>OY728163.1:54032147-59158442 GCA_963277665.1 Viscum album | reverse complement strand
CCATGTTTGAATTGTAGAACAAAAAAACATAAAACAATCCAAAGGGTTCGGTACTCCAACAATAGCATGAACTCTAATTTAGCCAAAATCATAACAATAAATATAAAAAAAGGGGAAGAACACTAAAACTAAGGTAACACTTACTAATTTGAAGTGTAGAAATAAAAATTTGTTTGATTGAAGATGGATCTATGGCTAGAAGTAGTTTCATGGTTGAGAAGACTTCAGCAGGAGCTCTGGATTAGGTATGCAATCGGGCCGAGTGGGAGTTGGGGCACTGGGTGTTTGGGGGAAAACTTTCCCAATGGTTTTTAAAAACCATTGGGAAAGCCTCTCTTTACCAAAAGTTTTTATAAACTGTTGGTATATCTTAGAGAAAATATTTATTTCACAATGGTTTTGGAAAACCGTTGGGAAATCTTAGGCATTGCCAACAGTTTCTTCAAACTGTTGGCAAATGTTGCCTTCTTTTACACTATAGTAACGGTTTAATGAAACCATTGGTATATTACCGTTGGGAAAACACCAGATTCTAGTAGTGTCCAATCCAGTTCACACTTCATAAATCCTCGATTAATATAAATTAAAAATCTATTATAATCACAATCACACCATAAAAACATTTCCAAGACATCATTTAAATAATTTTCCTTTCTCATTGAAATATGAAGTAATCCAAAGAAGGCTCCATGAACCTTACTCCTCCATAACTAAATGCCTATAATTTCAAGGAAATATCCATTTTCCATAAAACAAACCATTTTATATTTTTACTCACACCAAAACCCCTTTCAAATACATTTTCCATTACCCACACATTTGAAAATTTTCATTTTTATGAAATAGAAGAAGAGCATTCAATTAATAAACCAACTTCATGGGTCGATCCCCCTTTGAAAAAGCAAACATAAACCAAGAATAATTTCAAAAAATGCCTTTCATAATTTGAGAAACTTATAACTCATATTTAAAAATTCACAACAAGCCAAACATGCTAAATTATTATGTTTCCTTTTTAAAACCTACACCCAAACCCATTCACACCTCTAGTGCCTTTGAAAACATATTTCACACCTTTCAAATAACCCATAATACCATTTCTAAGAAGTATTAAATTACAACACACACAAAACATAAACATTTCCTTTACTAAAATTCATTTCAAACACATAGACATGCAAAATAATAGAACCAACAGCACCTAAATAAGTCAACTATCCATCCCAAAACTCACCAAGTCACATTCACAAAATAATGCATACCAAGTAATATAATATGAATATAATAATATCGATAAAGGGTACCCCACACCACTTTCATGTTGGTATGACACTCTCACACCCAAATGTCAAACATTCTGGTGCTCTCATCTCTTTCATATACCACATCGACCCACAAGCACGGTAATATCACATCTCACTCATAAACACCAGGGCCATTAAATCATAATCACTGTCATAACCAAAGTAGTAGGTTATTGTGAACATGTATGACATAAAATTTTTTCCCTCCTCCTACCATGCACGGACCCCACCTAAAGCATCCCCATAAGAATGATCATATCACACCTTGCCCAAAAACACCTAGGCCACCGCCCCACAAGCATGGTCACATCTCGCCGAAAAACACATGGGCCACCACCCCAAAATCATGGTCACATGTCCCCCTAAAAAACACGGGCTACCACAACCACCATCTAATGAACTAACAAACCTTCAGCCATCACAGTCTGTGAAATACCTACCTCACCTGGAAGAGAGAGCGGGAAAGAGCGGGTACCCAAACATCTGTCCTCCTCACTAGATGTTAGGAAAAACACCGATCACGTGACTATTTTGGTTTCAAAACATAGTTCTTGATGTGGGTAGGGTGCATACATAAATCATGAATAATATACAAGCATATACATATAGTCACACACACAATCCCAACCTATGGGTTTACAACCAAACGCTAACCAACTCACAACATTGCCACTATTGTTTCCACATCTAAATGCATAACACTACACAATAATTCACAATTCTCATTTCACATTTCCAAAAAATTCACATTATCCAACCAATTCATTTCATTATTTAGAATCAACCACATTTAACCACACAACCCACCATTTAATTAATTATCAGTTGATTCCATCCCATTAACCAAACCAACCCATTCCATTTAAATCATTATTAAAAAATTATTAATTCCATCACTACCAAATAATTTATCACAAAGAAATCATCACCTCACCACCTCAAAAAGCACGGCCAAACAAACCACCTCACTACCCAAAAAGCACACCAACAAACCACCTCGTTTCCCCAAAATCACAGCCAACAACCATCATCCACACATTTCCCAACCACACATTGCCACCCCACAATCATGGCCACACATCACAATAAATAAATATCATTTTATAGATTTAAAAAGGGTATTTGATCACATTACACTTTATTTTTTAATGGATTTATAAAAAAAACCATAATCCAAGGGAAACCATTTTATTATCCAAATGTAAGTGGTTAGATAATTTCCATATTAGGGTGATATCACAATAATCACAAAAAAAGCATCAATCACATAGCATATCATTGAGTGTAAATAAAGCCCCCAATGGCCATAATTTTCATTGGAGCATCTATCTTGTGCAATCATAATATCATAAATAATAATAAGGCTGTAAAACTTGAAAATAAAACCCCTTTACCCTTTAATTTCAATTTTTAAATTCCTTATCTTTTATTAAGCCATCACAACCATTGTTTATAGATTAACATGAGAAGAAAACCCTCCCGCATGATACACAATAAAGAGAAATGATGGATTCCATACCTCAATGAAGCTTTACAACTCATTTCACACTACAAGGTGAAGAAGAAATGTCCTCCAACCACAACCGCACCATGAGAAACCACTAATCAACCTACTGAACCAAACAATCATCAAAACATAGCCCAAACACACACAAAAACCGAAACCAAACTAAACCACCATAGTGAATATTATAATAAGAACAAAAGGAAATGGATGAGGATGAGAAGAGAAATCACCAAAGATCAAATATGGGAAGCTGAGAATAAAACCTCATCGAAAGGAATCCCAAACACTTGAAGTAGGGTTCGCGGGGAGGAGGATCTACAGAAGAGGTTTGAGGGGGAGGATAAGGAGTAGGGTTCACAGTGGAGTAGGGCTAGCGGTGGAGTAGGGCTAGCGGAGGAGGTCCGGAAAAGAGAAGATCGGGGGGAGGGGAGTTATCGCAGGGGTACAGTACCAGGAGAGCTTGAGGTCGCAATAAATAGAGGGCATTGTGCAACCCATTTTATAAAATGGGACTGGTTTTATCAGTACTAGAAAAGAACTGATAAAGGGATCCATTATTAGTGCTAGAAAAGCGCTGATAAAGGGATCCTTTATCAGCGCTTTTAATTAGCGCTAATAAATAATTACCATTATCAGCACTTTTTGCTTAGCACTGATAAAAGGTGGAGATTCCCTTGCCCGTTTTTGTAGTAGTGCCTATTGTAAACACATGGATCACATTGGTTCTTGATGAAACCAAATTCTTTTATGGATTCATCGAATCGAATGTTCCATGACTTGGATACTTGATTCAATTCATAAATGGATCTCTACAACTTTCAAATCCTTTTTGAATCACATGGAGTCACAAACCCTTCTAGTTGTGTCATATAGACATCTTCCTAAAGGTTCTCATTAAGTAATGGAGTGTTGAAATATATCTACCAAATCTCATAGTCATGGAAATATGTTATAGAAAGTAGAATTATGATGGATTTAAACATGGAAACTAGTGAAAAGGTTTCATCATAGTCAATTCCCTAATTTTGTTTAAGACCTTTATCCATTGGCCTTGATTTATAGGTATTTAATTTGCCTTCAATGTCCAATTTTCTCTTGAATAACCATTTGCATCCAATGGAATTTACATCAAATAGCACATCGACCAGAACCCAAACTTTGTTCTGATACATGGAATCCATTTCATAATTCATGGATTCTTACCATCTTATAGATTTTGAGCTCTCTACTGACTCCTTATAGGATAGAGGTTCGTCATTATCAACCAATAATGAGTCACCATCCTAAGTGACTAGAAAACCATATCTCTTTGGTTCTATTACCTCTCTTACACTCCTACATAGTACTTGTGTTTCAGGAACTACTTCTTCTATGAGGACCTATGGGATCTGTTCCTGTAACAACTCTTGTGTATCTTGAGCATCAACTTCTTCAAATTGTTTATTTCTCTCACTATCCTTTTTGAGGATGTTCTCCCTATCAAGAAACATAGATTTTCTTGAGACAATCACTTTCTTGTTTGAGGGGTTGTATAGGTAGTATCTCTTTGTTTCCTTGGTATACCCTATAAAGATACACTTCATGCCCTAAGGTGCTAGTTTGTTGCCTAATAAGGCCTTAAAAAATTTCTCGCAACCCCATACATGTGTATACGATAAAATGGGTTTCTTTACACTCTATATCTCGAAGGTAATTCTATTTTACACTTTAATTTGTACTCGGTTTAATGTGTATGTAGTAGTTTGAAATTCATATCCTCAAAAGGATAATGGAAGATCTGTATGACTCGTTATAGACTTTACCACGTCTAACAAGGTGTGGTTCCTCATTTCACTAAAACCATTCCACTATGGTGTATAAGGGGGATTGATTGGAGATAGAATCCAAAACTCCCTTAATAATTCGATAAAATATTGGTTAAGATATTCACCACCTCGATCTGGTCAAATCTTCTTTATCTTCTTACCAAGTTGATTCTCTACTTCATTCTTGAATTCATTTAATTTCTCAAAGGACTTGGACTTATACCTCATTAAGTAGACATAAACATATCTACTCAAGTCATCATTAAAAGTTATGAAGTAAGAATATCCGCCTCTAAATTCTACTAGAAATGGTCCACACATATCAGTGTGTACCAATCCTAGAAGATCTATGACCCTTTCACCCTGTCCAACAAATGGCAGTTTGTCCATTTTTCCTTGTAAACAAGCATGATGTCTTTCAAGTGGTTTTAGTTCAGAAGAGTCAAAATAACCATCTTGATAGAGCTTTTTCAAACACTTCTTGTTTACATGACCAAGATGGTGATATCATAGATGGGTGTTATATGAGTCATGTGAACATGATTCTTTATCAATTGTAGACACTTGGTTTTCATAATTTAATACATAAAGGACATTATTTAAATTTTCATGCCATAAAATACATTGTACTTATAAAAGAAACAAATTTTATTTCCAAACTTAAAAATAAACCCATCTGCATCTATACATGATACAGAAATTATGTTCTTGGTAACTATAGGTACATAATAAAAATCTTTCAAAACCAAAATCATTCTTATTGGCAATGAAAGGTGGTATTCGCCAATGGTCAAAGTAGTCAGCCTTACATTAACAGATCTCAAATTCACCTATCCTCTAGAAATATTTTGGAATATACTTGGTTCCTACATTTAGATATAGATGTGATCCCCACAAGTTATATCTAATACCCAATTTGTAGATATTGAAAGATTACACTCAATAACAAATAAACCTTTAGCTTCCCCTTGATTTTGGGTGCAGTTCCTCTTCCAGTGGCCTAACTTGCCACATGAAAAACACACTACCTCCTTTTCCATTCCCAACCTTTGGATCTTCTTCTTATTCTTGGAAGGATAGTTTTCAGGAGATTTATACTATTTATAGGTCTTGGGACCCTTTTCCTTGTTCTTCCTTATCTTATTCACCATAAGGATCATGGGTTTGTCACACCCCATGTCCTTATACACTTAGAGAATCAAAGTAAGAAGTTTTGAAAGACTCTTCTCATTATTATTCATATTTTAATTAACAAAAAAACCATAGAAGTTCTTGGTAAGTGATGAAAGTTTGAGATCTGTATGCAACTTATCCAAGAATTTAATACCTAAGATGTCTAAGCATTCAATGTAGCTAATAAGTTTGACTACATGAGGATCATATGGCATAGATTATCCAATCTTAGTTGTGAACAAATCATTGGAGATCTCGTACCTCTCTTGTATCACCTTTTATTGATAGAGATCCCGAAGTTGAGACATCATGTTATATGCATTCATGTCCCCATGTTGCTTTAAAAGTTCATTAGTCATGGATGATAACATGAACCACTGAACATTTGTAGCATCATTCAGATTTTTCTCATAGAGAGATAGTTCTTCATCAGTTACCTTATTACCAGTCACAACTAGAAAAGGTTCTTCCAGCACATGTAATTTCCTTTCATGGCGAAGGATGAAACATAGGGGATTTTTCCATTCTTGGAAATTTATGCTTGTGAGAAGGTCATCCTTATCAAGTATATATCACAATGATATGTTTGAAGTCATTTTAATTTTGTTTCTAAAAAATAAGATAAGAATAATTTTAGTATTTTATCTGATAAAATTTAGACACATTTTTAAAATTTATATCTATTAATCTCCCTTTATTTTATTAAAACCCAATATCCCTCACAATTGGATTCAGAATATCCTATTGTTTGGATATTCTAATGTAAAGGATCCATATTCCCCTTCTCATTACCCCAAATTTGGTTGATCAAGCAACTTGAATGGTTTTAGATGGGAATTTCAAATGTCAATTGTATTAACTCACAATTCCTTGATCTGCTGAGTGGACTCCCCAATCATGAAATCCTTAAATTGGATTTCCTTAACCTTTGCCTCTCAATTGCACCAAGTCCTACTTTGGAAGTCAAACCTTGATACGAAATAAGTTAATTCAACCCAAAACATGAATTTATAATTCCCTGATAATTGAAATCACCCCAACTTTGGTTAGTCAAGCACTTTGAACTATGGTTTGATTTTAATCGAAGTAGTGGAAGGCTATACCGACTTAATATTTTATTAAGGAATTTTATCCGTTTATGTGTAAATTGACAATTATTATCTTTATTACATGCTTGTTAATATTAAGTGGATTTAATAAAGTTATTAACCATGCCTTGGATAATATTTATGCATAAGCCAATTTATTTTAGTTCTATCTCGCATGCTTGTTAATTTCATTAATTATGTGATTGCGACAACACATCCAAAATAAAATAACCATGCATATGAAAGAAATAAAATAATAAAGTGGTATGATCATGAGCTTTCATTAGTGGTTAGTGTATCTAATAGTTGATAAACTAACTGTTGACCTAGGGGGGAAACACCTTGAACCATTTAAGGTTCATGTCACAGCTTTCCACCTGTCCACCAATGTATCTCTCTTGAATTCGTTTTTCCTAGGCTCCAAACTTGAACCGCCTCCACTATATTGGTATATCCATCCATTGCATATGATTTTACTCACATGCAGGTGAGAAAAAATTGGTTTACATAAAAGAAACCATGGGCACGTAGACCCTACATAATAATAGGGGAGAAGGCACGTAGTCCACAATTTAATTTAATAATAAATTAAATGAAACCAATCATATACAGAGGCCGGGTCTAGCTCATGATCATCCACATGCATGCAATGAATTACGCATTTAATAAAGCTAGTATTCAATTCATAATCATTATTATTTAAGATAAATCATACTCAAATAAATTAATTATCATCTTTAATTAATCAATTATTTTATCTTAATTCTCACCCGAATTTCCTTGAGATTCTCATCCATTTTAATTTTTAAACAAATTAAATAAATTCCTTTAAAATTAATTGTGTATATAAATATACCTTGGAGGCAACGCGGTGAATACCCATCCAAATCTACCCAACATGTATTATACTCTTATACAATTTATTCTTTGTGACATATATCATACACGACCTATCACATACTTTCATGACGTGTAGTATCAACTTTAATGATTACATGAATTACATGATTTTTATATAACATGTCATTCTTTTAATGCACGTAGAGTAACAACTATAATACAACTCATACATGATATGCATATCTTGAACATTATGCAGATATTAATTAAACATTTATATATATATATAAATATTAAAACCCATCACATGGCATGTCCTATAAACTTAATGACCAAATGAAAGAACATGTCTCAAGGTTTACATAATATAATAAATAAATTTTAAATCATTGTAACTTGGTATAAGTACACGTCGTGTGCATCCGAGCTACATGGCATGTACATCTCTCACCGTCTATATGAGGTACATGCCTAGAGAATTGGTGTGTCAATCGTACCTTGGAAACTGGAGTACACGGCATGTCCAATGGGATACACTCCATGCGATCTCTAAATTACATGGTCACCAGTTAGGTAATTCGTGTATTTAAATACACAAACTATCTTTGACTCAAAGGGACTAGACACTATGTCCATAGGCTACACGGTGTGTAATCCAGATGACTGTGTGCTAGTCTGTTCCGGTCAATATGTGGTGTAAGAATTAACTATATTGTATGTCATCAATTCACATAGTTTGAGTAATTTCCAAATTAACTTTTGGTGCATTGACCACTAGTATATGGCGAGTAACTCCGGTTACACGGTGTGTACTCCTATGTTGTATGTCCAGAAACCTTAACACCTTCATATGAGTTCCTAGATTTTATTTTAATCATAAAATTAATTGTTTTGATTAAATCTACAAGAAATAAAGGAGGAAGAAGTATATCTTGAAATCTGTATTAAAAGAATGATTAAAATTGAATTGAAAAACTAAAGTAAAAATACGTAAATCACAAATGATTTTTAAATAATTATAAATAATTATATGGATGCTCTGATACCATGTGTGGGTTTTAGGTGTAGTGGAATCATGTGATGGGTGGTTCCCAACTCTGATTTTTTCCATGAGTGACGATTAATCTGATATTTAAAACAATGTTGAATATCATGATCAATTGGATTAAATAAAATAATCAAACAATAGAAATTACACTGGAACCATAGGGGGTATCATCACATATAATTTATAATTAATTTAATTAATTAAGAATTACCTTTGTTGGAATTTTTTCTTCATTGATGAATCTGGAAATAGATCTGCATTGTTTCATCGTTGCTTTGTAGGAATCAAGTGCAGATTCCCTCTAGCGGTGATCCATATGTGTTCCATGAATCTCCAGACATCATCGAAGGAATCTCTGAATGCTAGCATGGAAGATCCTTGTACTTGTGTCATCTGCCTTTGATCGCTTCGAGAAATACTTCCAAATCATTCTACTTGATCTGGTGGAGGAAGATTACTCTCTGATCTTGAGAGCATTCTTGAAGAAGAGAGATCTTCAGTTCTTGAGAGAATTATCCATTTCCATTGTGCACAACCCAAACAAATTAATTGTTCTCTTTGAGAAAATAACATAATTGTGTTTATATATTTCTAGGTTTAAAATAAAATAATTTCACAAGTTCCCTTAATTATTTATTTAATCTTATAGAAAGCTCATGTCAAATAATAATAGTAATATCATTATTTCTCAACATGCGCTTAACTTGCGAATAATAATTAAATATTATTTAATCAAATAATATTCAATATTTATTATTTCTCATCGAACCTAAAATCTATATTTTTCATTCCTCCATAATATTTATTATACCTTGAATAATGTCTATTTATTTATTAAATAAATTTCATTGCATTATTCTAAAATAAATAAATAAATATTATATCCACTTAAATAGAAAATAAATATTTATTAAATATTTTGCTCATATTATATTCTCTCGAATAACTGGTGATATGATATATGTGTTCAAGTATACATGAATAATTATTAAACCACATCCGGGAATAATATTTATTCGACATTTTAAAAAATAAATAATATATTATTATTTAACTGAGATTTTAGATACACTTAGTGTGTGACCCTCTATACCTCTTTCTCAGTGGCATTAGGTAGAGCATCCTAAAGTCCAAGATTAGCATCCAAAAACACTCCAAGGAACCCATAGAGAAAGAAGTTAATGTTGCAATGATGTAATACCTCATACGAATACTTACTATGTAATATAATCTCTTTATCAAGATATCTCAAATCAAGAAAGTTTCATGCTGGTGTCATTAACCTATGTGCTCGATATCTCTTTCTTTGACTTCTCAAAAATATAACTTGCCTATAGAACACCATGGCCATTTATTTATTTAGACTATATCTTTTCCATCAAATGGACTGAGATATTAACTGTTTTTAAATAATGGAAGGTATAAATCCTTTCTCACATTATTAATTAATGAAATATTACTTGTGATGCACCCAATGTATCCTACTTTGCCACGAACATATGTTGTTATTGTTTTCATCAATACATCAAAATATGCTACTCATAATATTCATTAATAATATTATTAAATTCTAAGGGCCAATACACACACCTGTAGATAGGAACATCCAATGAAACATATAAATGTGGATTTTCTACAGGTGAGTCTCATTCTCATAATATCCTACTAAATATTACCAAGGGAGTACACCATGAGAAGGTGCCTCAAAGTCCTATGAGTCCCCAACCCTGATAAATTGTATCATTTGTGTCCCTCAAATGATATCATATGGCTATAGAACATATATTAAGAATAGTGTTATAATACTTATGGGTTCTCAACATAGTAGGGAACTGCTATGAAATTTTAGTGCGAAAAATACTCTTGGGAAATTATCACATACATTGTTACGTAGAAGAATAATCATGACATGATAAGATGTTTATTAATATTCAAAAACTATAAATACATGTTATCATAAATTATATAGAAGTTGGTTCTGGGGAACCAACTCCAACATATGGAACCAATAGAGCTTCATGAGTTGAAATTCCAATTGGAAGATATGGAGGCCAAGGGTTTTATATAGCCTAGTACATCTTTGTGGGGTTCTCTAGATATTTTTTCCAAGAAGACTGATGGGATCCTATGCTTATGTGTAGATTATTGGAGATTGAACTAGATGACAGTCAATAACTGGTATCCCCTTCCACGCATCGACTATCTCTTCGATCGGCTAAGTGGTTCTAAGATCTTCTACAAAATTAATTTTAGATTAGGATACCACTAGTTGAGGGTGAGATCATCAAACATGATTCAGGCTAATTTTAAGAGCAGTTATGGCTGGTATGATTTCTTAGTGATGTTTTTTGGTTTGAAAAATGTGTTAGAGGTATTCATAGATTTATGGATTAGATCTTTCATCCTTTTATAGACTAGTTTATGGTGGGTTTTTTTGATGATATCTTAGTGTACTCATAGTTATCAAACAATCATGTCCAATATTTTAAAATCATCTTAATTACATTGAGAGAGAATTATATTTATGCCAAGCTAACCAAATGTAGTTTTTGGATTGATAAAGTGCACTTTTTGGGTCATTTAATCTCAGAGGATGGAGTGTTTGTGGACCCAGAGAAGGTTGCACTCTTGGTATCTTGAGAGCAGCCCAAGAATGACTTAAATATTTTAAGATTTCTGGGTTTATCGGGTTATTATTATCACTTTATCCAAGAATTTTCCCATATGGTAGCACTGATGTCTAGGATGACCAAGAAGGGGGTGAAGTTTGTTTGGTCGGATGCTTATAAGAGATATTTTTAGGAGCTAAAGAGAAGGCTGACCTCGGAACCTATCCTCACTTTACCTATGTCGGGTAAGTCATATACTATGTATTGTGATGAATCTGGAGTTGGAATCATATTAGTTCTGATGTGGGAGGATTGAGTGGTTTTTTATAGCTCCAAGTAGCAAATACTGCATGAGAGGAATTATCCTACTCATGATCTAGAGTAAGTTCCAATGGTACATGCCCTGAGATGCTGGATACACTATCTTTTAGGTGAGATTTTTTTTGATGTGTAGGAACTACAATAAACTCAGGTGTATCTTTTCTCAGCAAGACCTGAACCTTTAGCAGAGGAGGTGGGTCGAGTATCTATAGTATTTAAACTTTGAGTTTTCTTATACATGGGGTAAGGGAAATATCATTTCTAATTCCTTGAGCCATAAGACACAGACATAGGTAGTGTGGGGGTCTTGTGATGAGTAGTGGGTTATGGAACTATTTGTAGACATGCATCTATATGTCTAGGAGTCCCAGGGGTGAGTAGCTATAACTTCAAATTTTGTTATACCTGTTCTTTTGGACTAGATCAAGATAGACTAGTTATCTAATTTTAAGTTCTTAGTTCTAAGAGACCACCTATATGGAGGGGATCCACCATTAGGATGGTCTCTTGGTAGCAATAATTCTCTTCTTTTCCATGGTTGAGTATGGATTCCTTTGGGCTTGTGCAAGGATTTGATGAGAGAGTTTCATGCTTCTAGATGGTTGGTATGTCCTAGTTTGAAAAGAATGTATCATGATCTCCATAGTTAGTACTTATAGCAATTAGGCTTTCATTACAAAACTATTACATCATTTTTAAGATAAACAAGATAATAACAATACAATCCAAGATCCAAAGGTTTAGTATCTTGGGTAAATTAGGCTAAAATATCAATTTTACACAATAAAACTAAAACATTATTTAATTACTTCTTATTTATCCTCTTAGTGTCCCTCATATTCTCTTTAATACAAGTAATCACCTAAGGATATACATCAATGAAATGGGTGGTCTAGAATCCTGGTAAGAGGAGGTATAACATAGGATGAATAAAGGACATGAATCAAAAGTACATGAGTGAGCATAATCATATCATAAACATAGTATCATCATCATAAACATGAATAAAAACATTTTAAAAGGGAATGAAATGTGGCATATTCATAAAATAAAACATCATGTCTTAGTGGTCAAATACCACACATAGTTTTGAACAAAGATACCATCATGTTCATGCATAACATATGTGCATAAATCATAACATCATCATTTTGAACAAAGTTATCATCGTGTTTAAACATATTGCACATAATCTCATGAGATACATCACATTACCCAATGAATGTGAAGGATATATAATTCTAGGTCCACTCATCGCATCATAATATTTACATAATCATGCTTGCCACATAGAACGTATAACAATTGTAGTCATGAGATAAATCATTAAAAGTAATGGGTTTAATTTATAAATAATACATTCATGAATGAACCTTTTAGTTCCAAAATTAATAAGGGAAATCATACTTGGACATAAAATGTCATTATTCTTGAGTGGATAAGAAGCATTTCAAGAGGAGTAAAATACGATGTTTTGGAAATTGAAGTCACTTTTAAAAAATGATTTTCATATATAACATTTTTACATGGTAGGAATATGTATATTCCATAGATAAAATAGAAATTGCATTTTAATGACATAATATAAACATTTATATTATGGAAGAGGGGATAACCCAAATAAAGGAATTGGGTTCAAGAATCCCCTTACCTTAAATGCCACTTTATTTGGTCGATTTTATGCCTCCTAAATAATAAACTAAGGATTATTAAAACATAGTTCTAGAAGTGAATTATGTTCATTTGTTTCACTATTTATCCATTATAATTTTTGGATTATATTTCATAATACTCCTTGTAAAACATGAATTGTTTTGATAACATGTTTTCATTAAATTTTCCCATTTTGTTTTGATTTCACTATTTTTATTCAACGTTATTTATATATAAGTATAATTAACTCCAAAATCTTAGAATAAATGTAATTAAATATTTATATATTATATATAATTCATATTTTCCATCCACTAAGGTGTTTATAATCAATAACTTAGTAATGTCTCCATATATAGTTAACCGACCTTTAACGGGACACTGTCGAAAGAGCGGGAAAGATAATTTTGAAATTTATATATGTCATAAATATGATACTTCCATTAGGTTAACATCAATAATATAATTTTAATATTTTTTCTAATTTATTTTATAATATTTGGTTTTGAAAGTTGTGGCGAAAAAGAAAGAGAAGAGGAAAAATAGAGAAGAGTTGATTGAAACTTACTCTTTCCTCAGTGTAGATTTTCTTGTACGATACTAAAACTCCCTTGATGTTTAGAGTGAGATTACTCTGAAACATCCCTAAGGATACTAAGGAGATTGAGATGAAGTAATTTGGTAGATTTTGGGATTTGGTAAGTGTGGTATGAGTGGTTTTTCAAGTGGAGGGAGTGGGGTTATTTATACTTGAGGGGAGGGGTGTTTTTAGAATAAAATATTGAATAAAATAATATATCAAAGTTAAAACATGTAATAGTGAATTTTTGAAATTATAAATCACATATCAATATAATATAATGGTTTTAAGACTTTAAATATATTTATAATTTGAATTCATTGGTTTATTAAAAGGTAAAGTGGGGTAAAAAGGAAAGTGGGGGAAAATAAAATTTGTTATTTTAAGGGATTGCTTTTGACTTTAGGTTTTGGAAAGTGATTTTTAGGTTTGTAAATTAGGTTTGTTGTATTTTAATGAATCATTTATAAAATTAAATATATAATGGATGAAACTCAACTTCTAGAAATAATTAGGTCATTATTACATTATGAATGATATAATTTAAGATATATCAGTTATGAGAAAAACTGTATTTTTACCATTCACCTGAAAATTGAAGTATTTTAGAAAAAAAAAACCTTAGAAATTTTTGACGTGCTAATTTAAAAATGACATTTATTTTTTAAAAATAAATTTCTATCATAGGTAATTTTATTTTTTAATATAAAAATTATGATTTTTTTGGAATAGTTTAAAATGCAGTTTATTAAAAATGTGCTTATACTTTATTTCAGTTTTTTAATAATGATATTTATTTTTTTTGCATTAAAATATTTGTATTTTCTTAAATTAATCATGATAAATATTATTTATATTACAATTTATTATTTTGATGTTAATTTATTATTCCAACGGTCAGGTTACTATTCTCAACGGTCAGGTTACTATTCTCAATGGTCGGGTTACTATTATAATGGTCACATTACAATTCCAATGATCACATTACCTCCTATAAATACCAATTCATTCTTTCACTAAATATTCACTATAATTACTCTAAATTTTATATACTTTCATTTTCTAATATGTTGATTGGATTACTAATATTTTGCTTCATGTCTATATAGTGTTGGATATGGGGGAAATGATCTTAGTAGATTGGGGTGATCCATGTTTTCCCATTTTATCTTTTCTAGTTTTTATTTTTTGTCTAATTGTAATGTTTGGCATTTTAATTGGTTTCGTAGTTGACCGATGTAATGATATTTATTAATGAGTTAAAGTTTTTATTGTTTTATCTATATTTTTTATGTGTATAATATTATATAATATAATGAAACACACATTTATTTAGAAAAAAAATATTACTAATAAACATTGGGTTGTTGCATTCATCCCCCATTTAGAAATTTCAACTCATATTCTTGATTGAGAATAGATGTGTGTATTTTTGTTTCATTGTTTCCTCTGGTTCCCACATCACCTCTTCATACTTATGGTTCTACCATAACACTTTGATAAGGTGAGTTGTATTTTTGCATATAAATTTGTCTCTATGGTCCAATGTTTTCACCATATACTTTTTATAAGAGATTTCATTCTCCAATTGTACCACCTCTGGATTCAATACATGTGAGGGATTGGGTATGTACTTCCTCAAGAGAGATAGGTGGAACACATCATGAACTTGATCCATATTTGGTGGAAGCTCTAGCTGATAGGCCGCTGATCCTATGTGATCAAGGATATAAAAAGGGTCAATATACCTTGGGATGAGCTTTCCCTTATTTCCAAACTGCATGACTCTCTTCCATGGTGATATTCAAAGGAAAACTTTTTCTCCCACATCGAATTCCAAGTCCCTTCAATGGTTGTCAGCATATCTCTTTTGTCAAATCTAAGTAGTTTTTATATGTTGTTGAATAGATTGAATCTTCTCTATCATCTCTTGTATAAGATCAAGTCCAAGTAGATTCTATTCCCCAACTTCATCCCAATAATTAGGAGTTCTACATCACTTCCCATATATAGCTTCATATAGACCCATTTGAATACTTGAGTGGAATCTATTTTTGTATGAGAACTCAACTAATGATATATGTTGATCTCATCCTCCTTCAAATTCCATTGCGGAGTCTCTTAGCATTTCCTCAAGCATCTAAATAGTCCTTTAATATTTTCCATCAGTTTGGGGGTGATAGTTCATGCTAAAATTCAATTTTGTATTCAAATCATGTTGAAGACTTCTCCAAAATCCAGATGTGAACCTTGGATCACAATAAAAAATGATCGAAAGTGGAACCCCATGCAGCCTCACCACTTCCTTTACATATATCATAGAAAGTTGTTCGAGCGATAAATATTCCTAAATAGCGATGAAGTGGGCAGTCTTGATGAATTGATCCACCACAACCCATATCATATTATTTCCTTTAAATATATTTGGGTGACCAGTGACAAAGTACATGGTGATTTTCTCCCATTTTCATGTGGGTATAGGCAATTATTACATCATCCCCTTGGATTTTTGTCACTCTAATTTAACTTGATGACAAACTAATCACTTTGAGGTGTACTCAGAGATATCCTTCTTCATGTTGTCCCACTAAAAGTTATCTCAAAGATCACAATACATCTTAGTGCTTCCAGGATGTATGGAGAAATATGAGCTATGTATATTTTCCAATAACTATTTATTTATCTCTAGTGATATAGGCGCACAAATTTTAGTTCCAGATCAAATAGAACTACCCTCGTCAATGTGGAACTCATGAATCTTTCCTTCCTTTACTACTTTCACGTTATTTTGAATCTCCAAATCTTCCCTTTGTGCCTTATTGATCTTCACTTAGATAGATGATTGTGAAATAATTTGGGAAATGTAGGATGTATTCCATGACATTACAATTTCTAAATCCATCCTTTGTATATCAAATAAGACATAGTATTTCTCAATCCACATCATGGATAGAGTATCGAGTTCTTTTCTTCTAAGAGCATCGTCTACCTTATTCACCTTTCTAGGATGGTAGTGAATAGAGAAATCATAGTCTTTGATCATCTCTAACCATCTTCATTGATGCATGTTGAGATCCTTTTATGTGAATATATAATTTAGACTCTTATGATCAGTATATATATCACACTTTTCACCATAGTGGTAGTGTCGCCAAATCTTTAGAGTGAAGATCACAACTACTAACTCCATATCATGCATCGGGTAGTTATGATCGTGAATCTTCTACTGTCATGAATCATAGGATACCACTTTATCATTATGTATGAGTACACAACCCAAGATTTTATTTTAAGCATCACTATATATCACAAAACCATCCCCACTTGTTGGTAGTGTGAGTACAGGTGTAGTGATTAGCCTCTTCTTGAGATCCTTAAATAATTCCTCACATTCTTCCATCCAAACATACTTTATCCCTTTTCATGTTAACTTGGTTAGAGAGATATGAAATCATGAGAAATTCCTAACAAAACATTAGTAGTATCTAGATAAGATAATAAAAATATTAATTTACATGACACTGGTGGGTCTGGGTCATTCCTCAATTTCCTTTGTTTTTTAAGGGTCCACATAAATTCCCTCAATTGTGATCATGTTCCCTAATAAAGTGACATGTAGCATCCAAAAGTCACCCTTGTTGAACTTAGCATACATTTTCTCCTTCCTTAATGTCTCCATAATAATCCTTATATACTCTTCATGTTTCTCCTTACTCTCATAGCAGATGAGAATATTGTCGATAAAGACTACTAAAAATTTGTCAAGATAGTCTCTAAAAACTCTATTCATCAAATCCATATATATTGTAGGGGAATTAGTAAGTTCAAAGGGAATCATTGTGAACTCATAGTTTCCATACCATGTGTAGAAGGTTGTATTCTGAATATATTCCTTCTTCACCTTCAGTTGATGATATCCAGAACGAAGATCCACCTTTGAGAAAAATTGAGCTCCTCGAAGTTGATTGAACAAGTCATCAATACTTGTAAGAGGATACTTTTTATTTAAGGTTATCTTGATGAGCTCCCAATAATTGATACACAACCACATTAATCCATTCTTCTTCTTGAAAAAGAGAATCGGTGCATCCCAAGGTGACGCGCAAGGGTGTATGGACCCCTTTTCCAAATGATCTTGTAGCCACTTCTCTAACTCCTCTAGTTCGATCAAGGCCATCATATAGTGTCATTTGGAGATAGGAGTGGAACCAGGTATAATTTCTATTGATAAATTTACCTCATGACATGGGGAAAGTCTGGGTAACTCTTCAAGAAATACATCACTTTATTCCTTCATGATGGGAATTTCCTCAAGGTTGGTACTTTTCTTCAAATCAACCATTTGGGAAAGGTATGCTTATTTATAGGGTATCATCACCCACACCATTGAGGTATTTTCCAAAGGAGATTTGTGATCTTAATTACATTTGTACAGGATCATGGGATGGTTCAGAATATAGAAATATATTTATTTTTCTTGACAGTTGATGTGCACTCTATATAATAAGATCCAATCCATGCCTAGTATAGCATAAAATTCTAACAAGGGAAGGATTACAAGATTAACTGGAAGAATCATTCCATAAATGGTAACAGGATAAGAATTAAACACTTGGGTTTCATTGATCACACTATTGGGTGTTTTTGCAGATATCTCTACTTCAAGGTATTAGGGTTGTGATCCAATAGTTCTAGAAAACTTGAATAATCTAAAGGAATGTGTGGAACTAGAGTCAAATAAAAAACTTAACATTCTTGAGTGAATAGGAAGTGTACTTTGTATGAAATCATTTTCATGCTTCACCTTGGCAGTGGTGATGGCATAATATTTCCCCTAATCTTTAGGATTTTGTGGTTACTGTTGCTGATTACCCTCAAGGACTCATGGTTTAGTGCACTGGATTTCATAGCACCCTTTCTCCCTGAAGTTGAAGAATTGAACCATGGGTGGTGATTTCCTTTTATCCATCATTTTGGTTGTCTTCTTCATGTCTCTTTGACACTCATGATCTTGGTGGTCTTCTCTCCCACACTTGTAGCATTTCCTTATCCCTTTGGGGCAGTTCCCATGATGATTCTTCCCACATTTTTGACATGTGGGTGGTTGTGCCTTCTTTACACCTTTTTCATTAGTTTCTCCATCTTGAAACGCTATTTTTTTCTTATCTCCATATCCATGGGACCATTATACAAACTCTATCTCTACTTTGAGAGCACATAAAACAAGCTCTTCATAACTCCCAAATTCTCAGATATCTAGAGCCTTTTATAGGTTTGGTTTTAAGACACTAAAGAATCTATTGATTTTGATAACATTATTGATAAAAAATACAAAGGAATATCATGTAAGCCTTGTAAAAATTTCCTCGTAAGAAGTGATAGAATCTCCATAATTTTTATTAAGATCTAGGAACTCTCTCTCCATATTTTTTTGAAGAGTTTGAGGTAAATTCTTGTTAAGAAATAATTTCTTAAATCCATATCAGTACATTCCTACCATTTCATCATTCAGCTTAGTATTCTTTATTAGTTCCCATCATTAATTTACCTCTCTATATAAATGATATATGGACAAAGTAAGCTTCTTCTTCTTAGAACAATAGAGAACAAAAAAGATATTATCTATTGATTTTACCCACTACTCCATAATAAGTGGATCAGAAGATCCACTAAATGTTGGTGGTCATTGTTATATAAAGGATCTGATATCCAGTTTCTCCTTCTTAAGTTAAGGTGGATATTCCACATTGTTTAGGTTATCATGAATATCCTGAGATAATTGGGTAAGCATTGCCATGAAGTTTTGATCTCCACCTACAATTGCATTGGAATTTTCATTTGGGTATTTATTGCAGTGTCCCTCACATGGGTTATTAGTATGGTTTCTCCTGGTTCCCACCATTTTCTAAAATAGAAAAGGTTTGAACATAAATTAACAATGCATGAATAAATAATTTATTCTTTTATGCAATTTATTTTTAAGTCATGTCTTAAGGGATCCCTAGGCTTATCCTTTTCCATAAATAATGATTCTAGTATCATGTAATTTAATACTTTTAAATCTTTAAAAGGAATAATTTATTTATTTATATATCCTTGATAATGGTTTGTAATAGAGTTTATGATTAACCGAAGTATATCCCTCGAGAGTGTCAAACTAGGTGTGCAGCAAGGCTCGTTGTCATGCACCAATTCCTGATCGAGTCTAGCTCAATGCGGTGTTTGGGGGGTTATTACCCCTATGTAAATTTATGCCAGAGCCACACCTACTTATAGTATCCAGACGAGGATTTCATTGCTCAAAAACCATGTACTCTTATACTTTACTAAAACATAATATGTTTAGCTATACTTAGAATTATCCTAATTCCAAAATTAAATAAACTATGCTCTGATACCAAATATAGGGACCTGAATTTTTCATTACATAACTATTACATCATTTTAAAGATAAACAACATAATAGTGATACAATCCAGGATCCAAAGGTTTGGTATCTTGGATAAATTAAGATAAAACGTCACTTTTACATAATAAAACTAAAACATTATTTAATTCCTTCCTCTCTAACCTATCAGTATCCCTCATGTTCTCTTTATTATAAGTAACCACCTGAGGATATACATCAATGAAAGGGGTGAGCTAAAAGACCATTAAGGGGAGGTATAACATGGGGTGAATAAAGGACATGAATCAAAATTACATGGGTGGTAATAATCATATTATAATCACAGTATCATCATCATAATCACGAGGAAAATTTTTGACAATGTCATGTAATGTAGCATATGCATAAAATGAAACATCGTATATTAATGGTCAAATACCACACATAGTTGTGAATAAATCTAACATCATGTTCACGCATAACATATGTGCATAAATCATAACATCATCATTGTGAAAAAAATATAGTATCATATTCATGCATATTGCACATAATCTCATGTGATTCATCATATTACCCAATGCATTAGAGGGATATATAATTCTGATCCCACCCATGACATAATAATATTTACATAATCATGCATGCCACATAGAACATATAACAATCATAGTCATTAAATAACCCATAGAAAGTAATGGGTTTTATAAGGATTTCATAAAGCATACATTCATGAATAAACCTTTTGGTTCCAAAATGAATAAGGTAAATCATACCTAGACATAAAATATCATTATTCTTTAGTGGATAAGAAGCATTTCAAGAGGAGTAAAATGCAATGTTTTGGAAATTGAAGTCACTTTGAAAAAAAGGATTTTCTTAGAAAACATTTTGACATGGTAGGAACATTTATATCCAAGAAATAAAAGGTAAAGTAAATTTTAAGTACATAATATAAAAATTCCTTTTGTGGAAGAGAGGATAACCTAAAGAAAGGAATTGGATATGAGAATCCCCTTACCTCAAATCCCGCTTTATTTTATCACTTTTTTTCCTCCTGAATAATAAACTTAGGATTATTATAACATAGTTCCATAAGTGAATTATGTTCATTTATTCCACTTTTTATCCATTATAAATATTTTATTATATTTTATAACATTATTTTTTAAACGTGAATTGTTTTGATATCATGTTTTCATTAAATTTTCATGTTTTGTTTTGATTTCACTATTTTCATTCAAATTAATTTATAAATAAATATAATTAACACCAAAAGATTATAATACACATGATTAAATATTTATACATTATATATAATTCATACTATCCATCCATGAAGGTGGTTATAAGCATTGACTTGATAATGTCTTCATAGGTGGTCAACCGACCTTTACGGGGCATTGTCAAAAGAGCGGGAAAAAGAATTTTGAAATTTATATATGTCCTAAATATTATACTTCCAATAGGTTAAAATAATTAATATATTACCTAATTAATTTTGTAAGATTTGGTTTTGAAAGGGGTGGTGAAAAAAAAGAGGAGAAGAAAAAGAGAGAAGAGTTGATCAAAACTTACTCTTTCCTCAGTGTAGCTTCTCTTATACGACACTAAAACTATCTTGATGTTTGGAGTTTCATTACTCAAAAATGTTTCTAAGAATTATAAGGGGCTTGACAGGGAGTATTTTTTTCATATTTTAGGCTTAGAAAGTGAGGGATGAGTAGTTTTCCAAGGGGAGGGAGTAGGTTTGTTTATACTTAAGGAGAAGGTCATTTTTAGAATAAAATATTAAATAAAATAATATATCAATGGTAAAACATGTAATGGTGAATTTTTGACATTTTAAATCATATATAAATATAATATAATGAATTTTAAGATGTTAAACCTCTTTATAATTCGAATTCATTAGTTTATTAAAAAGAAAAGTGGAAAAAAAGGAAAATTGTTATTTTAAGGGATCACTTTTGACTTTATGTTTTGGAAAGTACTTTTTAGCTTTAGAAATTAATTTTATTGTATTTTAATTTATTATTTATTAAATTAAATATATCATGGATGAACCTCAAGTTCTAGAAATTATTATGTCGTTATTATATCATGAATGATGTAGTTTAATTTATATCTACTGCAAATTACTTTTTTATTATTAAAGAACTTTTGAGGGAGAAAGTGAGAAACCCCAAAATCAGACTGAACAATCTCAAAACAACACAAGTAGATAAAGGAAATAAACCAAAGCAAACAGCCAGACCTACCCCACCCCAGCAATTGAGTCATTATAGCAAGCCTTCACCAACATAAGACCCTTCGGCAAACAGTCCCATGCAAAGTACACGGGCACAGTACTGATGGCGTAGCCATACCCTCTCACATCCCAATCCAAAAGGCCTCCATCGATGAAGACTTCACGCTCTGATCCTCATTCAGCGTAGGTCCAAGTAGAGAGCTGGAAATAAGCACCAAAAATCCAAACAAAGACATCCAGAAGGAAAAACCCTAGGGTTTCACATTCTCACACTCAAGACTTCTCAAATCACTTGGCCAAAACCACCAACTTGACCAGAAATTGAAGTATTTCAGAAAGTTACGAGAAAAACTATATTTTTATTATTCACCTAAAAATTAAAGTATTTCAGAAAATTACTAAAAAATAAACCTTGGAAAATTTCGATGTTATGATTTCAAAAACAAAATTCATTTTATCAAAATAGATTTCTATCATATGTGATTTTAATTTCTAATATAAAAATTAGGATTTTTATAAAATACTTTAAAATACATTTTATTAAAAATGTGCTTATATTTTCTTTCAGTTTTTTAATCATTATATTTATTTTTTTGGAATTATAATATTTATATTTACTTAAATTAATCATGATAAATTTTATTTATATTATAATTTATTTTTTTTAGGTTAAATTAATATTCCAATAGTTAGTTTACTATTCCCAATGGTCATGTTATTAAACCTAATGATCAAGTTACTATTCCAATGGTCATGTTACCATTATAATGATCAAATTATCTCCTATAAATATCACTTAATTATTTCACTCAATATTCACTACAATTCCTCCCAAGGTTATATATTTTCATTTTCTAAGATGTTGATTGATTTACTAATATTTTGCTTCATTTCTATAGTGTTGGTTGTGGGAGTGATGGTCCTATCAGATTGGGGTGATCCATATTTTCTCATTTTAGCTTTTCTATTTTACATTTTTTTGTCTAATTGTAATGTTTGTAATTTTAATTGGTTTCGTAGCTGATTAATGTAATTATATTTATTAATGAGATAAAGTTTTTGTTGTTTTCTCTATATTTTGTATGTGTATAATATTATATAATAAAATACAAAACATATTTATTTAGGAAACAAATATTACTAATAAAAATTGGTTTGTTACAGTACTGGTGATCAGGAATGAAGGAGGTAACGAGCTTTGTGGTGAGATGTTTCACCTATCAGTGGGTGAAAGCCGAGAATCAAAGGCCTGTTGGGATATTGTTTCCTTTGTCTATTCTGAAATTAAAATGGGTTGATGTAATTATGGATTTTATAACAGGATTACCCAGGATAACCCGCAAGAACGATGTTGTATGGGTGATTGTGGATCAAATGTGTAACACCCCAAAATGATAAAGGGTTAAATGACTAAATGATATGACTCATGTCAACAATGTGCTCCTTCCTTTTCAGGAGCCTACCTGATTAGAACTCCACAATTAAGCATGATTGGCCTGGAGTAGTGAATAGGATGGGTGACCTTATGAAAAGTTTCCCAGAGTGTGTGTGAGTGATTCACACTCAAATTTACCCAAGAGATGAAGGTATAATGGTCCTTGTAGTTTAGCTTGGGTTATCAAATCCTCAAAAACCTAAGAAGTAACCTACAGACACATACATTCTATGGATTGTTTTTTGCTATGAAGTGGCCAGCTTGGGTTGATTTAAGATGTTTTTAAGGGATCACTAACAGATTTAAGTTAATTCAAATTAAGGTAATGAGTTGATCCTAGTTTATCGCTCGGGGTGGATTGGATGAATTCCTTTTTTTAATGATTTCAATTTCTTATATTTGAGATGGGTTCATTTAAGAAGATCAAACAAAATCATCACTTACTGGTTTAATGCCTACAAACCCTAATACTAATCACCTATACACTTGAAGGATCAAAGTTTTGAGCACTCCAAGGTAAAGGTTCGTATTAGCATTTGAAATGTGTGACCTTAAATTCAATAAAGATGAAGAGGTTTTAAAATCATAAAATAAAAATCTCATTTAAAAGAAGTGATTAGCCATTAATGGAGTGAGAAATAACATCCAATCCAGCCCCTTTCTACTCCCTTGGATCAACCCAAAAAAAATATTTAGCCCTCCATTGATGACATGTCTTCAACGGAAGTGGGAAGTAGACTTACGAGGGTGGAATTGAAGAAGTAAAAACAATAACAAAAATCGATCACTCCACCGTTGTGTGATAAATATCACAAATTATGGTGTGAATAAATTCACAACTTGAACCAAAGGTATCAATTTGATATGTAGAAGAACATAATAAGAGTAAAGGAAGAACTTTTATTAATAAACTAAGGTGAATCAAGGAACTTACAATTGATGGAATGCGATTACAACATCAAATTGGCAGCATAACATTAAGATGAAAACAAAGCTCAAAGATGAAAAACTCCTCCACCACCACTACCTTAAATAGGAATTTTGGGAGCCTTGGATCGAGACTCCAATAGTACAAAGCATCCCACTTGATTATGGTAGGCCTAGGGTGGTGGAAAGCTTGTGGAACTTGGACTTTTCCACACTTGACCCGAGGTGGCATCCAACTTTCATCCACCAAACAGACGCGCTTGGAAGACCTTATAGATGGCCGAATCATAGTGGTACATAGAAGAAGAAAATGTATCCCCGGATGTTTCCTAACCTACTGTAAAATTTGGTCCCATTTGTAGTTTTGGATTCCTAGATATGATCATATTGGTAGGATTTTTTTCTAGGCCGCAGAATCTGGATCAGAATTTTATCTCCAAATTGGGCCGCCTTAATGACCACTATGGAGGCCTAATTATCACTAGCTCCTGAATAGTGATTTGTTCCTATAAATTTCTTCTAGAATACCAAGAAATTTGGGATTCATTGGGACTATATGTTGGGCCCCACATTCTAATCAGTGGGCTGATTTCCAATCTGACTTCTCCAGAATTGTTTTCTTTCATCACAAAATATCCCCATATTCTTCCATGAATTCTCCATTGATCCCTGAATAAAACATGTTCATATTGAAGTGTAGATCAATTTCCAAAAATATAAAATTAAAATATATATAATTATATTCCTTAAAATTAGATGAATCATTGGGTACTTTAAATGATGTTCAAAAATGTACCACATAATAGTGCATTTTAAGAAGGAATTACAATCATAATGTGAAATGATGTTCAAAGTGTAAAATGAAATAAAATGGTGTTTATGAATAATAAATCACATGAATATTATATATATTAAAAATTAATATTATCCTCATTTAGTGGCTAATCACACCCCCCAACTTGAGTTTTTCTAGTCCAGAGCAAAATATATCTCAACAATATGAAATTCGAATTCCCTTTTCCAAAAACATTTTAATACACAATGGTCACCAAAAACAATTATACCAAAAAATCATGAAACCCATCAAAATATTTTAATACAATATAGTTTCATAAGCAGATCTCAATCCCAAGCTCATTCCTTTGTTCATATTCATTGCCATATTTCATCCAATATCAATTAAGTATGAGGATGTATTGTGTATCACAATAGACATGGGGTTCATATTTATTCAAGGGGGAAATGAAGGAAGCGCTAGGTGGAATCACATTTCAATATTAAGATGAGTATTCAAAAAAAATATTGTATTATATTTTTTTTTTTTTGCAATTTTTCCACGGTAATTGAAATTGCACTCAAAAGAGTCAACCCTTGTAGCGAGACTTTGCCGATGACTCCCAGGCTCAAAGACCTTAGGGAACCAAGTAAAGCCCACATACTCAGGCATCATATCAAGTTAAATCAATCAAAAAAATTCAAATTACCAAAAATAGAGATAAAATTACTAACTCTGGGCCAGAAAACTATGGAGTCACGATCCCCAAGTGTCGAAAGCCACGCATTAGGTCATTTCATTTCTCTACGCACAAATTTATTGTTTTTTTTATTGAATACTCATATTAAAACTAAAATGATCACCAAACCTATGCTATTTATTTGGTGGACCCCATGAACTCAAACTAATACCCCACTATCCAAAGGACATGCATTGTGATCTTTTTTTTATTTGGATGAAAATATAAATGATGAAATATCACATTGGACAACCACACTTTCCAAAATCTATGCTCATGAAATTATACAAGTATTAAAATCAGAATCAGGGCATGATAAATTATTTGATATTCAGTTTCAAAGTTTTCAATGTGTAATATCATGTTCAAAGTTAAAGTAATTTTTCCTTCCATTTACAAACATTTTTTTCAAATCATTTTCTTTCACAAAAGCAAAAAAAAATATTTCATCTCCCCCCCAACTTAAAATAACATTGTCCCCAATGTTTAAAGAAATTAAAATTTATAAGGAGTAGAGACAAATAAGGGAAGTTCAAAAATGAAATTGAAATATGAGGATCATGGAATGAAATCACCTGGTGGTTGAAGTTGAAATTCTTGATTCTCCCTTTTAATACCTTGATCTCGATGTCACTCTGAGAATTCTCTAGTGGAGAGAAAACAAACAAACAAACAAAAAAAACTATATATATATATATAATAAATAAAGTGAAATATAAGTATATATATAAAAATTATAGAATAAGGAATCACAAAAGACCATAGGTCAGTGGTAAGCGCACACCCCTGTCTCCCTTCGGTCCCGGGTTCGATTCCCCGTGGCTTCACCGGTTGTGATGGGGTTTGACCCATGACCTATGATGTGTCCCTTTTTATTATTATTATATTTTTATTTATTTTTTGTATTTTTATTTTAACCTACAAACACATAGAATAAAATAAACTGATGATACATTGTCTTCTTTTTAAATTGTTGGGTAAGGTATTACTCAAGGATCACACCACATGACACGGATGAATATGATGCTCCCCTTTCATACCCATCCATACTAATAATAGAAGAACAGGTCAACATTATATATTTTTTTAAATATCAAAATGATTCGTTAATCCTATTTAAAAAAAGATGATTCGCAAAGATGAAAATCACGAGTTGCCTTCCGTGCAACGCTTTGGTTTAATGTCGCTAGCTTGACTTAAATCCTTAATTATTTAAGTATGTTCCTCATCTAAGGTTGGTTCACACAAGTTTTCATCAACTTCATTTTTTTGTAATGCTTTAATGAATGGTTTTATTCTATGACCATTAACTTTAAAGGTTTGACCATTGGTGGGATCTTGAATTTCTACAGCCCCATGGGGGTACACCTTATGCACTATATATAGACCTGACCATCTAGACCTCAACTTTCCTGAGTGTAAATGAAGTTTATAACTATACAAAAGAATAGGTTTACCCGGTACAATGTGTTTGGTTTTAATATTTTGATATTGGTAGGCTTGTACTTTAGCTTTATTGATCCTTGAATTTTCATAAGCCTCCATCCTAAGTTCCTCAAGTTCATTGAGATCTAATTTCATTTTTTTCGGCCAATGAGAGGTCATAATTCATTTTCTTAATTTCCCTAAAAGTCTTATGTTCAATCTCTACTAGAAAATGGAATACTTTACCATAAACCAACCTATATGGGGACATTCCTAAAATGGTTTTATATGTGGTTTGATAGGCCCAAAGAGCATATAAGAGTTTTCTTGACCAATCCTTCCTAGATGGTTTAACAGTTTTCTCATGAATTTGTTTGATTTATCGATTGGCTAACTCAGCTTGACCATTGGTCTATGGGTGGTAATAAGTGGACACATTGTGAGAAATTCCATACTTTTCCATGAGTGATGAGAATGGATGATTGCAAAAATGAGTTCCATGATCACTAATGATAGACTTAGGAATTCCAAATCTAGAGAAGATGTTTTCTTTTAGGAATCTAATCATAGTTTGATGACAATTGGATTTTGTGGGAATAGACTCAACCCATTTTGAGACATAATAAATAGCTAAGAGAATGTAAAGATATTCCCTAGAGTTTGGGAAGGGACCCAGGAAATCAATTCCCCAACAGTCAAAGATTTCAACCACTAAGATGGGAGTGAGTGGAATTTGATTCATTTTTGTGATGGACCCTACTTGTTAACACCTAGAAAATCTTTGACAAAATGTGTAGGAGTCCCTTGAGAGGGTGGGTAAGAAGAGACCACACTGAAGAATCTTAGTAGAAGTTTTCTTAGAGGAAAAGTGACCTCCACATGCCTCACTATAACAGAATTTAAGGATGGACTCTTGTTCAGATTATGGGACACACCTCTTAATGACTTGGTCAAGGCATAACTTATAGAGGTATATATCATCAAACACATAGTGCTTAACATCATCAAGGAATTTCCTTTGATCTTGAGTCCCTAAGAATTTTGGAATTACTCCTGTAACTAAGAAGTTGGCTATGTCATCATACCAAGGGAATTCACTCATAGAGTATAGGTGTTCATCAGGAAATGAATCAGACACAGAAAGGTTATTTGAGTTTTCTTTTAATTTCATCCTAGAGAGGTGATCAGCTACAACATTTTCAACGCCCTTTTTATCCTTGATTGTGAGGTCAAATTCTTGTAAGAGAAGGACCCACCTAATCAATCTAGCATTGGCATCTTGTTTTTGGAAGAGGTATTTTAGTTCAGAATAGTTAGTGAACACAGTGATGGGGGATCCTAAGAGGTAGGACCTAAACTTATTTAAGGCAAACACAATAGCAAGTAACTCCTTTTTTGTGGTGTTGTAGTTGATTTGGGCATCATTTAAGGATTTTCTTGCATAAGCAATGACATAAGGAGTTTTATCACAACGTTTTCCTAACACAGCTCCTACAACAAAGTCACTATCATCACATATAAGTTCGAAAGGAAGGTTCCAATTTGGAGATTTCATGATGGTAGGAGAGGTGAGATAGGATTTGAGGGTTGAGAATGAACCCTCACAGCTTTCTTTCCAAACAAATGGAGCATCCTTTACTAGGAGAGCACAAAGGGGACATGAGATTGAACTAAAGTCCTTGATGAATATTATATAGAAACCAGCATTTCCTAAGAAAGACCTCACTTCCTTGATAGTTTTGGGTGATGGAAGGTGACAAATGATGTCAACCTTGTCTTTATCAACTTTAATCCCCCTACCTAAGACCAGATGTCCTAGAACTAGTCCCTCTTTAACCATGAAATGACATTTTTCCCATTTTAGGACCAGATTATTTTCTTCACATCTTGACAAGACTCTCTCCACATTTTGAAGACATCCCTCAAATGTATCCCCAAACATAGAGAAGTCATCCATGAAGACCTCTAGAAAATCCCCTACCATGTCTGAGAAGATTCCCATCATGCACCACTGGAAGGTTCCAGGGGCATTGCATAAACCAAAGGGAATGCGTTTGAAGGCAAAGGTGCCAAATGGACATGTAAATGTAGTATTCCCTTGATCTTCTACGGAAACCTCAATTTGATTATACCCCGAGTACCCATCTAAGAAACAGTAGAAGGCATGACCTGCCACTCTCTCAAGGACTTGGTCAATGAATGGTAAGGGGAAATGGTATTTCTTGGTAAACGAGTTTATCTTCCTATAGTCGAAGCAGAATCTCCAGCCACTACTCACCCTTGTTGGAAGAATCTCTTCATCCTCATTGGTTATCACTGTAATTCCAGCCTTTTTGGAACCACTTGGATTGGTCTCACCCATTCACTCTCAGCTATGGGATATATGATACTGGATTTTAACAATTTCAGAAGTTCTTTTCTTAATACTTCCATGAGATTAGGATTGATTCATCGTTGAGGTTGATGACATGGCTTTGAATCAGATTCTAGAACAATCCTATGAGTCCCGATAAGTGGGATAATCCCATGAATATCAGACAGGCTCCAACCAATGGATTTCTTATGTTTCTTAAGGACATCTAGAAGCATCCTCTCATGATTGGCTTCAAGAGAAGAAGAAATGACAATAGGATGTGTTTGATTGTCCCCTAGGAAGGCATACTTGAGTGCAGCAGGAAGTTCCTTCAATTCAATATCAGGTTGGTTCAAAATTTCAACAGAAGATTGGGACATTGGATCAAGATCAATTTTATTTCCTATAGTTTTATATAGGATTGATTCCCCACTTGTAGAAGTTTCAGCTGCTAGATTGGCTTGATCAGATTTAGTTAAGGAAGTTAGAGTGGTCTCCATGCAAGTGGTTTCCTGAAAGGTTTCACTGATTGTTGGACCTAAGACTTCATCATAAGAGCAATTTGAAAATTATTCAAGCCAAGGAGATAAAATTCCTTCATGTGAACAAAGGAAATCAATCTCATCCAGACTTAAACATCCATCAAATATTCCTTGATGTTCTATGGATTCATTATCAATGCATCCTATCATGTTTACTTCATAAATGTCCTCATCATCCCCTATTTGTGATCTTTCATTATAGATGTTCAAGTCTAGACTCATGTTTCCAAAGGTGATGGTCATGTTCCCATTTCAAACTCAGATAACAGAGTTTATTATTGTAAGGAAAGGACGACCAAAGATGATTTGGGTTTGTTCCTTATTTCCTACGTTTGGATGGTTGTCAAGGACAATGAAGTTAGCATGGTAGATGAAGTTTTCAATCTTTACCAGAACATCCTTTAAAATCCCCTTTGGAACCCTAATGCTACGATCAGAAAGTTGAAGTGTGACAGATGTGGGTTGGAGTTCTTCTAGGCCTAACTGGCAGTACACAACATAGGGTATGAGATTGATACTAACACCTAGGTCACACAAGGCTTTGACAACTTTTCTCTCTCCTAGTTCAACATTGATGTAAGGGAAACCCAGGTCTTTCAACTTAGGAGGAATGGTCCCTTGAATGGTGGTACTCACATTAGCATCCAAAAGGACTTGTTTTTTATGTGAAAATTTTCTTTTAAAAGTGCATAAGACCTTAAGGTACTTTGAGTAGGTAGGTATAGTTTGGATTGCATCGAGAAGGGGAATGTTCAACTTGACTTGTGAGAAGATTTCCCTCAATGTTTCACTCAATTAAGGCTTGGTTTTCCCCCTCATGCATTGAGGAAATGGTGAAGGTTGTGGGGTTTTTTGTTGAAGAGTTGTTTCTTTCACATTATTATTAGTTTCCTCGGTTTGATCTTGTGTTTCATTTGAATTTTCATCCAAGTTTGAATCTTCGGATGGGTTTTGAATTATTTGTTCAGGTTTCTCAATTGATTTCCCACTTCTTAAAATAGTCACAGCCTTTAGTTGTTCATGAGTTGTTTGAGTACAGCTTGACTCTCCCCTTGAAGTTGAGGATGGTACCGCCTGAGTAGGCATGGGTTCCTTTCTAGTTTTGATGGTTTGAAGTTCTTGTTTTAGGGAAGAGACTTTCGAGTTCATCCTCTCCATTTGTTTGCACAGTTGTTCTAGTAGGCTTTTTGGAATAGTTTGGGTTGGTGCTTGAGAAGATTGGTTTATCCCAGGGGGTATTTTGGAGGTGGGATGGTTTGTTTAAAATGGGATGGTGGCTGTTGGTATTGGATAGGTTGGGTTTGGAACTGGTTATGGGTTTGGTAGTTCTGATGGGGGTAAGGATTTTGTCCCTGTGGTTGGCTAGGTTGTTGGTTATCTTTCCAGTGGAAGCCTGGGTGGTCATTATACCTTGGTTTGAAGGTGCTTTGGTATTGAGGCTTTTGAAAGTTCAAAGCATTTACTTCCATTGGGGGTCCTCCTAAAAGAACATCCTTGATGGATGTAATGGTTGGGAAGTTGTCTGTCTTATGGTCATGTTTTTCACAAATTGTGCAAACAGGTTCAACAATTTGGATTTCATGGACTTTCCTAAGGTCTATCTCTTCAACCTTCCTAGAGAGTGTTGCGAGTTTAGCCCTAAGTCTTTCCTCTTCTCTAAGTGTATGAATTCCAGTAGTTCATTGTCTATTTTCAGAATAAGGTAAAGTTCCCCATGTTTGGTTTTGTTCAGAAAGGCTTTCTAGATACTCGTAAGCATCATTTGGGGCTTTTTTTAAAGGTTCCATTACACATCATGTCAATGAATTGTTTGTTCCCCGGACCCAACCCTTCATAGAAAATTATCACTTGTTCTGGAATAGAAAAACCATGTTGTGGAACCATGTTTATAGTGTCCTTGAACCTCTCCCATATTTCATAGAATGACTCTCCCTCTTTTTCAAAAAATTTTTGGATGCTCTTTTTAAGTGCAATTGTTTTGTGGTGGGGAAAGTATTTTTTGTAGAATTATCTTTGTAGTTGGTCCCAAGAGTTGATGGATGATGGTCTCAAATTGTTTAGCCAATTTTTATCTCGATCCTTTAAAGAAAAAGGAAATAGCCTCATCTTAGCTGATTCTAGTTTATGTGGGGGACACATGGTTTCTAAAATATCATTGAACTCCTTGATGTGAAGGTAGGGCATCTCGGACTCCATTCCATGGAATGTGGGAAGGTGGTTTAAGACATGGGGTTTAAAGATGTAGTTGGAAACTCCTAGGGAATTGTGTCTAATGCATGAGGGGGAATTGGTCCAGGAAGTTGTGAGGTAGTCATTCATGGTTTGATCAACTGCATTCCCCAAGTTTGGGGCTGCCTCATTTGGGTTTCCATTTTGGTTTCCACTCGGGTTTATGAGTTGGTTTCATTGAAGACCTTACATTGAAATGGGATCAATTTTGGACTTTGGAGTATTAGGAAGATTATGATCTAATGGAAAGAGTTCCCTTGGTGTATTTGACTCCCCAACCCTAGGACTATCCACCCTAACTATACGGTTTGATTGATTGCGGGTGTTGGCGAACATGCGCCAAAAGAAAAAAAATGAGAAAGGGACAAGATAAGAGAATTTGGATGAGAAAAGAAGAAATGGGATAGAATAGAATGGGTGTTTATATGAATTACTTGGGTCCCTAGCAACGGCGCCAAAATTTGATTCACGCTCAAATTTACCTAAGAGATGAAGGTAGAACGGTCCTTTTAGTTTAGCTTGGGTTATCGAATCCTCAGAGACCTAAGAAGTAACCTACAGACACGTACATTATATGGATTGTTTTTTGATATGAAGTGGCCAACTTGGGTTGATTTAAGATGGTTTTAAAGTATCACTAATAGATTTAAGTTAATTCAAGTTAATGTAATGAGTTGATCCTAGGTTATCGCTCGGGGTGGATTGGATGAATTCCTTTTTTTAATGATTTTAATTTCTTATATTTGAGATGGGTTCATTTAAGAAGATCAAAAAAAATAATCACTTATTGTTTTAATGCCTACACACCCTAATACTAATCACCTATACACTTTAAGGATCAAATTTTTGAGCACTCCAAGGTAAAGGTTCGTATTAGCACTTGAAATGTGTGACCTTAAATTCAATAAAGATGAAGAGGTTTTAAAATCATCAAATAAAAATATCATTTAAAAGAAGTGATTATCCATTAATTGAGTGAGAAATAAAATCCAATCCATCCCCTTTCTACTCCCTTGGATCAACCTATAAAATAGTTATCCCTCCATTGATGACATGTCTTCAACAGAAGCGGGAAGTAAACTTATGAGGGTGGAATTGAAGAAGTAAAAACAACAACAAAAATCGATCACTCCACCGTTGTGTGATAAATATCACAAAGTATGGTGTGAATAAATTCACACCTTGAACCAATGGTATCAACTTGATATGTATAAGAACATAATAAGAGTAAAGGAAGAACTTTTATTAAGAAACTAAGGTGAATCAAGGAACTTACAATTGATGGAATGCGATTACAACATCAAATTGGCAGCATAACATTAAGATGAAAACAAAGCTCAAAGATGAAAAACTCCTCCACCACCACTGACTTAAATAGAAATTTTGTGATCCTTGGATCTAGCCTCCAATATTAAAAATCATCCCGCTTGATTATGGTAGGCCTAGGGTGGTGGAAAGCTTGTGGAACTTGGACTTTTCCACACTTGACCCGAGGTGGCAACCGGCTTTCATCCACCGAACAGACATGCTTGGAAGACCTTATAGATGGACAGAGCAGAGTGGGACATAGAAGAAGAAAATGTATCCACTAATTTCTCCTAACCAGATGTAAAATTTGGGCCCATTTGAAATTTTTTATTCTGAGATATGATCATATTGGTAGGATTTTTTTTTGGGCCACAGAATCTGGCCTAGAATTTTATCTCCAAATTGGTCCACCTTAATGACCACCATGGAGGCCGAATTAGCACTGGATCCTGAAGAGTTATTTGTTCTTATACATGTATTATAGCATCCCACGAAATTTGGGATTCATTGGGACTGTATGTTGGTCCCCTCATTCTCATCAGTGGGCTAGTGTCCAATCTGACTTCTCCAGAATTGTTTCCTTTCATCACAAAATATCCCCATCTTCTTCCATGAATTATCCATTGATCCCTGAATAAAACATGTTAATATTGAAGTTTAGATAAATTTTAAAAAATATCAAATAAAAATATGTATAATTATATTCTTTAAAATCATATGAATCATTGGGTACTTTAAATGATGTTCAAAAATGTACCACATAATAGTGCATTTTAAGAAAGAAGTACAATCATAATGTGAAATGATGTTCAAAGTGTAAAATGCACTAAAATGGTGTTTATGAATAATAAATCACATTAATATTATATATATTAACACTGAATATTAACCTCATTTATTGGTTAATCAGTGAGTGATGACAAAACACACTGAAAAGGAAATGTGTTGGCCTGTGGGGATAGTCATTAGTTAGATGACCCGTTCGGGCACGTGGGTCGGCCCTAGGGTGGGGACCACATATCTTCAAGGCAACTGGTGATACCCGGTAGGACAGGACCCGACTACCATGTTAAGTTGGGGTGTTTTTATTATAACCGGGACCTAGTTGTTACTTTTGGTATCATAGGTGGTACTCGGCCTTAAGTGTGGTGAACTTCCTGGGTTGAGATGTAGGGCCCACAATGAGGGTGTTGTGATCTAAAGTGGGGTGAATGTAACACCATAGAATGGTAAAGGGTTAAATGACTAAATGATATGACTCGTGTTAACAATGTGCTCCTTCATTTTAAAAATCCTACCTGATTAGAACTCTACATTTAAGAGTACTTGGTCTGGAGTAGTGATCAAGATGGGTGACCTTCTGGGAATTTTCCCAGTGTGAGTGTGAGTAAGTAAAAAACACATAAGAAAAGACATGTATTGTCCTGTGGGGTCAGCCATTAGTTAGATGACCCATTCGGGCACGTGGGTTGTCCCCGGGGTGGGAACCACGTGTCTGCGGGGCAACTGGTGGTACTTGGAGAGCCAGGACCCGACAGTCATGTTAAGGCGGGGTGTCTATGTTGTCACTGGGACCCAGTTGTCACATAATAAAAAAGGTATTCCACTTTTTTACTATCAGGGATAACTTCATTGTGGATGATATAAATTGTCTTTATGTGTGGGAGATAGTTTTATTACATAGTGTTTCGAGGAGTATCATTTCATATAGAGATCCTTATCTCACATATTACTTCTATAAGGGTCTTTAAAAGGCTTTGGGATCATAGAATCTTATGATTACGACCTATCATCCTCAAACTGATGGACAATATGAATGAACTATTTAGATTTTGGAGGATATGTTATGAGTTTGTGTTTTGGATTTTGGTGGTTCATGGGAGCAGCATTTAGCACTCATGGAGTTCACTTATAAAAACATCTTCCAGGTATTGATCCAAATGGAACCTTTTGAGGCTTTGTATATCAAGTTATATTGTTCAACCCTTTGTTGGTTTGATGTAGGTGAGTCAGTTCTTGTTGGACCTAGTCTCATTCAGGAGATGTCTGAGTAAGTACAGTTGATTAGGAGGCAGTTAGTGACCATGCAGAGCAGGTGGAAATCTTACGTTGACCATCATAGATGACCTCTAGAGTTTGAGGTTTTTCATCATGTTTTCCTTTGGGTGTCACCTAGGTTGGGGAAGTGTCGTATTAGGAAATAGGGAAATCTAGTGCCTGGGTTTGTCGGACCATTTGATATAGTGGAAAGGATCTGCCCAATGGCATACCGATTAGACCTTCCACAATACTATAGTGTCATGCACCACATTTTTAATGTGTCGTGGATTCGAAGATATCATTCAGACCCTTCTCATGTGGTATATGTTGATGACATCAAGCTTGGTGTAGATGTGTCCTTTAAGGAGCATCTGATATGGATTGTGGGCTGTAGTGAGAAGTATCTCCAGATAAAGACTATACCTCTAGTTCAAATGTAGTGGAAACATGGGTATGTTCAAGAGGAGACCTAGGGGATAGAATTTAATATGCGATCATAGTATCCAAACTTGTTCATCAAGACCCCACCGTGATGCTTGGAGTTTCTCGGGGACAAGCTTTTATATGGTAAGAAGGTTGCAAGATCCTATATTTTTTCAGGTATGTCCCTTTTTTAGTTTTTCATTGAACCTCTTTTGTTTGGTATTTTCTTATTCTTTATCCTTAGTGGTTAAGTTTCTTTGAGAATAGAAATCTTTTGTTAGGGAAAATGACCTAAAGTTTTGGTATGTATGTTTATTTGAATTAATTAAGTTTAGATAGAAACATGTCAAAGGGGGTTATTAGGGTTCTTCATGGGTTGTGAAGGATTTAGAGGTGGATCGGGGTTTTCTGAAGAAAACGGGATGAGAGTTGTCTGCTGGACATTTACACATTGTGAACATGTTACATGACATGTAAATGTTTCCAAGTAGATGTCATGAACCGGTTCAGGGTGTGAACCGATTCATGGTGTGAACTAGTTACACGCCATAAAACGAGTTCACGGCATGTAAATGTTGCCAGGCAGATGTCATGAGCTGGTTTAGGGTATGAATTGGTTACAAACTATGAAACTGGTTCACGATGTATAAATGTTTCCAGGCAGACATCATGAACTGGTTCATGACATGAAATAGTTACACACCATGAAACTGTTCCATGTTGTGTAATGTTCGATCAGGGTTATTTTAACCATAGGCAATGCATTTTTTCATAACTCATAAATTTATACCTACATGACGTGAATGGATTACACACCATGTATTTCTCAAGCTCAGTGGTTTTAAAGCCACATCGTGCATAAGATTCATTCTTCATCCACATGCAGTTCTTCCCTCTTGGACCATAGGGAATCTTCAGGTGATTTTGGATAATTTCTTCCCTTTTTGGACATCTTGATAAATCATTTGATTCATGGTGAGTTGTTTTGATTAGGTTTTTCCCTCTCTTTCACTTGATCTCTGATTTAGTGATGGAATCTATTGATTACGGTTGTTTTGGGTTTTGATCTTGGCCTTGTGTGATATGGGTTTCTTCTTGGGACTATCTCTACCTTCGTTCTTGTTGGCATTACCTATTAAAAGTGTTATGTTGATATCCAAATAAAGGTAGGTGGTTTAAAACCAAACCATATGGTATGTTTAATTACTTAAGTATGTACAATATTTCAATTACACCGATATAACATATGTGTTAATTAATTGAACAATGGGTGATGATAGATCATGTGTTGGATTACTCTTTGGATCCATTTGGATTCAATAGTGTTGAGACCTGGCTTGCAGCTACCCATTGGGTGATCCTACCCTGGAATAATAATGAATTGGTTAATGGATTAAAGTGTGGTTTTCATTTTATGAGACCTCAGGTGATTGCTTATGATATATTTGCCTTAAAAAATGGATTAATTTATCAATAAAATGGTTGATGATGATTTGATATAAAATGGGTGTACAATTGTCATGGAAACATCTTAAGATGTAATTTAATGAATGAATGGGCAATTGAAAGATGAATGGTAATTGGAAGAATTAACCATTGTGACTTATGATATGATGTTATGTGATGGTATTCTTACCGTTATGACTTGTGATGTTATGGATGTTGAAATGATTATATAATGGGCTTGGCTCGGTTATGTTGTAATGATTATAGGGATTTTCCTAGTTACTCTGAAATGCTTATATAAAGGGCTTGACCCAGTTATGATGAAATGATTATATAAAGGGCTTGGCCCGGTTATACTATAATTCTTATAGGGATGTTCCCAGTTATGTTGAAATGCTTATATATTGATCCGGTTATGTTGTAATTATTATACAATGGTTTTTTTCCGATTATGTGATTATTCCATGTTTTTGTGGTTATGGTTGGCATGGTTGTGCTACATATTTAGAGATATTTTGGAAGGGTGCTAAAATAGGTTGATTGTTGTATTGTATTAAGTCAATTAATTAATAAACATGTTTATTTCTTATTTCATGCACTTATTTATCATACTGGTTTGGTTTAGACATGGTGGTGTCAACCTACTAAGTTTTACTCACACCCTATTTGGGTCTCCATTTGGTACCTGAGCAAATTACATGGGCGCGGGTTTAGACAAGGGTAGTGGACCTTGTCATAGATTGTTGCTTGATGGATGTGTTGGAGCTTGGAGATGGGAAAGACATGGGGTTTGAGACCAAGGTATTTTGAGTTTATCATTTCATCTTGTTCTATTATTTTTATTATTTTCAGTTTGATATTTAGATACTTTCCATTTGTCATTACATGGTTCAATATTATTCAATTCATGGGATTTTCCTTTATCTTCCAATTGTATGTTGTTAAATTTCCATTACTCTAATGTTTATCATTATTGTTTATTTATATTATATTGTAACTTTATACCGGGGGTATATTCTCTCTACTATATTCTTTACACATTCATTGCTAATCGACAGCCTCTAGCGCATAGGGAGGTGTGCTTGAGGTCCAGTAACCAGCCTGATTTGGCCACGTGAGAGTGTCGGATTAGGGTATGTTTGAATGATGATGATAATGATGATTGAATTTATAAATTGATAATGAAACTATGTTAAAATTTCACATTTTTAAGTATTCTATACATATATTCATTGTTCTATTTTTTATTTTTATATAATTTTTTTACTTCTTTTTTATAGAGTGAATTTATTTTAATCCATTTGAATTATAGGAATGACAAGAAAAAAAATATCAATATCCTAGCCTATCATCATCTCAAATCACACCTCCTCCACCATCACCTTTAGTAGATCTAATTGATTCTGATATACTAGAGGCTAGAGTCATTTAGTGAGAAACTAGCTTCATCGGATGTTGTTGGTAGCTCATCATGTAATGAACCTCTTATAGTGGAGTAGTTGGTCATTCATCCATCTAGAAAATGTTAGCAAGTTTCTATTACTGGTATGTATGTCATTTTAAAAAAAACTATATATTTTTTATAAATATTTAATGTATTTTTCAAATAGATAATGATAATAACAGGAGAGATACAAATATGAATACAATAGATGTGTGATACTTGAAAGACTTTAAATTTATTATTTCATTTGATAAGTTTGGGGCGCCTACTGGTGTTGCTACCAGAATCTATGGGCATATTCTTGGGTAGATTTCCTACAAGATGGTCAGTCTTCCCATTAATTATAGTGATTGGAGACATATTCTCATAGCTTGGAAGAATTAAGTGCTTGAAAACCAATTAAAGGCAATAATAATTTAATATTCATTGATGAATAATTTAAAAGGTGTGAGTAAGATTATTAATATACTAATAAAGTGTCATGTTTTTCATTTAAAAAAGTTTTTTCATTTTGATGTCCCCATCTCCATTTCACACCCATGGACTGTGAATAATTTGGGCAAGAAATAGAGATGCATTAACTAGAGATTATGACACGAGTTTAATGACAATTCTTTGAGCGCTCAGTAGATGTATGAGAAAGTGTTTGAAGTTGTTTATTGTGACCAATGGAAGATGTTTGTTGATATTAATAGGGATTCATCTCATGAGGTATTTTCATATTTTATAGTATATTAATAATATAAACATAAGAAAATTATATTTTTTATTAATGTTTCTATTTTTTCTTGGAATTATCTAAAAAATACAATGAATCATGAAAAACAAGTCATTCCTCATACCGTTGGGCCATAAAGTTTTTTCAGAAAAAGAGAGATCTTGATTGTATTTTTTTCATTATTATTTATATTATTTTATTATACCTAATGGTTTTTTTCTAACTCGTATATATATATATATATAAAGGGTTGTGATTTTGGTCTCCCGGTGGGACGACCAGATATTTGGCTTAATGTTCATTAAAAAATCAATGACAAATTTGTGGATGAACCTACCAAAAACATTAGAGTAATTATTTTTCATTACCATTTAATGTTATTACATTGTTATAAAAATATAATAATGAAAAATAAATTAATTAGATAATATTATGAAGTTCAGAGAATTTATAAAATCATTATAAATAGTGTTCTATTTCCAAGTTTAAATTCAATAAGTTTAGGGTGCAAACCCTAAAAAATCATCACTATTCTCCTAAAATGATACTGTTACAATCATTTTAGGGAAGAGTCATCTCATACGTGTATAGGGGATAGGTTCTTGGCCTACTCCATCAGTTGTCTTTGTTAGGTCACCTTTACAATTTATCGTTACACCATCTAGTGGGGGTTTAAGCAGTGTCATTGATCAGGAAGTGTAGAGGGAAATTTCAAGGTTGAAAGAAACAATTTCAAGAACATGACTCTCATGGGAAAACATGAGATCAGTGGCAGTTGACAATAGAAAATGTCTCAGTTTTTGTATTTTAAAGGATGAAGGGCACAATCCCCAAGGAAATTGCTAGTCCTATAGCTCATCCTACATAGGTAAATTCTAAACTCAATCTATGAAATGTTCAAATGACTATTTTCTTTATTGTTATAATGATATTGTATCATGTTTGGGCTACTTCTATGAGGAGGATTTGGGATACCGTGAGATGAGTGTTATATTTGAATTGTGTGAGTTCATATTATAATGAAATCATAGAAAACTATATTTGAATAATTTTTTATGTGTATGAGAAGATGGGACATCAATCCGATGTGTGGTGTGCTCGACATGCCTGAATTTTTAGTTTTTAATGATATGAAAGTCTTAAAAAATGCGCATCAGGGGGGTCAAAACCAAGCAAACGACCTCATAGTGTCATGAAATCATAGGAAAATGACCGTAGATTGATTTATGAAATATATGAATTGACATCACATCAATCTGAGAGGAGGTTTTCTCAGGATGTCCATAAATGAACTTTTAGTGTTTTAAAACTCTAAAACATGTGTGTAATAGTCAAAACCATATAGAATGGTCTTGTATTGACATGAAATTATATAAAAATTTTCTTTGAATTATTTTTTATGTGTATATGTTGATGGAACATCAATTTGATGTGTGGTGTGCTCGATCAAAGAGGCAGATTGCATGGGATATCCGTAAAAAAATTATTTGTGTTTTAAAACTCTAAAACATGCGTGTAATGGTCATAACCATATAAAATAATCTCAAATTGATGTGTAATCATTGATAAATTTTTATTTTATCATTTATGACATGTACGAGCAGGCGACATGTCAATCTAACATGCGTTGTGCATGAAATGTTTGAATAAAGAGTTTTTAATGATATGAAAGTATTTAAAAACGCACATCAGGGGGTTAAAACCAAGAAAACAACATTAGAGTGGCGTGAAATCATAGGAAAACAATCATATATTTATTTTTTAAATGTAGGGACTGACAACACATCAATCCAGGATTCGGTTTTCTCAGGATGTCTACAAATTCATTTTAGTGTTTTAAAACACTAAAACATGCATGTAACAATAAAAACCATAGTGAACACCCTCATATTAATATAAATTCATAGGAAAACTATCTTTGAATAATTTTTTATGTTTATTAGTTGAAGAAACATTAATTTTATGTGTAGTGTGCTTGGATTAACTCAATAAGCAATTTTAAAAGATATCAAAGTCTTTAAAAACATACCATAGAGGGTCAAAACCAAGAAAACGTCCTCAGATTGGAGTGAAATCATAGGAAAATGACTATAGATTTATTTTTTAAATATAGGAATCGATTCCGCATCAATCTGAATCATGGTTTGCTCAATATGGAATTAAATACATTTAGTGTTTTAAAACTCTAAAACATGTGTTTAATGGTTAAAACCATAAAAAAGAACTTTGAATGATATGAAATCAGGGGAAAACCATTATATAATGGTGTGAGCATATGGAATGTCAAACTGACATGCAGTGTGCTCAGAATGACTCAATAAACAGTTGTTAAAGATATCAAAGTCATTAAAAACATGCATCAAGGGTAAAAACCAAGAAAAAGGCCTTAGATTGTCATGAAATCATAATAAAACCACTGTAGAATTATTTTTGAAATATATGAACTAATACCACATCGACCCAAGTAGTTATTTTCTCAGGATGTCTGTAGACGCATTTTTTGTGTTTTAAAACTCTAAAACATGTGTGTAATGGTAAAACCATATAAAATGATATTGTATTGATGTAAAAGCATAATAAAACTATTATTGAATCATTTTTGGTGTGTACAAGTAGGTGACACATAAATCTGACGTGTGGTGTGCTTGAAATGTTTAAATAGATAGTTTTTAATGATATAAAAGTCATTAAAATGTGTGTAAGATGATCAAAACCAATAAAACAACATCAAAGTGCCATGAAATCATATGAAAATGATCATAGATTGATTTTTGAAATGTAGGAACTGATATCATGTCAATCTGAGTAGTAGTTTGGTCAGAATGTCTGTAAACACATTTTTAATGTTTTAAAACTCTAAAATACACGTGTAATGATCAAACCCATAGAGAACGGCCTCGAATTGACATAATATCATTGGAAAACTATTTCTGATTTTTTTTATGTGCATGAGTTGACAGAATATCAATCTGACGTGCAATGTGCTTAGAATGACTCAATAAAAAGTTTTAAAAGATATCAAAGTCTTTACAAACATGTCTTAGGGGGTCAAAGCCAAGAAAATTAACTTGTATTAGAGTGAAATCATAGGACATCAACCGTAGATTTTTTTTTGAAATGTATGAATTGACGTCATTTCAATCCAAGTTGTGGTTTTCCCGGGATGATAATAAACACATTTTTAGTGTTTTAAAACTCTAAAATGTGCATGTAACGGTCAAACCCATCAAAAATGGCCATATTATTGTGTGAAATCATGTGAAAATTACTATATAATGATTCATGATGTGTACAAGTAGTCAGTATTTCAATATGTGGTGTTCTCATAATGACTCAATGATCGGCTTTTAAAAGTATCAAAGTTTTTAAAACCATGTATGAGGGGGTCAAAACCAAGAAATTGGCCTTAGATTATCATGAAATCATAATAAAACCACTTTAGGGTGATTTTTTAAAGGTATGAACTAACACCACATTAATCTAAATTGTGTTTTTCTCGAGATATCCATAAATACATTTTTGTGTTTTAAAACTCTAAAACGTGAACATGTGTGTAATAATAAAAACCATAACAAACAATCTCTAATTGGAGTGAAATCATTGGAAAATATCTTTGAATCATTTGAGACATGTATGAGTAGACAACACATCAATCTGACATGTGGTGTGCTTGAAATGTCTGAATAGATTATTTTTAAAGATATAAAAGTCTTTAAAAACATGCGTCAAAGGGTTAAAACCAATGAAACGAACTCAGAGTGTCGTGAAATTATGACAATGTTCATAGATTGATTTTTAAAATGTATTAATTGACATCACATCAATCCAAGAGCTGATTTTCTTGGGATGTTTATAAATTCATTTTTAGTATTTTAAAACTCTAAAACATGCGTGTAATTGTCAAAACCATAATGAATGACCTCGAATTGGTCTCACATCATAGAAAAACTATCTTTGAATTATTTATCAGGTGTATGGGTAGAATATACATTAATATAATGTGTGTTGTACTCAAAATGACTCAATAAGCAATTTTGAATGATGTCAAAGTTTTAAAAGCATGCCTTTGAGGGTTAAAACCAATAAAACAATATTTATTTGGAGTGAAATCATTGGATAATACCCATAGATTGATTTTTGTAATATAAGAACAGACACTAGGTCAATCCAAGTTGTGGTTTTCCTGATATGAAGGTAAACATGTTTTTAGTGTTTTAAAACTCTAAAATGTACATATAGTGGTTAAAACCATAGAAAATGACACTGTAATGACATGAAATCATATGAAAACCACTATAGAATGTTTTTTGAAATGTAGGAACTAGTTACATATTAAAGTCTTTAAAGAATTTTTATTGAGTAATTTAGAGCACATCGTACATCGTAAACTACTTAGATTGTTATATACTTATTTGTTTCAAGTTACATGAGTTGAATCATATCTTAAATAGGTATTTTTATGTTTTCAAAGTGTTCTTCCATATATATAATTTATTTTTTATTGAAATGTCATGTGTTTGGCTAATAAAATAACAAATGTTATGTTCACAGATATGAATATATTTTGTGCCCATTCTATTTCACATTCCTTTTTTAAATGTTTTGGTTTGAATTGCAGGTGAAAAACGGTGAAAGTGGGCAAGAGATTGACCGTTTTGATCCACGAAGTGATGTGGTCGGTTTCGTGTATGATGAGTCTAGTTATGGAGGTGATCAAATATTGTAACGTCTTGACCCCAGAAGCCTGGAGTCAGTGTATTGTTTTAATATATTGGCATGATTACAAGTAATCATGTACCAAAGGACTGATTAGTTTACCAGTCTTGGAAAATAGATTACATAGATGAACTTTACATCATAATTTCTAACATAAAATACAGTATAAATAATCCTTTTAGAATATCATTATTCACCTAGATTAACCCTATATATCAATCATAAAACACTTCTTGGCATCCTGGGAAAATAAAACATAAGAAAGGGGTGAGCTCAGATGTTCAGTAAGGATAAACAATATAGCAGAAGCTATCATAAAAAAGCATAAACTTTTAAAGCAAGGTATAAAACTGAAACACAAGCCTTTTAAACATAATATTTAGCATAATATGGAAAGAATAAATCAAATAATTCTATTTAAATTTTGACATGTATATTCTACTAGATGAATAATCACATGAAATATCAATAACTAATCTCATAACAAGGGAATGCATAATGTCGAACATTTGAAACATATCGTCGAGGCCTCAACCAAGACATCTAAAAATAAATGGTTATGGACTCAGCCAAATACATATCTAAAAATAAATTGGCAAGGCATCGACCAATTCTATATATAGTTTGTCTCATGATACCTAATGATGCATCTAAGGGCTATAGCAAGCCTCACCCATCACTTACTAAGTCCAATGCATTCCTCATATGAAAAGGGTGAAACATAACATAAACATTCGTATTAAAACTATCTTATGAAATGTCAATACTTTAACTATAAACCATGAATGGTATAAAAATAACACATCCATAGTCAAACATATCATAACTCATTCAATACAATATGGAATATTATATTATAATAAATCAACCTCAATAAAAAATAATATCCAATAAATGATGTTGACATAGATGAAAATGATCAGTAAAACTCTTTGAGAGAAATATCTCTTTTTCATGAAATTTTTTAAAAGATGCACAATTTATAAAGGAGGTCATTTAAAAGAGATTTCTAAATCAAAGTGTCTCATACCACTTTGAAACTTTTTAAAGTAATTAACGTTTTAAAACAATAATGTCCATATAAATAAATCCTTAAAATCATTTTGAAAACATGGACATTAATTAAATAGATTTAGAAAAATAAATAGTTAAAACGTTTAAAATGATGACCTAGTTAAAGAGTCACTTCCATAAAACCTTAAAATATTCCTTTTAAAAATATTTTTATGAAACTTGGACATGGATTATAAATATTTCCAAGTAAATACTTACACATAAATAATCTCAAATAATAATGAGATTGAGGAATTAACCCTTACCTTAGGTCTGATACTCTCTGTACGTGTCTGAAACTCCTGTATAATGTTTTTAAAAATATTATTAACTTATATCAGAATAATGATAATATTTATGACATCATATATAATTATTTTATTACTTTATATTACCCATTTATTAACAATTCCAAGTTAATGCAACATTTCAGGTAATAATCATTTTGTTTATCATGCTTGTTTTGACTTGTTATTATTGATCATATTACTTAGATCATGATTTACTTAATTAAAGAATGTATAATATGATTTATATATCATATATATCCATAATATAAATATATATAATAGATATATATATATATATATAATGGAATACACCGTTCATGGAGACGTTAGACCGTACGTACGCATGAACGTTGTTTCCATTTTTTATCGTATTGAATGGAAGTAAGTGAATGACATATATGTACATACATACATATATATATATATATATATATTATACTAGTAGCCTTATTATGTAATATATTATATAATTATGCATAATATATATATTTTATAATCATTCTTCGATGGTGAATGTGGAAGATGAGTCTCATCGCGTCGTGGAGACGGTAAGTCGTACGTACGCACGAGCGATGATATCATTTACTTAATGGTTTAATGGTATGGATTTGGATGGAATGTTAATTTTTAAAGAAATAATATCATGTTATATTTATTATTTAAGTCATTTATATTCATCATTATACCCATCGAAATAAAGTATAGATGAAAAACAGTTTAACAACATGGAGACAGTAAGTCGTACGTAAGCACGCATGATGGTATTGTTTTTCATAGGATGGGTAAAAGGAGAAATATGGTTCTACCATAATCATAACAAAATCTCAAAATATAGTAGATATTGGAGTTATAATTTTATTATGGTAACAACTTAGGAATAGGAATTAGAAGAAGAAAAGAACTTTGAAAGAAGGGATAAAACGATTATCTCTTCTTCGGGTGTCTCCTTTTGATTTGCATAAAAGGACTCCTTAAGTTGGTTTTCTACCCAAAGTTTGGACTCTAGGATGAATTAAGAGAATTTTTTAGGAGAGTTAGGTAGGTTTTTTCTGAGTCAAATGACTTTGGAGGTGTGAATTAAAGAGAAGGAGAAGTGCCCTTTTATAGAAGAGGTAAGGTGCGCTTTAGGAAAGTATTGAAATATTAATTTATTATAAATTGATTTTTCAGTTTCTAATGGATTAAAAGTAATTTATTTCGAGGATAATATGTGGATGGGTCAAAATTATCTCAAAAAATAGGTTTTATACATTTTTAGGTCATAAAATTAACCTTATCTTTTAGATTTAACCCTTAGTTAAATAGCTTAACTTTTACCATGTCTTTTGTATTTGTACACTACATGGTTAATATAGTTATTATAAAATTTCAAACGAACATAAAGTGTATAATTAATTAAAATTTTAACATTATCTAAGTCATTTTGCTGAATCTTAGATTTTTAGTATTTTTATATCATTTAACAAAATAGTATTTGTTTTAAAAACTCATTTATGTCAATTTTGACACTATTTAGTAATTGATTTTTTAAAGTTATAACAACTTTATTAATTCAAAATAAAAAAATTAAATCAAATATAACATGTGATATTCATCCATAAAATTCTTGTATGGCATAAAAATTTTCAAATTGCATTTATTTTAATATTTATAATATCAATTATTTGATTCTTTCATTAATAAGGAAAACACTGCATCATAATTGTGTCATAAATAAATTTAATTATTTAATGTTTGAAAATTAAAAATAAAATACCATGATGTATTAAATCTTTTTATATTTCTAATTACTATTTATAGTTGAATATATCACTTATATAACTCGAATTAAAATTGTTTTAGTAATAAGATACATGTTTATGTTATATTTTCCTTTATTTTAAATTAATTATTATAAAAGGTCATTATCACAATAAAATAGATCCATGAGGACCTAAAATCGACCTAAGGATTATCATGGTCATCCTTATATCATCCAATAGGATTAATACATGTTTTATGGTAGTTTTATATTATTATAATATTATTGTTTATCCTTATTTACCTAATTTACCCTTTAACCATGGTAAATAAAAATAATTACTGAAGTTACTATTTATAATGTACAAAAATAAAAGGTAACTATTTATACAATTTAGACCTTATGATTCCAAATATATTATCCATTTTTTCAAATTCAAAACATTGAGAGAAATTAATTTAAAATTAATTCTCGTTGTTTAAACTAGAAAGTGAGTTTTTAAGAACAACTATCAAAAGATTGACATGTATTTATATTTCATTTAAATGTGAAATTGCTTCTAATGATCAACATTAGATTAAATGATAAAAAAATAATACAATTACACTTTAAAACCAATTAAAAATACAATCTAACTATATAAATAATTTAGATGAAAAAACACTTTTGAATTAAAATGCAGTATTTTTCACTATTCATTAAAATATGAAAGTTATGAGAAAAACATCAAAAAATTATTCAAACTAAATTTTTATGCCCTTATTTTAAATAATAAGTTTATTTTGTAAAATTTAATATATAAAAGTGTCAAATATTGGATTTAAAAATGGTTCCCCATTAAAAGGCGGTAAACCTACATTTTTGAAAAATACTTCTTTTATCTGAAAAGTTGAATTTGTTCTTGTATTATGTATAAGAAGCACATAATATGAATTTTAAAATTATATGTAATATATATAAAATTCAAAATTTGGTAAATATTGTTCATAATAACTTCTTAAACGGCTAGTTTGATAGGTCGTGGTGTGCTCAAACCCGGTGTTGCGTGTAGTGCAAGCTATTGAATTATTTAAAATGAAGCATATCGTGGAAGCTTAGGGTGTTACAAATACAGTAGAGGTTGATATATGGATAAAATGGTTATGAGTGATGGTAACTACTAGACTTATTCTATATATGCATGTGTGTGTGTGTGTGTGTGTTTATTGAGCTTATGGATAATAAACTAAGTGTGGATGAATATCTGATAGTTGTGTATACATGACTTATGAATGTATGACTAGGTTTATGGTATATTTATGTTTTTAATTAATTAATATTTAGTTACATTGTATGTTTTATATATATATATATATTAAATATTTTATTTATATTAATTATTTCAACTTTTTAGAGGCGGTTTAAAGAAACCGTTAAAAAAAATTGTCGCTAATTTAAATTTCAGCAATTTTTTTATCAAACTATATTTTTATTTATCTATTATGCAGCAGTTTACATAGACTATCGCAAAATGGAACCACTGCTAAATAATAGAGCAATGGTTAATTTATTTTTTCTTTGATTTATTAAATAAAAATTTAATGAAAAAATGGTTGTTAAATGTAAAAAAAATGACACTTATCTAAACCACCACTAAATAAATTGAAATAATATCTAATTAATTGTTGATCGTGAAATACACGGCGGTTTCTATAACCTCTGCTAATTTGTTCTCAACGATTTAAATCACAGCTAATAAAAAAATGCACCACTAGTTCTCGTTTTTTTTGTAATGAAACAACCAGGAGAGGAGGCATACAAACTTGGATCGGAGCACAAAGGTGTTGGATCAGGTTATACCAAATATGCACAAGAGGGGGTGAATTGTGTCTTTTATAATTTCTTCATGAATCGTGATGATTATCGAGTCTATCCTTTATCTTTATCATAATGTTTATGTAGTAGAAATAAATAGTTATCAGGATTCAAAGATTTATAGTGGTTCAGGGAACAGAAGGACCCTAGTCCACTCCACCAACTCTCTACTCCACGAGCTTGGTGATTTTCACTATCTAGTCCTCTTATCAACAGACCATCCACAACTAAGTGTAGGCAGTTGACACCTTTATAAGTTAAAGCTAAAACAGAGCCTTCTGGTTCATACACAGAACTGAATACACAACTTAGTATGAGAATCCGGTTACTCAAAATGAAAAGAGTATTTGTTTAAAAATACTTTCCAATTGTTCTTCACAGTTGCAACAATACGCAACTAACAGTAGATGGATCGTCGTCTTCAGAAAAGATGTTCTTCAGGTAAGGTAAGTTCTGAGTCGATCTGGTTGCAATGGATATAGAAATAAATTCATAAAATCTAGCAATAATGGATTCATGGTAGATCTTAGATGTATAATTGGTGAATTTTCAATGTGTTTATTCTTCTTTAGAAAATAGAGTTTTATCGTACTTTGTAATAGCAGATCTGTATATCTCGAATATCTCTGTAAACTGAAGTCGAGAAACTTGAGAGCATGTTCTTTTAATATTTTTCACGATGATATGTCTTACTCATTTTGTAATTCAAAATAACACAGATATATAAATAATAAATACGAATGTTTTCCTTTCAAATTTAGATCCACAAAAGGCACTTTTAGAATCACGATATTCAAATGTTCAAATAACATATAAATCATAACTTCCCTTAATAATCGTCACAAAATCCTCCTCTTAAATTGATTATTTGAATCATAAATAAATGGCTTTGAATCAGTCAAAGATGCGCTTTAAAATCGGGCTTTGAATCTGGCTTGAAATCAACCTGATAATCCGCATAAAGATCGTTGCTCGATAAAGTCAAAATTTAAATCTTTGATGCCAAACATAGGGTTGAACTGCATAACATTATTTCTCAGAACGTAAGGTTGATGATCCATTCTTCAAACATAAGGTTGGTCATCCATACTTTTCTATGCTTCATAACGTAAGGTACATGATTCATAATTTGTGATAAAACATAAGGTTGTTTACAAAAGTAAGGTTGATGATCCATTCTTTTGAGAAACAAACGTAATGTTCCATACTTACATAGGGTTCTTCTTCCATACTTTTCTGATAACATAAAAGTAAGGTTCCTTCCAAACTTAGGGTTCCTCTTCCATACCTTGCCGATAATGTATAGTTGTTTAACCATACTTTTCTGAACCTCTATAAAGAAAACAACGGATTTTGTCCTTACACTTACTCTCTTCAATGTAGGGTATAAACAGTGTTTACAGAACACGCTCAAATGATTTCTGAATACTTTGTCAAATATTCCACACGATTTAAATGCTTTAATATTACTCAAAAAATAAGAATATAAAGAATATTAATTTCCTGAAATATACTCAAGGTAAAATCATTAGAATAACAAACAAGGGTATTTGTGAGCATCAAAATCATCATAAAAAGATAGAGTATTGTTCTCAACAATCTCCCCCTTATAATAATAAAACAACGTGTTGTTCAAAACAACACCTGCTCAACAATCTCCCCTTTTTGATGATCATAAAACCCATTAAATTAATCTACAAAATTAATTGCATAAAATTTAGAATTTTTCAAGGATAAAAACAATATTTAATTTTAAAAAAATTATTTCAACAAGAAATAAAATGTTGTGTTATCCAAATTTTTCATATATAAAAAAAAATAAACATTCAATTTTTAAAATTTTATCTCCCTTGGTGTTTATCCGTATTTCTTCCCTTTAAGAAAATAAAAAATATATATTTTAGAAATTTATCCCCTTTAAATGAAATGAAAATTTCTTTTCTCCCCCTAAGTAAAATATTTATTAATAAATAATAATAAAAACTTAAAATAAAATTTTGTGTTTATCCATATTTCTCCCCCTTTTTGTGACATCAAAAAGAATGATAGAATAAGGAATATAACACATGTTAATGTAGCACTGAACTTAAGTAAATGCTATAATAAATTGTTTATCAATATTTGAATCTGGATTACTGACATTATAATACAGAAAATACAGTAAAACAAATCAAAACATATGAAAATGAGATGCAAAGATATTTTATTGAAAATATATATACAAGTACAGAAATGAAAACAGGAATCAAGGTTGGGTTAAAAGGTTTTTGAAACAGGTTTTAGCACCTCTGAATGACTTTCTTGAGCTTTGTCATCTGCATTCTCAATCTTTTCATCAGTCCATGTCCTAACTTGACTATGAGATCCCTTCCTTCCTGATTCAGATGAAGGTCTTCAATCAAATTGACTCTGAAAAACTCATGTAACCTCTCTTCCTTCTCTATAAATTGATTAAGATTTTCTATTAATCTGCTTAACAAAACTCTGATCTATGGTTCATCTGATGTTAATTGCTCAAAAAGATATTTTTGATTGTCTAAAAAAACAGATAATGGAGCACTGTTACACTGAAGATCCTATAATCTGTTATTCATATTGATCATTATAGTTTTAATGGCCTGAAATCTTTTTATCAGATCAGGATAAGTACCCGATGTACTTGCTTGATTGCTCCTGACAGTTTCAAATTTTTTCTCCATGAAAATTTTAAAATTTTAAAATCTGTGAAATATGACTTCATCACCATTTCAGATTTTAAATTTACTACCACATCCAACATCTCTTTCTTAAAAAATATCAACATATTTCTTTGAAACTAAACTAGATTTCAATCTTTGAAATCTCATATTCTCCTTTTCCAATGCCCTTCTTAAAGTAGCATTTTCAGATTCAACTCTGGTTAAATTTCGGTACAGCTCCTCTACTTCTGCATTTTCAGAATCAGAGGCATCTTGTTCTTGATTATTAGTATGAGCTTCAACTTGATTTAACAAAACTAAAGGCAGTGATTGTGCATCTAATTTATCCTCTTCTTCCCTTTCTACTGGTTTTTCAACTGATTTTTCCTCCGAGTCCTTTCCTAACTCATCCACAGAAAAATTTTCATTAAGGACTTCAGTATGAATTTCAGAAAGATTCTCTTCTAGATTCACATCAGTAGGATGTTGCTTCTCATGTGTATATTTTACGTGAATTACTTCTAAAATAGGATCCTCTTGAACAAATTCATTTTGTTGTGCAGATTATTCTTGAACAGATTCAATTTGAGCCACTTCAGTCTCTTCAGGCACTGCCTCTGCCTGAGGCACAATCTCCTCTTCAACTTGAGGAGTCACCTCAATCTGAGAAACTGTTTGTTGTTGAACTTCCTGTACAGTAGATTCTCTAACAAATCTATAGCTCAAAATATCTCCAGTTGTAAGAGCTTCAGTAGAAGTAGATTCCCCACCATCTGAAATCTCTCTTTTTCTTGAAATCTGAAGTGTTCCTTGATCTGTAGGTACATCAACTATTTCAAATCTCAGTCTTATTGAAGTTTTTGAAACTTCACTTACTCTTGATCCAGCCATGCCTTCTTTATACTTTCTAGGTTTCTCCCCCTGAGCCGATTCCTGGTCTTCCTCAGCTCCAACAGGCATAAGCTTGCCTTTCACAGTACTCTAGAAGAATCCAATCTTCCTTAGAGTTCCAGCATTGAAAACATTGATGTGGTGGCATCTTACTTTGGCATCCACTAATCTCACCATATCAGACTTAAACAACAATTTATAAATGAACCTTCCAAATGGTTAGAAGTTCATTCTTACTTCCAATTGGCAATAATAATTCAGATATCTTACCATATATCTAGGGAAATTAAGCTTGATGTCACTCATAAGTAAAAACATCAAATAAATATATGGAAATAAAATCTTTTCAATTTCTAACATTCTTGGTGCAATCCCTGTTTGCACAAACTTCACAAGTATTTTCTGATCAGGTTCTAAATCCTTGACAAACATATTTCTTACATTCATAGAACCAAAAAGAAATGACATAATTTCCTCAGACTTAGGTACATTATCACCAATATTCTTTAAGTCAAAATGATAAACTCCCTCATGAAGGCAGTTTAATATCTTAGCGATTTCCACAGTAGTGAGAAAAAAAACTTGATCTTCAATTTGTGCAATTATTCTATCTTATTCTTCTCCTAGACAAAATTGAATAGTTTTGAAGAAATTTTGTAGTTATACCTCATATAAAAATTCTGTGTTTTCTCCACTGAAAATCTATTCTAGATTCTAAAAGGCGAGAACTTTCCTTAGCATCATATTGCTTTAGTACAACCATTCCAAGTCAATCACTTTACCTTATAGGATTTTCCTTCCTGCCAAGCATTGATGTTTGGCATTACTAGCTTCTCCTTCCTCGATTCTCTTTGTCTTGGTCATTTTTGTCACAGATTTTTGAAGGTTCGAAGAGCTAGGGTTTCAAAGGTTCAGGTTTGGGTAGATAAGAGCAATAAGGATTTTTCGGTTTCAAAAGGTTTTGAGATAAATGAACGGGTTTAGAATTTGAAACGGCTCTGACAACCTTGATTCCCGTGTCATTTACATACATAATAATCATTACATTATTTAAAATAAAATAAAACATACACGACAAAAAAAAATAGCAGTACATACGAAATTTTAAATTATTCTAGAAACAAATAATTAAATTATTTAAAATAGTAAAGATTAAAATAAAATAAAATAAGAATTAATATAATCACGTAAATAAAATTAAAATTAAAATTTCATTTAAAATTAAATAAACATAGCTCCCCCTTAATAAAATCAAACCTTGCAGCGAGAAGTGGTTTAGTAAAAATATCAGCTAATTGAATTTCAGTACTTACAAACTCTAAGAATATATCCTTTTTAAGAACATGGTCTCTTAGAAAGTGATGTATGATATCAATATGCTTAGTCCTAGAATGATTAATAGTATTTTTTGAAATATTTATATCACTTTTATTATCACATAAAATAGGTGTATTATTAAAATTTAGTCCAAAGTCCATAAGAGTGTTTTTCATCTACAACACTTGTGCACAACAACTGCCTGCAGAGACATATTCTGCCTTGGCTGTTGACAAAACAACTAAGTGTTGTTTCTTACTAGACCATAAAACTAAAGATTTTCCTAAAAAGTGACAGGTTCCTGAGGTGCTTTTTCTATCTAATCTACAGCTTCCAAAGTCATCATCTGAATATGAAATTAAATTAAAATTAGAAGTTTTTGGATAGAGAAGAGATTGAAAAACAGTTCCTTTTAAATATCTAAAAATTCTTTTAATAGAACTTAGATAAGATTCTTTGGGATTTGATTGAAATCTAGCACAAAGACATTGAATACATTATATTTGGCCTGCTAGCAGTAAGATATAATAAACTTCCAATCATACCTCTATATAACTTGTTGTCAACTGATTTTCTAGTTTCATCCAAATCAAGTTTTATATTAGTACACATAGGAGTTGTATATGTCTTATTGTTTTCAAGTTCAAATTCCTTCAATAAATCAGTAATGTATTTGATTTGATTCAAAACATTTCCAAAATCTTTTTGATAAATTTGAAGTCCTAAAAAGAAATTTAATTCTCTCATCATACTCATTTAAAATTATTTTTGCATTAAATTTGAAAACTCGTGATGAAGTTTTTTGTTTGTTGATCCAAAAATTACATCATCAACATAAATTTGAACCAATAAAATATTAGAGTTTACAGTTTTCTTAAAAAATGTTAGATATTCCATTCCAATAGTAAAATCACTTTTCAAAGGAAAAGAACTTAATCTTTCATACCAAGCTCTAGGTTCTTGTTTAAGGCCATAAAGAGATTTGGTAAGTTTAAAAATAGAATCTGGTTTTTGAGAATTTTCAAAACCATGAGGTTTCTCAACATAAACTTCCTCCATTAAATAACTATTTAAAAAGACGGACTTAACATTCATATGAAATAATTTAAAGTTCATATGAGATGTATGGGCTAAAAGAATCCCAATGTATTCTAATCTAGCTACAGGTGCAAAGGTCTCATCATAATCTATACATTCTTCCTGATTATATCCTTTAGCTACTAGTCTTTCTTCATTTCTATTTATTATTCCTTGATCATCTTGTTTATTTCTAAAGACCCACTTAGTTCCTATAACTGGATAGTTCTATACACTTTCAACTAAATTCCAAACTTTATTTATCTTAAACTGGTTTAGTTATTCTTTCATTGTTATCATCCAACTTTCATCAACTAGGGATCCTTCTATTGACTTAGGTTTTAATTGGGATAGAAAGGCAGAAAACTCAACAAGATTTTCTATGTTCCTTCTAGTTTTTATTCCTGTGTCTAGGTCTCCTATTACAGTTTCTAAAGGGTGATTCTTTAGGGTTCTAGATTGTCTAGGTAAAACACTATTAGGTTCATCAGTTTCATGTTCTTCTGAACTGGACTGAATTTTATTTATATCTTTTTCAAAATCATCTTTCAAGTTCTCAAGTATCATGTTATCATTAGAGTTAGTTTTATCAATTTGGTCTTTACTTTTCTCAAAGGGATCAGATTCATCAAATTTCACATGAACTGATTCTTCAACAATCCTTGACTTTTTATTAAAAACTCTATAAGATTTGGAAGTAGCAGAATATCCTAATAAAATTCCTTCATCGGATTTTGGATCAAACTTACCAAGATTATCCTTGGTGTTTAAGGTGTAAACCTTACATCCAAAAAACTTTAAAGTAATTTACTTTAGGTTTTCTTTTATTCTATAGTTCATAGGGTATCTTTTTGAAAATTGGTCTGATTAAAACTCTATTCATTATATAACATGTCGTGATTACAGCTTCTACCCAGAAATAGGTAGGAAGACTATATTCATTTAGTATAGTCCTAGCCATTTCCTAAATAGTTTTATTTCTTCTTTCAACAATTCCATTTTTTTGAGGTGTTCTTGGTGCAGAGAAGGTGTGTTTAATACCCATATTTGAGCAAAAGGAATTAAATTCCAGATTGTCAAATTCTACACCATGATCACTTCTTAATGAAATTATTTTAAAACCTTTTTTCATTTTGAATAGCTTTGCAAAAACTTTCAAATATTATAAAAGATTCATTTTTATATTTTATAAAGAAAATCCAAGTATATATAGAATAGTAATCAACTAATACATATACATATAATTTACCAACCAAACTTTCTATTCTTTAAGGTCCAAACAAATCCATATGGAAAATTTCTAGAGGTTTAGATGTAGCAATTTTGTTAACAGATTTGAAGGATGATTTGTGTTGCTTGCCAAGTTGACATGCATCATAGAATCTATCACTTTCAAATTTGAGACTAGTCAAATAAAAAACTAGTTTTTTCTTAGATAACTCATGTAAAGCATATATATTTCAATGTCCAAGTCTTTTATGCCAGATCCATGATTCATTTATCTTAGCATTTAAGCAGTTTATTTTTTGTTTACACAAGAAATTTAAGTCTAGGGTATAAACATTATCAGTTTTTGGTGCTCTAAATTTAAGAAATTTATCTTTAAAAATATAACAACAGTTGTTAGAAAAATCAAAAAAAATAACCATCATCACAGAGTTGAGAGATACTTATTAAGTTGTGCTTCAATCCTTGTACATAGAGTACTTTATTGATTGAGACAACTTCTAGATCTCCAACAGTTCCAATGCCAATAATTTTACCTTTGGCATTATCACTAAATGTGACTAATCCACCATCCTTTTGAGTTAGTGTTATAAAGTTTGATGAGTTTCCACTCATATTCCTGGAGCATCCACTGTCCATATACCATATTTCAGTTCGGCTTTTGTGACCTACTTCCTACAAAGGTATTCAAACAAAATTTTGTTTTGGTACTCATACTGTATTGGTTCTAGCAGTGTTAGCTAGAAAAGATCTGGTTATCCAGACTTTCTTTGTTTTTCTATAATCAATAAAATCATATAAACTGTTTACAACAAAGGCTTTCTCAATTCCACTTATTTGAGGTTAGCTTAAATAACAGTTTTTAGATATGTGACCTTTTGTTCCACAGTAGTTGCAAATTATACATTTTGTACTTGGAATAAAATAGTTATTATATAGTTTGGGTTTCTCACCTTTACTACCTATTCCATATCTTTCCTTTTTAATCACATTCTTTACAAGAATTTCATTTAGTTAATTTTCTCCTTTTGTAAAAACAAGAGCTGTATTTTTGTATGTATCTACTTCTGTTTGCAGTGTTTTTATTTTAGTTTCATTATCTGTACAGTTTGTATTTGATGATTTATATTTTTCAATTAACTCTTGATATTGTTTTAGCAGAGTTTCTCTTTCTCCTAAAACAGCAGAGTAAATATTTTTCAGAGATTTATTTTTCTTAAATAAGGAATCATATTTCTCTTCTAGAATATTGCAGTAGGCTGCAAGTTTATTATTTGAACAACTAGAACTAGAATTTGAATCATATGAGTAATAGGATTGTACCTCATCAGTTTCTACCATAAAGCACATATTTTCTTTTAGATTCAATTCTTCCTTTTCTGAGTCATATTTTGATGAGCAGATGGAGTCTTCAGAAATAATCCAAGTAGTTTTCGTTGATCTTTTATCTTTCTTCTCATAATCATTGTTTTTGAAAATTTTCTTATTATTTTCTCCTTTTAATTGAGGATAGTCAGGTCTTATGTGACCCACCTTTTTGCATTCATAGCATCTAAATTCCTTTGGTTCTTTTTCATCTTTCTTGAAGGATTTTCTGAATACCTTTTTCTTTTTGTAGAACTTGATAAACTTTCTGGATAGCTGAGCCAGTTCCATATCTGAATTAGATGAATCAGAACTCTCTGATTTCACTTTGATTTCATTCTTCATCTTTCTGTTCTTCTTTTGAGATGTTACTTTCAAAGCAGTATTTTCTCTTTTGATCAAGACTTTATGCTCATTTACTTCATCTTGCATTTGAACTTCATACATCATCAGGATTCCAATTAATTTTATCATAGTTAGATCTTTGAATAGTGATGATTGCCTAATGTCCATTGATATCTCATTCCATTGGGTTAGAAGTACTCTCAGTACTTTCAAGGCTTGATCTGCTTGTTTGATAGGCTCACCCAAGGCAGTGATATTGTTAATAATTTTTGTAAGCCTTCCATTCATCTGGATGATGCTTTATCCTTCAAACATTCTGAATGTGTTGAATTTCAATTTAGATGTGGCATACCTCATTTGTCTGACATTATCAGTTCTTTCATAAGCAACTTTAATTGTCTGCCATATTTCACAAGCAGTCGAGCACTGAGATACTCTATTGAATTCATCTGGTCCTAGAACACAAATGATAACATTCATAACTTTTGAATTTATTTCATACTCTGCTTCAATAGTTTCATTCCATGTTTCAAGTTTCTCAGAAATTTCATAAGGAGTAAGAATTTTTTAGTGGACACTGTATCCAAGATTTTTCAGATAGATGATCATCCTCGACTTCCAACATCCATAGTTTTCACCATTGAAGTATGGAGCTCAAACCATTGGCATTCCCTCTCATGTATCATCCATTAATATCTCTGAGTATAATCCTTTGAAACTTTCATCTTGTTATAGCTTTATCAAAAGAAATCCCTAGCTCTGATACCAATTTTTGGATCGGGTTATACCAAATACACACAAGAGGGGGGTGAATTGTGTCTTTTATAATTTCTTCACGAATCGTGATGATTTTCGAGTTTGTCCTTTATCTTTATCAGAATTTTTATGTAGCGAAAATAAACAGTTATCAAAATGCAGAGATTTATAGTGGTTTGGGGAACATAAGACCCCTAGTCCACTCCACCAACGCTCTACTCCACGAGCTTGGTGATTTTCACTATCTAGTCCTCTTATCAACAGACCATCCACAACTGAGTGCAGGCAGTTGACACCTTTACAAGTTAAGGCTAAAACATAGCCTTTTGGTTCATACACAGAACCGAATACACAGCTTAGTACGAGAAGATGATTACTCAAAATGAAAAGAGTATTTGTTTAAAAATACTTTCCAGTTTTTCTTCACAGTTGCAGCAATACGCAACTGATAGTAGATGGATCGTCGTCTTCAGAAAAGATATTATTCATGTAAGGGAAGTTATGAGTTGATCCAGTTGCAATAGATATAGAAATAAATTCATCAACTCCAACAATAATTGATTCACGATAGATCTTTGATGTAGAATCGGTGAATCTTCAACGTATTTCTTCTTCTTCAGAAAACTGAGTTTTATCATACTTTGTAACAACATATCTGTATATCTTGAATATATCTATAAACTGAAGTCGAGAAACTTGATATCTTGTTCTTCTAATCTTTTTCACAATGATTCGTCCCACTCATTTTGTAATTCAAAATAAAACAGATATATAAAGAATAAAGACGAGCGTTTTCCTTTCAAATTTAGATCCACAAAAGTCGCTTTTAGAATCGCGATATTCAAATGTTCAAATAACAGATCAGTCGTAACTTCCCTTAATAATCGGCACGAAATCCTCCTCTTAAATCGATAATTCTAATCATAAATAAATGGCTTTGAATCAGTCAAAGACGTGCTTTAAAATCGGGTTTTGAATCTGGCTTGAAATCAGCCTGATAATCTGCATAAAGACTGTTGCTCGATAAAGTCGAAATTTAAATCTTCAACGGCAAATGTAGGATTGAACTGCATAGAATTCTTTCTCAGAACATAAGATTGATAATCCATTTTTCAAATGTAAGTTTGTTCATCCATACTTTTCTATGCTTCAGAACGTAAGGTACATGATCCATACTTTTTTATAAAACATAATGTTGTTTACAAAAGTAAGGTTGATGAACCATGCTTTTGAGAAACAAACGTAACATTTCATACTTACATAGGGTTTTTCTTTCATACTTTTTTGATAACATAAAAGTAAGGTTCCTTCTAAACATAGGGTTCCTCTTCCATACCTTGCCGATAACATATGGTTGTTTAACCATATTTTTCTGAACTTTCGTAAAAAAATGACGGATTCTATCCTTACAACTTACGCTCTTCAACGTAGGGTATGAATGGTGTTTCTAGAACACGCTCAAATGATTTCCGAATACTTTGTCAAATATTCCACGTGGTTTAAATGATTTAATATTACTCAAAAAATAAGAATATAAAGAATATTAATTTCCTAAAATATACTCAAGGTAAAATCATTAGAATAACAAATAAGGGTATTTGTGAGCATCAAAATCATCATAAAAAGATAGAGTATTGTTCTCAACAATCTCCCCCTTATAATAATAAAATAGAGTGTTGTTGAAAAACAAAACTTGCTCAATAGAAGGGAGATTATTAGAGACTTTCTTGGTTTGGGGAGGGTTTGAGTTGATGGTGTCATGTGGTTCATCGGAGAGGGGTTGATGTATTGACGTCGTGTGGTGGTGGGAAGAGGGGATACCGCTGCGTTGATGAGAGAGGGTGGGTTGGATTGACCCGCGAAGCATTGGGGAGGGGAAATGGGGATTTGAGGGATTTGACTTGAAGAGAGAGAGGGATTTGATTTGAGGGATTTGATTTGAGGAAGTGGAATGAAAACTCGAGTGATTATGATTGGCTAAGGGTGAAATTTTGATTTTTTTTATTTTATAACATGGGTGGTGGGAGAAGTTTTTTTTAGAGAAAAATCAATCATTTATGGGATTAATGGGGCTGTGAATACCCGACGAGTTTATCCACATGTGTTATGAGTTTCACGGACCCAATCATTTGCGGTTCTTGTTTATGTGGACTTAAATATTTAAACCCTTAACCTTTTAGATAAAATCCAATAAACATATAAACTCCATTTTTATGTGAAATCAAGGTTCCAATAAATTACCAAATTCCACACCATTTCGGTGTTATACAACAACATAGTACTAAATACGGCGGTCCACTATAGCATCATCAATACTATTTATTATTTTTAAAATATTTTATTATTATTTTGTGCTCAAGATGAGTGATTCAAAATAATAATATAATATTAGTTTGGTGTGATGTAAGAGCAACTCCAACCTGACGACAAATTGGTAGTGGAACACCATTTTGGCGTTAAAAGCCTCCTCTGATCCAACGCTATATCCAACACTTTTTTAGAGTTGTGTGGAGGTCCACTTCCAATCTGGGAAGGATTCAACAAAGGAAGAGTTGTTTGTCGGCAACACCTTTCAATAGGTGGCAACCTACCCAGGCGGTTGCGGGAGAATTCACCAAGGTGGGCAGCCAATCGTGGACGAGTAACCGACAGCATGAAGACTTCTCAAGGGTAGATGAGCTACCCAAACAACCGGAGAAAAAATGGTTTTCCTTCCTCTATTTAAATGGGATGAAAATCCCAAGATCTGTAATCGGTGATTTGTATGATCCTCCTCGTTTTATTCGAAGAGAAATAGAGAAACCACCCCTTTCTCCCGTGGATGTAGGCACCAAGCCGAACCACGTAAAATTCTTGTGCGTTCTTCGTTTTGCTTCTCATTTTGTTTGTTTTTCATTGCCACGCACCTCCACTGTGCCCTTACAAGTGGTATTAGAGGGGGTGTGACATCGACGATAGTGATTGTGTTTTGTGACATCAACGATGGTCGGTGGCGAAGCACTACCAAAATTTGAGATTGAGAAGATCGATGGTCGGAACAATTCCAGTTTGTGACAAAACACAGTGAAAGATATTCTTATGCAGCATAGCATAATCAGACCGTTGATCGGAGAAAATCCCAAGAGAACCAGTGACGATGATTGACAAGAGCTCGAGATGCGGGTCGTTAGTACAATTCGATTTGTCTGGTAAACAACATAAAGTACTCGGTGTTGGACGAGACTTCACCGAAGGAGATCTGGAAGAAGTTGGAGCAGCGATATATAGTGAAGTCGCTCACCAACAAATTATTCCTGAAGCAGAATTTGTACCAGTTGCGGATGGATGACGAAACAAATTTATTGGATCACACCAACAAATTCAACAAGATCATAACACAATTATTGGGGCTTGGTGTGAAGGTTGGAGAGTAAGACAAAACATTTTTGTTTTTGTCATCTCTACTAAGTTCATTTGATGGACTTGTGATTGCATTGCTTGTGGGGAAAGAAACATTGAAGTTGGACGAGGTGACGATGTCACTTTAAGATTCAGAGGCATTTCGAAGATCTGCGACACATTCAAGCGAGCAAAACATGGTGATGTGAGATGATCAACGTGGGAGGAGCTGATATCGAAAGTCGGGAGGTAATGAATGATGGACAAAATTGAGGGGACGCGATGCTACCAAAATCACGTGTTTTTTGTGTGAGAAAAAGGTTCGCTGTAAAAGCGACTGTGAAGAGCGTAAACAGTACATTGCTGAGAAATGAAAAGATGAAGAGAAGGTTGTGAGCATCATAGAATTATCAGCAGATGATGAAGTTTGTGTGACAACAAGAATCTCACACTCAGATGAGAGAATTGAATGAGAATAAGTGCAGTGTCATTACTACAAAAGATATGGGAACATTAAGTGAGAATGTCAATTTTTAAAAAGGAAGAACGAGCGAGCTCAAAATCCAAAGGAAGACGGATGAGTTTTGGATTCGAAGAGCTCGACACACATATGTAGGTCAAAAGATGTGTTTCATACTTTTCAGTAGGTGCAAGATTTAGTGAGACTTGATGATGGGTCAACATGCGAGGTTCGAAGATTCAGGACGGTGAAATTAAAGACACCCGATGAAGCAGTACATAAATAGGGTGACGTGAAATTCATTTCGATGATGAGATGAAACTTGTTATCATTAAGTAAGCTCGATGCGAGAGGATACAGGATTTCCATAGTGGGTGGAGTATTGAAAGTCTCACGTGGGGATGCAACGATGATTACTGGAAAAAAGTCCCAAGGGTTGTATCATTTGTTGGGGACCGCAATCAGTCTGAGATCGATTGAAGACAATTGAGGTGACACATCATCTGGCAAGAAGAAGCGTATTCGATTTGCTGATAAAGTTTTCAACACCTGCAAAGAGACTGCAGGTGAAGCTTCTACCCCAAATTGGTCGTGAGAAGAAGATTTGTGGGGGCCACTCCTAATTTGGGGAGGATTCAACAGGGGAAGAGTTGTTTGTTGGCAACACCTTTAAACTAGCGGCAACCGACCCAGATGGGTGCGGGAGAATTTACCAAGGTGGGCAACCAACCGTGGACGAGTAACCGACATCGTGAAGACTTCTCAAGAGTAGATGAGCTACCCAAACAACCGGAGAAAAAATGGTTTTCCTTAATCTATTTAAACAGGATGAAAATCCCAAGATCTATAATCGGTGATTTGTGTGATCCTTCGTGTTTTATCCAGAGAGAAATAGAGAAACCATCCCTTTCTCCCGTGGATGTAGGCACCAAACCGAACTACGTAAAATTCTTGTGTGTTCTTCGTTTTGCTTATTGTTTTGTGTGTTTTTTGTTGTCGCACACCTCTGTTGTGCCTTTACAGGTTGAAGCTTCAAATATGGTACTTAGTAGCTACTCCAATAATGTTTGAGATTTTTTTTTAATTTAGTTTATTTATTTAACAAAATATCAGTTTTTTTAAGATTAAAATGTATTTTTTTTAATTATAATGCATGTTTAGCGCATGAAATGGGAGCTGGTCTAATACGCCGGAGCTGGTCTTAGTACGGGAATGAAAAGTCGACCTGCCAAAACGAGGGTTTAGTTGCATGTCAGAACGCCGCATGTCATCACTGAGGATAGTCCTGTCAAAAAATCCGCAAATCCGCGGGTCGATTCGTTAGCCCGTTGATTTATGTGGGTTAGGGCCTTGAAAATTTAGACCCGCAAACATTCAGACCGCATTTGAACCAACCTGCAAAACCCGCAGCTCATGCGGACTAGCCCGCCGGGTGTCCATGGGTCCCGTTTGACCCGCAATTATAAGTATTGCAAAAAATTATTCTTGAAAAATAAAACAAAATAACATAATATAATAAATTAACATGAGTGTGTGAAAAAAATAGTTCAAGTTTTATAAAACCATACATAAATCATTAAAAAAAATTGACTCATGTCGGATTTTAAACTTGACGGTAAGGTTGGTCGTGGGATAGATGACGCTCATGTGGTTATTTGGAACATAATAGAATTAGTGTATTAAAAATTGATACAATAATTATGAAAATGGATATACAAGACTACCATTTTGTTTATAATACAATGCTCTACTAATATTTTGATTTATGTATTTTAATTTTATTATTATAATTATATATATATATATTACTATGAGTTTTTAAAAGTAACTTAGAAAAAATTAATAAATAAGAAACAATAATAATAAATTTATAATAATATTATGTATTAATATATTTGAATTGAAAATCCAAACATGTATTTATTTTAAAATTTTCATAATCAAGTCTCCAATACAAATTTTCAGTGTAAAATTTCAGTGCAAATTTTGAGTACTGATTTGCACTCATAAGAGAAAAATTTCAATGCATAGAAAATATAATTTGATGATTTAAATTAGAAATTTAAATGGAAATTTTAACTATAATTTTCTAATGGAAAATTCCATTCATAGTTTCCGATGTAAATTTTCAGTGTAAATTTATGATGAAATTTTATAGTTTTTATTTATGTATCATTATATTTTTATTGTAGATTTAAGCGGACGTTTCTAGTGGAAGTTTACTGTAAAAGTTTCTAATGAAAAATTTAAATGTAATTTTCCAATGAAAATTTACATTTTTCATTTATGTTTTAATGTGTCTACATTGTAATTTTAATGGAAAAATCAAACTGCAGAAAACCTGTGAAAATTTTCACTAAGAATTTGTAGTGGCAGTTTGCACTGGAAAGTTCAATAATAAAATTTGAGCATGCATTTATTTTAGAACTTTGTTAATCAAATTTTCAGTATAATTATAATAAAATTCAAATGGAAATTTGTATCATAAATTTAAGTGTAAATTTGAACTAAAATTTTCTATTGAAAATCTTTAGTGAAAGTTTTTCGTGCAAATTTCCAATGAAAAATTTTAGTTAAAATTTACATTTTAATATATGTATCAATATATTTTTATTTTAGTTTTAATTTGTTGAAAAATTAAAATTTTTATTTAAATTTTAATTTATCTACATTGTAATTTTATGTGAAAAATTAAAAGGACAATTTCCAGTGAAAATTCACATCACAAATTTCCAATAGAAGTTTGCACTGAAAATTTCCATTGCGGTTCAAATTTTTAGTGTGAAATTAAATTATTTATTTATGAGTTAAAATATTTAAATTAAAATTTTAATCATGCATTTATCTTAGAATTTTGTTAATCAAATTTTCAGTATAATTATAATAAAAAATAAGTTGAATTTAACACTAGAAATTTAAGTGGAGATTCCAATTAAATTTTCAATGGAAATTTGTAGTAAACATTTTTTGTCAAAAATTTGCAATGAAAATTTCTAGTGAAAATTTAAATTTTTTATTTATGTATCAATATATTTTCATTATAATTTTAAGTAAAGATTTGAAGTGTAGATTTTCAGTGGAAATTTACATATGAAATTTCCAATATAAATTTGCACAAAAAAATCAATAGAAATTTTCCTATGTGCATATAATAAATAATATATATTACATGTATATGTAATAAATATATTATATGTATTAAATAAATTTATATAATAAATAATAAATATTATCATATATATATATATATATTAGTAAATATTATATACATGAGTTGTAGTGTTAACGAGAAGCGCAAGAGTATTGTTGTCCATAAATTGGTTTGGACGGTCAGGTTAAATGACCCATCTGAGATGATATTAATCCCATAAATCATCAAAGATATAATCTTTTAATGGTTGTTGTTGTTGTTAGGGATATTGTTAATTAAAAACTAAATATTTTCACCAAATCTCAAACATTTCTATTTTCTGTTCCACTTTATCATGGTTCATGAAGCAAAAAAATATTTTTATATATTATTTTTTTAAGCCCATGGGCCAGCCCGTTAGTCCGTGGGTCCCGCATGGTAGGGTTTGATTTTTATTTTTTAAGCCCGCATTATTTGTGGACCGGGCCAGACCGCACAATAAAATCCGCAACCCGCATGATCCGTCCTGCGGGGTGACCCGCCCCGCCCCGTTAACACCACTAACTGAGGATTGGCACAGGACTCCAGTTTGAGACAACAGTAGACGATATTCTGTATCCTGCTCACCATGCGTTCAATTCCCAATGTTACTGCCGCTCATCCGCGGCCCGGCCGCTCGCTTTCAACCCGAGCTCCCACACGCGGTCAATGTATTGCATTTTGTGAAAACGAATGCCATTTTTTTCGTTACCAATGTCAATAGGGACTCGCGCCGATAGCATCTACTATACATTCTAATACTGGGTTCCTCCACGCTGACGTGTCGACTCCACAACTTTCCACGCCTCCAAAACACTATTTTCTTTCCCTATTCTACCCCTCCCCACTCGCGACCCTCCTCCAAATCGACCTCCACCCGATCAGAAACATTTCATCCCCTCCTGCTTCGCATCCTCCGGAATTAGTGTTTCAATCGCTGCAACCCTCTGTCACTGCGCTTCCTCAGGCAAAAGGGTTCATCGACTTCCACTCGCACCTGCTCCGCACCTGCTTCGCATCCTCCGGCATTACAGTTGCATTCGCTTCTACCCGCTCCGAATACGCTACTTCCGGCATTAGGGTTTCGTCGAGCTCCATTCGCACTGTCCATTCCCCATGTTCGTCTGCAACTACTTCACCTCCAGCTTCAACATCTGACTGACCATCACAACTCTCAAAGATGTTCAACGGCTTAGCATCGCAGACATCCCATGGTTAGAGGACCCATTCAACGACTAAATCGCAGCTACAGAGGGTACGATCTTAACTCCCAAATAGGTTATGCTCATAACTGCCAAATAGGTTATGCTGCTACCCATTGTTTTCTTTACATTCGCATCCATATGTAATGCTCTTAACTCCCAAATAGGTTTTCTCATTGTTCTGTATAACAATTCCATAGCTGATTCGCTGAAGTCGCCAGTGAGATTTATATGCTGTGACGACTAGCGTTTCTGTAAACCCGTGATTAAAAGGTCCTTCTTAGCGATCCGCCGTTCAATGCGGTACAATTTATTCTTTCGCTGTCCATGTTTTTTAACATGCCTCTCTGACTACCAGGGTATCTGACTCAGAAGAAAACAACGCCAGGTTACTGCTTCCGGCATTTAGGTGCTTTGATTTACTCTCTGTTTTTTAGCTCCATTTTCACAGATTATCAACCTATAATATATAAGGCCTCTTATGTCTACTATATATAATACCGCACATAACTACACTGCATCATACGTTCTGTTTTAATTCCACCTATTAGGTGATTTGATTGGGTCTCTGTTTTTTAACCCCACTCACCAATATTTGCATAATTTATTTCAATTTAAGTATATTGAAATATCATTTCCACATGGCATTGAAATTTACAGTCATTACATATTTGTTGCCTTTCACTATACAGTTTCATAAAAACTATTTTTTGTAGGTAGTGTTCAGATACGTGACATATTTCCTTGCTCCATTGCTTCATTGAAACTGAACACATATAGCTCCAGTCTTGTCGGCGCTAATATACTACTACTTTGACAACAACCTTTTGCATCTTTCATCTAAAGGGAATCAGATCGTGTCACACAGGTACCACTTAATAAATGAACTTTAAAATCATTCTTTTTACATTATGTTTACCGTTCCATACTAATTATATTGAATATTTGTATTCTAATGTATCTTTGCACTACGAATCATTTACCTGTCTACTGTGTTCATATTAATGTTTCAAACATTACCTTCAATATTTTTTTTGTCTGCCTATTGATAAGCATTTTATATTCAATTATCATCTCTTCATAAAATATTTACCATGCCACCTTGACAAATATATAAAAATAAAACCAACACAACCATGCATACCCCTTCAAACTCTAGAGACTCAAGGATCCACAGAAGACTACTCATGCAGCAACGTCAACAAAATTGTGAGTAGTTTTTTTTATAATAACTTAAATACTAACTCTGTTTCTATCATTATATTATTTTCATGTCGATTGTTATAATAACAATGTTGTCATGTACTCTAGGTACTCCAATGCCTGCTACAGTGTGCAATGGTACTCCAATTAGTCATCTAGTTTCAGCAACTGACATTGTACATACATTCCAATGATTACCATTATCACCTATGTCTGTTAATGGTATTTTTTTCTATGAATTTCAAGTCGATGCTTACTAATTTCGTCTATCTTAAACTATTCAGCATGTATTACTTATTTGTTCGTAGTACTTAATGGAAGTCGTAGTGAGCCAACACTGTCTGACGGAAGAAACAAATGAAAACAAAGACATCAACCCCTCTCCCATGTACCTTACTGTAAGTCTGATGTATGTGAACTATTATGACCATACATTGGATCAACCGTTTTATTAGCGGGGATCTAACGCTTCAGTCACTGTTTTTACTTTAGGTCTTTTAAATGAGGACACCATTCTCACTGAATCTGTAGTACTCAACTCGACAAAGTATGCATTATTGAAACCCTAAAATATGCCTAAACATGTAAGTTAAATTTAATTTCTTACTCTGTCCTCTATGTACAGCTTTTGTCTTCCAAATATGAACGCACCAAAGTACACTAATTCATCAATGACAGGTAAGTAAAAAGTTATTTCTGCATTAATATAGATTTCTTCATTTGTTTATCATAAATGCTTACACTTTCTTGATTGTGGTATTCTATTCAACAATATTTCCCTAAACATTTTTCAGCATCGTCTTCAAATGTTGCAGATTTTTTCAGCACAACTGCATACACCACAGGTTTGTTGACTAAAAAAATGATCTTCACTTAGTATTAAGATATACAGGTTTGGACACACCATATTTATATTTCATCGAATCCTGCAGGATACTCTATAGAACTAGACAAAGAAGAGAACACAGGTTTTTGTTTATAATAATCATGCATTATTAATATCATGGTTGAAATGTTATTCGCTGATCTTCTCTGCAAAATGAGTATTTTCATTTTATACTTTTTTTCCCATCCATCAGCTTACTCCGACATTGGAGACCCCACTTATATATGCCAATACTGTAAGTCTACTATGTGGTATGACGAATGAAATAAGAAATGCAGCAACCAACAAACCCCACGATTTGGTCTATGCTGCTCGATGGGCAAGATTACTTTGGATTTACTCCCTTCACCTCCGTCATACCTACGGATGTTAGTTTTGAATAGAACTTCATCCCAAGCCTGAGCTTTCCAAGAACATATGCATCTTTATAATTCTATGTTTCTATTCACGTCTATGGGTGGGAAGGTTGATAGGTCATTGAACAACGGTAGAGCCCCAACAATATTCAGACTAAATGGTCAAAACTACCATCGCATAGGTAGTTTGTGCCCGGTAGAAGGACAACAACCAAAGTTTGCCCAACTTTATGTGTTCGACACCGAACATGAGTGCCAGAATAGAGTTATTAGTATGAGGTAATTATCATATTCAATGCTATAAATATCAATCACATACTTGTCATTAAATATTACTGATAGAAAATTTTCTTTCAGCTTTGATGGAAAAATCTTCACTCACTTATTAACTTCAATATTGTTGAGAATTTGCAACAAATGCTACATGAAGTCAATGCTTTAGCTCAAAAATTCATATCAGCAAAAGATGTCCTTAAACATGAAGATGTGCCGAACTTAAAGCTTCGCCTTCTTAAAAGAAGACAAACAAATGAGGCTACACATAACTTACCGACCACTTCTGAAATTTCCATGCTTATTGTCGGTGATATTGAAGACCTAAACCAAGAACGTGACATCATCATTCAAACCAAATGTGGGGCATTGCAACGAATTGATGAGCTTCACCCTTTATATCTGCCATTACAGTATCCATTGATTTTCCCTGGTGGCCAGGATGGATATGTTGACAACGTAATGCATCGCACTACTCCATTCACAACCAGTGCTAAGCTAAGAAAGGTTACAATGAGAGAATACTTCTCTTTTCACTTACAGTTCCGTGACATTGAAGCATCCACTTTGCTATATTCCAGAAGATTATTGCAACAATTTATCATCGATGCTTACACAATGATTGAGTCTCAGAGACTATCGTATATTTGTTTCAACCAGAAGCGACTGCGGGTCGACCTATACAATGGATTGCAAGATGCATTCCTTCGAGGTGACCGAGAAGGGTCCTATTGTGGGAAGCGCATCATTTTGCCCTCTTCTTTTACTGGTGGTCCAAGATATATGATTTAAAATTGTCAAGACGCAATGTCAATATGTAATTGGGAAGGTTATCCAGATTTGTTCCTTACATTTACATGTAACCCCATGTGGCCTGAAATCAGTCGATTTGTTCGAGAAAAGAATCTTCATCCTGTTGACTGTCCCCAATTACTATCTAGAGTATTCAATATAAAATTTTAACATCTTCTAAAAGATTTAAGAGAACATTGTATATTTGGGAAATCGAGGGCAGGTAAGCTCATTTTTTATTGTTTAATATGTTTACCTTATAATGTCATTTTTTATAGTTCAGTATGTATACCTTAATCTTTCTTTCACATCATCTCATACTAACTAGACGTAACATATTTTCTTTCCAATACAGTTGTTCGAACCATTGAATTCCAGAAACGTGGTTTGCCACATGTCCACATTTTATTGTTTCTTTGTCATGAACACAAAATTTTCAATCCATCAGATGTTAACAAAGTGGTGTCCGTTGAGATTCCAGATAAAATTGCCTACCCAAGGCTCCATGAAACTGTTAAAAACTATATGCTCCACGACCCTTGTGGTAATGCAAAACGATCTTCTCCTTGTATGAAAAATGGAAAATGCTCTAAGTACTTTCCTAAGAAATTTTTCGGAGAAACAACGATAAATGATGATGGTTATGTCAGCTATCGTAGAAGGGATGATGGCAGAACAATCCAAAAAAATGGCGTTGATTTGGATAATTGTTTTGTTGTACCATACAATCCAGTTTTGCTACTCAGATATCAAGCCCATCTCAATATTGAAGTCTGCAACCAGTCATCATCTATCAAGTATCTCTTTAAATATATAATCAAAGGAAATGATCGTGTAACGGCAGAACTATATGAAAGCAACACCAAAGGCTTATCTGAAAACACTGTTGACAAGATAAAGATGTATTACGATTGTCGCTACATATCACCTTGTGAGGCTGCCTGGCGGATATTCTCTTACGATATACATTTCAGATATCCACCTGTCGAGAGATTGCATTATCATTTACCGGGTCAAAATTCTGTGACGTATAGAGATAATGACAAAATAGAAGATGTCCTTGCTGATTTAAATGTTGCTGAAACAATGTTCACGTCTTGGTTTAAATCAAATTTGACATTCCCAGAAGGTCGAAGCTTAACTTATGCAGAATACCCAACTAGGTTTGTCTTCCGTAGTCTAGAAAAAAAATGGCTTCCCCGAAAACAGGGTTTCAGTATCGGTCGACTCTATTATGTGCCTCCTACCACTGGAGAGCTACACTACCTTCGGATTCTACTAACAAAGATCTGTGGTGCAACAACATATGATGATTTGAAAACTATCAACAACAATATTTATGGCACTTTTAGGGAGGCCTGTTCTGCAATGGGACTACTTGCTGATGACCAAGAATTCATTGAGGCTATAAAAGAGGTCTCATCATGGGGAATGGGCCACTGTCTATGGAGACTTTTTTCAACCATACTAATCTCAAATAACATATCTCGCCCGGATATTATTTGGAATGAGATCTGCATTATTCTCTCTGGAGATATCTTATATTCTCATAGACAAAGGCTTCAAATGCAAGGTACACATTGCAATTTATCTACTACTTACTCTTACTACATCAGTAATTCAATGTTATATTTTTGTATTTGCTACAAATCTATTTATTTTTCTGTCAATCAATGAACATGACTAACAATATCAGTGCATATGACAACTGTCACTTTACAAATTCCATGTATCAATTGCTGTAATACCATGTCAAATGTTAACTAGGTGATTCTATTTCAGTTATGTCCCATGTGAACAGAAATCATTTTCTTTTGAATACTGTATACTATTCAACTTTTTCGTGTATAACCTGTCATACTTATTTACTTATATGAATAATGCATCTGCACGAATTTTTTTGATTAATAATTAACCGTTTTATATGCTTCTATAAATCTTTCAATACAGTGGATGTCATACCTTCTTATCCAATAAATAACTCCATATATTTGCACTTCTCTAAATGACATGATTCTTCCTGTATGTTTCTGCACACTTCATATAGTTTTCCATTATTTCATGTTATGTTCTGTACATTTTTCTGCACATTTCTATGAAAATATTGCATGTCTGTCCAACATTTATAATTATGATTTCTAAAATGAGAATGCACAGTCAATTTGTTTCTGTAGAATGGAGTATACTTTATGTGTTCAAATGATTTAGTAGACCCTGTAATGTACTGTCAATGTTTCAGTCCATTTATATATTACAAGTGAATGGTTCTGCTTCTTTTGTACTTATATTGTTTTTTATATTTCAGCACAGTACAAAGAATGATTGAATTGTGCTGTTATGTGTATGTAATGCAGTTAAAATTTATGCCTACATTATTTCTCCAGATTTTTATGAAACTTTCAGTCATAATATATGTTATTGCTATCATTAATATTTTTGAGGAACCACCCTGCTTTCTAATGGTGATCAGTACATTGACATATTTCGATGGTCCTATAAATAATTCATCCACAATAATTTTGTCTTTTCATTTCCTGTTATCCTGTACAACTATTTACTTACTCTACATTTAGTTCTCTATTTAATACTACTGAGGAACCATCCAGCTATCTAATGCTGAGCAGTTTATTTACATATATCGATGGTACTATACATAATTCCTCCACAACAATTTTACCATTTCATTGCATGCTATCCCATACATATATTTACTTACTCTACATTTTGTAATTCAATACATACCATTTCATTAATACATCGCTTAAATATGTTTCAACTTTTCTTTAGAGTTCACACTTAGTGATGATCAGAGGCAAATGTTTGCTCTGCAAGAAATAGACAACATTTTGCGAAGCAACGGTAGGTCTCTTCAGTGCTTTCCTCCAATGCCTGTTCCTGAATTTGTAATTGACAGTACTAATAATCGATTACTTGCGGAAGAACTAAACTACAACAAAGACGGTCTTCGAAATGATTACATAAATTTACAGGGTATGCTTACCGTTGAACAAAATAATGTGATCAATGTCATTTTATCTTCAATATCAACTGCGAGTGGGGGTTTCTTCTTCTTGCATGGATTCAGAGGGACCGGTAAAACATTTATCAGGAGAGTACTGACTTCTTTGCTACGGTCAGAGGGCAGCGTTGTTCTGGCAGTAGCTTCAAGTGGAATAGCATCACTACTTCTTCCTGGTGGCAGGACGGCACATTCGAAATTTCGTATTCCAATCTCTGTTAACGAGAAATCTGTTTGCGATATTCAACAAGTTAGTGAGTTAGCACAACTATTACATGTTACAAAACTTATTATTTGGGATGAGGCTTCTATGGTTCACAAATATTGTTTTGAGGCTCTAGACCGTACTCTTAGAGATATAATGACAACGCATAATGTCAATGCTGCATATTTTCCGTTTGGAGGTATCACAGTTGTATTGGGTGGAGATTTCCGTCAAATATTACCAGTTATACCGGGTGGTAACAAAAATGATATTGTTTTTGCAAGTATTAAGTCTTCATATCTTTGGCAACAATGTAGAGTTTTAACTCTAACAAAAAATATGAGATAGCTTTATGGGACTGCCAATAATGATTCAGATGACTTAAAAACCTTCTCAAAGTGGGTTTTAGATATTGGTGATGGTAACATAGGACAGCCTGATGATGGTGAATCTGTAATTCATATTCCAGAAGATTATCTTCTAAAATCAACTGATAATGGATTGGCAGCAATGGTAGACTTCACATATCCTGCTTTCACAGATCATTACGATGATGTATGCTTTCTAAAGGATAGAGCGATTCTAGCACCAACACGTGATGTCGTTAAAGAGATCAATGACTACATGCTTTATCTGACAAATTCTGAATGAAAAGACTACTACAGCTCTGACAGTGTTTGCAATGCAAGTTATGATTCTGATAGGCCAGAAAATATATACACCTCTGAGTTTTTAAATGGTATTAATATCTCCGGTTTGGCAGTGCACAAAATTAGTCTGAAGATTGGTGTTCCTGTCATGTTGTTAAGAAATGTGGATCAATCAGTTGGTCTATGTAATGGCACTCGCATGATTATTACACATTTGGGAGACCATGTCATCGGAGCAAAAATTATAACTGGCAGCAATTCAGGGTACAGAGCTTTCATTCCAAGATTAACTATGACACAGTCTGATATTAGATGGACTTTAAAATTACAAAGAAGACAATATCCTTTGATAGTATGTTATGCTATGACTATTAATAAGAGTCAAGGACAATCTTTCTCTTCAGTTGGGTTATTTCTACGCAGCCCTGTTTTCTCGCATGGTCAATTATATGTGGCTGTTTCTAGAGTAACCTCACCGAATGGTTTGAAAATAATAGTAGAAGATATGCATAACACAGCTGCTGATTGCACACACAATACTGTCTACAAAGAAATATTTGATAACCTGACATAGGTATCCATTTAATTTAACTATTCATCTATTATATTATTCATATAATGTAGTCTCTGTAAATCTGTTGCTTCTTTATGTTATGATTGTGTAATCTTTCTAAACGAATTATAAATGTACATCATAAAACAATTATGTCCAGATCAATAACCCCATTGAGTGAGATTTCAGCAGAGTCAAATGAAACTCTAAAGATACATGTTCGTGTGTTGAACATGTGGTTCAATTCTTCATCAAAAAACACCAATAATATCGTCGCTATCGATTTCGTACTTGGAGATATACAGGTCGGTGTTTCTAACAACACTTTATTTTTATTAACTTAATATAGTGCAATATATTCATTTACATCTATGTCTTCTATGACATATTATATCTCAATTACAAACACCAATATATTTACTTTTTTCAGGGAACTAAGGTACAATGTTCAATTACGAACCATCAACTTATCTCTAAGTTCAAAGATCTTTTGCGTGAAGGATTATGCTATTACATTCAGAACTTTCAAATTGCTCCAAATCAAGGTTGTTACTTGGCAACTCAACATGCATGCCGATTGTTGTTCACTTCAACAACATTTCTTCTTCCATCAGATGCACAGATCCCACTGTTCAGTTTTAATTTCACATCATTTAATGATATTTCTGACAGAATTGTACCTGAAGATAACTTAATAGGTATAATTCCATTACAGTGCATTGATATACTTCTACATTCTATATTTACATAGTCATCAATATACTGTTTTCCAAGTCAATCTAATTCACCTACATTAATATTCTTTTTCTGTTTTATGGTTTAGAAATCATTGGGCTACTGCGAAACTCCCAACCACTTCAATCAATGGGAAATTCCAGCCTTAGGATGCAGATTCTACTTGAGGATGAAAAGTGATTTAAAATTTTTATTACTGTTACATGGAAAATTGATATGACATTAACAAATACTGTCGTTTTTTACCTTACAGAGGTCTGCAGGTACAATGCATCTTATGGGGCAATTATGCTACTGACATGTCAACTTATTTGGAACAACAGAAAGACTCACCAAACATTGTAATCTTACAACTCGTCCGGGTTAAAAAATTAAGCAGTACGATATCTTTCCACAACTTACCAATTTAGTGTTTGTACATCAGTTTTTTTTAATGTATCATCAATTTTAAGTTGACTAAAATTGATTGCATATAATTTACAGGAACTGTTATTGTAACTACTATTATTCAAGCAACCAAAATTTTGTACAACCTGGACATTGAAGAAGTTGACAATTTTAGAAACAGGTTAACTATGTACTGTTAATATGTCAGTATATTTACTTCTCTGTTATTCAATGTTCATTGATATAATTAATTATTTTATTCTGTTAATTTTTTTCCAATACCGCATGTCTCTAGGTTTGGGTTCATAGTGCCATCCCGGTTACATAGTCCACCGTCAACTAATCCAGACCCTTCTGCAGAAGTACTATATTGGAATAACAAAAAATACATTTCTGATGTAAAAAAGTTTGAACAGGTAATAACTATGTACTTACTTTTCATATGTCACTTTTTAGTTACTGTTTCCTTGAAATTATTTTTTGTTTTATTTAAAATTCTTTTCTATACGCAATCTATTGTAGCCTACAAGATGCTTAATTTCAGCAACAGTAAAAAAAAACCAAACCACCCACAGCTGGTTTTATGAGTCATGTGACTCTTGCATGAAGAAAGTTCACGAATTACATGGAAAACTATGGTGTCATAAATGCAACATACCTCCTAATACTACCTCAGCAAGGTCAGCAACTCTTTCATTTGTCAATATTCAGATATTTCAAATCGGTGATACTTGTAGGATACACTATCTTCCACTAATTATGCATTCTTATAAATATAATAAACAGATTTAGGGTACAACTCATGGTTTCAGATAAGACAGCCTCATTTTCAGTAGTTCTGTTCGACAAACAAGTTATGCAGTTCATACATGAAACAACTGAAAACTTAAGAACTGCTCTGATACAGGTTGGAGCATCTTTTTATAGTTTGTGAACCTAATTTCTGCTATATATCTACTAACAATTGTTAACATTTTTAAATTAGGATGATGATGAGTTTGGTTTCCCTCAACAGTTGGAAATATTCAAGTCAAAGAATTTCTTATTCTCAATTGATGTAACTACGTTTAATATTCAAAACCGTTATCATTCATTTGAACAGAATAGCTACAAAGTTCTTTCTATCTGTGATAATGATATTTACGTTCGTAGATTCAGTCAGACCTTAGACCAAAAAGAGGTAATAAATTTCAACACTCTAAACTTACTATACCACTTTTTATATCCAACTTATTTCTTCTCTTTCTGTCAACACAGACAGATCAGAGCAGTGGGTCTTCAGAGTTGGGTACTCGGATTGAAAATATGACGGTGCATTTTATTTACATTTTTTCAATTACTATAATCCAAAACCTGAAACACCTCGCTCTAATACTTTTTCCTGCCATCCATTATAGAAACTTCATGATCCTGGGTGTTCTACTTCTTACGATATCACAGGATTAGCTGTCTCGGTCTCGGATGTCTCATCTACTCAAGTAAAAAAAACTTTCCTGGAATTACAATTTTACATTTTCCATATTTATCGAATGACAATCATTCTTATTAGACTCTATTTTAATATGTTTCACCATTTACACATCTTTGTGATGGTTACCTACATATTAATGTCCAATTGTTCTACATGTAGAAAAACCTCTTGTCTGATTTTGAAAATGAAGAAGAAATTCAACATAATGTGAAGAGATGTGAAGACAACCCGGGATCATGAAGTAGTAGTACTCCCCTCGGCGTGCCATATATGGATAACTGAGCACAAGGGGATTGACTGAAGCAAATAACTGCTAATACAGGAGTCTATCGAGGCCGTTTATTGGGCATTTTCCTATCACCATCTATACTGTTAATGACCTATCTGCAGATCTTGCCAACCTGGTTCCCTGTAACTGTTGTCAAACATTTTTGTATTACTAGAACACAATTTCATTTATCCTGCCATCTTTCTGAATATGTCAGACATTTTGTTCGTTTCATGACATTGATTATATTTTATGTAATCCTTATATTGTTATGTTCCCATCTCTCTGAGTGTATGTTTCTTTTACTTCAACTATTCATATTTGCTATTTCTATATTTCATTTTAAGAGAATGTTAAATTCAGCAAGTGCAGTTTACCTTCTTATTGGAATATAGACATGGGATATTATTTACGATTTTCCGGGTACATTGGAGCTTCCCCAAAACTTAGATATGTGTACATGGATCCTGTTTAATGATGCGATGTCTGGAACCTTTCCATCATTTGTTGGTTAAGGTGATAAAACATGTGATCGGGCTACAGTTTTAACAACACTATACACGTACTCTAAAAACATAACCCATTATAATTGTTGCTTTTAACAGTAGATTCTTCACTGTAAATTATTATTAGAGAATATTTCACCATGTGACTGTCGAGATGGAACACACAGCTTCCAACAATAAAGCATGCTTCATGAAGAATAGGCCAGAAAGAGTATCATTCCTATATATAGGTATGTATCTAATTATTATTTTTAATTTTATTTCATGTTCTTGTCTGCATGCAATATTTTTGGTTTATTGCATCACCCTCATTACAGGTTTTCCAAATCAATTTCAATTATTTAAAAGGTGGTTATTTTATAAAGGCTTGAATTGAACTCGATCTACATGATTGGTAAGCCCAGTTTGTCCAGTTTTTAAGCATTTTAATGTAATTTCTTATCTTTTAAAATGTCTACATATCCTGGTTATTTTCATCAATCATTTTTTAGATTAGAAAGGTGGTGATTATTTGTTGGGTGAAATTGAACTAGATCTGCAAGATTGGTAATATTTTACTGTGTGGACAGGAATGGAGTCATCTTCGGGTTATATTGGCATTCATGTCATTCATCGTCTTTTTCTTGAGATGATATTTCAAATTATGCCAATCCTTTTTTAGTTTTTCACTTCCTACTTCTGTGGCCAGATTCTAAATGCAGATTTTTATAACAAAATTCTTTTAGTGTGGTTAGTTTTTGTTTATGTGATGCCACATATTTTGTGCTATTTTGTTTTTGAACATTGATATCATTTACAATACATTCATATGGAATAATTTTTTTTCTATTCTTATAAATATCTATGATGGATATGTACTCTATTTCGGTATTGTTTTGATTGTATTTATTATGGAGTTTTATCTCCCGTTTGTATTGGTTTCATTCTCACATTGATTTCACAGCAATAATGTCATGGGGATAACATGAGGCAATTAAATTGAAAGTCCTGCTATGTTATTGATTTTTGTTTTTATTTGTGCACTATTGATCTATGAAGATCACAGCCCAGGGACTTTAGGAGTAAGCTGCAATAGGGACTCTGGAACTGCTACAACTAATAAAAATATATCATCTACTCAGGTACATGTTTATTTCTTTCAATGTCTATAATTTAAATTATAACTGTTACTTTTAATAGTAGATTCGTCACTGTAAATTATTATTACACAATATTTTACCGTCTGACTTTCGACATGGAACACATAGCTTCCAACAATAAAGCATGCTTCATGAAGAGTAGGCCGGAAAGAGTACCATTCTTGTACATAGGTATGTATCTTATTCTTATTTTTAATTTTATTTCATGTTCTTGTCTGCATGCAATATTTTTGGTTTATTGCATCACTCTCATTACAGGTTTTCCAAATCAATTTCAATTATTTAAAAGGTGGTTATTTTATAAGGACTTGAATTGAACTTGATCTACATGTTTGGTAAGCCCAGTTTGTCCAGTTTTTAAGCATTTTAATGAAATTTCTTATCTTTGTAAATGTCTACATATCCTGGTTATTTTCATCAATCATTTTTTAGATTTGAAAGGTGGTGATTATTTGCTGGGTAAAATTGAACTAGATCTACATGATTGGTAATATTCTACTGTGTGGACAGAAATGGAGTCATCTTCGGGTTATATTGGCATTCATGTCATTCATCATCTTTTTCTTCAGATGATATTTCAAATTCAGCCAATCCTTTTTTAGTTTTTCACTTCCTACTTCTTGGAATCAAATATGAGATGCAAATGTGTTCATTATGAACAAGGTATTACAGAGAGCACTTTTCTCCGTTCTCAATCAAGATCAAAATCATGAAGGTTAATTATTAATCAGCATCCCATGTTTCTGCAATTTTTGTTTGTCTATTACAGATTTGTAAGTGATTTGAGTACCCCTACAGAACTAGAGGTTTGTGGATTTTTTTTATTCTAGCTTGACATTGAGATATTTGTTTTAAAAATATGTATTTAATGCATGCATCTTTTAATTTCTTTTAATTATACAATCTATTGCTTATGTTTTCCATGGAAATCAATTGCATGGCAGGGGAGTAGCCCTAAAGAATGTGCAACCATTTCCTAGATTAATTAGTACCAGTAATTTTGGGTAAGAATAATATTAATGTTTAATTATTATATTACCCAATAAAAAAACATTGCTGCTGTTTTATAATTTAAACCGAACTGTCATATGAAATTCCAGACTTTTTTTCAACCAAGACTTCACTGTGAATCTGCCACATTTCTTGAATTTAATGATGGGTTGATTGTCAAAGATGGATTTCTATACAAGAAAGACTCCATTTAGTAGATAAACTATTGGGTGTTAATCAATCATTGGAGGATACTGACAATTTTCATGATTTCTGTAACATTTATTCCAGTTTTGGCCTCTAACAAATGTGTTGTATTCCGAGTTTACATAATCGCAGCTGATCTATGGTTATAGAGGAGATTCTGTGTTTTTTGTGGTATTGCACTTTTAGATCTGTAACTTTTTATATGTTATAGAAAATATTGTTCTATGACTTCATTGTGTTTCAACTCTTAATGTATAGGAAATCAGGAGCGGTCTAAAAATTGCAGTTATTGGGATCTACAACAACATCGACAAAGATATTCTGGCACCCTATTACATCATGTATTACAGTTTGTTGCATCAACTTTCTTCCTTTTCAATCCATTTCATATAAATATTATGTCACACATGTTATTATTTTTCTCTGCTTTTCATAATTATCAATCAGTGAAACTATTTTTTTTAAATATTACAGGTTTGATACACGAACAGTGGTCATGGGTTTTGGGATGATGCAACTCCAGAACAACTATCACATTTCCTGTGATTGTAGATATTTCTATCCTCTACATATTTGTAGAATGTGGTTTGTTAGATGTGGCATTCCAGTGACTTTCGAGTTTTTTTCTAGCAAAATTTTGAATTTTTTTAATCACATTTTATTTGTTACATTTAGATTTCTATCTTAATAAATGACTCCATATTGTTCCTTCTTTTCCATAATATGTATCACTTAATTTCAGTTTTAAAATTTTCCAATTATAATATGATTTATTATGTTTAAAAATTAGTATTCCATTATTGATAATATGAATATTTTTATAGTGCCGTGCAAATGTACGGACGAAGTACTAGTTTTCTTAAAACGAGCCGTTTGTGACGGCTCCCATAAGAGTGCTACCCTTTTTTTGTTCCCGCTACGTCGCGCCTAACTCTCATCTTGCAGATCCATTGCTGCCAGGTGGTTTTAGTTCCCGCCAGCGGGCTCCATTTCCCCATTCCACTGCCAGGGGGAGAGTGTGAGAGGCGAAGCTGGTTGCAGCCCGTTAGACGTGCATCTTATTTGTTCTTCTTCGGATCTGATCTGCTAGAGTTCTCACATTTCGCTTCGGTAGTAATTCTTGGGCTATTTTGAGTACTGCTAGATTTTTGATTGCTGATTTTATAGTTATCATGCTTTTTGGTTAATGATGCCAAAAGATTTTAGGCGCATGATGATCGATTTTAGCAGTCTCACTTATCCTTTTTATATTCAAGCAGACTGTACCGGCTGGAGGAGCAGGCAGGCGGGTGATGCGTGGAACCCTTCTCTATGTCTCTGTGTGACTCTTCACCAAGGTATTACTGTGGCCGCCTCACCTCTCCCTCTGGCTTCATCATCCTTTCCCCACTTCAATCATCCGATATCACCATTTCTCTTTTTCACCTGGAATTTTTTATGTTTTATTTTTGCTGAGAAAAATGAATATGAACAATACCTACTACCAGGTGAAGTTACTAAACATGAATAACCTATAACGTAACTCTTTAGGATGTTTATAATCATATATGCAGCCATTGGATATGCACTTTTTTGTTGCTTGGAAAAAATTACGGTTCACACTAATCTTACCCCCACAATATTGCTCCTCACTCTCAACATGTCATCAAATTTAACTTTTAATTCTGTATTTTTTATGATGTAAAATTAATATGTGTGATTGGGAGACCATGTTATTTCTGAAGTTGATCGTTTTCGATATTTAGGTTTTTTTTTGTAATGTGATGGAGGTATCAATGCAGATGTATCTTATAGGATTCAAACTGGATGGATAAATGGAGAAAGGCTTCCAGGGTGCTTATAGGATTCAAACTGGATGGATAAATGGAGAAAGGCTTCCAGGGTGCTTTGTAATTGTAAAATTACTTTGAAATTGAAGGGTAAATTTTATAGGATTGTTATTAGACCTACTATTCTATATGGCAGTGAGTGTTGGATTTTGACGAGACATCTTGAACAAAAAATAATGTTAGCGGAAATAAAAAAGTTAAGATGGACATGTGGACATATTAAGATGGATATGATGAGAAATGAATGTGTTTGAGAGAAAATCAGAGTGACTCCGATTTACGAGAAGATATCTGAGACTATATTAAGATGGTTTGGACATGTTAGAAGAAGACTTAGGGATGCACCTGTTAATAGGGTAAGCTTAATGACTAATTCACTTACTAAAAAAGGAAGAGGTAGATCTAAAATGGCTCTTAAACAAATCATTCAAGATGACCTTGTTCTAAATGATTTCAATGAAAGTATGGTCTTCAATAGAGACAATTGACGACGTTTGATCCATATAGCCGACCCCATTTAATTGGGTTTAAAGTTTGTTGTTGTTGTTGTAGTTGAATATGATGAGAAATGAATGTATTCGAGAGAAAATTGGAGTGACTTTGATTGACAAGAAGATGTTTGAGATTAGATTAAGATGGTTTGGACATGTTAGAAGACAACCTTTGGATGCACCTGTTAATAAGGTACATTTAATGACTAATTCACTTACTAAAAGAGGTAGAGGCAGACCTAACAGGTCTCTTAAACAAATCATTCAAGATGATATTGTTCTAAATGATTTCAATGAAAATATGGTATTCAATAGAGTTAATTGATGACGTTTGATCCATGTGGCCGACCCCATTTAATTGACTTTAAGGCTCGTTTGTTGTTGTTGGTAGCTTGTTCATTTGTTAAAATAATGTCAGTGAATTGGCATCTGTTCCATTTTGTTGGTGTTGTTTATATAGATATGGATGGCACTGAAAAATTGTTATTTGTATGACTTTTTTACTTAATTGTTATTTTGGTGCATTTTGGAAATTGTTTTAGATCGGTTTGTTATTTTGTTCCACCCTAGTTGTCATTGTTGTGTTTATTTGTTTATCCTTGAATTTGGTTTTAATTTGATGTTGTTTTTTGATGAATAAGGAAAAATATAGTTTAATTATTAATTCGGGCTCAGGTTTGGGCTCAAGTTCAGTATTTATTGAATGGATCTAAAAGAATGTAAAATTTTAACTTTCTAGGGCAATTAAACATGTTAGGCAGTAAAACAGGCATCACTAAAATTCATAGGGCAGTTTTTGGGTGGTGGGTAAAAAGATAATTAGATATTTTCTAGAGTCTGGGTTGTTGATTGTTTAATCGGATGTCAATTTGGGTGTTCAATAATTAATTTTTTATCCTTTCTCTCTCTCTCTCAAAAAAAAAAAAAAAACAAAAAAAACCAGAGGACTTTTTGCTTGGTGCTTGGATTTTGTTCTGACGATACCTGCTGCCATTGTTGCAGTTTCCATGTGTGATTCTCTTGGGGGCAAGGGTAATAATGGCATTTGGGCTTAAACTCCCACTTGCGGCATTTCAACACACAAACCATGTTTCATTCTTTGAGTGTAGGCGTTGGAACAAGGCTTATTTCAGAATTCAGGGATTTGTGTCTCCCGTGGCCTCCGTATCACCAGTTGGGCATGCGGAGAAACCTTCAGTTAGTCTGCAAAATATCACGCTTCCAATCATGGTACTGGCATATTATTGACTTTTAAAATGTGCATGGTTTGTTTATTCATGTTAAGTTGTTAATGGAGAATTGTTGGAACAGAGGAGAAAATGATTAGTGGATAAATTGAGTGTTCTCTTCTCATCTCTTCATTTATCCCCACTTAAAAGATGTATTATATTTGTTTTAAACTAAAAACGAAATCTCATTCCAAACTTTCTGATGGCTACGACATAAGGTGGAGTCATTTTGATTGAGATGAGCGACTGCATTTCTTGAATGTTTTATTGCACCCTATTTACATTATATTCTTTTGCAGGTGAATGGATGTGCTGGCAAAATGGGGAAGGCTGTTATAGAAGCTGCAGTGCATGCAGGACTTGATATAGTTCCCGCATCGTTTGGCAGTAGGGAAGACGCTGGAAAAACTGTTGGATTTTGTGGGAAGGATTTTGAAATTCATGGTCCTTTTGAAAGGGAAAGCGTCCTTGCTTCCATTGTCGGCGATTATCCCAATTTGATTGTGGTGGACTACACAGTGCCTGCTGCTGTTAATGGTAATCTTTCATAAATACGTGTTTTACATTTAAAAGTGCAACTTATAGAAACCTGAATGACACTCAATATCATGATTTTCTAATTGGAGTATCAGTTGCATAAACTTTTCTGTGAGTGAAAATGCTGTGGATGGTCTTAATAGCGAAGTTTGAAGCATCAGGGAATCATTATAATTCAGCTTTGGAAATATTTGCTGCGTTGGTAGATTTGTTTCTTGTACCAGCCTTTGGAATCTGGATCATGGCGAGGCTTACCTATATTCAAATCTGTTTTATTTGATTTTAATCACTGTTTATCATTTTATCTTTAGATATATTTTTTTGTATCATGTGGATTGCAGATTATGCAGAACTGTATTGCAAAGTTGGGGTGCCGTTTGTGATGGGAACCACTGGTGGAGATAGGGAGAAACTTTATAAGACTGTGCAAGAATCAAAAGTTTATGCTGTGATCTCTCCCCAGATGGGGAAGCAGGTTTTCTAAATTAATTATTCATAACAACAGTTTTTTCTCTCTCCAAATCTTAATGCCATTTTTCACACTTTAATCTTTAGAAGTAACATGTTTTATTGGTTTTGTTCAGGTTGTCGCATTTCTTGCAGCCATGGAAATTATGGCTGAGCAGTTTCCTGGGGCCTTCTCAGGCTATTCCTTAGAGGTACTAAAATTCCATTCCTATTCTCATCCTCTCTCTGATAGACCCCCAACCCAGAATTCTCTTCCCCACAACAATCAAATTCCAAAAATACCATCCAAACGCAGCTGCAAACCAAGAACAAATATAGGATATAGAGAAGAGGAAAGTGCCTCTTAACTCACAGAGTAAGAGGTCCCAAGCTCAGCCTAGAATCCACTAGTTTCTCCCCTGCCCCCTTGCTTTCTTGCCTGCTGCCTCTTATCCTCTCTCCCCTGATTTCCGTTAACTGGATGGCTAACTACCTGCTATGCACATGGCCTTCTAAAATATACTTTCCAGGCCGGTGCTTTCTTATAGGTATATGGGTAATAAAAATGCGGGGTGGGGCAAATATGTAAATGCCTTATTAGTTTTGTAGAATGATAAAAGAATGGAGAGACCCAAACCCCAAGGTCCTCTCTAAACGAGGCCTTGAGATTCTTTTATAATGAATACTAAAGACCACACCAGACTACAAGTCCGATGTGAGATGCAGACTCCAACACTCCCCCTCAAGCTAGGTGTACCTAGCTTGAACACATAAAGAAAAAAAAGCAAAGCAAGCAACATACTGCAAACACTCCCCCTCAAGCTGGACATACCCAGCTTGATGACAATGATACGCCGGGAAAGCCACACTAACATCGGGAAAGCTGCACTTGCAGGGCCGGCGACGGGGGGCGGGGATTCCGCAGAATCGTTGCGGGATCTGGCGGCGCCAAAGGGCCCGGTCCGAGACGGTCGAGGTGTTGCGCCACGGTGGAGGAAGCGCGAGGACGTGCCGGCGAACAGGGCGTGCCGACGAACAGGGCGTGCCAACGCTCTAGACTGGAAGGAGCGCGCCGGAGGGGAGGCGGGGGCTGCCGCAGGAGGAGGCCGGCATGGAGGCGGAGGCTGCAGGAGGAGGCCGACATGGAGGGAGCAGGACAGTGCCGTTGGGGAAGGAGGGAAACGTCGGAAGGGAGCCGCTGGAGAGCTACGTGCGGGAGAGGTGCCGCTGGGGAGAAACGCCGGAAGGGAGCAGAGCCGACGGGAGCGGACAGCGGGAGGCGCGCCGGGAGCCGGGCGAAGAAGCAGGCCGGTGGGTGCGGCTGGTCCCATCAGGATCTGGAAGCGTGACGGGAGGCGCGACCTAGGGCTGGGTCGTCAGCCGTCGCGCGCAGCGGGAGAAGCCCAGAAGCCGCTCGGAGGGCGGGCCGAGAACCTCAACGGGAGGCGCGATCGGAGTGACTGCGGAGGGGTCGTCGCCGTCGGAAGGCACGGAGCGCGGGAGGAGGCGTCGCACAGGGTAGCGGCGCAGCGGATGATCAAACGGCGCTGGAGGGCCATCATGCACAGCGGGGAGGGGACGCTGGGGAAGGAGGCGCCGACAGAGGGGAGAGCCGCCGGACCGAAATTGGAGGGAGCCGCGCGGAAAGAGTCACGTTCAGGGAGGGAGGGGCGACGACAGACCTTGCTGGCCATGGAGGCCCCCCCCCACGGAGGAATTATCGCCGAAAACCCTAGATGGGGAAATAAATAATGGGAGGAAGGGTTCGAGATTAATTTCCCTTTGATACCATGTAGAATGATAAAAGAATGGAGAGACTCAAACCCCAAGGTCCTCTCTGAAGGAGGCTTTGAGGTTCTTTTATAATGAATACTAAAGACCACACCGGACCACAAGTCCGATGTGGGATGCAGACTCCAACAAATTTGTTAGTTTGTTAGAGAGTTGTTGGGAGGGGGGTTGTCTAGAATGTTCTAGTAGAGTCCATAAATAAGGGAGTTGTGGGTTGTATGGGGGGAGAAATTGTATTTGGGGAGTTACTGCTGATTGGTGGGTTAGGCCATAGGCCTTGAGAGCTGCGCCTTCCAGGGATTCATTCCTCTTCCTCCTCCATTTCTACTTCTTCTTGGTTTCTTCTTCTTCTTTTCTTCTTCTATCTCTTCTTTCTACTGAAATTTATGCTGCTTTTAATTGAAGTCCCAACTGTTTCTCTCTCTCCCCTAATTGATTCCTAACAATTGGTGCTCTCGTCGAGAGATTTCTAGAGAGAGAAAACAAGAAGAGAGAGTTTCTTGAATGTGAGTTTTCTGGAGCAATCGTAGCAGCTTGAACCAATTTGCAACAGCAACGCAATAGGCACAGGAACTCAAGACAGTTGTGGAAACATCGGTGACGAGGCCGAGGACAACGATGTCGGAAGTGCGGCAACAAACTCCGATAGAACTTATGCAGAAGATGCTAGTGACTGTGGCTGATCTCCGGAAGGAGCAACATGAATTTCGTTACTGCTGCAGGAATTTCCTGCACGACAAGCAGATCCTGGGTGGTCAACACGTGCAGACGATGAGGTGGAGAAATTTCCAGATGCAGATCGGCCAGTTAAGGTGAGTTCTGAACCTAGTCCTAGTTCTGACAAACACAATGAAGAGAAAGAGGAAATGAGTCCAATCAAAGTTCCGCTTGAGGAGAAAGAGCAACGAGCAGAACATATGCAGCAACGCAAGAGGCCACTGGTGTTGTTGGGGCAAACAAAACCTATCGCTGGTTTAACCGAACTGCAGGTATTTCTGGCACAGTCAAAAGGAGTGTGGAACGTGGACAAAGTATCTCTAAAATTGTGTTACAAGCCCATAGGGGAAATTCTTTTAGCTGATGGAAATGCTCCGTTACCAAAGCTAACGCCGTGGGCACGATCTCTGCGGAGTATAGATGCAATATACATTAGTAATGACAAGCAGTCTTGGTTTGCAATAGGGAGTTTAAAACAGCTGTAGAAAGTAGCTGCCGAAGCTGGGAATTGCGAGCCACCTCAACGAAAGGAGGTTGACCGCGAGGGGACTGCCGGATAGCGGGCAACACGGGATGGAGATTCTTGTGATATTGCCACGCTGTATGGTTGACATCATTGCTCGAGGATTGCAACTGCTATTGCGTACGTTGGCCGATTGCTGAGGCTACCGCCAAAGCCAATGTTTGCCAACGTTTCAAATATTCTACTTTGGCCCCGGTAGGATCATTGCAGCCCTTCGAACTTCCGACACTCATTTGGGCATATATTTCCATGGATTTTATCTCAGGATTACCAAAATCCCGTGGCTATGATGTGATTTTGGTGGTAGTCGATCGGTTATCCAAATATGCCCATTTTATCTCCATGAAACATCCTTATACTACCAAATCCGTGGTTGCAGTTTTTGTTCAAGAAGTGGTTCGTTTACATGGAGTGCCGACATCAATTGTGCGTGATCGTGATCCTGTTTTCCTCGGTCATTTTTGGATAGAACTGTTTCGCCTTCACCATACCAAACTGAAATTTAGTTCGTCCTATCATCCGCAAACCGACGGCCAAACGGAGGTCGTCAACCGTTGTCTTGAAACTTATCTCTGTTGCTTTGTGGGAGAGCAGCCCAAATCATGGTCATTTTGGTCCCTGGGCTGAATTTAACTGCAACACTTCTTGGCATTCGTCTATCAACACCACTCCCTTCAAAGTAGTTTATGGCCGGCCACCGCCTACCCTTCTAAGTTCCCAGCCGTCGGAAATCCATGTGGAAGCTGTTGCTACAACATAGGGGGACCTGGAGAGTTTACACTCGCAGGGGCAGAACAGGCACTGCACAGGGAGCATCTGTTATGGGCGGTCCCATTGCACAGGGTGAATCAGTTATGGGCGGTCCAAGTCCCACTGCACAGGGGGATTGTTAGGGGCTGTTCAAGTAAAAAACCAGAAGGGCATAAGGGCAGAACAGTCACTTAACAGGGGGGAATCAGATGTTAGTGGAGCAGTTTAAATGGGGCCTGTGGAGAGAGAAGAGAGCAAGGGGCAGGGAATTTCTTTCTGTTAGATGCGGCCTATTTGGCTTGGGCGGGAGAAGCAGGTTCTCCTGAAACTCTTTTTCTGTTTTCTACTGATTGTATTGTCTTGCTTTCATTGTCAGCTGTAAAGGTCAATTCATATATTCTGAATATACTACGTTTGATATTTCTGAAATCTTGTGAACCTAACACTCTTCATAGTCTCAACATTCTCCCAATCATGGTGGAACATGGTTTCAACATTCTGTATAGTGCATCCGCTGCTGCCTTGTCTTTGCTGGGCAATTAACAAATTTCAAACCGATAGCCTCACAATTTAGATATCCATTTTTTCTGTTCCTCAGTTATGATTCTCCGATAATTCTGGATGAACTTTCGGTAATATCCAGTTAATTATAGAAATCTTCGCACCCCTTTTACATTTCCAGAATAGGTGTAACATCCCGCTCCATCCCATTGGCTTGAGAGAGCGGGGGAATGCTACTTGGCCTTAAGCGACGTTCCCAAAGCGCCAAAGGCTGACAATAAATGCCGAGGGCTTCGAGAACAAATTGGGGAACGATTTGCCCTTAAGACAAAACCAACCAAACCATCCACTAACAAAGACTATATGATGCATGTCAATAAAACATTCAAGCATGTATTACCAAAAGACTTGTTCCACAATACAACCCAAAACCAATACAATCCAACACAATATCAGAGTACTATGCGGAAGACTAAACAAGAGACCCCAAAATAAACCAAGACACACTCCACAACTTCACACCAAGCTCCATGCTCCAAGCACCAACACATCTCCCAAGCATCACCACAAGCCACTAGCAATGAGATTCTTTACCTTTACCTGTGTCCCGGAATACGACATCTGCAAAAGCACCCAAGTGCCAAAGCAGGGGGTGAGTACTAATACTCAGTAGGTTTTCTCCAAATGACTTCCCTACACACGCCACTAGGATAAAACCGTTAGAAAATTTATATAAAGCATTTTATATAAAATTGTTAAAACCCTTTTTATTCTTCTAGGTATTTTCCGAGTCCCACATCGGAATACCTCTTTATGTACTCATTTTTCTCATTCTATAAAAGAGAGCCTCCGCCTCACCTTGAGGTAAGGAGATTTCCTCCTACATGGTATCAGAGGAGGTTACATCTTAACCTAGCCCCACTATTCTTTGCGGTTTTCCCAGCTAAGTCCGGCCCCGCCTCCCCGGTGCATTTTTGCACCCTCCTTCCCCGGCGCCTCCTGCCCGGTGCGGCTCCCCGGTGCACCTTCCCTCCCGGCGCCCGCTCCTCCTGTGCGCGAGCCCTCCCCGTCGCGGCTCCCCCCCGGTGCGCCTTCCCTCCCGGCGCGACTCCTCCTGCGCGCGCGCCCTTCCAGTCGCGGCTCCTCCCGAGCGCGACACTCCCGACACCCCGCCGCGGCTCCTCCCGACGACGACCCTCCCGTCGCCCCGTCGCGCCTCCACCCGAGCGCGACCCTCCGTTGCGGCTCCCGCACGCCCTCCTGGCCCTTCCCGGCGACTGCGGCTCCCACGCCTCCCGTCGCCCCCGCCTTCCGCGACGCGTCCCGGCCCCACCCTCACGCGTCTCTCCCGACTTCTGGCTCCCATACCTCCCGCGACTCCCGGCTCGTCTCCAGCGACTCCCGCCCTACCCGCCGCCGTTTCCGGCTCCAGCACCTGCCGACTCCCGCACCTGCCGGCTCCAGCACCTGCCGGCTCCGCACCTGCCGGCTCTAGCACCTGCCGGCTCCCGTACCTGCCGACTTCCGCTTCTCCAGGCAACCGCCCTCCCTCCACGCGGCGCACCTGCTTCGTCCGACGACTCCCGGCTTGTGCCGCTTCCTCGCGCGCCGGCCTTGCCCTCTCAGCGCGCTCGTCCGGCGACCTCGCCCGACCTCCCAGCGGATTCCTCCCGGCGCCCGCCCGTCCGGTTACTTCTATTCCAGTCGCAGCTCCAGGTAGCCTGGCTCCCTCCCGGCGAACCAGTCCAGGCGGCTCCCTCCCGCTGACCCGGCTCTTCCTGTGCACAGCTAGCACCGCCTCCCGACGCCCCTTCCGCTGTCCGCTACCTCTCGTGGCTCCACACGGCTTCCCGGCACGCCCGATCTCCCGCTGATTCCGGCGTTGCCCACAATTGCGTCCTACACTGCTACCCGACGCTTCCATGACAGCCTCTTCAGCTCTACCCCAGATGATCACTGCCTCCACTCGCCTCGTCGGTCGTGACAGTGGCCGCTCAGGCCCTCGTGGTCGTGGCCGTGGGGGGGGGGGGGTCGTCCACGTCCCCTCTGTCAACACAGTGGCAACCTCGGCCACCTGATTGATCGCTGTTGGATACTTCATGGGCGCCCATCTCAGCACCTGCGGCGGGGTCAGACAGCAGTCCATGCGGCTCCCTCCTCAGTTGCCACTCTCCCATCATCTCTGGCCCTGTCTATGGCGGACATCCGGCTGAGTCATGATCCTTGGACCCTTGCCGGACGTGGTCCATCTTCGGCTTCTCTAGCCCATTCCGCTGCTTCCGCCGCCTTTGTTGGTCGTCGCTCCCCTGCTTGGATGCTCGACTCAGGTGCCTCTGACCACCTCACTGGTGATGCTGGTATGTTGACCTCCTACTGCCCTTATAACGGTCCATCAGCCATCAGCCATCAGCCATCACCGTCGCTAACGACTCCACTATCCCCATTGCGGGTTTCGGTGCATGCTCCCTGATGTCATCACTTCACTTGCCCTCTGTGGCACATGTACCCCGCAGTCCCTTTAATCTTCTTTCAATCAGCAAGCTCACAAAATTTTTTAACTGTGCTGCCATATTTACCTCCTCTGTTGTTGTTTTTCAGGAGGTGACTATGAATCGGGAACTTGGTAGAGGCACACTTCGGGACGGGTGACTATGAATCAGGAACTTGGTAGAGGCACACTTCGGGACGAGGTCTACATGTTTGATGGACCGACACCCGTCGGTTGCACATCTATCTCTGATCGTGCTTTGGATCTTCATTCCCGGTTGGGACACCCCCCGCCTCCACCATTAATCAGCTTTATCCAGATTTCAGACTCCATACTTCTTTTCATTGTGAGTCTTGTACTTTTGCGAAACATCATCGCACTTCCTACATTCCTCGGGTGGATACAAGGGCTTCCAAACCTTTTGATCTGGTTCATTCCTCCATGGATTTCTTGAGGAAGAGGTTTATCTGTCTCAGCCCCCCGAATTTTGTGCCTCCGGCGCCGAGTCTCAAGTCTGTTGACTCCGCCGCTCTCTTTACGGCCTCAAACAGTCTCCTCGTGCTTGGTTCGGCCGCTTCAGCACTGTCGTCATCGACTTTGGGCTCTCTCGCAGCATGAAAGACTACACTGTGTTCTACAGGACGACCTCCGCTGGTTGCATCCTGTTAGTCGTTTATGTGGATGACATCATCATCACCGGCAGCGACAGTGACAACATCACCCAACTCAAGGGTCATCTTCACCAGCACTTCCACACTAAGGATCTCGGTCCTCTCACATACTTCCTAGGTATCGAGGTATCCTATTCTTCGGACACCATTTCCCTATGCCAACGAAATTGGATATTCTACAGGATGCTGGGCTGACACATGCCACTGCTGTCGACACTCCTCTGGAGCCTGGGGAACGGTCTCTTTATGACTCTACCGAACCATATTCACACCCAGAGCGATACCGTCGACTAGTAGGCAAACTCAATTATCTTACCATGACTCGTCCCGACATTGCCTGTGCTGTCGGCAAAGTGAGCCAATTTATGGAGCATCCGACCACCTCTCATTGGGATGCTGTCCTCCGCATCGCCAAATACATCAAGCGAGATCCTGCCCGTGGTCTACGCTACTCTCATCATGCTCATCTCAATATTGAGGCCTTTTGTGATGCAAATTATGCTGGTTGCCTTGCTACTCAGAGATCAACTTCTGGGTTTGCCATATTCTTGGTAGACAACCTCATCTCATGGCGCAGCAAGAAACAGACGGTCGTCTCCCGCTCCAGTGCGGAGTCCGAGTACCGAGCCATGGCCACCATCACTACAGAGATCATTTGGGTTCGACACCTCCTCCAGGAGTTTGGCTTTTCTCCGCAGACCTCTGCTCACATCTGGTGTGACAATCAGGCAGCCACCAAGATTGCTTCGAATCCCGTTTTTCATGAACGCACGAAGTATGTTGAGGTGGACTGCCACTTTCTTCGCCACCACCTGGAGCACGCTCATGTCAGCCTTAGCCACATCCCGACGGCGGACCAACTTGCTGACATCTTCACCAAAGGCCTCCCAGGAGCTCGCCTCGCCTCGTTCAGTTCCAAGCTGGGCATCCACATCATCTGCGACCCAGCTTGAGGGGGAGTATGTCCGGTCTTTCCTTGATGTTAGCTTTCTTTTGTGGGACTCGTGTTCCAAGTTGGGCATGTCCAGCTTGAGGGGGAGTGTTAAAACCTTTTTTATTCTTCTGGGTATTTTCCGAGTCCCACATCGGAATACCTCTTTATGTATTCATTTTTCTCATTCTATAAAAGAGAGCCTCCGCCTCACCTTGAGGTAAGGAGATTTCCTCCTACAAAAATAATCACAAATGCAACCATTACCATAAGCCAAACACACCCTTACCAAGCCACCTCACCCAAACCAAGCAACCAAGGGAAAACCAAACAAACACGCCACAAGCCATTTCATCATTTACATATTAGCACAACAATTTCCATCTTGCAAAACAATGCACAACAAGGCAACCAAAATGGTGGAGCTTCCGTCCAACCCGTTCACCCATTCCTACTTGTGGTACTTCCCGCCCACTTATTCTTTGATGGTGGCCCTTCCGTCCACTAACCATCCCCTTATTATAGTGGTACTTCCCGCCCACTTCCACACAACATTTCAAACAAGCCATATAACCAAGCATATGACCCACCAAGGCCACAACAACATGCAATCAACCATTTCCATTACATGTCAATCCACTTCAATAAATCCAACATTTATTGAAAACACCCTTCAACCATTTTACACGCCTAATTCCCATTTCAATAAAACAACCCCTTTAGTGAAAAACCATTTTTCATCAACCATTTTCACAAATCAATCCCAACAACCCATTTTAAAATCTTATTTTTCAAATTCACAACTAGAGCATTTCACCACAAACCCCCCCTTTTTCTAAAATTCCCCAAAACATCACCAAAGGGATTTCCAACCAAATTCGCACATCAAAACACAATTAATTTTAAGCACAACAAATTAATTGTAACCAAGCTGCAAGTTCTAGCAAAGTGGAGTCGAGAGAGAAGACACCCACCTTTAGGGTTCCGACGAAATCGACCCACAAGCAATCGCACCTCAAATCCGGTGAACGCACCACCGAAACCACTCTAGATTCCCTTCCCTAACATCCAGAAGCCTTAAAATCAACACCCAAGACAACCTTAACCCTAGATCTACATGCAACAGATGTAGATATAAAAAACCGAGAGAGAGAGATGTAGATCTAGAGGAAACTACAAAGAACCACGAGAGAAGACTTACCCGAGAAGAACCACCTTCAATCCACCAAGAAACCCCTTCGATTTGCTTCCAAAATGAGTGGGAGAACACCTTCAACCTTTGAGAACCCAAAATTCTGAGTGAGGCTCGAGTGGGAGAAGAATTGGAGTGAAATAGGTTAAGCCTGAGGGAGCCCAAATTTAAAAAAACCCTTTCTTTAAGTGGCCGCACGGTTAGTCCGCACGGTTTGACAAACCATGTGCTAACCGTGCGCACACCACTGTCTCGAAAGGAGGGGTCCGCACGGTTTGGCAAACCGTGCGTAGGCCGTGCGAAGCCTACTGTCTCCCCCCGCACGGTTTCCTGGAGAACCCGCACGGTTTCCCCTAACCGTGCTCAAACCGTGCACCCTTGGAAAAGCCTCCAAATTTATTCAAAACCATTCCAAACACTCCCAACCTCATCTCAACTCATCCCATGCACTTTAAACACATAAAAATGCATAAACAAATGCTACATACCTCAAACCGGGGGTGCTACAATAGGTCAGTCATGTACATCTTTGATTTTAGTGGGATTTATAGAAACTCCTTTACCTGAGATCACATGACTCAAATACCCATTTTTTCTAAATTGACACTTTTTGTGATTGGCTTCAAAATGATTGACCCGCATGACTGTCAAAGCCACTCCAATATCTTCTAAATGTTGATGGAGCATTGGTGAGCCCAACCGATATTACAAGAAACTCATAACACCCATTATGAATCCAAAAAATCAGTTTTCTCTACATTCTCTTCCTTCGTCCTGTTTTGATGATACCTGGATTTGTGGTCATGCGTCGTAAAGACTCAAGAACTATGCAGCTCCACTACCAGTATTGGGAACTTACCTGAAATTGTCACATTGTTCAATGCTCTATAATCAACACAACGGTGAATCTTTTTTCCCTTACTAAGATGGATGGGCTAGATTAAGTGTTGGCATTGGAACGAATAACTCCATTTTGCAACAATTCTTGGACTTGTTTTTGTATCTCATCCTTGTGATAATCCAGGCAGCGGTAAGGATGCATCAAAATTGGTCCCTGTTCAGGCCATAGAATAAAATTTTTGGAGAACTGGCCCAAAACATTCTGTATAGCTGCCAGTTGGATTGTTGATAAAGTCTCACTGCCATCTTTGACTGTTCTCAATGCAGGACGAGAACAATTTTTTTGTATGACCGCAGAACTTGATCCTGACACACTTCGCATTTGATTCAATTTCCCACTACTTCCCCGAAGTTTGTTCATTTTGTCTCCCTCCTACTTGAAATCTGATATAAATCTTATCGAAATGAGCCATACTCTCATATCCAAGAATTACATCGAGGCCTCCCATATCTAAAACCCATGCGTCGATCATACACCCAAAATCTCTGATACCAATATGCAAATTGGAACATTTTCCTTTGATAATAGTGTGGCACCTGTCACGACCCCCCCTCTAAAGGTACCCCCTTGGCCGATAATTAAGAGAGAAAATGACCCAGAGAAAATGATCCCTGAGCCCCGCTTTCATTAGGCTCTGGGTTGGCGACTAGCACCGCGGGTATGATAATCTCACATATGGAAGACATTACCCTCAATTATGAAAATAGGATCGAGAGATATAATGAATAACAACCAAGCAACTCCATCATATAATATAAAAGAAAAGAAACTAGACCATCCCACAATGCATGAACAATGTCAACAATTACACATAAAGGTCTCCAAGTGAAAACCAAAAAGAGAAGTCCCACGACAGCGACTCAACAACAGCCCAACTTCCAAGCTAGTAATATCCAGCTCAGTCCTCGAAGTCCTCCTGAAAACCTGAAAAACAGTTTATATATACATAGGGTGAGCATAACATGTATCCCAGTAGGATCATACTCAAGGTCTCTCGTGCACATGTAGAAAGAGCATACCAATGCATCATTGAACAAATGGTAAATCCAATATGCACCTAAACATGTCAACTAATCATCCCAATCTCACTAAGCCTCACTCGCCAAATAACGCATCCAAGTATAATAACATATCATCAAAAGAATATAAGCCAAGGACGCCTCACAGCCACTTCTCCACTGATTTTTCAGCCTCATGCCCCAACGTCAAACGTCCTGTGCTCCTATTCCTTCCATGAATATCTCATCACATGTCCATCCATCTATGATGTGGGTCATGACACATCCCTACCTATCCCAACCTCCCGCAGAGTCTAGCATCTGACGATAACATCAGTCATCATCACATCACAATCTCATCCACATAACAAGAGCAGCAGGGTATCATGAACGTGAAAAACATCAACCTCCGCCACGCATGACCTCCACCACACACTACATCCTGAACACTGGGTGATCTCCAACACCAACCCATCATCATTGGGTAATCTCCAACACCAATCCATCGTCGTTACCACCGCTGAAGGAAGAGAGGGGAAGAGGGGTTAGCTAGCCATCCGATTCACCATCATCTTGGATGTTGGGGAAAACACCCAGAACCCAAAACATTTGGGCGTTGGTAGGGTTATCCAACTTGGGTGGGGTGTGTAAAGAAATAACATAAAATACACGATAGATAGATAACACACAATACCCAACCTACGAGTTCATAACAAGAGCACCAACGTGTCTCGCAACATCACCCCAATGTCTCACAGCCTCCACCGCTATCTACTGCCACTCCTAATGTAACACACCACACAACCAAGCCACACTTAAGCCACATTTTACAAGTTCCACCATTTCTAGATTTTATCGAGTTATCAACCAACTTCCTTTTATTAAGCCATTTGATTCATACTTAACACGATCCTTTCATTTATCTACCCATGTCATTTCAGTTTTAGCATTTCAAATTCATTTCATGGCTAATTGGACAACTAACACAACCACACCACATTGCAACTCATCCACCCCACATCAACATATGTCAAGCCATCACCACAACCTAACCATCTCACCGCAACAACCACACATCACAACCATCACACATCAACCCACATCAACCCACATGACATCCCATGCCAACCAACCATGGCTACGTTGCCCAACACATTCCACCCCGAACCCGGCCACCATCACTGCACAAGCCCCAACAAGTTCACATAATCTCAATAGAGTCACAACAAGAACATCAACACACAACATCACATTTCAGCTTCCACATTTTGCCACAATTTTAGGTTCAAGGGCTTTCACATAACATCACTTCTTCTTTAGAATTGGTATTATCACAAAATTTCGGTTTTTCCATGGGCAACCAATTCATTGGCCATATATAAGTTCTTAACCTTTTATTCAGGGTGAGATCAAACAATCAACACATCAAGGGTTTCACAATGATAACTATAACACAAACAAGGCTCTCAACAACAGTGATTTTCAACAACATCAACAAGCAAGCACAATTTCATTAGCAATATCAACAAAAACAGTAAAAACATGTGAGTACTCGTCTTCCCATTCAATTTTAGTTAAAGTCGGTTTAATTATCTTATTACGATGACTCATACTATCCACCCAAAGGAAGACAAAAACATGTAATCTCCACACATGCACATAAAGAGGGAGAGGACGAGGATCCCCTACCTCAAACAAGCTTTCCAAATCATTGCGCTAGGATGAAATGAAGAAGGGACGTCCTCAAAACCAAGATCGCACTAAGCATGGATCAACAACCCAGAACACAACAAGCCCCATCAGTCTCCCTCCTTAACACCACCCAAACCGACCATCTGCTCAATTATAACCTCTATGGAATGAAGAACAGGGAAGTGAAACAAGGGGAGAAAGGAGAGAACTTACTTAGAATCACTAAAGATCGATCTCCCAAGGTCGGGGTTGAAAGCCAAAGGAGGGATGAGAGACCTTCTAGGGACGCATCGAGAGCGCCCAAGAACTGAGGGAAAGACCGAAAGAAGATAGAGTTTGAAGGGGTTCAAGAATTTTTAGGCAAATTGGAAATCAGACAACCACGACGCACCATCCTACACCATGGCACAAATGCGTTGACACAGGACAGAACTCCGGTGTAAAGGGACCACGCTGCACTGGGGCTTGTCAAAACTACATTCGAGAAACATGTCGAGGTTCATGTTGCAGATCCTCTGATAAACTAGGAGGACCACGACGCAAGGGAAACCACCACGACACAGAATTCAATTGTCAAGAAGAAGGCCACGCGCTGCAACCCAACTCTATGGCGCAACTACCCCAAAATCGGTAGAACCACCAACTCACCTCTCCAAGACTCTACGCCACAACCTCCTCACTATGCCGCAACTACCCTCAAAACAACAGGGGCACCAAAAATCCGACCCCTCGGACCTCTATGCCGCAGCTGGCCTCTCAACGCCACCATACCAACCTCCAATAGACATCCACAACACACCACGCCGCAACTACCTCGAGATCGACGGAACTACCATAACTCCCCAAAGGGTCCCTACAAGACTCCACGCTGCAGCGTAGCTCCATGTCGCAAGAACCTTCACTACGCTGCACCCCACAACTCCACGCCACAATCCACCCCTCCCGTTGAAATTCCAACCCAACTCCTCCTTTCCTTAAACCTACTCCTGACACCTCTATCCCCCAGAATCATGCAAAGTAACAGGTCAGAAGGTCAGGATCGTTACATTATACAACTTTAACGATTTTCATCCCCAAGAATCAAAACAAAACCTAGAAGGGGAAAAGAAAAATTGGGAAGGTCCGAACAACTATTCCATGAGATATCTCTCAGGAATTTGAAACACTGCCACCAATCTAGCACACTAACAAAAAGGGGAAAAACACACCTCATAAACCGATAACTTCTAAGCGTTACATCACCCAATGAAAACAAAACAAAACCAAAACTCAAAGCAACTCAGGATGCTGTGCATGCATCCGTGTCTCACGTTCCAAGATACTCTCCCCCAAGGTACCATGCCTTCATAGCTCGTAAACCAAAGAGATAACTCGTCCATGCAACACCCTCTATCTAGCATAACCAACCCATTACCAACAACCTCAACAAGAGCTCAACCTCGACCCTTCCACAAAACTTCTCCCAAAAACCCTCACGGCTACTTAAGATACTTCTGAAATAGGGCGCTGCCACCAGATGAAGCCAAAGTGGCACCATCCCCCCCTCACCCACGACCAACTCTCCCCAACCGCTCCTTCCACCTTAACCTGGTTTTCAAAATGGCCACAATTTCTTCACCTTATTTAATACATTCCATTCTGTTGAACTCGGTTAATTGTATTTCCGGTTAAATGGTATTTTCGAGTCCTACATCGAATTATTCCAACTTGTAATTCTTTTCATCCATCTATAAAAAAATGTCTCCACCTCTCCTTGAGGTAAGGGGAATTCACCGATCTACATAGTATCAAAAGGTGACTCTCGATAATTTTTTTCCCTCCCTTTTCCTCCGCTCCGCCCTCCAGCGCGGTTCCTTCTCGACGTCGGCCCGACCCCCCGCGGCTCCTTCCGCCCGCGACCCTCCGCTTCCTCTTGCGGCTCCCTCTCGGCTCCCTCCCGGCGGAACCCTCCCGTCGCCTCCCTGTGTGGTCTCCCGACATCGCCTCCCTCCGCGGCGTCTCGACCCCGCCTACCTTTGTGGCGTCCCGGCCCCGCCTCCCTGTGCGGAATCCCGGACCGCCTCCCTGTGCGGATTCCCGGCCCGCCTCCCTGTGCGGTCTCCCTACACCGCTTCCCTCCGCGGCGTCTCGGCCCCGCCTCCCTGGGTGGAATCTCAACTCGCCTCTCTGGGCGAATTCCCAGTCCGTCTCCCTGTGCGGCGTCCCGACCCCGCCTCCCTGTGCGGAATTTCGGCCCGCCTCCCTATGCGGATTCCCGACACTACCTCCCTTCGCGACGTCCCGACCCCGCCTCCCTCCGCGGCGTCCTGGCCCCGCCTCCCTGTGCGGAATCCCGACCCGCCTTTCTGTGCGGATTCTCGGCCTGCCTCCCTATGCGGCGTCCCGGCCCCGCCTCCCTCTCCGGAATCCCGACCCGCCTCCCTGTGCGGATTCCCTGCCCGCCTCCCTCCTCTGCAGATGTGCCGCCCCCTCCTGGGTAGCACCCTCCTCGCCTTCGCTGTCGAGCCCCGCTGACCATCGTCACAGCGACAGATCCAACAACACTGACACCCCCCGCTTCGCGTGACTGCTCTCCCATTCGGTGCTTCCAGCACTGCTCTTCCGGTCGACGCCTCCTGCGGCAGCCCCATCTCCAGCGGCCTGCCTCCCGCGCGACCACCCTTCGACGCCGTGACAGTCCCCGTGTTCCATCTCCGCCTCAACAGATTTCTCGGCGTCCCCTCGACCGACCCACCTCCCTAAGTGCCCACCGACTCTCCAATGACTGACTCTTTCGCCCTTCCTCAGATGATCATCGCTTCCACCCGCCTTGTCGATGAGCGGCTTGATTCAACAAATTTTTCTGTATGGCGGAAGACGGTCCTGATGTTGCTCACTAACATGGACTTTGACTCGCACCTAGATGCTTCTCCGCCACCATTGTTAGATCTGAAATACAGGCTCGAGAAGCTTGCTGACAACAAAATCTTCGCTTTGCTTGTAAATTCTATGGATCGCTCAATAAACGATGTGACTCAGACGACAAATACGGTTAAGGAACTCTGACTCCTTAAACCTCATGTATTCCGAAACAAATAATTTGGCTCGGGTGTTAGACGTTCTTCACCGCTTGTCCATTATTCGCCAACAACACCGTCTTTTCCGACGTACTTCATCGAGTTGATAGCTTTCCATGATAGATTATTTGAGTTGTGACCCATTCCTCAAACACCTGAGGCAACTTTGACCCAGCAGGACCAATTATGTCTCTTCAGCCTTCTCCATGACCTTGAACCCGAATATGCGACAACAGTCACAAAGATGCTCATCGACCCCTCCTCGCTTGAGATTCCATTGGTCCATCATCTCCTTGGAAAGGTTCATCGGGTTCTTCCCCCACCCACTTACAGTATCGATCCTACTGCTCTTCTGGGCTGCGACAGTGGACGTTCTTCGGGTGCTCCTGGACGTGGCCGTGGTGAGGGCCGTACTTGTGCTTTATGTTAGCACTGTGGCAAGGTGGACCATCTCATCGAGCGATGTTGGGTTCTTCATGGACGCTCGTCTCAGCCACATCGGCAGAGTTAGACTGCGATCCACGATGCTTCCCCGTCAGTTTTTGATCTTCCTTCCACTCTGGACCTTTCCATGGATGAGCTCCAGCTTATTCACACTCGTCGGACCACCTCGCTACCTAGTTCTTCGACATCTATTGCCCATACCGGTGGCCCAACTACTTGTGTCACACATCGCCCACCTGCTTGGATGTTTGACTCAGGTGCATCCGATCATCTCACAGGTGATGCAAGTATGTTATCTACTTACTGTCCGTATACTGGCCCCACAACCATCACTGTTGCTGATGGATCCACTATCCCTATTGTAGGATTTGGCGCTTGCTCCTTGAATTCATGTATTCGCCTGCCGTCTGTAGCACATGTTTCTCGAAGTCCTTTTAATCTTCTCTCTATCAGTAAGCTCACAAAGAACTTTGACTGTATTGCTGTATTGCTATTTTTACATATTCTGATGTTGTGTTTCAGGAGCGGACGACGAATCGGAAACTTGGTAGAGGTCAGCTTCGTGAAGGGGTGTACATGTTCGATGGCCCGACATCCGTAGCCTGCACGACACTCTCTGCTCGTGCGTTGGATCTTCATTCTCGGTTGGGACATCCATCTGCATCCACCCTTCATCAGTTTTTTCTTGAGATTAGTCCGCATATTTCTTTTTGTAGGTTGAGAAACCCCCTTGCCTCCTTACCTCAAAGTGAGGCGGAGACATTCTTTTATAATGAATGAAAAGGACCACATCGGACCACAAGTCCGATGTGAGATACAGACTCCAACACTCCCCCTCAAGCTAGGTGTACCTAGCTTGGACACATAATGAAAAGAAAGCAAAAAAAAAAAAACAAATGCTAACACTACCCCTCAAGCTGGACATGCCCAGCTTGATGACAAATACAAGACAAAAACAGAAGAAACGGAAATAATAAAATCGTTGTTGATGCTGCTCCCCCTCTGAAGATGGTAATGTGATGCCGCTGAAAAAAAAAGGATGGGTCATCGCCGGAAAAGTGCGGGGCCGGACAACAGAGCGCCGGGAAATCCACACTCGCGGGTCGGTCGTCAGAGCGTCGGGAAAATCCGCACTACGGGCCGGTTGTCAGAGTGCCGGGAAATTAGTAATGTCGGGCCGATCGTCAAAGCGCCGAGAAATCCGCTCGGGAGGACCGGTCGTCAAAGTGCTGAGAAATCCGCAATAGCGGTGCCGGTCGTCGAAGCGTCGGGAAATCCGCAGGAGGAGGCCGACGATTGAGGCGGGAATGCCGCGGGAAGCGGGAAGAGGCCGACATGGAGGGAGCAGTTGAGCAGAGGCGGCACGGGAGGCCGGTAGGGCTGGAGGCCGGCTGCTGGAGGAGCCGACAGGAATGGAGGCCGGCTGCTGGAGGAGCCGGCAGGAATGGAGGTCGGCTGTCGCGCAGAGAGGGGCCGACGAGGCTTGAGGCCGACTGCTGGAGGAGCCGGCAGGGATGGAGGCCGGCTGTTGGAGGCACCGACAGGGATGGAGGCGGAGGAGTTCGCCTAGAGCGGACAGAAAGCGGCTGCCGGGAGTCGTTGGGAGATGCCGGCGACGGGAGGCGGGGATTCCGCAGGAGGTGCCGGAGAGCCCAAACTTGAAGCAGGGCAGCCGCTGGGAGAACCTGGAGCCGGCTGGCTGCCGGAAGAGGAGCGCAGGAGGAGGCCGACGAGGGAGCAGCCTGGACCGGTTCGCCAGGAGGGAGCCGGTTCTGGACGGGAAGAAACCGGACGGGCGGGAGCCGGCTTGAGGGATCCGCCGGGAAGGGAGCAGTTGGAAGGAGAGGGGCAGACGTTGGAGAGCCGCTCTGACGGAGGCGGGCCGATCTGCTAGGGCAGGGAGAGGCGGGCCAGACAGAACCGAAAACCGCAGGAGAGGCGCAGGGAGATGCCGGCAGGGGGGATCCGCCGGTAGAGAGTCGCGCGGGAGGGCGGAAGGAGCCGCCAGACAGCAGCAGACCGCCGGGGAAGGGAGGCCGCTGGTGAAGGGAGGCCACCGACGCAGGGAGGCCGCCGGAAAAGCCGCAGGAGGCGGGCGCCGCTGGAGAAGCAGCAGCGTCGGGAGAATCGCGAGGAGGCGCGCCGGGCCGTCGCGCCGGGAGGAGCAACCGCCGGGGGAGATGCGGGAGCCGCACGGGAGATCTGGAGATGCGGGAGCCGCTCAGGCGGATGGAGGTCCGTCGGGGAATCCGCGGGAGGCACCTTGCGAACAGGAGGACCGGCAGGGAAGATGCGGGAGCCGCGCGGGAGATGCGGGAGCCGGCGGCGTGCAGTTGCGGGATCCGAAAATACCGCCGGGGAATGCAGGAGCTGTTGAGGAGGCCGGCTCAGGTGGAGCCGTGTCGGAAAAACGGCGACGAGGACGACGAGAGGCGTGGGAGCCGCAGTCGCCGGGAACTGGAGCCGCGGCGGGGGAAGTGGGAGCCGCATGCATGGAGGACGGGAGCCGCGCCGACAGCCGTCAGGGAAGAGGCGGGCCGTCGGGAGGAGGTTCACCGGGGGGGGGAGTCGCGGGAGGTGCTGCGCACAGGAGGAGCGAGCGCCGTGAGGGAAGGCGCACCGGGGGGGAAGCCGCGACGGGGGCCGGGGCGAGGGCGCCGCTGGGCGAGGGCGTCGGGAAGGGAGCCGCGCAGGAGGACGGGAGTCGCGCGCATGGAGGACGGGAGGAGCCGTCGGGATCGGGCGTCGGGCCGTCGGCCATCGCGCGGAGCAGGGGGAGATCACCGGGAGGGAGAGGCTGCCGGGACGAGGGCGCCAGACTAGGTCGCCTGGAAGTGGCCGTCGCGCGCGGAGAAGGCAACAGGAGGGATCCGCCGGGAAGGAGGTACCGGCAGGGAGGAGCACCGCCGGACAGAGGCCGGCTGGGAGAGATCCGCCGCCTGGAAGTCCGCACAAGAGGCGGGGATTCCACCGGGAGGCCGCCTGTGATACGAGCCCGGAGGGGGCGGCGGTAAAAACATAAACCTAGCCCTTCATGAGGGCCGCCGCCCCCCACCGGGGGAGAAAAAATAAGAAACCCTAGATAAGCTAGGGTGGAAATAAAATGGGAGGAGGAGGGATCGGGATTAATTTCTTTCTGATACCATGTAGGTTGAGAAACCCCTTGCCTCCTTACCTCAAAGTGAGGCAGAGACATTCTTTTATAATGAATGAAAAGGATCACATCGAACCACAAGTCCGATGTGGGATACAGACTCCAACACTTTTCATTACAAGTCATGTAAATTTGCGAAAAATCATCGCACATCTCGGTTGGTAACACGGGCCTCCAAACCTTTTGATTCAGTTTATTCAGATGTATGCGGTCCCTTTGCAGCCTTGAGTCAATTAGGGTACTGCTATTATGTATCTTTTATTGATGATTTATTCGTGATCGGTCTGAGTTGTTTACTACTTTTCAGACCTTTTATCATGAAATTCATACTCAGTTCTCCACCTCCATTAAGTGTCTCCGTTCGGACAATGAATGAGAATATTTATCCACTTCCTTTCAGCAGTTTTTCAAGGATAAAGACACCATTCATCAAACATCCTGCTCTGATACATCTCAGCAGAATGGAGTGACCGAGCGTTAACATCGTCATATTCTCGAGATTGCTTGTGCCCTCTTATTCCACATGCAGATGCCTCTTTTTTTTTGGGGGGGATGCCATCTTTACTGCCACATACCTCATAAATCGCCTTCATTCTTCTATCCTTTAGGGGAGACTCCTTTTCGGGCTCCCTGTTCTGGCAACAGACGACTTGCCAATTGGATTGCAAAAATGTATTCGTTCTTATTAGAATACCCTTCTTTACACATCCTCATACAAAGATATTTCTGCTCTGGTGACGATATCTATTCCTCGCACGGTTGGCGACGCTAAATCTCACCCCGGGTGGCTTCAAGCAATGTGGGATGAATTGCAGGCTTTGGGTGACAATCATACTTGGGATTTTGTCTCCCTTCCGACAGATAAACCAGTGGTCGGCAACAAATAGATTTATACGGTACGCCTGAATGCGGATGACACTCTTCATCGCCTTAAAGTTGGACTTTTGGCAAAAGGCTTTGCTAAGACATATGGTGTTGATTATTTTGATACTTTCTCTCCAGTTGTGAAGATGAAATCTGTCCGATTATCCATCTTTCTTGCCGCTTATCATCATTGGTCTCTTCATCAACTTGATGTTAAAAATGTCTTTCTACATGGTTTTCTTGAAGAAGAGGTATATCTGCAATAACCTCCTGGCTTCCGTGCCTCGGGAGCCGATTCTTATGTTTGTCGACTTTGTCGCTCTCTTTATGGACTTAAGCAGCCTCCTTGTGCATGGTTTGGAAAATTCAGCACAGTCGTCATTACATTTGGCTCATCTCAGAGTATGAAGGACCACACTATTTTCTACCGCACGACGTTCTCCGACTGTATGCTGCTGGTTGTCTATGTTGATGATATCATTATAATTGGGAGCGACTCAAATGGAGTCACTCATCTAAAGGGGCATCTTTAACACCACTTTGGCAACGGAAAGTGGCGTTGAGGTCTCCCGTTCTCTGGACACCATCTTTCTTTGGCATCGAAGTCTCTCGTTTTCCGGACACTATCTTTTTTTGGCAACGGAAATATGCTTTGGATATCCCGCAGGATGCTGGTTTGACTCATACAATTGCCGTTTCACTCCTCTTGAGCCCGGGGAACGGTCTTTTTATGACAACACAAAACCACATTCTCACCCAGAGAGGTACAATCGTCTTGTATAGGAAAACTCAATTATCTCAACATGACTTGTCCAGACATTGCATGCGTTGTTTGCAAGGTTAGCCAATTTATGGAACATCCCACAAAATCTCAGTGGGATGCTGTTCTTCGCATTGTCAAATACTTTAAGAAAGACCCTGCCCGCGGTCTTCGGTATTCACATCACGATCATCTGAATATTGAGGCCTTCTGTGATGATGATTATGCTGGTTGCTTAGATACCCAGAAATCTATTTCTGGGTTTGCCGTTTTCCTAGCAGGTAACCTTATCTTCTGGCGAAGCAAGAAACAGACTGTCGTCTCCAGATCCAGTGCTGAGTTTGAATACCGTGCGATGGCCACGGTCACTACTAAGATCATTTGGCTTCGTCATATCCTTCATGAGATTGGTTTCCCGTCACATACGTCTGCTCATATTTGATGTGATAATCAGGCAGTCACGAAAATTGTTTCCAATCCTATCTTTCATGAACGCACGAAACATATTGAGGTGGACTGCCACTTTCTTCGCCATCACCTCGAGCAACACCATGTCAGTTTTAGCCACATACCAATGACAGATCAGCTTGCCGACATATTCACCAAAGACCTCCCGGGAGTTTGATTGAACTCTCTCTGTACCAAGCTGGGACATCCACAACATCAACGACCAAGCTTGAGGGGGAGTGTGTATGGTCTTGTTTGGTGTCTTCTTTCTTTTTTGTGGGACTTTTGTTCCAAGCTATCATGTACTAGCTTGAGGGGGTGTTGAACTCGGTTAATTGTATTTCCGGTTATAGAGTATTTTCGAGTCCCACATCGGATTATTCCAACTTGTAATTTTTTTCATCCATCTATAAAAGAATGTCTCCATCTATCCTTGAAGTAAGAGGAATTCACTAATCTACACATTCTGTTTCAGAAGATAAGTTCTTGTAATTCTCATAAAAACATAAATACTTAAATTTCCATATTGTTCAACACAATTTTATATAAGAAAATTATATTCAATATTGTAAAGGACACACAACACTGATTTTATCTTGCGTTATATATATGTCTCACTCAATATAAATTATTGATAAATGTTGGACCCCATTTTAGTGTAATGGGTATTTCCGAGTCCCACATCGGAATATCCCGCCTTGTAATTATTTTTACTCATCTATAAAAGAATATCTCCGCCTCACATTGAGGTAAGGGGAAACATCCCATTAATTTTTTTTATCCACCCCTCCCTCCCGCGGCTCTGCCTTTCGCGGCCCTCCAGCGCCTCCTCCCCTGCGCTTCCCTCCCGCGTAACTCCGACGGAAGCCTCTCCCTGGCGGATCTCCCCTGCCGGCGTCTCCTTCCCCGGCGTCCCCTCCCCGCTGTACACGACGACCCCGAACTCCCGGCTCCCGCATCGCCTCCGGCGGCTCCCTCCTGCTTTTTCTCAGCGCCCTCGTCCAGGCGCGATCGGCCCACGGCCCGCCTCGTCACGCTGCTCCCTGCGCTCGCCTCCCCGACGGCTTCACTCTACCCCGCGGCGTCCCGTCCCTCTCGCGGCTCCCGTCCCTCCCGCGGCTCCCTCCCAGCGGGTGTGCTCCGCCCCGACGGGATCCCTGCCTCCCGCGGATCCTCTGCCCGATGCCTGCCCTCTCGGTTCTGTCCGGTTTCGGTCCTCCTCCCTGCACGCGCCGGCCAGCCAGCCACTCCTCATCCGACGCTCCCCTTCCAGCCGTTGCTCCCGACGCCACTGGGCCTCCTGACCCAGGTGCAACGCGCCCCGACGCCTCTCTTTCTCCCGGTGGAACACTAATCTCTAGGCGGATACACCTCCGCCTCCTGACCCAGGCGCCACTGGTCTTATCGACCCTCCAGTCGGCCTTCTTTGCACACACCAGCACACCGCCTTTATCGCGCCTCCTCCCTCGCGAAGATCGTCCTGCCCTCCCGGCACCTCCCGATCCGACGCGCCTCTCTTCAGACGCCGCACGGCTCGCCTGTCCCGACGGGCTCCCTCTCGGCGCTCTTGCGGCACGTCCCAGCCTGCTTCTGAAGCAGCCACCAGGCACCGCTCTCTCGGCGGACATCACCCGGCCCACCACCACTTCAATGGCTGGCTTGTCCGCCCGCGGCCCTCCGACACCACCTCTGGTCGCCAACTCTCCTGCAAGGACGCACCCTCACTTCCATTGTCAGCCTTCCCGTGCGTCTGTGCAACCGCCCGAACAGGTGTCCCATCCTCCGTCATCTGGTCTTCCGCAAGACGGTCCCCCTTCATCTAGTGACCGTTACAGAACGATGCTCTCGTCGGAGGAGATTGCCTTGATACACTCTTATCGGGCAACTGTACCACCATCCTCTTCTCCAGCCCCCATTGCTCATACTGGCAGTTCTACCGCATGTGTTTCTCATCAACAGACTGCTTGGATGTTTGACTCTGGTGCGTCAGAACATCTCACAGGGGGACTTCGGTATATTCACTATCTATCATCCGTACACAGGTGCCTCTACAATTATTGTTGCTAGTGGCTCAAAAATCCCTATTACTGGATTTGGCACATGTCTCTTGACCCCGTCTATTCACCTGACGTCGGTCGCTCATGTTCCTCAAAGTCCATTTAATCTTATCTCCGTCAGCAAACTCACCAGCGACTTAAATTGTGTTGCTACTTTTACCTCATCTGTTGTTGTTTTTCAGGAGCGGAAGACGAATCGGGAACTTGGTCGAGGCTATCTTTGGAACGAGGTTTACATGTTTGATACACCACCATCTCTTGCCTGCTCATCCGCCTCAGCCTGTGCTCTTGACCTACATTCTCGGTTTGGTCATCCACCAACTTCAACCCTAAATAAACTTTGCCCCCAATTCAGTTCCCACCTATCCTTCCATTGTGAATCTTGCAAGTATGTCAAACATCATCGGGTGACGTATGTTCCTCGACCGGAACCACGTGCAGCGAATCCTTTCGATCTTGTTCATTTCGATGTTTGGGGTCCTTGCAGGTTCCTAGTCAGTCCGGGTACAATTATTATATCACCTTTATTGATGACTACTCCCGCATGACCTGGCTTTACCTATTTCGTGATCGGTCTAAAGTTTTTTCTACCTTTCTGACCTTTTATAATGAAATTCATACTCAATTCTCCACCTCCCTTAAATGTCTCCGCTCCGACAATGGACGAGAATATTTATCCACTTCCTTTCAGCAGTTTCTCAAGGATAAAGACATCATTCATCAGACCTCCTGCCTTGACACACCTCCGCAGAATGGAGTGGCCGAGCGGAAACATCGTCATATTCTGGAGACTGCTCGTGCCCTCCTATTCCACATGAAGGTGCCTCTCCTTTTTTGGTCTGATGCAATCCAGACTGCTACCGACCTCCTAAACCGTCTCACTTCTTCTATCCTTCAGGGGGAGACTCTCTTTCGGACTCTCTTCTCCTCTCTTCCTCCTCACTCACTTCCTCTCCGGGTGTTTGGGTGTCTGTGTTATGTTCGGGACACTCGCTCCAACCTCTCTAAACTTTCTCCCAAATCCCTCCGGTGTATTTTTCTCGGATATTTCCGCACTCAGCGTGGATACCAGTGCTTCTCTCCAGACTTATAACGCTATATCATCTCTGACGATGTGTCGTTTATTGAGAGCTCTCCTTTCACTCCACCCTCTCTTCATCCAAACACTACCATCAATGAGTGCCTTCCTGTTATCATTCACCCTCTTTTGGTGTCTCCCTCTCCTGATCATCGTTTTGGGACGGTCTACTCCCGTCGCCCATCGACTGTACCCCCCGTCCAGGCTGAGGACACCATCATTCCCACTTCGTCCGATGCTCCTGTCACAGCACCAGACGACTTGCCTATTGCACTCCGAAAAGGTACTCGCTCTTGTCAGACTACTCTTTTTACATCTTCATACAACGGTTTTGTCAGCACTGGAGACGACATCTATCCCCCGCACGGTTGGGGAGGCCAAATCACACCCGGGGTGCTATAGGCTATGCGGGATGAACTGCAGGCTCTGGATTACAACCATACATGGGATCTGGTCCCCCTCCCTGCAGGCAAACAGGCAGTCCACTGCAAATGGATCTATACGATCCGTCTCAATGCCGATGACACTCTTCATCGCCTCAAAGCCCGTCTTGTGGCGAAGGGATTTGCTCAGACATATGACATCGACTACTTTGAGACCTTCTCTCCGGTTGTCAAGATGGCCTCTGTCCGTCTATCCATATCTCTGGCCGCTCATCATCACTGACTGCTTCATCAGCTGGATGTCAAGAATGCCTTTCTCCATGACTTTCTTGACGAAGAAGTCTACCTGCAACAACCTCCTGGATTTCGTGCCTCTAGAGTCGACTCCCATGTTTGCCGCCTCCGTCGATCCCTCTGTGGCCTCAAGCAGTCTCCTCGTGCTTGGTTTGGCCGCTTCAGCACTGTCGTTACAGCCTTTGGCCTCACTCGCAGTATGAAGGATAACACCGTCTTCTTTCGTACGACGTCAAACGATTGTATTCTGCTGGTAGTATATGTTGATGATATCATCATTACAGGGAGCGACTCCACTGGAATCGCTTAACTCAAGTCGCACCTTCACCACCACTTCCACACCAAAGACCTTGGTCCTCTCACCTACTTCCTTGGCATCGAGGTCTCCCGTTCTAATGACACTATCTCTCTCTGCCAACGAAGATATGCCTTTGATATCTTACAGGATGCAAGGTTGAGCCAGGCGACTGCAGTGGACACTCTTGAGCCTGGGGAACGCTCTCTCCATACCGACTCGGCACCCTTTCCTCACCTAGAGAGCTATCGTCCTCTGGTGGGCAAACTCAATTGACTCACCATGACACGTCCAGACATTGCCTGCGTGGTTCACAAAGTGATCTAGTTCATGGAGCATCCAACCAGATCTTAGTGGGATGCTGTCCTCCGCATTGCCAAATACATAAAGAAAGACCCTGCACGTGGCCTTCGGTACTCCCATCATGCTCATTTGGATGTTGAGGCCTTCTGTGATGCGGACTATGCCCGTTGCCTTGCTACCCACAAGTCTACTTCTGGATTTGCAGTGTTCTTGGCCGGTAACCTCATCTCATGGCGTAACAAGAAGCAAACTGTCGTGTCCAGATCTAGTGTAGAGCCAAAATATTGCGCCATGGCCACGGTCACTACTGAGATCCTCTGGCTTCGTCATCTCCTTCATGAACTTGGTTTTCCAGCACAGATATCTGTTCATATCTGGTGTGACAATCAGGCAACCACAAAGATTGCATCGAATCTCGTCTTCCATGAACGGACGAAGCATATCGAGGTGGACTGCCACTTTATTCGTCACCATCTGGAGCAGAATCATATCAGTTTTGGCCAGCGGATCAGCTCGCCGATATCTTCACCAAAGGCCTCCCAGGAGCTCGCCTAGACTCTCTCACTACCAAGCTGAGAATTCACCGCCTCCATGACCCAACTTGAGGGGGAGTATGGATGGCTTTGTTCGATGTCGTCCTTTTTCTTTGTGGGACTCTCAGTCCAAGCCGGGCATGTCCAGCTTGAGGGGGGGAGTGTTGGACCCCATTTTAGTGTAATGGGTATTTCCGAGTCCCACATCGGAATATCCCGCCTTGTAATTATTTTTACTCATCTATAAAAGAATATCTCTGCCTCACATTGAGGTAAGGGGAATTCGCCACCTACAATAAATGTTTAGTAGATCAATCAATTTGTTTAGTAAAGTGATTTTATTATTCAAAAATATGTTTTCCTGTCACGACCCGACCAACGGGGCTCGAGCCGCGACTCCCCAAGCCCGCCTCCAATAGGCCAGGGGCTGACGACCAGCGCCGAGTAGGCTATCACACACATGGGAGGCATTAGCCTAAGGTACCTGTACACACGCACCCACAAACACCTCCATGCAACAGTACAGAGATATAGAAACTGAAAGGTAAATGCATGCATACAATCTATCCCAAACCAGAGTGCAACAGCAAAAGAACAAGGGCAAAACAGGGCCCACCAAAAGAAAACTACAAGCGCGTCCAACCTGCTCCGAAGAAGGGGAACGCTGCCACAAACACCCGCCGGAAAACTCCCTCGGCGCAGCTCCGGTAAACACCCCGGTCAACCCGCTCACTAAGCTCCGCCTGCTCCGGGTCCTCCTGGGACTCCGTCAAAAGGCCTGTGGTCTGCACAAGACACAAACATGTGCGGGCAAAGCCCGTGCAGGGGTGAGTATAAACATACTCAGTAGGCACCCCAAAAACCCAAAACCCAAGGGAGCAACTGAAAGGCAACAGTCCGCTCAACCCAGCCAGAGGGAACCCATACGAGAGAGAAACTCCATCTCGTGACCATCCTCGGCTAAACACAACAAGTCAGCTCAGCTCAGCTCAGGTGTATGCCCATACATACACCTTGAACAATCCAGATATACACAGCTCACGCCACAAAGCCACAAGAGGTACCGACCTCGTCACCAGCAACTGTCCACAACAAGGAGAGTTCACCACGAACACTGTCATACCAGATGACACTCATCCGAGAGATACACTCCACCGGGATACTCGCAAACATCTCAGACGCTCGCCCGAGAGACCACGCTCGTCGGATAGCATCACTGAGGAAACATCACCGGAACACCATAACCACCAAACTCCACAGATAGGGGATCGCCGCTAGGGTCCGCTAGGGGATACCAAGACCCACTCCGGTATACGTAGCTCACAGATAGGGGATCACTCCCAGGGTCCGCTGGGGGATACCACGACCCGATCTGGCATACGTAATTCTCACAGATAGGGGATCACACCCAGGATCCGCTGGGGGATGCCACAACCCGATCTGGCGCTCGACAGAAGCTCCACACTCAGATAGAGGATCATCGTCCATATAAAGATGGTCACGACGATACCAGAACCCTATCTGGTATATCTCGCGATGTAGGGGATCGAACTGACGATGCCGCAACCCTACCGTAACCATGCGCTGAGTAGGGGATCGCCTAACCAACGATACCGCAACCCTACCGACACCAAGCGCTGAGTAGGGGATCGTATAACCAACGATGCCGCAACCCTACTATAAACATCATGCTGAGTAGGGGATCGTAAACCCGACGATGCCACAACCCTACTATGCACGACCCACCGCGTAGGGGATCATATTCCCGATGATGCCACAAACCCTACCGGATTAACCTGCTAGATAGGGGATCGCCGCCCGTGAATAAGCGGTCACAGCGATACCAAGAACCCGATCTAGGGTAAAGATGCTAGAGGATCCACTCCGGGCCCACCGGAGGGACACCACAACTCTAACAGTTTAAACATCCCAACGAGAGGATCACAAACCCACACGAAGGTTGTGATGCCACACGAACCCTCGTGGGAACGAACCAAGGGAGAACCCTCAACCACTGCTGGTCCAAACGTCGCTAACCCGAGCGACCCGCCACAACGCCACACTGCGCACCTCCTAGGCCGAAACCGAAGCCACCATCGCGTTCCACGCGGAAAAACTCGCAGGATAGGCTGCTTACTCGCCCGAAACGGAGCACCGGTGAAAAATGCACTATTCACCGTAGCTAGCTCGTGCGGGGCCCACACAACGATCCCGAAACCCATCGAGCGGACCATACCACGATGATCCCCTCGGAAAAACAGGCGGAATCGACTACTCACTCGCCCAAAACGGACACCCGGTGAAAAAGGTACTATTCACCGAAGGCCGGCTCGGGTGGGGCCCACGCCTGGATCCCGAAACTCATCGAACGGATCGCACCATTGGGATCCTCTCGGAAAAACACACAGGATCGACTATTCATCTGCCAAAATCGGACTCCTGGTGCAAAAGCTGCGTTTCTCCGCAAACGCCAAAACCCGGCCTCGTGGGGCCCGCACCCCGTTCGCAAACCCAACACCCGGAAACCATCTCAAAAAGTCCGTCGTACCATCAGGGTCTCAACGCCACTGACGGCACGTCAATCGGACGCTCCGGGTAGAAGTTACAACGGCCCGAAGTCGTAAAATAATAAAATAATATTATTTTATACGACGTTTCTCGCTCCCGGGCCACGATCCCGAACCTTTAAACCCTCGAACCCATACCGGAGGGTTCGCCTCGTCGCGCCGCCGGGCAGGGCGGGCCGGCGGCGGCGGCCGGTCCAGGCCGGCCGGACCGGCCGGTCCGGGCCGGTCCGGCCAGTTTTCGCATACGGGGGTCTTTAAACCCCGTATAAAATAATATTATTTTATTATTTTACGACTACGGGCCGTTGTAACTTCTACCCGGAGCGTCCGATTGACGTGCCGTCAGTGGCGTTGAGACCCTGATGGTACGACGGACTTTTTGAGATGGTTTCCGGGTGTTGGGTTTGCGAACGGGGTGCGGGCCCCACGAGGCCGGGTTTTGGCGTTTGCGGAGAAACGCAGCTTTTGCACCAGGAGTCCGATTTTGGCAGATGAATAGTCGATCCTGTGTGTTTTTCCGAGAGGATCGCAATGGTGCGATCCGTTCGATGAGTTTCGGAATCCAGGCGTGGGCCCCACCCGAGCCGGCCTTCGGTGAATAGTACTTTTTTCACCGGGTGTCCGTTTTGGGCGAGTGAGTAGTCGATTCCGCCTGTTTTTCCGAGGGGATCATCGTGGTATGGTCCGCTCGATGGGTTTCGGGATCGTTGTGTGGGCCCCGCACGAGCTGGCTACGGTGAATAGTGTCGTTTTCACCGGTGCTCCGTTTCGGGCGAGTAAACAGCCTATCCTGCGTGTTTTTCCGCGTGGAACGCGATGGTGGCCTCGGTTTTGGCCTAGGAGGTGCGCAGTGTGGCGTTGTGGCGGGTCGCTTGGGTTAGCGACGTTTAGACCAGCAGTGGTTGAGGGTTCTCCCTTGGTTCGTTCCCACGAGGGTTTGTGTGGCATCGCAACCTTCGTATGGGTTTGTGATCCTCTCGATGGGATGTTTAAACTGTTAGAGTTGTGGTATCCCTCCGGTGGGCCTGGAGTGGATCCTCTAGCATCTTTACCCTAGATCGGGTTCTTGGTATCGCTGTGACCGCTTATTCACGGTCGGCGATCCCCTATCTAGCAGGTTAATCCCGTAGGGTTTGTGGCATAATCGGGAATATGATCCCCTACGCGGTGGGTCGTGCATAGTAGGGTTGTGGCATCGTCGGGTTTACGATCCCCTACTCAGCATGATGTTTATAGTAGGGTTGCGGCATCGTTGGTTATACGATCCCCTACTCAGCGCTTGGTGTCGGTAGGGTTGCGGTATCGTTGGTTAGGCGATCCCCTACTCAGCGCATGGTTACGGTAGGGTTGCGGCATCGTCAGTTCGATCCCCTACATCGCGAGTTATACCAGATAGGGTTCTGGTATCGTCGTGACCATCTTTATATGGACGATGATCCTCTATCTGAGTGTGGAGCTTCTGTCGAGCGCCAGATCGGGTTGTGGCATCCCCCAGCGGATCCTGGGTGTGATCCCCTATCTGTGAGAACTACGTATTCCAGATCGGGTTGAGGTATCCCCCAGCGGACCCTGGGAGTGATCCCCTATCTGTGAGTTACGTATTCCGGAGCGGGTCTTGGTATCCCCTAGCGGACCCTAGCGGTGATCCCCTATCCGAGGAGTTTGGTGGTTGTAGTGTTTCTGTGATGTTTCCTCAGTGAAGCTATCCGACGAGCGTGGTCTCTCGGGCGAGCGTCTGAGATGTTTGCGAGTATCCCGATGGAGTGTATCTCTCGGATGAGTGTTGTAGAATGTTAAAAAGAGTGGACCCAATTCCCAAGATGCCTCTCTAAGAGAGGCCTTGGGGTTATTTTATGTTGGAGTCTGCATCCCACATCGGACTTCCGGTGTGGTCTTAATTATTTGTTATAAAAGAACCTCAAGGGCTCCTTTAGAGAGTACACATTGGGGGTTCGGGTTTCTCATATTTTATTCTTCTACATGGTATCAGAGGGAACCTAATCCCGAACCCTCCTCCCGTTTTATTTCTTTTTTTCCCCGTCGGCCTCTAGGGTTTCTCTCGGTTGGGGGGCGGCGGCCTCCATGGCCAGCAAGCCATAGGTATTACCGCTGTCCCCTTGCCGGCTATCTCTCCCAGGCGGCGGATCTCTCCCAGCCGGCCTCTATCCGGCGGATCTCCCTCTGCCGGTACCTTCTTCCCCAGAGTCCCCTAACCGCCTCTGCGCGCACGACGGACCGGGCCAACTCCCTCCCGGCGATCCCGAGCGGGATTCCTCCCCGACGTCGTCTCGCCCCCCCCGCATCCAGCGTGATGCGTCCGGTAGCCCTCCTCCCGTTGTCCGCTCTCGTCGGCCCTCCGACGCCTCCTCCGCTGCGCCGCTTCCCCGCGCGACGGCCCCAACATCCCAACGCGCGACTCCCGACGCCCTCGTCCGGGCACGCTCGGCCGGCCTCGTCGCGCTGCTCCCTGGCGACTTCGCCCGACGACCCTCCACGCCGGTTCCCTTCCCGGCGGATCCCTCCCGGCGCCCTCCCGCGATCCCGACGTCCAGCCGCAGATCTGCCTCCCCTCTCGACGGCTCCCCACCCGCTGTCCTCCCTGGCTCCCTGCCCTGCCGCCCCTCCCTCTCCCGACGCGCCTCCCTTTGCTTCCCGCAGCGACGACTCCCGCCTCTTCCTGCGGCATCCCAGCGCTTCCTCTCCTCCCTGTCGGACGACCTCCACTGTTGCCCCTCCATGCCGGCCACCTGCAGCCCCGACCTCCATGCTTGCCTCCCCGAGCACCAACCCTCGCGCAGAAGCTCCGACTCCTACTTCGGCTACTCCATCGTGTCGTCGATCTCTAGCACGGCTCCTGCGCAACATTCCCAACGCTCTTTCATCCGACCCCGCTAGTTCGGATTTCCCGGCGCTCTATCGTCCGACCCCACTAGTTCGGGTTTCCCAGCACTCCGACGTTCGGCCCCGCCTACGCGGTTCCGTTGCTGCGCCTCGACGACATGTCACACCACTGATGTTATCCGGCCTTTCAGCGCCATCTTCAATCATTCATCGTTTTCATTTCAAGGGGGAGCTGCGATCTTGAGGGGGAGCTGCAATCGCGAATGTTTTCTTTTCTTTTGTCTTATTTTGTCGTCAAGCTGGGTGTGTCTAGCTTGAGGGGGAGTGTTTGCAGTTTGTTGATTGTTTTGTTTTCATTGGTTTGGTTTGGTCTCTTTTCTTTTTGTGTCCAAGCTAGGTACACCTAGCTTGAGGGGGAGTGTTGGAGTCTGCATCCCACATCGGACTTGAGGTCCGGTGTGGTCTTAATTATTTGTTATAAAAGAACCTCAAGAGCTCCTTTAGAGAGCATACCTTGGGGGTTCGGGTTTCTCCTATTTTATTCTTCTACATTTTATAATAAATAATAGAGATTACATGATATGTCAAGTCCGATGTGGGACTTGACACAACTTAACCTCTAACACTCCCCCTCAAGCTAGGTATATCTAGCTTGGATACATAATAAAAGAAAACAAAGCAAGCAAGGAAAACAAGAAATACCGCAAACACTCCCCCTCACGCCGGACATACCAAATTTGATTACAAAACAAGACGAAACAAAAAGAAAAATCATCTGCGATCGCAGCTTCCCCTCAAGATGAAAATGATGGATGATGGATGATGTCGCTGAAAAATATGTGTCAACTCTAGACCAGCGCCCATCATGCGGAACCAGCAAGAATAGCCGGAAAGAAGATGCACCGACGGGAATAGCTGGATCGTGCCTCAGCAGGAATAGTCGGGTTACGCGGGGCCGGTCAATGAGGCGTCGGGATAGCCGCACAGGCGGGCCGGCGGATGAGGTGCCGAGAAAGTCGCATAGGTGGGGCCAATCGATGAGGCGTCGGTAAAGCCATAAAAGCGGGGCCGGTCGAAGGAGCGCCGAGAAAGTCGCACAGGCAGGGCCGGTCGAAGGAGCGCTTGCAAAGCCGCACAAGCTGGTCCAGTTGGAGTAGCCGCATAGGGAGTAGCTGGCGAGGCGGGGCCGGTCAGGACATAAGCATGCAAGAACAACACGCGAGATCGGATGTTCGACATGAAAGGCGTGAACTGGTGCGTCAAGATGACAACGACAATGCAAAATGAACTCTGTTTGAAATCAGCGCGACCTTTTGACGAAATTGGCGAACCACACCGATGAAGATGAGCTGAGAGGCTGAAGTTGATTTGTGCGGAAGTGTGAAGGAGGCAGATGAGCTCACCTGTTTCTGCCCAAATCAAAGCCGAACCACCGAACCAGGAAGGTGAGGTCCCGAATTGTGTGATGAAGACGAGTCTAGGTCGATCTCGTAGAAGCCGAACTGGATCCCTGTGAAAATACGAGTGTGGATCTGGAGTTGCGAATTTGGATTTGTTGGAGAACGGAATCGAAGCTGGCTGAAGAAACTGGAGGGGCCAAATCGGGAGAGGCGACACAGAGGATGCACAGGGGGACGTTTTGCCGCAGGGGCGAGCGCGTGGAAGACGCGCGAGAGGGCCGACGACGGAGCGAGCACGAGGCCGGTCAGCAGGACGTCGGGAAAGCCGCAGGTGGCGTCGACGACGGGAGGTGGGGATTTCGCAAGAGGAGGTCGGCGATGGAGGCGGGGCATCTGACGGGTGGGGCGGCGGGATGGGGCGCAACTGTCACGACCCCCTCCCCACAAAGTGTACTCCTCCTGGGTCGGCAATGTGAGAAGGGAGATAATGACCCTCGAGTCCCGCCTCCAGTAGGCCTCGGGTTGGCGACTAGCACTGAGGGTATAGCGAACACACAAATGAGAGTCATTACCCTCTAAGAGAACACATGCGGAAGAGAGAGATAAGATAGACATCAATCAACTCCAACTCAACCAGTAAGATAAATGAAATCCCAAGTACACATATGAAATGTCATGCAAAACTGCTACAACTGAAAGGAGAAAAACTGCAAGTACCCAAAAGAAAGTAAAACAGCAGCAACCACAAGCCCGAACAGCTCCTGCAACCGCAATTTAGTAGTAACCAGCCTGATCTCTAATCTGCTCCAAGTGACCTGAAATGTCAATTGCAGCTAACGTCTCTCGGACTCCGGGCTGCTACTTCTAAGACTAGGTATCCTATAAGCACACAACCATTTAAAGAGCTTTAATACATTACTTCATTCCCTTTTTATCAGTTGCACTTTACGTTAATTAATTCTTTAAACATTAATTAACCAATAACAATTCCACATTAATTTTCATTAGCATCACACCCAAAGTACATTGTTCCTTCAAATCACAACCTCAACATTGCGCCCCAGCAAGCTCCAAACCCCATGGGTTAACATCATTTATTCAATTATTTATTTACAGCATTACTTTCCCATATTCCCAGGCATTCTAGAAAAACAATCTATGCTTCTAAACACAAGGGGCTCAACACGGTGAGTAGATGAACTACCCATCGAGTCTTTGCCGCCTATAGCAAGAGCGTAGACCCATCCTCTCTTAAGAAGCTCAACACGGAAAGCACGTGGCATATCCCGCGCGTCTTCGCCCCTTTCGGAAGAAGGGTAAGCAAGACCAGCTGCCTTGAACAGTGGAGAAAGTAAAACAGATAAACAACCAAGAAGAATCACCAGAAAACCAAACATTCACATCCAACCCATTTCATCATCCCTGGTGTCCTCCCTGACACCCACATGCATAAACCGATGCATCTCGCCACTCTAGGCGTCAACTGCTACAACAACCAGTAGGCCTCCATGCCCCCACATATCACAACATCCATCCGGGCTCACATCACAACACAAGCAGCAGGAAAACAACAATCATATCGGTTGAGCTCTTGGCCCTTGAACAAGCAAGAGGGTAACTCAGAACCCTTCAAGGAATTATCAAACAATCAGTTCTTTAATCCATCTTGAATTAACCGATTTATTATTCGTAGGTTCTATATTCGGGAAACCTAAACAGTAAGTTATCACAAATAAATTAAACATGCTTACTGTACCAATTTGACTAACATAAAAAAATACAACAATAAGAACCAGATTCATTTACATGCCTCTTTATCTTTAGCCAAACAATTATCAATTAATTCCGGTTTACGTTCTTTACCAATTTCCATCAAGAACGAACAACTAAACAAAGCAAGCATAGATATCACACTATCTAGCAAAACCAAGAGGCAATACCATACGATTGATATCAATTTATTTATCCGGTTTAAATATTTATTATGTCAATTCCGTTGTGATCCAGTGGCTAAAACATGCCAACTCTACAGTTGCACGTAAAAATAAAAGAGAAGCAACAAATCCCCTATCTTAAAAAGATTCTTAAGGATCTTTATATGAGAACGATTCACACAGCGGATCACGATCGCCTCCTCCCGTGACAACTGCATCCACCTGAGGATGTCGCTGCACGACCGCACCAACCGAAACCCAAGAAACTCCATTAGAAGCATGGAGATCACATGCCATAATATGGCAAGGAGAAACAGGAGAAGGTGAACCCAAAAGAACGATGATAAATCAAACCTTATATCGAAGATTGATGGATACTGCTTGGTTGCACCAAAACAGGGGGTGCACTTGCAGCAAGAAGAACGTCGAGGGAAACCAATCCACCGAGAAAAGTTTAATCTCACGATTCCTACAGGAAGGAACGGTTCGAGCGTCTCGCACCAGAGAACAAGGAGAAAGAACAAGGGAGGAAGATATCTTGTCCCTTTAGAAGATTTAACGGAGCAGCGGTTTAAGATACAGCGGATTTTCCATTAAAATCAGATCGCATTAAACCACGCAGTTTGACCAAGTAAATGCATTCCGGGCCTTAGGAAAATTAATATAGGAGTTATGAGATTTGATTCGGCCTTAAATCCCTTAAAACAAGGCCATAAATGCGTTTTACGTCAAAGAAATCGTTAAATTGGCGAAACTGGAAAATTCTGGAAATTTGTCAAAGGAAATATGAAACAGTTTTGGAAACACTGTTCATGAGCTGTGACACCGTGTCTGACTCACCGTTTCTGTCTCACCGTTTCTGTGACACCGTTTTCGTGACACCGTTTCTGACTCACCATTTCTGACTCACCGTTTCTGACTCACCGTTTCTGTCTCACCGTTTCTGTCTCACCGTTTCTGTCTCACCGTTTCTGTGACACCGTTTCTGTCTCACCGTTTCTGTCTCACCGTTTTTGTCTCACTGTTTCTGTCTCACCGTTTCTGTGACACCGTTTCTGTCTCACCGTTTCCGTCTCACCGTTTCTGTGACACCGTTTCTGTCTCACCGTTTCCGTCTCACCGTTTCTGACTCACCGTTTCTGACTCACCGTTTCTGACTCACCGTTTCTGTCTCATCGTTTATGTCTCACCGTTTCTGTCTCACTGTTTCTGTGACACCGTTTCTGACTCACCGTGACACTGTTCATAAAACTGGAAACACTGTTCACAGAACTGGAAATTTGGCAAAGTGTTGGGGATGAGTCACCTTGACCTCCCAGAACACCTCAAACACCAGATTTCAGCAAAGGGATGGATCAGAGAGGTTCGGGCCATTACAGCAGCGGCTGTTGCGTAGGGAGAGGCTGGCGGCGCGGCGTAGGTGAGGATCGTTGCGCGCAGGGCCGCAAAGGGATGTTCGACGGAGTGCCGATGAGGGAAGACATAGCTCCTGTAGGAAGAGGCCGACATGGAGGCGAGGCCGCCGCAGGAGGTGGCGACGCGTCTGTTGGGAGGGGGTGCGGCCGACTGTGACGATGGCCTAGGGATGAGGGTGCCGCCCCCCCAACAGGGGGAAAGGGCGAGAGATAAAAAAATGGGAGGGAGGGATCGGGTCAGAGAACCCCCTTTGATACTGTTGGACCCCATTTAACCTTAAATGGGTATTTCTGAGTCCCACATCGGACTTACCCACCTTGTAATTAGATTTACTATCTATAAAAGAGTATCCCCACCTCACATTGAGGTAAGGGGAATTCACCCTCTACATGGTATCAGAGGGATCTTCATCCCGACCCTCCCTCCCAGCGGATTCCCGGTTCTGACCGGTCCCGCCTCTCTCCCCCCCTCTCTGGCTCATGCCGTCGACCTCCATTCTCGGTTGGGCCACCCCTCCGCCTCCGCACTTTATCAGCTCTACCCCGCTATTAGTCCCCGTTTATCTTTTCCTTGTGAGTCGTGTCGTTTTGAGAAACATCATCGCACATCACATTCTCCTCGAGTTGACACACGGGCTGCCAAACCCTTTGATTTGGTTCATTCCGATGTATGGGGTCCCTGTGCCACCTCGAGTCAATCTGGGTATAAATATTACATTTCTTTCATTGATGATTATTCTCGGATGACATGGCTTTATCTTCTTCGAGATCGGACAGAGGTTCTCTCCACATTTCAGACCTTTTTTCATGAGATCCAGACACAGTTTTCTATCCCTGTCAAATGTCTCCGATCTGACAATGGGCGGGAATACTTATCCTCTCACTTTCAGCAGTTTCTGCGGGCCCACGACATCATCCACTAGACCTCCTGTCCTGATACCCCTCAGCAAAATGGGGTGGCCGAGCGGAAACACCGGTATATTTTGGAAACCGCTCGTGCCCTCCTCTTCCACCGCCAGGTCCCTCTTCTCTTCTGGGGGGATGCCATCCTCACTGCTACTTACCTTCTGAATCGTCTTCCCTCCTCCATCCTTCAGGGGGAGACTCCCTTTCATACCCTGTTCCCCTCTAGTTCTCCTCACTCCCTTCCACTCCGCGTCTTCGGATGTCTCTGTTATGTCCGGGACACTCGCCCCAATCTCTCCAAACTTTCTCCCAAATCCCTTCGCTGTATTTTTCTTGGATATTCCCGCACTCAGCGCGGGTACCGATGCTTCTCTCCAGACCTCCGCCGGTATATCACCTCTGCCGACGTATCGTTTGTCGAGGCCTCTCCTTTCACTCTCCCCTCTCCTTCTCCCGACACTACCATCGATGACTGTCTTCCGCTCTTCGTTCACCCGCCTCTGGTGTCTCCCCCGCCCGGTCATCTCTTTGGACAGACCTACTCCCGTCGTCCCTCCGCTGTACCTCCCATCCCGACCGAGGACAACCTTGTTCCTGCTTCGTCCGATGCTCCTGTCACAGCTCCCGAGGACGTGCCGATTGCGCTCCGGAAAGGTACTCGCTCGTGTCAGACTACTCCTCTCTTTGTATCTTCATACAGGGGTCTGTCAGCACTGGAGACCGTGTCGATTCCTCGGACCGTTGGTGAAGCAAAATCTCACCCCGGGTGGTTAGCCGCCATGGGGGATGAATTGCAAGCTCTGGATGACAACCATACATGGGATCTTGTTCCACTTTCGGCGGGCAAACAGGCGGTCGACTGTAAATGGATTTTCACGATCCGTCTAAATCCCGATGACTCTCTTTGCCGCCTCAAAGCCCGGCTTGTCGTCAAGGGATTTGCTCAGACATATGACATCGACTACTTTGAGACCTTCTCTCCAGTCGCAAAGATGACCTCTGTCCGCCTTTTCCTCTCGCTGGCTGCTCATCATCACTGGCCGCTTCATCAACTGGATGTTAAAAATGCTTTTCTCCATGGCTTTCTTGATGAAGAAGTCTACCTGCAGCAGCCTCCTGGTTTTTCTGCCTCTGGTGCCGACCGGCATGTCTGCCGTCTCCGTCGCTCCCTCTACGGCCTCAAGCAGTCTCCTCGGGCTTGGTTTGGCCGCTTCAGCACGGTCGTCACAGCCTTTGGCCTCTCTCGGAGTATGAAAGATCACACAATCTTCTTCCGTACGACGGCGCACGACTGTATCCTGCTTGTGGTTTATGTTGATGACATCATCATCACAGGGAGCGACTCCGGAGGCATCGCCAGCCTCAAGGCGCATCTTCACCAGCAATTTCACACCAAGGATCTTGGTCCCCTCACTTACTTCCTCGGCATCGAGATCTCCCGGACTGCGGACACTATCTCTCTCTGCCAGCGCAAGTATGCTCTTGATATCTTGCAGGATGCCGGGTTGAGCACCGCCACCGCCGTGGACACTCCACTTGAGCTTGGGGAATGCTCCCTTCATTCCGACTCAGAACCATTTCCTCATCCCGAGAGCTATCGACGCCTAGTCGGTAAACTCAACTACCTCACCATGATGCGTCCCGACATTGCCTGTGCCGTTGGCAAAGTCAGCCAGTTCATGGAGCATCCCACCAGATCTCAGTGGGATGCTGTCCTTCACATTGCCAAATACATCAAGAAAGACCTTGCACGTGGCCTTCAGTACTCACATCATGCTCACATGGATGTTGAGGCCTTCTGTGATGCGGACTATGCCGGCTGCCTCGCTACCCGCAAGTCTACTTCGGGTTTCGCCGTGTTCTTCGCCGGCAATCTCATCTCTTGGCGCAGCAAGAAGCAGACTGTTGTCTCCCGGTCGAGTGCCGAGGCCGAGTATCGAGCCATAGCCACCGTCACTACTGAGATGCTCTGGCTTCGTCATCTCCTCCATGAGCTCGGTTTCCCCGCATCGACTCCTGCTCATATCTGGTGTGACAATCAGGCCGCCACGAAGATTGCCTCGAATCCCGTCTTCCATGAACGGACGAAGCATATCGAGGTGGACTGTCACTTTCTCCGCCACCATCTGGAGCAACACCATATCGGTTTCGGCCATATCCCGACGGCCGATCAGCTTGCCGATCTCTTCACCAAAGGTCTCCCAGGAGCTCGCCTTGAGTCTCTCGCTACCAGGCTGGGTATTCACAGCCTCCATGGCCCAGCTTGGGGGGGAGTCTGAGATGGTCATGTGTCTTGTCATCTTTGTTTTCTTTGTGGGACTCTATCCAATCTGGGCATGTCCAGCTTGAGGGGGAGTGTTGGACCCCATTTAACCTTAAATGAGTATTTCTGAGTCCCACATCGGACTTACCCACCTTGTAATTAGATTTACTCATCTATAAAAGAGTATCCTCACCTCACATTGAGGTAAGGGGAATTCACCCTCTACAGATACCATGTAGAATGATAGAGTGGACCCAATGCTCAAGATGTCTCTCTAAGGGAGGCCTTTGGGTTATTTTATAATGAATAATAGAGATTACATGTACGTCAAATCCGATGTAGGACTTGACACAACTTAACCTTTAACAATTTCTATTGCTTTTCATGAAAAAAATATTATAATCGTTTTTTGGAACATTTAGAAAATGTATTTGGTAAAATGAACTTCATTTTTGGAATCAAAATATCAAAATTTACTTTCGGTGAAATTTTGGTTTTTTTCGAAGAATATTGATTTTTCATTGAATAGTGAAAAATACCGATTTTTGTAAAAAGACTTATTTTCAATAAATTAATTAATTTAAAAGCCCTAATGTGTTTTAACATGTTTTCAAGTAACTTAAGTATTATTTAGTTATATTTAATGACTTTTGAATCAACTTTATATTGGTTTTTCGGATAAGTTTGTTTTTAGGTTAAAAACGGTTTTTTTTCTTCTGAAAACTGTTTTAAAATACATAATGTTTCTCCTTTTTAATTAATTAAAATAATCTCTAATAAGAAATTTTTTAAATGAAATGTATATATTATATATCAGTAAATATTAATTGAGTTTCATAAAATCATTATTATTAGTCATCGAGTTGATATAAAATCATCTTTTTCTGAAAAAACACTTTTCTTAAAAACCCGCTGTCTCGCAGCGTCTGCTGGATTAATATTAAATTAAATTTTGCCAGTTCTGCGAATTGAATTTGAAAAAATAAATTTCATATTTAGAATGAACATAATTTATAATGTCTAATAAGTACAACTTAATTTTTGACCAAAGTGATTAGTAAAAAGAGTTAAATTTAATTACAACGATTAATGTAAAAACGAGTTTACCAAGGGATTAAACTTTAAACTTAAGAGGTAAAATGACTTAGATACTTGTCCAAAACCCATTAGCTAGACATATGTCGACCCTTATGACCTTAGGATAGATTTTATGAGTTTGTGGGACACTTGTCCACGAAAGAGACCCATATAATAAGTTAAGAGAAGAAAAAGAAAAATAGGAACCTTTTTTTCCTTTTAATTTCTATAAAGCCTTGGTGGGATAGAGACAAAACTACATATGTTCGGTTATATATAGCCTTTTGAAAGCTGTATGAGTTTGTATCATGATAATTCATCCTTAATTTTTAGAGATGAAATAATTACTTACAATGCTTAAGAAATGTCAACGTAGTAATTATTTAGTTAATAATTAACTAAAATAAATGATACTAAAAATATTAAAAATGAATTAAATTTAATGAATTATTGTCTTCCATTATTTTTGTAGATTAATATATCATGTTACACAGGTTTGAACACAACATATTTAAATTCCATCATTGTATTGATATTTTTTAAATTCAATTTTGTTAAACCCTATTTTATTATTTTATTATTTTGGGTATTTCCGAGTCCCACATCGGAGTACTCCGTTTTCTCAATCTATAAAAGTAGGCCTCCGCCTCACCTTGAGGTAAGGAGATTTCCTCTTTCACATGGTATCAGAGGGAAACAATTTCCCCCCCCCACCTGTACGGATTTTTTTTCTTTTCCCTCCTGCCTTTTTTTCCCTATGGCGCCTCTCCCTGCAACGCCCCTCCATTCCATTGCGCAGCTCTCCCCGCAGCCGCCTCTCGTGCGACTTTCCGGTGAAGACCGGCCCCACCTCCTCCTCTGTGCGCTCTCGCCGGCACTCTTCCGGCTGCGCACCTCCGGACCCCTCGGCGACTCCCGGCCCGACGACCCGTCGCGACTCTACCCACCGCCCTTTCCGACTCCCGCACCTGCCGGCTCCCGCTTCTCCAGGCAACTGCCCCTCCCTTCCAACTTCCGACGTGGCTCCTGACCTTTGCCCACGACGCCCCTCCCGATCGTCCCAATGTCGCGGCCCTCTCCCAGCAGCACTCTCGCCTCGCCGTGCCCAAGCCGGCTCCTCGCGCGACCTCCTGCGGTTATCCCGACACCCGACACCCTCCTCGTCCAGGCGCACTCGGCCCACCCTCCCGACGCGATCACATCTCCTAGTCTAGCGGCCATCGCCAGCCTAGACCAGGCAATCCCAAAGTCCTCCAGCACCGACTGAACACCTCTCCCGGCGCCTGCCGGTTCCTCCGTCGGCTCCCGGCGCTGCCCGCCCCTGCTGCTTCCCGGATTCACCCGGCACCGCCTTCTTGCGGCCTCTCATCGCGGCATCCTGCTCTCCACGGCGCACCGCTGAACCTGTCATCTTCTGCAGATGTCCGAGTCCTCTATGGCAGCCTCTTCTGCTCTGCCCCAGATGATCACCGCCTCCACCTGCCTCGTAGATGAGCGACTCGACTCCACCAACTTCTCCATCTGGCGGAAGACTGTGTTAATGTCCCTGATCGGAATGGACCTTGATTCTTACCTTGAGGATCCTCCATCGGAATCCACCGATCCCAAATACCGTCCGTGGAAGCTTGGTGACCGCAAGATCTACGCCTTGCTGGTCAATTCAATGGATCGCTCGGTCAAAGATGTCATCCGGACTGCGAATACAGTCAAGGAACTCTGGGATTCCTTGAACATCATGTATTCCGAGACTAACAATTTGGCTCGGGTCTCCGATGTTCTTCAGTGACTGTCACATATCCGACAGCAGGACAAGTCCTTCCCAGCATATTTCATGGAATGGAAAGGTCTTCGTGATGAGTTGCAAGAGTTGTGGTCCGTTCCCCAGACACCGGCGGACGCTCAGACCCAGAAGGACCAACTCTATATCTTCAATCTTCTCAATGGTCTCGTTCCTGAGTATGCCACGACGGCTGCTGATCACTCTGCTCTCGTCGGTCGTGGCGGTGGACGCTTCTTGGGCACTCGTGGACGTGGTCGTGTGGAGGGTCGTACTCGTCCTCTTTGTCAGCACTGTGGCAAGCTCGGCCACCTGATCGACCGTTGTTGGATTCTTCATGGACGCCCATCTCAGCAACCACGGCATGGTCAAACGGCGGTCCAGGAGGCTTTCTTACCAGTCGTTGCTCTTCCACCATCTCTGGACCTTTCTATGGCGGACCTCCAACTGCTTCACGATTCTTGGACCCCCGCAGGACCCGACCCGTCTTCGGCTTCTCTAGTCCACTCTGCTGGTTCCGCTGCCTTCGTCGGCCGTCGCTCACCTGCCTGGATGCTTGACTCAGGTGCCTCTGACCACATCACCGATGATGCTGGTATGTTGGCCTCCTACTGTCCTTTTGTTGGTTTCTTAGCCATCACCGTCGTTGATGGCTTCCCTATTCCCATTGCGGGTTTTGGTGCATGATTCCTAACTTCATCGATTCACCTGCCCTCTGTGACACATGTGCCCCACAGTTCATTTAATCTTCTTTCTATCAGTAAGCTTACAAAGGATTACAACTATGCTGCCATATTTACATCCTCTGCTGTTGTCTTTCAGGTGCAGACTACGAACCTGGAACTTGGTAGAGGCCAGCTTCGGGACAGGGTCTACATGTTCGATGGACCGACAACCGTCGCCTGCACATCTGTCGCTACTCGAGCATTGGATCTTCATTCCCGGTTGGGACATCCACCCGCCTCCACCATTCATCAGCTTTATCCTGATTTTAGTCAGCATCTTTCTTTTCATTGTGAGTCTTGTTAATTTGCGAAACATCATCGCACTTCATACATTCTTCGGGTGGATACAAGGGCCTCACAATCTTTTGATCTGGTTCATTCAGACGTGTGAGGTCCCTGTACCATCTCAAGTCATTTGGAGTATAAATATTATATATCTTTCATTGATGATTTTTCACGAATGACTTGGTTGTACCTCCTTCGAGAACGCTCCGAAGTGTTTTCCACATTCTAGACATTTTACAATGAAATTCATAACCAATTTCCATCTCTGTTAAATGTCTCCGCTTGGACAATGGGCGTGAATATCTCTCTCCTCCCGTTCGTCAGTTTCTCCAGGCGAAATGCATCATTCATCAAACCTCTTGTCCTGATACACCCCAGCAGAATGGAGTGGCCGAGCGGAAACACAGACATATACTGGAGACTGCTCGTGCCCTCCTCTTCCACCGACAGGTGCCTCTGCTCTTTTGGGGAGATGCAATCCTCACTGCCACTTACCTTATAAACCGCCTTCCTTCTTCTATCCTTCATGGGGAGACTCCTTTTCGGGTTTTGTTCTCCTCTCTCCCGCCTCACTCTCTTACACTTCGGATGTTTGGATGCCTCTGTTATGTTCGTGACACTCATCCCGACCTCTCCAAACTCTCTCCCAAATCCCTCAAGTGCATCTTCCTTGGCTATTCCCGCACTCAGCGCGGATATCGTTGCTTCTCACCGGACCTATGGAGGTATGTCATCTCTGCTGACGTCTCATTTGTTGAGAGCTCTCCGTTCTCCCTTCCCTCTCCTCATCCCAATTCTGCCATTGATGATTGCCTTCCTCTCATCATCCACTCTCCTCCAGTGTCTCCCCCTATTGATACCCATTTTGGTAGGGTCTACTCTCGTCATCCATCAACTGTATCACTCGTCCTGGCCAATGACACCATCGTCCTCGCTTCGTCCGACGCTCCTGCCCCGACACCAGACGACTTGCCCATCGCACTCCCGAAAGGTACTCGCTCTTGTCAGGAGATTCTTTTATTTACATCTTCATACAGGGGTCTGTCAGCTCTGGAGACAGTGTCTATTCCTCGCACAGTTGGTGATGCAAAATCTCACCCAGGGTGGCTAGAAGCAATGCGAGATGAATTGCTGGCTCTGGAAGAAAACCATACTTGGGACCTTGTCCCCCTTCCGACGGGCAAACTGGCAGTTGGCAGCAAATAGATTTACACAGTCAGGCTTGATCCCGATGACACTCCATCGACTCAAAGCCCGCCTTGTGTCCAAGGGCTTCGCGCAAACTTATGGTGTTGACTATTTTGATACCTAGTCTCCAGATGGTCTCCGTTCGATTATCCATCTTTCTGGCAGCTCATCATCATTGGCCTCTTCATCAACTGAATGTCAAGAATGCCTTCCTCTATGGTTTTCTTGAGGAAGAGGTTTATCTGCAGCAGCCCCCAGGATTTTGTGCCTCCGGCGCCGAATCTGAAGTCTGTCAACTACGCCGCTCTCTTTACGGTCTCAAGTAGTCTCTGTACTCAGTTTGGCCGCTTCAGCACCGTCGTCACCGACTTTGGGCTCTCTCGCTGCATGAAGGACCACACCGTGTTCTATAGGACGACATTTGCCGGCTGCATCCTGTTGGTCGTTTATGTGGATGATATCATCATCAGCGGGAGCGACTCTGATGGCATCACCCACCTCAAGGGGTATCTTCACCATCACTTCCACACTAAGGATCTCGACCCTCGCACATACTTCCTAGGCATCGGGGTCTCCTATTATCCGGACACCATCTTCCTCTGCCAAAGGAGATATGCGTTGGAAATTCTGCAGGATGCTGGGTTGACACAGGGCACTGCTGTGGACACTCCTTTGGAGCCTGGGGAACGGTCTCTCTATGACTCCTTGGAACCGTATTCACACTCAGAGAGGTACTGTCGACTGGTGGACAAACTCAATTATCTCACTATGACTCATCCAGACATTGCCTGCGCTGTTGGCAAAGTGAGCCAATTCATGTAGCATCCGACCACCTCTCAGTGGGATGCTGTCCTCCGCATCGCCCAATACATCAAGAGAGATCCTGCCCTTAGTCTTCGCTAATCCCACCATGCTCATCTAAATATTGAGGCTTTTGTGATGCTGATTATGTTGGTTGTCTTGCTACCCGGAAATCTACTTCTGGATTTGTCGTGTTCTTGGCAGACAACCTCATCTCCTGTCGTAGTAAGAAACAGACTGTAGTCTCCCGATCCAGTGTGGAGTCCGAGTACCGTGCCCTGGCCACCGTTACCACAGAGATCATTTGGCTTCGACATCTCCTTCAGGAGTTTGGCTTTCCTCCGCAAACATCTGCTCATATCTGGTGTGACAACCAGACTGCCACCAAGATTGCTTCAAATCCCGTTTTCCATGAACTCACGGAGCATATTAAGGTGGACTGCCACTTTATTCGCCACCACCTGGAGCACAATCATGTCAGCTTTAGCCACATCCCGACGACGGATCGGTTTGCCGACATCTTCACCAAAGACCTCCCAGGGGCTCGTCTGGCCTCACTCAGTTCCAAGCTGGGCATCCACAACATCTGCGACCCTGCTTGAGGGGGAGTGTGACTGGTCTTGTCTGATGTCATCTTTCTTTTTTGTGGGACTCGTGGTCCAAGATGGGCATGTCCAGATTGAGGGGGAGTGTTAAACCCTATTTTATTATTTTATTGTTTTGGGTATTTCCGAGTCCCACATCGGAATACTTCTGTATGTATTCCGTTTTCTCAATCTATAAAAGTAGGTCTTCGCCTCACCTTGAGGTAAGAAGATTTCCTCTTTCAGAAATTTAAATGAATAATGTTAAAATTGACATTAATGTTATTTTATGATAAATGATATTTTATTAAATGATTTAAAATTACTAAATATAATATCTTCTCCCAAGTGATTAGTAAATGTTAATAAATATCATATACAATCCATTCCTGGACCAATTGATCTTTTATAATGAACATATTGATCTCTAAATAGTAAAAACATTGTTGGCATAGTTAGGGTTAAAGCAGTGCTTTTGCGCTTTACACGCGCTTCTGTTAAAATTAATTTCCAACACAATGAGATTTTTATTTTATAATTTGGATTTCATAATTAAAATCAGTGGGTCTAAATTTTCTAATAAGTCTCACTTTAATTTAGTCTTACTTAGGTTAGAAAATTAGTTACCCACCGTGGAATGAAAGGAGCTCCAGTTGCTTGGCCATGGATGCAAGATTGGCAGTGAGCCCCTGATGGTCCATTTTGGATTTTCCGCCTTTAAAGGTAAAATGGTCATCGATCTTAGAACCCGCAACATCCTGTTACTCCAGAATCCAGGCACACTTCATTTATGTCTCTTTTCCTGATGAGCAAAATAACGAGATAGCATCACTGCGTGTTCTGCCTGCACCTTCTCAATACTAGAAATTGAATTTGTCAAGTTTTCCAATAGATTTCCCATTTTTTCTATTTGAGCGTCTTGTTGTTTGTTCTATTCTAGATTGCCATCTGTGAAAATATGGCATGTTGTTTTTGTTGGATTGGTGTTGCCCGATCCGGTTGGGTCGAATGCTTGTGGCTCGCAACTGTCGCGGGTCGAGCTCCGCGTTGAGCTTGTTGGGGGTAGCGGAGCTGACCGACCGACACCGACACACTGTAGCGGTGCGGACTTCGGGGTCAACTTCACTGTAGCGCTTTTGACTTCCAGCCGGCAGACACTGTAGCACTTTTGACAAAGTGAGCCGCCGATCACTCTTGCAACGCGGACTACTATTCGGAACAGTGGACCGTCTTCTTCTTATCTAGCCCATTTCGGGCTAGGGTTTTACTACTGAAAAAACACTCTGTAATTTGTGCTCTCAAATAGTGAATTTCTGCCTCTCCCGTGGATGTAGGGATTTTTCCCGAACCACGTAAATCGCTGCGTCCTCTGCTTTCTTTCTTTCGTTTTTCCCGTTTTCTGTCGTTGTGTCTCCCGACGATTTCGCATCAGTTTTTGTGTTTCAAATAAAATGTTTTTTTATTTGATTGTTGCAATGTTTGATTTCGTTTGCAATCTCCTGTTTGTTTTCATGCAAAATTTCAATTGTTTTTTTTTTTATTATTATGCAAAATTTCTTTGCGGGCTTTGCTGTTTTTGCTTTCCCGTGCGGGCGTGGTTTGTTGGGCTCCTGGTTCCCGTTGGGAAGCTTGAAAGAAAAAACCGATACAATCATCAGGTGCTTGAACCTGATTTCACTGGAAATTCCTTTCCGCCAGTAGTTTAGCACCAAAATTAGGAGGTCTACTGCACCCCATGGGAGAACATTGCAAACTCTTATTATCAGAAGTACAAGGATAGGAATCACTGCAGCTAATGAGCTAGCGATTACAGTTCAAAGTACAAGTTCAATACATATATCAACAGCTGGCCCCATGTCTCTTTTATAGTGGTAATAAGCTGGTAAAACTGGTTTCACCGACCTCTGAGAAACACGGCCAACCATCTGCTGACTTCACCTCTTTACAATAGTCATCATCGACTCAACTGTCTTAGCCGGTACACTGTTCATGGTGTCCAAAGACCAGTATGCTCAACTCATCGGTAGCTTGCCATCTACCGGTAAACACATCTGCTTTGGTGATGCGGAAATGTTGGGAGTTGCACCGACAAAACAACTATTCAAAGAAGAGTAAAAGGAAAAAAAAAAAAAGAATGAGAACACAAGGATTTATGTGGTTCAAGAATAATCCCTACGTCTACGGAGAGGCATAATAAATTCACTATAATCGGGAGTACAATTTATAGGAGTTTATCTCAGAGTTTTCTCACACAGAAACCCTAGCCTGAAATGGGCTACAAATGAAGAAGATGATTTATTGTTCCACCAACTGTACAGGAAGTCCGCGTTGCTATAGTGAAAAGGCGGCCACCCAAGTCAAAAGTGCGACAGTGTCTGCCGACTGAAAGTTCAAAGGCTACAGTAAAGTTGACTCCAAAGTCCACACTGCTACAGTCTCTATCGGTGTCGGTCGGTCAACTTTGCTACAATGGTTAGAGATGCTACAGTGCCCGACAAATTGGGCCGGAGGCCTTCGGCCCCCGGACCCCCGGAGCAAGGGCGCCTTGGCCCCTACAACCCCAACGAGCTCACCACAGAGCTCAATCCACGAAAGTTGCGGGCTGATGCACAGTACGGGCCACAAGTATCCGGTTCAACCGGATCGGGTTACACCAATCCAGCAGAAGGTTTCTGCTGCCGCTGCCCTGACAAAACCGAAGCGAACTACTGGAGTCTGCGGTGAGTTAAATCCAGAAACTTGAAGAAGCTTCACAATCCCAACACTCCCGCACTTGAAGATTGCTTTAAGGAATCTCTCTGGCATCGGAAAAACACATCTTCCTTCCGTGTACTTGCATTGTTCTTCATCCTCTTTCGTTCAGCCAACTCCCATTGAGGCATAGTTCTTCATCAAGCTCACTTGGACTAGCGCCTTTGTGAACATGTCGGCCGGATTTTGTTTCCCTGTGATCTTCCATAACTCTAACATTTTGCCTTCCAGCAGATTCCAGTTGAAATAGAATTTTAGGTCAATGTATTTCGTTCTTGCCTGAAATGCTGGATTCTTGGCAAGGTGGATATCACTCTGACTATTGCAGAATAACATTTCTCCTTCCGATTCCTTTCCAAGCTCCTTCAACAAGCACTTTAACCAGACAAACTCCTTTCCGGATTCTGTAGATGCTACATATTCTGCTTCTCAGACAAAGTAACAATCGGCTGTAGCCAAGACATCCAGCTGATCGTCGTTTCGTCAAATGTAAACACAAAACCAGTTGTGCCTTTTCGAGTGTCGGAATCACCAACAAAATCCCCATCAACAAAACCTTATAAAGATCATCTTCTTTAAAGCACAATGCTGCATCTGCCGATCCTTTCAAGTGTCAGATGATTTAATTCACAACTTTCCAATGCTTTTTCTCAGGGTTAGACATAAACCAGCTTACCACTCTCACAGTAAAGGCAATATCTGGCTGCGTACATATCATTGAATATATCAAGTTCCGACAGCTGAAGCATACGACACTTTTGCCATGTACCAGACATCATCTTTCGTTGAAGGAACCTGTGCCTTGGATAACTTGAAGTGTCCGACAAGAGGAATTCTTATAAATTTATATCCGGCCATCCCAAATTTCTCGATGATCTTCCGGATGTACTCTTTTTGGGATAACACCAGAGTATCTTCTATCCTCATACCCAAGATTTTCTTGGTATGACCAAGATTCTTCATTTCAGATCTTTTGGACAATTTACTCTTCAGCTCCTGAATCCATTGAATTTTTGAACCCACTTACAACATGTTATCCACAGAGTAAAGTAAAACGTAAGTCCCATCATTCCACAACTTCCGATAACAGTAATGATTGGAGTTGCTCCTCGTGAAAACTTCTTCACCCATGAAAGCATCGAGCTTCTGGTTCCACTGCCGAGGTGCCTGTTTGATGCCATAAATTCAATTTGCAAACAAGACCCTCCTTTCGATGATCTTCAAAACCCTTGGGCTATTTCATTTAAATCTCCTCTAAATCGCCACAAAGACAATCTTAACACCCATCTGCTCCAAGTGTAAACCATTAGAAGTAACAATGTGCAACACTGTACGGATGGTAGTTTGTTTAACTACTGGTAAAAATATTTCAGAGAAATCGATTCCTTTTGTTGGAATCATTTCACCACCAACCGCACCTTATATTTTCCGCTTCCATCTCCTTATCCCTTCGAACGGTAGACCCATTTGTTCTCTAGTACCCGTTTCCCTTCCGGTAGTTCAGTTAACTCTCATGTTCCGTTGAATTTCAAGGAATTCATTTCTTCCTCTATGGTTGACTCCCACTCCTTTGAGTCACTGAGCGTTGCTACCTCTTCTGGACATTTGGGTTCTCCAGCATATGTTAAAAGTAAGAAGTTTGCGTCGACCTTGTATTGCTGGACTGGTCCTCTGATTCTAGAAGATCTTCTTAGCGATGTTTCTGCATTTTCTGGTACTTCATTTTCCTGTGTTTGGACTTTTGGTACTCCTACTGCCGATTGTTCTGCTATCGGAGATTTCCCTCAAGCTTCTGCAGTCCTTGAGCATTCCGGCACATTTGCCGTTGGTATTTTCAATAAATTCATGTTGATATCTGGTATCACTGGTATTTGCGAATTATTGGTACTTTCATCCAGATCAACTTGTACTTCAAAAGTTGGTATCTTCCCTTCATCTTTTGATTCAACCAAGTTTTTGGCTTTCCATAGAATCTTTTCATTAAAGATTTTTATCTCAACTTCTAATGATCTCCAGTTGATCATTATTCCAGAGTCTGTAGCCAAAACTCTTCATTTCCATAACCTATAAAAAAACGAGCTTTAAACTTTGCCTCCAACTTTTCTTTGCCATTTGCATTAAGAAGTGTATAAACAATGCAATAAAAAATTTTGTGATGTGATACTTCTGGTGACTTATTGGATCATAGCTCTTCCGGTAGACTTTGTCCCACCGCAGAAGCTTGACTTTTGTTGACTAGGTATGGTGTCGTGTTAATTGATTTTGCCTAGATGGCTTTGACATACCGGAGGGCATACACATCCATCCCTCCTTTTATCCTCTCCACCACTTAATTTTATTGTGGAGTTTCAGGAACTATTCTCTTGAGCATGACCCCTTTCTTTTGACAAAAGTTTCGGAGATTGTTACCGTTGTATTCTTCACCATTATCAGATCCGAGACATTTCAATTTCCGACCACTTTCCAACTCCACCATAGCTTTCGGAAAAATAAACCCATTCCTTTGAGGCATTATCAGATCTCAGGCATTATCAGATCTCAGGCATCTCACAGAGGATCACGTTTCTTCTGTACATAGGTATTAAACACATCGAATTTATTTTTAAGAACATAAACCCATACCTTGCTCGTGACATCATCAGTAAATGTGCCTAAGAAACGTGATCCAGATTGGGGTGAGGCAAATCTCTAGACATCTGTGTGAAGTAATTCAAGCTTGCGGGCTCTGAGCTTCTGGCTAGTCAAGTTGGATGAAACTTGTTTTTGCTTTCCAAGCACACAACTCTCCCAACTTCCGACAGTTGTATGATCAAGCTTTAGAATGCCCGTCCCCTAGAATCTTCATGTTCTTCTCACTAAGTTGACCAACCAGACTCCCAGATCTTTCGAGGATGAAATTCCGACCATTGCACTTCCACCTGAATTTTCGGTGAGGTAAAGTGTACCATCCTTTACTCTTGCCACAACCATGGATCCCCGGGTCACTTTCTAGATTCCATTGTTGAAAGTTGTACTGAAACCTTCATCATCTAATTACCCCACTGAATTGAGTTTCCTCTGGAGACCCGATATGTGTCTCACTCCCTTCAACCAAAGAATACTCCCATTCCACATCTGGATATTTACATCTCCCCTTCTGACAATATCTAAAGCTTCTCCATCCGCTAGATGAACTCTCTCGAAGCTTCCCGAAGCATAGTTCACTGTGCATCTGTGATGTGCTGTTGAATGAAAGGATGCACCAGAGTTGATTACCCATGACTCCACCGGATTTTGAATTGTGAGTAGACGATTGTCCCCTCCACCTGTTGAACTAATGGAATTCGAACTTCCAGAAGATGTTCTTCTGGTGCCTTGTGATTCCTACAATTTCTCTAAAGATGTCCTCGCTTATCGCAATGCCAACAAGTAGACAAGTAGGTCTTGGACCACTTGATTTTCCACGACTCTTCTCCTTAGACTTTTCTTTCAATTGATGTCGATTCTTCCGATGAGGTGAGTGTCCCCTTTCGTTAGTATTCAACACGCTACAAGAAGGTACTTGGACCTCTCTTCTCTGGAGCTCTTCATTGAGGATCAAATTCCGGACGTCTTTGAACACCAGATCAGTCTTTCCTCAGGAATTACTCATCGCAATAAGCTTGCCATCCCAAGATTCCGGTAAAGATGAAAGCAATAAGATTGCCCACACATCATTTGTTAAAGTAACTTTCACCGCTTCGGGCTGGCTCTGGGTAACCTTGGAGTTGTTCACATGATCCGCCTCTAAAGATGTCCCCGCTTACCGCAATGCCAATAAGTAGACAAGTAGGTTCTGGACCAATTGATTTTCCACGACTCTTCTCCTTAGACTTTTCTTCCAATTGATGTCGATTCTTCCGATGAGGTGAGTGTCCCCTTCTGTTAGTATTCAACACACTACAAGAAGGTACTTGGACCTCTCTTCTCCGGAGCTCTTCATTGAGGATCAAATTCCAGACGTCTTTGAACACCAGATCAGTCTTTCCTCAGGAATTACTCACCGTAGTAACCTTGCCATCCCAAGATTCCGGTAAAGATGAAAGCAATAAGATTGCTCACACATCATCTGTTAAAGTAACTTTCACCGCTTAGGGCTGGCTCTGGGTAACATTGGAGTTGTTCACATGATCCGCCGTTAACCGTCCTTTCGATGACCTCAAACTAAACAAACGCATCATCATGAATACTTTGTTTAGGGTTGTCGGTTTTTCGTACATGTTCGCCAGGGCGGCCATCAGTTTAGTTGTAATTTTTTTTCCCGGATGTTGAAGGCCATGTTTCGTGCCAACTTCATCCTTACCAAGTCTAACGCTCTCTTGTCCATCTTTTCCTAATCACCTTCTTCTATCTTGTTAGGTTTCTCTCCACCCAACGGAAGTTCGAGACCCTTCTGGATGAGATAGTTTTCTATCTACATCCGCCAGAATCCAAAGTCTGTTCCATCGAACCGATTGATTCGAACCGTGCCTTCTTTCATTCTCATATCTTCCAATGACAATATACCAAACTGAAATTAATGACTATGACGCCGATGAAAAAGTTACATGATTTGCAAAGTGTGTCAAACCTTGCTTTGATACAAATTGTTAGGAAGCTTGAAATAAAAAACCGATACAATCACCAGATGCTTGAACCTGAGTTCATCGAAAATTTGTATCCACCAGTAGTTTTGCATTGCGGAATTTTAACTACCGGTACTTCCCGTCTTGTCTTAGAACACCAAAATTAGGAAGTATGCTGCACCCTAATTACCACTTCTAGGACACACATCATCCACACACTTCTAGTAAAAGGAAGATCAACATGGAAAGGTTAACAAGCACACAAGATTATGTGGTTCGGACTTTCGATCTACGTTCGTGGGAGAACATTGCAATCTCTTTTATTACCAGAAGTTTAAGGATAGGAATCACTGTAGTTAACGAGCCAGCGATTACAGTTCAAAGTACAAGTTCAATACATACATTAGCAGCTGGCCCCACCTCTCTTTTATGGAGGTAATAAGCCGGTAAAACCGGTTGCACCGACCTCCGAGAAACACGATCAACCAATAGCTAGCACCGACTCAACAACCTCTATTGGTACACTGTTCATGGCACCCAAAAATCGGTCTTTTCAACCCATCAGCAACTTTCCATTTATCAGTAAACACATCTGCACGTTGAAGGCTTCTGCTGCCGTTGCTTTGACAAGACCGAAGCGGACTACTGGAGTTTTAACTTCCGATGAATTAAATCTGGTAACTTGAAGAAGCTTCACAATCCCAACACTTCTGTGTGACCTTTACGTAAGCGTGGCTGGGGCGCTGGGGTGTTACCCTTGTCTTGCAATGATGGGATGGCCTTTATGCAACGACTCGACCTATCCTTATGTGGTTCATGAGTTACTTCAATGCAACACAGAGTGATCCGTGTGCCTGCCGCCCCTCCACACCGCTGCTGCCACGTGCCTCCTGGTTGTTGCGCGTTCTGTTTTCCAGCTCGTTCTTCTATTTTCCTCCGCGCCCGTTCCACCTTACACGCGTCCCTTTGTTTGTTCGAGGCTGACCGCTCGCCTTCTCCGCCTTTAGTGCACCTGTCATTGAGGCGCCACTTGATCATCCGGGAGACGAGCGAGTCTTTTCCATTCTTGCGTGTATGTCCTGAGACAAGAGAGAGTTCAAAGAGAGGAGTTGGTCTTGGAGCTCTGATCGAAACTCCCATTCACACTGGTTTCGCTGGTCGTCCCTTCCGGTGGAGAGCTTGCTACTTGCAAGCCCAAAGGTGGTCCGTGGTGTCAAGCAGTGGAGGTTCCATCCACGACAATACTGACTTCTTCTTTTGACGACAACTTTCGGGTTCTTGGTGTAGGCCTCAAGTTTGTAAGCATTTTCGACTTTGTTCTTTGGTTTTTTGTTGGTTTCTTTTGCTTGTATTCGGTTCCCTTGGGGTTGCATGAGTGTGTTCATCCAGTTTGAGAGTGTATGCTACCATCCTCAAGCCTAGTTTCATTGCAAGCTCCTGGAGTGACAAGGGCTCTGTGCTTGAATAACTTTCGCGATCCTGTTTGCGTTTTTCTTCTTTCTTGTTCTTCTCCGTTGTATGCCTGTTGTTGCTTTGTTCTTGCATAATAAAAGAAGTTGTGGTGTTCTTTCTGTGCACGTAGGACCAACGCAGGCCGAAACACATAAATTCTCCGTGTTTTCTTTTCTGCATTTTCTTTATCGTTGTATGTTTTTGTTTCCGTCGACTTGCTTCTGTTTTTTTGTTTTCCTGTTCCTGAATTGCATCTCTTTATTCGATCTTTCTTTCGTTCCTGTTGGGAAAGGTTTGTGTCGTTTAGACGCCCCTCCACCCCAACATTTGGTATCAGAGATTGCATATCGGGTTAGTGATGTCTTCAGCTAAGTTTGAGATTGAAAAGTTCTACGGTGAGAACGATTTTAATCCGTGGAGAGTTGAGATGAGAGCTTTGCTTGTCCGCAATAAACTCACAGATGCTTATACTTTAGGTTCCAAGAAACCTGTTGTGATTGTGTCCGCTGAAGGATAGTATGCCTCCACTTACGTAGAAAGGTCTTGCATGCAGTTGTTTATGAAACCACTACTGAGGCCATTTGGCTGAAGCTTGAACACCTATATATGACTAAGTCCCTTCCTGGTTGTTCGTGTAAAAAGACGAGGCTTATACTTTTAAGATGACTCCCGACACCTCTGTGCGGGTCCACCTTCATGAGTTTAACAAAATCTTGCTTGATTAAGCTAATATAGATGTTACGATAAGCGACGAAGACCAAACCATTATTCTGTTGACCTCCCCTAACGAGTCTTTTATTTCTCTTTATAGGATTCCATGATGTAAGATATGATTGCTTGTTGTGATTTTTCTACTGCCTTACTAGAATTTATTGAGCTTTATGTTTTATCTGAGTTTCATGATTACTGTCTTTAATTACCAAGGAAGGTTGCTCTCTGTTTTTGATGAGTTGTAGGTTTTGGGTTCCGTTGGTGTTTTAAGTGGCCTCTGTTCAGATGGAGACTCGGGTGATGGTTGATAAGCTCTAGTAAATGTTGTTGCTTAGATGTGTGTTTAAATTTCTGAGCATGTTTAGTAATAGTAGATATCAATAGATGAGAGGGTGCGGGAAGGCATGTGCCACTGTGGCATATGCTGAGGTATAGTCATTCTGGGATGATTATATTTATGCTTAGGTTTTTATGTTAAGTGAAAACTGCCCTGACCATCATCCGATTGGTTAGGTTGCAAGAACATCACTTGTTGCTTTCATTTTATTTGAAAGGTGGAGATTTTTGAAAATATGCCATGTTGTTTTTGTGTTTCAAATAAAATGTTTTTCTATTTGATTATTGCCATGTTTGATTTCGTTTGCAACTCCTGTTTGTTTTTGTAGATGGTGAATTCCCCTTACCTCAATGTGAGGCGGAGATATTCTTTTATAAATGAGTAAAATAAATTACAAGGTGAGATATTCTGATGTGGGACTCGGAAATACCCATTATACTAAAATGGGGTCCAACACTCCCCCTCAAGTTGAACATGCTCAGCTTCGACAAGTGTCCCACAAAAAGAAAAAACGACATTAAACAAGGCCAGACATACTCCCCCTTAAGCTGGGCCGAGGAGGCTGTGAATACCCAGCTTGGTAGTGAGAGAGTCCAGGCGAGCTCCTGGGAGACCTTTTGTGAAGGTGTCGGCAAGCTGATCCGTCGTCGGAATATGGCCAAAACTGATATGGTTCTGCTCAAGATGGTGGCAAAGAAAGTGGCAGTCTACTTCGATATGCTTCGTCCGTTCATGGAAGACGGGATTCAATGCAATCTCTGTGGCTGCCTGATTGTCACACCAGATATGAGTAGATGTCGGCGGTGGGAAACCAAGCTTATGGAGGAGATGATGAAGCCAGAAGATCTCAGTGGTGACCGTGGCCATGACACGGTATTCTGCCTCTGCACTAGATCTGGAGACGACAATCTGCTTCTTGCTGCGCCATGAGATGAGATTACCGGCCAAGAACACGACAAATCCAGAAGTAGACTTGCGGGTAGCAAGACAACCCGCATAGTCCGTATCACAGAAGGCCTCAACATCAAAATGAGCGTGATGTGAGTACCGAAGGCCACGTGCAGGGTCTTTCTTTATGTATTTGGCAATGCAGAGGACATCATCCCACTGAGATCTGGTCGGATGCTCCATGAACTGGCTCACTTTGCCAACAGCGCATGCAATGTCTGGTTGTGTCATGGTGAGGTAATTGAGTTTGCCCACCAGACAACGGTAGCTCCCTGAGAGAGGAAAGGATGCTGAGTCGGCATGGAGAGAGTGTTCTCCAGGCTCAAGAGGAGTGTCCACTGCAGTTGCCTGACTCAACCCTGCATCCAGCAAGATATCGAGGGCATATTTTCGTTGGCAGAGAAAGATAGTGTCCTCAGAGCGGGAGACCTCGATGCCAATGAAGTAGGTGAGAGGACCAAGATCTTTAGTGTGAAAGTGGTTGTGAAGGTGCGCCTTGAGTTGGGCGATTCCAGTGGAGTCGCTCCCTGTGATGATGATATCATCAGCATAAACCACCAGCAAGATGCAACCATTTGACGTCGTACGGAAGAAGACGGTGTGATCCTTCATACTGTGAGAGAGGCCAAAGGTGGTGACGACAGTGCTGAAACGGCCAAACCAAGCACAAGGAGACGGCTTGAGGCCATATAGGGATCGACGGAGGTGACATGGAAGTTGGCTTCAGAGGCACGAAATCCGGGGGGCTGCTACAGGTAGACTTTTTCGTCAAGAAAGCCATGGAGAAAGGCTTTCTTGGCATCCAGTTGATGAAGTAGCCAATGATGTTGAGCGGCCAGAGAGATGGATAAGCGGACAGAGGCCATCTTGACAACCAGAGAGAAGGTCTCAAAGTAGTCGATGCCATATGTCTCAGCAAAGCCCTTCGCCACAAGGTGGGTTTTGAGGCGATGAAGAGTGCCATTGGCATTGAGACAGATCATATAAATCCATTTGCAGCCGACCGCCTGTTTGTTTGCAGGAAGGGAGACCAGATCCCATGTATGGTTGTCATCCAGAGCCTGCAGTTCATCCCGCATCATCTGTAGCCACCCCAGGTGGGATTTGACATCGCCAACCGTGCGGGGAATAGATATTGTCTTCAGTGCTGACAAACCTCTCTATGAAGATGTAAAGAGAGGAGTAGTCTGACATGAGCGAATACCTTTTTGGAGTGCAATAGGTAAATCTTCTGGTGCTGTGACAGGAGCATCGGACGAATTGAGAACGATGGTGTCCTCGGCCTGGACAGGGGTACAGTTGATGAACGATGAGAGTAGACCGTCCCAAAACGATGACCAGTAGGGGGTAGACCGTCGCAAAATTTCAATTGTTTTTTTTTATTATGCAAATTTTCATTGCAAGTTTTGCTGTGTTTTCTTTCCCATGCGGGCCTGGTTCGTTGGGCTCCTGCATCCGTGTGATCTTTACGTATGTGTGATGGGCTGACCTTTACGTAACGGTTCGATCTACCCTTAGTGGTTCATGAGTTACCTTGACGCAATGCCGGACGATCCGCATGCCTGCCCCCCCTCCTCTCCGCTGCCGCCATGTGCCTCTAGGTTGTTGTGTGTTTTGTTTTGGCAGCCCGTGCTTTGGTTTTCCTCCACGTGCGCTCCACCCTACATGTGTCCCATTATCTGTTTGTGGCTGACCGCTCGCCTGCTCAGCCTTTATTGCGCCTGTCATCGAGGCATCACTTGATCATCCAGGAGACGAGCGACTCTTCGACATTTTTGCTTTCACGTTCTGAGAGAAGAGAGAGTTCAAGAGAGAAGAGGTGGTCCTGGAGCTCCGATCGTTGGTCCAATTCACGCTAGTTTCTCTGATCGTCCCTTTCGGCGGAGAGCTTGCTACCTGCTAGCTCAATGGTGGTTCGTGGTGCCAAGCAATGGAGGTTCTAGCTCTGACAATGCCCGACTTCTTTTTATGACAGCTTCCGGGTTCTTAGTTAGTGTAAGCTCGGGTTCGTAAGCATTTTAATCTTTGTTCTTTGGTTCTGTGCTGATTTCTTTTGTTTGTATTTGGTTCCCCTAAGCTGCGCGAGCGAGTCTGTCCAGTTTGAGAGTGCATGTTACCATCCTCGAGCCTCGTTTTGTTGTGGGCTCCTGGAGTGACAAGGGCTCTGTGCTTGGATGGCTTTCGTGGTCCTGTTTGTGCTTTTCTTCTTTCTTGTTTTTCCCTGTTGTATGCAATCTGGTGTTTTGTTCTTGCATTATAAAAGAAGTTGTGGGTTGTGGTGGTGTTCCTGCCTTGCATGTGGTACGAACACCGTCTCAACACGGTCTGAAACACGTAAATTCTCTGTGTTCTTTTCTTTTTTCGCATTTTCTTTATTGCTGTATGCTTCCGTTTCCATTGACTTGCTTCTGTTTTTTCGTTTTCCCCTTCTTCCCGAATTGCTTCTCTTTACTTGATCTTTCTTTTATTCCTGTTGGGTGAGGTTTGTGTCGTTCCGACTTGCCTCCACCCCAACACCATCCACTCATATTGCCTCCTAAAAAATTTACCAGCAACGGAACCAGTGATTGATCCCCCAAGGCAGTATCCTCTTCCCAACAATTAATCCCAAAAGCACCAGCCAAACACAGCAGCAAATCAAGGACAGAGAGAGAATAGGAAAGTACCTCTAACTCCTAGAATTAGAAGTCTCAAGCTCAGCTGAGAATCCACTAGTTTCTCCTCTGCCCCCTTGCTTTTCTGCCTGCCGCCTCTGATTTCTGTTAGCAGAATGGCTAACCTCCTGCTGTCCACGTGGCCTTCTAGAATATACTTGTCAGGCTGGCGGTTGCCTCCCACTCATTTTGGTCCTGCCATTTCTCCATTGAGCCATTTGGGCACACTCCAGAAATGAAGGGTTGGGATGTGGTTTTCATCTCATTGCAGGTGAAGGAGTCCCATCAAGCAAGCAAATTGGACACATCTGGAACTGCCAAGGCAGTCATTTCATCTTTTCGGAAACTGGGCGTCCCCTTTGAACTGGATCAGGTTTGTGCATGGTGGCCTCTTTGGTTTTTGATTTGTTTATCTGATGCAAGTTTCTTATTAGATACAACAAATTCGGGATCCAAAGGAGCAACTAGAGTTGGTTGGTGTTCCTGAAGAGCACCTGTCTGGTCATGCATTTCATTTGTACCACTTGACATCTCTGGATCAAACGTAATGCACATCCTCACCCATTACAATTTAATTGTTTCAGTAAAAGCATAAATGGCCTTCACACTTTTGTATGCTGTTGGCAGAGTGAGCTTCGAGTTTCAGCATAATGTATGTGGGAGATCGATATATGCAGAGGGGACCATTGATGCTGCACTGTTCCTTCATAAGAAGGTATGACCCCCTCTCGGCCCTTTGGAATCTGATTGGATAGAAATAATATAGAGATGGTGAAATTGCAGGTTGGGTCGAAGGCTGAGAAGAGGATCTATGATATGGTGGATGTGTTGCGGGAGGGTAATATGCGATGACCTTCTGTTCTGAATTATATGGAGAGATGCTGGAGTTCTCATTTGGTAGGTTCGTGACAAAATTTCATCTCTTTTGTTTATCGCTTGTTGAGTTCAGTAGACAAGTGCGGTGCGTGTCACCGTGACATTAGCATCCTTGATTTTATTTATAAAATATTAAATATTTATGAGTTTCATATTAAAAAAATAAGAAAAAATATCACAAAAAAGGAGAAAAAAAAGCCAACTTCTCCCCGGCCCCTATCCATTCATACGACCTCTCTATCCACATGACAGCTTCCCGCATAGCCCTCTGCTACACTTGCATGCATCCTGCGGCAAAATGCTCTACACCCATGCATGCATGTGACATATTTGCCCCCTACTCCAACCCCTTCTTACATTTTAGGCCCATGAAGCATAAGCCCGCTGGACTATCAAAAAACGGTTTGCATTTTAAACTAGTTTAAATGGACTGGGAAAAAAGGACCAGACATTAAGCACCTCTAATACTGACCAGGCTAGACTCAATTTTCTGAACTCGCATTAAATGCGGGTCTAAATAAACTATATTTTTAGACCCGGTTGCAATGCTGTCCTACTAGAACTTCCCCAACCTTTGATTCCCCACGTCAACTCTCACTTTCCCGTTATTACCTTTTGAAGGATTGGGTGGCCTGAGCATAAAGAATGAGCATCACCCCCCATAATAACTTCATAACTAGTATAGTCACGTGTTTTCCCTGATTGCAGGTGATCTCAACCACTGTTGTTTTTTATGTCATTCATCTCATTGAATTACTGGTGAGTGTGCAATGCTCACCTCCACAATGTCCTCCATTCCCTCATCCAGTTTCACTCTTGAAATATATTTCTCCTTGATCAGCCTAGAATTTTGAGGCTAAACATGGAGAATGCTATCTAGAAAATGGGCTTTGCCTTCTCCCCTTGAATTGAACACAATGAGTTTTCGGGAGGCATTTCACCCCTAAGCAACTCATTGGTGCAAGTGGACATAATCACAAACAATTGCCAAATACTGCTGTCCGCTTTATACCTTCACATAAATGATTTTCCTTCACTGAGGTTTATGATTGTCGAATGATTGTTGGTAGATGTTTTCTTTGTGAAGCTTTTGCACTCAAGTGATCAACCGACCTTTAGGCAATGATGTATAAGGTGGTGCTCTCATTTCAAAAGTTTCATTGATAGCCTTGATCACACTGTTGTTGATGTTTTCCAGGAATCTCTTGCCCAATATATATACAGGATCTATTCTGACCACCGCCCAATCCTCATTTAACTTTCTCATCACTTCCCTCCCTCTCCGAAGTCATTTAGGTTTCTTGCATCCTATTGCTTGATCATCCATGCTTTTCCTACTGGTTGACATGACAAGCCTACCTAGTTGCTAATATCAAATAATTCTTGTGACTCGCGAATCATAAAGTCCTTTATCATAATATTCAGTAGAAAAAGATGTTGTCCCACCGACTTTTGGGCATTTTGTGAGCATAAGAATCCTGCCCCTTTGCCTCATAATGGCTCACCCAACTCAAGGACAAGCTTCTATTTGCCTAAAATTTGTTTACAGTAAAGATGAATCCTTATGGATTTAAAAATCGGTGACTGAATGGATATGAAAAGGGGATCGAAACACTTCCTATTTTCATGAAGAAACTCTCATCCACTGATGGTGAAAGTAGAACCCAATGCTCTAGAATGACCATGGGGAATGCATTTATGATCCTTGATTAGTCCCTCTAATGGAGGGGGAGTTTTTTTGTCACCTATACAACATCCATTCTGAGGACAAAGTGTTCTACCATCATCAGAGGTTGCTTCCCATTGTGTGTTGGCACATCCCTTTATACTGTGCATAAACTTCCACTTCATAGGGAACTTGACCCCTTGATCGACTAAATATTTGGTATGATCCCTGAATTTCACCGCCCCTATTCCCTCGGGGATTTGCACCCATCATCAGTCTTTATTTTGTGACTTATGGGGGATGTTTGTAAAAATAATTGCGCGACATTTATAAGGTTTGATGGATAACTCACTTTCCTTCTCGGTATAGTTTCCAACCCCAACAACATTATCATCAATTAAGCGTTGGCTCGCTCCATGTATTGAGAAATGGGGAAGGTGAGGTAGGTGAATGATGTGGATGAGCTCTACCTCTTGATGCCTTCCCTTGGCCCTTTTGACTTGCCTCTTCGAGGTGCTTCCCCACTGTTGAATATGTAGTCTCGAGGTAAATTCATCATCTAAAAAATGAATAGGTTGTTACAGAGTTTTTTATTATATTGTGAGTTGTGATGTGTGGGTTAGTGGGCTAAGCCCATTTTTTTATTTGATCGGAGTCCCATGTCGGGTGATGTTCGATATGTCACTCTTAGACTCATTTATTTATAAACCAACCTGAAAAAGATTTTGTTTCTAATATTTTACATGGTATATGAGTTGGATCCCTCTCATGGGGACTCGCAAACCCTTGGAATCCCCTCTCTCTTAGCCATTAACCCCCCCTTGTTCCGGCTACTACTATTGACTAGGAGGGGGATCCACCGACCCTATCATGACACGATTCTACATCATAAACACATCTATGAATTAACGACCAACACAAAGGGTATAAATAGCATAAATGGGATGCATTACCTATGAAGAACACTAACGAAAGACTGTAAAATGAAACATAGACAACCAAACTATGAATTTCACATAAATAACCAATTGTAAGACAACTACAAATATGGCAAAACAACCGCTAACCCCCAACATGCAGATAAACCCAACAACTTGTATGCCTTAGTGGCACACAAAACAATCCCCAAACACCAAGATCCTGTTATCCACATCAGTCAATGGGCTAATGTTGCCTGAAAACTTCACCAGCATGATCCTACAACTTATGTATATACAAGTAGGTGTGATTATATCCTCATACTCAGTCGACCATCTCCTAAAGACAAACCAAGTCAATATCATGTATGCATAATAATCAAAATAGTAAAATCACAATACATTGTCACATCCTCACCAATTAAAATCACCCAAGAGAAAAATATTTCAAACATCACTAGTGAATTATCCTATCCTCATGTCTAATTAGATGCTATGTATGAGTCTGTTAAATTCCAAAAATCCGCACTTTACTGTTCACAAGTCTAATCCATCAAAAGTATTTCACCTCCTGAGCTCATCTCAAACATCACTCACCAAATAACGATGTATAGTATTACACATTAAAATATAGGACCCCTGCAAACCAACTCCCACCAACCCAGTCATCGATGGTCCCAACGTTTTACATCATGACATTAACCACCTGCCCCCTCCTCATGACCTCATCAAACACATAAACGCATCATAAATGACATCAACCTTATGCACTCTTCCTCATGATCATCTCAACTAGATATCTATATCATAAACACATCTATGGGCTGGGAGGGAACTAGTTCTACTAGTTGACCGTCACACTAGCCCAATTGCTTAGTTCGTGTTGGGTCACACTCGATAAAACCACATTCGGGTTGTAGTTGTGTAGCGAATGGTTCTTTAATCACTGAAATAACATCAAAATATAATAAGAAATATCTCACACAATCCTGTACCTACAATCGATCTATGAACGTAATTCGTCCTTATAACATCCATGTAACCATCATTATGTGATACTATCCACACTACCACATCATCATCATAATATTCGTATCACCATCATCTGCCAACTCACAACTATCTCAAGGTTAAGGTACTCCCATCAATAATCCCGCACTAACCTCCACCTAGGAAGACGCCTTTAGGGAGAACCATACACATCATCATCATCATCATCATCATCATCATCACAATGACGACACATAGTAAATCTCTCCAGGTTAATCCACTACAATCCGACAAGTTGGTCAATGATATGTCAAATTAGTGTCAATCATAATTGGTTATCCTATCACGATTATGCAACAAATCATCAAATAACCCCAAACCTATTAAGAACCACACTTCACGTATACTACCCTCTAGGGATATAGAATAAATAGAATACGAATATCATAATGTGTATTGTCGCATTGAAGCAAAATTCTTGAACATAAAGACTACACTCAACCCCATCATCCATGAATTGCACATCATCAATACATCAAGGTCAAACTTGTCATTATATCAACTTAAATATCATGAATTGATTCTATTATAGCCCCACTTGGGTTGACAGTGAAATCGAGTATGATCCTTGAAGCCTTTCTTCGACATGCCATGAGTTAAAGACCAACGCCGAAGGTTTAAAACTCATAGATGAGAGACATTACCCTCTAGAGAACATAACAAAAGATTAACGAAAATGGAAACCACCAAACCAAGTGAAAAAGGGCATAACTGTAATGTGCAATAATCTACTCAACAATAATATGATGTATGAATGTCATGTAATAATGTATGATGCAACAAAAAATTTCTATAATAGAAAAACAAAGACCAACATCTACCATAATAGAAAATACACGAATTAAAGCACCTTCAAATTAAGCATTGCCAAACCAATGTAAAAAATAACTAATAATCTAGAAGCTACTGCTACTCGATTCTACCTCCAATTAACTACTATACACCTGTAATAATGGCAGGGTTGAGTATTGTAGGTTCTGGGCGCAACGGAAGCGCGTTGGTGGGAGTGCCCAACTTTGATTTTAGCGTTAACAATGTTCAAACCGAGATCTGTCATGATATAAAACGCCGGATCTTTGGAATAGAACAAAGAAAGAAAAACAAAAGAGGAAGTTTCGGAACCATAGAGATATGATCATCATATGTTGGTTATAATTAATTTAATTAATTCACAAGAATTACCTTGGTGGAATTCTTACTTCGTTGATGTCTCCGGTCACGATCCGATGTGATCAGTCGTTGCATCGTAGAATCCAAGTGTAGGATTCCTCTAGCGGTGATCCACACGTGCTCCACGTATCTCTGGATATCGTCGAAAGGATCTCCAGGTGCTAGCACGGAAGAACCTTCGTTTGCGATGTTCGTCTTCGATCGCCTTGATCCGATGGAGGATGATCTCTCTTGGTCTTGAGAGCGTTCTTGGAGGAAGTAGTTCTTTCGGCCCTGAAAGAATTCTCCAGAATTGTTGTGCACAACGATTGGGGAAAAGTGTTGGGCTTGTGAGAATATTTATAATCGGGTTTGAGGTTATAGAGTTATGACAATAAATAAACGCATTACGCGTTTTATTTATTTCATTAACTCTTATTGAAAACCCCCATGTCGAATTATTAATTCTTTGACATGCGCCCTGATTATAATAAATATCATTTAATAAAACAATATTACATCATCAAAATCCCGACTGGAAAAACTACACGGCGTGTAATCATTAATACACGGCGTGTACTCGTTTTCCATAAAACTACACGGCGTGTATATTTAATATACATGGCGTGTACTTTTATTTTTCATTTTCCTTTATTTCTTCCACCACATTTATTAGTCCTTGACTAATGACTACTCATTTGTTAAATAAATGTAACTGCATTACTCGCTAATAAATATATATTATTTCGCCCACAATATATTCTCTCGAATAACTAGTGTCGAAATAAATGCAATCAGACATTCTTAAATAATTATTAAACCACAGTCTGGAATAATATTTATTTAACTTGTTAAATTAATATTTAACTGAGATACATGGACACACTTAGTGTGTGACCCTCTAGGCTCTTTTCTCAGTGGCATTAGGCGGAGCTTGCCTAAAGTCCAATGTTAGCGTCTAGCAACACGCCAAGGCACCCATAGAGAAAGAAGTTCATGCCGCAATGACGTGTCACCTCTTACGAACGTTTACCGTGTAATATAATCTCTTTGTCACGATATCTCGAATCAAGCGGGTTGCATGCTAGTGTCATCAACCCATGTGCTCGATTATTCTTTCTTTGACTTTCCGGAATTGAACTCGCCCATACCTTACCATGACCATGGATTTATTTAGGCTATATCAATTCTATCAAAGGGCCTGAGATATCTACTTCCGTTATGGAACAGAAGGGACAAATCCTTTCTCGCATTATCTATTAATGCAGTTTCACTCATGACGCACCCAACGTATCCTACCTTGCTGCGAATAGTGTGTCGTCACGGTTTTCGTCAATACATCTAAGTGCGCGAGTTGTAATACCCATTAATAATAATCTTAAAGTCTAAGGACCAATACACACGTCCGCAAATAGGAACATCCAATGACATTATGAAATGTGGATTTCCTACTGGCGGGTCTCGTTCTCATAATATCCTCCTGGATATTACCAAGGGCGCACACCATGAGAAGGTGCCTCAAAGTTTTATGAGTCCTCACCCCTAATGACCTGTATTATTTGTGTCCCTCAAATAGCATCATCCGGTCATAGAACATATATTCAAGAACAGTGTTATGACACTTCCGGGTTCTCATCATAGCAGGGATCCGCTATGACCCTTTAATGCAACAGCTGTCCTTAGGACATTATCACATGCATTGTCACGTAGAAGAACAATCAAGATGTGATAAAGTATTTATTAATGAATAAAGTACAAAGTAGTTGGTTCTAGGCCACCAACTCCAACAAGTATATCTTCATACACAATAGTTTATCCCCATAAGGAATGATCAACTCAGGTAATATCATTCTTGCGTAATAATGAAACAATGGTAATCGCCAAGGCATTGTTTAATATCAACACATTGCAGTCCCAACCCAAGGGTCAACTAGGTCATCTGACAAGTTTGTGCATGGCCTATAAATAATATACTTGAATAATAATTTCCAACTCACTAGCAATCAAAATTACTAAATAATAGAAGTTGTAATCATATATTATGAAATCAGAGTAAACTCACACTAACATAATAATAATAAGGGATCTGCAAACCACTCCTACCATTCTAGTCACATGTAGTCCTGACATTTCATGTTTAACCTCCAAACCCACTTTGCTAGCATATCCACATCATCATACTATGACGTGTCATCAAGGATATCGACCTCTTTCCCTCCTCATGATCGTCTCAACAACATATCCACATAATCCCATATAGATGTGTCATAAAGGAAATCAATACATGGGGAGAGGATTGGGATTAATGTGTTTCTATCACACTGGCCCAGTTATTAAGTATGTGTTGGGCCACACTCAAGAAAACCACCCTCAGGCGGCGGTTGCATAATGACCGTTACTCCCATTGCATGAAATAATAATAAATACAAGTATCCACTCACATAACTAGCATAATAGTCAACACTTCCCATCAGTGGTACTCCAACTGACATCATGCGTCGTAGTCTCATACCAAAGAATACAAGAAAGGTTGTACATCTGAGTATAAGGAAGCCTTGGTGGGACTCCCATCAGTATCTCATATGGAACTCCCATGTCGTGGGTGAATGCCCATCCTTGATACCCAAAGGTAGATGTATGAAAACCCTCATGTCAATAAGTCATAAGAACTCACAAGTAATCACACCATCCTCTACCTACGAAAGCCCTCTAGAGAGATTTCTCTTAGTTGATATATCCCGAACACAACCATCGAGAGGATAGTCTAATATGACCATGACATGTGTAGAAGGAATATGAACATATCATTAATCATCGTACTAATCATGCCATTGATAACATCTACAAAGTCATCAAATTACCATCATCTTAATCCACCATGAAATTATCATAGTGTTGATAATCACATCATCAACATCATTGTTACAATCAATAGGCCATCAACCTCCTCATCATCGAAGAGCCATCATCCACATCGTTAGTACAATTACGAATCACACTATCCTCTACCTACGAAAGCCCTCTAGAGAGATTTCTCTTAGTTGATATATCCCGAACACAACCATCGAGAGGATAGTCTAATATGACCATGACATGTGCAGAAGGAATATGAACATATCATTAATCATCATACTAATCATGCCATTGATAACATCTACAAAGTCATCAAATTACCATCATCTTAATCCACCATGAAATTATCATAGTGTTGATAATCACATCATCAACATCATTGTTACAATCAATAGGCCATCAACCTCCTCATCATCGAAGAGCTATCATCCACATCGTTAGTACAATTACGATTACCATCATCCACATAGTCCTTGTAACCATCATTAGATTCTCACTGAGTCATGATCACATCCATCATCAGATTGCATTTACATACATCATCAAACCACTATGTCCACCACCACCACCACCACCATCATCATTAAGTAATCATCTTCATTATTGTCATCAACTTGAGTCTAGAAATATGAAACTTGTCATGTCCATCTTTTAGGGTCAGCCTCTGATCAATGACACATTAGTAGATGTCGTTCTTGAATGCTTCATTACCTCACTACCTCATATCAGATCATGAATATCTTACACAACCATCATCACATTTCATCTCATGCTAATCAATTTTCATTGTATAGTGAAAAGGATAATCAAAGTGTCATAGATTAGAATGGAATCCAAACCTCGCATCATGTCATAAAATTGATCCCAAATGATCCATATATTCTTATTTACATCTCTAGTCCCACTGGATGCTCCTTTTTGTCAGTTGTCGAAACCATCATCTTGTCTCTCACACATGCATCCACATCTAAAATCACAATTTTAAATTTCCATCATTTTTAAAACTTTAAATCAATAAACAGAGGGTGTCATTGCATTCTACTTGTGAAAACAATCAATGTAGCGCCCTCAAAATTTTCCTGTGTTGGGTCGCCAACAATCTCGACAACTAATGTCTTTAAATACCAAAAAATACCCTTCAAACAAACCGAAACACCTGCAATAATTTTTACCACCATGATATACTCAGAAAATCATTTGATTTTTACTATTCAATTTCTTTGAACAAATACCAACGATTTTAAATGCATTTATTTAATTTTTAAATATGAGACAATGACACATGGAGGCCTTGAGAAGAATCATTCAATGATTTAGAATTTGATATCACGTATGGGTTTTGAAGCGCCCGTATCAACATCTTGGTTGTGTTAGCATAGACGGATCATGAATCTGACTTCATATTGATAGAATATCTGTTTTATAAAATTTAAGATTGAAGCAGAATCTTATATCTATATCTATATCTATATATGTGTGTGTGTACGTACGTATGTATGTGTGTGTTATAAATTTGAGCGACTACCCATTTAAAATATTTACATGGATTTACAGAAGGTTGTCAAAAAATTTACCATGTATATGTATACTTTTAATTCATGGAATGTTTACCTTTGGTCCCCCCTTTCTATATGTCTGACCTCACTGAAGCTTATAATTAAATTACTTTTGTTTTTCATTCATGCATCCTTTAGGGACCATAATTAGTGACCCTCCACCGACCATCCGATTTAGATTAGGCAACCCACCTATCTTCCACCTAAACTCACCATATTTCCTAGGAACCTTAACCTAGCCGTTGCTTAAACCAAAACCAACCACCAAACCACCTCATCGAGGCACATGGATCGCCATTCCCCTGGCCTCATCAACTAAATATGCCACTATACTCTCTGAACCCACCGCCTCCCCCCCCACACCGTGCCCAACATAGATCCCACTTCATCGATAATTGTATCACTTGCTTGAACACTACAACACCACCCCACCTTCTCTTTTTCAGAACCACTTTCGCTTCACCTCTCCGCAGACACCTAGATCTACCCAGGGATTCCATAGTAAGGCTGCCAAGTCATACTGGCCATCCCTGATCATGCTAGAACCATAACTGACCCCGTCTTCATTAGCGTACGGGTCTCACAATTTCACCATTCTACTTCACTAAGAACCACCTCCCTCAGTGCTTCACTGCCTCCTTATAGTGCACAACTGATGTGGCCTTTATTTGGATACATTTCCACCCTTGTTTTGCTTAATTTATTCTGTTTTTAATGATGGAATGTTCTTTAATTGTGAAATTATTGATTTTTTTTGTAAATCTATGAAAAATATGCAAGTCTTTGAATTTCTTGTGAAAATATGTGTTTTTGGTGATTTATTGGCCCAATTGTTCCTATGTGATTTCCCACGTCTGTTTTGGCTAATTTATTATGTTTTTAATGATGAAATGTTCTTTAATTGTGAAATTATTGATTTTTTTGTAAATCCATGTAAAATATGAAAGTCTTTGAATATCTTGTGAAAATATGTGTTTTTGGTGATTTATTAGCCCAACTGTTCCTATGTGATTTTCTATTTATTTTAAAGAAAAAATTATTAAGTGATTTTTCATTTTTGATGTTATTCATGGTTGAATTTCTTCTTGAAGGCGTCGATGGAGGCAAATTTCTATAAAGGGGTTGGCCACATAACTAAATTTCTATTCAGGAGAGCTACGTTGCTGAATTGAGCTCGATGTATCTAAATTTCGACGTAGTCGAATTACTATGTAGCCAAATTCATGGACCCAAAGTTTCCACATAACCGAATCCACAACACTGAAATCCACATACCTGACTGGTGACGTATCAGAATGTGCAGGTTGATTACGTAGCCGAATTTTCAACGTTGTTGATTGACCACATATGAGAAAGTCCACCCCACCCATAACCACATGTGAGAATTTTTAAGTGGAAGCGACGTAGGTAAAAATCAACGAAGGGGTTTCTTTGTTTCAGATACCGATAACGCAATTCGATGCTGAAAAAAACGTGGGTGCCACGAAAATTCTAAAAATGGGGAATTCCATTTTAAAATCAGAGTTGTTCATTTCAAAGTCAATTGTTCCTCTCCTTCTTATGGGTTGTACAAATCAGAGAAGATAAAGATCCTTGGTGATCCCCATCCATGTGGCGGCAATCCAGAGTTGAGATCGTGCTTGCTGCTGGGCATGGAAATTTGAGGGGTTGCACATGTCGTTACAGGAGCTTGACTATTCTCATTGGGATTTCATTTGGAGCTGATGATGAGCACCTTAAGCGCGCCATGTGGATGTTTTGTTGGCTGTTAAATTTGTTTGTCACCACCTTTCTATTTCATGTTTGAATAAGTTGAGAAATTGAGCTCTCAAATTAACATTCCCGATCCATGAGATCTATTTATGATTCACCTTCTCCCCCTTTTCTCTATTCTGTAATTCTGTTCTACTATAAATACAATGTTTGTTCATTCTTATCAAGATGATCGTTGATTCTTTCTTTGAACTTGTTCGACTGTGAAGGTGAAGTGGGAATTATGACAACACACCTGCTCTCAGGAGCATTTTGCTTCTTTCTTTCTATCACGGCCCATCCTCCCAAAGGTATCTCTCTCAGGCTAACAATGAGAGGATAGATAATAACGCCTAAAGTCCGCCTCCAATAGGCTATGGGTTGGCGAGAAGCACCAAGGGTATATCATACACACAAATGTGAGACATTACCCTCTAAGATTAAGAAACAAAAGATAATATAGAAACAAACAACAACTCCTGCTCACAAAAAAAGTAAAGAGAGATCCCAATACATGTATGTAATGTCATACAGATTGAAACAACTGCAAATGAAACTACAAGTACCAAAAGAAAATCTTCAACAGTGACCTCAAAGCCCAAACATCTCCTGAACAAACCCACAAGCTAGTAATGTCCAACCCAATCACTAACCAAATTTTACTGACATGAAAAACAGTTTATATATACATAAGGCGACATAACAAGTATACTTAGTAGGATCCTTCCCAAAGTCTCTCGTACAAAAGATGAAGAAAGAACACTAGACCAGTGAACAAGTGACGCTAACTCGTTACTTAATCAGGTATACTAAGTTCTCAGACTCACCATGATTCTCTCACCAAATATTACATACAAGGAATAATATAATATCCAACATAATATCAAGGAAGGTACCTCGCTATTACTTTCTCACTGGTTTGCTGCCCTGCCCCAATGTCGTGCGTCCTGAACCATCTCTCTCCATAGTAAGCTAGACACCTGAGCTAATGTATCATACCATGCACCCTGTGCATAACATAATCTCACCATTCCATGCCGCATCTCTAGATAGCAACTGAGTAGTTTCTAGGATCCACTATAGCCTGTACATTGAGTACTATACCTCAAGCCATCACAACCCATACATGACACATTTAATAATCCATAGGATACTATATCTAGAGTTAGATGTGCATGAAATAACCAAAAGACATTACAACCATCTACACACATATATGGGATATGAAAACATCATGCATACCAGCACATAATACCACCAGGAGAAGAGAGAAGCGTAAGAGGGGGTAGCCAGCCATCCGTTCCTCGCCAACCTGGATGTTGAGGAAAACACCCTCCCAGCGCCCACTGGGTGTCAGTAGCCTTGCCAATAAGGGTGCGGTATCATATGAAATCACATAACATACAAGATATATATAACTCAAAACCACACTATGGGCATCAAACTAGTCTTAATCTTAACTGCATCTATTGTCTCTCGGACACCCGACTACCACTACTAAGGACTAGATATCTTATAAGCACATAAGCATTCAAAGAATTTCATTTAATTAATTCTTTCCTTTAAAAATTTCACATTACATTAATTAACTCACGAGTCATTAATTAACATTATTCCATTTAACTTTACATTAACAACCAACTGAATTCCATGCCCTCAAAAGCATAATCTGACTGATTCCACAGTTTCTCAAGATTATCATATTTTCAACATTTCGTTAAGCACTAAAACCATGGGTTAAAATGTTTATTATTCATTATCATTCCATAATTCCAGGTACTATAAGACACATCCAAAGCTACCATAAAAGAGATGCATAAATTATGTACAACCAACTGCTTCAAGTAGTGGGAAAGGAATGCAGGTAAACAAGGAACCTGATCATCCAACCATTAAAGCAGATTCATTAAAAAGCAAGCATTCTAGCTTTCAACACAGCAACAGGCAAGCCCATTGAAGCACAACTAATTTTCATCTATCAACCGTTCAAATTTCTAGTTCTCTGTTATAATGTGTATAGCGACACTCAAGTCAAATTGCCGACGATGATACTATTTTTGAAGTTGATTGTTTTTGTTTTGTCTTTTGAATAAGGGTTTGTTTGCAGAGATTAATTAAATTGGTTGATGTATGCATTTATATTTAACAATTTGATGAATATTAAGGTGATTTTATTATTGAGGATTTAATATTTTGATATTCTTGATCTTTACAAAACATTGCATTTAACTAACTTCCACTTCACGAGATGATTTCTATCGAAATTTCCAATCGATTTTACTTTAATTAAGCCTTAAACAGGGTTCTAATTGTTATCAGTTATCACTGTTGGAAGCTTCAATATTTCATGAATCTATGTGTACTTGTGGTTCCAATAATCTATGGAATTCACATGTCAAACAAAACATGTCATTAATCCATAACATATTTTGTTTGACATACACAATATTAATTCAAATAATGTTAAACGAGAAAAAGCCCCCAATCAATTAACATCCACAAATTAGGAATCACCCCAATGAGATATTTACTCAACCATTTAGGTGGTTAATAATCTGGATTATGATGTTGCGGGTGATGATTTTAAAGAAGGGGAAAACAAATAAGGTAAGAAAAGAGTTGTGCACTGAGCATGCACGAATAAAGGGAGGTAAATGCATGCTTTTGATTGAATGAGAAAGTGAAAAAGGAAAGGGTTTTAAACATGATTTAAAATATTTTAAGACCATGAATATTACATAACAAAAGGTGGATGAGAATACAAGATGGTGATGATGATACATGCATTAAAATTCAAATGAAATTATAATCAAACTTATGTGATTACAATTGAAAGTAGTTGAAGTACATGAAAAGAAAGCACATAGGAATGGTCTCTCAAGTAGAAACTTGAGTTTGGAAGGTCCTTCCAGGCATTTGGAAAGTCTATGGTCATGCCAATTCTCCCCCTTGGGTTCTGAAATGCCAACTCCTTTCAAGGTGAGGATGAATATCTTTTTATAGCCAAAGGGAGTGGACAATTTTCCTTCAAAAAATGACCTTCAAGTTAGCTCAACCATTTTACCATGAAGACAACTTAATCTAGAAAAATATTATTCTTAAAAGTTGTAGATATTTATGTTTAAATTCTACCTTCCAAATTTTGAATCCATTGGAATTTTTTAGCCAAATATATGGCTGTTTTCATAAACCATGTGCTTCTATCCAGTTTTATCTCATATTTTTCCACGGACTGAATGTGAATGAGTTTTAGGCTAGTAATATGCCTTCATATTGAAACCATTTCTTCTAATTTTTTTTGCACCTATATCACAAGTTTCTACCCACAAAATTTCAGCTGCATTGGGCGAGTGGATTGGGATAAAAGTCAATAATTGATGGTTGTTTTCAAATCATGGAAAAAATTGTGGGCTGTACTTTCATGCATCAATTGGTCCACTTATTGGCTGATTTGGGCCTTCAAATTTTTATCCAAGATATATTTGGAAATAATCAAAAAAATTATGGAGTTTCATAAAATTTGGGTTTCTATATTGATCCCAGAAATTCAATCATCATGGATGGTCCAGTTTTCTCCATATATTTGGTTGGTCTTCTTGTGTGGTCCATATGGACCATTAAATGGATGAATTATCCAAAGATCTAGTTGAATGATACGTTGGAATTTGAATCAAGAGAACTAAAAAAATAAGAATCACATCATTTAGATTAGTATATTGAAATATATGATCAAAATAGTAAACTGTAGTGTAATTGAATGAATTCAAACAATGCTCTTTATATACGTTTATGATCAAAACATGAACATTGAATGGAAATTAATCATTTTTCAGTGAAAATTCAGGTATAGGAGTATCATAAAATCATGAATTTATATGTAATATCAAATCTCCAACACTTAATATAGTGCATGTCCCCAAGCACACAAAACACAAACACACAAAAAAATCATTTTCTCTCACTAACAAATATTAAAATTTTGTTTTCATCAATTAGCGGGGTCTAGACCAGTTCACTCACTAGTAATAAATTCCACCAAAAATCATTACAGTAATAATGTGTAAAAAAAATCATTTTTCATGTTCAAAATTAGAAATGGAAAATTTGATCACACAAATCTCCCACCTCTCACAATGATGCCTAGTTATTGATGAGGTTCACTCATTCACCAACCAAAATTGAAAATCATAGAGTTTTTAGGAGACCTAAGCTTCCATTTCCTATTATAAAGTGAAAAAGAATCAAGTGGTATTTTTAGGGGGTTTTCCATGGCTATGGGACGATAGGAATATAATGGCCAAAAGAGAGGAAAAGAGGGGAAAAACATGGAAAAAACAGTGCACAATTCATGAAACGAGATAAGAAAAGAAATGAAAACACATATTTACAAGGGTATGAATATGTCAAGAAAGAAAAGAGAGAGAAAATTGGAAGAGGATGAAAATATGGAATATATACAAAACATAAAACTTCTCCCAACAATTTAAGAAAACCTGATTCAAGTGTTCTTTTCTATCTCTTTTTTCCTGTTTTTTTTAGAAGTTGCACTTGGAAGAAATCTTACACTCATCTCCCAAACTGTGATTTACATCCTCATGATACTAATTGTAATAGTTATAACAAGATCAAAGGTTGATGAATAATGATTTTTGACCTGCCCAAGACACAACTCATTTTTTTCATTTTTTTTATATTTTTTAATTTTTTTTCATTTTTGTTTACTTTTTTTTCATTTTTTGAACACTTAAATAAATTTTGTAAAAAATGAAATAAAAATATATACATTACTAAACCTCACCTAATAAAAACTCCCCCCCACACTTAAATGGATTTTTCCCTTACGCATATGATGATACATTGAAAATCAAGGAAAGGATACCCAAAATGAAATCCATTCCCCCAAACTTAAATATCAAAAAATTCATGCAATGAAAATCCATACAGATGTTGGATGGGATAAGGTTTTTGAATTGAAATGTGACTATCAACAAAAGGTTTTTTCATAGGCTCGAAGCAATTTTCAAAAGGAGGATCAATTGCAGGGTAATGGGAGGCTATTTGGCCATCTTGATTCTCATTTGGTTCAAAAAACGCCTCTATCATATTAATGTACACCAAAGTAGGAAATTAATATTGAAGGTCCACAAACCCAAGAATCAAAATCAGGGGTAAAAACATGCAATATGAAAATATGGTTATAAGTGACCTTATCATAAAAGCTAATGTTTTCTTCCATGGTAGGGGAAAAATCATTTTCAAAATAAAAAATTGAGCATTCAAAATTTATTGGTCATGACACAAAATTATTTATCCAGTATTATGATGAAAAAACAAAATGTTTGAGATGAAAAAAATATTTCCACTCCCCAAAAAGGTTGGGAAATTTTTTAAAATTGAATAGTGAGTAATTATGTCTCTGTTTTTTTATTTTGTTTTTATTTTGTTTTTTGAAAAATACACCCACAAAAAAGAGAGAAAAAAATGAAATGGTGGATGGAGAAATTGGTAAAAAAATTGAGAGTTATGATGAGAATGAAAGAGGAAGAAGAAGAAAGAGAGGGAAAGAGAAATAGGAGAGAGAGAGGAGGAGGAGGAGGAAGAGAGGGAGAGGGAGTTAAAGGGAAATAGGTTCCCCTAGGTTTGGATTTGGTGGGTCACTATCTCCATCCAATGGTGGGTTTACTCTAATAGTTGAGGATCCGGTGGAAGTCAATGTGGTTCTTGGTGTGTGTGACCTCTCATGGTGATAACGATGTCCATTAACCATGAATATCCTTTTGGAATATAGGTCTTGAACTTTAACTACACCAAATGGGTAAACATTAGTAACAATAAAAGGACATTCCCAATGTGAATTAAGATTACTTGGGTGAAACCGAAATCGAGAATTGAAGAGCATTACCTTTTCACCATTATGAAATACCTTTCATAGTATGTGTTTGTCATGGATTACCTTAGATTTTTTCTTTATAGAGATTGGAATTCTCTTAAGAATCAGGGAAAAGATCCTCCAGTTTAGTCAAATGCAACAATATATCCTCACCATATTTTTCACAATCAAAGTTATATGTTTTCACATCCCAAAATGACTTATGTTGGTTTCAACCAGTAAATGAAATGATTTACCAATAACTAGCCTAAAAGGAGACATCCCAATGGGTGTTTTATAGGAAGTTCAATAACCCCAAAGAGCTTCACTAAGTCTTTTAGACCTATCTTTTCTTTTGGCATTAACAATTATCTCAAGAACTCTTTTCACTTATCTATTGGAAATTTTAGCCATTCCATTTTTTTGGGGGTGATATGCAGTTGATGATTTATGTACATCCCCATTCTTTTTCAAAAGATATTCCATGGTTAGATTATAGAAATGAGTTACTAAGTCACTTACCAAGGTACGTAGAGTTCCAAATCGATAGAAGACATGGGTTTTTAGGAACTAACTAACAAAATGTGGATCATACTTTCTACTGGGTATGGCCTTGACCTAACTAAAAACACAGTCGAACAAAATAAGAATGTAGGAGAATCCATTTAAAGGGGGAAGGGGTCCCATGAAATTGATGCCCACTTTGGATTCTAATCACTATTTAGATTCAATTTTTAATCACTATTTAGATTCAATTTTCTTCTTTTGAAAAATTTTCAGGAAAGCACCAACAAATAAGTAATTTACAATTGGGGCATACCACAATAACTTTGGAGTGATATATGAGAGGTGTTTAGTGGGAAATTTAGGATCAATGATTTTAGAATGAGAATAATTATAAATTCTACTCAGGTGATCAACTGTAGAGTTTTCTTTTCCAGGTTTATCTATGATCTTAAGGTAAAAATATTAGAGCATTAGGATCCATCTTATTAGCCTCGGTTTGATAACACTTTTCTTGAGTAAGAAATTTAATGATGAATAGTCTCTAAAGATGATGATTTCGGCACCTATGAGATAGGTTCAAAATTTATAGAAGGCAGAAAACCACAACTAAATGTTCCTTTTCAGTGATAATGTAATGAGGTTGAGTTTAATCCAGTGTTTTTGATACATAATAGATGACATGAGGAATTTTTTCTCTTATTTGATCAAGAACGGACCCAATGACCCTATCAAAAGTATCACACATCAATTTGAAGGGTAAGGACCAATCTGGGGGTTGTATTATCAGGGAAGATATAAGAAAAACTTTGATTTCAATGAAGGCTCTCTTTCCAGATTCTTTAAAATGGAATGTAACATCAGTATGGAGTAGACAATTGAGTGGGAGGGAAATCCTACTAATATTCTGGATGAATCGCTAATAGAAACTAGCATGACCAAGGAATGATCAAATGTATCAAACTAATGTGGGTTCATGAAGTGATTAGATCACCTCTATATTAGCTAGATCAACTTGAATACCCTCTTGAGAAATTATGTGTCCTAGAACAATCCCATTGGTAACCATGCTGTTACATTTCTTAAAATTCAACACAAGTTTATATTTTAGACACTTTTGTAGGACTAGAGATAGTGAATGCAACCAGAATTCAAATGAATCACCATAAATGGTAAATTAATCCATGAATACCTCCATGAAATGCTCAATGAATTATGAAAAGATACTCATCATACACCTATGGAATGTTACAGGCGCATTGAAAAGGACAAAAAGCATTCTATAATATGTATATGTTTGAAATGGGAAAGTGAATGTAGTCATTTATTGGTCCTGAGGAGCGATTGGGATTTGGAAGTAGCTGGTGTATCCATCAATAAAGCAATAATGTGACTTCCTAAATAACATTTCTAGCATTTGATCAAGGAAAGGAAGTAGACAATGATCTTTTCATGTTTTAGCATTAAATTTTTGATAATCGATGCACACATACCATTTGTTTTTCACTTGAGTTGTGACCACCTCTCTATGTTTATTTTTCACAACAGTTATCCCACCCTTTTTAGGTTCCACTTGAATCGAACTAACCCATTCACTATCAGAAATTGGGTAGATAATACCAGCTTGAAGACGCTTGGTAATATCTTCCCTAAATACCTCATGTATGAGTGGATTGAGTCTTCTTTGAGGTTTTCTGACCAGTTTGGATGATTCTTATAAATGGATTTGATGAATGCAAAGGATAGTGATGATGCATGGTATGTCATATAGGGTCCAACCTAAGGCCTTCTTGTTTTACTATAAAACCTGAACAAGTTCGGGATCCTCAGTTTTATTAAGTGAAGTAGATATAATGACAAGAAAAGAGTGATCATGGAAAAGGAATGCATACTTTAGGTGTGCAGGAAGAGATTTCATATCAATTTCATCCTCCATTTGTGGGTGTGGAAACTTAGGAATAGAGGAAGGGATTCCAGTTGGTTTTGAATCATTTTTCTTAGTACTTTCAAAGTTGGAATAGTAGAGATCAGAGGTAATATGTGATTCCAAAGAGTTTTCAAGATCCTTTAGATTGATGAAGTCTATAAATGAAAGGTCAACATCAACTTCCCCATTTATTACTTGGTTAATCATGGTGAAAATTTCATAAACTTCACTCTCATTAGAACATAAAGAACATGATGGATCAAGGTTCAATAAACTCTCAAAAATTTCCTTAGAATCATAGATAGACAATGAAGAGTGATCCTCTGTTGGGTATCACATGGCTTGAAAAATATTAAAATTGACTAGTTGGTCACCAAATTCCATGGATAAGATGCTTTCATGGAAATTAATTTTACTTTAGCTGTTATGAGGAATGGTCTTCCTAAAATAAGGGGAGATCAAGAAGAAAATGTCTCATTTTCCATGACAAGGACATAGAAATTACCTGAGAAGATATGATCATTGACCCATACAAGGACATCCTCGATTATTATCTCAGGACTAGAAGTGATTCAATTATATAGCTAGATGAAAACACTCATTATGTGCAAGGTACCTAGACCAAGGTTGGAGAAGACAGATTTGGGCATTCCATTTATCGAGGATCCAAGGACTATGAGTGCATCATAAAAGTTGGAACTACATATTTGGAATGGAACCATAAAGGTCCCTAGATCTTTTCACTTCATGGGAGTGGACTATTATGTTGAAACATTTTCAATGGTCCTAAGTTATCTCTTATAGGTTTACAATTCCTTAAAAAATTTGCATACTTAGGGATTTTTTTGATGACATCTAAGAGGGAAATATTGAATTCAACACATCTAAACTTTTTAAGAATTTAAGAATCAGGATCAAAGGGATTATTAGGATTAGAGGTGGCTCAAGGAAAAGTAATTGGGTTCCTTAGAGGAATTAAAGGAGGTTAGAGAGTGGATTTAGGTCATTTTTCTAGATTTTTGTTCTTTTCTTCTTCTAGCTCAACATTTAAAGGGGATTTTTTGGATTCATCATGAGGCATAGAAATTTTCTTTCTAGATCAAAGTGAAACTTCATTTACATTACCCTTGGGGTTGGGAAATGGTTGATCTTGGAATTAGGAATAATTTGATTGTTGTTGCTGACTTAGGTGGGATGTAACTTGACCAATTTGGTTTTCAATCTTTTTGAGGATATAATGGGTGTAGAAGGAAAGATCTTACACAAAAATTTCCCATGGTTTCTTAGAATAATTGGTATGTAACACATTGGGATTTACTTGATTTGGTTTCTTGGGAAATCTATTGGATTGGGTTTAGAATTGTGATGGATCACTAGGGTAGTAGAAGCCGGGAGGAGTAGGAGGAGGATTACTCCTTTGAGGTTGAGGAAAAAAAGTATAATTTTTTTGGGTGTTACTCAAACCTTGAACATATTATAATTGTTTTGTATTTTTAGGATGAAATTGAGGGGGATGAGAGACAGGATTACCATACCTTAAGCATGGGTTGAAGAGAAGGGATAATAGTGGGGTTGGTTAGAGTTTCTAATGAATTAAACTGGTTGTTATGGGTTTGTATTCCTCTAAGAAAGTTTCACATTGATCTCAATTAGTCTAGATGAATCTAATTGACCATCCTGTAATTGTGGACATGTGTTACTTAGATGAGCAGGTGAGCTGCAGATTCCACAATTTTTGATAGGTTTAGGGAACTGAGATTGTGAAGAAAAATAGGCTGGGGATTTGGAAATGAGGAAAAAGATGAATCAAAACTGGTTTGAGTTCAAAATCATCCTCAATGTTTAGATATTTAATGCCAAGGGGTTGATAATTCATATCAGGGCCAATGAATTATTTAAGAGTTTTTTACCTAGGATTGGCCATATCTAGATCAATTCGATGGGAGATGAATAGATCTTGAGTGATTTGATTATCCCCAATGTTCCTCCTAAGTCAGAGAAGAGTTTGAATGATTTCCAAGTCAAATAAATCCAATGTATTTTTTGGGAGGCAACTGGGAATTTAGAGAAATTTTTAAAGGGTAAGGAAGTTAGGTTTTTCTTTGTGTTTTTTTTCATATATTTTTTATTTTTTTAAATAAAAATAACTGACTATTTATTGCACCATCCTCCGAAATAGTTCCTTTTGAAGAACGAGTGATTTTCACCTATTGACCGTTCAAATTTTCAGTGCTCTTATATAATGTGTATAGTGGCACTCATGTCAAATCCTCGGTTATGGTACTATTTTTAGAGTCGATTATTTTTGCTTTGTATTTTGAACGGGGGGGATTGTTTGCAGAGTTTAATTAAACTGGTTGATGGATAAATTTATATTTAACGATTTTATAAATATTTATGTGAGTTTATTACTAAGGATATAATCTTTTAACATCCTTGATCTTTGTAAAACATTGCATTAAACTAAAATCCACTTCATGAGATGATTTCAATCGGAATTCCCAATTGTTTTGGCTTTAATGAAAGCCTTAACTAAGGTTCTAATCATTATAAATTCTCATTGATGGAAGGTTCAATATTTCATGAACCCATGTGTATTTTTGGTTCCAATAATCTATGGAATCCACATGTTAAATAAAACATGTCATTAATTCATAACATTTTATTTGACATATAAAATATTAATTCAAAGAACATTAAACGAGCAAAAGACTTCAATCACTTAATATCCCCAAAATTATGAATCAAACTAATGATATATTTACACTATAATTTGGATGGTTAATAATATAGATTATGATGTTTAGGGTGATTATTTTAAATAAGGGGAAAATGAACGAGGTAAGAAAAGAGTTGTGCACCAAACACACATAAATGAAGGGAGGTAAACACACATTTTAATTGAATGAGAAAGTGAAAAAGGGAAAGGTTTTAAATTTAATTTAAACTATTTTAAGACCATTAATATTAAAAAACCTAAGGTGGATGATAATAAGAGTTGATGATGACGAGACATGCATTAAAATTCTACTGAAATTACTATCAAACTTATGCGATTACAATTGAAAGAAATTGAAGTACATGAAAAGAAAAAATGGAGGAATGGTATATCAAGTAGAAACTTGAGTTTTTAAGGTCCTCTCAGAACTTTGTAAAGGATATGGTCATGTTAATTCTCTTCCTTGAGTTTTAAAATTCCAACCCCTTTCAAGGTGAGGATGAGTATCTATTTATAGCCAAAGGGAGTAGACTGTTTGCCTTCCAAAAATCCCCTTCAAGTTGGATTGACCATTTTACCATTAAGAAAACTAAATCTTGAAAAATAATATTCTTAAAAGTTTCAAATATTGGTGTTTAAATTCCACCCTCCAAATTTGGTGTCTATTAGACTTTTTTAACCAAAGATATGACTGCTTTCATAAACCATGTATTTCTGTCAAGTTTTATGTCATATTTTTCTATGTTTAAAATGTGAATGGGTTTTATTCCATGAATATGCATTCATATCGAAACCATTTATTATAAAAATTTGGGAGCCTATATCTTGAATTCCTACCCACAAAATTTCATCTCCATTGGGGGAGTGGATTGGGAGAAAAGTCAAGAATTGTGGGATGTTTTCAAATCCTGGATAAAATTGTGGGCTAGACTTTCATGCATCAATTGGGACTCTTATTGGTTGACTTGGGAATTAAATTTTTTATCCAAGATATATTTGGATATCATAGAACATAGTATGGATTTTAATAAAATTTGGGCTTTTGTATTGAGTTCGTAAATTCAATCATCATGGATGGTCCAGTTTTATGCATAGATTGGGTGAGACTTCTTGTGTGTTCCATATGGCCCTTTATATAGCTGGATTATCCAAAGTTCCAGTTGAATGATTTGTTGGAATTTAAATAAGGAGGAGTATAAAACAATGACGAAATAATTTGGATTATTATATTGAAACGTACAATCAAAATAGTAAACTATAGTGTAATTGAACAAATTCAAACAATGCTCTTTATATTTGTTTATTATCAAAACATGAACATTGAATGGAAATTAATCATTTTTAAATGAAATTTAAAGGATGGGAGTAACATAAAATCATTAATTAATATGTAATATTACCTAACTTTAACCCGTTCTATCTATCCCAGTGCCATCCCCAACACCATTATACATATCACCATGCATCCATCCTGTCACCACAGATGCCAACTGCTACGACAAACCCTGGCCTCCTCTTCCATGTATCACCAACCATCTATCATTCTAGGCTCATATCACATTGCATCACAAGGATCATATCCAGTGGAATCACACAAAAAAGGAAGAAAACAACAAATAGAGTCAAAAAGGTATCTTGGCCATAAAAACTAAGGCATCCAACGTTCACAGGAAAACTGGCTCACTCGAACCTAAAAATTTATCTTTATCAAACAACCAATTCACTACCATCTTGAATTAAACAATTCATTTATCACAGGTTTCAACCAAAGGCATCCTAAGACACCAACTAATAAAAGCTAATAATTATTTAAACATGCTTACAAGTATAACTTCTATTTTCATTAAACTTAAGGGATAAAATTCCAATTAAAACACACATTTTTAATTATTTCATCAACAACATTACTGGATGTTCATTCTTTAGCCAATTCAATTAGCATAAGAAAGAATAGTTTCATTAACATGCATCAAGCATCAATTTTATTTTCATTAAATCATAAGAAGAATGTTTTCATTTAAACATGCATATTTAATTATTTATCCAAAAAACATTACCAAATTTATGTTTTTAACCATTTTTATCATATCAAGCATAAACATAGATAACACACTATCTAGAAAAACAAGAGGCAAACCGCTATCATGGTGAAAAAACATGCAATCTCTACAACCATAAACTATTTTTCATTACTTATAATCTTCATTAAGGTTAATCACACCATTTCCCAAGAGATAAAACATGATAACTTTATGAATACACATAAAATAATAGGAGAATCAATGAATACCTTAACTCGATTAAAAGTTCAATGTTCTTTGTAAAATAATGGACTAACGAGGTTCAAATACCACTGTAGAAACACCACCAAACCGAAGGAAGGGTAGTTGGAACCTAGAATCCACAAACCACCATCAAATGATGCTCAATAACAATCAAAACAAGGCCTACCATTTCTGAATTCTTCCCAAAAAAGAAGAAGCTATGAAAAATGGGAAAAAGAGAATAAAAGAACACACCTCAAACCAAAAGTATTTGATTCTACATGAACCAAGGGTTTGAATCCATGAGGAATTGATCCCTAGTCACCAAGAGTGGTAGAACGAAATCTTTCCCAATAATAACTTATAGAAATGAGACCTCCACGTGAGAAAATGATCAACCATGATCTAGGTTCATCTGAGTATCTATAAAATGAATAATTTTGATAGGAGTATGAATTAGTTATTAGAGGGGAAGAATTGAATTAAAAATGAATTTAATACCCCTCTTAACTCCTTACGTGTTTCACCTTTTAAATTGATCAAGATCCACAAAGATCGGTATCTATTTCAATCATTCAAAAACTGGCTTGACTGCCACCACAACTTCCACCACAGTCTAGCCATGGCCATGGTCTTCAGTGTATCCACCAAAAATAGATTTCTCTAGGGTATGTTGTCCACAACCAGGCATTTTTTCTCTCACCACACACAATACCATGGTATTGGTGTGATTATCTTACCCATTTTTGGATAGGCAGTCCTCTATAGTATCACGCCCAACGCCATGACCTATCCCAAATGTTTCCTCTAGACTATTTCAGAAAAGAACTCACCTGGACTAAAATAGCCTCCAAAATGGATTTTCAAGTCATTTTCATGTCTATGGTGTACCAAGAACCAAAAAAACAACCACCAAGCACCCAAAATTCCCAACACCATGCTCACCACTAGGGAGTAGTGGCCTCTAGGAAGGCATAAAGCCCTCACCAACCCACTATAACACCTCCAAACTACCTCTTGGAAGCACCTTCCTCGAGAAAGAACTAAGGAAAGTCTTGGAATGTTTAGACCATTATATTAGATACCACTCAAAAAATTATTATCCTTGAGGATTAAAACCAAACCCGGAGAGAAATAAAAGAAATAGGGGTCTTTCGAATAGCCACCCCGTGAGATATCCCTCAAGAATCTGGCTAACACAAGAGAAAAACCACCTCACTTAGAGGAATAAAGCACAAAACTACTCAATACAAAAAATAATCTTCCAAACAATCTCCAGTGGGAGATACCTCTAAAACAAGGGAAAGAACATAATAAAGGAACCAAAGAAGAGAGAAATCATCTCATAAACTAGATTAAGGTAAAAAACAAAAAAATATTATTACGAAAGAAGGTATAAACATAAAAAAACTTAGGATATTGGGTGTGTATCTGTGACTCATGTTCCAAAGTTATATTTTCTACACCACCATTTCACCCCAAGACACTAACCAAGGGAATAAAACGACTGCATAACACATTCTCCTGGTAGTCCTAGATCTTCACAACTTTCTCCTTGAAGGTCACCTCATCATAAACATTGATTTCACCCCAATAAATGGCATATGATTCTTTATAAAGATAATGATGAAACTATGATACATGGAAGACATTATGTATCTAGTTTATTTTTATAGGAATTACTATTCGATACACGATGTCTCCAACCCAAGACAACACTTCGAAATATCTAACAAAACAAGGATAAATATTACTCCTATGACCAAATCTTCACAAGACACGATGATGAGTCTCCTTCAAGAACACATGATCTCCAATGTAGAACTCTAGAGGTCTCCTTCTATAGTCAACATAGGACTTCTGAAAATCCTATACTGCCTTTATCCTCTCATGAATCACTTGAACCACCTCTATTGTGCTTTTCATTAGTTCTAGCTCAAGAATTACTGACTCTAAGACCCTATTACAGCTCAATAGATAACATAAAGTTCCACCATATAAATCTTAAAATGGTTCCATAATAATGATGAAGTGAAAAATATTATTATAATAAAACTCAACCACAGGTAGGTGCCTCATCCACGAACCTCCAAAATCTAGGACACAAGTGCACAATATGTCTTCAAGAGTCTAGATGGACCACTCCATATGACTATCCATATATGGATGGAAAGTATCTCTAAGTCATAATGGAGATCCAAAACCATTCCAGAGACCTCTCCACACCCTAAAGGTGAAACAAGGATATTGATCTGAGTTAATCTTCATCTGGACTTTGTGGATCCTCACCACCGCCTCTAGATACTACCATAAAAAAACCTCCATTTTGATCGAATATTTGATTACTAAGAAGTGGGATGAGTTTTTAAAATGGTCCACTATCACCCATATAACATCATAGCCTCACTGAGCTCGAGGTAAACCTATAACTAAGTCCATCGAGATGGCCCCACACTTACAATAAGGGAAACCTAATGGTCAGAGCAAACCATCGGGAAAAAATTGACCAAACTTCACCTTATGGAAGACCAAACATCAAGACACAAACTCTACAACTAACGATTTAACCCAGGACATAAAAACTAACCTCTTTGAGCATGATACATCTTTTTCACACTAGGATGTACAACCAAGGGTGATCCATGGAACTCATGAAGAACTACCTTGTACATCACTAAAGGAAAGAAAAGCCTCCCCTGTAATAACATCTGGTGTTTTTCATCCTTAGAACATCCATCAAGGGTATCACTATAGATAAATTGGTCTCTCCGGACATCTATCTCAGAATCCACCAGCTGAGACTCCTCCACTTTCTGCAATAAATACAACTTTACTATCATCTAAAAAAGAAAACCCATGACACCTACCTATCCCATATCAAGATTCATTATAAATATGTTTGTCATCACTCCCTAGGAATCTCCAGACTCATGTACAACATCACTACATGAATTCATACTCAGCGCATCAACTACAACATGACCATTTCTCGGTGTATATGAAATCTCAAAGTCATAGTCTTATAATAATTCCATTCACCACTTCTGTCGTAAGTTCAGGTCAAACTGAGAGAAGACACACCCCATGCACTTGTGATTGGTGAAAACCATAAAATGTTCACCAATGAGGCTGTGCTTCCACAACTTAAGGGAAAACATGACCATTGACTACTTGAGATCATGGGTAGCATAATTACATTTATGGGGTCGTAACTGTCGAGATACCTAAGAAACAACCAATCTATACTATATCAAGAAACTTCCTAGTCCAAGATAAGAATCATCACATAAAACCTCAAACTAAAATTCATCTTCTGGAGAGTGATGAACTGGGGAACTAACCAACTTCTTCTATAGGTACTCAAAAGATGTCTGACACTGGTCAATCCACAAGAACACCTAATATTTTCTGGTCAAGGTTGATGATTCACTATCCAATTTGGGTATGAACCTCCTATAATAGTCTTCAAGATTGAGGAAACTCTACACCTCTACAACAGTCTTATGGGATGACCAATTAATGATTTCCTAGATATTCGAAGGATCCACTGCTACTCCATGTTGGGACATGACATGCCCTAAGAAATGAACTTCATGAGCTCAAAACTCACACTTTGATAGCTTCCTAAACAACTGTTGATGATGAACTCCCAAAACTGCCCACATATGCTCTTCATGATCTTCCTCAAACATAGAGTACACAAAGATTTCATCAATGAAAACCACCACAAATCTAAGGAACTCTCAAAAAACCACATTCATCAAGCTTGTGAACACCGTTGGTGTGTTCTCCACACTAAACGATATCACAATGAATTTATAATGCCAATAACAACATGATCTTAGATATATCATCCTCCTTTAACCATATCTGATGATTTTACGACCACAGATAAATCTTAGAGAACCAACTAGCTCCTTTCAGCTGATTGAATAAATAATTAATCCATGGAAGAGGATATCAGTTCTTCACTATCACATGATTCAAGAGATGATAATTGATATACATAAGCAGATTACCATCAAAACTTTTCATGAACAAAACCGAAGCACCCCAAGGTGAAATGCTTGGAAGAAAAAACCTCACTACAAAGGATCATCGATATGTAACCACAACCCTCACAACTCAAGATGTGTTATCCTATACAGAGACATCATGATCATAGAAGTGCTTGATTGTATCTCTATCCAAAACTCGATATTTTATCGAGTGGATAACACCAAAATCTCCTCAGGAAAGACATCATAGTACTATTCCATAACCCTGGGAAACACCATTGGATGAATGTATGATGAACTCAACATCAAGTCAACCATTATGGAAGACAAGGACAAAATACACCTTCAACCCATCTAAGGGTCTCACTCTCTTGAGAACATGGTACTTTCCATCATTGTAACACCCCAATAATTTATAATATTTCTCTTTTTAAATAAATTTAATATATTACATAGCTTGTAATTCATGAAACACTAAGTTATCTTATGTTACACACAAGAGCGACTTTCTTCTATAGCTTTCATTATATGCAAGACCGAGTTTTACCAAACAACAATATATTATTAAAATATTATTATAAGATACAACCTGGACATTAAATTAGAGATTATGAATAGTATTAACCACATTATGAAATTTATATATATTCCATATAATTTTAAAATTAATCTTACATTTTTTAGACATGATATAAGAACAAATACAATTTTTGTTTCGAATAAAAGAAGTATTTTTCAAAAATGGTAATTTTACCGCCTTTTAACAGAAAACGCATTTTAAATATAATTTCTAAAACTTTTATAATTTTTATATGAAAAAATAATCTTCTTATTTGAATTCATAATGTCAAAATTATCTTAGGGTGAATTTTTGGTATTTTCTGAGAAGTTTCATTTTTTGATGAATAGTGAAAATACTGCATTGTAGTTAAAAACTATCTTTTTGTTGATTTTAAATTCAAAATAGATCAATAATACAAATATTAATCCAATTTAGGTCATTGAAATTATTTTTATATTGAAATTGGATATAAAAACTTATTGAACTTTTGAACGTTTTCTTTTACTCGCTTTCTCGCCATGTTTGCGAGATTAACGTTAACTTAATTTAGCCACTTCTGTGAATTGAATTTTGAAAAATGGGCACACATAATTTTAATAAGTATGGTATTTACAGTTTAATAGGACCAAATTAATTTTTGGATATTATGAATAGTAACTTTGGTAAATTTTTATTGACCACAGTTACGGGTAAATTTGGTAATTAAAGGTAAAAATAATATTATAATATTATAAAATTACCCAAACACTTGTCCTAATTTCACTGGATAACTGAGTTTCTATAAAAATAAAACTTTGGACGAAATTATAACCTTTTTAATTAACTTGGGTAAGAATATGACATTTATTATATTCTATTAAAAGATAAATTAAAAATGTCATACTCATGTTTTTAATAAGTATTACATTTTAATACATGGTTATACAGAAGATAAATTTGACCATTAATAGTAATTTTAAATATAATAAATTTACCTTCATTATCACAATTTATTTCTAATTTTTAGAGATGAAATAATTTAATTAAAGGCTTGCATAATAATGATGCAATAATTGTTTAATTAATGAAAATATCAAATAAATGATATTAAAAATATTAAAAATATTAAAAATATTAAAAATATTAAAAATATAATTTGACATAATTAATGACATCCAAAAATTTTATAGATAAATTATAAATGATATTGATATATTAGAAGTTCTGGTTCGATGATATCATGCTGTTATGATATTTTTAAAAAGACAAATAATGAATAGTTTTAAAATTGACATAAATGATACTTTAAAATAAATAATATTTTATTTAGTGATATAAAATTCATAAAAAAACTAAAATTGGACAAATAAATAAAAAATATGGTTAAATATTTCATCAATGATCTATTTGGAGTTTTTTTTGGAATTTTATAGTGACTATATTAACCCTAAATAGTAAAAAGCTAAGTTGTCACAGTAAGAGTTAAAGGGTTTAACTATGGGTCAAATCCAAAAGATAAGGTTAATAAGGTGACCAAAACATGTATATTGGTTGAGATTATTTAGACCCATCATCATCTTAGAGTCTAAATAACTCACTTTGGATCTATTTGAAATCGAAAATCAATTTATATTAATTTAATATTTTAAAGGATTCCAAGAGTGTCCCTCCCCTCTCTTATAAAAAGAAACCTCATCCCTCACTCACTCACACCACTTTGAGCCTTATATCTCAAACAAAACCTACCCATTTATCCTAAAAAAATCTTTATCCATGTTATAGAGGTATTTTTCTTCCAAAAAGACCAACCCTAGTGTCCCTAAGAGGAGATCTAAAGGAGGTATGCTAAAGAAGAGGTAACCGTCTTTGCTGACTCCTTCATGATTATTTTATCTTCTACTTCCTCTTCTTATGTTGTTTCCATTATAAAGTAATAAATACAGTATATCATATATTATGAGATGTTATTATTATTATGGAACAACCATATTACACCTTTTATCCATCCTATGAAAAACAAAATCACCACACGTGCGTATGTACGACCTACTGTCTCCACACTATGGTGTAATCTTTTTTTCATCAACACTTTATTTCAATGGGTATAATGATGGATATAATAGATATAAATAATAAATATGAAATGATATTTATTATTTTTAATTAATATACCATCTAATTCCTTACCCTTTTACCATTAAGAGAATGATATCATCGCTCATGCATACGTATGACCGACCGTCTCCACGACGCGATGAGATTCATCTTCCATGTTAACCATTCAAGAATGATTATAAAAATGTATATAATGAATAATTTTAAAATATATGATATAATAATTATAATGGAATAATATATATATATATATATACATATATTTTATTTACCTTCTTCCATTCAGTACGATAAGAAAACGAAAACAACGTTCATGCATATGTACAACTTACCGTCTCCATGAGCGATATATTCCATTTCACATATCTATATTTTATATATATTTATATAATAAATATATATGTGATATAAATTATTTTTTACATTCTTTAAGTAAGTGAATCATGATCTAAGTAATTTGATCAAGAATAAAAAGTCAAATCACGTATGATAAACAAAGTGGTTATTACCCGAATTGTTTCTTTAACTTGGAATTGTTAATAAACGAGTAATATAAAGTCATAAATGAATTATATATGATATCATAAATATTATTATGATTATGGTGTAAGTTAATAAATTTTTTAAAACCACTATAAAGAAGTTTCAGACATATATGGAGGGAATCAAACCTAAGGTAAGGGTTAATTTCACAATCTCATTACTATTCCAGATTGTTTTTACACAAGTATCCATTAGGGAATATTTATCATCCATGTCTATGTTTCTTAAAAATGTATTCCAAAATATTTTTACTATTATCCTATAAATGATTAAAGTATTTTCCCCATGTTTTAATTTTTATAAAATGATTTGAAAGGAATATTTTTTTTCATTTTCCAAATGAGGTACTTTATGACTTTTTTGAGAAAATATGGATGAAGTGATTTTTAACTTATGCAGTGTAAGTGGATTTTTATGCCATCATGAAGTCCTAATGTTTTTATTCTTTCCTTACAAGATTACATGGTTATTTTTGAAGGAAAGTTTTTCTTTTATAATTGAATAACTTTTAAATAAATGATTTCAAAGTAAAAAGGGGTATTTCTCTCAAGACATTTTTAATGATTTATTGGAATATTTTCATCTATGTCAACATCCATTATTGGATCTTATTCTTGATTGAGGTTGATCTATTATGACATCATTTACCATATTTCATTGAATTATTTATGATTTAGTTTTATCATGGATGTTCTATTTTGATACCATTCATGATTTATGGTTTAAGTATTCATATTTCATATACTAGTTTTAATATGAATGTTTATGTCGATTATGTTTCATCACCCATTTCATATGAGGAATGAATTGGGCTTAGTAAGCAATGAGCAGGGCCCACTATAGCCCCTTGATGCATCGGTAGGTCTCAAGAGACAAACTAGTTTGGGTATTTCTTGATGTATTACCTATTTATGTATGGTGTCTTGGTCGAAGCCTTGATGGTATGTTTATAATGTATGATATTATGTATTCCCTCATTATGAAATTAGTTATTGATATTCCATGTGATTATTCAATTATTAGAATATCCAAGTGATTATTTATATGGAATTATTTGATTTATTATTGCTATATTATGCTCAAGATTATGTTTAAATGACTGGTGTTTTGGTTATACACATTTCCATAATGTTTATGCTTATTTATTGATGATAGCTTCCACTATACACTTACCCTTACCAAGCATCTAAGCTCGCCCCTTTATTATGTTTTATTTTTCCAGGATTCCAAGAAGCGTATTATGACTTATATGTAGGGTTAAGCTAGGAGAATAATGATGTTCTCAAAGGATTTTCTATGCTGTATTTTATGTTTTAAATTGTAATGTAAGGTTCATATATGTAATCTGTTTTCCAAACATTCTAAACTGATCATTCCTTTGGGATGTGAATCCTTTTATAATATGCCAATTTATTAAAGTAAGGCACCAATTCTGGGCTACTGGGGTCAGGGTTGTTACAATTTGTATCGAAGTAAGTTTAGTAGAAACCTTAGAAACTAGATTTTGAAAACATATATTAGGGAACATAAACCTAAGATAGACTCAAGTATAATTATAGAATAATGTCATAGAATTTTGGTATAGTATAGATTATGTGAGTCTTCCTAGTAATACATCCCTGTATGGATACTATAAATGGATGTGGTTCTAGCACAAATGTACCTAGGGGTAACAACTTCGACAAGGTGCATTGGGCCTAACTTGGTATAACCTGGTATAACCTGGTACAGGAAAATGGGCCCTACTACACACTTGGTTTGACATTTCTAGGGGATATTCTTAGGATAATTCACATTTTATTTACAAACTATTATGAAGTATTTAAAAGTAAATATGTCCCCAAAGAAACCATTTTTATGATTATGAGATTGACAATACATAATTTTTTCAATTTATGTTAAGTATTTTTCTAGTTTTAGGATTGTTCATTATGATATGATCTAACCTAGTGTATGTTATCATTTAGAAATGGCACATAGTAGAAGGATTGTGAACCTCACCGATGCATGTGATCCAAAGAGTAATAAGGATCATATATTTCATTATATTAAGCCAATATTTCAAAGGGAAAATAGTCTCTGAAGCATTCTCATCATTTGATGACATAGTATCATGTGATAACAAGATGGGTAAAGAATTATCCAAGTCCTATGGACTCAAAATAAAGTAGGAAAATAAGAGGATAATAGGTCAAAAGATGTATAATAGTACATGTAAATAGTACTCTATGTATTATGGATTTAGAGTAAAGCATGAGAATAAAAGTAAAGTTGGGAAAAATATAGATAAAGGTAAGAAGGGAAAGAAGTATTTTCCCACATGTAATAATTATGGAAAGAAGCACCCTGGTACTTGCTTAAAAGGAATGGGATCTTTCTGCAAATGTGGGGAGAAAGGCCACCATGCTTGGGATTTTAAGGATAAGAAAAAGGATTCTAATGTAAAATGATTAAAATGCAAGGATATGAGACACTATGCAAATGAATGTCCCAGGAATCAAAGGAATATATCTTAGAAGAAGTCAAAAGATCAAAGAAAATCCTATATTATTGATATAACTGAAGAGTAATGATTAATGTGCTTATTTTTGGATTCAATAATCATGTTATTTGAGTATTTTATCAACGATGTAATGGTTATAAGAATTATATAATATTTAAGGATTATAATGCAATACTATTTCATTAAGGATTTGAGATTGTGTGGTACCAAGAAAAGTGACTTAGCAGCGAGTTAATTTTTTGAGAAAAAATATGTTTGAGGGAAAGGTAACCCTTAATATGTTCCTGATACTAAGATAATGATGTCAGAATGAAGAGATGGTTTATTTTGATAAAGTAAATTGGATAGTATTGACTACCTTGGAACTGGTTAATGTTTTGTTGAAAAAGCGATTTATTCCATCATTGATGGATTTTACAACATTATTGGATTTAAGAAGTATATTAAATAACCTATGTTCTATTTAAGGAATAAGGAAGCATGCATGTTTTCAATAAAGTTTTATTGTAATTAAGGTTATTTCCATGTTTCAAGGGAATACATGATGAAGGTATTCACATGTTTGGAATGTGAAAAATAAGAGCTACTTCATGTTGCAAAAATATTAATGATAAGTTCATTTGGGAAAAGTTAACCATATATGAAATGGTTTAAGTTGATCTTTAGAAAAATTTTTAGTGGTTAACATATTACTTCACCCTATGATGAAACTTGTGCTAAGAAATAAAGAAGAAATAGTTAAAGACACAACCAAATGATAAGATTGTGTTTATAGTCACTGTTTGGTACTGTAGCAGTCACTGTTTGATACTGTATCAGCTAGAACTATTCACCCAATTTGGGCCTTCGGGCCACCGGTTTGGGCCAACGGGTCTCCAGGGCCTTCGGGTCATCAAAGGACTTCGGGCCACAGGGCCTTCGGGTCACGTAGACCATGGAGTATCTCAGTTCACACAGAGCAGGCCCTAGAAGAGGATCAGAGAAACAGGAGTAGCAGCCACCAGATGCAGAGCTAACTGGATTGGAAGAATGAGAGGGTATGGCAGCCGCTATCGGGACCAGGCACCGTGCAACTTTGTATGGGGCAATGCTAACCGATCAGCAATTCAAGGTGGGGAGCTAAGGAGATCAATGATTCAATATGCTGGGGATGGGAAGTTATAGTGGGATGGGCCTACGGGTAATATAATGGGTTTGGTATGCCTCTGGGACTTCAGGTCATGTATTGTGGGTCATTCAGGCTCTAAAGACAATTTTTTTTTTTTTTTTTTTGAATCGATGGTATTTTAAATCATCATATATTTATGGATTTTAGGCCCTCTATTTTACATAGATCTTTTACTTGTTTATGATTGATGACCTCAATGCTGACGAAATCAATATTTTTATTTTTAAATATCAATTTTGGGGTTGAGTGAGAACCCTCAAAAAATAAACCAATACAGAAACCACACCAACATCCACACACATTAACCACAACACATCAAACTCTGTAGGATATCATAGAATCGTTAAATTGGAGTTTAAGCCTATTTGAATATTTATCTATATATAAATACCAGTTTAGGGTACTAAAATTTGTTTCTAGGTCCTCCTTGATGAGGTATTCAAATCATAATGACAACTTGTCCCATGTTTGAATAAACTTGTCCACATTAATTTTCCTATCATTGAATCCTCTCATTAAAATAAGTTCTTGATTATTGAACCACCCCCTATGCTCATCACTGGTGTCCACTTGAAGAAACCTATCAATTATTCTATTAGTATATTCTTGGAAGGCATTAATTACTATGACCACTTACAACATTTCTTCCCTGGAGTGCATAATTATATCCCCTGACCTTCCATTGTTTGAAAAATACCTATCATTCGCCTTGTGTTTTCTCTTGTTATATGACCTTGTCTCCATGAGCTTGGGAAAATAGGAGTAATACTTCCTCCTTTTTGATTTTATCCCTTTGGGCAGGATATAAATCCCTATATCATGACTTCCTTTTTTCCCTTTCTTTTTCCTCATATTATGAACTTTTCTACTATAACTCTCCTATGAACTATCCCCTGAAAAAACCAGCACTTCCATCATCTGTCTCTGACCCATAAGCTTCCTACTCCTCATTGGGATGCTCCACCTATACAGAATCACCATGCTCGGGAGACTTCCCCTCTATTTCTATCCCTTCAAAGCGATTTCCAAGATTGATATTGTTCCCACCCCCTGTTCAACTACTATTACCTTCATAGTATGAATATTGCAACATAGAGGACCCTCTTGGGGAGTTTTATAGACAACCATCTCATCATCTTCGTGAGAAGAGGATATCCTATTACTATGGTGCATAACCTCGATTTCCCCCTCATAACCCCCTAAACCAGCATGTTCCTAACTAGAAAAAATACCGGAATCCAAATCCCACTTTAGACGGTCAGATATGTCCACGATCTTTAGCTCAAGATCCATGATTTTAACATCCCTCTGGATAACAGTTGGAAGGTCCTCACCAATACCCCTCTGTCTCTCCTTAGGGATCATGTGTAGTGGAATAGTATGCAGGGGGTGAAACCCATCATGCCCCATAACCTACATGGGCTGGCCATCCCCCAATGTGTCTGGAGGGAGGTTCCTTGGAGTTCCTTTCTGATAACTACTAGAGTCGTGACTAAGACGATTGCATGACCCTATGCTTACAATGCAACTCACCTTCTATCTTGATGATGATAAAATCCCTCAGACACTTGGAGATGTCGAATTTGATACAGATCCTCAGAGAAATAATGTGGAAAATAGTGCAGGTACGTTGGTCAGAACAAAGGTACCGACCCACCATGTTACCAATCAGATGAAGGATTGTTGGGTTTTGAAATGGTACCGATAGTCTAGGAAGGGATATTCAAAGTTACATAACAGGATAATCACACTTCAAATGAAAATAAAACAACCGCAAAAAGAGGGAAAAACAAAAACCTGAAACAATGCATGAAGTATTCTCCCAAGCGGAGATTAAGTCATATTTAGATGCGAATCTAATCAAGAAATTTCTCAGGTCCAAGAGCCATATAATCACCCTTTATTGCATCTTCTAGGAATCCACCATGAACCCATCAAACACATCTACCGAGGGTCTTTTATTTCCAAAGTGTTCCACCAGAGTGAGATCCAACAACATAGAGGCTTGCATGAACTCCAAGGAAGATATTGGAATTGAGAGGATTCCATTATCAAATGATTAAAACTTTGGGAAAACATCAATTTTTGGGAATCTGGGAGGAGAAAAGGGTCAGTGAAAGTGGTAAAATGCTAAGAATGGGGAGACAAAGTGAAAGGGGAGGGGACCTCCTCCCGCACTAGCCGGGAAGGGCCAGGAAGGGGAGGTGATGGGGAGACCATTCCTTAGGCAACTGGCAGGATAAGGGAGTGAGAGTAGGAGTATATTTTCCTCCTCGATCATGATTGATGAATAAAATCACTCCCTACAAATATTTACATTTTCCCTCTTTGTATGTATCTCTACTTTCCACTAATATTCTCCTATTCGAAAGATTGTTTTTATGTTGACCTTCACATTTCCCTTTCCTACTTATAAAAAATATGTGTTATTAACCATATTTACAATGTGGGTTCTTCAACAATAGTATTTTCCAATATCAAACTCTTGATTACTGAGATCAAGTTTAAATTGTGAGAACACAATTTAATTAAGGTGGGGAGAATGTAACACCCCATGAATTTACAATATTTTTCTTTTTAAATAAATTTTATATATTATATAGCTTGGAATTAATTCAAAATTAAATAATCTTGTGTTACACTCAAGAGAGATTTTCTTCGATAGCTTGAGTTATACACAAGACCGAGTTTTACCAAACAATTTTATATTATTAAAATATTATTATAATATATAACATAGCTGTTCAATTAGAGGTTATGAATAATATTAACCAAATTATAAAATTTATATATATTCCATATAATTTTAATATTCATCTTATGTGTTTTCTAGATATGATATAAGAACAAATCCACTTTTTTATCATAAAAGAAGTATTTTTCAAAAATGGTAATTTTAGCATCTTCTAATAGTGAACCCATTTTAAATATAAATTTTGGCACTTTTAGAATTTTTATATAACTAAATAATCTTATTATTTGAATTCAAAATGTAAAAATTATCTTAGGGTTAATTTTTGGTATTTTTTTGAGAAGTTTTATTTTTTGATGAATAGTGAAAACACTACATTATAGTTAAAAACCGCCTTTTTGTTTAAATAATAATTATATTTTAAATTGATTTTTAAAGTCACAATAGATAAATTATACATATATTAATACAATTTAGGTAATTAAAATAATTTTATATTAAATTAGATAAAAAAAATTATTGAACTTTTGAACGTTTTCTTTTACCCGATTTCTCACCACGTCTGCGGGATTAGCGTTAAACTTAATTTAGCCACTTCTATGAATTGAATTTGGAAAAACATAAATACATAGTTGTTATCAGTATGATATTTAGATTCTAATAGGATCAACTTAATTTTTGGATATTATGAATAGTAAATTTGGAAAATTTTTATTTACCACGGTTAAGGGTAAATCAAGTAATTACTGGTAAAAATAATATTATAATATTATAATATTATCATAACACTTATCCTAATTTAATTGGATAAGCATTTTTGACCAAAATTAACCTTTGGATGAAATTATAACCTTTTTAATCCACTTGGGTAAGAATATGATATTCACTATATTTTATTTAAATATAAGTTAAAAATGTCATACTCATGTTTTTAATAAGTATTAAATTTTAATACATGGTTATAAAAAAGATAAATTAGACTATAGATATTCATTTGAAAGATATTAAATTTACCTTCATCATGATATTTTATTTTTAAGTTTTAAAGAATAAATAATTTAATTAAATGCTTTCATAATAATGATGTAGTAATTGTTTATTTAATAGAAATATCTAATAAATGATATTAAAAATATTAAAATAAATATAATTTGAAATAATTAATGACATAATTTTTTTTATAGATAACTTTGACAAGATATTGATATATTATATGTGTTATTTTGAATTTATCGCATTTTTATGATATTTTAAAAAAGACGAATAATGAATAGTATCAAAATTGATATAAATGATACTTTAAAATTAATAATTTTTTATTAAATGATATAAAATTCATAAAAAACTAAAATTTAGAAAACTTACTAGAATAAGGTTCAATATTTCATCAATGATCCATTTGGGTTTGGTTTGACTTTTTATAGTAATATGTTAACCCTAAAGTGTAAAAAGCCAAGTTGTCTTAGTAAGAGTTAAAGGGTTTAACTAAGGGTTAGATAAGGTTAATAATGTGACCTAAACTTGTATAAAAATCATTGTTTGAGAGGATTTAGACCCATACTCATCCTATATACTAAATAACTTACTTCAGTGGTATTTTAAATCAAAAATAAATTTATATTAATTTAATATTTTAAAGGATTTCAAGAGTGCTCCTCCCCTCTCTTATAAAAAGGCACCTCCTCCCTCACTACCTCACACCACTCTGAGCCTTCTAGCTTGACTAAAATCCAAAAATTTCTCTTCCGAAAATCCTTATCGAAGCTATGGAGGTCTTGGTCTTCCAAAAAGACCAACCCTAATGTCCCTAATAGGATATCCAAAGGAGGTTTACTAAAGAAGAGGTAATCATCTTTACCGACTCCTTCATGATTGTTTCTTATTATACTTACTATTATTGTTTTGTTTCCATTATAAAGTAATAAATATAGTATATCCTATATTATAAGATATTATTCTGATTATGGAAGAACCATATTCTACTTTTTATCCATCCTACAAAAAATGAAATCACCACGCGTGCGTACGTACAACCTACCATCTCCACGATGTGGTGTAATATTTTTTTCATCAACACTTTATTTGGATGGGTATAATGATGGATATAATAGATATAAATAATGAATATTATAAGATATTTATTCTATATAATTAATATACCATCTAATTCTTTACCCTTTTACCATTAAGGGAATGATATCATCGCTCGTGCATACATACGACCTACCGTCTCCACGACACGTTGAGATTCATCTTCTGCATTAACCATTCAAGAATGATCATAAAAATGTATATAATGAATAAATATGAAATATATGACATAATAATTATAATTTAATAATATATATACATATATTTCATTTACCTTCTTCTATTTGGTACAATAAGCAAACAGAAATAGCGTTCATGAGTACATACAACTTACCATCTCCATGAATGGTGTATTCCATTTCATATATCTATGTTTTATATATATTTATATACTATATATATATGACATATAAATTATTTTTTACATTATGGAAGTAAGTAAATCATGATATAAGTAATAGGATCAAGAATAACAAGTCAAAACACATACGATAAACAAAGCAGTTATTACCAGAAACGTTTCTTTAACTTGGAATTATTAATAAACAGGTAATATAAAATCATAAATGAATCATATATAATATCATAAATATTATTATTATTATATTAGAAGTTAATAATATTCTTAAAACCACTATAAAGGAGTTTCAAACACGTACGGAGGGAATCAAACCTAAGGTAAGGGTTAATTTCACAATCTTATTACTATTTAGGATTGTTTATATGCAAGTATCTAATGGGGAATATTTATCATCCATGTCCATGTTTCTTAAAAATATATTAAAAAATATTTTTAATATCATCCTAAAAGTGATTAAAGTCGTTTTACCCATGTTTTAATTTTTATAAAATGATTTGAAAGGAATATTTTTATCATTTTCTAAGTGAGGTACTTTATGACTTTTTCAAAAAAATATGGAAGGAATGTTTTTTTAACTTATGGAAAATGAGCAGATTTTTCTTTTGTTGTGATACCTTAACATTTTGAAGCTTCCCTTATAATATTACAAGTTTATTTTAAAAGTAAATTTTTTCTTTTATAATTGAATGACTTTTAAATAAATTATTTCAAAGTAAAAAGAGATATTTCTCTCAAGATATTTTTAATGATTTTATTAGAGTATTTTCATCTATGTCAATATCCTTTGTTGGATATTATGATTGATTGATGTTGATATCTTATGATTTCATTTACCATATTTCATTGAATGGTTTATGACTTATTTTGACTGTGGATGTGCTATTTTGATACTATTCATGGTTTATGGTTTAACTATTCACATTTCATATGCTAGTTTTTGATACAAATGTTTATGTTTATTATGTTTCATCACCCATTTCATATGAGGAATGCATTGGACTTAGTAAGTGATGTTAGGATCCCACTATAGCCCCTTGATGCATCGGTAGGTCTCATGAGACAAACTAGTTTGGGTATTATCTGATATCTTACCCATTTATGTATGGTGTCTTGGCTGATGCCTTGATGGTATGTTTATGATGTCTGATATTATGAATTCCCTCATTATGAAATTAGTTATTAATATTAAATGTGATTATTTTATTAGTATAATATCATCATGATTTTTTATATGGAATTATTTGAATTTTTCTTTCCATATTATGTTCAAAATTATTTTTAAATGGATTGTGTTTTAGTTATACACCTTTCCATAATGTTTGTACTTATTTATTAATGATAGATTATACTATACACTTACCCTTACCAAGAATCTAAGATCACCCATTTCTTATGTTTTATTTTTTCCAGGATGCTAAGAAGTGCATTATGACTGATATATAAGGTTAAGCTAGCATAATAATTATGTTCTCAAAGGATTTTCTATGTTATATTTTATGTTTTAAATTGTAATGTAGGGTTCATGTATGTAATCTATTTTCTAAAACTGCTAAACTGATCGATCCTTTAGGATCTGAATCCTTGTATAATATTCCAATGTAATAAAGTAATCACCAGATCTGGGAAAACAGGGTGGGGTCTTTACAATCATCATCCAAGAACATGATCTTTCTCTCGAAGTAATCAATGATAGCATGCACTGAATACAACTAGTCCATGACAAGGAAGATTTCATATATCTATATCTGAAAACATAGGAAGTCTACCCAAGAGTGGTTCTACCCCGACGCTAGCTCACAATCTCTACACACTTCATATAGATAATCTCAACCTGTAACTTGCATAGTCAACACCAATTGTACTGGAGAACTCTCCACCTCAAGTAACAAAGAAAAAATTGGGATAGGTGATATAAGGGAGTGCATAGTTCTTGAATCAAACAAATCATACACCCAAATAGAAAAAAAGAAATGGGTACCTTGAATGTTGTCTGAATCGCTTGGTGTTAGAAACTCTAAATCATGAAAATTTCCATGACCAGATCCATATCCTCTCTGAAACTAATGACGACCACCTATAAATTCATGCTCTTCTCTATGAGGATAAGGAACATCATGAGTATTTACTATGCCTTACATATATCCCCTATACTGATCCAAAGCTGGTTCACCCTGCTGCTACTGCCTCAACTAAAACTACTGCAAAAGAGGAACCTAAAGTGGAAAACCTGCTGTATGCTGCCTGCACATAAAGTTCAGACTATCACCACTAATGACCACATCCTATTTAAGAAAATAAATATTCTGATCCCTTGTTAGGGGTTTGAGATCTGCCACCCCCTAGAGAAATGAGACGATAAGGTCTGGGAACTACCCTCAACTTTCTGAAAGCTCTTCTATCCAGACAATTGGTAATGACAGAACACAACTCTTCCATACAGGGAATCCTAAAGGCTCACCTCTTATGATTATATAGTCCTAGATAGCTTCCTATCGATGACATATTATCTCATAAACACCTCAATATGTGTTGACAACATAAATGGGGTGACCTGGTGAAGGATCCTGGGATGAAAAATCTCCCTAAAATGCATCTCCCTGTCCTCCTCATCTGGAAATAGGTCTGAAGCATATCAGAAAAGGGTCCTGAAATGAATCCAAAACTATCACACACTAGGAACTCCCATTTCAATGGGTTAACAACTCTTGGTGACTAGCTGCCTTCATGGTAGAAGAAAGGAACTTTACTTGGAACTGGTCTTAGAACTTGTCTCATGAGATAGTCAAATCCTCATGATCCTTGAGGAATAAGAACCATTGCTGCCTCATTGCCCCACACATCACCATCATCTCTAATGAAACCTAGTTCTCTTTTTGAGCATATATTGAACCAAAGGCTATCTCCACCTCCTCCAACCAGTACTCTATCACTGAGTCAAAAATGTAACCCTCATATTTACAAAGAATTTGGACTTAAAATTATCAGTATCCTCCTATAATTTTCATCATCCTTGACCTCAACCCTACAGTGATTTGCTGACACATCTTGCTAAACATATTTGGCATGAACCTAATAAGGATGTCAATCTGGTTCCATTCATTCAAAAAAATAAATGTTTAGGGACTCCTAAACCCAAAATATATAATATTTAAGATTAATTAATTATGATTTATTATCTAAGGTTCAACCTAACCCTAAGGTCTACCTATTCCAAACACAGGCACAAATAAGAATGATACAAAATCCTTTCTTAGGTATCTACCTTGTAACCAATATATCTTTTCTTAGTAGGATTAATAAACTTAATGGTATTTACATTGGATCATGTAGAGACCTAAATACTCATGTCTTAGCTGACATCCCTTATTTACCTTTCTTATTAAGTTCAGCTGATACTGTTTCGCTACCGACCCATGTAGTTCTCAGCAGTTCCTACCTTTGAACTCCATACTATCCCTCATCCTAAACCTATGATACCACTCTATCATGATTCCCTCCTTGTAAAGCCTCCCATCTTGGGATAAAAATTAAAGAAGGGAGATAAAGATGCTCGAAGATTGCCTCTAAGAAGCTATGAGTTAGTGAAAATCACCGAGGGTATATTATACACACAAATAGAATAAATTACCCTCTAATATTAAAAATAAATAGATAAGATATAAACACCCAACAACTCCTTAAAAAAATTAAATAGATATCCCAATTAATTCATGTAATGTTATAAAGACTGAAAAAATTGCAAAGTAAACTATAGATACCAAAACTAAAATCCTCGACAGTGACCTCAAATCCCAAACAACTTATAAACAATTCCAAGAGCTAGTAATGTCCACCCTGATCACCAACCAACTCCTGCTTACCTAAAAAATAGTTTATATATACATAGGGTGAGTATAACTGGTATACTATGTAGGATCCTCCCTAGACTGACTGAAAATTCATTTTTTTGATTTTTTTAAAACACTTTTTGGTTAAGTGAGAACTGAACAAGAGAAACAAAGGGAGACAATGTGTCTAAGGGGATCCAACATTGAAGACACAATCCAGACCAACCCAAACAAAACAAGAAAATGTAGTGCACCCAAGGGAATCCACCATTGCAGGAACAATTGTGGTGAAGTGATAACCAAACTCAAGATCCGCCAAGATCTGAAACATCATCATCATATCTGCCAACACCATCCCAATTAACCAAAGAAACCTTCGAACCAGTCCAAAATGGGGACGTGTGTGAAGGGCAAGGCCAAAAGAGAAGAGGAGAATCGTAAAATGACATTATCATACCTTAAAAAACAGAACAGAACCTCAAAAGGGAAAACATAAAAACAGGGGAGAAAAGGCAAGGAAAATTCTCAATCACCGAATGTTCCTGAGGTCACCCTTTGTGACCTCGTAACGACCCAGGAGAATATGTTGATCCTTCCTGTTCCGAACCTGGAGAAAATTAGAAATGAACTAATAAGGAGAGGAAATTATTGGTTCCAAGCATTCCTACATATTCCATCCGCATATGCATACTAAATCTGGAAAACAGACTATGTCCCTGCCTTCAAGAAACCAAACTAGTGGCACTGCAACAAACCCACAACAAAGGAAAGTAAAGCAGCAACACCCCTTCTCCGGTCACACCAAGACGATGCAAGGCAGTATTAAGTCTGATTGGCCATCCGTGGTGGGTTCGGGGCAAGGGAACCCGATGCCACTGGTCATGGAAAACCCTGGATATGAAGCCACAACCTCTCTCATTTGCACAATGTGGTCTGTCAGAGCATCTTGAAAGCCAGAAGCTGGGGTGGGAGTATCAGGGTCAAACCGAGGCAGGACGAAGGCCGATTTTGAGACTGGATCTAGAACACAGGACCGCACCAAACCAATCCCCATCCAAAAACACCTGAAATCGAACATCATAGGAATGATGCTAGAACCAAAGAACCATACACACTATTGAAGGAATCATGATAGGGGAAACATCTCCGAAAAAGAGAGCGGGGTCGCTTCCTTCAGTCTAGAGGGAGGAGAAACTCGGCAGCGGCCACGAGGATCCGGGAGGGACAGCAGCGCTCATGGGGTCGGTGGATGGTGCACCAGGAGGGGGAAGCTCAACTACTATGTCACACGAGGGGAAGCTGGATGTAGGAGGAGAAGGAATCCAGGGTGACACTCATAGGAGCAGTAGGAGTTTGAAGCAGATAGCGAGGTAGGAGTCGTGGGGGTTAGATATGCATTGCGCGTGAGGGGAGATGAATAGAGGTGGGGGAGAAGCCGAGGAGAATGCTGACGAAGGGAGGCGGTGCTAGGGCTGGTGGAACCCTAGGCCGAGCGAGAGCTTCCCAAGTGGCTACATCTCCATAAAATTTGTGCATCCTCCCTAGATCCACTCCTGTAAAAGGTAAAGAAATAATAATAAAGCTCAGTGAAAAGAAAGTGAAGCTAACTCATCACCTAATCAGTTATAATAAGTTCCCAAACTCACCATAGATCTCTCACTAAGTATCACATACAAGGAATAATATAATATCCAACATAATATCAAAGAAGGAACCCCGCTACCACTTTCCCATTGGTTTTCCTCTTTTCCCCAATATCGTACATCTTGAGCCATATCTCTCTAAAGTAAGCTAGCCCAAAGACACCCGGGACAATTTATCGTATCATGAAACCCTTGCATCACATCATCTAATCATCCCAATCCAAATTTACAGATAGAAATTGAGTAGTTTCTAGGAACCACCATAACCCATATGTTGAGTATTATACCTCAAGCTATTTCAACCCACACACGACATACCTACAATAATCCATAAGATACTATATCCAGTGATATATATGTTTGAAATAACCAAAATCCATTTCAAATATCCACACACATATATGGTAAAAGTAACTATCATTCATACCAACACATAATACCACTAAAATAAGTGGGTAGGGAAAGAGGGGGTAGTCATCCATCCATTCCTCTCCAACCAGGATGTTTTGGAAAACACCCTCCTAGAGTCCACTGGGTGTCAATTTCCCTACCGACAAGGGTGGTTTAGCATATAAAATCACATAACATATAGGATATATATATCTCACAACCAAACTATGGGCATCAACCTAGTATTAATCTCAACTGTAACTATTGTCGCTTGGACACCTGATTGACACTACTACGGACTGGATATCCTATAAGCACACAAGTATCTAGGAAACTTAATTTAATTAATTATTTATTTTAAACATTTCACATTATTTTAATTAACTTATGATCCATTAATTAACATTATTAAATTTCATTTTACATTGATAACCAACCAAAGTCTATTCCTACTAAGCATAATCTGACTGATTCCACAGTTTCTCAAGATTATCATCTTTTCAACATTCTGTCAAGTACTAAACCCATGAGTTAAAATGTTTATTATTCATTATCATTCCATAATTCTAGGTACTCTAGGACAAAACCTAATCCATCATAAAAGGAATGCATAAAATTTTCACAACCAACTACTTCAAGCAGTGGGAAAGGAATGTAGGTAAACAAGGAGCCCGGTCATTCGACCATTAAAGAAGATTCATTAACAAGAAAGAATTCTAGATTTCATCAGAACAATGAGAAAAACCTAACTTCAACTTTTTCTATAAGTATTAGTTCCATCCCTAAAACCACCATACATATCACCATGTATCCATCCCTCCATCACTGACACTAACTACTGCCACAAACCCGAGCCTCCCCATCTATGTCTTGTTAACCATAAACCATCCCATGATCACATCATGTCACATTGAAAGACTCACATCTAGAGAAATCTCTCGATGTAGTAAGAAAACAACAAACAAATTCAACATGTAATCTAGGCCCTAAAAACCAAGGCATATAGCCTTAATAAAAAAATAGGCTCGATCAAACCCAAACATTTATCTTTATCAAACAACTAGTTCATTAATGTCATAAAATAACCAATTCATTTATCATAGGTTACAACCATAGGTAACCTAAGGTATCAACTAATAAATGGTAATAATTATTTTAAACACGATTCTAAGAAGAACATCTAGTTTCATTAAAATTAGTTGAAAAAATTTCAATTAAAACATTCCTATTTAATTATTTCATTACCAAACATACCAAATTCACATTATTTATCCAATTATATTAACATAAGAAAGAAAATTTTCATTAACATGCATCAACCATCACTTTGATTTCCATCAAATCATAAGAAGAACAATTTCATTTAAACATGCCTATTTAATTCTTTTTCAAACAAAAATGAAATGATTTACATTCTTTAACCATTTTTTTCATATCAAGAATAAAAATAGATTACACACTATCTATAAAAACAAGAGTCAAATCTATATCATGATGAAAAAACATGGCATTTCTATAACTATAAACCATTTATTTTCATTACTTTGGTTTAATATTCATTAAGGTTAATTAAAATATTAACCAAGATATAAAACATGATAAATTTATAACTACACATAAAATAATAGGAGAATTAACAAATTCCATACCTCATTTAGAATTTCAATGTTCTTCTCATAAGAATAGATGAACGAGGTTCAATCACCATAGAAAGAAATGCCACCAATTTAAATTAAGGATAGTTGTAACCTAGAATCTAAAAACCACCATCAAACCATTCTAAAAAACACTCAAAAAGGGCCTCCTATTACTACATTATTCCCAGAAAATAAGAAGCTAAGAAAAATAATAAAAAGATAAGAAATGAGCATACCTCAAACCAAAAGAATTCAATTCTCCATGAACTAAGGGTTTGAATCCACAAGGAATCAATAATTGGTCTATAAAGGAGGTAGAATGAATTATTACCCAACAAAAACTTTTGAAAATGAGACCCCCATGTGAGAAAACAATCAACCAATGCATAGGTTCATCCGAAAGTATAGAAAATGAAGGAATTCGAGAGGAGTGTGGATAGATTATTAGAGAGGAAGAATTGATTTTTTTAAGAACTATATTAACTCCTCATGTGTTTCCCCTTTATAAATGGTCAAGATACTCAAAGATAAGTGGCCGTTTTGTCCATTCTAAAACCTTCTTGACTGCCATTATGACTTCCACTACGACTTGGTCACAACCGTAGTCTTCAGTATGTTAGCTTGAAATGGATCGCACTAGAGGATGCTATCTTCATCCAAGGAATTTTTCCCTCACTAAACCCAAGACCATAGGCATGGTTCACATCTCTTCCCTATTTTGGGTAGGCGTTCCTCCATGGCACCACACTTAGCACACACCCTATCCCATTTTAATAAGGAACTCACTAGGCCCAAAACTGCCTCTAAAATAGATTGACAAGCCATTTTAATGGCCATGGTTCACCAAGAACCACATAGTCAACCACCAAGCACCCATAATTACCACTACCATGACCCCACTAGGTATTTATGAACATCAAGAAGGATCAATGCCCTCTATAATCCCCCATAACACCTTAAAACCCCCTCTCGGTACCACCAAGCCTCAGAAAATCACAAATGAAAAGCTATGAAGGTATGAACCATTATGATTTCCTTTATTATTTTTTCTATTCCTAATTATTTTCACTCGATAGAATGACTTGAGTAGGTTGTGTGATTTTAATGATCCCAATAAGATCACTATACATGGAATAAATTTTGTGTAGGATGGTTGGATCTAGTGTTTCTTTCACATTAAGGGGAATTTTCATGTGTAGGGAGACACATCATGCATTATTGTTCACTATTTAAAGAGAGATAGGTGCATGAGTTAAGACATCAATCATACACTAAGAGGGGAGAGTGTCAATGGTTTAATCATTGTAAATATGTAATAGGTAGTAGATAATTGATCCATCTGGATCCTGTTTGTTCTCACTAACTTATATATTCATTTATTTTTCTCATTTCCTTATTTTCTTGTTTTTAACTATTTATTCACTCTTTCCACCATTTCTTCATTCTATTTTTATTTACTACTTCCAAATATGAAAAAAAACCCAAAAAAGTGTTTCAAGAATCATCAGAATGAGTGAAACTGCTTCCTTGAGAGTGACCATAAGGTTAACTACTATTCTATATCTAGGGAGATTTAAATGTATATTTTATAGTTCAAATGACAAGGATATCATAAATTGGTTCCATTTTTTAGGAAGAAATATTTGTTTTAATGATTCTTTATTTTTTGTTTTTCTCCTTTCAACATCAAAAAAATGATGAAACCACCCCAACCCTTGAAAGGAATTGTTTCATTTATTTCCTATATAATTAGAGATCAGTTCAAGGATTTGAGTGAATAATATTTTAAAGGAATCATATAAGTATTTAAATAATACTTGAAACCACAACTTTTGGAAGCCTTATTTAAATAACTTAAGTATTTTCACACCTTTTCCCTGAGTTTTGTATAGAAGAGCTAGAGTTTACCACTTTTGAAATTGATATGTCCTTAGATTCAGGGTTGGAGATACAAGATCCACATACTAAGAACTTTTTAAAGGGCTATTAGGAGATGATAAATATATAAACTATGGAAGCTGGATAACTTTGTGAGGATAATTTAATTTATATTATTTATTGTAATTATTTTTAATATAATAACCCATTTACAGTTTCTCTATGATTTAATAGGTTGAAATGACATAAGATGTCTTATCTATTTCCATGTAATAAACCAAAAATGAGGTGGTCTATTTTAAAGAGAGGATTGAGGAGAATGAATACCTCTCTACTACCCCAATCATGCTCCTAGGAGTAATTTATAACCTTGAATAAGAACAAGATAAATTGTTATAGAGAGAATCTGATTTCATGGGAGAAGCTACATTATTATTTGACTTTGATTATATTATAATTGATTTGGATTGAATTTCTCTCATTATTGGTATTAAAGATTCATCTCAAATTTATGTCTTCCTAGAGAGTCTTTAAGGAATTGAGACTTCACTTACTATGAACTTTTTAACTTATAGTTTTTATTGGAAATTTAAATTTGGGAGCTGCTGAAATAGATGAGGAAGTGTTGTAACTATTCATTTGTGTCAAAGAGGATATTAACACATTTTTTTTCATAAAATAGGAAATAATAGATTAGATTGAGTAAGTGGATAATTCATATATGGGAATTGAATTCCCCAACCTATGCACACCCACCATCAAGTTAAAGAAAAAGGGAAGATCCCCTATATCCTATTCCCCTCTCCAACACTGCCAAAGAGTGAGACTTCAAAAAAGCTATACAAGGGGTTTTTCAAAAATTACACAACACTGAAGTTGAGAAGGATATAATTTGGAGGTCTTATTTAAGAATAAACAACCCAATTTAGATTTGGTTTGAACTAAAAGACTATCCATATGTGGATAGTTCAAATGGAACACCCCTTGGGGGGCTATCCCAATATTATCTTGAGATTTATTTTGTTTCATGATTTATTTTTTATTTTCCCCATTTAAGTGTTTCATGTCTTCTTGTAGATAATAACCAAGTAGTACATTCATAAGGTGCATGCCCATTAAAAGGAACCCAATTGAAAAATAAGGAATTGTGGAAGAAAAATTCTAATTATAAAGACCAAATGGATATTCTAGATGGATCTAATAGAATCAAAACCCCCTAAACTAGATTTTGGTTGAAAATTTTCCTTGAGATTAATCTGATTAATTCTAATATGGATTTATGTTTATTTTATTAAGAATTTAATGGATTAGTGAATGATATCACACAAAGAAAAAAAATTAAGGATACATGTGGAATTACTTAAATGTTTAAATCTTATACACTAGGAGAGTATTGATCTAACTCTTCCCATTTACTACATGATGTTGAGAATTAAGTGTGGGGGATGTTTCTGAGTTGATTCAAATTCAATTCAGGGAATATATATTTTTTTGATTGGGTTTTTAACATGTTTTATTCTAGGATTTTGAAAATCGAATTGAACCTCATTTTAAAATATTTCTAAAACCCTTTAAAAAGGATTTGGATTAAAAAATTAAACTTATTTTAGCTCTATTGAAAATTCTAGTTTCTGTTCTTAAAATTAAAAGCATGAATTCTGTTATGTTTTTTTGATTGTTTGAGCTATGTGGAAAAATAGTTTTAAACTTATTTGAATACCCCTTCACCATAAAATTTAACTACTGAATTGAAAATCTATTTTGAATCGAACTTAAATGTTCTTCTATCTTAAGATTCAATATTGGAGAAAATGTTGAGTTTTAAGTGTAGGGGAGAGGGGTTTAAAATTCACCTTAATCGCACTTCAAGTAGTACCTATCAAATAACCCTGTTTTTTTAAAATAATTCCCACATTTTAGGATTAAGATATAATTTTTAAAATAAAATGAATATTTTGTTGTGTTTTTAGGGTAGTAAAATAAAAAATCAATGTGTCCTGCCTTAGGGAAAATCCCATGTTGTTTTTAAGGGATTTCATTGATTCTTAAATTATTGTATTTGCATGATTATTGAGTGATGATACCTACTATTTTTATGGAAGTTCTATTTAAGAACTATGTAAATGAGTGTGTTCGGATAAATATTTGTGGAATTGGAATTATAATATGAGGAAACTGAATATTTGAATTTGAACCTAGGTGACTTAGCCTTTTTGAAACAGAACAAATCAGGGAGATAAATCAATTGATAATAATATTATTCCTTTGAAACTAGAGTAAAATGGGAATTTGGTATCCCATGGTGAATCTCTAATACATTAGGCATTGGGTGTTTGTAAATATATAAGATCCAAATTCAATAGGTTCTTTACACATACATGGTTGGAAAAAATTCAAATAAAGTGCCTAAGTGTAAAAAATGAATTCATTTAGGTTAGGGGAATATTGAATCCAGATGAAAAAGGGGGAAATTGACTTATAAAATAATCTTTTAAATTGAATCAATTAATTGAAAAATGAATCATCATTTTTTAGAACCTAAGGGAAAGTGAAAATTGAAGGTTCCTCTTATTAATGTCTTAAATCCACTTAAATATAACCTATATGCACTTCCAGAACTGTAACATGAATTGGAATTTAAGTCGATCTATGGAGATAAATCACATTAGAAGCATGGAAATTTTTAGCAATGTATTTTTTTTATCTTATTTAATGTGATCACATAGACAAATTTTCGATGTATCTTATTTCCCATGTATGTGAAAGTTCAGCCTGATCAGAACCACATATGGGAATTTTCAATGGGAAGCAATGTAGGCAAAAATTAATAGAGGGGTTCTCTATTAAAGATGTCGATGACATCCTTTGATGATATAGAAGCTTATAGGTGCCTTAAAAATTCATAAAATGAGGAAATTCATTTCCAAATTAGAGTTTATCATTTCAAAGTCAACTATGACTATAATTATTATGGTTTTGGAGAATCAAGGAATAATATGATCCTTGATGATACATTTACACATGGCATATATATAGAGTTAAGATCATACTCACTACTGAGCATGGAAATTTTAGGGGAATCACATGTCATCACAGAATCTTAAATATCCTCACTAAAAATTCATTCAAAGCAGGTGAAAAGCACCTTAATCATTTCATGTGGATGTTATGCTTCCTATTATATTTGTTTTTCACCTATTTTTTTCTGTTTAAATAAGTATAGATATTAATCTACGAAATTAATATTTCTGATCTGTGGGATCTATTTATGGTTCTCCTTCTACCCATTTTATCTCTTCTGTAATTCCATTCTACTGTAAATACAATGCTTGTTCGTTCTTCTTTTCCCTTGTGTATGATCTCTAACCTTCAAACATAGAGGAATAACTTGTGAGCTAGTTCCATGAGGTAATTACAAAGCTACTTGGAGATTGAATATCAAGCTAATTATTGATGATTTTTTTGATCTTGGATTACTATGAGGGTGAATTAATAATTGTGTCAACACACATATTTATAAGATCAATTTTCTTCTTTTTTACTTAATCATTTTTCCTCTTCTTAATTATTTTCACTAGAAAGAGTGAATTGATTAGGTTTTGTGATTTTAATGATCCCAAGTAGATAACTCGACATGGAATACATTATGTTTAGGGTGGTTGTATTTGGTATTTTTTTTTCATATTAAGTAGAAATTTCATGTACAGGGAGACATCCCATATATTCCTATTTGCTGTTTAAGGAGAGAGAGGTGTATGAGTTGTGATATCAATCGTGTACCAAGAGGGGAGAGTGCTGATGGTTAAATCATTATAGATCTATAATAGATAATATATAGTTTATCTATTTAGAGCCCATTTGTTTTCAATAAATTCCATCACCATTTCTTGTTCTCTTTCCCCTATTTTCTTATTATTTTACAATTTCATCAGTATTCACACCATTTTTTCATGATGTTTTTATCTAATGCTTCAAAATATGAAAAAAATCCCAAAATAGTTTTAAAGAATCACCAGAATGAGTTACACTTCTTCCCTAAGATAGAACCCAAGGTTATCCACTATGCATATCTAGGGAGATTATAAATGCATCTCTAATTGTTTTAACGGTAAGGCTATCAATAAGCAATTGACTGAGTTCCATCCTTCATTTTCCATTGATCTAAGAAAAACTTGACATGTAATTATTGTAAGAGAACTATGATATCATAGTGGTGGGGAGAAATCAATACCCATACATGAAAAGACCACTCGAGCATAGTTTTGGAAAACAATTTCATCCAATAAACCCTAAAATAAATCATTTACTAAGGAATTATAATTTCAATTTGATATAAGAAAATAAAAAATATACTTTAATGATTTCTAAAAGAAAAAAATAAGGTATTCATTTAAGTTTACTAATAATTTTAGAGAAACCCTAACTGGTTTTGGACAACTGAATCCTTTATATAATCTTCCTTTGATTTTCCTCACTTGAATGATATTTCCAATGAGAAAAAAGGAAAGGAAACTATATTTAAAGTTTAAGAGTGGTCTCAGGTCAATCTTGAATCCCAGTTTGGACTAAATTCACCATAAAATAAAACACCATGCCTCAAACAACATCATGTTGGAAGAAATTGTTATAAAAAAATAATTTAATTAATTAATTTAATTTAATAAAAAAAGAATATAAATTCAAATCATCTAGAAATTACAAAAGTTTCATAATAAAGTAAACATTGTATTCCAGGACCAATGATGAGTCATAATTTTTTTTGAAGTCATATTCTAAGTAAAATAATCATCTCTTCCAAATTTAACTGTGCACAAGATTTTTTTAGCTAATCTAATAAGAAATTAATTTCTTGCAGTCAATTATTTTAGATTTGGGATAACATGAATTATAGGGTAAAAAACACACTCCAGATTTAGTAAATCCATTTTAAAATTTTTCTGAGACCATTTGATTGGTCAAAATGATTATTTTACCCATCAGATTTAAAATAACTAAAATTCATTTCCACTATCATTGATTCTAAGAAAATAGATTTCTTGGCCTTTACATCAGATACACCCTCAAATATTTTCATACTCAAAAGTCCCAATTCAAATTATAAAAATATCAATCACACAATAGGGAGTTGTCACAAAAAATACACCCTCAAAAAAAATACAAACTACACTTAAAAAGGTCATCAAGTGATAAAATATAATCTTGATACACCTTTATCACTTTCAATTCATAGATCAAAGGTGTTATATCATAGATAAACCTTTAAAAGTTTAATCCATAACTCATGATTTTCAAAACCACATGATTAAAATTTTGACTGTAACATAATCTCTTTATAATCAAAGAAGATATCCCAATCCAAAATAAATTAAAATATAAAATACATAACTTGAATAATGTTATATACTCCCCCTTTTCACATGTAATTCAGAGTGTAATCATCATATAAGAGATACAATTTCAAAAGGTGTAAACCACATTATAGAAAAGTCTACATTCAATAGAAGGAATAAACTTAACTCTTATTTCACTTTCAATCACAAGCCCAAAAATTTCATGTAAGAGATACACCTTAAAAAAGGATCAAAGAAAAATTAGAAAAAGGAATAGATCAAGTAAAAATGTGTTACAATCCCGGTTCAACCAGTGAAATGAACCTTAAGACTCTAATAACCATCATTCACTCTGCGCAATCTTACCACTTCAGCTGTACTCACAATGAAATGTAGAAATAAATTCCACTCATCTTATAGAATTATTTAAAACTCTCATAATTTCATATAGAGTTTGTCACATTGACTATCCCACTTGAGGGGATATAATAATTTCACATTCCTCCACTAGGAAACCAATTAATAGTTATCAATAGGAAAGTAAGCAGGATATTTCATCTTACCTAAATTTATGAAAGACAATATTGTAGAATGTATTAAATCTATAGTGATGGTTTTTTGAGGGGTTAATTATTATGTAAATTAAATGGAAAGAATAAACAAAAACCCAATTTTCCATAATATCTATCCATTATTTTTATACTAAATAAAATAAATGAGGAATAAATATAATTTATTTGTTTACTTAATTTTTCCATGATTATTCCATAGGATATTAACAGGGATCATTGAGAAGAACTGAACATAATACTTCCTCTTATAATAACTACGGGTTATGTGAATCTTATAATGCTTGGGAAGAACTTCCTTCATGACATGGACTACTAGAACCTTTAGTTAAATTCTTGAAGATAAATGAGAGCTAAAAAGTTATTTAGGTTGAGGATTTTTCACAACATGTTTAGCAACCCAGATTTTTCATTTTAGAATATTTTTATCAATATTTTATTAAGTGGTTGTGTAGTTGGATTAATTTTAGCTGGGGTCATGGGATTTTAAGAAATATTTAATACTTGGTTTTCCTATCCCTGATGTTATAAATATCTCATCTAATTATCTAATAAAGTTTATATTACTTTTATGATAAAATCCCTAGAGAGATTAAGGTTTGCATCATAAAATTATTTTTAGAGGAGCTGATGAAATCCCACAGATTGTGTCCATAAATTTAAGATTTAGAGAAATACCATCGATAGAGGAATTTATTTTTTATTCTTTTCTCATTATTCATGTAATTTATTTATAATTCTTATCCTTGAAATTATTTATCATTTCATCAATCATTGTGAATATATTTTTTCTATGAATATTTTTTATTATGAATTATATTAGTTTATGTACAAAGAATGGGTGGTTGGACCAATGCTAAACACCATCCCTCCCCCCACAACTTGACCAAACAATGCACCATGGGTTTTTGAGTGGTGACATAACCTTTGGATTGTGAAAATTTCTGACCGAGTTTCCTTGAACACCACCGATATCTCTCTTCATTACTTTTATTTATCCCTCATAGAAAGGATAGATAATGAAGCTATCAACCCTCATGGTGTTCAACGATGGGTGAGATAGTAAAGATGATAATGGATTAGATTAGAGTGGTTCTGGAATAATAGATCCAAGAAAATAGAGAGGTGTCTTAGGTAGAAATAGATGATAATGGAGCTTAGGAACAGTGTTAGCAGCGGGATGCAATGGAAATGGGCATGATGACATCCATCATGACAGATTAAAGGATCAATGATGAGTTATATTTAGGGTGTATGCAAATAAGGGTTTCATAAAGGAAGTAAAACTTAGGTTTAACATCATTACAAAACATGTGATGGATATACAACTGTCATGTCTGAGTAAATGACATGACTTGGTCCTCTAAAACACATGCTTAGGTACCTCTTAGGTAAACACAACATGTATCTAATTAATACAATCCATGTCTAAGTAAATGACATGTTTGGTCTAGGAGTACATGCCCGACTAACTCGTTTGATACACATGACATGTATCCAGTAAGTACACACCATGTATGATAAATGACATGACACAAGCCACAAATAACATGCTCAAATAACTATTGGAATGAATATTCCATGTTAATCATAGGTCATACCATATAGGTTAAATGAAACGACTAGATTATGGTAGTATACACCCAACTATTACTTAGTACACATATAAACTATAAGTCAATGTTCATGTTGAGTCAAAAGTCCTCTTTTGACTTCTATGTTTTTGTTTTGGAAATCACAAATGTCTTGATAATCAGACTAACCTTGTCTATCGTATCGTACTGACCATAATGATCGTACTGATCATGTTGATCGTACTGATCATACTGATCGTACTGACCATGCTGATCGTACTGACCATACTGATTGTACTGACCATGCTGATCGTACTGACCATGCTGATCGTACTGACCATGCTGATCGTACTGACCATGCTGATCGTACTGAACATGCTGATCGTACTGAATATGGAATTTGTATTGAATCTTCTTCTCACATATTTCATTACATACTTGTGTTGATACTTTGTCAAAAACACATGCTTCATTTAAATCGTACTCTTGATTATCTTATTCATATATCTTGTTCTAACCAATATGATGTCGTTGAGTTAGTTACAAACTAATCAAAACGATGTCATGATTTTTGTTTCAATATGGCCGTTATGATGCCAGGTGTCCAAGTCCCTATGAGTTTTTCGGAGAAATATGACCGTTGGAGGAGATGTGACCATTGGAACCCGAGGCCTATAAATAGGAGGTCATTTGAAGCCAAGAGAACAATAGACAACAGACAAGAGAACAAGCGTGATACAACTGTGATACTTTGCTTCTATCAAGTTCTAGAGAAAGATGCTGTGACTTCTCTCATGCTTTGTGCTTTGTGCGTCCGATCATCGTATCGAGGGCTTTCAAGTGATTGAAAGATAGAGGTGCCGATCACCTACAAAATCGAGGGCTACCGGGGATAGGCAGACAGATGGTCTGATCATCGTATCGAGGGCTGCCGGGGATAGGCAGACAGACGGTCCGATCATCGTATCGAGGGCTGCCGGGGATAGGCAGACGGACGAACTGATCATCATATCGAGGGCCCACCAAGGTGTTGGTGAGACATACCTTTTATCCTAGGTGAAAGGATAACCCTTATCTTTGGGTTAAAAGAATTGTAATTCTTTTACATTTCCACTGCTAATTGTATTAGAAAGGAAATTGTTTTTGTTTCCTTTTCTATCTCTTATACATTTGTAATTGTTTCAATTACATCCATTCTATTACATATTGTATTGATTGATTCTATACACTTTAAGGTAGAATAATTCATCTTTATATTACTCTGATTATTGTGTTCGTCTTGAATACAGTTGTTTTACATTTCATTAGTATTACGATACATCATACCTTTTTATATTCAATACAATTGTGGGTGTTTGTATTTGTATTAGTTTAAGATCATTTAAACTAATCTATTAGTTGCTAAAAATCAAAAGTTTTTAAACCTATAATTCACCCCCCTCTTGTATTGTTCCATCTAATAGACATACATACATACTTATTCAATCCAACAGTTCATACTGTGTGCTTTTATTTCCCAATTATTTTTCATATCATCATCCAAGTTTCAGAATTGGAAAATATAATAAATAATTTTGAGTGTTTTTACACATAGAACATGCTGGTACAATCCTAATTATCATCAAAGTTCATTTATAAGTCATTTTGGGAAGTTTGAGTATTTTAGATTTATAATGATAATGATAGGGTTCAGGTGAGTCATTTGGAGAAATCATGGGATTGTATGAGTTTATAAGATGCTAGACCTCTAATAGAAGAGTATGATCATGATAGAGTATTCATTGAGGTTCACAGACCTCATGAGATGGATTTTTTTGAACTGAAAAGTTAAAAAAAAGTCTCTAGATAGAGACTTGATTTAGCGGTGTCCCTATATGCTTTCCCACACATATCAGAGTCTTATAGAGCACATTAGTGATTTAAATATTCTTGGTAGAGATATAGTCCACTATTGGAGTAGGTCTAGGTTTCCCTGGGGTATATTTGTAAGTAGAATCTAAAAGATGATAGTTTTTGAGATCTCATCACTAGAGGCATGTGAATTTATGATATCATTCTTGAGGATTTATGCTAGAAGGATCTCACAATGGTTCTAATCATCTAGGAGACAAAGATTTCTATGCTTATATATGTTGATAAAATTTGTCCTAGGATTTTTTGGTCTTGTGAGCAGTTGAGGAAGCCATTTTGGTACCATATAATGTAACATTAGGATGAGAGGATTCCCCATAGTGTGAAGGGTGTCCCTCTAGGAGGAAGATTCGATAGAGAAACTAGTTGGACAATAATAGGATATAGAGGTGTATGATGCTTTGATCTAATTCCACCACCACCACCTCTAGTTGGACTACGCCAGACTTAGGATTTTGGTGATCATGTCCATAGATAGATGTATTATATGGAGGGATATGATTTGGGAGTACTAGATTTGGTTTGAGGTATGTTCCAAGCCTTTTATACATTTTCAATCATGCTTATCAACATCAATGTTAGCAATCCGTTTGTTACTACATTGGTATTTTGAGAATTAGGAATGCTAGTGGAGCCTTTAGCCTATCCTATTCTACCAGAGACTCTTACTAGAGGTGATCACCCACCTACCCACATCTTTCATCAGTGTGAGATTACATCTTATAGAGAGTGGTTTTATTGAGATATCATCATGATAGAGATTAGGCAATATAAGGTCATCCTTGGTATGGAATACTTATCAATAATTTAAGATTGGGTGTATTTTTATCATCACATGATGATATAATTTTGATAAAATGGGTTATGGTTCACCTTAATTTTTGAGTCATAATTTCAAGTGGGATGATTAAGGCCAACCCTTAAGAAGTTATAGTTGATTACCCACAAGTTCATGAGCTTATATTTATGAATTTTGGATTCTTTAGAGGATCAACTTAACACTGTTATATATAAGTACATGGATGTTTTTTATGGAGGACTTCCCAAGGCTTCCCCACCATCAAGTGACCAAATTATGTATCCACTTGCATCCTGAGACCACACTAATTTATTCTTAATATTATCAAATGGATTCATCAAATTTAAAGGAGCTAAAAGTGAATATAGAAGAAATTTTAAAGAAAGGATTCATTAGGTCCAGTGTGTCCCCTTGGGTAGTTCCCATTTTGTTTTCCATGAAGGTTTACATGAGTTAGTGGATTTTTTTTGACTATCACTACCTAAATCAGGTTCTAGTAAAAAAACAATCTATCGAGGATCAATGACCTATTTTACCTACTGAAGGGAGATAAGTGGTTCTCAATGATCGATCTTAGGTACAAATATAATCATATTAGGTTTATGAAAGGGAAATATTAAAGATATCATTCATGTGTCATAACAATAATTACATGTTCCTAGTAATTCCATTCATAGAAATGAATGATATTATTGTATTTATGGGTCTCATGAACTTGATATTCCCTCCATTATTAGAATAGTTCATGGTTGTATTCATTGATAGAATAATTATCTATTCTAGGTCAAAGGAAGAGATCACTGGGCATTTGAGTATTTTCCTAGACTTTCTTCGAGAGAAATGGCTATATATTAAACTATTAAAGTGTAAATTCTAGATCTAGGACGTCTATTTCTTAGGTAATTTAATCTTGAAGGGTGGATTATTGGTCAAGATCATGATGGTTGAGGTAATGATGGTTTTTGGATCCTCCCAAGAGCGTGTTAAAGGTGTGAAGATTTCGTGGGATAGTATGATATTATTAGAGGTCCATGTAAAACTAATTCAAGATTTAGATCCCATGATTGCCTTTTAATAAAAGGGGAAATCATTCATTTTGTATGACCAATGCTAGATATATTTTTAGGAGCTAAAATAGAGGTTGACCAATGATCTAGTTCTATGTTTTCTAGAGTAAGGAGTTAAGCATGTAGTGTTTTGTGATTCCCATGGAACTAGTCTTGATTGTGTGATAATGAAAAGGTTGGTAGTGATTTATTATAGTCATAGTTAGCTATGACCTTATAAACATAACTACAGAACCCATGACTTAGAGAACACATTAGTTTTTTCACCTTTAATACTTGGAGACACTACCTTCTGAGTGAGTGATTTATGGTCGATACAGATCACATGAATCTTTAGTAAATTTTATCCAAATGAGATCTTAACCTGAGATAACAACGATGGATAGAGTTCTAGAAGGACTATGGTTTTGTGATATTTTATACTCATAGGAATGGAAATGTGTTGGATAATTATCTTATTAGAAAATATACATATAAGTTGGAAAAAGATTCATTTTAGGAGTGAAACATGATGAACAAACTATCCTTTATGTTGTTATTCATGATGGAAGAAGGATACATCACTTAATTTCATTAGATAATGGTACCCCAGCAAATTTTCACTGAGTAAGGGAGGAAAATCATAGAGACATGGATTGTGTGGTATTACATGACCAAATCTATTCAACCAATGCATAAAAGGGTTTATATGAAGGGGTAGAGAACTTCATACTCTTATAGAAAAAACAATTGTTCTAGAAGAGCTATGTGTGGAAGTTTAGAAGGAGTTTATGTAATCCCCCAAGATTTCATAGTATGTTATTTCTTCAAATTAATTCAATAACTTGCACTACACACAACACCGAGTTCAAGCACACCACGACTTACCAAACCAGTCGTTCAAAAGCGGTTATGAATAGTATTAACTGAATTTTGAACTTTATATAATCCTTATAATTTTAGAATCCATATTATGAGTTTCTTAGACATAATATAAGAACAAATTCATTTTTTAGATAAAATAAGTATTTTTCAAAAAATGCAATTTCACCGCCTTTTAATGAAGAACCCTTTTTAAATCCAATATTTGAAACTTTAATATATTCAATTTGACAAAATAAACTTATTCTTTAGAATCAAGACATAATAATTTAGTTTAAATAATGTTTTGGTGTTTTTTCTGAAAACTTTCATATTTGGATGAATAGTGAAAATTAATATATTTTAAATGAAAAAAACTTTTTTAATCAAAATAATTTATATTGTTAAATTATAAATTTTAATGGTTTGTAAGTATAAATAGATTATATTTTTACCATTTAATCTAATTATGGTCGTTTTAAGTAATTTCACATTGAAATTGGACATAAACAAGTGTCAATCTTTTGATAGTTATTATTTCATAAAAACACATTTTTTATTTTTGACAAGGGGAATTAATTTTAAATTAATTTCTGCCAATTATGTGTTTTGAATTTGGAAAAATGGATTCAATATTTGGAATTATGAGTTCCAAATTGTGTAAATAGGTAACTTTTTTTTAGACATTAGGAATATTTACTTCAATAAATATTTTATTTACCGTGGTTAAAGGGGTAAATCCAGTAAATAATGTTAAAAAATAATATTATAATAATATTAAATTACCATAACACATATCCTAACCCTATTAGATGATACATGTAAGACCATGGGTATCCTTGGGTAGATTTTGAGACCCCATGGAGCCACTTGGGAGTGATAATGACATTTTATATTAAATAATCTAAAGTAAAGACAAAAATAATAAAAGCAAATATCTTTTAGTAAAAATTTTTTTATATGAGGTTATATAATTGATCTTTTAGACTATAAATAGTCATTAGAAATCGAAAAATATTTCCTACCTCAGGAGATTTTATTTATAATTTTTAGAAATAAAATAAATATATTTATATTTGACACAATAATGATGCAGTATTTTCCTTATTAATAAAACAATCAAATAAATGATATTATAAATACTAAAATAAATATAATTTGAAAGTTTTGATGCCATACAAAAATTTTATAGGTTACTATGACATGTTAGGGTTGATTAAATATATTTAGTTTGAAGTAATAAAGTTTTTAGGACTTTAACAAAAATCAATTATTAAATAATGTCAAAATTGACATAAATGAGTTTTTAAAACAAATACAATATTATTGGTTGATATAATAATCTTAAAAATATAAGGTTCAGCCAAAAGACTTATATAATGACAGGTGTATCATTAATGAACCACTTGGGGTTCTCTTAGAAGTTTATAGTAAGTTTATTAACCATATAATATAAAAATACAAAGAGACATGGTAAATGTCAAACTATTTAACTAAGAGTTAAATCTAAAAGATAAGGTTAATATAGTGACCCAAACCTGTCTAAAACCTATTGTTTGAGAGGTTTTCGACCCATCCCCACCTTATCCTTTAAATAATTCATTTTTTAGACATTATAAACCAAAAATTATTTTATTATAAAATAATATTTCTAGCTTTTCCTAAGGTTCCCCTCACCCCTCTTATAAAAGGGAACTTCCCCTTCTCTCTAATTCACACCTTCCAAACCATTTGGATTGGAAAAACCCTGCCCAAATACCTTATAAACTGTCCTCAATTCATCCTAGAGGCCTTAATTTAGTCATAAATCCAACCTAATGATCTTTTTTGATCAAATCAAAAGGAAGAATCCGATGAAGAGGTAAATATTTTTGATCACCACTTTAAAGTTCTTTTCTTCTTCCACTTATTATTTCCTTGTTGTTTCGATTATAAAATAATAACTTTAGTATCTTCTATATAATATGATTTTATTATAAATATGGTACAACCATATTCATTATTCTATCCATCCTTTGAATGACATGTCACCATACGTGCGTACGTACGACTTACCGTCTCCACGTCATGGTGTAGTTGTTATTCAATACATTATTATTTGGATGGGTATAATAATGATGTTTAATTGATGTAAATAATAAATATAACATGATAATTATTCTATATATATTATATACCATCCAATTATATATGATTTTAATATCAAAATAATGATATTGTCGCTTGTGCATACGTACGGGTTACCGTCTCCACAAACATGATGAGATTCATTCCCCATCGTAACCATTCAAGAATAATTTTCATTTGATGATTAAAAATAATGCTTAAAAACTTTATATAATTCTGGATATGAATATAAAACATCCCATCCATAACTAACATGACTCACATAACAAATAATATAAAGGAAAATTAATTAGTTAACACCCGAAACGACGATAATACTAAAATATCATTAACAAAGAATTATTATAAGATCATATGTGATATTATAATTATGTATATAGTTATTGTATAATTTAATAACAATGATTTAACTATTATACAAGAGGTTAACTTACCCTCTACCAAGGAAAAGTACAAGGTAAGGGTTAATTCTACAATCTCTTCGTTATCTGAGGTTGTTTATACATAATTATCTACTGGGAACTCTTTATCATCCACATCCATATTTCTTAAAATGTATTTCAAAACATTTTTACTATTTAATAGAAAACATATTTAAGTTATTTATACCCTTATTTGACCTTATATGTTTTTGAAAGTAATATTTTTGTTTTTTTCCAAACAAGGTACTTTATAATCTTTTTGACAAAATTAAGGTAAGAATGTTTTTTTAACTTATACGGCGGGTGCAGCTATTTTCTACCGTTATAACATCATCAAAACTTTTCTTACAATCTTATAAGAATATTTTCAAAATAAATGTTTTCTTTATAATTATGTGACTCTTAAATGATTTCAAAATAGAAAGATATATTTCTCTCAAATAGTTTTGATTTCATCTATGTCAACAACCTTTGATAAATTTTACACTTGTTTGAAGTTGATTTATTATGTTACAAATATTCCATATTGTATTTAAGGTTTTTTGATATGTTTGATTTTGGATGAGTTATTTTTATGCATTTCATGGTTTATGGTTAAAGTATTGACATTTCGTATGCTAGTTTTAATATGAATGTTTATGTTATATTTCAACCTATTCTTAAGATGAATGTGTTGGACTAGTAATCTCCGGGTTGGGGACCAATAAAAGTTATCCCTCTTGGTTGCGGTACGGTTACAACAGACCCTCCGGGTTGGAGTCTAGTTACAGAGGCTCTCTGGGTTGGAGTCTGGTTAGAGAGGCTCTCCGGGTTGGAGTCCGTTTACAGAGGCTCTCTGGGTTGGGGTCCGGTTATAGTTATCCCTTAGGTCCTGGCACGAGGCCTTGATAGAGAAATTAAAGTCCAATACTATACATTCCCTCATTATGAAATTAGTTATTACATGTGATTATTCGACTAGTAGAATATCCATGTGCATGTTTATATGGTAATGCTTGATTTATTTTTTCTATATTATGTTAAAGTTTATGTTTTAAAGGCTATTGTTTTTATTACACATCTTTCCATAAAAGTTTATAGCTTCCGCTAAATTATTTACCCTTACTGAGCATCTGAACTCACCCCTTTCTTATGTTTTATTTTCCCCAGATCCCAAGAAGTGTTTTATGTTTGAGATGCAGGGTTAAGCTAAGGGAACAATGGAATTCTCAAAGGATTTTTTTTGTGTGTTGTATGTTAGAAAGTTTAATGTAATGTTCTTGTATGTAATATGTTTTCCAAGACTGCTAAACTGATCGGTCTTTTGAGACTTGATTCATTGTAATCATTCCAATGTATTAAAATAATGCACCGACTCTGGGTAACTGGTGTCGGGGTATTATAGTTGGTATTAGAGGAAGTTTAGAAATAACATTGGAAATAGATTTAGATAAACTCTGATTAGAGAACATTACCCTAATATAGACTTTGAGGATTATTATAGAAGAACTTCCTAGAATTTCAGAACTGTAGATATTTTGTGAGTTTTCCAAGCATTACATCCCTGTCTGGATACGAGTAGGTAGAGGTGGATCTGGCACAGATGTACCTAGGGGTAAAACCCAAAAAAAACCTCTTTAAGCTAGACTCAAATTAGAACTAGTACATGACAATGGGCCTTGCTGCACTCTTGGTTATGACACTCCCAGGGGATATGCTTAAGATAATTCTCATTTTCTTTACAAACCATTATTAAGGGTTTATGAGTATATACTTCCTCAAAGAAAACATTTTTATGATTATGGATCATATCTATAAACTGTTTAATTTATTTTAGGTATTTTACAAGTTTGGAATTATGAATTGCGATTCATAAGCTGACCTAGTGTATTCCATTGTTTAGAAATGGTGCATAGTATAAGGAATGATAATTCTAGCAATACGCATGATTGAAAGATTAAAAAGGATCATATCTTTCATGGTATTAATCCAAAATTTAAAATATAAATAGTCTCCCATATATTCTCATCATATGAAGAAATTGTATCATGTGTTAATATGATAAGTAAAGAATTTTCTGAGTCCTATGGATTTAAAGGGATGCAAGAGAAGAAAAGGATGGAAGAAAGAAATATGGATAAAGAGAAGAGGGGAAAGAAGGACTTTCCCATATGTGATAACTGTAGAAAGAATCACCTTGGTAAATTATTGAAGGGAATGTGAATTTGTTATAAGTTTGGGGAAAAATGACACCAAATACATGATTGCAAGGGTAAGAAAATGGTTTCAAATGTAAATTGTTTCATCTGCAAGGAGTCTAGACACTATGTGAATCAATGTCCCAGTTATCGGAGTATACCACAAATGATGCTATTGGATAATAATAAAGTTATGATACTACCACAGATGAAGATGAATGACTAGCGTTTTTATGTTGTTATTATAGAATTATTTCATTTGAGTGTCGTATCAACAATATACTGGTTATATGAATTATGTAGATAAATAAGGATTGTAATGGAGTACTATTTTATTGAGGATATGAGATTATATGATTATAAGAAAAGTGACTTAATAGTAAGCTACAATTTTTGGAAAATACATGGTTGAAGGAAAGGTAATCCTTAATATGGTCCTGATAATGAGGTAGTGATTTTGGAATAAGATATGGTTGATTTGGATAAAATATATTGGATATTCTTTACTTCCTTAGAACTGATTAATAGTTTTTTTATTTCATCATTGTTGGAATATTCAAAATTTTTAGATATAAGGAATACATCCAATATTATATAAAGGATAAGGGAGCATGAATGTAATAAATAAGGTTTTATGGTAATTCAGGGTGTTACCATGTTTTAAAATAATACATGATTAAGGTGTTCACATGTTATTATGTGGCAAAAAGGATCTTCATTGTGTTTAACTTCCCTATAAATTTTGGACTGTGAGTTTGGATAGAAGTATTTTGGATAAGTCCAAAGGTTATAAAGTATTAAGTTTGAAATTTGATACTATTGTTAAGGTTATTTTTGGATTGTTATAAAAAGGACAACACACATACCATGTGATAATTCGTCGCGTCGGACAAAGCTGCTGGAATCGAACCCACAATGATAGTACGATTGGGATTTATCATCTACCACTGGACTACGTGAAGTCCTTGGATTGTATAATGTAGTTTCTTTTTTTAATGGGTCTTATAGGTGAATTATAAATTCATTATTTTTGGAACCCTATACGATTATGATAAATAGAATATATTTTTTGAAATCATTTAGAGTGAAAGATGAGTTTGTGGTAGGAATTAGTTGAAGAATGAAACACTACTTGTCAAGTATATATACATACATATATAATTTTTTCCCTCTTATTCTATGGTTAAATTAATTCATAAACTTTATGGAATGGATCTTAAAACCAAAAATGAATTATCTTAAAACCTTATGTTTTGTTGAACTGATGGTATTTTAAATCATCATAGATTGATGGATTTGAGGCCCTCAATTTTACACTTGTTTGTGATTGATGATCTCAATCACTCCCTATAAATATTTTTTTTTCCTATAATTATGTGTCTTTAATTTCCACCAATGTTCTACTAAACGAGATCATAATTTGGAGGTGACCCTTTCATTTCCCCTTTCCTCTTATTAAGACTAAATTTTATTAACCCAATTTTCGATGTGGGTTTTCCCAAAAAGGTATTTTCTATTTTCAACCTTTTATTTTCGAAGAAAAATTTCAAATTGAGAGGACGAAATTTATTGAAGTAGGGAAGAATGTAACACCCCAAGATTTCATAGTACGTTATTTCTTCAAAGTAATTCAATAACTTGTACTACATGAAACATCAAGTTCAAGCACACCACGACTTACCAAACCCGCCGTTCAAAAGCGGTTATGAATAGTATTAATAGAATTTTGAACTTTATATAATCATTATAATTTTAGAATCCATATTATGAGTTTCTTAGACATAATTTAAGAACAAATTCATTTTTTCAGATAAAAAAAGTATTTTTCAAAAAATGCAATTTTACCAACTTTTAATGGCGAACCCTTTTTAAATCCAATATTTGAAACTTTTTTATATTCAATTTGAAAAAAATAAACTTCTTCTTTAGAATCAGGACATAAGAATTTAGTTTCAATAAATTTTTGGTGTTTTTCTGAAAACTTTCATATTTGTGTGAATAGTGAAAAATACTATATTTTAACTAAAAACAACTTTTTTAATAAAAATAATTTATAGTGTTAAATTATAAATTTTAATGGTTTGGAAGTATAAATAGATTATATTTTTACAATTTAATCTAATTATTTTAATTGTAAGTAATTTAACTTTGAAATTGGACATAAACAAGTGTCAATCTCTTGATAGTTATTATTTCATAAAAACACGATTTTTATTTTGACAATAGGAATTAATTTTAAATTAATTTCTACCACTTCTGTGTTTTGAATTTGAAAAAATGAATTCCATATTTGGAATCAGGAGGTCCAAATTGTGTAAATGTGTAACTTTTATTTTTAGACATTAGAAATATTTACTTCAGTAAATATTTTATTTACCGTGGTTAAAGGGGTAAATCCAGTAAATAAGATTAAAAAATAATATTATAATAATATTAAATTTCCCTAAAATGTGCCCTAACCCTATTTTATGATATATGTACAACCATGGTAATCCTTGGGTAGATTTTGGGACCCCATAGATCCACTTGGGAGTGATAATGACATTTTATATTCAATAATCTAAAGTAAAGACAAAAATAACAAAAGCAAATATCTTTTAGTAAAAAAATTTTTATATGAGGTTATATAATTGATATATTCGACTATAAATAGTAATTATAAAGATAAAAATATTTCATACCCCAGGATATTTTATTTATAGTTTTTAGACATAAAATATATATATTTATATATGACAAAATAATGATGTAGTATTTTTCTTATTAAAGAAACAATCAAATAAATTATATTATAAATACTAAAATAAATATAATTTGAAAGTTTTGATGCCATAAAAAAATTTTATAGGTAAATATGACATGTTAGGGTTTATTAAATGTATTTATTTCTAATTAATAATTTTTTAGGACTTTAACAAAAATCAATTATTAAATAATGTCAAAATTGACATAAATGAGTTTTTAAAACAAATACAATATTATTGGTTGATATAATAATCTTAAAAATATAAGGTTTGTCCAAAAGGCTTATATAATTATAGTTATATCATTAATTAACCACTTGGGGTTATATTGGAAGTTTATAGTAAGTTTATTAACCATATAATATAAACATACAAAGAGACATGGTAAATGTCAAACTATTTAACTAAGAGTTAAATCTAAAAGATAAGGTTAATATAGTGACCCAAACCTGTCTAAAACCTATTGGTTGAGAGGTTTTCGAACCATAACCACCTTATACTTTAAATAATTCATTTTGGAGCCATTATAAACCGAAAATTAGTTTATTATAAAATAATATTTCTAGCTTTTCCTAAGGTTCCCCTCACCCTTCTTATAAAAGGGAACTCCCCCTTATCTCAAATTAAAACATTCAAATCCATTTGACTCAGCCAAAACCTAAACAAATACCCTCTCAAATGTCTTACCTTAATCCTAGAGGCCTTCCTTTAGTTGGAAATCCAACTTAAGGATCCCTTTTGATCAAATCAAAAGGAAGAACCCGAAGAAGAGGTAAATATGTCATCACCACTTTCAAGTTATTTTATTCTTACAATTCTTCTTTCCTTGTTATTTGCATTATAAAATAATAACTCCAGTATATTATATATACTGTGATGTTATTATAATTATGGTACAATCATATTCATTATTCTATCCATCCTTTGAATGACATGTCACCATACGTGCGTACGTACGGCTTACCGTCTCCACGTCGTGGTGTAGTTGTTATTCAATAAATTATTATTTTGATGGGTATAATAATGATGTTTAATTGATGTAAATAATAAATATAACATGATTATGATTCATTATATATTATATACCATCCAATTATATATGATTTTAATATCAAAATAATGATATTGTCGCTCATGCGTACGTATGGATTACCGTCTCCACGAACGCGATGAGATTCATTCCCCATCGTAACCATTCAAGAATAATTTTCATTTGATGATTAAAAATAATGTTTAAATACTTGATATAATTATGTATATTAATATGAAACATCCCATCCATAACTAACATGACTCAAATAACAAAGAATATAAAGGAAAACGAATCTGTTAACATCCGAAACGACGATAATACTAAAATACCATTAACAAAGAATTATTAGAAGATCATATATGATATCATAATTATGTATATGGTTATTTTATAATATAATAAAATTTATTTAACTATTATACAGGAGGTTAATGTACCTTCGACCAGGGAAAAGTACAAGGTAATGGTTAATTCTACAATCTCTTCATTTTCCGAGGTTGTTTATACGTAATTATCTACTGGGACCTCTTTGTCATCTACATCCATGTTTCTTAAAATATATTTCAATTTTTTTTAATATTTACTAGAAAATGGGTTAAATTAATTTATACCCTTATTTGACCTTATATGTTTTTGAAAGGAATATTTCCGTCGTTTTCCAAACAAGGTACTTTATAACCTTTTCGAAAAAATTAAGGTAAGAATGTTTTTTTAACTTATACAGCGGGTGTAGATATTTTCCACCATTATAACATCTTCAAAGCTTCCCTTACAATATTATAAGAATATTTTAAAACTAAATGTTTTCTTTATAATTATGTGACTCTTAAATTATTTCAAAATAGAAAGAGATATTTCTCTCAAATAGTTTTGATTTCATCTATGTCAACATACTTTGATAAAATTTACACTTGTTTGATGTTGATTTATTATTATACAAATCTTCCATATTGTATTTAAGGTTTTGTAATATGTTTGACTGTGGATAAGTTATTTTTATGCCTTTCATGGTTTATGGTTAAACTATTTACATTTCGTATTCCAGTTTTAATACGAATGTTTATATTATATTTCAACCTCTTCTTAAGATGAACATGTTAGACTAGTATGTTCTGGGTTGGGGACCGGTAAATGTAAGCCCTCCGGGTTGGGGTCTGGTTACAGCAGACCCTCAAGGTTGGAGTCTGGTTAGAGAGGCTCTCCAGGTTGGAGTCCGGTTACAGAGGCTCTCTGGGTTGGAGTCTGGCTACAAAGGCTCTCTAGGTTGGAGTCCAATTACAAAGGCTCTCCGGGTTAGGGTTCAGTTATAGTTAGCCCCTAGGTCCTTACATGAGGCCTTTGACACAGAAATTAAAGTCCAGTACTATACATTCCCTCATTATGAAATTAGTTATTACATGTGATTATTTGACTAGTAGAATATCCATGTGCATGTTTATATGGTAATGTTTGATTTATTTTTGCCATATTTTGTTAAATTTAATGTTTAAAAGGATATTGTTTTTATTACACATATTTCCTTAAATGTTTATAGCTTCTGCGAAATTATTTACCCTTACTGAGCATCTGAGCTCACCCCTTTATTATGTTTTAATTTCCCAGGATCCCAAGAAGTGTTTTATGTTTGAGATGTAGGGTTAAGCTAAGGGAACAATGGAATTATCAAATGATTTTTTTTGTGTTGTATGTTAGAAAGTGTAATGTAATGTTCATTTATGTAATATGTTTTCCAAGACTGCTAAACTGATCGGTCTTTTGGTACTTGATTGCTTGTAATCATGCCAATGTATTAAAATAATGCACCGACTCTGGGTAACTGGGGTCAGGGCATTACAATTTAAAACCTTCTCTTTGTAGGTGCATCCATATGTGAAAAATATGTATCTAGACCTTAAGAATAAATATTATTGGTCATACATGTAGAAAAGTGTTTCAGAGTTCATTTTGTAGTGCCTCACCTACAAATAGGTGAAGGCTAAGCACCAAGTCACAACCAATTTGAGGCAAACTCTTAAGGTTCCATAGTTGAAGTGGGGTGGTATTTTGAGAAACTTTGTGATAAGTATTCCATGTTTAGAGAAGGGTTTGATGCTATCTTGGTTATCATTGAATAACTGACCAATTTAGCTCACTCATTCCTTATTAAAGAGTAGAGTTTGGTAGAGAGTTTGGGATGTATATACATGGATGATATCATATGTTTTTATAGAGTACCCTAAATAATAATTTCTAACCAAGATGATCGATTCACATACTAGTTATAGAGTTGCTTGTTGGAATCTTTTTGGTCTTAGTTATGATTGAGAACAACATCCCAATCCTAGAAAATGACCAAATTAAGAGGACTATTTTGGTTCTTGATGATATACTATGGGATTGTGTGATTAATTTTGGTGGAGATGGGATGGAAACCCTCCTCTATTAGAGTTTTCATACAACAATAACTACCAATCCATATTTAGTATGACACATTTTGAGGCCCATTGTGGGTGACCCTAAAAGTCACCCATTTATTGGTAAGAGATTTCCCAGTCATTGCTTATGGGATTAGAGATGTCATGGTTGATGAAAAAGAAAGTGTAGGTGATCCAAAATCATGTGATGGTAACTTAAATCCATTATAATTCCTATATATATCAAAGTTTAATAACTTTGGATTTCAAGGGTAATGATCATGTATTTTCTAAGGTATCACCATGATATAGATTAAAGTGATTCAGATGAGGAAGTAAGTTATCCCCATGATTCATTAGGCTATTCCAGATCTTGCATGGGGTAGGTGGGGTTGCTTACCACCTGGTGTTACCCCTGTTGTTAGAATGGATTCAGAACATCCTCCATGTGTTACAATTGATGATATATGTGCATGAACCATTATACATTATTGAATGGGGTGAGATAAACGCCAACAATGATATCACATTTGTAGAGTACTCAATGGTGATCAAGGAATGATGGGATAAAACCCTATGGGGATGGGTGATACTGTTAGTATGTCTTTTGGTACCATGATAATCTTTAAGAAAGATTTTTAGAATGTGAGAATCATACATGAGCTCACTACCCTCACTATTTTGAGTGATATATACATTTTAAGATGAAAAAATTGAAGGTGAGGAGGATTCAATGATCTATACTTTTTATTAAATTCTTTAAAATATTTTTATTAATATTTTATTAAATTTTTATGTATCCATATTTTTTGAACTCACTTGGTGTTGAGTTTTATTTATTGTTAGTAAGAATAAATTTTATAAGTATAATGTTTATATGTGTTGAGAAGAGAATCTTGGAAGGATTTTTTTCACAAACCAAACTAGGCCACCTTTTTTTTGGTACCCAAGATGGCCTATGGAAAAACTTAGAGGGAGTTCTAGATCCCCATGGGCTGGAAACTAGTGCTGAGAATCTCAACAAACACCATTGGGAACAATTTCACCCAATAAATATTAATGAACACATAGTGTAGTTCTTTCCATAAATCCAACACAGTGTGTCTATACATTGGACTTCTATGCCAAAGAAATATAAAATTTTAAATTTTAAAACAAACCATATAGGGCATAAGTAAAAATAAACATCTAACTCACATCCATAATATAAAATAATCACATAAAACTAAATAAAAATCACAAAATACATGAAGTCTGAAATAGATGATGCTTACATGGTATAAAAAAACAAACAAAAGAGATCCAAAATACCGATCCAATGATCTCCTCCTGATCCCAAGGACAATATCTGACACTTCCATCAAGACTTACTCCATTAGTGACCCAAGAGAAGGAGTTCCCCAATTCCATAACCTAAAATTGAAAAATCCACTCAGTCTATAGACACTGATTAGTGTAAGAAGGTTGTGTGCCTAACAACCTAGTAGGATCTCACCAAAGATTCTATGCATTTTTTTCAAAACATCACATAAACACTAGTTAAAAATACAATACTTGAAAGTAAAGTTTAACATTTTAAATAAAAAAAATCATACATTCCTTCTTAAAATCCATTTTTGAAAACCTGAACAATGCTTTAAAATAAATTTTAACCATTCATTAGAAAAAACACCTTTTTAAAACTTAATTTTCAAAACCTCTTTGATATCACTTTTTAAACACCACAATAGAAAATAAAAAGTAACAAATTAAGACATCAACTAGGAAAATTAATCTAAATGTAAATATATTAGAATACATAGCTCAATACAACATATATTAAAATCAGTCATAAAATAATTCCAAGCATTACCGAGTAACACTATAATGAACCCAACCATAAGATAAATCAAGGAAAAAAACACATGGAATTATAAAATAGGAAATTAAAATGAAGCAGTGGAATAATCAAGAAAAATAGTAAAAAGGTCAAATTAAATCATATATAGTCATTGAAAACTCCTTAGGTCCTAATGAGATGATCCTAGGCATGCTCAAGAAGAACCATCCATCTGCCTACCCATGAAGTTCATAGACAACATCCTTCCATTACATTATAATCTAGCTCCTAGGTATCACTACCCATAGTTAGATCATATCATATACTAGAGGAAAGTAGTCAGTGTTTGAACATAACTAGTATAATAACCATCCCTTAACCTCCAACCTAGAAACCCATGACTCCCATTATATTAACTATTGGGGGTGGGTAACATTTATATTACATAAATCACATATAAATCACTTAATAAATATCATAACATCATAATAACATACATATTACCACCCCCATACACTACCTAATTTTATAAAACACCCCCATTTTAATTTAATGATCCTCAAATAATAAATACACTCTCACAAGTTTCACAATTCCACATAAACATAATTCCATGGGGCTTACACCTAGGTTGTATCTCATTTTATGAAAAAATTTCATACAAGGTTCCAAATGGGCCTTTTATAATATTTTAGAAATGAAACCTTGAGATTCATTTTAAAAAACTTTGATAAAAAGGATTAGGCTTTTACCAAGGGACAAAACACTTTTGAATTCCTTTTTAAAGACCATTTTTAAAGCCATGAGTTGTTTGGAAATACCTTTTTTAGAAAAATTAATCACCTAAATCAAATCTAATGAATTATAAATTCATAAACAAAACACCTTGATTAGTATAGATAATATCATAACTTAAATCGCATATAATCTATATAAAAACATATCAACAAACTCATAGAAATCCATTAATAATTAATTACAAAATCAAACAACCTTTAAAATACATAAGTAATCCTTATAAAATATTTTGGCAGTTGAAAACATATTTTAAAACAAAAAATTACTTGAGAAAAACCTCCTGGTCATTTTTTCAGATAGTTAGTATGATAAATCCATTGTTACATGAACGTGGAAGTAAGAAACCATGAAAAGAAAATTGCACGGAAACACTTAAATTAGTTTATAACTTTATTTAACTAAGGTCTAACCCACTTTAATAAATCCAAGTAAACTTAAAAAATAAAAAATAATCCCTAATACAATATAACGCACACATAAAAATCAAGTGACATTGAACCCTATGGAATTAAGAACATCCTAGGTCTAGAAAAGAAGTGAGGAACAAGAAAAGGAGAGTAAAAGAGAGAGAGATAACATTAAATAATTCACTTGAAATATTAGTGAAAGAATTAAAAATTGATAGGAGAATGAGGATATATCTCCTAGGGATATTTTTATGGTTTAGACACATAAATTGGGAGATAAATTACCCATTTTATGTTTTAAGTTGATAGGGGTAAGATAATAATATCAAAAAATTAAAAATCTAGGCGCCAACTGTAATGAACCATATATTTATAGAATAATACATTTTCATATATATAAATATCTATGAATAATATATTAATTTTACGTTAAAGATGTAACTTTTTCTAATAGCATACCCTACACACAACAATGGGTTTCTTCGAAATCTTACGTTGCACATAATGTTGAGTTATACCGAAAAATAATACAATAATAATATCATTATTTTAAATGGCACTTAACACCTAGCTGTTTTATTGGAAGGAATGAACAAAATTAACTATATTATGATTTTACATATTTGTTAAATGTTTTTACATTTATCCAATTAATTTTAGAGGCTTAAAATGAGAATGAATCCAATTTTAAGCATAAAATACTCTAATATTTTAAAAAGGCCAGTTTACCGCCTTTTGATGGAAAAACCTTTTTAAAAATATTTTTTCTAAATTTTATATGTTCTATTTGAAAAAATAAACTTATTATTTATAAGAGGGACATAAAAATTTACCTTGTTTGAAATTTTTGTATTTTTATGATGAAATTCACATTTTAATGAATAGTTAAAAATACTTCATTTTAATTCAAAACAACCTTTTCATATAATTTATTTATATAGTTAGATTATCTTTATAACTGGTTTTAAAGAATAATTAGATTAATTTTTTATCTCTTAATCCAATGTTATTCATTGGAAGTAATTTCACTTTTAAATTGGATATAAACACATGTCAATCTTTTGATAGTTTTTACATCTTAAAAACCCGCCTTTTGGTTTTGACAACAGGAGTTAATTTTAAATTAATTTCTAAAAATTCTGTGTTTTGAATTTTGAAAAATGGATTTCATATTTGGAATCATAAGGTCCAAATTGCGTAAATAAGTACCTTCTATTTTTGGACATTATGAATTGTAACTTCAGTAATTATTTTTATTTACCATGGTTAAAGGGTAAATATAATAAAGAAGGTTAAAAAATAATATTATAATAATATAAAACTACCCTAAAACATTTCATAATCATATTTGATGAGATATTTTCGACCATGGCAATCCTTGGGTCTATTTTAGGACCCCATGGAGCCACTTGGGTGTGATGATGACATGTTATAAAAATTAATTTAAAGTAAAGAGAAATATAACATAAACATGTATCTTTTAATAAAACAATTTTAATATAGGATAATATAAATTATATCTTTGACTATAAATATTCATTATAAATATAATTTTTTTTCCTATATCATGGTATTTTATTTATAAATTTTAGACATTAAATAAATAAATTCATTTATGACACAACCATAATGCAGTGATTACCTTATTTTTGAAAGATTATAATAAATGATATTATAAATATTAAAATAAATACTATATGACATAATTTATGTCCTAAACGAATTTTATGGATGACTATGAAATGTTAGGATTTATTTAATGTATTTTTTTGAATTAATAAAGTTTTTATGATTTTTTGAAAAAGTCAAGTATGAATAGTGTCAAAATTGAAATAATTTATAACTTAAAACATAAAATAGTTTATTAAATGTTTTAAAATTCCTAAAAATATAAGATTCATCCAAATTGTTATTAAAAGTTCATATATTTCATAAATGACACTTTTTTGGGTCTTTTGACATGTTATGGTAATTAAATTAACCCAAAAAGTGTAAATAATAAAATATCATGGTAAGATTAAAAAGGGTAAAATAAAGGTTAAACCAAAAATAAAAGGGTTAAAAAAATATACAAAACTTGTATAATTTTAATTTGATGATGGTTATATGACCCAAAATAATCTTATATTCGAAATAAATGAGTTTGGGACCATTAGAAACCAAAATTCAATTTATAATAAAATAACATTTCAAAACTTTCATAAAGTGCCCCTCCTCATATTATAAAAGGCCACCACCTATACCCACTTACTCACACCTATAAAGCCCCTTGTATAAATCAAATTATACTCAAATAATCTCTCATAATCCCTACCCTCCTCCTAGAATCTTTAACATGAACAGAAGGCAATTCAAGAAAGCCTTTTGGCTCAAATCAAAAGGAGTTAACCATTTTAGAGGCAACATCTTCTCCTAAGTTCCTTTCCTTTATTTTCCTTATTTACTACATATTATCTTCTTAATATATGATTACATAAAAACACAAGTATCCTCAATATAATAGGATGTTTTTATGATAATTATTCTAACTACACTTACACACATCTCCATCTAATGGATACAAACATACTGTTTCTGTGTACGATGAACTACTGCCTCAAGACACGATGATTGTTCAATTTCTCCTACCACATATCATGGTGAACATTATGATGGAACTCTATTTATATATGATATATATTATATTTATATTGTATATATTCTTCTATAATTTTTAATTATAACATACCATTATGGTTTCCATAATTTTTAAATACGATAATTTCATTTGAGGAAGTGTGGACTACCGCCCCTTCAAAGTGATGCGACTCATTCATGCCATACATGGAAAATATAAAGGAAGGAATTAATAAAATTTTGTAACATATATAACATATATATTATACCATAATTACAATATACCTATGTATCATTTAGTTTTCATTCCTTTAATATGACAAAGAAATGAAAGTATCATTCATGCGTACGTACGACCTACCGTCTCCATGAACGTTTCATTTCATTTCTTATCTCTAAAGGTTATGGAATATTATGAATAAATATATACTGTATATATATGATATTTAAATCATTAATAATATTCTAGATATAATGGACTTATTACCACATGGATAATTTTCATCAAAACAAGTTAATTTTTGACTGAAGTATCGAACATCAACAAAATATCCAATATGAACTCAAATAATTAACTAATTGATATAACATGGTAATAAGTGATATAAAATAAATAATAAACTTTAAAAAGGTTCTAAATAAAGTATAAATTAACCTAAGTTTATTATTCATGAAATTAAAGAAAGAATGAGAGAAGTCAGATTCAAGGTAAGGGAATTTCTAAACTCAATTTCCACTCATTGGGTTTTACACATACTTTGTTGATTATATTATGCCAAGATTATGTGTGGAATCACTATTTATTTATTTATGTTGTAATTTCCACTTAAATTTTTTTTATATACTATTTCTTCACATAATCACCCCATTGATAAATTCTTACGTCATTTATACGAATTTCATAAGGGAAATCTTAACTCAATCTCATTTCATTGAGTTAAATATCCATGTCATTGGTTTTGTATTTCCAAGAATATGTGTGAATGACCTATGATTGTTTTAAACTTAATATCCAATTATATTGGGTGTGTTTATATTTTTCACACATAATTATGTCATTGATTTATCCTTAATCTAAGGATACAATCTTTGTAAGGAATTTTGTCTCAATTTACATTCCATTGAGACTTATTATTTTTTATCCACCAATTCAATTTTATATGGTGTATATACTGAAATTTTACATATTATATCATTAATATCCTTATTATCATGATATTATAAGTTTCGTTTGATGTTATTCTTTAATTATTTTTATTCAATTATTTTCTCAAGTGGTAAGGGACTTCATCTCAATATCCTTTCATTGAGGCATATTTTGATTTATACATGGATTTATTTTATACGATATATAATCAAACCCTTTGAATTTTAATTTCATTCAATGGTTTTCAAAATTAATCTTTTTCTATGAAGTGTTTTACTAAATGAAAAAAAGAATGTTTCTTTTTAACCTTCATGAATAGCCCAAAGGCCTTTATTTTTATTGATTTTTGATAACCCCCCTTTCAAGGGATGAGGGGGAACCCTTACAAGGCTCGTAGGATCAGATATTACATGGCCCATAGGCTTAGGAGATTACATGACCTGAAGGTCTTATGGAATTCAACCAGACTATCTACAAGGAACTGCCCCTCCCCAACATTTGTATCATGATAGTAGCTCTCCACCTTTGAATGACCTTTCCACCGCCGAGAGTATTATTTGATATTTGGATTCCTCTACAATCTGTAATGTTTTAAAAAAGGAAAGTAAATACCATATTATTTTTTAGTGTATTTTGGTATTGAAAATTGTTTTGAGAATGGATTGATTATGTCAATATCTTGAACTAATATATTTTGATTGCAATGTGGAAATGTTATCTTTCCTTTATGTTTGTTTTATGTGTTATGATTATGTTCTAGTTATTGGGAATTGTTTATGTATACTGGTGGTTCCATGATAAACCGAGGGTGGGTGATCCTTAGATAGCTTTCCAATGCATTGGGTAACGTTACATAGGTAAATTATAAAGTTTATCCTAAGATATTTAGGTAATATACTGTGATGGGTATTCCAAACATAATCATGAAGGTTACTCCCTATGTAGCTATGAAAGCTACAATGTAAGTACGATATGGATGCCACAATTTAACTTTATGTTTTATGATTTATTTGAAGTTTTGTAAGAATCTTATGATTACATGATGTAAGATAATTAGTTTATGTTTTATTGGTGAAAAGTACGATTTTGGGAAAATGTTTTCATGGGTTTTAAATATTCATGGACTAATGGTTTTATTCCTTAATTTATATTCCTTACTGAGCTTTTTATGATCATATTAAGTTTTTGAAATATTTTTCATAGGGTATAAGGAAGTATAAGATAAAGTAATAATTAAATAATATTTTTATCAAGAAAATAATTCTTATTTTATTTAAGGACTTTTATTATTGTGAAAAAAATTGGACAGAGTAGAAGTGTCTACTTTGTAATTTTTTAGATGTAATGTAATAGTTATGGCTTAATTATCTAAAACTCTAAACCTGAAAAGATACCCAATTTGAAAGAAATTAAATTATTTATCAAAACTCAAGATTATGTAAGGTTTAAGGACGAGGCATTATAGTTGGTATCAAAGGTCAGTTTAGACAACTTTAGGGATTAGGAGTTTTGGATAACCACATGGTAATTCCCTATGTCTATTATTTTAGTTAAATCCCTTTTTATAAATTTTTTTAGATCAAGGAAAGTCAGTTAAAAATGGAAGGAGGAGTATCTCAAACAATATTCCTATATCTTCCTAATGACTTTCTTGCAATATTTATTACAAAGTCATGTTTAGATGATTATGAAACTTTTTCTAACATACAACTCACTTGAAAGTAGTTATTTGAGATATCAAACACCTCCAATATACCTCAATATCATTGTGGATCATGGTTTGTATTTAATCAAATCGTATTTTCTCAATATTCTCATATTTTAAATAAAGGTAAATATTATCAAGGCATTTTAAAATATTTTACATTATCACAATATTTTGAAGCATATTATGATTTTGAAAAAGGTGATGAAGAAGGAGACCCTTGTACAACCTATTTATATTTGATTTTAAAATATAGTCTTTCAATGCATACTTATGGTATTTTAAAAGGACCATTGATTGAATGTTTAAACTCAAACTCAGTGCGACTATTTTATAAAAATCAAGTTTTATCAAATGTTTTGAAATTATCTGTCATGCATGATTATTTTCCGAAACTATTTTTCCGTGAACACCTATATGATGCAGGTTGTACAAAGTGTATTTGGATAAAATAAGAAAATTATTTTAAAGGATATCTAAATCATTATTTCAATGCATATACCTTCTATTTACATGATCAAGATGATGATGAAACCAGGTGGACACCATGATCAAGGTATGATGTTTTTTCGATCAGGAATAATTTTATTTTATCATATGGAGGTGAAAAAATGTAAATATATATAAGAATTAATGAATTAAAATGTTGAGGTCATTATGAGTTGGGATTAAAATGATAAGTATAAGAAAACCATTGAGGTTAAAACATGTTAGGGTTATTTTTGAGTTTTATAAAAAGGGAAAACCCGCAAGATGGGTGACAACCCATTATGTATGGCAAGGCCACAAGAATCAAACCCACAACTAAAGGGCGATAAGTGTGCATCACCTACCAACTTCCTACGTGAAGTCCCTAATTAGTATTACTTATTCCTTTTAGTTAAATGATTCTATGGATCAAGAATAATTCTATTTTGGGAACATATGTTTTATCAAATAGATATCCTTCGTATAGAAAAATTATTTGGTGATTATGTTATAAATGTTATTTTGGAAGATGTTCGCTATTTTGGGAACCCTATATTCCTAATGAAAATAGAATATTGTGGGATTTTATTTGAGGAGTAATGGTTGAATTTTATTTTGGAAGAATATATGTTTTTATTATGAACATATGGTTATTTGGTTTATTTATGGAAATAATTAACCAATCTTGGAGAACATGTGATTAGGTTAATTACTTTTAAGTATGAGACTTTAAGAGTAGTCAATGTTATTTGGAGATAAATTTTAAGATTTATTGTGTAATACTATGTGATCAAATCCTTATAAATTTTGGGTTTCAATTTTAGTTTTGATTATTCTTCTTGAGGAATTATATGGAAAATTATTTGTTGAATGATCTTTATTAAACTTTGGAGTATTGTTTGTTGAATTTTAGAGATTAAGAGTAGTATTTATTTTTATAACAGATTATTATTTTTGGGGGATTATCTTATCTTGTACTAACCATTTTGGTTTTTGTTAATGTCCAAAGACAAGGGAAATATATGGTTCATATTTTTTGGATTATGTAATTATATAGAAGTTTATTCCAGTGCTTCAGGTGTGACAAAGTCATCTTGAATACTCATCCTTTGGAGAAAAGATGAGTTTGTGGTATATATTTATTAAAGGATGAAACTATACTTGAAAATTAAGTATATTTACTTATGTTATTAGTCAAGCTTATAAATAAATTCCTCAAATTTATGAAAAAGACCTTAAAACAGAAACACTGTCCATTTACTTTTACTACCAGGGAATTAAAGACCATTTAACCCATCACAAGTTTGTGGTTTTCAAATTATTAACTTTCTCCTGATCATGTTTTCTATCACTCTCTATTAGAACAATATGGTTAGTTTTTCTTCGATATCCATGTTTTTTTTGTATGGAATCCTAGTATGTGTTATATTGGGTGACCTTTGTGCTTATCTTTATTTATTTTAAAGTGATAGTTTTATTGACTCTTTTTCCAATATGGGATTTTCAATAAAGTTTCCGAGCCCAATTTTAAAATTATGAGGATGTAATTTCCAAAAGGATGACCCAGGTATTTATAGAATAATACATTTCCATATCTATCAATATTTATAAATAAGATATTGATTTTACATTAAAGAGGGAACTTTTTCTGATAGCGTACTCAACACACAACAATAGGTTTCTCTGAAATCTTACGTTGCACACAATGTTGAGTTATACAAAAAAATAATACAATATTATTATTATTATTATTTTAAATAGTACTTAACGCTTAGCCGTTGTATTGGTGAGAATGAACATAATTAACTATATTATGATTTTACATATTTGTTAAATATTTTTACATTTATCCAATGAATTTTAGAGGCTTAAAATGAGAATGAATCCAATTTTAAGCATAAAATAATCTAATATTTTTAAAAGGTCAGTTTACCACCTTTTGATGGAAAAACCTTTTTAAAAATAGTTTTTGTCAATTTTATATGTTTTATTTGACAAAATAAACTTCTTCTTTAGAAGTAGGACATCAAAATTTACCTTGGTTTAAAATTTGGTATTTTTCTGATGAAATTCATATTTTAATGAATAGTAAAAAATACAGCATTTTAATTCAAAATTGTCTTTTCATCTAATTTATTTATATAGTTAAATTATATTTTTAATTGGTTTTAAAGTGTAATTGGATTATGTTTTTATCATTTAATCCAATCTTTGTCATTGTAAGTAATTTCACTTTTAAATTGGACATACACACATGTTAATCTTTTGATAGTTTTTACATCTTAAAAACCCGCTTTTTGGTTTTGAAAACGAGAATTAATTTTAAATTAATTTATGAAAATTATGTATTTTGAATTTTGAAAAATGGATTCCATATTTTGAATCATAAGGTCCAAATTGTGTATGTTGGTCAGAGTAGAGTACTCAAGAAGGGGGGGGGGGGTGAATTGAGTATCTATAAAAATTTCTGTTTAAAAAAGAATTCTTAAAAAGGTTCCCCAATAAATTTAAATACAACCCAATTAATTAAAGTAATATGATTATGAAGGTTTGACTATTTAAATAACTTCTCAGAAGATTTATTAATTCTCAGTAATCTTAATATCAGTTATTAACATTAATTTTTAATCTATTATAATAAGGAAAAATAATTATAACTTCTTTCCAAGATTAATTATCAAAGTAAATTTAGTGATTTATGACTTATATAGTAAAACAGAGAAAAATAAATTAAACATCAAAGAGGATATAAAACAAGTGGTTCAGTCTCAAGCTGAGATCTAATCCACTCCACTTGGTGATCACCTGCCACCAAACAGTTTATATAAATAAACTTGATCCATACCCTGGATTGGGGTTAACAATAGTATATAGAACTGTCCAGGTCACATGACCTCTTCTACAGTTCTTCATGGGTATAAAATTTTTCAGGTCACACAGTGACTTCTTCTACACTTATATGTGGGAATACACAGGTGTAAAAAGATGTATGAGAAAGGATATCTTGTATCCTTCAGTTTAATGTAAGTGATAATGCGTGTTTTTATACAGACACACACACACTGCTCGAAAGATAAAAATAATACACAACAGAGCAGAAATGTTGAAATAAGGTTAGAAGTGCTCTGAGTGTTAGTCTATGCAGCTCTAGACTTCTAGTATGAAGCAGATACAGAAATCGAGTCCTATCACAGAAAATAGAGTATCCTAAGTCATATAGATCTATCTCGTGTTCTTCATGGAGTTGATAGTGCAGAAATGTTATTGACTCTAGGATTTGAGTATGCTTCATGTGTTCTTCAGCAGTGTCAGGTTGCATGTGTCAGTTATTCTTTAATGAATGCTCATGCTTCTTCGTTATCACGCACACACTTGTTTCTTTTTGTCACTATTATCGCCTCTTTTGCTTTGGGCCATGCTATTCTTTTTATTCTTAGAATGCATGTGTTGGATCCGACATGATGCATATATTCTACACCTCGTACCTCATACTGTCAGGTGACATGTCTGCAAAGAAACATTAATTATATTAGTGCATTTAAAAGCTTCAAATGGTACTGTTAGAAATTAAATTAAAAAATGAAAAATTAGATTAAGAAATGGTGCCACAGTCTGTCTAGAAACAGTGTCTCCTTGAAATAGTGTCTCCTTGTTTGCCTTTGAGCGGCGAGACAACTATGATGGGACAGTTGTATAGAGATCAAAAACCAGTAGCACATATGCAGTGTTTGATCATAGTGGATGGTCACGATGTCTGGATGGTCACAGTGTCTGGATGGTCATGGTGTCTAGATAGTCACGGTGTCTGGATGGTCACGGTGTCTGGGTCATGGTGTTTGGATGGTCACTGTGTTTGTATGGTCATGGTGTCTGTATGGTCACGATGTCTAGGTCATGGTGTCTAGGTCACAGTTTCTGGGTCCTTTTCCAGAAAAACACAACCGGTGGAAGACTCATGGTTTCTCAGACTTAGCCAAATATATTTACACAGACTTAAATAATGATATTCATAGAATGAATTAAACTTAATCATTCATAAGAGAATTTAATTATAAACAAAATAGTTTAAAATAATTATTTAAGGCATAAAGAGACTAATCATCTATACACATGATTTTAGATAGATTAAACAGGATTAACAAGCTTTACAGAATGTATAGGATTTGTGATCAATAAAAAATGATTAACACATGATGAGTCCAACAATATCCCCCTTTTTGATGATCAAAAATCATGTGAGTGAGATATTTGTTTGTAGTGAATGTTCCTATTCCTTAGTGTTCATATATAATACATATTTCTCCCCCTTTTGGGATTATCAAAAAGAGTAAAATAAGAAATAGACAATAAAAGTTCACAATGCATTAGGTGGATAAAAGGTGTCATTACAAACAGTAAGTAAAAAGAATACAGAAATCATCCCTATCAAAAGATAGTAGTCATTGTTCTTCAACACTGGCTTGTATTCTCTTTACCCTTGGCAGAAACATCAGAATAAGAAGCCATAGGATCAGAGGTGGAAGTGGAATAAGGGAGTGAACCGGTGGAAAAAGAAGGTAAAGGGAGTCCTTCAAAAATAGAAGGGTCCAAGGTAGGTGCAATGGAAGACTGAGGAAATTGTTGATCAAGGATAATAGGCCTGATCTAACTCATAGCCCGAGAGATAGACATAGATGTAGAGGCAAGGGTAGAGGATGAGAAGGTAGGAAAACTAGATATCAGGGGTGCATCTAGAGGAGTGTCAATTACAGTACTATGGACATAAAGATAAGGCCTCAAAAGCTTTATGAAGTCAAAAATGATCTCACCACCATACTGCATGGATTTCTCAAAGTCATCCTTGTTCTCCATAAACTTATCCAACAAAGGAGTGAAATATTTTAGCTTTTGGAATTGAGTTTTGAAATCTTGAGTGACAGGAGGGATTCTTAGATTCTCTATAAGGTACTCGAAGTGGTTGGTCATGTCATTCTTAGAGAATATCTGATTGAAGTATAAATCCACCTTCTTAGCAATTTATTGCTGAGCATCATTGGAAATCTTGAAATGAATTCTCACCAAATCAATAACTCTATCACTGTTCTTGATAACTTCGGATAAAGATTCCTTGTCAAATCCACTGAGCACAAATTGAAGTTATTCTTTGACAAATATTCTGAGCATATCACTGTCTAAAGAGGGTTGAGATGATTGTATAGAAGTATGAGAAGCAATAACAATCAAAGTAAGGGATTTCAGTTGATTTAGAAATTTTTGGAGACAACCCTTATAATCATCAGTAAACTTATTAAGACCAATAATAAGATCACGCATCTCTTGAACAACCTACTTGTTTCTTTTAGTCACCTTTTCAGCCAAGGAGGTTAGATTAGGTTAAATTAGTGAGGCTACTTCCTATGGAGTATGACTAACAATATCCTCAATAGGATACGAAATAGGTTATGGTCTTGAGTTCACCACTCTCTACATATCTTCAACTATACCTATGAGAGTCTTTAATTCATCACTGAGCTGTTTGTTCTGAACTCTGACTTCTTGAATCTCATGAAGCATCTTGGGATGAATCTAGAATATGATCTTTTCTAACAACAGGGCAACATCTCTTTCACTCAAATTGGTTATATGAGCCGGTTGGGTATTCATGAGTTTTTCAACTCTATCCAATAGGGTAGCTCCAAATGCTTTTATATCATCCTTATTCACCAAGTTTGGAGGTCCTTGTAAAGGTTTAAGAATAGAAGCTAAGATAGGATTAGGTTCCTTGGTAGAGATAGCTTCAAGATCAGATTCCAGCTTAAAATGAAACATAGTAGACAAATCAATTCCTTTAACTGAGAATTCATGGGAATCAGTCACATCAAAATAACTAGGGAATTTATACCAGGTGTCCACTGAGCTTGGATCAACCAGATTAGGTATTTCAATACTTTCCAGACTCGGAGGCTTCTCCCCATCACTAGGTGCATCTTTCTCAGGACTGATATATTTAGACCCTTGATCTAACTCCAAGATTTCATCCTTGATATCCTCACCCATTTTATTTCTATCCAACTAAAAGGCTTTCTCTATTCTCTCTTCAGTAGATGTAATAATTTCAGGAACAAATTTTTCCTATGGGTGTTCCTCAAGAGTAGTTTCTTTCACAACATAAATATATTATTCTATATGCTCTTCTAAAAAATCCTGTTCATTTACCTTAACAATAGATTCTTCTTCAACAATAGGTTGTTCTTCCAAATCAGCAACATCTTCAGGAACACGTATTTCCTTCTCAATTAAGACTTGAGGAGCAGATTCACTATCTTACTCAACCAGAATAGTTTCTCTTGGAGGTACAACAACCTATTCCTCTTCTTCCTCATCATAATACTCAAAAATTTCATCTAGTTCCAAACCAGGATTAGAAATATCCTTAGGTCTTTAAGGGTGTTCATCCAGATTAAAATTTTCATAAACCCTGTCATTATCTTCTACCCAAGATTTTCTTCATGGATTCTAACTGATTTTCATTCTCTTTACTGTAAATTTTGAAAGAAAAAACTCATAATCCTTAATAGATTCTTCATATGGTTCAACTAACCCTTTTACATGAAGCATAGCTGAGATAAGACTTGAATAGAATGAGGAGGTTGACTTGGAGGTTGTCTTGATCAACTCACACATATGGAGTATAACATATTTTCATAGGTTGATATTATGTCAATTTTTCATGATATGTATTAAAAATAAATCATGATACTTGAGTGTAGAAAAATCACCTTTTCTGGGGATAATCAGATTTTGAAATAACTTAAACAGAATCCTGGTTTCACCATCTAGCTTAGCAGCTATAGCTCTTCACTTTGTTTCATTCCCAGTTAAGCTTCCCAATGATTCTTCTAAAACAAAGATCTCACTTGGAGGTGGAGGACCTCTCTGGTAGTCCTCACAAATACCCTCATGAGGTATCCTAAGGCATGAAGCCCATAACCTTGAAGAAAAGGCACAGCTCTGTTCATTGATCCAACTTCTCACAACATAGCCATATTTTGTATCAAAAGAGAATTGAACATATTAAATTGGTCTATCCTCCTTTGTGAACCAATCCAGCCATCCTTTATCTCTAAGTACTTTCAATACTAAAGAATTACTTGACAGAATCCACTTAGGGCATATCTCTTTTTCAGGTACCACTATTATGTCTACCAGATTCAGATTCATAAGAACTTTGGGTGCTAACTTTATTGATATTTTAAACTTATTATTTGAATTGCACTTCTCAAGAGTTGACGATGATGGGTGTTTAATCCTAGGAATTCAATGAAGGTTCGAGAGAGAGAGAGAGAAAACCGAAGGGTTGAAAGATGGGTTACAGTTTGAGAGAAGAGAGCTCGAGTGAAGAAAGAGTGAAAATTCTTTTTATTTTATCATTTAGGGATATCAAGAATCACGCGATCAAAAATGTGGGAAAGTAAAAGGATAAAATAATTAATTACCATGATACATGTTATAATGTATAAATAAAACAATAAAGTATCTTTACAGTGATACCGTAATAAACTTTCACGGTGAGACCGTAACTGGTTTTCACAGTGAGATCTTAACTAGATTTCATAGTGACACCATAACTGTGTGATTTCTAAACTGTGCGACCGTATTTTTTGAGATAGTAAGTTCCAGACAATAACATAGAGAGACAGAGAGAGTAACTGTGAGACCGTAAACATGAAATAGTAAGCTATGAAACTATATATTTAATATTTAAGATTTATCATTCACAATTCATGTATGATGTAATCTATTCTTTCAGAATTTAATGGTTTGGTGAATATATCAGCAAGCTGATATTCAGTTCCAATGAATTCCAAAGTGATGTCACCTTTTGGATAATGATCTCTCAAAAAGTGATGTCTTATATCAATTTGTTTTGTCTTAGAGTGTGAAACATGATTTTTTGAGATGTTAATAGAACTTTTATTGTCACAATTTATAGGTACATGTCTGAATTGATATCTATAATCTAGTAATGTGTGTTTCATCCACAAAATTTATGCACAACAACTACCAACAACTATGTATTCAGATTATGCAGTAGATAATGCAATAAGGTTTTGTTTCTTACTACACCATGTTACTAGTGACTTGCATAAAAAGTGACATGTTCTAGATATTATTTTTCAATATAACTTACAACCACTGAATTCAGCATCAAAATAACTCACTAACTCAAATGATTATCCTCTGGGATAAAACAGTCCTAGATTGGGTGTATTCTTGAGGTATTTGAAGATTCTTTTAACATCATTTAAATGAGATTCCTTAGGATTTTGTTGAAAATGAGAACACATAGACACACTAAACATAATGTCAGGTCGACTAGAAGTTAAGTTGAGTAAGATTCCAATCATTCCTCTATAAGTGGTTTGATCAATAGATTTCCATCTTCATCAAGATCCAACTTACAAGTAGTACTAATTGGAGTGTCACTAATTTTAGTGCTATCCAATCCAAAACGTTTTATAATATCTCTAGTATATTTTATTTGATTTAAAATAATGCCATCATTATTTTGAAAGATTTGAAATCCAAGAAAGAATTTGAGTTCACCCGTTAAACTCATTTCAAATTCATTTTGCATCATTTTATAGAACTCAATACATAAAGAATTTTTTGAAGATCCAAAGATAATGTCATCTATATATATTTGAACCACTAAAACATCATTGAAAATTTGTTTTATAAAAAGGGCAGGATCGGCTATTCCTTTTGTAAAACCTTTGAAAATAAGAAAAGTACTTAATCTATCATACCAAGATCTCGGATCTTGTTTTAAACCATATAAAGATTTTGATAATTTAAAAATATGGTTTGGAAAATGAGGGTTTTTAAAACCATGGGGTTTCTTAACAAAGATATCCTCAACTATATACCCATTTAGAAATTCACTTTTTGCTATATATTTGATATAGTTTGAAATTCAGATGTGTATCATAAGCAAGAATAATTCTAATGGCTTCAAGTCTAGCTACTGGTGAAAAGGTATCTTCATAGTCAACTCCTTCTTCTTGACTATATCCTTGTGAAACCAATATATCCTTGTTTCTAACTATATTACCAGCTTCATCTACCTTATTTCTAAACACCCATTTAGTGCCTATGCTGAATGTGTCTTTGGGTCTGTCAACAAGTTTCCAAACTTTATTTCTTTCAAACTGATTAAGTTCTTCTTGCATAACCATTACCCAAAATTTATGGTTGATGGTATCATTAATGTTTTTTAGGTTCAAGTTGTGACAAGAAGACTTGATGTTCAACCTAATTTCTAAGAGAAGCTCTAGTTTGAGTTCCTTTATCTAAGTCTCCTACAACAACATCTAAAGGATGGTTCTTAAGAGTTCTAAAAACTCTAGAAAAAGAAGGACTAGTGATTTTAGGTTCTTCAATAGGGTCAGGTTCATTGTGACCTGAATCTAAAGAATTTCCAAAACTAGAGGTTTTCACTGATTCCTTTACAGGATGGTTAGAGGATTTTTAATAAATGTCTAGATTTGATACATCATCCTACAAGTTCTCTAGAGTGGTCTTAGGCTCATGTGGATCTATTTCATCAAATTTTACATGGATAGATTCTTCCACACATTTAGTTCTTTTATTAAACACTTTATAGGATTTACTAGAGATTGAACATCCTAAAAATATTCCTTCATCTCTCTTGGATGAAAATTTTTCAATATTGTCCTTAGTATTAAGGATATAGACTTTTCAACCAAAAACTTTGAAGTAGATAACTTTGGGTTTTCTACTGTTCCATAACTCATATAGAGTTATTTTAAAAATAGGTCTAATCAACACTCTTTTGATAATATAACATGCTGTATTTATAGCTTTAGCCCAAAAATAAATAGGTAAGTCATATTCACTAAGCATGGTTTTAACAATCTCTTGAAGGGTTCTATTTCTTCTTTTTACAACTTTATTCTATTGAGGTGTTATAGGGGAAGAGAAATTTTGACTATAACTATTTTTTGAGCAAAAAGATTCAAACTCTTGATTTTCAAACTCACAACCATGATCACTTCTTAAGGATTTAATTCTAAGTCCACTAAGATTTTTTACAGTTTTGGAATATTTGGTAAAATGAGAGCAGGATTCACTTTTTTGAGCCAAAAATAAAGTACAAGTATATCTAGAAAATTAATCTACAAGAATATAAACATAGTACTTCCCATTTAAGATATAAACTCTAGATGGTCTAAACAAATCCATGTGAACCAATTTGAGAGGTTGAGAAGTTGACACTTCTTTCTTTGGGTTGAAGGAAATTTTGTGTTGCTTGCCTTTTTAACAAGGATTACACACTTTATCATTTGGAAACTCAAATTTGGGTAGGTATTTGACTAAGATTTTCCTTTTTAACTTTCTAAGGGACTGAATATTATAGTGTCCTAGTCTCCTATTCCAAAGCCAAGACTCTTTTTGAAACACACTTAAACATGAATAATTTTGAGAAGCTAAAGAATTTAAGTTAACAAAGTAAACATTTTCATTTCTTAATGCAGAAAACACTAATTAATTTTTAGAATTTAAAACATTGCAAGAATCATTTTCAAATTTTACATGAAATCCATTATCACATAGTTGTGAAATACTAAAGGTGACATGTCCACCATCATTTTTTATTAAGTTATTGAAGAATGAATAGTCTCATGTCATGCGTCTTGAACACCCAGTGTCCAAGTACCATAAGATTTTACAGGAAATATTTAAGAAACTTCCCTACAAAATAGTCAAATAAAAACAGATTTTGGTACCCATACCTTAGATGTGTTTGTCAAAAAACACATATTGTCTTTGTTAGACTATTCATCATGTGGAGATTTTGAGTCACTTGAACTATCCTCAAAAGCACTCCATTTTGCTTTCATTTCCTTTTTATACTTTCTATCTCTGTCCTCATATTTATTTTTGTACTTGAGTTTGGGACATTCAGCCTTAATATGTCCCTTTTGCTTACATTCATAGCAGACTATCTCATTAGACTTGTCACTTCTTTTCTAATCTTTCTCCCAACTTCCTTTTGACCATATCTTCCCTTAAAGTTAGTCTTTCTGAAAAATTTATTCTTCTTGTAAAATCTCTTAAACCTTATTGCTAATTGATCCATCTTCTCATCACTGTCAGGTAATGATTGTTCACTACTGGAACTTTCTATAGAAACTTCCAATTTCCCTTTCTCTTTGTGTTTAGAGGTGGTGGTCTTAAACACAACTAATTTTCTTTTGGGTTTATCCTACTATTCCTTGTTGAATTTCAGTTCTTCTTCATACATCATTAGTTTTCCAATGAGTTATTTTATATGTATATTTCTGATGTTTCATTACTTTCTAATAGAGACATAGGTTCCTCTCCATCTATCAAGTAGGCATTTGAGAATCCTCATGATTTCTTCTTTGGTAGTGACTTCTCTTCTAAGAGAAATCATTGTGTTGACAATTTCTTTGAGCCTGAGAGACATGTCAGAAATAGGTTCATCAGGTTTCATTTTAAAGTTATCATATTTAATAGTAAAATTATTAAGTCTCATTTCTTTCACACTAGAAGTTCCTTCATGTGAAACAGACAAGGTATCACAAATTTCATGGGTAGTTTTACATGCATAAATTCTATTAAAATTTTCATCTCCTAAAGAGAAATATAAATCATTCATGGATTTACAATTATTATTATAGGCAGTCTTGGTAGGGTCATCCCAAGTGATTCTATCAGTAGCAGGAATCTTATATTCATCTATAATTGAATACCAGATTTTAAAACTCATACTTTCTAAATGTATTTTCATTTTAATTTTCCATTGGAAATAATTAGTTCCATTAATGAATGGTGGTTTTTTTTGCATCACCTTCCAATCTATTATCCATGATAAAGAAATACTTTAAAAGATCAAAAAATTTAGAATTAATAGAAATTTACAGATCTTTAAAGTACAACTACAATCACAGTTTAATAGGGTCAAAAACAGAGTCTTAATAAATAATCATTTGATCCCAAATGTTGGTTGGAGTAGAGTAATCAAGAGGGGGGGGGGGGGTGAATAGTGTATCTATAAAAATTTATGTTTAAAAAAGTATTCTTAAAAATTTTCCCCAATAAATTTAAATACAGCCCAGTTAATCAAAGTAATACGGTTATGATGGTTTGACTGTTTAAATAACTTCTCAGAATATTGATTAATTCTTATTAATATAAATATTAGTTATTAACATTACTTTTTAAGATATTATAATAAGTAAAAATAATTATAACTTCTTTCCAAGATTAACTATAAAAGTAAATTTAGTGATTTCTGACTTATATAGTAAAACAGAGAAAACTAAATTAAACAGCACAATAGATATAAAACAAGTGGTTCAGTCTCAAGCCGAGACCTAATCCACTCCACTTGGTGATCAACTAACACCAAGAAGTTTATATAAATAAACTTGATCCACAACCTGGATTGGGGTTTACAATAGTATATAGAACTGTCCAGGTTACACGACCTCTTCCACAGTTCTTCGTGGGTATAAAATTTGTCGGGTCACACATGGAACTCTTCTATACTTATTCATGGGAATACACAAGTGTAAAAATATGTATGAGAAAGGATATCTTGTATCCTTTAGTTTAATGTAGGAGAAAATGCATGTTTTTACACACACACACACACACACTGATCAAAAGATAAAAATAATACACAATATATCAGAAATGATGAAATAAGGTTATAAGTGCTCTGAGTGTTAGTCTATACAGCTTTGGACTTCTAGGGTTAAGTATATGGAGAAATCGAGTCCTCTTGCAGAAAACAAAGTATCGTAAGTTAGCTAGACATGGATCGTGTTCTTTGTGGAGTTGATAGTGTGGAAATGTTCTCAACTCTAGGATTTGAGTATGCTTCATGTTTTCTTCAGCAGTGTTAGGTTTCATGTATCAATTCTTCTTTCATGAATGCTCGTGATTCTTTGTTATCGCGCACACACTTGTTTCTTTTTGTCACTATTATCACCTCTTTTGCTTCTGGACACACTATTATTTTTATTCTTAGAATTCATGTGTTGGAGCCGACATGATGCATGTATTCTGCACCTCGTACCTTGTACTATTAGGTGACATGTCTACAAAGAAACATTAATTATGTTAGTGCATTTAAAAGCTTCAAATATGATAGTTAGAAATTAAATTGAAAAACAAAAAATTAGATTATGAAACAGTGTCACAGTCTATTTGGAAACAGTGTCTTCATGAAACCGTGTCTCCTTGAAACAATGTATCCTTGTTTTCCTTTAATTGGTGAGACAACTATGATGGGATAGTTGTATAGAGATTAGGAACCGGTATCATAGATGTGGTGTTTGATCATAGTGTCTGGTCACGGTGTTTGGATGGTCACAGTGTCTTGATGGTCACAGTGTCTAGATAGTCACAGTGTCTAGTCAAGGTGTCTGGATGGTCACTGTGTCTGGATGGTCATGGTGTCTGGATGGTCACGGTGTCTGGGTTATGGTGTTTGGGTCCTTTTCTAGAAAAACACAACCGGTGGAAGACTCACGGTTTCTAAGACTTAGCCAAATATTTGTACATAGACTTAAACTGTGATATTCATATAATGAATTAAACTTAATCATTCATAAGAGAATTTCATTATAAACAAAATAGTTTACAATAATTATTTAAGGCATGAAGAGACTAATCATCTGTACACATGATTTTAGATAGATTAAATAGGATTAACAAGCATTACAGAATGTATAGGATTTGTGATCATTAAAACATGATTAACACATGAGGCATCCAACAGTGTAAATAATTACCTTTTATTTTTGGACATTATAAATAGTGACTTCAGTAATTATTTTTATTTACCATGGTTAAAGTGTAAATCTGGTAAATAAGATTAAAAATAATATTATAATAATATAAACCTACCCTAACACAAGTTCTAATCCTATTGGATGAGATATGTCCGACCCTGGTCATCCTTGAGTCTATTTTAGGACCCCATGGAGCCACTTGGATGTGATAATAACATGTTATAATAATTAATTTAAAGTAAAGATAAATATAACATAAACATGTATCTTTTACTAAAACAATTTTAATATAGGATTATATAACTGATATCTTTGACTATAAATATTAATTATAAAAGTAAAAAGATTTCCTACATCATGGTATTTTATTTATAACTTTTAGACATTAAATAAATAATTTTATTTATGGCACAATGATGATGCAATGATTACCTTATTAATGAAAGATTCAAATAAATGATATTATAAATATTAAAATAAATATTATACGATATAATTTATGCCATCCAAGATTTTTTTGGATGACTTTGAAATGTTAGTATTTATTTAATGTAATTTTTTTTATAAGTAATCAAGTTTTTATGAATTTTTGAAAAAGTCAAGTATGAATAGTTTCAAAATTAACATAATTCATAACTTAAAATATAAAATAGTTTATTAAACGTTTTAAAAGTCATAAAAATATAATATTCAGCCAAATGATTATGATAAATCCAGATATTTCATAAATGGGACTTTTATGGGCCGTTTGACATGTTATGGTAATTAAATTAACCCACAGAGTGTAAATAATAAAATATCATGGTAAGATTAAAAAGGGTAAAATAAAGGTTAAAAAAAGGGTAAAAAATATTAAAAACTTGTATAATTTTAATTGGATTATGGGGATACAACCCAACATAATATTATATTTTAAATAAATGAGTTTAGAACCATTAGAAACCTAAAATCAATTTATAATAAAATAATATTTCAAGACTTTCCTAAAGTGCCCCTCCTCCCTCTTATAAAAGGTCACCAAATCTACCCACTTACTCACACCTCTAAAGGCCTTTGTCTCATCCAACTTATACTCAAATAATCTCCCAGAATCCCTACCTTCCTCATAGAATCCTTAACTTGGGAAGAAGGCAATTCAAGAAATCTTTTTGGCTCAAATCAAAAGGAGTTAACCATTTTAGAGGTAACATCTTCTCTGAAGTTACTTTCCTTTATTTTAATTCTTCACTCCCTATTATCTTATTACTATATGATTACATGAACACACCAGTATCCTAAATATACTAGGATTTTGTTATGATAAGTATTCGAACTACACTTACACACTTCTCCATCTAATGGATACAAACATACTCTTTTTGTGTATGACGAACTACTACCTCAAGAAACATTGATTATTCAATTTTCTCCCACAACATATTATGGTGGCCATTAAGATGGAACTGTATTTATATATGATATATATTATATTTAAATTGTATCTATGATTCTGTAATTTTTATTTAAAACATAACTTTATTATTTCCATAATTTTTAAATACGATAATTTCATTTGAGGAAGTATGAACTACCGCCCCCTCAAAGTGATACGACTCATTCATGACATACATGGAATGTATAAAGGATGAAATTAATGAAAATTTTCAACATATATAACATATATATTATACCATAATTACAATATACCTATGTATAATTTAGTTTTCATTCCTTTAATATGAAAAATAAATGAAAGAAGTGTTCATGTGTACGTACGACCTACCGTCTCCATGAATGATTCATTTAATTTCTTATCTCAAAATGTTATGGAATATTATAAATACATATATACTAGATATACATGATATTTAAATCATGAATAATATTTTGGATATAATGGACTTATGATCACATGGATAATTTTCATCAAAATAAGTTAATTTTTGACTCAAGTACCAAACAATGAAAAAACGTCTGATATGAACTCAAATAATTAAATAATTGATATAACATGGTAATAAGTGATATAGATGAATAATAACATTTAAAAGGTTCTAAATAAATTATAAATTAACCTAAGTTTATTATTTAGGAATTTAAAGAATGAACAAGACAAGTCGGATTCAAGGTAAGATAATTTCTAAACTCAATTTCCACTCATTGGGTTTTACGCATACTTCATCGATTATATTATGCCAATATTATGTGTGTAATCACTGTTTATTTATTTATGTTGTAATTTCCACTTCCATTTTTTTGGATATACTATTTATTCACATAATCACCCCATTGGTAAATTCTTATTTCATTTATACGAACTTCGTAAGGGAAATCTTAACTCAATCTCATTTCATTGAGTTAAATATCCATTTCATTGGTTTTGTGTTTCCAAGAATATGTGTGAATGACCTATGATTTTTTTACATTGAATATCCAATTATATTGGGTGTATTTTTATTTTTCACACATAATTATTTCATTGATTTATTCTTAATCTAAGGATACCATCTTTGTAAGGAATTTTGTCTCAATTTACATTCCATTGAGACTTATTTGTTATTATCCACCAATTCACTTTTATATGGTGTATATACTTCCCTTTGACATATTATAACATGAATATCCTTATTATCATTATATTATAAGTTTTTTTTATTTTATTCTTTAATTATTTTTATTTAATTATTTTCTCAAGTGGTAAGGGACTTCATCTCAATATTCTTTCATTGAGGCATATTTTGATTTATAAATGGATTTCTTATATATAGTATATAATCAACCCCTTTGAATTTTAATTTCATTAAATGGTTTTAAAAATGAATATTTTTCTATGAATTGTTTTACTAAATAAAAAAAGGAATGTTTCTTTTTAATGTACACGATGACAACGACCTTTTCACCACCGTGATTATTATTTGATATTTGGCTTCCTCTACAAGCCGTAATGTTTTAAAAAGGAAATTAAATACCATATTACTTTTTAGTGTATTTCGGTATTGAAAATGGTTTTTAGAATGGATTGATTATGTCAATATATTAAAATAATATATTGTGATTGCATTGTGAAAATGTTATCTTTCCTTTATGCTTGTTTTATGTTTTATGATCATGTTATGGTTATTGGGAATTGTTTACGTATACAGGTGGTTCCATGATAAACTGAGGGTGGGTGAGCCTAAGATAGATCTCCAATGCATTGGGTAATGTAATGGAGGTAAATGATAAAGTTTATCCTAATAGATTTATGGAATATACTATGATGGGTATTCCAAACATAACCATGAAGGTTACTCCATATGTAGCCGTGAAAGCTACAATAAAAGTATGATATAGAAACCACAAGCTACATTCACTACTATAAATACACTTTTTCCCAATGGTTTGGGAAAACCATTGGGAAAGTGTACATTGAGACCACTTTCCCCAATAGTTTGCCGAAACCATTGGGAAAGGGTCCACTTTTCCCAATGGGTTTGCCAAAATTGTTGGGAAAGGGTACTTTGAGGCCACTTTTCCCAACGGTTTTCCAAAAACATTGGGAAAGGGTCCACTTTTCCCAATGGTTTTGGAAAACCATTAGGAAAGGGTAATTTGAGACCACTTTTCCCAACAGTTTGGGAAAACCATTGGGAAAGGGTGGGAACCTATCCCAACAGTTTTCAGAACCGTTGGGATATGTACCCTTATTTTTTATTAGTAAATTTATTGAATAGTAGCAAATAAATCAATATATAAATTAAATATAAATATATATACATATTTATCCAAATATATTCACAAAGGAAACCATCGGATAGTTGTAAAGTTATTGATATAAAACGTGGAGGTTGTGGGTTCAAACCTCCACTAGAATTTTTTATATATATACATATCCCAACAGTTTGAGAAAACCGTTGAGAAAGACCTATACCAACGGTTTGGAAAACCATTGGGAAAGACCTATACCAATGGTTTTCAAATCGTTGGGATAACTATTTCCCAACGGTTTTCTCCAAACCATTGGGATAGGTCTTTCCCAATGATTTTCTCTAAATTTTTGGGATAGGTATTTCCCCACACCAAATCACCCAATGGCTTCCGAAACTATTGGTATAGGCTATACCAACGGTTTGGGGACCTATACCAACATTTCCAAACTATTGGTATAGAATTTTTTCCATTAGTGCTTTATGTTTTATAATTTCTATAAAGTTTTGTAGGAATCATATGATTATATGATGTAAGCTAAGTAGTTTATGTTTTATTAGTGAAAAGTATGAGTTTGTGAAAATGTTTTCATGGGTTTTAAATATTCATAGAATAACAGTTTTATTCCTTATTTTATATTCCTTATTGATATTTTTATGCTCATCCCAATTTTTTGAAATTTTTTTCACAGGGTATAAGGAAGGATAAGAGAAAGGAAGAATTCAAGAAGATTTTTATTGAGAAAATAATTCTTATTTTATTTAAGGAGTTTTATTATTGTGAAAAAAATTGGATAGAGTAGAAGTTTCTACTTTGTAATTTTTGAGATGTAATGTAATAGTTATAGCATAATTCTATAAAACTATAAACCTGAAAAGATTGTTAATGTGAAAGAAAGTAAATTCTTGATCAAAACTCAAAATTATGTAAGGTTTAAGGCCATGGACTTATACTGACCCATCATGGTGTGATACCTTTGTCACGGTGTGACCTGTTTTCCTAGGTCCATTATCATAGTGTGAACTATTAATTCATATAATGAAGCACCACCCCAAATCTAGGAATAATCACTTGAATTCTGCCTTGGGTTATGTTACAGCATGACCCTACCTCCGCGTCTTGACTTTCCCCTCACCAAAATATCATAAAGTCCAAATGACCGGTCACAACATGACCTCCCCTGGTTGTGGCATGACCTACTATAGTATAGAATTTAAAACTAACAAAATTTAAAAAAATTAAAATTCTAGGAGTAAAATTAGAATTTAAATAATTTTAAATAAGAATAATTAAATAAGTAAAACAGTAGAAAAAATGAGGATTGGGTTGTGATAAGTTTGGAGTTACTAAGTACAATGATAAGAATATTGATTACTATTCCCAAGAAATATTTCACTATTTTCTAAGTTTAAGATAACTGAAGAACATCCTGAATCTTGAATATTGATGTTCCCTTATATTATATTGTGTTAAAAGAAGTTTTTAAATAAGTGGGAATATGAAATTGAGATGCTTACACTTGATTATTGGAGATCTATTCACATTTGGAAAAGGTGTTTGAATAATGAGTTACTACTAATATTTCATGGAGAGTATTTGTCTACTGATGATCAGAGAAACTGGTTTAGAGGATGAGGAGGCTACTTAAGGTCATGTGCATAACCATTTTAAAAATATTTAAATAAGATGATGTGATGAGAAGAGTTCTATGGGGTATTAATATTTTTGGATATTATATCTCTATGAAGAAGTTGAGAAGCTTTCTACGGTTGCGAGAAGAATAAAATCCAGCTGGTATTTTAGTGAAGTTCCATACTATGTATTATCATATGGTGAAGACTGATGTTATATGAATAATATAATTGGATGATTTTTGATAAGGAGTTGAAATGTATTGAGATTATCTGATAAGGTTTGAATAAGTTTTGAGGTGAGTTGGAAAAGTTCTAGAAATATTAGTAAAAATGAAAGGTATATGTAACATATTCCATAGAATAAAAAAAATATCTCATTATTGAAGATCACTGAGATATATAACATTCTTAAGATGATACAAAAGTTAATATGAAGTTCATGAATAAATGGAAAAGGAAAAGTTCACATTGTGATATGTAATATTATTCAAGGAATATGTAATATATTGGATGATAAGTATGATATTCTATAATACATAATATATTCCAAATAAGTGAAAATTGGGAAAAGTACCAGAGCTCTCAAGTGATATGTAAGATATTGTGGTTGACATGTAAGATCTTTCAGATTATATGTAAGATATTATAATTGATACATAATATGTTCAATGGGAATGTAAGATATTTTATAAGAATTTTTTTCAAAATGTTGAGCTCACCACTATAAAGAGTAAGATATTTTTTAGATAAAATCCTTCAAATTAAAGAAGTGTTATTAATATAAAGTTTTAAATAAAAGGGTGTTGAGATATTCTTAAAATTATATATATCACAATGATAAAGTATTAATTTGTTATTCAAGTGAGTGGTCTTGTTAATGAATAATGAATAAGATGAATTGGATATGTTCTGTAGAGAAGAAGATTACACTGCAAGAAAATTTTTGGATTAAAAACAAGAAAAAGATAGTTGTATAAATTAAGATGTTGTCACTTTGTTAGGATAATACCATTTCGTAATTCATGATAAATCAAGTGTTATGGGATGGATTCGTGCCACGATGTTATGTCATGAAAACTAGGCATAACATTGGAATTAGATGATAGATTTTTTATTCTATAAGATTTCATGATGAGACCATACAAAAATAAAATGAATCTATGCCATGGGAAATTCATTCACATTGTAATAGTTCCACTGAATGTTATCATTCAGAAATGGAAAGACAAATTATGGTTATTGTGTAATTTTAGAGGAAATAAAACATGATAATTTAGGGAGAAAATGAGGAAGAAAATTATGGGAATAATTTTTAACATAATGAAATTATAAAAAAATAATATTTTATTCAATAGTATATGTGACATGTAACATCGATCTTAAATAACCCACAAAATATATTGATTTTAAATTTAATCTCTTTGATATCTTGTGAAATACATAACCCGGATTCTAAATGAACCATGATATAGAATACCATTATAACCTAGCCATTAAATTGGAGGTTATGAATAGTAATAAATAAATTATAAAAATCATCACTATCTATTTATTAGAAATAAAATATGAATCATTTAAAATAAAAATAAATGTTTTCTAAAAAAAATTATTTTTTCTAAAAGACGGTTAAGTCGTGCTTTACGTACATAATTTAAGATTAATTTGTACCAAATTTAGAAAATTTAATTTAAAAAATAAACTTTCATTTTGAAATCAAAATATAAAAATTATCTTAGTGTTAATTTTTTGTACTTTTATGAAATGTTTCATTTTTCAATGAATAGTTAAAAATACTAAATTTTAATTGAAAACTACCTTTTTGTTCAAATTATTTATAAAGTTAAATTATATTTTAAATTGATTTTAAAGTAAAATTAGTTTAATTATATATATATTAATCCAGTTTAGGTCATTATAACCATTTTCATATAAAATTCTGATATAAAAATATCGTCAACTTTTGAACATTTTCTCTTTGAAAACCCACTTTCTCATCGTGTCTGTGAGATTAATTTTAAAGTAAAATTTTCCACTTATGTGAATGAAATTTTAAAAAATGGATTCCATATTTGGAATCAAAATAATTTATATTATCTAATAAGTTCAACTTAAATTTTTAACAAAATTAACAGTTAAAATAGTAAAAATTATTAATTGTGGTTAAGGTAAAAATAGATTTACCGGGGGAATATAAGGGTTATAATGACCTAAAAATTTTCAAAAATATATTAGGGTATAATATTTCAATGCTATAATTTCTCAATCTTGATAATACCCCATTTTGGACCCTTGTGGCATGTGATGTAACATCCCAGGTAATTAAAGAATAAATAATTTTCATATTTATTAATATTTACGAATTAAATATTAATTTTAATTAAAAGGGGTTTCTACGTTCGAGAGCGTACTCGATACGCAACGATGAGTTTCTTTGAAAACTTACGTTGCACACAAGTAATAAAATAATATTATTTTAAATGTTAGTTAACAAGTAGCCGTTGTACTTGCGGGAATGGATAGAAATAACTAAAATATGATTATATATGTTTTTAAATGTTTTTACATTTACACAATAAAAGATAAAGGCTTAAAATACAGAAAGAGTTCAATTTTAGGCATTTGTACCCTAATTTTCACTAAGGGTTCACTTATCACCTTTTGACGGAGAACCGTCATTAAATATAGTTTTTATCAATCTTATAAATTCTATTGGACCAAAAATAACTCTTCTTTAGAATCGGGACATCAAAATTTACTTTGTGTAAATTTTTGGTACCTTTCCGATAAAGTTCATTTTTTAATGAATAGTGTAAAATGTTGTATTTTAATTCAAAACCTATTTTTAATCTAACTTATTTATATGATTAGATTATCTTTTGAATTGGTTTTAAAGTGAAATTAGAAAATATTTTTACCATTAAATCCAATAGTGGTCATTGGAATTAATTTCACTTTGAAATCGGACTTAAACTAGTGTCAATCTTTTGATACTTATTGTTTCATAAAAACACGCTATTTGCTCTGACAGCGGGAATTAATTATTAAATTAATTAATGTGACTTATATGTTTTGAATTTTTTAAAATAGACTTCTTTTTTGAATTCGTAATATCAAATATAGCTTAGGGTGAATTTTTGGTAATTTTCTGAAAAACTTCAATTTTTGATGAATAGTGAAACCACTAAGTGGTACTTATAAAAACTGATTTTCCATTTAAATGAAATTTTTCCATCATTGTGTTTTGATTTTCAAAAATCCAAAATACATGGTTGTCATTAAGAAGTAAAATGTGGTTCAATGAGATTAAAATAATTTTTTGGTGAATAGTAAGTCATTAAGTTTTTAATCGCGATTAGTGGTAATTAGTGTAGTTTAAGGTAAAAATAATGTTTTAATAATATGAGATGAGCTTGAAACATGTCCTACCCTCATTGGATGTTTCATGGCCGACCAAGAAAAGCCATGGGTCAACTTGGGGACCCCATGGAGCCACTTTGGTTGGGAAATGACATAAATAACTTTTTATTTAATGTAAAAGTAAAAATGACACAAACATAATATGTTTTACGAAAACAATTTTTACATGGGGTTATAAAGATCATATTTTTTATTATAAATATTCATTGGAAAGATAAAATGATTTCCTACATCATAGTATTTTTTTTATAATTTTTAGACTTTAAATAAATTAAATTATTTATGACATCATGATGATGCAGCGATGACTTCATTATTTAACGATTTAAATAAAATGGAAAGATAATGTAATATATAAAACCTAAACATGTCCAAAACCTATTGGATGGAAATATTTCGAAGCCTTATCATCTTATATTCTAAATATATCAATGTGGGACCTTATAAATTCGAAACACTTTTGAAAATAAAATAATAGTTTCATGATTTCCAAAAGTGCCCCTCCTCTCCTCTTATAAAAGGGCCCCACCTCTACCTCATTTCACACACTCCTCAAGCCTTTGGCTCGGCCAACCCCTACCCATTTACTCTCTCCACATCCCTCTACTCATCCTAGAGGATTACCTTTGGGCATAATCCTTTCAAAGGAATCCTTTTGGCTCAAATCAAAAGGAGTTACACTTTTAAAGGTAATTCATTCTCTCTTGTTCATTTGTTTTATTTTGCTTCTCCAACCCCCTAAACTCTTTTTATTTACTTCTTTTATAACAATACCAGTATCTTAAATATACTAGGATTTTGTTATAAGATTTATTTGAGCTAAACTCTCACACAAATACATCAAATGGTTAAAGAACATACGGTTTCCGTGGATGGCAAAATTCTGCCTCCCGAAACGATGATTGTTCAATACTCATTTAACACCTTCAAAGGTGGACATTATGATGTCACTATTTTTATATATGATATATAATATGTTTATTCTTTCCTTAAGCTTTTGTATTTTTCATTTATGGCATACCATTATTGTTTCCATTATGGGTAAACACGATATCTTCATTTTAGGAAGTGCGGACTACCGCCCCCTGAAAGTGATTTGATTCGTTAATACCATATGTGGGATGTGTAAAGGATAAAGTTAATGATATTATATATGTTATTATACTGGAATTATAATACACTATTATATCATTATGATTCCATTCTATAAAATACGAAATAGAAATGAAAGTAGCGTTCATGCGTACGTACGGCTTACCGTCTCCATGAACGGTGCATTTCATTTCTTACCTCTAAATGATTATGTAATATTATAAATACATGTATATGATAGATATATATGATATATATGATATAAAAATCAGGAATTTCATTCTGTATATAAAGAACCTTTGACCACACGAACAACATGTAATTGTAAGAAGTCCACTTTCGACATAAGAACCAAATATTGACAAAACAAACATTATTAAATTAAATGGTTACATAATGTTTATAACATGGCAATAAGTGATATAAAAGGAATAATGAACTTTAAAAATGTTCTTAATCAAGTATAAATTAACTCAAGTTTATTATTCAGGACGTTAAAGAACGATCGAGTCAAGTCGGACCTGAGGTAAGGGACTTCGTCTCAATCTCCTTTCATTGAGGCATATTTCGTTTTATACACAACTTTCTTTTATACGGTGTATAAACCCCTTTGGTTTTTACTTTTATACAAAAGGAATCTTTTTCTATGAAGCGTTTTACTAAACGACAAGAAGGAATGTTTTTTTTAACGTACGCGGTGACAACGACCTTTTCCGCCGCCGCGAGTATTATTTGGTCTTTGGCTTCCTCAACAAGCCGTAATGTTTTTAAAATAAAATAAATACCATATACACTTTTATGTATTTTGGTATTGAAAATGGTTTTGATAAATGATTCTATTATGATATATTGTGATTGAAAAGTGGAAATGTTATCATTCCTTTATATTGGTTTTATGTTTTATGATTTTATATTGGTACTTGGAAATTTGATGGGTGGTTACGTGATAAACCATATGACAGGTGGTGCCGTGAATACCAGGATGGGTGGTTATGTTATAACCTCCAATGCATTAGGTATGGAAGTCGACCGTATGGCTATTCCATTAAGTATGTATGGAAATTGGCCGTATGGTTATTCCATTAAGTGATATGTGTGGAAGTCGATCGTATGGTTATTCCACTTAAGTATGTTTATGTCCCAAGTTACCTTTATATATGTTATGTGTTCTTTATATGGGTTTTATGGTAATCCTTTGGTTACAAAAAGGTAAGTAATGATACTTTATTCAGTGAAGAGTTTTTACTACTTCATGAAGGTGAAGGTATTACTTTGATAGAGTATACATGGTTTACTTGATGTTTGAAAAACTAACAGTTTTCATTCTTTGTGTATCCCTTACTGAGCTTTTTATGCTCACCCCAAGTTTTTTTGAAATGTTTTTTCACAGGACTTAATGTGGAATAAGGTCAAGGATGGGATCAAGGGAATGTCATTCTATATAAAACATGGAACTAGACATGTTTCTTTTAAGAGTTTTTTTATTTATGGAAACTTAGTAGAAGTGACTACTTTGTAATCTTTTGAGATGTAATAGTTATGTTCTAATTCTATAAAACTCTAAACCTGAAAAGATCCTCAACGTGAATTATTCATTTAATTCAATATTAAGTAAGGTTTAAGGCTGAGGCCTTATAGTTGGTATCAAAGGTCGGCTTAGACAAATTTAGGAGTTAGAAAATCGTTAAATTATAAGTTAATTTATGGTATGACTGAAATGATATAGCATTTAAAGATTACCATGTTGCTTCACCCAAGGTATTTCAGTGTTCAGAATGGGTTTTCAAAGAGGAAACAAGGAAGTTGTGCTAGGAATGTATATAGATGGAAATGAACTTCTAAATCGGCATCCTGAGATGGTCAGAATCAGAACTAAACAGTTTGTTGTAGTGATGGATCAATTGACTCAGGTGAAAAATGTTGGTTGTTTTTATTGATGATATTTTGGTGTTTTCTAAAAGTAAAGAGGAGCATGAAAGTCATTTAAGGGTTATCTTGAAAACCTTAAAAGAAAAGAAACTATATGGAAAATTCAGCAAGTATGAGTTTTGGTTACAAAAAATTTCTTTCCTAGGTCACATTGTTTCAAAAGATGGCATAACTGTTGATCCTACTAAAACAAAAGTTGTTGAAGAATGGCCAAGACCCACAAATGTAACTGAGATCCGTAGTTTTCTTGGTTTGGCAGGTTACTACCGAAGGTTTGTTGAAAATTTTTCACGGTTATCTAGTCCAATGACTAAGCTAACTCGTAAGGGTGTTAAGTTCATCTGGACAAAAGAATGTGATGATTGTTTTCAGGAGTTGAAGAGAAGATTGGTGAATGCTCCAGTTTTGGAACTTCCTTCCAGGAATGGTGAGTTTTTTATATATAGTGATGCTTCGTTGAAGGGACTTGGCTGTGTCCTTATGCAGAATGATCAGGTAATTGCTTATGCTTCACGACAGTTGAAAACTCATGAGGTAAATTACCCTACACATGATTTGGAATTAGCTACTGTTGTCTTTGCTTTAAAAATTTGGAGGCATCATTTGTATGGAGTAAAGTGTGAAATATATACTGATCACAAAAGTTTAAAGTATATATTCACTCAGAAAGAATTGAACATGAGACAGAGGAGATGTCTGGAATTAATCAAGGATTATGATTGTACAATTAATTACCATCCGGGAAAAGCAAATAAAGTGGCTGATGCTTTAAGTCGAAAAAGTAATGCTTCATTAGCAATGTTGCGTTTGGAATGTGATCCTTTGGTTAAAGATTTGATGAACTTTGGCATAGAAGTTTTTGGTATAGGATGTTCTTCTGTTTTGTTTCAGGTATCAGTGAAATCTTCTCTATCAGACAGAATCAAGCAAGCACAGAAGCGAGACAGTGAGTTGAAGAAAAAGGTAGAGCTGGTTCAGAAAGGTAAGTTTCCTAAATTCAACATTGATAATGATTGTGTTTTGAGGTTTGGGAAGAGATTATGTGTGCCTTGTGATTCAAAGTTGAAGAATGAGTTGTTATGTGAGGCTCATAGTTCCCCGTTTTCAGTTCATACTGGCAGTACTAAGATGTACAGAGATCTGCAGGAGTATTACTGGTGGGATGGAATGAAAAGAGATATTGCTGATTTTACTGTGAAGTGTCTGACTTGTCAGCAGGTTAAAGCAGAGCGGCAGTTACCGAAAGGGATGCTTCAGACTTTACCAATGCCAGAGTGGAAATGGGAAAACATATCCATGGACTTTGTTGTGGGATTACCGAGGACATCTCGAGGTAATAATGCAATCTGGGTTATTGTTGATCGCTTGACTAAATCTTCTCATTTCCTTGCCATACGAGATACTTTTTCCCTAGATCAACTTTCCCGTTTGTATCTTAAAGAGATATTCAGGTTACATGGGGTTCCCCTCTCCATTGTATCTGATTGTGATCCTACGTTCACATCTAACTTTTGGAAAGGCCTTCAGAAGTCGTTGGGTACTGAATTAAATTTTAGTACAGATTTTCATCTTCAATCAGATGGGCAGTCAGAACGAACAATTTAGACCTTGGAGGATATGCTACGAGCTTGTTCGATGGATTATCAGGGAAGTTGGGACCAACATTTTTCTTTGGTTGAATTTTCATATAATAACAGTTTTCATCCCAGTATACAGATGGCACCATTTCAGGCATTATATGGGAAGCAGTGTCAAACTCCAGAATTTTGGGATGAAGTGGGTGAAAGGAAGATGATGGGACCATAATTGGTAGAAGATATGGCAGAAAAAGTTCAGTTGATTCAGAAGCACATGAGAACAGCTCAGAGTAGGCAGAAGAGTTATGCGGATAACCGGAGGAAGGATCTATCTTTCGAGGTAGGTGATCATGTTTTTCTCAAGGTTTCTCCTTGGAAAAGTGTGATGAGATTTGGTAAGAAAGGAAAGCAGAGTCCAAGTTTTATTGGACCATATGAAATTCTGGAGAAAGTTGGATCAGTTTCTTACCGAGTGGCTTTACCTCCGAGTTTATCTCAGGTACACAATGTTTTTCATGTTTCAATGTTGAGGAAATATATGCCAGATCCATCTCATGTTTTGAGTCCAGAGGTAGTTCAGCTGGAGGAGAACCTATCTTAAGAAGAACAACCAGTCCAGATTCTTTACCACAGGGAGAAGGTGTTACGGAATAAGGTGATTCATCAGGTAAAGGTTTTGTGGAAAAACCATGTTATTGAAGAGGCAACGTGGGAATCTGAAAATGCTATGAGGGATAAATACCCCCACTTATTTTGATAAGTGAATAAAATTGCGAGGACGCAATTCCCAAAAGGGGGGAAGGATGTAACATCCCAAGTAATTAAAGAATAAATAATTTTCATATTTATTAATATTTATGAATTAAATATTAATTTTAATTAAAAGGGGTTTCTACGTTCGATAACGTACTCGATACGCAACGATGAGTTTCTTTGAAAACTTACGTTGCACACAAGTAATAAAATAATATTATTTTAAATGTTAGTTAACAAGTAGCCGTTGTACTTGCGGGAATGGATAGAAATAACTAAAATATGATTATATATGTTTTTAAATGTTTTTACATTTACACAATAAAAGATAAAGGCTTAAAATACGGAAAGAGTTCAATTTTAGGCATTTATACCCTAATTTTCACTAAGGGTTCACTTATCACCTTTTGACGGAGAACCGTCATTAAATATAGTTTTGATCAATATTATAAATTCTATTGGACCAAAAATAACTATTCTTTAGAATCGGGACATCAAAATTTACTTTGTGTAAATTTTTGGTACCTTTCCGATAAAGTTAATTTTTTAATGAATAGTGTAAAATGTTGTATTTTAATTCAAAACCTCTTTTTAATCTAATTTATTTATATGATGAGATTATCTTTTGAATTGGTTTTAAAGTGAAATTAGAAAATATTTTTACCATTAAATCCAATAGTGGTCGTTGGAATTAATTTCACTTTGAAATCAGACTTAAACTAGTGTCAATCTTTTGATACTTATTGTTTCATAAAAACACGCTATTTGCTCTGACAGCGGGAATTAATTATTAAATTAATTAATGTGACTTATATTTTTTGAATTTTGTAAAATAGACTTCATTTTTGAATTCGTAATATCAAATATAGCTTAGGGTGAATTTTTGGTAATTTTCTGAAAAACTTCAATTTTTAATGAATAGTGAAACCACTAAGTGGTACTTATAAAAACTGATTTTCCATTTAAATGAAATTTTTCCATCGTTGTGTTTTTATTTTCAAAAATCCGACATACATGGTTGTCATTAAGAAGTAAAATGTGGTTCAATGAGATTAAAATAATTTTTTGGTGAATAGTAACTTATTAAGTTTTTAATCGCGATTAGTGGTAATTAGTGTAGTTTAAGGTAAAAATAATGTTTTAATAATATGAGATGAGCTTGACACATGTCCTACCCTCATTGGATGTGTCATGGCCGACCAAGAAAAGCCATGGGTCAACTTGGGGACCCCATGGAGCCACTTTGGTTGGGAAATTACATAAATAACTTTTTATTTAATGTAAAAGTAAAAATGACACAAACATAATATGTTTTACAAAAAACAATTTTTACATGGGGTTATAAAGATAATATTTTTGATTATAAATAGTCATTGGAAAGATAAAAAGATTTCCTACATCATAGTATTTTTTTTATAATTTTTAGACTTTAAATAAATTAAATTATTTATGACATCATGATGATGCAGCGATGACTTCATTATTTAACGATTTAAATAAAATGGAAAGATAATGTAATATCTAAAACCTAAACATGTCCAAAACCTATTGGATGGGAATATTTAGAAGCCTTATCATCGTATCTTCAAAATATATCAATGTGGAACCTTAGAAATTCGAAACACTTTTGAAAATAAAATAATAGTTTCATGATTTCCAAAAGTGCCCCTCCTCTCCTCTTATAAAAGGCCCCCACCTGTACCTCATTTCACACACTCCTCAAGCCTTTGGCCTAGCCAACCCCTACCAATTTACTCTCTCCACATTCCTCTACTCATCCTAGAGGATTACCTTTGGGAATAATCCTTTCAAAGTAAGCCTTTAGGCTCAAATCAAAAGGAGTTACACTTTTAAAGGTAATTCATTCTCTCTTGTTCATTTGTTTTATTTTGCTTCTCCAACCCCCTAAACTCTTTTTATTTACTTATTTTGTAACAACACAAGTATATTAAATATACTAGGATGTTGTTATAAGATTTATTCGAGCTAAAATCTCACACAACTACATCAAATGGTTAAAGAACATATGGTTTCTGTGGATGGCGAAATTCTGCCTCCCGAAACGATGATTGTTCAATACTCATTTAACACCTTCAAAGGTGTCCATTATGATGTCACTATTTTTATATATTATATATAATATGTTTATTCTTTCCTTAAGCTTCTGTATTTTTCATTTATGTCATACCATTATTGTTTCCATTATGGGTAAACATGATATCTTCATTTTAGGAAGTGCGGACTACCACCCCCTGAAAGTGATTTGATTCGTTAATACCATATGTGGGATGTGTAAAGGATAAAGTTAATGATATTATATATGTCATTATACAGGAATTATAATATAATCTTATATCATTATGATTCCATTCTATAAAATACGAAATAGAAATGAAAGTAGCGTTCATGCGTACGTACGGCTTACCGTCTCCATGAACGGTGCATTTCATTTCTTACCTCTAAATGATTATGTAATATTATAAATACATGTATATGATCGATATATATGATATATATGATATCCAAATCAGGAATTTCATTCTGGATATAAAGAACCTTTGACCACACGAACAACATGTAATTGTAAGAAGTCCACTTTCGACGTAAGAACCAAATATTGACAAAACAAACATTATTAACTTAAATGGTTACATAATGTTTATAACAGGAAAATAAGTGATATAAAAGGAATAATGAACTTTAAAAAGGTTCTTAATCAAGTATAAATTAACTCAAGTTTATTATTCAGGAAATTAAAGAATGATCGAGTCAAGTCGGACCCGAGGTAAGGGACTTCGTCTCAATCTCCTTTCATTGAGGCATATTTCGTTTTATACACAACTTTTTTTTATATGGTGTATAAACCCCTTTGGTTTTTACTTTTATACAAAAGGAATCTTTTTCTACGAAGTGTTTTACTAAATGACAAAAAGGAATGTTTTTTTAACGTATGCGGTGACAACGACCTTTTCCGCCGCCGCGAGTATTATTTGGTCTTTGGCTTCCTCAACAAGCCGTAATGTTTTTAAAATAAAATAAATACCATATACACTTTTATGTATTTTGGTATTGAAAATGGTTTTGATAAATGATTCTATTATGATATATTGTGATTGAAAAGTGGAAATGTTATCATTCCTTTATATTGGTTTTATGTTTTATGATTTTATATTGGTACTTGGACATTTGACGGGTGGTTACGTGATAAACCATATGACGGGTGGTGCCGTGAATACCAGGACGGGTGGTTACATTATAACCTCCAATGCATTGGGTATGGAATTCTTCCGTATGGATATTCCATTAATTATGTATGGAAATTGGCCGTATGGCTATTCCATTAAGTGATATGTGTGGAAGTCGACCGTATGGTTATTCCACTTAAGTATATTTATGTCCCAAGTTACCTTTATATATGTTATGTGTTCTTTATATGAGTTTTATGGTAATCCTTTGGTTACAAAAAGGTAAGTAATGATACTTTATTCAGTGAAGAGTTTTTACTAATTCATGAAGGTGAAGGTATTACTTTGATAGAGTATACATGGTTTACTTGATGTTTGAAAAACTAACAGTTTTCATTCTTTGTGTATCCCTTACTGAGCTTTTTATGCTCACCCCAAGTTTTTTTGAAATGTTTTTTCACAGGAATTAATGTGGAATAAGTTCAAGGATGGGATCAAGGGAATGTCATGCTATATAAAACATGGAACTAGACATGTTTCTTTTAAGAGTTTTTTTTATTTATGGAAACTTAGTAGAAGTGACTACTTTGTAATCTTTTGAGATGTAATAGTTATGTTCTAATTCTCTAAAACTCTAAACCTAAAAAGATCCTCAACGTGAAATTTTCATTTAATTCAATATTAAGTAAGGTTTAATGCCGAGGCCTTATATGTGAAAAGCACAAGTACACCTTTTTATTTTCGAAAATTACAAGTGTGCCACTCACATCACTTATAAAAGGCCACCCCCTCTCCTCTCATCTTCACACCATCCAACCAATTTGTTTCAACCAAGACCTACCAAAATCAGTTCCAAAATTCTATACCATCATCGTATAATCATTATTTTAGGCATAAATCTAACCTAGGAAGGATTTTGGTGCAAACCTAAGGAGGTTACCCGAAGAAAAGGTAACGTTCTTCAATGAGTGACTTTATTTTATTTCCTTATAAACCTCCTTTAATTATTATTAAAACATTATAATATAATAAAATAATAATTATACATATACTAAGATGTTTTTTTTAATTTCATGACCTACAACCATCTTCACTTCCATCAAATGGGTTTTAAAATCATTATTCGTGTGTACGACATACTACCACCTCACAATCCGATGTCAATCATTTTTCTTTTACCACCTCTCAAGATTGGTTATGATAATGAATATAAAGTATATATATGATATTAATAATATTATTATACCTTATTTATTCATTATATCATATATAACTTTTTTACTTTCCATTCCTTAGTGGATACAATAATGTCGCTCGTGTGTTCGGTGGACTACCGCCTTGCGAAGCGATGTGATTCATCTTTCACTAACACATAACATAGAAGGTGATAATGATAAATTTAATGAATATATGTGATATAGATAAAATAATTATGATACCAATGTCATAACTATCATTATAAAAATACAATATATCATTTTATTTCTTACACTGAAAAATGATAACATCATTCGTGTACATGTGGATTCTTGTCCTCACAAAGCGATGTGACTCTATTTTCATCACCACACCATATTTATGATATATATAAGTATATTTAAATAATTAATATTATATTAAAATCATTCTAGATAGGTAAAATATTACTTAACACCTCTCTATAATGATCGTTGAAAAATGGAAATGTTACTCATGCGTATGTACGGACTACAGTCTCCATGATCGTAACATACTTCATTTATAAAAAACATCTTTTATGATTGGTATTAAAAGTATAATTTATGTATAAATATTATAATTATGTCATGATTATTATTTTGTATATTATGAAACTATATAATATACACATGAAATGGAACTTTCATTACAAAGCATGAATGAGAAAACAAGGTGATTAACACCCAAAACAATGAAAATAATGAAATATTATTAACAAAAAGGTGGTAAAATGGTATAAGAGGATCATATATGATATTATAAATATTAATATGGGGTTTTAAGTTAAAAATATGTTTAAAACCATTATACATGTGGTTAAATTAGGTTCAACCAAAAGGTAGCGTGAGGTAAGGGACTTCATCTCAATTTCCCTTTATTAAGACATATTGTAATGTTATGAACCTAATTACTTTTATATGGTGTATATAATACCTATTTAACATGTAATATCATGATTCATTCATAATTAATGTTATTTTAAGTTTAAATTTTAATTATTTCATCCAAGGGGGTTTGAATTGAAAATTACCAAGTGGTAAACGTTATTGAACAATCTCACTTTATTTTGTGATCGTTAACTTTCTCTTGAAACAATCCCTTACTTATGATCATTTTTCATTTTAAATTAAATTTATATTAAATATACATATAATTTAATTATATATATGTTTATTTCTTAAACCATATTCCATTTTTACATATAGTTTTTACTTTAAAAGTTATTTGATTAACTGGGAAAATATTGATAAATTCATATACTTTAATCAATATAGATACCTAATGATAAGAAATATTGATTCATGAATTAAATTGATCATTAAATATTAAAGGAACCATTTGGACCTACAATTATGGGTGAGTAATAGTATAATAAATCCCCTTTTGTGCATTAGTAGGTCTTATGTGACAAATAAGTTGGACAAATTAAATGTGTTTCTACCTGTAGTATTTAAATTGTCTTGTGAAAGGTATTGAAAATGGAGGTATCATGATGCCTAAGATGACTACATACAAGAATTAATAATTTAATTAATTAATAATTTATTTATTATTATATATTATATTTTCACAATGATATTATCTCTCGAAGCATTTCATTCTCAGGTTATTACTTAAAAGGAATATTTTTTTTACAGTTATTTACCTTTCCACATTGATTATGCATTATACATTCATGTAGTCAATTTATTTAAATGGAATTTGTGTTTAGTTATTTAACTTTTCATATTGATTATTATTTATTAATTCATGATAAATTCCACCATACTTAACCCAAACTGATCATTTTATCTCACTGTTATTTTGTTTCCTTTCCTCGAGATATGAAGAAGATATCGTTGAATGAATTTTCAAGGATGCAATTAATTTTCATTTGTTTTGTATCATGTTTTATTTTCTATACCCAATGTAAAATAGGTATCATGTATATATATTCTTTTAAAAAACTACTAAACATATTGGTTCTTCAAGATTTGTTTCTTTGTATCTATTCCAATGTAATAAAGTAAGGAACCATCTCCTGGTTACTGGGGTCAGTGTTGTTACAGTTGGTTTCAAAGGAATTTTAGTAGAAACAATGAGAACTAGATTTAGGAAAACATATATTAGGGAACATAACCCTATGATATAATTTTAGGATAATTATATAATGACATCCTAAAGTTTTGGTAAGGAAGATATTGTGTGGGTTTTTATATCTATACATCCATGTCTAGATACTACAAGTAGATGTGGTTCTAGCACAGTGGTACCTAGGGGTAATGACTCAGAAAAGGGAATATTGGGATTGACCTAATTTTCACCTAGTTCATGAAAATTGTCCTTACTAAATATCTTATTTGAAACTCCTTGGGGATATGCTTAGTATAATTCGCATTTTCTTTACAAACCATTATGAAGGATTTGAAAATAAAGATATCCCCAAAGAAACCAACTTTATGATTCTAATATTAACATTGCACAAATTTTAATTTATGAGAAGTGTTACACCATATTTGGAATTATACATTATGATTTAAAATTCATAATTTAATGAGTTAATCTAGTACATTACACTATTTAGAAATGGTATCTGAAAGGAAAAAGGGTATCAATACTCATGGCCAGTGTAGAGATTTTGCTACTAAGGAATCCGATACAGCTGGCATTGAAACTAATAAAATTATGTCTATATTAAAAAAACTTAATCATGTTATAAAAAATAACCTTTATCATATGGAGAAACCTATTACAAAAAAATATTCTCCTATGTTGGATCACTTTATGTGATAAAAATCCCCATAATTGGGTGGGACTAATGATCTAATGGTAGTTGAACAATGGATTAAGTCTCTGGAAAAGATATTTATGGACTTGGGATATGGTGAAAAGGAAAAGGTTACACATGCAATGTATCATCTCAAAGTTGATTCTAATCAATGGTGGTTTTTGATCTAGAATACTAAAGAGGAATAAAAAATAAAACTCATGGAATGGAAAGATTTTTAGGAGAAATTATTTGAAAAATATTTCCCTCATGAGAAACAAAATGAGATATAGAGAAAGTTATTTATATTAAAGAAAAAGGAATAATAAAATGTTGCAAAGTATGATACTACCTCTAAAAGGTTAGCTAGGTATTCTATGGATAACATATGCAACAAGAAATGTAATATTGACCATTAATTTGAATGGATTAATACAAGTATTTGAAGGGCTCTGATCTCTAAAATGTTTTCTTAAAATGATGAAATAATTTTATATGCTATCAAGACATAGAAATAATTATCCAATTCTTATGAATTTAAAGGGAAATAAAAGAAGAAGAGGATGACATAACAAAAAATGAAAAAAATGGAATAAGAGAAAGTAGGCTTTTCCCACATGTGATAATTGTGGAAAGAAACACTCTAGTACTTAGTGGAAGGGAATGTTAGTTTTCTAAAAATGTGGAGAGAAATACCACCATGATAAAGATTACAAGGTAAATAAAGCAATTTCCAATGTGCAATGATTCCAATGTAAGGATATGTGGAACCACACAAATGAATGCCCCAATTGTCAAGGTAATATAACTTAGAAGAAGATAAGGGATCAAGGTTAGACTTATGCTATTGATACAATCAAAGTGGAATGAATAATGTTCTTGTGTATTTAGATCTCATAAATATGGTGTAAAAATATTTTATTGATGAAATTATTATTATAAGAATCATGAAATGTATAATGATTATATCGAAATACTATTTATTAATGGATTTGAAATCATGTGTTGAATGATTCCAAAAAAAGTGATTCAGAGTAAAGTTGAAATTTTTGAAAAACATGTGATTAAGGGAAGATAAACCTTAATATGTTCTATATTTTGAGATAATAATGACCATGATATGTTTATGGTATATTATTGGTGACTATGAAATTGGTTAGCGATTTTATGGTTTATGTTATCTTTGATGGAGTTTACTATATGTTTGGATCTATAGAATATATTCAAAAACCTGAGATTTTATTTTTGGAATCATGTATGATTTAATTAAGGTTTTATAGTGATAAAGGTATTAAAATATTTGTAATATGACATTAATATTCACTTTATATTATCTGAGGAATATAATGTTGATTTAATGACATTCCATATAAATTCGATCAGATATATTTTGGATAAGCCTTAAAGAAAACTATTTATAGAAGGGATTAATTTTAACTTTGGGTTTTATTGGATAAATTTTTACAACCATTTTGTTTTTATTAAATATAGGATGAGTATCTTGTTACTATTTTATGGATCTTTTGTTTTGTTAAAAGTTAATTTCAGTGCTCTAAGCATAAAAAAACAGATTTTTGGATATTCATTTCTTAGAATAAGAGATGAAGTGGAAATTTATTGAAGCACAAACAAATGATGAAATTGTGCCTATGAAATAAAAATATATCAAGTATATTTCCTTATATTATTAAAGAGTGAAATAATTCCTCAAATTTAGGAAAATAATCTTGAAAAAAATGTTTTCCTATCATCATCATTTTTTATGATATCAATGAACTTTTCCACACCTATTTGGTTTATAATTTTGTGGTCATTAACCTTATTTGGATCACCCACTTTCTTATAATCAATTACTTATATCACTCTCCATTAATCCTTGGGAATTAGTATTCTCTTCCATATCCATGATTTAATTTCCCACTTATGTTCTCCTACTTGGAAACCTAGTTATGTGATTATTCCATATAACCTTTGTAATTCCCTTTCACTATTACTAAGATGATTTTTTATTAACTCTTATTATGATGTGGGTTTTTTAAACAATGTTATTTCCAAATTCCAAACCCCTGATTATCAAGATTAAGTTTAAATTACAAGGATACAATTAATTTAAGGCGGAGATAATTTAAAACCCCAAAATTATAAAATAAGAACATTGTATTGGATAACGTATGTGACATAAAACACAAAGATTAAAAAACCCATGAAATATATTTCTTTAAATTTAATCTCTTCGATAGCTTGTGGAACACGCAAGTCCAAGTGTAAATGAACCATGATATAGAACACCATTATAACCTAACTATTAAATTGGAGGGTATTAATATTACTAAATAAATTATAAAAATTATGATTATATATTTATTATAAATAAAATATGAATCATTCAAAAATAAATAAAAAAGAAGGCCTTCATGCCATTCAAGTAATCATTTAAAAGAAAAAGAAATGTTTTATGAAAAACTGTATTTATTATAAAAGACAGTTTAGTCGCGCTTTACACACATAATTTAAAATTATTTTTTAATACATTTAGAAAATTTATTTGTAAAAATAAACTTAATTTTTTAAATCATAATATAAAAATTATCTTGGGTTGAATTTTTTGAATTTTTCCAAAATGTTTCATTTTTTAATGAACAATGAAAAATACTAAATTTTAATTAAAAACTACTTTTTGTTAAAATTATTTATAAAGTAAAATTATATTTTAAATTGGTTTTAAAGTAAAATTATTCCAATTATATATATATATATATATTAATCTAATTTATTTCATTGGAATCATTTTCATCTTGAATTTTGATATAAAAACTTTATAAACTTTTGAACATTTTCTCTTTGAAAACCTGCTTTCTTATCACATTTATGAGATTAGTTTTAAATTAAAATTTTCTAATTATGTGAATGGAATTTTGAAAAATGGATTGAATATTTTAAATCATAATAATTTATATTATCTAATAAGTTCAACTTAATCTTTTACCAAAATTAATTGTGAAAACAATAAAAATTATTTACTGTGGTTAAGGTAAAAATGGATTTACAAGGTGGTTAAGCTAAAAATATAAGGGTTAAAATGACCTAAAAACTGGTATAAAATATATTTTATGGAAATATTTATACACTATAATGTATAATTATTGATAATACTCAATTTTAGACCCTTTTATCTTGCAAAAAACTTGGGTACACATTTTTCTTTTTAAAAATTACAAGTGTAACACTCACCTCACTTATAAAAGGCCACCCCTATATTCTATTATTCATACATTCAAACCATTTTAGTTTGGTGAATAAATACCCAAATAAATTCCAAAATTCAATACAATCATACTAGAATCCTTTTTTTTGAAGAAATCCAACCTAGGAAGGATTTTGGTGCAAACCTAAGGAGGTTACCCGAAGAAGTGGTTACATTATTCAACAATCATATTTATTTATTTATTTCTCCACCTACTTAAATTATTATTAAAAAAATATGATATAATAAAACAAATATATTCTATATAATTATATTTTTTTGTGTTAATTTCATGACCTAAAACCATTTCTACTTCCATCAAATGAGTTATGAAATCATCATTCGTGTGTTTGGCGGACTACCACCTTGTAAACTGATGTCATTATTTTTTCCATTAACAATTCTAAAAATTAGGTATGATGATATAAATAAATTATATATATGATATTTATAACATAATTATACCTATATAGTCATTATATCACTTATAATGTTTTTACTTTTCATTCCTTAGGATATACGATAACATCGCTCGTGTGTACGACAGACTACTTCCTTGCTAATCGATTTAATTTGTCTTTCCCTAACATGTAACATGGAAGGTGATAAGTATAAATTTAATGAATATATATGAAATAATTTTTATATTAATGATAAATATTTTATTCTAAAAATATACTATATCATTTTATTTCTTACACTAAAAAATGATAACATTGTTCGTGTATGTGTGGACTACCGCCTTGATGAAACTATGTGACTCTATTTTCATCACCAAAACAAATAGATGATATATATAAGTATATTTAAATAAATAATATAATATCATTATCATTATATAAATTTAAAATATTACTTACCTTCTTTCCATATTTATTGTTGAAAAATGGAAATGTTACTCAAGCGTACATACGACCCATTGTCTCCATGATTGTAACATATTTCATTTCTAAAAAAATATATTTCATGATTGGAATTAAAAGTATAATTTATGTATAAATATTATAATTATGTCATTATTATTATTCTGGATATTATTAAACTATATAATATGAATAATAATAAAAAATTTCATAACAAATCATGAATAAGAAAATAAGGTGATTAACACCCGAAATAATGAAAATAATGAAATATTATCAACAAATGGGTGGTAAAATGTTATAAGAGAACCATATATTATATTATAAATATTAATATGGTTATTTTTAAGTTAATTAAATTTTTAAAACCACTATATAGGAGGTTAAATCATGTTCAACCAAAAGGAAGTGTGAGGTATGGGACTTCATCTCAATTTCCCTTCATTGAGGCATATTGTAATGTTATACACATAATTCCTTTTATATCGTGTATATACTTCATATTTGACATGTAATATAATTATTAATTCATAATTCATGGTATTTTAAGTTTCAATTTTTAATTATTTCATCCAAGGGTATTTGAATTAAAAATTACCAAGTGGTAAAAGTTATTGAACAATCTCACTTTGTTTTGTGATTGTTAACTTTATATTGAAAAAATCACTTACTTGTGATAAATTTTCATTGGAAATTATATTTATATTAAATATACTTGTTATAATATTATTGATATAATTATTTCTTACACCATATACCATTTTCACATACAATTTTTACTTTGAAAGTTATTTTATTAACTGGGAAAATATTGATAAATCTGTATCCTTTACTCAATATAGATACTTTATGATAAGTAATATTCATTCATGGATTAAATAGATCATTAAATATACGAGGAATGATTTGTAACTACACCAATAAGGCCTAGTATAATATAACCCCTCGATGCATCAATAGGTATCATAAGACAAATAAGTTGGCCAAATTAAATGGGTTTCTACCTATAATATTTAAACTGTATTATGAAAGGTTTTGATAAAAGAGGTATCATGATCCCATAAATCATGGAATCTAATAATTAATAATTTCCTTTATTAAGAATTCAATTATTATTATCTATGATATTTTCACAATGATATTATCTCTGGATTCATTTCATTCTCAGGCCATTGATTAAATAGAATGTGTTTTTAGTTATTTACCTTGACATATTAATTATGTGTTATCTATTAGTGCAATTGAGTTATTTAAATGTAATGTTTTTTCAATTATTTAACTTTACATATTGATTATTCTTTATTGATTCATGATATATTCTACTATACTTAACCCTTACTGGACATTTTTTATCACCCTTATTTTGTTTCATTTACCCAAGATATGAAGAAGATATTTTTGAATGAGTTTTCAAGTATGTAATTAATTTTATCTTATTATGTATTATGTTTTATTTTATATTCCCATTATAAAATGGGTATAGTATATGTATCTAGTTCTATAAAACATCTAAATAGACCGTTTCTTTAGGATTTTATTCTTTTTATATATACTGTTGTAGTATTGTAAGGCACCAAATTTGGGTTACTGGGGTTGGGGTCATTACATGATGTGAATTAAAATATATTGAATTTATTATTTTTTTTACAAGTTTTTTTGAATAATAAATGGATAAACACCAAGGAGGAATTTGTGGCCACATCACAACCAGTTTTACATGTATTTAATAGTGTATAATATTATTTAAAAGATGGAATGAGGATCATGGAGGCTTGATGTTATGGGATTTATGGGGTTTCATACTCAATGCATCAAAAATATATCCAGGTGAGATGATAATAATATAATAATAGAAGAAGGATAAAAAGATATTATCAATATAGAGAGGGATACACCGATTCTAGAAAAAAATTATATATTCACTATCATTGATGCTTGAGAGAGATACCAAACTTCAATGATCCTGAATATCATTATTGTTGAAGTAAAAATGAGTGAATTAACACTACTATGTTAAGAAGATATTTTGTATTGTGGAATAATTATAAGAAGAAAAATTGAGGTTGATATTGATACTCCTATATAACTTGATCATTGAATAATAGCGAGAATACAAGCCTATGATTTCATTATATGATAAAGTATGAATAATTTTGAGGTATTCTTGAGATTATTTCATAATAAATAATAAGATCAAATATTGTTTAGTTCAAAAGCGACTAGTGTTTTCCTACCAATAATTTTTTTAAGAGAATATAGATGAACCTGATGTTTGTAGAGGGAGGTCCGGTTAGTGCAAGATCCTAATAACAAAAATTTGGCACTTTTATGTAAGTTTGGTTAGTGAAATTGTTTATACAGGTTCAAGGATATACCCTTTCATGAGCTTTATCTTGATAATAAAAGAGAAGATTTGTGTGAGTGGGATAATAACCATTTTACACCAGGGGTATATTCTTCCATTTTATAGTTGATCCTCATTAAAAAACTCCCAAATTTCACATTATCACTTTCATTCAAACCAAATGTGAGACAAATTGAGATCCATTCACAAAATAAGTGTAGAGGTATAAAGGGAAAATATTTTAATTGGAAAATAAGTCACTCACAATGATTCACCCCCATCTCTATGTGGTTGTACCGATCTTATTAAAATAAAAATTAGTATTAGAGATATGGTTCCACATATGATTGGTTTCTCAATAGCTTAAAATATTTAAAGATTTAAAGTTTTTATTTTCTCTCCCAAAGTATTTATAAAGTGTAGATTTAAATAATCCTATGAGTTCCCTATCAAATAAATCAAGAAAGAAATATCTACTAATAAATTAAATAATATAAAGAATATAGATGTAAAGATATTGAGAAAATCCTCATAAAATAAGAAGGATTAAATAATAAATAAAGGTTATTAATGTGGAAATTCATCTCTTATACTAATAGATCTTCACTCATCCCTTACCAGACATTAATTCAAGTCCAAATGAGATAAATCATAATAATCATCAAACAACTTGAAAATAGGGTGTATAATATCACATAAAAATAACATAATATATTGAAAGATAAATGAATAATGAAAGGAATAGGAATAAAAGATTAACCACCATTCTTATAACGCACCTGACGATACTTGAATCAGAGGCTGGATGAAGAAGAACCATCCAATCCTAGGATGAGGCCAAGAGGGAACCTTGACTGGCTATTAGCATGGGTGAAATAAGGGAGAATAAGGGAGAATGAAAGTTAAAGTCTAGATGGTAAAAATAGTAATTTATAGCTCTTTAATGAGACACATATTTTGGCCACATGGTTGGGAAAACCATATGCCAACCGTGCAATGCTACTATCCGAAGGGAAACCCCCTTTCATGGATAGGCACACAGTTTGAAAAACCATGCACAAGCTGTGTGATCCCCACTATAAATTTATATAGAAAACACACATGCCTATGAAGACATGGGAGTATGGTTTGAAAAACCATGTGACACCCCTTACAGGGACACATAGTTGGGGTGTACAATTTTTCTTAACCATGATCCTCCCCTTACCTTTCCAAAATCTGGGTTTCTAGAGCCCTTTAATCTCGAAACTCTAGAAAACATCCAAGTCATGAATCGAGCCTTAAAACCTATCTAAAAAAATCACATTTAACTATTATAATTCTCATATTTACATTCTAATTCTTAGTTAAAGTTTCATACCATCCACCAAAGGAAAAATTCAAATTCCCTCGAAATTTTCAACCTGAGCCAAAACACGAGATGTTACATGAGTTTTGATGTATGCAAAATTAATGCGTGATTATATGTTTTTATGAATTAATATTATTAGTAAATCTACTAAAACATAATAATAGTGTTATGATGGCATGAAAATATTGAACACATTAGATGAGAGAGACTAAATATATATCCGTTATATGATGGAGCATTGTATTTTATGTATTTACAACTGAACGTGAAGAACAAAGAATCTGACCATTATAATTTTTTTATAGTGGTCATATATAAATTAAACCCAAGTATTTAAGGAACTAAATATGATAATATGAGAAATATTAAGAGTTCTGAATCATTTTGAAGTCTTTCATCAGCTTTTTGCCACTAAGTACTTCTAATTGTATTGCCTTCAGAGAGATTTTATTAGAACATTAATGTGTGAAGTTTTCATTATAAATGCTCCAACATTTTTCTTATTGTAATTTCTGTTTTTCCAATCCCTCATGATTTAAGATATTCTAATCTATGGAAGCTATATTTTCCAAGCCTTTGAGATAAAAAATATTTAATGTGAAAAGATGCATCTTCTGACCATAATTGTCAATGAAGTCCCAATATAGACTTACTACCAATCATGAGATTGAATAGGTTCTCAAGGATAGAGATTCCTATTGCTTATACTAGTATTACTATGAAATAATTTCTAGGTCTGTAACCTATATATTATGATAGGTCTACAGTCATGGAAATTCTAAGTGCAGAATTGAGATACCTATGATTAGGATTATAGATCCTCTTGTCACTTTGGATAAAAGAAAAGGCTTCCTATGAATTAGAAGTTGATTGGTAAATAATATAATTCATAGGTTTAAGGACTACTATCCATACTATAAGCATTGTTTTTAAAATCAATTTATTTTCATTTTAATTTCCATTGTGCTAATTAAATTCATAAGAAAATAGTTTATCTTCTAATAGGTTTATTTTTTGATTTTTTTATATTGTATACTCTGATAATTTATCATAAATTGTATTTTTTGATCAACTTAATTACTTGATTAAGATAAAAATTTCTATTTATGTTTTATATTATAATTCACCCCCTCTTGTAGTGCCATATCTTCACCTTTTGAGACAAATAATCACGTGAATTTGGAATTTCTGGAAAGTTCTTGGAAAGTTTCATTAAATAGGTATGATTTTATATTATCTCATCCTTGTTTTTGTAAGAATAAATTTTTTGTTAATGGGGGATTCTAAATTGTTCAATGTAATATGAGATATGATAAAAATTGATAAATTCCAAGGATGATTTATGAATTATACATGTTAATTTTTTGAATGTTTTTAATATATTGTTGAATCTGAGTGTGAGAATTTAGGATAAAAAAATTAATGTGAATATATTCAACAAATGTATTCACTTGAATGTTTTTAAAAACCCATAAGAAATATTTTTGAGTTGTTATCACATTATAGTTTTTTTATGTATAACTTTGTGGTCTAAATTATCGTCCCTTATTTTATACACTAAGCATTTCTCACATAGAATTTGAGTGGAATAATTGATGGCACATGGATTTAAGTGAATTTGTACCATATTATTTCATGTTTATTTGTATTCATTTTTAATAAGGAATAAAGAGAAGAAAATTAAAGAATAACATATTGACATGCATTTTCTATATAAGTATTGACATTAAATCCAAAAGGGGGAGATTGTTGAACCCACTTTGTGTTGAGTTGTATTTGTTGTCAATAAGAATTAATTTTATAATTATAGTGCCCATATGTGTTGAGAATATGAGATTTTATGTAGTATATTGTACCCAAGAATATTTATAGGAAGATTTGTTGTTGTTTCTAAGAAAGATTTCATCATATACTGAGTTGAGGACAATTGAAGAACATCCCGAAGCTTGAAGATTGGAGTTCCCTCATGTTTGATTATGCTAAAGTAAGTTTTTCAATAAGAGGTAAGATTCAAGTGAGATGTTTCTATTGGATTATTTGATATCCATTTACATGTGGTAAATGCTATTTAAGAATGAGTCACTACCAATATTTCATAGAGATTATTTATCTACTAATGATCGGTAAAGCTAGTTGAGAGGAGGAGAAAGTTTCCTAAAATTCAAGTGTAGAATATTATTGAAAACTTGGATGAAGGATCATGGAGTATTTATGTGCTAATATTTAAGGGTTTTATATTCAATGTATAAAAATATGGGTGATGCAGAGAATATTGGAACAAAATAAGGAGAAAATGATATTATCAATAGAGAGAGACACCTACAATTGAAAAAATTTATATATTCTCTATCATAAAATATCAAGAGAGATACTAAACTACCACGATCCTTCATATAATTATTATTATGAAAAATTATAGAATAAAAACTATTGTGACAAAAATATATTTTGAATTGAATAACAAGGAGAAGAATAGAAAGTGAGACTGATGCTACAACTCCCGTATAACTCTAGCATTGAAGAATAATTAGAAGACCTTCTTATGATTCCCTTATATCATAATATCCAAATAATTGTGAGGCATACTTGATATATATATATATAATATAGAATAATATTATATCTTGTTTATTCTAGAAGTGACTTGTACTTTCCTTCCGATCATTATTCAAGAGGATCCATCTGAATTTGGTATTTATAGAGAGAGTCTTGGTTATTCCAGGGAATGAAGATAGAAATTTGGTTCTTTAATGTAATTTTTAATAGTGCCAATGATTTTATAATTTCAAGAATATATCCTTGATCTAGTCTCATCCTGATAATAAAAGAGAAACCATTTGTGAGTGGGAAAAACCACTGTATACCAGGGACGTAGTCACCCACCTTGAAGGGGAACCTTTTTAACAAGATCTTATGTGCATGTTGTTTATTTATTTATTTATTATATTTTTTTCATGAAAACAAAAGGAGAGGGAAAGTGATACCCATTAAAAAAATAGGTGCAGATGTATAACAGGGAAAAGTTTTAATTGGTAAATAATTCACTCTCACTGATTCACCCCGTTCTTAGTGTGGTTGCACCGATCCTTGTGTAACAATATGATTAATTGTAATTGGTGTCATAGGTTATCAAGAAATATTTAATATTTTAAAATATAATATTTTTATAACCCATGCAAACAAACAAATAATATCATTTATATCCCCAAAGTAGAGCCTCAAATGAAAAATCCATCACTGTAGTTTGACTCAAGTTTGGGGGGGGGGGTTAATTAGGAGAGGTATATTTTTTGTTTGGGTTTTGATCCCCAAACTAGGCCTATTTTGGGTATTTAAAAATGATATTTATTTTCCCTAAACCTAGCATTTAAAATATATCATTTAATTATCTGATTAGTGTTATATACCATTGATAAAAAATTTCCTTGAGATATTAGGGTTTGGACCATCTTATTCTTTGAGGAGAAGTTAGTGAAATCATGAAGATTGAGGTCGAACCTTGAATATTCAATGAATCACCATTGAGTTAAGGTTTTATTTTTAATTAATTTCATCATTATCCATAAATTAGATTTATAATTATCATCCTTGGAATTAGTTATATTTTTTTTAATCATTGTGAACATATTTTTGTTATAAATATTTTTGAATTTGTAATTGTGTGAGTTCATGGATAAAGAATGTATGTATGGACCAATTCTAACCAGCATCCCTCTCCCTTGCATCTTAATCACATAATACATCAGGTGCGTGTGTGTGTGGTGATGTGGTACTCAAGAAATAATAGCATGTATAAGGATGATTGAGTATCCTTGATTTATAGTAGTCTCCCCCACCTCATTCTTCCTCACGGTGAGATGAGATGATGAAGCCTATGAACCTTGTAGTGTTTAATTATAAGAGAGATGATGACGAAGAAAATAACATGAAGCAAGGATGTAACAGAATGATAGATCTGGGTTAAAGGAGAGGTAGTGTGAGTAGTAGTGGATGGTGGCATCACTTAGGCATGAGTCTAACATGATATTGGTAGTGGGTGAACCAACATTGGTCATGACTGATGTTGGAATAATTAATGAAATTGGGTTAAGACTTCCATTTGATAGAGATTTTAAAGGAATGAAAATTTTGGGTTAGCATCATCACATGATGTATGAAGGATAAACACACACAATGTATTAGATAATGGCATGTTTTGGGACTTTTTAGAACACATTAAAATACCTCTCTGGTAAACACACCATATATATAATAAACACATTCCATGTATGGTTTAATGGAATGTTTGAGCAAGGAGTATATACCCATATAACCCTTTTGATACACATGTAATTCAGTTGGTAAGAACACACCATGCCTTATAAATAACATGGAACATGCTATGAATTATATTCCTATATAACTCTTGGATTGAACAAACTCTTTCACTTATAGGATATACTGTATATGTTAAATCACACAACTTGGTGATGACCATAGACACCAAACTACTACTTGTGGTTTACAAAAAATGTTAGAAGAAGTATATACTATTAACTCCCCTTGAGTATTTTTTTTCATATATTATCACTTGGGTGTTAGAATTTGACAAACTTATAGTCTATTATAAGTTTGTTTCCAAAAAAAATGCGACGATACATTCATATTTTTCATAAAAGTTTTTTATAAATCATTTTTGGTAGTTTGAGTATTTTATGTCTATATTGATGACAACATGATTCAATCGAGGTGATTAAAGTAAGCAAGAGGTTCAGTACTCCCTTAGTGATTCACCAATGCCAGGTAATGGGTCCCCCCAAAAACATTATAGAGTTCAGTAGACCTCCATGGATTTGGGTTCATGTACTATTTTTTAGATATGTGTTCAGGTAATCCTTTAATCATATCTACCATAGTAAGTTTCTTTTCCCCTATATAACTGATGGAGTTAGGTACTCCCCTACAAGATGGGTCATAGTTCCTCCATCCATAGAGTTGGTACTCCCTCAATCCGTATATTTTTTCCTTGATGTGGCACACGTCCTCTATAGGGGTTGGTACTCCCTCAATTGAAATATGTATCTTAGTAAGTTACATGTTCTCCACTATGGTTTCATAGAGGCGATGTGGATGTTATGAAATATGGGTAGTTTAGATATTATAGGGCTTATGATATATTAGGTAACTTTGAATACCTATGAGATATGACTTTTTATGGGCTTTGAAGTAGGAACTTCATTACAATATCGATTTTATAAATCCTTAAAGCATATCTGTTTTTTTCTCTTTCAAAACATGGTTTTGAGATAAATCATTGTTTCTGTAGTTTCTCTTGTTTTTGGGTTATCCCATTGTATATTTTTATGCTCACCCCTGCACAGGTTTTCTTTCCCACACAAGTTGTATACGTGTAAATGATATTCTACTTGGGTTTAAACTTAATAGATTTAGATCTAATTCTTAGTGACACTTGATGTTGATGAATACTATTGGAGATCATACCAAGATTCATGATAATAAGGATGTATTTTCCCTTCGACATAATCCCATTTTACTTTGAGAAATTTTTATACATTTTATTTAAATTTAGATTTTCCTTTCACATTATTCTATTGATTAGTGGTTATATTTAGGTTATAATTAGTTTTTGGTTATATTTAATTATATTAGAGAAATGTGGTTTTTTTCTTATCATTAGGTGAAGAACTCCCATGTGTTATGCCTTGTTGGTGCTAATCACTAGCCCCTAACCTATTGAAGGCGGGATTGGGGTAGCACACTCAGACTAATTTCCATTTTAGATGGGCCTCCGGTAGGTTGGGTCATGTCAATATGAATATTATATTCAAATTTAATTACTCATATAAGAATTGGACTTATTTATGTAGGCTTACAAGGCTCTCAATTTTTTAAAAAATGTTTGGCCTATTAATGAAATAGTTCATAAAAGTTTCAAACATTTTAACCCTTTCTAACTCTTTGTTCAAATACCCTCATTGATTTTTTATCATTTAAATAAGAAATTATAAATTTAAATCCATCTAAATATCATCAAATGATGCATTAAATAAACCATGATAGCTTAGGTGGAAGAATCCATCAAAGTTGAGTGTTTTCTTATAACACATGTAATTTAATATTGTAAACCACAATGCAGTGGAACACACTACGATGTGGTTCAAACTAAAAAAAACCATGAAATGGATTAATCTACCAAATAATAATTTAATATTTAGTTTATGTTTATAATGATCTCCCACTTTAAATAAATCCTCATAAAATTAGTGCAATTTAACTTTATATCACATTATATTTAATAACTTGTGAAACCATATCTAAAAATCCATTTAGTTATCTTCTAAAAATTCTTTTTGATAAGATATCATTTATTTTTACCACATGTTACATCATATGTAACAAGTTGTAAAAGTCCATCTAAATATTCTTTTAAATTTCCTCTAAAACTCTTTTGGGTTTTCTCTCAAATTTTTATACAAATGCTAGGTAATGAAACATAATCCTCATTCATACAACCACAAAATGTGACCTCATGGGACTTTTTAACATTAATAAAAATTATGAACTTTTTAATCTATAATCATAATAAAATAATGGCCTCTTGATAAAAATCAATGCAACTCAAGATATAAAGGGATATGGAATTATCTTTATCAAACACATACATCTCTATACCTGTGTCCACTATAATATCATATAAAAATATAAATAATCATATAATCCCTTTTTATAATACATTTTTTGATGAAAATAAATGAATTATTTCAATTCCATATATACAACTTATATATTCATAATTTTATAAGCATAGACCAGAAATATGAACGAATGCATTATATGAAATTCACCTAGATAGATAGGAACATTAAATTCCCCTTATCCAAATAAACTGGAACATCACATATCACTTATCTTGGTATGAACATAAACTTTATTAGTTTATATCAAGAGAGATCCCATATTTAATACTCACAACATGAGAGAAAAAAATCCCATATTGGTTAAACCTTAACCGATGATATGATCAATGACATACCCAACCACCCCTGATTAGATTAACCTAAAGACTAGTGTAATAAAGTTATCAAAAGTATGAATGTTTTAATACTAGAAATCTTTCTAACCTCAGTTAATAGAGATTAAATATGAAACTAGAACCCCTAGTACATACAATACAGTATATTCAACTCCATGTGGTATACATAGTGTTCCATACAATACAAAATACTTCTATGTCTCATGAGAGAATTTTGTATCTCTATACAAAATACCACCCAAGATAATCATCACATGTTATCACAACTTATAATACTCTATGACGACTATTGATTATGTATAACCCAATGTAATTATTTGAGAGGTTAATTATCATTTCACTTTTATATAATATATGGATCAAACATGAAAGAATGATAACGTTGAGAATTTATTTTGTATAAAATGTCACATTTTACATATTTTTAAAATCATTTAACAATACTAACAAAACCATACATAATAATATGTCTAATAATATCCCAGATGATAGATCACTATAGGGGCCTTAGGTTTTCTATATTTTTAAGGTTTTATTAAATCCATTACATCTCTATATAATCCATGCCACATCACTATATTATTATCTGATAAATACTCCCACTAAACTCCTTTAATGGGTAACATCTATAAATAAATATTGTTTGAATAATTATGATATTATGAATCATAATCCTCATGTTCAAATCCTTTAACATAATATTCAAACTTCTTAACTTCTTAGTATCTAAGTTATAATGTTAGTGACTTCTATTTCCAACCTATAACACTTTATAAGTTTATTATCATTAACTTATAACTTTTTTCATTTAAACTTTTACTTTGAGATCATTTGGTAATAAATTTTAAACATAAATCTTTATATTAAGTTCATTATTTATCAATGAATTCTAAATCACTTTAGTATATAAAGTTAAATTCACTTTGAATTTTATAGGTATCATCATTTTTTTACATTTTAAACTTATCAAAGTACAAACATACTCTCAATAACCACTAAAAAACTATATTTTTGTTAAAATATATTTCTATTACACAAAATAATTTATGTTATAAAATAAAACTTTTATACTTAGTGAGAATAATTAAAAAAAACAATTACCATCCATATCTTATATGGAATTTTATTTCTTGGAGTAATATCCTAAATATAATATTTTATTATTTAAAATAAGTCACAGTTGAGTGGTGGGATCATATTTTAACAAATAACTTGGATAAACTCTTTTATCTTGGATAAAACTCCATTTATCCTTACCTTTTTTTCAAATATGTTATTTAATTTTTTGAAACGTAAACCATTTATATCAAAACTATCTTCTTATATTATTTATAATAATTATTTCTTAAAAATAAATTCACTTATCTCATAAGATAAATAAGATTAAAATATACATCCTTTATTCTATATTCACCTGAGTTTAGGTTTATTTATTTCATCCTCCTCCTTGATGAGGAAACAATTAGATTCATTACAGAAATTCATGCTTTAATATTTATCCATCAATTATTCCTCAATTTTTAACTCTCATATATTTAAAATAATTATAGAATATACATTTGGTATCATATGATCTTTAAAATAGAAGAATTAATTTCTATAACATTAATAATTCAAGTAGACTATCCTTGAAGTTTCTGAAATCCCTTTAGGTATTCTAGGAATTTTTATTTCCAATTTCAATATAACTACAATGAAAACACTACCCACACTTCCTGAAATATGTTTAGGTTCCAATGAATGATGATAACTATTAGACCCTATAATATTCATATTATGGCTTAAAATTTTACCATTATATACTATCAACATAACATAATATCCTAGAAATACCATTCCCAACTCATTTTTCCTAATTTTTTTTGATGAAATTGGGGAAAATTTTATTGAAATATTTCATATTGTCAAAACCTATCTATAATAATTTCAAAATGATGTTTGCAGATAGATAAATCCTTAAAGGATTTCCCAAACTCTCCAAGTCATTTATGTGCCTAATTATATTGACTATATGAGCATAGGATAAAGTTATTTTGGTAATATTATATATAAAAATTTCGTTTTAAAACCATCTAGAAAATATTTCATATACATATTGTATAAATCTAGATCTCTTTTTTCAATAACTTCAATAGTCAGCTACTTAAGAAGGGCTTGATCTGACATATCAAATATTACCTGTTTCTTAAGAATGATTCTTAATTTCCTATACCCATTTACTAAGTTACTTCCATTAATATTATTCTTTTTAGGAATTGATCTCAAGGTTATTTTTGATGATAATAATGAATATTTTATATATATTATAATTTTTCATTATATGGGTATCAAGTTTTATAATCATTTAATAAGGACTTTTATTCAATGTGATTACACTAAAATGATGATCCGTTTTAATATATATCATATCCATTAGTAGGAAAATATTTATATTTCATCATGACTTATCTCAGCTATTCTTGTCATGAACTAACCCAATGGGACCCTTCTTGGGCCGATAATAAGCCAAGTGTGACATCCCAAGACCACCTCCAATAGGCCAGAGGCTGGTGACAAGTGATGAGATGACATATCACTAAAATGGGATGCCTTGGCCTAATGTACCTATATGCATGTACATAACCATATCCATGCAACAATACAAAGACAAAATAATAAAATGAAACATATAGAGTATTAAAAATTCATGCAACAGTCAAAGTATTGTAAAGTAAAATGAAAGATATAAAGGGGAAAAATACACAACGAACTAGAAATGAGGTCCCAACTTGAAAAAAACTAAAAAAAGGAAAAACTAAAGATAGATAGACTCATAATATTCAAGGCTTAACACTGAACATGGAAAACACCTTCAAGTATCATTATGATCCTCCAATACTAGGTCCACTAAAGTCACTAATGATCTACCTATCATCTCTATAAAACACAACATGTGTAGGAATAACCCTTATAGGGGTGAGTATATACATACTTAGTAAGAATCCTTGAAAACCAAGAATAAATTAATAAAAATTATAATAGTTAGATCAAACGATAATTAAATAAGATAAAGAAACCCAACATCAGATAAGCATAAAAGAAACCAAACAAATAGAGAAAGGAGATCTCCATATCTATGTATATCTAAAAATGGAGAGTTTTCCTACAACTAAAAAGGTACCTTCTACTATACAATAATCACATGTAACCTCACAAGAATTAGAGTGGAGGGCCTACACCTCGCCACTATGCTCCACAATCGAGGGAGCACTAACTCCAATGGAGGACCTACTCCCTGCTAGAGCTCAAAGGAAGGTGAGCACCACTCTATTGATAGAGGAAATACACCCTATATAATGTGGAGGAGTACTAACTCTACCTATATAAAGAGTATAGGGGATTCATACCCTGGTGAAATAGGAAAGTACTGATCCCTAAATCTCTCTGATGATCAAAATCGATCACTACCATCAGCCAAGTGTCACTAAAGGAGGTTTCCCACTCATAACACCTTGTTTCATATCTCCAATTACAAAAACAAGGCCAACATCGTGTCCTATGAAGAAAAATACCTAGGATAGGCTACTCGCAGGTGAAAATATGAGTCTCAAAGAAAAATATACACAAGGTCTAAGTTTTTATAAAAAGTATATGGTGTCTACATGGGGTTATATGGAGTGTCACTTTAGCTGGAAACCTGGGTGTGTCCTCACCTGGAAATTTCTTGGTCAGTCATGTGGTTCTTTATGACATGTATATAGGGTCACATAGCGTGTACTTCCACATGGGGTCCTTAGTGTGTTCTCTAATTACATGGATTGGTTATCCATGTACTAATACATGGAATGTCTATCCACCCAGGGTCTTGGGAATGTGCCCTCAGTTAATAGATTACTTTTTCCAGATAGGGTTACATAGGTTTTGGGCCTATCCACATGGTGTGTGATATTTAACTCATCCAAAACCCCATATTCAGTGAAAACTTGGACTACGCAGTGTGCGTTCCTCTAGGATATATGGTGTATACTTAAAGATTTTCCAAAACTAAAGACTTTCTTCACACATAGCTAGATCGACCATTTATTCCACTTACACCACTATTTAATCATCTGAGATCCTTAAAAAAATCCTCAAATAATCAATCACCACCCTTCAATGGTTGGAAACTAGAACTCTGATCTCCCATGGGGTAGTCTCCATGCCTTTAATCACTATACGAGGGACCTAATCCATGATTTCATCACCCAAATCCTACAACATAGATTGATCCTCCTATAAAACACTAATCACATAATCTATGAATTAAGGGGTTGAATTATTCTTCAATCCATACAAAAAAATTCTAATAGTGACTAAATGGTCTAATGAAGAATAAAATGAATAAAAATGGGTAGAAAAGCATAAGATCTAGGTGAAAAAATTGTTAGACGATGTGAAATCAGCGAATGGCTATATAAACGTAGAAATAAGGGAGAGAACAAGGGTGTAGAGGATATAAAAAATAGGTTCAAGAATGATATTTTCTTGGGATCATGTGAAGAACATAACATTCTGAAAAACAATAAGTATATAATAACTCCATACACATCAAATTAAACCAAGGGTGTAAATCCACCAAATAATGATCCCTACCACAAGAACAGATCAATCATTGGGGAAGAAAACATTTTCTAGTGATGAAGGTGAGATCCCACTATGTTCTTTATCTATCTCATGATTCTCTTTGATCATTATGATCGATCCACATTCCTAAGTTTCCAATGTCAATAAAGTTATCCTCCTCCTCTTTAATCTTCCTAGGTTATACGGCTAACATTTGAGATTTATCATAGTGAAAAAATCATAGAGAGGGAATTAACTTTAGGCTATTTAATTAAATTAAGTAAATAAATTATTTAATTTACTTAAAGTACCCTCTAATGGTCGCCTTCAATTGAACACCCTATGCTAACTAAATTTATATTGTACATAGGCTGAACACCATATTTCAGAAACATCTGCAGTCTCATATTTTCCACCCGAGGCCCCAATCAATGAGTAAACCATTTATTCAGAAAACATGAACACATGTGATTTAATATATATATATATATATATATATATATATTAATTTTGGGGTCCTATGATACCCAAAACATAGTGCTGATCGCATGGGAAAATCCAGAGATATATATAGAAATATTCAATGGATCAAACTATAGAAATAATAGTTGTTATATTCTCCCCTCATTCAAGGGTTTTCACCCCAAAAAGCACAAGATACAAGAAAATTTGGGGGTACTGAACCCGCATATGGCTCTCACTCACCTAGAAACTCTCCTATATAGTCCCATTTGACCAAATCACTCAAACTATAGGAATGATCTATCCACATAGGACCCTCTCCTATCGATCCTTGATTGCCATTGGGTACTCCAAGAAGGTGGATCAGTCCTCAATGTCCAACTCACCTTAGTAAATAACATGTGTTGTATCATGCATGTATCTCCTCAAGTGTGACACATGGAAGACATCATGAACTTAGTCCAGGTAACACCCCAAGTCTTTAAAAAGGAAAACTATTATTGATAGCGTATGCGCCACAAACACTAATCCTAAACAAACCATGATTATATATGATCATTATAACCTAGATATTAAATTGGTGGGTATGAATAGTATTTATTTATTTATTAAATATATATAAATTACCCAATAAATATAAATGTATTGATAAATGATCAGGAAATAAACAATTATTTTTTAATAAATAGATTTTATTCTTTAAAAATTACATTTCCTTCAAACATGTTTTTATTAGTTTTTGTGAGAAAATATTATAATTAATTTATAGAAATTTTAAAACTGTTAATTTATAAAATTAAAATTATTTTTGAAATCATCCTATCAAAATTAAATTAGGTTAAAATTTTGGTATTTTTCTGAAATATTTTATTTTTCAGTGAATTGTGAAAATTACTAATTTTTTAAATACAATCATTTCTTTACATTAAATCATGTAATTTTAAAGTTCTTTTATATTTTGGATTTTTTTTATTAAAGTTAAATATTAACCATTTAGTTTATAATAATATAATTAATTTCATTTAAATAATCAATTTTCATGATTTTGGTATAAGATTATTTTTATGCTTAAAAACACGATATTCTATAAACTGTTTTTAGGTGCATAAAGTCTATCCATTTTTATTAATTAAAATAAACCCTAGTAAGAAAATATTTAAATTAAATTTATAGATTATATATATAGTTATATTAATTTAAATTAATATAATTATTATTACTATTCATGTAGTTAATGTACGATAGTTTTATGCTTGAAAAATACATTTCCTGAAAAACTATTTTTCGACATGTATTGCAGGTTTAATTTTAAATTAAAATTTTAAAATTCTGTGAATTGAATTTGATAAAATGGATTCCATATTTTGAATTATAATAATTAATATTATTTAATAAGTTAAACTTAATTTTTGGATATAATGAATAGTAAAAATAGTAAAAATCCTTTACCACAGTTAATGTTAAAATCAGTTTATCAGGGGGTGGGGGTGGGTGGTGTTAAACTAATGAGGTGAAGCGAGTAACATGTTTAAAAAATGTTTATTTTTAAATCACGGTGGTGTTTTTTTGAAAATATCAACCCTCTTCTAAATTATTGATCAATTTTGGAGGCACACGACTTGATAGAGACTTCCCATCCTTAAAATAGTTTTAGGTATTTACAAAAATACCACTCCCTCTCACTTATAAAAGGGAACCTCATTTCCTATCCTTTACACACTTCAAAATCCATTTTTTTTTCAGAAAATACCTACCCAAATACCTTTATTAATTCCATATCCACATCCTAAATTCCTTTTTTTGATTATAAATACAATCTATAGAGGTTTTAGGTATAATCCAAAAAAGGTGGTTCGAAGAAGAAGTATCATTCTTAACCAATCATATTTGTTTTATTTATTATTAAAACTCCATAAAATATTAAACAATAATTATGATATAATAATATAAGTATCTAAAATATAATTATATTTTATTATGTTAATTTAATAACCTAAATCCATCTCCACTTCCATAAAATGGGAAATGAAACCACCTTTTGTGTGTACGGCGGGCTACCACCTCGCGAACTGATGCAATTCATTTTCCAACATCATCTCCCACAGTTGTTTATGATGATGAATTTAATGTTTATATATGATATTCATGACATATTAATAATTTTTGAAAAGTAATATATCATACACCTTCTTACCTTACCATTCATTGAAAAATGATAGCGTCATTTGTGTGTACGGAGGACTACCACCCCGGGAAGTGATGCAATTCATTTTTTATCACTGTATCAAATGGATGATATATTTATGTGTATTTAGGGAAATTATATTATATTTTTTGATATAATTATCATTTTTGATAGATAAAACAACACTTATATTTTTTTCCATCAAAAATCATTAAAAAATGGAAATGTTACTCATGCGTACGTATGGTCTACCGTCTCTATGATTATAACATAGATTTTTTTCATAACCATCCTTAATGATTGGTTTTAAAATTAATATTGATTTATAAAAATTATAATTATCTCATTATAATTTTTTTTTGTAAATGATGAAATAATAATCTCTTTGACCTTATTCAACTTTCCAAAGTGAATTTTGACATATAAGCCAAAAATCATCAAAACATCATAATTGAACTTAATGATCATGTAATTGAATATAAAAAACAATAAATAAAATGAAAAGAATAATAAAATTTAAAAATAATTAGTAAATTAAATAATCAAAATAAATTTATTATTTAGTAAGATAAATAATACATGTGATGAATCGGGCTCAATGTAAGGGATATCTCTAAACCACCATTTCTTTTTAGGTTATGAACATTCTCTCTTTAGATAAATTTTGATCTATTTAATTTTATGGAATGATTAAAAATTATATATATCTCTCTCAAAAATATACCTATCTTATTTCCCTTCCTTTTATGGGGTAATACATGCCTTATGATCATCTATCAAATTCTTTCATTATAAAATTTCCTTTGATTATGATATAAGGAAAGATTATGGAAGCACTTTTTATTTACATGGGTAATTCTTATTACATTATATATGATTGATTTTATTTATTTTTAAAAAATAAATCCTTACAATTTTATGATGGTTGTTACCATATAGTGCTCCAATGCATTGGGTAAAACTTTAGTCTCATGATACATCATGTATGGGATTAGGGAGTAAACCTAATCCATCATAAGACTTTGTACACCATGTTACATTATTTAGGAAGTTATCCTTAATTCATGTTTATTCCATGTTATATGTTTTTTCCACATTTCATATGATTCCATGATCTTATAATACTATATTATTTATGTTATGCTCCCATATGATTAATCTTAAGCCTTAACTTTTATGATATCATGTTATGCCTTTGACTCACAAGTTATGATTCTTTATCATGTTTATTCCCTTATTCGTCTTTTTAGATCACCCCATTCTTTGATGTATTCCCTAGGTTATCCTATGTATTTTTAGAGGATCAAATGTACTTAGGATCTCATTATTGAGAATAAAATGATGATATCATGTTTTAGTTTCCTTTTGGTGTATTATGAACATTGTATTCCAAAGACACTAGGATATATGATCTTTGTGTTGTAATTAATGGATGTTTATGTTAAAAAATATTATGACAATATGTGTATAAGTATTGGGTCATTATAGTTACTATTAGGGAAAATGTTTAGTTAAAATTTGGAAACTAGGTTGATAGAAATTTAGTGAGAACCCTAGGCATAAGTCTAATGATAATTCTAAAATATCCTGGAATATTGTTGAAGGATAGAGTTAGGAAATTACATTATCTGGATACTATAAGTGAATGTGGATCTATAATAGTTCTACCTAGGGGTAATAACTCTAACAATAGTGCATTGTAATGGAATCAATCATCACTTGGTGCAAAAATAATAGGCCTTCCTGCACACCTAGTATGACACTCTTGTGGGATATTCTTTAGATATTCAAAAACTCTTTACGAACCATTATGAAGGACTTGAAAAAATTATCAGGTTTTAAAACCTAATAGGAAATATTACCATGGATATCCTAGATTAGAACCCAGATGCTCATAATTCAAGATATAATTATACTTTATATGTTATTACTTATAATTTTATAAGTTTCCCTATTGTATGTTAATGAATTTTCATCTTGTTTTTTTTCTTTTTAGTTAATGGATGAAAATAGAAGAAACCATGCCAATAGTCAATATGATAAACAATGTGATGATTTATCTAATGATATGCCTAAACTTATGGTAGTGAGAGCTAAGAACTTAATGTAAGTGCTATCTCAATTATCACAAGTTATGATTAATAACTTGAATTATACGAAACACACTCCTCCACCTAATAAGGATAAAGTTATTGTTGATTATTTCATATAAAAAGGCCTCCTATCTTTGGTGTATATTATGATCCCAACATTTTTAAATAATTTATTAAATCCATTGATAATATATTATTTTTCCTCCAATACACAAATCAAGATAAAGTATTATTATCCATTTATCACATTGATGGAGAGGATGATCTGTGGTGGACACTGATCAAGAACATGAATTCAAAAGAGGATATCAATTCCATGGAATGAGAAGACATCAATAAAGTAGTTTGAAATAAATATTTCCCCCAAAATATCCATCTTAAAATGGATATGGATTTCCTTAGTCTAAAGAAAAAGAAAGATGAGTCTATCAGGCCCTATGAAGAAAACTTCACAAGGGTTGCACAATATGCCTTTTGTTTTTTCATCAACACCAAAAGTATGATGGACGTTTCTTTACTGGTTTAAACCTATGTCTACAAAAGGAATTAGAAATTTAGCAATTTGAAATCTATGAAGAGATTGTCCATTATTCTCTCAAAGTTGATATGGAGATCAGTGAATCCTAATGGTCTCATGGGACTAAAGACATAAAACATAAAATAGAGTTTTCTTGAGGATAATTAACAGATAAATCCCATAGAGGAAAGAAAACCCAACATCACACTTATTAAAAGTTTGGGAAGAAGCATCCTATAAATTGTCTAATAGGAACCAAGATATGATTTAAATGTAGAAAATAGAGGCATCAGGCTAGTTAGTGCCGAATGGAAATAAAGAAACCCACTAATGTGGAAGAATAAAATAAGGTTCAAATAAACACTCAAACTATGGTGTAGTGTTTCAAATACAAGGAACCCATGCATTATACAAGCCAATACCCTAATCCAAGGGTTTTTGGAGACAACTAATGACAAAAACATTCAAGGCCTAAATAAAAAGGAATATCATATGATATCACTATTGCTAATGTGGATCCCAAAAATGATATACTATCAGGTATGCTAGTTATTAATTCAAGAATAGTGAACATACTATTTGATTCTAGTTTTACACATTATTTCATATCTTGAAATTTTAGTAGAATTATTCAAACATAACATCAAAAACTTGGGGGTTGATCTATATGTGAGAACAAATATCAATGGTTTCATAAAAAGTATATAAATCCTCTGAAATCAATTTTTGTGGAATTAATCTTCCAAAAAATATCATATCACTTCCTTTAGTGGAGTTTGATGCTATTTTGGGCATGGATTTGATATCCTTATATAAAGACTATATCAACTATTGACAGGGAGATCACTATCCACATCCCAAGTCACCCAATGATTCTATACAAGTGTAAGGATGAGGATGAATCTACCCTAGAATATTCTGTTCAAAAATGAATATTATTTCCTTATAAGTAAGAATATATAGTCCAAATAACTGAAACAAAGGATAAAATCATACTTTAATACATTCCCATTGTGAGGTATTATACTGATGTATTCCATAAATATTTTCCTAGTCTTCCTCTAGACCTAGAGGTCGAGTTATCAATCAAACTTATACATGTATCTCTACCTATAAAGGAGAATTATTATAGAATTTACACTATTGAGTTAGATGAGTTGAAGAATTAGTTACAATATAATCTAGAAAAATGGTTTTATATTCCCGAGTGTTTTACCATGGGGCACACCAATTCTCTTCTTCAAGAAGACAGATGATTCAATGAACCTCTAAATTGATTATTGTGAAATCAACAAAATAAAAATAAATAACAAGTATCCCCTCCCAATAATAGATGATTTGTTTAATAAACTGTTTGGAGCACAATATTTCTCTAAGGTGGAACTTCGATCAGGATATCACCATTTAAAGGTGAAGAAGGAAGATATTCCCAAAACTTCCTTTCAAATAAGGTATAAACACTATGAGTTGATAATGATGACTTTTAAACTCACCAATTTTTTAAAAATATTTATGGGCTCAATGAATATAGACTTATATTACCTCCAAAAATTTGTTGCATTATTTATATATAATATTTTGATTTACTGAAAAATCAAGGAGAAAAATGAGGAGAATTTGAATACTATTCTAAAGGATTTGATAAAGGAGAATCTATATGAAAAGTACATTAAATATTAAATATAGATGAAGTAAGTATTATTCCTAGGTAATATTATCACCAAAAGGGGATATATGTGGACCCTTTTAAGACAATAGAAAATGAGGACTCACCTAGACCAACATATGTAATGGAGATCCATAGTTTCCTTGGACTAATTGGGTATTACCGATGATTTGTGGGTAACTTCTTATGATTGTAAAACCCACTAACATGGCTAAAATAGAAGGTGGTAAAGTTTTTCTAGACTAGTGAATGTGAAGAGAGCTTTAAGAAGTTAAAAAATATGCTTATCACTGCACCAGTCCTCATGCTTCCCTCAAGTGGGTAACTTTTTTTGGTATACAATGATGCTTCAAGGAAGGGATTGGTCTATGTTCTAATAAATAATGATAATTTGATAGAATATGCCTCAAGGAAGTTGAAAGTTCATGAGTAAGACTATCCCACTCTTGATCTGGAGTTAGATGTAGTGATATTTTCATTGAAAATATTGTGACATTATATCCATGTGGAGAAGTGTAAAATATATAAAGACCATAAGATCCTAAAATATATATTCACATAGAATGATATTAATATTAACTAATGAATATGGTTATATTTGATCAAGGACCATGACTAATCAATCCATTACCATCATAGAAAATAAAAAAATTGGAAGATTCTTTAAGTAGAAATGATCCAATGACTTTATCGTTGACGAGAATTGAGAAGGATACAATCTTCTTAGACTTTCAAAGGATGGACATGAGAATAATGAAGGAAATAACATTATAATTCCTTTCTTAAATTATTTCTCAACCATCCCTTATGGAGAATATAAATGATTCTCAAAGAGATGATGTGGAAATTTAGAAGAAGGTGTAAGCTTTAAGAAAAGGGAAATTCTCAGAGTTCAAAATTTATAAAGAAGGAGTTATAATATTTGGGTCACGACTATGTGTACCATCAAATATGAAGATAAATAAAGAGCTATCAAATAATTCACATATCTCGACCTTCTCCATCCACCTATAAAGTATGAAGATGGATCAAGATCTCTAAGAGAACTATTGGTGGGATAACATGAAGGATGATATCTCTGCATATACATTAAAGTGTCTGGCATGTCAGTGAGTGAAGGATGAAAGAAAAAAGTTTAAGGGGATAATGAAAATATTACCTATACCTATATGGAAATGAAAAAAAATCACCATAGACTTTGTCACTGGTCTTCCAAGGACATAAATAAGAAACAATTACATATGTGTTATGGTGGATATTCTTATAAATACTTCTCACTTCATTGCAATTAAATATGACTTATCACTTGATAGAATTACAAGGATATACATCAGATAAATGGCGAGTCTTCATGGAACACAATTATCTATTATATTTGATAGAGATCCAAGATTTACCTCCAAGTTCTGGAAGATCCTCCTATATGATTTAAATATTGATTTGTTATTTAGTATGTATTATCACCCCTAAATGATGTCCAATATGAGTGGACTATTCATATACTATATAACAGTTTGAGATTATTCTCAATGGACTTTGAAGGTGAATGGTATCAACATATTACTCTAGTTAAGTTCTTGTATAGTAATGGATTCCAATAAAGAATCAAAATGGATCTATATGAAGAACTTTATGGGAATATATGTACAAATCCTACATGTTGGGATGAAGTTAGTTGAAACAAGATACTGGGACCTAAAATGGTTGAGGATATGGTAGAAAAGGTCAAGACCATTCAGTAATATATTAGGATTGATCTGAGTCAATGGAAGAGTTATGCTGACTATCATCAATGAGACCTAGAATTTTTGTTTAGGGATAAATTTTTTATTCACATATATCCATGGAAGAGAGTCATGATATTTGGAAATAATGGAAATATAATCCCTGGTTACATTATCCCCTTTTAGATTCTCAATCGCACCAAAGATGTGACTTATCGACTAGTACTCCTACTGACCCTTTCTCAAGTACACAATATATTCCATTTATCCCTCTTTAGGAAGTACCTTACAGATATCTCATATGTATTGAATTCAAAGGTGGTATAATTGGAAAATAATCTCTCTCATAAGGAGTAATTGGTGAAGATCTTGGACCATAGAGATAAATTTATACGCAAAAAGATAACTCACCTGGTCAAAGTACTATAGTGGAACCATAAATATGAATTGGTAACCTCAGAACTGGAAGAAGCCATAAAGAAAAAGTACCCTCACCTATTTTCACTATAGTATATAATATGAAATTTCAAGGGTGAAATTATTTAATGGTTTAAGAATGAAACACCTTGATTTTTAAAAAATTAAAACTATTCTTGATAGCATATGCGATGCACAACACCGAGCCTAAACGAACCATGATTATCCTTGACCATTATAACCTAGATGTTAAATTGGTGGGTATGAATAATATTAACTAATTTATGAAATATATATAAATTTCAAAATTGATATAAATTTATTGATAAATTCTCAAGAAATAATCATTTAATTTTTAACAAAGATATTTTATTCTTAAAAAAATATGTTCCTTTAAAAAATGATTTTATTTCATTCCATGAGAAAATATTATAATTAATTTATGGAAACTTTATATTTTTATTTTATAAAATGAAAATAATTTTTTTAAATCAGCATATCAAAATTAACTAGGGTGAAATTTTGGGATTTTTCTGAAATGTTTGATTTTTAATGAATAGTGAAAATTACCGATTTTCAAATACAATCATTTATTTTCATTAAATCAAGTATTTAAAAAGTTATATTATTTTTTATTTGGAATTAAAGTAAAATATTAACAATTTTGTTTATAATAATCTAATTAATTCTATTTTAATAATCAATTTTCATGATTTTGTAAAAGATTATTTTTATGCTTAAAAACACAGTTTTCTGCTAATTATTTTTTAAGTGCATAAAGTATATCCATTTTAATTTATTAAAATAACCCCCATTAAGGAAAAATTTAATTAAAATGTATATATTATATATACATTAATACAGATTTAAATTCATATAATGATTATTACTAATCATATAGTTAATGTATGATAATATTATGCTTGAAAAATATATTTCTTGAAAAACATTTTTTCGACACATTTTGTAGGTTTAATTTTAAATTAAAATTTGAAAATTAGATGTATTTAATTTGATAAAATTTATTAAATATATGGATTCATAATAATTAATATTACATAATAATTTTAACTTAATTTTTGGTCATAATTAATATTTAAAATAGTAAAAATTCATTACCATGGTTAATGTTAAAAATACCCGGGGGGGGGGGGGGGACTAAAGAGTCAAAGGAAGTAAAATGTTTATTTTTGAATTTTTGAGGTTTTAATCAATGATATAATCCCTAAACTCCATTATTTATCAATTTTGGAGGCACATGGATTGAGAGTGACTTCCCATTATTGAATAGTCCCGAGTATTTAAAAAAAATGACACTCCCTCTCAATTATAAAAGGGAACATCCTATCATATCCTTTACAAACTTAAAAATAGTTTTGATTCAAAAAATAACTACCAAAATAATTTCCTTACTTACCTCACCATACCTAATACGATATTTTTTATCATAAATTCAATCTAGGGAGGCTTTAGGTATTATCCTAAATAGGTGGTCTGAAGAAGAGGTATCGTTCTTAATTGAGCATATATTTTTATTTATTCTTCCATCACCATAAAATCTCACTCAATAATTAAGATATAAAAAAATCAGTATATATCATATAATAAGATGTTACTATGTTAATTTAGTAACCTAAATCCATATCCACTTCTGTTAAATGGGAAAAAAACCATCATTTGTGTGTATAATAGACTTCTGCCACACAAACTGACGTAATCTGTTTTCCATCATGAAATACCATGGTTGTTTATAATGATGGATTTAATTTTTTTATATTATATTCATAAAATATTAATAATTTTTTAAAATTAATTTATCATACATATTCTTACCTTAATATCCATTTAAAAAATGATAACTTTGTTCGTGTGTACGACATACTACCACCTCGTGAAGCGATGTGATTTTTTTTATCACCATATCACATGAATGATATATGTAAGTGTATTTAAGAAAATAATATTATATTTATGATATAATTATAATTTTTGAAAGATAAAATAACACTTATATTATTTCCATTAAAATTATTTAAAAATGGAAACGTTACTCATGTGTACATACGACTTACCATCGCCATGATTGTAATGTAGTTAATTTTTAATAACCATACTTCATGAATGGTTTTAAAAGTATAATTTATATATAAAAATTATAATTATGTCATAATTATTATTCTATATATGATTAAATAAATATCTCTTTGACCTTATTTAACTTTCCCAAGTGATTTTAGACATATGATCTAAACATCGTCAAAACATCCAACTTGAACCCAAATGATTAAGAAATTGAATATAACATGATAATAAATAAAATAAAAGGAATAATAAACTTAAAAAAAAATCTTAATCAATTAAATAATTAATATATGTTTATTATTCAGGAAGATAAATAACACATATAATGAATTAGGCTTGAGGTAAGGGATCTCTCTAAACCACCCTTTCCTTTGGGTTATAACCATTAACTATATAACTCACTTCATATCTCTAATTAATGTTGTGGAATGATTATAAATTATTTATATATATCTCTTACATATATACCTAGATTATTCTCCCTTCCTTTTACATGAGGCAAGATTTTGAAACCCATTTTCTTCCCATGGGTAATTTATATGTTAGACCTTATGATTGATTTCTTCTATGTCTCACACATAAATAACGAACATTTTATGATATGTGTATCCAGATAGTTATCTAATTAATTGGGTAAAGATTTAGCCTCATGATATGTCATGTATGGGATTAAGAAGTAAACTTAATCCATTACAAGAATTTTTCCACTACGAGGTATTGTATAGGAAGTTAGACTTGACTCATTTTCATGTCATGTTATATATTGTTGCCACATTTACTATGACATTGTGATCTTATGATACCATGTTATTTATGTTATTCCCCAATTTGATTACTCTTGGGGCTTCTCTTTTATGATTCATGCTATGACTTTGAATCAAAAGTAATCCTTCCTTATCATGTTCATCTCCTTACTAGTATTTTTAGATATACACTTTCTTTGATGTATTCCCTATGTTGTCTGATACAGTTTTAGAGGATCAAATGGAATTAGGAGCTCATTATATAGAATAAAATGAGGATATCATGTTTTGGTTTCCTTTCAATGTATTATAAACCTTGTATTCCAAAGGCACTAGGCCTCACGATTTTTGGGTTGTAATTAATGAATGTTTATATTAAATATCACATGATAATATGTGTAAAAGTCTTGGGTCTATTTAGTTTAACTATGGGGATAAGGAAAATCTATAAGAAACATTTTAAACCATATGTAGGATCTGAAATGACCTAATGAACCTCAAGGATTAATTTCTTTCCCATAAAAACCTCTAAAATTCTCATCGTGTCAAGAATATTAGGAAAACGTGGTATCCCCACTCAAAATATAAAGTCATATGATGTTGATTATCATAATATTTTTATTAGTTTTTGGGATTTCATTATATGATCATGGATCACATGAACTTCCTCTATCATCACCTGCACCAAATCTAACCCAATAAGATTTGTCTTTCCAATCTCATTCCAACACAAGGGTGACCTATAGAGTCTCCCATAAAAGGTATTAAAAGGTTCCATACCAATATTAGAGTGATAACTATTGTTATAATAAAAACACACTAATAGAAATTGATCCTCCCAACTCCAACTGAAGTATAACACATAGGCTCCAAGTATATCCTCTAAAACCTAGACTGCCTGATCTGTTTTTCTATTCATCTGGGGATGGAATAGTGTACTCATCCATAACTAGGTCCCAAAATACTCCTAAAAACCCCTCAAAAACTATTATATGAATAGATAATCATGGTCAAATGTGATCATTTTGGGTAACCCATGAAGTCTGAAGATCTAAACCATGTACAGCTAGCCCAAACTCTTAACCAAAATCTACTCTCTAATGTAAAGAAAGTGTGCTGACATGGTTAGTTGGTCGAAAATCACCTAGATAACATCATAGAGTCTTGATTTCTATAGAATACCTATAATAAAATCCATAAATATTACATTACACTTCCATTTTGGGATCTCAAGAGGTTGTTTCAAACCTGTTGGAACCTGATGTTCAACCTTTACCTATTAGCATGTGAGGTACCGAGAAACAAGATCAGTAATGCTCTGCATCATTCCAACCTACCAAAACTTAAACCAAATGTATTTATAGTTATTTAAAAACCTATATTTACAACCAAGGTATAGGTATAAGACTCCCTCAATACCTCCTCACACAATGTGATCTCAACTACCATCCATCCCTAGAAAATGATGATGTGCTCTATTCCTTAAGAAAATCCATCTAGAGCATACCTTAAGGATATATGGTTACAAAAATATTTATATTCGATGTCTCAAAATTGAGTATCCCTCATACACTAAATAAGCAGTGGAGTCACCACCATTGACTGAATAAACGCTACTCCCCTCTTTTCTACCAGGTCAGCTGGAATGAGGCCAACTGCTTTGAAACCTCCTCCACCAAGTGAGAATGGGATTTTCTGCTAAGGGAATCTGCCACCATGTTTCCATTACTTGGAGTATACACTATCTCAATATTATATCACTATAGTAACTCCAACCAATGCCTCTATCTTAGTTTGAGATATCTAGGAGTGAATATGTACCTAATACTCTGGTGATCTAAGGAAATAATGAAACCCTCTATCTAGGTTATGGGATAGTAATTATACTCATGGGTTCTCAAAATAATCAAATTATAAGTGATCACTACCTACCTATACATCAACACAAAACCAATCCTATCTCTAGAGGAATTTCAAAAAAAAACTACATACTCAACGACCTCCTCCAATAGACTCAAAACAAGAGCACTGGTCAACCTCTACCTCAACTCCTCAAAGGCTCTCTAAAACTAATCAGTGAAGGAAAATGATTGACCTTTCCATTTCAAGATAGTCAAAGGGGATTCAATAATAGAAATAATTACAAAAACATTCAGTAGTACCCTACCGAACTGATAAAAATCTACACATTCAACATGCTCTTGGGTGGTTTATAATAAATCACTGCATCAATCTTCACTGGATCAATAACTACACCATGGTCAGATATGAAATGCCCAATAAATTTAACCTATTAGATCTAATACTGATACTTAGAGAGATTAATGTATATCTAGTGATCCTAGAGTAATTATAGGACCATCCTAAAATGATTTACATTCTCCTCCTCCAATGTAGAGTATATGAGAATGTCATCGATAAAGAAAAATACAAATTGGTTTAAATATAGATTAAATATCTTATTCATAAGATCCATGAATACAACAAGGAAATTAGTCACACAGAAAGGAATCACTAGGATCTCATAGTGTCCATAGTGATATTATAATTCCATCCTCATAATATTATCATATGGAACCCTCAACTGATGATAGATGGACCTGAGATCAATCTTTAAAATCCAAATCAAAAATTTTGGTTGGTCAAAAAATAAATAAATCCTCAAAATGGGTAATTTTTCTTGATCATTACCAGATTCAATCTATGATAATCAACAAAAATTCTCAAACTCCCATTTGACTTTTTCACAAACAAAACTAGAGCTGCCCAGGGGGACACATCAAGTTTGATAAAACCTTTCTCTTGAAGGTCTTCCAATGACACCCTCATTTCTCAGAGCCCAGTGGGGGACTTCCAATATGTCATAGAAGATATTTTTTTAATAGTTTTGGGGTGAAATATGATTCATATGTCAATATATTACCACCAAGGTAGTACCGGAACATATTTGGGAAAGACGTCTATATAATCATCCAATTCCATTGGAAGATAGATGACCGAAGAGCCTGCTTCACCAAAGTCTAAACTCCCCAACTCATGGGTGATAGGATATAAATTCCTACTTATTATTCTCACTCGATCCACTATAAGATCCCTATCACACATAAAGGATAATTTCATCCCATCTGTATGAAGGAATATAAATATCCTATGATAATAATCTATCTAGGAACATACCATGGATAACCAGTCCATACCTAGGATGATGTTATAAGGTTTCATCGTAATGACCAAGAGGTCCCATAAGAAACTCACTCAATTGAGTGGTAAATCACACTACCAACAGATGTGTGATATAAATGAATCACTCCCTGTAAGAACCTATAGCCATTACTAATGGGCTGAAGAATAAACCGGAATATGTAGATCTCACACAAGGGATATAGAGAAAAGTGAATGAATCATTCTATTGTTTACAAGTACTAAAGATAAAGTATAGAATATTAATATCATACATTGAATCATCTCATGAGCATCCTGATCATATCCCTCCATAGCTTGTAACTGCCTACACCCTTGATCGACAACCCTATGAGCCTAGAATAGGCCACCTAGTGGTGGTGGTGGGGGTAGATAATAACATTGTCCTCCTCTTGAAACTCCTCCCTATATAGCTACTATTTCTACTATATCTGCACCTCCTCCCTAGGGTATTTTGTACACCCTGAGACTTTAAGAGATATTTACTTTTAAATAAATCCATTCCCTCTTATATCTTACAGAACACACAACCTTGAGTCTAAATGAATCATAATTTAGTATATCATTATAACCTACCTATTAAATTGGTTTCTATAAATAGGAATAACTAGATTATAAAAATTATATGTTTTGAAAATTTATAAAATAAATTCCATGGTCATCTAATTATTATAAATAAAAAAATAATTGGAAATAAAAAGAAATATTTGTGGAAAAACAATATTTTATAAAGAGCAGTTTCCTAAGGTTTTGAGAAATTATTTTAAAATTAATTTTTATCTATTTTATAAAATTTATTTGAAAAAATTAACTTATTTTTTTAAATTATAATATAAAAATTAACTTAGAGTGAATTTTTGATAATTTTTTAGAAAGATTAATTGTTCAATGAATAGTGATAAATATTTGTTTTTATTGAAAAATGTAAATTCATTTAAATTATTTACAAAGTTAAATTATATTTTAAATTGGGTTTAAAGTAAAATTATATCAATTATATTAAAATTTAACTAATTTATTCCATTTAGATCAATTTTATGTTCAATTTCACTATAAAAAATTTCTATACTCCGGATTACTTTTATTTGGAAAATCATTTGTTTTTTCAAGTCTGCGGGTTTTATGTTAAATTAATTTCTGAAAATTATTTGAATTAAATTTTGAAAAATGGATTCCATATTTAGAATCATAATAATTAATATTATCTAATAATTTCAACTTAATTTTTCATCATACTGAATAGTGAAAATAGTAAAAATTAATTAGCATTGTTAAGGTAAAAACTGATTTACCAGGGGGATAAAGTAAAAATATAATGGTTAAAATGAACTACAAACTTTTCCAAACCCCATTTTATGGAAATATATTTACCTTATCACCTCTAGTTTTATATAATTACCCATTTTGAGGATTTTTTCTTGATAAAAATGTGGGAATAATCAATTCTTTTAAAAAATTAGAGGTGTTTCCTCTCCCTCAGTTATAAAAGCCCACCCACTATCCCCTCCTATTAACACTTAAAAAGCCTATTGGTTCAGAAAATAACTACCCAAATATTTTCCTTAATTACTTACCAAAATAATAGATTCATTTTTTAGATTATAAAGTAAATCTAGGAAGGCTTTAGGTCAAACCTAAAGAGGTCTCATGAAGAATAGGTAAAGTTTTTAACTATACATTTTCATTTTACTTCTTCTTATAAATGCTTATAATACTATTCATATATGTTAATATAATAAAAAAATTATCTCCCATATACTAAGATTTTATTTTGTTAAGGTAATTACCTATATCTATCTTCTCTTCCAACAAATTGAAAACAAAATCGCCGATCGTGTGTTTGACGGACTACCGCCTCGTGAATCGATGTAATTAATTTTCCATCACCACCTTTAAAGTATGGATATAATGGTGAATTTAAAATATTTATATGATATTTATAAAATTATTATACTTATTTAAATATAATATCACATCTAACTTTTTACCTTCATATCCTTTGGAAAAACAATAATGTCACCCATGCATACGTGTGGACTACCACCACCACATAACAATGTGAGATGTTTTTCATTTAATTTTTAAATGGATGGTAATAAGGATGATTTTTATTAATATAAATTATATATATATATATATATAACATAATAAAAATTATTTAAATTTAAATTAATATTTATTTTCCTTTCATTCCATCCGTCGAGAAAATGGAAACCATATTCATGTATACGTATGACCTACCATGTCCATGAACAATATAATCCATTTCCTATATCTAAATTTTATAGATTACTATAAATAAATATATAATGAATATATAAAATATTTATATCATAATTTAAATTTTTGATATGATGGAACCATGATCAAAGTAAAAGGACCAAAATTACTGAACCAAAATATACATGAAAAACAAAGCAACTATCACTCAAAATAGTGATTTTAACAAAGAATTGTTAATTAATTGGAGATAATAGATTATAATTAAATAATATTTGGTAATATATATATGATTATGGTTTTTAATAGATTTATAATTAACCTATATTTATTATAAATAAGGTTTGAATACATTCAGAGGAAGACATACCTAAGGTAATAGATTTTTGTCTCAATTTTCCTTCTTTGATACATATATCATGTTATGAAACTATGTTATTTTATGATGTGTATATACATAACCTTTGAAATTTAATATTATTATATTTTAAGTTTCATTTAATTTTTTTCTTTCATGGGGCTTATGATTCAATGTTACTAATGTTGTAATTGTTTTATGGTACAATCTCATCATTTATTAGGATTGTTTATGTTTATGCTTCCGATGATGAAATATTATGATAAATATCTAAATAAAATAATGAATTTTATTTTACCATTTTTATGTAATGAGAATATATATTTTCCATTCATTTTACTCTCTTTATGTACTCAATATTTCAAAATAATGTTTTTAAGAAAAAAACACCTTTATGTCTCTCTTTGGCCGAAAACCCATTTTCTTCCATATCCATGTTTTATAAAAATGTTTTCAATTTTTTTTAAATTTAAAAAAGGATATATTAAATAAAAATTTACCTTTGTTTTAAATTTTACTGATTTTTTAAAGTAATCTTCTTATTATTATTTGAACAAGGTAATTCTTGATTTTTTACCAGTGTGAAAGAATATTTTTTAACTTGTATAGAATGAATAAAATTTTAGACTATCATGACCATTATTTTATTAGAATATTAATTTATAAGTTTATAATTTTATTTTAAAATAAATGTATTTATACAATATTTTATGAATTTTCTAGTTAAAAAAAGTGATATTCAAAGAATGGTTACTTTCCTCAAGAAATGTTCCAAGTGATCTTTCAAAATAATTTTCCATCTAATATGTCATACATTGATGTTTAATAAGATTTAATGGGGATATAATCCAATGATACCATCCTTATTATTTCACCAAATGGTTTATGATCAGGTTTATTGGGGATGTACTATTTTGATACCATTCACCATATTACTTTGAATGGTTTATGATTATATTTATTGATTGGTGAAAGTATTATCATTTTGTATGCTAGATTTTACAATATGAATGTTTATGTTTATTATGTTTCAACCCTTCTTATAAGTAATGCATTGGACTAGTAAGTGGAATATGGGGCCCACTATAGCCCCTCGATGTATCCATAGGTCTCATGAGACAAACTATCTTGGATTTTTGTATGAGGCCTTACCCATTTATGTAAGATGTATTTTCATGAGGCCTTAAAGGTATGGTTATGATGTAAAACATTATGAATTCACTCATTATTATATTATTAATTGATATCTATGTGATTATTTGATTAGTTAGAATATCCATGGAAAATTCTTAAGCTCATGTGATTACATATAGGTGTTATTTGATCATTATTTATTCCTACTATATTATGCTCAAGTTATTGATTAAATGACATGTGTTTCAGTTATTTACTATGATATATTAATTATGATTTATTTATTCATATCTTCCACCATATTCATACAATGATTCTAATATGAGTATTATGATTGACATGTAGTGTTATGATATAGAAAATAATGATGGACTTGAAGAAAACACTTTGTTTTACTTTATGTTTTCATTTGAAAAAATGAGATTTAAGTATGTATCTAGTTACCAAGACTACTAAACTATTTTTTCATTTAGAATACAATTTCTTATATATTTTTCAATGTATTAAAGTATCCACTAAATTTAGGATACTAGGGTTGGGGCCTTTACAGTTGGTATTAGAGGAAGCTTAGTAGAAACATTGGGAACTATATTTAGTAAAACATAGATTATATAAAATAAGTCTAAGATTTTCTTTGAGGATAAGTATAGAATAACATCCTAAAGTTTTGGGGAGGAAGATATTATGTGGGTTTTCCTAGCTATACATCCATATATCTATATTAAAAGTGGACGTGTTTCTGACACAAATGTACCTAGGGGTAATAACTCCCAAAAAGGCATGTCGGGCTTGACTCGAGCATTACTGGGTATAAGAAAATGGGAATTAATATAAACCTGGTTTGAAACTCCTAAGAGATATGTTTGGATTAATTAAAATATTATTTAAAAACCATTATGAAGAGTTTGAAAATATTTTTATGATTTTAAAAATTTCCCAAAGAAACCATGTTTATGACTACGAGATTATACATGCATAAAAATTTCAATTTATGTTAAGTGTTTCACTAGTTTTGGGATTATACATTATGTTTCATAATGTTATGATCTAATATAGTATATTATGTTGTTTATAAATAGACCCTAGTGGAAGTAATGAGAACCATATTAATGAACATATCCCATATATGGATTTCTCTCCTGGGAAAGATAATGAAGATAGAGTTGGAACTGTAGATTGAACTAATCAAATTATAACTATATTGGGACAGTTAACTCAAGTTATGCATAATAACCCTTACCATATGGAAAAACCTAATAATCCACTATAAAATGTAACAATTTTAGACCTCTTTATGCATCATAAACCTCTATCATTAAATGGGAATACAAATCAATTTGTAGATGAGAAATGGATAAGTTTATTAGAAAAGATATTTCTTGCTTTGGGAAGTAATGAAAGGGATAAGATTATTAAGATATTTTATCATCTTCCAAAAGATGCAGATCAATGGAATCCATTGATTCAAAACATCAATGATGAAGAAGAAATAAAAAACATGGAATATAAGGATTTTAAGGTACTATTCTTGGAAAAATATTTTCCCCATGAGAAATGAAAAGATATGGAAATAAAATTATTGAGTCTAAGACAAAAGGTAGAGGAAAATTTTTCTAAGTATGAAGCAAACTTTAATGGGTTTACAAGGAATGCTACAAACTACGTATGTAATCCAAAGAGAAATATTGACCATTTCTATAATGGTCTTAATACAATCATTCAAAGGGAACTAGTCTCCCAAAATGTCTAATCATACGGGGAGATAGTATAATGTGTTATCAAGAAATATAAATAATTATACAAGTATTATGGATTTGAATGAAATGAAGATAAGAATAGGGATGATGAGCACATAGGAAATGAAAATATAGTAAAAAGGAATAAGGGAAGGGTGTGATTTCCATCTTGTAATAAATGTGGAAAGGAACACTGTGGAAAATGCTTGATTGGAATGGGATTTTTCTATAAGTGTTGAGAGAAAGTCCAAAATTCTCATGATTTAAAGGGAAATAAAGAAGCTTAAAATGTGAAATTATTCTGCTATAAATAGATGGGATACTATAAAAATGATTGTCCCAAATATCAAGGGAATTTTACCCAAAAAATGGAAAGGTAGAAAGGCCTATATTATGTGATCAAAAAATCTAAGTTTGAAGTCCCTAATTATGTCATGGTAGGTACATTAATCATACCCACAAATTTATCTAATGGTTTATTTGATTTTGTAACTTTTCACTCCTTTATATATTTTCAAGTTTTCTAAGAAAATTATATATTTTCCTAGAAATTTAATAAGAGAGTTATAACTGAAGACTTTTAGTGGAAGTCTCACCGTAATAATGATGTGTTAATTAGTTCCCATTATGACATATAAACATACACTATTTTTTGAATTCATTATTATACCTATGGTTTATTTTGATATAGTCCTTCTTGTGGATTGGATTTCAAAATATGGTCAAAAAATATATTGTAAGGAGATATATGTCACAATTTTCAATGAATATTTGGGATTAATTATCTTTAGAGGAGAGACTTTATTATAAAAGTCATGTCTAGATCCACCCTAGTAGATCTTCTAAATGAGATTCTTGGGGACGAAGAGAAAACACAATCTATAGATGGAAAAGGTAATCTTCAAATTGAGAATGTACCTATTGTGTAGGAATATATTGATGTATTTCCCAAGGAATTACTTGGACATACACCAAAGTGTAAATTTGAGTTTTCATTTGATTTAATTTTTGATTCAAGAATAATATTAAGTAATCCCTATCGAATAGACACTATAAAATTCGTGGATTTAAAGAAAGAATTATAGGATTTGTATGATAAGGGATTTATATACCCCATTGTTTCACTTTATGGAGCCCTGGTTCTTTTTGTTAAGAATAAATATTAATCTATGAGTTTTTGCATTGATTATAGGGAAATCAATACTATTATAATAAAGAAAAATTATTCTCTACCACATATTAATGGATTATTTTTTCAACTTAATAGAGCTCAATATTTTTCAAATATTTACCTTCATTCTGGGTATCATAAATTGTGATTAAATAAGGAAGATATTTCAAAGACAACATTTTTTATAAGGAATAGATATTATGAGTTCACAATAATTCCATTCAGTTTGAATAATTCACCCTCATTATTCATGGATCTAATGAATAGAGTATTAAAGGAATATCTTGATAATTGTTTTGGTGTTTATTGATGATATATTGGTATAATCTAAGAGCTAATAGGACCATGATAATCAATTTAGTATCATTATTGAGACTCTTAGAAGAAAATATTTATATGGTAAATTTAGAAAGTGTGAATTATGGATTTAGAATGTTTCTTTTCTCATCCATATTGTCTCCAAGAATGGAATCTTAGTTTATCCTATGAAGATAAAGGTAGTATAAAAATGTCTTACACTAATGAAAATAACCAAGGTATTTATTTTCATTGGTTTGGAAGGTTACTATCGGTGGTTTGTTTAAAATTGTTGCCAATTATCTAACTCATTAACCAAGATTACTCGTAAAGGGGTTAAGTTCACATTGATAAAGGAATGTGTTGAATGTTTTTAAGAATTGAAGAGGTGATTGGTGAATGATCAAATTTTGAATCTACCATTGGGAAATGATGGGTTTGTAATGTATAATGATACAAGAAATAAGGTACTTGGTTGTATCCTATTGTAGAATGATAAAGTTATTTCCAATGCATAAAGGTAGTAAAAGATTCATGAAAAAAACTATCCAACCCATGATCTTGAGTTGGAAGCCATAATATTTTTTTTGAAGATACAAAAAAATCATATATATGGAGAAATATGTTATATATACATTTATCAATAGTTTTAAATACATATTTTCATTGAAATATATGAACATGAGGAAAAGGAGATAAATCGAGTTAGTCAAGGACTATGATTTCTAAATACACTACTGACTTGGGAAGGAAAATAAGGCAGCTATAGATTTGATCCAAAATGATCATGGAGTCCTGGACAAAATGGTGATTTACATAGATCCTATATTCATGTATTTAGTAAAGATGAATCTAGAAATCATTAAGGAAGGAGATAAACCACTCATTTTTCAAATGATTTCTAAACCATCATTGTTGTAAAAGATAAAAAGTTCTCAACTTGATGATGAGAATTTTTAAAAGGAGAATAAAGATGCAACTAAAGAAAAATTGAAATATTTATTTTGTGAATATTGAATTATAAAATTTGGAAAGAGACTATATATTCTATCTATAAATGAGTTTAAAACATAATTTTTGGATGATTCTCATAGATCCAAGTTATCTATACACCATGGTAGCACTAAGATGTATATAGATTTGAATGAACACTTTTAGTGGGATAACAGGAAGTAGGTAATTAGTGATTACGTATCAAGATGTTTGGTTTTTCAAAAATTAATGTCTGATAGAAAATATCCTAGAGGATTATTATAACCGCTAACTATTATTACATGTAAATGAGATGAAATGACTATAGACTTTATCATTATGTTACCAAATACACCTAGGAAGAATAATAAATAATGGGTTATTATTGATTGTGTCACCAAATATGAACATTTCTTTGAAATAAGATAATATTTACCTCTTGATCACTTTGAATGATTATATATTAATGATGTTTTAAGACTTCATGATGCACCTATTTTAATTATGATTGATCATGATCCATGATTTACATTAAAATTATGGAAATGTATTCAGAAGGGCCTTAATATCGAGATCTGTTTGAGAACCTCTTATCACCCTCAAAACAATGGATATTCCGAAAGGACTATTCAAACATTAGTAAAAATGTTTAGGTCATTATCTCTTTACTTTCAAGGCATGTGGGACCAGTATTTACCATTGGTGGAGTTCACCTATAATAATAGCTTCAATTCAAGTATTCAAATGGCACTGTAAAAAAGCATTATATCAAAAAAATATGTCATACTCCAACTTGTTGGGATGAAGTTGGTGAAAGGAATATTGCTGGATCAGAAATTTTAGATGAGAAAATGGTCAAGTTAAAGGCTATTATACCTATATCAAAGTAGCACAAAGTATAAAAAAGTGCTATACCAATAATCAGAGGAAAGATTTAAAATTTCAAGTAAGAGATCTTGTTTTCTTAAATGTATCTCCATGGAACAGTGTTATAATTTTCATTAATAAGGGAAAATTTATCCCCAAGTATATCATAACCTTTTAAATTTTGTAAAGGAATGTAATTGTGGCTTACTATTTAGCGATGCCTCTCAGTCTCTCTAAAGTACATGATGTGTTACATATCTCTTTGTTAAGGAAGTAAATGCCATGCCAAAACCACATTCTTACCTCTTAATAAATAGAATTGGAACATAATATATATTAATATGAATATCCTATCTAGATTTTGGAAACTATAGAACAAGTTTTAAGGAATCAGATGACTCGTTTGGTAAAAGTACTTCTGAGAAATCATAAGATAGAAGAGGTAATGTGAGAAACCAAAGAGATTATGATGAAGAACTACTCAAATATATTCATGAGGTAATATTATATAAATTTAAAGGATGTAATTTTGGTAGGAGGTAAGAATTTAACACCCTAATAATTTATGATATATCTTCTTTTAAATAAGTCAATTCTCTCTGATAGCTTGAAGAACACAGAACCCCGAGTCTAAATGAACCGTAATATAGTATACCATTATAACCTAGCCATCAAATTAGATGATATGAATATGAATAAATATATTATTAAAATTATATGTTTTAAATATGGATAAAATAAATTAAATGGTTATATATTGATTATAAATAAAAATAAAAACCATTTGAAAGAAAAAAAAATACTTTTGGAAAATTGTATTTTTCTAAAGAGAAATTTCGTTGCGTTTTGATCATTTATTTTAAAATTATTATTTTCTTCATTTATAAAATTTATTTTAAAAAATTAATTAATTTTTTAAATTATCATATCAAAATTAACTTATAGTAAATATCTGAGAATAAGTGAAAAAGATTAATTTTTTGATGAATAGTGAAAAATATTAGTTTTATTAGAAAATGAATTTTCGTTTAAATTATTTACAATGTTTAATTATTTTTTAAATTGTTTATAATGTAAAATTAGATCAAATATATTATAATTTAACAAATTATATCACTGGGATCAATTTTATGTTCACTTTCAATATAAAAACTTTCCATACTTATGGGAACTTTTCTTTCCAAAACCGCCTTTTCATCGTGTCTGTGGGTTTTATTTTAAATTAAATTATACCAATTATGTGAATTGAATTTATTAAAATGGATTAAATATTTTTAATAATCTTAATTAATATTATATAATAATTTCAACTTAATTTTTGACCATAATGAATAGTGAAAATTGTAAAATTTTATTACCATGGTTAAGGTAAAAAATTATTTACCTAGGGTTAAACTAAACATATATGATTTAAAATGACATAAAAACTTGTCTAAAACCAATTTTATGGACATATTTAGACCTTAAAACCTCTATGGTTATATAATGACCATTTTTAATTCTTTTTTTATAATAAAAATGTGGAAATAATTGATTCTTTTCAAACATTCCAAGTGTGTCCTCTCCCCCACTTATAAAAGGTCACCCAATCTCACCTCCTATTTATACTCAAAAATAAATTTTTTTCAGATAATAAATATCAAAAATATATTCCTCACTTTCCTCCACACATACTATAGGCTTTAGTTAGATTAAAAATCCAATCTAGGAAGGATTAAGTTTAAACCTAAAGAGGTTTCCCGAAGAAGAGGTAAAGTTTTTAACTATGCAATTTCATTTTACTTATTCTTATAACACATTATAATAGTATTATTATATTATAATATAATAAAATTTGTATATACCATATACTGATATGTTATTATGTTAAGGTAATTAACTATATCCATATCCTCTTCCATCAAATGGGAAACAAAATCGTTGATCATGTGTATGGAGGACCACCACCTCGTGAACTGATGTAATTCATTTTCCATCACCACATTTCAGGGATAGATATAATAATTGAGTTAATATATATATATATATATATATATGATATTAATGAAATTATTATACTTATTTAAATATAATAAAACATCTAAATTCTTACCTTAAAATCCTCTAGGAAAACAATAACGTCACTTGTGCGTACGTGTGGACTATCGCCTCTATGTAGCGATGCGAACTATTTTTCATTTTATTTTTACATGGATGTTAATAAGGATAAATTTGATTAATATAAATTATATATCTAACATAATAATTATTCTATAAATTTTAATTAATATTTATTTTCTTTTTATTTCATCCTTTGAGAAAATGGAAACAATGTTTATGCGTACATACGACATACCGTCTCTATTAATGGTGTAATCGATTTGCTATATCTAGATTTTATAGATCACTATAAATAAATATATAATAAATATATATGATATTTATATCATGGTTTACATTTTAGAGATTATGGAACCATGATCAGTGTAAAATTACTAAAATCACTGAACCAAAACATACATGAAAACAAAGCAATTATCACCCGAAACAATGATTTTAATAAATAATTATTAATAAACCAATGATAAAAGAATACAAGTAAATAATATATGGTATTAAATATAATATTATAGTTATATAATATATTTATATTAAACCTATATTTATTATACACGAGTTTCAAACACATACAGAGGTAGTCAGACCTAAGGTAAGAGATTTTTGTCTCAATTTGCCTTATTTGAGACATATGTCATGTTATGAACCTATATTATTTTTTAAGGTGTATATATAGAACCCTTTACAAGAAATATATTGAATTTATTTATTATCATGATTTTTTAAGTTTCATTTAATGTTATTATTTCATGGGGCTTACGATTCAATGTTACCAATGTGGTAATGGTTTTATGGAACAATCTCATAGTTTATCAGGATTGATTATGTTTATGATTATGATGATGAAATATTATGTTAAATATCTCAAGAAACTCATGTATTTTCTTATCCTATAGATATTTTATGAGAATACATGTTTTCCCTTTATTTTTCTCTCTTTATGTAGTCAAGAGTTCAAAATAATGTTTTTTTTAAAAACCATCTTTATTTTTCTCTTCGATAGAATACCTGTTTTCTTCCGTATCCATATTTTAAAAATATATTTTTAATTTGTTAACATTTAATAAAAGATTTATTAAATAATTTTTTACCCATGTTTTAATTTTTTACAATGTGTTGAAAAGGAATCTTCTTATCATTTTCTGAATGAGGTAATTATTGAATTTTTAAAAAAGTGTGAAAGTAATGTTTTTTTAACTTGTACAACATGAATTTAATTTTATACCATCAATACCATTATTTAATTGGAAGATTCCTTTATATGTTTTCAAGTAAATTTTCAAATAAAAGGATTTTGAAAATATTTTATGAATTTTATACTTAAAAAAGTGATTTTCGAAGAAAGGTTATTTTTCACAAGAAATGTTCTAAGTGGTCTTTCAAAATAATTTTCCACCTAAGACGAGATAAATTAATGTTAATTAAGCTTTAATGGGGATATAATCCAATTATACCACCCTTATTATTTCTCTGGATGTTTTATGATTAGTTTTACTAGAGATGTAATATTTGGTACCATTTTCCATATGAATCCAAATAGTTTATGATTATGTTTATTGATTGGTGAAAGTATTAAAATTTCAAATTCTATTTTTTAAAATATGGATGTTTATGTTTATTATGTTTCAACCCTTAATACGAAGAATGAATTGTATTATTAAGTGATGGTAAGGGCCCGTTATATCCCCTGGATGCATTGGCAGGTCTAATGAGAGAAAGTTTATGTAAGATGTCTTGGAATGAGGCCTTGAAAGTATGGTTATGATGTATGGTATTATGAATTCCCTCATTATAAGATTAGTCATTGATGTTAATGTGATTATTCTACTAGTTATAATATCCATGGAAAAGTTTCAATCTCATTTGATTATGTATATGGAATTATTTGATCATTATTTATTACTTTCTTATTATGCTCAAGTTATTGATTAAATGGAATGTGTTTCAGTTATTTACCTTTCCATATTGATTATGATTTATTTATTCATACCTTAGACTATAATAATACCCTTACTGATCATTTGAGCCTACCCCTTTATTATATTCTTTTCCCAAGGATGAAAATATGAGTATTATGGTTGATATTCAGGGTTATACTATAGAAAATAATGATACACTTGAAGAAAACACTTTGTTGTACTTTATTTTTTCATTTTTTAAATGAAATTTGAGTATGTATCTTATTAACATGACAACTAAACTATTCATTCCTTTGGGATTCAATTAATTGTATCTTATGCCAACGCAATAATGTAAACACCGACTTTGGTATACTAGGGTTGGTGTCTTTATAGCCGCCCTGACCATGACTAGGAGATCCATGATCACATTGCTGCCTTTGTCGCAGAGGTCCATCCACCGTCTAATCACCTTCTAACGCATAAAGAGTAAGAAAATCATGATCCATGTGACCTCACTTTTCACAAGAATAGAATCATCCCTTGTTAGGCCAATTTTATCCTCTACATGAGCCCTATACTGCAAATATATGTGTTTGAGTTTGTGTATGAATATGCCTCCTATTATGAGATCCTAAAAACCGATGCTTGATAGACGCTATTGATGAATCATCCCCATGATGTCCACCACTAGCTCTATCCACCCAACATACCTTTTCTGTATAGTTATCTATAACCAAATCCTGCTACAACACTCCATCATAAGTGGTAATTCATAAGGTGACCACTCTTTCCAAAATGTCTCTATGAAGGCCCAAATCAATACCCCATGAACATAAGTATTCATCCTATACTATATGGAGAGAGTAGTATGTGAGGTTGTTAAATCTATAGGCATACTCAACAAATGTCATATCACCTAATTGAAGATCAAGAATCTCAAAAATCCATATAGATAATAATATAAAAGGGTAATACTCATCTTGGAACAACTGATGAAAGTCAATCCAATATAGGTTTGTCTCATCGTGAATCTCAGTGACTAGAGCCCACTAATTACCTACCTTTCTATGAAAAGGATTGGCTACAAGAGAAACCATCTGATCGATCGGGGTCTGAATAAGATGGAAAAATTGAACCACCACCTCGAGCCAATCCTCCTATACCTGAGGGTCTAGATCATAATGAAAACTGAGTGTTCTCTATCGCTACAAATCACATAATGACCTAAACCTACATGCATAATTTTATTGACCTGCCGAATCTATCAGCTTCCCAACATGCAACTGATCATATTCTTAGACCACTAGAGGTGGATCCACATGCTACCCATCATGTGTAATCCCTTATCTTTGTTATACTAGAGGAAAAACCTCAGTAATGATTTCCTATACCAAGGACTCATCATTCAACTGATCATTATCATGATCTTATATCTATATGCTAACTGTATGTCATCAAAGGTATATCATGAAAGTTAACAAGATGTACCATGGTTGGATGAGAATATATGGAGAGATAACTCAAGATGGAGATGAAATTCAAAAAATCCAATCCTATATGATACATGTACCATTGGTTTCCCTAAAACTAATGTCTTGAAATGATGATTTTACAAGCTATTAGTTAGAGTTATGGTGGATAGATACTTTAGCTACCGCACCATCAGTGGATTCCTTGGCCCGAGATCCAAACTTTAGACACTCAAAAATTATTTCCTTAAGTTACCAAAATAAACATCACAATAACTTCCAACTCCAAACACTAACCCAAGGGAAAACCTCATTTGATACCACACTATCACAACTCGACCCACCGGGACCCCTCTTGAGCTGGCAGTAAGCCAAGTTTGACACCCTAAACCCACCTCTAATAGGCCTAGGTCTAGAAATAAGCATCGAGTAGGCATATCATTAAAATGGGAGGCCTTATATTAATATACCTGTATACACACACACATAACTAGCTCCATGAAATAATGTTGAGATTAAAGATTAAAATGAAACATCTAGAGTATAAAAAATTCATGCAATAACCTCTAGTAAATACATCAAAGTATAATGAAGTAAAATGAAATATATAAAGGGAAAAAATAAACAAAAAAATAGAAATTAGTTCCCAACCTAACAACAATTGAAAAAGGGGAAACTAAAGAGATCCCAACTCATAATTTCCAAGGGTGACTACCGAACATGACCATAACATCTAAGTAACACTATAATCCACCAATAACAGGTCAACCAAAGTTACCGCCAATCTTACTATCATATATATAAGACAAAATACATGAGTCCATAGTACATTTAGGGGTGATTATATAATTACCTAGAAAGATTCCCCAAAAATCAAGAATGAATAAATATAAATAAAAATACTAATCTCAACCCATAAGGTAATAGGGTAAAGAAACCCAACATCAAATATGCTAAAAAATAAACCCAAATGAATAGAGGAGGGGAACAACATCTCCAAAACCAACTAAAAACAAAGAGTCTACCTTCAGCTCCCAAGGCCACATATACTAGACAAGCTTCATGTGAAAATTCACAAGGATCATAGTGGAGGGACCACAACTTAACAATGCATTCCACAGCTAAGGGAGCACTAAATCCAGTGGAGGACCCTATCCCCACCTTTTAGGTTTAGTGTTTTATAGAATTAAGAAAAACTTATAATCACAATGTAACACCCCAACCCTAGAATCTCAGAGTTAATGCATTATTTTATTACATTATAATTATTACAAGGAATCAAATCTCGAAGAACCATTCAGTTTAGCAGTCTTATAAATCCAAATTACATACATGATACCCATAATATATTGGGAAGATAAAATAATAAAATGACACATAATAAAAATAAAGAAACAACATCCTTGAATTATTATTCATAAATTTCTTCTTTATAACCTGGGGAAATAAAACATAGTAAGGGTGAGCTCAAATGCTCAGTAAGGGTAAATACAATGGAATAAATAATGAAACAATTGAGAATAAATTAATATGGAATGTTAAATAACTGATAAAACATACCATTCAAATAACTAGATAAGGAAATATCAATGTGGAATGTTAAGAAACTAAAACTCATACAATCTAAATCAATAAATGGATAATGAAATATATCTATAGATATATTAATGAAAAATCTCATTGATGAATAATAACTGAATCTAAATACGATAAATGCTTAATTATTGGATGCCATGTTTCACCGGTACATAGAACCAGTACCATCAAGATATTCCACAAGATAGTTAATCCATTGGGTAAAAACCAATCTAATTTGAGAAACTTTGTTATCTCATGAGACTACTGATGCATCAAGGGGCTATCTATAACTAAGCCCCACCCATTTCGTACCAGTCCAAAGGATTCATCATAATCATGAATAATATGCCTTAAGAAAGTATCTAAATCGAATAAAAGATATGTATTTATAAATAATACCCCAGTAGAGGATATATAACAACAATATTTTTTTGACATTAATGAATGGAAATACCATTGAAATATCATAACAACGATCTTGAGGGAAATGACATTTTAAACATTAAAATGTGTCCCATACCACATTGAAACATTTAAATAATAAACCCCATGAATGAATAATATTAAATGAAAATTATAATACCATTAGGGTAAGAATATTAATTATATAACATGTTAATTTTAAATAAATACACCCAATAAAAGTGAATTGGTTTATAATAACAAATAAGTCTCAACGAAATGTAAATTGAGACGAAACCTCTTACCTTAACCTTCCTTTTCATGTGTGGTATTTATAATATTTTATAGTGGTTTAAGATATGTTACTAACTTATTATAGAACTATAATCATATTTATAATATCATATATTAACTTCTTATAATATATTATTACCCTTGTTTAACAAACTTTCATTATTTTGACTATTTCCGGTGTAAATTGCCTAATTTTCTCAAGTATGTTTTGACATATTGTTTGATATTATTATTATTTGTATCATGGTTTAATCATATAAAAAATGTATAAAATTATTTAATTATCATGTATATTCAGTACAAATTTATTTATAATATTCAATAATTTTTGTAGATAAGAAATTAAATGCATCGTTCATGGAGATGGTAGGTCGTACGTATGCATGAAATCTACTTTCATTTCTTTATTGTATTAAAATAATGAAATGTAAATAATACATATGTATATAATAATTATAGTATCATATCTATGTAATATATGTTTTATATTTTTGTTAATTTCATCCTTAATATGTTCTATTTATAATGTGAATGAATCACATCACATTGAGAGGGCGATAGTCCACACTTCGACAAACTATGTTATCGTATTTATGCAAAACGGAATTCATAGAGGTATGTGTTATTAATTAATTATAGAAGAATAAAAATATAATAAATATCATATATATCATATATAATATTAGTTTTCATCATAATGGATACCATGTTAGGTGTTAATGGAAAAATGAATAATCATTGTTTCGTGAGGCCGTAGTTCATCGTACACAGAAATAGTATGTTCGTTACCCATTATATGGATGTGTGTGTAAGTGTAGGTAAAAAACTTAGCATAACAACATAATTTTATATTTAGGATAATTTTTTTATACAATAATAGAATAATAAGAGTATAGGTAGTGGATAATGGAAATGAAACTAAAAATCTTGAGAGAATACATTACCTATTAATCGGGTAATTTATCTTGATTTATACCAAAAGGAATCCTTGAAAGGATTTCATACCAAAGGGAGGTTTCAAGGTAAAGGTTAGGTATTTTGGGAAGATATTTGGGTAGATATTTTCTGAACCTAATATGTTTGATAGGTGTAAATAAGTGGGATAGGTGGTGACCATTTATAGGGAAGGAAAAAGACTCACTTAGAATTTTTGGAAACAAGTTAGGTGTGCACATGTTATTACCTACAAAAAGTAACAAAAACCAACAAATATCAATAATGGAAGGTTTAAATATGTGATATTTCCATCCATTATGTTTTAGAAAAGTTTATAGGTCATTTGGGCCCTTAAATTAAATATTTAATCCTTTAATAAGCTTAATTTTAACTTAATGATTGTAATTAATTTTAATTACTTTCTCTAATATTTTTGGTCAATTTTTTTCCTTATTAGAAAAAATAAATTGCACTGATTAAAAATATAGAATCAATTTTTCCAAATTCCAATCATATAATTGTAATAAATTAATTTAAAATCGATCATGCGGGCGGGATGACAATGCAGGTTTTTAAAGTAAAAATTTCCAAACGTTTGCTACGTTTTTATACTCATTTTCAAAGTGAAATTGATCCTAATGAACTATATTGAATTAATTGGTAAATATATTAACTGATTCAACTTTAAAACCAATATTAAACATAATTTATCCTTATAAATAAATTAGATGAAAAGACATTTTTGAACTAAAATTTAGTATTTTTAGTTATTCATTAAAAAAATGAAATTTTTCCAAACAAATAAATAAACAATAAACCATAACCTAATTATTATGTTTCCATTTCTAATATGAATTTTATTTTGAATTATTGAATCAATTAAAGTTTCAAAATTTAGATTTAAAATGGGTTTCTATTAAAAGGTGGTAAAATTGTCTTTATAAAAAAATAGGGTTTTAATGTGTAAAATAGGGCTTGTTCTTATCTTATGCATATAAAAACCTAATGGATGAATATAAAAAATATTTTATTTGATATATAACATATATATTTAATTAAAATCATTAATTAATTGTAATTAATTATGTTTATTAAGATAAAACTTCTTTGGAAGCATAAAAAAAATATTTCTTTTTTTATCTAATTGGTTCTTATTTTCATTTCTCATTAATTGGTAATAGATGAATACATTTTATATTTATATAAACCATATATTTTCATAATTCAGTTAATAATATTCATAAAATCTTGCTCATATTTTATTATATTGAATAATAATATTTTAATAATATATTATTTTTTGGTACAACTCGATCTTGCGTGTAATGCAAGCCATTGAAGAAGGTCACTCTTGAGTGTAATACATGCTAACTTGGTGTTGTGAGAATTAAAAAGAATTAAAATATATAAAATATATTTAAAATATTAATTACATTTTAAAGTATCTCAATATTATATCCCCTTATGCGCTTGATGTCACGTGTCATGCATGCTATCAAATATAGGGTTCTTACTTTAGAATTTCAGGGTGTTACATTCTTCCCACCATAATTAAATTGAATCCTCACAATTTAAACTTTATATTTGTGATATATGGATTGAAAATAAACCATTTTTGAAAGACCCGAATCATAAAAAGTGTCAATATAACATACTCTTAATAAAAGAGAGAGGAAATTACAATAGTCACGTAACTAGATTCCCTAGTAGGAGAACATAGGTGGGAAATGGAAACATGGATATGGAAAACAATTCCAACAATAAAGTTATCATGGAGAGTTATAGAGAACATATTTAGATGAAAGTTTTTGACCACAAAACCATAAACCATATCTATGAATAAAGGTCATTAATATCAACAAAAATGATGATAATATGACAACCGTTTTGTTTAAAAGCCATTTTTTCTATAGCCAAGGAATTATTTCACTCTATAAGAATATAAGTAAATATATATTTCTATAAACAAAATCTTTTCCTTTTATTATTCCTTGAACTATTTATACTTAATCTCTTAGCACATGATGCATCATATGGTGAAGTAATACATTAACCTCTAAAATATCATCCAATAATCATATTAAACCATTTTATAAAGGGTTAAATTTTCCTATAGATTATGATCCAATCACTTCTGAAGGAAATTCACTGAATTTAAAAAATGAACTTATAATTATCATTTAATCAACATTAAGAAGATCTAAATTTTCGCATTACAAAAATTTGAATAACTTCATCATGTATACTCTTGAAATATAGTAATAACGAAAATTACCATAAAACCTTATTAAAACCATGAATTCTTATTTATTCCTTATATAAGACTCATGTTATTGGATATATTACTTAAATTAAAGTGTTTTAAACTCCATTAGTGATAGAATAGACCAAAATTTTGAAAAATCATTATTCAGTTCCAAGGTAGTTAGCACATATCCAAATCAATCATTTCTTTATAATTATCTCAACACCAAGAACATATTAAGGGTTGTATTTCCCTCAATCTTATTTTTTTCCATAAAAGTTTAAGTTTCTACTGAATATATTTTCATGGTACTATTCAATATATGTTCTAAAATAGGTAACAAAAAAGTACTGTATTAGAATCCTTAAATTTTTCATAAATCATATGATGATAACATCATAAAAAAACACTTTTTCAACATATTTGAAAGATCCAAATACATATGTACATTAATAATTATACATTAGTTGTGTCAATAACATATTCATTACCTTGATACCTTATCTTCTTCGGAGATATATTCTCTTTATGTTTGGGGAATTATTTTTCATAGTGGCCCATCCCCTTGCAGTTGTAATATTGAATAATAACTTTTATTCTTCCCTTTTCATTCTTTTTCTTGGTGACTATTTTATCCACACATATAACAAAATCCCATTCCTTTAAAGCATTTACCAGGATGATTCTTTCCACATTCCTCACACAATTGAAATTTCTTGAACTTATTCTTCTTATTTTATGCATGTCTATTTTCTCGGTGCTTAGAGGACCTATTCTTATTTTGGTTTCCTTTGAATGCATAGGGTTTGAGAATTCCTTCTCTATCTTTATGTAAAATAAAACTATTACTTTGTATGATGATAAATTATAAGAAACTAATGCCCTTTAAATATTTTTCTTAAGTACTTCAAATAAGTGGTCGATCTTGCAATTTGTTTTGCACATATAATCCATAGCATACCTAGAAAACCTTATAATGGTATCTTTATAATACACTAAAATCTACTCTTCCTTTTCTATAAGATAATAAAATTTCTCTTCATCTCAATTTCTAGATCATTAGGGAAGTATTTATTGAAGAATGTATCCTAAAGATTACTCCATTCTATGAGTTCTATTTAGTATTCCTCCCTTATATTCCGGATCAAGGGCCACTATTGATCTGCATCATCATTAAGATAAAATACTACAAGTGAAACCTTTTTCTTTTCACCACATCTTAATACCATTAATATCTTCTCCAATGAATTAATACAAAACTTATCTACCATTGGATTAGTATCCACACTTAATTATGGGGGCCTCTACTGTATAAAGTGATCCAACATCAGATAATCTTGTTGTGGAACAGGTTGCTCCATCTGGGCACGATTACATGTCATAATCTGATTATGATTCGCTATATTTCCATAACATTATCATTTACAATACCAATTATATTGGTTTCCTAAGTAGGTCAATATAAACATTTTCCACGAGTATAGACACCGTTCATCCTTCTCAGTGGCATTTCTAAATAATGGAATATACTGAATTAGCTTCTAAAATTATTAACTTTGGGTAACTATAAATATATTATAACACAAAACATATATTTTTAAATCATAAATACTATAATCATAAAATTTAGTTACTTTGTGGAAACCTTTACTTCCAAATCCTTCATAATGGTAGGTAAAGAGAATGTGAATTATCCTAAGTGTATCAATCAAGATTGAAAAAATGTGCGTATTAAGTCCTGTTGTTGTATACCAGGTTACCTTGAGTCAGGCTTGAAACACTTTGTTGAAGTTATTACTCCTAGGTATATCTGAGATAGAACCACTCCCACTTATTGTATTTATACAGGGATGCATTTATAGGAATAGCCACATAATACCTACCTTACCAACAATATAGGATGTTATTCTATACTTATCCTCAATGTCTATCTTAGGGTTATGATCCCAAAACTAAGTTTTATAAATCTAGTTTCCAAGTTTGTTTCTAAAATTCCTCTGATACTAAATATAACACCTCGACCCCAAAATCCCAGAACCGGTGCATTATTTTATTACATTGGAATGGTTATAAGGAATCATATACTGAAGGACTATTCAGTTTAGTAGTCTTTGAAATCCATATTACATACATGATACCTATAATATATTGGGAATAGAAAATAAAAACACGATAAAAATAAAAATAAATAAACATCATCCTTGAAATATTATTCAAAGATTTATTCTTCATAACATGGGGAAATAAAACATAATAAGGGTGAGCTCCAATTATCATTAAGGAAACATAAAATGGAAGCAATAATGAATCGATGAGAATAAATTAACATGGAATGGTAAATAATTGATAACACATGCCATTACAATAACTAGATAAGGGAATATCAATATAGAAAGGTACAAAACAAACTCATGCCATCTAAATCAATAAAATGCAAATGAAATTTATCCATATATATGTTGACAAAAGATCTATTGGATGAATAATAACTGAATATAAATGAGGGAAATGATTAATTATTAGATGCCATATCTCCTAGGTACATGGAACTAGTATTTTCAATACCTTACATAAGAAAGTTTATTTATCAGGTAAAAACCCATCTAATTTGGTAAACTATTTCATCTCATGAGACTACCAATGCATAAAGGGGATATCTATAACTAGGCCCCACCCATGTCATACTAGTCCAAAGCATTCCTCATAATCATGAATAATGTGCCTTATCATAATTTACACATATAATAAAAGATAAGGATTTACTGATAATATCTTAGTAGAGGTTAAGTAAAAAAATGGTTTTTTGACATTAATGAATGGAAATACCATTGAAATATCATAAAAACAATCTTGAGGGAAATGGTATTTTAAACATTCCAATGTGTCCCATACCACAATGAAATATTAAAATCCTAAACCCAATGAAGGAATAATATTAAATGAAACTTAGAATACCATGATGGTAAATATATCTGTGATATGAAATTTTAAAGTTATGTAAATACACCAAATAAAAGTTAATTGGTGCATAATAACAAATAAGTCTCAATGGAATGTAAATTGAGACAAAATCCATTACCTTAACCTTTATTTTCCCATGCGGGATTTATCATCCTATATAGTGGTTTAAAATATGTTACTAACTTATACCAGAACCATACTCATATTCATAATATCATATATTAACTTCTTAAAATATATTATTATCTGTTTGTTAACAATCTTTCATTATTTTAACTATTTTAGGTGTTAATTGCATAGTTTTCTCAAGGATGTTTTGATTTGTTGTTAGTTTTTCTTATTATTTTTATAATGGTTTAATAATATAAATAATTTAGACCATGATTTAATTATCATATATATATTTAGTACAGATGTATTTATAATTATATATAATTTTTGGAGATAATAAATGAAATGCACCGTTCATGGAGACGGTAGGTCGTACGTATGCATGAACGCTACATTAATTTCTTTATCGTATTAAAATAATGAAATGTAAATGATACATATTTATATTATAATTACATTATCATATATCTATAATATATTTCATATATGTTTTTAATATCATCTTTAATATGTTCCATGTATAACGTGATTGAATCGCATCACATTGAGGGGGGGGGGGGGTAGTCCACACTTCCACAAGTGATGTTATCATATTTATGAAAAATTGAATGTATAGAGGTATGTTTTATAAAATAATTATAGAAGAATAAAGATATAATTAGAATCATATATATCATATATAATAATATTTTCCATCATAATTTTCACCATGATATGTGGTAAGGTAAAAATTAACAATCATCGTTTCGTGAGGCTGTAGTTTTCCGTACACAGAAACAATATATTTGTTACAAATTAGATGGAGATTTGTGTAAGTTTAGGTATATAACTTAACATAAAAATATCCTATTATATTTAGGATACTGGTTTTTTATAAAATCATAGAATAAGAATAGTATAGGGAGTGTAAAATGGAAATGAAACTAAAAATCTTGAGAGAATATGTTACCTCTTAATCAGGTAACTTCTTTTGGTTTATACCAAAAGGATTCCTTGGAAGTATTTCATACCCAAGTAAGGATTAAAATTATATGGTAGGGATTTTGGGAATATATTTGGGTAGATATTGGCTGATCCTATTTGGTTTTATAGGTGTGAATAAGTGGGATATGTGGTGACGTTTTATAGGGAAGGAAAAGTACTCGGATTTTTTGGAAACAAGTTAGGTGTACACAAGTTATTATGAAACAAAAGTAATAAAAAACCAAACAAAATCAATAAATTAATGTTTATGGATGATATATTTAAATAAAATGGGTTTTGGACTTGTGGATAGGTCATTTGAGCCCTTAAATTGAAGCTTTAGTCCTTTATTAAGCTTAATTTTACCTCAATAATTGTAAATAATTTTAACAGATTTCACTAATATTTTTGTTAATTTTTTAGTAATACTGGAAATTATAAATTATTATTATTAAAAATATGGAATCAATTTTTTCAAATTATAATCATAGAAGTGGCAGAAATTAATTTAAAATTCATTCCACAGGTAGGATGACAATACTGGTTTTCAAAGTAAAAACGTCAAAAAGTTTGCAATGATTTTATAGTCATTTTCAAATGAAATTGATTCCAATGAACTATATTTAATTAATTGGTAAAAATATTACCCAATTAAACTTTAAAACTAAAATAAAACACAATTTAACCTTATAAATAAATTTGATGAAAAATCAGTTTTGAACTAAAATTCAGTATTTTTATCTATTCATTAAAAAATGTAATGTTTCAAAATTATATCAAATATTCATCCTAACCTAATTATTATGTTTAAATTTTCAATATGAAGTTTATTTTGAAATATAAAATCAATTAATGTTTCAAAATTAGGGTTTAAAATGGGTTCACCATTAAAAGGCTGTAAAATTATCTTTATAAAAATATAAGTTTTTAAAGTGTAAAATTGGGTTCATTATTATCTTATGAATATAAAACCAAATGGATTAATATAAAAAATATTTTATTTAATATATAAAATATATATCTAATTAAAATAATTAATTAAGTTTAATTAATTATTTTTATTAAGATAAAATTCTTTTAAAAGCATAAAAATAATAATATTTCTTTTTTATATCCAATTGGTTCTTATTTTTGTTTCTCATTAATTAGTAACCCATGAATTAATTTTATATTTATATAAACCATATATTTTCATATGTTAGTTAATACTATTAATAATTTCTAGTTTATATCTTATTATATTAAATAATAATATTTTAATAATATATTATTGTTCGGTAAAACTTGGTCTTGCGTGGAACACAACCCAAAAAAGAAGATTGCTCTTGAGTGTAACACATGATAAAATGGTGTTGTGTGAATTAGAAAATATAAAATACATCAAATCAATTTTAAATAGTAATTATATTTTAAAGTATCATGGTATTATATCCCCTTACATGCTTGGTGTCTCGTATTATGCACACTACCAAATATAAGGTTATTTAGAATTTTGAGGTGTTAAACACATAGTATAATAGACCAATGATTCATAAATATATGTATCATGTCACACTAAAATATTAACATCTAATATCCTTCTTATTAATAACATACTTGAAACCATTCTTCACCTCCAACAGAAAATAATCATTATAAAACGGTGAGCTCAACTTTCAAATAAGGGTTACATATTGCGAAAGCCATCATGAATCAATAATAAATGATGCATGTTAAACAAAGAATAATCTATGTGGAAAGGTCAAGGATTGAAAAAAAATTAAATTTAATGATTAAATTGAGAAAAAAATATATATCCTGAGATAATATCATAGAAAAAATCTCATGGTTAATAATAATTAAATTCTTAATGAAGGAACTTCTTAATTATTGGACGTATTTATCTCAGGTATTATGATACCTCTATAGTCAATAACTTTCAAAAGTCAGTTTAAAATATTGTGTATTTATACACTAAAAACCAATTTAACTAAGGCTATCTGAATTATTTTTCTCATGAAACTACCGATGCATCAAGGGCTATCTATAACTGGGCCCCACTAGTCACTACATTACTAATACATTCTTTATATATATATATATAATTATCAATTTAATTCATGTATAATATACATTGTCAACAAATAACCATATTAAAAAAATAATATTGATTTATTAATTATTCTATAGTCAATCAAATATATTCAATGTACATCACTATATATAGAAATGTTGTACAATTTAGATAGTGATCATATCAATGATACAAATGATATGGTTATTTAAGAAATATGAAATATCCAATGATCACAGATAAGTCAATGTTTCAATTTATTGAATCATTAAAACATATACTTAGTGGTGAATAAGTAAAATAAAGGTTTTATTTCATTGTTTAATAGAAATTCCATTTAAAATATTAAAACATTCTTAAAGAAAATAAGTTTTTCATTTTTAAAATATCCTAAAATAAAACTGCATATTTATAAAGAAACCAATTTTATTTGAAAATAAACTTATAAAATTGTAAAGTAAGATTAAAATTATTAGGTCATCATGGTGATGGAAAATTAAATACATTCTATATAAGTATAGAAACATTCTTTCACACATTTGTAAGAGGACTCCAAAAGTACCTCATTCAGAAAAAGAAAGGAATATTCCTTTTAAAACATTTTGAAAAAAGTAAAATATATAAAAATTAATTTAAAAAATATTTGGATATTAGTAAAAACATTTTTTATATAATATTAAGAAACATATACATGGAAGATAAATACTCCCTAATAGAGACTTAAAAATAAATAATCCTGAATGATTACGAGACTGTGAAATAAACCATTACCACTTTAGAACCCTTTGAATCATAAGCCCCAAGAAATAAATAAATCCAAATTATTATTTAAATAAAATTAGTAAAAATATTTTCATGATAAATCATACCAAAATAGGAATTATATACACCACAAAAACATTGAAGTTGTGAATATGGTGTATGTCTCATTAAAGAAAAAGTGAGACAAGAAACCCTTACCGTGAATATAAATCGTCAAATCCAATCTTCATCATCATGAATAATAAACCTAGGTTAATTTATAAATTATGACGAATCTTTATAAATTTCACTACTCCTTTATATTTCTTTAATACCATTTTATATTCAATTTATCTATTTATTAAGTTTACCTCAGATATTGTGATGATATTCATTTCATAAGTCCAAAATGACTTCGGTTAGTAGAATATGATCAAAGAGATAATTATTATATCATATATAGATTAATAATAATGAAATTTTTATCATTTTTATACATCACTTACACTTTCAATCAAACCATTATAAATGGTTATGAAAAATGAACTATGTTATAACCATGTAGACGGTAGGTCGTACGTATGCATGATTAATGTTTCCATTTTAAATGATCAATATGGAAAGAATTTAAGTGTTATTTTATATTCCAAAAATTATAATAATATCATAAATATCATATTAATTATTTAAATACACTTAAATAAATCATCAATGTGATATGGTGATGAAAAATGAATCACATCACTTGATGGACGTGGTAGTCCACACGTATGCACAGATGACGTTATCATCTTATAGTGTATAGAAAGGTAAGAAAATATTTGTTATATCAAAATTATAGAATAATAAATGTTTCATTAATATCATATATAAAAATTAATTTCATCATTATAATGAGTCTTGAGATATTGTAATGGAAAAAATACATAAGTTCGCAAGGCAGTAGTTCGTTGTACACACGAACAATGAATACATTTCCCATTTAATGGATGTTGGAGATGGATATTGGTTATTGAATTAAAATAATAATATAAAAGTATATTGAGTTTAATATTATTATTATATAATGGTTTAATAATATTTTAAGCAGGTGGATGATGAAAAAAACTAAAACATGCAGTTGAAAACAATACCACTTCTTTAGAAAAACTCCTTTCCATAACTCCTTAAAACGTCCAAGTTTAGAATTATGCTCAAACTAAGACCTTTATAACTATTTGAGTGATATGAGGATGGTATGTGGGATTTTATTTGGAGAATAAATGGGTTTTTAAGTGATAAGTAATGAGAAGAAAAGGTTCTCATTTATAAAAGATGAGAGGTGTACTCTTGGAATTTCTCAAAATAAGAAATTAATATAAATTAATATTCAATTCCAAATCTCTCAAAAATCATTTATTCCAAATATAAGATCTTTATGGGTCTAAATAATCTCATATAATAACAATTAAATAAGTTTTTATGATGTTTTTATCCTTATATTTTAGGTTTAACCCCTCACTATCCCTTTTTAAACATACTGTGCCATTAAGGGTTTTTACTCTTCAAGGGTCAATATGTTTACTATAAATGTATAAAAGCATAATAAATGGAATATTAATGATATTATAAACCATATCATAAAAACTATGACAAATCTATTATTTTTATGGATTTTATATCATTTAATAAAATACTATTTATTATAAAATAACAATAATGTAATTTTTAGAACTATTCACTACATTGACCTTTATAATATGGTGATAACACTAATAATTAAAAAAAACATTTTATTATATCCCAAAAATGTCATGGTAATATATTAAATTAGTTCATCATACTATTTATCTCATATTATATTAATTTTAATATTTTTAATATCATATATTTGATTTTTCTAATAATTGAAAAATTACAGTATCAACATTGTGTAAGAATTTATAGTTATTATTTATTCTCTAAAATTTAAAAATTAATTACCATTATGATGATAAATATTTTATATTTCAAAATATTATTTATTCCCCTTCATCCCTTAAAATGGGGATTATCCATAATAAAATAAAAAAAGGCTTTTGGGCCATTCAGAGAAATACAATAAAGGTCATAATATCATCCAAATGGCCATAAAATTCCATATTGACTAATATTAGATGAATATAGAAATTTTTTATCATAAAATAAAATCAAGGTAAGTATTTTGGTCATTTTAAAATCATTATTATTTAATTGTTGACTTTAATTACACAATTTACCCTTTACGATGGTAACAACAATTACTAAGCCTACTATTCATATTAACCAAAATACTGAAATATTTAATAAAATTTTATCTAATTATTAAAAATATAGTATAAATTTTTCAAAATTAAAAAAACATAACTGGAAGAATTTAATTTAAAATTAAACTGGAAAAATGAAATGAAAAACAGTTTTCTTAAAAATTGAGTTTTTAATTCCAAAAATGTACTTATACAAAAATACGGTATAAGGATGAAAAAAATGTAATTAATTTTATTATTTCATAATAAATATTACATAATTTACTTTGATATTAAATTACTATCAAAATTATACTTTTTAATATAAAGAAAATGATAGTTTTATAATAATTAGTATTTTTCTTTATTCACTAAAAAATTAATATTTTTAGAAAATTATGAAAAATTAATCCTAGGATAATTTTTAAATGATAAATCCAAAAAAAAATTAATTTTATAAAATAAATTATCCAAAACTTCCAAAAAGTAATTACAATATTTATAAAAAAAGATCATTTTTGAAGAAAACCTTTTTTTTGAAGAATAAAATGACATTACTAAAAACTATTTTATTATTTTATTAGCATTTAAAAGAATTATATTGAGTCAGTAATTTATATTTATTTCATAAGTAAATTTATCTTATTCATACCCACTAATTTAACAGCTAGATTATAATGGTCACATTTAAATAATAATATTATTTTCTATGTTTAAGCTCACTTTTGTATATATTGTATGCTATTGAACTTCATATTTCCATTTAAAATCACATGATATTACATTACCACTGCTATTTAATTAATTATGTCCTAAAAATTTGATATCAGGCTCAGTTACCAAGGTATGACTTCCCAAAATACCTTTTTTGAATTCCCACATCGTAATAAGGGTCAATAAAATATCAATTTAAAAAGAGAGAAAGTGAAGTAAAATTGTCATATCGAACAACACATACCAGGTTTCCGTGTAGGAAGAAATTGGTTAGATATAATGGTAAAGATAAATTCAAACATTATAATACCGTAAATCTGTGATGGATTAAAATTCCATTGATTTCTAGGTATGATTTTTTTTTAAATTTAAAGATCCTCTTCCTATAGTTGATGAACTATATTATTACCTAGTATATAAACATTAGAAAATATACTTACATGACAAGTAGAGTTTCAACCACTAATCAATTTCCTCTGGAATATCATCTTTTGCTATAAACAATGAGTATATAAGATACAATTTTCATCCTTAGAGCTATAAAATAATCTTCTAATAGATCTCATAATCCAAAAAAGAACAAAAATATATTATTTCTATATTTTGGAACAAAAAAAATTATTAGCACATGCTAATATGTTTTCCAAAAATATTTATCCTTTATATTATGAAATATACTTCAATATCCAAAATTCAATAGTAATACCTAAAGATCATATTAGATCATTAAATAAATAACTATCCTTAAAATTTCAACAAAATATTCAAAACTAAGATTATATCTCCAAAAATATGAAGGATTTTATCACATTATCTTCATGATAAATTTATCATTTATCTTACAAAATTGGAACTCTATAAATATATTATCACCAATTTATAGTAACCATTTCCACAAATAACTAGAATCATTATAGATCCACAAAACAAAACCATATATTACTCCAAAATAAAATTCACCCTTTATTCTAAAAGTAAAATATTCTAATTACCATAATTATATAGGGTTTTAAAAATAATACTATATTCCAAAATAACATAAATCTATTAACACCAAATCAATTTACAATATCATGGTTATCTATATGATAAAAAATATATAAAAAATGAATTTATACTTCATCTATTATATCATTTAAATAAATAAAACCTATTTCATACTAACAAGGACATCATGTAAGACAACAATAGTTGACTCACCCTTATTTCCTTCTAGTTGTGGGTTCAAACTTCATGAAATTTACAGATGTTATGGGTTATCTCCCAACCTAAAGGTTTCTCATTTTCAAAAACTATATTAATATAATCCTGACAACATTCCTAGAAATATAACAAACATCCTAAAAAATAGCCTTTATATATCCATCATTAAAAATGTATTTAGCCTCAAATTTTATCTCATAATTTTCATTTTACATTACCAAAATTTTAATAATCCATAATTAACTTAAAATCAAATATATTATAAAACCTAAATTTTATCATTACCTTTAATATTATGTCCAAAAAATTAAAAGAAGATTATTAATAAAATAAATTTTTTACATGATAAACTTAAAGGATTTATATACTACAAGCATATATCAAAACACAAAAAACGTTTCCAATTGTATACCCAAACATACTAACCATTATGGTTATATAATAATTATAACTTATGATGAAATAACACCCTAACCTATCATTTTATCTGAACCCTCCTCTGATACCGACTATAATAGTCTTGAACCCACACACTCAGATCTAATTATATTGTTATAAATTTTACATTTATATATTTGATACTAATAATGGTGATCCAATTTTTACCATAAAAAATAACAAATAAAAAGTAAATATAGGATCATTTTCATTCCAAATAACCTTTCATGTTCTGAGTATTAGAGAATCAGGAAAAACTCATAACCATATGGTTTTATAAAAAATAAGTTTATAAATATCAGTATAATATCCCACTATAATATTCACATATAACATTCGTTTTTAGAATAACATACTTAAAACCATTCTTCATAGCTTGGAGAAAATAAACATAAGAAAAGGGTGAGGTGAAATAATTAATAGCGGTTACATACATCATAGGTTAGTATGATTCAATAATAAATAAATCATGTTCAATAAAGCATAATCATTATAGAAACATAGATAACTGAATGAACATTCCATTTAATCCATATACTAATATTGAAAATGTATCTAGAGATAATATAACTTTTAAAATATCAAGGTTAATAACAATTAAATTATTAATAAAGGAAAGTCTTAATTATTAGATGCCATGATCTCCAACATCGTGAAACCTCTTTTGTAAATACCTTTCATAAAATAGTTTAATAACAATTCATAGGTATATAATATAACCCTTTTTATCTAATGAAATCAAACTAATTCATCTCATGAGACTACTGATTCATTGGGGGCTATTCATAATAGGCCCCACCCATCAATGCATTCCCAACATTGTCCACAAATAATGAATGGAATATTTAATTTATGAATAATATAACTTATAAAAAACATATGTATTGAGTAAAGAATAAGGATTTATAAATTATTCCCTAATTAATAAATACATTCAAATTCAACCACCATTTTTAGAAATGAAATATGGTTTGGGGAATGATCATATACATGATATAAAGGATATTGTTATTTAAGATAAATATAAAATCTAATGATCACAAGTAAGTGAATGTTTCAAAGGATGATATCATTTTAACATATACCCATTCTTGAATATGTAAAAAAATGTTTCTTTCATTGATGAATATATATCTCATTACAAAAATAGTTACACATTCTTGAGGAAAATAACCTTTCTATTTTGGAAATTACAAACTTAAAAGAAAACTTCACATTTATAATGAAACACATTTTCATTGAAAATAACCTTTTAAGCATGTAAATGAAGATTCAAATCATTGTTTCATTTGGGTGTTATGATATTTAGTTCATGATGTCTAATTTAAATAAAACATTAATTTCTAGAATTTTTAATAAAATTCAAAAAATACCTCATTTAGAAAATAACTATAATAATCATTTAGAGAAATTTTTAAAAAAGAAAAATTTGGGTAAAAATAAATTCACAAATAACTAGAGAATATTAAAAAAAAATTGAAAACATTTTAAGTGAAATTTTACATGGAATATAAATAGTAACTAGTATAGACTTAAAAATAAACAATCCTAAGTAATGAGGATATTGTAAAATAAACCCATACTACTTTGGTAACTTTTGAATCATAATCCCCATGAAAGAAATATTTTAAAATTAATCCTTAAATACATTTAATAAAAATAGGTTCATGATATAACCTATCAAAATGGGAACTATATACACCCCAAAATTAAATATTTGGTGAATATGGTGTATGTATCACAAAAAGTAAAAGCGATATAAGAAACCCATACAATGAGTCTGACTCGAAATGTACAATCTTCAACTTCTGGAATAATAAACCTAGGATAATTTATACTTTCATAAGAACCTTTTTATAGTTTTTATTATTTTATTTTTATTTAATATCTTGTTATATACAATTAATCAGTTAATTAATTTCCCCTCAAATATTTTGATGATTTCCATTTTATAAGAGAAAAATGAATTTGGTTAGTCGATTATGGACAAAGATATCATTATTATATCATATAAATAATATTAATAATTACATAATTGATATTTTTATACATAAATTATACTTTTAAATACAACCAAGATTTTCTTTATGAAAAATGAACTATGTTACAACCATGGAGACGATATGCCATATGTACACATGATAAAACATTCCATTTTCAATGATAAATATGTAAATAAGGTAATTATTATTCTATATTTAAATAATTATAATAATTAAAATTTTATAATAATTATATATATATATATATACATATCATAGATGTGATGTTGTGATGAAAAACAAACACATCACTTCGTGGAGATGGTGGTCCACACATACGCTTGAATAACATTATCATTTTCCAGTGTATTGAAAGGAAGAAAAGTATATGTTACATTACCTTTAAATATTGATATATATTTCATGAATATGATATATAAATATTAATTCTATAATTATAAATATTATTGAGATAGGGTAATGGAAAATGAATTACATTGGTTCACGAGGTGGTAGTTCTCCGTACACATGAATGGTGAATTACTTTCTAATATAATGGATGTTGGAGATGGATATAGGTTATTAAATTCACATAATTACATATAAATATATTTAGGATAATTTTTTAATTTTTATTATGGTTTAATAATATTTTAATGAGGTGGATTAAGAAACAAAACTAAGACAAGTTGTCAAAAACTATACATATTCTTTAGAAATCCTCCTTTGATTAACACCTTAAGACCTCTAAGATTGAAATTAAGAAAAAAAGGCCTCTATAATGAGTGTATAAATTATTTTAAGGTATTTGGTTTGTTCTTGGATAAAAAAATTGGTTTTTATATGGTAAGTAATGATAATAAGAGGCTCCCTTTTATACGAGAGGGGAGGGGTACTCTTGTAATTTCTCAATCCAAATGCTTAAAAATAGTCAAAGATTTAATTTAGGGGTAATATGTGTTCAAAATATTTCCATACAATAGTATTTTTTCAAGTTTATTGGGAAAACTTTCCCTTATCAATGGGTTTAACCCCTTCCTAGAAACCCATTTTAACCATAACTGCAGTAATTAATTTTTAAATATTTTATGATTCATTATGAATACAAAATATGATTTACTTATTAAAAAATAATAAATATGTTTATTTAAAATATAAAATACATTTTACACAATAAAATTAATTTAAGTATTATCATTTAATTTTAAAACAAACCCACATACATGATGAAAACACGGATTTCCAAACAACTAGTTTTCTTAATTATAATTTTTTTTTCATATTAATATTAAAAATTAAATTGAATAAAATCACATAATTTTATTAATAAAAATATAATTTAAATAATTTTACTTTTAAATCCATCATGAAATGGATCTTTTTAAATACTTTAAATATAAATAAAATTTTAAATAATAATTATTATTTTTTGAAATTCATTGAAAAAATGAACTTTTCAAAAAATAATTAAAAAATCACTTGAAGATAATATTGAAATTTTGATTTAAAAAATGAAGTTAATTTCATCAAATAAAATTTTAAAAAGTGGATAAAATTATTTTAAATAAGTGTCTGAAACACGATGAAATTACTTGTTAGAAAAATATAGTTTTAACCATACCACTAGATTTATTTTTATCCAATTGATAGAAAATATATTTTTGGTGAATGACACAAAATTTGAATGAATATATAATATAAATATTTTATTTAAATCATCTACCAATATTTATTAACTTTATTTATTCAAATTTAAACACTATAAATGAAAAAATGGGTTTAAAAAATCATTTCTATTAATTTTTTTTCATTTTTATTTATAATCAATTTATAACCAATTATTATATTTTTTACATTCGAAAATTATGTAATTTCATTAATTTTGTTATTGTCATGACCCGTCCTTGGGGCCCGTGCCGTGACTACCCCAAGCCCACCTTCCACAGGCCAGGGGCTGGCGACTAGCACCAAGGCGTAATTCCTGGTAAAAAGAGAAGACATTGCCTTTGTAAAGTAAACAAGCACCATAGAGCAAGTAAGCAGAAATAAACACTAAGTAAAAACTGGGTACAACAGTAAGTGCGGAAAAGTAAGTGGGCCAGAATACAAACCCAAACTGAAAGTAAAGTACAAATGGAAAGGGAAAACAACAACTGAAAGTAAAGCCGCATCCTCGAGCCGTCCACTGGAAGTCCCACCTGAAGGGTGGGTACAGATAGCCTCCACAGCTCCTCGGGTCCAGCCGTCCGCTCCGTGTACGTCCCGCCCAGTGGTCCACCTTCGGGTACCGACCTGCTCCGCAAGCCTCAACCGCGATCAGCGCTGTCCGTCGTCTGCAACCAACACAACGTAGTGCAGGCATAGCTTGTGCAGGGGTGAGTATAAGCTACTCAGTAGGGACCCCGAGACCCCAGAAGGTCTCCCAGAATCCACAAAGGACAATCCACAAAGGAAAGATACAATCACGAAGTAACATCCGACACTGCTTTGGTATATGCCCATACATATACCTAAGTCATCAATTCCAGTTCGCTCCAATGTCTGAGCCCAAGTTCGATCACATCCACACAGGATAACACAACACAATCCACATAGGAAAGAAAGTCAAGATTCAGATCACATAGGTATACCTCTTCGTATGAAAATAGAGATGATCAGATATAGCCACTGATTCATCTAAGCCGTCGGACCCACAAAGGATCAATAGGTACTAACCCCCGCAATGACCCACAAAGGATCTGACCCATACAAGATTGATAGGTAACTAACCCCCGCAATGACCCACACAGGATCAGACCCACACAGGATCTGTAGGCGCTGGCCCACACAGGACCGCTGAGCTCAGACCCACATAGGATCTGAACCACACAAGATCGGTAGCACTGATCCATGTAGGATCGCTGAGTGCTGTAGTCGTCACTGTCGAATCCACAGAGGATTTCTGCACAGTCGTCGTCGTCGTCGCAGCCAGCTCTAGGGTTCCCGCACACAGCAGACTCGTTCGGGAGGGTCCGCTCCACGAGCCGAGGGGCTGATACATCAAATGACACATAGTCCGGATTTGATGTATCCAAAAGTTCCGTATCATCAACAGGAACTCAACGTCATAGACGGCGCGTCAATCGGACGCCCGGTCTAAGAGTTATTGGCTTTTTCGTTCTAGGGGCCCAGTTGGTTTTTAAGTCAAAACCAACCCGACTGTACTCCACCTACGTCCAAACCTCGAGCGGAGTAAGCCAAAAGGTCCATATCACTTAGAGGAATCCAACAAAGTCGACGGCATGTCAATCAGACGTCCGGAACTCAAGTTATGAGCGTTTCCGCTCCGAGGGCCCGGTTGGTTTCGTGTAAGAACCAACCCGGCCTAACTCAAAGTTCTCCAAGACCCTGAGTGTAGTATACCGAAACAACCGTCTCGATCCAAGTATCGCTACGCAACTTACGGTGCGTCGATCGGAGGTCCGTAGATCAAGTTATGGGCAACGGACCGAAAAAGGTTCGATATTAAGGGGTTCGGTCCCGGTCCGACCCGACCCGATACCCCCAGGGTCGACCCGAACCGGTTCCAGGTCCGGCCCGCTTGGGCGCGGCCCGACCCAGCCGGGGCGGCCCTGCCCAGCCCGGCGGCTCGGCCCGGCGTGCTGGGCGCGCTGGCGCTGGCCGGGTGGCCAGGCGGCCAGCTCGGCCGTTACGGTCGAGCGAAGTGGGCGGGGGGCGCGCTGCCCCCACGTGGAGAAACTGTGCCCCCCATGTGGGGGGCCGCTCCTGCTAGCCAACCGGGGGTTACGACCCCCGATTCTTTCCTCTGACCGGCTGGCCCGCACCGGCCGGCCGGCTGCTACCGCCACGGGACCGGCAAGGGCTGGTCCCCTTACTCCGATGCCGGCGGCCCGGTACCGACCGCCGGTTCCCCTGCTCCGCCGCGGCCCGGAACCAGCCGCGACCTTGGTTCTTCTGGCGCGGCATGATGGCTCCGCGTCTATGGTTCGTCTTCTATGGCGCGGCGCGACGACGCCGCGGATTAGTTTGTTTCCAACAGCGTGGTGCGACGGTGCCACGCTTCTCCTCCCTCCCTTTAACAATTTCCGCGCAGTGCTTCGGCACCGCGTTGCCTTGCTCGTGCTGCATCAATATCAACAACCAAAAAGGGGAGGAGTGTCAGCCGTGTTCGTGCGGTCCGACCTCCTCCCGTTATTGAGATAACAGGCGGTTCAATTGAAAGGAAGAACACGACGGAAGTAATCACGAAATAGAAACGCATAAAACCCCTACCTCAGCGTTGTCGTCGAACGAGAGTTCGTCACAGAATTAACCGTCGCGGAAGAAGAGGATCATCGTGGAAGAAAGCGTCACGGAAGGAACGTCGTTGGAATTAGGTGATCTACGAGGGAGGCGTCTCTCACCATCGGAGGTCGGCGTTCTTCATCGGCAGCGGTGCGTTCTTCGCGTTATTCATCGAAGAACAAATAATCCTCAAGACCTCTCTTTTTCTCCCAAAGTCTTAACACAAAAAACCCAACCATAATAAAATAAGTCATTCCCTTATTTTATTATCATAACATAAGAATTTGAAAATCAAAAGAAAAGAAACGAACAATTAATTCAATGAATTAATTGTAATGATTTAACCGCCCAAATTAATGAGACGTTTCTTAACCAGAATAAACGTAAGGTTTGACTTCATTAAAAAGGGGGTGGAGTTGCGTTACTTAGAAGGAAAGAAATGGTGGGGCTCGTGCAGGCCCCACCTCACAAATATCCTACTGGGTGGGTAGGATATTTTGGGTCCTACCTTATCCGCTTAACATAGGTTAAGCCGCTCTAAGTAAAATAAAATAAAGTGTCTCACCACTTTTATTTTATTTCTTAACTTAACCCCAAAAATTAAAAACCACACCCGAGAAAATGCTACTCCGGAAAAGGTGTTTCTATGCAAATACCAGCGTTGCGATTCCATCGGTGCCCTCAGAATTCGATTCAAAGCACTGGTTCAAAAGTTAAAAAAACCCGCTCATTCGTTCACTGAACGTACCCAAGGTAAACTTCGGAAAAATGATTCCGGGCACACCGGGCCTCAGAATCAGGTGCAGTCAGAAACTGCGTTTTTTTAAAATTCCAAATAAAATTAAGAAAAAATTTCCTTGAATTTTACGGGTCTTTACAGTTATTCCTATTCATACCCTCCAATTTAATGGCTAAATTATACTGGTATACTACATTAATGGTTGTTAAAAATTTGTTTTTCATGTAACGTAAGCTATCATAGAATTTAAATTTATTTTCATATAAAATAAATATATCATAAATTCTCAGTATGTTTCAATTTGGAGCACCTTATATTATTATTTGAAGTTATATATATAGTTAGATTCCCTTTTCTTTATAAACATCATTCGTTTCGATAAAACATGGTGTCTCATTAGTTTAGTAAATATGCCCAATTTTGGGGGTGTTCATTTTGTTTCTTGTTTTCCCTCATTCTATCCAAACTACTATATAATACTCGATGATTGTGATTATATAATCATAATGTATGAGGTCTCTTAAAGTTAACCTATATACCTTCTTTTTCATGATTCTATGCTTGGCATGGTTAAGCCATCCATGGAGAGCATTAACCATAATTTAATTATGTATTTTAAATTTATTTTCATCTAATGAAGAAATATATTTAGGGTGATTTGATTCTTAGACATATAATCCCTTCAACAACACTTATTTAATGTGTTAGACCTTGAGTTTTTCCAACAATGTTATAAATTGTGTTTTTAAAAACTAAATGGATGATGTTAAAGGGATGCCCTAATTAAGTCCCTACCCTTGTTTTGGTTGGGTACTATTAATTATCTAACTATAATCAAATAGGAAGAAGTGTATATTTGAATTAAATCAATAATTGTGAAATTTAATTTCACAACATTTGGTCATTTAAATAGAATTATAACTTTTATAAAATAGAAGTTACTTTTATAAAATACTAAGAAGGTTTTAAAATTTACTTTGATATCGGTAATAAGTTCATGTAAATTTCAAAAAATTGAAAATGGTAAATAATTGATGTAATGGGATGGTGTTTATTGAGTTTCTAGTTTCTTTGTTGACAATTGAGAGAAGTATCCCATACAGAGTTCTATGTGTTTTTTCTTTATTAATGCTTCTCCTTGATAGGGAGTGTTTTCTTGATAAATAGAGAATTGTAAAATAAGTTTGTAATGATATGATGATGTATTGTAATTCATTAGGAAGACTCTATGGAGTCTGTATGGATCGTGAAACGTGTGGAATGTTAGGAGAGATATTTGGATTATACTAGGGGAATCATATGAATTCCATGGTGGGATAAAACCCATAGATTGATAAAGATAAAAATCTTTAGAATGAATTGTGAAATCCATTGTATTCCTTTCATATAATTTATCACAAATTCCATGGGGAAGATAACACTTGGATTAAGGTTATGTCTATACTTATCACACTCCATAGATTAATGTACTGGATTCTTGTAGTGTACTTGGTTAGTGTCGTGAGATGGGATCCCCTAATTCAACTTGATTACTTTGAGTATAATATCATATATGTAAACGAAGGATACTAATCAGTTCATACTTATAAATATCAAGGATTGTTCCATGAGACTGTATTGGTAGTTTTTATTAGTTAAATAGTAAGTGTTACCCCACCCTTAGATTCTTTATGGGATTTATTAAGAGGAAATTACTAGTTTATCCATGTGGATTCCCTTGGGTTTGTATGTTTGTGGTTTCTATTATAGTTTACCAAGGAACCAGTGAAGACATGATGCTTATTATATTGTGAGACTTAATGGATTAGTCCAAGATAGGTAGAATATAATGTCAGGTGTCACTCTAGATCCTTGGAATATATAGTAGTTTTATTGTATTTTATTCAGTTTTTTATCTTTTAATCTTTAGATTAATAAATTTTTAAACTATATAAATTCTTATTTAAATCACTCATGTTGGAAATTTAATATCAATTAGTTAATTTAGGGAAGTCATTGGTGGTAACCTGCTTGTATTCCTCACACACTGGTTAAGATAACCCGACAGTTGGATACCTGATCAAAAGGAAATCTATTGTAGATTTAGGCCTGGGAAGGTATTCAATGTTTTTGATTGCTTCTATTTCTCATGATATTCATAGACTATGGATGTCTGGACTGATCAAGTCTTATGATCAATTTGAGGAGGAGTTTTTTTTCATTCTTCTCTTATTATGTTTCCTTGTGTTTGATTTTACAATATGGAATTTTTTATATCATGTATGAAAATACTGATTATTGTATCATTTTTCAATTGTATTTATTTTTGGAACTTTCCCTTTCATATATATGAGGATTTTTTAGATTTTTTTCATTGAAACTATTTCATCCGTTATATTTACTCTATATAGTGGGTATAATATTTCTACTATATTCTCAAAGACCCTCACTACTAGTTAGAAGCCTCTAGAATATGGGGAGGCATGTATGAGGCCATATGGCACAATATCCTGGGGAATTATTTCAATGGATTCTAAGGTAAGGTATTACAATTGATATACTAACACTACATAATTTAAGTGAATGATACACCACCAATAAAACACATCACAGGTGGATGATATAAAACTAATATTAACTATAAATGTGATTGATTAACTATTACCATTAATCTATAGAAGGATGATATATTACCATTAATGGTCATTTAAGTGGATAAAAAACCATTGATAATAAACAATATATGGATGATGTACGATAAATACTAGACTATATGATGTACCAAAAAGCTCTCCATGGTGGATGGTATAAAACTAATTCATGTCTCCATGTGGGAGATGAAACATCAATACAACACCCATGGGAGAACATATATCATGAATACATGTCTATATATAAATAATTCACTAATGAGACATCTCTTCCATATGGATTATGAACCACAAGTATCTATCATTGGGTGGATGATACACCATAAACATATCAATAGTGAATAATGCACCAACAATACCTAGCACTTGGTGGACAAGGTACCAAAATCATATTGAAAATTTCTATGAGAGAATGATTGATATTTTAATAATGACATGTAGAACTCATAATTATTTACTATATTGAGTGTTAGGATAACTAGACACTAACCAGTTCAATGGATTTTACCAAGGCTACCCCAACCCTATCCTATTGTGTTCTTAAGTCATTCCTTAGTAACAAATATCCTAAAACCCCACAATTATTCTAGTGTCTTAACTAAATCATAGTCTCCCTACTTGTGTCCAAAGTCATAGTTTCTAATTTTAAATCCCATGGAAAAATAGTCACCAGTGACCATGGTGTTGATTCACACCACTAAAGGGACTTATAATGAGTCTAATATATTCAGTTTATACTATAATAAGTTAAGTATTAAATATAAATAAAAATTTTATCTAATTCACATAATTTGGTTATTCCCACATTTCATACAATGCATACCGTAAATTTAAATACTAACAGGAAAGAAAGGATCTACCAACATCACCTTAGAAAAACCTTCCACATTTACTACTTCCACATGATTCAACATTAATTGGTTTAAATTATGAAAACCTAAGAAAAAAATAAATTAAGGAGTAACTAATGATACATTTAAGAACAATGATATAATCCAGGAAAGTATTTAAGAGTAATGTTAGCATTGCCTAATGCAACCTTGTGTGATAGATGACCCATGATTATGAATTTTGAAGAAGAAGATTCCAAATTCATGTATAACATGAGTAAGGAAGGATGAGGGCATGAGACTATAGGAAAAATATGAATTCATCATTTAATAAATATATAATTAAAATTAATAATAATTAAAACCTAAAAAATACATAGATAGAGAATTGTAGAATGGCCACTATGATCATAATGAAACTCATTGTCCTAGGGAAACCCAAACCTTCACTCCTCATGGTGTGACACCTTATTTCACGGTGAAATAAATTTTAATGGAGTAGAACCATAATCCTATAACCTAGGTCATGGTTCATGTTGTGACATGACCCCCTCTATCATAGAGAAATTCCACAACTGGTCAAGGAATTATGGATCAACCACTATATGGTGGTTTGATCATCCACCATCATAAAAATAAAATGTTATGATACTAAAAAGATTTTCTTATACATCCCTCACTATGTTGTGATACCCTAAGTTTTAATCTGAAACACAACCTACTGAAAAATATTAATTTTATATAACCCATCAATATAACACAATGCCCCATGTGTTTTGACCTAATGATTGCCTTACTTCATAATGTCATCTCGATCTCAAGGCCAATTACCTAAAAACATCCCATGGAACCCTGGAAACACCACCAACATCCTAAAAACACCAAAAAACAAGATATTTAGTTACCATTAAATCAATTACATACCTTGTACATATGTGGTTAATTATAGAAATAACATGTAATACATAATAATACTATAATGAAATGGATAACAAGAGAAATTAAACCTTAGTGATATCATGAGGACTTCTAGATAGACCCACCAGATTATAGATTCTCATATACAAATTTATCTCATCCTCCATGAAATATCTTATAATTTTATAAAAATTCTAACACTATCTTGTATAATTCCTATGATCACCATGAAAAATCATATCCTCTATTTATTCTTCTCATATAAATATGAAACCACAAATATTATTTATTAAGTTCATGGATCTATTATAAATTTCGAGAAATACTAAAAAGAATATATATAGAAGATGCATGTATGAGAAACCTTTTATTAATAGTTATGATTTTTTATTTCCAAGATATCATTTATGGACCATCCTCCACATGGTTGGTTTGTTTGATAGTTCCCTTATTTGGTATAGTAAATGAGTTGAAGATCTTTAATATCCCCATTACAATGACTTGGATTTTCCAATTATTATATTTATATATTTTATGGATTATTATTGAGACTAGGAACTGAGATACTTATCATTTTTGAGGCCTGATGTTCCTAGAATAAATTCATCGAATGCGTAAAAAATAAATAAAATTAATTAAATAAGTTAGTTTATTTGTTTATAGACACAAATACCTAATAATATCTATATAAAAATTATTATGGAAGATGTGTCAGGTTATCCACATAACAATACAAACCAATGAGATCTATTTGAGCGGTTGGAGGAGATTTCGTGGGTAAATGACAACCAGATCATAGTTCTACAATTGGTTTACAATAGAATCAAAGTATCTCACCAAAGACAATGATTAATATTTATTCTTTATAAGTGATCCATAAAAATAGAGGTAGGATTATGTTTTGATTGTATTTCTTCATCGTTATTAATTCTTATGATGAATGTGAATCACCAAACCAATGGATTAATTCATCTATCAATCATATTGTGGGATGAGTTTATTTATTGGGATTTATTGGGTAATTTATTAGTTTATTAGGGTTCTTCATTCATCCTTCCAATGGAAATAGATCTAGTCCAACCAAGCATGGCCAAGGTTCATTTATCTTTTTGAATGTTTCATGGTTTTCTCCAATTTTTCTATGTTAATTCATCATCAAGGATTCATTTTATCAGGTATTCAACCCAATAATGGGGAATCAATCATTGTGAACTAGTTTCTTGGCGCAATGATTTAGTATTGTAGATCTGTACTTAGTGTGGCACATGGATCATGCTAAAATAGAATTTATGAGTGAATTGGACTATATTTGTGACCTTTAGGTTTGAGTTGTTCTTTTAAAAGAAAAAATAATAGGGGATGATTGATTATCGTATAAATCAGGTTAAAAGAATCAACAAATGATAATAGAGATGACCAGTTAGGGTAGATCCTCACTTCCCAGTGTGATTCACAGAGAATTAGGGGCCAGAGGAGCCGATGAAAACTTAGATAAGAAACCCATGGGATCTGTAAAATCCCATGGTATCCAAGATGTGTTCTAATGGGACACTCGATGTGGTACCTCCATGTGCCATCTATGGTTTCCATAGTGAATTTAGGTATCACACGGTGTGTAACCCTTTCACATGGTTTATGACACTTTTTGGATGGATCATTATGTACTATAGAGGGTGAATGAACACAGCCAGAAGTAGATAGTAATAGAAACACTATGTACTCCCACAAGGAATGCTTAGACTAGGTGTTCATAGGAAGATCCATGTACCTGGAAAAGGGTATAAGTACAAAGGAATGGTCACACTGTGTACTTTTTCATGGACATGGACACAATATTTTTAAATTGAAAGAACCCAATGTTGAAGGGTCAGGTCATGTACTACTAGTAAACATAGTGTAATCCTTCAAATATGGATTGAAACACTTTTCCTCTGTATATTGGATAAGTTTTTATAGGGTGCATTCCCTATATCCATTCCCATAGGGTTAGAATGGAATCACGTACAATATATAGGATGGTGATCGAATTATAAAGATACTTTATTGAGTTGTTTGAATACTTCTATGAGGCCTTGAGTGAGATCCTCTATCATATTCTTTCCATAGGATGAGTTTTTGGTATCATCATGACCAAAAATATGTGGACGCCGATCCTCCAGTTAGTGGGTTATTTCAGATTAAGTTGTTGGTACACCCCATGGCCTTGGGTGTGATCCCAATTCATTATATCATACCTCTTTAGACTTCTATCCTATACTTCTAATTGTGAGAACCAATGAGAACTACCTCTTGGAAGGACATCAATAGTGCTATCTAACTTTTGGAGTGTGTTTTCATAAATGAGTGCTATGTGGAAACATTGAATAGTAATCCTAGGATGGAATTATGGTTGTGACTTTACCTTGATACTATGTTTATTTTTTGAGTAAATCTAGATATTCAATCTATATATGATGTAGATATATACATGGATAGATTTGATTGTTTTCTATTTTGTTATATTATTTTTGGTTTTGTGGTGTCCTCTCAGGTATTTTTATAACAACCCCTACAAAATCTTTTCCCACATGTCTTGTGTAGATAATTGACATTTTGAGGGAATCTTACAGGGACCAGGACCAAGATAATCAGTTTGAATAAGACAACTTGAGGTGCGTTCTTGCGGTATCTTGATAGAAGTCCCCATCTTTATCTTCATGTTGGACTTGTTTTTGAACTCTTTATGGTTATCTTGTATTTGACCCTGTTTACATTCCATTACTTGTTAGTTTTCTATGGTTGTGGGATTTAGATGTATGCATTCATGTTTTATCCATTTTGATACATTTCATTATTTTTTGGGATTATAAATGTGTGGGTGTGTACATATAATTTATGATAAGGACTCCCATGACAGTGATAATCCTACTCGACACTAGTCACCAACCCCAGGTCTATTAGAGGTGGGCTTGGGGAGTCGTGACACAAGCCCCATTTGGATGGTTCATCAAAGATTTGTATCAGAGTAGTAAGTTCTACCTTAGAGACAAAGTATGTGAGATTATTTTGTGGAAACACTATTAATTGTTTCAAGTTTATATTTTAGGATAGAGACTCTAGTGATGGTATGGTGGATGACATATCCATACACTCAGACTCTAATGACCTGCTTTTTGACTCATTACATAAGGACACTGGTTGTAGGGAGAAAAATGGTACATGCCACATGTAGGAATGGGTTATAGTTTCCATATCATTCCTGACTCAACACTCTAGATATACTCACTGATCATGGTACATCTTGTCTATTTTAAGATTCCTCCCTAAGGTATTCCATCTATAATCTAGTATGAAGATCATAAGAATGATCCCCTGATTGATGAGTAATCTATATAGGTACCATTTTTAGATGTTTTACCTCTAGGTGGTGCACTAGTTATACCACCACTTGTAGAGAATCATATGGTACCCACCACACCAGCAGATGAGGTGCACAGTATGAGCACATTTTATGAATTTTAGAAATTGTGACCCATCCTGTTCTGAGGTGAGTCTATCCCAAATGCATGTGAGTACATTCTTGAGGTGATGATGCTAGTTTTTTCATCTTTTAAAGACTATAGAAAATCAAATTGGGGTTCTGGCAGTGAACCTTCTCCATGGATCAATAGGAAGATGGCGGCGTTTACTGACCTAGTATTATGATGAGGAGGCACTATCCTAGTTAGAAATTCCATTCATTTTTAGAGAGAATATCACTCTAGTTACACTGATATTTGTATGCATCTACGATATTATCTAGATTTAGTAGGGAATCATGATAATAGATGATTATTTATCAGGGTTTTCTAACCTCTCTAGGTACTCAATGGATATGTATCAATATTAGTTCCTCCGTGCTCAGAACATTGAGAGATTACTTCATAGGTACATCCAATTCATTATTATAACACTATTAATTCCTATCTATGTTATGTTTCTAGAGAGAGATTTGGTGGTTCAAAGATTCTTGGATGAGCAAACACATACAGTGGTTACCAAAAGTGGGAACACAAGATAAGAGACATTGGTAGAAGGGATTAAAAATTAGTCTCCAATAATCTAGACATGTTAGATGTTTTTGGATGGGGTCCCATGACAAGGGTTCTGTGATTCATAGATCACTATATGGGTTTAGTTAGTCGAGGGAGAGGCGATGTTGCTCTTGTGATGCTAGGGGACATCTTGCATGAGATTGTCAGACCCACTGCATGACTAACAGAGATACAGTGGATGAGTAGCGAAGGTAGAGGGAGAGGTAAGATAAGATAAGTCTATAGGACAAAATACATGAAAGTGGAGTTGGGATAGTAGATAGAGGTGGAAGACACATTGACTTGTCCCCACCACAACCCCAGGTTGTCTGTTCCTATCTTAGGGAGTTGGAAGACAGGGGAGGGGAAAAAGTAAGCGATCGAGGATTATTAACTAGAAGCCATGGGGATTATATGTGGTATGATATGTGTCTTTTATACATTATCTATAATACCGATAAACATAATTTCTATTAATTCCTTTATTTCCACATATATGGTTTGAGACTTAAATAATCTGGTTGAGCCTTTGGCTCAACCCTTGCACTTAGAGACTCCTACTGGAGATGTCTCAGTGATCGCACACTTGTTTTGATAGTGTGGATTGACTCTTGAAGTAAATAGTTTCTGTTGGGATTTCATTGTAGCAGTGATGATTCCTTATGACATCATCTTAGGTATGGACTAGTTATCATTAGTTCATGCCCAGATCAACTGTATTAGGAGGAGGATGTAGTGTGTCTGTAGTGATGGGACTATATTTTTATTTTATTGGGTGAAATTAAAATCAATAATTTAAGGATAGACTCATGTGTAGGAGGTTATATCTGATTTCTTATTAGTTGGCTAGTATGACCCTTGGTGCGGGGGATGCTATGAGTTTTCAATTCCCAGTAGTGGTGGTAGAGTATAAGGACTTAATTCCTGAGGATGTTCTAGAGTTACCTAACCATCGAGATATAGACATATATATTTATCTAGAACCTAGGAGAAACTTGATATTTTCTCCATTATATTGGATAGCTCCGACAAATATTTTCAAGATGAGGATGCAACTAGAGGACTAACATAGAAAGGTCTTTGTTAGACCTAGTGTTTCTCCTTAGGTATCCCCAGTGTTATTCTCCAAGAAGGTGGAAAAGAGCATGAGGTTTTTTGTGTATTACCATCACCTAAACTAGGTGAACATAATGAAAAATAATCCACTACCAAGGATTAATTACCACTTTGATCATTTGAGAGGGGCATGATGGTTCTTGAAGGTTTACCCCAGATTATGCTGTCTTCAGTTGTGATTACGGGTTGACAATATAGAGAAGATGGTATTCATATGTCTCTATGGACCCTATGAGTACATTTTGGTGCTATTTATCATGATTAAGTCCCCATCAGTATCCATTAGACTCTTGAATTGGATCTTTCAGGCCTTCTTAGAACTGTTAATAGTAGTCTTCATTGATGATATCCTCATATACTCGATGTACAAGGAGGAGAACATGATGCACAATAGGATGGTTTTGGATATACTATGGAAGAAATATATTTATGGGAATCTCTCAAAGTACAATTTCTGGATTTAAGAGGTCCAAATTTTGTTACATTTTATCTCGGTAGACGGTGTGGCAGTGGAAACGACAAAGGTTGAGAAAGTGTTAGCTTGGGAGCCACCCAATAGTGTCATAGTGGTGTAGAGATTTTTTTGGGTTGGCTTGCTATTACCAGAGATTCATACATGATTTATCTATGATATCAGCTTCAATGAAATATTTGACTCAAAAAGGGAATCCATTCATGTGGATAGAGATGTTCCTTCAGTATTTTTGGGAATTTAGACACATATTGACAAGCACTCCAATATGTATATTTCCATAGGTGGGTTTCAAGTATGTAGTGTTCCAAGATGAATTCAGAACTTGTATTGGTTGTGTTATGATGAAGAGTTAGGAAGTGGTTTCCTATGGTCCATTTTAGTTGAGACCACATGAGAAGAACTACATGACCCATGATCATAATCTAGTAGTGGCGGTCTTCACAATAAAGATGTCTAGACACTACTTAATGGGTGAGCAGTTTATCATCTTTTCTGACCAAAAGATTATAAATTATATCTTATCTTTTAAGGATTTTAACATGAGATAGAGGAGGTGGATAGAGTCCTTCTAGGATTATTACTTCATGATTTTCTATATTCCTAGGAAGGAAAATGTGGTAGAAGATCAAATAAGTAAGAAATATTTTTCACAGATGCTGAATGGGGCATCAAAGAAGTTGGACTCATTATATATATCCTTTGAGGATGGAGATGGACCGACTTACCTATAGTCAATGGTTGTTACCCCAAATCATTTATAGTGATTCAGGGAGGCACAACATGGGGATACTGACTATGATACCCTATATAATCATACATCCTCTATACATTATCTTGATGGAATTTCTAAATGTGGGGATCATGTCGTTGCTTTCAGAGGATGCACAATGGTAATAGTGACATCGAGGGATGATTTTTTGATAATGTTTCATAAATACCTTTAGGTGGTACATCTAATTATGAAAATGATGTATCAAGATCTCTTAAATCATTTTTGGTGTCCAGGATAAAGAATGGTGTTACAGAGTTTGTCTCCCAATGCCTTACATGTTATTAATTAAAGGATGAGAACCAAGTTCCAATAGGTTTAGCCTAAACCCTTAATGTTCCAGAGTGGAAGTGATATGATATATCCATGTAATTATCCATGGTATTATCATATGTGTCTAGGTGACGTGATTCCATATGGGTGATCATAAAAAAAATCATCAAGTTAGCCCACATCGTAGATATCTGAGAGTAGAGTTTATTATAGAGCTTGGGACACATCTATATTTGGGAGATAATATGACTCATAGGAGTTCCCTAAACAATTGTTACTAACCCTGATGCTCACTTAAAATCTTAGTTATGGAAGGGATTGCATGAGGATTTTGGGACTCAGTTTCTTTTGAGCATGAATTTTCACCCAAAGATTGACAGCTAGTCTAAGTAGACCATTTAGGTTTTAGAGGGAACACTGCGATCTTGCATGTTAGACTTTGGCCATAGTTTGTAGGATCACCTACCATTATTTTATTTTACATAAAAAAATAGATACCATTCCTAAATCTGTATAGAACCATTTGAGGCCCTGTATAGGTGACACTAAAGGTCACCACTTTACTAGAAATACCTAGAAGAGACGGAACTTATGGGCCTAAAGTTTATGAGAGCCGCTGAAGAGAAGTTCAATATTATCTAGGATTGGAAAAGGACTGCACAGAGCCATCCTAATTCTTATGATGACCGATGATAAAGGCCTTTGGAGTTCAAGGAGGGAGACCATGTGTTTATATGGGTTTACCTTGATGTTGATTAAAAAGATTTTGATGGGGTGGAAAGCTATCTCTGAGATTTATTATCCCATTACAGATACTACGTAGAGTTAAAAAGGTGGATTACCTCTTATATCTACCACCATAGTTAGATTGGGTACAAAAATTCTTCCTCGTGTCACAGTTTAAGAGTTACATGCATGAACCATCACACGTAATCAACTAGGGATAGTGGGGAATTGAGGTTGGAGATTCCCCTATAGAGTACCCAGTAACAATCAAGGATTGAAAAGAGAGTAACCTACTTGGGAGAGATATTTCCATAGTGTATGTCTGGTGGAAAAATTGAAATCTTCATAAGAGCACCTAGGACCGGTTGTCTGATATGTGTGCTCATTTCCCACATATTTTTGTATATCCACTTTGTTAGGATTTGTGGGACATAAAGCCCCATGTTGGGGAGAATTTAAGGACTTTTAATTTTCCATGTATTTTTTTGGATACTTTAAGGATTTTTTTTCAAGACTAGGCACTAAGATGTTGTGCTATTCCCATTCCTGATGTGATCATAATAAATTTTTTAAATATATCAAATATCTAAAATATCATGACCATGAAGTTTTAATGAAAATATGGATGTAATTATAAAATTAGGCCCAGATTATAAATATGAGGGAATTGTCGAGTTCAAAGCATGGGTTTTACTTTAGGCATTACATAACCTTTTTGGGCATGGGGAATTTGTGAAAAATTCATCATGGGGTTAAATAATGAATAAAACAAAATATTTTTTCTATTGATGGAGAGACCTAATAATATTTCTATAAAAATTCTTATGGAAAATTTTTAGGGTTATCAATATAACCATTCAAATCAACGATAGATACTAGATTCATTGAAGGAGGTTATGTGGATGAACAAAAACTAGACCACAGTTCTTTAATTGGTTCATAATGGAATAAGAGTATCTAACAAATGAAAATGAAGCTAATTCATTATTATTCAGTGATAGATCCAAATTGAGGTATAATTACGTTTTAATTGTATTTCATCCTCGTTATTAATTCCTACAGTTAACATGAATCAATCGATCAATAGATTTATATTTGGATCAGTCATACTATGAGATGACTTTATTTATAGGGATTTATTAGGATATTTATTTTGATTATTATGGTTCTCCATTTTTCATCCTAATTAAAATAGATCAGGGACAACAAAAAATGGTCATGTTTTGTTCCACTTTTTGTGTGTTTCATAGTTTTATCCAATATTTCTACATGTGTTCATCATCGGGGTTTCGTTTTGCTGGTGGATCAACCCAATACCAAGTAATCAAGAGATGATAAACTTTTTCTTGGAAAAATGATTTGATACCATAGGTCTAGACTTGATATTGAATAAGGATCATGTGGTGATGGAATCAATGAGTGAATCTGAAAAAATTTGAGACCTCTTTGTTCGAGTGGTTTGTGTGGTGGTAAAGAGAGTGAAGGATGGTCGATTCTCATATATATTGGGTGACTAGAATCATGTGAACAATAATAGAGAGGCATGGATCAGGTAGATCTATGCTTTTGGCATGATTTACAATAGATATAATGATAGAGGATCAAGTAGATATGCAAAGAAGAAGCTCACTCAATTTGTGAAATTCCATAGTACACGGTGTGTGTTCCAAATGGACAAACTATGTGGGACTCCTATATGAAGGATAGAGTTTCTATGGTGAAGTTAAGTACCATATGGTCTGATACCTTGTCACATAGTGTGTAAATATTCTCAGTTGGATTAGCATGTACCTTGGAGGGTACACAGATACAACCACAAGTACACAGTCATAGACTTGACATGTACTCCCACAGAGACACGATGATTAGAGGTGTAAATGGATATTGTCATGTACTTGGAAATAGGAATAATAAATGGGAATGGGAAGGCCATGTAATTTTACACAGACATGTAAATGGTCCATATACATGGGTAGAAGTAGGTGTCGAAGGAACATGCTGTGTATTGCTAGTACATACCATGTACTACTTCAATAATGGCTTTAAGCCCTTATCCTTTGTATCTTGGACATGTTTCATTAGGTTGAATTCCCAATATCCATTACCTAAGGGTTTTTATGGAATTTATCTTTGTAAATTATATTGATATTCCTTTAGCAGGACTTCTTAGAGAGAGTTTTTGGAAGCCCAGAGTGATATCCACAATCATATTCATGCCTAGGTGGAGTTCTTGGTATCATCGTAACCAAAACTACGTGGGAAAATATCTTATACTTAATGGGTTATTCCCTATTGTGTTGTTGTTATAGCCATTTACATGAGTGTGATTCATATTCTATGTATCATACCTCTTCAAACATCCAACATATACTTCTAATGGTGAGACCCGACAAGAACTACCTCCCAGATGGTCTTCATAAGTGATATATGACTTGTGGATTGTTTCCTCCTATATTATTTCTATATAGAACCTATAATAATGAATCCTAATATATATTTATGGTTATTAATTTACCTTGAGACCTTGTGTATTTATTGACTATATCTGGATATTTTTGATATTTTTATTGTAGACACATACCAATGAAGAGCAGACTATTATTATTGTTGTTATATGCCTTTTTGTTTTAGGGTGTCTTATTAGGTATTATTATACTGACCCCAACATTTCCTTTTCCTAGAAATTTTATGTCTTCTATAGATAATCGAACTTTTAATAGATTCCTAGAGGGACCAGGACCAGGCGGTGCTTGGTGATCCATAAAAACCAAGGTGTGTTCCTATGATATCTTGATAGTAGTCACCATATTTACCTTCATGTTGGAAATTTTTTCATACTCTTTGTGGTGGGATTTTATTTGGATCGGTTTACTTTAAATTACTTGTTTTCATACTCTAGTTTTGAGATTTAGATGTTTTCATGCATGGTTTATCAGTTGTTTTACATTTCGGTATTGTATTGGCATAGAGAAATGTGTATGTGTATAGGTAATATAGGATAAGTCCACCCAAGTTAGTGATATGCTTACTAAGTGATAGTCTCCAGCCCCTGGCCTATTAGAGGTGAGATTGGGGAGTCACTGTATAGACCCCATTGGGATGGTCCCTAAAACCCAAGATTTTCATTACATCCATATATAGTTACTTTTAATCAATGGCTATGGGTTATTATTTTTATTTCATAACTTGATCAAAACTTATAAAACATTCTTATACTTAAAGAATGGATATTGATGTTGAAGGAGGCCTGGTTGATGGAACTGTTTCAAATATAGTATTTTTTAGTTAATATATATTTTTATTATAATATGGGAATATAACAAATGTTGATATGGTATCTTATAGTGTAAATAAGAAATAACTCCCACTTATTAAGGTAAATCATAATTTATGGATATAGTTTTCCTATATTATAGATGGTAATATTCCCCTATTTATTCCTACATTTTAATTATGGAATATTGGTATTTCATCAGTAGTGACACAAGTTTTCTTTGGATTTAAGTTCACTTAACAATAATTTCATATTTATGATGGGATATCATTTCCAATGATATATATGCATATTCACTATTTATCATAGACAAAAACATATCACTATATTCTCTCAGTCACATTGCCCTATTATTATAGGCTATCCAATTGTAGAAGACAACTTTTGGATATTATAATGTACAACATCCCATTATCCCTTAGTTTTCTTCCACAGACCTGTTGATTTGGGAATATCATATTAACCAACATGTATCACATACAATGAAATCACTGTATCATAATCCTAATAATTGACATGGGTAGAAATGATCCATTGTTTCTTTTTGCGATATCACTACACATTCCCTATTCTTCCAATAATGGTATATAAAATGTAGAAGAAATACATTACAACTTTCATGAAAACTATGAGAACCAATTGATTCATTGTTCTTCAATTATTTATCTTTGATGTGCAACTATATTTTTTTAAAAAATAAATTTTATTGATTTCTAATAAGTACTAAAAGAAAAATAATAATATATTACAGAAGTGGTTAATATTAAATATTTATTTACAAAACTAGTTAATTTTTTTAAATAAACTATTTCAAAAAATTAAAATTAAAAAATTCATTATATTTCATTGTAGAAAATAGTGTTCTTACAAAATAAAGTAATTATATCTATAAATTATTATATTATACATTAATGTTCATATTTCTAAAATGTATATATAAAAACCAAAAATTAAAATGAAATAATTATAAAGGTTTTTTTGAATTAAGACACATAAAAACATCCCAAAAAAAAATACGAATAACTAGACCAAAATTTATATAACCACCCTTATCATTTTGGGACCAAATTCATCAATTCAATAGATTACTATAATTTTTATGATCTCCCTCGAAGTGATTCCAAATGAAAATTTAAATGGGTGAATATTCAAGATTTATTACTATACCAGGGTCAAATCTTCAGAGTCTCATATGCCCTAGTATTGTGTAAAGACAAAATCCCTATCACCTTATGTTCACATTTCCCCTCCCTACCCAATTTTTGTGCTTGGGTTCCACTGAATGATGCACTAACTCATGCACCACCCATGCCTATCCTGCTTACACTCATGCCTTGACAATGTTTAAGTAGAATACAAGTGCACATGTATCACAAACAAAGTCCCTTTCACAAACCTATATACTCTAGTCAAACTTAGTCAATAAATATACCCCATCACATCTTATTCTTGAAAAAATAAACAAAAGTGGAGGTGACTTGCATGGTGTCCATATTGAGGCAATCCCTCCCCTCTTTAAGGTGATTCTAAAGTATGAATATAAAGGAATCAAAGACTATGGGATCCAAAATTTGGGCCTAAAATTCCCTAGTAATAGAAAAGTAACTATACTAAGGAATACATTATCCTAAAAATCATAGGGACCAATAACTATATATAATGTTCCCTAGACATCCAAAAGGAACCCCAAAAGGGAAGGCCTTCACCTAGGATCCTATACTAGGGAGAGCCTTCACCTGGAAGCCTCTATATGGGTTATCCTTCACCCAGTCCCCTATAGTAGGTTGATCCTCAACACAATAAACTATATTAGGGTGTGTTCTCTCCCAGGAACCTACTCTAGTGTGAGACTCTACATAAACATGAAAACATGGGAAACCCATTTCCAAATACTTAACACTTAACTAAACCTTCTCTAAAAAAATTCATGTAATGTTAAAATTAATAATTTTCACATCTCAATAATGTTCATCAATTACATTTAATATAACTATATTAATTATAAAAATATAGTTTATTTTTTTATTTAAAAAGAAAAAACATTATTTCAAACCAAATTAGGTTTTCATGTATTATTTGGTTTTATTTTATTTTTTTATAATGTTTGGGTGTATAATTTTAAATAAAAGATACAAATTTTTAATTAATAATTTTAAAATTATCATTGGATTAATTTTTGGGAATTTTATGAAAATTTAGCTTTTTTGAATGAATAATGAAAATACATATTTTTATTGAAAACTTTCTTTTCATTTCAATAAATTAAAAAGTTATATTTTATTTAAAAGTTTTTTAAAAGTAAAATTTGATCAATTATATTATTAATCCAACCAATGTCTTTAGAATCATTTGTTTTCTTGATTTTTGTATAAATCCTTTCAATACATAGGAACAAATATTTTATGAATAACATATTTTCATCACTTTTCACAGGCTTAATTTTAAATTAAATTTGACCAATTATATGAATATAATTTTAAAAATTAGATTCCATAATTTTAATTTGCATAATTAAAATTATTTGTTAAGTTTAACTTAAATTTTATTCACATGAATAGTAAAAAAGTAAAAATCTATTACCATGATTATGATTAAAAAGGATTACTGGGGGTGTAAAATAAAGAGATAAGGATTAAAATGACATAAAAATAGTATAAATGCTGTTTTATGGACCTATATAGGACCTATAGAATTTCATTCATAAATGGTCCATTTAGGGTCAATTTTCCTTAATTAAGACAATAATATATATTAATATTTTTTAAAATTCAATATATGTCATCTTTTCCACTTATAAAAGGACGCCATGTATACTATCCACATCACTCTATAATAGAATTTTTATTCATCCATGATGTAAGAAAATACCTTCCTAAAATTTATATCCATGTCCTATAGGTATTAATTTATGCATAGTACCAACCTTATAGATTTTAAGATATAAGTAAAATCATGTTGTATGATGAAGTGGTATAACTTTTAATAGAATGGTTTAGTTTTATTTATTCTACAACCTCAGTTGAAACAATTATAACCATTATTGTATAATATCACTAGTATATACCATTTAATGACATTTTCTTATTTTTATTTCATTTTTTAAATCCATATACACTTTCATAAAATGGGAAATGAATCCATTTTTCAGGTGTATGGCGGACTATCGCCTCACAAACCGATGTAATTTTTTTATCAATAACCGCATCTCACTTTTGGTAATAATGAATAATTTAATTTATATATAGGATATTAATGATATAATTATCATTATGGAATGATAATATGTTATATGTTTTCTTACCTTACGATAAATTGAAAAATGGAAGCATCGTTCATGCATATATGGGGATTACAACCAATATGAAGTAATATGATTTGTTCTTCATCAAAATATTACATGGATAAAATATATAAATTTATTTAAATATAAAAAATATATCTATGACATATTGATAATTATGTAAAGTAAATATAACACTTAATTTTTTTAACCATGTTTTTTGAAAAATGGAAATGTTAATCACATGCATGTGTGACCTACCCTCTCCATGATTGTAACATATTTCATTTTTCATAATCATATTCCATATTAAGTTTAATACGTATAATTAATGTATAAAAATGATTATTATTTCATTATTACTATTTTTTAGATAATGTAATTATGACCACTTTTATCATGTTTATCCTATTGATGCTATTTGTGGTTATGAACCGAACGTCCTCAAAACGTCGACAAAAACTTGAATACTGATTTGACTAAATAAAAAATTATCATAAATTAAATAAAAGTGATAATTATAAATTTATGAAATGAAAATTTTCCTAATAATTTAAATAATTAACATACTTTAATTATCGAGGAATATAATAAACAGACATGACAAATCAGAATCAAGGTAAGGTACACTTTACATTAAAATATAATTTTAAATATTTTAAAGATTTATTTTCAAAATATTTTTTATACATGTCCAAATTTATTGAAATATTTCATGGATGTATATATATGAAAAAAAAATAATGTTGGAAATTTTTTCTCTATTTTCCACTTTCTTTAAAATATTTTTAAAATGAATCATTTTACATATATTATACAATTTTTTTTAATTTATTTATAAATGAAAATAAGGATGTTTTATTTTAACTTATAATGCATCAATGTATTTTCCCATGACCATAAAAATTATTTTATTTTTTTCTTACATTATAATATTCCCTAAATTCTTTAATAAAATACCCTACTTCCCTTTGTTCTAGGATTTTTTTTTGTTTTGAGAATCTGGAATAAAATTAAAGGGATAAATCAATATCAAAAAATGTTTTTCCTATTAATTCAATAATATATTTTAATTAATTTGAAAAATTATATTCAAGATTTTATGTGTTAAATGCCTTTTATGGTACTTGTATGTTGTTTATAATGAAATATGATCCCAATATATCTCATGATGATTGGTGAGGCTGATATTTCTCATGATGATGGGTGAGCATGATATGTATCTTTAATGAATTGGGTAATGATTATGTTTTCCAAAAAATTATTTTGGAAGTTGACCATATCATTTATTCCAATTATAAGAATTCTTATAAGGGTTTTATGAATTTTATTTCCCAAGGAACCTATATATATTTTCTATTCTTTATAATGATTTTTCATGTAAATCATTTAATTTTGAATGCTAAGGTAATTTTATTCTATTTTAAAGGAATTATTAGACCCTTTTTGTTCAAAGATTGTATGTTTTTATGAAAATTAGTTTCATTGGATCTCATATTTTCTCTAAAAACCTCATGATCATGATTTTTTACATTACATTTTATATTAATGTTTTTATGAGAAACTATAGGTAGTAAATATGATTTCATATATAAGTAAAATATTATTTGAGATCAATGCTTATTATATTAAAGGAGAACTCTATTTTATGATCAAATTGTTTTTAAATGAACTAACGATTTTATATTTTATTAATATGTAACTTACTAAGGTTTTTGTGTTTAGATTACATTTTGGAATGTTTTACACAATGTTTAATGATATATATAAATAATAATAAATTCAAGTTTAAAATCATGAAGATTTTTCATAAAAAGAAAACAAGTTTCATTTCAAAATATTTATATTAATAAAAAATAGATACTAAGATAAAGTATCCATAATTTAATGTGTGGGTTTGTTACATAAGAATTATGAAATAATTATCTAAAATTCTAAAACAAAAAATATCTTAAAAATGAAAATTATTTATTTTTTTAAAATAAAATTACCAGTTGAATAAGGATTATGTCCTTATAGTTTTTATAAGAAGAGGGTTTTGATAATTTTACTAGTAAGTATAATGTAAGTAATTACCTTAAGAAAATATAATATATGGTTATCATGATATTTCATTTTAATATTAACTTGTATCTTTATAAAAACAATATTTGTTAGGAATGATTTTCCATAGATGAAACCATGATGCATATATAGGAAGGCTGTAAGCAGACAATATATTTCCAAATATATAACCTGGAATGGTTGGAGTTAGAGAAGAGTAGTTTCTTATTGATGTGGATCAATTGAAACATGCTATAAATGGAGGTGGTATCCATGTGAGATATTAATCACATTCACCATAGAGGAACATCTCTATTGTATTGAATTTAATGAAACTGCACCCTCTAACATAAAATGGATCATATAAATATACGATATCTGAAGGATGGGTTAAATCATTATAGAATATATTCAATATAAGGCCCCAGCCTTAAACCTTACTTAATCTTGAGTTATTAAAATATTACACATTGAGGATCTTTTCGGGTTTAGAGTTTTAGAGAATTAGATAGTTTGCTTCTTTCCCATCAATGGAAACTTATTTAAAATAAAACATGGATTCTTTCTTGACACTTCCTTGACACTATCATCGTATCATGTACCTTTCCCTTGACCTGTGAAAAAAATTTCAAAAAACTTGGGATGAGCATAAAAAGCTCAGTAAGGGATATAAAAATATGGGAAGGAAACATGGGTACATATATACATAAGAATGAAATCATACTTTACCCATAAAACATAAGCACTTTAACATACCTCATCAAATCATGAATAAATCATAGAAATTATAAGACATAAAGGTAACTTGAGGCATTCATATCATTCTTACGTAGGGAGTAACCCTCTTGGTCACGTTTGGAATACCCATCACAGTATATTACCTAAATCTCTTCCGAGAAACCTTAACGTTACACTGCTTCGCGTTACCCAATGCATTGGAGAGCTATATCGGGCTCACTCGCCCTTAGTTTATCACAGAACCACCCGTCTTCATAATAATGACCAAGAACCTCAACATAATCGTATCACATAAAACATGCATAAAGGAAACATAACATTTCCACCTTTCAATCACAAGATATCGATACAACACATTGATATAAAAACATTATGAAAACCATTTTCAATAACAAAATAAAATAAAAGTAAAACATGGTATTTATTTTTATTTTTTTAAAAATAGTATGGCTTGTAGAGGAAGCCGAATCTCAAATAATGGTCACGACAGCGGAGAAGTCGTTGTTGCCGCATACGTACGACAAAAACATTCCCTTTTGTCATTTAGTAAAACAATTCGTATAAAAAAGATTCCTTTTGGATAAACGTAAAAGTCAAAGGGTTCTATACACCGTATAAAAGAAGGTTGTGTATAAAAGAAAATATGCCTCAATGAAAGGAGATTGAGACAAAGTCCCATACCTCGGGTCCGACTTGACTCGGTCGTTCTTTAATCTCCTGAATAATAAACTTGAGTTAATTTCTTCTTGTTTAAGAACCTTTTCAAGTTCATTATTCCTTTTATATCACTTATTTCCATGTCATGAACACTATGTAATTATTTAAGTTAATAATGGTCATTTTAACGATCATTGGTACTTGAGTCAAAAATAAACCCTTTATAATTACAAGTTGTTCATGTATCCATTATATCCAGAATGGTATTCATGATGTAGATATCATATATATCATATATATCCAGTACATGCATTCATTTATAATATTATATAACATTTAGAGGTAAGAAATGAAATGCACCGTTCATGGAGACGGTAAGCCGTACGTACGCATGAACGCTACTTTCATTTCTATTTCGTATTTTTATAGAATGGAATCATAATGATATAAAGGTATATTATAATTCTAGTATAATATCATATGTAATATCATAGTTACATCCTTTATACGTCCCACATATGGTATTTAACGAATCAAATCACTTTGAGGGTGCGGTAGTCCGCACTTCCTTAAATGAAGATATCGCGTTTACCCATAATGGAAACCATAAAGGTATTCCTAAAATGAAAAATACAGAAGCTTAAGGAAAAAATAAACATATTATATATCATATATAAATATAGTGACATCTTAATGGCCACCTTTGAAGGTGTTAAAATAATTTTGAACAATCATCGTTTCGGGAGGCATAAATTCACCATCCACGGAAACAGTAGGTCCTTTAACCATTAGATATAGGTGTGTGTAAGTGTAGCTCGAATCATTCTTATAAAAACATCCTTGTATATTGAGGATACTGGAGTTTTTACAAAAGAAAAGAATAAAAATATTTTAGGGGGTTGGAGAAGCAAAATCAAACAAAAGGACTCAAAAGAAGACATTACCTTAAAATCGGATAACTCTCTTAGATTTGAGCTCAAAGGCTTCCTTGGGAAGACTTCTGCCCAAAGTGAGGCTTCAAGGAGTAAGAGAGGGTTGTGGAGAGACAAAATGGGCAGGGTGTAGACGAGCCAAAGGCTTTGGGAGTGTGGGTAAGGAGGTAGAGGTGGGGGCCTTTTATAAGAGGAGAGGAGGGGCACTCTTGGAAGGTAAAGAAAAGTCACTTTATTTTAAAATGGTATTCGGATTTAAGAGGTCCCACATTGATGTGTTTCGTGGATAAGGTGATAAGGGTTCGAAATCCACCCATACAATAGGTTTTGGCCATGTGTAGGTCTTATATTTTACATTATCATTCCATTTTATTTAAATCGTTAAATAACGAGGTCATCGCTGCATCATCATGATGTCATAAATAATTTAATTTATATAAAGTCTAAAAATTATAAAAAAAATACTATGATGTAGGAAATATTTTTATCTTTCCAATGACTATTTATAATAAAAAATTTGATCTTTATAACCCCATGTAAAATGTTTTTTAGTAAAACATCTCATGTTTGTGTCATTTTTACTTTTACAATAAATAAAAAGTTATTTATGTCATTTCCCAACCAATGTGGCTCCATGGGGTCCCCAAGTTGACCCATGGATTGTCTTGGTCGGCCATGACACATCCAATAAGGGTAGGACATGTTTCAAGCTCATCTCATATTATTAAAACATTATTTTTACCTTAAACTACACTAATTACCTCTAATCGTGATTAAGAACTTAAGAGTTACTATTCACCAAAAAATTATTTTAATCTCATTGAACCACATTTTACTTCTTAATTACAACCATGTATGTCGGATTTTTGAAATTATAAACACAGAAGTGGTAAAATTTCATTTAAACGAAAAATCAGTTTTTATAAGTACCACTTAGTGGTTTCACTATTCATTAAAAATTGAAGTTTTTCAAAAAAATACCAAAAATTCACCCTAAGCTATGTTTGATATTCCGAATTCAGAAATGAAGTATATTTTACAAAATTCAAAACATATAAGTCACATTAATTAATTTAATAATTAATTCCCGCTGTCATGACAAATAGCGTGTTTTTATGAAACAATAAGTATCAAAAGATTGACACCGGTTTAAGTCCAATTTCAAAGTGAAATTGATTCCAATGACCACCATTGGATTAAATGGTAAAAATATATTCTAATTTCACTTCAAAACTAATTCAAAATATAATCTAATCATATAAATAAATTAGATTAAAAAGCAGTTTTGATGTAAAATGCAGTATTTTTCACTATTCATTAAAAAAATGAACATTGTCCGAAAAATACCAAAAATTCACACAAAGTAAATTTTGATGTCCCAATCATAAAGAATAAGTTTATTTTGACAAACATAGCTTATAAAATTGTCAAAAGATAGATTTAAAAATGTTTTTCCATCAAAAGGCAGTAAAACAATCTTTTAAAAATATTAGTGTATTCCATGCTTAAGATTGGATTTATTTTCATTTTAAGCCTCTAAAACACTATATAATTCATTAATAGACATAGATAAAAATATCTATTATTCATTACTTACTTGGGATGTTACATCCTTCCCCCCTTTATAAAATTGCATCCCCGCAATTTATTTACTTATCGAATAAGTGAGGGTATTTAGCCCTCATTGCATTTTCAGATTCCCATGTTGCCTCTTCAATCATGTGGTTTTTCCACAAAACCTTTACCTGATGAATCACCTTATTCCGTAACACTTACTCCCTGTGGTCTAGAATCTAGACCGGTTTTTCCTCATAAGACAGGTTCTCTTCCATCTGAACTACCTCTGGACTCAAAACATGAGATGGATCTGGCATAGACTTTCTCAACATCGAAACGTGAAAAACATTGTGTACCTGAGATAAACTCAGAGGTAAATCCACCCGGTATGCAACTGATCCAACTCTATCCAGAATTTCATATGGTCCAATAAACCTTGGACTCAGCTTTCCTTTCTTACCAAATCTCATCACCCTTTTCCGAGGAGAAACCTTGAGAAAAACATGATCATCTACCTCGAAAGATAGATCCTTCCTCCGGTTATCCGCATAACTCTTCTGCCTGCTCTGAGCTGTTCTCATGTGCTTTTGAATCAGATGAACTTTTTCTTCCATCTCTTCTACCAATTATGGTCCCATCAACTTCCTTTCACCTACTTCATCCCAGAAAGCTGGAGTTTGACACCGCTTCCCATATAATGCCTCAAATGGTGCCATCTGTATACTGGAATGAAAACTGTTATTATGTGAAAATTTAACCAAAGAAATATGTTGGTCCCAACTTCCCTGATAATCCATCGAACAAGCTCGTAGCATATCCTCCAAGGTCTGAATTGTTCGTTCTGACTGCCCATCTGATTGAGGATGAAAAGCTGTACTAAAATTTAATTCAGTACCCAACGACTTCTGAAGGCCTTTCCAAAAGTTAGAAGTGAACCTGGGATCACGATCAGATAAAATGGAGAGGGGGACTCCATGTAACCTGACTATCTCTTTAAGATACAAATGGGAAAGTTGATCTAGGGAAAAAGTATCTCGTATAGCAAGGAAATGAGCAGATTTAGTCAAGCGATCAACAATAACCCAGATTGCATTATTACCTCGAGATGTCTTCGGTAATCCCACAACAAAGTCCATGGATATATTCTCCCATTTCCACTCTGGCACTGGTAAAGGCTGAAGTATCCCTTTCGGTAACTGCCACTCTGCTTTAACCTGTTTACATGTCAAACACTTCACAGTAAAATCAGCAATATCTCTTTTCATTCCATCCCACCAGTAATACTCCCGCAGATCTCTATACATCTTAGTACTGCCAGGATGAACTGAAAACGGAGAACTATGAGCTTCACATAACAACTCTCTCTTCAACTGTGAATCAAAAGGCACACAAAATCTCTTCCCAAATCTCAAAACGCAATCATTATCAATGTTGAATTCAGGCAACTTACCTTTCTTAACCAGCTCTACCTTTTTCTGCAACTCACTGTCTTGCTTCTGTGCTTGCTGGATTCTATCTGATAGAGATGATCTCACTGATACCTGAAACAAAACAGAAGAACTTCCTGCACCAGCAACTTCTATGCCAAAGTTCATCAAATCCTTAACCAAAGGATCACGTTCCAAATGCAACATTGCTAATGAAGCATTAATTTTTCGACTCAAAGCATCATCCACTTTATTTGCTTTTCCCGGATGGTAATGAATTGTAAAATCATAATCCTTGATTAATTCCATCCATCTCCTCTGTCTCATGTTTAACTCTTTCTGAGTGAATATATACTTTAAACTTTTGTGATCAGTATATATTTCACACTTTACTCAATACAAATGATGCCTCCAAATTTTTAAAGTGAAAACAACAGCAGCTAATTCCAAATCATGTGTAGGGTAATTTACCTCATGAGTTTTCAACTGTCGTGAAGCATAAGCAATTACCTGATCATTATGCATTAGGACGCAACCAAGTCCTTTCAATGAAGCATCACTATATATAACAAACTCACCATTCCTGGAAGGTAGTGCCAAAACTGAAGCATTCACCAATCTTCTTTTCAATTCTTGAAAACAATCATCACATTCTTTTATCCAGATAAACTTAACACCCTTCCGAGTTAGCTTAGTCATTGGATTAGATAACCGTGAAAAATTTCTAACAAACCTTCATTAATATCCTGCCAAACCAAGGAAGCTACGAATCTCAGTTACATTTGTGGGTCTTGTCCATTCTTCAACAACCTTTGTTTTTGCAGGATCAACACTTATCCCATCTTTAGAAACAATATGACCAAGGAAAGAAATTTGTTGCAACCAAAACTCACACTTGCTGAATTTTCCATATAGTTTCTTTTCTTTTAAGGTTTTCAAGATAACCCTTAAATGTCTTTAATGATCTTCTTTACTTTTAGAAATCACCAAAATATAATCAATGAAAACCACCACAAACTTATCCAAGAACTCATGGAAAATTCTATTCATTAAGTCCATGAATACAGCAGGTGCATTGGTTATCCCAAAAGGCATTACTACAAATTCATAATGGCCATATCTTGTATGGAACGTGGTCTTTGGAATATCTGCTTCCTTTACCTTCAGCTGATGGTACCCCGATCTCAAGTCAATCTTTGAAAAATACTGAGCTCCCTGGAGCTGATCAAATAAATCATCGATATGAGGCAAAGGATATTTGTTCTTAACAGTGATGTTATTCAAGGCTCTATAATCAATGCAAAGTCTCATAGAACCATCTTTCTTTTTAACAAATAAAACAAGAGCACCCCATGGTGACGTGCTAGGTCGAATGAAACCTTTCTCTAATAAATCTTTCAATTGCTCCTTCAACTCTAAAAGTTCAATTTGAGCCATTCGATAAGGGGGTTTTGAAATTGGCTTAGCATCAGGAACTAAGTGAACAGTAAACTCAACTTCCTGATCTGGTATTATTCTAGGCAACTCATCAGGAAAAACATCAAGATACTCATTTACCACTGGCACATCATTAATCTGAACAGTTCCTTTATTTTCAATGATATGTGCAAGGTAACATTCATTTCCATATTTTATAAGTTTCTTGGCCTCTTGATAAGTTAGCAATAGTAAGGGTTCATTCTTGTACACAAACTGAAAGTCTTTCTGAAAAGAAACATCTTTAGCTCTACAGTCAATCTTAGCATGGTAAATAGAGAGCCAATCCATACCCAGGATAACATCAAACTCTACTAGAGGTAGAACAATAAGGTTTTCAAGTAGTTTCTTTCCACAGATAAGGATAGGAAGATTCTTATAAATTCTTTTTGCCTCAACATTTCCCCCAGGTGTTTTTACCAAAATTTCAGGAGTCATTTCTTGAGATGGTATTCACATTTTACTAGAAAAGGTTTCAGATATGAAAGAATGTGTAGACCCCGAATCAAACAACACACTGGCATAATTTGAAAAAACAAACGAAGTACCTGATACAACTTCATTTGATGGCCCGACATCTACTGAAGTAGTTGCAAAGGATTTCACCACCCCTTTCTGCTTGTAGTCTAACTGCTTCCCATCACCCAAGATCTTTTTCGGACACTCCTTTGCATAGTGATCCATCTCATTGCACTTATAACATTTCACTAACTGTAAATCAAATTTGGTCTTACCTTCACCTTGATCTTTTTCAGTGAAATCATGAGCCTTATGTCCCATCTTACCACATCAGTAGCACTTTCTAGAATTTAGAAGACATTCCCCAACATGACTTTTCCCACATTTATCACAAACTGGAAACTTAGATTTCTTACCATCAGACTTTTTTGAATAATTCTTCCCTTTCTCCTGCCACCTTGGTCTCTTATTCTGCTGGTTTCTATAGAACACTTGATCATCGGAAAATTCCATTTCCACCTTCTCAGCACATCAAACAAGCTTTTCATAACTTTTGAACTCACGATAAGCCAATTCCCTTCGATATTTTGGCTTTAACCTTGAGTAAAAATGATTGATTTTACTATCAAGGTCTCGGATAAAATTTGGAGCATACCTTGCCAATCGAGTGAACCTTTCTTCATAGGCATCCAATGAGTCTTCCTCTTACCTCAATTCCAAGAATTGCTTTTCCATCCTAAGTCGAACAGCCTTAGGAAAATACTTCTCAAGAAACATACCTTTAAATTCATCCCAGTCGAGAGCATCAATCTCAATACTGTCCCTGATATTTTTAACCATCGACCACCACTGATCTGCTTCACCCTCCAAACGGTAAATAGAAAGACTAACCTTTTGATTGTCTGAACACCCCATGACATCGAAAATCTTCTCCAGTGCTTTAATCCACCCTTCAGCTAGCACAGGGTCAGATGATCCTCTGAATGATGGGGGATGTTGCTTCATGAAATGTTCCACCACTGACATGTTTCTCTGCGGTTGATCTGGCCGATCTCGTGCATGGATACCGCCACCATTTATCGCTTGAGTCAACTGCGCCATTACTACAACAAACTGTTCAGTTCCAATTCCGACCATCTCAGGATGCTGATTCGGAAGGTTATTTCCTTCTGTATGCCTTCCTAGTACTGCTTCCCTATTTCCTCTACGGAAAACCATTCTGAACAAACATGTCTTAGATGAAGCAACATGGAAATCTTCAAATGCTATATCATTTCAAAAAAATATTTTTGGATAATAGTTTAATATAATTCTAACTCCTAAAGTTATCTAAACCGACCTCTGATACCAACTATAAGGCCCCAGCCTTAAACCTTACTTAATCTTGAGTTATTACAAGATTACACATTGAGGATCTTTTCGGGTTTAGAGTTTTAGAGAATTATATCATAAAACTTGCATTACATTCCACATATAAACAAAGTGGTTACATAAAGATAGTATTCTTCTTTCCCATCAATGGAAACATATTTAAAATAAAAAATGGATTCTTTCTTGACACTTCCTTGACACTATCATCGTATCATGTACCTTTCCCTTGACCTGTGAAAAACATTTAAAAAAACTTGGGATGAGCATAAAAAGCTCAGTAAGGGATATAAAAATATGAAAAGGAAACATGGGTACATATATACATAAGAATGAAATCATACTTTACCCATAAAACATAAGAACTTTAACACACCTCATCAAATCATGAATAAATCATAGAAATCATAAGACATAAAGGTAACTTGAGGCATTCATAACATTCTTACGTAGGGAGTAACCCTCTTGGTTACGTTTGGAATACCCATCACAGTATATTCCCTAAATCTCTTCGGAGAAACCTTAACGTTATACTCCTTCGCGTTACCCAATGCATTGGAGAGCTATATCAGGCTCACCCGCCCTTAGTTTATCACGGAACCACCCGTCTTCATAATAATGCCCAAGAACCTCAACATAATCGTATCACATAAAACATGCATAAAGGAAACATAACATTTCCACCTTTCAATCACAAGATATCAATACAACACATTGATATAAAAACATTATGAAAACCATTTTCAATACCAAAATAAAAGAAAAGTAAAACATGGTATTTATTTTTCTTTTTTAAAAAAAATTATGGCTTGTAGAGGAATCCGAAACTCAAATAATGGTCACGGCGGCGGAGAAGTCGTTGTCGCCGCATACGTACGACAAAAACATTCCCTTTTGTTATTTAGTAAAATGCTTCGTATAAAAGAGATTCCTTTTGGATAAACATAAAAGTCAAATGGGTTTATACACCGTATAAAAGAAGGTTCTGTATAAAACAAAATATGCCTCAATGAAAGGAGATTGAGACGAAGTCCCATACCTCGGGTCCGACTTGACTCAGTCGTTCTTTAATCTCCTGAATAATAAACTTGAGTTAATTTCTACTTGTTTAAGAACCTTTTTCAAGTTCATTATTCCTTTTATATCACTTATTGCCATGTCATGAACACTATGTAATTATTTAAGTTAATAACGGTCATTTTAACGATCATTGGTAGTTGAGTAAAAAATAAACCCTTTATAATTACAAGTTGTTCATGTATCCATTATATCCAGAATGGTATTCATGATGCAGATATCATATATATCATATATATCCAGTACATTCATGCATTTATAATATTATATAACATTTAGAGGTAAGAAATGAAATGCACCGTTCATGGAGACGGTAAGTCGTACGTACGCATGAACACTACTTTCATTTCTATTTCGTATTTTTATAGAATGAAATCATAATGATATAAAGGTATATTATAATTCCAGTATAATATCATATATAATATCATAGTTCCATCATTTATATGTCCCACATATGGTATTTAATGAATCAAATCACTTTGAGGGGGCGGTAGTCCGCACTTCCTTAAATGAAGGTATCACGTTTACCCATAATGGAAACCGTAAAGGTATGCCCAAAATGAAAAATACAGAAGCTTAAGAAAAACATAAACATATTATATATCATATATAAATATAGTGACATCTTAATGGCCACCTTGGAAGGTGTTAAAAGAATGTTGAACAATCATCGTTTCGGGAGGCATAAATTCACCATCCACGGAAACAGTATGTCCTTTAACCATTAGATGTTGGTGTGTGTAAGTGTAGCTCGAATAATTCTTATAAAAACATTATAGTATATTTAGGATACTGGAGTTGTTACAAAAGAAAAGAATAAAAAGATTTTAGGGGGTTGGAGAAGCAAAATCAAACAAAATGACTCAAAAGAAGACATTACCTTAAAATCGGGTAACTCTCTTAGATTTGATCTCAAAGGCTTCCTTGGGAAGACTTCTGCCCAAATTGAGGCTTCAAGGAGTACGAGAGGGATGTGGAGAACCAAAATGGGCAGGGGTTGGCTGAGCAAAAGGATTTGGGAGTGTGGGTAAGGAGGTAGAGGTGGGGGCCTTTTATAAGAGGAGAGGAGGGGCACTCTTGGAAGGTAAAAAAAAGTCCCTTTATTTTAAAATGGTATTCGGATTTAAGAGGTCCCAAATTGATGTGTTTCGAGGATAAGGTGATAAGGGTTTGAAATCCACCCATAAAATAGGTTTTGGCCATGTGTAGGTCTTAGATTTTACATTATCATTCCATTTTATTTAAATTGTTAAATAATGAGGTCATCACTGCATCATCATGATGTCATAAATAATTTAATTTATTTAAAGTATAAAAATTATAAAACAAATACTATGATGTAGGAAATCTTTTTAGCTTTCCAATGACTATTTATAATCAAAACTCTGATCTTTATAACCCCATGTAAAAATTGTTTTAGTAAAACATCTCATGTTTGTGTCATTTTTACTTTTACATTAAATAAAAAGTTATTTATGTCATTTCCCAACCAAAGTGGCTCCATGGGGTCCCCAAGTTGACCCATGGATTGTAGTGGTCGGCCATGATACATCCAATAAGGGTAGGACATGTGTCAAGCTCATCTCATATTATTAAAACATTATTTTTACCTTAAACTACACTAATTACCTCTAATCGCGATTAAGAACTTAAGAGTTACTATTCACCAAAAAATTATTTTAATCTCATTGAACCACATTTTACTTCTTAATGAAAACCATGTATGTCGGATTTTTGAAATTCAAAACATAGAAGTGATAAAATTTCATTTAAACGAAAAATCAGTTTTTATAAGTACCACTTAGTGGTTTCACTATTCATCAAAAATTGAAGTTTTTCAGAAAAATACCAAAAATTCACCCTAAGATATATTTGATATTCCGAATTTAAAAATGAAGTCTATTTTACAAAATTCAAAACATATAAGTCACATTAATTAATTTAATAATTAATTCCCGCTGTCATGACAAATAGCGTGTTTTGATGAAACAATAAGTATCAAAAGATTGACACCAGTTTAAGTCCAATTTCAAAGTGAAATTGATTCCAATGACCACCATTGGATTAAATGGTAAAAATATATTATAATTTCACTTAAAAACCAATTCAAAATATAATCTAATCATATAAATGAATTAGATTAAAAAGCAGTTTTGATGTAAAATGCAGTATTTTTCACTATTCATTAAAAAAATGAACATTGTCTGAAAAATACCAAAAATTCACAAAAAGTAAATTTTGATGTCCCAATCATAAAGAATAAGTTTATTTTGACAAACATAGCTTATAAAATTTTCAAAAGATAGATTTAAAAATGTTTTTCCATCAAAAGGCAGTAAAACAATCTTTTAAAAATATTAGTGCATTCCATGCTTAAGATTGGATTTATTTTCATTTTAAGCCTCTAAAACACTATCTAATTCATTAATAGACATAGATAAAAATATCTATTATTCATTAATTACTCGGGATGTTACATTCAAAGTAATGGGTTTTTTTTAAAACATCAAATTGAAACTCTTTATATTTATAATTTTGAAGGTGAAGTTGATTAGTGGTGGTCAAGGTTTAAGAATATCAGAGACATAGAATATATTGATGCCTTAGAATGGGATAATTATAAGTATACTTTAATTGAGAAATATTTTCCTAAATATGGTCGAATTAAAATTTAAAATAAATTATTTTCATCGATATGAAATGAGAAAGATTCAATAGCCTTGTATTAATAAAATTTTAGTCATTTTTTAATGTAAAAACCAAATTGTATCTAGGATATGGATAGTAAATTTATCATATTTATAGAGGACTGACACCAATATATAAAATTGATTTATTTTATTAGGAATTTAAAATTAATGAAAAACTTGATAAATTTTCCATGAATGTATAAAATTATTATTTTTGATGATCATGTGTCTCATTAAAACAATAAAAAAATAAGTCTAGGTGGTTAAAATTTAGGTAGAATTAATCAAATAAATTCTAAGGTATGAAAAATAATTATTCATATTGTGACAAGTGTGTTAAAATGAACCCCAATGAATGTCTTATAAAATATTATAAGTATTTATGATGAGGTATGTTTAGAAATTTATCTTGTGAATATAAAGAGGAAGGCCAGAGTAATGATCCAATAAATAATTAAAGTCCATGAATAAATTTTTTAATTACAATAAAATAGTGAATTTTGAAACGAATTGGCCAAATATAGAAATTAAAGATATAAATTACAATGAACATAATTAAAAGTTATAGAAAAATATTTTTCTATCACTTTAATAGAAGTTGGACCATCCAATAATGTGGTGAAAGGTACATAACATTTTTAATCTGAGTACGACAATGTCTTTTTTAATTTGAGATCTACACATTCTTTCATTTTTAGGATTTTTTTTTCTATATTATAAATTTTACCTCAAGGAAAGAAATGTCATAAAATTAATTAAAAACACACGGGAAAAGTGTTGGAACCGAGGATGTTCACTGATAATATTGGAGTTTGGTTTGTTTTTGTTGTCAATCTGGACATGAATGACAAGGGGTTTGCAACGAATGAATTCATACATTTGAGGCTGAAAGAAGTATTGAAGGTGGTGCAGTTTCCCAATGTTTCCTATTTTTTGGGCCTCAAAATTGGGAGTTTGGTGATGGTTTGTGGCCACATACGGAATGGTACACAGAGCTGTACATAGAGCGATGTGCATAACTGGAAACCGTTCGCAACGACGGTACACGACAAAGGAGTGCAGTATGAGGGATGCTGTAAAAAATTGTTCACAATGATGGTATGTGGTGAAGTTGTGCGGTACACAGGATGTTTCTGATAATGGTTCATAGTGACAGTACGTGGTGAAGGTGTGTGGTACACGGAATGCTATAAAAAATGGTTCATAGCGACAGTACGCGATGAAGTCGTGTGGTACGCGGAATGCTGAAGGTTGGTGAGATTGATGCAGTTCACAAAACAAGAGTGGTACACGATGGAGGCTAATAATATGTAGATGGAGTTCAATATATAGTGAATATTGACCCACATTGAAAATTTGGGTCAATAGGATTAGCAGAATTTACAGATTTATGTGCCTATTTAAAGAACAGTAATCCCATTTGTAAAAAAATGAAGTTGGAGATTAAAATTTTGGGAATAAATCTGGTGAAATAAAAAGTGGTTAATGGAGGAGGAGATGATATGTATAGAGGATCATCCACATTAGAAAAATAGTCTGCTAAAGAGAGTGCAGTTCATGCATGAACCTCTCACAGTACACGACAGAGCAAGTCAGTACGTGGAGTAGGACGGTACACGGAGGAGTGAACCAATATGAAGATTTGGGAAATATACAGATCAGGGTAGTTTGTGGAGGATATGCATGGTACACAAATTAAATAGTATTGCATGGAAACATTAGTAGTATGCAGAAACAACAACAATATGCGGAAACAAAAATAGTATACAGAACACCCAAGGAAGCCTAAAAATTGACCAAATGAGGTTGTGAAATTAATTTCCATAACATATCAGTGTACAGGAAAATAAATTACATATTTAGAAGATTACAAGACTTCAATACAAAATCCATTTACAGTTAAGGATGCATGATCTAATGATAAGACATTAAAGCCACCTTCAAGTCGATAAACTGAGTGAAGATTCTTTCAAATTAGTGAGCAAGGGGGAGTCAGTGGAAGTGATCCGAGGGATGTAGTGTGCTATCCCTAAAACCTTGTAAAGGCAGTGCGCCATGAACAAAGTGACTGTGATAAAATATTTTAATCCATAACTTGTGATGATTAGTGGATTTTGGTGCGACCGACACACTGTCAGGGTATCCTCCTTGGAAATAGCCCTTAGTGGTGAACAAAATAAAATTTTTGTGTCATTGTTTTTCATGTGATTGTTTATTTTCTGCGTCTTCAGACATGTTTAACAGGTTCCTACAAATACGGGAACAAGATCCATTAGTTAAAAAAGGTTGACACCCTGATTCACCCCTCCCCTCTTAGGGTGTTCCGGGATCATTCAAGTGGTATCAGGGGCTACATGTTTCTGGTGTTAAATCTATCTTATTTTTCTGGTATGGAGAATAAAGTTAATGTCAAGGGAGTTCTTTTGTTTTATGGAAGAAAATTTAAAATATGTAAGAACATGATGAGATCTCATATAAGATATCTTGGAATTGATGTACTTTTTTCCACAACAAAAAGAATACATGTAACTGATCCAACCGGTCTATCTATGATAGATACAAACAAGAAAATGCTTGATACTGATGCTAAAGCACATAATACCCTAACTACAGCTCTTTATAGTCAAATATTTCCAAAGGTTATGAACTGTATGTCTAAAAAGTCTACATGGGATAAACTGGATAATATATATGAATGCGACAACAAAGTGAAGGAGGCGAAGCTCTAAGTTTTACACAACATGTTTGATGATATGAAGATGCACCCTAATGAAAATGTAGATTATTTATTTAATAGAATTACTGAAGTTATAGGAGAAATTAGAGGGATTAGAGAAGAGATCAAAGACATTGATATTGCAAAGAAAATCTTGAGAATACTTATTACCATTTATAATGAAAAGGCTCATCTCTATAAGAAAGAGATTTTTCCAAACTTTCTATTGATAATCTACTGAGCAGCCTGGAGGCATATGAGATGAGAGTCAACCCAAAAGATGCAACTACTCATGTAATCAAGGAAATTGCATTCAAATCCATATAAAAACTGTAAATTTTAGGATATTTTGTTGATGAAGATGATGATTAAAAATAATTTCTTTCTCTCATTTCCAAGAAACTCAAAAAGGGAACATGGAAATTTAAAGGAAAGATACCTCTAGCTTGTTTCCTATATGGATGATTTGGGAACATTTACTCTCATTTCCCAAGAAAGTTTAATGATGAAGAAAGCGAATATAGAGACATTCATAAGCCTTAGAAAAGGTTTTTCAAAAAGAGAGAAGTCAAATCTGAAAATAAATTTCAATGAAAGAGTTTTGTTTGTGAAGAAGAAGACAATGACAACGAACTCTTTGAGGAAGAGGAAACACAATTCAAATTTGGGAACCATGATTCCATGATGGATACCATTGAAAATTCAGAACCATTGATATATAAATCTATATATAATCAATTGACTACTAATGTCAATCACAAGTTTCAACTTAAGGTTGATTTTGGTAATCTTGGGAATAAATGTAATAGATGCAATAAGTGGAAAGAAATGGCAGAGGAATATTTAGAATATATTGATCAGCTGGAAGTAGAAATTGAACGACTTGAAGAACTGGTGAAGGTAAAATCACCATTCCTTGAATCAATTAATGATGTTGTGGAACTAAAACTCATAATTTAAGAACAATAAAACTTCATTAATGACCTTACCTCGATACTGGAGGAGAAGTCCAAGACCGTTGAGGTACTCGAAAAATAAGTTGTTACTATGAGAAGTAAACTCAAAAGTGAATCAATTTCAAAATAAGCAAATAATAAAATACAGTTTGGAAGGTTCTCAGATTCTGAACTGCTAGAGAGAGATAAATGTGGTTCTGATGGAGTTGAAAATATCTTGAGTGATCAAAGACCCACATGAATGGGAAATAGTGGAATTGGTTATGATGCTGAAACATCAAATTATATAAATAAAGTGAACTAGAATAAAATAAATTTGAAAGTTTATCATGTTAAAAAGACAAAAAAAGTGCTAAAAAAGAAACCCTTAAATCAAACTGAAAGAAGAACTGAAGATTATCCTTGAGTTTCCATAAATGATAGGGAGTCAAACTATTTTTTTAAGGTAGAAGGAACGAGGAGAAATAGAATTCATAAGACATTTCCTTTCATGAAGTGTCAATTTTGTGGCTATTTAGGCCATACCATGTCATACTTCGAAGATGAAAGTAGATATATGAATGGGGAAGAGTTAGGAGTTAAAAAAATGATAACATGTTCATATCCCAATTCTTATAGAAGAAATAATTTCTATGTATATTGTTTTCACTATTCTAACTTTGGCCATAAAGCTGTGTATTGTAGGTAGAGGTATGATAGGATAAATTCTTTCAATGATCAGAGACGAGTCAATACTCTTCAACAAGATGGTGTTTCTATTTCAAATAGGTTTTCTACTCTAGAAAAAGAATTTGAATATGAAGAACTCATGTACACAAAAGAGAGAATTGAAAGTCCAACAATGTTCTATGCTCAATCAAATATCTCATGGAAAGAAAAGATGAAAATTGAAAAATCAAATTTTACAGAAGTAAACCTCAAAGCTACAAAGAATAATAACACTTGGATTCTTAATAGCGGATTTTCATACCATATGATGGGTAATGAAAACGTATTAACTAATGTTAAAAAAAATGTCAATGGAATAGTGAGGTTCGGTAATAATGATGCTTTGAAAATAAAATGCAGTGGAAGTATTGATCTAGCTAATGGAGAGATGAAGAAAACGGAAGTCCTTTATGTGGATGGTCTGCGCCACAATATTCTTAGTGTGATTCAACTTTGTGAATTAGGTCTTATTATGACATTCAATAATAGTGGATGTACTATAAGAGGAAAGTCTATGAATTATCTCATGAAAGGCTTCAGAACATATGTCAACTTATATCAGGTTGACAACAAAGATAACATTTGATACCTAACAGTTGAAGAGGAATAAAACTTATGGCATCAGAGATTGGGGAACATCAATCAACAAGACATGGAAAAGATATCTAAGCTGAAGATAGTCATGGATATCCCTAATCTGAAGCGTGAATGAGAAAAGACCTGCGATGCTTGCATGTGAGGGAAACTGGTCCGCAGTTCCTACTGACTAAAGAAGAAAATTGCATCAAATCTCCTTGAACACATCCATACATATGTATTTGGACCAATAAATGTTGATGGAACACATGGATAAGGGTAATTTGTTCTTTTCATATATGATTATATTATAATGGCATGTGCGATCATTATACACAGGAAGCGACAAGTTCTTGATTGCATGAAAACCTATCATTGAATTGCTGAGAAAGATACTAGACGTAAGATCAAAGTCCCGCGGTCTGACAATGGAGGGGAATACACATCCATTTAATTTGAAAATTACCTAGATAATCATGGGATAAAACATGAGGTGGAATCTGTGAGAACTCCAGAACAAAATGGAGTTGTTGAGCGCAGGAATCGACAGGTAAACAACATGGCCATAACTATGTTGATTGAGATTCATATTCCTTGACATTACTAGAAAGAGATAGTAGAAGATGCAATATATATTCAAAATAGAACAAGGCTATATATGGGTGAGACAAAGACCCCATATGAATTTTGGCATGGAAGGAAGCCCTCTTTGAAATATTTTTTGGGTTTTTGGAATAAAATATTTTATCCAAAACAAAGAATGAAATCAAGGTAAGTATGGAGACAATGAAAATGAAGGAATATTTCTTGGATACTCAATGAACAATAAATACTACAAGCATTTCAATAAGCGCTAGGGAACAATTGGGGAAATCCATGATGTAAATATCATTGATGAGAAAAACAAGAATGCTTCGATGAATTCTTATGATGATGTTATAGAAGATGAGGAAGAATGTGAACATGGAACAAATGGTAATATAGAGGTAGTGGAAGGAGTGAAAAACTCTCAGGAGTCACATAATGATGTTGACTCTAAAGAAGAATCAGAAGAGGAATCCATAGATAGAGAGAATTGAGTTGAACCACAAAAGAGAAATCGAAGAGTAGAGATTGATCAGTCCAACATTATCGAATATCAGAATGCACCAACATAGGTAAGGAGAATGAAGAATAATGCACTATATGCATTTCTATCAGTTGTGGAACCATCCTCATTTGAAGAGGCTACAAAGGATGAGTCATGGGTAAAATAAATTAATGAAGAGTTAGATCAGATTGAAAAAAATCAGACAAAGGATCTTGTCAAAAGACCTGAAGGTCACAATGTGATTGGTACGAAGTGGATTTTCAAGAACAAATTTGATGATCATGGAAATGTGATTATAAATAAGGTACACTTGGTCTATAAAAGATATTCACAAATTGAAGGTGTTGATGTTGAAAAGTCATTTTCTCAAGTAGAGAGACTGGATTCAATTAGACTATTTCTTTCCATAGAAATCCAAATAGGATATAAAGTGTATCAAATGGGCGTCAAGACAACATTATTGAATTAAATATTAGAAGAAGAAGTCTACATTGAATAACCCATGGGGTTATTTCTTGGAAAATGTTGAACTAAAGGTTTTCAAATTAATGAAATCTCTCTATGGCTTGAAATAGGCACCACGGGCATGGTACTCTTAATTGGAATCTTTTCTAAGAAAGTTTGAATTTAAAAGAGGAGAAACAGATCAAAATCTATATGTGAAGAATTCTCAAAAGGATATGTTCCTAGTATTGGTATATGTGGATGATATTATTTTTTGTGGAATCATGTATGGATGAGTGGATGAATTTTCCAATCACATGAAATCTGAATTTTAAATGTCCATGATTGGTGAACTCATATACATTTTAGGGTTTTAGGTGATTCAAAAAAAATATTACACTATAATTTCTTAGAAAAAATATGCAAGAGAGCTGCTGAAGAAATTCAATATGCATGATTCCAAACCAATGTCAACTCTGATTTCAGTTGGATCAAATCTCAGAAATCATGAGGAAGGGACTTTTGTGGATCCCACCATATACAGGAGAATCATTGGAATCCTACTGTACCTGATGCAACACAGCTAGATATTGTCTTTGCAACTTGCCTTATGACTGGATTTCAGAGTAATCTGAAATAAGAACATATGAAAACAGTGAAAATAATCATGAGATACATTCAAGGTACACATAATTATGGGATATAATTTGTTGTAGGAAGAGATATTGAACTATCTGCTTTTTCTGATACTGACTGGGCTGGCGATGTAGTGGATAGAAAGTCTACCCATGGTGGATAATTATATATTGGGAAGAAATATATGGGTTGTTTGAGAAATAAACATGAAATTACTTCTCTTAGTACTACTGAAGATGAATATATAACCGCTACCAAGGAATTCACCTAGTTACTTTGGATGAAGCAGTAACTGATTGACATAGGTTATGAGGTGAAACAACCAATGGAGATTTATTATGATAGCAAGAGCATAATTGATCTTACGAAGAATCATGTTCAACTTTCTCGTATGAAACATATTGAGACCAGATATCACTTCATCAAGGAAAAAGTTGAACAAGGCATGATCAAAATAGACCATGTGGGAACTAATGAGAAAGTGGCTGACATCATGACCAAGCCACTATAAGCGGCTGTGTTTGAGAAAAATCGATTGAGCCTCAGTGTTCAGCCACCTCCTAGTGCATAAAGAGGTTATGGGATCCCCCTATCCCTAGTTGTTTTAACTATTTTTAATCTATTTGTGGAAATTATGTAGGTTTATGGGGGATATAAAATCCAAGGGAGCATGTTTATTACCTTTATATGTCAATATTTGGTTCATTGGGTTTATTTCCAATGGTAGAAAATGGATAAATTCAATGGAGAGTGATCTTTTTTTATGGATACAAAAAAGATGGAGAATATAAAAATATAGAAATGAAACTACGGGGGAGAAAAGAAAAGGATGATAAATCAATTAATATCCTCTCTCTGGTTTTTTTGCACCGAGCACTTCTCACGTAGACTTAAAGTGATGGTTGAGTTGTTTCTTGAAGGTTCCATTTTTGATCAAGGATGGTGCATCAGTGAATTTATCTAGAGATTTCTAACTAACCCAAAGGGGGATATTGTTGGAACCAAGGCTGTTCATTGATAATATTGGATTTTGGTTTGTGTTTTTTGTCAATCTACACATGGATGACAAGGGAGCTTGCAAATAATGGAGTCATATGTTTGAGGCTAAAAGCAGTATTAAAGGTGGTGCATTTTCCTAGTGTTTGCCTATTTTTGGGCATCGAAATCAGGAGTTTGGTGATGGTTTGAGGATTCATACGAAATGGTATGTTGAGCGGTACAAGGAGAGGTGCGCAGAACTGAAAACAGTTCGTAGTGATGGTACACGGTGAAGGCATGTGGTACGCAAGATGATGCCGAAAATGTTTTGCAGCACTGGTACGTGGTGAAGGTGTGTGGTATATAGGATGCTACTGAAAATGGTTCGCAATGATAGTACACGGTGAAGGCATGTGGTACATGGAATACTATCAAAAATGATTAGCAGCAACAGTATGTGATGAAGACATGCAATATGCGGAATGATGAAGGTTGGTGGGATTCATGCAGTTTTCAAAACAGGAGCAGTACATAGTGGAGGATAATAATATGTAGATAGAGTTCAGTATACTATGAATATTGTCCCACATTGAAAATTGGGTCAATTGGATTAGTGGAATTTTTGGAGTTATGAGCCTATTTAAGGAGCAGTAATCCCTTTTGTTAAAAAAAGAAGTTGGAGATTAAAATTTTGGGAATAAATCCAGTGAAGTTCTAAGTGGTTTGCAGAGGAGAAGACGGTATGCAGAGAGGATCATCCACGTTAGGAAAACAGTCCACAAAAGATAGTGTAGTTTACGTAGGAATCTCTTACAGTACGCAGTAGAGCAGGGCAGTACGCAGAGTAGGAAAATATGCAAAGGAGTGGAGTAGTACGAAAAGTCAGGAAGAACACAGATCAGGGCAGTTCATGGAGGATATGCACGATATGTGGAAACACCATTAGTACATGGAAACAACATCAGTACGCGAAAAAAATAGCAGTACGTGGAAATAGAAGCAGTATGTAGAACACCCAAGGAAGCCTTAAAATTGACCAAATCAGGTTGAAAATTTAATTTCCATAACATATCAGTGTATGGGACAATAAATTACATCTTTGGGTGATTACGAGACATCAAAAGAGAATCCATTTATAGTTAAGGATGCATTATATAATGATAAACCATTAAATCAACCTTCAAGTTGATAAATTGTGTGAAGATTCTTCCAACACAGTGAGAAAGGGGGAGTCAATGGAAGTGATCCAAGGGACACAATGTGATATCCCTAAAACCTTGTGAAGGTAGTGCAAATGGAATAGAGTGAATGTGATGAACTCTTGTAATCCACAACTTATGAAGATAAGTGGTTTTTTGGTACAATCAAAACAATGTCGAAATATGCTCCTTGGACGTAGTCCTTAGTGGTGAACCAAGTAAAATAGTTGTGTCATTGTTTTGCATGTGATTTTTTTATTTTCTAAACTTCCTCTTCATACATGTTTAACATGTTCCTACCAACTTGGGAATAAGATCCATCAGTTTAAAAGAAAAAGTTGACACCCTGATTCACCCCTCCCCACTCAAGGTGTTTCGAGGTCCTTCAGGAAGTATAAAGAAAAAAATGAAATTATAATATTCATCTTGTTCTTGTCTATGGGTTAGAATTAGTTGTAAATATTTTTTTCTTACCCATAATATAGTTTGATGTTATTTAGGATACATATTTTTTTTATCATACTATGATAGATAATAGAGTTGAAGATTGTTTTTTTAGAAATTATTTTTTTATTTTATAAAATAATGATTTCATACCTTTAATAAAATATCAAGAATATGGGAAATTGATAAGGGATAGAAATGATTGTTATCTTAGACATATTGTTGGGATAATAAGACACTTCATATTAGTGATGTTCCTATAGTAAATGAATATCTACATGTATTTCTTTATTAATTTACTAGTATTATAATTGAATGGAAAATTGAATTTAATATTGACTTAGTACCTAATGAAAATCCAATATCAAATCCTCTTTATCAAATTTATCAAGTAGAAAATTAGTAAATGCTCCAATTTTGGTCCTTCCATTGAGAAATTGTGACATTATTGTCTATAATGATTAATTTTTGAAGGAAATCAGTTTTTTTAAAATTAAATTGAAACATCATGAGCTATATTATCCTATACATGACCCTATACCAAAGGATATAGTGTTTTCTTTAAAAATATCATGAAATAATTTGTGTGGAGTAAACTATGAAATATATACATATAATAAATGTGTGAAGTATTTAATCACTCATAATGTGTTAAAAAAGGTAGAGAAGATGGCGGGAACTAATTAAGGATTATAAAATAATGATTCATTACAATAATGGAAAAGACAACAGAGTAGATGATGCTTTAATTCGAAAAGATAATGAATCATTAACAATTATACTTATCGAAGATGATCCTTTGGTAAATTATTTGATGAATGTTATTATAGAAATTTTATATGCATGAGCTCTATCTTTCTTTATGTGTCATTGTAGAAGTATTTGTCAGAAATAATTATTCAATATCAGAAGGAGAATTATGTTTTATAGGAAAAAGTAGAATCAGTTATGAAGGGTAAGTTTTATTAGTTCAATGTTGATAAACAATTATTTATCATTGTTGGAAAGATATTATGTGTTCCAAATAATACCCTATTAAATAGATAATTATTGAGTAATGCTCGTAGTTCATTTTTTTTTCATTCATCCTTACTATACTAAGATATATAGATTCCTTGAGGAATATTTCTAGTGGGATGGAATGAAAAATATATTACTAATATTAAAAGAAATATTTTACTTATTTGTATGTTAAAAAAGAATTTAAATTACTATAGGGGTTTCTTTTGACTTTTCTAACTATAGAGTGGAAATGAGAAGATATAACTTGGGATTACATGGTTGGATCTCAAAATACATCTCAATGTAATTATTTTATATTGTTTATTCCTGATCATTTGAATAAATATTTTCATTTTTTACCCATTACATATGATATGTATTTAGAAATATATTTCTTCAATTTAACTTAAAAAAAATTATCATATTACATGGGGTACATGTATCCATTATAATTTACTATGATACCAATTATAACTCTAATTTCTCAAAAATTATTTAGAAATCATTAGTTACAGAATTAAATTTCAGTACATATTTCCAACCTCAATCTGATAAACTATTATAGAAAATGATTCAGACATTGGAAGACATTCTTTGAACATGTATAATGAATTACCAAGGATGTTTGGATCAATATATTTCATTAAAATAATCTTCTTATAAAAAATATCTTCATTCCAGTATATATATGAAACATTTAAAGTCATTTTATGAAAATCGATGTCGAACTATAGTTTTTTTGGATAATATAGGCGAAAGAATGTTTTTGGAATAAAATTTATTATAATAATTTTTTAAGAAGAAGGATACAATTTAAAAACATATGAGGATAACTAAAAGAGTTCAGAAAAGTTATGAAGATAATTGGAGGAAAGCTTAATCATTCTAGGTTGGATATATTGTTTTTCAAAAAGTTTCTCCATATACAAATGTTATGATTTTTTTAATGAGGGAATGTTAAGTCCATGGTTCAATGGAATGTATATAATATTTGAGAAATTTGGATTAGTTTATTATTCATTGTCCATTTCTTTTTAATTATCTCATATACATGAAGTATATAATATTTCAATACTATAAGAACATGTGCTCAACGAGTCTTATATTTTGATCCTTAATGTAGTACCGTTAAATGATAAAATTTATATGAGAAACATTTTGATTAGATTCATGAATATATAGAGTAGTTTTTCTGAAATAAGGTGATTCACCATGTTAAGGTTCTGTAGAAAACTCATGTGATTAAAAAATACACAAACGAATCAAAAAATGATATTGGTGAAATATATCTTTACATATTTAAATAATAAATAATATTATGAGGAAATAATTTATATAAGGAGAGAAGAGTTTCAAAAACCATGAAATATTAAAATAAACCATTTTCTTATTTTATTAATATGCATCAATTAGATTTTATATAAAAATATTCAATGTAAATATTTTTTTAATATTTAAGTTAAAAGAAAACATGCTTTCTTTCTAACCAAATTGATGTTTCATGTGTTATAAGATTTTATTTAAAAATATCATTTTAAAATTTTAAAATTTTAATTTTAGAAAAGGAATATCATATTTTAATTTATAATTTCATAATGAGATTTAGATTTTTTTTGTAAATTTATACATATTATGATGTTTTAAAAGAGTATTGAAAATATATATTTTTATTGAAAACTACCTTTCCATTTTACATTAAATTTCAAAATGTTTAAAAATAAAATTAGTTAATTTATATTACTAATAATATAAATAATGTATTTGTAATCAATTTTATTCATTATTTTGTTATAAAAAATATTTATACTTAAGAACACATCTTTTCTAGAAAATTGATTTTCATTGTGTGTTACAGATTTAAATTTTAATTAAATTATTCCACTGATGTTAATTTAATTTGAAAAAAATTATTATATATTTGTAACAATAATAATTTAAATTATATAAAATTTTCAACTTAATTTATAGTTATAATTAATAGTAAAATCACAAAATATATGTTACCGTGGTTACGGTTAAAACTTGTTTATTAGGTGTTATGCTAAAGTGATAAGGGTTAAAGAGAACTAAAAAATTAAGGAAATATTTTTTTGTTGAAATAGTTTCACTATTTATCACATAATATTATAAATTATCCATTTTTATCCATTTTTATTCAATAATAAATTAATATATAATAATCCATGTACACATTTCAAATACAACTTCTCCATCACTTATAAAGCGACACCCCCTTTAATATCCTATCTAGACTAAAAGAGCCACTTGGATTAGAAAATACCTAAAAAAAATTCCTTCCTAACAACCCTTCCCATTTCGTAGAGGTATTATTTTTGGATTAATACCATCATTAGTGTGATTAATGTATAAATAAAAGGAAGTTGTCTGAAGAAGATGTATGGTTTTAAAGAGAATATTTTAGTTTTATTTATTATTATACCACCTTAAAAACTCATTTATCTGTTATAATATAATAAAATCAGTATCTCCCATATACTAATATTTTATTATGTTTATTCCATAACCTATATCCATATCCTATTCCATCCTATGGTAAATGCAACAATTGTTTGTGTGTACAATGGACTACCGCCTAGCAAAGTGATATAATTTGTTTTCCATAATTTCCCCTAAAAAAGTTATAATTATGTATTTAAACTATATATATGATATTTATGATAGAATTATATATATTTTTTAAAAATAATATATAATGTATTTTCATACCTTTCTATCAATTTTAAAATAATAACTTCTTTTTTTTGTACATGTCAATTATCATCTCCACGAAGTGATGTGATTCATTTTACATCATCTTATGAAATGGTTGGTATATATAAGTGTATTTAAAGAGATTATATGAAATTTGGTATACATTAATAATTATGGGGAAATAAAATAATGTTTATCTTCATTCCATATTGTTTTTTGAAAAATGAAAAAATTACTTATTCGTATGTACATCATAAATTATCTATGATTGTAAAATAATTAATTTTTCATAAAAATAATTCATAGATGATTTTAAATGTATTAAAAATTCATAAAAATTATAATTATATAATGATTATTAATATGTATATGACAGAATAATAACATATTTGACCACATTTATATCACAAATTTGTTTTGGTATTATGAACCAAACATCCTCAAAACATTCTTTGTAAACATAAATGATGAATTAAATAAATAAAAACTACTAATAATTGATATAAAATGGACAATGGTAAAGGAATAAACATGAAAAAGGATTATATTAAAGTTAATAAGTAATATATTTTTATAATTCAAGAATTGAAGGAATGATATTGACAAGTCAGACTCAATGCAAGGCATAATTAACCTAAATATCTCATTTTAAATTTTTAATGATTTATTTTCTAAATAAATATATTCCTTGTCCATATTCATTAAATTATTTTCTATTTGTATTTATATAGAAATTAATGATTTATAATGGATATTTTTTTGAATTATTTATATTCATTTAATTTTTTTATGAATACAACTTTTATATATTTTATATGTAACTTTTTTATATTTGTTACGAAAGATAAAAGGAATGATTTATTTTAACACATATGAAATAAACAGTTTTCCCATCACCACAACCATTATTTTATATTTTCATTCCTTTATAATCAATCTTGTTTTATTCAAATAAAAATCCTCCATCCATTTTTTCTAAAAACATTATTTTGAAAAATTGGGTTTTAGAGGAAAGGAATTTATGAATATCCAAAAATGTTTGGATTATTCTTTCAAAAGGATATTTTTATGAGTTTGATGATAGATATTAAAATTTTTATTTGTATAATTCATTCCACTGGCCTTGTAAAATATTTATGATGACTGGTGAGCTTGATATAGCTTATTATGATGGATGATCCATATATACCTCATGATGATCAGTGATCTTGGTGTATGTCTCCATTACATTAGGTAATAATTTAGTTCTCTAAATAATTGTTTTGGAAGATGATAGTATTTTTTTCAAATAAAATGGTTTCTTATAAGGGTTATATGAAGATGATTTCCTAAGGAACCTATATGAATTTTTTATTATTTATAATGAGTTTTTCACGTAAATAATTTTATTTTAAAATTTAATCTAATGATCTATTGATTTAAAGTAATGATAACTCCATTTATGGTAATGAAAGTATGTTTTTAAGAAAACTATTTTAAGTAGATCCCATGGTTTCTAAGAAACCCTATGGATCAAAACTATTCGTTTTTTGTTTTCATATAAATATTTTTAGAAAAAACATTTTGCAGTGAAGTTGATTTCATATGTAAGTAAATTATTATCTGATCTCAAAGTTTATTATGTTAAAGGGTAACAATGCTATATTATCTATTGGTTTTAAAATGAACTAAATAGTTTATTTAGTTTATCTTTTGATGTCCCTTAATAAAATTATTGTTCTCATATCATATTTCCAAAATTTTCCCACAAGTATAATGATGAGTAGGAAAAAAGAAGAAGATATGTTTAAAATCATGATGTTTTTTCCGGAAAGGAAAACACATTTCATTTTTTATTATATTTATTATAGGAAAATGGATGTAAAGAGGAAATTTCCATATTATAATTTTTGGTTTTGTTACATAAGACTTATAAAACAATACTATAAAACACTAAACCTAAAAAGTTCTTTTTGAATGTAAGAAAATTAATTCTTGTTTAAAAATGAAATTATGATTTAAATAAGGATTAGATCTATATATTCTACTTAGCCATCCACCTGGGTTCCACCTCACATAAGCTTCTAACCAATTTCAAACATCACCCATACCCCCATTAAAAGGATACCCTTTTACTATGTCTTATACTAGACTACCACCTAAACTTACTATGCTAATTAAGGAACCATCTATTCTTAAAAATTAATATATGGGTGCCCCTTTACCTAGGTCACCTTATGGGGACCTCATTTTCCAAGTCACCAATATTGGAATCCTTCAATGTTTAAGCCCCAAAATTATACACTCTTACATATTTACTAATATATAGGATGGACCACAAGAGTAGTACCATTCATAATACCCACACAATCTCTCATTGTCTACATTTTTATGCGTTAGGCCTCCTACTTATGCCTCCTACTATTTTTGACCCTATCCATGTACTATGATTCCATGTTATAAACAGACAAGATGAAAAATATAGGAATACATATGTTTAATTCCCACTCACTCCCATATTTTAAACACTTTTATAGTACACTCATCCTACTTGGGCCACTTAATACATATAAACACAAACCATATACCATCATTCATAGTTCCCAAAACACAACATAAACCTAAGGGGAACCCCATGCATAAGCCCCACTCAATCTCATTTATCACCACTTTTATTACATAAAAATCCTATATGGGACTCATAATAGGTGTAATAACCAAACATATCCTCTCCTATTTATTTAAGTGTCCCCATTGAGTAGTGGACCATGGAATAGATGGAATCACGATGCATAGTGATTGAACAATATTGTGGAGAAGAACCATTCATGCCACAATGGATGATGTACTGAGCCTCACATATGCATAGTGTAAATAACACATTGAACATATATAGAAGAATTTCGTAGATTCATTGTAATAAATAATGGATAGAGCAACTCAAATTTATAAAGTAAATTTTAAATGGTGTTTTTTGTGGAATTTTATATTTCTGGTTTTCTTGGTTGAACTGGAAATGTGTAAATCAGTGGTGGAGGAATCCATTGAACTTTGTTTTTTCACTAGATAAATTTTATTCTAGGTTCAAGATAGTTACATCACATTGTCGATAAATTTAGGGTAAAAATAAAAATTTAAAATTAAGATATTTATGTATTTTTTGAGATATCATGGCTTGGAATTTTAGGGTATATTTTTATGGATACATTTAAATGCAAGTACGAGAGGATATATATGGTATGTCAAGGAAAAATATATTAAAATTAGAAATTTTGTTTATAACTGAAATGTAGAAGATTCAAATTAGTTATAATATATTGACAAGAAATAAATGAAAACATTTGGATATATTTTATTGTGTGTTTTAATTTTTGGATCATGGTGAGAGAAGGAGGCTTGATCCTATTTATTAAGTTAAGGGCTTTTAGATTAAAGAATAATATATATAATATAATCATGTCAAACTTGAGGTGTAATGATTCATATTGAAAAACTAGAAAATATTGATCTTAGATAACACATTTGAATTCATGTGAAAAGGTAGAGACAATGGTAGGGAATTATTGATAAATAATGTATATCAATGGAAGATACTTGAGAAGATGGAGTTCCAATGGAAAATATTTTTTTAGAGAATAATATAGAGCCCACCAATGATAATTTCATTGTAGAGTTTTTTAAAATTTGGAGTATTTTTCTACTATAATTATATTTTGTAAGACAAATACATGAATTTATCATAAATAAGTTATTCTAATATGGAAATGGAAAAAAGTTTTTTTAAAATATATATTTTAATGAAACACTAAATGTGGACATAAGATTCACATGGTTTCATATGTATATATTGAACATGAAGAGATCCTCCTTTCTATAAATTGATGAAGACTTTCTAGATGCAATGTGTCAAGTGGGGTGTTACAATGAAACTTTTGGTACCCTAATAAAAACCTTGTTTCCCTTATTCTTCTCTATTTTTGGGTTTAACCATGTTTGGTTGGAACCTTTTTGGACTTAAGAATCTTAATGGTGAGTTTGAAAACATCATGGAAAATTTAGGGGTGACTATATTTTAGACCATATGGCCAAACTATATAGGAAGAAACTATCTATATTGAAAATGGATATGTTTTAGTGGTCCATCAGAATATAAGCCACATTGTGGGAGGAAGTTTAACACCATAGATGGAATCCATTTGTTGTTTTCACCATAGAATTCATCATTAAGGATTGGTTCAAGGAGTTTGTGTGGTAGAAGCTTACACCACACCATAGGACCCTCTCTCCATGTAAGTTATTGGAATCTATCTAGACATCAATATTCATAAGTTTTGGATTTAAATGTCTATTATGATCTATATTCGGGGAAGGTATTTTAGTAACGATTCATAGAATTAAAGAGGCCATAAAATAATTTATTCTATATGGTAAATACCTCCAAATAGTGATATCACCATCCTATAATTGTTTGGTTTTAGAGCCATGAAGGACTACAGGAATGAATCCATGTCATGGTACATCCCCTTATTCTATAGTAGTATATTACTTGACTAGTTCTACAATGCAATTGATCCTTATAAACCATGGATGTAGTCTTGTAGTGCACTGTATACTGAATCTATTCATCATGTTCCCATGGTATTTCATAGATATATAGTCCATTCATCATCTATCAGGCCTACACTATGGAGGTGTTCTCTAAGTGAACCCTAACACTTTAGTGCTCAATTGAACATGGTGATGGTGGTTTCCAATACACCTCCATGACATGACCCCAACCATGGAAGTTGAATCCTAACAATATTCTAGATCCTTGTGGTTTTACCTGATGATCATCCTTGGGTATTATCTATCTACCATTTTGGTCTTAGTTATCATTTTATTACTCTAAAACACTTTTCATGTTTGTTTGGAATATGTTTTAGGAGTTTTGGGAGGTAATAGTGTTCTGGTTGGTGTGAAAATGTAGTTTTTTTATCAACACCTTTGACACACCTTGATGTGGACATCCATGAATTGAGGTAGGGAGTTTCTCACCTATTAGGATCCTATTTACACATGTTTTCATCTTATAATTTATATTTTTGAAGATATGATATTGTGATTGAATATTATCACACGAGGTTGTGTTCATTACCTATGATACTATTTCTATATTTGATTAAATATGTGATACTAGAGTGTGTTTGTTCCATGATTTATTTTGATCACATTTTATTATGTGTGTTGTTGTATACTCATAAAGATATGATATTTCTACATTTTTTTATTAAAACATATATCATTAATGACGAATATCAGCAGAAGTACAAGTACAAATCCAAGAAGGAAAATTGTGCAACCAGAGTTGGATGGAGTCGAAAGTGCCTGAGGCCACCAACTGATAGGCCGCATTGTTTCCTTCCCTTTTTGTAAAGAAGAAGCTGAAAGAAGATAAGAACTGGCCAAGTGATAGAATCCTCCTAATGATGATGCCAAAAGGATGGAGCCCACCATCGTTGTTGTTAATAACATTAATGATGGTAAGGCAGTCAGACTCCACAAAAATGTCACTCCATCCATATTCCAAAGCGAGCAGCAAACCAGTAAGGTTGACCATGGCCTAAAAAACCGTCAGTTCCCAGAAATCCTGGTGTGGGACATATTTTGCAGCAAGGATTTACCCTAGATGATTACGGGCCAGAAGGCCGAGGGCAACAAGACCATCCTTTTGGAGAGACATGTCCACGTTAATTTTAAGAGTCCCTTCCATTGGGGGGTTCCAATGAAAGGGTGGGGTGAGGGTATCTCCTGTCATAAAATGGTCATTGTGGTCTTTCCATCCCTCAATCCAAGAAGAATCCTTTTCAATCCAGAATTCGAGAGGTTTGGGATCTTGATGAAACACAACATCGTTGCGTCAGATCCAAATAATCCAGGGCAAAGTTCAAAGAGAACATGAGAGAGCCGAGGGAAGAGAGGAGCACCAACGTGTCAGAATATCGGGAAGGTCAGAGGCCAAATCTAGTAATGCGGTAGAGGTCAGGCCCCATTTACTCCATACTTTCTTAGCTCCCGGACAGTGAATGAGGTAGCCTATCATTTTCCATGTTTCATTCCCTCTTCATAGATTAGATCAAAACTAGAGAACATAAGGCATCATGACCCATTTGATGTATAGAGGATGTAGGGTATCATGTTCACATTACTTCGTGAGTATGTCATATTGTTTCTAGTTTTATCACTACTAACATATTCCATTAATGTTATTGTGTGGAGCCAAATCAATTATAGTCAGGGGTTTGTGGTAGTTTGGTTATGGAATGACTACTAAATTTTATAGAGTATGACATTATTCTTGTTATGAATTTATTTTTACAATTGAATAAACTTTCTATACTTGAGCACACTATAATAAGAATGCATTTGTGGTTTTAAAATGATCCTCGTGCTCAAAGCCTACTCAGAAATTTTAGTTTGATTACAGATTTCATGAGGGATCAGGTGAAGGGAAATAACCCTAGAGTGTATGGATGGGCATAGGATCATGGAGTAGGTGACTGACCAATATAGACTCTAAAGAACTCATGATATTTATTAATTAATTTATTCACCTTCTGCTTATAAGATACATAGTCTCCCCAATCTGGGAGTTACTTTTATTTTATGAAATGAATGTTATCCTTTAAATCCCACAAGATTACTATTTTTTTTTCTGGGTTACATTGTATATGATTTATTATCAATCATATGAAATTATACATAGGGTATAGTCTCCCCACATACTGACTAATACCCTTTATGAAATTAGGCATCCTTTTTCATATGGGGAAGTTCACATGAAGGTTTGTGGGAATCCAACTCGAACCTGGTGGTTTGGGTCAATATGTTACAAAATTATATCCGATCACCATGAACCACAAAATTTTTTCTTCTCTTTGTCTTAATTTGGGACAGGATAGATTAGTTTTATGATGGTCGTGTATTATGTATCAACAAAAAAAATTTATCAATGGAAATTACCATCATATAATTATTTCATATAGTATAAATCCCATAAAATCCCATAGAGGACACAATATAGTCATTATAAATAAATAATGAATGGAATAAGTGATATTTCTAGAATTTAAGGAACCTATTCAAATAGAATAGTAACTTGACCTATAGAATAGTAATATGACCATTAGAAATAGTTATCTATCTAATAGAATAGTAAACTCATATATTAAAGTATACATAAAATTTAGGCATCTTATAAATGATAATATGATATAATTATATAATTCTATAAGTAAATAAATATTTTAAAAATTGTTAATTAATTGTTGGTATTTATGTAAAATAGAAATGTTTATTTATAGAATTATAATTAATATAATCATTTAAAATAATTTTTATTTTCATAAAATATATTCATAAATTAATATTTTTTTGTTTTATTATTAGAAGATAATTTTATGAGACCATAATTATTTTTTGAAAGTATTATAAAACCAATTATAATTTTAAAATTGATATTTTCCAAGCAAAAGATAAATTTAATTAAAATTTAAAATTCTCATATTTATTAAATTATTTTCAAAATATGGAGTTAATTTTTTAATTATACAAATTAAAAAATGGTTAGGGTTATTTTTTGGGGTTTTTATAAAATAATATAATTTTTTGGTGAAGAGTAAAATACGGTATTTTACAGTATATATACATTATAAATTAAACACATTATTCCTTGAGTCATGGATGATGTAAGAACCATAATCTAAATTCCTCATTTAATTAATATATTTAGTGATAATGTTAAAACTATTAATAGTATTGATCCAAAATAATAAAATAATGAATAAAATAATTAGAAAACACACCTCTCTTCCCCTATAAATACCACCCTCACCACCTCTTCTCATCACACCTTCCAAGATTTGATCCTTATAAAAATTCTTACCAATACTCTTCCCAAGTACCTCCCCTAGGTATAGAATCCTTTGTTCTCAATAAAATTCCAAAAAATAATCCCCCTAAGGAGGTTCTCAAGCAGAAATATTCAAGTGTATATTAAAGTGAAGAAAGCATTCAGACATAAGGTAAGGGGAATTCTCAATCCCAAATATCTTACTTTGGATTTTCCCTCTATCATTAATTTTTAGTATGGATGTTCCTTTAATGTTCCATAAATATCATTTATTTTCTTCCCATTTTATTAGCTGGGATGTACATTTTTCCAATACATTTTTATGACAAATGCAATAATTTTTCCAAAAGAACTCTTCTTTCAAAAAACACATGTTTTACTTCTCTTGAGATTATTTCTTTTCCACTCAATATTTATGATTATTATACCAATTATGTTATTCCCTTATTATTTTTGAAACCCCAATAAGAAGCTAGAGAAGAAGGAATTAAATAAATGTTTATGTTTTATTAGGTAAAATTTATTTATGGTCCAAATTTTCCCAAGACACTAAAACATTAGATCTTGGTTTTGTTGCACTATTATGTTGCTTATCTTTAAAATGATGTAATAGTCATGTAATAAAAATAAAGGTCCTTATAGTTGGTATTAGAGAATAATTTTTTTAATTTGGGAATTCTAATTATAGAACCTTAGTGAAAACCCTTAGTATGAGACTAAGTATATTTAAGCACCCAAACAGATTTGTTTAAGAAAATTCTAAACATTGGGATCTCACAATATATTCTATTATGGTAAATTTACCTATGGGATAAATTATTTATTCATGATATGTTGACATGTGTTTTCTTCAAACCTTTTTTATTTTGGAAAATAATGGGAACCGGGAGAAACTAAGGCAACAAACCATGTTAGGGACAATGAAACAATTGCCCGAATGACATCCCCGATGCCTTGGGAGGTGGAGTTCAAAATTTCATTTCAATGATTACCCAAATGTCTTAGGATATAAACAATAAACTCAATAATATATAATTTCCTACTTTATCTAAGAGGTATAAATTAGTTATTGAATCTTTTATGTGGTAATGACTACTGAAGTTTAGATGATCTTTTGATCCACTCGCTACAGAATTTTTGGTCAACTCAATGGAGAAGATATTTTATTTGTTTAACTATTATGGGATTGAGAAAGTGACTATTGATATTTATCATCTAGATGTAGGGGGTGGTAAATGGTTGGATTTGATTATGAACGTCAATAAAAAGGAAAAAATTGATGAGACAGATTAGGAAGACTTTAAATAATGTTTCTTAACAAGTATTTCCCTTAGAGTATTTATAAATATATATATATATAGAATTCATAGAGATGAAGATATAGGAAGGTGAATCTATCATGACCATTAATGAAAATTTCACAAGGATCAAAAGGCACATTTTGGGTTTTGTTATCAACAATGATAGCAAAATTGATAGATTCTTTGGTGGTTTAAAACCACACGTTCAATAGGATCTATAAATTTGAGACTTTGGGAGTTTTGAAGAAGTAGTTTGATGTGATATCAAAGTTGAGATGGATATTGAAGAATGATTGCATGGATATGTAGATAAGAAAATAAATATAGAGTTTTAGGATGGAGGGTCTAATTACAAAGGTGGAAAGAAATATCATTCACTCACATGTCAAAAATGTAAGAAGGAGAACAATGGAAATTTACTTAAAAGGATATAGAAATGCTTTAAGTGTGGGAGAGAATGCCACCAAACTCATGAATGTCGAAGAGACAATAGAAATAAGGAAAATGTGGGTGAGGAAATGAAAGAACCACCCATGGCTCAATTCTTCAACTGTAGGAAGAAATGTCACTATTCAATCTAGTGAACTAAACCTCAAGTCTTTGAGGGCAATCATCGTCAATAACCACCAAAGCCAAAGGATTAAGGGAAAGATTACTCCATCACTACTATTGATGTTGAAACTAACAATGATGTGGTGACAGGTACGATGGTTATTCATTCAAGAATAGAGAATATACTATTTGATTATGGTTCTATGCATTCTTTCATATCTTGGAAGTTTAATAGAATAATTCAAACTCATAGTTAAAATATAGTGGTTGAGTAATCTGTGAGAACAAAAAATGGGTAAATTATTGCATCCAAAGTATATAACTCCTCCCCAGTTAATGTTTATGGATTGAACCTCCCAAAAAAATCTTTTCTTACTTCCTTTGGTAGAGTTTGATGCTATATTGGGCATGGATTGACTATCTTTATACAAATCCAACAACAACATTCATGAAAGAGGGATTAATCTTTATATCCCAAGGAATCCTCCAATTTTGTACAAGTCTAAGGATGAGGATGAATCTTCATCAAAGCTATCATATCAAGTGTGGATATTATTTCCTAATGATAAATAATATCTAGCCCAAATGATTGAGACAAAGGATAGAATCATTCTTGAAGACATTCCCATTGTGAGGGACTACACTAATGTGTTCCTTGAAGAATTGAATAGTATTTATCTTGACTAAGAGGTTGAAATATCAATTGAACTTATTCTTGGATCTCTACCTATATCAAAGACACATTATAGAATGACCACCATTGAGTTGGATGGACCAAAGAAGCAGTTAAAATAGAATCTAGAAAAGGATTTTATATTCCCGAGAGCTTCACCATGGGGTGTAATAGTACTCTTCATCAAGAATAAGGATGGATCAATGAACCTCTGCATTTATTATCATGATCTCAACAAAATCATGATAAATAAAAAGTATCCCCTTCCACAGATAGATGACTTATTCAATAAACTGCATGGGGAAAAGTTTTTCTCTTAGGTGGACCTTTGATCAAGATATCACAAATTAAATGTGAGTACGGAAGATATTCCAAATACTGATTTCTGAACAAGGTATCGACATTATGAGTTCATAGTGATTCCCATAAAACTAACTAATGATCAAGAAATATTCATGGACTTGATGAATAGAGTCATTAGAGACTCAGAAAATTTGTGGTAGTCTTTATTAATGATATTATGATATACTCTAAGAGAAATGGGGCACATGAAGAATATTTGAATATTGTGATAAAGAATTTGTAAAGGGATAAACATTATGAAAATTATAGTAAATGTGAGTTATAGATGGAGGAAGTATCATTCTTGGGGAATGTTATCACTACAAATGAAATATCTATGGACCCTTCTAAGGAAAAGGTAATCAAAGAGTGGCCCATGATAACATCTATAATAGAGATCCAGAGTTTCATTGGCCTAGCTGAGTATTTCACAAGATCTTTTAATAACTTCACACAATTTTCAAACCCACTAACCAAGATGAATCTAAAGGGAGAAATTTTTTTCAAAACCTATGAATGTGAAGACTATTTGAAAGAGTTAAAAAATTGGATTATCAATGCAATAGTACCACAATTATGAAAATTAGGGAACCCTATATGGTATATAGCAATGCTTCAATGAAGGGAATAGGTTTTTTACTGATGAAAAATGATAAAGTGATAGACTACACCTTAAGGATATTTTAAATTCACAAGAAAAACAATCCCATGCATGATATGGAGTTGGTAGCTTTGATCTTCATGTTGAAAATTTGTCGTCATTTTCTCTATGGGGAGAAGTGTGAAATATATACTCATAATAAGAGCCTAAAATATATATTTATATAGAAGGATCTTAATACGTGCTTGTAAATATGTCTAGATCTCATCAAGGATTATGAATGTTCAATCCACTACTATCTTGGAAAAGCAAATAAAGCAGCAGATGCACTAAGTAGAAAGGACCCTGCAACATTATCAATTATGAGAATTGAGAAGGATAAAATATTATTGGATTTTTAAAGTATGTAATAAGAATAATTAAGGACAAAACATCATAAATAATTTATAAAATGATTTTTCAACCATCTCTCATAGAGAAAATAAAGGATGATCAAAGAAATGATATATAAATAAAGGATGCACTAAGTAACATCATAAATAAATGATGTGGATTATGACTGTTCAATCTACTACCATCATTGAAAAGTGAATAAAGTGGAAGATACACTATGTAAAAAGGATTATTCCACATTATAAATTATGATAATTGATAAGGATACAATATTCTTGGATTTTTAAAGTATGGAATGTGAATAATTAAGGAATAAACATCATAAATCCTTTATCAAATGATTTCTCAAACATCCCTTATATAGAAAATAAAGTATTCTAAAAGAAATGATGTGGAAATTTTGAAGAAATTGGAAGATGTGAAAAGGGGTAAATCCTTAGAGTTCATAATTGATGTGGAAGGAGTTGTAATATTTGGGTCATGAATATGTATACCATCCAATCCAGAGATAAATAAATATATTATTAATGGTGCACATATATCAACCTTTTATATTCAGCTAAGGATCACAATAATGCATCGATATCAACAAGAGAACTATTGGTGGGACAATATGAAGAATGAAATCACTGAATATACATCAAAATTCCAGGTATGTCTGCAAGTGAAGACTAGAAGGAAAAATCATATGGGGATGATAGAACCATTATCCATACCAACATGAAAATGGGAAAAATCACCATTGACTCTTTCACTAGAATTTTGAGTACATACAAAGGAAATAATGTTACATGGGTTATTGTGGATCATCTCACAAAGACAACTCACTTTATTAAAATTTTAGAGGACTTATCACTTCATCAACTTGCACAAATATATATAAGATAAGTGTTAAAGATTCAAGGAGTAACACTATCAATTATATCTGAACATGATCTATAATTCACCTCTATGTTCTGGAAAAGTATCCAACATGCTATAAACACTAAGCTAAACTTCAATACAATTTTTCATCCTCAAATTGAGGGCCAATCTGAATAGAAAATTCAGACATAGTAATACATTTTGAGAAAATGTTTTATGGACATCAAAGGAGGATGAGATAAACATCTACCTCTAGTTGAGTTCTCTTACAATAATAGTTTCCATTCTATCATCCAAATTGATCCATAAAAATTCCTTTGTTGTAAAATGTGTAGAACATAGACATGCTAGGATAAAGTCAGTGAACGTAAGCTACTAGAACCTAAAAGGATCAAAGAAATGGTTGAAAAGGTGAAAACCATTCAACATCACATTAAGGTATCCCAAAGTCAATAGAAGAGTTGTGAATACAATTATCTATGAGACCTATATTTTAAGGCTATAGACATGGTATTACTATGCATATCTCTATGGAAAAGGAGTGTGAGATTTGGGAAAGAAAGATGGGCCCTAGGTATATCATCCCATTCTAGAATATTGATCATGTATGAGCTGTGTCTTATCGAATAAAACTTCCACCTACCATGACTGAAGTACATGATGTATTCCATGTATCCCTCTTTATGAAGCACATACCATATCTCTCAGATGTAATGAATCAAGAGGAAATAAAGTTGGGAAATGATATCTCTTACGAGGAGCAGCTAGTGAAGATATTGGACCATAGAGATAAAGATCTACATAATAAGAATACTGACATGGGCAAATTAATATAAAAAAACCATAAGTATAAAGAGTAAACATGGGAACTAGATGAGGCGATGAAGGAGAACTAACATCACTTATTTTCACCATAGTTAGTAAAATTAAATTTCATGGGAAAAATTTCATAAGGGGGAAAAATGTGATGGACCAAAAAATTTATCAATGGAAATTTACTTATTATAATTATGTTATATAGTATTAATCACATAAAATCAAATATAGGACGCAATATAAATGTTATAAATGAATAATTAATGGAATAAGAGGTATTTCTAGAAGTTAAAAAACCTATACCAATGGAATTGTAACTTGACCTTGGTAATAGAAATTTGACCATTATGAATAGTAATCCAAACAATATAATTGTAACCACATCTATGAAAGTATAAAAAAATTTAGGAATCTTATAAATTAAAATATCATATAATTATATCATGGTATAAGTAAATAACTATTTTAAAAATTATTAATTAAGTGTTGGTATTTTTATAAAACATAAATGTTTATTTATAATTTTATAATTAATATAATCATTTAAAAGAAATATCGTTTTCATAAAATAAAACCATAAATTAATAGTTTTTTGTCTTATCATTATAATTTTATTTTATGAGGCCTTAATTATTTTAACAATGTATTATAAAATCAAGTATAATTATAAAATTTGTATTTTCCATGTAAATGATGATTTTAATTAAATATTAAATTTCTCAGATTTAGAAAATAATTTTTATAAATTTAGTTCATTTTTTATTTCTACACATTATGAAATGGTTAGGGTGAATTTTTTATATTTTTCTAAAATACTTTATTTTTTGGTGAATAATAAAATACAGTAATTTATGGTATATATACATTATAAATTAAATAACTATTACGAGATTCATGGGTGATATAAGAACCATAATCTATAATACCCCTTATTTATTTAATATATTTATTGTTAATGTTCAAACTATTCATAATGTTGAACCAAAATTATAAACCAATGAATAAAATAATGCGAAAACACCCCTATCCTCCCCTAAAAATACCACCCCTCACCACCTCTTCTTCTCACACCTTCCAAGCTGTGATCCACATCCAAATTCTACCCAATATTTTTCCCAATCCCCTCCCCCACATCCACAAGCCTTTGGTCTCAATAATAGAGCATAACCAATCCCCCTAAGGAGGCTATTAAGTAGAATGATTTGAGAGGATATTAAAGTTAAGAAAACATTCAGACATAAGGTAAGGGAAATTCTCAAACCCAACTCTCTCCTTTTAGTTTTTCCCTATCTCACTCCATTTTCATTATGGATTTTCCTTTAATATTCCTTAAATATAATTTATTTTCCTTCCATTTTCATTTCTGGGACATACATGTTTCCAATCTAGTTTTACAAAAAATGAAAATATTTTTCAAAAATAAATATTCTTTCTAAAAACACATATTTTACTTCTTGTGAGATTATTTCTCCTTCACTCTTGTTTTATGATTCTTATTCCAAGTATGTTATTCCCTTATTATTTTTGGAACCCCAATGTGTATTCATGAAATAATTTTTTTATGAAATTATCCTGAAACTCCTTTTCTTTTCATGGATAATTTTATGGAATATACTGTTATACATTCTTTTGGGAATGCATGATTATTTAAATTTTATGATGTGATGGGTACACCCAAAATTTTATATCACACTAGTTTATTGAGTAATTTGATTTATCTCATGAGGTATTATGCAATATGAGTGGAAATGAAGCTATATTTCTTCACAATGATGATGTTAGGATGATGCACATATGTTATGTGTGAACATGATGCTATCTTTGTTCACAACTATGTGTGGTAGTTGACAACTAAGACATGATATTTCATTTTTATGAATATACACATTCCATGTATTTTTATAATGTTCTAATATTTATTATGATGTTATTATGGTGTTTATGCTCACCCATGTTATATTGGTTCATGTCTTTATCTATCATATTATTGGGCTTTTAGATCACCCCTTTATTTGATATATATCATCATGCCATTATTTTTTCTAAGGAGAAAACATGGGATAATATGAAGCTTTAGAAGAATGAATTCATTAAATGTTTATGTTTTATTATGTAAAATTTTTTATGGTCCTAAGTTTCCCAAGACACTAAACATTTAGACCCTAGTTATTTATCAATATTGTGTTTTTTATCTTTAAAATGGTGTAATAGTAATGTAATAAAAAAAAGGGTCTCTATATCTTGGGCATGGGAACTATGAGAGTTCTTGGCCAAAATTGTATGGTGGACCTCTAAGTTTCCATAAAGAAAACAAAATTATGGTTTTTTGTTACCATTGATTAAATTTACCTTGGGTAATACACATGATGTTGATATGTGATTTATGAATTTTAGGGTACATTCATGCATCATGACTAGTCACGTAGGTTCCCATGGGATATGTAAATAATTTTTATTGCACTATATTGTAGTCCTTCAATTAAATTACTTGGTTATTCTATCTGTTCCGGAAAATTTCTCTTGTGTGGTATATCTTTATTTTTATGCTATTATGATATATTCTTATCGAAATTAATTAGTTAAACTGAGCATGATGTTGTGTTAGTATATATATATATATATATATATATATGATGAATTTGACTAACATGCAAGGATGAAGATCGAGGTTAGTTCTTGGATGGGTATAACTTAAGTTATGGGTATAATCCATAGAAAATTATTGTGTAATCCCATAGAGTGGTTAGGATCTATTTATGTTACCAATATTCCTTTTATTATAGAATATTACACATCTCAGCTATTTGTTCAGGCCACCAGTAGAGAAGGATACTCCAAATCATGTTGTAACACCTTCCCAAAAGGTGTAGGTAGTGGTTCCTTTCTATCCACCATATAGATACATCTTTTACTATGCATTGGATTTCAAGCTCCAACATTCTTCAAATATTCATGGAACAAATGGAACACATGATACCAATTATTTTATGTAAATCATTGAGATAATATTTAATAGGATCAAGAAACTAATTGATACGAACATGAAGTCGTTAGTATTTATGCTGCAAAGACCTTCAAGGTGTTGGTGGGAAGTTATGGGCTTGATCGTGTGATGTGAGGGTCTCTCCTAGAAGGATTTCAACGGAATAATTTTAGAGAGATGTTCCCCCAAAAATGATTCTCAATGGACCACAACAGTTAATGGAGTTGTAGTAGGGATCCATAATATAATATTTCTTCTCTTATCATTTTATTGACCTTATGAATTTTTATCTGCTTCTATTGTGTAATCATGATCATAATTCTAGGAATTTTAAAATTATACTTCTACCTAACCAAAGATAGTAGGTTTGGATATTTGACCTACCTTTGTTCCCAGAGTTCTATAGAAGGATCAGACTATTAAGAGGATTATGGAGGATGAATGAATAGGTAGTATTTTCCTACCCTTTAGTACTCTTAAAAGTTAACCTACAACTTCTTCTATGAATTCATATTCCAATGGGAAGAAGAAGAAGAAGGATAAGTAAATTTAGAGAAATACTATTATGATAGTGAAGTAGTTTTTAGTCTCATCAGTTCCTTCTAAATTTCAACAATAATGCTTCAAATATAGGTTTTTTGGAAACTACAGTTGGTTATACTCATGATCTAAGATCCAGTGCCAAAATTATGGAATATATTTAATCTACTATAATTTTACAATAATGATTCATCTAAAATGTAGAGACAACCATGATCAAGGAATAAAAGGCTTGATCAAGGTTTTTAGCAGTAGACACAGACTAGTCATGCACGTTAGGGTAAGGGAAGAGTAGATGGGGGTATGTCACATGTATGCTTTAGACCAAAATATATTATATGATAGATAGGGGTAATATACTATTAGAGGTATAGTATTGATCACATCCACTCATTACACTACTTTGTTTGATATCAGTGCTTCCTATTATTTTATATTTACAAATTTATTTGTTGGATGTGACATACCAGTCAAGTTATCCACCCAATTAGACTACCTTGATAATCTGTTGGGAATGAACGTGGACCATATATATTGATGGATAGGGTTTCATATAGAAATCACTGTCTATATAATTTTTTGGGAGTCCATGATTCTATAAATGATGACATTCAGTGTGCTTTTCTGCATATATTGGATGACCACCATCCTATCCCACATTCACTACAATAAGGGACATGTTTCATACACTTCACCAAAAAGTGATAAGTTCTTGATAACTAGAGAGTGGGAAATAGGAGTAGAAATAGTTTATTATGTTTAAGTTAGCTTAGGAAAAGCACAACATAGATGGGGGTCTTGGATCTTTTGACTAGATTTTTGAAAAAACCCTCATTATTTCCCTCAATCATGGATCTCTATTAGGATTTATTCTTATATGACTTCATATGGATCCCTTATGATAGTGGAGTTATTTATGAGTTAGAACTTATACCTCATGCACATCCCATTTCAATTCCCCCATATCATACAACATTTACCGAGATGAAGGAGATCAAGGTGGATCTCAACGAATTAGAGTGAAAGGGATTTATCAAGCCAAGAAATTCACCATAGGGTGAACATGTGTTGTTCTCCAAGATTTTAGATAATAGTATTTGACCTAGATTTTATTACTAAAAGATAAAATATGTGATAGTCAAGAACTGATATCCATTACTGAGGATCAATGATCTATTTGATCAATTATGTGGATCTTGATGGTTCTCCATACATGATCTTTGATCAGATTATATCCACTTGTGAGTTAGATAGGAGGACATTAAAAATATTTTTTTATTGAAATATGTAAGTATTTTATTAATACACAGTGATTTTATTTTGACTAATGAATTTACTTATAGTGTTCATGGCCCTCATGAACAAGATCTTCCACCCATACCTAGAAACAATTTTTGTTGTGTTATTCGATGAACTTTTGGTCTACTTTTCAACACTAAAAAAACATGGTAGAAACCTTAAGATATTATCATGTATGATTTAGGCACATTGGATTTATACCAAGCTAGTGAGGTGTGACTTATATATATGGGATTTGAGATTATTATTTGAAGTGGTGTCTAAGATAGGAATATCTAATGACCCATAGAAATTTTAACCAGTTATGTATTGGACATGTACCGATAATTTACATGAGACATAGAGTAATCTTGTACTAGAATTATATTACAAGGGGTTATTGTTGACTTCTCTCATTTATCATAATGTATTAACACAATAAAAAAGAAGGAAATGATTTTCTAGGGGTTGGACCAGTGTGAAGAGGCATTCTTTGAGGTAAATGGAAGGTTGAAAATAGATCTAGTATTAACAATCCTTGATATTGGGATTGGTTTTGTAGTGTATTTTTATGAATTAGTAATTGGTTATTGAGTGGTACTAATTTAAGGAGAGATAATAGTAGCCTATCAGTGTTGTAATCTACGAACCAATGATTCGAACTACCCTAAACATGACTTAGTTATGGATTTTTTGGTTCCATATCTAAAGTACAAGTGATATTATCTTATCAACACAGACATAAAGGTACTTTATTATATGTTCACACAGTAGTTCATGATCCTAATAAAAATTTTCCTGGTTAAGAATCTATAGATGTTTGACTTTGATAGGGTGTATAAACCTGGTATCATTAAAATCATTACATATCATCTTAGTCATAAGGCACATGATAAGAATGAACATAGTAGGAGTCTATCAAATGATCAATTGTACTTGATGATATTATTACTTATTTGGAGAATGGATTATTTAGAGGAACATGGTTATATGACTTGTTCTCACTTGGAGGTCATGTCTTCTCTTGTGGATTCAATGAAGACTAGTTTCAAGTAAGTCATTGAGTGTCTAGATATGAGGGGACCATTAGTTAGAGGTGTTATGATACATAGGTTTTCATTTAGTGACTATGATGTGATATTGGTCCATGGTAGAGTAGTAGTCCATGATTCATTCATATATGATTTGACAGTAGATTTTCCAACCTGTATTTGGGAAGTATATCCCAGAGAAAGCATGATGTATCATTATTTCTAGCATCAGTTTTGGAGAAAAATGATAATTAGTTACAATACTATGTTCATATGTTGATTCCTTACCTTTCAGAGGGTAAAGGTCAGGCATTAGGGATCTGGTGGATTGATAAAAAAAATTAACATACCCATGTGGAAGTAGGAAGATTTCATTATCAACATTGTAATAGGGTTACTCTTTGATTATTATATATGAAATCTGGGTGATTGTTGATCATAAACTAAAGAAATATCACTTCATACTGATTAGAGAGACTCACTCAGTTGATGAGCTGGGAAATCACAATATCTATGATATTATACACTTAAAGGTAGTATCCTTGAACATTATTTCATATATAGCCACATGTTTTTTAGAGGTTTTAAAAGGGATTGTCTAATTCCCTAGGGACACAGTTTGGGTTGACTGCAATATGAATTTCTCAAATAAAAGGGATTTCTAAGATGACTGTATTCATATTAGAGCATATTAATTGAGATTGCATCCTTGACTTTGGAAGATCATGGAATTATCAACTACCCTACATTGAATTCATGTAAAAAAATAAATAAAACATTTAGTGTTAGATGGAACCTTATGAGTATATGCGTGGGTGTTTATTCCATTCACTACATTATGGGAATGAGACTGTAGAGGCTACAATTGTGGGGACAATTATGGATTAGGTGACCTCTAAAGGAGTCTAACTGACTCAAAAATGGTTTATTACAACCCAGAGAAGATAGATATCTAATGATGAATACATGAGGAGACCTTTGAAGTATGTTATAGATAAACAAGTTTTATTGAGAGTGGATCTAATATTAGGGAATAGATGTATGAGGATGCAGGGAATGGTAAATCCATATTTTGTTTGACCCTTTGAGATCACTAAGCAGGTTGGGTTAGTGGAATAATCTATGTTCCTTTCTTCTATCTACCATATCATACATGATATGTTCCATGCGTCATAACTCTAAAGGTATATAGATGATCATGTTCATGGTATAGCCTATTAGAACATTGACTTGGAACATGATGTACCTTACAAGGAATTTCCAATGAAGATTATAGATTAAAGTGAGAATGTTATTAAAGGAAAGATTGTACCAATTTTACAAATTCAGTGGCACTATGGTCAGATCATGGAGGTGACCTAGGATAAGTAGGTTGATGTTTAAGCTCAATGACCTGATCTATTTTAGAAGGAATCCTAGAGATTCTTCTTGAGTGTAACACCCAAAATTCTAAATTAAGGACATTGTATTTAATAGCATGTATAAAACATAACACCAGACATAGAAAGGAATAAAGTTCCCAAATATTTTATGATATATTAAATATTATAAATAATTCTATTATATAGCATGTAATGAATGAAACACTAGGTTATATTGCATTACACACAAGAATAATTTTTTTTCAATATCTTGTGTTACACGCATGGACGAGTTTTACCAAACAATATTATATTATTATAATAATATTATTTAATATAATAAGATATAACCTAGATTCTAAATTTGAATTACTAAATAGTATTTAATAACTTATTAAATTATATTTTTTATAAAAATTTAAAATTAATTTATTGGTTACCAATTAATTATAAATGAATACAAAAACTAATAGAATATAAAGGAAACATTTTTATGCTCATAAAGGTGTTTTATCATAATAAATTAAATTAGCTACATTAGTGAATTATATTTGTAACACCCCAGGTAAATAAAGAATATGAAATTTTCATATTTATCCATATTTGTGAATAAAATATTAATATGTCTTTAAAGGGGACGCTATGCTCGATGGCGTACCCAACACGCAACAATGAGTTTCTTGGGAATCTTACGTTGCACTCTAATAATAAAATAATATTATTTTAAATGGTAGTTAACATGTAGCCGTTGTATTGGCGAGAATGGATAGAAATAACTAAAATATGATTATATATGTTTTTAAATGTTTTTACATTTATCCAATAAAAGATAAAGGCTTAAAATACAGAAAGAATTCAATTTTAGGCGTATATGGCCTAGTTTTCACTAATGGTTCACTTATCTCCTTTTGATGGAGAACCATCATTAAATATAGTTTTGTTCACTCTTATACATTCTATTGGACCAAATAAAACTCTTCTTGAGAATCGGGACATCAAAATTTACTTTGTGTAAATTTTTGGTATCTTTCTGATAAAGTTCATTTTTTTAATGAATAGTGTAAAATGTTGTATTTTAAATTGAAAACCTCTTTTTAATCTAATTTATTTATATGATTATATTATCTTTTGAATTGGTCTTAATGTGTAATCTGAATATATTTTTACCATTTAATCCAATGGTGGTCATTGGAATCAATTTCACTTTGAAATTAGACTTAAACTGGTGCCAATCTTTTGATACTTATTGTTTTATAAAAACACGCTATTTGCTCTGACAACGGGAATTAATTATTAAATTAATTAATGTGACTTATATGTTTTGAATTTTGTAAAATAGACTTCATTTTTGAATTCGGAATATCAAATATAGCTTAGGGTGAATTTTTGGTAATTTTCTGAAAAACTCCAATTTTTGATGAATAGTGAAATCACTTAGTGGTAATCAAGCAAACTGATTTTTCAGTTAAATGAAAGTTTACCACTAATGTGTATTGAATTTTGAAAATCCAACATACATGGTTGTCATTAGTATGTAAAATGTGGTTCAATGGGATGAAAATAATTTTTTGGTGAATAGTAACTTTTTTTTCATTAATCGCGATTAGAGGTAATTAGTGTAATTTAAGGTAAAAATGATATTATAAAAATGTGAAAACACCATGACACTTGTCCTACACCTATTGGATGAGTCATGGCCGACCAAGACAACCCATGGGTCGATTTAGGGGACCCTATGGAGCCTCTTGGGTGAGATAATGACTTTAATGCCTTTTTTTTAAATAAAGGTGAAAATGACACTAACATAAATTGTTTTACTAAAGAAATTTTTAGAAGGGGTTATACTAATCATAATTTTGTCTATAAATACTCTTTGTAAATATAAAAAGATTTCCTACATCAGGATATTTTTTTATAATTTTTAGACATTAAATAAATTAATTTAATTATGACATCATGATGATGCAACGATGACCTCATTAATGAACAGTTTAAATAAAATGAAAAGATAATATAAAATATAAGACCTACACTTGTCCAAAAACTATTGGATGGGAATATTTCGAAGCCTTATAATCTTATATTCGAAATATATCAATGTGAGACCTTAGAAATTCGAAACACTTTTGAAAATAAAATAATAGTTTCATGATTTCCAAAAAAGCCCCTCCTCTCCTCTTATAAAAGGCCCCCACCTCTACCTCATTTCACACACTCCTCAAGCATTTGGTTCGGCCATACCCTGCCCATTTACTCTCTCCACATACCTCTCCTCATACTAGAGGATTCCATTTGGGCAGAATCCTTTCAAAGGAAGCCTTTAGGCTCAAATCAAAAGGAGTTACACTTTTAAAGGTAATTCATTCTCTCATGTTCATTTGTTTTATTTTGCTTCTCCAACCCCCTAAACTATTTTTATTTACTTATTTTGTAACAACAAAAGTATCTTAAATATACTAGTATGTTTTTATAATATTTATTCGAGCTACACTCTCACACAACTACATCAAATGGTTAAAGAACATACGGTTTCTGTGGATGGCGAAATTCTGCCTCCTGAAACGATGATTGTTCAATAATCATTTAACACCTTCAAAGGTGGCCATTATGATGTCACTATTTTTATATATGATATATAATATGTTTATTCTTTCCTTAAGATTCTGTATTTTTCATTTATGGCATACCATTATTGTTTCCATTATGGGTAAACACGATATCTTCATTTTAGGAAGTGCGGACTACCACCCCCTAAAAGTGATTTGATTCGTTAATACCATATGTGGGATGTGTAAAGGATAAATTTAATGATATTATATATGTTATTATACTGGAATTATAATATACTCTTATATAATTATGATTCTATTCCATAAAATACGAAATAGAAATGGAAGTAGCGTTCATGTGTACGTACGGCTTACCGTCTCCATGAACGGTGCATTTCATTTATTACCTCTAAATGTGATTTAATATTATAAATACATGTATATGATGAATATATATGATATATATGTTATCCAAATCATTAATATAATTCTGGATATAACGAACCTTTGACCAAATTAACAACATGTAAGTGTAAGAAGTCTATTTTTGACTCAAGAACCAAATACCGACAAAATGAACATTATTAACTTAAATGATTACATAATGTTCATAACATGGTATAAAGGGAATAATGAACTTGAAAAGGGTTCTTAAGCATGTAGAGATTAACTGAAGTTTATTATTCAGGACGTTAAAGAACGATCGAGTCAAGTCGGACCTGAGGTAAGGGATCTTACTCCTCCCTTTCTTTTTAAGTACTCTCCTTTATGTCACTTCTTTTAAGCTCCTCTTTGTTATTATGGGGGATGTTCTTTTATATCCCTATTTCTGTAAATTTTATTGTAATAAGATGAGAGACCCTATTTTATCTCATCAATCCATTTTTTTGGAAGTTTTAAGTGGCACCGTTAGGCTGCCGAGTTTTCGTAAGGGATTTTTCATCTCACTTTTATTCCCGTGAGATAATGATACATTTGCCACAATTTCCTTTGAGTGGTGTTTGTACTGACCATTATTTTACTCATTGTGTAATATTATTTCATTTATGAGTATTTACATCAATGTTGCATTGTCCTTCTTTCACGGGGCGTATGTTTCGAAAGATACCCATGTCATTAAGGGAACCTTTCACCCTCCTCTTTTTAAAAGACTTCTTTTGTTGGGTCTTTTAATTTACATATTGTTATGTTGGGATATGTTCTCATATATCCTTATTGTCGTAAATTTTATGTCCAAGTGATGAGATACCCTTTTTTTATCTCTCATCAACTCATTTTGATGTGACGCCGTTAGGCTGTCAAGGGAACTTCTTAACCCAATTTCGATTTCTTTGGGTTCAACATGTAGTTATTGAATATGTCATCCTTTGAATATGTGTGAATGAACTTTTATTGTTTTACAATTAATATCCAATTATATTGGGTGTATTTATATTTGTCACACATAACTTTGAGATTGATTTATCCTTAATTTAAGGATACCTTCTTTATAAGGGATTTCATCACATTTTACATCTCTATTGAGACTTCATTGTTGATATGCACCAATTCACTCTTATATGGTGTATATAATGTCCTTTGGAATATTATATCATGAATCCATTTATTATCATGATATTATAAAGTTCTGATTAAATGTTATTCCTCAATTTTTGTATTCAAGTGTCTCTAATTTCGGTAAAAACCCTTTAACCATAATATCGCTTTAAATGTTTTAATGATTTTTTCTTATTAATATCCATGTTTTCAAAATGGTTTTAAGGATTTATTTATATGGATATTAATGGTTTAAAATTTTAAAATATTCAAGGTGGTATGGGACACTTTGATTCAAAAATCTCTTTATTAAATGTTTTAAATGGTTTTGAAAATGGTTTTTTTATGGATTCATTATTTCAATATCCTAAAATGTTATATTGTGATTGAAATGTGGAAATGTTATATTTCCTTTATGCATGTTTTATGTGATACATTTATGTTATGGTTCTTGGGCATTGTTATGAAAACGGGTGGTTCCGTGATAAACTAAGGGCGGGTGAGCCCGATATAGCTCTCCAATGCATTGGGTAACGCGAAGGAGTGAAACGTTAAGGTTTCTCCGAAGAGATTTTGGGAATATACTGTGATGGGTATTCCAAACGTAACCAATAGGGTTACTCCCTATGTAAGAATGTTATGAATGCCTCAAGTTACCTTTATGTCTTATGATTTCTTTGATTTATTCATGGTTTGATGAGGTATGTTAAAGTGCCTATGTTTTATGGGTAAAGTATGATTTCATTCTTATGTATATATGAACTCATGTTTCCTTTCCATATTTTTATAACCCTTACTGAGATTTTTATGCTCATCCCAAGTTTTTGAAATGTTTTCACAGGTCAAGGGAAAGGTACAAGATGTGATGATAGTGTCAAGGATGTGTCAAGAAAGAATCCATGTTTTATTTTCAATATATTTCCATTGATGGGAAGAATGAATGTAACAGCCCGAAATTTTATGAAAAATATTATTTTTAATTTTCTTAATGTCTTGTGTTGTACGCTACACCAAAAGGAGCTTGCACAACACACATCCTTGACTTGCCTTGCATTACACGCAATCGCGACCTTCCTCGATAGCGTGTGTAATACGCAATACCGAGTTTCACTAAACAACGATATGCTATTAAAATGTTATTAAAACTAGCCGTTATGAATAGTAATAACCACTTTTTGAAATTTTGTAAATTTTATTTTTCAAAATGGATTTCATTTTTGGATTCGGAGTATCGAATTTAGCCTAAGGTGAAATTTTGGTACATTTCGGATAACTTTCATATTCTGATGAATAGTGAAAATTACTAAATTTTAATTAAAAACAACTTTTTTAATCGAAATTATTAATAGTGATAAATTATTAATTTGAGTGGTTTTAAAGTATATTTAGAATATATTTTTACAATTTAATACAATGTTGGTCATTGGATGTAATTTCACATTTAAACCAGACATAATCAAGTGTCAATCTTTTGATAGATATTGTTTCTTAAAAACACGCTATTTGTTTTAACAGCGGGATTTAATTATAAAATTAATTAATGCAACTTCTATGTTATGAATTTGGTAAAATAGACTTCATTTTTGAATTCGGAATATGAAATATAGCTTAGGATGAAATTTTGGCATTGTTCTGAAAAACATCAATTTTTGATGAATAGTGAAACTACTAAGTGGTAGGTTAAAAACTGAATTTTGCATAAAACTTAATTTTACCGCTTCTGTGAATGGAATTTCGAAAATCCGAGAGACACGGTTAATATCAAGGACTAAAATGTGGTTCAACAAGATGAAAATAATTTTTTGGTGAATAATAACTTTTTACTTTTTTTACCACGGTTAATAGTAAATAAGGTAACTAAGGATAAATATGATATTAATATTACCCTAACACATGTCCTAATTCTATTGGACAAGTGTAATTCGACCAAAAACAAACTTAGGAATAAAATATGACCATTTAGGCCCACTTGGATTAGATTAGGACATTTATTATTAATTTATTTAAAGAAGGGTTAAAATAGTTAAAATCAAAGTTTAATAAGTAAATCATTTTTAATATGGGGTTATACATAAGATAAATTCGATTGTAAATATTCATTAGAAAGCTAAAAAGATTTCCTACATGATGGTATTTTATTTGTAATTTTTAGACATCAAATAATATAATTTATTTATGACACAACGATGATGCAGTAATTATCTTATTAATGAAATATTGACATAATTGATGTTATAAACACCAAAATAAATGTAATTTGAAAATTTTTATGAATTCCACTAATTTTCTAGGTTACTATGATATATTATTGTTGATTTAATTAACTTGGTTCGAACATTTAATTCTGTTATGACTTTCACAAAAATCATATATCAAATAGTGTCAAAATTGACACAAAATAGTTTTTAAATCAAATATTATTATTAATTGTTATTGTATTCCTAAAAATCTAAGGTTCGGCCAAATGACTTAGATAAGGATATATATATTACTAATAAACAATTTGGGGTTCGTTTGGCATGTTATAGTAAGTTTATTAACCATACAGTGAAAGAAAACAAAAAGACATGGTAAAAGTTAAATTATTTAACTTAGAGTTAAATCTAATTGATAAGGTTAAAATAATATCCTAAACTTGTCTAAATTCTATTGGTTGATAGGATTTCGACCCATCCCCACTTTAGCTTCGAAATAAGACCATTTGGAACCATTATAAACCGATTTTGACATTAATATAAAATAATATTTTGAGGTATTCCTAAGGTGCCCCTCTCCTCCCCTATAAAAGGACACCTCCTCCCCCTCCTCCTCACACCAATTTGAGCACTCAAGCTCGGCCAACCCCTGCCAATTTATCCTCTCCACTTCCCTAGCAACATCCTAGAGGTTCTGGTCTTCCTCAAAGACCAATTTTAGTGCCCTAAGAGGAGGTCTCAAAGAGGCACTTCAAAGAAGAGGTAATTACCGTTACCAATTCTTTCATCTTTATTTCTTCTTCCACTTCTTCTTCTTAGGTTGTTTCATTATGAAGTAATAACATCAGTATCACTCATATACTGATATGTTATTATAAGTATGAAACAACCCTATTTCACCATCTATCCATCCTACGGAAAAAGAAATCACCGCGCGTGCGTACGTACGGAATACCGTCTCCACGCCGTGGTGTAATCTATTTTCCACCACCACCTTACATGGATGGGTATAATGGTGTAAAGAATAACTATACATAGTTATTACAACATCATATTGATTCTGATATATTGTATAATCCACTCCAATTCAATTCATTATTTATAGAAATGATATCATCGCTCGTGCGTACGTACGGACTACCGTCTCCACGACGCGATGAGATTCATTCTCCATGTTAACCATTTAAGAATGATTATAATGTATATATAAGAAATAATAATGAAATATATGACATTATAAAGCTACTGGATTTATGTATATATATATATATATACATATGTATGTCATCTACTTACTTCCATTTCAAGACAATAAGGAAAGGAAAACAGCGTTCATGCGTACGTACGGACTACCGTCTCCATGAACGGTGTTTTTCATTTTATTTATCTACCTATTATATATATATATATACTGAATATATATGATATATAAATCATGTTTTATATTCTGGAAGTAAGTAAATCATGATATAAGTAATGATGATGTCAAGAACAACAAGTCAAAACACCTACGATAAATGAAACGATTTTACCCAAAACGCTTCTTTAACATGGAATTTACAAAAGAACGGGTAATATAATGTCATAAGTGAACCATATATGATATCATAACAATGAATATGATTCTGTAATAAGTCAATAACATGATTTAAATCATTATACAGGAGGTTCGGACACTTACAAAGCAAGTCGGACCTAAGGTAAGGGAAATATCACAATCTCATTTTTTATCCGAGATTGTTTATTCGTAAGTATTTACTGGGGTGTATTTTATCATCCACATCCATGTTACCTCAATATGTAATATTGTTTCCATCCACTTGAAATAGTTTAAATCCAATTTTACCCTTAGGTGAGTTTTTTGTAAAGAATATGAAAGGAATCTTTTGTCGTTTTTCCGTACGAGGTACTTTTTGACTTTTCCGACAAAAGTACGAAGAATGTTTTTTTTAACTTATACGGCATGAATGGATTTTTAAAACATTACTTCAAAGAAGCTTCCTTTACAAGTTTTCAAGTTTATTTTTAATCAACTTCTTTTATTTTAAAGTTGTATGACATGTTATGAAAGGAAAAATGTTTTTGAAGAAGAAAGGATATTTTCCTCAAGAATTCAATTCAAGTGTTTTATCAAAATTATTTTCCATCTAAGATAATAAAGGGTTCTGTTTCTATCCATATTTTTAAATTGGTTTGACTATGTTGTGATGGAATTATGTTTATGAATTCCTTTATCTTATATGAATTGATTTATGATGTTTCAAGAATCCCATTTTTGTTATATGTGTTATGCGATGATGTATGTTTTATGATTATGTGGCACACATAAGAAAGGATTCATTATAAGATGGGTGGGACCTATATCTCCCTCCAATGCATTGGGTAATGATTTTATATCTCATGAGATAGACATGGCTGGAATGGTAGGTTATACCGGTTCAGTGAAACAGGACTGAAACGAGGATTACTCGATTCAGAAAGGGACTTTGTCCACTAAGATAGTCTTGGCAATGAGTCTTGACTAACAAGAAATGATTCTCTATGATTATGTGTGAATGCCACAAAGTTTCATGTTTTAAGTTATGATTATTGGGATTACATTTCACTTCTATGATTTAGCCCATGTTATGAAATTATGATCTCTTTTGCAGGTTAAGATTTCCAAAAGCTATGTTCTTATGTATATGATGTGATTGATATTTCTTTTTTTTACCCTTACTGAGCATTTGAGCTCACCCTTTTATGTTTTCTTTTCCCCAGGATATAAAGAAAGGTTTTAGGTAAAAAAAATGGATGACCTTTATGGGAGATATTGAAGAACTTTCACCACGATTAGAAGATTACGTTCCGAGTTTCCAAAGACACTAAACTATTACGATCCTTTAGTGTGTGTTTTTGTTATGTACTAAGTATTCCGCAAATGTAATGTAATGTCCATGTACGTCAAGCTTCGGGTCTCTACAGTTGGTATCAGAGGAAAGGTTTAGTCAACCTTTGGAAACTAGGATGCGAAAACGTTAGTGAGATCCCTAGAGATATTTCTAAGGTATGTCTAGGGATGTCCCTAAGGTTAAGTATACGTATAGGTTATAGTACTAGAACTACGCTAACGATCATAGAATTAAACCTAAGATGTTAGATGTTCAAGGTACTCCCCCTTTATTATGTTGTTTTCCCTAGCATGATTTTTTCCTCTCACACTATTCTTTTTGGGTTTTAGAAAATGGCTGGAAACAAGGTGATTCACGATAATGGAGGATATGCTGGACAATGGAATGATATTTTTCATGAGAAACCAAATGAAATGGGATTTGGAAGTCCAAAAATCATTATTATGCCGAATCAGCAATCTCATAATATGATCAATAAAGTAAAATTTGGTAAGTTTCCTGACTCGGCTAATAAGAGAAAGATGGAGTTTCATGATGATCATAGAGGAAAGAAAGTTCAATTTCCCCTATGTAAATCATGTGGGAAGAGGCATCAAGGAGAATGTTTCAAAGGAACTGGAAGATGCTTTGGGTGTGGAAAAGAAGGACACAAAGCAAGTAAGTGCAAAGGAAAAGGTTCAGTTAACACCATGGATGAGGATAATGGTATTGCTACGACATCAAAAATGGTTAAATGTTTTAAATGTGGAATGTACGGGAATTATGCAAACCAATGCCCTAAGGGAAAGTCTCATGAAGATAATCAGTATGGTCGTATAGGAAGTATTTATGTTGATGATGATGAAGAGACTACAAATGATATGTGAGATGAAGGAATTGTTGAAGCTCGGTCAATGGTTTAAGAATGTAGTGGAATGATGACATGTTTATTATGTGTAATGTTGTATAATTAATCTCATGGTACTATGGAATAAAGAGACATCTAAGGATTGTTACAGTGTTGTCCTTCCTTGAGTTTTGAAAGTGTATAATTAATGGTACAAGTATCCATGAAAGGTTATTCAGATATTTTTGGAATGTAGATGATATGCGCATAATGAAGGGATAAAGAGCAAATGAAATGTTTGACAGTATTCATGAGATCATGATTGATATAAGGACTAAGTGATATCAGGGTTTGAGTATATAGAATTTTGAGGATATTGGTAGGTGGAAAGTGTTAACTTTTAACTGCATTCATGTTTTCACTAAGGTATTCAATAGAATACATGATTAAGGACTTTGAATGTTTGGAATGTGACCAACAAAATATATCTTATGATATATGGGGATCAACGATGGTATTAAATCTCTGGTAATCGTTTTCACTATGTTATGAGAGTGGACTGTAGTATTATGGATAAGCCTAAAGATTGAAATGGATTATGTTGGACATAAGTGATTATTGTTTAAGGATAGAAGTTTTTTTTCGATATTATTGATGGGATGTTATAGTAATGTAGTTTTAGAAAAAAGGACAACCTGCAGGACGGGCGACAACCCATCGCTTCGGACAAGGCTGTAGGAATCGAACCCACAACCGAAGTGCGACTGGCCTTTATCGCCTACCACTGGCCTACAGGAAGTCCCTGTTTAGTAGAAACTAGTTTTATTATATTAAGCAGTATGATATATGAAGTATAAGTCCATTTTAGGAACCATATATGATTAATCTCACTATAGATCGACTTATGCATATAAATTTTGCTAACCTTTTGTTTGAGACAGATGGAATGACCCGTCATTCTATCACATGATCTGCTAACAATTCATGAATAACAAATTCAACTTCATTTATTTAAGAGATGAAGTGGAAATTGTTCAAGGCACGAACAACAGTGAGATTGTACCAAAATAATGTAAGTATTTATTCTAATTCAAATTTTCAACTTTAGGGAAATGATCTTGAAAACCAAAAATGTTGTCCTAGTGATCTTATACCTGATGAATCAGATGGTACCTTATATCATCACAAATCTATGGATTTGTGATTACTGGCTTTTCCATAGCCATGTTCTCTACCACTCTCCATCAGAACATGATGGTTAGATTTTTCTTCCATATCCATATTTTCACCTATGTGGAAACCCAGTGATTAGTTTATTTGGGGTAACCATTACGTTTCATACCTTTGTTTTTAAAGATTTGTTTTGGTATTCCTTTTTACGATGTGGGTTTATATTAAAGAAACTTTCTAATAGTAAACCATTTATAACCCAGACGAATTTCGAGGGCGAAATTCATTTTAAGGGGGGTAGAATGTAACAGCCCGAAATTTTATGAAAAATATTCTTTTTAATTTTCTTAATGTCTTGTGTTGTACGCTACACCAAAAGGAGCTTGCACAACACACATCCTTGACTTGCCTTGCATTACACGCAATCACGACCTTCCTCGATAGCGTGTGTAATACGCAATACCGAGTTTCACTAAACAACGATATGCTATTAAAATGTTATTAAAACTAGCCGTTATGAATAGTAATAACCACTTTTTGAAATTTTGTAAATTTTATTTTTCAAAATGGATTTCATTTTTGGATTCGGAGTATCGAATTTAGCCTAAGGTGAAATTTTGGTACATTTCGGATAACTTTCATATTCTGATGAATAGTGAAAATTACTAAATTTTAATTAAAAACAACTTTTTTAATCGAAATTATTAATAGTGATAAATTATTAATTTGAGTGGTTTTAAAGTATATTTAGAATATATTTTTACAATTTAATACAATGTTGGTCATTGGATGTAATTTCACATTTAAACCAGACATAATCAAGTGTCAATCTTTTGATAGATATTGTTTCTTAAAAACACGCTATTTGTTTTAACAGCGGGATTTAATTATAAAATTAATTAATGCAACTTCTATGTTATGAATTTGGTAAAATAGACTTCATTTTTGAATTCGGAATATGAAATATAGCTTAGGATGAAATTTTGGCATTGTTCTGAAAAACATCAATTTTTGATGAATAGTGAAACTACTAAGTGGTAGGTTAAAAACTGAATTTTGCATAAAACTTAATTTTACCGCTTCTGTGAATGGAATTTCGAAAATCCGAGAGACACGGTTAATATCAAGGACTAAAATGTGGTTCAATAAGATGAAAATAATTTTTTGGTGAATAGTAACTTTTTACTTTTTTTACCACGGTTAATAGTAAATAAGGTAACTAAGGATAAATATGATATTAATATTACCCTAACACATATCCTAATTCTATTGGACAAGTGTAATTCGACCAAAAACAAACTTAGGAATAAAATATGACCATTTAGGCCCACTTGGATTAGATTAGGACATTTATTATTAATTTATTTAAAGAAGGGTTAAAATAGTTAAAATCAAAGTTTAATAAGTAAATCATTTTTAATATGGGGTTATACATAAGATAAATTCGATTGTAAATATTCATTAGAAAGATAAAAAGATTTCCTACATGATGGTATTTTATTTGTAATTTTTAGACATCAAATAATATAATTTATTTAAGACACAACGATGATGCAGTAATTATCTTATTAATGAAATATTGACATAATTGATGTTATAAACACCAAAATAAATGTAATTTGAAAATTTTTATGAATTCCACTAATTTTCTAGGTTACTATGATATATTATTGTTTATTTAATTAACTTGGTTCGAACATTTAATTCTGTTATGACTTTCACAAAAATCATATATCAAATAGTGTCAAAATTGACACAAAATAGTTTTTAAATCAAATATTATTATTAATTGTTATTGTATTCCTAAAAATCTAAGGTTCGGCCAAATGACTTAGATAAGGATATATATATTACTAATAAACAATTTGGGGTTCGTTTGGCATGTTATAGTAAGTTTATTAACCATACAGTGAAAGAAAACAAAAAGACATGGTAAAAGTTAAATTATTTAACTTAGAGTTAAATCTAATTGATAAGGTTAAAATAATATCCTAAACTTGTCTAAATTCTATTGGTTGATAGGATTTCGACCCATCCCCACTTTAGCTTCGAAATAAGACCATTTGGAACCATTATAAACCGATTTTGACATTAATATAAAATAATATTTTGAGGTATTCCTAAGGTGCCCCTCTCCTCCCCTATAAAAGGACACCTCCTCCCCCTCCTCCTCACACCAATTTGAGCACTCAAGCTCGTCCAAACCCTGCCAATTTATCCTCTCCACTTCCCTAGCAACATCCTAGAGGTTCTGGTCTTCCTCAAAGACCAATTTTAGTGCCCTAAGAGGAGGTCTCAAAGAGGCACTTCAAAGAAGAGGTAATTACCGTTACCAATTCTTTCATCTTTATTTCTTCTTCCACTTCTTCTTCTTAGGTTGTTTCATTATGAAGTAATAACATCATTATCACTCATATACTGATATGTTATTATAAGTATGAAACAACCCTATTTCACCATCTATCCATCCTACGGAAAAAGAAATCACCGCGCGTGCGTACGTACGGAATACCGTCTCCACGCCGTGGTGTAATCTATTTTCCACCACCACCTTACATGGATGGGCATAATGGTGTAAAGAATAACTATACACAGTTATTATAACATCATATTGATTCTGATATATTGTATAATCCACTCCAATTCAATTCATTATTTATAGAAATGATATCATCGCTCGTGCGTACGTACGGACTACCGTCTCCACGACGCGATGAGATTCATTCTCCATGTTAACCATTTAAGAATGATTATAATGTATATATAAGAAATAATAATGAAATATATGACATTATAAAGCTACTGGATTTATGTATATATATATATATACATATGTATGTCATCTACTTACTTCCATTTCAAGACAATAAGGAAAGGAAAACAGCGTTCATGCGTACGTACGGACTACCGTCTCCATGAACGGTGTTTTTCATTTTATTTATCTACCTATTATATATATATATATACTGAATATATATGATATATAAATCATGTTTTATATTCTGGAAGTAAGTAAATCATGATATAAGTAATGATGATGTCAAGAACAACAAGTCAAAACACCTACGATAAATGAAACGATTTTACCCAAAACGCTTCTTTAACATGGAATTTACAAAAGAACGGGTAATATAATGTCATAAGTGAACCATATATGATATCATAACAATGAATATGATTCTGTAATAAGTCAATAACATGATTTAAATCATTATACAGGAGGTTCGGACACTTACAAAGCAAGTCGGACCTAAGGTAAGGGAAATATCACAATCTCATTTTTTATCCGAGATTGTTTATTCGTAAGTATTTACTGGGGTGTATTTTATCATCCACATCCATGTTCCCTCAATATGTAATATTGTTTCCATCCACTTGAAATAGTTTAAATCCAATTTTACCCTTAGGTGAGTTTTTTGTAAAGAATATGAAAGGAATCTTTTGTCGTTTTTCCGTACGAGGTACTTTTTGACTTTTCCGACAAAAGTACGAAGAATGTTTTTTTTAACTTATACGGCATGAATGGATTTTTAAAACATTACTTCAAAGAAGCTTCCTTTAAAAGTTTTCAAGTTTATTTTTAATCAACTTCTTTTATTTTAAAGTTGTATGACATGTTATGAAAGGAAAAATGTTTTTGAAGAAGAAAGGATATTTTCCTCAAGAATTCAATTCAAGTGTTTTATCAAAATTATTTTCCATCTAAGATAATAAAGGGTTCTGTTTCTATCCATATTTTTACATTGGTTTGACTATGTTGTGATGGAATTATGTTTATGAATTCCTTTATCTTATATGAATTGATTTATGATGTTTCAAGAATCCCATTTTTGTTATATGTGTTATGCGATGATGTATGTTTTATGATTATGTGGCACACATAAGAAAGGATTCATTATAAGATGGGTGGGACCTATATCTCCCTCCAATGAATTGGGTAATGATTTTATATCTCATGAGATAGACATGGCTGGAATGGTAGGTTATACCGGTTCCGTGAAACAGGACTGAAACGAGGATTACTCGATTCAGAAAGGGACTTTGTCCACTAAGATAGTCTTGGCAATGAGTCTTGACTAACAAGAAATGATTCTCTATGATTATGTGTGAATGCCACAAAGTTTCTTGTTTTAAGTTATGATTATTGGGATTACATTTCACTTCTATGATTTAGCCCATGTTATGAAATTATGATCTCTTTTGCAGGTTAAGATTTCCAAAAGCTATGTTCTTATGTATATGATGTGATTGATATTTCTTTTTTTTACCCTTACTGAGCATTTGAGCTCACCCTTTTATGTTTTCTTTTCCCTAGGATATAAAGAAAGGTTTTAGGTAAAAAAAAGGGATGACCTTTATGGGAGATATTGAAGAAATTTCACCACGATTAGAAGATTACGTTCCGAGTTTCCAAAGACACTAAACTATTACGATCCTTTAGTGTGTGTTTTTGTTATGTACTAAGTATTCCGCAAATGTAATGTAATGTCCATGTACGTCAAGCTTCGGGTCTCTACAATGAATATTTTCTTTTATGTAACCACTTTGTTTAAATTTGGAATGTAATGCATGTTTCATGATCTAATTCTCTAAAACTCTAAACCTGAAAAGATCCTCAATGTGTAATCTTGTAATAACTCAAGATTAAGTAAGGTTTAAGGCTGGGGCCTTATAATATTAATGAAATCTATATGTTTTATATTTAATAAAATATTTTTTAAATTAATCCAATGGATTTTATAGGAATAAAATTAGAACAAACCAACTTTTATGCACAAAAAGAAATCTTTTGCTAAAGGCAATTTGGATACTTTTTGACGAAAAACCTTATTTAAAACTAAATTTTGGAAACTTAATAATTTTTTTTTGTCAAAATAAAATTAATTATTGAATTAGTAACATTTAAATTATCTTAGGGTTAATTTTTGGTATTTTTTCATAAATATTTAGTTTTTGATGAATAGTGAAAAATAATGGATTTTAATTGAAAACAAACTTTTCGTCTTAATAATTTATATGGATAAATTGTCTTTTAATTTGGTTTTAAATATATTTAGTTAAATTATAAATTAATTAATCAAATTTAATTAATTTGAATAAATTTCATATTGAAATTGAATATTAAAATATTTTAATCTTTTGAACATATTTAGTTTAAAAACATTCTTTTTCGTCATGTCTGTTGGATTTAATTTAAATTAATTTCTACCACTTAAATTAATGGATTTTAGAAAAATTGATTACATATTTATAATCATATTAATTTATATTTTATATTAAGGTAAACTTAGTTGTTTACCAAAAATATTAGTGAATGTAATTAAAATTAATTATAATGACTAAGAGAAAAATTTTGTTTATAAGAGACTAAAAATTAAACCAAAGGGCCAAAATGTCCTAGAAACTTACCCAAAGGAAATTTTCTAGAAATGTTTTGACCATAGAATCCCCTTTAAAGAATATGGATCATTTGGGGAGGATAATTATCTAATATATACCTCTAAATAGTATTTAACTTTTTATATTTACAAAAATTCCACTCCTCCACCACTATAAAAAGGCACTTAGCCCTCCCACTTATTCCCAACTATAAAGCACTTTGGATCACCCAAAAGATGAAAAAATAATATCCCAAAATCCATAACCTAATACAATAAGACTTAATTTTGTAATAAATAAAACTAAGGAAGTCTTTTGGTAAAAACTAAAAGAAGTTACCTGAAAAAGGGGCAATGTTCTTAAACGGTCACTTTTGTTTTATTTACTTTTACACCCATTCAATTTTTTATATCATTATTATATAATAATATAAGTGTCTTAAATATAATAATATTATGTTATTCTAGGATTTATACCCACAATTTCATACACATTCATCCAATGGGGTATACAATCATTCATCATGTGTACGACAAACTACCGCTTTACGAACCAATGTCGTTTGTTCTTCAATTTACCACCTTTAAAGGTTGGTAATAATGATGAATTTATAGTTTAAATATGATATCTATAATGTCATTATGATTATGTAATTTTTATATAATTCATACCTTTATGCTTTATATTTTTTTGGAATACACAACCATTATTTGTGGATGTGTGGACTACCAGCTCCTCAAAGCAATGCGATTCATTCACGCTATACATAGAATGTATTAAGGAAGATTTTAATAAAAATATGTCAAATATATGACATAAATATTATGCTATAATTATAATATATATATATATATTATTTCCTTTTCACTCATTTAATTTGAAAAAGAAATAGAAGTAACGTTTATGAGTATGTACGACCTACCATCTTTATGAACGGTGCATTTCATTTATCATATCCAATTTTTATGGATTATTATAAATAAATATATAATAAATATATATAATACATAAATCATGGTTTACATCTTGGATATGATGAAATCATGATCGATGTATAATGAAAAAATAATAGGCCAAAACATACTCGAAAAACAAAGTAATTAACACCCAAAATTGTAAAAATAATGAAAGATTATCAACAAATGAGTAATAAGATATTATAAAAAATTAATATATGATATTAAAGATATGAGTATGGTTTTGTTAAAATTTAATAAAAAAATTGAACCACTATAAATGAGGTTAAATACCACGTATCAAAAAGGTTTTATAAGATGGTGGATTTCATCCAAATTTACATTACATTGAGACTTATTTTTTATTATACACCAATTCACTTTAATGTGGTGTATATACTTCCCCATGGTAACTTAAAATAATTATTAACTCATAATTCATGGTATTATAATTTTTACTTTGACCTATCACATTCAAGGTGTTTTGAATTGAAAATTACAAAGTGGTAAAAATTATCTTTACAATATCATTTTCTTTTGAGATTGTTAAATTTATCTTGAAAAAATCACTCCCTTATGGTAATTTTTTTTGTAAATTTATTTTTAAATATCCATATTATCATGAAGTGATTATCATTATTTCCAAATCCATATACCATTTTTTACATTCGGTGTTAAATTTTAAAGTAATTTAAAATGTTTATAAATCTGTATCTATTACTCAATACAAATATTTGATGATAAGTCTTGTTCACATTAGTTAAAAAAATTATTAGTCATATGAGGAATAAGTTTTACATGCACTATACGGGTTAGGGACCAGTTAACGAAATCCCCTTGAGGCATCAGTTGCCTCATGAGATGAATCAGGTGACCAAATCAAAGTAGTTTAAACAATCTTGAGAATAAATATTGATGGTAAAGTTATCATGTTCCTAGGAAACATAACATACCATAATTAAGAATTTCCTTTATTAATAATTTTGTTATTATTATTATCCCTGATAGTTTTTATTTTAAATATATGTGGATTCATTTCATTCTCAGTTTATTGATTAAATGACACGTGTTTCAGTTATATATCATTCCATATTGATGATTCCTTATCAAAATATTTATATGGAATGTGAAAAAAGTTATATACCTTTCTATGATTATTATTCTTATTGATTCATTATTGCTTCTATTGCACTTACCCTTATTGGTCATTTGAACCACCCTTATTTTTCTTCCTTTTCCCAGGATATGAGGAAGAAATATTTGAATGCACTATCAAGGATGCATTTCATTTAATTTTATTTTTTAACATGTTTTATTTCCTCTTTACCAATGTAATATGGGTATAATGTATATATCTGGTTCCCAAAAAATGTTAAACTGATCAGTTATTCAGGGTTTGATTCCTTGTAATCATTCCAATTAAACAAAAGAATTGGAACTGAGCTTCTGGGTTTGAGGAGTTATAGTTGGTATTATATAAAGTTTAGTAGAAACTATAGAAACTAGATTTAAAAAACATAGATTAGGGAATATAACCCTCATATATACTTGGAGGATAATTATAAAAGGTCATACTATAATCTTTGTAAGGTATATATTATGTGGGGTTTTCTAGATATACACCCCATTCTGGATACTACTAGTAGATGAGGTTTTGGCACAAATTTACCTAGGGGTGGAAACTCTGAAAAGGTTTGTCAGCCCTGACTCAAGAATAACTTGGTACATGAAAATGGGCCTTACTATGGACCTATGTTGACACTCAGGGGGACACTCTTAGGACAATTCACATTTTATTTACAAATCATTATGAAGGATTTGAAAGTAAGGATATCCATAAATAAACCATGTTAATTATTATAAGATTATCTATGTATAAAATTTTCAATTTATATTAAGTGTTACACTATATTTATAAGTATACAATGTTCAAAAATTTATGATCTAATATAGTATATTCTATTATTTATAAATGGTGCCAAGAAGGAATAATGGTATCAATACTGATGGATAATGTAGAGGTTTCCATATTGAGAAAGCTGATATAGATGGTATTGAAACTAAGCAAGTTATGGATATATTAGGGAATATTAATCAGTTTATGAAAAATAACCTTTCCTGAATGGGGAAACCTATTCCATAGTGAGAATATCCTATGTTGGATCAGTTTATGAGACATAATACCCAATTGTTTATTGGTAATACGAATCTAATTGTAGCTACAAAATGGATTATGTCTTTGAATAAGATATTCATAGAATTAAGATGTGGTGAAAAGGATAAGGTTACACTTATAGTGTATCATCTTAATGGTGATGCTGATCAATGGTGGTCGTTGATCTAGAATTCTAGGAAGGAATATGAAATAGAACTCAAGGAATGCAGAACTTTTAAGCATACATTATTTGATAAATACATCCCTTGTGATAAAAAATTGAGATAAAGAGAATGTTACTTTTCTTAAAGAAAATGGAAGAAGAAATTGATGCAGAATATAAAAATACATTTACATGGTTAGAAAGGTATGATACAGATTACATATACAAAATGGAGTGTAAGGTTTACTTCTTCTTTCAAGGTTTTCAAATCTCTAAAGGGAATTTGTTTCTACAATGTTTTCTTTGTATGATGTAGCAGTTTTATGTTCTATCAAGGAAGAAAAATAATTCTTCAAGTCTTATAGATTTAAATGGAAGAAATATAAGAGGAGAAAGTAAGATAAAATAATAGATAATGATAAGAAGGGAAATAATGATTTTTCCCACATTTGATAATTGTGGAAAGAATCACCATGGTAAATTCTTTAAAGGATTTGAAGTTTTTTTTAAGTGAAGGGAAAATGGTCCCCTGAAAAAATAATGAAAATGAAAGAAGGGAAAAAATATTATTTAGTGTTACAACTTTAAGATGATGGGGAACTATACAAAAATATCCCCAAGCATTAAGGGAATTTACCTTAGAATAAGCTAAGGGATCAAGGTCAAGCTTATGTTATTGACACAAACGAAGTGGAATGATTAATGTGATTCTGTATTTTCATCAAAGAAATATATTGTAAAAGTATTTTATTGATGATTTTTTTCATCATATGAATTATTAAATATACACATATTTCATTATAATACTATTCATTATGTATTTGAGATTACATAATGAACGATATCATGGAAAGTGAATTAATCTAAAGTTAGAATTTTAAAAAAATACAGGGTTGAGGTAAAGATAATAATTAATATGTTCATGATAATGATTCTTATATAAAGATAATATTGATATGGATAATGTAAATTAGATAATACAAACTACCATTGAAATTATTCTATAGTAGTTTGGAAAGGTTATCCATTTATAAAATGGTTTATGTTGAACTTTGGATATGGTTTTAGATGTTGATGAATATATTCACCCAATTATGAAACATGTGAAAGTCAATAAAGTATAAATAGTTAAAGGTACAACCAAAGGATAATATTTTGAAATAAATAAATAAATTTACTTATATTATATGAGAGAAATTTAATTACTCTACTCTAGTAAAAACAGTCTTAAAAAAAATATTTTGACCTATTATCATCATTTTTATGATATCAATTACCTTTTTCACACATCTAGTTCATGTGTTTTGGTAAAAAACATTATCATGAACATGCTATATATAAATATCCATCAGAAAATGATAGTTATATTTCTATTCCATGTCAATGTTTTCACTAATGTTCTTCTATTCAAAATCATATTTTTGTGGTGACCTTCACATTTCCTTTTCACTCTTACTAATAAGATGATTTATTAAACCTATTTAAGTTGCGGGGATTTCAAAAATAGTAGTTTTAAATATAAAAACCTATATTAGCATTATTATGTTTACATTACTAGGACACAATTTAATTAAGGAGGGGAGAATATATCACCATGAAATTCTATAGTTCGAACATTGCATTTAATAGCATGTATGAAACACAATACCTAGCCTAGAAATGAATATAACATCTCAAGACATTACTATATATTTAATATTTTAAATAAATATGTTATACATATTTTAATTCAAGAAACATTTATATAGATAACATTACACACAATAATGACTTTGTTTGAAAACTTTCATTACACATAGGACCAAATTTTACCAAAAAACAATATATTATTAAAATTTTATAATTTAATATAATAAGATATTAAATAGATATTAAATTAGTATTATTGAATAATATTAACTAAATTAGAAAAATATATGGTTTACAAAAATATAAAATGAATTTATTGGTTACCAATTAATTATAAATGAATATAAAACACAGTTGAATATAAAAGAAATGTTTTTTGCTCACAAAATTGTTTTATACTAATAAATTAAATTAATTACTATTATTAAATGATATTAACGAAATATATATTTTATATATTTAAATAAATATTTTTTAACTCATTCAATATACTTTAAAAAAATAAAATAAGAACAAACCCAATTTTATGCATGAAAAAAAATATTTTTCTAGAGGTAATTTTACCGCCTTTTAATGAAGAAAATTATTTAAAAATAATTATTGGAATTTTCATAAATATTATTTTTCAAAATAGAAATCATTATTTAATAGTAACTTTAATATTATATTAGGTTGAATTTTGGGTATTTTTCTATGATGTTTCGTTTTTATGAATAGTGAAAATACTGGATTTTAATTGAAAACTGACTTTTCATATCAATAATTGATAAGGATAAATTATATTTTAATTTGTTTTTAAAGTATATTTAGTTTTAAAATACATAAATTAATCCAATTTAGGTCATTAATATCAATTTCACATTGAAATTGGATATAAATACAATGCATATTTGTGGACATTTTTACTTTTAAAACCTGTTTTGTCATCCCGTCTGTGGGATTAAATTTAAATTAATTTATATCACTTCTATGATATTAGTTTTTAAAAATAGATACCATATTTATAACCATAATAATTTATAATTTATAGTACATTCAAAATATTTTTTTACACAAAGTATTAATGAAGGTAATTAAAATTAATTACAACAATTAAGATAAAAATTAATATAACGAGGGACTAAACCTTAAACATACTGACCAAAATGGCCTAAAAAATTGTCAAAAATCCATTATATGTCCATATTTTGGCCATATCATCCCTTTCCTCAAATAGTTACCATTATTGGAAGCACAAGAGGTAAGGGATACCTCTCAACAGTGTATTCGTTTTTATATTTACAGGAGCGTCACTCCTCCTCCACTATAAAAAAGAACTCACCCTCCCACTTATTCACCCATATAAAGCCATTTGGATCAACAAAAAGCTACCCAAATAATATACCAACATCCCTAAACTCATATTATGAGCCTCAATTTTCTTATAAATCATACCAAGGATGTATTTTTGTATAAACCAAAAAAAGTTACCCGAATAAGTGGTAACATTCTTCAAGGATCACTTTTGTTTCATTTAATTATACACCAATTAAATTATTTTTATATCATTATTATATAATAAAATTAGTATATGAAATATAATTATTTGTTTTTATGCTAAAATGTTTTACTACACTTTCACACAAACCCATCAAAAGGGATACACAATCATCATTCCTGTGTATGGCAGATCATCACCTCACGAACCAATGTTGTTCATTCATCCATTTAAAACCTTTTAGGGTTAGAAATAATGATGTATTTATAGTTTATATATGATATATATTATGTATTTATGATTCTATAATTTTTATATAACACATACATTTATGCTTTTCATTTTGTGGGAATACAATATCATCATTTGTGGACGTGTGGACTACCACCTCCTCAAAGCGATGTGATCCATTCACGCTATACATGGAATGAATTAAGGATGATTTTAATAAATATATGTGATATATATGACATACAAATTACACTATAATAATAATATACATATATATCATTTAATTTCCATTCTTTTAAGACTAAAATGAAATGGAAGTAGCATTCATGTGTAGGTACAACCTACAGTCTCCAAGAACGGTGCATTTCATTTCATTTATCCAAATTTTATGGATTATTATGAATACATATATACTGAATATATATAACACATACATAATATTTTTTATCCTAGAGATGATTAAATCATGATTTATTAATTAAGAATAAAAATAACAAGTCAAAACATACTAAAAAATCTAAGAAATTAACTCCTGAAATAATGAAAATAATGAAAAATTGTTGACAAATAGGTAATAAGATATTATAATAAGTTAATATATGATATTATAAATATTATTATGGTTATTTTTTAAGTTAATAACTTGTTATAAATCACATTAAATGATGTTAAATACCACACAACTAAAAGGAAGCATAAAGTAAGGGATGCCATCTAAATTTACATTCTCTTAAGGATTATTTTCTATTATACACTGATTCAATTTTATATGGTGTACATACTACCCCATTTTCATTTAAAATCATTAATAAATAATAATTCAAGGTTTTTTAAGTTTCACTTTGAACTATCTCATGCAAGGGGTTTTGACTTGAAAATTACCAAGTGGTAAAAGTTATCTTTGTAATATCACTTTATTTTTTGATTTTAAACTTTATCTTGAAAAAATAACTCACTTATGATCTTTTTTGTTGTACAAAAAATTTTAAATATCCATATTGTCATTAAATGGATATAATTATTTCCTAAACCATATACCATTTTGATATATAATGTTCAATTTGACATTTATTAGAAATGTTGATAAATTCGTATCTTTTACTCGATACAGATCATTGATGATATGATATGTTAATCATTAATTAAATCGATTATTAGATATATGATAAATGATTTGGAAATTCACAATATGGGTTAGGGACCGGTTAATTAAATACTCTCAATGTATCTGTAGTTTCATCAGATGAATCAGTTTTCCAAATCAAAGTAGTTTAAACTATCTTGAGAATAAATCTTGATGGTAAATGTATAATGTGAATGGGAAAAATGAGGCCCAATAATTAACCATATCCTATATTGGTAATTTAGTTATTATTATTATCCCTGATAGTTTTTTATTAACATATCTATGGATTCAATAAATATTTAGTATATTTATTAAAAGAAATGTGTTTTAGTTATCTACCATTCCATATTGATTATTCCATATAGAGATATTTATATGGATTCTGTCCCTAGTTATTTAAATTTTAATGAATATTATTCTCATTAATTCATTATTTCTTCCATTATAATCACCCTTAAATAACATTTGAGATCACCTATATTTTTTTTCATTTTCCTAGATATGAGGAATAAATATTTGAATGAGCTTTCAAGGACTAAGTTCATTTAATTTTATTATGTATCATGATTTATTTTATATTTCCCAATATAATATGGGTAGCATGTATGTAATTTGTTTTTCAAAAAATTATAAACTAATATCTACTTTGGGTTTTGATTCTTTTTAATCATTCCAATGTTATAATGTAAGGCACTGACTCTAGGCTTCAATGGTTAGGGTGTTACATTGAGGATGAGAAGTCTTTAGAGAGGGAGAATTCTAAAACCCTGAAACTTTTATTCCTTATTAAAAACCATGTTTCCATTTTTATTTTATATGTATTTGGATTGATCTTTTTTTGGTTGAATATAAGCAGAATTTGGGAACCTTAAATATGAGTTTGGAATCCATCTTTCCAATGTAGTGGTGGCTATTTTGAAGCCCAAATAAACATTCCATAGAGTATATTGTTTGGACATGGTGAAAATTGACATACCAAAGTGTTACTATAGAATGGAGAAAAAGATGTAGGAGGATGGTCAATAGTATACTAATATGCCCAATGGTGTTAATATTGTAGCCTTCACCATTGAGGTTTGGTTCAATGAGTCTATATCATGGTGTCTTAGACCACACTATGGGACACTATCTCCATGTCATCAACGGATGGTTGGATGGTCTTCATCCTTTTATTTTTTCTTAATTAAATGGTTGTTGTGATCTTGATTCATTAATAAAATATCAGTAATGATTCAGGGAAATCAAGAGGACATCAATTAAGGTCTTATACATGGTTGATCCCACCAAAAATAATGATAGTTATCCTCCCATTTTCAAGTTATATAGCCCTAAAGGACTATAAAAATGACTCTACACCTTAGTACGCCCCCATATTCCACATTTGTGCATGCCCCAATTGATCCTATTCCACATTAGATCCTTATGAACCATGGATGTTTTCTTTCAACACACTACAAACTTCAACTATTCATTATACACCTATGAAGTTCTGAGTATATAGAGTCAACAACATAATCATTATTCCTATAACATGTGAGTTTTTTTCAAGTTCACCCATACAACATGGTGTTCCTCCCTGCATCGTGGTGGTGGTTTCAAGTACACCTCATCACCATTCCCACTTCCTTGTGTCGTGGATCATCAAAATTTTCTAGAAAATTATTGTTTTTCTTGATTATAGACCATGGGTAATTTGGATGTACCCATTTGGTCTCAATTCTCCCTAACTTACTATGGAACCATTGTCATTTTGGTAAGTAACCAGTTCAAGGGGTTGTTATGAGGTAATCATGTTCTGGTTAGTGTACTAATCTGGTTTGATTATCAACAAAACCGATAGACCATAAGTTTCACATAGATGACTTGAGGTAGCAAGTTTCTTACCTCTTGGGATCTTGTTTACTCGTACTTACATATTATAATTTATGTGTTATAATATTTTATGTCATTCTTGAATGTCATTGTAAGTGGGTTCAGTTTTTTCTTATGAGACCCTTGTGATATTTTATTCCATGATTAATACTATAGTATCTTGTTTCTATGTTTTATTCTGATCATATGTTTTTATGTATGTTGTTTTATGCTCATGGTGATATGATATTCCTTATTTGTATACTTCACCCTGTTTGTGTGTTTTCATGCCATTGTGGTTGTTATTGGTAATTGATATAAGTAGGATGTCATGACAATTTCATCCCTCAGAGGGGAAGTATTCTTGTCTTGTAATGATATTGATGAGGGAATTGAGCATATGGATGAGGTATGAGGTATTTATGAAGACAATTTTGAGGATTCACTTGAGGTAGCCTAACATTTTCCAAGTAACATTCCCTCAAGGTAGACAAGTCCAAAACTATAGGCTATCAGACATCATGTCCCACTTGATGTCTAGAGAAATTTGGGTAACTATATCACACCACTTCATGATAATTCCATACTATGGTTAGTTTCATCACTACCTTTGTATTCTGTTATTGTTCTGACATGGAGATGAAGCAGGTATAGTATGGGGTTTGTGGAAGATTGGTTAGTGCACGACCACATGGTTTTTTATTGTTTAATTTTATACTTGTTATGAATTTATTATTTCTATGTATTACACCTATTAAAATTGAGAAAACTAGGTTTATGATGCATTGGATGTGTCTTATTGAGTCTTTTACTCAAACCCTTCTTAGGAATTTTTGTACACTTGTAGATTTAATGAAGGATCTTGTCAAGGTAAAGAACCCTATGGTGGAATACTGATAAGAGGATCACAGAGTAGGTGGTAGAATAAGATATACTCTAGAGGACCCTAGATGATTATTTATTAATTTATTTACCTACTTCTTATATTCTTTACATGCCAACCACTTTGGGAAATATTTTTATTTTATGCCATGTATGTCATTATTTCAGTTTTGAATGATTAATCAGATTATTTACTTATTTTTTGAAATATATTTTCAATCATATTACCTGATATAGAGTGTATAGTCTCCCCTTTATAGATTCAGACACTCACTACTAGTCGGTAATCTCATGAATATGGGGAGGTACATATGAGGTCTTATGGAACTTCAGCTCAAACCCGATGGTTTGTGATCAGATGTTACAAGTGGGATAAAGATAAAGTTAACCTCAGGTATTAATTAAGAGAAATACAAATATTATAAAGGTATGGATCCTTATAATGGGGTCACCATGAAAAAAATTATACATCGAATAGTGATTATTATAGATTTTGTACACAAATAAATCCCTATGTACATGCTACTTGGATATTACCATGTGGAAGGGAACTAGGTAAATATACCTATGTCATAGAGGCATAAATATTTTTTTAGTCATTTATATAGTTAGTAAAAAATTAAATATAAATATGTTTATTTTAATTATTTCCAAAAAAGTAATAAGATCAATGAGAGTGTGGCATAACATTTGAAGAGTAAATTTAAAAAAAGTTTAATTTGTGTAGCACCCCAATTCACACCCTATTAGGATTACTTCAGTTTCATATCACTCTAGTACCAACATGTTATATTAGATATTGATTCTAACTTTAAGATTAATTATAATATTTTTTTGATTTTTTATACACATGGATACATTAATGAGACCTAATGTTTTCTATAGTCATAAACTTTTTGGATGAAAAAATGTGTTATATTGTATTTTATAGGAATTTAGAGATGAAGATATTGAATATATACACTATTATAGTTATTAATGAAATAATAATAAAAATTTTCATGATGTGAAAACAAAAAAGATATTGAATAAGTGTATTTCCCATGAGTTATTCAAGAAAAATATTCAAATTTATATTTATTTTGATATTTGGATAAATTTGGAATAAAATTGTAGAAAATAAATGGATCCAAAATATAAATTGGAGCCTAAATTAGAGGTAATTTGGAGATCTAGAAATGATATGTTATTAGTAGATAAATATGGTGAGAATTACATAATGTAAAAGGATAACAAGAAAAGAAGAAGGAAAAAGATAGATCCTAAGAATAAAGGTCACACCCACTATGGGCTGTATGAATTATTTTGTTGAAACATTTATTACTATAAATAATTTGTAATATTATTTTTTATATTGGAATTAATATTCTCCCATGTAAAAAAATGAATTTTTATTTATTAAAGAATTTGGAAATGATATAAAGTTATTAATTAGGAGGATGTTTTTAAAGAAACTAGGGAATGATCTTATCCATTTATGAAAATGTAAATCAATTAAATATTATCCATGTAATGGAATATGAATTCCTAAGACAATTATATTTTTATAATTAAAGGTTAAATAAATAATATTTTTGTCAGAATGAATCCATCAATAGAATAAGTGAAAATATGAATGGTAAATGTGATTTATATTGATAACATTCACATAAACCAGATGATAAAATGTTCAAGGAAAAGAAATTGATATCAATTTTTTTCTATAAAAATAACACATGAATAAAGAATTATATCGAGAATATATCTTGTTAGGGGATATAGGAAATTTAATTTAATCTGAATGTGAAGTATATGATGATAAAAGATTTTGATATTAGGTTGAAATTATCAAATGGAAATAATAGGATCCCACCAATAGTGTATTTAAAAAGTAATGAGAATAATAATAATTAATTTTAGAAAAGTTGAGGGGTAGAACCCATTATATTAAACTAGAAAAAAAATCTCCTTTTGAAGACTGGGAAAAGGAGGAACCCATTATAATGACCAACTGAGAACAAGAAAAACCAACAGGGCAAAAAAGACTTACATGGACCCAAACGATAAAAAAGAGAAAAACATCAAATAAGAACCTGCCAAGAGTCCCCCCCCTCTCAGAACCTACAACTATGAAATCAGTCAAGGATGATGCGCTACCCCCCTTGCCAAGAAATGTGTCGTGCTGGTAACACACTCAAGGAAAGGCACTCCTCACTCCAACACCGATATGTAAGAGAGGACTGGACGATAGATACCAGCACACCTATCTCTCATGTAATCCACCCACCCTATGAAACAAGTGAGGAAATCACTACATTATCAACTTAATACATCACATACCAAACATAAAACACGTTCAAAAACAAACAAAGTACCCATTAGTCTAATGAATACCGACAACTGAATGATAGATGTCAGCAAATCCATCCCCCTTTCGAGGCTACCCACCTGACACCATCTGCAAGAAATAGACACACATTCCAATAGAAAATAGACATTGGCCAATTCCCATGACATCTACATCTCCTCCAACATTCAGAATCAAAGAAAAATGAAGAAAACTAATAGAGGGACAACAAAAAAATGCATAAAAAACCAACTGATGAAAGGAAATAGTAGATTCCAAGAATCCCAATGCAGTAAGAAACACACAACCCACAACCTCCTCCCAAATACTAAAAAAAATCCACCACCCAAAGATCATCATCAGAAAGAACCATGGGGATCATCTCAAAAAATTTAGGCAAAGTGCATCCAATATTGTTATAGATTAGACCTATAAATCCAATCGCAAATACCAGCATTCATTGATCTTCAAGAAGCTTCATCTGGATGAGGAAGAAGGAAGAGGAAATGACAATTGTATGTTTCCACATGAACGAACAAAACAACATTACAGGGGCAAAGATCTGATTTCAAACTAGAGGGGTGGTGAAAACTGCAGGAAATTCAAGCGCCAACTGAAGAAAATCCCTAGCTTAACCAATGAAGAACATCCTTATAAACCACACCAAGGAATCTAGGGTAAAAATCACAACCAGAGACCAAAGCACAAATTGAGCTGGTAGAGACCAAATCATTAATGCATGCATGACGAAATTGACAACCGCATACCTCCATTGATCAAAAGTGACCACCCCTTGAAGGATCCCGAGCCAATCAGGGTCATTTGCCTTCACGCAGAGGGGTGTTGAGGACAACTTCTGAGAGTATGGAACAAAAAATGCACCTAGGTTGTGCAGATCTAAAGCAGATCCAAAGATATAGAAGCACCACAACCACTGCAGAAGTGATCCGCTGCTCCTAAGTCCTTAGAGGAGGAAACTGCATGTCGGAACTTTCCAGACCCAGAGTCGGTAGGGAGAAGCGAGGCACGACCGCTTTGGTCGAAGGTTGATCAACATTTGAGTCAAGTAGGAGACTGACGTAGGAATATGAAGACCAAAACATAAAGAGAGAGGATCCAATGAAGGTTACCTATGGAGTGTGAAGCTGAGGCCAGATTGATGTCGATGCCCCGATGGGGGACCGTGAAAACTCAGAACCCTAAAAATGATGTTCTCATGGGGAGTGCAGAAGCATGTTCCTTGCAATAAACTGTAGTACTAGTTGTCTTGGACTAGGGATTCTAAAAATAATAATAAAATATTTATTTATTAAGTAAACTAAAATTTATATTTGAAATTGTATATGAAATTCATTATATCTCGACTCAGGTTCCACATAAAGATGCTTCAAGCCAGTTCAATACTTGACCTGAAGCATTCCTATGCTTACACTAGAGACTACCAACTAGCAATGAGGATATACTATGTCATGTGGGGAGATTATACACACTTTATCGATGAATGAAAAAATTAGAAATAAATATATTAATAACCAATATAATAAAATTATAATCAATAACCAATAATGACCAATTATAACATGAAGAATACCAAAACTAGGGAAATGACTGTAAACCAAAGAAACAAATAAGTCATGACATATAAGTGTTAAGTGATTAATGAAAAACCAAATAAAAAGACACAATGAAAACTACCAAGCGGGTCCCAACATCAAATTTGGTTCCATCATCCATGGTCTATCCTGAATCATAACTCGACCATCTAACATAGGGATCTTGCTCTTATTCAGTCCTATAAACATGAAGTCCACTCAGATACCAATATGTGGCTTGATTAGGGGTTTATTATAAATTAGAAGGCCACCACCAATGGTGTCTAAAGTAAGGTCTAGTCTATAATATTTTATGTAGTTATATAAAAAATAAAACAAAATATGGTAAAATTAAATATGTTTCACATTTATTATTCATTAGTTAACTGCATTTGACCCTAGGTTCGTAGTGAAAAAATCTAGTCATACATAATTTTACCCGTAATAGAATATGAACCATACACCATAGGGATATTATGATTTATTCATTAATTGGGATTTAGTTATTAAAATTATTAAAATTTAATTTTTCTACCTTTGAGATTTAGTCTATGTACCAATATCATGGATTCTTGGAGTTTTATTCTAGCATCATTAACCCCGATACATGGAGTGTCAGTACAACACCAATATCATGGGTACTTAGAGAATAATTCTAGGACTAAAATCTCAAGTACTTAGAGCATCAATCTAACACCAAATCACATGCATACATTAGTGTCCTAGAACATTAATCTTTATACCCCTGTAAGATGAGAATCAGTCTAATACACACACCAAAATGTTCAAATTTACATATAAAGGATAAAGATTAATAACCCATTTATCAATCATTGTGAACACAATGCACTATTTAATTTTTGAATCATTGGATTTAACAACATTTTAACCCTTTAACTCTTTATCCTAATTACCATGAGTCATCTCACACCTCATTAAAACTTCTATTTTAATAAAAATATTCATTTATAATAAGCTAACATGCTAAAAGAATTCAAAACGGTTTAAGTGAATAAACCCCATAATTCCCCTTTTCTGATCTATAATTAACATTTCAAGTAATAATTGGAACACCACATGGGTTTCCATAATGCATGATCATCTAATATCCAACATATCCAAAAGGATCTGTGAAGGGTCATTCAATTAGGATAGGGTTCAATTAAATTTTCTTGATGATTTTTTTTTCACAAATGGAAAACGCAACATAAAAATTACATACATGAGAAGTTGAATCAAGAATATAAGAAATATAAATTAGACCATGTAACTTAGGATATCTTATGAATACTTACCCATCCTTACCCCTTAATTAATTATACATTATCTGAAATTTGAATGATGAAAAATATCATGGATAAAAAACTTTGATCAAGATCCAACTAAACAAGATATATGAAAACCTAGATCTATACCATAAAAAATTATAGGATTATTCCCTGTCCAAAGGGATATAAATAAAAATATATAGATTTTAAAATAAGAAAATGAATGACACATCAGAGAGGAGTTAATTTTGTTACACTAGAACTTTCATTCAAAAGAGAAAGGGTTTGAGAGGGAAAAGAATCCTCTAGAGAGCATCCAAGACCAAAGTTAAACTTATTTGGATAACTGAGAGTGATTAGGGATATAAACCAAGGGTTAGGGAATTTTTAATTCTATTTTCATAGCTTTTAATACCCATGTATGTAGATTTATTGAGTGGATGCACATTTCAGAGTAACAATGTACCTTAACTGTATGACCTATACAATGCCTCTATTTAAGGTGAATAGTTTTTCATTATAGTCACATTAACCATGTGCCTACTTGGATTCACCCATATTTTTAGGGATCCATGGTTTGGTGGGGGTGAACATAAGGTTTGGTCCAACTGTATACCCCATTCTAGTGTCTCAAAATGGGTTTTATGGTTTCCTGGTGAAAACCACACATTTTACCTAACCATGTGATAACTATTCACAACCCCATGGACTTTCAAAATTCTCCAAATCCACCTGAGAGGATCCCTAAGAAAGGATCAACCAATGATTAATAAAAAAATAGTAACATAATTCCTAAAAATGAATATGATACATCACAAAAAAGGTCAAAATCATTCAATCTACTAACAATATAAAAGATCATCCTCGAGCTATACTCCTAAGCACCTCTATGATTATGAGGTGAAAGCATCAGGCCACGGGACCTGTATATCTATTTCCCTCCCCAATTTTTCCTCTGATACAAGTCCATACTTCCAAAACACTAAGAAAAATTAACTGGTATATCCCTGAAAAGCATCCTCACTGATATCCATAACATGAATTAGATTCTCCATAAAGGACACATATGCATTAAGATCAACATCATCATCATCTATCACATGAGAAGGTTCGAGGTGGTACTGAAAAATCTGTGTACCTTGAAAAAAATAATCCATATAACTATACCTATATATGAGAGTCAATTGATATTCCATATGTTTGATCCTCACCATAATCTCAAATGGTTAAACAAACCTGGGTTCTTTTATTCCCTACCTCCGAATTTGATAGTGACCTAACCTTGGAGACACCCAAAGGAATGAATAGTCTACAACTGTAAACTCAAGAGGTTGACGACGTCGATTGACATTAGACCTATTTATACTCTAGGATGTGGCCATATGTTTTCAAATCAACTAAACCTATTCTTACATTTCCTACATGATACTCAGTACAAAAAACTTTGACTCACCCACCTCTATGCAACATAAAGGTGATATTCTTGGCCTACCATAAAGTACCTCATATATTCCCATGACATACCTTACTCAGATATGATGATACCCATTAAATTTACCTTGTAAATACAAAACTAAAACCTATATTACATGGGGTATAAAAAATTATCTCTTATTGTAATCAAAATGATGTCAAAATGTTTAGTATGATTGTCATGGTTCTGAAATTACACCAAGATGTCATAAAAAAACAACAAAAAATGATAAAATTATGGGTAGAATATTTGGTTCATTATGTTCATAAAATGATAAGAAGAATTTTTCTATCCAAATATCATCGCAACAAACTCATACATTCCATACCTACTCCTGAATTTTTTTTGGTATATTGGAAAATCTCACTGTTAGCTGATGATACCATGACCTAAAATCGATCGTGTGGAAAAAAATCACACATAATATTGTTAAAAATATCATCAATATGTCTAAGTTGATAAAGGTTCTTAATTTTTATCCTATTTAACTTCTTGTAATCGATACACAAGTGAACAATTCCATCATCCTTATTGGAAAACAAGACTGGAGAACCCCAAGGTGACGTACTCGGATGGATGGATCTATTATCCATAAAATCTTTCATCAAAGTATTAAGAAAACGAATATATTATGGTGATATTTGATAATAATAATTAGAAATTGGTCCAACTTTACGAATCAAATCAATTCAAAACCCGATATCTCTGTTAGGTTGCATCCTAGATAATTCTCTAGGAAAAACCTCATGGAACAAATCCACTATGGGTGGAAACCAATTTTTCTTCATATCCCCATCATCCTAAAAATTACTCGCAGAATGGGTGGAGATCTCCCCATATTTTTGATAAAATATCCCCATGTGGTCTTCCTAGATATTCCATTCTCTATGATGAAAATATTGTTCACCCTTAGGAGATGTGAAATTTATTCTCTCACAGTAAAAATTGATGTGGTTTTGTTGAGATACCAACCACAACATACAAAAAATCAATTAAAAACATAACATCTCAAGTACATACATATCCCAAAGGATATGATACTCACAAACATTGAGGGAAACCCATTATCATAGATATATTTACTTTTACCATACACCCAATAGTGTTTCGATCATCATAACCCTACACACAAACTCCACCGTCAAACACTAACCATTAACAAATTGAGAAAATATAAAATAATTTGAGTCTATTTTATCAAATAAGGAACTAGAAAGCATAGAATAAATAGGAAACATACCTATGACTATCGATAGACCATCCTCTCTATCAATATGTGCAGTCTGGACTACATTAAATTGAACTATACCTCGACCCTATACTCCAGAATGTGTCCCATGTGTTGCACTATTCCACTGATATGGGTGCACTTTCCTATAAGTACCATTCTCTCCACCCTAACTAGAATGGAAAATAAAAATCCAACAGTTCCACCGGTACGTGGTATAAGACCCCCTTCTAGTGCTCTCTATCAGAATAGGTCTTCCATCACTTCCCATCAGACATTGGTTCCTATAGTCCCTTTGAAAGTGTTCGACATTGTGGTATAATTGGGAATCTACCAGTGGTTGATGAAACTAACTAAAAATGTGTCCCAGCCTACCTTGATAATGGAAAAACCCTCGATTACTACCTTGAGTTATTAATCCCCCCATCAACTAATCCATTTTCCACAGATCTAGTGAATTCTCTAATAATGATTCATCCTAACCTCTAAAGATGTGCCTCTAGTTCATCTAGAAGAAACCACATTTATCACACTAGAAGCCTTCTTTAGGTTCTCCTAAAAAATGAGAGTGTGATTCACTAATTCAATATCCATATTCAATTGGAATATATTTACCTAGGACTTAATCACAAGTTTAAGTCCATACAAAAAACATATGAACATTGCTACCTCATCTCCTACCAATACTAGGAAAACACACTATAAGTAGTTGAAGAGATCATCATTTTCCATCACTTACATTCTTACCTTCATCAAACACATAAACTCTACTTACCTCTACGGTCATAGAATCTCTAGGTAAAAGTGTTCCAGCATCTTCTCATGGAATTCCCACCATACCATTCCCTCCATCTACTCCCCCCAAGAATGGATATCCCTCCAACGATTCTCCAGATGACATGATATATTGGTTTTTAATTTAAAACTTTTCTCGAGAGGAGTTTCTTAGTGGTTCAATATTTTCTATATTGAACCAAGAAAGAACTCAACTGCCACTAGTCAAACCTCTTCAGTGAATGTGGAATGGTGAAAAAACTTAACTCCCAAGTCAGATTAGACATATTCTGCATAGCTTGCCCTGGGTTTCTTCCCATGAAATACATAAAGCAACTCATGTTCTCATGGAACTTACCTTCCTCCCTTCACCCATAACTATTTGGGAATCATGCCCAACTACTAAAGGAACATTTCAAAAAATATCCTCCTATCATCCTACAAACAAACTCCATTATATAGGATTGTCTCTATAATTCTAAGAACATGTCTTAGGACACATAACACATAATTAATAAATTTTACCAAGCGATATTAAAATAAATCCTCAATAATTTCTCATGCATACACCAGTCCATGATCAAAATCGTATTACTATAACTACCCTCAACCATCCCTAACCCCGGCCCATAACCCATGGGCCAGATGATTGAAACTTCCCTCTAATAAAATTTAGTAACATCCTAACCTTGGTTTCACATATTGATTCCCAGAGTTAGTTTGTTACATGACCTCAATCGCATCTCCTCAAATTCTAAAGGTTGCCGACCTATAGTGAGGGTCTAATATGTCATTTAGAGAGACTACACCATCTTTATCGAAAAAAATAAAATAGTGGAAATTAGTATATCAATAAACAATAAAATTAAATAATAACAAATAACCATGAAAGGACAAGAATCATATAAATAATCCCAATATAGGGGAAATGTCCATAAACTAAAGTAGTAAATACGTACTGCCTTGTACGTATCAAGTGTTGAATGAAAACCCAAAATAAAGACAAAAACAAACTTTCTTGTGGGTACCAACCTCATTTTTGGTTCTCTCATCCATGATCTATCTAGAATCCTAGATCAACCATCTATCATTGGGCTCTTTCCCTTGTCCAGTCTAGAAAGCATGAAGTCTACTCGGGTACCAATCAAAATCTCAAGTCGGGTGTGAGTACAACTCAGTAGGAAACCACCAACAATGTATAAATAAATTTATAGTGTATGTAGTTGTATAAAGAATAAAATAAAAAATGGTAAAAGTAAACTGGTTTTACATTTATTATTTTTTAGTTAACCACATTTACCCTCATGTTTTTGGTTACTCCCAATCCAATCATACTTACTTCGACATGTGTCAATGTATAAAACAAGAACCATAAGGATTTTACAATTTATTCACTCATTATGATATTATTATTAAAATTAATTTTAATTTTAATTTATTACCTTGGCATTCCAGTCCATGTACCATTATCACAAATGATTGGAGGTTATGCCCAATATCATTATATTAGGTATATGAAGAGTTAGTCTAGCACCAATATCATATGTACTAAAAATCATTCTAGTACCAAAAATCTCAAGTACATGGAGCATAGGTCCATCATAAATTCAAATTCATGCATCTGGGGACTATAGAATAAGTATGGATACCCAAGGATGAGGAAAATTCTTCCAAAATATACGCCTCATTGTTCACATTTACATATCATAGTTAAAAATTAATAACCCATTTATCAACCATTACCAACACAATCCACCAATTAAATTATCCATCACTATATTTAACATCATTTAATCCATTTAACCATTTAACCCAATTACTACGAGTCATGTCACATCTCATTAAGACTTACATGTTAGTCAAATTATTCAAGATAACATTCTTAACAAATACACAAATGTTTTAGGTGCAGTAACCTTATAATTCTCCTTTTCAATCCATAATAAACATTTCAAGGAAAACTGAAACACCATATGGGTTACCATCATGAATAGTCATTTAATATCTAATAGATCCAATAGGAACCATTAAGTGTTTCACAATTAGGATGTGATTTTATTCACTTTTCTTAGTGAAAACTCAACTTTTCAACAAGGAAACACAAACAAATAATTACTTACATAAGAAAAGGCATCAAGAATATGGTAAATAACATATAGATCACCAAACTTTGGATATTTTGAAACCTCTACCCCAACTATAATCCTCAATTCAGTTTAGAAAATTGAAAATCGCAATAGAGAATAAGATTTATGATAAAAACAAAGATCAATATTTTATGAAACAATATATGTTAACACATATATTTATACCATAATTAATGATCATATTCATCCCTCTCTAAATGGATAGAAATATATAACAGGGAAAAATTAAAACAATAAAATAATCACATACCATAGAGGAGTTGATATTCTTCCACCAGGTCTTATATTTTCAATAGAAAGGGTTAAAGAGGCCAAGGAATCCTATAGAGATACTCCAAGAGGAAGGGAAACTATATTATGCCAAATGAGGGTGGATAAGGATATAAACATAGTGTTTGGGAATTATTGATTAAATATTATGATATTTTATTATATGTGTGCATAGTTTGCGGGATAGGTCGAATAATTATGAGTAATTATGCACCTTAACATTTCCTCACATAACGAGATTCCTTTTGTGGTGCATGGTTTCACCACATAATTACATTAAGCATGTGTCAAACGTGCATCACCACTCTATTCATGGGTGAACGTCTTGGAGGGGTTGGCCACAAGGATTGGTCAAACCGTGTCCCCCCTTCCAGTCACACAATTTGTAGGGGAATACATTATAAATTTTCATAATAATGTGCGAACTGTGCAAAACCCCAGGAGCTTACAAAATTCCCCATATTCACATAAAATGACCCATAGGAGTGGCCCAACCAATGTATGATCAAAATAAGGATAAATGAATAACTGAGAATGAGTATTAGATGTCTTAAGAAAAGTTAGTATCTAACAAAGTTCCTTGATGCAAGGTGGAATATAAGTGTCATTATTATAAAGTAAGGGTTCAAACTGTGGATATGTCTCTAGAATCCAATGTTTAAGGGTTTAAGTAAATCTAATGTATTATTTTCAACTGATACATGAATTAATGAATACATAAATAATAGTTTTATGAATATATGTTTTATATGTTTGTACCATGGTCATATGATGAGAAAATATAGTAAGATAAGTAATGGATGTTCCAAGAAGATACCCCCCATTTATATATTGTGGTCGATTCAAGTATATAAGTAAGAAGAATATGTTACTCTAAAAAATATATTCACCAGTTTGAAAAATATTTATAATGGAATTAATTGAAGGTTATATTAAGAATAAAGGATTTATTATTAAAAAAATTCATGATGGATGGAAAAGAATAATACGCAAAGGAATAAGAAGGAAGACACCTCTATAGAGAAAAAACTATAATATTGATCTAATAGAGGTATATCATAAAAAAAATTGAAATTATTTATTCATAATATAAATTGAGGAGGAGAAGCATGAATAATTCCTATGTTGTTTCATAAACACCACTATAGGTAAAGAAGATAATATTGGTGGAAGATTCATCTAATGGTGGAGAAATATTGATGAAGGATGTAGTGGTTTTTATATAAAATAGTAGTCATGTAAATGTGGAAGAAGACTCACATTGGATGTTAATACCATCTTTATTAAAGAAGGATGATAATGAAAAAATACCAATAATAATGTTTTTATTACTAGAATCATCTAAATTATATTCTCTAAGAAGGCTTGGAAGTAAAGTTGAAGTAATGGGTTGGCTCATCAAGACTAATCCCATTTCGCAACTTGATGATGTTCAAGAAGTACAACTATCCCCGTGTATTTAATTTTTATAGCTATAGACATAATTATGTAGGTACAGGGAAAATATATATTCAAATAGCATAATATTATCAAGAAGGAAAGAATATATTGAAAAGGGTTGAACGAATTGATAAATTATGATTTAAAATGTGTTATTGAAGAAATAACCAATAAAATTAGGGTATAATTTGGAAATTTTAGTGATAGAAAATCTATATCTAGAATTAAAAGTGTCGATTGAAGATATTCCCAATGATATGAATATATGATCTACAAATGGATGTGATATATTGTTAAATATGATGTTGAATGGGGATGTTCATTTGAAATATATCTTAATCAAAAAGTTATGTTGTGTAAAACTCTAATATGAATTATAAAGTGGTTTCATGAAAAAAATGGTGCAAATAGTGACATCAGGACATATAAAGTGGATTCTGACCAAGATCAAAGAGAATAATAAACATTGTTTTTTAAGGAATTCATGTTATAATTTTTTTTCAAATAATAAATTTGTATCAATTATTGGTGTTTAAGATATCAATGGATACTAAAGAGAGGATAAAATTATTTATATATTTTAAATAAGTAAAAAATTATGAAATAGATAATCCAGAGGTGGTTGATAGTGAATATATGTTTGGAAGAGATGGAAAATTGTTGAATTAGTTGAAGGTTTTGAGTAAAATAATACATGTAAATGATAGATACTATTAGAATAGTGGTAGTTCATTAACCCCCAATAAGTGAGAAAATTATTATTTAGTAGGCCTTAATAAGTGGGAGTATTAATAATGATATTTGTAAGGGGGGATTTAACGAATATACCCCTTTTCATTTCAATGATAAAGGGAGTGTACATGAATGAAAACTGGAGAATATTTAGAAATATTTGATGTAGTGAACCTTTATATCTTATTAAATGGGGAGTAGGAATATGTCATTATTAATTTATATATTTTTTCATGGAATTAGGTTTTGGGTAGTGAAGATGAATTTATTATGGTATTTACAACAAATTAAAAAGGAGGATAATTTTTTCACTATGAATTTTATTATAAATCTTCTTTACAATCAGTTATTGTTGGATATATTAAAAATAGAGGGTAGAATGGAGATTTTTTGATGTATAGAGGTTGATGGTGGTTACTATACATGAGAAATACACTTGGTAAAGGATATTTGACCTTGAGAAAAATGGAATTACACTACAATTATAATCATGGAATATTTGACTGTAGATAAATCACTATAAATCCTCAAATAATGATGTAATGAGGTTATTATTGGTTATTATGTCATAACATAGCATTGGATTAAGTATGATAATGCAATAAGGCTTTTAAAAAATGTTATAGCATGATTGGTGAAGGATGATAGGACCACCCCTATTTTTTGTGGGATATGTCTTAGTGATACTTGCCATGTTGAGTGTAAAATATTTTTTTATCCTTTACAGATAAGATTAATACTTTGATATTAATATTATAAGTATATTATCCATTTTTATATGTTGAATTTAATTTTTAAAATAAAAATAAATAGAAAATATTTTAAAAGGATTTTTTTAGTTTAAATTTAGAGTTTCAAGGTCTATGTAAGAATTACCAAATATTTATAATACACATCTATGAGTAACATGGTATTATGTATGAGTTACCTAAATTAAAAAAGAGATCATCTATGAATATATTGACCATGATATGGGGATGTCATTGTGATATGTGATTAAATTGAAATGGGTTGATGAACCTCATAGAACCATAGTAGAAGTCACAATGAGCCTCATTTATACATAACTGAAACAAATTATTGAACATGGATGAAATAATTTTGGAGATTAAGTAAATCCAAGAAAGGGTAGAGTATGTAAAATAATTAATATTCCATTTTATATGGTGTTTTGGAATGAATTTTAGACATTATGTTTTCTTGGTTGAATTTTAAATTATGAAGGCAGTCATGGATATAATCATTATGAAATGAATTTTACATAGATACTGTTTTTTCAGGGTTAGTAGTGCATGAGATCATGGATGATCAAGATATAGAATTAAAAATACTTATATTTTCATGATTTATGAATTTAATTGTATTTAATTTTAGAGTAAAACTTTGACCTGTACTTCAAAATTGTCTTGGTAGAGTCCATACGTACATGGTTAATAAAGAAAAAAAAATAGATTTTACTTTGAAATCTAATATTGGTTAAATAGATTCATTTTACATGTTTGAATCAAATAACATTTTCATGTATAACAGCATATACTCATATGGTACACATGGAATGAACATGACACTTTGACATAATTACGGTGATCCAATTTACTTAATTAAAGTCTCATAGGTAAAATAATAAAATATATTAAATATTTTATGGAAATACAATAAGTGTATAGAGTGAAATTTTTAAATATGTGTAAGGAAGATCTTAAAGGATTTAATGAATCTGAGTGGTGAAACTAGATCCTAAGACATATAATTACTAATTAATATGGTTCATTGGATAAAGATTCTAAATAAATATGGATTTCAATTAATAAGGAATTTTTTTGTAGAACAAGTTAAATGTTACCAATAATAATTCTAGTGTGAAGTTAATCTTCATCAGGATTAGTTTTTCATCACTATGATTGAGTAGATGAAAAATAAATTACACCCTCATAATAAATTAATTTTTATATAGAAATGGAGAGGAATATTATAGTGAAGTTTTATTTCAATGGATAATAAATTCTAGAGTTATTACTCAAATAGATTCTAATTCCAATACTAAAATAAGGTGACCCACTTTTCTTGAAAACAATGAATCCTTTGATAAATTCATTCATAGAATGTGAATACGAATAATTTATCCTTGGTGGGTAGGGATTAATCCATAAATGATTTAAAGGTAGTTATCCTTGGAAAAAATTGATCACTACCAAACTTATATCTATAGAATAGTAAGAATTTAGTATTTTTATATATTGGAACATTAATTTGTATTTTTCTCTTCAATAGTTGTTTGATGTGGTTCATATAGGTAATACATAAGTTTGTATTATGTGATTTAATTTTTGTATTATTGATTTAATTCAATGTGTGATTTTGTGGGAGAAATAGGTTGAATTACATTTCTTCAAATAAGGGAAAAGTATCAATATTTGTGAGGGTTAACATTTTATGAGAGAAGTAAAAATGTTTATTTTGGGCCCCACCCTGATTCACCCCAACACATCAGATTTCCAAAAGATGGAATTAATAACTCTTATGTCCCAATATGTTGAAATTTAAATATGAATTTTATTTTCTATATCTCATGTTTTTCTTCAACTATCTTGAAAATCAAATTTTATATCCTATTTATTAATTCCAGATACTTCAAAACACTAAAAAAATCCCCAAAAAGTTATTTCATTTTTTTTGTACATTATATATCATCAAATAAATATTTTGACATCATTTAATTTATTTTATTTAAATATTTCTTAATTTTTTATTTTATTATTAATTAAATGTAAATATCTTTCTTAAATATTGTACAAATTATTTTTGAAATTATTTTTGAAAGTGTTTTATATCATTGATTTTATAAAAATGCCAAGAAAACATAAATAAAAGTATTTTATTAACTTATCTTCTAATATTTACGTAATATATATAATATTTATCATCAATTGAATTATTTTACATATATCACAAATTAAATTCCCTTTTAATATTCTACTTTTTATAGATTTAATTTTTGGTATCATTTGATCAAATTTTGAATTTATTCTTATGAAATACTGTATAGAATTTTTTATAACCCTTTTTATTTTTTACGTTAATATGAAATAACTCATGATTTATATTATAGGGAATATATATGTAACACCTAGAGATATTATGATTTATTTTTTTAGATTATTTTTATTTCTTCTATATCCTATTTTACACACAACACTGGGTTCTAAAGAAATATTACATACTATTAAAATATTTTTATGATAGTTAAAACCTATCCATTTGAATTGTAGGTAATAATAAGATTAAAAAAAATTATGAAATTATATTTTTTAATAATTTTTATAAAATGAATTATTGGTTACCAATTAATTTTAAATGAAAATAAAAAACCCATTTGAAAATAAAAGTAATCATTTTATAAAAAAATATTTTTATGATTGATTTCGTATATATAAATAAATTCAATAAATAACTTTCATTTACTTTTTTAATTAAATTTATATATTATATATTATATCAAATGTTTCAACATTAATATTATGTGTTTTATATGGATGAGGTCAAAAGAAATATATTTTTTCAAAAAACTATATTTTTTTCTAGAATACAATTTTATCGAATTTTGGACATTTATTTATAAAATTAATCATTGAAAATTTTAGAAAAATTATTTAAAAAATTAAATTCTTTTTTTAACCATGGTCTGAAATTTATCTAATGATGTATTTTTGAAAAATTTATGAGAAGATAAAACTTTTGATGTATACTGAAAAATAATGTTCTTTTTTAAGAAGAATAATTTTATTTATATCATATAAAAGCATAAAAAATTAAAATGGTTTGAAATATTAAATTACTAAAATTATATATTTATTAATACTATTTTTATCCTTGGAATAAATTTCATATTTAATTGAGATAATAAAACTTTATATACTTATAATAATTTTATCTTTGGAAAAAAACTTTCCCGTCGCGTACATGAGTATAATGTTAAATTAAATTCTACTAATTATGTGAATTGAATTTTTAAAAATGGATCCCATATTTTAAATTATAAGAATTTATATTTTTAAAAAAATTTAAACATATTTTTTGGCCATTATGAATAACAAAATGAGATAAAATTAATTAACTTGATTAAAGAGAAAATGGGTTTACAAAAACTAAAAGAATAATGAATAAAATGACCCTAAAACATGTCCAAAAGAAATTTTATTTTCATATTTAATCCTTATAACCAATAAGGTTCATTAATATTCTTTTTGGGAGGCTTTTTTTTTTACTTTGAAACATGTCAATACACATTTTTTTATTATTATAAGTGTTCCACTCACCTCACTTCAAAAAGACCACTCCATATCTTCTTACCTTCACAGCTCCAATAATGTTTATTTAAACCAATACCTAGAAAAATAGATTATATAATTCGATAAATTCATCCTAGATTATTTATTTTGGTTATTAATACATCAAATTAATTATTTTTGTGTAAACCTAAAGAGGATCTCTGAAGAAGATGTAAAATTATTAAACATGCATTTTTGCTTTATTTCTTATTCCACATCCATTAATCACTTTAAAATATAATAAAATTACACCACCAGTATCCCAAAAATATAGTATAATTTTAATAGAATAAATTATTTCCATATTATCTTTCACCAAATGAGATATGAAATCATTATTCGTGTGTATGACAGACTATTGCCTCACGAACCGATGTTATTCATTTTCCATCCCCACCTATCACAGATCGATATAATGAAGGATTTAATTTTTATATAATATATTTATAATATTATTAAACTTTTAAAACTATAATATCACATCAAACTTCTTACCTTCAAGCTCGTTGAAAAATAACAACATCTCTCATGTATATGGTGGACAACCACCTCACGAACCAATGTGATGTGTTTTTCATTATTGTTTTATTTGGATGGAAATAAAAATATATTACATTAATATATATAATATTTGTTACATAATTATACTTATGAAATTATAATATTACATATACCTTATGAATTTCCATTCATTGGGGAATACAATAACATTAATCATGTGTACGGAGGACTACCGCCTCTTGAAGTGATGTGATTTGTTCTTCACATACAATTTTCATTGAATTCAATAAAAAATTATTTAAATAAAAATATGTGATATATATGAAATAAAAATTATTCTTTAATTTAAATTTTTTATTTTTTTTATTTTTTTCAATTCATTAAAAAATGGAAACAACATTTGTTTGTACGTATGACCAACCTTCTGTACGAACAGTGTATTTCATTTTCTATCTCTAAATTTTATGGATTAATATAAATACATATATGAAAAATATAAATTATAGTAATATAATTTTTAAATTTATATATATTATAGAAATATTATATAGGTAAGAGGAAAAAAACAAAAAAAAAATCAAAAAATGCTTGAAAAACACTATAGTTATTACCTGAAACATGACTTTAACATAAAATTGTTAATAAATGGGTAATAAAATGTAATAAATAAATCATATATGGTGTGATATAAATAATTATAGTTATTTAATATATTTAAAATAGACATATATTTATTATAAAATAGTTTCAAACATGTATGAAGGAATTCAAGACAAAAGGTAAGGGAATTTTGTCTGACTTTTTTACTTATATGAGACACATAAGACATATTCAACACCTATTTATTTGATTCGGTGTATAAAATACACATGAATATTGTTTTTATGAATCCTCTAACAATTAATATGATTTAAATATCCATTTGAGTATCTCACTTTAATCGTGTTTACAATTTAAAAGTTACCAAAGATGTAGTGGATTTTTGTCACAATTTTCCTTCTTTAAGACACATGTTGTATTATACACCTATCATATTTAATGAGGTGTATAAAACACCTTAAATTATAATATCAAGAAATTATTTATTCTTAATATATTTTAATCATTATTTAATGTTATTCTATAGAGACCCAACCCAAGTAAGCACAGAGATGGTGTCTACTAACATTATATTTTCATGATTATAAGAAATCAAATCCTGAATTATTGAAGAGTTTAGTAGTCTTGGTAAAATAGATACATACATGAGTTTTCTATTACAAATTAATACGGTAATTAAAAAATATTTTTTTTACTTTTGAGGATAGCTTTATTCCATATACTGTATTCTTGTGTAACATTCTTATCACATTTCAGGGAATCCTAGGGAAATGAAACATAATAAGGGTGAGCTCAATTGCTCAGTAAAGAAAAAATATAGTGGAAGAAATAAGGAATCACTGAGAACATTCAAAATTTCATGGTAATAAATGGAAACACATTCCATTAAAATAACTTTATATGGAAAAATAAATATGGTAAGGTATGAAACTGAAACACATTCCATTTAATTAATAAAATGAGAATGAAATTAATCAATAGATATATTGACACAAAATATCATGGATAAATAATAGCTGAATCAAAATCAAGAAAATGATTAATTATTGGATCCAAGGTCTTAGTCATATGAAAACTTATACCACCAAAACCTTTCACAAGGCAGTTTAAAACTATAGGTTGAAACCCATTTAATTTTCACAAATTATTTATCTCATGAGAATATGTTAATTCATCAAGGGGATATATAAAGTCCAAGACCCACCCATCATTGTTAGTCCAAATCATTCCTCATATCAAATAATTGAAATAAATAATACACCTTATCAAATATCCGTATGGAATAAAGAATATATATTTTTTAATATTTCTCTAGATAATAAAATAATTTTCAAAGTAAACACCATATGTAAAAATGATATACGATTTATGGAATAAAAATTTCCATGAAAAATGATATGTATAGTTTGGGGAAATTCAATGTCTAATGATCATAGAAAATTAAATATTCCAAGGGGGTTAAAAAAGGAATCAAGGAAGTTAATGTGAATACTATCCTTAGAGAAATTAATCATAAACCATCTAGATAAAGAACAAGGATGGTATTAATAAAATATATCCTAAGTGGAGTAGAAAAAAGGTATGCTATCAATGATGAATAGAAATACTACAAAAGATAATTTAAAAATATTATAGAACAAAAAAGCCTTTTATTTTGGAATTTTTTTTGGAAAAACTTTTCTTTTAAAATCACTTTTTAAATTGATTTTAAAAAAATAACCTTTTACAGTTTTAAAGGAAGCATCAAATAAATTAAGGTGGTTAAATTCATACATGTTGTACAAGGTAAAAAACGTTTTTTATGGTAAAATGGTTAGAAAAATTACTTTTTTGGAAAGAGACAACAAGATTCCTTTAACAAAATTATAAAAATATAAAAAGGGTAAAAATTTATTGAATAAATCATTTTGAAAAGTTTAAAAATATTTTTGAAATCTATTTTAGAAAACTGTATTTTTAGAAGAAAATAGGTTCTTTTACTAAAGACTAAATGAAGTAGGGTTTTCTTAAAAGAATTTTCTAAAACATTTTGAGTACCAAAGACTATAAAAATGGTACTAATAATTTAAAAGGTCATTAATAACCAAAGGAGAAGAAAATTAATGGGTTTATTAAAAAATTATCAAATAATTTCCAATAATGGAAATTTAGCTGTAAAAGATTCATGAAGAAAATGATATTGTGATGTGAAACCTAGAAAATACCATAATCAAACAATAAATAGATTATGTGTGTCAAATGTAAATCCTCATAAAAATGTGGAAATGAAATAATAGATTGTGAAAAGTGACTACCCCCATAATCTTAGAATATTAACAATAACAAGGAAGTAGTATAACCCAAATAAATGAAATTGGGTTATGAAATTGTTTTCCACTTGGTAACTTCTAACTCAAATCCCATTTGATAAAATAACTCAAATTAAAACTCAAAATATAATGAATAATGAATGAATCATGATATTATATGAAAAATTGGAAATATGTAAGCCATATATAATAAATTAGGTTCACAAAAATAAAGTAAAATTTTGAAGATAATATTAACAATCACAAAAGTAAGTGATATTATAATGATAATTATTAAAAACTCTCTCAAGAATAATAATATTTAGACATTACAAAGTGTTTCATACCACATTGAAACATTTGAATCATAATATCCATGAAGGAATAACATTAAATGAAAATTATAATATCATGAGAATAAATATATTCATAATATAACATGTTAAATGGAAGTATATACACCATATAAAATAAACTATGTGCATAACAACAAATAAATCTCAATGGAATGTAAATTGAGACAAAATCCCTTAACTCACATTTCTATTCAGAAGAATATACTTTAAACTCCTATATAGTGGTTTTAAATATGTAAATAACTAATACAAAAATAATACTTATATTTATAATATCATATATGATATTTATATAATATCTTATTACCCGATTGTTAACAATCTATCATTATTTTCCCTATTTTGTGTGTTAATTGCATAATCTTTCGAGTATGTTTTGACTTGTTATTTGTTGTTAATTTTTTGATTTTATCATCTATAGAATGTAATACATTATGTAAATATCATATATATTCAGTATATATGTGTTTAGAATAATCTTTAATATTTAGATATAATAAGTTAAACGCAACGTTCATGGAGATGGTAGGTCATATGTATGAATGAATGCTACTTTCATTTCTTTCATGTATTAGAAGAATGAAACAACAATTATATATATTTATATTATAATTATAGTATAATTAATATTTCATATATGTTACATAGGTTTATTTGGACCATCCTTTATAAATTCCATGTATAGTATGAATGAATCACATCACTTTGAGAGGGCAGTAGTCCACACTTCCACAAATGATATTATCTTATTCGAACAAAATAGAGTGTATAAAGGCATATTTTATAAAATAATTAAAGATTTATAAATGAATTATTAATATAATTTTTATCATATATATATATATATAAATAGCGTGTCACTCATAATTCCCACCATTAGAGGTGATAAAGGAAGAATGAACAGTCATCGTTTTAGGAGGTGGTAGTTTTCCATACATATAAACGTTAAGTTTGTCACCCATTATATGGAAGTGTGTTTATGTGTGTGTAGAAAACTTAACAAAAAAATTAAATATATTGATTATAATATTTTTTTCATAGAATCATGGAATTAGAATAATTTAAATACTAGATAAATAAATAAAACTAATGAGCTTGATGAAGGATGTTACCTCTTAATCGGGTAACTCATTTTGGTTTGAACCCAAGGGTTTCCTTGGATATATTTTTGATAAAAGTTAGGATTATAGGTTTAGGGGAGGGATTTTTATGAGATATTTGGTCATATATAGGTGAATACAATGAGGCTTGAGAGGTGTGAGGAAGTAGGATGCTTGAGTTCTTTTTTATAGTGGAGGAGGAGTGGCACTCTTGTAAATTTTGGAAAATGGAATTCCACCCACATTTTTTACATTTAAAGTGGATCCAATAAAGAAATATATTCAATTAAATGGAGTATAGAGTGTAAATATTATCATAAAAGGGATTTTTGACAAGTTTCTAGGTCATTTTGGCTCTTAATTTTAAGGTTTTCCCCTATTGAGACATATTTTCTCTTAATTGTTGTAATTACTTTTAATCATATTCACAAATATTTTTTTTCAAAAACTAAGTTGAAATTGTTATAAATTATAAATTATTATAATTAAAAATATGGAATCCAATTTTACAAATTCCAATCACATAAGTGGAAGAAATTAATTTAAATTTAGTCCTATAGACGGGACAACAATGCAGGTTTTTAAAGTAAAAACCTCCCAAAGATTGCTAAGTTTTTATATCAAATATCAAAGTGAAATTGATTACAATGATCTAAATTGGATTAATTAATAAAAAATATATATTATAAAACATTAAAATATATTTACAATATTATTTAACCTTCTAATTAAATTATAAGAAAAAGTAGCATTGAATTAAAATTTAGTATTTTTCACTATTAATTAAAAAATGAAACTTTACAAAAAAATACCCAAATTTCACCATAATATATTTTAATATTCTAATTTAAAATATTTAGTTTTTTAAAATATAATATTTATAAATGTAAAAAAAAATTAAAATAGGTTCACCATTAAAAGGCATTAAATGTACCTTAATAACAATATAGGTATTTATGTGTAATAATGGGTTTATTCTTATCTCATACCTATCAAATATACTGGATTAATATAAAAATATTTTATTTATAATGATATAATATATGTATATATATATTACATTAATATCACTAACTAATTGTAACTAATTTAATTTATTATGATGAAACAACTTTGTGAGCATAAAACTAGTTTTCTATAAAAACATTTCCTTTATGTAAAACATGCATTTTTATAATTTATTTAATCCTATTCAAAACTTCTAATTTTATGACTAGGTTATATCTTATTATATTAAATAATAATATTTTAATAATATATTATGGTTCATTAAAAACCAGTCTTTTGTGTAATGTAAACTATTGAAGAAAGTATCTCTTTTGTGTAACGAAAACTAACTCAATGTTGCATGAGTTGAAATATATAGAATATATTGAATCTATTTGAAATATTAAATATATTTTAAAGTATTATGATATTATATTCCCTTACATGATTTATGTTTCATTTCACATAGGCTAACAAAAAAATGTTCTTATTTTAGAATGTTGGGGCATTACATTCTCCCCACCTTATTTAAATCACATCATCTCAATTTAAAATAGATAATGGTATTATATTTTTTGAAATTTCCTATGTTGGAATCCCAAATCATGATAAAGGTTTGTAAAACATCCTATATAAAACATAGTATCATAAGTACAAAGGTCACCTGGACCAGCATATAATTGGGTCTCTACCTATGAGAACATTAGTTAAAAGTGGAGATACATATATAAATGATGGAAAATCATAAAAATTTATACGGATTTATTGAGTTCATCAATAAAAAAACAAGTTAATGATTAATGAAATGTTAAGGGAATAAAACCATAAATATATGATGATTTATAAGACCATCGACTCAACTAAAATAAATGTATTAGGAAAAAAAATTATGAACCTTTTCCTCATGATGAGAAACAATTTTACTACGTAAGAATACAATGAAATTTACTTAAATGATATATTAAAATTCCTATGAACTATTCCATCTTTTAGTTATGTTTTGATCAAATTCTAATTCAACCTTTAATTCAAGAAATGGGTATCCAAAAATTAACTTTGATCTCTGATGCACTAAAATAAACATTTAACAGATCATAAGGCCCAAAAAATAGTGAAATGTATTTAAATTTTCTCTAACTATTATCAAAAGTAATATTGTTAAGACAATAATATATAAACATAAAATGTTAAACTATTGGTTCATCATTAATATTTATTCATAAATTATTTAACTAAAAATAATGACATATTAACCAAGACATTATATAGGTTAATGGATGCTGTGAAACACTTATCATCCTTCGATCATGGGTTAAAGTCCTATATCCTTTTCAGACGTGATGGGCTGTCACCCATAATACAAGTTGTCCTTTTCTAAAACAAAATTAATATAATTTCTAATATAAATATTATGGACATCCTTGAAATAAGGTTAGTCACTAAATATCATTTTAACTAAGGATTTAAATACAACCTTAATACAAAAATACTTTATCCATGTTATTTCCACATAGGTTCTTCCTTGGTCTAAGGTTTAAGCTAGGTAATTAATTTTCATTATCTATTCAAATACTTTATAATTTTTTATAAAGAAAATTTAAATTATCTTAAGTATATCCCCCAAAAGTGTCAAACCAGGTATGTTGTAAGGCATGTTGTCTGGTACTAGGTTATACCAAGTCAGGACCAACCCATAATGTCAGAGTTGTTACACCTAGGTACATATATTCCAGAACCACATCCACTTGTAGTATCCAAGCATGGATGTATTGTTAAAAAGACCCAAAAAATGTATACCTTACAAAATTATACTATGTTATTCTATAATTATCCTCAAATTCTGCCTTAGGGTTATGTTTTATAATCTTTTTATTTCTAAATCTAGTTCCTAAGGTTTCTACTAAAATTATTTTGATATTAAATATAGTGACCCAAACCCAATAAGTCTGGAGCCAGTGTCTACAACCATTATATTGGCATGATTAGAATAAATAAAATCTTGAAGGTTTGAAGAGTTTAATAGTCTTGGTAAACTAAATACATACATGGGTCTTGTATTACAAATGGATACACTAATTAAAATATAATTTTTTCTTTTGAGTATATCTTTCTTCTATATAGTGTATCCTTTCATAATATTATTAACACAATTCAGGGAATCCTGGGGAAAGAAAACATAAAAAGGGTGAGATCAAATTATTAGTAAAGAAAAAATATAGTGTAAGAAATAATGAATCAATGAGAATAGTCAATACAGAAAGGTAATAAATAAAAACACATTACATTCAAATAACCAGATAAGGAAAAATAAATATGGAAAGGTAAGAAACTAAAACACATTCCACTAAATCAATGAACTACGAATGAAATGCATCCATATATACATTGATGAAAAATTTCATGGATTAATATTATTTAAATGAAAATGAAGGCAATGCATAATTATTAGACATCATATATCAGACACATGAAAACCTATACATCTAAGACTATTCATAAAATAGTTTAATGTTGTAGGTAGAAACCCATTTAATTTGTGTAACTTATTTTATCATGATAACATTTTAATGAATCGAGGGGAAATATAATGTTTGGGGCCCACCCTTCATTGACAGTACAAGTCATTACTCAAATATAATAATTGAAATAAATAAAATGCCCTAAAAATATCTATATGGAATAAAGAATACATATTTATGAATATTTCCCCAGATAATCAAATAATTGTTAAAGTAAACACCATATGTAAAAATGATATATCATTTTGTAAATAAACATATCCATGAAAAATGATATGGTTAATTAGGGGAAATTCAATGTATAATGATCGTAGGAAATTGAATATTTCAAGGGGACTAATAAATGAATCACATAAGTGAATGTGAATAATATCACTGGATAAATCAATAATAAACCATCTAGAGGAAGAATAAGGATGTTATTAATTCCACATATCCTAATTAGAGATGAAATAAAGGGTTTCTCATTGATGATTAGAAATACTATAATATATAATTTAAAACAATTCTTGAGGAAAATATCCTTCTATTTTGTTTTTTTAAAACCTTTTCTTTAAAAAACACTTTTAAAAACATTTCCTTTAAAAAATATACATTTTAAATTGAAAAGTAAGCTTCAAAAAAATGATGGAAGGTAAATTCATACATGTCATATAAGATAAAAATAACAATCATTTTATATGGTAAAAATGTTATAAAAATTATTTGTTTAGAAAGTGATAAAAAGATTCATTTGAAAACAATGGTAAAAGACAAAAAGCAGAAAATTTTATTTAATTAATCATTTTTAAAGGTTAAAAAATTTATTTTTTATAAAACTGGGCTTTTATATGAAAACAAGTTCTCCTACTTAGGAGAGAATGAATTCAGTTTTTCATAAAAACATTTTCTAAGACATTTTAAATACCAAAGAGTAGAAAAATAGTACTAATACATTAAAAAGGTCATAAAAAACTAAATGAGAAGAAAATCAAAGTGTTTTTTATAAAATGATTAAATAATTTCCTCTAAGGGAAATTAAGGGGTAAACAATCCTAAACAAAATGATATTGGTAAGTAATCACTTGAAAAGACCATAATGTTGATTTGAACATCAATCAATCATTAGATTATGCGTTTCAAATGTAAATCTACATAAAATAAGTGGAAATACAAAAATATATAATTAAAAGTGATTAAAAACATAATATTATAATACTAACGACAATAAAGAAGTAATATAACTCAAAAAAAGAAACTGGGTTATGGATTTTATCTCCACTTGTTAACTTTTAACTCAAATCCATTTAGATGAAATAATTTAAATTGAAACTCATAATATTATGAAGAATGAATGAATCATGATATTATATGAAAAATTGGAACTATGTACACTATATATAATAAATTAGGTGCACAAAAATAAATTTATTGTTTCAATAGAAAGTAAAAAAATCACAAAACAAAATTAGATTTCAAAGATAATCATTAAGAACATTTTGGAGGAGAATAATATTTAAACATTCTAATGTGTCCCATACCACATTGAAATATTTGAAAAATAATATCCATGAAGGAATAACATTAAATAAAAATTATAAAATCCTAATATTAAATATATTCATGATATTACATTTCAAATTATAGTATATACACTATATAAAAGAAACAAGGTTCATAACAATAAATAAGTCTCAATGTAATATTAATTTAAATGAAATCTCTTACATTAAATTTCCTTTATAGTGAACATAATTTAACCTCCTGTATAATGGTTTTAAACCCATAAATTAATAGTACTAAAACCAAACATATATTTATAATATCATGTATTATCTTTATATGAAATATCATTACCCATTTGTTAACAATATTTCCTTATTTTTACTATTTTGGGTGTACATTTCCTAGTCTTTTGAGTCTGTTTTGGCCTATTAATTGTTGTTCCTATAATGTATTAACCATATCTATAATTTAAACCATGATGTAGATATCATATATATTCAATATATATGTATTTATAATAATCCATAATATTTGGAGAGAAGAAATGAAATTCATTGTTCATGGAGAAAGTTGATCGTATATACACATGAACGCTACTTTCATTTATTTTCCATATTAAAATAATGAAAATAAAATTATATACATATATATTATAATTCTAGTATCATATATATTTTATATATTTTTCATATGTTTATAAAAAAATACTTTATAAATTTAATTTATAGTGTGAATGGATCACATGGCTTTGAGGGGGCGTAGTCCACACTTCCACAAACAATGTTATCATATTACCACAAAAGGGAATGCATAAAGATATATAAGGATTCAGACTTAAATTTTACATAATATTTATTAAATTCATGAATTTTACATTCATTCACATTGAGAATATTTTTAGGTTAAGTGTTTTAGAGAATTAGGCCATAACTATTACATAACAACTCAAAAATTACAAAGTAGACAAGTCTACTCACTATACATTTTTTCATAATCTAAAACATTTTAAAATAAAACATGTTTTATTTTTCTTAATAAAAATCTTTATAAAATTAATCTTGACTTTTTTTTTCTATTAACCATCCTTATACCCTATGGAAAATATTTCAAAAACTTAGAATGAGCACAAAAATCTCAGTAAGGGGTATAAAAGAAGGAAAGAAACCATTTGTCCAGGAATATTTTATACTCATGGAATTTTTTCCATAAAATCATATTTTCACCCATAAAACATAAACTTCTAGCTTAACTAATGAAATCAAAATATTCCTATAAAACTCCATAAAAATTATAAATCATAAAGGTAACTTATGGAATCAATATCATTCTTACATTATATCTGTCATGGTTACATAGGGAGTAAACTTCATGGTTACATTTGGAATACCCATCATTGTATATTCCCTAAACCTCTTAAGATAAACCCAACTAGTTTACTATGTCTCAATACTTAATGCATTGGAGAGGTATCACAGTCTCACCCACCATTTTTCTATCATATAATTGAACATACTCATAAAAAATTCCCAAAAACCATAACATAATCATAAAACATAAAACATGCATAATGGAAAAATAAAATTTCTACTTTGAATTAAAAATATATAATTTCAAGATATTGAAATATTTAATCCATTATAAAAACCATTTTCAATACCAGAATTCCGAAAAAGGAAATTTATTTTTCATTTAAAAACATTAAGGCTTGTATAGGAATCCAAATTTCAAATAATGGTCACAACAACAGAAAAGTCATTGTCACCGTATATGTTAAAAATAATATTAATTTTTCCATTTAATAAAGTAAAACAACTCATATAAAAAGACTAATTTTGAAAACATTTTAATGAAATTAAAATTCAATGGGGTTGATTATACACTTTATAAAAGTTGGGGGTGTATAAAATAACAATATGCCTCAATAAAAGGAGATTGAGACTTAGTCCCTTACCTTGAGCCCGATTCATCATGTATATTTTTTATATCCCTAAATAATACAACCAGGTTTTTTTAAAAGGTTGGGACTGAAGCCTCATTTTTTATTAAAACAAAGAAAATACCTCTTTAACTAGGTAGAGGGAGAGCCATTACATAGCCCGAAGGCCCAGTGGGCATTTATCCCATTACATGTCCCATAGGCCCATTTTTTTGGCCCAAGGCCCATTCTATGAATAGTACTATTACAGTACCCTGGGCTACTATAGTCCTCCAAAGTACCTGATGCTGCTACAGTACCCTGCCGCCACTATAGTGACCTGCCACCGCTAGAGTGCCCGCCGTTGCTATAGTGCCGCTACTGCTACAGTGCGCTACAATACTGCTACAGTACTGAACCCAATGGGCTTTGAGAAAATTTACTTTCTTGAGAAAATTTTTCATGTTTACTATTTATTTTATATAATTTATTACAATTTTATAACAATTACTTAATTATTTAAGTTCATGTTAGAGATTTTGTCAGTATTCAGTGCTTAAATCCAAAATGACTTTGTTAAGTAGAATACAGTCAAAGTGGTCATTATTAAATCATATCTTGAATAATATTCATGAAATAATAATAACTATTATATATCAATTATTATTTTAAATCTATTCATTAAATATGGAAATGGAAAATGAACAACATTACAATCATGTAGACGGTAAGCCATACATACACATTAGTTACATTTTCATTTTTCAATGATCAATATGAAAATAAGGTAATTATCATTTTATCTTTATAGAATAATCATAATATCATTAAAATCATATCAATAATTTAAATATACTTCTATATATCATATAGGTGGTGTGATCATGAAAAACGAATCGCATCTCTTCGTGGAGGTGATAGTTCACATGTACGCATGAAAGATGTTGTCATGTTTATGTGCATGGATGGTACGAAAGTAATTTGTATATTATTATTTTATAATGATAAATATGTCATTAATATCACATATGAACATTAATTACACCATTATAATAAGTCTTGAGAGATGTTTATGGGAAAAAAATTATATCAGTTTGTGGAGGTGATAGTTCACACGTACACATGAATGATTAATTATTTTCACATTTAATGGAAGTGGAGATGGATTTATGTTATGATAATAACTTAATAACATATTAGTATATTTATGATACTATATTTATTATTTCATCATGGATGAAGAATATTTAAATAAAGTGGAAGAAGAAACAAAATGGAAACACTTAAATAAAAACATTACCTTTCCTTCGGATGATCACATTTCTTTACATCTTAACACCTCTAAGGTGGGAGTTATTCCAAGAAAAGGCCTCAAGAAAGTGTGGATGGATTCTAGGAAGGTATTTTATTATATATTGGACAAACCCAATGGGTTTTCAAGTGTAATGAATATATATGAATAGGTTCCCTTTTATAGAAGAGGGGAGGGGGACTCTTGGAATTATTAAAACTATTAAATTAATATAAATTTATTTTCTATTAAAAATGGATCAAAAATAAATTATTTAGAATATAGGATTCTTTTGGGTTGAAATACCTTCATCCAATCAAAATTTGACAAATTTCTTTAATCGTCATATTTTTTTAACCCTTTTAACTCTCACCATTTTATTATGTAATTTTCAACTTTTGGCCTAATAAAATTACTATAGCCTATTAAACGACCAATAAAAGAGTCATTGATGACATATTAGGAATTTTCCAAAAAGTTTTTCCAAATTTTTCATTTTTTATAAATTTTATAACATTTAGTAAAATATTTTATATTTGAAAATACTAATAGTGTCAATTTTGACATTATTCATTAGTTTACTTTTTAAAAATATCACAATAACAAGATAATTTCAAAACAGCACCTTTAAATCATCACCAAAATGTCAAATGGATCTATAAAATTCGTGTATGTCATCAAGTATGTCAAATTATGTTTATTTTAAAATTTATAATACCATTTATTTGATTTCTTCATTAATTAGGAAATTACTTCATCATCATTATGTAACCATGTAATTAAATTATTTGTTTCCTAAAAATTATAAATAAATTACCATGCTGTAGATAATAATTTTATTTATAAAAATAATATTTATATTAGAATATATCACTTATATAACCCTATATTAAAATTTTTATAGTTATGAGAGACATGATTATGACATCTTTCTCTTTACTTTAAATAAAAGGTTATAAGTGTCATAATCACACCCAAGTGTCTTCCAAAGTACACAATTTGGACTCATGGATTTTATGTTTCAATTAAAACTCATCCAATAATGTTATTACAAGTGTTATGGTAGTTTTATAATATTTATAATTTTATTTTAACCTTTAATTACTCGATTTACCCTTAACTATGGTAATAAAATTTATTATTAAAGTTATTATTCATAATGTCCAAAAATAAAAGGGACATATTTACATAATTTTTACCTTATGATATAAAATATGGAATCAATTTATCCAAATTCAAAATATATAATCTAAATAATTAAAGTAATAAAAAATAAATCCTGTTGCCGGAATAAAAAACGAGTTTTTAAAGTAAAACGTTTAGAAGTTTACATAATTTTTATATCCAATTTCAATGTGAAATTGATTCCAATTAACCAAATTGTATTAAATGATAAAACATAATATATTTATACTTTAAAACCAAGTAAAATGATAATATAAAAATATAAATAAATTAGACGGAAAATTAGTTTTGAATTTAAATACATTGTTTTCACTATTCATTAAAATATGGAATTTATCAGAAAAATACCAAAAATTCAACCAAATTAAAATTTAATACTATGATCATAAAAAAGAAGTTTCTTTTTTCAAATTTAATTTTAAAAAGTGAAAAAAATATATTTAAAATGGGTTCTCAATCAAAAGGTGGAAAAACCGTGTTTTTGGAGAAATACTCCTTTTTATTCATAAAATTGAATTTATTCTTCTATCATGTCTAGAAAACATATAAGATGAATTTTAAACATTAAATTTAATTTATATTTCATTAATATAATCCATAAAGTGTGACTATATTAATTTATAAAAACAATTATTCTCATTTAAATAGTTTTTCATAAAAAATACATCTTTTATATTAAATTGGTTTTTATTTACATTTCTTAATAATTTAGTAACAGATGAATCAGTTTATAAAAATATGGAAACCCTATATTTATAATTTATTCAATAATATTCATTCTATCCATTATATCAGTTTAGTCATAATGGTAACATTAAAATAATAATATTTAGTTTGTCACTTAAACTCAAGGTGGCGTATCATGTATGCTATCGAACATAGTGTTTCTTTTTTTAATGATTGGAATGTTACAAGGTATGTGTTATAAAATAATTATAGAAGTATAAATAAATTTAAAAAAAATCATATATATCATATATATAAAAAGCGTTTCCATCATAATTCCCACCATGAGATGGGGTAAAGGAAGAATGAATAATCATCATTTCGTGAGGTAGTAGTTTTCCATACACATAAAATATTAGTTCGTTACCCAGTAGATGGAAGTGTGTGTAAGTGTAGATTGAAACCTTAACATAAAAATATTAGTATATTGATCATACTATTATTTTTATATATTCATGGAATAATAATAATTGAATGAGTTGAGAAAGAGAAAAAACTAAAGAGCTTAAGGAAGGATGTTACCTCTTAATCGGGTAACTCCTTTTGGTTTGAACCAAAGGGATTCCTTGGAAGGATTTACGATCAATGTGAGGATTATAGGTTGAGGTTAGGTATTTTGAGGAGATATTATGGCATATCATGGTCGATCCAAAGTGGCTTGAGAGATGTGAGGATGTGGGATACTTGAGTGGCTTTTATAGTGGAGGAGTGAGACTCTTGTAAATTTTGGAAAAGCAAATTCAAACAAATTTTTCCATTTAAAGTGGATCCAATAATGGACCAAAATATATATATAAGGGAGGATAGGGTTTAAATATTACCAGAAAATGTATTTTGGACATGTTTCTCGGTCATTTTGTTCGTTAAGATTAATGTATAGTCCATTTGTTAAGTTTTTTCTTCTTAATCATTGTAATTAATTTTAGTCACTTTCAGTAATATTTTTTGACAAAAAATAAGTTAAAACTATTAAAAATTATAAATTATGATTACTAAAAATTTTGAATACATTTTTTCATATGAAAATCACTAAAGTGGGATAAATTAATTTAAATTTAACCCCATACACGGGACGACGATGCAGATTTTTAAAATAAAAAGGTCCAATAGTTTCCTTTGTTTTTATATCCAAATTCAAAGTGAAATTGATTCAAATAAACTAAATTGGATTAAATAATAAAAAATCTATCTTATGAAAATTTAAAACCAATTTAAAATATTATTTAACCCTTTAAGTAAGTTATAAGAAAAATAAGTTTTAAATTTAAATTTAGTATTTTTCATTATTTAATAAAAAATAAAAATTCAAATAGAAATACCAAAAATTCACCCTAACATAGTTTTTATGTACCTATTTAAAATATTAAGTTTATTATAACATATAAATTTATAAAAGTTCCAAAATTTGGATTTAAAATAGGTTCTCTATTAAAAGATGGTAAAAGTGCCTTAATAAAAATACAGTTTTTATGTGAAATATTGTGGTTGTTCTTATCACATGCCAATTATATATAATGGATGAATATAAAAATATTATATAGAATATTATATATATATATATATATGTGTGTGTGTGTGTGTGTTTATTACATTAATATCACTCACTAATTGAAATTAATTTAATGTATTAGTATAAAATATCTTTGTGTGTATAAAAGTAGTTTTCTATAAAAACATTCCCTTTATATTCAATTGGTTCTTATATTCATTAATTGGAAACCTATAAATTCATATTATATTTTTGTAAATCATATATTTTAATAAGTTAGTTAATCCTATTCTCAATATATAATTTAATAGCTAGGTTATATATCATTATATTAAATAATAACATTTTAATAATATATTATAGTTCGGTAAAACTCAATTTTGTATGTAACGTAAGCTTTAAAATAAATTTACTCTTGCGTGTAATGAAATTTAAACAAGTGTTGTGTGCATTGAAATATATTGAATATATTGAATATATTGAATATATTGAATATATTGAATATATTGAATATATTGAATATATTGAATATATTTAAAATAGTAAATATATTGTAATGTCTCAAGATATTATATTCCCTTACACGTTTGATGTTGCGTGTCATACATGCTATCAAATACAATGTTCTTATTTTATAGTTTGGGGGTGATATATATTCTTTCATGAGGCTTATGATTTAATGTTTACAAGGTTTAAAGGGTTATATAATAAAATATCATAGTTTTTAGGTTTGTTTACGGTTATTCTTCTCATTATGAAATATTAAGATCCATCTCTCAAGAAACTCAAGATTTTTTCCTCTTTTCATTTCAAGATAATACATGTTTTCCCTTCATTTTCGAACTTTTATGTTCTCAAGAGTTCAAAAGAATGTAATAAAGAAAAAAATAGATGTTATTTCACAATTTAAATTATTATTTTCTTCCATATACATGATTTATAAAAATAAATTCAAATTGTTTTTTCAAATTATCCAATAGAATTATTTAAAATAATTTTACCCATGTTTGACATTTTAAAAAGTGTTTTAAAATGAATCTTCATGTCATATTCCATAAAAGGAAAATTTGTGTTCTTTTATAAATGTTAAAGGAATATTTTTTTTAAAGTGTGTGGAATTTCCCAGCATCAAGACCACTTAATATTTTAAATCTTGCTAAAAAAATATAGTTTATTTTCAAATAAAAGGATTTACATAATGTTTTAAAAAAAATTTGTTTTAAAAATTAATTTTTAAAGAAATTTTATTTTCTTCAAGTTTTTTAAATAACTTTTGAATCTTCCATTATATGTTTCGATATTTATCTTAAAAGAAAATGATTTTGAAAATTTTTTATATGATTTTTTTTCAAAGAATACTTATTTTACTCAAGAAATGTTTTGAATGATTTTTAAATATTACTTTATATGGTTATAATTTTATTTTGAAAGAAATGGATTTTTAAAATGGTTTACATTTATTTTTTTTCAAAGAAATTTAATTTTCCTCAAGAAATGTTTTAAATGTTTTTAAATCTTCATTTATAATCACCAAAGTTTATTTTCGAATATATTTATTCTTAACATGTTTTATGTTTAGAAAATCAATGTGGAGATGATATTTTCCTAAAGAAATTTCTTAAATTATTTTTAAATCTTCTTTTATATGTTTTCAAAGTTAATTTGAATGAAAAGTATTTATGTAATATTTTATGAATTTATAGATTCAAAATAGTTATTTTCAATGTAATGTTATTTTATTAGAGAAATGTTTCATGTGATGTATCTTTAATAGTCATTTTCCATCTAAGATTACATCCTTTGATGTTACATAATCATTATTGGGGATATGATCCAATGAAAGAATCTTAATATTTCTCTGTATTGTGAATGTTTATGTTGAATATTTTTTTATTAAACCCATTTATTTTACATTAGTTATTCTATGGTGAATTGATAAAATGTTTATGAAACCTATTTTATTTACACATATTATGAGATGATGAGACGATGGATGTTTTTTTAATATCATGGAACACATTAGTATGTTATTAATTTTTATGTGGGGGTGGGGGGAATATGTATCTCTATAATGAATTGGGTAAATATTTATATCTCATGATATAATATTGGGAGACAAGTTGATGGTCTTGATCCCCAATGAGAAATAGGTGAGTACCAACCCACTAGGGGAAACAAATGTGTCCAAACCCACAATGAAAAAATGGTGATTAGTCCTAATCCACTACATTGACGGTCTTGGAAGTAAACTGTCATTTAATGGGCCTATAAATTGACACGTATTATTACATGATATTAAGAATAATTATACTTCAAATACAAACCAAGGATCATAAAGTATAATATCTTTGGAATAATATATACATAATTAGAAAGCATAAACCAAAATAAATAAAATATTTTATTTAATAATAATAATGATATCCTAACACCCTTTGATCTCTTACATCTAGATAGGATAACCTAGGGATAACATATAATAAGGTATTAGCTAAAAAACTATATAAGGGAATGAATATAAGAATAAATCATAGCACATGGGATAGAAGGAATAACATGATGGAATAAAAAGGAATAGAACATGAATAAACATATGGAATCCTAACGTAAATAATATGGGTTTATGTAATCATGGAATAATATTAATATGGTAGAAACATAAAGCATGACATAGTCCCGAGTAAAATCTCATTGTATATGGAGGATCAATAGTCAAGGCTAACCATCATGACCGTTGCACATGGAGAATTAGTTAATACTAACCACCAAGAATGTTTCACATGATGTATCATGATACTAAACACTATCAAAATCATTGAAGAAATATCTGGTTTCACCCATCATATAAAGTTCATGAATATGTATGCTACATGAATAACCATTCATTAGGAATCAAATATAAACATAAGGGTTTCCCATGGAAAGAATTGGGTATTATAATCATGTCAAAAGGCATAACAAAAGGGAATATCATAATGGTGTTCATGAAAGAAAGGATTTAAAATATACATGGAAGTTAATAATGGAAAATAAGAATATATAATTATAATTTACTACAAAATAATGTGTAAACATGTAAAAATTGTATTTAAGAAACTTTATAAATAAACCACTTTAGTGTTGTTTAGGGAAAATATTAAAGATTCTTTAAAATAGAAAAGGGAATAATTGTTGGTATAATACCAGAAATGAACCAAGTTAGTTTTTCATAATAAATTGAGTGATTATAGAAAAATAATTATGGCTTAAAACAAATTTTAGAGAGCACTTTAAAATGGGTATTAAATCAGGAAGTTCCCTTTAACCGGACATGCTTATTGGGAAGAATTGAGAAGGGAACCTTTTTAAAGCACATATTTCTCCATCATATAAGGTGAAATGATATGAATACATGAGTTTGGAAAATATAAATATAATTTTTAAGAATTATATTAAAGTAAATAATAATTTCATTGGGGTAAAGAGGGATAAATAGTAGCCCGAAGGAAGGGGGGGGGGGGTCGGGTAGAATACCATACCGTATGTATGAAAGTGTTTTGGACTTGATCCTAATGTCCTATATAATCAAATTAAATAAATAAATTAATTAACTCAAAACCATTTCTACATTTATTTTCTTTTTTATAATTTTTTAAATTTTATCTATTGTCTTTTTGATGAGTTATAGGATACAATTTCATTATTTGGGAGTGTTTGTTTCCTTGGTTTTCATGATTAGTTTATTTTTATACTTGTATGGAAGACCATGTAGAATGCAAATAGTTGTCCAGAATTATATTTTATTAATGAAATTATTGATGTTTATTTTTTTATATATCATTTTTGTTTGTTTTATGAGGATGAATCATTATATTGAACGTTAATGATAATAATTTAGACTAATTTGGCTATTTCTCAATCATGACAAACCAGTTTTGTTCTATTATTTAATATTATGTATATATACTAGTTCCAAAACATTAAATAAGCTGCAATAATATATTATAATCTGGTTTAACCATAATATTTTTACTACCATCCTTTAATATGGAAAATGAAATTGAAAACTCATCGTCCTTGAATGAGATAAATTAACACATCATGATTGATGTTTTCATTTTTAGAACATAAAGTTGAGGGGAAAGAAATGATGATGGATTATTAAATTAACATAATAAAATTAAAATATATATGATATAATATACCTCCCTTTCCACTTGGTTTAGGGGAGGTGAGTATATAATAATAATATAAAATAAATTAGAAATAAATTAAACGAAAAGGATAGAGGTTTTTACCAATGGAATTATTCTCCATGAGATCATCCTTAATGCACTTATTTTTTTCTTTTATTGAGACCAAAGGAATATGTACATGGGGGATATATATGAGAATAATATTAGGTAGAAAATTTATAGGCTTCAATGTGTTAGAGTTGTGAGTAAAAGAGTTGGTGAGGGGTGGAATTTATAGTAGAGGAGAGGAGTGTTTTTTATTATTTTATTCATTTATTTATTATATTGGCACAAATATATGAATAATATTGATGCTAAAGAATAAATATAGTAAAGTGATAAGTAGGGTTCTATAATATTTTATCACATCAACCATACATCATCCATGACTCAATAATTCATGTATTTATCTTATACTATAAATTGCCGTATTTTACTATTCACAAAAATCAACATTTTTTAGAAAAATCCCAAAAATTAAACCTAACCATTTTTCAATGTGTAGAATTCAAAAATTAACTCCATTTTATTAAAATAATTTTCTAAATAAGAAAATTTTAACTTTAAATTAAAATCATCATTTATTCAAAAAAATTTAATTTTAAATTTATAACTAATTTTAGAACAATTTAAAAAAATAATCAAGGTCTAAAAAAATTATACTTGAATCATAAGAGAGAAAAATATTAATTTATGAATCTATTTTATGAAAATAAATTTTCATTTTAATAAATATATTAATTATAAAATTGTAAATAAAATTTTATATTTGTCGAAAATACCAACACTTAATTAATTATTTTTAAAATATCTATTTACTTACACAATTATATAATTATATCATATTATAATTTGTATGATGCATAAATTTTATTTATAATTTCATATATGAGGTTACTATTATATTTTCCAAATTACTATTTCTAATGATAAAGTTACTATTATAAGGGTTAGGTTACTATTAAATCGGTATTGGTTCCTTAACTTTTAGGAATACCTTGTATTTAATTCATTCATCATTTATAGAGTTTTTATTTTTTTTATCTATATGATTTTAGGTGATTTATAATATAAGGAATAATTATAAGATGATAATTTTTGTTGATAATCTTTTGGGTTGTTACATTCTTCCCCCTTATGAAATTTCTCCCTTGAAATTTTGTTTTACTTACTAAGTGGAAAACATATGAAGGTAATTCTCCTTCATCACTTTAATGAGGTGTTCAGACTTTCCTATTTCCATTGACTTTGAGGATAAAGGCTTCATGTGTCACAGTGGTGCCTCCAGATATTTTCAAAATCATATACTCCCTTTATCCCAAAACACTTTAGTTGTCTTGGATTATATTGATGGAAGCATTGATAAGTCCTTAAAAAAATATTTATTATATATAATTTTGAAACACATTCTTGAAATTGTTTTTTATAACACAATATTTCAATTTATCTTCAAATATTTCAAAATAGGATTTTTTAGAATTAGTTTTGGTATTTCCCAAAAGATAGAAATATATAATTAGATACATATAGGATGCTCAAAGGTCTCGCTCTTCTGTAGCATCACAAAAATCATTTCATGCTTCATGTGTGTAAAATAAAGAGAAAAATTTGAAATGAACCTGATGGTACTCAATACGATTATCATGGTATGAAAGTTGAGAATTAAATATTCTAAAATATAATATACTTGATCCTTGAATTAATTGGGAGATACTAGAGTAATTGGGTGACTCATAAAGTTTTTTGTATATAACCTGGATATTGGAAAAAGATTCAAAGTCATATAATCATGACTTCAAGATATTATTTCCAAGTAGTTATTTAGGAAGAGAGAGAAAAGTTGTTCATAGTCTCCATCCTTCCGTCTTTTAACTAAGAAAAAGAAAATATAATTAGGGTAATTGAATACTTAGATAATAAGAATAATAAAAGGAGATGTTGAACATAGAGGGATAAACATTTAAATGAGAAAAACATCCTAACTTGTGATTCTATAAGTTCCATTATAGGTTATCCATAGTAATAGAATTATACCTAGGGTTATTACTAATGTGCTACAGTCATAATCTCTAAAAAACAATGAGACCATTATCTGATACCAACTATAAATTCCCTACCATTTTACATATATTATTATAATATTTTAAGCCTAATTAGGCTTCAAATACAAACCAAGGATCATAAATTCTATTGTCATTGGAAGATTGGATACATAATTAAAATCATGTAACCGAAATAAAAACATAATTTATTTAATCTTCATAATGAGATCCTAACACCCTTTGATCCCTTACATATCCATAGGATAACTTGGGGAATACTTGAAAAAGGGATGAGAAAAAATATCAGTAAGGGAATAAACATAAGAATAAAGCCTAACACGTGGGATAAAAGGCCTAACATGAAGACATATAAAGGCATGGAACATGAATAAACACATAGAAGCATAAAATACTGAACATGGGATCATGTAATCATGTAATCATATAATAATAGTAATGTTTAAGACACATAAAACAAGACATAATAATGGGTTAATGATCATATCACATTGATGAAAAAAATTCAAGTCTAACCCCAAAGACTGCTGCACATGGAGCACAAATCAAGGATAATGACCGTTGTGCATACCATCTCAAGAGAATACAAACATTACCCAATGAATTAGAGTGATATCTAGATAAACCCATAATAACATGTTCATGAATATGTGTTCCACATGAAGAATAATGCATATGGATTAAAACATAAACATAAGGGTTACCCATGCAGAGAATTAGGTATCATAATAAGGTCAAAAGGCATAAAAAATTTGAATATCGTAATGATAACCATTAAAGAAAGGATTTAAAGAATAAATGGAAAATAATAAGGTAAAATTGGTATTGATCATGCTAATTTATATCAAACTGACATGAATACATATAAGAATCAAGTTTAAGAAACTTTAGAAATAAATCATTTTAGTGCTTTTTAAGGAATATATTAATGATTCTATAAAATAGGGAATTAAATAATTGTTTTTATAAAATGAGAAAAGAACCAAGCTTTTTTTTCATGATATATTTTTTATTAAAAAAATGGTGGCTTAAAACATATTATGTACAATAATTGAAAATGGATAATAAATCGAAAAGTTCCCTTTAATTGAGCTTTCTTATCAGGATGAATTGAGAAGGGAAACTATTTAAATCATGTATTTCTCTATAAAATAAGGATGGAATGTTCTTAATACATGATTTTGGAACATATAAATTTAATTTCAAATAATTATATAAAAATAAATAATAATATAATTGGGCTAAATAGGGAGAAAGTGTATCTTGAAGGAAAAATGGGGGGTTCAAGTAGAATCCCTTACCTTATGTATGAAAGTGTTATTCACTTGATCTTAATTTCCTTGATAATAAAATTAAATAAATAAATAAATTAATTCATAAAATATTATACATTAATTTTATTTTTTATAATTTTATTAAGTTTATTTATTATCTTTTTAATGAGTTATAAGAAAAAATTTATTTGTCCAGGAGTGTTCGTTTCCTTTGTTTCCATGATCGATTCATTTGTATATGTGTATGAAAGATACTATAGAATGGGAATAGTATTCAAGAATTATATGTTATTAATGAACATAAATGTTTTTATTTTTTCTTACATATAATTTGGTTATATGTTATTATCATTAATCATTAGATAAAACATTAATGATAATCGTTGAGGTTAATTTTGCGGTTTCACGATCATCACGAACTAGTTTTGTTATATTATTTAATATTATGTATATATAATGGTTACATTACATTAAATAAACTATAATAAATTTATTATAATATGGTTTAAACATAAAAATGGTTTTATTTTCAACCTTTAATGTGGTAAAAGAAATTGAAAAAATAATCATCCTTGAATGCAATAAATTAACACATCACGGAAGATATCTTCATTTTTGAACAAAAAGGGAAGGAGAAATAAATGATGATGGATTATTCCATTAACATAATTAAATTCTATTATATGTGAGATATTTAAGTTACCATGCCACTTGAATAAGGGTACGTGAGGAGATAATATGAAAATAAAATAAATTGGAAAGAAATTAAATAAAAAGGAAACAAGTTTTTACCTTTGAATTATTCTCTTTGAGATCCTCCTTGAGGCACATGAGTTTGGTATTTTATTGATACCAAAGTAACCAAGAAGTGCGGGATATAATTTGGAATAGGTTTGGGTAGAATTGTTACAGTCATTAAGGCTTTATAGGTGTGAAGAAAATAGGTGGTATTTATAGCAGAGGATAAGAGTGTTTTGATTATTTTATTCATTTATTTATTATTTTGGATCAAGACTATGAATAGTTTTTATTGCCATGGATACATATAGTAAATGGATAATTTTAGTTCTATATTAACATCTTATCTCAACCATACATTTTCCATGGCTCAGTAATTCATTTATTTTTCTTATACCGTAAATTACCATACATCACTATTCACCAAAAAATCATTTTTTTAGAAATAAACCAAAAAAATCACCCTAGACATTTTTTGACATGTAGAAATTTCAAAATGTTATAAAATTAATTTTTAATTGAAATCATCATTTATTTGAAAAATACTAATTTTATAATTATCACTAACTTTATAACACATTAAAAAATTAATTAAGAACTTATAAAATTATCTGAAAATCATAAGAAAAAATATTATTTTATGAATCTACTTTATGAAAATTATTTTTCTTTTAAATAATTATATTAATTATAAAATTTCATATAAAAGTTTATGTTTAATAAAAATAAAAACACACAATTAATAGTTTTTAAAATATTTATTTACTTATAATTTGATATAATTATATCATATTATCATTTATAGGATGCATACATTGTATTTATAATTTTATAGATTAGGTCACTATTATATTGGATGAATTAATATTTTTAATGTTCATGTTACTATTCCAAGGGTCAGGTTACCATTCCATCAGTATTAGTTCCTTAACTTCTAGAAATACCTCTTTTTTCATTCATTAATCATTTATAAAGTAATTATTGTGTTATATATATTATTTTATTTGATTTATAATATATGGAATAATTATAAGAAGGGAATTTAAATTGATAAAATTTTGGGGAATTACACTTTATATATGAAATGGTTTCTTATATTTATGTGGTTCCATAGTTTTATGACACTAGCTTATAGTTCATGAATTATTAATGATAATTTCTCACTCTTATGGACCATGTTTTTTTGGAATGATATGGTTTTATGATATGATTCATGTTTATGATCTAGTACATATTGATTATTAACATCATATTCTATGTTCATGATCACATACCCTTATGCATATCTTATTCTTTCATATGATCATAAAATTTATTTCCAATGTTTATACTTACTAAGAATCTATAATAACCCTTTATTATGTTTCCTTCCATAGTTTATGAGGAGTGATTTAGGTAGAGAATTCCCAAGAGGTGTTCTTTGGGAGATTTTTTTATTGAAATTGTTAATTAATATTTAGGAAATAAAAATATTATGTTTTTATTATCCAATGACACTGAACTATTAAAATTCTTGAGTATGGTTTTTGGAAATTTATTGAATATTCATCTAAAGAGATATGATATTCATGTATGAAAATCTTGGGTAGCTATAGATGGTATTCAATAGAAGGTTTAGCTAACCGCAATAAACTAAGAAGAGAAAACATCAGTGAGATCCCATGGTATATGTATAAGGATATATCTATATAATTTTCTAATGATGATCTGAATATGAAGAAATTTACTATAATTTTTTTAAAGGATAGAGCAAGTAGTTTCAAATAAATTATATACCTATGAAGATAATAAAAATGGATTTGTCCCTAGAACCAAGGTACCTAGGGTTAATAACTACGAAAATGGTGCATAAAAATTGGACTTGCTACACACTGTGGTTAACACTCCTAAAGAATATGCTTTCGAAATTCAATAACTCTTTAAGAACCATCATGGATGATTTGGATAATGACCATGAATAATTTAAGACAATTATAAGGTTTCATATATTGAAAATAATGTGACATTGTTTAGATATCCTATAAGATATTTTTTTATTATGTGGTTTTCCACTATGAATGTAGTTTCTCAAATTTGTATTTTTGGTTTTCGACAATGACAAGAACCACATAGAACTAGGTTAAAGTTTAATTATATGGATAATGTTTTAATGAGAAGCCAAATATGGTGATGAATGGAATGATGGATATTGTAATTATTCTTAACCACTTATTATGATATATGATTAACAAAATGCACCACAAAAAACTCTTGTACATACCAAAGAAGAGAAGCATATAGTTCACTGAGAGATTAGGGGTTGAAGATAATGGTCGAATGATGACTCAGTTTCTTATATGTCAATAATTTCTAAATAATCACTCAAGGTAATTTCTCAAAAGGGATATAATATGTGTTTAGTATGAAAAATATGGGCCTAATGCAAGTAATTACTAAAGAAAAATGAAATTATTGAATAAAACAAAGGATGAGAACAATGGTTTCCCTAAGGAAACACTAGTGATTGAATGCTATAAATATATAATTTATAGGAATTAATCATTGTTTTGGGGGGTGAAAGATCATGAAGAGAATAAATATGGTGTTATGAGTAATGGTTGTACTACCGATGATGAAGATACCAAGGAAACATATGAAAGGAATGAGCTATTATAAAAGTATTGATTATATTAATTAGGAGAATCATGACTAAATTGAGGTTGATGAATTTTAAGACATGATTTATATTTCATATTGTATAAAAGATGAATATACATAATAAAATAATGAATCCAAGTTAATTTTTTAATAATTAATGTGAAAAATTGATGTTTTTGTGTTTTGGAATTCAAGAATTATATTATACAGATCATAAATATATAAATATTATTCTTTAGAAGTCATTCATTATGGATTTTCAAGAATATTATGAATGAAACTGATGAACTAGAACAGTGATTTAATATAAATGTTATATTTTATGGAAGAAAATTATTATTTTAAGGTAAACATAAATATTTTCTTGATGTTTAGAAAATGGTGTTTAACTTGGATAAAGAGAGTATAGATATAGTTAAAGTAAATTATAAAGTATTGATAGCCACAAAAATGATAAATATTTGTTTACAAAGTGGTTTATGTTATCATTTATGGAATTTAGAACATTATTGGATCTATGGAACGTATTCAATAATATTTGGGTTTACTCAAGGAATAAGGAAGATTTAATGTTTTCAAAGAGGTTTTATGGTAATTAAGGTTATTACCATGTTTCAAAAGAATACATGATGGAGGTATTCACATGTTTGTTATGTGATAATTAAGATATAATTTATAAAATTTGGGGGATTAATGTTAAATATTTTTTTTTAATTTAGTGTCCTTATTTATAATTTTTTTATTTTTTTATGGGTCTTATGGTTAACCATTTATGGAACGGTTTAAGATGAAAATTATATGAAAATTTTGAGATCACTATATTAATTCACTATATTAGGTTTATTCATATTGGATAATAGGTTATTACCATTTTTTATGAAGAAAATTAGAGATAGATAGAGGGATATAAAATTCTATTATGGATATTGTGATTTGTTAGTGCTTCAAGCATAATAAATTCATATTCATTTCGTAGAGTAAGTGAATAAGATGAAACTAATTTAAGCATAACTAGATCATGAAATTATGCTCACTATGTAAAAAAACTAACCTTTAGGTATATCATTCCCTTTGAAATTATTGATCATATCAGGATGGTAGCTTATCTTTTGGCGCTTCTACAAAATATATCTTGGGTTCATGATATATTCCATATATCTCTCCCGTGGATGTAAAAACATAATATTTAAAATGTAATGAACTTAGATTTCATACAACTGGATCAAGATATTTCTTATAGGTAATAATAATTTGATATTCTAGATCATACAAAGAAATTTTTACAAAACCTGACCACTCACATTGTCAAAGTTTTATGGTGAAACAACTTACTTGAGAAATCTATTTGGGAACTTGATTATGTAATAAATTAGAAGGATCCTAAATTTTATATAAGATTGATGAATTTAGAGAAAAAAATTCAATTTAATAGGGATATAAAGTAACATACCAATATTTTATTAAATAATTTTTCTAGATAAATTTAATTTCATTGAAAACTTGTGTTATATGCAACACTATGTTTTAATGAAACAATACAAACTAGTAAAATATTATTATGATAGTTATCATATAGCCATTGAAATGGTGGGAATGAAGAGGATAAAAATAAATTTTGAAAATATATTCTTTAAAAATTTATAAAAAATTAATTGTATGGTTACAAAATAAATTAAAATGAAAATAATAAAACTATTTAAAAATAAAGGATCTAATTTTCTGAAAAAACTATCATTATGCACACAAATTCATTTTATCTCAATAAAATAAATAAATAATATTTTTTTAATGAATTTAATGAAATTTATATTTTATATATTCAATAAAATATTTTCACATTCATCTTATGTTTTTTCTAATCATGAGATAATATTAAATCAAATTTAATGATTAAAACTATATTTTTCTAAAAATTAGTTTTATCACATTTTATAGGATTATTTTTAAAATTTATTATTTACACTTTTAGAAAATTTATTTGGAAAAATTAAATTCATTTTCTAAATAATAATTTAAAAATGATCTTAGGGTGATTTTTTTAGAATTTTTTTGGAGAATAATGTTTTTGATGAATAGAGAAATTGGTGGTTTTTATTAAGAAATGTCATTTCTTTTAAAGAATTAAAAAACATAGATTTTTTTAAGATTATTTTATATCTATAATTAGTTAAATTATATATTTATTACTCAAATTTAAGTCTATTTAATTAATTAAATTGTTTATTGGGATATTATAACTTTTAATACTTATGAGAATTTTTTCTATGGAAATCTTCATTCCAGTCATGTTTATGGGTTTAATAATAAATTAAATTCTTCCTATTATCATAATAAAATTTGGAAGAACATATTAAATATTTTTAATCATAAAAATATATATTTTATAGTGAGTCCAAATTATTCTTTGACCATTGTTAATAGTAAGAACAAGAATAAATAATTACTACGATTAAGGTTAAAACTTGTTTACCAATGGGTCAAACTACAATGATTAGGAGAAAAAAACCTATAAAAATGAAAGAAACTATTTTCATGGAAATATATAGAACATATAAAATATAATGTTTGATAAAAGACAATTTTGGATCCCTTTCCATGTGAGAAATTCTAGCACACCTTTTTCTATCCAAACATTACAAGTGCGCCACTCACCTCACTTGTAAAAGGCCATCCCTTCTACTATCATCATCCCTCCTCCAAAAAACATTGGTTAATAATATATCTTCCAAAATTAGTTTATTAACCCCCCTATTATCCAAAATTACTTAATTTTATTATGAATCCCTCTTAATAAGGATTTAGGTGTAAATATAAAGAAGATATCTGAAGAAGAGGTTAAATACTAAACACGTTTTTTTGATTTTTTTTCTACCACTTACTTTAATATTTTAAAATATTATTAAATAATGTCCATAGTATATCCCATATAATAAGATTTTATTATGTTAATGGTATAACCTAAATCCATATACCCTTCCATCAAATTGGATACAAAATCATCATTCTTGTTTATAGTGGAATACCACCTTGCGAATCGATGTTATTCATTTTACATCACCACCTCTCATGAATGGATATAATGACACATTTAATTTTAAAAAAATATTTTAATGATATTTTTATACTTATGGTATTAAAATATCACATCTACCTTCTCACCTTCCAACATGTTGGAAAGCAATAACGTCGCTTGTGTGTACGACTGACTACCTCCTCACGAACCGATGTGATGTGTTTTTCATTCATGATTTATTTAAATTGTAATAAGGATAGATTTAAAAATATATATGATATTTTTAATATAATTATACTTATTAAATTATTATATCACATATATCTTCTTAATTTTCATTCCCTGGTGGGTACGATAATTTTATTCCTGTGCATGATGGATTACCTCATTGTGATGCGATGTTATCTATTCAACATGTTTAATTTACCTGGAAGGTAATAAAAAATGGTTAAACAAAAATATGATATATATATATATATATATGAAATAAAATTATTATATAATGTTAATATATTATTTAACGTTATTTTTTTCCATCCCTTAAAAAATCATAACATCATTCATTTGTATGTATGGCCTACCGTCTCCATAAACTGTGTATTTAATTTTCTATCTAACTTTTATGGGTAACACAATATATATATATATATATATATAATTAATATATATTATATTTATATCATTTTATAAATACTATTTATTATAGAAACATGATCAATGTAAGAGTACAATAAATATAAAATTAAAATATATAAGAAAAAAAGAATTTATTGGCCAAAACATGACTTTAAAATGGGATTTCTAAAAAATGGGAAATAAAAGATCCTAAGAAAATAAAATATAGTATGATATATATATATATATATATATATTTCTTTATTAGTTGTATAATATACTAATGTTTATTATAATGTAGGTTCAAACATGTACAAAGGAAGTGGAGATATCAGGTAATGTATTTTCGTCTCACTTTTTACTTCTACGTGACACATGTAATATTCTATACCTATTTATTTTATGTCTTGAATATAATTTCCATGAATTTATTTTATTTTTCTTCTCATAATTTTTTTGGGTTTTACATATTCATTTTATGATCTCTCTTTCATGGGGTTTAAAGTTCAAAAGTGTCAAAAGCGGTAGTGGGGTTTTGTGTAAATTTTATTACATTGGGATATATGTTTTGGTATAAACATATCTTATTTTGTGAGGTATATATACAAACCCTTGACCTGTAATATCCTGAATTTATTTATTCTCATGATATTTTAATATTAATTTAATGTTATTATTTCTTAGGGCTTACAATTCAAAGGTACCAAGCATGTAAGGGTTTTATGATACAATGTTATCATTTATTAGTATTTTTTTTTATCATTTTTATAATGAAATATTATGTTCCATGTGTTAATAAAATAATAAATTTTATTCTACTATGGTTATTTCATGAGATTACATGGTTTCCCTTTATTTTCCTCTCTTTCTGTACTCAACAAATCAAATTAATTGTTTTAAGAAAAAAACATATTTATTTCTCTATTCAGTCAAAAATTTTTAATCTTCCATATTCATGTTTTCTATGAATGTTTTTAGAGAGGATTTAATATTATCAAAAGAATTTACTAAATAAATTATTACCCATTTTTTGGATTTTAACAAAGTGTTTTAAAAGGAATATTCACGTTGTTTTTCAAACATGATCTATTTGGATTTTATAGAAAATGTGAAAGGAATATCTATTTTAGTGTTTACATAATTTCCTACCATCATGACCACTCAATGTTTTAAATATTCCATTAAAATATTACAAGTTTATTTTCAAAGAAACAAATTTCCAAAATGGTTTATAAATTTTTAGTTTTAAATGGTGTTTTTGAAAGAAATTTTATTTTCACCAAGAAATGTTTTAAATGATTTTAAATCATTCTATACATGTTTAAATATTTATTTTCAAATAAAAGTATTTTGAAAATGTTTTATGTTTTTAAATGTTTTTTTCAAGAAAGGTTTTTTTCCAAAAAAATGTTTTAAATTATTATTTAATATTTCTATAAAAATTTCAATGTTTATTTTCAATCATAAGGATTGTGAAATTGTTTTATGTTTTAAAAATTTATTCTCCAAGAAAGGTTATTTTCTGTAAGAATTTTTTAAAATTGTTTTTGAAGCTATATTTATAAGTTTTAGAGTTTAATTTTAAAGAAATACATTTTTAAAATATTTTATGTTTTAGAAAGTGTTTTTCAAATTGGAAATGTTATTTTTTTCAAAAAATGATTTAAATGAGTATTAAATATTACTTTATGGGTTATTCTATTATGAATTGGTGAAATATTTATATCTCATGAGATAATAATGGGAAATAAGTCAAAGGGTCTGATACACATTGTGAAATAGGTGAGTCTTGATCCACAATGGGAAACATGTGCATAAAAATCTAGAATGGGGAACATGTGATGAGTTATAATATACTATATTGATGGAATTAGTATTTAACCATTAAATATAAAACTTATTTATATATTTATGATGGTGCAACAATTTTCAGACATGATCTTACAATTTATGATTGATATTTGATGATTTATATTTCTTATTGGACATGTTTTCTAAAATGATAATTTTTTATTCAATGAATCATGTTTATGATATATGAAAGGTTTGATATCAATATAATATGTTATATTCATTATCACATACCATTATTATTATCGGTTTCTTTCAAATGTTCATAGATTCATATTTCATATGTTTATCCTAACTGAGCATCTAAGCTCACTCATTCCTTTTTTACTTATCAGATAATGAAGAATGGGTTAGGTATGGTATACCTAAGAGGAGTACCACGCGAGAAGATATTTTTAAGGGATGTTAAATATCATTCATAAAACTATAAGATTATTTTCTAGTATTTAGGACACTAATGGGTTGCAGTACTCAGGCATGTGTTTATGAAATGTATTTAATGTTCATCTAAAAAGTGTGATATTTATGTATGAAAATCTTGGGCCTCTATTATATATATGTATATGTGGTTTATAATTATTTAATTGGTGGTACTAGATTTATATATCCCTCCAATTGATTGGGGGAATCTTTTAATCTTATAATATTACTCTGGTATATGAGTGACTAAACCATCTCTATAATGTTATGGGATAAAAATGCTCAATGTAGTCCACCAGGTTATGTAATATAAGAGATTGGTCTATTCCACAATGATATGAATGTCTTGATATTTAACTTATTTTTTTATATATTTATGTTTTTTTCATTTTTATTTGTTATGCCTCCATGGTACATGATTATTGATTCAATATTCTAATGATACTATAAAGGTTATTCAATAACGATTATTAATTTATGGTTCAATGATATTATATATCAATATATGATTGTGTTTTCATAACTCATGAATAATCCCGATGACCCGATTATATTATTCCATCAATCAGTTATATCACCCATGTTCATGATTCCTCACATGTTTATAATATATTGAAAAAATATCTATGACTTTTTGATATGTTTTCACATTATAGAGTATTTAAACACACCCTTCCCTTTCTGTCATATTACCTAGGAAATAATAAAAAAATATTATATATGTTGTGTCTCTAGGATTGTTTTATGAAGAAATACACTCAAGTACATTAAAATGGTGGTTTAAACAACTAATCTCCAAATACATTAATAAAGAATTCAACTCAATGTTAAAAAATTTCTCAAGATTAGAACATTGATTTGTTATCATAAAAAATAATAGGATAATGCCTGTTAGATAATTATATTTATGGTAGGATGATGAATATAAAAACAATCCAACATATTCTTAAGTAACCACACATGTAATAAACTCACTTAATTCTTTATTTAGTTATTTTTTATTATTGTGTTATAAAATAAATGAATAATAAAATTATTCTACGATAAGAGATCAACAACATACACAAAAATGGGAAATTTTTATTTTGTAAATCATATGAACATAATCATTTATCTAAAACATGGAAAAATTAAAATTTTTGAAGGTGGTAATTATTTTTAATGATATTATAAAAGTAATTGGAAGATGAATCAATTTGTACCACTTAAAAAGTTCAAAAAACTACTTTCACACTAATGATTTCACTTTACTCCTTTGAAGCTGTAATTGTGTGACCCCAATAAAACACAAATTTTGGATTCATTATCTTAATTCTAGTTATACTGTTATCAAATTTTAATTATTTTAATTTTCCACAACACTATATCATTTAATTTTTTCCATTTTTTTACCTATAAAATAATTATCAATCTAGTTTTCATAACTCTATTGAAAATTTATTATTCTTTAATCAATTTTTCCACTTAAATAAAATCTATTGTGTCTTTAATTATGCCTTCACTATAAAATCTAGAATTTAATGGTATTTTCACAGCTAAAAAAATTTTAGGTCTTAGATTGATCCCATTATCTTTAGGATTATAGAGGTTTTCAATATTTTAATAGTAATTTATGTATGAGAAATTATAAAAATATTGGAAATCATTTTTTTCTTCTTTCGTTCATTACATTTTTTTATGTGATCAATTCACTCCCACTCATAAACATTCTAAATACTAAATATTCATAAAAAAGTAGTTTCAAACCATTGGATATTTTTTATATAAAAATCTATTATTACAAACCTTATCTAATACATTTAAAATACTTATAGAAATATCACTTTTTAATTTTTACTCAAGGAATAAATAATGATTGAATAAAAACATAATATATATTTATGATATTTATTTTGGATATTTGTAAACCTGTATGTAAGTATAATTGAAAAAAATATGCATTGAACATTTGACATGGATTGTAAAACACTAAAATCTCCCTGTTGGTTCATGTTAACATTAATTTAGTTAAAAATATAGCCATGATTTTTTTGAATTGTAAAATCCTGAATATTTTTTGATGAGTGAAAATTTCTTTAATTAAAACACATTTTCTAAGATAATTCATTAAATATATAATATTTTTTAATCATATATCTATGTAAAAAAAATTTATGTGAGATCCCGGATCTTGTTAAGGTAGGTTCTCATTTAAGTTTTGGTTTAAATCCCTTGTTTTGGTTAATTATGTGCGTACCCATGTCCTAGAGGAGGCTCGGGGGTGTTCCGGGGGTTCAAGACACGAAAAGTGGAGGAAAAGGGTTTTTTAGGTAGGTTTCATGGTCTGCACATGGTTAGTGCTAACCATAAGGATAGCCCAGGTAAACTGTGAGGGTAAACCGCATGAGGGGGGTTCTTTTGGGACAGAAGCCTCCACACTATTTTCGCACGGTTTCGATAACTGTATGGGTAAACCATGCGGCCCAAAAACCTTTTAAAAATTACAATTTTTCCATCCTTATATTTTTAACCCCAACTTGAGATTTCCTCCCATTTCACCCCTCTTCACCCTAGGGATGAACTAAATCTCAAAGAGATTAATCTCCCTCATTTCTTAGGTGTTTTTAGTGCCATTGGTTGCGGATCGAAGCTCCGGGTAAGGCTAATTCCATCCTTGGTTCTCTTTTGAGTTTGGGGTTTGTATATTCTTCTCCTCTCCTTCCGAAGCTCTAAAACCGTACTCTTTGGGTGAGTTTTAGGTTGAATATTCAAAGGTCGGTTTAAGTGCAATCTAAGGTCTTGATTAAGAGTGTGTTCAACCATGAAATCGAGGTAGGTGTTCTACATGTTATATCCCATGGTTTATTTGTGGATTTGTGCATGTGTGGTTTTGTTCTTGGGTGTCTCTTGGTATGTTTTGATTACCCATGGAATGTTTTGGTAAAATAGTTATTAAAAAGGTAAAAGGGAACCCTCACGATCCCCAAGAGATTCGTTGAGGGTGGTGAGACTAAACTAGGGACACCCACGGGGTGAGCCGGCTTTCCCAGACCTAAGGATTTGGGAAGAATAAGTGAGATTGTTGAGTATTTATGTATATCCCTTGATAAACATGTTTATGTGATTTCATGTGTTGGGTTAGAATTTAGGTGGTGCACTTAGGCTTAATAATATTAACCTAAGGGATGTTGGGTTAACATGAAAGTGGTTTATATGGGCGAACATGGCTACGTTAAATGAATTTTGGATAGTGTTGGAACATGTAATGGGTTATTATGTAGAAATAACTAAACACCATAATGGAATGAACTATGAGTCTGGTAATGAAGCCTGGTGAGTTTTCCCTAATGAACAAGCCTAGTGAGATAGGCACTATGAACAAATTCTATGTGAGATAAGCATAATAAAATAGAATTGGGCTAAATGGCTAAATGATGTGAAATGTGGTAAACATGTTAATGGGTTAAAGCATGGTATTAATTCATATGTGTTGTTATGATTTATGTTTTCCTTGGGAAATTTTTGTGATGTGATGTGAATGGTTAATGGATACATATATATAGCATGTGCACATTGCTTGGATGTGTGGGGTATTGACCGAGGTTCTATGCCCACGGGTCAAGTTGGAATGATGCTCTAAAATCTACCCCTAATGCACTGGTTAGGGATTACGATTGATGTTTTATTCCACTAATGGTTTCATCCACCCAGACTAATGCTTCGAGGTGAGGATATGGTTGATGGCGAGTTGGACTGATGCTCCAAACTCCACGGTGTGTTTTCCCTCAAGTATGGGATTGTGTACTTGAGCCCATGTAATTTGTTGTGTTTGATGAACACATGTTAAATGTTTTCTAAATGGTAAGTAATGGGAAATGGGATGAAATGGTAAGATATGGAAATGGAAATAAATGTTGGTAATGTACCTAAACTGGATAATGGCACTTAATCTTTACCTTGTCATTTATTATTCATTTCCCTTTTTTCATGCACATCTGTTTATACTGTATATTTTGTAGACACTGTTGGTGGTGGACTACTAAGTTGTACTCACACACTACTCAGGCCACCATTGGGTACCCGAGCAAACTTCATGTTTGTAAGTCAGGAGAAGGGAAAAGGTCCTTTCTAGGAAGTTTGGTTGGCAGGAGTGTGTGTGGAGGAGGACCCAAACTATTTTTCGGGATCCTTTTGGGGATTTTGCAGTTGTATTCATTTATAGGTTTTGTTCAATTTTGTACTTGTAGCATGGAATGGAATATTTATTATTGGATATGGTTGTACCCCATTTGGGTAATGGCTATTTTTGCATACTCTCATATTATTGGTTATTAATTCCACTTTATTATTCATATTCTGTTCTGGATTAATCTGATAAAAAGGGGTTATAGTCTCCCTAATTGACTATTTAGACCCCCGTTACTAGTTGACAACCTTTGGAATATTGGGAGGTGTACTTAAGGTCATGTAACCACCCGGATCAGAGCACCAGTTTAGTGGATTCTGGGTTGGGGACGTTACAAAGTGGTATTAGAAGAGGTCTTTCTTCTCCTTCTCTGAAATCTTGTTATTTGGGGTGGTATATGGGAGTTAGGATGTGTCAGGAATTAGTAATGAGATCATTCTTGGGAGTAGATAACCCATGTATGATGGAAAACCCAAGTCACCTATGGCATTAGTTGTTGTTCTTAATTGTACGATGTTATAGTTGATGATATTTCACCATTGGGTGATGCACATGTTTTCTGATGTGATTGTTTTATGATATTAGGCTCATGAACTTAATGGAATGATGTTGTGAATTCATGCATCATTGTAGGAACCTAGAGAGGTAGGTGAAATGCATCATGGTAGGCACACACGGGTTGGGTGTGTGAGGCATGAAAGATAGAATGCACCTTTCATTTTGATAATTAAAAATGGAAAATGTGGTAAATGAAGAAATGAAAGTGGGTTAAGATAAAAGAATGAGAAGTGATGAAAAATTAAATATGTGTAATTAAGGGTTCATAATGAATTGAAAATGTTGTTTTTAAGATGTTGTGTATTTCTTGTAGTATTGTATGGTTGTTTAACCTTTGTGGACCATGGAGTTTTAGCTGCAGTACCCTCCGACCTTTACCAGGGTGGGCCAGAGGCAGCAGAGTTCTGGATAGAGTCTGTCTAGATGATACTTGATCATATGGAGACTCCCAATGGGAAGCATGTCAAGTTGGTAGCTTATATGTTGTGGGGCCAAGAAAATCATTGGAGGTACATCCTGGCTCAAACTGAGCAGGCTGAGGGGATGTAGTGGAAGGATTTCCAAGAAACGTTTTTGGAGACATTTTACCTAGAGACTTTGAGGTAAGAGCGGGATGCAGAGTTTATGGGCCTGACTCAGGGATTGATGTCGATGATGGAGTATGCTAACCACTTCACCGACCTATGAAGTTTTGTTACAATGTTGGCAGAAGATGAGGAAACAGTGGTGAGATGTTTACAGGATGAGCTAAGACATGAGATCAGGTCTCAGGTGAATATCTTTTTCCTGAATAAGTTTACAGAGGTAGTGGACTAGGCATTGATATTAGAAGGGAACCTGAAGGGAGTTTTAGGTAGTGGGCTTGTCGTGACAACTGGGCAGAAAAGTGGTGCAAATTCTGAGGATCAGAAGCATCATTTTGGAGGTTTTCAGTAGGGTGGAAGTGTGAAAGGCTGTCATAAGAGAGGGTTATCCTATCAGGATGGTGATCGGGTGTTCTGCTATCAATGTGGTAGGCCGAGGAACATTCATGGCCAGTGTCATCGACCTCCAGTTGAGTGTGATCGTGCGGAAGATTGGGATACGTGCGTAGGTTCTGCAGGAACCCTTAGTAGGTGAGAATGAATGTTGGTGACAGGCAAATGCCTAGTGGAGGCAAGGGAACAATTGATTTGTATCAGGCAGGTAGTTGGAGATCCACGAGCCATACTAGTAGGGGCAGTGGGTGTGGGACTCTATGGTAGGATCGCCCACGTCAGCAGGGTAGTGCAGTGCAAGGCACACAGGTTGGAGCCCATGGTAGAGGGGAAGGTCAGCTTCACATAGTTCAGTCTACCCCTGGTGATGGCGAGGCTGGGCTATCAACTATTCAAGGTACAATCCTTGTAGATTTTATGCTTTCAAGTGCATTGTTTGACACTGGTGCCACACACTCTTTTATTTCTACTCATCTTGTGGTAGTGTTGGTTTTTCATATGGAGAGTGTGTGTGGGGTTATATCGATTGACACTCTGTCGTGGGTACAAAATGATGATATCAGGCAGTGTAAGGGATGTGCTCTGGAGGTCGGTGGGTATCGTTTCCTATGGGACTTTTTCATTCTTGAGATGTTGGGGTTTGACCTGATTTTGGGTGTGGACTGGTTGGTTTTGTATCAGGCGCACATAGATTATTACTGTTACATGTTATAGTTCAGGTCACTTGAGGGTGATTCTTATATCCATCGCGGAGAGTGGGATGTTCAAGAAGGTTGTGTGGGACCATTCTGTCGACAGTTGGATAGGCTCATGGATCAAGTAGATTGTCTTGTACTTGATGATGAAATAGGGGAAAATCTATCTTCCCTCCAGTGGTGGACCAGTTTCAGGATGTTTTTCCCAAGGATTTCTCGGGGTTGCCAACCGAGTGGGATGTTGAGTTCATGATTGAGTTGATGCTGGGAGCAGAGCTAGTTTCTATTCCACTATACTGAATGGCATCAGAAGAACTCTAAGAGTTAATGGTTCAACATGAGGAGTTAGAACGTAAGGGGTTCATACATCCTAGAACATCTCCTTGGGGATCTCCTGTGCATTTTTCAAAGAAGTTTGACAAGAAATTATGCATGTGTGTGGATTATAGGAAGTTCAATTTGATGACGGTGAAAAATCAGTAACCAATTCCTAGAATTGATGACCCGTTTGACCATTTTAGGATTGCATCAGTGTTCTCTAATATTGATCTGAGATAAGGTTTTCACCAGTTGATGGGGAGGCCTTCTGACGTACCGCTGATAGCTTTCAGGAGTCGGTATGAGTTGTTTGAGTTTGTGGTGATGCCTTTGGGATTGACCAATGAACCAATGATGTTCATGAATTTGATGAAATGAATATTTTATTCTTATCTGGATCAGTTTGTGGTAGTCATTGTTGGAGACATCTTGGTGTACTTGAAAATCGTGATGATCTTTCCCACAATCTTGACATCATTTTGAGTACACTAAGAAAGCATCAGCTATACGCCAAGATATCAAAGTGTCAATTCTCGATTAGAGAAGTTCATTTTCTAGGTCACATCATCTCTGAGGTAGGTGTTTCGGTGGATCCAAAGAAAGTGCAGGCTGTTGTGTCTTGGGAGAAGCCTAAGAGTGTTTCAGATGTTCAGAGTTTTCTGGGTTTGGATGGGTATTACTAGAGGATCATTTATGATTTCTCCCGTTTGGTAGCACCATTTTTGGGCTTAAACAAGAAGGGAATCAGGTTTGAGTGTTCTGAGGTAGGTGAGAATTCCTTTCAAGAGTTGAAAAAGCAATTGACGACCGCACCGATATTGATCTTACCTGATCCAGGTAGGAAGTACGTCCTCTTTTGTGATGCATCCGGTATCGGTCTTCGGGTTTTGTTGAAGCAAGATGAGAGGGTTGTGGATTATGGATTGAGGAAATTGAGACCCCATGAGTTGAATTATCCCACTCATGATCTTGAGTTGGATGTAGTAGTGTATTATTTAAAGTGTTGGAGGCACTACTTGTTGGGGGAACAGTTCATGGTGTATACCGATCATAAGAGTTTAAAGTATATCTTTTCGCAGTGGGATTTGAATCTTCAGCAGTGAATATGGGTTGATTATCTCTAGTATTCCAACACTAAGATGGTATATAAACTAGGGAAAGGGAATAGTTTTGCTAACGCTTTGATAAGGAAGGTTCAGAACCAAGTGGTTCTGAAATCCAGCACCGAGTGGAAGGTGATGGATTTATTCGCAGAGATGCACCTGGAGGTGCGGGAGGAAAATGGTTAGGTGAATATTGCCTCCATGGTAGTTGAGTCAACACTTCCGAGTCATGTTAAGGAATGTAATCTCAGTGATCTTGAATTTTTGGCCATGAAGGAAAGACCTAAATGCGGGGATCCACCTTCTAGTTTGGTGATTGGTGTAGATGGGGTTGTTTTTGTTCTTGGTCATGTGGTTGTGTCGGTATGCTTGCAGGAAGAGTTGATGCATGAGTTTCATGAATCAAAATGGGTAGTAGATCCTATTTTGACCAAGATGTATCATTATCTTTGAAAATAGTTTTGGTGGCCAGGGATGAAGAAGGAAGTTGCGGGCTTTGTGGCATGGTGCCTTACCTGTCAGCAGGTGAAGGCTGGACATCAATGCCCAGGTGGAATGTTACATCCATTTCTCATTCCATAATGGAAGTGGGATGATGTGGCAATGGATTTTGTGATGGGTCTTCCAAGGACACCTTAGAAGAATGATGCAAACTAGGTGGTTTTGGATCGACTAATGAAAGTGGACTATTTCTTACTAATTCAAGAGACTCATACAATTGATTAGTTGGGAAATTTGTATGTCTGGGAAATAGTACAGTTGCATGGTGTACCATGGACTATAGTTTCGGATTGTGATCCTCATTTCACATCATGTTTCCGGCAAGGGTTGCAGAAGGTGCTGGGTACAAAGGTACTTTTGAGTATGACTTTCCACCCACAAATGGATGGGAAGTCAGAGCGTTCAATCCAAGTGTTGGAAGACATGCTGAGTTCTTGTGTCTAGGATTTTGGTGGTTCCTGGGGGAAGCACCTGTCACTTATTGAGTTTCCCTACAACAACAGTTTTCAAGATATGGTTCAGATGGGACCGTTTGAGGCTCTCTATAGGGGGACATGTAGATCTTTATTGTGTTGGTTGGAGGTCGGTGAAACTGAGATGTTGGGACCGTGTCTCGTGAAAGAGACTTCGGAAAAAGTTGAGATGATTTCGAAGCTAATGGAAACAACTTAGAGCAGGAAGAAATCGTACGGGGATTAGAGGTGTAGACCTCTTATGTTCAGGGTGGGTGATAGTGTGTTCCTTAGGGTGTCTCCAAGGTTGGGTCACTGATGGATTCAGAAGCAGGGAAAAATGGCACCCAGGTATGTGGGGCCATTAGAGATTGTGGATAGGATCAGGCCTGTGCCATACTAATTGGATCTTCCACAATGGTATAGTGAGATGCATGATGTCCTTCATGTGTTGCAACTTTGACGATATCACCCTAACCCAACCAACCTGGTGAATGTTCAGAATATTGAGCTTGAGTCTGATGCGTCCTTTGAGGAGAATCCGGTTCATGTTGTGGATCATAGTGAGAATGTCTTATGGGGAAAGGTTGTGCTATTTGTGTGACTACTATGGCAGCATGGAAATGTTCGGGAAGAAACTTGGGAGTAGGAATCAGATATTCCAGCTCAATGGCGTGATCTCTTTTCCTTAGAAGTGTAGTGAAGCTTGGGATCTCGGATCGAGGACGAGCCATTATATGGTGGAGAGGTTGTAAGATTTTGGATCTTGTAAAGGTATGTTCTTGTTTAATTTTTGGTTTGAATCCCTTGTTTGGGTTAATTAAGTGCGTACCCAAGTCCTAGAGGAGGCTCGGGGGTGTTTCGATGGTTCAAGACATGAAAAGTAGAGGAAATGGGTTTTCTGGGTAGGTCGCATGGTCTGCACACGATTAGTGCTAACCATTCAGACTACCCAGGTAAACCGTGCAAGAGGACGTTTTTCGGACAGTATCACCCACACATTTTGCGCATAGTTTGGAAAACCATGCGGGTAAACCGTGCGGCCCATAAACCTTTTAAAAATTACAATTTTCCATCCCAAGACTTTTAACCCCAAATTAGGATTTCTCCCATTTCACCCCTCTTCCCCTAGGGAGGAACCAAATCTCCCAAGAGCTCCAAGGGATCAATATCCCTAGTTTCTTAGGCGTTTTTGGTGCCTTTGATTGCAGATTAAATCTCCGGGTAAGGATTATTCCATCCTTGCTGCTCTTTGGAGTTTAGGATTTGTATCTTCTTCTCCTCTCCTTTCGATGCTCTAAAATACTACTCTTTGGGTGAGTTTTATGTTGAATATTCCAATGTTGGTTGAAGTGTAATCTAAGGGCTTCATTAAGAGTGCCTTCAACCATGAAATCGAGGTAGGTGGTCTAAATGTTGTATCCCATGGTTTATTTGTGGATTTGTGCATGTGTGGTTTTGTTCTTGGGTGTCTCTAGGTATGTTTTGATTACCCACAATTTTTTTTGGTAAAATGGCTATTAAAAAGGTAAAAGGGAACCCTCAAGATCCCCATGAGATACATTGAGGGTGATGAGACTATACTAGGGACACCATGGGGTGAGCTGACTTTCGAGAACCTAAGGATTTCGGAAGAATAAGTGAGATTCTTGAGTATTTATGTAGAGCCCTTGATAAACATGTTTATGTGATTGCGTGTGTTGGGTTAGAAGCTAGGTGGTGCACCTAGGCTTAATAATATTAACCTAAGGGATCTTGGGTTAACTTGAAAGTGGTTTATATGGGTGAACATGGCTACTTTAAATGTATTGTGGAAAGTGTTGGAACATGTAATGGGTTAGTATGTGTAAATGATGAAAGACCATAATGGAATAGATTGTGAGTCTGGTAATGAAGCCTATTGAGTTAGGCATAATGAACAATCCTAGCGAGATAGGCCCAATGAATGAATTCTTAGTGAGATAGTAATAATAAAATGGAATTGGGATAAATGGATAAATGATGTGAAATGTGGTAAAGGTGTTAATGGGTTAAAGCATGGTATTAACTCATATGTGTTGTTATGATTTATGTTTTCCTTGTAAAATTGTTGTGATGTGCTGTGAATGGTTAATTGATACATATATATAATATGTGCACATTGCTTGGTAGTGTGGGGTATTGAATGAGGTTCTACGCCCATGGGTCGAGTTGTACAGATCCTATAAAGTCCACCCATAATGCATGAGTTAGGGATGAGGAGTGATTCTCTTTCCCTTAATGGTTGCATCCACCTAGACTGATGCTTCGAGGTGAGGATATGGTTGATGGTGATTTGGACTGATGTTCCAAACTCCACTGTGTGTTTTCACTCAGGTATGGGATTGTGTACCTAAGCCCGTGTAATTTGTTGTGTTTGATGAACCCATGTTAAATGTGTTTGAAATAGTAAGTAATGGGAAATGGGATGAATTGGTAAGATATGGAAATCATAATAAATGGTGGTAATGAACCTAAAATTGATAATGACACTTAATCTTTACCTTTTAATTTATTATTCATTTCCCTTTTTGCATGCACATCTGTTTGTACCAAATATTATTTAGACACTATTCGTGGTGGCCTACTGAGTTGTACTCACACCCTGCTCAAGCCTCCGTTGGGTATCGAAGTAGACTTCATATTTGCAGGTCAGGAGAAGGGAAAAGGTCCTTTCTAGGCATTTGGGTTGGCATTAGTGTGTGTGGAAGAGGACCCGGACTATGTGTCGGACCCTTTTGGGGATTTTGTAGTTGTCTTCATTTCTGGGTTTTGTTGACTTTTTCACTTGTAGCATGACATGGCTTATTTATTGTTGGATATGGTTGTACCCTATTTTGGAAATGGTTTTTTATGCATACTCTGGTATTATTGGTTATTAATTTCACTATTTTATTCATCTTCTATTGTGGCTTACTCTGATAAAAAGGGGGTATAGTCTACCCAATTGACTATTCAGACCCCCGCTGCTAGTCGGCAACCTTTGGTGTACCGGGGGGGGGGGGGGGGGGGGGCGCTTAAGGTCATGTAACCACCCGGATCGTAGCACTAGTCTAGTGGCTTCCAAGTCGGGGATATTACAATTTACAATGGAAAATATCTTGGAATTAATTTTATGAACAACTAGGAGTTCTAGATATATAAGTATGCAACTCTGGACGAGATGTTCCATATATTTACTAGGAATGTGATCAGAATGAGTGTACTATGAGATAAAATGTATAATTCAATTATTATAGAAAACATACATAAATACATACTAAAAATAATATTTTAAGATGGTTTTAAATAATGATAGAAAATGATTAAAGGATTATACAATAAATTAGTTTATTAGATCCCTAATTTAGTATGTGTTGAAGTAGAAGAATCTCAAAAAAATTAAACTAATAAGAATAAATGTGTATCTATTAAATATACTAAAATTATATAATTTTATACTTTTAATATATAAGATCTATCTAAAAATAAAGAGTTGGATGAAAATTAAATAAATCATAATGGGAATACCAAGTCAAGGAAATGTTAATAATGTTTACTAGAAGAATAAAAGTAAAATATGATATGAAAATAAATAAAAAGGGTAAAATTAATTCCAATTTTAAATCTAAAAAATTGATATACATTTAATATAGAAAGAAAAAATATATATATCCATACATAGATAAGATAATGAATGAAAGTAAAGATAAAAATACGATAATGAATGAAAGTAAAGATAAAAATTAAAAATAAAGGGAATGTGGAAATAATGAAAACCTAGAGTTTTAGTTAAGATATTAATTAATGTGATGAATTTTTTATTGAATTAAAATTTATAACATAATCCTTAATGTATTTTTATGATATTGTGTATGATCATTAATATTAGTATCATTGTCAAAATACCAAATTAGGAGAGTTAAATGATATACATGATATCATAAAAATGAGATTATTAACATTAATACATTATATTATAAATTAATGGAGACAAAAAATAATGTTTCTAGAGAGAATAACAATATGACTCCTGATGATGAAAAACAATGAAATATTTAATCTACTAACATAACATTAGATTTTGAGTTGGTATATAAATTTAATTAAAAAAAATAAAATAATTGAATTAGATCCGAGTCAAAATAAAAAATGATAGAGAGAATTATTAAAATATTATATCACTAAAAATAAATAATAAAACTATGAATGATCTTAATTATATTATATAGTGAATCATGATACAAAGTAACAATTTTATAGAGTTAAATAAAATTGTTTCCTTTAATATATCAATTAAATTTTGTATTTAATGTCACCAATCTAGTGAATTATAATATATATTTCCATAAAAAATATTCAAAATCATTATCTATTAGTTTCCATTTGAAATTTATTTGGGTACCTAAATGAACAATTAAATATATAGTAAGACCTATGTGTAGAATGGGCACTAAAACTATCAGTTATTTGAACATTTCAGGAGAAACTCTTTGGATGTATCACCTAGGAAATATAGTACTTGGATAGTGGGTAAACAAGGAATATTACTCACAATGAATTACATATTAAATATTTATGTAGATTTTATAGTAGAACTATAAGTTTTATAGAAGAAAATTAAGGAAAAGAAAACCTTTTTGGAGAGGCTTTATATTAAGAATCAATATTATGGTTTCATATATTTATGTTGTATAACATAAATTCATCATAATATCACAATTATGGGATGAATTTCTATCTCATAAATTTAAAATTGATAAATACATTATTTTTAAGAATGATATACCATTTTTATAACTAAAAGGATATTGTGTGTACCATTAACCATGGTAACCAAACACTATTATAAGTAATATTTCCCAATAATGTAAAGGAAATTTTAGTTTTATATCATAAAAGACTTGGGTATTAATGTTTTATAATGCGTTATAAGATATTTAAGAACCAAAGAGCTCTCCATATTCTAAATTAGGAGGTTCATGTGAAATTGTTCTATGACTCTTGTTTAAAGGGACGGTTTCACATGGAATTATTTAGATAAAATAATGAATCACCAATTGACCTCTTTATTTGATTTATTTTTATCTATTTAAACCTAATAAAACTTAAATCCTTTAAATAAAGAATAATTTATTTTTTATAGATGATTATTGTTCATGATTAGAATGTATATACTACTTAGCTCATGAGAGTGACTCTCTTTTAATGTTTATTACCTGTTGTAACATTGTATATAATGAGAAAGGTTTACTAATATGTTTAATAAAATGTGACCATGGATAGAAATTCCAAAACCATAACGTTGAAATATTTTGTCATGATCTTGAGTATTCTCATGAATTCTTGGAAACATAAACTCCAAAAAAATTGAGAAGTATATTAGAGAAATTGAATTATATAATTTCTTGATTATACTATACTGAATGAATGTCAATTTCTAAAATATTTTTCCATTGAAGATACCAACACAATTTTTTCTATCCCAAATTGGATTATTTGTAAGTTGATTCTCAAGAACACTCCATATGATAATTATAATGGATATAATCCGAATGTGAGATACTCTAAAGTATTAGTATATTTGGTATCCATCCACAATACTAAGGAAAATTAGTATATTATGGTTTCTATGTATGATAAAGGTATATTTTGGATATATTCAACTGAAATTAATTCATATATTGTATATAATAAGAGGAATGTGGTTTTGGAAGAATTTTTCATCTCAAATTAAATATAAAAGATATATTAAATAGATCTAATATCATTGAATAACTTGAAAAAAGTATTTTAGATATCAATATTATGAATTATTATCTGTTAAAAGGTAAATTCAAATAGAAGATACACTACTTAAGGAGGGAGCATGATACTACTCTACCCATACTCTGCAAATTTTATAGGGATCATACCATGGATAAATTTATTGGCGATGATGAGTTAAGGAACCTTTCTATACAATCTACATTTATTTTATAAATTGTTCCAAATGATTTAGTAGAAGTTCTAAAGAACCCATGATTGGTATTTTTTTAATATGAATGAGACTATTTATCACGTAATAATGTATATAAGTTAATGTATATAAAAAAATGTCATCAATTAGTTATAAATGTATTGATATTCCAAAATAAGATTTCTTATTCATTACATATCATCGTAAATAATGAGAAACATGTGGAATAAGCTACAGTCCTGAAGAAGCCATTATTCAAGGAGAGAAATTTCCACAATTGGTAATATAGAATCATATAAAGATACATCTAGCATATATTTCTCATAATGGTTTATGGTTTTACAAAAAAAACATGAAGAGTTATTTTATAAATTTATTTTTTCATAAAATTACTATATTAGATAGATTATTAAATTTGGGAATAATTAGAATCAAAACCATGTTTTTAGGATAACTAAGTCTATCAAAGTAAATTCATATTCTATTTTTGTATGAGGAAAATATGATCTACACTTGGGAAAATACTCCATGAGATATATATGTCTTATGATTTACTAATTTTTTGTGGTCCTTTGTTTTTATCTAATGTGTGAATCCCCATTTACAGTGATCTGGATATCTATTCCCAGCCTTTCATTACCTTTTTATAATCTAGTGATTCTTTGGTTAATCAACAATATGACAAGTTGCTAACTCTATTAAGTTTCCATCACCAGTGCTGTTTGCCATCCATTCTTCCCAAGAATTTACATTGAAGTTGATTTTTCTAAGGGACTACTAGACTCCATCATCCTTGAGATTCAAGGAGAGCTATACTATAATTAGAAAGTTTGTTACGACTTTTGGGTTCCACTTTTCTTTTCCTTCCATCATTTGAGTCATGATATTTATGCATTCCATCAAAGACCCTCTAATCATGCTCATAATTCTATCCCTCAGGGTAACCTGGAATTTGGCATGGTTGATGTGGGCTATGTCAACGAGGAGGATAATTGGGGTATCAATGGGGATGGAATCTCATCTATTTTTTATAATGATGTTAACACATTTAATCTAGAATCTAGAGTGGAGTAAGAGCCTGAAGATTTGGGTTTTTGTAAGTCTATTCTGGAAAAGGATTAGGGGATATCTATGGATCCAAGAATCAACTCAAGTATTTATTCTTCATTTGTAGAGGTTGTGAAATACATTTGTCTTACTATATAATAGAATACATAAGAAGACCAGGGGGATCATTTGGGGACTGATCTTCTCGGAAAGAAGGTGGACATTGACTTTTTGAAGGACAAGGATGACATCTCTAATAAGCTCTACAAATATGATAGACTATATACTGATAATTTGAAGGTCATCGATATATTCAAGAATATGAAGATTGAATTAGGAGGTCCTCCTATAATTTTTAATGATGATCCTTTTGTAGGAGATATGGGATCTGGTCAAGATCCTACTCCTTTTATCAGTTGTGAGACTGAAAGGTTGAGTTCTTCAACACCATGTTCACCTGTTAAGAAACTGGTGTCTTTTGGAAATAAGGACAGAACAAGCCCTCTTATGACCCATAACCAATTTGTATCCTTGGATGGAAGAATGTAATAAGATGTATAAAGGAAAGGGTGTAAGGAAGTCATTTCAAAAAAGACAAAGAAATTAGTTGAAACAAAATATATTAAAGACAATGAGATAGGTGATGGAGATAGTGAATCCTAAAAAACGATAGAATATGAGCAGAACCAATATGGGGATATGAATACATGAGCCAAAATTAGAAATGGAAATCAATTTAATCACCAATATAGGAATTTTATGATTCAAAAGTGAGGGAAGAAGACTAGTCCCCAAAAATATTGCTTGAACCTCCCTAAAAAAATTGTTACCAAATCCTCAAGTAATTCCAAGAAATGTGTAGAAAAAATAGGTGTAGCTGAATCATCAACTTCCAAAGCAATGATTTCAAAACCTATTGTGAAATGTGAACAACTAGTTTATGGAAAGACTCTATGTAAAGAACGATGTAAAAAACTATTAATAGTGGAATAAGAAAAATGGGAGTTTTTGGAGCTCATCCTCAATTCTAAGGAAGATATAAATGATTTTTTTTTTCAATTCAACACCCCAAACTAGAAGGTTAAAAGAATATATAAAATAAAGTTCTGAGTTGATACCAATGCGGAGCAAGAGGAGAGGATAAATGAGAAAAAATAAATACTGGAATGAGGTGTCAACTAACGTAAAATTATATTGGAGGAATTTATACAAACAATGAATAGAATGGATAATCACATTGACAAACAGATCAACGAGGAACTATAACTTCAAGTTAGTGAACTTACCTAGGAAATATATAGAGTGTATAACTAAAATAATCTCAATATTGTTTTTAATCAATTTGTGAGATCATTCATTATGTGATGGTATTTGGTTAAGATAACTATGGTTTCCCACTTCTCCTTAAAGTGGATTCAAAATAAAAATATATATTTGGATGGACAACTAAGGTCATGTATTAACCTAAACACGACCCTTAGGTGTGGTATTATAGAGTTTATCATTTTTTGTTATAAATTTAATTTTGATAAAGGGAAGATAGATCCATTACTATATAAATAAATATTTAAGGAATATTCTAATTTTTCAAACATATATTGATGAGATTATATTTTTATCTTGAAGAAATATTCAGTCTAAGGATTTTTCTAATTTCATGTAAAATGAATTTTTGATGAGTCAAATGGGAGAACTAGGGTTTATTTTAGGTTGTATGATTTTTGAGAGAGATAATTGATTTTTTTTAATCATAATAGTTATTATATGGAATTAGTGAAATGTTTTGTATTAGATAAAATAATCAAAAGAGTTATCTAATGAGTATTGGACCAAGATTATATGAAATCATGGATATAAAATCTGTTAACCATGAGGCCTTTCAATAAATGATTAGACTTATAATAAACTTGACATCGTGTAGAAATGATTTGATATATACTTTTTTATTAGTATTAATATTTTATGTTGATACAAAATATTAAAGTTTGAGAGTAGTCAATAGGATTGTCACGTATCCTAAAGGGATAGTTGACCATACATATTTCATCCTTATAAAACCTGTATTTTTTTTTTATAGAATATAATTTTAGATGATACAAGATAGACATAAAATGTAATTTTTGGAATGTGTCACATTCATATAAAATTATTAGTATCGTTGATTTCAATAAAACAACATTCATTTCCTGTTTCAACTATAGATGAAGAGTTTGTGGATCTATCTAATTATTGTTCCCAAACTCTATAAATGAGAAATAAATTATAATAATTATGTATTTATCACGATAAAATTACAAATATTTGTGATAACTTTTCGTCTATCTAAATACCTAGGTATAAAACTTATAATTCAATGGCTAAAAATATCTTACTAAAATATAATTTTATTTTTACCCAAAAGAAGAAATGAAATATTAACACGTAATTCATTCTTACTAAGGCTAAATTTTTGATGTTATCACCAGTACACTATAACCATTTATGTTTGAAGTTATTAAAATCAATCCTTGAATGATAGAAATATAATATAGAATCAATTTATTCAAAAAAAACTAACAAAAATTAGTTTTGTATGAAGAATTGAATATTTTGAATAATGTTAAAATAACATAGTAAATGATGTCATTGTTGGATGTTTAAAAGGTGGTGTCAATTATAAATTTGTTACTGTATAGTAAATAATTTGAACTCAATGGTAGATGTGATGTATTATATCATAGTTTCCTCTTTTGAATATTTTTTATGTCATTATAGAGGTACTATGGAATTTTATTAATTATATATATTAGGGATAAAAATGAAAAATTATTTTTCTATCATTGCCTATATTGACTAATCTCCATTAATTGAGTATCAATTCTATATGCACATAATTATATATCTATCTTACAAATTAATATATTCCCAACATTACATGAGTATTAAACATGGAATTTATTGGCTCTATAACTCTTTTTAAAAAAGGAACATGGAGAACATAAATATATAATTCATTCTTAAGTATAATTTAATACTTTATAAACTATGTAATACATGATAGATATGAGACATGGTGTATATCATTGAATGGAAAATTTATTGATAGATCATAAAATCTATGTTATAATTATAATTTTATTCTAAATTAAAATTTAATCTAGATTTTTAGATTTAAAAATATTTTCAAGGATAAAAAAATTTCATCTCAATTGATGAGATTATATATTTTTATTTTAATTTTATTACACTACGACAAACTTATGTGGTATATCTCTTATAATCAAGAGTTCACTTATAATAAATTGAATTTTTTAGTTCCACATTCCCTGAGTTATTTTTCTTCTATCAATAACAAACATTGAAGAGTTAGGTCAGGCAATTCTTATTTCTATTTTTTTATTGATGCCACTATGAAATGATATTTTTTTAAATATTTTAGCGACAAAGTAAATATAAATGGATAAATTATTGACTGAATTAGTAGATAATGGCATGGAGAGAGTATATGTCACTTCACCATGGATGATAAATTAGTTAAGGAATAAATCTCATCTAGATCTATGAATAAAGGATTTATTATATAATAAGTTATCTATAATAAATATAAAAAGTGGAAAATAATTTTTTAACGCATAATTTTTATGGAGTGGCTTGATGGTTTGAAGCTTATATTTTGGGATATTCCATAGTCCCAAAAAAACTTTGATGTTTTATATGAAAATTAAATAAATATTTCTCTACTCATGAATTAATAAAATGTTGTGTCAATTTTAAATTAGTATACAAGATAAAAAATTAAATCAATTATTCAAGTGTAAATAAATTTATATTAAGATGGAATCTTTTGAGGTGGTTGGTTAGTTTGAAAAAGAGTATGATAGTTACATTTACAGATCAATAAATCATTTATTAATGAGATGGAATTATTTATGGAATACATTTTGAAATTATTGGCTGGTCATTCCAGATTTTCGAGATTTAATATCTTCCAATTTTATTCTCTTTTCCGGAAAATTAGGTTACAGTATAATTATCAAGGTACCCTTAAAAGTGGTCGAATCTGTTACTACAAAAATTAAAATAATTTATTCTTAAAACCCTTACCCATAAGGATCATGATCTCTTTTTAAAAGGTATTAATTTAATATATCCATTCACTAATTTGTGATATCATTGAATAAAAATCAAAAAATTATAAAATTAAAATAGATAAACATGATGTACATTACTTACTTTACACTCTTGACTATATCCATGGATAATACACAAGGTGAAGTTCCATTGTAAAAATATTTACTATAAAACACTATTTCAGTGGATAAAATGTAGTCATGGGAAAACCATGTTTAGTGCACAAACATTACATAAATTTTGGATGGATCAATACCTCCAAAGGATCATGTACACTAATTTTTAATCTATGAACTACTTCAAGGATGGATAGAATATTTTTTAGATGTAATGTTCTCCCCCAGTTTATTATGAAAATTATAGTCAATTTTCATATCTAACTCTATATTATATATACTTTTTAAATAAAATTATTTTTATATTTACACCTACTATAAAAAAAATTAAAATGACCCGTTAAATACTGATTCGAGACTATAACATCCACTCTATCAAAGAAGGTAATAAATTTATTAAGATAAAGTTTAATTCTATAGTACAATAATATTTTTGACACACTTTATTTTTCTACATAATAATATATATTAAATAAATTCATTTTGTTTTTAATGAGAACCATCTTTTCTAGATAAAGAATTATTCCATAACAAAATTACTCATATTTCACTCCATATTCTTCAAAATAAAAAAAATTAATTAATAGTAATACACTTAATTAAAATCTAACTTAAAACAAATATGATCTTTCAATAAAGACAATTTCTTGAATTGTCCCCTATTTTTTAATTTCTAGATGTTTAAAATATTTTCATCAATTTTTTTAATTTATAAGACATATTTTATATGTAATTATAAGTCTCCAAAACTTAATATAATATTATGGTTCATGCATAATTCTCTCCAAGATATAATTTAATCCCATGTGCACAACATGATTTATTGTGGTCCAATATTCCCAATCAACCACGGAATTTTGGGCTCCCACTATAGTTGGTTTAGAGTTAATCTCATTATTGGGCTATAAAACACCAATATTCAAATAAAAAACATTTTTCAATTCACAAAATTATGAATTTAAAATATAATGATACCTTTATAGAATATAATATGAAATAATCTTAGCTATGATATAGTGCTTCCCAATGAGAATTTAATTCTATAATAGATTTCTCCATGACCCATTTTTTGGTTTTAATTTCTTCTAATGAATTACAATGTTCAAATCTCTTTATACTCTAACATAACCTAATCCTACTCCATGATTCACTTAATCAGATTTAATGACCATCATAGTTTCCATAATTCCCAAAATCTAATGTCTAGTTTCTTAAAGGAATAATCTAAGCTTGAAATGTGTTTTTCTATGATCATTTCAAAAACCAAACTCTTATTTATGTTCGTATTTCATCACAATGATCTATATAATTCCTCAAAAAAAAAGATCAACATGTCATTTCAAAAATTATAACCATTCACAGATACACAATGTCTCAAGGTCATCTTGAAACATATAATTTTCAAGTTATATTTATAAAATGAGATAAAATATACTATAACTTGTTAATATATTTTAAAAATAAATTCCTCCATATAAAAATAAAATCCAAAAACCAAACACTCTCACTACTATCAACATGGTCAGCCTCATTACATCATATCCCTCTCAAAAATAAGGGTGGTAAAGTCCTCTATAAAAAACATATTCTTACCTTCTCTAAATTATTCCATGAACTATCAATCTCCTCTAGACACAATATTATTGTTTAATAAGAATAGTACATCTCATCTATCACATATTAAATCCATATGGATTAGCATAATTATCATTAAATAGTTTTTAATTATAAAACTATCATAGAGGCCCTTTGTTTTTTTCCTCAAAACTACCTTTATAAAGTGACTCTTAGTAATGTTAGTGGATTATCTTAGGATCTTTCATATCCATCATGAAATTTGAAAATATTGTTTTACAAACAATTTTAATGGTTGAGTGTGAACCCAAAAAAAAATAGACAAAAAAAGAACAAAAACAACAACCACAGCCTTGTCATGAATCATATTAGAGAATTCAAAGCATAGAGTTTAGGGGTCTAAAGCAATAAAGGCCTAGATATACCCTCATAAAAATATTTTTACCTTCTTGAGGATGTGATCCCGAACTAGTAAAGTAAGTTATCGGTTCATACTATGGCTCCAGTGAATCATGTAAGATATTTTCTTTGTACCCCTCACAAAACGTATGAGTGATTTCCATTACATATTCAATAAGATCTTTATATTTATAAACATGAAAAGATATAATCCAAGAAGTAGTACCAAGGTCTTGTAAGAAACTATTGTGAATATGGGAATCAGTTTCAACTCATGATATACTTATATTGTTTCCCCAACGTAGCTCAAGCCCTGCTAACATTTATTTGGACTCCACAAGAAGAGAGTCTCCTTAATTCACACATTAATTACATAACACCACATTTTGTAATATAATACAACCTTAAACAATTATAGTCTATATGTATTCATCTTTATGAAAAATTATACTCCAAGACTCCTCTTGCGAACAATATATGAAACAAACCAATAATAAACCTATTAGTTTTAACATTATACCCTTTGGGGTTCAATAAATATATATTCCATAAATCTATATTAATATTTTATTACTATCATTCATGGCCAGTATTTGGATTTATGATGCATTTTTTCCTTTTACCTGTTTATCAATAAAATGAAAAGGCTCTCCCTAATTAATGTTACATTATGTTATCAATATTTTATTTTATGTTCTTCTAATCTATCACTTGACTTATTGGGGGTATCTTCATTGGGTTAACTACCCCCTTTTCAATACAAGCTTTATAGGATATTACCCTCTATGTTATCTATCATATTTTTATTGAAATCAGTTAAAGAACAAATATATATAATATTTTTAATGAGTTATTAATCCCATTGTCATAAAAATGTTTCAAAACCTAAATGTCTTTATACAACATAGTAAATATCCAACTCAGATCTCATAGAATTCAAAACATTCAAGCATAAACATTTACTTCAGAAACTATAATGTACAGAAACATCATTATATATTTTTCTTATATAAATTTTGTTTTAATATCATATAATTTAAACAAAATAAAAATAAAATGAATACATTATATGTTAAAATAAAATTTTATCATTATAATATGTCTATTAAATAAGTTGGTAGACAAATAAGAAACTATATTTCGAAATCTATGAACATAAAGGAAATATGTAGAGATAAGTAGTAGAATTATCCCTTATAATGATCATTTATTTGGTCTTGGGAATGATGTATCTTCAGTAGGATTTTTTTTCTAGTACAATATCATTATGATCAAGAAAAATATTTGTATGAGCGAAATCATATGTGAGGGAAATTTAAGGTTCATTAAATTCCCTAGAGAACTATCATAAAAGAATCATTACCCTCGACTATCACTTGAGCATTCCCTATGCTTAGATATTATGTAGAGATCTTAAGAGGCTATGTAAATATTAATTTTGAAGATATAATAATGTATTCATTAATGTAATATGTCATTTATCACACATAATTTACAAAAAATATTATCTTTCATTAAAAACAAAAAATTTTACCTAAATTTTTTAATTTATCTTTCAATAATTAAAAATTCATTTATAAATTTTATAATATTTATTTTTTTAAATTTATTTATTTTTTATATTTATAATTTCAAAAATATATTAGTAAAAAAATTTATGGATTTTTTCTGAAAAAAATGTTTTTAGTAGAATAGTGAAAGAATAAATTTTTTGAAAAAACTATCACTTTTATGAAATTATCATAATAAAATAATGAAATATATTTTTTAAAAAAATATATATTAAAAATATATATTAATAAGTAATATAAATCAATTAAAACTTATATTTTGTAGTTATAAATCCCATTTCTATCGTTTTTTAGACGTATGTAATATTTTTATCTAAACACTATTTATTCCAATTGTATTTTAAATTAATTTTTATTACTAGTCAAAATAAAATCCAATAAAAATATGTTTAGTATTTTAGATCAACATGCTTTTTTTATATAATTTAAGAACTCAAAATTTTATGGAGATGTCTTGGGCTCATTTACATGTACTATTTTCCCCTATATTGAGTACTTTTTAGGTTTTGTTTTACCATGGGGTGAGTTTGGGTGAAAATTGAGAATTTTTTAAGAAGTTTGGGTAGTGCACAGTTGGTGCAAAATTCTCCCAAACCATGTGCTTTAGACCAGTAAACCATGCAACCCTGGTTAGGGAAGGATTGCATGGATGGTGCATAGTTTTCCAAATTGTGTTCCCTAATAGAAGAAATTGTGCATCCCTACCCCCAAGAAGATGCGCACGGTTAAGGTGTATAGTATGGGACAACTATGCTCCCAGAGAAGAAAACCATGAACCTGATTTTAACTAATCCTAAAATTAGATTTTAAAATACCCAAACAACTATATTAACCCAAAATAGACCCCAACTGAGACAAAACACATTCCTCTCATTTTTTGAGGATCCCTAACAAATTTAAAGTGCTCATAAACTATGTTCTTGGTGAATCTATGGGTATTTTAAAGACCTGCACCTCCCCGGGTATGTGGTTTCTTCCTATTTAGATCTCTCTTTATCTATGGATCTACTTCTAGGTTAAAAAGTGGGATATTATTTACTATTGGTTCTAGATCTAGATGTAGTTTTTTATATCTTGATTCATTTAATCTTGAATTTGGGTTTCAGATCTTGATCATGTTCTTTATCAACTTCTTGATTGTTCCATTTGAAATTGGGGGTTATTTATTGGCGAGCATTCATTACTGTTCTTTTGGTAGGAAGTCTATAATTCAAATTCCAAAGACTTGAATTAAATTTCATGTCTGTAATTGTATAATTTATATTAAATGTTTTCCAATTGATTTCTGAATTGAATTAATTAATTTGGTGAATTAATTAATTGAGGTGATGTGAAGTTGAGGATTTTGGGAATTATATATAGAGATAATTAATTAATGAATTAATTATGACATATTGGGTTTGTTGATTTGAGATATTTACTTATAGAATTAATTATGAGATATTGAGATTGTGGAAATTTTAAAATTAATTGATGAATTAATTAGGAGATATTGAGTTTGTTGAATTGCGATAATTAATTGATGGATTAATTATGAGATATTAAGAATTGAAAATTGAGATAATTAATCATGGAAATTATTTTGGGATATTGAATTAGGGGATGCTGATTAAGTAGGGGTGAATTAAATAATGGGATTGATTGGATTAATTAATTTATGAATTAATTGATGGAGTAATGTAATTATTTATTTATTGAATTGTGTAATGAGATTGATGGGATTAATTAATTGATGAAATAACTAATCAAGAAATGTGATTATTTAATTATTTAATTAAGTATGGGATTAATGAGAATAATTAATTGATGAATTAATTAATGGAAATTTATGGGATTAATTAATTGATTAATTGATTAATAAGGTAATGTGATTACTTAATTGTTTAATTAAATATTGGGATTGATGGGATTAATTAATTGATGAATTTATTAATGGATTAAAATGAATAATTAATTATTGAATTAGCTAATGAAAATTCATGTAAATGATTAATTGGTGAGTTAATTAAGGGAGTTGAATGTGATTAATTAATTGTGAATTAATTAATGGAATTTGACATGGAAAATTAATTGGAGAATTAATTGAAAAGGTTTAATGTGATTGATTAAATGCGAATTAATGAATTGAATTTGATAAGCACAATTAATTAGAGAATTAATTAAAGGGTTTGAAAGTGATTATTTAATTTTGAATTTAATTAATAGAAATTTATGGGATTAATTAATTGATGAATTAATTAAATATAGTAATGTGATTATTTAATTGATGAATTAAATAATGGAGTTATTGTGAATAATTAATTGGTGAATTAATTAAATGTATTGAATATGAATATTTAATTAGGGAATTAATTAATGAATATATTGTTCTTGTGAAATTGGAATAATTAATTATTGAGATAATTATTGTGATATTGTGATTGTGGATTGGGAATAATTAATTATTGAATTAATTTGGGCTGTATTGAAATAATTTATTATGATTAACTAATTGTTGAATTAATTAATGAAATAAATGTGATTAACTAATTATTGAATTAATTAATATTATTCATATGATTTGTTAATTTTTGAATTAACTAAAGGAATTGATGTGATTAATTAATTGTTGAATTAATTAATGTTATTGATATGATTAGTTAATTGTTAAATTAATTAATGTTATTAATGTGATTAATTAATTATAGATTTAACTAAAGTAATTGTTGTGATTAATTAATTATTGAAAAAATTAATATTATTGACATGATTAATTAATTGTTGAATTAATTAATTTTATTAATATTATTAGTTAATTATTGAATTAAATGAAGGAATTAATGTGATTAATTAATTTTTTAATTAATTAATGTTATTGACATGATTAATTAATTGTTGAATTAATTAATGTTATTAATGTTATTATTTAATTATTGAATTAACTAAAGGAATTGATGTGATTAATTGATTTGTGAATTAATTAAAGTTTTTGACATGATCAATTATTTATTTAATTAATTAATGGCATCAACATGATTAGTTAACTATTGAATTAACTAACTCAATTGATGTGACAAATTAATTGTTGAATTAATTAATGTTATTGATGAGATTAATTAATTGTCGAGTTAAAAAACGGAGGTGATGTGATTAGTTAATTATTAGATTAACTAATGGAATTGATATGATTAGCTAATTGTTGAATTAATTAATGTTGTTGATGTGATTAGTTAATTCTTGAATTAACGAATGGAATTAATGTGAATAATTAATTGTTGAATTAATTAATGTTATTAATGTGATTAGTTAATTGTTTAATTAACTAATGGATTGGGATGATTAATTAAGTATTGAGTTAATTAATGGTATTAAGATTATTAATTAATTGATGAATTAATAAATGAATTGGAATATTGAGTTTTATCAATGGAATCCTTATGTGATTGATTTTGAAATGCAGTGTGGGACATGTACTGAATCTCCAAATACCCATGGGGTCCTAGCCAAGACATTCTAGGACCCAAGCATGCATGAAAATTTTATGGGATGGGGATTGATGGTCTAAATACATATAATGTGCAGGACATGGAATGATTCTTCAAATACACATGATGCGTGAGACAAAAACTGATGCTCCAGATACTCATGGGGTTCTAAACATGGTGTTCTACACAAAAAATGTTGGGATTGGACTATTATTTCAATTGTCCATGATAATGAATTAAAAATAATAGATAATGAAATACCATTGAATTATAATGAATTGAGAATTGAATGTCTAACATGGTACATACTTTGGAATGTGCCAAATTAGGTATTGAGATTCAGGTGTCCTCAGGAACCTGGGGGTTTATGATGTTAAATAAATAATAAATGACAATGTGATAACTATTTACTTATTTATTATAATTATTTATTTATACAACTGTATACAGTGTCATTAATTGGATATTGTTATTAATATCATTTGAGGTGGACTACTGAGTTGTGCTCACACCCTACTTGAGCTTCCTGATTGGTACCCAAACAGATTACATGATTACAAGACAAGTTAATGGGAAATAGCCTATGTTAGATGACTGATTGGGATAAATCATAAATGAGGGAATCAGACGTGGTTCGAGACCCACTTGGGAGTTATTAGTGTATTTACTTTTGAGTTGAATTTGACACTTGGAACATAATTTATCACGTAATATCTACTATTTAGTTATGATATTGTATTTCTAGTTTTAGTCATCTTGTGTTACTAAATTGTTCAGGTTATGTTATATTATTATTTGGTTATTATCTATTTATTTCCGCTGGTGTTTAACTATGATATGGAAAAAAGAGGGAATATTATCCCCATGATTGAAATTAGACCCTCACTATTATTCGGTAACCTTTCACATATGGTATAATGACCCATACTTTACATACATTGTTAATACTTCAAAATTGAAGCATACTTATTACAACATATAACAAAACCACAAAAGGACCGTATAGGTATAGTGTCTTTAGAAACTGGGAAACATAAACAATTGGTTCATAAAGCGTCTACATTGTCTCCCATTTATTTCTTCATATTTATAGTCCCTTTTGGCATATCTTACTTAATAACCTTCTTCCTGAACTGGGGAAAGAAAACATAGAAAAGGGTGATCTCAAATGCTCAATAAGGGTAAATAAAAGAAATATCAATCACATCATATACATAAGCACATAACTTTTGGAAATCTTAAACTGGAAAAGAGATTATAATTTAATAACATGGGATAAATCATGGCAGTGAAATGTAATCACAATAATCATAACTTAAAACATGAAACTTTGTGGAATACACACATAATCATAGAGAATCATATCTTATTAGTCGAGACTCATTTCCAAGACTATCTTAGTGGACAAAGTCCATTTCTGAACTGAGTCACCCTCGTTTCAGTCCTGTTTCACTGAACCGGTATAACCTACCGTTCTAGCCATGTCTATCTCATGAGATATAAAATATTTATCAAATGCATTGGAGGGAGATATAGGTCCCACCCATCTCATAATGATACCATTCTTAGGTGTTCCACAAAATCATAAATCATACATAATTACATAACCCATGTAATAAAAATGGGAATCTTAAACATCGTGACATCATAAAACAATTCATATAAGATAAAGGAATTCATAAAAATATTTACTTCACAACATAATAAAATCCATGTAATAATAGGGATATAAACAGAACCCTATATTGTCTTATATGGATAATAATTTTGATAAAACTCTTGAACTCCATTCTTGAGGAAAATATCCTTTCTACTTCAAAAACATTTATCCTTTCATAACATGTCGTACAATTTTAAACTAAAAGAAGTTGATTAAAAATAAACTTGAAAACTTGTAAAGAAAGCTTCTTGGAAATAATGTTTTAAAAATCCATTCATGCCATATAAGTTAAAAAAAACATTCTTCCCGTACTTTTGTCGGAAAAGTCAAAAAAGTACCTCGTACGAAAAATGACAAAAGATTCCTTTCATATCTTTTACTAAAAACTCACCGAAGGGTAAAATAGGATTTAAACAATTGTAGGTGAATGGAAATAATATTACATTTTGAGGAAACATAAATGTGGATGATAAAATACACCGTAGTAAATACTAAAGTAAAAACAATCTCAGATAAAAATGAGATTGTGATATTTCCCTTACCTTAGGTCCGTTTTGCTTCGTAAGTGTCCGAACCTCCTCTTCTTTGAAGTGCTTCTTTGAGACCTTCTTTTAGGTCACTAAAATTGGTCTTTGAATAAGACCAGGACCTCTAGGATGTCTCTAGAGAAGTGGAGAGGAGGAATTGTAAGGGTTTGTCCGAGCTTGAAGGCTCAAAGTGGTGTGAGCAAGAGGGGGAGGAGGTGCCCTTTTATAAGGGAGGAGAGGGGCACCTTTGGGAAAACTAAAAATATTATTTTATTATAAAGTCAATTTCGGTTTTAAATAGCTCTAAATTGATATATTTAGAATCTAAGGTGGTTCTGGGTCTAAATCCTATCATCCAATATAATTTAGACAAGTTTAGGTATCAATTTTAACCTTATCATTTAGATTTAACTTTAAGTTAGATAATTTACCTTTTACCGTGTCTTCTTGTTTTCTTACACTATAAGGTTAATAAACTTACTATATCAAGCCAAACGAACCCCAAGTTGTTTATTATTAATATATATAGCCTTATCTAAGTCATTTGTCTGAAACTTATATTTTTAGGAATAAAATATCAATTACTAATATAATATTTGTTTTAAAAACTAGTTTATGTCAATTTTGACACTATTTAGTAATTGATTTTTGTGAAAATCATAACAGAATGATTAGTTCAAAAAAAGTTAATTAAATCAATACTATCATGTCATATTAACCTAGAAAATTAGTTTAATTCATAAAAAGTCTCAAATTACATTTATTTTGGTGTTTATAACATTAATTATGTCAATATTTCATTAATAAGATAATTACTGCATCATCTTTGTGTCATAAATAAATTAAATTATTTAATGTCTAAAAATTACAAATAAAATACCATTATGTAGGAAATATTTTTATCTTTCTAATGAATATTTATAGTCGAATTTATCTTATGTATAACCCCATATTAAAAATTATTTACTTATTCAACTTTGATTTTAACTATTTTAACCCTTCGTTAAATAAATTAATAATAAATGTCCTAATCTAATCTAAGTGGGACTAAATGGTCATATTTTATTCCTAAGTTTGTTTTTGGTTGAATTACACTTATCCAATAGAATTAGGACATGTGTTAGGGTAATAATAATATCACCTTTACCCTTAATTATCCTATTTACTTTTAACCGTGGTAAAAAAAAGTAAAAAGTCACTATTCACCAAAAATTATTTTCATCTCATTGAACCACATTTTAGTCCTTGATATTAACCGTGTCTCTCGGATTTTCAAAATTCCACTCACAGAAGCGGTAAAATTAAGTTTTATGAAAAATTCAGTTTTTTAACTACCACTTAGTGGTTTCACTATTCATCAAAAATTGAAAGTTTTCAGAAAAATACCAAAATTTCCCCCCAAGCTAATTTCGATATTCCGAATCCAAAAATGAAGTCCATTTTGAAAAATAAAATTTCAAAAAGTGGTTATTACTATTCATAACGGCTAGTTTTAATAATATTTTAATAGCATATCATTGTTTACTGAAACTCGATTTTGCGTATGACACAAGGTATCGAGGAAGGCCGTGGTTGCGTGTAAAGCAATCCAGGCTAGTGTTGTGTGTAGTAAAAGATTCCAAAATATTTCTCATAAAAGTCTCGGGCATTACATTCTACCCCCCTTAAAATGAATTTCGCCCTCGAAATTCGTCACTTTGTAACAAACAGATGAGGATACCTCTCCCTCATTATATCCTCAAGATCCCATGTAGCTTCTTCTAATTGATGGTTCCTCCATAAAACTTTCACCAATCGAGTGGTCTTGTTTCGTAGGACTTTTTCGCTACGATCCAGAATCTCTATCGGTTGTTCTTCATAAGAAAGATCTTGCTCCAGCAGTACAACTTTTGAGCTGAGTACATGTGAAGGATCAGGTATGTACTTTCTCAGGAGAGATACATGGAACGCATTGTGAACTTGAGAGAGATTCAGTGGAAGCGCCAATCGGTAAGCTACCTTCCCAATACGATCCCGTATTTCGAAAGGACCGATATATCTAGGGCTCAACTTCCCCTTCTTTCCAAATCTCATAACCCTCTTCCAGGGAGATATTCGTAAGAACACTTTATCACCCACTTCAAACTCTAGGTATTTTCTTCGGTTGTCGGCATAACTTTTCTGTCGACTTTGAGCTGCTCTTATGTGTTGTTGAATAGATCTGACCTTTTCTGCCATTTCATCAACGAGATCAGGTCCTAATAGCTTTCTTTCCCCAAATTCATCCCAGCAAGTTGGAGTCCTTCATTTCTTTCCATAGAGAGCTTCATAAGGAGCCATCTGAATACTAGAGTGAAAGCTATTATTATAAGAAAATTCCACCAAAGGTAGGTTGTGATCCCAACCACCTTTGAAATCCATAGAGCAAGCTCTCAACATATCTTCTAGGGTTTGAATTGTTCTCTCAGACTGACCGTCTGTCTGAGGATGATAAGCAGTGCTGAAAGTCAACTCTGTATCCAGAGTATGCTGAAGACTTCGCCAGAACTTCGAGGTAAATCTCGGATCCCGATCAGATATAATAGAAACTGGTACTCCATGCAATGTTACCACTTCCTTTACATATATCCTGGAAAGCTGATCTAGAGAGAAATCCTCTCTAATATCAATGAAGTGTGCAGACTTTGTAAGACGGTCAACTATGACCCAGATAGCATTATTGCCTTTGGATGTTTTAGGAAGTCCTGTGACAAAGTCCATAGTGGTGTTTTCCCATTTCCATTCGGGTATGGGTAATGGTTGTAACATCCCCTTAGACTTCTGTCTCTCAGCTTTAACTTTCTGAAAAACCAAGAATCGAGAGACATATTCAGCAACATCTCTTTTCATGCCATCCCACCAGAAGTACTCTTTCAGGTCCCTATACATCTTCATGCTTCCAGGATGAATAGAGAATGAAGAACTATGTGCCTCATCGAGCAGCTCCTTCTTTAATTCCGGGATGGGAGGAACACAAACCCGATTCCTAAACTTTATTATCCCATCACAATCAAGGTTGAATTCCGGAACATTTCTCACTTTCTTTTGTAACTCGACATCTGCTTTCTGTGCCTCTTTAATCTTCACATGTATAGATGGTTGAACATTCATTTGAGAAAGATAAGATTTTTCCCCTTCCATTATAATTCCAAGATCCATCCTTTGTAAATCCATAAATATTGGATCTTTTGTGATCCTTATCATGGATAAACTGGCATGGTCTTGTCGACTTAATGCATCTACCACCTTGTTTGCTTTCCCAGGGTGGTAATGGATTGAGCAGTTATAATCCTTAATCAGCTCCAACCATCTTCTTTGATGCATATTCAACTCCTTTTGTGTGAAAATATACTTTAAACTTTTATGATCAGTATAAATGTCACACCTTTCTCTATAAAGATAATGCCTCCAAATATTTAATGCAAAGATTACCGCAGCTAACTCCAAATCATGTGTTGGGTAATTTTGCTCATGGATTTTCAACTGTCGTGAGGCATAATCTATCACCATATCATTTTGCATAAGAACACACCCCAATCCCTTCTTGGATGCATCACTATAGATCACAAACCTTTCTCCACTACAAGGCAGTGTGAGCATAGGTGCACTGGATAACCTTCTTTTCAACTCCTTGAAATTCTCTTCACATTCCTCCATCCAAACAAACTTAACTCCTTTCCGAGTCAACTTGGTGAGTGGATTAGATAATCGTGAAAAATCTTTCACAAAACGTCGATAATATCCATCCAAACCATGAAAACTTCGGATCTCAGTTACTGTTGTTGGTCTCGACCATCTTTCGATAACCTCTGTTTTTGCTGGATCCACAGATATCCCCTCTTTTGAGATTATGTGACCCAAAAATGAAACCTTTTGAAGCCAAAATTCACACTTGGTAAATTTGGCATAAAGCTTCTCCTTTCTCAGGGTCTTCAATATAATTCTCCAGTGATCTTCATGTTCTTCCTTGCTCTTTGAATAGACAAGAATATCCTCTATAAATACTACCACAAATTGATCAAGATAATCTCTAAAGACTCTATTCATCAGATCCATGAAGATAGCAGGGGAATTAGTAAGACCAAATGGCATCACTATAAATTCATAGTGTCCATACCTTGTACGGAAAGCCGTCTTTGGTATATCCTCCCTTTTGACCCTTAATTGATGATACCCTGAACGAAGATCAATCTTGGAAAAGTATTGAGCTCCACGTAGTTGGTCAAATAAGTCATCAATGCATGGGAGAGGATATTTGTTCTTGATAGTGATCTTGTTAAGTTCTCGATAATCAATGCAGAGTCTCATTGATCCATCTTTTTTCTTAACAAATAGAACAGGTTCTCCCCAAGGTGACACACTAGGGCGTATGAATCCCTTATCAAGATTCTCTTGGAGTTGCTTCTTCAATTCCTGCAACTCAATTGAGGCCATTCTATAAGGTGTCTTTGAAATAGGCAAAGCACCTGGTACAAGTTATATTGAGAACTCAACTTCACGATTTGGTGGATGTCCCGGTAATTCCTCCGAAAAGACATCATCAAACTCCCGTACAATGGGCATATTCTTAATCGTGAGTTTCTCACCAACCATTTGAGATAAATAACCTTCATTTAGTGGAATCAAGACCCATAAGATGGAAGAAATTTCCACTGGAAGGTTATGTTCATCCTTGCATTGATAGACGATCATAGATTGATCTAGAATATGAAATGTGACTTCCCTTCTTTGGAAATTGATATGAGATCCATACAAAGAAAGCCAATCCATGCCAAGAATCACATCAAATTCCACTATAGGAAGGATCACAAGATTTGCAAGAAGCACTTTCCCACAAACTTCGATCTGAGAAGAATTATAAACTTTTGATGTGACTGTTGTGCCATTAGGTGTTGTCACAGCTAACTCAACATCTAATTGTTGAGGTAATAAGGTGATACCCTTAGAAATTTTTTCAGAAATAAAAGAGTGGGTGGATCCGGAATCAAATAAAACATTTGCTACTTTAGAGTGGATGGTAAGTTTACCTTTCACCACATCGTTATCGTACTCCACATCGCTGATAGAAATTGCATGTGACTATCCTTTGTCTTTAGCCATAAGAGTTTGTTGACATCAACCATCATCATCAACCCTTGGATTAGGGAATTTATTGGCATAATGTCCCATCTCCTTGCACTTGAAACATTGAAGTGTAGTAGGTTCATTCTGTGTATCCCTTCCTTTGTTTGCATCATTAGACATCTTCTTCCCATCATCGCGGCATTCAAATACCCGATGACCTTCCTTTCCACATTTAAAACATTTACTTGTCCCTTTAAGACAACTCCCTCCATGTTTCTTTCCACACTTTGAGCATAAGGGAAAGTTCATCTTCTTTTCAGTGTGCTCTTTAGATTTTCCTTCGAATTCCATTTTCCTCTTCTTATCAAACCCATATGACTGATGGGTTACTCCAATCTCCATCTTTACTTTGAGAGCACATCGAACGATTTCCTCGTAGCTATTGAATTCCCTTATGGCTAACGCCCTTCGAAGACTTGGTTTTATGCCACTAAAGAATCGATCGATCTTACTCTCAGGTTGGATAATAATACCATAAGCGTACCTTGCAAGTCTTGTAAAACCTGCTTCATAGGTACCAACAGATTCATCATCCTTTTTCTTCAGTTCAAGAAACTATTTCTCCATATTTGTTCAGAGAATACGAGGGAAGTACTTATTGAAAAATAAGTTCTTAAAATCGTCCCATTCCATGGACTCAATTTCATCCCTTTGCCTCGTATTCTTAATAAGATTCCACCATTGATCAGCATCTCCTTCTAAACGATACACTGCTAGGATGAATTTAACATGTTCAGAACATTGAAGAACTAAAAATATCTTTTCAGTAGTACTAATCCATTGTTCAGCAACTAATGGATCAGTAGACCCGCTGAAAGAAGGAGGACGCTGCCTCATGAAGGATTCAACAGAATGTTTCTCCTTCCTTTGCTCGTTTGGAAGTCCTGCATGATTCATAGCTTGAGAAAGTTGTGTGAGCATGGCTACAAGATTTTTCATTCTAGCTCCCATAACGTTTGGTTGCTCAGGGGGACTATCATTGCATTGCCCGTCGCATTCCTCATTAACATGGTTCCTTAGGGTTCCAGACATTGACTAAAACCAAGAAGAATAGTGTGAGAAACACTAATTATAATAGGAAAACCACATAATCAAGAATAAAATTTCACACTTAAGGTCTTATCCTAGGTTATTCATGGCCATTTCTAAAACACTAATATTTTGTTCTATGCTTAGACTTATCCTTGGAGTTCTTACTAAGGCTTTCACATCCTAGTTTCCAAAGGTTGACTATACCTTTCCTCTGATACCAACTATAACAACCCATACTTTACATACATTGTTAATACTTCAAAATTGAACCATACTTATAACAACATATAACAAAACCACAAAAGGACCGTATAGGTATAGTGTCTTTAGAAACTGGGAAACATAAACAACTGGTTCATAAAGCGTCTACACTGTCTCCCATTTATTTCATCATATCTATAGTCCCTTTTGGCATATCTTACTTAATAACCTTCTTCCTGACCTGGGGAAGGAAAACATACAAAAGGGTGATCTCAAATGCTCAGTAAGGGTAAATAAAATAAATATCAATCACATCATATACATAAGCATATAACTTTTGGAAATCTTAACCTGCAAAAGAGATCATAATTTCATAACATGGGATAAATCATGGAAGTGAAATGTAATCACAATAATCATAACTTAAAACATAAAACTTTGTGGAATACACACATAATAATAGATAATCATATATTATTAGTCAAGACTCATTGCCAAGACTATCTTAGAGGACAAAGTCCATTTCTGAACCGAGTCACCCTCGTTTTAGTCCTGTTTCACTGAACCGGTATAACCTACCGTTCCAGCCATGTCTATCTCATGAGATATAAAATCTTTACCCAATGCATTGGAGGGAGATATAGGTCCCACCCATATCATAATGATACCATTCTTATGTGTTCCACAAAATCATAAATCATAAATCATTACATAATCCATGTAATAAAAATGGGAATCTTAAACATCGTGACATCATAAAACAATTCATATAAGATAAAGGAATTCATAAAAATATTTCCATCACAAAATAATCAAATCCATGTAATAATAGGGATAGAAACAGAACCCTATATTTTCTTATATGGAAAATAATTTTGATAAAACTCTTGAACTCCATACTTGAGGAAAATATCCTTTCTACTTCAAAAACATTTATCCTTTCATAACATGTCATACAATTTTAAACTAAAAGAAGTTGATTAAAAATAAAATTGAAAACTTGTAAAGGAAGATTATTGGAAATAATGTTTTAAAAATCCATTCATGTCGTATAAGTTAAAAATAACATTCTTCTCGTACTTTTGTCGGAAAAGTCAAAAAAGTACCTCGTACGAAAAATGACAAAAGATTCCTTTCATATCTTTTACTAAAAACTCACCGAAGGGTAAAATAGGATTTAAACAATTATAGGTGAATGGAAATAATATTACATATTGAGGAAACATGGATGTGGATGATAAAATACACCCCATTAAATAATAAAGTATAAACAATCTCGGATAAAAATGAGATTGTGATATTTCCCGTACCTTAGGTCCGTTTTGCTTCATAAGTGTCTGAACCTCCTCTTCTTTGAAGTGCTTCTTTGAGACCTTCTTTTAGGGCACTAAAATTGGTCTTTGAATAAGACCAGGACCTCTAGGATGTCTCTAGGGAAGTGTAGAGGAGGAATTGGAAGGGGTTGGCCGAGCTTGAAGGCTCAAAGTGGTGTGAGCAAGAGGGGGAGGAGGTGCCCTTTTATAAGGGAGGAGAGGGGCACCTTTGGGAAAACTAAAAATATTATTTTATTATAAAGTCAAAATCGGTTTTAAATAGCTCCAAATTGATATATTTCGAAGCTAAGGTGGGGATGGGTCTAAATCCTCTCATCCAATAGAATTTAGACAAGTTTAGGTATCAATTTTAACCTTATCATTTAGATTTAACTTTAAGTTAGATAATTTAACTTTTACCGTGTCTTCTTGTTTTTTTACACTATAAGGTTAATAAACTTACTATATCAAGCCAAACGAACCCCAAGTTGTTTATTATTAATATATATAGCCTTATCTAAGTCATTTGGCCGAACCTTAGATTTTTAGGTTTAAAATAACAATTACTAGTATAATATTTGTTTTAAAAACTATTTTATGTCAATTTTGACACTATTTAGTAATTGATTTTTGTGAAAATCATAACAGAATTATTAGTTCAAAAAAATTTAATTAAATCAATACTAACATGTAATATTAACCTAGAAAATTAGTGTAATTCATAAAAAGCCTCAAATTACATTTATTTTGGTGTTTATAACATTAATTATGTCAATATTTCATTAATAAGATAATTACTGCATCATCTTTGTGTTAATGTCTAAAAATTGAAAATAAAATACCATTATGTAGGAAATCTTTTTAGCTTTGTAATTAATATTTATAGTCGAATTTATCGTATGTATAACCCCATATTGAAAATTATTTACTTATTCAACTTTGATTTTAACTATTTTAACCCTTCTTTAAATAAATTAATAATAAATGTCCTAATCTAATCCAAGTGGGCCTAAATGGTCATATATTATTCCTAAGTTTGTTTTTGGTCGAATTACACTTATCCAATAGAATTAGGACATGTGTTAGGGTAATAATAATATCATCTTTACCCTTAATTACCCTATTTACTTTTAACCGTGGTAAAAAAAAGTAAAAAGTTACTATTCACCAAAAATTATTTTCATCTCATTGAACCACATTTTAGTCCTTGATATTAACCGTGTCTCTCGGATTTTCGAAATTCCACTCACAGAAGCGGTAAAATTAAGTTTTATGAAAAATTCAGTTTTTTAACTACCACTTAGTGGTTTCACTATTCATCAAAAATTGAAAGTTTTCAAAAAAATACCAAAATTTCACCCCAGGCTAATTTCGATATTCCAAATCCAAATATGAAGTCCATTTTGAAAAATAAAATTTCAAAAAGTGGTTATTACTATTCATAAAGGCTAGTTTTAATAATATTTTAATAGCATATAATTGTTTACTGAAACTCGGTATTGCGTACGACACAAGCTATCGAGGAAGGCCGCGGTTGCGTGTAAAGCAAGCCAGGCTAGTGTTGTGTGTAGTAAAAGATTCCAAAATATTTCTCATAAAAGTCTCGGGCGTTACATATGGGGATGAAATCTTGAGGTCATGTATCCAACAAGGTCTAGGTAGTGGTTTATGACACCCAGGTCGGGACATTACAAAGTGGTATCATAGCCCAATTTTATTTTATTTTTTCACTTTTCTTACTACTTGGGAAAGGTAGATAGGATGTTATGAAGATTCAAGCCTTGATTATGATATCTTATATGGGAGTATCTAACCAATGTATGGAAGAGAACCCAAGTACCCATGGAGGGAATATTGTTATTGGTATTTTTTGTTATAGTTTAATGATATTTATCCTTCGGTGACACACTTGTTTTGTGATGTGATTATTGTTTTTGAGATTTGTTGAGAATTAATTTGTGGCCTAGTATGGCATGGGAGATAGGTTTCTTGCATCAATATTGGAACTCTGGTTTTTTACATGAATCATATTAGTAATGAACATGAAAACATGTTATGGGTAAGTTGTTGAACATGAACAATTTTTCCTTGCTTATGAAATTCAATTGAAAATATTACCTGATGTGAAATTGTGAAAGATTGTAAAATGTTATAGGATGAAAATTAATGGGTGTATTAATGAGAAAATTGAATAATGATAATGATTTTACCCTTTTTTATCTATAACCTAGAGGTATTATGGTTAAGGGTGGTGATAGTGCCTCAATTTTGATCATGAGGTAGGAAAAAGGTGGAAAGACTTGTTATGGTTTTGTGGGAATCCCTATTGATAATTGTCTTAAGGTTGTGAAATGAGAATCCTTTATTCTATTTATTTTTTCCTTGATGTTGGTGGTTTTGGTAGTGAGAATCCCTTGTTTGAGAACTTAGTTGTAGGTTATTGGAGGTACCGTCTGGTTTTGGATCGGTGTGATGAGATGTTGGTGGATAGGGAAGATCGATACTTTCAACAGATTAAGGTGTTTCTATAGTGGGGGAAAACATCAATGATGGAGGATTTTTGTAATTTTTCAAAAATGAAATCTTAGGGTACTTTTAATTAGTGACGATCATGTCCCTTATGTTGACATCGTCCAGGGTATGCTGATAATACTCTGGATTTATGCCAAGCCAGGTGAATGTGTTTTAGTTGGATATGGGGACCCTTATAGGTTGTGCTTATAAGGCAGTTTATGTGGTGATAGATGGTTGGAGGTATTCCATCGATGCTTTTAAAATGAATAAATTATAAGGATATTTATTAAATTCCTCAGGGAAAGGCTGGGTGGTCCGTAAAGGTGGTGGATTAACGCCCTGTCCAGGAGGATTTAGATGGTAAGGCTATGTGCCAATGTTGGAATATATTCTTATAGTTTTGGGGAACAATGAGTTGGTAAATACGATCGGTATGTTGTGGAAGTTGAGCTTGAGACTGATGCATCCTTTGAGGAGAATCTGATATATGTGTTAGATCGTAATGAGAAAGTGTTGTGGGGAAATACTGTGTTTATAGTTCGAGTATTGTGGCTACATTGGCATGGGCATGAGGAAACATGGGAGATAGAAGCAGATATGATGGCTCAGTGGCCTGTTTGGATCAGAATCTTAGGGATGCTTCAGAGTACATCTTGAGGATGATGTTTTATAAGGTGGGGAATTTGTAAAAACATAAAATTTTCTAAAGATGTATCCAACTCATTTACTAGCACTCTTATACCATGAATTGAGTGCTTTCGTTTGGGTTTTACCTTGGGGTGAGTTTGGGAGAAATTGAGAATTTTGGATTATATTTGGACAGTGAACAATTGGTGGATGGTTTGTTTGAACCCTCTGTCCTAGCCCAGAAGATCATATAACCATGGAAAGAGACAAATTTCACAGCTGACACACGGTTAAGGTGCATGGTTAGGGTAAACTTTATGCCCCATGAAGATAACCATATGTACGATTTTAATTAACCTGAAAATTAGATTTTGTAATACCAGAACCCCTATATTAACTCAAAATCGAGCCCAACTCAGACATAACATCTTTATCTCATTTTAGGCTCTTGTACAAATTTCAATCCCTCCAGACCTCCATTCTTGACAAATCAAAGGGAAGATTGAAGATCAGAACCTCCCTGGGTAAGTGGTTTATTCCCATTTATATCTCTCTTTCTCTCATGTTCCTCTTCTGAGATAAAAAAGAGTGATTTTATCCACTATTGGTTCTAGATCTAGATCTCGGTTTGTTAGATCATGATTAATTTAATCTTGAATCTAGGTTTCAGATCTAGATTATGTTCTTCATTGCATTCTTGATCGTTAAGTTTGAAATTGAGGATTATCCAGTGGCGAGCATTCATTACCATCCTTGAGGTAGGTGGCCTATAATTAAAATCCCAAACTCTGAAAATAAATTATGTGTATAATTTTAGAGTTTCTATTAGATGTTTATAAATTGAGTTCATTATTGTAATAATTAATTTGGTAAATTAATTAATTGAGGAGATGTGAAATTGGGGATTTTAGGAGTTATAGATAGATGTAATTAATTAATGAATTAATTATATGATATTGAGTTAATTGATTTGAGATAATTAATTGTATAATTAATTATGAGATATTGATATTTTTGACATGAGATAATTAAATAATGAATTGATTATGAGATATTGATTTTGTTGAATTGAGAGAATTAATTAATGAATTAATTAAGATATATAGAGATTTTAGAAATGAGATAATTAATTATCGAATTAATTGTGGGATTTTGAATTGGGGGTTTTTGATTAATTAATCAGTGAATTAAATAATGAGACTAATGGAATTCGTTAATTGAGGAATTAATTGATGGAGTAATGTGATTATTTAACAGTTGAATTAAATAATGGGATTAATGAGATTAATTATTTGATGAAATAATTAATGGAGTAATGTTATTATTTAATTATTTAATTAAATGTTTTGATTGATGGGATTAATTAATTTCTGAATTAAATAATATAGTAATGTGATTAATTAATTATTGAATAAATAAATGGAAATTGATGGGATTAATTAATTTATTAATTAATTAGTGGGGTAATGTGACTATTTAATTGTTGACTTAAATATTAGGATTGATGGGATTAATTAATTGGTAAATCAATTAATAGAGTAACATGATTAATTAATTAACGAAAATTGATGTGATTGATTAATCGAGGGAGTTGAATGTGATTAATTTATTGAGTGTTAATTAATGGAATTTGAAATTGAAAATTAATTGGAGATTTAATTAAAGGGGTTGAATGTGATTATTTAATTGTGAATTAATTAATGGAATTTTTCATGGACAATTAATTGGATAATTAATTGAAGGGATTTAATGTGGTTAATTAATTGTGGAATTAATTAATAGAAATTTATGGGATTAATTAATTGATGAATTAATTAATGGGAGTAATGTGATTATTTCATTTTTGAATTAAATAATGGAGTTGATGTGAAAAATTAATTAGTGAATTAGTCAAAGATGATGAATATGGTTAAATAACGTAGAGTTAAATAATAGAGATATTATGCATATGAAATTGGAATAATTAATTGTTGAATTAATTATTGTGATATTGTGATTGCGAATTGGGAATAATTAATTGTCGAATTAATTAAGGGAGTGTTGAAATAATTTATTGTGATTAATTAATTATTGAATTAATTAATGGGATAAATTTGATTAATTATTTTTTTAGTTAATTAATGTTATTTATATAATCAATTAATTGTTGAATTAATTAATGTTATTAATATTATTATTTAATTATTGAATTAACTAAAGGAATTGATGCGATTAATTAATTGTTGAAATAATTTATTATATTGACATGATTAATTAAATGTTGAATTAATTAATGTTATTAATGTGATTAGTTAATTGTTTAATTAACAAATGGAATTGACATGATTAATTAATTGTTGAATTAATTAATGGTATTAATGTGATTAGTTAATTGTTTAACTAACAAAATGAATTGACATGATTAAATGATTGTTGAATTAATTAATGTTATTAACATGATTAAATTTTTTTTGAATTAATTAATGTTATTAACGTGATTAGTTAATTATTTAATTAGCTAATATAATTGATGTGATTAATTAATTATTGAATTAATTAATTTTATTTAGGTGATTAGTTAATTATTGAGTTAACTAATAGAAGTTATGTTATTCGTTAATTGTTTTATTAACTAATGGAATTGACTCGATTAGTTAATTATTGAATTAATTAATGTTATTAAAGTGATTAATTAATTTTTTAATTAACTAAAGGAATTGGTGTGATTAATTAATTCTATAATTAATTAATATCATTAATGTGATTAGTTAGGTGTTTAATTAACTAATGGATTGATATGATTAATTAATTTTTGAGTTAATTAATGGGATTGATATTATTAATTAATTGATGAATTAATTAATGAATTTAAATGTTGAGTGGTAGCAATGAAATTTATATATTATTGATTGTGAGATGGGTTGTGGGACACAATTTGTAATGACCCGCCAATTCTCATTGCCTTGAGGGCACAAAGAGTCATTACTAGGCGTTAAGCGACGTCCCTAAGACGCCAAAGGCTTGCAATAAATGTTGAAGGGTTTCAAATACAAGTTGGGGGACGATTTTCCCTTTAAGAAAAAACCCATAAACCAACCAAGAATAACCAAAAATTCTCTATATGATGAATGAACAAAAGAATGACAACTAAACAACTTCATTTATGTCAAAACACATCAAGTAAACAACAGCGGAAGGACAAACCAAGCATCAAAGTACACAGCAGATGAACAACTCAAGACTATCAAAAGACCCCATGACTCCGTTCTCCACAAGTTCCAAGCTCCACAACATCTCCCAAGCATCACCACGAGCCATTAGCAATAAGATGCTTTACCTTTACCTGTGTCTCAAAATACGACATCTGTAAAAGCACCAAAGTGCCAAAGTAGGGGTGAGTATAAAACTCAGTAGGTTTTCCCCAACTACATCCCTTCTCACGCCACTAGGATATAAGAGTTAGCCACATTTATATAAAAATAGTTTATATAAAACATTTTCTCAAAAGCAGTTTATAACTAAATATAAGCAAGTTTCCAAAACCATTCATAACCAAAGGCATTCCAAGAGCAATTGAAACCAGTTTTCCCAAAAGTTATTTTTTCTAGAAAAATAACCAAACAAGCTTTAGAACAATTTCAAAATATCCATTTTTGGCATACCCAACCATTCCATAATCCATGCAACCAACCATGCATGATACATTATGGCACTTCCATACTCATGAGCGGTTTCTCATCGATCTACCAAGTCATCACAAGGTAATTGTTTCCTATGTGCCATAACACGTTTGGCACCGAGAACATGGTCATATTTAAAACAAGCCTCGTACATATAGTTACCATGTGCCATTAAACGTTTGGCACCGAGCACAAGGTCCTATTTCAACCAAGCCCTGTACGTGCAATATGAACACACACCACATATTCCCACAAATCATGCCAAAACACCATTTCAATTAAAACACCTTTTTATTGAAAACCATTTCCATTAAAACCATTTCAATGCCAAACCATTTCAATTCCAAACCATTTCAATAAAACTTCATTTTTATTGAAAACTAATTCCATAAAATTCATTTAAATCTCAAAACATTTCAATAAAACACCCTTTTTTGTTAAAAAACTACTTTTCATCAAACCATCTATAATTTCATCAAATCTATAATTTATAATCAACATTTTAAATTCAACAAGACAAATAACTTTGCACAACAATTCACTAAGATTTCACAATCTCATAAAAACTATAAATCAACACTAAAAAAGATTTATTCTATGATTTTTACAATCAAATCCATTCAAATAAACCAATTTGAATCTAATCCAATCAATTATAGCAAGAGGAGTCGAGAGTGAAGCCTCCTACCTCAAAGGTTTTGAAGAAAACCCTAACAAACGGAGAACGCACAAGAAAATCGAGTTGGTTCTTCAAAAACCTGCCTTAGATATCTTCTCATAGAAAGATCAAGACCAAATATCAATATATTTGGCATCCAAAAACATATATCTACCCATAACAGGCATAGATCTAAGAAACATAGAGAAGAGGAGATGTATATCTAAGTAGATCTAAGAAACCGATCAAGAACGAAGAAGAACGATCACATACCTCAATAATCTGGAATCGATTCACCAAGAGAAGCCTTCAAATCGCCTTTGGAAAGATGGGAGAACCCTATTTGACCTTTGGAGAATCCAAATCCCGAGTTAGGGCCGCTTAGGAGGAAAGAAAAGCCACTTAGAGGAAAAAATGCGTGATATCCACCTTTATAGGATCTTGTTTAAGTGGCCGCATGGTTTGCTCGCACAGTTAGAAAAACCGTGCGCTAGCTACTGCCTTAAACATCCTTCTTTCATGGTTTGGCCACACAGTTAGACAAACCATGCGCCACCAGTGCGGAAGCTACTGCCTCCAGGACCAACTACGCATGGTTTGGCCGCACAGTTTAGACAAACTGTGCACCACCCATGTGACTTCCCCTTTTGCCTCAAAACTTCATTCCAAGTTCTCCCGAATCTCCTATTCATCACCCTTAACTTTATAACCATTAAAATCATCAAGAAAGGGTTACATACCCGAAACTGGGGGTACTACATAGTCTAAGACTCCAAATACCCACAGCGTCCTAGCCATGATGTTCTAGGGCCCAAGGCATGAATGAAAATTGAATGAGATAGAGAATGATGCTCCAAATACTCATGATGTTTTGGACATGGACTGATGCTCAAAATACCCTCTATGTGTGAGACAGTGACTGATTCTCTAAATACTCACGAGGTTCTAGACATGGTGTTCTGCACCCAAACTATTTCCATTGGACTATGGATCCAATTTACCATAATAATGAATTCAATGGAGTGGATAATGAAATCCCATTTCATTATAATGAATTGATAATTGAATATGTGACATGGTACAGACTCTGACATGGTTCGAAGTAGGTAATGAGATTTGGGTGTCATCAGGAACCCATGGGTTTATGTGGTTAAATAAAGAATAAATGATAATGTGATAACTATTTAATTATACATTGTAATTATTTATTTATAAACTATATACACTTTTATTGAATTAATATTTTTATAGACACTGTTAGTGGTGGCCTACTGAGATGCGCTCACACCATACCTGGGCTGCCAAATCATTACTCGAATAGATTACCTAATTTCAATATAGGTTAAAGGAAAAGTACCTGTGTCAAATGGATGATTGGGATGGATAATGGATGAGGGAAGCATATTTGTTTTGAGATTGACTTTGGAGATTTTAGTGTCTTTAATTTTGAGTTGAAGTTGACACTTGGCTTGTAATTTAACATGGAATATCTACTTTTTAGTTTTTATATTGTATTTTTAATTTTGGTCATCTTATGATAATGAATTTTTCTGGTTATGTTATATTATTATTTGGTTATTATCTATTTGTTTCTGTTTGTGTTTTAATCTAATTGAAAAATAGTCAGTATAGTCTCCCCATTATCGACATTATACCCCAACTGCTAGATGGTGGCCTCTTGTGTATAGGGAGGCATTCCAGAGGTCATGTAGGAAACAGGAATAAGGAACTGGTATGTGGAACCTAGTTTGGGATTTTACATATAATAATGATAATTTCATTTTTTAATAACATATTTTTAATAAAATTAATTTCAATGACCATGGTAGTGGTAAAACATTTATTTACATGGAATTGTTCTACTAATATTACACAATTTTTATACAATTAAATAATTTAATATCATATTAAAATTACATTAATATAATTTTTAAACCTATATTTAAATATATTACCACTCATTAAATAATTAATCAACACAGAATATGATTAAGAACAATTAATGGTGTGAATAGAATTTTCTATAAAATAGTTTTTCTATATATAAAATCTTTTAATTTAAAATTACATTCAATATTATTTACAAAATTTATTAGAGTAAATTTAAATTTTATTCATGTTCATAAACTATAATTTTTTAATTGTTGTTATTTTATATGTTTACTAAAAGTTATGTTACTTGGTAAAAACTAGTTACCCTAATAAAAAAATTAAAATAAAAAATATATGAAAAAATGACTTAAAATATGTTTAAAAATGTGTGGAATTACTCAGTTAAGGATTTTATACACCAGTATCACCACACCGTCCATTATTTAGAAATTTTGGATTCATAAAACTATCAATGGTGTAATGATGTCATTGAAAATGAAAGGGTATTCCCAAAAGTGACCCTGTCATCACTTAGAAAAGAATATTAATCCCAACATTTCAATGATATAGATTCAATTGAAAATATACTTGAACCCCAACACCATTTTCCTCTCCTAAAATTTATTTAAATTTATTTAATCCCCTAGTCATTACAAAATACCCTAATTCATTCAAAACTAACGATTTTACAAATAGGAAGTTCAAGGCCTCAGTGTAAGTTTTACACACTCCTTACCTTTTCTTTGTAGTCTTTATTTATGAAGCCTACCCAAACCATACTAATAAAATGAACTCAATATCATTAATATACTTAATTGTCATTATATTAATATAACGACGCTTATTTATTTCTCATCATCAATAATAAAAAAATGATTATCATTATTTCATTTTGTAGTCAATCACCTCCTTAAAGTGGTGTCTTCAGTTTTTACTACTATCTCTCCTTACTAGTTATAAAAATCTAATTGATGAATAAATGTGACATATAAAATATGAATTTTAATATTATTAAAAAAATTATAATCCACCCACATTTCCTCCCATTCTCTAAGAAATGAAAATGTTAACCATGAATTTTGTTGAATCCTGCCACCAATAAGTAATGTTTTTTGTTTTTATCATGATTTTAATTATTTATCCAGGTCCCATAAAATATTATTTATGAACTTAAATACCTCTACAAAATATAATTTTTATTATGTTATAATGATTTTATGTCAAAATATACAATTTATTAACTATACTCTACCAATGAATTATGTTCTGTTCATGTTTGGGTATGTCTAATAACATACGAGAAAAAATTTTTAAAATAATATCATGGATGAATATGGGAATTTAAATAATAAAATTATTATATGTTATTAAAAAAATAGTTTTTTTTTATTTTTGGATATTTTATATTACATAATTAACTTACTATTAAAATATCATCTTTAATGGATTAAATTTCCAAAATAATTCTACATTGATTCAACATTTACTAAAAAATAAGAGAAAAAATATAAAATATAAATAGAGTATAGTAATAAATAGTCCTTATAAAATTTAATATAGGTGAATATGGTTCTGAGAATCCTATCTAATAAATTTAATTTGAATATTCAAGAATTTAGGTATGTACACAGAATGAATCTAGACCACGATAAGGGTTTCTCGTATCAAATTTAATTCCTTGAGATATATTTCTTATTAGACATCATATTTTATTTATAATGGTTTATCTACAATACCTTTAATATTTTTTTATCATGATTCTCTAATAATACATGGTATTTTTTTGGTCGGAGTATGATGCTCAATATGGGGGTGAATTGAGTTCCTTTAGAAACTTCTGTTGAAAAGTTTATTTAAAAATATTCCCCCAATTTAAAATAAAATAGGCCAGTTAATCATGGTAATACAATTATAATAGTTTAACTGTTCAAATAGCTTCTCTGAAGATTGATTAATTCTCCATAATATTAATATAAGATATTAATAAAACTTTTGAAACTATTCTAATAAGGAAAAATAGTTATAACTACTATCCAAGAATAACTATCAAAGTAAAATTTAGTTTTCTAAAATTTAAGATAAAAATAGAGACAATCTAAATTAAAAGACGTAGCAGATAAAACAAGTGGTTCAGTCTCAAGATGAAACCTAATCCACTCCACTTGGTGATCACCTTCCACAAAGCAATATATATATATATATATATATATATATATATATAAAGCTTTCATCCACACCGTAGATAGGGGTTAACAACAGTACACAAGACTGCCTAGGTCACAATACCTCTTCTACTATTCTTCATGAAAAAAAAAACAACCAGATCATGCGGGATCTCTTCCACAGTTATAAGTGGGTGAAACAAGATGTAAAAAGATTATTTGAGTGAGGATATCTTGTATTCTCCAGTTTAAAGCATGAGACAATGTGTGTTTTAATACAGATATACACACTGCTCAAAAAATAATAAAATCAGTACACAGTAGAGAAAAGAAAATGAGAAAGGATTAGAAATGCTCTGAGTGTTGTTCTCTATAGATCTGGACTTGTAGGATGTAGCAAATGTGATTTTCGAGTCCTCTTGTAGAAACAGAGTATCGTGAGTCTCGTGTTCTAGTTTCCAGTTTGATGATATGTGATTTTTATGTCTTGTTCTTCTTAGAGTTGTTGTTGTGATAATGTTTGATATTATGAAGTGCAACACTTCATCCACCAGGAATTGAGAGTTCTTCTTGTGTTCTTCAGTGTATTAAAGTTCTTCTATTTTTTCATGCATTCAACTTCTTGAACTCTAATGCTCCACATCTACACTTTTCATTTTTATTTTGGGTGCGTGTGTTGGAGCTGACAAGAATCATGATTTCTACTCCTCGTACCTTGTACTATTATGTGACATGTCTAAAAAAACATTAATTATATCAATGTTATTAAATGAATCAAATATAACCGTTAGAAATAAAATTTAAATTAAATGGAAAAATATAGAAAAATGGTTATGTATGGAATGATGTCACAGTTTGTGTCTTGAAACAGTGTCATTTGGAATAGTGTCTTGTCCTTTTCCTTTGAGAGGTGAGATAATCATGATTCCATAGTTGGGTTGAGATCTAAAACTAATAGCACAATTATGGTGTCTGGTCATTTGCAAATTTTGGAATCAGTAGTGAGACTACAGTTTTAGATAAGCGGTGTCTTAGGTAATGGTAGAAAGGAAACAATGTCAAGTCCTTTGCAAAAATATGGAACCGGTAGCAAACTTACAGTGTCACAGACTTAGCCAAATATTTATAACCTATATTAAGAAGTAATATTCACAGAATAGATTAAGATTGACCATAATCATACAAAAACAAAATATAACAAGATTAAACATAGTTAACAAGATTGAAACATGATTTGTGAGATTCTGAATCAGGATCTTGTGAGAGTTTAAACCATGAGTTGTAAGTATTAAAACACAAGGAAACCAACAATCTCCAAACATGATTTGTGATAGGTTAAACATGATTTGTGAGCATTAAAACATGTGGAGTCCAACAATCTCCCCCTTTTTTATGATCACAAAAAATAGAATTTATAAACTATATATATTATATACATGAGTATATATGTGATAGGCTTTATAAAAAATGTTCTTCTCTCATGAAGATCCTTTTTCCGTAAATACCTTATCTTATTTATCCCCCTTTTCGGATTATAAAAAAAAGATACATTGTACTGAACAAAACATTACACATTTTATTGAATGAAAAGAGAGAGTTCATTACATGTATGAACACTATGGGAAAAATGAGCAATTGCGACGGGTTATTTGCGACGGGAATAAATCCCGTCGCAAATAGTCATGTTAAAAAATTATTTGCGACGGGGGTATTTTCCCGTCGCAAATAAGGAGGCTTTTGCGACGGGATTTTTTTCCCCGTCGCAAATAGTTTTCCCGCGATGCGCGCCAAATCGCGGGAAACGTATTTGCGACGGGGACCCGTCGCAAATAGTTTTCCCACGATGCGCGCCAAATCGCGGGAAACGTATTTGCGACGGGGAAATATTCCCGTCGCAAATAACAAATCGCGGGAAACGTATTTGCGACGGGGAAATATTCCCGTCGCAAATAACCGGCGGCGGTAAATGGTATTTGCGACGGGAATATTCCCCCGTCGCAAATACTATGTCGGCAGAGGGTTATTTGCGACGGGACCCGTCGCAAATAACTATTTACCGGTTGACCGTAATAAATGTTGGCTAAGGTATTTGCGACGGGTCCCGTCGCAAATAATACTAGTTGCGACGGGAATCCCGTCGCAAATGAGCCCGTCGCAACTAATCTAACCTATAAATACCCCCATCCGTTTTGTTCATTTCATTCTCATTCCTTATCTTCTCTCTCTCTCAGAATCATATTTCTAGAGTTGAGTTTTTCTCTAGTTTAAGTTTTTTCTCCGGAGCCAATATTAAAGTTTTGAAGAACGATCAGAACAGATCAATTTTCAAGGTATTTATCTTTATTTTAATTTTTTATTTATTTTTAATTTTTTATTAGTTTTTATTATTATTAATTAGTTGTAATTTAATTATTTTTAATTGTTTATATGGTAATTAGGAATAATTAGTAATAATTTTTAGTAATTAAGAATAAATATTAATAACTAGTAATAAATACCAATAATTAAGAATAAGAACATTATTACATTATTAGTTTATTTTATTATTAATATTAAAATAATATAATTTTTTATATATATACAGTTCTTTTTTCATCTGTGTGTTTGCTGTCTTCACATGTATTATTTGTATGTGGAGATAGAAAACGCACAGATGAAAAAAGAACTGTATATAAATTAGAAAATTATATTATTTTAATATTAATAATAAAATATATTAATAATGTTATTATTTGTAATTATTGGTAATTATTTCTAATTATTGATAATTATTCATTTAATTACTAATAATTATCAATAATTAAGAATAATTAGTAATAATTACCAATAATTAACAATAATTAGTATTAATTACCTCTAATTAGTATTAATTACCAATAATTAGTATTAATTACCAATAATTAGTATTAATTACCAATAATTCGTAATAATTAGGAATAATTAACAATAATTAGTAATAATTAGGAATAATTAACAATAATTACGAATAATTAACAATAATTAGTAATAATTAGGAATAATTAGGAATAATTAGTAATAATTAGGAATAATTAGGAATAATTAGTATTAATTAGGAATAATTAGTAATAATTACCAATAATTAGGAATAATTAGGAATAATTAGTATTAATTACAAATAATTAGTATTAATTAGGAATAATTAGTATTAATTACAAATAATTAGTATTAATTACAAATAATTAGTATTAATTACCAATAATTAGTATTAATTACCAATAATTAGTCTTAATTACCAATAATTAGTCTTAATTACCAATAATTAGTATTAATTACCAATAATTCGTAATAATTAGTATTAATTACCAATAATTCGTAATAATTAGGAATAATTAACAATAATTAGTAATAATTAGGAATAATTAACAATAATTAGGAATAATTAGGAATAATTAACAATAATTAGGAATAATTAGGAATAATTAGTAATAATTAGGAATAATTAGTAATAATTCGGAATAATTAGGATTAATTTGTATTAATTAGGAATAATTAGTATTAATTACCAATAATTAGTATTAATTAGGAATAATTAGTATTAATTACAAATAATTAGTATTAATTACCAATAATTAGTCTTAATTACCAATAATTAGTCTTAATTACCAATAATTAGTATTAATTACCAATAATTAGTATTAATTACCAATAATTAGTATTAATTAGGAATAATTAACAATAATTAGTAATAATTAGGAATAATTAACAATAATTAGTAATAATTAGGAATAATTAGTATTAATTAGGAATAATTAGTAATAATTACCAATAATTAGTATTAATTAGGAATAATTAGTATTAATTAGGAATAATTAGTATTAATTACCAATAATTAGTATTAATTACCAATAATTAGTATTAATTACCAATAATTAGTATTAATTACCAATAATTAGTAATAATTAGGAATAATTAACAATAATTAGTAATAATTAGGAATAATTAACAATAATTAGTAATAATTAGGAATAATTAACAATAAGTAGGAATAATTACGAATAATTAGTATTAATTAGGAATAATTAGTAATAATTACCAATAATTAGTATTAATTAGGAATAATTAGTATTAATTACCAATAATTAGTATTAATTACCAATAATTAGTATTAATTACCAATAATTAGTATTAATTACCAATAATTAGTATTAATTAGGAATAATTAACGATAATTAGTAATAATTAGGAATAATTAACAATAATTAGTAATAATTAGGAATAATTAGTATTAATTAGGAAGAATTAGTATTAATTAGGAATAATTAGTATTAATTAGGAATAATTAGTATTAATTAGGAATAATTAGTATTAATTACCAATAATTAGTATTAATTACCAATAATTAGTATTAATTAGGAATAATTAACAATAATTCGTAATAATTAGGAATAATTAACAATAATTAGTAATAATTAGGAATAATTAATAATAATTAGTAATAATTAGTATTAATTAGGAATAATTAGTAATAATTACCAATAATTAGTATTAATTAGGAATAATTAGTAATAATTACCAATAATTAGTATTAATTACCAATAATTAGTATTAATTGCCAATAATTAGTATTAATTACCAATAATTAGTAATAATTAGGAATAATTAACAATAATTAGTAATAATTAGGAATAATTAACAATAATTAGTAATAATTAGGAATAATTAACAATAATTAGGAATAATTAGTATTAATTAGGAATAATTAGTATTAATTACGAATAATTAGTAATAATTACCAATAATTAGTAATAATTACCAATAATTAGTAATAATTACCAATAATTAGTAATAATTACCAATAATTAGTATTAATTACCAATAATTAGCAATAATTACCAATAATTAGCAATAATTACCAATAATTAGCAATAATTACCAATAATTAGCAATAATTACCAATAATTAGTATTAATTACCAATAATTAGTAATAATTACGAATAATTAGAAATAATTAGAAATAATTACCAATAATTAGCAATAATTAGCAATAATTAGAAATAATTAGCAATAATTAGAAATAATTAGCAATAATTAGAAATAATTAGCAATAATTAGTAATAATTAGCAATAATTAGGAATAATTAGTAATAATTAGGAATAATTAGGAATAATTAGGATTAATTAGGATTAAATAGGATTAATTAGGAATAATTAGGATTAATTAGGAATAATTAGTAATAATTGCCAATAATGACCAATAATTGCCAATAATTACCAATAATTGCAAATAATTAGGAATAATTGCAAATAATTAGGAATAATTAGGAATAATCAGGAATACTCAGGAATACTCACGAATACTCACGAATAATCACGAATACTCACGAATAATCACGAATACTCACGAATACTCACAAATAATCAGGAATACTCAGGAATACTCAGGAATACTCAAGAGAGTACTCAAAATCAATCTTTTTTACAAAGAGACATGAATATCGATGACGACACCCCACATTTAAGAGTCGGTGATGACGATGATGTTAATGATGTCACACATGAATTTGAAATGGTAAGAGATGAAGCAACTGCAACTCGAATGGATATCGATGATGTTGAGGAGGAATATGAAGATGACATTGACATATATGAAGATGATGATGAAGATGAACACTTATAGAATTCCATGGTATTTATATACAATCATAATATGTATATATGTATATATAATAGTAATTATCAATTATTTGCTAACATTAACATTTTCTGTTTCAGATGGACGAGGCCACATTTCGTGAGTTGACGGATGCTGACCTGCCTTTCGATGCGGATGAGTTGCTGGCAGATGACCCTCAGCCTGCAGGCGCTTCAGGGAGTACGCGGAGGGGGCGCGGTCTTGCACGATTGATGATTCCTGACCCCGTCCCCGAGCGACGTCCACGCCTTGGGTTTGATCCGCGCACCCGGAGGTGTGATAACCTGTGTGATAACCCGTGGATTTGACTAAGATTTCAATAATCTATTCACATAATAAATGTTTATTATTTTTTTTCAGTTTTCCGCATATAGCAGTCGGACAGGGCAGCGCTATTTTGCGCAACTATTTCTCTCAGCCGTGGACCACATGGGAGCAGATTCCCATTGATGTGCAGCAGGCCATGTTCGACCATTGGCTGGTACGTACGTAAATAAATAATTTTTATTTTGAAAATTATTTCATTTCTAACTTGATATTTTGATTTTTTTTTGTAGGGTTTATGGTATCCGATCGAGGATACCATGCGTGACGCCATCCACGAGGCATGGGAGGTGGCCATGCGTGATCGCCTTCGTCAGTTTTTGCACAATTTAAGAAAAGCTGCGATGAAGAAAGCAGGAGTGTCAGATTTTGAGGAGTCATGTAGAGCACACCGACCAGAGTATATTTCATCCCATGTATGGGATGGATTATGTGCGCACTGGTTGAGTGGTGCCTTTCAGAGGAGATCATCGCTGGGGAGGCAGAATCGGGGGAGACAGGAGGTGACTCATCGAGCTGGGAGTCGTTCTTTCAGTACTCATAGACAGCATCTGGTACGTACATTATTTATAAATATTTTATATAACTATAAATATTAACAGTTTATTTTTTATTCTTATAGGCTGTCGAGCACCCCGATATTACAGAGTACGACGTATATCGGAGGATGTATAGTGATCCTGCTACTGGGGAGCTCAGAGGTGATCGTCAGCATCACATCGTGGTCAGTATAATTTGTTTTCAAGTTTAAAAATTAACTGCATATAATATATTCACAATTTTAATTTTAAATTGCAACTATAGGAGTCATATGAGGCCGCAGCGTCACAGACCCGGCCTGAGAGTCAGGCCGAGTCATCAGATCAGACCACTGCCCGTCAGTTTGATGAGGCGGCATGGATGCAGGCCACCCAGTATGCTTTCGAGAAGGGCCGGGTAGTTGGTATCGGCTCTCGACTGACTCCCGGAGATTATTATGGCAGTGCTGCGATGTCGGCGTCCAGCTCGAGAGGAGCTCGTGCATCTTTTTCTACACAGTATGAGGATCAGTTGCGATCTCAGACTGCACAGATAGAGAGTCTCCGACAGGAGCAGGAGCAGATTCGTCAGCAGCATGAGGAGGAGCGTCGACGCCAGCAACAGCTGTACGAGGAGCAGACGAGGCGGTGGCAGCAGCAGCATCAGGAGCAGATGGAGTACATGCGCCGACTCACTCATGCTTTAGGGGTGGAGTTTCCTCCACCACCATCTGCAGATCCCCCACCTCCCCCCCCCTCCTTCAGATTAGATTTTGTATTTCAGTTATAAAATTTGAGAAATCAAATTTTTTTTTTCTATTCGTAGTTTCTGTCTCATTATAAAATATTAATAATATTATATTTTTAAATAACAATATTAATATGAATAATAATATTATTTATATTTTATAATATTAAATTTTATATATATATTAAAATTTTATAATATTATAATTTAATTATTTTTTTTGTAATACTTGAATTATTTTAATATTTGAATGTAAAATAATTCTATTATTTTTATATTAATTAAAATAACTTATTAATATTTTTGTATTTATGAATTATAATTGTAATATTATTATATTAATTAAATCATTTATTAATATTCTATTATTTTTTATTTTTGAATTATAATTTTACTATTATTATAGTAATTAAAATAATTTATTATTTTCATTTGTAAATTATAATTCTATTATTATATTCATTAAAATAATTTATTAAAAATTTATTTTTTTTATTTTTTTTATAGTATTTGCGACGGGATACTATACCCGTCGCAAATACTAATATTATTAATAGTTTTTTATTTTTTTTAAAAAATATTATTTGCGACGGGACCCGTCGCAAATACTATCAATATTATTTGCGACGGGATGCGATGCCCGTCGCAAATACTAGTATTATTAATATTTTTTTATTTTTTTAAAAACGTTTTTGCGACGGTACCGTCGCAAATAGTATTTGCGACGGTACCGTCGCAAAAACGTTTTTAAAAGTTTTTACAAAAATACGGAATACTATTTGCGACGGGGAGAATGCCCGTCGCAATAAACCGCTATAGCGACGGGCCCGTCGCAAATAAGTGTAGTTGCGACGGCGTTTTCAGCAACGGGCTATTTGCGACGGGGTCCCGTCGCAAAAAGCCATTTGCGACGGGATCCCGTCGCAACTAGCCCGTCGCAAATAGCTGTTTTTCTAGTAGTGGAAGAAAAATACAAAAAATCCCTATCAAAATACATCCTTCATTAGTCTTCAGAGCCACCAGCCTTTTCTTTTCCCTTGGTAGAGACATCAGGTGGAGCCCTAGGAGCAGAGGTAGAAGTGGTATAAGGAATTGATATAATAGTGGGGGAAGTAAAAGGCACCCCTTTAAATACATAAGGTGCAATATTTCTTATGGTGGAAGAATAAGGAAAGGGTTGTTCTATAATAACAAGTCTGATCTAGCTCAGAGCCTGAGATATAGACATGGTAGCAAGAGAAAAGGTAGTATAGGAGGAAGGGGTTGAACTAGGCTACAAAGGGGAAGTAGAAGGATCCAAAATGTTAGTACTTTTCACATGTAGATATGGCTTCAATAACTTAATGAAATTAGTGATGATATCACCTCCATACTACATAACCTTATCAAATTCATATTTGTTTTACAAAAAATTGTCCAAAAAAGGAGTGAAGTCTTTCAGCTTCTGAACTTGAGTCTTGAAGGCTTGAGTGATAGAAGGAATTTTCAAATTCTCTACAAGATACTTGAAGTGATTGTTCAAATCAAGTTTAGAATAAATTATGTTGAAGTCGAAGTTCACTTTCTTAGATATTTCTTCTTGAGTATCCTTAGAAATATTTGAATGTATCCTTACCAAATCAAGAACCCAGTCACCATTCTTGATGACAACATATAATCCTTATTTGTCAATACCACTCAACACTGAATAGATATTTTCTTTGAAAAATATTATAATCAGGTCATTGTTCATAGGTTGAGATGGATATCTAGAGGAATTTAAAGTTGTAACAGTAGATGTGAGAGACTTAAGTTGATTTAAATCCCTTTTTAAATATCTCTTATATTCATCAGTCACCCTGTTAAGTCCAACAACTACCGCATGCATATCATTGACTATCTTGGTGTAGCTATCATCCACTTTTTCATAAACTGTAACCAGGTTTGGTTGAATCAGAGATACAACCTTCTATGGGATATTATCACCAACTTCCTCAAAAAGATGAGCTACAAGATCTTGTCCAATTTTCAACACTTTCTATATATCCTAAACCATATATTTGAGATACTTCACCTCATACATCAACTATTTGTTCTCAATTCAAACTTCCTAAATTTCATTAAGCATCTTTGGTTGAATCTGCCATATAATTTTCTCTAATAACATGGCAACATCTTACTCACTGAGATTAATCATAGGAGCGGGTTGAGACTCTAGAAGCTTCCCAAATCTAGAAAACAAGTTTTCTCCAAAAACATTCAGATCACTCGGACTCACAAAATTATAATATTCTTGAGAATGTTCAGGAACAAGAACCGAAACAGGTTCAGATTTCTTAGAAGGTGATACATCTTTGGAAGAAATTTGTTTCAATTAAATTATAATGGAAATATATATTCCTTTTACCAAGGCCTGTTGGGTATTATCCACATCAATATAATTGGGAAACCCGTACTAGGTATCCATATAACTTTGGTTAATAAGATTTGGATTTTGAATACTTTCTAATCTTGGGTGATGATCCCCCTAAACAAGTGTATCTCTTTTGGGACTACGAGACTCGATCTCTTGACCCATTTTCAAATTCTCAGCACTATTTGGCTCACCCATCTTATTTTTGGCTAGCTAAAAAGTGTGTTCCATTATTTCCTTAGCAGATAAAATTATCTCATTTCAACCAGTTTTTTTACTGTTATACAGCAGCAGGTCCTTCCTAAAAAAATATTTTTCTCCAACAACATAATCTTCCACTATATCAACACTAATTTTAGCAGTATATAAATATTTTTCCACTAAATCTTGTTGAATAGGTAGACCACTGTCTTCTTTGTTTGAGATAGTTTCTTCCTTAGGTGTAACTCTTGCATCTTCTACCTCTTCACTTAGAGTATTTAAAAACCTTCATCAGGTTCTAGACCAGGGTTAGATACATTCTTAGGTCTTGAAGGTTTGTTAACCGGGTTCAAATTTTCATAAATTCTTTCATTATCTTCTACCCAAGATTTCTTACATGGGTTCTAGTTAATTTTCATCCTTCTTACTGTATCCTTTGTGATAAAAAATTCATAACCTTCAATTACTTCTTCATTCAGAATTACTACTCCCTTGGCCAATAACATTGTAGAATTAACCTTGATTAAAATAGAGAAGCTGATTTTGAAGTTGTCTTGATCATTTCACACATGTTATGTATGATATACTTACGCAGATCGACCTTGTGTCCATTATTGATAATAAATATCAGGAACACATCTTGATACTTAAGGGTAACACAATCCCCTTTCCTTGAACAAATAATATTTTTAATAAACTTAAACAACAACCTTGTCTCACCATCCATCTCAAAAAAATTTCCCTTCTTTTCTTCATATTTCTAGTGAAAATTCCCAGGGCCTCTTCTAAGCTAAACACATCACTAGGAGGACAAAGACCTCTTTTTTAATCCTCAAAAATTCATTCATGAGGTATTCCTAGGAATCCAAACCCTAACATCAAATAAAAAGCACACCTTTAACCATTCCCCTAACTTCTTACTACAAAATCATCTTTAGTGTTGGACAGAAAATGAACATACTAATAAAACTTATAAAATAGATTTGGGTAAATGGTTCTTTACTATTTTTTGAACTAGTCCAACCATCCCTATTCTTCCAGCACTTTTGAAACAAGGGACTTACTTTTCAGTATCCACTTCGAACAAACATCCTTTTTTGGAACTACTATTCGATCAGCAAGGCCTGAATTCAGCAGTTTCTCAGGAATTATTTTCAAAGACTTTTTCAATTTATTCAAAGACTGAAAATTCTCAGGAGTCAATGAAGATAGACTTTTTATTTTGGTCATTAAATGTGGGTCTAACAAATATAAAATGTTGAGAAAGGGCTAACGGTTTAAGAGATAAGGGTTTTGGTTTCAAGATAAGATAGCTTGAGTGAAGATAGAAGTGAAAGATATTGGTTTTTTATCATTTAGGGATTTTAAATGTCGCAAACAAAAATATGCAGCATAAAATCAATAAAATAATTGATACAATTATACAGGAAAGAAAATTCTAAAAATAGAAGTCTGAGTCATTATGGTGATATCAGAACAGGTCGTCACAATGTTAGAATTACGATGTGACTCCAAACGGTGTGACCGTATCATTGAGACAACAAGTATGAGACTATAACTACGAGACAGTAACTATGAGACCATAACTATGAGAAAATAACTATAGGATAATAACTTGTGAGACTGTGAATTTTACAACCATAAACTAAGAAACAAAAAATTTTCACTTAATACTTATCATCCCTAACTCATGTATGATGTAATTTATCCTTTCAGAATTTAATGGTTTAATGAATATATCAGAAAGATGAAGTTAAGTTACAATGAATTCCAAAGTGATATAACCTTTTTGATAATGATCTCTCAAAAAGTAAATCCTTACATCAATATGTTTAGTCCTGGAATGTGAAACAGGATCTTTGAAATGTTAATAACACTTGCATTGTCACAATTTATATGTACATGTATAAATTGATATCTATTGTCTAGTAAGGTGTATTTCATCCACATAATTTGTGCACAACAACTACCAGAAGCTATATATTTATCATTGGTAGTAGATAATGTAACATAATTTTACTTTTTACTAAACCATGATACACGAGACTTTCCTGAAATGTTGCATGTTGCAGAGGTTCTTTTTCTATCTAACTTACAACCACCAAAATCAGCATCTGAATAGCTAACTAAATAAATGATTGTCCTCTAGGATAGAATAGTCCTAAGTTGGTAGTTTGTTTGAGTTATTTGAAATTTCTTTTTAACAACAAGAAGATGTGACTCTTTGGAATTTTTTTCGAAAACGTTCGCACATGAAAACATAACATAATATCAGGATGACTAGAAGTTAAGTATAGTAAACTTCCAATCATTCCTCTATAAGTGGTTTGATCAACATTTTTTCCATTTTCATCAAGATCCGAATTAAATTCAGTACTCATTGGAGTATAACTATTTTTAGTACTATCCAAGCCAAAATGTTTTGTAAGATCTTTTTATAATTTATTTGATTTAAAATAATACCTTCTTTATTTTGAAAAATTTTAAATCCAAGGAAGAATTTGAGTTCACCCATTAAACTCATTTAAAATTCATTTTACATCATTTTTGAAAAATCATCACATAAATAATTTCTAGAAGATCCAAAAATAATGTCATCAATATAGATATGAACAAATAAAAATCTTTAGAAATTTGTTTTATAAAAAGAGTAGGATCATCTATACCTTTTTTAAAACCTTTTAAAATAAGAAAACTACTTATTTTATCATACCAAGCTCTTGGAGCTTGTATTAAACCATATAAATCTTTTGTTAATTTAAAAACATGATTTGGAAAGTGAGGTTTTATAAAATCAGGGGTTGTTCATCAAAAACAATCCTCAACTATGTACCCATTTATAAATGCACTCTTGACATCCATTTGATATAGTTTGAAATTGAGATTTTCTTCATATTAAAGAAAAATTCTAATGGATTCATGTCTAGAAATAGGTGAAAATGTTTCCTCATAGTCAATTCCTTATTCTTGACTATAACCTTCTGCAACCAATCTAGATTTGTTTCTGACTATGTTACCAGCTTCATCTACTTTGTTTCTGAACACCCATTTAGTGCCTATGGTCAAGGAGTCATTGAGTCTATCTACAGGTTTCCAAAATTTATTCCTTTAAAACTGATTTAGCTTCACTTTCATGTCCATCACCCAAAATTCATCATTGATATAATCATTTATGTTGTTAGGTTCAAGCTATGACAAGAAGGATTGATGTTCAACCTAATTTCTAGGAGAATCTGTAGTCCATGTTCCTTTATCTAAATATACAACAACAACATATAAATGATGTTTCTTAATGGTTCTAACTACTCTATAAAAAGGACTAGTAATTTCAGGTTCTTCAACAGGTTCATGTTTATTATGGATTGAATCTGGAGAATTTCCAAAACAAGAAGTTTTAATAGATTCCATTACAAGATGATCATATGATTTAACATTGATGTCCAGATTTGGCATATCATCCTTAAGATTCTATAAGGAGGTCTTAGGTTCATGTAGATCTATTTCACTAAATTTTACATGTATAGAAACTTCCACACATTAGGTTCTTTTGTTAATGACTCTATAGGCTTTACTAGAGATTGAATATAATAGAAAAATTCATTCATCACTCTTGGATGAAAACTTATCAAGTTTATCTTTATTATTATGTATATAGACATTGAAACCAAAAACACTGAAGTAATTAACTGTGGGTTTTATATTGTTCCGCAACTCATAAGGTTTTGTTTTAAGAATAGATCTGATTAACACTCCTTTAAAAATATATCATGTTGTATTTACAGATTCAGCCCAAAAATATATTGGTAGGTCATACTCACTAAGAATTGTTCTAGAAATTTCTTGTAAGGTTATATTTCTTCTTTCTACAACTCCATTTTATTGAGGTGTCCCAGGGGAAGAGAAGTTGTGACTATAGCCATTTTGTGAGAAAAATGATTCAAAATCTTGGTTTTAAAACTCACATCCATGCTCACTTATTAGATATTTAATTCTAAGACCACTAAGATTTTCTACAGTCCTAGAATACTTGTTAAAGTAGTTACATGCTTCACTTTTGTGATCCAAAAGGTTAATCCAAGTATACCTAGAATAATCATAAACAAGAACAGAGATATATTGCTTACCATTAAGACTTGAGACTCTATAAGGTCCAAAAAAATCCATGTGAACAAACTTGAGAGGTTCATAAGGTGAAACTTATTTCTTTGGTTTGAAAGAGATTTTGTGTTGTTTACCCTTTTATCAAGGATGTCATAATTTATCATTTTGAAATGCATGTTTGGGTAGGTCATTGAATAAAAATTTTCAAGAAAGTTTTCTAAGGGGGTGTATATTTCAGTGTCCTAGTCTTCTATGCCAAATCCAAGACTCTTTGTAAAAAACACCCAACCATGCAACATTTTGAGAAACTAAAGAATCTTACTTAACAGCATAAAGATTATTATTTCTAAATACAGAAAATATTAGTTCATTTTAAGAGTTAAAAACATTACAAGAATCATTTTAAAATTTAAAATAAAATCCATTATCACATAGTTGTGAAATATAAAGTAGATTATATTTTAATCCATCAACAAAAATTAATTCAGAAATTAAAACTGAGTTAGAGTTACCGATTTGGCATAAGACAATTATTTTTCCTTTAGCATTTTCACCAAAGGTGACATTGCCACTATCAATATTTACTAAATTATTGAAGCATGAGTAATATCCTGTCATGATTCTTGAACATCCACTGTCCAAGTACTATAAGCTCTTGCAGGAGTTCTTCAAATAGTTTTCCTTCAAAATAGTCAGATAAAAATTGATTTTGGTACTCAGATATGTTTGGGTCCAATAATATTATTAATCAGTGATTTAGTTACCCACATCTTATTCCTGGGTTTCTTATAACCATTATGTAAAATATTTGAAAATATACTTTATTTGGACAAAAAAACTAGAGGTAGTAAAATATTTTCTAGAACTGGAACTAGCAGCTAAATTTCAAATTTTAGGTAGAAAAACAAATTTTCCAGATTTAGTTGGAAATTTGTTTTTGGTGATATTTCTTATCCCAAGTTGGTATCCTATATCGGTAGTATATCTAGGAGCAATATTTTTTACCAAGAATCTATGTAAGATTATTTTTTTCATTAGTAAATTTATCTAGGTCCTTTTTAGTTTCTCATTAGATAATTTTAGTATAATGTTATCTTTGAGTAATTGAACATTTTTTTTCTATCTCTACATAATGTTTATATTTAATAGTAGTGTTCAAGGCATGTAGTTTCTTAAAAGATTTGTATTTATCTTCTAGTTCATTATAATTATCTTCAAGAATATTATAGTATTCAAATAATTTTTCCCTAGTCATATTTTTAGAATCACTTTTATCTATAGAATAATAGGAATTTTGTACAGATGACTTAAGGGTTACCTTAGATGTGTTTTTCATAAAACACATATTTGCCTTGTCCTCCTTTTCATCATTTGAAGACTCTAAGTCACTTGAACTATCCTAAAAAGCACTATATTCTACCTTTATGGCCTTTTTATACTTTCTATATTTATCCTTATACCTCTTCTTATATTTTAGATTGGGGCAATCAGAATTTATATGTCTTTTTCTCTTTCATTCATAGAAAGTTATTTTATCATATTTGTCACTTCTTTTCTCATCATTCTTCCAATTTCCCCTGTTATCATATCTTCTTTTGAAGTTTGGATTTCTGAAAAATTTATTACTTTTATAAAACTTCTTAAATCATTTATCTAATTGATCCATTTATTTATCACTATCTAATGATGATTGTTCACTGTTGGAACATTCTGTAGAGGCTTTTAATTTCTAATTTTCTTTTTCTTTAGTTTTAAAATTAGTGATTTTAAAGGCCAATAACGTTTTATTCAGTTTATCTTTCTCTTACTTGTTAGATTTTAATTATTCATCATACATCATCAACTTTCCTATAATCTCCTTGACTGGTATCTGTATAATTTAAAAAGATTATATAATTGAGATAGAGGGCCCTCTCCATCTCTCCGGTAAGCATATGAGTATTCTCTTAATTTTCTCCTTGGTTTTAACATCTCTTCCTAGAGAGATCATTGTATTCAAAATCTAATTAAACATGAGATACATATCATAAATAGGCACATCCAGCTTCATTTTAAAGTTATCATATTTAATAGTATATGTGTTAAGTATCATTTCCTTAAAGGATCCTTCATGTTAAATAGATAAAGTATTACAAATTTTATGGGATGTTTTACATAATATTTTTTGTTAAACTCTTGATCTACTGAAGAACAGTATAGAGAATTAATGGATTTGAAATTATTGTTATAATAAGTTTTATTTGGGTCATCCCAAGTGTTTCTATCAGTAGAAAGAATCATATATTCATCTATAATTGAAGACCAAATCTCAAAACCCATACTTTCTAAGTGTATTTTCATTTTAATTTTTCATTGTATAGAATTTGTTCCTTTAAAGAATGGAGGTCTGTTGGAAGAAACACCTTCCAATATATTATTCATACTTAAGAATAAAGTGTAGAACTTTTAAAGAACTAAATATTAATAACTAATGGAAATTTTAAGATATTTAAAACAAAACTAAAATCACAATTGCAAAATATTTTAAAAAAATTTAAAAAATTTAAAATAGGGATTTTGAAAACTCCTCTGATACAAAATATTGGTCAGAGTATGAAAATCATGAGGGGGTGAATTGGGTTCCTATAAAAATTTATGTTAAAAATTTTATTTAAAAAGATTCCCCAAATTTAAAGTAAAATATGCCAATTGATTAAGGTAATAAAATTTTAATAGTTTGACTGTTTAAATAGGTTCTCTGAGGATCAATTATTTCTTTGTAATATTAATATGTGATATTGATACAACTTTTGAAACTATTATAATAAGGAAATATAGTTATAACTACTAGCCAAGACTAATATCAATGTATTTTTTTTTATAAAATGTAAGTTAAAAAGAGAGAAAGACTAAATTGAAAGACACAACGGATAAAACAAGTGGTTCAGTCTCAAGATGAGAACTAATCCACTCCACTTAGTGATCACCGACCACTAAGATATATATATATGAAGGTTTGATCTACACCCTAGATCGGGGTTAACAACAGTACACATGACTTTCTAGGTTACAAGACCTCTTCTACTATTCTTCACTGGAAAACAAACAACCATGTCACACAAGACCTCTTCCATAGTTATACGTGGGTGAAACAAGATATAGAAATATTTTTTGAGTGAGGATATCTTTTATCCTCCAGTTTAAAGCAGGAGACAGTGTGTGTTTTAATACAAATACACACACTGCTCAAAAAATAATAAAATCCGTACAAAGTAGAGAAAAGATAATGAGAAACGATTAGAAATCCTCTGAGTGTCATTCTATGAAGCTCTAGACTTATAGGATGTAGCATATGTGATTTTTGAGTCCTCTTGTGGAAACAGAGTATCATGAGTCTTGTATTCTAATTTCTAGTTTGATGAGATGTGCTTTGTATATCTTATTCTTCTTAGAGTTTCTGCTGTGACAATGTTTTAGATTATGAAGTGTATCATTTTTTCCAACAAGAATTGAGAATTATTCTCATGTACTTCAGTTTATAAAAGTTTTCTTTTTTCATGCATTCAACTTCTTGAAATCTAATTCTCCAATTCCACAATTTTCTTTTTTATTTTGGGCGTATGTGTTGGAGATGATATGAAGCATGATTTATACTCCTCGTACCTCATACAGTCAGGTGAAATGTCTACAAAAAAATTAATTATGTTAGTGTCATTAAATTACTCAAATATGACTATTATAAATAAATTTTAAATTAAATTGAAAAAGATAGAAATATGGTTAAGTATGGAATAGTGACACAATTTGTGTCTTAAAACAGTGTCGCTTGGAATGGTGTCTTCTCATTTGCCTTTGAGCGGTGAGACTGTCACGGTGCCATAGTTATGTTCATATCTGAACCGGTAGCAAAGTTACGATGTCTAGTCGTTTGTGAATTCTCGAATCACTAGTGAGACTATGGTTTCAGATAAGTGGTGTCTAAGGTAACTGTAACAAGGAAATGATGTTAGGTCCATTGCGAAAATCAGGAACTGGTAAAAGACTTACGATGTCACAGACTTATCCAAATATCTGTAACCTATCTTAAGAATGTGTATTCATAGAATGGATTGAGATTAACCATAATCGTACTGAAACATAATATAACAAGATTAAACATAGTTTACAAGATATAAACATGATTTGTGAGATTCTGAATCAGGATTTTGTAAGATTTCAAACCATGAGTTGTAAGTATTAAAACATAAGGAAACCAACAATCTCCAAAAATGATTTTTGATAGGTTAAACATTATTTGTGATAGGTTAATCATGATTTGTGATAGGTTAAACATGATTTGTGATTGTTTAAACATGATTTCTGAGCATTAAAACATGACAAGTCCAACAAATTTAATTTTTCATTTAAAATTAAATCATTTATGAGGATTTTATTTGAATATTTATAAAAACATAAGGGTTTCATTGACTCAATTCTTGATACCTTCAGTTATAAAACTTTTGATTTGAATAAAATATTCACGATTTTAATAATTGTAAAATTGAATTCTTTATATGGTATTTCTAATTTTCCCTTGTGAAATTTAATCTCATCATAAATTTCTATATCTTTGACAATAATTTTTTTCTAAAATAATATTATAGCATTGTTAACAATAACTATTATTCTCAATAATTAATATTTTCTTCTATGTATATATTTTAGATACAATCAATTTTTTTGAAAAATTTTAAAAACTAAAAAATGGATTAATTCATTTACCAACTTAATGAAAATCACCATTTTTAAAATGAAAATTTTAGTTCTCTATTTATTTTGTGGGTTACCAATTAAATTGTTTCAAAATATTAAAAGGATTTATATATCATGGGAATATTCCTTATCTTTCACTCCATATTTTTTTGAAAAATATTTCTTTCTTCCCCAAGACTCTTTATTAAATATTTTTTAATATATTATATTTTAATATATAATTTTTTTTCATTCAAACCTTTTTGAAAATAGATTTTAAAAATAAACTGGAGACTTCATCACTTAAAAATTATTTTTATAGTCAATAATAAAAACTTATTTTTAAAACATGTTCAAATGAAATAATTTCCTATATTTTAGAACCTTATTTACAATGTTTCATGCTTTTAAAAATTATATTATCATCCCATAATTCAATGTTTTTTATTTCAAAGGGTTTTATTTGGAGAATTTTCATTCTCATAATGATTTTATAATAGAATTATACTATTATTATAAAATTATTATACATATATCAATTTATTATTTACCTATGTTTTCAAAAATGAGAAAAATTTAAATTTATATAAGAGAAATAATCCATCACTTCCTTTATCTTACCTAGTCTTTTTTAATGTATAAAATTAATTTTTATTCCAATTCCCTTCCTCTATGAATGCATAGTTTTTTATCCCTTTGATTGAAGACTGTTCTACTAGAGAAAGTACATTGATTGATTGGGGATGTTATTGAATTCATTTAATACACTTTTTATATATGATTAAAATACTATATGCATTATAATTTTGGTTGATTGGTGTTTACCTAGAAATTAATTAAAAAACATTGGATACTAATTTATTATCATGAAATATATCATGTTATGAAAATTGATGGAAATATTAATGTTTTCTATATATGATTCCTTTTGAACTGGATATGAAATCCATTTTCTTTATATGGGTTATTTTTAATATGATGAAGGATTGATTTCAAGTGATACGATACACCATCTTAATTATGTTTCTCACAAGTGTGGGTGAAAGTGTTTAACTCATGAAGGTGATGTATATATTAGCATAATTTTGTTTTCTCACAAGCATGGATGTAAGTGTGTAACTCCTGAAGTTAATAATTTCTTATACTTATGGTTGTGACTTAATTCTCTAAGTATATATTATTTATAAAAGAAGATTCACTTTCATTTTTTTCATTATTACCCTATACCATTATTGATTATCTATTATATATTGGGTGTAAATATCTTTTATATCACTATAGTACCCATATTATAATCTTATGCACACTTAATATATTTGATGCTTTTAGCTTCTATTTACCATTACTAATAATCTGATCCAAAACATTTCATAATTTTCCATTTCCCTTGGTTATAAAGATAATAAAATTTTAAAATGTATCAAAATACATGTTATTTGGAGAATTAGAAGCAGATTTTGAAGGCATATTTTGTATTAATATGTCTCATATATTGTGTGAATAATCTCTATTAATTGATAAAGGATTGGATTTTGTTATTAATTTTTTTTCAAAATGCTCTAACACTATAAACCAAAAAGATCCTTGGAATATCATGTAATGAAATATTTGGATATTTATATAATTGATATGACCATATCCTTGGGGAATTATAATTTTTATCATATATGTTTTTTGATAACTTTCATGATTATGATTTTATCAGTTAAGGATAATTTTAAAGTTTGAAATTGAATCAAAGGTCTATAATTAAAGGTTGATAATAATTTGAAATCTATATATAACCCAATCAGTTAGTTGAGGTTGATTATTTTAGGTATTAGGATAAAATAAAAGTATTAAAAACCTAAGGTATAATTCTTAAAGATAATTCTAAGTATATCGTAACATCCTAAAAATTTGGTACTATTGATATTATGTTGTTCACACAGAAATTACTTCCCTGTAAGGATAATACAACTAGATGTAGTCTCTAGAAAAAATATTCCCAGTGGTAATAACTCTTAAAATATCATGTTGGGTAACAACCCAATCACACCCAATGCACGACAATGAGACCTAAATCCTCACCTAGTTTAACAATCATGGGGAATATCTGGTTTAACCTCTTCCTTGGTAGCAATTACACTTTATTATAATATCATTTCACCAACCCTATGAATAGTTATTGAATTAATAATAATCAAATTATTGGCATGATTATTGGACCCCAAGAATATAACACAACCCTAATATATTTTTATAAGTATTTTCTTCCTCTAAAATCCCAATATACTTCCATTAGTCAAATATGATATGATAATAGGCATGGATTGACACTTTGACATAGAGTCTATGAAAACTACCAAGATTGGAAAATAATGTCTAAAAAGAAACCTATGATCACATGTTAATAAAAGTATCGTTATAAACCCCCTATAAACAATAATCCTTTTATATTTGGTTATTTATAAAAAATGGTAAAATAAAAACTTAATGTTAGTTAAATTATTATTATAAGGGAAATAGTGAGTTCCAAAGTCCAAAAATTAATAGCGATGATAGAAAAATATTAAAAATTAAATTTATTTTCATGTATATCTTATGGGTAGCCTTTACTATTTTATTATTTGGGAATGACTACAATTGAAAAGGCATAATTTATTTCAGGGGGAGAATGTAATGACCTAAAACATTAGAATGTATTTTCCTTAATAAATATTTTGAAAATAGATTTTTCTATATGAAAAACATTGAAACAAAAGTGTGATATGTTGTAATAAAATTTTATCATTATAATATCTTCTCTATATTAGTAGTTATAAAAGAAAACAAATATATTATAAAATCTATAAAAAATGGAATGAAATGGAATCAAGTAGAGAAAATTTACCTTATGAAGAACATTTATCCTTGATTGGGAATGTTGTATGAGAAAAACCAATTATGGTATGAGAAAAACAATAAGTGCTATAAATTCGATCTCATGGAAATTTATACATTATATATGCCTTCAGAATCACCACCATTGTCTACTACCGGAGCATAAAATATGTTTAGGATTTATAAAAATATCTTAATCAGATATGTAACTAGAAATTTGGATAATATAATTAGTAATATAATAATTTAATATAATATTTATCATATGTATTTTACACATTCCCCATTTTGGAATTTAAAGAAGAAAATAATGTTAGTATTTATCTATGAAAATATTATTTCAATATATTTTATATTTTAAAAACTAAATTTGTATTTTTTTATATTATGAATTTTATAAAATGGATTTTTCGGATTATAAATTTCAAAGTTAACTTACAATGAATTTTTCAGATGTTTTCTCCAAACATTAGGTTTTCGGTGAATAGTTAAATAATATTAATACTTTTAAAACCACAACATTTAGTAAATTATCATAATAAAATAATGAAATAAATATTTTTGTTACAATTTTATATAAAATATATATTTTTAAAAATATTTAATCATTTAAATTACTATTTATTATTTATAAAACCCATGTTTATCGTTGTATAAACATAAGACATATTTTATTCTAAGAACTGATATATTCATTAATTTAAAAATTACTTTTCATCACATGTACAAATTATATCCTAAAAATTTATTTTTTATTTTATATATACATGATCATATTGTGTAATTATCTCAATTTATTTTTTTGTCATATAAGTATTATTACAAATATTAATTTCAATAACCATGATAATGGTAAAACTATTATTTTCAAACAAATTTTTTATTAATATTGTGTAATTCGAATATACAAATATTAATTAATATCATCTAAAAATGAATTTAATATTGTTTTTACACTTATATTTAAATATATTATTTTTCATTCAATTAGTAATAAATATCTAATAAGACTAAGAATACATAATGGTGAAAACCACTTTATCTATAAAAATAATTTTCTATATATAAAATGTTTGAATTTAGAAGTTAATTTTATATTATTTAGAAAATGAATTTCATTAAATGGAAATTGAATTGAGCTTCTTCACAAAAAAAATTTCTTAATATTGGTCATTTTATATTTTTAGTAAAACATAATATACCTTGGTAAAAATTGGTTACCACAGTAAATACAAAAAATATAAAAGTAAAAATATAAGAGTATACAACACAAAAAATGTTTAGAACTTGGGTGTAAATACTTGGTGAAATATTTCTAGAATAATTATCGCACCATAATCAATTATGATGAAAATTTAGGTTTATTAACCGCTGAATATAGTAATGATATCCTTGAAAAGTAAAGGGCATTAATAAAACTTCCATTTTATTCATTTATAAATGCATATCACATCCACACTTTAAATGCCCAACCTTCACTTCAAATTATCATTAAAACCCTAAAAAATATTCCTCTCATATAAGAAAATTTCATTTCCTAAAGACTTTTTTCAATACAATTTATCTTAATTCATCATACTCGAAGGATTTTATCAGGAGGGTGTTTGAGCTCTTGATGTAAGTTGGACATACTACTCACCCTTTCTTCATAATATTTCTCTACAATAAATACCCAAAATATAGTAATATAATTAAAAGAGTATCATTTTTATAATGATGGTTTATTATATTCACTTAATCACATTTATATATTCATTATCATCCACTTAGTAAAACAAAATAATGTTAATCAAGCATTCTGCAGACTACCACCCCCACAGAGCAACAACATCTATTTTTCACCACTGTTTAAAATTTTTAGTTAAAATATGGAAATTAATGTATAAATATGAAATGTATAATATAATTCTCAATATTAAGGTTAAAATTATTAACCTACATCATTTCCTCTAATTATTGAGGGAAATAAAATGCAAATAATGCATTGTATGGACTACCACATCCACGAAGTATGCTTTTCTAATTTTTCATATTAATTTTCATTATTTAAAAAAACATATTAAATATGATCCAAACCCATAAAACTTGTAAATATTTTCCTTATTATTATTTTTAGTAATATTTTCTATAAATAAATAATTTATTAACCATTCTCTTCCATATAATTATTATTTGTTAATTTTTTGGGTCGGTCTAACCACCAACACCAACAATTATATAAAATTCTATCATAGATGACTATGATAACTTAAATAATAAAATTATCATAATTTAATAAGAAAATAATTATTTTTATCATTTATTAAAGAATTTAAAAAGTATTTATATTAGTATTAAAATATTCTCTATGATCATTATAATTAATGAAATAAGAAGACCCTGATTTTGTTATTTGCAAACTTAAGAAAAAACTATATAATATATTAATATAATATAATATAAATTGGTCAATATTAAATGATGTATTTGTGAATATGGTTCCTAAGAAGATATATAATAAATTTATTATAATTATTAAGGATGTTATGTTCACTCGTGGAATAAATTAGTAACGCAATAAGGGATTCTTCTCTCAAATTTAATTTCTGAAGACATATTTCTTACTATACACCATTTTTTATTTGGAATGGTGTATCTAATTAAACTTTAATATTTTAAAACATTATTCTCTAATTATTCATGTAATTTAATGATTCATTTGAAATACTATCTATTAATTGGATTTTCTTCAAAATAATTTATCATCGTATGTTTTACATCGACTCAATTTCCAATTCATTAGGTCATAGTCTTTAATACATTAATATACTCATAATATTTTATTCGGTCCCACCTTTCCTTTATCTAATATATTATATTCTTATTTTATATTGGGAAATTACATCTCATCCTTAATAAATTCTTCTTCAATATATATATATATATATATATGATATAAATGAATAATGTTATTAATAATAGCCCTCATTCTTACTGATTAATATTTTCTTCCATGTTTATATTTTACTTCTACTAATGTTTTCCTCTCTTTTAGAAAACTCATATGTAGACTAATTCATTTCATACTATTATATCTCATCACCAATTTTCAAATGAAAATTTTATTTCTCTATTTATGATATGGGGTATCAATAATTTTCTTTCAAAATATTTAATATTCTTACATACCAATGATATATTTCTTATCTTCTACTCAATATATTCTATATAAAATAATTATTTCTTGTTTAGGAATTCATTATATTAGATATAATGAAATTTAATATGTTAATATATCTTAAAGGTTATCATTCCTTGTTTTTTAAAAATTTATTTTCCTATGAAACTAATAACATGGTCAATTAATTTTTCTTTTTAAAAATAAGAAAAGAAAAACATTTTTAATTTTTTTTTCATGTGAACACATTTCCCATAATTTTGAATCTTCTCTCCCAGGATTCATAGATTTAAAATTTAAATTATTTTACCATTATTCTATGATATTTTTTTAAAAGGATTTTCTTCAAAAATGTTCATTCTCATAATGTTTTTAAAATAGAATACTATTATTCTTCAAAAAATATTTTTCATTGACTAATTGATTAATTAACCATTTTTTCCAAATTGATAAATATTATAATTTCTATAAGAGAAAGAATACATCACATTCTTTGTCTTTTCTAATCATATTCAGTATATAACCGAAATATTTCATCCAAATTATATCCTCTGTGAATTTCATATTTTTTATTCCATTGACTTAGGAGTGTTCACCAAGATTCAATAAATCTATTTATTAGTGAAATTATTAAATTAACAGTACACACTTCATCTATATTATGTAAATATCATATCCTTTGTCATCTTGAATGAATGATATTTACCTAGAATGTTACTAATATATTTTTATTACCATTTATCTTGCACAGATATATCATGTTATGATTATTAATATAAGATTTTATATTATCCTTATTTGACTCAATTTGAAACTGATATGAAACACATTTTCTTTACACGGGATATTTGTGATATGGTGACTTTTTTATTTTTATTAGAACTTATATTTATATATAATGATGGATAGGTCATATATATCCCTCTAATACATTGGTTAAATCTATGAAGGTACGTATATGCAAGAAAATTTAGTTTCTTACATGTGTGGGTGCAAGTGTGTGACCCATAAAGGTGATGCATACAAGGGAATAATTTTTTTTTTGTCTAAAAAATGTGAGTGCTAGTGTGTGAATAATAAAGGTAATGTTTTACTATTCTTATGGTTATTCCATAATTATCTAAGTATATCATGTTTCTATGATTAGAGTATTTTAATAATTTTTATATGTTATTTAATACATTATTCCATGATTTATGAACTATAACTTATTAGGTATAATATTTTTTGTTTATTGATTACACATATATGCTAATATTGTGATAAATTGGGGTCTTTTATGATTATTGCTTATGTTTACCCTTAACGATCATATGAGCTCACCCATTTCTTATATTTCCATTTGTCAAGGTTATAAAAATAATAAAATTATGTAATATCTAGAATATATTATTCTGTGGAGACATATTAGGAGATTTTAAATCCATGTTATTTATAAAAATCATAAACCCACACTCCTATATCCAGTGATAAAAACATGATCATTTTATTTATTGAATTGATACTGATAAATGTGACTCAATTTTGGTCATAAAAAATAAAAAATATTAAATTAAAAAAATGGATCACTTATATACCCATGTACTTTTTAGGTTATGAGATTAAGATAATTAGGAAAATGTTTTACGTAACAATACCCATGTCATTAAGTGACCATTCTTTCCATTAAACCCATCTTTTATTATTCAAACTTTATTCTTCATCATCACTCATAAAAACCCTCCTAGATATATATTAAATAAAATATGTCTTTATAAATTATTGAAAGGTATCATAAAAATGATGAAATGAAATTTTAAATAAGGGGAAACATAGGAATTAACAAATTAATATCTTCTATAATCACAATATGAGAATGAGGGAATTATATTATATTCAAAGTGAAAGATTATATATTAATATAATTCATACCCATAAAAATCTATAATATTAATAACGAGGAATGAAGTAATGCTTTATAAAAATATGAATACATATGAGTTAAAAACCATGATCCATGTGAAAATAATACTTGATAAAAGGAATAAATAGAACATATTTCATGTATAAAAACCATTTTGGTAGAAAATATCATCAAACATTCATCATAGAATCACATAATATTATAATTCAAAAATTATTTAAGGAGTAACTAATAGTAGTTAACTCCATCATCTATTAGTTACTACACATATTTATGTACACTTTATCATCTATCAGGAGTAACTTATAATAGTTAACTTCATCCCTTTACCCAATGAATTGGATGGCGATAATAGACCCAACTATTCATAGTTCATAAAATAAGAACCTATCATTGGGTTCTAATCTGACCATATATCTATGTTCTTTAATGGAACCATCCTTCAATCATTCAGGATTACTTATACATATGATAGAATTATGAAAACAATTAAAATATTTCACTTTTCAAAATAAAATTTTAGAAAAAACCATCATTACATTTTTTCTTGATTTATCTACAGAGATGAAATCAATTCTATAAAAATTTCCTCAAGAAAATATTATTCTATATAATAAAATAATATGGATTATATCATTGGAATATATCCCCATTAGGAAATAGGAAAATCATAAATTATATTTCCACATATGATAAATACATTTAAAAGAACATTGAAAAATTTCTTTTAAAAATAAGGAAAATACCATTTTTATTTGATAATATTTTAAATAAAAATTTCATGAAAATTTAGAAAAAAAATCACCCAAAATGAGCATGTCAAATAGTAAAGTAAACATAAAATAAAATAGAAGTTATGATATAATGAAAATACATTCATTTGGTAAATGTTAAAATATGGACCCCATTCATAGTTTTAGAAAAATCCCACAGTACCCTATTTGGAAAATATTTGACTTTTAATCCATTTTTATGAAATTAAAAAATATTTGAAATTTAATTTAAAAAATAACTTCTTAAAATAATATAATAGTCTTGAAATCATTTTAAATACCATGGATATGGAAAAGAAAATATTATTCAGAAAAGTTATAAATAAGTGAAATTTGTACGTAAATAGGTTCTTTTGATCTTTATAATTGCCAAGGAGAGAAAAAAGATTAGAAATAATATAAATCATAGATGTAACTAGAGTAGAGAGATTGATATGTTGTCCATGTAATTAATATCATACAATCCCCCAAATAAAACATGAATATAAAAAATTCAAAAAATAAATTATATTATAATGGCTCGGACATTTTTAGTCCATTAATTTTTGGGAAATCTGGTGTTTGAGGTGTCCTAGGAAGTCAAGGTGTCTCGTTTCAATATTTTTCAAAATTCCCAATTTTCTATTTTTTCCAACGGTGCCTCATCCCAATGGTGCCTCATCCCAATTATGTCTCACGTTGATGGTAACTCAATGATGTTAACATACCCTGGTGGTGGATCGCTAGTAGTGTCTCACCCTAGAAGTAGCTTGCTGGTGGTGTCTAACTCAAGTGGTCGCTTTATCAGTGGTTCCTCATCCAGAGATGCCTCATGCCTGGTGGTAGGTATCCCTGGAGGTGTCTCATCTGGTGTTCTCTCGCCTAATAGTATCTTACCTGGTGGCAAATCACCAACGGTGGCAGGTTGTTCATCTTGATTGTTTATCGTCTATTGGTTCATCTTATAGTGGTGCCTTGTTGATGATGCCTCGTCCAACGGTGCCTCATTTGACGGTGTCTTGATGGCGTTTCTTTGTGATAAGTGTTTCCAGTTCTTCCAAATTTTTCCTTTTGACATTTTTCTGTTATGTAAAATAGATTTAAGTCCAAATTTAAAAGGGTTTTAGATCGATTCAAATCCCATAAATTACATATTTATTTATCTATGTCTTGGAGGCTTTGAAATGATCAAGTCATGTGGTCTTGGTCAAATCTTCCTTTAATGGAAATATTAAACTGTATCTAATTCCCTTTGAATCTCATCTAATATTCCTAAAGTTGATATACCACGCCCTTCGTCGATACCTTATCCTTTATCTTGAGACCAAACATCCCCAAATCCTTCTTCCATGGATATTTTTCCTTAGTTTTGTTCATTATTCCCTAGAGAGTTACATGCTATATGAACGCCCCTATGTTTGTCGCAACCAAGAAGTGTGGATCATTCTTCTTCAAGGTAGGACTTCTTTCATCTTTCTAAATTGTGCATCATGTGGGGTGGGTATATTGATGAGTTCCCTTAAAAATATAGTTGATTCCAAATTAATAAAGATAATCAAATTGATTTATGAACTAATATATAGGGCTTGGGAAAAGCCAGGCGTGATGGTGTTGTATGTTTGATTTTGTTAATGGTTCTGATTTGTATGGGCTAACTACCCACTAGAAAATGTTGTTATTGGGGGTCCTTGTTTTTATATATAATTATTTATGTAATGCATATTATTTGGATCTTTTTTGAATGATTATATATAAAATCTGGTAAACATCATATATTCGGCTAATAAATGGATACCCCAGGATTATATAGTTTTTATGAAAACCCTGAAATTAACAAGTGGATTTAAATAAGTGATGCCTTATTAAATCTTAAAATGTGTTTTTTCTTAGTAAGTGAGGTGATGTGATGTGTGGGGTTTATGTGGATTGTGTGTGTCAAGGAAGTTAATGAAATGTGGTTTTACAGTGGGGTTGTGATGGGTGCGGTGTGATTATGTAGCAGGGTTGCATGAATTGGTTGTGATCTAATGTGTTTCTGGATGTGGTTGTGAGTTGGGGGTTGGTTCGGTTAATATGATGAATAGGAAGGATGAGTTTGAAGAAGGATAATAGTGTTTGTGTGGGAGATTTCCAGAGTCTTCCCCATCAAGAACATGTAGAAAGCTTCACCCTATATCTTGGGGTCATAGTACGATGTGTATTTATTGTGAAGTGTGTTAATTTACCAAGGACTTTCATCACTTGGATGAATGTGAATGAATTTTACCGCGTTTCTTGATATATTTTGTTCATGATAGTTTATCAGGGAGTGATGGAATAAAAGAACAATTGTTTAATAAAGTTTTGAGCGACTTCAGTCAGTTTGGTTAATGAGATGAAAGTGGACAATAAAATATTAAATAATGGTTGTGTGATTAAATATGGTTGATGATAAATGATGAAATGAATCGGTGTTTAATGTATAGGTAATGTGAAGCCACTTTAATTCATTATGGCACTTCAACTTCTGGAATGACTATTGCAGATACAAATAATTGAATTTAAAGGTTGTAGTAAATATAACGGTGTTGTGAGATGGTTTTTTTGTCTATGAACCAATAGATTGGGCTGTAGTGATTACTAATGTACATATATTTGAATATTATTTTTATTTCTATACACACCCCACCCATGTTGATAACTATGTGTTGAAAACCTATATAGTCATGCAGGGGGTGTTTTTTCAAACATCTGGTGAGGAGTACGGATGGTTGGGTACCCATCCTTTTCTGCCCTCTCTTCTAGGTGAGGTAGGAATAACACATGATATTATGGTTCAAGGTCTATTAGTTATTTATATGGTGGTTTTGATGACCCTAGTTTTGTTGGGAGAGACGTGATAGCCCATGTGTTTGTGGGTGAGGTGGGTTGTGCTTTCCCAAGTGTATTTGGGACGAGTTGTGATGTGATTTTCTAGGTGTCTTCAGGATAAAATGTGATGTGATATTCTTTTTTTGAGGCCCAGGTGTGTTCGTGTGGTATGTGTTGTGAGGAAAATGTGTGTGTGGGTGGGATGTGTTGTGAGGCCCAGGTGTGTGTGGGAGGGATGTGATGTGGTATATTGCATGGATGGGAGTTCCATGATGTACGATGTTGGGTGAGAGTGGCATACCAGAGGGAAAGTGGTGTGGGGTGCCCTATCATCAATGTGATTTATAACATATTATATTACTTGATGTTCATTACTTTGTGAGAAAGACTTAGTGAGTTTGGCTTTGGTTAGTATACATGTTTAGGTGTTATTAGGTTCTACTGCTTTCGCACAAAGGCATTAGTGTGCTTCTTTCATGTGTGCATGATAGACTTTGGCTTACCAACTAAGTATACTTGTATTCTCACTCTACATATATAAAATTGTTTTTAGGTTTCCTAGAGGACTGCATGGACAATACTTAGTGTTACTATCTTGGGACTAAGGATGGTTATTGTGTCACTCCTTTACCTTAGTTTTGGGTATTTAATTTGCATACGTTACAATTTCTGTATCATTTCTACATTTTTCATGCAAGTGGGATGTTTTTGGATTTATCTTTTATATATTTCCTGGAGTTGTTGTGGATGATTCATATTATCTCCCAATCTTGTTTCTTATAAATGGTAATTCCTCCCATATTATGATATTTATACACCCTTAGTGCTAGCCACCAACCTGGGGCCTGGTACTCGGGGGTCATTATCTCCCTTTATTCATTTCTATCCTAGAATGGTTATCCTTGGGATGGAGGGGTTCATGATAGAGTGGTATCAGAGGTGATGGTTGAGATATAGATTGGAGTTTGGAGTTAGGCATAGTGAGGATTGAATGAGGTGGTATGAAAATATATAAAGTTGACCATGGTTCATGACATAGGACAGAGAGACTGGCTAGGATATGGGATTTACCCCCCCCACCCTTGTTATCCAGTGCACAGACTCTGATCTTATTGAATGGCCAAGTGATATGGACTTGCTTGCAGGGTATAGGCCCATGGGAGGTACATTCATCATAATTAATACTTTTTTTTAAAATCATGTTTTTTGGGATGGTTAAGATGAATTCAAATTAAACTTAATATAATTTCCATACTATGTGGGCTTAGAAAATCCTTGTTTCCCATTCATCTATGGCTCCAGGTCATCATCTGTGTGGGGATAAGGTAGTCAATGTTTGGTAGGATAATCTATTTGATCATCATAAGGTCAATCCTATTGAGGAGGATGATCAGTGGTAGAAGACATTGAACTCTTTCCAGTGTTAAGCTTTGGGAATGTATAAGGGAAGTGGCTCAGACATGGAGATAGAGAGCTGACTAAAGGATATCGAGATCTATTTTAGTTTGATCTAGTCCCTAGTGGAGTATTGGGTCCCTTGGGTAGTCTATTAGATGCGTGATGTTGTGTGTAAATGATGGAAATTGTATGTGGGAGAGCGGGAGGAGATGGATGTTTTTTGGGCTGACTTTAAGAAGGAGTCCTAAGTAGAGTTCCTTTCCTCAACCATGAAGGATGAGAATAGGTAGGAGATACTGTCCTTTCAATAGAAGAGTATGACAGTGTGGGAGCTGGGAATAAATTTTAAGGAATTTCTACATTTTTTCTGAGATCTTTTTCCAGATGCGGAGTCTCATGCGAGACATCTTGAGGACGTACTTCATCCTTCAATCTTGTATGTTGTTACTCCTTTTATGTTAACAATGTATTTGGAGGTTTAGAAGAAGATATAGGTGATAGAGTGGATGCACTCATGAGGAGGTCAACCGTGAGAGGGGATCCAGTAGAGTTTATTGAGAGTCAGAGTTGTTAATGGAATATCTAAAGTTCTAGGACCTTCGATGTTTTTATTAGTAGGGAGTCGAACTTAGTATCTTCATTTAAAAATATCTAGTGCCATTAGTTTCCATGATGTTTCTCGAAGATTTCCACTAGTTTGATTTGGTTGTGGGGTTCATGATTATCTCTAGAGTCATTTCCTAGTACTTCACCAATATTAGTTTGGCGGGGGCGGACAAGTTCAGCACCAACCTCAACAATTTTTTCCAGTGAGATCATCTCAATAGTTGGGGAAATAGTATTTTGCTATACCGAGGGGAGATGGAACAAGAAAAGGATAACATTAGGATTTTCCTTGTGTTCAGGGACCAAAACCTTATCATTTCCATGAAGGTGTTCGTCAGTAGAGAGGAAGAGAAGCTGGGAGTGGTCAGTTATTCACAGTAGAGGAAGTAATTCCTAAGGGGCCAAAGATCATTAGACATATGATCATTTTCCATAGTAACCTTGTTTTTTGACTTGTTGGATTTAAGAGATTCACAATCCTTTATTATAACCCCTATATCCCATGCTCTGGGACTAGAAATAGAGAGGATTTTTGTGCCCCTTGTGTTGATTATTTCATTCAGAGGCTAGACCTTATTTTTTATGTGTGTTGGGGATTTATACTGATGATGGGACCACATCAGGCACAAGGGAATATTTTCTTACTATATATGTAGCCATATTATTTCATCCTTGGTATCGACTAGTTATATTCCATTAATGATGTTATCGACTACTTCCATAGGAGAGTCATGTTTTCGAATATGGATATACACTGTTAAGTTTTCATTACAAATAAGAGTTTTGAGGTGGGGAGTGGGAATATGGAGCCCCTTATTTAATTATTGGATGATTTTTTAGGTGAATATATGGATTCTAGGATGCTATAGATTCTCAGGGTCATTGGTAAGTTTATGGATGTTTTCCCTAAGGAGGTTTTCACTCTACACCCTCAACATGATATTGAGTTCTGGATATACTTGCAGCCTGATGATTCTCTAATTTAGATGGATCCTTCTCAGATGACATCTTTTGAGTTGTGAAAATAATGATAGATGATATTTTTTATGGTTTTTTAAGATATAAATATAGTATGGATATCACCAGTCGAGGGTAAAAAGGGATATATCCCAAATAATTCCTTCAGATGTAGGTATGGGAACTTTGAGTTTGAATTCATGTTTTTAGGTGTTACAAACTCTCCAGCCATGTTTATGGGGCTTATAAACTCCATGTTCTATGAGTTCCTAGATGAGTTTTTCATCATATTAATCAAAGATATATTAATCTACACAGAGTTGTAGGAGGATCATGTCGAGCTTCTAAGAAATTTCTTACATGTTATTCAACATAACCAGATCTATATGAAGTTGTCCTAGTGTATTTTATTTACATGGGAGTTAAATTTCCTCGATCATGTGGTGTCTCCAAAGGGTGTGGTAGTAGAAACATTGAAGTTTGAAGTAGTTTTTTCTTGGGTAGCACCCAAAAATGTGGCAGAGATTTGAAGTTTCCTTGGTATCACATGCTATTATCAGAGGTTTGTACCTGAATTCTCTCTATTTGTACCCTCATTAACATATTTTACTAGAAAATACCAAGCATTTATGTGGAGTTATTAGTTCTTGGAAGCATTCGATTACCTAAAAGGGATGTTGTTCAGTGCCCCAATGCCCTGGGTGCCTGAGGAAGGGGTAATGTTTGAGGTGTTTTGTGATGCTTCCTGTCTAGGGTTTGGATGCATTTAGATATACCAGTGAGCTGTGATCTCTTATGGGTCTAGGAAGTGATGTACCCACGATTGTAACTATGCCACCCATGACTTAGATCTTGTAGAAATTTTTTTTTCACTGAATTTGTGGCAGTATTACCTCATTGGGGAGCACATTGTGGTCTTCACATATGACAAAAGCTTGAGGTATATCTTTTCCCTACGTGACCTAAATCTAAGAAAACAGAGGTGGATAAAGTTCCTTCGGTATTATGATTTTGAGATCTCCTAAACCTTATAAAAGGGTAATGTTTTGGTAGATGTTTTGACTAGAAAGTCTTAGAAGGAGGTTATTTGAGAATATTTGGATGCTTGGAGAGTGATAGATGAGTAGGAAACCTTGCACAAAGATACATGAGTGGATGGTGGTAAAGGCTGTTTGTTCCAGATGATGGTGCAATATTCTTTCATGTAGTGGGTGGAGGAGTCTTAGTGGGGGACTCAGAGGAAGAGGTGATGTGTGATCATGTTCTCCATGGTGATTCTTCATAGGGATGGTTGGGAAATGGTCGAAACCATATGTTGTTTCATGGAAAGTTGTTTGTTCCGATGGAGAATAATGATGAAGTTCTTCATGAGTATCCTAGATCACCTTTGGCGGAACACCAAAGTGTTTACAAGATGTACCGTGGCATGAGGATGTAGTTTTAGTGGATTGGGATGAATCAATAAGTGGCAGAGTTTGTGGAAAAATTCTTGGTTTTCCAGTAGGTAAAGGCCAAACATTGTGTTCCTAATGGTTTGTTACATCCTTTAGATATTCCCAAGTTGTGATGGGATGGAAAATTGATAGATTTCATCATAGGCCTACATAAAACTTAGGGATGTTGTGATGCTATCTGGGTGAACATGGATCAGTTGAAAAAATCAGCCCACTTCTCTACAGTCAATGAGTTGGGCACAATGCATGATTTGGATAAGAATTGTTTGGATGATTTACTGTGGTTCCATGAAATTATGAAGTCCATTATCTCAGATTATGATGTACAATTTACCCAACAAGTTTAGAGGGGATTGTAGAATGTTTTTGGAACTCATCTATGCCTCATCACTACTTTCCACCCTCAAACAGAAGGGTAGATGGAATGGACTTTCAAGACATTGGAGGATATACTGTGATAGTGTGTCTTGTACATTGGTGGATCTTGGGTACATCACCTTCTCTTAGTTTAGTTTTCTTATAATAATAGCTATCACTCTTTTATTTGAATGGCCCTATATGAGTCTTTTTATGAGAGATAGTGTCTTTCTCCATTATGTTTGACAGAGGTTGGGGAGACAACTATTATTGGTCCTGATTTGGTGCATAGAACCCTAGAGAAATTTTATCTTGTTTGTGAGAGGATGAAAGTAATGAAGGACTGGTAGAAGTCATATGCTAACTGTTGAAGGAGACCCTTTGAGTTCGAGGTAGGGGAACACATTTTCTTTGAGGGTTCTCCTCGACATGGGTAGTTGAGGTTTGGAAGAGGTACTAATCTTTCTACATGGTTTTTTGGGACCTTTGAGGTGTTGGGATGAGTTAGTAAAGCGTCATTCCGATTAGAGTTTCCATCATATTTAGAGAGGATCCAAAAAGTATTCTATATCTCTCATCTTTTTTGGTAACTTCACGACAACTCACATGTCATTGAATTTGGGGAGATAGATATCGAGGATGAAGAAATGTTTGTGGAGTGTCAAGTAGAGGTCCATGATCTCTGTGAGAAGGTTCTTGATGGATGGAACATTCCTTTGGTTCATGTGTTGTAGAGGCATGGTGGTCAAGAGGAGAGTAGTTAGGAGTGAGATATTCAGATGTGTTCCCAGTAGACAGAGTAGTTTTTGATATTTTTCTTAGTTTTATTTTGTTTTGTTATGTGATGTTTGATCATTTTTTATTATGAGATGAGTTTTTTTCCTTTTGTTTGTGATGTTTGATAAAGTCCTGACATATAAAATGGGGAGAACCTAGTTCCCAATCGAGACACATTAATTGTGATGCGATTAAACCCATGCAGGTGAGTCAGTGGTGTCTATAGTGGATAATATCTTGACATGGAGGATGGAATTCCCAAATTCGCATGTTTGGACATGGACGTTTTTTGTGGTTCTACAAATGTTTTTTGTGTTTTTTGGCTTAACGTGTCAGAAACCATGATGATAAGGTCTGGTTACATATGTTATTGGGGGTGTTCTTGGGTGTAGAGGTTTCCACTCCATCTTTCAAATAATACAAGGTGTTTTATCATTGAAAATTGATGTGTTTAGTTGATATTTTTGTTTCAAGTGTGACAATATCCTTGAGAGGTATCTCATGGGATGAATTTTTGGACCCTTCCTCTCTTTCCCTTCAGGTATGTTTTGAATTATCAAGGACAAAAATAGTTTGAGAGGTATATTTTTTAATTTCCCGACACTTTACAGTCCATTAATTAGTGGGAAAGCTGGTGTATGAGGTGTCCTCATAAGTCATGGAGACTCTTTTCAACACTTTTCTAAATTCCCAGTTTTCCATATTTTCCAACGGTGCCTCATCCCAATTATGCCTCATCCGAACAGTGCCTCATCCCAATGGTGCCTCATCCCAATGATGCCTCATCCCAATGGTGCCTCATCCCAATAGTGTCTCATGTTGGTGATGCCTCATTTATTGTAGCTTAACATGGATGTGGCTCGCTGGTGGTTTCAACTCTGGCGGTGTCTCCCTGACAGTGTCTTACCCTAGTGGTCACTCGACCAGTGGTGTGTCATGCCTAATTGTAGGTCACCCTAGCGGTGTCTCATATGGCAGTGTCTCTCCTAATGGTGACTCACAAACATTGGTAGGATATTCATCATGATAGTGCCTAGTCCAGAAGTTCCTTATCTGGTAGTGTCTCGATGATGATGCATCATCCGACGATGCCTCATCTAACATTGTTTTGTTGGGAGTGCCTTGTGAGTAGTGTTTATAGTTCTTCTAGTTTTTTCATTTTTTTGGATTTATTTGACATAAAATAAATCTAAGGCCAAATTTAAAAGGTTTTGCGACTGATTTAAAGGCCATAAATTATATTTTTATTTCTATAAGGGTCTAAAGTATTTGAAATGGTCATACTATGTGGTCTTGGTAAGATCATCCTTTAATAGAAATATTTAACTGTATATAATTCCTATTGAATCTGATCCCATCTTCTTAAAGTCAAGATACCCTACCCTTCATCCATACCTTCTAATTTCTCTTGAGATCAGACATCCCCAAATCCTTCTTCCACATAGAGTTTTCCTGAGTTTGGTTTGTGATTCCCTGGAGAGTCACCTTTTATATGCATGCCCTTATTTTTTAGCGAAACCTGGAAGTGTTGATCGTTCTTCTTATAAGTAATATTTCCTTCATATTTATAAAATTTTCACCAGGAGGGATGGGTATATAGATGTTTTAACTTGTTAATATTGTTGATTCTATTTTAATAAGGATAATAAAATTGGTTTAATACTAAATATACAAGGGGTAAGGGAAAGTGACGCATGATGGTGTTGTATGATTGATTTCATTAATTCCTGTGATTTGTATGTGCTAACTACCCACTGAAAATTGTGTTCATTGGGGGTCCTTATTTTCACACTGGATTTTTTGTAGAATGAATATTGTTTGCATATTTGTTGAACCCTTATGTATAAAATTTAGTTAACCACGTATATTTCTCTAAAAAATAGACTCCCTGGGATTATACATTTTTTGTGAAAACCCTTAAATTAAAAAGTGAAATTAAATACAAGATGCTTTACTAAATATAAAAATGTGGTTTCCTTTGTACATGAGGTGATGTGATATGTGAGGGTGATTTGGTTTTTGTGTGTAAAGGAAGTGAATAACATGTGGTTGTACAATGGGGCTATGATGGGTGTGGTGTGATTATTTTATAGGGATATAGGAATTGGTTGTGCTATAATGTGTTGATAAATGTAGTTGTGGTTTGGGGGTTAGTTCAGTTAATATTATGAACTAATCAGATGAGTTCGAAGAAGTAAAACAGTGTTTTTATGGGAAAGTTATGGAGTCTTCTCCATTAATAACATGCAGAAAGATTCACTTGGTATCTAGTGGTCGTGGTATGATGTGTCTCTAATGTAAAGTGTGATAATTTACCAAGGATATTCATCCCTTGGATGTATGTGAATGAGTGTTACTATGCTTCTTGATATATGTCGTTCTTGATAGTTTCCCAGTTAGTGATGGAATAAATGAATAATTTTTTAATAATGTTTGGAGTGACTCGGGTTGGTTTGATTAATGAGATAAAAGTGGTTAATGAAATATTAAATGATTTTTATGTGATTAAATGGAGTTTATTATATATAATTAAATGAATGGGTGTTTAATTTAGAGGGATTATGAATTTTATTTGATTCATCAGGGCTCTTGAACATCTCAAATTACTATAAAAAATACTAATAAATGAATTTAGAGGTTGTAGAAAAAGTAATGGTGTTGTGAGATGATTTTTTTGAACCCATAGGATGGGATGTGGTTCTTAATACTATACGTATATTTTTATATTCTTTTCATTTCTATATTCACCCCACCCATGTTGATCACTATGTGTCGAACAACTATATAGTCACACGTGGGTGTTTTTCCCAACATCTCACAAGGAGTACATATGGATGGGTACCCACTCTATTCCACTATATCTTCTAGGTTAGGTAGTTATAGAATAATATGTGATGGTTGGAGGTCTGTTAGTACTTTAGATGGTGGTTTTGATGGCCCTAGTGATTTTGGATGAGACGTGACATCCTAGGTGTTTGCGAGTGAGGTGGGTTGAAATTTCCCATGTGTCTTTGAGATGAGTTATGATGTTATTTCCCAAGTGTCTTCGAGATGAGAAATGATGTGACGTGTTGTGTTATGAAGATCATGTGTGTGAGGGTGGGATATGTTGTGATGCCCAAGGGTGTGCAAGAAAGATGTGTTGTGAGGCCTAGGTATGTGCGGTTGGGATGTGACATGGTATATAGAAGGGATGGGAGTGCCAAGATATATGACGTTGGGTGAGAGTAACATAACATTATGAAATTAGTGCAGGGTACCCTATCATCAATGTGATTTATAAAATATTATATTACATGGAATGCATTACTTAGTGAGTGTTCCTTAGTGGGTTTGGGTTTGGTTAATATACATGTTTATGTTTTGTTTGGTTATACATTTTTCTCATGGGGTCATTAGTATTCGTATTTGACATGTGCACAAAAGACCTTGTCTTTCAAACTGAGTATACTTATATTTTCACCCTACGTATATAAAACTATTTTCAAGTTTCTATGAGGATTATGTGGACCGTGTTATCCGTTAATAGATCGAGCCTTGGGATGGTTGTTGTGTCATTGATTTATCTTACTTTTCAGTATTTACTTTGGATACTTTACTATTTTTTTATCAGTTATAATTTTTGCATGCATGTGGGATGGTTTTTGGATTTCTCCTTTATATATGTCTTGGAGTTGTCGTGGATGATTCATATTATCTCCCAATATTTTTTTATAAAGGGTAATTCCTACCATATTGTGTGATTTTTACAGCCTTGGTTCTAGTTTCCAACCCAAGGTATATGGTAGGAAGGACTCGGGGTTCATTATCTCCCTTTCTTCATTGTCATCCGAAGAGGGGTATCTTTAGAGGGAGGGGATCATGATAGATATTGTAACAAAAACCCATTATCACCTTGTTACGAGTATAATGAAAATTATTTGAAAGCATGAGTATGATATGGATCTTTAAATATCATGGATTACATGAATTAATATGTCAAAACTCGTTAATGGGGAAGTAATTTCACCACCAAAACATATCTTTGTGTTTGACATTAAACATGTTTCCATAAAATCAGATTAGCATAATGAAATACCCTAGAAATATCATAACATTTTAATAGATAGTGAATCATTTAATTGGTTATTAGAAAATATGTAAATGAATATAAAACAATTGTAAATTCAATATAAAAAATTTATAGATCAATTCACACATAATAAACGGATAATGTTGTCAATAAAGAAGTGTTATAGCCTAATGAGAGTAAATTAAGTTAAGAAACCCCTTACAAAGATCGCAACATTGAACTAAAAATTAACCAATGAAGTGATTATGTGTAAAAAATGTAAATCTAAAAAATAAAAGTGGAAATAAAAAATAAAATAAAAACATGTCTTTACATACATAATATTTTCCTCACACAAATAATGAATAAGTAATATAACATAATGAAAATAAGATTAGTAAAAAAACCCCTTAACTCGAGTAAAAAAATATATGAATATCATTTAAATCCTATATAATAAACACATATTAATTATTTACTTATTTAATAAAACATTAAATTTTTATTCACTTATTATTAAACAATTTATTTCTCTTATTTAGATGATCTAATTAATTAATTAATCAGTAAATTTCACGTCAATTTTCATGAGAAAATTATGTTAATAATTAAAAAAGGAATTGGTAGGATGATAATGGTAAAGGGGTTCATTATTAAATCATGTAAAAAATAATAATCATGAAAAATTATCATTTTTTACATAAAATAAAATTTTAGATTCATCCATGGAAAGCATTCATGAAAACAATATACATTAACTCAGGAGGAGGTAGTCTGCACATACACAAAAGTATGTTTTTATTTTTCATTTTCTTGAAAACAATAAATAAAATAGATGACTAACCTTATAGAATATATATATTTTATAAAAATACAATAAATTTATTAAATCCATATCTATGACCAGCCATAATAGGTGGTTAATTGAAAAATTATGCACATCACAACTTGTAGACAGTAGTATAATGTATAGACCTATGATGATTTCGTTTTTAGATATTATAATGGCATGAATATAAGTGATGTATTATATTTACAACATCACAATTATATATATATATATATATATATTAAATACTTCCTAATAACAATCCATGAAGTGGGGTGATGAGATACAAAATACATCAGTACATGAGGCAGTAGTCTGCATGTATGCATGAACATGGTGTCATTTCCCATATGATGGAAAATGAGATGAATAAGGTTATTTAATTGATATAATATCATATTATTATGTGGAAGATGTTGATATTGTTATATTGGAATGATTATGATATAATCAAAGTGGGTAAATGAGGATGTAAAATGAGAATTCTCTATTAATGGAATTACCTCCTCTTTGATGAACCACCTTTGGACCTCTTCCTAAAGACCATAGGGATGGTATTTTAATACTACACAAAACTTTATAATGTTAACAAGGAAGGAAATTTTTTAAGGGACTGGTAATGATAAGTGTCTAACAAAGTGTGAGGAAGAGAGGGGATGTGGAGTGGTTTTTTATGTGAGGGCAGGGGAACCCTTGGAATTATTTAAAGTATTCAATTAATAAAAATTAATATTCATGTTCATGTGAAAAAATTTATATATTTAAAATATAGTTTGATATCGAGTCTATCTACTATCAGTAAAAAAAATTATACCAGCATAAGTAATTTTTTTACCCTTATCTCTTTGCTTTATCCCATTGTTAATAATTTTGATGATTACCGTGATATCAAAGTTACTTTTCTAATTTAGGGTCAATAAAGATACTATAAAAGGAAACATAACCCTTAAATATTAAATTTTATATTTCATAGACTATAACCAATTCAATTTAAAAATTTTAATTTTTTTTATAAATTTTAAATCATTTAATAAAATATTGTGTAACATAAAATATCATTAAATCCATTTTTTGGATTAATCAAGTTGTTTGAAAATAAATGAATCAAGGTGGTAAATGGAATTTAAATATAATAATTTAAAAAATATGTAATATGTTATAATTAACTAAAACAATTCATGGATGACCCTAAATCACATAAAAAATTATTTCTTTTTATGTTTTTAAAATCATATATTTTATTTTTCTACCACTTATATAAGCACTATGTCGATATTATTTAAGCATTTAAGGTAAGTATTTCATCACTAAAGTTAAATAAATAAATTACAATTTAAAAAAAACTATTTATATTAAAAATAAAATTTTAGAACCATTTATGTATTTTTTAATACTTATCACAAAATATTCAAGATATTAAAACTGTGAAAGATACATTTTCTAATTTTTTATTATTTAAATAATATAAAGGACCTTATCAATGGAACATTTAACAAAATTTTGTTTTTTAATATTTTAAGGGTTTGGTCTAATTAAACTCATATAATTGATCGATATCAAGTGTTAAGATGATTTTAAAATCTTTTCATAGTAGTTCACACCTGAGTTAACCCATTTCACACTTTATTATAGTCATAAATATTTATCTTGGTTCCAATTCACTATGAGAGAAAGTGAAATTATACTCTTTACCAAATAAGGAAATTATGATACCAAATCATGAATCCATTTTATAAAATTCAGTCCATATAACTAGAAGGCATTGTTTATAAAATAAACCCATAAAATGCAAAGCGAACACTTTTCTAGAAAAATTAATTTTTAGGTATAAAAATGTTTTTATACCAAAATTGTGAATAATATTGATTCCAATGAAACTAATTTTATTATTTTTACTCTAATAAAACATATTAAATTTTATAAACAATTTAACATGATATGTAATACTGTAAAGTCATGAAAAAATGGAATTTTCTTATAAAATCTGTATTTTTTACTATTTACTGAAAAATAAACCTTTTTAGAAAATCCCAAAAAAATTACTCTAAGATCATTTTTTTATTTTTCTATCCAATATTATATCATTTTTAAATAAAACTCATAATAATTCTTGAAATTAAATATAATATCTACTATCAAAATAGTCATATTTTATTAATAATATTTCATGCTCATTAAAGCTTACTATTGTGTGTCATACATCCTAACAAACATAATATTTTTTTAAATATCAGGTCATGACATTACTTCCCCCACCCTACATTTAATAAATTTTATCCTCGTAACTTTATCAAGAGCTAAATAGTTCAAGGGTTTAATATTTTGAAATCTCTTTTTTGAAAACCAACATTTTAAAAAAGGTTAATAAAACATCCTTCTAAAAAGAGGTAATGTGAAATATAATGGCTGTATATAATAACAAAAATATAGGCTTCAAAATAGAATACCATTAATGGTAAGTGAAAATATTAATATAGAGGATAAAATTAATATCCAAATAATTATGTGAAGTGATAAAGAATGTGATCACTGGAAAGTTAATAACCCTAAAATCATTAATTAATAAGAGATAAAAAAGACTATTATTTCATTATAAGTGTTTGTAAAAAAGATAAAAATATTCATTTATTATGGATTATTTATTATATTATATTATAAAATTACAAAATATACTTACTTGATATTATTAAATTCCTTTAATACAATTTTATCAATTACTTTCATTTTACAAAAGATTCCCAATATATCTCGTTCCTTATTCTAAGTGGTGGTTATCTATGATAATTCGCTCTCATGTATAAAGATTCAACCTCTAATAGATCATAATAATTATACAAGGGTGAAAATAAAATCCTACAATATGTTCTAAATTCGAAATGGTTCGTATAAGGTATGATAATAGAAAAAATAAATAAAACTTCATATGAAGAAATATAATATTTTACTCCAAAAATTATCCTGTAACACCAATGGTTCACCATAAATTAATAACCCTATATCACTATTAATCTCAACAACCTCAACCATAAGGAATGTTTTAACATCAAATGTTGCCTCAAAAATTTCATCTTAAATCCCCAAAAATATAATAAAATTCTTCCAAGAAAAATCTTTACTTTAATCTTATGGGTTAAATTTATCTAAACCTAATAAAACATTTCCCAAAATATCATCAATCACCTAAAAATACCATCACATAAAACTAAAAACTGGATTGTAAACCACTGTACATAAGATCATCTTAAAATTAATAAACCCATGGTTTTATCCATCACTCTTAATTTTACCACACCAGAAAAAAATCACAAATATAATCAAAAAACTACTCTCATACAAGATATAATGGCCTTGAACCTACACTAAGGTATCCACTGATAATTACATAATCTTAATATTTTTTGGATTCAATAAAGATAAATGTGACCCAATTTTATCCATAAAAATATACAACATCATATGTAAATATAAGATTACTTACCAAAATAAATTTTAGGTTTACAGTTCTTGAGAATTAGGAAAAACTCATACATGATAATACCAATGTGTTTAGGTGATCATTTTTTCCACTCTTTCTAGATTTTCATATTCCAAATAAAGCCTTTATCATCCAAAAAAAGAAACCCCTACATACATATATTACTTATCATATTTCTTTATAACCCTAGGAAAATGAATATAAAAACAGTGACCTCAAACGCTCATTAATGGAAAACATAGGAATTAACAAGTGAATATCATTGATGAGTACACGATGATAATAATGATATGAGATTATATTAAAATTTCATGAGCATGACATTAGATAATTTATACACCTCAAAACCTAGAACACAAATAGTGAAACATGGTATTAATAATTAAAATAAAATAAAATATATTTATGAGTAAATAGTATTCATTGATTTTAAAATAATCATTGATAAATGGAATCATTGAAACATATCATAACCCTAAATCAACTATGATGGTATCTTGGAACATAAATCATTCATTATGGAATCCCATAAACAAGATAATTCATACATTTTCTTCAAAATATCATACAACATGCAACTGCATCATCCCTTATGAACTTTTTAAATTCAATGAACATAGTTTTCTATTTCGATAAAAATATAATTTTTTACACCATTACTTTACCCAATGCATTGGATGGATATAACAGACCAACCCATAATTATTTTATTACATAACCACACATAATATAACATAAACACTCATCCTTGGTTTATAAGGGAATCACCCATAAATAATTAAAATATATTTAATTGTACTATATAATAAATACAACATCTTAAATCTTTCACCTTTTAATATAAATCCACTAAAAAACATGTCATTCCTATTTATCTTTATTAGCCAGTGAAAATGAAATAGGTTCTAAGAACCTCACTTTAAAACAGTCATAATCCATTTTTATTAAGAATAAGGATGTTATAATCTAAATATATCCCCGTTGGAGAATAGAAAAATAGTAAAGAATATTTATATAGATTAAAAATCCATTTAAAATAATATAATAATTTTATTAAAAATAATGAAAATATAAGTTTCTTTTTGATAAAATTTTAAATAAAAATTCCATGAATTTTGAGTAAAGTATTTTCTTTGAAAAATAAATATGTAAAAATGTAATGTAAAATTAAATAAATAGAATTGAAATGAAGGTGGTAAGAGTTATTCATTTGGTAAATGTTAAAACAATGATCCATTTCATAATTATAGTGAAAGACAAATGTACTCTTTTTGGAAAATAAAAAAATATTTAATTTTATTACTTTGTAATAAAATATATATATAGTTGAAAATGAATTCAAACAATCATTAATTTATAGAAATGTTTTTATCAAATACATTTTCAAGATCATAGATATGGTAAAGAAAATATTCTCAAGAAAAAACTGAAATATGGATGGTTTTTACTCATAAATATTAATTTCATATTCTTAAATACCGAAGAGGAAAAAACTATAGATATCATTTAAACATCAAAGAAAAATATATAGGAATAATATATAATGTTTCAAGAAATCAAGATCATAAAATTCATCCAAAGTAGCCTTAAGCATTATCATGCTGGAAAAGAAATGAGTCTATAATATAAAGCCTTTTTTCACTTTGGTATCTTTTGAATCAGAATTTATTGGATGGAATAATATGATATGGCTATGTCTATCCTATAATTACATGAATTAAAATTTCAATATAATTTTAGTAGGTATTATGTAACACCACAAGATTTCATAGTATGTTATCTCATTAATGTAATGTAATAGCTTGCGCTACACGCATCACCGAGTTTGAGCTTACCACAACTTACTAAACTAACCATTCAAAAAGAATTTATGAATAGTATTAACTGAATTTTGAATATTATATACTCTATATAATTTTAACATCCATATTATGTGTTTTTTAGACACAATATAAGAACAAATTAATTTTTTCGGATAAAATAAGTATTTAAAAAAAATGTAATTTTACCACCTTTTAATGGAGAACCCTTTTTTAAAATTGATATTTGAAACTTTTATATATTCAATTTAATGAAATTAAATTCTTCTTTATAATCGGGACATAAAAACTTAGTTTGGATAATTTTTTTTTATTTTTCGGATAACTTTAATATTTTGGTGAATAATGAAAAATACTACGTTTTAATTGAAAAATTCTTTTTTAATCGAAATAATTTATAGTGATAAATTATGAATTTGAATGGTTTGGAAGTATAATTACATAATATTTTTATCATTTAATACAATTTAAGTCATTATAAGTAATTTCAAATTTAAATTTGACATAAACAAATGTCAATCTTTTGATAGTTTTTACTTTTTTAAAACCCGCTTTTTGGTTTTGACAACGGGAACTAATTTTAAATTAATAGATGAAACTTATATGTTTTTAATTTGGTAAAATAGATATAATTTTTGAATTCGGAATATAAAAATTATCTTAGGGTAAATTTTTGGTATTTTTCTGAAAACTTTCAATTTTTGATGAATAGTGAAAAACAATGCATTATTATTTAAAATCGACTTTTTATTTAAATAATTTGTTATTTTATTATAATTTATTTTAGGTCAAAATAGATACATAATACCAATATATTTTCAACATAATTCATTAGAGTCATTTTTTAAAAACTTTAGATCTATAAGATTTTATCGAACAGTTTACCGTCTTTTACCTACCTTCTAGGAGTATTTGTAAATTTGCATAAAACATAATTTTACCGCTTTTGTGAATGTAATTTCAAAAATCTGAGGGACATAGTTGATATCAGTAATAAAAATGTGGTTCAATAAGATTAAAATAATTTTTGGTGAATAGTATCTTGTTACATTTATTTACCACGATTAAAAGTAAATAGGGTAATTAAGGGTAAAAATGTTATTATTATTACCCTAACACATGTACTAATTCTATTGGATAAGTATAATTAGACCAAAAAAACCTAACTAATAAAATATGATCCCATTTGGTTCACTTGGATTAGATTAGGACATTTATTATTATTTTATTTAAAGAAGAGTTAAAAGAGTTAAAATCAATGTTTAATAACTAAACCATTTTTAATATAGGGTTATACATAAGATAAATTCGACTATAAATATTAATTATAAATATAAAACTATTTCATACATAATAGTATTTAATTTATAATTTTTATACATTAAATAATTAAATTTATTTATGAAACAATGAAGATGCAGTAATTATCATATTAATGAAAGATTAAAATAATGGTATTATAAATATCGAAATAAATCTAATTTGAAACTTTTAATGAATTAAACTAATTTTATAGGTTAATATGACATGTTATTTTTGATTAAATGAATTTTTTTCGAATTAATAATGCAGTTATGAATTTAGCAAAAACAAAATACCAAATAGTGTCAAAATTGACATAAAAGAGTTTTTTTAAAAAAATATTATATTATTAATTGATATTATATTCTTAAAAATATAATGTTTGTCCAAAGTGATTAAATAATATTATATATGTCATCAATGAACCACTTGAGGTTTTCTTGGATGTTTATAGTAATTTTATTAACCATATAATATAAAAATACAAAGAGACATGGTAAATGTCAAATTATTTAACTAAGAGTTAAATCTAAACGATAAGGTTAATATGATGACCTAAACCTGTCTAAAACCTATTGTTTGAGAGGTTTTAGACCCATCCCTTCCTTATAGTTTAAATAATTCATTTTTGAGCCATTAGAAACAGAAAATTACTTTATTATAAATTAATATTTCAATATTTTCCTAAAGTGACCCTCACCTCTCTTATAAAAGGACACTTACCCTTCTCTTCATTTAACACCTCAAAAGCCTTTTGTCTCGGCCAAAACCTACCCAAATATCCGACCAACTTTCCTCCTATCATCCTAGTGGCCTTCCATTGGTCATAAAACAAACATAAGGATCCCTTTTGATCAAATCAAAAAGAAGAACCCGAAGAAGAGGTAAATATTTCATCACCTCTTTCAAGTAATTTTCTTCTTACACTTCATATTTCTTTGTTGTTTCCATTCTAAAATAATTACTCCAGTATATTCTATATAAATTGATGTTATTATAAAAATTGTACAACCATATTCATTATTCTATCCATCCTATAAATGACAAAGTCAACATACGTGCGTACATACAGATTACCGTCTCTATGTCGTGGTGTAGTTTGTTATTCAAACATTTCATTATTTGGATGTGTATATTAAGGAGTATAACTGATTTAAATAATAAATATAACATGTTATAGATTATTTATATATGATATACCATCCAATTACATACAATTTCACCATCAATATAATGATATTGTCGCTCGTGTGTATGTACGGATTACCATCTCCACAACACGATGAGATTCATTCCCACATTCACCATTCAACGATGATTATAAAAATATATATCATTAATAAGTATGTAATATATGAAATAATAATTCTACTAGATATATATATATATGTGTGTGTGTGTACTTACACATATCTTATTCACTTAGTTTTGTTTAATGCGATATGAAAACGGAAACAACGTTTATGCGTACGTACGACCTACCGTCTCCATAAACGGTGTTTTCCATTTCATATATATGTATATTATACATATTTATATTCTAAATATATATGATATATAAATAATGTTTTATATTCTAGAAGTTTTTAAATCATTATCTAAGTGATACAATCAAGAGTAACAAGATAAAGCACGTACGATAAAGAAAGCAATTATTACCCAAAATATTAATTTTACATAGAAAATATTATTAAATGGGCAGTATAAAGTCATAAATGAATCATGTATGATATAATAAATATTAATATGGTTCTTTTATAATTTAATAACATACTTCAGTGTTTATACAAGAGGTTAAAATTACCCTCAACTAAAGGAAATTATAAGGTAAGGGTTAATTTCAAAATCTCTTTATTATCCGAGGTTGTTTTTACGTAAGTATCTACTGGGACATATGTATTATCCATGTCCATGTTTCATAAAAGAGTTTTCAAAAGAATTTTTAAGGGAATGTTTTACTAAAAGATCATTTTAAAATTTTTAAATATTTATTCTTCTGAACCTTTCTCATTAATGTCCATGTTTTTAAAATGGTTTTAAGGATTTATTTCTATGGACATGAATGTTTTAAAATGTTAATTACTTTCAAAAGATTCAAATTTTTATGGAAAAATTTGATTAAAAATATCTTCTAAATGACTTCCTTTATAAATTTTGTGACTTTTAAATGATTTCATGAAAAAGGGATATTTCTCTCAAAGATATTTACTGATCATTTTCAACTATGTCAACATCCTTTATGATATAATATTCTTGATCATGGTTGATTTATTATGATACAAATATTCCATATTGTATTGAAGTTTTTGTGATATGTTTTACTGTGGATGTTTTATTTTTATACCTTTCATGGTTATGGATAAAGTAATGACATTTTGTATTCTAGTTTTTATAGGAATGTTTATGTTATGTTTAAATATTTTCATATGATGAATGCATTGGACTTAGTGAGTGACAGGTGGATCCCGCTATAACTCCTCAACGCATCGGTAGGTATCATGAGACAAACTAGTGTCTTGGAACAAGTCTTTGACAAAATCTTATTTTTAGTCTTGGAATAAGGCCTTGACTATGTGTTTATGAAGTCTGGTATTATGCATTCCATCATTATGAAAGTGGCTATTGATATTTCATGTGATTATTCAACTAGTAGAATATCCATGTGAATAAGTAAATGGAATTATTTGATTTTATCTTTCCCCTATTATTTTTTAGTTTAAGTTTAAAAGGATTTTGTTTTAGTCTTATACATTGCCTTAAATTTTTATATTTATTTATAAAAGTTTCTACTATATTTTCATCCTTACTAATCATCTAAGCTCACCCATTTCTATATTTTATTTTCCCAGGATTCCAAGAAGTTTATTATGATTGATATGCAGGGTTAAGCGAAATGGAATAATGGCATTCCCAAAAAGAACTATCTATACTCTATTTTATGTTTGAAATTGAAATGTAAAGTTAACGTATGTAATCTATTTTCTAAGACTTCTAAACTGATCAGTCCTTCGGGACTTGATTCCTTGTAATCATGTCAATGTATTAAAATAATGCACCAACTCTAGGCTTCCGGGGATGGGGTATTATAGTTGGTATCAGTGGAAGTTTAGCAACAACCTTGGTAATATATTTAGATAAACGCTGATTAAAGAACATTACCCTAAGATAAAATTTGAGGATTGGTATATAAGAAATTCCTATAATTTTGGTACTGGAGAGATTTTTTGTGTTTTCCAAGCATTACATACCTGTCTAGATACGAGAAGGTAGAGGCGGATCTGGCACAGATGTACCTAGGGGTAAAATCCGAAAACACCGCTCTGAGCTAGACTCGAATGGGAACAGGTGCATGATAATGGGAATTTCTGCACTCTTGGTTATGACATTCGAAGGGTATATACTTAGGATAATTCACATTTTCATTACAATCCATTATGAAATACTTAAGAGTAAATACTTTCTCAAATAAAACATTTTATGACTATAGATTATATGCATAACCTTTTCAATTTACGTTAGGTATTTTACAAGTTTGGAATTATACACTGCGATTCATAAACTAACCTAGTGTATTCCATTGTTTATAAATGGCACCCAGTAAATTGAATAAGAACTTCAGCAATACACATGATCCATAGAGTAAGCAGGATCATATATTTCATTAAATAAGCCAAAATTTAAAAAGGAAATAGTCTCCCATATATTATGATCATATGAAGAAATAGAATCATGTTTTAATAAGATAAGTAAATAATTCTTTGAGTCATATGGATTTTAAGGGAATCCAGAGAGGAAAATGATAGTAGAAAGAAATATGGATAAAGGGAATAAGGGAAAGAAGGATTTTTCCCATATGTAATAACTATGGAAATAATGATGTTGGTAAATGATTAAAGGGAATGAGATTTTATTATAAGTGTGGAGAAAAAGGACACCAAGTAAGTGATTTCAAGGGTAAGAAAAAGGTTTCAAATGTACAATGATTCATCTCCAAGGAGTTGGGACACTGTATAGATTAATGTCCTAATCATCAGAGTATACCGCAAATGATGTTATTGGATAATAATCAAGTTATGATAATACCGAAGATAAAGAGGAATGATTAAGGGTTCTTATATTTTTATTAAATTATTGTGTCCTTTGAGTATTGTATTAATGATGTACATGTTATAATAATTATAGAGAATATAAGGATTGTGTCGCAATACTATTTCATTAAGGACTTAAGATTGTGTGGAACCAAGAAAAGTGACTCTCTAGTAGGTTAAATATTTTGGAAAATATATGATTGAGAGAAATATAAACCATAATATGGTTCTGATATTGAGGTAGTGATTTTGGAATAATATATGATTAGTTTGGATAAATTATATTGGATATTCTTGACATCCTTGGAACTGGTTAATGGTTTGTATATTCCATCATTGTTGGAATTTAAAATATTTTAGATAGAAGGATTATATCCAGTATTCTATAAGGAATAAGAGAGCATTAATGTAATCAAAAATGTTTTATGGTAATTTAGGGTGTTACAGTGTTTTAAAAGAATACATGATGAATGTATTCAAATGTTATTACATGGAAAAATGGATCTTTATTGTGTTCACCTTCCATATAAATTTTGGACTGTGAGTTTAGACAGAAGAATTTTGGATAAGTCTAAAGGTTGGAATCGATTATGTTTTTTTAGGTAAAATCATTTCTTGAGATTATTTTTGAATTGTCATAAAAGGATAGCTGAAGGTCAAGCGACAACCCGCCAGGTCCGGTAAGGGCATGAGACTTGAACCCGCAAATGAAGGGCGACAAGGGTGCATCACCTACCACTGGCCTACGTGATTTCCTAGTTTTAGTAATGTAGTTTTTTTAAATAGTCTAACAAATGAATTATAAAATTATTATTTTTGTAATCCCATATGATTATGATAAATAGAATATTTTTTTAATTCTATTATCTTTTGGAGTGAAAGGTGAGGTTGTGGTAGGAATTAGTTGAAGGATAAAACTCTACTTATTATGTATATTTTTTCTTATTATTCTATGAATAAATTAATTATAAAACTTTAGGGAAGGGATCTTAAAACAAAAAATGTGTTATCCTAATACCTTATGTTTTGTTGAACCGACGATATTTTAAATCACCATAGATTGATGGATTTGAGGCCCCCAATTTTACCCTTGTTTGTGATTAATGACCTCAACAACTACTCATAAATATTTACATTTCTGTGTCTCTAATTTCCACCAACTTTATCCTAATCAAGATCATAATTTGGTGGTGACTTTTTCATTTCCCTTTCCCTCTTATTAAGACTAAATTTTATTAACCTAATTTCCGATGTGGGTTTTCCACTAAGGTATTTTTCTCTTTTTAACCTTTTATTTTTGAAAAACAATTTCAAATTGCAAGGACACAATTTATTGAAGGAGGGGAGAATGTAACACCCCAAGATTTCATAGTACTCTATCTCATTAAAGTAATTCAATATCTTGTGCTACACGCAACATCCAGTTCGAGAGCCCCACAACTTACTAAACTAACCGTTAAAAAAGAGGTTATGAATAGTATTAACTGCATTTTGAATATTATATACTCTATATAATTTTAACATCCATATTATGTGTTTCTTAGACATAAGATAAGAACAAATTCATTTTCTGGATAAAATAAATATTTTTAAAAAAAATGAAATTTTACTACCTTTTAATGGAGAACCCTTTTTAAAACCAATATTTGACACTTTTATATATTCAATTTAATGAAATTAAATTCTTCTATAGAAGAGGTACATAAAAATTTATTTTGGATAAATTTTTGGTACTTCTCTGATAACATTAATATTTTGATGAATAGTGAAAAATACTGTGTTTTAATTGAAAACAACTTTTTTAATAGAAATAATTTATAGTGAAAAATTATGCATTTGAATAGCTTGGAAGTATAATTAGATTATATTTTATCATTTAATATAACTTAGGTCATTATAAATAATTTCACATTTAAATTTGACATAAACACATGTCAATCTTTTGATAATTTTTACTTTTTTAAAACCCGCTTTTTGGTTTTGACAACGGGAATTAATTTTAAATTAATAAATGAAAATTATTTGTTTTTAATTTGTTAAAATAGACTTCATTTTGGAATTCATAATATCAAAATTAGATTAGCGTAATTTTTTGGTATTTTTCTCAAAACATTCAATTTTTGATGAATAGTGAAAAACAATGCGTTATTATTTAAAACTGACATTTTTATTTAAATATTTAGTTTTTTAATTTATTTTAGGTAAAAATTGATAAATAATACCTATATATTTTTAACTTAATTCATTGGATTCATTTTATAATAAGTTTAGATATATAAAATTTTATCGAACATTTTACTATCTTTTACCCACTTTCTTGGACAATTTTCAAATTTGCATAAAAAATATTTGTACCACTTTTGAGAATGGAATCTCAAAAATCCAAGAGACACAGTTGATATCAGAAAGAAAAATGTGGTTCAATACGATGAAAATAATTTTTGGTGAATTGTAACTTTTTTACCTTTATTTACCACGGTTAAAAGTAAATAGGGTAATTAAGGGTAAAAATGATTTTATTATTACCCTAACACATGTCCTAATTCTATTTTATAAGTATAATTTGACCAAAAATAACCTTATTAATAAAATATGAACCCCTTTTCTCCACTTAGATTAGATTAGGACATTTATTATTATTTTATTTAAAGAAGAGTTAAAAGAGTTAAAATCAATGTTTAATGACTAAAATTTTTTTAATATAGGGTTATACATAAGATAAATTATACAATAAATATTCATTAGAAAGATAAAGAAATTTCATAAATAATGGTATTTATTTATAATTTTTATACATTAAATAATTAAATTTATTTATGACACAATGATGATGTAGTAATTACAATATTAATGAAAGATTAAAATAATTGATATTATAAATTTCCAAATAAATCTAATTTGAGAATTTTAATGCATTAAACTGATTTTCTAGGATAATATGACATGTTAGGTTTTATTAAATGAATTTTTTTCTAAGTAATAATGATGTTATGAATTAAAAAAAAACAAAATACCAAATAGTGTCAAAATTGAAATAAAAGAGTTTTTAAAACAAATATTATATTATTAATTAATATTCTTTTCCTAAAAATCTAAGGTTAGACAAAAGGGATTAAATAATATTATATATGTCATTAATGAGCCACTTGAGGTCTTATTGGAAGTTTATAGTAACTTTATTAACCATATAATATAAAAATAAAAAGAGACGTGGTAAATGTCAAACTATTTAACTAAGAGTTAAATCTAAAAGATAAGGTTAATATGATGATCAAAATCTGTCTACAACATATTATTTGATATATTTTATACCCATACCCACCTTATCATTTAAATAATTCATTTTGGTTCCATTAAAAACCAAAAATTTCTTTATTATAAAATAATATTTCAAGCTTTTCCTAAAGTGACCCTCACCTATCTTATAAAAGGGCACTTCCCCTTCTCTTACATTCATGCCTCCAAAGCCTTTTGGCTCGGCCAAAACCTGCCCAACTATCCTCCCGACTTTCTACCCTTGATCTCAGAGGCCTGCCTTTGGTCATAAAGACAACCTAGGGATCCCTTTTGATCAAATAAAAAGGAAGAACCTGAAGAAGAGGTAAATATTTCATTACCTCTTTCATGTACTTTTCTTCTTCCACTTCCTCTTTCTTTGTTGTTTAAATTATAAAATAATACCTCAAGTGTATTCTATATATAGTTATGTTATTATAAAAATGGTACAACCATATTCCTTATTCTATCCATCCTATAAATGACAAAGTCACTATACGCGCGTACGTACGGATTACCGTCTCCACGTCATGGTGTAGTATTTTATTCAAACAATTCATAATTTAGATGGGTATAATAATGAGTAAAAATGATTTAAATAATAAATATAACATGTTAATTATTCTTCATATATGATATATAATCCAATTACATACAATTTAACCATCAATATAATGATATTGTCGCTTGTGTGTACGTACGGATTACCGTCTCCACGACGCGATGAGATTCATTCCCACGTTCACCATTCAACGATGATTATAAAAATATATATCATCAATAAGTATGTAATATATTAAATAATAATTCTATTATATATATATATGTACTTACATATATCTTACTCACTTAGTTCCATTCAATATGATATGAAAATAGAAACAACGTTTATGCGTACGTACGGCCTACCATCTCCATAAACGGTGTTTTCTATTTCATTTATATATATCTATTATACATATTTATATTCTAAATATATATAATATATAAATCATGTTTTATATTCTGGAAGTATTTAAATCACGATCTATGTGATACAATCAAGAGTAACAAGTTAAAGCACGTATGATAAAGAAAGTGATTATTACCCAAAATGTTAATTTAACATGGAAATTATTATTTAATGGGTAGTATAAAGTCATAAATGAATCATGTATGATATAATAAATTTTAATATGGTTCTTATATAATTTAATAACATACTAAGGTCTTTATGCAGGAGGTTAAACATACCCTCGACTAAAGGAAAGTACAAGGTAAGGGTTAATTTCACAATCTCTTTATTATCTGAGGTTGTTTTTATGTAAGTATCTACTGGGACATATTTATTATCCACGTACATGTTTCATAAAAGGGTTATAAAAATGATTTTTATAGGAATTTTTTAATAAAACATCATTTTAAATGTTTTAATGACTTATTCTTCTAAACCTTTATCATTAATGTCCATGTTTTTAAAATGGTTTTAAGGATTTATTTATATGGACATGAATGTTTTAAAATGTTATTCCTTTAAAAAGTTTCAAAGTGGTATGGGAAATTTTGACTCAAAAATATCTTTTAAATGACTTTATAAATTATGTGACTTTTAAATGATTTCATGAAAAAAGGTAATTTATCTCAAAGATTTTTACCAATCATTTTCAACTATGTCAACATATTTTATGGGATAATATTCTTGATCGAGGTTGATTTATTAAGATTAAAATATTTGATATTGTATTGATGGTTTTGTGATAATTTTGACTATGGATGTGTTATTTTTATACCATTCATGGTTTATGGATAAAGTATTGACATTTCATATGCTAGTTTTTATATGAATGTTTATGTTATGTTTAAAACTTTTTATATGAGGAATGCATTGGACTTAGTAAGTGACTGATGGATCCTGATAAAGCTCCTCGATGCATCGGTAGGTCTCATCAGACAAACTAGTGTTTTGGCACAAGGCATTGACAAAATCTTATTGGTAGTCTTGGAATAAGGCCTTGACTATGTGGTTATGAAGTCTGGAATTATGCATTCCATCATTATGAAAGTGGCTATTGATATTACATGTCATTATTCGACTAGTAAAATATCCATGTGAATAAGTAAATGGAATTATCTGATTTCGTCTTTTCCATATTATGCTTAAGTTTAAGTTTAAAAGGCTTTTGTTTTAGTCTTATACATTTTCTTAAATGTTTATGCATATTTATGAAAGCATCCGCTATATTGTCATCCTTACTGAGAATCTGAGCTCACCCCTTTCTATGTTTTATTTTCCCAGGATTCCAAGAAGTTTATTATGATTTATATGTAGGGTTAGGTGAAATGGAATAATGGTGTTCCCAAAGAACTATCTATGCCGTGTTTTATGTTTGAAATTGTAATGTATAGTTAATGTATGTAATTTATTTTCCAATACTGCTAAATGGATCAGTCTTTCGGGACTTGATTCCTTGTAATCATGCCAATGTATTAAAATAATGCACTGACTCTGGGATTTTGGGGTCGGGGTGTTACAGTTGGTATTAGAGGATGTTTAGCAACAACCTTGTAAATAGATTTAGATAAACTCTGATTAGAGAACACTACCCTAAGATAAAATTTTAGGATCAGTATAGAATAACTTCCTATAATTTTGGTATTGTAGATATTTTGTGAGTTTTCCAAGCAGTACATCCCTGTCTGGATACGAGCAGGTAGAGGCGGCTCTGGCATAGATGTACCTAGGGGTAAAACCCTAAAACACTGCTTGGAGCTAGACTCGAACGGGAACTAGTTCACAACAATAAGCCTTACTGCACTCTTGGTTATGACACTCCTGGGGTATATGCTTATGATAATTTACATTTTCATTACAAGCCATTATGAAGGATTTAGGAGTAAATACTTCCTCAAAGAAAACAGTTTATGATTATACATTATATGCATAATATTTTCAATTTACATTAGGTATTTTACAAGTTTGGAATTTTACATTGCGATTCATAAACTATCATATTGTATTCCATTTTTTAGAAATGTCACCCAGTAGATAGAATAAGAACTCCAAGAATACACATGATCCAAAGCGTAATAAGGATCATATCTTTCATCGTAAGAATCCAACACATAGAAAGGAAATATTCTCCTACATATTGTCATCATATGAGGAAATAGTATCATGTGTTAATAAGATAATAAAATAATTCTCTAAGTCATATGGATTTGAAGAGAATCTAGAGAAGAAAAGGATGATAGGAAGAATGATGGATAAAGGGAATAAGGGAAAGAAGTATTTTCCTATATGTAATAACTGTATAAAGAATCACATTGGTAAATTATTGAAGGGAAAGGGAGTTTCTTATAAGTGTGGAGAAAAATGACACCAAATATGTGATTGCAAATGTAATAAGAAGGTTTAAAATGTATAATTATTCATCTGCAAGGAGTTGGGACACAACGTGAATCAATTTCCAAATCATCAGAGTATACCCCAAATGATGCTGTTGGATAATAATCAAGTTATGATACTACCATAGATTAAGAGGAATGATTAAGAGTATTTATGTTGTTATTAATGTATCGTGTCAGCTGAGTATTGTATTAATGATGTCATGTTATAATAATTATAGAGTATATAAGGATTGTACTACAGTACTGTTTCATTAAGGAATTGAGATTGTGTGTAACCATGAAAAGTGACTCAATATTAGGTTAAATTTTTTGGAAAATATATGGTTGGGAGAAATATAAACCATAATATGGTTCTGATATTGAGGTAGTAATTTTGGAATAATATATGATTGATTTGGATAAATTATATTGGATATTCTTGACATCCTTGGAACTGGTTAATGGTTTGTATATTCCATCATTGTTGGACATTACAAAATTTTTGGATAGAAGGAGTATATCTAGTATTCTATAAGAAATAAGGGAGCATGAATGTAATCAATAAGGTTTTATGGTAATTTAGGGTGTTTCAGTGTTTTAAAAGAATACATGATGAAGGTATTCACATGTTATTACATGGAAAAAAGGATCATCATTCTGTTCACCTTCCTTATAAATTTTAGACTGTGAGTTTGGATAAAAGTATTTTGGATAAGACTAAAGGTTGGAATCGATTAAGTTTTTTTAAGCTTAAATCATTTCTTGAGATTATTTTTGAATTATCATAAAAGGACAACCAGGAGGTCGGGCGACAACCCATGGTGTCCGATAAGGGCACGAGACTTGAACACGCAAACGAAGGGTGAAAAAGGTGCATCACCTACCACTGGCCTACGTGATGTCCTAGTTTAAGTAATGTAGTTTTTTTAAATAGTCTAACAAATGAATTATAAATTCATTATTTTTGGAATCCTATACGATTACGATAAATAGAATATTTTTTAATTCTATTATATTTTGGAGTTAAAGGTGATTTTGTGGTAGGAATCAGTTGAAGTATTAAACTCTACTTATTAAGTATATTGTTTCCTCTTATTCTATGAATAAATTAATTCTAAAACTTTAGGTAAGGGTTCATAAAACAAAAAATGTGTTATCCTTATACCTTATGTTTTGTTGAACAGACGATATTTTAAATCACCATAGATTGATGGCTTTGAGGCCCTCAATTTTACACTTGTTTATGATTGATGACCTCAACCACTCCCAATAAATATTTACATTTTTCCTCAAATTATGTGTCTCTAATTGAAACCAATTTTCTCCTAATCAAGATCATAATTTGGTGGTGACTTTTTCATTTCCCTTTCCCTCTTATTAAGTCAAAATTTTATTAACCCATATTCTGATGTGGGTTTTCCACAAAGGTATTTTTTAATTTTTAACCTTTTATTTTTGAAGAAAAATTTAAAATTAAGAGGACTCAATTTATTGAAGGAGGGGAGAATGTAACACCCCAAGATTTCATAGTACTCTATTTCGTTAAAGTAATTCAATAGCTTGTGCTACACACAACACCGTGTTCGAGCGCACCACGACTGACTAAACCAACCATTCAAAAAGTGGTTATTAATAGTATTAACTACATTTTGAATCTTATATACTATATATAATTTTAACATCCATATTATGTGTTTCTTAGACATAATATCATAACAAATTCATTTTTTAGGATAAAATAAGTATTTTTCAAAAAAATGCAATTTTATCACCTTTTAATGGAGAACCCTTTTTAGAAACAACATTTGACACCTTTATATATTCAATTTAATGAAATTAAATTCTTATTTAGAAGAGGGACATAAAAATTTAGTTTGGATAAATTTTTGGTACTTTTCTGATAACTTTAATATTTTGATGAATTGTGAAAAATACTACATTTTAATTGAAAACAAATTTGTTAATCAAAATAATATATAGTGATAAATTATGCATCTGAATGGTTTGGAAGTATAATTATATTATATTGTTATCATTTAATACAATTTAGGTCATTATAAGTAATTTCACATTTAAATTTGACATAAACACATGTCAATCTTTTGATAGTTTTTACTTTTTAAAAACCCGTTTTCTAGTTTGTGAATGGGAATTAATTTAAATACATAAATTAAACTTCTATGTTTTGAATTTGGTAAAATAGACTTCATTTTTGAATTCTGAATATCAAAATTAGCTTAGGATAAATTTTTGGTATTTTTATGAAAACATTCAATTTTTGATGAATAGTAAAAAACACTTTGTTATTATTTAGAACCGACTTTTTATTTAAATAATTAGTTATGTTATATTAAATTATTTTTGGTCAAAATAGATACATAATACCTATATATTTTCAATGTAATTCATTGGATTCATTTTATAATAAGTTTAGATATATAAAATTTTATCGAACATTTTACCGTCTTTTACCCACCTTCTTGGAGCATTGGAAAATTTTCATAAAACATAATTTTACCAATTTTGTGAATGGAATTTCAAAAATCTAAGAGAAGCATTTGATATTAGTAAGAAAAATGTGGTTCAATAAGATGAAAATAATTTTTGGTGAATAGTAAATTTTTTCTTTTAATTACCACTGTTAAAAGTAAATAAGGTAATTAAGGGTAAAAATGATATTATTATTACCCTAAAACATGTCCTAATTCTATTGGATAAGTGTAATTAGACAAAAAACAAACTTATTAATAAAATATGACCCCCCTTTGGTCCACTTGGATTAGATTAAGACATTTATTATTATTTTATTTAAAGAAGAGTTAAAAGAGTTAAAATCAAAGTTTAATATTTAAACCATTTTTAATATATGGTTATACATTAGATAAATTCTACTATAAATATTCATTAAAAAGATAAAAATATTTCCTACATAATGGTATTTTATTTATAATTTTTAGACTTTAAATAATTAAATTTATTTATGACACAACAAAGATGCAGTAATTACATTATTAATGAAAGATTAAAATAATTGATATTATAAATATCCAAATATATCTAATTTGAGACTTTTAATGAATTAAAATAATTTTCTAGTTTAATATGACATATTATGGTTGATTAAATTAATTATTTTTGAAATAATAATGTTATTATGAATTTAACAAAAATAAAATACCAAATAGTGTCAAAATTGACATAAAAGAGTTTTTAAAAAAAATATTATATTATTAATTTATATTCTATTCCTAAAAATCTAAGGTTAGGAAAAAGGGATTAAATAATACTATATAATTTATTAATGAACCACTTGATGTTTTCTTGGATGTTTATAGTAAGTCTATTAACCATATAATATAAAAATACAAAGAGACATGGTAAATGTCAAACTATATAACTAAGAGTTAAATCTAAAATATAAGATTAATATGATGACCTAAACCTATCTAAAACCTATTTTTTGACATGTTTTCGACCCATTACCACCTTATCCTTTAAATAATTCATTTTTTAGATATTATAAACCTAAAATGACTTTATGATAAAATAATATTTCAAGCATTTTTTAAAGTGACCCTCACCTCTCTTATAAAAGGGATCTTCCCCTTATATTAATTTCACACCTCCAAAGCATTTTGTCTCGGCCAAACCCTGCCCAAATATCCTTTCAAATTTAATACCTTCATACTAGAGGCCTTCCTTTTATCATAAATCCAACCTATGTATCCCTTTTGATCAAATCAAAAGGAATAACCCGAAGAAGAGGTAAATATTTCATCACCTCTTTCAAGTACTTTTCTTCTTCCACATCCTCTTTCTTTGTTCTTTCCATTCTAAAATAATAAATTCAGTACCTTCTATATACAATGATTTTATTAAAAAAAATTACAACCATATTCATTATTCTATCCATCCTATAAATGACAAAGTCCCCATATGTGCGTACGTACAGATTACCATCTCCACGTCGTGGTGTAGTTTGTTATTCAAAAACTTAATTATTTGGATGGGTATAATAATGAGTATAAATGAAGTAAATAATAAATATAACATTTTAATTATTCTTTATATATGATATACCATTCAATTACATATTATTTCACCATCAATATAATTATATCGTCGCTCGTGCGTATGTACAGATTACCGTCTCCACGACGCGATGAGATTCATTCCCACGTTCACCATTCAATGATGATTATAAAAATATATATCATTAATAAGTATGTAATATATGACATAATAATTCCACTGGATATATATATATATATATTTATGTACTTACATATATCTTATTCACTTAGTTCTGTTCGATACGATATGAAAATAGAAACAATGTTTATGCGTACGTACCGCCTACCGTCTCCATAAATGGTGTTTTCCATTTCATATATATGTCAATTATACATATTTATATTCTAAATATATATGATATATAAATAATTTTTTATATTCTGGTAGTATTTAAATCATGATCTAAGTGATACAATCCAGAGAAACAAGTTAAATGACGTAAGATAAAGAAAGAGATCATTACCTGAAATGTTAATTTAACCTAGAAATTATTATTAAATGGGTAGTAAAAAGTCATAAATGAATCATTTATGATATCATAAATATTAATATGGTTCTGGTATAATTTAATAACATACTACGGTCTTTATACAGGAGGTTAAATGTACCCTCTACTAAAGGAAAGTACAAGGTAAGGGTTAACTTCACAATCTTTTTATTATCCGAGGTTGTTTTTACGTAAGTATCTACTGGGAAATATTTATTATTCATGTCCATGTTTCATAAAATACATTTCAAAAGAATTTTTTATGGTACTTTTTTACTAAAACATCATTTAAAATGTTTTAAAGATTTATTCTTCTAAACCTTTATCATTAATGTCCATGTTTTCAAAATGGTTTTAAGGATTTATTTCTATGGACATGAATGTTTTAAAATGTTAATTCCTTTGAAATGTTTAAAAGTGGTATGAGACACTTTGATTCAAAAATATCTTTTAAATTACTTCCTTTATAAATTATGTAGCTTTTAAATGATTTCATGAAAAAGGGATATTTCTATCAAATATTTTTGTTGATCATTTTCCACCATGTCAACATCCTTTATGGGATAATATTCTTGATAGAGGTTGATTTATTATGATACAAATAATACTTATTGTATTGAAGGTTTTTTATATGTTTGACCCTGGATGTTTTATTTTTATACCATTCATGGTTTATGGATAAAGTATTGACATTTCGTATTCCATTTTGTATATGAATGTTTATGTTGTGTTTAAACCTTTTCATATGAGGAATGTATTAGACGTAGTAAGTGATGGGTGGATACCTATAAATCTCCTAGATGCATTATTAGGTCTCATGTGATATAATAGTGTCTTGGAATAAGGTCTTGACAAAATATTATTTGTAGTCTTCGCATAAGGCCTTTACTATGTGGTTATGAAGTCTGTCATTATGCATTCCGTCATTATAAAAGTGGATATTGATATTGCTTGTGATTATTAAACGAGTAGAATATCCATGTGAATGAATAAATGGAATTATTTGATTTTATCTTTTCCATATTATGCTTAAGTTTAAGTTTAGAAGGATTTTGTTTTAGTCTTATACATTGACTTAAATGTTTATGCTTATTTATTAAATTTTCCTCTATATTGTCATCCTTACTGAGCATCTGAGCTCACCCCTTTCAATGTTTTATTTTCCCAGGATTCCAAGAAGTTTATTATGATTTATATGGAGGGTTAACTGAAATGGAATAATAGTGTTCTCAAAAAACTATCTATACTGTGTTTTATGTTTGAAATTGTAATATAGAGTTAATGTATGTAATTTATTTTCCAAGACTGCTAAACTGACCAGTCCTTCGGGACTTGATTCCTTGTAATCATGCCAATGTATTAAAATAATGCACTGACTATGGTCTTCTGGGGTTAGGGCGTTAAATATTATTTACACTATATAAATAAATCTTGGTAATTTATATAAAACATGCCTCAAGAAAATGAGATTGAGATAAAGAAAAACCTTACAATGATCAGAAACTTTTAAGTGATAATTAGTACATGAAGTGATTATTTTAATATATGTAAATCAATATAAATTCTTAGAAATAAAACATAAATAATTTACATAGTAATTCACACGTATTCAGGGAATAATAATGTCAATGATGATGTGTTATAACCCAAATGGAAAGTAAGTTGAGAAACCACTTACAAAGATTATAAAATTTTAGTGATAATTAATCTCTGAGGTGATTGTTATTACTAAATTAAAATCCTCATAAAAAAGTGGGAAAATATAAAATAAATATAGGTCATTAAACAAATTATCTAGGAATAAAATATACAAATAATTAGAAATAGAACTCAATGAAATTAAATTGAGTTTTGAAACCCCTTCTATAGAGTCTTGAATTCCTATATATTCCTTTTTACTCCTATATAATATAATTATATTAATTATTAAAAAAAATTAATAAAATTTTACACATTTATTCCATTATCATGAAAACATTTATTTATTTTATTTGAATGAAAAATTTAATTCATTAACAGGATATGTCTACGTATGTAGCTTTAAGGATGTTTGGTTCATAATTGAAAAATGAATTGGTAGCTGAGCGGGGTCATTGGGGTAATTATTCCATCATATAAAGAATAATAATATTAAAATAATTATCATTTTCATACATGAAATATAATTTTCATGATAGCTATGTAAAGTTTTCATGACCAACAACATACATCTACTTATGATGTAGAAGTCTATACTTACACACGATCAATGTTTTCTTTATTAGTTATATGGAAAATAAAGCGAGAATATAAATATTATATTTATAAAATAATTATAATTTTATAAACATAAAATAAATTCATTAAACCTATATCCATGAAAATCCAGGAGATGTATTTTTTCTTGACAAATAAAGAACATCGCTACATGAAGATGGATGTTCATACATACACTAGAGAAATGATTCTATTTATTACAATTGGAATAGTATGAAGATAGAATATATAATTTATTTCTAGAATAATAATTATTTCATGAATATTATATATATATTTATATATTTATATATATTTAATCCATCATAATAACCATCCATAAAAGGTAATGATGAGAAACAAAAAACATTAGTTTGCGATGCAATTTTCCACACGTACCCATTATTGATGGTATCACATATTAGTTGGAAGAAAATAAGATGAATAAGGTGAATGTGTCGTTTGTGGTTTATGTGGATGCGAGGTATGTGGGAATAGGTTTGTATGGTTTTTACTTTTCCTAAAAGTGGCTATTCAAAAAATACAAAAAAATGGATTCTGGCAATAAGGTTATTCCATTAACATAATTAAATATAAATATATTTGATATACTAATGATATTATATTGTAATTTTTAGGACAAAATTTAATGTGGTATATGAATATGTAAGCAGAAAATGCTCAGTTATGATGCTTGCCTTCTCCTTGATAAAGCTCATTTGGACCTATCTTTAAGGAATCAAAGGATGGTATTTTAAGGAAAAAATTATTAGAATATATTTAATTAAGATAATATGATAATTTTTTATGATTTATTTTAGATAAGTGTCTCAACATGTGATAGAAAGAGAGGAGAGGTGGTGTCATTTTATATGTGATGGGAGGGCACCCTTGGAATTATTTAAAGTTTTGAAGTAATATAAATTAATTTTCGTGTTCATGTGGAACCAAATTTATGTATTTGAAATGAATAATTATTATGTGTATAAATATTCTCATAAAATAAAATATTTAAAGGTTTAGGTGATTTTTGACCCTTATATCATAGTTTTAACCGCCCTCGTTAAAGCTTTTGATATTACCATGATATGTTGTTATTGCAATATAGGGGTTTAGAAGGTTACTATAAATATACAGGTGACCAATAAGTGGGAAATAGTTGATATGATATACTATATACCATTCAATTTTCCAAATAATTGTTTTTATTTAATTTTTTTCATTAAATAATATATAATTTAAAATAAAATACCATTAAAGTCGTTTTCGAGTGTATTCACATAGTTTGTCTTTAAATACACCAAGATTACAATGGAATTTGAATATAAACATTTAAAAAATCATTATTATGTGATAGTTATCTAAATAAATTATAATATCATAACTTAAATAAAAAAATACATTAAATTATTTTAAAATCATTTACTCAATTTTCTTACTACATTTATAAGAACTGTGTTAGCATTATGCAAGAATTAAAGATAATTACATTATAAAAATATTATAAAAATTACCAACATAAAAAATTATTAATATTAAAAATAACCTTTTATAACCAGTCATAACTTATTTTTTCCCATGTCACAGAATATTAAATACAGTAAATGCAAGAATCAGACATTTTGTAGTTTTCCTTTAAATAAAATAATATAAAAGTCATTATCAAATATAGAAATCACAAAAAATGAATATTTTATATGATTCAAAGGTTTTGGTCAAATTATTTTTATCCAATAGATCAAAATGTAGTGTTGTGGTGATTTTAAATATTTTTCACCTTAGTTTTAGCCCCAGTTTAATTAATTTTCCCTTTATTATGGTGATAAGTATTTACCATGAATGATATTTATTAGAACAAAAAATAAAGTTTACCTATTTAGAAAATTTGGAAATTATGAATCAATATATGGAATCCATTTTATCAAATTTATTCACTATATGTGGTAGAGAATAGTTTTACAATAAACTTACAAAACGCAAGAGAGAGGTTTTCTATACAAATGAAATATTAAGTATAAATATGTTTTTTACAAAAATTAATAATAATATTGATTATAATTACATTAATTAGATTATATTTAATCAAAATAAACTAACTAAATTTATAAAAAATTATAAATGAGCATATTATTTTTAAATATAAGAAAATAAAATAAATTTTCTCTTAAATCAGTATTTTTTAATTTTCATTAAAGAATCAATTTTTTTAGAGAAAACACAAGAAGTTAGTGTAAGATAATTTTGATATGATATATTCAAAAATTATAACATTTTAAAAAATTACAACTTCTAAAAGTTGTAGAAATTAATTATAATATTAACACACAAAAAGAAATGAAAACTAATTTTTTAGAAAATATTTTATTGAAGTTTAAAATAACTTCAATTAAAATTGAGTTCTTATTTCATAAGAAATAAGAAATAAATATTATTTCATTGAGAAATTTAAATAAATATATATATATGTATGTATATATATATATATATATATTTAATACTTCAATTACTCAAATTCATACCCACAAAATCAATAGCTAGGTTATAACAGTTATATTTAAATAATATTATTTTTCTACCACTAATGGTTGGATTTGTGTCATATAAGTTATAAAACATAGTCTTATTTTAAAATATCAGGGAACTAAATTCTTTCCTGACCATTAATAAATTTATTACTCAAAATTGTATCTCATACATTGTGATACAAGGGTTTAATATTTTAAAATCGTTTTTTTAAATGCACATTATAAAGAGGGTAAATGTAACTTCCTTTTGAAAAGAGTGAAATGAAAATATGAAGGTCATATGGAATAATAAATAACTATATTTCAAAATATGAAACCATTAGTGGGATATGAAAATATATACATAGAGGAGACTTGTAATGTAAAAATAATTATTTGGAGTGATAGAGAATATAATCAGATAAAGTTAATGAACAAAAATTCATGAATTTATTTGAGGGATAAAAGAAAATAAATTCATTAGAAATGACTGTAAAAAGATAAAAAAATTAATTTATTAGGGTATATTTTTTAAAATAAACTATGAACATTGGGTAATATATTTACTTGATTTTCTCCAAATCCATAAACATAATTTTATCTTTTGGTTGTGTGTTTCAATATGATTATACCTCTATCACATAAAATATTTTTACTAATGTGTATCCATGATGAATATTTCTCATACTTAAATAATTGACCTTTTATAAATCATAGGATCCCTATAGATTGAATGATAATCCTCCTATATTTACTAATCCCAAAACAGCAAGAACAAGGTATGATAACACTCAAAATGAATAAACCAGCATATAAATAAATAATACATATAACATAAGAATTTACACAACAATAGTGAATAATAAAATTACATTATTCTATAAATAAATAACATTATATCCCAATTATTTTCCATAACCTCAATCATGAAAAATGTTTTAACCTTAAAGGCTTTTGTATAAATTTTAGAGTATGTCTTAAAAAAATGTAATAACATGGTTCCAAAATATATATTCACGTTAAACCTAAGGGTTACTATCACACCACAACATATAGAATTAGGTATGAAACCCCTTTTTCCAATGTATTTTTTGTTTCCATATCACCCATAGGTTAGGAGAATACAAATTGGTAGTTGGTGGAAGCATGAGGTCATCAGCCTATCGGCAAAGAGCCATTAGTTAGAAGGAGTATATGAGAAAAAGACATGTTGGACTATAGGTTCCACTAGCCAATCAGTGGAAATTTTTTGATATAGAATCACTTATTGTACTGATCAGAATACCAGATGGTCATCACCATATAGCTTGTATAGTAAAATGCCCAAGGTTATTTTCCATTGGTTATTCATTGACATCGTAGAATGAATGATTAATTAAGGTAATATATGTCATTTAGGTTCAGAATCATTATTTAACTCCCATAATCTAACCCACTCAACCTTATAAAAATTTTCACTGATCTAGGGGATACTTAGCGATGATCTCAGCACTATCCCTCTTTCCATTAGTTTATCTTAAATTTATACATATTGATATATTCAGTCTTCATTTATTGTAATCTAATGAGTAATAATTATTGTTCTAGGTTTCTCCTAATTCATATAAATGTATTTGATTCTATATGAGAATATATTTATGGATATGCCATGAAAATTGATAATTTAAGGTGTATATATCATATATAAGTTCTTTAGGATTTGATCTCTTGCTCTCCCTCCACTAGTCTTAGAGGGAATCATATCATCATTGTTCTTGAGTAGCTCTTTGTATCATATAGTCTATCACTTGACATGCTTGTATTCTTGTGATACACCTTTAGTTTTGAATAATTAATTTTATGTTATGAGACCCATGATAGGTGATATAATCCTAAATAATTATGAAATTATTTTCAAAATCGAATTACCTTAAAAAATTAATTTTAATTTTAAATCTCAAATTAATGGAATGCCTTAAAAAATAACAAAAAATGAATTTTTAGGCTTATGTTTGGTTATATATTTTCATTTGAAATGTTTTTTTAAATGTGGGAATTATTTTATTGATAAATAATTAAAAAATATACTATATTTGGAGACCATTGGGTATGGGGTAGTTCTAAACATAAACAAGACTTAGTTGAGTAAGTTATCATTAGGTTAGGTGCTACTAATTCCATGGTTTCTAGTAGGTTTATTTACTGGTGGAATAAGGTTCATTGAGTTTTAGATCTACATATACTATATATTGTTCATTGGTTTGCCTTAGTTTTATACACCCTCATGTCATGTAATTCCCTTTGATTCTTTGTGGATACATTACATGCATGTTTATTTGATAGGTTTGTTTTCCTACTTGATATTGATATTTAGGAATGAAAAGCTGGTTTATTTATTTGATTATACCCAATGGAAATATGTTACGTAATATTCCTTTGATTACTAGTATATATTGTGATTTTGAAAAGAAAACCAAAAGATGATTTTATATGAAAAAAATGATTATCTTGAAATGTTTTTAAAATATGTTTCATATAAGAACTAATATTATTATATGGATAAGAATTGTATATATTAATGGTGGTATTCAATTAGTTTCATTTTCCTCAAACCCTAAATATTCCTTTGGGTCAATGAGGACTTGGTTTTATATAATACATGTAAATGGAATATGGTATTATAGAGAATAAATCTCCTAGTTTGTGTTTCCTTATAATGGGTTGGGGTAGTGATGAAAAAAGGTTATGAGGAGATAGACACATGAGTTTTTTTGGGTTCCATATTGATGGTATTTCATATTTTTTACCGAACATTATTACCCAATTGTAGGATGTTACCATTATGGTTTGGTTTAATTGACATGATATGTGTTATTAATGCTATTTTTGATACTATGACTGTTTCTATCATTTCATATTTCTATTAATGGGTGATATATTCCCACTTTTCTTTTCATTATACTCAACTTATAATCACCATCTCAATGAGATTAGTGATATGATTTGGGCCTCATGGAAATCGAATTTTGTTAACATTATGGCCCAGTCTGGGTTCGACTATTTTAATTTGGTATCATAGGAACATTATCATTATATCATTTTATCCTGATTGGGTATCACCAAATTTTATCTAGGGGTTATTTAAAGACTAGTGGTAAGACTGTCAAAACTTGAGATGTAATGTGAGAGTGTTCCTAACTAGCTCAATTTCATTAAAAACACAATCTTAACATGGAATATTTATTATTTTCTAGTATCCTTGTTTATTATTTTAGCCTTTTCACTATAGTTCTATAAAATCCAATAAATCATAAAGGAATTTACTTCCTTTAAAAATAATTTTTATCCCTTTTTATTAAATATATATCATATAGGGAGAACATAATTGAATATTAGAGTGGAATAAATGAAGTCATCATCATAGGTTAATCCACTTGTTGAATTGATTTTAGAGAAAACTATAATATATATGATCAAGTACTTGGTCCAAGTTACCAATGTTTATCTACAATTAAAGGTTTAACATGCATTAAAATTTACTAAGAAGTATCCATTTATCCATCTTAGTGATAAAGGACCATAGGATTTGGAATAATTGATTGAGAATTTTGAGAGGATTTCCCAATTTATAAAAACCCAGGATCAGCTAAAAATCCATAGGAACATGAACTAAAAACTTCTAATCATTAAAAAAGATCATATTAAAACATAAAGGTAATTAAACTCTATGAAAAAAATGTATTTTATTTGTCTATATTAATGAACTCCCATGACGTTCAATTCATAGTTTCTTAAGATAGAACTAACGATTGAATGATTTTATGGAAGTAGTCCACATGAGATATTTATGAAACTTATCTTGCATAGTATATTCCCAGAACACAACAACACCACCACATCTGATACCTCCCATCCAAACCACACAACACGCCGAGGATTGAAACCACACCATGAGGGCCGACGGATGAGAACCAGAGGGAGGAACCTGCACCACCACCAATACTGAGAACTGATGTTGGGGCCAGTCACAGACCGTGACACACCAAGAGAGTTGCAAACCACACCCCACAACCAACCAGTTCAGCACCACCATCATCAAAATCACCAACACCATCCCGGATAGCCTAATAATCCTTCGAACGGGTCGGTCCTTGGTTCGTGGTTGATGTCGTCTGGTTTCTTATTTTGGGAAGGTCTGATCTTGGATGTGGTTCCAAGTCCAACCCACTTATTATTTCTTTTATGCCCATGGTGGTTCTCACTTAGACTCAATGTTTTTTTATAAAATAAAAAAAGGTATTGGAGGACAAAATGGATAGGCCAGTTGTAATGTAGGGTCCTTGGGAGAGGGATTTTTCTTCCACTTACATATTTAGAATGGTTGATTCATGGAGAAGTAGATAAAATGTATTCCATATTTCAGGTTTATCTCTATGTAGTTGATCCAAAGTCTATGGTGTGGAGTCCTACAAGGTTGTGTTTGGTGCGTCTACAAAAATTAATACCCCTACATCATATAGGACATCGTGGAAATATCCTTTCATCTGGAAATGCAGCTTTGTGGCATTATAAACTTAGGTATGTCATAGTCCCATCACCAGAAAAATGGTATCTTTACCATGTTTCTTAGACATGGTTCTAACTGGATGGGTTATAGAGTGGTACCATCCATTGTGTCAAATTCCATCTTTGTTAGCCCGTTTCTACATATTGGACTTTGAGGCCATTCCATGTCCTAGCTATTATTTATTATGGTGTTTTGGGATGTATTTTTGGATTCTATTTTGAAGGATTAATATAGATACTTATAAATCTCATTGAATAACTTCTTCTTATAACATTTACTCTCTAACCTGAAACTCTCAAAATATGTTTTTGAAGGCCTTAAATACCCTTTTTGATTAGCATTTACCCCAGAATTAGGGGATTAATTCATTATTGTTTCTATCCATTCTTGTTGTCGGAGTATGTATAAAAATATTATAACTCTTCAATTACTTTAATTTCATGTGAATTCATTGGGTTTGTTTTATGGAATTGGTTTATTTGATATCTAATTATATTTTTTTTCAGGAGGTACATTTTTTAAAGTGGATTTTCCTTTAAAAGAGATTTATGAAAAATATGTTTTTCGATGAAAATACTTAAAGGGGTAATTTTTTCTAAAATGGAAATTCAAACAAAAGAGCTTTAAAGACTCATTAAGAGGAATTTTTTATAAATTGTGAAAAAGGGTTTCAAATATTTTTTAGAAACATAGAACATGGGTAACCATTGGTGCATTGGGAAACAAACCTATCACTTTAGTATGTATAATGGAACTAGAGGTTTATGATATCAAAATACAATGACATGGATCGAAATTAGTTGGATTCACATGATTTATAGCTTTTTTATTTTATTATAATCAAATAGGTATACCCAGATCATAGATACTAATTCTATTTCTTTTTTATTTATTCTAGGTTTTACACATAATGGAAAATTTCTTGGATGATTTCTCACTTGATTTTCTTATACTATAAGCATGGATGGTTATTCTTATTCTCTCATATATTTTTAAATGTAATTTTCATATTACTTATTTGTCTAAATATAAAATAATTTTATAAAAAAAATAAACAATTTAAAAAAATGATTTATCTTTTGAAAATTCATTATAATCTAGATTTGTTTTGAAGCAAGAGATAATGTTTTTATGATATTAGACAGTGAATTGATTCTTTGGTAAAATATTATATGGCTCTATGATCACACCCTACATTTTCCTTTAGGTGTTTATAGATGTGGGTTTTCAAGATGAATGTAAATGGAATGGAATAATTTATTTCACCACCTTTCTCGTCTATTTTCATCTTCATTTCAAGATGGTTTGGTGGTTATAGATAGTCACATTGAGGCTTGATTTAGTCTTTTATTAGGTTTTTTAGGTATACCCATTTGTCCAGATGGTGTATGTATGAAATTGTATATTTTTCTTCTATGGTTTAATTTTATTTTTGACTTATTTTGGTAATACATGTGACTTCTTGAAGGATTTTTTGCTACTCACCTTGTGTAAACCCCTCTAGAAAGAATTCTCAAGCATACCAGGGCTGGTTTATTATAATATGGAATTAGAATGAATAATCAGCTTGACATGTCGTGAAACTATGTTGGATTGATTCAAGGTCCTTGGTAGGAAACAATTAAGACCAATGGAATTTATATAGTAAGTGTGGGAGTGTGGATGAATAACTCACTTCCATTTTTGAACTCAAGTTTCCATTGGTTGTGAGAGGATTTTTTCCATTATTTAAACATTTTGTTCGATCATATTTAAATGAACTGAATTTAGAGTTTCTCTAAATACACTCCTCACTTTTAAAGAGGTTTTATTTCATTTTTAGAATCCATAATTTCTTTAATATCATGTTTAATAAAGGAATTTATATGGGTTTTTGAATTTATTCTTAAGATCTGGGAATTTTTTTAAGATTATTGGTTATTATATTATGTTTTTGATATATTTCCAAATAGTATATGTCTTATGAATCCAAGTGATGAGTCTCCGAGGAATGTTATGTAGGTAAACCCCTTGGAATACCCTTCTTTGGTTGAATTTGTAATCCATTTTATTTAGACTCAGGGTTTGGTGGGTATTGGACACCTAAGACGAGAGGTGCATCATTGCTTGGAATTTTCTAGGAAGAATAACCCCATATTATATTGTGACAAATGGATTTAGGAAAAGGAGTAATGTATTTAGTGGATTTAAATCATCTTCCAATTTCTTATAACTCCTAAGGAGTCTAAGGTAGGTTTTTTCACACATATAGTTGATGTACTAGGAAGGAGATGGTGGGACTTCACCATGCAACCTAAGTTTCATGAGGATCTTTCATGGAATTCTTTCAAGAAAATCATTAATCATTATTTTTATCCTGAAATTTATTTGTGGGGAAGACATGAAAATTTATTTCCTTAGATAATGGGGTGTATATAGTTTTGAAAATTTTCACAAGTTTCACTGAGTTAGTGCACCGTTTTCATGATCCAATCAAAAATGATTCTCTTAAGGCTTGAATGATCAAAATTTTTTTGGGGGATGATATTTGATCAATCTTGATCCTCTTACACATTTTAAAATTTCAGGAGGTGGTCAAAAAATGGATATGTATTAAGTAGAAATATATGGTATAATTTTTTTGGGTGGAGCCTCAATTTGTATAGCTATTGTCCAAGGTGTGTCATCTGGATAAAAAAGGAAACACAAGGGTGATCAATTTCCTTCAAGACTAGTTTTAATCATTTTTATAGGATAGAAGAAGGTTGTTTTCCATAATTGTGGAATTATTGGTCATATCAAGACTAACCACATATAAATTCCCTTGACTTGTCACAGTTTTGGACAATCTGGTCTTGTCAGGCATTTTTTTAAAGGATTTACCGAGGTAGTAGGGCTTGAGACACTCTCACTAAGGGTTATTAGGTTTATTCTAATTCTTAAAAGAGTGGTGGGTCTTGACTTCATACCAATTGGAATTTTTATGTTTCTAATAGGGATCATGGAAGTGTTGAGACCAAACATCTTTATATAGAGGAGTATGGGCTAGGGTAATATAAGGTATTCCTGATTACGATTGGAGGTATGATTTTTACTTCATGCACTATAGTGATAACTTTATTTTATTATATTTTTACTAAATATTTTATATCATCATGTTTTGTTTGATTTTGGGTATCCATTAAGAAAAAATGTTGTTCTTGATGGATATTTCCAAACCTTTGGGAAAGAGGTTTGAATAGAGATATTAATTTACGACTTTCCTGGTGATGGAAAATTACTTTTAAGTGCAGTTTCTAGGGAATATTTTATTTGAATGTTGTCTTTTAGTTAATTCTAAAATGATATGGGTTCATATTTCTAGGTATGAACCATAGAAATGTTTTTTTAGAACCGGAGCATCTTGGGTTTTGTAGCTTTATATAGGTATTTTTTTCAATAATTTTTCAATCTTGCATCTTTGATGATTTCTTTGACAAAAAATGGTGTAAATTTTTTGTGCAAAGTCAAATGTTAGATATATTTTGAATAAATAATGGAAATTATAACTTCAAATATAGCTAGGATTATTCAAAAATTATTTTCAGATCATGATGTTTTCTATGATGGTTCATGTATGGGATTAGGGTGTGTCTTGATGCAGGGGAAGAATATGGTCTCCTATAGAACTCACCAGTCACACCCTTAAGAGATAGAATACCCTTCACATGATCATGAGTTGGTGGGGATTATGCATTCACAAAAAACATTATGTCACTATCTCATTATAGAGTGGTTTATAGTATATTATTATCATAAGATATTGAAGTATATTTTTATTCAGAAAGATGTGAACTTTCAATAGAGACACTGGGTTGAGTATCTCCAAAAAATTTATTTTGAAATTTATTTTACTCTTGGAGATAGGAATGTGGTCACTAACAAATAGAGAGGGAAAATAATAACTCAATATTAAAAAGAATTAATGGATTAGTGGTTTAAAATTACTTTTTTCACTAAGATGAACTTGTAAAGGGATGTGGGTGGGGGTAAGGTGTATGTATCTTCAGTAATAGTTGACTTGTCATTTTATTAGTGGTTTAATATCGAGAAATTATTAGACACATAGTTCTTATTATTGAGTAAAATTATAAATGGTGGGAATACCTTAGGTGAGTTGTCTCAATATCCTAGTTTTGATTTGTGTTTTTAGAGAAGGTTGGTCATTTTTCTTCCCTGATGGATGGTTTTATGGGTAGTGGTAACCATTTTTGTTAGTCCATTAACCCAGGGAATACCAATATGTAACATGATATGAGATATCGATATTTATGGATGGTGATGTGTTTTTATATTTCATATATTATGTCATGGTTCTTAAATGTTATATAATTAAGGGGGAGCACCAAATACCTATTGGTTTTATGCATATTTTTTCCATTTTATAATGAAAATGGGACAAGACTTCCTTTGAATTCATTTTTGGTTTTTTGTGTGCTCTTAGTGGGAGGGATGAAATTTGGGAGATCATTGGTCAGTATATGAAATAAAATAATTTCAAAACTATTAATGAGATGAGGAAGGTGGAATATCCTATGAACATTTATATTTGATAGGTTGTGAGATTTTATGGGGTTACCTTTGAGATTTTTTCTAAGAGGGACCAGAGGTTTTCATCCAGGTTTTGGAAATGTTCCCAAGATTCGTTGAGTTCAAAGTTAAAATTAAGTATGGTGTATCATTTTTATATGTATGTAAATACATAGATAGATATTAATATTCTTGAAGATTTTCTCCAAACATGTTTGAATGATTTTGGTGGTTCCAAGGAAATGAATGCTCCTTAGGTTAAATATTCCTATAAAAATAGTTATCAGGCCTTCATTAAGATGGAACCCTTCAAATCATTATATGGGCATCGATATAGAGATCCCTTATATAGGGAAGATATGGTAGATTAGTCCTTTTTTGGACCGATACTTATTTCATAAATAACAAAAACGGTCCTGCTGATATAGAAGATATTGGTTATGAAACAGAATTTTTTGAAATCTCTTGAAAATTGTAATCATTTTATGCTAGTGTTTGAGTTTGGTTACTGGGACTCTTTTCAGGTTCCAACTCGCTTGGGACACCATTAGCTTTGTAAGTAGGGTATGTTATCACTGAGGTTTGTTATACCCTTTGAGATCATTAGAAAAATTGTAAAGAAGGTGTATCAGTTGGACTTTCCATCACACTCTATATCGATTCAAAACATGTTTAATGTTTACCCAGTTAATATGTATTAACTAGACCCTTCCCATGTGATTGAATGGGAATATTTTGATCTTGATCTTGAACCAATGTGGTTGAGTAATTGGTTTAGATAATATATATCTAGGATATGGTACTATGAAGTAAAATCCTATCCATGGTCCATGTACTATAGAAATGTATATGAGAAATCCATGATACGCCGTGGTGTGAATATTTGACGAGGCAAAAATATCATTATCTCATTGAATTTACATAATAATGAAAAATTTATGGGAATATAATTATTTCATTATGGTGATAACCTTTATTCCTCCCAGATATTGATACCCTCTCCTTTAATTTTTTTGAGTTTTTAGTCCGAGTACCTAAGGTTTTGGATGTGGGATTGAGTTATATTAAATTTTTATATAAATTTATAGTAGAATATGATATAGATGGTTTGAATGTAGTGTGGAGATAATTATAGTGGAATGGATAATCCAGTTATAGGAAAGTGTCCAAGGTGGATGGATTTTATTTCAACTTCCATATTTGGCATGGTTTCATAATGGAGCAGTGGTTATAGCATATTCCATATATTTGGTTGAGCTCTCTAGCATGGAGACAGAGGTTGTTTCAAGGACTCCATTAAGGGTGATTTTGTTCTGTTCAACTAAAATAAGTACCCTTATGCTACGAAAGTTAGCTACAATATATCATTTCATCCAGAAGAGGGGATTTGTGGCATAGTGGCCTCTTCTACACCGCAGTCTGCACTCTAGTAAAATATGATCGACACCATGGTTATCAAAAACAATTTTAACTAGATGGGATATGTCTTAGTCCCTCTTATTGAACTGTAGTACCAAATGGTTTAGTCACTTTCTACATAATTTCTTGGGAGGTTTTCATGTGGTCTGGTCATCCTGTAGTGTGGTGTTGAGGGGTGTGTCATGGTCTTATATTTTTTAGACTGCCTATCATTACCAAAAACTTCCTCTATATCACGTCTTATTATTCCAACATTCACTCTTGATCCTTAAGAACCGAATATTGGTTTTTAAGGATTTGAAGCCCATTTTTGATATGGTCAATCCCTGGTCTTTAGAAGATCAACTGTTAAATATTTCCCTTCATACTTTAGGTAGGTTTCTCTATTCCATGTTTATAACTCACGAATTACATGAATTTAATATAAATTTATTTGGTTTATTTTATGAAGTGGATGGATCTGTAATCAACATGGATTTGTGTAAATAAGTATATATATGTTTTAAGCGTATTTCCATATAAATGTTTTTTCACACACCATGAGATTTAAATAATCCATAAGGGTAGTTTTGGTTCTAAAACCAATCTTCAATAATGAAAGTAGAAAGTAATCATGATGAATTTTTTTTATAAAATTTGAGCAATATTTTCAAATGGTTTTCATGACTCTGAACACACACACACACACATATCAATCATGAAAATAAAATAATATAAAGTCCATATGTGGTAAAGACTTTCCATTAATATCCTGATCATATAGTAACCCAATAATAGAATATCTATGGTAGATAGAGAAGGATCATCATAGAATCCATTTGAAAAAAGATATGAATCCTATTTTTCCATTCCAATATTTTATTATTTCCATCCCATCGATGGGTTCTTATGGTTTTATTGAGTTTTTTTTGGTTTTTTGATGATCAAGATATGACATATTCAAGTATAAGGTATAGTTCAATATGGTACATGTTATATTTTCTTGAATATATTTTTGACTACTAAATATTAATATTTCAATGATCAAATTGAAGAATATGTTTTCATACTCTATAAATAAAAAAATTTGATATTAATGTTAGATATAAAATAATTTTAGTTACTTTTACTGAAGAGTTATCCTAAAGTGTGTGTCTGTCTGGGGATCATACTTATCAAGAGACATTTGTAATAGAAATAATTCTAAAGATATACCCCACTTATTAATTGTTTAGGTGATTCTAGTGGATAATATTGGCGTGGTTGAAAATATATCATGCCAATGATGTAGAAATTTTTTTTATTAGTGATCATTTTATATCATTGAGTTCATATTAAATTATTTTAATGTGAATGTGATGTCATTGAAATAAATTTATTAACATCTCAAAGGTTCCATGGCCAATAAAGAAGGGCAAGGAAGATTTATTATCGAACATCTGAACCATTGATGAAGGTTGATTTGTAAAATAATCATTAAAGGTCATAAATCACTTATTAACCCCCCCCCACCCCAATTAAAACATATTGTGGTACAAGAATGAAATGATAGTAGTGTCCTCCATAACTAAAAGTCATCCAAGACCTCAAATTCATCACCAACACCATGACACTATTCCCTAAATATCAATCACCACCTATCACTATCGACAAATCTATGTACATTATCTACAACCAAGAGAATTGTCCTTATTAATAATAATGATCATAGAGCTACAATTATAACATCAGATATATAGATATACTATGGTGAAAAAATCAATAATATATTTGGTTGGAAACTATTACCCTTCCTCATATTATCATTAGAGAATGATACATTTGTCAAATTTAATAAATATATGAGAATTTTATACCCCCAAATCAACTATATTTTGAACTAAATAAAAAAATTTATTATATTGTCATAACCTAACAACAACATCATATGAGTATGAACATATATTCAACCACAAACTCAATCTCATCATACATACATATCATATAGAACAATTGGAATCAGAACACATTAGCCATAATAAAATATTTTAAATTCAAGTTACTACTTTTAACATCTACACTAATATCCTCATTTACCTCGATAATATTTCTAAACTAGAAACAATTTTCTCACTTAAAAATAATACCATAATAAAACATAAACATTCTATATTCAATATATGTTCCACTATATTGTGTATATTTCCTAATAACCTATTAATCCCATTCACCGATCACAGTTTCAAAAACCACATTACACCAAAAATTTAATGAATATGAAATAAGAAAAAACCATAAGATTTTGTAGTAACATTTGTTCACCTCTTTAATATTTATAACTACTAAACTAGTTTCCAATACTTTTCATAATCTCATTCCACTTTTCATGTTGCCCATTCCTAGTGTAGATATGTGATAATTATCCAACTCCAATTACCATAATTAATATCGTATCGATCATTTAATTATTTAAAATTATTAAATTCCACATATATCATATATTTCTAATTTGTATTTAATTAATTACCTATGATACTTAACAATTTTACATCATCAAATTAGATAACATTAAAAATTTACTTAAATGAACAAAATGATAATCCAAGATATCATAATATTTCAACACTTGATACCTTTGATGGTAATTCTTCAATCTTATTATTAAAATAAATAAATGACTACCCATTAGAGAAAAACCATGATTCATCTATCAATGTGCCAAATATAAGAGAAATGTAGGATAACAAGATCTGGTCTTCATTTATCCAGCTTTGTCATGTGTGTTCTTTCACCTTGAAGGGGATTTCTTGGAGGTTGGCTAGAATAATCTCGTTTGGTTTCCAGGACATCATCAGTCGAAGGGCCTAAAAATTAGTGCACCTATATTCTCAATGAGATTAATCCATTCTGTCTTGACTATATAATATCCCTTGCCTACTAGTTAGAATGAGGTCATTTATTTTCCTCCACCCCCTCTGTCCCAAGTTGCTTCTCTATTTTTGAGTCTAGACTGGTAGTCTTGTGACTCCTTAGATATATAGATGATGTTACATCTATATTTAGAACCCTAGCATCTAAAGGTATCCAGTGTTCCCTTAGATAGTTGTAAAGTGCTTCGGCTGATTCATCTTGGCACTTCTTTATCCCATATCAAGGGAGTTTCTTATCATATACCCCCTTATCTCCCCATCCATATGATATAGGTCCTTCTCGAAGTTCTCCAATTCCCTACACAAAAAAATAAAGTGTAATATTGGGTGTTCAAGATAAAGGGTTCCAAACTTTCTCCATCCATACTTCTCCTCCCTGGGGTTTCTATACCTGGTCATGATCATGACGACCTTGACTTATTCTCATTCCCAAGTAATGTACCATGAAACTATGGGGGCTAAAAATAAGTGTAATTTGTTCCAATGATTTCCTCTATAATATAAAATTTCCATAGCCTAGGTTCCTATGTGAAAATATATTTTTTTATACATTTTGAACACTCAAAACATGTTTTTATTAGTGGATTTGTTGAATCCAAAGAATATCCCCTCTACAATTGATTTTTGTTGTTGTAAAATGGGTTTTTTTAAATTCATGCATGGGAATCCTGTCAATCAGAAAATCTAGGTCTTCTTAAAATACTCTATTTCAGTGAAATGGATTTATGTTTTATAATAAAATATTATGGTGAAGGTTAGCTCTGATAATATTTTCTACATTTTTTCCTTCTTTTTTGAAAAAGGTGATGTGTGGGAAATAGAACAACATGGGTATGATCATGAAATTTTTTGTCTGGGTGAAATAGTCTAGATTTTTGGTGGAGACTTCGTCACCATGATGTATTCATGGGAGAAGAAGCATTTTGGGATATATCCATAAAATGACATTCATGACTTTTCATATTTCATTTCATAGGAAAGTTCTCTCAGATATGGGTTTAATTAGGTATAAGTATACATGGGGAAAAAGTCTTAAGGGTTGGAATCAGATTTTAATTGGGCTTGATTATTATATTTTTAACCTCTATGATATGTATGGTTTTATTAATATTATAGACTTGCATCAGACTTGATTCTTTTCAAACCATTCTCATATGCTTGTTAGTATAGGGCCCAATGATACTCATAAAGAGTGTTATTTCTTATCTTGTTGAGGGAATTGAAATCACGGATACCAGTCTGTGGTGCACTTGTCTTCATCTAAACTAATGTATGAGATTTCATGGGTTATCCATTATAATAATCTAGGGAACTGGAAGGGTGACCATCATATTTGGATTTCCAATCCAAACTCTCATTTTTTTGAGATGGATAATGTCAAAAAAAATACCTATATGAGGAATGACTACGAGATTATTAGGATGATGATCTATTCTATGAAATTTCCTATAATAGAATCATTCTTTTAGATATTTGTAGATGCTGAAAAAGTTCGTAACTCCTAAAGGAAGTTCCGAAATGAAGAAGCGAAGTCATATTTGGATTCGGAGGCTCGATCTGGAGGGCCTGGAAGTGGTGCGCGAAATTAAGGAGGAATTGCGTGAAAAAATGTTGCCCGCGTGAAGGACGTCTGGGATTCATGGAAAGGACCCAGTGCGGTGCACAATTTTGAGCGCCTGGTTCCACGCAGTGAGGCCTTTCGTGCCGACAGGTCCTGGCTCGGAAGATTTCACGTGCCTCCCGGATTCTGCGACACCTTCGGCCTATAAATAGAAGGAAACCCCTTCTGTTTCGGGGTTACGGAACTCAGACCAGCTCCCGTGCGCGATGTTGGACACCCGCACGTGCAATATGACTTTCAGGTATTGACCCTTTTCACACAACCTTGCCTCGGGGTTCGCCTTTGCACGCAATCCCATCATCTTAAATAAATGTGAAAACTCCTCCGAGTTCCTCCTTTGCGCGCAATCACTTCCATTGCGCGCACTCCGTCCTTTGCGCGCAAACCACAATTGCGCGCAATCCCATCATTAGGGTTTTCCCAACTATTGGGATCGGTCGTTGCCCCCTGCGTGCAATACCTCTGCCCCAATTGCGTTCCATCCCAGTGTTTTTCACGCAAACCTTCTCTTTGCACGCAAACCCTAGGACCCCTAACCTTTATGCCCCCCGGGTGCCTCCCTACATAGACACCTGATGTCCTCTATACCGAGCATGCACGCTATGCGTTGTTTTCCCGTACGGCCTTCCAGGCTCGTACAAAGTAACCTCAAGGTCCCTTGGGTGGTGTTTCCCATTGCATCTCTTTGCCTTATGCTCCTTCGCATAGGCACGCTAACGGCTATTGCTTCTTCGTATAGCCATGCTAACGTGGACCCCTCAATGGTCCGCACTGCGGCCCCCCTTTGCCACGGCCTTACTGATTCCTTCCCTCCCACAAGGGGTAGAGGGTGTTGGCAATGTAAGCCCTAGGGGTGTGGAGCGAACCCACCTCGTCCGAGCTGCATGATGTTAAACTGCCAAGCACCTCTTCCTCAACACATGATGTTAAACTGTGCTCCGACCCCGTTCCTTGCACGCAGTCCCCCCCCCCAGCTCAGATATGCTCTCTGCATGCTCGTCTCCATGGTGATGTCGGGGTCATCCCTCATAGGGGGGTGATTTATTGGAGTGGCGTTTTTTCATGGGGGAAGGGATTCCTTAGAGCACAATCCCCTAGCCTCTCTTGTGGAAGGTAGCACCCATGCACCTCCGTACTTCCCCAATACCAAAGCCAGGGGAGGGTGTGATAGGGAACGAGACATCTCCTTTGTTCGGTCCCAAATCACTCTCCCTTTGTGCTTTGTCATGTCACGGGCCTCCATCTTGGAGTAATCCCTGACACCAAGGGCTTCTCAACGCGTAAGCCCCTCTCCACTTCTCACGGACGCACCCTTTGCGACGTGATCGTCTGGTCCTTGCTACCTCTTGTTTCTCACACCGAGCATGACTCATGTGGGCTTAGAGGGAGCATCGACAATGACATCCTCATTTTGGTCCACCTCAGAGCATAAGACACATACCAGTGAACTATGAGGACTTTGATCCATGTCAAAGCATGGTACGTAGGTAGCCTCCATCAGGTTCAAGCCCACCACCTGGTTGTTCCGACCTCTTCACGTCGGTTAGCCAAACATTTTGGGCCGCCTCAGAGCGTAAGCCCCAAACTGCCCATCTCGTATGACATTAAACTGTATGACCTCGTCCCATATGATTTTAAACTATATTTCGTCCCGCATTATGTTAAACTGCATGCCCTCATCCCGCATGACGTTAAACTGTATGTCGTCCTCCACGACGTTAAACTGCATGCCCTCGTCCAGCACAACGTTAAACTGTCTGCCTCATCCCGAATGACATTAAATTGCACCACCTGAACTATGTGGACATTGATCCGTGATAAAGAATGGTATGTAGGTAGCCTCCATGTGTTTCAAGCCCACCACTCAGTCGTTCTGACCCCCTTCGTGTCAGTTCGCCAACTCTATAGGCCACCTCAGAGCGTAAGTCCCATATCCATCCATTATGGGCTGCCTCAGAGCGTAAGACCCAAATTCCCCCTTCACTCCATCACCCATCCCGATTCTTACCCGGGCCACCACATCCCAGTGGGATCATTCCACCTCATTCCACTCCACAGTATCCGAGAAGTTGCCCACGTGCTGGTCCCAACATCGGAGTTCCCTTCAGGGGGTCCTACAATCTGATCCCCTATCAATGTTCTGATCAGTCTGATCCATCTCCGCAAGACGTTAAACTAGCGACATACCCCATGTTAAATATGGGAAGATGAGGAAAACCTCAGATACATGCCTATGGAATGGAAGTTCCCCGAATTCGATGTGGGATGACTCGGGATTCCGCGCCCTCGAGAAGCCCTATAATAAGGGACAGAAGGCAGATATGCCAATCCCCCAACGTCAAGACATGCCAACGACACTCCAGCGTGACCATTCTCCTCATCGAAGGTTGATGCCCTGACCATAACCCTTGGAGAATCTTGACAGAAGAAGCATAATTAACTGGTGTCCATAAAGATATGGCACCGGGAACGAGATTCATGAACCTGTCTTAAATCTATGAGGGATTTCAAGACTAAGTGACGAGCTCTGAGGAGGAATCCACGAAAGGAAGAACCGACATCCCATCATCCCAGTTTCGATCAAGGAGAAGACGTCCCTGAATAAGGAATGGATGCCACCCGCCCTTGGAAAGCGGGAATGCGGGGAAACAAGTCGCGCGTCCTCCCCTGCGCAACGGACGCGCGCGCGCGCCCCTACGAAAAGCGTCAAAAGCAGAAAATGGTGAACCAGACGTGAATCTCTTCTCCTAAATATGGGTACTGGTAGCGTTTGGGGTGTCGGAAGATTAGCATGTCACCAGGTCTGGGCACCCAACACCAGGACATGAAACCCGCCAGGGGTTGGGGCGGTCAGGACGTTGAGCACTCTGTTCTGCGACGTCGTCATTGTGGATCCCTCTTACCGATCACAGAAGACAGAATGATGTTGGACTATTGGTTGTTGATTCCTTTTCCTACTATTGTTAGTGGGTTCATCTCCCTACTTTTAGGAATCAGATCGCTGCATCCGGAGATCGATTGCCGCCTTCCCACTAGCGCAGGGGAAGGGGAAGTACCGATGTGGCCACCCCGCGCGGTACCGCCTTTTCCACAACTGCTCCAACTACCGTAACTGCCGGGCGCTCACGCCCCCTCTCTCCGTCAGAGATTATCCAACGAAGGGTGATCAACGAACTTGTGCGTAGGTACGAGGAGGAAGGGGTCATCCCGACCAGGGACATAGCCCGTTTGGATCTCGAGGTAGCTGCACCTCACCGCCATCGCCGCCCCCGAGGGCCGCACAGGGAGCCGCTTCTCCCCACACCGATGTTCAACCGTTTTGGGAGCCTATCCCCAGAACGCCTCGACACCTCCCCTCCCTATGCTGATGAGGTGGGAGATTTATGGGTTTGCCCGATCGGGGACCCGCTCTAGGGGTTTGCGGAAAGGCCCCCCGCCAGGCCGTGTCGACGCCACCGCCCGACTCCCCGAGCTAGAGAGCAGGCAATCCATGCACCCGCACCACCGACTCCAACCCATCTGACCCGACGCTAGCGTTGGGCGCGAGCAGAAGAGGATGCCCACCCTGGGGCATCAGCGTCAGCAACCACTGTGGCCCGAGCAACTGCTGACTCCTGTCGTCAAACCCCCGCACACGTTGACTAGGGGCGGTTACATGCCCGACCCAGATCGAGGCCCCGACCGCCCCACATGCAGGTTGGGTCGACTCTCCCGGTCACCGGCACGAGCAATGGCCACCGCAGACCAATTCACGGTAGTGACATCCAGCGTAATAGCCTACTCCGTGCCACCGATCTGGAAAGCAGTAGGCTTCCCCATGATAGAAATGCTCTGGGTATGGCTCTTTCCAGCGCCCACTACACGGGGTATGAGATCACTTCCCCTATCGTTGGCCGCGAGTATGGATCCATTGCATATCCGGTCACTCTTCCACAGGGAGGTCCTCCCCGTGTCCCTTTCAACATCTGTCTTGGTGCTTCTCACACCCCTGACTTCAGTCCTCTCTGCCCCAGAACCGGTGCGGCCAGAGGACTCCATAACGAAAATCATCCTTGCCCCGAGGATCCACCCAAGGGTAGGAAGGCGGGACGTTGTCGCCGTAAGAGAAACACCCGGGAATGCTGGATGGAAATCAGACCAGTCCGTTTCTTGGACTCTGAGGCGGAGTACGACTCGGCGATGGAGCCCTCCCCCCGGTCCTATGAGTCAAGGGCATGGATAGAGACGTGGAACATTAGTCTCGTACTCCCTGAATGCGAGATCCATATGATCCCCGCCTCCCTCCAAAGGTATATCCAGGAGGACAAGGACTTGTCGTACCCCCATGGATCAAACTTGCAGTTACCATTGGCCTCTCTGGAAGCACCTTCCACCTCGGCCAGAGAGGGTGGAGAACTTTTCTGGGGACCGACGGAAGAGTCACGACATGGCACACCCTCGGCAAGCGCCGACACTGTGACATGAGGCCCATTCGTCGGCCCATCCTATCGTGACATGACAGCCAGGACACTGCATCCCTTGGAGGATGACTTAGGATTCGGTGGCCAATCGGCCTGCTCTCTGTATTCTCCACCGGCCAGCCCACCAGCCCAGCGGCCTGCCTCGGCACCGCTGCCAGTTCCCCGGGCATTCTCGGTTGATGAGCAGGGACAGCAGGGCTAGATCCCGAACCAGAGTCGTGGAGCTTCTGGACGGTCCTCACAGCAGGCCACTTCCCTGAGAAGTTTTGTCCGGTTGCAAGATAAGATTTTGATATACCAGAATCGCTCACCATGGGAGAGTTTGAATGTTTTCGCCTGACTCTCCGGGTGACTCACTCCCGTCTCCACCATCAGCAAGTGCCCTATCTCGGGAGTCCAGAACATCTCGAGGATATCGGTGAGCAGTGTCATCGGGTCGACTTGACCACACTCTCCACGGTTCGGCACCTCGAGTCACTTGGCCACCATAGGGACCTACAACAATAATGTGTCCATAGTTTTCAAGTACTCCGCAAATTTATCGAGGAATCCATCCCCCACGTGCACGTCTATGGATGGCGGTAGTACCCTTCCCTTCTCTTCATCACGATTCGCCGGCAGCCCAACTCACCGAGCGGTTCTGAGGGTATACCCCCAAGGGAAGGAGCGGTCAACATGGACAACCTGTCATGAGAGGGGAACAGTTTGGAACTTCTCGACGGGGACTCACCCCCTGTGGAAAAGCCGCTACCGGACTTATCTGGGAGGATTACTCGCCAACATAGAAACCTACTACGTCTCTCTGCACCCACTAAGGTGTTAACACTGATCCGGAACATCGGAAAGGGTAAAGAACACATCGGGGCTATCAAGATCGCTGACCCATCTGCCTCAGTGCAGAAGGTAGAGGACGATCCTGAGAAGGCCACACTGCGCCAACAGCTTGCTGAGAAGAAGAGGCTGGTTGATGAGCTTCTGGCTAAATGCATTGCAGAGCGGCGTCCTGACTAAGGTGATCCTAGGCTGGGACAACAGGGGCAAGAACAACTACCCTTCAACGAGATTCTCTCGAGCAACCGCGATCATGCCGTGTTCGCCGAAAGAGGAGAGGCTGGGGCTCATGGAAAGAGGGTGCGATACGTTTTTCCAAACCCTCTTGAGCGGCATGATCACCCAAGGGACCCTGATCGGTTTCCTCCTGCTGCCCCAAGAGTCACTCTACCAGCGGCCCTGCGAGATGCTGAGCTTGACTACCGGATTAATGAGCCCGAAAATGCGCTTGTGGTTAGGGATCCCTGTCAGGATAGGAACCCGCGTCCAGACGATCTGATGGCAGCACTCATCTCCCGCTTGGAGGATTTAGAAACTCGATAAGTGGCAATCCCACCGGACGGCAAGCCATACCCAGCATGGATGGATGACATGCCAGCCCCTCCGGGATTTGGGAACCCCACTTTTTCCCCCTTTAACGGGACAGGAGACCCGCCACAACACCTGACCCACTTCAACTCGAGGTGTGGGCCTATGTTTGGAACTCCAGCGCAGCAGGAGGCCGCCAAGCTCTGTTTCTTTGTTCAGACACTAGAAGGGCCAGAATTCATCTAGTACAGCCTGCTCCCTGTCAGATCTGTGACTAGATGGGAGGACCTTTACAAGAAATTCCTCTACCAGTTCAGTTCCACAACTCGGAAGATGAACATCGCAGACCTCTTCAAGTGAAAGCAAAGGACCGATGAGCGAGTTGCGAACTTCATTTCCCGGTGGAAGGGGCTCACGTACTCCCTTGGCATGCCACTAAATCAAGATAAATTACTAAAAATGTGCGTAGGGAACGTCAAGGCAGAGCTGGTTCCTTCTCTGATCACTCAGAATTACCCCGGAGGGTTCTGGGACTTCTCAGACAAGGCTCAACGCCTCGAAGAATCCCTGCAACAGGCCAACCAGGCACGCCCGCTACCTCCTGTAATCCCTGCAAGGAGAGCTTCCAGAGCCGATCCCACTACTATGGCCCAGATAGAGGGCCCCAGGCAGCTAGAGTTGCTACCAGTGAGGCCATCTCCACATCCACATAGGGGTCCACCCCCACGGGCACAGCCTCCGGCCCAGCAGCGACCGCCTCAAAATCGGCAGACACCTTCACGTGACGCACTGCCACCACCTATGCGAGATAATCAGGTTCCGCCTCCTCAGTATGCTCCTCCGGCTCCTCGTTAGGTCCATCCTCCAAGAGCACCCTTTCCGGACCGAAGGAATCAGGCATACTCGTTCGACAAGGCTCAGGTCCCTGGCTACTTCTATAGTGCTTTGGAGCAGAGAATTGTGCGGATTCCTGAGTGCTGGAAGCCGGAAGAGGTTCATCTCACTGATCACCCCAACTACTACCCTTATCACCGGACCCTAGGGAACACTATCCAGTGATGCTATGTGTTTAAGGACTGGATCCAAGACCAGATTGACAACAATATAGTCAGGTTGGGCCCAACCCCGGCACAAGTAGCAGGTGTCTTTGTGAGATCAGAGGGTGGTAGCCGTAACGAGGATGAATGGCAGCAGGTTTCTGACTGTGATTCCCAGAAGTATAACGACTGGATGGCCCGCAAGATAGTCGCCCGCTCCCATGGCATCATCCGCGCGCACCTTAATCAGCCAGGTCCCTCTGAAGAAGTGGTTGCTACTTCGGTATCATCGTCCCATCCTGCCTCTTTCTAGAAGAGCAAACAACGACGACTCAAGAAGAAAGAACGCGCCCTTCCAATGCAGTCGTCATCCCGCACTCTTAGTGACTTTATGCCCCTAGAAATGGGGATCCCTCCGAGACTCTACCTGGTAATGGATGAGTCCTCATGTGATAGTCAAGGGTACGCTTCGGTTAACACCGTAGAGTTGGTAAAACCCTTCTTGACTCCCGATGATGAGGAACGCCAGGTGGGCCTTCCCAATGTTCCCAGCCATCGCCAACGTCGGCGGAGCCGTGGCTACATGAATCACTGGGGCACGACAGTCAGCACCTCCATCTAGGTCGTGCATGCCACTAAGACTAGGCAGCATGCCCAGTATAGAGCTTAGCACACGCGACCCCTTTATCCAGTGTCGACAGGTCCACCTCCACCACCGTTTGTGTTGCTGGATCAGGTAGAACCACCTCGACCATGCTACGACCAGCTCTGCCCTCCTGCCAGCTGACCCCAGCCTTCCAGTCCTAATCCAGAAGCCACTCTTCGGGATTCTACTAGTGAACAACAAGACGTTCCTAGTACCAGACAGCCACCGGTCCCACCGGCAGGGCCCGTCATGCTTCCAATTGCAGAGCGGCCACCTGCAAGCAGGGGCTCGTGTTTGGCCTGAAAGTATGATGTCCTGAAGCACCTGGTCAGAATTCTAGAAAGGATTTCTATCCTTGAGGCTCTTTTCCTATCATCTGAAATGCGTGAGGTGCTCTCTGAGGCCTTAAGGAGCCCCCTCCAGTTTGAGACGGAGGTAGCAGCTACAGAAGCCTTCCATGCTGAGGAAATTGAGAACGCCGAATGTCAGATGGTTATCTCATTCTCTGGTGAAGATGAATACCCTCCCATACATGGTCACATTCACCCACTGTACGTCAATGGACAGTTCAACGGCGTGGAATTCCGCCATTTCCTTGTTGACACGGGTTCCGGGATTAACTTAATCCCAACTCGGACAATGTGGAAGATGGGTCTGTTTGAGGATGATTTAACTCCCTCCGGCCTCAGGATCCAGGGGTATGACAGGACCAAGCAAACTCCACTTGGAAAGATTCTCTTGAAGACCCAGTTCAGTGGCCTAATTTCCAGCACCAAATTCATGGTTGTCTCCCAGGACACCGCCTACAATGCATTAATGGGTAGGCCGTCGCTCCACCTTGACATGGCGGTCCCCTCATCGTATCACCAGTTCCTAAAATATCCCCTTAATGGTCGATTAGGCATGCTCCAAGGAGATGTGTCTCTCGTCTCGCTTGTCATTATGACTGAAGTTATATGCATCCCAAATTAATTACCTATTCTTAAAAGTTTAGTATAGAATAAGTTTGGGGTCGATCCACAGGGAAATATGGCATGCATGAATTCAATTGAGTTAATACTTAATTAGGTGAAGTATGCATAATTTAGAGTTGATTGGTTTGATTTTGGTTTTGGATTAAAACTATATTTTTTTACTTTGAAGAAATGATTAATAGTTTTAAAGAAAACAACAAGTGAATTTAAAAGAGTTTAAAACGGGACGAAAAGATGTTTCGGGGTTGTGGTGATTAAGGAGTTCCTATGCAGATTGTTTAAATGGTTGTGTTGTTCATAATAACTCAATCATTCTGGATTTCATTTTGTTACAAGATTTACTTGGTCTGGTTCCTCTTGTTTGGAATTAGAGAATTTGACTCCTTGGTCCGGTAGTCAGTGTTCCTAATTCTTTATTAAGTTCAGTCCATTATTTGAATTGGTGAAATCTTTCCAATGGTCATGGATGTTTTCACCGTTACTTCTCTTTTGTATCGCTGAGAATTCGTCCATTGGTCCGGCTCAGAATTCTCAATTATATTTGACAGTGAATTAAGAAGAGTTATAATAATTACAACTAGAAAACACAACTATATAAAACAACACACAAATTACGATCCTTTCATCCACATCACCAACACGAGGGGTTTAGTTACACATAGAAAGTAGGAGATAAACGACACACATGATACCTGACGGATTCATCGTGTAGGCGTTGAGGTAAGGTGTCGGAAGGTGGAACAGCGGAATGACGGCACCTCGGTGGCTTTGGGAATGGTAGTAGCAGAACTTCTCTCTCTTCCAATGGTTTCGAAATCTCAAATATGAAGGCCAAGGCCTCTTTTTATAGAAAAATAAAGTACATGGCGTGTATATAAAGTACACACCGTGTACTTTCGTCAACGCGTTTTGGCACCAATTTCTCCACTGGTAGGCGGCCTAACATGCCGTCTTTGACTTTTGAACACGGCGCCTCCTGGTGGTTGAGTGTACACTGCATGTAGCACCTCCATACATGGCGTGTAGTGTCAAAATTTGGCAACCAAATCCTTCTAGAATATCAGACACACCGTGTATAAATGGAACACATCGTGTCTCCTTCAACGGCCACATGGGCGTGTAGAACCTTCTCAACAACAACCGCTTCTAGAATGTAGTACACGGAGTGTAACGCCGCCTCACATGGCATGTAGCTTCTGTTTGGTGACATGGGCATGTACTCCCTCCTTCGGTCCATGTCCCTGTCTGGATGTACACGACATGTATAAAAGTACACGCTGTGTAGTTTTAAAATTTCAACAGACTTCCCTTTATTTGTGTATTTTAGCCAGAAAGTTCCTAAAAGTAAACAAAATCACCAAAATCAAAGAATATGTTCATGAAACAACAGATATTTTCTGAAAACATGTTTTTATTTTCAATAATATATATGGAAATTTATACACAAATTGGTTATATCAAATTCCCCCACACTTAGTCGTTTGCTTGCCCTCAATAAAAATTTCAACATCTAATTAAAAGAGCATATACTTTTAAATGGAAGGCATTAAATTAATCAAAAGTATAAATGATAAAGTTACTGAGGAAAATTCTAAAAGGCAAAAACAAATTAGATTAATAAAATATTAAAATCATGCCTCATATATAATTCAATTAACTACTCTCATCCTCTTTTAACACATTTTTCAACCTTTCAAAAATAAGAATGCCACTTGAAGATTTACCTTACCAGTTAATATCACACTCCACACTTCATATGTTTTTATTTAGAGTTATGATCAATAAAATATACATACACTCTATCCATAGGTTTTCAAGATATCTTGTTCTCTACTTCAGAAAAAATTTAATTACAAAAATCATGAGGGCTTTATCAATAAGGTTCAGATGTCTCTGTGGCTAAGGGTTGGTAGGTTTAGATGGGAAAAATAAATTCTGAGGCTTGAAAAAGGAAGGCTAATTCCATTAAACAACAGTGCATGATAATCAAAGTAAAGTTCAATGAAAATGTTTCCTTCTCAAGCTTAGTCGAATGCTGTTGTAATCACCACCTTTTCTCTTAGTCACATAGGGTTCTGAAATCAAATGAGCACAAGGTTCCCTTCTCTTTGGATTTTTTTCTTCTTTTTTTCCTTTTTTCTTTTTTTAAGAAGAACTCAAGGGAAACACTTATGAATACAACGAATAATTGTTTGGAACCCTTTCCATCCCAAATAGTCAAGAGGCACTCCCCCACACTTTATTTCATAATTGTGCACAAAAATATGCCATGTATTGCCAAATCCCTCTTTAAAACTCTAAAATGAATAATCATGCAATGTTCAAAAAGAAATAGGGTAGAAAGGGAAATAGGCTTGTAACGTGGCTTCCTATAAAGGTTGTTCATGGCTTCTATGGGCTTAACGAAGATTAAATGTATGTTAGGTCTCAAGATAAAGGGGTTAAAACAATATAATGCCTCAATAATTTTAAATTAATTCAAAAATTCCTTCATGTTTTGAAAATAAAACATGCAAATTCTGGTAGTGATGCATATCCTAAGAATCTCTCAAGAAAGAGGGTATTTAGAAAAGAAATATGAAAAAAGGTTTAGAATACCTCTCAGGAGTGGAAAAATAATAAATGGACAAGCAGGTCATGACATGAATATAAATGATTAGCCTAATCAATGAAATTAAATCAAGGATTAAAAGTTGAAATTGAAACTATATCAGCAATCATCTTAAAATACTCAAAAATCAAAATAAGAATACAACCCTCAAAAAGTTTCTACTGATAACTCAAGCATTTATAAGAATGATTAACCAAAATTGCTTTACATTTTCAAATATAGAATCTAATAATGTTGTCTCCTAGATTAGTTTAAGGGCCAAGACTAAGGGGAAAGAGATATATGCTTCCCCACACTTAATACTGCACATGGTCCACCAAGTGCAATACTAAGGTAAAGGGTGGGAAAGGGTGAGATATGGGGGACACAATGAGGGAAAGAAGTGGAATAAGTAAATCCAAAAAGGAAGGAAATAGAAATGAAAAAATACTCCCCTCATAAAAAGTGATGCCCACGGTGCTCCATGATACCTGTGAATGTCGAGGAAAAAGAAAACTGAAAACATTCATAACATCATAGAACAGAAAATGAAAAAGAGATATATAAGATAAATAAAAATTTCACTATCATGGGGTCGCCTCAGGGGATGGCACATCCAGTACAGAATCAGTCGGTAAAGATAGCACAAGAGGCATGGAATCTGAAGGCGTGGACTTGGTGGCGGGATGAGAAGCTGGAGAAGTAGTAGCCGTAGTCCCGGGATCTGGAAAAGGAAGCACAACAGCAGGCCCTGGACTGGCAGTAGTAGTGGCGGCAAGAGAAGCAGCAGTAGGGCTAGGAGCGGAGATAGAGGCTGGTGGCAGAGGTTGTAGAACACCAAGATGCTAAGTAATATACACCAACAGCTGCTCCATACGGTCATGGAGGCCGTCCAAACGAATCAAATGGTGTGCAATGGTGTCCTGGCGGCCGATGATACAAACGAACTGCTGCTCCATCTGAACTTGTCGGCTGTCCAAAAGACCCAAGACCTGCTCCATCGGGCTATGAGGTGGGAAAGGCTAAGATCGACCGAGGGTGAGGGGGTAGGTGGGATGGGGGATGTGACAGAAGAAGGAAGGTCAGAAGAAGTGGGGTCAGTAGGAGGTGGGTGAGGTGGAGAAGCTGTAGGGGTGGGGAAGGAGGAGCAGGGGCATCAGCTGGGGCAGGGGGGTTAGCAGGTGGGTGGGGGCGAGCCTGGGCAAGGATGTAGGCACCACCTGCTTCCGGACCAACCCCATGCAAATGAGCATGAGAAAGTCCATCCGTTGGGGTGAACCTAATGGGTCATGAGGTAAAGAGGGTTCGAATACCCCTAGGGGGTGGGCAAGAAGGGTGGTGTAAAACCCGCCATTCAGGTTTCCCTGATATCCGGTAAACATGGAGTGGAAATAGGAGGCGGCTAGATAGGGGAGGTCTGGGTAGTCATGTCGAATGACACAGGTAAGGAGCTCCATGTCACGGCTGGTCACGACCCCCATATCCTCATGTAGGGGGAAAAGGATGGCGCTGAAGCACCGTTGGGTGAAGAGAAGGATGAGGTCAGCTATAAGAGTGCTCTTCTAGGAAGTGGGGGAGTACCGGTGGTCAGGCCCAGCGATCTCCCGCCACATTGAAACGAGCTCAGAGCGCTCGGGCCGGGTCAAGGTAGAAACGGGGGGTGGGGTGAGAGGATGGGGGTAGAAGCCGCACCCTCAGCCAAACTCTTTCATGGTATGAGAAAATAATCGGCCGCATAGCCGGAATCGAACTACGGGTACCACATCGACAGGTGTCTCCCGGTACTCCGCTCCATCAAACTCAAACGAGGCCGCAAACTCCAAAAATAAATCACGGGACACAGGAGTGCTGAACTGGAAAATATCGAGGAGTGAGGTGTTCCCGAGAAGCACATCCAACTCCTCCCAAATACCGACCTACTGAGGAATGATACAATCGAGGTAGCAGACACTTAATGGTATCAGCCAATGAGAGAATCATTGGACCCCATCATATGCGAGATCAGTGACCAGGAATACCGTGCAAGGATAGGGAGCACCTGCAGGTCCTGGCCCAGGTGTCGGTGCAGCAGCAGGGGCTGGCTTTGTGGATGGATCTTCTGAAGTAGAGGGTGGCTCGATGGATGGTGTGCTCGAATAAGGACTAGCTACTGATGACGATATCACAGGGAGAGTTGAAGCTGGTGTAGTAGAAATGGTGGTGCTCGGAAGCTCGGTGCCGGAAGGTAGAGGTGCAGCAGAAGTAGGCCCAGCCTCCTCTGAAGGAGTGAGTGGCGGAAGAATGGCCAATTGAGGGAGCTCGAAGACCGGAGCATCTGGGTCCGGCTGTGTAGGAGGTTGTAGTCAGATCCGGCGATAGCTAGGTCTCTCGCCCTCGGTGGTGGAGGCCAGCCACTTCCTTCGGGAAGGATCATGATCTTCCATATCCTAAAATAGAAAGAAAAAGAAAAAAAACAAAAGAAAAAGAAAAAGGAAAGAAAAAAACAAAGAAAATGTGAGAAAACTGGAAAATAAAAGTACCCGGCATGTATTTCAGAGTACACGAAGTGTAGTGAAAAATGTAGAGTATCTCGTGTTCTCTGGATAGACACGCCGAGGGTTAAAAATAGACCATGTAAAAGTACACGGCCTATACCGAACATACACGCCGTGTTCACTCAAAGTGTAGGTGGTTGTGTGTTACAAATTACATGACCATGTTTTTATCAGTTCAATGAAAAAAACTACACGCCATGTAGTATAACAACACGGAGTGTCTATTACTCGAGGTACATGGCCGTGTAGGGGGCGAGACACGGGCCGACCAAAAGAAATAAAAGACACAGCGTGTACCGAACATACATGTCGTGTTTGGGAACATGGGGTGAGAGGTTGTGTTATGTGACACACACATAGGAGCCAAAGGAAATGATATACACGGTGTGTACCAAACACACACGCCGTGTATGTGAAAATGGTGTGTGAGGCCGTGTGCAAAGGGGGTACTTGGGCACGATGAAAAGGACACGATGTGTACCGAACATAAACACCGTGTATATTCAAATTTCGAATTATTTTGTGTGTGGACATGTACAAAACTACATGGCCTGTGTTCTTCATTTCATGGCCGTGTATAGGCGGAAGCCGAATGGTCGGCCGATCTGAAAAACACCCTAAATGAGTCTAAAAATTTAAAAGAGAGGGTGTAGAACGACGTACCTTGACCGAGGATCACAATGCAAGAAGAATCAGAACCCAAAACGCCCTAAATCAACAGATCTGAGAAAAAGAGGATGCATGTGGCATTTGGGAGAAGAAAATAGGAAGAGGGGAGGAAATAGGGAGGCTGCGCGACATGGGCTCAAGCCGGGTGGCATGCGGCCTATAGAGGCGAGGTACACAGCGTGTACGGTTGGACTACATGTCGTGTATTCCAAAATTGTTTTACCTATATATATAAATATATAATTATTATCGTAAACTATATAATAATTAATAATAATAATTTAAATAAAATATATATATCGATAAATTATATTATAAATAAACCTATACACGACGTATATTGGGAAATACACACAGTGTAATTTAAAATTAGAAAAAGAGTAGTACAACCTTTGGTCTGGTGCTTGGGGCGGAATTCGAACCGGTGATCGGCCATTCTGAATGGAAGCCCTCAACCACTGAAGCAAAGGTTTTTATACTGTTCATATTTATTTTATAGATATATTTATTCTATACGGCCTATACACACGGGAAGAAAGAAATGCATGGCGTGTGGTTTTTATTTAGGAAAGGATGGGGATGAAGTGGGGAGATTAGCACGATTCGAACCCAGGCCTTTTGAACCTGGTGCCGAGACGTTTCCAATCCGCCAACTTCACCCGCATGTTATTTCTTATTTTAAAAATGTTTTTAATTTATATTTCAAAATTATGGCGCACATGGCGTATATCGAAATGCATGTCGTGTGGTTTTATTAAAATAACAAATGATGGAAATGGGACGATTGTCTAGATTTGAACCCGAGCCTTTTGGAATTAGGGTACGATTCTAGCCAACCAGTCCATCCCCATCATGGGTTTTATTATATTTAAACACATATATATATATATATATATATGAAAATACCACACACGCCGTGTAAATAAAAGGAGGAACCCCGTGCCGAAGGTAGGTTAGGAGGATTCAAACCGGGGAAAACTTGAATAAACTCTAGTGACTTTACCATTGGCACCGGCACCATCCCTGGTTATTTATTTTTTATTCTATATATTTATACTATTAAGATTATAAATTAAAAAAATATAAGTACATGCCATGTATATAAGTGGGACAAGGCGTGTAACCTCTGGGTTGCCTCCCAGGAAGCGCCTTTTTTTAGGTCGTTGGATCGACCTTCTTACCTTGCTTACCTGAGCTATATAGTGGATAACGTTCCCACCGTGTTGTCTGTAGGATGGTAAGATTTCAACCGCTGCCTGTTTACCTTGAATGGTTGACCATCTTCTACAGAAATTTCTACCGCTCCATGATAGAATACGCGTACAACATGGAATGGTCCCGACCATCGTGACTTTAAATTCCCTGGGAATAAGCGAAGACGATAATTAAAGAGAAGAACCTGATCATCGGGTTGGAATGATTTTCATGATATCATCCGGTCATGAATGGCCCTTGTCTTCTCCTTGTACAACTTGGCATTCTCATACGCCTTTAATCTGATTTCATCTAGTTTCGATAGTTGGAACTTTTGTTTCTCTTCAGCTGCCTTTAGATCAAAATTTAGGGCTTTGATGGCCTAGTAGGCTTTTTGTTCCAATTATACTGGCAGATGGCAAGGCTTGCCATAGACGAGGTGGAATGGGGACATTCCCAGTGGTGTTTTGAAAGCAGTCCGATATGCCCACAAGGCATCATCTAACTTCTTGGACTAGTCCTTCCGTGAAGTGTTCACTGTTTTCTCCATGATCTACTTGAGCTCACGGTTGGAGAGCTCTACCTATCCACTGGACTAAGGATGATATGGTGTCCCCATCTGATTCTTTATTCCATACTTCGATAGTAGTCCTCTCATCAGTGTCTTGTCGAAGTGGGTCCCTCTATCGCTGATCAGTACTCGTGGAACACCACACCTGCTAAAAATATTTTTCTTTAAGAAATTCATGACTACCTTGGCTATGTCGTGTGCTGTAGCAGTGGCTTCCACCCACTTGGAGACATAGTCAACGCAGACTAGGATGTAAGTGTTCCCAAAAGATGGGGGAAAGGGACCCATGAAATCTATGCCCCAGACGTCGAAAATCTCGACCTCCAGGATGGGGTGTTGGGGCATCTCGGCTCTACATCCCACATTACCGGTCCTCTTGCACTGATCGCAATAGGAAACAAAGGCCCGGGCATCTCTATGCATGTTGGGACAAAAAAATCCAGACTGCATGATCTTAGTTATGGTACGGTCCGGCCCATGATGTCCTCCTACTGGTGAGGTGTGTCAGAACTCCAGGACACCGTGAAATTCATGCTCCGGGATGCAACGGTGGATCACTCCATCTGCACAGGATCATAATAGTAGAGGATCCTCCCAGAAGTACTTTTTCACATCAGAGAAAATCTTTTCCTTTACTGGAAGGAGAGGTCGGGGTGAACGACACCTATAACCAGAAAATTAGCGATATCAGCATACCATGGTCTTTGTGTTTCATTGATCAAAAAGAGGTTCTCATCAGGAAAATCCTCCCTGATCTCCCGATCTTCTTACTTCTCCAAATGAGGAAGCTCGAGGTGGGATAGATGGTCAGCAATGAAGTTCTCACTCCCTTTCTTATCTCAGATCTCAAGATCGAATTCTTGTAGGAGGAGTACCCAACGGATCAATCGGGGCTTTGCATATTTCTTGTTCAGTATGTACTTTAGTGCAGCATGGTTAGTATAAACAATAACTTTAGATAGCACTAGGTAAGAACCAAACCTGTCAAATTTGAAAACCACTACAAGCATCTCATTTTCTGTGGTGGTGTAGTTGATCTATGCCTCATTGAGAATCCTGCTGGCATAATAGATAGGTCGGAAAATCTAGTCAAGTCGCTGGCCCAAGAGTGCTCCCAATGCGTAGTCGCTCGCATCACACATCACCTCAAATTGTTCCTCCCAGTTGGGAGAAATCATAACTTGAGCTTCTACCAGGTGCTGCTTTAGATGCTCAAAAGATCTGACACATGTCTCATCAAACTAAAAATGGAATCCTTGGTTAGAAGATTGGTGAGGGGTTGGGCTATTTTGGAGAAGTCGCAGACAAACCGCCTGTAAAAACCTGCATGACCCAAGAAGCTGCGGATGCTGCGGACGGAAGTCAGTATAGGTAGTCATGAAATGACTTCGATCTTCGCCGGGTCCACCTTTATCCCCTTTACAGAAATTTTGTCACCAAGGACCACACCACTTTTCACCATGAAATGACACTTTTCCCAGTTCAAGACTAGGTTAGTGTGCTCACATTGTTCCAAAACTAGCTCTAGGTGTCGTAAACAAATGGTGAATGATTTTACATAAACGGAAAAATCATCCATGAATACCTCCAGGATTCGTTCCACCATGTCGTGGAAGATGGATAGCACATAGCACTGGAAGGTGGAGGGGGCATTTCACATGCCAAAAGACATCCTTTGATAAGAAAATGTGTCGTAGGGTCAAGTGAATGTGCTCTTTTCCTGATCCTCTGGAGCAATGGATATTTGATTGTCGTCGAAAAAACCATCGAGGAAGCAATATAAGTTGTGCCCTACTAGTCTCTCTAGCATTTGATCCATGAATGGCAAGGGGAAATGATCGTTTCTTGTGGAATCGTTTAGCTTCTCGTAATCCACATAGACTCGCCAGCCTGTGATAGTGCGTGTAGGGATGAGCTTGTTCTTTTCATTTTAAATCACAATTATACCCCCCTTTTTGGGTACCACGTAGAGGGGACTCACCCACGGACTATCCGAGACGAGATAGATGATGCATGCATCTAATAATTTGATCTCCTCTTTTTTTACAACTTCCTTCATGGGAGGATTCAAGCACCGTTGTGGTTGCCGAGATTGCTTGATACCTTCTTCAAGTAGCACCTTGTGAGTGCAAATGGTTGGGCCGATGCCCTTCAGATCAACGAATGTCCACCCAATAGCGTGCTTCCGCTATTTGAGAACCTACATAAGTGAATCTTCCTGCTCCTGTGACAGTTCTGCGTTAAGTATAACATGAAAAGTTTGATTAGGTCCTAAATACCCATACTTTAGAGAAGATGGAAGAGGCTTCAGTTTGAGTTTAGGATCCTTTAAAATTGAAGGCACAAGTGGTTTCACCTTGTCCCGTTCCAAACTATCAGGAACAACTGCATGCTGCCAATAGTGGCCACCCTGGCCTTCTATGAATTGCAAGCCTTATGGCGCTTCTTCTAAGAGAATATCTAGAATAGTTAAATTATTTGTTGTAAAAGAAAATACCAGATCATCCCCTTTTTCTCTAAAATGGTTAACCATGGTGGACGCTACATAATAGTCCTCATGCTCTGATAAGGAAGCATGTTTGACGGCCTTGAGGATGTTGTAGGAAACTCTTTCATCTTCTACCTGGAAAATAAGCTCTCCTTGGTGCACATTGATCAGTACCCTCCCAGTTTCCATGAAAGGTCTTCCAAGTATAAGAGGTGCTTCCTGGTCATCCTCCATGTCGAGGATGGTGAAATCAGTGGGGAGGATCAGCCTACCCACCTTGACCAGTATGTCCTCTAGTAGTCCCTTCGGATGTTTGATGGACCAATCAGCTAGTTGAAGGGCTACACGGGTAGGCTTGAGCTCGTTGAGTCTTAGCTTCTTGAAAACCCTGAGGGGCATGAGGTTCACGCTGTCCCGTAAGTCGCAGAGGGCCTTCCCAAAATCACAGGATCCAATAGTAAAAGGAATGGTGAAACTACCTGGATCTTGGAGTTTGGGAGGAATTGAATGCTAGACGACTACAAAACACTCCTTGGTAAGGGAAATGGTGCCCAGATCCTCCATTTTTCTTCTGTTGGAGAGTATTTCCTTCATAAATTTGGCATAGGTGGGCATCTGTGTCAGCACCTCTGCAAATGAAATATTTATATGCAGCTTTCTGAATAAGTCCATGAATTTGCTGAACTGGTGGTCCAACTTCCTCTACTTCAATCTCTCCAAAAAGGTTAAGGTAGGTTCAAAAGGTTTGACAACCTCCTTCCCTTTATTATGTGAAACCTCCTTCTATGCGATTTTGGATGATGAGGGTCGGTATTGGTACCTTTTTCATCAACGATGGGTGTGGATGCACCTGGCTGTGCTGATTGGTTCTGTTGGATCTCTTTTCCACTCCGGAGCATGATGGCATGGGCCTCCTCTCTCGGGTTCTTCTCTGTGTTTCTCGGTAGTGTACCGGGATGCCTTCCTGAGAGTTGATTTTCCGGCTGGCCAATCTGATTCTCCAAGCCTCGAATCAAAGCTTCCTGATTTTAGAACTGAGTCTCAGCAGTATATATGAATTTATTCATCAGATCCTCTAACCTTGAAATGTTCTCCTGCTGAGGTGGTTGTTGAGCCGGTGGAGGAGGTGGCTGCCGTGGCTGCTTTGGGCGATGGTTCTGATACCCTTGTTACTGATAAAGACCCTTCTGGGGTTGTTGTGGCCTTTGGTATTGGTTCTGGTATGGAGGTTGGTTGTAGCTGGGCGGTCACTGGGGAAGAGGATTCTGCTGTTGTTGGCCCCATCTTGTGTTCTGTTGATCTCACAATGTCGGGTTCTGGTACTGCTAGTACTATTTGGGCCCTTGATTTTGGGAAATATAACTCACCTCTCTCATCGAAGGGCCTCCAATCGAACCCGGGCATTCTCCCATGATGTGGTTATCACCATAGTCACCGCATGCTGGATGGTTCGCCGCATGAACATGAGATGCTCCTTTGAGATTCAATGCATCGATTTTCTTGGACACAATGTCCAACTGAGAAGCTAACATAGTGGTAGCGTCAATATTGTGCATACCTCGCTTTTGAGCCCCCCATTAGGAGTGCCACTAGAAGCTGTTGGCTGACATGTCTTCCAGTAGTTCAAATAGATCTTTGAGGGATTTTTGTATCACCGTACCTCCAGCAGCAGCATCCACCACGGACTTGGTATTTGTTGTAAGTCCTCCATAGAAGGTCTGGACTTTCATCCAGAGTGGTAGTCTATAATGGGGAAATTTTCATAACATCTCTTTGAAACGTTCCCAGGACTCGTACAACGACTCGGAGTCGTGCTGCTGGAAGTTGTGGATTTCGTTCTGTAGCGTCACCGTCATCGATGATGGGAAGAATTTGGACATGAACACCTGGGCTAGCTCCTCCCGGGTGAGGATGGATCGTTGTGGCGGCCCCTTGATCCAGTCTTTTGCCTTGTCCCATAGAGAAAAGGGAAATAGGTGAAGACAGATGGCATCCTCGAACACGCCATGGTAACGAAATGTGTTGCAGATCTCCAGAAAGTTGGAGAGATTGGAGTTTGGGTCTTCACCGGGTAGGCCTCCGAATTGGATGGTGTTCTGGATCAGCTGCATGATTTCAGGCTTGATCTCGAAGTGCTGGGCCTAGACCGGAGGACGAACGATGCCCGTATCAGCTCCGTGGATTGAAGGAAGTCAGTACTCTATAAGAGTACGTCTTGGAGGTGGCTGCTGAGGGGGTGGAGGTTGTAGATACTGCTGTTCCTGAGGGGAAAAATAGGGTCGTTGGAAGAGTTGTTGCGGTTGTTGCAGTTGGCCGTACACCAGAGGAGGTTGTTGTGGGCGCCATTGGTAATCCCTCGGAAGTAATTCCACGAAGCCTACAGGAGCCTGCTTTGGTAGACCAGCAGTGGGAGGCTTCTGATCCTGGTATTTCTTCTCATCCGTAGCATCCACGACTGGTGCTCCCTCTTCCGTGTTCGCCATGGTAGATGGTTGCTGGTTGTGATTTTCTTTTAGTGCACGACGACGACGAAGCAGGGTTTGTTCGATCTCCGGGTCAAGAGGAAGTAATCCTGATGACTCGGTGCTCCTGGACCGTGTAGGGTTTCTATTCATGCACTTTAAGCTTCTGCATAATCACAACACAAATACCAGGTGTAACAAGGGGAAAGTAAAAGAGAAAATTTGAAATGGGATTAGAAAAGAGATTTTTGATAATTTTTTATTTTTATTTTCACTTAAATCAATTATTAACACAATTTAAATCTTAGCACTAAAACTAATGATGTTCCCCGACAACGGCGCAAAAATTTGGTCTCACTTGTCGTTATGGATGAAGTTATATGCACCCCAAATTAATTACCCATTCTTATAACTTTAGTATAGCATAAGTTTGGGGTCAACCCACAGGGAACTATGGCGTGCGTGAATTCAATTGAGTTAATACTTAATTAGGTGAAGTATGAAGAATTTAGAGTTGATTGGTTTGATTTTGGTTTTGGATTAAAACTATATTGTTTTACTTTGAAGAAATGATTAACAGTTTTAAATAAAAAAATAAGTGAATTTAAAAGATTTTAAAACGAGAAGAAAAGACGTGTCGTGGCTGTAGTGATTAAGGAGTTCTTATGCAGATTGTTTAAATGGTTGCGTTGTTCATAATAATTCAATCATTCTGGATTTCATTTTGATACAAGATTTACTTGGTATGGTTCCTATTGTTTGGAATTAGAGAAGTTGACTCCTTCATCCGGTAGTCAGTGTTCTTAATTATTTATTAATTTCAGTCCATTATTTGAATCGGTGAAATATTTCCAATGGTCATGGATGTTTTCACCGTTACTTCTCTTTTGTATTACTGAGAATTCTTCCCTTGGTCCAGCTCAGAATTCTCAGTTATATTTGACAGTGAATTAAGAAGAGTAAGAAGAATTACAACAAGAAAACACAACTATATAAAACAACACACAAATTTCGATCCTTTCATCTACAGCCCCAACAAGAGGGGTTTAGTTACACATAGAAAGCAGGAGAGAAACGACCCACATGATACCTGAAGGATTCATCGTGTAGGTGTTGAGGTAAGGTGTCAGAAGGTGGAACGGCGGAATGACAACACCTCGGTGGCTTTGGGAACAGTAGTAGCAGAGCTTCTCTCCCTTGAAATGGTTTCGAACTCTCAAATCCAAAGGCCAAGGCCTCTTTTTATTGAAAAATAAAGTACACGGCGTGTATAGAAAGTACACGCCGTGTGCTTTCATCAACGCGTTTTGGCGCCAATTTCTCCATTGGTAGGCAGCATAACACGCCGTCTTTGACTTTTGAACATGGCGCCGCCTGGTGGTTGAGTGTACACGGTGTGTAACGCTGCCATACATGGCGTGTAGTGTCAAAATTTGGAAACCAACTCCTTCTAGAATATCAGAAATGGCGTGTTGAAATGGAACACACCGTGTCTCCTTCAACGGTCACATGGGCATGTAGAACCTTCTCAGTAACAACCGCTTCTAGAATGTAGTACACGACGTGTAACGCCGCCTCACATGGCATGTAGATTTTGTCCGGTGACATGGGCGTTTACTCCATCCTTTACTCTGTGTCCCTATCTAGATGTACACGGCATGTATAAAAGTACATGCCGTGTAGTTTTAAAATTTTAAAAAACTTCCCTTGATTTGTGTATTTTATCCAGAAAGTTTACGAAAGTAAACATAATCACCAAAATCAAAGAATATGTTCATTAAAGAACAAATATTTGCTGAAAACATGTTTTTATTTTCAATAATATATATGGAAATGTATACACAAATTGGGTGTATCAGTCTCCTTTTGCCTCTTGTGAAGCCCATTATCTGGACACCAACTACTACAAGAGCAAGGATAAGCAGGTTCTGGCAGGTGACATTGAGCCCCCCACTATCACAAGTGATCCCTGGGCAGGTTTGGATAATGCTTACGTCTTCAAAATCCATCGGTTGGAGGCCACAACCCCCGATATGGGGAAATGCTTTGTGATTTCAGGTGCAAGAGGAAGGCATATTCCCAGGTCCAAGCGATGGAGGAAAATCACCTCATACTCCTACACCAACCAGGATCAAGTGATTCCCGAACCTCCTACCCCTGTACGGTATCAGGACGTCAGGCTCATGGTAACAGTGGTGCATCATACATGTATCTTCCACCGGGCTAGGATTAATCGGCTCAAGCTGACGCTCCACTATTGTTTTGATGTCATCAAGTGTGGCCCCTTGGGAAGAAGACCAGATGGGATTGGATCAACTGCCTTCATCGCTATGGTCTCAGTGGCACGTGAGTCTCCTGATATGATGACCACTGCCACCCAATCCGGCACCAGCTTCCCATCATGGTCTGGTAGCCCCAAATCAGCTCCCCCTGCGGATGATCCCTCTATAAGTAGAGAGGACCTGGAAGATTCACCCCCGCCTTTGAGGAGGGCGTCTCCACCACGATTGATGAGTTAGTACATGTGAACCTCGGTAGAGAGGCGGACTCAAGACCCACATTGGTCAGCGCTGCTATACCCCCCGAGGAGTAGCAAAGGTATATAGAATTCCTCAGACAGCACCGTGATGTGTTTTCCTAGAGCTACGACGAGATTCCAGGGCTAGATCCCCAGGTAGTCGTTCACCGCCATGGTCTTCCAGCAAACCATCATGGGTACAAGTAGCCTCCCAGAAAGATGCACCCTTATCACAGTTCCATGGTTGAGGCCGAAGTTGACACGCTTATTAAAGATAACTTCATCAAGGAAGTTTAGTACCCCCGGTGGCTAGCCAACATTGTGCCAGTCAGGAAGAAAAACGGACAGATCAGGGTCTGTATCGACTTCCGTGATCTCAATCGCCACTGTCCGAAGGATTATTTTCCCCTTCCAGTGACAGAGTTTTTGATTGATGCCATGGCTAGGTTCCAAGCCCTCTCCTTCATGGATGGGTATTCTGGGTACAACCAGATCAGGATGGCCCCCGAGGACGAAGAGTTCACTGCCTTCAGGGCCCCCCAAGGTACTTTCTGTTACCAGGTTATGCCCTTCGGCCTGAAGAATGCGGGTGCCACCTATCAGCGGGCCATGCATCGCATATTCAAGCCAATTCTCGGGACACTGGTGGAGTGCTACGTGGATGATCTGGTGGTTAAATCTCACCAGTTCCAGGACCATCTCAAGGACCTTGAGAAAGTGTTCGGATTCGTCCGTTCCTGCCACCTGAAGATAAACCCGCTGAAGTGTGACTTCGGGGTCACCTCCAGGAAGTTTCTTGGATTTATTGTCAGATACCGAGGCATCGAGATCGACCCAGAGAAGATCAAGTCCATAAACCAGATGCCTCCCCCGAGCAATATTCGGGAGCTTCGAGGACTCCAAGGCCACTTATCCTACATACGCTGATTCATTGAAAATCTGGTGGGCAAGTGTAAGCCCTTTTCTTGGATCATGAACAAATGCGCTGCCTATGAATGAGATAAAGAGTGTCAGACCACCTTTGAGGAAATCAACCAGTATCTGCTCCAACCACCGGTCTTGATGCCACCCGTCTCTGGGAAGCCACTGGTCCTTTATGTGACCGCCCTGGAACGGTCCCTCGGCGCACTTCTCACCCAAAAGAACAATGAGGGAATAGAGAATAGAATCTACTACCTCATCCGCATGCTCCTCGATACGGAAATTAGATATTCTCCCATCGAGAAGAGCAGCCTGGAGCTCGTATTCGCCATACAGAAATTGCGGCACTACTTTCAGCACCACGAGGTACATCTGGTCTCTCGGGTAGACCCGTTGAAGTACATCCTGAACCGACCTATATTGACTGGCTGACTAGCACGGTGGGCGGTGATCCTCCAGCAGTTCGACATCAGGTTCATTCCTCAGAAGGCTACCAAAGGACAGGCATTGGCAAACTTTCTAGCTGCCCACCCAACCTCCGCGGATCAGCCACTGGATCTAGGTCTTCCTGAGGAGGTAATCCTCTCAGTCGATCATGCCGACCCACGCCGGCAGATGCACTTTGACGGTGCCTCCAGGAGCCCCACCGGTAGAAGAATCAACGATCCTAGGCTCAACAGAGTGGGCCTGGGTATCGTCTTCATCACCCCGGAGAAAGACGTTCTTCCATATTTGTTCCTATTGTCATAGGGTTGTACCAAAAATGTGGCTGAATATCATGCCCTCATCACAGGCCTCGAGCTGGCCCTCGAGATCAATGTGCCCCATCTGCATGTGAAAGGGGACTCTGAGCTGGTCATCAGGCAGATCAATGGTGACTATGTTTTCAGAAAGCCAGAACTCGTTCCATTGTTGGAGTGCACCATCTGTTTAATGGGTCAGTTCCCCTCTCGTCTGGAAATTTCCCATATTCCCCTATCACAGAACGGTTGAGAAGATGCTTTGGCCAGCCTAGCCGCATCACTTGCAGAGCCTGAACATGATGACCTGATTATCCACATAGTGCACCAGAGAGTCATTGCTCCCGTTACCCTAGAGGATGATCGTGGCCCGTGGGTGAACCATCTTACCGCTTGTGCCCCTACATCAGGAGCCCCGGGTACTTCAGATACGGTGAACAAAATATTTCCTGATTAGAGGACACCCTTGGTTGAATACCTCCGATGCGGTAATCTTCGTTCAGAATGGGCCGAGCGCGAGCGAATTCGACGCCGCACACTACAGTTTACCCTTCAGAGTAGTCCCAGCCTTAAGAAGATCCTTTACAAATGTAGATTTGATGGTGTTCTCCTCCGTTTACTTCAAAGAGTCGAGATCCCACAGGTCATGCAAGAGGTTCATGCTGGTTCCTGTGGTGCCCACCAGGTCGGGTCAAAGTTGTCCCACCAGATTCGAGGGATGGGGTACTTCTGTCCCTCCATGATCTATGACTGCATCGAGTATTCCAAGAGGTGTCATGCGTGCAAAGTTTATGCTAACTTAGTGCATCGGCCACCAGAGCCCCTCCACACTAGTAAGTATTCTTGGCTCTTTGCAGTCTGGGGGTTGGATGTTGTAGGACCTTACCCACCGGTGACGGCTCGCCAATGCTGGTTCATTCTGACCACTACGGATTTCTTTTCCAAGTGGGCAGAGGCAATTCCACTCAAGGAAGTCAAAGCCCATTCTATCGCTGACTTCGTGAGTTCCAACATCATATATCGATTTGGATTGCCTCACGCTATCCTCACGGATAACAGAACCAACTTCCGAGCGGCCGAGCTGAAGAAATTGTACGCCAAGTAAAACATTCTCTCTAACCATACCTTCTGCTATCATGCGCAGGTGAATGGACAGATCGAGGATTTTAACAAAACCCTCTATAACATTTTTCAAAAAATGGTTGGTGAGAACAAGAAAAGTTGGCCGGACAAGATCCCCAACTCCCTATGGGCTTATCAGACGACGAATTGTAACTCCAACTAGGTGACCCCGTATTCCCTGGTGTACGGAACTGAGGCCGTCCATCCCATCGAGATTCAGTTTCCCTCATTACGCACGGCGGTCTACGACCAGAAAGCGCCGTATAGAGTTTCTGAAATCCATATATCTGAATTGGAAGCATTGGACAAGAATAGGATTCGTTCTTTGCACAACCTGGAAAGGCATCAGAGAAGGATGGATTAAGCTTTCAACAAGAAGGTCTGCCTCCACTCCTTCCTGCAAGGTGACCTGGTACTGGCCCTCAGGGCGCCAATGATTCCCGGCAGGAAACCACCCAAGTTGGAGCCCAAATGGGAGGGGCCTTTCATCATCCATAAGGTCTATCCCAATGGTGCATATTCCCTAGTGTCTATGGATAGAGAGCGTGTAACTCCTCCCACCAATGCCATGTTCCTCAAGCTGTACTTTTCTTGAGGTCCGAGGGTCCTGCATGACCCTAAACTGCATTTGGTCCTATATTTGGGCCCCTGGGGTCCCACATGACCTTAAACTGGATAAGGGTCCCCCATGACCTTAAACTGGATAACGGTCTAGCATGACCTTAAACTACATTTGGCCCTGCATCTGGGCCCCTTTGGTCCGAGTTCTAAGACCTTAAACTAGGATCCTTGCGGTCTAGCATGACCTTAAACTGCATGCTAGTCCTTACTACAAGACGTTAAACTGCAATCTGGTCAGGCCTTCCTGACCGAGGCCTAGCCTCAGGCCCGTTGGACTTCTCGGGCCCCTTAGCCTAGTCCTTACCTAGAGTGTGCGGTGTAGTGTAGGACTATGTCCTCATCCACCATGGGTTACCCGCCGCGCCGTACACATTCCTGGATGAAATTCCTCTCATCATCCTATATGACGTTAAACTATGCTTTTAGAACTATGTGCGTCTTGATTCCCATCCTTATGGGATACGTAGGATCGCCTGAACGTCTAGGTTTTAGGTCCAGCCCCATCTCTTAGGAGATCCCACAATCTCCTAGTCACCTCAATTGCTTGGCCTATCCCCCCCCAGCGAGGGGATATATAGGTGTGATACAGGGTTTTTGGCACCGTGCCCCCTTTTCCGAGGAATCCGCCATCTTTTGGCCGCTCTCAAACTAAGCCCTTCGACCCTTTCTAGTGGTCCTCTAATGTGCTCAGAGTACTCTGGTCTAGGACCTGGAGCGTCAGATTCAACTTAGGCAAGTATTTTGTCCACTTGTCAAGCTTCTTGATCCCTTTCATTCGGGCCCACGTTATCTTTCACACCCGGAGGGACCCCCAAGAACGGTTTGGATACAACACCTAAGGGATCTCCTAACGTCACGAGCCAATGCCCCTGAGGGTTTTAGACAACAAATTGATAAAAATACCATGTTGCGAACATGGTCAGTGGTCGATGGTCATTTGTTTTTCCCCATTTTATGCTAACGCGACAGGATGCTGTGTTGCGAACATGGTTAGCAGTAGTCCTCAGTCATCATGCCGGCTCCTTCAGGCCATGAATGTTGGTTGGATGATTCACATTATGTTCCACCCCATTGTGTCAAGGTGGAATCTCGACACTCCTTGCACTAACCCTCAGTGCACCTCCACACGTCAGACGGACAAAGCTGCGTAATGACGTCTCTTAGGGCTCTCGCGATCCGAGCACCAAGGCTATATGCTTGGGTTTTTTCTAAGGATCATGCGCAGCTTGACCCTCATCCATATAGGGAGTAAGTAGTTGCCCAGACAATGCATTTTGGGCCCAGATCAGCTGGAATCTAGTGTCTCCTGCCCCCTGATTGTTGGACCCTCGTCGGCTCCTTGGCCCGAGGCTCCTCTCTCGGAATCGCGCACGGTGACGATGTGAGGATATGCCCTCATCTACATTGGGTATGCCTTATCGCATCATGCATGTTCCCCCAGGTCCAAGCCATACGACCTTAAACTGCGCTGGTTAGTCCTACCACACGACCATAAACTATGATGATATCGTCCCGGCCACACGACGAAAAACGACACTGCATTGTGGTAACCCCCCCCATAGGGGACATCATGTTGGGTATTGGTCCATTACCATACCATTTGTCAACTCCTGTTACGGCTTGATTATTGTGGTGACGCCAGGAATTTCGACCTTAGGTTGGTCGCTCCACAAAAGAAAAACCATTCACCTTCAAGGAAAAACGAGATATATCAAATGCCGCTTCTTTTGGTGTGAGGGATAGACCCGCACGCCTATCTCATCCTTTGTGCAAGCACCCTATTGTGTCACACCTCCAAGAACTACGTATGGATTGATTCTCATCCTTATGAGATACGTAGGAACGCCCAGACCCCTGTCTTTGGGTCCAACCTGAGTTCAGCTAATTCATCTCTTCGGCCCCGCCTTCGGGACCCCAACTATGGGACTGTGTGGTGTAGTGCTGGATTATGTCCTCATTCACATCGGGTTTGCAATAACTGCACCACACGCACCCTGTTCTAAGAATTATCCCTCCTATGCCATGTACCCCATGACATTAAAAGGTTCCCTCAAGAACTATGTGTGGCTTGATTCACATCCTTATGAGATACATAGGAGCGCCTGGGAACTTCCCCACAGGCCCAGCCTAACTTTCGTGTTCAGTACCTTGACCTAGACACATCTCCAAGGAGCACATGGTAAGAGGGACCTTGCCCCCATTCACACCGGGTTTCGAAACCTCTTTACCATATGTCTCCCACTCTCTATACCCTTAGGTCTAAGCTGTAAGACCTTAAACTAAGATCCTTTCTAGAACTACGTGTGGCTTGATTCTCAATTTTATGAGATATGTAAGAACTCCTGGACATTTAGTCTTGGGTCCAGCCCCAGGGGTTACCAAATCCCGTCCTTCCTCACTGTCGGCCCCTTGGCCTGGCTTCGTGGGGAGTAGTGTAATTGCGACATTTACACAGAATATGTTCGGGATTTCCCATAATGATGTTGGGAAGTGACAGTTCTCTTGCTAGAGAGGTCCTGTCTGAAAATTAGGATGATCTGTAACTAGATTAATACATCTTCCTAATGCGCCTCTGCCACAGTGGCGTAAGTTTGGGAGTGTTGGACTCTGTTCGAACAAAACACCACTCCACATTCCACACTTTGTGTGTCCCTTTATTCGGATCCTCATCCTCTTTCATGTTTGTAGACGCCGGAAAAGTCCGTTGCTCCCAAACGAAGCTCCGGATGCGGAAAGCGAGGTCATATTTGGAGTCGGAAGGATGTTTCGGAGGGCCCGGAGGCCGTGCGCGGAATTTCAGAGGCCCGCGCGCAAAGGTGATGTCCCGCGCGGAAAACCCCCGGGATGCGCGCAATGCGCCGGCTCGGCGCGCAATTCTGCGCGCCGCGGGTCCGCGCGACTCCCTTACGCGCCGCGCCCGATTCCGCGCCCGCGAGAAGAATTTCGCGCTCGCACCCTGGATTCCGCGCCCGGGGTTGCCTATAAATACAAGGCGACCCCCAACGTTTCAAAGGTTGCTGGAAGTCGAAACGTCTCCCGTGCGCGCAATTCAACCCCTTCCGCGCGCAATGACGAACTTCAGGTAACCTCCTTTCTTTCGCGCAAGAAAGCCTCGGGGTCCGCCTTCGCGCGCAATCCCCGCTGGCTCCTTTCATTTGAATAAACACTCACCCTAAGGCCTTTGCGCGCAAAAGAACCCGCTTGCGCGCAATTGCCCCGGGGTGCGCGCAATCCGGCCCGATTGCGCGCACCCACCCTTCTTTCAAGTGGCCATTCATTAGAGAATGAGCCGTTGCCCCCGCGCGCTATCCGAAGCCCGGTGTGAGCAATCTCAAGCATCCGCGCGCAAGGCGCTGGCCCAATTGCGCGCCAGCCGCCCCGATTGCGCGCCGGCCCGCAGTATTGCGCGCAAAGCTTCCTTTTTTGCGCGCAATCTGCCAGGGTCGTCCCCGTTGACCTCCTAAGGTTACCCGCCTGTGTGGCACCCGATGATTCTCATCCCGGGTGCCCGCACCGTGCGTTGTCTTCCCGTGCGGCCCTCCAGGCTTGCGCGAAGTGACACGCACCTATGTCCAGCATGACGTTAAACTGCATATATGTCCAGCATGACGTTAAACTGCATACTCGTCCAGCATGACGTTAAACTGCATATACGTCCTGCACGACGTTAAACTGTACATCGTCCGCGCTGCAAGACGTTAAACTGCCAAGTGCTTCGTCCGGCAACCTATGCCCAGCATGACGTTAAACTGCACACCCGTCCAAGCTGCACGACGTTAAACTGCCTAGCCCCCATCGTCCGTGCTGCAAGACGTTAAACTGCCAAGTGCCTCGTCCTCAACACATGACGTTAAACTGTACTTCGTCTGGCAAGACGCTAAACCGTCCGCAACCTGATCCCGTGCTCCGCACGCAGGGTCTCCCCCGGTTTGGACGTGGCCCCCACCCGCTCGTCTCTGCAGGGATGTCGGGATTGTCCCCCTTTTGGGACGATTTAATGGGAGTGGCTTTTCCCTACGGGGGCAGGGTATTACAAACCCCTAGTTTCTCGTGGGAGGCTGCACATGTGTATCTCCATTGCACCTCCCCACTGCCGAAGCCAGTAGAGGGTCTGACTGGGATCGAGGTGTCTTTTGCTTTCGGTCCAAGTCCCTTCCAGCTGAGTTTTGCAGCATCCGGGCTGCCCCAAGTGCGTAAGTCCTGACAGATTGAACTACGTGGACTTTGATCCCTGTCTTCTATACAGGGTACGTAGGAAGCCTCCCTGAGGTCCAAGCCCACCACCTGGTCGTCCCGGTCGTATTTACGTCGGTTCGTCCATCAGTGGACCCCTCCAGGGTTCACGCTTGCGTTGATTCACCTATGAATCCGCCCCTGTGGGAGACCGCCCGTGTGTATCTCCACGGTGCCTCCCCACAGCCCTCCTTTTCCATTTCCCCTTTTATCGTCCAGCATGACGTGAAACTGTGATCCACCCGGCCGTTCCATCCCCCTCCGTGCGAGGTGGTTCGGTTCAATCCTCCGCCCGGCGGCCTCGACCTCTTCGTGAGTCGGCTTGCCGACGTCCAGCATGACGTTAAACTGTATGCCCGAACTACGTTGACTTTGATCCGTGTTAACGCGCGGTACGTAGGAAGCCCCTCTGGGGTCCAAGCTCTTTACTCCATCATCCACCCTGATCCTTACCCGGGCCGCCACATCCCGGTGGGGTCATGCCACTTCACTTCACTCCACGTTACTTGGGAAGCCGCCCATGTGCTGGCCCCAGCGTCGGAGGTTCCCCGCAAGGGGTTCTGTCATCTGATCCACTTTTCGTGTTGATCGGTCCGATGCCGTCCCCGCTGGACGTTAAACTCGCGGCATACCCCGTGTTAAACACGGGAAGCTGAGGAAAACCTCAGGTGACACAGTTCCCCGCACCTAGTACGGGATGCCTCAGGCCATCGTGCCTTCGAGAAGCCCTATTAGGGACGGAAGACAGACGTGCAGAGCCGCAGTGTTACAACACGCCCCCAGCACCCAGAGCCACCCGGCCTTCTCACCGCAGGTTGCTGCCCCGCCCAGACTCCTTGGAACGTCCGGGCGGAAGCAGCGTAATTAACCGGTGTCCATGAAGATATGGCGCCGGGAACGAGATTCACGAACATTCTTAAGTCTATGAGGGAGACCCGGATTAGGCGACAAGTTCCGAGGAGACGTCCAAGGAAGGAGAAGCCGACATCCCATCATCCCGGTTTCGATCAAGGAGCAGACGCCCCTGAATAAGGGACGGATGCCGCCCGCCCTTGGAAAGCGGGACTGCGGGACCACAAGCCGCGCGCCCATCCCCTCGGGTTGACGGGTGCACGCGCGAACGCGTCCTGGCGGAACAGCGTAACCCGACGCACATCCGCACCGAAACAGAAAAATGGTGAACCCGACGTGAATCTCTTCTCCTCGATACGAAGACCGATGGCTTTCAGAGGTGTTGGAAGACCGGCGTGTTGCCCGGCCAAGCATTCAGTCTTACCCGCCAGGGCCTGGGTTCCCCCCACGGAAGGCGTCGTGGCGCTAATGGTTGGTTGTCGATTCCTTTTTCCTGTCAGTATTAATGGGTCATTCTCCCTGCTTTCAGAAATCAGGTCGCCCGATCTAGTGCCCGAACGCCACCCGCCCACTGGCGCAGGGACAGGGGAAACACCGACGCGGCTACTCCGCGCGGTCCCGCCCGTTCCACAGCCGTCCCAGCAGCCGCAATTGCGGGACGACCACGCCCTCTCTCCCCCTCGGAGGTCATCCAGAGAAGGGTGATCAACACCCTGGTGCGGAGATACGAGGAAGAGGGAGTCATCCCCACTAGGGAAATGGCTCGCCTAGACCTTGAGGAGGCTGCGCCTCGCCACCACCGCCGCCCCCGAGGGCCGCGCAGGGAGGCACCACTGCCTACCTCAACGTCCAACCGCTTCGGGAGCTTATCCCCGGAGCGCTCTGACAGTTCCCTTCCCTATGCGGATGAAGTGGAAGATGCCCAGGATCACCCTATCCGAGGTCCGCTCCAGGGATCCACGATAAGGGCTCCCGCCAGGCCACGGCGACATCGCCGCCAGGCCCCTCAAGTCGAGGAACAGGCTCTCCACCTGCCCGCGCCGCTCATCCCGGCTCGTCTGTCTCGACGCCAACGTCGGGCACGAGCGGAAGAGGATGCCCACCTTGGGGCTCTAGCAACAGCGGCCGCATTGGCCCAAGCCACTGCTGGCTCCAGTCGCCAGGCCTCTGTGCATCCTGAGCGGGGGAACTCCTATGCCCGACCCGGATCGAGGCCCCGACCGCCCCAAAGGCAGGTTGGGTTGACTCTCCCGGTTGCTGGCACTGGCAGTAGCCACCGCGGACCACCTCGCGGTAGCACTATTCACCGGCAGGATCTACTCTGTGTGGCCGATCCAGGAGGCATGGGTCATCCCACCTCCCGATCCCGGCCCGGAGTCCTGCCCGGGATCATCTCTCCCCGCGTCCCCTTTGATATCTGTCCCGGTGCCCCTCGCACCTTGGTTCCCAGTCCTCTCGGCCCCAGCACCAGTGCGGCCGGAGGACGCCAGGACAGAGATCAGCCCTGCCCCGAAGAACCACCCAGGGGCAGGATGGCAAGGCGTCGACGCCGAGGGAAGAATGTTGCGGAGTTCCGGACAGAGATCCGACCGGTTTGCTTCTCTGACTCAGAGGCAGAGTACGATTCGGCGACAGAGCCCCTTCCCCAATCCCGCCAGTCAAGGGCAGGGGTAGGAATGCGGCACGTCAGCCTCGTGCTCCCCGAGAGCGAGATCGATGTGATCCCCGCGTCTCTCCGAAGGTATATCCGGAGTAACGAGGGCCTGGTAGACCCCCAAGGGTCAAACTTGCGGTTGGTACCGGCCCCTCCGGAAGTGCCTTCCGTCTCGATCAGAGAAGCCGGAGACTTTTTCTGGGGACCGACGGTCGAACCACGATCTGGTGCGCCCTCGGCGAGCACCGATGCTACGGCAGGATGTTCGCTCGCCGGCCCGTCCTATCGTGATGTGGTAGCTGGGGCACCGCCACCCTCAGGGGGAGGCCCGGGATATGGAGGCCAATCGGCCTGCTCGCCGTATTCACCGCCGGCCAGCCCGTCGGCCCGACGGCCCGCCTCGGCACCACTACCAGTTCCCCGTCCGTTCCCAGCCATGGAAGAGGACCGAGGAGATCTGGGTCCCGAGTTTGAGTCGTGGAGCTTCTGGACCGTCCTTGCAGAGGGCCACTTCCCTGAGAAGTTTTGGCCAGTCGCAGGACCGGGCTTTGATGCACCCGAATCGCTCACCCCGGATGAGTTCGAGTGCTTCCGCCGAACTCTCCGGGAGACTCACTCCCGTCTTCACTGCCTACAAATGCCATACCCCGGGAGTCAACTACACCTGGAGGATATTGGTGAGCAGTGCCGTCAAATTGACCTGGCCATGCTCCCCGCGGTTCGGCACCCCGGGTCATTTGGGCACCACGAGGCCCTCCAACAACGATGCGTTGAGTGCTTTCAAGTACTCCGCAAAGTTATCGAGGAAGCCACTCCCCACGTGTATATCCGTGGATGGGGGCAGTACGCTGCCCTACGCTTCAGTGTGATTCGCCGACAGCCCGATTCGTTGGGTGGCCCTGAGGGTATATCCCCAGGGACAGGAACAGTCAATATGGCTGACCTGTCGGGAGAGGGGAACGACTTGGAACTTCTCGACGGGGGCTTCCCCCCCGAAGACAAGCCGTCGTCAGACCCATCAGTGAGAGTTACTCGTCATCAGAGGAACCTCCTGGGGCTCCCCGCACCCACTGAAGCACTGACGTTGAGCCGAAACGTCAGCAAAGGAAAAGAGCACAGCGAGGCTATAAGGCCCGCCGACCCATCTTCCTCCATGCGGAAGGCAGAGGAGGATCCCGAGAAGGCTACGCTACGTCAGCAGCTCGCCGAACAGAAGAGGCTGGTTGACCAGCTCCTCGCCGAGCGCGCTGCAGAACGGCGGCCTGACTACGGTGATCCCAGGCCAGGGCAGCAGGGACCGGAACAACCACCCCTCGATGAGACTCTCCCGGGCAACCGTGATTACGCCGTGTTCGCCGACAGGAGAGAGGCCATTGCCTACGGCAAGAGGGCGCGGTATGTTTCGCCACACCCTCCCGAGCAGCGCGACTACCCGGGAGATCCCGCTCGGATTCCTCCCGCTGCCCCAAGGGCCGCTCCGCCAGCCATCCCACGAGCTGCCGAGTTCGACGATCCGGTCGACGACCCGATTGAAGGGCCATGCAATGCGCTCGTGGTTAGAGATCCTCGCCAGGACTGGAACCCATGTCCGGACGATCCGATGGCGGCACTCATTGCCCGCTTGGAAGCCTTGGAGACTCGGCAGGTGGCGATCCCACCGGACGGCAAGCCATACCCAGCATGGGTGGATGACATGCCGGCGCCTCCGGGATTCGGGAATCCCACTTTCGCCCCCTTCAACGGGACCGGAGATCCGCCACAACATTTGGCCCATTTCAACTCGAGGTGCGGGCCTATGTTGGGGACTCCGGCGCAGCAAGAGGCCGCTAAGCTTCGCTGCTTTGTCCAGACACTGGAAGGGCCAGCATTTGTCTGGTACAGCCAGCTCCCCGTCGGGTCGGTAACCAGCTGGGAGGACCTCCGTAGACAGTTCCTCTACCAGTTCAGTTCCACGACCCGGAAGACGAGTATCGCAGACCTCTTCAAGTGCAAGCAGAGGCCTGATGAGCGAGTCGCGGACTTCGTCGCCCGATGGAAGGGTCTCACGTATTCCCTTGACATGCCATTGACTCAGGAGCAGTTGCTGACAATGTGCGTCGGGAACGTCAAGGCCGAGCTGGTCCCTTCCCTGATTACTCAGAATTACCCCGGAGGGTTCAGGGACTTCTCAGACAAAGCTCAACGTCTTGAGGAAGCCCTGCAACAGGCCAGCCAGGCACACCCGCTGCCTCCTATGATTCCTGCAAGGAGAGCCAGCAGGGCTGAGCCCGCTGCTGTGGCCCAGATAGAGGCTCCCAGGCCGTTGGAGCTGCTGCCGGTGAGGCCAGCTCCGCAGCCTCACAGGAATCCGCCTCCACGGGCTCAGTTCCCGGCCCAGCAACGGCAGCCTCAGAACCGGCCGGCCCCTCCGCGTAATGTACCGCCACAACCCAGGCGAGATAATCAGGGTCCACCTCCTCGGCAGGCCCCTCCGGCCCCTCGTCAAGACCGCGTTCCCAGGGGCCCGCGACACCTGACGTACTCATTCCATGAGGATCAGGTCCCCGGTTATTTCCGGAGCGCCCTGGAGCAGAGGATTGTGCGACTGCCTGAGTGTTGGAAGCCAGAGGAGGCACATCTCACGGATAACCCCCGCTACTGCCCCTACCATCGGGCCCTGGGGCACACCATCCAGCGGTGCTATGTGTTTAAGGACTGGCTCCAAGACCAGATTAACAACAATGTAATCAGGTTGGGCCCAGCTCCAGCACATGTAGCGGGCGTGTTCGTGGGATCAGATGACGATAGTGGCAACGAGGACGAATGGCAACTGGTCTCCGACCGCGGGTCCCAGAAGTATAATAACTGGATGGCCCGCAAGACGACCATTCGCGCCCAGGGAATCATCCGTGCGCGCTTGAATCAGCCTGAGCCCCCAGAACCTGCGGGTGCTGCTTCGGCATCGTCGTCCCAGTCTGCCTCCTCCAAGAGGAGCAAACGGCGGCAGCGCAAGAAGGAAGAGCGCGCCCCGCCAGTTCCGCCACTATCCCGTACTCTCGGCGATTTCATGCCCCCGGAGATGGGGGTCCCTCCTCGGATCCGCCCGGTGATGGATGACTCGTCCGATGACGGTATTGGGTACGCTTCGGTTAACACCGTCGAGCTGGTAAATCCCTTTTCGGTTCCCGACGTTGAAGAACACCAGGTGGACCTCCCTAGCGTCCCCGGTCGTCGCCACCGTCGGAAGAACCGCAGCAGCAGGAGTCGCCGGGGCACAGCCGTCCGTACCTCCGGCCAGGCCGTGCACGCCACTGAGACTAGGCGGCAGGCTCAAGATCGAGCTCAACGTACGCAGGCTCCCCATCCGGGGATGACGGATTCGCCTCCGCCACTGTTTGTGGTATGGGACCGGGCAGAACCGCCTCAGCCGCGTCGCGACCAGCTCCGCCCTGCCACAAGTCCATCCCGGCCTCCTGACTCCAGTACGGTGACCATTTCCCGGACTGCGACCAGTGAACAGCGAGATGCGCCAAGTACCAGTCGGCCGCCGATCCAACCGGTAAGGCCCGTCATGCCACCAACCGCAGAGCAATCTCCTGCAACCAGGAGCTCGCGCTTGGCCAAAAAGTATGATGTCCTGAAGCACTTGGCCGACATCCCAGCAAGGCTCTCCATCCTTGAGGCTCTGCGCATGTCATCTGAGATGCGCGAGGCACTCGCTGAAGCCCTGAAAAGCCCCCTCCAGTTTGAGACAGAGGTTGCGGCTGCAGAGGCCTTCCACGCCGAAACGATCGAGGACGCCGAATGTCAGGCAGTTATCTCGTTCTCTGGTAAGGATGAAGACCCTCCTATACAGGGACACATTCGTCCGCTGTATGTCACCGGCCAGTTCAACGGCCTTGAAGTCCGGCGCTGTCTTGTCGACACGGGGTCCGGGATTAATCTGATTCCAACTCGGACGCTCCGGAGATTGGGGTTGTCTGAGGATGACTTGATTCCCTCCGACCTCAGGATCCAGGGGTACGACCGCACCGAGCAAACCCCGGTCGGCAAGATACGTTTGAAGACCCAGTTCGGTGACTTGGTTGCCAACACCGAATTCATGGTAGTCTCTCAGGACACTGCGTATAACGCATTGATGGGCAGGCCATGGCTTCACCTTCATGCGGCGGTTCCCTCGTCATACCACCAATGCCTCAAATACTCCCTTAATGGTCGAGTAGGCGTGCTTCAAGGAGATGCCTCTCCTTTTGCCTCATGTGAAGCCCGCTATCTGGACGCGGACTATTACAAGAGCAAGGATAAGAAGATCCTGGCAGGTGAGGTTGAGCCTGTCGCTGTTGCAAGCGATCCCTGGGCAAGTCTGGATGACGCTTACGTCCTCCCGATTCACCGGTTGGACGTCGCCATGGTCTTGACGGTCCGCGAGTCTCCTGATGAGACGGCCGCGACCGCCCGCGCCAGCACCAGTGGCCCAGCAGGATCTGGTAGCCCCAATGCAGTTTCCAACGCAGTCTCTCCCGTGGATGATCCCTCCCCGAGTGGAGAGGACGCAGAAGATGCACCCCCAGCCTTTGAGGAGGGCGTCCCCGCCACGGTCGATGAGTTAATACAGGTGAACCTTGGAACCGAGGCAGATCCAAGACCCACATTGGTTAGTGCCGCCATGCCCTCTGAGGAGCGGCAGCAGTACGTGGACTTTCTCAGGCAGCACCGTGATGTGTTCGCTTGGGGCTATGACGAGATGCCGGGGCTAGATCCTCAGGTAGCCGTCCACCGCCTAGGTCTCCCGGCGAACCATCGCGGGTTCAAGCAGCCTCCCAGGAAGATGCACCCATCCCATGGTGCCATGGTTGAGGCCGAAGTTGACAAGCTTATCAAAGCCAACTTCGTGAGGGAAGTTCAGTACCCCAAATGGCTGGCCAACATTGTGCCGGTCAGGAAGAAGAACGGGCAGATTAGAGTCTGCATCGACTTCCGCGATCTCAACCGCCACTGTCCGAAGGATGATTTTCCCCTTCCAGTGACAGAGCTGTTGATTGATGCCACGGCAGGGTTCCAAGCCCTCTCCTTCATGGATGGATACTCCGGATACAACCAAATTCGGATGGCCCCTGAGGATGAGGAGTTCACTGCCTTCAGGGCCCCCCAAGGTACCTTTTGCTACCGGGTCATGCCCTTCGGCCTGAAGAATGCAGGTGCCACCTACCAACGGGCGATGCACCGCATATTCAAGCCAATCCTCGGCACACTGGTGGAATGCTACGTCGACGACTTGGTTGTCAAATCGCGCCAGCGTCAGGACCATCTCAAAGATCTTGAGAAAGTGTTCAGCTTCCTCCGGTCTCGCTGCCTGAAGATGAACCCGTTGAAGTGTGCCTTTGGGGTCACCTCCGGAAAGTTCCTTGGATTTGTGGTAAGATACCGGGGTATTGAGATCGACCCAGAGAAAATCAGGGCGATTAGCCAGATGCCTCCCCCGGGTACCGTCCGGGAACTGCAAGGGTTCCAAGGCCACTTAGCCTATATACGCCGATTCATCGCGAATCTGGCCGGCAAGTGTAAGCCCTTTTCTCGGCTTATGAAGAAGGGTGTCACCTATGTATGGGATAAAGAGTGTCAGACCGCTTTCGAGGAAATCAAGCAGTACCTGCTTCAACCTCCGGTCCTGATGCCGCCCGTATCCGGAAAGCCGCTGGTCCTTTATGTGACCGCCCTGGAACGGTCCCTGGGTGCCCTTCTCGCCCAGAAGAACAACGAGGGAACAGAGAATAGCCTCTATTACCTCAGTCGCATGCTCCTCGATGCGGAGGTTAGGTATTCCCCCATCGAGAAGAGCTGCCTGGCGCTCGTATTTGCCGTACAGAAATTACGGCACTACTTGCAGCACCATGAGGTACAGTTGGTTTCTCGGGTAGACCCGTTGAAATATACCCTGAGCCGACCTATGTTGACTGGCCGTCTAGCGCGGTGGGCTGTGATTCTCCAGCAGTTCGACATCAGGTATGTGTCTCAGAAGGCCATCAAAGGGCAAGCGTTGGCAGACTTTCTGGCCGCTCACCCGACCTCCGCGGATCAGCCGCTGGATCTAGGCTTTCCTGATGAGACCATTCTCTCGGTTGATCGAGCCGATCCATGCTGGCAGATGCACTTTGACGGTGCCTCCCGGAGCCCCACCGGTAGAAGACTCGATAATCCTAAGCTCAATAGAGTGGGCTTGGGCATCGTCTTCATTACCCCGGAGCGAGCCGTGCTGCCATACTCTTTCCTGTTGTCAGAGGGCTGTACCAACAATGAGGCGGAATACCATGCCCTCATCACCGGCCTCGAGTTAGCTCTCGAGATCGACGTGCCCCATCTGTGTGTGAAAGGGGACTCCGAGCTGGTCATTAAGCAGATCAATGGCGACTATGTTGTCAGGAAGCCGGAACTTGTGCCGTTGTTGGAGTGCACCCTCCTTCTGATGGCCCGGTTCCCTTCTCGGCCAGAAATTGTCCATATTCCCCGGTCGCAGAACGGTCGAGCAGATGCTTTGGCCGGCCTGGCTGCGTCACTTGCGGAACCTGAACAGGACAACCTGATCGTCCGCGTGACGCGCCGCAGGCTCATCGCTCCCGTTATCCCGGAAGAAGATCGCGGCCCGTTGGTAAGTAATCTCACCACGGTTGCCCCTATGCCCGGAGCCCCGAGTACCCCAGATATAGCAGTCGGATCAGCCCCTGATTGGAGGACGCCTTTGGTTGAGTACCTCCAACATGGCATTCTTCCGTCAGATCGGGCCGAGCGCGAGCGAGTTCGACGCCGCGCATCGCAGTTCGTCCTCCAGAGCAGTCCCGGCCTGGAGCAGATCCTCTACAAACGCGGATTTGATGGTGTTCTCCTCCGTTGCCTTCAGGGAGTTGAGATCCCACGAGTCATGCAAGAGGTTCATGCTGGTTCATGCGGCGCCCACCAAACTGGGCCGAAGCTGTCCCACCAGATTCGGAGGTTGGGATACTTCTGGCCCTCTATGATCCATGACTGCATCGAGTACGCCAGGAGGTGCCATGCGTGCCAGGTTCACGCGAACTTTGTGCATCGGCCGCCGGAGCCTCTCCATACCACAAGGTATTCCTGGCCCTTTGCAGTCTGGGGACTGGACGTTGTGGGACCTTACCCGCCGGCGACAGCTCGCCAGTGCCGGTTCATTCTGACCGCCACGGACTTCTTCTCCAAGTGGGCAGAAGCGATTCCGCTCAGAGAGGTCAAATCCTGTTCGATCGCTGACTTCGTGACCTCCAACATCATCTATCGATTTGGAGTGCCTCACGCTATCCTCACGGATAACGGAACCAATTTCCGAGCAGCCGAGTTGAAGAAGTTGTACGCCAAGTATAACATCCGCTCGAACCATGCATCTCGCTATCATGCGCAGGCGAATGGACAGATCGAGGCGTTTAACAAAACCCTCTCTAACATTCTGCAAAAGATGGTTGGTCAGAACAAGAAGAGTTGGCCGGACAAGCTCCCCAACGCCCTCTGGGCTTATCGGACGACGACTCGCAATTCCACCCAGATGACCCCTTATTCCCTGGTGTATGGAGCTGAGGCCGTCCTGCCCATCGAGATCCAGTTACCGTCCTTGCGCACTGCGGTCTACGACCAGCAAGCGCCGGACAGAGTTGCTGAAGCCCGTCTAGTCGAGTTGGAAGCACTGGATGAGAATAGACTTCGCGCTTTGCACAACTTGGAGAGGCATCAAAGCAGGATGGCTCGAGCTTTCAATAAGAAGGTTCGCCTCCGCTCCTTCCTACAGGGTGATCTAGTGCTAGCCCTAAGAGCACCGATGATCCCCGGCAGGAAGCCGCCCAAGTTGGAGCCCAAGTGGGAGGGACCTTTTGTTGTCCACAAGGTCTATCCCAATGGCGCGTACTCCCTAGCGACTATGGATGGTGAGCGTGTCACTCCTCCCACCAACGCTAGGTTCCTCAAGCAATACTTTGCCTGAGTGTCACCACGTCCTGCACGACGTTAAACTGCATTCGTCCAGGCTACAAGACGTTAAACTGTTTAGCATTCGTCCGCGCTGCAAGACGTTAAACTGCCAAGTGCTTCGTCCCGCATGACGCTAAACTGCACTACGTCCGAGCTACAAGACGTTAAACTGTTCAGCATTCGTCCTGCATGACGTTAAACTGCCTCTCCAGAACTACGTATGGCTTGATTCCCATCCTTATGGGATACGTAGGACCGCCTGAACCCTCGTGTTTCAGGCCCAGCCCCATCCTTCGGGAATTTCCATCCCATCTCGGGCCCTTGGCCCAGTTGCCCCGGGGTGTGCGGCGTATGGTGTGAGTGCGGGGCTATGCCCTCATTCACGTCGGTTTGTTCGTCACGCTGTACGCCCCCCTCCACGTTTGGGGATGCCTTCTGCTCCCCCCTTCTTTTTTCCTCATCGTCCTGCATGACGTTAAACTGCACTTCAAGAACTACGTATGGCTTGATTCCCATCCTTATGGGATACGTAGGACCGCCTGGACATCATGTTTCAGGCCCAGCCCCATTTCCCGGGAATCCCTATCCCGCGTTGGGCCTCTGGCCCCAGTTCCCCTCCTTTTTGTGCGAGGCGTATCGCGTGAGCGGGGGATTATGTCCTCATTCGCGTCGGTCTACTGGCCGCGCCGTACGCCTCCCCCGTGTGTGGGACTACCTCACACCCCTCATCGTCCTGCATGACGTTAAACTGCCTTTCCAGAACTACGTATGGCTTGATTCCCATCCTTATGGGATACGTAGGACCGCCTGGACGCTTGTGTCTCAGGTCCAGCCCCGTCTCTTGGTTGATCACGGGGACCTGCCCCCCTTCGGTTGCTCTCAGGGTGAGTCCTCCGACCCTTTCCGGAGATCTGTTAACATGTTTTGGGGTGCTTCGGTCTATGACTCGTAGTGTCAGATTCAACCCCGACAAGTCCTGTGTTGCTTGTCAGGCCTCGCGCTTCCTCTTGTTCGAGCCTTCACTCAAAGGGATCCTCGTTAGCGGTTTGGGTACGATGCCTCAGTGCTCTCCCACCGCTCCGGGTCGATTTACCGGCGGGTCTTGGGCCGCAAATCGATATGAATCCTGCGATTGAGCGGTTGATGCTCGTTTGCTTGCCCCGTCTTAGGCTGACGCGATCGGATGTTGTGTTGCGAATGCGTCAGCAACGTCCTTGATCGCCATGTCAGCTCTCTCGGGCTCTGAACATTGGTTGCGCAGTCCTCATCACACTCCGCCTTTGTGCGTTGTAGTGGGATCTTGACACTCTCTTCATACCGACCTCCGGTACGCCTCTACACGTTAGGCAGACCAACCAGGGTAATGATGTCGTTCGAGGCTCCCATGATCTGAGCACCAAGGATATATGCAGATATCCTCCCTAAGGGCCATGCGTAGCTGGACCCTCGTCCCCATAAGGAGGAGGGAGTCGCCCGAACAATTGCGTTCTGGGCCCAGTATATCTGGAGGCTAGCATCTCTGCCCCTCGGGTGATGGACATACGCAGACCCCTATCCCAAGACTCTTTTCCTGGAATCGTGCGTGACCGCAGGGCTGGGTATGTTCCCACCTCCGCCGTGTCCGCCGTACCGCGATAAGCGGGTTCCTCCTTGGTCCGAACCACACGACCTTAAACTGTGTTGTCTGGTCCTACCACACGACCGTAAACTGTGATCGTCTTGGCCGCCCGACGAGAAACGGCACTGCATCGTGATGTCCTCCTCAGGGGACACTCATGTTGGGCGCTGGTTAATGACCACGCCATTCATCAATGCCTTCCATGGCTTGATTATTGTGGCGACGCCAGAGATTTCTCAGTCACGGGCATGTCGCCGCACAAAGAAAAACCATTCATCTTTAAGGACAAACAAGAAATATCAAATGCCGCTCCTTTTGTGTGCGAGGGTCAGACCCGCACTCTTCCCCGCGCTGGTGCCCGATTGTGTTGCACCGCGCTTCAAGAACTACGTGCGGCTTGATTCCCATCCTTATGGGATACGTAGGAACGCCCGGATGTTTGAAACTTCGGGTCCAGCCCCCCACCTCTTAGAGATTCACCCTTCTCTGGGGAATCCGCCGCCTTCAGGTCACCCTCAAGGCGTGTTCCCCGACCCCTTGCCGTGGTCCACCGGTGTCAAGAGTACTCTGGTTTATTGCCAGGAGGGTCAGGATCCGCTTGGTCAGGTTTCCTCCACTTTTCAGGCTTCGTGCTCCCTTTCATTCGGACCCATCGTCTACGCCCTGGGTGGAGCCCCCTGTGAACGGTTCGGACACAATGCCTCAGTGCTCTCCCACCGACTCGGGCCGGTACCCCCAATGGCCTCGGGCAGCAAATCGATATAAATCCATTGGGGGTACCGGCCCGAGTCGGTGGAGAGAATCGAGCAATTGTGCGTCCGAACCGTTCACGGGGGCCTCCACCAACGGGCGTAGACGATGCGGCTTCCGAATGAAAGGGAGCCGAAGCTGTAAAGTGGAGGAAACCTGACCAAGCGGATCCTTGACCCTCCTCGGCAATAAACCAGCGACCGTACTCTTGACACTATCCCTCAGTGCATCTTCGCATATCCAGGGGATATGACCACGATGTGGCGTGCTTTGAGCCCTTATGGTCCGAGCTCTAAGACCTTAAACTAAGATCTCCCCTTATGGTCCGAGCTCTAAGACCTTAAACTAAGATCTCCCCTTATGGTCCGAGCTCTAAGACCTTAAACTAAGATCTCCCCTTATGGTCCGAGCTCTAAGACCTTAAACTAAGATCCCCCCCTTATGGTCCGAGCTCTAAGACCTTAAACTAAGATCTCCCCTTCTGGTCCGAGCTCTAAGACCTTAAACTAAGATCTAGCCCTTATGGTCCGAGCTCTAAGACCTTAAACTAAGATCCTCTAGCCCTTATGGTCCGAGCTCTAAGACCTTAAACTAAGATCCTCTAGCCCTTATGGTCCGAGCTCTAAGACCTTAAACTAAGATCCTCCACCTTTATGGTCCGAGCTCTAAGACCTTAAACTAAGATCCAGCCCTTATGGTCCGAGCTCTAAGACCCTAAACTAAGATCTACCCCAAATGGGGTCCTACGTCCTGCATGACGTTAAACTGCACTCACAGAACTACGTGTGGCTTGATCTCCAGCCTGATGGAGTACGTAGGAACGCCCGGGCATTTCGACTCGGGTCCAGCCTCAGGGATCGATAAGTCCCGCCCCTCCTCGTCGCCGGCCGTCTGGCCTGACTTCGGGTAGAGTGGTGCAGTTGTGATATTCTCCCCGATTCAGCTCGGGATGCCCCATCGCAATGATGGGAAGCGACGGTTTCCTCGTCAGAGAGGTGCTGTCTGAGAATTGAGGTGACTCACGGCCAGATTAGTGCATCCGCCCAATACGCTTTCCCCACGGTGGCGCAATTTTGAGAGCGTTGGATTCTGTCCGAACAAATCGTCACTTCGCCCCACGCTTCGCATGCCCTGTTGATCTGGATTTTCCACCCTTGTGCCTGAAGGAACCCCAAAGCGGTATTCATGATGACATGTGGTCCGCCTCCTGCAATATGAATGATGGCCTTTTTCGGTCCGTCTATTGCAGTTGTTATGGTCGATCCACTGTCCGCCTACCGTCTTGGGCATTTCCTGGAAGGCCGATCGTTGTGGATGTCTGGATTCGGGACACGCGATTCACCCTTTCTCATTTCCCTATGTTCGGATAAAATCTCAACGCCCCTAGCGTTGTCCCGCTCGTGTGTTGGAACAAGTTGGGGGACGATACATTGGTTAGGTCTGAGGTCTCCTTTCCCAGGAATGACCTCCCTCTTTTCTCCAGAAACCCAGGCCCAATTATGGATGCCTGATGCTTGGTTAACACTCCCGCAAGACAACGAATTGTGGTTGAGCATGTTAAACCAAAAGACGCAGATAAATATGGCGATTCATACAAGTGGATCAAAATATTAAGTAGCGGAAGCAAATGTTCTGGGAATGGCAAAAAACAGCCCTTAGGGATTAGCGTGCTGAATGAGTCTTTCTAATGCCGCTACCCTTTGGCTGGCGGCCTCCAGGGCTGCTTCTCGTTCTCTGCGTGCCCTCTCCTCGTCGGCGGTCGCAGCACGCAGTTCGTCAATCCTGGCCTGTGCACGCTCCCGCTCGACTTGGAGTGTGACCATCTGTTGGCCCGCCTCCGTCAGCTGTACCTGAGCGTCGATCAGTTGTGCCGATAGTTGCTCCACAAGCTCGGTACATGCTGCGACGAAGGCCTCCTTCTCTGCCGCCTGCCCTTCGAGGCGCCGGACTTCCTGCTCTGCCGCGATGAGCGCCTGCGTGCTCTCCGACATGTCCCGACTTTGTGCGACGTCGGCACGCCGGCGGCTCTCGCGCATCTTCTCGGCCATGAAATCACGGACCGTCAGATGGAGGCGTTGAGCATCAGCTCCCCCGGCACACAGGAAGCGCAGCCAGGTCTGAAGTGATCCCATGCGCCCCAGCCATTCCGATGGGTCTCGCTTGAGGAAGCGCTGGATGCACTTCCACCCCCTGCGTCGCGTTACCCGGCTATCCTCGACCGCCTCCGCGTCCGAGTCATCCATCTCCTCTGGGTCGGCAGGCCGGTAGGCAGGGAAGGCAGCCAGCAGGTCTGCTGCAGGGTCCGCCCCTGGGAGGTCCTCACGAGGGAAAGGTTCCCCAACATCCGGGCAACCTTCTTCTCTCTCCCCAGCGGCGCTGACACCCTCGTCAGCCCCCAGCCTCTCTCCGGTGGCAGCACCGCCGACGTCCGCAGCCCCTTGATCAGCAGTTGGTGGGGCCGGCTCGGTTTGGGAAGCCTGTTCCGGAGCAGGCGGCATGTCCACCACTGGTCCACTCGTAGATGGCCCGGGTTCGGCAACCCGACGAGCCTCCGATGTTGAGATTACTGCGTAGGGCATGCCATGGTTAGTCACGGATCGTCAATGGCAAGCACCAGCAGTAAAGTAGGGAGACTTACGGGAGTTCGGAGCATCATCTTCCGCTACCCCGGTCGCCGCAGGAACAGTTGCAGCAGGGGACCCCTTAGCGCTTGTCAATTCGATAATGGGTGCATGGCCCCCGCCTTGTCCTGCTGGCGCCTCTCCTACTCCTGTTGAGGACGCCTGACCGACGTCCGTGTGCTCCTGAGAAGGATGGAGAAACGGGTTAGAAGCTGCATAAGAGAATGGATGAAGCAAGTTGAGTAGGGATAGAAGCGGACCTCGAGGAGCTCAGTGACATCAACGTTGTCAGAGCCGGCCACCTCGCCGCTCTCCCGTGGGCTCCCCCGATGGGACCTTCCCTCGGAGCCTTCATCCTCCCCCGTCTCCTCCTCCTCCTCGGAGTCGTTACTGTCATCTTCTTCCGGCGGCATCTGTTCCGGAGCGGGCTCGAGACCGAGCATCACCTTCACCAGAAGGGATGGCTCCGCACGCTGACCACGTTGGCGCGCATACTCGTCCATGGCCGTCAGATATGCATATTGCCGGTTGAAGTCCACCCTGTCGGTGATCTGGAGGCGCCCGACCTCTGGCAGATAGATTCCTTCTCTGAGTATCTTTCGCCAGATGACGTCGGTCCCCAGTGACTGCCGCAGGGTCATCCAGGCCGACCACAGCGCCGGGAAGACTGCATCGTGGGAGGGTTCGAGCAGACGTCTCACCTGCTTCCCGGGCCGCTCCTCGACCGCCGCATGTGCCCCCTCTCTGGGCGCTGAGGTCGTAGCGGCAGCCTGCGATGCGCCCGCCGCCGAAGTCCCTGCTCGCGCCGGCCCCGCTGCTTGGCGCGCCTCCGTTCTCCCCCGTGTGGCGGCGCCTCGCCTCCTTCCTTGACGCCCGGTCTCCGCACGGGTAGCCTCGAGCCGCCGAACTAGCTTCCGCAAGAGCCCCTCAGGGTACGCGATGGCCCAGTGTTCGGCGTACTCGGTTGCCAAGCCTGCGTTAACTCCGGTAGGAGGGAGGGTGATGACGTCGCCAGAGCCGAAGGCGACGAACATCAGCCACATCTGGCGAAGGACGCCGGGGTTCGTCTCCTCCCGGACAGCAGTGAATACCCTCTTCGGCATCCGCTGAAGGCACCCGAACTGCCTGGCGAACCGGGTCGGCACGTAAGGCTCGCAGATCACCTTCCCGTCGATCCGAGCCACGAGCACCCCGCCCCGCATGTTCAGGAAGTATTCATGCTGCTCCAGCGGGCCCTGTCCGTTGTCGATCATCTGGCCGACGGGAGTGGGGAACGGGCTGAAGTTGAAATTGGCATGATTGCCAATCCGAACCCTCACGCCCTCCTCACTGAGGGTCATCGGAGCGACCCCCGCAATGTTCAGCAGGGAGGGTCGCAGGCCGTTGCCCGGAGGACTGATGGCATTTGGGAACGTATACCCACCAAGGTGAGCAGCCACCCAGCCGTGGAAGAACTGAAAGGGCCCACAGATCCTTCGTGGCGACCCCCCTCGTGAGATGCGTCCCAGAATGGCATACAGCCTCGCCAGTACTGGGACCCCGAGGTTGTACCTCTTATTGGCAGCCATGGCGCCCGCCATCGCCAGCGTCGCCGGACGGACGCCCATCCTCGCATCCCGCACTGGCAGGAGCCACCCGCTCAGAAAGGCGGCCAGGAACGCCGCGTACCGGACGTTCGGGTCCCGGGCCTCGATGACGCGGTACCCCCATGAGCGGTAATCGCCCGTCTCCAGGACCCGCAAGTACGACCCGTTCCGGCTCCTCTGAGCTGCGGTCGGGCACCGCTTCCCCCTGCCTGGCATCTTGACCGCCGGGTCATGCTCCAGGAACTGGCCGAACCAATCCTTGTAGGCTATGTCCTTCTGGAAGTCTTGGATCCCGAGCCGCTGCGTAGCCAGGTCAAGAAGATGCCAGGTCAGAATGGGAGTCCGTGACCTGTCCTCCCAGATGTTCTTCGGTGGCAGGAACTCATCGTACTGGTAGCCCTCCAGCGGGATACCTCCGATGCAGTGGATGTCCCAGAGACCGATGCCGACCTCCCCATGGTGAAGATGGAAGGTGTTGGTATCCGGGGACCAGCGAGTGAACAGCTCCGGCCCGAGCTCAGACTGCTGGTAGAAGTGGAACTGCGACGTCCACACCGCCTCGAACAGGCCGATGTACCGCAGCTCCTCTGCGAAGTGATCGCAAGTGTGGCGTACCCAGAACGCCCAGGCCCATTCACTGGTAAAGTTGCCCCCGGATCGCAAGTCCCAGTCCTTCAGCCAGCCCTTGGTGTCGTCAGTGACACTCTGACGGTATGTGCTCGAGTAGAGGGCTGGAGAATTCTCCGCTGTAGGCTCACCCCCATCAATGGTTCGCGTCCTCGGGTTCAGGACGTAGACATCCAAGTGCCTGGTTTCCCTGGCAGGATGCCCATTGTTGGTGATGTTATAGCGGTGAAGCTCGTCCTCCCGAGTCACCCAGGTTCGCGGCGCATCAATCTCGAACCCTGGCACCGGAACGTCATCGAGGATGCCGAAGTTCCAGAGCGGCAGGTTGTCCGACAGTGGATATGTCTTCTGGGCCGGCGTTAGTAAGTCGAACAAGGATTGATTGTTGGAAACAATCTCCTTGGCTCCGTAAACCTCCTCGTTCGTCGCCATCTCAGCTCTGCGAGTGGCGGCATCCCCCTCATTTCCTCTGTGCGCGGCCATCTCAGAAGTTTCGGGAGTCGTGCGGGTTAAGGGATGAAGAGTGCGGGATCGGACGAGGCTGGTGGAAAAGTTTGAAGGTTGGCGCGCAATCCAAGTGGACGGCGCGCAATTGGGAAGACTGTCGCGCAAAGTTCCGGGTGTTCGCGCAAAAGCAGGCGAAATCCGGACGGTTTTGCGCGCCGATCGGGCGAATTTCGCGACCGGAAGAGGCAATTTCGCGCACGAGAGCTTGGGAGCTTATCGCGCGGAAGGCCAGAGTACGGAACGCGGGACCCAGCGCCCCTATTTATAGGCGAGGCCGGGCCCGCGCTGCGCGGAAAGCGCTTTGCGCGACCGCAGCGGCGAATTTCGCGACCGGTGCCCCTTTTTGCGCGCCTAAGTCCCGCGCCGCCCAGGACTTCGGCATTCCGGCGTCTCCCTCGGAACCCGATCGTTGCGACCTCTCGCCGATCAGATTCCGAGGGGGGGCTTTTGTAGACGCCGGAAAAGTCCGTTGCTCCCAAACGAAGCTCCGGATGCGGAAAGCGAGGTCATATTTGGAGTCGGAAGGATGTTTCGGAGGGCCCGGAGGCCGTGCGCGGAATTTCAGAGGCCCGCGCGCAAAGGTGATGTCCCGCGCGGAAAACCCCCGGGATGCGCGCAATGCGCCGGCTCGGCGCGCAATTCTGCGCGCCGCGGGTCCGCGCGACTCCCTTACGCGCCGCGCCCGATTCCGCGCCCGCGAGAAGAATTTCGCGCTCGCACCCTGGATTCCGCGCCCGGGGTTGCCTATAAATACAAGGCGACCCCCAACGTTTCAAAGGTTGCTGGAAGTCGAAACGTCTCCCGTGCGCGCAATTCAACCCCTTCCGCGCGCAATGACGAACTTCAGGTAACCTCCTTTCTTTCGCGCAAGAAAGCCTCGGGGTCCGCCTTCGCGCGCAATCCCCGCTGGCTCCTTTCATTTGAATAAACACTCACCCTAAGGCCTTTGCGCGCAAAAGAACCCGCTTGCGCGCAATTGCCCCGGGGTGCGCGCAATCCGGCCCGATTGCGCGCACCCACCCTTCTTTCAAGTGGCCATTCATTAGAGAATGAGCCGTTGCCCCCGCGCGCTATCCGAAGCCCGGTGTGAGCAATCTCAAGCATCCGCGCGCAAGGCGCTGGCCCAATTGCGCGCCAGCCGCCCCGATTGCGCGCCGGCCCGCAGTATTGCGCGCAAAGCTTCCTTTTTGCGCGCAATCTGCCAGGGTCGTCCCCGTTGACCTCCTAAGGTTACCCGCCTGTGTGGCACCCGATGATTCTCATCCCGGGTGCCCGCACCGTGCGTTGTCTTCCCGTGCGGCCCTCCAGGCTTGCGCGAAGTGACACGCACCTATGTCCAGCATGACGTTAAACTGCATATATGTCCAGCATGACATTAAACTGCATACTCGTCCAGCATGACGTTAAACTGCATATACGTCCTGCACGACGTTAAACTGTACATCGTCCGCGCTGCAAGACGTTAAACTGCCAAGTGCTTCGTCCGGCAACCTATGCCCAGCATGACGTTAAACTGCACACCCGTCCAAGCTGCACGACGTTAAACTGCCTAGCCCCCATCGTCCGTGCTGCAAGACGTTAAACTGCCAAGTGCCTCGTCCTCAACACATGACGTTAAACTGTACTTCGTCTGGCAAGACGCTAAACCGTCCGCAACCTGATCCCGTGCTCCGCACGCAGGGTCTCCCCCGGTTTGGACGTGGCCCCCACCCGCTCGTCTCTGCAGGGATGTCGGGATTGTCCCCCTTTTGGGACGATTTAATGGGAGTGGCTTTTCCCTACGGGGGCAGGGTATTACAAACCCCTAGTTTCTCGTGGGAGGCTGCACATGTGTATCTCCATTGCACCTCCCCACTGCCGAAGCCAGTAGAGGGTCTGACTGGGATCGAGGTGTCTTTTGCTTTCGGTCCAAGTCCCTTCCAGCTGAGTTTTGCAGCATCCGGGCTGCCCCAAGTGCGTAAGTCCTGACAGATTGAACTACGTGGACTTTGATCCCTGTCTTCTATACAGGGTACGTAGGAAGCCTCCCTGAGGTCCAAGCCCACCACCTGGTCGTCCCGGTCGTATTTACGTCGGTTCGTCCATCAGTGGACCCCTCCAGGGTTCACGCTTGCGTTGATTCACCTATGAATCCGCCCCTGTGGGAGACCGCCCGTGTGTATCTCCACGGTGCCTCCCCACAGCCCTCCTTTTCCATTTCCCCTTTTATCGTCCAGCATGACGTGAAACTGTGATCCACCCGGCCGTTCCATCCCCCTCCGTGCGAGGTGGTTCGGTTCAATCCTCCGCCCGGCGGCCTCGACCTCTTCGTGAGTCGGCTTGCCGACGTCCAGCATGACGTTAAACTGTATGCCCGAACTACGTTGACTTTGATCCGTGTTAACGCGCGGTACGTAGGAAGCCCCTCTGGGGTCCAAGCTCTTTACTCCATCATCCACCCTGATCCTTACCCGGGCCGCCACATCCCGGTGGGGTCATGCCACTTCACTTCACTCCACGTTACTTGGGAAGCCGCCCATGTGCTGGCCCCAGCGTCGGAGGTTCCCCGCAAGGGGTTCTGTCATCTGATCCACTTTTCGTGTTGATCGGTCCGATGCCGTCCCCGCTGGACGTTAAACTCGCGGCATACCCCGTGTTAAACACGGGAAGCTGAGGAAAACCTCAGGTGACACAGTTCCCCGCACCTAGTACGGGATGCCTCAGGCCATCGTGCCTTCGAGAAGCCCTATTAGGGACGGAAGACAGACGTGCAGAGCCGCAGTGTTACAACACGCCCCCAGCACCCAGAGCCACCCGGCCTTCTCACCGCAGGTTGCTGCCCCGCCCAGACTCCTTGGAACGTCCGGGCGGAAGCAGCGTAATTAACCGGTGTCCATGAAGATATGGCGCCGGGAACGAGATTCACGAACATTCTTAAGTCTATGAGGGAGACCCGGATTAGGCGACAAGTTCCGAGGAGACGTCCAAGGAAGGAGAAGCCGACATCCCATCATCCCGGTTTCGATCAAGGAGCAGACGCCCCTGAATAAGGGACGGATGCCGCCCGCCCTTGGAAAGCGGGACTGCGGGACCACAAGCCGCGCGCCCATCCCCTCGGGTTGACGGGTGCACGCGCGAACGCGTCCTGGCGGAACAGCGTAACCCGACGCACATCCGCACCGAAACAATGTTTAATAGAACCCCCTAACAGTATGGATGATAGACCTTGGTCTGCCTGCTGCAGCACAACAATATAGATGATATAACTTGGTCCGCCTATTGTAGCAATATGGATGATTTGTAACGCCCCGACCCCAGCTACCCAGAGTCGGTGCATTACTTCGTAACATTGTCATGATCACAAAAGATCAAGTCTCGAAAGACCAATTAGTTTAGTAGCCTTGGAAACAATAGATACATTCATAAATGTTACATTACATCATAAAGTGAAAAACTACAATAACATAGTCTCCATAGTCCACACTTCTATCCTCTTCAGACTATCCCTGCAGGTCATTCATAAAATACTTCTTCACATCCTGGAAAATATTAAAACATTGAAAGGGGTGAGCTCAGATGCTCAGTAAGGATAAAAATATTACGGAAGCTTTAATAAATAAACATTAACATTTAAGGCAATGTATAACTAAAAAAAAGCCTTTTTAAACACGAACTTCAAAATAATATGGAAAAAGTAAAATGAGATAATTCCATTTACTTCTTCACATGGATATTCTACTGGTCGAATAATCACATGAAATATCATTAACCACTTTCATAATGATGGAATGCATAATGCCAGACTATCATAACCACGTAGCCAAGGCCTCGTGCCAAGACCACAAATAAGATTTTGTCAAGGCCTCGTGCCAAGACACTAGTTTGTCTCATGAGACCTGCCGATGCATCAAGGAGCTATAGCGGGCTCCACCCGTCACTTATTAAGTCCAATTCATTCCTCATATGAATAGGTTTAAACATATCATAAACCATAACATAATCGTATCACATAAAACATGCATAAAAGAAACATAACATTTCCACATTTAAATCACAAGATATAAATACAACTCATTGATATAATAAAAACACTTTCAAAACCATTTTCAATACCAAAATAAAAGAAAGTTAAAACTTTGTATTTATTTTTCATAAAAAAAAGTGATGGCTTTTAGAGGAAGCCTAAACTCAAATAATGGTCACGGCGGCGGAGAAGACATTGTCGCCACATATGTACGGAAAGAAAACATTCCTTTTTTTTGTTTTGTATAAAAAAGATTCCTTTTGAATAAACGTAAAAGTCAAAGGGGTTTATACATCGTATAAAAGAAATTTGTGTATAAAACCAAATATGCCTCAATGAAAGGAGATTGAGACAAAGACCTTAAAAAGATAATTTTTAAAATAAAATAGATCTATTATGTGTATCCACTATAGGTACACATAAAGAAAGTAAAAATACAAAATAGGACATAATAATATCATGACATAATTTGAAAGTAGGAGATTAACCCAAAGAATGGAAGTTGGGTTAAGAAATTCCCTTACCTTGCGTCTTGTCCTGACTCGACCGTTCTTTAAACTCCTGAATAATAAACTAGAGTTAATTTATATTTACTTAAGAACCTTTTTCATGTTCATTATTCCATTTATATCACTTATTACCATGTTATGAACATTATTTAATTATTTAAGTTAATAGTGGTCGTTTTGTCGATCTTTGGTACTTGAGTCAAAAATAAACTTCTTATAATTACAAGTTGTTCATGTGGTGAAATATCCATTATATCCAGAATTATATTCATGATGTAGATATCATATATATCATATATATACAGTATATACATTAATTCATAATGTCACGTAACATTTAGAGGTAAGAAATGAAATGCACCGTTCATGGAGACGGTAAGCCGTACGTACGCATGAACGCTACTTTCATTTCTATTTCGTATTTAATGGAATGAAATCATAATGATATAAATTTATAATATAATTAAAGTATAATATTGTGTATAAGACCATTTAATCCATCCTTTATACATCCCACATATGACATTAACGATTCAAATCACTTTGAGGGGGCGGTAGTCCGCACTTCCTAAAATGAAATTATTGCGTTTTACCCATAATGGAAATCATAAAGTATGCCATAAATGAGAAATACAGAAGCATAATTAAAACATAAACATATTTTATATTATATATAAATATAGTGACATCTTAATGGCCACCTTTGAAGGTGTTATATGAGTGTTGAACAATCATCGTTTTGTGAGGCAGAAATTCGCCATCCACAGAAACCGTATGTTCTTTAACCATTAGATGTAGGTGTGTGTAAGTGTAGCTCTAATCCTTCTTATAAAAACATCCTAGTATATTGAGGATACTGGTGTTGTTACAAAAGAAATGAATAAAAAGATTTTATGGGGTTGGAGAAGAAAAATGAAACAAAACAACATTAGAGAAGACATTACCTCAAAATCGGGTAACTCTTTTTGATTTGAGCCAAAGGCTTCCTTGGGAAGAGTTATTCCCAAAGTGAGGCTTCTAGGAGTAATAGGGGGAAGTTGGGAGAGTATTTGGGCAGAGGTTGGCCGAGCCAAATGGATTTAATGTGTGAATAAGGTGGGAGTGGTGGGGGCCTTTTATAAGTGGAGAGGAGGGGCTCTTTTGGAAGGATTGAAATGTTACATTATTACACAATGCTTTTCGGATTCTAAAGGTCCCACACTTATATAATTCGTGGATAAGGTGATAAGGGTTCGAAATCTACCCATCCAATAGTATTTGGACAAGTTTAAGCCTTGTATTTTACATTATCTTTTCATTTTATTAAAATCGTTAAATAATGAGGTCATCGCTGCATCATCATGATGTCATAAATAATTTAATTTATTTAATGTCTAAAAATTATAAAAAAACTACTATGATGTAGGAAATATTTTTATCTTTCTAATGAATATTTATAATCAAAATATGGACTTGTGTAACCCCATTTAAAAACTATTTAAGTAAAACAACTCATGTTTGTGTCAATTTAATTTTAACATTAAATAAATATATATTAATGTCATTTTCCAACTAAAGTGGCTCCATGGGGTCCCCAAGTTGACTCATGGGTTGTCTTGGTCGGCCATGACTCATCCAATAGGAGTAGGACAAGTGTCATGCTCATCTCATATTATTAAAACATTATTTTTACCTTAAACTACACTAATTACCTCTAATCGCGATTAAGAACTTAAAAGTTACTATTCACCAAAAAATTATTTTAATCTCATTGAACCACATTTTACTTCTTCATGAAAACCGTGTATGTCGGATTTTTGAAAATCAAATCACAGAAGTGGAAATATTTCATTTTAACGAAAAATCAGTTTTTAACAACCACTTAGTGGTTTCACTATTCATCAAAAATTGAAGTTTTTCAGAATAAGGACAAAATTTCACCCTAAGCTATAATTGATATTCCGAATTCAAAAATGATGTCTATTTTAAAAAATTCCAAACATATAAGTTGCATTAATTAATTTTATAATTAATTCCCGCTGTTACAACAAATAGCGTGTTTTTAAGAAACAATTTATATCAAAAGATTGACAATTGTTTATGTCCAATTTCAATGTTAAATTAATTCTAATGACCACCATTGGATAAAATGGTAAAAATATATTTTAATTATACTTTAAAACCACTAAATATTATAATTTATCACTATAAATTATTTTTATTAAAAAATTTGTTTTTAAGTATTTTTCACTATTCATAAAAATTAGAAGTTCTCAGAAAAATACCAAAATTTAAACATAGGCTAATTTCGATATTCCGAATTCAAAAATGAAGTCCATTTTGAAATATAAAATTTCTATAATTTTAAAAAGTGGTTATTACTATTCATAACAGCTACTTTGATTAGTCGTGGTGTTTTAGAACTCGAAGTTGCGTACAATGCAAGCTATTGCATTATTGAATGAGAAGCGTATCATGGAAGCTCGGGGTGTTACATTCTCCCCTCCTTCAATAAATTGCGTCCTCGCAATTTGAAATTTTTCTTGGAAAATAAAAGGTTGAAAAGAGAAAATACCTTTGAGGAAAACCCACATCGGAAATAAGATTAATAAAATTCAGCCTTAATAAGAGGGAAAGGGAAATGAAAAAGTCACCCCCCAATTATGATCTCGATTAGGAGAACATTGGTGGCAATTAGAGACATATAATTGGAGGAAAAACGTAAATATTTGTAGGGAGTGATTGAGGTCATCAATCATAATCAACTGTCAAATTGAGGGCCTCAAAGCCTTCAATCTATGTTGATTTAAAATATCATCAGTTCAACAAGACATAAGGTATTAGGGTAACACATTTTTTTGTTTTAATATCTCTTTACTAAAGTTTAAGAATTAATTTATTCATTGAATAACAGATAGGTATATATATATTTATGCTTGACAATTAGAGTTTCAACCTTCAACTCACCTTTCACTCAAAAAGATAATAGAACCCAAAAATATTATACTTATCCTAATTGTATAAGGTTCCAAATGTTAACACATACCATTTAGATTAGTAAAATTATTTTGTAATAACCAGGGACTTCCTGTAGGCTAGTGGTAGGAAATAAAGGCCTGTCGTACTATGATTGTGGGTTCGATTCTTGCAGCTTTGTCCGACGCGACGGGTTATGCCCCACCCTGCAGGTTGTCCTTTTCCTAAAACTATAGTATCATAATATTCCAAAAATAATCTTCATAAATTCTCTATCCTTAAAAAATACTATCCATGGTTCAACTTAATCCATTCCAACCTTAATAGTTATCCAAAATACCTCCGTCTAGACTTTCTCTAGAAGGTCTCTAAATTCCAAAATCAATTGTAACATCAGATTCCCCAAACAAAGAAAAGTTTCTCTTATTGTCACATACTAAAAATATGATTACCTTAATCATATTAAAACCTTACTGAAATCAACAAGTACTACAGTACAATCCTTATATATATCACATTATTCTTATAAACAGAATATAATCCTTGAGTCCAAAAGCACCAATACATTAATTATTCCGCTTCAATAGTAGTCACAGCATAAGATTGGCCTTGATCCCTTGGCCTTTTCTGAGGTAATTTTCCTTGACGCTTAGGACATTCATTTGCTTAATTCCACATTTCCCTACAATTGTAGCATTCAACTTTTACAGCCTCTTTCTTTCCCTTGCAATCACGAGCCTGGTGACCCTTTTCTCCACATTTATAACAAACTCCCATTCCTTTTAGGCACGTACCAGGGTGATTCTTCCCACAATTATCACATAATGGAATATCCTTCTTTCCCTTTTTCCCTTTATCTGTCTCTTGTTCCCCCGTTCTCTTCTTCTCTTGCTTTGCCTTATTGTCATAAGACTTAGAGAATTCCTTTTCTGTCTTTATAGCACACGAGACAATATCTTCGTATGATGAGAGGGATTGTGATACTAAAGCCAGATGGAGAAATGGTTTTAACCCATCAAAGAAACGATAAATATTACTCCTTGGGTTACGTATATAATCGGCAGCATTCCTCGCTAACCTTGTAAAGTTAGCCTCATACTTTGCGACATTCTCATCCTCCTTCTGCCTCAGACTCAGAAATTGCCTTTCCATATCCGCTCGATGGTCTCGAGGAAAGTATTTTTCTAAGAACATCTCTTTGAACTCCTGCCATTCCATGTTTGTTAATTCATCATCTTCCTTTGTGTTTTGAATTAGTGACCACCATTGATCGGCATCTCCAGTGAGGCGGTAAACTGCCATGAAAACTTTCTCCCTTTCACTACTCCCCAAGGCTTGGAATATTTTCTCTAAGGAACTTATCCATTGCTCAGCTACTATAGGATTTGTAATCCCATTGAAGGTTGGTGGTTGTTGCCTCATAAAGCGGTCTAACATAGATCCTCCACGTTGCGGATCAGGGTGCTCCATACAAGTAAGGTTTTTATTCATAACCTGCGTGAGTTGTCCCAGTACGGTGAGAAGCTGATCAGCACCAGATGTATCACTAGCTCCACCATAATTATCTTGAGCAGGAGGGAAATCCCTACACGGAGTTCGTACATTGATACGGTTTCCATTCCTTCCACTAGGCGCCATTTCTATACAATGGCATAAACTAGATTAGTTTATGAATCAAAATACATAATTCCATACTTATAAAATACTTAACATAAATTGAACTATTTATGGATACAATCCATAATCATAAAAAAAATTTCTTTGAGGAAGTATATACTCATAAACCCTTCATAATTATTTGTAAAGAAAATGAGAGTTATCCTAAGCATATCCCCCGGGAGTGTCGTAACCAAGAGTGCAGCAAGGCCCGTTGTCGTGCACCAGTTCCCGTTCGAGTCTAGCTCAAAGCGGTGTTTTTGGGTTTTACCCCTAGGTACATCTGTGCCAGAGCCGCCTCTACCTGCTCGTATCTATACAGGGATGTATTGCTCGGAAAACTCATAACATCTCTATAATACCAAAATTCTAGGAAGTTCTTCTATACTAATCCTCAAAGTCTATCTTTGGGCTATGTGCTCTAATCCGAGTTTATCTAAATCTAGCGTGCAAGGTTAGTACTAAACTGCCTCTGATACCAACTGTAACGCCCCGACCCCAGCTACCCAGAGTCGGTGCATTACTTCGTAACATTGGCATGATCACAAAAGATCATGTCTCGAAAGACCCATTATTTTAGTAGCCTTGGAAACACTAGATACATTCATAAATGTTACATTACATCATAAAGTGAAAAACTACAATAACATACACTCCATAGTCCACACTTCTATCCTCTTCGGACTATCCCTGCAGGTCATTCATAAAATACTTCTTCACATCCTGGAAAATATTAAAACATTGAAAGGGGTGAGCTTAGATGCTTAGTAAGGATAACAATATTGCGGAATCTTTCATAAATAAAAATTAACATTTAAGGCAATGTATAACTAAATCAAAAGCCTTTTTAAACATGAACTTCAACATAATATGGCAAAAGTAAAATGAGATAATTCCATTTACTTCTTCACATGGATATTCTACTGGTCGAATAATCACATGAAATATCATTAACCACTTTCATAATGATGGAATGCATAATGCCAGACTATCATAACCACGTAGCCAAGGCCTCGTGCCAAGACCACAAATAAGATTTTGTCAAGGCCTCGTGCCAAGACACTAGTTTGTCTCATGAGACCTGCCGATGCATCGAGGAGCTATAGCGGGCTCCACCCATCACTTATTAAGTCCAATGCATTCCTCATATGAATAGGTTTAAACATATCATAAACCATAACATAATCGTATCACATAAAACATGCATAAAGGAAGCATAACATTTCCACATTTCAATCACAAGATATAAATACAACACATTGATATAATAAAAACACTTTCAAAACCATTTTCAATACCAAAATAAAAGAAAGTTAAAACTTTGTATTTATTTTTCATTAAAAAAAGTGATGGCTTTTAGAGGAAGCCTAAACTCAAATAATGGTCACAGCGGCGGAGAAGACATTGTCGCCACATATGTACGGAAAGAAAACATTCCCTTTTTGTCGTTTTGTATAAAAAAGATTCCTTTTGAATAAACGTAAAAGTCAAAGGGGTTTATACACCGTATAAAAGAAATTTGTGTATAAAACCAAATATGCCTCAATGAAAGGAGATTGAGACAAAGTCCTTAAAAAGATCATTTTTAAAATAAAATAGATCTATTATGTGTATCCACTATAGGTACACATAAAGAAAGTAAAAATACAAAATAGGACATAATAATATCATGACATAATTTGAAAGTAGGAGATTAACCCAAAGAATGGAAGTTGGGTTAAGAAATTCCCTTACCTTGCGTCTTGTCCTGACTCGACCGTTCTTTAAACTCCTGAATAATAAACTAGAGTTAATTTATATTTACCTAAGAACCTTTTTCATGTTCATTATTATATTTATATCACTTATTACCATGTTATGAACATTATTTAATTATTTAAGTTTATAACGGTCGTTTTGTCGATCTTTGGTACTTGAGTCAAAAATAAACTTCTTATAATTACAAGTTGTTCATGTGGTGAAATATCCATTATATACAGAATTATATTCATGATTTAGATATCATATATATCATATATATACAGTATATACATTCATTCATAATGTCACGTAACATTTAGAGGTAAGAAATGAAATGTACCGTTCATGGAGACGGTAAGCCGTACGTACGCATGAACGCTACTTTCATTTCTATTTCATATTTAATGGAATGAAATCATAATGATATAAATTTATAATATAATTACAGTATAATATAGTGTATAATACCATTTAATCCATCCTTTATACATCCCACATATGGCATTAACGATTCAAATCACTTTGAGGGGGCGGTAGTCCGCACTTCCTAAAATGAAATTATCACGTTTTACCCATAATGGAAATCATAAAGTATGCCATAAATGAGAAATAAAGAAGCATAAGTAAAAAATAAACATATTTTATATCATATATAAATATAGTGACATCTTAATGGCCACCTTTTAAGGTGTTATATGAGTGTTGAACAATCATCGTTTCGTGAGGCAGAAATTCTCCATCCACAGAAACCGTATGTTCTTTAACCATTAGATGTAGGTGTGTGTAAGTGTAGCTCTAATACTTCTTATAACAACATCCTAGTATATTGAGGATACTGGTTTTGTTACAAAATAAATGAATAAAAATATTTTAGGGGGTTGGAAAAGAAAAATGAAAAAAAACAACATTAGAGAAGACATTACCTCAAAATCGGGTAACTCTTTTTGATTTTAGCCAAAGGATTCCTTGGGAAGAGTTCTGCCCAAAGTGATGCTTCTAGGAGTAAGAGGGGGAAGTTGGGAGAGTATTTGGGCAGAGGTTGGCCGAGAAAAATGGATTGAATGTGTGAATAAGGTGGGAGTGGTGGGGGCCTTTTATAAGTGGAGAGGAGGGGCTCTTTTGGAAGGATTGAAATGTTACATTATTACACAATGATTTTCGGATTATAAAGGTCCCACAATTATATAATTCGTGGCTAAGGTGATAAGGGTTCGAAATCTACCCATACAATAGTCTTTGGACAAGTGTAAGCCTTGGAGTTTACATTATCTTTTCATTTTATTAAAATCGTTAAATAATGAGGTCATCACTGCATCATCATGATGTCATAAATAATTTAATTTATTTAATGTCTAAAAATTATAAAAAAAATACTATTATGTAGGAAATCCTTTTAGCTTTCTAATGAATATTTATAATCAAAATTCGGACTTGTGTAACCCCATTTAAAAACTGTTTTAGTAAAACAACACATGTTTGTGTCAATTTAATGTTAACATTAAATAAATATATATTAATGTCATTTTCCAACTAAAGTGGATCCATGGGGTCCCCAAGTTTACTCATGGGTTTTATTGGTCTGTAATGACTCATCCAATAGGAGTAGGACAAGTGTCATGCTCATCTCATATTATTAAAACATTATTTTTACCTTAAACTACACTAATTACCTCTAATCGCGATTAAAAACTTAAAAGTTACTATTCACCAAAAAATTATTTTAATCACATTGAACCACATTTTACTTCTTAATGACAACCATGTATGTCGGATTTTTGAAAATCAAATCACAAAAGTGGTAATATTTCATTTTAACGAAAAATCATTTTTTAACAACCACTTAGTGGTTTCACTATTCATCAAAAATTGAAGTTTTTCAGAATAAGGCCAAAATTTCACCCTAAGCTATAATTGATATTCCGAATTCAAAAATAATGTCTATTTTACAAAATTCCAAACATATAAGTTACATTAATTAATTTTATAATTAATTCCCGCTGTTACAACAAATAGCGTGTTTTTAAGAAACAATTTATATCAAAAGATTGGCAATTGTTTATGTCCAATTTCAATGTTAAATTAATTCTAATGACCACCATTGGATAAAATGGTAAAAATATATTCTAATTATACTTTAAAACCACTAAACAGTATAATTTATCACTATAAATTATTTTGATTAAAAAAGTTGTTTTTAAGTATTTTTCACTATTCATAAAAATTAGAAGTTCTCAGAAAAATGCCAAAATTTCAACATAGGCTAATTTCGATATTCCGAATCCAAAAATGAATTCCATTTTGAAATATAAAATTTCTATAATTTTAAAAAGTGGTTATTACTATTCATAACGACTACTTTGATTAGTCGCGGTGTTTTAGAACTCGAAGTTGCGTACAATGCAAGCTATTGCATTATTGAATGAGAAGCGTATCATGGAAGCTCGGGGTGTTACATGATTGACATACGGTCCACCTACTGTCCTAAGCCAATGTTCCAGAAGATTGGTCATGTTTGATGGGACCCCCTAACAGTATGGATGATAGACCTTTGGTCCGCCTATTGTAGCAATATGGATGATAGACCTTTGGTCCGCCTATTGTAGCAATATGGATGATATACCTACAATCTGCTTTCTATCATGGGACAACGTTCTGGAAGATTGATCGACGATATTTGAGTTAGGCCCCGTGTTGCGAACATGGTCAGCGATCAGTCCTCATTTTTTGTCCCCGTTTTAGGCCAATGCGATATGGATGCTGCGTTTCCACCACGGTTAACAGTTATCCTCCATCGTCATGCCCCCATAGTGTTCCGGATTTGGGTAAAGTGATTCACCTTTTTCACCTCCCTATGTTTGGATGGATTTCAATTCCATCGGCATTGCCCCGCTCGTGTGTTAGAACACATTGAGAAGGTGATATATCAATCGGTCTGAGGTCCTCTCCTCAGAAGTCCAGGTCCGATTTTGGATTCCTGAAGCTTGGTTGATGCTCCCACGAAGTGGTATGGTATGGTTGAGAATATCAAACCAAAGGTACAAATAAATGGATTTTTCCATATATTGGATCATAATGATGAGAAGTACAAGAAAATGTTCATGAGATGGCCAAAACAGGGCCCTTAAGGATCAGCGTTTTGGATTGATCTTTCCAGCGCCACTACCCTTCGGCTAGTGGCCTCCAGGACTGCTTCTCGCTCCCTAAAGACTATCTCTTCATCAGCGGCCGCAGAGCGTAGTTCGCCAATCCTAGCTTGAACCTGTTCTCATTCTATTTGACGTATGATCATTTGGTGTCTCTCCTCCATCAGTTGCTCTTGGGCGTCATCCAGCTGGGCCGTTAGTTTCTCCACGAGATCAGAGCATGTTACGATGAAAACCTCCTTCTCTGTCGCCTTCCCTTCGAGGCGCCTGACTTCTTGCTCCGCCCTCAGGAATGCTCGGGTGCTCACCGATCTTTCCCAACCCTGGGCAACGTCGGTGTGCCGGCTGCTATCACGTATCTTCTCGGTCATGTAATCACAAACCGTCAGATGAAGGCGTTCAACGTTAGCCCCTCCGGCACAAAGGAAGCGCAGCCAGGTCTGGAGTGATCCCATCTGCCTCAGACAATCCTTCTATGGCTGCCTGAGAAAGCACTGGATACAATTCCACCCTTTGCGCCATGTCATCTGGCTCTCCTCGGCCGCTTCCGAGTCTGAATCGTCTATATCCTCGGGATCAGTAGGCCGGTACGCAGGAAAGGCAGCCAGCAGGTTAGCAGAAGGGTCTGCCTCAAGGATGACTTCCCAAGGAATATGATCCTTGACATCTGGGCAACCTTCCTCTCTCGCCCCAACAACAGCGGTTTCTCCGTTAGCTTCTAGCCTTGCTCCAATTACAGTACCGCTGATGTTCAATGCCCCTACTCACCAATTGCTGGGGCTGACTGAGTTTGGGAGGTATGTTCTGGAGGAGGTGGTACATCCGCCACTGGTCCACTCATGGACGATCCGGGCTCATCAGCCCAACGAGCCTCCAACGCCGAGATCACTGTACGAGGAGCATCCTGATTAGTTGGGGTTTCTGACAGTAATCACCAGCAGCGAAGCAGGGAACTTACAAGAACCCAGAGCGTCATCCACTGGTGTAACACCCCAAGCTTCTACAATACACTTCTCTTTGAATAATGCAATAGCGTGTGTTGTACGCAACATCGACTTCTAACACACCACAACCAATCAAACTAGCCGTTATGAATAGTAATACCCACTTTTTAAAATTTATAAATTTTATTTTCCAAAATGGAATTCATTTTTGGATTCGGAATATCGAAATTATCCTAGGGTGATTTTTTGGTATTTCTCTGAAAAACTTCATTTTCAATGAATAGTGAAACCACTAAGTGGTAGTTAAAAAACTGAATTTTTCATAAAACTTAATTTTACCGCTTCTGTGAGTGGAATTTTGGAAATCTGAGAGACACAGTAAATATCAAGGAGTAAAAGGTGGTTCAATAAGATGAAAATAATTTTTGGTGAATTGTAACTTGTTACTTTTATTTACCACGGTTAAAAGTAAATAGGGTAATTAAGGGTAAAAATGATATTAATATTACCTTAACACATGTCCTAATTCTATTGGACAAGTGTATCTCGACCCAAAACAACCTTAGGAATAAAATATTATCATTTAAGTCCACTTGGATTAGATTAGGACATTTATTGTTATTTAATTCAAAGAAGAGTTAAAAGTGTTAAAATCAATGTTTATTTACTAAATAATTTTTAATATATGGTTATACATAAGATAAATTCGATTGTAAATATTCATTAGAAATATAAAACTATTTTCTACATAATGGTATTTTATTTATAATTTTTAGACATTAAATAATTTAATTTATTTATGACTCAATGATGATGCAGTAATTTCCATAATAGTGAAAAAAATAAAATAATTGATATTATAAATACCCAAATATATATAATTTGAGACTTTTTATGAATTAAAATAATTTTATAGGTTAATATGACATGTTAGGAATGATTTAATTAAATTTTTTTGAAGTAATCATTCTGTTATGATTTTCAAAAAAATCAATTTTCCAAATAGTGTCAAAATTGACATAAAAGAGTTTTTAAAACAAATATTATATTATTAATTGATATTCAATTCTTAAAAATCTAAGGTTCAGCCAAGAGACTTATATCATGATAGGTGTATCATTAATATACCACTTGGGGGTCTCTTGGAGGTATAATAAGTTTATTAACTATATAATATAAAAATACAAAGTGACATGGTAAGTGTCAAACTAATTAACTAAGAGTTAAAACTAAAAGATAAGGTTAATATAATAACCCAAACCTGTCTAAATTCAATTGGTTGAGTGGTTTTCGATCCATCCCCACCTTAAACTTTAAATAATCCACTTTGGAGTGATTAGAAACTGAATATGAATTTATTATAAAATAATATTTCTAGCTTTTCCAAAGGTGCCCATCACCCCTCTTATAAAAGGGAACTCCCCCTTCTCATTAATTCACACCTTCAAAGCCATTTGTCTCAGCCAAAATCTGCCCAAATACTCTCTCAACTTCCCTAACTTCATCCTAGAGGCATTAGTTTAGTCATAAAGCCAACCTAAGGATCCCTTTTTATCAAATCAAAAGGAAGAACCCGAAGAAGAGGTAATGATTTCACCACCCCTTTTCAAGTTCCTTTCTTCTTCAACTTCTTATTTCTTTGTAATTACCATTCTAAAATAATGAATAAAGTATCTCCTATATAATGTAATATTATTATAAATATGGTACAACCATATTCAGTATTTTATCCATCCTTTGATTGACATGTCACCATACGTGCGTACGTACGGCTTACCGTCTCCACGTCGTGGTGTAATTGTTATTCAATATATTATTATTTGGATGGGTATAATAATGATTTGTAATTCATGTAAATAATAAATATAACCTGATAATTATTCTGTATATATGATATACCATCCAATTATATATTATTTTAATATCAAAAGAATGATATTGTCGCTCGTGCGTACATACGGACTACCATCTCCACGAACGCGATGAGAATCATTCTCCATCGTATCCATTCAAGTATAATTATCATTTGATGATTTCACAATAATGTTTAAGGACTTGATATCATTATGGATATGAATAATATACAACCTATCCATGACAAACAAGTCTTATGTAACAAAACATATAAAACAAAACGAGTAAGTTAACACCCGAAACAACGATAATTCTAAAATATTATTAACAAAGCAATGTTAAAAGATCATATCTGACATCATATTAATATATATATGATTCTTGTATAATTTAATAACAATTATTTCACCATTATACAGGAGGTTAACCTACCCCAACCAAGGAAAAGTACAAGGTAAGGGTTTATTTCGCAATCTCTTCATTATCTGAGGTTGTTTATACGTAATAATCTACTGGGATTCTTTATCATCCACATCCATGTTTCTTAAAAATGTATTTCAAAACATTTTCTTTAATATTTACTAGAATATGGGTTAAAGCCATTTATACCCTTGTTGACTTTTATAAGTGGTTTATAAAGGAATCTTTTCGTCTTTTTCCAAACAAGGTCCTTTTTAACATTTTCGATAGAATTAAGGTAAGAATGTTTTTTTACTTATACGGTGGGTGCGGCTATTTTCCACTGTTATAAAATCATCGAATCTTACCTTACAAGCTTATAAGAAATATTTTCAAAGAAAATGTTTTATTTTATATATATATGACTCTTAAATGATTTCAAAATAGAAAGATATATTTCTCTAAAAAGACTTTTGATTTCATCTATGCCAACATCCTTTGATTTATTTTAATCTTATTTGAAGTTGATTTATTATGATACAAAACTTATATATTGTATTTAAGGTTTTGTGATATGTTTGACTATGAATTTGTTATTTTTATACCATTCATGGTTTATGGATGAAGTATTTACATTTCGTATGCTAGTTTTAATACAAATGTTTATGTTATGTTTAAACATTTTCATATGGGAATGCATTGGACTTAATATGTGATGGGTGGAGCCTGCTATACCTCCTCGATGCATCGGTAGGTCTCATGAGACAAACTAGTGTCTTGGAACAAGGCCTTGACAAAATCTTCTTTTTAGTCTTGGCATGAGGCCTTGGCTATGTGGTTATGATAGTCTGGCATTATGCATTCCATCATTATGAAAGTGGTTATTGATATTGCATGTGATTATTCGATTAGTAGAATATCCATGTGAATAAGTAAATGGCATTATTTCATTTTATTTTTTCCACACTATATTGAAGTTCAAGTTTAAAAGTCTTTTGTTTTAGTTATACATTTCCTTGAATGTTTATTCTTATTTATGAAAGTTTCCGCTATATTGATATCCTTACTGGGCATTTGAGCTCACCCCTTTTCTATGTTTTATTTTTCCCAGGATGTGAAGAAGTAATTTATGAATGACCTGTAGGGATAGTATGAGGGGATTAGAGTGTGGACTATGGAGACTATATTATTGTAGTTTTCATTTTATGATATAATGTAAACTTTATTAATGTATCTAGTTATTCCAAGGCTACTAAACTAATCGGTATTTCGAGACTTGATCTTTCTTGTGATCATGCCAATGTTATGTAATAATTCACTGACTCTGGGTAACTGGGGTCGGGGCATTACAGTTGGTATTAGAGGAAGTTTAGTAAAAACCTTGGAAGCTATATTTAGATAAACTCTGATTAGAGCACATAGAACTAAGATGGACTTTGAGGATTAGTATAGAAGAGATTCCTAGAATTTTGGTATTGTAGAGATTTTGTGAGTTTTCTGAGTAATACATCCCTGTCTAGATACGAGCAGGTAGAGGTGGCTATGGAACAGATGTACCTAGGGATAAAACCTGAAAACACCTCTTTGAGCTAGACTCGAATGGGAACTGGTGCACGACAACGGGCCTTGCTGCACTCTTGGTTACGACACTCCCGGGGGATATGCTTAGGATAACTCTCATTTTCTTTACAAATCATTATGAAGGGTTTATGAGTATATAATTTCTCAAAGAAAACATTTTTATGATTATGGATTATATCAAAAAATAGTTCAATTTATGTTAAGTGTTTTATAAGTATGGAATTATGTATTTTGATTCATAAACTGATCTAGTTTATGACATTGTTTAGAAATAGCTCCTAGTGGAAGAAATGGAAACTGTATAAATGCATGTACTCTATGTAGGGATTTACCTCCTACTCAAGATAATTATAGTGGAGCTGGTGATGCAACTGGTGCTGATCAACTAATCACCAAACTGGGAAAACTCACTTAGGTTATGAATAATAACCTTACCCGTATGGAGAACCCTGATCCACAACGTGGAGGATCAATGTTAGATCGCTTCATGAGGCAACAACCACCAAAATTAAATGGGAGTAAAAATTCATTGGTAGCTGAGCAATGGATAAGTTCCCTGGAGAAAATATTTCAAGCTTTGGGAAGTAGTGAAAGGGAAAAAGTTATCATGGTAGTTTACCGCCTCACTGGAGATGCTGATCAATGGTGGTCATTGATTCAAAACATGAAGGAAGATGATGAAGTATCAAATATGGAATGGAGGGAGTTAAAAGATCTGTTTTTAGAAAAAAAATCCTCGTGACCATCGAGCAGATATGGAAAGACAATTTCTGAGTCTGAGACAAAAGGAGGATGCGAATGTCGCAAAGTATGGGGCTAACTTTACAAGGTTAGCAAGGTATGCTGGAGATTATATACGTAACCCAAGAAGTAATATTGATCGTTTCATTGATGGGTTAAAACCATTTCTCCGTCGAGAATTAGTCTCACAATCCTTCTCATCGTACGAAGACATTGTCTCATGTGCTATCAAGACAGAAAAGGAATTCTCTAAGTCTTATGACTTTAAAGCAAAGCAAGAGAAGAAGAGATCTGCTGATCAATATGGGAATGAAAATAAGGGAAAGAAGGGAAAAGTTGAATATCTAACCTGCAATAAATGTTGGAAGAAACACCCCGGTACTTACTTAAAAGGAATGGGAGTCTGTTACAAGTGTGGTGAAAAAGGCCACCAAGCTCGTGATTGCAAGGAGAAGAAGGAAGCTACCGATGTCCAATGCTACAATTGAAGGGAGATGGGACATTATGCAAATGAATGTCCTAAGCATCAGGGGAACTTACCTCAGAAAAGGCCAAGGGATCAAGGCCAAGATTATGCTATCACTACTGCTGAGGTAGAAGCTCCGAAAGACGTGGTGGTAGGTAATTTAATGGTTTCCTCAAGTTTAGAAAATGCATTATTTGATTCGAGATCATCACATTGTTTCATATCTTCCCATCTTTCTAATAAAATTAGATATTTCCAATTTTATTTAATAAGGGAGTTATCAGTTAAAACTCCTAAGGGAAGTATCATTGCAACAAAGTTTTGTGAATCCGTCCCCATTAGAGCACATAAATGTTCTTTATCCGCTGATCTCATCATCATACCTATGATTTGGTTTGATATAATCCTCGGTATGGATTGGATTTCAGACCATGATGCGAATATTTATTGTAAGAATAAGGAGGTTATGATTTTTGATGATGATGATAAGGAACACCTTATCTTTACAGCAGAATCGTCACCACCTAATTCCTATCTTGATCCAACCCCAGTAGCTCAACTAAATTCAATTATTGGGGAGGAATGGGATAAAATTACAGTGGGTGAGTAAAGGAATGTTCAAATAAAGGATGTAACTATTGTGAAAGAATATGTAGATGTGTTTCCGGAATATTTACCTGGACATCCTCCAGAACTAGAAGTTGAGTTTTCCATTGATTTAATTCCTGGACCAAGGCCTATATCGAAGACCCCTTATAGAATGTCCACTATAGAATTAGTTGAACTAAAGAAACAACTAGAGGAATTGAGTAATAAGGGATTTATTCTCCCTAGTGTTTCTCCATGGGTAGCCCCTATTCTTTTTGTTAAAAAGAAATATGGATCTATGAGGTTATGTATCGACTACAGGGAGATCAATGCTATAACAATAAAGAACAATTATCCCCTACCTCGCATTGATGATTTATTTGACCAACTTCATGGAGCTCAATACTTTTCAAATATCGACCTTCGATATGGATACCATCAGTTGTGTGTGAAGAAGGAAGACATTCCGAAGACAACATTCCAAACCAGGTACGGGCATTACGAGTTTACAGTAATGCCTTTTGGATTGACTAATGCACCCTCTGTATTCATGGATCTGATGAATAGAGTTTTCAAGGTATATATCGATGAATTTGTGGTGGTATTTATTGATGAAATCTTGGTATAATCTAAAAGCTAATAAGATCATGAAAATCACTTGCGCATTATTCTGAAGACTCTGAGAAGACATGAATTATATGGGAAGTTTAGCAAGTGTGAATTATGGCTTCAGGAGATTTCTTTTCATGGCCATATTGTCTCTAAATATGGAATCTCTGTTGATCCTTCTAAGACCAATGAAATCCAAGAATGGCCATCACCTACGAGTATAACTGAGGTACATAGTTTTATTGGTTTGGAAGGTTATTATCGGCGTTTCGTCCAGAATTTTTCCCAATTGGCAAAACCATTAACGAAGCTCACATGTAAAGGGGTTAAATCTGTTTGGGAAAAAGAGTGTGAAGAATGTTTCGAATAACTGAAGAGAATATTAATCAATGATCCTATATTGACTCTACCATCGGGGAATGATGAGTTCGTTATTTATAGTGATGTATCGAAGAAAGGACTTGGTTGTGTCTTTATGCAGAATGATAGGGTTATTTCCTATGCATCACGAAAGTTGAAAATTCATGAAAAAAACTATCATACTCATGATCTCGAGTTAGAAGCTGTGATCTTTGATTTGAAGATATGGAGGCACTACCTCTATGGTGAAAAATGAGAGATTTATACTGATCACAAGAGTTTGAAGTATATTTTCTCACAAAAAGAACTCAACATGAGGTAAAGGAGATGGCTTGAATTACTAAAGGATTATGATTGTACGATACACTACCACCCGGGGAAAGTAAACACGGTGGCAGAAGCTTTGAGCAGAAAAGACCATAGAGTTTTGAACAATATGAGAATTGAAAGGGATCCAATTTTCATGGATCTAGTAAAGATCGACATGGGAATAACCAGGGAAGGTGAAACATCAATGCTTTTTCAAATGGTTGCCAAACCATCTTTACTAGAAAGGATTAAGAGTTCTCAGACTGATGATGAATAATTTAAAAAGAAGATTAAAGCTATGAATGATGGGAGATTGAGAGACTTTGTGTATGAAGATGGAATTTTGAAATTTGGGAAGAGACTTTGTGTTCCCGATATACCTGATCTAAAAAGGGAATTGCTGGATGATTCTCATAGTTCCAATTTCTCTTTACACCCTGGGAGGACCAAAATGAATAGAGACTTGAAAGAAAATTTTTGGTGGGACAACATGAAGAGGGAGATTGCTGATTTTGTGTGAAGATGTATGTTTTGTCAATAAGTGAAAGCTGGAAGGCAACAGCCTGGAGGATTCATGCAACCTCTTCCCATACCGGAGTGGAAATGGGAAAATATTACGATGGACTTTGTCATGGGGCTACCAAAGACACCTAGAAGGAACGGTGCAATATGGGTTATTGTTGATCGTCTTACCAAGTCAGCACATTTTCTTGTTGTAAGAGAAGATCTACCACTAGAACGTCTAGAAAGACTATATATTAATGAAGTGGTGAGACTTCATGGAGTACCCCTATCGATTAGTTCTGATCATGATCCCCGTTTTACTTCAAGATTATGGAAAAGTCTTCAGAAATCCTTGGACACTGAAATTAATTTGAGCACTGCCTACCACCCTCAAACAGATGGGCAATCAGAACGAACTATTCAAACCTTAGAAGACATGTTGAGATCCTGCTCACTTGACTTTCAGGGTATGTGGGATCAATATTTACCTCTGTTAGAATTTTCCTATAACAATAGCTTCCATTCGAGTATTCAGATGGCACCATATGAAGCGTTATACAGAAAGAGATGTATCACACCAACCTGTTGGGATGACGTTGGTGAAAGAAAACTTGTAGGCCCAGAACTGGTGGAGAAAACGATGGAAAAGGTGAAGGTAATCCAAAACCATATCAAAGCAGCTCAAAGTAGGTAGAAGAGCTATGTCGATAATCAAAGGAAGGATTTGGAATTTCAAGTTAGTGATCATGTTTTCCTGAAGGTATCTCCATGAAAGGTAGTCATATGTTTTGGTAAGAAAGGTAAACTGAGTCCCAGTTACATCAGACCTTTCGAAATTCTAAAACGAATTGGGGTTGTAGCTTACCAATTGGCAATGCCGCCAAGTCTCTCTAAAGTTCACGATGTGTTCCACGTATCTCTGTTGAGGAAATACATGCCTGACCCAACGCATGTACTCACCTATGAGGAATTAGAACTAGAACCCGATCTGTCTTATTACGAAGAGCCCGTCAAGATTCTTGATATGAGATAACAAGTACTGAGAAACCGGACGACTCGTCTGGTAAAAGTCTTGTGGAGAAACCATAAGATGGAAGATGCAACGTGGGAACCCGAGGAACTTATGATGAAGAACCACCCGAGTCTTTTCATGCGGTAGTATTCTAGAAATTTCGAGGACGAAATTATTTGGAGGAGAGAATGTAACACCCCAAGCTTCTACGATACACTTCTCTTTGAATAATGCAATAGCCTGTGTTGTACGCAACATCGAGTTCTAACACACCACAACCAATCAAACTAACCGTTATGAATAGTAATACCCACTTTTTGAAATTTATAAATTTTATTTTTCAAAATGGACTTCATTTTTGGATTCGGAATATTGAAATTAGCATAGGGTGAATTTTTGGTATTTTTCTGAAAAACTCCATTTTTTGATGAATAGTGAAACCACTAAGTGGTAGTTAAAAAACTGAATTTTTCATAAAACTTACTTTTACCGCTTCTGTGAGTGGAATTTTGAAAATCTGAGAGACATGGTTAATATTAAGGAGTATCTTGTGGTTCAATAAGATGAAAATAATTTTTGGTGAATAGTAACTTTTTACTTTTATTTACCACGGTTAAAAGTAAATAGGGTAATTAAGGGTAAAAATGATATTAATATTACCTTAACACATGTCCTAATTTTATTGGAAAAGTGTATCTCGACCAAAAACAACTCAGGAATAAAATATTATTATTAAGGTCCACTTCGATTAGATTAGAACATATATTATTATTATTTAATTCAAAGAAGAGTTAAAAGAGTTAAAATCAAAGTTTATTTACTAAATAATTTTTAATATAGGGTTATACATAAGATAAATTCGATTGTAAAAATTCATTAGAAATCTAAAAAGATTTCCTAAATAATGGTATTTTATTTATAATTTTTAGAGATTAAATAATTTAATTTATTTATGGCTCAATGATAATGCAGTAATTACCATAATAGTGAAAAATTAAAATAATTGATATTATAAATACCCAAATAAATATAATTTGAGACTTTTTATAAATTAGAATAATTTTATAGGTTAATATGAAATGTTAGGAATGATTTAATCAACTTTTTTCGAAGTAATCATTCTGTTATGATTTTCACAAAAATCAATTTTCCAAATAGTGTCAAAATTGACATAAAAGAGTTTTTAAAATAAATATTATATTATTAATTGATATTCAATTCCTAAAAATCTTTGTTTCGGCCAATAGACTTATATCATGATAGGTGTATCATTAATGGACCACTTGGGGGTCTCTTGGAGGTATATAGTAATTTTATTAACTATATAATATAAAAATACAAAGTGACATGGTAAGTGTCAAACTAATTAACTAAGAGTTAAAACTAAAAGATAAGGTTAATATAATGACCCAAACCAGTCTAAATTCTATTGTTTGAGTGGTTTTCGACCCATCCCCACCTTAACCTTTAAATAATACACTTTGGATCAATTAGAAACCGAATATGAATTTATTATAAAATAATATTTCTAGCTTTTCCAAAGGTTCCCCTCACCCCTCTTATAAAAGGGCACTCCCCCCTTCTCATTAATTCACACCTTCAAAGCCATTTGGCTCGGAAAACCTCTACCAAAATACTCTCTCAACTTCCCTCACTTCATCCTAGAGGCATTAATTTAGTCAGAAAGCCAACCTAAGGATCCATTTTGATCAAATCAAAAGGAAGAACCCGAAGAAGAGGTAATGATTTCACCACCCCTTTTCAAGTTCCTTTCTTCTTCCACTTCTTCTTTATTTGTTATTATCATTCTAAAATAATGAATCCAGTCTCTCCTATATAATGTAATATTATTTTAAATATGGTAAAACCATATTCAGTATTTTATCCATCCTTTGAATGACATGTCACCATACGTGCATACGTACGACTTACCGTCTCCACGTCGTGGTGTAATTGTTATTCAATATATTATTATTTGGATGGGTATAATAATGATTTTTAATTCATGTAAATAATAAATATAACATGATAATTATTCTTTATATATTATATAAAATCCAATTATATATTATTTTAATATCAAAAGAATGATATTGTCGCTCGTGCGTACGTACGGACTACCGTCTCCACAAACGCGATGAGAATCATTCTCCAACGTATCCATTCAAGTATAATTATCATTTAATGATTTCAAAAGAATGTTTAGGGAATTGATATAATTATGGATATGAATAAGATACAACCTATCCATGACAAACACAGCTTATGTAACAAAACATATAAAAGAAAATGAGTAAGTTAACACCCGAAACAATGATAATTCTAAAATATTATAAACAAAGAAATGTTAAAAGATCATATATGATATCATATTAATATATATGATTATTGTATAATTTAATAACAATTATTTCACCATTATAGAGGAGGATAACATACTCCAACCAAGGAAAAGTACAAGGTAAGGGTTTATTTCGCAATCTCTTCATTATCCGAGGTTGTTTATACGTAATAATCTACTGGGATTATTTATCATCCACATCCATGTTTCTTAAAAATGTATTTAAAAACATTTTATTACTATTTACAAGAATACGGGTTAAAGTAATTTAAAACCTTGTTGACTTTTATAAGTGGTTTATAAAGGAATCATTCCGTTGTTTTCCAAACAAGGTCATTTTTAACCTTTTCGACAGAATTAAGGTAAGAATGTTTTTTTAACTTATACGGCAGGTGCGGCTATTTTCCGCCGTTATAAAATTGTCGAAGCTTTCCTTACAAGCTTATAAGAAATATTTTCAAAGAAAATGTTTTATTTTATAGATATATGACTCTTAAATTATTTCAAAATAGAAATAAATATTTCTCTAAAAAGAGTTTTGATTTCATCTATGTCAACATCCTTTGATGGATTTTAAGCTTATTTGAAGTTGATTTATTATGATCAAAACTTCTATATTGTATTGAAGGTTTTGTGATATGTTTGAATATAGATGTGTTATTTTTATACGATTCGTGGTTTATGGATGAAGTATTTACATTTCGTATGCTAGTTTTAAGACGAATGTTTATGTTATGTTTAAACCATTTCATATGGGAATGCATTGGACTTAATATGTGACGGGTGGAGCCCGCTATAGCTCCTCGATGCATCGGTAGGTCTCATGAGACAAAATAGTGTCTTGGCACAAGGCCTTGGCAAAATCTTATTTGTAGTGTTGGCACAAGGCCTTGACTATGTGGTTATGATAGTCTGACATTATGCATTCCATTATTATGAAAGTGGTTATTGATATTGCATGTGATTATTTGATTAGTAGAATATCAATGTGAATAAGTAAATGGAATTATTTCATTTTATTTTTTCCAAACTATGTTGAAGTTCAAGTTTAAAAGGCTTTTGTTTTAGTTATACATTTCCTTGAATGTTTATTCTTATTTATGAAAGTTTCTGCTATATTGTTATCCTTACTGGGCATTTGAGCTCACCCCTTTTCTATGTTTTATTTTTCCCAGGATGTGAAGAAGTAATTTATGAATGACCTGTAGGGATAGTATGAGGGGATAAGAGTGTGGACTATGGAGACTATATTGTTGTAGTTTTCATTTTATGATGTAATGTGAAATTTATTAATGTATCTAGTTATTCTAAGGATACTAAACTAATCGGTCTTTCTAGAATTGATCTTTCTTGTGATCATGCCAATGTTATGTAATAATTCACCGAATCTGGGTGACTGGGGTCGGGGCGTTACATCCGGTGTGCTGGCTGCTATAGGAGCTGTCGTGGCAGGAGACCCCTTAGTGATTGTCAGTTCGATGATCGGCGTCGGAGCGTCATGCTGTCCCACCGGCGCTTCTCCTCCCTCCTCTGTTGGGGATGTTTGATCAGAACCTATGTGCTCTTGAGTGAGATAGAGAGATGGATTATAAATTGAAGAAGATAATGGGAAAGTAAGGAGGGTGAATAAGGATAGATACAGACCTCGAGCCGTTTGGTTATCTCCATGTCAGAGCTGAAAATCTCACCGCTCTCCTGCAAGTTCCCTTGGTAGGCCGCCCCCTGCGACCCCTCACCTTCAGGTTCTCCTTCTCCTTCGCCTTCTCCTTCATCTTCTCCTTCACCTTCATCTTCTCCTGTTTCCTCTTCTCCCTCCGACTCATCATCATTGTTGCCTTCTCCCGGTGACATCACTTCCGGATCATGCTCTTGGCCGAGCATCACTTTCACTAGGAAAGGTGGCTCCGCACGCTGACCACTTTGGCACGCGTATGTGTCCATGGACATTAGATATGGATGCCGCTGATGGAAGTTTACCCGGTCAGTAACTCAAATGAGTCCAACCTCTGGCAGCTGGATCCCGTCCTGCATTATCTTATGCCAGATGGATTCAACGCTCATTGATTTCCTCAGGGTCATCCAAGCCGACCACAGTGCCGGGAAAATTGAATCTTAGGAAGGTTTGAGCAGGTATCTTATCTTCTTCTCGGGCATTTCTCTGGTCGCCTCGTGTGACCCCCCTTTGGGAAATGAGGTCGCAACGACACCATGCGGTGCCCCCACTGTTGAGGTCATGGCCTGCGCAGGCCTCGCTGCCTGACGCACCTCTGGTTCCCCCCTTCTAGCAGCACCTTGCCTGCTCCCCCATCGCCCGGTTTCCATGTGGGTAGTGTCGAGTTGTCGGACTCACTTGCGTAAAATCCCCTCAGGGTACAAAATAATCCAGTGTTCGTCATACTCGGTTGATAAGCCGGCATCGACCCCGATGGGGGGAAGGGTAATGAAGTCAACATAGCCATAAGTGGTGAACATTAACCACATATGGAGAAGGACACATGGATTCTTCTCCTCCTAAATGTCCATGAATACATTCTTCGGCATTCACTGGAGGCACCCGAACTGCCTGGCGAATCGGGATGGCATGTAAGGCTCACAGATGATCTTCCCATCAATCCGAGCTACAAGCACCCCGCCATGGATGCTATGGAAGTATTCTTGTTGCTCCAGCGAGCCTTGACCATTATCCACCATCTGGCCGACCGGGGTGGGGAACGTGATGAAGTTGAAGTTGGCGTGGTTACCGATTCGGATCCTTACGCCCTCCTCGTTGAGCGTCATCGGTGCAACCCCAAAAATATTCAGTAGAGATGGCCGCATGATATTACTTGGAGGACGAACAGTGTTCAAAAAGGTGTACCCACCCAGATGAGCTGCAACCCAGCCGTGAAATATTTGTAAGGGGCCACATACTCTCCGAGGCGACCCCCCTCTAGAGATGTGTCCCAAAATGGCATACAACCTAGCCAACACGGGGACCCCCATATTGAACCTTTTATTGGTGGCCATGGTGCCTGTCGTCACTAGAGTTGCTGGACGAACACTCATTCTTGCGTCCCGCATCCGCAGGATCCACCTTCTCAGGAAGGCGGTGAGGAACCCGGCATATCGGACATTCAAGTACCAGGCCTCAATAACATGGTATCCCCACGATTGGTATTGCCCCACCTCCAGGGTCCTCCAATACGATCCATTATTGCTCCTCTGAGCCGTGGTTGGGCACCGTTTACCCCGTCCCGATGTCTTGATCACCGGGTACTTCTCCAGGAACTGGTTGAACCAGTCCTTATAGGCGATGTCCTTCTGGAAGTCCGTGACCTTCAGCCTCTCTTTGGCCAGATCCAGCAGGTGCCACATCAGCATGGGGGGTCTGTGACCTATCTTCCCAGGTGTTCATTGGAGGAATGAACTCGTCGTATTGGTAGCCCTCCAGTGGGATACCTCCGATGCAGTGAACATCCCAGAGACTGATGCCCACTTCCCCATGATGGAGAGGGAATGTGTTGGTGTCAGGGGACCATCGGATATACAGCTCCAGCCCATGTTTAGGTTGATGGTAGAAGTGTAACCGGGACGTCCACACCGCCTCGAACAGACCGATGTGCCGCAGCTCGGCCCCAAATTGATCACACGTATGGTGAACCTAGAATGCCCAGGCCCACTCACTGGTAAAGTTTCCCCCGGACCGCAGGTTGCAATCTTTCAGCCAGCCCTTAGTATCTTCCGTGATGCTCTGACTGAACGTGCTTGCGTAAAGGGCCAGGGATCTCTCTACAATAGGATCACCACTGTCAATGGTCCTGGTCCTCGGGTTCAGGACATACACATCCATGTGTCTGGTTTCCCTGGCAGGATGGTCGTTGTTGGTGATATTATAGCAGGGAAGTTCGTCCTCCCGGGTCACCCATGACCGCGGTGTGTCCACCTCGAAGACCGACAGTGGGACCTCCTCCAAGATGCCGAAGTTCCAGAATGGGAGGTTGTTGGATAGAGGATACCCTTTATGGGCAGGGGTCAGCAGGTCGAACAAGGTAAGGTTGTTGGAAACAACCACCTTGGCACCATAAACCTCTTCATTGGCCGCCATTTCAGCTCTACGAGCAGCGACTTCCCCCTCACTGACCTGGTTCATGGACATCTTGAGTCCTTTGAGAGTTGCGCTTAATCCTGATGAGGTGCATGGAATTGGAAAAGGTTGCGCGCAATCTGGACTTGCGGTGTGAAATTTCTGGAGTCAGGCGTGTAATCAGGACCGTTGGTGCGAAATACCCCGAGTTTGCATGGAAATGCCCCTGAAACCCGGAAGGAATTGCGCGCTACCAAAGCGTTTTTTACACGCAGCTGCGGAAGCAATTTCATGCATGAGAGAGTTGAGCTTATCGTGCAGAAAATCTTGAGTACAGAGCTTGGGACCCAGTGCCCCTTTTATAGGCAAGTCCGGGGTTCCGCGCCGTTCAAAAAGCGAATTCTGTGCCGACCGGGAGTTTTTCACACCCCGTTTGGCTTTTTCACGCATAGTGCCCATGAAATACACCACTTCGGCATTTCTGCGTTTCCCTCAGAATCCGATCGTTGCGACCTCTCACCGATCCCATTCTGAGGGGGGGCATTTGTAGACACCGAAAAAGTCTGTAACTCATAAAGGAAGTTCCAAAATGACGAAGAGAATTCATATTCAGATTCGGAGGCTCGATCCGGAGGGCCTGGAAGTGGTGTGCGAAATTAAGGAGGACTTGCGTGAAAAAATGTTGCCTACACGAAGGACATCCGGGATTCGCGGAAAGGACCCAGTGCGGCGCACAATTTTGCGCGCCCGGTTCCGCGCGATGAGGCCTTTCGTGCTGATAGGTCCTAGCATGGAAGATTTCGCGTCCCTCCCAGATTCCGCGATGCTTGCAGCCTATAAGTAGAAGGAGACCCCTTCTGTTTCGGGGTTGCGGAACTCATACCAGCTCCTATGTGCGAAGTTGGACTCCCACGCGTACAATATGACTTTCAGGTATTGACCCTTTTTGCGCAACCTTGCCCTGGGGTTCGCCTTTGCATGCAATCCCACCGGCTTAAATAAATGTGCAAACTCCTCCAAGTTCCTCCTTTTCGCGCAATCACTTCCATTACGCAAACTCCCTCCTTTGCGCAGAAACCACAATTGCGTGCAATCCCGTCATTAGGTTTTGCCCAACCTTTGGGATCGGTCGTTGCCCCTGACACGCAATACCTCTACCCAAATTGCGCATCATCCCAGTGTTTTGCACGCAAACCGTCACTTTGCGTGCAAACCACAGGATCCCTAACCTTTACACCCCCCGGGTGCCTCCCTGCATAGACACCCGATGTCCTCTATATCGGGCATACACGCCATGCATTGTTTTCTCGTACGGCCTTCCAGACTCGCACGAAGTAACCTCAAGGTCCATTGGGTGGTGTTTCCCATTGCGTCACTTTTCCTTATGCTCCTTCTCATAGGCACGCTAACGGGTATTACTTCTTTGCATAGCCACGCTAACATGGACCCCTCGATGGTTCACCCTACAGCCCCCTTCACTACAGCCTTGCCGATGCCTTCCCTCCCACAAGGGGTAGAGTGTGTTGGGTATGTAATCCCTAGGGGTGTGGAGAGAACCCACCTCATCTGAGCTGTAGGACGTTAAACTTCCAAGCACCTCGTCCTCAACACATAACATTAAACTATGCTCCGACCCCATTCCTCGCACGCAGGGTCCCGTCGGCACGGATATGCTCTCCACCCGCTCGTCTCCACAGGGATGTCAGGGTCATCCCTCACAGGGGGGTGATTTATTGGAGTGGAGTTTGTACACAGGGGAAGGGCTACCTTAGAGCGTAATCCCCTAGCCTTTCTTGAGGAAGGTAGCACCCATGAACCTCCGTACTTCCCAACTGCCAAGGCCAGGGGAGGGTGTGATAGGGAACAAGGCATCTCTTTTGTTCGGTCCCAAATCCCTCTCCCTCTATGCTTTTTCGCATCACGGGCCTCCATCCTAGAGTAAGCCCCGACACCAAGGGCCGCTCAACGCGTAATCCCCTCTCCTCTTCTAACGGATGCACCCTTTGCGACGTGATCGTCTGGTCCCTGCTGCCTCTTGTTTCTCACACCGAGCATGACTCACGTGGGCTTAGAGTGAGCATCGACCATGACATCCTCATTTTGGGCCGCCTCAGAGGGTAAGCCCCATCCCAGTGAACTTTGAGAACTTTGATCCATTTCAAAGCATGGTACGTAGGTAGGCTCCATGAGGTTCAAGCCTACCACCTGGTTGTTCTGACCTCTTCACGTCGGTTCGCAAAACATTTTGGACCGCCTCAGAGTGTAAGACCCAAATTTCCCGTCCCGCAAGACGTTAAACTGTATGACCTCGTACCGCATGACATTAAACTGTATGCCATCCCTCATGATGTTAAACCGAATGCCCTCGTCCCGCATGATGTTAAACTGTATGCTGTCCCACATGACGTTAAACTGCATGCTCTCGCCCAGAACGACGTTAAACTGTCTGTCTCATCCTGCAAGACATTAAACTGCACCACCCGAACTACATGGACTTTGATTCGTGCTAAATCATGGTACGTAGGTAACCTTCATGAGTTTCATTCCCACCACTCAGTCGTTCTGACCCCCTTCGCATCGGTTCGCCAACTCTATGGTCCGCCTCAGAGCGTAAGCCCCATATTCATCCATTATGGGCCGCCTCAGAGCGTAAGCCCCAAATTCCCCCTTCACTCCATCACCCATCCTGATTCTTACCTGGGATGCCACATCCTGGTGGGATCATGCCACCTCATTCCACTCCACTGTATCCGGGAAGCCGCCCACGTGCTGGCCCCAACATCGGAGTTCCCCTCAGGGGGTCCTGTAATCTGATCCACTCTCAGTGTTATGATCAGTCTGATCCATCTTTGCAAGACGTTAAACTCATGGAATACCCCGTGTTAAACATGGGAAGCTGACGGAAACCTCACATACATGCCTATGGAATGAAAGTTCCCCGCATTCTATGTGGGATGCCTCGGGCTTCCGCGCCCTCGAGAATCCCTATAATAAGGGATAGAAGATAGACATGCCAATCCCCCAGCATCAAGACATGCCAACGACACTCCAGCGTGGACATTCTCCTCACCGAAGGTTGCGGCCCCGACCAGACCCCTTGGAGCATCTCTATGGAAGTAGCATAATTAACTGGCATCCATGAAGATATGGAACCGGGAACGAGATTCACGAACCCGTCTTAAATCTATGAGGGAGAGCCGGACTAGGTGACGAGCTCCAAGGAGGAATCCACGGAAGGAAGAACGGACATCCCATAATCCCAGTTTCGATCAAGGAGAAGACATCCGTGAATAAGGAATAGATTCCTCCTACCTTTGGAAAGCAGGAATGCGGGGCAACAAGCTGCGCGTCCTCCCCTGCGCGACGGACAAGCATGCACGCCCCGACGGAAAGTGTCAGAAACAATATTATTTCAGAACATGAATGAGTCTCTCATGAGAAATATAAAGATTTATGGATAAAAGAGGGAGAAAAAATACAACATTTTCCGAATTTCCTAAAATAAAGGACGCATATTGAAGTTCTAAAGATCCTCATGGAGGATGGTTTTTACACTAGTGTTCTTGAAGTGGTGAAAGGTGTTTTCAAGGATAAAAACCCCCTTCCTTTTGTTTTTAACCCTTTTATACATGAGAGATACCTAGTGGGTCATTATTTCTTGTTTGATTCTATCCTCAAGGTGGTGTTAGACTCTAATAATTCTTATTTTGAGTATATCCCAGATGAGGCAGAGTTTTATAAAGTGGTTCTTTCCCTCATCGTGGAGGGTACTCTGGGTCTATATTATTTTCTAGGCACATTTTATGTATCCTATTGGGACCTCATTAAGTGTAATATCTTGTATTCTATTTAGGATTTCTATAAGGAGGTTACTTACTCTAAGTGGACAGCATAACCATGATCATTATTATTCTAGATGTGAAGGACCCCTAATTTATTAAGAATTATATACCTATTAATTTTTTTATTTCTCTACAATGTTAGTGTATGTGTGGTTGAAAAAAGGCACTCTCTTAATCTTCATGAATGGGTTTTAGAGAAGCAACACGGTTTTATAAGATAAATATCTACCCGTGATACCATTTAATTGACTTGGGATATGATTGGACATGTTTATAGTAATACCCATGGATCCAAAATTTCTATTAATTTAGATATGGATAAATCATATGAATGGATCAAATGGGGTTTTATCATTATGGTTATGGGATTCATGGGCTTCTCCAACTGGGTGATTGATCTTTTATTTAGATGTTTCAGGTCCCCTGGGTTTTTGGTGCAATTTATGGTAGGATATTTGGATTCATTAAGACTTTTCATGGTATAAATAAAGTGAATCCAATGAATCTGAGTCATCTCATTATGGTTCATGAATTATCTAGTGGTCCCCTAATGAGGGATATGAATACAGAAAACATAATTCTCAATTGGGAAAGAAGACACTTTAATGATGTGTCCCCTATTCTATTTACTGATGAATTTTTTTTGTTTAGTAATGGAGGAATAATATCAATTTTTAGTATTAACAAAATCTTTGTTGAATATTGTATGTGTATTTGGTAGTGTATGAACTGTGAGAATAATAGTTTTTACATATCTAATTCTTGTTCTGATAGAGGGAAAAAATTGAGGAACTTCTTGGTAATAGTAGATGATTTTTTCCAATGGGATATATAGGGTCCCCAGTCCCAACTGTAAGATTATATATTCACCAAATTTATCTATTAGTTGATAGTATTACTACCCATATCAACAACTGGAATAAACTTTTCTAATTCTTTGAGGGCTAGATACCTCTTGTTAATTCTGTACTTAATTTCATCCTGATGCATGTGGTGGCAATGCTCATGGTTCCAAAAATGGTGGTTAGGAATATTGAGAGGATGATTATAGTATTAAATTTTGAATCACATATAGAATCATGGTTCCACTTGGACTCTTAGATAATAATGGATAAACTGATAGATTTTGGATGTATTACTCTCAAAATTGTGGGGGTCACTATGTTGCACTTACCAGCCAAATTGGCCTGATGGGATTTGGAGAGTCACACACTAAGGGGATATTTATCATCAAGAAATATATGGGGAGAATGTATATCATTCAAAGGAATATCTCACCTCTTTTTTAGATTTCATGGAGCCACCAACCTAAGATACAATGCAAGTCGCGATGGATTTTTGGTCATGGGGAGATTAGCTTCTAGAGCCAGAATTGGATGGATTTTTCTCTTGGTTTTATAATGTGTCCAACCCCTAGAATCACATTCTCATAGGCATAATATCACCAAACATTAACTAAGTCTCTATTTGATAAAAATATATATATAAACTTCAACAATATCCAGTTGTCATGAAACTATTATTATATTGTTTTCAAAGGGGGCATGCTGAGAGTATTTTCCTCCAAAATATATCGTAAATTTTTTCATCCTAACATGGATCATATTGATTGGAAGAGAGTGATATGGTGAAATTAAATTCCTTAAATTTATAATTTTATCATTTTTAGTATATGGAATAACATTTTTTCTATTGATGAGGTGATCAAACAGAAACAGGTGAACATGGTGTCCAATATCTTGTTTTATTAAAGGTATAAGGTGGAGAAAACTAAATATATTTTATTTTAGGGGGATTGGGTTGATTATGTTTGTATTGGGTTCAAAATTTCTATTGGTCTTGGAAAATAGTTGTAAAAGGCGATGATTCTTTATAGGCCTAGATCTATGGCATGTAGAGTGGCTTTCATGAGTATAAGGTGTGAGTTATCTACAAGTTTTTGGTACATTTGGAGTTCCAAGAATAAGGTTTCACTTGATGACAATCCTTTCTCATTTCTCACCATGTTGTTCTATGAAATATTCCATGTGGTCAACCTGAGATCTCTCATAATGTATGTGTATATTTCCTCCTCCTAAGGATGGTTCTTACTGGAAGAGCCCCCTTTTCCTCAACACATAGATTTTATCCTCTGTATAGATGGGTTTATTATAACCCCTATAAGTGAGTTTAAACTCAATATCTATGGCTCTTGTAATCTTATACTCATTGGGGGTAGATATTTGAGGGAATATAATGGTTCGGTTGTGGTTTATTAGAGTACGTTCAATTGGTAAAAAAATTATCTCATTATAAAGGTCATAACATTTCATAATGGGATTGAGGTGTGTGTTGGTTTTAATAGATCTTTGGTGGTGTTTGATTCAATATCATGTATCATATTTAACTATATCTAGGAAAATATATCACCCCTTGTTCTATCATCTTTCATATCCGTAAGTATAAGTTCCTCCTTAATCAAAAAACTGTGATTCGCACGTAGTGTGAAAGAAATAATGTGGCTGAAAACTTGGATTCAAAGGGTTATGATGAAAATCATTGAATTAATTTTTATAGTTTGGGATATATTCCCCCTAAATTTGTAGAACATTTTTTGGAATCTTCCCATGGTATTCATTACATTAGGATCCCATAATTCTGATTTTTTCATTATTTCCTTTTGTTTTAATAAAATTAGATTTTGAATGGATGTAATAGAAGTCCACCAATCAATAACCAAGACATAAACTATATATCATACTGAATATAAATAAAAACTATTAATTTAATCTCTCCCACAAATAAATTCTTCAACAGATGATAAATATCCTTTAAATTATCATGAATATATCCCTACAGATCATTGGTATGTTTTAGAGAGGTTTCATGAGAAACTAATGAATCTTGGGAAATTCATGATTAATTATAATATATTTTTTCAAAAAAAGGAATGTCAAAGTTTATCACTTCATAATTTATTATATGAAGTAATAATCTAAGAAAATATTTCAATTGATTTTATACCTTAAAACATGTAACAAAATTACCATTATAAAACAAAATATTAAAAATATAAAATAGTGTTACGAGTAATGCTATAATATATCCCATGAATTCAATGAAAACCATAACTTAAAACCATGAAAATTTCACCCTTCAAATGCTGATAATCCAAAAAACATAAAATCATATCAAAAATCATGACAATGTAAATTAAAATAATCACATCATGACTTACTCCTCTAAAATTCAAGTTTCATTACCAAATCATCTCCAAAACCCATTCATAAAACAAGACATGATCCAATTAAAGAATGATATAATCACTAAAAACATGATATATTTCACATATAGTGTTAGTTATAAGACTAATAAATCATAATTTTCTCTATTATAACAAAATATAACTGAATCAAGCATGGAAAAAAAATTTCCAAGAAGTTTTTTAAAAAACATCAAAGGGTTTTTTGTTTCGATTCAATTCCACTCAAAATTAAACTCTTAATATTCATCTTCGTCCTATAATGAATATAGATTACATAAAATAAAATATAGATAAAAATATGAAGCCATCTATTAGGAACCTCTCAAAATAGTTATATCCTAAAAAACATATAAAAACTTAAACACCAAAAAATCCTAACCATGAATATTTAACCATATACTATTAGATTTTAATTTGTTGAAGTAATAAAAAAAGAAATTTTGTAAATTTAAATACATTAATATGTTTTCATCATATTAATATAGTTGATAGTATAAGATACAAAACTAAATTATTAGAAACATGAATAAAAATATGGATTCCATGGTATTTAATGATATATATGAAATGAATGTCAAAATAGCGAGACTTAGAAAACCCCCTGAAATAATAAGTATTTTAAATATTATAAATTAAACACAATTTAAAAACTTGATCAATTAAATGGGTAGTCATTTCAAATCTAGGGGTCCTTTGATTATATTATATTAGGTATTCTAGGTATGGGTATCCCTAATTATAATATGTATTCATATTCAATGGTAAGAGTTATATTAATCATAATAAGGCCACTCTAAAAGGATTAGCTTCCTTGGGGATTAGTGTAAGGATAATTTATTTAATTATTTGAAAAAATTATTTCCACTTAAATATAAAGATTTCATACATGATTTTACTAACCTGAATGTATACCAGAATAGATAAATTTTGAGGCAAGTTTCAAAGAGACTCTATATTTTGTGAAATATATATCTTGAACTACTAATAGATATAACCCATGAGCTTGTAATTTGGGTGGTATAATGTTCAACAAATGTATTTATTAAATTAATATAAATATTATAACCACCCAATAAATATATATTGTTAAATATTTTTAAATGAATTAAAAACATAATTATGATATCATTTAAAGGTGTGATCTCTAGTTTACTAGCTTGAAATCTATATTTGAGAATTTTTTTCAAGTATAAAATTTTATAGCATAAGGATGTGAATTTTATAAAAATTAATTTCATTATAGCTAACTCATGGATATTTCATACTAAGTGTGAAAAATATATTTCTGTTCAAATATATAGGATCATAGATATTATAGAATTAATGAATGGGTATGTAAATATATGTATTAGAAATAGTTTAATTGTTTCTACCTTAAATTTATAAATATTATACACATCATCCAAGAATATTAATTTTATATTTGAAAATTTGTTACTATGTTACAAAAATAAATTGAAATTTAATTTCCCTATATTATATCAAAATAAAGTATTATTATTATTGATTTTGAAAAATAGTTACTATATATATACTAAAAATAAATTATTATATTTGGAATATGGTTATTTATTTATGAATCTCTGGTATGAATAATCCAATCTACAACATTAAGGTTATCATGTATAGGGAAGTTGACTCTAACATCGCATATTTCTAGAATTATTGACTAAGTAATAAAAATTGTAACTTCATTAAAATATGAAATAGAGATAAATTATTAGAATAAATTAGTTATGAATCATTTAATAAAGGTGAATCATTATAATTAAGTAAAATAAAAATTGAATCATTTTTTGTAAAATGTGAAAGGGATAATATACTATTATAAAACATACATAATGCAGTTTTTCGACCAATGAGAACAAAATAAATTATTGGGTATAGGTAATTAAAAAACCATATTTATGAGTTTATAAGGTATGGTTATGTGTATTCTATGAATTATAATTTTTAATCATTGAAAATGTTCAAGGTCTTAAAAAAGTAAGTATGATATCAACATGGAAAATGTGTTAAGATAATTCAGTCATATAGTGGTGGGGAATTCATTATCAATGAAATTATTTATTAGTTATGATATTATTTAATAGTAATAAAATTCACAACTCATTGAAACCCATAATTGAATGTAATTCTTAAGAAGATTAATAATACATTTTTTAAAATTGTTTAGTCGATGATGAGTCAATGTGACCATCTTATATTATTCTAGTAATATACACTCAAAAAATCACCATTAAATCTAAAATTTATTCAATATTAATCATTATTAAATACACCATATTTTATATAAATTGAGAGTTATAAAAATTTTAATTCTATGAGGTTTTATATTTTTGATGTTGAAATACAAAAAAATTATAAATGAACTTATTTTTATTAAACAAATGAAACTAGGGGATATGATTTTTTTATCCTATATAAAAAAAGTATTTCTGGATCATATTGGTAATTTCATTATGAAATAAAATAACAAATGATAGGTAGTTATAAATAATTATAAACATGGGGATGTTTAATTCCAATAGAAATGAATGGATCTTCATATGTAATGTGAGTTGATACTTTAAGAAGTATTCGGAACATTTGTTTCAAAATGTACATATAAATCATGAATGTCTAGTAGGATTTGTCACAAGCATGGAAGTTAGGTATTTATTATGTAAAATATTTATTAGGTAACATTCTAAGGAGATAAACCTACTACATATTAGTAGTTCACTATGAGTTATAATTCATTTAAATTGTTAAGGGCAATGAAGTCAGATATGGAAACCATGTATAAAAACCATCTTAAGAACATAGAGAATTATTCTGTAAGGGTGATTTAAATATGGATCAAGAGGGTTTTATTTAACAAAACTAACATGGATATTAAAGTTTCATTTTATAAATATTCAATGTTGGAAATGGGAATAAATATAATCATTATATTTAATATAATAAAATATTTTTACTAAAATTTATGATAAATACCATTAATATATGTATTACCATATATAAAATGGGTATGAAAACATATTTCATTAAAATTAATTCAACTAAAAATTCATATATATGAATTAAATCAATTTTTTAGGATCCAAATGGTGTTTATAAGAAATAAATCTTGAAGAAATCCATGTATGTATTTAATCAAGATTCATAGTGTTACAAAAACATTATTGATAATGAAATCAATGAATTTTTTATGATTATGTATCTTTTTGATTCATATGTATACAATAGGGTTAATGGGAGGGTTTTGTGTTTCTAGTATTATATATGGATAGATAAATAATCATAAAAATGATATCCAAGTGTTATATTATTTAAATATGTATTTGGAAATGTATATCTCAATTAAAGACAAGGGTAAAGTGGTCTTTAAATTATGTCTAAATATATATAGAGATAAAACAAAAAGATTTATTATTTTGAGCCAAAATAATTACATTATAGAAGAGATAAAAAAAGAGAACCCCATTATTATTTAGTTACCCATTTTCAATATTTTGAATCTTATAAAGAATCAAAGTTATTCAAATACGTTCAAATGAAAACACTAAATGAGATTCTATATAATTCAAAAAATGGAACCATTATATGTATCATATTATATAAGATACTAGATATATCTTATGGTATGAAAAGATCTAGTAGATTGTAACCCAATCATAATGTGATTCACTAGATTTTGGTGAAGAACATTCATATTTACTTGATAAGAACATATGATTTGTTTTGGTATTTGGTGGTGATAAAGAGATTATTGTAAAGAATTTCATTGATTCTAGGTACCAAACAATTAATAATGATTCAATATCTTAATATACATTCATATTATTTTATCAAAAATGATAATAATAGTTATAATATCTCAAAATAACCCACCATGATTGACTCAATAGCATTGTCCAAGTACGTCCCCATATTAAATGATTATAAGGAAACTAATTCGATCAATAAGTTCATCACTAATCTCATGGTGTTTCCAAACATATTAAAATAAATAGATCACTAATATAAAAAATATGGATTAATTTATCAACTCATAGAACCTCGGTCTCATTAATAGACAAAAACACGTCATCCAAATATACCATCTCATTCATGATAATTTTTAATTTGGTAATATTCATATTTATTGGGTGAATATAGTAGATAATGTAGAGGATCCATTAAGGATTATTATATCATTTTATAAAGAAATAGTTTCATAAAATATTCATGAGTGTTAAATAAAAAATAAAATGAATGTAATGTTTTTTGTTAATTTGAATGTATAATGGATTTATAATAAAAAACTCAATTATTAATTTATTTTTTGATCTATTGATTTCATGTGATAGTGGTATACTGAAAATTCATTTAATTATGATGTTTATTTATCCTTAATTAATAATACTAAATGGTTTTTGATAATATGTAAGCATTTTAATGAGTTTAATTTCATACGTAAAGAAAAGTAGTGTTATGAGATAGATTGTAGTGAATTTTATTTGGTTCAACCTAAAAAAGTATATAATAAGGAATTTAATTTTGATTTTAATAATATATATAGGGTTTTATAATTTATAATAACTTCTGTTACATATGGTTAAAATTCATCATTCATGTGAACCTTCCTATGTTTCTACATTAATTATTTTAGTATTGAGGGTGATCTAATTAATGGTGGATGGGTTATATCTACAAATGTGATACATATTTGTTAAACAATATAAGATTTATCCTACTTATAAAAGTATAAAATTATCGATCTTAATTGAATTAAATAGATCAAATTCATGTCTATTCTTGGTTGAGTATGTTTGGAGAATTGGGCCTTAGGATAAAATTATGAGTGTCTAAAAAATAAAAATATATGTTGGGAAAAAAATACCTCAAGGAATCATTGAATAATTTTTGGGTTGGTTGTGTTTGTAGACAAAGCGGGATTGGTTGTTTTATTTTTTGGAAAGGTGGGTTTCCAAGTTTAGTTTGTTGAAAAAGGGGGAATCCATAGTGATTTATCAGGTTTAAGGGATGTTGTTGACAATCTGTGATTGATAAAAGAACCTTGACAAAGGAATAGAGTTTTTCATGCAAGAGGTTTTTCGAGATCAGAAGCTCAAAAATTGTAAAAGTCATGAGGTGCGTGAAATATTAAAGTGTTGTGCGAAATACAGTGTTACGAGGAAGATGTGGTTTTCTTGCTTGAAGAGGATTACATTCTCAAAGATGGATTTTCGCATTGAAGTTGTATTTTCCTATAAATATTATGTGTCCCCCTTAATTCATAGGAGCTCAAGACTTAGGGAAGATTTGAGCTTTAGTGCGCCTAAAAAAATACGCTAAGGAAGTTGCGCGAAAAAATTGGTGTTATGCGTAAAAAATGGCATTGCACGTAAAGGTTTACATTGCGTGTAATAGAATTATTGAGATTATTCAAAAAGTGGAGTTAGGATTATTCCAAAAAATAGATATTTTTCACACAATTCAAGGTAATTACATGCAAGGTGCAGTAAGGGTTGCGTGTAAAATTTTAGGTTGCCCAGTTCAATTCTGTGGAAAAGTAATATTCATCTGCGGGTGAAAGTTGTACTTCAATAGAGCATCTACCAATAGTAAAGGATTTATAATTCATATATGATAATTAAGATACCTATAGGTCTATAAACTGTGAGTAGATATTAAGAATAAGTAGTGAGAAAACTTCAGTTGAGAGAGAAGTGAGATTCATATTGTGAGAGGTTGTAAAACTAGGAGGGACAGTGAGTCCACTTTGAACTTTGTAAACAACAGTGCACTTTTAGTGGATTTGGTACATCGGCACATCATCGGTGTATGCTTCTTAGACGTATCCCAATGATGTTGAACCAAGTAAAAATTATCATGTCATGTGCATGATTTATGTTTTGTTTATAATTTTCTATAGGAAAGAGAGAGAAGAGAGTTTTTCTTAACAGAAAAACAAGATCAATAGGGTCAGTTGTCTTAATCTGTCATACCCTAATTCATCCCCTCTTCGGATATCTAACCTAATAGACCTAACAATTGGTATAATAGGGAAAGGTTAATATTAGTGGTTCTCTCTCAAATAGAGGTCACCAATCATAAAGAGATCCCAATATTTGATGGGAACAATTTTTAACTGTGGAAGAATCAGATGCAACACTAATTCCGATATTTGGGAATGGATGTGTTCACATCAGCAATGCATGGTATAACATCTAATATTAATAGTGGGGAATTATCGAAAGCCAAGTGAAGATAATTGGATGTTGACGCCAAGGGAATCAATGCTTTAAGAGGAGTCCTATCCAATGCTACATATACGAAGGTGATGTCATGAAAAACTTAAAATTCCATGTGGGAAAATATATTTTATATATATGAAGGAGATACAAAGGTCAGAAAAGCAAAGCTACAAGTTCCATAGAATAAAAATGAAGATCTAAGAATGAACTCAAATGAGTCTGTTAAAGCATTCTTTGACAGGGTAAATGTTGTAGGGGAAGACATGAGAGGTCTTATTGAAGTCATTAAAGAAATAAAGATCTAGAAGTACATCCTGAGGAAACTTCCACCTCAGTTCAATCTAAAAGTCTCAGTTTTGGAAGATAAAGACCCAAGAGAGATGACATTGGATAACCTACATAGCACTCTTGTTGCATATGAAATGATAAAAGATGACAACGATGTTGTGGAAAAGGTGAAATCTAAAGAGGTGTAATTCAATGCCATTAAGTATCTCACAATTGAATATTATTAGGAAGAATAAAAGATATACAAGGTGATGTCATTCCATTCCTCAAATATTCAAAGAGGAAAAAGAAAATATTAAAGGTAAAATTCTACTTTCTTGCTTTAAATGTGGAAAAGTTTTTCATCTTGCAGCAAGGTTCCCCAAGAAGTTTCAAGAAGATAAGGAGGATGAAATCGAAATTCCCAAGAAGAAGTCTTTAGCCTATGTGAAAGGTAAGAAATAGTTATAGAGAATTTTTTTTAAGAAGAAAAATATTCTTTCACAAGAATGTGACAGTTTAGATGAGTATGATGTTGAAGAGGTTGAATTGATAGAGAACTATAAAGATCGCGGATAAAATGATATGGTGGTAGTTGTCGGTAGTACTCAGAAAAAGGAAGAAACTGACACTGAAAATGAAGAAGAATTTTAAGGAAGAGTTGATATGCAAGCTGAGTTAGAGGCTTCTCTTGAAGAGATAGATTTTTGGAGAGCCAAAAAAAAAGAAATCCAACAAAGTAGTTCATGATACCAAACTCTATATGTAGTAGAAAGAAGAATAGAAGTTTGAGTTGATGGAAGAAATTGAGAAACTCAAGACATCAATGCCATTGGACTCAAAATTGGTTAGTCAGTATAAAATCAAGGTTGAGGAATAGAAAAGGAAGATCGATGGATTGAATAACATAGTGAAAGTTCACGTAAATCATATCAAAGAGCTTTAAGTGGAAGTTATCGGTCTATGACAAAAAGTTAAGGAAAAAGAAAAAATTTTGATTCATAGAACATCATTGAGAAAGTAGATCATTCAAAAGAATGAAAAGATGAATGAGGAGCCTAGTAGTTCATCAGAAAAGAAACAACAATCGAGATCAGATGTTAAGTCTGATTTGGGGATTGATAAAAAACCGAAAGTAGTTAGGGTGGAATTTATACCACAAGTTCCCATTTTATAGATAAGAAATGATGTGGATACAAAGAAAAATCAATAAATTCAAAGAAACCAAGGGAAAATGGTAGTACAGAAGTGGCATGCATGAATGAAACTTTCATCAGGTATTATTGCTGTGGAAAGATGGGACACTCATAGAATGTGTGTTATATAGCTAGGAGATACCAAAGGGCACAAGAAAAGAGGTGGAAACCAAATAGAGAACAATTCTCTAGAATATATTTTGAAGGAAATTGTTTTTTGTGTGGAGGATTTGGGCACATCTCTAGATACTACACATTGAACATGCAGAGGAATGTGCCAAAGAAGAATCAAAATGTTTGCAAACAATAGATCAATGAACCAAGACGTGAGTTGAAAATGAAAAAAAGATTTTCATCTTTACAAGATGAATTCGGTCCATCATACGCTGAGAAAGATAAAAATTTTCAATCTGTGTCGAGTGTGAAGACAAAAATATGGACCAATAATAAGAGAGCAGAAAGGCAGTGGTTACTGAAATTACCTTTAAAGCATCAGACCATTCTGGTGTATGGATTCTTGATAGTGGTTGCATGTCTCACATGATAGGTAATAAATATTTTGTTATAGAAATAAAATATGACAAAAAAGATGTTTTTATGTTTGAAAACGATGTTGGCCTAAAGATAATTGGATTGGGAAAGTCCAGGTTTGGGGGTAATGAAATAAGATGTGATGATGTCTTGGTTGTAAAAGGTCTCAATCACAATTTGCTTAGCGTCATTCAACTATGTGACTCAGGGAATTCAAAACAGTTTACCAAGAATACATGTGTCATCAAGGGAAGAGATGGTACAATGATCCTATCGGGAAAAAGAACAAAGGGAAATATCTACCTTGTAAGTGGAGAAGAAGATGTGTGTTTTTTATCCAGAGAGGAAGAAAAAAATTTGTGGAATAAACAACTTGGTCATGTTTTTCATCCATCCCTATAATATTTGGTAAAGTTTGATGCACCTAGATACCTCCCTAAGCTATCATGGGATTTTACTCATACATGTGATGCAAGACAACAAGGTAATCTCATCAGAAAGACATACAAGGCAAAGGAAAAGTAGTCAACAAGAGTGATTGAATTGGTACATGATGATGTTTATGGGCCTATAACACCAAGAGAAACTGACAAAAAGATATACTATGTTGTATTTATTGATGACTATATCATAATGGCATGGGTATTTGTTATTTACCATAAGTCCAATGTTTTTATCTTCTTAAAGCAGTAACAGAGGGATTACGAAAGGATGCTTGGATAGAAAATTCTAAAGATTCATAGTGACAATGGTACAAAATTCATAAACAGTTAGGAGGAATACTATCTTGAGAAACAAAAGATAAGGCATCAAGTTTATTTAGTGAGAACTCCCCAATAGAATGGAGTGGTTAAAAGGAAAAATCATATCATCAATAACATGGGCAGAACGATGATTTTAGAAAAATACAAACCAGAGATGTTTTGGAAGGAAGCAGTGTTGACATCAGTCTACATTTCTAATAGATCCATGTTGTGTCCGAAAGAAGGAAAGACTCTGTATGATGTGTGCTATGGAAAGAATCGAACAGTGAAATAATTTTGAATATTTGGATCTAAATTCTTTATTCTCAATAAAGATAAACATATTAAATTTTAGTCATATGGAGATGAGGGGATATTCCTTAGCTACTCAGGAAAAAAAAGTCATACAAATGCTTTAATAAGAAGCTAGGAAAAGTAGATGAGAGCCATGATGTCACTATTGTAGAAAATGAATAGAATACTCAATGACATAGTGAACCGTTTCTTAATGAAAGTGATGAAGAGGAATGTAACACAGGAGGAGAAGAAGTGGCCAATAATGATTTAGAAGAAGATATTGATGATGATTATGAGGAAGAAAAATCTGTATCTGCAGAGAAGCCAATGATTGGAGCTAAAATTGACAATCATAATATCATTGGGGATCAGTCAGCTCTAGTTCAGACAATAAAATTGAAATAATTATAGAATACATCGTTCCTATATCAGGTAGAGCCTAAATGCTTTACTGAAGTATCTGAAGATGAAAACTAGGTTCAGGATATGAATGAAGAGCTAGATCAGATTGAGAAGAATCACACATGAGAGATTGTTTTGAGACCAGTAGATAAGAATGTTATCAGGAAAAATGGGTCTTTTGTAACAATATGAATGAAGATGGCATAATGATTCGAAACAAAGCACAGATAGTGTTCAAAGGATACTCCTAGATATAGGGTATATATTTTGATGAGACATTTTCCCTAGTTTCAAGGATGGCAACAATTATATTATTTCTTTCAATTGTAGTGCAACGAAAGTTCAAAGTGTTCCAGATGGATTTCAAATCAGCATTTTTAATGGGGTTTTGGAAGAAGTGTATATTGAGCATCTGGATGTTTTTCTCATTCATAAATATGAGAATAAAGTTTTTTGTCTTAAGAAGGCTTTGTATGGGTTAAATCAAGCACCAAGAGCACTGTATTCAAGGCTAGATCAAATTTTGAATAAACTCAATTTCCATTGTGGTGGAGTTGATTAAAATATCTATTTCAGTAATGATAATAATCAAAGGATGATGATGCTGGTATATGTTAATGATATAATATTTGGAGGATCAGATGAAGCACAGTGCAGATAGTTTTTTGAATTCATGAAACATGAGTTTGAAATGTTTATGATTGTTGAGTTAAAATTTTTCCTTGGTTTACAGGTAACACAATGAAGGAATTGAAAATTTATCTCTCAATCCAAATATGAAAAGAAGGTTCTGGGAAGATTTGGAATAGAAATTTACAAGGATTTAAAGACTCTGGTTTCTTCCCAGATGAAATTATCAAAATATTATGATGAAAAGTTAGTGAATATAACAAAATACAGGCAGGTTATTGGGATTTTACTGTACTTGACAGTGGTAAGACCTGATATTTTTTATCTACATACCAAGTAGCGTGATATCAATGTAATTCCAAGGAAAACCACACGATTGCAGTGAAAAGAATAATTCAATATAGGGCATTGTGGATTTTAGTTTGATGTATAATAACGAATCTAAGCCAGTGTTATTGGTATATACAGATGCAGATTAGGCTAGTTCAATGGATGATAGGAAATCAACATCAGGAGGTGCTTTCTATCTTAGTGGATTTTTTATTTCTTGGCTAAGAAATAATCAAGATTGCATTTTATGGAGCACCATAGAACCTGAGTATATTGCGTCCACTCAATCATGCACATGGTTATTATGGGTGAAGCAACAGCTTGATGATATGGGAGTTGAAGTGAAGTATATGATCGAAATCCAGTGTGATAACTCAAGTGCTATAAATCTCAGAAAAAATCCCATACATCACTCAAGGAAAAAGAAAATTAAGATAAAGTGTCATTTTATCAAGGACAAGGTTGAGAAGGAAATCATGAAGTTAGAGTATGTGCCTACAGAACTACAGGATTCATGCATTTGTACAAATTCCTTACCCAAGGAAGATTTTGAGAGACATAAACTGACTCTAGGAGTTCAGTCGACTCCCCTCACTTGAATTAGTGTGGATGTTGGTCCCCCATATCCATGAGGTATGGTGTGTTTTCCTTACATTATATATCTGTGTTCTCTACTCTATTGTAGACCAAAAAAGAGTGACCTTTGTATTCGTTGAGGAAGATGAGGGGAGTGACTCCTAAAGGGGGAGAAACAAATAAGGAAGACAATGTATTTTTGAAATACATGGGGAGAAGCTGACAGGTGGTGCATCGAGATAGGGGGAGTTTATCAATATATGTGAAAAAGTTGATAGGGGGAGAACCATGATGAGAGTATGTGGTGTTTGAAGTGATCAGCTAGAGCTTAGCTTGGACAACACAGGAACCCAAGAATTAAAGGAGTAGAGTATTAAATATGAAGATTCTAGAAGTGATCGATCAAATAATAGATATCACGATAGCTAAGGATTGTGACAAAAGTAGAAGAGTGGATTTTGAATGGTGTTAGAAGGTTTCTAGCAATCAGTAGTTGGTATCAGTTTTTTATTAACAGTTGGTGTCAGAAATGAAGTATTTCATTGATGAAATTTTCATTTACTCTTGTTTCTCATGCTGAGAATTACTTATGTGGGCTTAGAGTATGTGTTGAGTGAATCCATGATCACTATCAGAATCGCAAGAGTAAACTGGTAGCTAAAACATTAATGTGGTATCATTTTATGAAAGAGTTTTCAACAAACCCAAAGGGGGAGATTATTGGGAAAACATCCCTCAAGGCATCATTGAAGAATTTTTGGGTTGGTTTTGTTTGTTGACAAAGCAGTCTTTGATGTTTTTTTGATAGCAAGGTGGGTTTTTAAGTTCAGTTGGTTGACAAAGCGGGTATCCATAGTGATTTTTTGGGTTCAATGGATTTTTTTGAAAATCCATGATTGATAGAAGAATCTTGAAAAAGTAATGGATGATTTAGAGGTTCTACAAAAAGAACATATTCAAGGTGGCACCATTTTCCAGTGTTTTCCAAATCTTTGGGCCTAAAAATCAGAAAATGGAGAGATGTGTTATTGGAAAAGGAAGTTGCATGAAATGTTAGAGTGGTACATGAAATAAATAAATGGAGTTTTTTTCACAAGAGGTTTTTTTGATATTAGAAGCTTGAAAATTGGAAAAGTTATGAGGTGTGCGAAATATTGGAGTGGTTTAAAAAATATGGTGTTGCACGGAAGATATGTTTTTCACGCTCGAAGAAAATTACATGCTCAAGGAGGGATTTTCGCAAAGGGGTCATATTTGCCTATAAATATGAGGTATCCCCCCTCATTATTAGGAGCTCAAGATTTAGAGAAGATAAAATCTTTAGTGTGTATAAAAATACGGAAAGGATGTTGCGCAAAAAAATTGGTGATGCACGTAAGAATTGGAGTTGCACGAAAAAGTTTACATTGCGCCTAAAATGAAGGTTGCATAGAATTATTGATGTTTCATGAAAAGTGGAGTTGGGAATGCATAAAAAAAGAGATATTTTGTGCACAAGTCATGGTAATTACATGAAAGGTGTAGTAAGGGTTACACGTAAAATTTGAGGTTTCCCAGTTCAATTCTTTGACAATCTAAGATTCATATGCGAGTGAAAGTTGTACTTAAATAGAGAATCTACCAACAGTTAAGGAGGTAGAATTAATCCATGATAATGAAGAGACCTACATGTCTATAAAATATTAGTATATCTTCTAAATAAGCTGTGAGCATACTTCAGTTGAGAGAGCAGTGAGCTTTTATATTTTGAGTGGTTGTAAACCAGGAGGGACAGTGAGTCCGCTCCAAACTTTGTAATTAGCAGTGAGCTTTTAGTAGATTTGGTACATAGTCACATCATCAATGTATGATCCTTGGATATATCCCAGTGAGGGTGAACCAAGTAAAATTTTTTGTGTCCTATTCATGATTTAATTTCTGTTTATACTTTTCTACATGAAAAAGATAGAAGAGAGTTTTTCTTTACAACAAAACAAGATCAATAGAGGTAGTTGTATTAATCTTCCATACCCTAATCCACCCCCCTAAGTGTATCTAACCTAGTGGACTTAAAAATAAATGTTTATATATTTTCATAGGCTCATGAGGTATCTAGAGATCTCTATTAGGTTTTGGAGTAGGTCTGGGATAGCCTTTCTATAAATACATGTTATTATAAGTACATGAAAGCGGTTTGGAGGCATTAGGAAATGGAAGAAATGGGATTTTCACTTTTTTTGTAGTGGATATTAAAAAAATGGATAAGTCCATATATATAATGATTCTTATATGTAATGGTCTTAATATTATTGGGTCCTTATGTTTGGAAATGCTTCAACTTCCCCAAGTTTAAAGTACCCCATTCATAAATGATACCATGTGAAGTGAAAATATTAAATTTTCAGGTTACCATTTCTTATGAAAGGGTCATATAATTTGAAACTCATAAGGGTTTATATATAAGGTTCCTCCCTTATATAAAATCCATAAAGTGTTGGGAAGTTCTTATGATATATTATGGTTACTCTGAAACTTTCCTATGATATGTAAGGGTCCTAAACATGGAAGATTTTGATGGTGATACATATGGGTTGCATTATCTAAGGGTGAAAACATAATGTTTCAAGAAATTTTAAATATTAAGAGGTTATATGTATTTTTACTCAATGGGTGATAATTATGTCTCGTTGAGTTTTCAAGAAATTGTATGAGACCTGTTTTATCCAGTTTTTCAAAAATATTCATATGTTTATCAAATGAAATTTTAAAGTGGGTTAGGATATTTTGTTAAATTATATTAAATAGGAAAAATATTTCCATTTCATTCCATTAATAATAACTAATGGAGATATTCATAAATTATTATCATGCCTTATCATATATCATATGGAGTACCCATAATTAAGAAAAACTACCCTTTAGTGTTTATTTTACATTCCTTTTAGAGTTTTCATTTTATGTAATTTGTTCCCTAAATTAGGGATTTTGTTAGATTATAAAATTTATTTTGATTATAGATGGACCATATAGGGTTTCTCAGGGATTATATATTTTCTAACATTGAATGAGGAAGGTGGATTTCACATTAGTGACTCTATTTCTCACTTGGTAATTTTATTCTCATTTTTTTTCATTGTGTTAAAATTCATCATGTTTCATAATTTGTAAGATATATAATCATAAATTTGGTGGTTATGGTGTCAAATTAATGTACAAAAAGTACTAAATAGCTTAACAAATGGGCCATTGGTGGTTTATAGGTCGATTGAGTGTCGATGAAGCTATTTATGGGTTATTGGTCATATGAGTTGGTTTATTAAGATAAATGAGTTTCCAATTTTTAAATGATATTTTAAAAGGGTGTTTTCATAAAGAATATATCATTTATGGAAATGGTTTAAGATTAAATTTGAATTTCAGTAGGATTACATTAGGTGATTATTTTTGAATAATATTTCCTAAAAAACATGTGTTTTCCTACAGAACACTTCTATATGGATTTTGTAGAAAGGTTTGGAGTGTGTAAATATGGATTGATATTACTTTCTAAAATGGTTTATGAATAGGATTTGTATTTATTATTTTGTGGTAAATCCAAATTGTATTGGGTTGAGAATAGCCTGGTTAGTTAGACCTCATATATGAAATGGATTATTTTATATGGCATGTAATATTTATTATTCTTTCTAAGAATGATTTACTTGTAGGTTATTATTTTTTCATGATTATGAATAACTATTTAATATTACCATATAAAAATGGAATTTATATGTGTATGTACAATGTTTTGTGCATTTTGATGCATGAGTTTGCCTGATAATGTTATATTTTTTTATCAAAGTTACCATGTGGGTCTGTATTGACATTATTGACACCATAGAGAGTAAACATGTGTATTATATCTTGGACTATATATAATAATTCTTAATACTAGTAAATGAGGTAGGTATGTACTATTGGTTATATTGGGAATTGGGTGAGATACTTAGAAACAATTTTGGATTATGTGACATAGTTATCTATAAAATGGAGTTTGATGACAAATCCTTCATTTATGGAGGTGTTAAGTGAAAAACATGGTTAATAAAAGTATCCTTGATAGTTTTATAATGGAAAATTAAATATCTTATTTTAATATAATTTAATATAATAGTTTTTTAGTTATGAAAGTTTTCCCTTATTTTAACTATATGACTATTTCTTATATTTTTTTATGTAATGTGTATGATAGATAACCTTTAGTTATTGGGTTTAATTTTGTATGTGATGTTAATATCCATGGGACACAACCAATGATAGTGTGGTTTAGTTTACACCATGGGGACTATACTTTGGGAATGGTTCTACTGGTATATAAAGCATAATTTTCGGATTACCTCCTCAAATTTCATAATTATTTGCGGTTAGAGTACGATAATAATAGAAACTCGCTAGTAATAGTGTGGGTTGGATTCTTCCTTGGGAATTACCTTAAGGGGGATGCTTCAAATTATGAGAGATGTTAGAAACTGATATTTCATCATTATATCACTCCCAAAGATATAATATTATATTATTGTGCATGGGACCTAACTTGTGTTGGGGAGATTCAACTCATTCCATGAGATCTACCTTGTATTAATGTGGTTCTACTTGTATAAGAGTTTTACTATTCAGGTTTCCTACTTATACTATATTTAATTATGTAGATATATATGAGATTATCTATGGTACGTACCACATGTGGTCCAGTGTGTCGTGTATAGGTGGTTAGATAATTTAATTTACACCTTAACTTAATTTCATAAGTTTTTTGATTTTTACCAATATATATAAGATTTTTCTATGGGAACATACATTTAGGGGGTGGTTTATCCAATAAAGGAGGTTATCTACCAAGATTTCTTCTCCAAATTTCTTATGGTAGATGAGGGATTTATTATATATAGAGATAAGTTTTTGTGATACATTTCCCAAATGGGATTCTTATATGCCCAATACTAGATATTGATATTAAATCCCCATATGTTATTTTTTTATGTTACTCTAATTTATATATTACCTACATTGGTTGAAGCGGGTGAGGTTAGCCATCATGTTGAGTTGTTATGACATGATAAATTTACATGTTATATTTAATGTGAAATATGTTTTAGGTTTCCAAATAGGTTTGTTGAATTATCGTGGTTTTCAATACTTTTATGAATTTTATTCGCATTCATTTGATCAAAACATCATTAATTATGTTAAGGTGATTAGGATTTCAATTGGTTTATTAAACTCACCTCCCACTAATTTATATGGATTATGTTCAATTTAAATGATTATATCTTTATGTTTTATCTAAATCATATGTATCTCTTAGAGATAGAAATGTGGTTTGGTATGGAAGGTGTTGGATGATGAGGATTTATAATGGAGGATTGTGTGAGTTGGGTTGATGGACAGTGTAGTGTAACTTAATATGTTGTACCATGAATGTATCAGCTATAGTTTCATTGTTTTTTTATTATATGATTCATGTTATACATGTGTGGATTCGTATTCAACTCTATAATATTATAATCTATAATTTATACTATTTACAGCTTTCTATACAAGATTGTGAGTGCTCTCTTGGATCCTATTATATATATATGGGATATTTTGTATTTTTTCATGACTTGAGCGTAGCATTAGGTCTTTATTATTTGAGAGAAAATCCTCCCCATAATTTTTACGAAATATCTACAAGTCATTAGACTCTATTATATGGGTATGTGAACCTCATTCATTAAGACATCCCTACCCAATTTTTTTTGGATAATCAGAGTTGGGATATTAAAATTTTCATCAAATACTATTTTGGGATGTGATTGTTCTAGTTATATGTGGGGTTATGTTATCGAGAAATTAGAGGTCGACCGGTAGAATGCTTCACCAATATAGAATGGGTAGGAAAACATGTTACTAGAGGATTTTTAGTATTGTAATAGGTAATCTAGGAAGATTTTAGTGTTGGATTGCGAATACTAGTATGGGATGGATGATACTCGAGTTGATTCATAGAACTTGGATGAGAGCCAGTGACCTTGCTAATAAATTAAGATTGGGTCTTGAATAGGGCATGATATATGAGCTAATTTCCAGTGTTTTTTAACATATTACATTATAAGAATGAATAGTTAATTAAAGAAACATATAATACACTCAATGTTTTATCATATATATTATAATGGGATATTTGATTAATATGGATTTAAGGGCATTATTTGATTTAATATTTATTGTGATTTTATGGTTCCCATAGTGAAATTATTTTTAAAATGGTTTTTTTTAATAAATAAAATCTAATTTTTTTAATATATCAATTTGGTGGAATATGGTGTGTTGAAAATAATTATGTATATTTTTTTACAAAAAATTTATCATAGATCCAAGTTTTTTGAATATGGCTAGGATTTTATGGTATTGAGAAAATATAAGTAAATAGGTTTTGATATTGGATTTCAAAGTGCCTTTTGAAAATGGGTTTGATTTTCGGAAAAGAAATAGTTTTCTATACTGAAGATTTTTGAGATTCCAGTTTTTTTGGAAAATAATTTTACACCAATGGTTTTTTTGTAACACTAGAGGGTTTTGATTACTATATGATGTCTCAAGATGGTTTGAATAAGCAAGTGATTCCTGAGTGTACCAAGCTACTTTCATTTTCATGTTTTGACAAATAGGGACCCCAAATGTTTAAATTGTGTTCTTGACTAGTGTTTTTTATTTCTTCGAATGTTCCAAGTTAAATTTTCAAGTATGGACCAAATATTTATGGATGGTTAGAAAAATTTACTTATTCCTGTGTAGACTAGTTTTTATTGGTTTTCAATAATTAACATAGAATGACCTTATTTTTGATTTGTGAAATTAGTGGGTATTCCATGGTTATATTAAGAGATACACATGATTTAGTATTTGTGTATATATCTTATTTGTGGATATTGTGTATAATGGTGATCATTTTTATGAGTTTATGGTTTAGATTTATTGATTTTAGTTTTGGTAGGCAATTATAATGATGGGGAGAACCATTATCTAAAATTAGACTTTATGAGTGGATAATTATTGTTATGATTCTCAAAAATGAGTCTACCAGAACAAAACATGCATATATATATATATATATATATTATGTAATTATAGATGAAAATTTAAAATTTCTCACAATAATACGTACACTATAATCGTATGAGTTCAGTGTCATTATAGACTAGATAAATAATAAAATTATTTAAAGAATGATCTTCAATATCTCCTATAATTTATTAGTCAAATGATTCCTTTATTATACATATACTACTTACTTACATTAATAATAACCTAGTTAAAATGTTAATATAAGTATGTATAGTAACCCTCTATTTTCATACAAAAACATTACATAAATTTATGGAATACTTAAAAAATTATACAAACAGACTTCTAAATATTATACTAGTCTAGTGCATTTGGAAACATAGAAACATAAATTTTGGTACATATGTGAGGTACATTATCTCCCAATAGGTTCATCTTAACTAGAACATTTTTTAGACACATTAAACAAAATACAAATCTTCATAAACCAGGGAAGGAAACATATAAAAGGATGAGCTCAGACACTCAGCAAAGGAAAAAAGGGAGTTATATAAGAACTATCATGTCGATAAGGGTATGAAAACATGATCATGAATATAAAAGATCATAAAATGCATATAAAATATAATTTACATGAATCATGGAATTAAAATTGGCTATTAAAAATTCTTTAATCATAAGGAGAAAAATATAAATTCCATTAAATCATAACATAGCTATAAGATAAGCAATTGTGGAAGACACGTAAGCATATAAAATTATTTCTGTATTAGTATAGTAATTGTTCCAAGGCCATCATATTAGTATGGGTTCACTCCCCATACCTTCTTGGTAGTCATGGTTTACTCACATTTCCATCTTAGTTGTATGAGTTCACTCATCATACCATCTTGGTTGTCATGGTTCACTCCCATGGCCATCGTAGTTTTCAGGGTTCACTCCCAAGACCATTTTTGTATATATCATGAGATATAAATCGTTTTCCAATGCATTGGAGGGAAATATAGGTCCCACCCATCTCATAATTAAATCATACATACATGTGCCAACAAATCATAAGTAATAATATCATAACCCATGAAATGAAATGGGTATCAAAAACATGTAATCATAGAATAAAATATGGAAAAAGATACAAGTTTCATAATCATTTCATCAAAATCATAACGTGTGAAACGAAGGTAATTTCAAAATCATATAACCCGTGAAAGAGAAATGAGTGTCATAAACCTCATGACATCTATACATAATCCATTAAAAGAAAGATTATAAATGGAAACAATGAATAATTTCTCTAGAAATATATGAGTAACACCAATGGATGTCATCTTAAACAAGGAATAATCCTCATATATTTTTTGAAAACATTTCATGAGGAAAATATCCTTTCTTTTGGAAAATGGTTTTAAAAAAATAAAACATTTTGAAATATTTTTCTTTGGAAATTGATTTGAAACTTTATTAAAGAAGATTTAAAAATTATAAAACATTTTTATAATCCTTTTTCTAGGAAAATTATCTTCAAGGATCATTTGATAACATTTTTAAATCATTTTTTAAATAAAATAGAATTTTGACTCAAGAGAGAAATACGATCATATTTTTCTTAAAAACATTTTCTTTATTATATTTATTGATAAATAGTGGAAAATGGTACTAATATATGAATATATATTGAATAAACACAAGAGAAGTAAACTCATGAGTTTTATCAAGAGATAGATCATAATATTCTGTCAATGGAAGCATAATCATAAACAATCCTGATAAACGATGAGATTGTTTCAATAAACTCTTACTGTATAGTAACTTGGGATCATACTATTCATGTAAAAAAATGAAATATCATGAAACTTAAAATATCAGGAAAATAATTATATTCATCATATGACATGTTAAATTTAAATATATTTGACTCAAAAATAAATTTTGGTGCATAACAAAACATTAACCTCAAAGAAGGAAAATTTAGACAAAACTATCTTACTAATTTGTTAACTCTTAAAAAATAAACTCCATGAAAGAAAGACCTTAGAATGGATATATAAATACCCATAAATTTAAGAGTAATTATAATATAATAAATTAATTTTCATTATATTCACCATTAAAAGGAAAATAGTGGTTAACATGGCATGTATCTCACAGATATAAAAAGTGAGATGAAATTCCCTTACCTTGTGTCCTGACTATCGTTGTACTCATACAAAATTTCTGTATAAAAAATATAAGTATATTAAAAATATATAAAATTAACATATTATTATATATAATACAATATATGGTTTTATTATGAATTTATATTACCCTCTTGTGAACAATTTTATCTTATGGTTTCACTTCAGGTAATATCCACTTTGTTCTTCACATGTGTCTTAATTTGTTATATATTTATAAAGTATACTTATTTCATGATTTATAGAATATAAAAAATGATATAAATATCAAATATATTGATTATATGTGTAGTATAATAATCCATATAGTATATAAGTATAATATTTAATACATCGTTCATGGAGATGGTAGGTCATACATACGCCTGAACGTTGTTTCTATTATATTATCGTATTGAAGAAAAGAAATAAAATCACATATATGTATATATGTATATAATATAATTAAAATATAATTATAATGTCATATATATCATATAATTTCAATAAAACCATCCTTAATACATTCCATGTTATGTGGGAATGAATCATAACACTTTGAGGGGGTGATAGTCCACACTTACTCAATCAAAATTATCATATTTATAAAAAATGGAAAGTATGAAGATAGATGTTGTAAAAAAATTAAATAATATTAATAAAATTATAAATATATATATATATATATATATAATATAAATATATTTTCCATAATAATTTCCACCATGATAGGTGGTAAATTAAAAAACGAATAATCATCGTTTCATGAGGTGATGGTTCTCTATACATGTGAATAATATGTTCCTTACCCATTAGATGGAATTGTGTGTATGTGTAGGTCAAAATATTATCATAAAACATATAATTATATTTATGATACTATTTTTGTTATAAAATCATGGAATAATAAGATTCTAGTGAGTTGAGAAAGAAAATAAAAAAAGGATATTGAGGAAGGTTGTTACCTCTTCTTTGGGAAACTCCTTTTGTTTTTCACTAAAGGGATTCCTTGGATTTATTTCTACAAAATGTAGGGATTATAGGTTTAGGTGATGGATTTTAAGGATCTATTTGGGAATATATTGGTTGATTCAAAGTTTCTTCAGAGGTGTGAGGAAGTGAGAGGAGAGGAGGCCTTTATAGTTGAGGAGGAGTGGCACTCTTGTAAATATTAGGTAAAGGAATTCCACCCACATTTTTACAACGTCATGTGTATCCAATAATGGTAAAAAATATATCCAAGGGATTATTTTTCAATATATTTCCATCTATTTTCTCTTAGAAAAGTTTTTTGGTCTTTTTGGGTCCTAAATTTATTGTTGAGTACTTTGTTAATCTAATTTTTCTCTTAATTGTTGTAATTAATTCTAATCAATTTCACTAATATTTTTGGTCAAAAAATAATTTGAATACAATATAATTTATATATTATTATTATTAAAAATATTTAATCCATTTTTCAATTTAAAAACGCATAAGTGGGATAAATAAATTTAAATTTAATCTCGCATACAGGACAACAATGCAATCTTTTAAAGTAAAAACATCAAAAGGTTTGTGAAATTTCTATACACAATTTCAATGTGAAATTTATTCTAATGAAAGAAAAGTATTAATTTATGACAATATGATCTAATTATACTTTGAAACCAATTTAAAATATAATTTAAACTTATTAGTAAATTAGATAAAAACGCTGTTCTGAATTAAAATTCGGTAATTTTCACTATTCATCCAAAAAAGGAATTTTCTCAAAAAAATACAAAGAACTCACCCTAAACTGATTTAGATATTCTAAATTAAATATTAAGTCTATTTTTTAAAAATATATTTTGAAATGTTTCTAAAATTAATTTTATTGTTTTTCACAGAAGGACATGAAAAGGACTTTATTTGAGAAAAAATAGTATTTTTATACATATAAGGACTTTAAAAAAAATTATATCTTTCATTATAATTTTTTTTATTCCTATAAAACTATTATAAAAAATATTTTAAAATTATTTATTACTATTCATATCACTATTTTTAACGACTCAGTTATAATTATCTCAATTAAATAATGATAACAAAAAAGATGTTTCGTAGAAACTCAGTTTTGTGTGTAACGTACGCCAAGTCGGTGTTGCATGTAACATAAACCAAGTCGGTACCATGTTAAAGAAATGTTAGAAATTTTGAAATAAAATATATAAATTAAAATTTAATTATTCAATAAAAAAGAGGTCCATAAAAACTCAATGTGTTACAGTACGAGTGAGCTAAGGTGATAAGTAAGTGTAAAGAAAGATATAATAATAAAATATCATAATTGAATATAAAATAAGTATAAGGGTATTGAAACATGATCACTACATAAAATTAATTACATAAAATTAATATATGATAAGTAATGAGTCTTGAAATAATTCCTTTTCACAAAAAAATATATGATTCAAAGTGTACAAAATCATAAATAATCAATTATATTCCATGAGATCATATCTGAATGATAAGACATTTCTTTTTTTATGTTCAAATAAGAATAAAAAATCATTTCCTTAATAAAGAATAACTTCTTAAACCATCATAAAAAGTATAAAACGTCTCATCATAGATTGGATTCACTCTCCATTCCTATAAACATAGTGGATTATGTTCTATAGTGGATTGGGTTCACTCACCATTACCATAACCATAGTGTATTGGGTTCACCCCCATTCAATTTAATATTATCTCACAAGATATAAATATTTAAAAATGTATTATAGGGATATATATTTACGATCCCACCCATCACAGAATTAGAAACATACATATGTGTGAGTCAATTCATAAAAGAATTCATCATTCCACTAGACCATAATAAACCAATGGGAAAGAAATGGGTTTTATAAAAAAATCTTTAAAACATGATCATACAAATAAACAGAGAGAATGAAAGTTGATTTTATTATAAGATCATATCTCTAATGAAGCATAACAATCAATAAATTATATTCACATAGTAAAAAAAATACTTTTTAGAATCATTAAAATGATTCTTTGAATATATAAAAAATATCCATTTCTTTTATTAACTTTTAAAAACTAAAAAGTCACAAAAAATTGAAATATAAATATCTTGTAAAACCCATGTAAACCTATTAATTAATATTTTTAAAAAATAACAAACTTTATGGTGAAAAAATTCATTCATTAAATATATAATAAAATAACGATTCTTTTTATACTATTGTAAAAATTCAAAAATAACTCGTATGGAGAATGTTTTAAATATTAGTTTTTAAAAAATTATAAATAAAGGAATATACTATTAAAAAATAATTTATACAATAATTTTATTTTATAAAATAATATTCTTGAACCATTTTAATGAAAATACTAATGGAAAAAAAATATTCCCGACCAAAGAACAGAAATACGTTCAAATTTTATTAAAAACATTCATTTGATCATTATGAGGAAAAAAATGAGTGAATTTGGAACGATTTCCAGAAAACACTATAACTAATATTAGAGGAAAATAGACCAATTTTAGTTGTAAGATGACATAAAATTTCTGAATTTGAAAATTGAAACATAAATAATCCCAAGAAAAGTGAGAATATAACATAAGCCCTAACCTCAAGTCCTGAAATGATTATTATAGGATCTAAAATCAAATATAATAAATTTAGATTTATTATATATATATAAACAAAACCATATTAATACTTAAATTACCACATATCATTCCCTTATAATTTTTGTTTTTTCCATGGATTAATAATTCTTCATTAAAATCAATATTGTGGTGCCAACAACTCTATTTTCCTTGTATTCTTCAGTTTAGGGATTCTTGGTATCTAAAATTTCTCTTGGTTTAGTCATCTCCATAATCATAATAATTTAATAAAAAAATGTCTACATATAATATAAAATATTTTATCCATCCATGTTAGGTGGTTTTATATAATTAAATATAACGCTTCGTAGAGGAGGCAGTCCTCACACACACGCAGGCGATGTTTTCATTTTTCAATGAATGGAATAAAAGGACGACATACAATAATTTATCATTATAGAATAAATATTATGTAACAAGTATCATATATAATCATTAAATCCATTTATATAACCATCCATGAGATACGGTGATGAAAAATAAAATGCATCACTACAAGGAGGCGACACTCAGTACGTATTCTTCAGTAATAATTCCATTTTAAATTAGTTGGAAATGAAGAACATATTTATTATTATATCAAAATAATTACATTTTAATATTTTAATTACACTTATTATATTTTTTCTTGGTTGTTTCAAAATATTTGAAGGAGGTGGAAGAACAAAGAAACATAACAGAATTCAGTTGATATGATTACCACTTCCTTGGGTATCCTTATTTAGATAACTCCTATTGACTTATTTGATTGGCCATTTAGTTATATCAGAACCTCTAAAACATGAGGGGAAATTTTTTTAACTAATTTGGGTAGATATTGGTCAATATATGGTATTTAATGAGTGTAGATAAGTGAGATTAAGAGGTTCCCAATTATAATTAATGGGAGAGGTACCCTTCTAAATATCCTTAAATATATAACAATATAAAGTCCATATCATGGAAAATTGGAATAAAATAAACCCAATTTAGTAGATAAGATCAAGGAAGGTAAAAATAAACTCATAAATTCAAATAAAAAATATAAATTATTATTATATACCTTATCACTTATTTTAATCACTTTTAACTATTTAAACATTACCACGATGGCTTAAATTTTACAATGGTAAATATTAAACATGACTAAAAATAGAATTGATCTTAAAAAAATTATAATTTTTTTATTCTAAACATATAATCTATTTTATTATATTATATAATTCTAGTCACAACCTTCACATCATAAAATGAAAATAATCGTGTATGTAACATTTAGAGAAAACATATAACAATTATAGACATAAAATAAGCTCATGAAAAGGAATTGAATTCTAAATGATATCATAAAGAATATGTAAACAAATAAATTTCATGAATCCCAAGATAATAAGGTAAAACATATATTTGAACATTGTATATTGACATGAAAAGATAATTTTTCATGTTGAGGGGGAAAACAACTCAAGATTTATCAACATAATGTTTTTAGAATATTCTTTTTAAATAATCATTATAAGAATATTTGAAATATTATAAATAAGATAAAAAAATTATATCCCAAGAAAATAAATTTAAAGTTAATTATAAGAATAACATAATGGATTTTAGAATAATTATAATTAAAATAATTGAGTAATAGAGTAAATAATCAGCTTTGAGAGTCCCCTTCCATAGATACAGAATTATTTCGTCTGATTTACCCCACCTATATAATAAAATAATTTTTTTAAAAAATAATTCAATTGTGAATTATATTTATTTATGTCTTAACTGATTGATTATAATAATTGGATTTTAATTGTTTATTTTCTTTGTTAAATGTGGAATATTCTTATGTTATGTTTTCATTATAATAACCTATCTTATTTCGATTTCATGATTTTGTTTTATTGTTTTCTAAAAATTAGTAAAATTATATTATAGAAGATCATAAATAAATTTATTTATAAATTTATATATTATAAATAATTTATTATAACTATCTATAAAGGAAGTGAGCAATAGATAATTTAAAACAACCTTATAGTTGATTAACCAATAATTAATGAGCTATTATCGAAAGAGGAGGTGAGATATGTATAAAATATATAAAATTATTATAATAGTTAAATAATATTTAAATAATTATGAAAATATATTTAATTAATTTTAGAAGTTCTGTTTTAAATAATAATATAAGGGTTGAGGAAGATAAGTGGAAAATTAAAGGAAAGGATGAAGGAATTTTACCTCTTTCTTGGTTTTATTCTTTTGATAAGGTCTATAAATCCTTTAAAGATTAGAGTTTTGGGACTATAAAACATCCCTAAGGATTATAAGGGAATTAAGATATTGAATGTGGGTAGATGTCTAGCTTTGGGAATTGTGAGGGAAGTACTTTTCCAAGGGAAGAATTATTGGATATTTATACTTGAGTGAGGTATATTTTTGGTTAAAAAAATGAATAAAATATAATTTCCATGGTAAACCTTCTAATAATAATATTTTGAAAAGTATTAATCATATATAAATAAAATATAATGATTTTTTTACTTTTAAACCATGCCACCAATGAATTTATTAATTTATTCAAAAGAAAAGGGGAAAAATAAAAAATTGTTTCTTCAATGGAATACATTATTTTTTTAGGAATTAGAAAATTATTTCTGGGTCTCTAAATTATTTTTATTGTTTTTTAAAAGGTTATTTTATCTTATTAAAGAAATTTTTTGGTTGATCAAACGAATTAATGGTTTATTAAGTCTTTATTACAACATTATTATGCAATAAAAATGTGGTATTTGAAAGAATTGTTTTTTACTATTCACCAAGGAATTGATGCTTCTCAAACAAATTACAAATAACGACACTCATTTTTCTGGAAAATTCACATCCTTGGTTATTTTAATTTTTAACCTAAAATTATGGTCTTTATAAATACATTAAAATAAAATTTATAAAAAAAATTCTTATACTTTTTTTGAGTCTCTATTTTTAATACTTATATTATGGAATTTCAATATTTATATTTTCTTAATTTTTTTATATAAAATATAATTTACATGTGATTTACTATTTTATTGGGTAAGTTATGATTCTAATGGATACATTCACATTGTACATTGTTCCATTTCCTTGGTTATATTTATTCAATAAATTAAACTTCACAATAAATAACGTTAAGTTTTGTTGGTTTTTATTTTGTGTTGCATGTGTCTTAAAATATATATTCCAAAATATAACATGAAAATGTTTATATAAAATTAGATTAACATTTATAAAATTATAATTCATTACATGATGGATTCATAAAATATTTTTAAAAATAATGAGATTAAAAATGGTTTTATTTTTCTCACACTTTATGCTAGGGGTAAAAAAGTCATCTTCTCAAAGTGGGTGTTGGGGTGGTATTTATACGATAGTAGTGTAAAAAATACAAAATATTGGTGGAACCATTACCAAAAAAAGGTACACAACCACAAAGGTATTCTACCAAAAATACTAAAATGAACCCATGCCTCGAATAGATTGCACAGAGAAAATTTTAATCTAACATGACCACAGAGTTCACCAATTTAATATTAAATCACTACAAAGGATCATTCTGGTTGCTAATTTAATATGAAATAACCATTATGGATCCACCTAGATGATGATTTAATATGAAATAACCATAATGTTTTATTTATTTAATCTTACACATTCATGGGGATTTAATATTATGTGGTTATAAAGGAAAATAAATATATCTTACATGGTCACAATGGACCATTCTAGCCATCCATTAAATCTAACATGGCCATAAAGGATATACCTAGCCACATATTTAATATGGCCTAACAACAAATATCACTTATATGATCTTATGTGACTATAAAATATCAGTATAGTCACCGATTTAACATGACATGGCCATAAATGATCTTCCTAGTTTCCCATTTAATAATACATGAATACAAAGGATGAACTTGAATGTCAATTTAATCATAATCAAATACAAAGATAATTCACCTCATATCCATAAATAAACTCCAAGGCCACGATAATATCAAGAAACCAAAAACAATTTCTACTAGGATTCCAAAAATGATACTCATGCCATGTGTTTTTTATGAGTCTGAAAATGGTGTCATCGATCATGCTAGAAATGAAAAGATTGTTTCAAAAGAAGCAAGTTCCAAAAATGAAATGATTTATTCTTGGTAAAAATTTCTTTTTCCTATTTTTTCATTATTTTTTATTCTCTTACCTTATGATATTCATTTAAGTGTTGATCGACATTTCCAGGCACTAATAATATTAATATAAATTTATTTATATTTATATATTTATATTTGTGCGTGTATGTGTGTACTTGTACTTACATGAATTTATATGAATATAAATATTTATATTAATTTCAAAATCAATATAATTAATATATTATGATCGTAGGTAGCAGGTAAATAATCCCGAATATAAATAATAGGTTTTAGATTTAGTTATTTTTATTTTCTAATAAATGTTTTAATACATGTGGTCTATGGGGCTGGTTGGGACATAAGGCTTGTTGGGCCATGGGGAGGACTAGGCTAGGTGTTGTGCTTTAGTCTTTTGTTCCTCCTGACCCATAATAAATTAATATTTTTAAAAATACATATTTTTATATATTTATTTTAAAAAATTTTAAACAACTAATAAATAATTATTATTTATATATTTAAAAAAACAAAAATAGAAAACTATTGGTAAACATGAAAACCTCCCTGAAATAATTTGGGGCTATTTTTTAAAACCATCATCAAGTAATTCTTAACACCACTATTAATGTTAGCTTTAAAAAACCATTTTCAATCATTTAGTTCCCATTTAAACTATATCTAATCATCCGAAAATTTCTGATAAATAATATCTTTTTCATAGTGAAAATTCCTCTTTTCATCTCATATAAAAGAGTGTTTTGAAGCTCATCAAGTATAAAGATGTAAATGTTTCAGTCTTAGAGAGCTGGTATTTTATAATTGAATCTATATTAGATATTTATCATCAGTTTCTTCACCATTGTGGAATATTTAATTGTTTATCTATATCCTCTTATGGTTTTGACAACCATATTTACTATAATAAAGAACTAATAAATGAAGTCATTTAATTTTATTCTCATATATTAAAAATAGACTTTACTAAGATATTTGATTGATCCCTTAACCTATTTTCCCCCTCATAGATACTCTGAAGTTTTTTCCAAATATCATTATTAGTGTTACATACTATAAATTTCATTAACTCATTCTCAAATAAAGTAGCATATTATTTCTTAACAACCCACCACTTTGAATATTTTTTTATCAAACTGTGGGTATGAAGATGTCCCTTTAAGAATAATGAATCCATGAAGAATATTATCAATAAAATCATGTCAAATAAGGAGAAAATACGGTACCTTTTATTCCATACAAAAATGAATGATTTTTCATTCGAATATTGGAATCCATTTACTGATTAAATAATTTTGATGATCAATGTAAAACCTCAAGGAGATATCTTCCAGAGTGATCCTACCTATGATACAAATTATTAATATCACTTAAATGAATGGAAAACACTAAGGGAGGTTCAATAAGTGATGTTAAAATTTTACTTTTCTAAACACAACCAAAATCATGCTTGTTAAGATATTATCTCTCAACTCACTTAGTGTAGAAAATAAATGGGCCGCATGATATATTTTTATAAGGTTCGCTCATAAAATGTGAGATGTTCTTATGTGTATTTTGGTTTCTATCCTATAACACATAGTTTCTATTTTTTATCAAGATGAAAACATGAGAAAGGTAATATAATTCAACCAATATAATATATTGACACTGACCATTTTAACAAGAATTGACCTCTTATAATTAAATTTAAAGAAGAAATTTTTTCATGAAGAGTGATAAAAAAATTATGGTCTCCCAAGACTAGTAAAATTGATAACCTTCATCATAAATAAAAAACTATTCTACATATATGCCACTTATTATATCTTAAAACTCAATTATTTGTTTCCAAAGTGTAATAAATTATTTTATAAAAAACATTGAGGAAATTTCAATAAGAATTTCAAATTAGTATGTTTTGTACGATCAAAATTCTCAAATATTCAAACAGAGCCAAATAAATATGTGAGAGATTCCTCAAAATAAGGAAATGAATCACATAAATTAATATTCCATGAATATATTTCAAATCCAACACATCAAATATGTTTAAAAATTCTCTTTATTTTTCATATAGAAATAGCTTCTTTAATTCATTCATAAATTACATGATCCAGTGACTCATGACTATCAATGGTTGTGGTAAATTAAGTATTTATTATGTTAAATATATTGATAGTGTTATCCTACATTTTTCTCAACATAAGAGTGATATAAAACATTTTTTACATGTCAGTTATAGAAAAAGATGATTCTTTTTAACAAGTTTTTTAAACTAAATGATGTGATCAAAAGGTGATTTGAATATAAATAATGATGAAATGGAGATAAGGGAAGGGATGAAATAACATATTATAATTTTATTTTAGTCTCTATGTTTACCCAATATTATTTTTTTAACTAGTAAGACATAAGTAATTTATTTCTTGAAATAAAAAAATTCAAGAATTTTAAAAAGGTCACTCATCCCCTTTCCTAGCCATTCAGAGTGTATCCCTCTATGTGAAGGGTGGAATTAGTAAAAAAGGGATGGTGATATAATTTAAAAAAACTATAATAATATAGAAAAAAAAGCAGTAGTAAGATCTCCAGTAGTCACACATAATCTAGACCCAATTAACCCCCCTCTTAGTCTCCTCCTTTTCTTAAAGAGTCATGGACTTCTCTCCTTCCACATATTTAAACCCAAGAGATATTATACTTTTTTAATAATGTAATAATATATTATTCTTCTCCATGTAATTATTATGTGGACACAATCAAGTAATCCAAAAAATATACATCCATCCTCTTTTGGTGTTGAATGAAATATTTTTTGTGTTTATACCCACATGGAAACCTCTTATTGTTCGCATGCATGCTGAAATGAAAGACTAAAGAATTTTATTAAAGTGTGGATGAGTCCCTTGAAGCCATCTCGTGAACTTCAATAAAACTATTTTTAAAAAATATTGGACCATCCATGAGTAGAAAAGAAATGTATTGATCTTAATGTAGAAAAGTGGACATAGAGTCAAGAAACCAAGTGACTATCTCAAAGCACAGTAGATCAGATCAAAGTGTGGTCAATTTGAATGAATCCAACTCATACAATTTCCTATATCTATTCTTTGTGGTTGATCTTCCCATAGTTTCTTAACTGGATCATGGTTGATTGTAATGAAAGTTTTCTCATTCGGATCAATGTTTGGTTTATCTTCAACCATCTTATGGTCGATATCGCACAGTTGCTTATCTCATGGTTATGCAAGCATTTTGAAGTGCCCAGATCAGTGTGAATCACTGAGAGGGGGAGGGGGTGAATCAGTGATCCTTTAAAACTTTTTACTAATTGATTCCTTATCAATTAAACCTCTATGGCTGGTTAAAGCCTCGATCCACTCTTCTTGTATCTCTCAACCTTTCCCGGATAATGCAGTAATGAAAAGGCACAGGACACAAGGATTTACAAGGTTCAGCACCAAAGGCCTACATCCTTTCCATGCTCTCCCATCATGGATTCTCCATTATAACCTGTTAAAATTACAATGGTCGATACAGAGTCCCACTGTATCTCTCCTGAGTCCCACAGGAGGGTCTTTATACTGCGTCCCACAGTGTTACCAGAGTCCCACTGGCCTGCTCCAGAATCCCACTGAAGACTTCTTCTCCCTGAGTCCCACAGGGTCTTCTCCTGGCTCCTCGAGTCACACGAGTAGCTCTTTTTCACTTTAAGCTTCTCCAAGTATCCTCAGCAGCCTGGGATAAAGGCTGCTGGCCTTGCTCTGTACCTCTGCTCACTTGTGGTGAACAGGTCTTCTCGTCTTGCTCGGGCTTTATCACCTTCTTCTAAGGATGACCCGGCCTGACTCTTCAAGAATCTTCAACAGCCTCTGAAAGGTCTGTTGGTCTTGCTCAGCAACTTCTGATCACTTCTGTTGATCAGTCTCTTCTCAATCACTGAAAACTCAGACAAACAATTTCTTTCACTTCAGTCTGGCTCAGTCTCAGTTCAATTCAACATCATGCACTGAATGCATGGCAGCTCTCCTTCCTCATGCACTGACTGCATAGTCTTCTCAAATCTCTTCAAGAACTCTTGGTCTTGGTCTCCTCAAATGCACACAAGCTGGTTTGGCTTTGTTCACGTGTTCATGTGCATGCATGTATGCATGCACTCTCCTTTCTTCCTCTTGGTGCAATAAACCCACAAAGGGTGTAATCAATTATAGCACACACCAACTCACTTCCTTCACACACTTAATTCAATTTGCTTACACACTTAATGTGTGTTATACTTTAGTTTGGATGTCCTCTTCTTCTAGGTGTTTACACTTTTAGTGCACACACTAGGTTCGGCCTTCTTGCTTTGTTTGCACACACACACTTCCTTTGATCAATTAGCAAACACAAGTCTTGGCCTCCTTCACATGCACACACTAACTCTCGACCTTCTTCACTTCACACACAAAGTGTGGCCTTCTTAGCACATGGCACACACATAAGTGGTCGTAGGGTGTTCTTGTTCTTCACTTAGCATACACCCAATATGCTAGGTCTTCACTTGATGCTCACATAAGGCACTAAGCCTTGGCCTCCTCTAATTTGCACACCCACTGCCCGAATGCAATTAACACTGCCAATATGAAGGCGCGCAAGTGATTTAGCCGCGGACTCACTTCTTCTTCAAAGCGCAAGGCACACTTGGTGCACAAGGCAGCGTGCAAGTGCACAAGGCCTCTAGGGCGCGCACGCCTCGGGTGCAAGGCACCGTGGGCGCGCAAGTGCTACCGCACACGGGGCCGCGGTGCACAGAGGGGGCGCGCAAGTTGGCGCTGCCCTTCCTCCTTCCTGTCGCGCAAAGGATAGCGCACAGGGGACTCCTCCTCCTCCTTCTTCTTGTCGTGCAAAGAAGTAGCGCGCAAGGGACTTCACCGCGCAAGTGTGCGCGGGGCTTCGTCTTCGCGAGGCAGAGGGCTCTCACGGATCAACAGGTCTTCAACAAAAACATCAGCAAGCATTTTGAGAGCCTCAGATACTCCTTTTATAGGCAAGAGATGCCTCACATGATCCGCGTGTTTCCAACTTAAATTCCCGAAGATTTCGGATCTTTGAAATCTTTAAACGAGCCGCAAATCCCATTTTTTATTTTCTGTTTCACGCGAGATCGCTTATGTTTCGGCCTTCTTCACGTGCATGCATTTTAACGTGTGCATGGCCTCTTTAATACTTTGAGCACAAACCACGGGCCTCGCACCTCCGGTTTCTTCGGCCTTCATCGAATTTTCTCTTTTGTTGCATGCAGGCTCATTTTAATGCATGGTACTGTTCATTATGGCCAGACGAGCACGAGGATGCCTTCGGCTTCGGCAATGGTGGTCGGGAACTCGAAATCCGTCGTCGGGGAAGCCTCTGGTTCGAAGGAGGCTACGGAAGGTGCCTCGGCTTGAGCTCGAGGTGGAAGACGAGCCACGGCCGTCGGATTGGGCGATTGAAATACATCGGACAACCGGATTATATCGCGGCGCGCGACAGATGAGATGAGCGGCTGCGATCCAGCGCGCGATGAGACGGACGGCTCAGATCTGTCCCGGGTGAAATTTCCGCGTCCCACATCGAATCGGCGCCCAGTTTTCTCGCGGTTTATCAAATAAGCGCTCCCTTCCACCGCTCAATTGAACTTCCTCCCTCCCGGTGCCGCCCCGCACCGGGTTCTCTCTGCGGGCGCGCTCTGCGCCCACCTTGCTCCCTGTGGGCGCGCTTCTGGCGCCCACTATGCTCTCCGGGTGCGCGGGTTTCACCACCGCGTGCCCTCGGGGGCTTACACACGGCCCCCTCTGCCTCTGCCACCCGGGCTGGCCACATGGGATCCCCCCTTGGGCGTGGCGCCTTAGGCCCACATGTGCCTTGGGGGTTGAACCCTTAAGGCTGGCCTTGGCTGGCCAATTTTTTGCAAGTATAGAACAAGTCCTTTGTATAAAAACAAAGTGACCAAGTTCAAATGCCAAATGCCACAACTCTTCTTCTAAGCCATTCTTCCTCTTCTTTATTTCTTCTTCTTCATTAGAATTCATCATCCTTCTTTAACATATAATCATCATCTAAGAATGGAATTTTTGAAGGTTCTTCCATCAACCGAGCTCCTTAATCACATAAATTCTTCAATGAACTTCATTGATCTAATCAGAGATCAATTGGAACTTTTTCTGATTCACATGCACTAAGAGATAGTGCATGGACTTCATTAATCCACTTCATCCACTTAGAAGTTGTGGATGGATCTCTTGCTTCGAGCTCCTTATGCATTGTGAAGACAATGCATGGTCTTCAATCAGTGTTGTGACATTGTATCGTCAGGATACAAGTTCTTGGAACTTTAAGAACAGCTCAACAATCGTCAGATATTATAGAGAATGTTTCAACCACATCTCCTATGTCACTTAGTGAATCTCCTAAGTGACATGCATCTTAGTACTATGGCCATTCTCTCTTCATCACCAACACCAACACAACCTTTGGCATTCACATCTTGACAATTCTTGACATCCATTCATTCTAAGACAACAACATGTCTCATTGACAACAAATGAAACACAGCGCACTTCAATCTCCCCCTTTGTATTTGTTGTCAATACACTCCTTTAGAACATATGAATGGGTCAATATGTGTGCCAATATTTTCACCCCCTTATTGGAAATCAAATGAAAAGGTGTGGTGTGGTTCACTTTCACAAATATCTTCCTCCCTTTGAATAGTATTCTCTTGAAAAACACTGAGAGAGGGATGATGTCACATGTTCTCTTTAGCAAAGAACCTTTAGTAAATCAGCTCTAAGTCTACTTGGGCTAACCCGGTGTAGAAAACAAGAGTGATGTAACCAAGGAACTCAATGCTGTCCACATTCACTGTAAACATGTGAGATCATGCTAAGGGGTTGAATTTTTTCAGATATTCAATGAATTGCTGAATCCTGCACATACTTCACAAAACACATTAGAATGTTCAGGTGCAAAGATAAAGCTTCCCCTTTCATCTACTTTTTCAAGATGATATTAATTTCAAAACATCATCTTCTCCAGATTGGCTCCCCCTCAAGGGGTGCACTCCATTCAATCCAATCCATCCTCCAGCTGAGAATGATCATCATCTTCAATTCCCTGCAATGTTAGCACATGTAAATACCAATGTATAAGGGAATAAGATGGAACCTCCTTGGTTCATCAATGTGAACAACAAGGTTGAGAAGATTCTCTCAACCGAGATGTCCCATTTTCACCATTCTTCACACTTGCACATTTGATCTTCATTGATGATTGTGCTGGTGTGGTTCTCAACCCATCTTCATGTGAAATATTTTTCTTCCCTTTTGCTTTAGCAAATTCCAGAGCTTCATCTTCAGCTCTTTGTAGTTCTCTGGAAAGTTGCAACTGATGTGGTCATATGACAAGTAAATCATTTGGAAGTGTGGCCTCAGTTCTGGAAATTCCACATGGTTCCTTCGATGCTTTCAAGCTACCTTTCTTAGGCAACTTGTTTTCAATCAATCCCTTATTCTTCTGGATTGATTGTCTTTTTGAGTTCAGTCTGCTTCTATTCAGTTCCATGGCTTGTTCACAAAGGTCCATGGTGTGTCCTTTCTTTCCACAGTAGAAGCATTTCTTGGTGGTCCTTCTGGATGCATCACCCTTCTTGGACTCAGACTCCAAGGACTTCTCTTCATTTCTCAAACACTTCTTGGGAGAATTTTCTACTTTCTTCTTCTTGCTTCCCAAGGATTCCTTTTTAGCCAGGTTCAGTGATCTTCTCTTCTTTTCATCTTTGGATATAGTTGGAGATTGACATGTATCATTTTGACCACTTTTGCAAACATCCCAGATGTTGTCAAGCAATCCAAATCTGTTAGCAGTAAACAGATGTCTCTGGACCTGTGGATGCTGCTTCTTTTCTTCTGGCTTGCTCCCCCTAGGCATGGGCTGCCTATGTGCTTTGGCATTCAGTGGATTGTACCAACAATCCTTTGCACAATGCCCATACTTGTTACAACACCAGCATTGTCCCACGAATCTTGACCTCTTCAGTCCTTCTGATTGTAGGGTACTTTTCTTGACCTGTTGTGCTGTTTCAGGAGAGTTCTGCTTCTTTACTATCTTCATCCATATTTGTTTGGAATTATTCTTCCATCCTACACTTTTTTTGGAAACACAATTAGAAGCATCAGTACAAGTTGGTATGGATGGTACCTTCTTTCTAGAAGATGTTGCCCTTTTATTAGAGGATGTCTTTCTTTTAGAATCATCCTTCTCAAAGCTCACTTGAGTGGCAACATTTCTTCTATCAGCTGACTGGGAGGATTTGGCTTTGGGTGATTGCTGAGTTTTCAATATCACCTCTAGTTCTATACATTTCATGTTAAGGGAGTTCTTCTCATCCTCAACAGTTCTTAGCCTTCCTTCCCATTTATCTTCAAGCTGCTTCATCTGGTCTTCATGCACCTTATTCATTTCTAGCAATGAATTGTCAAGATCCTTCACCATTTTGACTTTGTCTTCGAGTTGAGCATCTCTGACATTCATTGAAACTTTGTGCCTCTTTTCCAGTGCATGGAAAACATCTTTAATTATTACTTTAAAGAATTCTTTCTCAGAAAGGCTTCTTTGCAATTCTTCAGTAGTGTCTTCATATCTTTCATTGCAAAGAGATACTGTTTCATCTTTGGCATTTACCAGCTTTCTGAGAGTGTTGGTTATGCCAACCCTTTTAGCCAATTGATCTTCCATTGGATTGGCTTCTTCTTCTAACTGTGATTTTTCTTTTTGAACATCAAGGATGCCTGTAGCTATACACATTGCTACTTCCCTGGGGACTATCTTCCGAAGATATTCGATTGCATTTAAAAGATCATTATTTCTTCCATCTTCATCACAACTAGGACAGGCTTCACCAGAAGAGTGATAAAAGGAATTTTCAGGTGTTTCTCTATCAGCAACAATCTTCTTCTTCATCTTCTTGGCCTGTTTCTTCTTTCTATTTTTCTGAGTCTTGGCAGATATCTCCATTTGAGGCTGGTCACTCGCTTCCTCAAATCTGCACTTCATAAAGACTCCCTTGGATCTTTTAGAGGCAACCTCCCTTTGATACCAATTGAAGTGCCCAGATCAGTGTGAATCACTGAGAGGGGGAGGGGGTGAATCAGTGATCCTTTAAAACTTTTTACTAATTGATTCCTTATCAATTAAACCTCTATGGCTGGTTAAAGCCTCGATCCAATCTTCTTGTATCTCTCAACCTTTCCCGGATAATGCAGTAATGAAAAGGCACAGGACACAAGGATTTACAAGGTTCGGCACCAAAGGCCTACATCCTTGCCATGCTCTCCCAGCATGGATTCTCCATTATAACCTGTTAAAATTACAATGGTCGATACAGAGTCCCACTGTATCTCTCCTGAGTCCCACAGGAGGGTATTTATACTGCGTCCCACAGTGTTACCAGAGTCCCACTGGCCTGCTCCAGAATCCCACTGAAGACTTCTTCTCCCTGAGTCCCACAGGGTCTTCTCCTGGCTCCTTGAGTCACACGAGTAGCTCTTCTTCACTTTAAGCTTCTCCAAGTATCCTCAGCAGCCTGGGATAAAGGCTGCTGGCCTTGCTCTGTACCTCTGCTCACTTGTGGTGAACAGGTCTTCTCGTCTTGCTCGGGCTTTATCACCTTCTTCTAAGGATGACCCGGCCTGACTCTTCAAGAATCTTCAACAGCCACTGAGAGGTCTGTTGGTCTTGCTCAGCAACTTCTGATCACTTCTGTTGATCAGGCTCTTCTCAATCACTGAAAACTCAGACAAACAATTTCTTTCACTTCAGTCTGGCTCAGTCTCAGTTCAATTCAACATCATGCACTGAATGCATGGCAGCTCTCCTTCCTCATGCACTGACTGCATGGTCTTCTCAAATCTCTTCAAGAACTCTTGGTCTTGGTCTCCTCAAATGCACACAAGCTGGTTTGGCTTTGTTCACGTGTGCATGTGCATGCATGTATGCATGCACTCTCCTTTCTTCCTCTTGGTGCAATAAACCCACAAAGGGTGTAATCAATTATAGCACACACCAACTCACTTCCTTCACACACTTAATTCAATTTGCTTACACACTTAATGTGTGTTATACTTTAGTTTGGATGTCCTCTTCTTCTAGGTGTTTACACTTTTAGTGCACACACTAGGTTCGGCCTTCTTGCTTTGTTTGCACACACACACTTCCTTTGATCAATTAGCAAACACAAGTCTTGGCCTCCTTCACTTGCACACACTAACTCTCGACCTTCTTCACTTCACACACAAAGTGTGGCCTTCTTAGCACATGGCACACACATAAGTGGTCGTAGGGTGTTCTTGTTCTTCACTTAGCATACACCCAATATGCTAGGTCTTCACTTGATGCTCACATAAGGCACTAAGCCTTGGCCTCCTCTAATTTTCACACCCACTGCTCGAATGCAATTAACACTGCCAATATGAAGGCGCGCAAGTGATTTAGCCGCAGCCTCACTTCTTCTTCAAAGCGCAAGGCACACTTGGTGCACAAGGCAGCGTGCAAGTGCACAAGGCCTCTAGGGTGCGCACGCCTCGGGTGCAAGGCACCGTGGGCGCGCAAGTGCTACCGCACAGGGGGCCGCGGTGCACAGAGGGGGCGCGCAAGTTGGCGCTGCCCTTCCTCCTTCCTGTCGCGCAAAGGATAGCGCACAGGGGACTCTTCCTCCTCCTTCTTCTTGTCGCGCAAAGAAGTAGCGCGCAAGGGACTTCACCGCGCAAGTGTGCGCGGGGCTTCGTCTTCGCGAGGCAGAGGGCTCTCACGGATCAACAGGTCTTCAACAAAAACATCAGCAAGCATTTTGAGAGCCTCGGATGCTCCTTTTATAGGCAAGAGATGCCTCACATGATCCGCGTGTTTCCAACTTAAATTCCCGAAGATTTCGGATCTTTGAAATCTTTAAACGAGCCGCAAATCCCATTTTTTATTTTCTGTTTCACGCGAGATCGCTTATGTTTCGGCCTTCTTCACGTGCATGCATTTTAACGTGTGCATGGCCTCTTTAATACTTTGAGCACAAACCACGGGCCTCGCACCTCCGGTTTCTTCGGCCTTCATCGAATTTTCTCTTTTGTTGCATGCAGGCTCATTTTAATGCATGGTACTGTTCATTATGGCCAGACGAGCACGAGGATGTCTTCGGCTTCGGCAATGGTGGTCGGGAACTCAAAATCCGTCGTCGGGGAAGCCTCTGGTTCGAAGGAGGCTGCGGGAGGTGCCTCGGCTCGAGCTCGAGGTGGAAGACGAGCCACGGCCGTCGGATTGGGCGATTGAAATACATCGGACGGCCGGATTATATCGCGGCGCGCGGCAGATGAGATGAGCGGCTGCGATCCAGCACGCGATGAGACGGACGGCTCAGATCTGTCCCGGGTGAAATTTCCGCGTCCCACATCGAATCGGCGCCCAGTTTTCTCGCGGTTTATCAAATAAGCGCTCCCTTCCACCGCTCAATTGAACTTCCTCCCTCCCGGTGCCGCCCCGCACCGGGTTCTCTCTGCGGGCGCGCTCTGCGCCCACCTTGCTCCCTGCGGGCGCGCTTCTGGCGCCCACTATGCTCTCCGGGTGCGCGGGTTTCACCACCGCGTGCCCTCGGGGGCTTACACACGGCCCCCTCTGCCTCTGCCACCCGGGCTGGCCACATGGGATCCCCCCTTGGGCGTGGCGCCTTAGGCCCACATGTGCCTTGGGGGTTGAACCCTTAAGGCTGGCCTTGGCTGGCCAATTTTTTGCAAGTATAGAACAAGTCCTTTGTATAAAAACAAAGTGACCAAGTTCAAATGCCAAATGCCACAACTCTTCTTCTAAGCCATTCTTCCTCTTCTTTATTTCTTCTTCTTCATTAGAATTCATCATCCTTCTTTAACATATAATCATCATCTAAGAATGGAATTTTTGAAGGTTCTTCCATCAACCGAGCTCCTTAATCACATAAATTCTTCAATGAACTTCATTGATCTAATCAGAGATTAATTGGAACTTTTTCTGATTCACATGCACTAAGAGATAGTGCATGGACTTCATTAATCCACTTCATCCACTTAGAAGTTGTGGATGGATCTCTTGCTTCGAGCTCCTTATGCATTGTGAAGACAATGCATGGTCTTCAATCAATGTTGTGACATTGTATCGTCAGGATACAAGTTCTTGGAACTTTAAGAACAGCTCAACAATCGTCAGATATTATAGAGAATGTTTCAACCACATCTCCTATGTCACTTAGTGAATCTCCTAAGTGACATGCATCTTAGTACTATGGCCATTCTCTCTTCATCACCAACACCAACACAACCTTTGGCATTCACATCTTGACAATTCTTGACATCCATTCATTCTAAGACAACAACATGTCTCATTGACAACAAATGCAACACAGTGCACTTCACATTTCTAGGAATAGTATGATTATTAAATAGTGGAAAAGGGATGGATGATGGTCACACATGGCTGCATTATAGTTTCACAACACTAAATCCACGCTTACATAAGGTTTGGATAATGGTTACTCTAGATTTTTTATAATTAGTATGACGTTTACATGGGGGAAATAATCCCTAAACACACCTTCAATGATTATTATGTACCCCAATTCATGTTTCCACAAGAATAATGATGTATATGCAGGTTGTTAATTTATAATTTCATCAGGATTCCTTCAAGGGTTGAATTCATAACATCCCTATAAGCATCACCAATTCCTTAAATAGATTTATTTTCAAGAATGATGGATAATTTAACCTTCCAAGCTCCTGGTTATCTCATAATAGTAAGATACAGGATAATAATTAGAAATAAATTCATCACACATAAAAATTATAGAATGTAAATTAAACACCTAATATGTCAATTTTAATTAATATGCACACAATCAAATAATTTGACACATAAATTCAAAAGATCATTATAAATATATGAATTTATAAACACGGGAGAATAAAATGAATTTAATATCAATAAAATATCATTAATTTATATACTATGTTATTTTCCAAACCCTTAAAGCATGGAATATGGATATATGAATTTTAAAATATTATTAAATAATAATTCAAATACCCAACCAATGTAAGTTGTTTTTTAAACACCATATTTATCAAGCTCATCATGCCTCTTTAATGATCTTGATTAAAAAAAATTAATTTGGTATATTAAATTAATTTCCACTCATTTTATCCCATTATACAAACTTTTACCTACTGACACGTGCCTATCGTGGGGTGTGACAAAAAAAAATATAGCCTAAGTTAAAATGCTGTAAAGTGGTAAACCTAGGTTGTCTCCAAATAATAGTGCACAACAATTATGTTTGTCACTTAAATTTAGCAAAGTAGAAAATGTTGTTTTTTGAAATTGTTTGAGTTGAAAAATAAAGCAAGCAATAATAAGAAATGTTGAACACTAATGGATGAAGAGAGTGATGGGTTAAAGGTAGGATACCATTTTGAAATTTCATCATAGTAATAAATATCATCTTCCCTCTTTTCCTATTTATTGAAAAATGAAATACTCCTCGATCGAGTTATCAATCACTTTTGGTTGAAGAAAGAAATGGAACTCATTCCTATGTTCATGGAAGTTCATAAACAATTCCTAAAAAACTAAAGAATGCCCCGATTGTGAATTTTTTATCCTTAGAACTCTATAAAAAGTCCATTAGTTCCACACACGTGCCAACAATCGCTGGACACTTGCCACCAAACATAATATGCTCAATCGAGACAAATTGCACTAGGAGGAGGGAGATTAAAAGTCTTTAACCAAAGCTATTAAAAATGAATACACCAAACCCAAAACACAACCGCATTACAAGAATTATAAAAATGATAATATAAGTCATTCTAAATAAAAATAGGGTTTTACATTGAAGCACAAAACTTTGACATTAAAAAACTGAAACTCCCCATTCCCCGATCACTCAAAGGTTTTACCCCTCCATGTGATGGGTAATAGAGTTGAAAGGGGAAGAAGATAGAATGATAAAATAAAGCAAAGAAAAAATAGAAAATAGAAAGAACTTTAAAAATTCAATCCTCTATCATAACCCTTCTTGAATCTTTTTCAACCTCTTTGAATGGAAGTGAACACTCTTATTTATAGGCTTGTGGAGTAGAAAATTTCCCCCCAAAATTACCCCACCAAAAATTAAATCCTGGTTAGAATATTTAATAGCCAAATCTTGGGATGGTGACTTTATAAATGTTGTTCCTATATGTATTTTTCATGCTTCCTCAAAAAATAAGTGAATTTGGACAAGTGTAACAAAATTTATCTTTGAATTAATAATGATAATTTTTTCTGCCCGAGGTGAATTTTCAACTTCCTCTTTTTGGTTGGATTCAATGGATTTCTTAATGACCTAATTTCTTCATGAAATTTAACTTAAAATTGATTCACAGAGTCCTATTTCTATTACCGCTATAATCAAATCATTTGGACACATGTTGGCCAAGATATGCCTCATTAATTATAGTGGGGTCTATTGTTTCAGCCAGAAAACTTTTTCCTTTTGATGAATTTTTGTGGGCCGTTATGTGCCTGATTGGACCTTGGTCCACAAAAAAAAGTTTAAACCCATGATCTTGGAAACACTAAAAAACGAATCAATCAATTTGGATAAAAAATTTAAAATATATTCCCAAAATACAGAAGTTCTACAAAACTGTTAAATTTCCAGAATTAACCAATTTCCACAACTAAGACCACAATTAACCAAAACACTAAAATGATACAAATAAGATAAAATTTATTAATTGGAAGGGGTTAAATCATTAAAAAACATATTAAAAATAAATAGAATATCATCTCTATTAATTCCCCCACACATAGCACTTGGACTCCCGGACAATTCAAAATCAAAATCAAATTAAAGAAAATTCAAAACACATGCCACTAAGATCCACCAATTCCACACCAAGAAATTAAAGATATTATGCCTCATACATAACCATTACTCAATGTTATCAAATCAGATCATTCAATGTTTTTCCTCTTCATTTCTCCTCCCATGCACAAAAGACACCTACCTCACATGAATTTTCTCTCATCTCATAGATACCAATTCTCGACAAAGTTTTTCTCATCCAAACCAATGCAAGGGTCACCATAAGTTTGAAAAAAATTTACTTCTCCACTTGATTTGATTGAAGGACATGTTTTCATCATAAGGACTTTGCAGGGTTGTTATGTGGCTTTTGGTTGGATCATCTGGTCATGATCCACTCTTGTTATCTCTTTGTAAATCGTAGAATTTTGAAATGCTTCTCTTTTAATTTCCTCCAACTACTGTAACTGTAACCTCCTCTCTTTCCTAGAACTTTGAACATCCAAATTCATCTTCCTAACATACCAATACACCTTATACTCCAGTTCCACAGGTAGGTGATTTTTTTTCCATAAATCAACCTATATGGACTCATTCCAATTGGGGTCTTGTAAGCTATCCTATAAGCCCATAATGTGTCTTCCAGCTTCTGGCACAAATACTTCCTGTTTTTTTTAACAGTATTCTCCAAAAATACTTTGATTTCCCTATTGGACAGTTCAGATTGACCATTTGTTTGTGGGTGAAATGGTGTTGATGTTTTATGCTGTACTCCATACTTTTTCAGTAAATCCTACATTATCCTATTGAAAAAGTGAGTCCCTTGATCATTGATTATGGATATAGGAACTCCAAACCTACAAAAATATGTTAGCCCTGACAAAATCACAAACAACTTTAGCATCATTAGTCCTGGTGGCTTTTTCTTCCACCCATTTGGAAACATAATCAACTTCAATTAAGATATAATAACTTCCAAATAACATTGGGAAAGGGACCATAAAATATATCCCCCAAAATTTAAAAATCTCAAAAAACAAATCAAGTGGTTGTTGGGGAATTTCTTTTCTCTTTGAAATGTTTCCAGAAAACTGACATTTTGGACAACTCTTTTCCAAATTCATGAGAATATTTAAAAATGGTTGGCCAATATAGTCCAGATTTTAAAACCTTCCTTGCTGTCCTTTGAGGTCAAAAGTGGCCTCCACAAGCTAATTTGTGACAAAACTTAAAGATAGAACCAATTTAACTCTCAAGAATACATCTTCTTATCACTTGTTCATTGAATATCTTCCAAATAAATAGATTATCCCAAATGTAATATCTAGATTTTTCTTTAAATTTATGAATTTGGTGAGAATTGAAATATGATAGGACCTGAGATGTTACCAAATAATTGACCATGTCAACATACCTAGTCACTTCTCCTTTAACCAAGAATAGCTGCTCTCCTAGAAGGTGATCATTTATTGGTTATTTTACTGGAATTTCAGCTTCAACAGTGTTAGGAAGTCTACTTAAATGATCATCCACTTGGTACTCAAATCCCTTTTTGTCCTTGATTTCAATATTGAACTCCTACAGCAGTAACATCCATCTCAATAGCCTTAGTTTAGATTTTTTCCTTCTTCATCAAGTACCTGAGAGGTGCATGATTAGAAAATATAGTGACTTTAGTTCCAAGAAGATATGATCTTAATCTTTCCAAAGAGAAAACAACTACTAAAAACTCATTTTATGTGGTTGCGTAATTGAATTGATCCACATCCAAGGTTCTTGAGGCATATGAAATGAAGTTTGGCCTGTCCTAAATTCTCTGATAAAGTACTTCTCTAACTTCTTGGTTGGAAGCATCACAAAGTATTTCAAATGGTTCTTCCCAATCTGGTGGCTGCATCACATGTGGTTCAATAAATCTCTTCTTTAGATCATCAAAGGATTCCCTACATTCACCATTGAAATGAAAATCATCATCTTTCAAAAGAAATATAGAGAAAGGGAGATAAATCTTACTAAAATCCTTGATAAACCTCATGTATAATCCTACATGTCCTAAAAAATCTAGCATGCTTCACACAAGTTGGGTATAAAAATGAATTTATCACTTTAATTTTCAATTTATCAACTTCAATTTCCTTTTTAGAAATAACATTCCAAAGAACAATCCCTCTCTAAACCATGAAATAACACTTTTAAATATTTAAAACAAGATTATTTTCAATATAGGTTTTCAAAGCTTTTTCCAGATTTTTCAAATAATGGTAAAACGAGTTTCCAAAAACCGTGAAATCATCCAGGAAAACCTCCCAGTAATCTTCAATGTGATCAGAAAATATACTTACCATGTACCTATGAAATGTACCTAGAGCATTACATAATCCAAATGGCATCCTTTTATATGAAAAAGTGCCGAAGGGACATGTAAAGGTTGTCTTCTGTTGATCCTCAGGAGCAATGGGTACCTAGAAATAACTTGAAAATCTATCCAAAAAGCAATAATGAGTTCTCCCTACCAATCTCTCTAACATTTGATCAATGAATGGAATGGAAAAATTATCTTTCCGAGTGACCTAACTCAATTTTCTAAAATCAACGCACACTCTCCAACTATTTTGAATTCTCATATGGATTAATTAATTCCTTTCATCACTCACAGTGGTTAGGCTAGTTTTTTTGGAACTACATGAATTGGGCTAACCCACTGTAAATCTGAGATGGGATAGATGATCCTAGCTTCCAATATCTTCTCAATCTCCTTCTTTACAACCTCCATTAAAGTTTGATTCAACCTCATTTGGGTTTGCCTAATAGGTTTGGAATCTCCCTCAAGAAAAATTCTATAGGAGCATAGTTTTGTGCTTGATTCCTATAATATCACCTAAACCCCACCTTATCTCTTGAATATTATCTCTCAAAAGATCAATCAAAGATTTATATTGGGTTTCAGAGAGATTACTTTCAATTATCAATAGTAGTTTCTCTCCCTCCCTAATGTACACATTTTCAAATCAGTGGGGAGTGCTTTTAGTTTCAGATCATGGGGATGCTCAAGGGATGAAACTAAATTGATGTTTCACACTTCCGAATTTTGGACCTTCTGCACACAAGAAACCATATCATCTTCCTCATCATTTAACAAATCATCAATGAAATCATATTTTACCACTTTCTCCCACATGAAGTCAGAATCTCTAGCATCTTGGGAATCCACATGTTCAATGATATTTCCAATGTAAGAAGTCTCTCCTAAGTCTAAGAATTCAAAGAGCATACCTGATTATTCAATGGGTTTTGCACTAACTTCATGGGAAAGTGAAAATAGGGAGTGATCATCTAATGGGTCCCTCATGGATTCAAAAATATTGAAGTAGATAGTGCTCTCTCCAAACTCCATGGTGAGTGTCCCCTCATGGACATTGATGATGATTTTATCCATCTTCTAGAAAGGTCTCCCCCAAATGATGGGTGAATGTGATGGGCTCTTATCTTCTTCCATATTTAGCATGCAGATGTTAGTTGGGAATAAGAGATTATTGACTTTCATAGGGACATCCTCCAAAACTCATGCATGGAAAACTATGGATCGATTTTCAAGATGGACCACCACTATTGTGGGATTCAAGTATCCCCTCTATAAATAAGTGTATACCGAGTGAGGAAATAAATTAATTAGAGCACCTAAATCACACAAATCATTGGAGAAATTTAAAGAACTAATGGTACATGGAATGGAAAACATCCCTAGATCTTGACATTTGGTTGGAAATTGGGGTGAGATAAGGGCTGAGACACTTCTTCCCAAGTTGATCCTTTCATTCTCTTGAAGTATCCTCTTCTTGGTGCAAAGATACTTCAAAAATTAAGTATACTTCGGAATTTTGTTGAGCACTTCAAGTAAGGGGATATTGATTTCCACTTTCTAGAAGGTGTATAGAATTTCTTTTTTAAGTGCTTACTCCTACAATTTCTTTGATTCAATCATCCTTGATAGAAATGGAGGGGGTAAGTCTTTATTATCCTTTGTTTCCTTTGAAATGGTGTTTCTTGTCTCTTTTTCCTTGTCCTATCCTTCTCTTTCTCCTCTTTCTTCTCTTCTTCATAATGCAATTCCAAAAAAAATTCAGATTTTACAACTTAATTATCCCTCAACTCAGGTGTTATTGTTTCAGGTTCATGGGATATTGGTGGTGAGATCTCTTTTCCACTTATTGTTGTTATTATGATGACATTCTCCTTTGGTTTTGGGATTGTTTGGGAAGGAATTTTCCTAGGATTGTTGGTTAGGAAGTCCATGATACCTTCAAACTTGGTGGGTAAATCTTTTACAAAGTCTTTCAACCCTTCAATATCAGATAAATGATATTGGTTCAAAATTATGGGTTGTGTACTAGTTGATGGATGCTCATAGGGTTTTATGAAAGTGGGTTGTTGGTGTTGAGAAGGCTGGCTATAATATTGCTTTTGTTGAAATTTTGGGGGGTTTTGGAATCATTGCTGGAATGGGGGTCTAGTTTGATTCTGCTGATTTCCAAACCCATATTGAACATGGTTTATCTCTCTCCATCAATGATTTTGTTGGAATTTCCTTTGCTAAAAATCTATCGCACAAGTTTCCATTCCATGTATTTTAGCACATTGGTCTGTGAAATAATCAGGTGATGAGTATAAACCACATACCTTAACTGGTGCTTGTTAGTCACCCACTTGTTTCAAGGCCATCTATCTCACCAAACTGGTTAGCTCTTCGATCTTAGTTTCTAGTAAGGGTGAAGGATGAGAAATTCTTACCTCATGAAAACCTCTTGTGCCAGTACCTCTTGTACCAAAATATTGCGAGTTCTGTGAAATCTTCTCAACCAAACCCCTGGCTTCTTCTAGTGACTTTTCAATCAATGCACCTCCATATGATGCATCGAGAAGGTTTCTATCATTGTCCAGTAAGACTTGATAAAAGAAGACAATAAAGTGATTATCCTATATGGCTTGATGTGGGAAGTTGGCACATAGCTTTTTAAATTTTTCCCCGTACTCATAAAGGGTTTCTCCATATGATTGTTTGATAGAATATATCTCTTTTATGATGGTTGTACTTATGGAGGCATGGATGAATCTTTTCATGAAGTATCTCACCAAGTCATTCCAATCATCCACATCTCCAGGTTGTAGACCATACAACCATTCTTTAGCAGCTCCTTCCAATGAAAATGAGAATGCCTTCCACTATACGTGTTCCTTAGCTTCTCCACATGGTCTGAAGGTTGAGTAGACATGTGTGAACTATTTAATATGTTTGTTGGGATCTTCACCTGCAAATCCATGAAACTTTGGGAGAAATGGTATCATATTAGGTTTCATCTCAAAATCATTTTTAACACTGATATGACAAGTTGATTACTCTAATTAAGTAATTATGGGGAATAAAGGTCTCTAAGGGTTGGGTTTTGATTTCTAGCCATAATGACAGGCTAAGAGTGAACACTTGAAGTTTCACTCGAGTCAGTAAGAGAAATTTCCTCAAATTCAGGTTGTAAATTGAGGTTTCTGAGACTATTTAACAAATTTCATTCAATTTCAAGATCAATGGGCCAATGTTTAGTGTTTGAGGTTCTAGTAATGCAAGTATGGAATGAAAATAAGAAAGTAGAAAATAAAAAGAGAGATAGAACTGTTGGCACTACCTCCCCGGAAACAGCGCCCAGTTTTTACATGTGCCTATCGTGAGATGTGACAAAAAAAATATAACCAGAGTTAAAATGCATTAAGGTGGTCAAACTAGGTTGTCTCCAAAGATAAGTGCACAAAAATTATGAATTTCACTTAAATTTAACAAAGTAGAAAATGTTGTTTTTTGAAATTGTTTGAGTTGAAAAATAAAGTTAGTAATAAAAAGAAAGGTTGAACACTAATTGATAAAGAGAGTTATGGGGTCAGGGTAGGATCACATTTATCAATGTCATCATATTCATAAATATCATCCTCCCTCTCTTCCTATTTAATGACAAATAAAATACTCCTCGATCGAGTTATCAATCACCTTTGGTTGAAGAAAGCAATGGAACTCACTACTATGTGCATGGATGTTCAAAAATAATTCCTAAACAACTAAGGAAAGTCATGATCAGGAATATTTTCTCCTTATAAATATAGAAAAAGTCCACTAGTTCCCCACACGTTCCAATGATCACTGGACACTCACGACCTAACACAACATGCTCGATCGAGACAAATTTCACTAAGTGGAGGGAGATTAAAAGACTTTAACCAAAGCTATTAAAAATGAATAAACCAAACCCAAAACACAATGACATTAATAGAATTGTGAAAAAATTATAATAGAAGTTATTAAAAATAAAAATAGGGTTTTACATTTAAGCACAAAACTCTGACATTACAAAAGTGAAACTCCCCCTTCCCTGATCACTCAAAGGTTTTACCCCTCCATGTGAATGGTAATAGAGTTTAAAGGGAAATAATAGAGTATAATGAAACAAAGAAAAGAAAAAATAGAAAATATAAAGAACTTCAAGAAGTAAATCCTCCAGCACAACCCATCTTTCACCTTCTTCAACCTCTTTGAATGGAAGTGACCACTCTTATTTATAGGCTTGTGGAGTGGAAAATTTCCCTCAAACATTACTCTAACAAAAGTTGGAGTCCAATTAGAACATTAAATGTCCTCATCTAAAGAAGGTTTATTAGTAAACATTGTTCCTCTATGTCATTTTTATGTTTCTAAAAAATCTCAGATAATCAGGACAAGTGTAAAAAACGTTATCCTTGAATTACTAAGGATAACTTTTTCTTCCCAAGGTGACTCTTCAACTTCTTTTTTTTGGTCGCATTCAATGGATTCTTTAATGACCGAATTTTTTCATGAAATTTAATTTCAAAGTTATGAGAAGATGTATATTTCTATTCCATATTTTACAACATAATATGGATTCATGTAGGCTGAGATATCCCTCATTAATTATGGTGGGGTCCATTCTTTCAGCCAGCAAACATTTTCCATTTGATGAATTTTTATGGGCCACTATGTGCCGAATTGGACCTTGGTGCAGAAGAAAAATTTGAATAACATGAGTTTTTAAATCCTAAAAAAATAATCAATCAATTTAATAAAAAATTTAAAAGATATTACCGAAATACAGAATCTCCACAAAACTGGTAAATTTCCATAATTAACAAATTTCCACAATTAAGCCCATAATTATCCAAAACACTAAAATGATACAAATAATCTCAAATTTATTAATTTGTAGGGATTAAATCATTGAAACACATATTAAAAATAATGAGAATATTATCTCTATCACCTAACTTCTTGGAAATATATCTCTCCACACTCAAGTATGATTTTCAAGAAAAGTTGTTTTTATTGAAAGTTTGTATAACTTTCACCATAGGATTGAAGAATTTATATATCTCCACTCAATGAGATAATTATTGTTTTCTTATTATGAGGTCTTAATAAGGTTTATTCTATGGTATAAGGGTTGGTAGTATTTGAATATTTAACTGTTGAGGTTGAATGAGTAGGCTTTAGTTGTAAGTTGAAGATTAATGCCTAGAATTAATTTTCCTACAAGAATGGATTCCCCATTATCATCATATTTCCTAAATAAAATTAAATTCCTTGAATTTAAAATAGAAATCCCACCCATGTCATTAATTCGGAGATAGAAAACATTCACATTTTTGTTTCCTTTTGTAGGCTGCACACATTTTTTATTTTGGTTATAATATAGAAGGTAGTGATTGACTTTTTATTTTATTATTTTGTAGAAATGGGGTATATCTTTGCTAAATTTAATAATTATATCCAGTCCCTCTAATTTTTTCTCAAACATTTTTTCCAAAACACATCAATAATTCATTTCAAATAGCTTTTCCTGCATAGAATTCAAAGATTCTAGAATTTAAATGACAGTTTAACTTCCCATAAAACACCTGTTACCATCAATAATTTTATTCATATTTTTGGGTAGTATAAAATTATAGTAATTCCTTAGAATAAACATTTTACTCCCTATTTCATTCATTTTCTAGTATTATTTTTTCATATTTTTCATATCAATTCTTTCACTTAAGAATTTTTAGGGAAAGAAAAACTTGTTTGCTTTAAAATGTTGGTGTACCTTCATATCCATCATTGGATGACATCAATAATAGTTTTCCAATATTATCATCCTTATTTTTCTTCTAAAACAATATCAAAAAGGTTACAACAACATCTTCTTTAAATTCAAATATATTTTAATAACTAGATTGATTTGTTTCTTTTTCTCCATCCCCCCACACATGAATTAAATGTAGATCATAAAAAATATTACAGAGCAATATAAATTGGGATATTTCGGCTGTAATGTGGATTCCTAAGAAATAAATTCAAGGATTATAAGGTATAAATGTAAGAACCCATCCTTAAACAATTAATAAATTGAATATTTAGAAAATAATTGATTTTCTTTCATTTCACGTAACATTTATGGGATAGTTTTTAATAAAATTTGGTAATAATTATTACATAATCAAATAAAACATTACAAGTTTAAAAATTAATCTTATTATATATTTATATCCAAATATAAAACTGTTTAAATAAAACATGTTTCCTTTTATGAATTTTTTAAAAAAATTGCAAAATTAGTTTTCTTTTGTTCATAATCATCCTAAAACCTTATAAAAAATATTTTAAAATATTCCATGAGAAAAAAATCATAAAAATGTTCATACAAATGTATAAATAAACCCATTATCCCATTTTAAAACCATAAGATCATAAAATAGGGTTTTCCTTTAACATAATAAATTTTGAGCTTAAATAATCATTTACTTACACATGAAATGATCTTTACTACCCAAAGATTTTCATAAATCACTTTATAAGAATACATAAAGTAAAAAAATTCTTAATTATGATGGTTTCATAGAAAAAATAATAAACCATGAAAAAGATTTCTAAAAACCATAACTTTTACCATGAACGTGAATAATATTTACTTTAAAATAAACGATCATTACCTTATATTTTGAAATCAAAATATTTTTATGAAAACACATTAAAATTAATTGAAAAATCATGTAGGTACCTTGGGACATCATCTTTATAAAATTCGTATAAGAGCCCCTAAAATTAGAATAACCATTATGATCAAATTCCAACATTATTATTTGGATAGCATAATCATTACCCATAGAATTGGAGATATTTACTGAGATAACCTGATCATAAAAAATTAAAAAGAACCATACTATGTTTAAAAAACCTATAATCTAGCATTTATATAATAAAATTCAGAAATATACCTTTTGAAAACAAAAGTAAAACATTTTTAGATATTGATGTATCCCTTTCTATTAATAAAAACTTTTCAGAACTAAAATACCCATAAGAAGGGTTTTTATTTTAATAAAACATGGAATATTATAAAGGAATAAAAATATAAATTTTTTTTAGGTCATTAGGAATAGTTTTTAATGCCATATACGTCAAAATAGAACATTTTTTATTGTTATAATGAATGTAAAAAAGTATCATATGAAATACATAAAATTATTCATTATTAAAACCATGAAAATATAGTAAAAATCGACATTAAATGTAATTTATAATTCATTTATGTTTATATAAATATATTCAAAAAATAATTTTAAGAATAACTAAATGGAATAAAAACATTTAGAAAAAAATATTAAAAACATTTAAAATAAGGTTTTTAAGTTAAAGTTGGTCTTACCTTGAGTTTGACTCATCACACGTGTTATTTATCTTCCTAAATAATAACTACATGTTAATTATTTACTTTATTTAGAAAATATTTTAATATTACTATTCCTTTTAATTTATTTTTTTTAATTAATTTATAATTATACAATCAATTAGGTTCACGTCAGATATTTTGATGATATTTGGCTCACATATCCAAATCAAATTATATAGGATGTCCATGGTCAAAGAAGTAATTATTACATTATCTCTATAATAATAATAAATGATAATTAAAATTTTATACATCAATTATACTCTTAACACCAGCCATGAAGGATGATTATAAAAAAATTACTATGTTACAATGATGGAGACAGTGGGATGTACGCACTTAAAAGTAACATTTTATTTTTTCAACAATTATAATGGAAATATGGTGTGTATTATTGTATATTTTCTTAATTATGATTATATCATAAATATAATATATTTTCTTTAACTAAAATTATATATAGATGTTATTAAATGTTATTACAAAAAATTAAGCACATCACTTTGTGGAGGTGGTAATCCCTATGTATACACGAACATGGTATTCATTTTTTAATAGATGGAAGGGTATGAAAATAGATAATATATTAACTTTTTATAATGATAATTATTTCATTAATAATAGATAAATATATATATATATTAAATCCGCCATTACAACCAGTTAATGAGATGGTGATGGAAAATAAATATCAAATTATTTTGAATATAATGGTGTTATTATTCAATCATGTTTCATGTATATTTTAGGGATAAATAATAAGCAATAAAACTAGAAAATCTGGTTGAAAACTTTACCTCTTATTTGGATTACCTCATATACATTTCACCTTAACCACTCTAAGGTTAGTATTCAATTTAAAATAATACCTCAAGAATGTGGGGAAGGAAGTTAAGAAGGTATTGTTTGTGGAAATGTCTAAAAAGACAAGTATTGTTTAGTGTGAATAAAAGATGATGGGTTCCCTTTTATAAGAGAGGGTAGGGGTACTCTTGGGATTACTTAAATTATTAAATTAATATAAATTAATTATCCTAGAAAATTATTTCCAAAATGATATATTTCTAATATGGGATGAGTATGGGTATATATCCTCTTATATAAAACAATATGGACAATTTTAGACTATGTTTTTACCCTTATCTATTCGGTTTAGCCCCCATATAACCCTTTTAACAATTATGGTTATAGTTATGTCATTTACTCTTAGGTGGTCATGAAAGTTACTATAAAAGGAAAATTGACCAATAAATAGATCATGGTTGATTTTTTCATCTATATAAAATTCACTTTGATGAATATAATATTTTTATGAATTAAAAATCATTTAATAAAATATTTTTTATTATAAAAAATAATTTATTCCATTTTTTGAAATATAGAAAATATTATAAAATATTATGTGGTTAAATCATTTTTAGGTGGTTTTAAAATGAAAAGGATTCAAACATAATGTGTTTTGGGACTTAATATAATCATGCAATCAAATTTTTATATGTTTTTATATCACTGTAAACCATATTTTTGGATTAACCCATTGGTTAAAAAATATTAACCATAACCATAGAAATTCCTTTTTCAGTGTCAAAGGATTTTAATTTTACATATAAAGTGAAAATATGATAATAAATGGAAAATGATGAAATTTTAGACCATTTCACATACATAATTTCCTTCTTTAATATTTTTATTATTTTTAAGCAATTTTAAAAATATAATTTATATAAAATACTATTAATGTCATTTTAAGAACTATTTACACAATTTTACTTTTAAAATAATATTATAGAAATGTAATTTAAATAAAATTAATTAATACATCCATAATAAGTAATTTTCAGTTATAAAATTATTGGTACATTAAAACTCACTCAAGAAATATTTCTTTTAGATTTTTTAAAATTATTGACTTGAATTTTCTATTACTTGCGCATACACTATATCATCACTGTCTAAACACTTAGGGTAATTATTTCATCACTAAAATTTAAAAATAAATTACCATTCTAAAAAAAATTAATTTATATTTAAATGACCATTTATAACCAAATATAATTTATTATTATCCTTTTTGAAAAATATTATAGATATTAAAATCAAGAGTGTGACATTTTCTACCTTATATTTTATTAATATAATATATAAGTCATTTTTAAAGTAAAATGGAATAAAATTTCCATCATTTCAAACCTTGGTTGAGGATGGATGAACCCCAAAAATAAAATATATTGAAGGTAATTGTTAGTGCATTTTTAGTCCTTATCATATTATTTTTCACCATCATTACCTGATTTACCAATAACGAGGTGAACAATATTGACTACAGTTACTATTCATAATGAAAAAAAATAAAACTAAAATATTTAATAAATTTTGACCATATGATTCAAAACATGGAAGGAATTTTCCATGATTCAATTTATATAAGTGTTAGAAATAAATTTAAGATTAAAATGCAACAAAAAAATCTTTTATAAAAATGCACTTTTAAAGCTAAAAATGAACTTATACCCAAATTGGGTATAATGAAGATTCTATTGTAATTAGTTATATTATTTATAATTAAATTATAGTTATTTTATTTTATGATCAAAATAAATTTTAAATTATATAATTTTTGTAAATGACTATTTTACAAAAAATAAAATGTTTAACTATTCCCTGAAAAATTAACATTCTCATAAAAATACCAAACTTTTACCATGTGATAATATTGATATGATGATTTCAAAAATTATGATAATTTTATGAAATTAATTTTCTAAAATTTCAAAAAAAATAATTATAATATTCATATACAAAATGTAATAAAACTGATTTCCGATGAAAATTTATTTTTGGAGAATAAAATGACATTAATAAAATTTAATTACTTTTTTCATAATAATTAATCAATAAATTATTATTTAGTTGTAAATATATATATGTAAATATACATATATATCATAATTTAGTTAAACCTATTAATTCTATAAAATCCAATGGCTTTGTTATAATATTCATGTCTAAATAATCAAATTTTGTGGTTTGTTTGTGTTTGGTGTTGTGTATCTTATGAGCTATCGAACATAGTCATATTTTAAAAAATATAATGTGGTGTTATATTACTACCCCCACCTAATAAATTGTGTCTTATCAATTTTAACTTGATCTCAATAATTTTTAAAAAAATGGAAAACCTGCATCGCAAAAAGAGTTAACATGACTTTCATTTTAAGAAAGGAAAACTGAAGTAAGAAGAACATTTGAAATAAAACATATTTGGTTTTTAAATTGGATAATATTAGTAGGAAGTGAAAAATTGGAAATGGAGGAAAATGTTAATTTCTAAATATTGATAGAATGATATAGAACATTAATCACAAATAAGTTAATGAACATGAGAAAGTCAATGATCACAAAACCATAAATCAATAACGTGTGAAAAATGAAATCGATTTATCTAAAAAGTTGGTAATAATAAAAAAAAATTAAATAAAATTTTCCTAGATTTTAGTGTTTCATTTACCATATATAATAATAACATAAGGAAATATACTTACTTAATAGGTATAAGTTCATCTAATAATCAATTTCCACCACAATCTCATTATTTTCTCTGAAATGATGACTATTAAAGATGATTTTTTTTCATGCATGAAGCACTAAAATCAACCAATAAAGGATCACATAAATCCTCAAAAAGATAATAGTTTATTCATCTTATCCATATACATTAAAAAAACCAAAATGGTTAGTACATGGTAAGATAATTCATAAAATGAATAAAACTTCATATGAAAAATGATACATTAATCTATAAATCCTTAAAAATAACACCAAAAGTTCAACATAGATCATTTGATAAATAAACAACCTTAAAAATTATTCCAAATATTCCCAAACAAGTTCAAAATCCAAAAACTAGAAGTATTAGATACAAATTGTTCCAATATTAAATAAACATTTATCGGTAATTAATAATTATCACTCATAAAGTCATATACCCAAAAATTCTCTAATCATAATAATGTCCAAAATATTATAATCATTTCCTAAATCATCATAAATACACATTAAAATCATATAATCCCCTAAAAGATAAATCAACTATTATTCCTTAAATAAAATACCATAATTTTCTATTTACCTTAATCGTATAATGTTCCCCAAAATTAAAATGATCTATGTCCAAAATAACATTAATCTACTAATCACCAAATCAATTTTCAACCCCTTTATAATATATACAACAAAAGTATATAGGATCTTAAGAATTATCTTATGATAACTAAACATGTTATAGGGGGTAAATTTTAGTTTAAAAACTTAACTTAAAAGATTTAAACTAAACAAAGCATAAGCCTCTTATAGTAAATTTATCAGGCTCAAACTCAATCTATTTATCAGAGTAAAAAAATTGAGACATAATATATTTGATTATGTCAGAGTAAAATATCGTAATCATAATTTATCTAATTTATATCAAAGTATTTTTTTATCACATTAGAAATCACACCAATAAACCCAATTTTTTAAAATTATAAGTTTGATGAATATATTTCTATAACATACACAATGGAATAAGAACCTATAAAAAAAGTAATAACTTGTAATTATATGAAAGGCTTACACATTATATTAAAATATTTTCATCTTTTAACTATAAGAGTACTGTAGTCAATAACATTGACTAAAGTTATCCAATATTTTATACTTATAGTATAATCTATCTTTCATTTCTATTAAAGACCTTGATATGATGATCAGAATAGATTTGTCTTCCTATTCATGGAAGCCCTTGATATGATGATCAGTGTTTGTCTTCCTATCCCAAGAAGCCCTCGATCTGATGGATCCGATTCATTATCTTTTTATCCTGGGAATCCCTCGATCATAACGATGATCGCACATAGTCACAAAATAAAATTTCCATATGAAAAAAAAACCTAACAAGGATTTTTTATAACTACCAAGTCTCTAAAGAATTACAAAGAACTAAAAGGAGCAATTCATAATAAGAAATATTCATAAAACTTCAGTTGTGAATCAAATATTCTAAAAACTCTACAAATGACTCCCTATTTATAGGTGAATCTCCAACAATCATATTTTTTATTTTTCTACAGTGTCCTTAAACAACTTGTTCTTGACATATCAATTTTTATAGAATATCTGATATCTTATTTGTTTAACACTGTTAAAATGTTAAATATATTTCTTATGATAGAAACAATTATATATATTCCAATTATAGACTTCAATCTGTCTGATGGAATTCCTTATCAATTTTCAATGTGATTATTCTTATCAGAGTCAATTTTCTTTTACCAGTACCAGTATCAATAAAATATTCTTGACTTTTGTCAGTATGATAGAAAAATAAGTCCAAATCTTAGTCTGATAAAAGTTATGAATGATAATTGGATGCATACTCAATCTGATGACCATAATGAAGAATAGTAAGTTTAGATTCAAAATTAATTATAACTTTTTCAATGTATAGAAGAAGGTAATGTTTTATATAAAAATATAATAAAATACTTGGGATATAAAAAGTTAGTAAATATGTTTAAATAAAATGATTTTGATTTCCAAGACTAAAGGAATGGAAAAGTAAGAAGTAATAATTCTGAATCAACAATATTCCCCTTTTTGGAAATCCCAAACCCCAAATATTAAATGAAAATAACTTTGAAAAAGATACATCCATCTTCTCTTTTATAAAAATTTTATTCAGATTTATTCTTTGAAAATTAACTTCCTTAATTTTGTATGTCTTATTAATATGATTTTAAATACGATATAGAAAATTAGAATAGTTCTTCCATAAAGAAAACTTCTCACCATTATTAATATTTTCCCCCTAAGTATCGTATTCTCCCATTTAAAAATCCAATATTCCCATTTGATAAAACAATATCCCCATTAATATATTCTTCTCCATATTTTTAATTTTCAAAAAGGAATGGGAAAGGTCTGATGTTTTTTGAAGTGTTAGAAAATATAACAAATGAATCAACAATAAACTAACTAATCATCCAAGTAAGTATGAAATAATATATGACCAAGTAGAATTAAATTTTTTTAGAGAAAATAAAATTTGGGTGGAAATTAATTCAATTATAAACAAAAAATAAAATTATTTACAAAATAAATAAGTTAAGAGTTCAAAAATAGAGAAAAAAAATCTATCTTTATTCATCATGGTCTTTATTAAGGCCTTCATCTTATTAAACTCATGGGGATGTTTCTCTATATTTTCAATCATTTTTCTTGATTTTGGTTACGAGTCTTCAAAATTTTGAATACCATAAAAAACTCATTATTCTGATCCACTAATACAATCATTTCATCTTCACAATATCAGAGTCTGGTCATCTCTTACTCCATATCTTAGATCTTTTCATTAAAAAAATTCACATCATCAGTCTTCTTATCTATAGAATATATGAATTATTTAACAAGCATTACACTATCACACATGTTTGAACATAGTTTTTAAATTGATTTAGCTGATTCTAACATAATATTTCTTAATTCATCAAATTGAACGTCATGCATTATAATATTTGAATCAATCTGGTTGGAACACTTTACCATATGATTTCATGATCATTTATAAATATGATAATTTTCATTAAAAACCTTAAACTCTACATCAATATAAATCACTAAACCTGTTAAAACTATTTAATACTCTTATTATTCACTAAGAGTGTTCTGAATGGGATGAAATATTACTTCAAGATTTGGAAAATAAGGAATTGTTTATTCTAACCACCTCAAGTATTGAATAATAAAATCAAAACCTTTATAGGAAATTGTTTCCTCCAAATTATATGACATTGAAGAAGGTTTTGGAGGTTTACTTCTACTCTATCTAGTTTCAACTTCCTTTCCTTTGTTTTTATATTTCTTTAAAACTACGTTTTTAACTTCCTTAGAATCTTTCTTTTCATTTTAATGTTCAGCAATCTAAAAATCCTTACTAGTCATAGATTTTTTTTCAACTTTTGTTCTTTGAATGTTGATCTTCTTCTTCTTTATTTTATGATGATTCTTCTTCATGATCTGATAATGATTCTTTATTTTTATTACTGGAATATTTTTCATCATTATCAGTCTTGGAGTGTAAACTTGATGAGGATAAGAAAAATTCCAATGATTATTTATTGGAGTGAGTTTCTTCATCACCATCTTCTTCATTATATTTTTTCCCTAATATTCTACATCTTCTACATAAATTTGTTCTTATAATTCTACTTATTCATTTTTCTCTTCTTCTTGTTTTTATTCATTTTATTTCCCATCCACTTATTTATCAACTTCCTTATCATGTTATTCTTGTAACTGACTTTTTGTTCCCAGATCTCATTTTCTAACTACTGCAAGTTCTGATTATTTCTCTAAAATTATTTGGGTAGATTCCTTAGTAAATTTTTAATTTCCTTTATCAGCTATAGAAGGAATATCATCATGAACAACTATTATTTCCATAAAAACCAAACATGCTTCTTGATTTACTTGATCATTATGGGAAGTTAGAAGCACTATATTCTCAAAAGTTTGTTTTTCACATTTTAAAATTCTTTAAATAATTAGAACTTATTAAAACCATTTATTTTTCTTCTTTTCCTTTACTTATTACTATAACTTCATTGAAGCCCAAATCTTCATAGCTTTATCTTCTGTAGGGTCGAATCTGAAATCCAGATCCCTAGTATATTTTTGACAATTATGTTTTATCATTTCCTCAAAAACCTTATCAGGAATTTTATTTTCTTTATTTATATTTTCTATAGGATATGTATCTACCATTTTTTTCTACTTCTTAACTTCCCCTACCTTCCTTGATGGTTTCAAATTCAATGCATCCCATCAACTTTCTCTACAAACTTCTTTGATTTAGCGTTAAAGAAAAATTTCGTCCCAGACATCGTATCATCATTGATAAAGGATATATTTTCCATCACTGGATATGATTTGTTTTCTACCTTGAAAATATCCATTTATTTGATAACCATCATACCAATAAAGGAAGATAAAATTATTATATTCGTCTTGGTTGGGAAAGTTTTGAGGTTTTCCACCATAAAGAAAATAAACATGACCAGATTTATCTTCTTCATTTTTACTAAATAATTGAAAATAAAAACCTCAGAAACCTTAAATTTATCACCATCTCCCTTCATTGAAATCAAATATCCTTGAATCCACTAGGCTACAGCTCTATTATCTAGATCCAAGTGTGAAACCTTTATAACTGAAACATATTCTAATAATAGTAAATATTATGCCTTCTTCTTTTTAAACATTCCTAGATTCTTAGGAAGATTGTGATAAGGATTGTAAGTTTCTCCTTCTGATGGAAATGTGACCAAGTCAACAACTCTATTATAATATGACTTATACCTTTCCACATACATTATAAAAGAAGTATTTTCCTTATAATCCTCTTTCATTAATTTAACATATCAATTAAACTCATAACATAGTCTGGATAATATAAGTCAAAATATTTATCAGGTTTCTTGACACATACTGATTCCCAACCATGAAATGAAATAATATTCTTAAGAGTTGAATCATATTTTTTATGTCACGACCAGTCCTTGGGGCTCGTGTCATGACTACCCCAAGCCCGCCTTCCATAGGCTATGGGCTGGCGACTAGTACCAAAGGTAAATCCCCAATAAAGAGGGAAGTAATTACCTTTAAACCTGTAACATACACAGTATGAACACAATCAGTAGAAGAAAAAAGTATAGAAATGAAAATTGTGCTAAAAGTAAGTGGGCCAGAATACAAACCTAACTGAACAATAAGTACAAGTACAAGAAAAAGGGAAAACAGCACCGGGATCGTCCACTAGGAAATCCTACCTGAAGGGTAGGTACAGAACTCGAACAACTCTTCCCTGAAGTATGTCCCATCTAGTCCAGCTCTGAGCAGCCTCTCGTCCGTCACCCTCAGCCTCCATCACTGCTGACTGTCATCTGCATAGAATACAACAAGGTGCGGACGAAACCCGTGTAGGTGTGAGTATAACAATACTCAGTAGGGGACCCCGAGACCCCCAAAGGTCTCCCAAAATCCACTAAGGATAAACCAAATAAGAAAGATACAATCACTAAGTATCAACCAACCCTACTTAAGTATATGCCCATACATATACCAAAGTTACCAATCACAGTACGGCTCCAACTCTTGAGCTCAGGCACAACCCAGTCCACAAAGGAAGTAAAGTAAATCACCTCGTAGATAACGACTGAAAGTCAAGACTCAGATCACACAGGTATACAAGATAAGAATAGGGGTAGAGATGATTAGATATAGCCACTGAATCATATCCTCTGTTGAACCCACGTAGGATCCTGGAACAATATCAGCGCTGTCGAACCCACGTAGGATCCTGGTACAGAAGTCATCACTCTCGAACCCACATAGGATCCCGATACAGAAGTCACAACTATTGAACCCACGGAGGATCACGGTACAGAAGTCATCGCTTTCGAACCCACGGAGGATCCTGTCATCTCGGTCGCAGCTAGCCCTAGGGTTCCCGCACACATTACGCTCGATTCTGGGAGGTTCCGCTCCTCGATCCAAGTGTCAATACGTCAACTACCACGAAATCTTGAGTTGATGTATCTCGTAGTTCTGTCTCATCATAAGGAACCCAATACGACAGACAACACGTCAATCGAACGCTCGGTCTGTGATTTATTGGCATTTTCGTTTCAGGGGCCCGATTGATTTTTAGGCTCAAACCAACCTGACCGTACTCCATCTTTGTCCGAACCTCAAATGGAGTATGCCAAAATAATCATCTACTCTAAGAATTCCATGTCCATGGACGGTTCATCGATCGGACACATGTTGCCCAAGATGTGGGATAAAAAGGTGTAATTGGCCATAGCGGGTCCAGTCCGACCCAGTCGGACTGAACCGGCCCGAACCGGTCCATGGGTGTGGCCTGAACCGAGTGGTCAGCCCAGCCCAATTGGGTGGCCCAAACCAAAGGGAGTGGCTCGGCCTGCGGTGGCCCGACCCGCTGGCCGTGTGGCTTGGCCCGGTGGGCCACACCGCGGGGGGGGGGGGGGGTGGGGGTGCCACACCCCCCAGCTTTCGAAGAAACCGCGGGACCCGAAGGGTCCCGCCTTACTGGAGTGCGGCTAGGGGCCGGCTCAGCCAGCCACCCTCCGCCCGCTGCGGCCTTTGGCTGTGGGTCTTCTTCGGTGCGGCGTAACGGCATCGCGCCACCTTCATCCGTCATGACCCGTAAGGCCACGACCCCCTTCCTCCAGAGCGGCGCAATGGTGTCGCACCTCTTCCATCCGCCGCGGCCCGCATGGTCGCGGTTCTTCTCCAGCGTGGTGTGATGGCACCGCACCCTTCCAGCTCCTTCTCCGTCGTTAACCAAAGAAGAACCAACTAAGGGATGTCAATCCATGTTTTTTCAGCCTGCGCCCTCCGCATTAGGCGATATCATGTGGCCATCATCGAATCATAATAATTGACGAGGAAAGAGGATTTAATTTACTCAAAACAAACCAATACCTTGTAATCGGTGATCGCTTGAAAGAGTCGCGGGAAGGCGGCGTCATTCCGTTGACGACAGGGAGCATCCGAGGAAGAAGCGTCGTCAGCGTTTTTCACAGGTGGCTCCTTATATTTTAGCTTAGACGAAGATCGAGGAAGGTGTTCATAGTTCTTTGGAGATGAAGAGCGTTCTTCAGAGATGAGGAGCATTCTTGGTTGGGAGAATGTCGTTCTTCCAAGAGTTCTCCTAGAGCTCCACCAAAGAGAAACATCCTCCCAAGAGAGGTTATGTGTGGGTGGGGCCACCACTAACCTCATCTTGGAGGTTTTAACCACTAATTCAAATAAAAATATACCACACATATTTTTATTTAATTTTATTTAGAAACCCAAAAAATTAAACTCCATTCTCTTTTAAACGCAACGACTGTGATGGTCCCCTTAAGTGAATACCGATGCTATGAGTTCAACGGTGTCCTCATATTTGAATTCCGAGCACCGGTTCAAAAGATATAAAATCCCACTCGAACGTTTACTAAACGTACCTGAACAAAACTTCAGAAATTGATTCTGTGCACACCGGGCCTCTGAATCAGGCGCCGTCAGAAACTGCGGACTCATAAAATTGCCATGTATAAAAAAACTTCCACGGAAATTCCAGTTCATTACATTTTATATTATGATATTTCTATTAGTATTTAACTGAATGTGAATCACTTAGCATAATATTCCTTGGTCACCATCCAATCAGGATTCTAAAACTGGAGAACATATTAAAAGAAATATTATCGTATTGGGACCTTTGAGGGGAATATATTCTCTAGGGTGAAAACTCTAGATAACCAATGTGAGAAATGGGGTGACCAACCATTATATAGGAACTCGGGGTGATGGTTTGACTCTCATTAGATTACAAATATAAAATATTCCAAACCAACAAGATCTGATGGTAAATATTGATCCGAAGAAAGTTTTAAAATAATTTTGGAACTCTTAATGTTTTAAAAACATTTATTAGAGTGAGGAAAATTCTTATTATAAATGGTTTTAAAATGAAAATTGAAAACAATTATTAGTATTTATAAAAAAAAAACATATAACAACAACAACTACATACTAAAGTAATGAATAAGTTGAAAAACAAATATAAAAGAAGAGTGCCTTTTGGAGTAAAAAATTTCATCATTGTGATTAAACTATTCATATTGGTTTTTTTAAATTGATTATAATAGTTTTAAAGTGAAATTTTTATTAAAAAAGTTTCATTATGAAAATTAATTATAATAGTTTTTAAGCACAGAACTGAATGCGATAGTTTCATTATGAAAACTAATTATGATAATTTCTTAATCTAAAAAATGTTTTAGGAAATTTTTGAGACCAGAAATGTTGTAACACTTTCAGAATATGGAGTAAAATTTGTTAATTAAGACTCAAAAAAGTTTATAATGAATTTTGAGTTTAAAATAATCATTATGATATAAGTTTTAGAAAAGAAAATAATTTTATAAAAAGAAATGTTTTACGAAAAAGTAATTTTTTTTGAAAGAAACATGTAATCCTCCTATGAAAAGGAGTATGATAATGTAAGGAGATGGGTAAAAAAATTAGATATGAATGATTATTTTTGGTTGATCATTTCAAGATTCTATTTAATATATTCAAATCTATCAAAACTAAGGGGTTTAGAAAAAAATTAAATAAATTGTTCTTACAATCTGATGAATTGTAAAATTATATTTCTTTTAAGTGTGTGATCTAGAAGGAAATGGTATATTTTATCTTTTTACTTAGAACATGAGTGATGTTCATGGGTTTTACTTAAATAAATGGAACTTTTATTATCAAAAAGTATTTTTGTTTTAGTAAAAATCTTCCATAGTTAGTGAGTGTATGTTGCATCCACAACACTTGAGCACAACAACTTCCAACTACCATATATTTGGATTCAAAAGTGGAATGTGAAACTGAGTATTGTTTATTACATGAATAAGAAACTAAATAATATCCTAATAAATGAAAAGTTCTAGAGGTATTTTTTATATCCATACTATAACCACCAAATTCAATATCTGAAAAACTTTATAATTCAAAGACATTTCCATAAGAACAGAAAAGTACTAAATCTATAGTTCCCACAAGATAATGAAAAATTAATTTGACAACTTTTTAGTGGGATTATTTTGTATTGGCTTGATATCTTGCAAATAATCATACTGGAAACATTAAATCTGGATGACTAATAGTTAATTAAAGTAAACTTCATATCATACCTCTAATTTTTTTTTGATCTACTAGTTTCCCAACCTCTCCAAGATCTAAAATATTTTTTGTACCAATGAGAGTACTAATAATTTTAGTATTTTCATATCCAAATTTTTTTAATAAGATATTATTTATGCATATATTCATATATATAATTTCCTTCTAGTTTTTTTTTGATTTTTTAAAACCATGATAATATGTTAAATCACTCATCGTACTAATTTCAAACTCAAACTTCAAAACATCCATAAAGAAATCTATTAAATTTTGTTTATTTGAACCTAATATAATGTCATTAATATAAATTTATAAAATTATAATATTTTTAATAAATTATTTTTCAAAATTAGTTAGATCCTCTACTCCCTTAACATTTTTTTTGTAACAAAAGTCCAGTTAATCTATCATACAAAGCTCTAGGGGATTGTTTAAGTCCACATAAAGCATTGGAAAGTTTGTAAACCTGTTTTGGATATTTTTTATTTTAAAAACTAGGGGTTGTTCAACATAAAATTCCATAGAAACATACCCATTAAGAAAAGAAAACATTACATCAATTTGAAATAGTTTGAAATTAATGAATGCTACAAAGGATAAAAGTATTCAAATATTTCAAAGTCTTACTACTAGATGATAAGATTCTACATAATCAATTCCTTCTTATTGATTATATCCCTTATAAAAAAGTCTATCTTTATTTCATATGATTATTCCATTTTCATCACATTTATTCTAAAAACCCATCTTACTCCAGTTATATAAGTTTATATAGATTATTTAACCAAATTATAGACTTTGTTCCTTTCAATCTCATTAAGTTCATCTTTCATTTCCTCAATCCAATCCCTATTACCAAAAGCCTCATCTGGATTCTTAGGTTCAAATTGGGGTAAGAAAGATAGATGTTCGATTTCATTTCTTAAGGAACTTATATTTATAACCAGTTGATCTATATAAATAATGATATTTTAACTATGATTATCCCTAAGAAACAAATGACTTTTCAGGTTTTTAAATGTCTATTCTTTTAGAAACTATTCCTAAGGAATGACTTCAAAAACTAATTCTTGAGGTATTTCCATATTAGAATAATTTTTAAACAAAGGTTTAAAATCACATTTAAAAATAACATCCAAGGGTGTTGGTTGATGTTTTTTGAAAATAAAAGGATTAGTTTCATCAAACCTAACACGTACTATTTCCTTAGTAGTATAATAATTATTATAAAAAACTCTATAATATTAGAGGTAGTGGAATAACCCAAAAATATTACATCAATATATTTGGGTCCAAACTCATGTAAATTATCTTTAGTATTCACTATGAATACATTGCCACCAAAAACCATGAATTATTATTTTTTTTCTTCCTATCCACACCTCAAAAGGGTTTATTGAGAAAATATATAATTAAAATTGGATTTATAGTATACCAGGCAATAATTACTACTTCATCCCAAAAACATTTTGAAACTGAGTATCCACTCATCATGGTCCTAGTTATTTCTTAGAGAATTATATTTATTCTTCCAACTGCACCATTTTGATGGGGAGTTCTAGATGCCGAAAATTTATATTCTATACCATTTTTACTATAAAAAGTTTAAAAATTATAATTAAAAAATTCTCCACAATGATCACTACAAATAGTTATCAATGATGAGTTTTCCTCATTTTTATGTTTGGATACAAAAAATTTTATAATAATTAACGGCTTTAGATTTGTTTGTAAGAAAATAAACTCTATTAAATAGAGTGTAATCATCAACTAAAACATATATAGATTATTTTCAACTAATAATTCTAGTTTACGTATGACCAAATAAGTCCACGTGCAGTATATGTAAATCCTTATAAGTTGATACTTTAAAATAGATTTAAAACATGACTTACGTTTCTTATCATATGGACAAGGTTTAAAAACATTTTAAGTATCAAACCTATGTTCTTGTAGATCCTTAAATAGGCCTTTATTTTTCAACATAGAAAAGTTTATAAGGTAACAATGTCCTAAAATTTTATTCCATAACCAAGATTAATATTCTATTTCACCAAGTCAAGGTAATTCATTGCTCATAAGGTTTTCGACAATTAGTGTGTAAACATTCTCATGCCTAATGGAAACAAGAATACATCCATTCTTGGAACTATGTACTAGTCATTTATCATTCATAAAGTTCACAATATATGTTTCATAACATAATTGAATTATTATTATAAGGTTTTCCTTAAAACCTACAACAATAAAAAACATTTGAAATAAGGTATTTTTCAAGAAGAACAATTTTAAATGTTCCAATAATCTCCCCTTGATCAATATCTCAAAATGTTATGTTACCACTTTTTATAGTGATTATATTCATGAAGAATTATTATTTTTTTATCATGTCCCTAGAACATCCACTATCCATGTACTAAATATTTTTGATTTTGGTACGATCTTTTTTATCCTAAAAAAAAGATTAATTTTTCAAATCACAAACCTTCTTATATCTGGTATAGTTAGAAAACAAAATCTCGGGTAACCACATTTGTTCAACTTTGTTTTGAGAAAATTCCATTTCCTTTGAAAAATAATATTTATGAAAAGATAATTATTGTACTCTATTTAAGGATCATTTTTTCTTTTAATGAACACCACTTTGGAACTTATTGGAAAAGGGTTTAATTTTGGGAATAAAAAAATTGTTTCGATTTTTTTTTGTAAAACCCATTCTAAAACTATTTCCAAGAGGTATAATTTTTTTATAAATTCTGTAAAAAATTTCCTCTTTGTTGATAAATTTTTATTAATGTTTTCTCAATCTAGAAATTTCAAATTTTAGTTTACCAACTACACTTTTTTCCTCCTCAATATTAGTATTAGAAGTAAGTTTATTAAAATAATTTTATAAACAATATTTTTTAGAAACAATGTTTTTAAAATCTTTTTATATAGTATCTTTCTCAAAAATATTTTTATCAATATCTTCTTATATATCTGATATTTCATTTATCAAAATATTTATTCTTTGATCTTCCATTGAATTTTTAGCTTTAGCATTATAATATTTTTTTGAAAATGTTAACATTCTCATTTTTTAATAATTTTGAAAATTGGGAAATTTCATCATAAATAGGTAAAGAATTATCTTTTTCTATGGAATATTATTCATCATAAGTTATAGAATTTTTCTCATCAAAATAAATTTCATTTAAGACATGTTGTTAAGAGATTCATATGTGTATACCTTACCCCTAGGACAATGATTTACATTGGATACTTTAGAAGAAAATCTAATATTCCTCTATCTAAAACTTTTATTATATAAAGAACTTTTAAAAGAATCACCACCAATGGAACTCCATATATCATAATCTTTCAAAAAAAAATATTTCCTTTAGACTTATAATACTTCTTGGATTTTTTTTGAATTATTTTCTTTCTTGTTTTTCCTCTTATGATTTGGACAATCGGGTTGTATATGTCCAAATTTCTGACATTCATAACATGTGACTTTAGAATCCATCTTATCAATTTTACCTTTATAACCTATTTTGTATCAGTGTTGAAAAATTATTTCCAACTATTTTGTTCATCCTTCTTACTATATTAGATAATTCTTTCTCTAAATGTTTTTTTGTACAAGAATCTGACTGAACAACAACTTTTTTCTTCCCCAATGATTTCACATCTTTCTCAGGTGACTGAATTTAAAAGGTACAATATATGTGGTAGAAAAGAAAACAACACCATTTTTCTTTTTTGATTTATCAAAATTTTTCTTAATAATTACATTATATTGTATAATGGTTCAAATAAAATCATCAAGTTTAGTATTAGTTAACTTACTCATATCTTTTATAGATGTTCTTTTTGATTCCCACTAATTAGGAATAATATCGGTAATATTTCCAACTAAAAACTCATCATCGAGTCATGTTTCTACAAGATATTTTAAACTATTTATAACAGTCATGAAAATTTGGCACATCTTTGAAATTGACACTCTAGGAAGAAAATTAAAGGCTTGGTAATTGGATCTATGAACAGCTCTTCTATTTTCCATTACTTTGGATGTACCAAAATGGGTAACATCAAATTTACTACAAAAAAAGTTTTCATCTTTACAAGAAAAAATCTGACTATAGATAATTCTTGTCTTAGAACAGGGTAAAGTATTTTTTAGGTCCACTAGGATAGATTCCCTGAGAGGGGGGGGGGGTGAATCAGTGTATGAAAGATTAAAACAACTACCCCTTTGATATTGTGTCATCGTTATACAAAACTATATTCTCTCTCTTTCCTAGTTCAGAGTTTGAACAAAATTTAAAGCATGCACAGGACATAGAAATTTTACTTGGTTCACCCTCACAGGGCTACGTTTAAGGATCATACACTGGCGATGTGTTGATGTACCAAAACCACTATAAGTGCACTGCTTTTTACAAGTTCAAAGTGGAATAGTTGTACCACCTAGTTTACAACCACTCAAAATTTGAGAACTCACTTCTTTATCAACTAATGTGTGCTCATTGCTTCTTCAGATGATCCACTCAAAGTTTATAGACTCTTAGGTCTCTTCATTGTCACTGATGAATGCATCTTCCCCTGTATGTAGATGCACTTTTGAAAGCCAAATTTCATCCAATGATGAATACCCCTTTTACACACATTATTGGGTAACAGCCTTTGTAAATACCTTCGCAAAACTCCCTACTTTGTGAAGCTCTCAACTTCTCAAAGCTCAAACAAGCCTTTGCGAAGTCCCTACTTCTTTGCAAAGCAGACACCTTCGCAGAGCTCACTACTTTTTAGAGCACACTGCTTTGCAGAGCTCAAGCCATCGTAGAGATCAAGCCTTCGCAAAAATTAGGCCATCATAGAGCTCAATCCGTTAAAAAGAAACTTCCTTCATGAATCTCACTGAGCCAACACATAACACACCTCTTTCCCGGAGCTAGATTAGCCACCACGAAGCTCCTATATTTCATGAAGCAGACTACCTCCCTGAACTTCAGTTTTGATTCAAGAGCTACAAATATTTCTTTGGAAAACTCTATACTTCTTTCAAGGGGGTCTAGGCCTATTTATAGGTGATTCCACCAACTCGAGAACCATCCATGTGAAGTAAGAGCTACATTAGCTTAAATCGCAAAGCTCTGAAATTTCTACCGAAATTCACTCTATTTCACAAACCACCAAAGTTATTTTCCAGATTTGAAAATATCTTCATAATTGTGAAGTATTCCATGAAATACTTTGCACCTACACAATGCTCCTTCATTTTCTCCACCACAATTCTCCTTCCTTTGTGCCACAAAGCTTACCTGAAAATCTCTTCACCTCTACCATTTGTGAAGCTCGTCGTAATCGTGGAGAACACCATCAAAATCCTTTATGTCTTTTTGAAATGTTGTTCATGAAACCCATATTCATGAAATTAACTTATTTTCCATATTTTTATGAGATCTACGTGGAAATACATATTTCGTGATGGTCACTAAATCCAAACTTTTAGACCCCAAAAATTTGGCAAACACTGGAAAACAATGCCACCTTGTATCTTCTCTTTTGTACCACCTCCATATATTCTCCTCCCTTTTCGTGGTTCTTTGTCAATATGGATTGTCAAGAGAATCTCTAGAACTCAACAAGTCACCATGAAATCCTACATTGTCAACAAATACAACCAACCCAAAAATGATGCAACGTTACTATGAGGGATTTTTTCCCAACAATCTCCCCCTTTGGGTTTATTGGAAAATTTTCTCAAAATCATTATCATTACTTTGATAACTCACTGAATCTCCTTTCATCATCTACCATCATTTTCCTCTTGTGATTCATATAGTGACCAATGATTCACTCACCACAAACTCTAATCCCACATGATCAATGCTCGGTGTGAGAAACAAGAGTATTATGAAAAGTTCATTAATGAATAACTTAATTTCTGACACCAATTATTGATACGATACTGATACCAACAAACTACATTCATCATGAACTTCAGTGTCGTGATATCTAATCTTTTATTGATCACTTAAAGCATCATCAGATTTAAAACTCATACTCCCCCTATCTTGTTTCTCTCCCCCTATCTCACTGCTCAACATGTGAGTTTCTCCTCGTGTCTTTGACTAAGACATTTTCTCCCCTTTAAGGAACTATTTCTCTCCCTTTTTCAACGAACCCAAAGGACACTCCTTTTCGGTCTATAATAGAGTAGAGAACACATTTTAGTACACTAGGGAAAAACACACCATACCTCGGAGAGAGGGGGTCCACAACCACACTTTTTCAAGTGCGGGGAGTCAACTAAACTCCCAGATCCAGTCAATGCCTCTCAAAAGATTCCTTTGGTAAGGCCTTTTTCAGAATGTCTATAACTTGTAGTTCTGTAGGCACATACTCTAACTTCAGGATTCCCTACTGAACTTTCTCCTTGATAAAATGATACTTTGTCTCAAAGTTATTTTTCTTTGAGTGGTGGATGATATTTTTGCTGATATTTATATCAATTGAGTTATCATACTAGATTTCAATTGAAGACTTCACTTCAATGCCCATATCATCAAGTTGCTACTTCATCCACAATAATTGTGTGCATGCTTGAGTGGCCAAAATATACTCAGCTTCTTCAGTGCTCAATGAAATGTAATATTTATTCTTGTTTATCCAAGAAATACACAATCTAAAAAGATATAAAGCAACTCCTGACGTTGATTTCCTATCATCTGCTGAACCGGCCCAATCTACATTTGTATATCCCAACAACTCTTGCTGAGATTTGTCATTATACATCAAGATGAAATCCACAGTTCCTTTGATACACCGAAGTATTATTTTTAATAAAATAATGTGGATTTCTTTGGGATTGATTTGATATTGTACTGCTTGGAATGTGGAGAAAATAATATTAGGTCTTGTATTTGTTAGGTACAATAAATTTTCATTAATCTACCTGTATTATGTGATATTAACTACCTTTCCATCATCTTCTTTTGATAACATCGTCTGGGTAGCAACCAAAGTCTTCATCTCTTTGTTATTTTCCATTACAAATCTTCTCATAACCTCCTTGGAATATTTGGATTCAGAAATGAAAGTTTCATTCCTTCCTTGTGACACCTATAAACCATGAAAAAATGATATCTCTCTAATCATTGACATTTCAAACTCACTTTTCATGAATTCAAAAAAATAGCTACACTGAGCTTCATCTGATCCGCCAAATATTATGTCATCGACATAAACAAGCACCATAATCCTTTGATTAATACCATTTTTGATATAGATATTATAATCAACTCCAACACGTTAGAAATTTAGCTTTTTCAAATATTGATCAAGCCTTGAGTATCATGCTCCTGGTGCTTGTTTTAGCCCATATAACACCTTATTCAGCCGAATAACCTTTTTATCATCCTCATGAATGAGAAAACCATTTGGTTGCTTGATATACACTTCTTCCTCCAAAACCTCATTCAAGAATGAATATTTGACATCCATTTTGAACACTTTGAGCTTTTGTTGAACTATTATGGATAGTAATAATATGATAGTTTCCAATCCTTGAAACTGGTGAAAATGACTCATAAACATATATTCCCTCTATCTGAGAGTATCCTTTACACACTATTCATGATTTATTTTGAATCATTGTACCATCTTTATTCATCATGTTGTGATATCCCTATTTAGTCCCAATGAAATTCTTATCTGTTGTCCATGAAACAATGTCCCACATCTATTTCTTCTCAATCTGATCTAACTATTCATTCATAGCCTAAACATTGTTTTCATATTCAACTTCATCATTAATCCATTTAGGCTCTACCTGAGATAGGAAAGATTTCTATTATTGTGATTTCATTCTTATTTTCTGAACTAGAGCTGATTGATCACCAATAATATTCTGCCTGTCAATTTCAGCTTGAATCCTTGGATTTTGTGTAGATATGGATTTTACTTATTCATGCTCATCATCAGTGTCTTATTCTAAATTATCATCAGAGAATTTTTCTCCTCCTATGTTACTATCCTCTTGATCACTTTCATCAAGAAATAGTTCACTGTGTTGTTGAGTATTCTCTTCATTTTCCACAATAGTTACATCATTGATCTCAACTACTTTTCCTAGCTTATTGTTAAATAATTTGTATTCTTTTCTTTTTCTTGAGTATCCAAGGAATATTCCCTCATCTCCACATGACTCAAATTTCCTATGTTTCTTTTTATTGAGGATAAAGAACTTACTTACAAAGATTTTAAAGTATTTCATTGTTGGATTCATTCCTTCCTTCGGACACAACAAATCTCTATTAGAAATGTAGATTGATGTCAACACTACTTCCTTCCAAAACTTCTTTGGTAGGTATTTTTCTATAACCATCATTATAGCCATGTTGTTTATGATCCAATTTCTACTTTCAATCACTTCATTCTGTTGGGGATTTCTCACTAAGGAAACATGATGCCTTATCCCATGTTTCTTGAGATAGTCTTCCACCTAACGTTTTTGTGAATTTTATACCATTATCAGTACAAAACTTCAGAATTTTATATCCAAGAATCATTTCACACTCCCTCCGATACTACTTTAAGCAGAAAAACGCATCAGACTTATGGAAAATAACAAATAACCATGCCATTCTTCTATAGCCATCAATAAAAAGAACGTAGTACCTATTTCCGTCAATTTCTATTAGTTTGATACGCCCAGAAACATCATCATGCACCAATTCGAGCACTCTTGTTGACTTCTTTTCCTTTTCCTTATATGTATTTCTGATGATCTTCCCTTATTGGATTTCATCGCACGTATGAGTACAATCCCATAATATATTAGGGAGGTATCTTACTACATCACACTTAACCAGATCTTCCAGGGAAGGTTGGAATAGATGAAAAAGTCATTTATGCCGCATCTTGTTTTCTTCTTCTCTAGAAAAAAAACACATATCTTCTTATCCACTTACAATGTATAGATTTCCCTTTTTTGTTTTTCCCTATAGAACCAATGCACCATATCTTCTTTTGATGATACACGTCTTGTTAGTAAACCTTATATAATTCCCTGAGTCACATAGTTGGCCGATGATAAAAAAATTGTGACTTCTACTACTAATACATTATCATGTCTTGTCTCTTTGCCTCCAAAACTAGCCTTTCCTGAGACAATAATCTTAAGGCCTTCATCATTTACAAACTTGAAAACTCCTTCTTTGTTATTTTTTATGCCCGTGACAAGATCCTTGTTACCTGTCATGTGAGATGTGAAACCGCTGTCAAGGATCCATACACCATAATGGTCTGATGCTTTAAGGGAAATTTCTTCAAACACTACCTTCTCATTCTTTTTCTTTTTGATCCATGTATTTGACCACACATTTTGTATTGTTTGAAAAACTTTATATTCCTTAGAGTGCGATGGCCCAGATTTATCCTACAAAGATGAAAATCAATTTTGAACATTCAACTCACCTATTGGTTTTTTGATTTTCCATTTGCGACTATTATGATTCTACCTTGGAACATTTCTTTGTATGGTCTATATAAAATATCTGGCCATGTGCCCAAATTCTCCACAACAAAATCCATGTACCTCAAAGGATTTTCTATAATGTCCAACTTTGTTTGGCAGTCACTGTTTCTCTTCTTCCCTTTGGTATCTTTTGGCTATGGAACACACATATTGTTAATGTCTCATCATTCCAAAATAATAACATTTGATATAGGGTGAATTCCTGCGTGTCACTTCTACACTACTAGTTTCCCCTTGGGAACTTTGAATATTCTAATTCTGATTCGTGCCCAAATCAACCTTCCATGTTGGAACTGGAGCTTGTAGTCTGACTTCACTTTTCACAACAACCTTAGCATCTGAACATAATTGATACTTCCTTTCTTCATAACTACTATGCTCCACTTTCGTCTTCTCAGTTTTCTAAGTGATCTTCTATCCTGATGTCACAACAGGAGTTGAGAGTTTTTCTTGATCCTTAACCTTTTTCAAAAACTGACAACTTCTCATTCAAGTTTTTCGATATGCTTGAATTTATCTTTCACTGTGTTATTCAAGCCATAGATCTCCCTCTTCTATTCTTTAACCTGAAGCTTTTTTCCATCAATATTTTCTGAGATCTCTGGCCTAGAATACTTAAGTTTTTCAATTTCTTTTATTATCTCAAAATTCTTTTCTTCCTACTATTTCATGTATAGGTTTTTGTCATGTTCCACTTTGTTGTATTTCTTTATTTTTTTCTCTCTAAGCATCTATCTCTTCAACATATTATTTTAATTCAGCTTCCATGTTGATTCTTCCTTCAACTTATTATTCTTCATCAATGTCGGTTTCTTTCTTTTTTAGAGTACTACCAACAACTTCCACCATATCATTTTCTCCACGATATTTGTAGTTCTCTATATCTTTCACCTCCTCAACCTTAAACTCATCTGAACTGTCACATTCTTGTGAAAGGAGATTCTTCTTATTAAATAAATTTCTCTTGAACTGTTTATTGACATTCACAGAGGTTGAAGACTTAATCTTAGGAAATTTTGACCTCATCCTAATAATACTCTAGTAAATTATTAGGGAACATTGCTGCAAGGTGTCCAAACCTTCCACATAAAAAACTATCCAGTGAAACTTTTCCCTTGAACATTCCTTTTCCTTTTTGAAAATTTGAAGAAAGTAGTGACATCACCTCATCTGTCTCTTCATCTTCTTATGAATCTTAAATGGTGAGATTCTTTATGGACTTGAATACCACCTTCATATATTTACCCATTTTCATAGCCTCATTATTGTCATTCCTCATTTCATATGCAACCAAGGAACTGTAAAAATTTTCTAGTGTCAACTCTTTCAGATCTTTATCTTCTAGTAATAAAACTTTCGGATTGAACAGAGGTAGAAGTTTCATTAATATTCATTTCACAATCTTTATGTCTTCAATGAATTCTCCAAGACCTCACATATCTTCCACAATAATATATAACCTCTCAAAGAATTTATCAAAAAACTCATTCAGGTTCATTCTCAAATCTTCATACTTGTTCCACATAACTTGTAGCTTTGCCTCTCTAACCTTGGTATATCCTTCATATATATTCAATAGATTTTCCCACATGGCAAGTTATTTTTTTCATGACATAACCTTGGTATATATATAATTGGATAGGTCTCCCCCTAAAGCATTAATTCCCTTAGCATAATCATCCAATTATCATTGATTGGCATCCGATAAAGCACCATTATTAATATTAGTTGTTAACCATTCATTAATGTTGTAAACACATCCTTTCCCAATTATCGGAAGTAGTGTTGCATCTGATTCTTCCATAGATGATAATTGTTCCCATTGAATATTGGAATCCCTTTACGATTTGTGACCTCCATTTAAGAGAGAAACAATCATATCAGCCTTTCCCTCTAATACCAATTGTTACGTCCACTAGGATAGATACCCTAAAAGGGGGATGAATTTGGGTATGATAGATAAAAAAAACTGCCCCTTTGATCTTATTTCATCATTATACAAAACTATCTTCTTTCTCCTTCCCAGTGTAGAGTATGAACAAAAATTAAAAAATGCACAAGACACAATAATTTTACTTGGTTCACCCTCACTGAGATACATTCAAGGAGCATACACTAACGATGTGTGGATTTACCAAATACAATATAAGTGCACTTATATTTACTTGTTAAAAGTGGACTCACTATCCCTCCTGGTTTACAAACACTCACAATTTGAGAACTCACTACTCTCTCAATTGAAGTGAGCTCACTGCTTCTTCAGAACATCCCCTCACAGTTTATAGACCTGTAGGTCTTTTCATTATCACTAAAAAATACATCCTCCACTATATGTATATGCACTGTTGAATTCTAACTTTCATCCAATTATGAATACCCCATTGCCACACATTACTAGGAAAAACATTGGAAATACCTTCCCAAATATATCTACTTTGTGAAGCTCCCAATTTCAGAAAACTCAAACAAGACTTTGCAAAGTTACTGATTATTCACAAAGCACACACCTTTTCATATCTCACTGCTTTGCAGAGCACACTGCTTCACAGAGCTCAAGCCTTCCCAGAGCTAATGTATTCTCAAATCTTAGTCCATCACAAAGCTCAACCTGTCATAAATATACTTCATTTTCGAAGCTCACTAAGCCAACATGGAACACACCTCTTTCATGGAGCTAGATTAGCTTACGTGAAGCTCCTATATTTCATGAAGCACATTTCTTATAAAAACCTCATTTGAGATTTGAGAGATACAAATTTTTCTATAGAAAACTCTCTACTTATCTCAAGGTGGTCAAGGCCTATTTATAGGCGATTCCACTAACTTGAAAACCTTTCGCGCGATGTCAACGCCACACCAGCTCAAATCGTAAAGATCAGAAATTTCCATAGATATTCACTCTGTTTTGAGAAGCACCATGGAAATTTTATAGATTCGAAAAGATCATCATAATCGTGAAGAATTCCGTGAAATCCTTTGTGACACCACAATGATCCTTCCTTTGCACCACCACAATGCTTCTTCTTCCTTTGTGTCGCAAAAATTACATTAAAAAATATTCACCTCTACCATTCATGATGCTCATCGTAATCGCGAATAACATCATCAACATCCTTCATGTATTAATGAAATCTACTTCATGAAACCCATCTTTGCGAATTTCACCCCTTTTCAATATTTTGATGAGATATTCAAGGAAATCTACATTTCGCGATACTCACCAAATCCCAAATTTTGGACCCCAAAAATTTGGCAATCATTGGTAAACCGCACCACCTTGTATCTGGTCTTTTGTACCACATCCAGATTGTCTCTTCCTCTTTCATGGTTGTTTGTCAACTTGGATTGTCAAAAATATATCTAGAACTCAACAATTCACCATGAAAACCTACATTTTCAACAAACACAACCAACCCAAAAATGTTGCAATGTTACCTAGAGGGATTTTTGCCCAAAAATATTTATGACTTCATAATTCAACTGATATTCCAAATTCTCAGAATTTGTAAAAGGAGACACTTCCTTATCTAGAATATTATATTTACTAGTAATCATTAAGAATTTATCAACTCTAGTGTTGATCAAAAAAGTCTTCATTCCATCTCTCAACTATTTATAGTCATTCCCATTAAAGATAGGTGGTCAACTAGGATTTAAATTATCAAGAGATCCAACATGCATACCTTTAATCTTAAAATAATATAAATTATTTTCTATAAGAACATGTTAGTGTAACATAGATTTATAAACAAAATCTTTATAACAAAACATTAAAAACTTGCAATAAATAAAGTAAGAAATCAACAAGATATGGATATAGAAACCTACTCTGATACTAATTATGGGTTTGTAAGATTTATTTTATGATGGATATAATTAAGATAGGGGGGTTAATTGTAGTTTGAAAATTTTGTTTAAAATATTTAAACTAGATAAATTGCAAGCCTCTTAAAGTAAATTTATCAGACTCAGACTCAGTCTGATTATCATAGTAACAAAATTAAAATTAGAATATGTACAATTATATCAGAGTAAAATATCATAATCACAGTGGATCCAGTTTTTATCAAATTATTGTTTTTATCATATTAATAATCACACTTATGAAACCAATTTTATAGAAATTGAAATACGATGAATATCTTTCTATAAGATGCACAGCAGAATAAGAACATATAAAAACAAGAAATAACTAGTAATAGTAAGAATGAATTTCAGGCTATATTAAATGATTTTCCACTTTTAACCATAAGAGTAAATTATTCAATAACCATAAATAAAGGTATCAATTTTTTTATACATATTGTAATGTCTATCTTTCTATACTAGGAAATGCCTTGTTACGATGATCAGAATAAATCTTTCTTTCTACCCTTGGAAGCCCTCGATATAATGATTGGTGTCTATCTTCCTAGCACTAGAATTCATCGATCTAATGGATTATATTAACCATCATACTATACCAAGAATCCCTTGATTGTAACAATGATCAGATGTAATTAGAAAAGAAAATATTTATAAGGAAACGACACAGAACATGATTCCTTAGAACTGACAACTCTCTAAAGAGTTACAAATACTTAGAACATGGAGTTCATGCTATGAAATCATTAGACAAATTCAATTGTGAATAAAATATCTTTCAAAATCTTCAAATAAATCACTATTAAATGGTCAATATCTAATGGTCCTATTTCTGAGTTTGTTGCAATGGCCCCATACAACTTGTTCTTGATAACTCATTTGTAACTGAATGTTTGATGTCATTTTTTAACACCGTTATAGTGGTAAATATATTCCTTACGATATAAAGAATTATATATATCCCAATTACAATCTTCATTCAGTATGATGGATTTTCATAAAAATTTCCATTATGATAATCCTTATGTGAGTCTGCCCAATTTTCTCGATACTAGTATTAATCAAATGGTCATGAATTTTGTCAGTATGATATATAAGATTTCAGTATAACTCATGGTCTGATAAAATGTAAGACAATTAATCAGATTCATACTCAATTTTATGATCTCATTAAATAATATTAAACTTAAATTCATAATTAATTAGAACTTTTTCTATGTATGGTAGAAATTAATTTTTTTCTATAAAAACATACTAAAATACTTGGGACTTAAAAATTTAGTAAACATGTTTTAATAAAGTGTTTGTGATTTTTAAAACTAATGGAAAGTAAAAGTAAGAAGTAATACTTCTAACTCAACAAAATATATGTTCCCAAATAATAATAACCTATAATTTCCCCATTATTAAAGATCATATAAACCTTAAAGGTTATTAATACCATTAAAATTATGTCCAAAAAATGTAAAGGATTTATTCTGGAAATAAACTTTCATTAAAACAAATGTTAATATTAAAGGTTATATATACCTGAAACGTCTATTAAGACCCAATAAATTCCTCCAAGGTACACTCATCACATAAAAATTAAAAATAGTACTAATTATTTTAAACTTATGTTTATTCTTAAATCATAATTCTTGACTCCCTATATGTAGAAGAATTAATTATTCAATTTTCTTCATAAGCTATTAAGCATGATTTTTGATCTTTTTCCATAATACACCCTTCATACAGTCAAAAATATGAATAGTGTCCTAATATTTGTCTATATTAAAATAATAAGTCAAAATATAATCCATACCTTTTATATTTAATTTGTGGTTTCCTTATATTCAACTGTAATGTCATTAGGTTTTTATAAACCTTTATCCATATAGTATTATTGACCCCCTTCTTGATATTTCCCCCTAGGACATCGACTTTCATAATTCCTATAATCCCCACATTTAAATAATTCAATTGATACCTTAGGAATAAATTTAATCCCTTTCATATTTTTAATAAAACTCTTCCTTTTTCCTTAGAAATTAATTTCTTTATTCTCTCCTTTACCACATACAAAACACATTTCTATTATTTTAAGATAAAACCATGGGGGATTATTTCCACATTCATAACACATAATAAATCAAATCATTTTACCTTTTATGATCTTTATCTACTAAAATTTCTTGGAACACTATGCTTCAATTATTTAGTGTGTTAAGAAAATCAATTAGGTTCATGTTGTTAATTGTAACTCATGATAGTTAAAATTAACCACAAGGGTTGTCACTTTAGCTCCCATTCTCTTCAGTTTCTTGTTCAAAAAACCACCACATTTTCCTTCACATAAATAATTAAATTTTCCCCTACTAGATCCATCCATTTTCTAAAACAAAAAACATAGCGTGAATATATCGATAAAATAATAATAAATTATCTTACGATGAATATCAACACTAAGATATACTTAACTATGTTATCCTTTATTCAAATGTTTCTATTTATCCAAATAACCATAATTATCCATAATATACTAACCATTTTGGTTATAGAGGAATTAACATCCTAACCTATAAAGTTATCGAAACATTCCTTTGATACAAAATATAAGAACCCATCCATAAAAAATCCATAAATAAAATATTTATAAATGAATTCATTTTCTTTCATTTTGAGGATCTTTTTAGGTTTATATTTTTAGAAAAATTGGTCCTTACTCTTACGTAATAAATCCATACATTAAATGATCGAAACATACTCTTAGTATCCATTTTCCCCACAATAAAAAACATTTAAAATAATAAATATTTTTCTTCATGAAAAATATTTACACTTTTCAACTTGACTTATTCATTAATCCTAAACACCATTAAACCTTGTGAAAAATCATTTAAAATTTGGGATAAAAACAAAACAATTAAAAGAGGACATAAAAATCATATAGAGACCTATTAGTTTATTTTAAACCCATGAGATCATAAAATATATTTTTTCACTTAACATAATATACATTGACCTCAAATAATCATTTACTAGCACATGAAAAAAGATTTAAAACCCAAAGTTTTACATAAATAAATTTATAAGAAAATATAAAGGAAAAATCATAATCATAAGGTATTCTTAGAAAATATGAGAATTCGTGAAAAAGGATTTCTTCAAAACACACCTTTAACCCTTAAAGTACATAATCATTCTTAAAAAAATATCATGAGATTAAATTTTGAAATAAAATGATTTCCATGAAAATTAATTAGAAAAAATATAAAATTCATGAAGGTTCCTTGGTAAATAATCTTTAGAAAACATTAAAATGAACCCTTACAAGAACCCATACAATTCTAATAACCATTATGGATGAAATATAACATAATTCTCCAGAAAATATAATCATTACCCAATGCATTGGAGAGCTATATTGAGATCACGTGATCATAAACAATGAAAATTGACAATAAAATGTATAAAACATATGTAATTTTTCATTTACATCACCAAACTCATAAAAATATTCTTCTAAACCCACAAGTAAAACACTTTAGGGAAATTATATATCCCTTTCCTTAGAAACCCAATTTTAAAAATTAAAAAACCCATAATGAATGGAAGGAGAGTTTTTCTTTGAAAAAAATATGTAATATTATAAAGGAATAAAAATATAAAATAATTTTAGTGATGTTGTAAATGTATGTTAACATTGTATATGTTTAAGTATAAGATTTCATTTACCTTTTAAAAATAAATTCAAAAAAATTAATATAAAATACATAAAAAAGATTTCTTTTAGAAACCTTTAAAGAAAGTAAAAAAATTGAGATTAAATTTCCTTTATAATTAATTTATGTTCATATTTATACAACCATAATATTATTTCAATAATATGTAAATGGAAGAAAAATATTTAGAATATAAATATTTAAAACATTTAAGATAAGGTTTTTAATTTAAAGTGTCTTTTACCTTGAGTACAACTCATAACCAATGTTCTTTATATTCTAAAAAAATAAAATTATGTTAATTATTTAATTTCATAAAAACCTTTTTGATTTTTTTATTCCTTTTAATTTATTTATAAACATGTTATATTTAGTTACTTATTCAATTAAGTTCATGTTTGATGTATTTATGATATTGGGATCATAAGCACAAAATTACATCAATTAGTTGACTATGGTCAATGGGGTAATTATTCCATAATATCCAAAATAATAATCCTGAAATAATTATCATTTTTATACATAAATTATACTTCTAAATCCAATAATGAAATATTTTTATGAAAAAATAACAATATTATAACCATGGAGACTGTAGGTCATACGTTCTCAAGAGTAACATTTTCATTTTTCAAAAAAAGTGATGGAAAGAATATAAGGATTATTTAATCATTCCATTATTATTATTATATTATATATATAATACCACTTCTTTAAATACACTTATACAAATCATTCAGGTGACATAGTTATGAAAAATAAATCACATCACTTCATAGAGGTGATAATATGCACGTATGCACGAACAACATTATCATTTCTGAATGGGTAAAAAGGTAATAAAATAGATGATATGTTAAATTTTAATAATGAAAATCATGTCATTAATATGATATAAATATATATTAAATTCATCATTACATCCAAACATAAGAGTTATGTTATGGAAAATGAATTACACTTATTCATGAGGTGGTAGTCCACCGTACACATGAATAATGGTTTCATTTCCCAGATCATGGAAGAGTAGAAGGATATAGGTTATGAAATAAATATAATAAAATATCATTATATGGAATATGAATTTTTTATTTAATCTTTTTAGGTATATTTTATAGAGGAATAAGGATAAATAAAACTAAAACATTCGGTAAAAGTTATACGTCTTCTTTGGACAACCACCTTTTCTTATCATCATAAACATTTGAAGGTTTTTATTTTTTCTAAAATAAGACATCTATAATGTGGTTGGGATGTTAGTAAGGTATTTGGGTAGGGAATGTGTAACATCCCAACCTGACTTACCATGAAATCGATAGCCGGACCGGTCACCACATGGCCTCAATCACATCTCCTCATATGCCAGAGGCTTCCGAATAGCAGTGAGGGTATAAGAGCTCATAGTAGGGATCCAATTACATCATGTTAGAGTAGAAGAATGGTTTATTAGTATAATTAAATAATAAATAAGTGGAAAAAATTATGATATCAAATGAAAATAAAAGATGTCCAATGCTAGTTTATACAATGCATGGATGTCCCATTGATGATACATAATATGAAGAAAGAAACATGCATCATGATTTAAAAAATAGGACTGAAGTAAATATAATAAATAAGAATACTAAAGGAGATCTCAATGAGAATGTTGCCCTCTTTCTTAGTCATGTACTCCTAACGACTTAGGTATAATAAAAATAACACAAGAAAATGTAAATAGCCCTGCAAACAAGAATGTTTACTCCGATACCAATGGTACATAGCAGAGTATGAGATAAAATCTTATTAAGCCAGCACCCATGGTCTCTAGACCAACCCTACTCATGAAATTTAAATTAAAGTAGTGTTCATGTAAAAAAATAAGCAGTAAAACGAAGTAAATATACCCATGGCATATAAACAACTAAACCTATGACATTGAAATATACCTCAAGGCTCCATGCACAGGATAGTTAGGCTCTATAACAAGGAAGTTACAAATAATACACAAATAAACAAAAAACCATTCCATTCATACAAAAATGTCATGATACCATGGATTTTCTGTATATCCCAAGTGCCATATCAATCACGGAATTTTTGTACAACTAGAAGTGTCATAACATTGACAACCAAGCTGTATAATCACACATGGAACAATTTACCATGGCCAATCCATATAAAAAAAAGTTTCACAAACCTCATAGTAGTTTCTTATGTCGAAGATTCAGAACCCTACGGTCTGGATCCAAGGTGTAGAAGACCAAGGAAACCTCATCAAGTCCCAGGATTATCTCGATGGAAACTCAGTTAGGCACCATTCAGAGTCCTATGATCTTGTCATACCAGACATGTCCTCCTTGAGTCCAAGAAAGCTGGATCTAAGGGGTAGAAAATCCCAAGGAACCCTTGAGAATCAAGACCCAAGGGTCGTACTCAACCCAAGGTGTCCACTACCACATTCATGATCCATGGAGAGACATCCATGGCACCTATACAATCATTCAATAATTTCATATTATTTATAGTTCAATACCATATGAGCCTAATCACTCATATAAAACCATTTACATTCAATTCACACAATTAGTATACCCACTCATTATTTAAAATACACAACCAATTACATATGATGAGTATACTCACTGATGTATCCCAATTGATAATCAATTACACCAAGGATTATACCCACTTGTTGTTACAATTCACATTAATGATATATATATGACATGAATTTATCCACACATATTTCCATCTTTTTTTAACTAACCCTTTCAAAAATTAAAACAAAAAAAATGAGTATTCCCACTCATTTAAGAATTTAACATTTAATCCATTCAACCAATCCATGCATGGAATGCAAACATGAAATTAGGTAAGGAGGAAGGACATCTCTTAACAAGCTATTCCTATTCCATTTTACCAATTTTGTCAAAAGTACCAACATGGTTAGGAGGAAAACCATCTCCAAACTAATTAAACTAGTTATAATTAGTCATAATTAAGCTTACTATAACAAGGAAAGCATTGGAACACACCACTTTGGTGGTTCAATCAAGGAAAATTCAAATAAAAAGGAACAAGGTGGAACTTAGAAGGTGCAATGGTTCTATAATCATTTATAAGGGGAAACTAAATTTCTTAATTCCATTATAGTTCACATCATAAAACATGCCTTATATCACACAATGTTATAAAGAATAGGGAAACCACAAATCATTATGAAAAAAAATTATTAAACAACTAATCATTAATTTTTATCTTATAAGACAACCCACCTATGTTGGAATGGTTTTATTATAAAAACATGACTTTGTTTCTCAAACAAATCATTTTCTATATTTAATCATTTCATTCACGGTTATTAGATAAATTTCTCAAGGAAAACACAATTTAACTTATTTAATGAAGTGCTTAAAGAATTTTTAAAATTAATGGGGTCGAGGATAGGGATCCTACCTCAATAAGGAACGAATCCAAACACTCGGAATTTGACAACCTTAACGACGACAATGATTGATTCACCCTTTCAGAGACACACATTCCTATAAATTTATACCCTTTAAACTCATGTACACATCTCCCTCACCATGGGGGAACATGGAAAAGGGGGATGCATATATATGTATATATACATGTACATGTGAATGTGTGTTTAAGTCTTTGATGGGCCACTAAACACAATACAATTGAAATTAGAACCTTAAAAAACCCAAAAGACATAATATAATAATGGAGAAATCAAGAAGTGAGTATAAATATCACCTTAAAATGATGTTGGAAACCCAAAACGAATTGAAACTGCATCACCTTTAGTGGTGGTAGATGGAATATGAACCATGTAGTCCCAATAAGGCTTTCTCACAACCTAACAACAAAAAAAACTGGATATTCATCAACCCCTAAACCTAGGGATTCGGTCACACCTCACTAGGAGATAGGGAGAAAAATATTTAGACGAAAAATGAATGGAACATGGATAATATAACTTTCCTGAAATATTCGAAGAGAAATCGTGGAAACATTTGGATAAAAATCAAAGAACTAAGGAGAGTCAGAGAGGGAGCTGCATGTGCCATGGGGTTCGGCCTGGGGGGATGTGTGTCATGAGTTCTAAAGAGGGGAGTGGTTTATATATGTTATTTTTATATTTAATTTTAATTTTAATTAATTTAATATAATTTTTTAAAACAGGGTTACACGTATGGTTTGGGATGAACGGTTTGGTAAAACATGGGAAAACTGTGCGCCCTTTACTGGGCACTTGGAGCACCCCACATAGTTTTCCCCACACAGTTAGCCTAACCATGAACAATTCATGTGGTGAATATTGTAGAGATACTTCCTAAGTGTCACTACTTTTGTGGTCTAGAAAAATGTTTTGGAAAACCATGCAGAAACCATGTACACCAACTCTTCCCACATACTGTTGGTTACATGGTTCCAAACTATAGACCGCACAGTTTTAGAAAATCGTAAACCCAATACAGACCCTTTAAAACGTGATTTTTGGGTATGGTGCTCCCAAAACACCTCAAGATCCCCAATAAACCTCTGAGGCATTAAAACAATTCCCAAAAAATTACATTCAATTGTTCCAACTCTCAACATTTTATTCTAAAGCACAGTTTGTATAATGGCTCATCTAGTAATTGCCAAATATTCAAAAACCCTAGGAAACCCACTCTATCCAAAAACACGGGATTCTATAGAATGTCTTAAAAAAAATTATTTTTAGTTTGAATAAATGATGATAGGTGGTTCCATTTTATAAAAGAGTTGAGGGGTACTCTTAGAGTTATATAAAGTATTAAAATAATAAATTTTAATTTTCATTGAAAAATGGAATAAAAATGATTTATTTGAAATATATTATGAGTATGGGTCTAAGTAATATCATAAAATAATATTTTTAAAAGATTAGATAATATTTTTACCCTTATATATATATTTTTAAAACCCAACTAACCCTTTTAACAATTACAGTGATAAAAACTTGGTTTACTCTTTAGGGGTCAAGAAAGGTACTATAAAAGATAAATTTACCCATAAGTGAATCATGGTTTATATTTTAAAATATATCCCATTAATTTTTATTTTGTTAATATTATTATAAAGTTTAAGTAATTTAATAAAATATAGTTTATTAAAAAGTATCATTTTTTCATTTTTTTTGAAATACATGAAATAATTTAATTCAATATGATTCTAACTCATGTAAAATAGTTCCAAAAGAAGATGTATTAGAATATAAGGATTATTTGGTCATAATATAATTATAAAATCAAAATTTTATATTTATTTGTATCATTTTAAACCTTATATTTTGGATTAGCCCCTTGGTTAACCAATTTTAACCTTAACTGTAGTAATGACTTTTTGAATAGTAAACGGTAATTATTTTACTTATAAGGTAAAAATTGTCTCATAAATCGAAAAGGGATGGGATTTTATACCATTGAAAATATTAATTTCACTATTTATGTATATTTTATAATTTCTAAATAATTTAATTAAATATATTTAAGAAAAAAATACTATTAATGTCATTGTAAGTACAATTCACATAATTAGACATTAAAAATAAAATAAAAGTAATGGAATTAGAATATTATCTATTAAAACATCTATATTAATTTATTTGTATGAATAAAATTCATGGGAACTGAAAATATCTCAATCAATATATATTTTTAGAGTTTTCAAATTTATTTACTTGATTTTTCTATAGCTTGCACAAGAAATGCATCAGCGCTGTGTAAAAGTTTATGTTAATTATTTATTCAAAAAAATTTAAAAATAAATTTACATGATAAAAAATCATTTATATTTAAAATGAACATTTAGAACTAAAAATAATATGTTTTTATCCCTATCAAAAAAAATATAGATATTAAAAATAAGAGAGTGACATTTTAACTTTATATTTACTAAAAATAATATTTTTTTATTTTTAAAGAAAATGACACAAAATTTCCATAAATTTGGGTCTTAGATGAGTATGGATGAAAACAAATATATAATATATTAAAGTAAAATTTTATGGTTATTTTAGTTCCCCTAAAATTATTTTTAACCATAATTACCCGGTTTATCCTTACTGAGGTGACAAATATTTTCCACAGGTATTATTCATAATGACAAAAAATAAAAGGGTCCTATATTAAAAATTTGACCTAATGATTCCTAATTTGGAATCTATTTTTTAAGATTCATTTTCTATAATTTCCATAATTTAATTTAAGAATAAAATGCAACAAAAAAACTATTTTTATAAAAATATGATTTTAACCCAAAAAATGAACTTATACCAAAATTAGGTATAATGAAGATTACCATTTAATTAATTAGATCATTCATATTTAAAGGATACTTGTGTTATTTTAAGACCAAATGGAACTTTTATATTACGTTATTTAAGAAATATCAATTTTACAAAAATTGATACTTTTACTATTCACTGTAAAATTAATCTTTTAAGAAAACAAAAAAAAAATCACCCTAATATAATATTAATTTGATTAATTACAAAAATTTATTTTTAGAAAAATATTTTCTAAAATTTCCAAAAACGTTTATAATATTCCCTCATAAAAATCAATAAAACCCATTTATGAAGAAAATGTATTTTTGAAGAATAAAATTACTTTACTAAAACTTGAGTGCTCATTTCCTAAGAATTAATGAATTAATCAGTATTGTGTATGATATATATATCTGTGTGTGTGTGTGTGTCATAATTCAGTTAATACTATTTATACTCTCCAATCCAATATCTAAGTTATAACAATTATACATAAATAATAATATTTCATGATTTGTTTGGGCTCAAAATTGATTATCTTATACGTTATCGAACATAGTCTATTTTTTTTTAAATAACGAGGTTTTTCAATAAAAGGATTAGATTTAAATGTATTATTTAAAGTATGTTTCATTTAAAAGGGGCTTAAAACTAAGATAATTCCTCAATCCTTTAAGCACATGGTCCTTATATTCTCTATGTTTTAGACTAGATTATAAATAAAATTCTGGTTATTCAAGAATCATTGGGTGAATTAAAAAAATATTGAATTTTAAATATGATTTTCATATTGTTTTGGAAGCCTCTTAGATAATTTATATTGATAAAATATAGTTTTTTATGGAAATAGATTTATAAACTATTGGGGTTTTCATGAATTTTCTATACATAGAATCTAAAAAATATTCATTTTACCATTCATCTAAGGTGGGTGAATTGTTGAAATAATTTTCTAAACATTTATATGGATTCAAAATTTCCAAGGGAATTATAGTTAAGCTCATAGTATTTAAAAACTTATCAAAACTAAAAAAACACATTTTTTTTTAAACAGGTATACAATTTTGAAAAATAACACCCAAACATATAAATTTCTAAACTAAATGTATTAAAATACAAGGTTCCCTCCCACACACTTAAGTTATGTTGTTTAATAAATGGATTAAAATATATTTAATATTTTTATAAACTCTTAAGAAAAATTACATCAAAAATATAAGTGTATATGAAAGGTAAAACCCAACGGTCTTTAGTGATAAATTGGTTGGAGCATTATGATGTCTTCCACTAGGTCTTATAGAGAACTCATATAAATAGTATTCAACTGGTTCCCAATGATAGTGAATGGATCCATCTCTCCTTCCATAATAATTTTCAAAATACTAAAAGGATATACATGAGTAACTATAAATGATTTTTCTCATTTGGAATGAAGATTATATGGTGTTACCATGAGTTTTGAGTTATATAATAGCATCATGTCTTCAGTATAGAAATATTTTGGTTATATTAACTTTACATAAGTCACTCTTGTACTTTATTTTTAAATATTTGAATTTTCACAATCTTATCCTTTAATTTCTTCATTCTCTTATAGATGTAGTTTCCTCTCCTTTCTAGCTCGATATTAGTTCAGATCCATCACTCTCATAGCCTAGTATTCTTTGTGTTCCAATTCCACTATAAGGTGATATATTTTCCCATAAATCACCATGTATGGGATCATTTATATGAGTTTATTGTAGGTTTTCCTATAACCTCATAAGTTTCTTCCAACTTTTGGCTCCAATCCATTATATTGTGTTTAATATATTTCTTTAAAATTTCCTTGATCTCCATATTAAACACTTAAGATATGGTCCTTAGTCTATCGATGATAAAGTATTGATGTTTTATGTTGTAATACAAATTTTATAAATAAAACCTCCAATTTCTTATTAAAAATAATTTTCCCTTGATCATTATTGATGGATTTAGACACTCTAAAACTATAAAATATATTAACTCTGAAAAAATAATAAAGATAATAGAATCATCAGTTTTAGTGGATTTTCTTTTCACTTATTCTAAAAGTAAAATGTTCCAACCATGATATATGAATTTTTGGTTAACATAAAAAAGGAACCCATAAATTCTATTCCATATACTTCAAAAATATCACAAAAAAATAAGTCTTTTTGGGTTTATTTATTAATTTTTTGAAATATTTCTACAAAAAAAAGAAACATTTCACATATTTTTCAACATTCATATATATATTTAAACCAAGTGGGATAATAGATTATATATTATAAATATTTCCTTTTCCATTGAGGTCCATAGTATCCTCCACAAGCTAGAGTTTGATAAAACTCAAAAATATAAATTCAATTTAATTTTAAAGAAACAATCATCTTATCAATTGATCATTTAAAATTTTTTATATGTAAGGATATTTCTAAATGTAAAATTAATATTTATATAAAATTATTTTAGTTTATTTTGGGTTTAGATGAGATAGTTCCTAGTAAGTTACCAAAATATTTACCATGTCTACATACCTTGGAACTTGAACATAAAACAAGTAGAGATGCTCCCCTAGAATGAGTTTTTGTACTCGTTTGTGCGATCATATCTCTACTTAAGTGGTATTGATAAGTCTAATAAAGTTATTATAATAATGTTTCTATACTCCTTTCATGTATTTTATTTCCATTTTTAACTCCTATAGTAGTGTAAACTAATTTAACATTTGTATCTGAATTTTTTATAAAATATTTAAGGGTTTCAAGGTTATAAAAAACATTAGCTCCAAGTAAATATGATCTGAATGATTCCAAAGAAAATAAAAAAATATATAAACTACTTATAATTGATTTTTAGTTTAATTTATAATCATTTAAGGATAATAGGATATAGTTATTAATTTATGGTCTACACTCAATTCTGTGATAATGTAATTTCATAACTTCATGGTTAGAAGAATTATAAAATAAATCAAATGGTTATTCCCAATTTGGTAGTTGTATTACTAATTGGGTTATAAATCACCTATTCAACTCATAAATGGTTTCCCAACACTGTTAAATAAAATAAAAATTATTATATTTCAAAATTAATCAAGATAGAGGGAGAAAACAATTACTACAATCCTAGATAAACCTTCTATAGAACCCTAAATGTCCTAAAAATATATAAAACGTTTTATGCATTATGGGTATAGAAAATTCATTAGAACATTAGTGTTTTATTTATCCATGTAAATTCATTTTTGGGAAATGATATTTTCAGGAAATGTAAAACTTTATACCATGAAATTATATTTTTATAAATTCAAAACAAGATTAAATTTAATGAAATTTTTCAGAACTTCTTTCCAAATATTATAAAAACAATGGTAAAAATTATTTATAAAACTTTGAAATCATCAAAAAATACCTCTAAACATTTTCAAGATGATGAAAATATTTAATTACCATTCACCTTATAAATTTACATGTAGTATTAAAAAATACAACTATAATTCTACAATAAGAAAATGTGTTAAAGAGACATGTAAAGGGGTCTTAATTTGGTCCTCCAAAGTGATGAGTAGTTTAAAATATCTATATAACCCATCTAAAATGTAATAATATGTTATTACTACCTATACCTATAATATATTTTAAATGAATTGGATGGATAAATTATATTTCCTAGTGACTTGATTTAAATTCCTATAGTCTACAGTAGTTTTAAATTTTAACAAGGATTAATGTATTCTTTTCATTCCTCACAATGGTTAGGAAATTTTTCTTGGTAACTTCGTGGATGTGTTAAATAAATTGTGTATCTAAAATTGGATAAATGGTCCCTTCATCTAATATACTCTCTATATAATCTTACACTACCTTCATCAAGGTGAGATTTATCCTTCATTTGGGCTTTCTAACTAGATAGGAATCTCCCTAAAGGATAATTCTATATGATTTTTTTAGATTTATTCCTGGAATATCACATGATCTATATCATTTTTCTTTGAAATTATTTATTATAATTTTAATCAATTTTTGTTCCTATATTGTTTATATATGTCTTTCATGCATTTATTTTTTGTTAATTTAATGTATTTATTTATGTAGTTAATAGATGAATCATGACAATTTGTGAATGGTTAAACTTTTTTTGTTTTATGGTATGATACAAACTATATTTGGAAAATGATTTTGGGTTATTCTAGTATGGAGTGAACCCACTACGAAGCCCTGATGACACTTTTTTATTGTTTTTTTATTTCTACACCCTCTCATGGATAGCATGATGGGTAATTTAATTGTTCAATGGTGTGTACGATGAATAATGATTGATTGTATAAGGTATTTTATTTTGGATTGCAATTTATGTTTGGATTTCATATGTTTTATTCATGGTTACCTCTTCTCTAATTCTTTTCGAATGAACATTGTTAGTAGGGTTATAATGTGGGTTTAATTTTTTTCTTTTAGTATAACCATTTCTTGAGTTGATTGAATTCCTTTGTTTAATGTGGGGCCTAGTGTTTAGACTCCCACAATGACCAGTGGGTTTTTTTTCTAAAATATATTTAAATAAGGTTTCTGGTTCCCCATTATTTTCTATTCGAAGTACTTGGATATGAGAAAATGATAGTCATGGTAAATTCCATCCATCCCAATTATCATTTTCCCATGGTCAGGTACTTTGGATTGAAATGAATGGGAAACCAAAAACATTATTTAAACATAGTGTAGAATGAAACTCAATGTTCATGATCGAATTATACACTCTAGAACTCACAATAAATAAATGAGTTAAATCAACTCAAGAAATGTTCATTCCCAAAAAATAAATAAATTATCCCACTTTCTAACCCTACTTAAAATGCTCATGAAAAAATTATCAGGGAAGAGGTAGGAATGTAGAAAAAAAATAAAAAATCCCAACATAAATTTCAATAAAAAATAGCTTATATATGTCAATCCTCATTTATAAAAAAATTAGCATAAAGAAATCACCCCCTCCAGATATCTATGAGAGGGTTTAGAAAAGAATAAAAAAAACCAACATAGAAGTGGCAGTAGGGCTCCATAGCAATTGTGCTCCAATCCGTCATTATTCGTGTCACACCTCCTCATTCCAAGATCTCAAAGAAGTAGAAAAAGTTTTAATATATAATCCCCATCATTGAACAAATGTATCTACACATATCATTGATTTTTAGTTTCTCGAACATTTCACATTGTGTAATTTTTAAATGATGTGTAATCTCTGTTAGGGGTGAATTTTCCATATATTTCTATGTCCCTAACTTTCACGTCATGTAAAAAAAGGCTCATGACATGTAATGAATTCACACAATGTGTATTCTTTAATGACTTGCAATGGGTGGTGTCATCATATCCTAATAAAATCACATTGTATAATGAAATATAGAACATGTAAATGTCTTCTTCTTGTTCTGCATCTCTACTATATCCTCAATTTTATTATTTCACACCACTTTTCTTTGTGTTGTGAAGTTCCTATTTCTCCCATATTCATCTATATTTTATCATTTTACAAATATATGTTGTATCCTGCCATAAAATATAAAACAAGTCAAAACATTCACAAATTGGAATGATTGATCAAATAAATATAGAAATAAATACATTAAAATACCATAAAATTCATGTGTGAAATACATAAATCAATTATAGACATATTACTATTAATTATTACTGGTAAATTTTCTCCTTCCACGAGGTACACATATTTCAAATCTTTTAGAAGTGGTTTTAATTCCATATTTCATGGTTTCTCAAGATATGAAATAAAATTAAGGATCCCCACTTTTATATATTGATCTTCTTTCACATAAGAAATCATATAATCTATTTATAAATGAAATAAAACAATATATTCATTATAAAACATGCAATTTACCTCTTGATTCAATCTAGAAAAAGAATTTTCAAAATTATAGAGAGCCTCATATTCTATGTAATTTTCAATAAATGTTTTTATAAGGCTATAAATTCAAGTAAAATATCTAATCCTTAAATTGTTTTATCCTCTTAAACTAGGGACAGTGTAATAAGTGAATATTCATATAAAGGGTAACTCATGAAGTCAAAAATATTAAAGTTGATAGTGTTTTCCCCAAAATATATAGAGAGTGTTCCTTCATATGATTTGATTATTATCTTGGATGTATTTAAGAAATTTCTCCCCAAATTGATGCAAGAGTGGAATAGTTCACTATCCTCCTCCATGTTGATCACAATGAAATCAGCTAGAAATACTATACCATGATCTCTAACAAACACTTCCAAAACTAGTACTATAAAAAATAGAATCTATTTACGAGTTTCACCACCAATCTAGTGGGTTTAAAATCTTCCATATATAAATAAGTAAATATTGAGTGAGTAAATACATTAATAAAAAATATTGTAACATATAAAGAATCATATAAAGTTAGTGAAAATAAAATGTACCAAGTTCTTGAAATTTGGTGGGTAACTAGGTTGTGATCAAGGCTGGGAAACTTCTTCTTAAGTCGATCCTATAATTAAATTTAATTCACTTATTCTTTTTAAAAATATATTTCAGGAAGTTTTCATATTTTGAAATCTATTTGAGAGATTCAATATGGGGTAAGATGATCTCTACTTTTTTGGAAAGTCTCTAGATTTTCATTTCAAGGAATTATTCTTAAATATTCTTTGACTGAATCATCCTTGATGGGAATACAAGGGGCTATATTTGATCTCTATATACTGTATTTTTAGTGGTGTTTCTTGTATCTTACATATTGGTCATTTATTATCCATTTCCTCTACCTTTTCTTCTTCTTGGGGTTGTTTTTAGAAATATTCCAAGAACATTCAAATTCATTTTCTTCATTATCGGGCTAGTTTGGTTTAGGTGTAGATATGTTTATTAGTTGAATCTCCATGAAATAAATTTTATATACTGATATTTTCCTTTATGTTAATCAGGGGTGGAATGGAAATTTTCCTAGATTTTTTAATAATATTTTCAAAAAAATTCTTAACACTTTGATTTTATTCCTCATCTCATCCATCAATAAATATTTTCACAATTTCAAGGGAGGTCATGCACTATTGACTGTTTTTTCATAATCTCTCTTTTGTTAAAAAGGAGGTGGTTAGTCATATAACTACTTTTATGAGTTTTGAAAGGGTATTGGGTGTTAGTGTGGTTTGTTTTTCTAATGAATTAGATAAATATTTGGATACTACTTTGGTAGTGTAGTCAACCCTAGATCTACTCATTTCCAAAACCATACTAGACTATGTTGGGCTCCCCCCATCATTAGTTTGGTTAAAAATTCATTAGTTTATGGGTCACTAAAAAACATTCTCTGACCTTCACTTTAATACATTGTGATGTTGCATATAATTGATTCATTTTTTACAAATACTTTTAATATTATTTTTATGATTTTTTATCTTAAATAATAATTTAAATGTGAGTTCTTGATTTTGATCATTTAAAATTAAAAATATAATGATTCAAAATAATTTATAAAAATTCATTATTTTTTTATTAAATATTAAAACATTATATTCTTTGATTTACATTAATTTTAAGAAAAAAATTAAATTTTTTTGATGATATTGAAATTTTACTTTTAAATGAGTTTTAGATTTTTGCGGTTGTATGATTTAACATCACAAAATTCTATTATATTATTTTTTATATTAATTTTTGGAATGAATTTATTTCACATTAGGGAGATCTATAAGTATTATATTTTTCTATCATTGAGTTTCATTTTGATGATTTTACTAATTATGATGGATTTAATGTTTTATTTTTATATGAAAAAGACAACTCCCATGTGACTTTTGATGGTTGTATAACTTTTAATTTTAAAATTTTCAAGTGGTTCATGCATGATTATTTCTAGTTAGATTATAGAATGTTTTAAGTGGATCCTTGTTTAATAATTTTAAAATCCATCCCATATGAAATTTTCATAGATCTCATAGGATATTTGTTGAAGCGATGTCATATCATAAATTTTTCAAGGAGATCCCTAAATTATTTGAGATAGTTCAAGATGTATGATATTTTTTACCACTTGATCTCATAAACTATTATAAAGTCTTCCATATAAGATAAATTATTCCAAGCATCCCCATAAGATAATTCATGCTGGGATAATTTATCTAACATGGTATCCAACCAAAAATTGATATCCTTTAAAACTTATTGTTCCATGTTAGAAAATAAAGTAATTATTTAAGCTAGAATAAAATTATGATCCTGATGAAACAAAAAATGAAGTAGATCTTGGTTGGAGAAAATAAGATGTCAAATTTGGGAACCTTAATTAAAGGGAACTAATCTGGTTCTTGAACCTATTCAATTTATAGATGTATCTCTAACATTTTGGGATCAGGGATGAATGATAAATATTTAAAATAAAACTTAGATTTATCTTTTTGAGAAATGTGAGTGGAAATATAAGTACTCTAGACTATATACGGATCAATAATGGATATTCATACCAAAACCTGGTACTAAAAAAGATTCATTCCATCTAAACTTATCTGAAGAAATAGATGAAATAAGATCATTAGGAACGGTAATGGCCTGATAGTTTCTAATAAGGTTCTCTCATTGTCTTCTCTTCCTAAACGAATCAAACGAGCTTGGATGTTTGGATAGAGATGATTAACAAGACGATCTAATGTTAAATTCTAGGTATTTTATTATAGATCCAATATTGATCCTTGTATCTATAATTTATTATCTAGATAGATAATGTTTTTTTTTCAAGATCGACTCAGTGTACTGATAATGAATCATAATCAAGACATGATGGAAGTAGATCCATGTCAATTCTTACCAGTGAGAAATTATATCATCAAGAAATATTTTATGGGAAGGTACCATTGAAGAAAAATAACCATTCACTAGCTTACATGTTTCTTTTCAAGTCTATTTTTATAAATATTGATTTGACCTTAATGTCTATGATGACTTTGGAAATAAAGATATAATTTCATGAACTCTGGGTGTTAGACAATTTTTCAATGTGGATATAGATTCATGTGACTACTTTCTTTGGATGTTGGGAGTTTTTCACCTTTTCAGGTATGAGTGATGAATGATGGTGGATCCTTACAAGGGGTTAATTTGAGCAGTTTATGTTAGGGGTGATAACGGTATGATGAGTTCAGGATCACTAATTATGAATAGATATCAATCGAGATACTCAGTTTAAATCTGTTGAAGTTACACCTAGGGTAAATGAATAACTTTAATGGGAGTGAATTATTGGATTTTCAATATTAATTTTCAATTTCTTGAATCACTATATAGGATTTTCATTAAGTTATGAGTTGATATCACTTTTATCAACAAACAAAAAAGGTAGTATACTAATGGATGAAGTAAAATAAAGTAAATGAGTAGGAGATATTTTATTTATTTTTTGAGTTTTCAAGGAAAATTGATAAAGCTTTTCATTGTAAGAAGTTTTATGGAATCATTTTCGGGTGACCAAGTTGATAAGTTATTTTAGTGTGGATTCTAAGTTTGAAGAGTAATTTATTCATCAAGGTTGGTGAATTTATCTTTGAATCCAATATTATTTTTGAGGGATGGAGGATCTATATTTACGAAAGGGATATGTCTACTTGGAGTATATCATTTTACTATAAAGGTATATAATAGAATATTTACAAATTAATGAATTGTTTTTCAAAAAATTTATAATTTAATATTAAAAAGAAAGAAAAATAGTGTGATAGTAAGAGAAAGCTATAGTAATCATTACGCAAGAAATTTGGAGAGGTTTTCAAGAGAGTTATGTTATGATACACCATTAGTGACATGAGGGAAAAATTATTTCACTCTGACTACGATATCATATAATGGAGGAATACATTAACTTGGAGAAATAGGGGATAAATAAAAATCAATTTATTCGTTCACCAAGGATACCAATTCCATGCAATTTTTCGAGAGGTGAGAGAGGAAGAAGCAAGGTAAAAGATCATAGACCACTCAAATCTATGGAACATGAGTGGGAGCCAGTGAATGGAGATTAAATAATTATAAAATATTCCCTTCCTCTTTCTTTTACTCTTTATTTACTGTATCCATAAGAATTTACATATTATTACAATTTTTGATTCCTTTAGAATGTGTAACTAATTAGTTTTAGAGATTTGTATTTGATGGAATAGATTTATTTCAAACGTTATTTCTTAAATTAAATTCATAGACTTCAGTTTTATAATTATTATAGTTCTCATTTTCTCTTCTTCTTGTGAAACTTTCTACTATACTACTTGTAGAGATAGTAAAAGAGTAGATTTTATTTTTCCTCAAAAACTAAAATTAAATTACTATCCAAAAAAGTTAATGGTTCTACCCTTATAAATGAATTATCATCATAAACCTAAGTTATATTATAAATATATGTTCTTATGAGATTTATATAGTGAGGATTTTTATCTAATGAAAGCTTTTATTTCAATTATCACTTTACACAACTTCATCACTTATGGGTTAATTATGTGTGAGAGAAGCATCCATTTCTATCAATTATTTCCTGTTCAATACCCCTAACTCTTTAAAACATCCATATTTCATTTATTTTGTTATTTTCTTCACAATAACTACATTATTCCACCAAAATCCATCATTTTGGATGTTTTTTTATTTTATTCTAGTTTTTACAATATTTAACATATCTATGTTTCAACCCTACTTAACATAGTGTTTTTAAAGACCTATAAAATTCCATATAATTTTTTTTAAAATTATTTTAATTTTTTAAGAGTCTGCAAAAAATGATGGCATGTGATTCCGAGGCCCGGTGTGCCCGAAATGGAATTTTGAACATTTTTAAGGTATGTTCACTAAACTTACGGGCGGTGTTTTCTAAATTTTGAAATGGTACTCAGAATTGAAATCTAAGAGCACCATTGAATATGCAGCATTAGGATTCTCTTAAGGGGAGTTTCAATTTGACCGCAGTAGGTTGGGATAAATAGTAATTTTTGGACTTTTGAAAGAATAATAAAATAACATGTAATTGTATTTTTTATCTTCCTCCTGCAGTTGAGAGGCGGTGGAGGGACCACCATATTGTCAATCCGTTTAATGGATCAACTCTCCTTATTTTTAACCACACTATTAGGAGTTGAGAGTTTCATTAATTAATTAACCTTATTAATTCCTTGGTTTGTTACTCACCCTTTTTTCCTTTATTTAAGTGAGGCTCGGGGTGGAGTTTTGACATGGATTCACCAAAAAATGAACCTTAAGTGAAGTGACGCGATGTCTTCCACCAATGAGGAATGGAAGCTCAGATGTCATTGGGGGAAATCGATGAAGAACTCTGGAAGATTCCATGGATTGGGATTCTTAATCCACCACCGTGACATCACTAACGACCTTCGAGGCAGGGGTTGTCTTTTAATTCAAGAAATTACCATGATTCTTCTCTTTATTCTGGAATTTGTGGGTGGTCGTTTCAGGGGATTTGAACAGGGTTTATCATTATTTTAATATGATGCATAAATTACTCCCACTTTTTATAATGATAACATGAAGGCCACGGGCCAAACAAAAAAAGTATTGGACCCTCCATCGCTCGATTTTCATTGTGTTCTTCGAAGGTGGGTTTTTTCAACTTGAAGGAACCTTGAAATCGAGAGGCACGCAATGACGGTGGCATCCCGGGAGGACTGTAGGAGCGTCTGGAAGGAAGAACGGACCACCAGAGATCACCCATTGGCCTACGGAAGATTCTCCAGTGTGGCACCTGCACGGAGACATTAGCGACCGGTGCCGCTCGGTGCCATGGCAGACAGACAGGAGGCCGGCTCGGCTAGCCGTGGAGGGGGGAGGTGGTGCGCCGTCACACACCGCGGTGAATGGGACGCAGCTACGAAGTCATGATGATGGTCGGGACCTACTCTCTACAGGTCCTAGGGGTGATTATTCGACACCACCTAGTGACGCCCTTTAATAAACTGAACTGCTCTTTGAGCCATTCGGGAGGCGGATCGTGCAACCCCTGCACGGGTCGCACCACCCAACGGGTTATACCGCTCGGTGGGCCACGCCAATCCGGCGGGCTAGGCCAGTCGGCAGCCCAGTGGGCCAATCCCACCATGGCTCAGCCCAACCGGGTTGGCCCGGGCAGGTTCGGGCCAGGCCGGGTCAGACCCAGACCAGGTCGGTCCGACCGGGTCGGACCGGACCCAGACCCCTCTCAGGCCCTGTTACACTCAAAAGGTCATATCTTGTGAACTGGATGTCTGTTTGAAAAACCGTCTATAGATCTGGTATCCTTATAGAGATAAGGTCACTTTGAGATACTACATAAGAGTTTTGGGGGAAGTTGGAGTACGGACAGGTTGGATTGACTCCAAATTTGACTGGGCTCTCGGCACTAAAATGCCAATAACTTACAGACTGGGAGTCTAGTTGGTGCACCGTCTGTTTCATTGAAACCCTTGTGGTGTGAAGAATAATATGGTTACTTCTTCATGAGACTTGTTGATGGTTTAAATATGACCGATGTATTGAGGAGTGGTTTCTCCCAGAAACAAGTGTACTGTGAGTGGGAATCTTATGTCTAGCTGAGACGTGAAGAGTGAACAATGATTCTCTATGAATCAGAACCCAACGATTCTGTGTGAATCATCTCTCAGGGTATGACAACCCTACATTTTATTACACAATTAAACATAATTTATTACATAAACTTCACTTGATACAACATAGAAGATCGAGATGTCTAGTGTAATTGGGGATTAGGATCATTAAATAACAACTTAAAACATAAAATAAAAAATCTTTATTGAAAACATCCTTTACATAACCACTATATTCCCTCTTACTTTGCCTTTCATGGGATAACCTGAGGACTTGCATAAGAAAATGGGTGAGCTATAAATCCCAGTAAGGGAATAATCATGGAATAACATGAGAAATACAATACATGTTAGATAGTAGGAATATCAATAGATCACAAGAGAAGCATAAACATAAAGGCATGATAAATCTTGATAATCATATCATGGAAATGTGGCAACAACACTTAACATGGAATTAGCATAAGACAAGGCTCATTGCACATGGATCTTGAGTAAACCCTCATTGCACATGAAGCACGAGTAAACTCTTGTTGCACTTGAATTATCATGAGTAAACACCCATTTAACATGAATTATCATGATACTATACTTTACCCAATTCATTAGAGCGATATCGAGGCGTACCCTTCTTAAACATTTCATTTCATGCATAAGTGTGCCACATGGATCATAAAATACTAAATCTTTCAACATAATATTTTATTCCATGATAAAAGAATGTGGAATACATACATTAAACTCTTTAAACAATATGTAAATGTAGATAAAGGTTAATACCCTTGATAGAGAAATGGGCATGGTATTCACTACACAATGACTTTGGCTTGGAAAAGCGCGGTGCAATTTCGGTAGCATAACGGCGTGAGATAGGAACTAATTAAAATGGTTGATGAGATAGAAAGGGGTGTCTCATAATATTTGCATGACATGGAAAGTAAGGGGGTTATATATATAAATGTCCTAACAAATGTAATGGAATTTAGATTCATGATACAAAAGAATTGCTTGAATTTAATGAGGAGAGAGAAATTCCTTTCGAAATTTTGGCATAGAAATGGGTGTACATGGGAGGCAATTAATGAGAAATAAAGGGGTCTCCCATCATTAAAAAATAAAGAGTGAAGTATGGGGGAGGTTTTAAACCATACCTCAACATTTATAATTGAATTTAAAAGGGCATAACAATTTAAAGAATATTGGACAAAAATGAGAATGGAAGAAAAAACCCTTACTTAGGAGTGTGATTCCAAAGGCTTGATAGAGGCTTGAGAGAGGCTTCTTGGGATCTTGGTGAACCTTGGGTGGATTATAGAGAGAGTAGGGAAGAGGTTGGACTAACTCCAAAGGATTTGAGTTAGGAGGAAGTGGGAGCATGGGTGGGTTTATATAGGAAAGGTGAGGGAATTATTTATTATTTAAGTTTGGGACACCTCATATTAAACTAATCCAAACAAAAACCCAGACCATGGTTTTTGCCCATAGTTTTTGGAAAAGGGAAGTGGAAAACAATATTTTATAATTCCAAAGTCTGTACTTCTTAAAATAATGGGGTTTCTTATATGGAGGTGAGTCACACTCCCAAGGAAAACAATTTGAAAAGACAAAATGTTTAATAAGTCTTGAAGAGTCCACTAAAGATTTTTAAAATAAATCAAACAGACCCAAAATAAAATAATTTTAATGGTAAAACATATATTGGACGAAAATAAAGTTTATAGTATTTTATTTCATCACTATTGGGTCATTATGATGTCATAAAACACATTATATATTTAAACGGTATTTAATATTTACCCAAAAAATTGACTATCTCATAAAATTATGATAAATTAACCATTAGATAATTTCGACATCCTGATTATAGAAATAATATTCCTTTTGTCTAAATAATTTTCTAAATATGATAATTTTAAATTTTAAAAAAACCCGACATTTATCGAAAATTCATGGGTTTTGACAAAAATGGTTTTCAAACCATAATAGAAATTACAATTTCATTCATAAAATTATACGATCATTTATATTTAATAAAAATTATTTTAATAATAATAATAATATTTTATTAAAATATTTTCTAATTCAAAAATCCATTAATTCATCAAAATAGATTTCTTAGTCGAACTTTAACTAAAAATACTATTTGTGCTTTAAAAACAATTTAAAAGGTAACAATAGTAAAATGAAAGTATATTCATTATTATATAAAATAAATAATATACATAACCATAGTAATAGGGTCTTGTCACATAAACCCTTCTAACACTCACATAAGACTGTAGAGTAAGGTGTGTGATGGTGACAGACTCATGGGGTGTCTCGGATAACATTACTCAGGTGGTAATCTATATCAACTTCCACTTCTCTCGTAGGTTGTCCCACTTGAGCTTAACATATTAAATCTTGGATGGGGATTGGTCAAGAGTGAATCCCAAAGACACAACCTCCTTTCTAAGCTCTAACAAATGGGCTTCGTATGGGGCACGTTTACTGGATGAGGCCATCACTTCCTTTGTCTGAGTAAATTGGATTTGTTAAAGCCCTATATTTATACTAATCATGTGATCAGTGTTCAATGGCTATATTAGAAACAGTCACAATTCATATCAGTATTTGAAAATCCAAAAACATAAAACCAAAGAAGTTGACATTTTATATAAACATTTTACATAAAGTGACATTTAATTAGATCAATATGGATTTCCATTAATGAATGTTTTGGTCGTTACAATCTTCCCCCCTTAAGAAATTTCACCCCCAAATTTCCTTTTCCCACACTAAAACATATGCGGGTAACTCTTATTCGTCATTTCCTCTGTTTCCCATGTCTCCTCTTCAAACTTGTGGTTTCGCCACAACACCTTGACATGAGGCATTGTCTTATTTCATAGAACTTTTTCTCTATAATCTAAGATCTTCACTGGTTGCTCCTCATAAGAAAGATCATCCTCTAACTGTACCACCTCTGAAGAGAGTACATGTGAAGGGTCTAGTATGTACTTTATTAAGAGGGATACATTAAAGGCAACATGTACTTTGTCCATGGTAGGTGTAAGTCCTAGTCGATAGACCACAACCTCGACACAATCAAGAATCTCGAAGGGGATGATGTACCTTGGACTTAACTACCCTTTCTTTCCATACCTCATGATCATCTTCCACAGAAATATGCATAGAAATACCATGTCTCCAACTTTAAACTCAAGGTCTTGTCGATGGTTTTCTTCATAACTCTTCAGTCGACTCTAGGATGCCTTGATATGATGCTAAATGGTTTTCACCTTCTCCACCATTGCTTCGACCATTTATGGTCCAAGAAGCTTACGCTCACCGACCTCATCCCAACACACCAGTGTTCTTTAACTTTTCCCATAAAGGGATTCATATGGTGCCATTTGGATGCTTGAGTGGAAACTGTTATTATAAGAGAACTCAACCAGAGCAAGATGTTGATCCCATCCTCCTTTAAAGTTCATTGAGAATGCTCTCAACATTTCTTCAAGTGTTTGGATAGTCTGCTCGGATTGGCCATAAATTTGGGGATGATAGGCCGTACTGAATTTCAGTTCAATATTCAAATCATGTTAAAGACTCTTCCAAAACTTAAAGGTGAATCTTGGATCTCGATCGGACATAACAGATAGTGGTACTCCATGAATCCTTACCACTTCCATGATATATATCTATGCCAGTTGATCCAATGAGAAATCCTCCTGAATAGAAATGAAGTGTGCAACCTTTTTAAGATGATCCACAATAAACCAGATTGCATTGTTACCTTTGGATGTCTTCTGAAGTCCGGTGACAAAGTACATGGTGATGTTCTACCATTACCATTCCGTTATGCGCAATGGTTGCATCATCCCCTTAGACTTATGCCTCTCTGCCTTCACTTGTTGACACACTAGGAACTTTGATGTATATTCATCGATCTCATTCTTCATATTATCTCATAAATAATTCTCTTGTAGATCTCGATACATCTTTGTGTTTCTTGGGAGAATAGAGAAATTTGAACTATGTGCATCATCCAAATGTTCCTTCTTCAGCTCCAAACATGATGGAACACATAGTATTTTCCCAAATCTCACCATTCCTTCTTCATTATCATTAAACTATGAGGATTTCCCTTTTCTGATAGCTTCCACTATTTCCGGAATTCCCACATCATTTTTTTGAGCATCCTTTAACATTTACAAAAGTGACGGTTGAGAAATAATTTGTGAAAGGATTGTTGATGTTCCCTTCTTTATGATTCCAATGTTACTCTTCATCATATCTAAGAAGATTGGATCCTTTTCAATTATCATCAAATATAGGATCACTGGGTCCTTTCTACTTAGGGAATCTACCACCTTGTTCACTTTCCCAGGGTGGTAATGGATTGAGCAGTCATAGTCTTTGATCAGCTCTAACCATCTTCTTTGGCACATGTTCAACTCTTTCTATGTGAATATATACTTGAGGATTTTTTCATCCATATATATTTCACACTTCTCCCCAAAGAGATAATTCCACCAAATTTTCAAAGTGAAGATCACGGAAGCCTACTCGAGGTCATGTTTTGGATAGTTCTGTTCATGAACATTCAATTGTCTTGAAGTATAGGCAATGAATTTTTCATTTCACATCAACACACATCCCAAACCCTTCTTTAAAGCATCACTGAATACCACAAAAAGTTCTCCACTTGTGGGTAAAGTGAGCATGGGTGTAGTGATAACCATCCTTTTCAACTCCTTGAAGCTTTCTTTGCATTCATCACTCCAAGAAAAAATTACTCCCTTACGAGTTAGATTGGTAAGAGGTTTGGAAAATACTGAGAAATTTCTCACAAATCATTGATAATATCCAGTTAACCCTAAGAAGCTACGGATATATGTTACCGATGTTAGCCTCTTCCATCCTTCAATTGCATCTGTTTTGGAGGGATCCATAGATATCCCATTTCTTGTGACGATATGGCCCAATAATGAGTCCTCCTTTAACTAGAACTCACACTTGTTGTACTTTTCATAGATCTTCTCCTTCCGCAAGGTCTCTAGTACAGTTCATAGATGATCCTCATGATCCTCCTTGGTTTTGGAGTATATCATAATATCATTTATAAATACTAACAAAAATTTGTCGGGGAAATCTCTAAAGACTCTATTCATCAAGTCCATGAAGATTGCTAGAGCATTAGTGAGTCCTAAAGGCATTACTATGAATTCATAGTGCTTGTATCTTGTATGAAAAGAAGTCTTGGGGATATATTACTTCTTTACCCTTACTTGATAATATCCCGACCACAAATCCACCTTGGAGAAGTATTTTGCTCCAAGAAACTGATCAAACAAGTCATCAATTCATGGGAGAGGATACTTATTCTTTATCGTGATTTTTTTAAGCTCACAATAATTGATGAAAAGTCACATTGACCCATCCTTCTTCTTGACAAAGAGAACTGGTTCACCCCATGGTGAAGCACTTGGACGTGTAAACCCTTTATCCAGATTATCATGTAATTGTTTCTTTAGCTTCTCAAGCTCCACAGTAGCCATTCTATATGGAGTCTTGTATATTGGAAATGCCCTAGGTATAAGATCAATTGAGAATTCAACATCTCTTCTAGGAGGAAGACCAAGCAATTCCTCGGGAAACACTTTAGTGAATTCCCTCACAATAGGCATGTCTTCAAGGATGGTTGATTCCTTGGACTCAATCATCTAAGACAGATATGCATGCTCATAGGGCAGTAATATCCATTCTTGAGATAATGGAGCTAAAGAAGATTCATCTTCCTCCTTTCACTTGTAAAGAATCGGGGGTCGATTCTCCACATGGAGAGTGATTTCCCTCTCACGGAAATTTATGTTGGAACTGTATAAGTAAAGTCAATCCATCCAAACATTGCATCAAATTACACCAAAGGGAGTATGACAAGGTTCACCTGGAAGCATAATCCACAGATTATGGTAGGGGAGGAGTTATATTCATGGGATGCAATGATTTCCCCATTTTTTGTACTCACCAACATCTTTACTTCCATGATTTGTGGTGGTGCTGGGATTGTTCTACTAAACGTTCAAGATATAAAAGAATGCATAGAAACAGAATCAAAAAGTACGTTCACTATTCTTGAATGAATAACTAGTGTACCTGTCACAACTTCATTGTCAGGGTTCACTTCGGTAGTAGTGGTGGAAAAAGCTCGTCCTTTCTTCCTTGGAGGTTGTTGGTTACCTCCAAAAACCCTTGGCTTAGGGCACTGATTTTCAAGATTCCATGGTTCTTTGCATTTGTAGTAATGAACCATGTGTTGAAGTTCAAATAGAGCATTCTTATCCTATGTCATAGCCACGTGTCTTTCTTGCAGACAGTTAATATCCAGGTTCCCTTCTCTTCCACACCTAAAGAATTTCATCGTCCCCTTCAGACAATTTTCGGGGTGATGGATCTTCTTAGCACCATTGGATTTATCCATTGAACCACTAGCATTGAAGTAAACCTTACACTTATTATCCCCATGATACCTCTGAGATTATCTGATCACTATTTCGACCTAGAGGGCACATCAGACAATTTCCTCATAGCTGCCGAAGACACAGATCACCAGCACTTTCTGCAGGCTAGGTTTTAGCCCACCAAAGAAGTGGGAAACCTTGAATTTTGGGGTAATAACAAATCTGAAGGCATATTGTGCAAGCCTTGTAAATTTTTCCTCGTACGCTCCGACATATTCTTCATCTTTTATCTTGAGGGAAAGGAAATCCCTTTCCATATTAAGTAAGAGGGTGCACGGAAAAAATTTATTCAAAAACATCTTCCAAAAATCCTTCCATTCTAACACCTCGATCTCCTCCTCAGGATTTGTATTTTTGATCAACATCCACCATTGATCAGCTTCACCCTCTATATGATAATCATCAAAGAAAACATTCTCTTGTTCAGAACATTGAAGGATAGAGAAGATCTTTTCAATGAGTTGATCCATTGTTCAGTGATTGAGGGATCAGATGATCCATTAAAAGTAGGAGGCCTTTGTCTCATGAAGCTCTCAATAGTGACTTGTTCTTTCTTGGGGGGGGGGGGGTTGGAAATTCCTCTTGACCCATGATTCTATTCAAATCTTGAGTTAGTTGAGAGAGAAGTGTGACAAAGTTTGCGATTCCTGCTCCCATTGGATTGGGCATCTCATTAGTACAGCCCTCACATTGATCTTTACATCGGTTGTTAGCCCGTTTCCTCCTATTACCGGCCATTGGTTGGGATAAAATGAAAGTTAGGGGTAACAAATAAAGGGTAATACAAGGACAAAACTGATGGATTATAAATAAATTTTATTTCCTTAACATATGAATCTATTGGCTTCAGTCCATGTTATCCATGATCTACTTTCTAACATATATTCTTAGGGAATTTTTTTAGTCCCTTAATAATGGTTCATACTATTATTGTGAATTTACAAAAGCATATCCCTCAGGAGTGTCGTAACCAAGAGTACAGCAAGGCCCATTTTCGTGCACCACTTCCCGTTCATGTCTACCACAAATTGATGTTTTCAGGTTTTACCCCTAGTATACATCTGTGCCAGAGTCGTCTCTACCTACTCGTATCCAGACATGGATGTATTTTCATAATAGACCACTTACTCAATACTCACCAATACTTAGGGATGTTTTCATTAAACTTATTCTTGTCTCTAAGTCTTCACCAGGGTTTTCAAATCCTAATCCCCAAAATAACTAAACCTATCCTCTAATACCAACTATGAAAACCCTAATTTTTATTACACAATAAAAAATTATTTATTACATAAACGTCACTTGATACAACATAGAAGATCGAGAGGTATAATTTCTTTGGGTATTAGGATCATTACATAACAACTTAAAACATGAAATACAACAACTTTATTGAAAACATCCTTTACATGACCACTACATTCCCTCGTACTTAGCATTGCATGGGATAACCTGAGGACATGCATAAGAAAAAGGGTGAGCTATAAATCCCATTAAGGGAATAATCATGGAATAACATGAATAATAAAATACATGTTATATAGTAGGCATATAAATAGATCCCAAGAGAAGCATAAGCTTAAAGGCATGATAAAGCATGATAATCATAACATGGAAATGTGGCAAAAACACTTAACAAGGAATTAGTATGATCCAAGTCTCATTGGACATGGAGCATGAGTAAACCGTCATTTCACAAGAAGCATGAGTAAACAATAGATGAACTTGAATTAGCATGAGTAAACACCCATTTCACATGACGTATCATGACACTATACTTTACCCAATTCATTATAGCGCTATCAGGGCACACCCTTCTTAAATACTTAATTTCATGCAAAAGTGTGCCACATGGATCATAAAACATTGAATCATTAAACATAATCTTCTATTACACAATTAACAAATATGGAATACATAAATGAAAATCTTTAAACAATAATTAAATGTGTATAAAGTTTATTACTCTTAATAGAGAAATGGGAATGGTATTCACTACACAATGGCTTTGGCTTGGAAAAGTGTGGTGCAATTTCGGCAGTATAACAACGTGACATAAGAACTCATAAAAAATGGTTGATGAGAGAGAAAGAGGTGTCTCATCTTATTTACATGACATGGACTGTAATGGGGTCATATAGATATATATCCCAAAAAATGTAATGGAATTTAGATTCATGATACAAAAGAATTGCTTGAATGTAAATAAGGAGAGAGAATTTCCTTTCCGAATTTTGGCATAGTAACGGGTGTACATGGGAGGAATTTAATGAGAGAAAATGGGGTCTCCTATCATTCAAAAATAAATAGGGAAGTATGGGGGAGGTTTGAAACCATACCCCAACATTTATAATTCAAATTTAAAGGGCATAACAATTTAACGGAGATTGGATAAAAATGAGAAAGGAAGAAAAAACCCTTACTTGGAAGTGTGCTTCCAAAGGCTTGAGAGATGATTGAGAGAGGCAACTTGGGAGGTTGGGGAACCTTTGGAGGATTCTAGAGAGATTAGGGCAGATGTTGGACGAACTCCAAAGGCTGTGAGTGAGGAGGAAGTGGGATCTTGGGTTGGTTTGTATAGGAAAGGTGATGGAATTCTTTATTATTTAGGTTTGGGACACCTCACATTAAACTAATTCAAAACAAAAACCAGCCCATGGTTTTTGCCCATTGTTTCTGTAAAATGAAAGTGGAAAACAATATTTTTTTAGGACATAGTCCTAACTTCTTAAAATAATGGGGTTGCTTCTGTGGAGGTGATTCACACTCCTAAGGAAAAAAATTAAAAAGACAAAATGTTTAATAAGTCTTGAAGGGTCCACTAATGCTTTGTAACATAAATAAAAAAACCCAAAATCACATTATTTTAATGGTAAAATATATGTTGGCCGAAAAAAAAGTTTATAGTATTTTATTACATCACTATTGGGTCATTATGATGTCATAAAACACATTATACATTTAAACGATATTTAATTTTTACCCAAAAATTTGACTGTCTCAGAAAATTATGAAAAATTCACCATTGGATAATTTTGAAATCCTAATTCCAGAAATAATATTTATTTTATCTAAATAGTTTTCTAAATATGATATTTTTCACTTTGAAAATAAAAAATGACATTTATGGAAAATTCATGGGTTTTGACAAAAATGAATTTCAAACCTTAATAAAAATTACAATTTCATTCATAAAATTATTTGATCATTTATATTTAATAAAAATTAATTTAATAATAATAATAATAATTTACTAAAATATTATCTAATTCAAAAATCCATTAATTCATCAAAATATATTTCTTATTTGAACATTAACTAAAAATACTATTTGTTCTTTAAAAAGTATTTACAAGGTAACAATAATAAAATGAAAGTATATTCATTATTATATAAAAAAATAATGTATATAACCATAGTACTAGGGTCTTGTTACATAACCCCTTATAACACCTGCATAAGACCAAAGATTAAGGTGTTCGATGGGGACAGACTCTTGGGGTGGCTCGAATAACATTACTCGGGTGGTAATCTATATCAACTTCCACTTCTATCGTAGGCGGTTTTGCTAGAGCTTAACATATTCAATCTAGGATTGGGCTTGGTCAAGAGTGAAGCCCAAAGACGCAGCCTCTTTTTTGAGCTCTGACAAATGGGCTTCGTATGGGGCATGTCTACTGGATGAGGTCATCACTTCCTTTGTCTAAGTAAATTGGATTTGTTAAAGCCCTATATTTATACTAATCATGTGATCACTGTTCGACGACTATATTAGAAACGGTCACAATTCTTAACATTATTTTAAAATACAAAAACCTTAAACCAAAAAATTTGACACTTTTTATAAATGTTTTACAAAAATAGACATTTAAATAGATCAAGAAGGATTTCCATTAATGAAAGTTTGGGTCATTGCATAGGGATTATATGCGAATCATCACCCAGTGATTTTGTATGAATTAGCACCTAGAAATTCAGTGTGAATCAGAACCCGGTGATTCTGTGTGAATATGCACCCAACAATTCTATATGAATCAACACCCAGTGATTCTGTGTGAATCATCACCCATCAATTCGGTGTGAATCAGCACCCAGCGATTCTCTATGAATCAGAACCTATTGATCATGTGTCGGTCTTGCAGTGGTTAGTGCTTATCGATCATGTGTGGGTCAGCAGCAGTGTCTCTTGATAGAGTAAGATGATCTGTCCTTATGACTAATCATTTTTACTGTTGTACTCAGTTATACTTGGGTTGAGCTGCGTCTATTGCTTTGTTATTTGTGATTGAGAAAATGCTTGTGTTATTCCTCTATGTATTTTTGAGAGACCTTTTGGGGTCTCAGGTTCTCTACTGAGTATTTTTATACACAACCATGCATATACTTATCCAGTGCCTTGTTATGCCTTGTGCAGACAATGGTCAGCCTTTATTGGGACTCAGGGAGCTAGGACCTGACGGAGGACAGCAATGACGGATCACCTAGAGATCTGTGGAGACAAGATATACCTACCCTTTAAGTAGGATTCACAGTAGACGTTCTCCAGATATTTTTTCAATTTTTAGTTGTAGTTGTTTCATTTCAGTTGGGCATCTATTCTGGCCCCTTACTTTTAGTACACACGTTTTTTACTTCATTTTTTTTACTATGTGGTTTACTTTTTTGTGTACCTATTCTGTGTGTTTGTACAAGTTAAAAAGGAAATGACTTCCCGTTCTAGGGATATTCCTTTCCGGTGCTAGTCAAAAACCCCTAGACTATAGAAGGTGGGCTTAGGGTAGTCATGGACCGGGCATCGAGGGACGGGTTGTGACAAACTGGTATCAGAGGATTTGGTTCTACCGAAGCACTGGGACTATGATATTTCCAATGGAGCAATAGTTTTAAGTGTATTGAGTGTGGTTTTCAGTTTGGGGATTCTAGTGTTGGTGTGGTGGCTGACATATCCATACACCAGGACCCTAAATTTTGATTTCTGACATGGTCAATGAAAACATTGATTGAGTGTGTTTTGGAAATGATTTTACTTTGATATCTTTTGAGTTAGCTCACCAGGTATAAATTATTGACCGTGGAACACCTGTTTTATTTCAGGATGATCCCACATAGACAGCCAGCCAGGATTCTCAAGAGAGTACACAATGATGGCCCACTGAGCAACAAGGCTTTGGTGCAGGTCCCTCTTACTGTGTTGGCACCTTCAGGTGGTGTACCAGCAACACCACCACTCAGAGGGCAGTATTTTCCACCAACCCCACTAGCAGATGGTGCATGCTGACTGAGCACATTGAAAAAGTTATTGCAGTAGTGGACATTGAGTTTTAGAGGCGAGACATATCCCTAGGAAGTTGAGGATTGGTTAGAGACTGTGGATAGAGTGTTTCACCTAGTTGGGACACCAGTGGAGCAGATAGTGATCCTAGATACTAGTCTTTTCCTGGGCACGATAGGAAGATGGTGGAGCAAGACACTCCAGTTACATGATGAGGCGACCCTCGCCTAGATAGACTTTGAGATCTTCTTCATGGATGAGTTCTTCCCAGTGACACTACGCTCTGTGTGTATCTAGGAGCTACTACACTTACAACAGTGAAACTTATTAGTGGCCCAGTACTCAGTGAGATTCACTGACCTATCGTGCTACTCCACCGACATGGTGAGAGACCCATTTTTAAGGGACCAGACCATTGAAAAGGGTCTTCGGCGGGAGATCTGAGCATCTATGATATCGTTCAACATCCCAATGCATGCTAGATTGCTTGAGCGAGTATTATTGGTGGAGAGCTTCTTAGATGAGCAGGCACCGACGGTGAGAGCCACCATCAGTCGACAGGTAGTCGAGTCATCTACAGCAAGCAGTAGGCAGATGATGTAGAGGCCCAAGTAGGCCAGACCTTCTGTAGGACAACCCCAAGACACAGGGTCGGAGGTGTGGAGCTTGTGAGGCAAATAGGGTCAGCTAGGAAAACAATTGTGCTTCACGTGTGGTGGGTAGGGCCACATGGATCATGACTGCCCGACCTGTCGTACCAACATTCAGCATATGGTCAAGGAACCGCTAAGACAGTAGCCTATGTTCGAGTGAGGAGGTATGCATGGTGGCAGATGTGGCAGAGTATTAGGCCGTTTGGCAGGTGGTGGAAGACAATTTGAGGTTCTACCACCACCACCCCCAGGTGGTCCACCCCGACCACTTGGAACAGGTGAACAGAGGCGAGGTCAGCTATAGGTGGAAGAGGCCTATGACCCTGATGCTCCAGATATGATTAGAGGTATGATATATGTCTATTCCACCCTATCTACAATTATTATAGACACATGTTCCATTCACTCTTTCATTTCCATGACACTTTTTTAGAGCTCGGAGATTCCCATGGAGTCATTGGCTCGATCCTCATGTTTAGAGACTCCTACGGGAGAGGATTCAATGATTATGCACTAGTGTAGATAGTGTGAGCTCACTCTAGGAGACAGGAGGTTTGGCTGGGAACTCCTAATATTAGTGTCGAGGGATTACGACGTCATTTGGATATAAACTGGATATTTATAGTTCATTCTCAGATCGAATGTTTTAGGCGCAAAGTGCTATGTGACAATGAGGATCGGATCAGTTTTACCTTGACTGGTGAGAAGGAAACCTTTGCAGCACAGGATGTACTTTCTCGGAGGAGGGTGCAGCTGATCACTCACCAGTTGGCTAGACTCACCCTCAGAGCAGTTCATGTGAGGAGTCTGAGTTATCCTATAGTGGTGGACCAGTATGGTAATGTCTTTCCTGATAAAGTTACAGGACTACCTCCTCATAAAGAGGTAGACTTTCACATTGACATGTACCCCAGGATGTCACCAATATCTACACCATCATATCGTATGGCTCCCATGGAGCTTCAGGAGGTTAGGGTACAGTTGGAGGACTTACAGAGAAAGGGGTTCGTAAGGCCCAGTGTTTCTCCATGGGCATCCCCGGTCTTGTTATCCAAGAAGGAAGATGTGAGTCTAAGGCTTCTTGTGGACTATCGGTGCATGAACCAGGTGACCGTGAAGAACAGGTATCCTCTGCCATGGATCAATGATATCTTTGACCAGCTAAATAGAGCTCGTTGGTTTTTGAAGATAGACCTCAGATCAAGCTATCACCAGATTAGAGTACGGGATGAGGACGTACCGAATACAGCCTTCACATGTCGGTATGGACATTATGAGTTCTTGGTGATGCCTTTTGGCATGAACAACACTCCAGCAGTGTTCATGGGGATCATGAACAGGATCTTCCAGGCATACCTCGATCACTTTGTGGTGGTCTTGATTGATGACATCTGGATATACTCGAGATCAGAGGAGAATCACACTATGCACCTACAGATAGTTTTGGATACACTCTGAGAGAACCAGATTTATGGAAAGCTCTTGAAGTGCTAGTTTTGGATATGGGAATTCCACTTCCTAGGGCACGTTATCTCAGAGGTTGGAGCTGCAGTGGATCCGATAGAGATAGTGGTAGTGATTGCTTGGGAGCCACCTAGTAGTGTGAACATGGTGAGAAGTTTCTTGGGATTGACTTGGTAATTCCAAAGATTTTTACCTAACTTATCTAGGGTAGTGGCACCCTTCTCATCTTTGATAAAGAAGGGGAAGCTTTTCTTGTGGACAGATAAGTGCCAACATAATTTTCAGGAGCTGAGGCAGAGATCGATGAGTGCCCCCATCTTGAGGATACCAGAAGAGGGCGTTGGGTATGTAGTCTACTACGACATATCAGGGACCAGAATAGTTTTTTTCCTGATGTAGGATCGAGTTCTAATCACCTACAGCTCACTGAAGTTGAGACAACACAGGAAAAACTACTCTAACCATCACCTAGAGTTAGCAGTAGTTGTCTTTACACTAAATATGTGGCGACACTACTTGATGGTAGAACGTTTTACTATCTTCTATGATCACAAGAGTCTCGAGTATATCTTCTCACAGAAGGGCCTGAACATGAGACAGCGACTATGGATAGAGTTCCTCCAGGACTATGACTTTGAGATAGTCTATACTCCTAGGAAGTGGAACTTAGTCGCAGATGCACTCGGTAGGCGGTCTAGTCTACAACTGCTGAGTGAGGTGACAAAGCAGCTAGCTGCGTTGTAGATATCCTTCATGGATAGAGATGGACCATCTTAACTCTAGTCTATGACTATCACTCCCCTACTTCTTCAGTGAGTTTAGGAGATGCATCTTGGGAACATTGACTATGAGGCTCTACATACTTGGATATCCAAAGGACAGGCTCCTGAGGAATTTTCTAAAGGTGGGGAGCATGTCATCCTCTTCAGAGGACACACCATGGTACCAGTAACACTACAAGAGGAGGAGTTGAGGGAGTTCCATACGTAAACTTTAGTGGTAAATCCAAGAGTGGAGAAAATGTATCAGGACCTCCAGTGTCAGTATTGGTGATCAGGGTTAAAGAAAGTAGTGGCAGAGTTTGTATCCTGATGCCTCACTTGTCAGTAAGTGAAGGCCAAGCATCAGGTACCAGCGGGCTTAGCTCAGCCACTTGAGGTACTGGAGTGGAATTGGAATGGTATATCCATGGAATTTGTGATAGGGCTACCATGTACGTCCAGGGGCCATGATTCGAATTGGGTGATCATTGGCCGAATCACCATGTCGGCCCACTTCCTACCCATCCAAGATCAGGGATCAGTAGAGGTCTTGGGATGCATCTACGTGCAGGTGATTTTACGACTTCATGGGGTTCCATCGATGATCATCTTATATCACAATGCTCATTTTATATCTTTCTTATGGAAGTGATTGCAGGAGGCATTTGGGAATCAGCTACACTTGAGCACCTCCTTTCATCCTCAGACAGATAGTCATACAGAGTGGACCATACAGACACTTGAGGTCATGATTTGTGCTTATATCCTCGATTTTAGTTATAGTTGAGAGGAATAACTTCCCCTGGTGGAGTTCTCATACAACAACTATTATCACTCCGCCATCGGAATGGCTCAGTTTGATGCCATGTATGAGAGACCTTGCAGATCACCCCTTTGCTAGACAGAGCCAGGGGAGTCAGCACTCATGGGTCCAGAGTTGGTACAAGCTACCATAGTTAAGTTGTAGATAATCCAGGAGAAGATAAAGACTGCACAGAGCTGGCATAAGTCTTATGTTGACAGGAGGCAGAGACCCTTAGAGTTTGTGGAGGGAGACCATGTCTCACCCCAATGAGGATTACAGAGGTTTGGCCGGGGCGGAAAGCTATCTCCGAGGTTCATCAGACCTTTCCAGATCCTCATAAGAGTATGTGATGTGGCGTACCATCTATCTATTCCCACATAGATGCACATGGTTCATAATGTTTTCCCCATATCATGGCTGAGGAGATACGTTCATGATCTATCGCAAATTATCGACTGGGGTGAGCGGGACATTGGTGATGGGGTGACGTTTGCAAAATTCCTAGTAGAGATAGAGAATTGATAGGAGGGGGTCCTTCATGGGTAGTCTATTCCTCTGGTACGAGTTCATTGGTAGCATAAGAATCTCCAGGAGAGCACATGGGAGCGGGAGGCTCAAATACGTACTCAGTACCCCCATTTGTTCCCCTTGTTTTGTTGTAGCTTTTGGGGATGAAAATCCCTAAGGTGGGGAGAATGTAAAGACCCATAAAATTCCATGTAATTGTTTTTTAAATTATTTGGGATTATTAAGAGTCTGTGAAAATTGACAGCGCGTGATTCTGAGACCCGATTTACCCGATACTTAATTTTGAAATTTTTTTATGGTATGTTCAGTAAACGTATGGGTAGTTTTTTCTAACTTTTGAACCGGTGCTCAGAATTGAAATCTGAGAGCATCGTTGAATCCGCAGCGCCAGGATTCACTTAAGGGAATATTCACTTAGACCACAGTAGGTTGGGAGAAAAAGTTAATTTTCGTACTTTTAAAAGAACAATAAAATAACATGTAATTGTTATTTTATTATTCTCCAGTAGTTGAGCAGCGGTGGTGGGACTTCCGTGTTTTCAAACCATTTAATGTCTTGAGTCTCCTTTATTTGTAACCGCATCGTTAGGAATTTAGAGGTTCCTTAATTAATGAACCTTATTAATTCCTCGGTGCCTTACTCACCCTTTTCCCCCTCTTTTTAAGTGAGGCTCAGGGTGGGGTTTTGACACAACTTCACCAAGAAAGGAACCTCTGGATAAGTGATGTGATGTCTTCCTACCAATAAGGAATAGAATCTTGGACATCATTAGGGGAAATCAATGACAAAAGACAACGGATTCCATAGATAGGGATTCTTTCTCCACCACCAAAATATCACCAAAAACCTTAGAGGTAGGGGTTGACTTTTAATTCAAGAGATTCTCACTATTCTTTTCCTCATTCTTGAATTTGCAGGTGTTTGTTGCATGGGATTTGAATATTCTTTATCATTATTTTAATGTGATGTATAAATTACTCCAACTTGTTATAATGATAATGCAGAGGTTTCAGGCCAAACGAACAAGGCTCATACCCTCCACCGCTCGATTTTCATTGCGTTCCTCAGAGGTGGGTTTTTCCAACTTGAAGTAACCTTGAAACCGGGAGGCGCACAAAGACAACAACATCCTGGGAGGACCGTAGGCGCATCCGGAAGGAAGAACGGACCACCTAAGCTCACTCGGTGGTCCACAGAAGATTCACCAGTGTGACGTCATCGGGGATTGGTGCTCGCCGGCTGCAAATGAGGGCGACACTGCTCAGCGTCGCAGCAGATGGACAGGTTTTCAGCTCACCTGGCCGTAGAGGCGGGAGGCGGCGCGCTGTTGCACACCGTGATGAAGGTCAGTACCCTCTCCCTGAGGATCAAATGGGAGATGATGCAACACCACATAGTGCCACCCTTTAATAAATTTAATGGCTCTTTGAGCTATTCGGGAGGTGGACCATGTGACCCGCATGGGTCACGCTAGCCAGTGGGTCAGACCGCCCGGCATGCCACACCCAGTTGGTAGGCTGGGCCGGTCCACGGCCTAGTGGGCCGAGACCGCCATGGCCCATCCCCACCAGGCCGGTCCAATCCAGTTTGGGGTAGGCCGGGTCTGACCTAGACTGGGTCAGCCAGACTAGGTCAAACCAGACCCAGACCACTCTCGGGCCCTATTACACTCAAAAGGTAGTATCTTGCAAACTGGATGTCCATTTAACAAACCATATATGTTTCTAGGATCATTGGAGTAAGATGGTCCTTTTGAGATACTCCATGAGAGTTTTGGGGAATGTTGGAGTATGGCCGGGTTGAATCGACTCCAAATCCAAACGAGGCCTCTGAACTAAAATGTCAATAACTTACAGAACGAGTATTCGATTGATGTGTCATCTATTGAAATGGAACCCTTGTTATGTGAAATATCATTTGGTTTCTTCTTCGTGGGACTTCGTTCCGGTTGATATACAACTGATTGATTGTGGAGCAGTTTATCCAAAAAAAGCGTACTATGAGCAAGAATCCTATGTCTAGCTGAGACATTAAGAATGAACAACAATTTTTTGTGAGTTAGCACCCAACAATTATGTGTGAATCAGCACCCAGGGATTTTATTTGAATTAGCACCCAACGATTCTGTGTGAATCAACACCCATCGATTCTGTGTGAATGAGCACCCATTGATTCTCTGTCAATCAGCACCCGACGATTCTGTGTCAATCAGCACCCAATGATTCTATGTGAATCAACACCCAGCGATTCTGTGTGAATCAGAACCCAATGATTCTATGAGAATCAGAACCTATCGATCCTATGTGCATATTTCAGGGATTATTACCTATCGATCCTATATGGGTCTGCTGTAGTCTCTCTTGAAAGAGTAAGATGATCCAGCCTTATGACTAATGATATGTACTACAACACTCAGTTATACCTGGTTTGAGCTGGGTCTATTGCTTTGTGATTTTTGATTGAGAACATGCTTGTGTTATTCCTCTGTGGAATTCTGAGAGACCTTCAGGGGTCTCGCGGTCCCTACTGAGTATTTTTATACTCACCCCTATACGAACTTCACCCATACCTTATTGTGTATTGTGCAGATGACGAACAACCTTGACTGGGACCTGGGGAGCTAGGACCTAATGGTGGATGGCGGTGATGGTTAACATGGAGAGCTATGGATATAAGTTATACCTACCCTTTAGGTAGGATTCCTTGTGGATGATCTACGGATCTATTTTCTATTTTTAGTTTTAGTTGTATCTTTTTAGTTGGGCTTGTATTCCAGCCCCTTACTTTCAGTACATAATTTTTACATAATCTATTTTTGAAAGTGTTTTACTTTTTTGTGTACCTATTCTATGTGTTTGTATAGGTTAAAAAGGAAATTTCTTCCCTTTTTAGGGATATGCCTTTCTAGTGCTAGTCTCCAACCCATGACCTATGGAAGGTGGGCTTGGGGTAGTCATGGTACAGGCCCTGGGGGATGGGTTCTGATAGTGTTAGCAATTTTCATGTTTAAAAATAAATATATTTTATAGTATTTTCAACATACTTCCTTGAATAAAAATTTTGGTATTTTTTTGACGAAGTCATATGAAATGACTCAAAAAAAATCATTCAAACTTTTTAGTAATATATAAAAAAATATGATTTTTTAAATCTACTATGTTTCTGTCCTTGTATTAAACTTTTTTATACTATTTTATATTTTTTTGTATGAAAATAGGAGGATCACCTAAAAATTTATTGAATCATTTTATTCCTTAAATAATAAATATTAAAGTTCCCTAAAAATAAAAACCAAGAAGAAATAGATAATCTATAAACTTAAATAGGTGAAAATTTAAATTAGGATCTTGTTCCACCTCAAATTAGGATTCAAAATGTTTTCAGGCATATTAATAGTGATTTACAACATAACATGGTTTGTAATAATAAATTATTTATATGGTTGTACCATATGTCTAGGAGCTATGAGATGATACAATTCAACTTCTCTATATTACCCTACATTAATGGATATCCGAGTGAGGATTCATTTGAGTTTATCAAAGAATTTTATGATACTATTCAATAGTTTCCTATACATGGGTTGAGTGAGGAGGGAATAAGGTTGAGAATGTATCCTTTTTTATTAAAGGAGTGAGGCTAAAATATGGTTGCAAAGCATAAGTGGAGAAATTTTTGATACTTGGTACCAAGTTCAGATTTCCTTTATTACAAAATTTCACTCAAGGACTATGGGCACTAATGTGAGAAAAAATCACTAGAATTATATTTTTCCCTGAAACATGATACAAAATTAGATAGATCCTTATGCATTGTCCTTACCATTTCTTTTATTACTACCATTTAATGGAAATATTTTATAATGGTCTCACCCCATACAACCAAAATTTATTTGACCATTTTTATAGTTGTGATTTTTCTAATTAATCATCTCATGACTTAGGAAAATATTTAATAAAATGGATAAAAACACACAATATAAAATTTATATGAATAGAACCATCCAAAAGATTTATTCCCACCATAAGGATACTCGAATTGATTTTTAAATTTAGGATAAATTACTCAGGATGTAATTCCAACACTATGGAATTTTTTAAGACACTCCCTGACATTTATTTTCTTGCCAATTCCTATAAGGATGTAAACACTTCTTGGAATGGTACTCATTTATAAGATATTTATTTCCCATTATCAAATAATAAAAAATATAATTAAGGTTTTATAAAAAACTCCAACTTTTCTTAGAGAGATCTTGGAATTATTAAGTAATTTAATGATACTATATTCTAGAATCAGTCAAGAATGAGATTTCAAAATTAGAATAGGGATGAATATTCAAATTCACATGGTAATCTAGAATGGATTTTGAACTAATTTTTTAAAAATATTGACCCTAAAGAATCTGGTCTTAAGGATGACATGAACTCTAAAAAATCTTCTTAAAATATTTTAAATGCCCAATTTGACTTAAATAGTGAGGGATTTTGGTGGAAGAGATAATGTAAATTTCCCAGGTCAAATAAACCCCACCCAAGAGAAAATGTAATAGTTTTCCACACTATATGTTGTTTGAAAACATAATAAAATCTTAGGGTATAACCTTGAAAATCTAGGATAAAAGATTTAAGAAAATTTGGAAATCAAAATATGGAGAATGATAATTTTTGAAACCTAGTTAGTATGGTCAAATAAAATGAAAATGATGAATCTTCCCTTGAAAAAGATAAATAAAAGAGGAAAATAAAATGGTAAATAATAAAGGAAGGTAAAAAAATTAGGTTTTGAGGGAATGATGAAAAATAAAATTGTTCTAAAAAATTATTCCCCTTCCATCTATTTACCCATAGTTTCTATAAAAATAATGTTAAACATGACTCCTAAAGGTTACTAAAAATTATTAGAACCTTTATCATTAATATGCCTTATTTGAAAGATCTAAATAGAGTTTCATATTGTATTAAATTTCACAAGATGTTTGTTTCTAACAAAATAAATTGGGAATAATGTATCGCCATTAATATTTCTAAATATTTTAGGGTTTTCCTCCAATAGAATTTACCTATAAAATTTAAAAACCCATATTTTTTCAATGTATGATAAGTGAAATTAATTATAGTAATTTCTTTTTTAATATACGTGATCATGTCACCTTGATCCTCTTCTCCTTGTTCTATAAATTTGGCACAGGGGAATAAAACCCAACATATTTAACTCCTTAATTATCTGATAGATCAATAATTCATTTATATATAAGGGTGGATAATCCATTATTCAAGGAAAATAAAATTACTTCACCAACTAATTTTCTAATTCTTGAAATGGATTCTGAATAAAATTTCTCAATTATATTGGGTAGAAATTTTATAGTTATTGGTGGAGAGTTCATAGATTCTTCAGAGGGTAAACTTACTCTCCATGTTTTGGATGATGTAGAAGAGTTTCATGATTTTAGAAAATCAAAATTTTAATTTATTTTCAAACCAATATATATATTTACCTGAACGTTTCTTGCATGACTATTATTTCATTTTAAAGATAAACAACATAATATCATTACAAATCCAGGATCCAAAGGTTTAGTGTATTAATAAAATGAGGATCATATATAACCTATACATAATAAAACATAAACATTTAATTAAAATATTATTCATTATTATTATAAATCTCACATTATTCTTTCTACATGTAGTCAACTAAGGATATACATCAAAGAAAGTAGTGAGCTAACATCCCAGTAAGAGGATGAATAAGGGACATGAATCAATATATAATAAGTGATAAAAATAATCATCATAACATAAAAATTGGATCATAATAATGGAAACATTGAAAAAATTCAAGGATCGTGGAAATGCATAAAAATGAAACATCATGTCATAGTTTTCAGTTACCACACACATTTGTGAACAAATCTAGCATCATGTTCATGCAAAAAAAATGTGCGTAATCATGACGACATATTTTCAAAAAAAAATACAACAAAATGTTCATGCATAATATTCATTATCTATGAGATACATAACATTACCCACTGAATTGGAGGGATATATAATTCTGATCCCACACGTCACATCTTAATATTTATATAATCGTGCATGCCAATAGAACATATAACAATCATAATCAAGAAATAACCCTTTGAAAGGAATGGGTTTCATTAGGATTTCATTAAACATAATTTTAGGAATAAATTTTGTTTTCTCAAATTAATAAGTTATAAAGTATTTGGAATAATAATCATCATTTATTAGTGAGTAAGTAACAACTCGGGAGGAGTGAAAGTTATGTTTTTATGAAAAAGAGTTATTTTAGAATGTATTTTTATTTCATAGAAATAAGTAGGAAATATGTATATCCCATAAAATAAAAGGTAAGAATAAATAAATCATATTTTATAAATAATAGTGGAGTATTCATACCAAATATTTTGTGAAATAGGGATAACCCAAATAGAAGGAGTTGGATTTGAGAATCCCCTTAACTTAATTCCTTCTTTATTTAGTCGCTTTTGCGCCTCTTGAATAATATGATTATATTTATTAAAACATCTAAATATAAGTTAATTATAGTTATTAATACAACTATTTATAAATTATTTTAATTTTATTTTTAAAAATTAATTTTTTATTAATGAATTTGAAGCATTTTGATGTCGTTTTTTATTAAAAAAACACATATTTTTCTTTAGTTTCTCTAGTTTAGTTCAATGTAATTTATAAATTATAATAATTAATTACATAAGATTATAATTAATATAATTATATGTTTATATATTATATATATTTTCATAATACCCATATATGATTATGGTGATATCTTTTGGCATTGAAATGTCACTATAGGTGATTAACCAACCTTTAATAGGACATTGTTGAAGGAACGAGAGAGGGAGGTATGACATTTGTATTTGTAAAAAATATGATAATTATAGTAGGTTAAAATAATTGAAATAGTTGTACATTAAAATATAATTAATTTTATAGTATATAGTTTTTAATTTAATTGTTAAAATGATGAAAGGGAAGAAGAAAAGAGATAAGAGTTAATAGAGACTTAATCTCTCATCGGTGTACCTTCTCTTGTACACCACTATAAATACATTAGTATTTGGGGTTAGATTACTCCATAAAGTACATAAGGATGCTATGGGATTAAGAGGGAGTATTTTGGTAGATCTTGTTCATTAGAATGGTTGGGGAGTGGTTTTCTAATGGAATGGGGAGGGGTTATTTATACTTGAGGAGAGTGATATTTTTTGAATAAAACATTAAATAAAATACTATATCAAAGGTAAACTTATAATAGTGTATTTTTTAAAATATAAATCACATATAAATATTATATAATGTGTTTATGAATTTATAACCCCTTTATCATTCAAATTAATTAGTTTATTAAAATCAAATTGTAAAGAAAGAAAAATTGTAATTTTAAGGAATCACATTTGAGTTTATGTTTTGGAAAGTTATTTTTAGGTTTATAAATTATGTTTATCATATTTTAATGAATCATTTATGAAATTAAATATATCAAGGCCAAACCTCAAGTTATATAAAGTATTTTATCATTATTAAATCTTGAATGATGTAATTTCTGATACACCAATTATGAGAAAACTTATTTATTTACTATTCACCTGAAAATTGAGTTATTTTAGAAAATTACCCAAAAACCACCTTTGGAAAATTTCAATGTGATAATTTCAAAAATTATATTAATGTTATAAAAATAAATTTATAAAAAATCTTGTTCATTTATTTTTAAACAAATAACCATTTTTCTTGCTCTAGTCCTATGAAACCTCTGATTTTTCCCATGTTTTATTCTTAACTATGAGTTTTTTACAAATAATTTATCACTACTCGGTCTTATATCATTAATTGATAATGATTGTTTTTAATGATTATTTTTTTACCCTTATTGGTATATAAATGAAGATATCAAATGAAGATACAAATGTTATGAAGGAGATTAATTATTGGAGTATAAGGATTATTAATGAAAACCAACTAATATGGGGTAACATTTTTAAATTCTCTTTTATCATTTGAAACATTTAATCTTTTTAATCTGATGAATTCACAACTAGATTTTTACCTTAAATATGAAGATATGTTTTAAATTCTATCAGTACATAAAACTAAATATGGTGGGAAGGTATTTGTTTTCAAATGAATATAAATAAATACTTTCATTATATGATGGGTGTCATGGTTATTGAAATATAAGACTTTTAAAATCATTTTAAAATAAATATGAAAAATTAATAGCACCCTATAATTTACATTTCATTTGTTTTGAGATATGTCGAATTTTTTGAACATTTTTTAATTTCTTGATCATTATTTTCGAAATCGATTTTATGACTGGTATTTAAACACCATTTTTAAATTAATTAAAGTAAATGAATTATCTTTTCAAATCTATTTCAAAAATATTTAAATTTATTGAAAACATGTTGCATTAATTTTATTTTGACCTCTGAACTTTACTTTATCACTACTGAATTGAGAATATATTTTAACTGAATTTATTTTTTATTTTTCCTCTATCTTAGGATTTAACTTTGGGGGAAATTTTAGGTTTTAAGTGTTGGGGTGGGGAATTTATTGTACTAAATTTTAGTTTATTAAGGCATACATCAGAAAACCCTTAAAAGTTAAAATTTTCTACTTTCAAGGATCACTTAGGAATTTCTCAATGGGTGACATTTTTCTTGATTTTTAGTGTTGTTTTCCCACTTTGATAATATTATCTTTTCTATGACCCCATTTCTTTAATTGTTTCCATAATTTTAATTCCCTCTTGAAAAAAAATTGTTTTGAAAAAAAATTTGGAACATGTTTTATAATTATTATTGTATTTGAACTTTGTGATTTGAACTAAACTTATAATATATGCATCCAAGTGGGTATGAAATGAAATTCTACAACTATGTTGAAAATATCATTCTTAATTTATTTACTGTGGGATTGGTTAATTATTCATTTGTTTTTATTATTATTATTTCTCATCTATTTTGTTTTTTCTATTTATTATATGTTAACTTATGTGTGTTGGTTACCTGAAGGTGAAGAGATGTTTGGAAGTTTAGTTGTTTGAAAAATAAAGTGTGCCTAATTCTTTTAAATAAATTCAATTTCAATCATATTTGTAAAATAGAAACCAACTTCTCATGAAAACTATTCAAATTTTTTGTTGGAATTCACATTTACTACTTTCTAGGGTCCAAAGAGAAAAATATTTTTGAAAGATAATTTTTTTTGGCATTTCAGTTTTTTACACTTAATTTTTTTCCTTCTAATGAATTTTACTAAATGATTTATGAAGGAAAATTAATATCTTAATGGTGCATGAATTTGATATTTCATTTAATTGATTCAAGTTTTCCATATCATTTTTATATTGTTTTTATTATTTTTTTGATCCAATGTTCTTTAAAAGGTGAATTCACGATTCTTCATCATATTTGATGGAAATATAAAGTTGTGAATAATTATATAAAAATTTATGTTTTGGTATTAAATCATTGAGTGTTCTATGCATTGATTTCCATTAATTTGATAGAAAATATTTTAAAAGTTTTTTTTGATATTTAAATTTTATTTTCAGAAACGTTTGATATTTATATGGTTTTGTGATTTAATTTCTTAATATACTATTATTTTATTTTATATTTTCTTATTTGGAACAAATTTATTTCTCATTTTAAAAATTTTGAATCCAAGAATTTTTCGACTTTGGATTTTTATTTTAAAAAATTAAACTCAGTGAGATTAATTTATAGTATTATTTTCATCTGGATATGATAGCTTTCATGCGACTTTTGATAAACTTATGACTTTTACTTTTCTAATTTTCAAGTGGTTCTCGTATGATAATTTTTAGGTGGTTTATAGGATATTTTAATTGGAGCCACATATGATAATTTTGAAAGCTATCCCTTAAGAAATTTTCAGATATCCTATAGGATATTTTTGGATGTATAATTTTATGATAGTTTCTCCAAGGATCTCCATAAAACATTTTAGATGCTATAAGCTCATATGAAAATTTTTACTGCTTAGGGTTGTATGATATTTAGAATTATTCTAAATAAAATAAAATTTTCCTAGAATTCCCATAAGATAATTCATTCATAAGAAAATATATCTAAAATTCTATCCAATAAAACATAGTTACCTTTAATGCTTAATCAATCCAAGTTTGAAATGTAGTGCTAGTGATCTGAGCTTGAAAAAGATAGTGCTACTGAAGCAACTAAAATTGTTGTTGATCTCATTTGGAATAAATGATATGTTGAGTTTGGGAAATCAACTAAAATAGATTCATTATTGTTCTTGAACTTGATAATTTTCAAAGTAATCTTGTACATAATAGAATAATAATATAATGATAACAATTTCAACTGGAACCTTGAGTTATCCAATTAAGATACCGGAGTCTCAATCTTTGAATATGAGATTGAATGAGGTTTAATAATAGAAGTTTGTACTAAGCCCTAGCACTCAAAATGATTGATTCCCTCAAATATTTTCTAAAGAGAACAGTTGAAATGAGCTCATTGGGGATAGTTATTTGCAAATATTTTTTGTTGATGTTTTCTCAATGACACCCAAATCTGAATGAATCAAATAATTTTGGAAGCTTGAGTTAGAGATGATGACTAATATGATCCAATATTGAAATCAATGGAGGTTGAGACTAAAAAAATTTGATACTTAGATCTTAAATGAATTATATATTATTCCCCAATCCAAATTGTTTTAGTAATTACATGACTTAAATAAATATTTCATTACAAAACATTGAAAAGACCTTTTATGTTTATATCTTTATAGAATTTGTAAAAAAACATTATCTAATAAAACGTGTGTCTTTTTTAACCATTATACATTTATCAATATATAAAAATTATATAATCAATAATAATTCTTCAATATCTCCCAATACTTCTTCTCCTAAGATATCCTTCTACACACATATTATATATTACTTTTATTCAAAACCTAGGGAAATGGAAAAAATAAGAAACAATGATCTTAAAGAATAAGTAAGGCATAAGATAATAAAGGTATTAATGATCATAAACGTGTGGAAAGATATGAATAATAAAAAATATATAATTTAAAAGAACATAAAATAATAATTATTAACCATGAGCATGAATGATAGACATAACATCTCTAATGATAACACATTTACCATGTTATAAGAAAATAAAACATGAAGTATATAACATGGCCCCTGGAACATAAGAAATAAATTGGTACATTCATTAAAATGGGATTTTTTTTCTTTGTCAACTAGGTGACCTTCCAACCAGTTCACCCATAAAATAAAGAGTATAGACAAACACCATAACACACTCCCTTTTTAAACCTAGATACTTGTTAAATAGTTCACAAAACATTTTTAACTCATGAAATATATGATATCATCCAATGGATTGTAGGGAGATGTAGGTTCTACCCATATCATAATCCATACATTTTTTACACTTAAAACACAATCATCACATCAAAAAATATACTATCCAAAGAAAATTGGTTTCAACCATATTAAAAACTCATAGAAAAAGAACAAGTTTCTTAAAATTTTCATAAAACATAAATATCACGGACTTAAGAAATATTAATCTATCAAAAATATAATTTTACAAAAGTAAACATATAATAATAGCAAGAATAGTGTGATTAAAATATCACTTCATGAAAGATAACCCTTATGAGGTAAATCGATCATAAAATAAAAAAGTTTTCAAAAAATATATTATACCATTGAAGTGAAAATTACTTTCAAAAATTATTTTGTGTAGGGAAAGATAATAATTTTTAAAAAACATAAAAAATAGGTCAAAATAAAATATCCTTTAAAATATATAAATCCTATAAAAAATAGAAGTGAATATACTTTAAAAATATAAATATTTAAAAGAATCTATAATAATAGAGAATTGGAAAATGCATAAAATTTTCAAATAAGAAATTGAATTGAATTTGAAAACTTTTACTATTAAAAAATACATTAATAGTGGAACCTTGAAAAATACATAAAATTAATCAAAATAATATGTGCACTGGACGATAAATTTTTTTATTTTTAAATGATGTCAAAACCATTTGAACACATTGAAATAACCTTGTCGAAAACGCACATCGTTAAAAAGGTTGAGGAAACATTTGTACTGACATTAAATAAGGGAAATAAAAGGGTAATTGGAGATAAAATATTTGAGTATCCACTAGGCAATGATTTTTTTTGTGAAATAAAGATATAGACATCGAAAAAAATACATTAAATTTTATAGGAAATTTTCTAAACAAAAAAGAATCTTAATGTTGCATTAAAATCATCAAGGAAAAATAATTTTTTGTGAAACATGATTTACCAATAAAATAATGTTGAATACATCCAAAAAATAATTATAGGTTATAATCGATCAATCTTGAAATACAATATACAAATATGATTTATTATGACCCAAGGAAAAGAATTGAGTCATAAAAACCCCTTACTACTGTAGTAATGTTTGAATCAAAATTCATTAAAATATTGAAAATAATATGGTTATATAAATCAAAATGATTAAATAATTTCTTATTTGAAGATATATTATTGTAAATTATAGTCCCCATATAAATAATAAATGGATATATAACTTTATAACATTTCTCATTGATGAGAAGTTGATATTGAAAACCCTTTTATATTTTGAAACATTTGAACTAAAACCCCATGAGAATGTGAAAAGGAAATGAACACTAAATATCATGAAATAAAATATAATCATGAGTTAAAATTATAATAGTTTTGTAATTACCCCATAGAAATGTAAAAATGGTGTATAACATAAACATGTATTAATGAAATGAAATTGAGATGGAAACCTTTATAGGTTAAGAAACATCTAAACAAAACTGGTTAAAAGAGAGAGATCTTGAAGTTAAAGTTAAAAAATATTAATAAGAATAATAAATAATATTATAGATCTAATATGTTTTAGATACATCATTTAAAAAAATAGGTTCATAAAATTATATTTATCTCAAGGAAGAAAGTTTTGGAATGAAACCCTTATCTGTGCCTGAAAGCATTCTTTACTTGCACTTACCTTTATGAATAATTAAGTCAAGTTCACTATATATATAATAAATAACCTTATTTACCTATATATAATTTTATAATGACCATTTATTTTCGTTTGGTACTTAATTTTTAATATATTTTCCACCTATGTTGGCCACTCGGTGTTGTTAGGTTTATTTATTTATATTATATTCCATTTGTTGACCATTGTCAAAGGTGTTTTAAAATAGCTTCATAATACCCATAGTTAAATATTATTACTTTCATTAGATTACCATTATCTCATAATTTATATACTTAAATGGGTTCTCCATGAATAAATTCAATTTATAAAATATATATTAATATGTCCTTATTAGTAATTAAATTTACTATAACCATTTTTTACTAAAATTACTTGTGGAATGTATAATATTATCATTCCATAATATAAATTTTTAATTAAATAACCCTTTTTATACATTAAATACATTTTTAATTCTATTTATGTCAGTTAATATGGAAAAATAAAGAGAAACGTCATCTCATTGAGGTGGTAGTCCACACATATACACAGACAATGCCCCCATTTTCATAGAACAAAATAAAAGAAGGAAATAAAATATATTATCATATAATAATGATTAAAATGGTATAAATATTACATTATATTAATAAAAACCCTTTTTTAACCATTTATTAAAGGTGATGATGAAAGACTAAAACTGTTTCTTTATGGAGTTCGTAATCTAAGCGCACACACTAAAGATGAGCATCGTTTTTTCTATAAGATTTAAGAGAATAAATAATGGTTATAACACTATTATAATAACATATCACCACATTAATTATGATGATTTAATTATTATACTATAGTTTTGGTTGGTTTATAATGAAAATAACAATAATAATAAATGTTAATAATGATGTGTTACCTATGTCGAGACCTTGAACTTCCTCTTGATCAAGACCTTATATTAAAGGGACTTAGGAAATGTTATGGTGACTAGGATATTGAGGTGTGTAAATTACTTAAAGGAGAGTAATTTTGGTTATATTTTAAAGGAAATTTTGAAATATAATTACGGAAACTAAAGGGTGGATTGGATCCCCCTTTTATAAGTGATGAGGTAATTCTCTATAGAAAAGAATGTTAAGTAAGTAGTAAGAATAGAATGAAATGAAATTTTGGTGAGTTAGGTGAATTAAGGTTCATAATACATGTTTTTAATACATTACAAGAAAAAAAAATTCTATAATTTCTCAGGGTCATTTTGATTTCGGAAAATTCAAGATGCCTTAGATTAGTCATTTAAATACTTGTTAGTCTTAATAAAATATTAATATTATAAATTATTTAATTAATAAATATATAATATGACACTTAATAAAAACATTGGAGGTGATGAATCTTAATTTTGGATTTCTTTAACCTAAATAAGAATTTAAATAGCATAAAATTAACTTTCAAAACAAAATATATAATGTTTTGAAAACATGTTTTTCAATAAAAAAGTCATTATAATCATTAAGTGTTCTTAATCTTATTTAACATTGATTTCTCATTAAATGAGTGTTAATTAATTTTTATATATTTTAGAACATAATATTAGGGTCTTAATTTGAAATTTATTCATTTAATTTAAAAATACACAATACTTATAAAAGTATTATTCAATGAAAAATTATCACTTTACCAGGGTAACTAATATTTATCCAAGGTAACTTAATTTTTAGGCATAAAAATAATTTACCCCTTATTAGAAAATTGACACACCATGAATTTAAATTTTAAAATAAATTTATTTTAGTTAATTAATAAAAATATAATTTCAAAATACTAACTTTTAATCAATTTTAATTTTTTTCAGAAAATATTAATTATGTTCTCAAAAATAAAATATTGGTTTTTAATTCAAAAATGATAGTTTAAAATCTATAATTTTATTTAAAATACATATAATTGGCTAATAAAATGTTATCCTAAGTTTTAGGGTATTCTACTATCCAAGTGATGTTATAAAAGTCATGGTATTTTCAAAAATGATATTTTCCACTATTCACCTATAAATAAATTATTTTAGAAGAATTTTAAAAATTCATATTAATATAATATGAGAAATATGGATCTAATAATGATATTAATTTTCAATAATTTAATTTCAAAAAATTTAGAATTCAGAATTTAAATAAAACCACAAAATATATTGGAAAATTGTTCATATTGATAAATAGATTTAAAAAATGAAAACTATTCTTTATCCTTTTTTATTTTCAAAGAATATATATATTAATTGGATTATAATTTAATTTTTTTATTCATAACTAAAGTTGATATATTTATATTTTAATATATGAGTGAAAAATAAAAGGTATTAAGATTAAAATGGATTTTATATTGATATGCCCATGAAATTCTATAAAAACTACATATTGATATCATACTAATTTCTACTCATAAAACACCTATAAAATATTCATAAAATCAAAGGGTAATATAAATAGTAGTGGTAGTCATGGGTGGGGATTCATCTAGCATGAATTTCAAATCAATTTCTTTAAGATTAATATTTATTTACAAGAAAATTTTATCAATTCAAAATTGCTTGAGTTTGGATTAGATTTTGTCTCGGGAAAACTGTAGGGAACCTACCTCCCTTCAAAGATTATAAAATGGGATTAGTATGGATTATTTTTAGTTTCAGATCTAATGTATTCATATTTTCATTATTTTTTTAAGATATAGTTACATTCATTTATACTAGCTAAGTTAACAACTTTATTTTAACATTCATATTTGATATTGAAAATATATCATAGTTTTTCTTTAATTTTAATTTGTTATAGTGTTTGAAATATGAAACTTAATATATCATTTTTTAGGAGAAAATGTTATGAAATATCTAGTCATTAGACCCCCCAAAATAAATTATGACCTCGTAATTTTAACTATTACCCACTCAAGAATGTGGTAGAGGGTATTATTAACATATTTATTATTCTTGATACAAATTCAAATTTGAAATATAACTAACTATATTAAGCCAGATCATCATACTTATCTCTCCTCGAACACTATTGATTGCTTATACAGTAATTTTATATTCTATAAAGTGTACCTTCAACAAAAATACATTAATATCTATGTCATAAAATCAAACATAAATCGTATATTCTTCCAAAAAATAATTCCATCTTTAATCATCAAATGGTATTATCCACTAGTAATTCAAAAAAAACTAGAAAATATATATTATAATACTAAAAAATGTGATAAAATTCACAAAAAATATCATGAATTAACATCAATCCCAATGATATAAATACTAAACAACTTAAATTTTCAATATCACATATCCCTTTAATATCTTGACATCAAATATGTACTAAACCTAAAACTTATCCATCCCTTAAACATGTGTTCTTTGATAGTTTTCTATAAAAATATAGAATTTCTATAACATAATTCCACATGGTTATTGATACCATTTAATATATGATTTCGAAAAATTAATGAAAAACTATTGAAGAACCATCCTTAGTTTTTTCACATATTCCACAATAAAATTATGAATATACCAAAATATCATCATTACCAATCATTTAACTAATTAAAATATATAAGATAATCTATATTATATTTTTATTAGGATATAAACCTCATTACCTTAGGTAAGCCTTGAAAACCAATTTTTTCATCATAAAAGGAATATACTAAGATTCATATATTTAAGTGTGATCCCTTATATAGTTATAAGACATAACTGTTTTTTGGATACATACCTTTCTTAGAATCATCCTCATGATCCTATTTCAACCAAATACTAAAACCAAAATGGTTATGATAATATCCTAATTAATAATAGAATATGAATATAAAGTTCTAAACCTAATATGTCTTCTCTAATAACACATTCATTTAAACATGTGATATTTTTATTTCAGCTATGTCATACTTGGTCAATCCAATAACACGTTTTTTATAGCTAGGTTACATTAATTTTTGTTCCCTAATAATTATTAACCAAGTCCATTAATGTAATTAGGAAATGAATATTTCATAATGGTTTATAGAGAGTATGAAATCATCCAAATCATATCCCCTAGGAGTTTCAGACAAGGTGTGAAGTTATGCCTCTTTATCATTCAATAGTTAAAGACCGAGTAAATATCCAATACGCCCTTTTCGGGTTTATTACCCAAGGTACAACTATTCTAGATCCTACATCCACTTTTCATATCCAAAAAGGGTTGTTATTTCCAGAAAAAAACACTTAATATCTACTTTAACAATACTTTGGGATGTTATCCTATACATATACTTATCTTTTAGAATTATTCCTTGGGTTTCACTAAATTTATCTTATCCTAATTTCCCAAATATTCAATATTACCATAAATAACCTAAAGGTTTATCTATAACTTTGAATTTTGGGTAAACCATAACTAATCAATCATTGATGGATTTCCAAACTCCCAAATCTTAATCAACTGAACGCATCGTAATCTTCAAAGTTAGTTAAACCTAGATCTAATACTAAATATGAAGATCAAGACATAATCATTAATAAATTACATGACTTAAATAAAATATTTCGATACAAAACATTGCCAATAACATTTAGATTTAGATTATTACAGAATTTATATAAACTATTAACTATAAAACTCATGTATTTTCTAAACAATGGACATTTTATATCTATAAAAATTCTTAATACATTATAAATAAAAAATATCTACCAAAGAGGATTCTCATAATATACCCTTCTAGACACATTTTATGTATAATTTCTCTATATAAACTGGGGAAAAGGAAAAAATAAAAATTTGTGAGCTCAAACACCCAATATAGGAAGACATAATAAAAGAAATAATTATTTTATCATAAAAAACTGTAAAAACATGAATAAGGGAAAATTAATGATTTAAAATAATAGTTAGCAATAATTGTTAACCATGATCCTGAAAGATATATATAGAAACTAAAATAATAACATTTTTACCATGGAATGAAAAAATAAAGCATGAAACATATAAAATAGTAAATAAAACATGGGAAATAATGTGCCACAATCATAAACATGGGTTGTTTTTTTAATCTTTTTTAACCAAGATACTTGAAAACCCATTCACTCATAAAAGTTTTTATAGTGATAAACACCATCACACTCACCCTTTTCTAACCTAAAAACTTTCCAACTCATTCATATAAAATTTATATATCATAAAATATAATTATTTTCCTAATTATTTTTAGGGATATATAGGTATAAACCATATCTTAGTATATAAATGTTTTACCACCTAAAATAAACAATCAACACATCATAAAATAACCCATATAAATAAAATTTGATTTCATGACATTTTAAAATCCTCATATAAAGAAAAAAAAGGAAAAAGAATGGGTTTATACATCCATTAAAAAACATTACATATAATTAACTTAATAAATAATAAGATATTAAAAATACCATTTTCAAAAAGGAATCATATCATAATAACACATATACAGTGACTAAAACATCACTCTAAGGAATATCGACTTTGAGGGGTAAATATATGTTAAAATAAAAAAGGTTTTCACAAAACCTTTTATAACATTGAAATGAAAATTACATTAAAAAAAATCAGGGAATGAAATAAATTTTTAAAAACATAATATAAAGATTTCGAGATAAAACATCCCTAAAAATACATAAATCTTATCAAAAAGGTAAGTGAAAATACTCTTAAAATTTATACCTTTATAAGAATCTTTAATAATGGAGAATTGAAAAACATAATTCTTTTAAAAAATGGTAAGGTAAAAGTAAATTTTGGAATTTTAATTTTTTTTAAAATAATCTTTAATAATTGAACCTTATAAATCATAAATGTTATCAAAAAAAATTGGAGTCGATAGAAAGAATTTCATTTTTAAATGATGGGAAAAGTATTAGAATATTTTCATATAAACTTACCTAAAACCCACATCATTAAATAGATAAAGAAAAATATTATTTAAAATAAATAATGAAAATAAAATAATTTTTGTAAATTAAAATGACTTGAGTTTCCACTAGGTAAATGAGAACATTATTGGTAAGTAAAAATATGGACATAAAATAAAAATCCATTAAAAGTAATCAGAATTATTTTTACCAGGAATTTATTTTAATAAATCATTATAATAGTCAAGGAAAAGGAATATAATGTGTAACATTATTTCCCCATTAAATAACATGTAATGCATCCTAAAATTATCATTTTTTATAATAGATCATTTTTGGAAGACAATAGACAAAGATGAGTGATTATTACTTAAGGAAGAGAATGGAATTTCTGAAACCCCTTACAGAATTAGAATTTTTGAATCAAAATTTTTTGGAATATTGGAATTAATATGGTTTTATAAATACCATTGATTAAATCATGATTTATGTCCAAATAAATTATTTGGTACTATATACACCGTAGAAATAATAAATGGGTTGATAAAATTATATCATGTCTCAATAAAAAGTGTTTGACATTAAAAAACCCTTATAAATTTTGATATTTGAACCAAAAAACCATGAGATATTTAACTTGAAATTGAATAGTTAATATAATGAAATATAATATAATCATGATATACAAATCATAATGGGTTAGTTATTACATCATACAAATAGAAACATGGTGTATAACATAAACATGTATCAATTAAAGGGAATGGAGATGAAAACCCTTACAGCTTAAGAAACTTGTTAATAAAACTATTGAAAGAGAGAAAAAATTAATTTGAAGTTAAAATATCACGAATAATAATAATAAAAGTTATTAAATATCCAATAATTAATATATACACCATTAAAAAAATTATGTGCATAAAAGAACATGTACATCAAAGAATGAAGTTTCGAGACAAATCACTTAACTTTTTTGAAAGCATTATGAACTTCTACTTATTATCATGTATAATTAAATTAATTTCACTATATAAATACCCAAGAACCTAATTTATAAATATATAATTTGATAAATTCCATTTATTATCATTTGGTACTTATTTTTGATATAGTGTCCGCTTACATTAGTCACATGGAGTAGTTTGGTTAATTTCATTATAACAATTAGAGATTGTTAACTACGGTCAAAGTTGTTGTAAAATAGTTTCATAATATATATAATTTATGATTATAATATCCTTTCATAATAAATTATAATATAATTTATATAGTCAAATGTGTTATCTATTAATGGATTCTATATAGAAAATTTATATTAATATGTCCTTTTTACCAATTAAATTTACTATAACTATTTATTGTTGATATTTCTTATGGAATATATAATAGTATCCTTCTAGAATGTAAATGTTTTAGTAAATAACTATTTTTATACATTAAATACATTTTTAAATCCATTCATTTTATTTTATATGGAAATCAAAAGAGAAACATTATCTCATGGAGTCAATAGTCTTCACGTACACACAGACGACACTCCAGATTTAGTAGAGGGGGAAAAAGTGGAAAAAATATCTTATCATTTCAGAATAATTAGAATTTTATTAAAATTATGTTATATTATTAAATAAACTTTCTAAAAAAGATATTAAAGGTTGTAATTAAAAATTTAATGTGTTTCTTTGCTAAGGTAGTAGTCTGTGCAAACACACTGACTAAAATAATTGTTTTTTAGTAAATGGAAGAGAATAAATAATTATTGAACCATTATTACAGTAAAAAATAAATAAAATAATGATAAATATTTAATCATTATAATATTTTTTTTGGTTTTCTTATAAATAAAATAATAAAGAAAAAATGATAATAAAGATGTGTTACCTACGTCGAGACATTGAATTTTCTCTTGATGAATGCCATATATTTGAGGGATTTGGGATAGTTTGTGGTAACCAGGGGAATTGTGAAGTATAAATTAATTTATGTAGAGAAAATTTGGTTATAGTTTTATGGAAATATTGAAATACTAGTATAGTATTGAAAGGGTGGAAGTGATCCTCCGTTTATAAGTTGATAAGAAGGAATATTCTATGGAAATGAATGTTAAGTAAGGTGTGAGAATAGAATTGAATGAGATTTAGGTGAGTTAGGTGAATTATGGTTGGTAATACATGTAGTTACGAATTTTAAACCAAACAAGAAATTTCTCTAAGGTTTAAAGGTCATGTTAATTTTGAAAAGTTCGAGCCTACATAGATTAGTTATTTAAACACTTGTTACTCTTAATTAAATATTAATCATGTCACATATTTTATTACTAAAAATATAACACTAAAATTATTAGAAAATTTTGATGTGATGAATATAAATTTTGACTCCATTTAACATAATTAAATATATAAATTTTATATGTTTAACTTTTAAATCAAAACATATTATATGTTGAGAAACTATTTTTTTAGAAAAGAATATGTTTTAATCATTAATTATTCTTAATATTGTTGAAATTTTATTAAGGTTTATAATTCAAAATTTAAATAAAATCCAAAAATATAATGGAAAAATCTTCATATTGATAAATATATTTTTAAAATTATTTTTTTTCTTATTTATTGTCAAGGAATATATATATATTAAATATATGATAATTTAATTTTTTGTATATTAAAATATAAAAGTTATATATGTTCATTCTAATATAATAATGCAAAAAAAGGTAATAATATTTAAATGTATTTTATATTGAAATTAACATTTAGTTCTATAAAAAATTAAAAATTGATATCATTATATTTTATACTAACAAAAACCCTTATAACCTCCACAAAATATCAAATGGTAAGATGATTTTTTGTGGCTATTTTGTGAACTGGTTCAGTTAGAATGGATTTCATAGAAATTTCAACAAGATTAATCTTTTCCCATAAGTGATTTATCTCAAGTAATAATTTCATGAGTTCATCTTAAAATTTTTCTAGGGAAAATCCTAGTTCATCTACCTCTATTCTGAGTTTAGAAAAATAGGCTTCATAGTGAATATTCCCACTTCTGAATACTATTTATTCAATATTTCATTATTATTGTTTCTATATGGATACATCCATTTATACTTGTTGTGTTAACAACTAAATTTTAATGGTAGTATTTAATATTAAAAACATATCAGGATTTTTTCATTTTAATTTGGAATAGTGTGTTAAATACACTATTTAATATATCATTTATTTAAGGAAAAAATACTATAAAATCTCATGTCTTTACATTATCTAGATTCATGATGTCCTTTTTAATTTTTTACTTTTTATCTTTAATTAGGAGCACCATTGTGTTTCAAGCTAATGAATCGACATAAATCTACAAAAGAAGTTGATCCATGTCTATGTATATCCATGATGAATGATCTCATCAAGTAATATTTTTTGATCAGGTGTCACTAAAGAGAAGTAATCCTTAATTGTATTTTATTTTGTCTATAGGTCATAGTTAATGAAGATGGAGGGGACCTTAATTTTTTTTGGTTGATTTATATCGAAGGATTTGAGTGTGTGAACTATGGGTGCTCCACTATTAATATATATAGAGGTAGAGACTTTAGTGATACTTTGTTCAAATATGGTGGGTTCATCACTTTTATGGTACATGTGTTGAGTGATATAGAAGATTTGTTAGTGTATTACAAGTTAATTATTTGAGTTTTTCATGAAGTTAGTGATAAGGGTACGATGAGTTTAGGATAAAAAATTATAAACTAATCTTGAAAAAGAGATTTTCCCTAATGTTTTTTGCAGTCACAGCTGAGGTAGTCTAGAATGTTTAATAGGAATGAAGTGACATGTAAGGAAAATTAATTTCATGGTTCATGCATAAAAATATGAGGATTTAAGTTAGATATGATTTGGGATAACCTTTATCAACAAATTGAAGAAGGATAACACCAATGGATGAATTTTAATGATTTGAATGAGAAAATGAGGTTTTATTTTTAGGTTTGAGTTATCAATTCCAATTTATGAAGTTGTTTGTTGTGAGCAGTATTGTAGTGGTTGGCACGGGTGACCAGGAAGACCCATGATTTTAGTGAAGAAGATATTTTTATAAAAGAATTTGATTTTTTGTACTAAAAAAATCAACATTATTTCCAATATATTTTTTGTAGGATGGTTTATCTATGTTCACCTAAGGGATATTTGTAATTGAGAAATTCATTTGTCCAAATAATTATAGAATATAATATTTATAAATTAAATAAATATATTTTCAAAAAAAATCCTAATGAAATTTTAAAAACAAATAATAATTGGGTGATAACATGAGAAAGATAGAGTAATCATTTCATATCCATGTGTCATAGGTAATTTATATAGTTATACTATGCTACACCAGTAGTAATTGAAGGGAAAAATTATTACTCTATCACTTGGCTATCATCGAATAGAGGAGGGAATTAAGTTTGTAAAATGGGATATAAATAAAAAATAAATTTATTGATTCAATATGGATAATTTATTCCACACATTTTATAAAATATAGAGAGAGTGTAAGGGGCTAGATCAGAGTTCATAGAACACTCAAAATAATAGCATAAGAGTGGGATCTAGAGGAAGGAGTCGACCTCATTAATGAAATCTCATTTTATCTTTTTATTACTTCTGATTTCATATATGAGGATTATTTTATAGAATATTATCAATGTTTTGTCTTCTATCATGTGTAACTGATGATTTTAGGATAATTGGTTTGGATGAATTGAAGTTATTTTACTAGTTATTTATTTGAGTTAATTGATATAGATTCATTTTTCATGCTGTTAGAGTTCTCTTTTCTCTCTTCTTTTTCCATAAATTTTCCACTACATCATGTACCATTGGGAGAATAGTAGAGTATATTTTTTCCTTCAAAACTATAATTAATGAACTATATGGAAAAGGTTGTGTTTCTTAGCTTCTATTTGAATAAGAATCATTATCCAATGTTTTCTTATAAATGAAAGTTCCCAGGAGAGTTATCCAGAAAGGTTGTTTATATACTTATACTTAGGTTTTCCAATTCTCTATTTATGAAACTTCCATGATTCTATGGTTAATTATGTGAAAGAGTAGGATAATTTTCCATCAAAATATATCTAATATTATTCCCCTAACACATTTAACTATTTATATTTACTTTTTTTATCATCCCCATCATCACTTCACAATTCCACTAGAATCCATCACGTCGGTTATTTTATATATGATTTCATTTTTTTTTTATTTTTTCTAGTTTTAACAATCACTACCTTTTCTATGTATCATACCTAATTAGAATAATGGTATAAATTTGAAGGCTTATAAATTAAAAAAATTGAAAGGTTAGTCAATGACCTATATTCTATCACACTAGTCAGTTAAATGGTTATGTGATTACTACAAATCATATAAATTAATTTCTTCTTATTATTCACCGACTCATTTTAGAGCCATATGTATTAAAAAACTTGTTAACTCTTCAATTAATAATTTTATTAATAGTGATGAATTATATGATTTTACCTCATTTATGTCTCTTGTACAAGTACTACTTTTGTTGAATTGTTGTGATTTCTGAGAAATATTTTCAACCAGTCCTTTAGATTCTATGAGTAATTTTTTTGTCAAGGGTTCTATAGAAGAGTCATAAAAAATATTTATATAATCTTTATTTGTCCTTCATAAAATAAAATAATGAAATTATGCTCTTCTATTTCTTGATGTTTTTGTTTAACATAGATCTTTCTGAATCTCCTCCTTCAGGATGATCAAAAAACCCACAAGATATTTTAAACAAGATATCTAAAAGGTATAAAAAGGATTTTTTTTGAAAAATATGTAGTATATATAAATTCTAAACTATTGTGTTTAAACTTTTATTTTCCCCCTTAATGAAAATTTCCTCCTCTTTAAATGACTAATCCAACTTGGGTAGACATATCCCCAAACAATTAAACTTATCTACCAACTTATAAAAGTTATATTTAACTTTGGGAAAAACTTATCCCCCTTTTCTTCCATTAAAAATTAAGTGAATTAATAGGGAAAAACATTTAATTTTGCACCTATAGTGATAAACTATTTAACTATAGAGTTAATACTAAATTTGGAATAATTTTTGGAATATAAATATTTAAACCAAATTAAAAAGTTTAATATTACTAAATTAAAATCATTTCTAAGAAAAAAAATAAAAGTATAAAGTGGGATTTTAATATTTAGAAATAATGTATACAAAAATACATCCACTCAACACCCAGAACAATATATAAAAAACACTAATTAGAAGAACCGTGGTATGGATAGGGTCAAACTAAGAAGGTGGTTTGGGTGGAGGTAACTTAAAATTAGAATAGGTTCTAGAGGTAGGATCATCCACTGCAACAAGTTGTACAACTCTTACAAACTCTACATCAGCACACTCTTCACTACCAACATCTAATTTTTCTTGTAGCCTTTGAATATTCAAGCCAATAATTCTTTAAATTTATCCTATATATATATTGAAATCATAAGATATATCAAGAAAAAAATCCATATCTTTTATAGTACCTAAGGATGAGGTTTCTTTCCAGGATCACCAAACTTCTCAGGTTACATCCAATTTTTAATACTCTTTTTTATAAATCTATACCAGATTACCAACTATATCAATTTTTTGTGCTTAAACAAGTATCTAAATATTCTTGTGTGAGAATTATTCTTTTTCTTGTATAATACAAAGCATCTTCACATATATCAATTATCTTAATGATGTTTGACTTAAAGAAATTAAGGATGATAAAATATTCCTATCTTTGAATTTGAGAAATAGAGGAAAGTATATTTCTTATAATAAATTAAAATATTTGAGCTAAATAGATGAAAAACTAGGAGAATCACAGAGTAAGGGAGAAAATTGAGTTGTAAAGAGACAGTGTAGAAGTTACACAAACAACTTCTTCAAAACATGGTCTATAGATATATGTATACTAATCGGTATCCCATTCAATAACTAAAATATTATTTTCTATATACGAATTTTTCTCTACCAAAAAATGGGAAACCTCTTGAAAACTAATGGTTAGAGACTTTGGAACTGAGGTACTACGATCTAGAGCAGCAATAGTAGGTTTCACTAAAGGGGTAAACCTAAGAGGCTTATGTTTTCACCCTTGTTTTAATTATCACCAAATCATATTTATTATGATATTAATGAGTTTTATGTGTTGTGATAGTATTTTATAATATTTGGTAGATTGGTGAGAAAGTTTTCTATGTGTTGGAAACACACACTGTTAGAAAGGAGTCGCTGTTGAGGATGACTCACTGCCAGAAATGACTCATCATTGAGGAAGAGTCGCCGTCAAGATGAAAATATGGTTAATTATGGGAAATACCCACCATCAGAAATATATCACCACCAAGATGAAATTTTGAAAAAATATGGGAAATACCCATAGCTAGAGGATGAATCACCATTGAACCAAGAAATATGGCTAGGTATTGAAAAAACCTATTGTCATAGGATGACTCACCAACATACTTTACCTACCATTAGAATGAATGTTTTGGAAAATAATTGAAATGACCAAACCTAGAGATGATTCACCATTGAGCATGAACTACTATTAGCATGAATCACCACTGGATAAAGTTACTTTTAGGTTGAATCACCTCCAGTGTTTGTTCACTATTCATAAGAGTCACTTCCACTTTTTTTATTTGTTTAGATTAAATATTTATAATGAATATTTTATTAAATTTAATGCTAAGAATTATTTTAATTATTATTTTTAAACTATTTAAGGGATGCATTAAAGACTATGTCATTCGATCAATATGTGGATCAGAGGACCTGGATGATTCTTATTGCATGAAGTTGATATATTGGGAAATGAACTCCCTCGATTGTAATAGATAGAAAATATGTGAGATAGAGGTGAGCAAGAATAGTTTACAAAGAACCAAATAGAATTTTTTGAAGTGTGCCTTACATGATGAATTCTTTCATATAATCAACTATGGAATATTCAAGCACATTGAACATCATTTTCCTTCCTATAGTAATAAAAAAATAGTTCACGACAATCTGTTTTATTGTGGCTTTCAAAAACATGAAACAATATTCTACTCAATCTATATTCAAGGAGTCTCAAGCATTCATAGCATATCAAACTGAGAACCATAACCTTCTATATATCTTTATTTTCTTATTCTACATACCATATTTAATTTTCGAGAAGTGTGTGATTTAATCTATATATTAACCTTTCACACTATATTTTGTACTTTAACTAGAAGATATTCGAAATCTTCTCTACTCCCTTTACATTTGTTTACCCATGTGTTTTGGAAGAGGTCCCTCTATGGATTGTGTTTGTTTTATTCCCATGTTTTTTATGGAATAGGTCCATGTGTCTTGGACAACTGACTTATTGTTTTATACCCATTATAAGTTGTGTATCAATATTATTTTATATAATATTCATGGTTAGAGGTGATTTATAAGTGGAGAGGATTAGATCTCGGATTAATACTGAGCTTTTTGTATTTATTCTGATGTCTATTTATTCATTTTTTAGGCTCTAAACTAGATTTGGTTTAAACTATAAAAAATCACTACTTTTATAGTTAGTATTAATTAGTGTCTATATAATATTTTTATTAAGTAAATTTATTTCAGAAGTTAAATTAATTTTTATATATTGTTTTAAATAGAAACTAATCAATATTTGAGAAATATTTTAAAATATCAAAACTTATATCGATATGTTATTTTGATTAATTGGGTTGCTTTTAATTATTTGGGGTATTTTATTTAAACCAATTTTAACATAATTTTTATTTGGTACTCAATTTACACCCTCTTAAAATACTCACTCAGACCAACAGCTTGTATACAATAAGATCATTCCATATAGTAATAGCTAAAACTACTAAAACTTCTTCTGATATTAAGAAACTATAATCTTCTTTATATTATAATGCTTAAAATTATTTATAAACTTCCACTTGTATGTATAATATAATTTGATGGTTTCTAGTCATTATATCAAGTGTCTGAGAAATCATTCCTTACAACTCTTGAGAAATATGTAGAATTTCCCTCATCTTTCCAATAGATTCTTCATAATATCCTAATATTTCTTCCCAATTCCAATACCAAGATTCCTAATAGCTTTTATGATATCTTAGAACACTATATAAATATATCTCTTAAACTTATCTAACAATAATGGTGTGATCAATTCACATTGAAGAAATTGAACCTAAGAAGACACAAAATTCAACTTAGAAAGCATCTGATCAACTCCACTCTGACAATTAAGGAACACTGAGTGTAATGTAGTAGAAGCTTTTGTAGTCAGTTGAAAATCATAAAGAACTCAAAATTACTTACCACTACACTTAGTAAAGTGTATAATATTTCCTTCATTTCTTTCCTAAAGTAAATAATCACATCATTAACATCTTGATACATATCAGATTTCACCATTTGAATATTTTTAAACATGTCTCTTTGAGATGAAACTAACATTAAAAGATCGTTAAAATATGACTTAATATGATAGACATATTTCAAATATCTTAAAAATTATTTCATATCCCCACGGAAATTTTCACTTATTTTAGAGAAAACTTTCTATAAAGGGGTTAATAATTGAAGGTTCTTAGTCAGATCTATTTTGATTTCCATTATCATAAAAAATTGAAATAATTATTGGAAATAGAAATCTCCTTAATTTGTATTATCTCATCCTTATAGTATGAATGTTCCTACTTTTACGAGTCATAATCTTCTCTAAGATTATAAAAATCAATCAATCTAACATAAGAAAATGATTACATTTTAGAATAATCAAAGCTTTGGAATGCATAAGGTGCATCATTATGAACTACAGGGGATGATGGAACAAGTGGTGTATAAGAATGGTCAAAAGTATCCATAAACACATCACCATATTTATCTCAACCATAAGGTGATATAGGAAGAATTAGATCCACTGTCTACTGAGATACTTTAGCTTTAGGTATTTTTTTAGAAATTGAAGCACTATAAATAGTTCCTACTATTATATCCTTTGGAACTAGAATAGTTGTCTTAACAACTAACTTAAAACACTGAGCTCCTTCAATACCTCCAATAACTTAATCTTGTCTTCTTCGAACTGCCTCTTCTACTATAGGACCATATTTTTGGAAACTAAGGTTATACTTCGGAAATTAGTATCTTCTAATCCTCCCTAGATGGCACCATTTCAATATGTGTTTCATCCCTAGGTGGTGAGGTTTGGGATGGAACCCTCAGATCCACGCCTTTCTATCCAATAGGAATTAAAGAATTTGAATTTTCATCCCATTAATAGAAAATAGTATTTAAAATATTGGTATAAAAATTATTAATCTTATGGAATTTCATGCAATCTCCCTCATTTAGATCCACTTCCTTTTTCTTCAGAACTAGGGAGATCGGTCTACCATTGGGGTAATAATTCAACTTTACTTTTTCCATTATAGTAGTTATGCATAAAATGAATCATATACCTCAGAAGGTTGAGCTTCAGCTTTTTTATCGGGAAATATAATACATACATATCCTAAAACAATACTTTCTATATCTCTCTAACTCTCTAGAAATTCCCAGACTGAATAAACATGAACAAAACCTTCCATTTTACTTCCAAAACCATTTACGGTTTTTTTTTCAAAGTCATAGGTCCCAAAAATTAATCTAAAAACTTATTTATATCCTATTAAACTTTCATCCACTAGCATCTGACAAAAATTAAACTCTTCCTCATGGGGAAAATGAATAATCTCATCAAACTCACTTTATGAAACTGGTACAACTTTCTTATTTACACTTGATGATAGTGCATCGTTTGTTTCAATTAACTTTCAACATTCATAAAAAATTATTTAATTTTTCTTTAATTATGAATCCAGATTTCATTTGATCCAAAAAAACTCCCAACCTATAAATTGGAGGACCTTCTTTAGTAGCATCTTGGTAGTATTTTCCTAGTTCATATTAATGGCCTTTCCCATAAGAAATCTACATGGTTCACCTATTACTTTTGATTTATTAGAAGAACCAAATGTTTTATCATCTCCATGATTAGATTTTCCCATGGAAGATAGGTCAGTTTCAGGTCGAGTGATAATCGAGAGGTAAGGGTTTGTAGATCAACTTCTAGATAAATAAATTTAGGATATTAAATAAAGGTCTGAGGGACAAATATAAATTAGGTCACAAGCTAAATTATTAAAATGATTACATACCTGATTTTAAATTTCGGTTGATTATGTGTAAAAATAAACTAAGAAAAATAGTAACTAAAATAAGGAATTTTATTCTCTAAAACCAAAATATTTAAATAATGAAATATAATAGACTAATTAAATTTACAAAAATCATTAAAAAGAAATATTAATAAAATAATTTAGAAATTAAAATTTAACAAAATGAGATGAATTCTTCTCATTTAAATTCAAATAATACAAGTTCCTTTTTAATAAAATCAAAATAATCATGCTTAAGGGGATTAGTAAAAATATCAAATAACTAATTCCTGGTAGAGATAAATTCAATAGAAATGTCACATTTTAATGTGATCTCTTATAAAATGATTCCATAAATCTATATGCTTCATTATAGGGTGATTTATCAAATTCTTTGGAATGTTTATAGCACAAATACTATCAAATTTTGTTAATACTTAATTATAATTAATTATAAAATCCATTAAGGTGTGTTTCATCCACAAAACTTATGCATAGTAACTATCAACAACAATATATTCTGTTTTGAAAAAGGATAATGCAAAGAGTGTCATTTCTTACTAGACCAGGATACTAAGTATTTTTTTATAAAATGGCCAGTTCTTAAAGTACTCTTCCTATCTAGTCAATAACCACCAAATTATCCATCCAAATTTGTCATCGAATTAAAATTAGATTCTTTTGTAAAAGGTAAGGAGATATAAAATGTTCCTTTTAAATATATTAAAAAACAATTAGCAACTTTCAAATGAGATTCCTTAGGATTTTCTTGAAATATAGTATATAGACTTACTATAAACATAATATCTGGTCTACTAGTAATCAAAAAAAATATACTCCTAATGATTCCTCTATATATCTGTTGGATCCAAAATGGTGGAAGAAAAAGAATAGAAGAGGCACTACGAACTGCCTTGCGAAGCCACTTCACGGAGTCCCCCAAGCACTGCGGCCACCATGAAGCAAAGGAGGCGGGATTCTCCGCGAATTCCTTTGACGTTCACAAGCCCACCGTGAGGAAAAGGAGGCAAGACACTCCACGAATGCCTGTGACATTTGTGATCCCATCGCGAAGAAAGGAGGTGGACCCCTCCGTGAACCCAACTGACGTTCGTGGCCCGCCACAAAGCAACCACGGACCTCTTCGTTCCATGTAATCTCTTCTTCGTGGTGCCTCTTGCCTATAAATACCCCCCCCATCCCAATAGACGGAAAATCCGACATTTCAACTTCCTATATCCCAAATAATGAATCACCCTTTGCTCTGCAAATCATGAGCTACGTGAGGTACTTTTGCTCAGTGAAGTGCCTCCCCCTTGCCTCGTTTTGATCCCCTCTTCCAAGAGGGATGCCTTTCGCAAAGCCTAAGGGCTTTCGTGAAGGAAGGGGATCCCCAAGGGGACCCGGGTCATCACGGAGCATTTATGATTTACGAAACACCCCTCATGTACGCGTGATCCACATGCCAAGGCAGGGTCACTGTACTTCGCGAAGCACATTTCTTCACGACACTTTGCTTCACGAGGCACCTGTGCACCGCGAGGCAGTGCTCCACGAATGCCTTTCCACTTCGTGAAGCACCTCCAATTTTCACCTCCACCCCATGATAATGCTAAGGCACCCACTTCATGAAGCACACCCCTCTGTAAGTTCCCTCCACCATGTAGAGCAACCGAGCTCCACAGGGCCCCTGCCTATGGACCCCTCTTCTTGGAAAATACATTTCCCATACGACCCTCCAGGTTTTCACGATGTGATTTCAAATTCCAATGGATGATACCGCCCATTGTGTGCTTCACCTAATGCTTCTTCTCATAGTCACGCTAACAGCTATTGCTTCTTCGCATAGCCACGCTAACGTAGACCCCTCGATGGTTCACTCCGCGACACCCCCTCATCACAACATTGTCGGTACCTTCCCTACCACAAGGATTAGAGGGTACCAGTTATGTAAGTCCTAGGGGTGTAGAGTAAACTCACCTCGTCCTAGCTGCAGGACGTTAAACTTCCAAGCACCCTCGTCCTCAACACACGACGCTAAACTGTGACATTGCCTCTTGCCACTCACGCAGGGTTCCCCCACCATGGACATTCTCCACGCCCCCTAGCCTCCACAGGGGATGATATCCTCCTTCTGGGATTTGTGTTTGTCCGCGGGGGACGAGCATCCACCTTGGTGTAAGACCCCCTAGATTTTCTAACAGGAGGAGGCACCCATGCCCCTCCTCACTTCCTCGGTGCCAAGGCTGGTGGAGGGCGTGATAGGGAACAAGGATCCTCATTTCTTCAGTCCCAAGTCCCTCTCCTACTGTACTTTGTTGCCCTCGGGCCCCCAAACTGGAATATGTCCCAGCACCATAGGCCACCTCAGAGCATAAGCCCCACTCCTCTTCACTTCCCACGGATTCACCTTTCACGACATGGTCTTCAGGCCTTTGCTTCCTCTAGTTTCTCACATCGAGCGCAACTCACGTGGTCTTGGAGGAAGCATCGACCATGGAACAATCCTTATCCCGCATGACATTGAACTGTACACCTGAACTATGGGGACTTTGATCCATGTCAAGGTATGGTACGTAAGAAGCCTCTCGAGGTCCAACCCCGACTCCTATCAGACCCCCAGTCAATCTTCATGTTGGTTCACCGACACGACGCCACCCAAACTATGGGGACTTTGATCCATGTCAAGGCATGGTATGTAGGAAGCCTCACGAGGTTCAAGCCCACCATCCAGTTGTTCTGACACCCCTTCATGTCAGTTCAACTGCCCCTTTTCAATCTGAACTATGTGTTCTTTGATCCATGTCAAGGAATAGTATGTGGGAAGCCTCCCTGAGGTTCAAACCCACCACCCGTTGTCCACTCCGACCCCCTTCACGTCGGTTCACCAACACTTGGGAAGCCTAGAGTGTAAGCCCCACCCAATCCTGAACTATGTGGACTTTGATCCATGTCAAGACATGGTACATAGGAAGCCACACAAGGTTTAAGCCCAACATCCATCGGACCAGGGTCCTCATTCACGTCGGTTCGCCAACACACACCATTCTGAACTACATGGTCTTTGATCCATGTCAAGGCATGGTACGTAGGAAGCCTGCCTAAGGTTCAAGACCAACATGCATCGGACCAAAGGTCCTCATTCTCATCGGTTCACCGACACACCCCAATCTGAACTATGTGGTCTTTGATCCATTTCAAGGCATGGTACGTTGGAAGCCTCACAAGGTTCAAGCCAACAACCATTGGACCCCAGGTCCATCTTCATGTCTGTTCTCCAACAGATCCATCCCAAACTACGGAGACCCTGATCCATGTCAAATCATGGTACGTAGGAATCCTGCACGTGATTCAAGCCCACCACCAGGTTGTTCTGACCCCCTTCACATCGGTTCACCTCCGTCCCGCATGACGTTAAAATGTGGACCTCTATTCAGCGGTAAGCCATTGTTAACTTTATTCGGTGGTATCCCATCATCAGATGAACTATGTGGACATTGATTCCCTACCATGGGGATACGTAGGAAGCCTCCCTAAGGATCAATCCCATCACTCATGTCTCATCCTGATCTCTCCCTCGATCCTATGTGTCTCAGGTAGGTCATGCCCCAACCTAGAGGTTCCACTTCCTCTGGGTCCCATCCATGCATCCATTCTCATGGGCCACCACCTCAGGTGTCCCATCATCCCATCGAACTATGTAGACATTGATTCCCTACAATGAGGATACGTAGGAAGTATCTTCGAGGACCAATACCAACACTACTATCACCTTCACGGCAGTCCCATTTCATTCCCCTTCCACTCCATGAAATTCTACATCATCCATCCATATTCTTAACTGGGCCACCACATCCGGGTGCGATCATGTCATCCACCCTCCGTTCTACTCCTAGAAGTACTTGGGCAGCTATCCACGCGTAAGCCCCAATATGTCTCCAGGTCGTTGTCCTCTGTGTACACCCCGATTCATCACCCCTTCGAACTACATGGGTTTTGATCCCTGTCTTCTACACAGGGTATGTAGGAAACCTCCATGAGGTTCAATCCTAGCCAATGTTAAACATTGGTGTCCCCCATTCTGGGGTGAACTCTCCCTGATCCACCCTCAGTGGTGTTCAGATCATCCATTACGGTGTGACATCTCCCCTCCTTGGGGCACACCACCTCAGATTCGTCCTAATTGGGTGTTCTGATCCAACCATCTTCTAGGTGATCCCTCATTGGGATGTACCAATCTGATTCGTCTCTATGGGACATTCTAATCACTCTCATTTCATCTCTACAAGACGTTAAACTCGTGGCCTACCTCATGATGAACAAGAGATGCCTGAGGAAAACCTCGGATGAAATTCCTTTGGCGTAACCGTCTTCTCAAGATGTTAAACAAGCGGAATAACCTATGTTAAACATGGGAAGTAGAGGAAAACATCAGAGACATGCACCAACATATGGTTCCCTGCATTTGATGTGCGATTCCTCAGGTTCTTCACCCTTGAGATGCCCTATTTTGAGGAAGAATACATGTTCTCCTATATCCACGCACCCAGAGATGCCCCGACATGCCTGATGTTGTCATCTACTTTGATCGAAGGTTGCTACCTTGTAAATACCCTATGGAATGTCCTGACAGAAGTAGTTCAATTAACTGGTGTCAAAGAAGATGTGGCACCAGGAACGAGATTCACAAATGACAACTTAAATCTATGAGGGAGACTCGGACTAGGTGATGAGTTCCGAGGAGTAATCCACGGAAGGAAGAAGCGACATCCCATCATCCCATTTTGATCAAGGAGAAAAACTCCCTGAACAAGGAATGAATGTCGCCCGCCTTTGGAAAGCGGGAATGTGGGGTAACAAAAGTCGCACCTGTCGCGCTCAAGAAGACAGACGCGCGCGCCCAGCTAAAAGCGTCGGTAATAGAAATGGTGAACCCGACGTGAATTTTCTGCTCCATAATGAGGATATTAGTAGCGCTCGATACATCAGTAGAGTAACGTGTTGCCGAATCCAGATATCCGGGGTCGGGCCCCGCCAATCAAATAGTGTTCCTGGCATGAAACCCACCAGAAGTTAGGGCAGTCAAAATGTTGGGCATCTCAATTTGTGACGTTGTTAGCGTGGATCCCTCTTACCAGTCATGGACGATGAAATGGCATTGGGGCACTGGGTGTCGATTTATTTTCCTGTCAGTACTAATGAGCTGATCTACATGCTCTCAGGAACCCATTTGCTGCATCCAGAACCCGATCACCTCCTTCCCACTGACGCAGGGGAAAGGGTAATATCAACGCGGCTACCCCACTCGGTTTTGCCTCTTCTACGATAGCCTCAACTTTTGTGACCACTGGGAACCCACGCCCCCTCTCCCCATCGGAAATTATCCAACGAAGGGTAAACAATGACCTTGTACGTAGGCACGAGGAGGAGGGGGTCATCCCTACAAGGGACATGGCCTACCTAGATTTAGAGGCTTCTATGCCTCGCTGTCAACACCGCCCCCTAGGGCCACGTAGGGAGCCCCTGCTCCCCACTCAAACCTTCAATAGTTTCGTGAGCCTCTACTCGGAACACCTCGACGACTCCATGCCCTACGCCGATGAGGTAGGGGATGTTCGGGCCTGCCCGGCCAGAGTTCCATCCTAGGGGTTCCCAGCGAGGGCCCCCACCAGGCCGCGCCAGCACCACCACCCGGTTCTCCGAGATGAAGAGCAGGTAGACTACCTACCTAAACCACCAGTACCAGCCTGGCTAGCCCGACGCTAGCGTCGGGAACCGGACGAGGAGGATGCCCATCCAGGGGAATCAACGTCAGCGGCTACTATGTCCCGAGCCACCGCCGACGTGCGTCATCAACCCCCTACATATGCCGAGCATGGGAAGCAATATTCCCAACTAGGATTGAGGCCCCAACCACCCCACAGGCAGGCTGGGTCGACTCTCTTGGTCACAGGCATAGGCAGTGGCCACCGCGGACTAACCCGTAGCAATGCCACCCAGTACAAGGGCCCTCCTCGTGCAACTTCCATGGAGAACGCGGACCTTTCCCGCTTCTAGGCCCGGCTCGGAGGTATGCCTCATGCCACCTTTGACCCGAATGAGGGCCTTCCCCATGGTAGAAACACCCCATATGGGATCCTCTCCTGCACCCATTACACTGGGTACGAAGCCATCCCTCCTATCACAGACCACCGGCCCAGGGGCATTGCACATCCAGTCACTGTATGATGTGATGACCTTACTCACATCCTCGTATCAGCCAATTAAGGTCCTTCCCATTCTAGAAACCATAGGGGTGGAGACCGACTTCACTTCACTAGCACCCACCACAGAGGTCCTGCCCGTGTTTGGTCCAATTAGTATGGGGACCCACGTCACATTGAAGCCACCAAGGGAACAAGGCATGGAGGTCCTACACGTGCTCCCTTCAGTTCTAGTGGGGGTCCTACCCGCACCAAAACCCAGCACAGAGGTCCTCCCCATGTCCCCTTTGAAATCTTCCCCGGTGCTCCTCACACCCCAACCCACTCAGGTGGAAGTACTCCCCACCCCAACACTAGTACGGCCAAAGTACCTCCTCGTGTCGGGAATTTTCACTCCCCCGAAGAGCCATTCCGGGGCAGGAAGGTGGGTCGTCGCTACCACAAGAAGAACACTGAAAAGCTTCAGATTGAGATCAAACCGGTCTGTTTCTCGAATTCTAAAGCAGAGTATGACTCAGCGGTGGAACCCTCCCCTCAGACCTCTGTGTCAAGGATCGAGGCAGGAACAAGGTGTATCAATATCATCCTTTCGGAGTGTGAAGTCCACAGGATGCCCTCCTCTCTTCACAGGTACATCCAGGAGGAGGAAATTATGGGAATCCCACAGGTTCTGACCATGTAGTTGCCACCATCGTCACTAGGAGCGCCCTTTAACACGACCAGAGATCATGGAGAGCTATTTTGGGGACTGATGGTGGTTGAGCAACTGTGTGACCCATCATCGACGACCGTAATCCCTACACCAGAAACTGTGGCTACCAGCCCGTCGTATCGGGACATTGTGGCCAATTCACCACACTCCTCGGAGGATGGCCCAGAATTCAGCGGACAGTCGGCCCGTTCGCCGTATTCTCCACTACCCAGCCTATTGTCCCAGCGGTCCGCCACAGTACAACTATCTGTTCCTCAGTCGCCTCTAGTTAATGAGTGGGGAAATATGGGGAAAGACCCTAAATTCGAACCCAGGAACTTATGTAACATTCTTGTGGCGGATCACTTCCCAGAGAAGTTATGGATGGCAGTGGTGTTGAACTTCTGTGCGCTGGAATACCTCACCCTAGTGTAATTCTAGTGCTTCTGTCAAACCCTATGGGCGACGCACTTCCATCTTCTTTATCATCAGGTGGTGTACCCTAGGATACAATTTCACTTTGAGGAAATCAGTGAGCAATTTCTTCTGGTCGATTTGGATGAACTCCCCATGGCCCAGCGCCCTGAGTCACTAGGTCCCTAGAGGACTCTCCAACAAAGATGCGTTCAGAGTTTCAGGGTACTCCACAAAATCTTCAGAGAGGCTACCCCCACGTGCAAGTATGTGGTTGGGGGAAGTACGTTGCCCTCCTCTTCATCCCTATTCGACAACAGCTTGACTCGCTATGCGATAATGAGGACATGCCCTCAGGAAGGGTCACGGTCCACATGGCCAACGTCGTGGAAAAAGAGGATGAGCTGGAGTTTCTTGATGGAGACTTACCCCTGAGAGTGTTCCACCACTATTGGAACCATCAAGGAGGATTAATTGTCAGTAGAGTAACCTCCTAGTTCTCCCTGCGCCCACCGAGTCGTTGGTACTCAGTCGGAATGTCGGTAAGTGTAAAGAGCATGTCGGAGCTGTCAGGCACTCCAACCCATCTTCCTCAGTGTAGAAGATGGAGGAAGACCCCGAGAATGCCACGTTGTTCTAGCAACTTGCTGAGCATAAGAGGCTGGTCGACGAAATCCTGGCCGAATGTGCTGTAGAGCGACGACCCGAATATGGTGATCATAGGCCAGGGTAGTAGGGACAGGAACAACCCCCCCAGCAAGATGCCTCTGAGAAACCCTGATCATTCCCCTCCCGCGGAAAAAGTTGAAGCTGGAACTTATGGTAAGAGGGATCAATACGTCTCCCTAACCCCCCCCCCCCCAACGGTGCGACAATCCGAGGAATCTAGCCCGGGTTCCCCCAGCTGCCCCGCAGGCCGCTCCGCCAGTCGCTCCATGAGCTGTTGAACCCATATACCGTGTCGAGGAGCCTGGAAATGCACTCATGGTTAGGGATCCCCGTCAAGAAAGGGACCCCCACCTGGACAATCAAATAGAGGCAGTCATCGCCCACCTCGAGGCGTTGGAAACGCGACAGGTGGTAGTCCCACCAGATGGCAATCCATATCCAGCGTGGGTGGATGATATTCTTGCACCCCCGGGTTTTGGAAATCCCAATTTCTTTCCCTTTAACAGGATAGGGGACCCTCCTCATCACCTAGCCCACATTTCCTCTAGGTTCAGCCCCTTGTTGGGGACTCTAGCACAGTAGGAAGCCACCAAGCTCCGATGTTTTGTGCGGACATTGGAAGGCCCTGCATTTGTCTGGTACAGTCAGCTCCCCATTGGATCGGTGACCGGCTAGGAGGATCATCACCTGAAATTCCTATACCAGTTCAGATCCACCACGCGGAATACCAACATCAGAAACCTCTTTAATTGAAATCAAAGGCCTGATGAGAAAGTCGCAGACTTTATCACCCGGTGGAATGGGCTCACATACTACCTCGACATTCCACTGACTTAGGAGAAATTAATGACGATGTGCGTAGGGAATGTCAAAACAGAACTAGTTCCTTCCCTAATCACTCAGAACTACACTAGAGGATTCCAAGACTTCTCAGATAAGGCCTAGCACCTCGAGGAAGATCTGCAATAGGATAGTCAGGCACATCCGCTACCCCCTATGATCCCAGAAAGAAGGGTTTCCAGAGCCGAGCCCACCGCGGTGGCCCAAATAGAAGCCCCTAGGCAGCAATAATTACTTCCAGTAGCACCAGCTCCGCAACCTTGCAGATGCGCGCCACTACAGGCGTAGCCTCCTGCCTAGCAGTGATCACCTTAGAATCGGAAGGTTTCCCCGCGCAATGCGCCACCGCCGCCTAGGTGGGATAATCAAGCTCCGCCTCCTCGACAGGCTCCTTTGGCCCCTCGTCAGGGCCAGGAACCAAGATCCCCCTATCCAGAAAAAAGACACCAGACTTACTCGTTCAGTAAGGATCAGGTCCCCAGTTACTTCTATAGTTCCCTAGAGCAGGGGATTGTAATCTTACTTGAGTGCAGAAGGCAGGAAGAGGCGAATCTCACCAATCGCCCCAACTACTGCCCCTATCATCAGATTCTGGGAAACACTCTCAAGAAGTTCTATGTGTTTAAAGACTGGCTCCAAGACCAGGTTGATAACAACATAGTCAGGCTGAGCCCAGCCCCGACATAAGTGGCATGTGTCTTTGTGAGGTCAGAAAGAGGTAGCGACGACAACAGTGAGTGGCAGTAGGTTCCCAGCCGCAGATCCCAGAAGTATGATGACTGGATGGCTCGTAAAACAGTCTCTCACAACCATGATATTATTCGGGCATGCCTAAATCAGCTAGAGCCTTCAGAAGCTGCGTCCAACACCTCTGCATCATCATCTCGGCTGGCCTCTTCCCAGAAGAGCAAGCATCGGCGGTGCAAGATATAGCAATGTGCTCCACCAATTCCATCATCATCCCACAATCTCATTGACTTAATGCTGCTTGAGATGGGGATCCCTCCTAGAATCCGCCTAGGGGTGGATGATTCATCAAGTGATAGTCAGGGGTACACTTCAGTTAATACCATGGAGTTGGTAAATCCCTATATGACTCCCGACGAAGGGGAACGCCAGGAGAACCTCCCTAACGTCCCCAGCTGACGCCAATGTCAATGGAGCTGCGGCCATATGGGTCATCAAGGCATGTCAGTTGGCACTTTCAGCTAGTATGTGCACGCCACTGAGACCAGACAGCAGGCCCAGAGCAGAGCTCATCATGTGCAACATCCTCATTTGGTGTCCTCAGATCTACCTCCACCGTCGTTTGTGCTACTAGATCAGGCAGAGCTACCTTGTCTGTATTACAGCCAGTCTCGCCCTTCTACAGGCTAATCTCAGTTGTCTGGTCCTCATTCGGTAGCTACTCTTCAGGCCTCGACTAGTGAGCAATGGTAAGTACCTAGCACTAACTAGCCGCCGGTCCAAATGGTAGGGCCTTCCATGCCTCCAATAGCAGAGAGGCCCCCTGTAAGAAGAATTTTGTGCTTGGCGTGGAAGTATGATGTCCTCAAGCACCTTTTCGGTATCCTAGTGAGGCTTTATATCCTTGAGTCCCTTCACTTGTCATCATACATGCGTGAGGCACTCACCGAGGCTCTAAGAAGCCCCCTCCAGTTTGAGACAAAGGTAGCAGCTACAGAATCCTTCCATGCTGAGGCAATTGATAATACTGAATTCCAGTCAATTATCTCATTCTCTGTTGAAGACCAAGACCCTCCCATACGGGGGCACATTCATCCATTATACATCACTGACCAGTTCAATGGCGTGGAAGTCCGCAACTATCTAGTTGACATGGGCTATGGAATTAACCTAATCCCGACTCGGACACTACGGAAGCTGAGGTTATCTGAGGATGATTTAACTCCCTCCGACCTAAGAATATATGGATACGACAAGAACGAGAAAACCCCAGTTGACAAGATTTGTTTGAAGACCCAGTTCAGTGGCCTAGTTTCCATTACCGAATTCAGGGTTGTCTCCCAGGACACCATGTTCAACGCATTTATGGGAAGTCCATGGCTCCACCTGAATGCAGCGATCCCTTCATCATATCACCAATGCTTCAAATACTCCCTCAATGATCGAGGTGGTGTGATCCAAGGAGATGTGTCTCTTTTTGCCTCTTGTGAAGTCCTCTATCTGGACACTGACTATTACAAGAGAAAGGATAATCAGATTCTAGCAAGTGAGATTGAGCCCGCCACGGTCACAAGTGATCCCTGGGCAGGCTTGGATGATGCCTACATCTTCCCGATCCATTAGTTGGAGGCCACGACCCCCGACATGGTACAATGCTTTGTTGTTTTGGGTACGGGATGAATTAATATTCCCAAGTCCAAGTGACATAGGAAAATCACATCATAATCCTACAATAACCAAGCTTAAGTGATCCTAGAACCTCATACCCTTATACGGTATTTGGACGTCCGGCTCATGGAAATGTCGGTACGTCATACGTGTCTGTTTCGCCAGGCTGGAATTAACCGGATCCAGGAGAAGCACCACTACTGCTTTGATGTTATTAAGCATGGACCAATGGACCGAAGACCAGATGGGATCGGATCAACCACCTTCATCGCCATGGTCTCAGAAGCACCTGAATCTCACGATATTCTAACCACTGCCGCTCAAGCCGGCACCAGACTCCCATCGGGGTCTGGTATCTCGGAAGCAACTTCCCCTGTGGAAGATCCCCCCATAAGTGTATTAGAGGATCTAAAGGATGCTCCCCCTGCCTTCGAAGAAGGCATCTCTACCATGGTCAATGATCTGGTACATGTGAACCTTGGTAGCGAGGCATATTTGAGACCCACATTGATCAGTGCCGCCATGTCCCTCGAGGAGCAGCAGCGGTACATGAACTTCCTTAAGCAGCACTGTGATGTTTTCACCTTGAGTTATGGTGAGATTCTAGGACTAGATCCCCAGGTAGTCGTCCACCACCTTGGTCTCCCGACAAACCATCACGAGTTCAAGAAGCCTCGTAGAAAGATGCACCCTTCTCACAGCACTATGGTCGAGGCTGAGGTTGAAAAGCTCATTAGAGCCAACTTTGTCAAGGAGGATCAGTACCCTATGTGGCCGGCCAACATTGTTCCAGTCAGGAAGAATAACGGGAAGATCAGAGTCTATATTGACTTCCGCGATCTCAACTGCCACTGTCTGAAGGATGATTTTCCCCTTCCAGTGACAGAATTTTTGATTGATGCTATGGCCAAGTTCCAAGCCCTCTCCTTCATGGATGGGTATTCTGGGTACAACCAGATCCAGATTTCCCCTGAAGATGAGGATTCCACCGCTTTCAAGGCCCCCCAAGGTACTTTCTATTACCAGGTTATGCCCTTCGGCCTGAAAAATGCAGGTGCCACCTATCAGCGGTCCATGCACCGCATATTGAAGCCAATTCTCGGAACATTGGTGGAATGATATGTGGATGATCTTGTGGTAAACTATCGCCAGTTCCAGGACGATCTCAAGGACCATGAGAAAGTGTTTGGTTTCCTCCGTTCCATCCACCTGAAGATGAACCCATTTAAATGTGCCTTCAGGGTCACCTCTGGAAAGTTTCTCGACTTCGTTGTCAGATATCGGGTCATTGAGATCGACCTAGAGAAGATCAAGGCCATCAGCCAGATGTCCCCCCGAGGAATATTTGGGAGCTTCAAGGGTTTCAAGTCCACTTATACTACATATGCCGATTCATTGCGAATCTGGCTGGAAAGTGTAAGCCCTTTTATCGGCTCATGAAGAAGGGCACGACTTATGAATGGGATGAAGAGTTTCAGAACACGTTTGAGGAAGTCAAGCGGTATCTACTATAACCTCCAATATTGATGCCACCCATCACCAGAAATTCATTGGTCCTTTATGTGACTTCCCTGGAACGGTCTCTCGGCACCCTGCTCACCCAGAATAACAATGAGGGGACATAGAACAACCTCTACTACCTTAGCCGCATGCTCCTTGATACGGATACCAGATAATCTTCCATCGAGCAGAGCTTCCTTGCGCTCGTGTTTTCCAGACAGAAATTGTGACATTACCTGCAGCACCATGAGGTACAGTTTGTCTCTCGGGTAGACCCAATGAAGTACATCCTGAACTTCCCCATGTTGACTGGCCGACTAGCATAGTTGGCGGTAATCCTCCAGCAGTTTGACATCAGGTTCGTGCCTTAGAATGCTATCAAGGGGCAGGCATTGGCAGACTTCCTAGCTGCCCATCCAACCTCCACGGATCAATCCCTGGACATGGATTTTCCTTATGAGGAAATCCACTCAGTCGATCATGTCGTCTCATGTTGTAAAATGCACTTTGACAGTGCCTCTCGGAGCCCCACTGGTAGGAGGCTCAACGATCCTAGGCTCAATAGAGTGGGCCTGGGTATCGTCTTCATCACCCCGGTGCAAGCCGTTTTGCCGTACTCATTCATGTTGTCAGAAGGCTATACCAAAAATGAGACAGAGTATCAGGCTCTCATCACTGGCCTCAAGCTGTCCCTTGAGATCGATGTGCCCCATTTGCACGTGAAAGGGGATTATGAACTAGTTATCAAGAAAGTCAATGGAGACTATATTTTTAGAAAGACAGAGCTCGTGCCATTGTTGGAGTGAACCCTCCATCTAATGGCTCAGTTCCCTTATTGACTGGAGGTTACTCATGTCCCTCGGTCACAGAATGGTTGAGCAGAAGCTTTGGTCGGCATAGCTGCGTCACTTGCAGAGCCTGAGCAGGATGATCTGATTATACATGTGGCACACTAGAGAGTCATTTCCCCCGTCACCCCAGAGGATGACGACGGCCTCTGAGTAAGACATCTTACTACCAGATCCTCCACGTCAAGATCCCCTGGTTCTTCAGATGTGGTGGTTAAAACAACTCCCAACTGGGGATCCCCCTTTGTCGAGTATCTCCAAAACGGTTGCCTCACGGATGATCCGGCTGAGCGCGAGTGAATCCGCCGCTGCGTGCTGCAGTTTACCCTCCAGAGTGGTCCCAGTATTGAGCATATCCTATATAAGCTTGGTTTCGATGGTTTTCTCCTCTATTGCATTCAAGTAGTCAAGATTTATCAGGTCATGCAAGAGGTTCATGCCGGTTCCTGCGGTTCCCACCAGGCCGGGCCGAAGCTGTCCCATCAGATCCGAAGATTGGGGTACTTTTGGCCCTCTATGATCTGTGATTGTATCGAGTTCGCCAAGATATGTCACGCGTGCCAAGTTCATGCTAATTTTATACATCTTCCGCCAGATCCTCTGCACTCCACCAAGTACTCTTGGCCATTTTTGGTGTGGGGACTCGATGTCGTGGGACCGTACCCACCAGCTACAGCTCACCAGTGCAGTTTCATCCTGACCACTATGGATTTCTTCTCCAAGTGGGAAGAGGCAGTTCCAATCAAGGAATTCAAGGCTTGATCAATTGTCAATTTTGTGATCAATAACAACATCTACCGATTTGGATTCCCTCACGCCGTGCTCACCGATAATGACACAAACTTACGAACAGTTGAGTTGAAGAATTGTACGCCACGTACAACATTCGCTCCAACCATACCTCCTGCTATCACGCATAAGAAAATGGATAGATCGAGGCATTCAACAAAACCCTCTCCAATATCATGAAGAAAATGGTTGTCCAAAACAAGAATAGTTGGCCGAAAAAGCTCCCCAATGGCCTCTAGGATAATTGGACGACGACTCGCAATTCCACCCAGGTGACTCCATATTCCCTGGTGTATGGGGCCGAGGCCATTCAGCCCATTGAGATCCAACTTCCATCATTACGCACTACGGTCTATGACCAGCAGGTGCCAGATGAGGTGGCTGAAATCCGTCTAACTGAATTGGAAGCACTTGACGAAAATAGGCTTCATGTCCTGTACAATCTGGAAAGGCATCATAATAAGATAACTAGAGCCTTCAACAAGAAGGTTCGCCTCCGCTCTTTTCTGCAAGGTGACCTGGTATTGGCCTTCTGAGCACCAATGATCCCTAGTAGGAAACCACCCAAGTTGGAGCCCAAGTGGGAAGGACCTTATATAGTCCACAGGTTTTACCCCAATGGAGCATACTCCTTGGTGACCATGGATGGTGAGAGAATAAATCCTCCCACCAATTCCAAGTTCTTCAAGAAATACTTTTTTTGAGCCTCATGGTCTTGTACGACCTTAAACTGTATGGTCCTGCAGGACCTTAAACTGTATGGTCATGCACGACCTTAAAATGTATGGTCCTACATGACCTTAAACTGTATGGTACTGTACGACCTTAAACTGTATGGTCTTGCACGACCTTAAACTGTATGGTCCTGCCCGACCTTAAACTGTATGGTCATGCATGACCGTAAATTGTATGGTTCTGCATGACCCTAAACTGCATGCCGATCCCGCATGACCTTAAACTATCCAGTCCTACATGACTTTAAAATGTGCATCGTCCTGCATGAATTTAAACTGCGCATCATCCTGCATGACGTTAAACTGCATTTTGAGAACAACGTGTGGATTGATTCCAATCTGCATGGGATATGTAGGAATGCTGAGGTGCCCTGCCTTGAGCCCAACCCTGAGCTCTTCTCTTTGACTATTCCCCCTGGGTATAGCTTCCTCGGAGGATCCTTGTATAATATAAAATAGGCTTCCTTAGCCCCACTCATACGAGGATTATAATGGTCGCACCATGTGCCCACTCCAATTCATCTATCCTCCCACGTCTTCACCACATGACGTTAAATTGCATGGCCTTCAAGAACTATGTATGGCTTGATTCCCATCCGCATGGGATACGTAGAAACGCCCAAACATTTCATCTGTTGGCCCATCCCAAATGCCAGAATCTTCCCCTCGGGTCAAGACATGTGGAGGGGTGCATACTTTTTCCCCAATTCACGTTGAGCTAGCCTCGACCCGTCCGTACCTCCCACTCCCTGGAGACGTTCTCCTCTTTCATAGGTGGGTACAACTAGGCTTCACCCACTCCATGACTGTGATTCCATCACCTTACCCGTCTGAAGGCCCCCCTGAATTTTAGATACCCAAAGCTTGACGTACATGGACATTACATTACATTTGTGGAATACTTAGTACAAAACAAAAACATACACACAAGGACCGTAATAGTTTAGTGTCTTTTAAAACTCATAATATAATCTTCTAATCGTGGTGAAAGATCTTCAACATCTCCCATAAAGATCTTCCCCTTTTTTTCTTACCTAAAACCTTTCTTTATATCCTGGGGAAAAGAACACATAAAAGGGGTGAGATCAAATGCCCAGTAAGGGAAAACATAGAGAACATAAAAATATCCATAAACATTTGAATGCAAAAAACTTGAACATAAAATCTAAACATCAAAATCTTGAGCAAAGACATGAATCTTGGAAGTACGTAAGGCATATATCATAAGGGGACATCAATAATGATAAAATAGCATGGTAATAAAACATGTAATTGTGGAAAAACATTAAGCACATGATATTATTTCCATAGTAGCCAAGGCATTACTACCAAGACCATCTTAGTGGACAAAGTCCCTTTCTGAATCGAGTTCACTCATCATTTCAGTCTTTTAACACTGAACCAGATTAACTTACCGTTCAAGCCATGTCTATCTCAATAGATATAAATATTTACCAAATGCATTGGAGGGAGATATAGGTCCCACCCATCTCATAATGAAATCATTCTTACTTGTGCCACAACATAAACATAAATCATTCATCATAACCCAAAGAATAAAATGGGTTTCATAAACATCATTCCATCATCACATAATCCATATAAAAGAAATGGATATCATTTCATAATAAGAAAAGTGAAACCATGTAAATCATAGAGACATTATACTTGAAACATACACATATGAAATAATGTCATCTTAGATGGAAAAATGGTTTTGATAAAACACTTGAAATGAATTCTTGAGGAAAATATCCTTTCTTCGTTAAAATCATTTTCTTTTCAAAAAATGCCATGAACTTATAAAATAAAATTATTCTATTGAAAATATTCATAAAATCATGTAGATTAAGCTTCATGAAAATGAGGCGTTATGAAACCGTAAAAATCAGTTCACGTCGTATAAGTTAAAAATAACATTCTCCTCGTACTTTTGTCGGAAAAGTCAAAAAGTACCTCGTATGGTAAACAAAAAAATATTTCTTACATACCATGTAGTAAAAGTAAAAAATGGGTAAAAAGGACTTTAAACATACATGAAAACATTTTTAGAAAACATGGGCTTGGATGATAAATATAACCCCAGTAAATACTTACGAATAAACAATCTCGAATAAAAATGAGATTGATACATTATCCCTTACCTTAGGTCTGATATGCTTCATACATTTCTGAACCTCCTGTATAATGATTTAAATAATTTCATTGACTTATTACAGAATAATATTCATTGTTATGATATCATATATGGTTCACTTATGACTTTATATTACCCATTCTTTTGTAAGTTCCATGTTAAAGCAACGTTTTGGGTTAAATCGTTTTATTTATCGTACGTGTTTGGAATTATTGTTCTTGATATTATTACTTATATCCTGATTTAATTAATTCCAGAATGTAAAAAATGATTTTTATATAATATATATTCAGTATATACATATATATATATATATGATAGATAGATTAAGTGGAATGAAATACACCGTTCATGGAGATGGTAGGTCGTACGTACGCATGAACGTTGTTTTCGTTTCCTTATTGAATTGAATGAAATTAAGTAGATGACATACATATATATACACATAAATCCAGTATCATTATTATGTCATATATTTCATGATTACTTATTATATATTCTTTATAATCATTCATGAATGGTTAACATAGAGAATGAATCTTATCGCATCGTGGAGACGGTAGTCCGTACATACGCACGAGCGATGATATCATTCCCATGATCGTGGAATTGCATTGAAGTGTATGTATAATATTTCAGAATCAATGTCACGTTGAAATAATCATATATAGTTATTTATTTACACCATTATACCCATCCAAGTAAGGTGGTGGTCGAAAACAGATTACACCATGGCGTGGAGACGGTATTCCGTACGTACGCACGCGCGGTGATTTCATTTTCCGTAGGATGGATAGATGGTGAAATAGGGTTGTTTCATACTTATAATAACATATAAGTATATGGGTGATACTGATGTTATTACTTCATAATGAAACAACTAAAGAAGAAGAATTAGAAGAAGAAATAAAGTTGAAAGAATCGGTAACGGATATTACCTTTTCTTTCGACATGCCTTTTTAAAACCTCCTCTTAGGGCACTAAGATTGGTCTTTAAAGAAGACTAGAACCTATAGGATATTTATAGGGAAGTGGAGAAGAAAAATCGTCAGGGTTTGGCCGAGCATGAAGGCTGAAAGTGGTGTGAGGAAGAGAGGGAGGAGGTGCCCTTTTATAAGGGAGGAGAGGGGCACCTTTGGAATAACTAAAAATATTATTTTATTATAAAGTCATATTCGGTTTTTAATTTCTCCAAATTGAGTTATTTCGAAGATATGGTAGTTATGGGTCTAAATACTCTCATAAAATAGAATTTATAAAAGTTTAGGTTTCTATTTTAGCCTTATCATTTAGATTTAACTTTAAGTTAAATAATTTTTCTTTTACCGTGTCTTCTTGTTTTCTTACACTATAAGGTTAATAAACTTACTATAACAAGACAAAAGAACCCCAAGTTGTTTATTATTAATATATATAACCTTATATAAGTCATTTGGACGAACCTTAGATTTTTAGGAATAAAATAACAATTAATAATATAATATTTGTTTTAAAAACTATTTTATGTCAATTTTGACACTATTTGGTAATTGATTTTTTTGAAAGTCATAAAAGATTTATTAGTTCGAAAAAAGTTAACTAAATAAATACTAACATGTCATATTAACCTATAAAATTATTGTAATTCATAAAAATTCTCAAATTACATTAATTTGGGTATTTATAACATAAATTATGTCTATATTTCATTAATAAGATAATTATTGCATCATCATTGTGTCATAAATAAATTAACTTATTTAATGTCTAAAAATTATAAATAAAACATCATTATGTAGGAAATATTTTTATCTTTCTAATGAATATTTGTATTCGAATTTATCTTATGTATAACCCTATATTAAAAATTATTTAGTTATTAAACTTTGATTTTAACTATTTTAACCCTTATTTAAATAAATTAATAATAAATGTCCTCATCTAATCCAAGTGGTCCTAAATGGTCATATTTTATTCCTAAGTTTGTTTTTGGTCTAATTACACTTATACAATAGAATTAGGACATGTGTTAGGGTAATAATAATATCATTTGTACCCTTAATTACCCTATTTACTTTTAATCGTGGTAAAAAAAGTAAAAAGTTACTATTCACAAAAATAAATATTTTCATCTCATTGAACCAAATTTTAGTTCTTGATATTAACCATATCTCTCGGATTTTTGAAATTTCACTCACAGAAGCGGTAAAATTAAGTTTTATGTGAATTTTCAAATTCCCCTAGGAGTTGGGTAAAAGACGGTGAAAAGTTCAATAAAATTTTTATATATCTAAAATTATTATAAAATGAATCCAATGACTTAAATTGAACATATATAGGTATTATGTATCGATTTTGACCTAAAATAAATTTAAATAAAATAAATAATTATTTAAATAAAAAGTCGGTTTTTGAATAGTAACCCAGTGTTTTCACTATTCATCAAAAATTGAATGTTTTTAGAAAAATACCAAAAATTTATCCTAGGATAATTTTGATATTCTGAATCCAAAAATGAAGTCCATTTTGAAAGAAAAAATTTATAAAATTTCAAAAAGTGGGTATTACTATTCATAACGGCTAGTATATATAACATATCGTTGTTTAGCGAAACTCGGTATTGCGTACAACACACGCTATTGTGGAAGGTTTTGATTGTGTATAATGTAAGCCAAGTCAGGGATGCATTTTGTGCAAGCTCCTTTTGGTGTAGCGTAAAACACAAGATATTAATGAAATTAAAAAGAATATTTTTCATAAAATCTCGTGGTGTTACATTCTACCCCCCTTAAAATGAATTTCGCCCTCAAAATTCGTCGGGGTTATAAATGGTTTACTAATCGAAAGTTTCTTTAATATAAAACCACATTATAAAAAGGAATACCAAAACTTGACTTTAAAAACTAAAGTATGAATCGTAACTGTTACCCAAATTAACTAATCACTGGGTTTCCACATAGGAGAACATAGGTGAAAATATGGATATAGAAGAAAAATCTAACCATCATATTCTGATGGAGAGTGGTAGAGAACATGGCTATGAAAATCCGTCAATCACAAAGCCATAAATTTGTGATGATCTAAGGTACCATCTAATTCATTGGATATAAGGGCACTATGACAACATTTTTGGTTTTCAAGATCATTTCCCTAATGTTGAAGAATTTTAATTAGAATAAATACATACTTTATTTTGGTATAATCTCACTGTTGTTTGTGCCTTGAACAATTTCCACTTCATCTATTTATGAAATGAAGTTGAATTTGTCTTTAGATAAGTTTTCGAATATCATGTGATAGAATGATAGGTCATTCCATCTGTCTCAAACATAAGTTAGCAAAAGTTATATACATAACTCTATCTATGGTGAGATTAATCATATATGGTTCCAAAATGGACTTATACTTCATCTATCATCCTGTATAATAAAATTAAACTAGTTTCTACTAACCAGGGACTTCCTGTAGGCCAGTGGTAGGAAATAAAGGCTCTTCGCACTTCGGTTGTGGGTTCAATTCCCACAACCTTGTCTGACGTGACGAGTTATCACCTGTTCTGCAGGTTTTCCTTTTTTTATAAAAATACAATATTATAACTTTCCATCAATAATATTGAAAATGTTCTATCCTTAAACAATACTAACTTATGTCCAAAATAATCCATTCCAATCTTTAGGCTTATCCAAAATACTCTAGTCCATTCTCATATTATAGTGAAAACGATTACCAGAGAGTTGATATAACAAGCATGTTAATACCATCATTGATCCCCAAATATCATAAGATATGTCTTGTTGGTCACATTCTAAACATTCGAAGGACTTAATCATGTATTCTCTTGAAACATGAATACCCATTGAATCTTAGTGAAAACATGAGTGCTGTCAAAATTTAACTCTTTCCACATACCAAAACCCCAAAATTCTCTATACTCAAACCATGATATAACTATTTCCTTATATCAGTCATGAGCTCATGAATACTGTAAAACATTTCATTTTCTCCTTATCCATTCATTATGCGTATATCATCTTCTTTCCAAAAATATCTCAATCACTTTCCATGGTTTTCGATACCATAAAATTATTGAAAACCACAATAGACCAATACATAAAAATTCCAATATTCCACGATACTATATACAACATTATTTTGGAATCCCATTACATAAACACTTAATCATTCCACCACATCGTTGTCATATTCAACATCGCCAATAGTGATCACATGTGACTTCCCTTTGTCCTTTTCATTAAGTGGTTGCTCATGTCGATCATCATTAACCCTTGGATTAGGGCATTGATTAGCATAATGCCCCATTTCATTGCACTTGAAGCATTGAAGTGTTGGTGGTGCGTTCTCTGCAGTCTTTTCTTTATTCACATCATTATCAACCCTTTTTCCATTACTTCGACACTCAGCTGCTCGATGACCTTCTTTTCCACACTTAAAACATTCTCTAGTACCTATTAGGAAATCTCCACCATGCTTCTTTCCACACATTGAGCATAAAGAAACATTCATCTTCTTTTCACCATTGTTCTGAGATTTCTCCTTGAACTCCATCTTTTTTTTCTTGTCAAAACCATGAGATGGATATGTAACACCAACTTCAATTTATCACAACTCACAATTTCTTCATATATACTGAATTCTCTTATAGCTAATTCCCTTCTAAGTCTTGGTTTTAAGCCACTGAAGAATCAATCAACTTTACTTTTAGGTTGGATGATAAAGCCAGATTCATACATTGCAAGACTTGTAAAATTCGCTTCGTATATACCAACAGATTCGTCATCCTTTTGCTTTAGTTCAAGAAACTCTTTCTCCATCTTTGTTCGAAGAATACGAGATAAGTACTTTTTGAAAAATAAGTTCTTGAACTCGTCCCATTCCATGGACTCAATTTCAACTCTTGGCCTCATATTCTTGATAAGATTCCACCATTGATCAGCTTCACCTTACAAACGATATAATGCTAAGATGACTTTATCATGTTCAGAACATTGAAGAACTGAAAATATATTTTCAGTGGTACTGATCCATTTTTCAGCAACAAGTGGATCAGAAGACCCACTGAAAGAAGGTGGACGTTGCCTCATGTAGGACTCAATAGAATATTGTTCCCTTATCTGCTCATTTAGAAGTCCAGAATGATTCATAGCTTTTGTAAGTATAGAAATAAGATTTTTCACTCCATCTCCCATAACATTTGTTTTTTCAGGAGGACAATCATTGCATTGTCCATTACATTGATCAGCACGGTTCCTTCGTGTTCCATCCATCGTCTAAAACCCAAAAAGAATAGTTCGAGAGGAAAAAATCATGCTATGGAAAACAACATAATCAAGGGGGAGTACTTTCAATATCTAACATCTTAGGTTAAATTCTAAGATCGTTACCATAGTTATATCACTATAACCTATACTTATACTTAACCTTAGGGACATCCCTAGACATACTTTATAAATATCTCTAGGGATCTCACTAAAGTTCTCGCATCCTAGTTTCCAAAGGTTGACTAAACCTTTCCTCTGATACCAACTGTAGAGACCCAAATCTTGACATACATGGAAATTACATTACTTTTTCGTAATACATAGTACATAACAAAAATAGACACATAAGGACCGTAATAGTTTAGTGTCTTTAGAAACATGAAATATAATCTTCTAATCGTGGTGAAAGATCTTCAACATCTCCCATAAAGATCTTCCCATTTTTTTTCTTACCTAAAACCTTTCTTTATATCATAGGGAAAAGAAAACATAAAAGGGGTGTGATCAAATTCCAAGTAAGGGTAAACATAGAGAACATAAAACAATCCATAAACATTTGAATGCAAAAACTTGAACATAAAATCTAAACATCAAAATCTTTAGCAAAGACATGAATCTTGGAAGTACGTAAGGAATATATCATAAGGAAACATCAATAATGATAAAATAGCATGGTAATAAAACATATAATTGTGGAAAAACATTAAGCACAAGATATGATTTCCATAGTAGCTAAGGCATTGCTGCCAAGACCATATTAGTGGACAAAGTCCCTTTCTGAATCGAGTTCACTCCTCGTTTCAGTCCTATAACACTGAACCAGATTAACTTACCGTTCCAGCCATGTCTATCTAATGAGATATAAATCTTTACCCAATTCATTGGAGGGAGATATAGGTCCCACCCATCTCATAATGAAACCATTATTACTTGTGCCACAACATAAACATAAATCATTCATCATAACCCAAAGAATAAAATGGGTTTCATAAACATCATTCCATCATCACATAATCCATATAAAAGAAATGGATATCATTTCATAATAAGAAAAGTGAAACCATGTAAATCATAGATACATTATACTTGAAACATACACATATGAAATAATGTCATCTTAGATGGGAAAATGGTTTTGATAAAACACTTGAAATGAATTCTTGAGGAAAATATCCTTTCTTCGTCAAAATCATTTTATTTTCAAAAAATGCTATGCACTTATAAAATTAAAGTATTTTGTTGAAAATAGTCATAAAATCATGTAGAGTAAGCTTCATGAAAATGAGGCGTTATGAAATCGTAAAAATCCATTCACTCCATATAAGTTAAAAATAACATTCTCCTCATACTTTTGTCGGAAAAGTAAAAAAGTACCTCGTATGGTAAACAAAAAAAGATTCCTTACATACCATGTAGTAAAAGTAAAAAATGGGTAAAAAGGAATTTAAACATACATGAAAACATATTTAGAAAACATGGTCTTGGATGATAAATATAACCCCAGAAAATACATACGAATAAACAATCTCAGATAAAAATGAGATTGATAAATTATCCCTTACCTTAGGTCCGATATGCTTCGTACGTTTATGAACCTCCTGTATAATGATTTAAATAATGTCATTGAATTATTACAGAATAATATTCATTGTTATGATATCATATATGGTTCACTTATGACTTTATATTACCTGTTCTTTTGTAAGTTCCATGTTAAAGCAACGTTTTGGGTTAAATCGTTTTATTTATCGTACGTGTTTGGACTTGTTGTTCTTGATATTATTACTTATATCCTGCTTTACATAATTCCAGAATGTAAAACATGATTTATATATAATATATATTCATTATATACATATATATATCATAGATATATTAAATGGAATGAAATACACCGTTCATGGAGACGGTAGGTCGTACGTACGCATGAACGCTGTTTTCGTTTCCTTATTGAATTGAATGAAAATAAGTAGATGAAATACATATATATACACATAAATCCAGTATCATTATTATGTCATATATTTCATGATTACTTATTATATAAACTTTATAATCATTCTTGAATGGTTAACATGGAGAATGAATCCCATCGCGTCGTGGAGACGGTAGTCCGTACGTACGCACGAGCGATGATATCATTCCCATGATCGTGGAATTGAATTGAAGTGTATGTATTATACTTTATAATCAATAAAACTTTTCACTAATCATATATAGTTATTTATTTACACCATTATACCCATCCAAGTAAGGTGTTGGTCGAAAACAGATTACACCACGACGTGGAGACGGTATTCCGTACGTACGCACGGGCGGTGATTTCGTTTTCCGTAGGATGGATAGATGGTGAAATAGGGTTGTTTCATAATTATAATAACATATCAGTATATGAGTGATACTTATGTTATTACTTAATAATGAAACAACTAAATAAGAAGAAGTAGAAGAAAAAATAAAGTTGAAATAATCGGTAACGGATATTACCTATTCTTTCGACACGCCTTTTTGAAACCTCCTCTTAGGACACTAAGATTGGTCTTTGAAGAAGACCAGAACCTATAGGATGTTTCTAGGGAAGTGGAGAAGAGAAATATCTAGGGTTTGGGAGATCTTGAAGGCTCAAATTGGTGTGAGGAAGAGAGGGAGGAGGTGCCTTTTTATAAGGGAGGAGAGGGGCACCTTTGGAATAACTAAAAATATTATTTTATTATAAAGTCATATTCGGTTTTTAATAGCTCCAAATTGAGTTATTTAGAAGCTAAGGTGGGGATGGGTCTAAATCCTCTCATCCAATATAATTTAGAAAAGTTTAGGTTTCTATTATTGCCGTATCATTTAGATTTAACTTTATGTTAAATAATTTTTCTTTTACCGTGTCTTGTTGTTTTCTTACACTATAAGGTTAATAAACTTACTATAACAATAAAAACGAACCCCAAGTTGTTTATTATTAATATATATAACCTTATCTAAGTCATGTTTCTGAACAATATATTTTTAGGAATAAAATAACAATTAATAATATAATATTTGTTTTAAAAACTATTTTATGTCAATTTTGACACTATTTGGTAATTGATTTTTGTGAAAGTCATAACAGAATGATTAGTTCGAACAAAGTTAACTAAATAAATACCAACATGTCATATTTACCTATAAAATTATTGTACTTCATAAAAAGTCTCAAATTACATTAATTTGGGTATTTATAACATCAATTATGCCAATATTTCATTAATAAGATAATTACTGCATCATCATTGTGTCATAAATAAATTAAATTATTTAATGTCTAAAAATTATAAATAAAACACCATTATGTAGGAAATCTTTTTATCTTTCTGATTAATATTTATAGTCTAATTTATCTTATGTAACCCTATATTAAAAATGATTTAGTTATTAAACTGTGATTTTAACTATTTTAACCCTTCTTTAAATAAATTAATAATAAATGTCCTAATCTAATACAAGTGGGCCTAAATGGTAATATTTTATTCCTAAGGTTATTGGTGGTCGAATTACACTTATCCAATATAATTAGGACATGTGTTAGGGTAATAATAATATCATTTTTACCCTTAATTACCCTATTTACTTTTAATCATGGTAAAAAAAAGTAAAAAGTTACTATTCACCAAAAATTATTTTCATCTCATTGAACTACATTTTAGTCCTTGATATTACCTGTGTCTCTCAGATTTTTGAAATTTCCCTCACAGAAGCGGTAAAATTAAGTTTTATGTGAATTTTCAAATTCCCCTAGGAGGTGGGTAAAAGACGGTGAAAAGTTCAATAAACTTTTTATATATCTAAAATTATTATAAAATGACTCCAATGACTTAAATTGAACTTATATAGGTATTATGTATCAATTTTTACCTAAAATAAATTTAAATAAAATAAATAATTATTTAAATAAAAAGTCTGTTTTTGAATAGTAACGCAGTGTTTTCACTATTCATCAAAAATTGAAAGTTTTCAGAAAAATACCAAAAATTCACCCTAGGATAATTTCGATATTCTGAATCCAAAAATGAAGTCTATTTTGAAAGATAAAATTTATAAAATTTTAAAAGATGGGTATTACTATTCATAACGGCTAGTTTATATAACATATCATTGTTTAGCGAAACTCAGTATTTCATACAACACACGCTATCATGGAAGGTAGCTATTGCATGTAATGAAAGCCAATTCAGGGATGCGTGTTGTGCAAGCTCCTTTTGGTGTAGCGTAAAACACAATATATTAATGAAATTAAAAAGAATATTTTTCATAAAATCTCGGGGTGTTACATGAATGGTATGGATGCTAGGCCTAAGGGCTCTCTTACCACTTTGGGCCGACACCCTCAAGGGTGTCGAGAAAAAAATTGATACGAGTCCCGCATTACGAATATGATCAGTGGTCGATGCTAGTTTATTGCTCCCATTTTAGGTCACTATATAGAAGATGTGTTACGAACATGGTCAATAGTCATCCTGGATTGTTAGGACCACCCCAAGATATCCCAAACATTAGGTGTAGTGGTTCATTCTACCCCAATGTATCTAAGTGACAGACTCCCTTTGGGCGATGCCAGCTATCAGGCCCCATTGGACAGAGATAGCCAAGACCGACACTTTGTTTACCACACTGAGCACCGCTCATGTGGGCTTATGAGCTATCATGCGGCAGTACCCGTAAAAGAGGGTGTATGACCTTCCATCTGGCCCGAGTTCTCTCTCCTAGGATTGTACAACATGGTGTGGGATTATTTCCTCATTTACATCGGGTTTCTCACCATGTCGTACACATCCCGGGATAAGACCTCCCATGGCCCCCGTCCTTACTGCAAGACGTTAAAATGTGAGCTGGTCAGGCCTTCCTGACTGAGGCCCAGCCTCAGGCCCCTTGGCCTTCTTGGGCCCCTGGCCCTCATCCTCACCGCAAGACGTTAAAGTGCGAGCTAGACAGGCCTTCCTGACCGAGGCCCAGCCTCAGGCCCCTTTGCCTTCTAGGGCCTCGGCCCGGGTTCTCTTATGGGATTGTATGGTGTGGTGTGGGGTTATGTCCTCATTCACGTCGGGATTTCTGTCGTGCCGTACACCCCCCACCCCCTTTCGATAGGGTATATTACCCTCATGTGTCTTCAAGGACTACGTGTGGCTTGATTCCCATCCTTATGAGATAAGTGGGACCGCCCAGATAGTTCGCCTTTTGGCCCATCCCAAACTCTAGAGTCTTTCCTCGGCCCCCTTGGCCCCTTTTCGAGCCCCTGGCCCAAATTGTCGTGGGTTGTATGGTGGGATACAGGATCATGTCCTTGTTCACGTCGGGTTACTCACCACGCCATACACCTCCTGTGTGGGGGTATCCTACCCCTGTTTGTGTAACTCCAAGAACTATGTATGTCTTGATTCACATCCTTATGGGATACGTAGGACCACCCTAATGTCTAGACTCCAGGTCCAGCCCCATCTCTTAGAGATCTCCCTGTTATCTAGCCCCCTTGGCCTACCCTTTCCCAGGGAGAGGAGTATATTGTGTGGTATGGGACTATGTATTCACTCACATTATTTGTGATGACCACGCCATCTACCACCTCCTCAGAGTTCTCTATTTTATTACACTATACTCATCCCTTCAAATTGGTTTCTCTCTAGTTGATAACCACTCGTCGACCATTTTTAGTGATTAACCAACGTGTCTAAAGGGTACTCTGGTTTAGTACCTATAATGTTGGGTTCTACTCGGACATTATTCCACCCATTTCCCAGGCTTCTTGTTCCCCTTCATTAGGGATTCCATCACCTTTCACATCCAGAGGGACCCCCGAATGGCCTGGATGCATGGACCAAGGGCCCTCCTACCATCAAGGGCCAACGTTCTTGATGGTTTCGAAAAACAAACTGATACAAGTCCCGCATTGAGAATACGGTCTGCGGTTGATCGTCTATTATTGTTCCCATTTCAGGTAACACGATAGGGATACTGCGTTTCCTCCATGGTCAATAGTTATCCTCAATCGTCACGCCAACCTCATTAAGCCCAAAGTGTCAGTTACATGATTCACATCCTTCTCCACCTCATCATGTCCAAGTGAACATCCAACACTCTTGACACTATTCCTTAGTGTGCATTTTCATGTTAGGGGAGAAAAGCCATGGTAAGGGCGTCATTCAGGGCTCCGCACCGATTTCCCTTTGATGGGTATTCTAGGAATTTGAATAAAGATCTTCCTCCCTTGTTTCCCACACCGAGTTTGAATCACGTGGGCTTAGGGATCGGGTTGAGGTCTGTGCTTACTTAGAAGGTTTCCATCCCTCCATGGTCCGAGATCTAAGACCATAAAATAAGATCTCCCCAGAACTATGTACGGCTTGATTCCCATCCTCATGGGATATGTAGGAATGCCCAAGCCTATTGTCTTTGGGTCCAGCTTGAGTTCTGCTAATTTGTCTTTTTTCTCCCGCCTTCTAGACCTTGAATATGGGTCTGTGTGGTGTGGTATGGGAGTACCTCCTCATTCACATCAAGTTTGCAATTGCCACACCACGTGCACCCCGTTATAAAAAATAGCCCTCTTGTTTCCTATCCCGCATGGCATTAAACTGTATGTTTCCTTGCGCGACATTAAAAGGCACCCTCTAGAACAACGTATGGCTTGATTCCCATCCTTATGGGATATGTAAGACCACCCGTACATCTCGTTTTCAGGTCCAGCTCAGCTAGGAGCTAGTTTCTCCAGCCACTTTCACTCTCACCCCTATTTGTGCCCCTTGGCCTGAGGTTCCCCTCTAGGAATTGCGCATAGTGTGACGTGGGATCATGTCCCCATTCACGTCGGTTATGTTTTATGGCACCATACACATTTACCACATAGAATCATCTCTGCTACGTCTGTGCTGCATGACGTTAAAATGCATGCTTGGTCCTATGACATGACCCTAAACTGTGACATTATCATCCTGGACGCACGATGAAAAATGGCAATGCATTGTGATGACCTCATCATAGAGGATATCACGTTGGGTATCAGTCATTTACCATACCGTTTGTCAATTCCTACTATGGACTGATTCTTGTGGTGATGTTAGGGCCTGCTACCCTAGGCCTGTCGCATCACAAAAAAAATCACTCCCCTTAAAGGACAAACAATATTTATCAAATACCGATTCTTTTGGTGTGTGGTCTGCGCCCGCACACCCCTTTTATCCCTAGCACTGGTACCTCACCATTCCCCACTTCAAGAACTACGTGCAGCTTGATCCCCATCCTCATTAGGTACGTAGGAACGCCTTTGTACTTTGCCTCAGGCCCAGCTCAACTCTCGTTTTCGGTCCCTTGACCTAAAACATCCCTCAAGGAACATGTGGTGGTTGGGACCCCTGGTTCCCATTCACGTCATGTTTTTTTAATTACTCGTCATGAGTCTCCCGCGTTCCCTCCCATCCTTGGTCTTAATTCTATGACCATAAACTAAGATCTCCATATGGGAAGGGACTCGACTCCCTCTATCTAATATGTCTCGTTGTCGTATTCAGATGTGTTTTGACAAAGAGCCTGAAGTGTGGAATTTTCATGGAGACATTCCTCCCGTTCCATGTCCAAACTTCGTGCACTACTAGAAATTTGACTTTTCCCAACGCTTTTATACCAACGGTTTGTAAAAACCGTTGGTATAGGTCCTTTTCCCAACGGTTTGGCCAAACCGTTGGGAAATCCCACTTTGCGGCCACCTTTCCCAACGGTTTTAGCAAACTGTTGGGAAAGGGTATGGATTTCCCAACGGTTTGGCCAAACCGTTGGGAAAAGTCCACTTTGTGGCCACCTTTCCCAACGGTTTGGCCAATCCGTTGGGAAAAGTACACTTTGTGGCCACCTTTCCCAACGGTTTGGCCAAACCGTTGGGATAGGTATACCCTTTCCCAACAGTTTTGGAAAACCGATGGGAAAAGTCCACTTTGTGGACACCTTTCCCTACGGTTTGTCCAAACCATTGAGAAAGGGTATAGCTATCCAAGATAATTTCAAGAATCAATAACTATACCAACGGTTTTCAAAACTGTTGGTATAGACCTATACCAACTGTTTTGACAACCGTTGGTATAGGTCTTGAGAATTTTTATTATATCTTCTTACCGAGAACATTATATAAATCAAAATTTAAAATAATTATGACAATAAATATATATATTTATGTAATTATGTTCACAAAAGTCATGTTAGGTTAGTGGTTAAGTCGTTCAATGATAAACTAGGGGTCCTGGGATCAAATCCCAGCAAATGTTTTTTTTGAAATACATATACCAACGATTCAATAACCATTAGTATAGATTTTCATATTACTTATACCAACGGTTTCCAAAACCGCTGGTATAGGTCTATACCAACGGTTTTCACAAAACCATTGGTATAGACCTATCCCAACAGCTTACTTGGCAACGGTTCTCCAAACCATTGGTATAGGCTATACCAACGGTTTGGAGGCCTATACCAACGGTTCCAAACCGTTGGTATATGTTAGTTTTCTAGTAGTGGTGGGCTCGCTATTTGGATCCTCATCCTCTTGGAAATCCAAAAGGACCCTCAGACTACATTAATGCTAGGATTAAGGGATATCCATCGATGATGGGCCTAAGGGCTCTCCTATCGTTTTGGGCCAACGTCCCTAAGGATCTTGGACGATATTTGTGACAGGTCCCGTGTTTCAAACATGGTCAACGATTGACCCTTAGTTGTCTATCCCCATTCCAGGCTAACACGATATGGATGTTATGTTTCTACTGCGGTCAATAGTTATCCTCCATCGCCACACCGCCATCATTGTGATCCAGATTGAGAGCATCATGATTCACGCATTTCCACTTCCTCATGTTCATGTGGAATTCTAACATACTCGTCTTGACCTCTTCATGCGTCTAGGTGCGCTATATGGATGTGTTGTCATCATTGGGTTAACATTCACTGAGCATCCCTTCTCCCTAACATGCCCCTTCATGTGTCAGGAAAGTTCCCCATTAATTCTTGTTTCCCACATCGAGCATGACTCACATGGGCTTAGTAGTTTTGGTGGGATGTGTACCGGCACAACCAGGCTTCTCCCCGTCCCGGATGACGTTAAAATATGCCTCAAGAACTACGTACGGCTTGATTCCCATCCTCATGGGATACGTAGAGAAACCTTTGTATTTAACCTAGGGTCCAGCCACAGGAATCATAAGTCTCGTTCCTCCCCATTTCCAACCCATGGCTTGACTTCTGGTGAGGAACTGTGTAACTGTGAACTTACCCCAAACAAGTTCAGGATGCCCCAAAATGACATTGGGAAGCGACAACCCCACTCTCCAGAGAGGCCCTATCTGAAAAAAGGAATGATCCATGATCAGACCGATGTGTCCACCTAATGTGCTTCCACCATGGTGGCATAATTTCAAGAGTGTTGGATTCTGTTCGAACAGACCCTCACTCCACATTCCATGCTTTGCATTCCCCTTATTCGGACCCTCACCCTCATTCATGTCTAGAGGAACTCCCTAAAAGTATGGATTCTCAGCATATGGATCACCTACCATCCTAGGTCAACATTCTAGAAGACAAATGGATGGTATTTAGAGTCAGGCCCCATGTTTCGAACATGTTCAGCGGTCAACCCTCATGATTCATCCTCACTTCAGGCTAATCCAACAAGGATACTGTGTTTCAAACATGGTCAATAGTTATCCTTTATTGTCATTCCACCCCCCATAGTGTTCCAGATTTTGGGTATCATGATTCACACCTTCCACTTCCCTATGTTTGGACTAATCCCAACGCCCCTGGTGTTACCCCGCTCGTGCACTAGAGAACACTGGAAGAATGGCTTGTCGATTGTTCTGGGGTCCTAATCCTATGATTGGGCCTCTCCCATGTCTTTCCGGAAGATCCAAATTGGTTACCTAAACCCCGGATGCTCGAAGCTTGGTCGAAAAATTATGTTCAGATGGAATAGCATGGTGATCACCCATTGTTTCTCACATTAGGCTCAACCTACATGATCTTAGGGACTGACCACTGGGCGTTTCACGAATATAACATATGCGTAAAAAATCCGACCCCGATAATGAAACTCATGCATGCTATGGCATCAAATAAATCAAAACATGAAAGTATGTTTGAGAGTTTGAGATCCTTACAGCACTCAGAGGTTTTATCCCTCCCATGGATGGGTTGACCCAATCAAAAGAGAGTTGCAGTTCTGCCACCCTCTGACTTGTGGCATCTAGGAGTTGTTGCCGCCAGCTCAACTCCTGCTCTTCCTTAGCAGCGATGGGGTGCAAGTCATCAACTTCAGTTTTGGCCCGCTCTACGTCAGCCTGAATGACGACCATTTCTTTGGAATCTTTCCTCATACTCTCTTCTTCATCTTCCAGTTGGGCCTTCAATCACAAGATCAGCTCTGATTTTGCATTAAGAGAGGATGAGTGCTCATACGCCTAGATCTATGGCCATTGGATCTCATTTTCAGCCTCCCTGAGCTTCTTGATGTTTGTCGCCTTCCTACGCTGCCAGCCCACACTGAGGCCACAGTCATACTCCTAGATATTCTCCTCCATAAGATCTTGGATGAGTAGGTGAGGGCGCTGGGCATCCACTCCCCCAGCACACAGTTCGCGCAGCCATGAGCGAAGTCTGTCCATATCGTCCAGACATAATTCCTGGGGGGGTCTTTTCGATAAAGCGCACAATTAGAATCAATGATCGGTAGTGGACTATATCGTTGTCCTCTTCGTCAGAGGCTATCTCATCCCAGTCCGTGCAATTGGAAGGCTCATATGCAGGGTATGCCCTCAAGAAATCTTCAGCGGGATCTACGTATAGCGTTAGATCAAGCACGACATCTGGTGTCGGATCAGGCGTGGCGGGACATGGGTTGACCGGTCAATCCTCATCGTCGGAACCCACCTTAATAACCTCAGGCATGACCCTGCCGGTGGTCCCTCCAATGATAGGGAGCGCTTCAGCTCGGGTGGTCTAGGTAACTATCTCCACGATTAATGGAATGCCCCTAGGAGGGGTGCCGCCAGAAATCCTGACCAACCACGTCCCAGCGACCCATGCCAGTCGAAGAACTGTTCATAACAGAGAAGGGAATGCATGTTAGTTGGCATGATCAACATATGACAGTAATGATCTCATTAGAGAGGACTTTCCGAGATCAAACTCGTGGTGACACTTCTGAGTTCATGTTGACGGGACCCCAAAGTGTGGCCCTCCATATATTGTCGGAAGGTCCAGAGATTCTGGAGGATCCACCTCAGGTGCCCTAGCCCCGCCAGACACAGAACCAGATGCGGCCACAGGTGTGGGTTCCGAGGGTTCTGCATCAGCACCCACCGAGGGGTGAGAAGGATGTCTGTGCACAATGTCTTCCTGCATGGTTCAGATTTTTCTAAGAAGTCCATAATGACCTGAGAGCATACCCTGAGGAAAGAAACTTGAAATATTACTGTGAGAGCCTCCGTGAAATCGTCGAGACCCGAGTCATGATCATCGACTTCACCATCCTCCAACAGGGTCCCTCCACTGGCCAAATCCCCCCAAGAGGATTCATCTGATTCTTCTGGTAGGGGGAAGCGCTCTCTCAGCTCAGCAGCCGACAGCTGTGGGGGAACCGTCTGATCCATAAGTACCCTCACCCGGTCTGTCATTGGACGCGGGTCACCCCTGGAATGCACTAAATCCTCTAGCTCAGCTAGATATTGCTCCACCTCTGCTGGGGATACTGCGAAACCGGCCCAGACAGGGCCTATACATGGTAAATCCATCCTGAGACGGTTCAGGTATTTCCACATCTCAGGCGGGCTGAGGAATTCCTGGTTGACATCCCAGATGTCCCAGGCCTCTGGGAAAATAGCATTCTCTGGAATGTCGATATGGCATAGCCGTTTCCCTGGAGCCTGAGTAGATATCCTGCAGAATCCCCTCGGTGGCCGCCCCTCTGGATGGCTTTGCTCTCCTGGGACCACCGGATCCGCTACCGTTGCTGGATCTGCCGCTATTGCCTCACCCTCAGCTGGTGCAGGTCTCACCGCCACAGAAGCCCTGCCACTGTGAGAGTCCCTTTCCGCATTCTTACCCCATCCTCGAGATAGGGAAGGCCCTCCATCACCAGATTGAATAGTTGGATACTTTAGCATTTCCCCCGAATAAGCTGCCTCCCAGCTTATGGCGTACTCCCCCACCAGTCCGAAGGTGGCAGTAGGTGGAGGCAACACATTCCGCATTTTCCCATCTTCTCGTGTGAACCTGAGCCACAATTTCCTCATCACACATGGGTGCTCCTCGTGGAGCACCTCCTAGTAGACCCACGGAGTCAGTCACTGCACTCACCAGAATTTCCTTGCAAAATGGTGTGGGGTGTACGGCTCACAAAGAGGATCGTGGCCCACCCTTTCCACCAAGACTCCACCTCAAAAGGCCAGGATATAGGCCCGGTGCTCTTCCTTCCCCCGACCGTCATCGGTGAGTACCCCCGTCAGCAATGGAAATGGGTGAAAATTAAACTCGTCCACCTTCCACACCTAGTTTAGTACCAACGGTACGGTCAATTTGGCTGGAAAGCTCCCGGCATCATTCAGGATGGATGGGTGTAAATTTGACCCTGGAAGTAATATGGGGTTCAGATATTCGTAAACCCCCCTGATGTGTGTTGTGATCCACCGATACAGAAGGTGGAAGGGCCCGCATATCCTCAGCGGCCTTTTCCCTCGCTAACATTCCATAGCATCATGTACAATCTGGCGAGCATCGGAATCCCCAGATTGACCCACCCTCCTGTGGCCAGCATGGATGCCATGATAAATGTGCTAGGCCACACCCCCATGTTGGTATCCCTCACAGACAGGATCCAACCACAGATAAGGGCCACGGTAAATGCCTCCATCCTAACTATCAGCTGATGTTCAGTATTGACACTGAAACCCCTGGTCTTCCACTAGATTTCCTCCAAGAGCCTCCAACATGAGTGCTCCTTGCCCCGTTGAGCCCCCTTTGGGCAAGTCCGAGGCCTCGTGGGAAACTCATGATCCATCGGGAAGTTCAGGAACTACATGAACCACCACCTAAAGTGGACGTCTCTCACTTCTTCTTTGTCTTCCCCGGGGACCGGCCCCATCAGTGCCATCGCCCATCGCGGCATCTGCCCTGGATCCTCCCACACACTCATGATGGGGAGGAACTCATCGTACATAGCCCCCAATATCGGGACCACTGAAATCTGATGGATATCCCACAGACTGATGTCGACCCCCCCCCCCCCCCATGGTGCAGTTGGAAAGTGTTGGTCCTAGATGACCATATGTCAACAACTATGGAATCATCTGTTTCGGTCAATATATGTGGAATTGGGAGGCCCAAGCCACCTCATACAAACCCACTCTCCTCAGATTGGATCCAAACTCCTCACACGAGGTGCCTACCCAGTAAGCCCATGCCCAATCGTCTGTGAAGTTTCCACCCTAGTGTAGGTCCCACTCCTCGGACCACCGCTTCTTCGAATCCCTCAAGGCTTCCTTCAGTATTGTATGGTACAGAGGAGGATACATCTCTGGATGAAATTCATGTCCATCAATGTTGTTCAAGTGGTTGTACAGGCAGTCAGCAATGATGGGTGTGAAGTCCTGTGCATAACCATCAGCCACCCTGAACCATTGGCGCTGGCACGACGTGCTCCTGACCCAGCAAGCTGGTTCGTCCCTACTTGCCTCGGGAATGAAGACGTCATCCCTTAGCCCAAAGCTGTACAAGGGAAGCCTCCTACACAACAGATAGTTATTTTGGATCTCTAATAGCAGCACCATCAATGAACTATGGTCTGAGTGGATACGGACCAACTCTCCTAGGCCCAGACAATTTTCCATCTCATCCCTCCAGGAGGCGTCTGCAAGTACCCCCTAGGCGGCTTCTTGATGGGCCATTTGGTTTTAAGACTCGGATAATTTTCAGCTCGGGCCATGAAGCTTGTCCGCAGAGCTCATTTGCAAAGCCAAATCACGGAGCATGGCCTCAGCCTGCAGGTGCATGCTCGCATAGCGCTGTCGTGGAGTCAACGACTCGTGGTTCGCCGCGAAGCCCGATTCGCGGAGAGTAGTCACGGAGTACGTTGAGCTTCGCGAATCGAGAGAGAAAAAGGAAAAATTCACGGAGAAGGGAAAGGAAAAAAAGAGAGGTCATCCTCCCCTATTTATAAAAAGGCATCCTTTAGAGCTTCACGGTACGTCTAGAGCGTGCAGAGCTTCACGGCGCACTCGTCCTGCGCGTCGACTGTCCGCCTTGCGAGCCTTATTTGTGAACCATCTCTACGAACGGACAAAGATTTTGGCAATTGACCCTAAGAATTCAACCCTTGATTTCTCCACGGCTCTAAGTCCGAGGGGGGTGGAATTTGTTGGCACCAAAATGTTGGAAGAAAAAGAAGAGAAGAGGTGCCGCGAACTGCCTCACAAAGCCACTTCGCGGAGTCCCCCAAGCACTGCGGCTGCCGTGAAGCAATGGAGGCGGGACACTCCACAAATTCCTTTGACATTCATGAGCCCACCATGAATCAATGGAGGTGGGATGCTCTGCGAATGCCTGTGATGTTCGCGAGCCTTCTGCAAAGCAAGAAGGCTAACCCCTCTGTGAACCCAGCTGACGTTTGCGGCCCGCCGTGAAGCAACCACAGACCTCTTCGCACTGCGTAAGCTCTGCTTCGTAGTACCTCTTTCCTATAAATACCAGGATCCCCCCCCTAATCCCAACGGATGGACAATCCAACCTTTCAACTTCCTAGCTCCCAAATCACAAATCACCCTTTTCTCTGCAAATCATGAGCTATGTGGGGTACTTTTGCTCTGCAAAGTGCCTCCCCCTTGCCTCGTTTTGATCCCCTCTTTTGAGAGGGATTCCTTTTATGAAGCCTAAGGGATTTCATGAAGGAAGGGGATCTCCAAGGGTAACTGGATTGTCACAGAGAATTTATGCTTCGTGAAACACCCCTCAGGTACACGTGATCCACATGCCAAGTCAGGGTCACTGTACTTCGCAAAGCATATTGCTTCATGACACATTGCTTCGCGAGGTGCCTATTCTCTGCGAATGCCTTTCCACATCATGAAGCACCTCCCATTTTCACCTCCTCCCCATGCTAAGGCTAAGTCACCCCACTTCGTGAAGCACACCCATTTGCAAGTGTCCTCCACCACACAGAGAAACCAAGCTCCACAAGGCCCTGCCTATGGACCCCTCTGCTTGGAAAATACTTTTCCCGTGCAACCCTCCAGGTTTGCAAGATGTGATTTCAAAGTCCCCTAGATTATACCGCCCTTTGCGTTTCTTCGCCTAATGCTTCATCACATAGGAACGCTAAAGGCTATTGCTTCTTCACAAAATCATGATAACGTGGACCCCTCGATGGTTCGCTCCGCGACACCCCCTCATCATGGCAATGCCGGTACCTTCCCTCCCACAAGGAGTAGAGGGTACCAATTATGTAAGTCCTAGGGGTGCGAAGTAAACCCAACTTTTTCGAGCTTTAGGACATTAAACTCCCAAGCACCCTCATCCTCAACACATGACATTAAACTGTGACATCGCCCCCTGCCTCTCACGTGGGGCGACCTCACCTTGGAAATTCTCCACGCCCCATTGTATCCACAAGGGATGATATCCTCCTTCTGAGAGTGGTGTTTGTCCACGGGGGAAGGGAAATAACCTTGGTGTTAGCCCCATATCGTTTCTTGTAGGAGGCGGCACCCCTGCCCCTCCTCACTTCCACGGTACCAAGGCTGGCGAAGGGCGTGATAGGGAACAAGGATCCTCCTTTATTCGGACCCAAGTCCCTCTCCCATTGTGCTTTGTTACCCTCGGGCCACCAACCTGGAGTAAGTCCCAACACCATGGTCCACCTCAGAGTATAAGCCCTACTCTTATTCACTTCCCATGGATGCACCTTTCGCGATGTGGTCGTTAGGCCTTTGTTGCCTCTTGTTTATCACACTGAGCGTGACTCACGTGGGCTTAGAGTAAGCATCGACCATGGCACCATCCTCATCCTGCATGATGTTAAACTGTACACCCAAACTATGGGCACTTTGATGCATGTCAAGGCATGGTATGTAAGAATCCTCACGAGGTTCAAGCCCAACACCTATCGGACCCCCGGTCCATCTTCATGTCAGTTCGCCGACACGCCCCACCCGAAATACGGGGACTTTGATCCATGTCAAGGCATGGTACATAGGAAGCCTCACGAGGTTCAAGCCCACCATCCAGTTGTTCTGACGCCCCTTCATGTTGGTTCAACAACCCCTTTTTAATCTAAACTATGGGGTCTTTGATCCTTATCAAGGCGTGCTACGTAGGAAGCCTCCCTGAGGTTCAAGCCCACCACCCATTGGTTACTCCGACCCCCTTCACATCGGTTCACCAACACTTGGGAAGCCTAGAGTGTAAGCCCCACCCCATCCTGAACTACGTGGACTTTGATCCATGTCAAGGCATGGTACGTAGGAATCCTCACAAGGTTCATGCCCAACATCCATCGGACCAAGGTCCTCATTCACATCTGTTCTCCGACACACACCATTATGAACTACATGGTATTTGATCAATGTCAAGTCATGGTACATAAGAAGGCTCCCAGAGATTCAATCCCAACATCCATCGGACCAAGGTCCTCATTCACGTTGGTTCGCCAACACACCCCAATCTGAACTATGTTTTCTTTGATCCATGTCAAGGCATGGTGCGTAGGAAGCCTCACGAGGTTCAATCCAACACCCATCAGACCCCCAGTCCATCTTCACGTCAGTTCTCCGACACGGCCATCCCGAACTACGGAGACTTTGATCCATGTCAAGGCATGGTATGTAGGAAGCCTCATGAGGATCAAGCCCACCACCCGGTCGTTCCGACACCCTTCACGTCGGTTCACCCCTATCCCGCACGACATTATACTGTTGACCTCAATTCAGCGGTAATCCGTTGTCAACTTCATTTGGATGTAGGCCGTCATCAGATGAACTATGCGGACATTGATTCCCTGGCACATGGATACCTAGGAAGCCTCCCTAAGGCTCAAGCCCATCACTCATGTCTCATCCTAATCTCTCCCTCGAGCATATGTGTCTCGAGTAGGTCATTCCCCAACCCAGAGGTTCCACTTCCTCTGGGTCCCATCCAGGCATCCATTCTCACGGGCCACATCCTCATGTGTCCCATAATCCCACCAAACTACGTTGACTTTGATTCCCTGCCACAAGGATATGTAGGAATTCTCTTCGGGGCCCAAGACCAACACTACCATCACCTTCACAACGGTCCCATTTTAGTCCCCCTCTACTCCATGGAATTCTCCGTCATCTATCCTGATTCTTACCCAGGCTGCCACATCATAGTGTGATCATGTCATCCACCCTCCTCGCTGCTCCAAGTAGTACTTGGGATGATATCCACGCGTAAGCCCCAGTATATCTCCGGGTCGTTGTTCTCTGTGTACACCCCGATTCATCACCCCTTAAAACTACATGGGTTTTGATCCCTGTCCTCTACATAGGGTATGTAGGAAACCTCCATGAGGTTCAATCCTAGCCAATGGTAAACATTTTTGTCCCCCATTCTGGGGTGCACTCTCACTGATCCGCCCTTAGTGGTGTTTAGATCAACCATTACGGTGTGACATCTCCCCTCCTTGGGGAGAACCACCTCAGAACCATCCTAATTGGGTGTTCTAATCCAACCATCTTCTAGGTGCTCTCTCATTGGGATGTACCAATCTGATCCGTCTCTATGGGATGTTCTGATCACTCTCATTCCTTCTCCGCAAGACGTTAAACTTGTGGCCTACCTCGTGATGAACATGAGATGCATGAGGAAAACCTCAGATGACACTCCTTTGGATTAACCATCTTCACAAGATGTTAAACATGCGACATACCCTGTGTTAAACATGGGAAGCTGAGGAAAACCTTAGAGACATGCCTCCGGCATATGTTTCCCCACATTCGACGTGTGATGCCTCGGGTTCTGCACCCTTGATATGCCCTCTTATGAGGAAGAATACAGGTTCTCATATGTCCACGCACCCAGAGATGCCTCGAAATGCTTGATGTTGTCGTCTACTCCGACCAAAGGTTTCTACCATGTCAAGACCCTATGGAATATCCTGACGGAAGCAGTTTAGTTACCCGGCGTCAAAGAAGACATGGAACTGGGAACAAGATTCATGAACCATGACTTAAATCTATGAGGGAGACCCGGACTAGGTGACGAGTTCCGAGGTGGAATCCAAGTAAGGAAGAACTAACATCCCATCATCCCATTTCTATCATGGAGCAAACGTCCCCGAACAAGGAACGAATGTGGACCGCCTTTGGAAAGCAAAAATGTGGGGTAACAAAAGTTGCGCCTGTCGCACTCAAGCCGACGGGCGCACACGCCCCGACAAAAGCTTCAGAAACAATGTCTTAGTATCAACTAGATTACTAGAAACATTTAATTCAATCTTTTAAGTATAATTCATAATATTTTCAGGTAATTTACCACCTTCAAGTCCTAATCTATTAAGTAATTAAATTATGTATTTATATTGATTTAGCATATTCCCGAAGACTTTTTGATAAATCCAAAATACTAAAAAGTAATTTAAGTCACCCATCATGTTCATTTCAAATTCTTATTTCATGAATTTTGAAAATTCATTACACAATTTTTTATTTGTAGAACAAAGAATTATATCATCAACATATATTTGAACTAAAAAAATATCTAAATATGATGTTTTCTTAAATAGTGTAGGGTGTGTCCTTCTTAATGAAAATACATTTGATAAAATAAAATAACTTAAACATTCATTCAATGTTCTAAGTGATTGTTTAAGTCCATAGTGATAATTGGTATGTTTAAAAGTAGAATTTGGAAAATGAGGGTTTTCAAAACCCAATGGTTGTTTAACATAAACTTCCTCCACAAGAAAAGAATTTAAGAAAGAAGATTTTACATCTATTTGATATAATTTAATATTCATATGTGAAACACAGGCTAATATAATCTGAATGGAATCTAATCTAGCTATAATTGCACTGGTCTATCCATAATCTATACCTTCTTCTTAGTTATACCCTTTAAAAATTAATATGTACTTATTCCTAGTGATCACACCATGATCATCCTATTTATTCCTAAAAACCCATTTTTTCCAAAAACAGGATTGTCCTATTTTATATTAACTAATTCTTATACCTTCTTTTTTTTTAACTAGTTAAATTATTCTTACATGTATAAAACCCACCACTAATCCATTAATGATTCCCATTTTATTTTTTGTTCTAGTATAGATAAAATATAAAAAAATACTAGATTTCCTACACTTCTTCTATCCTTAAAAACTTTATTTAAACTTCCAATAGCTATTTCTAAGGGATGTTTCTTAATGGTTCATGGATTTAAAGGTACCATAGATTCTATTTCACTAGTATCCATCATTTTAGAATTTGATTTTCCAAAATCAAGTTCCAACTCATAGTCATTTTTATTCTCAAAGAGAGGTTCAAGTACCATGTTTTAAAAAAATAACTTGGCTCATAAAATTGAGTCAATTATGATAAATAAGACCACTTTCATTAAATTTCACATTATTTAATTCTTTAACAAACTTTAAAATTTTATTGAAAAGTCTATATCCATTGGAACTAATAGAGTAACCAAGGAATATTCCTTCATCATTATTTGGATCAAATTTACCAAGATTATCCTTGGCATTTAGAATACAAACCTTGCATAAAAATAATTAAAAGTATAGCAATTTTTTTCTATAATTCCATATATTGTAGGGAACCTTTTTAAAATAGTTCTAATGAGAATTACGATTATGAAAAAAAATAGGCAGGAAGGTTAAAAACATGTTATGCTTTTTCAAAAAAACATGTTTTATTCATAACTTCTGCCCAAAAAAATAGTAGGAAGGTTATATTCAGATTACATTGTTCTAACAATTTGTTTCAAAGCCATATTCCTCCATTCAACAAAACAATTATGTTGAGGTGTCATGGAGGAAAAAAATTATGTTTGATGTCATGTTTTGAATAATAGGATTTGAACTCATGGTTTTAAAATTATCCTCCACATTTAGTTTTTAAAGAAATAATTTTTTCACCTTTCTCTTTTTTAAATAATTTTTAAATACCTATAAAAACTGAATTGGCTTAACTATTAACACTTAAAAATAAAACCCATGTAAATCTATAAAAATCATCAACTAACATATAAAAACATATTTTTTTTATTAGTATTTTTGTTCTAGATGGCCCAAAAAACCCTTGTGAAGATGTTCTAAGTGTATGTTATGATTTTTTCCATGTAGAACATGGAAGTGTTGTTTCTTTCCATCCATTCTCACTTTCCAAAGACAAGAGACCTCTATTACCAAGGTTTTTTATGTTAGATCCTTTATTAAAATGGGGTGATGGAACGTTTGTTCCTCCTTCTATGGATTCCTCCTTAGAGTCCATCACCTCATCCAAATCATTCTCAAAAATTTAATTCATATTCATGAAACTCGTTATTGGTTCCATCTTAAGGTGGGTGTCAGTTAATTACATAGATTTAATCTCAATAGGGTAGAAACGTATAGTAGGAGTAGATGGTGACATTAGGTATGTCTGAGAATTTTGAGACATTGGTCATGTTGGGAACCAATAATATATTCCTCTGTTGGATGGAATCTCATGTGTGATGAATTTTAGTTATTGAAACCATGGAATCCAATATTTTCCATGAGGTATTCAACATCAGTGGCATAATACATTTAAGGATTTTTACCTTGGGTATCCCACATTTGTTATATCGTGTAAAGGTTTTGGATCAGCTCACAGTTTTAACATCTTATGGGGATAGGTGGGTGGTTAAGTGTGTCCCCAGGGGGGAAGATGATCACACTCAAGGGTTTGATTAAGTGTTTCCCTAAGGGGAAGATAATCACACTTAACGATTTGGTTAAGTGTGTGCCTAGGGGTCAAGATGATCATACCTGAGGGTTTTTAGCTCCCATTGGGAGGACATATAGATCTGGTGGTGTTGAGGTGTAGGATTGAACCTCGTGGAGGTATTCTTGGTTTGTCGATATGTTATGACTAAACCTGATGGATGTATCCTATCTACCCTACTAGGAAACTGGGATCAAAACCCACAAAGATTAATTTCATTGTTTAAGGTTGAGTGATAGGACCAATCAATGAAGTTTAACGTCATACAGTGAGGATGATCATGTCATGGAATGATTGACATCAAGGGATAGCATGGGGATAATTCATGGAGGCTACCCTATATGGGAGTCACATTTGATGATTTGAGGGAGAGTGTCATAACTTGTGTTCAATGCATGGGGAATTCTTTGTTTGTTGCGTAGGATAATACAATAGTTTATGTCAAGTTGTAAGGATGTTTTTATATATTTTAGCATCAAACAACTTGGGCATTAGGCTATACAGTTTTACATGATTCAATTTGGATATTGGGGAGACTTATACCCAGTGAGACCACTCCTAGGTATAAGAGAAAGATATTTCCTAAGACCTCCCTACTAAGAAAGGTGGGAAGTTTTCCTTGATGCCCCCACGTTTGGAACATAATCTTCTACTACCATTACTCCTTTTGGTGGTTCATAATGTAAATTCTATCAATGAGGAGTGGAAACCTGGGTTCTTGATGTTAGGGTGCCTGTATATAGAAAAAATGGGCATTTGGATTCCAATTCTTAGGATAAAAAGACAAGGAAATGGTCTAGGATATGATTTAAGTAATGATGATGGACACAAGGGTTGTTTATACCAATCATATAGAAGATCGGGATGTGGAAGGATAGTTTTTAAAAGGGAATAGGGTCCCTGAGAACTCAAATTTCTGTAAAGGGTTTTTTCTAAAAGAAGGCACCATTGATAGGCTTGGTTGATGGGTTTACTGGTGGTTGGAGGTTTGAGGAGGTTGACCATTTTGTGAACCACATGAGTTTCACAAAATAAAGGGGTATCACATCTTTCTTGAAATAGGGTAGCCCTACCTTAGAGTAAAGTCTTACTTATCATGGGGTTGGTTTCATAAAGGATAATTATCTCATGAACCCCCAAGATGCGAAAAGGTTTTTCTTCTTAAGATAAATCCATGGAACTTCATTAAAGAAATCACTACTATGGTTTGAGGTTATCAATAATTCATGGATGGTAGTTTTGAAAAATATAGAAACCAATGGGAATCTATATCCTATATTTTTTAAAAAGGTCAAACTTTCATGAAATCGAAACCATTTTCAGAATTCCAAATGCCATCCCCAAAAAATTCATATACAGGGAGGTATTTATAGGAATTTCAAATGTGCATAGGTTATTTAATGAAATATAATTCCCCAAAATATGTTTTGCGAATTTATTTCATTGGGGTGGTCAGTTCCATGAATGTACACATACTACATGAAAGTTACCATCAAAACTTCTATGGTGTCCTAGAAACCTTTGCAAGGAAATGATCATTCAAGAAGGTTTTGAACTTTACAAACATAGATCATTAGATGTATTTTTGATATATTTTTACCTAGATTTAATTCAAACTAGAAATTCATTCCTCGAAATCTCTCGTGACACATTTTTTTCATCATCAACTAACACCCCCTCTTTGGATGGGAGACAGTGTAAGAGAGGATCATTGGATTATGAGGTAAAATTACTAAAATTTGGAGATTTTAGACCCATTTTTGTGAAAAAATACAGTCCTTATGACTATGAATAATATTTGAGGCCCTAGGGGGGCCACAATAATTTTTTGAAAGGATGGACATTTATCTATTTTCATAAAACTCGAGATATTGGAATGATTTTTGTTGTTTTAATCCTTAATACTTTTGAAAAATATAACTCTTATATGAATAGATATTATGTGAATAGGTTTCATCCAAGAGATTTCCACAAATAGAATTACATGAGTAGTATCATGTAAAACTTGTTAACTTTCATGAACTCATCCTTCAAAACATGACCTCCACGAACTTGTTCATAAAAAATTTTTACGTATAAGAAGATGGCTACTGAAGGTGTTAAGGTTGATGTTTCTTGAAAAGGGAAGATAGATGGAAGCATTATGACTAGAGTGAGATCTCAGAGTGAATCAAATTATAAAAAAAATTGATGAATTGTTAATGGATGCACAATAGGAGTATCTCCTTTTCAAGAGAATATCGTTATACAGCTTTGGGTTGAGGGATGATCTTTTCATCCCCAGTGATGACTAGGATGCACCTACCTACTAGTTAAGGGGATCACCTGGGTAGTACTAGTGGAATGGAGCTTTTGGGATTCACATTTTGAAGTATCATGCATCATTCACTACCCACTCATAGTAGAACCTACTGAAAAAAATTACTAGGAAGTCATTAGATGCTGAGGCATCTCCCCCTCAATACGGGGATATTATCTAGGAGGGTTTGGTGGACCATATAAAAGGTTGGAATTAGAAATGGGGTCTACAAAAGGGAATAAATTTCATAGATTAGTGGTCTAGGGAATATTGGGTGTGCCAATCTTGTCACAAGTTTGAGGTTGAGATGAAGGGGGAAGGGTTTGTATAAAGGAGTGTAGACTTCTTAGTTCCACATCTTCTGCCACTCTGACATCATGCCTAATTTGATGATTATGTGTTCTCCTGAGAGAAATATACTCCACTTTCACCATGGTGGGGTTGGAATCAGTCTTTGGTATCTTTATAAAACTGTGAGGATCCCTATATTGGGGGTAATGTATGAAGAATTAATCCAAAGAGAGAATGTTCAGGACAGTCAGAAGAAAAATATGTCCATATAAAGGGTTATGTTATGCTTAGTATAGGGAGAGAGTAAGGATAACTAGGGATGAAGGGAGACCCTTTCAAAAGGTGGTTTGTTTATTTCATGAAAGAGCCTATGAATAGGCTATCAGGGAGGCCGCACCAGTGTATGAAGTCATCCCATCTCAGAAATAAGCACCGATATTATAAAATTTTTAAGGCGATCCAATGGTGGTTATGTGAATACACCGTAGAGTTTGAGGACCCCATAATCATACTTGTAGGTTTCATTATGGAACTCATATCTGGGTGGATTATCCAAGTTTGGGGTTCCTACATAGGGGTGCGGTTGAGCATATTAGTTATGTCAGTGATAATGGAGACAAGACAGTGCAACAATCTGGGGATGATGGTGTAGGAAAAACTATACAAGATGTTACACCACATCATCCAGATGAATACCTCTCTCTATGTGTGTGATCCCATATATTTCTTTTACAGTGGGTTCGCCGTACACATGGGGGTGGTATGAGTACCAGAATCTCATCTTCCCCCTTGGTAACTTACTTATGGCTATCAATATTCAATATCATTATGTGTAGGCCTTTCAAGATGGATTTTGTTGGAATTATAATGAGTATTGGACTAGAATACCCCTTCATATTCCACTTATTTCCCGTTATAACATGGAAAATTATAAGCAATGTCATGGAAATAGTGGAGAAACGGTCGTACCTCCTTCCATTTTGAGGTGATTTACTGGTAGCAATGGTGGATTTCAAACTAATCTGCAAACAATACACCTGAAATAAATTTTACAAAACATTTTAGTGCCTTTGACAAATCACTCTTATGATGCATATGGTGTCATGTTCCAAACTCCATCCCTCAGTCCTCCCCAAAATATAAGAGATGTTCACATAGGAAGACACTAGATAATGAAATGATTTGTTGTTATCCAACCCATTATACGAGATCTTCCATGAATATTTGCTTAGGTAGGAATGTGTGTATCTTAGGGAGATATTGAGGTGTTGTTACACCAGGGTAAATGATGAAGGGGACCTATAACTATGGGTTTTGGGGTGTGTTGTAGAATGTTGTTCACACCGAGGAGGTAGGGTTAGATAGGCGATGATGAGTTCATTTGTTGCAGCTCCTTTAGGTCCAACATGAAGACAATAACCAAGACCATAACTTCTAGGAAAACAGTCTTGGGAGGAATATGGTTCATATGAATTTGTTTTCAAGGAACAATTTTAGGATATGGGAAAATAGGTGTGTCGCCCAAATTTCCCAAGGGATGTTGTTTTTTCAAAATGCCTAGGAGGTATAAGGAATATACAAGAATCTAAACTCTCTCCATGGAATATATCTTCATCTTAATGATGAAGGGATAAACGTTACCAAGATGGTTCATGCAAGGGGAGACTTCCATACTCTCTGAGCTGGGGTAGTGCAATATATCAAAAACATGGAAGGCCGCGTTCACTCTCACGATATCATGTGTCCCCTAACTAGTTGGGTGAAGGTGTTGTTGGGAATGCCTTCTACTCAAGATATTTCTATTTTTTAACAAACCACTAGTGTAGTTGGGGTGAAGAATCCACAAATATGGAATCATGGGGAAGTGATACCTACATGTGTTCCCCTAGGGAAGGTGATCCCACTATTGATCAGGTAAATATTTTAATTCTAGGTTCCTTGACCAATTACTAACCATTTAAGATTTATATCTAACTCTTTTATCACTTGTGAATGAATCAGGGAGTACCAAATAAGGTAAGGTTTATGATGAACCTCAAGTGGAACATGAGGGATCCTTCATCCTTGAAAGAGTGATAATAGGTTCTCCCCCCAACATTGTGGTTGAAAGCGGCCAATCATATATTATTGTGGTGGTTCCTGTGAATGAAGGTATGGTTCAGCAACTCTAAAAACTTGTTGGTGACCCATATTTTCCGATATGGGTTTGAGGATATATATTTTGAAAATTTTAAAACTTTTTATTATTATTCTGGCCAGATCCTACACAACTAGTCACGAGGAAAATTTTAATAGATAGGGTATCAAATACTGAGGGGACTCTATCACCAGGGGGACTACCGGTGAACCTCTTTGAGTTGTTGGTCAATCTGTACAACTATTATAATCATTCTACCCCTTTCACCATTTTCTTAGCATTTTACCTCCCATTAGTTACAGTTGGGTAACCTCGTACTTTAAATTGATCTTTAAAAAATATTGTGGGATCAACCAAAATTTCCAATGCTTGAGTCAGCGGATCATCTAGTTGAGGTAGGGATGGTTTATGTTGTGGTCCCAATAGATACATTTGAGGCTATGACTTTGAAATAAGTGATTAAAGAGACTATGTTAGTTGGTCCAACCATAGAGGTTCCATAGGAGGTTTCTATTGGATCATAGGCCTCAATAGAGGTGGTTGAGATTGTTCGAGGAGACTAAGGAGGATCTTGCTTGTCTTGAAGAGAATGTGAGAGAGCATGCATCCATAATTAATACTCAAGTAGATATCATCATCCAATTGAGGTATTTCTTAGTGTAGGATGTGGCTACAACCGTAGAGGTAGCATATTTGGTGGCTCAGTACCATGCTAAGTAGGACTATGCATGTATTCATGTTGATGAGGCCTGCCCCATGGCCAAGGAGGAAGCAACATAGCTTTCCAAGATAAAACAAGGACTATAGGATACTCAAAGATGTTGGTCAATATAGATCACTCAATTTATAAGGTTGAGCCTTAAGAAACTTTGTCTTTGTTTAAGATAAAGGATAAACTCTAGCGTGTGGATAACCCTCCCCAAAATTTTGATTTTTTTTTAAATTCTCTGCATGAATAAATGTTTTATTTATTTCTACATCTCAATAATATTAATGAGAAAACTAATAATAAATCTCTAATCCTATGTGTTTCATTATCTATGTGGGAAACGAGGTACTAATAGAATATTTCTCAATTAAATGAGAGTGTCATATAGGAAATCTTTTTTTGGTGAGTGGGACTCTCTACAAAGATGACATGCTTTATCAATGTGAACTATTTAAAAAATGGGGTAATTCTAGGGGAGTTTAATTCTACCTAAACAAATTAGATAAAGAGCATGAATTGAGACACCCAATATTTGGAACACAGAGGGGGGACAAGATGATAAAGGATGACTGCTGACGATGTTTAAAACATAGATTCTACTATCGTTCTATTAAGGATGGAGACAAATAAAATAGGGTTAACCATTAATTTTTTTAAAAAAATGTATAGGTCAAAATTTCATCAGAAGTATTTCGAATCATGTTCCTAGGATGGTAGGTGATCCAATATGATTGTGCACCATTTTTGTTTGGGGTTCACATTCAGACATGAAAGATGATGGGGATCCAAATCTAGGAAGACACAAAGCATGTGGATGAACTGGGGGGGGGGTGTTCATATGGGGTTCAATACTCTTCGAATTATGACATCATGGCTATGATCACATCGGGTGGGCTCATCAGTCTTCAGGTATCATAGGGTCATCTTCTGTAACACCCCAATATTTTATGGTGCATTTTCTTTTTACATAAATTCAATAACTTGTGTTTCATGCAACATCGAGTTCAAGCGCCCCAAAATCTATTATGCTAGAAATTTAAAAAGATATCATGTCTCATATTAACTATATTATAAAATTTATTTATATGCTATATAATTATTTTTAGACAATTATCTAAGAAAAATATAATTTTATGCATAAAAACTTTATTTTTAAGGGGAATTTTACCAACTTTTAATGATGCACCTATTTTAAAAAAAATGGAAATTTTATAAATTTTATTTTTCAAAAGAGGCTTAATTTTTGAATTTTAAATACCAAATTATCTTGGGGTGAATTTTTAATATTTTTTTGTGAGGCTTCATATTTTGATTAATAATGAAAAATACTACATTGTAGTTAAAAATTAAATTTTCGTTTAAAATTATTAATAATTGATTTTAAAGTCACAATAGATCAATAATAAATATATTAATACAATTTATGTCATTTTTATCATTTTTATATTAAAATTAGATATAAAAAAATGTTGAAATTTTGAACGTCTCTTTTACCCGCCTTCTTTCCACATATGTGGGATTAGTGTTAAAATTAATTTAGCCAATTTTGTGAACTAAATTTGGAAAAAAATCATACATGGTTGTGTTATTTTTTATGTTTATCTATGTTATCATTCGTTTTATTTTTTACCCTTACTGAGCATATAAGCTCAACCATTTTTTATGTGTCATTTTTCCCTAGGATGAGAAGATGTATATTATGAATTACTTACAGGGATAATGAAATGGGAATAATAATGTTTTCAAAGGAGTTACTATGTTTTTTTATTTCATGTAATGTAAAACTTATGTTTGTAATCTTGCTTCCAAAACTGCTAAATTGATCGGTCCTTTGGGATTAGAATACTATATCTATTACAATTAAATAAATTAATTCACTAGATCTTAGATTCAGGGTTCAGGGACATTATAGTTGGTGTTAAAGTATATTTATAAGAATCCTTGGAAACTAGATTTAGGAAACAATGATTGGGGAACATAACCCTAAGATAGACTTTGTGTATAAGTATAGAAGAGCATACTATAATTTTGGTAAAGTATATATTATAGGGATATTCCAAGAAATAAATACCTATCTAGATACTACAGGTGGATGTGGTTATGAAACAAATGTACCTAGGAGTAACAACTCTGACAAGGTCCATCACACCTGACTCAGTGTAACCTGATACATGAAAATGGGCCTTACTACACACCTAGTTTGACACTCCCAAGGGAATATTATTAGGATAATTCACATATTATTTAGAAACAATTATAAAATATTTAAAAGTAAATATATCCCCAAAGAAATCATTTTTATGATTATGAAATTTTCTATGCATTACTTTTCAATTTATGTTAAGTGTTTTAATAGATTGAAATTATTCGTTATGATCAATAACAAAATCTAGTGAATGTCATTGATTATAAATGGATCCTAGTAGAAGGAATGGAAACTATAACAACTCACATAAACCATGTAGGGATTTCCATCCTATAAAATACAATGGCATTGGAGATGGAGATATAACTATTTTTAAACAACTTATAACTATACTAGGATAGCTGAATCAGGTTATGAATAATAACCTTACTAGTATGGAGAACCCTGATACAAAATGCAGGGAAATAATATTATACCACTTCATGATACAACAACCTCAATTATTCAATGGTACTACAAATCCATTTGAAGCTGAGTAATAGATAGGTTCCTTAGAGAATATATTTCTTTCTTTGGGAAGTGATGAAAGCGAGATGGTTTTCATGGAAATTTCTAATCTCTCAAGAGATTTGGATCAGTGGTGGTCATTAATTCAAAACATGAAGGAGGGTATAAAAATAGAAAACATGTAATTGATGGAATTTAAAGAACTTTTATTAGAAAAATAGTTTCCACGTGAACAGTGGGAAGATATGGACGACAATGTTGCAAAGTATAAAGCTAACTTCCCAAATTTTGCAATTCATTGTACAGATCATGTGCATAATCTAAAGAGTAATACTGATTGATTCCTTGATGGGTTCAAACCATTCCTCTGGTGGGTGCTGGTCTGCCAAACATTCTCATCACATGAAGATATAGTCTCGTGTTATATCAAGATAGAAAAGGAATTCTCAAATTCTTATGAATTTAAAGGTAATCAAGAGAAGAGGTGGGTTGTTGAAAACTATAATAATTTAAATAAGGAAAATAGGGAAGAATATAAGAGTTGACTTTCCATCATGCAATAATTGTGGGAATAAATACCCTAGTACTTTCTTGAATGAAATGAGATTCTGTTATAAGTATGGATAAAAAGGACACCAAGACTGTGATTAAAAGTTAAATAAACAAGCAACCAATGTTCAATTCTATAATTGTAAATAAATCTGACATTATGAAAATTAGTGTCCTAAGAGTCAAGGAAATTTTCTCCAAAAAAATACAAGGGAGAAATTTCAAGCTTATACAGTCACAACTACTATGGTTGAAGTTCCCAATGATGTGCTGGAATGTACATTAATCATCTACTCAAACATTTCCAATGCTTTATTTGATTCTAGATCATTTCATTCTTTTATATCTTCTCATTTTTTTAATAAAATTATATATTTTCCTTTTGATTTAATAAAGTAGTTGTCCATCAAAACTCCTAAGGGAAGTCTCATTGAAATAATGATATGTCTGGAAATCCTCTTTACAAATCATAAACATAATTTAGTTGTTAACCTTGTAATAAAATCCATGATTTAATTTGATATAACACTTGTTATGGATTTTCTTTCAAAATATTATGTGAAAATTTACTATAAGAAGAATGAAATTACAATTTGTGAGGAAGAAGAATAATCCCTCATCTTCAAAGAATAAACTTCTTCACTTGATTCTTATTTATATCCACCTGCAATAACTCTGCTAAATTAAATTATTGTGGATGAAGAGAAAGAAACATCTAGGGATCAAAAAAAGAATCTTAAAATTGAGGATGTACGTATTATGTAGGAATACATTGATGTATTTACACTACGGGAAAAATGGGTAATAGCGATGGGGTATTTGCGACGGGACTTATTCCCGTCGCAAATACCTTTCGCAAAGGAGTATTTGCGACGGGCAACTATTCCCATCGCAAATAATCTGTTATTTGCGACGAGTTTTTTTACCCGTCGCAAATAGTTTGGCATGAAATGTGCGCCAAACCGCGCGAAGGTTATTTGCGACGGGGTTCTATCCTCGTCGCAAATACCCCGGCGGCAGGGGTTATTTGCGACGGGCCCCGTCGCAAATAACCGTTTTAATGCCGCCAATAATTAAATGCGGTCAGGGTTATTTGCGACGGGTTTTCCGTCACAAAAACGCCCGTCGCAATTAATCTAACCTATAAATACTGCCAACCATTACATTTTTCTCACTCTCAACTGTTCCAATTTTTCCGCTCTGAATCTTTTACGACTTTCAGTTGTAAAATTTTTTTTCTGACTTCGAGGATTCAATTGGTGGTGTTATACAATTACAGCGGCTCGACATTGACATCAAGTTTAAGGTTTTTATCTGAATTTTAATTTAATATTTATTTTATTTATTATATTTATTTAGTTTAAATTTTTAGAATTTTTTTTTTCTGATTTATAATTAGAAATAATTATGAATAAGTATTAATAATTAACAGTAATTAGAGACAATTAAACACTAATTAATTTAAAATAGTTAGCTGTAATTACAATTAATTAGCAGTAATTATGAAAAATTAAAATTAAAATTAAAATGAATTAATTAATAATAATTAGAAATAATTAACATTAATTAGTAATAATTTATAATAATTATCAATAATTAGTAATAATTACTAATAATTACTAATAATTACTAATAATTCCCAATATTCAATAATTGCCAATATTTGTCAATATTTGTCAATATTTTTTCCAATAATTACCAATATTTACCAAGAATTGCAAATAATTGTCAATATTTACCAATAATTAGGAATAATTACCAATAATTAGGAATAATTACCAATAATTAGGAATAATTACCAATAATTAGGAATAATTACCAATAATTAGGAATATTTACCAATAATTAGTAATAATTACCAATAATTAGTAATAATTACCAATAATTAGGAATAATTACCAATAATTAGGAATAATTACCAATAATTAGGAATAATTACCAATAATTAGGAATAATTACCAATAATTAGTAATAATTCGTAATGATTACCAATAATTAGGAATAATTACCAATAATTACAAATAATTACCAGTAATTCGTAATAATTTCCAATAATTAGTAATAATTACCAATAATTAGTAATAATTAGTAAAAATTAGTAATAATTAGTAATAATTACCAATAATTAGGAATAATTAGTAATAATTAGTAATAATTACCAATAATTCATAATAATTACCAATAATTCGTAATAATTACCAATAATTAGTAATAATTAGTAATAATTAGTAATAATTAGTAATAATTAGTAATAATTAGTAATAATTAGTAATAATTACCAATAATTAGTAATAATTAGTAATAATTAGTAATAATTACCAATAATTAGTAATAATTACCAATAATTAGTAAAAATTTCCAATAATTAGTAATAATTTACAATAATTAGTAATAATTTCCAATAATTAGTAATAATTACCAATAATTAGTAATAATTCGTAATAATTTCCAATAATTAGTAATAATTACCAATAATTCGTAATAATTACCAATAATTAGTTATAATTAGTAATAATTAGTAATAATTACCAATAATTAGTAATAATTACCAATAATTAGGAATAATTACCAATAATTAGTAATAATTACCAATAATTCGTAATAATTACCAATAATTAGGAATAATTACCAATAATTATTAATAATTACCAATAATTCGTAATAATTACCAATAATTAGGAATAATTACCAATAATTAGTAATAATTACCAATAATTCGTAATAATTACAAATTATTCATAATAATTACCAATAATTAGTAATAATTCGTAATAATTCGTAATAATGAGTAATAATTAGTAATAATTACCAATAATTATCAATAATTAGTAATAATTACCAATAATTACCAATAATTCGTAATAATTACCAATAATTAGTAATAATTACCAATAATTACCAATAATTAGTAATAATTACCAATAATTACCAATAATTAGTAATAATTAGTAATAATTAGTAATAATTTCTAATAACTAGTAATAATTTCCAATAATTAATAATAATTACCAATAATTAGTAATAATTTCCAATAATTAGTAATAATTAGTAATAATTAGTAATAATTAGTAATAATTAGTAATAATTACCAATAATTAGTAATAATTAGTAATAATTTCCAATAATTAGTAATAATTAGTAATAATTAGTAATAATTACTAATAATTAAAAATAATTAGTAATAATTAGTAATAATTACCAATAATTAGTAATAATTACCAATAATTCGTAATAATTACCAATAATTCGTAATAATTACCAATAATTCGTAATAATTACAAATAATTAGTAATAATAAGTAATAATTAGTAATAATTAGTAATAATTACCAATAATTATCAATAATTAGTAATAATTACCAATAATTAGTAATAATTACCAATAATTACCAATAATTAGTAATAATTACCAATAATTACCAATAATTAGTAATAATTAGTAATAATTATCACTAATTACCAATAATTAGTAATAATTAGAAATAATTACCAATAATTAGTAATAATTAACAATAATTACCAATAATTAGTAATAATTCGTAATAATTAGGTATAATTACCAAAAATTAAGAATAATTCGTAATAATTAGTAATAATTAGTAATAATTAGTAATAATTAGTAATAATTATTAATAATTACCAATAATTACCAATAATTACCAATAATTACCAATAATTACCAATAATTACCAATAATTAGTAATAATTACCAATAATTAGTAATAATTACCAATAATTAGTAATAATTCGTAATAATTAAGAATAATTACCAATAATTAGGAATAATTCGTAATAATTAGTAATAATTAGTAATAATTACCAATAATTAGTAATAATTACCAATAATTAGTAATAATTTAAATAATTACCAATAATTAGTAATAATTACCAATAATTACCAATAATTACCAATAATTAGTATTAATTTCCAATAATTAGTAATAATTACCAATAATTAGTAATAATTACCAATAATTACCAATAATTAGTAATAATTAGTAATAATTAGTAATAATTATCAATAATTAGGAATAATTAGTAATAATTACCAATAATTACCAATAATTAGTAATAATTACCAATATTTACCAAGATTTACCAATAATTACCAATATTTACCAATAATTAGGAATAATAACATTATTAAATTATTAGTATATATTATTATTAATATTAAAATAATATAATTTTATATATTATATAAAATTCTCCTTTCATCTGTGTGTTTTCTGTCTCCACATGTAATATTTTCATTCTTTTTCAAAATTATCAACCTACTCACCAATGGAGAGGTGAAAGTGAATGCAAATATTACATGTGGAGACAGAATGTTAAACACACGGATGAAAGGAGAATTGTATATAATATAAAAAATTATATTATTTTAATATTAATAATAAAATATACTAATAATGTAATAATGTTATTATTATATAATTAATATTTATGAAAAAATAATATTAATATTATTAAAATAATAAAAAATTTATATAATACTAAAATTATCAATATTTGTAATAGGTTTTGTTTTATTCTCAACATATTCAATTCTTAAAGGGTCAATTTTTAGGTCTATCTCAATAAAAATTTGCGTCAGTCATGTCTGATGTAAACTCTATAATTATCCTTGCTTGAGTGTTTTTTCTAACAAATTATTCAAAACCAGTAATGCTTTTATATTTTATAGAAAAATATGGAACAACGAGGTCATCAACAGTCATTATTAGATGACCGCATATGGATAAATCAATGTAGAAATCCAAACGGTTCCGGTTTAAATCCAGTATATATAGAGGGTGTGGAGACTTTTTTATCATTTGCAGCATCAAATCCAGAATTTGTTTCAGAAGGAAAAATAAAATGCCATTGTAGAAAATGTGCATTGAGAACGTTTGACACGTTTGAAAAAGTGGGGGGACATATCTTGCGTTTTGGTTTTCAACCAGATTATGTTTTTTGGTATCAACATGGTGAATGCAGTTCTAGAGTAGGTGGTACCAACATGATTCTGGATCCATCCCGGTTTCAAGATTTAGTACATGATGTTGCAGGTTCATCTGTTCAACATACAGAAACTCCAGCTGATATAGCTTCAAATCCTGAGTTGGGACCGTCTGAATTTTATGATTTGTTGAGGTCTGCTGAGGATGCATTATATCCTGGCTACAAGATGAGCAAATTAGAAGCAGTTGCAAAATTTATGGCTATCAAATCAGATAACGGAATGTCAAACACCTGTTTTGACAAGATATTTTCTTTGCTTAAAACACTATTACCTGAAGGGAATGTTTTTCCAGCAAATTACTATGAGAGTAAGAGGCTGGTTCGAAATTTGGGACTTACTTGTCAGAAGATTCATGCATGTTCAAATGACTGCATTTTATATTCTGGGGAAAATGAGTCGTTGGATATTTGTCCCACATGTGGTCAACTGAGATATAATGAAGGGAAACATGGGAAGTCTGGTTTGATTCCTGTAAAATAGTTGAGATATTTTTCGCTTACATCCAGACTTCAGCGTTTATTCATGTCTAAGAATATAGCGACAATGATGTCATGGCATAAAGCGAATATTTCAACCGATAAAAGCTTGAATCATCCAGCCGATGGTGATTCATGGAAATATTTTGATAGAGTGCATCCATCCTTTGCTTTAGAAGTTAGAAATGTTTGACTGGGCCTTTCCACTGATGGTTTCTGTCCGTTTAGATATTATGGTAGTCAATATTCATGTTGGCCTGTTTTTTTAACTCCGTACAATTTACCTCCATGGATGTAGATGAAGGAGCCATATATCTTTTTGACTTTACTAATTCCAAGACATCCGAAGAAGAACATTGATGTTTATTTGAAACCATTGATTGATAAATTAAGTTTATTGTGGAGTACTGGTGTCAGTACATATGATGTTGCTACGAAACAGAATTTCATATTGAGAGCAGCATTGATGTGGACAATTAGTGACTTCCCAGCTTATGGGATGTTATCTGGCTGGAGTACACATGGTAAGAAATCATGTCCTTACTGTATGGGAGAGAACAAAGAATTTATGATCATTCATGGAAAGAAACCTTGTTATTTTGACTGTCATCGCAGATTTCTTCCAGCTGGTCATCCTTTTCGCAGAAACAGATCTCATTTCAGAAAAGGAATAGTTGAAAGGGATGGACCTCCAAAAATGCTATCAGGTTCGGAGTTAAAATCAGCTGTATTTTCATTACCTCCCATCACTTTTGGTCCCACAATAAACCAACATAAAATTTCTGGTTTTGTGAAAGAACACAATTGGATTAAATGTAGAATATTTTGGGATTTTCCATATTGGTCTGATTTGTTGGTCTTCCACATGTTGGACGTCATGCATATTGAGAATAACTGTTTTGATAATTTGTTTCATACAGTTTTGGATACGCCAGGAAAGAGTAAAGACAATGTAAATGCACGTTTAGATCTTGCCCAAATTTGTAGGCGTCCAGAATTGGAACTGTTTGAGAATTTCAGAACAGAAAGGTTACTGAAACCAAAAGTAGCTTATACACTGTCTAAAGAAAACCGTTTATTATTTTGTCAGTGGATTGTAGATTTGAGACATCCAGATGGTTGTGCTTCCAATTTGGGTAGATGTGTAAAGAATGTTCATATTACTGGATTAAAAAGTCATTATTGTCATGTTATAATGGAAAGACTTCTACCCATTGGATTAAGAGGTTTGTTGAATTCTGTGATTTGGGATTCCATAACATACATGTCTCATTTTTTTCGGGAAATTTGTGCGGCTACAGCAGATTATGATGCTCTATGAAAACTTTATGAAGATATTGTTGTAATTATATGTAAACTGGAAAAAATATTTCCGCCTTCTTTCTTCGACTCAATGGAACATTTGATGTTACATTTGCCTTATGAAGCCAAATGTGGAGGTCCAGTACAGTTTCGATGGATGTACCCATTTGAAAGATGCATGAAAAAATTGAAAATAAAAGTACGTAACAAAGCATCTGTTGAAGGATTTATTGCAGAATCTTATTTGCAAGAGGAAATATCTTTTTTCTACTCCCATTATTTTGATTCTGAGTATCCTTCAAAACACAACCGAATGGGATGGAACGAGAGGAATATTGATGAAATCGACAATCAATTATCTATTTTCAACCATCCAGAGCTTGGTTTTGGTGGAGTTTATGAATGCTGGCTTTCAGATGATGAACATCACAGAGCTCATACGTATGTTCTGCTCAACTGTGAAGAGATGACATCAGTTGTACTGTAAGTGTTTATATCACTGATTCTATAATTTATGTTATAGTAAATAACATTGTTTTTTATAGGTTGTATGATAATCATATCAAGAAACAAATTCCAAAAATTACAGCAGCTGCTCTCGAAGAATGCCGACAGAAAAATTTCTCTCAGTGGTTTCAAAAACTGGTAACATAAATTCTTTATCTTTTAGCAACTCATTCAATGTATAGTTTATTATATTGATAATTATTTCAAAAAAATTCAGGTGTCTCGACATGCTGATAAAATTGACAAACGGCTGTGTATATTGAGTAACCCACCTTCCAAACTTGTTAAAACTTATAATGCATATGTGGTGAATGGATTTCGATTTCACACACATGCATATGGGGAATAAAAATAACAATGAACAGTGGAGTTAGCTTGAGAGGATCTCATCATCGAGAAAATGAAGTTGACTTTTATGGAATACTTGATGAAATCATTGAACTCTGTTGTCTTGGACAACATTACATAACCATGTTCAAATGTCGGTGGTTGGATACAGATAGAGGCGTGTGTGTTCATCCGACTCATGGAATCATCAATATTAAATGTAAAAGTGTTCTCACAGTAAATGAACCATTCTTATTAGCTCAACAGGAACATCAAGTTTATTACGTAAAGTACTGTGCTACATCAAGAGACTTGAATGATTGGTGGAGTATAATAAAAATCAAAATTCAAGACAATCAGTTTAGTCAAAGTGAATGTGCTTTCACTGATGTGCAAAGAATTGAAGTTTTTCAAGAGAGTACTCAAAATAAATCTTTTTTACAAAGAGACATGAGTATCGATGACGACAAACCACATTTAAGAGTCAGTGATGACGATGATGTTAATGATGTCACATATGAATTTGAAATGGTAAGAGATGAAGCAACTGGAACTCGAATGGATATCGATGATGTTGAGGAGGAAAATGAAGATGACATTGACATATATGAAGATGATGATAAAGATGAACACTGATAGAATTCCATGGTAGTTATATACAATCATAACTAATATATATTTATATATAATAGTAATTATAAATTATTTTCTAACAACATTATCATTTTCTGTTTTAGATGGATGATGACACATTTTGTGAGTTGGCGGATGCTGACCTGCCTTTCGATGCGGATGAGTTGCTGGCAGATGACCCTCAGCCTGCAGGCGCTCCAGGGAGTACGCGGAGGGGGCGCGGTCTTGCACGATTGATGATTCCTGACCCCGTCCCCGAGCGACGTCCACGTCTTGGGTTTGATCCACGCACACGGAGCTGTGATAACATGTGTGATAACCTCTGGATTTGACTACGATTTCATTAATCTATTCACATAATAAATATTTATTATTTTTACAATTTTCTGCATATAGCAGTCGGACAGGGCAGCGCTGTTTTGCACAACTATTTCTCTCAGCCTTGGACCACATGGGAGTAGATTCCCATTGATGTGAAGCAGGCCATGTTCGACCATTGGTTGGTACGTACGTAAATAAATAATTTTTATTTTGAAAATTATTTCATTTCTAACTTGATATTTTGATTTATTTGTAAGGTTTATGGTATCTGATCGAGGATACCATGTGTGACGCCATCCACGAGGCATGGGAGGTGCCCATGCGTGATCTATTTCGTCAGTTTTTGCACAATTTAAGAAAATCTGTCATGAAGAAAGCAGGAGTGTCAGATTTTGACGAGTCATGTAGAGCACACCGACCAGAGTACATTTCATCCCATGTATGGGATGGATTATGTGCACACTGGTTGAGTGATGCATTTCAGAGGAGATCATCGGTGGGGAGGCAGAATCGGGGGAGACAGGAGGTGATTCATCGAGTTGGGAGTCATACTTTCAGTACTCATAGACAACATCTGGTACGTACATTATTTATAAATATTTTATATAACTATAAATATTAACAGTTTATTTTTTATTCTTATAAGCTGTTGAGCACCCCGATATTAAGGAGTACGACGTATATTTGAGGATGTATAGTGATCCTGCTACTGGGGATCTCATAGGTGATCGTCAGCGTCACATCATGGTCAGTATTATTTGTTTTCAAGTTTAAAAATTAACTGCATATATTATATTCACAATTTTAATTTTAAATTGCAACTACAGGAGTCATATGAGGCCGCAGCGTCACAGACTAGGCCTGAGAGTCAGGCCGAGTCATCAGATCAGACCACTGGCCGTTAGTTTGATGAGGCGGCATGGATGCAGGCCACCCAATATGCCTTCGAGAAGGCCCGGGTAGTTGGTATCAGCTCTCGAATGACTCCCAGAGATTATTATGGCAGTGCTGCGATGTCGGCGTCTAGCTCGAGAGGAGCTCATGCATCTTCTTCTGGTACAAAGTATGAGGATTAGTTGCGATCTCAGACTGCACTGATAGAGAGTCTCCGACAGGAGCAAGAGCAGATGCGTCAGCAGCAGCAGCAGCATGAGGAAGAGCATCGACGCCAGTAGCAGCTGTACGAGGAGCAGATGAGTCGGTGGCAGCAGCAGCACCAGGAGCAGATGGAGTACATGCGCCGACTCACTCTTGCTTTAGGGATGGAGTTTCCTCCACCAGCATCTGCAGATCCCCCCTCCCCCCCTCCCCCTCCTTCAGATTAGAGTTTGTTTTTATGTTATAAATTTTGTTAAATCAAAATATGAATTTTTTTTCTATTCGTAGTTTCAGTCTCATTATAAAATATTAATAATATTATATTTTGAAATAACAATATTAATATGAATAATAATATTATTTATATTTTATAATATTAAATTTTATATTTATATTAAAATTTTATAATATTATAATTTAATTATATTTTTTGTAATATTTGAATTATTTTAATATTTGAATGTAAAATAATTCTATTATTTTTATATTAATTAAAATAACTTATTAATATTTTTTTATTTATGAATTATAATTCTAATATTATTATATTAATTAAAATCATTTATTAATATTCTATTATTTTTTATTTTTGAATTATAATTCTATTATTATTATATTAATTAAAATAATTTATTAATAATTTATTATTTTTATTTGTGAATTATAATTCTATTATTATATTAATTAAAATCATTTATTATTTTTTTATTATTTTTTATTTTTGAATTATGATTCTATTATTATTATATTAATTATAATAATTTATTAATAATTTATTAATAATTCATCATTTTTATTTGTGAATTATAATTCTATTATTATATTAATTAAAATCATTTATTAATATTTTTTTATTTTTGAATTATAATTGGATTATTATTATATTAATTAAAATATTTTTTTATAGTATTTGCGACGGGATACTATGCTCGTCGCAAATAGTATTATTATTATATTCATTAAAATAATTTATTAATATTTTTTATTTTATTTTTTTAAAAAGTAATTGCGACGGGCCCATCACAATTAGTATTTGTGACGGGCCCGTCACAAATAATATTTTAAAAAGTTTTTTACAAATATACGGACTGATATTTGCGACGGGAAGGATCTTCGTCGCAAATAATACCTTTAGCGACGGGCCCATCGCAAATAATTGTTGTTGCGATGGCGTTTTCCGCAACGGGCTATTTGCGACGGGGGCCCGTCGCAAAAGCCTCTTAGCGACGGGATCCCGACGCAAATGCCCCGTCGCAAATGCTATTATTTCCAGTAGTGTTATTGAGAAATTACCTAGACATCCTCCGAAGCATGAAGTTTAATTTTTCATTGATTTAATTCCTAATGCAAGGCCAATATCAAGGAATCCATATAGAATAGACCATGTGGAATCAGTGGAGTTGGAGAAACAATAATATGATTTTGGTAATAACGGATTTATTCTCCCTAGTGTTTCACCATTGGGATCCTCTATTGTCTTCATTGAGAAGAAAGATAGATCTATGATGTTTTTCATTGATTATAGGGAAATAAATGCTATCAAAAGAAATAAAATTTATTATCTACATGGAATTGATGACTTGTTTGATCAACTTTATAGAGCACAATATTTCTCAAAGATTGTTCTTCATTCTAGGTATCACTAATTTCATGTAAAGAATGAAGACATTATGAAGAAAACTTTTAAGATAATATATTAACATTACAAGTTTAAATTAATTCCATTTAGATTGACTAATGCACCCTCTATCCTTACGGATCTAACGAATATAGTGTTCAAGTAATATCTTGATTATTTTATGGTGGTATTAATTGATTATATTCTAGTTTATTATAAAATCTATGAAGTTCATGAGAATTACTTGTGGATTATTCTTAAGACTCCTAGAAGAGAAGATCTATATGGGAAATTTAGAAAGTGTGATTTATGGCTTTAATTATTTCCTTTTCATGGCTATATTGTCTCTAGGGATGGAATATCATTTGATAAATCAAAGTAAATGGTATTCATATAATCACCTACACCAACCAACATAACTGAGGTATGTAGTTTCATTAGGTTGGTGGGTTGTTATCGGCAGTTCGTGAATAATTTTTCATGATTGGTTAACCAGTTAACCAAGATTATATGTAAATGGGTTAAGTTTTTTTGTGCAAGGGAATTTTTATAAAGTTTTTATAATCTAAATCGAAGATTAATAAAATCTTTTATTTTGACTCAACGATCTAGAAGTGATGGGTTTTTCATATATAGTGGTGCATCGAAGAGGGGACTTGGTTGTGTCCTAGTGAAAAATGATATAGTTATCGCATATGCATCAAGGTAATTGAAGAATCATGAACAGAACTATCCAACCCATTATTTTGTGGTTGAGGTTGTAATATTCACTTAGAAAATATAGATACATTATTTTGATTGTGAAATATGTGATATATACATGGATCATAAAACCCTAAAATACATATTCTCATAGAAAGATCTCAACATGAGACAGAGGTGATGGCTCGGGCCACATAAGAAATATGATTGCTCAATACACTACCACCCAAGGAAATAAAGTTTAGTAGGATATGCATTGAGTATAAAGGATCATGGAGTTCTAACCCAAATGAGGATTGAGAAGGATATTATATTCATGGACCTAGTAAAGATGGATATCATAATTTCAAAGCAAGGTGAGACATTAATCATCTTTCAAATTATTGAAAACCAAGCTTTATTAGAGAAGATAAATAATTATCAATCTGATGATGAGAAATTTCTGAAGAAGAATAAAAGTGTGAACTAAAGAAAATAATAAGACTTTGTTTTCAAAGATTATGTTATAAAATTTTTAAAGAGGCTACGTGTTCCATCTATACCAGAGCTAAAAATAGAATTGTTGGATGTTGATCATAGTTAAAATTTATCGATACACCTTAGTACCAAAAATAATTTATATGGACTTGAATAAAAATTTTTGGTAGGATAACATGAAATAGGGAATTGATGATTATGTGTCTAGATGTTTGGTTTGTCAACAAGTGAAATTTTTGAGGTAGAATCCTAAATTATTCCTACGACCTCTTCATATTCCTGTGTGGAAATGGGATAAAATTACTACGAACTTTGTAATTGGACTACCAAAGAATCCTAGGAATAATGATTCAATATGGGTTATCATTGATTGCCTAACCAAAAATACACATTACCTCACTATAAGTGAAGACATTCCTCCTGAGAACCTTGAAAGACTCTATATTAATGAATTTGTAATAATTCATGGTGTGCCTCTATTGATTGTGTCTGATAATGATCCCAGTTTTACATCAAAATTTTGGAAAATTCATCATAAGTCCCTAGAAATTGAGATTTATTTGAGCACTACCTACCACCCTCAAACTTATGGACAATTAGAAAGGACTATTAAAACTTTAGAAGACATGTTGAGATCTTTCTCACTAGACTTTCAAGGTATGTGGGATCAGTATTTACCTTTGGTATAATTTTCCTAAAATAAAATATTCCATTCAAGTATTAAAATAGAAACTTATGAAGCATATATTGTTAGAGATGTCATAAACCTACTTGTTAGGATGATGTTGGTGAAATAAAAATTATTGTCCCAGAACTTGTTGAGGAAACAATAGAAAATGTTAAGACTATTCAAACCCATATCAAAGCATCTCAAAATAGAAAAAGTGTTATGCTGATAACCAAAGGAATGATTTGTAGTTTCACATGGGAGATCATGTTTTCTTGAATCAATCTCAATGTAAGGGTGTTATAAGGTTTTTTAGGAAAGGGAAACTGAGTCCCCAGTACATTGGACCCTTTGAGATTCTCAAAAGGGTTGGAATTGTAGCTTACCATTTAGCAATGTTGTAAAGTCCCTCCAAATTTTATGATGTGTTCGACATATCACTGTTAAAGAAATACATTCCAGACCCAACACATGTACTCACAGATGAATAAATGGAAATAGAACGTGGTCTATCATACTTTGAAGAGCCTATTCAGATTCACGACACTATATAACAAATATTGAGGTATCAGATAACTTGCTTGGTAAAGTTTCTTTGGAGAAACCATAAAATGGAAGAGGCAATGTGGGAACCTGAGGAATTTATGATGAAGAACCATCTGAATATTTTAATGAGGTGATATTTCATAAATTCATAGGAAACCCTTTTAAAGAAGGGACGAATGTAACACCCCATGATTTCACAATACCATATCTATTTAAATTAATTAAATAACTTCTGTTGCACGCAACACAAAGTTAGAGGACACCATGATCTATTATCCTATATAGTTAAATTACAGTTATGAATAGTATTAAACACATTATGAAATTTATGTATATTTTATATAATTATTTTTATACAATTATATAGGAATAAATCCGATTTTAAGCATAAATACTATATTTTTTTAAGGGAAGTTTACCACCTTTTAATGGGGAACCTATTTTAAAATTATAATATAAAAGTTTTATAAATTTAATTGTTCAAAATTGACTCCATTTCTGAATTTTTAATATAAAAATTAGTTTAGGGGGAATTTTTGGTATTTTTCTGAGAGGTTTAATTTTATCATGAATAATGAAAAATACACCAATGTAGTTAAAAACTGAATTTTCATTTAAAATTATTTTAAATTGTTTTTAAAGTTAAAATATATCAACAATACATATATTACCCCATTTTTTCCATTTTAATCATTTTTATATTAAAATTAGATATAAAAACTTATTGAACTTTAGAACGTCTCTTTTACCTGTCATCTCGCCACTTCTACGGGACCAGTGTTAAACTTAATTTAGCCACTTCTATTAATTAAATTTTGGAAAAAAGACATAAAAAGGTTTTAATCAGTATGATATTTAGTTTCTAATATCATATACTTATGTTTTTTTGATATTATTAATAGTATCTTTAGTAAATTTTAATTTACCATGGTTAAAGTTAAATCAGGTAATTAAAGGTAAAAATAATATTATAATATTATAAAGTTAACACCTGTCCTAATTTAATTGGGTGAGTTTTTTTGACTAAAATAAACCTTAGGACAAAATTATAACCTTTTTGAGCCACTTGGGTAAGAATAAGACATTTATAATATTTTATTTAATGATAAGTTAAAAAATCATACTCTTGTTTTAAATAAGTATTATATTTTTATTACATGGTTATGGAGATGATAAATTCAACTATAAATAGTAATTTGAATGAAAATAATTTTATATTCATCATGATAATTTATTTTTAATTTTAAGATAAAAAATAATTTAATTAAAGGCTTTCATAATAATGATACAACAATTGTTTAATCAATTGAAATATCAAATAATTAATATTAAAAATATTAAAATAAATAATATTTTACATAATTAATGAAATAAAAAAATTTATAGATAACTTAGACATGTTAGTGATATAATATAAGTGTTTTTATAAGTTATCATGTTGTTATGATATTTTTAAAAATACAAATAATAAATAGTTTACAAATTGACAAAAATTATTCATTAAAATAAATAATAATTAATTAAATGATATAATATTAATAAAAATATAAAATTAGGATAAATAGACTTAATAAGGTTAAATATTTTATCAATGATCCATTTTGTGTTCATTTATTATTTTATATTAACTATATTAATCCTATGGAGTTAAAATCCAAGTTGTCACGGTAAGAGCTAAAGGGTTTGACTAAGGGTTAAATCCAAACGATAAGGGTAATAATGTGACCTAAACTTGTAAAAAAATTATTTATTGAGAGAATTTATAACCATAATAATCTTATTTTAAAAAAATTCACTTTTTATCCATTTTAAATTGAAAATTAATTTATATTAATTTAATATTTTGAGATTTACCAAAAGTTTCCCCCAACTCAATTATAAAAGGGAACCTCCTCCCTCACTTCCTCAAACCACTTTTATCCTTTTATCTCAAAACCACCTACCCATTGCTCCTAAAAAAATTATTATCTATGTTTTTTTAGGTCCTATTATTCTAAAAAGACCACCCCTATTGTCCCTGAGAGGATACCCAAAGGAACTCCATCGAAGAAGAGGTAATTATTTTACCAACTCATTCAAGTTATTTTCTTCTTCTACTTAATCACCCTATATTGTTTCCATAAAAAAGTAATAAATCCAATATCATATATATTCTAAGAATTTATTATGATTATTATAAACCCATATTCCACCTTTTATCAATCCTATGAAAATTAATATCACCGTGTGTGTGTACGTATGACTTATCATCACAACGTTGTGGTGTAATTTTATTTTCATCACCAATTTATTTTAATGAGTATATATGATGAATATAATGGATATAAATAATAAATATGATATTATATTTATTCTTTATAATTAATATACCATCCAAATCCTTACCACTCTACCATTATGGGATGATATCGTCACTCATGCATACATATAGCCTACTATCTCCATGACATGATGAGATTCTTCCTCCATGATACCCATTTAAGAATGATTATAAAAATTTATATGATAAATAAATATAATATTTATTAACTTAATATCATTATATATATGAAGTTAATACCCTATTCATAAGAAACATGACTTACATGACAAAACATGCATATTAAAATGGAACAGTTAACACCTGAAACAATGGTAATAATGAAATATTATTTAACAACTGATATAAGAGGATCATATATGATATCATAGATATTTATATGTTTCTAGAATAAATTACTAACATGATTTAACCATTATATAGGAGGTTAAAGCACCCTCAACTAAAGGAAATTATGAGTTAAGGGTTAATTTTTCAACCTCATTATTATCTAAGATTGTTTGTACATAAGTATTTACTAGGAAATATTTATCATCCATGTCCATGCTTTGTAAAATTTTATTTAAAAATATTATTATTATTCTTATACAATTTTCTAAATTCATTTTTATGCGTTTTTTACATTTTATAAAATGTTTTGAATGGAATCTTTGTTTTCTTTTCCAAATGAGGTGCTTTATGACCTTTTTCGACAAAATATGGAAGGGATGTTATTTTTTTAACTTTTAAAACATGATAAAATCTTCCTTTATAATATTACAAGATTTTTTTTGCTAAAAAAGATTTATTTTAAAAAAATTCACCACTTTTATTATAATTTCAATACAAAAAGATGCTTTTTTATCAAGATGTTTTTAATGATTTTATTAGACTACTTTCATATATGTCAACAAAATTTTTTGGATTTTATGCATAAATGATTTTGGTATCCTAAGATACCATCTACAATATTTTATAAAAGGGTATGTGATATGTTTGAATGTGGATGTGATATTATGATACCATTCATGGTTTGTGGTTAATGTATTTAAATTTCATATTCTATTTTTAATATGAATGTTTTTATTGGTTATGTTTCACCCTTTCCATATGATGAATGCATTGGACTTAGTAAGTGATGGGTAGAGCCCACTATAACCCCTTGATACATAAGTATGTCTCATGACGAATAATAGTCTAGGTATTGGCTGATGCATTTCCTGTTTATGTATGGTGTCTTGGATGAAGCCTTCCCGATATGTTTATGATGTATGGAATTATGGATTCCCTCATTATGATATTAGTCATTGATATTACATGTGATTATAAGACTATTATATTATCCATGGTTATATATATTTATCATGTGGCTATTTATATGGTGTTATTTGATCACCTTATATCCCTTCCATTTTATGAGCAAGATTATGTTTTAATGTCATGTGTCTTTAGTTATTCTCCTTGACTTATTGTTTATGTTTATTTATGTTCACTTCTGATGTATTGTGTACCCTTAATGATCATATGATCTAACCCCTTTCTTATATTTAATTTTTCCCCAGGATGTGAAGATGTGTATTATGACTAACTTATAGGGATAAGAAAAGGGTAACAAGAGTGTTTTCAAAGGAGTTACTATGTTGTTTTTCATTTCAAGATGTAATGTAAATCTTATGTAAGAAATATAGTTTCCAAAACTACTAAACGGATCGGTCCTTTAGGAATCGAATATTGTATCTATGCTAATGAAATTTTTTCTGACACTTTCCCCAAGGCGCGTGCATCTGTATATTTGAGGTGGACGAGGACGCACAGACTGTTGCCCTGTATTACCGCTTTCCAAAGTGAGGAGGAATCCGTTACATATTTAGGGATGTTTGCACCTTAATTGAAATGGGGTGATGGGATGTCAATTACTTCTTCCATGGATTCCTCCTCAGAACTCGTCACCTAGTCCGGTCTCCCTTATAGACTTAAGATGTTGTTCATGAAACTCTTCCCAGTGCCATATCTTCTTGGACTCCAGTTAATTACACTGCTTCTGTCAGGATATTCCAAGGGTTCTAGCCAGGGTAGCAACCTTTAGTCGGGGGAGTAGTCATGTTGGACATCATTGGAATGTCTGGATGCTAGAACACTAGCACGTATAGTTGCATTCCCCTTGTTATAGGGCTTCTTGAGGGCACGAAATCCTAAGGCATCCCATGTCGAATGCGGGGAATTATATGCCATAGGCATTTCTATGAGGTATTCATCATCTTCCCATGTTTAACACAGGGTATTCCTAGTAGAGGTGGATCAGACTAATCGGAACACTGACTAGAGTGGATCAGATGGGTGAAACCCTTGGAGGGAACACTGATGCCAAGAGGTGAATTGACATGATCTCACCGAGATGTGGTGGCCCGGGTAAGAATCAATATGGATGATGGAAAGTTGAATGAAGTGGAGGGAAAATGATATGGAACTAACGTGAGGACGATGGTGATAATGGGATTGATCCTCGAAGAGACTTCCTACGTATCCCTATGGAAGGGAATCAAAGTCTATATAGTTCGGTGAGGCGATGGGACACCTGAGGAGGCAACCCGTATGAATGGGAACCAGAGGAAGTGGAACCTAATGACTGACTGAATGGACTGAAGGCCTTAATTTGTATTTCTTTTTTGGAAAAACCCCTTTTAAGGGTAAAGGGGGAAACCACACATGACTTCACGGACGTAGAGACCAATCAACCCATAAAAAACTACAAGGGAAACCACACCCCAGCATCAACATCATTTTGGAAATCATTCCCCATTGCACAGCTACTTAGAAAACTATCCCATGCAAAAAATCATGGGCCTCGTACCGATGGCAGAGCCATACCCTCTTAATCTTCAAATTTCGAATAGCCCTGCATGGAGAAATCATCCTGCTCTGAATCCTCATCTGAATCTTCCTTGTATATGTCAGGAACAAGCCATCAACCAAATAAAAAAATCAACAAACTGGTTATTCCTACCAAGGGACCTTCACATATCAAAAACACTACCACCATTGCTGTCAACACTACTAAGTTGTCACCCAATCCTCCAAAATCAATGCCATAAAAAAAAACACAAAGACCAAAGTAAAAATAAAAAAAAACAGATCCTCCCCCTCCGATCCACTATGTATCCAATACCGAGCCGCTCCGGAATGAAGAAACACACCGAAGCTATCTGAGGGCCGCACTGTCGATGACCTGAGATCCTAGAGCCGAAGTCGTGCCAGAGCTGTCACCGGGACGTCCCAAAATTGGAAGCACACCTTGGATGCCAAATCTGACACTGAGCTGAGGTCAATGCCAGATCCAGCACCGATTCGAGATCTGCCACCGAGCGAGGATGAGATGGCCAGAGTTGCGCCGAGAGTAGACAACGCCACCCGAAAGAAGCTGTTGCAGACGAGGAAGAGGCAACCGTAGTCGATCCAGACATTGCTGAGCCGATGCCGACCTGAGGATGAGGCAACTAGCATCGATCCATACGAGAAAGCCAGAGGAGGGGAGGATGAGAACTGGAAAGGAAACCCTAGCCGACAAGCAGGGGAATGATGCCGCCGCTCAGAGGCCTCCCTTTGTGTTTACATAAGACTTTGAGGAAGTGGAACCTACAGGTTGGGGAAAAACCTTCTTGAAATACATAGGATCTAGGTAAAGACTGGTATGATACATGGGTTATGGGATTGAACCTCAAGGAGGTTTCCTACATACCTTGCCTTGACAAGGATCAAAGTCCACGTAGTTCAAAATGGGGCATAGAATCGAGGTGTGCATAGAGGACAGTAACCTGATGATATATTGAGGTTTATGTGTGTTTAACATACCAAAGTTGGTCTAACTCTTGAGGGATGACCATAGACATGGGTCCCAAAAAAGGGGACTACAACGGCTTATCGTTGATTGGGGAACATGACAGCTTACCGTTGATTGGGGTTGACAATGGCTTACCGCTGACAGGAGTAGACAACGGCTTACCGCTGATTGCAGTACAACGGATTAATATTGGATGGGGATAAACCACCGGAAGGATTCCTATATACCCTTCCTAGGAGACATGGATCAAATCCCACATAGTTTGAATGGGTACATTTTAGCATCACGCAGGACGAAAAGGGGATGTATAATTTAACGTTATACGGGATGAGGGTGGACTGACGTGAAGATGGTCGGGACCAATGGTTGTTAGAATTGAACCTCAGGGAGGCTTTATACGTACCTTTCCATGGAAAGGCTCAAATTCCATGTAGTTCTGGAGGGGTTGGTGAACCAAAGTGAAGATGGTCGGGACCAATGGTTGTTGGGCTTGAACCTCAGGGAGGCTTCCTATGTACCATGACTTTAAAAGGATCAAAGTATACGTAGTTCGGGAGGGGTTGGTGAACTGACATGAAGATGGTTGGGACCAACGAATGGTGGTATTGAACCTCATGGAGGCTTCCCATGTACCTTTTCATGGCAAGGATCAAAGTCCCCATAGTTCGGGAGGGGTTAGTGAACCGACATGAAGATGGTTGGGACCAATGGTTATTGGGCTTGAACCTTAGGGAGGCTTCCTACGTACCTTTCCTTGGAAAGGATCAAAGTCCGTGTAGTTTGGGATGGTTTGGTGAACCGACGTGAAGATGGTCAAGACCAATGGTTGTTGGGATTGAACCTCAGGGAGGCTTCCTACGTACCTTTCCTTGGAAAGGATCAAAGTCTGTGTAGTTCGGGATGGTTTGGTGAACTGATGTTAGGAAGTTCGGGACCAACAGATGGTGGGCTTGAACCTCAGAGAGGCTTCCTACGTACCTTTCCTTGGTAAGGATCAAAGTCCGTGTAGTTTGGGAGGGGTTGGTGAACCGACATGAAGATGGTTGAGACCAACAGATGGTGGGCTTGAACCTCAGGGAGGCTTCCTACGTACCTTTCCTTGGCAAGAATCAAAGTACTCGTAGTTCAGGAGGGGTTGGTGAACTGATGTGAAGATTTTCAGGACTAATGGTTGTTGGGCTTAAACCTCAGGGAGGCTTCCTACGTACCTTTCCATGGTAAGGATCAAAGTCCACGTAGTTTGGGATGGTTTGGTGAACCGACGTGAAGATGGTTGGGACCAATGGTTTTTGTGCATGAACCTCAGGGAGGTTTCCTACCTACATTTCCATGGTAAGGATCAAAGTCCTCGTAGTTTGGGATGGGTTGGTGAATCGACATGAAGATTTTTGGGACCAACGGATGGTGGTATTGAACCTTAGGGAGGCTTCCTAAGTACTTTGCCTTGGCAAGGATCAAAGTCCCCATAGTTCGAGAGGGGTTGGTGAATCGACGTAAAGATGTTCGGGGCCAATTGTTGTTGGGCTTGAACCTCAGGGAGTCTTCCTATATACCTTGCCTTAGCAAGGATCAATGTCTATGTAGTTTGGGATGGTTTGGTGAACCAATGTGAAGATGGTAGGGAAAAATGGATGGTGGGATTGAAACTCATGGAGGCTTCTTACGTACCTTGCCTTGGAAAGGATCAAATTCCTTGTAGTTAGGGATGGGTTGGTGAGCCGACATGAATATTTTCGGGACTAATGGATGGTGGGATTGAACCTTAGGGAGGCTTCCTATGTACCTTTCCTTGGAAAGGATCAAAGTCTGCATTGTTCGGGATGGGTATGGGGCTTACATGCTAAGGCGGCCTGTAGAGGATGTCATAGTCGATGCTTACTCTAAGCCCATATGTGTCATTCTTTGTGTGAGAAACAAGAGGCATCAAAGACCTGATGATATCTTCGTGAAATGTGCGTATCTGGGAAGTGGAGCGGGGCTTACACGTGGCTAACAACCCAAAATGTAAATAAGGGATTATGCATGGTTAGCGGCCTAAGGAGATGGAGATTGGGACTTACTCTACGATGGAGGCGCGGTGGAGAAAAAGCCCAAAGGGAGAGGGATTTGACATGGAAGAAGAAATGTTCGGGTGCCCATCTCCCCTCTGGTCCTTGGGACTGAAGAAGAAAGGAGAAGCAGAGATGTCACCTCCTGCAAGAGAGACTAGGGACTTACACCAAGGTGGTTTCCCTTTCCCCATAGATAGACATCGGTCTGATAAATAGGATCTCATTCCACATGAAAAATGATCTCACTCCCATGGAGACCAGTGGGCATACAGAATGTTTGAGATAGGGCACCCCCCGTATGATGCACAGGGCAAGGCTACAGTTTAACGTCATGTGATGAGGATGATGGTTCATGGTAGTTTAACATCTTGTAGCTCAGACGAGGTGGGTTCACTCCACACCCCTAGGACTTACATAACTGATACCCACTCACCCTTGAGGAAGGGAAGGCATCAACAATGTTTTGGTGATGGGGTGTTATGGGGTGATCCATTGAGGGGTCCACATTAAAGTGGCTATGCGAAGAAGCAATATCCACTAACGTACCCATGCGAAAATGCAGGAGGTGAAGAAATGCAATGGGAAGTGATGCCCAATATACTTTGAAATCACTTTGTGCAAACCTAGACGGTCGCATGAAAAAAAGGATTTGCAGAGAAAAGGAGTTCATAGGTAGAATCCTTGTGAAGCTCTGGTTCTCCATGTAGCGGAGGGGATTCACGAAGGGGTATGCTTTGCGATGTGAAGTGGGATAGGCTAGGAATAGGGCATAGGTGCATATAGAAGGTGCTTCCTAAAGTGGAAAATCATTCACAGAGCAGTGCTTCGTGAAGCAAGGGTGCCTTGCGAAGTATAGCATTGTGAAGCAATGTGCTTCGCGAAGTACAGTGGCCCTGCCTTAGCATGTGGGTCACATGTGCATGGAGGGTATTTTGTGAAGCACAAGTAATCCACGAAGACCTGAGCCCCCTTGGGGATCCCCTTCCTTCGCGGAGGCCCACAGGCTCCACAAAAGGCATCCCTCTTTTAAGAGGGGTTGAATTCAAGCAAAGGGGGAGGCACTTCATGATGAAAAAGTACCTTGAAAATATCATGGTTCACAGAACAGAAATTGCTTCACGATTTGAGAGATAAGAAGGTGAAAGGTCAGAGGATCCATCCTTTGGTCTTAAAGGGAGCCTAGTATTTATAGGAAATAGGCGTTGAGAAGCTGAGCATGCTGGGCATGAAGACACGTGAAATCTTTTTGAACTCACAAAGCCTCCCACCTCCTTGCTCTGCAGAGACTTAGAAAATGTCAAATTGGTTCGAGGATCCACCCACCTTATTGCTCTACGACGACTTCGCAAACATCAAACTGGTTCATGGAGTCTCCCGCTTCCTTTCTCTGCAGCGGTTTTGTAATTGTCAAACAGGTTCGTAGAGCCTCCCACCTCCTTTATCCATAGTGGCTTCTCAGACATAAAATGGGTTCATGAAGCCTCCTTCCTCCTTGCTCTATAGTTTCTTTGTAAATGTCAAATGGGTTCTCGGATCCTCCCACCTCCTTGCTCTACGGCGGCTTCATATAGGGGAAGATTTGCACCAGCCGCGGTGCTATAGGGGCTCCATGAACAAGCTTTGCGAGGTAGTCCCAGAGGCTTTCCATTTTTCCTTGTTCTTCAAAAATTTTGGCACAAACAAATGCCCCCCCCCCCTCAGACTGGGAGCTGAAGAGAAAGCGAGGGTCAAAGTATAAGGTTCAATCGCCAAAATTCCTCGATCAATCGCAAAGCTAACTTGCGAAGGAGGCTCATGAAGTAGAGAGATGACATGTGGGATGAGCGTGCCACAAAGCTCTCTGTGGTTGGGTGCATCTTGAAGCACCAGGGGTCCTCACTTATAAATAGGGGAGGCTGACCTCTCTTTTGTCCTTTCTCATCTCTATGTTTTGGTATTTAGCACTCTCAATTCATGAAGCTCCGTGTACTCCACGATTTCTATCCGTGAATAAGTCCTTTTGCTTCGTAGTGCACAATGAGTCTTTTACTTCATGACGGTGCAATTTGTGGCTTGCGTCTGAAGGCCGGGGTAGGGATTCGCGAACTGCCTTCACGAATGAACTCTACGAATGAACTCCGCGAACAAACTCTGCGAACAAGCTCCACGAACCAAAACCAAAAAACACCCAAACTCAAAAATTGAATGGCTCACCAAGAGGCTTCCAGGGGGACCTTGCGGATGCTTCCCGAAGGGAGGATATGGAAGATAGCTCGGGTATAGGGGAGTTTGTGCGAAGACATTCTAACCATAACTCACTGGTGGTACTGTTGTCGGAAATCCAGAAGGGTTACCCACTATGCAGAAGGCTGAATATGTATGGATTTAGCCTGAGGGATGATGTATTCATCCCTAAAGATAGATGGGATGAACCATCTTACTGGTTTAGGAGCACGTCGTGTCAGTGATAGTGGTTCAGGGCGGCTAATGACCATGCCCGGGAAGACTTTACACCTGTCAACACGGACTGTATGTACAATCATTTGAATTAAATTGACGGGAATGAATTGCAATCACAGACATCTCCCCCACTATATCATACTATCTTGAAGGAATCCTTGGGGAACCCAGAAAAGGGGTGGTCTGATGAGTGGGATCTACACTAGGGCATAAACTTCACAGAAGACTGGGCCTTGGCCTACTGGGTAGGTGCCTCGTGCGAGGAATTCAGGGTAGATATGAGAAGAGTGGGCTTGTATGAGGAAGCTTGTGCCTCCTAATTCCACATCTATCAGCCAAAGCAGCTGATGTCAGAGTATCTGAGTAGATGGTCATCGAGGACCAATACCTTCCACTTACACCATGGAGAGGTCGAAATCCGTTTATGGGACCTCCATCAGATCTCAGGGGTCCCGATTCTTGGGGCGATGTATGAAAAGTTCCTCCCTGTTATGGGTGCGTGGGAGGATCCGAAGCAGATGACACCATTGGTGATGGCGTTGATGAACATAGTGCCGAGAGATAACAAGAAGTCGGTGAGGAACGTCCACTTCAAATGGTGGATCAAGAAGTTATTGAACTTTCCAGAAAATAGGTAGTTCCATGTGAGGTCTTAGACTTTCCCATAGGGGGCTCAAAGAGGCAAGGAGAACTCGTACTAGCAGATTTTGGAGGATAGCCAGTAGAAGTTGTGGGGATTCAGCATAAGTACTGAGCAGCAACTAGTAGTCAAGTTGGCTGTATTCATCATGGCGCTCATCTACAGTTGGATCTTTCTGGTGAGAGACACGAATATAGGCGTGCGACTGAGCAACTTTATCATGGAATCTATGCTCATGGTAGGAGGGAGGGTCAACCTCAGGATCCCGATGCTCGCTATGTTATACAAGATGTTGTGGCATATTAGTGAGGGGAAGAAGCCACATAGAATATGCGGTCCATTCCACCTCTTGTATGGGTGGATAGTGGCGCATTTTAGGGGGATCGATGAATATCCAAACTATATCTCCCCTCCAGGATCAAAATTTTGATCGTCCATTCTAAATGCCATATTGAGTTTTTCGGCCATGCTGACCATGCAGTCAATACTGAACCGGGTCTGGAAGGTAGAGGAGTTCAACTTTAACCTGTTTTGGTTTCCAAAGGGTGTATTCATTAATGATGGTCAGGGAATAGAAGATCATTAGTCCTACCTCATGGACTTTTGAGGTAGATTCCTGGTGGCATGGGTGGACTGCAAGCCCCTCTATGAGTCGTACACCTCTCACCTATTTGCAAATAAATTTTAGTGTATGCAGCGATTAACCCCATGGGTCTACATGGGGGTATGCCACGAGGATCACCCGTGTATAATGAGGCATATTTGTCTCATGTTCACACGGGAATATGGGAAGATGTGGAATGAGTTTCCTTCACCCAAGACCATCTTTGGACTAGTAAAAGAGTACGCCAAAAGCTAGGAGGTGGCCTACCCTGGGGAGATGCTGAGGCAGCCAACTTTTTAGGCCAACGATGGGGTGCCTCCCCAACCTTGAGGTCAAGGCTAAAAAGTAGTGAGGAAATCTCATGGTGGTGGGGCTGCAGTGGTGGCAAGGCCTACACTGGCTAAAGGGGAGGTACTAATGGATCAAGCAGTGGCAGTGGACCCGACAATCCTAGAGGAGCAGAGTCATCCGAAGGGGGGGCACCATGGGGATTCCTCAGGATATCCACCTGGGTTCCAGTGAAGCAGTTGCACCATATAGAAATGATAGAAAACACCATCTTCCCAGAATCTTGGGATATCTAGGATGTCAACTAGAAATTCCTCAACCCATCCAAGATGTGGCATCACCTGAACCATCTCGGGATGGATTTTATGGGAATCGGCCCTGTCAGGGACAGCTTTGCAGTACCCCAGGTGGAGGCGGAGCAATACCTGATAGAGTTGGAGGACTTTGTGCACTCTCAGGGTGCTCCGTATCCAATGACAGATCGGGTAAAGGTGTTGTAGGATCATGCGACCCCTCTAGAGATGTCAGCTGCTGAATTAAGGATCACTTCCCTTTGACAGAAGAATCAGACGAATCCTCTTGGGGGGAGGAGGCCTGTAGAGGGATCCCTTTGGAGGATCATGAAGTTGGTGATTCAGACCCAAAATTTGAAGCGTTCTCAGAGGCTCTCAAGGTAAAACCCTAAGCCCCTTCCTCAGGACCCACTTCTAGGTTACTTTGGACCCCTCACTAACATTTTAATTGCACAGGAGGGCCTCATACACATAACCCGTTATCACCCCTCAGTAGAGGCAGATGTTGGGCCTTCAGGATCTATGCCCACGACTATGTCGATTACTGCATCCATTGGGGAAAGGAAATATGAGATGGTTCCCCCAAAGTTTTTACACTTCCCTACAATATACGATGATCCATTCCTCGGGGTTCCCATAGTAACAACCCAGAAATGAGACCACTAATTTGATCACTGTAAGTCTCCTTCACAAAATTCATGACTTCCACCCATTGACCAGGCTAACTAACATCTGTGCCCTTTTGGTATGCATAGTTCTTCAAATTGTGTGGGATGGCTTGGGAAGGTTTGTTGGTAATTCTGGTGGAACCTTTCTTAGGGGAATGTCCATGGTCATGGAGGCAGATATCAAGATCGAACAAGCTATGGTTCTCCCGATCACTGGTGGGACCATTAGTAGGGCTGATTCTGAGATTATTGAGGTAGGATCCAATGATGAAGATCGATCGGACAACACAGGTCCTTCCATGCCCGATCAGACACTAGATGCAGACCCTGCTAACAAGTTCTTGGGGGCGTTCCCCATGTGTGAGTCTACCAACCCTACACACTATGATTAGACAAACTCTGATGGAGAGGATAACAAGATAGTCCATCACCGGTCATGGAAGATAATGAACCGCTTTATCGATGACACGCCTCAAGCACAATGGACATACCAGATAGAGAGACTTCCTTTGCGACTACGCAAACTATGCACTGGGGTACTGGATGCCTAAAATCCCCACAAGATCATCCGAGATCTCATAGCAGAGAAGATCCGAAAATATGATCACAACCTTGGTGTGGGTTTGTAGTGGAGAAAAAAGGTGAACATCAAGAGTCTCTAGGAGGTTGAAAATGAGATTCAGCGGCCGTACATCTGGGTAGATGAGCATTCTGCTCTCCTCGATAGGTAGTTGGAGATTATATCACGGCTGAAGGCCCAGCTGGCGGAGGCCAAAGAGCATATGAGGAAAGCCTCCATGGAGATGACCATCGTCTGGAGTGATGAGGAGCGGGCCCAAGTTGCGGCTGACGAATTGTGCCCCATTACTGCCCAAGAAGAGCGGGAACTGAATAAGTGACAGTGAATCCTAGACGCCAGAAGTTAGAGGGTGGCAGAGTTGCAACACTCTTTTGACGGGTTCAACCCATCCATGGGAGGGGTCGATCCTCGGGTACTGTGATGCATGTAACTTTTGAACACACCTTCATGTTTTGATTATTCATGCTAGATGCATGTATGAGTCTTTTTACTCATTTTTTGGTCTCTTGCATTTCTGTTACATTCATGGAACATCCAGAAATTAGTCCCTAAGATCATGTGGGTTGGGCCCGATGTGAGAAACAAGGTATGACCACCTTGTCATTCCATATGAATATAAGAGTGCAAACCAAGCTTTGGGAATCTAGGGTTTGAACAACCAATCCGGATTTCTGGGAAGAAAGGGAGAGACCCAACTGGAGGAAGAAGACCTCAGAATAATCGATGTGCCACCTTCTCAATGTGCTCTAGTACACGTGTAACACCCCAAGTTTTTCTGAAAATAAATATTAATGCATGGAACTTTGTTTTAAGTAGATATTTTTAATTAGACTTTAAAACATAACTTTTTAACTTCTATGTTCTAAATTTCAAGAAACTGTCATCTACATTTGTGTTCAGTATGTTATTTGGAGTCTATTGGAACCAACTTCTTTTTTGGTGAATAGTAACATACCCTTATTGTAACACCCAAGACTTTTATGAGAAATATTTTGTTTTTATGTTATATAAATCATCAAAGGAATCTTTCACTACACACAACACTAGCTTGGCTTTCTTTACACGCAACCGCGACCTTCCTCGATAGCTTGCGTCATACGCAATACCGAGTTTCACTAAACAACGATATGCTATTAAAATATTATTAATACTAGTCTTTATGAATAGTATTAACTGAATTTTGAATTTTATAGCATTTTAATTCAACTTATACATTTTCTAGAATGAGGTATAAAAGCAAAATCAGTTTTTTTGGATAAAAGATTTATTTTTCAAAAAATACAGTTTTGCCGCCTTTTGATGGCGCACCCACATTAAAGCTAGTTTTTGACATGTTTATAAGTTCAATTTGACAAAATAAAATTATTCTTTTGAATCAGGGTATACAAATTTACTTTGGATAAATTTTTGATATTTTTCTGATAACTTTCATATTTTGATGAATAGTAAAAATATGCTAAATTTTAATTAAAAACAACTTTTTTCATTAAGATAATTTATATGGATAAATTATAATATTGAATTGTTTTAAAGTATAAATAGAATATATTTTTAAAATTTAATATAATTTATGTCATTAGAATTAATTTCACATTGAATTCATAGGTAAAAACATTTCAATCTTTGGCAATGTTTTAACTTCTAAAACTCATTTTCTTAACAACGAGATTTATTTTAAATTAATTACTGCAACTTATATATTTTTAATTTTGAAAAATGGATTCCATATTCAGAATCAGTGGGTCCAAATTATGTTAATAGGCTAATTTTTTATTTTTGGGCATTATGAATAGTAACTACGGTAAATTTTATTTACCATAGTTAAAGGTAAATCAGGTAATTAAGGGTAAATATAAGATTATAAAATTACACTAACACCTGCCAAAATCTTATTGGATGACTAAAAGTCGACCCATATCATCTAAGGGTCGAATTAGATTCATTTAATGGACTTTTGTCCACGAAAATAATTTAATTATTATTAAAACCAAAGAATGTGACAACATGTCACTTTCTTAAATCTTATAAGTATAATAATTTTAATTTAGTGATACACTTCATGAAACTTCGAACATGAATAGTATCCAGAAAGCTAATACAATTTTCTACATTATAGGAATTTATTTAGAATTTTTAGGGATTGAATAATTATCATTTATTATGACACAATAGTGATGTTGAAATTATTTTATTAATTAAAATATCAAATAAATGGTTTTAAAAATAATAAATTAAATATTATATGAACTATTTAATGTGCTCCACTAATTTTCTAGACACATATTACATTTTATAGATCTATTAAAGCTTTTAGTTCGAACATATCATCTGTATATATTTTATTTAAATTCAAATAAATGAATAGTGTCAAAATTGACACTATTGTTATTTTATAAAAATAACATATTATAAAATTGTTTAAAAATAACAAAAATACCTAAAATTTATAAATTAAAATTTATATGGTCTAAAATTTCATAAATTGTCAAATTATGGAAAATTAACAACACATATGTAATTATTTATAATAATTTAAAATTTATAATATTATTACCATAAATAAAATTAAATTGATAAATAAATATAAATCAAGTTTATAATGTTTAAAATAAATTAATAACATGTCTAAATTTTATTGTTTGATGCGATTGAAACCCTATCTCATCTAAGCTTAGGATATGAGTCATTATGGAAGTTTTTAAGTCGGTTTGGGATTTAATATAAACTAATATTTCTTATATTTCCAAAGGTGCCCCTCTCCTCCCCTATAAAAGGGAACCTCCTCCCTCTCCTCCTCACACCAATTTGAGCCTTCAAGCTCTTCCAACCCCTGACACTTTCTCCTCTCCACTTCCCTAGAGACATCCTAGAGGTACTGATCTTCTTCAAAGACCAATTTTAGTGCCCTAAAAGGAGGTCTCAAAGAAGCGCCTCAAAGAAGAGGTAATACCCGTTACCGATTCTTTCATCTTTATTTATTATTCCACTTATTCTTCTTTAGTTGTTTCATTATGAAGTAATAACATCAGTATCAATCATATACTGATATGTTATTATAAGTATGAAACAACCATATTTCACCATTTATCTATCCTACGGAAAACAAAATCACCGCGCATTCGTACGTACAGAATACCGTCTCCACGCTGTGGTGTAATCTATTTTCCCCCACCACCTTACTTGGATGGGTATAATGGTGTAAATAATAAGTATATATTATTATTTTAAGGTGATATTGATTCTGAAATAGTATACATACACTCCAATACAATTCCATGATCATGGGAATGATATCATCGCTCGTGCGTACGTACGGAATACCGTCTCCACGATGTGATGCAACTCGTTCTACATGATCTTCATTTAATAATGATTATATAAATGAATTGAATGAATTAATATGATATATATTACACTAATAACATTATCGAAATGTGGTATCTATATCCAAAAGATAATAATAAGAATTTATTCGACAAAACACGCATAAGAACAAAAAGTAATAAACACCCGAATAACAAGTAGTAATGAAATATTACTAATAAGAAGCTAAGAATATGACCATATATGATATCATAAAAATATGTATGATTCTGTAATAATTCAATAACATTATTTAAATCATTATACAGGAGGTTCGGACACTTACGAAGAAAATCGGACCTAAGTTAAGTGAAATATCAAAATCTCATTTTTATCCGAGATTGTTTATACTTTGGAATTTACTGGGGAGAATTTTATTGTCCACATCCTTGTTTCCTTAACATGTAATATTTACATAATTCTACAATAGTTTATATCCAATTTTACCCTTCGGTGAGTTTTTAGTAAAAGATATGAAAGGAATCTTTTGTCATTTTTCATACGAGGTACTTTTTTGACTTTTCCGACAAAAGTATGAGAAGAATGTTTTCTTTTAACTTATACAGCATGAATGGATTTTTAAAACTTTATTTCCAAGAATCTTCCCTTACAAGTTTTCAATTTTATTTTTAATCAACTTCTTTTAGTTTAGAATTGTATGACATGTTAAGAAAGGAAAAGTGTTTTTGAAGTAGAAAGGATATTTTCCTCAAGAATGGAGTTCAAGCGTTTTATCAAAATTAATTTCCATCTAAGATAATAAAGGGTTCTGTTCCTATCCCTATTATTACATTGATTTGATTATGTTGTGATGGAATTATTTTTATGAATTCCTTTATCTTATATGAGATGTTTTATGATGTCACAATGTTTAAGATTCCCATTTTTATTACATGGGTTATGATATGATGTATGGTTTATGATTTTGTGGAACACATAAGAATGGTATCATTATGAGATGGTTGGGACCTATATCTTCCTCCAATGCATTGGGTAAAGATTTTATATCTCATGAGATAAACATGGCTGGAACGGCAGGTTATACTGGTTCAGTGAAACAGGACTGAAACGAGGAGTGAACTCAGTTCAGAAATGGACTTTGTCCACTAAGATAGTCTTGGAAATGAGTCTTGACTAATAAGAAATGATTCTCAATGATTATGTTTGTATGCCACAAAGTTTCATGTTTTAAGTTATGATTATTGGGATTACATTTCACTACTATGATTTATCCCATGTTATGAAATTATTATCTCTTTTGTAGGTTAAGATTTCCAAAAGTTATGTTCTTATGTATATGATGTAATTGATATTTCTTTTGTTTACCCTTACTGAGAATTTGAGCTCACCCTTTTGTATGTTTTATTTCCCCAGGTCAGAAAGAAGGTTATTAAGTAGGATATGCCCAAAAGGGACTCTAGATATGATGAAATAAATGGGAGGCAAAGTATATGCTTTATGAACCAGTTTTTTATGCTTTCCAGTTTCTAAAGACACTATACCTATAAGGTCCTTTCATGGTTTTGTTATATATTGTAATAAGTGTGCTTCAATTTTGAAGTAATAACAATGTATGTAAAGTATGGGTCGTTATAGTTGGTATTAGAGGAAAGGTATAGTCAACCTTTGGAAACTAGGATGTGAAAGCCTTAGTGAGAACCCTAAGGATAATTCTAAGCATAGAACACAATCTTAGTGTTTTAGAAATGACCATGAATAACCTAGGATAAGACCTTAAGTGTGAAATTTTAATCTTGATTATGTGGTTTTCCTATTATAATTAGTGTTTCTCACACTATTCTTCTTGGTTTTAGTCAATGGCTGGAACCCGAAGGAACCATGTTAATGCGGAATGCGACGGGAAATGCAATGATTGTCCCCCTGAGCAACCAAACGTTATGGGAGCTGGAATGAAGAATCTTGTATCCATTCTCACACAACTTTCTCAAGCTATAAATCATGCTGGACTTCCAAACGAGCAAAGGAAGGAGCAACATTTTGTTGAATCCTTCGTAAGGCAGTGTCCACCTTCATTCAGCGGGTCTACTAATCTATTAGTTGATGAACAATGGATCAGTACTATTGAAAAGATATTTTTAGTTCTTCAATGTTCTGAACATGATAAAGTAATCCTAGCAGTGTATCATTTGGAAGGATATGCTGATCAATGATGGAATCTTATTAAGAATATGAGGCAAAGAGATGAAATTGAGTCCATGGAATGGGACGAGTTCAAGAACTTATTTTTCAATAAGTACTTCCCTCGTATTCTCCGAACAAAGATAGAGAAAGAGTTTCTTTAATTGAAGAAAAAGGATGATGAATCTATTGGTACCTATGAAGAAAATTTTACAAGACTTGCAAGGTACGCTTCTGGTATTATTATCCAACCTGAGAGTAAGATCGATCGATTCTTTAGTGGCTTAAAACCAAGTCTTCGAAGGGCCTTAGCCATAAGGGACTTCAATAGATACGAGGAAATCATTCGATGTGCTCTCAAAGTTGAGATGGAGATTGGAGTAACCCATCAGTCATATGGGTTTGATAAGAAGAGGAAAATGGAATTCAAAGGAAAATCTAAAGAGCACACTGAAAATAAGATGAGCTTTCCCTTATTCTCAAAGTGTGGAAAGAAACATGGAGGGATTTGTCTTAAAGGGATAAGTAAATGTTTCAAATGTGGAAAGGAAGGTCATCGGGAATTTGAATGCCGCAATGATAGGAAGAAGATTTCTAATGATGCAAACAAAGGAAGGGACACACAGAATGAACCTACTACACTTCAATGTTTCAAGTGCAAGGAGATGGGTCATTATGCCAATAAATTTCCTAATCCAAGGGTTTTTGATGATGATCGACATCAACAAAATCTTAAGGCTAAAGAAAAGGGAAAGTCACATGCAATTTCTATCAGCGATGTGGAGTACGATAACGATGTGGTGAAAGGTACACTTACCATCCACTCTAAAGTAGAAAATGTTTTATTTTATTCTGGATCCACCCACTCTTTTATTTCTGAAGATTTTTCTAAGAGTATCACTGTATTACCTCAACAATTAGATGCTGAGTTAGCTGTGACAACCCCTAATGGCACAACAGTCGCATCAAAAGTTTATAATTCTTCCCCGATTGAAGTTTGTGGGAAAGTGCTTCCTGCAAATCTTGTGATCCTTCCTATAGTGGAATTTGATGTTATTCTTGGCATGGATTGGCTTTCTTTATATGGATCTCATATCAATTTCCTAATAAGGGAAGTCACATTTCATATTCCAGATCAATCTATGATCGTCTATCAATGAAAGGATGAACATAACCTTCCAGTGGAAATTTCTTCCATCTTATGGGTATTGATTCCACTAAATGAGGGTTATTTATCTCAAATGGTTGGTGAGAAACTCAAGATTAATAATATGCCAGTTGTACTGGATTTTGATGAAGTGTTTCTGGAGGAATTTCTGGGTCTTCCACCAAATCGTGAAGTTGAGTTTTCAATAGAACTCATACCGGGTGCTTTGCCTATTTCAAAGACACCTTATAGAATGGCCCCAATTGAGTTTCATGAATTGAAGAAGCAACTCCAAGAGAATCTTGATAAAGGATTCATACTCCCTAGTGAATCACCTTGGGGAGCACCTGTTCTATCTGTTAATAAGAAAGATGGATCAATGAGACTCTACATTGATTATCGAGAACTTAACAAGCTCACTATCAAGAACAAATATACTATCCCACGCATTGATGACTTATTTCACCAACTACGTGGAGCTCAATACTTTTCCAAGATTGATCTTCGTTCAGGGTATCATCAATTAAGGGTCAAATGGGAGGATATACCAAAGACGGCTTTCCGTACAAGGTATAGACACTATGAATTTATAGTGATGCCATTTGGTCTTACTAACGCCCCTGCTATATTCATGGATCTGATGAATAAAGTCTTTAGAGACTATCTTGATCAATTTGTGGTAGTCTTTATAGACGATATTCTTGTCTATTCAAAGAGCAAGGAAGAACCTGAAGATCACTTGATAATTATATTGAAGACCCTGAGAAAGGAGAAACTTTATTCCAAATTTACCAAGTGTGAATTTTGGATTCAAAAAGTTGCATTTTTGGGTCACATAATCTCAAAAGAGGGGATATCTGTGGATCCAGCAAAAAGAGAGGTTATCCAAAGATGGTCAAGACCAACAACAGTAACTGAGATCCGAAGTTTTCTTGGTTTGGCTAGATATTATCGACATTTTGTGAATGATTTTTCACGATTATCTAATCCACTCACCAGGATGACTCGAAAAGGAGTTTAGTTTGTTTGGATGGAGGAATGTGAAGAGAATTTCAAGGAGTTGAAAAGAATGTTATCCAGTGCACCTGTGCTCACACTGCCTTGTAGTGGAGAAAGGTTTGTGATCTACAGTGATGCATCCAAGAAGGGGCTGGGGTGTGTTCTTATGAAAAATGATATGGTGATAGCTTATGCCTCACGACAGTTGAAAATCCATGAGAAAAATTACCCAACACATGATTTGGAGTTAGCTGCGGTAATCTTTGCATTAAAGATTTGGAGGCATTATCTTTATGGAGAAAGGTGTGACATTTATACTAATCATAAAAGTTTAAAGTATATTTTCACACAAAAGGATCTGAATATGCGCCAAAGAATATGGTTAGAACTGATTAAGGATTACGACTGCTCAATTCATTACCACCCTGGGAAAGAAAACAAGGTGTCAGATGCATTAAGTCGACAAGACCATGCTAGCTTATCCATGATGAGGATCACAAAAGATCCAATATTTATGGATTTACAAAGGATGGAACTTGGAATTTTAATGGAAGGGGGAAAATCGTATCTTTCTCAAATGAATGTTCAACCATCTATACATGTGAAGATTATAGAGGAACATAAAGAAGATGTAGAGTTACAAAAGAAGGTGAGAAATATTCCTGAATTCAACCTTGATTGTGATGGGATAATAAAGTTCAGGAATTGGGTTTGTGTTCCTCCCATCCCAGAATTAAAGAAGGAGCTGCTGGATGAGGCTCATAGTTCTTAATTCTCTATTCATCCTGGAAGCACGAAGATGTATAGGGACCTAAAAGAGTACTTCTGGTGGGATGGCATGAAAAAGAGATGTTGCTGAATATGTCTCTCGATGCTTTTTTGTCAGCAAGTTAAAGTTGAGAGACAAACGTCTAAGGGGATGTTACAACCATTACCCATAACCGAATGGAAATGGGAAAACATCACTATGGACTTTGTCACAGGACTTCCTAAAACATCCAAAGGCAATAATGCTATCTGGGTCATAGTTGATCGTATTACAAAGTCTGCACACTTCATTGCTATTAGAGAGAATTTCTCTCTGGATCAGCTTCCCAGGATATATGTAAAGGAAGTGGTAAGATTGCATTAAGTACCACTTTCTATTATATCTGATCGGGATCTGAGATTTACCTCGATGTTCTGGCGAAGTCTTTAGCATAATTTGGATACAGAGTTGAGTTTCAGCACTGCTTATCATCCTCAGACAGATGGTCAGTCTGAGAGAACAATTCAAACTCTAGAAGATATATTGAGAGCTTGTTGTATGGATTTCAAAGGTGGTTGGGATCAACACTTACCTTTGGTGTAATTTTTTTATAATAATAGCTTTCACTCCAGTATTCAGATGGATCCTTATGAAGCTCTCTATGGAAAGAAATGCAGGACTCCAACTTGCTGGGATGAATTTGGGGAAAGAAAGCTATTAGGACCTGATCTTATTAATGAGATGGCAGAAAATGTCTGATCTATTCAACAACACATAAGAGTAGCTCAGAGTCGATAGAAAAGTTATGCCGACAACTGAAGAAAAGACCTAGAGTTTGAAGTGGGTGATAAAGTGTTCTTACGAATATCTCCCTGGAAGAGGGTCATGAGATTTGGAAAGAAGGGGAAGTTGAGCCCTAGATATATCGGTCCTTTCAAAATACTAGATCGTGTTGGAAAGGTAGCTTACCAATTGGCGCTTCCACCGAATCTCTCTCAAGTTCACGATGTGTTCCATGTATCTCTCCTGAGAAAGTACATACCTGATCCTTCACATGTACTCAGCTCAGAATTTGTACCGCTGGAGCAAGATCTTTCTTATGAAGAACAGCCGATAGAGATTCTAGATCGTAGTGAAAAAGTCCTATGGAACAAGACCACTCTCTTGGTGAAAGTTTTATGGAGGAACCCCCAACTCGAAGAAGCTACATGATAGCTTGAGGGTATGATGAGGGAGAGGTATCCTCATATGTTTGTTACAAAGTGACAAATTTCGAGGGCGAAATTCATTTTAAGGGGGGTAGAATGTAACACCCGAAACTTTTATGAGAAATATTTTGTTTTTATGTTATATAAATCATCAAAGGAATCTTTCACTACACACAACACTAGCTTGGCTTGCTTTACACGCAATCGTGGCCTTCCTCGATAGCTTGCGTCGTACGCAATACCGAGTTTCACTAAACAACGATATGCTATTAAAATATTATTAAAACTAGCAGTTATGAATAGTATTAACTGAATTTTGAATTGTATAACATTTTAATTCAACTTAAACATTTTCTAGAATGAGGTATAAAAGCAAAATCAGTTTTTTTGGATAAAAGAAGTATTTTTCAAAAAATACAGTTTTGCCGCCTTTTGATGGCACACCCACATTAAAGCTAGTTTTTGACATGTTTATAAGTTCAATTTGACAAAATAAAATTCTTCTTTTGAATCAGGGTAGAAAAATTTACTTTGGATAAATTTTTGATATTTTTATGATAGCTTTCATATTTTGATGAATAGTAAAAATACCCTAAATTTTAATTAAAAACAACTTTTTTCATTGAGATACTTTATAAGGATAAATTATAATATTGAATGGTTTTAAAGTATAAATAGAATATATTTTTACCATTTAATATAATTTATGTCATTAGCATTAATTTCACATTGAATTCATAGGTAAAAACCTTTCAATCTTTGCCAATGTTTTAACTTCTAAAACCCGTTTTCTTAACAACGGGATTTATTTTATATTAATTACTGAAACTTATATGTTTTGAATTTTGAAAAATGGATTCCATATTCAGAATCAATGGGTCCAAATTATGTTAATAGGCTACTTTTTATTTTTGGGCATTATGAATAGTGACTACGGTAAATTTTATTTACCATAGTTAAAGGTAAATCGGGTAATTAAGGGTAAATATAAGATTATAAAATTACCCTAACACCTGAAAAAATACTATTGGATGACTAAAAGTCGACCCATATCACCTATGTGTCGGATTAGATTCATTTAATGGACTTTTTTCCATGAAAATAATTTAATTATTATTAAAACCAAAGAATGTGACAACATGTCACTTTCTTAAATCTTATAAGTATAATAATTTTAATTTAGTGATAAACTTCATGAAACTTTGAACATGAATAGTCTCCATAAATCTAATACAATTATATACATCATAGGAATTTATTTATAATTTTTAAGGATTAAATAATTATTATTTATTATGACACAATAGTGATGTTGAAATTATTTTATTAATTAAAATATCAAATAAATGGTTTTAAAAATAATAAAATAAATATTATATGAACTATTTAATGTGATACACTAATTTTCTAGATACATATGACATTTTATGGATCTATTAAAGCTTTTAGTTCGAACATATCTTCTGTATATATTTTATTTAAATTCAAATAAATGAATAGTGTCAAAATTGACACTATTGTTATTTTATAAAAATAAAATATTATAAAATTGTTTAAAAATAACAAAAATATTTAAAATTTATAAATTAAAATTTATATGGTCGAAACTGTCATAAAATTTCAAATTATGGAAAATTCACAACACATATGTAATTATTTATAATAATTTAAAATTTAGAATATTATTACCACAAATAAAATTAAATTGATAAATAAGGATAAATCAAGTTGATAATGTTTAAAATAAATTAATAACATGTCTAAATTTTATTGGTTGATGAGATTGAAACCCTATATCATCTAATCTTAGGATATGAGTCATTTTGGAAGTTTTTAAGTGGGGTTGGGATTTAATATAAACTGATATTTCTTATATTTCCAAAGGTGCCCCTCTCCTCCCTTATAAAAGGGAACCTCCTCCCTCTCCTCCTCACACCAATTTGAGCCTTCAAGCTCAGCAAACCCCTGCCACTTTCTCCTCTCCACTTCCCTAGAGACATCCTAGAGGTCCTGGTCTTCTTCAAAGACCAATTTTAGTGCCCTAAAATGAGGTCTCAAAGAAGCACCTCAAAGAAGAGGTAATGCCCGTTACTGATTCTTTCATCTTTATTTCTTCTTCCACTTATTCTTCTTTATTTGTTTCATTATGAAGTAATAAAATAAGTATCACTAATATACTGATATGTTATTATAAGTATGAAACAACCATATTTCACCATCTATCCATCCTACGGAAAACAAAATCACCGCGCGTGCGTATGTACGAAATACCGTCTCCACATCGTGGTGTTATCTATTTTCCCCCACCACATTACTTGGATGGGTATAATGGTGTAAATAATAACTATATATAATTATTGTAAGGTGATATTGATTCTGAAATAGTATAAATACACTCCAATACAATTCCACAATCATTTGAACGATATCATCGCTCGTGCGTACGTACGGAATACCGTCTCCACGATGTGATGCGACTCGTTCTACATGATCTTCATTTAATAATGATTATATAAATGAATTGAATGAATTAATATTATATATATTACGTTAATAACATTCTGGAAATGAGGTATCTATAACCTAAAGATAAGAATAAGAATTTATTCGACAAAACACGCATAAGAACAAAAAGTAATAAACACCCGAATAACAAGTAGTAATGAAATATTACTAATAAGAAGCTAAGAATATGACCATATATGATATCATAAAAATACGTATGATTCTCGAATAAGTAAATAACATTATTTAAATCATTATATATGAGGTTTGGACACTTACGAAGCAAATCGGACCTAAGGTAAGGGAAATATCACAATCTCATTTTTATCCGAGATTGTTTATACTTTGGAATTTACTGGGGTGCATTTTATCATCCACATCCATGTTTCCCCAATATGTAATATTTACATCATTCTATAATATTTTATATCCAATTTTACCCTTTGGTGAGTTTTTAGTAAAAGATATGAAAGGAATCTTTTATCGTTTTTCGTACGAGGTACTTTTTTGACTTTTCTGAAAAAAGTACGAGAAGAATGTTTTCTTTTAACTTATACGACATGAATGTATTTTTAAAACATTATTTCCAAGAAGATTCCCTTACAAGTTTTCATGTTTATTTTTAATCAACTTCTTTTAGTTTAGAATTGTATTACATGTTAAGAAAGGAAAAGTGTTTTTGAAGTAGAAAGGATATTTTCCTCAGGAATGGAGTTCAAGCATTTTATAAAAATTATTTTCCATCTAAGATAATAAAGGGTTATGTTTCTATCCCTATTATTACATTGATTTGATTATGTTGTGATGTAATTGTTTTTATGAATTCCTTTATCTTATATGAGTTGTTTTATGATGTCACGATGTTTAAGATTCCCATTTTTATTACATGGGTTATGCTATGATGTATGGTTTATGATTTTGTGGCACACATAAGAATGGTATCATTATGAGATGGGTGGGACCTATATATCCATCCAATTCATTGGGTAAAGATTTTATATCTCATGATATAGACATGGCTGGAACGGAAGGTTATACCAGTTCAGTGAAACATGACTGAAATGAGGAGTGAACTCGGTTCAGAAATGGACTTTGTCTACTAAGATAGTCTTGGCAATGAGTCTTGACTAATAAGAAATGATTCTCAATTATTATGTGTGTATTCCACAAAGTTTCATGTTTTAGGTTATGATTATTGGGATTACATTTCACTACTATGATTTATCCCATGTTATGAAATTATGATCTATTTTACAGGTTAATATTTCCAAAAGTTATGTTCTTATGTATATGATGTGATTGATATTTCTTTTATTTACCCTTACTGAGCATTTGAGCTCACCCTTTTGTATGTTTTATTTCCCCAGGTTTGGAAGAAGGTTATTAAGTAGGATATGCCAAAAAGGGACTCTAGATATGATGAAATAAATGGGAGGCAAAGTAGATGATTTATGAACCAGTTGTTTATGCTTTCCAGTTTCTAAAGACACTATACTTATACGGTCCTTTCATGGTTTTGTTATATGTTGTAATAAGTATGCTTCAATTTTTAAGTAATAACAATGTATGTAAAGTATGGGTCGTTATACTTATGAGTAGTAATATGAATAGTAATGTGACCCTAATGAATAGTAAATTTTATTATTATTTTATTTTATTAAGGCTTTAAGATAATAGCATCTAGGTTAATTTTTCATTGTGATATAGAAGTTGTTACAAAATTATAATTGTTAATGTTTAAATTAATTATGATTTTATTTAAAAATTAATTTAATAATATTTACAAAATAATTTTCAAAAAAAGGACTTCATTTTTGAAATATATACGTCGATAAATGGTTAGGGAGAATTTTGGGATTTTTTCTGAAACAGTTGATTTTTTGGTGAATAGTAAAAAAATACAGTTTTTAGTTTCGGTGTGTTAATGACATCATTAATGATATAATAATTATGTCCTAAATTTAGTCAAGTTGTGTATAGTTAAATAATATGTGAGGTGTCCCAAGTGGCTTATACCATGGGCAAGCCCATGGTTTTGCAAATACCACCCATTAGGTGTCCCTTGGAAATTATTAAAATATTCCCTTGCTTTTCCTATAAATACCAACCCATTACTTCATTAAAATCATTCCCAATTCCTCCTCAACGAAGATATAGCCTTCCTACCTCCATATTAGTCCTCCCAAGGTTTCCTCACGCCCCCAAGATCCCAACCTTCATGTTCTAAGGGTTACACTATAGGGTAAGAAAAATCTCAATTTCTTTCTTTTTTCCATTCATGTTCTCTTTTATGTGGTATAACTTTCATGTTTCCATACCATGTTCTTATTTACTTATTATTCTTGATATATTATATATTATGATTCATTTCTGGATTTGTGACCCTTGTCCCCTCTCTTCTTAATGTTTTCTAAAACACTGTTGCATAGCCGTTGGGATGCTGATTTTTTTAAGAGATTTCTCACTTATTATTTTATTTTGAGTTCCTTCCTTATTATTTCTCTATATATCCTTACCAAATAGGCATTAAATATCCAGAAATAGTGTATATTCTGGACTTTATCATGTCTATGGAAAATTACTCATCATTATTCTTCTCCTCTCCCACTTATTTAATGAATAAAAACATTGTCCGTTATGTGTCGAATTACCGACATCGTGGACGATGTGATTTCAATTTCCATTAATTCTTTCAAGTCTGGTCATGAAACCATTTATATGGTTGAACCAGGTTATAATATATTTGTTATTACTCACCCATGGTTCTGTAATTCTTTTGTACACATGGTACTAATTTATAAGACAAAATGAGGTTGTTATTATCAAAGAACCACTAAAATGATCTAAACGAATATCATTAATGTTTCAACTTATTAATAATCCTCATATTAAAAATCAAAATGATAAATGGTATAAATAATGTTACTGTAAATATGTAAATACCTTTCCATTCCAATTCTGGAATTTCACTTCCAATCTACAAGAGCATCCACCATGAACCAATCATGGAAATCAAGTTAAGAACTCACCCAAAAACAGTGCAAGGAGAAAAATGCTAACAATTAAAGGTTGAAATGATGTTATGAAATTATAATATAATATGTTATAAACATGAACATGTTTCTATAAAATACTAATAACACTCTTTTAAACATTATACAGGAAGTTTAAACAAGATTAAAGTAAGGCAAACCTGAGGTAAGGGAATTCTTAACCCGATTTCCATTCTTTGGGTTAACCTTCTACTTCATTATTTTTGTGATATTTAAATTTTTTGTGTGTTGGGTTATATTTATATTATGTTTTATTATGTGTATTTAGAGTATATAGACATACTCCATCCACTATATTAATTCTCTCTTCAATTGTATGATATTTATAAGGGGATTTTCTTTAAAAATCTTCTTTTTAAATTCAGTTTTACGAAATTCCAAAGCAATGTTTTTATGGAATTATTAATGTTGTGTGATTATTTTTTGGTTCTTGGTAATTATTTATGATGAATTTTGGGGTCTATATCTCCCTCCAATGCATTGGTTATGAGTAATTTGGAGGTTGGTTGTATGGTTACTCCAAGTGTAACTGCAATGGTTACACAAAGTAAGGTAGTCGTGATGGTTAAAAATTATAAGGTAGTCAGGAATGGTTACAAGATTATATAAGTAATGCCCCAAGATACATTTATGATTATATTTATGTTCTCATGTTTAGTGTGTATTTTTTTTTAAATCTCGTGTTTTACAAAGTAAGTATATATGGGTGACAAGCATGTCTTTTGAAAGTGATTTCATATGTTACAAGTATTCTTGGACTAATGTGTTTTTTTATATACCTTACTGATCTTTTTGTGCTCATCCCAGGTTTTCAAATGATTTTCATAGGTTATAAGGATGTTTAAGATAGTGAAGGAATCCATGTTAAATGTTTAAATATCTATCAAAGAAATCATGTTTTATTTAGAAAGTTTTAAATTTTGGAAGGAATGACTTCAATTTTTATGGTATCAACTCTATAATAATGTGTAATGTTATGAATATATTGTCCTAATTATCTAACGATATAAACTTGAAAAGATCCTCAATGTAAAAGGAATTTTTTTCTTGACTAAATTCAAGATTATGTATGTAATAAGGTCGGGTCCTTATAGTTGGTATCAGAGGATGGTTTAGATAACATAAGGGGTTTGGGTGATGTTATTAGAATACCATAAATGATTTTCACTCTATGTTTAATTTGAAAGTTTATAGAATTTAAAGATTACCATGTTTCTTCATCTAAGATATGTTTGTTTAGAATGGTTGTCCGTAGAGGGAACAAGGATGTTGAAGAGGAGAGGCACCGACAGAATGACATCCTTTTAGAACTACAACCCAGAATGGTAGGGATTGGAACCGAACAGTTTGTGACAGTAATGGATTAGCTAACACAGGCAATAAATGGTGGTGGCATCCATTCAAGAGAACCAATAGAGGTACCACAACGGAACATGATAGTAATAGAACATTTAATGAGACAACATCCTCCTACATTCAATGGATCTTCTGACCCAGTAGCAGCTGAAGGATGGATAAAATCCCTTGAAAAGATATTCAATGTTATGGGATGTTCAGAAAATCAAAAGGTAAGTCTTGAAATTTATCGTTTTGAAGGGGAATCTGATTAGTGGTGGTCAATGATAAGGAATATATGGGGTAGAGAGGATTTTGATGCCTTAAAAGGGATGAATTTAAAAGTATGTTCCTTGAAAAATATTTTCCTAAGGTGGTGCGACTTAGAATGGAGAAGCTATTCCTTGAATTGAAATAGAAGGAGGAAGATACAGTGGCCGTTTATGAAGCGAACTTCACCCGACTGGCAAGCTATGCTCCAAATATTATTCTGGATCTTGATTGCAAAATCAACCACTTTTACTCAAGATTGATGCCAAGGTATCGAAGGGCGTTGGCCTCCTATGAATTCAAAAGTTATGAAAAACTTGTCTGGTGTGCTGAGAGGGTAGAGATGGAGTTTTCTGATGATCACGTGCATTTTGAAAACAAAGAAAATAAGAGGTCTAGATGGAAAGTAATGGGTAAGAATCAACCAAAGAAATCTGATGGTAAGAAAATCCAATTTCTAGTTTGTGAAAAGTGTGGCAAGAAGCACCCTGGGAATGTCTTAGAAAAACTGGGAAGTGTTTTAAATGTGGTATGTTTGGACATATGGCTCGAGATTGTAACAAAAATGATCCAAAGACTAATCCTAATAAGCATATTGTAAAGTGTTTTAAATGTGTTGAGATGGGTCATTATGAAAATGTCTGCCCAAAGAGAGATCTGAATGATGAAATGAAGCCATAATACAAGCAGAAAGGTGTAGTGAGGTCATTTTTGAATATGTCAGCAAATGTTGGGTCATCCCATGAAGTTGTATCAGGTACTTCGTTTGTTCACTCAGATTTTGCTAAAGTTTTGTTTGATATGGGTTCTACACATTCCTTCTTCTCTGAGAAATTTTCTAGTAAACTGGAAATATCACCTCAACAAATGAGACCCAAACATGTTGTTAAAACGTCAGGGGGAAATGTTTTAGCAAAAAGAAATTATAAGAATCTTTCTATTGTGGTCTATGGAAAGACTTTACCTTCAAACCATGTTTTTTAGCCTTAGTTGAGTTTGATGTTATTCTGGGGATGGATTGGCTTTCTGATTATCATGCTATGATTGACTGTAGAGATAAAGAAGTTGTTTTTCAGATAGTGTTTCAGTTTGTATACAAGAATGAATCCATACAATTGATAACATATCAGGAATCTAAGAAACTATTGAAAGATGTAAATGAAAGTTGTCTTACTCATATTTTTGAAAATAAGGGAACTATTCAAATTAATGATGTGTCAGTGGTAAATGAATACCTTGATGTTTTTCCTAATGAGTTACTTGGTGTCATACCTGATCGAAAAGTCAAATTCACAATTGACTTTGTTCTTGATTCTAAGCCAATTTCAAAATACCTTATCGTATGGCTCCAATAGAACTTCTTGAATAAAAAAATCAGTTGCCGGATTTTCTTGAAAAAGGCTTCATTCGTCCTAGCCTTTCACCATGGGGATCTACTATTTTGTTTGTTAAAAAGTAATATGGTTCCATGAGACTTTTCATTGATTATAGAGCATTTAATAACATCAAAATTAAAAACAAGTATCCTTTTCTCATATCTATGACGTGTTTGATCAGCTCTAGGGAGCTTAGTACTTTTCTAATATTGACTTGAGATCTGGATACCATCAGTTGAAGGTGAAGGAGGATGACATCCCAAAAAAAACCTTTCGTACTAGATATTGGAATTATGAATTTGTTGTTATGCCGTTTGGATTAACTATTGCACCTGCTGTATTCATGAATCTTATGAATAGAATATTTCATGAGTTCTTGGATAATTTTGTGGTTGTGTTTATTGATGACATTATGGTATTTCCTAAAAATAAAGAGGAGAATGAAAAACATCTAAGGGTTGTTTGACAAACATTAAAAGAAAAGAAACTGTATAGAAAATTTAGCAAGTGTGTTTTTTGGTTTCAACCGATTTCTTTTCTTGGGAACCTTGTAAATAAGGATGGAATAATAGTTGATTTTCCCAAAACAAAAGTAGATGATGAATGGCCAAGACCCACAAATGTTATAGAGATTCGTAGTTTTCTTGGGTTAGCAGGTTATTACCGATGTTTTTAAGAGATTTGCACGATTATCTAGCCTGATAACTAAGTTAACATGAAAAGGGTTTAAATTTGTTTGGACAGAAGAATGTGATGTTTTTTTTCAGGAACTGAAGAATAGATTGGTGAATGCTCCAGTTTTGGCCTTACTTTCCTAAAATGGTGAGTTTGTCGTCTAAAATGATGCTTCTTTGAAAGAACTTGGTTGTGTTTTGATGAAGAATGGTTAGGTAATTGCCTATGCTTCAAGACAACCTAAACCTCATGAGCTAAATTATCCCACACATGATTTGGAATTGGCAGTTGTGGTTTTTCTTTGAAAATTTGGATGCATCATTTATATGAAACCAAATGCCAAATATATACTGACCATAAAAGTCTGAAGTATATATTCACTCAGAAGGAATTAAACATGAGGCAGAGAAGATGGATTGAACTGATAAAGGATTATGACTGTACGATCAATTACCATCCTGGAAAAGAAAACAAAGTGGAAGATGCCTTTAGTTGGAAATATCATGCATCATTAACCATGTTACATTTGGAACATGATCCCTTGATTAATGATTTGATGAATTTTGGCTTAGAAGTTGTTGGTGCAGGGAATACATATGTTTTGTTTCTGGTTTTAGTGCATTCTTTGTTGTCAGGCATAATTAAGCGAGCGCAGAAGGAAGATTGTGAGCTATAGAAAAAGGTAGAATTGGGTACAATGGGTAAGTTTATAGAATTTAACCTTGATAAAGATTGTGTTTTAATATTTGGAAAAAGGTTGTGTGTGACTAGTGATTCTCAGTTGAAGAATGATTTGTTGTGTGAAGATCATAGTTTTCCATTTTATGTTCATCCTAGTAGTACTAAGATGTACAGAGACCTTCATGAGTATTATTGGTGGGATGGAATGAAAAGAGATATTGCTGATTTTACTGTGAAATGCTTAACATGTCAACAGGTTAAAGCAGAACAGAAGTTACCGAAGGGGATACTTTATCCCTTTCCTGTGCCGGGGTGGAAATGGGAAAATGTATCCATGGACTTTGTGGTGGGACTACCAAAGACTTCTCAAGGCAACAATGGGATTTGGGTTATTGTTGATCAGCTAACAAAGTCTACACATTTTCTATCTATTCAAGATACAATGTCTTTGGATCAGCTTTCTCGATTGTACCTCAAGGATATTTTCAGGTTACATGGAGTTCCTCTTCCCATTGTATCTGACCAAGATCTCAGGTTCACTTCTATCTTTTGGAAGGGACTTCAGAAGTCGTTGGGCACAAAGTTAAATGTCAGTACAGTTTTTCATCCTCAATCAGATGGGCAATCAGAGTGGACGATTCAAACTTTTGAGGATACGCTTTGATCTTGTTCAATGGACTATCAGGGAACTTGGGATCAACATCTTTCTTTAGTTGAGTTTTCTTATAATAACAGTTGTCATTCCAGTATTCAGATGGAACCTTTTGAGGCCTTGTATGGGAAGCAGTGTCAGACTCCAGCGTTTTGGGATGAAGTCAGTGAAAGAAAGTTGATGGGGACATAATTAGTTGATGAAGTGGATGAGAAAGTGAGGATGATCTAGTAGCACATGAGGAAAGCTCAGAGTAGGCATAAAAGTTATGCAGATAACAGAAGGAAATACTTCTCTTTCAAGGTAGGTAACCATGTTTTCCTTAAAGTCTATCCTTGGAAAAGTGTGATCTGTTTTAGTAAGAAATGAAATCTAAGTCCATGGTTCATCCGTCCTTTTGAAATCTTGGAGAATGTTGGAACAATTGCATACCACATAGCTTTTCTTCTGAGTTTGTTTTAGGTACACAATGTTTTTCATGTTTCGATGTTGAGAAAGTATGTGCCAGATTTATCACATGTCTTGATCCCAGAAGTAGTTCATCTGGAAGAGAACCTTTCTTATGAAGAGAAACCTGTTCAGATTCTTGATTGAAGGGAACAGGTATTGCAGAATAAGGTAATCAACCAGGTAAATGTTTTGTGGAGGAACCATATGGTTGAAGAAGCAACATGGGAGTCTGAAAATGCTATGAGGGAAAAATACCCTCATTTGTTTAATAAGTAAATAAAATTGTGAGGACTCAATTTCAAGAAGGTGGGGATAATGTAACACCCCATGTTTTTCAAAAAATAAATAAAAATTCATGGAACTTTGTTTTAAGTAGATATCTTTAATTAGACTTTAAAATATAACTTTTCTACTTCTATGTTCTGAATTTCAAGAAACTATCATCTACATTTGTGTTCAGTATGTTATTTGGAGTCTATTAGAACCAACTAGTTTTTTTGGTGAATAGTAACATACCCTTATGAATATTAATATGACCATAATGAATAGTAAATTTTATTATTATTTTATTTTATTAAGGCTTTAAGATAATAGAATCTAGGTTAATTTTTCATTGAGATATATAAGTAGTTACAGAATTAGAATTTTTAAGTTTTAAATTAAGTATGCTTTAATTTAAAAATTAAATTAATAATATTTAGAAAATTATTTTCAAAAAATGTACTTCATTTTTGAAATCTATACATCGATAAATGGCTAGGGTGAATTTTTGGAATTTTTCTAAAACAGTTGATTTTTCGGTAAATAGTAAAAAATACCGTTTTCAGTTTTGGTGTGTTAATGACATAATTAATGATATAATAATGATGTCATAAATTTGGTCGACTTGTGTATAGTTAAATAATATGTGAGGTGTCCCAAGTTTCTTATACCATGGGAAAATACCATGGGCAAGCCCATGGTTTTGCAAATACCACCCATGAGGTGTCCCTTGGAAATTATTAAAATATTCCCTTACTTTTCCTATAAATACCAACCCATTCCTTCATTAACATCATTACCAATTCCTCCTCATTGAATATCTATCCTCCTTACTTCCATATTAGTCCTCCCATGGTTTCCTCATGCCCCCAAGGTCCCAACCTTCATGTTCTAAGGGTTACACTGCGAGGTAATAAAATTCACAATTTCTTTCTTTTTTTCCTTTCATGTTCTCTTTTATGTGGTATAAATTTCAAGTTTCCATACCATATTATTATTTCCTTCTTATTCTTGATCTATTATGTATTATTATTCATTTATGGATGGGTGACCCTTTTCCCCTATCATCTTAATGTTTTCTAAAACCCTGTCGCATAGTCGTTGGGCTGCTGAATTTTTGTAAAGATTTCTCACTTATTCTTTTATTTTGAGATCCTTCCTTATTCTTTAGTCATATCTCATTACTAGAGAGGCATGAAATATCCAGAAATAATTTATATTCTTGATTTTATCATGTTTATGGAAAATTAATCATCAATATTCTTCTCCTCTCCCACTTATTTAAGGAATAAAAACATTGTCTGTTATGTGTCGAATTACCGACATCGTGGATGATGTGATTTCAATTTCAATTAATTATTTCAAGTATGGTCATGAAACAATTTATATGGTTAAAACAGGTTGTAATATATGTGTTATGACCCACCCATGGTTCTGGAATTCTTTTTTACTCATGGTTATAATTTATAAGAATAAATGAGGTTGTTATTATCAAAGAACCACTAAAATGGTCTAAACAAACATCATTAATGTTTTAACTTATGAATCACCCTCATATTAAACATAAAAATGATAAATGGTATAAATTATGGTACTGGAAATATTTAAATACCTTTCCATTCCAATTCTATAATTTCACTTCCAATCGACAAGAACATCCACCATGAACCAATCATGGAAATCATGTTAAGAACTCACCCAAAAACAGTGCAAGGAGAAAAATACTAACAATTAAAGGTTGAAATGATGTTATGAAATGATAATATAAGATTTTATAAACATGAAAATTTTTCTGTAAAATACTAATAACACTCTTTTAACCATTATACAGGAATTTTAAACAATTTTGAAGTAAGACAAACCCGGAGTAAGGGAATTCTTAACCCGATTTCCATTCTTTGGGTTAACCTTAAACTTCATTATTAATGTGCTATTTAAATTGTTTTTGTGATAGGTTCTATTTATATTATGATTTATTATGTGTATTTATATTATATATACATACTCCATCCACTCTATTAAGTATCTATTCAATTGTATGATATTTATAAGGGGATTTTCATTAAAAATCCTCTTTTTAAATTCGGTTTTACGAAATTACAATGCAATGTTTTTATGGAATTATTCATGTTTTATGATTATTTTTTGGTTCTTGGGAATTATTTATGATGAAGGTTAGGACCTATATCTTCCTCCAATGCATTGGGTATGTGTAAGTTGGAGTTCGGCCATATGGTTACTTCAAGTGTAACTGCAATGGTTACACAAAGTAAGGTAGCCGTGAGGGTTACAAATTATAAGGTATCCAAGAATGGTTACAATATTATGTAAGTAATGCCCCAAGATACCTTTATGATTATATTTATGTTCTCATGTTTTGTTTGTGTGATTTTTTAAATCTCATGTTTTACAAAGTAATTATATATGGGTGACAAGCATGTCTTTTGAAAGTGATTTCATATGTTACAAGTATTCTTGAACTGATGTGTTTTTTTATATCCCTTACTGATATTTTTGTGCTCATAACAATTTTTTAAATTATTTTCATAGGTTATAAGTATTTTTAAGAAATTTAAGGAATCCATGTTAAATTTTTTAAGATCTATCATAGAAATAAAGTTTTATTTGGAAAGTTTTAAATTATGGAAGGAATGAGTACTGTTTTTATGGTATCCACTCTGTAATAATGTGTAATGTTATGAATTTATTGTCCAAATTCTCTAAATCTCTACAACTAAAAAGATCCTTAATGTAAAAGGAAGTTTTTTCTTGACTAAATTCAATATTATGTATGTAATAAGGTCGGGTCCTTATAGCACTAGCGGGACAATGCCAGGGGCGCTTGGAATTAATCCGAACATAAGGGAGTGGAAAGTGTTAATCACAAAACCCCATATTCAGAACACTATGGGGGTGGAGTGACAATAAAGGTAACCATTGACCATATTCAAAACACAGTATCACTATTTCATTAGCCTTAAATGGAGATAATAAACGAGGTATGGCCATTGAACATGTTCGAAACAGGGGGCCTGACTCAAAATGCTACCCATTAGTCTTCCAGAACGTTGGCCTAGGACAATAGGTGAGCCATAGGCCGAGCATCTATACTGTTAGGGGGTTCCTTTAGACATGAAAGAGGATGAGGGTCTGAATAAAGGGCATGAAAATCATAGAGTGTGGTGTAATGAGTTGTTCGAATGGAGTCCAATACTCTTAAAATCATGTCACTGTGGTGGAAACACATTAGGTGGGAATATCTGTCTGATCAGGGATCAAACATAATTCTGAGCATGACCTATTTGGTAAGGACTTGGAATGATCTATAGTTTTACATCATACCAATAAGGATTATAGATGCATAGTTTAACATCATACGGTGAGGAAGATGCACATAGTTTTAAGGTCATACTGTCTGGACCAAGATCGGGACTGAGGGGCTATAAGGGTTATTGACCCTAGGGCTAGGACCAAGGTGAATTTATTGGGCATATCTACATATCCCATGAATATGGGAATCAAGCCAAACGTAGTTCTTAAAGAAAGGAGTGGTCAGAGACCAACTCTGGTATGGAGAATCCTCTCTGGTGAGGACACTAACGCATCCCATGAGTAACATGGGGCATCCTCAACTTGTTCAAGGTAAAACCATGGTTTAGTATCTTTTGTTAAGGACATGGATACCCAAAAAAGAAATGTGTGGTGCGGTACATACATCGATGTGAATGAGGACTATAAGAGTCCATGCCACCCCACACGCTCTCATGAGAATCCTTCGGTTGAGGGGCTGAAGGTGAAAACTGGGATGGGCCCAAGATGGGTTGTCTAGGCGTTCGTATGTATCCCATGAGGATGGGAATCAAGACACACGTAGTTATGAGGGTGCATTTTAATTTCTTGCAGGACAATTAAAGGCATGTGTGGCATGGGTGAGCCAGTACACGTTCTACCAAAACTACTAAGCCCACGTGAGTCATGCTCGATGTGGGAAACAAAGAGTAGTGATGGGACTTTCCTAGAATATGAAGTCACATATTAGGGGTGATGGGATGATAAGTGAATGATGTCCCAATAATACTAATCCACCTACTTGACGCACCTAGATGCACGAAGGGGTAAAGCTGAGTATGTTGGAATTCCACTTGAACATAAGGAAGTGGAAATATGTGAATCATGATGCTCAAGATCTGGATCACAATGATGGTCGCTTGACGATAGGGGATAAATATTGACCATATTCAAAACATAGTATCTATTTTTCATTAACCTAGAATGGAGATAGAAAACTGAGGGTTGAACCCTGACCATGTTTGAAACATGGGACCTACCAGAAATTTTTTCTGAGGTCCTTAGGGACATTGGCCCAAGATGGTAGGTAAGACAATGTGGCATGAGACCAGGCCGTAAAGGGGTCCCTTTCGACATGGAAGAGTATAGAGATCCAAATAATAGGCTAATGAATCATGGACATGGAATGATGGAATGTACCTGTGAAAATTCCACACTTCAGGTGCTTTGTCACAATGCATCTGAGTATGAAAATAAGATGTATTAGATTGAGGGAGTCGAGTCCTCCTCTAAGGGAAAGGGTCCGGAGGTTGAACGCTTCCAACTTAATGGTCATAGTATGGTCCATTAAGAGGAGGGTCTTGATTTAATTGATTGTGCATAGGGCAACAAAGTAGCTAAACGTGACGCACAGTTCCCATAGGTATATCTTAGTTTAGGGTCATAGAACTCGGACTAGGTTGGGAAAATACATGGGAGGTATATGGTGTGACCATTGCAAAAATATGATGTGAATGGGAACCCAAGAGATACTCACCACACCACATGCTCCCGGAAGAGTTTTGGCCGAGAGGCTGAAGAGAGGGGGCATGATTTTATATACCTGGGGATGGACCTGAAGATGAGATGCCTAGGCATTGCTATGTATCCCATGCGGATTGGAATCAAGCCATACGTAGTTCTTGAATATGTCATGCAGTTTAAATTCTTGCGGCAAGGATGCAGAGTGGTCTTAGTTTATGGTCATAAAGCTCGAACCATAGATGGAATCAAAGTAGGACACATGGTGAAGTAATTACTAAACCTGATGTGAATGAGGATAGTGAGTGTCTGTATCACTACAATGTGCTCCCCAAGAAACTTCTAGGTTGGGGGACCAAAAGTGAAAGTTAGGCAGGGCCTGAGACAAAGTACGTGGGCATTCCTATGTACAACAAGAGAATGAGAATCAAGCTATACATAGTTGTGAAGGTGGCATGGTAAGATACCATTTCTAGAGATAATAAGGTCATATGGGTCTGGACCTCACACCAAAATAAGCGGCATTTGATAGATCATGTTTGTCCTTTAGGATGAGAGTGCGTGTTTTTTGTGAAGCAATAGACCAAGGATGGAGAGTCCAGGTGTCACCATAAGAATCAAGCCGCATACAGGCATTGAAAAATGGTGTGGTGGGTGACCAATGCCACACATGATTTCCCCTTGAGTGAGGACACCACGATGCAGTGTCGTTTTTCATCGTGCAGCCAGGATGATAATGTCACAGTTTAGGGTCATGCGATCGAACCAACCATGCATTTTAACATCGTGCAGTATAGATGTAATAGTTTAATTTCATGTTGGACTAGGAAGCATAGTTTAAAGTCATATGACCTAGACATATGCGGGAGAAACGAGGTTCAAGAGAGGATGTGTACAGCGTGATAAAGCATACCTGACGTGAATGAAGACGAGGTCCACATCACAATGTGTGCGATTCCAAGAAAGAAACCTCATGAAGAGGGGACAGAAAAGGTTAGATAATATGGGGACGGAGAGTCTAGCTCTCAGAAGGGAAGTACGTGGTGAATCTCTTTCAAACCTTATGTTAATGAATACATAAGTCCACACACGCCACACCATGAAATCCTATATGGATCGGGGCCTATAAGTCTAAACATAAGTGATAATTAGTGAAATCTAAGTTGGACCCAAAGACGAGATGTCTAGGAGTTCCTACATATTCCATAAGGATGCGAATCAATCCATACGTAGTTCTAGAATATAATGTATAAGGAGATGTTATTTTAAGGTCTTAGAGCTCAGACCATGAAGAAGCGGAACTCTTCCAAGTGAGCACGGACCTCGATCTAGTCCCTAAGCCCGCGTGAGTCAAACTCAGTGCAGGAAACAAGGGAAGAAGTGATATTTTCCACACATGGAATACACATAAAGGGGAAGTCAGTACGGAGCCCCGAATGACACCTTACTATGGCTTTGTCCTTCTAACGTGAAAATACGCACTGAGGGATAACACCAAGAGTGTCGAAATTCCTCATGGACATGATGGGGTGGAAAATGATGTGAATCATGTAACCGACATTTAGTCTTGATGGGGTTGGTGTGATGATGGATGAGAACTGTTGACCATGTTCGAAACATAGGATCCATATCATGTGACCTAAAATGGGAACAACAAATGAGCATCAATCGCTAACCATATTTGCAATGTGAGACTTGTATCAATTTTTCATTTGAAACCCTTGAGGACGTTGGCCCGTAATGGTAGGAGATCCCTTGGTCTAAGCATCCATGCCACTTGGGGTCCCTTTGGATGTGAAAGATAATGAAATCCTAAATGAAGGGGAACACAAAGCTTGGAAAATGGGTGAAATCATGTCCAGGTAGAATCTGACACTCCAGGTTCTGAACCAGAGTACTCCTAGGCACATTGGAGAATCAATGAAGAGGTTCGAGGGAACCACCTTAAGAGTAGCCAACTCGAAAAGATGAGTGTAGAGCAAGGGGGTGAAGGGAGATCAGGATAGAGAGTTATGTGGCGTGGTTGTTACAAACCCGATGTGAATTGAGTACATAAGTCTATATCACACCGCATACCCATATCTTGGAAGGAATCAGGCCAAGGGGCTAGGAAGATAAGGAGGTTGCTGAGAAATGGGGTTGGACCTGAAGAATAGATGTTCGTGTGGTCCTAAGTATCCCATGAGGATGGGAATCAAGACATACGTAGTTCTAGAAAAGGATGTTTTGTTGTTTATCGTCATGCAGTAAGGACGATGGTGCTCTTAGTTTAAGGTCATAGGGCTCGAACCATATTCCTAGTTTAATGTCATATGCATGGGACAACTATATGGAGAGGGAGAATCATCATGTATGTGGAATACAATGAAATAGAAACAATGATAAAGGATAACTGTTGACCATGTTCGCAACACAGTATCTGTATTTTTGTGAATAGAGTTTGGGGGAACGCAATTGAGCGTCGACCATTGACCATATTCACAACACGGGATTTCTATCAATTTTTTGTTCAAAACCCTCGAGGACACTGGTCCATAATGGTAGGAGATCCCTTAGGCTGAGCATCCATTCCATTTGGGGGTCCTTTTGGTCTAAAAGGCGATGGAAACCTAAATGATGGGGCTCATGAAGCTTGGTGGGGCCTGTGCTCACGGAAAGGGAAAAAATGTAGGGATGTCTAAAAGGGGGTATGTGTGGTGTGGTAAAATAGCCCGATGTGAATAAGGACACGAGTTCATACCACACCACACAATCCTAAATGATAACATGGGCCAAGGGTTCGAAAGAGTTGAGGGACAAGAGGTTGGGCGTCCCGGCCAACTATATCCATATGACATCTCATGCAGGTATTGCCTTACCTAATATTTTAATCCCACGTAAGAAATGCCCAATGTGGGAAACAAGGAGTAGGACTAGGATATCCCCATCATATAATGGTCTGATAGTTGGAATCACACTCCTTCCCGAGGCAGACCGAAGATTGAAGAGACAATGGGGAAAAATGAACCACTACACTCAATTTTTGTGACATATGGGGGTGGTGAAAATGAAAAAGGGCAGTTGTTTACCAGGTTCAAAACACAAAATTTATATCATATGACCTGAAATTGGAATAAAAAATGAGCATTGACCACTGAACATATTTACAATGCGGGACTTGTATCAATTTTTTGTTCGAAATCCTCGAGGGCGTTGGTCCGAAATGATAGGAAAGACCTTAGGCTATGTATCCATACCATTCGGGGGCCCTTTCGAATGTTAAATATAATGGAAACCCAAATGATAGAGTGTGTGGGGAATAAATTTTCTTGTGCAATATAAAGTCAAGATGGAAATTAGAAGAGGTGGGGATATTCAGGGAGGAGGGATACACAGTACGGTCATGATGAACTCAATGTGAATGAGGGAAAAATCCTGCACCACACCATGTGTTTTCCGAATCGAGGAGAGATTTTGGAAGTTGGGGCTGAGCCAACAGACAAAATTTCTAGGTGTTCCTATGTATCCCATAAGGATGGGAATCAAGCCATATGTAGTTATGAAGGCTATGAAGTTTATCATTGTGCAGTGAGGATGTGGGAGGAGAGAAGAGAGAGGGAGGGAACATGGTGCAATCATCATAATACTGACATGAGTGGGTCCAAAGAAGCCTACATGGCACCATGTGGAATCCTTAAAAAGATCTATACCCAAGGGGGATAATCAAAGAATAAATTTGGGGATAAACTCAATATGGAGCGTCTAAGCATTCCTATGTATCCCATGAGGATGGGAATCAAGCCATATGTAGTTCTTGCGGTTTAACGCCTTGTAGGATGACATAAATGTTAATGTCTTGCAAGACAACACACAGTTTAACGTCGTTCATGACGACATATAGTTTAACATCATGCAGGAAGACATACAGTTTAACATCATGCGGGACGACATACAGTTCAATGTCATTCGGGATGAAATTTCATAGTTTAAGGTCATGTAGGACCAGATAGTTTAAGGTCATGTAGTACCAGACATTTTAAGGTCATGTAGGACCTTAATGTAGTTTAGGGCCATGCGGGACCATACAGTTTAAAGTCATGTGGGACTAGGAGACTCAGGAAAAGTATGGCTTGAGGAACTTGGCATTGGTGGGAGGAGTTATACGCTCAGCTTCCATGGTAACTGGGGAGTATGCGCCATTGGAGGAAAACTTGTGAACAATGTAAGGTCCTTCCTATTTGGGCTCCAACTTTGGTGGTTTCTTGCCAGGTATCATTGGTGTTATTAGGGCCAACACCAAGTCCCCTTGAAATAAAGAGTAGAGGTCAACTTTCTTGTTGAAAGCTCTAGTTATCTTATTCTGATTCCTTTCCAGATTGTGTAGAACATGAATCCTATTCTCTTCGAGTTCTTCCAACTCAGCAAGACGGATTTCATCTACTTTATCTGGCGCTTGATGATCATAGATAGTTGTGGGCAATGAGGGAAACTAAATCTCTAGGGGTAGGATGACCTCCATTACATAAAACATGGAATATGGGGTCACTTGGGTGGAATTATGGATTTTCATTGGATAATCCCAGAGGGAATTCGGGATCTTGTCCGGCCAACTCTTCGGGTTCTGACCAACCATTTTTTGCAGAATGTTAGAGAGGGTTTTTTTGAACACCTCGATCTGTCCATTTTCATGGACATGATAATGGTAGGTATGGTTAGAATGAATGTTTTAATTAGCGTAGAGTTTCTTTAGCTTACCTGCCCGAAATTTCATGCTATTATTGGTGAGGACAGCATGAGGGACTCCAAATCGGTAGATGATGTTGGAGCTCATAAAGTCAACAATGGAATAGGCCTTGACCTCCTTGATTGGAACTCCCTCTACCTACTTGGAGAAGAAATCTGTAGCGGTCTGGATGAACCTGCAATGGTGGGATGTAGCCGGTAGATATGGTCCCACGACATCGATTCCCCATACTACAAATAGCCAAGAATACTTGGTAGTGTGGAGTGGCTCCAGTGGCCGATGCATAAAGTTGGGATGAATTTGGAACGCATGGAACCTTTTGGTGAACTCGATGTAGTCATGGATTATGGAGGGAATAAAATACCCTAGTCTTTGGATCTGGTGAGATAGTTTTGGATCAGTCTGATGAGACCTGTAGGAACCAACATGAATCTCCTACATGACTTGGGAAATCTAAGCTCCTTGAATGCAACGGAGGAGAAACCCATCAAACCCACGCTTTTAGAGGGTCTTCTCATGAACATGACCGTCCTGGAGGGTAAACTATAATGCGTGGTGTCAGATTCACCCACACTCGGACCGATCTTTTGAGAGATTATTATTCTAGAGATACTCGACAAAGGAGGTTCTCCAGTTAGGAGTCACCTCAATCACTGCATCCAGGGGACCTTGAGGTCCTAATGTTGATCCACCGACAGTAAGGTGTCTTACCTATGGGTTGTCACCATCATCTAGAGTAATGGGAGCATTTAATCTCTGATGTTCCATGTGGATAATCATATCAACCTATTCGGTCTCTACAAGTGATGCAGTTAGGCCGACTAGGGTGTCAGCTCGACTGTTCTGAGATCGAGGTACATGAGTAACTTCTAGTCGAGACGAGAACTAGTCCATTAGCTAGAGAGTGCATTCCAACAATGGTACGAGATCAGGATTTCTGACTACATAGTCACCATTGATCCGCTTGATGACTAGTTCAAAAGTCACTTTTCACATGCAAGTGGGGGACATCAATCTCGAGGGCCAGATTGAGGCTAGTAATGAGAGCATGATACTCCGCCTCATTATTGGTGCATCCTTTAAACAAAAGGAATGAATATGGAAGAATGGATTGTTCTGGGTAATGATGAAAATATGTAGATGTAATTTTTTTAGCTCGGGGTCATTGAGCCTTCTGTTGGTGGGTTTTCAGGAAGTACCATCGAAGTGAATTTTTCAGCACAGAATGGCTTGGTCTACCAAGAGGATTGAATCATCAGAAAAATCAAGGTCCAGGGACTGTTCCATGGGAGATAGATGAGTGGAAAGGAAGTTTGAAAATGCTTTCCCCTTTATATCCTTCTGAGGGAAAAACCTGATGTCGAAATACTAGAGGATTACTTCCCACTAAGCTAGATGTCCTATTAACATGGGGCGGTTCAGGATTTACTTCAACAGATCTACCTAGGACACCATTTGTACCTCATGATGTTGGAGGTAATGCCACAATTTTTGTACTATAAATACTAGTGCAAGGTAGCTCTTCTCGATAGGGGAGTGTACCATCCCAAGATTTTATAAGATATATATTCTTTTTAATTTCTTTCATATATTGTGTTGTACGCTACACCAAGATTACCTTGTGCTATACGCAACACTATTCTTGGATCATGTTACACACAATTTTGATAGTAGTTATTCTATGAAACATTGAGTGTATATATATATATATTCAATGTATAAATGAAATGTGGTTGGATTCTGTTATACAAAACAACGAAGGAGTCTTCCACCACACGCAACCATGACTTGGCTTGCATTACACGCAATCACGACCTTCCTCGATAGCGTGTGTTGTACGCAATATCAGGTTTCACTAAACAACGATATGTGGATATAATATTATTATAAACTAGCCTTTATGAATAGTATTAACTAAATTTTGAATTTTATAACATTATTATTCATCTTACACATTTTCTATAATATGGTATGAGAACAAAATAAATTGTTCATGTAAAATATGTATTTTTCAAAAATTGCAGTTTTCCCGCCTTTTGATGGCGCACCCACTTTAAATCTTGTTTTTTACATGTCTATAAGTTCAATTTGACAAACAAAAATTCTTATTTGGAATCAGGATATAAAAATTTACTTTGGATAAATTTTTCATATTATTCTGATAACTTTCATATTTTAATGAATAGTAAAAACACGCTATATTTTAATTAAAAACAACTTTTATTCATCGCAATAATTTATATGGTTATATTATATTTTTAATTGGTTTTAAGGTGTAATTAGAATATATTTTTACTATTTAATCCAATATTGGTCATTGGAATTAATTTCACTTTGAAATTGGACATAAATAAGTATCAATCTTTTGATAGTTATTGTTTCTTAAAAACACGCTATTTGTTTTGATAACAGGAATTAATTTTAAAATTAATTAATGCCACTTATATGTTTTGAATTTTAAAAAATGGAAATAATTTTTGAATTCGGAATATCAAATATAGCATAGGCTGAATTTTTGGTATTTTTCTGAAAACATTCATTTTTTGATGAATAGTGAAAACAATAGGTTACTATTTAAAAACCAACTATTTATTTAAATATTTATTTATTTTACTTAAATTAATTTTACGTAAAAATTGATAAATAATAACTATATAATTTCAATTTAATTAATTTGATTAATTTTACAATAATTTTAGATATATGAAAATGTTATTGATCTTTTCACCGTCTTTTACCCACCTCCTAGGAGAATTTGGAAATTCACATAAAACTTGATTTTACCACTTCTGTGAGTGGAATTTCGAAAATCCGAGAGACACAGTTAATATCATTGACTAAAATGTGCTTCAATGAGATGAAAATAATTTTTGGTGAACAATAGCTTTTTACTTTTATTTACTACGGTTAAAAGTAAATAGGGTAATTAAGGGTAAAAATGATATTATTATTACCCTAAAACATGTCCTAATTCTATTGGATAAGTGTAATTCGACCAAAAACAACCTTAGGAATACAATATGACCATTTATGTCCACTTGGATTAGATTAGGACATTTATTATTAATTTATTTAAATAAGGGTTAAAATAGTAAAAATCAAACTTTAATAACTAAATCATTTTTAATATAGAGTTATACAGAAGATAAATTCGACTATAAATATTCATTAGAAAGATAAAAATATTTTTTACCTAATGATATTTTATTTATAATTTCTATATATTAAATAAGTTATGTTATTTATGACACAATGGGGATGCAGTAATTACCTAAATGATGAAATATTAAAATAATTGATGTTATAAAGACCCAAATAAATGTAATTTGAAACATTTTATGAATTAAAAAACATTTCTAGGTTAATATGACATGTTATTATTGAATTAATTAACTTTATTCGAACTAATCATTCTGTTATGAGTTTCACAAAAATCCATTTCCAAATAGTGTCAAAATTGACATAAAATAGTTTTTAAAACAAATATTATATTATTAATTGTTATTATATTCCTAAAAATCTAAGGTTCGGACAATATTCTTATATAATGATAGGTGTATCATTAATGGACCACTTTTAGGTCTCTTGGATGTATATGGTAAGTTTATTAACTATATAATATAAAAATACAAAGTGACATAGTAAATGTCAATCTAATTAACTAAGAGTTAAAACTAAAAGATAAGGTTAATATAATGAACCAAACCTATCTAAAATCTATTGTTTGAGAGGATTTCTACCCATCCCCACCTTAACTTCTAAATTAATCAATTTGGAGCTATTAAAAACCGAAAATGACTTTATTATAAAATAATATTTTAAGTTTTTTCAAAGGTGCCCCTCTCCTCCCTTATAAAAAGGGCACCCCTTCCCTCTTCTCTTCACACCCTTTTGAGCCTTTAATCTCATCCAAACCCTGACCATTTCTCTTATCCACTTCCCTAGAAACATTCTGGAGGTTCTGTTCTTCTCAAAAGACCAACTCTACTTCCTTAAGAGGAAGCTTAAAGGAGGTGCGTCGAAGAAGAGGTAATCTCTTCTTCCGATTCTCTCAAATTTCATTCTTCTTCTACTTTTTCTTCTTTAGTTGTATCATTATAATGTAATAACATCAGTATTAATTATATACTGATATGTTATTATAAATATTAAACAACCTTATTTTACCATCTATCCATCCTACAGAAAACGAAATCACCGCGTGTGCGTATGTATAGAATACTGTCTCCACGACGCGATGAGATTCATTCTCCATGTTAACCATTCATGAATGATTATAAAGTATATATAATAAGTAATCATGAAATATATGACATAATAATGATACTGGATTTATGTATATATATATGTATGTCATCTACTTAATTCCATTCAATTCAATAAGGAAACGAAAACAACGTTCATGCGTACGTACGACATACCGTCTCCATGAACGGTGTATTTCATTCCATTTATCGATATATCATATATATATGTATATGATGAATATATAATACATATAAATCTTGTTTTACATTCTGTAATTAATTAAATAAGTATATAAGTAAAACTATCAAGAACAACAAGTCCAAACATGTATGATAAATGAAACAATTTTACCCAAAACGCTGCTTTAACATGGAACTTACAAAAGAACGAGTAATATAAAGTCATAAGTGAACCATATATTATATCATAAAAATGAATATGATTCTGTAATAAGTCAATTAAATTATTTAAATCATTATACAGGAGGTTCAGATACGTACGAAGCATATCGGACCTAAGGTAAAAGATAACTTTTCCAATCTCGTTTTTATCCGAGATTGTTTATTCGTAAGTATTTACTGGGGTTATTATTATCATCCATGTCCATGTTTTCTAGAAATGTTCTTATTTATGTTTAAATTCCTTTTCATCCATTTTTACTTTTACTAAATGGTATGTAAGGAATCTTTCTTCGTATGAGATACTTTTATTGACTTTCCGGCATAAGTATGAGAAGAATTTTTTTTTCACTTATACGACATGGATGGATTTTTTTAAAATTTCATAAAAACTTATTTTCATGAATCTTACTCTACAAGATTTCATGACTATTTTCAACAAAATCCTTTTCTTTTAAAATTGAATGGAATTTTGTGAAAAGAAAATGATTTTCAAGAAGAAAGGGTTTTTTCCTCAAGAATTCATTTCAAGTGCTTTATCAAAACCATTTTCCATCTAAGATGAAATTATTTCATATGTGTATGTTCCAAGTATAATGTATCTATGATTTATATGGGTTCAATTTTCTTATGATGAAATGATATCCATTTGTTTTATATGGATTATTTTATGATGGAATGATGTTTATGAAACCCAATTTATTCTTTGAGATGTGATGAATGATTTATGATTGTTTTGTGGCACACGTAAGAATGATTTCAATATGAGATTGGTGGGACATATATCTCCCTCCAATGCATTGGTTAAAAATTTATATCTCATGAGATAGACTTGGCTGGAACGGTAAGTTAATCCGGTTCAGTATTATAGTACTAGAACGAGGAGTGAACTCGATTCAGAATGGGACTTTATCCACTAAGATGGTCTTGGAAGCAATGCCATGGCTACTATGGAAATCATAACATGTGCTTAATGGATTCCAAAATTATATGTTTTATTCACATGCTAGTTTATCATGATTAATGTTCCTTTATGATCTATGCCTTATGTACTTCCATGATTTATGTCTTTTCTCAATATTTTGATGTTTTGATTTTATGTTCATGTTTTTGCATTCAAATGTTTATGGATTGTTTTATGTTCTCTATGCTTAACCTTACAGAGAATTTCAGCTCACCCTTTATATGTTTTATTTTCCCTATGATTTAAAGAATGTTTTTAGGTAAGAAAACAAAAGGGGAGGATATTTATGGGAGATTTTAAAGATCTTTCACCACGATTAGAAGATTATTTTCCGAGTTTCCAAAGACACTAAACTATTACAGTCCTTGTGTGTCTGTTTTCGTTATGTATTAAGTATTCTGCAAAAGTAATGTAATGTCAATGTATGTCAAGATTTGGGTCTCTACAGTTGGTATCATAGGAAAGGTTTAGTTAACCTTTGGAAACTAGGATTCGAAAACGTTAGTGAGATCCCTAGTGATATTTCTAAGGTATGTCTAGGGATGTCCTTAAGGATAAGTATACGTATAGGATATAGTCCTAGAACTATGGTAATGATCATAGAATTTAACCTAAGATGTTATATATTGATGGTACTCCCCCTTTACTATGTTGTTTTCCCTAGCATGATTTTTTCCTCTCACACTATTCTTTTTAGGTTTTAGAAAATGGCTGGAAACAGGAAGATTCACGATAATGGAGGATATGATGGACAAGGGAATGATATTCTTCATGAGAAACCAAATGAAACGGGATTTGGAAGTCCAAACATCGTTACTATGCCTAATCATCAATCTCATAATATGATCAATAATCTCAACTTTGGTAAGTTTCCCGACTCATATAATAAGAGAAAGATGGAGTTTCATGATGATCATAGAGGAAATAAAGTTCAATTTCCCTCATGTAAATCATGTGGGAAGAGGAATTAGGGAGATTATTTCAAAGGAACTGGAAGATTCTTTGGGTGTGGAAAAGAAGGACACAAAGCCAGTAAGTGCAAAGGAAAACGTTCAGTTAACACCATGGACAAGGATAATGGTATTGCTACGACATCAATAATGATTAGATGTTTTAAATGTGGAATGTATGGGCATTATGTAAACCAATTCCCTAAGGGAAAATATCATGAAGAAAATCAGCATGGTCATATGGGTAGTATTTATGTGGATGATGATGAAGAGACTACAAATGAAATATGAGATGAAAGAAATGATGAAGCTCAGTTAGTGGTTTAAGAAGTTAGTGGAATGATTGTATGTTTATCAAGAATAATGTATGGTACTATGGAATAAAGAATCATCTAAGGATTGTTACACTATCGTTTTTCCTAAGGTATTTAAAAGTATATGTTGAATGGTACTGGTAACCATGAAAGGTTATTCATATATTTTTGGAAAGAAGATGATATGCGCATAATGAAGGGATAAAGAGAAAATGAAATGTTTGAAAATATTCATGATCTCATGACTGATATAAGGAAAAAGTTATATCATGGTTTGAGTATATATAATTTTTAGATTTTGGTATGCTGAAAGAGTTAACTTTTGACATAATTCATGTTTTCAATAAGGTTCAATGGGTATTCATTTTTTTCAAGAGAATACATGATTAAGGTATTCACATGATTGGAATGTGACCAACAAGATATATGAGGGATAAATGATGGTATTCACATACTTGTTATATGACCTTTTTAGTAATCGTTCTCTTTATACCATGATTTTGGAAAGAAGTATTTTGGATAAGCCTAAAGATTCGAATGGATTATGTTGAACATAAGTTTGTATTGTTTATGGCTATAAATTTTTTTCGATATTATTTCTAGAATGTTATAATAGTGTAGTTTTAGAAAAAGGACAACCTGCAGGACGGGCAACAACCCATTGCGTCGGACAAGGTTGTGGGAATAGAACCCACAACTGAAGTGTGACAGGCCTTTATCGTCTACCACTGGCCTACAGGAAGTCACTGGTTAGTGTAAACTAGTTTTATTTTATTAAGCGGTATGATAAATAAAGAATAAATCCATTTTTGGAACTATATACGATTAATCTCACTATAAGATGGACTTATAACTTTTGCTAACCTTTTGTTTGAAATAGGCGGAATGACCCATAATTCTATCACATGATCTGCTAACACTTCACGAATAACAAATTCAACTTCATTTATTTAAGAGATGAAGTGGAAATTGTTCAATTCACGAACAACAGTGAGATTGTACCAAAATCATGTAATTATTTATTTTAATTCATCAACTTTAGATAAATGATCTTGAAAATGTTGTCCTAGTGCCCTCATATCCGATGAATCAGATAGTACCCTAGATCATCACAAATTTATGGCTTTGTGATTGTTGGATTTTTCATAGCCTTGTTCTCTACCACTCTCCATCAGAACTTTATGGTTATATTTCTCTTCCATATCCATATTTTCACATATGTTATCATCTTTGGAAACCCAGTGATTTGTTAATTTGGGTAACCGTTACGTTTCATACTTTAGTTTTTAAAGTTAAGTTTTGGTATTTCATTTTACGATGTGGGTTTCTATGAAAGAAACTTTTGAGTATTAAACCATTTATAACCCCGATGAATTTCGAGGGATAAATTCATTTTAAGGGGGTTAGAATGTAACACCCAGAGATTTTATAAGATATATATTCTTTTTAATTTCTTTCATATCTTGTGTTGTACGCTACACCAAGATTACCTTGCGCTATACGCAACACTATTCTTGGATCATGTTACACACAATTTTGATAGTAGTTATTCTACGCAACATTGAGTGTGTATATATATATATATATTCAATGTATAAATGAAATATGGTTGGATTATGTTATATGAAACAATGAAGGAGTCTTTCACCACACGCAACCCTGACTTGACTTGCATTACATGCAATCGTGACCTTCCTCGATAGCGTGTGTTGTACACAATATCATGTTTCACTAAACAACGATATATGGTTATAATATTATTATAAACTAGACCTTATGAATATTATTAACTAAATTTTTAATTTTATAACATTATTATTCATCTTACACATTTTCTAGAATATGGTATGAGAACAAAATAAATTTTTCGTGTAAAATATGTATTTTAAAAAAATTGTAGTTTTCCCGCCTTTTGATGGCCCACCCACTTTAAATCTTGTTTTTGACATGTCTATAAGTTCAATTTGACAAAATAAAAGTCTTATTTGGAATCAGGATATAAAAATTTACTTTGGATAAATTTTTTATATTATTCTGATAACTTTCACATTTTAATGAATAGTAAAAACACGCTATATTTTAATTAAAAAAACTTTTATTCATTGCAACAATTTATATGGTTATATTATATTTTTAATTGGTTTTAAAGTTTAATTAGAATATATATTAACTATTTAATCCAATATTGGTCATTGGAATTAATTTCACTTTGAAATTGGACATAAACAAGTATCAATCTTTTGATAGTTATTGTTTCTTAAAAACACGCTATTTGTTTTGATAACATGAATTAATTTTAAAATTAATTAATTCAACTTATATGTTTTGAATTTTACAAAATGGACATCATTTTTGATGTCGGAATATCAAATATAGCTTAGGCTGAATTTTTGGTATTTTTCTGAAAACTTTCAATTTTTGATGAATAGTGAAAACACTAGGTTACTATTTAAAAACCGACTATTTATTTAAATAATTATTTATTTTATATAAATTTATTTTAGGTCAAAATTGATACATAATACCTATATAAGTTCAATTTAATTAATTAGAGTCATTTTATAATAATTTTAGATATATAAAAATTTTATTGATCTTTTCACCGTCTTTTACCCACCTCATAGGAAAATTTGGAAATTCACATAAAACCTAATTTTACCGCTTCTGTGAGTGGAATTTAAAAAATCTGAGAGACACGGTTAATATCAAGGACTAAAATTTGGTTCAATGGGATGAAAATAATTTTTGGTGAACAATAACTTTTTACTTTTATTTACCACTGTTAAAAGTAAATATTGTAATTAAGGGTAAAAATGATATTATTATTATCCTAACACATGTCCTAATTCTATTGGATAAGTGTAATTCGACCAAAAACAACATTAGGAAAAAAATATGACCATTTAGGTCCAATTGGATTAGATTGGGACATTTATTATAAATTTATTTAAAGAAGGGTTAAAATAGTAAAAAGCAAAGTTTAATAACTAAATCATTTTTAATATAGAGTTATACAGAAGATAAATTAGACTATAAATATTCATTAGAAATATAAAAATATTTCCTACCTAATTTTAATTTATTTATAATTTTTATACATTAAATAATTTAATTTATTTATGAAACAATGGTGATGCAGTAATTACCTAAATAATGAAATATTAAAATAATTGATGTTATAAAGACCCAAATAAATGTAATTTGAGCCTTTTTATGAATTAAAAAAAATCTAGGTTAATATAACATGTTATTAGTGAATTAAGTAACTTTATTTGAACTAATCATGCTGTTATGATTTTCACAAAAATCCATTTCCAAATAGTGTCAAAATTGACATAAAATAGTTTTTAAAACAAATGTTATATTATTAATTGTTATTATATTCCTAAAAATATACGGTTCGGCCAAGATACTTATATCATAATAGGTGTATCATTAATGGACCACTTTGGGGTCTCTTGGATGTATATGGTAAGTTTATTAACTATATAATATAAAAATACAAAGTGCCATGGTAAATGTCAATCTAATTAACTAAGAGTTAAAACTAAAAGATAAGGTTAATATAATGACCCAAACCTATCTAAAATCAATTGGTTGAGAGTATTTATACCCATCCAAACCTTATATTCTAAATAAATCAATTATGAGCTATTAAAAACCGAATATGACTTTATTATAAAATAATATTTTAAGTTTTTCCAAAGGTTCCCCTCTCTACCCTTATAAAAAAGGCACCCCTTCCCTCTTCTCTTCACACCATTTTGAGCCTTGAAGCTCGGCTAAACCCTGACCATTTCTCTTATCCACTTCCCTAGAAACATTCTGGAGGTTCTGGTCTTCTCAAAAGACCAACTCTACTTCCTTAAGAGGAGGCTTAAAGGAGGTGCGTCGAAGAAGAGGTAATATCTTCTTCCGATTCTCTCAAATTTCTTTGTTCTTATACTTTTTATTATTTAGTTTTCTCATTATAAAGTAATAACATAAGTATTAATTATTTATTGATATGTTATTATAAATATGAAACAGACTTATTTCACCTTCTATCCATCGTACGGAAAAAGAAATCACCGCACGTGCGTACGTACGGAATACCGTCTCCACGACGCGATGAGATTCATTCTCCATGTTAACCATTCATGAATGATTATAAAGTATATATAATAAGTAATCATGAAATATATGACATAATAATGATACTGGATTTATGTATATATATATGTATGTCATCTACTTAATTCCATTCAATTCAATAAGGAAACAAAAACAGCGTTCATGCGTACGTACGACCTACCGTCTCCATGAACGGTGTATTTCATTCCATTTACCGATCTATCATATATATATGTATATGATGAATATATAATACATATAAATCATGTTTTACATTCTGTAATTATTTAAATAAGTATATAATTAATAATATCAAGAACAAAACGTCCAAACAAGTACGATAAATGAAACGATTTTACCCAAAAAGCTGCTTTAACATGGAAATTACAAAAGAACGGGTAATATAAAGTCATAAGTGAACCATATATGATATCATAACAATGAATATGATTATGTAATAAGTCAATGACGTTATTTAAATCATTATACAGGAGGTTCGGATACGTACAAAACATATCGGACCTAAGGTAAGGGATAACATTCCAATCTCGTTTTTATCCGAGATAGTTTATTCATAAGTATTTATTGGGGTTATTGTTATAATCAATGTCCATGTTTTCTAGAAATGTTTTCATGTATATTAAAAGTCCTTTTCATCCAGTTTTACTTTTACTACATGGTATGTAAGAGAATCATTTTTTGTATGAGATACTTTTATTGACTTTCCGGCAAAAGTATGAGAAGAATGTTTTTTTAACTTATATGGCATGAACGGATTTTTTTTACTATTTCATAAAAACATATTTTCATGAAGCTTAATCTACAAGATTTCATGACTATTTTCAACAAAATCCTTTTCTTTTAAAATTGAATAGCATTTTTGTTAAAAGAAAATGATTTTCAAGAAGAAAGGATATTTTCCTCAAGAATTCATTTCAAGTGCTTTATCAAAACCATTTTCCATCTAAGATGACATTATTTCATGTGTATGTTCCAAGTATAATGTCTCTATGATTTATATGGTTTCAATTTTCTTAGGATGAAATGATATCCATTTGTTTTATATGGATTATGTTATAATGGAATGATGTTTATGAAACCCAATTTATTCTTTGGGTTGTGATGAATGATTTATGATTGTTTTGTGGCACACGTAAGAATGATTTCAATATGAGATGGGTGGTACATATATATCCCTCCAATTCATTGGGTAAAGATTTATATCTCATGAAATAGACATGGTTGTAATGGTAAGTTAATCCGTTTCAGTATTACAGGACTAGAACGAGGAGTGAACTCGATTCAGAATGGGACTTTGTCCACTAAGATGGTCTCGGCATCAATGCCTTGCCTACTATGGAAATCATAACATGTGATTAATGGATGACACAATTATATGTTTTATTCCCATGCTAGTTTATCATGATTAATGTTCCTTTATGATCTATGCCTTATTTACTTACATGATTTATTTCTTTGCTCAAGATTTTGATATTTAGATTTTATGTTCATGTTTTTGCATTCAAATGTTTATGGAATGTTTTATGTTCTCTATGCTTACCTTTACTGAGCATTTGAGCTCACCCTTTATATGTTTTCTTTTCCCCAGGATTTAAAGAAAGTTTTTAGGTAAGAAAACAAAAGGGTAAGATCTTTATGGGAGATGTTGAAGATCTTTCACCATGATTAGAAGATTATTTTCCGAGTTTCCAAAGACACTAAACTATTACGGTCCTTGTGTGTCTGTTTTCTTTATGTATTAAGTATTCCGCAAAAGTAATGTAATGTCCATGTATGTCAAGATTCGGGTCTTTACAGTTGGTATCAGAGGAATGTTTTAGTTAACCTTTGGAAACTAGGATGCAAAAACATTAGTGAGATCCCTAGAGATATTTCTAAAGTATTTCTAGGGATGTCCTTAAGGATAAGTATACGTATAGGATATAGTCCTAGAACTATGGTAACGATCTTATAATTTAACCTAAGATGTTAGATATAGACGGTACTCCCCCTTTACTATGTTGTTTTCCCTAGCATGATTTTTTCCTCTCACACTATTCTTTTTGGGTTTTAGAAAATGGCTGGAAACAGGAAGATTCAGGATAATGGAGGATATGATGGACAAGGGAATGATATTCTTCATGAGAAACCAAATGAAACGGGATTTGGAAGTCCAAACATCGTTATCATTCCTAATCAACAATCTCATAATATGATCAATAATCTCAACTTTGGTAAGTTTCCCGACTAATATAATAAGAGAAAGATGGAGTTTCATGATGATCATAGAGGAAAGAAAGTTCAATTTCCCTCATGTAAATCACGTGGGAAGAGGCATCAGGGATATTGTTTCAAAGGAACTGGAAGACACTTTAGGTGTGGAAAATAAGGACACAAAGCCAGTAAGTGCAAAGGAAAAGGTCAAGTTAACACCATGGACAAGGATAATGGTATTGCTACGACATCAAATGTGATTAGATGTTTTAAATGTGGAATGTATGGGTATTATGTAAACCAATGCCCTAAGGGAAAATCTCATGAAGTGAATCAGCATGGTCATAAGGGTAGTATTTATGTGGATGATAATGAAGAGACTACAAATGAAATATGAGATGAAAGAAATGATGAAGCTCAATCAGTGGTTTAAGAAGTTAGTGGAATGATTATTTGTTTATCAAGAATAATGTATGGTACTATGGAATAAAGAATCATCTAAGGATTGTTACACTATTGTTTTTCCTAAAGCATTTAAAAGTATATGTTGAATGGTACTGGTAACCATGAAAGGTTATTCAGATATTTTTGGAAAGAAGATGATATGCGCATAATGAAGGGATAAAGAGAAAATAAAATGTTTGAAAATATTCATGAGCTCGTGACTGATATAAGGAGAAAGTTATATCATGGTTTGAGTATATAGAATTTTTGGATTTTGGTATGTGGAAAGAGTTAACTTTTGATAGCATTCATGTTTTCAATAAGGTTCAATGGGTATTCATTTTTTTTCAAAATAATACATGATTAAGGTATTCACATGATTTGAATGTGACCAACAAGATATATGAGGGATAAATTATGGTTTTCACATACTTGTTATATGAACTTTTTAGTAATCATTCTATTTATACTATGAGTTTGGAAAGAAGTATTTTGGATAAGCCTAAATATTCGTATGGATTCTGTTGAACATAAGTTTGTATTGTTTAAGGCTATAAATGTTTTTCGATATTATTTCTAGAATGTTATAATAGTGTAGTTTTAGAAAAAGGACAACCTGCAGGATGAGCAACAACCCATTGCGTCGGACAAGGCTGTGGAAATCGAACCCACAACTAAAGTGTGACAGGACTTTATCGCCTACCACTGACCTGCAGGAAGTCCCTGATTAGTGGAAACTAGTTTTATTTTATTAAGCGGTATGATAAATAAATAATAAGTCCATTTTTGGAACCATATATGATTAATCTTACCATAAGATGGACTTATAACTTTTTCTAACCTTTTGTTTGAAACAGATGGAATGACCCATCATTCTATCATATGATCTACTAACACTTCACGAATAAAAAATTCAACTTCATTTCATTAAGAGATGAAGTGGAAATTGTTCAATTCACGAACAACAGTGAGATTGTACCAAAATCATGTAAGTATTTATTTTAATTCATAAACTTTAGAAAAATGATCTTGAAAATGTTGTCCTAGTGCCCTCATATCCGATGAATCGGATGGCACCCTAGATCATCACAAATTTATGGCTTTGTGATTGTTGGATTTTTCATAGCCATGTTCTCTACCACTCTCCATCAGAACTTTATGGTTAGATTTATATTCCATATCCATATTTTCACCTATGTTCTCATCTGTGGAAACCCAGTGATTAGTTAATTTGGGTAACAGTTACGTTTCATACTTTAGTTTTTAAAGTTAAGTTTTGGTATTTCATTTTATGATGTGGGTTTCTATGAAAGAAACATTTGAGTAGTAAACCATTTATAACCCCGACGAATTTTGAGGGAGAAATTAATTTTAAGGGGGGCAGAATATAACACCCCGAGATTTTATAGGATATATATTCTTTTTAATTTCTTTCATATCTTGTGTTGTACGCTACACCAAGATTACCTTGCGCTATACGCAACACTATTCTTGGATCATGTTACACACAATTTTGATCGTAGTTATTCTACGCAACATTGAGTATATATATATATATATTAAATGTATAAATGAAATATGGTTGGATTCTATTATACGAAACAATGAAGGAGTCTTACACCACACACAACCCTGACTTGGCTTGCATTACACGCAATCACAACCTTCCTCAATAGCGTGTGTTGTACGCAATATCAGGTTTCACTAAACAATGATATATGGTTATAATATTATTATAAACTAGCTGTTATGAATAATATTAACTAAATTTTGAATTTTATAACATTATTATTCATCTTACACATTTTCTAGAATATGATATGAGAACAAAATAAATTGTTCGTGTAAAATATGCATTTTTCAAAAATTGTAGTTTACCCGCCTTTTGATGGCGCACCCACTTTAAATATTGTTTTTGACATGTCTATAAGTTGAATTTTACAAAATAAAATTATTCTTTGGAATCAGGATATAAAAATTTACTTTGGATAAATTTTTCATATTATTATGATAACATTCATATTTTAATGAATAGTAAAAACACGCTATATTTTAATTAAAAAAAATTTATTCATCCCAATAATTTATATGGTTATATTATCTTTTTAATTGGTTTTAAAGTTTCATTAGAATATATTTTTACTATTTAATCCAATGTTGGTCATTGGAATTAATTTCACTTTGAAATTGGACATAAACAAGTATCAATCTTTTGATAGTTATTGTTTCTTAAAAACACGCTATTTGTTTTGATAACAGAAATTAATTTTAAAATTAATTAATTCCACTTCTATGTTTTGAATTTTGAAAAATGGACATCATTTTTGAATTCTGAATTTCAAATATATCTTAGACTTAATTTTTGGTATTTTTCTGAAAACTTTCAATTTTTGATAAATAGTGAAAACACTGGGTTACTATTTAAAATCTGACTATTTATTTAAATAATTATTTATTTTATTTAAATTTATTTTAGGTCATAATTGATTCATAATACCTATATAAGTTCAATGTAATTAATTGGAGTCATTTTATAATAATTTTAGATATATAAAAATTTTATTGATCTTTTCACTGTCTTTTACCCACCTCCTAGGAGAATTTGGAAATTCACATAAAACTTAATTTCACCGCTTCTGTGAGTGGAATTTCGAAAATCTGAGAGACACAATTAATATCAAGGACTAAAATGTGGTTCAATGAGATGAAAATAATTTTTTGTGAACAGTAACATTTTACTTTTATTTACCACGGTTAAAAGTAAATAGGGTTATTAAGGGTAAAAATGATATTATTATTACCCTAACACATGTCCTATTTCTATTGGATAAGTTTAATTCGACCAAAAACAACCTTAGGAATAAAATATTACCATTTAGATCCTCTTGGATTAGATTAGGACATTTATTATTAATTTATTTAAAGAAGGGTTAAAATAGTAAAAATCAAAGTTTAATAACTAAATCATCTTTAATATAGAGTTATACAGAAGATAAATTCGACTATAAATATTCATTAGAAAGATAACAAGTTTTACTACCTAATTTTAGTTTATTTATAATTTTTATTCATTAAATAATTTAAGTTATTTGTGACACAATGGTGATGCAGTAATTACCTAAATAATGAAATATTAAAATAATAAAGACCCAAATAAATGTGATTTGAGACGTTTTATGAATTAAAAAACTTTTCTAGGTTAATATGACATGTTAGTATTGAATTAATTAACTTTATTCGAACTAATCATGCTGTTATGATTTTTCACAAAAATCCATTACCAAATAGTGTCAAAATTGACATAAAATAGTTTTTAAAACAAATATTATATTATTAATTGTTATTATATTAATAAAAATCTAATGTTCAGCCAAGATACTTATATCATGATAGGTGTATCATTAATGGACCACTTGGGGGTCTCTTGTATGTATATGGTATGTTTATTAACTATATAATATAAAAATACAAAGTGACATGGTAAATGTCAATCTAATTAACTAAGAGTTAAAACTAAATGATAAGGTTAATATAATGACCCAAACCTATTTAAAATATATTGGTTGAGATTATTTCTACCCATACCCACCTTATATTCTAAATAAATCAATTTTGAGCTATTAAAAACCGAATATGACTTTATTATAAAATAATATTTTACGTTTTTCCAAAGGTGCCCCTCTCCTCCCTTTTAAAAAGGGCACCCCTTCCCTCTTCTCTTCACACCCTTTTTAGCCTTGAATCTCGGCCAACCCCTGACCATTTCTATTCTCCACTTCCCTAGAAACATTATGGAGGTTATGGTCCTATCAAAAACCAACTCTACTTCCTTAAGAGGAATCTTAAATGAGGTGCGTCGAAGAAGAGGCAATATCTTCTTCCGATTATCTCAAATTTATTTCTTCTTCTACTTATTCTTATTTAGTTGTCTCATTATAAAGTAATAACATAAGTATTACTTATATACTGATATGTTATTATAAATATGAAACAACCTTATTTCACCTTCTATCCATCCTACGGAAAACTAAATCACCGCGCGTGCGTACGTACGGAATACTGTCTCCACGACGCGATGAGATTCATTATCCACGTTAACCTTTCATGAATGATTATAAAGTATATATAATAAGTAATCATTAAATATATGACATAATAATGATACTTGATTTATGTATATATATATGTAGGTCATCTACTTAATTCCATTCAATTCAATAAGGAAACGAAAACAGCGTTCATGCGTACGTACGACCTACCATCTCCATGAACGGTGTATTTCATTTTATTTATTGATCTATCATATATATCTGTATATGATGAATATATACTACATATAAATCATTTTTTACATTCTGGAATTAAGTAAATCAGGATATAAGTAATAATATCAAGAACAACAATTCCAAACATGTACGATAAATGAAATGATTTTACCCAAAACGCTGCTTTAACATGGAACTTACAAAATAATGAGGAATATAAGATCCTAAGTGAACCATATGTGATATCATAACAATGAATATGATTCTGTAATAAGTCAATGACATTATTTAAATCATTATATAGGAGGTTCGGATACGTATGAAGCATATCGGACCTAAGGTAAGTGATAACTTTTCCAATCTCGTTTTAATCCGAGATTGTTTATTCATAAGTATTTACTGGGGTTATTTTTATCATCCATGTCCATGTTTTCTAGAATTTTTTACATTTATGTTTAATTTCCTTTTCATCCATTTTTACTTTTACTACATGTTATGTAAGGAATCTTTTGTCGTATGAGATACTTTTATTGGCTTTCCGGAAAAAGTATGAGAAGAATGTTTTTTTAACTTATACGACATGAACAGATTTTTTTTACTATTTCATAAAAACTTATTTTCATGAAGCTTAATCTACAAAATTTATTGACTATTTTCAACAAAATCCTTTTCTTTTAAAATTGAATGGCATTTTGTGAAAAGAAAATTATTTTCAAGAAGAAAGGATATTTTCCTCATGAATTCATTTCAAGTGATTTATCAAAACCATTTTCCATCTAAGATAACATTATTTCATATGTGTATGTTCCAAGTATAATGTCTCTATGATTTATATGGTTTCAATTTTCTTATGATTAAATATTATCCATTTGTTTTATATGGATTATGTTATGATGTAATGATGTTTATGAAACCCAATTTATTCTTTGGGTTGTGATGAATGATTTATGATTGTTTTGTGGCACACATAAGAATGATTTCAATATGAGATGGGTGGGACATATATCTCCCACCAATGCATTGGGTAAAGATTTATATCTCATGAGATAGACATGGCTGGAACGGTAAGTTAATCTGGTTCAGTATTACAGGACTGGAACGAGGTGTGAACTCGATTCAGAATGGGACTTTGTCCACTAAGATGGTCTCAGCAGCAATGCCTTTGCTACTATGGAAATCAGAACATGTGCATAATGGATTCCATAATTATATGTTTTATTCCCATGCTAGTTTATCATGATTAATGTTCCTTTATGATCTATGTCTTATATACTTCCATTATTTAGTTCTTTTCTCAAGATTTTGATGTTTAGATTTTATGTTTATGTTTTTGCATTAAAATGTTTATGGATTGTTTTATGTTCTCTATGCTTACCCTTACTGAGCATTTGAGCTCACCCTTTATATGTTTTCTTTTCCCCAGGATTTAAAGAAAGTTTTTATGTAAGAAAACAAAATGGGAAGATCTTTATGGTAGATTTTAAAGATCCTTCACCACTATTAAAAGATTATTTTCTGAGTTTCCAAAGACACTAAACTATTACGGTCCTTGTGTTTCTGTTTTCATTATGTATTAAGTATTCTGCAAAAGTAATGTAATGTCCATGTATTTCAAGATTAGGGTCTCTACAGGGAGTATCTAGTCTCCGTATCGAGGAGCATACAACTGAGATAGTAGAGATTGTTCTCCATCCCCTCATTGTTCTTCTGGGCCATAAGGGAACCAAGAGAAAATTCCAGGGTAGTTACATAAAGGACCATCAGATTTCTAGAGATGGGTTCCATTAAGACCGGAGGTTGGATCAGGTACTTCTTGATTTCCTCGAAAGCGGTCTGACATTCTTCGTCCCACTCGTAGACAATGCCTTATAAGCTGAGAAAAGGGATTACACTTTCTTACCAGATTCACAATGAATCAACGTATGTAGGCCAAGTGGCCTTGGAAACCTCGAAGCTCCTAGAGGTTGCTTGGGGGAGACATCTGAATGATGGCCTAGATCTTCTCCAGTTCGTTCTTGATTCCCCTGTATCTAATAAAGAAGTCGAGAAACTTTCCATAGGTGACCCCAAAGGTGAACTTTAATGGATTCATCTTCAGGTGATAGGAATAGATAAACCCAAACACTTTATGAAGTTCTTTGAGATGGTCTTGATGCTGGCAATATTTGACCACTGGATCATCCACACAACATTCCACCAATATTCCAAGAATTGGCATAAATATGCGATGCATAGCCCGCTGATAGGTGGTGCCTTCATTATTTAAACTGAAAGGAATTACTTGGTAACAGAAAGTACCTTGTGGTGCCCTGAAGGCTATAGACTCCTCATAATCAGGAGCCATTTGGATATATTTATACCCAAAATACCCATCCATCAAATAGAGGGCCTAGAACCCAGCTGTGGCGTCAATCAACAATTCCGTCACAGGGAGGGGAAAGTCATCCTTTGGACAATGACAGTTGAGATCCTAGAAATCGATGCAGAATCTGATATGTCTGTTCTTCTTCCTAACTAGAAAAATATTGCCCATCCATTTGGGGTACTAAACCTCCTTAAAAAAATTGGATTTGATGAGCTTATCAACTTCATCCTCGACCATGGCACCGTGAGATGGGTGTATCTTCCTGGGAGGATGCTTGAACCCGTGATGATTTTTCGGGAGACTGTGGAGGTGGATGGATATCTGAGGATCTAGTCCTAGCATCTCATCATAACTCCAGGATAATACATGAAGGTTTTGTTTAAGGAAGTCTATGTACTATTGTTTCTCCTCAAGGGGAATGGCGACACTGATCAATGTGGGTTTTGGGTCCGCCTTGCTACCGAGGCACACCTGTACCAATTCGTCGACCGTGGTGGAGATTCCCTCTTCAAAGGTGGGGGGAGCATCCTCTAAACCCTCTTACTCACTTATGAAGGAGGGATCCTCTGTGGGAGGAGTTTCCTCTGAGTTGACAGATCCTGATGGGAGGCTGGTATCAGCCTGAGCAGTAGTGGACACCCCATCGGAGAACTCCTATGCTGCCGAAACCATAACGATGAAGGTTTTTGATATGATCCCATCTAGTCTTCTGCCCAATGGGCCACTCTTGATGATATTGAAGCAATAATGGTGCATCATATTGATCCAGTTTATCCCATCCCAGTAAAATAATCAAGTATGATGTATTGTTGTCGCCATGGGGTGGACATCCCAATACCTTATAGGAGTAGGAGGCTCTGGGATCACCTGTGACTGATTCTTTTAGGAGTATGAGGTGATATTTTGGAATCACTTAGACTTGGAAATGCATTCCCCCCTCATTCTAGAAAAATATAAGCATTGTCCCATGTCTGGGGTTTTTATACTCAAACCGGTGGATTGGAAAGATATAGGCATCATCTAGATATATCCATGGGTGGGTTTCATCCATGGAGTGCTCAACCTCATTAGCATGAATCTGCCTGTTTTTGCTCTTGTAATAGTCTGAATCTAGATAGAGAGATTCACTAGAGGCAAAGGGGGACACGTCACATTGAATCACTCCCACTTGACCATTAAGGGAGTACTTGAGGCACTGAGGATATGATAAAGGAACCACTGCATGCATGTGGAGCCACGACCTTCCCATAAACACATTGTAGGCAGTGTCATGGGAGATAACCATAAACCCGATGCTGGAAACTAGGCCACCAAACTGGGTCTTCAAGTAGATATTTCCAGCCAGTGTCTGTTTCATCCTGTAATAACCCTGGAATTTTAGGTCAGAGGGACTTAGATCATCTTCAGACAACCCCAGTTTCACAGTGTCCGAGTCGGGATTTGGTTGATCTTGGATCCTGTGTCGACAAGACAGTTCCAAACATCCATTTCATTGAATTGGCCGGTGACGTACAATGGGAAAATGTGGCCCTACCGGATGAGGTCCGGATGGTTGATCACAACACGGTTGAGTCGGCTCTGTCTAATCCAACAACACGAACGACGGTGAAGGCGGACTTGATGACACTAGATGAGAAGGCTACGTGTGTTGAGCTCTATGCTAGGCTTGCTGGATAGTTTCATTAGCATGCACATTCGGGCAGGAAATACTGACTGAGGAAATATGACGACCCATATTGTCACGACTCCATCGATGCTGGCGACGATTGGGGATGTTGGAAGGATCTGACTAGTGCTCCTCATTGTCAGGATTCATATAGAGGTTTACCATCTCTACGGTATTAACCGAGGTGTACCCTTGACCACCACTCAAAGATTCATCCACTACTAGATGGATTCTGAGAGTAATCTCCATCTCTAAGGGCATGAAATCACTGAGAGTACAATATGATAATGGAATTGGTGGGGGACTTTGTTTTCCCTTGCACCACCGGTGTTTGCTCTTCTAAGAAGGGGGTTGCTGATATGACGATGTAGAAGTAGTAGATGTAGCTTCTGAAGGATCTGGTCGATTCAAGCATGCACAAATATCACCATGGGAACTGGCGACTACTTTACAAGTCATCCAGTAGTCACACTTCTGGGACCCTCTGTTAGAAACCTGATGCCACTCTCCTTTGTTATCACTTCTACTTTATGGCCTCATGAAGACACATGCCACATGTTCCAGAGCTGGGTCTAACAGGACTATGTTGTTATCCACCTGGTCTTGAATCCAGTCTTTAAACACATAGCATTGTTTGAGGGTGTGCCCCAGGATCTGGTGATAGGGGCAGTAATTAGGGTGATCGGTGAGGTTTGCCTCTTTTGGCCTCTTGCATTTAGGAAAACATAAAATCCCCTACTCCAAGGCACTTTAGAAATAACCAGGTACTTGAGCCTCGTTGAATGAGTAAGTTTTGTTCCTCATGTCTGGGAAGGGGGCCTGGGAATTTGACCCTAACGAGGGGCTGGGGGAGCCTGTCATAGAGGTGGAGCCTGGTTATCTCACCTAGGAGGTGGCGGTAGATTGTGTGGGGGAACCTGCTGATTCTGAGTTGGGTGTTGTTGGGCCGAAGGCTGCACCTAAGTTGGAGGGCCCCTGCGAGGTTGTGGAGATGGCTCCACTGGTAACAACTCTAGTTGCCTGGGGGGCTCTATTTGAACCACCGCAGTGGGATCAGCCCTAGAGGACCTTCTCTAGGGGATTGAAGGAGGCAATTGATGTGTCTTGCTGGCTTGTTGTAAGGCTTATTCTAGGAAATGGGCTTTATTGTAAAAGTATCGGAATCCCCCGGGGTAGTTTTGGGTGATCAGAGAGGGGACCGGTTCTGTATTGAAATTCTCTACACACATTGTCAGTAGTTGATCTTGAGTCAGCGGCATGTCAAGGAAGTATGTGAGCCCTTTCCACTGGGTGAAAAAGTCTACAACGTGCTCATCAAGTCTCTGATTTCACTTGAAGAGGTTTGTGATACTCGTATTCTGAGTGGTGGAACTGAATAGGTAGAGGAATTGCCTATGGAGGTCTTCCCAGCAGGCTACTGATCCAATGGGGAGCTAGCTGTACCAGACAAATGCCAGTCCCTCCAATGTCTGTATGAATCATTGGAGTTTGGCGGCCTCCTACTTCACCGGAGTTCCCAACATGGACCCACACCTTAAGATAAAGTGGGACAAGTGTTGTAGTGGATCCCCTGTCCAGTTTAAGGGAGAAAAAGTGGGATTTCCAAAACCCGGGGGTGCTGGCATATCATCTAGCCATGCCAGATATGTCTTTCCATCAGGTGGTATTACCACCTGTCGAGTCTCTAAAGCTTCAAGGAAGGAGATTAGTTCTGCCATTAGATCATCTGGGTGGGGGTTCCTATCTTGATAGGGATCCCTGACCACCAGTGTGTTGGCAGGTTCATCAACACGATAATCAAGCTCAGCGACTTGTGGAGCGGCTGGTAGAATGACCTAGGAACCTGAGATGGGTCCTGAGGATTGTCACGCCATTTAGTTGGATTTACTGACATATGCCACACCCTCTTTCCGTAACTTCAATCTTCAACCCTGTCTGTGTGGGAAGGATGGTCAGGGTCACCTGGTGGCAGTTTGCTAAGGGGAAGTTGTGTCTGTCCCTGCTTCCCCGGCCAAGGATCACCATAGTATATTCATCGCTCTACAGTGCATTCATCAAAGAGGTCCTCTGCCATCTTCTTGTGTTCAGCGATTTTCTGATGCAATGTTACTTTTTCGGTATCTTCTTCTACATTCTGCACTGAGCCAGATGGGTTGGAGATTTTGACAGCTCTGAGGTGCTCCTTACCCTTGTTGGGATTTCGGCTGAGGACCAATGCCTTAGTGGGCATGGAAATACCAAGAAGATTCTTCTGTTGATGAGTAATCCTATCCAACAGATCCAAGAGTTGTGAAACTCTCTTATGGGGTAGGTCCTCTCCAAGAATATCTAGCTTATTCTCACCCCCGGCTGGTCATTCATTTTAACCGTGACACTTCCAGGAGGCATATGCTCTATGTCACCCAACAAATTGGGTTGGTACCAGATGAAACTGAAATGGAGGGCCGCGTACTGCCCCCAAACACAAATTTTCACACTGGGAGAATCCTCCTTGATTATCCTACAGAGAACTTTAAAGATCTATACACATCTTTGTTGGAGGTTCCTATGGCGACTTGGTGACTCGGTGACTCAGGGCATTGGACCATGGGGAGTGTGGCCAAATCAACAAAACAACATTGTTTTCCAATGTCATCAAAGTACGCCTCACTCTTGGGGCAGGCCACTCGTTGATGATGCAGATGGAAATGAGTCATCCTGAGGGTCTGGAGAAAGCATCCATCCTCCTCTTGGGTGAGTGCTTCTGGCACCCTAAAATTTGGCACAACAACCATCTAAAACATCTTCGGGAAATGGTATACTATGAGAATATCCCACAAGATCCTTTTTCCAGATTCAGGGTCTGGCCCTTCATTTCCCTACTCGTCAGAAAGAGGTAGCTGGGGAACCAATAGTGGTACTGAAGAAGACCGTTGAGATGAAAGGCTAGCCAATGAAGAATATAGAGAGTGAGCTGACAAACCGCCACATCTCAGGATATCCTCCGAAGAGTGTATTGACTTAGCCACCACATCACGGTAAAATGGGATGATGACCACCAATTTTGGTGTAGGGAATATGGATACCGACAATGGACCACGCTACTTCTCATCCACCATTGGTCCCCAGAATATCTCTCTGTGATCTCTGGTCGAGGTAGAGAGTGCTTCTGGTGATAATGGCGGTGATTGCATGGCTAAAACATGTGGAGTTGCCAAATTTTTGTCCTCCTGGATGTACCTGTGTATGGAGGTAGGAATCTGATGGACCTCACATTCTAGAAGTATGAGGGTGAAGTGTCTTGTTCCTACACCAACCCTTGACATAGAGGATCTAGGTGAGGGATCCATCATTGAGTTGTATTCTGCCTCAGAATCTGAGAAGCAGACTGGATTAATCTCAGTATGAATTCTCTCTGTATACTTTTTATGGTGGCGACAACCCTCCCTCCTGCCCTGGGATGGTTCTTCGAAGGAGGGTAGATTTCCGACATGAGGAGGACCTTCAGCTGTACTAATGCTAGGGTGAAGAGGATTTCCACATGAGTTAGATGTGGTGTGATGAGAACCTGGACATATATCAAAGGTAACACGAGGAGGACAATCATGCACACTGAATGATGTGTGGAGGGAATCTCCACGGGAAATGCTAGAGTGGGTAGGACCTCTGCTGGAGCTGATAGGAGCACAGCTAGGACCTCCATGTTGGGTGATGGTGAAGCGAAGATGACCTTCACCCCTTTGATTTCTAAGGTGAGTAGGACCTTCCCTAACTGGTGCAAGGACATGGGGAGGCCCCCACACTAGAGATTGATCGGATGTGAAATTTCCCCACACCGGTGGCCTGCAGTAGGAGGAACAACTCTATACCTGATGTAATGAGCGCGGTAGAGGCTTCCATACTGAGTTTCACCATCGTGGGGATGACCCTCATTAGGATTGAAGGTGGCATGGGATAGACCCCATGTCGAGCTTGGAAGTAGGGAGGACCTTCATTCTTCGCAGTGGCAGTATGGGGAGGACCTCCGTACTGGGTGTCGTTGCCGCGGGTTGCCCCGCGACGACCACTACCTATGCTGGAGACAAAGAGAGTCAACCTATCCTGCCCGTGGGGAGGTTGAGGCCTCGATCTGGGTTGGGTATATAAGTGCCTCTTCTCATCATACATATGGGGATGATTATATATGTCAACGATGGCCCGAGCCACGGTAGCTGCTAACGTTGACGCCCCTTAGAGGGCGTCCTCCTCAGCCTGCGCCCGACGCTGGCGTCGGGTTAGCCGGACTAGGGCCGATGGTGCAGGCATGTAGCTTACCTAGTCCTCGACTTGTGGGACTGGATGGCAGTGCTGGAGTGGCCTAATGGGGGCCCTCCTTGGGGGCCCCTGAAACAGGATCCCGACCAGTCTACCACAGACATCCCCTACCTCAATGGCGTAGGGGAGGGAGTCATCAAGGTATTCTGGGGAGAGGCTCCCGAAATGATTGTATATTGGCATGGAGAGAAGTGGCTCCCTATGTGTCCCTTTGGGGGTGGTGGTGATAAGGCGCAGAAGCCTCTAAATCCTGGCGGACCATATCCCAAGATGGGATAATCCTCTCCTCCTCGTACCGGGGGATGAGGTCGCTTATCACCCTTCATTGAACAAATTCAGAAGGGTAGATGGGGTGTGGGAAACCAGTAGCTATGGGTGTGGAGATTTCATAGAAGTGGTGGAGCCACGTGGAATTTCTATGTTGGTGTTGCCCATGCCCCTACATTGGTGGGTCTGATGCAGTAGCTTGGTTTCTGGAAGGTAGGGAGATTAAGCCTTTAGTGATGAAACAAAGAAATCAACATCCAGTGCCCCAACTCCGTTCTATCTTCCATGGATATTAAGAGGGATCCACACTGACAACGTTGTAGATTGGGATGTCCAACGTTCAACTACCTCAACTTCTGGTGAGTTTCACGCCAGGCCCGCTATTTGCATGGAGGGACCCGACGCCAGATAACTGGATCCAGTGACACGCTAATCCATTGATGTCTTGAATGCCACTAATATCTATATTGAGGAGAATAAATTCATGTTGGATTCACCATTTCTATTTCTGACTCTTTCGTCGGGGCACGTGCATCCATATGTTTGATGTGGATGAGAATGCATTGATTATTGCCCCACATTACCGCTTTCCAAAGGCAGGTGGCATCCGTCTCTTATTTAGGGATGTTTTCTAATTTATTGAAACTGGATGATGGGATGTCAGTTCCTCCTTCCATGTATTCCTCCTCAGAATAGTCACCTAGTCCGGGTCTCCCTTATAATCTTAAGACATTGTTTGTGAAACTCTTTCCAGTGTCATATCTTCATGGACACCGATTAATTACATTGATTCTGTCGGGACATTCCAAGGGGTCCGGCCAGGGAAGAAACCTTCAGTCGGGGGATTAGTCATGTTGGACATCACTAGCGTGTCTGGACATTGTAACACTAGGGAATCTGTTTTTCTTCACCTTCTAATAGGGCCTCTTAAGGTAGCGGAAGCCCAAGGCATCCCACATCGAATGCATGGAATTATATTCCATATGCATGTCTCTAAGGTTTTCCTCAGCTTCCCATGTTTAACATGGGGTATTCCATGAGTTTAATTTCTAGTAGAGATGGATCGGACTGATCAGAACACTAACTAGAGTGGATCAGATGTGTGCAACCCCTAGAGGGAACACTGATGCTAGGAGGTGAATTGGCGTGATCTCACCGGGATGTGGTGGCCCGGGTAAGAATTAAGATGGATGATGGAGATTTTAATGAAGTAAAGGTGGGAATTATATAGAACTGATGTGAGGACAATGATGATGTTCAGCTTGAGCCTTGAAGATACTTCCTATGTATCCCCATGGTAGGGAATCAAAGTCTGCGTAGTTCGGTGAGGCGATGGGACACCAGAGGAGGTGACCCGTATGGATGGGACCCGGAGGAAGTGAATCCTCTGGGTTGGGGCATGACCTTCCTGAAACACATAGGCTCATGGGAAATACCAGGATGAGACATGGGTGATGGGATTAAACCTCAGGGAGGTGTCCTACATACCATGCCTTGGAATGAATCAAAGTCCACGTAGTTCAAAATGGGGCATAGAATCGGGGTGTGCAAAAAGGACAGTGACTCGATGATATACTGGGGATTACGCGTGGTTAGCAGCCCAATGTTGGTCCAACGCTTAAGGTATGAATAGAGATATGGGTCCCAATAAAGGGGACTACAACAGATTACCGTCGATTGGGGAACACGAAGGCTTAACGTTGATTGGGGTTGACAAAGACTTACCGCTGACTGGAGTTGATGACGAATTTCCACTAATTGGTGTACATAAACTTACCATTGGATGGGGCTAAACCTCATGAAGGATTTCTATGCACCCTTCCTAGGAGACAGGGATCAAATCCCACATAGTTCGAATGGGTAGAGTTTAGCGTCATGTAGGAAGAAAAGGGGACATATAATTTAACATCATGCGGGATGATGGTGGACCGACATGAAGATGGTCATGACCAATGATTATTGGACTTGAACCTCAGGGAGGCTTCCTACGTACCTTGCCTTGGTAAGCCTTAAATTCCACGTAGTTTGGGAGGGGTTGGCGAACCGATGTGAAGATGGTCAGGACCAATGGTTGTTGGGATTGAACCATAGGGAGGCTTCCTACATACCTTTCCTTACCAAGAATCAAATTCCATGTAGTTTGAAAGAGTTTGGTGAACCAATGTGAAGATGGTCGGGACCAACAGATGGTGGGATTGAACCTTGGGGAGGATTCCTATATACCATTCATTGGAAAGGATCAAAGTCCCAGTAGTTCAGGAGGGGTTGGTGAACTGACGTAAAGATGGTTGGGACCAATAGTTGTTGTCCATGAACCTCAAGGAGGATTCCTATGAACCTTGGCTTGGAAAGGATCAAAGTCCGCGTAGTTTGGGATGGTTTGGTGAACCGACGTGAAGATAGTCGGGTCCAATGGTTGTTGGGCTTGAAGCTCAGGGAGGCTTCCAACATACCTTTCAATGGCAAGGATCAAAGTCCATGTAGTTGGGGGTGGTTTGGTGAACCGACGTGAAGATGGCCAGGACCAATGGTTGTTGGGATTGAACCTTAGGGAGGCTTCCTATGTGCCTTGTCTTGGTAAGGATCAAAGTCCCCGTAGTTTGGGATGGGTTGGTGAACTGATGTAAATATGGTCGGGACCAATGGATGGTGGGTTTGAACCTCAGGGAGACTTCCTGCATACCTTGCCTTAGCAAGGATCAAAGTCCTCGTAGTTCAAGAGGGGTTGGTGAACCGACGTGAATATGGCTGGGACCAATGAATGGTAGGATTTAACCTCATGGAGGCTTCCTACGTACCTTGCCTTGGCATGGATCAAAGTCCCCGTAGTTTGGGAGGGGTTAGTGAACTGACATGAAGATGGTCTGGACCAATTTTTGTTGGGCTTGAACCTCAGGGAGGCTTCCTATGTACCTTTCCTTGACAAGGATCAAAGTCCGTGTCATTTGGGATTGTTTGGTGAAACGACGTGATGATGGTCAGGACCAATGGTTGTTGGACTTGAACCTTAGGGAGGATTCCTACGTACCTTGCCTTATTAAGGATCAAGGTCCATGTAATTCAGGATGGGTTAGTGAACCAACATGAAGATGGTTGGGACCAAAGGATGGTGGGATTGAAACTTAGGGAGGCTTCCTACGTACCTTGCCTTGGAAAGTATCAATGTCCCCGTAGTTAGGGAAGGGTTGGTGAACCGACGTGAAGATGGTCGGGACCAATGGTAGTTGGGATTGAACCTCGGGGAGGCTTCCTACGTACCTTGACTTTTCAAAGATCAAAGTCTGCGTAGTTCAAGATGGTTTGGTGAATTGATGTGAAGATGTTCGGGACCAACAGATGGTGGGATTGAACCTCAGGGAGGCTTCCTATGTACCTTGCCTTGGTAAGGATCAAAGACCCAATAGTTTGGGATGGGTTGGTGAACTGACGTGAAGATGGTCAGGACCAACAGATGGTGGGATTGAACCTCAGGGAGGCTTCGTACATTCCTTGCCTTAGCAGGGATCAAAGTCTGTGTAGTTCGGGATGGGTGTGGGGCTTACACGCTAAGGCGGATCATAAAGGATGTCATGGTCAATGCTTAATCTACGTCTTCATGAGTCATGCTCGGTGTGAGAAACAAGAGGCAACAAATACCTGACGATCACGTCGTGAATGGTGCGTCTGTGGGAAGTGGATTGGAGCTTACACGTGGTTAGTGGCCCAAAATGGAAATAGGGTCTTATACATGGTTAGAGGCCTAGGGAGATAGAGATTGGAAATTACTCCAGGATGGAGGTCCAGTGGAGATGAATCCCAAAGGGAGATGGATTTGGCATGGAAGATGAAATGTTTTGGTGCCCATCCACCCCCCCCTCTAGTCCTTGGGACTGAAGAAGATAGGAGGAGCAGGGATAATGCCTACCGCAAGAAAGGCTTGGGGCTTACACCAAGGTGGTTTCCCTTTCCTCACAGACAGACGCCGGTCCATTAAATAGGATCTCATTCCATGTGAAGAATGATCTCACTCCTAAGCAGACTAGTGGGCATAGAGAATTTCTAAGTTGGGGAACCTCATGTATGATGCATGGGGTGACGCTAGAGTTTAACGTCATGTGCTGAGGATGATGGTTCTTGGAAGTTTAACGTTCTGCAGCTCGGACTAGGTGGGTTCACTCCGCACCCCTAGGACTTATATAACTGATACCCACCCACCCTTGAGGAAGTTAAGGCATCATCAATGTTGTGGTGAGGGGGTGTTATGGAGTGATCCATTGAGGGGTCCATGATAGCGTGGCTATGTGAAGAAGAAATAGTAGTTAGCATGCCTATGAAAAGAAGCATGAGGCGAAGAAACGCAATTGGAAGTACCATCCAAGGGACTTTGAAATCACTTCATGAAAACCCGGAGAGTTTCAAGGAAAAGGAGTTACAAAAAAAGGGGTTCATAGGTAGAAGCGTTCTAAATATCTACTGCTCCATATAGCAGAGGGGATTCACAAAGGGGTATGCTTCGCGAAGTGAAGTGTACTAGCCTAAGTGTAGGTAATAGGTGCATACGGAAGGTTCTTTGTGAAGTGGAAAATAATTTGCGGAGCTGTACTTCACAAAGAAAGGGTGCCTTGCAAAGCATACATTGCGAAGCAATGTGCTTCGCGAAGCATAGTGGGTCTGCCTTAGCATGTGGGTCACATGTGCATGGAGGGAATTTCATGAAGCATAAGTACTCCATGAAGACCTAAGTCCCCTTGAGGATCCATTTCCTTTGAGGAGGCCCGTGGGCTCCGTGAAGGGAATCCCTCTTTGAAGAGGGGTTGAATTCAAGCATAGGGGGAGGAACTTCATGATGAAAAAGTACATTGAAAAGCTCATGATTCGCAGAGTAGAAATTGTTTCGTGATTTGAGAGCTATGATGGTGAAAGGTCAGAGGATCCATCCTTTGGGATCGAAGGGATCCTAATATTTATAGTCAAGAGGCGCCATGAAGCAAAATGTACTGGGAATGAAGACACATGGCATTTTTTTTAATCATGGAGCCTCCCGCCTCCTTGCTCCACGACGGCTTTGAAAACGTCAAACGGGTTCACAGAGCCTCCCACATACTTTCTCTACGGTAACTTCGCAAATGTCAAACAGGTTCACGAAGCCTCTCGATTCCTTGCTCTATGGTGGCTTCAGAAACGTCAAATGGGTTCACTGAGCCTCCTGCCTCCTTGCTCTACAGCAGCTTCGCAAATGTCAAATGGGTTCACGGAGCCTCCCACCTCCTTGCCCCATGATGTGTTTATAGAGGTGAAGCTTTGCATCGGCCGCGGTGCCTTAGGGGATCCACGAACATGCTTCATGAGGCATCCCCTAAGGCTTTCTATTTTTTCTTGTTCTTACCAAATTTTGGCACCAACGGAAATAAATTAAGGTACCGGATCTGGAATACTAGGGTTATGGTTTTTACTATTCGAATCAATGTAAGTTTAGTAAAATACATGAAATTATATTTAGAAAAATATACTAGGGAACATAAACATAAGATAGACTTGGTTCCTAATTTTAATTTTGGAAACTCTACTGGTAGTTTTTATTCAAGTGGACCTAATATTTTTTTTATTTAAATGAGTTTACAATATGGTTATTGGAAATATATCAAGAAAATATGGGTTCCTAATTCCTTAATTACTAATATCTCTATACCCAAAAAAATTAGTGTACCAAAATCATTCTCGGTATAAACTTTGTTTTTTAGGGAATCTTCTTGAAAATATCCTGTAGAAATATATGGTACTAAGACAGTGGTTATTCCAATCATACACAAATATAAATGTAGGCTATATCCCTAGGTTTATATCAATAGTTTGGAAAACCTATTTTTGTATCCTACCTTATCCCTATGGGTTTTCCAAACTATTGGGATATTCTGTTTATATGTATCATGTTCCAACAGATTTTAAAAAACTATTGCGATATCCATATCAATGCCAAAGGTTTTAAAAACCCATTGGCATAGCTCTTCCCCAAATAAACAACATGGTAACCCCTCCCCTCCTCCCACCCTTATCTGAACTTGAGCCCTAGTAGTATTGGTGCTCCACTATCCTCCCAACTGGCCTGGTTACAATCTCTCTTCTTGAATTGATTTTATTCTTGTTTAATATTAAATTACTGTGTTACAAATCATTCAAGTATTCTATCAAACATCAATTTTATTTTTATTTTTATTCTAAAACACCACTAAAGATTCTTATTTTTGTGAGAATTTAATTTATTTTGATCATGTGGTTTGATTTTGTTTCTTATATTCGATTTATGTCTGTTTAGGTTAGTTCAAACCAGTTTGGTTTGGTTTGGTTTGGATACATTCTATTAAATTTTGGATTGGTTTAATATTATTTTTCTAATTAATTTTTTTCAACTAGTTTTTTTCCAATATCTACTTTTATATTTTAAATCCATAAAGCTCCAATATTATTAGGTATGGGACATCCCCTTGCTACCTAAAATTTTCAAAAAAATTACTATAAAAATGTCTAATTTTTTACTAGTTATGATTGAATTATGATTCATTATTTATTTTTATTAATATTTGAAAAATTAAACTAGTTGTGTGATCCCAAGTAATAGATTTTATTGGATTATAGCATGACGTGTCTAAGTGGGTAGCTTCGATACCTATTATATTTTTAGACAATCTAATTATTATTATTGATTGTTTCTGATTTTCAAAATTTTCTATGAAATTGATATCCATATATAAAATGTTTTTTTGGGATTTATGATTTTCATATTCAATTATTACTTAAAAATAAAAAAAATTATGATTTTTAGAGATTTTGAAGAATTTTTTTGTGAAAATGGTATTGAGAAAAGACGGCCATATAGGGTGTAATTTTTTTTCTTGTGGATTGATATGGTTTGAATTGTATATGTATAGTATGATGCTCTGTATGGATAAAATAAAAAATTCTAGTAGCTTATATTATAACATATAAAGAAACAATTTCAAATAATGACATGTAAAGAGTCCTTTATATGTCATTTAACTAGAAAATGTATTTTTATTCCCACAAATTCCTAGTGAAACACTGATAGGATCGAATGACAGGAGGAAGGGTAAATTTATTTTACAATTTTTTTTAAAAAACTAAAGTAAAAAACAGCTAAAATAGTGAAAAGTAAAAGTGAGAGTAATGAAAATAGATAAGAACTATGAAAAGAGCATGATGAAATAGTTTGGAGAAAACATTAGATATTTATTAATGCTAATAGCGAACATTTAATGAGTTGGGGGAGAGAATATTTATATAGACTCTGAAAAAATATTTCATTCAATATAATAATATTTATCACAGAAGTGTAATGGTGAAGATCTCTAAGTGATGTTACATTATAGTCACCCAACTAGTTAATTTATAAATAAAATAGAAATCATGATCTAACCTAACCATTAATAGTAATATGCACTACCACCTCACCTTATTGTAAATAAATACTCATTATATAACATATCACTCAGACTATAATATAAAACCACACTAACCAGACCTGACCCAAACTAAACTGAACTAAACCAAACTAAACAAATGGTAACCAAAACTAAATTAATGGAAATACTTTAGACTGGCCCAATCCAAACTAAACTAAGTTGAAATTTACCAAATCAACCTAACTCGAATGGGTTGAAATGGATCAAAATTAACTCTTATCGAAATAGAACTACATTTACTTGAAATAAATTGACACAAAAAAATAAATTGAATTGAACAAAAATAAACAAAATAGAAATATACCATGAGTTCCAAATTCAATTCTAAATAAACTACATTGAAATGAATTGATCAGACCCCAAGAAAACTAGAATATACCAAACTACCCTAACTAGGTTTCAACATAAATGAATATGGCCAATCAAACCTTTACACACAGTAAAGTGTTTCACACATGGAGGGAGGGTAACAAAGTTGTTGATAACCTAGCTTCTTAGGATATCTCTGGCTCTGAGGATATATGCTTTCATACTATGGACATCTTGAAACCTGAGGGGGTCAATTTGATCAGAGGGGATGCCCTTGGTCTTCACTATTTTAGACCTCCTTAGCTCCTGACTTTGGGAGTTGGGGGTAGGGGGATGGGGGTGTGTTGAGGTTATTTTGTATGTATTGTATTCTTTTCCTTGAATGAAAAGTTATATGATTATGATAACAGAACCGACTCAACCAAACTAGATAAATTGAATTGAAATTACTTGATCTGACCCAATTATACTTGAGTAAACCATAACTATACTAAACCACATCAAACTGAACTGAAATAAAAATAATTGAACTAAATTGAACCTAACTAAAAGAAATTATATAGTAATGATTAAAAATAAACTGACTTGAACAATATTAAATAAGAGCCCAATAGGAATGCACTGACCAAGGTGAAATAAAAAAAGCAAACTCAATCAAACTAAATCAATCAAAACTAAAAAAATCATAAATAAATAGAACTGACCAAATTGAATAGAACTAGGTTGTACAGAATTTAACTAAACCATATCAAACAACACCAAACCAACCCAAATAAAATTGATTTGAACCCAAGTAAATAGGAATAATTTTAACCAAATCGACCCAATTTGAATCAAAATATTCCAAATTGAGAAAAATAAAATTTAAAAAATAATATTGAATTGAACTAAAGATACACAACCCCAACCAAATCAATCTAGACCAAATAAATAAAAATTACCTAACCTAACCTAATTAAAACTTAATTTAGATGAATATAATTAAATTGAATTAACCAAAACTAAACTAAAATGAATCATATGAACTACAACCAGCCCAATTTTAAGGGGAGAGTCACTAATGCACCTATATGAAAGTCCTTTGTGACTTATCAATTTATTCATTCAATTAAATATCATTTAAATAAAAACCTTAGGTATTTATATTCCACAAGACACATTTCTATAATTAAATCTCTAACCCTTGATGGATTTTTAAAATTAGTAATCATTTATATAATTGAATTCAATATCATGGTTTTATATTTATAGTATTTTGTTATCTTATATATAGTATTTTGTTGTCTTTTATATTATGATTCTCATATATACTAGGGTGTCAGTAATGGTCTCATATAAAGTGAATAATACTCATTTTATTAAATATATTTATATTAAACTTAAATATTATTTAATTGGTTTTATCACATGACATGTAACATTTTTTATAAAATGGAAAGAGGTTGGATGTATGAAATTGATTGGATCCCAAAAAAAATTCAAAACAAGTTGGGAAGATTTTTATATTTTTCATTTAATAATGATTCAAATAGTGGTCACATACACTACCCATGTTATAGTTGTGTTTTAAGACCTTAGTTGATTCATGAAGAAGTTAGCTACCATATAACCAAATATTGTTTTCAAACAAACTATTATTTTTTGTATCACAATGGGGAGAAAATGTAACCTCAAAATGTTCATGATCCAAATGAGAGGACCAAATTAAGGAATTTATTAGAAGAATGATTTCCATTTATTCTTTATCATGAGAAGGAAGGGATGCCAAAATAAGAAGAATTAAATAAGATCACACATGATGCATGTAATAAAAATAATTATGTTGACAGTGTGAACAAACTGAATGATGCTGCCATGACTCAAGTAGGGAAATGCAGTAAAATGAAAAGGCTTGAATTTTTAATCTGACTGTTTCATGGGAAAACCATGTATGGGATTTCTAATACTTACATAAGTTACATTATTACCTTTTTTAAGGACTTTATTCTATATGATGTAGATATTTACTCAAACCATTATATGGAAAGGCAGTTAGTTGAGGAACTTGGATTTTCAAAAAACAAAATTCATGATTGCCCAAAATATTACAGCTTATTCTGGGAGTAAACTATTGAATGGAATGATTGTATAAAATGTGGGACATCTAGATGGAAGCCAAAAGACAATGGAACACCATCACGTGTTCCACATAATGTAATGTGGCATTTTTCATTGATCACTAAACTCTATAATAGTTTCATGTCTAATGAAATATCATTAAAAATTACATGACATTATATCGAGAGAAAGAATAATAATGATGATTCAGTTCCCCCTATAGATAGATTTTCATGGAAGACATTTGATTCACGATATCCTAATTTCATAGATGGCATGCATACTATTTTTTTTGGGTATTTCATGTGATAGTTTAAATTAGTTTGTGTATATGTTTACGTCGCACAACACATAGACCGTTATCATAAATGTTTATAACCTTCATCCATTGATGTGTATGAAATAACATTTCACTTTCATGAGTATACTCATATCTGGACTTTTTTTATCCTAGTAATGACATTGATGTATACATGAAACCATTAATAAATGGGTTGAAAAATATTTGGAATGTGTTTTTTCACACATACGATGCATGTTTGAATAACATATTTCACATGCCTATTGATCTTATATGTATGATCAATGATTTTCCTACTTATGTCATAATTTCCAGATGGAGCATGAAGGTAAAACTATCATGTTCTAATTTTATGAAGCATATATGATCCATAAGACTTAAATATTTCGATATTTTTAGTTTTATGGGACATTGATTACTCTTTCCAATAGAAAATCCATATAGGAATAATCATTGAATATTTTGAATTACCATGGAGACTGAAAGTAAGCCTTATATTTTGTCTAGAACTGATGTTCTTAATGAATTAACAGATTTTAGTTTCTTATTCTGTAAGTTTTAGATGAAATCTATAAAGAGGAAGAAGGTTTCTACTAAAACTAGTTACAATTGTAAGAAGAGAAGTATCTTCTTTAAGTTTCCTTATTGGTCAACTGATTTGTTACATCATTTATTATACGTAATGCACATTGAAAAGAATATATGTGAAATGTTTCTTTCAATTCTTATAAATTTAAAAGGGAAATAAAAAAATGATTTATGATATCAGTGTGACTTAGTGGAATGGGGAATCAGACCAGAATTGCATCATGTGTGTATTGGTGAAAATGAATGGATTGTTCTGTGTGATTCATATGGGATGACACCTATAGAAAAAAATAAATTTATAGAAGTACTAGATACTATTAATGTTCTTGATGTGTATTTAAGCAACATATCAAAACAGTTTAAGAAAAGAGAGTTGAAGATTAAATCTTTGAAGACTCGTGATTATCAAATCCTTCTGCATGAGTTGATTCCAATAGAAATCTTCTATATTTTTTCTAATAATGTAAGGGTGTCAGCTATTTGGTAGATCCATTTTTATAGAGATCTTTGTGCAAAGAAGTTTTCCAAGTAATTCTTGAAAAAAAATGTTGGAAGATTCACCATTAATTTTTTTTTGTGATTTATAGAAAATATTTTCTCCATCATTTTTCACATGCATGTTGCATCTTACTGTTCATCTTCCAACCAAAATACTTCCCGGAGGACCTATTTCCTTCCATTGGATATTCACAACTGAAAGAAATATATACACATTGATGTCTTGTGTTTGGAAAAATAATTATCCCAAAGGTTCTATCATGAAAGGTTACTTGGCTCAATAATATATGGGTTTCTATTCAATGCATTTTTTCAATATAACCATTAGAAGGAATAAATAAATGAGAAATAAATAAGAATAGTATAAGAAAATTGAACCCATTTTTCCATCACTTCCCTAAACAGGGAGAATTTGTAAATCTCATACAATGACTACATTAAGACTTGAAAAGTGGGAAATGGAACATCACACATTTTTGTTTAACTATGATTTGTTCAATGAATAAATCAAGTAAGTAAATTGAACATGGATATATTATCTCATCTCATGTAATTTTACATAACTATTAAACTATTTATTTTTTTAGTAGGTAACATAAAAAAATGATAAATATAAATCATTATTCTTTATATTTGAGAAGAAGAGAGAATTTTCAAAGCAAAGACTTTTCCCCTAGGTTGAAATTGAAGGTATAAATATTTCTATAATAAATTAATAAAATCTATATTTAATTAAGTTTAATATTCATTTAAATTTTAGGTACAGAGTTTTCCTGTTGAATATGTCTCTGAGGAAATAATAGATTTGGCTCTAAGTCCTAATTTTGTTGTTCGTGAATGAAAATCAATTGTGAGCAATATGAACAAATTTATTATCATTGAACAAGAAATAAACATAAGAAAACAACATGATAGTTTTTTAAAGCTGCCACAATAGACTATTAAGCTAGTGCATCAAATAGTATACCTCAATTTGAAAATTTATCTTATTATGCATTCTTTGAGAAAATACTAATATTGGATTATTACTATCATGGTCAAGTATCTATGATGAAATGAAAGTGGTTTTATTCGATGACAAGGAAGGACACATTTATTGATGATTTTGGATTTTGAGTTATTGATATGACTCACACTATGGCAACCAATGAACCATATGTATTAGAATCAATGGAGAAATAAGTTTTTTATGTGAAAGATGATCTTTAACCTGAATTTGGTGTCATTATTGAAGTAAACCCAAGACATATTTTTAATTATGGTCATGATGTAATTAACACTATCCATACTCACATTACCCCAATCCATTTATTACTTATGATTAAACCAATAGTTCAGTTTTCAGAGTTGATTTTGAACCTGAAGTTGTGGTGTGAAATATATAGAATTATTCATTTGTGTTATCAGTTCTTTTGGTTTAGCCCAACTTGGGTTGTTAAGGAATGTACTGTTCAAATTGATTTAATATTGATTAAAAATATTTTTTATACAACCTAACCTTCATGTTCATTTTTAATATTTACTATTTTCACTTTTCTTTGAGTTTAATTTTATAATATTGAATTGGAATGTATTTGAACCTACCAAACTAAAAAATGAAACAATTAAAATGGAACAAAAAAAGAATAATTGAATTGGACATATTAAGATAATTAATATGAAATTCAAAACTAATGAAAATAATGACCTAACCAAAAAATATAAAAATGACCAAACCCATAATATGAACCAAATAACCTAAGAAAAATAAAATGTGACAAATGACCTATTCAATAGAAAAAAATGAACCAAATAAATAAATATGAATAAAAATTGAAAAATGATCTATTCAATTGACCAAAATGAACCAAATTACCTAATCATAATTGAATTAGATCAAATTTAAAAGAGAATAAATTGTATCATACCCATGCTAAACATGATAATTTTAACGTATTTATTTTTATATAACATGTATTATGTTTTTTTCTTCTCCCCACTAAATATAAAATATTTTTTCTATATCACTAGGTATCTTATATTTAGATCGATGATTGGTATTCCGTAATTATGCCATGTATTTTCTTCTTTCTTCTTTGGATTACACATTAGTTATGGATTTCAAATTAATTCCATATTTTTTTTCAAATATAGGAAATAAAAAAAATAATCATATACAAATAAAAAGGATAATATACAATAATATTTGAATGAGAGAGATGGGTGTCCATACTTTAGTGCATGTTGTGAGTATTTTATTCAAATATATATATCAATAACATATAATGTAATGTGGTTAATTTTGTTTTTAAATTTTAATCAGGATCCACCACCTAGGTAATCATTATTCTCCAACTATCCTAATGGTTCCAGTGTTTGGGTTGACAATACAAGGGGGTGGTAGTAGGGATACACTCTCCACTCAGTATACCAAATCACACCTGGTCCCCCCTAACATACCATCTACCAAAACATCTAATACCGTAGTGTCGTTAGAGACCCTGGGATATTTAGGCCACCCATGTTTTCACTTCTATTTTCATCTGAGCCTCATCACCTATATCTCCCTTATAATATGATGATTTGTACTCCCCATCCATATTATGAATTTGAATAGCCATATATTCCATCTTATTTTCCTTCCACTTCCTTCTCCATAAGATTCTATATTCCTACTTATTCAACTTCTGTTCTGAAACATTTTGAACCTACAAAGAATAAATTGGGAACCACTCCATCTATAAAGGTTGATGTTCCTTTTGAGCCTGGGCATCTAGTGGCACCCAATGATCAATCTACCTTAGATATATTTATAAAATCCTAGTATAAAAAAATTACTATAATTTATTTTCATTATAATATGTATTGATATAATATTTGTTTTTTCTTTAACAGTTGGATCTTCTAAAAGGAGGAGTGAGAATACATGCATTCATGTGGTATGGAACCCCTAAACATAGCTGATGGTGTATTACAATGAAGAAAAGCAAATTATTTAGAAAACAAGGTAGGGATGTAGGTTTTTATGGAGACACATTCCAAATAATCAAACATTATTCCCATCAGGCCACTCTCCTTGTGACACTAACCAAATGAAGTAAAGGATAATTATTGGTAAAAAAATATGGGCAAAAAAATTCATTGTATTTAATTTTATATTATTATAGTATTTATATGAATTAATATTTTGGTTCCAACTTCATTTTAATTTTCCCGATGGTGAGGTTGAGAGGACAACACGGATCATGGAATTGGGTGAGTTGTGGAGAGAATATAAGAAAGAGTTATATAGTTTTTGGAGTGTAATATTTGGTATGGATTTATATTATACACCTATCATGAATTAATTTATGGTTATTGTTATCATGAAATTATTTCTTATTGGATGAGCACTGAATTCATGATATTAATCAAATTTGATGTTTTTGAATGAAAATTAAAATGATTTGTATTAATAAATTGTTTTTATATTATTGGAAATTATTTTTTAAGAAGAATTTGGAAGAAATAAAATACAAGGATTCTATGAAATAACTCCACACTTTGTGGTGGACTATGATGCCAGACCATGAGAGGAAGCAGGTATGACACTCTTTTAATAATTCAATACCGATTTCTTTGTTTATTATAGCAATTACCATAAGGATGTTTATACTTGTCTACCACTTGTCTATGTCTATCAGAACTAACCCTTTTGTTAAAAAACATCTGTTAAAATTTTAGCTCAAACACATTTCCAAATCCCCATTTCATCCTTTATGTAAAAAACATTAAAAGGAAAACCATTCTCTGATTTAATTTTGAAAAATAAATATTTCATAATTTTTCCAAGTGAATATAATTTTTCATCATGATAAAAGTATATTATTATATAAAATACAATATATTTACATGTTGTATCATAAAAAATAAAAAACACTCAAATTTAAAATAAGAATAAGTTATTAACTAGAGACATTATTATCATGGAATTATAGAGGGAATGATTTAAATAGTAATAAAACCTACTAATGAAATAATATATATGTATATGAAGAAGTAGAAAATGGTTGTTTTAACCAATTAAAATTAATAAAAATGTAGTATGAATATAAATAATGAAACATAGGGATTCACATGGGTCAAAAATAATAACATGAAAGATAAATAATAAGAGAAATTATTTAACAATTATGTGATAATAATGAGTAACATAATATTTCTTATAGATTTTTTCAACTACCTAAACCACATAACACATATAGGTTCTTACATATCCATAATATAGTTATTTGAAATTTAACCCTCTCTATATTATTAGATTGAAACTAGATACTGTGATATCCAAGGTAACTTGTGCTTTCATTAAAAAGTGGGTTTTTATTCCCTTTTATGGGTTAATGCTCATGTCCTAGCTAACCTAGAACTTGCTATATCTCAATATCAACCATACAGATTACTCTATATGATAAATGATATAATTTCCTTCTTAGAAACCATTTTGTTACATTTTTGAAAAAAATCACATGTACGACACATGGATCAAGCCTCTACATAAACCCATGAGCACTACCATATCCCTATTGGAAAGTGACTAGCATCATTGGTTTTAGGGTATAATTGGGGATTAATTTACCCAATAAGAAATATAACTCTAAAATTAATTTAAAAAATTCTACATGAATGAAATTAAATCTATACATCAAATATACACAACCACGTATGGTCCAATAATACAAATGGATCCCTGATATGCAAGGATAAATGTCAACTCAACCTCAAAATCGAGCTCCATTGTTAATTTTATGACTAATAAAACCATTTTATCCATTAATAGTATACCAACTTCACATAAATGATATTTTAACTTGAAGGATGTGTAAGATAAATCCATTAGACGTGATCTTTTTTGTCACTATAATTCATCTACCAAATGTTTTTCAGTTTATCTTCATTCAGAATTAATATCCATTCAATTTTAGTTATAAATTAATTATTAATAACCAATTTTCAATTATGGTTTTCTTAATTTAATTTCATTGAATATGGGGGGTTTTAATATTGAAGGATATGTGCCTTGAGAATTTTTTTAGCTCGAGCACAAAGAAAAAAATGGAAGCACATTAAATAAACTAACACAAAAATAGATTGTAAGTTTTAATTTGTTGATTTAAAATTTTAATATTTATTTCTTAACTTAATAGTTCATTTATATTTATAACATTTTTCTTTGGAGGCCCTTTATGATAAGGATGATGACAACTTTGTTCCAGACGATCACTTAAATCATGATTTGGGAGATGATCAACATAGAAGAGTAGAGTGTTGACCAAGGAAGAGTATTTTCTAGAAAAGATATTAGCCCACTTCCAGTGACAGTTCTGGTAGCACCAAGTTGGAAAATGCTAATTCACACACGTCACAGGCTCTGGCTCAATCCTAGAAAAAATGTACTATGATATGGTCATATAATATCATGAAGGTAATCAAAGGGAAATAAGGAATTTATGAAATTCATTATAGTTTTATTTCCATCACTTTTACCAGATATCACCACATCTTGTGATGCATAAATTTTCATGATGCTAATGTTATATAGTGCACCGGACAGTGGTCCTAGTGATGTTCCGGATGATGAAATTCCTAGTAATGGTGAGGATAATAATGATGAAGAGGGAAAGGATAAGGGTGAGGATGAGGATGAGGTCATGGATGGGGATGAGGATGAGGTCAAGGATGAGGTTGAGGACGAGGATGAGGATTATGGTGATGATAGTGATGGTGATGAGGGAAAAATACATTCTTTAAATTTTTTATTGATATTTATGAAATTTGGTGTTTTATGATTTTTTGTTAATGAATATATGTGACATTTTAAATGTTTGTTATCATTGGATGAATTAATTAATTAGTTTCTTGTGTTATAATTATTTTTATATTGGTTGGTGATTCTTGTTTGTAGGTAATTTACTAAGGTGTGGTGATGGTGTGGATTTTAGGGGCTATTTGAGTAGGTTCTATTATTTTTTTGATGGTTCTGTGGGTTATGTTGCTTCAGTTTTTTTACAGGTTATGTGGGAAGGGTGGGGGTGTTGTAGGTATAAGAATTTTGGAGGTCTATTCAAAGATTTTAAAAACTATTTCTACCAATCTATACCAATGGTTCTCTAGGAACTATTGGTTAAACATAAATTATTTTAATACTATTCCAAAAGTTCATCAAAACCCAATGGTATAGGCCTTTCCCAAAAGGTATTAAGCCAATGGTTTAGAGAACAGTTGGTATAGACTATACCAATAGTTCTCAAGCCTATAATAATGGTTTTGAGCCATTATTATAGGATTTGATTCCAGTAGTGATATTAGAGGAGATTAATCGAGCTTCAAATGCCTGATAAAGGTTAATGGTGGACATGTCATATTTGGTGAAATTTTTGAAGAAACTATCATAGAACTTGTACAAATCGATAACACTAACCCAGTTTTAATTTCTAATGTTATTTTCATTGATGAATTAAAATATAATCTCACTAGTGAAGAAATTATTTTCCACGTCAGTTTTTTATTTTATTTTTTATGATAGTTATACAATGTCGTTATTGAAGGATACATTATAAATGAATCATAGAATTGTTTTTTATGTAATTTATTTTTAAAAAACATAAAAACCCATTTAGAAGAGTTTTTTCACATCGGTTATTTAAAAACCACATTACAAAAACTGTCTTGATAAAGTTTTTCTAAATTAGTTAATTAATAAAAGATGTTAAAAACTATATTTCACACCAGTTATAAAATAACCAACATGGAAAATCCATTTTCAATTCCAATTTTCAATTAGGTTATTAAATAACTAACAAGATATATAGTTTTTTCACATCACTTATTAAATATCCAACGTGAAAACCCTCTACATAGATGGTTTATTATGTCAGTTATTAAATAACTGGCGTGGAAAATATCTTTTTTAAATAGTAATTTTCAACCTTCCTCTCCATAGTGGACCAAAAAAGTAAACAAGGTGAATAAGTAGTATAATAACAAGAAATACATTTACAATTACAAAATTCAAAACTACAATATTTAGTAAAACCAAATTAAAATCCAAAAAAAACCTATAAAATTATTTTCCCATTCCACTTGTAAGTGTGTGAGATCTTTTTTACTATAAGTGTGATAGTCATAAAAAATATACAAATTAAAAGGAAATAATTTAATATGTATTATCAATAAAACAAATGAAATATTAATGAATGGTATATTAGTAAATCTAACCTAATTAAAGTTTATAACTCTCCCAATTGAAATTATTTCATGCAGAAATCATAACACAAAATATCCATATTCTTTGATGCCTTATTGTTTTTGAAAATGTTGTTTAAATGAGTTTCTCAATTCAAAATAACATTTTTATGTAATATATTTAAAATATACTAATTATAAATGAAAATTCACCTTTACTTTTATATATTTTATCTTGATTATTTTTTCTTTGTGGTATCCCGAAAGAAATTCCATGTTATAAAATATTAGCAATGATTTTTTTTAAATTCATTATAATATAAAAAAGTTTTAAGAAATTTAAACATATATTTTCAATACATCCTTAAAATTTCATCTCACTTCCACATAGATAGAGCATATCTAGTAAAGTGTCTTCTCTCTGGGTTAAAAAGCACCTAACATCCAAAAGACACTGATATAAAATAAAATTTAATATTAGTAGTTATTATGTTAAAAAGGATATAACCATCCATGGTTAAAATTTTTATTCATAGAAAAGGGGAGGCCCCAGAGGACTAGACAAAGAAAGGGAAACCCATTTTATGGGGGCCTGAAGTAATGAAGCCCAAGGGAATCACCCCGGATAAGATTCACCCCCTTCGGTTTAAGCTGTGACACATTAGTAAAACACAAAATCTAAGAGCCAGGTACCGCTATTGATGCCATATGATCCGCCACTTTGTTCCCCTCGCTCCACGTGTGCGATATTCGGACTTTATCCTTTATGAGAGCCTTGCACTGTCTAATCGTGTAGGTAATAGACCAGTGGATGGTGCCTTTATCATGAAGAGTATCATGGATAGACATTGAGTCTATTTCAATGTGGTCAATGGTAATGCCCTTATGGTTTCTTAAGGAAAGGCCGGTCAATACCGCCATTGCTTCTGCCCGAAGCGAGGATCTGCTACCATAATGCACTGTGAAGGCTAGGACTAGGCTCCCTTTGGAGTCCTGAATGGCACCTCCTCCTCGCATGTCACCCAATACACAGGATCCATCAGAATTGAGTTTAAGACCGACTTGCGGGGGATTCCACTGAACCCACCTACCCTGCTCCTCCTCACTGCTCCGAGTGACCCTTCTGGGGGTATCCTGAAACACCCCCAGAGAGAGCGCCCCCTCCCAAGGCCCGAGGTACCAAGCAAGTCAATCATCATGCAACGGGTATTTTCTACCACGGATTGACCAGTGAAGTTGGTCCCCTCGTATTTGTCCCAGTTCCTGGCTTGCCAAAGACACCAACAGACTGCATTGAGGATGTCGGCTCGCACCTTCAGCTCCTCCTTTGTCCCGCATTCCTCCTGTAACCAATGCTCCATAACCATCTCAGCATTTATCTCTTGAGGAAGAAAGATTGTATGAGATCCGAAGAACCTCCAAACGTGCCGAGACCATTCTCCCTCAAATAATATATGATTCATGCTCTCTTTGTTTTTCTTCCCACAGCACTGGCAACAGGACGCGAGACTGATACCAATCCTTTTAATGTGATCATCGGAGGGGGTGGATTTCTTCCGGATCCTCCAAGTGAGGAAGTTCAGTTTAGCCGAGATCTTTTTACACCATGCCATACTATGCCACCTATCAAGTTGCCCATGTGGTGCGCTCCTACTATGGAAATCTTTTGAGTTGAACCTCCCTGAGGTAGAAGGAGTATACACGCATCTATTGTGCTCTGTATTCAAAACCATGGAGTCGAAAAATTCTGGCTGAGGGGCTTCAAGGACCGATCAAAAGAACAGGGGATACAGACTTGCCTCCCTAAAGGAGATAGTTGGAGCCAGACATCCTGGGTAGCCCAGCACTTCGCCCTCCCAGTTGTGTTTCCATAAAAGGATTCTCCCTTCCCCGATAATACATTACGAGTACGGTAAAAGAGTCTGTATAATGCTAAATACCAAGGACCATAACGCCTACCCCCTTGCAGCGCCATAAACTGCATAGGCCTTGTATCTCTAAGACATCTGCATCCCCTACAAGGATCAATCCTCAATGTCCTCCCATGCAAGCTTCGCATGCATGAAGTGGATCGTATCCTCCATACTCCTGACATTGATTCCCCCTTCACTAGTGGGTCGGGCCATCTTGTCCCACGACACCCACTGCCTCTTCCCCTCTCCTACAGTTTCGCAGATGAATCGCGCAAGAATCCGGTCAATGGACCTGATAACCCCCTTCGGCACACACAATGAGGCCAGAGCGTGCACCGAGATTGAAGATATCACACTATTCACCAAAGTGATCCAGCCTCCAAAGGATAGAAAGTGGTTCTTCCAGTTAAAAATGCGTTCTGAAATCCTGTTCACCACCCTGTCGAAGTCCCTGATCCCCAACTGTCCTACTGAGATAGGGGTACCGAGGTACTCCATGGGAAATGTTCCTCTCCCCATTCCCAACATGTTGCCCATCCTGGCCACCCTGCTCAGGTTGCATGATGAAGGGACATAAAAGCTACTCTTCTCTCTGTTGATGATTTGTCTGCTCCAGAAGCAGTATTCCATGAGGATCATGTTCAGCTCTCGAAGGGACTTCTGCCCACCATTCATGAAAACAATCGCATCATCAGCAAACATCCAATGCGAAACTGGGGTGAGGCAGAACATCATCTAGTAAAGCAGAAAGGCCCCTTCGTGGACTCCCTTGTTGATCATCCTACTCAGTGTGTCTTGCATGATTATGAATAAACTCGGAGAGATCGGGTCTCCTTGGTGAAGGTCACGAACGGTTTTGAAAAATCCATATGTTCTCCCCATAAAAGACACAGACATCCACAGCGAAATCACACACCTGAAAATAATGTCGCAGGCCCATCGAGAGACTCCCATCATTACAAGGACTATGTTCATGAAACCCCATTCCATCCTGTCGTATGCTTTATTCATGTCCAGCTTTAGTGCCACGTTAGAACCACATGATGGGGTGTTCAAATCTCTCAACATCTCCTATGACATTTCCACGACTCCCTGTATCGATCGGTCTTTGACAAATCCATGTTGCTCTAGAGAAATCTACCGAGGAAGGAAGCTGGACATCCTCCTATTGATTATGCTCGCCAAGACCTTATAGGGGAAACTACACATGCTCATGGGTCGGTAGTGGTAGAGGGAGGAAGGATATTTTTTCTTCGGCAGTAGAACCAGAGTAGCCACGGAAGCAATACGAGGAAGTCAACCCCCTTAGAAGAAATCCTGGATGGCAGCAATAAGATCACCTTTCACCTCCTCCCAGGAGCCCCTATATAAGGAGCATGGGAATCCATCGGGCCCTGCTGCACTGTCGGGGTTCAGGTTCCACACAGCCACATGCACCTCCCCTTCATCTGGGATGCTTTCCAACAAGGAATTATCTCATCCAGAGACGATATTTTATATGCCCTCCCAAAGGCCGGCTATCCCAGACTGGTATCCTCCATGCATTTTCTCACTTGTGCCCGCAAGGAGGTCTTTAAATAACTCGCATGCCCTGCCCCCGACCACCTCCACATCATCCGAGAAAGATCCATCCTCCATCGCAAGATTAGGTTTCACAACTCTCCTCCTCTCCCTAATACATGTGTGAAAGTATACAGTGTTCTTATCCCCTTACTACAACCATTTAACCCCAGATTGGTCCCTCGCCTGTCTCTCTTGAGTGAGCACCAGCTCCTCCATAGAGCTCTTCAAATTTTCAAGTTCAGAAAAAAGCCCGTCATCCCAACTATACTCAAGCCTGACCTCCAATATTTTTATGTCCTGTTGCATATCCACCAGCTCCTGGTCCAGCGGGGGATGAGACCTAGCCCATGCCATAATATCTTGCTTTAAACACCTCAATTTTGAGAGGATAACTACCCATGAATGGCCCCGAGGAGGCTTGTTCCAGATCCTCCTAACCACGCGATGATAGTCCGGATCATTCACCCACTGGCTAGTGAACTTGAAATTCTCGTTTGCGACTTCTGTCCTGTAAAGAGATAACAGGATCGGCGAATGATTAGAAATGATTCGAGTCAGTTGATTGATCTTCGCATTCAGATACTTGGCAATGGAGTGAACGTTGGAAATTCATCGGTCCAACCTACTCCAACAATGGCTTCCGTCCCTTCTGTTGTTTCACCAGGTGAAAGGATCACCGGAATACCCCTAGTTCGATAACCCTTTCCCTGCCATAAACTACACAAAGTATGTACTTTCCCGCCTTCAAATTCACCCCACCCCTTCCTCTCGTCTGGTTGCATGATGATGTTGAAATCCCCTCCCACCACCTAAGGTTGGGCCCCTGGATCAAACTCGTTGAGCTCCGCCCACAACACCTCCCTCCTCTGAGCATCGCAGCTACCGTAGATAAAGGAAATATACAACTCTTCTCCATCACTCGACACCTTCATAACGATATGCTGTTTCCCGGCCTGCAACATCTCCACTAAAATATCCCTCTTCGAGAACTACCATATGTGGTTGTTAGTCGGGGCCGCATGCATGGATGCATACATTCTTAACTTGTGGGTAAAGTCTTGGATCTTGGAAATATTCTACTTGTGCTCGATAATCGCCACCATCACGATGTTGTGATTCCTAGCTTCCAAAGAAATAAAATCGGTCTTCACCCTATCCCTGATACCACGGGTATTCCAGATCATAATGGGAATCATTAAAATAGCCATGTCCTGGCGTTGGCCCTAGGTACTTTGGTCGATTCAGTTGGGAATGAGGGGATCTTCCTTCCCTAAAGTTTCTTCTTCATCTGCCGGGTGCAGACTCCTGGGCTTGATCCCGGAATAATTGGGGGATGGAAAGGTTGGAGAGGGGTTGTCCGTTGGAAGGAACCCACTCGCCACCTTAAGATCCCCCTGGGTTGGGGACACCTCCCCCACAGGGCCCTTCTCCTCGGGGGGGGGGGGGGGGGGGGGGGGGTGGTTCTTAGCCCCATGACCTTCGCTTCTAGGTATAGGGCCTGCCCCCGGGGATGGATGTACTCTGGTGGAGATTTCTCGCGCACATGGAGCGGATGGGGGAAACATCCTAGGGCCTTCCAGCCACTCCACCATGATAGGGAAAGCACCTCGAACTCTGGCCTTCTTAAGGTGAAAGAAAACTCTTACACTGGATGCCAGGATAGAACTCGGTAGCCGCCAAGCAGGGATGACGCCCTTGGGCACCCTCAGGTGGAAATCCATGAATCCACCTGTCTGTAGCTTCCCCGTATAACACTTCTCATCACGATCATCCATGGGGCCCTGAGGGGAGTTTGGTGGAGAGAGCGGGGCTACAACCCAGCTTGTGGGACCTGCATAGCCCTCATCCGAAGATCCTGGCGACATGCAAGGGTGGTCTACAGAGGAGCCACTAGAGAGACCATATTTCTTGATCGAGCTCGAGGGTGCGAGCACACCTCTACAAGACGGAGATGGTACATCGAGGGACTTGGAGCCGACTGCAGCACGTTGGTTCCCTCTAGGGTATCTTTTCTGGCAGTTCTGAAGAGAGTGTCCTTGTAATAGACAAGACGCACAGTACCAGGGGAACACCGCGTACACTACTTCCTGGTCCCAGATCCACGCAGATCAGTGCCACCAAGGTATCCTGGCCACGTCGAGTACGCTCGTCCGAGCAGAGAAATCCCCCCAAAGCATCCCATATGGCCTTCAAGACAGCACCATTCTGGAAAGGAAGAGGAAGGCCTGGTAGACTTACCCAGACCGCTGCCCGAGAGTTTTCCTTCACCTTGTGAGCCTCCATCGACCAACTGGAAAGGCTGAAACGCCATCGACCCATGGACCTTGGAGCATGACACCAGGCCTTGATGAAGTCTGGCTCCGAAGACAGCATTAAGTAGAAAGAGCTCATGTGCAACACCGAGACGTGAGCCTCCCCCTGCAGTCATTGGACGCCCACAAACATTGGAATCTCATAAACACTTGATTTTTTTTAATATCTTAACAATATATAAAGACTACTAGAATCTGTATATGAAGGCATAGCTCTTTGTATTTTTTGTAGACTATGAAATATTTATTTATCTTTAAATTATTCCTATAAAAAATAGATAAATATATAAACATTAAAATGTTAAAACAAATTTAATACAAAAATGAAAAAAAAGATAAAATATCAACATACCTCTATGGTATAAAGTTACAAAAGTCTAGATGGAAAAAATAAAAAGTGGCTAATATGTTGTCCCACTGTTGTAACCTCATATGTATGTATCAATACTCCTGTTGATCTGTCTATAGTATAATGTACATTAACCCTATGATTCTATATCTCTATCTACTAATGATGAATGGTATCTCCAATATAAAATATCATACCATATTCAATATTATGATACTGAGGATCATTGACATATAACTCACACTAACTAGGAAGATGTAGAGGAGGGTTATAGGAGTAGGACAAGAAGTGGGGTGTATAGGTGGGGGTGGAGGAGAGGGAGCTACTGGCGGAGGTGGGGGAGTGGGAGTTTCTGTCTAAAACTGTCTTTTCAAGGCTCCAAATGTGGATTGTACTGATGCTCTGATATTATCCTCCATCGTCATGTTAATATTCAGAACATGAGACTTCAAATATTCTTTTTTTTATAAAAAGTATCCATTAAATAATCTAAATAATGTGGAAACACTTTTCTCACTGATACACCAACAGGGTATCCTTGTATACGAAAAAGGTGTCCATGCTTTCCCAGTATTGTAGAAAAATATCCTTCCTCCCCTAAGAAAAAAATACCCCTATTTTCTTGTCTCCTTGATAGAATCTTGTATGAATTATTTGAAAAATTCTATAGTGATTCAAAATTGATAGAGAATTGAATTAACTTAAAGAAATAAATAAATAAAATAAGCTTCATACAATCATCTGGGATACACCCTAGATTATTCTGTAATATATATCCCATTTTTTCTCATCTAAGCCCTCATACATTTTTCATGTCTAGCTAGGGGATGGAAGGGAAACCTCTCGAGAGCTTGAAAACTCAGCTGTTAGTTTTTGAAAATTTTCATCCATCATTTGTTCTTCCAATAAAGTATACCATCCCCAAGATAAATTATGTGGGTATATTTTTATATATTTGATCTCCTGATGAGATATACTCGATTAATATTATTAAATAATACAAAATCATTAATAAGATCATTAATATAACAAAACATCTAAAAGTTTACATTGCACTTACCAAAAATTATTATTATCTTCTACATTAAATAAATTGTTTCCATCTGTCTTCATCTATAAATGGAGATATATCACATGAATTAAGTTGTTTCCTATTACCCAAAATTAAATCAGCTATGAGGGTTGATTTGAAATCCCTCTATTTCCTAGGATCCAATGATAAAAAATTTATCTCGACTCCTCCAGTGTCTAGAATATCATATGTCATCTTATAATAAGGGGGATATCATATATTACAATAAACCCTTCATGACTAGTAAAAAATAAAAAAATTACCTTACCAAAATGGTCTCCCACAACTGAGATAGTGATACATTTTCAATACTTCTCCAACCATTAATCAGGCTACCAAATTTTCTTTTACCCTAAACTGATAAAAAACTCATCAATTGTTTTGAATTCAGATCTCCTGGAATATAATTTTCATCAAATACTATCACTATCCTCTGGTCCCGGCTATGAAAAACTAGTAATTTTGGTAAACGTGTGATGCCACATTTACCGACCATTGAACTCTACTTCAGATCTGTGGGATTATTTGACTCTTTTAAAGAAGGGTGGGGATCATCAAGAGAAGCATGTGCACGTTCCTCCCCAAAGGTATGAGTACGCTCATCTCTACAAGTATGTGGTTGATCACTTGATTGAGCTATCTTTATCCTACAAATAAAATAAACAAACAATTAGTACACAAATATAAAAATTCAACATACAATACTAATATAAATAAGAAATGAAAAATTATGAATCAGAAAAGTAAAGTAAAACTTAACACATTAATATTCTTATTTTTTATAGTTAACTAAAGTGATAACAATAGTAATGATATATGAAATGTAATTTAAATGAAGGAAAAAATAGTGTATGATTATTAAATATTTTCCAACCTAATAAATCATTTTTACAGAAAAAAGAAGAATAATTTTTCAATATACTCGTATAAAATATATTTTTTATTTAACATATCAGATTTAAAATAATTTTATTTCAAAAAAATAAATTAATATATTATTTACGTAAGGTTAAACATGGTAAACTAAAGAAAAATAAACTAATATAAACAAAAAAAATTAACTTATTAGTTTTAATACATGTTTAAATAAAGAAAATAAAATTAACATATCTAAAATTTTACAAAATTTATAAAACTAAAAGAGAAATAAACATATATTACCTGTAATATTTGGAATATACTAAAGGATTTTTTCCCAAATTCATTCATCATTATCATTCTATATTCTAAAACCATGTCTATAGTTTGATCATCATTATTATCTATTAATCTTTTCAGGGAAGTAAGGATGTCACATAAATCAGTATCTTCTTGAAGTTGATCATCACCAACATATTGTTTTTTTTCCTTATAAAATAATAGACCATTGTATATCGTACTGATAAATAACATAGAATTTTTTTCATGTGTTTCCATTATAAAAGGATCAGCTGTGTATTTTAATTTATTTATATTAACAAGTTTCATTCCAAATTTATCGTGTATGAAACAATTTTTACTGATAAACTATTTTCAGTTAAACACTATAACATTAAATTTTATATAATCAACCTCCCATATTTCTTTAATGACTCCAAAATAAGAACTTGATGCAAAAATTAGGTTTTTGTCTTTATAACTCGAAAACTATATTGCTTCTGTGAACACCTATACACCATTATTCTAAAATGAACTTTTGTTGTCCTAATATTTTGTATAAATTTTAAATACATTAATGTCATACCCAGACCATGTTATCACATTTAAAATTGGAACACCCTCAAAACATCCTAATGTTTATGATGCATTTGATCTACCAAACACAGTTTTTTTAACCATGGAAAAAAAGTTTTGTTATGCTCATTTAAAATCCACATGTTTTTCTTCATTGGATGACATTGTTTCAACACATTAATATGAAATGTTATATATGGTTGGGAATAATCTATGTTATTCAAGATGTATATTTTTACCTTCTTTATCTATTCACTGAACAAAGATTTTACTTTCAACCTATTAATCCCCATTCCCCATAATTAACTCATTCATAGAAAGATGGAGGAAAACCAATGCACTCCACTATAGATAAGTGGCTTGTAAAAAACTAAAACATCACCTTAGAAATATAGTTTTCAATAATGGAGGCTTCAGGTCGATATGAATTCTTAACATACCCCTTCAATATCTTCATATACCATTCAAAAGGATACATCCAACGTATATATATAGGTCCACAAAGCTTTATTTCTCAAACCAAATGAGCCATTAATTGTATTATTATATAAAAAAGATGGAGGAAAATATATTTCTAATTGAGAAAGTATAGAAATTTCTTCATATTAAAAAATTTTCAAATTATTCAGATCAATCACCTTATTACAAATTGAATTGAAAAAATAACGCACCTTCATGATAGTCTTTCTAACATGAATGAGGAATATTCTACACAATGCCATCAGTAGAAGTCATTAAATCATGATGTGAAAATCATGAGATTTCTTACCTATTAACTTCAAATCCTTTAAAGAAACAAAAAATTTCACATTAGAAAAATAACCCTGAAGCACATTGATATCATGAAGACACTGAAAAAAAGATAATTTTATCATTCTTGGATAATTTATACAAAGCCGAGGGAATAAATGATTACCTTACATCGTGAGTGGAAACTAACTCCAAAATTATTCCCATTGAAAGTAATTCCAATATTTTATTCAACCAATCTTTGGTATTTCCTTTAATATCTAGTAATGTTCTAATCAAGCTGTCACATATATTCTTCTCCATGTGCATGAAATCAATTTTATGTTTCAAATCATGATATCTCCAATATGGTAACTTAAAAAATATTGACGATTTATTCCAATAAAATATATCATTAACAGCTATATGTGTCTTCTTAAGTGTCAAATCATGGTTTTTTACCCTCTCAAAATACTAATAAATGGATAAAGTTTTTGAGGCAATATCAAATTGTTGTGATCCATTGAATTCCTTTTTTAATATTTTATAAGAGTGATCCCTATATGAAAAATATTTGATGAACCATGTATAATTTTTTTCTCCAATGATGCTATTTATAATATGAAGTATATTATTCATAAATTGGACATGTTTTATGCCCCTTAACACTGTACTGAGAAACATTTCCATACGCTGAGAAGTCATTTATAGTTAAAATTATCATTGAATACAGTTAAAAATATTCCATTTTATAATAATCACACACCCTAATACCATCCTCCCATAATAGTTTCAAATCATTTATTAATGGTGAAAAGAAAACATTAATATCAATTATGGGATTTTTTGGTCCGGATATCATTAAACTCAACATGAAATATTTTCACTTCATACAAAATTTAAGAGAAAAGTTGTAAATTTACAATAAAACAATACATGAACTATGTGTTCTACTAAGGAATCGATATGGATTCATTCTATATGTGCACAATACAAGTCTAGAATGTCTAACATCAATTATGAATATAGTAAATTGGTGATCAATTTTCTTCCACTAGGGAAAATTAGATGGATGGCGTATTTCTTCATCACATATTTTCTCATCAGCATGTCATATTAACCTTTTTGCAACATGTGAATTATCAAATAAACATTTCAAATGATGAATTATATAAAGATACTAAAATTATTTTCAAGGGGTCTCTATAAACTCTAAATCAGCCTGTGATTTTTCATTCATCTTATACTGTGATGTTACACATTTAGGACACTCTGGAAGAAATTTATATTCCTTCATATATTGCACACAGTATTTCAAGAAGGCATGTATTTTTTTTTACCCTAATCCCATAGGGAATAGTATTTTATTCTCTTTATAGTGATAATCAGGAAGATCATTGTCTTTAGAAATGATATCTTTTAAAAATTATAGAAAATTAGTAAAACTTTTTTCACTCCAACCATGTTTCACCTTCAAGTTAATCAATCATAACACTAATGATAAAAATGTAAATTTTGTACAACTAGGATAAAATGGTTTTTCAATATAACTATATAGATGAAAAATTGTAAGTTCTTTCTCAATTTCATCTCCTTTAATATCATGGATCATTTCTTCAATTTCATCAGAGTGACCATCTTTTAAATACTCATTGCCTATAGATCTGAAATTATACCAATTTTGATTATGCCAAATCCAAGGGTTGTAACTCGGATTAAAACCCTGACAAATTAAATGATCTCTAATCTCTCTATATTAAATTTCTTCATATTTAAACATTTTAGGCATGGATAAAAAAACATGTCTTTGTTTGGAAATTTTTTTTTAGAAATTTATAAAAAAGAATCAACTCCTTCTTCATATTCAACACTCATTTGAGGTATCATAATCTAAATTTGACTCATTATTACCTATAAAAACATCATAAATATGTTTCTTGTAAAGATAATCTAATTTTATATTAATATTACATACTCCATAATTTTAAAATAACACAATTTTGAAATATAAAACAAATATATGCATATTTGAAATATATAATTATAAATTCTACACAATAATGGTAGATAAGTTTAAATATAAATGGTAAATCATAAAAATATATTCATGAAAATAATTTAAAATATAAAACATAATTAGACTATAAATTTTGGTAACTATTATACACACTCATTGGAATATTAGATATGCACATTCATTAAGGTTGTAAGTTTTTTTGTTGATGATGGATTCAGTTAGGGAACAATATGGAATGAAAATGAAATTGGTGTGGGTATTGAAAATATATTCTAATTCCCATACATTTAATGATATTTCCCTACTCAACTAATTATTTATATGTAAGATATAAAATAATAACGCATGATTAGTTTATTGTTGATGAATTCATACCCCAAGTGGTTTTTTATCTAGACTCATAGTAAAATCTATAGTTGTAGGGAATAAACATGATACCTTACTTAATTACCCTAAGTTCAAAAAACCTAGTCAAAGTAGATTGATCCGTTAATAAGAAACTACAGGATTCATACATTCTTCAAAAATAAAACATAATAAATAAACCATATCTCATGTCTAATACCCTCTCAATAAATATTCCCTTTTCACATTTATTAAAGTATCATTAAATAATACAAAACTTCCCATTAAGGAAAAAAGCCCATACAATACATATTATATACCAAGTGAATAAAAAATGAGGGTATCACAACATCAATAAAACCTTTTTATATGGTATCAAACAAGCCTTTGAATCCAAATTTCGAAACAAGGTTACTTCCATCCATTGAAAACCAAAAAAGGGTCAAAAATTTAGAAACAAATCATTCCTCCCATACTAGTTAGTTCAAAACCAAAAAATATATCTTTAATTAAAAATAAACAATTAAAATTGGTTATATTCATCAGAAATAAAAATAGAGTAAACCCCTTCTTTTATCATCAAATTTATTTGAAAATATACTCATATTAATTTTCAATAAAAACATGGAATAAAAAATAAAAGTAGGTGAAAATTTATCATTACAATAACCCACCATGATGAAAGGAGATGCAAAAATATAATTATAATTGAGGAGATTTAACAAGATGGTAATGCGGTAACATGTAAAGATTAAACAAAATGAAAAAATGGATAGTTAGTGCATCCACAAAATTGAATGACTGAAACCGAGATGAGTGAGGATTTATTGAGCATTTATAGTCGATCAAATAGAATGTGATGATGAAAAAGATAATGAATGAAGCTGGAAAATGATGTTGGAGTCCATTGGATCAAAGAAATGATTTTAGGGTTTCTGCATGAGAGTGAACTGAGTCTACCTTTGCCTGATCGAAAAACACTGAAATGACTCAAATTAGGAATTATTGAAGTTTTAAATGATTTATCACATCAGTTATTATATAACTGATGTTATAAAGAAATTTTAATTAGATTTATCACTTTGGTTATTTAGACACTGGCATGATAAACTGATTTACCACATTAGTTATTTTATAACTGATTTTATAGAGCAATGTGATTTTCTTTATCACATCGGTTATAGAATAACTGATGTGATAAATTAGGATACTTCATTTATCATGTCATTTATAGAATAATTTACATGATAAATCAATATTCATGGATTTTCACATCGGTTATAAATAACCGGTGTTAAAAGTACAATGTGATAAATAATTTTTTTACTTGTGTTTGTTTAACATCTCACATCTATTTGATGATGGTTTTCTTATAAAATTTGAAAAAAATGCTTGAAATGTTTTTAATTATAAAAATTATTTAGTATTTACTTCTTTAAAATATGAGAATGTATATTTTGTTAATCTTTATTCATTAATTTCAAAAAAATATTTCTCACTTAAGTTTCTTTTATTAAGAATCTTGTATTTTTCATTAGAGACTATGCCACTATAACATTCACTCACTTAGAAATATCTCTTGTAATGGGTTAGTTATGGATATACTTTATCTTGAATTCCAAAATGACAAAGTCTATAACCCTTTTCAAAATGGAAACATCACAAGATATCTTTAAAATTAATGAAAGAAGTTTCAACTTCTCAACCTCTTGATTTAGTTCACATGAACTTGTTTGGACCATCTAGGGTTTCTAGTTTAAATGGGAAACATTATGGCTATATACTTTTAAATTAATTTCATGGTTAAACTTGGGTATTATTTTCAGTTCACAAGAAGGAATCTTGTTCTTATTTACTCAGGTATTTTTTTTATCTCACAAGAGGAAATATTGTTCTTATTTTACTAGGTATACTAAAAATGTAGACATTCTAAGTGGACATAGAATTAATAAATTCAGAAGTGACCATGGTCATGAGTTTGAAAATCAATATTTTGAATTTTTTTCTCACAAAATGTCTATAACCATAACTTCCAGGCTCATAGGACCCCTCAGAATAATGGAGTTGTAGAGAGAAGAAATATAACACTTCAAGAGATAGCCCGAAAAATGATTAATGAATATGACTTACCTATCTACATTTGGGTAGAGGATGCGAACACAACCTGCTATATAATTAATAGAGATTTAATTAGACCTATCTTAAGGAAAAACCCTTGTGAACTTTGGAATAGTAAGAAGTCTAAAGTTAATTACTTTAGAGTTTTTGGTTGAAAGTTCTTTATTCTTAATAATAAATATAATATTGATAAATTTTCCTCCAAAAGTTATGATGGAGTTTTCCTTGGTTATTTAAATTCAAGTAAATCCTATAGTGTTTTTAACTAAAGAACCAATAATTTTTAAGAGTTTGTTCATGTCGAGTTTAATGAGGTAAATCCACATGAACCTAAAAACCATTTAGAAAACTATTATGATGATTTATCAACTTAGACATAAATTCCAAACCTTCTAATTCTACGTTAAAACAGCAAAAAAATCATCCAGTTATGAGGAACTTCTGAAACTTGAACTTGTAGAAGACCCTGAGGTAACAAGTCCTTTATTTTCAAGAGACTTTAGAAATATTAAGTACCATCCATTAGATACTGTTGTTGGAGACTTATATAAAGGTACACAAACAAGATATTCTCTAAGAAACCAGGTTCAATGTCAAGATTTCTTGTCACATCTTAAACCTAAGAACATCAATGATGCAATTAATGAGGAATTATGGGTATTTTCTATGCCAGAAGAAATTAATAAATTTGAAATAAATAATGTTTGGGAACTTGTCTATATACCCAATTAAAACATGACTATAAGAACTAAATGTGTGTTTAGAAATAAGTTCGATTAATATTGTACAATTTTAAATAATAAGGCTAGACTAGTTACGCAAGGGTATTTTCAAGATAAGGGTATATACTATGAAGAAACCTCTTCACCTATGTCCAGACTTGAAGATAGTAGAATACTGTTTTCATATGCATCACATATAGATTTAAAAATATATCAAATGGATTTCAAAATTGAATTCTTGAATCGGTATATAGTTGAGGATTTTTTTTAAACCCCCCCTAGATTTCTAAATCCCCATTTTCCAAATCATGTTTTCAAGTTAACAATTACTTTAAATGGTTTAAAACAATATCCTAGAGAATATAATGATAAACTTAGTTCATTTATAATTTCAAAAGGTTTTTCGAAAGTTATATATGATCCAACCATATTTATAAAAAAATTAAAAAGATTTTTTTGTTTTTCAAACCTATGTAGATGATATTATTTTTGGATCTTCCAAATATTATTTGTGTACTAAATTATCAAAAAAGATGGAAAAATAATTTAAAATGAGTTTTATGGTTGAACTAAAATTCTTTCTTGGTTTTTATATATTTCAATATAAATAATTAATTAATTTAAATCAAATTAATGTACTAAATACTTTTTAAAAAATTTAGTTTTTACTTCACTAAGAGTAATTACACTCCTATGATTACCAACTGTAATTTGGATCTTGATGAAGCTGGAAAATCAATGGATCAAACTAGTTATAGAGGTATGATTGGAATTATTCTCTACTTAACTGCTATCCAACCTGAAATAATGTTTAGAGTGTGTATGTGTTCTCATTTTCAAGAAATCCCAAATGATTCACACTTACTTATAGTAAAAATATTTTTCAAATATCTTAAGTATACAATATTTTTTTGGATTTTTCAACCCAAGAGGATAATAATTTTACCTGGTTAGTTATTCAGGTATTGATTTTGGTGGATGTATGTTTGATAGAAAAAGATCCTACAAAACATGTCTCTTTTGGGAAACGTCTCAAGTTTCTTAGTGTAGTAAGAAAAAAAATCAATTGAATTGTCTACAACTGAAGTTAAATAAATAGTTATAGGTACTTATTGTGAACAAATTTTATGGGTATCAGTTCTGATATGCACCTATAAATTATGACAACACAAGTTCTATAAACATTTCTAACAACCTTGTATCTCACTATAGAACAAAACAAATTTATGTAAGACAATACATTTTTAGAGACCATTTTCAAAAGGGTAATATAACTCTTGAATATATTGGTACTGAACATCAGCTTGTTGATATTTTTACTAATCCCTTGAATTCTAATAGAATGAACTACATCAAACATGACTTAGGTATGATTAATTTTGTTTATGTATATTTTTCTAGGACCCACCATTAGAGTTTTACTCGCCGTTGTAGTTTTACCCATGGTTGGAGTTTACCCACCATTAGAGATTTCCCACCATTGGAGTTTACCAACCATTGAAGTTTACCCACTGTTTAAATTAATCTTTATTTTGTGTTTACCCATCGTTTTTTTACCTTCTGTTGGTTTTTAATCCTCTATTTCTAATTTATTTTTATGGGTTTGTTATTTAATTTTTAATTAATTTGTTTCAAATGCTATTCGCATTTTCATTTTATAAATCCCTATATGATATAAATAAGATATTCTTCTAATTTCAACACTCTCTACCTCACACCTTTCTCTCAAGAAATGTCATAACCTATTATCTCCTAACTGTCGGCATTCCATAAAATACATTCAAACCATCCAAGCATATCAACATGGTTGGAATGAAGAGATCATCTAAATATTCTCTGGACGAGTAATGTCCTTCAATGAAATATAAATGAGATTCAATTCTTTTTTATTTTGATCCAGTGAACCCAAAACTTGTGAAGTGATTTGTGGTTCCTGAAAAATAAGTTCATGTTGAATGATTGATACTGAGAATGTTTTTAGTACTTAAATTTTTGCAAGACCAAGGATGGGTATAATGGTTATCTAATAATGAGAGACCCATCTATCTGAGGTTAGTTAACTAGTTCTATCATTATATCAAGTTCAGTTTTGAGGATAATGAAGATTGGGTAAGAAGCAAAATAAATGGTAGAAAAGTTTTCTTGTATTTAAAAAATGGACTAGATGTATTAAAATCCCTCGTGAAGGTGTCTAAAATTACTATCAAGGAAATGTTCCAAGTGAAAATGACACCATTGTCTATGAGGATGCCTTGGAAGTGTTTATTGGAGATGGTATAGTGAGAAGACCAGTTGCTACTAAGCTTAATGGTGAATCTCACTTTCTTTTCAAGTTTATACAACATCTATTGTGCCTAACTAAAGGTGATTTCACTACAAAGAGATATCATGATTTTTATCTTTTATGTCTTAAGAAGATAGGGTAAAATATAAATCTATGCAGATACCTGATGGTTCACATGATGAATATGATAAATCTATCTTTGAGAAAAAATTCCCCTATTTATCAAAATTTTATTTTGTCCATGCTGGAGGAAAAGGTATTGGTTAATAAAGGAGAATAAACTATAGTTAAATGTAGAGGATTTTGTATTACAAGGGTCATTTGAAAAATAATGAAGATAAGTTGGAACCCTTGGATGAAGTAGTGGGTTGATGATAATGAAAGACTATATGAGGATTTTAATCCTATAGATAATAAAACTAGAATAAGTAATAATATGGATCTTGAATTGAATCCAGATGAGGTGGTTGAATATATAGATGAGGTTACTGCCTCTGGTGATGCGGAGCAGGAGTCCTCAGTGGATGAAGGAAGTGATCTAGATTTTCCTTAGAGTTCCCCATCTATTATTTATGGTTCTCCTATCCCTCCTAGGTCTCTCCCTATTCAAGATAAGATTTTAAAAGGATGAATTAAATAAGAATAAACTAAAGTTTTTGGAGAAGAATAGTTTAAAAGAACTTTAAAATATTTTGAAGTAAAATGGAAATGGTGAGAATGGAGAAGATAAAGGAGGAGGAGGAGGAGGAGGAGGAGGAGATGAGGAAAATAGAGATGGGTATAGAGATGATAGTGATGTAGGTTCATACCATGATGGAAGTAGTGACCATATTGTTGATGAGGATGTTAAGATACCTCATTCACTTTTTATTCTCTGGGTTTTTTCAGTTGTCTCTGGATCTGAAGAGATACCCAGCTTAGTTAAAGGTATGTATAGAGATACTATAAATGAGAATGAAGCATCTATTAAGGGGGATGAATCTCCAATATTGGACATTCATCATATTGATCATGTTATTGGAAACCTTGTTGTGACTATAGAATATGTGTAGAAGGTCGCTGAGAAGACAGTTATTGAATAGTCAGTTGATGAAAAGATAGAGGTTGATCATACTGTTATAGACCTTTCATTTTTGGAGAAGATAACTAATTTGTAGAGATATGATAATCATTTGGGTGTTGTTTCTACTATTGTTGAGTCTATAAATTCTGAACTTATAGTGGTTAAAACCTATTGTATTCCTTCTATAATATTGAGGGACCAAGTTCTTGAGTAATGGGATATGTTTCTAGGGTATGGTAGACATGGTCTGGACTATTCTGATTTGGTTGATTATATTTTTTTTCTAGATGATATGGTTTCTAAGAGATCTTTAGTAGATCAGATAGATATTTCAAGGGATCAGTATATGTTTTCTTTTAATATTACTACACATACTATTTTATCTACATCCTTGGTTGCACCTATTGTTGCTTCTATTCTAGTTTATATTGTTACAAGAGATGACTTGGAATCATTCATAGAAAATATTCTCTCTCATTTTGGTTTGTTATTAAGAAATCAGGCATCTCAGGCCACTATGTTGATTGAGAGGAATGGAAGGTATCTATTTAAGCGTCTAATTCATCACATTCATCCAAATATGATGCATCACATTCAAGAAGTGGAGATATAAAATGAGAGGTTAGCCATTGAGTTGGATACTTTGAGATCAGTAGTGGATGAGACAAGATCCTCCTTTATAGATGCTATAGATGCTTTGCTAGAGATGGTGGAGAATATTTCTTATATGGATTCTACTTTCAGTGCTCCTCCTCCTTTTATTGATGTTGATATGATTAGGTCAATGATTATGGAAGAGCTTCCTGCTGCTTTAGGTGATGAATCTGACCTAACTCAGGAAATTTTGAGGAAAATATGATATAACAATGATCATCTGAATATGATGGTTAGAGAGTATATGAAGGATATTAAATATAATAGAGAAATAATTACAAATTCTATAAATAATTATCTATCTCGGATTTATACTAAGCATGAGATAAACTCTCATTTCAAGTTCCTTACTAAGAACCTAATGATGCCTCCAATGATTCAAGCTTTTAAACAACTAGTGAATTCAGTCAAAGTGATGAACCTGGTGCTCAAGTTATTTTTTGAAGAGAAATAGTACTTATTTAGTTTTATATAAAGGTTAGGAAATGTTATTATGGACTTCATAAATATTATGAAACCCTTTATTCAGGTTTTAGGAACTATATTGGTGGCTCAGGATTCCATTCCAATCACTACTCATCTCAATCCTCCAACTTCTGATCTAGAATTTTTTATACTAGGTGTTACTACAGTTAAAAATTCTCCCTTATATACTCATTTTCCATCCCTTAATTATGAATACTAGAGAATTACTCCATTATCTCAGACCTATTATTATCAAAGAGATGCCCTCTCGCTCGGATTACCCTACAACCATCTCTATAATTACCTCATCCTCACCTGCTAAATCTTTTGGTTCTGACAAGGGGAAGGGAAAGGCACCACTTGATCCTCCTCCCAAGCCTAAACAGTGTTAAAATTATACTTTCAATCATTTATAGGGACTTTTTATATGTATTTTTGTTATATCTTTTTGGTTGTACTGCTGTTTCCTTTTTCAATGGAAATTCTCTTACTTTTTATATTATGTTCCATTGGATTTCCTATTTTATTTCTACTTTCTGATAATACCAAAAGGGGTAGAATGAATCTATGGAATTTATTTATTCATTTTATAATATTTTTTCTTTTATACATTCTTTCATAGTATTTTCAATTTTTTCTTTTACATCATTGATTCTACTACTTTAACAATAATACTATCCTTTGATATCTTCATTAATGATATTCCTTTTGATGCCATATTTGTTTAGTGTGTTCCTTTAATACAATATTTTCTTTAAAAAAATTTAATTAACGGTTATATTTTTTACTATTTAACTACCTTTGATACCATTATGATCAAACTCTCACTATAACTTTTCAATGTGACAAGATGATCCATTTCAATAGCATAGTCCATTCTATACATGGTTTATAAAATATCATGATTTGTGATCATCAAAAGGGGAGAATTTTTTGGAACCCTTATTTTAATGATCACCTAATCATGTTTCTTATGATATTAATGAGTTTTATTTTTTATGATATACTTTTATAATATAATACATATTATTGATAAATTCAGCAAAATGTTGGAAACACCCAACGTTAGAAAAGTATCACCGTTAATGATGACCCACCGCCATAAATGACTCACTATTAAGGAAGAGTCACTATCAAGATGAAAATCTAGCTAATTATGAGAAATACCCCCTATTAGAAACATGTCACCACAAGGATGAAATTATGGAAAATTATGGGAAAGGCCTACTTCCAGAGGATAAATTTTCAATGAATCTTGAAATTTAGAAAAGTGTTGAAAACACCTACCATTGGAGGATGAATCACCATCAGACATTAAATAACATAATATTAAATGTTTTGTAAAAGTGTTGGAATAAACTAGACCCAAGATGAATAACCATTGAGAATGACCTACTATAATCCTGACTCAGTGCCAAATGAAGTCAGCATTAGGATTACTCACTGCCAGAGTTGTCTCACCATTCAAAAGAGTCACCATCACTCCTTATATTAGTTGAAATTAAATATTTATAACATATTTATTATCATATTTAGTTATGGTAATTATTTATATGATTATTCTTAAACTATTACAGAGATACATTAAAGACTATTTAAGTCAATCAGAATGAGGAGAAGAGGATTTAGATGATACTACTTGCATACTGCTGATATATTAGGAATAAGAATCTCTTATTCTTAATAGAAAGAGAATATATGTGATAGATGCATTCAATAATAGTTTATCAATAACAAAATAGAGTGTTGTTAAGTGTTCCTCACATGAATCATTATTCCCTATGATAAACTATGAAGTATTGAAGCACAATGAACAACTTGTTCTTTCCCAAAGTCAGAAAAAAAAGGAGTTCATGACAATCTATTTTACTATGAATTTACGAAACATGACCTGGGTTCCTATTCAAGATGTATCTAAGGATTCTCAAGAGTTTGAATTATATCAGACTGAGCACCATAACCTTCTCTATATATTTATTTTCTTATTCTGGTTACTTCATGTACTTTTTGAGAAGTGTGTGATTTACTCAGTATATTATACATGGACACTTCCTCCTATACTTTAACTAGAAGATACTCGATATCTTCTCTACTCCACTTAAATTTGTTTACCCATGTGTTATGGAATAGGTACATGTGGGGGATGTGTCTATTTTATTCCCATGGTTGTTTTTGAAGAGGTCTTGGGTGTCATGGATAGTCGGTTTGTTATTGTATACCTAATCCAAGTTGTGGATCAAGATTATTTTATATAATATATTTGGTAGAAAGTGTTTTATAAGTGTAGAGGATTAGGTCTCGTCTTGAGACTGAACATCTTGTATTTATTCCCCTGTGTGTGTGTTTTTGTTTCATTTTGAAGCCCTAAATTAGATTTGGTTTAAACCATAAACAAAAGTAATACTTTGATAGTCAATATTAATTTGTGTTTATATAAGATTTTGATTAAGTGAATTTATTTCAAAAGTTAAATTAATTTTCATAGATTGTTTTAACGAAAACCTAATCAATATTTGAGAAATATTTTAAAAGATCAGAACATATATCAATCTACTATTTTGATTAATTGGGTTATTTTTAATTATTTGGGGGATTTTATTTGAACCTATTTTAACATAAATTTTTTTTGGTTACTCAATTATCCCCCTCTTGAGATACGCACTCTATCTAATAGATTGTATAAACTATGATCTTTCCTTATAGTAACCGCTGAAATTGATAGAACTTACTCAGACTTTAAGGAACTAGAATCTTCTTTATATTATAATCCTTCAACTTATTTATAAACTTTCAATAGTATGTCTAATATCATTTGATGGTTTCTATTCATAGGTTCATGTGACCTAGAAATAATTCCTTGTACATTTTGAAAAACCCAAAGAATTTCCCTTCGCATTCCATCAAATTCTTCATAATATCCTACTATTTCATCCTAGTTTTAATACCAAGCTTACAAATAGATTCTATGGTATATTGGAACTCTGTAGAAAGATGTCTCATTAACTCCTAAAAAACTAATGGTGTGACCAAATCACATTGAATTCATTAAATCTATGAAGATACAAAATTCAGATCAGAAATAATCTGATCAACTCCACTCTGAAAATCTGGGACCACTAAGTATACTGATGTAAAAAAATTAGTTTGTTGAAACCTCTTCATTAAATCCAAATTACTTACTACTATATTTAGTAATGTGTGAAATATTTTCTTTATTTCTATCCTAAAGGACTTAATCTCATCATGATCATCTGGAGACATATCATATTTCACCATTGGAAGATTTTGGAATATGTCTCTTTGAGATGAAACTAACACTCCAAGATCAATGAATTCTAACTTTGTTGGATAGACATATTTTAAATATCTTACTAATTATTTCATATACTCAAGGAATTTTTCAATTATTTCAAAGGAAACTAACAGTAAATGGGTCACTTATTGAAGGTTCTTAGTCACATCTATTTGGATTTCCATTATCCTAAAAATGAAAATAATTATTGGAAACCGAAATCTTCTTATATTTCATGATCATATCCTTAGAGGATGAAAACTCCATATTTAAATCATCATAGTCTCCTCTAATATTATAAAACTCAGTCATTTTTTTTAATAAAATGTTTTCATTTTATAATAATTGATGATTTTTCACGCATAAGGCGCACCATTATGAACTTGAGATGGTGATGGAATGGTTGGTGTATAAGAATGGTAAAAAGTCTCCATAACCACTTCACCATATCTGTCTCCACTATAAGGTGATCCAAGAAGAATTGGATCCACTGTTTGATGATCAACTTTATCTTTAGGTATTTTTTTTTGCAACTAAATCACTAAGAATAGTTTCTACTATCTTTTCCTTAAGAACTAAAACAGTTGTCTCAACAACTGGATTAACACACTAATCTCATTCAGAATCTTCCATAACTTCATGTTATCATGTTTGAATTATATATTCTACCTCATGATTGATTTCTATAAAATATGGCTCCACTATGGTAATTATTGTCTCCTACACCTCCCTATCTGGAACCATTTCAATAGGTGCTACATCTCTACGTGGTGAGGTTTTGGATGACTCCCCTGGATCTACACATTTCAAACTAGTGGGAATTAAATAATTCGAATTGGTGTACAAGTAATATTTAATAGTATTTAAAAGAATAGTAGTCAAGTTATTAGTCTTATGGAATTTTATAAAAACTCCCTCATTTAGATCCACTTCATTTTTTATCAAAACTAGGGAGATCATCCTACTATAGGGGTAATAATTAAACTTTAATTTTATACTATAATAGTGATGCATAAAATGAATGATATACCTTGGTAGGTTGAGATTCAAATTGTTTATCATGAAATATAATACATACATATCTTGAAAGAACAGTTTCTATATCTCTCTAACTCTCTGAAAAATCCTAGTCTGAATAAACATTAACAAAACCTTTCAAGGATTTTTCTCAAATTCATAGGTTCCAAAAATGAATTTAAAAACTTATTTCTATCCTACTAAATTATTTTAAACTAGTGTATGAAAAAAAATTAACTCCTCCTCATGGGTACAATGAATAATCTCTTCTAACTCCCTTGACGAAATCATTGCAGCTTTCCTATTTATACATGATGAAAATACATCCATCATTTAACCGAATTTTATACATTAAAACAAAACTCATTTACTTATTATTAAATTATAAAATCAGGTTTCATTTTATAAAAAAACTCCCACCCTTGAAATTGGAGGACCATCTTTAGTAGCATCTTGGTAGTCTTCATCTGATCCATATCGATGACCTTTCCCACAAGAACTTTATGTGGTGAACCTATTCCATTTTATTTGTTGGAAGAACTGAATTTTTTATCATATTCATGATTATATTTTCCCATGGAATATCGTTAAGTTGAAGATCGAGTGATAATCAAGATTTATGGGGTTACACATATACTTCTAGATGAATAAATAAAGGAGAAGAAAGAAATTTCATAGGGATAAATAAAAATCTGGTCGCATACCAAATTCTTAAAAGGCTCACATACCTAATTTTAAATTTGGTTCAATTATAATTAAAAATAAATTTAGTAAAATAGAAACTAAAAGAAGGGTTTTTATTTTCTAAAACCACAATATTTAAATAATGAAATAGAATAAAATAATTAAATTTTTAGAAATAATTAAAATTAAATATTAACAAAATAATATAGAGATTAAAATTTAACAATATGATATGAATTATACTCATTTAAATTAGAATAATACAAATTACCTTTTAATAAAATAAAAAAAAAATCATGCATAAGGGGATTAGTAAAAATACATACTAACTAATTCTCAGTAGAGAAAAAATAATGACAAATATCACTTTTTAAATGTGATCTGTAAATAAATGATTCCTTAAATATTTATGCTTCATTCTCTAGTGATTTATCAAATTATTTTGAATGTTGATAGCACTAGTTTTATATAATTTAATTAATACTCATTATAATTAAATCCAAAATCCATTATGTTGTGTTTCATTCAGAAAACGTGTGCACAACAACTACCAACAAGAATATATTCTATTTCTATAGAAGATAATGTGACATAATGTTGTTTCTTACTATACTAGCATACCAAAGATTTTTATAGAAAATGGATAGTTCCTGATGTAATCTTCCAATCTTGTCTACAACCTCCAAATTATCCTTCAAAATTTGAATTCAGGTTAAAATTATATGTTTTTATAAAATGTAAAGACATAGAAAATGTTCATTTAAATAGATTTAATTTATTTTAAAGGCTTTTAAATGAGATTCCTTAAGATTTTCTTAGACTCTATCACATAGGCATACTGTAAACATAATATCTATACTAAGTGTAGTCAAATAAAATATACACCTAATTATTCCTCAGTGTGTATTATTTTCAACTAGATTCCCAGCTTCATCCAAGTCAATCTTTGAAGTAGTGATCATATGAGTTTCATGTACTTTACCACTTATATGTACAAATCTATTAAGTAATTAAAGTATATATTCTAAATGATTTAGCACATTCCCAAAGAATTTTTGATAAATATAAAATACTATAAAATAATTTAACTCACTCATCATGCTCATTTCAAATTCTTCTTGCATGAGTTTTGAAAATTCATTACAAAATTTTTTATATGTAGAACCAAAAATTACATCATTATCATATATTTGAACTAATGGAATATATAAATATTAAGTTTTATTAAATTGTGTGGGATATGTATTTCCTAATGAAAACAGACATAATAAAATAAAATAACTTAGACATTCAATCTAAGCTCTAGGTTCTTGTTTAAGGCCATAGAGAGCTTTGGAATGTTTAAAAATAGAATTTGAAAAATGAGATTTTTCAAAACTCAAATGTTGTTCAATATAAACTTACTACATAAAGAAACCACTTAAGAAATAAGTTTTTACATCCATCTGATATAATTTTAAATTCATCTGTGATGAATAGTCTAATAGAGTCCTAATGGAATCTAATCTAGTTATATGTGGAATGTTATATCCATAATATTTACTCTCTTCTTAGTTATACCCTTTGCAACTAATCTAGACTTATTCCTACTGATCAAACCATGATCATCATATTTATACCTAAAAACCCATTTGTTTTCCAAAAATAGGATAGTCATATGGTCTGTTAACTAATACCCATATTGTATTCTATTTGAACTGGTTTAATTATTCTAGCATTGATAAAACCCATCACCCATCCATTAAGGATTCCCCTCTAGTTTTTTTGTTCTTGTTGATATAAAATGCTAAAAAAATATACAAGATTTCCTATACTTATTTTATCCTTAAAACCATTATTTAAACTTCCAATAACTTTTTATAAGGGATTTTTTAAACATTTTTAGGTTTTCTAGGTAGCACACTTTCTATTTTACTAGTATCCATCCTTTAGGTATTTAGTTCTATAAAATCAAGTTCCAAATCATCTTCCTTTTTATTCTCAATGAGAGGTTCAGGTCTCATGTTTTCAAAAAAACCACTTTTCTCATAAACATAAATCATTTTGTGTTGAAGAGTATCACTTTCATTAAATTTCACAGGATTGGATTCTTCAAAAATATTTATCCTTTTTTTGAAATCTCTATATTCCTTGGAATTAATAGTGTATACAAGGAAAATTAATTATCGATCTTTGGATCAAATTTACCAAGATTTCCTGTGGCGTTTAGAATATAATCCTTACATCCAAATAATTAAAAGTATACAACTTTTTGTTTTCTATTATTCAACAGATCGTATGGTGTTTTCTTAAAAATAGGTTTAATTATAACTATGGTTATTAAATAACATGTTATATTCATAGATTCAACCCAAAAATTAGTAGGAAGGTTATATTCACATAACAGATTCCAAACATTGAAAGGGTTTTACTATGTTCATTATATGGGTATTGGGAGGATAACTAGGGATTAAGGGAGTCCTTTTCAAGTAGTGGTTTAAAATATTTCTGAACAAGCCTATAAATAGGATACAGGGGAGGAAACACCAGTTTCTGAAGGCATCCCATCTTCGAAAGAAGCACTCATATTGTATAATTTTTAATGAAATCCAATGGCGACTATGTGGATATGACCTCAAGCCTGCGGTACCCACAGTAATAATTTTAGGTTTTATTACGACACTCATCTATGTGTGGACGCTCATAGTTTTGGATGCTTATATGGGGGTGCATCTAAGTACATTGGTTTAGGAAGTGATGATAAAGACAATTCAATACATCAACCTGGGGATGTTGGTGTAAGTGAAAATATAAATTATGTTTCACCACATCAACAAGATGAAGACCCCCATCCATGTGAACAAGCCCATTCATTTCTTATACAGCTGGACCACTGTATACATGGGGGTGGTATGAGTTCTAGAATTATATCTAACCCCCTCGAAACCAACTTCTAGCTATCAATGCTCAATATCATTAGTATTTGGCCTTTCATGTTGGATTTATTTGGCATGATAACGATGATCGAGATAGTAGATCAATTCATCTTCCACTTATTCCCCCTCATAATAAGGACAATTACAGACAGTGGCATGGGAACAGTGGAGCAACAGTTGTTCCTCCCTTCATTTTGTGGTGGGGTACTAGTAGCGAGGGTGGACTAAAAACTAAACTTCAAATATTTCACCTCATATCAATTTTCAAAATAGTTTTAGTGCCTTCATTAACTCACTACAAATATTAATATGGAGGTATGCTCCATACTCTATCCCTTGGTCCTCCAGAAAATATGGTGGATGTTCATGCAGTAATAAAATAGATGATGAAATAATATGCTATCAATCAACGCATTATATAAGATCTTCCATGAATATGTGCTTAGCTAGAAATGTGTGTGTCTTGTGGAGATATTGAGGTTTTGGGTCACTAGGGTGGATGATGAAGAAGTCTTACAACTATAGGGTTAGGGGTGTGTTTTAGAATGATGGTAATGTTGAGGAGGTAGTGTTAGCTTGATGGTGAGGATTTTAGTGGTTTTAGACCCTTTAGGTCTATCATGGAGAGAAGAATAAGGCCCACAACTTTTTGGAAAATGGCCTCAATAGGAAGGTTTTCCCTCTAGAGTGGTTTCGAGGGAATACGTTCATACTTTGGGAAAATTTATGTGTCTCCCAAATGTCCCTTGTGATGATGTTTTCTGCAATGCTTAGGAGAGTGGGGGGATCTATAGAAAACTCACCTCTCTCTATGGTATATGGATTCATATTAATGATGAGGGGATAAACCTTCCCTATCTGGTTCATACAAGGGGTGAATTCCATTCTCACCTAGCTGGGAGAGTGCAATATATCACAGATATATAAGGCCCTGTTCACTCTTGTGTTATCATGTGTCCCATGACCATTCGAGTGAATGTGTTTCTAGTCATGCCTTCTCCTCTGAATCTTTCTATTTTTTCACTAGCCACTATTATAGTTGGGGGTGAAGAATCAAAAAATAAGTAATCCTAGGAAAATGACACCTACCTATGTTCCCTTGAGGAAGGTGATTACACTGTTGATCATCTAAATATTATGATTCTGTGTGACTCGACCAATTAATAACTTTTTAAGATTTCTATATAACTTCTTTTTCACTTGTGAAGAAATGAATGAGTACCAAATAAGCTAATTTGTATGTTGAACCTCAAGTGTAACATGAGGGATCCTCAATACTTGAAGGGGAGGGAACATGTCATACCCCCAAAGTTGTGGTCATTGGAGGCCATCCATCTATTGTTAAGGAGGTTACTATAACTGAAGTGATGGTTCAGTAGCTCCAAATTCCACCTAGTGACCCCAATTTCCCCATATGGGTTTTAGTATATATGTTTTGAAATTTTGAGAACTTGTTTGTATAATTATGGTCGGAGCTAGTACATACAACCACAAGGTAGGTTTTCACAGATGGGGTATCAGATAACGAGGGTATTCTGTCACCTGGGGGACTATTAGTGAACCTCTCTTAGACGTTGGTCAATCTGTACAAATATTATAATCATTATTCCCCTTTCACCATTTTCTTTTTGTTTTACCTCCCATTACTTAAACATTTATAAACTCGTACTTTAAATGGAACTATAAGCCATGTTGGGGGTCAGCCACAAGTTCCAACACTTCAGTCAGTGGAGCATCCAATCAAGGCAGTAATGATTGATTATGTGGTCACAATTGATACTGTTGAGGGTATTCATTCGAAAGAAGTGGTTGAGGAGACTATGGTAGTCAGTCTAGACATATAGGTGCCTCATGAGGTGTCTTCTAGATTAGATGCCTCAAAGGAGATGGTCGGTATTCCTCTTTGAGACTAAGGATGATCTCGCTCGGCTAGAAGAGAAAGCATGAGAGCATTTGGTCATTGTAACTACTCAAGAAGATATCATCATCCAATTGATGTTTCAGTTGGTGTATTATGAGGCTATGGTTGTATAGGTGGAATCTCTAGTGGCTAAGTTCCATGCTGAGTAGGACCATGCATGAATTCATGCTAATGAGGTATACCCCATTTCCTAAGAGGAAGAAATGAATCTTTCTAAGAGACAATAAGGACTGGAGGCTACTCAAAGAAGTTTGGTCGAGCATAAAAAAATCAATTTATGGGGCTGATCCTTAAGGAACATTATCTTAGTTTTATATAAATGAGAAAATCTAGAATTTAGATGACCCAAACCAAACATTCAATTTTTTTATAAATTCCCTTCATGCCTAAATGTATTATTTTTTCTATATCTCAATCATATTAATGAAACAACCACTAATATATCTCTAATCTTGTGTGTTACATTATATATGTAGGAAATAAGGGGAACAAAGAATATTTATAACTTATATGAGAGTGTCAGATATGAGTTATTTGGTTGGAGAATGGGACTCTCTACACACAAAAATTTCTTTATCAATATGCACTAATTTGAAAATGGGGTAATTCCAGGGGAATTGAATACTACCTGAATAGTATTGATAAATTTTGTGAATCAAGATTCCGATGATCTAGAACACAAAGGGGGTTACATGATGATAGAGGATGACTACTGACCATGTCTGAAACATGGACTATACTATATTTCCATTAATGGTATGGAAAAGTAAAAGAGGGTTGACCGTTGAAAAATTTTGAAACCTAGTATAGGTAAAAATGTCATCGGAAGTCTTTTAGAGCTTGTGATCAGGATGATAGGTGAGCCAGTATGGCCAAGCACCATTTTTGGGGGGGGGGTCATGTTTAGACATGAAAGATGATGGGGATCCAAATCTTGGAAGACACAAAGCATGGGGATGAACTAAGTAGACATTCAGATGGGGTTCAATACTCCCAAAATTATAACGTTATGGCTCTAAGAACATTGGGTGGGCTCATCAGTATGCATGTAGTAATGTCTCATCTTATAAGTGGAGTGTCATCTTGGATTCCAAGCGACACTCAAGGTACTCAAATGGTATTTTGTGTGAAAATACTGAATAGTAAAAGGGGGATTCTCAAGAAAGGGCCTCAGACGCTTTGCAGCTTCACAACATTCGATGAGGACATAGGGCATGCTATTTAGTGTCTTTCATAAAGGACATTGAACATGTAGTTTAATTTCATACAGTGAGGACCTGATTGATTCAGTTTAAGTTTATATAGATTTAACCAGAATCTCGTATAGTTTAGCATCATATTGATGGTATGTGTATAGTACAGTTTAATTTCTTATGACCAGAACATGAGAATCGATGTGAATGTGGAAAGGAGTTAAGGTTTAACCCAAAATTACACCAAAACCAGTGGGTCCATTGAGGACATGAATGTTTTTCTAGGGGTCAGGGTGGGTCCTTCTAACTTTGTATCTTTTTATTTACATCCTCACTTTTTTTCCAGGTTATGATAGTGACTTGGTGATCAAGAGTCTGGATTTTGATTAGATTTCCTATATGGGTTCTCAACATGAAATATGTATTCACCTATTTCATGGGGAAGTTTAAGGTCATCCCATTTTAACTAGGTTTTTGTTTTTAAGTTTATTTATCTTAGACCAAGGTTTGATTCAGTTTAAGGTCACATATCTTTGGACAGGGTTGCATGTCTCAGAGGAGTGTAAGTTGAATGAAATAGTGGTAACCAACAAGGATCAAGCACCAAGGGTGCCTAATGCAACATGGAATACCTCTGAGACAACTTGCACATGATTTATGGTCATAATTATTGGACCAATACGCCTTACAGTTTTAGGACATGGATCTCATGTCAGGGGGGATGATGTTCCACTTAGGGGATGCATGCGTGTTTCAACCTCACTCAAGGAAATTTCTTCCAAACTCCTATGCCCACATGAGCCATGATATATGTGAGAAATAACGAGTGGAATGTTATTCCCATTATTGTAGGGAATAATGTAAGAAGTCGAAACAAAATCCAACTTGGGGAAATCCAAACGGCGCCAACATACATAGTAATCATACACGAGTGTATGGGAGAATGTGAAACATGGTGATGAATATCCTATTAGAGAAATTTAAGGTCAAAAGGAAGTTAAATCGTGAATTTAAAGATCTGGACCAAATAATGGGGTGACTAGTGGTTAGGGACCACTATTTACCATGTTCAAAACATAGGTTCCACTACCACACGAGTCAAGGATCGGGCATACAAATGAGGGTATAAAGTTGACCATGTTCGAAACACTAGTATCGCTAAATTTTATCTAATATTCTCAAGGAGTGTACCCAAGATGGTAGGTGATCTTGCATGGACATGAACCATTTCCATTAAAAGGTCCATTTCAATGAGGTAGATAATAAAGATCCCAATTGAAGGAAGGAAGAAATGTGAAAGTGGAAACTGAGGATTTCATTGAGGATAATGACTCAGGGGACCACTCCAACCTAAGCTCAAATACACTAGATGATCATAATGGTAGGTAAGGGTTATGGTTGCTGTTAAAGGGGGTGACCCTAAAATAAGTTGGTGGTGGTGATGGACCCGAGATAAGAGATTCATGCATCACTATGTATCCCATGGGAATGGGAATCGTGCCACAAAAAGTTATAGAACATGTCTTGGTTGGAGGCCAATGCCAAAAGGGTGGTGTCCTCTCTGGTGAGAATTATGCTTCATCTCATAGTTATCTTATGAGGCATCTTCTATCTATCCCATGTAGATTCCAAGCATAGTGGAAGCATTATATGTGAAATTTCCAACATATATTTTTATCATGATTGATGATTAATCCAATATTTACACAATGATACATTATATGACCAATGAAATTTAATTAAAGAATATAAACAACAGAAAAAACATCAGAACGAATGAATAGGATCATCACATATTATTTATCATTAATTTAGGAAATTAAATAATTAAATTGTGATAAATTCTTTCTTCCTTGATGGATCTACCAACATCTATACATCATACTTTTATTGTGTTGTAGGTACCAAGAGTAGATTCCCTACAACAACGATCCATATGTGTTCAAAGAACCTCTGGATATTGATGTAAGTATGTCTAGGTTATATCATAGAAGATCGTAATGCTTTTATCGTTCTCCTTTGATCTTCTAGAGAATCTCTTCAAGGATGGGTTTTCTTCAATATCTTTATACTTGAGAGTGGTGGTGGAAAAGGATTGCTATTAATTATTGAGAATGATCTTATAGAGTAAGCAATCTAGGAATTTGAGAGGATTCTCTATAGATCCTGTTGTTCCCAATAAATTAATTGTCCCTCTTAAGAAAATAATATAATTTCTTTAAATACTATTAGGGTTAGAAAATAATAATTTCACATTCACCCTTATTATTTTCAAAATCTCTATAGAACTCCATGACTATATTATAATAATTGTTGTTGTTGTTATTGTTGTTATTATTACTTGATATACACTAAACTTGTGAGTTAAATTACATATTATATATTCAAATAATTTTTAATATATGTTATTTCTCACAGGGCTATTAAATTCGTTCCTTCTTCCTTCGCAAAATTTATCAGGCATTGAATAATGAATTTTTATTTAATAAAGAAATATAACTTCATTATTGACCCATACATAAATATATATTATATTTACTAAATATAAAATATATATATTTTGAAAATATTCTTCTTACAAAATATTATCTTGAATAACTTATGATACAATATATATGGTCAAGAAAATAGGAATAATTATTAAACCACGTATGGGAATAATATTTATTCAACTTGATGAATAATAAATAATTATATTCCTTAATCAAGATTTTGGACACACTTGGTGTGTGACCCTCTAGGCCACTTTCTTATTGGCATTAGGAGAGACAACCCAAAGTCCAAGGTTGGCATCTAGTAACACGTAAGGGAACCAATTGAGAAAGAAGTTAATGTAACAATGACATAATACCTCATATGGACTAGTACTATGTAATATAATCTCTTTATCATGATATATCTAATCAAGTAGGTTTCATGATGGTGCCATCAACCTATGTGCTCTTTGTTTCTTTCATTGAATTTTTGGAAATAGAACTTTCCTATATAACATCATGGCCATGGAGTTATTTAGGCTATATCATTTCCATGAAAGGAACTGGGATATATACTTATTTTGAATAAAATGAGGGAAAAATCCTTTCTCACATTATTCATTAATGAAATATTACTCATGACACACCCAGCATATCATACCTCACCACAAACATTTTTCATCACAGTTTTTTGCCAATTCATCAATTACATGAGTTATAATAATAATTAATAATAATATTAAAGTGTAATAATCAATACAAACATCTATAGATAGGAACATGCAATGACACATATAAATGGGGATTTTCTACTGGCAGGTCTCATTCTCATAATTCTTACATTGGAAATTACCCAAGGAAAACAACATGATAAGGTTCCTCAAAGTCCAATGAATTTATACCCTTGAAATCATGCATCACTTCTATCCCTGAAATGATTTCATCTAGATATAGAACATATATTTAAGAATAATATCATTGAACTTCTTGGTTCTCATCATAAATAGGAACTATTATGACCTTTCAGTGCGATAACTACTCTTAGGGTATTAAAAATACTATATTACACAGAAGAAACATCCGCATGTGATAAGGAGTTTACTAATATTCAAAATATTAAATGTAGGTTATCATAAAGTAAACAAAAGTTGGTTATAGTGTACAAAATCCAATAAACTCAAAATTATACTAGATCAAACTGCTAAAAACCTTCAATCTTAGATCTCTCACATGATACTAATTATTCTACTAAGATAAAACTTTAGTTAAGGGGTCCACCACATTTTCCTCTATTGGAACTCTACTTAATAAAAATTCACCCCTCTAATAAAAATCCATTAAGATCTAACACTTCTGAAGTATGTTCTTTGTCTGTTGGTGTGACCTTTCCTCTTTTACAAGAGACACCACTACAATATTATAACAGTAAAATGTGATAGGGTCTTTACTGATAGGTACCACATCAATCTCCTTGAATTTTTTTGTAATCAAATGGATTATTTGGATGAATTATAATCTTCTCTATACTCATACCCCATTATAGAATCAGTTACAATTGGATACTTTGAAAATATCTAGATCATTGCTTCCCTATTGAGACAAAAAATATCCTAACTATGAATTATAATAATTCAAATATGTTTGAAAACTAAAATAATTATAAATTATGAGGATTATATCCTCATCTCCTTTATACACTAGGATCATATCCTTAGTTCTTATCAAATACTAAAGGATAACCTTAACAGAATACCAATATTTTTCTTCTAGATCATCTTGATATCTCCCTATCATGCTTAATGAACATGCAATGTCAAGTCTAGTTCATAACATGGAATACATGATTGATACTATCATTAAAGCATATGGGATCTTACTTATTATCCCTTTCTCCTATTCAACATAAGGACACATTTTATTAGAAATATGTATACCATGTGACATTGGAAGAAATCCACTCTTGTATTATTTTATACTAAATCTCTTTAATATTTGGTCAATGTATATACCTTGACATAGTTCAAGCAACCTCTTAGATATACCATGAATGGTATTGATCACTATAATATAGGATGGTTCACCTAATTCCTTTATGTAGAAACACTTTCATAACCAATCCTTAAAATACTATCAAACTGGTATGTTATTTTAAATTAGTAATATTTCATCAATATATACAACTAGGATAATGACCTCATTCTCACTAAGAATCTTATAAACACATGGGTCACATTCATTCTTAATAAAACCAAATTATTTTATATATTAATCAAATCGAATGCTCCATGATCTTGATGCTTGCTTTAAACTATAAATGTACCTATACTACTTCCATATCATTTTGGAATCACTTGGAGTAACAAACCCTTATAGTTTTCCATGTAGACATCTTCCTGGAGGTTCCCATTAGGGAAAACCATTTTGAAATTAATCTTAAAAATTTCATAGTCATTATAAGATGTTATATCATGTTGAATTATGATGGATTTAAACATGGAAACTGGTGAAAATATTTCATTATAGTCAATTCTTTAACACTGTTTAAACTATTTTTCCACTATCCTTGATTTATAGGTATTTACTTACCCTTATATGTCCATTTTTCTATTGAATACCCATTTTCACCGAATGATTTTTACATCAAATAGTGTATCAACTAGACACCAAAATCGGCTATGATACATGGAATCCATTTTAGAAATCATGCATACTTTATATATTGCATCTTTTTAGATCTCTACTACCTATTTATAGAATAAATGTTCATAATTTTCAATCAATAATGAGTCACCATCATTGGTGACTAGAATATCATATCTCTCTAGTTCTCTTACCTCTCTTGTGCTCTTATCTAGTTCGTGTGTTTCAGGAACTAATTATTTTTATGGGGACCTATTAAATTTGTTCCAGAACCAACTCTTGTGTATATTGAGCATTAGATTCATTGTATTCAATCATTCTATCCTATCCTATTTGGGTATGTTCTTACTCTAAAGAAATATGGCTTCTATAGATACAATTACTTTCATTCTTGGGGGTTTTTATAGGTAGTATCTCTTTGTTACCTTAGGATAACCTATAAAGATACATTTTTTTACCTGGGGTGCTAGTTTGTTTCCTGATATGGGCTTAAAAATTCCTTAAAACCCCATAAATGTGTATGTGACAAAACAAGTTTCCTTGCACTCCATAAATCAACGGGAATTTTGATTCCCACTTTAGTTAGTACTCGGTTTAGTGTATATGTTATAGTTTGTATTGCATATCCCTAAAAGGATAATGAATGGTTTGAATGAATCATCATTGAACTTATTATATCTAACAATTCATGATTCCTTATTTCACTAATTCCATTCCATTTTGGTGTCTAAGGTGTAGTTAGTTGAGGTTTAATCCGAAAACCCCATAGAAATTTGATAAACTCTTGGTTAAGATATTCACCACCTCAATCTGATCAAAGCATCTTTATCTTCTTTTCAAGTTTATTTTTTTACTTCATTCTTGAATTTTTTGAATTTTTTAAAGGACTCAATCCTATACCTAATTAAGTATACATAGGCATATCTAATTAATTCATCAGTAAATGTTATGAAATAAGAATACCCACCTCTAGATTCTACATGAAATGTTCCTCACACATAAGTGTGTACCAATCCTAGAATATTTGTGTCCTTCTCACCATGTCCACCAAATTGTGGCTTGGTTATTTTTCCTTCTATAAAGAATGGAATTTTCAAGTGGGTTTTTTATAAAAATATTCTAAATAACCATCTTGATAGATATTTTTCAAACTATTCTCATTTAAATGAAAAAGACGGTGATGCAATAGATGGGTGTTATATGAGTCATGTGACCATAATTCATTACCTATTTCTAATACTGGGTCTTTTTAATTTAATATATAAATACCCTTATTTAAATGTTTCATACCACAACATGTGATGTATTTAAAAAAGAAACAACTTTTAGTACTAAATTTAAAAATAAAACTATCTGTATCTAGGTAGGATACATAAATTATGTTCTTTTTAATAGTAGGTACATAATAATAATCTCTTGAAATTAATATAATTAATGTTGGTAATGAAAGGTGGTAGTATATAATGGCTAGAGAAGCAAGCCTTACACCATTGGAAGCTCAAAAATCCACCTATCCACTAGCAGTATTTTGGAATCTACTTGATTCCTCTATTTGGATACAGATGTGAGTACCACAATCTATATCTAATACCCAATGTGTAAATATTGAAAGAGTAAACTTGAAAATGAATTCACCTTTAACTTCCCCTTTATTATGGGTGTAGTTTCTCTTTTAATGGACTTTCTCTACAACTGGAAAACATACTTCTTCCTATTCCTTTCTCTTCATATAGATATTCCTCTTATTGCAAAGATAGTGCTCAAGAGATTTATAATTTTTATGAGTCCTAGGATACTTCACCTTGTTCTTCCTTTTATTATTTATGAAAAGTATCATAGTTTTGTCACACCCCATGTCCTTTTCCACTTACAGAATCCGAGTAAGAAGTTATGAAAGACACTTCTTTTCATTGCTCATGTTAAAATTGAAAATAAAACTGGAGAAAGAATTGGGTGGTGAGGAATGTATGGGATCTATGCGCAACTCATCAGGGAATTTAATACTTAATATGTCTTAGTGTTTATTGTAGCCAATAAGATTGACTACTTGATTCATAGTTGGCAGTGGCTTTCAATTATTTGTTTTAGACAGAGCATTAGAGATCTTGTATCTCTCTTGTCTTGCATTCTCTTGATAGATATCCCAAATGTGAGACATCATGCTATATGAATCCATGTCCTTATGTTTCTTCATGATCTCATTGGTCATGGAAGATATCATGACACATTGAACATATCTGAAATAATTTATATATTTCTCGTAGGGAGATAACTCTTCCTCACTAGCCTCTATATCAGGCATTTTAGAAATAGTTTCTTCCATCATATATAATTTTATTTCATGCAATAGGATAATAAGTAAGAACCTTTTCCACTATTAGAAATTTGGGCTAGTGAGAAGGTTATCCTTATCAAATATGTATCACAATGATATTTTTTAATTCATTTAATTGTTGTTTAAACACATAAGATGACTAAAGTTTTAGTACCTTATCTGATAAAATTTAGAAACAAAAATAAATATTATATTTATTAATCTCCCATTATTTTATCAAAACACAATATCCCTCACTATTTACTTTTAAATATCATATTTCTTAGAAATTATAGTGGAAAATATCAATATTCTCATTCGCATCAACCTACACATGTGGATTCAAGAAATTTGAAGGGTTTTACATAGTTATTCCAAATTATAACTACATTAACTCATAGTTTCTTGATCTATTGAGTGGAATACCCAATCCTAAAATCCTTAATTTGGATTTCCTATACCTATGCCTCTTAGTTACGCAATTCCCTTGTTGGCATTCAACCCTTAATGTGAACTAAGTAAAGTTAAACCAAAACGTCAAGTTAGAATTCCTCAATATTTGAAAGAATCCCAACTTTGGTTGGTCAAGATCTTTAAACTATGGTTCTAATTTTATTGAAGTAGTCTAAGTAAATACCAACATAATATATATAATTGAGGGATTTTATCTTTTATGAAAAAATTTACAATTATTACCTCAATTACATTCTTGTTAATATCAAGTGGATTTACTTAAGTGATTAACCATGTATTAGATAATTTGTATGCAAAAGTCAATTTATTTTAGTTCTATCATTGCATGCTTGTTAATTAATTAGTTTTTATGATCATGAAAATAGGTCCATAATGAAATAACGATAAAACTTGATAGAAAAAATAATAAATTGGTATGATCATGATCTTTTAATAATTGTTAGTTTATCTAGTGGGTGATAATTTAACTGTCAACCTAGTGGAAAATACCTTAATACATTTATTGTTCATGTTGTGGCTATCCATCTATCCACCTATGTGTCTCACATAGATTGTTTTCACATAAAATCTAAAATAGAACCACCTCTAATAGCATTGGAGTTCTACCCCTTACATATGTTTTAACTCACAAGCAGTTGAGAGGAACCAAAGGATTGGTTAATGGGTTTACATAAAAGAAACCATGGGCATGTGGGCCCTTCCATAATGAGAAGAGGGATGATACACATGCCAAAAATTTAATTTAATAATAAATTAAAATAAATAAATCACATAAAAACATCTGGTTTAGACTCATGATCATCCACATGCATGAAAAGAATTATGCATTTAATAAAATTACCATTCAATTTTAATCATTATTATTTAAGCTAAATCACATGAGAATCAACTAATTGTCTTATTTAATTAATAAATTATTTTATTTTAATTTCCATACAAGTTTTATTTAGATTCTCATCCATCATAAATTTAAATAAATTTATTTAAAATTAATTTTTTATAAAAATGAAATGTAGAGGTAACATGGTGAGTACCCTACTAAACTAACCAATGTGTACTATACTCATATACTATTTACTATTAAAATATGTGACATACATGACATATTATGTAATTTTATGGTGTGTACTATCAACTTAATGATCAAACATAAAACATTGTATTTACATAGCATGTTATGCTTCAATGCACGTAGATTAATAGATTTAATATGACTTACACAAGATATAAAGATCCAAACATTACATAAAAATTAATTTGACACACACACACACATATAAAATTTCATATAGAACTTACAATCATCTTAATGACCATATGAAACCCATGTGGATAAGGTTTGAATAGTATACTAAAATAATTTTTTATTTTTCATAATTTGGTAAAAGTACGCTGAGTGTAAATTTTTTCTACGTGTCGTGTATTATTCTCACCATATATCTAGAGAAAAGACGACGTACTAGGTATGTAACTATGCCATGAAATATATTGAATTTCATCACATGTACATGGTCCACACAACATATGGTATCCAAGTTAGATGGTCACCAGTCATGTAGGTTTTTTAAGAAGATACACGGTCCATATTTGACTAAAGTACTACACATCGTATATGAAAGTTACATGATGTGTACTCTGGTTAACCATGTTCTAGGATAGATATGTAAACATGTGATGTGTAATTAAATTCACCTCATGAAAAAAATTCACACAGATCTAATTAATTCTGAATTAATTCAAGGTGCATTAAACACAAGTACATAATGTGTACCTCTAGGTTAAACGTCATTTACTCTTGTGTTGTCCATTAAAAATCCTTGACACCTTCATATGAGAACATCAAATTTTATTCATTCATAAAATTAATCGATTTGATTGTATTTTTGAGAAATGAAGTGAAAGAAATAATATCTCACAATTTGGATTAAAGAATGATTAAACTAGACTTGAAAACTAATGATAAATGTATAAATCAATCAATGATCTTTAGATAATTATAAATAATTATGAAACTCACTCTGATACTACTTTTAGGTTATGGGCATAGAGAAAGCATCGAATGAGGCATGCCCAACCCATATTATTGTCATGATCAATGATTAATATGAGATTTACATGATGATAAATGTTGTGATCAACATAATTGAATCAAATAATATAGAAAATAGAAAAAATTTCTAAACCAAAGTGAAGGATCATCACATATTATTTAAAATTAATTTAAGCAATTAAAGAATTACCTTGCAAGAAATTATTTCTTCATTGATGGCTCTTCCAACGTATCTATGTCCAACTGTTGTTACACAATAGGAATCCAGAGTAGATTCCCTTCAACAGTGATCCAAATGTTTTTGAAAAACCTATAAATGTCGTCATTGGAATATATGGGTGCTATAATGATATATCCTAATGCTTAAATCATTCACATTTTATTTCCTTGATAATATCTTCAATTTAGGGTTATCTTTGATCTCTTTAGACTTAAGAGTAGTAGTGGAGGAGGATCACTCTATGTTCTTGTGATTGTTCTTAGAGAGGGTTCTCTCTAGGGATTTGTGAGGATTCTCTCTAAGTCTTTTTATGTATAAAAAATGAATTGGACCTCTTGATAAATTAATATTATTGGGTTTATATAATGGTAGGTTTAGAAAATAACAATTCAACAGGAACCCTTATAAATTCTGTAATCCCTCTGAAACCTCATGCTTATAATAATAATGATTTTATTATTATTATTTCATGAAATCTGCTAAACTCGTGAATTAAATTAAATATTATTTATCCAATTGATATTCAATATATATTATTTTTCACGAGACTATTAAACTCGGCCTTCCATTCGTCCATAATAAATTTCAGGCCTTGAATATTGACTATTTATTTTAAAAAATATCACTACATTATTTTCCAATAAATAAATAAATATTATATTAACTAAATTAAAAATAAATATTTATCAAATATTATTTTCACATTATATTATCTCTAATAACTGGTGATGGAATATATGTGATCAATTAATAATTAATTATTATTAAACCACATATGAGAATAATATTTATTCAACTTGTTAAATAATAAATAATATTATTATTTAACTGATATTCTAGATACACTTAGTGTGTAACACTCAAGTCCTATTTCTCAGTGGCATTATGAGAAGCATCCCAGAGTCCAAGGTTAGAATCTAGAAAAACACAAAGGAACCCATAAAGGAAGAATCTAATATCTCAATGACATAATACCTCATATAGAAACTTACTATGTAATATAATCCCTTTATTATGATATCTCTAATCAAGTAGATTGTATGTGGGTTCCATCAACCTATGTGCTTGATAACTCTTTCATTGTATTTCTGAAAATAAAACGTGCATATACAACACCATGGCCATGAATTTATTTAGGATATATCATTTTCATCAAATGACTTGAGATATCTACTTCCCTTAAAGAACACAAGAGAAAGATCATTTATCAAATTATTAATTAATAAGATATTACTCATGACACATCTGACATGTCTTACCTCTCTATTAACATATTTCATCACAGTTTTCATCAATACATCAATTTACGCAACTTATAATACTCAATAATAATAATCTTAATGTTTAAGGATCAATACACACATATGTAGATAGGAACATCTGATGACACATATAAATTTATACTTTCTACTAGAGGGTCTCATTATCTTGACTCTGACACTAGAAATTATGAAGGGAATGCACCATAAGAAGGTGCCTCAAAGTCTTATGAGTCTCCACCCCTGATAGCCTATATGACTTGCGTCCCTAAAATGATTTCACCCAGATATATAACATATATTTAAGAATACTATTGTGACACATCTGGGTTTTCATCATAGAGGGGAAATGTTATAACCATTTAGTGTGACAACTAATATTAATACATTATAACATATTAGTTTATGTAAAATAATAGTCATTATGTGATAATGTGTTTATTAATATTCAAAATAATTAATATAGGTTATCATAAATACAAATAAGTTGGTTATAGGGAACCAAATACAGCATGATGTAATGGGGTAAGGCTTTAGTTAACATCATGTACCAAGGGTGTTGGGGTTGGTCATATCATATTTATCATATGATGCATCCCATGTTTGTCACATGTGTTAAGGCTATATTTTAAATTCATGTGTTGATGATGTGGGTGTGAATATTACGCATTTACCCTCCCACCCTTTCTCCCTTATGTTGGGTCATAAGGGAATCTTGATACGTTGATGGGTCAAGGAATATGATTGTAGCTTACACCTGATTGGGTGTCCTAAGGAATTTTTTTATCACCTTGAGTAAGAAGTCATGAAGGGATTAATATTGAATATAACCTCACTTTAGGATAGTGAACTTGTGGTTGCGTCTAAAGGCAAGAGTTCTAGGCAGCACTATATATCCTAATAAACTAGGAATCAAGCCACACATAGTTCTACAATATGGAATGGTAGTAGACCATTTATATGGGTAGAATGGTATCCTCTATGGTGATTATAAGGACCCAAACCCTAAACCAAGATTCAAATCTTATAATTGTTGTGTAATTTTTTCTAAAATAAATATACACAACATCCATTACAACAGAGGATCATTTACCAGGCTAGGTTCGATAAGATTAGATACAAGCTTACAATTTATCAGATTTGCAATAAAATTAAACAAATAAAAGACAATATTCGCTTCCGTACATATAAAAATGATGGAGTCCAACTTTGGACTTCAAAGTGACCTGTGAAAATATTTTTGAAATGTAGGGTGAGAAATTTTGTGTGCTCATTAAGGGGGTTATAAAAAATTAATAAATCCTTTTAAAACATTTACTTGAAAAAAAAAATCATTTAAATCATTTTCTTTAAAAAAATACATTTCTCAATACATGTCATCGTCGTTTCCTAAGATTTACTAAAAAATTTTAGGATAATCTTATGCTAAAAAATTACTATAATTATTTAGAAACTAAAATTATGATGTATTGTGAAAATATGCATACAGTTGAACAAAAGTACATGGAATCCCACTTATTGCTAGATAATGGACATAAATAAATTATCCATAACATACCAGTGGTGCATATACAAATTTACACATGAAATGATACTTGTTCAGTATTTGTACATAAGAAAAAGGTTCTTAACCATGGAAATTCCACTAGTCAAATAACCACATGAATTACCAGTTACTAGCTTCATATTGAGAAAATTCAAAATATGGGATATAATAACTATACTGTCAAGGCCTCATTCCAATACCATAAATAACCATTTTGTCAAGGTCTTGTGCCATGACACTAGTTTGTCTCATGAGACCTAATGATGCATTGAGGTGCTATAGAGGGCCTCGCCCATCACTTACTAATCCCAATGTAATCTTAAAGGGAATGCATAATGAGGGACATCATAATCATACTGTCAAGGCCTCATGACAAGAATATACATAAACATTTTGTTAAGTCCTAGTGCCAAGACACTAGTTTGTCTCATGAGACCTATCAATGCATCGAGAGGCTATAGAGGGCCTCTCCCATCACATAATAAGTCCAATGAATTTCTAATATTTCAAATAAAAACATTCCTTTAAATAAAAGTGTCCCATATCACTTGGATTTATTTTAATCTTAATCATAGATAGATACAATGATAAATTCTTGAGGTACATAATATTTGAACAATCCAAAGTGTCCCACACAACTTTAAAATTTTTAATTCTTAATACAAATAATGTTATAAAAATATTAACCCCATACCTGAAATAAATTTATTTATTTTAAAGGAACAAATAAAAAGGATAAAGAAATAAATGCACACATTCTCTCTAAAATACATTTTTCACATAAAATTATAAATAAGCATATTAAATAAAACATTTTAATTATTGAATAAATCCACGTGCTTGATAATATTGAAAGTAAACCTTAAAAATAATTTTAAACCATGATATTATTATGAATGAAAGGTATGGCGATGTTATGCTTAACACATGGCTAAGGTTGTATGCAGCTAGGGCATCCTTAAGTATAAAATAACATGATGATATGTTATGTACATTTTTCTAAAATATTACGATAATTATTTTAAGATTTAAATTAATAATTATATCATTTTTATATTTATATATATACATATAGATATATACCATGAATTTACTTTTTAAAATAAAAGAACATAATGTTTCCCATATATATATATATATATGACATGGTATTTGTAATACTCTAGTTAAAAGGATAAATTCATATTTAATGGAAACATAAAAATATACTTATTTAATAAGAGTTTTAACATATCTTGATACCCTTAAAAATAAATTTTTTCATAAGAAACATAAATGACTTTGAGTATATATATATATAAACAAACATCAATTACCCATGCACTTATATTTATTTTATAAATGTATAAACATTAACCATCATGAAAATTCACTTATTCACAATTACATCTCTTGATACATAATCTCTATATAATTATGTGGATTAATATTTTTCATCTATGTATTCAAACATTTCATTCAACACCCATAAGAATCCATTTGAACATAGTTTTGATTGATTTAAAATTTATTCAATGCACATGCTTGTATATATTATGTGTGTAATGTCATGGGTAATCATGGTTATAGTCAGAAGTCAAAAATCATAAATGGCATGAATATAACATGGCTTTCATTTGAATTGGTTAGATTTTATTTCTAAAATATAAATATAACTTAAATATGACACTTGTATAATTTCTTGGAATAAATGGTGATTCTTATGTGTGAAACAATATTGATCTTAAAATTAATTAATAATATACTCATGAACTAGAATTTATAAAAAGAACTTAAATTCCCATAATAGTCATATATATATATATATATGTATGTATACTTATACATGTACTCATATATATATAACCTTATAGATTTGAAAATAATTTTATTCCAAAATAATTTTATCCCATATTTATACATGTTTCTATTTGCGCATTCAAAACATGTAAAAATTGTTTAATATGTCAAAGTATACTTATATATATAATTGAAATTAGTATCCATCATAAAAAAACAAATACATGTTTGAACTAAGCATCTATAAATGAGAAAATTAATTTGAAAAACTAATTTTATAGCAATTTATAAACATTATATTAACATCTTTTGTGGCAGATTTATTAAAACATAATTATTATAATATATACATTTAATGAATAATATTAAATCATAGAAAATAATTAGGCACACCAAAATGTAAAGCATGACTTAATAATATAAATGAGTTCTTTACAATTAAAAGTTGTATACTTTAAATGCATTACCCCTCTTTCATTATATGTTCTGAAAAATAAATATACTAAGCTAGAGAAATATACATATTTTGTACATATACATATATATCTATATGTATTACAAATAATCATAATTTGAAAAAATTAAATCCAACCCTTATGAAATCATAACAACAAAAATAAAACCCATACTAAATAAGTTTGAAAATAAATTCACAATGTTCAAAGATAATAAAACCATTACACCAAAAAATAGTATTAATCCCATTACTAAAATTTATCAAAGTTTTAAAACTGCAAAACATGTTGATTTTTATTTGAAAAACCCATAAACTCGGTAGTAGAAAATTTCCCTTATACAATTATAATTTGGGAAGAAATATAAATGGAAAAAATAAATTAGAAAATCCCTTATGTAAAATTAAATCAAACATGAAAATAATTATTTTCAATTGAAATATGAACACTAAAATTAATATATACAATATTAATTATGTCTAAATAAATTAATTTTGAATCAAAAAATGTATATAAATCCCTTATGAAAACTTAAATAAAACATGAAAATAATTCTTTTCAATTGAAATATGAATAATAAAATTAATATATGTAATCTTCCTTATGACCAAATAAACTCTTTTTGAAATAAAAAATGTATATAAATCCCTTAATTGTATTGCATAAGACTAGAATGCACTGTAAAGACCCGTAAATTTCAAGGAAATTTTTTTCTTAATTTTCTTTGGAATTTTACAAGAACGCAGCTTCTGACGGCACCTGATTCTGAGGCCCAGTGTGCCCGGAATCACTTTCCAAAGTTTGGATCGGGTACGTTCAGTGAATGGACGAGCGGGTTTTTATAACTTTTGAACCGGTGCCCGGAATCGAATTCCGAGGGCACCGATGGAATCACAGCGCCGGTATTTGCTTAGAAATGCCTCTTCCGGAGTTGCGTTTGCTCGGTTGTGGTTTTTAATTTTTCGGTTTTAAGTTATGAAATAAAATAAAGTTATACGACAATTTTATTTTTATTTCATTTAAAGCCGCTTAAATACCACTTTAAGCTGCTTAAGCTCAGTTGAAACAGATAGAGTGAAAATCCAAAATATCCTACCCACTTGGTAGGATATTTATGAGGTGGGGCCCGCACGAGCCCCACCGTTTCATTTCCGCTAAGTAACGCACCCGTGAAAACCCGTCATTATGAAAGTCAACTGACGCGTTTTCTTAAATTCTTAACGCACCATTTAATTGGGCGGTTTTATTCGTTGAATTAATTATATGAATTAATTTAATCGTTTCTTAACCTGTTTTTCAATCCGTTGGTGTAATAATAAAATAAGACCAACGCACGACTTCTGGAAAAATGTTCATTGAGAGGATTTGACAGAAACCAAGAGTTCTTCATCCTCCTTCGTGAAGAACGCGAAAACGCGAAGAACGCGAAGAATGCCGAACCCGCGGAAATCGACGACGCGACGCCGTGTACCGCGACGCCGATGTTTCCTCTCCCGCGACATTCTTCTACGAAGTTCCTTCATCCGCAACGAAAATCTTCGATCACCCGTTGAGGTGAGAGATTGCGGTTCTTTAATTTTACTTTGTGGATTAAAACAACAATATGGATTTAATTATTATTAATTAAATCTGTTGTTCTTGAACCTCGGAGTTCGTTGACGCGTCACCGTATTCAGCGATGACGCGATGCCCTTTCGCGATGACGTGACGCCTATCCGCGACGACACGACGCCCTTCCGCGACGCGACGATCGCCTCCTTCCGCGGCGATCAACTCCGCAAAGAACGCGCGTGCGACGACTTGACGAGGTAGGGGTTTGTTGTGAAATAATTAATATTTCCCGTGATCGTTTCTTTTAAAATAAAGAACCCGGCTTCATTAAAACAATTTTAATTTATTAAATTTTTTATTTGATATGTTGATTATTTCTCCCAACTGTTATCATCTAACACGGAGGGTGCGGGCCCGACAAACACGGCCCGACAACCCTCCGTCGTTCTTCGTTGTTGTGTGGATTTGGCGGGCGACGACAAAGCGTGCTGCAGAGGCGTTTTGATGATTCCGCAGTGAATAACGGATCCTGGGATGAACAACGGCGCAGGAGGGAAGGGAATCAGACCACCAGAGCAACCCCGGTGGCCCGCGGAAGTCACCGGCGGCGGCGGCGCCCCGGCGCGCCGCCAGAAGAAGCCACCGCGGCTGAAGTCGCGGCGGCGGCAGCAGCGCCAGTGGACCCATGGCCGCGCGGGTCCGGCGCACTCGGGACGTGGCATCGCCGCGTCCGTTGACCAGGGCGGCCCCCCGCGGGGGCCGCGGGGTTGTCACGCGGGGGCAGCATGCCCCCCCACGTTTTCGCGGCCGCTCGGCCGAGCCGAGCTGGGCCGGCCGGCCGGGCCGGGCTGCACCCTGGCCGAACCGGACCGGGTCCATCTGGGTTGGACCGGGTCGGGTCGACCCGGTTCGGTCGACCCAGGGAGGGGTCGGGCCGGGTCTGCCCGGGCCCAGACCCCCCGTCCTCAGACTATTTTCGGTCTTTTGCCCGTAACTTGATCTACGGGACTCCTAACGACGCGCCGTCAGTGGAAACGCGGTCCTTGGATCAAGACGGTCGTTTCAGTATATTGCACTCAAGGATTCAGAATACTTTGGGTTCGGCCGGGTTGGTTCGTAAACGAAACCAACCGGGTCCTCGGAGCGGAAACGCTCATATCTTGATCTCTGAACGTCCGATTGACGTGTCGTCGACTTTGGTGGATTCCTCTAAGTGAGACAGATATTTTGGCATACTCCACCCGAGGTTTGGACGTAGGTGGAGTACGGTCAGGTTGGTTTTCCTTAAAACCCAACCGGGCCCCTGGGACGAAAAAGCCAATAACTCTCAGAACGGGCGTCCGATTGACGCGCTGTCTGTGACGTTGAGTTCCTGTTGATGATACAGAACTTTTGGATACATCAACTCTGGACTATGAGTCAGTTGATATATCAGCCTCTCAGCTCGTGGCGCGGACCCTCCCGAACGAGCTTGCTGTGTGCGGGAACCCTAGAGTTGGCTGCTACTGCGACTTCGACGACGACGACTGTACAGTGATCCTCGGTGGATTCGACTAAGACGATGATGAAAACAGTACGGGAATCCTCCGTGTTTTCGGCAGTGACCACTATGGTACATCTTGGGATACATCAACTCTATACTACATGTCAATTGATGCATCGACCTCTTAGCTCGTGGAGTGGACCCTCCCGGAACGAGCATGCTGTGTGCAGAAACCCTAGAGCCGGTTGAGACTTGACGACTTCTGATCGAACGACTCGTTGTGTTACGGATAACGGCACAGGGGAGCGCTTGGTTGTAGCGGCAGACACACGACAGAGGTGCGCTTGGTTGTAGCGGCACAGGGGAGTGCTTGGTTGTAGCAGCAGACCCACGACAGAGGTGCCCTTGGTTGTAGCGGCACAGGGGAGCGTTTGGTTGTAGCGGCAGACCCACGACAGAGGTGCGCTTGGTTGTAGCGGCACAGGGGAGCGCTTGGTTGTAGCGGCAGACCCACGAAGGAGGAGCGCTTGGTTGTATCAGCAGGCCCACAGTACCCGATAGGTGGAGTACTACAGCAGTCCAAGGTAAGAATGAAGCGCTTGGTTGTAGCGGCATAACCACTGTACTTTATGGTGAAGTAGTTTCCCAATAGCTTTGGGTTCAAATTCCTGATCGATCCTGTGTAGGTCATTTCGGGGGTTAGTACCTACCGATCCTTCGTGGGTCTGACGGCTTAGATGAATCAGTGGCTACATCTGATCATCTCTATCGTCATTTGAAGAAGTATACCTGTGTGAGCTGAATCCTGTGTTACTTTCCTTTGTGGATTGTGTTCAGCTATCCTTTGTGGATTACATTTTCTCTCCTTCTTGGATTGTGTTGTGCTATCCTATGTGGGTATACGTTTTTCTTTCCTGTGTGGACTGTGTTGTGCTTGGGCTTGGATGTTGGAGCCGAACGGGAATTGATGACTTAGGTATATGTATGGGCATATACCTAAGCAGTGTCAGATGTTCCTTCGTGATTGTATCTTATTCCTTTGTGGTTTATCCTATGTGGATTTCGGGAGACCATCAGGGGTCTCGGGGTCCCTACTGAGTAGCTTATACTCACCCCTGCACGGGCTATGCCCGCACTACGTTATGTTGGTTGCAGACGACGGACAGCGCTGATCATGGTGGAGGCTTGCGGAGTAGGACGGTACCTGGAGGTGGACTACTGGGCGGGGTGTACTCGGAGCGGACGGCTGGACCGAGGAGCAGTGGAGGCTATCTGTACTCACCCTTTAGGTGGGACTTCCAGAGGAAGGCTCGACGCTGCGGCTTTTCTTTCAGTTTCTGTATTCCCCTTTCAGTTGTACTTTACAGTTGGGCTTTTATTTCCGGCCCCTTTTACTTTCGGCACAGCTTGTTACAGTTTTTTTACTTAGTGTTTACTTTTCTGCTTGCTTACTCTGTGGTGCGTGTTTACTTCTCAAAGGCAATTCCTTCCCTTTTTCCGGGATTTATGCCTTGGTGCTAGTCGCCAGCCCCTGGCCTTTGGAAGGCGGGCTTGGGGTAGTCACGGAACGAGCCCCGAGGACGGGTCGTGACAAATTGGTATCAGAGGTGGTACCCAGCCTTAAGTTCAGTGCACTACGTAGGTTGAGATGTAGGGCCCACAATGATGACGTTGTGCTCTAAAGGGGGGGGGGGGATTGTAACACCCCCAAATGATAAAGGGTTAAATAACTAACTGATATGACTCATGTCAACAAGGTGCACCTTCCTTTTCGGGAGCCTGTCTGATTAGAACTCCATAGTTAAGCGTGCTTGGCCTAGAGTAGTGATCAGGATGGGTGACCTCCAGGGAAGTTTCTCTGGGTGTGTGTGAGTGAGGACAAAACACACTGGAAAGGACAAGTGTTAGCTTGTGGGGCAGTCATTAGTCAGATTAACCGTTCAGGCATGTGGGTGGAACTTAGGGTGGGCCCCACGTATCTGCAGGGGCAACTGGTGGTGCCTGGTAGGCCACAACCCGACGACCTTGTTAAGGCGAGGTGTATGTGCTGTCACCGGGACCCGGTTGTCACAATTGGTATCAGAGGAGTTCGGTTCTACCGCGGACTCTGATCTTTTCTATGTGAAGCAATAGTGTTTAGCGTATTGGGTGTGTTTATCAGTCCAGGGAGTCCAGTGTTGGTTCGGCGGCCGACGTATCCGTACACCAGGACCCTGACTTCTGATTTCCGACTTAATGCACGAAAACATTGATTGCATGTGTGTTTCAAGTTTTCTTGTGATTACTTGTGTCAGCTCACTAGGTATATTGTTCTAACCGTGGCGCACTTTTTTCCCTTTAGGATGGCCCCACGACGGCATCCAGCAAGGGTTCCAAGCGTTGTGCGTGGCGACAGCCCGCCGAGCGACGAGGACTCGGTACAGGGCCCTTTGACAGCTGAGGCACCGGCGGTACCTATACCTGTCGAGCCACCAATGCTACCAGCCCCAGCCGATGACGATGCACGTCGCCTTAGAGCACTTCATGAGTTCCAGCGCCAGTAACCGCCCAGGTTCTGCGGGGAGACGGACCCTCAGGCCGCCGAGGACTGGCTGGAGGTAGTTTTACGGGTTTTCAGATTAGTGAGGACACCAGCGGATCTTATGGTGGTCCTTGCAGCGAGCCTCCTGCACGCAGCAGTGGGACGATGGTGGAGCTTGATGCTCCAGGTGCACGACAAGGCATCTATTATCTGGACGGACTTCGAGAGACTCTTCCGCTCATAGTTCATCCCGACCACCCTCCGTGTGGTGCTCATTCAGGAGCTACTACAGCTACGGCAGGGCATCATGACAGTGGCCCAGTACTCGGCGAGATTTACGGATCTCTCGTGCTACTCCACAGATATGGTACGGGACCCGTTCTTTCGGGCCATGACCTTCGAGTAGGGACTGAGGCACGAGATCAGGGCTTCGATGATCTTCCTCAACATTCCGACTCATGCAGGGGTGTTGGAGCATGCCCTCTTAGTGGAGAGTTTCCTTACTGAGCAGTCTCCAACAGCAGGACCCACCACTTGTCGGCATGCGGCAGCGTCTTCTGCAGCGGGCAGTAGATAGATGACGCAGGGGTCCAAGAGGACAAGACCTACAGGTGTTCGACAGCATGACTCTGGATCGTTTGTGCGAGGCACTCGGGGTGGACAACGACTTTCCATGAGAGGGAAGTGTTACTCCTGTGGCGGGATTGGTCACATGGCTCGTGACTGTCCAACTCGCCATACGGATGACCAGCAGATGAACGACGGACCCCCCAGGAAGAGGCAGAGGTTCGATCAGGGCGGGCTACGAGGAGCAGGCAGCCATGGCAGGGGAGCTGGCCGTGCAGTTGGAGGTGGAAGACACTTCGGGGTGTTGCCACCACCACCACCAGGAGGTCCACCCCGACCGCAGGGGATAGGAGGACATGGGAGAGCTTAGCTTCAGGCAGCTGAGGCCTACGATCATGGAGCTCCGGGAGCAGATGGACAGGAGCAGAACTAGTGGATACGTCTTTTGAACTTCTAGTTCCTTGTTGCTATGGTGTAGTGTCTTTTTATTATGAGCTGCAATAATAAAATATGAATACCCTTGTGAGGTTTTTATTCCTTTCCTCTTTTGTGTTGTTACTAAGAGGTTCCAGTTTAGACTGTTGACTTGACCCTCACTTGTGAGACATCTACTGGAGGAGACCCAGTTACCACACACTGATGCCGACAGTGTGACTCAACCCTTGGAGGCGAGAGTAATGGTTGGATATCTTGGTAGTAGCGTCGAGGCCTTACGACGTCATCCTTGGTATGGATTAGTAACATCCATGTCAGAATTGACTGTATTAGGCAAAGGAAGTGGTTCATCCAGGGGATGAGGCCAGATTTCTCTTATCGGCAAAGAAGAAATCTTAGCAGCTCTTGTGGGACCAGAGATGGTCCAGGCCACGATAGAGAAGATCCAAGTCATCCAGGAGAAGATGAGGACAGCTCAGAGCTGGCAGAAGTCTTTTGCTGACAGGAGGCGGAGGCCACTTGAGTTCGAGGATGGCGATCACGTCTTCTTGCGTGTCTCACCTAGACATGGATTACGGAGATTTGACCGAGGTGACAAGTTGTATCCACACTTCATCAGAACCTTCCAGGTCCTCAGCAGGATTGGCGAGGTGGCTTATCGGCTGGCTCTACCACATCAGTTGCTCCGGGTGCACGGCGTCTTCCATGTATCTCAGCTGAGGAGATACGTGCATGACCCGACGCACACCATTGACCATGGGGAGACTTTTGCGGAGGTCCCAGTGGAGATCGAGGATCGAAAGAAGCGGGTCCTACGTGGACGATCAATTCCTCTAGTGTGCTTCAGATGGCAGCTCGGGAACCTCCAAGAGAGCACTTGGGAGTGGGAGGCTCAGATGCGTGCTCAGTATCGCCTTTGTATCCCTAAGTTTGTGGTGAAGCTTTACGGGGACGTAAAGCCCTGTGGTGGGAGTAATCTAAAGACCCGTGAATTTCAAGGAATTTTTTTTTCTTAATTTTCTTTGGAATTTTACAAGAACGCAGCTTCTGACGGCACCTGATTCCGAGGCCCAGTGTGCCCAGAATCACTTTCCGAAGTTTGGCTCGAGTACGTTCAGTGAACGGACGAGCGGGTTTTTCTATCTTTTGAACCGGTGCCCAGAATCGAATTCCAAGGGCACCAATGGAATCTCAGTGCCGGTATTTGATTAGAAACGTCTCTTCCAGAGTTGCGTTTTCTCGGTTGGGATTTTTAATTTTTGGGTTTTAAGTTATGAAATAAAATAAAGTTATACGATAATTTTATTTTAATTTCATTTAAAGCCGCTTAAAGACCACTTTAAGCTGCTTAAGCTCAGTTGAAACAGATAGGGTGCAAATCCAAAATATCCTACCCACTTGGTAGGATATTTGTGAGGTGGGGCTCGCACGAGCCCCACCATTTCTTTTCCGCTAAGTAACGCACCCGTGAAAACCCGTCATTACGAAAGTCAACTGACGCGTTTTCTTAAATTCTTAACGCACCAATTAATTGGGCGGTTTTATTCGTTGAATTAATTCTATGAATTAATTTAATCGTTTCTTAACCTGTTTTTCAATCCGTTGGCGTAATAATAAAATAAGACCAACGCATGACTTCTGGAAAAATGTTCGTTGAGAGGATTTGACAGAAACCAAGAGTTCATCATCCTCCTTCGCGAAGAACGCGAAGAACGCGAAGAACACCGAACCCGCGGAAATCGACGACGCGACACCATGTGCCGCGACGCCGACGTTTCCTCTCTCGCGACATTCTTCTGCGATGTTCCTTCATCCGCAACGAAAATCTTCAATCACCCGTTGAGGTGAGAGATTGCAGTTCTTTAATTTTACTTTGTGGATTAAAATAACAATATGGATTTAATTATTATTAATTAAATCTGTTGTTCTTGAACCTCGGAGTTCGTCGACGCGTCACCGTATTCCGCGACGACAAGACGCCCTTCCGCGACGACGCGACGCCTATCCGCGACGACGTGATGCCCTTTCACGAAGCGACGATCGCCTCCTTCTGCGGAGATCAACTCCGCGAAGAACGCGCGTGCGACGAATTGATGAGGTAGGGGTTTGTTGTAAAATAATTAATATTTCCCGTGATCGTTTCTTTTAAAATAAATAATTTGGCTACATTAAAACAATTTTAATTTATTAAATTTTTTATTTGATATGTTGATTATTTCTCCCAACTGTTATCATCTAACGCGGAGGGTGCGGGCCCAACAAACACGGCCCGAAAACCCTCCGTCGTTCTTCGTTGTTGTGCGGATTTGGCGGGCGACGACAAAGCGTGTCGCATAGGCATTTTGATGATTCCACAGTAAAGAACGGATCCCGGGATGAACAGCGGCGCAGGTGGGAAGGGAATCGGACCACCGGAGCAACTCCGGTGGCCCGCAGAAGTCACCGGCGGCGCCCCGGCGCGCCGTCGGCAGAAGCCGCCGCGGCTGAAGCCGCGGCGGCGGCAGCAGCGCCAGTGGACCTGCGGCCGCGCGGGTCCGGCGCACTCGGGATGCGGAATCGCCGCGTCCATTGACCAGGGCGGCCCCCCACGGGGGCCGCGGGTTTGTCACGCGGGGGCAGCATGCCCCCCCATGTTTGCTCGGCCGGGTCGGCCCGGGCCCAGACCCCCCGTCCTCGGACCGTTTTCGGTCTTTTGCTCGTAACTTGATCTACGGGCCTCCGAACAACGCGTCGTCAGTGGCAACATGGTACTTGGATCGAGATGGTCGTTTTGGTATATTGCAGTCAAGGTTTTGGAATACTTTGGGTTCAGCCGGGTTGGTTTGTACACGAAACCAACCGGGCCCTCGGAGCGGAAACGCTCATATCTTGAGCTCCGGACGTCCGATTGATGTGCCGTCGACATTGGTGGATTCCTCTAAGTGAGACGAATCTTTTGGCATACTCTTCCCAAGGTTTGGACGTAGGCGGAGTACGGTCGGGTTGGTTTGCCTTAAAAACCAACTGGGCCCCTAGGACGAAAAAGCCAATAACTCTCAGACCGGGCGTCCGATTGAGGCGCCGTCTGCGACGTTGAGTTCCTGTTGACGATACAGAACTTTTGGATACATCAACTCTGGACTATGAGTCAGTTGATGTATCAGCCTCTCGGCTCGTGGAGCGGACCCTCCCGAACGAGCTTGCTGTGTGCGGGAACCCTAGAGCTGGCTGCTACTGCGACTTCGACGACGACGACTGTACAGTGATCCTCGGTGGATTCGATTGCGACGATGATGAAAACAGTACGGGAATCCTCCGTGTTTTCGGCAGTGACCACTACGGTACATCTTGGGATACATCAACTTCGGACTACATGTCAGTTGATGCATCGACCTCTTAGCTCGTGGAGTGGACCCTCCCGGAACGAGCATGCTGTGTGCGGAAACCCTAGAGCCGGTTGAGACTTGACGACTGTTGATCGAATGACTCGTTGTGTTATGGATAACGGCACATGGGAGCGCTTGGTTGTAGCAGCAGACCCACGACAGAGGTGTGCTTGGTTGTAGCGGCACATGGGAGCGCTTGGTTGTAGCGGTAGACCCACGACAGAGGTGCGCTTGGTTGTAGCGGCACAGGGGAGCGATTGGTTGTAGCGACAGAACCACGACAGAGGTGCGCTTGGTTGTAGCAGCATAGGGGAGAGCTTGGTTGTAGCGACAGACCCACGACGGAGGAGCGCTTGGTTGTAGCAGCAGGCCCACAGTACCCGATAGGTGGAGTACTACAGCAGTCCAAGGTAAGAGTGAAGCGCTTGGTTGTAGCGGCATAACCACTGTACTTGATGGTGAAGGAGTTTCCCAATAGCTTTGGGTTCAACTTTGTGATCGATCCTGTGTAGGTCATTGCGGGGGTTAGTACCTACCGATCCTTCATGGGTCCGACGGCTTAGATGAATCAGTGGCTACATTTGATCATCTCTATCGTCATTTGAATAAGTATACCTATGTGGGCTGAATCCTATGTTACTTTCCTTTGTGGATTGTGTTGAGCTATCCTATGTGGATTACCTTTTCTCTCCTTCGTGGATTGTGTTGTGCTATCCTGTGTGGGTATAAGTTTTGCTTTCCTGTGTGGACTGGGTTGTGCTTGGGCTCGGATGTTGGAGCCGAAGGGGAATTGATGACTTAGGTATATGTATGGTCATATACCTATGTAGTGTCGGATGTTCCTTCGTGATTGTATCTTATTCCTTTTTGGTTTATCCTATGTGGATTTCGGGAGACCTTCGGGGGTCTCGGGGTCCATACTGAGTAGCTTATACTCACCCCTACACGGGCTATGCCCGCACAACGTTGTGTTGGTTGTAGACGACGGACAGCGCTGATCGTGGTGGAGGCTTGCGGAGCAGGACAGTACCTGGAGGTGGACTACTGGGCGGGGTGTACTCGGAGCGGACGGCTGGACCGAGGAGCAGTGGAGGTTATCTGTACTCACCCATCAGGTGGGACTTCCAGAGGACGGCTCGACGCTGCGGCTTTTCTTTCAGTTTCTGTATTCCCCTTTCAGTTGTACTTTACAGTTGGGCTTGTATTTCCAGCCCCTTTTACTCTCGGCACAGCTTGTTACAGTTTTTTTTACTTAGTGTTTACTTTTCTTCTTGCTTACTCTTTGGTGCGTGTTTACTTTTCAAAGGCAATGTCTTCCCTTTTTCCGGGATTTACGCCTTGGTGCTAGTCGCCATCCCCTGGCCTATGGAAGGCGGGTTTGGGGTAGTCACGACACGGGCCCCGAGGACGGGTCGTGACAAATTGGTATCAGAGGTGGTACACAGCCTTAAGTGCGGTGCACTGCGTAGGATGAGATGTAGGGCCCACAATGATGACATTGTGCTCTAAAGGGGGGGTGATTGTGACACCCCCAAATGATAAAGGGTTAAATGACTAATTGATATGACTCATGTCAACAAGGTGCACCTTCCTTTTCGGGAGCCTGTCTGATTAGAACTCCACAGTTAAGCGAGCTTGGCCTGGAGTAGTGATCAGGATGGGTGACCTCCTGGGAAGTTTTTCTGGGTGTGTGTGAGTGAGGACAAAACACACTGTAAAGGACAAGTGTTAGCTTGTGGGGCAGTCATTAGTCAGATGAACCGTTCAGGCATGTGGGTGGAACTTAGGGTGGTCCCCACGTGTCTGCGGGGGCAACTGGTGGTGACTGGTAGGCCACAACCCGACGACCTTGTTAAGGCGGGGTGTTTGTGCTGTCACCGGGACCTGGTTGTCACATGCACTCAATCCCAGACTGACAGACCATGTTGCAAATTCATTTGAACAAGGGTTTGAGGAACTGCTAGTTCAGACGCACCTTCACCCTATCTTAGGACACACACATTGAATGCAAATTTTCATTTGTTCAAAGAATGGGATATAGATCTTATATCCCTAAAATACACTATTTATCTGGTAAAGAAAATGAGCTTGCAGTGCAAGCTAGATAAATAATTTTAGACAGTAAATCAAGAAAATATAATTCACATTTATGAAATAGAACATCTGAAAACTTCACAACAAAAAGGTCACTGACAATATAAAATTAAAGTGCAACAAGATGAAGTGGACACCTACGGACAAAAACAAAAGTATATAAATAGACTCATTATATAGACAAAGGTATCAATCAAATGAAACAAAATGAACGGAAAGGTGGAAAACAAGGAATATGACATACAGATAAAAATTAATCTAATATTGACAAAAAAATCAGAAAAAAACACCAAATAGGAAACCTACCTTGCACTAGATCTAGATAACCCTAAACGAAACCCTAACCGAGACAAACCAGATGACATCCCTCAGACCTCCTCCCCGCACACCATGATCGCGATGCTCCCTGAACCGCAACCTTGGATATAGCTCCTCTGTTGAGAAGTCCTTATTGCCCAAATCATCTACTGATGGTTCCCTTCTTGCGCACAACCTAGAGACCCCAATGGATCGACCTTGCCCTTTCCCTTGACAATTGCGTGACAAGACTCCTCTGAAGCCATCAGCTTCGATAGCTACTCACAATCAACCTGGACCTCCGCTCAGCCCTGCTCGACACCCCCCTTGAAGCGCGACACTGACTCCAAAGAACCCTAAACGAAACCCCCAAATCCCTTAAATAGGATTTCTATTTTTTTATTCATTTTTATTATTATTATACATGTAATTTTTATTTAATAAACTTTATTTAAAAGTTATCATTATAAGTTTAATTTAACATTAAAAAGTTATAAAATAATTTTATAACCTAATAATATTTTATATAAAAATTATATTCATTTTATTAATACATATAATAAAAACATTATATTTGTATAATAAAACATTTTATTTTGAATATTCAATATTCATTTACTAAATTATACTATTTCAAAAAATTAATAGATTGAAAATATTAATAATACATTTTTTTGACTTACATTAGATTAAAATAACGCTACTTAAAATATTTGACAGTAATAGTACAACATATAATACTTTAAAATAATAATTTTAAATTTCATTTATAACCTCAATATCTAATTAAAATAAAATTATAATTTTATAATATTATTTGTTTTATATTATATTCAAAATTTTAAATAATTTGATACTGAGATATATATATATATATATATTATTTTTAAAATAAAAAACATCAACTATATTCATATATTATCATTTAAAATATTCTATTAAATAACAATTTTGATAAAAGTAAATTCTATTTAATAAAAGTAGTTATTTTAAAATATTCTTTAAACAAAGAAAAATAATATTTACTTTTAGAATAAATTTGAAAACTGTAATTATATGAAAATTATCTTAAAAATTTTTAAATTATAAATAAATCCATAAAATATTTTTATAATAAACGAAACTTTGGAATTTTTGGGCTGTTACATTATTTTCCCCTCAGAAGAATTGCGTCCTTGAAATTCGTTTCATCGGATTAAAATCAATTCTGAATTTTCTTCTTCAAAATTAAGAAAACTAGGACTACTAGACTTATAAAATATACTAATTAGATGACAACATCTAATCTCTAATTTTTTCTTGAACCGTTCCTCTGATACCAATTATAATTACCCGAACATGAAACCCAGGTTCAACTTTTATAAATGTTGTGTATTTTTTTTAAAAGAAACTTAAACAATATTCATTACAATAGAGGATATTTTACTGGTCTATATTTTGGAGGATTATATACAAGCTTACAATTTATCATATTTACAATAAAATTAAACAAACAAAATACAATCATTTCTTCTATGTGTGCAAAAATAATGGCGTCCAACTTTGAATTTCAAATTGACCTGTGAAAATATTTTTGAAACGTAGGGTGAGAAATTTTGCATGCTTAGTAAGGGGGGTTATAAAAATTTAATAAATCCTTTTAAAACATTTACTTAAAGTAAAATACATCCTTTAAATCATTTTCATAAAAAGAAAATACATTTCTCAAGACATGTAATCATCATTTCCCGAGAGTTACTAAAAACATTTTTAGGAGAATATTTTGCTCAAAAATTACTATACTTATTTAAAAACAACAAGTATGATGTATTGTGAAAATATGCATACAATTGAAAAAAATTACATTAAATCCCACTTAAAGCTGGATAATGGCCACATATAAATTATCCATAACATACTAGGGGTATAGATACAAATTTACACATGAAATGATACGTGTTCAGTAATTGTACATAAAACAAAGGTTCTTAACCATTGGTATTATACTAGTATTATAACCACATGAATTACTGGTTACTATATTCATATTGAGGAAATGCATAATACGGGACATCATAACCATACTTTCAAGGCCTCGTTCCAAGACTATAAATAACAATTTTGTCAAGTTCTTGTGCCAAGACACTAGTTTGTCTCATGAGACCTACTGATGCATCGATGGGCTATATCAGGCCCCAAACATCACTTACTATGTCCAATATAATATTTAAGGTAATTCATAATGCGGTAATTTATAATCATAATATCAAAGACTCATTCCAAGACCATACATAATCATTTTGTGAAGGCCTCATACAAAGACACCTTTTTGTCTCTTGAGACCTACCGACACCGAGAGGCTATAGCGGGCCTCACTCATCACAGAATAAGTCCAATGAATTTCTCATATGTCTAATAGAAATATGAATTTAAATCAAAGTGTCTCATACCACTTTGATTTATTTGAATCTTAATCATAGATAAATACAAATATAAACTCTTGAGGTACATAATCTTTAAACAATCCAAAGTGTTTTATACCGCTTTGAAAAGTTTAATTCTTAATCCATATAATATTATAAAAATATAAGTACCTTAATTTAATTAAATTTCTTTATTTTGAATGAAAAAATAAAAAGGATAATGAAATAAATGCATGCATGCTCTTTAAAATACACTTTTCACATAAAAGTATAAATATCATCTTAAATAAAACATTCTAATTCTTGAAGAAATTTGTGTGCTTGATAATCTCAAAAGTAATCCTTAAAATTAATTTTAAACCATGATATTATTATAAATGAATGGGGTGTCGATGTTATTCTTAACGCATGGCCAAGGTCTTATGCAGCTATGACATCCTTATGTTTAAAATAACACGATGACATGTTATACACATTTTTCTAAAATATGACTATAACTATTATAACATGTCAAATAAACATTATATACTTTGTATATTTATATATATACATATATATATATACCATGAATTTAATTTTGAAAAGAAAAGAACATAATGTTTTCCACACACACACACACACACATTTATATGACATGGTATTTGTAATACTCTAATTCATGGGATATATTCATATTTACTGAAAAAATAAAAATACCCATATTTAATAAGAGTCAGAACATATCTCGATGCCCTTAAAAATAAAAATTTTCATAAGAACATAAATGACTTTGTGTATATATATATAAACATTAATCACCCATGCACTTATATTTATTTTATAAATTTATATACATTAACCATCATGAAAATTTACTTATTAACAATTACATTTCTTGATACATAATCTATACTAATTATGTGGAATACTATTTTTCATCAACATATTTAATCATTTTATTCATCACCCATAAACATCCATTTGAATGTTGTTTTGATTGATGTAAAATTTATTCAAGGCACATGCTTGTATATATTATGTGAATAATTTCATGAGTAATCCTGGTTATAGTCATAAGCCAAAAATCATAAATGGAATGCATATAACATGGTTTCCATTTGAATTTTTTAGCTTTTATTTCTGAAACATAAATATAACTTAAAGACGACACTTGTATAATTTCTTGAAAAAAATGATGATTCTTAAGTATGAAACAATATTGATATTAAAATTAATTAACAATATAATCATGAATTAAAATTTCTAAATTGAAATCGAATTTCTATAATAGTCATGTGTGTGTACATGTACTCATATATATACATATATATATATATATAACCTTACATATTTGAAAATAATTTTATCCCAAAATAATTTTATCCCATATTTATACATGTTTCACTTTGCGCATTCAAAACATGTAACAATTTTTTAATATGTCGAAGTATAATTATATATGTAATTGACATTGAGCATATATCATCGCAGAATAAATACATGTTTGAGCCAAGCATCGATAAATGAGGAAATTCATTGGAAATAATAATTTGATATTAATTCACAAACTTGATATTAACATCTGTTGCAGAAGATTTATTAAAACATAATTATTATAATATATTTATTTAATGAAAAATATTAAAAAATAGAAAATAATTTGACACACCAAAATTTAAATCATGCATTAATAATTTAAATGAGTTCTCTACAATTAAAATTTGTATACTTTAAATAATTTACCCTAATTCATTTTAAGATATAAAAAATAAATATACTAAGCTGGATAAATATACATATATTGTATATATACATATATATCTATATGTCTTACAAATAATCGTAGTTTGAAAAAATTAAAAACTACCCTTATAAAATCATAACAACAAAAATAAAACTCACAATAACTAAGTTCTAAAACAAATTCACAATGTTGAAAGATAAGAAAACCCTTACATAGAAATAAATTGTAGTATTAATCCCCTTAATTTTTTTATTAAAGTTTAAAAACTGAAAACATGTTGATTTTGTTTTGAGGAAACCCATCAATAAACTTGGTAGAAGTAAATTTCCGGTATATAATTATAATTTAGGAAAATAATATATAGAAAAAATAAATGAAAAAATTCTTTATGTAAACATAAATAAAAACCGAAAATAATTATTTTCAATTGAAATATGATCACTAAAATTAATTTATACAATCTTCCTTGCATCCAAATAAATTCTTTTTGAAACAAAACATGTATATAAATCCCTTACGCAAACTTAAATCACGCTATAAAATAATTCTTTTCAATTGAAATATGAACACTAAAATTAATATATTTAATATCCCTTATGGTAGATTAAATAAATTTTGAAACAAAACATGTATATAAATCCCTTACTTTTATTGCATAAGACCAGAACGCACTCAATACCAGACTCAAAGACCATGTTGCAAATTTATTTACACAAGGGTTTGAGGATATGTTATGTCGAATGCAGCTTTACCCTCTCTCATGATGCACACATTGAATTAAAATTTTCACTATCTCAAAGAATGGGATAAGGATTTTATAGCCATAAAATACACTGTTTATCCAGAAACAAAAATTAACTTTCACTGTAAGCTAGATAAACAGTTTCAGACTGCAAAGAAAGAAAATAAAATTCAAATTTATGAAACAGAACATCTGAAAATAGTAGAGAAAAAATGTCACAAAAAATATAAACTTAAAGTGGAATAGGATGAATTGGAAGTCTATAGACTAAAACAAAAGCATATAAATAGAGTCAATACTTAGACAAAGGTTTCAATCAACTAAAACAAATTAAACAGATTGGTGGAAAATAGGGAATACGATATGTAGACCAAAATTAATCTCAGAATAACAAACAAATAAAAAAAACACCAAATAGGAAACCTACCTCACACTAGATCTGAAAAACCCAAAACAAATCCATAATTGAGACAAAATAGAAAATGTTGCTCATACCTCATCTTCACACGGTGCAACCGCAATGCCCCCTAAACCACGACCTCGGCTCTGGCTCCTCTGATGAGAAGGCATTACCGCACGACTCATATCCTGACGATGCCCTTACTGCGCATGACCTGTAGAACCCAATGGTTCGACCTTTCCCTCAGCGGGTTATTTTTTTTTTACATTTTTTCAAAAAAAATTTCTTAAAAATACAACCAGGTTTAAAATATTTTTTTTTACATCCTAAAGGCGGCACCTGGTGTGCCGCCATTGGGGAATTTTCCGGCCAGGGCAAGGCGGCACCGGGTGTGCCGCCTTTGCCCAAAAAATAACCGCAAAGGCGGCACACCAAGTGCCGCCTTTGCCTAAATAATTTTTTTTAAAAAAATTTTTATTTTTATTTTTTGTTTTGTTTTGTTATATATATATATATATATATATATATATATATATAAAACAAAACTTTTCAGCAGAATTTTTCTGCTATTTAATATCCAGCGGTTCTGCCATTACAGCAGTCTGAATTCTGACTGATACCCTCACCCAGGACTCCCTTTTATAAGGGGGTTTGCCCTGAAAACAATACTGCATTTCCGATGTGGGATTCTGGTTCTCCTTTTCCTGTACAGTACATTCTGCGTTTCCGATGTGTGATTCTGTTTCAAGTACGCGACTTTGAAAGACTATAAAAGTTAAACTATAATACCAATACAAATGAAACTTTAAACACTGATTAAACATATAAGAAATAATTTAAAACAAAAATAATTTCATAAAAAATGTTGATACAGATTAATTTATAAGTTTTCAAAACCACCTACTTGAAACTTAAACATATTTGAAGTACGTGACTTTGAAAGCTTATAAAAGATAAATTATAAGACCAATACAAATGAAACTTTAAACATTGATTAAACATATAATAAATAGTTGAAAAAAAAATAATTTCATAAAAAATGTTCACCAAAAACAATTTATAAGCTTTCAAAACCATCAACATGAAACTTAAAAATGATTCAAGTTCCCGACTTTGAAAGACTATAAAACATAAACTATAAGACCAATATAAATGAAACATTAAACATTGATTAAACATATAAGAAATAGTTGAAAACAACAAAAACATCCTAAAAAATGTCCATAAAAATTAATTTATAATCTTTCAAAACAATCTACTTGAATAGGGAATCTGATCCATCAGTTTGAGGGATACCGGGGCTAGGTAGATAGATAATCGGATCATTGTATCTATGGATTTTTTGGATAGGAAGATAGATTCATTTCATTCCTTATATCGAGGTATTTCTTTTTTAAGAGAATATAGACTTTCATATAATTATAAAATAAGGGACACCTTTATTTTTTGGTTATAGAATACGATTCTCTTAAGGTTAAAAGACATTATTCTTTTAATGGCTTTGAAAGTAATTATTTGTTTTGTATGAAATTGTATTTCTTTTTTGTAAAAAGTTTTTATATTTCCAACACACATATAATTGAATGCAAAAAATCATATTAGTATTTTTATTATGATTTTATCCATATTAATATGATTTTGATAATAACAAAACTTTTGAATTAATAAAATCTATCATGATTATGATTCTTGTACTCTGATTACTCGGATTCATATAGACTCTGATCTTTTACATTCTGATTTAATCAAATTGTTTCTATTTATGATTATTTGATTGGACTGATAACCATGTCCAATAAAAAATGTAAGAGTTTTTTATTTTTTAGTTTATTTCTTTTAAACTACATTTTTTAATACTAAAATATTCCCACTTTTAACTTATCTATTAGAATAATATTCTTATGATCCTAATAAAAATTATAGGCATAATGATACAACATTGTGTGGTTTTCTCAAGAGAATATTCCAAATCATATTTTAATATCCATTTATTGTATTTTCTAGCTTTACCATTATCATTACTATATGAATAAATTGAAAATTTCTCAACTTGATTAATGAAACTAAATTCATATTTTTAAGAACTACTAGTTGATGAATTATCTTTTAAATAATTTCTTATCAAATTATTATGTCTATTACTAGAATGATACGTCTTCTTCATATCGTTTTTCTATTTTAGAGGATTCTCACTTTTTTTATCAAATTATAAATTATCCATTTTCATTATAAAATTCATGGATAAGATTCCAATGAAATTATAGATTCATCACCATAGTGGTTTATTTAGTTTTAAATTCATTTACCCTATATAATCCATCTTTAAATTGGTGAATAAATTTCATTAATGTATTCATCAAATTCATCAGAATCAGAATCAATTGATTCCACAATTTCCAATTATTTGAACTTATTTTTTCTTATAGCCTCAAAGGATATATAATCTATATCTTCTTTTTGAAACTCATTTCCTTTATCATTTCATAATCTATGAGAATAAAATATAACTCCTCTAATGAAATATATTCCCTATCTTCCATGTCTAAAACCATGGCATCAAATCCTATAGGGAAATTTATCAAAAGTGTTTTCAAAATTTTTGAATCTTATATCTTCTAACCAAATCCATAGATATTACATACCATCTCATTGAACCTAATGAAATAGTCATAAATGATTTCATCATCGACCATTTTAATATTCTCAAACTTTATTCTTAGGATTTTCATATTATCTTTCTTAACATTAATATTTCCTTCATAAGTAGTTCCTAGTTTGTCTAAAATATCCTTGGTAGTTTCAACACCCATCGCTTTAGTGTATAACATTTTTGATAAATCCATTAGGGTATAATTATGATATTTTCCATCAACTTCAAGATTTATCATTTTAGATTTATTACAATAATAATACTTAATAATAGGTGGTAATCTAATGGTTGATACGTCTTTCATTTATAAGAAAAGCGATTGAAGGAAAAGAGTATAATATTTCTCTATGTATGGTAGTTATTTCCCTAAAATTAGGTATTCCATGGTTTCTCACTGAATTACGATCCTTCATTTCTCATAATGTTTTCTTATCATGAGAGGGGATCTTTTTATGATACCATTTGATTTAACCAAGGATCAGTTGGGTTCTAATGAGGGGGGGGGGGGTGAATCCATAGTACATTGTTTTAAAAATTCACTATTCTGTAATCTAAAATTTGTGACTGATTAAACTATCTATCCCTTATCTTAAATTCTGAAAATCCACCTGAATGAAAAAATAAAATCAATGAAAAACACAGGGATTCTATTAGGTTCATTACAAAGGCCTACTCCTTACTACAACCATTTATTACACCTTGATAAAGGTTATTCACGTTTTTTAGTCAGTTACAACATGGGAAAGTTGTATTCCCATAAAAAATAAGTCTAATAGTGCTTAATATCTAGAGTCCCACTATAAATTACAAGCTCCCACCTTCACTAACAACTCTTAACTCCCATAGGTGGATCTTTATACTATATCCATGGTGATTCTAAAATCTCATAAGCCTACTCGAGAGTCCCACTGGTGACCTCTTCTACATCTGAGTCCCAAAAAAGACTTCAAAAATCCTAAGTCACACAATATATGAACTTTTTTCTAAATATATCTATCAAATTTTTATATTTCTGAACAACCTTCATATATAGTCTTTCTCAAAAAACAAACCAAAGCACCTGATCTACCCATGTACAATATTAATGAAATTATGCAACTGTTTTTCAATGACCTTATCTTTATCACTATCCATTGAACATAAAATTTCCTGGACTAATCTCAAAAAACTCATAACATGGGTATATATCTTCTGAAACACTACCTAGATCGGTCTCAATATTTATGTATATAAAATTAATGGAATATCAATTCAATTTTATTTAAAAAAGACAAATATAAAATATTCCATGATAATTTTATGTAAGTGTTATTTAATTTTCATGAAAATATTTTATAATTCATGCACACCTACAATGCCTCTTTCCTTCTCACATTAGTGCTTCCACTGAAGGCCTTTCCTGACCGAGGCACTGGTTTTATGGAACCCAGGATATGATGTTACACTAACTCCTCCTAATCAACTCTAATTTGAACCTTTGGTTTTTTTAGGCTCTCAGTAGATTATTTTGACCACTCTAACCCGTAATATTCTTAGACCAAAGTAACAATGGATGTTATTATTCTTCCTTCGATGTGGATATCTCTTATTGTTATGGAATCAACCATTACTCTCTACTCTCTATCTTTGAGAGTGAAAAATTCATATGCTGCTGATGGATTGGATCCTTGTTTCGATGGATTGAAATTCTAGGGATTTCTCATTGATCTACCTCAACTTTGACTCTCATTGGCATTTATCAACACATGTGATTGATTAATCGCGTGAGTAATGGTTTGTGGATACACTATTTTCTTTTTTGGGAAATTCAATTTAGAGTAGATATGGGTGTGGATTTTTAGTTTTTTGGATACCCTATGTGGGGGAATATGGACATGTAAGTAACATCACCATATCCCATTTATTATATGTAGAAAGTAGCTATATGTGTTACATGGAAAGATTCCATGTTAGAATATGGAAAGATTCCATGTTGGAACATTGAAAGATTCCATGTTGGAACATGGAAGGATTCCATGTTGGAACATGGAAAGATTAAATTTTGGTACATGGTAAGGTACCCCATTTGATATGCACGGTATGTATAAGGGAGACATTCCATATAATTTGGATGTACATGTTAGGTTGGGAAGAGTTTTATGAGAAGGTAAGGATTGAGGAGGAACATTCTATATACATGATGAACACACCATTTACTTCTTATGAATTTTAGGTGTGAGGATGAAGTGGTGATATGAGGAAATTATTGATATATTATATATTTATATTTGGTTTTTACAATGGTTTTTGGAGGACCCCTTCATGGTTTTTATTTTAGAATCCTATTAAAGGAAGTGTGGTGTGAGGTCCAAGTGGGGGCTGTAGGATTTCTTCTTGGAATGACTTAGAATTACCATGGTGTATTTTTTTATGCTCTTTTTGATTTTTTCTATAATTAAGGATAGTGTAGTCTCATGGTTGTGTTTTATTAGTCAGTTTCTCAAAGTTTAGTTTTTTTATAGACATTATGATATGGTGACCCTATGGGGATTTCAAGAACAAATGAGTTCTATTAAGTAAAGTTTTAATTAGGTCTGATGGACCTTTTAGTATATTATAATGTGTGAGGTATTGTTTGGATATAGGTTTTATTCCAAGAGGATGGATGAGGTCCTATTTATATGGTCTTGAATTAATGATTTTTACATGTGGTAGAGTAGAACTGTATTGGTTTTTATGTTATTTATGTGGTTCTGAAAACTATTTTGGGTGCCCTATTATTTTTACCCCTATAGGGATAGTACTAGTTTCAATTAAAATGGTGATGGGTTTTAGTTTTCTCAAATCATGTCTTTGTGGCCTCTGAATTGGATTTTATTGGTCATTTCTATTCACGTTCTAGATGTGAGAGGAGTCATTTGGGATATTATTAGATTTGGCATCAATTCTGAGAATTATATAATGAAATCTTCTATTAGTTGGATAGTGTTTTTTAGGTCTGGGGAGCTTATAGTCTACCTATATTAGTGAAAAATTTCTTTCTAGTTTAGTATTATATCCTATCTATGGTTTGGGGATTTATGGATTTTTTTCTTCTCTATGAACTTATATGGAAGTGGACATGTACATGAATAAAGTTCCAACCTAGTTAGGTAGAACATACTGAATATTATGATTAGATTTCCTGGTTGAATCTTCCCAACCATGGGAACATTGATGGGTTCTCTAGTTTCATCCAATATGTTCTTCTTGCCAATTTATAGTCGTTGAAATTCGCGTACTTGAAACATTTTTAAGTTTCAAGTAGACTGTTTTGAAAGATTATAAATTAATTTTTATAGACATTTTTTAGGATTTTTTTGTTGTTTTCAACTATTTATTATATTTTTAATCAATTTTTAATGTTTCATTTATATTGGTCTTATAGTTTATGTTTTATAGTCTTTCAAAGTCGGGAACTTGAATCATTTTTAAGTTTCATGTTGATGGTTTTGAAAGCTTATAAATTGTTTTTGGTGAACATTTTTTATGAAATTATTTTTGTTTTCAACTATTTATTATATGTTTAATCAATGTTTAAAGTTTCATTTGTATTGGTCTTATAATTTTTCTTTTATAAGCTTTCAAAGTCACGTACTTCAAATATGTTTAAGTTTCAAGTAGGTGGTTTTGAAAGCTTATAAATTAATCTGTATCAACATTTTTTATGAAATTATTTTTGTTTTAAATTATTTCTTATAAGTTTAATCAGTTTTTAAAGTTTCATTTGTATTGGTATTATAGTTTAAATTTTATAGTCTTTCAAAGTCGCGTACTTGAAACAGAATCACACATCGGAAACACAGAATGTACTGTGCAGGAAAAGGAGAACCAGAATCCCACATCGGAAATGCAGTATTGTTTTCAGGGAAAACCCCCTTATAAAAGGGAGTCCTGGGTGAGGGTATCAGTCAGAATCCAGACTGCTGTAATGGCAGAACCGCTGGATATTAAATAGCAGAAAAATTCTGCTGAAAAGTTTTGTTATATATATATATATATATATATATATATATATATAACAAAACAAAACAAAAAATAAAAATAAAAAGTTTTTTAAAAAAAAATATTTAGGCAAAGGCGGCACCTGGTGTGCCGCCTTTGCGGTTATTTTTTGGGCAAAGGCGGCACACCATGTGCCGCCTTGCCCTGGGCGGAAAATTCCCCAAAGGCGGCACACCTGGTGCCGCCTTTGGGGGGTAAAAAAATAATTTTTTTTAACCTAGATGTATTTTCAAAATTTTTTTTCTGAAAAAATGTATATTAAAAAAAAACTCTTCCCTCAGCCTTTACCACCATGTGGCATGACTCCTCCGAAGCCATCGGCTTCGACAATTTCTCACCCTCAACTTGGACCGCTGCTCGACCTTGCTCGACACCACCTTGCAGCGCGACACCGATTCCCGCGAACCCTAAACAAAACCCAGAAATTCCTTAAACGAGATTTCTCTCTTTTTTTGTTTATTTGTTATTATTATTATTATTCATGTAATTTTTATTTTATAAAATTTATATAAAATTTTACATTGTAAGACTTATTTCTAGATTAAAATTTCATAAAATAATTTTATAACCTAAAAATATTTTATATAATAATAATATTCATTTTATAAATACATTTACTAAAAACATTATATTTTTATAATAAAACATTTTATTATGAATATTCAATATTAATTTACTAAATTATACAATTTCAAAAATTTAATAGATTGAAAATATTAATAATAAATTTTTTGACTTCAATTAGATTAAAATAACACTACATAAAATATTTGACATTAATATTACAACATATAATAATTTTAAATGTCATGTATGTCCTAAAAATCTAATTAAAATAAAATTATAATTTTATAATAGTATTAGTTTTATAATATAATCATAAATTTATATAATTCAAAACTAATATATATATATATATATATATCATACTTTCAAAATCAAAAACAAATTAACTATATTCATATATTATCATTGAAAATATTTTATTAAATAATAATTTTGATAAAAGTAAATTCTGTTTAATAAAAGTATTTATTTTAAAATATTCATTAAACAAAGTAAAATAATATTTACTTTTAGAAAAAATTTGAAAAATGTACTTATAAGAAAATAATCTTAAAAATGTTTAAATTATAAATAAATCCATGAAATGTTTTTATAATAAAACTATGTTTAGAATTTTTGGGTTTTTACATTATTTCCTCTCAAAAGAATTGTGTCCTCACAATTCGTTTTGCCAGACTAAAAACAATTATGAATTTCCATCTTTGGAATTATGAAAGCTATAACTAATATACTTATAAACTCTACCACTTAGATGAAAAAATATAATATTCAATGTTGTCTAGAACCATTCCTCTGATACCAATAATAAGGAACCAAACCCGAAACTCGATCTCAGCTCTTATAAATGTTGTGTAATTTTTTTAAAAGAAAATTAAAAAAAAACATTCATTACAATAGAACATCTTTTACCGGTCTAGGTTCTGGAGGATTAGAAATATGATTACAATTTATTTTAGTTGCAATAAAATTAAATAAAAAAAATTGAATCATCACTTCCACACACACAAAAATGATGGCATCTAACTTTAGACTTCAAAGTGACATGTCAAAATATTTTTGAAACATAGGGTGATCAATTTTGGGTGCTTATTAAGGGGGTTATAAACAATTAATAAATCCTTTTAAAACATTTACTTGAATTAAAATACATCCTTTAAATCATTTTCTTAAAAATAAAATACATTTCTCAACACATTTCATTATAATTTCCCAAGAGTTACAAAAAAACATTTTTAAGAGAATATTATGCTCAATAATTACTATACTTATTTAAAAAATACAAGTATGATGTATTGTGAAAATATTCATACACTTGAACAAAAGTACATGAAATCACACTTAAATCTAGATAATGGACACATATAAATTATTCATGATATACCTATGTTGTATATACAAATTTACACATGAAATGATACTTGTTCAGTATTTGTACATAAGACAAAGGATCTTAACCATGGGTATTCTACTAGTCGAATAACCAGATGAATTACCAGTTGCTAGCTTCATATTGAGGAAATGAAAAATGAAGAACATCATAACCGTACTATCAAGGCCTTGTGCCAAGACCATAAAAACCCATTTTGTCATGGCCTTGTGTCAAGGCACTAGGTTATCTTATGAGACCGACAGATGCATAGAGAGGCTATAGTATGCCCCTCTAGTCACTTACTAAGTCCAATGAAATATTCAGGGGAATTCATAATGCAACACTTCATAATCATACTGTCAAGGCCTCATGCTAAGACCATACATAAACATTTCATGAAGGCCTCTTGCCAAGACACTAGTTTGTCTCATGAGACATGCTGATGCACTGAGAGGCTATAGCAGGCCTCACCCATCATATAATAGGTCATATGCATTAGTCATATGTCTAATAAGAATATTCCTTTAAATAAAAGTGCCACATACCACCTTGATTTATTTTAATCTTAATGAAAGATAAATATTATGATAAATTATTGAGTTACATAACATTTGAACATTCCAAAGTGTCCCATACTGCTTTACAAAGTTTAATTCTTAATCCAAATAATATAATTAGAAGATTAATCTCATACATGAAATAAATTTCTTTATTTGAAATGCACAAATAAAAAGGATAATGAAATAAACACACACATGATCTCTAGAATACATTTTCACATAAATTTATAAATAAGCATCTTAAATAAAACATTTTAATTATGGAAGAAATACATGTGCTTGATAATCTCGAATTTAAACCTTAAAATTAATTTGAAACCATGATATTTTTATGAATTAACAGTGTGTCAGTGTTATGCTTAACGCATGGCCAAGGTTTTGTGCAGCTACGACATCCTTAAGTTTAAAATAACACGTTGACATGTTATGCACATTTTTCTAAAATATGGCGATAAGTATTAAAACATTTCAAATAAAAATTATATTCATTGTATATTTATATATATACATATACATATACAATGAATTTAATTTTTCATATAAAATAACTTAATGTTTTCCATATATATATATATATATACATTTATATGTCATGGTATTTTTAATACTCTAATTCATGAAATAAATTCATATTTAATGAAAACATAAAAATATCCATATTTAAAAAGATTTAGAAAATATCTCGATGCCCATAAAAATAACAATTTTCTTAAGAACATAAATGAATCTGAGTATATATATATAAACAAACATTAATCACCCCTGAACTTATATTTAATTTATAAATGTATAAACATTAACCATAATGAAAATTAACTTATTCATAATTAAATTTCCTGATACATAATCTCTACATAATTATGTGGAATACTATTTTTCATCAATGTATTTAAACATTTCATTCATCACCCATAAACATCCATTTGAACATAGTTTTTATTGATGTAAAATTTATTCAATGCACATGATTGTATATATTATGTGTGTAATGTCATGAGTAATCTTGGTTATAGTCATAAGTTAAAAATTATAAATGGTGTGCATATAACATTTTTTTCATTTGAATTTGATAAATTTTATTTCTTAATCATAAATATAAGTTAAATATGATCTTGTTTAATTTATTGAAATAAATAATGATGCTTAAGTATGAAACAATATTGATCTAAAAATTAATTAATAATATACTCATGAATTAAAATTTATAAAAATAACATGAATTCCCACAATAGTCAAATATATAAATATATGTGTGTATATATATACATTTACTCATATATATATATATATATATAACCTTATGGATTTGAAAATAATTTTATCCCAAAATAATTTTATCCCATATTTATACATGTTTCACTTTGCCCATTCAAAACATATAACAATTGTTTAACATGTTTAAGTATACTTATATATGTAATTGACATAGAACATCCATCATTTTGTAATAAAAAAAATGTTTGAGCCAAGCATCGATAAAAGAGAAAATTCATTGGAAAAACTAATTTGATATCAATTTACAAACATGATATTAACATCTGTTGTAGTAGATTTATTAAAAATTAATTTTTATAATATATTAATTTAATGAAAAATATAAAATCATAGAAAATAATTAGGCACATCAAAAATTAAATCATGACTTAATAATTTAAATGAGATCATTATAATTAAAATCTTTATACTTTAAATATATTACCTCACTTTCATTATAATGTTTTGAAAAATAAATATACTAAGATGGATAAATATACATATATTATATATATACATATATGCATATATGTCTTACAAATAATCATAGTTTGAAAAAATTAAAACCAACCCTTACAAAATCATAACAAAAAAAAATAAAACCTATACTAAATAAGTTTAAAAATAAATTCACAATGTTGAAAGATAATAAAACCCTTACACTAAAATCAATTTTAGTATTAATCCCCTTACTGAAATTTATCAATGTTTAAAAACTACAAAACAAGTTGATTTAATTTTGAAGAAACCCATAAATAAACTTGGCAGAAATAAATTTCCCTTACACAATTATAATTTGGGAAGAAAAATAAATGGATAAAATAAATGAAAAAATACCTTATGCAAACATATTTCAAACTTGAAAAAAAAAATCTATTCAATTAAAATATAAACACTAAAATTTATATATACAATCTTCCTTACGTGTGAATAAATTCATTTTGAAATAAATCATTAATATAAATCCCTTACACAAATATAAATAAAACTTGAAAATAATTAATTTCAATTGAAATATGAAAACTAAAATTAATATATATAATCTTCCTTACATCCAAATAAATTCATTTTGAAAAAAAAAACATGTATATAAATCCCTTACTTTTATTGCATAATACTAGAATACACTCAATCTCGGACTGACAGACCGTGTTGCAAATTTGTTTGCACAAGGGTTTGAGGACTTCTTATTTCGGATGCACCTTGACCCTCACTCTGTACACACATATTGAAAGAAAATTTCATTTTCTCAAAGAATGGGATATGGATTTTATAGCCAAAAAAGATGTTGTTTATCCAGTAATGAAAATGAACTAGCAGTTCAAGCTGGATAAATAGTTCTAAATAGTAAAGCAAGAAAATATAAGTCGCATTTATAAAATAGAACATCTGAAAACAGAACAACAAAAGGGTCACAAACAATATAAAATTGAAGTGAAACAAGTGGAAGTGGATTCCTACAAACCAAAACAAAATCATATAAATAGAACAAATACAAAGAAAAAACTAACAATCAATTGAAACAAAATGAATGTAAAGGTGGAAAACATGGAATACGACGTGGATATCAAAATTAATCTAATATTGACAAAAACATTGGACAAAAACACCAAAAAGAAACCCTACCTTGCAATAGATATGAAATACCCAAAATGAAACCATAATTGAGACAAACCAGACGACGTCACTCAGACCTCCTCCTTGCATGGCATGACCGCAATGCCCCCTGAACCGCGACCTCATCTCTGGCTCCTTCGATGAGATAGCCTTGTCACAAAACGCATATGTCGACAGTGCCCTTGTTGCACACAAACTGGAGACCCCAACAGCTCAGCCTTTCCCTTGGACTTGACCACCACATGACAAGACTCCTTTGAAACCATCTGCTTCGACAGTTGCTCGCCCTCAATCTAGACTGCTGCTCATCCTTGCTCGACACCCCCCCTTGCAGTGCGACACTGATGCCCAAAAAACCTAATAGAAACCCCGAAATCCCTTAAACAGGATTTATCTCTATTTTTTTATTTGTTATTATTATTATTATACATGCAATTTTTATTTAATAAAAATTATATAAAAGTTATCATTATAAGTTTAACTTCTACATTAAAAAGATATAAAATAATTTTATAACCTAATAATATTTTATATAAAAATAATATTTTATATAAAAATAATATTTATTTTAATAATACATTTATTAGAAACATTATATTTTCATAATAAAACTTTTTATTATGAATATTCAATATTCATTTACTAAATTATACTATTTAAAAAATTTAACAGATTTAAAATATTAATAATACTTTTTCTTGACTTATAATAGATTAAAATAACACTACTTAAAATATTTTACATCAATATACAACATATAAAAATTTTAAATGGTAATTTTAAATTTCATATATAACCTCAATATCTAATTAAAATAAAATTATAATTTTATAATTGTATTAGTTCTATATTATGTTGATAATTTTATATAATTCAAAACTAATATACATATATATATACATTACATTTTGAAAATAAAATAAAAATTAACTATATTCATATATTATCATTTAAAATATTATATTAAATAATTTTTTTGATAAAAGTAAATTATATTTAATAAAAGTAGTTATTTTAAAATATTCTTTAAATAATATAAAATAATACTTACTTTTAGGATAAATTTGAAGACCGTACTCATAAAAAAATATTCTTAAAAATGTTTAAATTATAAATAAATCAATAAAATATTTTTATAATAAAACTAATTTTAGAATTTATGGGATGTTTCATTATTTCACCCTCAAATGAATTTTGTCCTCACAATTTGTTTTGTAGGACTAAAAACAATTCTGAATTTATGTCTTCAGAATTAAGAAAACTAGGACTGTTGGACTTTTAAACTCTACCACTTAAATGAAAACATCTAATCTCCAAAATTTTCTAGAACCGTTCCTCTGATACCAATTATAATGACTCAAACCCGAAACCTATGTTCAGCTCTTATAAATGTTGTTTAATTTTTTTTAAAAGAAACTTATAAAAAATTCATTTCAATAGAGGATATTTTATAGGTCTAGGTTCTGGAGGATTAGATACAATATTACAATGTATCAAAGTTTCAATAAAATTAAAGAAGCAAAATCCAATCTTTGCTTCTACACACGCAAAAAAATGGCGTCCAACTTTGGACTTCAAAGTGATCTATGAAAATATTTTTGAAACGTAGGGTGAGAAATTTTTCTTGATCTGTAAAGGGGTTAGAGACAATTAATAAATCCTTTTAAAACATTTACTTGAAGAAAAATAAATTCTTTAAATCATATTCTTAAAAACAATTCCTAAGATAGTTCATTATCATTTCTTAGGAGTTATTAAAATCATTTTTAGGAAAATCTAATGCTTAAAAATTACTATACTTATTTAAAAACTACAAGTATGATGTATTGTTAAAATATTCATTCACATGAAAAAAATATGAAATCCCTATTAAATATAGATAATGTCCATATATAAATTATCTATAACATACCAGTGATGAAGATATAAATTTACACATGAAATGATACATGTTCACTATTTGTACATACACTACTACAAAAACGGGCAAGGGAAGCGCCAACTTATATCAGCACTAAGTAAAAACTGCTGATAAAGAAACCATGTATCAGCACTAAAATTTTAGCGATGATACATGGATTCTTTATCAGTGCGAAAATTTTAGCACTCATATAGGAAGGATTTATGAGCGCTTTTTGAGCGCTGATAAAAGTAGTCTTTATCAGTTCTTTTTTAGCGCTGATAAAACTGTAGTCCCATATTTTATAAAATCGGTCGCACGGTGTCCTCATTTTATCACGAACTAAAGCTCTCGTGGTACTGAAACCCTACGACTCTCCTCCGTTGCCCCCTAAGCTTCACGTTGCCGAACCTCCGCTGCCCCCGATCTTCACATTGCCAGACCTCTACCGCCCTCGATCTTTGTGTTTCCGGACCTCTGACGCCATCGATCTTCGCATTTCTGGAACATGTGTGAATTTTTTTTGTCCCCTATTACACATACTCTTCTAGAAACTATGGTAATTTAATCCCAAGGATTTGATATATCTCATCGATGTGTATGGGTCATGAAAGTGTAATACCAATGGTGTTATAGTTACACTTGTGTGGGTAAAGAAATTAGTGAAGTAAATCATGTCCTTGATGGTCTGGATTGAAGAGTAGAGGTAGATGGATTGAGGATGAACATTGAACATGTTCGAAACACTGGTTCCAAAACCATTCTTCCAAATAATCCCCTTCCAATATGTGTTCCTAGGTAGTAGGAGATCCTATTTTTTCCATGTTTCATCACTATGTTTAAAACAGGGGAATGCACTGAATAGGGGCACCATTTAGAAGGTGTTAGACATGATCCCAAAGGGGAACAACCCTAAAAATGACCAATGGAATTGTTGGGCTTGATATATTACTTTAAATAATCCATGAATATCTCCTATGATTGGGAATAAATTCATATGTAGTTATAAAAATAAGTGTGGTTGGAGACCATCACCAAGAGGGGGTTCTCTCTCAAGTGGGGGATAAAGGCATTACATAGTTTTACATCATGCAACAGGGACATGAACCATGTATGTTAACATCATATGGAAAGGAATTTAGACATTAATTTGAATGTCATAGGATTATGATGAAGTTTTTTTATTCTAAGGTCAAATAGATTTGACAAAGATTTCACACAATTTCACATCAAGAAACTAGGATGTCAAGCTTCATAGTTTAAATTCATATATCTTGGACTAAATGTCATATCATATTTATCATGTGAGGCATATTTTGTACATGACACTATATAAGGCTACATTTTATCATCATTTTTTGAGGATTTCGAACATGAAACCAGTCTACTGATCTTCTCATTCTATCTTCCTCATATCAAGAACTGTGGGAATCACAACCTATGAATAGTCTATGGGAATTTTATTAGAATTTACACCCCCTAAGAGTGTGATTGGAATTGGTATATATATATATTTTACATTTTTAACCCAATAGTGGGAACAATACAATTGGGGCTTGCACCAAATGAGGAGACCAATATGGTTTTTTTGGAATCATCACATAATTTTCTCATAATGAATAATATTATTAATACATAGAGTGTTTCTTTATTTTTCCCAATAGGCATAATATTCTTGTAAAATAGGGGTGGATTTGTTACGCAGGCTAAAGACAAAAGGTCAACACATCATTAAATATCATATTGTGGTTTGGAATAAATACACACATAGTTCTAACATAAATCATGCTATATTTATCATATGAGGCATCTCGTGTTTATCACACAGGGTAAGCCTATAGTTTCACATCATGCACTGCAGACGTTACCATATAATTTAACAACATATAACTAGGATATTGGTTTTTTAGTTCAAATCCATATATCTCAGACTAAAGGGATGGTTTATTCTTGTGAAATATCTCTTGAGAAACCTAGTATTGGTGGAAAGATTTATATTCTCATCATCAATGGAAATCAATGAGTTTACACTATCAAAGTTAATTTTATGAAAAATTTAAGGTCCTTACCACTTGGATTATAGTTTCACTAGATTCCTCCTAGGTATCATCGATTCCCTTAGATCCAACACCATGTCACCGTAAAGTAAGGAATGAAGGATAATCTTTTTCTTTAAGGACAACACCACCCGATTCTGATGTATTTCTAGGTCATCCAATGCTTTAACCCTACTTTCTTCAAGGGTTTACCCCCTTATTTACATCATTACATCTAAGTGAATTTTTCTGGTAGTACACTTGTATGGAATGATGCCCAGACCACCAAGCTTTCTAGCCTTGCCACCCCTACCTCTATCTTTGTCCTTCTCCCTCGCTGAGGTTGCTGACTGCTTCTCTGAAGTGTCCAGGTCCCTTCCTAGCAGTGTTTGATCTGTCTCCCTTGGCTCTGAGCCTGTCATCCAGCTCCAAATACTTATGGATCCATAGAGAACTCCCTCACCATCCCCCAAGTTTCATTACCCATCCTTCCCCTACCCCTTTGGATCCTCATCTCCCACCCATATGAAGCTTACCAACCAGAAGGGATTATGAACATGTTCAAAATCAAGGGACCTCAATGAGAGATCATCCTCCCACTTCAATAAGGCTACTAGCTCTAGATACAATGCCAAAGCCATGTCCTACCCATCATTATTATCTTCATATGTAATGATCATGGTCTTAGTGCCCATGTTAAATCAGACTTCCTCACCATAGAAATCAAAAGGCATAATTTCATTATTGTTGTTGTCAAATAACACAAAAAAACCCTATAATAATCATAGAATTCTCATAGAAGATTATGTTTCATGGATTTCTATACTCTGAACCCTCCAACAGACAAAAATGGGTATTTTGGAAAAATAAATATGTTGTTGAGACTGTTCAAGATTGCAATAAATTCATCACTACCAAGGTGTCCAATAGTGACAACTCCTTCCTTATGACTTTTCTTTTTGGAAGCTATGACCCTCTTCAAAGGGAATCACTATAGAGTGAACAAAATAACTTCAATCATGTCCACCTTCAACCTCAGTGAACTGGCCTCGAACCCCGATTGGTGCGTGTTTGACCCTTCCTCCTTAGGAACCTTCACCACCTGGGATTACTATTGCATATGGGCTCTTTCAGAGTATTTTGATAGATGGAATAATACCTTGGGTTTATTAGATTATTAAAACTAGTTTGAGATTTATGTGTGACTGTATACTTATTATATTTTCTTATTATTTCTTACAAACCACCACTTGAGTCGAGTAACCTGATTGAAATCGATATGGGTACTTTGGTTCTAATGTGGATATGGTTTTTTATGTGTTTGTGACATGTGTATGTGTGGATAAATGGGTATTTAGGCATGATGATATTGAATGTAGGGAAGAGACCTAGGAGTGGTAGATGTATCACTCTTGATTATTCATGTGTTTGGACTGGGGTGATTTGAGGAAACTATAATGAATCTAAAGTAGTTATATTTAATGAATTCCATATTGTAGAGATTATGAGAATCCTTTCTTTACTTATAGATTTGGCTAATGGTTTTCATCCATATGTATTTTAGGTTGGTGAGGTATAAAAGGATGGACTATTTTACCATAGAAGGGTTGACCCAATAGAGGAGGATGAGCCATAGAGGATTATGTCGTGTGAGTTTTACCATCTATGACACAAGTGATTATCCCCGCGAACCCCTTTCTATTTGGAAAATGTGTTGATTTTGATGGGGGGTCTATCCTGGTTCTACTGATTTCCAAATATTTATTAGAAATGGTTAGGCACTATTAATCTCTATTTTTATAAGGAATTGGTTCTCTTCTACTATATTTGGAAGTCTTATTTTGGGTACTTGAACCATAAATACTAATATTTGAGATTCAAAAAGGATGAATATGAATAAAGATTGGATGAATGATAATCGTTTGACAATAGAGTACGCGAATAGAGTTAAAGAGTTCATCAAGTTTTCAAAGTATTGCGCAAAGGATCCTTCTCAAATCCATTGTCCGTGTTTACATTGTTGTTATTCTAGACTACTTACTCCAAGGGATTTGGAAGAACATTTGATATGTCACAGAATAGATCGGAGTTATAAATGTTGGAATAAACATAGAGACAAAGCAAATGTACCTACCAGTACGGATAAAACTACGTTTTATGGTTCATCAGATATGAATACAAATATGGATAATGAAGAATACCGTATGGAGGATGTGATTACATATATCAATGATGATGAAGATCATATTGAGGAAATGAAAAAGACAATTGATGATGAACTCAGTGATTGCCCAAAATTGTTTGAGAAGTTAAAGAGTTGTGCAAAGATGCCATTGTATGCTGATTGAACTAAGTATACAAGATTTTTAGCTGTACTGAAGTTGTATAAATTGAAACCAGGCAATGGATGGAGTGATGTTAGTTTTACGGAACTACTTGATATCTTGAATGATATGCTCCCAGAAGATAATGATCTCCCAAGATGGACATATGAAGCTAAATGAATGCTACGCTCGATGGGTATGATTTCTGAAAGAATACATGTCTGCCCGAAAGACTGTATATTGTTTCACAAGGAGAAAAAATCACTTACGGAATTCCCAAAGTGTGGTTCTTCTTGATACAAGAAAGATGAATCCAATCCTATGAAATTTGTATGGTACTTTCCAATCATTCCAAGGTTTAGGCGTCTATATGGAAGTGAGGAAACTAAAAGACAGTTGTCGTGGCATGCAGATAAAAGAACTAATGCTGGGAAATTATGTCATCTAGCCGACTATCCTCAATGGAACAAAATTGATCATGAGTATCCTGAATTTGGAATAGAGCTGAGAAACCTTCGTCTTGCGTTATCTACAGATGGAGTGAATCCATTTGGTTTTCAAAATAGCACTCATAGTACATGGCCTGTTATGTTGGTAAATTATAACTTACCACCCTGGTTATGCATGAAGTGGAAATTCATCATGTTATCTATGCTTATATCAGGACTAAAACAACCAGGTAATGATATTGATGTTTATCTGGATCTTTTGATCGAGGATTTGATGTTATTGTGGGATTCAGGTGTTATGTTGTATGATGCTTATAAAAGTGAATACTTCACGTTGAGAGTGATGTTGTATGGGACAATAAATGATTTCCCTACTTATGGAAATTTTCCAGGCTATAGCATTAAAGGAACTCAAGGGTGTCCTATGTGTGAATAAGACACATAATCAATTAGGTTGAAACATTAATCAAAATATGTGTTTCTAGGACATCGTATATTTCTACCTCGTCGACATAAGTACCGATCTTGGACGACATCATTCAATGGAAGTTCAAAACAATGCACAGCACCATCTCCACTAACAGGTGATCAGCTGTTTGACAAAGTAAAAGATGTGAAAACTATTTTTGGTAAACCATTTTCGAAAAACCTTACGAAAATCAGTTGGAAAAAGAGATCAGTTTTTTGTTGAATTGCCATACTAGAATTGTTTGTACATTAGACATTTTCTTGATGTGATGTATGTAGAATAAAATGTATGTGACAGTGTTATCGGAACGTTTCTAAATGCCCCTGACAAAACAAAGGATGGAATTAAGGCAAGGTTGGACATGGTTGTCATGGTAATACGAGAAGATTTGGCTCTCATGAAGGGTGAAAATCGAATGTTTCTTCCTCCAAATACTTATACTCTTTCTAGGGAGGAGAGATATCAGTTTTTCAACTTCTTCAATGATGTAAAGGTTCTAGAGGGGTATTCATCAAATATCAAGAACATTGTGTCAATGAATGATTTGAAGTTAAAAGGTTTGAAATCACATGACTGCCATGTTTTGATGCAAGATCAAATTCCTATAGATTTACATTGCATTTTTCCAAAAATATTAGTCATACGTTAACCAAACTTTTTTTCTTTTTCAAAGCTATATATAGTAAAGTTTTAGACCAGACAAAATTTCCAGCTATGGAAAAAGAAATTTTCATCATATTATGTGAATTAGAAATGTTCTTCTCGCCAACATTCTTTGATATGATGGTTCATTTGATGATTCAATTGGTGAGAGAGATCCAAATTTTTGGTCCTGTTCACTATAGATGGATGTATCCTGTTGAACGGTATATGAAGATTTTGAAAGGGTATGTCAAAAATTGAAGTCGTCTAGAGGGTTGTATAGTGGAGTAATGTATTGTTGAGGAAGCCATTGAATTTTGTACTGAGTACCTATCTGATGTGGAAAGCATTTGTCTCCCGAAATCTTGTCACACTGGACGCATTGAGGGTGAAGGAATTTCTGGAAGAGATGTTGTGACAATCAATATTACAGATCGAGAGCAGGACCACCTTTATGTTTTGTATAACAGTTTAGAGGATGCTCCATATATTGAAACTCACAAATAAATTCTTAGGCAGTTGAATCCATTAAGGGCTGAAAAATGGTTATCAAATACACATAATCACCAGTTTATAGGATGGTTTCAGGACCATATTTTTAAGCAGTTGGATGAAAATCCAAATTCAATTTTAGAATGACTTTGATGGCTAGCCGCTAGAGCAAGTGTGTATGTATTATCTTACAGTGGTTATATAATTATTGGTTATAAATTCTATACAGATGAACATGATGAAGATAGTACCATGAAAAATAGTGGAGTTACACTAGTGGCTGAAGCGATGCATGTTTCTAGTAGTAAGGAAAAAAATCCAATTTATGAAAATATGTCATACTTTGGCATTATCAAACTAATATGGGAGTTGGATTATAGGACATTCCAATTGCATATTTTTCAGTGAAAATGGGTTGATAACAATAGTGGTGTTAAAATAGATGAATGGGGATTTGTGAAAGATGATTTTAGTAAAGAAGGGTGCAAAGATGAATAGTTTATAATGGCATCACAAGATGTATAAGTTTTTTATGTTCCAGATCCCGCAAACCGAAAGTGGTCGATTGTTCTGTTATCGTCCAAATCTACTGAAGGTTCTGATGAAAATTCAGTTGAGGACAATCCTTTCAGTGGTACGTCACAATCATTTTGGAGAGGTCCCAATGTAGATGATGTTTTTTATGTTAGAGGAGACCACAATTAATGGATTTGGATAATCGATAGAGGTGTCAAATCCCTTCAGCCTTTGAAAAAAAGAAAGAGAGTTCAATAAATAGGTTATATTTTGTTTGTAATACAGATCTTGTTATCTCATGTTAATATATTATCATTACTAAATTTATGTAATGTAAATTAACTGTTCAAAAAAAATTTAGATAATTAATTCTACACATTTTGGTGCTCTTAACCTTGAGGCTGAAAGAGTCTCTCAAGCTTCTGCAGCTGCTGCTCCTGCTGCTGCGGCTGCTGCTGCTCCTGCTGGTGCTCCTGCTGCGGCTCCTGCTGCTGCTACTATTGCTGCTCCTGTTGCGGCTCCTTCTGCTCCTAGTGTTGAGGTCCGACAACCGTCATCACATTCCATTGCTACCATTTCAGATGAACATATAGATGATGTTGATATCGATGAAATGGTCGGGAATGAAGGACCGACATCGCAGAAAACACAGGTGCGCCGTAGTTTTACGGTGTTAGCCAAAGTTCTTAAGGAGAAAAAAAAGGCATCAGATTTCATGTTGGATGGAATGCACGAGGCCAACATGTGAATCCCAACAAGGCTATGTTTAGTAGTTACATTGAAGTTGTCACTCGGCAACGCATGCAGATTGACATAGATTCATGGCACCATGTTGTGTCTGAGCTAAAGGCTGTGATCAGGGAAGAAATTACGGTAACATTATGAATTTATTTCTTTAATTTACTAGAAAATAAAATAATGAAACAATGTCTTACTCTTCTCAATATCGCAAAAATTACATTTATAGTAGATGATTCACACAAGGATTATGTACTAAGTCTTGCAGGAAGGATTCATCGAGGTTTTCACACTATATTAAGAAGATATCACCTGAAAGATTCCAAAGGTAAAATAAACTTGTAACCACCCATTGTCTACGCTCACCTGATATCTCAAGAAGCATGGGATGCATTTATTGGCCGTCATGGGGATGAGAAGTTTCAGGTACATTGTGGGTGATAATACGTTGTTTGAGGATACGTGTATTCATCACATTGATTGTCAATATTTCATTTATGAAACAACAACTCTGTCATGAAAATAAGGAACGTGCATCAAAACCAACATACCCCTATCGTAAAGCAAGGATGGGGTACACTTCACTAGAAAAGAAAATGGTACGTATTTTAAATTTACAGTAATATTTTTAGGTTCCAATATAAAACATCATAATTATCCTTCTATGTTTATATGTAGATTGATGAGTCTAAAACCAAAGACACTTCTATCCCACATCATGTGATTTGGAAGGAGGTACGTGTGAATAAGGAAGGGAATCTAGTAGATGATGAAACACAAAAAGTTTGGGTAATTTGTGTAAGTATGACACAATGATAAAAATATTTGTTTTAAATTTCTATTACATAAAAATATTTAGTTATTTTCCTATATCTGATAGTCACAAGAATCAGCTACTCCTATAGCGGATGCAGACCTATTATCGACGACTTTGAAGTAGCCAAAAAAATACGGTCATGTCAGAGGTATGGGGTTTGGGGTGACACCCCGAGTATATTTTGAGAAGAAGAAAAAAAGATGACAAAGGTGAAACATTGAAACAAATGAGAGAAAAACTAGTAGCCCTTGAAGAATGATTGCAATGGCAGGGAGAGTTTCTAGCAACTTTTATGGGTGGGAAGCAAGGAGAAGATACAACTCAGGAACAACCAGCGCGTAAAGATCCCTCCCCAACCCCCACTAGCTTTGAGGTGAGCCTTTCCCATCAAAGAGCTGTCTTAGTCGTGGTAATCAATATTCTAATAATTGTTCCCATGAAATGTGAATCAGACAAACACTGATACTTTTCCTGTACTGATCTTCTATAGGGTGATAGTGATTTTTATTTATATCTGTCAAAACCCACCTATCACCTTGTAGCGAGAGCTACAGTGTTCAACATCCCAGATGACACGCTGCATAATAGACCACTTCCAAAAGATCATCAGAAAGTGACGATTACTGTAGCTCATGAGCCAAATACAGAGCTACCTATTCTACTTGATGACGATGATATTCATATGGTCGAAAAGTCTATTGGGACATTCATTGCATGGTCATCAGAACTTGTATGAGTACATGTGGCCAAAGAGGTATTTATTTCCTTTTTCAAAGCTAAAAATTTAACAATTAATGAAAAAGGGTTTAAACCAATGAATGTTATTATAGACAGAGAAAGGGAAGGGGGTGAAAAATGTCGACTCAAAACTGTCTAAAGGATCGACCAACCAATCCAAAGGAGCTACTAAAATAACAATAACACCAAATGTTCTCTATCCACATTTACTAGCATTGAAGACTCATGTGGATACGAATCTAAGAGGTGGTAGTAGTCATATAGTGGTTTTCGAAAAGAATATATACAGAGAGGAAAGTCAAGATTTTGTTGCTGCTAAAAATGTAAATGAGATTCTTCAAAATGGTTTTCTCGGAGTCACAATTGTAAATATATATATGAGGTATGTTTTCATGGATTGATTTTATAAAAGCTGATCTAATGTGAAAATTATGACTAAATGCATTTTATATTGTTGAAATATGTGTATATGAAAAACAGTTGAAGGAATTTTTCCATGATCCAAAATTTGGACTCGTTAGTCCTCATACCACATCATTACATTTAACGAAATTAGAGCCATCAAAAAATAATGAAATAGTGAACAGCTTGCTGAAAACATTTGAAAGAAAGATTACAAGTGACAGACTCTTCTTAATACCAACTATGATGGGGTAAAACTCTACGATTAAATCATATCAATTATATTTTCACTTCTTTTATTACTTATTCCATTTTTTGTTTTTAGGAAACATTGGATGTTAATTGCGGTGAACTTGGATACTCCAAAGATTTATTTTCTGGATTCAAAGCAAGGATATCCATCAAACCGATCACACATGATGGAGATTGTGAATCTGTAAGACACTACATCCTACATTTTAGTTCTAAACATCAAGTAATATAATTTATATTATCTTTTAATGAGGATTCTATTATGATAGGGCAGTGTATCATTATCGTCTAAAAAAGGAATGAGGATAGGGGCTAAGCATAAGGAGGCGAGCAAGTACTACGTCTGGACAAATATCAGGGTATATATAATTAAATTTCACTATCCAAACACATCTCAACCCAAGTTACTTATTCTACTAATGATCTATTTTTTTGAAGTTTCCAAAAAAAATGAATGATAATGATTGTGGTTATTATGTTTGTAAATTTATGAAATAGGTCGTTTTTCATCAAGAAACTGACATCCCTAAAGAGGTATTTTCAAAAACAACTACTAGTTCGTTTAATTTATTTATTAATTATTTATTTTTATATTTTGCAGTACTCTGACTACCAAAAATCCTCATACTCACAAGACAATATAGATTTGTTAAGAAATGAGTGGGCCACATACCTGATGGTAGATTGTACACAAATAGCATGAAAATATGACTTGGGGACGTGTACAATTGGCGGTCATTTTTGAGAGGGGTTAAGGGGATTAAAAGATGACACATTGTTGTATGTAAATGTTCATAGGAAAATTTTAATTGTTATTAAATAAAACATCCTTTCTCCAATGAGTCAATTTCCCATTTTAAGAGATGATATGCACCAACAACATGCAAGAATGATGAACCACTTAAAGTGTTTCTCTTTTGTTTAAAATGAACAGATTTTTAAGTGAAAACAACAACTGACGTATGGAAATCCTGCCAAATGCATTTGGATCGTGTTGATCCTTTAAGAGAACAATCCATGGGTGCGTTGCAAAATTGTACAAGTCAACCCTGCCTCAATCCGAGGCACGGTGTGGCTGGTACCACTCAAAGTGTCTCTCTTTTGTTTAAAATGGACACAATTTTAAGTGAAAACAACAACTGACCTACAGAAATCCAACCAAACGCATTCATATTGTGTTGATCCTAAAGTAGAATGATCTATAGGTCATTTTTTACATGTAAGAGTTATCCCTTCCTCAATCTGAGGCACGGTGTGGCCATACCACTCAAAGGGTCCCTCTTTTGTTTAAAATGGACAAAATTTAAAGTGAAAACAACAACTGACGTAGGGAAATCCGACCAAATGCATTCCGATTGTATTGATCCTTTAAGATAACAATCCACAGGTCCTTTTTAATGAGTATGAGTCATCCCTACCTCAATCAGAGGTATGGTGTGGCCGGTACCACTCAAAGGGTCTCTCTTTTGTTTAAAATGGACAGATTTTTAAGTGAAAACAACAACTGACAAACAGAAATCCAACCAAACGCATTCAGATTGTATTGATCCTTTAGGATAATGATCCATGGGTATTTTGTGACATGTACGAGTCATACTTTCCTCAATCTGAGTCATGGTGTGACCAGTACCACTCAAAGGGTCTCTCTTTTGTTTAAAATGGACAGAATTTAAAGTGAAAACAACAACTAACTTACGGAAATCCAACCAAAAAAATTTGTATTGTATTGATCCTTTAGTATAATGATCCAAGGGTTTTTTTGATGTGTACGAGTCATCACCGCCTCAATATGAGGTACGGTGTGGCCGGTACCACACAAAGGGTATCTCTTTTGTTTAAAATGGACACAATTTTAAGTGAAAACAACAACTGACCTACGGAAATTCAACCAAACACATTCTGATTGTATTGATCCTTTAGGAGAAAAATCCATGGGTCCTTTGTGACGTTTATGAGTCATCCCCACCTCAATCTGAGAAATGATGTGACTGGTACCCCTGAAAGGGTCTCTCTTTTGTTTAAAATGGACACAATTTTAACTAAAATCAATAACTGACCTATGGAAATATGACCAAACGCATTCGGATTGTATTGATCCTTTAGGATAACGATCCATGGGTCATTTTTGATGTTTAAGGTTCATCCTCGCTTCAATAAGAGGCACGGTGTGGCTAGTACCACTCAAAGGGTTTCTCTTTTGTTCAAAATGGACACCATTTTAAGTGAAAACAACAACTGACCTATGAAAATATGACCAAACGCATTTGGATTGTATTGATCCTTTAGGAGAAAAATAAAAGGGTCCTTTATGACTTGTATGAGTCATACCCACCTCAATAAAAGGCATGGTGTGGCCGGTATCACTCAAAGGGTCTCTCTTTTGTTTAAAATGGACACAATTTTAAGTGAAAACAACAACTGACCTACAGAAATCTGACCAAACGCATTAGTATTGTATTGATCCTCTCGGATAATGATCCACGGTTCCTTTTTGATGTGTAAAATTCATCCCTGCATCAATTTGATGCATGGTGTGGCCGGTACCACTCATGGGGTCTCTCTTTTGTTTAAAATGGACACACTTTTATGTGAAAACAACAACTGACATACAGAAATCTGACCAAACGAATTCGGATTGTATTGATCCTTTAGGAGAAAAATCCAAGGGTCCTTTTTAACATGTAAGATTCATCCCTGCCTCAATCCAAGGCATGGTTCTCCCGATACCACTCAAAGAGTCTCTCTTTTGTTTAAAATGGACACAATTTAAAGTGAAAACAACAACTAACCTAAGGAAATCAATCCAAACGAATTCAGATTGTATTGATACTTTAGGAGAACAATTTACAAGTCCTTTAATATGCTTAAAAGTCATTTCCGCCTCAATATGAGGCACGGTGTGGCTGGTACCACTCAAAGTGTCTCTCTTTTGTTTAAAATGGACACAATTTTAAGTGAAAACAACAACTGACCTACGGAAATCTGACCAAACGCATTAAGATTGTATTGATCCTTTAGTAGAATTATCCACATGTCCTTTTTGACATGTAAGAGTAATCCCCACATCAATCCGAGGCACGGTGTGGCCGGTATCAATCAAAGAGTCTCTCTTTTGTTAAAAGTTGACACCTTTTTAAGTGAAAACAACAACTGACCTAGGGAAATCAGAACAAACGCATTAGGATTGTATTTATACTTTAGGAGAATGATACACGGGTCCTTTGTGAAGTTTATGAGTCATCCATATCTCAATATGAGGCATGTTGTGGCCAGTACCACTCAAATTATCTCTCTTTTGTTTAAAATGGACACAATTTTAAGTGAAAACAACAACTGACCTACGAAAATATGACCAGATGCATTCAGATTGTATTGATACTTTGGGATAACGATCCATGGGTCCTTTTTTATATGTATGGGTCATCCCTGACTCAATTTGAGGCATGGTGTAGCCTATATCACTAAAAGGGTCTCTCTTTTGTTTAAAATGGACACAATTTAAAGTGAAAACAATAATTGACTTACGGAAATCTGACCAAACACATTCGGATTGTATTGATCCTTTAGGAGAACGATCCAAGGGTACTTTGTGACTTTTACGAGTCATCCCTGCCTCAATATGAGGCATGGTGTGGCTGGTATCACTCAAAGGGTCTCTCTTTTGTTTAAAATGGACACAATTTTAAGTGAAAACAACAACTGTCCTACGGAAATCTGACCAAACGCATTCGGATTCTATTGATACTTTAAGTGAACGATCCATGGGTCCATTGTGACGTGTAAGAGTCATACTCTCCTCAATCAGAGGCACGGTGTGGCTGGTATCACACTAAGGGTCTCTCTTTTGTTTAAAATGGACACAATTTGAAGTGAAAACAACAACTGACCTGCAGAAATCCGACCAAACGCATTCAGATTGTATTGATCTTTTAAAAGAATGATCCACGTGTCCTTTTTGACATGTACGAGTCATCCTTGCCTCAATCTGAGGCACAGTGTGGCCAATATCACTCAAAGGATCTCTCTTTTGTTTAAAATGTACTGCCCCCACCCCTGGACACCCCCACCCCTAGACACCCCTATCTCCCTAGACACCCCCATCCCACCCTCCTGGACACCACCCCACCCCCCTGGACGACCACCACCCCCATGGACGGCACCCCCACCCCTCCTTGACACCACCCCACAACCTGGATAACCCCAACCCCCTGGACACCCCCACCCATGGAAGACCACCCCCACCCTCCCGGACACCATCCCACCCCCTTGGAGAGCCCTGCCAACCCCCTAGACCACCCCAATCCCCCCCAGACACCCCACCCCCTTGAAATCCACCCCCCCTACACCTTGTACACCAACCCACCCCCTGTACACCCCATAGACAGCCCCCCACCTGGACACCCCCTCCTTGGACACCACCCCACCCCACTTGGACATCCCTTCCATCCTCCTAGATCGCCCCCACCCCCTGGACACCCCCACCCTCCTGGACACCCCTATCCCCCCGGACACCCCCATCCCACCCTCCTGGACACCACCCCACCCACCTTGGACAGCCACACCAACCCCCCGGACCGTCCCCCACCCCCAGGACACCCCCCTGGACAACCACCACCACCCTGGATGGCACCCCCCTCCTTGACACCACCCCACCACCTAGATATCCCTAACCCCCTGGACACCCCCCCCCCCACCCATGGACTACCACCCCCACCCTCCCAGACACCATCCCACCCCCTTGGACAACCCCACCAACCTCCTGGACACCCCCACCCTTGGAAATCCCCCCCCCACCTGAAACCCTAGACACCATCCCACCCCCATGGACACCCCATAGACACCCCCCCACCTGGACACCCCCCCTCCTTGGACACCACCCCACCCCCCCTTGGACATCCCCACCAACCCCCTAGATCCCCCACCCCACTGGACACCCCCACCCCCTGGAGACCCCTATCCCCCCGAACACCCCCATACCACCCTCCTGGACACCACCCCACCCCCCTTGGACAACCCCACCAACCCCCCGGACCACCCCCACCCCCCAGACACCCCCACCCCATGGAAAGCCCCCCCCCCTGACACTCAGGACACCAGCCCAGCCCCCCTGGACACCCCCATGGAGAGCCCCCCCTACTAGACACCACCCCACCACCTAGACACCCCCACCCCCTAGACACCACTACCCTCCTTGGACAGCCCCCAACCTCTTAGACCCCCACCCCCCTGGACACCCCTTTCCCCCCGGACACCCCCATCCCCCCTGACACCCCTACCCCCCCTTGGAAATCCACCCCAAACCCCTGAACAACCCCCAACCCCTTGAATTCTGAATAGAATTATTTATGTATTTAATTAACTTATGATTTATGTGTTAATGGTGTATGGGTATACTTTTTTTAATTAGATTGTGATTTATGTGTTAATTTTTTATGGGTATACTTATTGAGATGTTGAATGTTCTGCAGGTGCTGTTCGGGTGTGCTGCTACAGAATTTATTTTGCAGCAGACTGGGCATTTATCAACGCTGAGCTTTACAACGCTTTTTTTCACTGATAAAGTCTGTTTTGAGCGCTGATAAAGTCCGTTTTTGTAGTAGTGATAAGACAAAGGTTCTTAACCATTTGTATTCTACAAGTCTAATAATCACATGAATTTCCATTTACTATATTCATATTGAGTAAATTCATAATGCGGGACATCATAACCATACTGTCACGGCCTTATGTGAAGATCATAAATAACCATTTTATCAAGGCCTTATGCTGAAACACTTGTTTGCCTCATGAGACCTACCAATGTATCAAGGGGCTATAGCAGGCCCCACCCACGACTTACTAAGTCCAATGAAATCTTCAAGGAAATTTATAATGAATGAATTCATAATCATATTGTCAAGTCCTCTTGCCAAGACCATACATAAACATTTCTTCCAGGCATTGTGTCAAGACACTAGTTTTTCTGATGAGACCTACCGATGCACCGAGAGGCTATAGCGGGCATCACCCATCACATAATAAGTCAAATGGAATCCTCATACGTCAAATAAAAGTATTCCTTTAAATCAAAGTGTCTCATACAACTTTGATTTATTTGAATCTTAATCATAGATAAATACAACACTAAATTATTAAGGTATATAATCTTTGAACAATCGAAAGTGTCTCATACCACTTTGAAATGTTTAATTCTTAATCTAAATAATATTATAAAAATGTTAATCCCATAATTGAAATAAATTTATTTATTTGAAATGCATAAATAAAAAGGATAATGGAATAAACAAACGCATGCTCTCTAAAATACATTTTTCACATAAAACATTAAACAAACATCTTAAATAAAATTTTCTAATTCCTGAAGAAATCCATGTGCTTGATAATCTCAAATGTAAACCTTAAAATTAATTTGCAACAATGATCTTATTATGAATTAAAGGTGTTTAGATGTTATGCATAATGCATAGTCAAGGGTGTATGTAGCTATAACATCCTTATGTTTAAAATAACACGATGGCATGTTATGCACATTTTTTAAAAATATAATGATATGTATTATAACATGTCAAATAAACAATATATCCTTTGTATATTTATATATATATATATACACCATGGATTTAATTTTTAAAATAAAAGAACACAATTTTTCATATATATATATATATATACATTTATATGACATGGTATTTGTAATACTCTATTTAATGGGAAAATTTTGTATTTAATGAAAACATAAAAATATCAATATTTAGCAAGAGTTGGAACAAATCTTGATACCCTTAAAAATAAAAATTTTCATAAGAACATAAATGATGTCGAGTATATATATAAACAAATATTAATCATCCATGCATTTATATTTATTTTATAAATGTATAAACATTAACCATCATTAAAATTCACTTATTCACAATTATATTTCTTGATACATAATCTCTATATAATTATGTGGAATACAATTTTACATCCACATATTTAAACATTTCATTCATCACCCATAAACATCCATTTGAACATATTTTAGATTGAAGTAAAATGTATTCAATTCACAACCTAGTATATATTATGTGTGTAATGTCATGAGTAATCTTGGTTATAGTCATAAGTCAAAAAACATAAATGGCTTTCATATAACATGGTTTTCATTTGAATTTGTTATCTTTTATTTCCGAAACTTAAATATAACTTAAATATGACACTTGTATAATTTCCTAATATAAATGATCATGTTGAAGTATGAAACAATCTTGATCTTAAAATTAATTTATAATATACTCATTAATTAAAATTTCTAAAAACAAATTTAATTTAAATTATAGTCAACTATGTATATATATATATAACCTTATAGATTTGATAATAAGTTTATCCCAAAATAATTTTATCCTGTATTTATTCATGTTTCACTTTGCGCATTAAAAAAATGTAACAATTGTTAAATATGATTAACTATACTTATATATGTAATTGACATAGAATATCCATCATCATGGAATATATAAATTTTTTATCCTAACATCGATAAATGATGAAATTCCTTAGAAAAACTAATTTTATATCAATTTACAAACATGATATCAACATTTGTTGTGAAAATTTTATAAAAACATAATATTTATAATATATTCATTTAATATAGAATATTAAATCATATAAAATAATTAGGCACACAAAAATTTAAAGCCTGACTTAATAATTTAAATGATTGATTTACAATTAAAAAATATATAAATTAAATATATGGCCTCTCTTTCATTATAAGTTCTAAAAATAAATATACTAAGCTAGATAAATATACATATATTGTATACATATACATATATATCTATATGTCTTACAAATAATCATATTTTTACAAACATAAGACCAACCATTATAAAATCATAACAATAAAAATAAAACCCATACTAAATAAGTTCAAAAATAAATTCACAATGTTGAAAGATAAGAAAACCTTTACAATTAAATAAATTGTAGAATTAATCCCCTTACTAAAATTTATCAAAGTTTCAAAAATGTAATACATGATGATTTTGTTTTGAAGAAACCCATAAATAAACTTGGCAGAAGTAAATTTCCCTTACATAATTATAATTTTTTAAGAAAAATAAATTGACAAAATAAATGAAAAAATCCCTTATGAAAAATTAATTCAAACTTGAAAATAAATCTTTTAATTTGAAATATGAACAAAAAAATTAATATATAAAATCGTCCTTATGTCTAAATAAATTCATTTTGAGACAAAACATGTATATAAATCCCTTAAAAAAACTTAAATCAAACATGAAAATAATTATTTTCAATTGAAATATTAGCACGAAAATTAATATATATAGTCTTACTTACGTCCAAATAAATTCATTTTGAAAAAAATATGTAAATAAATACCTTACTTGTATTTTATAAGACCAAAACGCACTCAATCCCAGACTGATAGATCGTGTTGCAAATTCGTTTGCACAAGGGTTTGAGGACCTGCTGTTTTGGATGCACCTTCACCCTCTATCAAGATGCAAACATTGTAAGAAAAATTTCATTTTCTCAAAGAATGGGATAAATATTTTATATCCGTAAAAGACATTGTTTATCCAGCAATGAAAATGATCTTCTAGTGAATGCTAGATAAAAAGTTTTAGATAGCAAAGAAATAAAATATAATTCACATTTATGAAACAAAACATCCTAAAAGAGTACAACAAAATGGTCAAAAACAATATAAAATTGAAGTTAAGTAGGAAGAATTGGATTCCTGTAGACCAAAACAAAAAAATAGATTTAATACATAGACAAAGGTTTCAATCAATTGAAACAAAATGAATGGAATGGTGGAAAATAGATAATACAATGTTCAGATCAAAATTATTTTGATATTGACAAACAAATTAGATAAAAACACCAAACATGAAACCAAACTCACACTAGATATGGAAAACCCAAAGAAAAACCCTAACTGAGACAAACTAGGTTATGTTGCTCTAACTTCCTCCATGCACAAACCAACCATGATGCCCCTTAAATTGCAACCTCAACTTTAGCTCCTTCGATGAGAAGGCCTTGCCGCACGACTCATCTTCCGATAGTGGACTTAATGTGCACGACCTAGAGACCCCAATGGCTTTACCTAGCCCTCATCCTTGACCACCGTGTGATAAGACTCCTACGAAGCCATCAACTTTGACAGTTAGTCAACCTCAACCTGGACCGCTTCTTGGCCCTACCAAACACCCCCCTGTAGAGTGACACCGATGCCCATGAACCCTAAACAAAACCCCAAAATACCTTAAATGAGATTTATCTTTTTTTTTTATTAATTATTATTATTATTATACATGTATTTTTTATTTAATAAAATTTATATAAAATTTGTCATTATAATTATAATTTATACATTAAAATTTATAAAATAATTTTATAAACTAATAATATTTTATATAAATATAATATTCATTTTATAAGACATTTATTAAAAATATTATATTTTTATAATAAAACTTTTTATTATGAATATTCAATATTCATTTACTAAATTATACTATTTCATACATTTAATTGATTGAAAATATTAATAATATATTTTTTGACTAACATTTGATTAAAATAATGCTACTTAAAATATTTAACATTAATATTACAATATATAAGACTTTAAAATAATAATTTTAAGCGTCGTGTATAACCTCAATATATAATTAAAATAAAATTATAATTTTATCATAGTATTAGTTTTATATTATATTCATAATTTTATATAATTCAAAACTAACAAACACACACACACATACACACAAATATATATATATCATATTTTGAAAAAAAAATAACTATATTAATATATTATCATTCAAAATATTCTGTTAAATTAAAATTTTTATAAATGTAAATTCTATTTAATAAAAGTAGTCATTTTAAAATATTCTTTTAAAAAATTAAAATAATATTTACTTTTAGAATAAATTTAAAAACTGTACTTATAAGAAAATCATCTTAAAATTTTTTAAATTATAAAAGGATCCATAAAATATTTTTATATTAAAACTATGTTTAGAATTTCTGGGTTGTTACAATGAGGGTCGAGGGTATCATATAGTTTTAAATATAAGTATGTAGAAAACATTCAAATTTATCACATGAGTCATCCTTATCCAATGTTAATTTTATAGGGTAAGGATATAGTTTAATGTCATGTACTAAGGATATTTGTTTCATCTCATTTTTGACCCATGGGGAATCCTATTTGAACCACATAGGGTAGGGATACTACTTAATGACATGTGCTAACGATGTTGGATCTGTTCATCTCACATTTTAAAAATGAGTCATCCTATGTTCACTCCATTAGGTAAGGCTACAATTTAACAAAATGTTCTGAGGACATTAGGCTCTATATTTTAAAGTCATACAGCTTAGACTAAGGTTTCTTTTAGACTATGGTAATAGATCTTGGATCATGGGAGTATCAACTAGTTTAAGGTTGTATAGGTTATACCAAGATGATTAATGCATAGTAACACTTGAGGAACCTAGAATTAGTGGGATAATGTGATCCCAACCCTTGGTAATCAACGAGTAGTCACCATCTGAATGTACCTTATAGATAATGTAAGTTCCTTCCCATTTGGGTTTTATATTTGGTGGATCTTCATCGGGTATCATCGGTGTTCTAAGAGACAATACCATGTCACCCTGAAGAAAGGACTGGAGGTAGAACTTATTATTGAATGATCATGCTACCCTATTGTGGTTCCCCTCTATGTTTTGAAATACCTTAATCATGTTTTCCTCAAGGGATTCCATCTCAGAAAGATGCACTTCCTCTGTTATGTCTGGTGTTTTTTGTCACGGATGGATATTTAGAGTGACGAAAATTGATCCACTATAGGTAAGAGTACCTTTTTTCCATACACTTGGTAACATGGGATCACCTGGGTGGAACTTCGAGTTATCTTTTGATAGGCCCAGTGGGAATTATGGATTTTATGAGGCCAACTATTTATTTCAATACTATCAACTTTTTCATAATTTTATAGAGGGTTTTGTTGACTTCATCAATCTTTCTATTCTCCTATACATGATAGCGAGAAGTACGGCTAGACAAGATGTTGTACTTGGCGTACAATTTCTTCAGAATTGAGGCATGAAAGTTAGATCCATTTTTTGTAAGAATAGTGTGAGGAACCAAAAAAGTATGAATTATATGGGAGTTAATGAACTAAAACAAGGAATTTTTTTAAAATTATTTTAGGGGAACTAATTCCACACACTTTGAGAATAATTCTATTATGTTCAGAATAAACCAGCACTATTGAGTCATCACTGACGTGTAAGGACCCACAATGTCGAGTCCCCAAACTACAAATGGACTAGAGTAATTAGTGGTGTTTTGGATCTCTGAAATTTTATGGAAAACTTTTTTATGGATTTGGCATGTATGAAACCTCTTGGTGAATTCAATGCAATCGTGAACCATGATGATCCAAAAGTAACCAAACCTGTGAATTTAGAGGGAGAGCTTCAATTATTCCTGATGAGATCGACAAGATCTAGTATGGAACTATTTCATGAACTAAGATACTTCTCTATTATTAAATGGAGAATAATTCAATCAATATCACGCTTATAGAGAGTCTTCTCAAGGTTTGGATCATTCTATAGGGTGAACTATGTTGTATGTCGGAGAATTCACTCACGCTCGGCTTGACTTGGAAGGAGAATTTCATGCCAGATATACCCAATGCATTGATTCATCCAATTAGGAATATCTTTGACCATAAGGTAATTTTAGGGTCATGGGGTATAAGTACCAAAGGCCAAAAAATATACTTGTTGGTCATCAGATTCAAAAGTGGTGGGCGCAATGACTCTCTGGTGTGCAACATGAATGACCTAATCATTTTCATCGGGATATACTAAAGATGAAAATAGACCATCCAAAGTATCAGATTGGATATTATGTAATCAAGGAACATGATTCACCTTTGTATGTGAATAGAATTAAGCCATTATCTATAATGTTTGTTCTATCATATTCATGAGAAATTTCTTTTTGATGATGTAGTAACTATTGATTTGTTTAATGACTAGCTCAGAGTCTCCATTTACATGCCAACATGGGACTTAAATATTGAGGGATAACTCGAGACCAGTGATAAGATTCTGATAATATTCCTTGTTGTTACTAAATACTTTTGATAGCATAGACCAGTATGGAAATATTTATTGTGTATGAGTAATGAAGAGGATCCCCAGGCCTACCTTGTTGAGTTTGGGAATGTTGAGCCATCTACCGATTAGACTCTATGAGGCACCATCGAAATTAATCTGCCAATATATAATATCCTAATATACTAAGATAAGGTCTTCATATAGGAAATCGACATCCAGGGCTAGTTCTACTAGGGTCAGGATGTCCAGCCAATAAATCTACCATAGTATGGCCCTTCATGGCTTTCTCTGAGACATGCCTGATGTTAAATTCCTAGAGGATTACCGCTATAACACCCTAATATTTTAAGAGGAATATCATATTTGATAGAATATATGATATCGAACACCAATATTAAAATAGAACGTAACACCTCAAGAGTTTACAATATATTTATTTTTAAATAAATTCAACCACTTCGATATCATGTAATGCATACAACACCAAGTTTGAAAAAAACATGATACTCTATAAATGTTTTATTATTTAAACATGTCCATTATAAAATAACCGTTAAGATGATGGGTATGAATAGTAAAGACAAAATTATAAAAATTATATGGTTTAAAATTGTATTAAATAAATTAAATGGTTATCTAATATTATAAATAAAATAAAAATCGTTTAAAATTGAATGAAATGTTTTCAAAAAAACTATATTTTTTGGAAAGTAAAATTAGTCTCACTTTTCCCATATTAATTAAGACTAATTTTTACCATTTTATGAAAAATTATTTGACAATATAAACTTAATTTTAAGGTATTTTTAAATCTTATTCAATTATTATGGTTGTTAGTACATCTATTCTTCAAACTTATGCTATTACTGTGGAAATGTTTCAATATTATGTTATTACTAAAGATGGTGTGGAATGATTAAAGTGCTTGTGAATTTGCATTCAATAGTTATATTATTGAATTATTTTATCAATGATGAGAATAAAAAAAACGTATAAGGATTGTACTGGAGTGTTTTTTCTAAAAGATTTGAGATAATATGTTGAATGATATGAATGACTAAGAAAATTGATCCAGTGATAATTTGAACCTCTTGGAAAAAACATTATCAAGGGTGGTTAGCCCTTAATATGTTTTTGTTTTTGAGATAATAATGATATGATTATGGTATAGTGTTGGTGCCATGAAATTAGTTAGAGGTTTAATGGTTTATGTCATCTTTTCTAGAGTTTACATTAAGTATTAATTTATGGAATATATTTGACAACCTGAGATTTTATATTTGGAAGAACACATGTTTTAATTAATATTTTATGGTGATAAAGGTATCCACATATTTTGTATGTGACATTAATAGCTACATTATTATATTTGGGAAATGTAATTTCAAGTTGATTTTGGAAATTTAGTGACCTTCCTACTAAATTTTTATACTTTTAATTTGGTTAGACATATTTTTAAAATTAAAAATTTTACTAGTTATGGAATGGATTAATTTTAAATTTTTGTGTTATTGGATAACTCATGCTAATCGTTTTGGTTTTGTAAAATATCATAGGAAAAAATTTTCATTATTTTATTGATCTTATGACCTAAGGAAAGTTAATTTTATTGCTTCATGAAAAAAATCATCTTGGGTATTCATTTCTTAGAGTAATAAATGAAGTGTAAAATGATCGAAGCATAACAAAAATATGAAACTATGCCTATGAAATATAAAGATATCAAGTGAGAATATTTCATTATGTTCTTAGTGTAGATAATAAAATAATCTCTCAACTTTATGAAAAGGAATAAGAAATTTAAATGGTATCCTATAACCTACATTTACATTACTGATTTTTGGATCTATGACTCTTAATCATTCACTTTATTTTGATCAATGCCCTATCACTCTCCATAATTATTTACGCTTTTCTTCTATGTCAATATCCTCACTTTCCACAAATTTTATCCTATTTAGAAACCTAGTATGTGTTATTCAAAATGACCTTTGTACTTACCGTTCTCTCTTATTTTGAGGTTTTCTTATTAACCCTTCTCAGGATATGGGATTTGAAAAAAAGTATTTTCAAATTTCAAACCCTTTATTAACAAGATCATGATTAAATTGTGATAATGCAATTTATTTCAGAAGGTAGAATTTAACACACTGAGACATTTAAAGAGGAACATAATATTTGGTAGCATATATTACATGAAACAAAAATAAAATAAAAAAATTTAACACACAAACACTGTATGATATATTTATTTTCAAATAAATATAATCTGTTTGATTGCTTTTAATGAATGAAATATGAGATTTGAACAATATGTGATACTCTATTAAAATATTATTATTGAAACATGACCACTATAACCTAGCCATTAAGATGGTGTGTATGAATAGTAAAAATTAGATAATGAAACTTATATGGTTTAAATATGTATAAAATAAATTCAATGGTTATCTATTAATTATAAATAAAATAATAACCCTTTGAAAGAGAAAGAAATGTTTTCTGAAAAACTATATTTTTCTGAAATGCGGATTAGTCACGCTTTGCACACATAGTTTAAAATTAATTTTTACCACTTCTATAAATTTAATTTGAAAAAATAAAATTCATTTATGAAATATTCATTTCAATATTATCTTTGGGTGAATTGCTTAGAATATTTTAAAACGGATAATTATTTTATGTGTAGTGAAAAATCTTAATTCTTATTGAAAATTTCCTATTCTTTTAAATTATCTAAAATGTTAAATTATATTTTTAAATTTTTTTTAAATAAATCATAGTTTAATTAAATTAAAATTTAACTAATTTATTTAATCAGAATCAATTTCATATTAAATTTTGATATTAAAACATTCTTTACTTATGATAATTGTTTGTTTGGAAAAGCATGCTTTCGTCGAGTCTACAATTTAATTTTAAATTGATTTCCGCCACTTATGTGAATTAAATTTAGAAAATTTGATTCCATATTTTGAATCAAAAAAATTAATATTATCTAAGAAGTTTACTTTAACTATTTACAATAATTAATAGTGAAAATAGTAAAAACTAATTACCACATTTAAGGTAAAAATGGGTATACTATGGGGTTGAACTAAAAAGATTAGGGTTAAAATGACCTAAATATTTGTCCAGTTCTTACTAAAAATTATTATTTCAACCCTAAAAACCTTATGCACAATTTTAATTAGTTTTTGAACATAATTCCGTCAAATTGATGTATATAATAATATAATTAAATAAAAAGATAAAATTTCACCCTCTCACTTATAAATTTTAATTATATATTCACATAGACAAAAAATAAAGATGTTAAATGGATGATAATTTTGAGAATATTGATATTAATTTCATGAGGGTATTTTTTTTTATTATTAATAATATTATTAATTTAAATTCATATGAAACACCAATATAGTAATTATTTAATTAATATAAAAATAAAATAGATGATACTAAAAATATTAAAAGTAAGACAAGTATACCATTAAAATTTTGATTAGATATAGATAAAATAAAGAAAAAAATAATTTAATGGAATTTCAGAAAAATATAGAACAACTGAAAGGAAACTACAAGTACCAAAAGGTAATTTTGGTTGTGACTATGATGACTAAACAACCCCTAAACATCCATGAACACATAATATCTAGATCAGTCATAAAATTTATTTTGTTGAACTGAATACTAGTTTATATAATGGTAGGGTGAGCGTGATGGGTATATGTATTTGGATCCTCCCTCGAGCCTCTCATAAAAAAGATAAATAAATCATGTTTAATCCCAGTAAACAAAAAGTTAAAATAAATCCTCATGAAAAAAGGTATACAATGTTCTTAGAATAAATATGGGTATATCTCATGAAGTAATAGATATGAGATATCATATATTATTGTAAAAAAATAAGGGAATCACATTATTTCATCCCCATTAGTCTCTTCCTCAATTCCACATGTACTGATCCATCTCTCTCCAAAATAATCCAACTCAATGAAAGACATTATAAAGTATCATAACATGCATCTCATTCATCACATAATCTCATTATCCCATTCTATATCTCCATATAGAAACTTATCAGTTTTTGGTATCCATCAGATGATATTTTTTATTATACATCAAACCATCACTTCCCATACACAAGGTAATGTACTTCCAAACACCACAACACATACACATCATACGTATAATAATCCTTTGGATTCTCTATCTAGAAATGAATTTCTGTAAAATAAACACAATCCATTACAACCATATATACACATATAGGGGGAATATATCCATTGATCATACTACAGAATAATACTACTAAGAGAAGAGTTCAGTTCTAGAGGGGGTACTCATCCATCTATCCCTCACTGACTTGGATGTTGGGGAAAATAACCTCTTATATCTCATTAGGTTTGATTATCCCTACTCATAATGGTGGGTTGGTGTATGAAATCATAAAACATATAGGATATAATATAACTCAAAACCGCATTATGGACATTAACCTAGTACTAGGATAAAATATAGTTATCATCACTCAGAAACATGGCTACCACCACTAATATATAGACATCCAATAAGAAAAAATGTTTTTAAGAGGACTTTCACAAAATAAATTATTTTCTTACTACAATTACACATTATGTTAATTAATACATTATCCATTCATTAAAATTATTTCATTACATATTTAATTAACCTTATAGGAAGTCCAATCCCTTTTTGTATAATACAACTGAGTCCATGGTTTCACAACATTATAAACATTTCCATTCCAATAAGAACCAAATCCATGAGTTAAAAAATCAATTAACCATTAGTATCACTATTCCATAATTCCATGTAATCTAGTAAGCATCCCAAGATAACATAAAAGAGATACAAAACCAAGGAAAAATAACTCCCTCATGGTATTTAACTTTAATATTATATTCATGGTATCTCTAGGTTATCATTGTAGCTTAGGAAATATTATAAGCATTTGAAACGACATGTAATCTAAGGAAATTACCATATATAGTGTGGATTCAGAAGTATCAATATTATTATGGAAAGAAAAATAATTATATAAATAACTGTATACAAATAATGGTAATCAAATTACATAAAAATTTGGTTCTAAGGAACCCTCTTAAAACAAAACATAAATAATCTCGATTTCAAAAGTGAGATTGGAAGGAAAACCCTTACCTTGGATTCCTTCTCAGTCAGATGTACTCTAAGAACCTTTATAATAAAATTTAGATTTATTATTCATATATTTTAAAAAAATATTTATATTTGTTTGATTTTATACCTTTCATTTATAATTTCTTATTACCCATTTATAATTTATTCTTTGATAAAAGTAATATTTGGGTGTTAATTGTCCTGTTTTCAACACATGCATTGGTCTGATGGTTCCAATACTTGCAACATGGGCATGGGTTAATGACCTATATAAAGTTCATTAAGATTTATAATATATATTTTTTATATTTATATAGTTCTATGATCATTTCATGGTACTTATCATGATGGTTCATATATAACTCTTAAAAATATCCTTTTTGAAAATTTTCATTTCATAAAAAGAATTGATTTTATTTATGAATATACATATATATATATATATTATCATTATATAATTATAAACAAATATTAAATATATCATTATTACATAATATTACAATTATTTATGTTTTATTATTCATTTATCACATAAATATTATGACATCATTCATGTAGGGGTCGAACTGACCCAAAAAGAACACTTTATAACAACTGAATGAGTAAGAAGTAGTTATTCTATAGTAATAATATTACTTTTATAAAATAATAATGATTTGAAATTTTTTTATTAAAGTTTGAAATTATTTTTAATAAGAGTTTTATGAATAAGATACTGAAAAATGATTATGTAAAGGATAACACTTTCATTTAAGGCTTGAATCTCCTCTTAGAGAACCTCTTGGAAAAGAGGGATTTGGGACTCCTTCCTTTAACCATAAGTTCTAAAAAATGATAGATACTTTTTATGGAGATAATTATCTATAGATTAAATATAAATTTGAAGGAAAGGTATAGATTGAGATGGGTAAAGGAGGGACCCTTTTATAGTGGAGAGGTGTTGAACTTTTGTATGTACTCATCATTTAATATTAAAGGAATATCATTCTCAAGGAAAGTTGATCAAAATTTGAAAAACAATGAATATAAAAAAAAGGGGAACTGTATAAATCCATCATAAATACACTTATAGATAATTTTTTGTGACATTTTATGACTTTATCCCTTGATTTAACACTTTTATCTAATTTTAGATTTTATTGTGGTGACTGGATTTTACTTTGATAATTTATTTTTTATGACTAAAAAAATGAACCTTATTACCTAATTTGAAAATTATTATTCCAAATATGATCTTAATTTTGTTATATTAAATATCTAAATGTTATAAAAAATATTTTTAAAATAATAAATGTATAAAACATAAAAATAGTTTTAAATATATATATTTCCAAGCCCAAAAATATATTTATTCTATTTCTTTACCAAATAATAATAATAAGATGAATAATAATTTATTTTATTATACATATAAGTAGTAAAATTTCATTAAAAGCATTATTAAATAGTGATCAGTTTAATTTATTAGTAAAAATAATTAAAATAATAAAAACAAATCTTAAAACATTAACCCTTTTAAAAATTAAATGAATTTAATCACATACTATTATTTATCTTCAAAGCATTCAATTTTTATCAATCCATCATTTTTAGAATAAAATCAATCTTTAAATTACTAATATAAATATATATATTTCAGAAAATATTTTAATTAATTATTATCTTTTTATTCCATTCTTGATTTATTTTTTATTTGTTAATTATACAATTTATAATTTGTTAACAATAATTACAAAAAATAAATGTACCTATTAGATAAAAGTGTATCCCATAACCATATATTTGATTTCCATTCATATATATATATATATATATATATATATATATATAATTTTCATATTTCCAGTGATCATATTCCCAATGTTTATATATATAACCATTGTATTACATTCCAATATATAATCATTCATGCCTCACTAAAATTAATTCACACTATTCATTGACATATTACTAAAAATTATTGTTATATTTATAATTTTCTTATTTCATTCCATTATTTTAATCAGGGGTATGATCTTCATGTCAAACTATGAGGATAAATATTTCATGTCCACAATCATTTTATTTACTTGCGATTTTATTCATATTGTAGTTTTTGTAATGATATTTTATATTTTATTCTTGTAATGCATTAATATTTATCATATATTGTAATATTTTATCTCATTAAAATATATCATTGTTCATTTTTTTAGTGTTTCATGTGAACCAATCTATTCAAAAAATAATTATTTAATGGGAATTACATAGTAAAATTATTCGGTGTTACATTATACCCCCTAAAAATAATTTCGACTTCAAAATTTCATTACTTATATGAAAATAAATGAGCGTAATTATGCCTCATTAGATCTTAAAGATCCCAAATTGCTTCCTCAAACTTATGATTTCTCTAGATAACTTAAACCAACTGAGTGATATTTTATCATAATATTTTATGTCTATAATTTATGATTTTTATTATTTAATCCTCGTAAAGGAGATCAAGTTCTAGTGGTATTACCTTCGAGTTCAGTACTTATGATAGACCAGACTTGTACTTCCACAAAAATGATACATGTAACACATTATTCACTTAGGAGGGGCATGATGGTAGTGTGAGACGATAAGCTACCATCCGCACATGTTCAAAGATTTTGAAATGGAAAATATATCAAGGGTGAAACATTCCATTCTTCCCAAATCTCATAATAATCATCCATGGTGATATTCAAAGGAATACCATATCACTAACTCCAAAAACCAAATTTCACTAACAATTATCAGTATATCTATTCTATAAATTTTGTTATGTTTTAATATGTCAACGAATGGTTTGAATATTCTATCACATATCTTGAGAAATATATAGTCCCAATAGCCTATTCTCTTCAACATCATCCCAACGTATTGAATTTATGCACCTTTTCCCATATAGAGTCTCATAAGGTTGAATTTTTACACTATAATGGAAATCCTTGTTATATATTAAATCTTGTAGGGGAAGGTGTTAATCCTAAACTCCTTTGAAATCCATCAAATGGGATCCCAGTGTATCTTCTAGAATTTGAATAGTCATTTCAAATTGAAGATGATTATGAGGATGATCTATAGTTCTAAATCTCTACTCTTTATTCAATTATTTTCAAATACTTCTTCGAAAAATTGAAGTAATCCTTGGATCTAAATCCTATAAAATGGAAAGTGGTACTACATTGAGACATACCACTTCATTTATGTATATCTTGGAAAGTCGATCGAGCAAGAATCCTTCTCTAATAGAAATGAAATGTGTTAAATATATAATATGATCTACTTTAACCTAAATGGTAATATGGAGATTAAAATTATTAGGTAGTCCTATGATGAAATCCATGGTTATGTTCTCCCATTTCTATATAATTATGTGTAATAGTTTCATCATTCCCATATACAAATGATGTCTATCCCTTGAATTTTTTAAAACCAAGCATCAAGATATATATTCTATAATATTTGTCTTTATGTTGTCCCATAGTAAGTTCTCTTTGTGGTCTTTATACATCTTAATTCTTCCATGATGGATAGATAATTATGATATATATGCATTATCCAAAATATCTAACTTTAATTATGGTATTGAAGAGACACATATTCATTTCCTAAAAATTATAATTACATCATTTTCAATGTTTAACTCTATAATATTCCCTTACTAATTTTATAAATTTTTATCCTACTTATATACATCCTTGATCTTCATAGTTTATATATCTTGTATAAAAGTTTTCTTGGGTATATCCCCCCTTTTCAACCTTTATTAATGATATCTATTTCAAAGGAAAATATTTGAGAAGTATTAATCCCCATATATTTGATTGAACAAGTAATCAATAAAGGGAAGTGAATACTTTTACTTAATACTAATATTGTTAAGCTCGTCATAATAAAACCCTTATCCATGTTATATTGGAGCTACTTATTTAATTAGTCTAATACAATCAAGGACATTATATAAGGAGTCTTTGTTATAGGTATAGTATCTTGTATGATTTCTATGGAAAACCCAACCTCATGGCCTAGAGGAAAACTAAGAAACCATTTAGTAAATATATCTAATTATTCTTATAAAATATGAAAAATTTTAATTTTTGGTTCCTCCCTAATCATTTGAGTTATATACCCCTCATGATCAGGTATCAAGTCCCGTATAAACAAATTAATTTCCATAGGAATATCATACTCATCCTTGTATCGATAGATGATCATCAGTTGATCATGAAATATTAATTTCCTATCTTGGAAATTAATATGTTCTTTATGTAGATAGATCAAATTGATGCCCAAAAATCAAATAAAATTTTAATAAATGGAGAATAATAATATTTGTATGAATAAAATTCCCATAAAATTCTACCATAGAGTATTTATAGACCTGGACTGAAATAATAATTATATTATAAGTTTTCAATTATAATTCAACATATAATCATCAGGGTGATGATTTGATTCCCTTAAAAAATTTCTATAGATATAAAAGAGTAGTTAAAACCAAAATTAAATAAAAAGTTTTAAATTATTAATTGGATTATGTATACCTTTCACCACTTCATTTTTATGTCCCATATAAATAGTTATGATTATATAGGTTTTCCCTATATCCCATGTATTAATAGTTTTTTATGTCTATTCTCATCATTAACCCTTGGATTAGTGAACTAGATTAAAGAAATTTCATACTCCTTACAATTAAAGTATTGAAGTGTGGGTTGTGGATTAAGATGGGCTTTATTTTCATCCATTTAATTAACTTTCCTACTTAGGTCTCTTTGATATTAAAGTAACTTATAACCTTCCCTTTTATACTTAAAGAATTTAACTTTCCCATTATGGAAATTATATTCATGCTTCTTTCCAAATTATTGGCATGTAGAAAGATTAATTTTCATTCCTCTATGGGTTTTATCATTTCAGTTTCCTTGAAAATACATTTTTCTATTATTTCTTCCAAAACCATGAGAAAAATGGGAGTCTTAAGTCCTAATTTCAACTTTTTTATCACTTCAAACAATTTATTCATGTCTACCAGAGTCTATTATATCAAACACCTTTTGAAGACATGGTTTTAATCTGTAAAATAAATTATATATTTTTCTTTTAGATTCAATGATAAAACTAGAAATAGACCTTGAAATTCGTTTGAAATTTGTTTCATAGATTCTAATAGATCCATTATCCATTTTATTTAACTCCAGAAATTCCCTCTCAATTATAGTGTCAATAATTTCAAAAAAATATTTATTGAAAAATATCTTATGTAACTCATCCCATTCCATGGAGTCTATTTTTTTATCCTAATTCATATTCATAATGAGATTCTACCATTGATCAACTTCAAATACCAAACGATAAACATCAATTATAACCTTTTCAGGCTATTGAAACTAGATAATGGAAAATAATCTCTTTTTATTGATTCATTTCCCATAAATTAGTGGATTAGAAAACCCACTAAATAAGGGTGGGTGCTTCCACATGAAGGACCTAATGAAGAGTTTTTATTTCAGTGGTACATTTTCTAGTTTGACATGATTAATGTTTCTATTCATATCTTGAGAGAGTTAGGTGATCATGTCCAATATATTTTTCACTCTATATCCCATCCTATTTGGATACTCATTTGGTCGGTGACTACATTTTTCATCATAATCATTATTAAATTGATTCCTACTAGTTCTTTCCATTGTCTAAAACCAAAATATCATAGACTCTAGTAACTAAGATTTGATGTTTAATTTTTTTCATTGGTATAATATATAATTGATCACATCACATAGGATTGAAAATTAAGTAGTCTTAGGAGAATAAATACATACAGATTTCTATATTACATAGAAAATATAAAATATAACTTATAAACTTCATAAAAACTATCTTATTCATTTTAGCACATATTTGAATTTATTTTAATATCCCTTATAGATATAATAGGGAATAAATGGGTCATATTATATTCCTAGTAAGAGGTTGAGTATAATGGAATCTATCATTAATACACAAGGCATAAACAATATGACAAAGTGAATTATCATTAAATAATCCATTTAATAAATATTTTAATCATAAAATATATCCATGGAAAATATTAACATATAAATGATAGGGATAATCATAACTTATTTCTCAATGTTGTAATTCTTAATGTCATACATATTAATCATACTCACATGGCCTCGTTCAAAACACTTTCAATACCAAATAAGTAAGTCATATGATTTGTTTGTATCATGAGACCTACCTGATGCATCATGGGATTATATAATTCTAGGCCTCACCCATCACATACATATGTCCAATTAATTAGTCATATATTGAAAAGAATAAATTTTATTATTATTATGCATTAATAATCAATAAATATTTGTATTGAATCATTTATAGGGAATGTTAATATTCCCTATATAATAGAATAACTTTGTTAATAATATTACTTCAAATAAAACCAATTATAGAAATATTTATATGCTTTATAAAATATTTAAATATTAAAAATTATACTAAAAATATCTATGGTAACAAATAACAATAATATACAGGTTAAAAATAAAGTCAAAATAATGATACAGAGTGATAGATAAGATAACATCAAAGAAGTGAATGAACAGAGAACAAAACCTTATGTGAAAATTTTGGTATAAACCATAAATTAATAATGTATTAAAGGATTAAAAATCATAATTTTTTTTGGTTTTTTTAATATAAGTCTTTTATAAAATAAATAGGACAATGTAAGCGAAACTATAAAAATATTTTTCTATAAAGTTGTTTTAACTTTAGAGAAAAAAAAAGTTAAAAGTTGCTTCCAAAGCTATATTCGTGAGATATCCAAGAGAAATTAAAATATTAATTATAAAATAATATAAAATAATTTAATATTTGAAATATATGATTCTTATGTTATAAAATATTTAATGGAAGATAAAAAAACACATAAGTGAAATTAAATCCATTTTCATAAATTTTAAGAAAATAATATCCTTTTATTTTGGTAACATTAAAAGAACTAAAAAATTCAAAAAAATTGGGATTAAAAGTTTCTTTAGAAAACCCTAAAAAAATTAACAGGATCTAAAAAATTAATAATTTCCACGACTGTGGAAAATAATCATGCATAAAACATAAAAAATGGATTTTTTTTACACTTTTGTATAGAATTCCAAAACATTATACTATAGAAAAATTAAAAAAATACATTTAAAATTGTGTATAAAAATTCAAGTAAATATAAATTTATAATGATAAATAATTTAATAAATAAAAATAATATTCTTCAATCAAAATAAATAATATGTACATGGAATATAACGATATCTGACCAAATAGGAGAAATAAGATCGATTTTTCTTATAAGAATTCTTTCAGTTTATTTGAGTACCAAAGAGAGGGAAAATAGAAATTAGACTTTAAAATAAAATAAATAATAAAATTAGAAAAAATTATATGGTTTTTAGGAAAGAAAGAATATATAAATCCCCCAATATAAATTAAAATATAAATAATCCCAGTAAAAGTGAGATTGAAAAATAATCAATTTCCTTGGATTCCCTCTTGGTTGAACACATTTTATCCTTTGGAATTATCAAATTAAATTTATAAAATAATTTAGTCATAAAATTTTCCATCTATATTTTATTTTTTAAGGTCCATTTATAATCTTATGTCATTCTTTATTACATAGTTTTTTCTTACATCGGCCACTTGACGTTTTTCGGTCAGTTTCTCAAAAACTACTTCTATATGCTGACCATGGTCAAGGTGTTATAAAATAGTTTCATAATATAAATAATTTTAGAGATAAGTTTTAATTATTATTATAGTGTATAAAAATTTTTATAGTTTAATAAATTTTCAAAAATATATCAAAACTACGAAAATATTTGTGTGTGCTTATTTTAGGTGATTAAATTTTATAATTACCATTTATTATTAATATTATTAATATAAAGGACAAATTATCTTTCCAAATACTCAATAATATTATAAATATAACATTTAGGCATTAAATTTATTCTTTTCAACCATCTATGAAAGGCGATGATGAAAAAGGAAATATGTTGTTCGTGGATGTGGTAGTTATTGCGTACACACGAGTGACGTTTTCATTTTTCTAATGAAAAGGAAGGAATTTAAATAGTGGTTCATATTTAAATAATTATTATTATTTAATTATGATAATTTTTATTGAGTAAATCCATCTATATAACCATCTATATAATTAGGTGATAAAAATGAAATACTTCATAAATGGAGATGGTAGTCTGCACATACACATGAGTGATGTTTTCATTTTCCAATAGATAAAATGAAAGTAGATAATTATTGTACCATAAACATTATATAATTTTAGTAAAATAATGATATTTATTTCTCTATTTTAGTATGGTTATAGAATATTTTTTGGTTTTTTAAGAATAAATGAACATGAAAAACTCATTTAAAAAAATTACCTCTTCCTTGGATATCCTCCTTTGGATTACACCTAAAACCTTAGTGAGGAAAAAACTATAGAGCATGATAAAGAGAGTTTTAAAGATATTTGTTTATGTATTGATTAAGTCGAGGCCCATAAAGTGTGTGTATAAGTGAGTTGGTGAATATAACCTTTTATAAGTGAGAGGGTGGCACTTTTGTAGATACTTATAACTTTGAAATAAAATATTCATTTTCAAGGAAAAGTGAAACCAAATATGACCAATTTTGAAGATAACGTCATGTAGGTCTAAATAAACTCATATAATAGAATTGATGTAATGTTTTTGTGGAATTTCAAGCCTTATCCCTTAGTTTAACCCCCGCTTTAACCTATTTAACCTTAACTGCGGTGAAAAAATATTACCATGGTAACTCTTTTTTATGAGAAAAAGGAAATTGACCTTGTGAAAAAAGTTGAATATCCTGATTATATATATTAAAAAAATTATTATATTTAATTTATAATTTTGTAAAAAATAAATTTTAATCTCAGCATTCATAAGGCGTAAAAAAATATTTTTAAAGAAAATTCATTTTTAAGCATAAAAAGCTGTTTCTTATCATTTTATGCTAAGTAAAAAACCATTATATGAATTTTAATTTAATTTAGTGAATATATTATCAATAAATTTGATCAAAAAAATTATTAGTTGTTTTTAATTTAATTTATTAAAGATAAAAACATATTACAAACATAAAAATAAATCTTCTTATAAATGTCACTTTTACTATCAATGATGTTATTTTCATTTATAACTAATTTGAAATAAATTTTTGAATGATTATTAATTTTATTTTTTGTCTAAATATTAAATTACACCTGGTAAAATAAATTTAACAAAAACATCATTGTAATTATTAATTAATATTCATTTTTAATGAAAATTTCCAAAAAAAACACATTAAGCTGATTTTGACATGATAAATCCAAAAAATGATGTTCAATTTATCAAATTTTAATTCAAAAATTATTAATTTTTTCTATTGGAATAATAAATTATTATTCTAATTATAGTTTCTTAAGGATAAGATTCTTACCTACTATAATCAATACTTTGGTCTTATAAAAACCAAAAAAATGTTAGTGTGAGTATCAAGAAATAATAAGAGTAAAAATCATATAATAAGGGAAAATAAATCCAAAATTATGATGCCTTACTTTCATCCTGACATTTTAAGTTTATCCTGTATCACTTTTTTTATCATAGGTTTTTTTTTGTTATACCCCCTTTGTTCTTCATAACATATTCCACATATTTAAGTAAACGTTACTTTGATACCAATTGAGATAAATAAACCATAACATACATACATATTACAAAAATTTACATGAATATTTTTTATATATCACAATAAATCAAACCCCATAACCTAAAGTTTTATTGACTTTGAATATTAGATACATAAACAACCAATTTCAGTAACATTCTTCATAATATACCACAAACATTCTTCACATATGTTACCCTTATAGACATATCATACATAATAATCTTAAACATAACTTGGGGAATTGGAACATAAGAATGGATGAGATATAATACTTAGTAAGGGAAAACATGAGAGATAATAATCAAATATAATAAGTGATAATAAGATGAGCATGAGGGTATGAGAACATAATCGAGGTACATGGACATATCATCAGATAATCATACCCAATAACCCGTAGATCATAAATCATGAGTCCTATCATAAGACCTTTTGTTTAATATAAGGCACGAGTAATAGGATTTTAGAAACATGATTCAATAATCTAATTCCATAAAAACACATAATATGTATAAGAATGTGGAAAAATAATATGACATATAAATAAGTATATAAAGTCATTTTTTATTTCTAGGATCCCTATCAAAACCATCATCATTGAGTATATATAGTATCATAGTAGATTGGGTTCACTCTCTATTCTTATAAACATAATAAATAGAGTCCCATAGTGGTTTGGGTTCACTTTCTAATCCCTTACATGTTATCTCACAAGATACAAAACCTTTCTTAATTCGCTGGAGGGAAACTAATCATGTTCCCACCCATCATATAATTAAAACCCATATATATGTTTTCCATATGAAAAACATTCATAATTCCATCATAGCATAATTAACCCATAACGAATGGGTTTCAAGAAAATTTTACAAAACATGATTGTAATCCATCCAAAAAAAATAAGGTTGATGGTATCAATAAATAATATCATCATTGAATAATAATAATAATTAATTTATATTTAAATAGGTTAAAAATACTTCATCATATCATTTGAAAATTAATTAAAAAATAAGAAGAAATACCCTTTACATTTTTATAAAATTTATTTTAATGGGAAATATTTAATAAAAAAAGATAATAAGAATTACTTTTAGAAAATCCTGAAAACATATAAAGTAATATTCACTAATAAAAATTGACACAAAGGTTGGAAAATTTGTTCTTGCTAAAGGTGTTAAAAATTAATATACTTGCACAATTTTGTAAAAAATAAAATCATCAAAAAATGACTCGTTCGAAAATCATTATAAAATAATCCTTCTAGATTTTTTTGAAAAAAATAAATATAATAGAAAATGGAATTAATAAATAATTGTATTATATATATAGATATCTATAAAATATTATAAATAATATATACATAAAGGATAAATATTCTAGATTGAAAAGAATAGATAAGGTCGATTTCACTTACAAGCATCCCTTCAATTGAGTTATGATGAAAACTGAAAGGAAATGGTAAAAATACATGTAAAACCTATAAATAAATATAGTATAATAAAATGGGTGGCTTTTTAGATAAAAATAACATATAATTTTCACCAATTTAAATTTAAATATAAACAATCATGAATTCAAAAGTGAGATTGGAAATAAAACTCTTACCTTATTATTTCTTAGTCTGACATGATCTAAGATAGGGTAAAATAAATTTAGATTTATTATACATCTATATAATAAAAATATTTATATTTATTTTATTTCATTTCATTTATTTATAATTTCTTATTACCCATTTATTAATAATTCTTTGATAAAATTAATATGTGGGTGTTAATTGTTTTTTTTCATGCATGCTTCAGTTATACAGTTCTTATCCTTACTATATGAGCATTGGTTCATCACCTCTATAATTATAATGAATTTTTATTATATTTTTGTGATGTTTCTCTATAGTACCATGGCCATTTCATGGAAATTATGGTGATTGTTATCATGGAATTCTTAAAAAAATCCTTTTAAAAAAAATATTTCACAAAAAAGAATTGATTTTATTAATGAATATAAATATAAATATATATTAATATTATAGAACTATGAAAAAAAAATTACTAATTATTATATAATATTAATAATAATTAAGTTTTCATAATAATTTATGATATAAATATTATAACAATGTTCATGTAGGTGGTAAAACCATCACAAATAAGAACACATTATAATGACTGAAAGAGTAAGAACAAGTTATCATATTGTAATAATATCACTTTTCCCAAAGATTAATTTTTTATAAAACATATTATAAAATAGATAAATCAACTTTAATAATAAGTGGATAAAGAATACGTAGAATAATTATTATGGAAAATATAGCACTTTGGTTGAATTACTAAATCTCTACTTAGAGAGCCTCTTGGAAATAAGGTATTTGAGACTCGTTATTATGAGAAGTGGTTCCCAAATGTGATATAATATTTTAATATAGATAATTTTATTATATATTCAAGATAAATTTGAAGTATATTTTTGATTTTATGTGGGTATAGTTGGTGTTTTTATAGGTGAGGGGTGTATTTTCTTGTAAATACCCATTAGTTAATATTAATGAAATATAATTCTCAAGGAATATAGAACCAAATGTGATAAATAATTAATTTGATATAATGGGAGGTATACAAATCCCTCTTATACATACTTATACATAAATTTTTATGATATTTTATGTCTTTATCCCCCAATTTATTACTTTTATCTAATATTAGCCTTTAACATGGTGACTAACTTTTACTTTGGTAACTTATTTATTCTGAATAAAAATAAAATGGAACTTATTTCCTATTTTGGACATGATGAATTCAAATATGATATAAATTAGATTATATTTATGGAAAATTAAATTTTAATTATAAAAAAAACTTTTTTAGAAAAATTGAGAAACCACAAAATTTCCAACACATGAAACATCAAATAGAATAGAAGATTACAAAATTATTGAAAGTAAACTTGAACCTATTAGAAGATATATCCATAAAAAGATTCAAGGATAGATCGGTTACCTTTTTATCCATTTCATCTTTGATAATATATTTAAAGATATAAACCTTCTTATCCCATGCTTGGATGAATTCCTCCACTAATATATTCTTTTCATTGAAGCCTCTTATCAAGATTAGGTATTTCTTGTTTGTCCAATCGCTCCACTCCTTATTTTTGTCCACATAAAATTTTCTATCTTCCATCTTGTCTGGATCCTCATCATAGGAATTAATAATAAATTCCTCCACCAAAATTTATTCCTCTAATTCTAGGAGAAGTTACCACTTTTCCCATACTTCCTCACCTGCTTCCTGTTGTGTTCCATTCATAATTTTCATTAATGCATCAAAATTTTCAGCCTCATTACCAGACAGACCCTGGGGAATTATCATTTCATCCTCAATTATCACAAAGCCTCTCTGGGACCAAATTCCCACCATGTCACCCATTTTCTCACTGCAATGTTCCTTAGAACCACCATTATTGACCATTATAAAATCATTAAGTAGGTTTAATCTTATCTCTTTCGCCATCTCCTTCTCAAAAGAATCATGTTCCAATTCCTTAGACCTAATTTTCTTGTCTAAACTTGTCTCTACTAGTTTAGTTAGGTATTAATAATCTTTACACCCCTTAAATATCATATTATTTCTTACAATGAAACTCCCCAAATTCATGATTCCATTATTCCCCTTATTTCTCCTTAGATTGTGAAAACCTCTACCGAACCATTCATTTGAACTATCATCTGATACTTGGCCACAACTCTCCCCATAACTCTTGCTCTGAGAATTTGGATTTCTAAGACCAAACTTCTTATCCCAGACCTTTAATGTTTTTTCTCATATTTAAGCAGGACATGGTTCATATTAGGTTGGATCCCTTATTGACCTCCACCCACTCCTCATACCTTTTCAGAGGTTTCTCATGAATCAAAAAACCCATATATCCTCATCCATTTATCAACTCTGCCCTTGCATTAGGGGTAAATCAACTACCATGATGCACAACCCCCATATAGGATCTCATAAAATAATTTTTTGTAATATGCACCAAATCACCAAAAACATTCACCTCCTTAGTAACCAATAATTTTGAAGGATCCTTCACAACTGATTCTAGTTTGAGCATGAATGTTTCCATTTTAGCTTCACCTAGCCTCTATCCCAAATTTACCGATGTCAGCCAAGATTTGGATTTACATAATCGAATAGCATCTTCCAAACATTACGAAACAATCTAAAACTACCAAAATCCACTATATTTTAGTGGTATAATCAAATTTTGTTACTCATCTCATAGATTCTATATGAATATCCCCATTATAATTTTCAATTATATCTTCATATTCATGGATTAAGTTAGGCCCTTATAACTAACAATGAAATCCAATCCCCTTTAGTTTTCTCACTTCTTACAATTAAATATAATTAAGATCTTGGTCTTTCTTTACATAGAGCCTAAATGATAAAGTAATTACTAATGTTGGTGTTTCTAGTTTTTGAAATACACTACCATTAGGTTATTATACTAGAAAAATTACAGCCCTTAAAAAGTCTGCATAAAGCATCTAAGATTTTTTATTTCATGTTTCTTACTAGTACCCATCCAAAGGTCGCACTATGACAAGAATTGTGTGAGGTTTTTCTCATAGTTAATTATGCATTTGAAAATTATGAAGGTGGGATTCCCAAAATTTGGAGGAGTAGTCACATCAATCCTTTTTTAATATGGATTCCTTAGTGGTTTCACTAGTGTGTGTATTCCCTCTATGTATTCGATTTGAGTAGCAAGGGACTAGATAGAGTTAAGGATCTTAAGAGAGACTATCGTCAAAGATGATTCTCAAGAAGAGGAAGCAGAAATATACTATTATATTTAACATCATTTTGTATATTTTTGAATCCATTTGGAGCCATCCTAGGGTACTTTGCTTGATATGATGGTAATTGATACCCCAATATAGGGAATTCATGATAATCAATGGCCATCAAGATCAGGTTGATGGGTTAAATAATCCCTGAATCATTTTCCTTTATGTATTCTAAAATTTTTGGTTGAGTGGTTTCTTCTCCTTGAGGATTATTTTATGAATGAGGCCTATTAGTCTCTTCCTAGGAGTTTTACTCAATATGAATATTTCTTTTAAGTAATTTTTCTTTGGTCCACCTCCTCTCTACCAACTCCTCTTCGTATTATTATAGATTTTATTCAGAAAAGAGAGTCTCAACATCTTAAAGTGGTGTTTGGGATATATCCACTCCTTTCCATTTATCTCTTATTAAAGCATGTTAAATATGAATTAGATGGATATTCAGACGAGATAAAAAATACTGAGTCTATATCTGATTTTGGGAACACATTCCTTCTTCATTTTTTTTGGAGTGTATCGTGTTTTGAATAGATAACTAATCTATTCTATATTATATTTAAATATTGTTTTCAATATTATCTTTTAATCTAACACCAATGAAATTCAATAGAACATATCAAGCAGGGGGAATAAAATCTATATTTTCAAAAGAGTAATAGGGTTTATCAACGTCCTTTGAGTATCCATCGAGAAAAATATCACAACCCCCTTGGTATCTTCCATCATGGTGGACTATTTTAGCTTATGGCCATTTATAGGATTATCTTTTCTGAATAAATTCTCCTATAGAAGTAATTTTTAGATGGTAGTTATGAGGGAATCACTAATAGCTTTTAGTGAATGCTTCCCTAGTGATGAAGGGGGAACATAGTGGGAGAAAGTTTTGGGTGTATTTTTTAAAGTTTCTCCTATCCTGGAAAAATATAACTTCCTCATAGTAGGTGAGGGTAATAATGCCCCCATACATATGGGTTGAAGCTAGTTCAACTCTTCCACTATCATGAACTTTATCTTCTATAGATTTTATGATCCCATGTGTAGTGTTAGTGGTAAAAATGTTATAATACCCAGGGGTTGTGGTTTCTCCTATATCACTAATGAGGATGTTGTTTTCATGTCCTTCCCAGATTTTATCCCTTAACCAAATAATGATATAGATGTAGTGCATGTTATGGGTGTTATTTTCTCACCGTTAAAGGAGCCTCTATGGTTGTGGGATTATATTTCCTATAATGGAAGGCCTATTTGACTTCATTGGTGGATTGGTGTAGGAGTTTATTGACATTCCGCTCCCACTAAGTACACCATTTTTAAGCTCTTGGAACAATAGGATTTCATTAGAAATATTAGTTAGTATATGTAGACTCAAAACCTTAAATTTGTCTTGAGGTGATGTCATTTTATGTTTCTTTACCTGAAAAACTCTATTGTCCATTTAGTGGGGAAAATTCAAATAAACAATATTCACCCCACCCTCTAAATCACACATCATGTAGGTTATTAGTGATTATCAATCAAAGATACATTAAACTATTAATGAAATCGTGTATTTTAAAATGATAATCTGGTGGTAAAGATCACTCATTTCATTGATGTGGTTGGTGTACTCTTCATTAGATAAATTTTTGTCTTGAAGATGATGGAATGTTTCCCATAGTTATGACATAGAAAAGGTATAAACTCTTCTTTTAATATCTCTAGAATGTCATGTTGGGGAATATTCATGGACTAGCACATGAATGGTATATTACCTTCAAACAAATCCTTCCATATGAATATGAAATTTTCCTAATCTTTAAAGAGGGACTCCCTGACCAGATCCATCCATAGTGGTTGTTTCCCTAATGACTTATCAATGGGGGTTAGATTATTTTTAACCTACTAGTTGAATACAATGGTGTTAGGTTTGGGTAAAGTTAATATAATGACCATCATACTAAATCAAACATTTATAGGGATGAAAAAACATTTATTAATGATATGGGATCGATTGTATTTTTCCTCAATATCTCAATTTCCCCTCTATATGAGGAAAGTATTGGAGTAGTTTTGACATAGGGAGGAACTTTATGCTAATAATATTGTCTATTGTAGGAGGAACCTTCATAATGATCACTATAGGTACAATATATATAGTTTTCTTCTAATTTTACATCATGGGGATATACACCATATTGGGTTAATGTTTTGTCATAGGGAGGACCTATGCAACATATTATCTAGTGAGGACCTTAAAGGTTTTAAGTTTTTCTTTTATGGGTATGATATTCATATAAACAACCATATAATGAGTTTTCAAGGGGAGTTCCTACTTTCATGTTAATATTTAGACTATTGGGATGACCTCTATAGTTGGAGTCATGTAGAGGACCTATGTGGTTGATCTTTCTATTATTATGGGAAGGGTCTTTTAAAAGAGTATTGTGGGGAGGACCTTCAAAGATAATGATCATAGTATCATGGGGAAAACCATTTATCCATTTATACCTTCTCATAATGAGTAAGAACGAGAATATTCTTATGGAAATATTCAAATATGTCAAAGGGCCTCAATAATATCAGTGTTCATTAGGGTTGGGACATGCTCTTGGATTGCATGATGCCCTTAAAGAGTTATTTTTTCTATATATTTGTGGTTGGATAACCAATTTTAGGACCTCGATTATGACTATATTCACGTACTATAAAAAACAACCCTTATGCATAAAATAACTCCTAGGTGACTCCCTATTCATCATAATAATATGATGACAATTTCCTTGAACATCTGTCAAAATATTTCAGCATGATCCATATACATGGGATGGAATGAGGGTAAAAGACTACTCCTTGTTTTCAATCACTATCATAATATACTGATATGATCTATAGGTGAGGAGGGTAATAGGGTCCTACCCCTCATATGATGCCAATGGTATATGTTGATGGGTTTGATATGTTTGGGTAGGTATATAAGAATGGACCTGTATTATTGTTGGAATGTATTGTAAACCATCTTTGATGGGAGAATTAAGAAGGTCCTTTTCATGAACTATCGTTGGGATATGTCAACGAAATCTAGCTAGAACAAGGATATAATCCCCCCACTAGTCTTTATTCTTCACTAGGATATACCAATGGTCCTCTTAAATGGGACTAGTAATATAGGTCTACTCTTGTGTAGTCATTGAGGTATATCGATGAGTGACATATCTAGTATTTCTACAAACTCTCATGTGTATTTAAATGATTAAATCCACACTATTTTTAAAATTTCAATGGAATTACTCATTTCTAGAGTTTAGATATATTTTAGGAATTTTTTAGAAAATTATATAATTCACTATTTTTAAATGTTATTAAAAATTTTGGGAAAAACTATTTAGGAAATGTTTTTATTTGAGTTTTTGGAAGAAAATTCATTTTTAATCTTGAAATATATAGATTTTTTTTCATATATCATATGAATTTCTTGATCATAATCCTTTTTACATATATATTTTGAATTTTTTTCCTCTTTTTTAAGTCTTTTCCCCAACATTATCTGAATTTACCATTTGAATTTTCTATCATTGTATCACTTTTATTTTGATTGTAATTATTTGATTCCATCGCTCTTTCATCCTAATTTTTCTCTTTACATCATATGAATTTTGGTCGATCATATGATTTTGAGCTACCATATGATTTCAAACTCAATGATCGTATGAATTTTCTATTCCATACAACTTTAGAAGTCATAATAAATGGAAATTAAAATAAAAAAAATTTAAAGTCACATGATTTTAGGAAAATGGTGCACTTATACATCTCGTTCAGCACATGTGGATTCATTTAAAAAGGAGATCAAGATTTGATACTTGTGGGAGATTTAAAGGTATAATTATAATAGAAAAAATAAATTTATTCCATGCATGGAGAATTTACTATTTTCAACCTAGTAAAGTGTATAAGAATTCACTTCTCTTTCCACTTGGAAGGAGATTGGGGATGAGTTGTTTCATGTACATTAATGTTAACTATGAGTGATTGAAGACTAATAATTATTTCAAATAATTTTATCTCCATCATGGGAATATAAGTACATCATGAACCTCATTGAATGAAAGTTATTGGAATTAAGAAAGGATCGGCTATCCATTTTTCACCATCTATCCAATTGTGTAGTGAGAGAGTAGAAGGATAAGGGAGATGATTTAATTATTCTCGACTAAAATCCCAAGTTTTAGGGGTAATGAAGATTTATTACATTTCCCTATTTATTTTTTCACTTCATTGTAATATTTTTATATTTCACTATATACTATTTTCTTCAATAAAGAGGGTCCTTTTTTTATTGAATTCATAATTTTATAATCTTTTTTGGATGGTTTTCTAATATAGGAAGTAAAATTGTTTATTTCATTGTTTAAATTTCTTAGGTGGGGTTGTACCTTTGAGCATAGTGATTTCAATTAGGTTTAGTTATTTGTAGGTCTTTGATAAGTTAAATCTCTTTTTTATAAGTAATAAAAACCATATCATGGTTTTGGTATGATATTAAAGATGAATTAGATGTTAAAATTGAGGTCTTGAGGTGTACAATGAGAAATTAAATTAAATACTGTTTTTATACAAGAAATAAGGGAGTGTGTGAAGGTCAATACTAGTCCAAAATGGCTAATTTTAAAATTTGGTTTTCACCCTAATTTCTGATCTATTTTCAACTTCCAATTATCATTCCTTATTTCCAAATTTTTTTAGTTAATTTTAAATTTTTTCAACCTTTTCAAATAATAAATTTAGTTTTATTCTATAAAAACAATAGAAAGTGATAGTTTTGAAATGTAATATATAACCTCCTTGATACGAAACCCTAGGGAAGTTATATTACATTATTTAGGGGATAATTTGTTTCATTGATACCCATGAAAGACATCACTACCAACTTATATGCATTTTTTAGAACATTGCCTAATTTATTTTAATATTTTTATATGTAAAAGGGTTCCAACCCTGATTTGTTTTCTTTTATACCCTAATTTTTTAGCAATATCCATTCTAGACATAGAGAAATTATAATTTCAACTAATTTTAGTTGGGAATCTAGTAACACCCCAAGAGTAAGTCCTTTTGAACCTGAAATCACAATTTCTGACAATATAACACTCAAATAATTTCTTTCATCTTATAAAGATAATAAAAAACATCCAGTACAATACCCCAATGAACTATATTTGAGATCAAATACTGTTTCATTCACTAAATTATAAAATACAAAGAACTTCCAAGTGAGGATCCACATAAACACCCTCAATAATTTAATTATATTTGTGATAATGTGATACAAAAATAAGTTAATTCAGATCAAATCAAACTTATATATTTTTATTTTTCCCTAGAAGGAATTTCTAAAGAATTTTGTTTCTATTCACATTCAAATTTGATTAGGGATTTGAATGAAATGAAGAATCTTTTCCTGAGAATTTTTTACCTGCTTCTAGAACTAATAAAATTAGAAAATAAATTAATGGGATCAGACAAAATCATGTTGAAACATTTCATAAATATTGGAAAATATTCAAAATACTTTTTTTAGTTTCCCCCACTACCAAATCATTGAACAACTTTTATTCAATGCGTTTATGGTGGTTTATGAATTAATGATAGGAGCATGATAGATACTACTATATACATGGATTTAGTTGAAAAAAAAACCCAAATATTATTTAGAATTTAATTAAAAAACTATCCTAAAATGATAAAACAAATTGTAATAAGAGGCATGATTCATGTAAAATATACTAAAAAACTTCACACATACACTTCTAAAAATAGCATGATTATGATCCACCTTAGTTATCTTACCATAATGGTTAAGTCAATGATGTTGTACAGTACTTCACCAACCACACTCAAACCTGAAATAAGTTTCAAATTAGTATTTTATTTTTTAATTTTTGCTCCCAAGGAATATTTTATTGATAAATTTCTGCAAATGAAAGAATATTCTTAAAATTACAATATTGTGTTCCCAAAAATACATTTTTAATCAACCCAAAATTGATCTTCTTTTAACTATTCAAAACATTAACCAAATATTGAATAACCAACCCAGTGATATATTTAGACATCGTGAATAACCAAACAGATTTTCTAAGTTTGATCATGTAATTATCAACCAAGATACTTCAATGAGAAAGTAATTGATTAATCTAGAAGAAGTTTTCTAACTAAAAAACTAACCCAAAAACCATAAAATCAACTTGAATAATCCATTAGGAAATAATAAGAAACATTAAGTAAAAAACCTATCATGATGAATAATTTTATGACTCAAATGGGAATATTAAATAATAATTTTTATAGCATGAGAAATCAAATTAGTAGAGGTTTACCTTCAAAACCTCAAGTGATTTTTAAAGAAAAAGGAAAATAAAATATGATTTCCAAAGAAATTTGAAGTGGAACCAAGGTGAATAACCCTAAAAATAAAAATATAAAATATATTACCAAATGTAAAAATATACAATATACTTATAAAACTATTTTACATAATTTAGATCCTATTAAAGAAGGAAATTTTTTTCATAAAACCTGTAGAAAATTTTTAACATGTTTTGGAAGAAAAATAAATTTCAAAAGAATAATACTTGCTTGGAAGAACTAAAAGTGATTAAAAGATGATGATAAGACCTTATTTATCAGAAAAAATGCTACAAATGATCCATAAATATCCAAACCATCAATTAGTTATCATATGAGTAACCCACTAGTGAAGAAACCCATTAAAGTTTCATTTGAAAAAACATTTAATGACTTTTAGGATAGTTCATATAAATGTTACATTGATTGATACTATGAAACAAATTCTACGGTTTTTCAAAATTTTGGAAAAAAATTGTTCTTATTAATATAACATCAATGGAGGATAGAAAGTGACCTTAAGGAGGAATATTTCCTCCATAATCCAATAGTACTTTCACATAAAATGCAATTATCCATAAAATATTACCATTAATTTAACCCTAGGGTAGTGTAAATTCAAGGATTTTAGACTAGATTCTGGTGATACTATAAATTATATGCCCCATTTTATTTACTGGACTTTATAGGTCAAAGATTTGAAACCTACTAGAACAACAATTCAATTTGTTAACTGGAGTATAACTAAACATACTTGAGTTATAGAGGAAATTTTGGTTTGGGTAAGAGATATGATTTTTCATAGTGATTTTTATGAATTGTATATAGATGGTGATAGTTTTAGTATAAATGTATCTGTAATTCTTAGGAGACCTTTTTGAAAAATACTAATTCATTCGTTAATTTTCAAAAAACAACCTTTTATGTTGAACTAGGATGAGAAGTGGTTCATTTTAACATTTTTCAGTCTATAAAACACCCAATGGAATATCACACATCCTCTTAAGTGAACATGAATGAATTGTTTTCTACTAATTTATTTACTCATTTTTCATGCAATAAACCACTAGCTATTTTTTCTTAAAATAAAGCTTTTTTTATTAAATTTTGTGTACATGAGAAAGAAAATGATGCGCAAAAAGAAAATTGTCATACTGAAACTACTCCATATGAACTTGATATTTTTTAAAATTTTAAATAAAATTTCATTGAAACTACTGATAATTTTGAAAAAATAAACCTTATTACTATAATTTTGAAGAAAATTATAATTATACATGTTAAACCACTACTGAATAATTTAAAATTTATAAAAATATGTTGAAAATTCATATTTTCATGTTCCTTCAATTCTAAAATTTTTCTGGGAAATCACTCTTGTAAAAATACTATTGGATATCCTATTTTACCCAAGTTAAATTTAAAATCTAGTAATTTTTTAATAACTTAAGGTCTTAAATTGTTTTTGAAGACTCACAGAAACCCTCCTTGACAAGAGAAAATAGCCATGTGTTATAACTGAAACCATTTCATGAAACTCTCAAATATGTTTTCATAAGTGATAATGATGAATTTTATATAATAATTTCCAATAATATATAAAAGTATCAAGGTAAAAAACCTTTAAAAGTAATTATAATACAAAATAAATCTTTATGTAAGAATTTATCGATTCTTATTGGAATTAGTATCTCAATTCTCTTGTAAATAATCTTATTAGAAGATAATTACAAACTTTTTTAGAAATTTCAATTGAAATTGAATCCAAAACTATTATAATTTATTAATAAATAATTAACTACCTTTTTTGTTACTTGAATCAATTTTCTCATATTTGATATCCAATGGGTAAGACTTATCCAAGTTATTCTGAAAAAGATTTTCTTTAAAATTTCAAATATTGAATTTGGTAATATTTTTCTATTAAGCTTATAAATAAAAAGAGAATGTGTATTGATTATAGAAAAATCAATTTTATGACTTAGAGGGATCATTTTACTCTCTCATTTCTAAACCGATTTATTACCATATTAACTAGACATAATCATTATTGTTTTCTTGATGTATTTTCTGGTTACTTTAAAATTCATATTAAACAAGATGATCAAGATAAAACTACATTCACATGTAATTTTTAAAATCCTTCCTACAGAATAGTTCTCTTTGGTTTGTGTAATTCCCTAGGAACTTTTCAATGGTCTATGATGATAAATCTCTCTGAATTTTTAAAAATATATATGGATGTTTTTATAGATGACTTTATTGTTTATGGATTATATTTTAAGATCATTTTTTAAAAGTTTAATTGTTGTTATTGTATCTTTCATCGATAAAAATATTGTTCTCAATTATGAAAAATTTTATTTTCTAGAAGATAAAGGAATTTCTTATGGCTGTTTTCTGTCCAAATATGAAATTTAAGTTGACCAATCAAAGTGTGAAGTCATTTATTCACTATCATGCCCAAAAAATGTGGGAGATGTGAGAACATTTCTTATACATAATGGTTTTCATAAGATATTCATAAAATATTTTAGTAGAATGGATTTTCCTCTATATAGATTTTTTTAAAAAGAGTCAAAAAATTTAATTAATGAGAATTTTAAAAGATCATTTATAGATATAAAACCAATTATAGTATCCTCATCCATTATTCAACAAAACAATGGGGCTTACCCTTTAAAGTAAATATTGATGCATCTGATTTTTTCCTTGGGATAGTTTTGAGTCAAAAATTATAAAAAAAGCATCATGTGATTTCTGATTCATCTTGGACTCTTAATCAATTCAAATCCCACTGCACAACTAGTAAATATATTTGGGTTATTTTCTTCACTTTAGAAATGTTTACAAGTTATTTGATAGCATTTAATGTGATTGCTTTCACTAACCATTTTTTAATCATATTTTTTATGAAAAACATGATGAAAAACCAAGATTATTAAGATAAATTTATTATTAAAAGAGTTTGATATTAAAATAAAGGATAATAAAGGGAGTGAGAATCATATGGATAAATATTTAATCCAAATAGACACTACTTTAAGAGAGAAATCACATATCTATCCACCCATTAAAGGGACATTTGTGGATGTATAATTGCATTATCTTAAATCTATCAAACCATGGTTTACTGATTTTATGAATTATTTATATGCGAATAAAATTATCTTTTGGTTTTGTAAGAAAAAAATTTCTAATATTGTGATTGATTCAAATAAGTATCTTTTTAAGGATCCTAATATATTTAATTTTTGTAGTGATAAAATAATAAGGATATGTATCCTTGTTCCTAAATTTCAATAAATAAGGAATTTTTATCAAACATTATGTTGTTTTCATGACCTGTCCCCCAAGTCCCATGCTGTGACTACCCCAAGCCCACCTGCTATAGGCCAGGGGCTGGCAACTAGCACAAAAAAAATGCATATCCCTATAACAGGAAGGCATTACCTTTAAACCTGTACAAACACACAATCCAAGAACACAACAAGAACCAACCATGAAGTAAAATGTTGTATTAAAAAGTGTGATGAAAGTAAAGGGGCTGGAATATAAGCACAACTGAAAAGAGAAAAATAGCTTTTGGAACATCCACCGAGGATCCTACCTAAAGGGTAAGTAAATATCACGATAACTAGTCCTACGTCACGTCACGTCAAATGGTCCACATCTGAGCATCGTCCAGTCCTGGATCCCTCAGCCTCGATCAATTCTATCTATCATCTTCACAAGACACAACAAGTTGTGGGCGAATCCCATGAAGTGGTGAGTATAACAAATATTAGTAGGGACCCCAAGACCCCTGAAGGTCTCCCAGAGTTCCACAAAGGAAAAACCATAAAGCAAGACCTCAAACACAAAGCACGGATCATTAAACAACTCAACTTAGTTATATTCTCATACATATACCCAAGTTATCAAGATATACTTGTCTTATGAAATAGGTAATAATACCAAAAGTTTAACACCATGAAGGTAGCACCACAAAGCTAAAAGTACCACATAGGTAACACCACAAAGGTAACACCATGAAGGTAAAAGTAACACATAGGTAACACCACAAAGATAACACCAAGAAGGTAAAAGTACCACATATGTAACACCACGAGATTAAAAGACTCATCTCACACCAGGTATATAAGTAAGGTACATAAGTACAGATGATTATTCGAGAAGCTAGATCATCTTATTCTGTCGAGAGGCACTACTGCTGACTATATGGAGTATGCCCCACATAGGATCGATAGGTACTGACCCCCACAATGACCCACAAATGATCTAACCCACACAAGATCGATAAGCATTGACCCACATAGGATCGTTGAGCGCTGACCCACACAGGATATGACCCACACAGTATCGGTATGCGCTGACACACATAGGATCATTAAACGTTGACCCACACAAGATCTGACCCACATAGGATTGGTATGCACTGACCCACATAGGATCATTGAGCACTGACCCACACAGGATCTGACCCACATAGGATCGGTAAGTGCTGACCCACATAGGATCGCTCGGTACTAACCTCTGTATGATCTGTCTCCAACCTCTGCCTCACTGCCAGCCACCAGATTCCTACTCATTGTATGCTTGATTCTGGGAGGATCTTCTCCCCAATTCATTGGTCTCACCTCAATCTCCTTTAATCTCCACAAAAAATTATCACAAAGTACCGCCAGGTCGTAAGGGTTCAAACGTGACAGACGGTATGTCCATCAGAAATTCAGTCTGTGACTTATAAGCATTTTAGTTCTGAGGGCCTGGTAAGATTTAGGTTCGATCTAACCTAGCCGCACTCAAAATTTCACCAAAACTCAATTATAGTATCTCAAAATGACCATCTCACTCCAAGGATCCCATATCCATAGACAGTTCTTCAAACGGACGTCCATCCTGTTAGTTACACCCCTTTCCGTGAAAAGGGAATGATTTCACCATGGTCTGGCCCGACTCCGTCAGGCCTCCTTCCCAAAAGGGATCACAACTTGTCTAACAACGCGTTGAAAGGACACCCGGTTTGTTTGTTATAGGTGTTTCATTATTCAGGGACCAGTTGGGTCTAAGCACAGTTCGACGCAATAGGTCTCTAGGTCTACCTGACCCCGCTCGGGTCTGACCCACTAAGGGTCGGCCTGATTTACTAGGTCTGGCCCATCGGGGTCATCCCAGTTTGGTTCACAGGCTTGAGATGCAGTTGGCTCAGCCGTTGGCTGGGGCTTGGCCCACCCGCGTTGGCCCACTGGGCTGCGGGTTCGGCCCAGCCTGTGCCAGCCAGAAGGCAGGCCGGTCTTCCCAGCAGGCCCCATGGGTGTGGACCCGTTTCGGCCAACCGGTGGGGCACTACCCCACCGTGTAATTATCAACTATTTTGGCCGACCGGGGGTCCACCAACCCGGTGCGTCATGGGGCTGTGCCGCTCTCCACCTACTGCAGCCCACTGGCCGCAGTAGTATCCATCGCCGGTGCCTGTGACCGCCGCCCCTTTTCCTGCACGTCCGGCTTTGGTTGGCCGCCTCTGGCCTCCACAGTGCTCTGTCATGTGCCACCCTCCTCCACCCACTGTCGGTTTCCACGGGTCTCCTCCAGCCATCATTGACTGCTGCAAAATTGTCGCACCGATGGTTCAGTAGTTTCTTCCATGATACCACCTTCTTCTTGTTTCCCTCACCCTCAGGAAAACATCCCTGAATAATGCAACTTAAATGGAGCGGCGGGGGATGGAGGGGGGTATAGGCCTTGTTTGTCTGTCCCACACGCTCCACATTAACATGATAATGAACGGAATCAAATAAAATATCAAAGATGAACTTTAAACAAACCCCCTAATACAAGATCATTGGAGAAACCCCACTATTGAGGAAGATCCGGTGTTTTCTCGTCCCCGCAACAATCCAGCAATGTTGCCGCTCAACTTTGTCCTTTGGTTTGTGATTCGGTGTCACTCATCACCGCCACTGAAACCGGCTCCGTCCTCCAACTGATTGGTGTCATGGAACTTTATCAGAACTTTGTCACATGGTGAAGTTATGCCAATACCTCTCCCCAATCTCTATATAAATAGGAGAGGGGGAGGGTGAGTAATGCCTGTGGAATTAATGGGGGTTCATTTAATAGAAACCTTCCTAATTCCAATGGCATTGTTACAAAGGATTTGAGGATTCAAGCCATTTAATGGCTTGACACATCGTTGGTCCCACCACTCCTGATTGTCTGTTGGAAGAAAAGAAAGAAAGAAATAAAATAACAAGGTTATTTTATTATTTTTTAAAAAGTACAAAATCTAACTTTACCTCCAGACATACTGTAGTCAAAGTGAAGCCTCCCTTAAGATAATCCTGGTACAGCAGATTCAATCGTTCCCCTGAATTTTTAATCTGAGCACCGGTTCAAAAGATAGAAAACATCGCTTGTGCGTTTACTGAATGAACCTTAAAAAATTTCGAAAATTCATACTAGGCACACCGGGCCTTGGAGTCACACACCGTCAATTTTTACAGACTTGTAAAAATTCAATATAATAAAAAATACATGGAAAATCTAAGTCTTTACATTCTTCCCACCTTAGGTATTTTCATCCCTGAAAGCCACAACATAGACTAAGTAAACAAAAAGGGGTATTGAGCATGAATATGATCCTCTTGCTCCCATGTGCTCTCCTAGAGGTTCCCGTGATACCATTGAAGGCGCACCAGAGGTATCGATCATCCACAAAGGACTCGCTCCTGTTGATCCTCAATCTTTACTGGAACCTCCGTAAACATCACCCCATCATCAAAGTCCAGCACGCCATGGTCGATGACGTGAGATGGTTCATGCACGTATCTCCTCAGTTGGGATACGTGGAATAAATCATGCACCCTCTCCAACTACAGTCGTAGTGCCAAGTGGTATGCTACCTCACCAATCCTCCAAAGTATCATAAAAGGTCTGATAAAACTCAGTGAGAGTTTGCTGCCTCAGCCAAATCTCTACAACCCTCATCGAGGTGAGGCCCATAGGAAGATGTGGTCTCCCTCATCAAACTACAAGGGCCTTTATATCCTGTCAACATAAGACTTATTTCTTCTCTGTGTAGTCTTCATCTGCTTCTAGATGATTTTCACCTTCTCAGTGGTAGCTCGTACCAACTCTATACCCATAAGCACTGACTCGCTTGGGTCTGTCCAGCATAGAGGTGATCTACAAGTTCGATCCTATAAGGCCTCGAATGGTTCCATACTGATAGTGGAGTGATAGTTGTTGTTGTATGAAAACTCCACTAAGGGCAAGTGATCATCCCAACTACAACCAAAATCTAGGACGCAAGCACGTAGCATGTCCTCTAGTTTCTGAATGGTCCACTCTATCTAACCATCTATCTATGGATGAATGACGGTGCTCAAGTGTAGCTGAGTCCTGAACACATACTGTAATCCCTTCCACAACTAGGATGTAAAACATGTGTCACAGTCATAGATGATCATCTATGGAACCCCAGGAAGTCGTACTATCTCATGTGCGTAGAGGTGTCCCAAGACCTCTACTGATCCCTGCTCTCAGATGGGTAGGAAGTGGGCCGACTTAGTGAGTCGGTCAATGATCACCCATATGGAATCATGTCCCCTGTACATATGTGGAAGCCCTGTCACAAAGTCTATGGAGATACCATCTCACTTCCACTCCAGCACCATTAGTGGTTGCGCTAAGCCTGCTGGAACCTGATGCTCAGCCTTCACTTGCTGACAAGTGAGGCATCGTGAAACAAACTTTGTCACTGCATTCTTAATCCCTAGCTACCAGTACTGAAACTGAAGGTCTTGGTACATCTTCTCCATACCAGGATGTACCACAAGAGATGATATATGGAACTCCCACAACACCTCATCTTGTAGCTCTACTGGTACCATGGAGCATCCTCTAAAGAGGATGACATGCTCCCCACCTTTAGAAAAATCATTAGTTATATGTCATGTGGATATATGAGAATGTCATGCCTCACAGTCAATGTCCCCAAGTTGTTCCTCCCGAACTCACTGAAGAATTGGGGTAGTGAAAGTCATAGACTGGAGGTAAGTTTCTTCATCTCTATCCACAAATGTTTTATGCAACATGGCTAGCTGCTCTGTCGCCTCACTCAGCAACTGTAGACTAGATATCCTGCTGATTTCATCTTCCACTATGTCCCCCTTCCCAGGAATATAGATTATATCAATCTCATAGTCCTGGAGAAACTCTATCCATCATCATTGTCTCGGGTTCAGGTCCTTTTGTGAGAAGATATACCTAAGACTCTTATGATTAGAGTAGACTATAAAATGTTCTCCCATGAAGTAATGTCACCACATCTTCAAGGAAAATACCACTATTGATAACTCCAAGTCATGGGTAGCATAGTTCTTCTCATGATGCCTCAACTGTCGTGAACCATAAGCGATCACTGCTCACTCTTTCATTAGGACCCACCCAAGTCTGGTCCCTGATGCATCGCAGTAAACTACATACCCAACACCCTCTTCTGGTAGCCTCAAGATGGTGGCACTCACTAGTCTCTGCCTCAGCTCCAAAAACATCTGCTGGAATCTCTATATCCATATGAAGGGCTATCCCTTCTTCGTCAATGCTAAAAAGGGTGTAACGACTTTGGAAAAGTCAAGTACGAATCTTCGGTAGTACCCAGCCAACCCCAGGAAACTCTGTACCTCAGTCACACTCCTTGGTGTTTCCCAAGCTAGTATAACCTCTATCTTTTCTAGATCTACTAAAACTCTAGCCTTTGAGATAACATTCCCTAGAAATTGAACCTATCATATCTAGAACTGGCACTTTGAGAGCTTACCATAAAGCTAGTGCTCTCAGAGTGTATCCAAAACTATCTGCAGATGATAGGCATGCTCCTCCGTCATCACTAAGTACACCAAGATTTCATCGATGAAGACCACCACAAAGTGATTGAGGTATGGTGGGAAGATCCTATTCATGAGTCCCATGAACACTGTAGGGGTTTCAGTCACACTGAAAGGCATAACCAAGAACTGATTGTGGCCATACTGACATCTAAAGGTCGTCTTCTACACATAATCATCTTGTACACTGAGATGATGATAGCCTGATCTTAGGTCTATCTTTGAAAACCATCGATCTCCCTTCAACTAATCAAAGAGATCCTCAATCCTTGGGAATGGATAATTGTTCTTCACAGTCACCTGGTTCAGGCACCAATATTCCTCAGAGAGTCTCAAACTCCCATCCGCCAACAAATTCAGGGCTGCCCATGGAGAAACACTAGGCCTTATGAACCTATTTGTCTATAAGTCCTCTAGTGGTACCTATAACTCACGAAGCTTCACAGCAGCCATACGATATGCTGGTGTAGATATCGGTGTCATCCCAGGGTATAAGTCGATGTAAAAGTCTACCTCTCTGTATAGAGGTAGTCCCGGTTCATCATTAGGAAAGACATCAGCATACTGGTCCACCACAACATGATAGATCGGACTCTCAACATCAACTGCTCCTAGGGTAAGGCTATCCAACTGATGTGTGATAGGATGAAACCTCCTCTAGGAAAGTCCATCATGTGTTGTAAAGGTTCCCTTCTCGTCGGTGACGGAAAACCTGGTCCCATCCTCACGGACACACCACACTTTGCTCCTAATACAGTCAATCTGAGCATGGACTGTGGATAACCAGTCCATACCCAAGATGACGTCATAAGGCCTCAACGCTGCTACTAGAAGATCCTAGTCGAATATCTCACCTCCTAGAGTAAGATCACACTACCAGAACCAGTGTGAAATCGTCTAATACCCTCTCGTAGGAGTCTCTAGACGTAAGGATCGAGCCAACGAATCCATCAAAATCTCTAAGATCTAAATGTGGGACGTGGTAATAAAAGAGTGATTAGAACTTGTGTCTATAAGTACAACAACTAGGGTGGAATAGACACAGATCGTACCTATAATCATCTCTGGAGTGCCATGGTCATAGGCCTTAGTTTCCTGGAGCTGAGCTCATCACTTTCCTCCTGGTCCCTATGGTCGGGGTGGACCACTTAGAGGTGGTGGCTGTAGAACCTCAAACCACCGCCCACCACCAGCTGCACTGCTGGTTCCTTTTCCATGCCTTCCACCATGCGAACCTCCTCACTCAAACTTCTACCTCTTCCTTGGTGGTCCCTTGAACTTCAGTTGGTCATCCGTATGGTGGGTTGTGAAATCGCGAGCCATGTGACCATTCCCACTGCATGAGTAGTACTGCATGATCCTCAACTATCCTCCTCTATCCTGCAATCCCCTCACCACCGACCCTATATCCTGAGGTTGTCCACCAGAAGGACTGAATCACTTGGGACATTGCGTCATCTCTCTACTTCGTGTTATGGATGACTTTGCTACCTAGAATCCGGTGGTGGATCTTGCTGTTGGTGTATGCGTAGCTTGGAAGCTCCCCACCTAAATCACTCGCTCTAGCACCCCATCATATATCGGAATGCTAAGCGATATCATCAATGCTCGTATATCCCATAGAATACCCTGCTCAAAGGTATGGACCCTGAAGAAAGGGTCTCTTACCATGTCATTGGAGTAGCAGGAGAGATCAGTGAACCTTTCTGAGTAATGGGCCACGATCATGTTGCCTTGTTGTAAGTATACCATCTCCTGTATATGCACTGAGCGTAGAGTCATTAGGAAGAACTCTGCCCTGGAAAGGTCCTTCAATTCCACCCGGATGAGGGTTTCCTTGTCATGTAACTAGAGTGTCAGACCCCACCATCTCCCAGTTGCTCCCTAGAAGAGATCGACAGCTAGGATCACTATCAAATCAGTTGGTGTCCCAACTAAGCGAAAAAATCTGGCCACAGCCTCCAACCAGTCCTCAGCTACCTGCGGATCTGTCTAATCTCAAAACCTCAGAGGCCTATACTGATGGAACTCATGCAACGTGCTTAGTCGGAGTACACCCTCTACTAGTGGGGCTTATTTCATCTGATGCCCATAATGTGGTGGTGCTACTAGTGCACCACCTGATGGTACTATCGCCGTAAGATGGCCCTACACCGAAGCCTCATCACTCGGTGGGTCTTCATCGTGTATTCTTCTAGGAATCCTAGTTGGTTGTCTACATAGAGGCATCCTGAAAGAAAATAGGTGCACAATGGTTAATAAGTTATACCTGGTGAGCTGACTCAAATAAATCATAAGAAAAATATTTCCAAAACACACACAATTAGTGTTTTTGTGCACCGAATTGGAAATCAGAATTCAGGGTCCTGGTGTATGGATACGTCAGCCACTGCACCAAAACTGGACTCCCCGAACTAAAACCCACACTAAAAACACTTAACATTATTTCTCCATTGAAAATATTAGAGTCCAAGTTCTTTAGTACGACTGACTCCTCTGATACCACTTTGTCACGACCCGTCCCTCGGGGCCCGTGTCGTGACTACCCTAAGCCCTAATTCCATAGGCCCAGGGATGGAGAATAGAACCGGAAAGGCCAATCCCTATAATGGGAAGGTTTTTCCTTTAAACTATACAAACACACAATCAAAAAACACAAAAAGAAGCAACCATGAAGTAAACCTCTGTAGTAAAAAGTGTGCTGAAAGTAAAGTGGTCGAAATACAAGCCCAACTAAAAAGTACAAGTACAACTAAAAAGAGAAAAATTCTCCTGAAATGTCCATCAATGATCCTACATAAAGGGTAGGTAAATCTCATGATCATTAGTCTTGCATCATGTCACGTCAAATGGTCCACCTCTAAGAATCATCCAGTCCTAGCTCCCTCAGCCTTGATCAACACTTTCTATCACCTGCACAAGACACAACAAGGTGTGGGTGTAGCCCGTACAGGGGTGAGTATAACAATACTAAATAGGGACTCCGAGACAACTGAAGGTCTCTTAGAGTCCCATAAAGGAAAAACCAAAAAGAAATACCTCAAACACAAAGCTTGGAGCATTGAAAAACTCTACTTTGGTATATTCCCATACATATACCTAAGTTATCAAGATATATTCGTCGCATACATGAGGGAAGAATACCACAAAGGTAACACCAAGAAGGTAAAAGTACCAAAAAGGTAAAACCATGAAGGTAACACCACGTAGGTAAAAGTACCACACATATAACACCATGAAGTAAAAACCATGAAGGTAAAAGTACCACACAGGTAACACCACGAAGGTAAAAGTACCACACAGGTAACACCACGAACGTGAAAGAATCAGCTCAAACTAGATACATAAGTAAGGCATAGAAGTATATATGATTAGTAGAGAAGCTAAATCATCTTATTCTATCAAGAGGCACTACTTCAGACTATATAGAGTCCGACCCACACATGATCGATATGTACTAACCCCATAATGAACCACATAGGATCGGTATGTCCTGACCCATACAGGATCATTGAGCACTGACCCACAAAGGATCTGACCCACATAGGATCGGTATGTGCTGACCCGTACAGGATCGCTAAGCGCTGACCCACAGAGGATCTGACCCACATAAGATCGGTTTGCGTTGACCCACACAAGATTGCTGAGTGCTGAACCACACAAGATCTGACCCACACAGGATCGGTACACACTGACCCACACTAGATCGTTGAGCACTAACCCACACAGGATCTGACCCACACAATATCAGAATGTGATTACCCATACAAGATCGCTCGATACTAACCTCCGTATGATCTGTCTATAAGCTCCACCTCACTTCCAGCCACTAGATTCCTGCTCATTATACACTTGATTCTAGTAAGATCCTCTCCTCAAGTCATTGGTCATACCTCAACTGCCACGAAGCTCCACGAAGAAGTATCTCAAAGGATCACCATGTTTTAAGGGTTCCAACATGATAGACAACATGTTAATTGGATTCTCAGTCTGTGACTTATTAGCATTTTAGTTCTAAGGGCCCGATTGGATTCGGGTACGATCCAACCCTTCTGCACTCCAATTTTCTCCAAAACTCAAGTGGATTATATCAAAAGAACCATCTCACTCCACGAATATCAGTGTCATAGACGGTTCGTCAAATGAGTGCTAGGTTTGTTAGTTACACTCCTCTCCGTGAAATGGGGGTGATCGCACCTTGGTCCAGCCCAGCTCGGTCAGGCCCACCGGAATATTCCCAAGGGTCCGCTTCCCAAAAGGGATCCCAAATCCACTGACGGTGTGTCGAACGAACACCCGGTTCGTCAGTTATGGGAGTTTTTTTATTCAGTGACCGGTTGGGTCTGGGCCCTACTCGACTCGGTCAGGTCGCTCTTACGCAACGGGTCTCTAGGTCTACCTAACCCCTCTTGGGTCTAGCCTACTACGGGTCGGCCCGATTTACTAGGTTCGTCCCATCGGGGTTCACCCAGTTCAGTTTGCGAGCTCAGGTCGTGGTTGGCCCAACCCATTGGGTGGGGCTCAGCCCACCCGTGTTGGCCCACTGGGTCGCGGGTTCGGCCCGGCCCGCTGGGCCACAGGTCAGGCCCGGTCAACCAGAAGGCAGACTAGTCTTCCCAGCTAGGCTCGTGGGTGTGGGGCCATTTTAGCCATCCGGTGGGGCACTGCCCCACCACGTAACGGTCGACTATTTTGGCCGACCGGGGGTCCACCAACCCGGTGCGGCGTAGGGCTGCACCACTCTCCACCTTCTGCGGCCCGCTGACCGCGGTTGGAGACGTAGGTGGCACCTACAAGCACAGCCCCTTGTCCCGCACGACCGGCTTCAATCGGTCACCTCTGGCTTTCGTAACGTGCCATCATGAGCCGCCCTCCTTCACATATGACTGGTTGTTGCGGGTCTCCTCTTTCCACCGCCATCTGCTACTGACTTGGCGTGCCGACGGTTCGGCGGTTTCTTCTGCGCTACTGTTGTATTCTTTCTACCGTCACCCTAAGGAAAATGTCCTAGAAGAACGCAACTTAAACAGAGCTACAGGGGGTTCGGTCCTTGTTTGTTTGGCCCGCACACTCTGAATTAATATGATAATGAACGGAAGCAAGGAAAATACCAAAGATGAACTTTAAACAAACCCCCTACTTTAATATCATTGGGGAACGCATGTGATTAAGGAAGAGTCGATGTTCGTTGTCCCTAAAACTAGCCGAAAACGTTGCATCTCAAACTTCATCCTTCAGTTTGTGATTCGATGTCGCTCGTTACCACCAACTAGAACTGGATACTTCCTCCAAATGATTGGCGTCACAGCACTTTATCAGAACTTCTCCACTTTGTGAAGCCATGCCAATAGCTCTCCCCAATCTCCATATAAACAGGAGAGGGTGAGGGTGAGTAATTCCCATGCAATTAATGGGGATTCATTTAATAGGAACCTTCTTAATTCCAATAGCATTGTTATAAAGGATTTGAGGATTCAATCCATTTAATGGATTGACACATCGATGGTCCCACCACAGCCGCTTGTACATTGGAGTAAAAGAAAGAAAGAAATAAAATAAAAATGCTATTTTATTATTCTTTTAAAAAGTCAAAAATATATCTTTTTCTCCAGACTTACTATGGTCGAAGTAAATCCTCCCTTAATAAAATCTTAGTGTTGCAGATTCAACGGTACCCTCATATTTTTAATACGAGCACCAGTTCAAAAGATAGAAAATGTCGCCCGTGAGTTTATTGAACGAACCTTAAAAAAGTTCAGAAATTCATTCCAGGCACACCGGGCCTCGGAATCACATGCCGTCATTTTTTTCAGACTTGTAAAAATTCCATATAATAAAAAAAATTAAATGTAAAATCCGAGTCTTTACATTTGTGGATATAAATTTGGATCTGAAAAATAGCTATAAAATTACTTAACTCTAGTTTATATTAATCCAATATTTTTAAGGATTCTTTTGAATTATGTAAAACATGTTCAACCTACCAGTTTCAAGGTAACATTTTCTAGAGGAATAAAATGCCTCACAACCATTATTTTTTTAAGATGTGTTTAATGTATGAGGTATGGATTTCATGGGACTATTTCCCAATTCATTTGGATATCTTTACATATTACTTGTTTTTTATTATGTTTCCAAGTTGGTATAAGTTATTCCCACTAGATATGATGATTATAAGATTATTTCTAAGTTTGTGAAAGGAAACCTGTTTTCTAGACTTGCTTTACCAAAGATTTTAATCACTGATGAAGGAACCTAATTGTGTAATAGAACTTTAGAAGCTGTTTTTGAAAAAATTATAGAGTTCATAATAAGGAATATATACTCTATCACTCTCTAAAAAAATATAATGGGTGAGTTTTCAAAAATAGAAATTTAATATATTCTAGAGGAAATTGTCCACCCAAATAGAAAAAAATAGAGTTTGAGATTAGTTGTTGCACTCTAGGCTTAAAAGAATTCCTTTAAAAATATAATTGTAACTTCACCTTTTATAATTATTTCTGTAAAATCTTTTCACCTTCCTATTTATTTTGAATAAAAAGCTTTTTTGTATGTTAAAACATGTATCATGAATCTTTTTTCTTCAAGAAAAGAAAGAAAAGTATGCTTTCTGGAGTTATAAGAGATAATAAATAATTCATATAAAAGATTTATGATGTATAAGGAGAAAACTAAATCCTTTCATGATGTAATTATCATTATTAAAAAGATTAAATTATGAGATAAAGTGCTACTATTTGAATCTTGAATGAAGTTATTTTCAGGTAAATTTCATTCCAAATATTCATGAACCTTCATTATTACTTGTGTTTTCATTTTATTGATATTCATGTTAAGTAATCAAACAAATAAACACCATTAAAAATCAATGATAATCGATAAAATCCATTTAAATATAATATTCTAGATCTTATAATGGTGGAGATCAATCTTCAACTCACTGAGTATAATTGAACACTAGGTTGTGTCTTTCCTCTATACATGCTTATGTTTTGTCTGTGATTTAAAAATTTAATTTATGATATAAATTATTTAACAATCAATACATTTAAAAAATTAATTATGGGGGGAGGAATACACTTTTCTTGTTTTTATAGAATATTGTTTTATATTTCATTATTTTTTGTTGATTACTTTCATTTTGTTTCTTATTTTTTGTTGAATTTGTGTGTGTTTTTCTTTCATTATAGTGTATGTGTTTTTCAAAACTTTTGATTTTCTTATTAATAGCCTTTTAATTTTAAAACTCATGAAAATAATTTAATTGATATGACCCTTTAAACTAAATTTAAATGGATGTTGAATCAAATTTATTTTAGAGTCAAAACTTTAGTGAATTCATTAAAACCGCTATGATTTTTGAATCTCAAGAAACAACTCATTGTCTACGTTTTAAAATAACCTTCCTATAGAAATTCTAATCTTTATTGGAATATTATTTACTTTGAACTCATTTATTAATATTAATAAACATTTCTTATTTAATCAAAACTTGAATTTTTTTCTTTAATTACTGGGATTTAAGGTAATTTTGATGAGATTATTTGGGCACTTGTTTGAAAGTCCCTTTTTACATTTTATTCTTATTTGTCATTCCCATGAATCTTACTTTTATTAATCCCATAGTAAACATAAAAGACCTTTCAAGTAAGCTGTATTACAATCCATTTATCCTTTATAACCTTTTCTAGAAGTTAAATGAATGGTTATTATTAAACTAAAGTGTGTGTGAGGGTGAATATGGATTGTATTATGCTTTACTGAATAAATAGATTAAGATAAAATGAAAAATTACTACTTATATTTTCTAATTTTTTGGGATAAATATTAATATTTAAATATTTTTAATTGTCCAAATAATCATATAAAAGAGAGGATGGGAGTTCACCACCATTTTTAAGATCAAATATACCTATATTTCCTTATAAAACATAAATCTTCATTAAAAATTCTATACTTAGAATGAGAAAAATAGTGATATAAAATGATGGTAAGAGGTAATAAAATTATTTTTGTTTTTGAAATTACAAAGTGGGAACTACGCAATGAAATAAATATTTTTGGTGATGATAATTTTTTTAACAAGATTTATGTAAACACAATTCTTAAGGGAAACTATTTTCATGCATTTTCTTCACTTTAGAGCCTAAACCTCCTCATTATTCCTCTAATATATTCACATTTAAGATATTTCAACCCTACGCCTCAGAATAATCAATGTAAAATCCCACATAATAAGCACAGGTATTTAACTCATTTGGGGGGAGAATTAGAAAATTATCAAGACTATGGTTACCCTTAGATGTGTTTGTAGAAAATATAAATTTGTGTTATAAGTGAGAAAAATCAGTGATGTAAGTTTTTTGTGTGCATGAGAGGATAAATTAAGTGGGAATTAATTAAATAAACTAAATTTAGAAAAAAAAAATTGTTAAGGAGGAATAGTATTTTTGGGTTACTTATGCTAAATTAGTAGATCTCATGGGAATATGTTTAAAAAATTCTTTGGTGTTGTTTCTATTACTTGAATCTTTGGGAGTCCAAGTGTTAAGTCTAAGAGAATTGATATAGTAAATATTTCAATAAATTTTCATCTGAATTTAAATGATTTTATTTAAACCATTTTGAAATTTTCAAAGGAATTACATCATTTATAATGTTTAGGGATATTTTTTAGAAAATTTATAAAAAAAACATAATTCATTATTTTTAAATATTTTAATCATTTTGGGAAAAAAATTATCTGTCTTTATTTTCCATTGATTTTTTGGAGGAAAATTAATTTTTAAACATTAAATATATATAGTTTTGGGATCTATCATATTAATGTATCCATCATAAGTCTTTCTACCTCCATAGTGTGACTATGTCATAATAATAAGTCTTTTTCTATGAAGGCCACGACCCTATTAGCCTAGAGTCAGTGTTTACTTTATTGTGTTTTCATTATATACAAGCAATCACATCCTAACTGATTTAATAGTTTAACAGTATTAATGAAAGAGATGCATACTTGAAGTTCAAATACATTCAAAAACAAAGAATACAAAAAAGTATTTTATTTAAAATAATCTTTATTACCACTAGCATATCCCTGTATATCAGTCATAAAACATTTTCTAACATCCTATGGGGAGAAAATATAAAAAATGGGTGAGATCAGATGCTCTTAAGGGTATATATAAAGAAGAATATATGATTAATACATTAGACATAATTAATATGGTAATATAAATAACTAAAACACATTCCTTTTAATTAATAACTTTAACATGAAGAATAATATGGTAGGAATAAATAATAATTAAATATTTCCATATAAATAATCTTGTGAGATAGAAACTCATCCATGGATGTCATTACAAATAAAATAATCACGTGGACATCAGCAAATACTCTCATAATGATGGAATGCATAATGCCAAACATCATAAATATATCGTTGAGTCCTTGTGTTAAGATATCTGAAATACCATTAAGGATTTATGGTAATACATCTATATAAACGGTTAAGGCATTGGACAAAGATTAATCTAGTTTATCCCATGAGACCAACCGATTCATCAAGGGGATATATCAAGGCCCTCCCATCACTTACTAATTCCAATTCATTCCTCATATAAAAGGGGTGAAACATAATCAACATAAATATTCATATTGAAAAAATAACATACAAAATATAAATAATTTCACCAATCAATAATCATATTCATAATCTATCTAGAGTAGTATGGTGAATAGTATAAAATAGTACATCCCTATTTAAAATTATCATAAACTATCCATATAAATAATAATTATGGTATAATTACAACATATCCCCAGTGGAGCATAAGTAAAATAATGGTTTTTTCATTTATTAATATAAATACCATAAAAAGATCATTTTAAACATTATTGAGGAAAATATCCTTTTCACTTTGAAAAAAACTTCTAAAAACTAAAAATTTCTAGAATATTAGGGAAAATATTTTCTTTAAAAATATCCTTGTAAATTTTTAAATTAATATTCAAATAAATAGTGTTCATACATGTGGGTAATTCTTCACTCTATAAAAAATATTCCTTTCACGCTGTTGTAAAATGGTTAAAAAGTTCATCATTTGAATAATAAAGAGAAGATTCCATTCAATCCATTTTGTAAAAAAATCAGAAATGGGTAAAAATGTATTTATTAAATCATTTTTTATTATTAAAAATAATTGAAAACATTTTTAGAAAACATGGATATAGATGAAAACAGTTTTTCTACCAAATAGAGAAATAAAGTTAGTTTTATTTAAAACATTATTTCCATACCTTTTGTTCTTAAAGAGGGAAAATGATAGGAAAAAATGTATTCTCTAGAAATAAATTGTGTATAATTAAATTCATGATTTTTATTTAAATATAGATTATAATATTGCCCTATTGGAAACATAATCATGAAAAATCCGGATAAAAAATGAGATTATAACATAAACCTTTACCACTTTGGAAACTTCTGAATCATAATTCCCATGAAAAAAATAACATCAAATGAAAATTTAAATACCATAAAGATAAATTTATTCATGATATAACATATCAAATGGGTAGTATATAAATTAACTAAGTGGTTAATATGGAACATGTCTCATGAAAGTAAAAGTGAGTTGAGAAAATCTTACCTTAAGTCTAATTTCCTTCATACATGTATGTACCTCTTATATAATAAATATATATTTATTATAAATACATTATAAAACTATACACATATATTTTATACCATATATTAAATAATTATAGTATTTTATGACCCTTTTATTAACAATTCTTTGTTAAAATCGCTATTTTTGGTGATAATTGCTTTGTTTTTCATGTATGTTTTGGTCCAGTAATTACAAAACTTTTACATTGATATTGATTTAATTATATATATAATTTTAAACATGATATAAGTATAATATATAATTATTATATATAACAATTTATAATAGTCCATAAAATTTAGATATGGGAAAATGAGTTAAACTATTCATTAATACAGTAGGTCGTACGTACGCATGAACATTGTATTTTTTTTTAAATATGGAATTAAATAAAGATAAATAATATTTCACCTTTATAGATAAATAAGTATATAAAATATGTCATTTATATTCAATTAATATATTCTTATTACCATTCATTTCAAAATAAAATGAAAAATATTTCACATCACTACGTAGTTGTGGTAGTTCACAAGTACGCATGAGTGATGTTATTATTTTATAAAGGGTTGGAAGGTAATAAGGTATATGTGATATTATAATTAGAAAATTATATTTATCTCATAAATATAATATAAATATGTTAAATCCATCATTATATCCAGCTGTGTGGGGTAGTGATGGAAAAAAGAATGACATCAGTTCGCGAGGTAGTAGTCTATCACACACATGATCGATAATTTTGTTTCTTATTTGAAGGAATAGGATATGGATATAGGTTATTAAATTAAAATATTAACATCTCATTGTATATTATATAGTTCTTTTATTATATTTTAATTATTAAAAAATTAATTAAAGTGGTTATAGAAGAAGTAAAAAAGAAGAAACTTAGTGAAGACAATTACCTTCGCATATAAAAACCTCCATTGGATCCCTTATTAAGGATCCTAGGGATAGTATTTCCAGAATACCAGTAGATATATATTGTGTATTAGGATATTTTGGAGTAATTTCGGTAGGTTTTGTTCTTGCCAATGGCTTATGAGGTGTCAATAATTGAGGGTTGGAAGTTCCCTTTTATAATTGAAGAGGAGTGGTATTTTTTTAAAAATCGAAAACAATTAAATAATAGGAAGTCACTCTTACCCAAAGTGCCTCATAAATTTATTATTAAATTATTTTTGGGGATTTTATATACCATAAACATCTCCACCATACAAAAAACATATTTTTTTAAAAAAAATTGTACCTTAACATCTATTTTTTTTACTTTTACCATTTTAGTTTCCACAACAATAACTAGTATTTTTACCTAGATAATTTTTAATTTATGTCTATAGATAAATGATAATATTTAGATAATTTTACCTAATGGATCATAATATCAAATAAAATTTAAAAAATAAAAACCCTATCTATGAGGAAAATTAATTTTAATACAAGCACATAAAACATGCAAAACTCTGTTTCACCATGGTAACAAAGATTTTACTATTTAGGGGTTAATAAAATTATTATAAAATGGGAAATTGTTCAATTAATGGGCCATATTTTATATTTTTAGAAACGTAAAATTAAAATGGTTTAATATATAATTTTTTGGAATTTTAAATCATGTAATAAAATATTAATTTAATATAAAATAACATTAATGTCAATTTTGATGTAATTCATTTAATTTTAATTTAAAAAATGTCAATACAATGATGGAATCAAAATATATTATTTAGAAATATTTAAAACCTGATATATTTATCTAAAAAATTTATGTAAAAACTAGTTCATTCAATTTAAATTAATTTTAATATTTTTAGAATTATTTATTTTTTATTTCTATTAATTAAATAATTATTGTGTTGGAGTTGCATAAGTATTTAAGATAATTATATAATTATTAATATTTAAAAATATATTAATCTAATGAAAATAATTTTATTAATTTTAAATTTACTATAAATATTCACTATCAACTTTATTTTTTCTAAATGTAGACACATAATTGAAATTTAAAAGCAAGAGGGTGGTAGTTTTTCTTTTTTTTATAATTTAAATTATTATATAGTACACTTTCATGGAAAAGTGTATGAAAACTCATAAAAATAAATTCTAAGGGGATAAGGGTTGAAATATTTTCATAAAACAGTTATTATAAAAATTTTAGGTATTTTTTAACCATTATCTATTTAGTTTAACCCCAGAGTAAACTCATTTTAACCTTAATCATCGTCATTAATTTTTATTATTTTTATTATTTATTAAGACCAAAAATTAAGTTGAAATTATTATATAATATTAATTATTAATATTTAAAATATGGAATCCATTTTTCCAAATTCCATTCACATAAGTGGAAATTTTTAATTTAAATTTTATCCCATAGATGCGATGAAAAATCAGTTTTCCAAAGAGAAAATTCCAATAAGTATAAAACGTTTTAATATCCAGATTCAATAATAAATTCATTTTAATGAAATATATTTTATTTATTATAATATAATTGAACTAATTTTACTTTTAAAATAATTTTAAATCAAAATGGAACCTTTAAATTCTTTAAATGATGAGGTTGTTATCAATAAAAAACCAGTATTTTCCACTATTTATTGAAAATTTAATCTTTTCGGAAAATTATAAAAAAATTCATTTTGAGATAATTTTCCCATTATGATTTCAAAAAATAAGTTCATTTTTAAAATTAAATTTTATAAAAATGTTAAAAATTAATTTTAAAGTATGTGTGTAAAGCACGATGAAACTGCATTTTAGAAAAATACTGCTTTTCAGAAAACATTTCTTTTCAATTGAAAGTATTATCATTATATTTCTAATCAATAGATAACCATTAAATTAATTTTATAAATTTTTAAACCATATAATTTTCATAATTAATTATTCATATTCATACCCACCAATTTAATTGTCAGTTTATGATGTTTAAAGTAAATAATAATGTTTTAATGGTATATTGTGGTTTGTTTATACTCGGTGTTTCTTGTAAAACAAACTATTGAAGATATTAAATTTAAATAAAAATATTTCAAGAGGCATTTAAGATCAGTGTTACATGTTTCTTATGCTATTGAACACAATTTTCTTCTTTTAAAATCCCAGGATGTTACATTTTACCCACATTAAATAAATTTCACCCTAACAATTCTATTTTGGTCATCATAGGTCTAACCTTTGTTAAAAACCAACATTGTAAAAAGGGTTAATAAAAATTCATCTTGATAATATGGAAAGGTAATTATGAAGTTTATATAGTATAAAACATAAATAGGTTTCTATGTTGAATAACATTTGTGGTAAATGAAAATATAGACATGAAGTAAAAGCATAAATACATATGGAGGGTGATGGTGATCATTAATCAGAATAAAGTGAATGGTCGAGAGAAATTTAAAAACCAAAAATCCATATATTTTTAAATAAATGAAGGTAATATTATAAAATTTTATTTTCAAGATCTTTTTCCTAATGTTAAGTAATTCTTTTACCATCAAGACTTATAGTATGAGGAAATATACTTGATATCTTTCTATTTCATATGCATAATTTTATCCTTTGGTTGTGCTTCGATAAATTTATAATTCATTTCTTACTAAAAGAAATGAACATCCAAGATGAATTTTTTTATTCCAAAATCACTAAAATTAACTTTTAATGAATAATAAGATTAAAAAGGAGTGACAATACGTTCTGTATGCCTCTAAATATTTACCAAAACCAAAATGGTTTACACGTGTCAAACAATATAATACAGTTATCTCTAAACCTCAATAGTAACACCCAAATTTCAACTTCATATATTCCATAAGTATTTATCCATAATATAATTTAATTAAAAACATTTTCATATTAACATAAACATATTATAGGTTGGTGGTAAGAATTACACCATTATCACCCGTCAGTTGTGATTTCAAGCCCAACGACCTTGATGGATATGATAGGTTGTCACCCAACATGTGGGTTCCCATTTTTCTAAAAGCATGTTAACATAATTATAATAATGTTATCAAATATATGATGAATATCCAAAAAATAAAAATTTTCATCAAATAACTTTTCTTAGACATCATTATAATTCAACATATGCTCTCAAATCCTTAAGGAAAAACTACTATAGTGCAATCCTTATACATTACATAATTATTATTACTAAAATACCATTGGTAAAATTATTTATAAAACATAATTATTTAATCCAAATGCATAATCACTTTAATCATTCCACTTTAGTTGTATTAATAACATAAGCCTGACCTTGATCCCTTAGCTTGTTTGGAGGAATATTCCCTTAATGCTTGGGGTATTCATTTGTGTAGTTTCACATATTATTATATTTGTAACGCTTAACAGTATATGTTTCTATATTACCCTAGAATTCACACACCTGATGTCCTCTCTCTCCATGCATAAATAAAAATCTCATTCTCTTCAAGAAAGTACTACGGTGTTTCTTTCCACAACTATCACATGTGGGAAAATAATTATTTCCCTTATTCCCATTATCTGATTTTTTTTCTCTATTCCATTATCTTATTATATTGATTCAATTATAATCCATAATACTTTTTGAATTATTTATCTATCTTTATAGTACATGATATTATATCTTAGTATGATTAGAAAGTTTGATAGACTAGTTCCCTTTGAAGGATTTCCTTAATCTCATCAAAGAAATAGTCAATATTTCTCTTTGGATTACATATTTAGTCCATATAATACATTTATAACATTGTAAAGTTTGATTCATAATTATAAATATTTTTATTTCCATTTTTTATTAGACTTATGAATTATCTCTCCATATCCACTAATTGACCATGATGAAAATATTTTTCCAATAGCAGTACCTTATAATATTTCCACCCCATTATTTATATTTTCTTCAAATTCTTAGTGTTTGGAATCAATTTCCTCCATTTATCTACATCCCCTAAGAGATGATAAACTAAAATTACACCCTTCTCCCTTTCAATACTTCCCAGATTGAAAAATATATTCTATAAAAAACTTATCCATTTCTCTACTACAAATGGATTTGTAGTTCAATTTAATCATAGAGGTTGTTGATGCATGAATCAATATAACATTGTTACACCACGTTGTGTATTAGTATGATACTCTATATTGGAAAGGTTATTACTCATAACATAATTTAGCTACCCCAATATGGTTATAATTTTTTTTGTTCCAACTACATCTCTAGCTCCAGCTTCATTATATTTCCCATGAGAGAAATTTCTACATAAGGTATGTGCATTGATGCAGTTCACATTCCTTATAATAGGTTCCATTTATAATTAATGACATAAACTATATTATATTATAACATTATGATAAATAATATATAATCCCAAAACTAGTGAAATGATTGATATAAATTGAAAATTTTATGCCTAGCTAATCTCATTATCATAAACATGGTTTATTTGGGAATGTTTTCAAATTATAAAAATATTTTCAAATCCTTCATAATGGTTTGTAAAGAAAATATTAATTAACCCAAGCATATCCCCCAGGATTTTAAAATTATTTGCATAGTAAGGTCTATTTTCATATACTAGGTAACGCTCAAGTTAATCATAACAGGCCTTTTTTGGATTTATTACCCCTAGGTATATCTCTATTAGAACCATGTTGACTTGTAGTATCCTAGCAGAGATGTATTTCTAGGAAAAAACTACATAATATCTTTTTCACTAAAAAAATAGGATGTTCTTCTACACATATATTCAAAGTATATCATAGATTTATGTTCCCTGATTTATGTTTTCTTAAATATAATTTTCAAGGTTTCTACTAAACTTTCTTTGATACCAACTGAAAATTTCCCAACTCTAGTGGCCCAGAGTCGGTGGTTTTTTTATTACATTGCTACTAGATATAAGAAATCACAACCTAATGGACTGAATAGTTAGTAGTCTTGTTAAACTATATACATACTTAAATTTCACATCCATTATAAAACATAAAATATAGAAAAGTGTTTTCTTTGAGATCATATTTATTTTCTCAAGTGTGTCCCTGTATGAAAATGATAAAAACATTCTTTGAATCCTAGGGAAAATAAACATAAGAAAGGGTGAACTCAAATTCTTAATAAGGGTATACATACAACGGAAGTTATCATGAACACATAAGACATAGTAGATATTGAAAGCTAAATACTTGAAGCATATGTAATTTGATCAATAACTTAAACAAGAAAAATAATATGAAAGGAATAAATGATAATTCAATATTTTTATATAAATAATCACAAAATTTAGAAACTCATCCATGAATATCGTAACAAATAAAATAATCAAATTGAAATCAAAACTCCCCTCACAATGATGTAATGCATAATTTCTAACATTTGAAACATATTTTTGATAACACATCTACAATACCATTGAAACCATATGCTAATACATATATATAAATGGGAAATACATCATCCAAAACCCAATCTAGCTTGTCTCATGATACCTACTGATGCATTGAGGGGCTATGATGGGACCCACCCATCACTTACTAAGTATAATTCATTCTTCATATGAAATGGGTGAAACATAATAAACATAAATATTTATATTCAGAAAATATAATAATAAATGTTAATAATTCCCTGGATCAATAATCATAATCATAAACTATTCACAATAATATAGTGAATGGTATCAAAAATAGTACATCCCCAATAAAATTGATCATAAAGCATCAAGACAAAAAACTAATAGTGGTATCATTACAATATTTATATAATGTATAATAAGTAAAAAAGTTTTGTTTTCGTTGATGAATAGAAATGCCATATAAATATCATTTTAAACATTTTTGAGGTAAATATCCCTTTCACTTTGAAAATCACTTTTAAAAAATTAACATTTTCCGAATATTAGAGGAAAAATTATTCAAAAATATACTAATAAGATAGAAAAGGAATTTTTAAATAAATTAGTGTTCATGAATGTGGGTAATTCCATTCACATCGTAAAAAACAATTCCTTTCACATTATTGAAAAAAGAATAAAAATTTAACTTTTTAGAAAATGATATGATGATTCCTTTCAAACCATTTTGTAAAAATTCAAACATGGGTATAAATTTATATAATAAATCATTTTGATATTGTAAAAAAAATTAATTTTTTTTAGAAAACATGGATAAGAATAAATGGTATTTATGACAGAATTGAGAAATGAATTCGATTTTATTTAAAAACGTTCTTTTGTTCTATTTTGTTATTAAAGAGAGTAAAATGAGAGGAAACATGTATTCTCCATAAAAAATCATATAAGAATAAAATTCATGTGTTTTATTGAAATATGGATAATAATATTTCACCATCAGAAACTTAATCATGAATAATCTCAATAAATAATGAGATTGTAACATAAACTTTTTCTACTTTGGTAACTTATGAATCATAAGCCACATAAGAGAAATAAATTCAAATGAATATTTAAATACCATGAAGATAAATGGAGTCAGTATATAAAATATAAAATGGACATTATATACACTATAAAAAATAACTATGTTGTGAATATGGCATACGTCTCATGGAAGTAAAAGTGAGATGAGAAACCCTTACCTTAAGTTTGATTTCCTTCATATGTGTACATATCTCATATATAACAAATATATATTTCTTATAAATATATAATAATACCATAATCATATATTTTATATTGTATATTATTTACTTATAGTCTTTTATAACTCATTTGTTAACATTATTTTTTAAAATCGTTGTTTTTGGTGATAATTTCTTCATTTTTCAAGTATGTTTTGGATTAGTAATTTTGATAATTTTACTTTGATAATGGTTATATTATATAAATAATCTTAAAAATGATATAAATATCAAATATAATCATTATATATGAATTTATAATATTATTAAAAAATTAGATATGGGAAAATGAGTTACACTATTCATAGAGATGGTGGTTGTATTTACACATGAATGTTGTTTTTATTTTTAAAATAGAGAGAATAAAATAAATTTAAATAATATTTCAGATTTATAGAACCATAATTATATTAAATATATCATTTATATTTCTCAATTATATTTTTATTATAATCCATGTAAAAATAAAATAAAAACTATTTCACAAAACTATGTGGAGGCGATTGTCAAAATGTATACATGAGTGACGTTATTGTTTTTCGTCTTACACGAGTTTGACAGTTTTATTTCCCATTTTTTGGAAGAGGATATGAATATAATTTTTTACATAAACATAATAACATCTCAATATATGGTATATAAAAGTGTTATTATATTTTAATTATTATAACAATAATTAATGTGGAAAGATAAGAAGTAAAATGAAGAAGCACAGTGAAGATAATTACCTTCCCTTAGAAAAACAACCATTGGATCTCTTATTAAGGGCCCTTGGGTAGGTATTTTAGGAATAAAATTATCTCTATGATGTGTATAAGGATGTTGGGGAGGGGTTTGGGTATGGTTTGGTTAATACAAATTTATTAGGTGGTGTGATGAAGTGAGATAAGGAACTTCTCTTTTATAATAGAGGAAGAGTGACATTTTTGTAAATGCCGAAAACTATTCAGTAATGGGAATTTACACTCACCTTAAGTTCCTAAAGAATTTATAATTATAGGAATATTGGGATTATATGTTTTATAAACACCTCCATCACACACAAAAAACACATGTTTTAAACATATTGTTCTTTACCTGTTATGTTTTCTTACTTTTACCATTATAGTTTTCACTATGGTTATAAATATTAAATTCTATTTATAAAATAAAAATTCAATGGGTATGTAAAATTAATTTTAACACAATAATATGTAATTCACAAAACTCTGTTTTACCATGGTAATGATGTTTTTACTATTTATAGGTCAATATAATTATTATAAATAGATAATTAGTCCATTAAAGTCATATAGTTTCTATTTTAAAAAATTTATAATCACTTTTAAGGATATATAATTTTAAATAATTTTAAATCATTTAATAAAATATTATTTTTTATAATATAACATTAATGTCAATTTTGACGCTATTCATGTAATTTTACTTTCAAAAATATCAATACAATGATGGAATTAAAATAAATTATTTTTAAACCCATATAACATGATATATTTTTCTAAAAAATCATTCAACAAAGTAATTCATTCATTTTATATTTATTTTAATATTTTTAGAATAATTTATTTTATTTTGTTATTTATTGAATTATTACTACATTGTTGTTGCATATTCATTTAAGATAATTATATAATTATTAAAAATTATTAATAAATTAATCATATGAATATAATTTCATTAATCTAAAAATGATAATCAATATTGATATAAAAACTTGATTTTTTTCCCTATGTAAACACATAGTGGAAATTTAAAAGCAAGAGGGTGACCTTTTATCTTTTTATTTACTTAAATTATTATATTACTCACATTAATGGAAAAGTCTCCCAAAAATACAATAAAAAATATATCCTAAGGTGATAAGGGTCTAAATATGTGTATAAAATAGTAATTAGATAAGTTTTAGGTCATTTTTATCCTTTATCTTTTTAGTTGAACCCCATGATAAACTCATTTTAACATTAATTGTGGTAATTAATCTTTACAGCTTTTACTATCCATTAACAACCAAAATTAAGTTAAAATTATTATATAATTTTAAATAATAATATTAAAAATATGGAATCGCTTTTTCTAAATTCTAATCTCAGAAGTGGAAAATTTTAATTTAAAATTATACCCGCTGGCACAACGAAAAAGCAATTTTCCAAAGAGATAATTCTCATAAATATAGAATGTTTTAATATAAAAATTGAATATGAAATTAATTATAACGACCTAAATTGTATATATTATAATATTTTTGAACTAATTTTACTTTTATAACAATTTTAAATCAAAATTTAACCTTTAATTGATTCAAACCAAAAGGTATTTTTCAATAAAAACCAATATCTTTCACTATTTATTGAAAAATTAATATTTTTAAAAAATTATAAAAAATTCCCAATAGAATAATTCTAACATTATCATTTCAAAAAATAAGTTAATTTTTTAAAATAAATTTTCTGAAATTGGTAAAAAATAATAATTTTAAATTATTAGAGCAAAGCACTACAAAATCGTTTTTTAGAAAAATACATTCTTATTAAAACATTTATTTTTCATACAAATAATTATCATTTTATTTATAATAATATATATTCATTGAATTTATTTTATAAAAATGTAAACTATATAATTTTTATAATTTAGTTATTTTTATTCATACTCACTAATTTAACAGTTAGGTTATAACGGTCGGAGTAAATAATAATGTTTTAATAGTATGTTTTGGTTTGTTTAAACTCAACATGACATGAAATGCAAGCTATCAATGTGATTAAATTTAAATAAATATATACCATGGATCATTTTATCTTATTGTTTCATGTCACATATTCAATTGAACATAATGTTCTTATTTTAAAATCTCGGGGTGTTACATTTTCCCATCATCATATGACTTCCAGCATTATATGACTTTACAATATGATTTTCCCTACATCATAAGAATTTTGGATGGATCACAAGTTTATGATTATAAAATTATTTAATCATAATTCTTTCTCCATATATCATATGAATTTTTAATGATCATATGACTTTGAGATACCAAATAACTTTTAACCCAATAATCGTCTTACTTTTCTATTCTATATGACTTTAAAACTCATATGAAATGGAAATTCATACATAAATTTATTAAAGTGTCAATATTTATTTTTTTTGTAAAACTATAAGAAAATGGAATGTTGCTACATCTTGTTCGACCCATGTGAGTTTATTTAAAGATTAGATAAATATTTTATGATTGTGGGAGATTTAAAGTGATAATTAAAAGAGAAAAAATAGATGTATTCTATGTGTAGATAATTTATTACTACCAACACATGAAATTCGGGAATAACTACTAATATTTACACCTATAAAGTTATTTTTGGATGAGATTCTTTATGCACATGATGGTTCCCTAGGATCAATTGAATACGATAAACACTTTCAAATAATTTTCCCTTCATCATGGGAGTAAAAGTAGATTGTGAACTACACTGCAAAAAATAGATTAGCATGAGGAGAGGATCAGTTGGATAGTTTTAATAGTCCAAGTAGTCATGAATCACAAGAGAAGAAGAAAATTATATATTTTTTTATCCATGATTGGATAAACTCCTAGGTGGTTCTAGGAAATGGATTCTGAGGTAATTTACCTTTTATGATTTTTTTATTTCATTGTAATATTTTTTTTATTTATCTTGAAAATATTTTATTAAATAATGAGATTCCTTTTATTTATTTAATAAAAAATTTATAAATATTTTTTATTTTTATTTAATATAATAAGTAAAATAATTAACTTCACTGTTTAAATTTCGAATGTGAGGTCTTAACTTTGAGCAAAATGATTTTAGTTAGGTTTAGTCGATTAGAGGCCTTTGAGCTATCAAATCACTTTATTAGGAGGAAAAATCATATCTAGGTCTTGGTTTGATATTAAAATAGAATTATATGTGAACCTTAAGTTATTGACATGTACATTGAGAAATTCAATTAGATAATCTGTTAAAAAGGGAAGAAGTGAGTTTTTGAAGGTCAACACTAGTCCAAATCAACTAATTTTAAATTCTAATTTTCATCCTAATCATAATATATGTTTTCAAATTATAATTATCATTCCTTAATTATTTAATTTTTTTTATATTTTAAATTTCTTTTCATTCTTTTTAATTTGCCACTTTATTTTTATTAGGAAATAAAACAAAAGTGACAATTTTTAAATTATGTTTACAACCTACTTGAGAGATAACCAGAGGGATATTATATTGTATTCTTTAGGGAATAATTTTTTTAATTGAAATCCATCAAAAATATCACTATTGATCAGATCCCATTATATTAATGAGAAGGGGTATATGAGACTTCCCCCTATTGGCCATCGGGATATACTAATGAGAATATTCGAGGTTATAAAGAATATGGTCCCACTCTTTTACCACCGCTAATATATCCTAATGAGTTCTTTTTGCAAGATCAGGGATATGGCCTTCCTCCCTATGTTCTATCATAATATATCATCATTCTTATTATATTATTTTATATATATTCTAGAAGTATTTTTGAGTGAAATAATGAATACGGGTCTACTCATCAATCACTACCAGGGTTTGATGATGGGATTCCTTGGTGGGAATAAGAATATGGTCTTATTTTATACATTTAATAGTATATCAAGATTGGTGAGACCTCATCCTGGGTTCCCTGGTCTAGATTAATTGGGATGATATCTCCTTGGTTTCCACCTCAATATATTCCTAATGAGTTTAGTCTGCACTATACTTCACCTCACTCTCTTAGGTAAATTTAAATGATCAAAAATACACATTTGTGTTTCTAATTATTTATTTTAGAGGATTTCATAATTTATAATTTTCTATTTTTTTATGGATGTTCCAGACCAAATGGATGGCTTAAGAGGATCATGAGGATCATTTTTACCCCCCCCCCCTCACATATATGTTCTAGTGGATACCTAGTGGGATACCATCAGATCGTAAATGGGGTTTGTACAAAACCATGGTTCTATTCATGTTCCACCTTCTATCTGGTGGCACCCATCAATATTCAAATTCTAGTTAGTGGTGGTGGGGACCATATTACTTGATTCAATTTATAGCATCTTTTTTTAACCAAAAACCTTTCTCAGATGATCTTAAACCCATGGAAGGCTATAAATACGCCCCTAATTGTCCTTATATGGTATTGGTTACATTATAGATTCATTCTAGATCCACTTTTTGGTAATTTTTCAACCATTCATGTGCTCTTTTACATTTTTCTCTCTTTCACCCACTCATTTATTATTGTATTATTATTTTTGGTTGAGAGTATGCTTTAAAGGGATTGTTCTAAGATATCCTATTCATTTTTTTTAGGTTCTCACTACCATTGAGTGTGGGGAGGATAGGTGATTACTACCTTTAATGTGAGGGTATTTGGGTTTCTATCCACAACCATTAAAAGGGTAGTCATGATTTGGATTTCTTGATACCAACCACTTAAGAAATTATCTCAATTATCTAAATAGGTTTTTTCTTCAACCACTAAAATAATGGTTTGGTTTTTCTTTCTAAAATCATTAAAATTGAAGTTTTAAAAAAACCTTACAAGGTTACTTGAGAGGAGGATACATATGGATCCCTTAGGGTGTTATTTTCGAACTACTTTATCACGTTCTTGTGATTTATCTTTTAATTATATTTCCACTTAGCTTTAACTCTTATAATATTATTTCATTGTTTTAATTTCATCTCTTTTAGTTTTAAAATTTAAAAAAAAATTAAAATTAAATTCACCCATGTACCATCTTTACTAAGACCAACACGCATGTTGTTGACAACATTGGTGATTGGAAGGATCCATCCTAATCAAATATTAAATTTCTATGAGGATATAGCCATCCACTTCCTATATCTCCTTAATATAATGGGTTTAGGTGTTTTCATGCTCTAGGAATAGGCTCCCTCAGTGGTTTGGCATGGAAAAATCCGAAATTGACTTCTCTATAGTTCTTCTTTAGTGGTATGGTCCACATGGCTTCACTAATTAGAGGCTCTCTCTAGATTCTTCTATAGTATAAATAGGATCATTGAGATGGTACTCTTGCACCAAGTCATTCACTGCTTATTGTTGGATATGTATTATTGGAAACAAAGTCCTCATAGCCTATGGGTTTATATCCTTTATCATGGAAGAAGCCTATATTGGGAACCTTAGCGCTTGGTGAGTAATATCCTGATGAGTACCATGGTATTTTATAGTCTTTCCTGAAAACATGATGTAGTATATTACACTATAAAATCACATATTTTGATTTAGGGGGGTTATTAAGGGGTTCTTGATGACAAAAACCGCAAACAAAATACCTCTTAATGTAGTATCTCAAGCATGGGTGCATGGTCGGTTAATTTCTTTCATAGGAAAAGGATTAATAATGGGTTCACTCCTCAGTTTAAAAAAATGAATTCCCTATGGGGTTTAATATTGGTTTCATGTCTGATTTCCAATTTTAAGGGTTACTTAAACATATCATCAACATAATGGATCACACATTGGATCTATAGGATGGGAGGATGGGATCATCTGCACCCTTTTGTGGGGTTTATTTATTACTCAGAGTCTCTCTTATAGATTTAAGACATGTTTAAATACTTTCCTGATAATATTATTATCATTATCATTTACCCCATAAAAATGATCAATCATTGATATGAACTAATGGAAACATGTCTTTACATATTGAAGGTATTTAATCTCTCTTTTCAGATTGTATTGGTTATACTATGGTTTAATCCACATGATTGGGCACTCTAAATTTTATTTTCATTCAAATAGATGATAGGTGTTTTGGATTCGGTTTCTATCCCATGAAAATGGATTCATTTGTATCACTATGAATGGAATCAAAACCCATGTAGTTTAGTCCCACTTAATAGAATATGTAATATCTTTTAATATTGTCTCACATGAAAAAATGTGGTGCATTTTAAAGTCATGTAACCATGACCAAATGATTTTCTTTATAAGGTCATTTTTTCCCTAACCAATGGATGTTCCTTTTAAGTTTATTCCACTTGGACCTATTCAGAGTAGGTTAACATCAAAAAAAATATACTATGTTCTATGCAATTTAAATTTATGAAATGAGAACTACTTGGTGAATGATGCTTAGAAATGGTTCATGTGGGACTTATATAGGAGTGGCCCTTTACAGCTAAACATAATTTCTAGTAACTAAAAATGAGGATATGGTAGGGTATTATACCTAGTTGAAATCCCATATATGCATCTATTTCATTCCTATTGGTAACATGGATAGGAAGGAAGACTAGACTCATAAGGAATACGATCCCATGAGGAAGATTTAATTATTACACCATATTGGATACCCGACATAGGGTATATCTCATTAGGCTGACCAAGGAGGAAAATCATCAATGGGGAAGGTATTGGGGATTAAATCTGGTAGGAGGACAATATATCTCGTTCTCATTGAGCAGACTCTTTTTCTGGTATGGGTATTTTTATGGGAATCCAGGATGAGTATCTTTAGAAATTGGTGGATTCCTTAATCACCTAATAATGGGGACCCGTATCATCAAGATAATACATGATCATTATCACCCTGAGGTCACTATTTGTTATAAAGGAATTCCTGGGAAGTGCATCTCTTAGAGGTATGAGTCCCTGTTATCAAGGGAATGTGTGATCAAAAAGATTCACATAAACATTAATGATAGATTGATCATGTATGTTTATTGGTTTTAGAGTAGGCCTCAATAAACTAGGATTTTTAGGTCATTAAACTTCGAAAAAGTAATCCAATGAGGTCAATTGAGCTAATTTGAACAATGTAGGAGAACTGATAAAAATAAGTGACATGGATGAGGCTCAGTTACATAAGTCGGGGATTCTTTGTAATGTAAACTAGTATAAGTAGAATGGTTCACAATCACACACCATTATAATAACGAAAATATATAATTTAAAATATCGTATTTTCATATAAGATTAGGTTTTTACATGAATTTGACTAGTTCCATAATGTTGGGGATTAAAGACTACTACTCGCAAAGGGAACTTCATGAGTAGTCCTCTCAAAATTGGTTTATGGGAAGCCTTTCATGAAATAGTTTCATGAGAAGTCCTCTAAAATGGTAGGATTATGGGATACATATTTTAAAATAGTATCTTCAGGGACCCTCCAAGATGGTAGGCTTCACAAGATCCCTTTTCTAAGGGTTTTCTATGGATGGTGGGAATTACTATAGAGATCGTTTGGGGTGTCCTCTCCTATTCTTCCTAGAGAATTCAAGATTTACCTAAGTTTTTGTCAAATAATATAAAATTAAACACTTCATAAAATAATCAAATTATTTAATTATGTATCACAAACTAATTTATATATTACTCAATTGATCCTTTCCCTAAAAGGGTGAACTGATATTTATAGGTAGTGCCTTGTAACCACCTTCTTAGAATATGTGGTCACATAGGAAGTTCACAGAGACCAAGTTATACATTCATGAAGGATCACCACCTATATCTCAAAAAGTGAAAACCATCTAGGAATGAGGATTCTAACTCTACCTCAAATACATTCTTGTCCATAAAGGATTCATGAATAAATAAAGGAGGCTCGTGGCTCCAGCACAAAGCATGGGTCAGCCATGAAGGAAACCCCATGAGGGTAATATAAATAAATCCTAGTCATGTAGTTTTTATGCACTTATAAAGAAGTTTCAACACACTATCAAAAATAGATGGAAAGACACAAATAAATAATTTTATCACATATGATTTTTATGTTCATAAATGATGTATCATTCACAAAGAATTAGGATTCTTTTTGAAGGATTGTATTTTTCCATGGTAATATTTTCTTTTCCATTTATCTTTTCAATCTAATTTAAAGTGGTGATATTTCTATTCACAGGTTCCAACACCATGTTAAACACCATCAATGTCCTATTTTATTTACATATATAAATTACTTAAATTAATTTTAAATAAATAATTATATTAAATAACTAACTCGATATAATAAAACTTATGAATTCAATAAATCTTGAAAACCATAATAAAATTCACCTAGTAAAGGGAATAACCAATATACAAGGAATTCCGATAGGAAGATGATGCATTGGTCCAATGTTGACTACAATATAAAAATTTCATCATAAATTAAATTTTGGTTAATATTATTTCATAATTATATACGTCTTTTTACCGGTTAAGGAATTAAAGAAACTAACACTTAATGTATATTTTTTTAATCTGTAATATATATATATACACTAATCTAGAGGGATTCCTTAGGTATTTCACTATAATTATAATGTGTTATGTATCTATAAAAACATAAATATAAGTCCAATCATTTTGTATAAAATGACTCTAAACATACCATGTTAGATAAGTGATAAATTAAATCTCTATAGATTATATATATTTAATGAAATGAAAATGGAAATGGAAATTTATTAATTTTTTAAAAAAAATTCATCATGGGTGCTAAGATATACCTCTAATAATAACATCAAATACATATTTTTGAAATATTATTAATATATATTTTCTCCCACATATGTCCGTACTTATAAAAAAACTCATTAAAATTCTCTAATCTAAAATAATTCCCTGATAATTTTGTTACCCCTTGATAAATCTGATATGTAACCAAAGGTGTTGGATCTAAAAACATTTTTTTCTTTTGAAATGATTCTTTGGATTTATAAAAATTATATATAAAGAAATTAATAGGAAACATTGCATGTAATTTGAAATCAAAATTAAATAAAAATTAGAAAAAAACGCATACATCATATGCCAACTGATGAAGGAGGTTAGTAGAACAGAGTGAAAAATTATCCATACTCTATCTAATTATGGCCACATCCTTAGTAAGAAAAAACACTGAAGTAGATAGATTAATAATATATTATATTATTACTCTTAATATATCTTATTGGTATTAGCTGAGTATGTATATAATCCTCCATATTATATATGATTTTTTATGTTAGAATATGTAAATGGGGATCTCCGACATAAAACTCACAGTACACTATTGTGTATGAATGAGTAGGTTGAGGATTTGGATAGGTTAGTTACACATGTTATGTATGCATCACCAATTCCATAAAAATAAACTGTATGGAATGTTTAATTTAATTTTCTATCAACTGATTCATCTCATAAATCTCATACTTCAAGGAAACTATTTTTTATTTTTATTATTCCTCCCTTAATGTCATACTAAGAAATCCAAAAAATATATACTAAAACCCACCTTATATCCTCTTACACATCTCAGGTGTTCTTGTTTACTTAAATAAGTCAAAATAATGTCACTTTCTCCTAAAATACACCTCATATACTTAGGGAAAAAGGTTTCCTAAGTTGCTTAATCTTGAATGGAGACCTGAAATGATATATTTAAATGTTATATTAGAGTTATGAATTTAAAAAATACTAATATTTATGAAAAATAATAATTAATATCTTATAATCTTATCTTCTAATTGTTTTGATGGATCATTAAAAAAACATCCTCATTTTTTCATTCTCTCCCATTTCAGTTTTTTATAGTAAGAGAGAGAGGATGGAGGACCGAACCGAATCACATTGGATATTATACTAGATTTATCTCAAAATTGATCAAACTTTGTAGTAATCATTTACTCCTTCAGTAAAGGATAACCTCCCCATGATAAACTATAAAGTTATAAATTTTTTGATTGAATCCCTTAGTGGGATTTCTAAGATTCATGTTACAAAAAATTAATAAATAAGCCTCATGTGGATAATAAATAATTTTAAAATTTTATTTTATAAACAATAAGTTTCATACCCAAAAATATTCCTCATACCAGTTGAGGAAAAATTTATACCCTAACTCTATATATAAAACCCATATTTATGTCATTGATTTTCATTCTATTTCCTCTTGAAAATATAAACTGAATATAACATTGATTTAAAATAAAACAATCTAATTTATATAAATTACATACACCTCTTATTAACTTATTTATTATTAGTAAATTTGAATTCCATCTATAATTGAATAGATAAAATATTAATCATATAAAATATACAATATTTGAAACATTGGGACAAATGAAATAGATGAGATATTTTATCATTATTTAATAATAAAAATGATATTTCATCATCTATTTAACACCACTCTTATCAAAATTTAATATGTTAATCTTTCCTTAACTTTATATGGTCATGAAACTCCTAAATTTCTTTGTATTTGGGTCAATTTGTTTATTGTTGCCAGAAAATTAACTGTAAACCTTTCCAATTTACCATGATCAAGTGAAACATTTATAAAACATATAATCTCATATCTACTAATTTTTTATATCTTCTTCTTTGAAAAATAAAAAGACTTGGTAATATTCAGCACAATAGTAGTTTTGTGAATAATTTTTAGAATAATAAGTTTAATTTCATTAAATAATTTAATTATTACAAATATTTTTATATTAAGAGTCATAAATATACCACTATAGATATTCTTTTTCCTCTATTTCAATAATTTTAATAGATGTATGCTACTTTAATGAAATTTTGTGTACTGGTATTTTATTGTGATTAAATGATTATTAGAAGTAAAAAATTGTGATTATTCATAATATAAATAAAGTTATATATATTCTATTAACTAAAACAATTTTATAAATTTGAATACCTAATAATGATGAAAATAAAAAATATTAACAGAAAAATTATGATTTCGGGATTTTTTAACTAAAAAATGTGTAACTAAAACTTATGAATATAAAAATTAATATAAAGATGTCAAAAATGATAAACATATATAAATTTAAATATCCAAGTTAAAATATTGTTTCTATAAGTGTATGTTTCCATATATATATATATATAGGAGAGTAAAGGATTGTTTTCCATATCCTTTTTATTTGATCATTATAAATACTATGGACCATGTCTACATCACAGTCATTGTTATCTTCATGTAATTGTGTAATAGATGATAAAATATCATACAACTGCATAATTTAATTAACATCCTCATCACACAAATGATTTTTTCCCTTATAAAATTATAAACCACTACTCATTTGGTTGGTTAATGACATCAAATATGTGTTTCTCATTTACCACTATGATAAATGGTTCCTATTTTTAATCAAATTAAAAGGTGTAAATCTAGAATCATCATGTTTCACACCAATATTAATATAAACCCAGTTACACTTAATCACTAGTAGTAAATGTTTAGTATAATAAATTTCTTATATATCCTCAACAACTCTAAAATATTATATTAATGTAGAAATTTGGTTTTCATATTTTTAACTCAAAAAATAATAATTCCTTCAATAATGACAAATTACTCCACAATTTTGAATGATACTCTTGTTGTTCAAATTTATTATATAAAATTTATAACCACAAATTTCATAACCATACCATGTGATCACATTAACGCATAGTTCCACAATTAATAATTTGAAGTTTTTTAATGTAGATAAATTAGTGTTTAATTTCTTTTTAAATTATAAAAAAATTATTTTTATGCTCATTTTTTCTAATAGATTTTCAACCTGTGATGTTTTGTGTCTATTTTTGGACTTGCATCCCAATGGTTAGCGATCACTAGGATATACCAATGACACTTTATAATGTGTGTTGGATGATAGGATAGAATTTTAGGCTCCTCCACACCTTTTTAGGGGGAATAATTTCATACTCCATGACTCTCTTATAGATTTAAATAAAATTTTTGAATCCTTCCCAGTCTTATTAGTAACACTAATAGTTTCCCTTATGAAATTTATTGACTGATACCATTCATTTGAGTATTTGGGGGAACATACTATCTATCATTTAATATAATAATATGATTACTCTATAGTTTAGATACCTATAAAAATTCATTCTGGAATTTATAACCATCCATGGAGGTGTTGGACTCCTATGAAAGAAGGTAGTGTGTGTTTTGATATAAGGATAAGGACCATGAAATTTTTTTTCTATATATCTCTATCAATGGAATCAAAATCCATTTATTTTTGTCTCAATTAATAGGACATGGAAAGTCATTTATAGTCATTTGATAAGGACCATTATTGTTCCTTTTAAGGTCATATTTCTATGACCAAGTGAAGTTAATTTTAAGCTTGTTCATACAAGAACAATTGATGTTCCTTTTAATATTGTGCATTCTTAACCAAGACTGCTAGGTAGAAGGTAACTAGAAATGACTGGTGGGGCACCCCAGACCCACACTCCCAGTTCTAGTGATAAAAACACTTTATTTAAACACTGTATTGGATACCATGTGAGATAAACCTATATTTTCTTTACATTATTCCCATAATTTAAAGAAATTAAATCTCCAAATAATCACATAATCCCAAGAATGAATGTTTTAGTGAATTTGAGGATCATGTATATAAAAATATTATTTTATAATTCTCATGAACATTTCTCCATAATTTAGCCACACTAGACTCCCTTATAGACTAATCATAAGTTATACTCATATTCATAACATGGGAAATGGATACATAAGAAAGTGGTGAGCTCAAATTATTGGTAATAGAAAAATTATGAACATGTCATAAAAGTTTATTTCATAAGAACATTATCAAACATAAGTAATAGATAAATATCTTATTAAAAAGAACATGAAATAATAATAGTTGTTCACAAGTAAAAATAGAAAGATGTGTAATATTAAAATAATAAACCTATATAATGGTAAAATGGTGTTCTAAAATAAAATTTTGTGAAGTTTTATAATCATAGGGATATAGTAATATGTAATTTCATTGAAACATATAAAAATAAGTAATTATGGAACAAACATAAGCGTATAAAATATTGTGAATAGTGTTTCCTGCAAAATTTCTACTAAGAAAACTTGTAAAAAATATTCCCACATCATGTTCACCCAAAACACTTGTTAAAAAATATTCTTACATCATGTTTACAAAAAGTACCTATGAATAAAGCATCCTTCATCACGTTCACCCAAAAAAAAGTGACAAAAAATCTTTATGTTTCATGTTCACACAACAATTCATCATCTCATGTGATATGAAACCTTAACCAATGCATCAAAAGATGATTTAGGACCCCCAATATTCATAATAATAATCCATAAATATGTTTTCCATTATAATATGAAAACATTTATATTTCAAACATTACTTAATAAACTCATGGAAAAGATGTGGATTTCAGGAAAAGCATTCCCAGAACATTCTATAATACATCTAGAGAAAGAAGTTTAATGGTGGATAAAAAATATATCAAGTGTAATAGAAGGAAATTTAATTAATTTTTTATAGATTAAAAATATATTTTTAAGATCATTGGATAAATCACTTGAAAAATAATAGGAAATAACCCTTTTTTAATGGTTGGAAAACTCCTCAAAATCATTTCTTTAAAATGAAATACTTTGAGCTTGATAATAAAAATTAAAAAATATACTTTAAAACCAATAAAAGTGTTTTCATAAAAAAAATTATAAGATCAATATTCTTAAAAAAATTTATTTGAAAATACATAAAAATACTTGAAATATTATTTCTTAAAAATATGAACCATTAAAATCTCTTTCTAAAATAAAAAATTCCCTTCAAAAATCAAAATTTTACTTTTGAAAAATTATATCAATATTTTATTTTATTTTTAAAATAATTAAGAATAAAAATTATTTATAAACCCATATTAAAACATAGAAAGTAATCTTTATAAATAATAATGAGCATAACTATGAAAGAAACCATAAAATAGTTTTTATAAATCATTTTTACCATATTCGTAAAAGATGAAGTTACAAGTCGAATTTAAAATTCATTTTCAAAAATTTGAAGTGAATATTTTTTAAAACTTATAATTTTGAAAATAATATTTAATAATATATCCTTGAAAAATACATAAATTTTTTTAGAGAAAATTTTTTAGTGTAAGATAAAACATTTGATTATGAAATAATAGAAAAAAGAACTCATTTAGAGGGGATGGAAATTATTCTTAACATCATAATATTTTATGGGGGAATAAATAAATCATTTAAAACCCTTATAAAATAATAATTAAATGAATTATAATATCATTATATAGTAGTATAAAATCATATTGTAAAATCATAGTCAAAGAGGAATTATTATGACTCAATAAAAGAAGTTGAGTCCAGAAAACCCTTAAAGAACAAGAAAAATTTAAAGAGAAAACCATTAAAAGAGAGAGGTTTAAATTGAAATTACAATATCATTAATAAAATATAATTCACTTTGTTATATATCTGATGGGATTTATACACACCATTTAAATGAATATAGGTTCATGAAATATGTCTCAAAGAAAGGAAATGCATACAAAACATCCTTACCTTTAATCTCGATTATCCAAACATGATCTAAACTTCTGTATAATAAAAATCTTAATAACATATTTCATAAAATTATTCATAACTATAACCTTTCAAAATATTCATGTATAATCATTTACTAAAAACTGATTTGTTATTTATATTTTATTTTCATCAACGAATGTTATTAGTTTCGATTGTTTGTTTAGTACTGGTTTCATAATAGAGATATTGATTCATATTTATAGATGAAAACTTAATATTTTTAATATAATTATAGGTACTTAATATATTTTTAATTATGATTTAAAATTTTATAATTTCATTTCAAATGTATTTTATTAAGGATTTCTAATGATGAATTTGATGATAAGTTAGTTTTTTTTTAATTTTCACAAATGATGGATAGTATCTTAATAGCAGGTTAGATATTTCCATTACCAGTATATAATAAGAAAAAAATTATTTACTTATTATTTTCAAATATCACTAGTATTTATGTTTCCTTAGTTACCCCTAATAGAAATTTAGAGCATTGATCATGTATGTGGTTAACTCGACCAAAACATGAACAAGCTATAATCTATGGGTGTGTGTGGTTAATAAAGTGATTACTTTGTCATTATATAATTATTATATAATCATAATGATATTATTTATATTTTTATAATATGGTTAATTATGTTATAATATATTTGGATAAATAATAAAACACTAGAGTAAAAAACAAAAAATGTCACTTTGGTGCTAGTAGTAATCCACACGTACACATAGGAAATGTGTTCATTTTACATTAATAGGGATGAAGATATGGAATGTTTTATAATTTCATAATTTTAATAATGTAATAAATATCATATTAATATATTAAATAAAATTTTATACCCTTTATTTTATGGAGGTGATGAAAAATCAAACACGTTGTTCATGGAAGTGGTAGTTCGCACATACGCATGATGACATCTTCATTTTTTGAATGGTTTTGAAAAAGGTAGAAAAGTGATATTAAATTAGTATAATAAAATTTCACAAAATTAGTAATAAAATTTTGTAATACTTTAATCGATATAATAGTTTTTTGGGTATAAGAAAAAAATAATTTAGAGCTCGATTGAGAATATTACCTCTCTCTTTAGATGGTCTCCCTTGGGTAACACCTTAAATATCCTTATATTGATCTTTTGGAAACAAAAAGGATTCTAAGAAATTGTGAGGGAGTTTAATAGATTTTATGGTATATATTTTTTTGAGATAAATATTTTGAATGGTTTTAGAAATGTGGTAGAAGTGATCTATTTTTATAAGTGAAGAAAATGAAATTTTCATAATTACTCATTACTTTAAAATAATTTCATGACACTATTCCAAGGTAAAAGGCTTAAAAAGGGAAAATAATTGGGTGGGTATGAATTAAGTTATATAATACCTACGCAATTTAATGTATTCCATGTTTTAAACATGTTTTTAGCATTTTACCATTAGGTTTTTACCATGGTAATAAGTTTTTACCTAAGTAATTAAATTTTTACTTAAAATATAAGATAAAACCTCTTAAAAAATTTTGATGTCATAAAAAAAATATTTATATTATCTTTAATCTAAATAAATTTATAAAATGTAAAAAATAGTTTTCAAATTAAAACATATAATATATAGAAAACCTGTATTTATATAACAATGATGTTTTAACCATTAAGTGTTCTTAATATTATATAACATTAATTACCAATTAAATGTCTGATAAAATATTTTTATATATACATAAAAATATATATGTATCATTATATAAAATATATCATTTTAATTTATAAGATAAAAATCACACAACATTAATAAACCAATTCTTTAAAAATAACCCTTTCACCATTATCATGGCCATTAACTTTAATCTTATTAATCATTATTTTATAATTAAAATTTTAATTGACCTTATTACATAATATGAAAAAGTTGATCTAAAATATTAAATCCATTTTTTAGATTTAATTTCTTTATGTGATGAAAACTAATTTTTAATATAAGCGAATAAAGATAGTATTTATAGTGAAATATGACTTAAGTTTCCAAAATTTTAAACATGAATTTTATAAATTCAACAAAGTATTTTTAAATAAATTATTTTACTTTACATATATATTTTCTTTATATAAAAATATTTTCAATAAATTTTAATTCATTATTGTATAATGAAAATGTCATAAAAGTGACGGTATTAGCAAAACCGATATTTTTTACTATTCACCTCAAAATAAATAATTTTAAAAAAAATATCAAGAATTCACCTTAATATAAATTTAAAAACATGAACTAAAAAATAAAGTTGATTTTAAAAAATTAAAATCCTAAATTTTATAAATTTATTTTTTAAATGAAAATACAATATATAAATAAATACTACTTTTATTGAAAAGTATCCTTTTAAAAATTTAAGTGATCTTAATGTTATTTTGTATGTATTGATTACAATATGTTATTTACTAAAGGATTTATTTTTATTAAATTTTCTTAATAATATTCATCTAAGATACTGTGTGTCATATTTGTTCTTTGTTTCTTATGGAGAAAGCTATTGAAAATAATAGAATTATTTAAATTCAAGATATATAGTAAAATCTTGGGGCATTAGACCTAGTGTGGAACTTATTTCTGAATGGATCCATCCTATTTACCATACTAGATGAACCAGTTAATTGGATTTTAGGAATATCGAGTGGAGCATATCGGCTTAGGGTATTCAAGGAAACCAAGGGAAGTATATCAAATCAAGGTATTTGATGAAACCAATAGGGGTATATCAACTCAAGGTTGATGAGAAAACTAAGAGTATTATCTCAACTCAAGTAATTAAGGAAACCAAGAGAAGTATCTTAAATCAATTCATTATCTTATGATTTTAACATTAGGGAAATTTTTGATCATTATATCTTAAATATTATCACCCAAGTAGGGTTTGGGTAGTCTTATGCACATCACAGGGTTAATATTATGCCCATCACATAGATTAAAATATGAATTACTTATGATCATAACATAGGGAAGTATATAGGTTTAAATCATGATAGGTAGGTGGTAAAGTCTTAGTGTCCAGTGGATACTTTATTTGGGGTATAAAACATTCCATGGGGTTAGATGGAGAATTGTGTGTTGGGATGCTGGGATTAAACCTCAAGGTTTCATCCTATGTATACTATGCAAGAAAGAATCAAAACCTATATATTAGAAGTGTATAGTTTGAGGTTATATGATGGTACTAGTCCATATTGTTTAATTTAGTGTGGTAAGGACATGTCCTACGAATTTTAGTTTCATGATGTTGGGACTATTAGGAACTCCCTGATTTTAACTATGATATGTATCAAGAATTTACATGAAATAATTAACTAAAACCGTAAATCCCACATAATTAATTCTTAGTGTGAGAAATAAGAGAAAATAAAAAATTGACTACATTTCATGAGAGAGCGAAATAGCCTTCCTGAATGGCCCAAAGTCCTTCTTTTTTATTTTATTATGGATAATCCCCCTTTTAAGAGAAATAGTGTAAGAGATAGGACATATCAAATAGCACTACCTATTTTTTATTTATCCTATAAGTAGGTGACTATATAGGGGAAAATAACATTGGGCCTTACACTTAATAGGAGTCTTATATAGGGTATTTATAGTTAATTGATGAGGTCAAAAGGATGAGATCATCAATGGGAATTAGAAATGCGCATACACCTGCTAGAAGGACCTTATAGAATGATCTTATCAAAGAATTGACCTTTGTATAAGAAATCCAGAAAGGAATTATGGGTTGATTCATCCTAGTTAAATGACCTGAGAAAATAGAACAACATTACAGAATCTTTACTAATCATTATTGTTTTGAAGTATTTGTGAATAGAGTAAATTTTTCATGACTCGGTGACACTAGGAAGAGGCCCAGAGACACCTTATTAACCCCCATATTCAAATAGATTATGGGTGCTACATGAAATGGGTGATATGAAAAGTATCCTAGAAGAAAGAAGATTATTTTTGGTTAAGGATCAATTACAATAGGGAGAGGATCACCCTATAAACCCTACTTTACATAAGAGTAATGTGCTATACAAAGAGGGTGTATTCAACATAGGGCTTGGGTTATTAGTCACTCTTCATGGGTTCTATATTATTAAAATTATGAAAATATGGTTTTTAGAAAATCGTATTATGAGGTAAGTTCACATACATGTCCATGTGAAGGGTGTTCATAGATACAACCTCATGGAGGACCCTTCGTGAAGTGGACTCCAACAAAAACTTTAATGAAGATACCTCACCAATTATCCTTCATGTTAAGACCTTATAGATGGACCTTCATAAAGAGACCTCGTGGATGACCCTTCTTGAAGGGACCTCACTGAGTTTTTTACTTTCTTCATATCTAGATCTAAAATTACCTATTTTTTTCTTGAACTGAAAATGTTTCACCCAAAGTAAAAAAATTACCCTAACTCGAATGGTGTTCTAGGTATTTATTAGATGTAGCTTGTAACTGACTTCCTAGAATGGGTGGTTGTGTGAGGATCACATGAATACATAGGGAGTATACATACACATAGGTATTATGCAAACACAATGTATCAACCTCCAATGAATAATTTATATTCATAAAGTATGTGATCACATAGGGGTTTTGCAAGCTGATTGTGAATTGCGTCCATTCATGATGGAAGACATGATCATAAAGGGTGTACTAGCTATAAAGGGGTCTCATCATTTGATCATAGATAATGTTTGACCACAAAGAACTTACATGGTAATTGAAGGATATCATAAAAAAGTTAGTTACTCAATGAAAATATCCCCTTTAATGATTTATCTTCATGATAAAATGGATCTCATCTTAAAATGGTTATAAATTTTGATATGTAATTTTTTTTAGCTCCACGAGTTGTTGAATCAAATCCTGAAAAACAAGATGCAACTATATATATTGGTTTTACTCCATATTAGGTATTTTATAAGGAAAAAGGTGTCCAGAAGACCCTCAAAAATAGGTTTTAAGACATTGAGGCAATGGATGAATTACATGGATTACTCCTAGTGGGAGGTTCTCACCACCATATCACCAGATTGGGGGATTATTTTTAAGTAATCTCCATCTCTCAGTGAGTAATAAGTGAATTAGCACATAGAGATCCCATTTTATTCTTATTACATCACAGAGATACTTTTCTTCTTAAACCCAACTTTTGTTTTTAGAGTAAGGACCATATTGTGGTTTTTTCAAAAAAATTGTGTGGCACAAAGTTTTTAGTGCCTATAAATTTACCCCTTGTAATTGTATTCATTAATGGTTAAAAGAATCCAATTATAAGGTAACATTAAGCACTTTAACGTATACCCTAGACATATGGTAGGAATTTGGAGTTAACCTACTAACTCATAGGATGTTATCCATTATTGGGTTCTCAACTTGAGTCTTTTGGATGTTTCCAAGAGAAATATTCAACTCAAGAATATTGATATCCTAAATTGGTAAAGGTATAAATTCTAGGATAGTAGAGGGAACAAAATAAAAGTGGAATTTGTAGATTAATTCAAGATAAGATATGTATATGTAACTATATATCCTATTATAATATTAATCAAACCAAATTTAGTTCTTAATTAAGACTTACTTGAATAGATTTAGCTCATATACAAGAATATGGGAAATGTTCATATTTTTGTGCAGGTTAATAGATGTAAATAACTATAAATTGAGAATTATTATATTCTTATAGAATTTGTTTGAGATAAATCTTAGGCTCAATAGGGTGTTCCATTCTTATCAATTTAAAAGGGTTATACAGGATAAACCAACGAAGACTGATGCTTAAGGTCAGACAACTTTGACAATATGTTTTTGGGGTTTAAATTCAAATAGCTTTAACTAGGAGTTCCAAAAGTTAAAGGTAAGGCCTATTTAAAAAAATGAGACATAATATACCTATAAAGGGTGAAGTAAAATCCAAAATTAATGAGGTATTATTCTAGTATAGAATTTCTAATGGGAAGTTTTGCCCAGTTTAATTTCATGGTGATCATACCATGCATCGAACAGTTTGTGGTCATGCGATGGGGACCTTAATGATTTTGGGATACCAAGAGGAGTATCTCAACTCACATAATTTGGGTTTCTAATAATATCATCTTGAATTATATCATTGATATATTTATAGAACATGTGTGCAAATATATGAAAGGGTAAAAAATAATAGAATGTCAAAATCTTACTTTGAAAATGGGTACGATGCACAAATGTGTAACATAATGGGTTTTTGGATACATTTGAAAAGGTTTTTCATTTTATAAGGATACAGACATATAACATTACATAATATCAAGTCTTTAGATTATAATTAACTTATTGTATTCCAAAATACCCTTTATTTTTATAATTTTAGATAATTAGGTTATAACTCTTACATAACAAACTCATGCATTAAAAAGTGTACATTTTCACTAAGTAACCATTTTTTCAACAAATTAAAACTTCTAAAATGAAAAACGTTTTCTTTTATAAAAAAATATTCATTAATTTTATCTTTAATTCTTCTTTTTATTACTCAACCTTAAAACTTGTGAAAAACATTTGAAAATATGGGATGATCACAAAAATATCAGTAAGGGATATAAAATAAAGAAATGTGTTAGTCTACTAAGAAACATGAAAACCCATAAAATATTAAACTTTTGAGAAAAATTCTTTGATAATATAAAATAAATCATATCCGCATGTAAAAAACCCCTTTTTCTTAAATAAATACTTTAAAATCCATAAAAAAAATAGAAACCTATGTAGGTATCTTGGAGAATTATATTTATAACCCATGTCTACTCATGTTAGAAATAACTAGAGTCCAATTAAATCCATAGGATAAATATCCTTTGTAAATCCCCTCATTATTTTCTATAAATACAATGAACATTACCCAATGTATTGGAGATCTATATTAGTCTCACCCATCATATAAGTTATATCGAGCTCACCCATCATATAAGTTATATCAAACTCACCCATCATATAATACAAATCAGTATCACCCTTAATCATCTATAATTATAAAGTACCATATCATGAACAATAATTAATCTTTCCCCTTTTCATCATAAATCCCTTCAAAAACTCGTTTGAACCCATAAACAAACCACTTTACATTTTTCCATAAAAATAGAAGTAAATGCCCCTTTATTTTGAAAACTCTTTAAAATGAAATTTTTCCAAAAATATTATGGAAATAATTTTATTTGAAAATAAACATGGGAATTATAAATTATACATAAAATAAATTAAAATTCATGATGGAATTAAATTTCATGCATGTCATAAAAGTAAAACAATGATTCCCTTCACACCTTTGGTAAAAATACCTTATTTGGAAAATGAAAAGAAGATTAATTTTTAAACTATTAAAAGAAAGTAAAATGTAGTTGAAAATGAAAATTTATAGTCCTTTAATTGTTAATAAAACAATATTGAAACATTTAATTAAACATGGATATGTAAGTAAAATATAATAAAAATTATCAAACTTTGAAAATATAGTTTTAAAGAAAAATGCCTTATGGATTGATAACTTTTTGAACCAAGGAAACACTGAAGGAAATAACATTGAATAGATTTTTAAACACTTTAATTTTAGAAATTAATTATATAATACATCCATAATGAATTATATACACCACATAGGATAAAACATGAGGTGTAAATAGTTTATGTCTCAATGAAAGGGAATTGAGACTAGAAATCCATTACCTTAAATACCGTCTAGCGTTGCACTTTCTTTGACTCCTAAAAAGATAAAATTATATTATTTAATTACTAGAATAATAACCTTTTTCATTTTCATTAAATTATAATTATCCCTTTTATGTAATTTATAACTATATTTTTTTAAGTGACTTAATCAGTTGAAATTATGCCCAATGTTTTGCAGAGGTTTGATTCATAGTCCAAAAATAGATTCGGCAGGCTGAACATGGTCAAAGGGTCCATTGTTACATTATCTATGAAATATTTATCATTAAATTATTATCATTTTTATACATGAAATATAATTTTAGATCAATCCATGAATTTTTTACATGAAAAACAAATCGCATCTCTTCGTTGAGGTGGTAGTTCACACATATGCACGAATGACATTATCATTTCTCAATGAATAGAAGGTAAAGAAGTATATGATATTTTATATCTATAGAATTAAAATTATTTCATTAATATCATATATATTAATTAAATTCATCATAATAACCATCCTTGATTGGTGGTGATGAAAAATTAAACACATTGATTCATGGAGGTGAAAATCTAGGTATATATAGGATCGATGTTTTCATTTCCCATTGGATGGAAAAGGAGATGAAAATGAGTTTACCATAATAATAATAAGATTTAATTATATTTAATATAGTAATATTATTATTTCATAATGTTTCAATAATATTTTAATGAGGTAGAATAATAAATAAACTTGAAATAGATTAGTGAAGACTTATACCATCTCCTCAAATAACCTCTTTGGATTGCACATTCATCCTTCTAGGTTTGGTATTTTGGTGAGACCAAAAACACTAGTAATTGGGTGTGGATAATGGATAGGTATTGTAAATGCTATATTTATAAAAAGGTGTGAGTTAGAGAGTATTGGTTGTTCCCTTTTATAAGTCAAGGGAGGGCGACCTTAGAATTACTTAAAGTATAAAATTAATATAAATTAATTTTCATGTTGAAGTGGAAGAAAATTGAAATATTTCAAATATAGAATGAGTATGAGACTAAATATTACCATATAATAAAATTTTAGCAATTTTAGGTGATATTTTTACCCTTATCTCTTATTTTTAACACCCTAATTAACCCTTTTAATGATTACCACAATATAAAAGTTTTTTACCCAATATGAGTCAAGAAAATTACTAAAAAATTAAAGTGTACTATAAGTGGAAAAAGTTTTATATTCTAGACCATATCCCATTAAAATTACCATATATAATATAATTATAAATTTTAAATCATTAAATAAATTTTTTTTAACATAATATACTATTGAAGTTATTTTCAGGACTTTTCATGTAGTTTGACAATAATGAAATCAAGATAGTAATGTAATTTGAATATAAAACATTAAAATATCACTAATTTTTTAAATATATTTAAAAAATTATAAAACATGATAATTCATCTAAATTTTATAACTTTTAATGTTTAAAAACCATTTACTTTATTTTTCAATTACTTGAAAAGGCACTATGTCGGCGTTTTGTAAGCAGTTAAGATCACTAAAAACTAAAACTAAATTACCATGAAAAAAATAATATTTAAAATGGCCTTTTATAATTCAACACAACCTCTTTTATCTCAATGAAACAAATTATAGACATTAAAACAAAGAGTGGGACATTTTTTTATTCTTTACATAAAATCACATTAAGGTCATTATCAATGTAAAGTGGAAATAAATTCATATATTTTTTTCAAAAAGATATTTATGGTAAAAATAAACTTATATAATCAAATAAATATAAATTTTAGGGATATTTTTAGGCCTTATATCACTAGTTTTAATCTTCTTTTACCTATTTTACCCTTACCATGGTGAAAACATTTTTATCAAGGTTACTATTCATAATGATAAAAAATAAATGAGAATTATTTCCTAAATTTTGACCTCCTAATTAAAAATATTGAATCCATTTTTTAATAATCAATTTATAGAAGTGGAAAAAATTAATTTAAGATAAAAAACAAAACATAATGAAAAACTGTTTTTAGAAAAATGTGTTTTTAAACCAAAAAATGAACTTATACCAAAATGAAGTATAATATCGATTCCCATGTAACTCATCAGAATATCTATAATTAGAGCAGGCTTGTGTTAATTTAAGTTAAAATTAAAAATATAATGGGCTATTAAAATTTCTTCATTACATAAAAATATATGATAGTTTTACAAAAATTGTTATCTTTTATTATTCACTTAAAAATAAATATTTTTAGAAATATCCCCAAAATTCATTATAATCTAATTTTGAATTTACAATTTCAAAAATAAAGTTTTTTTCAATTTCAAATTCTAAAATTTTGAAATTAATATTTTAAATAAAACCATATAATACATGAAAAAATAAGTATGAAAAAAACAATTTCCTTCATAATTGAAAATTTTAATTAATATTCTTATAATGAATATAACTATATAAAATCCACTTCATGAATATCAATATGACATGAAATTAATTTTCTATTAACTGGTTTTTATCATTCTTCCCCCCTTTTTCAAATTTCATCCCCGTAATTTTATTCACTATTTATACAAGTGGGGATTTATTTATTTTATATCATTTTATGATTATCTTATTTCATCTTCACTTATATGGTTTTTCCAAAAAAACATAACTTGACAAATAACTTTATTACACAAAACCTTCTCTTTGTGATCATGAATCTAAACTATTTGTTTTCATACAAAATACTCTCTCACGCCTTTACTGCCTTAGGGCTCAAAGAATGTGATGCATTTGGTACATATTTCCTTAACAATGAAACATGAAACACATCATATACATAGTATAAAATCATAGGAAATTCCACTCAATAAGAAACTAATACAACTTTATCCATAATTTTATATGGTCCAACAAACCATGGGCTTAACTTTCCCTTTTTAGCAAAATTCATAACACTTTTCCATGGAGATAATTTAAGAAAAACATGATCACCTATATCTAATGAAATATCTTTCCTATAGTAATATACATAACTATTTTGTATACTCTATGTTTTAATGAAATGTATTTACCTTTTCATACATCTCTTTTAACTAACTCTGGTCCCAAAAACATCCTTTCACTTACTTCCTCCCAATAATCTAGATTTTGATGTTTATTTATATATAATGCCTCAAAAGGTTCAATATTTATACTATAATGATAATTGTTATTATAATAAAATTAAACTAATGAAAGATTTTAATCTCAACTTACCTGGTAATCCTTTGAACAATATCAAATCATACCTTTCAAAGTTTTAAGAGTTCACTCTTAATATCCATCAGATTAAGGATGATATGTTTTACTGGAATTTAATTTAGAACTCAATGAATTTTGAAGGCCTTTTATAAAATTAGAAGTATACATGGGATTATTATTAGATACAATAGAGAAAGTAACTCCATGTAACTCAAATATCTCTTCAAGATACAATTGAGCAATCCAATCTAAATATATAGTATCTTAAATGGGAAGGAATTGTGCAAATTTAGTCAATCGATCAACAATATTCCAAATCACATTATTACCTTGAGATTTATTTGCTAATACCACTATGAAATACATGGATATATTTTCACATTTCTATTATGTAAATATAAAAGTTTGAATCATCCTTTTCAGTAATTATTGTTTATCTTTAAATAGTTTACAATTTAAACATTTCATGGTAATCTCTATAATATCATTCTTCATTCAATCCAACCAGTAATACTTATGAAGGTCTATGTACATATTAGTACTACCATGATGAATAGAAAAGGGATAGTTGTGAAATTTAGTCAAAAATTACTTTTTCAACTTGGAGATAGCTTGAACACATAACCATTTTCCAAATTTAAAAACACCTTCCCTTTTGATGTTACATTCAGGTAATGTACCTTTCATTACCAGTTCCATATTTTCTTAAAAATCATGTTCTTTCTTCAAAGCATACGTAATTGTATCTAAAAATGATAAATTCACTAAAACCTAAACCAAAATATAGGAAGTTCCTAATTGTACAATTTCTAGGCTGTCATTCATTAAATCATTTACCAAAGTATCATGGTCCATATGTAGCATTGTCGATGTTTTATCGTCTTTTCAACTCAAAGAATCAGCTAATTTGTTTGATTTTTTTATATGGTAATGAATTGTTCAATCATAATCCTTTATCAGTTCTAGAAATATTCACTACCTCATTGTAAAATATTTTTGAGTGAATATATACTTCAAACATTTATGATCATTATATATTTCACATATTAATCCATATAAATGATGTATATTGATTTTTAAATAAAAATACACACCATATAGTTCTATATAATTTGGAGAATAATTTACCTCATGTGGTTTGAATTTATGATAATCATAAGAAATTACCTGATCATTAAACATTGAAACAAAACCTAGTCCCTTCAAAGAAGCATTATTGTATATGAAAAATCACCACTTCTAGAGGGAAGGTACAAAACTAGAGCATTCACCAATTTTCATTTTAAGTTCCTTGAAATATTCATCCCACTCTTTAATTTATATGAATTCAACTCCTTTTAAATTTAACTTTGTTAGTGGGATAGATAACTGATAAAAGTTTCCAACAAACCACAGGTAGTAACCTAATAATCCTATAAAACTAAAAAACTTTAAGACATTTATTGGTATTTTCCATTATTCAACCTCTATATTTATAGAAGTGTAAATAGTTATTCCATATTTATAAATAATATTCCCATGAAATGATATTTTCTAAAACCAAAATTTACATTAACTAAATTTTATAAATAACTTCTTTACTTTAAATGTTTTCAAAAAAATACTTAAGTGTCTTTCATGATTCTCATGAATTTTAACATAGAAACGTGCCTATCATGGGGTGAGAAAAAATATTAACTAAGTTAAAAATGTATTAAAGTGGTTGAACTAGGTTTTATATAGAGATAATAATAAAACAATTACATTTGTCACTTGAAATTAGCGAAATAAGTGAAGGATGTTTTTCAAATTGTTTGATTTTAAATAGAATGAAATTAAATTAAAGTTTGAATATATGTAGAGGGTGATGAGGTTAGGTTAGGATCAACTTTTTTAATGTAATCATGGTAATAAAAATAATTCCCCCTCTCTTTATATTTAATGATAAATGACATACTTCTCGATTGATTTTTCAATTGCCTTTGGTTTAAGGAATAAATGGAAAACACTCATATGTGCATGAAAATTCATAAACCATTCCCAGACAACTAAGGAATATTATGATTGGGAATTATTTCTCCTTATAAATCCAGAAATAATTCACTTTTTTGACACATGTTCCAATGATCTCTAGACACTCACAACCTAACCCAAATTGTTCAATCGAGACAAATTGCACTTGGAAGAGCGAGTTTAAAGATATTCAATCAAAGATATAAACAATGAGTGACACAAAAACCCAAAATAGGATCACATTAATAGAATTAGTCACCATTTAAAATAGAGATCATTAAATAATAAAATAATGTTTTAAATTAAATCACAATACTCTAACATTACAAAAAGAAAGGTACCCCTTCCCCGATCACTCAAAAGTGTTAACCCCCCTCCCCCCCCCCCCATGTGAAGGGTAATAGAGTTGAAGGCGGAAGAAGAGAGCATTACAAAACTATTAAAAGAAAAATAAGAAAATCCAATGCAGTTCAAGACTCCAATACTCTAGAACATCCTCTCTTTCACCTTTATCAACACCTTTGAATGGAATTAAACACTCGTAATTATAGGGTATAGGGGTGGACAATTTTCCCTCTAGATTCATTCCTCCAAAATATTGAGTTTATTTCTAATATTAAATGGCATAATGTTAGAAATATGTCTTCATAAAATATGTTACTATATATCATTTTCATTCTCAATCAAAATATCAACTTCTTTAAACAAGTGATAAAAAATTCATTCCCAAATTAATGAAGAGAACTTTTTATGTCTGAGAAGACTTCTCAACTCCTTCCACATTATTTCATTAAATGAATGCCTTAATGACCAAATTTATCCATGAAATTTAATTTGGACGTGAAGTGCATATTTATATTCTTTAATCCATCCTTAATCACTTAATTTTAATGTATCTAGGATGATATATTCCTCTATTACTATGGTGGGGTCCATTTTATCATCTAGAAAAAGATCTCCAATTGATTGATTTTTCTAGGACAGTGTAATTAGAATTTGATCTGGATCTAGAAGACAAAGATGAATCCAAGAAAATGTAATCTTAATAAAATAATCAATCAATTTGGATAATAGTTGTAAAATATATTATTTAAATATAGAATCTTCATAAAACTACTAAATTTCCTGAATTAAGCAATGTTTATAATTAAGGTAAAATTCACCAAAAATACAAAAAATCATGCAAATAATCTCACATTGATTAATTGTAAGCAATTAAATCATTGAAAAACATATAAAAATTGTGAAAATATTAGTTCTATAAATTCCACCACACTTAACACTTTTAATTTAGGACAAGTTAGACTCAAAACCAAATCAAAGAAAATTAAAGACACATGCCCATGAGATCCACCAATTCCACACCAAGAAAAAAAAATATCATGCCGCTTAAAAAATAATTATTATAAGTTATCCATTTATATATTTAAATATTTTTTCTCTTTATTTCTCTTCCCATGAACACAAAACACCTACCTCACATGTATTTTCTCTCATCTCACAAATGTCAATTTTCAACAAGTATTTTCTCATCCAAACCCATTCATGAGTCACCATAGACTTGATAAATTCTTACTTATCCACCTAATGTGAGTCAAGGAAAATTGTTTATCATGAGGACTTTATTGGGTTTATCTGTAGCTTTCATATGGTTGGATTTAGAGGTGAACTTGTTTTAGGAAAAATAAGGAGGGTTTGGCTCGTTTTGAAGCAAAATTGCAAAATTCTAATTTTCACTTCAATATGGTCTCCTCCTCACCCCCCTTAGTAGAAAATCAGCTCCACAATCATAAAAGATCAAGTAAATTACATACCTTTCAGTATTTTAGTAGAAAAAATTTCAATCTTCTCAAACATAATTTTTTCTCGAAAGCTCAAGATATGCATAGCTTTATTTCTCCATTAGAAGATCCATAAAGGCACAACTTTTCTTATCATGAAAGATCCAAAAAGGAACAACTTAAAACATAATGAATTTTTAATCAGTAAAATAATATCTTCCGATTTTTATTTTCCACCCAAATTTTCACCAAATGAGGCATCACAACTTAAGACAACTTCCCCCCACACTTAAGTTCAACTAGATCATGCAATTTCACTTTAAGGGAAGGTTGAATAGGGAAAATCGACTTGCAATATGTCTAACCTAATAGTTTTTTCATGTATTCTATGGGATTAAATGATTACATGTACAATAAATTCCATAATGAAAAAGGTTCTCTTAATAAGGGGGCATTAAAACCATATAAATTCCCCAATCATTTAAAATAAAAGAACCTCAAACCCTCAAGTTTTGAAAGGAATATACAAAATTATGGTTAAAGTAGGCCTAGAATGGTTCTCTCGTGAAATGAGTTAAATGAAAATAATATGACGGAAATGGTTGACAAGACTCATGGGAAATTGATTTCAATGATAAAGACAGTGATATGTGGCATGAGATTCAAAAATCAAAGTACTTTTCAGGAAATTCTCAAATATTAGAACTTAAAAAATGTTATTTTCAGCATTCATTTAAGCTCATTTTCATATGAAAATTATTTCACTCATTAATATGATGTTCAAAAATTTCAATGATAATCATTTCAACTCAAAAGTTTGAAAAACACAAAAAAAACTGAAAATGAAATGGACAAAAATTTGAAAAACACACAATGTTTTTTTAAAGGAAAAATTGAAAATCCTAAACCACCAAGGTTCCATCCCCAAAAATTAAATTATGATGTGTACCCAATGCATTCAAATGGATTTAACATATAATAATATTTTAAAATAAATCATATCTTTTAATCAAGTGTAAATGAGAAGTATGACCTGATGAATTTTATTAATGAACGGGTTAGAGGAGTGTGATATCCTCCACTGGATGTGATGAAATGATCCCATGGAATTTCTTAAGCCTATGTCCATAATAGTGAATGGTTCCAACTATCCATCATTCATAATATATATATCACTAAAAGGATATCCATTAGTAACTATAAATGGACCTTCCTATTTGGAACAAATTTTACCTAGCATTATCTTGAGTATTGATATGAATAGTATAACTTTTTCTCTATGATAGAAGTATTTTAGTTGGATTATTTTGTCATGATACACTCTTGTTCTCTATTTTAAAATCCTATAATTTTCAAAATCTTTACTTATAATTTCCTCTAACTCCTACAGTTGAAATCTTCTCTCCTTCCTTTCACTTTTAAGATCCAAATTCATCTTCCTCAAATCCTAATACACCTTATGTTTCAATTCCACTGGAATATAAAATATTTTCCCATAAATAAACTTATATGTAATCATTCCAATAATTTTGCATATGATATCATGTAATCCCATAATGTGTCTTCTAACCTTTGTCTCTAATCCTTCATGTTTGGTTGAATAGTCTTCTCCAAAATTCAGTTGATTTCCATGCTGGACTCTTCAACTTGATCATTAGTTTTTGGATGATAGAGAATTGATGTCTTATGATGCATCTAATATTTATTTAGAAAATTAATCATTGTATTATTGAAAAAATGAGTCCCCTTATCACTTATTATGGCTATAGGCACTCCAAACCTACATAATATGTTATCCTTGACAAAATCACAGACAACTTTAGCATCATCAATCCAGGTGGATTTTTCATCCACCCATTTTGAAAAATAATCAACTTAAATAAAGATATAATAATTTAAAAATGGAATTGGGAAAGGAACCATAAAATCTATCCATAGAATACAAATATTTCATATAAATTAAGTGGATTTTAGTTAATTTCTTGTCTCTTTGAAATATTTCCAAAAAGATGACATTTTTCACATATTTTGAAAAATTAATGTTCATATTTAAAAAGGGTGGGATAATAAAATCCACATTGTAAAACCTTATTTACTATACTTTAAGGTCCAAGTGGGATCCACAATCTAAAGTGTGAAAAAACTCAAATATTGAACCAATTTCACTCTCAACAAAATATCTTCTTATCACATTGCCATTGAAAATAATCTAATGAAATGGATCATCCAAAATGTAATATCTAGAATCAGATTTTAGTTTTTGATTTTTTTTGTGAATTTAAATAATATGGGACCTGATATGTTTCTAGATAGTTGAACATGTCAGCATACCAAGTAACTTATCTAACAATAAAGTAAAATTGTTCTCCTATAAGGTGATCATTTAGTGGTTCTTTGTCTGTAATTTCATCTTTAGCAGTGTTGGGAGTCTTCTAAAATGATAATCCACTTGGTAATCATCTCCCTTAATGTCCATGATTTATATGTTGAACTCTTATAGTAGTAAAATCTATCTCACTATCATATTTTTATCTTCATACTTCTTAATCAAGTATTTAAGAACTGCATGATCAAAAAACACAATGACTTTAGTTCCAAGAAGATATCATATAAATCTTTATAAAGAAAAAACTACTAAAAACTCTTTTTCTATGGTTATTTAATTTATTAGAGCTGTATATAAGGTTATATAGGAATAGGTAATGCCTTGTGGCCTACCCTTTATTCATTGATAAATTACTACACCAACTCCTTGGTTGGAAGCATTACAAAGTAACTCAAATGGTTCTTCCCAATTTGGTGGTTGCATCACTGGTGGTGTAATCAGTCTCCTCTTCAGATCATAAAATAATTCCTTACATGAACCATTGAAATCAAAATCATCATCTTTCAAAATAAATCTATAGAGATGGATAACAATCTTACTAAAATCACTGATAAACCTCCTATAGAATCATGTATGTCCTAAAAATGATCCAACATTTTTCACATAAGTTGGGTAAGGAAATGAATTTATCACATAAATTTTTTATTTATCCAATTCAATGAATTTTTTTAAAATTAAATGATCAAGGAAAATTCCTCTATCAACCATGAAATGAAACTTCTCAAAATTTAAAACAATGTTCTTTTCAATGCATGTTTTCAAAACTTTTTCTAGATGTTTCAACAATGGTAAATTTAATTTCTAAAAAACTGTCAAATCATCAAAGAACACCTCAAATAAATATTCAATGTGATCAGAAAAAATATATACCATGAACCTATGAAATTTACTTGGAGTATTAAATAATACAAAGGGATTCCTTTTATATAAAAAGGTTTTGAAGGTACAAGTAAAGGTTGTCTTCTCTTGATCCTTCGGAATAATATGTCCCTAAAAATAACCTAAAAATCCATCCAAAAAGAAATAATGAGTTCTCCCTACCAATATATATAACATATGATCAATGAATGGGATAAGGAAATGATATTTCTGAGTGACCTAATTCAACTTCTTAAAATCATTTTATACTCTCCATCTATTTTAAATTCTCATAGAGATTAATTCACTAGTTTTATTCCTCATAGTGGTTAAGATAGTTTTTTTGTATGTACATGAAGGGGGATAACCCATTGTGAATCTAAGATGGGATAGATGATCCCATCTTTCTATATCTTCTCAATATCTTTCTTCACAGCCTCCATCAAGGTGGGATTCACCCTCAATTGTTGTTTTCTTACATATTTGGAATCTCCCTCAAGAATAATTATATGCGAGCATAGTTTTGGGTTTATTCCTAGGATATCACCTAATATCCACCCTATTTATTGGAAATTATCTCTCAAAATATCAATCAAATATTTTTCTTGAGTTTCAGATAGATTATTAGCAATTATCACTGGTAATTTATCTCCCTCTCTAAGGTACATATATTTCAAATCAGAGAGGATTGGTTTTAATTCTAGATCTGGGGGCTACATGAGAGATTAAAGTAAACTGGTGTTCCCCATTCCCAAAGTTTGGAACTCCTTCACACAAGAAACCATATCATCTTCCACATTATTTAACAAATCATCAAAGAAATCATATTTTACCTCTTCTTACGACATGAAATCAGAATCTTCAGCATTTTGGGCATACACATGTTCAGTGATATTTTCAATGGAAAAAATTCTCTCCTAAGGCTATGAATTCATAGAACATACCCAATTCTTAAATTGTATCAGTACCAACTTCATGGGATAGTGCAAAGAGTGAGTGATCATATGATGGGTGCCTCATGGATTCAAAAATATCAAAGTGTAAAGTACTATCTCCAAACTCCATGGTGAGTGTACATTCATGGACATTGATTATGGGTTTTTAGGTCTTTAAGAAAGGTGTCCCCAAAATTATGGGTGAGTGTATCGGGATCCTATCATCTTCTATATTCAACAAATATAATTCATCGAGAAATTAGATATGTTTCACTTTCACAAGGATATCCTCCAGAACTCATACTGGGAAAATTATGCATTTGTTTGTAAGATGGACCACCACTATTGTGAGCTTAAATCCTACCATGTTCAATGAATTTTATACTAAGTGTGACAATACATTAATTTAAGCACATATATCATAAAAATAATTAGATACATTTAAAGATTCAATGGTTCATGGAATGGAAAACATCCTTGGATCTTAAAATTTGGTTAGAATTTATGGTGTGATAAGGGCTGGGACACTTCTTCCTAAGTTTATCCTTTCATTAACATGAAGTATCCTCTTCTTGGTGAAAATATCCTTAAAAAATTTAGCATAATTTGGAATTTTCTTAGTGCTTCGAGAAGGGGGATATTAATTTCCACTTTCTAGAAGGAGTCCAAAATTTCTTTTTTGAAGTGATTCTTCCTATAATCTCTTTGATTCAATCGACCTTGATGAAAATTATGGGTGTAAGTATTTATTCTACCTTTGGTTAATTTTAAATGGTGTTTATTTTTTTTTCTTTCTCAGCCTATCCTTCTTATCCTCCCCTTTACTTTCTTCTTCTTGATTCATTTTCAAAAACATTTCAGAATCCCCAACTTCCCTTAGATCAGGTGGTCTTGTTTCAAGTTCATGGGATGCTAGTGGTGAGAGTTATTCACCAATTCTTGTTTTTATCATGTGGAAATTATCTTTTGGGTTTGGTATTGTCTAGTAAGGAATTTTTCCTTGGCTTTTGGAAATTATTTCAATAATACTTCCCACCATATTTTCTAGCTTATCAATTTTATCCTCTAGTCCATCATACTTGGATTGTAGTTATTTTAAAAAAGGTTTTATGTTGGTGAATGGTTTTTCATAGGGTATTTGGAAATTGTGTTGTTTTTTTGTATGAAGGCTAGTTATAAGATTGTTTTGGTTGAAATGGTGGTGGGTTTTGGAATTGTTGATGGAATAGGGGTTGGTTTTGGAACTAGTTTTTGTATGTGGTTGATCTTGATTTTTTTTATTTCCAAATACATATTGAACTTGGCTAGCCTCACTCCATCCTTGGTTTTGTTGGAACTACATCAACAAAGAAGATATCGCACAAGTTTCCATTCCCTATATTTTAGCACATTGGTCAGTGAAATGATCAGGTGATAAGCATAAACCACATACCTTAGTTGGTGCTTATTGGTATCCCACTTATTTTAAGACCATCTGTCTCACCATAATGGTTATCTCATAAATCTTAGTTTCCCATAGAGGTGATGGATAGGAAGTTCTTAACTCATTAATCCACTTTTACCAAACTATTTTGACTTCTAGGAAATCATATTAATCAATACCTTGGCTTGTTCTGGTGACTTTTCAATTAGTGAACCTCAAAATGATGCATCCAGAAGGTTTCTGTCATTATCTAGTAATCCTTGATAAAATAATATAAGAAATTGAAGCTCCTAAATTTCTTGATGTTGGTAGCTGGCACATAGATTTTTAAACCTTTCCAAGTACTCATAAAGGGTTTTTATATATGATTGTATAATGGAATATATTTCCTTCCTAGTGGTTGTGCTTCTGGAGGTGGAGAAGTATCTTTACCTGAAACATCTCACTAATTCATTCCAATAATTCACATATCCAAGTTGTAGGTTATACAACCATTCATTGGCAGCTCCTTCCAATAAAAACGATAATTCATTCCATTTTACCTGCTCCTCAGCTACTTATCGGGGTCTGAAAGTATAGAATACATGTGTGAACTCTTTAATATGTTTGTTTAGGTCTTCTCCTACCAAGACATGAAATTTTGGGAGCAATAGAATCATGTTATGTTTCATAACAAAATCATTTTTTAACATGGGAAAGGAAATTTTATTGTTTTTATTAAGGATTTGTGGTGCACAGAGGTCTCTAGGGTTGGGTTTTGATTTCTAACCATGATGACAGGATCAAAGTGAACACTTGAAGTTTCACTAAAGTCTGCAAGAGAAATTTCCACAAATTAAGATTAAAAATTAAGGTTTCTAATGATATTCAACAAGTTTCTTTTAATTTCAGGATTTATGGGGAAAGGTTTGGTGTTTTTGGTTCTAATCATTCGATTTTAAAGAGAAAATAAGAAAAGAAAAAAACTTGTAGGCACCGCCTCCCAAAAAATGGTGTCAATTTTTGATACGTTATTTTCATTGGGTGTAACAAAAACAAATATTACCTAAGTTAAAAATGTATTAAAGTGGTTTAACTGGGTTTTCTCTAGATAGTAGCACACAAAAATAACATTTTTCACTTGAAATTAGAGAAAAAAGTGGAGGTTGCTTTTGAAATTGTTTGATTTTAAACAAAAAGCAATTAAAATGAAGATTAAAAAAAATGGATAAAGAGAGCGATGGGGTCAGGGTAGTATCACTTTTTTAATGTCATCACGGTCATAAAAATAATTCCCCATCTATTTATATTGAATTATAAATAAAATTCTCATTGATTGAGTTGTCAATCATCTTTGGTTGATGAAAGAAATGGAAACCACTCCTTTTTGCATAAAAATTCATAAACCATTCCCAATAAACTAAGGCAAATCCCAATCAGGAATTATTAATCCTTATAAATTGAGAAAGAATACACTTATCCCACACATGTGTCAACAATATCTAGACACTCACCTCCTAACCCAATCTGCTCGATCGAGGAAAATTGCCCTTGGAAAAGGGCGTTTAAAGATATTCAACCAATGATATAAACAATGAGTGACACCAAAACCTAAAATATGATCACATTAAGAGAATTTATCACCACTTAAATTAAAAAAAATCAATATAAAATTTTTCAAAATTAAATAACAAGACTTTGAAATTAAAAAACAAAAAACTCCCCCTTCTCTGATCACTCAAACTTTTTACCCCTCCATGTGAAGGGTAATAGAGTTGAAGGGGGGAAGAGAGTATTATAAAACTAAGAAAAGTGAAAAGAGAAAATTCATAGCACTTCAAGACTCCAATAATACATCACATCCCTCTTTAACCTTCTTCAACACCTTTGAATAGAAGTAAACACTCATATTTATAGGGTTGAGGGGTTGAAAATTTTTCATCTGGATTCATTCCTATAAAAGTTTTAGTTTATTTATCATATTAAATGGTATAATATCAAAAATATTTATTCATAAAATTTTTTCCTCTATCTCTCTTCCATGTTCCCTCCAAATATTATCTTCTTTGGACAAGTGGAAAAAATATATACATGAGTTACTAAAGATTTCTTTTTATGGACAAGACGACTTCTCAACTCCATTCACTTTGTTGCATTAAATTTATGTCTTAATGGTTTAAATTATCAATTATATTAAATTTGGGCATGTAGAATGGATTACTATTTCTAATACATTTGGAATCAATTCATTTGGATGTCTCTAGGCTGAGATATGATCCCATTACTACTGTGAGGTCCATTCTGTTGGTCAAAAAAATGTATCTAGAAAAATGGAAGCCTAAAAAAAGAATAAATCAATTTGGATCAAAACTGTAAAATATATGATCGAAATACAAAACCTCCAGAGACCTTTTAAATTTATAGAATTAAGCAATGTTTAAAATTAAGCCCAAAATTCACCAAAAATACAAAAATGATTCAAATTAACTCACATTGATTAATTAGTAGGGACTAAATAATTAAAAAACATATGAAAATTTATTAAAATATTATCTCTATCAAGAATATAAAAAAATTATTAATAAACAAAACCACAAACCTATCCAAATATTCATGAAAAATACTATTCAAATGATTCAGGAATATAATTTGTGCATTAGACAACCCAAATGGAATAACCAAAAACTCATAATTCCCATATCTAGTTTGAAATGAAATATTTGTTATATATTCCTCTTTCACCTTCAAATAATGGTATCCTCATCTATGATTAATCATTGAAAAATACTATGCTCCCTGAAGATAATCAAATAAATAATCGATATGAGGAAAATTATATTTTTTATTAATGGTAATGTCATTAAAGGTTATATAATCAATGAAAACCTCATTTAACCATATTTATTTTTAATAAGTCAAATAATATCACCCCATAGTGAAGTTCTTGGATGAGTTAATCATTTATCAAGAAACTAATACAACTAATTTTTCAATTCCAAAAGTTCCACTTAATTCATTTGGTAATGGTGTTTTGAAATAGGCTTAGCATCATATAATAATTAAATAGTAAAATCAACCTCCCATTGGGAATAAAATCATTAAAATAATCAAGAAATACATCTATATATTCATTCAATACTAGAACATCCCTAATTTGAATAGTTTCATTATTTTCAAAAACAAGATCTTGGTAACTTTTACTATGATATTTAATCAATTTCTCAGCTTCTTAATATGTTATAAAATGTATAAAATAAATAAATATAAATTTCTTAACACTGTAGTTTATCTTAGCATGATAAACTGAAAGCTAATACATACCGAAAATAATATCAAACTCTACTATGGGATGTTTAAAAATATTTTCTAGAAAAAACATCTCACTAATAACAATAAAAAGATTTAAATAAATCTTGGTTTATTTAATACTTCCACTAGGGATTTTCACCAAAAAATAATCCTCTTTTCATGAAGTAGTGTTCCCATTTTACATGTAAATTTATCATAAATAAAGGAATTTGAAGATATATAGTAAAAAAGGGAATCATTATAACTCAAATAAATAACTAACATACCTTTCACCACATCATTAGATGGTCCATAATCAATCTTGGTAGTAGAAAATGATTTTCACGCACTATTGTGCTTTCGATCTAGATGATTTCCACCCTAAGTAACTAATATGGGACAAAAAATAGAATAATTTCTAAATTAATTTAAATTAAAATATATCAACATTGGATTTCTATATGATACACCATTCTTGGATTATTCAAGAAACTTTTCTTTTCAGTCACGAGCCCTGTGACCAAACGTACCACACTGGTAACACTTTATAGATCTTTTCAAACAATACCTAAGATATTTTCTACCACATGTGGAACATTTTTGTGGATTTCCTCTATATTAATTTGTTAGTTGTTTCTCTATTACTTACCACCTTAACTACTTCTTACTCCTTTCATAATGTGGAACATAAGTGTCTATAGAATCGACCTCAAATTTCACAGCAAAACAAAAAAATTCCACCTAACTTTTAAATTCCCATTAGTCCAAATCAATTTGTAATATTATTTTCAATCCTAAGTAAAACATATTAATTTTATTATCAGGTTTCTAAATACAATTCATTGTGTACCTAGATAATCTTGTAAAAAAAATTCATACACAGATACTGAGTCCTCCTCCTTTTTCCTCTATTCTAAGAATTGTTTCTATATTTTGATTAGAATAGACTTAGGTATATATTTCTCTACGAAAATATTCTTAAATGTACTCTATTCTATGAAATAAAAATGTTCTCTCTCTATGTTATTCTTAACCAATAACAACCATTGGTCGAATTCACCTTTAAAATGAAAAATGGAATGAGTTACCTTTTTGGTTTTAAACATTCCATGACTTAAAATATATTTTCTAGAGAATTTATTCATCCTTTGTATACCTCTGGATATGAGGATCTATTAAAAATTCAATTTTGTTTCATAAAATTCTCAAATATTGATATGTTTTTCTAGGATAAATATATTTGTTCTATAACATGTATTCTAACACCATTTATAGCCTATTTCAACTGATCCAACACTATAACAAATTACTCAGTTTGAATTCCAAACATTCTAGGTTGCTAATTTGGAGGTATATTTTCCTCTTGATACCTTTATACATAAGTTCTCATATTTCCTATATGGAAAACCATTTTTAATAGAAATATATTATATGAAGAAACATGTTAATCTTTGAATGTAATATCATTTCAACATAACTATAAATTAGAATCTTTCAATAGTATTATAGTTATATTATCATAACCTATAAAGTTATCTAAACCATCAATATAATGATAACTATAAGGAATACTTCCTGAATGGACCAAAGTACTTCATTTTTTTATTCATTTCTTATAATCCCCCTTTTAAGGGTTGAATGGGAACCCTTACATGGCATGTAGAATTACTGACATTACATGACCCTAAGGTCTTAAAGGAAATCATTACAAATTATGACTACTTGAAACTACCCCTCCCTAGTGTCTGTATTGTGATTAGATCTTCAAAATTGCATGGATTTTCATCTACATTTAATGTGTAAAGTTTTACATGGAGAATAATTATGGAATATTATATACCCTCGCATTCTTTACAAATCCATTATCTCAACTCTAGTGAATTATCCTTACACCGAATCCTTTTATAAAGCTTGTTTCTTATAGAATCTGTCTGGTTTTCATCTTCATGACAGGTGTCCCAAAGTACTTGAGATGGACCAAAGGCCTTAAGGTGGCCTGAAAGCCTTACTAAACGGAATTCCTAGGTGTTCTGGAGGCCTTAAAGACTTTGGTCCCAAACTGATGGACTAAAGGTGAATTGTTCTGTATGCTACAATATCGAACATTACCACTCCAGTACTTCTATAGTATCCCAGAATTATGCCTCTACTACGATTTGAATCTGGGTCTCTTGTATTTACATGGAGAGTCCTCGCCAATGGTTTGAGACTCATGTGCAACTATAAAGAATCATAATTAAATCATTACATTATCTTGAGCCTTTAGACTATAATTCACTTCTTTTATTCCCAAATACCTTTTAGGTTCATAGTTTAAGATAATTAGGTTATAAATCTTATATAATAAACCAATATATTGAAAAGTAGAAACATCAACTTAGTATCCATTTTTCCCAAAATATAAAACTTTTAAAATGAAACATGTTTTCTTTTCATGAAAAATCTTTATAAATGTAAACATTACTTATTATTTGTTCTTACTCATCCTTAAACCATGTAAACAACATTTGAAAATGCATTATGAGAACAAAAATCTTGGTAAGGGTTATAAAATAAAGGAATTAATTATTCCAATGAAAAACATGAATACCCATAAAAAATTTAGCTTTTCTACATTATTCTTTGATCATATAAAATAAATCATATCAACATATAAAACACACTTTTTTCTCAAAGAAAACCTTTAAAACTCACAGTAAGAAAATATAAACCATTTTAGAAATCGTACAGAATTATATTCATAACTCATGTTCACTCATGTCAGAAATAACTGAATCCTAGTTAAATACATAATAAACACATCCCTAGTTAAATCTAACCTTCTTTCCTTCAAATACAAGGAACATTACTCAATCCATTGGAGATCTATATCAGACTCACTTCTCGTCAAATCTATATTGGCCTCACCCACCATATAAGTTGTATCAGGCTCAAACATCATTATATATATTTCTCAAGTACCATATCATTAATAATGTTTTTTATGTTTTCCCATTTTTATCATAAATCCCTTGAAAAACTCTTTTGAACCCATAAAAATGCACTTTCTATTTTAACATAAAAATATGAGGAAATATCTCTTTATTTTGAAAATTATTTAAAATAAAAGATTACAAAAATATTTTTGAAATTATTTCATCTAAAAATAAACATTTAAATTTTTAATGAAATATTAAAATAAATCAAAATCTATGATGTTAGAAAAAAAATTATTACTATAAAAGTTAAAATAATGATTCCTTTCACACCTTCAATTAACATAACTTGTTCATAAAATGAAAAGAATATTCCTTTTTTAACCTTGTAAATAAAGTAAAATGTAGTTGAAAATGAACTTTTATATTCCTTTAGGTATAAATATTAACATTCAACAAACATTTAATTGAACATGGATATGGATTGAAAATGTAATAAAACATTAAAACATTAAAAATAATTGTTTTTAAAATCAATTATGAGATGATAACTTTTAAAACAATGAAACATTGAAGGAAAGATAATTTAATGTATTTTTAACAACTTTAATTTCATAAATTATTAATATAATACATATATAAGGAATTTTATACACCACATAAAAAAACATGTGGTTGAAATTACTTAAGTCTCAAAGAAAGTGAATTGAGGCTAGAAATACCTTAACTTAAATATCATCTATAATAGTATGTTCTTTAACTACTAAATAATAAAATTGTATTAGTTATTTTATTTTTTTATAACCATTTTCATGTTCCTTTATTATTAATTACATTTTTTCATTTATGGACATGTTTTATTTAGTTACTTAATCAGTTAAGATTACATTGGGTGTTTTGAAGATGTTTGATTCATAATCCCAAAACAGCTTTAGTACGTTGACCATGTTCAAAGGGTTCATTGTTATATTACATTAAAAATATTTATAATTAAATTATTATAATTTTTATAAATTAAATACAATTTTAGAACAATATGTTAAAGGAATACAAGAGAAATGAATCACATCGCTTCATAGAGGTGGTAGTTTACGGGTACGCATGAACGAAATTATCATTTTTCAATGGATGAAAATGAAAGAAAATACATGATATATTATCTTTAAATAATGATAATTATTTCATTAATATCATATATATTAATTAAATTCATCATAATAACTATCCTATTGAGGTGGTGATGCAAAAAAACACATCTCTTCGTGGAGGTGGTAATCCACACGTTCGTACGAGCGATGAATTCATTTCCCATAGGATATAAAAGGAGATGAAAAGGGTTGTTAAAAAATAAAAATAAAAATAAAATTTATTTAATTTACTTATTTTATTATTTCATTACGTTTAAATAAGATTTTATGGAGTTAGGAGAAGAAATAAACTTGAAATAGGTCGGTTAGGATTTATACCTTCTCCTTAGATAACCTCTTTGGATTACTTTTTAATCCTTCTAGGTTTGGTATTTTGGTGATACCAGGACCACTATAACATGGGTAGGGATGTTGGGGAGTTTTTTTGTATGTATTTCATGAAATAGAGTGCTCAAATTATGTTAGGAAGAGAGGAGAAGAGGTGTCCTTTTATAAGTGAGGGGAGGTGAATCCATGGAATTACATAAATTAATAAATTAATATATATGAATTTTAATCTAAAATTTGTTCCAAATTGACATATTTTGAATATAGAATGATTATTAATCTAAATCCTCTCATCCAATAAAATTTGGACAAGTTTAGGTGATGTTTACACCCTTATCTCTTAGTTCTACCCCCCAACCACCATTAACCCTTCTAACGATTACTGTGATATCAAAAAAAATTAATCTATAGAAGTTAATAATGTTAATAAAAAAAGGAAAGTGATCTATAAGTATAAAATGGTTTATATTCCCAACCATATCTCATTAAATTTTCCAAATATAAGAGTTCTTTGAATTTTAAATCATTATGGTTTGACTTTAATGAAATCAATATAGTAATGCAATTTGAATATAAACTTATAACACATCACTAGTAAGTTTTATTTATATAAAAAATTCATATATCACAATAAATTATCCAATTTGTACTAATTTTAATGTTTAAAAATCATTTACTTGATTTTTCTATTACTTGAACAAGAATTATGTTAGCATTCTGTAAGCAGTTATGATAATTATCTAATCACTAAAAATTAAAATAATAACATGAAACAAAATCATTAATATTTAAAATAACAATTTATAACAAAAAATATCCTCTTTTTATGCATACGAAAAAATATTAGAGATATTAAAAAAATATAATGATATTTTGTTTTTATCTATTACTTAAAATCATATAAAGTTCATAATCAAAGTAAAGTGGAAATAAATTTCCATATTTGAGAACATTGGATAGTTACAGTCAACAAAATGATCAAATAATATAAATAAAAGTTTTAGAGAGATTTTTAGGCCTTATCTTCTTAGTTCTAATCTTATTTTACTCATTTTACCCTTACCATGGTGACAACATTTTTACAAGGTTACTATTCATAATGACAAAAAATAAAAGGTTCCTATTTAAAAATTTGAACCTCCTTATTCCAAATATATAATATATTTTTTAATATTCAATTTATATAACTGGAAGAAAATAATTTAAGATAAAAATTCAAAGTGTAATGAAAAACAGTTTTTAGAAAAATGCCTTTTTAATCCCAAAAACGAACTAATACAAAATCAAGTATAATTTTTATTAACATATATTTAATTTGATTATTTATAAATAAAGGATACTTATGTTAATTTAATTTCAAATTAAAACCATAATGGGATTTTTAAATTACTTTATTTAATGAAATGACAAAAAATAGTATCTTTCACTATTCACTTAAAGAATAAATATTTTCAAAAAAATAAAAAATCTTCATTATAAGATAATTTTAAATTTATTATTTCAAAAATTAATTTAATTTTGTTAAATTAAAATTCTAATGTTTATAAACTAATATTTTAAATTAATCTATATTGTACATGGAAATTAATTTAGTAAGAATAAAACCATTTTCTTTTTAATTAAAAAATTACTTAATATTCTTACAATGAATATAAATATATAAAATATATTTCATGAATACTGATAAGGTATGAAATTAATTTACTATTTCTTAGGTTTTCACATATTGATTGTATAAATCACAACATAAAATGTTTGAGTCAACGGGAAATGAATGGGGGGATAGGTGACATAATCATATTTTTCATATTTATTTTAATATAAAATACAATGTTTATGAAATTAAATTAATTAATTCTACTAGTATGTAATTTTTTATGTTTTGTTGAAGGATATGTAGTTTGATCAAAAATGAACAAAATGATATGAATATAGTGAGCCATAAACAATTTATGCAGCACCGCTTCACGGCGTGGTGCAACACCAGATTTGTGAAGAGGGATTGAGGCTACAGTAAATCTAGTTGTAAGTCAAGGACCACGCCTATAGCTCAAAACTAAATAAATGTGCTGATATTGGATGAATTCTACTAGAAACTGACATTTCATTTCATGAATAAACTATTCATGATGTGAAATCTTTCAGAAATCAGAGGTACGTCCTCACATATTACACATCATCCTCCAATGGCCTAAAGGCCTTAATTTTTATTGATTTTTGATAATCCACCTTTCAAGGGGTGAGGTGGAACCCTTACAATGCCCGTAGGTGTAAGTACTACATGGCCCATAGGCCTTAGAGGAATTCATTTCCCGTAGGCTTCAAACATTAGATACAACCCCGACTAACTACTTGGAATTTCTCCTCCCCAGAATCTTCATCGTGAAATCAGCTCTCCACCTTCGCTTGGTTGTTCGTCTAGGCTTTCCTGTGCATGCACAGGTTTGTCCGGATGGAAGGTGTCATACCCTCTCATTCTTGTAATCCATGTAGCTTCTACTATATTGAAATCCCCTTTCTCATCCTCCTTCTGAAGCTTGTTCCTTGTAGGTTGTCTGGTTTACATCTGCACTTAAGTTTTCCCAAAGGCCTTAAGGTGGACTGAAGGCCTTACTAACCCGAAGTGCTGGGTGGCCCAAAGGCCTTAAAGGACTTGGGGACAAATCAGTGGCCCGAATTCCCAAAAGGGGGAATATTCCCAGCTACTATTGTGCCACACAGTACTTGCTATAGTACCTACTATAGTACTACACAGTTCTTGCTACAATACTACTATAGTACCCCTTGGAAATTAGTCTCTTCCTGGATTTGATCACAGGTCTCCTGGATGCACTTAACGAGTCCTCACCAATCGGGTTGAGGCTCATTAATGATGTGAGCCTTGAATAAATACAGGATGTGAAGTCAATTCATTAAAAAAGACATGAAAACTTCTGCCCTGCACATTACACATCATGAATAACTTACATGATGTGAAACTCTCTAATATCCCCAAAAAACGGAAGCTTTGAAGAGATTTAATACAATCGCTACTTATTTATGACCCATGCACCCACATGATTGGCTAGAGTAACTTTTTATCCCAATTATGATGTTATGGGGATACCCTTAATCTCTATAAATATAGGGTCATAGGTACATGGAAGATATTGTTCATCAAGAATAATCTCAAGACAATGACATAATATAGATTTATTTCCCTACCTTTCTTTTATTTTCTTATTTTTGGATGTATCCCCTCTCCTAAATCAACTTGACTTATCTATCCATGGAGGGGTAGTTCCTGTGAGTGATAGGTAAAGTTGAAGTCTCTACTAACTACTATGTTTGAGTTTCTATATTTAATGGAATAAAACCTTTTCTCTTTCTTCTTCTAATTGGTTTCAATTGATAATTATGTTTTAATTTCAAGTTTATTTGTTCTAGGGTAAGATTCCTTTTATTTCAACTACCTTGGTTGATGATCCATATCTCCCTACACCCGATTATTATCTATTTTTTAAATAACATATTAGGGTTTGGTGGTGTGTTCTTGATGATCACCAGCACATGTGAGGATTTGTGATGGGAACTATTGTTAATTAGGGAATAAATATTCTCAATTGGCAATTGCATTAATTTATCAAAATAACCCATTATAATTCCACACACATAGAAAGGAGTGTATACTGATTGATACTTGATTAATAATTTCTTTTTCATCACTATCTATTGAAGGGGGAGACAAGGATCAAAAGAGGAATATCTCTCTTACCATCTATCAGAAGTAAAATATGTAAAAAATGGAAATAAGGATAGAATAGCACTAGGTTTAGCCAAACCTGGTCTATTCACCATCTTTCATCAATTATTTTTAAATAATAAATTTAAATTTATTTCAAAAACTCAAAATTTATAAAATATAATTTTTAGCATCGAAATCCACTGGAAAGAACATATGGCTGACTTTGGACAAAATGAAGCTGTAATCTGACTCAACAGAGCATTCTGAGAGCACCAAGGAAGGTGTGGATAAGTTTCAAAATGTGAACAAAATATTGAAATCATTAAGCAAGACCCTTTTTTCAAATATGGCATCAATTTGGGTCCCTTCTGCACAGGCCACTCAACTCTCCAAGTCCTCCACGCACAAGATGTCTTCGTTGCACGTAAGAAACCTGATCTGCATGTAATACTATTTCATTCCAAATATGATGTCAACCAAACCCTTATGTGATCATGAACCATGGATAAGGATAAGGGTTCACAGAATGACTCTTCCATGACTAAATCTTCCATTCTATCACTGAAGATGTTAGATATAAGTAGAAGTCCACCACCTTATTTAGGGTGATCCTCTAGAAGTCAAAGAATCTCTCTATAATGCACAAGACCAATCTTCCACAACATCGCAAAAACATGGAACCCTCAAGGTAGGGATCTTGAATAAAATATTCCCAATGTATCCTCCCTTTAGTGGGCCCACAATTTTGTAATCCTTGCCCAACCTCTTTTATCCTAATTCAAGTACGTGAAAGGACTCCTCTAGCACACAATGTTGACATATTACGTAAGCCTCGAATCTTGAATACACCCCTTCTTTGAAGATAATTGGGAATCCCCTATGCCAGAACATCATGTTTGAGAACCCATTTCTTGTAACCCGTGTATCTTGTGTGCACTTCTTGCACACAACCCTCCAATATTGATTGCATTTAATTCATGGTCCCACATAAGGTGTCCTTTATGCCTCTAATTCATGTTTTTCCAATAATTTTGATTCTCAGCATTGGTACTAATGTCTGTTTCTTCCAATAATAGGAACACTAACATGAACCTTTTGATAAAACACTCATCCATGCCATTGAATCCATACATTTCTAAATCCATGCCCCACCCAAGGGTGCATGAGCTACAGTTATATAAGCCTAAGGGGTAAGGAGTGTGTCCCCCATTTTCGTGTTGTATGATGTAAAAATAACAAGTAACAACATCCTCATCAGATGAAGTAAAACATTAGTCTTACCCCATGAAATTCACACGTAATTACCCATCTATGGACATCATGGGATTCCACCTTCTCTACCCCATGGTATAAAATCCCAACACCGGGGCAGCTTCCATGCAAAAACTCTACACTTTCTCCCCTATCATGGGGTGTTACCCCAACACCAGGGCAGCTTTCATGCTTAACCCCTACACACCGTATTATGCAATCATAGGATGTTCCATGAATGAATAATAGGGAATGAGATCCTCCTTGCATGTAATTATATCCTCCTCACATTGAATGATATACTCTTCAGGCATCTTCCATGCGTAAGCCCCACACCATCTCTTGTTGGCGCATCTTTCACAACAGGAGTGTTAGATCTACTTCTTCCTCTTGTTTCTCACACCGAGAATGAATCACGTAAGATTATAGTTTAATAGAAACCAATAAAACCATCCATACTCCACCCATGGGCCTTCTCCTCTTGTGTAATCCCCAATGAAACCTTTCAAACTATGTGGTATTTAATTCCCAATTAATTGGGATATGTAGGAAGCCTCCCCTGGGTCTAAACACAATGTTCCATCCATTCCACCCATTCTATACACTCTCAATGTTCCATCCATTCCACCCATTCCATACACTCAAAACATTCCATCCACATCCATCCTTATTTTTCCTAGGTTTCCACATCCCGTTGAGAACATTCCACCTAACTAAAGACCACATCTCCTTTGGGTCCCTTTGGGATGCTTTCACATGTAATCCCCATCCACATCATCGATGTTCCTAGAAGTACTCATATAGCTTCCATAAATAAGCCTCATACTATCCAACTAAGATAAATACTCTTGATAAGGGAAGTTTCCATGTGTAATCCATGAAAATCATGTACCCCCCTAAAAGGGAATCCTCCTTAGGTGTAACCCCTAATTTAACTTCTCAAACTACATTTATTTTGAACCATGTCTCTCGAATAGGGTACATAGGATTCCTATATGAGGTTTAATACCAACCAATGGTAAACCTTAGTTCCCCCATCCTAGGTATGCACCTCCATGATCCACCTTCAAGGATTTCCCGATCAGCATTCATGGTGTGCCATCTTCAATTTATGGGGAACACCTCCTAGATCCACCTCTATAGAACGTTTTGATCCATCCATCTGGTAAGTCTTCACAGTGCCTTCTCCTTGGGATGTTCATTCACAGTGTGACATATTCCCTTTATGGAACACACCTCTTGGGTTTTCCTTTTTAGGCCACCCATCTTTCTTTACAGGGCACCCATTTACCTTCATGGTGTGACATATTCCCTTTAAGGGACACACCTCCCGGATCAGTCTCTATGGAGTGTCATGGTCTATACATCGGTAAACTTTCATGGTGATCCATCCTAGGGATGTACCTCTTTGACCCTCCTTCATGGGGAACTCTGATCAACCTCCTTTTATCTCTACAATATGTTAAAACCACAACCTATCTCATTTTTCTACCTCATACTAAACATTGGATTCCTAAGGTGAATGCATTGGAAGATATGTCCCTATGATGTCATCTCCCTCATGATAAATATGGGGTGATTGAGGTGAAAGAATTGGAATGTATTCCTTTTTAATAAGATACCTCGTGGTCAAAATTAAATGCCTTGGGTTTCAAAACTCAAATGCGTCCATGAGATGCCCTCCTGTGAGAAAGAATACTGGTGACCAATGTTCCTAGAGTCCAAACATGCCAGTAATTCCCAATGTGACTACTCTAATAACCAAAGGTTGCTACCCTGTCAAGACCCTTTGGAATGTGCAAACAAAATCATCTTAATTAATTGGAATCCAAAAAGATATGGCACCAGGAATGAGTTCCACAAACATGAATTAACTCTATAAGGGAGGCTCAGACTATGTGAAGAATTCCAAGGAGGAATCTATGGAAGTGGAAACTGACATTCCATCATACTATTTCGATAAAGGAGAATAAATCATCATTTAATGTGATGAAAGTTTCATTCCTTTGGAAATTGGGAATATAGGGTAATAGAATACAATGCTAGCACGCATCTGCATGTGGCAACAGTCATGCCCTGGTGGAAGTGTCGGAAACAGAAATGGTGAACCTGATGTGAGTCTTTTATCCTTCAAACTTGGGTATTAGCCATGTTGGTCATCATATTAGGGATTGGTTTCCGACTTGAAACATATTTCATTAAACCATGGAGATTAGTAACATTTGAGAAATGATCATATTATCATGTCACCATATCCAGTTATCCAGTTCTAGGACTCACTAAGAAAATATTGGTCCCGGCATAGAACTCACCCTAAATTGGGGTAGTTAAATGTTGGGAATTCTAGTGTAAAATGTTGGGAATTATGGTGTGTGACATCATCAGTGTGTATATCTCTTTCTCTATGACTGGGGAAGATTGGATGACACTAGGGAATTGGGAATTACATTCCTTGTATCCATACTGATAGCTGAATATTTCTTCTTTGTAGGACCCAAGCTGTAGGAAACCAGTCACCAAACACCCACAGATGTAGGGGTAGGAGAAAGTTAACATGGAAATCCTACATGACTTCACTTATTCCATGAAATCTATCGTGACATCACCTATCAGTTTCCCACACCCCCATATAAACCTCATAAATCATCCATAGAAAGGTGATAGACACACTTGTACATTGGTACACGTAGGAGGGGGTCATTCCCAAAATATAGATGGACCGCCATGACCTGGAGGCTTTTGCGACTCACTTACACTACCACCCCAAGGTTCATGTAGGGATCCACTACTCCCCACTACAATAGTGAACCACTTTAGGAGCCTCTCTCTGTAGTGATCCTATAAATTTCTCCCCTATGTCGAGGATGTGGGGGATGCCTAAGTCACCTAATCCATAACTACTACCTGGGATCCATTAAGAAGGGACCCCACCAGGCCCCATCAATTCCAATGATGACCATTCCTTCAGACCGAATAATAGGTGGACTACACACTTACTCTATCAGACTCAGTCTCGAACACCCAATTCCAACATCAAGAATAAGCTCAAGAGAACTTCCATCAAGGGGTGTCATCCTCCACAGCTATATTGGCTCCTTTCACCACCGACACATTCTGCCAGATCCCTATAATTTATGAGTAGGGGTCCATCTTTTCCTGATTGGGATTGAGACCCAAACCAACCTATAGGTATGATGGGTTAACACTTTTAATCACTGGTTCTACTAGAAATCATTATGGGGTGGCTTTTGATGATGTGTTTTAGTACGGAGGTCCTCTCCATGTAGTATCCGACCCAAGGGGAGGTCCTCCCTGCTTCATCGACCACCAGTATAGAGATTCTCCCTAGGAAACCATAGGACAACATAGAGTTCATCCTCATGTTGTAGCCCACCAAAGTATAGCTCCTCCCCACACAGTTAACAGCCGGTATGAATTTTCTCCCCATACTTATGCTTCTCAACATGGAGGTCCTCCCCATGATCATTTTTATTAGTGAAAAGGTCATCCTCACACTTCCACCCTCAAAAGTGGAGGTCATCCCTATTATCACAATCAACATAGAGGTCCTCCCTATATTCTTACTAATCAAAGAATATGTCCTCCCTTCTATGTCAACATCGAGAGTAGAGATACTTCCTGCTCCTAAATCAGTACAAGCAGAGGTCATCCCAACTCAAACAATAATCAATACAGATGCCTCCCTATATCCCATTAAATCAATGTGGAGGTCCTACCCATGTCATTACCAACAAACACAAAGGTCCTCCCCAAGTCAAAGAATTTCCCTACCTTGAAGAACCATCCCATGGTAGAAGGATGAATCATCGTCATTTAAGGAAAAATTTCTAGAAGTGTCAAGTCATCTTCAGTCTTGTTCACCTCTCATATTCTAATGAATAATTCAATTCAATGATTGAAAATTCATCCCATTAATCTACATCGTAGTCTAGGGTAGGAGCCTGTCAGGTGAATTTCATCATCTCAAATGGTGAGATTCATAGAATCCCAAAATCCCTTCACTGGTACATGCAGGTGGAGGAAGATTTGGCTCCCTTCTATGGTATCATGGAATAGTCATCCCTATCATTTCTAGTTTCCTTCTCTAACTCTACTTGATATCATGGAGAGATACTCTGGAATTTGATATACAAAGATCATCTGATAGACCCTCCAATGAGTGTCACTTCCCTTGTTCATGAGGTAGTGGTAAAAACTCATACCTATAGGGATGTAATGATGTTGTTGGTACCACCCTTAAGATATTACCTAGCATGTAGAAAACAATCATCTCATGTAGTGACTCCTCCATTGGTCATCCAACCTCAACATTGATCCACATCAATGCCACCGTTGATTTCTTGTCCAGTGCCGATCGAAGCTGGGATAACCAAGAGAAGGGCCTTGCTTCTGAACAAGAAATTCTATGGGACAATCTGGTTAGTGATCATTTTTCAATGGTATTCTGGCCTAATGAGACATCCAACATTGAAATACCAAAGTCCCTCCCTAAGGAACAGGTTGCGTGTTTCCATCAGACTATCTGGATGATGCATATTCAACTTTATGGCCATTAGTTGGTCTAAATAGGAAGTCAGGAACACTCCAATGATATTGATCAGTAGTGTCTCATGGTTGAGTTGACAGTAGTCCTGGTATCTTAGCACCTTGCATCACCAAGAAATCATCGAACTCTATAAAAGAGATATGTCAAGAGATTCACAATGCTGCATAGAATTATGGAAGAGGAATATCTACACATGCAGGTCCAAGTCTAGGGATAGTGTGCTACTCTCCATTTCATCCCTATCATGTGACAACTAGACATACCCATTGATATTGAGGATATGCATTAGGGTATTTTAGTGGTGAATATGATTAATAATGAGTTTTCCAAGGATGAGGGTACTGGATCATGATCTAATAAAGAAAACCCACCCCTAGGTAGCATAGTATTAGGAGGACCCACACAGGTGTCCTCAATCACCTGCAAAGATAGACCCTCAGTCTCAAATATCCGTATACATCATTTCCTGCCAGTTGGAATACCAATAAGGGTAAAGATTTGATTGGGACCTCTAAGCCCTCTAATCCATCTGACATTACATAGAAGATAGAGGTTGATCCTATGATTTCCACCTTTCTCTATCATGTCACATATTAAAAGAGAATTATTAATGAGATCCTTGCTATGAAGATCCCGAATTATGGTGCTCCTAGATAGAATGTTGTTCCTCCTCCATTGGAGCAGTAGGGGCAGCCACAAGTGCTTCCTAGTCAGTTTCTCCCAACTGATATCAAAAATCATGTATATCCCAAAAGGTAAGAGATAATATCTTATGGAAAGAAACCAAGATATGAGTCACAAAATCCACCCAATCAGCATGATAATCCTCCTCAAAACCTAGATCGGTCCGATCCACAAGCCGTTGAGTCGGCATACCATGTTGATGATATTTTCAATGCATTGGTGGTTAGGAATGCTTGTTAAGATAGGAATCCCCTCCAAGACGATTATATATCCACTCTAAATTCTCACCTTAAATCCATAGAGATGTAATAGGTGGAAATCCCACCTAATGGAAAGTCATATCTGATATGGGTGGATGACATACGAGCACCCCCAAAATTTGGGAATCCTACCTTCTCCCCATTCAATGGGATGGGTGACCCGCTGAAACATATGTCCCACTTCATCTTAAGGTGTGAACCAATCTTGGGAACCCCAGAGCAGTAGGAGGCTGCCAGGATCCAATGTTTTGTACAAACATTGAAAGGGGCCATATTTTTCTGGTACAGCCAATAACCCTTTGGGTCCATCGTTGGTTGGGAAGACCTTCGTATGTAGTTTCTCAAAAAGTTCATATCCACCACATGGAAGACAATCATTATTAACCTTATTAAGTACAAAAATTTCCTAATGAGTGTGTTGCAGACTTCTTTGCCTATCTGAAGGGCCTCACATATTCACGTGATATTCCACTAACTCAATAGAATATACTAATGATGTGCATGGTGAATGATAAGACTGAACTGGTCTCTACCCTCATCACTTATAACTTTCCATGTGGATTATATGATTTCCCAGAAAAGTCTCATTGCCTATAGAAATCCTTGCGTAAAGAAAAATAGTAATACTCCTCATTGATGTCCCTCTCCTCTAACTCCCATAATTTTTCTTGTTTTGGCATCCATTGGGGGTTCTTTCTCAGCTATGATCTACTCAGTTTCATTCCCAGAGTGGCACTTCTGGTGTAGATTGGCTCAGACGCCCCTCATCGGTGACACTCCTTTGGTGTGGTAGTTGGGTTATCCAGCACTGGGTGGCATTGTCTTGGATTTGAACATCTTGGAGCATCATGATCTTCAGGTTGCTCTTCTATAGCTACGGTGTTGGAGGGAGCCTTATGGGATTGTTGCAGCGGGTCTTTATTCTGGAGGCAGTTCTAGTCTCCGAGATGTGGACAATGTCGGGGATGTTTTTTTGAATTTTTCTTTTTTTCCTATGTGAATGGATTTTATGATGGTGTGATTATACTATGTGGATATGGTTCTCCATTCAAGGGACTATGAAACCATACCTTCTTCAAGGGGATTCTCCATATGAGGGTCATAGAATGGAGTTTTCACCAGACCATTGCTATCTAAATTTTGATGTTTGAGAGGGTATGACAATTTTCATCAGTACCAGGCCCATGCATCTCTACACAGGACAGCTAGCTGAGCAGTAATAAGAGGGTGGAATATGGACATAACATTATTGATGTGGGGGAGGGGATTTTCATTTTTAATTGATATGGGTTGTTTATGGATTTTAGTCCGTTAGGGAACAGTTTTTTGTCTTATGTATTTAATTTCATGTTGGGTTTCCTGTTATACCTTAAATGGGGGTTTATGTTAATAGAAAATTAATTTTTAGCCTTGGATCAGGGGATTCTAAAACTACTAGAGTGTAAGAATCCCCATGAGTTCAATCACACTGATCGCCCCGACCATCTCCCTTATTATAGGATCCTTGGAAATACCATAAAATAATGTTATGTGTTCAAGTATTGGTTTCAAGACCAATTAGACAATGGTATGGTCAAGCTGGTCAAAATTTTGGCACTGGTGGAACACATCTCCATCGAGCCTTACAATGATATCGAAGGTGAATAGAAGCAGGTTTCCAATCATGGGACTCATAAGTATGATGACTGGTTGGCTCGCAAAGCAGTTTCCCATACCCATGGTCTCATTCGTTCCTTCTTAGGCTATCCAGAACCTCCTAAATGCATCACGCCTTCTTCAGATGACACTTCTACATCCACATCGTATTCTTCTGCATCTCCAAATAGTAGGCTCCAATAGCGCAAGGGAAAGAAAATTCCCCCACTGGTGCCAAATCCATCATGAACGCTTAGTGAATTCATGCCTACATATATGGTAATCATACCCAAAGTCCACCTATAATTAGAGGATTCCTCTAATTATGATTGGGAGTATGCCTCTATGATTACCGTAGAGTTCGTGGATCCCTTCATGATCCCTGATGATGAGGAATATCAGGCAAGACCTATGAATTCCTCTGATCAACATCATCTATGGAATGGTCAAAGGCATTAAAACTGATATAATTATCATTACAGGGCTTCATGACAAGCCATGAATGCTACCGAAACCAAATAGTAGGTTCTGTATAGATCTCAGCAGGAATTGTCCTCACAATCCGCTCTGTTAGAATCACCACCATAGATGACCATGCTAATTGACCAGGAATAATATATGTAGTTGTAATGTGACCAGCTACATTCAGCTAAATCTAAGTCTCATCTAGTTGATAGTCATCCAATAGTGGTTCTAGGCTAGTTATCTGATGAGAAGTAGAAAATTTCTAGCATCAGCCAAAATCTAGTGATTCATCCAACAGTACATGTCATACCTTTTGGAAAAATAACAACCCCTTATAGGAAAAAATGTGAATCTGACATGGATGTACAATGTGATGAAATACCTCATCATAATTCATGTAATCCTATAAATCCTTTAGGCCCTCTGCCTTTCATAATAGACGCGCGACGCCCTCAAATAATCCTTGAAAATTCCCCTCCAGTTCAAAATAGAGGTAGTGGTCACAGAGACGTTCAATGTTGAGGAAGTAAAGTGAGCAGAATGTCAGGTCATCATCTCATTCTCCAGATAAGATGAAGGCTCCCTCATGTTTGGGAACATACTCCTGATTTATATTATTGTCATGTTCAATGGTGTAGAAGTTCATTATTTTCTAGTAGACATAGGTTCTACGATCAACACCATTCCAACTCGGGCACTCCACAATTTGGAACTAACTAAATCATAATTGAGTCCCTTTGACATGAAGATTCAGGGTTATGAGTGGAATGAGTAGAGACCATGTGCAAAAATATAGTTGAAGACCCAGTTCGGTGGCTTGATAGAAAACACGGAGTTCATGTTTGTATCACATGATACTATCTATATAGCCTTGATGGGTAGGCCCTAGATTCATCTACATACAGCAATCCCATCCACATATCACCAATGCCTTATGTACTCCCTTAATGGTCTAATAGGCATGATCCAAGATGATGTGTCCCCCGTCGACTCTTGTGAATCCCGCTATCTAGATGATGGATATTAAAAGAGAAAGTATAAGCATGTTCATACCAATGAGGTTGAGCACACCACCATTGTATCAATTACGTGGGTAGACTTGGATGAAGCCTTCATGCTTCTAATTTATCAGTTGGAGACTATGATGCCAGACTTGGGAAATTTCTTTTCCATTTTTAAGAGGAAAGGGAGTCGTGTTCCTAAGTATAAGGAATGTCGGAATATTACCTCATGTCTACAATTGTATGTCATATTTTCATGTTCCACTAAGTTGGGTTGAACTGACAGAAACTTACACACCACCATTTCTTTGATATCAATCATGGACCCCGAGGTCAAAGACCTGATGGAACTGGTTTGGTAGTTTCTATCACCATGGTTTTAGTAGATTAGGAATCCCTCAAATGAACTGTATCTTCACACTGATCCCCCTACCTCAGATGCTGAAGATGATTTGGAAGATTCTCCTTCCACATTTAAAGAGGTAATCTTTACTACTTTTTATGATTTGGTTCAGGTGAACCTTAGTACTGAGATATATCTGAGACCAATGTTAATCAGTGAAGTCATGCCTCCATAGGAATATCATCAGTACATGGATTTCCTAAAGCAACATTGTGATATATTTTCCTAAAGTTATGATGAGATTTCTGGACTATACCCTCAGGTCACTGTCCACCATCTTTGTCTCCCAGAGAGCATTGTGGGTTCAAGTAGCCTCCCAAAAAAATGCACCCTTCCCATGGTGCCATGGTCAAGGCCATAGTTTATAATCTTATCAAAGTCATCTTCATCAAGGAAGTTCATTACCCAAGTGGATATCAAACAACATCCTGGTTAGGAAGAATAATGGGCATGTCAGAATCTATATCAACTTCTAGGATCTCAACTGTCATTAAACAATGGATAATTTTCGACTTTTGGTGATAGAGAAATTGATTGATTCCACATCTAGGTTCCAGGACCTCAACTATATAGATGGATATTCCAAATATGACCAGATCTGAATGGACCTCAAGGATGAGGATTTTACCAACTTCAATGTTCTGCAAGGAATGTTCTGTTATTAGGTAAGTCATTTCAGTTTTAATAATTAAGGATTCACTTATCAGCAATTCATACATCACATATTCAAATAGATTCTCAAAACATTAGTGGAATGCTATATGGATGACTTAGTGGTAAAATCTAGTCAGTTTTAGGACCATATAAAATATATTGAGAAAGTATTTTACTTCCTCTATTCTCAGCAACTAAAGATGAAACCCTTGAAGTGTGTCTTCAGGGTTACCTCTAGAAATTATTTTGGATTCTTTATTAGATATAGAGGCATAGAGATAGACCTAGAGAAGATCAATGCCATCAACCAGATTCCCCCTTCGAGAAACCTATGGGAACTCTGAGGCCATCAAGTACACTTATCCAACATACACCGATTCACCACAAATATAACTAGAAAGTGTAATCCCTTTTTTATTCTCATTATGAAAGGTACTATCTACAAGTGGGATGAAGAGTGTCAGACCTTCTTTGATGAAATCAAGCATTTTCTACTAAAATATTCTATCATGATGCCACCTGTCTCCGGAAAACCCTTAGTCCTCTAGGTGACTACCCTATAATGATCCCTCAGATCCCTTCTCTCCCATAAGAACAAAAAAGGAAATGAGAATAGTTCATACTATCTCATTTACATTATCCTCAACATAGAGTCCAAATAATCTCTTATTGAGAAGATCTATGTCACACTGGTTTTCATATTGTAGAATTTCTAGAATTATTTGAAGCATAATGATATATAGCTAGTGTCTTGAGTGGATCCTCTAAATTATATCCTAAATCACTCAATGTTTATAGGACATCTAGTGTGCTGGGTAGTGATCCTTCAGTATTTTGACATTTGGTTTGTTCTGTAGAAATCCGTCAAGGGTCAAGCACTGGAAGACTTCCTAGTCACCTATCCAAACCTGAATAGAATCCTATAAATGTTTATTTCCAAGATGAGTCTATCCTCTTATTTGATCATAATGTGTCCTCCTAGAAAATTCATTTTAATGGTTCCTCTCAAATACCAATCGGTAGAAGACTCAATGATTCCAATCTCAACAGAGTTGGCCTATGGATCATCATCATCACCAATGTAGTGTTTGTTCTCCCCTACTCATTCCTTCTATTATAAGGTAGCACCAACAATGAGGCATATTATGAATCTCTTATCACTGGTCTCAAGTTTTCCCTTTATGTTGATTTCTCATGCTTTCATGTCAAGGGAGACTTTGAGTTAACCATAAATCAAATTAATATTGAATACATCATCATGAATCCAAATCTCGTACATTTTCTAGATTGTACTCTGCAGTTAATGGCCTAGTTCCCTTCTCATCCATAGGTGAATCATGTTCCCCGTTCATAGAATGGTCAAGTTGATGCCTTGGCCTGTCTATCCATGTCTCTTTCAGAGAATAACCAGGATGGCTTGTTCATTCATGTGGCACATCTAAGGGTCATCACCCTCATCATTACAAATGATGTTGAAATCCAGTAGGTGATTTAACTTACCACCAGTGCTTCCACATTAGAACCTCCATATTCCCCCATAGCAAAAGAAACCATGGATTGGAAAAATCCTTTCATCGAGTATCTTCAGCATGGTGCTCTTCCACCATATCGAGTTGAATGTGAAATAATTTGTTGAAATATAAATAAGTTTACCATATAAAGTGGGCCTAACCTCGAGAAGACTCTCTATAGATGTGATATTGATGGAATTTTCCTTTATTTCACCCAAGGAGATGAGATCCCCTAGGTTATACAAGAAGATCATATCAGGTATTGTGGCACTCATCAGGCAGGATTGAATCTCTCTCACTAGATTCTAAGGTTGGGATAATTCTGGCCCACCATGGTCCATGACTGCATTGATTTTTCCAATAGGTTCCATGTAATTAAGATTCAATCCAATTTTTTGCATCAACCGTCAGAGTCCCTCCATACCACCAATTATTATTTGAGATTTTCAGTATGGGGTCTTGATGTTGTGGGACCCTATCTTCCAGCCACAGCTTGCCAATGCAGTTTTATTCTTACTGTGAGATATTTCTTTTCTAGGTGGTAAGAAGTGTCTACTTTCAAATAAATCAATGCCCAATCAATTTTCAAATTCATGAGATCCAATATCATCCATCTATTCGGATTCCCTCATGTCGTTCTCACCGATAACAACACTAAATTTTGGGATGATGAGCTGAAGAAGTTGTATGACAAGTACAACATCCGATCTAACCATTCTTCTCATTACCATGTGTAGGTGAATGGAAAGATCGATCCATTTAAAAAAACTCCCTACAATATTATATAGAAGATCAGGGGCCAGAATAAGAATAGTTGGCTGGACAAGCTCCCCAATGCTCTCTGGGCTTATTAGATGATGACTTGAAATTACCCCTGGGTGACTCCATATTTCCTAGTGTATGGAACAAAGTTAGTTATTCCCATTGATATTCAGTTCCCATCACTCTGAACAGCTATCTATGACCATAAGGCACTAGAAATAATAACAGAACTCAATCAAGATGAGCTATAATCCCTCGAATAGAATAGGATCCATGCCTTTCATAATCTATATTGGCACCAGAATAAGGTAGAAATATAATTCAATAAAAAGGTTCACCTTTTCTCCTTTTTCTAGGGTCACATAATGTTGTCTCTCAGGATGCCGATGATATAATAAAAATCCACCAAATTTAGAGACCAAATGGGAAGGACTTTATATTTTCCATATGTTCTATCCCAATAGAGCATACTCTTTGATCACTATAGATGCAAAACACATCATTCCTCCAACCAACAATATGTTTCTCAAATAGTACTTCGTATGAGTAGATCCAAGGTTTGAACTCTATGACCTTAAAATAAGAGCCCTAGTCCAAACATTAGTACATTAAATTGTGTGTGAGTTTTCCCTAGGAATGTGTTGTGCGAGCCTCCTAGGCCCCTCATTCACATTGGTTTATTCCTATCACTCCCCACATATCCATTTTTGGATACTCCCCCATTGTCTAAACTCCTTAAACTAAGATCCCCATAGTCCATGTGATATGACCATAAATATATAGAAACAACTCCAAATATTATGACATTAAACTATTTAGACCCCTATAGTTTGATCAATATAACTTTAAACTACGTAACATCGATGTCCCAAGCACACAATGTTAAATTGGGAACTTGGTCTAATATTTTAGACCTTAAACTAACAGTCATCTTATGGTCCGATCTCTGTGACATTAAACTAAAAGTTCAAGTCTAGGCATCATGACTTTAAATAGTGGGTAGGTTTTCCTTGGGAGTATATTGTATGGTTCGATCCCCCTTGGTCCTCATTCAGATCGGGTTATAAATGTCACGTCATGCACATCTGTTTTGGAACTCTTTTCCTCCCTTCATCCCAACTTCATGATAATAAAATTCATAACACTAATTTCCTAGTTGCATGACGTTAAACTGCATAACAATTACCATCCTAGATGCATAACGAGAAATTGAAAAAAGACTATAATTTACTCACTCAAGAGGAAATCACCCATGGAATTGGTCATCTACCATTCCACATTCAATAAATATGTGTGACGTTATTCCTATCCTCACAGGATACATAGCGATGCCTATATTTTTACATCCTGGTCTAGCCACACCCTAAAAAAACAAATTCCCCCTCCTTGTGTGTGGTCCTGACCTATGTAGGGATATTTCCATCAAGAACTATGTGTGTCTTGATTCCTTCCCTTGCATGATACGTAGTGATGCTCAGACTTCTCATCTCTGGGGCCAGCCACAAATTCATCAAACCTCTTTCTCTTCAGGCACTGTTTATGGAACACTAGGTCTACTTTGTCCTCATTCACAATGGGTATTTCTTATATCTGATTCATATAGGTGTCTATAGGTCCAATAACAAAAGTCACCTCAGATATATGTGGTGTGGCATTAGGGCTTCCTAGGTCCTCATTCACATCGAGTCTGTCAATCTTCCATGCTCCATATATTCGTTTGAAGAGCTGATGGTCTAACCTCTATGATCTTAAACTAAGAGCTCCAAGGTCCAAAATATGTCCCTAAACTAAGAGCCATATAGTCTAAGCAACATGGACTTAAACAATTCACTTCATGTCCAAGCATCACGATTGTAAGTTGTATGATAACCTTCTTAGGAATGCGTATATGGTTTCAAGTTAGGGCTTACTTGTCCCTCATTCAGGTTTTTCTGCCACATTACACATATCCTGTTTTGGATTTCTCACCTCTTGGTACAAACTCTATGACCCTAAACTGTGATCCTACTCTAAATAGGTTCAGTATTCCTCATGATAATCTTGGGATTCCTCAATTCCCTCACTATGGAGGATTTCCCCCAACCATATTAGTCCCTCACCACACTATGTCCTATAACTATGTGCAGCTTTATTCCCATACTTATAGGATACATAGTGATGCTCGAACATTTTATCTTTGTCCCCAGCCATAGTTCTTTCACCCTTTTATCCCCTTGTCCTCAGTTCTAGTTCAAGAATCATGACTTTTAAACTATATGCGAGTCTCCTGAGGAATGTTCCATGTGGTGTTGGGCCTCCCATGACTCTATTCGCATCATGTTTTTCACTATACCATGCTAAAAATCTCCCTTTTTTGGATACTTCTTATGGTACGAATTATATGAACTTAAAATATAAACTCATGGTCTAAGTTCTAAAACTTTAAACTAGTAACCATGGATTATGCAATGTGGTTTTAAACTTTTTTAAAAATCTAGATTTGAACTCCACTTTCCAATATGCCCTGATTCACAATTCAAGTCTTTCATAGTTTTGATTTCCATTATCTTTCAAATCCAAATAGACCCCCTAATAGTGATGGTCTCATCTCATGCCATTTTGTCTCAACTCCCATGTTGGGAAAACACCCTAATGGATCTCTAGAACAAAACAACAAATCTTGTGTTTCAATCTTGGTCAACAATTGGTTCTGCATTCACTCTCCTCATTCTTGATTGGTATAGTTATGGTCCCTATGTTTCAAACATGGCCAACAGTCGATCCCTACTCACAAGTCACCCTTTTATACAGATCTTGAAGATGTCATCTTTCCTCTTTTCACTCCCTATATCATAGTGGAATTCTCATCTTGGTATCTCTTCACCCCTAATGTGTGCTTCCACATGTTAGGATGACCCCTTACCATTCCTTGTTTCCCACCGTGAGTATGGATCATGTGGTCATAGGAGTTCTAGTAGGGTGTGTACCGATGCATTCCAGCTGCACAAAGGAACTCACGATCCAAACTCTAAGACCTAAAACTAAGAGCCACAGTCCAGGAATTGTGACTTTAAACTATTTGTGAACCTTCTTGAGAAAGTGTGGTCTGGCACTGGGCCTCCTAGGCCCTTGTTCATGATGGGTTTGTCACTCCACCATGCCATGTATGCTCATTTTTGGAAGCCTACCTTCCTAGTTCTAAACTCTATAACCTTAAACTAAGATCCTATGGTTCATGAAACATGACCTTAAACTGTTGAAAAAAGGTCTGAGCTCCATGAACTTTACTTTAAACTGTATATGAGTTGTCTTCCCTGGGATGTGTTATGTGGCATTTGGGTCTCCTTGTCCCTCATTCACGTTAGGTTTTTTAACTCGCCATAGTACACATATCCATCTGAAGCATCCTATAGTCCAAGCTCTATGAACCAAATCTAAGAAGCATAGTATGTGCAGTACGACTTTAAACTATTTTCCTTTGACCAAGTTATATGACCTTAAATTTTTTGCAACGTCTCGGTCACATGGTGTTAAATTGTGGGATGCGCCTTGATCACATGAATTTAAATTGTATCATGCATCATAATCATAATATTATTTTAAACTGCATGCCAATCATCTTCCGTTGCATGACATAAAACTGTAAAACATCCCAGGCCCTCGCCTGAGAGGTCCTCTTCCCCGGTGATGGTCGTCTACCATATTATTCACATTTTCTACTATCGCTCATCATTTGAGATAACACTTCCCGATAGGATGGGTTTGATCTTTGTTCATACCCATACGCTTACACCAATATGCTCTAAGCCATGGTGGTGGTGTTCTCAGAGTGTTGAAATTCATTTGAACATCCCATCACTCCATTCCCAGGCTTGGTGTGCCCCTTATTTGAATCCTCATCCTCTTCCACGTTTTAAGGGACCCCATAATGGCTTGGTCTCATGATATTTTGGCTCAACTACCATCTTAGCACAATGTCCCGGAAGACTTCAGATGACATTCTGGGACAGGTTCCGTGTTTCAAATATGGTTAGCGGTCAACCCTCATTTGTTTGTCTATATCTCGGGATAACGATATGGATTCTATGTTTCAAACACAGTCAATAGTTATCTTGTGTCACCATGCCACTCTCCTTGTGTTCAAGCTTTTGGGTATTGTGATTCACCCTTCCTCTTTCTGTTTCCTCTTCCTCAGATTCCAGAAAAATATCATTGGCTCAAATTTTTGATCGGTCTCACTCAGCTCGGAGGTCGGATACTTGATGTGCCGCCTGCCTTATCCGCCTCTCAGTTTCCTCCATCTCAGCTCTCAGTCTGTTAATGGCCTCTGATTGAAAGTCAATGAAGTCAGAACACTCGTCTGTTCGTTCTTCCAGATATTGGCTCTCCTGATTAACTTCCTGGTGCTTGCGGATGCTATCACACTTCTCTAGATTCTAAGCGAAGTCCAGATTTTGGCTCCCTTCACAGACCCATTCGGTGAGAAATTCGTGAACCAGCGCATGAAGACCACGAGCGTCTTCCCCTATAGCACACATATTGCACATCCAATGGTAAAATACTCCATATGGACCACCATTTGTGGATCTGAAGTCTGATGGATGAAGCGTTGTATGCATTTCCATGCCCTGCATCGGATGATGTGGTTCTCTTCGGTTGCATCAGGGTCAGAATCCTCCAGCTCTTCAGGCAGTGCAGGCTCATACCCGAGAAAGGCCGCAAGCAGTTCGTCAACAGGGTCTTCCTCCAAAATTCTCTTAGATGTTCTAGGTTCCAAATCCTGAGGTCGGTCATCTTCACTTGACCCTACATTGATGACATCATCTCCACCAGCCTCGAGTTCTGCCCCACTAGTGGCATCACCCGCAACTGCAGCAGACTATCTACCTGGGACCACGGTCAGATTAGCTTAAATGAACGGCTCTGTATGGACTGGAAAAAATGTCTGGGAAGTGACTTCATATGTTTCAACCTCATCTGCTTTCTAGGTGCACAATCTCTCAATCACTATTCAAAAACAAAAACAAAACACGTTAGTCAACTGAATCAGTAGATGAATTGTTAAGTTCGTGCAGTGGCTGGAGAATTATGAAGGCTAAGCATCGAAAGATCAACTCCCTAAGTCTCAGTGGCGATTTCCACCATAGGAGACCCCTCAAATTCGGTGGGTATTTCAATGACTAGAACCGATTCCTCCTACATTGGTCGGGTAGAAGCTGCATGAGATAGGCCAACACGTTGGCTCAAAAGCTCCGTGTAAATCTGTTTATGGATGAATGATTTGAGATTTACTCTTACCATAAGGAGGATGAATTTCAATGATGAGTTGTCTCGGGAACACTACTTCTACAGCATTGGGTGACATCATTTGAATGCTAGGGCGTGGCCCCCCATAGATAACAAGGAGTACCTGAGGCTCTGAAGACTTCATCCTGACCTCATCGACCTCGGTCGGCCCACCAACCACTTCAGTCCCGGGCGTGGTCCCTAGAATGTGCTCCTCCACACCTGTTGGTGCACCTTCATCCCCACCAATAGGACCCCCTTTCCCATTGTCAAGATTCTCTTGTACAGTATAGGTTTTAGTTAGAGAATCTGGGTAATTAAAGGAGGAAAGGTGCATGAAGAGTAGGTGAGTTAAGACTTACCTCAAAGAATTCATCCAATTCCTTTGTGGAGGGTGATTTCTCCAATCTCTAGGGGACTCCCTTGATGAGCGGACGTTCCCTAGAATTCCTCATCATCGAACTCCTAGGATTATTTATTGGTTGACTCTTCTTCGCTTGAATCATTAACAAGTGGTGTCTCTGTAGGCCCCCACTCACCACCAAACATCACCCACACTAGGGTGGAAGTTAGGATTGATTCCCCTTACTGGCATACAAAGGCATCCATGGAGGCCAAGGATTATTTATTGGTTGACTCTTCTTCGCTTGAATCCTTAACAAGTGGTGTTTCTGTAGGCCCACACTCACCACCAAACATCACCCACACTAGGGTGGAAGTTAGGATTGATTCCCCTTACTGGCATGCAAAGGAATCCATGGAGGCCAAGTATATGTTCCTCTCATGAAATTCCATTTTGGCCATGACTTGTACAAGCCCAACCTCTAGAAGATCAACCCCACCTTGAGTCATCTTCCGCCACAGATCCTCCAATGACATCAACATCTACAGTGTCCTCCAGGTAGACCATAGTAAAGGAATGTTAGTATCCTCGGATGGTTAAAGAAGATACTTTAATTTCTCTCCAAGATCCTCCCTTGTTAGCCCTCTAAACCTCTTTGAGGACCCTTCTCCTTTGGGAGGCAGGGGAGCATATGCACCTTGTGATGTCCCTGCCACCATGGTTCCAACTTGAGCCTCCCTAAATGCCCAACTTATCTCTTAGGGAGTATCCCGTCTGCTCCCTCATTGATATGGTTCCCCACCCACCGGTTCAATCACCTGAATATGATTATATGGGATTTCCCCCGAATATACTGCCACACAATTGCTAGAATAGTTCGTCGACATGCCAGTATCGATATTGGTTAGAGGCAGCACAATGGTATTTTTGGAGCCTGCATTCACCATCATGCACCATAGTTGGTGAAGGATATAGGGGTTCCACTCTTCATGGCCCCCCATGTACACTCTCTTTTCCACTCGTTGAGGAACCCAAACTACCTGAAAAAATGGGACAACATGATGGATTGCTGTAAACCTTTTCATCAATCTGAGCCACTAACACCCCACCTCTAAATCTTTGCAGACACTAGCTATACTCCCATGAGCCTTGCAGGTTGTCCACCATTAGACCAACCAGAGTTGAAAATTGGTGGAAGTTGAAGTTTGTGTAGTTTTCCATCCAAAGCGCGATCTCAGCCTCATCAAGTGTCACCAGCTGGACTCCAGTGATTTTCAGCATAGACAGCCACAGACTAGCATTTGGAGGGATGATGGCATTTGGGAATTCATAACCCCTGAGATGGGCTATGATCCAGCCATGTAAGAACCAGAAAGGTCTATAGATCCTTCTGGACGTGTTTCCCCTTACAATGTGGCTCAGTATACTATACATTCTGGCCAGCACGGGTACCCCCAAATTGATCTTATTACAAACTACAAAAATCATCATCATCACCACCATCCCCATATGTATTCCCATCTGTGTATCCCTTACCGATAATAGACACCCACTCAGAAATGTGGAAAGTAAAGTATTATAGTGAACCAGTAGATCCTAGCCCTTAACCATGTTGTACCCCCATGTCTGATATTTTCCTTCTTCTAGAACCTACCAGTATGATCTTATTTTCCTCCTCTATGACACCGTTGGACACTGTTTTCCTCAACCTGGCATCATCACTCTGAGGTCCTTTTTTAGGAACTTGTAGAGGATATCCTTATGGAAAAAAGTGTGAGTTTCAACTTCTCCTTTAGAGCCTCCAAAAGATGTTGTGCCAGGAGAGGAGCTTACTCCATGTTCTTATAGGAACTATATAACAGAAGAAACTCTTCCTACTGGAATACCATGAGTGGAATGTTCCAATGAAATTAATGTCCTGTAGATTGATTCTAACTTCCCCGTGATGGATATGCATTGTGTTCGTATCCAGATATCATTGGATGAGGATCTCTGGCACTAGATCCTATTGGTGGTAAAAGTGGAACTGCGACGTCCACATTTCTTCATATAGCTCGATGTTGCACAACTCAACCCTCTACACAATGTAGCACACCCAATATTCCCACACCTATTCATTGGTGAATTTTACTCCGAACCTCAAGTCCCAATACTTATCCCATCCTAAACTATTATCCCTAATGCTACTTTGGAAAGTAGTGACATAGTAGGTAGGGAACTCTTATTTCTCTAGATGATCCCCCATGACTGTCCTGGTTTTCCCATTCAATGTGTAAAAAGTGATGGTTGCGTGCTCTCTGGAAGCATGAACATGAATAGTGGTTTTTCAACATTGGAGATCATCTTCGCATGTGAACCATGATCAGAGTGAATCGACCCAGAAAGCTAGGATGATCACTTCATCCAGTAGCCCAATGTTCCACAATGGGAGGTAGTCTCTCAAAAGATAATCTTGGTGTGATTATTCCTTCATGCCCATAAGCATTTGATTGTCAAATATGACCCTCTTAGCTTGAAGGATCTGTGTATTTCCATTCATGATAGCTCTCTGAGTGGCATTAGCGGCTTCAATATCAGTAGCATTCTGTTGGTAGGATATTTTGGATGAGTCTAAAAGATCCAAGGAACAATAACATAGGATTGAAGGTTCGGTGCGCATGATGTGATGTTGCGCACAATATCAGATAGTGGACACGCAAAATACTAGTTTTATTGAAAATTTAGATGCATGAATGAGGATATATCTATGTGAATGAAGTAGTCGAGGATTGATTTTTCACACAGAAAGGATGATCTTATGCTCACAAGAGTGAAGAGCTTATTGTCTGGGAAGTCAAAGGTCCTATATGGGGGGTCTGCTTATTTATAGGCATCTACCCGGTCTTCCAAGCACACTTAAGTGACATATGAGCTAACTAGAGAGTTTTTCTCAGTCAACGAGACTCATCCAATTTGTTTGGTATTTCCCTCAGACCTGACCTTCTGGTCCCCTTTTATCTCAGATTCTGAGGGGGGGATTTTTTGGCATCTAAATCCACCAGAAGGTGCATACAGTTGACTTTGGAAAAATCGAATCCATCATCCAATCGACAGAGCATTCTAAGAGCACCAAGAAATGTGAACTCAAGATTCAAAATATGCATGAAAGATTTAAATATGCATGCAATACCCTTTCACTCCAAATACGATGACAATTCGAGTCCCTTTTGCATAGGCCACTCGACCCTCTAAGCTCGCTGCGTGCAAGATATCTACATTGAGCATAAGAAACCAGATCTACGTGAAACCCTCTTGCATGCCAAATACGATATCAACCATCCCATTATATAATCATTCAAGAAAACTAAGGAGGATTGTTTGAGAAATACCACTCCCACGACTAGATCTTCTATTCCATTGTTGAAGATTTAGGCTATAAGTAGAATGACCCCTTATTTAGGGTGATCCTCCAGAAGCTGAAGCATTTCTCTACTACGTGCAAGATCGATCATCCATGAAATCACAAAATTATGGAACCCTCATGGTAGAGATATTACATGATAGGTTCCCTTTGGGTTCTCCCTTGAGTGGTCCCACATATGTGTAATCCTTTCCTGACCTCTTTCAGCCTAAGTCAGGTGCGCATAAGGACTCCTATTGCGTGCAAAATTTACCTTGTGTACGAGCCTCTAATCGTGTGTGTGCCCCCTCTTTAAAGCCCCATTGGAATCCCCTATGTTAGAGAACAATGTTTTAATACCCTTTGCATGAAACCCCCATATCTTACATGCACTTATTATGTGCAACCCTCCAAGATTGTGAACAATGATTTCATGGTCCCTTACATTGTGTCACCTATGTCTCTAGTGCATGAATTGACATGAATTTTTCTTCTCAGCATAGGTATGATAATTCATTTTTATTCTCCTCATAGGCACGCTAATGTGGGCCTCAGGATTAAACACTCCTCTACACCATTGTAACCTGGAATTGTTGAAGCCACGCCCCACCAAAAGTTTCATGAGCTATAGTTCTGTAATCCCAAGGGGTAAGGAGTGAGTCCCTCACATCCGCATTGTATGAAATAAAACTACCTAGCACCAATGTCCTCAACACATGACATAAAAATATAGTCTTACCCTATACAATTCACATGGGATTCACTATGTATGGCCATACTAGGATGCCACATTTTCCACCTTGTGGGATGAAACCCCAACACCTGGGTAACTTCCACATGAAATCCCCACACATTCTTCCTCACCGTGGGACGTTACCACAACAATAGGGTTTCTTTCATGTGTAAGCACGACACACCCTGTGTAATGTCTCTGATTTTTCCATTTATTATTTTATATACTACATGGAATTAATTAGAGACTAGACACTGAGACGACATGTGATTATGAGGCCTGGTTTTCCCAGAATAAATGTTTGAAAAATATTAAAATTTAAATAGAATGCATTAGAGGTTTTCCTAAAAATTGGAATAACATCTAAATGGGTGACCAGATAAAAAATCATAGGGCACCATTGCATTCATAGTTTCAATTTTACCCTAGGTGGGGCCTGATATCAGTCGGTGCGGGTCAGATGTGAAAAGTAGTTTTTGGACGCAATAGAAATAAAAATATTTTAATTGACACAGGGTTGGTTTTTCATTTAATATGACTTTGTTAGGAATTTAGGGTTACAACATAACCCTATAATTCCTCTGAGGTAATGATATAGAGTTCTCTCCAACAAACACCAGTAGATAATGGAACGACAATCAACAACACACTCGGATTCGAAGGAACTTCGATGACGACAAAAATTCATTGTCCGTGACTAATCCGAATCGAGGTAGGCCATTGTTCATTGATTTTATTTCCTCATTTCTAGAATCAATGATGATCATGGATCAACCGATGAATAGGTTGACCCATGGTTCGATCGTTCTTACCGGATGGGTATAATTTTGGGAAAATAATTAGGGTTTATTATTATCTATTCTTGTTTCCTCATTCTTCGTAAAAATGAGAAGGAATTGAGGATGATACAAATAAAAGTAGAATTTCATTCATCGGGGTGTTCTTTATGCTTTTCTTACCCACTTCCTTGGTGTTCTTCATCGTTGGGCCCTAGTGGTCACAGATCAACTTTCTGAGAGGCTCTGAACACGATCAGGCCATCGTCTTGATCGAAAGATGAATAAGATCCCAAAGAAGTGTAGAATGCAGCCCAAGGATCATGGAAGTATATTTGTTTCAAAAAATGAAACATCAGAGGATGATTGACGACTTGCGGAAGAAACGACACCAGCGGCTGGTGCTGACAAGAGTGGTCGGTGGAGCACAACAGTGCGGTGCGCCAACACCGCGTGAGAGATGGAAGTCACATGGAACGTGGCTCAGCCATAGAGAAGGGTCTTACAGGAGCAGTGAGACCACGTTCATGCAGAGTGTGTGGGGGCATGCGCATACATGGTAGGCTGACCGCATGGGACATGGTGTGGTACCACGTGGACCAGGGGGCATGCGGTCGGGGAAAACCACGTGCGGCGGATGAGCTTACCTATGCACATACAGGCTAGACCGGGGGAGCAGGTCATAGCCCAATGGGATGATCCCGATTGGGCCCAATAGACCGGGTTATTTTGGGTAGTTGGTCGGGCTCGGTCCGGTGGTTCAGATCGGACCCAGACTAGACCCAGGATGAATCTTTTTACTAAAACGGTCATAACATTAAACCATAGAATCTTCTTAATGCACCGTCATAGGTTTTGGTACCATTGTGATGATACGACCATTATGAGACCAATGATGAGTTTTAACTTGGATATATTTCTAGTGACACGAACCGTTTACAAGGGCAGAAACTGGGGTCATGGCGTACGGAGAGTGTGACTACTACTCAGCATACACCCTCTCTTTTCTACATGAATTGATTCCCTCATCCATTGTATCTTGGAAAAGTTTCATTAGGGTTTTTTCCTTTATAATTTCTCTAATGGTATGTTGGTAACATTTCCCACTAACATGAGTATGATTCTTTCAGTAGGACTTCAAAGATAGAGTTGTTGGAATCCCCCATGAATCCTAGAGCAGATCCCCTATTCCTTCTCCATGCCCTAGGTAGAGTCTTCGGTTTTGACATGACCAACTTCACTGGGAATTAATCCTCTACTTAGAAGGTTAATCCAGATTGAGTTGTTTCTATCACCCCATTTCCCAAGTTGTGACCTCATCTGATGTATCGTATATCTTTTTATTTTTCATCATATCTATCTCATGAATGTTCCCAACAAATAGTACCTCTCAGATAAACATCATCAGTGATATTGGACTCATGAGTGTGTTCTCCCAGATGAGTGCTTTGTGGAATATTTGAATTGAATCCCTAGTGGATGTATGTGTCTGTTATGACTTTCCATAGTTTGTGGGGTATGGTTTGAGTATATATGGATATTCTTGTTATATGTTGTAGACATATACTTGTGTAGAGATGACTGTACTTTCTTTTATGTACTGTTTTTGGGTTTTGGGGTGTCATACTAATTATTGTTATACTCACCCCTACATGGGGTATTCCCACATGTGTAATGTCTTGTGCAATCAAGTGACCTTTTGACAGAGTCTAGGGCAGACCAGGACCAGATGGAGACTTGTGATATCATATAGGATGAGGTCTTCCTACGACTTTAGACATCAGTTCTAAAACCTTTCCTTCATGTTGGATCATGTAGGGTTTTCTACAGATGAGTTTAAGGAAGTTGTTTACAGACTTTCTTTCTGGTGGGCTTGTATTATTCCCTGGTTTACCTTTCTCCACATCACTTTCTTATCATACTCTAGTTGGGTTATAGTGTCATGCATGCAATTGTTTCGTAGTGGTTTTTACTTTACATCATTGTGGTCTTGGAGATGTATGTGTGCATACATGTACTAAGTCAATGCCTCTCATGTTAGTGATATGCCTACTCAGTGCTAGTCACCAGCCCTTGGCCTATTAGAGGTGGGATTGGGGAGTCACGACACGGGCCCCAGTGGGATGGGTCATGACAGAGTGGTATCAGAGGTTTTCGTTTTTACCATAGGATCGAGAGTCTGTGAGATTGGTTTGGGGAAACACTGTCAAGTATTTTGAGTTCATATTTCATTCCAGGGAATCCGGTGTTGTGCAATGTCTTACATATCCATGCATCGGGACTTTGATAACTTTTGTTTCAACTCAGTACATGAGAGCACTAGTTATAGGGAAAAAATGGTACAAGCATCATATAAGAATGGGTTGTGATTTCCATATCCTTCTTGAGTCAGCTATCAAGATATAGTCATTGACCATGGTACATCTTATTTCATTAGAATCTGACTCCACAATGCATATCATCTAGGATTCAGCAGCTCGATCACAAGGATGACCCCTCAATGAAGAGGCTTCAGTACATGGACCATTTTCCCAGATGTTACCTCTAGGTGGTGCACCAGCTATATTGCCACCTGTAGAGCTACCTGTGGTACCTACAGTACCAACAAACAAGGAGCGTAGGTTGAGTTTTCTTCATGAGTTTCAAATAAAATGACCCCTTAGGTTCTAAGGAAAGACCAACCCTCGGGCAGCTGAGGAAAGGCCTGGGGCGGTGACCTAAGTTTTCCATCCAGTCAGGACACCAGCCGATCAGATGGTGGTCCTGGCGGCAAGTCTTCTACAGGGCTTAGTAGGGTGATGGTGATGTTTGGCTATCCAAAATCATGACAAGGCAACTCTATCATGGATAGAGTCCAAGAACCACTTTAAAGAGTAGTTTTGACCAATTATGCTGAGAGATGTGTGTATACACGAGATTGTTTAGCTCCAACAGGGCAGTATGATAATAGATAATTATTCACCAAGATTTACCAACCTTTCCAAGTACATGATGGATGTGGTTAGGGATCAGTACTTATGGGATCAGACCGTAGAGTGAGTTCTACATAGATACATCTGAGATAGAATTATCCCTTTTACAATTCCTACTTATGCTCAGGTTCTTGAGCAGTCCTTGGTGGTGGAGAGATTCTTGGAGGAGTAGAGACAACCGTTGACAGTCAGTAGTGGATAGGTGGGTGCAGAGACCTCGACAGTATGGATTCGACATTAGTATAAGGGATCTAAACATGGGATACATTTCAGCAAGAGGTCCCAGGACATAGGATATATAGTTAAGGGTTTAGGGGGTGGATTTAGACATCCTAATGATAGGAGATGCTACACATGTGATGGTAGGGGATATCTCGCTCTAAATTGTCCAACTCATCATACTGTTGACTGGGAGATAGTGGATGGACCACCGAGGTAGGGGTAGAGGTAGGAGTAGGTAGATCTTAAAGGATAAAGATGTGGTAGTGGAGTTGGGAGAGCAGTGGGAGGTGGTCGATGTTTTGACTTTCTACCATCACCTTCCTCGGGTGGTCTGTGCCAGGCTCAGGGAGATGGAGGACAAGGGTGGGGATAACTTTATGCAATTTAAACTTATAAACTAGGGACTCTAGGGATGATTTTAGGTATGATCTATATATTTTTTACATTAGTTGAAATACTAATAGGCACATATTCTAGTCATTCTTTTCACACCACATATCTTGTATGAGACCATGAGATTCTGGTACAACTATTGACTCAACCCTCACACATGGAGACACCTACAGGAGGAGACTCAATGATCACACATCTATGTAGATAGTGTGACCATACCCTTATAGGAAATAGGTTCATATAGAACCTCTTTGTGGGAGCATCAAGGCGTTATGACATCATACTTGGTATGGATTGGTTATCTTCGGTCCATACCTAGATTAACTGTTTTAGGAGAAGGGTGCAGTGTGTCCTTAGTGATGAAATGAGGGTTTCCTTTTCAAGTTAAAAGGAAACCCAAACATTATAGGATGTAATCATGCAAAATAGGGTGAATCTGATCACTCATCACTTGGATATCCTGACCCTCGGTGTAGTAGATGTTATAATTTTCCGGTTCCCAGCAGTAGTGGCGGAGCATGAGGACATCTTTCTAGAAGATGTTCCAGGATTACCTCCCCACCAGTAGATCGAATTATACATTAACTTACACCCCAGGACTATGCTGATATCCTCACCAGCATATCGGATAGCTCTCATAGAGCTTCATGAGCCAAGGGTGCACTTAGAGTATTTGTAGAGGAAGGGATTCATGAGACCCCGTGTTTCAGCCTGGACAGCCCCTGTGTTGTTTGCCAAAAAGGGATATGGGAGCATGAGGTTGTGTTTGTACTACCATCACTTTAACTAGATTATCGTTAAGAACATGTATCCACTACCAAGAATTGATGATCTCTTTGACCAATTGTGAGAGGCATGATGGTTCTTGAAGGTTGAACTTCGATCTGGCTATCACTAAATTTGAATACAGGATAAGGATATACTGAAGACAACTTTCAGATGTCACTATGATCATTATGAGTACTTGGTAATTCCCTTTGGTGTGAATAACTCCCAAGAAGTTTTCATGGAACTCATTAACCGGATCTTCAGCCATACTTAGACTGGTTCGTGGTATTCTTCATCGACGATATCCTTATGTATTTGATATTTGAGAAGAATCATGAGAGACACTTAAGAATGGTTCTGGACATAATCAGAGAGCACCATATTTATGGGAAACTCTTGAAGTGGCAGTTATGGATTCAGGTAGTCCACTTTCTAGGTGATGTTATCTCAGTAGATGGAGTGGTGGTGGACCCAACCAAGGTTGAGGCAGTGTTAGCATGAGATCTACCCATGACCGTGACAGAGGTGTGGATCTTCCTTAAGGTGACATGCTATTACTGGAGATTCATACCTGATTTCTATAGGATATCATCACCCATTATATATTTAACTAGAAAGGGAAATCCTTTCATGTAGATTTAGAAGTTATAGCAGGACTTCCTGCAGTTGAGGCATAGTTTGAAGAGTGCTCCGTTCTAGATATTTCCAAAGGGGGGTGTCAGGTACATAGTGTTCTATAATTCATTGAGGACCTAGTTGTTTCCTAATGTAGAGGAAAGCAGTGATTTTCTATGTTTTGTGATAGTTGATACCACATGAGAAGAACTATGCGACCCATGATTTTGATCTTGCAGTAGTAGTCTTCACATTGAATCTGTGGAGACACTACCTGATGGGTGAGCAGTTTATTGTCTACTATAATCACAAGATTCTCAATTATATCTTCTCTCATAAGGATTTGAACATGGGACAAAGGTGGTGGATATATTTCTTCCTAGATAATGACATTGAGATTGTATATACTCTTGGGAAGGGGAACATGGTGGAAAATTTTCTCAGCAAGGGACCAAGTTCACATTTGATGTATTAGGCATCAGAGGATTTGGCCTCGTTGTAGTTATCCTTTGTGGGTGGAGATAAAGAAGTTTACCTCTAGTCTATGGTTGTTACCCCTACACTCTTATAGTGAGTTAGGGAGGCATAGCGTGGGGATACCAACTGCAAGACTCTACATGCTCATTTATCTTCAGGGCATGCCCCTGATGGATATTTGGAAGGTAGGGAGAATTTCATTCCTTTCAGAGGGAACACAGTTGTACTAGTGATATTACGGGAGGAGGTTCTAAGGAAATTCCACACATCCCTTTTGGTGGTACATCCAGGTATGGGGAAGATGTATGAGGACCTTTGATTTTAGTTTTTGTGTCCTGGAATGAAGAAGGGAGTTGCTGAGTTAGTTTCTCGATGCCTCACTTGTTAGTAAGTGAATGTTTAGCACCAGGTTCCAGTAGGAATGACCCAACCCCTTGAGGTGCAGAAGTGGAAGTGGTATGAGAAATCGATGGACTTCATGATGGGTTTACCACACACGTCCAGGGGACACAATACCATCTGGGTGATCATTGACTGACTCACCAAGTCGGCCCACTTTCTACCAATCTGGGAGAAGATTTATGTAGAGATCTTGGGACACCTCTACGTGTAGGAGATAGTTTGGCTTCATAGAATTCCCTCGATGACTGTTTCTTATCATGATACTCGTTTCAAATCCTAATTGTGGAAGGGATTTCATGAGGAATCTGGTACTAGGTTATGCTTGAGCATGATGTTTCATCCCCAAATGAATGGACAAATAGAGAGGACCATTCAGGTTTTGGAGGGCATGTTTTAGGCCAACATCTTGGACATTGTTCATAGTTGGTAGGATCACCTACCACTGGTGGAGTTTTTTACAAAAATAGCTACCACTCTACCATTGGTATGACACCATTCAAGGCTCTGTATGGGTGACCCTATAGGTCACCGATTTACTAGACTGACCTAGGAGAGTCAGCACTCATGGGTCCAGAGTTGGTGTGAGCTACTACTAAGAAGGTTCAGATCATTCAGGAGTGTATGAAAGCTACACAGAGCCAGTGGAAGTCATATACCAACAAGAGATGGAGACCTTTGGATTTCAAGGAGGGAGACCATGTGTTCCTTCTGGTCTTACCTCAATGGGGGTTGTGGAGATTTGGTCGGGGGAACAAGATATCTCTAAGGTTCATTGGGACTTTCCAGATATTTTCTAGAGTTTTCAAGGTGGTGTACCACCTAGCTATACCCCCACAGTTTCATCAGGTACATGATGTCTTCTACATGTTGTAGCTGAGGATGTACGTGCATGACCCATTGCACATTATTAACTGGGGAGAGCTAGACATTGAGGATGGATCAACCTTTATTGAGTACCCAGTGGAGATCGAGGATCAATAGGAGACAATCATTTTTGTGAGAGAAATTCCATTGGTTTGTGTCTGGTGGTAGTATTGGAATCTCTAGGAGAGCACATTGGAGCACGAGGCTCGAATTCATGCACAATACCCACATCTTTTTGAGTAGTCATGTTTTTGGATTTTCAAGGACATAAAGACCTAAGGTGGGGAGAATGCAATGTCTCATATTTTTTCATGTATTATTCTAAATATTATATGCTATTAATTCAAGTCTAGGTGTTGAGATGACATGCGATTCCAAGGCCTGGTATGCCCAAAATAAATGTTTGAAAAATATTAAAACTTAAAGAGAATTAGTGAGTGGTTTTCCTAAAAAAAATTAATAGATTCTAAATGGGTGCACCGATAAAAAATATGAGGGAATTTTTGCGTTTAGAGTAGTGAGTTTACCCTAGGTGAGGGATAACATCATACAACATGGGTTGGCCATGAAAAGTAGTTTTTTGGACATAACGGGAACAAAAATATTTTAATTAAAATATTTTGTTTTAAACAATGTTGGTTTTTTTAATATGACTTTTTTAGGAATTAAGGGTTACAACATAACCCAATAATTCTTATGAGGAAAGGAAACAAAGATCTCTCTAATGAACACTAGCGGATAGTGGATCGACAATAAAAAACGCACCCGGATTCGAAGAAACTTTGACGAAAAAAAAACTTTCATCCATGAATAATTTGAATTGAGGTAGGGAGTGTTATTTGATTTTAATTCCCCGTTTCTAGAATCAATTATGAATGCATATCAACCAATGAATAGGTTGACTCACGGTTCGATCGTTCTTGCTTGATGGGTTTAATATCGGGAAAAGAATTAGGGTTTATTGTTATATGTTCTTGTTTCTTTGTTCTTTATTCTAATGTGAATGGATTGAGGTGGATACAAAAAATGGTGAGGTTCGTCCCTCATGTCATTATTTGTGCTTTTATTACCCCTGTTCTTGGAGTTCTTCACTGCTGGACCTTCATGGTCACAACTTGATTTTTCAGTAGGTTCTGAATGTGATCAGACCCCTAGAGTAATGTAAAAATTAATCATATCCCAATGTAGTGTAGAATTTGACCTGAGGATCATGGATGTAGCTTTGTTTTAAAAAATAGAGCACCTGATGATGATCAGTGACATGTAGAAGTGGCATTGGTGGACGGAACCGGCGGTAGTGGCCCGCGGCGCATGATGGTGTGGCACACTGGCACCGTGTGGGAGATGGTAGCCGCGTGGAGCACAGCTCAACCACGAAGAAGGGGCCTATAGCAGCAGTGAGCCCGTAGGCAAGTGGAGCGCATGGGGAATGCACATACATGGTGGGTCGACCGCATGGGATGTGGTGCGAAACTACATGGACTAGGTGATCATTTTTGTTAGGGCGGGCCATGTGCAGCGGACGAGCCAGTCTGTGTGCATGCGGGCAGGACCAAGGGAGCGGGCCCACTTGGCCAAGCTGAACTAAGCCCAATGATCTAGGCCAGACCATGCCCAACAAACTGGGTTGGTTGGACCAGGTCAGGTCAGCCTGTGGGTTGAACCAGGTCTAGTGGGTCAATTCAGACCTAGACCGGACCCGATTCAGACCCAGATAAGACATGGGTCAGATCGTTTTACTAAAATAGTCAAAACTTTCAAACAGGGTGTCTGTTTGACACACCATTAGCAGTATTAGGACCCTTATGACGAGACGGTCCTTATGAGACTAATGGTGGGTTTTAAATTGGATATATTTCCAATGAAATGGGCCAATTACATGGTAAGTACTTGGGTTCAAGGGGTACGGTGGGTGTGACTACTACCCACTGTGCACCCTCTATTCTATAAATGAATTGATTCTATTGTCCAGTGTATCCTGGATGAGTTTTGTTAGGATTTGTTCCCTTTATATTTTCCCTGAAGGTTTCTCTGTATCATTTCCTACTCACAGGAGTATGATCCCTTCATTAGGTCTTCTAGTATATAGTTGTCAGAATCCCCCAAGAGGCCCAGAGTGGATCCACTCTTCCTTCTTCATACCCTAGGTAGAGTCTTTAGTATTGACATGACCAACTTCACTAGGCATCAATACTATACTTAGAAAGTTATTCTTGATTGAGTTTTTGGTATCATCCCATGGATCTAGATGTGATCCTCATATGATATATCAAACCTCTTAATATATTTAAGCATATCTCTATTATGATGGTTCCCAAAAAATAGTACTTCTCAGATGGACGCCATCAGTGATATCGAAATCAGGAGTTTTTTCTCCCATATGAGTGATTTGTAGAATTTTTAAGCTGAATCCCTAGTGATGGTATGTGGTGTTTGTGACTTACCATATGCTTTGTGGTATGGTTTGAATATATATGGATATTATTGTTATATTATGTAGACATTACTTGTGTAGAGATGACTGTACTTTTCTTTATGTACTACATTGTGATTTTGGGGTTTCCTACTAAGTATTTTTATATTAACCCCTATACAGGACTTTCCTTCATATGTAATGTCATTTGAAGATGAGTGACCTTTTGATAGAGGCCAAGGTGGACTAGGACCAGATGGAGCGTTGTGAGATCTGGTAGGCTGAGGTGTTCCTACATCTTCAGATAGTAGTTCTAGCACCTTGCCTTCAGGTTGGATTATGTAGGGTTTTCTACAGATGAGTTTCAGGAAATTGTTTATAGACTTTTTTTCCAGTGGGATTTTTTTTCCATGTTTACCTTTCTATACTTTACTTTCCTATCGTACTCTGGTTGGGTTATAGTAGTATGCATGCATTTTTTTCTTAGTGTTTTTTACTTATCAGAATTGTGGGCTTATAGATATGTGTGTTCATACAGGTACTAATTCAATTCCACCCATGTTAGTGATATGCCTACTCGGTGCTAGTCACTATCCCCTGTCCAATTGGAGGTGGGCTTGGGGAGTTGCAGCATGAGCCCCGTTGGGATGAGTCATGATACCCGGTGTCACAAGAATAGGATGATCTATGTATGGATAATAAGTAATGAGATCCTCCTCACATGGAATGAGATCCTCCTCACATGGAATGACATCCTCCTTAAGAAACATGCATGTATAAGCCCCACACCATCTCTTATCTATGCATATTTGGAAACATGAGAATCGGGTCTACTGATTCCTCTTATTTATCACACCGAGCATAACTCACGTAGTCTTAGAGGTTAGTAGAGACAATTAAAAAAACCATACTCCACCCATGGGCCTCCTGTTTAGGTTAATCTCTTGTAAAACCATCTGAAATATGTGGGATTTGATTCCCATTTAACTGCGATATATAGGAAGCCTCCTCGAGGTCCAAACCCAATGTTCCACCCATTACACCCATTCCATCGATTCTCAAAATTCAATCAGTTCCACCCAATATATCCACTCTCAACATTCCATCCACATCCATCCAGATTTTCCCCTAGCCACCACATCTCAGTGAGATCATGTCACCTAGCCAGAGACAACATCTTTTTTAGGTCCCATTGGGCCGCTTTCACGCATTAGTCCCATCAACATCATCAATCCTAGAAGAACACAAGCATATTCCATACATAATCCTTGCACCATCCATCCAAGATAAATCCTAAAGCAAAGGGAATCATCCATGAGTAATCCCCAGACATTTTCCCCCCACAATGGGAATCCTCCTCAGGTGTAATCCCCAATCCAACTTCTCAAACTTTGTGGGTTTTGACCCCTATCTCCCAAACAAGATACAGGGGACGACTCTATGAGGTTCATTTCCAACCAATGGTAATCCTTGGTGTCACCCTCCTAGGGGTGAACCAACTTGATCCACCTTCAGAGGTGTCATGATTCACCTTCACGATGTGACATCTTCCCCTTATGGGGAACACCTCCAAGATCGGCCTCCATAGATCATTCTAATCCATCCATCTAGTAAACCTTCCCGGTTCTCCCTCCTAGGGATGTGACCTCAGGGTTTGACATATTCCATCTACGGGAAACACCTCTCAGGTCTATCTTTATAGGGCACCCATCCACCTTCACGGTGTGAAATATTCTATTTATGGGACACAACTCCTGGTCCACCTCTATGGGGCATTATGGTCCTTCCATATGTAAACATTCATAATTATCCCTCATAATTATGTACCTCCTTGATCCATCTATGTGAGGAATTCTGATCAAAATCCTTTCATCTCTTCAAGATATTAAACTCACGAACTGTATCATACTATAAAATCATGCAAAACATGGTATTCTTAAGGTGAAAACCTTAGAAGATATGCACCTAAGACATCAGCTACCTCATTTTAAACATGGAAATCCTAAGGTGAAACACTTGGAATATATGACTTTGGAATTAGATACCTCATGATCGACACGATATGCCTTGGGTTCCATTCCTAATATGCCTTCATGAGATGACTTCTTATGAGGAAGAATACATGTGACCAATGTTACTCGCATCTAGACATTCCATTGATTACCAACATGAATACTCTCCTAACCAAAGGTTCTTTCCCTATTACGACCCTTTATAATGTCTAGACAGAAGCAGAGAAATTAAACGGTGTCCAAAAAAAGATAAAACCAGGAATGAGTTCCATGAACATGACTTAACTCTATGAGGGTGACCTAAACTAGGTGAAAAAATCCAAGGAGGAATCCATGGAATGAGGAACTGACATACCATGTTCACATTTCAATCAAGGATCATACATCATTCATAAAAGTGATAAAATCCTCCCACATTTGGAATGTGGGGAAATAGAATGTGATTCTAGTGTGCATCAACCTGTGGCTGTGGTTGTGTCCTAGTGGAAGCATCAGAAACATTAATTAAAATTAAATTTTCCTCAAACCAACTAAAAGTTACAAACTTGATTTTCATGCATTCCTCTTCGAGATAATATTGAGGCTAACTTCTATAGTGTACTAGGTAATAAAAAAATTCATTCCCCGTGATAGGAATGTGTCAATTGGTCAATCATTAATAATAGAGAAACCAATACCCCACCATCTAGGAATAAACCATATAGATTAAGTGGGTCCTTTACTCTAGGACTAAAACATCCCCTAGGTGTAACTTAGTGGATCAAAGTAAATATTTTTGTTCATAATAAATTTCTATAAGGATCTATTACATCAATCACACCTCATATTAACAATTTTTCTATAAATGGGAGAACGAAGAGAAATAATCGACTCAGGATTTTGGGTTTCCAAGAGAAGTATATCATCTTAAGAAACTGGTTGATGATGATTAACACATAAAATATATGAAGTAGGTTCATGGATAAAAGGATAATCAAGAAGGGTTCAACAACCATAAATGATATTCCATTGTGTATTGTACACATTATTGGGGTTAAGGGATATTGAAATAAATTTCTTGAGTACATGATCACTTGAATGGGTGGTATTATAAATGTGAAGAAGTGGCCCTTTTATGAATGAAAATATACCCATGGAACAATTTAAGCTCATATTCATGGAGCAATGAAGATCTAAACCAATTTTTTCCTAGACTAGTGGGTCCATCGAGTATAACATTAATTTTAATAAGGCCAATTAAGACCCTAAAAGATTTATGTATTTTTCATTTTATTCTCTAAATGTATTGGAATGGGAATAGTTTAAGATTAGAGGCCTGAATGTTTTGCAGGATTTAATTTAGGGGTTTTCAACCTGAAAAGAATTTGTATCTCTTTCATTTCTATCAAATTTTCTAATTTTACCTAGGCTATATAAGGAGCATGTCTAGCGAGAGGAGACCTAGATTTTGAACAGGATGAATTCTAAGGGGTTTCAACCTAGAAAGTACCATGTATCATACTTTGGTAGTTTATGGTATTGAAATTTAGACCAATGAAGGATGGATAAAATTTAAGATCATATATCTTAAACTGATAATGACTTATATTTAAGGTCATATGTCTTTGATCTATATTGCATAAATTTTACGGTAATATATATTTAACAAAAAGATGATGTAGCCTACATAGAAACAAAGGGGTATATAGATATGATATGAATGAGATGGACTCATTCTAATATAGATATTCTCATGGATAGGCACATGTAGAATAAGGTCATGATTCTTAGACCACTATGTGGGATAAAAAATTATATTTTGGATTAAGAAAAAAGATATATACATCACTACATATCCCATGAAAATAGAAATAAAGACACATGTAGTTGTTATATAATAAATTCAATTTTCTATCATCATTCCTAACTTAAAAAATATCTGACATGAATGAGATATCATGAACTAGAATGGGATAAGGGATTTTATTGGAATAAGATCCATTGTAGACCAAAGATATAAGATTTTGGTGTCACTATGTATCTCATGGTAATAAGAATCAAGGAAAATACAGTTATTATAGTGTTTTCCACATAGATATGACTTGTACATAGATGAAAAAAATATTAATCATAGTATACGTCCATTGGAGAATACCCAATGTAAATTGGGGATTCCAAATCAATAATGATGAAAGAAATTTCAATACCTATTTTAGGGGAAACTTATGATCTCATTTCGTATGTGGTTGATGTATCATATATAATTTTACCCATTCTATAATCAATCAATTTCTCACCCTGATATTCCATCACATTTCTTAAAATCAGTCCTATGGTGGAATGTCTATGGGTTTAGTGAACAGTGAAATTATATTGGGTAAAAGAACTCCTATATATATCAATCTATTAAATGGGGAGAATTTATCAATTTGGGTCTATATGGTATGGAACACTCTAAGTAGTTTAAGTTTATGTGGGATAGAACAATGTGACTTATAATTAAAGGACTTAAAGCTTCGAGAAAAGTGTCATGCAGTTTATTTCCATCCAACTTTGAGCCTGTTTAATAGTGTCTAAAATGCATGAGGGAATAAATCATAGAGATATTTATAATATTATTAATTGTAAGGGATAAGGATGAGGTAAATAAAGTCTTCATGTGTTTGAAGAAAATATTATTGAATGATGAATGGGGGGAGTATTTAAACCCTCAGTATTGTAGAAACTAGTGTTGTGTCGCTAGGAAATAGAACATGGGACTAAGGGAGGCCTTTCCTATAAGAACAAAACATCTATAATGGGTTACTCAGTAGCTCAAAGGAAAATATGTTGTTCACTATTCAATTTTCGGTCCAATCCAAAAATTTAAGAACCCTTTTATCAATTTCTATGAGAGGGGAAACAAAGAGGAGTATCTCAACTGAAGGTTGTGGAATTCAAATTAGAGTTCATCAAATCAATAAATTGGGCTTCCAAGAAGAGTATATTGACTCATAGTTTTTTTATTGTTATTCAGATAGTAATGTTATAAAGTATGTTGGGTGTAAGGGGATTTCCAAAAATTATTATAATATACTTTAGCTACACTTCGATGTATCTGATAAGAAATTTAGGAAAAAATAATAAACCCTGATTGAATAGGAGGGTGAATTAAACCTTAGAAGAAAGAGTGGGTACTCATGTTATAATGGGGGGAATCATATTCATTGGTTATATAGACCATAATATAGGAGGAATACATTTTAAGGTCATATGTGATTTACCACTCCATGTAATTTAGGGTTATATAGGATAGACCATATATTACGTGGTTTAATTTCATGTGGTAAGGACCATGTGTCATGTAGTTTTTATTCTTATAAAAGATAATATTCAAAAAAGTTTTAATTCAGATATTATAGAATTTATTCTATGTATTTTAAATACATAAAATTATTAATTTTTTCCTACTTTTGGGTATAATGAATCCCAATCATAGTAACTAAAGTAATCAACTAAGACCTCTAAGCTCGTGTGTGTCATGCTCAGTGTGAGAAACAAGTGGAAATTAGAGGAAAACTTGTACTGGGAAACAACACATAACAAGGATAGATGTTCTAAGTTTCTAATTTCATATCGACAACTATGAGGGGAACCCATTAGAATAGGGTACTATATGGGTTCGAGAATAGATAAACTGAGGCATAATACAAAGGGGAATTTGATATTGATAGAATTCAGTGGTTGTGCCAAGTAGGTGACCGATAAATCACTATGTATATTATGATGATAGGAATAAATTCATATATAGTTATTCTAAGGTTCCTTATATAGACTTATTTTACATATAGGAGGTAATAGACACACTCTAGTGTAAGGATATTGAAGAAGATTTGGCATGTGTTGGAGGACCCATGCAAGGAAAAAGATAATTTTTTATATTTTCTAGAATCAATTTTTAGACTATGTGACACATGCCAAGTAACCTTGTATGGATTTTACTCACAGGAAAAGAAGGGTATGTCACAGTCAAGATATGAGGGAAAAATAACCACCATGAATGGAATATTGAACACTAAGCTGTAATTCATCTAGAAGATGGGAATCTACATATGTTATCATATGACCATTGATAAGGACCCATACACCATTTAAGTACCACATATATAAATCTCATTTAGGTTAGAATATCATATAGATAGATAATTATAGGTAGATTAAAATCATTGTGAATGGACCATTCATCATTCAATTTATGGTCATACGATGAGGACCAATGGAGTTTTTGGATGTGACTAAAATAGATTATTCAAACATTACTATGTATCTTGTGGGGATAAGAATAAAGACATATGTAGTTTTTAATAGAGGTCTCTATATTTCATTATCTACATAGATCTACATATTTTGCAGTGAATTGGTAATGAAATGGGTAGGTAACCTTCCAAGAGAAGCAAGTAAATACACTGTGAATTGATGAAACCTCATACACAAAGATAAAAAGGGGGTTTTATTGGGGTAAAGATTTCAATTGTGTTCAAACTAGAAAATATGTATGTCCCTTTGTATCCTAGAATACCAAGAACCAAGAAACATATAGTTCTAATTGATCTATACATAGATCTATCTAAATTATATGAGAAATATTTAACAATATTGTCCTAGTATTGAAATACAAGACAGAAAACCCAATGTAAATTAACAAGGCCCAAACACTAAGATAGAATTTGTGAAAATGAGGAATATTGTATATTCTTATAGGTTCATGGATAAGGAAACATACACCTAAATTTTCTACATGTATCTATATATTATATAAGGATATTAGTTCAAATAAAATGAACCACTACGAGCAGTTTAAAATCATGGAGGGAGGACTTCCTGTTGTGCAGTTTAAATTCATGCAGTAACGACTTACGTTATTTAGTTTAACAACAATAAATATGGGCATGATGTTATGAATTTTATATTCACTCTTAAGATACTTTCATTTATGATGTGGTTCATCAATAATGAGTCTCTTTTGTTGGAGTGAGAATGACTTGCATGCATGTTGCATGTGTATGGGGATTCTCTAACAAATCAATACTTTATCAATATAATTATAGAGATAATGTTTAATGATAAATAATAGTTTGATTGTATATCCAAAATTTTAGTGGTACTTTAAAGGTTTCAAATTAATTTAATGACACTTATTAAAACCTATATATGTGATTTAAACCCTTTTTCAAGGATCGCTTATGTAAGATAAATGAAACTATATATAAAACTGAAATTAATAATTATTTTAAACATGTGTACCATTATCATAATAGATTCTACTATATCATAATCTAAATATCTATTTGATGAAGGTCACATAAGGTAAGCCAAAAGACATCCCCTCTCTTTGGTGTATCCATGGGTTGAGTAAATCATCCATCATTTTGAAGGGAGTTATCCTTCCTCCATATCCTCTAGAGACTCTAGTGAAAATTAGAAGGATAAATAGAGTATTTGGGTCCTAGGGAGTTTTTACCTATCATCGTGAAAGTATACCCTCACTTATATCGAATGAAAATGATATTTAAAGATATGAAAATTCTTATTGAGCTACTGTATTTACTCATGCATTTATAATGCATGAGTGAATTATGTTTCATCCAAATCAAGCATCATATGCATGAATATATAAAAATTTTACACATTTCATCTTACGAAATGGTTTCTTTAAATGACATCTTATATCAGAGGGAAAAATGAAAACTAATTATCATTTTTTTTAAATTTCATCGAGCGATACCATGCATCAAAATCATAATTTTCAGGCTATATAAAATTACAAATATATATCACACATATATATAAGGATTTATGGTATGTATCATTTAATATCCCATTTAACTAAATCCTAAAATAATATGTATCAGGGCTTTTTTAGCGCTGTTAATGGTGACCTTTAACAGCGCTAGAAAAGCACTCATAAAGCCGCCCTTTATCAGCGCTAAAATTTAAGCGCTGATAAAGATTATCCTTTATCAGCGCTTTTTGATTAGCGCTGATAAAGGTAGCGCTTTGCTTGCCCATTTTTGTAGTAGTGTTATGTGTGATGCCAATGAATTTTCTATAAGAGTTGTGTTAGGAAAACGTTGTGATAAAACACCTTATGTCATTGCTTATACAAGAAAATCCGTAAAATTATGCCCAAATCAACTACACCACCACTGAAAAGGAGTTACTTTCTATTGTTTTCTCCTTAGAGATGTTTAGGTCCTACCTCTTAGGATCCCCCATCACTGTGTTCACTGACCATTCTGTACTAAAATACCTCTTCCAAAAACAAGATGCTAAGGCTAGACTGATTAGGTGGGTCCTTCTCTTACAAGAATTTGAGCTCACAATCAAGGATAAAAAGGGAGTTGAAAATGTTTTAGTGGATCACCCCTTTAGTATGGAATTCAAAGACAACTCAAATCACCTTTCTATGTCTGATTCATTTCTTGATGAACACCTATATTCTGTGAGTGACTTCCCTTGGTATTCCAACATGGCCAATTTCTTAGTCACAGGAGTCATTACAAAATTCATAGGGACTCAAGCTCGAAGGAAATTCCTTTCTGATGTTAGACACTATGTGTTTGATGATCTTTACCTATATAAGTTCTACCCTAACTAATTCATTAGGAGGTGTATCCCAGAATCTGAATAAGATTCCATCCTTGAATTCTGTCATAGTGAGGCATGTGGAGGTCACTTTTCCTCTAAGAAAACATATGCTAAGATTCTTTAGTGTGGTCTTTTCTAGGCCACCCTATCAAGGGACTCCTACACATTTTTTCAAATATGTCCTAAGTGTTAAAAAGTAGGGTAAATCCCAAAAAGGAATAAAATTCCACTCACTCCCATCTTAGTGATTGTAATATTTGACTGCTGGGAAATTGATTTCATGGGTCCCTTCCCAAACTCGAGGGGATACCTCTACATCCTCTTAGCTATTGATTATGCCTCAAAATGGGTTGAAGCCATTCCCACAAAGTCTAATGACCATCATGTTGTGATACGATTTCTGAAAGAGCACATATTTTCTTGATTTATAATTCCTAGGACTATAATCAGTGATCGAGGAACCCATTTCTACACCTGTCCATTCTCTTCACTCATGTCTAAGTATGAGATTTCTCATGAAGTTTCCACTATGTACCATACTCAAACCAAAGGCCAATATGAGTTAGTAAATTGGGAGATTAAGAATATTCTTGAAAAAATAGTCAATCATTCTAGGAAAGATTGGTCCGATAAACTCTTGGATGATCTTTGGGCCTATCAAACCACATATAAAACCATTTTAAGAATGTCCCCATATAGGTTGGTTTATGGTAAAGCATGCCATTTTCCAGTGGAGATTGAACATAAGGCATTTTGGGAAATTAATTAAATGAATTATGACCTCTCATTGGCCGAAAAAAAGGAAATTAGATCTCAATGAACTTGAGGAACCTAGGATATAGGCTTATTAAAATTAAAGGATCAATAAAGAAAAAGTACAAGCCTACCAATCTCAGAATATTAAAAACAAACACATTGTACCAGGTAAACCTATTCTTTTGTATAGTTCTAAACTTCATTTACACCTGGGAAAGTTGAGGTCTAGATGGTTAAGTCCATACATAGTGCATAAGGTGTACCCCCGTGGGGCTGTAAAAATTCAAGATCCCACCAATGGTCAAACCTTTAAAGTTAATGGTCATAGAGTCAAACCAATCATTGAACCATTCCAAAAAAATGAAGTTAATGAAAACTTGTGTGAACCAACCTTACATGAGGACAGTAATTAAATAATTAAGGGTCTAAGTTGAGCTAGTGACATTAAACTAAAGCGCTTCATGGGAGGAAACCCATTGTTTTCATCTTTTCGAATCATCTTTTTTTTCCAAATAGTATTAATTAGTCATTTTGATATTTTAAAAAAATATAGATTGTTGACATGTTATTATATTAAGAGTATGGATGGGTACGAAATGGGAGCGCCATATTCATCAGTGTCACGTGGTGTGATCCTTGAGTAATACCTTAACTAGAAATTAAAAAAAAGACAATGTATCATTAGTTTATTTTATTTTATTTTTATGTGTTTGTAGGTTAAAATAAAAATAAAAATACAAAAATAAAAATATAATAATAAAAAAAGGACACATCGTAGGTCATGGGTCAAACCCTGTCACAACCGGTAAAGCCACGAGGACTTGAACTTGGGACCGAAGAGATATAGGGGCGCGGGCTTACCACTGACCTACAATTTATTATGCTTCCTTATTCTGTAATTTTTATATATATACATATATTTTAATTTCTTTATTATATAAATATATATATATATATATATATATAGTTTTTTTGTTTTTTTTTGTTTATCTTTTTTTCCACTAGGTAATTCTCAGTGTGACATCTAGATCAAGGTATTAAAAGGGAGAAACAAGAATTTCAACTTCAACCACTAGGTGAATTCATTCTCTGATCCTCATTTTTAATTTACTTTTTGAACTCCCATTCTATGACTCTACAACCTTCTAAATTTTCTTTTCTTTAAACACTGGGGACAATTTTATTTTATGTTTGGGAGAGATAAAATAAAATTTCTTTTGTGTAAAAAAAATTAATGATTTGAAAAAAATGTCTGTAAATGGAAGGAAAAATTCCTTTAACTTTGAACATTGTAATAAAAATTGCACATTTTAAAACTGAATATCAAATAATTTAGCATGTCCTGATTCTGATTTTAATCCTTGTATAATTTCATGAGCATATATTTTGGATAGTGTGTCTATCCAATGTGATATTTCATCCTTTATATTTTCATACCAATAAAAAAAAGACCACAATACACGTCCTTTGGATAGTGGGGTATTAGTTTGAGTTCATGGGGTCCCCCAAATAAATAGCATATGTTTGGTGATAATTTTAGTTTTAATATGAGTATTCAATAAAAATTAAAAAAAATAATAAATTTGCATGTAGAGCAATGAAATGACCTAATGTGTGGCTTTCAACACTTGGGGGTCGTGACTCCGTAGTTGTCTGTCCCAAAGTTAGTAAATTTATCTATATTTTTGGTAATATAATTTTTTTGACTGAGTTAACTTGAGATGATGCCTGAGTATGTGAGCTTCACTTGGTTCCCTAAGGTCTTTGAGCTTGGGAGTCATCAGCAAAGTCTCGCTACAGGGGTTGAAAAAGGCAATAACTTTTTCAGAAATTAATATAATATGATAAATATTTTGTTTAGAGATCATTTTAATAGATTTTAAGAATTTATATTCTAAGAACATAAAGAAATATACTTACTTGACAGGTATAATTTCATCATTTAATAAATTTACACCACAATCACAATTTTGCTCCAAACGATGAGTATTTTGAATGATTTTTTCATGAATAAAGCACTAAAATCAACTTATAACAGATCACATAATCCATAAAAGGATAATAGTATATTCCTATTATTATTAGATGTTAAGAAAAAATTACATGGTTACCCCAAGGTAAAATAATATCCAAAATGTATAGACCATTATATGAATAAATAGTACATTAATATCCAAAAATCAATAATAATAAAAAGGTTTAACATAGATCATTCCATTAATAAATAACCTTATATAACAAATAACCTCAATAAACTCAACATTAAATTATGTTTTAGACTCAATTTTTATCTCGTACCTTTTTTCTTACATCTCTAAAAATTTAATAACATTCCTCTAAAATAATCCTTTATGTTAACACTAAGAGTTACATATACCTCAACCCAATAAAATATCTCCCAAAATGGAATTAATCACTTAAAACCCCATCACTTAAAAAATCAAAAGGGGTATCTAAGACTTTGAACTTTTGATCAACCTTAAACGTATAAACCCATAATAGTATCTATAACCCTTAAGATAACATCTCATGAAAATATCACAATCTCCAAATTTATATAAACATTTTCTCTGATACCGACTATAACATCCCTAGACTCGCACTCTTGAATCCAATGCTAAAACGTTAATCATTACAATTCTAGTTTGATACCAATAATCAGGACCTAATTTTAACCATACAAAACTTACAACAAAAAAAGAAAATTTGGATCCCTTATATATTGAAGTACCTTTACGTTTTAGAGTTTTAGAGAATAAGGATAAACTATTACATAAACAATACCCATGAGTTAATGTGAGTATTTTTCATACAATACCCATATTTTCATATTACATATTAAGTCATTAACATATCCCACATAATTCTCCACACATGAAACCTTTTATAGACCCAAATCATTCAATATCATTCTTTATAACTTGTGTAAAAGGAAGCATTAGAAGGGTGATATGTAATGCTCATTAAGGGTAAACATAAGCATTAAAAATTGAATTTCAAATTTCACCATTTAGAGTAATATAATCATAAGGGTAAGATTACATAATCAAAGTAAATGGGCATAATATAAGATAATTCATAACTATAAAATTTGGACCATAAAACATGAAACATGACATAAATATTTAACATAATATAAGATTCATATAAGTCAACAATCATGATCCATGTGAGAATAATCCTTGAGCAAAGGATCCATTAGAAAATAATAGAAATCATAGATTAAATGTGTTAGTGTCTTGGAACATCATCATCATATCACTCTTATGTTCACTCTTACACATTAGATAACCTACCTAGTTAATTCCCATAATCTCTTAGGGGAAACATATTAATTAGTTAAATCCATTGTCTCTTAGGAGTTACTTATATTCAGTAAATTTCATCATAATTACCCAATGCACTAAAGAGATATAATGGGCCCAACCATGACATATTAGAAACAATTACCTTAAGTATTTGGGTTCACTCCTCAATTCATTTTTTTTAATAATGTACAAATATCATATCTTGATAAAAAAAATTAAAATCATTCAATTTTCAAAACAATAATAACTATTGTCCTTTCATAGTTTTATTTACCCATGGAAAAGAAACGTGACTAATGAAAATATCTTTAAAACAATCATAATTAATCCAAAGAAAGAATAAGGATGGTATCATAACAAAATATTCCTAGTATAGAATACGTAAGATAATGGTTTATTGTCATTTATGAATAGAAATTCCATTAAAATTTCTTTAAAATATTCATGATGAAAATTCTCTTTCCAATTTGGAATTAACTTTTAAAAGATAAAAATTTAAAAAATATTGTGAAAATACTTTTATTTAAAAATAATTTTATAAAATTATTAAGTAATGTTAAAATAAAATAATGATAATTGTTGTCTAAAAATACATTCATGTCATAAATGTTAAAAATAAACATTTTTTCAAATATTTTGTAATGATTCAAAATGTGACCCAATTGGACAATGTTAAGAAATCCACATTTAAGACCTTTTAAAACAAGGTTAATGATCATGTAAAATAACTTTTTGAGATAATTTATGTTTAAAATAAAAAATTCATAAAAAATTTTATAAAACATGGATATGAAAGAGAAGGATTACCGATCTAAAAGATGACATAAGATCAATATCAATTATAATCAACTTTAGGGATGCTTCTTTAATCAATAAAGGAACAAAGGTAATATAATATTTTAAAACATATTAATTACTTGAGTTGAAAAAACACACTTATTTTAAGAATATAAGATCATATTATTTCCTACAAATAAACCATTAACAAAAACAATCTCGAATATAATGTAGATTGTATCATAAAGCCTTTACTACTTTAGTAACTTTCAAATAAAAAGTCAATGAAAGAAAAAAAATGATATATATCTATAAATTCCATGAATTACATGAATTGATATTTGAAAGTTAAATTATGGGGCATTAATTGAAGCATTCAAAGAAATCCTGGTGCTCGATATGAAACATGTCTCAAGAAAATGAGATTAAGACAAAGAAAACCCTTGAAAAGATCATAATTTTTAAAGTGATAATTAATACATGAAGTGATTATGTGAATATATTTAAATGAAAATAAAATAAATTTGAATAAATAATAAAACAATTTAAAAATAAATTCATGCTTAATCATTCCATAGCAATGTCAATTAAGTGGAAGTATAATATAATGAATGGAAATTGAGTTAAAAAACCTCTTACCACTTGGTAACATTCAAGTCAAATACTGTTGGATGAAATAATTTAAAATTAAACTTAAAATACCTTGAATTATAAATGATTTGTGATATAACATGTAAAAGGTAATTATATACACCATATAAAATAAATTAGGTATACAATAATAAAATATGACTCAATTAATGAAAATTGAGACTAAATCTATTACCTCAAGTCTAAAATATCTTTTTATATCCTTTAACACCTATATAATAAAATTATATCAATTATTTTATTTCATGATAACCATTTCCAGGTGTAATATCTTCTCTTTAAACAATTAATTTTATTTATTTTAAGGTATTATTTAATTACTTAATCAATTATGTCCACGTTGGGTGTTTTGAGGACGCTCGGTTCATAATTTCACAATGGGTTTGATGTGTTTACCGTAGTCAAAGGGGTCATTATTCCATCATATCAAGAATAATAATAATGAAGTAATTATCATTTTTATACATCAATTATAATTTTAAAACCAACCAGAAACAATGTTTATGTGAATTTAACTGTGTTACAATCATAGAGACGACAGGTTGTACGTACGCATGAGTAACGTTTCCATTTTTCAATACTTGAGGAAAATAAAGTATTATTTTTTATTTGTATAATTTTTATTATATCATAAATATCACAATATTTTTTTAAGAGCACTTATATATACCATCCATGTGTTGTGGTGGTGAAAAAAATACATCTCTTCATAGAGGTGGTAATCCACACATATGCACGAATGATGTTATCATTTTTCAATGGATGGAAAGGTAAGAAAAGTGATGATATATTATATTTAAAGAATGATAAATATGACATGAATATCACACAAACAAATATATATATATATATATTAAATTTATCATTATAACCACCTGTGATGGGTGCTGATGGAAATCAAATTACATTGGTTTGCGAGGTGGTAGTTTGTCGTACATACAAATTACAGTTTCGTTTCTCATTTGATGGAAAAGAAGATAGATATATGTTATCCATTAACATAATAAAATATTAGTATATTTAAGATACTGGGGTTATTATTTTTTCATGTTTGAATAATATTTTAAGGATGTATAAGAATAAATCAAACTAAAACCTTCGATTAAAAGTTATACGTATTACTCAGACCTCCTACTATTCTTTACACATTAATCCCTATTGTAGTGTTTTTATTACCAAACTAATACCTCTAGAATATTGGGAGGGATTTTAGAAAGGGATTTGGGAAGGGATTTTTGATCTAGAGTGCTCAAAAGGTGTGAGAAAGAGAGGATATGAGGTTCCCTTTTATAAGTAAGGGGAGGGGCATTATTCGAATTTCATAAAAGATTATATTATATATATATATATCATAATCTTATCATGTGGAACAAATACACCCCAAATTTAAATATAATGTTTTATAGTTTCAAAATAAAATCAACTGATAACATTTACACAAGTGTGGGATACATTTTAATCCTTATCCCTTAGTTAATCCACTTTAAACTCCCTCAAATGGCCCAAAGGCGTTCATTTTTTTATTGATTTTAGATAACCCCCCCTTTCAAGGGATGTGGGAGAACCCTTAAAAGGCCTGTAGGCTTAGAGATTACATAGCCCGCAGGCTTAGGAGATCATATGACCTGAAGGTATTAGGGAATTCAACGAGACTATCTACAAGGAACTGCCCCTCCCTATTTGCATCATGATAGTGTCTCTCCACCTTCGCATGGCCATCTGGCTAGGCTTCTTGTGCAAGAATAGGCTCGTCTCAATAGCATAGACATACCCTCTAATTATGAAAAATCCATTTGGCTCTACTCTGGTGAGTGAACTTGCTCTTAATCCTCTTCTAGGGCTGCTTCTTTTTTGTAGAGTCTGTTTGGGACAACTGCATGTGGCCCGAATGCCTTGAGGTTGCATAAAGGCCTTAAAGGTGGCATGAAAGCCCTACTGAACCGAAGGCCTAGTTTGACCTAAAGCCTTAAGAACTCCAATCCCAAAATGATGTCCCAAGGTGAATAGTTCCAACTGCTACAGTACCGAACAGTATCTACTATAGTGCATGCTGCAGTACCCACACAGTGTATAGTTCTACTGTAGTGCTCACACAGTGTACAGTTCTACTACAGTGCCTGCTACAGTCCTGCTATAGTACCCCCCAGAAATATTCCTCTACCTGGTTTTGAACGTAGGTCTCATTGATGCACTTAAGGATACCTCACCAACTGGGCTAAGGCTCATGTGCAAACCACTTTAAACTCATTTTAACCTTAACAATGATAACTTATGTTTTTACCGTGATAACATAATTATATGAACAAAAACAAATTGGCCATCTAACCAAATTTGTACATGATAATTAAAAATTTTTCATCCATTATATTAGATTAAATTTCTTTATGTGCACGAAACTACTTTTAATATAAGATCATTAAACACTTGAAAAAATGTTTTTTGGAAAATACCTAATTTTAGAGTAAAAATAATTTCACCTTGAAGTCAAATAATAGATTGGTTTGCATGAAATTTTTTGGTTAGTTAATAAAAAATTGTGTTTTTTAGACTTTTGGATTAATAAAAAACTGAATGGAATCTTCAAACTATTTCATTAAATGCAAAGACCCAATATGATAAAGGCAAGTGATTGAGTTATTTTGAAGATTTACCCAGTAGTTTTAAAATGTAATTAATTAGATTATATATAATTAAATAATACTTATTTTAATTTCATATCAAATTAAAATTATAATGAGACTTTTTAATGAAAATAAATGACATTTTTACAAAAAAATGGTATTTTTCACTATTCATTGAAAAATCAGTCTTCTAAGAAAAATCCCAAAATTTCACCCTAAGATAATTTTCATATATGATTATTTCAAAAATTATATCCTTTAAATAAAATAAAATATTTAAAATTTTTAAAAATTTATTATAATATTCACTCACAAAAATAAAAAAACATTGTTGAAGAAAAAATATTTTGAAAAACAATATTTTTGATGACTAAAATGACATAAATGAAAAATTGAGTGCTTATTTCCTAAGAATTAATAAATATATTTTTATTGAGTAGTAAATTTATATATATTTTAAATTTTTTATTTCTATTTATACCCACCAATTTAATGACTAGGTTATAACTATTACACTTCAATATTAATATGTCATGGTTTGTTTAAGATGGGTGTTGTGTTTCGTATATGCTATCAAAAAAGGATTATTTTTAAAATATTTGGATATTAAAATAACAGACCCTCACTTTTGATCACCCTTCATATAAGATACCCTTTTATCAATAATAACCATATAATAATGATACCCTATAACTAGAATAAATCCACCAACTTCACATAATACAATTATCACTTTTAACCTTTATATAAACAACAAAAAGGGGGTACATCAAGGGTATAAAAATACAAAAATAATGTCAAAATATAATAAAGGTGATGTAATATTATGAAAATATAATTTTATTTATCAATTAAGCAAAAATTTCTATTTGATATTAAACAAAAACAATTCAAGTACACCTCACTAATGATAAGTCCCTTTTATAGAGGCCAAACATGGAATTTTTACTTTGGAAAATATTAATAAAAGAAGAAGTTAAATTACTACAATTCATAAGAAATTTCTCCAGGAAATTAAATTCAATTGATTCAAGGAAACCCCACGTTTTCATTTAAAAACAATCACTGTGCTTGGTCTATATGAAAACATATTTAAAGCATTTAAACATGATAAATCCATTTAATTCCAAATGATTTTTTTTACAAAAAAAGTTACATTGAGAAAAAATCATTATATATACTTACTATTAATTTTAAAACATTATAAATATGGATTGAAAATAAGCCAATTATATCTTTACATTTATAGGAAAATGCATGAAGCAAGCTACCTCAAATCATTGATTTCACTAGCAAATATATTATTCCAACATTAGAGAGAGGTATAGGACTTTAAAAGACCAAGAAAAACATTAACATAGAGAAACCCCAAGTCAAAATCATGAAACATCAAACCCTAGGTAATCATGATCATCTTAGGGCTATAAATGAAGAGAATAAAGAAGGAGGGTGGGAGAGGAGAAGATCCTAATGGAATTTCAATGAAGAATTGACCTAAAATATGGAATAATCCCAATGGAGAAGAAAAGAGAAAGGGAGTAACAGGAGGGGGAGATGCCTTGGGTTTCAAGAAATTAAATATGGGAAAAGAATGAATATAATGGGTTTTAAAATGGGTAAGGCTAAACTTGTTAATATAAAAAAAATTAAGTCTAGGAATCTTGCATAGTTTGGCTTCATGATTTGAGAAACATTGCACCAACTGTATGATATCTACTAGATTTGAGCTAAGAAACCTTCATGGTTATACCACATAGTTACTATTAAACATGTGAATTTTTTTTGGTAGCAACTAGAATGGTACCCTATATAAGATTAATCTATATAGTTACTCCTAAAAATGTTTCAATCATGCACCACTACTAAACTAGAAATCTCACAAATAAGATTAAACTACATAATTACTACTAATCATTTTTTAATTGTGTGATGCTCGTACGAAACAAGAATTTTTTTAAAAAATAAAAATTAAAAACATGAAATTATTTAAGTTCAAGAAAAAAAATTAAATAAAATAATAATATAAAATAACATCGAGGTGTGATAAGTAATGAATTTAAATAAGATCTCAAAGATTGTGAATATGCATCTAGGTGGAACATAGAAAGAGGTGGAGATTATTATTTTATCCACTACCTCAACTGAAGAATTATTGACATTATGTCAACAAAAATATGGTCATGTGTGTGTCTGTGTATCTGTGTTTGTTTATTTATTTATTATTTATTTATATATATGTTTAATTATTTATAAAATAGTTTAACTCATATTTTATGTTTTTTTAATTTTTTCCGTGTGCACATGAACAATCCTCATCCCCTTTCCCCATTACTTCAACCTCTAAGTGAAAATCGTTCCCTATTACTAAACATCCCCTCATTTCCTTTCCCCTTTTATCTAAGTGGTAATCATTTTTAAAAACTATTTTTATAGAAATATTCAGGCTTCAAGTTAGGCTTTCAAGATGAGAGCTTGGTTTGGGCATTTAATCCAAGTTAGGACAAAAATAAGTGGCTCAATCCCAAACACTCTCGAGTTTTTTAGGAAAAGATCAATCAGGGTTTGAGAAGGTTCAATCCATATTTTGGGTCTTGAAGACATTATTATACCCTTATTTTGGGCATATAACACATATTTAAGTTTGAAACATCTACAAATAGGAGTGATGAGATACTAAATTTGATTTAATCGAACATTTGGAAATCATTAGTGGCATCTATAAAAGTAGAATGATACTTTTTATTGTTCTTTAATAACAATTACATGAGATATTGGGTTTATCCAATCATGACGAAAGCATGTATTTTTTAATTACTAAAAAAATTCAAAGCACGGAATGAACTTTAATCTAGAAAGAATATTAAGTGTCTGAGGACATAAAATGTCATATAATATACATATTATGAGTTTGATGACTTCTAATTATGATAGGGAACTAAGAAAGAACTTATAGTGGTATAATATCCGAAATAAAATGGAGTGGATGATCGAATAAATAGAACCTCGTTGGATAGAACAAGGGAAATTTTAAACAGTACAAAAGTAAGAAAGACATTGTGAAAAAGTTATAAATATTTCTTATTATGAAATTAATTTATCTCCTTTGGAGGTGATTTATTATTATGAAATTAATTTTAAACTCCTTGAACATTCTTGATTACATTCTTTTAGAAGCTCTATATATTAATTTTTTAATGACTATGAAAGAATGAAATTAGATTCAAGGTCCACGTTACATATATTTTGGGGGAATGATAATGGTTTGAAGGGGTATTATTTATGATCTAACTTTCCACAAACTTATTTGTAGGGATATCAATTTTTATAAGATAGTGTGTGAATAATTATTTATGGAGATGTGAATAAAGAGAATTCATAAACTATTACTGTTAAGGTAGAGGATAGATCAAAAGAACATATTTCCTATGAAGTATTATCAGAGCACGATGATCAAGACATAGTTGATTTTAGACCATGATGATCAACTCAAGAGAAAATATCATCAATATGTGACTCAAATTATTTCACTAAGGAAAATATTGTGGATTAATTATTAATGGAGAATGGTGAGCCATATTATTGTATATAGGTGACTTAGGGTCTAGTCATATCCACATGGATAACTGTGATGTAAGAGAAACTCACAAATATACACAATAATATCTCTTTAGATCCTGTTTCATTACCTCATGAGAGAAAATTCATTGATAAAAAATGGATCTTTAAGATCAAGCGATATTGAAAGGACCAAGTGAAATGATATTGTATAAGATCGATGTTAAAAATCTATGCTTATAATGAGTGTATTCATTTCAATGAAATATTTTATCTTATTATTGTACTTATAAATGTTTAAGTGGTTATACAGATATGTGTTATATATAGTTTACATGTAGAGAAACTAGAAGTAAAAACAGTGTTTATTCATGGTGATCTTGGTGAAATTTTTTTTTATGATCCAACCATAAGGTTTTTAGATAAATATAAGGAGAACTCATTTTTCTGGTTGAATGAATCTCTACATGATCTCAAAAAAGGCGGAAAGTTATTGGTATAAGATGTTTGATTCTTATATCATGATTCTTTAATACAAACAAAATTAACTTTAATACTTGTATATCTTCCAAGGGTTGGATTAATAATGACTTTATCATTATTTTATTGTACGTGGATGAAATATTTCTTAAAAGACCCAATAAATATCACATACAAAAAATAAAGGCATAATTATCTTGGGAGATTGATTGAAGGACTTAAGACCAACAAACAAAATTCTTAGAATAAATATTGAAAATAATATAAATAATGTGAGGATTTAGATATTTTAAAAACCAATTTAGAGAAGTCCTGAAACATTTCAGAATGAAAGATTTCAAGTCAATATATACCCCTTTCCTCACTAATTTCAAGTTATCCTCTATGATGAGCCCCTGCTGTTAAACCAAGAGGATAAAGATGTCTTAAGTACCATGTACATTGGTAGTGATTTTCCTAAAACCAGATATTTCACATGAAATGGACATAATTATTTGATACATGGAGAATCAATGATGAGAGAATCAGGATATAGTTAATAGAATTCTAAGATACATCAAGGAGATATCAAATATTACATTACATTATAGAGGATCAGAGTTCATTATCAAATCCTATATTGATTTGGATTTTGAAGGTGATTCTGATAAAATAAATCCACTACTGGATATGTGTTTTATATGAGAAGTTATAAGTTAATTTTAAAAACTACAATCAATGGTGGCATTATCCATAATCTAGGCTAAATATATGTCGACTACACAAGCATGTAAAGATCAAATTTGGATGAGAAATTTGTTCGAGAAGCTTGGACACGTAAAGAAATATATTACCTTATTCTAAGAAAGTATGAGTGATTTTTATACTGCAAAAAATTTATCATTTCATTCCTAGACAAAAATAGTTGAGTATAATATCACTTTGTTCGAGAAATAATTAAGGATGTGCTAAAAATAATAAGAAGGAAATTTTTTAAAAAATTCCAACAAATGAAATTGACTCTAATAAGTTTAGGTAATGTGAATTCATAAGTGTTCATGCAAAATACATAAGCAATATAAATTAAAGAATATAAATAATTAATGAATATGTGACTAGTTTCCAATAAAATCTTCATTATAAATATTTCTTGGCAGTTTTCTCCCTTGAATAATTATTATTAATAACTATATTATTTTATTCAAGGATGGTAATTTCCCACATAATTTTTTACATAGGGTAAACATGAATTGTTTAAGTGGGTGTCCAATCTATGCTAAAGGAGAGGAGTAGAGATGGATCTATGTTAGGTATCATGTGATTGGTGATAATAGATAAGATGGAGAGTGAATTTTATTTTGTTAAAATTGTCAAAGTATAAAATATATTGCGTAATTTTATGGATAAAGAATAAAATAATTTGATTCTAAAAAAAGTGTGTAGTGAGTCAAATGAATAGTGTAATAATAATAAGTAAATATGAACACACATTTTCATATTAGTTTGGATCCAAGTGATCCTACATCCACTCTTTACACTCCCAAACTCAAAAGTGTGGATATCCACTTTAGATGTAGATTTTTATAGTGGGTAGTGCCCAAACAAAGTCATTTACAACTGGTTCGAACCTAACTTAGTTTATTAAAAAGGAAGACCAGACCTATAGAATTTCGAGTGGGTGCAGACATAATTTAATCTTTTACAATAGGTAAAAACCTAACCCGGGATTTCTACAGGAGTATCCCTAAACCAGTTATTTTTAAAAAGGATAAAGCACAACCCATAAACAACTTCCTTTTGAACAAGTGGGAATGACCAATCTGTACCTTTTAAGGGTGGTGTATCCCATGTAAGTGTTACAATTATAGTGTAGACAACTTCTATACAAAATAAATTAACATAGTAACTAGTTGGAGTTCATAGTCATGGTGCTTGTGTTGAAATGTGATTCTCATCCCTTTAACATATTTGATGGATGTAGCATGGGTGTGTCTGCACTCCACAACAAACTAGAGTAAATTATGAAGCTCTTGAGTGTTGATGATGATGTTGAGTGTGTTCTATCTCTCTTGGTATTGTGTGTTGTGTAGTGTGATCATATTTCTTCTTCATCCTCCTTAAATTGATAGATATACAACAATTATATTCCCATTGAAACATACTCTATGATCTACTTCATAAATATCAATGATAATATATTAATGAAAAACATCCTGTCATGTATTGATAGAATAATAATTCAAATAAACAATAAATATAGTCAATAAATACTCCCTTAATCATCACCATTTAAAACTGCAAACCACCATCCTTTAATCAGTGAAATATTCCTCATAAATACATGAAAAAAATATCTTATAAATTCCTTAAATATTTTAATTTTAAATTTAAAACACATAATATTAGTCACAAAAAGATAATAAATATCCCAACTATAATCTGATAAATACTTATCCATGACGTGTAAGAATACTCCATGGTGCAACTAATAAATATCAATCTTCCGAAAAACATAAGTCTTGGTAAAAACATAAGCCATTATTCAAATGGTAAGAGTAAAGAGAACTTCATAAGAGTTAATACTTAAGTAATTATTGAATACTCCTTTCATAAGATATCCTCATTTACTAAATTTTTGATACACAATAAATTCAACTCCATACGTAATATATTTGACTTTGAAAAGTTCTCAATATGTAAGATGTTATAAATCATATTTTTCATAAATAAGATATTTTACTTGGATTCCCAGAATATGTATGACATTTGACTGATAAAAAATTTACATACATAATATATTTGATAACCTTTAATGATATATAAGAAATTCAACAACATACCTAATAAATTTCCTCATATGTAACATATTTTCATTTGTCAAAAACTGATACATAAGAAATTTAATTTTTTACGTAAGATAATTTCTCGACTCCACTAAAATACGTAATATATTTCTTAAGATTTACTAAAATACATATGATATAGGACATAGGTAGAAATCCATAATCCTCATATGTAAGAAATTTTATTCAAACATATTTCTTTGACACTGAATCAAAATACCTGCAAAATATTTTTCCCTCTAACATGAAATGTGAGAATGATAATGAATAATAAACAAATAAAAAAATTGGGGATTTTAACTATCAAAACACAAAGAAAGTGGAAATGATCCGCTTAAGAATCTACCCCTTTTTTATTATTATAAAACCAAACATTAATTAAAAAATTATCCTCTTTTATAAGAATCAAAGAAATATAAAAAACAAGAAAGATAAATAATAAAAATATATCCCCAAAAATAACTTTCTAACACAATTTTTTTTATCAAATATCCCCAAAAAAAATTTTAAATAAAATCATGAAAAATAATTAATCTTCCTAAAGATTAAATGATAAATCATAGTAAAGAAAACATGCTTACATAACCTGGCCATAATTATTAAAACACAATTAGTAAACTCCCCTTAATTTAAACATTAATAAACTGAGAGAGAAAATAATATTTAGCATGCTCAACCAGATATAAATAAAAGTTTAAATGAGAACAGCTCCCCCTAAATTTATGAAAAATAAATAAATTGATAAGAAATAAATAGATCAACCTAGTAATGTTACCCTTTAATTTAAGATTACCTCTCCTTGATAGTTAAATCAGTGTATGATATTTTGTGAACTCCTATTATACTAAAAACATTAAAACTACAAGGATCCATGAACTAGGTTAATAATATTCAAAAAATTATAAAAATATTTTCATTGAATTAAAATCATAAAAATTAAAGCACATGCTAGTAATCCAGAAAATAAATAATAAAATCTTGATCAATGTCCAAAATAAAATAAATCTAAAAACAAATGCTCATGCCAACATACCAGAGAATATAAAAATTAAAAGGGTATGCATGTTTTAAATTTGAAAATAAATCTACTTGGGCAGGTAAACTAGCTTCAATCTAATCAGATTTAGAAATGATTTCTTTGGAACCCATGAAGAATATGGTTTAGTATATTTAAATCTAGAATCATATTTAAAAATAAATGTATTTTTTGAATAATATATTAAACAAACAATATAGAACAAAAAATATAATAATGATCAAATAAACCACATCTAAAAGTTAACAAAAGAAATACCTTCCTTTTAACCGTTAACAAATCAGTTTTGAGACACTTACAGTAGTCTCTCATCATAACCAATACAATATATATTATTCCTAGATCTTGAAATCTGTTTCAATCTCATAAAATCATACATAGTTTGTCTTCCAATAATGAAATTATATACAATTTTATTTAAACATTCAACATTAGTTTTATGTTTTCCATTTTCCTTTTAAATAGCTTCCAAATCATCACACATTTTATCTTTGGTACTTGGAAGCATAATTTTCCAAAGATTTTCCAACTTCAAAAAATTATCCTCAATAACCATTAATTTCTCTTTCGCTTCATAAAAATTAGAAGAAAAATCTTTCAACATTCCACTTTTTAGAGTGAGATTCTTGTTTCCTTTAGTAACTACATTATGATCCTTACTTTGAAGGTTTTGGGGCCAAGCAGAAGCGGACAAGTCCATGACTGAAAAAATAGTTCAATCAACTTGAAATTTTCTCCTCAAAACTTGAAAAAATTGTGTTCCTAGAATCTACCAAAGATAATATTTTTCATATAATTTTTTTAATTGATTCATTTAAAGAATTATCTTTCAATGAATTATTTATTCATTGGTGAATCAGTAGACCGCTCTTGTCGTATCATCATTGTGTTAGAGGAATAAAGTGTATATTATCTCTAGCAGTAATCCACACATGCTCCAAAAACATCCAATCATCTCCATATAATTTCTCTAGTGCTAGAATATATGAATCTACCACTTGCGATGATCGATGTTGACCCCAACTGAATCTTTCAAAGGGGAATTAATTTTCTATGTTGGAGGAGTAGAATTTCTTTGCGTTATTCATAGAATTTTTGGGAGGGAGCTCTCTAGAGATTGAGAGGATTATCACTAGAATTCATGCACAATGAAATAATGTGGCTCTATTTTGTACAAAATGTCATAACTGGGTTTATATAGTGTTATGTTTATATAATAAATAATTACACAAGGGATCTTATTATTTTCCTAATTGCAAACAAACCTCATGTCTAAATGAGAATATTATTACTATTATTTAATTGAAATGTTCTAAAATTGTAGATAAAATAAATATTGTTTATATTGAATAAATAAATTAAAATATTTTAAAATAATATTTTATATTAAATTTCTCACTAAACCATTAAACTCATCCTTTCAATCCTTCTTAATATTTAATGGTTTGTGAATAATGACTATTTATTTAAATAAATAAATATCATTGAATTATTCATTAATAAATATATAAATATTATATTCGACAAAACTAGTGAATAAATATTTATTAAATATTAATGTAACTAAATAAATAGATAGTTTTTTACCCTGTGAATAAACCAGAATGAATAAATATTTTCATATTCATGAAATTAAATAAATAATTACTAGGAGAATAAATATTTATCAAATATTCAACTCACATATATATTCTCTCGAATAACTGGTGACTGAATATTTTTGATCAAACCAATATGAATAATTATTAAATCACATACGAGAATAATGTTTATCCAACATGTCAAATTCATATAGAATTTTACTGCGGTTTTGAATACACTTTTTTGTGTGATCCTTTAGGCCCCTTTCCCAATGTTATTAAGTTACACTTCCTAAACTTAAAGGTTAGCATCCAGAAACTTGTTAAGGCTGTAATAGAAAAATAAGTTAATCTCTCAATGACATTGAACCCATATGAATGTACACAATGTAATATAATATCTTCATCTCAATATCTCTAATCAAGTAGGTTGCATTCTAGTGTCGTTAACTTATATACTCGATGTCTCTTTCTTTGAATTTCTAGAAATGTACTTCTCAAAAACACCACCATGGCCATGGACTTAATTAGGATATTCTATTCTCATTAAAGGTCCTGAGATGTGAGATTTTGTTAATGAATATAAAGGATAAATATTTTCTCACATTATTCATTAATACAACATCACTTGTGGTACACTGAATGTATCCTACACCACCGTGAACAAATATCCTCACTTTTTTCGTCAATACATCAAAGTATGAAACTTATGACATGTATTAAGAATTATATTAAAATCTATGTATCATTGCACACATCTGTATATAGGAATATTAAATGACACATATAAATGTGAACTTATAAATATTGGATCACGTTCTTGTAATCTCATGCACTGGATATTACCAAGGGTGTATATCATGAGAAAGTGTCTTGAAGTTCTATGAGTCTACAGCCCCAATAGACTATATCATTTATGTCATGTCAAATTATATCATTTTACTATATATCTTATATTTAAGAATATTTTCATGACACTTCTAGGTTCTCATCATAGCGGGGAACTTATATGGCCTTTCGGTGTGATAGGTACACTTGGTACATTATCACATACTATGTCATGCAAATGAAAAATCATGATGTGACAATATATTTTATAAATATTCAAATACATGAATACATGTAACCATAAAGTACTTAGAAGTTGGTTCTAGGGAACCAACTCCCACATACTCAACTTCTTACAATCACATAATTGTTTTCCAATTTCTTTATGATATTTATTATAAATTTCAATTAACTCATCAATAGTAGGCTTATCATAATCAATTAATGGATCAAAATTAAAGCATGAATTACCTTCTTCTTCCATTATATCTATTAAACAATTATTTTCATCTTTCTTGGAAGATTCACCCAAGTCAAATGAAGAACATTAGTGAGAATAAGAAAATGAAAATTTACCACATTTACTCACAAGACAATGATTAGTTGTTTCCTTACCACTTCCAAATTCTTCACTTGAATATAATTCTTCAGTATAATTACATCTTATAGTAAAAGCATTCTTCTTTTTCTTTTTATCCTTTTACTATCTTTCATTTTTTTAACCTCAAGAATTCATATTTTGTGTGTGTCAATTTCTTTCAATTAAAATATCTAACATCCAAATAAAGATTATTTTTTACCATTCCTTTTAAAAAATTTCTTGTACTTATTTTTTTCATCCTTCGTTATCACCTTGACACTTCTCCATAAGCCCTTGTATTCATTTTTCTAGTTGACTCAAAACATCACCTTTTTTAGAACTAGAAGAACCTGCACATTCACTAGAAGAATCAAAAGGAAGATGTTTAAATTTAAAAACAACTACCTTATTTCTTTCATTTTCCACATTTTCATTGTTCTTCAACTGAAACTCATATTTTATAGTACCAATCAGTTCATCAAATGTATAATCAACAAAGTCTTTTCTTTCTTTAATTTCAAACTTCTTGGAATGTCATTTATTTATTAAACCTCAATGTATTCACTCAATCAACACTTTATTCTTCTTGGGTTCACCAAGAGAAATCATGGTGTTCACAATAATTATAAACCTATTGTACACATCATTAATTCTTCTATGCTTAAATATTCGGAATTCTTGTAATTCGACCCTGTGAATGTTAGGATTTGTTCTCTAATTTTTTAGTTCCTTTATGCATGGATTGTAAATTCCTCCAAGTGTTATTATTTTTACAAAAAGGTAACATATCTATAAGAACTTTTACTAAGAGATAAATAAAGATAATTCATGACATAATAAATTTAAACATATTTGGTAGTATCATTACCAGTCAGTGTCAAGCTCATTCGCAGACAATTTATAAGGACTATCCATGATGGTCCAGTATTCAATACCCATATTCCTTAAAAATATCTTTATTATGTACTTTCGACAACCATAGTAATTTCTATTAAAATGTGGTGGTATTGGATAATTTGAATGATCAAACACATCTTTACTTGCTGTAACAAAAAATAAAATTTTCCCTTTGTCTTGTTAAGAACTAAGATAATAGGTTAGATTAAATAATATATCATGCGGAGCCAATGCACAAAAATAAAATGATAAGAACAAATTATAAAAGGGATTGGCTCTAATATCATGTGTTATTCCCCACATGAGTGATGTAAATATATAAGAGGTGGATTAATTTTATTTCTTTAAAATTATTAGTGTGTAAAATATATTGTGAAATCCAATGGATAAGAAATAAAATAATTTAAATATAGACAAGCATGTGAAGAGTGTAAGTAGAATAAAGTAAAGATGAAGACATATATTTTATAGTGGTTCAAATACTATTTTCATTCCCAACCTCGAAATCATGGAGATATACTATATATATAGAGTTTTACAAATGGTATAGCCCAAACCCAATCATTTGCAACATTTTCAGACTTATACTAGTCTGTTACAAAGACCAAACCTATAGTCTTTTGAGTGGGTGCAGATGAAACCCAGTATGTTACAATGGGTGAAGACTTGGATTATGCTTTCTATAGGATCACCCCTAACCTAGTGATTTTTAACAGGATCAAGCACAACTAATGAACAACCACCTTTTGGTGAAATGGGAAAAACCAATTTGTACCTTTCAAGGGTGGTATAACCCATGTAAGTGTTACAATTATTGTGCAGACAAGTCCCTAAAAATTTAAATAAACACATAAACCAGGTGGAAGTGATGGTTGTGGTGCTAGCATTGAAATGTTATTCTCGGACCTTCAAAATACTTGATCAATGTAGCTCAGGCATTTTAGCAGTCCTCAGCAAACCAAAGTAAACGATGAAGCTCTAGTGTTGAAGGATGAAGTCTAGTGCATTCTCTATCACTTACAGTATCATGTATCATGTGGTGTGATCAATTATGTGATTCTTCATCCTTAAATAGATACATCTCCAACAACTATATTCCCTTCGAATCATTATCCATTAACTCATTTGTAAATATCAATGATAATTGATTCATGAAAAATAGCCTGTCAAATATTGTGAATAATAATTCAAAATAAATAATAAATACAATCAATAAATACTCCTTCAATCATAATAATTTAATACTCTAAATAATCATCCTTTAATCAAAGAAATATTCCTCATTACTCCATTCATAAAATAACTTTTAACTTTAATATTTGAATTTGAAATTTAAAACCCATAATATTTGTCGCAAATAGACGGTAAATATTTTAGCTGTAATTTGATGAATAATTCTCCACAGCATGTAATAATACTTCATGGTGTAATTGTTAAATATCAATTTTCCGAAAAACATAAGTCTCAATCAAACCATAAGATTCATTCTTCAAATAGTAAGAGTAAAGAAAACTTTGTAAGAGTCAATACATACCAATTATCAGATACTCCTCTATATGTATAAGATATTCTCTTTTATTGAATTATTAATATGTAATAAATTCAAATTCATATGTAATATATTTGAATTTTCTTAATATGTAAGATATTATGGTAAACCATATCATTCATACACAAATATTTTACTTAGAATCCCATAATACGTATGATATCTAACTTACCAAATAAAACTCCACACATACGATATTTCATAACATCTGATGATACATAAGAAATTAAACACCATACATAAGAAATTTCCTCATACATAAACAAATTTATCTTCACTAAAAAGGGATATATAATAAATTTAATTTCATAAGATAATCTTCAACTCCACTATAATTCATAATATATTTTTTGATCCTCAATACATAAGATATTGGACTCAAGAAAAAATCCAAAATCTACATACAGAATAAATATTACATAGATGTATTAAATTAGGAATCAAAATGATTGAAAAACCTTTATTCCTTATAACATGAAATATGAGAACAATAATAAATAATAAACAATGAGAATCATAATTATCGAAAAACAAATAAAAAAGATGTTGTATTAAAATATCACTCTCCCCTTGTTCATTTCATCTAAACCAATTCTATATTTTTAATTTCAAAGTTACAATGCTTGTATTTGTTAAGTGCTATTTTTCAATTATTTAATCAAGAGATTCATGAAGTTTTCTCTTTATAAAATCAATGAGTATATATATCCACATTTACGAATAATGATATCTTTCTAATTTGTCAATAGATTTTAATCTACATTTAAATAATTTTCTCCATTTATTTCTATATCTTCAACTTCATTTGGTACACTGTTGAACCATTAATTCCTAGCATATTAAGGATAATGAACTTGATTTATCATTAAATACCAAAACTTCCATTGACTTAGTGAGTTTTTTAGATTTTGTTTTGTGATTTATAATAATCAGCACCCAAGTGTCATGATTTTAACTATTCTATATGTTTCTGTGAAAGCCGGGGATCAAGAACTGAGGAGTGCAACTTGTCTGGGAGGGATCGGACGGTGTACCTGGAAAGGAGAGGAGGCCTTACCATTTAAAAGAAAAATACTACTAATAAAGGAACCAAAAATCATGGATTGAAAACAGAATGTACAAAATTGAATCAATGGGGGCGTTTGTACAAGTAGGATCACTTGATGGAGAATCTTTTAGAGTTGGATTTAAGGGTCCCAATGAAACCACTATGGGCCGATTCACATCTCATTTTAGGAAATAAATATCTCTCCACCTGTGCAAAATATGGACCTCTTTTTTAGATATGTTTTAACTTTTTTTAATTAAACATGTATAGTTATTTTAATATAAGAAAAAATAAACGTTAATTAATTTGAAATGAAATTAATTATGATGCCCCATTTTAAATTACGTATTTCTAAATTTTAGTACTTGTGGTTAGAGATGTCATTACCACTTATGTTGTCTTTGCTAAACCCATGTTGAAAAACCTTTCCTGTAGGTAAAGAAAATAGTTACTAAAAACCAGAACTATGTTGAACTCTAACTAACTGACATTTAGTCAATTATTTTAAGATGTTCATATTCTAAATGGTTTCAAGGTATTCATTAAATCTAATTGAACACATTTTATCCATATAGGCGACCTCATTTAATTATATTTAATAATTATTTTTTTAAAAAAATATACAAAAAATAGTACAAAAACACGATCATTCATTTATATAAAATCGTTTGTTGTACATGATCATATACAAATCAGATTTTTATTAATTTCATTAATAGAAACTCTGTTGAATAACACTTTCAAACACAAAAAAATAAAATTCATATCAACAAATTACTGGTCTTTAATATAGTTATATTTATAAATAAAATCCCCAATATATGGAAGAAAATCAATATACCATTAAACACATGAGAATCAGAATTATGGGAATTTGAAAGAATTCACAACCTGTTGGGTATTAGAAGTAGGTGTGATTAGATCAAAAATCGCCTTTCCATGCTACCTCACCACCAAAATACATTAGAGACTAAGCATTAAGTGATCAAAGATAGTTCATAGAATCAAAACATACCGATAGATTATGCACCACAACATGCTTAACATCCTGTATTTTCAACTCTGACTGCACAAGAAATACCAATATCAATCAAATATGAAATAAAAGAATTATGAGACCAATCTACAATGACCCAAAATATATGTGTGGTTGTATTTGAAATGATTTGACGGACTTGTTATAGTGGTGAAGTCTAATCCATTGAATGGAGTTGGGAAAAGTGATCGAGACCTATATGTGACACCAGTTCAGTGCATTTCGTGGTTCGAATTTCATGGTGAGATTATTGGGGCTTCCTGGGGATTCCCAAGGAACAAGAAAGGGAGGCCTAGGCCCCCTGACCTAAATTTTGGAAATTCTAGATGATTTCCAACCAATATAGAAGAGATAACAAACAAGACCAACACCAGGTACCATAACGACATAGACCACAACACCACAGGTTACTATAGCACCATAAAATAATGTTAAGGTAGTACTATATTGATTTATCACTCATTTAAAGCAAGTATTTCTGTACTTTATGTTTTCTCCATGTTATTTTCTTACCGATAATTTAGTGAAAATCATTCTGTCTTTCCATGGACGTTGGGATTTTATTGAATCACATAAAACGTTGTCTACTCTTCTTTATTTTTTTCCCATATTCCCTCATTACTAAAATAATTTGTTATTGGAGCTCTAGAATTTTTGTAACACTCATGGTCCTAAATTTGGTGACAATTTTCTCTATTTGGGTTCTAGCTTGTTAAAACACTTTTGCTTCTGGTTTCAGCACAAAATATACATAATTGAAATTGAAAGACTATTAAGTAATTTCTACCTACAATGAATTTGTTAAATGGGCTACAGAGCGCTTGGTTTCCTCACACACAGCAGATCTATCAATGGATATATAAATAAATAAATATTTTTCCTGAATTTTAAATAGACATAAATTAATAAAAAGAATCCCAAACATATAATATTAAATCAAAATTCATAAAGATCAGGCAATGAAAATGACATTACTTGGTGGTCGGCCTTCCATCTGAGACAGATGCATCAATGTTGAAGATTTGTTCGCCGGGATGATACATCACCATCATCTTTATTACCTACACACATCAGCAAAGGATGATTATGGGAAATAGAAACACCACATGCGTTGTCATCTGAATAAATAATTCTACCTAATAGCAACAAATCATTTAACCAACCATGTTCCAAGTTACAATTTCACTACACAGAGGAATAATAATCAATGAGATTTGCAACAAATAAGTTCAGGAAAATAAGTGATGTAGCTTAAATATAAAATACCCGATATCATCATCTGAAACTTCGGCCAATGACTTACAAGAAATTGTAATTGATATTGCATTATTAATCTTCATTTTTTTACAAGAAACACATAAGGATAGTTAGAACCCCATTTCATCCATCATCAAGTAGCAATTCATTTTATTCCATGGTTTGGATTGTTTTTCTGAATCAATTTGAATTACCAGTACCATTGAATCATGAAAGAGATATTAAATCCAATATATATTACTTACATGAAATCAACAATTAATAGAGGGTATAATACAAAATTAAAATAATGTAAAACGAATTACCCATATATCCATGTACTTCAAATTCTATTTGGAATAAACAACCAAATATTTCACATCTTTCCCAATACCAACATCGCATTTTATCCCCTAAAAGAAAACAAAATGGACCTATGTAAGCATAAACAATACCTTGGAAAAAGTAATGAAATTAGCAGCCATGTCAAAGAAAAAAAAGAATTAAAATATATTTATCAGAGGAAATACCCAAGCACGTAGTTCCCCAACTTCTTATCTTAATCTCTGAATGGATAATTCCACACTTTCCATTGATGGGTTAAAAGGGAACAAAACATGAACAATATATATTATATTGTATTCTTCAAAGGAAGGGTATCCTTTTGAATATAAAATGTTTTCACATTTAAAGTCAAGTTTTCGCATCCATGACATATCTGCCATGATGTTCATTATATAAAATATTTAATGCAATAGAAAATAAAAAATAAAGAGAAAATTAAAGCATATACAATGGGAACCAGAGAAAAGACATTCAGTTGTAGTCTGTTCTTTCATGAAATGCATGGATCTAGGATATATAGGTAGAAACTAACAAAATATTTACACATTATATTAAATAAGCAACGGAGTGTTGGTATTGTGATTGGAACCAGATGGAAAAACTAAGCCAAAATTTAAAAAATGGCCAGATATGTTTTTCGGGAAAAAAGAAGTTGTATGGAGTAATCGAAAATAATACTTTGAAGTCACTGAATCTAATGTCTAGTAAAATCTATCCACCCAAACATTTATGGATTGTGTTTGGAATAATGAAAAGGAAAACATGAGACCAGCTGTAATTTAAACATATTTTGAATTTACTAAAAACACTACTGATTGAAGGGATATTTCAAAATATAATAACCTTGGTAAATTTCTAAAAATAATAAATTTCAAAATTGATCCATAATTATAATTATTAAATCAACAAGTGGGGAATTGGTTTTAAGGATTCTTTGTTGTTGTAAATCAAAAAATTGGGGCATTTCTCCCCAGATCTTGAGAAAACAATGAGCTTTTCACCTTCCCTTCCAAATTCTTTAGTTATATCAAACCCTATTCTTGGTTCAATAAATAGCTATTTATTAGTAATAACACAGTGTTGTAAATAAGTAAAAAAAATGAAAACAGATATTCATGTGCGTGGTAGAGAGAACCCTCACAATGGCAGTTTTTCTCAAGTGCTTGACCAAGAGTTTAAAATATATCCGAATAACAAACACAAAAAACATGCAACAACTAACAAAAAAGGATTCCAAAGGTGTATAGATCCTAAATAATGATAATAGCCATGCATTTCTCTCAAAAATGAATATATATAAAGGTGGTGAGTACAACAAGAGGGGCATAACAACCAAATTTGTACTTTGGGCTACACGCTACCTGAAAAAAATTGTGCATTTTCATGGGTCTTCAGTAATAGATTATGGTCTGGAATCCAATTGTGACCAGTAGGTAGTTGATAATACATGAATGGTCTCCCCACAACCAAGAAAACAAAATTCTAAGAATCAAATGGTTACTAAATCAATGCTAGTGTATTCTGTTCTGTTGTGCCAAAACTGAACATATTGCATGTGACAAACAATAAACTAATAATTAGGACTAATTATATTATCTACTATGAAAAAACACACGCACTGCATAATAACCAATTATTCTGTCAGTTTATATTTCACATAAAGTATACATGACTTAATAGTGACCAATAAATATGTTTGGCCAAACTAATATTTTGGAATCATATATTATACCAAATTACATGTCGAACCTTTCTCACGCTTCTGGATTAGCAACAATATTCTGGGAAACCCAACTCAAGATGTTATACTAATCCCTACGGTGATTGAGATATGTGAGGAAAACCTTTGGTTGATCTGGTGATCAAAGCATTGTAAGGTGGGACTATGGGTTCCTTGACGACCGAGGCTTCAACTCGTATCCTATAACCATGGCCAGAACTAGGGTCACCATGGAAGAAACCAATCGGTCAAAAAAGCGTGATGGTGGAGAGAATGGAAGGGAACCGTTTCTGGAAAAGGGGACAACATAATGATCTGCGGGTTTTTGATTAGGGAGGAGGATGCACAGAGAAATGAGATAGAGGGAGGTGAATGGGTAGGGTCGTCATTTACGAGTACAACTAACAGAGATGGAAAGCTGCACACGTCCTCTCAAATTAAATTTTATTATGATCTTAATTTAAATTTAAACCCCCTAGAGGTTGCGGTTGACTTTTCCGAGTATATTATAGATAACTATAGATTCTTTTTTATAATTTTTAATTTTATCTTCTAAACTATTGGTAAATAATTTTATATTTAAAAATATTAAATTGTGGATCTTATTTAAATTTAAAACTAATTACTATATTTATTTGGGAACAATCATAAAATATATGCACAGGCATCCACAAGTCTTGATTGAATCAAGTAACCATCCTTGGAGACCTAACCTATACTCTTTCAGATCATGTCATAACTCAATGTACAAATTTTAATAGTTAAAAATCTTCAAGATTTGATGAAGTATGATTGTCAACACTTCCATTGTAGAGTTCACACTAGAGTGTGATCTACAATGCACCAGCTACAATATCTTTCATGTAATATGTTTGTTATAGTGTTCTTCTACCATGTCTCCCTATACATTCCATAATGACTCAACAAAAATGAAATTATTGAGTATTTAATCGCATATCCCTAGGATACTGGACAAACACTCCAACCATTAGATTGATTCTTTCCCCTTAAAATTTAATAATCAATCAATGGAAATTTATATAAATTTAAATTCAACATAGCCAATCACTAGCTCATGGGGAAATATATGATCACCTGGGTAAGCCCATGACAATTTTTTTTTTATGTTTTCATCAGTATGTTTATTTAAAATTTTAAAATGGATAGAGATCTGTAAGTTAAAGTCTTAGTAAATCAACGAATTTGTCTATAAGGCCCGTATATTTGGATTTTCTTTTGTATATTTAGATAACCAAATGTAAACTAGTCTTACGCTCTTTTATAAAATAATAATAATTATAGAATATTGTTTTATCATCATTTAGATTGGATAAACATTATATTTTTGGAGTTAGTGTCATAAATCCAACTACTTTGTACTTTACATTACACGCATATTCATAGAATTGAATATTAATTTAAATATATTATCACATCTTGAATTTTCTTCTACATAATCTTTATGTGATAATTTCCTATGGCATCTGTCACATTGATAAGATCATACAAGTTTCTCACCATGATGAGAACCTTGAAGTGTCATGATGACATACTTAAAATATAGTTCTATAGTCGGACAACATACTATGATGAGACAAATATTATATATATTGTCATGTGTGAGTACTCACAGGAGAATGAGACTTCATATAATGAACTTTTTTACTTGGTAATTTATAGGATGAGAGGTTATCATATCAGATTCACCAATAAAAAATTTGCATGTTTTAGTGTCATCGAATATTCCTATCTTTGAGTATGTGTAATGGTCATCAGAAATTAAGATTATCATTAATTCATCTAGTGACTTGTGTACATATATTTGCTGAGGAAAATTGTGACAACATATCTTTGTGGTGAGGTAGGATGTTGGTACCAAGTTGTATGGATAATGAAGTAAGAAAAGTTTTCGGTTACTGAGTGTTGTCTTTTGTTGTCAAAAATCTAAATCAATTCACTTTGTAAAGGACCTGTAAATTAGACGATGATTTTGTGATTTTTATTTTACAATCATCACAAGTTTGTAGAACTTATGGTGCAAGCCTTATGAAGGATAGAGAGAGTAAAGAAGTGTTTTTGGGAAAAAAGATTTCAACATCATACTATCCAAAAATGATAAAGGCAAGAAAAAGGTGCGCAAGTGGCAGCGCGCAAGTGGTGGCATGCAAGTGGCGGCGCGCAAGTGGCAGCGTGCAAGTATCGGCACAAAAGTGCTTTTGAGGTGTGCAAGTCATATTTCAAATAGCATTATTTCAAAAATATGGCAACGGAAAGAAAGTGGCGCGCAAGTATTGGCGCACAAGTATTGGCGCGCATGTATTGGCGTGCAAGTATTGGCGCCCAAGTGTAAGTGGCACACAAGTCATATTTCAAGATCATCACATCAAAATATAAGAAAGGAAAGAAAGTGTTGCACTAGTGATGGAAGGGTGCAGAAGTGATAGAGAAAGACACAAGTGGAGAAGTGGCATCCAAGTAGGAATGGCGCCCAAGTATAGGTCGTGAAAGTCACCAAAATTCCTATAAATAGAAGACTAGACACCTTATTTTTTAAGGCTCAATACTAGAGAATTATCTTTGAGATCTGGGCACGCAATTAGATAGTTGGGCGCACAAGTTGAGGGTTTCTTAGAAGGCATGCAAGTTGGGAACGCGCAAGTAGGAGGCACGCAAGTGGAAGTCGGCACACAAGTTTCAAGTAGGCAGCGCGTCTGAAGGGCAGTGTGCACATAGGCAGCACACAAGAAGAGGTGCACAAGTGTATGTAGGTGAACAAGTGAAAGGAGGCGCGCAAGTGGAAGTGGGCGTGCAAGCTGTTTGTCTCTGGGAGTTCCTACCATCTTTTGGGTAGGAAAGTGAAGAATCACTTTGAAAGATTTTATTTTTTTAAGCTCATTAAGAAGCATTGATCCATTGCATTATCCTATTTGTGCTAAGATGGAGCACACACTCTATTATATTGTTTTCAAAGTGATGCATGAGTGTAATGGTATATCCTACTCATTGTATTCCACATCAAAGGATTGTTTTGTAGTGGATTGTGTGGTACTGGATTGTTTCCATACCATACCAAGGATGTAGCTACTCTTGTTGAGTAGTGAACTTTGTAAATATTGTGTTCCTGTGGTTGTGTGTGTTTAGTAGGGAATAAAATCTTTAACAGGAGGTGAAGGTTGTTTCAAAAAGGGGAAACTTAAAAAGAAAAATATATAACTGATTCACCCCCTCCCTCTCTCAGTGATACTTGGATCCTAACTGGGAACTTCAATTGGTATCAGAGAAACAGGTTCCCTTCATTTATTCTTTGCTGAAGTGGTTGAAAAGAAGTTGTGATGGAGAATCTAAATTTCATTAACAGTAAAGGGATTCTGATTTTTTATGGAAATAACTATCACATATGGAAGGAAAGAATGATTCCTTATCTTATGTCTCTTGGATATGATGTTCTTGAAACTACAACGGATGGATTTCCTACTATTTATGACAAGGTTCCTCTTACTCATGTTGATAATAAGAACCTTGAGAATTATGGAAGAGCTAAAAATGCGTTACTTTCATCTCTTTCTGAGAGTGAATTTTTAAGAGTGAAAGGTGTTGCTACAACTAAAGGCATCTGGGATATGTTGAAGAAAATCTATGAAGGAAATACAAAAGTGAAAAAGGAAAAACTACAAATCTGGAGGCTAATGTATGAAGGCTTGAAAATGGGAGAATCTGAATCTGTTGGGGACTTCTTTACCAGGATTAATGACATTGTCAGTACAATCAGATGTCCTGGTGAAATGTTGGAGTATTCTACGGTTGTAAAAAAGATATTGAGAATTCTGCCTGACAAGTTTGATGCTAAAGTGTCTTCATTAGAAGATAGAGACCATGAAACATTATCTCTGGATGATTTTCATAGCACTCTCATTACTTATGAAATGATAAGGGAGAAGACTATGAAGAGAAAAACAAAATCTGATTGAGAAATGTCATTCAAGGATACAAAGAGAGATAAGTCAAAGAAGACCCTTATTAAAGATGATGCTGGTGAATCTGATTCTGAAGATGAGGTATGAAAAAATTTTGATGAAATTTTATCCTTGTTTTCTAAAATTGTGAAAATAGGTACAGGGAAATACAAGGGGAAACTTCCCTTGAAATGTTTTGAGTGTGGAGAGGTTGGTCACTTTCCTGCTAATTGTCCTCAAAAGAAAAAAGAAGATGATGATGATGATGAAAGAAGGCCAATAAGGTCGTGGAAGAATCAAACTGACAAAGACAAATATTTTTCAAAGGGTAAGGATAAAAAGTTCTTCAAATAAAAACGAAGAAGATTTTTATCTAAAGATGAAGAAGAAGAGGATAACAAAGATGAATCTGAGAAATCATTTGCTATGAAAGCTAGAGAGAATACCTTTATTGCAGCTGTGAATAATGAAGAGTATGAGAGAAAAAATTCAGAAGAAGAAGAAACTCAACTTGAATATCATCTGAAAGAAGAATTGAAATAATTATCGAGGAAGATTAGAAGGCTTGAGAAGGAAAACAAAAAGCTGATAAATGAAAATTCCACATTAAGCAATCAATAAGGTTTTAATGATGAGACAATCAAGATGGAAAAGAAGATCGACGATCTGAAAAATTCTCTTTAGAATTCAATGAATCGTAGTAATCATGTTGAAATAAAGCTGAAGGAAAAAGAAGAAGAGTTGGAACTTTTCCATAAGAAACTTTATAACGCTCAAGAAATTAATATCAGTTTTAAAAATTATATCTCAGAAGTTGGTGAATGTTCAAGTAAGAATGAACCAAAAAAGGAGTCACAAAAGTTACCTTCAAAGGTTGAAATGAAATACAGAACTGTTTCTGATAATAATATGGATGGAAAGACTAGGTATGTGGTCAAAGTTAGCAATGATGAAAAATTAGAAGGGCATAAAAATAACAAGTCAAGAAAGACATATAATACTTATAGTGATGTTAAATCTGAACTGATAAAGGGAGTTACAAATGAAAAAATGAAGGTTGATGGTCAACATAGTTCTATCAAGAAGGTTTTTGAGAAGCGTGTTCACAAATCTGGTCAGTATAAAAGTTTTAGAGGCAAATATTCTCTCTATGGTTACTGCTGGTATTGTGGTGGATTCGGAAACATGGAAAATATGTGTTGGTTCAAACAACAACATTACAACTATTCCACAAGTTTTGAAAGATGTGGACTGAGGGGGAGTCAACCCTTTCAAAACAGAAAGTCTCCAATTAAATTTTAGAAGATATCTGATAAGACTGATGTGAATGTTGAGAATAGGTTCCAACCACTGGAAACTATTTGTGAAATATGTGATCGACCTGGACATCTTGCCAAGGGAGTCTTTAGTGTGTTACCAGAGCAATAAAAGATTCTTAATAATTCTCAAAAGCTAGAGTTTTTAAAATCTAAAAGGGAAAGGTTTGATAAGTCTGAAAATAAAGAGTGAATGGTTGTCTGACCAGAACACATTGACCTGGCTAGGAAATTGGAGGAAGCACAACAGAAAGTGAAGGAAAAGGAAGAACAGAAATCTCTTGTTGTCAAAACTACTTTGAAAGCTACAAAAGGAGAACGTCCATGGATTCTTGATATTGGGTGTTCTTTTCATATTACAGGAGACTTAATGTTGCTAAAGAATGTGAAAGACTTCAAATATGGAGCAATGACATTTGGAAATGATGAATCTCTAAGTATCAAAGGTGTTGGATCAGCCATCATTGGAAAGGAAAAGAAGAAATCCAGGAAAAAACTATATGTTAATGGGATGAAACATAACATGCATAGTGTGTCACAAATCTCTTATGAGGTAAAAAAAGTTATCTTCAAGAAATATGGATTTTTTATGAAAAGTAAAAATGATGGGAATATAGTTATAAAGGGCCAACGTACAAGAGGTAATTTGTTCCAAGTTGGTGAAGTGCAGAACTCTTGTTACATGGGTGTATTGGATGAAAATCATTCAGGGAATAAAAGGCTGGGAAATATGTGTCAAAGAAATATGTGAATGTTATAAATGCAAGATAGTGTCCGAGATATGCCTTATTTATCAAGAATTTGAGATTGGTGATGCACTATAATTGGAAAAGGGAAGATTACAAACTCTTTTCATAATAGATTATAAATTCATTCAAAACAACCCTTGGAACTTATACATTATAATATATATGTACCAATGAGAAAGAGATCAAAAAATGTAGATAAGTACTTCATTAATTTCATTGATGACTTTACTCACATTACTTGTGTTATATACATGAGACATAATTCAGATTCTCTGAAAATGTTTAAGATTTGCAGGAGGAAAGTAGAAAAAGAATGTGGGTATTTAGTGAAGAAGTTGAGAACTGATAATGGTGATGATTATAAGAATGAAGAGTTTGAATGTTATCTTGAGAATCATGGAATTATGCATGAGTTCAGTTCACCATAAACACCTCAACAAAATGGGTTTGCTGAATGAAAGAATCGAAGTCTGGTGGAAATGGGGAGAACTATGTTATTTGAACATAGTGTTTCTCATTATTATTGGAGGCAAGCCATGAGAACTATTGTTTATATTTAGAACCGATGCTTCTATAGGACAAAATCAGATATGACTCCATATGAAATGTTCTATGGAAAAACTCTAAGTTTGAAACATTTAAGAGTATTTGGGAGTCCATTCATTATAAAGAAGAAAGGTGGAAACCTTGGAAAGTTTGAGCAAAGAGGAGATGATGGAATTATTCTTAGCTATGCTCTAGAATGAAGAGTATATAGATGTATCAAAAAAGATATAGGAAGAATTATTGATTCTTCAGATGTAAAAGTTGTTGAAAATGTTGAGAAAGAAAAGTGGTCATATGCTGACGTGGAAGTTGAGTAGGATAGAGAAGCTTTTGTTAATGATTCTGATAATGCTATAGACTGTGTTAATCCTACCGGTGAAGAGGAATCCAACTCATAAATCACGAGTGATGAGGATGATGTTCAAAAAAATCATCCTAGGTTAAGGAAACAAGTGGTGGCTCAGAATATTATTGGAGATAAACATCAAAGGGTTCAAACAAGAAGAAAAATGGATGTTATATCACATATATCTCTTTATTCGAATGGTGAACCAATGTAAATGAAGCATTTAAGCATCCAGAATGGGTTCATGCAATGAATGAAGAACTTGATCAGATAGAGAAGAATGATACTTGGGAACTTATACCCAACCCAAACAACAAGAATATCATTGGTACAAAATGGGTTTTCCGGAACAAGATGAATGAAGAGGGTAAAGTAATAAGAAACAAAGAAAGATTGGTTTGTAAAGGGTATTCACAAATTGAAGTCATTGATTTTGATGAAACCTTTTCTTTGGTGGCAAGATTAGAAATAATCAGAATCTTTCTTGCTATTGCTGCATAACGAGGTTAAAAAATATTTCAAATGGATGTAAAATCCACATTTTTGAATGGTGACCTTGACGAGGAAGTCTACATTGATCAACCTTGTAGATTTTTTATTATAAAGGATGAAAGTTATTTGTGCAGGTTGAAGAAGGCTTCGTATGGGATAAAACAGGATCCGAGAGCATGGTATTCTAAATTAGATACTTGCTTAAAGAAGATGAACTTTAAAAAAGGGAGAGTTGACAACAATATCTACATCAAATAATGTTAGGAGTTTTCACTGATTGTTATTGTTTATGTCGATGATATAATATTTGATGGAAATGATGAAAGATCATGTAAAAAATTTACTGAGGAGATGAAGAAGTTATTTGAGATGTCCATGCTGGGAGAAATGAAGTATTTTCTTGGGCTACAAATTTCACAGAAGAAGAATCACATTTTTCTGTCCCAAGAAAAGTATGCTAAGGAACTTATAAAGAAGTTTGGCATGGAAAATTTGAAACCAGTTTCCACACAAATTTCAGTGGGAACCAAGTTGTCTAAATTAGAGAGGGAAAGGAAGCTGATTAGAAAGAGTTTCGAAAGCTGATTGGAAGTCTGTTGTATTTGACTGCCTCAAGACCTAACATTGCCTATGATGTCACTTTATGTACAAGATTTCAGAGTGCTCCTAAATAATCACATTTGATTGCTGGAAAAATAATTCTCAGATACATCAAAGGCACAAAATTTTTTTGAATCAGGTATTATGGCTCAAGAAATATTGATCTATTCAGGTATTCTGATGCTGATTGGGAAGAAAATGTTGATGATCAAAGATCCATATCTAGTGGAGTTTTCTTTCTAGGGAAATGTTATGTTAGTTGGCATACGAAGAAACAGAATTCAGTAACACTTATCACAGCTGAACTCGAGTATGTTGCTGATACTCAAGATGCAAATCAACTAATGTGAATGAAGACTCAGTTAGAATATCTACTTGTTGAAGTAAATCTACCATTACTCTTGGGTTGTGATAATCAGAGTGTAATCAATCTTACAAGAAATCCAGTACACCATTATCATTCAAAAAACATTGATATAAAGTACCATTTCATCAAAGAGCAGGTAGAGAAGAATTAATTGAGGCTGGAGTATGTTCCTACATCTAAACAAGTTGTTGATATATTCACAAAACCGTTACTGAAGTAACCATTTGCAAAATTGTGGTTGAACATGGGTGTCCAACCTCCTTCTCAACAAAGTTAAGGTACGTGTTTCGGTCCTCTCTCTCATCTTACCATTGGATAGTGTTGTCAAGGGGGAGAATTGTTTCATAAATCTATCCTTATAGAATAATGCATAAAGGGGGAGTTGTGGGTAAGCTGTGAATCCAGCATGTATGTGTGTGAACTATTCTAACTGTTTGTTGGAGTGGTTGTAAGAAACAATGTTGTTTTCCAGGAAAGTCAACGAAGTGAAGAATGCTGATTTAGAATCTTGAGAGATTATCTGAAGAAGTCTGATGAGGTATGCTCATGAGATTTCATAGTCACTGCTTTTGGACAACATGGTTTTGGCTGTCAATAATTCTTGTTTCCTACAATGAGTTAGCTCACATAGGCTTATAATTGTTGATAAGTAATCCATTACTTAAGGTTACAAAGTTCAGTGATTTATGAATCATGGTTGACAACAAAATCCAAAGGGGGAGATTTTTGGGACAAAGTTGGATGGATAAGGAAGTAAGAAATGTTTGCTGTTACAGAGTGTTTTCTTTTATTGTCAAAAATCTAAATAAATTCACTTTGTAAAGGACTTTTAAATCAGACGATGCATTGATGATTTTTATTTTACAATCATCATAAGTTTGGAGAACTTGTGGTTCAAGCCGTATAAAGGATAGAGAGAGTAAATAAGTGTTTTTGGAAAAACACATTTCAACATCATACTATCTAAAAATGAAAAAGGCCAGAAAAAGGTGCGAAAGTGGCGGTGCACAAGTATACGTGTGAAAGTTCTGTTGAGGCATGCAAGTTATATTTCAAATAACATTATTTCAGAAATATGGCAATGGAAATAAAGTGGCGCACAAGTATTGATGCGAAAGTATTGGCGCGCAAGTATTGGCCCCCAAGTATTGGTGTACAAGTGTAAGTGACGCGCAAGTCATATTTCAAGATCATCACATCAAAATATGACAAAGGAAACAAAGTGTTGTGATAGTGATGGAAGGGACCACAAGTGATGGAGCGGCGCGCAAGTGGCGAAGTGGCGCGCAAGTAGGAACGGTGCACAAGTATAGGTCACACAAGTCACCAAAATTCCTATAAATGGACGACTAGCCTCCTCATTTTTAAGGCTAAATACTTGAGAATTATCTTTGAGCTCTTGGTGCGCAAGTAGAGAGTTGGTTGCGCAAGTTGAGGGTTGCGTTGATGGAACGCAAGTCGGGGACGCGCAAGTAGGAGGCGCACAAGTGGAATTAGGAACTCAAGTTGCAAGTAGGCAGCACGTCTGAAGGGCAGCGTGCACGTAGGCAGCATGCAAACAGAGGCGTGAAAGTACAAGTAGGCGCACAAGTGAAAGTAGGCCTGAATGTGGAAGTGGGCGGGCAAGCTGTTTTGCTTTGGGAGTTCCTACGAGCTTCTGGGTAGGAAAGTGAATAATTTATTTGAAAGATTTGATTTCTGTAATCTCATTAGGAAGCATTGTTCCATTTTATTACCCTATTTTTTCTAAGAGGGAGCACACGAACTATTGGATTGTTTTCAATGTGCAGCACGAGTGTAAGGGTATATCCTACTCATTGTATTCCACATCAAAGGATGTTTTTCTAGTAGATTGTGTGGTAATGTATTGTTTCCGTACCATACCAAGGACGTAACTACTCTTGTTGACTAGTGAACCCCGTAAATCTCATGTTCCTGTGGTTGTGTGTGTTCAGCAAGGAATAATCTCTTTAACAGAAGGAAAAAGTTGTTTCAAAAAGGGGAATCTTAAAAAGAAAAAGATATCACTGATTCACCCCCTCCCCCTCTTAGTGATACTTGGATCCTAACTGGGAACTTCATAAGGTACGTTGGGTGTGTCACGAATGACATATTATTAATGGATAAGTCAAGGAATAATTTTTCATTTCCATCTTTATGGGAGTTGATATCTCGGCCCTTTAAAATATAACTATCACATAAATTTCATGGTCAGGGTGTAATGATGTTTATTTCAGTTGGTCAAAGAAAGACGTATTTAGAAAATATGTTGATGACACATATGTACAATCGGAATAATAAGATATTGAGACAAAGATCTTATATTACACAATGATCATTCGTATGTGGCTATCGTCGTTGTGACATGAAGTTATTTCTCTTGGATGACTTGACATGTTTCTAGATATTTATTTTGGACTTTAGACATACCCTCATAATACTAATGAGAAATAATCCTAGAGGATCACACACTAAGTATTTTCATTGATCTCGATTAAATTCCATTTTAATTTTATTGTTATAATAAATATTATTTTAAATATCGATGAATAATTTTATTCAGGTTTTATTGATCGCTAATATTCACAAGGTAGTAAATATTTAATTATTTATTAGTAAATAATTTCATTGATGGCGTGAATATATACAATAAATATTTATGTACTAGTTTGTGAATAAAATAGTTATTTTATTTATTGAATATTTAATAAATATTTATTTGTTGGTTTGTAAATAAATAGTTTACTTATGTGAAGAAAATAATTTTTTTTGGGTATTCAATAAATGTTGAGGAGTTCAAATAGAACAAGACCATGCCCTCTGATGAATATTTATTTGAAAGAAAGTAAATAATATTTATCACTACACAAGATAGTGCACTCTATATAATAATATCATTATTATAATTATTTTATGGCATGAGGTTTTATTATGGTCATTATATTATTTAAGAGCTGACACACAATTAAATAATATTTTAACCTAAACCCTAACTATAAAAAAAGATGGTTATGTCTATTATGTAGGGTTAATCAAAAAGTTGAGAATAGAGAATCGTTGCGCACAATGAAACTCTCTCCCTCCCTATAATTCTTCATATTTCTCTCTTCGTCTCAAGAATGAGAAATGCAAGAGAGATTCCATAAAGATCAAAGGATGAACAATCAATACGAATAACCCAAGACAATTGATTCACTGCGCTAGCAGTCGAAAGTCAATTGGCATTGTTCGGATATCAAAGGATCATGTGCAGATCACCTCTAGAGGGATTATACCCTTGTATCCTCACATTGTAATGAAATAAATACGAAAATATTATTTCAAATGATAAAAAATGTAACGGTCTATGCCTTCCCAGTATGTTAATTTTCCAGTTTTGGTGGTTGGAGGTGTTGAGGGGGGTTTTCGATGGTGGTTGGAGTTGCAGTAGAGCTACTGCAGGAAATAAACATTGTCTAAATGTATTACAAGACATGTAATGGTGGTTAATGACATGTGTAGTCAAGTGGTTCACAAATTTTATGTGACTAATGGGTATCCCATTAAAAGGATACATATCGTGTAATTCAGATACATGACTTCTAATAAATTTGGGTGTTCAATCCTTCGAGGCAACACGTTTTTTAGTGAAATATGGATTTTTTGAAAACCTGAAGATTACACATCGTGTAATGGTTATGGGATATGAAACCTATGGGATTCCATGTTTTATGTCCCTTTCTCGGATGAATTTATTTTGATTCGGCTACCTCCCTTATCCCTCATTTTGGAAGATCCCTAGGCACTATGAGGAGTTCTTCAATCCCTCTTCCTTCCTCTTCAATCCTTTTGTTCTGGTGGATTACCATTGGAAATCCGTGGTAGGTTATCCTCCCTTTCTTGTTTTGTTTTCTTCCATTCTTATTTTGGGGATTCGTTGCAACAATATCGTTTTGGTTTTCGGTTTGTGTTGGGACGTGTTATGATGATCTCTGGGTGCGGTGTAGGTTGATTAACAGTTTCATGTGGTGTAGTTGTGGTTTGCAGGTGTTATTCTTCACCCTGCGGTGCGAGGCGAGGTAGAAAATCTTCTTTGAGGGAGGTAGTCCCTCATTTCTATTTATTGTCTTTCATGCGGGAGGGGTTTGATTTTATTTATTCATGGGTTATGGATGTGTTGTCATAATTGAAGATAAAGAATTGGTTAAATTGAAATTTAAAGGGTAAAGGGATTTTATTCAAATGTTTTTGTAGCTTTATTAGTATTTTGATATTTTGGATTGTATGGGCTTGATTCCCCACTGAAAATTGTAGTTTTTGGGGGATTGTTTTGCGCTGTTTGATATGTGTTATGACTGGTGTGATTGTTATGATTTATGTGATATCACTATAAAATGGAAATTGATTAACCACTTATATTTTTTAAATGAAATGGTTTCCCTAGGATTCTGACTTGTGTGATAATGACCCTAAAATAAAGTGGAATATGATAAAATCCCCTTGTAAATCTATAAAATGATATTAACATGTTGTGATGTGTGGTTATTCTTATTGGGAGATGATGTGTGAATGATGTTTGGTTGGGGCATGTGGGGATGATGGTTTGTTTTTTTGTGCTTTTAGGGTAATGAGGCGGTGGTTTTTTGGTCGTGCTTTTGTGGCAGTGAGGTGATGGTTTGTTTGGCCGTGCATTTGGGTCAATGAGATGGTTGTTTAGTCATGATTTTGAGGCGATAATGTGGTTGTTTGACCATGATTTTTGGGGTGGTGTGGTGGTGGTGTGATGAGGATGATATGTTTTATGTGATGTGTGTTTTCTTTATTCTATATGCCTCAGTAGTGATAATATAAATGACTTGTTCAATAATGATTGAAATGACATAATTTGGTTTGGTTAATGGGTTGGGTATGGCTAATGAATAATTGAATGGCATGTTGTGTGGTAAAATGTGGTTTTTAATAAATAATAAAAATAATGCGATATGTGGATTCTGGCATGTGGCTTCTTTGGTGTTATACATTTAGAGGCAACATCAATGGTGAAGATGTTGTGGGTTGGTTAGTGTTTGGTTGTGAACCCATATGTTGGGCTTGTGTGTGACTATATATATTTATATACTGGTATATTTATTATGATTTCTATGCACACCCCACCCACATAGAGCACCATGTGTCGACACCCTCACAGTCATGAAAAGTGTGTTTTTTCCCGATATCTAGTGACGAGGACAGATGGCTGGGTACCCACTCTTTCCCGCTCTCTCATCCTAGTGAGGTAGTTATTTCACATGTTGTGATGACCAGAGGTCTATTAGTGCATTTGATGGTGGTTTTGTTAGTAATAAAATATAATTTTATTAAATATTTATTGATAATAAATGAATTAATTTTCTCACATTTTGTTAAATATGTTTATTTATAGAATATTTGGGATTAGATCATTCATTCGAAAATTTGATTAAAATTCAAGCTTTTCCCTTTTAAATTGAATTATAGTATTTCAACCATAAATACTTTTATGTGACGTATTATAACTTAAAATTTTGTAACAATGTTCCTAACTCAATGGGATATAACTTTCATTAAGAAAATTTGAGTTTTATTGTGCATTGGATTGGAGTAAATCGACCATGATGTCAAAGTTAGACTGGACTCAACAGATTAGAAACCACTTCATTATTTGGGCCATAACTTCTTCATCCATACTTGGATTGGGTCCAAATATGGAGATAATATATTGGACCCAATTTATATAAAACCATACTTCTAGAAGGATATCAGATTCATACTTTTTTGAGTTCAAACAGTTGGGAAATTTGGATTAAAATATTAGGCCGAATTTCCCATCCACACTTGAAAAGTTTTGAAACACTAGCCTCTAGTCCACTCTATAAATATGTAATTTTATCCTCTTGAGGGGTTTTTATGTGAATTAGGAAGTCGATGTCATAGGATATGTTCTTACACTCCAATTATCTAATCATTTCAAGAGGGGTATCTCTTGAAAAAATTCTCCATTCATCAAATCCTTCTTCTTCTTCTTCTTCTTCACGTTGTAATATTTGTGTTCACATAATAAAATTCTTAGATTATCTTCTAATTATTCTATTTTGTTTATTTTTATTCTTCTCTAATCATCCTATTTGGTATAGAAATAATGAGTATAAATGTTATTAAGTTATACCCTTTTTAAAACTCTGAACATGAAAAACGTTTCTACGATGACTACACCACCCATGAAAGAGTAGTTTTTATTAGTAATTGATCTAATTCTCACCCTATTCAATTATTTGTTTTAAATAAATTATCTAATTTAATTCACATAATAAAATCCATGAATTTCGTTTTTAAATTAAAATAAACTATGAAATCAATTTAAAAATTAACACACAACTCACGTGGTCGAGTAACGTGTGAATTTTGAGAGAATGATCTTAATCGGTAAAACAAAACTACACAAGAACAATTTTTGGAGTTCAAATATAATCATTAAAATCAATTCATCCTAAATTTTAGTATGGATATGAGACCTAATTCACCAATTTAAATATTTTATCCTTGGAATGACAATAATATCAGGGTAGTACGACTGCATGTTCTGAAGCTACCCTAGGGTTTAATTTATTTAATATTTATGTTTGAGGTCAATTATCATAGGTTTGGGAGATTAAAAAATTAGGGGATAATAATTAAGTGGATTTTAATTTTAATGGTAATTATTAAAAAATTAATTGAATAGTTAGAGTTAGATCGATTATTCCTTCTATAATATATACTAAAAAACGCATCTTCTTGTTGCATTTTCTCGATCTCATTGAAAAAAAACAAAAAAAATACAATCTTATTCCAGTATACATATTCTTATTTTATAATTGATAAACAACCTCCATCCCTTTATTTAATGTTTTTATATTATTTTATTTTATTTTCAAAATTCCCTTAATATGTTGTTATAATTACTTCCTCCTTTGAGAGGCGACCTCAGTCAACCACTCTACTGCACCTAAAATACCCAAAAACCACACATCATTTGAGAGTGCCCATGATAACACCTTTAAAATTGGCATTGTTTCTGAGGAGGAAACTATTTTCTTCAAATAATTATAGGTATTTTTTATTTCTTTCTATTCTTCTATTTTATTCTTCCATTTTTTCATGTTCTCAATTTTTCTTTTTTTTCTTTTTATTTTTTTATCATAAAATCTAACTTATTTTATTTTTATTTCAGTCTATTTTTATCCATTTACTTTGTTTATTTTTTTTGTATTTATGGCATTAAATAATCCCAAGGATCTCTTAGATCTAGACCTCAAGATTTAACAGAGATTTAGGGATCGAATCATACCCTCTCACTCTATAAGAAGTTTCAACATTCAAACTATTGGATAATTACTCAATTCCAGGAACATTGAAATAGGAAGATCATCTAAAATAAATCTTAAAATACTTCCAATGTCTGAAAATAATAACAATGAACTCAATAGGACCATTTTAGAGTTGGTTTCACCTGATATTATTTATCAACCTACATGAATTGAATATCCAACTCTCGAATTGAAATTTGAACTGAAATATAGGTTAATTCACCTTCTTCAAAAATTTCACAACTTATCTAGTGAGGACCCAAAAAAACACCTTAAACAATTAAATGTGGTATGATCAATAATTTAATCATGAAGTGTCTCTGTAGATAAAATCAAACTAAGATCACTCTCATTCTCACTTGATGAAATAAAAAAAGATTATATGTATTATTTACCACATGAAGATGTAACATGTTGAAACAATTTGAAACGCCTTTTATTCCATATATTTCTTCCAACATCAAGGACCACTGCCATTCGAAAGAGATCTCAGAGATCATACAAGAACAAGGGGGGTCAATGTATGAGTACTAGGAGATATTCAAGAAGTTGTGTTTAAGATACCCACATCACCAAATTAGTGAGAAAATCATCATCCAATACTTCTATGACGACATCACACATATGGGGAGGAGTATGGTGGATGATTTGGCTAGAGGGGAATTGGTCGATAAAACACCAGTAACTTCACTTGCATTAATTGACAAGATGACACAAAACTCCCACCAATTTGGTGATCAAGGTACACCACATGTTATAGGAGTACATTAGGTAAGTCCATCTTCTATTGAAAATAATTTAATAGATACTAAGTCAGAATAATTAACCACTATGGTGAGATAGATTACTTTGCATCAAAAGACATCCCAACCCACTCTTGTGAGACCTTGTAGAATCTTCACTGAAATAGTCCACCCAACTGATTATTTCCCCCAATTACAAGAGATATAGGATTGCACAAATATATTCCCCATGTGAACATATCATCATTAACAAAAACATTTACCCCCCCAAAAAAGTATGATTACTTCCCACAAAATTAAAATCAAGGATGTAAGGATCACTCAGATTTGAGGTATGGTTTTGAACAACAACAAGCATATCCTTTTGAATAATAATTACATAAAACTCCACCTTACCAGTAGGGTTTTCAACAACCAAAAATGATATTTGAATCCCACGAACCAACAAGTAAAAAAAGGGAAATCCCCAGGAAAATCTATATTCTAACATCGATGATCTTTTGAAATAAATTATTCTTAATCAACAAAATGAGATAAAGATTCAAGGCACAATGTTCAGGGAGCTAAAGATGAAAATGAGCTAAATTTCCACCGCCCTCCATGAAATAGTAAGAAAGATCTATGGAAACCTGCCCTCCCAACCCACACCAAATCTAAAGGTGATTTTTAGTTATATCATTTTGAGGATTGGGAAGAAAAAAAGTGAGATAAGTGTTTCCCAGCTATCCATCGGGATTCACCCAACCTGTAACAACCCAAACATTTATTAATGAAAATTATTCTTGATCTAATTAAATGTATTATTATGTAAAATGGTTATATAACATATGCACTTCTTTGGTTTTATTATTTTGGATTTTAAAATAATATTAAATTTTTTTATTATTGCTAATATAGCCGTTGAATAGTGATCACATGATTAGTATAAATATAGGGCTTTAACAAATCCAATTTACTCAGAGAAAGGAAGTGATCGTCTCATCCAGAAGAATTGATCCATACGAAGCCCATTTTTGGAGCTCTAAAAAGAGGGAGCATCAATGGGATTCACTCTTGACTAATCCTAATCTGAGCTTCAATAAGTTAAACTTGAACGGAACCGCATACGGGAGAAGTGGAAATTGATAGAGATTACCACCCGAGCGATGTTATCCAAGTCACCCCAAGAGTCTATCACCATCACACACCTTAACCTCAGGTCATATGTAGGTGTTATAAGGGGTTATATTACAAGACCATAGCACTATGATTATGTGCATTATTTATGTATAGAATAAATAATATATATTCATTTAATTATTGTTACTTTGTAAATAGTTTTCGAAGCACAAATGGTATTCTTAGTTAATATTCAATTCAGAAATATATATTGATGAATTAACAAATTTTTGAATTAAATAATATTTTAATATTATTACTTAATTAATTTTTATTAAATATAAATGATCGTATAATTTTTATGAATACAATTGTAATTTTTATTATGGTTTAAAAGCTATTTTTGAAAAAACCTAGGAATTTTCGATAAATGTCTATTTTTATTTTAAAAGTAAAAATTCACATATTTAGAAAATTATTTAGATAAAATGAATATTATTTTTTTAATCAGGATGTCAAAATTATCCAACGGTGATTTTTTCATAATTTTCTAAGACAATTGAATTTTTGGGTAAAAATGAAATATTGTTTTAATATATGATATGTTTTATGACATCATAATGACCCAATAGTGATGTAAACAAAAATTATAAATGGTTTGTTCGGAAAATATATATTTTAAATTTAATATAACGTGATTTTATATTATTTGGGTTAATTTTATGGTGCCTTAGTGGACCCTCCAACACTTATAAAACATTTTAACATTTTAAAATGACTTCCCTGAGAGTGCGACTCATATCCACATAATCAAGACTAATATTTTAATAATTTATGAAATTTTACTTATAAAATAAATTTTTCCACTCCAATTTGGAAAAAACCATGGTAAAAACCGTGGGATGTTTTGTGGTTTTGATTAGTTTAATGTGTAGTGTCTAAAACATAAATGATAAAGAATTCCCTCCTTTTTCCTATATAATCCCACCCAAGCTCCCACTTCTCTTCACTCAAAACCATTGGATCTTTATTAACCCATTTTATACTATATCTTTAATCCTCCCAAGTCTACCCAAGATCCTAAGAAGCCTCTCTCAAGCCTCTCCCAATCCTTTGGGATCATACTTCTAAGTAAGAGATTTCTTCCTTTCTCATTTTTGTCTAAATTTTATTATGTTGTTATACCATTTCATTTTCAATTAAAAATTTTGAGGTATTATTTCTAACCTCTCCCATACTTCCCTCCTTATGTTTTAATGATTATAGTCTTCTTTTTATCTCATTAATTCCTCCCATGTACACCTGTTACCATGCCAAAATTCTATAAGGAATTTCTCTCTTCTCATTTACATCCAAGCAATTATTTTGTATTATGAATATAACTTCCATTACATATATTGGGACATGTATCTATATGACCCCATTACTATAAATTTCATGTAAATATGATGATACACCCATTTCTCTCTCATCAACCATTTTTATGAATTCGTATGTCACGCTGTTATGCTGCCAAAATTGCACCGTGATTTTCCAAGACAAAGTCATTGTATAGTGAATACCATACCCATTTCTCAATCAAGGGTACTCACTTTTATTAATATTTACTTATTTATTATATAGTTTCATATATTAATTCCACATTTTTTTTTCATGGAATAAATGATGTTGTTTAATGAATCCATGTTATATGATCCATGTGGTACACTTATGCATGAAATGAAATGATTAAGAAGAGTGTGCCCTGATAGCACTCTAATGCATTGGGTAAAGATTAGTATCATGATATGTAAAGTGAAATGAGGGTTTACTCATGATAATTCGATTTCAATGAGAGTTTACTAATGCTCCATGTGCAATGGGCCTTGGCTCATGCTAATATCATGTTAAATGTTGATGCCACGGTTCCATGTTATGATAATCATGCTATATCATGCATTTATGTTCATGTTTCTCTTCTACTCCATTTGTATTCCTATTGCTTAAAACATACTATATTTTTCATGTTATATATTTTTTACTCCCTTAGTGGGATTTATAGCTCACCCTTTTCTTATGAATTTCCTCAGGTTATCCCATGCAATGCTAAGTACGAAGAAATGTTGTGGTCATATAAAAAAAAGTTTTCAATAAAGATGTTGTGTTTTATGTTCTAAGTTGTTATGTAATGCTCCTAAGCCCCAAAGTACACTAGACCTATCAATATTATTTCTTGTATAAGGTGAATATTTTATGTAATAAATTATGTTTAAGTGTGAAATAAAGAGAAGGGTTGTTGTAGTCGGTATTAGAGGGAAAGTTTAGTTATTTTGGGATTAGGATTAGAAAACCCTAGTGAAAGCCTTAAGGATAATAATAAGTATAATAAAAACATCCCTAAATTTTGTTGAGTATTGAGTAACTTGTTTATCAATCATATACATCCCTATCTAGATACAAACAGGTAGAGGCAGCTCTGGCACATATGTATCTAGGGGTAAAACCTGAAAACACTGCTTTGAGCTAGACTCCAACGGGAACTGGTGGACGACAACGGGCCATGCTACACTCTTGGTTATGGCACTCCTGGGGGATATGATTTGTTAAATTTATAAGCTCAGTATGAACCATTATTAAGGGAATTAAAAAAAGTCCCCTAATAAAAGATGTTGGGAAGTAGATCATAGATAACATAGATTGAAGCCTATAAATTCAAAATTTAAGGAAATAAAAGTAATTTATAAGTCACAATTTTTTCCTTTTGATTATCCTTTATGTGTTACCCCTAACTATGCTTTTATTCTATACAATGGATGGTAATAAGAGGACTCTGGATAAAAATTGATGTGAAGATAAATGTGACGGTTATTCTAATGAGATGCCCAATTTGATGGGAGCAGGAATCACAAACTTTTTCATGATACTCTCTAAGTTAACTAAAGTTTTGAATTGAAACATGGGTAAATAGGAACATTCAACCCCCTAAAAAAGAACAAGTCGTAATCAAAATCTTCATGAGACAAAATACTCCTACTTTTAATGGATCATTTGATCCCTCAATCCCAAAATAATGGATAAACATAATTGAGATGATCTTATCTATCCTTCAATGTTTTTAACAAGAGAAGGTACTTATAACTACTTATCATATAGAGGGTGAAGCTGATCAATGGTGGACATTGATAAAAAATATGAAGCCTTTGGAGAAGATCGAGGCATGGGACTAAAAATATTTCTATAAAATGTTTTTTGACAAATATTTTTCTCGCACCCTCCAACTTAAGATGGAAAGGGAATTTTTTTACCTCAAGAAAATAGACAAAAAATCCATTGGAGTGTATGAGGATAACTTCTCAAGGCTTTCATGATATTCCTATGGCTTTATCGTTACCCCCGAATGCAAGGTTGGCCTCTTCATTGGTGGGGTAAAACCTTGCCTGCATAAATCCCTAAAGATGTGTGACTTCGAGAGATAAGAGGAAATTATCCGATGTGTCCTCAAAGTCAAAATGGAGATCGGATAATCGTAGGGGGTATCAAGGGGATAACGTGCGTAAAGTGGACTTTAATTCTAGCAGTATGATGGATAAATCCAATGGTTCTAAAAAAATATAGCACCCCACTTTCCAAAGGTGCGGAAGGAAGCACCCTGGAAATTGTCTGAAGGGGATGGGGAAATGCTTTAGGTGTGGAAGAGAAGGTAACCTACCCATTAACTTCCATCAAGAAAAAAACGCGGATGAAACAGTGGAGATAAATGATCTATTTGACCTTCAATGCATTTTCATCACTTCAAACGCAAATAAATGGGGCACTTTGCAAAGTAGTTCCCTCGGTCAAGGGTTTTTAGAGGCAACCAACAACCTCCAAGGCAGCAATAGTGAGCTTTTTACATCACTACTATTGAACTGAACTTCGACAATGAAGTGGTGACAGGTACACTAGTTATTCATCCAAGAATAGTGAATGTACTTTTTGATTCTGTTTCTATGCATTATTTTATATCCCAGATGTTTATTAGAAAAATCCCCAAAACACCGCAAATCATGGAAGTAAAGATATCAGTGAGAATGATAAATGGGGAAATCATTGCATCCCATGAATATAACCCCTCCCCTGTTATAATTTGTGGATTCAAATTCCTAGAGAACCTCATAATACTCCCATTGGTGTAATTTTATGCAATTCTTGTCATGGATTGACTTTTCTTATAGAGAGCGAACATAAATTTTTGTGAGAGGGAAATCACTCTCCATATAGAGAATCGACCCCCGATTCTGTAGAAGTGAAAGTAGGAGGATGAATCTTCTTTAGAACCATCATCATAATCATGGATATTACTTCCCTATGAGTACATGTATCTAGCTCAGATGATTGATTCTAAAGAAGCAACCATCCTTGAATACATGTATATTATGAAGGAATTCAATGAAGTGTTTCCCAAGGAATTTCCTGTCTTCCTCCTAGAAGAGATGTTGAATTCTCAATTGATCTTATACCTGGTGCATTGAAAATATCCAATACTCCATATAGAATGGATATTGTGAAGAATGAGGAGTCGAAGAAACAACTATAGGAGAATCTAGGTAAAGTTTTTACATGAACAAGTGCTTCACCAAGGGGTTCACCAGTCCTCTTCGTCAAGAAAAAGTATGGGTCAATGTGCCTTTGCATTGATTATCGCGGGGTCAAAAAATCATAATAAAGAACAAGTATCCACTGCCATGAATTGATGACTCATTCAATTAGCTACATGAAGAATAATACTTCTCCGAGGTAGATTTTCGGTCAGGATATTACCAAGGGTGAATAAGGAAGATATCTCCAAGACTACTTTTTGTACAAGATTTGGTCACTATGAATTTATACTAATCCCTTTCAGACTCACTAATGCTCCATAAATCTTCATGGAATTGATGAATAGATTCTTTATAGATTACCTTGAAAAATTTGTGGTAGTCTTTATAAATGATGTTCTAATATACTCAAAAACCAAGGAGGAGCATGGGGAGTATATAATCATTATACTAGAGACCTTATGAAAAGAGAATCTTTAGGAAAAGTACAACAAGTGTGAGTTATATTTGAAGGAGGTCTCATTATTGGGCCATATTATCACAAGAATTGGGATATCTATGGATACCTCCAAGATAGCTACAATTTATTTATGGTTGAGGTCAACATCGATAATAGATATCCGTAGCTCCCTAGGGTTTTATGGATATTATTGCCGATTTGTGAGAAATTTCTCATGATTGTACAGCCCTCTTACCCAGCTAACTCAGAAGGGAGAAAATTTTTCTAGGAGTGATTAATACGAAGAGAGCTTCAAGTACTTGAAAAGAAGGATTGTCACTACACTCATTCCCACACTATCCACAAGTGGAGAACTTTTTTGTGGTATTTAGTTATGTTTTGAAGAAGGTCCTGGGATGTGTGTTGATGAAAAATGACAAAGTCATTGCCTATGCTTCAAGGTAATTGAAATTTCATCAGAAAAAATATCCAAAACATGATATGGAGTTGGATGCAGTAATCTTCTCTTTAAAATTTTGGTGACAGTACCTCTTTGGAGAGAAGTGTGAAATATATATGGATCACAAAACCTGAAGTATATATTCACACAGAAAGAGTTGAACATGCGGCAATGAACATGGTTAGAGTTTATCAAAGACTATGAGTGCTCAATCCATTACCACCCTGGGAAAGTGAAAAATGTGGGAGATGCTCTAAGTAGAAAGGACCCAGCAATTATATCATTGATAAGAATTGAGAAAGATCCAATATTCTTAGATTTGATGAAGATAGACATGGGAATCATAAAGAAGGGAGCATCACAAATCTTTTCACAAATTATTTCTCAGCCATCTCTTTTGGAAAGGTTAAAGGATGCTCAAAAGGATGATGTGAGAATTCATAAGAAAGTGGAAACTATCCAAAAATTGAAATCCTCGGAGTTAAATGTTAATGAAGAATGAATTTTGATATTTGGGGTCAAGAATATGTGTTCAATAAAATCTGGAGTTAAAGAAAGAACTTTTGGATGATGCACATAGTTCGAATTTCTCCATTCACCTAGTAAACACAAAGATGTATTGAGATCTTTGAGAGCTTTATTGGCGGGATAACATGAAGAAGGAGATCATTGAGTATACATCAAAGTGCCTAATATGTCAGAAAGTGAAGGATGAGAGACATAAGTCTAAGGAGATGATGTAACCACTACCCATACCAGCATGGAAATGGGAGAACATCACCATGGAATTTTTTACAAGGATTCTGAAGAAATCCAAAGGAAACAATGCTATCTGGGTTGTTTTGGATCGTCTTACAAAGACTGCACACTTCATTACAATTCGATAGGATTTCTTATTGGATTAACAAGAAAAAATATACACCAAAGAAGTGGTAAGGCTTCATGGAGTTCCACTATCTATTGTATCTGATCTAGATCTAAGATTCACCTATAAGTTCTAGATGAGTCTTCGATAATCTTTCAGTACTGAGCTGAACTTCAGTACGACTTATCATCCTCAAACTTATGGCTGATCTAAGCGGACTATCCAAACACTTGAGGACATGTTGATAGGATGCTTGATGGACTTCAAAGGGGGTTGATATCAATACCTTACTCTGGTTGAGTTCTCTTACAACAATAGTTTCCACTTATGCATCCAAATGGATCTTTATGAAGCCCTTTATGGGAAGTGGTGTAGAACACCGATATGTTTGTATGAAGTTGGGGAGTGAAAACTCCTAGGTCCAGTGGTTGAAGAAATGGTGGAGAAGTTTAAGACCATTTAGCAGCACATTAAAGCTTCTCAAAGTCCAGAAAAGAGCTATGCTGATAATCGTCAACAAGACATATATTTTAATGATAGAGACATTTTATTCCTCCAAATATTGTTATGGAAGAGAATTATGAGATTTGGGAAGAAGGGAATGCTCATTCGAAGGTACAACGACCTTTTTTAGATCCTTGATCGCATTGGAGTAGTGGTCTATTTACTATAACTCCCACCAAACTTATATCAAGTACATGATGTTTTCCATGTATCACTCTTGAGGAAGTACGTACCCTACCCATTGTATGTAATCAATCCATAGGTGGTACTATTGGACAATGACCTCTCCTATGAAGAGAAGCCGATGAAGAACTTAGATCATTGGGAAAAAGTTATACGAAATAAGACAATGTCCCTCGTCAAGGTGTTATGGAGAAACCATAAGTTTTAAGAGGTAATGTGGGAATAATAGGAAGTGATGAAGTAGGCAAACCCTCATATTTTTTAGTGTGGGAAAAGGAATTTTTAAGGGAGAAATTTCTTAAGGGGAGAATATTGTAATGACCCGAACTTTTATTAATGAAAATTAATCTTAATCTAATTAAATGTATTATTATGTTAAATGGTTATATAACATATGAAATTATTTGGTTTTATGATTTTGGATTTAAAAATACCATCAATAATTATTACCATTTCTAATATAGTCGTTAAACAGTGATCACATGATTAGTACAAATATAGTGCTCTAAAAAATCCAATTTACTCAGACAAAGGAAGCGATGGCCTCATCTAGTAGAATTTTTCCACACAAAACCCATTTTTCGGAGCTTGGAAAGGAGGTAGATTCACATGCTTTCACTCTTGACCAAGCCAATGTTGAGCTTCAACAAGTTAATCTTGAACAAAACTGCCTACAGGAGAAGTGAAAGTTGATAGAGATTACCACCCGAGCGATGTTATCCAAGCCATCTCAAGAGTTTGTCACTATCGTACACCTTACCCTTAGGTAATATGTGTGTGTTATAATGGGCTATGTAACAATACCCTATCACTATGATTATGTGCATTATTTTTTATAGAATAAAGAATATACATTCATTTTATTATTGTTAATTTGTAAATATTTTTTAAAGCACAAATAATATCTTTAGTTAATATTCAACTAAGAAATATGTTTGGATGAATTAATGGATTTTTGAATTAAATAATATTTTAATACTATTACTAAATTAATTTTTATTAAATATAAATGATCATATAATTTTTATAAATACAATTGTAATTTTTATTAAGGTTTGAAAGCTGTTTTTGACAAAACCCATAATTTTTTGATAAATGTCGGTTTTTTATTTTAAAAGTAAAAATTAAAATATTTATAAAATTATTTAGATAAAATAAATATTATTCTTGGAATTAGTATGTCAAAATTATCCAATGGTTAATTTTTCATAATTTTCTGAGACAGTTGAATTTTTGGGTAAAAAGTAAATACCTTTTTAATATATAATGTGTTTTATGACATCATAATGACCCAATAGTGATTTAATAAAATAATATAAATGGTATTTTTATACAATATATGTTTTAAATTAAAAATAATGTGATTTTAGATTTTTTTTTGGTTAATTTTATGGTGCCTTAGTGGACCCTCCAAGACTAATAAAACATTTTATCCTTTTAAAATGATTTCCTTGAGAGTGTGACTCACCTACACATAAGCAAGACTAGTATTTTAATAAGTATACATATTTTCCTTATAATATAATGTTTTACACTCCAAATTTTTAAAAACCATGGGATGTATTGTGGTTTTGATTAGTTTAATTTGTAGTGTCCAAAACCTAATTAATTAAGAATTCCATCCCTTTTCTTATATAAACCCACCCAATCGCCAACTTATCTTCCCTAAAAACCGTTTTAGCTCGAACAAAACCTTCCCTACACTATATAATCTTTCCATGGTGCCCCAAGATCTCAAGAATTCTCTCTCAAGCCTCTCCCAAGCCTTTGGGATCACACTTCCATGAATGGAATTTCATTCTTTCTCATTTTTGTCCAAATTTCATTATGTTGTTATACCATTTTTTTCAATTAAAAATGTTGCTCTATGATTTATAACCTCTAACATACTTTAATTATTATGTTTCAATGATGATATAACTCTTTCTCTCTCATTAATTCCTCTTATTTACACATGTTACCATGCCAAAATTCCATAAGGAATTTATCTTTTCTCATTTACATTCAAGAAATTATTTTGTATTATGAATATAAATTCCATTAAATATGCTGGTAAATGTATCCATATGACCTCCTTACTGTAAATTACATGTACATATGATGATACACACATTTATCTCACATCAACCATTTTTATGAATTCTTATGTCACGCCGTTATGCTGCCAAAATTGCACTGCGATTTTCCAAGCCAAATTCATCGTGTAGTGAATACCATGCCCATTTCTCTACCAAGGGTATTAACCATTATGAAAATTTAATTATTTATTATATAGTTTAATTTATTAATTCCACATTCCTTTATCATGGAATAAATTATGGTGTTTAATGAATCCATGTTATATGATCCATGTGGAACACTTATGCATGAAATAAAATGATTAAGAAGGGTGCGCCCTGATAGCACTCCAATGCATTAGGTTAAGATTAGTATCATGATACTTCAAGTTAAATGAGGGTTTAATCATTATAATTCAAATTAAATGATGGTTTACTCATGATCCATGTGTAACGAGCCTTGGATCATGCTAATATCATGTTAAATGTCGATGCTTGAGTTCCATGTTATGATAATCATGCTATATAATGCCTTCATTTTTATGTTTCTCTTGCACTCCATTGATATTACTATTTCCTAACATGTACTATATTATTCATGTTATTCCTTGTTTACTCCCTTTCTGTGCTTTATATTTCACACTTTTCTTATACATGTCCTCAGGTTATCCCATGAAATGCTAAGTAAGAAGGAATATTGTGGTCATGTAAAAGAAGTTTTCAATAAAGATGTTGTGTTTTATATTATAAGTTGTTATATAATGTTCAGAAGACCCAAATACAAAATTCCTGTCGATCTTCTATGTTGTATCAAGTAAATATTTTATGTAATAAATTATCTTTAAGTGTGAAATAAAGAGAAGGGTTGTTATACTACCTGAGGAGATTCCCCCATCATCACTAGTTATTGATAAACCAAAGTAGAAAATAAAATGTAAGAATAAAATTGATGATATTACTCCTAAAACCCATAACCTTACAAATAGAGTCATTCAAACCAAAAATATGTCTAAAGAAGTGATGAAAAAAGAGGTTTTGGACACATTTAAGCGTGTTGAGATAAAAATCCCCCTTATTGATTCTATTTCACAAATGCCAAGGTATGAAAAATTATTAAAATAACTTTGCACTAATTGAAGAGAGATCAAGGTAAATAAGAGTATCAATCTTATAAGTAATTTTTTAGCACTCATTACCCCAACTTAAACAATTCCAACAAAGCGAAAGGATATAGGGAAATTAACCACACCATGCACCATAGGGGAGTTATACTTTTTTGATGCTTCATGTGATTTGGTAGCTTCCATACACTTGATTCTTCATTTTTAATTCTATTATTTATAGGTAGATGAGTTGAATATGATGAGAGTAGTAGTGCAGTTGGTGAATAGAGATACAACATTCTAGTGGGAGCCCTTGAGGATGTACCTTTATGTGTAAGAGACATGATCTTTATAGCAGATTTCTATATACTAAACATGGAGTATGATCAGGTAAATTATAATAATAACACTATCTTAGGTAGTACCTTCCAAGAAACTGAAAAAATATCATAAACATCCATTATGGTACACTTTCCATGGCGTTTGTAGATGGGGTTGTGGTATTTAATATCATGGACTCCATGAAGTACCCCTCAGAGGACCATTCTGCTTTTTTATCACCCATTTTGAACCACCATGTAAAAACTACACAGATTTTTATTATCTAATGATTAAAGGTATAATGAACATTGGTTCTAGTTTTATGTATAAGAGAACATACTTACCTGTTTCTAATGTGCAAACCTCTCTTGGATTTGATTTTGATGTGGATTCATATTCTGATTTTGATCATGTTCACTGTGATTATGACACGACCATTGAGTATGATGATGGATTTGATGCATTATTCTTTGATTTTCATGATTCCTATTGTTATACTAATGTTCATTGGGCACATATTTGTTTCATTTAATGTCCCCATCTATACATCACCCCCTACTTTATAACTCAATCCGTTGACACAAAATCTCAAATACTCATACTTGTTGAGTGGTGAGAGATTACCTATTATAATTGAAAACATTCTCCCTATTTAACATGAATAAAAACTTTTGAATGTTTTGAGGGAGAAAATTAGGGAAACCAGGAGGACCTTGGTTGACATATCTGGTATTATCCCCTCTATTTTCATTCATAGAATTATTTTGGAGGATGAGGCTAAATCGGTTAGGCATCCAGAAAGGATACTTAATCTAACTTTTCTAGAAGTTGTTAAAAAATAAGTTGAAAAATAACTCGAGATAGTTATCATTTATCCCATTTTAGATTCCTAGTGGGTGATTCCTATTTAAGTTGTTCCTAAGAAAAATGGTGTTACTGTTGTTATAAATTAGAGAGAGGAGTTAGTTTCAATGAGGGTGAAAAATAGTTGGAGTTTGTGTATTGATTATAGGAAACTAAATCAATACACTCATAAGGACTATTTCCCCCTCCCATTTATTGATCAAATACTTGATAGACTAGTTTAGAAGACACACTATTATTAATTGGATGAATTTTCTAGCTATTTTAAGTTCCTATATCATAGGAGGATCAGGAAAATACAACATTCACTTCTCTATTTCATAATTTTTCCTCCTAAAGGATTCTATTTGGACTTTGCAATGCCTCATGTACCTTCCAGAGATGCATGGTGAGTATTTTTTAAAATTTTGTTGACACCTTCAAGGAAGTATTTATAGATGATTTTTCAATGTACATAAATTCATTTGTGGAATGTATCTTTAGTTTGGGAAAGGTGTTGAATCATTGTATTGAGAATAATACTGTTTTGATCTTTGAAAATGTCATTTCATGGTAGAGCATGACATTATCATAGGGAATGTAGTGTCAAAAAATGGATTAGAGGTTGATAGATCTATGTTAGATATTATTTCATCATTTTTATATCCTTCATGTGTGTGTAATGTTAGACAATTCCTACGAAATTCAAGATTTTATCAATGCTTAATCAGAGATTTTAATAAGATCACTCTAACCTTATCTCAATTGCTTCAAAAGATATTGACTTTTTTTTGGTGATTGAAATTCCCTCAAGACATTGTTATTTTCATATGGGTGTAATCTAAATAAAAAATTTATAAAAACTCAAACTATAATACTCAATTAATTAAAATTTCATATTTGTAAGTTCGAGGTCAAACCCACAGAGAGGGTAAATTAGTTTGATTAGGTTTTCAAAATATTTAATTATAATAGATTGAATAAAGAGGTTATAAAATATTGGTTTGACTGATTTTAAGAAAATGAAAAAAATGAGTTTATTTTTTTTGGAAATAGTTTTGAGAGAATGAAAGAAGAAACCAGAGGAAGAAAACATATGAATTGATTAGTTTGGAGATAAATTTTTAAAAGAATGCCTAGGTTTTTTAATATTAGGGTCTAGGTGAAATTTTATTTTAGAAAATATTTTGATTAATCCATGATTGTTATCAGATTTGAGACTAGAGTGATCAAATGGTCATGGTATCCCTTCTTGATGCGACAATCCACTATTTCCATTGGTCTAGTAAGTTAGGGTTTTTTCTGAAACAAAATTTTCTCAATACCGTGTTTTTACTTGATTTCCCCTAAATTTTACAATGGTCATACCTCTTTTAGGGTTTTCATTTTCAAAATTTTAATGTTTTTTTTATATTCAAATATCAATGGTCATGATAAAATAAAAATAAATGGATTGATAGTTGAAGATTAAATTAAAACAAACCAAATACGTGAATATAATTAAAAGAAATAAATCCACTGATTCCTTCCTTATTCTATTACATAACCCTAACACAAGGTTGGTTTACCACCTAATCCCAGCGAATAGAGGATAAGAGGTAAGGCAAAAAGAAAATGAATGCATAATGAATGTAGAGATGAAATTGAGGAGGACCCTACATAACACAACTTTTCGCTCTAAGCATTGGTCATTAGGATGTACTCAACAATGAAAAGTTTGACCTATATTTATAGGATTCAGATGGGCTCAAGTATCAATGAGTGACATTAAGGATTAGTCTAAAAGTGGTCATGAGTGGGTCCCAAGTGTAAAATTGAGTTCAAAATTAAAGATACATCAAATATGGCCACTTAAATCCCATCCCTACTTTTTTACATGACATGTAAAGTTTACATGGCTTGTAAATCTTTCACCATGTGTATTGAAATCATTACTTGCGGATTTTTGGGCATACTCAAAAAGTGTCACAACATAACATACATGTGTCATGCCGTGATACATCTCTTTATCACTTTATACTGATTTTTATCACTCCATGATGAGTCTCTCTCACGACTTACACTGGTACATGACGTGTAATAATTACATGACATGTAATGTAAGTTTTATTCTCCAGAAGTCTCGTTTTTTCGAGGTTCTTCAGTTATGTTCCTTGTAAGTGATCCATGACCATCCTAAAAAATATGATGTCATGCTATGTGGAATCACAACATACTATAAAGGATTCTCACCTTACCATAGTTTAAATTCAATTTCAAAAAAAAAACAATTGATCAAATGGAAAATTAAATGTTATAGCATCATGTGTAGAAAATTTATCAATGCCTAATTTTTCAAAGAATGAAAATCAACCATGTATTTTACATTTCCTCTTTTGAAATATCCAAGCCTTTTTATTTATATATTTTCATTTTTCAATTCAATATTAATATGTATACCATTTGTAATTTACCTCACATGAATTTTTCTGCTCATCATCAAGGTACTAATGAATAGAATGATGTAAAATACTCAAGAACATGTCACATACCATAGCCTTTCAAGGTATCTAACATCTCCACCACGTAAAAATATAATCACAAGTAATCACGAGGGCTTCACTGTTTTGAATCAAACAAACCCGAGGATTAGGGTAGATTGGTAAATGATGTAATAAATAAATCTCAAAATGGAGGTTTGTTTCTAAAGTACTTTTCATGATAATAAAAAACAACTCAATAGAAGTCTCATCTTCCACAATATCTTAGAGTAGGCTCATAAAGAGATGAAATGCAATAAATGAAATGCCTTTAATTATTTTGTATTTTTTTTCTCTTATTTTTCCAATTTTGTGCTAGGGAAAATTCTCACATACACCACCAAAACCCTAATGATCGCCTCCTGACACTATTTATAATATTTATAACAAGATCATCGATCAAGTAATGGTGATTTTGGAATTTCCCTACACTCAACCGGTTTTTTTCATTTCTTTCTCTTTCTCTGTCTATTTTTCTTCTATTTTTTAAGAGGGTGTGAAACAAATAAAACTAATGTGCCTTACCCAAATATCATGAAATATCCCCCATAATAATTCATGACAAAATGTCCATCCCTTCCATAGGTTTTAATTTCTCCCAATGTTATGTTTAATAGTCATGTAAAATATTTAGAGGAAGGTAGTAAAGAATAATATGAGCTTGTAACATTAATCATTTCCTAACAAGGATGTTCATGAATTATACATAATTTGTAATGGATTAGTGTAAGGTGGGTATTAGTATTAACACCAACAAAATATGGCTCAATCATATTAAAAATGATTATTTTCAATCATATCTTTGTTAAAATACAAATCAATTTCTATAAGAAATCATGCCTGAGCTTCTCAATAAATATACGAAAGAAATAATAATAAAATGAGGGCATGAAATTGGAATTTAAAAATTATAATTAAATGTGGGGAATACAATAGTTTTTTTTTAAATTTGAAACACTTACTCCACTTTTTAATCAAGATTTGATGTTGGAAACACAGGTTTTTCCTGATTCACGAAATGTATTGATTACACAACGTCTATGTTATTGATTTCAAGACTTATATAGGGTTCACGATGTGTAATGGTTATACAACCTATTATTTTGTTTCCTGCTACCTGCTTCTAGATTGGGTCTTTATGGTCCTAAAAATTTAAAACAAACAGTTGAAATCACAATTCATTATCAATGAATTTTGAAATATTTGGAGCAACAACATATACGTTTCTAAAAAAATAATAATGAAAAAAAAACTCAGGTTTCCTCCCAAAATTTATTATTTTATCATTGTTGGATTGACCTTACCTCATATAGCTTCAGCTCACATGATGGATGATTGAAAATTTTGTACCCGTCCGGGGTCTATAAATGGTCTCAATTGTGACCTATACATGTAGGTCAACCCCTGTCCTTCTTCTTTGAACAAATTAATTCTACATGATGGTAGTACTTTCTTGAACTCCATTGCACTGATCCACCATTTTTTCCTCAATCCTAATAAACTAAATGAATGTTCATATACCATCTAGACCTGTTCCCTTTCTCAAATTTAGTGGAGTCAGTCACTTTTTTGGTGTCAGTGGTCTTGGTATTCTTCTTCTATCTCTTCATCAGTTAAGAATCCTCTTACACAACAACATCTAACTCATGCACCTCTTCAATTGTATCAACACCCTCAATTTCAGGTGTTTTTTCTTCTCCAAAATCATTTTATTCTCTCACACCATAGTTATTCATTTCCCTATTGATGTTTAAACTTACATGATCACAACCAACTCTTAGTTAGAGTTATCCAATTTAGACCCTGATCAATGCGTAACCAGTGGGTAAAAATGGACTCCCTAGAATGAGTGGATTTCACTCCTCTTCTATATCCAGTACTAGGAAGTTGGTAGGGAAGTAGAAGTTGTTGAAATTGATTAGGATATCCTCGATCAGCCCTCTTAGGAATTTTATTATTGAATCTGCTAATTGAAAAAGTAATTTTGTGGGATTCTGTCCATCTAATCCCTGTTAGGTCTACTAGGCTAGATACCCTGCTAGGGGGGGGGGGCTGAATCAGGGTATGACAAATAAAAACAACTGCCCCTTTTGATATTGTTTTGCTGTTTGAAAAAACCCTCTTCTCTCTCATTCCCGATGCAGAGTGTGAACAAAATTTAAATCATGCACAAGACACATTGATTTTTTCTTGGTTCACCCTCACTGGGCTGCGTCCAAGGAGTATACACTGACAGTGTACCGATGTACCAATTCCACTATAAGCGCACTACTGTTTACATGTTCGAAGTGGTCTCACTATCCCTCCTAGTTTACAACCACACAAAATTTGAGAACTCACTCCTCTCTCAACTTAAGTGAGCTCACAACTTCTTCATAAGATCCACTTACAGTTTACAGACCTGTAGGTCTCTTCATTTGCATAAAAGAATGCATCCTCAACTGTTGATAGATGCTCTATTTGAAGTTCAAAGTTCATCCACTGATGAATACCCCTTTGCCTCTGAACACTAGGAATCTGCCTTTGGAAACACCTTCTCAAAGCACCCTACTTCACGAGGCTCCCAATTTCGCAAAGATCAAATAGGCCTTCTTGAAGCTCCTGCCTTTTTTCGAAGCACTCTCGTGAAGCACTCTCACGAAGATCAAGCCTTCGTAATGCTTAGGCCATCACGGATCTCCTGCCTCTTCGTGAAGCACACTCCTTAGAGCCTGCGGCCTCGCGAAGCTCACTTACTTTCGCGGAGCTAGATTAGCCACCGCGAAGCACCTCTCTTTCACGAAGCACCATGCCTTCATGAACCACCTTCGCGAAACGAGAGGAAAGGATTTTCTTTGAAATATCTATGTTCTTCTCTTGTGGGGGTCGACCTTTATTTATAGGCAATTACACCGACCCTTCAACTTTCTGGGTGAAGTCAATGCCACTTCATCACCAATCGTGAAGCTCTGAAATTTCCACCGGAATTCTCTCAAAATGGCGAAGTACCACATAAATTTTCCAATTGCGGATCTCATCGTAATCACAAATCATTTCATCATTTACTTTTCACGGTCGCCGCGAAGCTCCCTCAACATGCCCTTCACCGCCACGATGCACTTCAACCTATGTCGTTCGCGAAGCTTGTCGTAATCGCGAAGAATCACTGCCATCATTCTTCTGGTCTTCGCGAAATCCAAACCATGAAGCCTCTCTTCGCGAAATTCACTCTATTGCCATATTTAAATATGATTTTCAAGGAAATCCTATTTTCTCGATGCTCACCAAACTCCAAATTTTGGACCCCAAGAATTTGGCAAGCACTGGGAAACAATGCCACCCTGTACTGCTCTTTTGTACCGCCTCTAGATCATTCATTCCTTTGTCATCGTTCTTTGTCAACATGGATTGTCAACAACTTCTCGGGAACTCGACAATTCTCCATGGAAACCTGCTTTGTCAACAAACACAATCAACCCAAAAATACTACAATGTTACCTTGAGAGATTTTTTCCCAACAATCTCCCCCTTTGGGTTTGTTGACAACTCTTCATAACTCTTCTCAGAATGACTTTATGTACATTGATACCTCACTGAGTCTCCTTCTAGCCGCTACCACCATTAGCCTCTTGTGATTCTGATAGCATTCAAGGAATCACTTAACACGTACTCTAAGCCCACATGAGCAATGCTCGGCATGAGAAACATGAGTGGTATGAAAAGTTCATCAATGAATCACCTCATGTCAGACCCCAATTGTCGATTCCAAAATGATACCAATTGCAAAATTGATACCAATTGTTGAACCACACGTATACCAATTTGTGATAGCTGGACACCATCTCATACCATTCCAACATCACTGTTCTTCTTTGACCATGATCCTCAGCTGTCATGATATCTATTCTTTGATCGATCACTTCTATCATTGTCATATTTAATACTCTCCCCCTATCTCATTACACTCCCCATATCTCACGGCTCCACCTGTCAGCTTCTCCCCATATCAATCATGATTTATCAAATTTGTCACACTGTCTCCCCCTTGAACAATCACTATTTTCTCCCCCTTTGTCAACGGACCCAAAGGTCACTCATTTGCAGTCTCTAACAGAGTAGATAACACATATCAGCACATTAGGGAAAAACACATCATACCTCGGGGAGAGGGGGTATCTCCACATCCACATGCTTTCAAGCGCAGGTAGTCGACTAAACTCCCAGAGCCAGTCGATGTCTCTCAAAAGATTCCTTGGGTAAGGCCTTTGTCAGAGTGTATGCAACCTATAGATCTTTAGGCACATACTTCAACTTCACGATTCCCTGCTCAACCTTATCCTTGATAAAATGATATTTGATCTCAATGTGATTTGTCCTTGAATGGTGGACATGATTTTTTCTGAGATTTATAGCACTTGAGTTATCACATTGGATTCCGATCGGAGACTTCACTTCAACTCCCATATCATCAAGCTGCTGCTTCATCCACAATAATTGTGTGCATGCTTGAGTGGCCGCAATGTACATAGCTTCTGTGATGCTCAATGAAATGAAATCTTGCTTCTTTCTTAGCTAAGAAAAACACAATCTGCCAAGATAAAAAGAACCTCTTGATGTTGACTTCCTATCATCCACTGAACCAGCCCAATCTGCATCAGTATATCCCAATAATTCTGACTGAGTTTTTCCATTATACATCAAGACAAAGTCCACTAAGCCCTTGATATACCGAAGTGTTCTTTTTTACTGCAAGCATGTGGATTTCCTTGGGATTACTCTGATATCTCGCTACTTGGCTTGTGTCGAATACAATTTTAGGCCTTGTTGCAGTCAAGTATAGAAAACTTCCAATGATTTTCTGTATTATGTGATATTAACTAGCTTTCCATCCTTATATTTTGAAAATTTCATCCTGGTAACTACCGAAGTCTTCATCTCCTTGGAATTTTCCATTCCAAATCTTTTCAGTACCACCTTGGCATATTTGGATTGTGAAATGAATTTTCCAGCCCTTCCTTGTGTCACCTGTAGACCAAGGAAAAATGTTAGCTCTCCAATCATTGACATTTTGAACTCACTTTTCATGAATTTGGAAAACTTTCTACACTGTGCTTCATCTGATCTACCAAATATTATGTCCTCAACATAAACCAAGACCATCATCCTTTGATTACTGTTTGTGTTGAAATAGAGATTGTAATCAACTCCACCAAGCGGGAAATCAAGCTTCTTAAAGTATTGATCAAGCCTTGAGTACCATGCTCTTGGTGCTTGTTTCAGCCCATACAACGCCGTCTTTAGTCTGCAAACCTTGTTCTCATTCTCATGAATGAGAAAACCATCTGGATACTCAATATACACTTCCACCTCCAGAACCCCATTCAAGAATGCATATTTGACATCCATCTGGAACACTTTTAACTTCCGTTACACTACGATGGATAGGAATAATCTGATTGTATCCAGCCTTGAAACTGGTGAAAATGCCTCATCAACATCTATTCCCTCGATCTGGGAGTACCCCTTGAACACTAGTTGTGATTTGTGCCGAATCACTATGCCATCTTCATTCATCTTGTTGCAATAGACCCATTTAGTCCTGATGACATTCTTATCATGTGGCCTCGAAACAATCTCCCATGTCTGATTCTTCTCAATCTGATCTAACTCTTCATTCATTTCCTGAATCCAGTTCTCATCTTCAGCTGCATTATCAAAGCATTTCGGCTCAACCTGAGATAGGAAAGATTTTTTCTGTAGTGAATTCATTCTTCTTGTCTGAACTGAAGCTGTAAGATCACCCATGATATTCTACCTATCAATTTTAGCTCGACTCCTTGGCTTTTGTGCAGATACAGATTTTACTTTTTCATGTTCATCATCAGTATCTTCTTCTGAATCAACATAATCCACTTATACTTCCCCCACGTGGCATTCTTCATTATCACTCTCATCATGAGATTGTTCACTGCGTTGTTGAATGATCTCCTCATTATCCACTATAGTGGAATCATTTCTCTCAACTACTTTTCCCAGCCTTTTGTTAAAGCATTTATATGCTTTGCTTTTTCCTGAGTAACCAAGGAATATCCCATCATATCCTCATGATTCATATTTCCTATTTTTTCCTTGTTGAGAATAAAACACTTACTTCCAAATATTCGAAAGCATTTCACTGTTGGCTTCTTTCCATACCTCATTTCGTATGGAGTCTTTCCTTCCTTCAAACAAAACAGAGCCCTGTTTGAAATGTAGACCGATGTCAAAACTGCTTCCTTACAAAATTTCTTTGGTAGGTCTTTTTCAATGAGCATCATTTTATCCATGTTGTTGATGATCTGATTTCTCCTTTCTACCACTCCATTCTATTAGGGAGTTCTTACTGGAGAAACTTGATGCCTTATCCCCTGTTTCTCGAGATAGTTTTCCACCTGACTATTTGTGAATTCCGTACCATTGTCAGTACGAAACTTCAGGATTTTCTGTCCAAGAATCAGTTCACACTCCCTTCGGTACTGTTTTAAGCAGCTGAACACATCATACTTATGGGAAATAACAAATACCCATGCCATTATTCTATAGTCATCAATTAAAAGAACATAGTACCTATTTTCGTCAATTTCTCTTGGTGTGATAGGCCCACAAACATCACCATGCACCAATTCGAGCACTCTTGTGGACTTCCTTTATTTTTCCTTACACGTCTTTCTAATGAGCTTCCCTTGTTGGCACACATCACACGTGTGAGTACAATCACGTGATAGCTTAGGGAGGTCTCTTGCTACATCTCACTTTACCAGATCTTTTGGGGATGGTTGGCATAGATGACCTAGTCGTTTATGCCACAACTTGTTTTCCTCCTCTCTGGATATAAAGAACATATCTTCTTCTCCACTTACTAGGTAGAGATTTCACTTTGTCCTTTTTCCCTGTAGAACCACTTCCCCATCTCTTCCTTTGACGATACACACCTTCTTAGTAAAACGTATAGAATGTCGTGAGTCACATAGTTGACTAACGCTGAGAAAATTGTGACTGAGGCCTTCTAATACTAAGACATCAGCACATCTCATCTCTTTGCCCCCAAACTTGGCCTTTCCTGATCCAATTCTCTTCAAGCCTTCATCGTTTCCAAACTTAAAAACTCCCTCTTTGTCATACTTTACGGCTGTGACAAGATCCTTATTACCTGTCATGTGAGATTTTCAACCACTGTCAAGGATCCATGCACCAGAGAGATCTTATGCTTTGCCACCACTACCTTCTCATCCTTTCTCTTCTTGGTCCATATTCTTGCCTTCATACTTGAGATGGATTGTGACTTCTGATCTTTCTCAGTGTATGATGGGCCTTCTTCATCCTGGAAAGGTGCAAATATATTTTGAGTTTTCAACTCACCTGTTTGTTCATTGATCTACTATTTGTGAATATTTTGGTTCTGCTTTGGCACATTCCTTTGTATGGTCGAAGTGCAATACCTAGCCATGTGCCCGAATCCTTCACACAAGAAACAGTGTCCTTCAAAATATGTTCTGGAGTATTGTTCTCTGTCTGGATTCCACCTTTTTTCTTGTGCCCTTTGATATCTATTGGCTATGGAACACACATACTGTGAAAGTCCCATATTTCCACAACAATAACACCTGATATGCGGTGCATTCCTCTTCCTGACATCTGCACTACGAGTTTCCCCTTGGGATCTATGAATATTTTGATTCTGTCTTGTGCCCAAATAGACCTTCAATCTCGGAGTGGGTGCTTGCGGTCTGACCTCAATTTTGACTAATTTTTGTTTTAGATCAAGCCCTGAATCAGCCTTAACGTATGAGCTCAATTGTTGCTTCTTTTCTTTTAAACTACTAGGATCCTCTTTCCCCTTTTCAGTATTCGGAATGACCTGATTTCCAAGGAATGTGTTGGGAATCATTGGTTTTTCTTGGTCTTTAACTTTTCTCCACAGACCGAAAATTTCCTCTTCATTCTCTTAGATACGCTTGATGTGATCTTTCCTTGTGTTTTTCAAGCCATCGATCTCCCTTTTCTGTTATTAAATCTTGATTTTATACTCAATAACTAATTCTGAGTTTTCTGGTGCTGATGACTTGAGTTTCTAAATTTCATCCATCAACTCAGACTTTTCTTCTTCCTGCTGCTGCATATAGAGTTTGGCGTCATGAACAACTTTGTTAGCTTTCTTTGTTTTGGCTCTCCAAACATCTATCTCCTCAAGAGAAGCTTATAACTCAGCTTGAAAATCAAATCTTCCTTCAACTTCTTCTTCTTCATCAATGTCGGTTTCTTCCATCTTCTGAGCACTACTGACAACTGCCACCATAACATTTTCCCCATGATCTTTTCAGTTTTCAATCTCTTTATCCTCTTCATCCTCAGACTCATCTGAACTTTCAAATTCTTGTGAAAGAATATTCTTCTTTTTGAAGAAATTTCTCTTGAATTGTTTTTTCCCTTTCACAAATGTTGAAGACTTATTCTTAGGAATTTCGACTTTGTCATCATCATTATTGTTATCTTGAAAATTCACGGGGCACCTTGCCGCAAGATGACCAACCTTTCCACATATAAAGCATGATAGTGGAATTTTCCCTTTAAAATTTCCTTTTCCTCTTTGAAGGTTTGAGGAGAGGAATGACATCACCTCATCTGTCTCTTCTTCATCTTGTGAATCTTCATTGGTGAGATTCTTCATGGCCTTAAATGACACCTCTTCGGATTGCCCCTTTTCCACAGCCTCTTTATCAGCATTCCTCATTTCATATGCAACCAAGGTATTGTGCAAATTGTCTAGTGTTAGCTCTTTTGGATCTTTATCTTCTAGTAATGAAACTTTCAGATTGAATCGAGGTGGAAGTTTCCTCAAGATTCACTTTACGATCTTTATGTCTTCAATGAATTCACCAAGACCTCACATATCTTCCACAACAATATTTACCCTGTCAAAGAATGCATCAATAGACTCATTTAGGTTCATCTTCATATCTTCATACTTATTCCATAGTACTTGTAGCTTTGCCTCTCTGACCTTTGTATCTCCTTTATATATATATAAAAGTTTTTTCCACATGGCATGTGATGTTTCACATGACATCACCTTCGTGTAGATAGCATTGGATAGGGTTCCCCCTAAAGCATTTATTCCTTTGGAGTCAGAATCCAATTCTCTTCGCTCAGCATCCGATAATGCCCCACTGTTGGTGTCAGCTATTGTACCATGCATTGCTGCTGTGAACACATCCATTCCCAAAGATCGGAAGTAGTGTTGCATCTGATTCTTCCATAGATGAAAATAGTTCCCGTCGAAGATCGAAATCCCTTTATGATTGGTAACCTCCATATGAGAGAGAATCACATATATTAACCTTTACCTCTGATACCAATCGTTAGGCCCACTAGGCTAGACACCCTGAGAGGGGGGGGGGGTGAATCAGGGTATGATAGATAAAAACAACTGCCCTTTTTGATCTTATTTTGTTGTTAGACAAAACCCTATTCTCTCTACTTCCTGATGCAGAGTGTGAACTAACATTAAAGCATGCACATGCCACAACGATTTTTACTTGGTTCACCCTTACTAGGCTACATCCAAGGAGCATACACTAGTAGTGTGCCGCTGTACCAATTAAACTATAAGTACACTACTGTTTACAAGTTCGAAGCGGACTCACTATCCCTCTTGGTTTACAACCACACACAATTTGAGAACTCCCTGCTCTCTCAACTGAAGTGAGCTCATTGCTTCTTCAGAAGATCCACTCACAGTTTACATATCTGTAGGTCTCTTCATTTGCATGAAATAATTCATCCTCAACTGTTGATAGATTTTCTATTTGAAGTTCAATGTTCATCCACTGATGAATACCCCTTTTCCTCTGAACACTTGGCAACTGCCTTTGGAAACACCTTAACAAAACACCCTACTTCACGAGGCTCCCAATTTCGAAAAGGTCAAACAAGCCTTCGTGAAGATCCTTCTTTTTTGCAAAGAACTCTCGCAAAGAACTCTCGCGAAGCTCAAGCCTTCGCAATTCTTAGGCTGTCGTGGAGCTCCTGCCTCTTTGCGAAGCACACTCCATAGAGCACACGGCCTCGTGAAGCGCACTTACTTTTTCGGAGCTAGATTAGCCGCCACAAGCACCCTGCCTTCACGAACCACCTTCTTGAAATGAGAGAAAATTATTTTCTTTGAAATCTCTCTGTTCTTATCTCGAGGTGGTCGACCTCTATTTATAGGCAATTCCACTGACCCTCAAACTTTCTGCATGAAGTCAATGCCACGTCATCACCAATCACGACGCTCTGAAATTTCTGCCGGAATTATCTCAAAATCGCGAAGCACCATGGAAATTTTCCAATCGTGGAGATCATCGTAATCGTGAAGCATTCTGTCATTTACTTTTCACCTTCACCGCGAATCTCCCTCGCCATGCTCTTCACCGCCGCGATGTGCTTCAACCTCTGCCGTTCACAAAGCTTGTCATAATAGCGAAGAATCACCACCATCATTCTTATGGTCTTCGCGAAATCCAAACCATGAATCCTCTCTTCGCGAAATTCATGCCATTTCCATATTTAAATATGATCTTCAAGGAAATACTATTTTCGCGATGCTCATTGAACTCCAAATTTTGGACCCCAAAAATTTGGCAAACACTGGGAAACAGCGCCACCTTGTACTGCTCTTTTGTACCGCCTCCAGATCATCCATTCGTTTTTCATCATCATTTGTCAACATGGATTGTCAACAACTTCTCGGGAACTCAACAATTCTCCATGGAAACCTGCTTTGTCAACAAACACAATCAACCCAAAAATAATGCGACGTTACCTCGAGGGATTTTTTCCCAACAGTCCCAAACTCTTGAATGTTGTGTATGAAATGATATTGATACTCATACCTAAGTCAGACAAATCCTTTCCACATTTGTTATCTTCAATAAATATGACAATTTAAAAGATACCAAAATCACTTTTCTTCTTAGGTAGGTCCTTAGATACCACTGCTGAGCACTCCCGTGTGATTAGAATGGTGTCAATATCTTTCAGTTTATTCTTGCTGGTTACCATCTCTTTCATGAATTTCACATATGTCGGCATGTTCGCGAGAGCTTCTGAAAGAGGAATATTGATATGTAATTATTTAAAGTTCTCTAAAAATTTACCTTTCTGCATGTTGTTTTTTACTTGCACCATTCATTTTGGAAAAGGTAGTCTTGGTTGTGGTGATTCTTGTTCTTCTTCAACTAATGTTTCCTCTCTTCTTTCAACTTCTTTCTCATGTTAATCCACTGGTTTTTGCCCTAAAAATTCTATACCACATCCTTTTATTTTCTTCCAACTTATAAGATGTATAGGATTTAAATCATTATGTGGGAATACTTTAGGGAATATTGGTAGTGCACCTATGGACATCTCTCTAAGATGATGAACAATTTTTCTTACTTGATTATCTATATTCCACAATGCGGCCTTTTGGTTCACTGATTCTTCTATTATTTCCTTGAGTATATCCCCAAAACATGTCATGAATGTTTCCAGTGTCTCTTCTAATGTATGGACCAAGATTGTCAGTGTGGGCCCTTGGGGTACTTGTTTTTAGTACCTTTATGGCCTATTTTGATATTCTTTCCCTTTTTTGTTGAGGCCGCCAATCCTGAAATTGATTACCATGATTATAATTAGTATTATTTTCATCTTCTATACACCTACCTTGGGAGTTTTCACCTGGCCCATCACAATTTCCATGTTCTTAGTCAATGACTCGAGCTGTGCTTCCATCCAGTCATTGTTGTTGACTGTTTCAATTCAATTTTGTCGTATCCCTTCTCCTTGCCACTGGAAACCATTGATCACCATTTTATCCAACAAGTTGTATCTCACTTCAGGTGAATTATTAATTAGTGATCTTCCAGCCACAATATCTAGAATTGAACTATTCCCCTGCAAAAACCCCTTATAGAAAATCTAGATTAGTAGCCATAGATATATACCATGATTGGGGAATTTTCATGTCATATCTTTAAAACATTCCTAGGAAGAATATAAAAATTCATCTTCAAATTTACAAAAGTTTAGAATGTTTACCTGTATTTCAATTGAATTAGAGGTGGGAAGAAGCAGGTGAGTAAGTTTCATTCCATTTCACCCCATGTCATGATGGATTTCACTTGAAATCTTTGAATGTAATCTCAAGATCTCTCATGTAATGAAAAGCCGAAACGACGAAGTCTTACTACATCACTTGAACCATTCTAGAATTGGAATGTGTCACAGAGATTAAGGAAGCTTCCCATATGTTTTTTTAGATCTTCATGTGGTAATTTGGTGAATTGTAAGTTATTCAAGATAATTGAAATTATTTTAGGCTAGATCTGTAAGTGGTTTACAACAACGAGGGGTGCTAGGATGCTTGGTTGCAATCCTATATCCAATGAACTCTCGTAGTCTTAAAGTGTCCATAGCCCATGATCTCTTTGAAGAATCCCAGTAGGTTGATTTTCCTCAATGCCTTCCATGGTTGGACCACTATTCTTTATCAGTCTTTTCTCAAGTTCATAATTGAACTCAAAGACTTATTTTCATTTTGAATGCATTTTGTAATTGTTCATTATGTTTTTAAAAATATGAAATTCATAGCATGTTCACACCCATTGCAAATAGAGAAATTGAATTAAATTAATAAAATAAAATATAATATTAAATATCTAAAAACTAACTTATAGACATCCCTAGAAATAGTGCTAGTTTTGATATGCTCATAAGGCATCGTTATTTTTCGATGGGTGTAATCAAAATACAAAATTTATAGAAACACAAACTATGATACTCAATTAATTAAAATGTAGTATTTGTAAGTTCAAGGTTGAAACAATAGATATGGTGAATTATTTTGATTAGGTTTTCAAAATATTTAATTTTATTAGATTGAAGTAACTGTTATGAAAAGATTGGTTTGTTTGATTTTAAGAAAAAAAGTAGTTTGTTTTTTTGGAAATAGTTTTTAGAAAATGAAAGAAGAAAGCAAAGGATGAAAGAGGATTTGTTTATTGGTTTGAATAAATATTTTGAAAATCATTCATGGGTTTTGTAATATTAGGTATAAGGTATGATTTTATTTTATAAAATTAGTTGATTAATCAAGGATTGGTTTTAGATTCAAGACAAGGGAGATCCAATGGTCATGTTATCCCCTCTTTATTTCAAAATTACCCTATTTCCCTTGGTCTGATAATTTAGGGGTTTTCAAAACCAAGTTGGTCTCAATAACATGTTTAAACCCGATTTACCCTAAATTTTAAAATGGTCATGCCTCCTTTAGGGATATCATTTGTACAATTTTAAATTTCCTTTAATATTAAAATATCAATGTCCATGATAAAAGAAAAATAAAGGGATTGGAAGTTAAAGATTAAATTATAGAAAACCAAATACATGAATAGAATAAAAATAAATCAATCCAAAAAATCCACCCCCATTCTATCACATAACTCTAAGAAAAGGAAATTTTACCCACTCATACCAATGACGATAGGATAAGGGGGAAGGATAAAAGAAAATGAAATCATAATAAAAGCATAGATGAAACTAGGGAGGACCCTAAACAACACAACTTCCCACTCAAAATTTTCGTCTACAGGATCTCCTCAACAACAGTAGGATGGACCTCCATTTATAGGCTCTATATGGTCTTAATTATTAATTAGGGATATTAAATATTGGTCCAAAAGTGGTCATGGGTAGGTCCCAGGTGTTAAATTGATTCCAAAATTAAAGATACATAAAATCTGGCCACTTAAATCTCATCCCTATTTTTTACATGATGTGTAACTCTTTCCTCACATGTACTAAAAACAAAACTTCATGATTTATGGGAATAATAAAAAAGTTTTATGGTTTGGAATACATGTGTCACACCATGAAACATGTCTTTTTAACTTTATGTTACTTTTCATCACTTCACAATGTGTCATTCTTTCAGTACTTTCATGGGTACACGATGTGTAATAATTACACGAAGCTTAATGTCAGTTTTCTACTAAGGAAAAATTGTTTTTCCTTAGTTATTTAGTTATTTTCCTTGGAATCACTCCATGATCATCTTAAAAAATTTGGTGTTGCGCCACGATCAAAACTTACAGTGTGAAGTGTATTTTTGTTCCTTTTTCAATTATCTCTTGTATCCTTCCATAAAACACAAAATGAGTTAAACCTTTCACAAATCAGTAAGAATAATCATTTAAATTTAGAAATCAACAAGTTTAAGCACCAAAAAATACATGCATGAAATATAGATTTCAATGATTCATGTAGGGTATCATTTGATGAGATAAAGTAGAGTCTCACCAAACCACTGATCATACAACCTCCATGGTGGGACCTACCATTTGATCTTTTGTGTGATGCTTTAAACATCATAGTTGGATAAATCTTATCTTAGAGGGTGGAAGGGTGGCCCCATGTGATTTATTATGTGTCAATGACTTTTTATTCAAAACCTGAAAATTACACCATAATAGAAAATGAGTTTCTTGTTGTTATATTTTCTTTATATAAATTCTGTTCATATTTATTTGGTTATAAAGTTATTGTTTTTTATGATCATGTAGCCCTAAGGATCCTCTTGAAGAATCCAAATACAAAGACCACACATATCTGATTGATGGTCCTTATTCATGAATTAGATATTAAGATAAAGGAACATAAGGTTTCAGAGAACTTGGTGGCAAAACACATGAGTAGGATTACTCACACACTAGAGGATGACACCTTGGACAAGGTACCACTTCAGGACATTTTCCACAATGGTAATATACATTTCATCTCAAGTATGCATCCTTATTATGTAGATTTTGTATACTACCTTGTTGCCTCTAAAATTCATAAAAATTTAAATAAACATCAAGTACGAAAATTAAAGAGTTAGTCAAGGTTTTATATAAGGGATGATTCTTAACTATGACACATGCGTAGTGACCAAGTCATTAAGATATACATGCACGATCCAGATTTTGAGTCTGTTTTTCATTTTTATCACACACTTTCTTGTGGTGGATACTTTAGACCCCAAAGGATAGCTAAGAAAGTCTTAGACTCTTGATTATATTGGACTATCTTGTTCTATGATGCTCATGTTTTTTGTAATCCGTGCTTACATTTCCAACACACTAGAGACATTTCATGGAGAAATGAGATTCCACAACAATTCATATTATTTTTTAATATTTTTTATGTATAGGTAATTGATTTTATGGGACATTTTCCATGTTCATTAGGTTTCTTATAAATTTTTTTCATTGTTGATTATGTTAGCAAATGGGTGGAGGCCAAAGCCACTAGGACTGATGATTTTCATGTTGTAGTAGATTTTTTCAAGACTAAAATTTTATGTAGGTTTGAAGAACCAATGGCCTTTATCAGTGACCAAGGGACACACTTTTATAATGAGAATTTCTATTCACTCCTTCAAAATTATTTGGTGATGCATAATACTTCTACTTCATACCACCTCCAAACAAATCGCCAGGCTGAGTTTTCAAATTAGGATTTAATTTTTTGGAGAGAACCGTGAAACCAAATTTAAGGGATTTGAGAAATCACTTGGATAATTCATTATGGTATTATAGGAATCCATAAAATACTACCATCGGTATCTCACCATTTCATATTTTTTGGGGAAATCCTACCATCTCCCTATGGATTCTGAGTATTTGGCATATTAGGTTATAAAGAAATGAAACATAGATTTGGACCAAGATTTACTTCAACATAAGCTAAAAATTCAAGAACATAAGGAGATTCTATTTTCATCATATGGAAAATCAAGGCTCTATAAGGAAAGATAAAAAGAATACCATGATAAAATGATCTAAAAATGGAGTTTCATGTAAGGGAGAAAGTCCTACTCTACAGTTCACGACTGAAGCTAATGACTGGTAAGTTTCATTCTAGATAGTTAGGTCCTTGTATTTCATCTAATATTTATTCTTATGGTGAAGTTTATATCACACAATAGGACATAATAAGGATATTTACAGTCATTGAGAAACATTTGAAACAATACATTAAGGGACTTCCTACTAATGCATTTGATTTTATCACACTGCATGACCCCATCATCACTTGAGAATATTAGATTATTTCTAACATTTTAACTTTTATATTATTTTTAATATTTAAAATTCTAAATTTCATTTGCACATATCATCTCATAGGTTCACATTGAAGACAATGCTAGATTTTATGTTTGGAAGAGGGGACAACATTTTGGGGTAGCTATTTAGTATTTTCTTTTTTGTGTTTTCTGTGTGTATTCTGTAAGTTTTTTTTGTTAAATTAAAAAAACATATCATGTAGCATACTCATTTAAATGTGGAACATATAGAAAATTTATGTTTTCAAAATGCATAGGTATCATGATAATCATGAGACATATTTCATCATCAAGGGTTGATGTTTATAAAAATAGAAGCCATCAATGATATGATTGGCTGTGTCATTATAAATACTTTTAGATTTTAACGATTTTATTTTAATATTTTTACCTGGAAAATTATGTCGTTTATTTCTCCACACAAATTTTCATGCAGCCATGACTTGTGAAAATTTTCCTACCCAATTGAAGGTATAAACTAGTTAGGTAAAAAATCATCTTATATCAATGGTTGATCCATACGTTCATTTATCTTATGATCAGTTTCATTAATATTCCAAATTGATCTATGCATGTATACTAGATATCTGATATTTGTATACCCTAAAAAAACAAAAAAAATATATTATCTTAATAAAGAGTGGAGTGATGAAATGTACAACATTTGGGGATATCTAGGTCGAGAGATTAAGGTTTGACTTTCAGGAATGCATAAGTGGGTGGGTCATGAAATTTGAATGCAAAGCAATGTAGAATAGATTCAATGAATAAAACTAGGTAAGAAGAATTATTTTACTTGACCTAAATATACTAAATAGAGGGTGTATATTTGAGTTTGAAATTATTGGCACACACACAAATGTGTAGAATTAATGGAATGGTAGACCCATAACTTGTTTCTCTATAATTAGTATCATTAATCTAACTAGTTTTTTTGATACAATTTATGAAAAAAAAATTTTAATATTTATCAATATTGACTCTTTATTAGATTCTTACTTTTCCTATATTTCCACTGTGGAATGGGAAATAAGAACATGCATATCTTGTCACAATTTTCTGGAATAAAAGATATGTGACTACCAAGAAGTGAAAAAGGGTAAGTGTAGGGGAGTTGATAAAACACAGTTTTATTAAATATTTTATTTATAAAAAATGACATAATTTTTGTAAATTGTTCTAAATATGTTTATTTATAGAATATTTGGGATTAGATCATTCATTTCAATATTTGATGAAAATTTCAGTTTAACACCTTCAAAAGTGAACTGTAGTATTTCAACCATAAATAATTTATTATGAGTTATTTGAACTTAAGATATTATAATAGTGTTCCTAACTCAAAGGAATACAACTTTTGTTTAGGAAATTTTAGTTGGATAGTGCATTTAATTGGACTAAATGGGTTGTGAAGTCAAAGCTAGACTAGACTCACTATATTGGATACCGCTTCAGTATTTTGGTCATAACTTCTTCATATGAGATTGGATTGGGCCCAAATTCTGTAGGGATTCTATAAGAACATATTTTTAACAAAATAAATTCTTATGATATAATGTTCATGCTAATGAGGTTAAATAATCAGTTCATGTTGAATTAAAATATGTTTTTTAATTTCTCATTCACACTTGAAATGTCTTGAAAACCCAGCCTCTCTTCTACTCTATAAATATGTATCTTTATTCTATGTATGGGTTGGGAAGTTAATTAGTTTTTTTATGGATTAGGATATGTATATACACTCCAATTCACAAAGAATTTCAAGAGGGGTATCTCTTGGAGTAAGTATCCCTTCATTAAACCCTTCTTCTTCTTCTTCTTCATGTTGTAATATTTGTATTTGTGTAATAAATTTATTAGTTTATCTTAAAATTATTATGTTTTGTTCAATTTTATTATTTTATAATTTTCCTCTTTAGGATGGAAATCAGGAGTATAAACATGATTGGGGTATACCCTTTCTAAACCTTTACACATGAAAAATGTTTTTATGATGACTACACCACCCCTGAAAGAGTAGTTTTTCTTAGTTATCCATATAATTATCACCTTATTCACTTATTTGTTCTAAATAAACAATATTATTTAATTCACATAATATGATACATGAATTCTGTTTTAAAATTAAAATAAACTAAGCAAGAAATTGAACAATTAACACAAAAATTGTGAGGTCGAGTAATGTGTGAATTGTGAGAGCACGATCTTAATCATTTAAAAAACACACAGGATAAATTTGTAGAGTTCAAATATAATCCCTAAAATAAATTAATCCTCAATTATCATATGGATATTATCCCTAATTAACCAATAATCATAATATATACTTGGAATTAAATTCAATGTAGGGTTCTATGAATGCATGTTTCAAAGCTACCATAGAGTTTAATTCATTTCATATTTGTGGTTGAGGTAAATTATCATGGGGTTTTAGGATTAAAAAATTTGGGGATCACAATTAAATGGATTTTAGTTTGAATTATAATTATTAATAATTAAGTTTATAGGTATAGTTAGATTGATTACTCTTTCTAAAATAATTTCTAAAAAAACATCTTCTCATTGCGTTTTCTCAATATATTTTCAAATAAAAATTCAATCGTCTTCCAACATACTTCTTATTGTTTTATAAATGATAAAACCCCCCCATAATTTTATGTAATGTGTTTATTTTATTTTATTCTAATTTTAAAATACCTTTAATATGTTTTTATAATTACATCCTCCTTTGATAGACGACCTTGGTAAGCCACTCTACTACCCCTAAAATACCCAAAAAACCACACATCATTTGAGAGTTCCCATGACAACACCTTTCAGTTAGCCTGATTGTTTTTGGAAGAGATGTGTTTATTCTTGTGGGGATGTGGGCCAACTATTTTTGGGTGATGTGTGACATGAAATTTCTTATGGGGCGGCTTTTAGTGTGGGTTGTGCGTGGAGGTGGAGGGCACGTGGTTGATGTCCAACTTATTCATGACACCCCACTACTCTCGTTATAGAATTGTTTGAGATGTGATGGACCAAGTGTTTTTAGGTGAGATATGACCATGCCTTTGGGATGGTGGCCCAAGTGTTTTTGGGCGAGATGTGATGTGACCATGATTTTGGGGTGGTATGGTATATATAAGAGATAAGAGTACCAAGACATATGATGCTGGTGTGTGAGAGAGACATACCATCGAGAAAGCGGCGTGGGGTACCCTTATCGATGTGATTCTAATTATATTATATTACTCGGGTTACATTATTTGGTGAGCATGCCTTGGTGTGATTATGGTGGATTGTTATCCTATTTAGCTACTGGTGGTTCTATTATTTTCTCATGGGTGCATTAGTATGCTTCATTTACATGTGCATGATGGAATTTGGTTTTCTTACTCAGTATACTTATATAATCAACCAATGTATATATAAACCATTTTTAGGTTTCCAGGGGGATTATTTCAACCGTGCTAGATATTACTAGATCAAAACTTTGGATATCTATAGTTTCGTTTCTTTATCTTTTTCCCTTAGGTATTTACTTTTGGATACTTTTACTTATATTAGTTTTATTTATACATTCATGTGTGATGGTTTTGGATTTCTTTTATATTATGTTATGGATTTTATTGTGGACGATTCATCCTATCCCCCGGTCCTATTTAAACCATAGAGGGTAATTCCTCTCATACATGATATTTTTATACCCTTAGTGCTAGTTTCCATCTCAGGGCCTACTGGAGGCGGGACATGGTGGTCATTATCTCTCTCCCCTCATTGTGGTATATTTGGAGGGAGTGGGTCAAAAAAGAGTGGTATCAAAGGAGTCATTGAGAGATAGTATGGATTTTGGAGTTAGGTAGAGTAAGGATTTCATGGGTTGGTATAGAAACAATGCCAGTTGAACATGGTGCGTGACATAGGCTAGAGAGACTAGCTCAAACATGGGATTTTAGGCCCCCGAGGATCTAATGCACGGACTCTGAGCTTATTTAATGACCAAGTCATGTGGACTTTCTTACACTGTAGAGACCTAGGAGAGGTACATGAAACATTGTGAATTGTTTTCTTGTTTGAATTTGATTTTTTTTGGAAAGGTTGGAATAAATAAAATTAATTAATACGATTCTTAATAACATCCCATACTACCTAGGCTTATGAAATATTTGTTGATTATTTTAGATATGGATCTTGTTTGTCATCCTCATGTTGATAAAGCAGTTGAGGTTCATCAGGTTGATCCAATTTATCAGCATAGAGTTGATTTGACAGAGGAGGATGTGGCTTAGTAGAGGGAGTTGTGTGATTTCCAGCGGCATGCTTTGGGGAAGTACGAGGGTAGTGTTTCAGATGTGGAGAAAGAGAGTTGTCTATAGGATCTCAATGTTATTTTCAATTTGATCTGATCCTTGGTGGGATACTAGGTCTCATGGGAATCCATTAAGATGAAAGGATCTTCACATCAATGGTTGATGTTGTATTTGGGTGAGCAGAAGGAGATAAATGTTTTGTGGACCAAATTCTATAAGGAAATTTGGTCAGAGTTCCTTTCGAAGACTATGATGGCATTGAAGAGGTGGAAAATTCTTTCTCCTAAATAGGAGAGTATGTTAGTGTGGAAATTGGGAATCATGTTCAAGGCCCATCTTCATTTTTCCCAAATATTTTTACAGACAAGGAGTCTCATTTGAGACGTCTTGAAGAGGCAACAATCCTTATATCTAGTATGAATTCACCCCCTTTACGTTACCAATATATCTAGAAGTTCCTAATAAGAAATAGGTGATCAAGTATCTGCACTCATGAAAAGGTTATTCATGATAGGGGAACCATTAGTGTTTTTCGAGGAACAGATTTGTCGGTTATATGTCACAATTACTAGGGTCTTCAAGGTTTTGAACAATGGGGATTCGACCTAAAAAATTTCCCTTTCGACCTTCCAGGGATAGTGGTTTCCATGATTTTCTTGGGGGATTTATGCCAGTGTATTTTTTCATGGAATTCATGGCCTTTTCTAATAATAATTCCCATGCTTACCTGAGTTCATTTTGGTGGAGGTGGACTAGTTCAGTGCCATACTTAGCAGTAGTTTTCTATGAAACCATTTCAATTATAGGATAAACATTTTTTTTCTCTACTAAGGGGAGGTGGACCAGGAAGAGGAAAAACTCAGTATGTTCCTCATGTTTAGGGACCCTGACCTAAGCATGTTCATGGAGGTGGTTTTCATAAGATAGGCATAGGAGTTGGGCATGGTTAGTTACACATAGTGGGGGAAGCAGTGCTAGAGGGGCTAGAGATCCTCATAGGTATGACCCATTTATTTAGTACTCATATTTATTCCTTGTTTGATTTGGGAGCCTCAAACTCCTTTGTTACACCCACTCTAGCCCATACTCTTGGAATAGAAGTAGAGAGGGTTCCTGTTCCCCTAGTGCTGACTATGCTAGTTAGCAGCCAGACCAGCTTGTTTGATGCCTGTTGGGGGTGTAGACTGATGATGGGGACTCATCAGTCCTATGGGGATATTTTATTGATATAGATGCATCCATATGATGTTATACTTATAATCTACTGGTTTTATTCTATACAAGAATTTATTGAATACTTTTGAAGGAGATCAATTTTCTCAGATGTTGATGGACAATGTGTGGTTTTCTTTGGTGATTGGGGTTGTTTGGTGGACAATCGACACGTGGATACCCTTTTTTATTTATTAGATATGATTTCTATGGAACTAGTAGAGACTCGGATGGAATAGGTTCCTAGGGTAGTTCGTGAGTTCTTGGATGTTTTCCCATCGGAGGCTGTGACACTACCCCCTCTACTTTATGTCAAGTTTGGGATAGTCTTTAAATCTAGTGCTTCTCTGATTTTGATGGATTCTTATCAGATGACACCTTATGAGTTTCAAGAGATGAGGATTCATATAAATGATATGATAAAAAAATTTATCCAACCTAGTGTATCACCGTGGGTTGATCTAGTGTCGTTCTCCAAGAAGGGTAATGGTAGTTTGAGGTTGTTTATAGACCTCTAGATGTTGAACCAGGTGATGTTCAATAACCGTTACCCTCTTTCGAGGATAGATGATCTTTTAGAACAACTGAGAGGAGTGAGTTTGTTTTCAAAGATTGATCTATGGTCTAGATATAACTAGTTGAGGGTGAAGGAGGGAGATATCCCAAAGACTACCTTCAGATGAAGGTATGGGCACTTGGAGTATTTAGTCATGTCATTCAGTGTTATGAACACACCAACCATGTTCATGGGTCTTATGAACTCTATGTTATGTGAGTTGTTAGAACATTGTTTCATTTTATTCATCGATGATATCTATATTTACTCAAAGTCACAGAGGGAGAATGATGATCATCTCAAAAATACCTTGAATGTGATTTTATGCCACCAACTTTATATAAATATATCCAAGTGTATGTTTTATACATGAGGTTAATTTCCTTAGGCATATGGTGTCTCATCATGGTGTTTCGGTTGACCCATCAAATGTTGAGTAAGTTTTTTATATAGAGACACCCAAGAATGTGGTATAGGTTTGCAGTTTTCTCGGTCATTCATGCTATTATCTGAGGTTTGTACCTAATTTATCTCGAGTTACATCACATTTGATAGCTTTGAATAAGAAGAACTAAGCTTCTATGTGGATTGATCAGTTCCAAGAAGCTTTTGGTTACCTAAATGGGGAATTGGTCAGTGATCTAATGCTTCAATTTCCTGATAAGGGGGTGATGTTTGAGGTGTTTTGTGATGCTTCCCGTATGGGCTTGGGATGTGTGATGATGTATCAATGAGTGATGATCTCTTATTTGTCTAGGTATCTAAGTCCCGATGAGCATAACTATGCCACCCATTATTTGGATTTATCAACGATTGTGTTTGTGCTGATTTTGTGGAAGCATTACCTCATTGGGGAACACTTTTTGGTCTTCATGGATTATAGGAGCTCGAGGTATATATTGTCTCAACATGACATAAACTTATGAATATTTAGGAGGATGATGTTTATTGAGGATTACAATTTTTAGATATCCTACACCTTATAAAAGGGGAAGGTTGTGGTTGGCACTTTGAATAGGATGTCGTGGAAGGGTATTTTTTAGGAGTATGGAGTTTCTTAGAGAGTGATGGATGAGTTGGAAGCCTTGGACTTAGATGAAAGGGTGGAAAATAGTAGAGTTTGTTTGTTTCAGTTTACGATGTAGTCTTCTCTGATGCATAAAGTGGAGGATCCTCAATGGGAAGACTCAAAGGTAGAGGTGATGTTAGATCATGTTGACCATGGTGATGATTCAGAGGTATGAACATAGTATGGTCAGAACCGGGTATTGTTTTGTGGGAGGTTGTTTTTTATGATAGAGATATGTAGGGGTGTGCTTCGTGAGTTTCATAATTCACCTTTTGTAGTACACCCAAAAGTTTATAAGATGTACCATGGTTTGAGAATGTAGTTTTGGTGGGTTAGGATGAAACACGAGGTGTTGGAGTTTGTGGAATAGTGCTTGGATTTCCAATAGATAAAGGTAGAGCATCATGTTAGTGGTGGTTTGTTATATCCTTTTGATGTTCCCAAGTGAAAATAGGATGAAATATATATATATTTTACTATAGGATTACCTAGATCTCAGGGATGTTGCAATTCCATCTGAGTGACCATGGATTGGTTAAGGAAATTAGACCACTTCTTAGAGATCAGTAGTCGGTCATAGTGGATGATTTAGCCAAGAGGTATGTAGATGGGGTGGTGTGGTTGTATGTATTTTCAAGGTCCATTGTCTTGGATTGGTAAAAATGTTTAGACTCATAATTCTAGAGGTTATTACAACATTCTTTTGTCACTCAGCTATGCCTAAACACTATTTCTACCCCCAAACAGATGGGAAGACGGAGTACCCCATATAGACGCTAGAGGAGATGTTGTGGGTGTATGTCTTGGACTTTGGTGGATCTTGGGTATGAAAATTTCCCTTAGTTGATTTTTCTTATAATAATATCTACCACTCTATTTTCATGTCTCTATTTTATGATTTTTATGGGTGGTCGAGTCATTATTTGTTGGGCTGGAATGAAGTTGGGGGGGGGGGGGTAGAAATTCTTGGTCTCAATGTGGTGCAGAGCATGACGAAGAAAATTTAGCTCGTTTATGAGAGGATGAAATATGAACAAGACCAGAATAATTCTTATACCTATCAAAAGAGGAGGCCCTTGGAGTTTTAGGTTGGGGACCATGTGTTCTTAAAGGTTTCCCCTCGATGTGGGTAGGAGAGGTTTGGAAGAGGGATTAATATTTCTCCCATGTTTGTTGGTCCCTTTGTGGTGCTATTTTAAGTTCATGAGATGGTGTATCAATTGGAGGTTCCATCAAAACTATAGAGGATCCATGACATCTTCTACATCTCACATCTTTTTTTAGTATATTCATGATGACACTCGTATCATTGACTAGGGAGAGTTAGATATTTAAGATTACACGATGTTCTTGGAGCGGTCAATAGAGATCCAAGAACAACAATATTGGGATCTACATGGATGGAACATTCCTTTGGTTCATGAATTATAGAGGCATGGTGGCCTGGAGGAGAGTACATGGGAGATACATAGATGTGTTCCCAATACCTGAAGTTTTTTTTAGTTTTTATTTTCTCTTTTTGTTTTGTTTTGTGATGTTATGTTTAGACATTGTTTTATCTGATAATCTATCCTACCTATTTTTTGTTTTTTGTTGTGTGATGTGTGATAATGTACTAACATATGAAATGGGTAGGACTTAATTCCTAATCGAGATGCATTAGCTGTGATGAGATTAATCCCATGCGACTGAGTCAGTGCCTCCCAAAGTAGATAATATCTCGACATGAAGGATAGAATTACCTAATTCATGTGTTTGGTGTGGTGTGGTTGGTTGGCTAAGATAGTTGTTGGTTTGGGATGTATATAGGTTGAGATGGTTACAATGATGTGGCAGTGTGGTGGAGAGGTTTTGTAGGATTTTTGTGGCCATTTAGTTTGGCATGATTGGATGGAAGTAGAATTTGAGGTATGACAAGATCCTTGATAGGTATCTTGTAGGGTGGTTGTTTGGACCCCTTTAATTCTAGGATTGGTCTGAATTCTCAAGGGTGAGAATCATTTTAGAGTTATCTGATGTAATAGTATGTGCCTTCTTGGTCTATTAATTTTCTAGTTTTGATGGTTAGATGTGTTAGGGGGCGTTTTTAGTAAAGGTTGCAGTTGTAGTAGAGCTATTACAAGAGATACATGTTGTTCAAATGTATTAAACAATGTGTAATGATGGTTTACGACATGATTAGTTGGTTAGTTCATGACTTATACGTGACTAAGGTTTCTCCCATGAAAATGGTATACATCGTGTAAGTGGGATACTTGACATGTAATAAATTAGACTATTTATTCATTCGAGGTGACACGATTTTCAATGAAAGATTGAATTTTACAAAACCTGAGGATTACACATTGTGTAATGGTTACACGACATGAAACCTATGGGATTATGGGTTTTAATTCCCTTTATCATTTGAATTTATTTTCTTTCAGTCACCTCCTTTCCCTCTCATTTTGGTAGAGACCTAGGAACCATGAGGATTTCATCAATCCCTCTTCCTTCTACTTTGATCCTTTGGTTATGATGGATCACTATTGTCAATCTGTGGAAGGTTCACCTACATTTCATGATTGGTTTTCTTTCATTCTTCTTTTGGGGATTCATTTCAACGATGTTGTTTTGGTTTGGGGTGTGTTTTGGTTTGTGTTTTCATAATCTTTGGGTTTGGTGTAGGTTTATATATGATTTCGTATGGTGTGTTCATTGTTTTTGGGTGTTCTTCTTCTCCCTTTGGTGCACAACGAGTTGACAAAGATTATTTGTGGTAGTGTATCCCTTGCTTCAATTTATTGTTTATCATGTGGGGGGGGGGTTGTTTTTTTTAATTTATGGGATATGGTTATGATCGATTTATTGAAGATAAATAATTTATTAAATTGAAATTGAAAGGGTAAATGGATTTGATTCACATGTTTTTATAAATTTGATATTATTGTGATATTGTAGATTGTATGGGCTTGATTCCCCACTAATTTTTTTTATTGTTTGGAGTTTTATTTCTATTGGTTGATATGTGTTGTGACTATTATGACTATTGTAATTATTGTGATATCAACCTAAAATGAAAATTGGTTAACCACTTATATTTTGGAAATTAAATGGTTTCCCCAAGATTTTGGATGGTGTGATAACACCTATAAAATAAAGTGGAATGTGATAAAGGCCTCTTGTAAATATGTAAAATGATCTTGATGTGTTGTGATGTGTGGAAATGATTGTGTGAATGTGATGTGTGACTGATTCATGGTTGGGGAATCTGGGGATGATGGTTTTTTTGTTGTTCTTTTGGGGTAGTGAGATGGCGGTTGTTTGGATGTGATTTTGGGTATATGAGGTGATGGTTTGTTTGGTCATGATTTTGGGTTGGGTGGTGGTTGTTTGGCTGTGATTTTGGGGTGGTAAGGTGGTTGTTGGGATGTGCTTTTGGGGTGGTGAGGTGGTGGTGTTATTGGGATGATGATCTATATATGATATGTTGTTTCTTTGTCCTATATGCATGAGTAGTGATGGAATAATGACATGTTCAATAATGATTGAAATGAAGTGGGTTAGTTTGGTTAATGGGTTGGAAATAGATAAGGAATAATTAAATGGCATGTTGTGTGGTAAATCATGGTTTTTGATAAATAATGAATATATTGGGATGATTAATTTAAATCGATTGGAAATGTGATATGGGGATTATGGCATGTGGCTTGTGTGGTGTTTTGAATTTAGAGGCAGTAGAAGAGGTGGCGATGTTGTGAGTTGATTAGTGTTTGGTTTTGAACCCATATATTGGGATTATGTGTGGATACACACTAACACACACACACACACATTCTTGAATATTACTTGGGATTTCTATATGCACTCCACCCATGTTGAGCACCATGTTCCTACACCCACACAGTCACACATATGGGGGTGTTTTTCCCAACATCCGGTGATGAGGAAAGATGGATGGGTACACACTCTTTCCTACTCTCTCTTCCAGGAGAGGTAGGTATTTCATGGACTGTGATGACCATATGTCTATTAGTGCATTAGATTGTTCTTGTGTTAGCCCATGTTTTTTTGAGCAAGATGTGACCATGCTTATGGGGAGGTGGCCCATGTGTTTTTAGGTGAGGTTTGACATGCCCATGATTGTGGGGGTGGATTCTAGTGGTGGTCATGAGTGGTAGGAGAAGGGCATTAGATTGATATCCTATATGTTCATGATGCCCTACTACTCTAGTTACGGCAGTGGATGAGATGTGGTGGACGAAGTGTTTTCAGCTGAGATGTGACCATGCTTGTGGGGCGGTGGCATAAGTGTTTTCAGGTGAGATGTGATGTGACCGTTCTTGTGGTGTGGTGTGGTATACTAAAGAGATGGGAGTACCATGAGGTACGATGTTGGGGAGTGAGAGAGGCATACCAGTAGGAAAGCAGTGTGTGGTACCCTTATCGATGTGATTCTTATTATATTATATTACTTTTATTTCATTATCTGGTGAGTGTTCCATGGTGAGGTTGATGTGGATAGTTGACCTATTTAGGTGTTTTTGGTTCTACTATTTCATAACGGGTGAAGTAGTATGCTTCTTTCACATGTGCACGAGAGACCTTGGTTTTATATTGAGTATACTTGTATGCTCACCCTATGTGTATATAAATTGGTTTCAGGTTTCTTGGAGGATTATGTGGACCATTATAGATATTACTAGGTCAGACCTCGGGATATCTACTATGTCACTGCTTTAACATTGCTTTTGGGTATTTACTTTTGGAGACTTTTTCTTGTATTAGTTTTATTTATACAAGTATGTGGAATGGTTTTGGATTTCTTTTATATTATGTCATGGAGTTTATTGTGGATGATTCAACTTATCTTCTAATCTTGTTTATATCATAGAGGGTAATGCCTCCCATACATTATATTTTTATACCCTCATTACTAGTCACCAACCCAAGGCATCCAAGAAGCTGGACTCAAGGGTCATTATGTTTCTCCCCTCATTGGGGTATCTTTGGAGGGAGGGGGTCATGACAATCAACATCATAGAAGAAATGATCCCAAGTTAAGGAATTTATTTTCATTATATCTAAATAAATTAATTATAATTTTGATGTGAAAGACCCTCACTCGGGATTTTGGGAAACTAAATATTAAAATAAATTTTAATACAACACCCATCAATTGGTACTTCCATTATGCCCGGAACTAGAAAGTGGAATCAAAGCAGTCATGTTTTAAATTTATAATTACTTATTATTGATCTATAATCAATCGTGGTTCAATGTTTCATTTATTATTATTTATTATTTAATCCAATTTGAATTAAAATTTTATCAATATATTAATAATGTTCATTTAGTGTTTCATTTTCTTAAAGGACTAAGAACAGATGAAGAACGAATGGAGATTCCATCGAGAAGTGCCAAAAAATATGGTCGATAAAACTGGGTTACACGATGTGTAACCAGAGTATAATTCATGTACCCATATGAACTGCACCTAGATGTTTAATAGGATACACGATATATTGGGAACTTAATTACACGCATTCCATTTATTATAAACTACATGTAGACCAAACCAATTTTCCACACAGGATGTCAGATTACATGGCGTGTAGCTAGCGTACACAACGTGTAGTTTATATGAGTTATTAGCAATCCATATGGTCATTATACATGGTCAAACTATGTGAGACTAAGGGGCTGGAGAATTTATAATGTACATGACATGCATGTTGAATAAGCGTTGTGTAGTTCATCATTTCTCACATCCAAAATACACACCGAGCCATTCAGTGAGAACAATATACACATGACATAAGGGATACATAGCATGTAGCAGGCTTGTACACACCGTGTAGTACAATCGAGTTACACGCCTAAGAAGAAGTGTTTATCTCAAGAACATAGTAAGAGGATACATGGTGTGTAGCTGACAATGTACACGTCATGTATTCCAACCGAGTTATCATGCCAAATCCCCACATGTGTAACCCAGATACACGACAACCAAGGTACACAACATGCACCTGGATAATAAATATTATGTAGTCTCCCAATAAAATACAGAACTAAATAACATTAAATTGCGAATTTTAACATTAAAACTTTATTACTTTGATCGACACTCAAAATGTTGGAAAATTTAATAATAGTTTTAAATAATTTTAAATGCTCAATTAATTTATTGTATAATTGATTTTTTAATCTATTTTTCATGAATTCCATAAAGATGGATATCTTCAAATGAATTAATATGGTCATTAAGATAAAAAGGAATTAATTAATTAATTAATTAATTAATTAATGTAGTTATGTTTATCATAATAATAAATAATGAATAAGAAATGAATGTTTATAAGTTATTTTTGTGTATTAGTTTCATGTTTGACTGATCATGAACTTGACCATGACCTATGCATGTGTTAAAATTTATTTAATTTAATTTATTTCATGGTTTTGAAATTATTAACGTAAATTTACGGTTTCTGAGTTATCCCTCTTCCATTATTATGTAGGACCTACATTTCCAATATTATTTATGTAATCCAATTTAACCAATCCTTTGGTTATCCTCATATACGTGTGAGTAATAAATACTTTTTATTAATGGAGTATCTCAAGGCACATGGAGGAGGTTCAAGACATAACCATTACGATTACATATCATGTGATACAAAAGTGGACATGTGGAATTCTGAAACTCATGCCAAGAATGACAAAATAATTTACTCCCCTATGTCTAAGGTTGGTTATTATCCGCTCAATAAATCAACTATTTGATAAGCTCATAATTGGGTAACTTATTATTTATTTATTTATGTCTTATGTATTATTTATTATATGGATTCAAGACCACTATCATATAATTAAATGAATCAATGTGAAAATATAGACTTTAAATAAATGGATTATGCATAAATGTTTTATCCAGTATGGTTAATTAATTAAGTAAAATCCACTTAATATTAACAAGTTATGTAAAGGATAAAACAAGATAAAATTTATTCATAATAAATTAAAATCGATCAAAAAATATTAAGTTATATTTGGGATTTCATTACTTGATTTAGAATAAAAGTCTTAGAAGTAAGTTTTTGACCAACCATTGTTGGGACACGTACTTCGAACGTGGAGTTCTTATGTTAGTTTTGTGTTGAATTAACCATCTTACATCAAAATAACTAGCCCTTGCTAGAATTAATGTAACTTGGAGGCAGGGGTTGAGGATGTAGAGACCTGTTTTTGACCCATATGACTTTGGAATATATCTAGAAATATTTTCGGAGCCAGGCACTAAGACAACGTGCGATTCCAAGGCCCTTTGTGCCCGAAATTAATTTTATAAAAATATTTTATATTGTGAATTCACATTTTCTTAAAGGAAATAGGATAAATCCTAAAATTAATCATGGATAAAAAATCTAAGACCACGGTTGAGTCTAGAATATGAGGTTTACCCTAGGAACAACCTAAAATTTATCGGTGTGGGGAATTCAAATATCGTGACCAATGGCGGGTGTGTTTAGTTAAATGAATCATTAAATTTTTTTATTTAATTTAAATAACCTAAAATATAAATCCTCTATTTAATCTCCATTATAGTATATCTCTAGGGTTAGATGCATAACCCTGAGACTATTGAGAGGTTTCTCCTTTCACCTCTATTGGAGAATCAGAATATGACAACAACGAGTCTCTAAACCCAGGTAGATCGAGACACTATGAATGTAATGAATCATCACCTTTATTTGAAAGAATGTTATTCATCGATGAACGATCCAAAACTTAGTATGAATCACACTTTTTGGATTCTGTCCTATTTGATTAAATTTATTGAGTATGATCGATTATATCTCTTTGATGTGCACTAATTGAACTTTTTCATGTGCTAGAGTATTAACTTCAAATTGATTATTCAATCTATATATACTGATCCATGATTTCTCACCCAATGTACCCAATTTTATTTATTTTCCAAGAATGCTTGGACAATGATTGTTTCACACTTTTTTCTTGTTCTTTTCCCCCTTTGTTCTGCATGTTCTTCACAGATTGGCCTATGGGGTCTCGATTCGACGTTGCTGGGCGGGATCAAGCCTGATCATAACGCCAGAATTCATGAGATGAATGATTTTTTTGAATCAAGGATGAGAGGGGATAAATTGTGAAATAAGAGGTGATAGTTTCATTTATTTGGGATTGGTGACAATGAAGGTGAAACATGAGGAATGTAGTGCATAAAACAAATCACCTGGACAAATTGAAATTCAATTTATGACCAACAGACAGTTGAAAGTGGTGGTCTAAGGATTCCCCATCAATTTCGAGCAAGTAAAATTCTTGGATTGATGTGGAAGAGGTGAATCTATAATTCCATAGTAGATCTGGGAATTCTATAAAAGTACAGACTACATCCCATATAGTTCATAAGAACACATTATGTGTAGGATCTTCACTACGATGGATAGGGTTTCATGTGATTATAATAATCAGACACCATGTGGGAACTGTACATGCCATGTGACACATGTAATGGGGAATTGATGTCTACTCTAAGAGTACATAGGTATAGGAAAAACCAGACACATTCCGTGTATTGGAACATGGATAGGACACACAGACACAAACCAAAGGACATGGTCGAGACCCTGTGTGGGTGTAAATTACATGTACCAGAGTAAACAAATAAGGAAAAGAGTAAAAAATCACAAAAAGGAGCACGAGAAGGACCTCGGGTGGCTGAGGCATGTCTTGTAGTCACTCTACATTCTATGCAGAACTATATGGGTAGCGAGTCGTGTATCGAAAAGGACACGACCAGATTGGGACCACACACTATGTGGGTCCCCCTACATGTCATGTAACCCTAATTTTCTTATGAGGAAACTTAACCTTTAGTATATCATTTTTTTAGACTCAGATTTTGGCCCATGAGTAGCCTATCCAGGGCATTTTTTTCAATTATAACACAATGATGTCCTTTTTGGTAGATTTTAAGATATGACATGAGATTTTATGAGAATGATTCTAATTTAAGTGATGATCAATGATGGTAGTGATTGGGTCGGATCATCAGAGAGATCAGAGTAGCATCCTCCTACTGGGTTGATCATGGGTCCTCAATTGACTATTAGAGTGGAACCCTCTATCCGAAAAAAGAATGGGTACTATATCGACTATTATAGTGGCACCCTCGTATTAGTATGGGGCATGGTTCCTCTACCTATCTACCAAGAGGAATCCTCCTACAGAGTCAGGTCATGAGTCCTTGACCACTAGAGTGGAATCCTCTTGCTAAGAAGGGTATGGGTTGTCTATCTACCATCTGTGTGGAACCCTCTCATGGTATCAGGGCATGGGTCCTTGGACACTTGAGAGGAAGCCTCCAAATGGGCTGTACATGGGTCCTCTATCGATTACTAGAGTGTAACACTCCTGCTGGTACAAGGCATGAATCATCTAACAACTATTGAGTGGAACCCTCTTATGGAGATTGGGCATGGATCCTTGAACATCAGAGTGGAACCCTCCTTCAAGGACATGGCATGGTCCTCTATTTATTTATTGAGTGGAACTATAATATTGTACCAAGGAATGGTTCTTCTACCTAGATTTTGTTCCCCTTGACTATGCAATATAGTGTCATGGTGTGGCTTGACATGAATGTTTCTACTAGAAATATATGAAAGATTATGTGAACCATGGATGGACCACTTGGAACTGATGAATATTTTTCTTGTACTAGTTTTTAGATGGATATACCCTTTCTATATTGTTTGGGAATCATTAGTTTGACCATATATATATATATATATATATGTATGTATGTATGTATGTATGTTATTTTATTTGGTCACTCTCTTTATTGGGTTGAGTTGTTTGTCTATCCCTATAATGCATCTTAATACCCCTTCATCTTTCAGGGTATCCTACTAGGTATTTATATACTCACCCTGCATGGAATTTTCCCACATATGTTGTGTCTTAGGCAGACTACATACATGTCAGAGGCGATTAAAGAGGAGCATAGGGATACGTAATGTATTTGACTGAGTACGGTGGTTTGGGATTGGGGATCTAGATCTAGGAACTCTCATTATTTTACTTTTCCATTTTTTTCAGGTTGGGACATCATTCTAGTTGGGTGTATGTTTTTCCCCTTTACTTTTCAATTTTCACTATCGTACTCTTTGTATTCCATAGAGGTTATTAATGTAATTTTATTACTCTAGATGTTGCATAATTTTTTTATTCCTATACACTTCTACATTGAGATGTTCAGGTGTGTGAATATAGGTACATTAGGAAAATACCACCCATACTATTTATACACTTTGACACTTGTCACCGTCCCCTGGCCTATGGAGGTGAGCTTAGGGTTGTTGAAACTTAATCCTCATTAAGTCAGGTTATGAAAAATTGATATAATATGTGTTTTGTTCCTTGGTATGATGTTTGGAGTAGTCCCATTATGATGATTTCGTTGGGATTTAGGGAAAAAAATTCGAAGTTTCTCATGTGTGGTCCTTAGGAAGGGAACCCAGTGTTAGTGTGGTGGTTGATGTATCCTTACACCAGGACTCTGACTACCTACTTGTCAACTCAAAAAAAGACAATAGTTGTAGGGATAAATGGAAGATGCATAATATATGATTGAATTTTTGAATATCCTTATTGATTTAGCTCCCCGTTGTATATATATGCTCATTTAAATGTGGTCCATCTTGATTAAATTGTCAGGATGTCTCCATGGTAACAAACAACTAGGTTACTAGTTACGAATTGTGATGACGATATAATGTTTGATGAGGCATCGGTTCAGGGTCCATCTTGTGATATCCTTCCTTCAAGTGGATATAGAGAAACACCCCCCCCCCCAATTGAGCAGTAGATCATACTAGCAGATCATGCTGAGGATGAACACATGCTTTACACACTCTATGAGTTCCAAAGCTAGAGGCCACTGAGGTTCCATGGTGATCTGGATCCCCAGGGAGTGGAGGATTAGATAGAGTCAATGGTCTATGTTTTCAGGATTATCCAATAATCAACATATCATGTGGCTGCCCTGACATATATCCTTTTCCAAGAAGTAGTTGGCCACTGGAGGAGTCTTTTTACACATATGCATGATGATTCAACACACTCATAGACCGAATTCTATCAGATGTTCTTTGAGGAGTACTACCCCTCCACTTTGTGCTCGGTTTTGATTTATGAGATTCTAGATCTATAATAGGGTGGGATAATGGTGGATGAGTATTCTGTGATGTTCACAAACCTTACATGGTACTCCCTTAATATGATCTGAGCTGACTAATTCATATCACAAAAGTTTTAACATGGACTCTGTAGAGATATCCATGCTATTGTGGTACCCTTATGCTTTACCACCTATGGTGGGGTCTTGGAGTGGGTGCTGGTGAGAGATATCTTCCTGTTAGAGTGACAATAGGAAGATGGAGCTGGAAATGGGTGTTATAGAGATGAGTCATCTGTAGCAGCTAGAAGACATTAGTCACTAAGATCTCGGCACAGGAGATCTTCTCAAGATCAGGCTCGGGCACGTGGTGATGGGAAGTATAGAGGACTAAGGTATCTCAGAGAGGGGTGGTGATATGAATGTGATGGGTGAGGTCAAATGGTGTGTGATTTCTTAACCTAACGTGTTGAGGAGCATAGGTAGATAGCTATTGGACATCCATGATAGAGGAATCACCATGATCAGGGATCTCCCATGTGTGGGTAGGGTGATCCCCAGGGAGGAGGAGCTAAAAGAAAATCAGGTGGAGCTCCATTAGGAGGTGAAATGGGTGGTGGAAAATGCTATGATATCCTTCCACCACCATCCCCTGGCGGCCCATGTCAGGCTTAGGGAAATAATGGTTGGGGCCACAGACAATTGCAGGCTATGGATGCTTATGACCTAGGGACACACGATATTATTATCGGTATGATATATGTTTATTATACTATTTATTTATTTATTATTAGATACAAGTGCGATTAATTCCTTCATATCCTTACTCATGTTGTGAGAGTTAGATATCCCTGTTGTGGCTTTATCCCAACATCTTTGTCTTAAGGTTCCTACGTGTAATGATTCTTCTTTATATTTTATTTTCCAGTAGTGAGATCTATCCCTTGGTAGATAGAGGATCTCATGGGACCTTTTGGTCATCATGATATAACCCCCTGATGTCATATTGGGTATATATTGGTTGTCCATGGTTTCATCCTTGATCAATTGTCACCGTAGATGAGTTAGATTCTTTTGCAATAATGGAACAAAATTATCCTTTACAGGAGAGAGATATATCATGGTAGGGTGAGTGGATTTTTTGGCCATGAGGCTGCATCCCATCGCCCATTATCTAGAGAGTGTATCCATTGGTTTAATAGGTTCTTTAGGAATCTATATTCATTCAATCATGGAAGATTTTATGGACGTATTCCATGAGGACATATTGGGACTACCTCTAAGGTGAGATATGGAGTTTTTTATTTAATTTCATCCCAAAACTAGTCTGATATCTTCTATGGCATATCAGATAGAAACTACCATGATCTAGGAGTTTCATTTACATTTAGATTACTTTTGAGAGAAGGGTTTTATCATACATAGTGTGTCCCCCTACGAATCTATAGTGTTTTTCATGAAAAAGGTGGATGTGATCTTGTGAATTTTCATGGGTTATTGTCTCCTAAACCAGGCCATGATAAAGAAAAAAATACCCCTTAATGAGGATTTATGACTTCTTTGATCATTTTTTAGGTTTTATATGGTTTTCAAAGATCGATATTAGGTCTGGCTATCACTATTTGAGAGTTTTCAAGTATGGTTTTCTAAATATGGAATTATTATGTCTCTACGAACACAATGATTTCTTGGTGGTGCCTTTTTGTGTGATGAATACCCTTATTGTGTTTATGGATTTGACAAACCAGATATTCCAGCTGTGCTTGGACTAATTTATTATTGTCTTCATTGATTTCATAATCATATAATATGTGTCAGAGGAGGAGTATACAAATCACTTTAATAATATCCTTATTTTACTTCAGGATCAACGACTTTATGTAAAGCTCTCAAAGTGCTAGTTTTGGATCCTTAAGGTTCACTTCATAGGGCAAGTCATTTCTGAGCGTGGATTAGCTATGGACCTAACACAGATCGATGACGTGCTTTCTTGGAAGACACCCAAGAGCGTTTTGGAGGTGTAGAGTTTTCTTGTCTTGGTAGGTTACTACTAGAGGTTTGTGGTATATTTCTCCAGGATTGCAATACCTTTGACCACTTGATACATAAAGGGATTTCTTTTACCTGGACTAAGTAGTGTTGGAGGGCCTTTAAGGGGTTGAGATTAAGGTATATAAGTGCTCATATATTGATATTACCGTGGAGGGTGTGAAGTTCATAGTTTATTACGATGCCTAAAGGGATGGTCTTGGATACATGTTAATGCAGAGTCAGACAGTTATTTCATATGGATAGAGGTAGTTGATACCCCACAAGTAGAACATTGCAACTCATGAACTAGATCTAGAAGTGGTAGTCTTCACCCTAGGGATATAAAGGAACTATCTTCTGGGATAGTGTTTTATTTTTTACTCATAGAATTAGAGTATTAGGTATTTATTCATATAGAGAGACTTGAACCTGAGACAAAGGTGCTGGTTAGAGTTCTTACAGGACTATGATACTGAGATAGTCTATACTCTAGGAAAATAAAACACGGAAGAATATTCCCTTAATAGGAAATCAAAATATCATTTAGTGTAGGAGGTTTCTGATTAGTTGGATTCCTTGTAGCTAACCTTGGTGGAGCAGAAGGGTCAAGATTTTCATCAGTCTATGTTATTGATACTATTATCCTTCAACATGTGAGAGAGTCCCATTTGAGAGACATCAATTTCGAGGTCTTGAGTGACCAAATATCCTCAGGAGATTTACCAGATGGATTTTATGAAGGAACAAATCACATAATCCTTTTCTCGGGAGAGACGATGGTCTCAACCACGATGCAGGAGGAGGTGATGATGGCATTTTACAAATCTCCTTTATATGTGCATCCCGATGTGGGGAAGATATAAAAATATATTCAGTGGTAGTTTTGCTGGGTCAACCTGAGACATAGAATGAATGTTTTCATCTCAAGGTGCCTCACCTTTCCCCAGGTGGAGACTGAGCACTAGGTTTGGGTAGTTTTTTACAGCCCCCTGATATCCTGGAGTGAAAATGGGATGATATATCAACGAAATATGTGATAGGTCTTCCATGGACAGTGAGATACCATGATGACATCTGAGTGATATTTGATAGACTCACAAAGTTAGAATACTTCCTTACTATCAGAAAGTAGAGTTTAATGGACTATTTAGGGAAGTTTTATGCATGAAAGATTTTTTTACCTTAATGGGGTTCCCTCGAATACTATCTCTGATCATGATGCACAATTCACATCATGTTTGTGGAGAGTCCAATTGGAGGCATTCAGGACCCATAAGAGGGTGAGTACATCCTTTCACCCCCAAAAAAATGGTAAAACTGAGTGCACTATCCAGGTTTTGGGTGACATGCTGAGGGATTGCATGTTAGACTTTTATTGGATATAGGAGGGTTTCTTTCCATTGGTAGAGTTTTCATACAATAATAACTGCCACTCTACTATCAACATGGAAACTTTTGAGGCCCTATACATAAGACCATGAAATTCACCCTTTTAATGGATAGAGATCGATGAGGCATCTATTGTTGGGCCAGATATGATGTAGGAAACAATAGAGAAGGTCCATGTTATTCATGAAAAAATCAGGACAAACTAGATCATGCATAAATCTTATGCAGATTGATGTCATAGGCCCTTGGATTATGAGCAGGGAGAACACATTTTCTTGAGTCTTCCCACAATGAGGTTTGAGGATATTCTTCCAGGGATTCAAGCTATCTTAAAGGATTATTGATTCATTTGAGATATTTTAAAGGTTTGGGGAGGTTACTTACCACCTCACCCTACCCCATAGTTGGATAAGGTGAATGATTTCTTCCACGTGTCACAGTCGAGGAGGTGCGTTCATTACCCCACCAACATTATCGACTAGGGCATGCTGAACATTGAGAATGAAGACACTTTTGTGGATCACCTAGTGGAGATCGAAGATAAATATAAGCATACCCTATGTAGATAGACCATCCCCTTGGTTTGTGTTTTGTGGTTGAACAAGATCATGTGAGAGAGTTCTTGGGAGTGTGAGATTTATATGCGATCTTAGTATCCTGAGTTTTTTTATTTAGTTTCAATTTTTGGGGATAATAAGAATAAATAAGGGAATAATTTGGACACCTTATTTTCTCCTTATACGACTTCAGAATATATGTAGAAATATTTTCAATCCCACAGGCTGAGTTAATGTGTGATTTTGAGCCCTGGTGTGCCCATAATTAATTTTATAAAAATATTAAATATATTTTATATTACACACACACAATTTATTAAAGGAAATGAGATAATTCATAATAAAATCATTGATTCGAAATTTGAGACCGTGGTTGTGTCTGAAACGTGAGGTTTACCCTAGAAGCGACCTAAAGTTTTTCAGCATGGGGAGTTTAGATATTGTAACCATTGGAAGGTGAATTTAGTTAAATAAATAATGAAATTTATTTATTTAATTTAAATGACCTAAAATATAAATCATCTATTTAATCCCCATTATGCACAATTTATAGGGTTAGGCTCATAACCTTGGGACCATTGAATGGTATCTCTTTCCACCTCCACTGAAGAATCAGAATCAGCTGATGCCAAGACTATATATCTAGGAAGATCGAGACATTGGGAACACAATGACTCCACTTTGTCATTGGAGAGCATTCTCTTCATCGATGAATGATCCTAAACTAGGCAAAGAATCATCTTCTTCATTGTATTTTTTGTCCAAGAATGCTTGGATAATGGTTTTTCACACTTATTTCATGTGTTTTCCACTCCATTCTTTGCATTCTTCTCCGACTAGCCTACAAGGTCTCAATTCGATGTTGTTGGGTGGGATCGAACCTGACCGGACCCCCATAATCATAGAGGATTTTCATGTAACAAACAATTTTCAAAATCAAGGATAATTGGGGATAAATCATAGAATAAAATGTGATATTTTTTGTGGATCTAGGATCTGAGACAATGAAGGAATGATGGGAGGTGCGCGATGCATACAACAAACCACCCAAGAAAATAAAAATCTGATTTCCAACCAACAAAAAATCAGAAGCAGTGTTCTAAGGCTTCCCCTTATATATTGGGTGAGAAATAGGCATGGATCAACATGGAAGAGTAATATCTAGATTGATAGAGTATATCTAATAATTCTGCAAAAAATCTGACTACACGATGTGTAGTTCCGAAGAAAACATTCCATGTAGGTCCTTGGAAGAACCAGTTAGGGTTTCAGGTGATTATAAGTATCAAATGATATATAGGACCCCCACACACCGTGTGGAAAATGTGCTGGAAACCCAAAATGTACTCCAGGATTACACAAGAATGGGAATGACTAGGTACATGACGTGTACTATAATATATCCATGATACACAGACATGGCCTAAAGGACACCAGTGGGACCTCATGCGGGTGGACATGCCATGTACCAGAGTAAACACACACATGAAAGATTACATAAACATAACCAAGAACATAGGCGGGACACCGGGTGGCTGAGGCATGCCATGTAGTCACAATGGATTTGAAGAATAGGATATTCGATTGTGCATAATGGATTTGGAGAAAACACATCAATCCTAGAGAGATATATTCTCAAATAATGGTCTCAATAAAGGAGAGAAATACTCCTATGACGGATCAAGGAGACCACTTTGGAAGCATTTCTTGAGGTGATCAACGAAAGATGATGCAAGAACAAGGATCTTTCATGCTAGCTCCCAGAGACTCCTTCAACGACATCGAGAGATTCACAGAATATGTGTGGATCAACACTAGAGGACATTTATACTTGGTTTCTACAATGAAATTATGGTGAACTGTAGATCTATAACCAACATATAAACAAAGAAAAAATTACTTAGAGTTTATTATTTATCTAATTAAATTAATTATGAACAATATGTATTGATCCCTCTCTCTTGGTTCCAGAGCAGTTATTTTTTGTCTATTTATTTGACTCAATTCCCTGGATAGAAATGTTCATTGTCATATAGATCCCAGATTGATCATTGATTATGGAAAAGAATAATGTTGGGAACCAGTCATTACATGCTTCCACTGCACCCAGAACCTACAAGGACATGGGTCCTCAACCGCTTGATTGGCACCCTCTAGCTGAGCTAATCATGAGTTCTCTACCAATTAATAGAGTGGTATCCTCCTGCTGAGATATGGAATGAGTCCATTATATACTATTGAGTGGAACCCACTTGCGGATCCCAAGCATGGTTCCTCAACCATCAAAGTGGAACCCACATACAGGTACATGGCATGGTTACTCTAGTTATCCATTGAGTGACACCCTCCTACCAGGGAATGAGTCCTAAATATGGAGTCTGTGACCCTCGATTGTGTGTTATTGTGGTGAGGTGTGGCATGACTTGAATGTATCTTCTAAAAAAATGTATAAGATTTTGGGAATCATTGATGGACCTCTTGGAACCAATGGCACTCTTTCCTAGGAAAGGTTTTGGGATGGAGATCGCATTTTCCCCTTGTTTGGGCTTCATTAGTTTGAGAATATATATCACTAGTGGAAAAAACATTTAACACGTCAGTATTTTTCACGTCGGTTCTATATAACCAACGTGAAAAGATTTAATGATCTATATATCATGTAATTTATTTTATAACCGACATGATATATCAATCATGATCTATTTTTTACGTTGGTTATTTTATAACCGATGTAAAATATACAGACATTAGTTTTTTTACATCGGCTATTGTATAACCGACGTGAAAATAAAATCTAGAACACTTTATAACATCAGTTATTTTATAACCAACATGATAAAGGAAATCTTGGCTCTTTACCACGTCGGTTATAAAAAAACCGACGTGATAAAGCTAATATCAGCAATTTATCACGTCAGTATAAAGTGACATATATCACATAATTTATTAAATAACCAATGTTATAAACATTAAAGAAATACTTTAACATGTTAGTTATTAAATAACAAATTTTATAAATATTTTAAATGATTTATCACACCCTGTATTCAGTCATTCTGTTTTCTTCGATCGGGTGACCTGCGACTTGTCTCTCTCGCATGGAAAACCTCGAAACGATTCATCGAAGTCATTCCCTATAGACTCGTTTTTCGAACATCATTCAACATGTTTATTATCATCAGATCTATCAGGTCAACTCATAACACTCAAGTAATCTTCACACAACTCCTTTTCAGTTTTTATTTTCCGCGATGCCCTAAACTAATTTTTTGAGATGTTATTTTTCTTTGTTCTTGTTATCATGGTAAGTTTCGTAGTGTTCATCTATACCATGCTAATTTTTTTTTGGTAAAATAAACCTATGGAATTGATATCATGCATGTTTAAAATTTTTGTGTGTTCTATCATGTGTGTGTGCGTGTACAGGGGGTTTCCAAGGGGGTGGGGGGGGGGCTGTGCAAGTGGGGGGGGTGTCCAGGGGGTTGGGTGGGCTGTCTAGTGGGGTGGGGGTGTCCAGGGGGTGTCAGAGGGGGTGGGGTTGTGTCCAGGGGGTGTAGGGGTTGTCCAAGGGGGTTTGGGGTGTCCAAGGGGGTGCGGGGGATGTCAAAGGGGGTGGTGTTCAGGGGGGGTGCAGGGGCTGTCCAGGGGGGGTGGGGGATGTCCAGAGGGTTCGGGGCGCTATCCAGAGGGTTGGGGGGTGTCCAGGGTGTCCATGGAGGTGGGGGGGGGGAGTCCAGGGATGTGTGTGGGTGTGTGTGTGTGGGGGGGTCCAAGGGGGTGGGGCCTGTCCAGAGGGTTTGGGGGGTTGTTCGGGGGGGGGGGGGGGGGGGGGCTGTCCAAGGGGTTGGTGTTCAGGGGGTGTCCAAGGGGGTGGGGGTGGTGTCCAAGGGGTTCGGGGATAAGTGTCAGTTGGGATTGACTATTGCATCGTGGTTTGTGAGATTATGACATGATGATTGTACTGTTTCATGGATATTAGGATATAATTTATTAGTGTTGTTTAAGGGGGGTGGGGCTGGTGTCGAAGGTGGTTGGGGGGGGGGCCTTCTAGATGGGTGGGGGGCAGTCCAAGGGGGTGTTGGAGTCCAAGGGCGTGGGGGTGGTGTCCAGGGGGTGGGGGGTGCTGTGCAAGGGGGTGGTGGTGTCTAAGGGTGTGGGGGTGGGGTCTAATGGTGTGGGGGTTACGTGTCAGTTGGGATTGACTATTGCATCATGGTTTGTGAGATTATGACATGATTATTGTATTGTTTCATGGAAATTAGGCTATAATTTATTAGTGTTGTTTAAGGGGGTGGGGGTGGTGTCCAAGGGGGTGGGGGTGGTGTCCAAGGGGGTCGGTACAGTCTATGTTTGAGGTATACACAATGAATTTTAGGGATTCAAGCATTATGAATAGATGAGGGGGTTTGAAATATGATTCTATTTGGTTATATATATTTTGAATAGTCATTGACTATGAGAAAATTATGGGTTATGGGGGAGACCATGTCATGGTTTTCAAAGATGCGCAGTTATCCTGACCCCACTGTGCCATGATGATAGGCTTTAAATTGTGATTTTCTCCATTAGAGTTTTTATTTTAAATTTGATTTGATTCTTAGTTTTACTCTATTTTCTCCAATTTTCTATCAACCATTTGGGGACCCATGTTTTTCTTGGATTCTATGTAATTTCCTTAAATATGTAAATTATTCCATGTTCTTCTTCCTTTCTTCTTTGTTTATTTTTTTCTTCTCCATCCACTTCTTCTTCTCCTTCATTCCTTCTATTATTAGGGATGTTTGGTCATTTTTAAATTGATGTTTTTATAGTAATCGATGTGTTCTAGGGTTGTTAGGAGGGGGGGGGGGTGTCCAAAGGGGTGGGGGGGGGCTATCTAGAGGGGTGGGGGCTGTCCAGGGGGTGGGGGCTGTCCAGAGGGGTGGGGGGATGTCCAAGGGGGGTGGTGGTGTCCAGGGGGTGTCCAAAGGGGTGGGGGTGGTGTCCAAGGGGGTGGGGGTGTCCAAGGGGTTGGGGGTGTCCAGGGGGGTGTCCAAGGGGGTATGGGGTGGTGTCCATGAGGGGTGGGGGTGTCAAAGGTGGTGGGGGGGGGGGTGTTGTCGAGAGGGGTGGGGGTGTCCAGGGGGTGGGGGGGGCTATCCAGAGGGGTGGGGGATGTACAAGGGGGTGGTGGTTTCCAGGGGGTGTCCAAGGGGGTGGGGGGTGGTGTCTAAGTGGGTGGGGGTGTCTAGGGGGTTTGGGGTGTCTAGGGGGTGTCCAAGGGGGTAGGGGTGGTGTCCAAGGGGGTGGGGCTGGTTTCCGAGGGGGGTGGGGTGTTTTCCAAGGGGGTAGGGGTGTGCAGGGGGTGGAGGTGGTGTCTAAGGGGGGTTGGGGTGGTGTCCAAGTGGGTGGGGGGCTATCCAAAGGGGTGGTGGTCTGTCTAGAGGTTTTAAATCATTGGGATCTGTGTAATTTTCAGTAGTGAATGTGTACATATTTTAATATTTATACTTCATATTTCTTTTTTACGGAAGGGTGAATTTGGTATCTAGTTACCCTAGGATGTATTCTTTGTGAACATTAAGAATAAAGGATCCATGATGAATTTAAAACTGTTATATCTAACTATATTCTCTTTTTAAAATCATTTTCAAGCATATTTTTTAAATACGTATAGATTTGTTTTATATTTTAAAATTGTTTTACATTCAAATTATGATATATTTCATATAAACATATATTTGTCTTATCTTAAAAAGATGTATAATTTTGATATTAGTTATAGGTAATAATGAGATGAAGTTGGATTACAGCACATCGAATAAGTAATGAATACAAAGAAGGTGTTGATGCCTTTTTGGAATTTTCTAAATGAAATTTTCGAAGTAGTGACATTTTTTTCGTTCCATGCCGGAAATTTTTGAATATGAAGAAGTTGAAAAGTATAGAGATAAAAGATCATCTAATTTTTCATGGTTTTAATTTGAGTTGAAGCCCTTGGATTTTCCATGGTGAAACTAGATGGAATGTCAGATCTACTGATGATGATGATTCACAAGATGGTAACTCCGATGGAATTGAAGAAATGATTTTCAATATTGCAGCAGAAGAAATTGAGATAGAACCGAATGTTGCGCATCTATATGGTGATTTTGAAAAACCATTGTATCCAACTTGTACAGATTTTATAGTTTTTTCGATGGTGTTACGATTGATTAACATGAAGGCAAAACATGGATGGTGCGACATAAGTTTTACAGAGCTGCTATAATTGATGAAAGAAATTATTCAAAAAGATAACGATCTTCCATATTCACATTATAAGGCCAAGAAAATATTATGCTTGATGGGATTGGGATAAAAAAAATACATGCCTATCCGAATTAATGTATGATATATAGAAAGAAATATAAATTTTGGTCAGAGTGTCCAAAATGTGGGACATCACGGTATAAGGTGAATGAAAAATCACAGGCTGATGTAGAGATTACAAATATCCATTAGAAGTTATTTTGTCATCTTCCTATAATTTATCATATCCAATGTTTATTTTCTAATTCACATGATGTAAAAAGGTTAATATGATATGCTGATGAGAGGATATGTGATGGAAAAATATGTCATCTAGTAGATTGTCCACAATGGAAGAAAATTTATGAGCAATATCCAATATTTGGAAATGAAATTATAAATATCAGACTAGGTTTGTGCATAGATGGAATGAATCCATATTGAACCCTCAGTAGCACAAATAGTTCATGGCCTATTTTATTGGTAATTTACAACCTCTCTCTTGAAGTTTGTATGAACCACAAATATTTCATGTTGAGTATAATGATCTCTGGTCCGAAGCAACCCGACAATGATATTGATGTTTTCTGGTCACCATTGATTGATGATTTGAAACTTTTATGGTAGGATGGTATTATAGTGTATGATTCTTATAAAATGGAATATTTTGAACTGCATGCAGTGCTTATTTTCACTATAAATGACTTCCAAGCATGTGGAAATTTGTCTGGATACATTGTTAAAGGGAATAAAACATGTCCAAGTTTCATACAAAAGACTTCATATTTTCAATTGCATCATGGTAGGGAAACAATGTACATGGGTCATCAAAAGTTTTTTCCTATGGATCACTCTTATATAATACTAAAAAAGGAATTCAATGGCTCACAATAATTAGATATTTCTCCAAACCAGTATCCCCTAATCTATATTTTGAGAGGGTGGAAAACCTTGATGTGACATTGGGAAAGACACATAAATCTGGTAATGATAGACATATTTGTAAGAAAAGTTCAATATTTTTTGAGCTACCATATTAGAGATATCATGAGGTTGAACATAATATTGATTTCATGCACGTGGAGAAGAATATATGTGATAGTTTGATTGGAACATTGTTAGATATTAAATGAAAGAAAAAAGATGGGTTGAATGCAAGACTAAACATACTATCAATGGGAATACGTTTGGATTTTTCTCCCACTCCTAATGGAAGATGAAAATTTCTTCCCCGGCTTGTCATACATTATCCAAGAGGGAGAAAATTATCATTTTTCAGTCTCTTTATGATATCAAAGTGCCTCAATGTTATTGTTCAAATGTAAATTTTTTTGTCTCATTGAAGGACTTGAAGTTGATAGGTATGAAATCTCATGATTTTCACATCATGATGCAACAAATTCTACCAGTTCATTGCATAGAATATTTCCCATCCGTGTTAGAAAAACTATAATAATGTTGTGTTATTTTTTGAATTCAATTTGTAATAAGGTGATTGATTTGAATGATTTGAACATTTTGGAAAATTATGAAATTTGTATACTTTGTAAATTGGAAAATTATTTTCCTCCAACTTTTTTTTGATATAATGGTGCATTTAATGATTCATCTGGTTCGAGAAATAAAGATTTGTGGACCTGTATATCTTCGTTGGATGTATCCTTTTGAAAGGTATATGAAAATATTGAAGGGGTTTGTTAAGAATCCATATTTAATTGAAGCCTAAATTGTTGAAAAGTATATTTCTAAGGAGGTTTCAGAGTTTAGTATGATCTACTTGGCTGCGGCGCAACACATAGGTTTGCCTCCATCTCGCCATGAATGAGTTAATAATGAGGGAAAGGGGATTCATGGCTTTAAAGTCAAATCATTATCAGCTGAACAGATGAAGAATTTAGAATTATACATCTTGAATAACATAGATGATGATCAACCATATATTACATTGAATATTAATGAGAATTTCATCCAAAGAAAAAAGAAATTTGGATTTTTAATGAGGTTTTTTTTTCATGGTTGAAAAAGACCTTACTTGGTAGATCAGATGTATCAGAGACATTAAAATGGGTAGTGGGTGGTCCATGTTTAAATGTGATAACATGGTCCAGTTATGAAATTAATGGCTATACATGTCATATGAAAGATCAGGACAATAGAAGTGCAGTTTAGAATAGTGGTGTATTGGTGTTTGCAGAAGCAATGCATTTTTCGAGTGCTTAAGACAAAAACCCAATTTTTGCATCAAGTGCATATTATGGAGTGATTGAAGAAATATGGGAGGTTGATTACTTTAAAATTAGAGTTCCTATTTTTAACTATAAATGGTTTATCGGTAACAACAGTGTCAGACATGATGAATTTGGAATGACAGTTGTTAATCTGAATAGATTGGAAGACACAACTGATTCTTTTATAATGGAAACACATGAAAAAAAATTCTATGTAGTAGATCAATCAGATATGCAGTAGGCTATTGTTTAACAATTAAAAATACAATATGTTGGTGAGGATGATCTTGATGAAGATGCTGTTTTATGTGAGATCCCTACTTCTACGGAAAGATTAAGAGAACATAATGATGAGAATGTTAAAGACATGGTTTGTGCCATAAGAAATTATCATGACGAAGGAATTTGGGAAAAAATCCATTTGTACAATCCTAAAATTATAGGTAACATTTTTTTATTTCTTGTTTACATTTATTATTCTAACAAAATGTTAGATATTGTAAGTTTTTCTTTATTAAAACATGTTTTAAAACAAATAAGTATAAGTTTTTTTTTTGTTTTAATTTTGTTTAGTTTACTTTATCATGTTTACCATCTCATAAATTATATATCAATTATTTTTGTTCAATGACAATTACTTTACCATGTTTACTATGTTTACCAGGTTTACCATGTGTACCATGTTTACCATCTTTACCATGTTTACTATCTTTACCAACTATACCATTGTTTAACATGATTAACATATTAACCATGTTTACTATTACATAACTTAGTAGAATTTTCTATTTTTTTTACATTAGTATTGTAATATTTTAATTTTTATATTTGTGAACTAATGTTTATTTTTTTTATTTGAAGGATAATGACAGATCAATCAGTTGATCAAACACATGATTCTGGAGATGAGCATATTGGTCATACCTATGGGGAGGAACATTCACATGCTCCTCCTGATGTTCCCTAATCTTCCTCATGTGCTGCCATTACGACAAAGAGTTCAAGGGTTGGTAAACTTGGCTGCACACGTTTACCAAAAGTATCACTTGCCCATACACAGGATTAGAGGATACTCATTGAGTTTGATGAGGATAATATTCTTAGAGGTCCAAATGAAAAATATTTTATGAGTTTTGTATCAACTCAGGGTAAGAGAAAAGTAAGCATTTTGTATGATGACTGGAGATGTGTGGACAAATTTATGATCTCTCAATTGTGGGAGACAATTTTGGTAAGATCCTTTTCTATTGTTTTCCTATTCATTAAATGTTTCTAGTATATATAATAAGTTTAATCTCTTCTTTATCAGATGATATTTGATATTCCGGACACTAGAGGAGTCAGGAAGAAATGATTATCGATGGTTACCAGGAGATGGAGGGATTTCAAATCAACCCTCTCATTTGATGTCATTTTTGGTAATAGGAGTCATGACAATCTATGTCGAATATATCCTTTCATAGATGAAGACACATGGAGACAGTTTGTTGAAAGTAGAAGAAAAAATTCATTTTTGGTAAGGGAAATGTAAAATTTTATAATCTTTCTTATATAAATGATGTTATTAATGTTTTGTTAATAATTTTTTATTATTAATTTATAGAAAACAAGGAAATCTCATCAGGAGATCCAATCTAAAAATGTGTCCCCGCATAGTTTATCTCCGGGAGGGTATACATTATTTGATGAACAAATGATGGTGGAAGAATTACAAAAACTAAGAGCTGAGTATTCATGCTTTGGAGAAGTGTCCCCTCCATCCCCTCCATCTAGACATGAAAATGGAAGAGAGCTTGAATTGGAAAAGAAGGGCAATATCTTTTGGAAGATTTGAGAATCGTAGCTGATAGGATTGTAAGATATCTATTTTATTTATTTAAGTTAACTATTTTGTTCATATAATTTCAATCATTATAAAAATGTTCAATTAATTAATACATGATTCTCTTGAGGATTAGAGCTCACATGGGTATTTACAGCTGCTGGGTGGAAAGATATTTTATCTGCAGCATTGGGAAAGCCCAAACATCCTGGTGTGTACGAGGATATCTAGTAGGTGTATCGGTAAGAAAAGTATTTCCACATTCTTCAACTTCTTAAGTTGAGGGTTTTTATAAAAAAATAGAATCCTTAGAGGCTAAAGTTCATAATATTAATGCGACGATGGAGAAAAATATTAGAGCATTGGTACAGTCTATGTTTGTATACATGAAAAGAAAATTTCAAACTGTAGCTCCCAATCATCCACCTCCCCCTCGAGACCCTATTATTTATCCTCCACCTCTACCAGTAGGTCCCACTCCCCCACCTCATCCTGTGGACCTCATTTTTTATCATACTCCTCTACCGCATCTTCCTACTTATTACGAGTTGTATGTTGATGATCCTCAACATCATATAGTTGCATATGGGTTGGTATATTATATTGGAGATACAGTTCATCATCAATAATTAGAGCTAGAGAATCATAGGGTCACTGTATACGATATTATAGATAGATTAGCTCGAGTACCATTACCTACAGATGAGGTGACGATAGTTGGACATAGTATCAGCAATTTCTTAATTTGGCCATTCAGACTTCTGCAACTCATTATCATAGAGGTATGTATGTTATATCTTCTATTTTATTTTTTTATTAAAGTTGTTTTATCATTTGAAAACTAATATATTTTTCTATTTATTTTTACAGGAATACTTAAAATGTAAATAAATAATGTATAGACAACAACAAAGACAAATTCCTATGACATCAGATACAGATTCTATTATTCTTGACAGATTTTCAAGATATTCAAATTTGTTGGTGGATCATTATGAGTTTCCAATGGAATCTCATGTTTGTGAACATGAAATAACTGTGGGGATTATGAAAAATGATATCATGGAGCTTGTTACTGGAGATAAGTTGGGCATCAACGTGGTGAATTTTTTTTTCATGTAAGTCTTAACACCTTTTCATTGCGTTATATTTATTAAAAATGTATACTTATGTCTGTTTTGTATTAGGTATATTTATAAATTTTTTGACAATAATGAGCGGACATATATATATGGATTCATGGACCTGCATTTTATTTCCCCTGACATATGTGTATTAGATAAGGAACAAAGAATGATTTATATTACAGAAAGACTTGAATAGAATATAGTCAGACAATGTTGGATGATTCCTTTTTGTGGGAGGTATAAAACACATCTCTCTCAAAGATTTCATAATCTTTTAACATAAAAAACCACTAACTTTAAATTTTATTTTATCAATGATCATTGGATGTTAGGGGTTTTTTCCCAAGGGAGAAAACACTTTATTGGATATGCTCTGTCCAGGGTGACGTGCAGGAAAGTTTTAAGAAAATGTTAGAAAAGAAAGTTTCAATTTCTCAATAGTTTTATATATTATAATGAATTTTAAATTTATCCCATTCATATTATTTTCTAATAGGGTATGGTTCTACTTTCGAAAAAACACAATGAAAAGGAGTGTAAAGATCAAATATGTAAATGTAAATGTAAATATCTATTTATAATTTGTAATTTTTTATTTATTTCATAAAAATAATATATTGAATTTATACTAATTCAAACAGAATTTTCAAGAACAAAAAGGAATCATCAAATGTGGACATTATATGATAAGATTTATGTATGAAATAATAACAACTGGAACAGTTGTGAACTTTGAATTGGTAAGATTTCTTTATAAGCTTTTCCATAATATTTAATTTGATGTATTCATTATACACTTTAACTACTATCCTTTTAATTTTTAGCTATTTTATGACCCTCAACCCTATAGTGCTCAAGACGTCAAACACATACTAGTGGAATGGTCAAATTATTTTACAGGTTTGATTGAATTTTAGTTGTTTGTAGTGTAAAATGTAATTTTGAATATAGTAATTATAATTCTGTATTTGGTAGTAGTTTAGGTTGTGTTTAGATTTTTTAAGTTGACATTGTATGTTTTGAATGTTATATATGTGAATGTTTAATTTTTTCTCTACTTCTTGTTTTGGTCTACTTATGATGGTTTTTCTGGTATGGATTCTGGTATGGGGGAGGGGTTCCAAGGGTGTGGGGGGTTTCCAGTGGGGTGTGGGTATCTAGGGGTGTGGGAGGGATGTCTAGTGGGGTAAGGGGGGGTTTCCATGAGAGTGGGGGCAGTCTAGGGGGTGGGAACGTTTCCAGGAGGGTGGGAGGGCTTTCCAGGGGAGTGGGGGCTATCCAAGGGGTGTCCAGGGTTTTGGGGGTGTCCTGTGGGGTGAGGGGGGTTTCCAAGGGTGTGGGAGGGCTGTCCAGTGGGGTGGGGGTGTCCAGGGTGTCCATGGGAATGGGGGGCAGGGGGAGAGGCGGTTCCACCATCCCTCAGGGGGCTGAACGCCGCTGGGAGGTACTCATCACTCTCACATGTGAAGCTTGATCTCCCAAAATGTTTCACCAATGATTTCCTCCCCTGTAAACATAACTCATTCTATCACTTTGATGCCATTATAACCAGGGGGAAACGTCGTCATGTGTGACTAAAATACCTGGATCTTGGCGGTGGCAATCTCCCAGATCTTGCAGGACTGGAAATGATACTCCCAAGGATACCCATGAGATGCCTGAAATGACGTTAACAAAAGCCCGACGGTGGGAAGAGGGCGCCAGTTCAGTTGGTGGAGAGGGATGCAGAGAAGACGACTACGATGATCCGAAATATACCCAATAAGTACACATAAGTGACTGTTTAGTTTCCCAAATTAGATGCTTGAACACATATAGGGTTGTTTGTGTGTTTTTTTCTCCTCCATGCAATGTTGGTCTAGGAACATTACCCGCATATCCCGTCTTTCACAAAAAACACACACAAAGAGCCCTATATTTGTTCAATCATCTAATTTGGGAATCTAACCAGTCACTTACGTGTACTTTTTGGGTATATTTCGGATCATCATAGTCATCTTCTCCACATCCCTCTCCACCAACTGAACAGACGCCCTCTTCCCACTGCCGGGCTTTTTGTTAATATTGTTTTAGGAATCTCATGGGAAGCCTTTGGAGTATCATTTCTAGTCCCGCAAGATTCGAGATATTGCCACAGCCAAGATCCAGGTATTTTAGTCACACATGATGACATTTCCCCCTGGTTATACTGGCATCAAAGTGATAGAATGAATGATGTTTACAGGGGAAGAAAGGATTGGTGAAACATTTTGAGAGCTCAAGATTCGCATGTGAGAGTGATGAGTACCTTCCAGTGGAGTTTATCCCCCTGAGGGATGGCGGTGCCTCCTCTCCCAACACCAGTTGTCCAGGGGATGTTGGGGGGGGGGGGCAGTCGAGGGGTGTGGTGGGGGGGTGTCTAGGGGTGTGGTGGGGGATGTCCAGTGGGGTGGGGGTGGGGGGGTCTAGTCTGGTTTTGGTTGGGTTTTTGTCTGGGGGTGTTCAGTGTGGTGGGGGGTGTCCAGGGGTGTGGGGGGCAGTCCAGTGGGGGTGGGGGGTCTAGGGGTGTGGGAGGGATTTCCAGGGAAGTACTGTCTAGTGGGGTGGGGGTGTCTAAGATGGTGGGGGGGGGGGGGGGGTTATAGGGTTGTGGGAGGGTTGTCCAGGGGTGTGGGGTGCTATCCCGGGGGTGGGGGATCTCCAGGGGTGTGTGTGGGGGGGGTGTCCAGGGGTGTGGTGGCTGTCCAGTGGGGGGGGGGGTTCTGGTTTGGTTTTGGTCGGGTTTTGGTCTGGGGGTGTCCAGTGAGGTGTTGGGGTGTCTAGGGGTGTGGTGGGGGCTGTCCAGTTCGGTGGGAGGGTGGGTGGGTGTCCATGAGGGTGGGAGGGATGTCCAGGTGAGTGGGGGATGTCTGGGGGGTGTTCAGGGGTGTGTGGGGGGGGGTCTATGGGTGGGGGAGGGCTATCCAGGGGAGTGTTATCCAGTGGGGTGGGGGTGTCCAAGAGGGTGGGGGATGGGGGGTCTAATGGTGTGGGAGGGATGTCTAGGGGTGTGGGAGTGCTATCCTGGGGGTGGGGGTGTCCAGGAGGGTGGGGGGGAGTCCAGGGGTGGGGGGGTGTACAGGGGTTGGGGGTAGTCAAGGGGTGTGGGGGTGTCCATGGGTGTGGTGGGGGATGTCTAGTGTGGGGGGGGGGGGGGGGGGTTCTGTTCTGGTTCTGGTCAGGTTTGGTCTGTTTTTGGTCTATGTGTGTCCAGTGAGGTGGGTGGGGGTGTGTCCAAGGGTGTGGTGGGGGCTGTCTAGTGGGGTTGGAGGGTGGTAGGGTGTGTAGGAGGGTGGGAGGGATGTCCAGGAGATTGGGGGGATGTCCAGGGGTGGGGGGGGGGGGTTCTAGGGGTGTGGGAGGGATATATAGGGGAGTGTTGTCCAGTGGGGTGGGGGTGTCCAAGAGGGTGGGTGTGGGGGGGGGGGTTCTAGGGGTGTGGGAGGGCTGTCCTGGGGTGTGGGAGTGCTGTACTGGGGGTGGGAGATGTGTCTAGGAGGGGGGGGGGGATGTGCAAGGGTGTGGGGGGATGTCCCAGTGGTGGGGGAAGTCTAGGGGTGTGTGGGGGGGGGGTGTCCAGGTGTGTGGTGGGGGCTTTCCAGGGGGTGGTGGGTGTCCAGGAGGGTGGGAGGTTGTCTTGGGGTGTGGGGGTTGTCCTAGGGGTGGGGGTGGGGGGCAGTCCAGGGGTGTGCTGGGGGTTGTCTAGTGGGGTGGGGGGGGGGGTTCTAGTGGTGTGGGAGGGTTGTCCAGAGGTGTGGGAGTGCTATCCATGGGTGTGGGAGTGATGTCCAGGGGTGTGGGAGTGCTGTCCAGGGGGTGGGGGGCTATCCAGGGGTGGGGGGGTCTAGGAGGGTGGGGGTTGTCCAAGGGTGTGGGGGCTGTCCAGGGGGTGGGGGGTAGTCCAGGGGTGTGGGGGTGTCCATGGTTGTGGTGGGGTTGTCCAGTGGGGTGGGGGGGGGGGGTCTGGTCGGGTTTTGGTCTGTTTTTCGGTTTGGGGGTGTCTAGTGGGGTGGGTGTCCAGGGGTGTGGTGGAGGCTGTACAGTTGGGTGGGGGGGTTCTGGTCTATTTTTGGTCCGGTTTTGGTCCGGTTTTGGTCTGTTTCAGGTCTTTTGTGAGGGCATAGTAGTGGTTGATCGGTGGTGGGGGTTGTCCAATTGGGGGGGGGGGGTTCTGGTATGTTTTTGGTAACCTTTTCGTCTGTTTCAGGTATTTTGGATGGTCATAGCAGTGGTTGATCGGTTTTTTTAAAAAAAAATTGTTTTGTAAGTCGGTTATTTCATAACCGATGTAAAAAATGCATTGGGATTAGTCTTAACGTAGATTATTTGAAAACAGATGTAAGAAATTCATGGGAAATGGTTTTTATGTCGGTTATTTCATAACCGACCTAATAAATAGAAATGGATGGTTTTTTAAATCCGTTATAAAATAATCGTCGTCGTAGATATGTTTTCACATCAGTTATTATATAATAGACGTTGGAAACTGCTTGGAAGACCGGTTTATTACATCAGTTATAAAAATAACCGACATGATAAATGCTTCGGAGAAGTGATTTATGATGTTGGTTATATAATAACCAACATGAAATGGTATATACCATTTCGGTTAGTAAATAACTGATGTAATAAACCATGACTCTGAAGCGTTTTCCATGTCGGGTTTTTATCAACCGATGTGAAAAATGCTTTGGATTTGTGTTTTTTACATCACTTGTAAAATAACCGACGTAAAAAAATGCCTATAATGTAGTATATAATAATGTCCACAAAAATCTGACATAAAAAATAAAAAATAACCGATGTAAAAAACGTTTTCTACACTAGTGTGTATATCTTGATCCATGTTGTTGGAGTTTTTTTCACTCTCTTCTTTGGTTGAGCTATCTGTCTATTCCTATCATGTATCTTACTACCCCCTTTTGCTTTTAGGGTGTCTTAATAGGTTTGTATATACTCACTCCTACATGGGAATTTCCCACATGTGTCATCAATTATATAGATGATGGACAGTTCAATGAAAATTACAGAGGAGCATTGGGATACCTAGTGAATTTGACCACGTACGATGGTTGGGGCTTGGAGATATGGAGCTAGGCTCTCTCAGTATTTTACCTTTATAGTTTTATCATGTTGGTACATATTTCTGGTTGGGCATATATTTTTCCCCTTTACTTTTTAGTTTTCACTACCATACTCTTTGTATTCCCTAGAGGTTTTGTAGGCATAATTATTACTCTAGATGTTTTATCTCTTTATTTTATTATTATTCACTTATACATTGATATGGTTATTTGTGTGCATATAGGTACATTATGTAAATTCCTCCCATACTAGTTATTCCTTTCGACGCTTATCACGAGCCTCTGGCTTATGGAGATGGGTTTGGGGTAGTTACAGCTCAAACCCCATTAGGTCAGGTCATGATAGAGGAAATTTAAGTTAGGATTTTAGGATTCGGGAGTCATCTCAATAGATTAAATATCTGAAATACTACATTTTATAAATACCCAAATTTCTAAATACTTTCAAGTACCTTAACAAACCCTTATTGAGGTTATGCGAAGGTACATATGTATACTTTCCCCTAAAATGTCTTAACAACTGGGCATTAAAAGTTCAATGGTGAGAGCTACTAGGAATCGATAAAATAGTATGAAACCTAATAAAACTAATATTATTATTACATCTCACATAATTTTTAAACAAGTGAAGTACTAATCAACTAATGTAACTATTATAGAAAAATGCCAAGCAAACCCACAAAATCAGTGAAATCATTCCTTATGTCTGGTCATGTTAAAACAAATAAAAATTTATAGATATGGTACATTTTTCCATGCGATGCATTATTATAAATTTTTTTTTATCATGTGTAGAAATACCCTAATCAAGTTTTTCCACCCCAGTAAGTGAGAAAAGGCAACAAGCATGCCTACCAATGATATTTAGAGGTTGCTTCCTATGTCTGTTGTTCATATTATCATCTATGATTGGATAGTTAATGATACAAAACTAATACATGGATTATTACCCCATAATATATCAGATTAATTTTCTTGATAAAGACAAGGAAAGGTTTGAAATAAATAAGATTGTCAATGTACTATATCTATGTAAACTAGAATAAGGCAATATAACTACCGATCATGATTTCAAAATGTTGGGGTATATTGATCAGTTAGAGAAATTAGGATTCCAATTGGATAATAAATTATCAATTTATCTTATCTTATTATACTTACCACCAATATTATCCATAGTTATCCAATCCCAGATAAAAAAAATGGATAAGTCACCCATGAAACGTTTTTCTATACTTTACCAAGTAGATAAGGACCGGTTGAAACCTGTTTCTCCACCGATTATAGTGAAAAGTCTGAAATACAAGGTTGAAGATCCCATGGATAATATAAATCTAAAATACCATTTATGTAATCTTTTAAAGTGATAAATTATTGAAAGGAATAATAATGAAGATGATGATATTTTCTTCTTATGTGGAAAGAATGGACATCGAAAAATAAATTGCGATGAATTAAAAAAGCATGCAGTTGATCCCACTTTAGGAATATTCATCATGTTTCTATTTTCATATTATGTATCAAATGAAACATTCTTACAATATAAATTTATTTTAATATAGGAAAATAACAAGAATAGAAAGTTTATAGAGTGGACACAAAAGGAGACGATAAGGGGTGATTCTTATCTCTACCAAGGGAAGAACACTATTTCTCATTTCTAAATGGATTGATTCAAGTTTGAAATAAGTGATTCCAAAAAAATTATCTCAAAGTTCAGATAGACATAATGACAGATTATTTATTTTTGAAATAAATGTTGTTATGTTACTTTAATACTAAACTAGTGGTTCAGTAACTCTTGAATCACAAATATCCATTGTAATGAATGATGAATATAAAATATAAGATTAAAACCTGATTATGAAAATATAATTAAATTTCAAATAAAATAGAATTTAGTTTACTTGTTTATTTCTATTAATGTATTTTTATCTCAATTGAGCTAAGATATAGGATATAAAGACAGATGAACTTTCGTGTTTTGGGAAAAGAAACATTTTATATAAAGTTACATCATGAAACTTTTAGAGTTAGTTTAACATATCCATGTTAACTATTCTAAATATAGAGGTAACTTTATATACTTGATGATAAATTTTAGAAATGCTTAGTAAATTAAATGAGTGTGCTTGGTAAAAGGAATCACGAAGATGGGTTTTTAGAGTATATCTTATCCAAGTAATCATTGATCGTATATGTGGAGTAAGGATTATCGCTAACTCATATTTCATTATATACATCAATTTTATGATGGTAGTAAAAGGGAGATAAATTAATAGTCTTATATATATTTAAAATATTCCATTATCCATTTTCAAGACATATTTTGTAAATAGAAGTACAAAAACTAACCATATGAAAACTATATTATCCAATGAGTATCATATTAAATTAAATATGATAAGAAACAATTATAACACTACCACAAGTGTTTCTTGAAAACCGTTTGTAAAATCTATCCTTAGCTACAAATGAAAATCAAAACACTAAGGTGTATCCAAGTTAATAATCCAAAAGCTACAAAGGATATTAACATCTAGTCAAGGTCTACTATACTTCCATAAATGAATCCTATCTATTTGAAGTTAACAAGAGAAAACATAACTTCTAGGGTTAAGGATTTGGATGCACATGAGTTGGCATATGAATACTAGAATCAACTGAGCTTAGTGGGAGGTGTAGTTCTAGAGACACATACTGCTTTAGAATTCATAACCAAAGAGGTGGTTCATGTTCACTACGATGGGTGATACATGTAATATACTTTCAAAATAATTATTCCTATAAGGAAGAAGTAAATGTTAATATGAAAGGGTTTAAAATTATATATAAATTCAATTAATGGACTTCATGTATCAAGATCTAGGACTCTATATTTTTAATGTTTCAAATACTTGATACAACTGGTGAGTATTAAAGAGAAACTGGACATGGATGGTACAAGACAATACCAATAAATCATGATTGATTATAAAAATTTTATTCTTTGAAAAACCTTTTCACTTATCATCATTAATAAAATCCTTTTTTAATTCTAGTTGTAAAATCATACTTCTATGGTCATCATATTGGTATATTGTTTTTCAAGGACACCTCATTTAGAGAAATCCTTATAGAAGATGTCTATATGACACAACCAAATGGAGACCTTATGGTATATGTATACTAGGAAGAACTAAAAGGTTCAGTGACATCAATAAAATACAATAAGATATATAGATTACATAAAATAATTTATGAATAAATCAACCATAGGGGTTATAATATATTCATTTAGAAATGAATGAGTGTAACATCACTACATTCCTTCAGGTATTCCTTGACCTTTGTTTTTATCTCCTTTATGCTAGGTTTTGTTTTTTGGGTCATTCTGGGAGAATTTGGAGAAGTTTGGAATCCATTAGTTCTATTTATTATTGGAATATAGTTAGCGAAACCATGTGGTTTGGATCATCTAACCATGACCCCTTTGACGATGCTCTGGAGGGGGGTGCACGGTTTTTCGAAATCGTGTGGCTAGACCATCCAAACCGTGCAACCTCAAATAGTGCGCATATCCATTGTTGTCACATACTTAACCAAAACATGGGCCCCAAAAGGAGAAACTGTGCACCCCAGACAGTACAAGAACATAATTTGGGTGTATGATTTTTTTAACTGTGTGGACCTACCCCGCAAAACATGTGCGCATGATTTTAATTCCCAAAAAAAATTAATTTAAAACTCCTCCCCAATGTTTAACCTATAATCACCACCATTCAACCCTAACATATTTTTTTGGATCTTGGAGGCTCTTAAGAGGTGAAATTGACTCCTCAAAACCCTTTTATTGGTGGATTAAATCATTCGTAATCTCATTTGTTTTTTGTTAGTGTTCCATGTTGCGGGTGTTGTGAATTGTGATCCCTTGATTTAAAGTTAGATGGTTCCATAAGTATTTTACATTAAATTAAAAACATATGTTTCTTGATTCATTTGGAAAGAGTTTTTAAATTATTTAAAAACATGTATTTGAGATGATTTGATATTTGATTTTAAATGGGTATAGAAACTCAAAAAAACCCCAATTTCAATGGAATGGAAATTGTGGAGTGAGTTTGTAAAAAATGATGGCTTGATTTGGAAATAATTTTTCTGAAATTATTTGATGTTGATTTTGATAAAATGGATTAAATCTAAAGATGATTTTAAATGTAATTATATGATGAAACCTATGATTTGGATTGGAAATGAGAAAGGCATGTTGAAAACTAGAATTGGGAAAATATATTTTGAACTGATTTGAAATTTTTTATTTCGAATTTGATTGATAGGTTTATTTATTGAATCAAATATATTCCTGGGTAGTTAGCAGGTAACTTGGATAACCATTCTAGGATCATGATCCCCTAGAAATGTACTTATGATGACAACACAAATTAAACCAAGATTGGCTTGTTTTCTCATAGTGGCTTCCCTAATGGGGCGTAGTTTGATTGTATATAGTGGATCCCCGAATGGGGTGATGATTTGAGTGTGAATTCATATTAGAGCTGTGTTGATAATTAAGAAGTGCGAAGATACTATTACTAAGAAACTAATGTACTATGAGACTCTTTTTAATGGTGCTTTCTTTATATGATTTGATTACAGATATCGTTGATTCATTGAATTATTTTATCTTCCCATCTAATTTATATAATGTAATTTATATTAAATGTTCATTTAATACTATTTGAATTATATGTTGATACATCTTACATCCTTTTATTATGAATGTATGTTTTCGTTTAAAATATGAAAATGTAATGCCCTGAATTATTTTATTTAAATGGATAACATAAATGGTTAATTGTCATTTTTTTATGGAACACTTGGTGAGACCCTATCAGTATTTATAGCTCACAAACTACCTTTACCTTTGGGAATTTTTTTTATCATATCTGAGAAAAGGGAAAGTACCACTTGGAGGTGTTGGATATTTTTGATCCTTAGGACCATGGAGGGATGATGGTGGCTGTCACGAACCAAATCTAGTCTTGATCTTTACCGAAACTAAACCCAGTACATGGAAAGGAATTAAGGACGTTACCTATGTCCAAGGGCTGGAACCAGTGCCTGGGTATCATGTATTGTGGTTTAGAAATTATTTAACCAAGTTTAGAATCATTTAATAACAAAAACATCAATAAACCAAATCTGAAAATTTCTTCCAAACATGACTTAAGTAAAAGCTAGTACTGAACACATAGGTTTAAACATGATAAAAGAGGCACAAAGATACATAAAAGTAGTATCAAAATATCCCAAGAGACTCTATATGATAAGGGGTTATGACCCATAAGCCATCTCCATACCACCACACCAAGGGAAGAAACTAGCAACCCAAACCGCCATCACCCAAGGCCTTGCCTTTACCCGCGTCAAACATGATCAAGTATACTTACACCCAAGGGGTGTAAGTATGGTGTCAGCATAATACCTTTCGTATAACACCCAATGTATTCATATAGTAATCAATACAAGATGAAAATTTGCATGTTTTTTATAAACAAGAAATGGTGGAAATAAATTCTATAGAATGAAACTTTTAATGGTAAAAAGATTTCAAAGGGAAGTTTCAAATAGTGAAAGAATTTAATTAAAACATGTAAGAAACTGAATTTTTCAAACCATGCACACCCCAAGTCAATGATAAATACAAAATATCCAACAAGCACTATTCTCAAGAACACCCCTAGGCACCAGTTAGTTTCGGGCCCCATGTACATTGTATCTCAGTGTAAAGTAACCATAGTAATATTTGTTATCATACATGAGACACTAGTAGGGAACTTACCTATAACCTAGTGTTTCCAAAAAATCATCAATATAGTTTAGTTAGTGTTGTCAATATCCATCTTTCTATGTAAAATAGGGACAAAACCACTCCGAATCACTAGCGTACTAGTGCATGTCCGCCCACTTAGATACTCGGGTTTCCCCCTTTGTGATCAAACGAATTCTAGATGTTACCAAAATCTAATTTCAAATAAAACCAATAGTTCTGGTCACCCACATTCAAAACATAATCTATACATTATTTGCACAACTTATATCACTCAAAAAAAACATATAGAGTTTCCATAAAACAATGTCACAAAATATAACAATGTTTTCCACATAAAATCCACTGAAAATCCCAAATTAAACACCTTGTTCATTCCAATATTTCACCAAAACAGAATTTTAATCACTAAAACATTTTAATAAAACCATTTAATCAATTAGAAAACAACCCCAAATGATCCAACATGGGATATCCATGAAAAACATCAATTTTTACAAAAAAATTCCATTTTAGCACCATTCGCTTAACTAAAACCCCCAAATACAGTTTTTCACCAATAAAAACAAAATTAAAACATTAAAAATTATAAATTCAGTAATTATAAATCATACAAGAGTGGTTACACATGGAATCAACTACCAAAAGTCTCAAAACACTAAATCCTTGTGTGAAAGTTCACCCACACCACCGCAGCACCACAAGGGAGTTCAATCAATCCTAAAACCACAATATTAGACCAAGAAATCCAATATAAAACCATAGGTTATAATTTATACTTTTTTTAAAATACAAAATTCAATAATAAATGGAAGAAACAGTGGGAAAATTGGAGGAGGAAGGAAGGAAACCCACCTACTTGAGAGATCTTGATGAAATCTCCCCAAATCCAGCAAACGTTGAATCTCTAAGAAACTAAAACTGATATGGAGTCTCAAATGAGGCTGAGGAGGTCAAGTGGGGAATGAAATGGGAAAAAATATTGAAAATTGAATGATTTATAGATGAATAAAATTACCTTCTCAAATCTGGAAAATTTGAGAAACCTTGATAAATTTCTCCTTAATATGTGATGAAAATGAGCTCCAAAGAGGTAAAATTGATAATAGGTGGTAAGACTAGAGTTTTTTGCTTTGACTGGGCGGTAGAATCATCAAAAAAATAACAAATGAATGAGATATTAAAGAATTAATTTTTTTTAAATCAGGAAACGGGCTCATGGGTTGGTGCAATGCCTAACTAAATCACCCAAATGCAAAACCATAATGAGTTAATAAGGGGTAAAAATAGACAAGGTGGTTTTAATAGGTTAGGGGAGACTAAGTGGAAATTATAATGGGGGAAAAATGTTAAAAAATGAACGAGTAATAAAAGAATCCAATTTTGTTTTTAAATTTGGGAATGGTCTCACAGTTTGGCCCAAATCATGATGAAACCCCCTTTCTCTAAAAATACATGGGAAACCCCCACAAAAAAGCAAGAATATAAATTAAATTAAAAATAACCTTAAAATAATCCATGTATGTGACAATTATCCCAACCATAAAAATATTTTTCTCTCAAAAAGTCATATTGAAGCCTGATCAGATAAGAGAAACGAAAACTGCTCTTCAACCCAAGACTTCTGCTACCATGTATATTTCTCATCAGTCCCATGATGACATATGACTCGAACTTGAGGAATAGTATTACCTAGAAGAATTTTTTCTTGGGATTCCACAATTCTCACCGGCTGCTCAAACTCAGATAAATTGGTCTCTATCTCCCGTTCTTCCCAATCCAGCACATGAGACAGATCTGGGTTGTACTTTTTCAACTAGGAGACGTGGATGACGTCATGAATGGAAGTAAACTGATAAGGTAAGGCAAAACTGTATGAAACCCTGCTAATACGCTTGGTGATCTCAAAAGGACTGACATACCGTGGCGTCAGCTTCCCTTGCTTTCCTAATTGATGATGGCCTAGACAAGAGGCTTCTTTCAAGAATACCCCATCACCCACAGAAAACTCTAGGTCTCAACGCCTCTGGTCAGAACAAGATTTATGATGACTATGAGCTATCAAAAATCGATTCTTGATCAACTTGACCTTCTCAGATGTCTCCTGCACAAGTCTCAACCCCAATAGTGAAGTATCCCGTACCTCAACCCAACATAGGGGGGATTGAAAAGACCGACCATAGAGTTCCTCACAAGGATCCATTCAAATCTAGGATTGGTAACTATTATTATAGTAAAATTAAAACAATCCCAAATGGATATCCCATGATCCTCCAAAGTCCAAAACACATACATGGAGCATTTCCTCTAGGATCTGATTCAATTGCTCTGTCTAACCATTTATTTGAGGACGGTAAGCTGTTCTCATCTTAATCTGTGACCCCAAGGAATTCAAAAGGCCTTACCAAAGCCAAGAAGTGAAATGAGGGTCTCTATATAAGACAAATGATGATGGAACACCATGAAGCCTTACCACCTCCTGGAGATACAAATGGCCCAACTCATCTACTTTAGAAGTATCCTTGATCGGAATGAAGTGGGATGATTTGGTCAGATGATCAATAACCACCCAAATGGAATTCTTACCCTAAGGTGTATGTGGTAAGAAAAAAATGAAGTCCATGGAATACTCTTCCCACTTCCGGGTGGGAATGGGTAATGAATGAAGCAAACTGGAGGGCCTTTGGTGCTCCGCTTCCACCTACTAACATGGGTAGCATCTCGACATGAAGTCAGCTATGTACATTCTCATAAATGGCCACCAAAACTATTGTCACACATCATAATATATCTTAAGGGAACCCATATGGATAGCCCACTGGGACTAGTGGCTATCATGCATCACCACCTTCCGTAGAGAAGAAGAAACTACTGAATTGACCTTAAATCACAATATTCCCTTGAGAGATGATGACCAATCAGAAGACGTCTCCCCACCAATAAGAAACAACCTTGACCGCTAACAAAGCTCATCACTGGTCTATTATTGTTGAATCAACTCCAATAGAGAAGGATTCAACTGAATTCTCACCAAGAACACACCTCCACTATGCTCCTTGGTCTCTGCATGCATCTAATAAAAGAGACCCATCAGACTCCACTCATCACTGGACTTACTCAAGGCCTGCACTGCTACTTTTCTACTCAAATCGTCCTCCACCACATTACCCTTTCCTGGGGTATAGACAATGTCAATGTTGAACCCCTGCATGTACTTTATCCAATGGTGCTGCATCAGGTTGAGGTCCTTCTGTGAGAAGATATAGGCCAAGATTTTGTGATCATAATAGAATATAAACTTCCCCCAAAATAGGTACTGATTCTAAGTCTTCAAATAATGCATCAAAGCTTCTAACTCCAAGTCGTGGGTTGGAAAATTCTTTTTGTGTGGTCAGAGTTGGAGAGAAATATATGACACCACGTGATCACCCTACATAAGAACACACCCAAAACCCATACCTGAAACATCACAATACACCACATACCCCTTTCCATCTTCCAGAAATATTATCACGGGGTGATCTTCAAACAAAACATTAGTTCCTAGAAGGATTCATGAAACTCTCGGCCATATACAAACATCACCAGTTTATAGGTGAGCATGGTCATGGGCGAAGAAATCTGAGAGAAATCCCAAACAAACCACTTGTAGTAACCAGCCAGGCTTAGGAAACTCTTGATCTCGAACACATTCTTCAGATTATCCCATTAAATAAACACACTGATCTTTTCAGGGTCCACCAAAACCCCCTACTATGAGATCACATACCCCAGAAACTTCACCTTCCCGATCCAGAAAGTGCACTCGGAAAACATTTCATTGTGGTGGTGATCCCACAATGTTACGAACACAATCCACAAATGATGCTTGTGTTCCTCATCAGATCCAGAGTAAACAAGGATGTCATCCACAAACACCAGAATGAAATAATCAAGATACCGGTGGAACACCCTATTCATTAGTCCCATAAAGACTGCTAAGTCATTGGTCAATATGAAGGTCATGAAAAGATACTCAATGTGTCTGTATCTACTTCAAAAGGATTTATTTGGGATATCTACCTATTTTACCCTGAGTTGATGGTAACCCGAATGCAAGTATATTTTCAATAACCACTTTTACCCCATCAATTGGTCAAACAAATCATCTATTCAGGGAGAGGATATTTGTTCTTAATGGTTACTTTATTCAGATTCTGGTTGTCAGTGCACAACTAGAGGGACCCATCGACCTTGTTCGTAAAGAGACCAAGAGTGGCCCAAGGAGAGATGCTCGGGAAAATGAATCCTTTATATTATAACTCATCCAGATAAATATTTTATTTCCTTAATTTGAAACACAAAATCAATCGAGAACTCCACATCCTGATCTATATGAAATATTGGACAATCATCTAGGAATACCTATAGAAAATCATCCACTACATAAGGTAGTCCACCTTCAGGAGAATGGCCATCAACCTCAAGTGTGAGCAATAATAACTGGAAGATAAGATTCCCCAACTCTGGGAGTGGAGGTCCTGCATGACCCAACTGAGGATCCCTTTCCCCAAGAAAAACCTGACAACTCCCACCAGGTGCTGTGAAACTCACCTTCTACCTATAGAAATTAATGTTTTCTTGAAAGTGAACCATCCAATCCATGCCATGTATCATGTTAAAAATAACCAAATCTATGACTAGGAGGTCCGACCCCATCTCAACCCCTAACATGGAAAGCACACATGATGGGAACTTGAGACCTTATTCCCTTTTCATTCCCAGTAGGATCACCAAATCCATCACAAAGGAAAAAAAATTAGTTGTAAAATTCAGCATGTTCACAGTACATGTAGAGATGAATGAAACAGAAGAACCAGTATCATAAATAGCAGTAGCTATAGAAGAGGCAATCTGAACAATACCTCAAATAGTCTATGGTCCTTCCTATAATTCCGCTGGTGCCTGATCCACTTCTTGAAGATTACTAGTATATACCTGAGAATGGATGATCACCTGTGGATCTACCCTGAACTGGCTCTTCCCAAAAGATGATCTGGACCTACCTCCATGACCACCAAACCGAGATCCCCTTATCCTCGATCGCTCTGACTGAGATGGAACTCCTTTGGAATCCACTGATCCTTCCCCAATTTGGAGTGGACGTGCCATCCTACAAATGCAGTGTAAGTGTCCCATACCACCACACTGATAAACATTATTCATAGGAAAAGTGAATTCTTGTTGGATGTACCCTGGCCTCCAACACTAGTTGTATATGACAGACCTCACATCAGAATCCACTGAAAAAACTACCAGGAAGGTTGGCCAAAGTTTCCACCCCCTTATTTCCCTACTCATCCTATTTCATTTTCTTATCAAAAGAGCTTCCACTACCCAGACCTAATATCATCCCAGAAAAACCATCCCTCCCCTTGCATTCTATCTCCACCATACATGCCCGGTCAACCACCATAGGATAGGTTTTCAACTTGAACAGGAATACATAGGAATAGATCTCTGGCCGTAGACCCCTCTCGAACTTTTGGGCACTCATATGCTCGTTGGAGACCATTTTTGGAGCATGCTAGAGAAACTCAGAAAAATGTTTGGCATAATCCATCACATAAAGACCCCCCTGAACAAGCTCTATAAACTCTCAAGATTGATCATATGCTAAAACTTCAGGGTAGTACTGGTCATTGAAGATATCTTTGAAGTCCTTCCAGCTCATCTTCTTGTGATTCCCAGCTTGAAGCAATAATTCCCATCACCTGTGGCTGGGACCCTCTAACTAGAAATAGACTCACTTCACCCTAACCTCATCCGGTGTGTCTAGGAACTCAAACATGCACTTGATCTTTTTGATACACTCCTCCGCTTCATGGGGTTCTGTGCTACCTCATAAATTTGGAGGCTTGTTTTTTAGAAACTCCAGGGGTTTTTCTTTCCTAGGGTTGGTCTCATATTCCTTATCCAAAGTTGGAATAGGAGCCATTCTGTATCCCAGATCTTGGACAGCCTGAACCACAACCTCTACTACACTCTGATCAAGTGGTGAGGGAGAACTCTCTTTGGCTTCCTCCTATGGATTCATGTGAGATTTCTAGGGAGGCATGTTACTACAAAAGAAAAAATTAACAAGAAAACAAATCAGTAAAAATTTCTGAAAATTTCATCAATAACATCAAATATAAATAATTTGAACACATTACAACAATAAAAAAACAGCTACTCCCCCCCACCCGATATCCACGTGTAGTCTGCAGCCCACACGCATCACCTAGAGTTGAGGTCAAACAAAAAATTCCAATGTACCATGGTGACTCAAGGTATTCCATGAGAGGTGTAGTCTAGGAAACCTACTCATGAATAAAACTCCAAGCCCCGACAATCCTAGCTCCTGTCTATCCTGACTCATCCCAAAATAATAATACAACCCAAAAACATTGGTCGCCTATGATACCATTTTTCCACGAACTGAATATGGTATCCATCATTACTGGAACCAAACCCAACCAATGGAAAGGCCCAAAGGGAATTCCCTATCCCCACAGGCTAGAACTAGTTCCTCGGTATCATGTATTATTGTTTCAGAACTATTTACACAATTATAGAATCATTTAACAACAAAAACAATCAAAAAACAAAATCTAAACATTTTATGACAAACATGCCTTAAATAAAATCCAGAACTGAATACATAGGATTAAAAATGACACAATAGGTCCAAATATACATAAATTTAGCAGAAAAAAATCACAAGGGACTCTAAATGACAAGGGTTTATCACCCACAAGCTTTCTCCACAACACCGCACCAAGGGAAGAAACTAGCAACCCAAACCGCGATAACCCAATGCCTTGCCTTTACCCGCGTCAAACATGATCAAGTTTACTTAAACCCAAGTGGTGTAAGTAGGGTGTGAGCCGAATACCCCTAGTATACCACTAAAATTATTTCATATAGTAAGAAATACAAGATGAAAAGTATGAAAGTTTTTGATAAACAAGAAATGCTGGTAATAAATTCTGAACAATAAAACTTTTAAAGGTAAACAGTTTTCAAAGGGAAATTTCAAAGTGTGAACAAATTTAATTAAAAAATGAAAGTTACTACATTTTCCAACAAAACACACCCTAATCCAATGGTAAATAAAAAATATCCAATGATCACTAATCTCAGGAACACCCTAGGCACTAGTTAGTTTTGGGCCCCATGTACCTCATATCTTTGTGTAAAGTAACCATAGTAATATTTGTTCTCATGAAAAATAAACTAGTAGGGAACATACCCATAACCTACTTGTCCCAAAAAATCATCAATATAGTTTTTTAGTGTCGTCTATGTCCAACCTGCTAAATCAAACATGGATAAAACCACTCCAGATAACTAGCGTACTAGTACACGTCCACCCACCTAGATACCTGGGTTTCCACCTTTGTACTCAAACAAATTCCACATGTTTCCAAAATTTAATTTCACATAAAATCAACAGTTCTGGTGACCTACATTCAAAACAGTATCTACACATTCTTTTCACCACTTATATCACTCAATAAAACATTTAGAATTTCCATAAAACAACATCACAAAATATAATAATGTTTTGAAAATAAAATCCATTGAAAAACACACTTTGAACATTGTGTTCATACCCATATTTCACAAAAATATAATTATAATCACTAAATCATTTTAATAAAACTATTTCATTAATTATAAAATAACCCCAAATGATCCAAAATAATATATCCAGGAAAAATGCCCATTTTCACACAAAAATTCCATTTTAGCACTATTCGCCTAAAAATGCCACCAAAAAATAGTTTTCACAAATGATCAAGGAATATGAAGATGAAAAAATTATAAATCCAGCAATTCTAAATCATCCAAGAGTTCTTACACATGGAATCACATACCACAAGTTTTAAAACACCAAATCCTTATGCGAATGTTCACCCACACCACCGCCCACCACAAGGGAGTTAAATCAAACCTAAAACCACAATATTAGACCAAACAACAAAATATCAAACCCTAGGTTTGAATCCATACTTGTTGGAAAATAGGAACTTCATGAAGAAATGGAAGAAACCCTATGAAAATGGGAGGAGGAAGGAAGGAAACCCAATTACTTGAGAGATCATGAAGAAATCACCCCAAATCATGAAAACGTTGAATCTCCAAGAAACAAAAACTGATATGGAGGCTCAAATGAGGCTGAGAAAGTCTATTGGGGACTGAAATGGTGGAAAAAGATTGAAAATGGAATGATTTATGGATGAAACAAATTACCTTCTCAAATATGAATGATTTGAGAACCCCTAAGAAATTTCTCCCTAATTCACAATTAAAATGAGATTCAAAGAGGTAAAATTGATAATTGGGGTGTGCCTAGGGTTTTTGGCTTCTAATGGGAGGTAGAATCATCGAAAAACATTATCAAATGAATTATATATTAAAGAATTATTTTTTAAAGTAGGAAATATGATCATGGGTTGGCCTAATGCCTATCTAAATCACCCAAATCCAAAATTATAATGAGTTACTAAGGGATAATAATATACATGGTGGTTTCGATAGGTCAAGGGAGGCCAAGTGGGAAGTGGAATGGGTGAAAATGTAAAAAATTAAGTAGTTATAAATGAAACAATTGTTTTTTTAAATTTGGTAATGGGCTCATGGTTTGGCCCAAATCATGATGAAACCCCCTTTATCTAAAAATACAGGGGAAATCCCCACAAACAAAGAAATAATATAAATTAATTGAAAAATACCTTTAAAATAAGTCATGGATGTGATAGTGACTAGTGGAACTATTTTCCACTTGTTACATATGAGTTTGGGACTTTTTTATGGTTGACATTGTAATTTAATTTTGGGATGTTTATCTATATGTTCTGGTTCAATTTTACCTATTTTTTAATGGTACCATCTCCCTTTAGGAGTGTTGTTTATGATGTCTTGTATCTTTTATATTAAACTATTTTTGTGTAAAATTAGTTTCATCCTTGATCTTGTATGATTCCAAGTGCTAGTCACTATCCCGTGGGGACCGAGAATCCCATTTGCACTATGTCAGATCTAGATCATGTATTAGGGTACCAGGGTATCTGAGATTGTAGTTGAATCAAAGGATGGTTAATCATCATTCCTTGATGTTAGTATGCGAGTTGAGATGTCTTGATGGGACTTAAGAGTAGGTTTCAAGAGAGTTCCTGGCCCGCTCTCACTATAATGAGACATAAGTCGCCATGGGTATTTGGGGAAAGGTGTCCTTGAAAAATGTTTTGATATGATTCTAGTATTTTACCTACCATTTATATGAGTTTGTGAAATCCAAATCTTAAATTTATGCTTTATGGAATTGATATTCCTTTATCTATTGATTGAGTTGTTGATCTATGCATTATTTATGATTTCTTTGGTGTTGTCTGATGATGTCGTGTAGCATCATTCCTCATAAAAGACATGTGAATAGGACCCAAGAGGAAGATTTCAGTGATCCACAGTGAGAAAATATTCTTATGGACTAGAATATTGTTGAGATAGTGGTGCAGGCTGTCCAAGTTCATTGGAATGTACCTGAACTGATTCCCATTGAGGCTATAGTAGTGGAACCTTGAAGGGTTGAGTATTGTGATCACGCTAAAGAGGTTATTTTCTTGAATATACCAGCATTACAAGGATTTAATGATCCTAAAGTGGATGAGGACTAGTTGAAATGGATATATATTCTTTTTGATTTATTGGAAACATTGAATCTGATTAAGGTGAATGAGATACCTTTTAAGCTATAAGGGCCTAGTAAGAGATGGTGGGATTTTATGGTGATGATGAAAAACAATGAGGGTTTGAAATAGAAAGAATTTAGAGTTTTTTTCACTGATCAGTTTTATCTAGAATCTATAATCTTGGTGAAATCCATGGAGTTCCTCAAACTCCATCATGATGACATGATTGTGACTCAACACACAAACCACTTTGTTGAGGTTGATCAGTTTTTTCCTGAGGTGGTGACTAATGAGAATAAAAAGGAATGAATATTTGTGATGTTTCTTTGACCATAAATTCAATATAATATTTTCTTGATGAACCCGTCTTCTTATGCCAATATGTTGGATAGGGCATTGATGTTTGAGCATGACCTAGCTAGAAATCCAGGTTTTTCAGGAGTTCCTTTTTCTCCCCATGGAAGTTCTATGAGTTCTTTTAAAGTAAATAAGAATCATGATGAGTCTCATTGTAGTTATAAATAGTAGGTTTCTTTAATAACTCCTACAATGCTTTATAGAGGTCCTTTGACTTGCTTCCAGTGTGGTAAGGTTGGGTATTCAAAATAGGTTTGAACTAAGGCACCTAAGATTTGTGGTTTGTGAGATCATTCATGCCACCTAAAGAAATTATACCATATCGCTTCTACTCCTCATAGTGGAATAGAATCATCAGCACCTAAAAGTACTATGGTGAAATCAGATGGTTTGAGATCTAAGGGTTTCCATCCATAGTCATTGAAAATGAATCTTCTTCATGCAGTGGAAGAGTCTTTAGAGGAAGCTGATACATGTCTAGTGAACGTGAGAGATACCATCACTATATCTTCATCTTTAGAAACTGCTTTATTTGATACTATTGCATCTCACTTGTTTATATCAACTCATATTATAAACCTTCTAAATCATCATATTGAGATTTTTTCTTATGTTATATATATTACTATACCCATCAGAATGAAGAGTGAGGAGGGTGTCCATTTTCCTAATGGCGTTTTATCTTTATCATAAATGAAGATTACCAAGAAATTTATAGTTCTTGATATAAAACATTTTGACGGTATCCTCAAGATGGATTAACTAATTTCTAATAAGGACCAAATTAACTGTTATCTTTGATGGGTCTCCTTTACTGCACATAATATGTTATGTTGTATCTTTCGGAGAGAATGGTACCCAAGGTCGAGTACATATGAACCATATTTTTTAGAGTTAGGTAAAGTAATATTAGTGTTTTATTTTTACTTGGTGTGAGAATATTTCGGTAATGATCTACCTCCAATCATCACCTTGTTTCCCAATGTGTTTCCCTTTGATTTCTATGGTCTACCACCCATTAGAGAGGTGTATTTATATATCTATTTAGTACCTATTACTCAGATAATATCTATTCCTTCTTACCATGTAGAACCAAAAAAATTGAAAGAGTTACAGACTTCATTGGAAGATCTATTCGACCAATTAAAAAGGGGAAAGTGGTTCTCAAAGATTGATCTTCGATCTGTTTATCACCAGTTTAGAATAATAGAATCTAAAATTCCAAATGCTTTATTCAAAATAAGGTATTGTCACATTGAGTATCTTTTCATTCCTTTTCTGTAGACTAATTCTCATGTAGTATTTGTAGACGCCGGAAAAGTCCGTTGTTCCCAAACGAAGCTCCGGATGCGGGAAGCGAGGTCATATTTGGAGTCGGAAGCATGTTTCGGAGGGCCCGGATGCCTTGCGCGGAATTTTGGAGACCTGCGCGCAAAGTTGATGAGCCGCGCGCAAACCTCCCGAGATGCGCGCAATGCGCTGAGCCGGCGCGCAATTTTGCGCGCCCGTGGCCCGCGCGACTCCCTTGCGCGCCGGGCCCGATTCCGCGCCCACGAAGAGGATTTCGCGCCCGCGAACTGGATTCCGCGCCCGGGGTTGCCTATAAATATAAGGTGACCCCCGACGTTTTGAAGGTTGCCAGAATTCGAAAGGTCTCTCGTGCGCGCAATCCAACTCCTTCCGCGCGCAATGCCGATCTTCAGGTAACCTCTTTTCTTTCGCGCAAGAAAGCCTTGGGGTTCGCCTTCGCGCGCAATCCCTTTGGCTCCTTTCCTTTGAATAAATATCCTCCCAAAGTCATTTGCGCGCAAAGGAAGCCTCTTGCGCGCAATTGACCCCGGGTGCATGCAATCCAACCCAATTGCGCGCACCCCCCATTTTCAAAGTGGCCATTCGATTAAAGAATGAGTCGTTGCCCTCGTGCGCTATCCGAAGCCCGGTGCGCGCAATCTCTATCATTCACGTGCAAAGTGCTGGCCCAATTGCGCGCCAGCCCGTCCATTTGCGCGCCGACCCGCGGTATTGCGCAGAAAGCTCCTCTTTTGCACGCAAACCGCCAGGGTCGCCCCCTTTGACCCCCTTTGGGTACCCGCCTGCGTGGCGCCCGATGACCCTCATCCCGGGTGCCCGCACTGTGCGTTGTCTTTCCGTGCGGCCCCCCAGGATTGCGCGAAGTGACACGGACCTATCGGCGGCTTCAACGTCCTGCACGATGTTAAACTGCATACGTCCTGCATGACGTTAAACTGCATACGTCCTGCATGACGTTAAACTGCATACGTCCCGCATGACGTTAAACTGCACCATCGTCCGCACTGCAAGACGTTAAACTGCCAAGCACCTTCGTCCTCAACACATGATGTTAAACTGTACTTCGTCCGGCAAGACGCTAAACCGTCCGCTTCGTCCTCAACACATGACGTTAAACTGTACTTCGTCCGGCAAGACGTTAAACCGTCCGCGTCACCTGATCCCGTGTCTCGCACGCAGGGTCCCCCCGGTTTGGATGTGGCCCCCACCCGCTCGTCTCTACAGGGATGTCGGGATTGGAGTGGCCTTCGCCCACGAGGGTAGAGTGTTGCAAACAAAACGAACTACGTGGACTTTGATCCCTGTCTTCTAAACAGGGTACGTAGGAAGCCTCTCCGAGGTTCAAGCCCACCACCTGGTCGTCCCGGTCGTATTTACGTCGGTTCGTCCATCAGTGGACCCCTCTCGGGTTCACACTTGCGTTGATTCACCTATGAATCCGCCTCTGTGGGGGACTGCACGTGTGTATCTCCATTGTGCTTCCCCACCGCCTCGATCTCCTTGTGAGTCGGCTTGCCAACGTCCAGCATGACGTAAAACTGTGATTCACCCGGCCGTTCCATCCCCCTCTGTGCGAGGTGGTTCGGTTCAATCCTCTGCCCGGCGGCCTCGATCTCTTCGTGAGTCGGCTTGCCGGTGTCCAGCATGACGTTAAACTGTATGTCCGAACTACGCTAACTTTGATCCGCGCTAACGCGCGGTACGTAGGAAGCCCCTACGGGGTCCAAGCTCCTCACTCCATCATCCACCCTGATCCTTACCCGGGCCGCCACATCCCGGTGGGGTCATGCCGTTTCATTCCACTCCACTTCACTTGGGAAGCCGCCCATGTGCTGGCCCCAGCGTCGGAGGTTCCCCGCAAGGGGTTCTGTCATCTGGTCCACTCCTCGTGTTGATCAGTCCGATGCCGTCCCCGCTGGACGTTAAACTCGCGGCATGCCCCGTGTTAAACATGGGAAGCAGAGGAAAACCTCAGGCAACGCAGTTCCCCGTACCCAGTGCGGGATGCCTCAGGCCATCACGCCTTCGAGAAGCCCTATTAGGGACGGAAGGCAGACATGCAGATGCGCAGTGTTAAGACATGCCCCCGACACCCAGAGCCACCCGGTCTCCTCACCGCAGGTTGCTGCCCCGACCAGACTCCTTGGAGCGTCCGGGCGGAAGCAGCGTAATTAACCGGTGTCCATGGAGACATGGCGCCGGGAACGAGATTCATGAACATTCTTAAATCTATGAGGGAGACCCGGATTAGGCGACGAGTTCCGAGGAGACGTCCACGGAAGGAGGAGCCGACATCCCATCATCCCGGTTTCGATCAAGGAGCAGACGCCCCTGAATAAGGGACGAATGCCGCCCGCCCTTGGAAAGCGGGACTGCGGGACCACAAGCCGCGCGCCCATCCCCTCGGGTTGACGGGTGCACGCGCGAACGCGTCCTGGCGAAACAGCATAACCCGACGCACATCCGCACCGAAACAGAAAAATGGTGAACCCGACGTGAATCTCTTCTCCTCAATACGAAGACCGATGGCTTTCAGAGGTGTTGGAAGACCAGCATGCTGCTCGACCGAGTATTCAGTTTTACCCGCCAGGGGCTGAGGAAGGGAACTCGGGCACTCCGTCTCGCGACGTCGAGGGCCTGGGTCCCCCCCACGGAAGGCGTCGTGGCACTAGTGGTTGGTTGTCGATTCCTTTTCCTGTCAGTGTTAATGGGTTCTTCTCCCTGCTTTCAGAAATCAGGTCGCCCAATCCAGTGCCCGATCGCCACCCGCCCACTGGCGCAGGGGTAGAGGAAACATCGACGCGGCTACTCCGCGCGGTCCCGCCCGTTCCACAGCCGTGCCAGCAGCCGCAGCTGCGGGGCAACCACGCCCTCTCTCCCCCTCGGAGGTCATCCAAAGAAGGGTGATCAACAACTTGGTGCGGAGATATGAGGAAGAGGGAGTCATCCCCACCAGGGACATGGCTCGCCTAGACCTCGAGGGAGCTGCACCTCGCCACCAACGCCGCCCCCGAGGGCCGCGCAGGGAGGCACCGCTGCATACCTCGACGTCCAACCGCTTTGGGAGTTTATCCCCGGAGCAATCCGACAACTCCTTCCCCTATGCGGATGAGGTGGAAGATGCCCGGGACCACCCTATCCGGGATTCGCTCCAGGGATCCGCGATGAGGGCTCCTGTCAGGCCACGACGACATCGCCGCCAGGCCTCTCAAGTCGAAGAACGGGCTCTCCACCTGCCCGCACCGCTCATCCCGACTCGTTTTTCCCGACGCCAACGTCGGGATCGAGTGGAAGAGGATGCCCACCTTGGGGCCCTAGCAACAGCGGACGCATTGGCCCAAGCCAATGTTGGCTCCAGTCGCCAGGCCCCTGCGCATCCTGAGCAGGGGAACTTCTATGCCCGACCCGGATCGAGGCCCCGACCGCCCCAAAGGCAGGTTGGGTTGACTCTCCCGGTTGCTGGTACAGACAATAGCCACCGCGGACCACCTCGCGGTAGCGCTATTCACCAACAGGGTCTACTCTATGTGGCCGATCCAGGAGGCATGGGTCATCCCACCTTCCGATCCCGGCCCGGAGGCCTGCCCGGAATCACCTCTCCCCGCGTCCCCTTTGATATCTGTCCCGGTGCCCCTCGCACCTTGGTTTCCAGTCCTCTTGGCCCCAACACCAGTGCGGCCGGAGGACGCCAGGACAGAGATCAGCCATGCCTCGAAGAACCACCCAGGGGCAGGAAGGCAAGGCGTCGATGCCGAGGGAAGAATGTTGCGGAATTCCGGACAGAGATCCGACCGCTTCGCTTCTCTGATTTAGAGGCGGAGTATGATTCGGCGACAGAGCCCTTCCCCCAATCCCGCCAGTCAGGGGCAGGGGTAGGAATGCGGCACGTCAGCCTCGTACTCCCCGAGAGCGATATCGATATGATCCCCGCTTCTCTCCGAAGGTATATCCGGAGTAGCAAGGGCCTGGTAGACCCCCAAGGATCAAGCTTTCGGTTGGTACCGGCCCCTCTGGAAGCGCCTTCTGCCTCGATCGGAGAAGCCGGAGACCTTTTCTGGGGACCGACGGTTGAACCACGATATAGTGCACCCTCGGCGAGCACCGACGCTACGGCAGGATGTTCGCTCGCCGGCCCGTCCTATCGTGATGTGGTAGCTAGGGCACCGCCACCCTCAGAAGGCGGCTCGGGATATGGAGGCCAATCGGCATGCTCGCCGTATTCACCGTCGGCCAGCCCGTCGGCCCGGCGGACCGCCTCGGCACCACTGCCGGTTCCCCGTCCATTCCCACTCGTTGAAGAGGACCAAGGAGACTTGGGTCCCGAGTTTGAATCGTGGAGCTTCTGGACCGTCCTTGCAGAGGGCCACTTCCCTGAGAAGTTTTGGCCAGTCGCAGGACCGGACTTTGATGCACCCGAATCGCTCACCCCGGATGAGTTCGAATGCTTCCGCCGAACTCTCCAGGAGACTCACTCCTGTCTTCACCGCCTACAAATGCCATAACCCAGGAGTCAAGTACACCTGGAGGATATTGGTGAGCAGTGCCGTCAAATTGACCTGGCCACGCTCCCCGCGGTTCGGCACCCCGGGTCATTTGGGCACCACGAGGCCCTCCAACAACGATGCGTTGAGTGTTTTCAAGTACTCCGCAAGGTTATCGAGGAAGCCACTCCCCACGTGTATATCCGTGGATGGGGGCAGTACGCTGCCCTACGCTTCGGTGCGATTCGCCGACAGCCCGATTCACTGGGCGGCCCTGAGGGTATATCCCCAGGGACGGAAACGGTCAATATGGCTGACCTGTCGGGAGAGGGGAACGACTTGGAACTTCTCGACGGGGGCTCTTCCCCCGAAGACAAGCCGTCGTTGGATCCATCGGTGAGAGTTACTCGTCACCAGAGGAGCCTCCTGGGTCTCCCCGCACCCACTAAAGCACTGACGTTGAGCCGAAACATCAGTAAAGGTAAAGAGCACGGCGAGGCTATAAAGCCCGCCGACCCATCTGCCTCCACGCAGAGGGCGGATGAGGATCCCGAGAAGGCTATGCTACGCCAACAGCTCGCCGAGCAGAAGAAGCTAGTTGACCAGCTCCTCGCCGAGCGCGCTACAGAGCAGCGGCCTGACTACGGTGATCCTAGGCCAGGACAGCAGGGACAGGAACAACCACCCCTCGATGAGGCTCTCCCGGGCAACCGTGATTATGCCATGTTCGCCGACAGGAGAGAGGCCATCGCCTATGGCAAGAGGGCGCGGTATGTTTCACCGCACCCTCCCGAGCGGCGTGACTACCTGAGAGACCCCGCTCGGATTCCTCCCGCTGCCCCAAGGGCCGCTCTGCCCGCCATCCCACGAGCTGCCGAGTTCGACGACCCGGTCGACGACCCGATTGAAGGGCCATGCAATGCGCTCGTGGTTAGAGATCCTCGCCAGGACTGGAACCCATGTCTGGACGATCCGATGGCGGCACTCATCGCCCGCTTGGAAGCCTTGGAGACTCGGCAAGTGGAAATCCCACCGGACGGCAAGCCATACCCAGCATGGGTGGATGACATGCCGGAGCCTCCGGGATTCGGGAATACCACTTTTGCCCCCTTCAACGGGACTGGAGATCCGCCGCAGCATTTGGCCCATTTCAACTCGAGGTGCGGGCCTATGTTGGGGACTCCGGCGCAGCAAGAGGCCGCTAAGCTTCGCTGCTTTGTCCAGACACTGGAAGGGCCAGCATTTGTCTGGTACAGCCAGCTCCCCGTCGGGTCGATAACTAGCTGGGAGGACCTTCGTAGACAATTCCTCTACCAGTTCAGTTCCATGACCCGGAAGACGAGTATCGCAGACCTCTTCAAGTGCAAGCAGAGGCCTGACGAGCGAGTCGTGGACTTCGTCGCCCGATGGAAGGGTCTCACGTATTCCCTTGACATGCCACTGACTCAGGAGCAGTTGCTGAGAATGTGCGTCAGGAACGTCAAGACCGAGATGGTCCCTTCCTTGATCACTCAGAATTACCCCGGAGGGTTCAGGGACTTCTCAGACAAAGCTCAACGTCTTGAGGAAGCCCTGCAACAGGCCAGCCAGGCACACCCGCTGCCTCCTATGATTCCTGCAAGGAGAGCCAGCAGGGCTGAGCCCGCTGCTGTCGCCCAGATAGAGGCTCTCAGGCCGTTGGAGCTGCTGCCGGTGAGACCAGCTCCACAGCCTCACAGGAATCCGCCTCCACGGGCTCAGTTCCCGGCCCAGCAGCGGCAGCCTCAGAACCGACCGGCCCCTCCGCGTAATGTACCGCCGCAACCCAGGCGAGATAATCAGGGTCCACCTCCTCGGCAGGCCCCTCCAGCCCCTCGTCAAGACCACGCTCCCAGGGGCCCGCGATACCTGACCTACTCATTTCACGAGGATCAGGTCCCCGGTTATTTCCAGAGCGCCCTGGAGCAGAGGATTGTGCGACTGCCTGAGTGTTGGAGGCCGGAGGAGGCACATCTCACGGATAACCCCCGCTACTGCCCCTACCATCGGGCCCTGGGGCACACCATCCAGCGGTGCTATGTGTTTAAGGATTGGCTCCAACACCAGATTAACAACAATGTAATCAGGTTGGGCCCAGCTCCGGCAGAAGTGGCGGGCGTGTTCGTGGGATCAGATGACGATAGCGGCAACGAGGACGAATGGCAGCTGGTCTCCGACCGCGGGTCCCAGAAGTATAAAAACTGGATGGCCCGCAAGACGATTATTCACGCCCATGGAATCATCCGTGCATGCTTGAATCAGCCTGAGCCCCCAGAATCTGCAGGTGCTGCTTCAGCATCGTCGTCCCAGCCTGCCTCTTCCAAGAAGAGCAAACGGCGGCGGCACAAGAAGGAAGAGCGCGCCCCGCCAGTTCCGCCACTATCCTGCACTCTTGGCGATTTCATGCCCCCGGAGATGGGGATCCCTCCTCGGATCCTCCCAGTGGTGAATGATTCGTCGGATGACAGTATTGGGTACGCTTAGGTTAATACCGTCGAGCTGGTAAATCCCTTTTCGGTTCCCGACGTTGAAGAACACCAGGTGGACCTCCCTAGTGTCCCCGGTCGTCGCCACCGTCGGAGGAGCCGCAACAACAGGAGTCGCCGGGGCACAGCAGTTGGTACCTCCAGCCAGGCCGTGCACGCCACTGAGACCAGGCATCAGGCCCAAAACCGAGCTCAGCGTGCGCAGCCCCCCATCCGGGGATGACGGATTCGCCTCCGCCACTGTTTGTGGTATGGGATCAGGCAGAACCGCCTCAGCCGCGTCGCGATCAGCTCCGCCCTGCCACGAGTCCATCCCGGCCTCCTGACCCCAGTACGGTGACCATTTCCCGGGCTTCAACCAATGAACAGCGAGATGCGCCAAGCACCAGTCGGCCGCCGGCCCAACCGGCAAGGCCAGGCATGCTTCCAACCGCAGAGCAACCTCCTGCAACCAGGGGCTCGCGCTTGGCCAAAAAGTATGATGTCCTGAAGCACTTGGCCGACATCCCAGTGAGACTCTCCATCCTGGAGGCTCTGCGCATGTCATCTGAGATGCGCGAGGCACTCGCTGAAGCCCTGAAGAGCCCCCTCCAGTTTGAGACAGAGGTTGCGGCTGCAGAGGCCTTTCACGCCGAAACGATTGAGGACGCCGAATGTCAGGCAGTTATCTCGTTTTCTGGTAAGGATGAAGACCCTCCTATACAGGGGCACATTCGTCCGCTATATGTTACCGGCCAGTTCAATGGCCTTGAAGTCCGGAGCTATCTTGTCGACACGGGGTCCGGGATTAACCTGATTCCAACTCGGACGCTCCGGAGATTGGGGTTGTCTAAGGATGACTTGATTCCCTCCGACCTCAGGATCCAGGGGTACGACCGCACCGAGAAAACCCCGGTCGGCAAGATACGTTTGAAGACCCAGTTCGGTGACTTGGTTGCCAACACCGAATTCATGGTAGTCTCTCAAGACACTGCGTACAACGCATTGATGGGCAGGCCCTGGCTCCACCTTCATGCGGCGGTTCCCTCGTCATACCACCAATGCCTCAAATACTCCCTTAATGGTCGAGTAGGCGTGCTTCAGGGAGATGCCTCTCCTTTTGCCTCATGTGAAGCCCGCTATCTGGACGCGGACTATTACAAGAGCAAGGATAAGCAGATCCTGACAGGTGAGGTCGAGCATGTCGCTGTTGCAAGTGATCCCTGGGCAAGTTTGGATGACGCTTATGTCCTCCCGATTCAACGGTTGGACGTAGCCATGGTCTCGACGGCTTGTGAGTCTCTTGATGAGATGACCGCGACCGCCCATGCCAGCACCAGCGGCCCAGCAGGATCTGGTAGCCCCAATGCAGTTGCCAACGCAGCCTCTCCCGTGGACGATCCCTCCCCGAGTGGAGAGGACGTGGAAGATGCACCCCCAGCCTTTGAGGAGGGCGTCTCCGCCACGGTCGATGAGTTAGTACAAGTGAACCTTGGAACCGAAGCAGATCCGAGACCCACATTGGTCAGTGCCGCCATGCCCTCTGAGGAGCGGCAGCAGAACGTGGACTTTCTCAGGCAGCACCGCGATGTGTTCGCTTGGGGCTATGACGAGATGTCGGGGCTAGATCCTCAGGTAGCCGTCCACCGCCTTGGTCTCCCGACGAACCATCGCGGGTTCAAGCAGCCTCCCAGGAAGATGCACCCATTCCACGGTGCCATGGTTGAGGCCGAAGTTGACAAGCTTATCAAAGCCCACTTCGTGAGGGAAGTCCAGTACCCCAAATGGCTGGCCAACATTGTGCCGGTCCGGAAGAAGAACGGGCAGATCAGAGTCTGCATCGACTTCCGCGATCTCAACCGCCACTGTCCGAAGGATGATTTTCCCCTTCCAGTGACAGAGCTGTTGATTGACGCCACGTCAGGGTTCCAAGCCCTCTCCTTCATGGATGGATACTCCGGATATAACCAAATTCAGATGGCCCCTGAGGATGAGGAGTTCACTGCCTTCAGGGCCCCCCAAGGTACCTTCTGTTACCGGGTCATGCCTTTCGGCCTGAAGAATGCAGGTGCCACCTATCAACGGGCGATGCACCGCATATTCAAGCCAATCCTCGGCACACTGGTGGAATGCTACGTCGACGACTTGGTAGTCAAATCGCGCCAGCGTCAGGACCATCTCAAAGACCTTGAGAAAGTGTTCAGCTTCCTCCGGTCTCGCTGCCTGAAGATGAACACGTTGAAGTGCGCCTTCGGGGTAACCTCCGGAAAGTTCCTTGGATTTGTGGTAAGATACCGGGGTATTGAGATCGACCCAGAGAAGATCAGGGCAATTAGCCAGATGCCTCTCCCAGGTAACATCCGGGAACTGCAACGGTTCCAAGGCCACTTAGCCTGTATACGCCGATTCATCGCGAATCTGGCCGGCAAGTGTAAGCCCTTTTCTCGGCTCATGAAGAAAGGTGCCACCTATGTATGGGATAAAGAGTGTCAGACCGCTTTCGAGGAAATCAAGCAGTACCTGCTTCAACCTCCGGTTCTGATGCCGCCTGTATCCGGAAAGCCGCTGGTCCTTTATGTGACCGCCCTGGAATGGTCCCTTGGCGCCCTTCTCGCCCAGAAGAACAACGAGGGAACAGAGAATTGCCTCTATTACCTCAGTCGCATGCTCCTCGATGCGGAAGTCAGGTATTCCCCCATCGAGAAGAGCTGCCTGGCGCTCGTATTTGCCGTACAGAAATTACGGCACTACTTGCAGCACCATGAGGTACAGTTGGTTTCTCGGGTAGACCCGTTGAAATATATCCTGAGCCGGCCTATGTTGACTGGCCGTCTAGCGCGGTGGGCTGTGATTCTCCAGCAGTTCGACATCAGGTATGTGTCTCAGAAGGCCATCAAAGGGCAAGCATTGGCAGACTTTCTGGCTGCTCACCCAACCTCCGCGGATCAGCCGCTGGATCTAGGCTTTCCTGATGAGGCCATCCTCTCGGTCGATCGAGCCGGTCCATGCTGGCAGATGCACTTTGACGGTGCCTCCTGGAGCCCCACCGGTAGAAGACTTGATAATCCTAAGCTCAACAGAGTGGGCTTGGGTATCGTCTTCATTACCCCGGAGCAAGCCGTACTGCCGTACTCTTTCCTGTTGTCAGAGGGCTGTACCAACAATGAGGCGGAATACCATGCCCTCATCACCGGACTCGAGTTAGCTCTCGAGATCGACGTGCCCCATCTGTGCGTGAAAGGGGACTCTGAGCTGGTTGTTAAGAAGATCAATGGGGACTATGTTGTCAGGAAGTCGGAACTTGTGCCATTACTGGAGTGCACCCTCCTTCTGATGGCCCGGTTCCCTTCTCGGCCAGAAATTGTCCATATTCCCCAGTCGCAGAACGGTCGAGCAGAGGCCTTGGCCAGCCTTGCTGCATCACTTGCAGAGCCTGAACAGGATAACCTGACCGTCCGCGTGACGCACCGTAGGCTCATCGCTCCCGTTATCCCGGAGGGAGATCGCGACCCGTCGGTAAGTAATCTCACCACGGTTTCCCCTACGCCCGGAGCCCCGATTACCCCAGATATGGCAGTCGAACCAGTCCCTGATTGGAGGACGCCTTTGGTTGAGTACCTCCAACATGGAATTCTCCCGCCGGATCGAGCCGAGCGCGAGCGAGTTCGACGTCGCGCATCGCAGTTCGTCCTCCAGAGCCGTCCCGGCCTGGAGCAGATCCTCTATAGACGCGGATTTGATGGTGTTCTCCTTCGTTGCCTTCAGGGAGTTGAGATCCCACGAGTCATGCAAGAGGTTCATGCTGGTTCATGCGGCGCCCATCAGACTGGGCCGAAGCTGTCCCACCAGATTCAGAGGTTGGGATACTTCTGGCCCTCCATGATCCATGACTGCATCGAGTATGCCAGGAGGTGCCATGCGTGCCAGGTTCATGTGAACTTTGTGCATCGGCCGCCGAAGCCTCTCCATACCACCAGGTATTCTTGGCCCTTTGCAGTCTGGGGGATGGACGTTGTGGGACCCTACCCGCCGGCGACAGCTCGCCAGTGCCGGTTCATTCTGACCGCCACTGACTTCTTCTTCAAATGGGCAGAGGCGATTCCGCTCAGAGAGGTCAAATCCTGTTCGATCGCTGACTTCGTGACCTCCAACATCATTCATCGATTTGGAGTGCCTCACGCTATCCTCACGGATAACGGAGCCAATTTCCGAGCAGCCGAGTTGAAGAAGTTGTACGCCAAGTACAACATTCGCTCGAACCATACATCTCGCTATCATGCGCAGGCGAATGGACAGATCGAGGCGTTTAACAAAACCCTCTCTAACATTCTGCAAAAAATGGTTGGTCAGAACAGAAAGAGTTGGCCGGACAAGCTCCCCAACGCCCTCTGGGCTTATCGGACGACGACTCTCAATTCCACCCAGATGACCCCTTATTCCCTGGTGTATGGAGCTGAGGCCGTCCTGCCCATCGAGATCCAGTTACCGTCCTTGCGCACTGCGGTCTACGACCAGCAAGCGCCGGACAGAGCTGCTGAAGCCCGTCCAGTCGAGTTGGAAGCACTGGATGAGAATAGACTTCGCGCCTTGCACAACTTGGAGAGGCATCAAAGCAGAATGGCTCGAGCTTTCAATAAGAAGGTTCGCCTCCGCTCCTTCCTGCAGGGTGACCTAGTGCTAGCCCTAAGAGCGCCAATGATCCCCGGCAGGAAGCCACCCAAGTTGGAGCCCAAGTGGGAGGGACCTCTTGTCGTCCACAAAGTTTATCCCAATGGCGCGTACTCCCTAGAGACTATGGATGGTGAGCGTTCCACTCCTCCCACCAACGCTAGGTTCCTCAAGCATTACTTTGTCTGAGTGTGCCGACGTCCTGCACGACGTTAAACTGCATACGTCCAAGCTGCACGACGTTAAACTGCCTAGCATATCATCCGCGCTGCAAGACGTTAAACTGCCAAGTGTTTCGTCCAACATGACGTTAAACTGTACCTCGTCCAAGCTACAAGACGTTAAACTGTTTAGCATTCGTCCAACACGACGTTAAACTGTACTAAGTCCGAGCTACAAGACGTTAAACTGTTCAGCATTCGTCCTGCATGACGTTAAACTGCCTCTCGAGAACTACGTGCGGCTTGATTCCCATCCTTATGGGATACGTAGGACCGCCTGAACCTTCATGTCTCAGGCCCAGCCCCATCCTTCAGGAATTTCCATCCTATCTCGGGCCTTCGACCCAGTTTCCCCCGGGTGTGCGGCGTATGGTGTGAGCGCGGGGCTATGCCCTCATTCACGTCGGTTTGCTCGTCACGCTGTACGCCCCCCCCCCCCCCACGTTTGGGGATACCTTCTGCTCCCACCTTTTTCTCTCTCATCGTCCTGCACGACGTTAAACTGCACTTCAAGAACTACGTGCGGCTTGATTCCCATCCTTATGGGATACGTAGGACCGCCTGAACATTCATGTTTCAGGCCCAGCCCCATTTCTCGGGGATCTCTATCCCGCGTTGGGCCTCTGGCCCCAGTTCCCCTCCTTTTTGTGCGAGGCGTGTGGCGTGAGCGGGGATTATGTCCTCATTTACATTGGTCTACTGGCCGCGCCGTACGCCTCCCCCGTGTGTGCGACTACCTCACACCCCTCATCATCCTGCATGACGTTAAACTGCCTCTCAAGAACTACGTACGGCTTGATTCCCATCCTTATGGGATACGTAGGACCGCCTGGACGCTTGTGTCTCAGGTCCAGCCCCGTCTCTTGGTTGATCACGGGGATCTACCGTCTTTTGGTTGCTCTCAGGGTGAGTCCTCCGACCCTTTCCGGTGATCTGTTAACATGTTTTGGGTACTTTGGTCTATGACCCGTAGTGTCGGATGCAATCCCGGCAAGTCCCGTGTTGCTTTTCGGGCCGCACGCTTCCTCTTGTTCGAGCCTTCACTCAAAGGGATCCTCGTTAGCGGTTTGGACACAATGCCTCAGTGCTCTCCTACCGCTCCGGGTCGATTTACCGGCGGGTCCTGGGCCGCAAATCGATATGAATCCTGCGCTTGAGCGGTTGATGCTCGTTTGCTTACCCCATCCTAGGCTGACGCGACCGGATGTTGTGTTGCGAATATGGTCAGTGACATCCTTGATCGCCATGTCGGCTCTTTTAGGCTCCGAATATTGGTTGCACGGTCCTCATCACACTCCGCCTTTGTGCGTTGTAGTGGAATCTCGACACTCTCTTCATACTGACCCTCAGTACACCTTTACACGTTAGGCAGGCCAACCAGGATAATGGTGTCTGTCGAGGCTCCCACGATCTGAGCACCAAGGATATATGCTGATGTCCTCCCTAAGGGCCGTGTATAGCGGACCCTCGTCCCCATAAGGAGGAAGGAGTCACCCGAACAATCGCGTTTTGGGCCCAGTATATCTGGAGGCTAGAATCTCTGCCCCTTGGGTGATGGACATACGCCGACCCCTATCCCAGGATCCTTCTCCTGGAATCGTGCGTGACCGCAGGGCTGGGTATGTTCCCACCTCTGCTGAGTCCGCCATATCGCAATACGCGGATTCCTCCATGGTCCGAACCACACGACCTTAAACTGTGTTGTCTGGTCCTACCACATGACCGTAAACTGTGACCGTCTTGGCCGCCCGACGAGAAACGGCACTTCATCGTGATGTTCTCCTCAGGGGACACTCACGTTGGGCGCTGGTTAATAACCACGCCATTCATCAATGCCTTTCATGGCTTGATTATTGTGGTGACGCCAGGGATTCCTTAATCCCAGGCATGTCGCTGCACGAAAAACCATCCATATTAAAGGACAAACAAGAAATATCAAATACCGCTTCTTCTGTGTGCGAGGGTCAGACCCGCACCCTTCCCCGCGCTGGTGCCCGATTGTGTTGCGCCGCGCTTCAAGAACTACGTGTGGCTGGATTCCCACCCTTATGGGATACGTAGGAACGCCCGGATGTTTGAAACTTCGGGTCCAGCCCCCCCACCTATTAAAAATTCCCCCTTCTCTGGGGAATCCGCCGCCTTCGGGTCACCCTCAAGGCGTGTCCCTCAACCCCTTGCAGTGGTCCACCGGTGTCAAGAGTGCTCTGGTTTATTGCCAGGAGGGTCAGGTTCAGCTTGGTCAGGTTCCTTCCGCTTTTCAGGCTTCGTGCTCCCTTTCATTCGGACCCATCGCCTACGCCCTGGGTGGAGCCCCCGTGAACGGTTTGGACATAATACCTCAGTGCTCTCCCACCGACTCGGGCTGGTGCCCCCAATGGCCTCGGGCAGCAAATCGATATGAATCCTGCGATTGAGCGGTCGATGCTCGTTTGCTGCCTCATTCCATCAACGGTTAGTGCGATATTGATGCTGCTCTTCCGCCACGGTCGGCAGTACTCCCATATCGTCACACCGGTGCCCCCAGTCCTTGAGTGAATGGCCGCATGATTCACATTACGTTTTCCACCTCCCATTCTGACCAGGAAAAATCTCGACACTCTTGACACTATCCCTCAGTGCATCTTCGCATATCCAGGGGATAGGACCACGATGCGGCGTACTTTGAGGTTCTTATGGTCCGAGCTCTAAGACCTTAAACTAAGATCTACCCTTATGGTCCGAGCTCTAAGACCTTAAACTAAGATATACCCTTATGGTCCGAGCTCTAAGACCTTAAACTAAGATCTACCCTTATGGTCCGAGCTCTAAGACCTTAAACTAAGATCTACCCTTACGGTCCGAGCTCTAAGACCTTAAACTAAGATCTACCCTTACGGTCCGAGCTCTAAGACCTTAAACTAAGATCTACCCCTATGGTCCGAGCTCTAAGACCTTAAACTAAGATCTACCCCTATGGTCCGAGCTCTACGACCCTAAACTAAGATCTCCCCAAACGGGATTCTGCGTCCTGCATGACGTTAAACTGCACTCGCAGAACTACGTATGGCTTGATCTCCAGCCTGATGGAGTACGTAGGAATGCCCAGGCATTTCGACTCGGGTCCAGCCTCAGGGATCGCTATGTCCCGCCCCTCCTCGTCGCCGGTCGTCTGGCCTGACTTCGGGTAGAGTGGTGCAGTTGTGATATTCTCCCCGATTCAGCTCGGGATGCCCCATCGCAATGATGGGAAGAGACGGTTTCCTCGTCAAAGAGGTTCTGTCTGAGAATTGGGGTGATTCACGGCCAGATTAATGCATCCGTCTAATACGCTTTCCCCACGGTGGCGCAATTTTGAGAGCGTTGGATTCTATCCGAACAAATCGTCACTTCGCCCCACGCTTCGCATGCCCTGTTGATCTGGATTTCCACCCTTGTGCCTGAAGGAACCCCCAAGGCGGCATTGATGATGACATGTGATCCACCTCCTGCCATATGGATGATGACCTTCGGTCCGTCTATCGCAGTAGTATGGTCGATCGATCCATTGTCCGCTTGCCGTCTTGGGCATGTCCTGGAAGGCCAACCGTTGTGGATTTCTGAATTCGGGACGCGCGATTCACCCTTTCTCATTTCCCTATGTTCGGATAAAATCTCAACGCCCCTAGCGTTGTCCCGCTCGTGTGTTGGAACGAGTTGGGGGGATGATACATTGATTAGGTCTGAGGTCTCCTTTCCTAGGAATGATCTCCCTCTTTTCTCTAGAAATCCAGGCCCAATTGTGGATGCCTGAAGCTTGGTTAACGCTCCCGCAAGACAATGAATGGTGGTCGAGCATGTTAAGCCAAAAGGTGCAGATAAATATATTGGTTCATACAAAATGGATTGAAATATTGAGTAGCGGAAGCAAAATATTCTGGGAATGGCAGAAAACAAAGCCCCTAGGGATTAGCATGCTGGATAAGTCTTTCTAACGCCGCTACCCTTTGGATGGCGGCCTCCAGAGCTGCTTCTCGCTCTCTGCGTGCCCTCTCCTCGTCGGCGGTCGCAGCACGCAGTTCGTCGATCCTGGCCTGTGCACGCTCCCGCTCGACTTGGAGTGTGACCATCTGTTGGCCCGCCTCCGTCAGCTGTACCTGGGCGTCGATCAGTTGGGCCGATAGTTGCTCCACAAGCTCAGTACACGCTGCGACGAAGGCCTCCTTCTCTGCCGCCTTCCCTTCGAGATGCCGGACTTCCTGCTCCGCCGCGAGGAGCGCCCGCATGCTCTCCGACATGTCCCGACTCTGTGCGACGTCGGCACGCCGGCAGCTCTCGCGCATCTTTTCGGCCTTGAAATCACGGACTGTCAGATGAAGGCGTTGAGCATCAGCTCCCCTGGAAAACAGGAAGCGCAGCCAGGTTTGGAGTGATCCCATGCGCCCCAGCCACTCAGATGGGTCTCTCTTGAGGAAGCGCTGGATGCACTTCCACCCCCTGTGGCGCATTATCCGGCTCTCCTCGACCGCCTCCGCGTCAGACTCGTCCATCTCCTCAGGGTCGGCAGGCCGGTAGGCAGGGAAGGCAGCCAGCAGGTCTGTTGCAGGGTCCGCCCCTGGGATGTCCTCACGGGGGATAGGTTCCCCAACATCTGGGCGACCTTCTTCTCCCGCCCCAGTGGCGTTGACACCCTCGTCAGCCCCCGACCTCTCTCCGATGTCAGCACCACCGGCGTCCGCAGCCCCTTGATCCGCAGTTGGTGGGGCCGGCTCGGTGTGGGAAGTCTGTTCCGGAGCAGGCGGCATGTCTGCCACTGGTCCACTCGTAGATGGCCCGGGTTCGGTAGCCCGACGGGCCTCCGGTCCTGAGATCACTGCGCAAGGCATGCCGTGGTTAGTCACGGATCGTCAACGGCAAGCACCAGCAGTAAAGTAAGGAGACTTACGGGAGTTCAGAGCGTCATCTTCCGCTATCCCGGCCGCCGCAGGAACAGTTGCAGCAGGGGACCCTTCCGCGCTTGTCAATTCGATAATGGGTGCCTGGCCCCCGCCTTGTCCTGCTGGCGCCTCTCCTACTCCCGCTGAGGACGCCTGACCAACATCCGTGCGCTCCTGAGAAAGGTGGAGAAGTGGGTTAGAAGCTGCATAAGAGAATGGATGAAGCAGGTTGAGTAGGGATAGAAGCGGACCTCGAGGAGCTCAGTAACATCAACATTGTCAGAGCCGGACTCCTCGCCGCTCTCCCGCGGGCTCCCCTGATGGGATCTTCCCTCGGAGCCTTCATCCTCCCCCATCTCCTCCTCTTCCTCGGAGTCGTTGCTACTGTTATCTTCCGCCGGCGGCATCTGTTCTGGAGCGGGTTCTAGACCGAGCATCACCTTCACCAGAAGGGATGGCTCCGCACGCTGACCACGTTGGCCCGCGTACTCGTCCATGGCCGTCAGATACGCATACTGCCGGTTAAAGTCCACCCTGTCGGCGATATGGAGGCGCCCGACCTCTGGCAGATGGATTCCTTCTCTGAGTATCTTTCGCCAGATGGCGTCGGTCCCCCGTGACTGCCGCAGGGTCATCCAGTCCGACCACAGCGCCGGGAAGACTGCATCGTGGGAGGGTTCGAGCAGACGCCTTACCTGCTTCCCGGGCCGCTCTTCGACCACCGCACGTGCCCCCTCTCTGGGCACCGAGGTCGTAGCGGCAGCCTGCGATGTGCCCGCCGCCGAAGTCCCTGCTCGCGCCGGCTCCGCTGCTTGGCGCGCCTCCGTTCTCCCCCGTGTAACGGCGCCTCGCCTCCTTCCTTGATGCCCGGTCTCCGCACGGGTGACCTCGAGCCGCCGAACTGGCTTCCGTAGAAGCCCCTCGGGGTACGCGATGGCCCAGTGTTCGGCGTACTCGGTTGCCAAGCCTGCGTCGACCCCGGTAGGAGGGAGAGTGATGACGTCGCCAGAGCCAAAGGCGACGAACATCAGCCACATCTGGCGAAGGACGCCGGGGTTCGTCTCCTCCCGAACAGCAGTGAATACCCTCTTCGGCATCCGTTGAAGGCACCCGAACTGCCTGGAGAACCGGGTTGGCACGTAAGGCTCGCAGATCACCTTCCCGTCGATCCGAGCCACGAGCACCCCGCCCCGCATGTTCAGGAAGTATTCATGCTGCTCCAGCGGACCCTGCCCATTGTCGATCATCTGACCGACGGGAGTGGGGAACGGGCTGAAGTTGAAATTGGCATGACTGCCAATCCGAATCCTCACGCCCTCCTCACTTAGGGTCATCGGAGCGACCCCCGCAATGTTCAGCAGGGAGGGTCGCAGGCCGTTGCTCGGAGGAATGATGGCCTTCGGAAACGTGTACCCACCAAGGTGAGCAGCCACCCAGCCGTGGAAGAATTGGAAGGGCCCACAGATCCTTCGTGGCGACCCCCCTCGTGAGATGCGTCCCAGGATGGCATACAGCTTAGCCAACACTGGGACCCCGAGGTTATATCTTTTGTTGGCGGCCATAGCGCCCGCCATCGCCAGTGTTGCCAGGCGGACGCCCATTCTCGCGTCCCGCACTGGCAGGAGCCACCCACTCAGAAAGGCGGCCAGGAATGCCGTGTACCGGACATTTGGGTCCCGGGCCTCGATGACGCGGTACCCCCATGAGCGGTAGTCGCCCGTCTCCAGGACCCGCCAGTACGACCCGTTCCGGCTCCTCTGAGCCGCGGTCGGGCACCGCTTCCCCCTGCCTGGCATCTTGACCGCCGGGTCATGCTCCAAGAACTGGCCGAACCACTCCTTGTAGGCTATGTCCTTTTGGAAGTCCTTGATCCCGAGCCGCTGCGTAGCCAGGTCAAGTAGATGCCAGGTCAGAATGGGAGTTCGTGACCTGTCTTCCCAGGTGTTCTTCGGAGGCAGGAACTCATCGTACTGGTAACCCTCCAGCGGGATACCTCCGATGCAGTGGAGGTCCCAGAGACCGATGCCGACCTCCCCATGGTGAAGATGGAAGGTGTTCGTATCTGGGGACCAGCGGGTGAACAGCTCCAGCCCGAGCTCAGACTGCTGGTAGAAGTGGAACTGCGACGTCCACACCGCCTCAAACAGGCCGATGTACCGCAGCTCCTCCGCGAAGTGATCACAGGTGTGGCGTACCCAGAATGCCCAAGCCCACTCACTGGTGAAATTGCCCCCAGATCGCAAGTCCCAGTCTTTCAGCCAGCCCTTGGTGTCGTCGGTGACACTCTGGCGATATATGCTCGAGTAGAGGGCTGGAGAGTTCTCCGCAGTAGGCTCACTTCCGACGATGGTTCGCGTCCTCGGGTTCAGGACATAGACATCTAAGTGTCTGGTCTCCCTGGAAGGATGCCCATTGTTGGTGATGTTATAGCAGGGAAGCTCGTCCTCCCGAGTCACCCAGGTCCGTGGCGCATCAACCTCGAACCCTGGCACCGGAACCTCATCTAGGATGCCGAAGTTCCAGAGCGGCAGGTTGTCTGACAGTGGATATGTCTTCGGGGCCGGCGTCAGCAAGTCGAACAAGGATTGATTGTTCGAAACAATCTCCTTGGCTTCGTAGACCTCCTCGTTCGTCGCCATCTCAGCTCTGCGAGTGGCGGCATCCCCCTCATTTCCTTGATTCGCGGCCATCTCAGAAGCTTCGGGAGTCGTGCGGGTAAAGGGATGAAGCGTGCGGGATCGGACGAGGCTGGTAGAGAAGTTTGAGAGTTGGCGCGCAATCCTAGTGGACGGCGCGCAATCAGGAAGTCCGTCGCGTAAAACCCCGGGTGTTCGCGCAAAAGAAGGCTGAATTCCGGACAAGTTTGCGCGACGAGCGGGCGAATTCCGCGCTGGAAAAGGAAATTTCGCGCACGAGAACTTAGAGGCTTATCGCGCGGAAGGCCAGTGTACGGTGCGGGGGACCCAGGGCCCCTATTTATAGGTGAGGCCGGGGACCGCGCTGCGCGGAAATCGCTTTGCGCGACCGCAACGGCGAATTTCGCGCCCGACGCCCTTTTTTGCGCGCCACAGTCCCGCGCCACCCAGGACTTCGGCATTCCGGCGTCTCCCTCGGAACCCGATCGTTGCGACCTCTCGCCGATCAGATTCCTAGGGGGGGCTTTTGTAGACGCCGGAAAAGTCCGTTGTTCCCAAACGAAGCTCCGGATGCGGGAAGCGAGGTCATATTTGGAGTCGGAAGCATGTTTCGGAGGGCCCGGAGGCCTTGCGCGGAATTTTGGAGACCTGCGCGCAAAGATGATGAGCCGCGCGCAAACCTCCCGGGATGCGCGCAATGCGCTGAGCCGGCGCGCAATTTTGCGCGCCCGTGGCCCGCGCGACTCCCTTGCGCGCCGGGCCCGATTCCGCGCCCGCGAAGAGGATTTCGCGCCCGCGAACTGGATTCTGCGCCCGGGGTTGCCTATAAATATAAGGTGACCCCCGACGTTTTGAAGGTTGCCAGAATTCGAAAGGTCTCTCGTGCGCGCAATCCAACTCCTTCCGCGCGCAATGCCGATCTTCAGGTAACCTCTTTTCTTTCGCGCAAGAAATCCTTGGGGTTCGCCTTCGCGCGCAATCCATTTGGCTACTTTCCTTTGAATAAATATCCTCCCAAAGGCATTTGCGTGCAAAAGAAGCCTCTTGCGCGCAATTGACCCCGGGTGCGCGCAATCCATCCCGATTGCGCGCACCCCCCATTTTCAAAGTGGCCATTCGATTAAAGAATGAGCCGTTGCCCCCGTGCGCTATCCGAAGCCCGCTGCGCGCAATCTCTATCATTCGCGCGCAAAGTGCTGGCCCAAATTCGCGCCAGCCCGTCCATTTGCGCGCCGACCCGCGGTATTGCGCGCAAAGCTCCTCTTTTGCGCGCAAACCGCCAGGGTCGCCCCCTTTGACCCCCTTTGGGTACCCGCCTGCGTGGCGCCGATGACCCTCATCCCGGGTGCCTGCACTGTGCGTTGTCTTTCCGTGCGGCCCCCAGGCTTGCGCGAAGTGACACGGACCTATCGGCGGCTTCAACGTCCTGCACGACGTTAAACTGCATACGTCCTGCACGACGTTAAACTGCATACGTCTTGCACGACGTTAAACTGCATACGTCCCGCACGACGTTAAACTACACCATCGTCCGCGCTGCAAGACGTTAAACTGCCAAGCACCTTCGTCCTCAACACACGACGTTAAACTGTACTTCGTCCGGCAAGACGCTAAACCGCCCGCTTCGTCCTTAACACACGACGTTAAACTGTACTTCGTCCGGCAAGACGTTAAACCGTCCGCGTCACCTGATCCCGTGTCTCGCACGCAGGGTCCCTCCGGTTTGGATGTGGCCCCCACCCGCTCGTCTCTGCAGGGATATCGGGATTGGAGTGGCCTTCGCCCACGGGGGTAGAGTGTTGCAAACAAAACGAACTACGTGGACTTTGATCCCTGTCTTCTAAACAGGGTACGTAGGAAGCCTCTCCGAGGTTCAAGCCCACCACCTGGTCGTCCCGGTCGTATTTACGTCGGTTCGTCCATCAGTGGACCCCTCCCGGGTTCACACTTGCGTTGATTCACCTATAAATCCGCCTCTGTGGGGGACTGCATGTGTGTATCTCCATTGTGCTTCCCCACCGCCTCGATCTCCTTGTGAGTCGGCTTGCCAACGTCTAGCATGACGTAAAACTGTGATTCACCCGGCCGTTCCATCCCCCTCTGTGCGAGGTGGTTTGGTTCAATCCTCCGCCCGGCGGCCTCGATCTCTTCGTGAGTCGGCTTTCCGGTGTCCAGCATGACGTTAAACTGTATGTCCGAACTACGCTGACATTGATCCGCGCTAACGCGCGGTACGTAGGAAGCCCCTACGGGGTCCAAGCTCCTCACTCCATCATCCACACCGATCCTTACCCGGGCCGCCACATCCCGGTGGGGTCATGCCGTTTCATTCCACAACACTTCACTCAGGAAGCCGCCCATGTGATGGCCCCAGCGTCGGGGGTTCCCCGCAAGGGGTTCTGTCATCTGGTCCACTCCTCGTGTTGATCAGTCCGATGCCGTCCCCGCTGGACGTTAAACTCGCGGCATGCCCCGTGTTAAACATGGGAAGCTGAGGAAAACCTCAGGCAACGCAGTTCCCCGTACCCAGTGCGGGATGCCTCAGGCCATCACGCCTTCGAGAAGCCCTATTAGGGAAGGAAGGCAGACATGCAGAGGCGCAGTGTTAAGACACGCCCCCAACACCCAGAGCCACCTGGTCTCCTCACCGCAGGTTGCTGCCCCGGCCAGACTCCTTGGAGCGTCCGGGCGGAAGCAGCGTAATTAACCGGTGTCCATGGAGACATGGCGCCGGGAACGAGATTCACGAACATTCTTAAATCTATGAGGGAGACCCGGATTAGGCGACGAGTTCCGAGGAGACGTCCACGGAAGGAGGAGCCGACATCCCATCATCCCGGTTTCGATCAAGGAGCAGACGCCCCTGAATAAGGGACGAATGCCGCCCGCCATTGGAAAGCGGGACTGCAGGACCACAAGCCGCGCGCCCATCCCCTCGGGTTGACGGGTGCACGCGCGAATGCGTCCTGGCGGAACAGCGTAACCAGACGCACATCCGCACCGAAACAGTATTTATGTCTTTGATTTAAATTAATTTCCATCAGTACTTTGAAATGTTTGTAGTAGTTTTGATGGATAAAATTATGGTTTACTCTATGTCTGAGGAGGTTCATGTGCATCATCTAAAAATAGATCTATAAATCTTGATAGATTGCATACATTACATGAATAATTCAAAGTGTAATTTCTAGTTATGGGAAGTGAAGTTATTGGGACTTGTGGTGTTAGAACACGACTTCTCAGTTGATCCTAATAAGATAAAGGCTATTATGAAATGAGAGTATCCAAGTAATGTTTTTGATATATGAATCTTCTTGGGCCTGGTGGGGTATTACTATAGGTTTGTTAAAAATTTCATGAAGTTGGATTCTCTGATGACCACTCTCACTCAGAAGGGAGTGATGTTCTGGTGGGATAAAAAATTTCAGAGTTCTTTTATTGATTCAATTTTTTTTTGAATTTTGAACCAATGTTGACTCTTACAAAGGATATTCAGGGTTATGTGGTCCTCTATAATGCATCAGGTTAGTTTTTGACTAGTTTTTATGTAGGGTGATCACACATTATCCTATGGCTCTAGATATCTTATGCCACATGAGAATAATTATCCAACCCAAGACCTTGAACTCATAGTTGTGATGTATTCTCTTAAGATTTGGTTGAATTACCTTTTCAAATAAAGGTTTAACTTTTATTTTGAATGCAAAATCATGATTTGTATCCTCTCTAAAAACCATTAGAACTTCCATAATAGGAATCAGGTGGAGTAACTACAGTCTTTTACTTAAACATTTCCTACACCCCGGGGTAAGGGAAACTTTGTTGCTAATGATTTGTGTAGGAAATTTACAACCAAATATGTCAAAAAATCATTATAAGTGTGGGACTTTATGGATTTTTTTTTGAATAATTTCATTTAGGAGTTTGGGAGGAAGAGTTCAAGGTTGTCTTGGAAATTGTTCAGTTGACTTATTCTATTCTTAAGATGATTCTCCAGGAACAAAATCTTGATGAAAAAGTCCATAGCATTAGGGACTCTCTTTATGGTAGAGAGATTCCCAGTGAGTAGATGTTCTATTCTGGGGGAATATTATATTTTCAAAATCTATTTTTTATTTATTTGTCCATTAGGAAGGATGTAATGGGAGATTGACATAATTCCCAGTGGGAAATTCACCTTGGAACCAAAAATATGTTTTATGAAATGCAATGATGATTCTGGTTTCTAAGTATGATATGGGACATAACTAACTTTGATTCACATTATTATACCTATCAATAGAATAAATATGATTATGAGAGACATTCAAGTTTTCTTTAGCCACTTCCAGTGCCGAATTGGTAGTAGGATTGGATCTTTATGTAATTTTTGGATGGTTTTGTTGGATCTGAATCTACAGATTATACACAAGAGGGGGTGAATTGTGTCTTCTACAATTTTTCGATAACTATTCTCTTGAACAAGTTCTTTCCTTTATACTTTATCAGATTTGATCATGCAGTGGAAAAAGTAAAATTAAGAACATAATGATGTATAGTGGTTCGGGGAACAGAAAGCCCCTAGTCCACTCCACCAACGCTCTACTCCACGAGCTTGGTGATTTTCACTATATGGTACTCTTCCACAGACCGATTCACAATTGAGTACAAGTAGTTCACCCATTTACAATAAAAGGAAAAACAAATCCTTCTGGTTCAAACACGAACCTACACAGCTTAGAATGAGAAGCTGGTTACTCAAGAATAAAAATAATTTCAGAAAGAAATTTCCAGTTGATCTTCACAATTGCAAAAGAATGCAATTGACAGCAGATGGATCGAAGTCTCTAGAAATATTGATCTTCAAGATGAAGCAGTTCTGAGTTGATCCAGTTGTAGTAGATATAGAGATATAGTTCACAACCTCAGCATTAGTAGATCCATAGTAGATATTCGATGTAGAACATGTGAATCTTCTATCGAGTTCCTTCTTCTTGAACAAACAGATCTTTTACGCTCCTAGTGTTTCAGCAAATCAATCGTGAATAGTTGCAATCTCTATTTTCCACCTTTTTCAATAATAGATTGATCACATCCTCCTGTACCTGGTGTTTCAGAGAGAACATATATAATAAAACATATCTCCTGCAAAATTCGATCCATAAAAGTCGCCTTCTGATTCGCGATATTCAAAAATTTGAATTTACAGAGAAGTCGTAACTTCCCTTAAGACTCGGCATAAAAAGATACATTTAATTCAATCGTAAATCCATTAATAAAAGGGATTTGAATCAGTCAAAGTCACAATTTAAAAACGATTTTAAATCCGGCTTGAAATCCGCACAGAAATCAGCTTACTGATCATTGCACATAAATATCGTATGTCAAAAGTTCTGACGCCAAACGTAAGGTTGATGACGTGGCCTCCAAACGTAGGGTTAATAACATAGTCTTCAAATGTAGGGTTGACAATGTAACGTTGAACACAAACATAGGGTTGATCATCCATACTTTTTCTTCAACATTCAAACGTACGGTAAAAGATCCATACTTTTCAAAGAACGTATGGTTGTTCACAAAATTAAGGTTAATGAACCATACTTGTGAGAAATAAACGTAACGTTTAGAATTTATATATGGTTATCCTTCTATACTTTTCTGATAACCAAAACATAGGGTTCCTTCCTAACGTAAGGTTCTTCTTCCATACTTTTCTGAAATCATATGGTTGTTTAACCATACTTTTCTCTTGTCTCAAAAAGTATACATGCTTTTCATCCTTACGCTACGTTTATCCACGTATGGTATGAACAGTGATTCCAGAACACGCTAAAATAGATTCCGCGCTATATTCATCTACGTAAGATGTGAACAGTGATTCCAGAATGCGCTAAAATAGATTCCGATATAAGTAATAAATTCTTGTTATTTCAAGAGTAAAATAAATTAATAAACACCTGAAAAATACTAAATAAAATCATTAGAAAATAACTAAGGGTATTTGTGAGAATAAAAATTATTATAAAGAGACATAGTATTATTTTCAATAATCTCCCCCTTTAAATGAAATTAATACGTATTGTTGAAAACGATACTTTTCTCAACAATCTCCCCCTTTTTGATGATCACAAAACCCATAAAATACATAAAAATATTTAAACAAAAACTTCTCCACCAAAAAGATAATTATAAATCCAAATGTCTCATTTAATTTTCTCCCTCAATAAAATGAATTCTCCCCCTAAATAAAATGTTGGGTTTGATGTTGTGTTTATCCAAATTCTCCCCCTTTTTGTGATATCAAAAATAATTAAAAATCATCGATTTTAACACTGTTAATATTGCACTGAACTGTTAGTAAATGCTATTACGAACTGTTTATCAATAATTAAATCTGGAGTATTGGAATAATAAAAAAAATAAACAAAGAAAGAAAATTTTCATTCAAAAAATAGTAGTATATACATGACAATGATATACACAGGAATCAAGGTTTGGGTAAGATAGGAAATAGGGTATATCTCCTATAGATTGCAGACTTGATTTCTGTAAACTATTCTTGAAGTCTATTCATCATCCCATCTCAAAGCTTGATAATGAGCTCCCTATTCTCTTGAGTCAAATGAGTATCCTCAATTAAATTGACTCTGAAAAAATCATGTATCCTTTCCTATTTTTCAACAAATACTGACTGCTTCTCTAATAACTGATCTAATAGAATTCTGATTGATGGCCTACTAGATGTCAGTTGATCAACTAAGAATTTATGATTGTCCAGAAACACTGACAAAGGAGAACCATTACATTGAAGATCGTGTATCATGTCATTCATATTGCTCAATGCAGCTGTGATAGCCTGAAACCTTATAATTAAATCAGGTGAAGTACCTGATCCACTAATAGCATTATTTGCAACTGATGAAAATTGGTTATCCATAAACAACTTCAGATTTGATAAATTTGACTTCATAACCATTTCAGATTTTAATTGTGTAACAGCAGTCAGCATATCCTCTTTAAACATTTCAACTTCTTGCCTTGAAACTGTACACTCCTTCATCTTTTGAAACTTCAAATGTTCTAAGTCTAAGGCATTTCTCAGAGAAGCATTCTCAGATTCCAACTGAGATACTTTTCTGTACAGTTCTTCAACATCTTCTTTCCTTGAATCAGATGCACCCTATGCTTGATTCACATTCTCAGGTTGATGCAGCAATACCAAAGGCAATGATTCAGCATCAGATTTTTCTTTTTCTTTGTCCTGAGAAGGTTGGTCCACAGATCTTTCCTTAGAGTTTTCAAACTCCTCCATAGAAAAATCCTCTTGAAGTACCTCTGTTTGAGCTTCAGAAGCATGTTCATCACATTCATCTGCATCTTTTTCTTCCTATGGAATTTCAAGAACAATATTTTCAGAAGTTTCCTGAGGTATCGCCACTTCTTCACCAGGAACTGCCTCCATCTCTTGTTCCTGTTGAAGTTAACTTCAACATCAGCAACAATCTGTTCCTAATTTTCCCTTTGAGCTTCTTCTTGAGCTCCTGATTTCTCTACTGGAGCCGTTCTCTCAGTAACATCTTCCATGGTTTTATCAGCAACAACTTCTCCCACAAAAGAATAAGAAAATAAAGGTTCTATTGGAGTTTCCAAAGAAGAGGAAGTAACTTCCTCATTTACTGGTCTTTTTCTTCTTGATTGAAGTCCCTCATGGCTTCTGTCTTCCTCACCATCTGCCACTTCAAAGCAAATCCTTCTTGTTAGGTTGCTGACTCTGGATTCCGCTTGTCCCTCCTTGGACTTAACAGGTTGAGCCTGAGCACTCTTTGAGTCTTCCTCAGCACCTACTGGCAAAATTTTTCCTTTAATTGTGCTCTAGAAATATCCAACTTTCCTCAAAGTTCCAGCATTAAACGTATTACTGTGATGACAGGTAACTCTAGCATCCACTAATCTCACCATGTATTTCTTAAACAGAAGCTTAGAAATAAATCTACCAAAGGGGTATAAATTCATCCTTGCCTCGCTTTGACAGCAGTAACTGAGATACCTTATCATGTATCTTGGAAAGTTTAACTTAATATCACTTAACATAAGAAACATTATATACATATCAGGGTACAAAATCTTCTCCATTTATGCCATCCGTGGAGCTATTCCAGTCTAAATAAATTTGACCAAAATCTTCTGATCATGCTCCAAATCTTTAACAAACATTTTCTTTATTATCTTGGTACCGAAAATAAAATACATAATGTCTTTGGATTTATGCACATAATCTCCTATATTTTTCAAGTCAAAATGAAAAACTCCCTCCTGAGGGCAGTTGAGAATCTGACTAATCTCTACTGAAGAGATTGAGAAATCCCTATCCTCTATTTTAGCCATCATACTGTCCTCTGAATCTCCCAGACTAAACTGTACAGATTTTTAGAAGTATCTAAGTTCTACATCATACAGAAATTCCGTATTTTCACTATTGAACATATGTTCAAGATTCTGAAATGACAGTGTTTGCTTCAACAATATATTTGTCTGAAATAACCAGTCGAGATCGATTACCTTGCCCTGTAAGATTTTTCTTCCCTTAGTGCATTGTCTCTTGACATTGCTCAGCTCAGCCTCACTGGCTCTTTTAGTCCTTACAATTTCCATGAGAGTCTCTGAAGGTTTGAAGGTTAGGGTTTCAGAAGTTCAAAGGTTTGGGTTTCAGAAGAGGAATTGCGATTTTCGGATTTCGAAAGGGTTTCGATAGAGGTGAAAGGGTTTAGAAGTCGGAAAGGTTCTAACAACTTTTATTCCCGTGTAATCACTCATCATTACATATATTTAAAAACAAATAAATTTTTAATATGATGAAAGAAAGAAAAACTTAAACTGTATTCAAAAAAATTTACATAAGTAAATAAAAAATTTAAAAAATTATTTAAAATTAAATAAACCTAGCTCCCCCTTAATACAATCAAACCTTGCATTTGGAAGTGGTTTAGTAAAAATATCTGCTAATTGAATTTCAGTATTTATAAATTCTAAAAATATATCTTTTTTAATAACATGATCTCTTAAAAAGTGATGCCTTATATCAATGTGCTTAGTTATAGAATGACTAATTCGATTTTTTGAAATATTAATTGCACTTGTATTATCACATAAAATAGGTGTATTATTAAAATTCAATCCAAAGTCCATAAGAGTGTTTTTCATCCAAAAAACTTGTGCACAACAACTGCCAGCAGAAACATATTCTGCCTCAGCTATTGATAGGGCAACTGAATGTTGTTTCTTACTAGACCATGATACTAATGACTTTCCTAAAAAGTGACATGTACGTGATGTACTTTTTCTATCTAATCTACAACTTCCAAAGTCATCATCTGAATATGAAATCAAATTAAAATCATAAGTTTTAGGATAAAGAAGAGATTGAAAAACAGTTCCTTTTAAATATCTAAAAATTCTTTTAACAACAGTTAGATGAGATTCTTTAGGATTTTATTGAAATATAGCATAAAGACATACTGAATACATTATATCTGGCCTGCTAGCAGTAAGATATAACAGACTACCAATCATACCTCTATATAACTTGTTGTCAATTGACTTTCCATTTTTATCCAAATCAACTTTTATATTAGTACACATAAGAGTTGTAAATGTCTTGTTGTTCTCAAGTCTAAATTTCTTAAGTAAATCAGTAATGTATTTTCTTTGATTTAAAACATTTCCAAAATCATTTTGAAATATTTGAAGACCCAAAAATAAATTTAATTCTCCCATCATACTCATTTCAAATTCTTCTTGCGTTAATTTTGAAAATTCATGACAAAGAGTTTTATTTGTTGATCCAAAGATTACATCATCAACATAAATTTGAACCAATAAAACATTATTTTTTACAGATTTCTTAAAGAGTGTTGGGTTTTCCATTCCAACAGTTAAATAATTTTTCAAAAGAAAAGAACTTAATCTTTCATACAAAGCTCTAGCTGCTTATTTAAGGCTATAAAGAGCTTTAGTAAGTTTAAAAACAGAATCAGGTTTTTGAGAGTTTTCAAAACCAGGAGGTTGATCAACATAAACTTCCTCCATTAAATAACCATTTAAAAAGATTGATTTAACATCCATATGAAATAATTTAAAATTCATATAAGATGAATAGGTTAAAAGGATTCTAATGGCTTCTAACCTTGCTACAGGTGCAAAAGTCTCATCATAATCTATTCCCTCTTCTTGATTATATCCTTTAGCTACTAATCTTGATTTATTTCTAGTTATTGTGCCTTGGTCATCCTGTTTATTTCTAAAGACCCATTTGGTTCCTATTACAGAATAATTCTTAGGTCTTTCCACTAAATCCCAAACTTCATTTCTTTTAAACTGGTTTAATTCATCTTGCATTGCGATTACCCAACTTTCATCACCTAAATCTTCTTCTATAGTCTTGGGTTCTTATTGAGATAGGAAGGAAGACAATTCCACTAGCTTTCATATGTTTCTTCTAGTTTGAACACTAGTTTCTAGGTCACCTATTACAGTTTCTAAAGAGTCATTCTTTAAGGTTCTAGACTGTTTAGGTAATATATTTAAAGGTTCTTCAGTATCATGTTCCTATGAATTGGTCTGAATTTCTTTTATATCATTTTCAAAACTATTCTTTAAATTTTCAAGTCTCATGTTACCATTAGAGTCAAGTTCATCGATTTGTTCTGTCCTTTTCTCAAAAGGATCAGATTCATCAAATTTCACATGAAATGATTCTTCAACAATCCTTGAATTCTTATTATAAACTCTATAAGATTTGGAGGTAGCAGAATATCCTAAGAAAATAACTTCATCAGATTTTGGATCAAACTTACCAAGATTATCCTTGGTGTTTAAGATATAAACCTTGCATCCAAAAAATTTAAAATAATTTACTTTAGGTTTTCTATTATTCCATAGTTAATAGGGTGTCTTTTTCAAAATAGGTCTAATTAAAACTCTATTTATTATATAACAAGTTGTATTCACAGTTTCTTCCCGGAAATATATAGGTAGGGTATATTCATTTAATATAGTTCTAGCCATTTCTTGAATTGTTCTATTTCTTATTTCTACAATCTCATTCTGTTGAGGTGTTCTGGGTGCCGAAAAGCTGTGTTCAATACCCATATTTGAGCAAAAGGAATTAAATTCCAGATTCTCAAATTCTCCACCATGATCACTTCTCAATGAAATTATATTGAAGCCTTTTTCATTTTGAACAGATTTGTAGAACATTTCAAATAAAGTAAAAGCTTCATTTTTAAATTTCAAAAAGAAAATCCATGTAAATCTTGAATAGTCATCAACTAAAACATATACATATAATTTACCAGCTAATCATTCTACTCTTGAAGGTCCAAACAAATCCATATGAATAAGTTCTAGAGTTTTAAATGTAGCAACCTTATTAATAGATTTGAAGGATGATTTGTGTTGCTTTCCAAGTTGACATGCATCACAAAATCTATCACTTTCAAATTTGAGACAAGGTAAATCAGAAACTAAATGTTTCTTGTATAACTTATGTAAAGCATATACATTTCAATGACCAAGTTTTCTATGCCAGATCTAGGATTCACTTACTTTAGTAGTCAAGCAGTTTACATGTTGTTTACACAGGAAATTTAAATCCAAAGTATAGACATTTTCAGTTCTTGGTGCTTTAAATTTAAATCTTTTATCTTTAGAAATAGTACATTAATTCATAGTAAAATAAACAGTATATCCATCATCACAAAGTTGAGAGATACTTATCATATTGTATTTTAGTCCTTGTACATAAATTACTTTATTTATTGAGACTGTTTTTTCGATCTCCAACAATTCCAATGCCAATTATTTTTCCTTTGGAATTTTCACCAAATGTGACAAGTCCTCCTTCCTTTTGACTGAGTGAAGAAAAATTGAATTAGTTTCCACTCATATGTCTTGAGCAGCCACTGTCCATGTACCATATATCTTTTATTCTCTAGTGACCTGCTACCTGCAAATACATTCAAACAAATTTCTTTGGTACCCATATTTTGTTGGGTCCAGGAGTGTTAGCTAGTAATGATCTGGGTATCCTGATTTGCTTTGTTCTTTTAAAATTATCTGAATCATATAAGTCTTTTGAAACATAGTCTTTCTTAATACAACAAATTTGGGGTTGTCTTAAGAAACAGTTTTTAGCTACATGTCCCTTTGCCCCCCAAAAATTATAATTAATCATTTTAGAGCTAGGAACAAAATAATTTTTATATAGCTTTGGTTTTTCTCCTTTACTGCCAATTCCAAATCTCTCCTTTTTAATGACAGTTTTTCCAAGAATTTCATTTAATGAATTCTCTCCTTTTTTAAAAACCAATGCAGCCTGTTTGTAAGATTCTACTTCATCCTATAGTGATTTTATTCTTGATTCAAAATTAATATAGTTAGTGTTAATTTAATTGTATTTATTAGTTAATTCTTTATGTTGTTTCAGCATTGTTTCTCTTTCATATGAAATGGATTTATGTATATTTTTTAGTGACTTATGTTTCTTAAATATTGAGTCATATCTTTCTTCAAGAATATTGTAGTAGGCTGCATGTTTTTCATTTGTGTAGCTTGATTCAGAATGTGATTCAGAGGAGTAATATGAGTGTACCTCATCAGTTCCTGCCATAAAACACATGTTTGCCTTTATATTGACTTCTTCTTTCTCTGAGATTGACTCAGAAGAGCTACTAGAGTCTTCAAATACACTCCAAGTGGCTTTCATAGCTTTCTTGTCTTTCTGCTCAAAGTCATTTATTTTGAAGAATTTATTCTTCTTTTCATCCTTCAATTGTGGGAAATCTGGAATGATATGTCCCATCTTTTTGCATTCATAACATCTCACTTCCTTATTATTTCCCTTAAAGGATTTTTTGAAGCCTCTTTTCTTGCTGTAGAATTTTCTAAATTTTCTGGCTAGTTGAGCCAGTTCTTCATCTGAGTTGGATGAGTCAGAGCTTTCTGATTTAGCTTTGAATTCTTTGCTCTTCATCATTCTATTATTATTTAGTGAAGTTACCTTCAAGGCAGTATCTTATCTTTTGATAAGCACTTTATGTTCATTAGATTCATCTTTAATTTCAGCTTCATACATCATCAGTGTACCAATCAGCTCTCTCATAGTTAGATCTTTGACAGGTGTTGATTGTCTGATTGCAGCAGAAATACCATTCCATCTAGTAGGAAGTACTCTCAGTACTTTTAATGCTTGATCATCCTTCTTGATAGGTTCTCCTAGAGCAGTTATGTTATTGAAAATTTCTATCAATCTCCAATTCATTTGGGTAATGCTCTCACCTTCAATCATTCTGAAAGTATCAAATTTCAGTTTTTCAGTTGCATATATCATTTGCCTTACATTATCTGTTCCTTCATATGCCACAGGTATTGTTTTCCACATCTCATATGCTGTCGGGCACTGAGATACTATGTTATGTTCATCTGGTCCTAGACCGTAGATAAATGCATTCATAGCCTTCGAGTTCATATCGTACTCTGCCTCTATAGTAGCACTCTATGCCTCAGGATTTTCAGGAATTTCATAAGGAGTCATAATCTTTGAATAGACTCTATATCCAAGGTTTTTCAGATATATTATCATGCGCAATTTCCAGCAACCATAGCTGTCTCTATTAAAATATGGTGCTCTAACCATCGACATCCCTTCTCTTGTATCAGTCATGATGCTCTGTTGTATAATCCTTAAATGCTTCTAGCTTTCTAAGGCTCTATCAAAAGCTCCTCCTTTGATACCAACTGTTGGATCTGAATCTACAGATTATACACAAGAGGGGGGTAAATTGTGTCTTTTGAAATTTTTCAATAACTCTTATCTTGAACGAGTTCTATCCTTTATACTTTATCATATTTGATCTTGTAGCAGAAAAAGTAAAATTAAGAACACAAATATTTATAGTGGTTCGGGGAACAGAAATCCCCTAGTCCACTCCGCCAACGCTCTACTCCATGAGCTTGGCGATTTTCACTATCTGGTCCTCTTTTCAACAGACCGATTCACAACTGAGTACAGGAAGTTGACACCTTTACAATCCATGGCAAAACAAAGCCCTCTGGTTCAAACACAAACCTACACAGCATAGAATGAGAAGCTGGTTACTCAAGAATAAAAATAATTTCCGAAAGAAATTTCCAGTTTATCTTCAAAATTGCAACAGAATTCAATTGACAACAGATGGATTGAAGTCTCTAGAAATATTGATCTTCAAGATGAAGCAGTTCTGAGTTGATCCATTTATAGAAGATATAGAGATATAGTTCACAACCTTAGCAGTAGTAGATCCACAGTAGATATTCGATGTTGAACAGGTGAATCTTCTATCGAGTTCCTTCTTCTTGAACAAACAGAGCTTTTACGCTCCTGGTGTTTCAGCAGATCAATCATGAATAGTTTCAATCTCTGTTTTCCACCTTTTTCAATAATAGATTGATCACATCCTCCTGTACCAGGTGTTTCAGAGAGAACAGATATAATAAAACATATCTCTTTTATAATTAGATCCATAAAAGTCTCCTTCTGATTCATGATATTCAAAAATTTGAATTTACAGAGAAGTTGTAACTTCCCTTAAGACTCGGCATAAAAAGCTCCTTTTAATTTGATCTTAAATCCATTAATAAAATGGATTTGAATCAGTCAAAGTCATAATTTAGAAACGACTTTAAATCCGGATTGAAATCCACCCAGAAATCAGCTTACTGATCATTGCACATAAATATCGTCTGTCAAAAGTTCTGACGCCAAACGTAAGGTTGATGACGTGGCCTCCCAACGTAGGGTTAATAACATAGTCTTCAAAAGTAGGGTTGACAATGTAATGTTGAACACAAACGTTGGGTTGATCATCCATACTTTTTCTTCAACATTCAAACGTACGGTAAAAGATCCATACTTTTACATGATCCATACTTTTCCAAGAACGTATGGTTGTCCACAAAAGTAAGGTTGATGAACCATACTTTTGATAAATAAATGTAACATTTAGAATTTACGTACGGTTCTCCTTCCATACTTTTTTGATAACCAAAACATAGGGTTCCTTCCTAATGTAAGGTTCTTCTTCCATACTTTGCTGAAAACGTATGGTAGTTTAACCATATTTTCTCTTATCTCAAAAAGTATACATGCTTTTCATCCTTATGCTATGTTTATCCATGTCGGGTATGAACAGTGAATCCAGAATGCGCTAAATCAGATTTCACGCTATATTCATCCACGTAAGATGTGAACAGTGATTCCAGAATGTTCTAAAATAGATTCCGCATTAAGTAATAAATTCTCATTATTTCAAGAGTAAAATAAACTAATAAAATCCTGCAAAATACTAAATAAAATCATTAGAAAATAACTAAGGGTATTTGTGAGCATCATGATTATCATAAAGAGACAGAGTATTATTTTCAATAATCTCCCCCTTTAAATGACATTAATACGTATTTTTGAAAACAATACTTTGCTCAACAGGTTTTCCATGAACCACTAATAAAAATAATGAGATATGGGTTGTGAACGATCGACAAATGAAATCAGATCACTTGTTACCCATTCATGATATAATCAAAGTTGAGGAATTGGGACATATCCATGTGTATAATATTTTCATATTTCATAGAGTTCCTTATGATATAGTCTCAAATAGGGATCCATATTTTACTTCTTACTTCCAGAGTGGCCTCTAGTAGGCGTTGGGATGTTAGGTATTTTTGATCATGACATATCATCCATAGATGGATGGATAGACAGAAAGAGCTACATTGATTCCTGATGAAATGTTACATGGTTGCGTTCTCAATTTTGGTGGAGCTTGGGACATCCATTTTGGAATAGTTTAGTATTATTATAATAAAAGTTACCTCTATGAAATTTTTATGGATCCTTTTTAGGCCTTATATGGTCTTCCTTGTAAACATCTATTATGTTGGTAGAAGATTGGTGGAATATATTTAATTCAATTGATTTTGGTCCAAGATACGATGACAAAGATTCAGTTGATTTATTAGATAATGTTGATGGTAAATATCTAGTAAAAATATTATGGAGATCATAATAGGTGGTCGTTAGTGTTTTTAATTGGTGGACAAATGTTTTTGAGAGATTCACCACATTCGGTTCATCAATGTATTGGGAAACAAGGGAAGCTTACAACATAGTTTTTGGAACCCTTTGAGGTTGTTCAACATGTGGTGAAAGTTTCTTACCATTTAGAACTTCCACCAAAATCGAAATAAATACCTGGTGTGTTCTATATTACACAGATTCAGAAGTATGTTCATGACCCATCTCTTGTCTTGAGTTGGAAGGTTCTTGATGTTGGCTAGATTTATCCATTATTGAGCATCTAGCCAAGATTTTTGATTCTGATTCATAAGTGCTTCATGGGAGTATAACACCTCTTTCCCATATTCTATGGAAGAATGGTTCTAATTCACATGATACTTGGGAGCATGAGGCATTGATGAGAGAGCAGTAACCTCACCTCATTTCTATGTATCTTTCTTAAGAGAGTTTATGGGGGAAAATGTTTTTATGGTGGGGAGATTGTAACATCTCATTACCTTATTTTAGGAATTCCATAACCCTTGTTTTTATCACCTTTATGTTGGGTCTAGTTTCGAAGTAGTTTGAGGAAAATTAAGATAATTTTTGAGTCCTTTGGGACTATGAATGGTCGGTGCACAGTTAGGGAAAACTATTTGGTTTGGCCTAATTAACCATCCACCCTTTGACGGTGGTCTAGAGGGGGTGCATGGCTTGTTATAAATGTGTGGCTAGAGCCTCCAAATAATATAGCCTTAGGTAGTGGGAATATGCATTGTCGGTGTAAGGTTAACCAAACCATGCATCCATAAAGGAGAAATAGTGCACCCCAGATAGTAGGGGTGCATTGTTAGGGTGAATCGTTTGTTTAACTATGCGATCCTACCTAGAAAACCATTTGAATTGGATTATAATTCCCCAAAAATTTAATTAAAAACATCAACCCACCTAGTTTAACCTCTAATCACCCCCATTTGACCCTAACATGATTTGTTGCAAATTTGAGGATCTCAAGAGGTGAATTTGACTCCTAATGACCCGTTTTTTAGTGGATCAAAGTGTCATTGATATCCTTTTATCTTTTATGGGTAGTTGTATTTACTATCATATGGTTTCTTCCGATATCTATTTCTCTACTTATTATATTTTGATAGATAATCATTTAATTTATGGATCTAAACTCTATTTTGTTATTTCCTAATTCTAGGTTGTGTTCCTAGTTCTTATATGACTTCATTATTTTTTGGAATTCTAGGTTGTGGGTGGTGTGATTTGTGATTCCTTGATTTAAAGGTAGGTGGTTCCACAAGTATTTTCCATTCATTTGAAAAACTGTATCGCTTGATTGATTTGCAAAGTGTTTTTAAGTGATTTAAAAAAATTCATTTTAGATGATTTGATATTTTATTTGATATGAGTATAGAAATTGATAAAAACCCAAATTTCAATAGAATTGAAATTATGGGGTGAATTTATGAAAAATTGTGTATTGATTTTGAAATAATTTTTACAAAATGATTTTATTTTGACATTGATAAAATTTCTTAAATAAAAATATGATATTAAATGTAATGAAAGGATAAAAACCTATGATTTAGTTTTAAAATGATAAAGGCATGTTGAAAACTAAAATTGGGTAATTATATTTTGAAATGATGTCTAATGATTGATTTCCAATTTGATTGATTGATCAATTGATTGAACCACATGTAAGATTTGATAGTTATTAGGTAACTAGGACAAACATACTAGGATCTTGATCCCCTAGAAATGTACTTACAATGAAAACACTCACTAAACCAAGATCATATTGTTTTCCCATTGTGGGTCCTATAATGGGATATAGTTTTATTTTCCATAGTGGCTCCTAGAATGGGGTGATTATTTGAGTTTAAACAAATAATTATAGTTGTTTTGATAAATGATAAGTGTGTGGATATTATTACCAAGAAACTAAGGTGCCACGGGGATATTTTACATGGTGATTTCTTTACATGATTTGATTACATATTCCATTTATTAATTAAACTATTTTATCCATTCCAAATTATTTTTATAAAATATTTTTTACTAAATGTTCATTTTATCATGCTTGAAATCCATTTTGATACATCTACCATCCATTGATTATGAAAGCATGATATTTTAAAATATAAAAATTTAATTATATTCCAAGTTTTATTTAAACTGATAAAATAAATGGTTATTTTTCATGGTTTTGTTTATGGAACACTTGGTGAGACCCTACTATGATTTATAGCTCACACCCTACTTTTCCTTCAAGGGTTTGTAGAATTTCTTTTGCTAGGTCTGAGTAAAGGGAAAGCACCACTTGGAGGTGGTGGATATTCTTGATCCTTGGGAATGTAGAGTGATTATGGTGACCAATGGTACTATTTTCTACTTTTTACAAATGAGTTTGGGAATTTTTTCTAATTGAAGTAGTAGTTTCCTTTGGTATGTTTATCTATCTATTTGGGTACCATTTTACCTATTTGTTTATGGTACTATCTCCCTTTGGGAGTGCTGTTCATGCTGAATTTTATCATTTATATTCCACTATTTGTGTTGAAAATTAATTCCCTCCTTTATCTTATATGATTCCAAGTTCTATTTTCCAACCCATGGGGATTGATAATGCCCTTCGAGTTATGCCAGAGTCGGTTCAAGTATTAGGGTACCTGGGTATCCAGGTTGGTTCGGGACAATGAGTGACATGTTCCTCTATCTAATTAGTGTGATTTATATATGTCTTTGATTTAGTTATGTTCATAACATATGGAAAATTAATGTTGTGTCTTACCAAATTTGTAATACTAAGGAATGAAAATTTCTCCAAATATGACTTAAAGTGGTAACCATGTTCTAGTGAACAAGATCTACAAGACAGATCCATGTGGTTACTCAATTTAGTCATAGTATATATATTAACTAAATATTGAAAAATAAAAGTTGAAATAATTCAAGAAAAAATTGTTGTTTTCATATAATCCTTCCAATATAAGATACATGTAAATATAATGTGATTATGGAGATTAAGATAATTTCACAGGATTATGTTCTAGGAATTCATATAACATTCCATGATATGTAATGATGTTTAATATTATAGATTCATAAATCATAATAGGTGAATATCATACAAAACCAACATAAATTCATATACTTAAAGTTAGAACTATCTGATAGTACTTTGAAAATTTAAACTGGATAAGTTCTCGGTATCTCGAGAGGTGAGAATACTAGTGATTAAGGGAATTAAACACTTATAATTATTTATTTTAATTTGATCTAGAATCAGTGATAAGGCTATAGTAATATGAAATAAAAAATTATTACAACAAGTGGTTTCCATATCCACAATATCTGAGTACATTAGGGATTCTGATGTATCATAAGAAGCAGTTTAGCATTGTCATATTCCAATTTTGGGTTATACCAAAAGGAAAATATTTATCATCTTGTGATAATCATTGATTATTGTTTTATTCAGGATGTCAGGATTCTAATATGGGAACAAGAGGCGAATACTACGTTATATCACTACTTGAGAGATTTTCTTAATATACTAATGTTGTGTTGTATAGATTCACCATAAAGACATGTGGAATTTCCAACCCTATCCATGAAAACATGATAATCATTACAGTAGTATCCATGCTCAGTGGAAGCATGTTTTTACTTATGAGAACTAACCATTTGTTAATAGTTAGCAATATTTCAAGTGGAAGTTTGTGGGAGTTGGTTCCCTAGATAAAAATACTTCATACTTTATATTACATGTATATTTAAATAAATTAATATTCATTTAAATATATTATCTCATATTGATTTTTATTCTACATAACATTCATGTGATAGTATCCTAAGGTATCTATCACATTGATATGGTTATAGAATTTCCCCACTATGATGAGAACGTTTAAGTTCCATAGTGATATTCCTAAAATATCATTATATGATAAGATACTACACTATGATGGCGAACACAGTGTAAATACTATCATGTCCATGTACATGTAGGTAGATGAGACTTCATCTCATGAAGTTTTAACTTAGTAATCTCCAAGATGATAGGTTATGAGAATAGGCCCACTAGTAGGGATTACACATGTTTTGGTGTCATTGGATATTCCTATCTACAAGCTTGTGTAATGGTCCTTAGAAATGAATATTATCATTAATTCATTTCATGACTCATGCACTTAGATTTTCTGATGACAATCGTGATGACATATGTTTGTGCAGATGTAGGGTATGTTGGGTGTGTCATGAATGACATATTATTAATAGAAAAGTTTAGGAAGTATTTTTACCCCCCATATTTATGGAAGTTTATATATCATCACTTTGATTGAAATATAACCATCAAATAAATTCCATTTCCAATGTATAATATTTTTTATTTGAGATTGTCAAATAACGATGTATCAATAAAATTGGTTGATGACACAAATGTGCAACCTTATTGGTTATTTATTGAGAGAAATTGATTATATTACACAGTGATCATTCATATGTAGTTTTCGTTATTGAAATATTAAGTTCGTTCTCTTGGGTGACATGACCCATTACTAGACCACAATCTTGGACATTAGGAAAGTCTACTTGATGCAAATAAGAAAGAATCCAAAAGGGCAACACACTATGTGTTTTCATTGATCTCTATTAAATTACATTTGAATTTAATTATTAGAATAAATATTATATTCATGATTGAGGAATAATTTTATTAATGTTTTATTGATCGCTAATATTCACAAGGTAAAAAATAATTATCTATTTATTAATAAATAATTTATTTTATTGTGTGAATATATATAATAAATACTTATTCGATGGTTTGTGAATAAAATATTAATTTTATTTATTAAATATTTAATAAATATTTATTTTTTGGTTTGCGAAAAAAATATTTATTTAAGTTAATAAAATAATTTTATTTGGGTATTCTATAAATTCCAAGGAGATTGAACTGGCCTAGACCACGTCTAGTGATGGATATTTATTTGAAAGCTAGTAAACAATATTCATCACTGCACAAGTTAAAAAATTCCATAAAATAATAATATTATAATTATTTAATGGAATGGGGTTTTATAATGGTCATTATTTATTTAAGGGTCAATACACTATTAAATAATATTTTATCCTAAAACATGACTCTATAAATATATGGTTATGTCTATTATGAGGGTTAGTCAAAAAGTTGAAAATAGAGAATCATTTTTCACAATATACTTATATATATATCTCCCTATAATTATTCTTCTTTCTATATTCCTATAATGAATAAGAAACATGAGAGATTCCTTCAAGATCAATGGATGAATGATCCACATGAATGATGTAATAAAACCGATTCTCTATAATATCAATAAGAAGTCAGTTGGCATTTCTCATATATCAAATAATCTATGTAGATAACCTATAGATGAATTATACCATTTAATACTCACATCATAATTAAGGAAATCAAAGAAGAACTTTTTAAAACCACCAATGTCATTGAAGAAAGCATCATAAGATAGGGTATTTATTTTCATAAGATCTAAATTAATTAATTATAAATTTAATTTGAAAGATCCTCTCTCACGGTTTCAAGAGAATAAAAATTAAAGTAAATTTTAATATAATGACCACTAACTAGAATATCCACAGTGCTTGGAACCAATAGCACTGAGACTCCTTGAGGTTCAATGGTAGATAAGGAATGGTCATGTCGATAATCTAATTTAGAATATACACAAAAAATGCTTTAGTTGTCTTGGTATTCCTAACTATAGTTCCACAATGCATCAACGAGGGGACCAAATAAGTATCATAGGATAAGTTAATCAATTTTCTTGATATTTATTGACCAAGTGTCATGAGATTGGTCAATTAGGTTCCATGTTACTGAATGGCCTGAAATCATGAGATTGATCAATCACACATAACAAATTGATTGATTAAAAGCCTTTAAATCGATCAATAGTATCTTAAGATAGATGAACCAAACATCCCAAAATTGATTAACAAGGATCAGAATAACTTCACATCACAAATTGATTTATTACACATCTTTAAATTGATCAAAACTGTCATGAGATGGATGAACCATGTATTGTAAAATTGATCAAAAACATCATGAGATATAACACTTATGTTTTGTGAGATTGATCAATGGGGAATCATGATATTGGTTAATTGTACATTATTTTACTACTTGACCTTGCATCAAGAAATCAATTAAAAACATGTAATCAAATTGAAAAAGCATGTAATACAAGATTGATTGAATGTGCATTGTAAAATTTATCAACCATGTGTCGAGATATTGATCTACCATGCATTGGGAAATTAATAAATTATGTATTATGAAATTTATTTAATGTAAATTATGGGATTGATCAAATTCACATAGAGAGATTGATTAATCAGGTGTCATAAAATTTATTAACTAGACATCATGACATTAATCGTCTATGAATCACATGATTAACTTTTCATGCATTAGGATACATATCAATCACACCTTAAGAGATATATTTATTGCACATCACAAGTTTTATTGACCATATTTTTTTATTTTAATTGACTTCACCTAATGAAATTGAGTTTACAAGGATCACAAGATTTATAAATTTCACCTCACAAGATTTTCAATCCTTTCATTGATAAATTAATAAATGGTGTAACATGACATTGATATACTATACATAAAAATATCACTTATTATATTGAAGGAATATTAATAGATTGATAAATTGACATTGAGGGAAAAATTGAACAATAATATATTGGAATAAGTATCCCAATTTATTAATCTTTCTTGTTATGATCCATGTTTATTATGTGTGGAGACCATCATGGGTATTGAATTTTAATTATTGTGTTAGTTGGGAATTCGAGTGAAAATATCACACACACACAAATATATGTATATAATATGTCTCTAAAGAAGTGTGGAGATTATTGTATATGTACAATAAGTCTAAAATAATATTAAGAAAAATCCATGTCATGGTGCATGTCATGATTTGGTGAACTATTCATTTTGGTGTTAGTAGTTTGATTATATAAGGTGTATTTTATTTTGTGTTTTATTATTTACAAAAAATCATCTGAAAGAGAAAAATCCATGCCCTTTTTGTTTATAAATTGTTGTCGAGTTGTGTATGACATAAAACATATAGTTTTTTTGGTTGTTTGTGAAATGATAGAATATAAAGAGTAAACATTATCTTTCAAGGAATTTTAGTAGATAGGTAGATGAAGTCACTTTGTATGAAGTGACATGAGGAATCTAGTCACATTGTTTTAATACTAATTTTATAGAAAGATTTTCAACACAATCATTGTATGACTCAAGATTCAATAGGAAAAATATTACTATCATAATGTTGTTTCAAGTATAAATGACAAAATGAAGGTGACCAAAGGTGTTTTAAATTACGCATACCTAGATAAAAAACATAAAGAAACTGATCCAAATAAAACATCATAAAACTCTATATCAAACCCATTTTGACTATATCTGGGTGAATTTTTAATGATGAAGATGCAAAGATTCTCAATATGTGTCCTTAATTGTTAAAAATTATTTTAAGATATATAGTTTGACAAGGATAACCACATCACGGAAAAGATTAAACATTATAGTTTGGAATATAGAATAATAAATTAACACCACTGTAGTTTTTTAAAATTATTAATTAATCTATGATGGATCTAATTAATTGTGAATGGTATTATTTTTACCATGATTTAATGAGGTTTTCAGGTGAATAAAATTTAGATGATCTTAACAAGATTTTAATATCACAATAATTTAAACTAGGTTTGAAATATTGAACAAAATATATAATTTGTTTTATTAATAGAGGAATATGTATGAATCATGATTTAGATACAAGGAACTATTAATAGAGACATCTAATTGAACCTTGTTATAAAGGATCGAATCGAATATATTTCAAATTGATGTGAAGAACATGATGCTCATGAATATGTGGATCTAAAATGGAATATTTTTTATTTAGTGTGGTCACTATTGTTTCATTGTAAAAGGTATGTGTTCTTTATCACCTTGTGAACCTTTTCATCAATAATTAGAAGATATTAAGGAAGTATGTATAACTTTATGACTAGGTAATTAATTTATCCTAAAGTGTTTTTATCATTGTGAGTATTTTTAGTGATTTAGGTACACTGAAGAATTTTCATATGTATATTCATTTGACTAGATTATTCACATACTTAACCTTATTTTCAAATTAAAAGATGTTCACTTTTTAGAAAATGTGGGAAAAACCAAAAATAAAAACAAATGGGCCATGCCACATTCGACTTAGAAAAAAAGAAAAATAAAGTTGGTCTAAGGTAGGATCTACTAAAAGACACTCGATGTCATCAATAACCACATTGGGACCTCCACCTGATCATGATACTCACACCCATATGCCTCGTGTATAGAGTTATATCGTAACCTTGTGGTGTACATCAATCAAAGAAAATGAATGTGGAAAGATGGAGGCAATTTCAATTACCCCTAACATTGAACTATCCCTATTCTTAAATATGAAGGATCACTCAATCCCATTAAGGTGTCTGAATTAGAGAAATGTTATTTACTGGATTTTCTGGTCTTGGAAAGCGATGCGCGATCATTCATATTATAGGATGAACCAAGTAAAAATATTTTTATCAATTCACTTTAGTTTTTCTATCGAGTTACTTTGGTTTATTGATTTTTTGACATATTTCAGTGTTCCTGCTAATATGAGAATAATATCTAAGTAGATATATTTCATTGAAATAATATTTATACAATGATTTCCTCATCACTCTGGGTGTTTTCATTATACTTAATACCTTGGTTCCCTCAATTAATATCATATAAAAAAGTTTCACTATTTACACATCCATCAATTGAAGAAAAATTTGTATGAAATTATCATAACATGTAAAATATAGTGAATACCAAAGGATTGTTTCTATTTTATGAAATCAATACAAATTTATTGAATATACACCTATAATCTCTTGGTTTGGATGTTCACTCAATGTATTTTCATTGAATAAAAATAAGTGATTCAATTAAGATTACTTTGACCAAAATAAACATGAAATTTTTTATTGTTGATGTATGGTGGTTTGTATTTTTGTGTGTTTACTATGTTTTTTATTTTTGATGATGAAAATAATTTGAGAATTATCTAATATATAGTGATTAATTTTCTCTGTATATTTTAATTTTTATGTTTTTTAGAGGTAGAGAAGAAAGAAAAATATAGAGAGTTGAATTTGGGGATAAATTGAACCTTACATGAAAACCACACTATAGTTAGTTCTAGTAGCAATTGATTTTGATATGGTATTGGTGGAATAAATGGGTTAATGGTTAGGGGAGTTGCTGACCCACACAATATATATAACAATTCATAGTTTAGTATAATACAATATGTTTTTATTGGAAACACAATACTTTATAGGAATGTTTAATAGAACATATGGTGAAGCTACATAAAATAAATAATCATAAAACAAGATACAGTGTATATAAAAGATATTATGGTTAGTTAGATGTGATTCTGAGGTTTTGAACGGTTTACATGATAGGGGTGAAATTTTTTTATGTTGGAACCTATGTTTACCATGTGAGGAGAATGTTTAGAGGAGCTCTAAAAATGTTTTTTTGTTATCAATACATTTTATTAGATTAAATATGTTTATGTTAATGGTTTGGAAAAGTTTTGAAAAGAGTTAAAAAGTTTTTCAGATGAATTGGTAAAGTATAAAAACATCACAATCTTATTTATCATACTATAAGTTTTTTAGAGGATTTTAATGGTTTAAGGAGTAGATATTACACTACAAATATTATATACCACATCATGATTAGGTTTGCAGTAACATTGTTTTTTTACTTAGTGTGACTTGATTAATTTTTGAGTTTCATAACCCTAATTCCCTTGAAGGGGTAAAATAGTAAATTTAGCCCAGTTATTGACATTAATTTTTTTATGGTTCTATTGTACTTGAAATGTGGTGTTTACCTTTGGATTGAAATTTGGTGGTATTCATAGTTAGTTGGGTTTTATGATAAATTTAAAATATATTAAAAAAATAAATATTTATCATGTGACTGTGAATATTAATATCTCCTAAACCAAGGCATGGATGGGAATTATAACATTGTAGTTGTATATTGAATTATTTGTTTTCCTAAAATAGCTATAAGTTGTGTGATCAGGTGAAAAGCCTTGGAGTGAGTATTTTAGAGGTTTTAAATATAATACATAGCACTAGACACCCTTGACCTAAACTTAGATTATAAATATGCTTGAAATGTCATTTCTCTTAGTTTTACATCAATGATAGTTGTTCTATCTAGAGGAGAAACAACATGATTTTCTCTAATAAAAGTTGTGTTATTAATTTTCATCATGTTATTTACAATGTAGAAGATAAAAAACAGGGATCAAGAAGGAAACGTTGAACCTATGATGATATTTCCACTGAGGCAAGACTTCTTACTTGATTTTTTCCAAGTTCTTAATATTCTTCCATTCAATCCCTCTTAGTTAAATTCTTAAAGAATTCCTATGGTGAATATATATTAATGTTTTATAATTAAAATAATCTAGATATTTTAATGAATAATAATTGAATATATATCGTTTTTTATATGGGTTATTTATCATACCATATAAAAATTTAATTCCATACCATAAATATTTTCATTGTTTATTTATAATTATTTGATGAATAATTAAAAAACATATATGATAAATAGATTAATAAAAAGTAAATTAAATATTTTCAAAATATTTTATTATCATTTAATGTGGGGTTTTCTACAAAAAATAATTATGTTCTTGAGTTTTGAATATTATTGATAAATTATATAATGATATTTTATTTAAAAGATTCCACTATCAATTTTATTTTGATGGTCAAAGGCTATTTATTCATGAGTTATAAATTGAAAAATAATAATAATTTTATTATTATTACGGCTAGTGGATTTCTCATGGCTATCTATAAGTAAATTTTCATCGATTAATGAGCTAAACCCTCTCTCCATAATTCTCACATAATTTATTTAATGATATTTTGGACACTTTTTTGGTGTTTAGACCTCCCACTAACCATAATTCGTTAAAATATCCATCCTAGAATTCCCATTTTAATTTTATCATGATACCATGCTGCAATGGTGAACGAAGATCATAGGATTTGGGTTCACATGAAGTGGAAGTGGAGAGACAGTACGTTTTAATGAGGTACCAAGTATGATATTTACCACAAAATGTATTGATAATGAATGGAATGACAATGGAAAACTGATGAAGCTATGGTAAGGTGTGATAGAGGGTTTGTGGAAGTCATACATGGGTATCATTGATAGTGTGTATAGAGGCACAAATCATGGGAATAATTCATTGTAGATTTTGAATTTTGGATTACATGGAAAGTAATCCCCTCAAATACATGTCATGTATCACAAGAGGTTTGGTACTATGGTTTATATATAAATATAGATATCACTTATCGTGTCACCAGAAGGCACACACCATGTATCTTAGGATCGTATGTCTCAACATGTATGCCACATACATTCAAGGTCTATGAATTGGGCCCACATGACCTGTCTACCATAAAAAAACTTGTGTATCTTAGAGGAAGTGGATAAACATGTAATGAGAGTATACTCCAATTAGCCATAGAAGCTATGAATTATGAGTCCCTTGTTGTATTTATAATGATTTTGCATGGAAGTTATGCAGTATGGGTTAATGTGATATAAGTGATTCAGGTTATGTGTCTTGTGATGAAATTTATGCTCGTTAACATTTAATGCATCACTTATAATTGGTCTGTAAAATTTAGTATTTTTTGAGATTTTAGTTACACTAAGTATCTCTATATACTCATGGAATATGAATATTTTTGGAACTAATCTAAAACTATTATAATTATTTTTTCCTATGGTTTAATTGACTTTGGAGGATATCTATTTCCTTGGGCTTATATTTTTTTCCCCGTAAACATGAATTTTGAGTTGGCCTTTTGTTTTATATTTACTTTTTGTTTCATGGAGTCCTTTTGGGTATGTTTATACTCACCCTTGTAAAGGTTTTGTTCCCACACATGTAGTGTTTTTGTAGATTTTATATGAATTGAAATTCTTGAGGGTAGATGTGGAGTTAGTAGAGACTATGTGTAGTGGAAAATTTTTGAACATAGAGGGGAATTATTGCTAATAGAGTTCATTCTAGGAGACCATCTAGTGAGGATTTGTCTTCCCTTACATGGGATTAATTTCATGTGGTGACTTGTCTACTACATTTTTATTTCTCATTTTTTAGGGTTTTACTTTATAACATTATACTATATAACCATTTTCCAATGCATGAATTGTTATACAATTTAGTTGATTATATATATATATATTCCATGTTGTAGACTATTATTATGTAATGGATATGTATGAATATTACAAGTTATTATAAGAAAATTCACCCCTTTTATGTTAATTTCTTGACGTGCTAGTTTCCAGTTCCTAATCCATTAGAGGTGGACTTGAGGTGGAACACTTGGTTTACTACCATCCTAGGTGTTATCTTAGTGAGTTGGCTCATGTAAAAGTGGTATCAGAGCGGTTCAAGTCCTAGAGATAGAGTTTGAAGCTAGATGTATTGTAAGGATTGTTTTGAGAATTTATGGAAACAAGGTTAAGGCGGTCTTGAGTTTAGTTATCATACCATATAGAGTAGCATAGGTGTGATAACTAGAGTATCCTTTTTATAAGACTTTTATAACACATTATTTTACTCAGAACTCTAAGTAATAATTTTTAGGGTACAAGTAAATTGGTATATGAATCATATAGGGTCTAGTCCTCATATTTTGTGCCATTACTATATCATCTCACCTAGATATTCTCTAATAATCATCGAGTCATTCTACCTTATATAGGATGTTACTCATTTAAAACCATCTCAATATTAGATATAGGTCCATGATGTTCCCAAGATAGACTTTACGCCCTTATTTGTTGATCATTTGAGCATTGAGGAATCAATTTAGACACCAATTTAGAGGTATCCTTTTCCCTGTGAGAAAAGGGAGAATCCTCTACTAATTATTCTTAGTGCATATCCTAATTGTAGAAAATATTTTAGTTCCAACTGATCTTTACAATGATTCTTATAGTTTGAATATTTTATATGCATTCAATACATAGATGACTCATGGGTTTATGAGGAGAGTCTCATCCCTGTGTGATAGAGGATTGATTGGTGTATGAGAATCATGTTTTGTGTATAATTTTAATACCCAATGACCAAATAGTGATTCTTTATGTGTATTTCCAACTTATAAAGTAGAAATTTTTTTAATATTTATTTAAACTCATGACGATACTACCTCACCATAGGTGGAGTTTGAGATTTGTTTAGGAAGTTCTATTTGACGATTTTGAAATGAGATAAAACATATTTGGGGAATCATGAACATTAATACACATGAGTTGAGGTTTCTAATTATGTGCACTTTGGAAATGATCTAATATGGGTATTCTATAAGATTTCAAGTTCGATCAAGGTCTCTAGAGTGAGAATTCAAGTCAGGGTTATGCTTTTCTACATTCCCCACCTACACCAGAGACCTAGTGTGAGTATTATATGTTGAAGGAGGTTCAACCTAGCTCAAGAAATTGAAATAATACCCTATAGGTAGCTATAAAAATTCCATTTTTTCATTCCATATTCCTGAACTAGGATGAAAATTATATAGGAGATTGAATTTTCATTTAGTGGGAAAAAAATCTAAATTTAGATTAGATTGAAAATAGGAGAATTTGAACGCTTGAAAGTGTTGTTTTTTGATTAATTTTAAGGTCCAAAAGATTTATTGGATGTTCAGATGAGTTTTGGAAGTGTTAGTCTCCAAAAACTCATATATGGGACAAGAAGATATGGGCAAAAAAAATTTAATCCTTTAATCCCTCTAGGGGAAACAGTGAAACCTATTGAAGGGATGCACGGGCTGTTATATGGGTTTTTTACCATGAAGCTAGTATCACATGACCATGAAAAACATCTATAGTAAATTTAAGAGTTAGAACACATGAATTTCACATGGTTTTCCTAACTATGCACCTATCTATGTGGGGTGTGAGGTCTAGACAGTGCCAAGTGTATGACTTGCAAACAGATTGTATAACTGTGCACCTAGGCCATGTGGGTTCTGAATCCTTGGAAGTGTGAGCCACATAGTTTGTGAAATGTTTTCCTAACCATGTAGAACAACCATGTTCCTTATTAAAATGGGAAAAATTATCAATATTCTGCTACAAACCTTAAAGGGTTTTCTCCCCATTTTCACCCTCATTCGGTCACATGGCCTCAAGCATGCCTCCCTATATTCCATAGGCTTCTTATTAGCAGTGAGTGTATATTTATTTTGTGGTGGGGGAGACTATACCCAATAGAGCAGTAGATCAATCCAAAACATAGTGGAACATAATTATAGAACAATACAATAAAAGATAATAAATGAATAAATCGTTATTCATGTACATGATACAATGTACAATAAAAATACATACAATATGAATTACATAAACTATAAAAAAAGGAATGAAAAAATATTCCCATAGGCTATCTCCATGAGAATCTTGAGCTCTAGCTCAGTCTTGTGCTTCTAATCTCCCAGGTATAAGAGTAAAAATATAAGCATAATCCAATAATCATGAGCCTGCAACTAAGAGATCTGTTCAGGTACCAAATGGTGGCCCGAATATGGTGTGAGATATACTTAGTAGACCACCAACAATAGTGTATAATGTTATCCAATCTATGAATATAAAACACACTAGTGTGTAGGTATGTTAATAAAGAATTAAATAAATGATTATAAACAGGTTGAACTCAGGTTCCCCTAAGGAACATCTGACCGACAATACCTTCTTCGGCCTAAGCCGAAATATCTATGATGACATGTCACCATATATATATATATAATTATATGTATATGTATATATATGTGTATAAATATGTAAGTATATATATGCACTATATACATAGTAACATATATATCCATAGCCAACAAGCTTGTACCCTAGTGGTTCAGGCTCTTGTTTGGCATCCAAAAGACCCAGGATCAAATCTGGGCAGGGGAGAATTCCCGAGTTACTGTAGTAGTACTATAGCAGTGGTGACTGTAGCAGCGGCAGCACTATAGCGGTGGAGGACTGTAGCAGGGTATTGTAGCGGCGATGGTACTGTAGCAGGTACTATAGCAGCGCGGGTACTGTAGAAGTACTATTCACCAAGGGGTCCTTTGGGCCAAAAAATGGGCTTTCTAGCCTTGTATGCAGGCCACTTGGCCTTGGGCCTTCAGGCTATGTAATGGGTCACCCTCTACCCAGCCTAAAAAGGTCATTACTTTAAAAATAAATTGAGTCTTCGACCCCAACCTTTTAAAAAAATATATCCATATACGTAGATACTTAGTGCTTGGTAGGACTTGAGGTGTAACTCAAGCATCCATGTTTATTCACAAGAGTCTCATAGAATAATAATAAGGGAAACCATTCTTGAGTATCACGACTAATTATGAATTTCATATAGTTAAGATTATAACTAAATCCAAATATGTTCTTTGACTCATCATATGCGTCACTTATATTAATTAATAAATTAATTAATTGTCATCCAAAGTTTGTCCAAGGAATTGTATATGAGGAACCTAGGTATCACTCTTGGTGCATTGTGAACCCATCACCTTACGATCCCATCCAAGTAATTCCATATAGGAACCTATGTATTACTCTATTAAAGGTATAATTTATGTAACCTCTGATCACATCTAAGGTGTTCTGTGTAAGGAACCTGAGTTTCAGTTATGATACATATAATCTAAAAAATGCATGAGCCCATCCAAGGTGTTCCATATGAGGAACCTGAGTATCACTCAATGTGTATATAATTATATCAACTATGTGAATTTCCATGGAATTTAATATAAGGAACCCATGTATTTCTCAAGGAGAAATTCAATTCTTCTAACTTATAAGCCCATCCAAATAATTCTTACTTAGGAAACTAAGGTTCACTCAAGTGTGATATGATACAACTAACCATTTAAAATTTATGTAATAAGATAGGCCATGTTAGTAAGAATGAAATATCACAGTTAAAGTACGAATAATAAATGTTTTATGTCCATAATCATGCCACATATAATTTTAAGTATCCCCCTTTTATTTTCCCCATTTTATTAAATAAGACAATGCACCTTAGAGGTGGGTTTCCTATAAAATAAGGGAATAAGTATCCTACCAAATAATTTAATTCAAAAAAAATCTATCACTTGTAAATTAATAAAAAAACCTCAATGTGATTAAAGTGTAGGTATATAATTTTTAATCTAATAATTGAAACCAACACCCAAGGAGGGAGATTTAATATGCTAGATGAATCACAGGTCAAAGGAATATGAGAAGCACACCCAAAGGTGTGGTTCATGTTGAGGTGAGTAACCTCAAATAGTTAAATTAAATACACAATGACTAATTCAATTAATGTGTTATTAATTTCACATTTAGAGGGAATCACATGGAAAATCCAGTGTGCGACACAACTACATAATTTATAAAGAAATGCGACTTTAAGGTAAAAACTATAGAACACCTACCTTATACCAAGGATTATTCACTCATCCAATTTTAGTTTTTTATTCTAACCATAAAGATATAAATAATAATAATAGAAAAATTCCCTTAAATTATAGAAAATTATCTCACACAACATTCACATCAAAATAAAGAAGAGAAATAGATAAAGGAGGCATGATTATTTGTAGACATTCCATCACACTTCCAGCACACCTTAAGGTGGTTTAATTGGACCAAGAATGAAGTAGAACCTCCATGGAGGAGGACAAGGATAAGGGAAGCCTTTTATATGAATGAGGGTGAAAAAAGGGTGAAAACTATTTAAGGTTTAGAGGGAAAAATTGGTAATTTTTTCCTTTTAATGAGGTACACGGTTAGGATACACTCTTAAGAAAACCATGTGATAGCCATGTATCTCACTCTATCAAGGAGACACACCCCAAACAAGATAGGTGCATAATTAGACAAAATATGGAAAATTCGTGTGTTGGAACCATCAATCCCTTACACCCCCACACAATTAGGCACGCAATTAGGCAATCCATGTGCAACCCGTATAGTTTGCCTCTATAATTTACTATATAACCTTTTTATAGTCATGTGGAATCAAGTAAAAAGTTAAAAAAACTATGTGACACCCTCTTCATTCCTGCACCACACCACACAGTTTCCCCTATATGGTCTCACAGTTTTAACAAACTGTACACCCCTGTCATCTTCTCCAAAATTTTTTTGTTTGGAGCCAATGCTTTCGAAACTCATCTTAACTCCTGGAATATCACTCAGTCCTTAAACCTCATAAAAACAATTTTAGGTGTTATAATGCTCATATTAACATTCTAAAGCTAAATTTATAATGTCTTCTATCCACCAAATGATATTTTCAAAATCTATTATAATTTTTAACCTGGTATAAAAACACGGGACACTACAATCTCCCCACCTTATAACTTCTCATCTCCAAGAAGCATTGGGGATCTACAAAAACATCACCCAACCTACTTAGGTTGAGAATTCTCATTCAAATTTCCATGTTGCATCTCCAAATGCCCAAACTTTCTTCAAGGGTCGTTTTAATCATACAGTTCTTAAACAAACAAAACCCAATCTAATGCTCATAACAAGAAATGAAACATTATGAAAGAACATACGTGATCCCACATATCCTGAGACACAATATCATCATCGTATCACTGGTGGCACCAACTATTCCTTGAAAATTCATTCCTGGTCTTTAATCTACACCTGTCTTTCCTGATAGTGTTCCTGATGCAATTACTCATTAAATGAATCTAAATATTAGAGAAAACTCAAGGCAAACTTCCTTTGATTGATTAATTCCAAGGACGTCCAACATTAATTTCTGACGCATCATTAAAAAGAAAAATTCAAAATCCTTCATCCCAAGTCATACTGAGATAATTATGATCACACTCACCAAATCTCATAATTTACTTCCAGTGATGTCTCCAGACCGAACCATCTCCCAAAAAATCACTATTATGCTATAACCTAATTATCAACATATTCTCGATCTAGTATTCATGGTTCATCATAATCTATTCTAGGATTAACACCCACATATGTATTTAAGCTAAGTTTGTACTCAAAGATGTACTTAGCATCCACTGAGAAGACCAGCCGTGAATGGATCAACCTATCAAATTACATTTAAGTGCCAAAATGATAGTCCAATGAAAAAACTCAATATCCCAAGACCCTTATCTCTTGAGGTTCTCCCACTAGCAACCGACATCCATCTACCCACCTAAGAAGTATCCTTGTCAGAACTCTTATGAAAAGATTATATGATTACCACTTCCCAATCCCAGATATAATGGCTAGAATAAATATGAACCCCTCATATTGAGCACTAATGTAAACATCAGCCATCACCTGTTACCCCACCTTGATAATAGTTTCTATGATTATTGTCGATTTAAAGCTATAATAAGGGTCATCACCCTTTAAGGTCCACTGGAATACTACATCATGTATGACTTATTTTATACTGCTCCTCGAGCACAAATCTCAAATATTCCTTTCATCAGACATACAAAGATCATTGTTAGCTCATCGTTTAACCGATTCTATCATAGTTTATTCAGGGTGATGTCAATATAGGGGACATGATCGCCTCTAACTAGGTGTATACTATATCTGTTTATTGATAGAGGTGTATAGGTCCCTCTAAGACCTGATCAAATCAAACATGGATATATTTTCCTTTACCAACAACTGACACCATGTCTCTTGATGATGCATGTCATGATTAAACCATGGGTCAACGGTCACACATCACCTAGTCTATTTCTAATCTATACCTTCTTAGAGGGAGCTTAATTTAGTTTACCCAAAGTCTCTGGGTCACTATATATGATAGTATCACTTTTTTGCAACCACTGATCCTTGGATCACACCTAGACATTCAACGCTGGTCAATCTCAAATAGCTACCATATGAAACTGGTGAAAACTGCCTCATCATTTATAATGGGTGTACTATCTTATACCACCCGGTTTGAGACCCAACTAACATTTCCATAGTTCATCCAACAACATGGTCAAGATAACTATGCCACATGTCATGTGAGTCTTTTTAATATTCCAAGAGCTCACTTGGAACTCCTCTTCAAAGTTGGGTGTGTTCTTATGCCATGATTTATTCTAGGACTGTCTAATTCACAATTTCATTTAAGAAATTTGAGCGTCAACCCAAATCACTAGTAAATTGGACTTGGCACTTAAACAATCCTACCCTTGAAGATAGTTTTTATAAACAAGCACTCTTGGTGCTTCCTTGAAAAATCTGGTATCTCTCTAACAATAATGTGAAACCAGAGAACCTATCATGCATAAATATCAAAATGAGTATAAGACCAATCATGGTGCCTCTAAGGAAAACATAAAATTTGGGCCACCCTCACTCATAGGTTTCCCTAGAACAAACCAAATGATGACCTAATAGAGTTTAAGTCAAAAGAGAGGGAATCTAGGTCTTTCCACATATCCCTAAAGTATCTATCATGAAAGCCACATCCCACTTGAGGGATTTTCTCATATGGAACCCAATGCGTCTGTATTATCTCTCTAAAATAGATAAAACTGAAATAGGACAGAAGGTGATCAACCTAAAAGGGTAACAACCAATCAACATAGGCATAACATCATCACTTTCCAAACATCAGGCTATTAGGCCCTGATCATCACTGATGATCCAAATAGAGGTGTGTTTGATGGAAGTTTAAAATTATAATATAAAAGATTAGAAAACTGACACTCACCAAGTATCCATATATGATATTACCCCATCAAGGAACAACTCACCAGACAACCACCCATCTACCCAGGGGTGTAATTGTATTAACCAAGAATCCTCACCTACTCAAACTATCAATGGAGAAAACATACCATGCCAATAAAATCGGCCTAAAAGTATACTAGATTCCTATATCCAAGGGAGATAACACAATAGATTTTACCTATATTTTGTATGAGGCATCACCTTATAAAATAGAGTAACACCAAAAGGTCATTAGGACTTACCGCCAATCCTTTACGTTCAAACAACAATAGGTCAGAAGCCAACTAAGACCTATGGGAAACAGTCAAATTCCTGCCCAAAGCATCTCTAGATGAAAATTAAAACTAAAACTTACTTGAGAGTTCACGCTAAAAACACCTATAAAAGGTTTAATTTAAGTCACTTAGTAAATTCTAATTTATTATAACATTTTTTCCACTCACAAATATGGGGCATAAAGTACAATTTTTAAAAAAAACTGTACTAACCATTTTACATAGCTGAGTCCATATAACACAATAGGAAAATTATTTCATAATACCCATTTAACCATTTATTTAGCCACAATGTTCCCATAACTAGATCAGTTAAAGAAAAGGAAAATTGTATGATATAAAGGCAAACACTATTTATGTTATAATTGATATTTTAATTAAATAAAGCCTCATAATAATAAATCTCAAGAAGTTAATAGGTCTTTTATCAATTAATGGGATACTGGTCAAGTAATATTCAACCATACATTTATATGATACACTATATAAGTAGTTTCAAACACCTTAAATAACCATCCCTTTTTACATAAATATACCCCCATGGGGCTAATAAATAATAATGTTAAGGTGTAAGGGAAACCTACTAGGGTTTCTTCAACAAAATACGAGTTTAGTTAAGTGAAACCCATAATAATTAAATTATTAAAAAAATTAAACACCCTTATTGGGTTTATCACATAAGCAACATGCCCCAACTGACCTAAGATGGTCTAGTTGTGTATTTAGGGATTCATATTATAAGAAACTTTCCCCAACTAACCTACTTGGGCCCAGTTCTAAATTTTGGGATTTAGTCATACTGGTCATCATACCCATGTAATAGAGGTTCTATCCTTCATGAAGACAACCATTTTATATAGGAATCTAAATTTAGTTTATATCATGGTTTAGTAAGATGAATTATTATTCATAAATTATAAATGCAGTCCCCATTCTAATTTACAATGAGAACTCATGTAACTATAACCAAATTTTACCTTTGGTATTAGAATTTAACAAGTTAATATATACATAATTGTTTGATTATATGGGTTACACTTGGAAATTTATAAATTCCCATAGAAATTATAATTTTTTACTGGCACCTAGTTAATCACAACCATAAATGTTTTTTCCAATGAAAATAATTATCTATGGATTAAACATGTCACAATTGGTTAATTAGGGTTTTAATGTCAAGATATATTGGAAAATACCATTTAGGTTGATGTATAAATTTATTAACCAATAATTTTATCATATCATACAAAAAACTCTATCACAAGTCAAGGAATAAGAGTAAGTATGATAAGCTACTTTATTAGAAGATAATACAAATAAATCTATCAATAACCACCCAAGTAGGGTATACATGGAATCATGATAAATGATCACCTAAGTAGGTATATGAATAATCATGTTGATAAATCACCCAAGAATGAAATACAAATCATAATGCATCAATAAAAAAATAATGAAAACTACATGGAATGGAATATGAATGGCATGTGAATCTCTATGTGCTTAAAATGATGTGTGTAGTAATACTTACTTACCATACCAGGCCAAGGGTGAAAATCCATAAATTATTTAGAACCTAATATAAACCAATCACTCAGGCTAAAATAACAATCAACTACAGACTAGTACAATCGTGACCTTTAGCGGCCGCCAATAGCCATCGCTAAAGGCCTATAGCGGCCACCTAGAGTTCACCAAACGACGTCTGCTTTGGGCCCGTCACTGTTTCTATCAGCGACCGCCTTTTGGCGGACACTGTAGGCAAGCTGGAAAGGGCTACAACAACTTCCAAATGGTGACCGCTACAGGAGGCAATAGAATCACCTACAGCAGCCACCTAATAGTGGCCACTGTATGTTGTCCCTATAGCAGCCTCCATTTGGCGGCTGCTATTGGTTTTTAATTTCCTTTAAAAAATATATCAATAAAACAATAAAATATACCCACATAAATCTCATCATTCATCATCCAAGATCCACATCCATCATCAAATATAACTGCATAACAAAATTTAATAACAAAATTAGTGATGAATAAAACCTATAAACAAATAATTGAAACAAATTAACATATTTCAATTCAAACTTACTGTAACAGATCGAAAGTATTTGATTTTCAAAATATATTCATAATTTTTATTACCGTTTTAAAAATTTAAAATCATTGATTATATGGTTCTAATTAGATTGTTTCCTTGTGATTTCAGGTCAATCTGATGTCGTCCGCTATGAATTTGACCGTTAAACGACTGTTTTGGCCGTTTATGACACAAGAAGTGCGTTCTTAGTCACCGCGGGCACATGAAACCTTTTATTGATGTGCCATATATGCAACCACTTCAAAATTCACTCACTCATTTTTTTCTCCTGATTTTAGTCCATTCAAACATTTTTTGCCCGTTTGGACCCCCACACGCGTTTATGATGCACGCCCAACACTTAAAAAATGCATATTAAGACGTACTGTAAAAACCGCATGTCTGATTGACATTTATTCTCCTCGTACATGTCATGAATAATAATTAGATTGTTTCCCTATGATTTTAGGTCAATCTGATGTCGTATGCTATGAATTTGACCGTTAAACGCCCGTTTTGGCCGTTTATGACACCAGAACTGCGTTCTCGGTCACTACGGTCACACGACATCTCTAATTGACATTCCTTCTATCTGAACACTTCAAAATTCACTCACCCATTTTTTTGTCTGATTTCAGTCCATTTCGACTTCATTTGGCCCGTTTGGACCCCCCACGGGCGTTTATGAAGCACGCCCAACACTAAAAAAACGCATACTTAGCCGTACCGCACAAACCGCACATTCGATTGACATACCATCTCCTTTTACACATCACGAATAATAATTATATTTTTTTCCCAGTGATTTCCGGTCAATCTGATGTCGTCCGCTACGAATTTGACCTTTAAACACCCGTTTTGGCCGTTTATGACACCAGAAGTTCATCCTCGGTCACTGCAGGCACACAACACCTCCAATTGATATGAAGTCTACGCAACCACTTCAAAATTTACTCACCTGTTCTTTTCATCTTATTTTAGGCCATTCCAACTTTGTTCATCCATTTTGGACCACCACGCGCGTTTATGAAGCACGCTCAGCACTTAAAAATCGTATATTGAGCCGTACCGCACAAACCACAAATCCGATTGATGTTCCATCTCCTCATACATGTCATGAATAATATTTATATTGTTTCCCTATGATTTCAGGTCAATCCGATGTCGTTCGATATGAATTTTGCTGTTAAACACCCGTTTTGGCCGTTTATGACACCAGAAGTGCGTTCTCGGTCACCGCGGGCACACGACACCTCGGATTGATGTGTTGTCTGCTCGACCACATCAAAATTCACTCACCCGTAGTTGGCGTATGATTTCAGGCTATTCCGACTTCGTTCTTCCCGTTTGTACCCCCTAGGCTCGTTTATGAAGTGCGCCCTACACTTAAAAAACGCATATTGAGACATACCGTGCAAACCACACATCCGAATGATGTGTCGTTTCCTCTTACACGTCAGGAATAACAATTATATTGTTTCCCTATGATTTCAGGTCAATATGATGTTTTCTGCTATGAATTTGACCTTTAAACACATGTTTTGGCCATTTATGACACCAGAAGTGCGTTCTCGGTCACTGCGGGCACACGACACCTCCGATTGACGTACCGTATGCGAAACCACTTCACAATTCTCTCACCCATTATTTTCCTCTGATTTCAGGACATTCCGACTTCATTCTTCCCATTTGGACTCCCCCCATGCGTGTTTATGAAGCATGTCTAACACTAAAAAAACACATATTGAGTCGTACCTTGCAAACCACATGTCCGATTGACGTGACATATCCTCTTATATGCCAAAAATAATAATTAGATTTGTTTCCCTATAATTTTAGGTCAATCCGATGTCATCTTCTATGAATTTGACTGTTAAACGCCCATTTTGGCCGTTTATCACACCAGAAGTGCGTTCTCGGTCAACGCGGGCACACGACACCTCCGATTGACATGTCGTCTGCCCGACCACTTCACAATTCACTCACCTATTGTTGTCGTCTGATTTTAGGCCATTCCGACTTTTTTTCCCATTTGGACCCCCCACGTGTGTTTATGAAGCGTGCCCAAAACTAAAAAAATGCATATTGAGTCGTACCAAGCAAACCGCACGTCCGATTGAAGTGTCATCTCCTCATACACGTAATGAATAATAATTAGATTATTTCCCCTATGATTTCAGGTTAATCTGATGTTGTCCGCTATGAATTGTACCGTTAAATGCCCGTTTTGGCCTTTTTTGACACCAGAACCACATTCTCGGTCACTGCGGGAACACAAAAACTCAGATTGTCATGTCCTTTACATGACCAATTCACAATTCACTCACCCATTGTTGTCTTCAGATTTCAAGCCATTCTGACTTCGTTTTTCCCGTTTGGACCCCCCCACGTGCGTTTTTGAAGTGCGCCCAACACTAAAAAAATGCATATTGAGCCATAATGCTCAAACGTCACCTCCTATTGATGTTTTGTCCATGCGAAAACTTCCCAATTCACTCACTTGTTGTTTTAGTCAGATTTCAGGCCATTCAGACATCATTCGGCCCATTTGGACCCCCACACGCATTTATGAAGCGCGTCCAACACTTAAAAAATGCATATTGAGACGTATCGTGCAAACCGCATGTCCGATTGATGTGTCATCTCCTCGTACATGTCAAGAATAATAAATAGATTGTTGATCATTGATTTTAGGTCAATCTGATGTCGTCCACTATGAATTTGACCGTTAAACGCCTGTTTTGGCCGTTTATGACACCCGAACTGCGTTCTCAGTCACTGCAGGCACACGGAACCTCCGATTAACATTCCATCTATGCGAACACTTCAAAATTCACTCACCCATTGTTGATGTCTGATTTCAAGCCATTCTGACTTTTTTCGTCCCGTTTGGACCCCCCCCCCAGCGCGTGTTTATTAAGCGTGCCCAACACTTAAGAAAATGCATATTGAGCCGTACCATGCATACTTCACTTCCGATTTATGTTCCATCTAGGATAACACTTCAAAATTTACTCATCCATTATTGTCATGTAATTTCACGCCATTCCGATATCGTTCGGCCCGTTTGGACCCCCATGCATGTTTAGGAAGCGCGCCCAACACTTAAAAAATGCATATTGAGCCGTACCGCGCAAACTGCACATCTGATTGACGTCAAATCTTCTCATACACATACCGAATACTAATTATATTATTTCACTATGATTTCAGGTCAATTCGATGTCGTACACTATGAATTTGACCGTTAAACACCCCTTTTCGCCGTTTATGACACCAGAAATGCGTTCTCGGTCACTGCGGGCCCACGACACCTCCGATTGACATGACGTCTATGCGACCAATTCACAGTTCACTCACATTTTCATTTTGTTTAATTTCATGACATTCCGACTTCATTTGGATGGTTTAGACCCCACCCCCCACACAAGTTTATGACGCGCACCCAACTCTTAAAACACACATATTGAGTCGTACCGCGCATACCGCACATTCGATTGATGTTCCGTCTCCTCGTACATGTCACGAATAATAATTATATTTTTTCCCTATGATTTCAGGCTTATCTGATGTCTTCTGATATGAATATGACCGTTAAATGCCCGTTTTGGCCGTTTTTGACACTAGAAGTGCGTTCTCGGTCACCGCGGGCATACGACACCTCCGATTGACGTTCTGTTTTCTCGACCACATCAAAATTCACTCAACCATTATTTTCGTCTAATTTCAGGCCATTACGACTTTGTTCTTCCCGTTTGGACCCCCCAACGCGTGTTTATGAAGCGCTCCCAACACTTAAAAAATGTATATTGAGTCGTACTGCGCAAGCCAGATTTCTGATTGATATTTCTTCTCTTCATACACATCACGAATAATAATTGGATTATTTACCTGTGATTTCAGGTCAATCCAATGTCTTCCTCTGTGAATTTGACCGTTAAACTCCCACTTTGGCCGTTTGTGACACCAGAAGTGTGTTCTCGGTCACCGCAGGCACTCGACACCTCCTATTGACGTGCCTTCTGTGAGAACACTTCAAAATTCACTCACCCATTGTTGTCTTCTGATTTCAGGGCATTCCGACTTCTTTCGGCTCGTTTGGACCGCCCACGCGTGTTTCTGAAGCCCACCCAACACTTAAAAAAATGCATATTGAGCTGTACCACGCAAACCACACATATTATTGACGATCCGTCTATGAAAACACTTCACAATTCACTCACCCATTGTTTTTGTCTTATTTCAGGCATTCCAACATTGTTAGGCCCATTTGGACCCCCACGCGCGTTTATGAAGCGCACCCAACACTTAAAAAACGCATATTGAGCCGTACCGCGCAAACCGCATGTCCGATTGAAATTCTGTCTCCTCGTACACATCGATAATAATAAATATATTGTTTCCCTATTATTTCAGGTCTATCTGATGTCATCTGCTATGATTTTGACCATTAAACATCCGTTTTGGCCGTTTATGACACCAGAAGTGCGTTCTCGGTCAGCGCGGGCACACGACACCTCCAATTGACGTGTTGTCTACGCAAAAACTTCAAAATTCACTCAACCATTTTTTTTCATCTTATTTCAGGCTATTCTGACTTTGTTCAGCCCATTTGGACCCCCACGTGCATTTATTAAGCGCACCCAACACTTAAAAAACACATATTGAGCCATACCGTGCAAACCACATGTTCGATTGACGCGTCGTCTCCTCGTATATATCAAAAATTATAATTAGATTGTTTCCCTATGATTTCAGGTCAACAAAATGTCGTACGCTATGAATTGTACCGTTAAATGCCCGTTTTGGCCGTTTATTACACCAAAGGTGCGTTCTCGGTCACCGTGGGCACACGACACCTCCGATTGACGTTCCGTCTGCCCGAACACTTTACAATTCACCTACCCATTGTTGTCGTCTGATTTTAGGCCATTCTAACTTGGTTCTGCCTGTTTGGAACCCCCTACGCGTGTTTATGAAGTGCACCCAACACTTAAAAAAACACATATTGAGTCGTACCGTGCAAACCGCACGTTCGATTGACGTGTCGTCTGCGCGACCACTTCAAAATTCACTCACCCTAGAAAGCTACAGATATCGAAAGTGTTCCTGGGATTCTCCCAAGAAAAAACTTCTTAATGTTTCTCTCCATCCACTAACACACCTTCCTCTGAGATTATATGACCCAATAACTAGACCTAATCAATACAAAAATGACACATATATAGCTTGTCGTATAGTCGATGCTCTATAAGTATAATCTGGACGATTTCAAGATATTGGGTATGATAATCATCAGTCTTGGAGTGCACGAAAATTTCATCCTCAAATACTAAAACAAACTAATCTAGGTAAAAATTGAAAATTCTATTCATAAAGTATACAAAAACTTCTAGATAAATCATCAACACATAGGAAATTACCTCATGCATGGGGTTCATTCTCATATGGATCACCAATATCACTATGATGTCGACCAGCTGTATTTGGAGGCTACAATATATATCAATATTATGTATCTTAAACATATCAATAAAATTCAATCTAAGTATGGTTTTTTTATTGTTTACCTATGGCGCCACTTGTTGCATCGGCATTTCATCGATACGTGATGACATTTGTGACAACCTCTCCTCATACTCTACACGTAACTACTGAAACTGTGCATCAAAATTGCGCTGCGTATCCTACATGGAAGCATCTATCTCGGTCTGTGTGCGCATCCCTGAATCTCTGCATGCATCCATCACATCTACTCTAACAAATGCACATCATGGGACACCACCGCCATAAGTCAAAGAATAACCATGACCGTCACGCCCCACGACACGGTGAAATATTTCATCTCTATGCACAGTACAACAACGTTGCTCCTCTGGGAACTTTTCTAACAGAGTGTCAAACTGAGCCTATAGCATATAATGAATCAATGAACAGATATGAATAATTTATATAAAATAAAAATACATTTATTAGTAAATAATTTGCTTACTATAACACCGACAACATCAGGATCACACGCCCTACGAGTCCTTACCCATATGGACATCTGATCGATCAGCTCGCCACGTTGGTGTAACTATAATAAATGGGTTCACCATGTTATACTAAAATATTTTTAAAATATGAATGAATAGTGAATTCTAAACTTACATCATGTCTGAGCTGTGACACATGTCGAGTGCGAAGTCTGGAAGGCATGCCCTGCATTTCCTGATTGTGTGAATGATGAGAAGACTCAGTCTACACTAAACGTATTTACTTAATAGACATTTGAAAATTAGTCATTTATATATTAAAAGTAATAAATCTTACCATCGCCACCTCAATAGACCAAAACACAACTAAATCCTGTCACTGCGCAGGAAGAATGCCCGGAGGGACTTGCCGTAGAATGTTTTCCACACCCACAAATGGTGTCCAGTGATCTCTCTTCACCCTTGACATGTAATCCTTCCATAATTTTCGGCATTTGGACATACATACATCCCAAAACTCATCTGTAAATGATGTCAAATTATTTTGTTAAAAAATAATTGTTAGTGGATGGGACAATAATAATAACAATATCATGAAAAAATAAACATTGAATTTACCTGAACCTCCCTCCATAAATTTTCCATCGTATCCCGGGGGAAAGAACTCCATTCACGAGTCTTTAGAGGGAATCAGTGTGTGTCTCGTATCATATGCCTAAACTGACGACTCAATATAGCAGCACCTTCTCCAACTGGATGAAATGTGTCATCAAATAACACATCCAATCGGGCTCCAGAGTTCCAGGATCGAAGCCCTCTACCAGGACCCCTGCGTTTGCCAGGTCGCGGGGCCGAGGTTGCCGGGGGTCGGGGTCGCCGGGTCGCCGGGTCGGGGTCACTGGGGGTCGGGGTCATGGGGTCGGGGAGGGGTGGGTCATAGGGTTGGGGAGGGGAAAATGTGGTCTTGGGTTCAGGAAGGGGGAAATTAGTGTTTTTTCTGTATTAAAATGCAGCGGCTCCCATTTGGTAGCCACTATTGATAGTATTAGCGACCACCAAATGGTGACCGCTATAAGTCCCCTTCCTCGAAAGCTAAAAATTCTAGTAGTGACAATAACAAGCAAGAACCCCATACTTAGAAACTCGACCTTTCCCCCGTACATTGGTTTGATAGATCCAAAAATGGTCTATTTACAAGGTACCGATATATTCCATGTCTCTTGTATAACATCTCCAAATAGTAGGACTAAAATAAAATAATAGGTTTGATACCACTTTATAATGTCACATCATGAGATCCACAAAAGAGGTTCCCTAAACCTACAGTTCATATGGCCTCAAGAGAGCCTCCATATATGCTATAGTCTCCCCATCACATGATCATTAGAACCTCGTTGTTAGTCATCACCCTCTTTCTTATAAGGAGGAACACTTGAGGCATGTGACTGACTAGTTCAGGGCACCATTTCCATGGCTTCAAGGCTAGGACATTACACCCTTGAAAAAATCTCAAAGTTATAGAAAACATTTATGATTTTACATATTACCATTGTAGAAACTATTTCCCTTTTTTATGAGGTGATATTAGTAGAATATTTAGTGGTGTTCGAGTACCAATACAAGGATAAATCTTTGGAGTATCTCTATTTACCACCTTCAGGTAAATTTTATTAGACACAGAATGCTGATAGTTTGGGTTTGGATGGGTTTTCATGATGGATGGGTCCAATCAGGTAATAATCGATAAGGTTTAATGTATGATTTATGAATTATTCAATGAAATCGATGATCCTAATTATCAGCAAGATCCATTACCATATTTGTTTTTTCATGTGATGGATATTATAGTAAGGTTCCTAACCAGAATTGGATGGTTCATAATCTTTTAAAGGGTTGTGAAGTAGAGTTGTGAAAAAATATGGGGGTTTCAATTGATCATCCTCTAATTAGAGGATATAGTTTCGTGTTCTATTTAAACCAAATTTAATTTATTACCCATAATTTTTATTAAATGACATAAAAATTATGGTGGTTGTATATGGATTACTTAGAGAAAAATAGTAGTGTAGTGGGATCTTAATCTATGAGCTTGGGATGTGAGAGATTTATTCCTTTGATATCATATCTAAATAGTAGTTGTATTATTTAAATCTTGAGGAAATTATAGGTTATGTGGTCATAGTGGTGAATCAATAGTGTGGTAGCTAATTCCCTTAGTATGAATTATTATGTTCAGCAAATGTAAGATATGTTGGAGAAACTAGACTTAGCGTGATTGGTTCTCAAGGAAGAAGAATATGTGGTTTATATTTTTACATTGACAATGAACCTTGCACCTTAATCAGTGTGGGAGATATGTTATGGAAAGAGTTAATGTGGGATCTTTTGTGATCTATAATTTGAAATAAGTTTACTTAAATGATTCCTCTAAAAGTTGGGAGTATTTTATTTATTCATTTATGATTGTATAATGGAGTTTTAGTAAAAATAATCTTAAGTGTTGTAATGAGTTGTTAGAATAAGGCATCTCCGTAGAGTATGTGACCTTGGTGATGTAAGTAAGGCCAAGATTTGGTATTCTATATGTGGAAATTCTATCTACGCACTAATAGATGTTTCTTAGAGGGTTATTTTCTCGGTTCCTCATTCTTTGGAAGGAATGTCCTAGGGTATTGGGATGAAAGGGCATGGTTATCTAAATGTTTTAGGACCATCCACTTTATATTTTGGTTTAATGGATCACCAATTATCTTAGAGTTGGTTATTTTGTGTCTTAGTGAGGTTAGTTATATTTCTCAATGTTCTCTCCGATCACTTTTATGAAGAGTGACCACATCCCAACTATTTTCTTTGGTGGTGAATGTGAACATGTTTAGAGTATTAGGTAAAGTTGTTTGATTTCAAAGATGGTATAAGAGGGAAATATTTAAGATTGTATTTCCTTATAATTAGTGTTTGTGACATTGGTATGTGTGCCTTTTAGGGAGATGATGAGTAGTTAAATTAGATGTCAAGGAGCTTCACTTTATTCACCCTTAAAGATTTGATGTGGACCATTAGTTTAATCACCATAGGGAAGGATTTTATGTGAAGCAATATATTCTTTATGGTAGTTTCTATATTTCTATTTAAATGGTGGGGATCAGAAGTCTCACAATGGTAGTTACTTTAATAATTATTTTTTATATGGTTGATTTTTGTTGTTTGTGGTTTTCAATTAATGCTATATGGAAGGGTGACCTATATATTAGATGTTCTATGATATGAAATTTTAGTGTAAGTCATGTAAAGTAATATTATGCTTATTTTTAGGTTTTATGGAATTTTCTTGAACCTATTAAACCCTATAATGATATGGAAATTCATGGAATATAATTGGGGTGACAGTGGTAGAGAGAAATTGTTCACTCATATGGATGTTTCTCAATTTTTCTTAGAGGTCGAACCTCTTGAGGAAAATCATGTGTATGTGAGAATTGGTTGCTTTCTACATGTGAAAATTTAATGAGTTTTTTGATTTATTAACTCATTTTTTTCCTTTTTAATGATGAAAAGGTTTAATGGAAGATATGATGTATTGACCCAAAGTTGTTTCCTTAGAGTGGCTTGATTTTATTTTGAGTTTCAAAGTCTCAAGTTCCTCATAGGGATAATATGGTAAATTTATCCCAGATATTGACCTTGTAAATTTTTTTGATGTTTTATTTAATCGTAGAATGTGATTTTTACCATTGGGATAAATTATCATGAGATTTTGAGATTTTTAAAATTTGGGGAATTTTTAATATTTATTAAACAAATAAATATTTATCCTTTAAGTGAAAACATTAATATATCAAAAATGGAATCTTGAATGGAAATTCTGATACCAGGGTTATATCAGAAATTTTATGTTTTTACTAGGCAAGGTATTAGTTGTGTCCTCAAGTCATATGACTTAAGATGAGTATTTTTTAAATTTTAAATAAAATACCTGGTATTAGACACCCTTGTAAAAAACCCACATTATAAATATTCTTGTTATTTCATTTTTATTATATTCTTCATTGACACTAGAATCAATAACTATAGTAGAGAAAACTCTATTTTCCATAATCAATGTGGTGTTCTTTGCGTTTTTTATGTTATGGATGATAATAAACATGGATAAGTATGGAAACATTGAATATTTAATGATATTACCATTGAGATAAGAATTATTTTTTGATTATTTATTTATTCTTCATGTTCTTTGGTTCTCTCCCTATCAGTTAAATTATTCATCAATTCTCATATAAAATATTTATTAAAGTTATACAATGATAATAATATGTCTATTTTAAAGGATAACATATATATATAAATATATTATTATTTTATATTAATTATTTCTCATGTCACATAAAATCTAATTCTATACCTTAAATATTTTCATTATGTATTCCCAATTATTTGATGAATAGATTAAACAACTCTACAAAAAAGAGATTAAATAGGAAAAAATAAAATATTTGGAAAATATTCGATTATCTTGGAATGAGTTGTAATCTATAACATTTAATCATGTTCTTATGTTCTGAATATTATTGATAAATTATTTGAGGAAAATTTATTTAAAGGATTCAACTAACAATTTTCTTTTAATGGAGGAAGGTTGTTTATTCTTGGGTTATTAATTAATTGAAAATTATAATCATATTATTATTATGGCTAATGAATTTCTTATGATTGTTCATGGGTAATTTTTCATCAATCAATGAGTCGAACCCCCATATATTCTTCTTTAATTCCTCATCAAACATGGAGGTATACCCTTTATCATGTGTTTGACCTTTAAACTAGACACTATTCTTTGAAATCTCCATCCTCACCAATCCCATTTTGGTTTTATCATGATACTGTGGAGCCATAGACCCCAAATCCTATGTTTGTTTCTAAAAACACATTATTTACATACTATCTTTGATACCAAGTTAGATGACCCAAGCTAAAATTTCATATATTTCACATTAATATTACATCTCACAATGATATCACAACATCCATATAACCTTTAATTTTAGTGTATTTATAGATTTTCTACATAAAAAATTATTTTATAATTATTTTGAACATTCCTTCATAATCGCACAAACTAGACCTCCTTCAAAACTTCTCATAAGCTAGAATCATATTAATAACATGGGGAATGGAATTATAATAAATGGGTGATCTTAGATGCTCAATAAGGGTAAACATAAGAGGTAAATATTTATGATCACATGTGATATTAGGATAAGAATTTGGGTATTAAATCATAATCAAGGTTCATGAAAATAACATTAGAAAATAATACCCAAACAAACATGGATCATCAATAAAACATTAAGGCATTAATATATGAGCATAACATAATACATGAGTCATCATAATAGGATAATGTTTAAAAACACATAATTATGGGGAAAAACAATAATAGAAAAACATTTTCTTTGTCAAGGTTCACTACCAAGATGGTCATACCCAAATACATAAATCTTGAATCACGATTCATAGAATAAAGAATCGACATAACATAAGACATCAATCATAAGAGTTCCATACATTATAAAATCTTAATCCATGAGATTATAAAATAGGTATAATAATATGATCTAAGAGTGTGGTATAAATATAAGAATATAAATAATATGTCAAGGCTATAAACCAAGACATTCATCATATAATAGGTTTGGGATAACCATCTTTGTGCCCTTTGAGGTCACGTGATATAAAAAAATACTCAATTCATTTAAGGGATATATAATTATAAACCCACCGATAACATGATGTAAAACATACATAATTGTTCCATATGATAATAAAAACATTCATTATTTCATCATATATTAATTAACCCTTAGGATAGAAATAGGTTTCACGAAAACGTCCAAAAAACATCATCATCATAATCCATCCAGAGAAAGAAGGTGGATGGTATCATATTAAAATATCCCAAGTGTTTCATAAGAAATGTCAAAGTATGTAGACATATATGAGAAACACCTTTATAATAATAACACTCTGAATGATACCATATAAAAAGGGATCAAGAATTTGATTACTTGATACCATGAGTTTAATCACACAAATGAAAAATCATATAAGAGAGTTAAGAAGGTAAATCATGAAACATAACCTTTTGAGATAAATTGGAATGAATGCTAAATATTAAAATAATTTTTATAAAATTATTTTAATATTGTCATAAAAGATGATGTTATGAGTCACATTCAAAAGTCATTTATTAAAAAGTAAAGTGAAAACTTTGGAAAAAAATTACTTTCAAAAATAATCATCAATAATGGATACTTCAAAAATATATAATGGATATCTAAAATAAATTTGTATTATAATATAAAACATATGATAATTAAAGGAAAAACCTTTTAAATATCTTTAAAATACCTTTATTGAATCCCACATCGTAAAAAGGATAATAAAAATTTAATTTGAAAAAGTTAAAGAGATATAAGAAGAAAAATTATATAATCTATATTTGGGTTCTAAAATAAGAAAGGAAATAATTTATTTAAGAAATAATGTGGATATAAATGGAAAAACTATTAAAGGATAAGAGGATCATTCATAACCAGGTTAAATTGTTATGAAAAAATGTCCATCAATGAAGTACAATTAAGGTAAGAACCCACTGAAAATGAGTTAATGCTAAATAAATGGAATTACATATAAATATTTTATTAACTTAAATATAATCATACCATATGGGATATTTTACCCAACTTATAATAATAAATTTCAAGAATAACTATTATAATTCAATGAATAGAAATTATGTTAACAAAACCCCTTATGGATTAGTAACACTTGAATCAAAAGATATTGAAAAAGAGAACCTATGATGAATTTTTAAATCCCTTTGAATTCATAATAGGTATGATAATAGGAATCCGAATGTAAGTATATAAACCATATAAAAAAATAGGTGGTGATTATGATATAAGTCTCAAAGTGAGAAATTTGAGACAAAAAAACCCTTATGGGCATCATAATTCATGAAGCAAGAAACATTTAAAAATGGTTTTGTGTGATATAAATTAAATTAACCCCAAACCCCACAAAAGAGTAAATAAAACATAATATAATCATAGGTCATAATTTACCCAACTTATAATCATGACATTCAATAAGAAATATTATATCTAAATGAAAAGGTATTGAGTTAAGAAACATCCTCACAACATCATTATCTTTTAATTGAAAACCCATGAAAGGTATAACATAAGATTAATTTTTAAATACATTTAATTTAATTATAATTATATTAAATATAAATTTATGGTCATTATATTACCCAAAAATTAAAATAAGTGGTTAATATAAAACATATCTTAATAAAGAGAAATTGAGATGAGGAAACCCTTACCCTAACTCTCAGCTTCCATAAAATAGGTTTAACCTCATGTATAATAAAAATAACCATATTAATAACCTATTTTAGAACCTTATTCATAACTATTATCTATTCTACCATTTATTTATAATCATTAATTATATATTCATTAGATTTTTAATATTTATTTTCGTCATCACATGTTAGTAATTTTGATTATTTCGCACATGTTTATAATGCTGATGTAGATCCCATACATTGATACCATTTCATAATTACTAGATTATAAAATATATATAAATTATTATTATTTAATGATTTATTCATCCCCATGTTAACTTTATGGAAACTATGGTCATTATTTATGAGAATGAGATACACGATAGAACTTATTTTTTTGGTAATTTACATATATTAACATATTTATTTATAATAATAATTATTTCTTTTGTATCATAATTTTAGTACCATATTAATGAAATATATTAATCATTAATATCATATATATTCAAATAATATTTTTTTTATCTCACAATATAAGGATGTTATGAAAAATGGAACACATCACTCCATGGAGACAGTAGTCTGCTCATACCCACAGATGATGTTTTCGCTTTCCATAAAACAAAGAAGGTCAACATCAGTTTATCTATCATTTTCTTAAGAAATTTCTAAGTACAATATTTAATCATTAAATACAAACTTTTATCTATTCATGTAATATAATTGTGAAAAATTGAACACATCACTCATGAAGGAGGTATTTCACATGTAACACGATCACTATTTTCATTATTCTAATTGTTAAGAGTGATATAGATAACAGTTGTTCTATAAATATAATGAAATTTCATCATAATTATTATATATATTTAATTATATTATAATTGTTATAATACTTTTATATGAGGGTGGATGATAAATATATAGAAAATAAATTCATAGAGTGGGTAATACTCACGCTGTGAGTATGAATCTTCTCTTCAAGGATCCTTTGGAAATGGAGGAATTAAGGATTCTTCTTAGAAAAAAGGGTTATAAAAAGGGTCTTAAAACATGTAATATGAATATAGGGGAGGTAAAATGGGTTTATTTTCAGGGGAATTTTGAATTATAGGTTTGTAATGAAGTGGGTGTAAGTGAGCTCTTTTTATAGGTGAGAAAGATGGAATTTGACTTGGAAATAAATGTTAGGTATGGGGTAAGAATAAAATCTCATGAGAGTTAGGTGTGTTATGAGATTAAATATTGGTTTAATATATGGGTACTAATTTCCAACATACCAAATATATTCTATAAGTAACAAGTTTCATGTAAACTTAACCAAATTTTATCAACTTAAGTTACCCATTTTCCCCCTTTATACCTTGATTGAAAATATACCATGGTAATTATTTTTTTACTAAAAATATATTATGAACCTCCCTAGATAATTGTGACATGATGGATCCAAATTTGGAATCATTTTATTATAATTTAATCTCTAACTATGAGGAAATTAAATTTTAAATTAAAATAGAAGATATAGGGAAAACCCATTTTTATAGAAGAATGTATTCTTATACATTAAGAGTTTTTTATTATAATTTCTTATAAATTAACAATTAAATGAATATTAATATTTTTTTTAATATTTTAAAAATAATATTCAATCCATAATTTAAAAGATATAAATTTAATTTATTTATATAAAAATTACACAATGCTTATGAAAACATTTATCAAAAAGTAAATATTTTACTATGGTGTCTAATATTTAATTTGATAACTTATTTTTATGTTAGAAATGAAAATTAAAATATTAAAAAATTTATTTATAATGATTAATAATGTAAAAAACATTTTATTATACTCAATTTTTAGAGTTTATAAAAAATAGTTTTTATATAAGCACACATTATACATAAATAGTTTTTAGAAAAATGTTATTTTATCATAAAAATGATTCATTAATATTCTATGTTGAGTGGAAATAATTAGATGAACATTAAATTATTTTTTATATGTTATTAACATCTTCCACATTATTCAATAGTGATCAATTGACTTAAAAATAGATAATATATAGAAAATGTATAGTTCTCCAAGAAAAACGTTTTTATCACAAAATAAAATCCTAATTATTTAATATTGATTACTTGTTTAATAATAATTAGATAAGTTTTATCTATATATTACGATTAAAATATTTATTTTAATTTTTTAAACAAATCAAATAATTATTTTCTCAAAAATAGTAACAACAATACATAACATACAGACACACATATATATTTATAATAAAATGTTTTAATTAATTTTTTTTGTATTTTATATTGAATTATCATAATGTATCATTGTTTTTATTTTGTTTAAATGTTTTACCTCAAAAAATTATATTGTGGTTGATTTTATTTTGGTGTGGTCTATGATGTAATCTTTTCAAAGTAATATATACTTAAAGGAAAATATATATTAAAATCTTTGGGTGTTACATTCTTCTCCCTTAAATAAATTGCAGCCTCACAATTTTATTTATCACCCACTAATTAAAAATAAATGAGGGTATGGTTTAGGATATAATTTCCAACTGGCTATCATGGGTAAGACTATAAAACTCATATTTTCCATTATAATATGTATATATTGAGATTATCAACCACTTGTTCCAAATGTTCCATTTTATCTATCTATAAGTCGTACGAGTTTCTAGAGACATACCTTTATCAGATTCATCTTCATGATCCCATTTGGAACCAAATACTATAACCAAATGGGTTATGATAACATTCAATAAAATCATAGTAAATGATCATATGAATATCAAATCTCAATCCTGAGATGAATTCTCTCATAACACCTTTTTTTTCAACCTATGATACTTTCATTTGAATTATGATATAATTGGATCAACCTATAACTCATTCAAGTTAACCTATATTTTCCATAGTAATATTCCTATTAGGTTTTATAACATAACTTGTTAAATATTTCATCCTCAAATTCAATTTTCATCCTTTATAATGGTTCACAATGAGTGTGTGAATCACCAAAGAATATCACATAGGGGTGTTAAACCAGGTGTGTAGTTATTCTTCTTTATTGTGTACTAGGTGAAGAAAAAGTTAATACCCGACTAGCCTTTTCAGGGTTATTACCCATAGGTGCATCTATGGTGGATCCCAGATGTACTTGTTTTTATCCATATATAGATTTAATTTATAGGAAATCAAACAGTCTATACATTACGAAAATTTTAGGATGTTTTTCATATATTTTGGATTGTCCCTAGGTCTATCACCCAAGGTTTCTAATCTTAATACCCAAAATAACTAAACCCAGTTTTGATACCAATTGAGGTGATCCATACCTAGTCATGAGTCTGGTTCTAAAAACAAATACTTTATACAATGTATTCAATACCAAGTGATATTTCCCAAGATAAACTAGCATATATTTCACATTAATATTAAATATCACAATAATCTCACAAAATCTTATGAACCTTTAGGTTTATTGTCTTTAGAGATTAGTTATATAAATATCTTATTTTATAATACTTGTGAACATTCCACCATAATTGAACATTTGATACTTCCTTCTATAATTATCATAAGTTATAATCATATTCAAACGTTGGGGAATGGAAAAAAAAGAGGTGAGATTATATTCTTGGTAAGGGTAAACATAAGAAATAATAATTTATGAACATAAGTGAGAATAATATAAGCATGTGGGTATGGTAACATAACCAAGGTCTATGAAAATATCATTAATAAATCATACCAAAATAAACATAGATCATAAATAATAAATTAAGCTATAAATATACGAGAATGACATAATACACGAGTCATCATAACATGGGAACATTTCAAAAAATAAGATTATGACAAAAAACATCTAAAATCATTTCCTTTTTCAAGGATCACTTCCAAAATGGTCATACCCAAATACATATATCTTAAATTTTTATTCATGGCATAAATCAGTGGCATAACATAAGAAGTGATTCATAGGAGTGTGGATCATCAAACAATATTGAGATATGAGAGAATAACATAGGAATAAAAATATTATATGAGAGTGTTGAATAAGCACAAGCAAATAAATCATATTTATAGTCTACCCACTAAGAAATTCATTACAAAGTTTTCTTAGGATAACCACCCATCAACCTTTTTAGGCTTGAGATAACTAACGGTGTACCCTATTTGGTTAGTCTAACCACATATGTACCCTTTAATCTCATGAGATATAGACCATTACCCAATTTATTAGAGGGATATATAATTTTGGGCCCACCTATCATATACTGATAATTATAAATTATTGTGACATGAGATCATAATTATTTTTGTCATTTAATCATAGATTAATTAACCTGTGAGAAAGAAAAAAGTTTCATGAAAACTTTATTAAAATGTAAACATTATAATCTATCCAAATAAATAAGGTTTATGGTATCATAAGAACATATCCCAAGCATAATAGAAGGAGTTATAATGGATTTTTACATAGATAAAAAACACCTTTGCAATAAGAACACCTTGAATAGAACCACATAAGATCTGATCATGAAATGGATCATTTGATACCATGAGTTCAATACCCCTCAAGAAAAATTATATAAGATAATTCATTGGGTAATTCAAAAAACATTAATTCTAAGGGAATAAATCCTTTTTATATATATGTATAATGAAATTGGATCTATAAAAATGTTTTTATAATTTTTTACATTTTATTAAAAGAGGATGTAATGGGTCTCTTCCAAAAGTCATTTTTGAAAAGTTGATGTGAAATATTTTAGAAAATTTTAAATTTAAATTGAATATTAAAAAATGGATCCTTGAAAAAGATATAAATTCTATCTAGATTAAATGTATAGTGAAAGATAAAACAAATTTCATGAAAGGAAAAAACCTTTTTAATATTTTAAAGATACCTTTATGGAATCCCACATCATAAAAAGTATAATAAATATTTATTAAAGAAAAATAAGAAGAAAACATGAGATAATCCACATTTTGGATTCAAATAAGGAAATAAATAATTTTTGTTAATAAATAATGTGGATATGTATGAGAAAAAACCATTAAAGTGGAGTATGATCATTCTTAACAATGTTTTGTTTTTATGGAAAGAAATCCATCAATGAAGAAGAATTAATGTAACAACCCCTTGAAATGGAGTTCTTGAGAAATAAATTTAATTTCTAAGAAAAATGGTATAAAGTACAATATAATTCAAACATAGGGTATATTATTCCAAAAATTTAAGTATAAAGTTAAATAAGAATTACCATAACTCAATGAAAATAACCCGAGTTAACAAAAACCCTTATAGATTTTGTAATAGTTGAATCAAAAGCTTTTAAAAAATAAAACATGTTATGAATTTGTAAATACATTTTAATTCATAAAATCTAGGATAATAGGAATCCATATGAAAATATATTCACCCCATAAAATTAAATAAGTGATTAATATGGATTATGTCTCAAAGGACTAAATTTGAGAAGAAAACCCTTTATGAACAACATAACTCATGCTGTAAGATACATTTATAAAGGGTTTTACGTGAAGTAAATATAACATTCCCCCTAAAAATAGGAAATAAAAAATAAAAAATAATAGGAAATAATTTACCCAACTTATAAAAATGAAGTTTAAAAAGAAACATTATAACTCAATAAAAGGGTATTAAGTTACGAAATATCCTTAAAACTTCATTGGATTTGAAATAAAAACCACATGAAAGGTATAACATAAGATATATTTTAAATCCCTTGAATTTAATTATAATTATATTAAAAATATATCTATGTTTAGTATATATTCCAAAAAAAATAAGCAGTGAATATGAAGCATATCTCAATGAAGCATAATTTAGATGAGGAAAAACTTAACTTAACTCTCGACTTCCAAGAAAGTCATTTAACCTTTTTAATTATAAACATATCCATATTATTAACCTATTTAATAATATTATTCATATATATTTCCATTATACCCTATAATTATAATAATTCATTATATATTCATGAGCTAGTTAAGGTTTATTTTCATCCTCAGATATTAACGATTTTGATTTATTTGCGCTTACATTTTAATGTCGATGTTGATATTTTACATTGAGTCCAAGTTCATCATTATCAAATTATAAAAGATATTGAAATTATTATTTTTAAATTATTTATTATTATCCATTTTTACATGATGGAAACTATGAGAATTTTTTGGGAGAATGAGATACATGATGAATTTGTTTTGGGTAATTTACAGATATTAACTACTTACTTTATAATGATAATTATTTTTTTGTGTCATCCTTTCAAAAAAATATTAATGAAATATATTACTCCTTATTATAAAATTTATTCATAAAATTTATTTTAGAACCATCCAAGTAACATGATTATTAAAAACAATACACATTCCTCCATGGAGGTGGTAGTTTGCACATAGACATGAATGATGTTTTCATTTATCATAAAACAAAAAGAATATAGAAATTGATTTATATTTTAAAAATATCAATAATTTAATAAATATAATATTTATTCATAAAATACCCCCTTTTAAATATACTTGTAATTAGGTTATAAAAAATAGAACACTTCGCTCATGGAGGTGGTAGTCTGCACACAATACGAGCGACGTTTTCATTTTTTGAATGGTTGGGAGGGAGAAAATAATGTTTATTCTGTTAATATAATAACATTTAAGTATAATAATGATATTTATGTCATAATATTAGAGTGGTTAAAATAGTTTTGTATTAGGGTGTATAAGAAAGATATATAATAAAAAGTTGGAGAGTGGGTAATACTCACATTAGGAGTTTGAATATTCTCTGGAAGGATCCTTTAGAAATAAAGGAATTATAGATTTTTCCAGGAACAAGGGGATATAAAACATTAAAAACTACAATAATTTAATATTATACCCATTATTATAATCCAATGGTTTGGTAAAATTATTGGTATATAGGTCTCTATACCAATAATATAGACTAACAGTTGGTATAGAGTGAATGCTAGTAACCTATACCATGCTTATTAAATATTATTGGTATTGGTTAAACTATACCAAAATTTTCAAGAAACCATTGTATTGTTTTTCATCATATGAGTTGAGTGACCTACCTTCCCTCCATGTTACTTAATTCCTCCCTACCACATGTGACACCATCCATTATCTTCTTCCTAACAATCTCTAAACAGTCATTGATTTTTTTACTCCGTTATTCTACAACATTGAATTGGCGAGTCCCAAATCAATCATATATTATAAAATAATAATTAATAATTTTTTATAAGAATAAAAAACTAACCAAGATCCTTATAATTGATGATTCTTTCTGATTCTTTGAATGAAGGGTTGTTTAGATTATATTTGTTATAGTACCGCATCATAAATGTGATTATAACTGATATATATATTTTTTAATTTAGTTACTCTCTACTTATACATAAATCTATTATAAAGTTATTATTTTTTGTAATATATATTAGGTGATTATGAAATTAATTAATTATTGATTTTTTAGTATATTAGGGGGTTATGAAATTATTCATTTAATTGTTTTATTTTAATTATTTAATAGTAAAAATTTCTATATATTTAATTTCAATTTAATGTGGTATGAAATGTTTGAATAATAATTCTAGTAATTAATTTAATTACATTTAATAGTCATTATATATCTCATATAAATCTAATAGTCTGCATTAGATGTTGTCTATTCCATGTATTATACATTTTTGGGCCACTATAAGTATGCATCAATTATAGAATAAGACATATCTTATTCTTTCTTGGGATAACCATTAGTAATATCTGAGGAATTATATAAAAACATGGCATTTGGATTATCTTATTGTAAATATTCTATAGACACCTGATACTGAATTTTTTCTCGCTAGTATTATTAATGTTTCCTTGATAAAAACATATGTACCAAAACATGAGTTTTCATGTTGGATGAGACAATGTTTTTATTATTGAATAAATTTTATCATGATAAAAACATATATTAAATTATATTTATTTCAAATTTAAAGTAAGTTATTTGTTTAAGAAAAATCTTCATAAAATAATTTATATTTAATTGGATTTATTTTTATCCAAACAAATTTGAATTGAACTGAATTGAATAAAAATGTTTTATGCAACATAAAATCAAAAGTAAAATAACTAATATGATTTTATTTTTTATTAATAAGATTTATATCTTTAATTAATTTTATAATTATAGTTTAATATTTTTATATTAACAATTATTTTATCTAAAAGAATGGAAATAAGTTGGATGTATTATACTGATTGTAACTCAAATGAGTTTAAAAATATGTTATAATTTTCTATATTTTTCATTTAATGAAGCATTATATGGAGGTTTTATACACTTACCTTTTTATAATTATGTTGGAAGACCTTGGTTAAGTTATGAGGAAGTTAATTACAAAATAAAAAATTTTGGTTCAAAAAAAACAATTATGTATAGTATCACAATGGAGAGAAATAAAAATCTTATAATATTTATGATCGAAATGAAAGGATTGGTATGGAGTATTTTATGGTTGATTAGTTTTTTTGTGAATTTTTATAAGAAATATCATATTCTAATACAAGAAGAGAATGATACCAAAACACATGAGTCAAAAAAATAACTATGTTGAGGGAGTGAAAAAAATATTCTATGATACTAGGGATCCTATATATCTGGAATGTTGTAAAATAAAAAACTATAATTTTTAATTATACTGTATCATGGGAAAACCATATATGGAATTTATAATACTACCATCAATTATTCTTATTTCTTACAATGACTCACTTATAGATGATGCATATATTCTCTCAAATCATTATTTGGAATGGAAGTTAATAAACTATCCTGGACATTCTACTAATAAAATTCATGCTTATCTAAAATATTCTAAATTATTTTGGTAAGAAATTGTAGTCTTAAATGATATTAAAGAATGTAGTATATCTCGACGGAAGAAATATATATATTTAATTCCATATCATGTGCAAAAAAGTAATTTTTTTTACTTTCAATTGATTCCTAAGAACCGAAATCTTTTTTATTTGTAATTAAATCTCAAAAAACATGACATGGAATGATGTTGATATAATTAAGGTTAATGACCAGTTGGTTCATCCTATATATAGACGAGCATGGAGAATATTTGAAGAAAGATATCCTAAATTTGAATTTTAAGTGCATAATGTTAGGTTGGGTCTATCATATGATGATTCTCATCTATTTTTTCATATGATTACTTCTCTCAACATATGACTAGTTTTTGTTTACATTCATAACCTTCCTTCATGGATTTATATGAAAAAAAACCATTTAATTTATTTATTATACTCATATATTGAACTTTTAATCCTAGAAACGATATATTTTTTCAATTTAAACCATTAATAAAAGAGTTAAAGAAGATTTGGAATGTGGGTGTGCACACATATGATGCTTCTTCAAAAGATATATTTCATATGCGTGCTGATTTATACAGACGATTAATGATTTCCATACTTATGTAATGATGTCTGGTTGGAGCATAGAGGTAAAACATTCTTTTCGTGTTTGTAAGAATAATACATGATTTTGAATAATTAAATATCTTTCTAGTTTATTTTTATAGGAAATTTTCAATTCTTGACAATGGATCATCCATATAGAAATAATCATCAAAGGTTTGAAAATACTATTGAGACTAAGAATCCACCTCAATGTATGTTTTGAACTTATGTGATTAATGAATTGTAAAATTTTAGTTTTTTATTAGGGAAGGTACAAATTAAATCTATAAAGAGAAATAATATTCCCATTTAATACAATTATAATTGGAAAAATAAAAATATCTTCTTTGATTTTAAATACTGATCAAAAAATTTGTTATATCATATTTTATATTTAATGAACATTAAGAAAAATATATGTAAAATATTGATTTTAATTCTTCTGAATGTCAAAAGGAAGACCAAATGTGACTTACAATATTGGCAGGGCTTATTGGATTAGGATATGTAACTATAACCTATATGTATTTGTGAAAATAAATAGAAAATTCCCAGTGCTTCTTATGTGTTGAATCTATGAGAGAAAAATTAATTTTTGGAAGTATTAGGGACTTTCAAGGTTCTTGAAGGCTATTCAAGAAATATATAAAAATCATTCAATACAAGATACTTGAAATAGAAATCCAAAAAAACAATTGACTATCAAATACTACTTTATGGATTGATTCTAATAGAAATCCATCATTTTTTGTCCATTAATATAAGGGTGATGGTGATTAAATTATTTTATATTTATAGATACCTATATGTTAAAAGGTTTTCTAATTATTTCTTGATAAAAACTCATGAATAGGCACCATTAAATTTTTTTTGAATTAGAGAAAATTTTTCCTCTATCTTTTTCACTTGAATGATATATATAATTATCCATATTAGAATTGAAATACTTTTTTGGTGATTCATTACTTTTTATTGTATGTATCCAATTAAAATAAATATATACACAATTAAGTCTTATGTTTTTAATATTAATCATATTGAAGGTTCCAATATGAAATATTATCTATATTATAGGAAGGTATGGATTTATTTTCATTGAATTTAGATGAAGTGAGTATGAGAAATAACTGGACAATGAGAAATAAAGGTGAGAAATTTGAGAAAATTAAACCCATTTTCCATATTTTCCCTAAACAAGGAGAATTATTGGGTTACATACATTGGCTACATTGATCCTTAAATAGTGAGAGATGATACAACAAAAAATATTATTTTATTATATTTTGTTTGATAACTACATAAATAAGTAATTTAAACTTGTATATGTTATCTCATACCATGCAGTTTCACATATATATTAAAATTTTATTATAATTTTATATATGAATTATAAAAAAAATATAAATATAATTCATCATTTGTTACCTTTGAGAAAGAGAGAAATAATTATTAACAAAGATTTTCCTTCTTGGTTTAAATCAAAGGTATGAACATTAATTTAACAAATTCAAAAAATAAATATTCATTTAATTTTAATATTCATATAGATTTCTGGTATCGAGTTTTCTCTTTGACTTTGTCATTCAAAAATTAAGACTTTTGGATTTTTGTCCCAATTCTTGGTTCGTGAATGAAAATCATTGGTAACCAAGGCGTATATATTTGTTATAAATTATAAAATAGTGCACATGAGAACAAAACATGATGGTGTTATGTTAACTACAACAAAACGTTTTTATGCCAGTACATCAGATTATAGGACTCGATATGAAATTGTGTATTATTACAGATTTGTTAATAAAATACGAATATTGAATTATTTCTCCCACGATTGAGTATCTATGATCAAATGAAAGTGTTTTTATTCAATTATGTGGCATGAAACATTTATTTATTACTATTTATTTAGATTTATTGACATGAATCACTTCCTGGATATCGATGAATCATATATTTTGGCATCAATGGGGAAACAAGTGTTTTATTTAAAAGACCACAAATAACCTAAATTCAGTGTAATTATTAAAGTAATCATAGGAAATATTTTTGATAATGGTGGTGGTGAAATTGAAACTATAACTACACCTATTATTATTTTTCAAAATATTGCATATGATGACTCAAACAGTTCAATGGTTAGAGTTGACTATGAACCGGAAGTAGTGGTGTAAAATTTATAGAAGCATCCATTTGTGTTCTCAGTTCATTGGGTTTAGCTTGACTTGGGTCTTTTAGGTTGGTACTATTCTAATTAGTTTAATTTGGTATTATTTTTTTTGGGTATGTTTGTTTTAGTTTTGTTTGTTTTCATTTCATTTAATAAGATTTATTTAACGTAAAAATGTTTTATATAAATAACAACACTGAACTGATAAATTGATTCAAATCATGTATTAATTAAATAAATTTTTGGAGAACTAACCTTAACAAATTAAAATAGGTTTCAAAATATTTAAATTTTCACTAAATTTCACGCAAATAAAATTCATGGATAACCAATTGTAAAATCTAATAGATTTAAAATAGGGTTTAAAAAACTAGCTTAAAATGGTTTTAAAAAATGTGTTTAAATTAATTTTATTTTTTTAATAAAACTTGTTTAAAAATATTTCTTTAAAATAGTTTTTAAAAACTATTTTAAACTGGTAATAAAAAATTAATTTTTAAAAAAATTTAAAAAAGTGGTTTAAAATAGTTTTTAGAACTGAATAAAAATAATTTTTAATAACAATATAAAAAAATCAGTTTTTTAATCTGTTAAAAAAGGTTTATAATAGTTTTTAAAAACATATTTAAAACAGGTTGAAAATCAATTTTTTAAACATGATTTTCCAAAAATATATATTTCTTTCCTATGTATTGATTTTGTCATGAAATATTTTATTCCGTGTTTGACTTGTAATTCGTATACTTTGGTTACGATATGGGATCTATTTTTCATTTCTTTATTTTTCGATTAGTATGACTTAATTATTTTCATCCACATTTTATACCTTATTTTCATTTATCAAAAATATTTTGAAATCTAATAAAATATACATTTATTCCTATGTTATATATGAAAGAGGTTGAATATGTATGAAGGAAGATATTGTTTGAAAATTATTAATGAATTCAAGAGTGAAAGGAATTAACGTTGGCACTCTCAAATGATGTTCAGTTTTTGGATACTTAGGTACAATAGAGTGGCTGACCAGGGATATCTCTCTAAGGAGGAAGTACTTAAAACAATATCTTAAAGTTATAATTAAAAAATATAATATAATATATAAACAAACTACTTAATTGTACTGGGGGTGGGGGGAGTGGGTTGTTTAACATTTATAAAACTAGAATAAGTATGTTAGAAGAATAATTCATTTTTTTGTTTCAGAATTTGATTGATAGAACATAACATGAATATTTTTCAGAAAATATATTTTAGAAGGCATAATAAATCTAAATATACCCCTTTAATTAATTTTTTATCAATATCATTTAAATTAATAGCCACTTAATTATGATCCAATAATTTTTTAACCCCTGAACACTATGAGAATTTTCCTTAACTAAAACTATAAAATAAATTAACCTCTACGATAGCTTCAGAACATTAAATCATAACAAACATCTATGATTGTGATTCCAAGGCTAGATTATGGTCAGCGGTGAATTAGGATTTATATATACACTGTAATTAAGGATTAATTGAAGTTAGGAATAATATTTTGACTCTACCAATGGATCCCATATTTTTTTTGTTTTTGTGATTAATATTTCACATTCACAATTCACATATTACCCAACTTCAGGTGTTTGTGTTAATTGTTAAATTTCTTTCTTCATTTCTTTAAATTAAAAAAATAATCCATAAATCATATTAAGATAATTACATTAGATTACTAAATTATAAAAAATTGAAGAACATGAGAATTAGACAGATTATAAAGAAAAAATACTCTTCTATGGGTTGTGTATTCATCATAGAAACATTTTTCATGTAGAAAGGTTTATAGTGGGTATAATCCAATCATGTTTCTATTCTTTATTTCCATACCAAGGAGGAAAATTATAAAAAAAATTGAAAATAATAGAAAAAATTGAATAGAAAAGGATATTTTATTACAAAAACACAAAAAATACAATACGAAGAAGAAAAAGGATGCTTTAATGAGGGGATCCATTCTTTGAGAGATACCCTATTAAATTTTATAGAGAATTTGAATTGATATAACAACCATGATCTTTATTTCAAATTAATACATGATTTATTACATAAAATCACACATTATATAACCCAAAAGATTGATAAGTATAGTGTATTTGTGAATTAGGTAAATAGCATAACATCTTAAAAGTGGGATACACCAACATTATTGAAAACTTAATTAACATGATTCTACAATTCTATGGATTTTAAAACTCCATTAGATAACCAGGGGACATACATAAGGAAGGGGTGAGCTATAAATACCAGTAAGGGAATAAACATGGCATAAGGAGATACATGTGATAATATTCATATCAATGGGGAATAATAGGTGTGAGGATCATAAAAATTTATTATAAGGCATTATATAACATTATAATCATAACATGTAAAATGTTCCAACAACTTAAAACATTTCATCCTAAACATAGTCACAAATAACTACCAAGAAATCATGATGGAAATTATACCATAATGTAATCATGTTCAATCCATGTCCTAACAAGAAGTATCATGAGACTAAACATTACCCAATTCATTTGAGTGCTATATAACTCTGGGCACACCCATCACTTTCATTTCATCCTTATATTAATTGTGCCACATAGATCATAAAAAATGGATTCATTAATCATTATATTTTATCCCACAATCAAGGAGTGTAGAAAAAATACATGGAACTACCAATTCATAGAAGTGAAATTGTATAAAGGTGAAACCCTTGATAGGAAATGGTTATGGTATTCACTATAAAATTGTTTTGGTATGGAAAATCATGATGAAATTATGGCAGCATTACAATGTCACTTAAATATTAATTAAATGGGTTTATGAGAGAGAAAGGGTTCTCAAATATTTTTTAAATAAATTGGGAAGTAATAGGGATATGTATTGACATGTACCAACATTATGAATTGGAAATAGAATGCATAAGATAATAAAGAAACTTGAATAAAGAAGAGAAGGTGAGGATCCCTTACTTGAGTACGTGACTCCAAATGCTTTGGAGGAGCTTCTTGAGAGATTGGGGAAAACATAGGACTCTAAAGAGGGTATATAAGAGTAATTATGTGATCCAAATATTTTGAGTGAAGAGAAATGAAATATTATGTGGGATTATATAGGATAGAAGTGGGGATTTTTAATCATTTCTCAAACATAGGTTTTGGACTCTATATAATAATATAACCAAAACCACAATTCTAACCATGGGTTTTTCCCATGGTTTCTTCCAAATGGGTGTGTTTTTTATTATTTTATAATGAAAACGTCTTAACTTATTAAAATAATTCCTTTTCTTATATAGAGGTGAATCATACTCATAAAGAAATGACTTTAAAACCTTAAAATATATTAATGGTTGTAGATGATTCATAATGGATTTATAAAATTAATAAAATAGATGTAAAATAAAATTATGTTAAAGTGAAAACATATATTTAGTCGTGGATACAATTTATAGTATTTATTACATCACTTGTTGGTCATTATGATTTCATAATACACACTGTATATTTATACGATATTTAATTTTTACCCAAAAATTTGACTATCATGGAAAATTATAAAAAGTACACCATTGGATAATTTTAATTTTATGAATCCAAAAATAATATAAATTTTATCAAAATAATTTTCTAAATTTTTTTATTTTCACATAATAATAATAATCATCATTTATTGTTAAGTGCTGGGTTTTTTGACAATAACAATTTTTGAACCCTCCTAAAAATTACATTTGAATTCATGAAAATTATATGATAATTTATATTTAATCAACAGTATTTAATAATAATATTTTATTAAAATATTATTTATTTCAAAAATCCATTTATTCATAAAAATAAATCCCTTAGTTGAATTTGAATATTACCTAATAATTCTATTTCTCTTTTATTGTGTAAAAATAATTTATAAAGTAATAATAATTGGATGGAAATATATTCATTATTTTATGAATAAATAATTTACATAGTCATATTTATAGGGTCTTGATAGATATCTCTTTAATACACCAGCTAACGCCCTAAGATAAAGGTGCGTGATAATGAGACATTCATGGGTGGTTCATCGAACATGGATTGGTCCATGATCTCGATGAGCTTGAACTTATCCCATAAATGGTTTCACTCATACTTAAGTTGTTGGATATTAGCATGGTCTTGGTAAAGGGAAAATTCAAGAGATTTTATCTCCCTTAAAGTCACCGATAAATTATCTTTATAGGGTACGATCCTACTAGTTGAGGCCAATAATTCCTTTGTCCGTGTCAATTGGACTTATTAAGACTGTATATTTATACTAATCATTTAATCACTATTCAATGTCTATATTATCAATGATAATGATTATTAATGTTAAATTAAATAGGATATAATAATACAAAATAAGTGCATGTGTTTTCTATAACTATAATACAAAATAATACATTTTAATTAAATCAAAATGGGAATTTTATTTATAACAGTCTGGGTCGTTAGAATCTTCCCCCCTCAAGAATTTTCTCCCACAAAATTTTATCTTCCCACACTAAAATAGATGAGGGTAACTTTGTTTCATCACTTCCTCCAGTTTCCACATATCTACATAAATATTTTTATTTTTTAAGGACCTAGGATTTTGGAATGGGTCAAAATCCCAACCCAGTTTTTTTTTCAATTAGCGGCTATGCTACTTTTACATTCGTTGATCGGAACAATATTCTGAGAGTTTTTTGGGCCTTAAATGGTTTTTTGGGTTGTTTTAGAGGCTAGGAGAGTGTCTTGTGTGTTCAGAAGGGTTTTAGGTAAGTTGAAGGCCTGGTTTTTGGGAAACAAGTGTAGGCACATGGTTTAGAGAAACTATGCAAGTGGTGATGCACAACCATGAAGACTCATCTACCAAAGTTGCAGAGAGATATGCATACTTTGTGCTCGGTATGGAAAATTCTGAGGAGTGGTTGTGCACGTTTGAGTTCTTACGTAGTGTATTTCACATGGTTGTGTCATGATTTGGAAAACTGGGTAGGTAAACCGTGCGGCCAGTGATGTGTATTTTTTTCTTGTATTAATTTTATTTTCTCTCCCCTCTCCCTCTTTCTTCTACATTGGTCACGCATAGTAGGGGAGATCCTACCTTTTTCTGAAATAGTGTATTTTGATCCAAATCCTCCATCCAACCTCCATTATTTGATCCATTGGAAGCTATATGATCAACTCGGCAAGGATAACCCCACACACACCTCTTCTTCTTTGATACTTCGTCTTACAGACCACTATTTATATCCGAACCAATTTGAGGATTAAGATATAACCTCTTCTAATTGAACTTAGATATTGGATGTTCCTATATATATGAGTATAAGTTAGGTGGTTCATACCATGTTTTGAGTTTTTGTGGACATTTTGGGGTTGCGTCCATTTAGCACAATAGAGGGTTTTGAGAGGAACCCTATTATAGAATATTGAACTAACTGTTATACCATGTGGGATGCTATGGGCATGACCTATACCTATTACGCTTGAGTGAGGTTAGGTGAGAGGCCTTTTCTCCTTGGGATATTTTTACTGAGGGTTCCAAAATGGTTTTAACTAAATCATTTTAATTACACATGGCATGTTTGAATTGTTTAATCTTGAATAATTGAGTTAGAGGCATTCAAGACCTCCATGATAATACGATATATGTGGTATCTAGTGTAATTCAATCTGTTTAATTTAAATTACTTGTTTAATGTGATTAAATGTGTTTTATATTTATGTAATCATTGAGATTACACATGTTAATACCCTTAGGGTTGTGATGGGATAGGCCTGAGGTTGGGATGGAATGAACATCAAGATTGAGTGATGTTGATCACTAGTTGGGCTTGGCCTAGATTATCTTGAGTGGTTTTGAACATAGGATTGGTGTCATGGATGTCTGTTTGAGGCAGTGTGACTGTTAGGTTGGGAATGGCCCGAGAAACATAGATGCTAAGTCTGTCGGATTGGAGAGACCTGGTTACATGGGCATGAGTTGTGATATATAGCGTGGCTTAGGTTCTTACATGGTGATTACTGCTCACCCATGATGGATAAATATCCAATTGAGTCATGTACACATAGGTTGAATCTGTGATGTGTTAGTTTTGACCACTCATGTGGGTAGAGTCCACTAATAGTTTCCTCTTAGGTATTTATGGTTAAGGGGTTCTTGTCGTAGAAATATACGTAGAAGGTGAGGAACATTTGGTAGTTAGTGATGAGAATATCGGGTTGGGGGATGAGGCTCTCCATGATTGAGTACCTAGGATTGGATATTTATTTGAGGACATATATTGTTTTTTCATAAGATGTTGTGCCATGGGACGATGTGAGATTTCAAGCAGGGGTCCATGAGACCAGGATACTATTGTTTGACATGCCTTCAATATGTCGGTACTTTGAGAGACTATGTGTCAGGGGGAATGTGGTGTCTGGTTATATGCTTGAGGTGGAACCTGAGGGTTCACAAGGAATTTTTGACTACAGGGGTACCTTGGTCCATATTTCAATAACTCTCTTTGCTTCTGAGATTCCTTCATTGGCTGAAGAAGGTGGAACTACCCGGTGGCTACTGAGCACCAGTGGAGGTTTTTATCATTTATTATATCATACTTATTACTTTACATAGAGATTCATATCCACTTAAACACTTATATTATGTACTCACTATTGGGTGTTATCATACTGTGATTCATCACACAACCTCCACAATCCCTTCAAGACGCATGTAGACTTTATGGATTTTTATATAGGTAAAGGAATAGCCTAGGGAGCGGGATCATAGTACTATTTGGCATAAAGATTTTTATGGACCATAAGGTCTTACCTATCTATAGTTTTACTTATTTTTTGTTTCCTATTCAGTTTCAACATGATTATATATGTAGCTACTATGGTCTTGCATGGGAAACACTTTTCATATTGACATGTATTAATTGACATTGAATGCATGATTTGTTGGATTTTTTTGAGAGGATAAAAGTGATTTTCTGGAATGATGTTATTTTTATTTCCATTGCAGTTTTTTCTATATTTCTTCTCTTTTTTATTGCTATTGAATGTGTTTCCACTTTGTGGGGCTGGTTCAAATCCACTGAGTCATTTATTTCCACTTCATGTTATCTTATTATGCTCAAACTAGTATATTATCTATTTTTAGAGGGTATGGACTCCCCTCTATACCTTTTTACACCCTTGCTACTTGTTGGAAGCCTTTGGCATTTAGAGAGGTCTTCCTAAGTCTAGTGGAACCCAACCCGTTCGCACTATTTGGGTGACTATTAGGTCGGGGATGCTACAAGTGGCATCAGAGGTGTTTTCTATTCCTTTTTTCTTGGTATTACTGTTTGGTAATATGGTAGACTAGTGATAGGTTGTTTTCCGAACTGGATTTTGAACTCGTGCTTTAGTGAATGTAGCCCCATGAATAAGGGATGGATTGAATTACCTTGGGTGTGTTGTGTTTTTTTTCTTTTCCTCAAAATACAATTTATATGATTTCACCTTAGTGGTTCACTTGGTTTGTGATGATTATTGGTTGTGATATGTGACCTTTGACTTGGTGTGGTAAGTGATAATTAGACCTTGGCCCGGTATGTCAAGGCGTGGTTTCTTGGATTTTGATAGGAACATTTTTAGGGTATTTCAATTTCATATATGAACTTATTCTTCGTTAAGTGATAAAACGATGTGACATATGTCAATTTCTATGTTAAAAGGTGAAATTCCATATAGAATTTCTTATTTTATGCAATTTGATATTCCATGCTTTAAATTTATGTATAATTGTATGTGGCATGGGAATTGGTCCTAGCTCTTATAGGATAAGTTAGGTATTATGATTGAGGTCAGTTTGATCACCATTATTGGGAAACTAAATTTTCAAATTGAGGAAATGTTGGCTTCCAGGAAGGGTGTGGCCCAGGGAAATTATGATACTTGGTTCTGTTGAGGGTGGGTAAGGAGTCCATTAGGTTGTGATGTCATGGGCATGGTTGTAGTGGGGGAGAGTAAGGGTAGTTTTTATATGATGCCTTTGTACTTATTTACCTATCTATGATATATCTGAGTTGTCTGACCATTTGATGGTATTCAGTGAGTTCCTCCTAAAAGACTCAGATGGATCGTCAGGTGGGTGATGATACAGTGCCGCATGTGGAACATCAAGTTCAGACCCCTGAAGAGAAGGCATATCATGAGCCACGGGTATTGGATCATGGGTGGTATCAGGCTCATGATCCAGTGTAGGAAGGGCATCTATAGAGTTTGATAGAATTTGGGTCGTAGCTCGATGAGAATCTCAGATTGAACCCATTACATGACTTTCTGGGGATTGGTAGAGTTGATTAGAGAACATATCCCTCTATGGCTTATCTTACTTGAGGGTTCCAGTCGCATCACCCTCCAATTTTTCAGGGAGGGTGGTCCAAAAGTGTCTGTGAATTTGATATAGAGCATGAAGATGATTTTTGAGAAGCTTGAGTCACCTCTGGGGAAAAGGGCCAAGTTGGGAACATACATGCTTAGAGGTCTGGTGAAGCGCTGGTGGGATGTGTAGGTTTTGTCTTGTAGATATGAGGGATTGGATTGGAAGGACTTCAAGGACATGCTCTTTGAGCACATTTTCTCAGAGACACTGAGGGAAGAGAGAGATTAGGAGTTCCTGTGCCATCAGTAGGGTGACATGTCCATCATGGACTATGAAGTTATTTTCACTATGTTTCCTCACTTTTCATCCGGTATGGTAAGAGATGACACCTTGAGGGTGTGGTGATTTGAATATGGCTTACGACATGCCATTTGGGTGTAGGTAAATATCTTTTGTATGGTCTTGTTCTCAAAGGTGGTGAATCAAGTACTCAAATGCATGGGTAACCTAACGAACATGTCTCACTTTGTCCAGGTGGTGGCTTCATGTGATGGTTTAGATGGAAGGAAGTGAGGTTGTATGAGTTCTAGTAGGGCAGTCAGTACAAGGTCCCAGCTAGACCACCTCAAGGTAACTTAGTGGTGGTTTTATTTCAGTTTGGGTAGCCAGGGCTTGTTTAGACTCAACGTGATATGCATCCAAAAAAGTTCTGGGCATATAGACAGGTGGGTAATCTTGAGAGGTTCTATAATTAACCTTCTTAGACATTAGACAACCAGGGAACATGACAGACTATGGATTCTCGGGTCAGTTCATGATTTGTACCTCGTGAGGGTAGCTGAGATTTAGCTACATGTTGGGGATGTGATAGAGACAGTGGGAACTAGGTATGGGGTTAGTGGTCATTGGTTGGTGCATCACTACAAGGTGTTCAGGCTTCAGGCAGCCGTGTGTTACGATAGGTGCACACCATAGAGCTATAGGGGGCTGAGCAGACTGGAGATCCAATGATTATTAGAGGTACTCCACAGGCGTGGCCATAATTTTTTTCATTTCTTTGGTATGAACTACTGAGGCATGTTAGTTTTTTATGGCCAACTAACACATGTCTATTTTGAGTGTAAGAGGTGAACATGGTGTATATGTACTAACCAGGCACCAGTCAGTGGGTTGGAATAATCTTCTATGAATGAATATATATGAGGTTCTTGTTATCAGTAGCATTGTTGTATGCCTGTTTTGATGTTCTTGGAATCGTGGCATCATTGGATGTAGGTTACTTGAGGTTCCTTGGGAATTGGGTCATCTGAGGGATGTAGGATTACTTGAGATGCCTTGGGAATCAGGGAATCAAGGATGTGGATTGTGATTGAGGTTCAAGGCACCATATTTTTTTGATCATCCAAGGGATGAGGGACCTTGTTATGCCAGGGGTTCCCTGAGCTTGAGGCAGACACCGATGTGGTGTGGGATGTGGTTGGGTGTCGAAGTGAAATAGGAGAACCTGATGAGGTGTAGGGGTGATGATGCATCAATAGAGTAACATGGGTCTGGAAATAGGTCATTGGACCTTGAATGATTTGAGCTTTGGGTCTGGATTGATCGTGTTAGGCAATTCCTAAGGTGGGGAGCTGCTTGGGGAATTTGTCTAGAGCCCTTGAGACTTGGGTATTCTAGGTTATTTGTACCAGGATGTATGTGTTCGAAACTATCTATGGGTTTTTTTTTTATATATATGGGATGAGATATGTTAATGTGTGATATTTTAATGACCCTGGTTTTTGAAATGGGTCAAAATCCCCACCCGGTTTGATTTTTTTTTCAATTAGTGGCTATGCTACTTTTTGATTTACTGATCAAAACTCAATTATGTGAGTTTTGTTGACCTAAAATGGTGTTTTTGGGTTGGTTTAGAGGCTAGGAGAGTGACTCGAGTGTTTGGAAGGGGTTCAGGAGCAGCGGAGGTCTGAAGAAATGGTTTTTGAGAAGTATATGCAGGGACACTGTTTAAGGAAACAATACGAGTGATGGCGCACAACCATGAAGACTTGTATGTAGAAGTTGCCGAGAGATGCCCATGGTTTGTGCACGGTATGGAAAACTATGGAGAGTGACCATGTGGGCTTGGGTTCTTAGGTAGTGGTTTCTGTATGGTTTCCGTACGATTTGGAAAACCATGCGGCCAGTGCTGGGTATTTTTTTAATTTTTCTTTTTCTTTTATTTTATTATTTTTATCTCTTCTCTCCCTTTTTATTATTACTTGTTCACACATAGTAGGGGAGAGCAACCCTTTTTCTCCTTTGGTGGTTTTTTATCCAACTCCTACGTCTGACCTCTATTCATCGATCCGTTGGAATATATATGATCACTTTATAAAGCCTAACCCCACAGATACCTCTTCTTCTTTGATCCTTCATCTTACAGACCAATGTTTTTGTCTGATCCAATTTCAGGATTTGTGATGAAAACTAAGATCAACATTGATCCACTATAAATTTGACTTTGATATCATATGTCCCTACATCTAAGAGTTTAAAGTAGGTGGTTCATTCCTTGTTTTGAGTTTTCACAGACATTTGGGGGTTGTAGCTTTTTTTGCACAACAACAGGTTTTGAGAAAAAACCTGTTATAACATATTGAACTAACTGTTAGACCATGTGGGATGCTGTGGGATTACCCTATACCTGTTATGATGGAGTGAGGCTAGGTTAGAGGTTTTTACTACTTGGGATATTTTTCCCAGGGCTTCCAAAATGGTTTTAATTTAAAATTCTATGTTGGAATTATTTAATATTGAATATGTGAGTTAGAGGCATTCAAGACCTCCACGATAATGTGCTAGAGTTGGTAGCTAGTGTAATTAAATCTGATTAAATTTAATTACTTTGTTAAAATAATTAAATGCATTATATATATATTTAATGATTGAGATTACATATGATGAGACCCTTGGGGTTATGATGGGCTAGGCCTGAGGATGGGATGGCATGGCCATCAGGATTTAGTGATGTTGATCAAAGGTTGGGATTTTCCTGAATTTTTTGAGTGGTTTTGACCATAGTATTGGGTGTCATGGATGTCGGTTTGAGGCATTGTGACTATTAGGTTAGGCATGGTCCGAGATATATAGATGGTACAGATTTTGTATTAGAGATACATGGTCATAGGGGCACAAGTTGTGAGAGATGGTGTCGCTTAGGTTCTTATATGGTGATTTATACTCACCCATGATGGCCAAAGTGTTGATTGAGTTGTGTTTACATAGGTTGACTCTGTGATGAGGTGATTTTGATCACTTATGTGGGTACATGCCCCCAACAGTTGTGTCCTAGGTATTTTTGGTCTGTGGTTGCTTGCCTTAGAAAGCCATATCGAAGGTGAGGAGTCCTCAGATTATAGCGATGAGGCTATCGGGTTGGGGGATAAGGCTTTCCATGCATGAGTTCATGGGCTTGTTTATTTATTTAAGGATAGAAATCTCTATTCCTCCAAATGTTGTTCCATGGGAAGACATGAGATTTCAAGCAGGGGTACATGAGACCAGGAAACTATTGTTGTGTGTTCCTTTAGGACTTTAGTGCTTTGAGACATGAGGTGTTAGGGGGAACGTGGTTATAGGATATATGATTGATGTAGAACATGAGGGTTACCAAAACTTTGTGACTACAGGGGTACCTCGGTTTATGGGCTAATGACTCTCTTTGATTCTAATATTTCGGCTTTGGATGAAGTAAGTGACTCTCCCTGATGGATGTTCAACACCAGTGGAGGTTGTGTTTATTTATTTCATCATTCTATTTACTTTAATTAGATATACATATCCACTAAAACACTTATACTAGGTATGCTTAATTGGGTAGTATTCTATTGAGATTTGTCTCGCAACCTACATAATACCTTTAGGACATGGGTAGATTTAATAGATTTATGTAGAGGTAAAGGATCTCCCTCAATAGATGGATCATAGTACTATTTGGAATGTACCTTGAGGTCATGCCTAAATGGAGGTGTAATTTTTTTAGTTTTCTTTAAAATTTTATCATGTTTATATATGTAGCTATTATGGGTTTCAATTGGGAGTACATTATATATTGACGTGTATGACCTGACATGGAATGCATTCCTTGATTTCTTTGTTTTGAGAGGCCACAAGTGATTTACTGTCATGATATTCTGTTTTTTTCTTATGAAGTTGTTGCTATATTTCTTTTTCTGTTTCTTTCTATTGAACATGTTTCTAATTTTTGTGTCTAGTTCGAGTCTAATGAGTCATTTATTTCCACTGCATGTTATCTTATTATGGTCAGACTAGTATATTATCTATTTGCAAAGGGTATGTGTCCCCACAATACCTATTTACACCCTCGATGCTAGTCACAGTCTTTTGGTGTTTTGGGAGGTGTGCCTAAGGCCAGTATAACCCATCACTTTAGTACTATTCAGGTGGCTATCGGGTCAGGATTCTATAGGTTTCTCCACCACACTTTGAACAGGTGCACTGTCTTATTTAGTATAACATTGTATCTATAATCTAATATCTTCATTGGTTGATCTTCATATGAGCGATCATCATCCAATGATATCACCTCTAGATTGAGTATGTGTGAGGGGTCTGGTATATACTTCTCAAGTGGAATACATGGAATAAATCATGTACTTAAGATAGGTTAGGTGGGAGTGCTATTAGATATGCCACCACTCTGATGCGATAAAGGATCTCAAAGGGGTTGATGTATCATGGGATAAGATTTCACTTCTTCCCAAATGTAACCACTTTCTTCCCTGGAGATATAAATAGGAAAACTATGTTTCTAACATCAACCTATAGTTATTTTTGATGTTTTATAGTATAAATCTTTTGTCGACTCTAAGAAGTATTAATGTGATTCTAAATGGTTTTAACCTTTTCAACCATTTCCTCAACTATTTCAGGACCTAACAGTTTTCATTCCCCAACTTCATCCCAGCATGTGGGTGTTCTGTACCTCTTCCCATAAAGGCTTTATAGGGATCTATTTGGATGTTATAGTGGAAACTATTATTGTATGAGAACTTGAATGAAGGCATATATTGGTCCAATCCTCCTTTGAAGTCCGTATAACCAGATCTCAACATGTCTTCCAATTTCTGAATAATCCACTCAGTCTAGACATTAGTTTGAGGATGAAAATCCATACTAAAGTTTAGGTTAATGTTTAGAGGATGTTGAAGACTTTTTTAGAACATAGAGGTAAATCTTGGATCTTGATCGGATACAATCGATAGTTGTACTCCATGAAACCTCACCACTTATTTGATGTATATCCTTGGATGTTTTTTGAGATATAAGTCCTATCAAATTAAGATAAAGTGATCTATCTCTGTAAGATGGTCCACAAAAACTGATATGGCATTGTTTCTTATAGATATCTTCGGATGTATGGTGACAAAGTTCATGATGATGTTTTCACTTTTTTTCTGTTATGGGTAATAGTTTCATCACCCCCTTAGACATTTTCCTTTCATCCTTTACATACTGACATACTAGGCACTTTGATGCATATTCAGTGATCTTCTTCTTCATATTGTCCCACCAATAGTTCTCTCAAAGATCTCAATGCATATTTTTTCTCCCCTGGTGAATAGAGAAGGTTGAGCTATGTTCTTCATTCATAATCTCTCTCTTTATCTCTTGATCGGATGGTATAAATATCTATGACCCAAATCTTACAAATCCTTCTTCATTAAGATTTAAATCCATGGATTTCCCTTTTCTTAAGTTTCTACTTTCTTTTGAAATCCCATATCATTTATCTAATCCTCCTTCATCTTTTTTAGAAGAGACAGTTAATCAATCCTTTGTGAAACGATTAATGATTTTCCTTCCTTTATTATTCCCATGTACATCCTCTTCAAGTATAAAAATATCAGACCCCTCTCAAATCTCATCAATGATTGAATTGTTGGGTCCTTTATACTTAGATCATTTTCCACTTTATTTACATTACTAGGATGGTATTGAATTGAACAGTCATAGTATATAATTAGCACTAGCCATCATTGTTGGCTCATATTCATCTCTTTCTATGTGAATATATACTTGAGGATTTTGTGATCTGTATATATATCACACTTCTCCCCAAAGAGATAATTATTCTAGATTTTCATTAAAAATAAAAATACAACTCCAGATCCTTCATTGGGTAGTTATTATTATTAACATTAAATAGATTTAATGCATATGCTATGATTTTTTTATTATGAATTAACGCACAACCCAATCCCTTATTCGAATCATTTCTGAATACCAAGAAAATTTATCCACTTATGGGTAGTGTGAGAACAACTATTGTTATATGTCTCCTTTTTATCTCCTTAGAGCTCTCTTAACATTCATCATTCCAAGAAAAAAAGACTCCACTTAGATTTATCTTGGTTAAAGGGTGTGACAATCACAATAAATTTCTCACAAATCGATGATAATACCCAGCTAATCCATGGAAACTATGGATATCTGTCACATATGTTTTCCTCAACCATCCTTTAATTGCTTCTATCATTTAAGGGTCTAAGGATATCATATTCCTTATGATGATATTCCCCAATAATGAGAATTACTTCTTCTAGAACTCACATTTTCTATACTTGGCATAACTTTTATCCTTTCATAATGTCTTTAGCACAGTGGTCAAATTCTCATAATTCTCTTCCTTGGTTTTAGTGAATATTATAATATAATCAATAAATACTACCGAATTTTTTTTGATGTAATTTATAAAGACTCTATTCATTGGATCCATAAATATTTATAGAGAATTATTTATTTTGAATTTCATTACTATGAACTCATAGGGCCCGTACATTATATGAAAAGTAATCTTGGGGATATCCCCTTTCTTCACCCTTATTTGATAAAATATTAGCTACAGATCCACCTTGGATAAGTATTGTGATCCACATAGTTGATCGAATAATTTATCAATCCATGAAAGAGGATACTTTTTCTTTATCGTGATATTTTTTATCTCATGATAATCAATACAAAGGTGCATTGACCCATCCTTCTTATTGACGAAGAGGACTGGTGAAACTAATGGTGAAACACTTGGGCGTATGGACCCTTTATCCCGATTCTCATATATTTGTTTCTTCAGCTCCTTAAATTCCACAATATCCATTCTATATGAATTCTTGGATAATTTTAATGACCTAGGTATAATCTTGATTGAAAAATCAACATCTCAGCTAAGAGGAAGATTGGGAAATTCCTTGGGAAAAGCATTAGCATATTCCCTCACAATGGGCATGTCTTCAAGGATAGTATTTTATTTAGGCTCAATAATTTGAGCTAGATATTCATGCTCATAAGTAAATAATATAAATTCTTGATATGTTGGTGCTAAATATGATTCATCATATTCATTGTACTTGTACAAAATCAGAAGATGATTTGTGATACAGTGAGTGATTTCCTTCTCGTGGTAATTTATGTTATCTCTATATAGGGAAATATAATACATTCCAACAATTGAATCAAATTCCACCAAAGGATATATGAAAAGGGTCATTTGGAAGCTAAGTCCACAAATTTTGATAGGATTTGATTTATATACTTGGGTTTCAATAATTTCCCCATTTTATGTTTTCACTAATAGCTCTACATCCATTCTTTGTGGTGGGTTTTGAATAGTTCTACTAAACTTTCATGATATGATGGAATGTGTAGAACTATAATAAAAACAACTATTTTCTATCCTTGAATGAATAACTAGTGTACATGTCACAATTTCGTTTTCAGGATCCACCTTAGTGGTTGTGATAGAAAAAGCTCTCCCTTTCTATCATGGAGGTTGTTGGTTATCTATGAAAACCATTAGATTAGTGCATTGGTTTTCATAAGTGACCTCATTTCTTATAGTTGAAGAAATGAACAATGTGATGAGGGTTAACTGAAGAATTCCTTTCTTATGTTACATTAGTAGGTTTCTAATGGAAGCAATCTCTAGCTAAGTTCCCTTCCTTCCCACACTGAAAGCATTTCCTCGCCACTTAGGAAATTTTTGGGGTGATTGTTTCCCCACCTTTTACAAGTGGGATGTAAAATTTCTTAGAATTGTTATATTTCTCTATCAGAACACAAGAATTAAACATGAATTTATGCTTATTACACCCATGATACCATTGAGATTCTCTGATTCTTATTTCAACTTTGAGGGAACATCATAATATTTCCTCCTACCTATCAGAGTCATGGTTTGTTAGAGATTTTTGTAGACTAGGTTTTAAACCCCCAAATAGGTTTTCAACCTTTCATTTAGGGGTAAACACAAATTTTAAGGCATATCATGAAAGTATTGTGAATGTTTCCTCATATGCCTTGATATATTCCTCATTTTTTACTAGAGGAAAATGAAGTCCCTTTCTATTATAAGTTAGAGAGTTAGAGGAAAATATTTATCAAAAGTTTTTTCTAGAATTCATTCAACCCCATAACATCGATCTCTTCCTCAAGCTTTGTATTACTGAACAATGTACACCACTGATCAAATTCTCCCTCCATATGATAAAAATCCAGTAGAACCTTCTCTTTCCCATTATAATATAGGATAGAGAATATATTCTCAATGGAGTTTATCCATTGTTCTGCAATTAAGGGATTGGATGATCTATTGAAATTCAAATTCCTTTATCACATAAAGGACTTAATTGCATATTGTTATTTATTAGGTGGATTTTCATGCTCCTTGTGATCTAGGTTTTTATTCATAACCTGAGTTATCTGAGAGAGTATCATCACAATGTTTGTGATTCTTTCTCCCATTGGGTTGGGCATCTCATTGGGGAAGTCATCACATTACCCATAAAATTGATTGCTTACCCAATTCCTCTTATTTTTGGAGATTAAATTGAATAAAGGTAATATTAGGGATTAATATTTTTAAACTATTAAAAATTTAAATGATAATTTAATGACAGTAAATGGATAACTTTAACTTACATGAATTTATTAACTTATGAGTTTCTAGTCTTCAATCTATGTTATCCACGATCTATTTCCTAAACAATATTATTATCCGAATGTTTGTTCCCTTAATAATGGTTCATATTGAGCTTATGAATTTTCCAAATCATATAACCTAGGAGTTTCAAACCAGGTGTGTAGTAATACCTATTGTCATGTACCAGGATATTCCAAGTTGGGCCCGAAACACCTCGTGAGAGTTGTTACCCCTAGGTAAATCTGTTCCAATACCACATCTACATGTAGTATCCATACATGGATGTATTTTTTCGTTAAAATATTTACTCTATAATTACCACGATTTAGGTTTGTTTTCTTCTACATAGTTTTATGAATAATGCTTTATCTAGAGTTTTTTAATAATAATCCAAAAAATTCCTCTGATACCAACTATAAAACCCCACTCTTTATTTCACATTAATATTTGATTTATTACATAAAATTAAACATAATACGACCTGAAAGATCAATATGTATAATGAATTTTGGAATTAGGTACATATAATACCATCTTTAACATGGGATACAACTACATTATTGAAAACTTCCTTAACATGTTTCTAAAATTCAATCGGTTTTAAAACATAACGGAATAACTTAGGGACATACATAATAAAGGGGTGAGATATAAATACTATTAAGGGAATAAAAATTGCATAATGTGATACATTCTAGACAATAGACATATCAATTGGGAATAAAAGGTGTGGGAACCATAAACATTAATAATACAATATGATATAGAATGATAATCATAACATGGGAAATGTGGAAACAACTTAAAACACTTCATCATAAACATAGGTCAAGGAAATCTTCCAAGCCATCATGATGGAAAAAGACCCATAAAGAAATCAGGTTCACTCCATATCCCAACATTACATCTCATAATTATTAACATTACCCAGTTCATTTGAGTGATATATAATTTTGGCACACCCATTGTAACACCCCAGGTAAATAAAGAATATGACATTTTTATATTTATCCATATTTGTGAATAAAATATTGATATTACTTTAAAGGGAACGCTATGCTTGATGGCGTACCCAATACGCGACAACGAGTTCCTTTGAAATCATACGTTGCACTCTAATAATAAAATAATATTATTTTAAATAGTAGTTAACGCCTAGCCGTTGTAATGGCGGGAATGAACAGAACTAACTACAAAATGATTATATATGTTTTTTTATATTTTCACTTTTTACAATACATGTTATAGGATTAAAAATGCGAATGAATCCAATTTTAAGCATAAACATTCTAATATTCTTTAAAAGGTCGATTAACCGCCTTTTGATGGAGAACCTCTTTTAAATCCACTTTTTGACAATTTTATGTGTTATATCTGACAAAATAAAATTCTTCTTTAGAATCTGGACATCAAAATTTACTTTGTGTAAATTTTTGGTATTTTTCCGAAAAAGCTCAATTTTTAATGAATAGTGAAAAATGTTGTACTTTAATTCAAAAAATCTTTTTAATCTAATTTATTTATATGATTATATTTATTTTTAATTGGTTTTAAAGTGAAATTAGAATATACTTCTACCATTTAATCCAATAGTGGTCATTGGAATTAATTTCACTTTGAAATCGGACTTAAACTAGTATCAATCTTTTGATACATTTTGTTTCATAAAAACATGCTATTTGTTTTGACAGTGGGAATTAATTATTAAATTAATTAATGCAACTTATATATTTTGAATTTTGTAAAATAGGAATCATTTTTGAATTCGGAATATCAAATATATCTTAGGGTGAATTTTTGGTAATTTTCTGAAAAACATAAATTTTTGATGAATAGTGAAACCACTAAGTGGTACTTATAAAAACTGATTTTCCGTTTAAATGAAATTTTTCTCTCTTTGTGTTTTTAATTTAAAAAATCCTACATAAATGGTTTTCATTAAGAATTAAAATGTGGTTCACTGGGATTAGAATATGTTTTTGGTGAATAGTAACTTATTAAGTTTTTAATCGCGATTAGAGGTAATTAGTGTAGTTTAAGGTAAGAATAATGTTTAAATAAAATGAAATGACCTAGACACATGTATTACCCTCATTGTATGTGTCATGGGCGACCAATAAAAGCCATGGGTCAACTTGGGGACCCCATGGAGCCACTTTGGTTGGAAAATAACATAAATACATTTTTATTTAATGTTAAAGTAAAAATGACACAAACATGAAATGTTTTACTAAATCTATTTTTACATGGGGTTATACAAGTCATATTTTTGACTATAAATAGTCATTGGAAAGCTCAAAAACTTTCCTACATAATATTATTTTTTTATAATTTTTAGACTTTAAATAAAGTAAATTATTTATGACATCATGATGATGCAGCGATGACCTCATTATTTAACGATTTAAATAAAATGGTAAGATAATGTTAAATCTAAGACCTACACATGTCCAAAACCTATTTTATGGGTGTATTTCGAACCCTTATCACCTTATCCTAGAATAACATCAATGTGGGACCATTAAAATCTGAAACCCGTTCTAAAATAAAGTAACATTTCTTTACTTTCCAAGAGTACCCCTCCTCTCCTCTTATAAAAGGCCCCCACCTCTACATCCTTAACCACACATCCAAAGCCTTTGGCTCGGCCCAAACCTGCCCATTTTGTCTCTCCACATCCCTCTCTAACTCCTTGAAGCCTCACTTTGGGTATAAGTCTTCCCAAGGAAGCCTTTGAGCTCATACCAAAGGGAGTTACCCGATTTTAAGTTAATGCCTTCACTTGAGTCCTTTTGTTTTATTTTGCTTCTCCAAACCCCTAAACTCTTTTTATGAATTTATTTTATAACAACTTCAGTATCTTAAATATACTACGATGTTTTTATAAGAATTATTCGAGCTACACTTACACACACCTTCGTCTAATGGTTAAAGAACATACTGTTTCTGTGGTAGGCGATTTTCTGCCTCACGAAACGATGATTGTTCAATATTCTTTTAACACCTTTAAAGGTGGACATTATGATGTCACTGTATTTTATATATGATATATATGGTATTTATTTTTACTATATGTTTCTGTATTTTATATTTAAACCATACCTTTACTCTTTTCATGTTGAGTAAATGCGATAATTTCATATGAGGAAGTGTGGACTACCGCCCCCTCAAGTGATGTGACTCGTACATGCAATACATGGAATGTATAAATAATGAAATTAATGAACATATGTGACCTATATAACATATATATTATACTGTAATTATAATATATATATATCATTTATTTTTAATTCCATTAATATGAAAAAGAAAAAATGAAAGTAGCGTTAATGCGTATATACGGCCTACCGTCTCCATGAACGATGTTTTTTGTTTTTTATCTCCAAATGATATGGAATAGTATAAGATGAATATGTACTGGATATATATTATATTTTAATCATTAATACTATTCTGGAAAATATTTACTTATAACTACATGGACAATCATTTTTTCAAACAAGTCCATTTTTGACTCTTGTACCAAACATCAACAAAAACATCTGATATGAACTCGTATTATTAACCAATTATTATAACATTAAAATATGTGATATTAACTGAATAATAATCTTTATAGGAGGTACTTAAGCAATTATAAATTGACCAAAGTTTATTATTCAGGAATATAAGGAAACAAAAAAGACAAGTTGGACTTGAGGTAAGGGATCTTACACCTCTCATTCTTTTTAAGTACGCTCTTTTATGTCATACATTTTAAATCTCATCTTTCTTGTTATGGGGATGTTATTTTATATTAATCATACTGTAATTTTTATGTTCATATGATTAGAGACCCTATTCTCTCTCATCAATCCATTTTGGAAGTTTTGAGTGGCGCCGTTAGGCTGCCGAATTTTCGTAAGAGATCTAACCTCTCTCTATCTTTTTAAGTACTCTCCTTTATGTCACTACTTTTAAGATCCTATTTGTTATGTTGGGGGATGTTATTTTATATTATTCTTTCTGTAAACTTTATGTTAATATTATTAGAGACCCTATTTGATCTCATCAATCCATTTTTGTAAGTTTTAAGTGGCGCCGTTAGGCTGCCGAGTTTTTATAAGGGATTTTTCATCTCACATTTATTCCCGTGAGATTTATGCTACATTTGCCACAATTTCCTTTGAGTGGTGTATGTAATGACCATTATTTTACTCATTGTGTAATATAATTTCATTTATGAGTATTTACATCAATGTTTTATTGTCCTTCTTTCACGGGGTGTATGTTTCGAAAGATACCAATGTCGGTAAGTTAACCTTTCACCCTCCTCTTTTTAAAAGACTTCTTTTGTTATGTCTTTTAATTCACATAAAATTATGTTGGGATATGTTCTTATACATCCTTAGTGATTTAAATTTTATGTCCAAGTGATGAGATACCCTTTTTATCTCTCATCAACTCATTTTCTGAATTTTGTAGTGACGCTGTTAGGCTGTCAAATTTTTGCAAGGGAACTTCTTAACACAATTTTAATTCTTTGGGATAGGCTTGTACTCCTTGAATATGTAGTTCTATGAATATGTTTGAATAAACTCTGATTGTTTTAAACTTAATATCCACTAATAATTGGTGTATTAGTTTGTCACACATAATTATGTAATTGATTTATCCTTAATCCAAGGATACCGTCTTTTTATGGGACTTCGTATCAATCTCCTTTCATTGAGGCATATTTTGTTTTATACACAACCTTCTTTTATACGGTGTATAAACCCCTTTGAATTTTACATTTATTCAAAAGGAATATTTTTTATACGAAGCATTTACTAAATGACAAAAGGGAATGTTTTTGTCGTACGTATGCGGCGACAACGACTTCTTCGCCGCCGTGACCATTATTTGAGTTTTGGCTTCCTCTACAAGACATACCTTTTTTTAATTAAAAATAAATACCATGTTTTACTTTTATTTTATTTTGGTATTTAAAATAGTTTTCATAATGTTTTTATATCAATGTGTTGTATTTATATCTTGTGATTGAAAGGTGGAAATGTTATGTTTCCATTATGCATGTTTTATGTGATACGATTATGTTGAGGTTCTTGGGAATTATTATGAAGATGGGTGGTTTCGTGATAAACTAAGGGTGGTTGAGCCCGATATAGCTCTCCAATGCATTGGGTAATGTGAAGGAGTGAAACATTAAGGTTTCTCTGAAGAGATTTAGGGAATATACTGTGGTGGTATTCCAACGTAACCAAGAGGGTTACTCCCTACGTAAGAATGTTATGAATGCCTCAAGTTACCTTTATGTCTTATGATTTCTATGATTTATTCATGATTTTATGAGGTATGTTAAAGTGCTTATGTTTTATGAGTAATGTATTATTTCATTGATTCTTATGTATACATGTACTCATGTTTCCTTTCCATATATTTTTATATCCCTTACTGAGCTTTTTCTGCTCATCCCAAGTTTTTGAATTTTTTTTCACAGGTCAAGGGAAAGGTACATGATATGATTATAGTGTCAAGGAAGTGTCAAGAATGAATCCATGTTTATTTTAAATATGTTTCCATTGATGGTAAAAAATGAATACTATCTTTTATGTAACCACTTTGTTTAAATGTGGAATGTAATGCAAGTTTATGATCTAATTCTCTAAAACTCTAAACCTGAAAAGATCCTCAATGTGTAATATTTTATTAACTCAAGATTAAGTAAGGTTTAAGTCTGGGGCCTTATAGTTGGTATCAAAGGTCAGTTTAGATAACTTTAGAGGTTAGGGTATTCTCTAAGCATAAGTGACAGTACCATAATGGATAGGATTTCAGAAAGAGTCCTAGTTTTAGATAAAGTGAATGAGTAAGTATATCTTAGTGTTTATCTTCCTCATTAGTACATGATGGTTTTGTTGATATACTCACATTGACCTTTTTGGTTTTAGTAAATGGCTGGATCTAGCAGGAACCAAAGTAACAGTGGATGTGAAGGAAACTGTGACAGTTTTTTGAGCAAGCAACTGAATGACATGGGAGCTGCAATGAGAACTCTTGTGTTTATCCTAAACCAACTATCTGGAGTCATGATTGATCACCTAAACCTTGGTGATTTCTATAAGTCATCATATATGTGAGAAACAAATCCCTACGGAACTACGGGTAATAATCATAAAGGTAAGTATGTTCAAAAACCTATGTGTCAAAGATGTGGAAAGAAACACCTAGGAAAATGTTTCAAAGGGACAAAAATATGATATAGATGTGGAAATGAAGGTCATAAAGAAAGAACCTACCATGGAAAAAGGAAGAATCCGGTTGACTCGAGGAAAGGGAAAGAAGTTCTTTCTGAGTGATCAATTGAATGTTTTAAATGTGGTGTGCATGGTCATTATGCAATCACATGTCCGATGAAAAAGTTTCATGAATGGGATCACCGAGATCGTACAAATATTATTTTACCAATACCTAATGCCATTCCGGTTGAGGATGAAGAAATTTACAATGACCAATCAAAGGTATGGATTATTTCATAACTTTTGTTTTCCTATTTTGGAATCTTAGGATATGATTCAGGATTTTGTTTGTAGGAAAGAATTATTTCAGAATAAGATGGAAAGGAATGGTAAATGGATCATGAAGAATGTTGAATTAGTAAGAAGTCAACATATAAGGGCTTCAAGAGTTATGGTGAAATTCTTAAGAGTATTAAGTCTCTTTTGATGATGGGGTTACATTAGAAGACTTTTTATAGTATGTGTAACCCTGATGTTTAATATATGAAAATTTTATTCAAGGAATAGTTATCTGTTCTTTTGTGGACATAGTTATAAAGAACCATTTGGGATTATATGATCCTTACTTTTGAGGTAATTATGGGTTACTATATGTTATGATGGAAGTGAAAGGGATGAGATTAAATTGAGGTTAAATTATGTTATGGTTATTTTTGATGATTTTATCTCTTTTTGGGAATGATTTGAGAATTATATAGTTTTGGAAAAAGGACAACACGCAGACCGTGTGACAACCCATCGCGTCAGACAAAGGTGCGGGAATCGAACCCACAACCAAAGTGCAACTGGTATTTATCGCCTACGACTGGACTACGTGAAGTCCCTGGTTAGTTTGACTGATTATTTTTAATTAAATGATTTTATGAATTAAGAGTAACATTATTTTGGGTCATCTATGGAAATTTATTAACCTATCATGGAGGATATGTGATTAGGTTAATTAATTTTCAATACGAGACTTTAAGAGCAACTGGTGTTGTTTGGAGATAAATGTTACGATTTAACATGGAAGACTATGTGAATAAATCCTTCAAATATTTGGGTTTAAATCTTAGTTTGGTTTACTTTGAAGAATTTTATGGACAAATTGTTTATCGAATGGTCCTTATTGAACTTTGGGTTTTGCTGGACAAATTTTGGAGATTAAGAATAGATTTTCTTTTTATAATGGGTTATCCTTTTCTGGATTATCTGATCTTGTACTAACCTTTTTGTTTTTGGTTTTGGTTAGAGTCTAAACACATGGGAAGTATATATTTCTCTTTTGTGGATTAGGTGATTCTCTATAAGTTTATTATAGTACTCTTAATGTGAACAAGTCTTCCTTAATACTCATCTTTTGGAGAAAATATGATTTTGTGCAAGAAATATAATAAAAGTTGAAAGTCAACATGATAAGTAATTATGTTTCCTTATGAATAAATTCCTCAATAAAAAGTAACTTAAAACAAAAATGTTGTCTATTAACTTTTCCTACTGGGGAATCGAATACCGTTTCACCCATTACAGGTTTGTGATTTTCTTGTGGTTAACTTTCTCCTAAACATGTTTTCTATCACTCTCCATCAGAACATGACCCTATGTTTTCTACTACATGTCCATGTTTTCCTACATGGAATCCTAATATGAGTTAACTCGGGTGACCTCTATACTTCTCTTTATTTATTTTAAAGTGATTGTTTTACCGAATCTTGTTCCGATGTGGGACTTTCAAGGATGTTTCCGAGCCCAATTTTAAAATTGCGAGGACGCAATTCCCAAAAGGGGGGAAGGATGTAACACCCCAGGTAAATAAAGAATATGACATTTTTATATTTATCCATATTTGTGAATAAAATATTGATATTACTTTAAAGGGAATGCTATGCTTGATGGCGTACCCAATACGCGACAATGAGTTCCTTTGAAATCTTACGTTGCACTCTAATAATAAAATAATATTATTTTAAATAGTAGTTAACACCTAGCCGTTGTAATGGCGGGAATGAACAGAACTAACTACAAAATGATTATATATGTTTTTCAAATATTTTCACTTTTTACAATAAATGTTAGAGGATTAAAAATTCGAATGAATCCAATTTTAAGCGTAAACATTCTAATATTCTTTAAAAGGTCGATTAAATGCCTTTTGATGGCGAACCTCTTTTAAATCCACTTTTTGACAATTTTATGTGTTATATCTGACAAAATAAAATTCTTCTTTAGAATCGGGACATCAAAATTTACTCTGTGTAAATTTTGGTATTTTTCCGAAAAGGTTCAATTTTTAATGAATAGTGAAAAATGTTGTATTTTAATTCAAAACCTCTTTTTAATATAATTTATTTATATGATTAGAATATCTTTTGAATTGGTTTTAAAGTGAAATTAGAATATATTTTTACCATTTAATTCAATATTGGTCGCTGGAATTAATTTCACTTTGAAATCGGACTTAAACTTGTGTTAATCTTTTGATACATTTTGTTTCATAAAAACACGCTATTTGTTTTGACAGTGGGAATTAATTATTAAATTAATTAATGCAACTTATATATTTTTAATTTTGTAAAATAGGCATCATTTTTGAATTCGGAATATCAAATATAGCTTAGGGTGAAGTTTTGGTAATTTTCTGAAAAACATCAATTTTTGATGAATAGTGAAACCACTAAGTGGTACTTATAAAAACTGATTTTCCGTTTAAATGAAATTTTTCCATCTTTGTGTTTTGAATTTCAAAAATCCGACATACATGGTTTTCATTAAGAAGTAAAATGTGGTTCAATGGGATTAAAATAATTTTTTGGTGAATAGTAACTTATTAAGTTTTTAATCGCGATTAGAGGTAATTAGTGTAGTTTTAGGTAAGAATAATGTTTTAATAAAATGAAATGACCTAGAAACATGTACTACCCTCATTGGATGTGTCATGTCCGACCAATAAAATCAATGGGTCAACTTGGGGACCCCATGGAGCCACTTTGGTTGGAAAATAACATAAATACCTTTTTATTTAATGATAAAGTAAAAATGACACAAACATGAGATGTTTTACTAAAAATATTTTTACATGGGGTTATACAAGTCAGATTTTTGACTGTAAATAATCATTCTAAAGCTCATAGAATTTCTTACATCATAGTATTTGTTTTATAATATTTATATATTAAATAAAGTAAATTATTTATGACATCATCATGATGCAGCGATGACCTCATTATTAAACGATTTAAATAAAATGAAAAGATAATGTTAAATATAAGACCTACACATGTCCAAAACCTATTGTATGGGTGTATTTATAAACCTTATCACCTTATCCTCGAAACACATAAATGTGGGACCACTAAAATCCGAAACTCATTCTTAAATAAAGTAACATTTCTTTACTTTCCAAGAGTGCCCCTCCTTTCCTCTTATAAAAGGCGCCCACCTCTACCTCTATACCCACACATCCAAAGCCTTTGGATCGGCCGAACACTGACCATTTTGTCTCTCCACATCCCTCTATATCTCCTTGAAGCCTCACATTGGGCAGAAGTCTTCCCAAGGTAGCCTTTGAGCTCAAACCAAAGGGAGTTACCCGATTTTATGGTAATGTATTCACTTGAGTCCTTTTGTTTTATTTTGCTTCTCCAACCCTCTAAACTCTTTTTATTAATTTATTTTGTAACAAATCCAGTATATTAAATATACTAGGATGTTTTTATAAGAATTATTCGAGCTACACTTACACACACCTTCGTCTAATGGTTAAAGAACATACTGTTTATGTGGTTGGCGATTTTCTGCCTCACGAAATGATGATTGTTCAATATTCTTTTAACACCTTTAAAGGTGGCCATTATGATGTCACTGTATTTTATACATGATATATATGGTATTTATGTTTACTATATGGTTCTGTATTTTATATTTAAACCATACCTTTATTCTTTTAATGTTGTGTAAATGCGATAATTTCATATGAGGAAGTGTGGACTACCGCCCCCTCAAGAGATGTGACTCGTACATGAAATACATGGAATGTATAAAGAATGAAAATAATGAAAATATGTGACCTATATAAAATATATATTATACTGTAACTAATATATATATATATATCATTTATTTTAATTCCATTAATATGACAAAGAAAAAATGAAAGTAGCGTTCATGCGTATGTATGGCTTACCGTCTCCATGAACGGTGCTTTTCTTTTTTTTATCTCCTAATGATATGGAATAGTATAAGATGATATTTACTGGATATATATTATATTTTAATCATTAATACTATTCTGGAAATTATTTACTTATAACTACATGGACAATCATTTTTTCAAACAAGTCCATTTTTGACTCATGTACCAAACATCGACAAAAACATCTGATATGAACTCATATTATTAACCAATTATTATAACATTAAAATATATGATATTAACTGAATAATAATATTTACAGGAGGTCCTTAAGAAATTATAAATTTACCAAAGTTTATTATTCAGGAATATAAAGAAACGAACAAGACAAGTTGGACTTGAGGTATGGGATCCTACTCCTCTCTTTCTTTTTAAGTACGCTCTTTTATGTCATTCCTTTTAAAGCTCATATTTATTGTTATGGGGATGTTCTTTTATATTACTCTTAATGTAATTTTTATGTTCATATGATGAGAGACCCTATTCTCTCTCATCAATCCATTTTGGAAGTTTTGAGTGGCGCCGTTAGGCTGTCGAATTTTCGTAAGAGATCTAACCTCTCTCTTTCTTTTTAAGTACTCTCCTTTATGTCATTTCTTTTAAGCTCTTATTTGTTATTTTGGGGGATGTTATTTTATATTCTTCTTTCTGTAAACTTTATGTTAATATTATTAGAGACCCTATTTGATCTCATCAATTCATTTTTGTAAGTTTTAAGTTTCGCCGTTAGGATGCCGAGTTTTCATAAGGGATTTTTCATCTCACATTTATTCCCGTGAGATTTATGCTACATTTTTCATAATTTTCTTTGACTGGTGTATTTACTGACCATTATTTTAATCATTGTGTAATATACTTTCATTTATGAGTATTTACATCAATGTTGTATTGTCCTTCTTTCACGGGGTGTATGTTTCGAAAGATACCCATGTCGGTAAGGGAACCTTTCACCCTCCTGTTTTTAAAAGACTTCTTTTGTTATGTATTTTAATTCACATAAAATTATGTTGGGATATGTTCTTCTATATCCTTAGTGATTTAAATTTTATGTACAAGTGATGAGATACCCTTTTTATCTCTCATCAACTCATTTTCTGAATTTTGTAGTGACGCCGTTAGGCTGTCAAATTTTTGCAAGGGAACTTCTTAACCCAATTTTGATTTTTTGGGATAAGCTTGTACTCCTTGAATATGTAGTTCTATGAATATGTTTTAATAACCTCTGATTGTTTTACACTTAATATCCACTTATATTTGGTGTATTATTTTGTCACACATAATTATGTAATTTATTTATCCTTAATCCAAGGATACCGTCTTTTTATGGGACTTCGTCTCAATCTCCTTTCATTGAGGCATATTTTGTTTTATACACAACCTTCTTTTATATGGTGTATAAACCCCTTTTACTTTTACGTTTATTCAAAAAGAATCTTTTTTATACGAAGCATTTACTAAACTACAAAAGGGAATGTTTTTGTCGTACGTATGCGGCGACAACGACTTCTCTCCCACCGTGACCATTATTTGAGTTTCAGCTTCCTCTACAAGCCATACCTTTTTTTTAATTAAAAATAAATACCATGTTTTACTTTTATTTTATTTTGTTATTGAAAATGGTTTTCATAATGTTTTTATATCAATGTGTTGTATTGATATCTTGTGATTGAAAGGTGTAAATTTTATGTTTCCTTTATGAATGTTTTATGTGATACGATTATGTTGAGGTTCTTGGGCATTATTATGAAGACGGGTGGCTTCGTGATAAACTAAGGGTGGGTGATCCCGATATAGCTCTCCAATGCATTGGGTAATGCAAAGGAGTGAAACATTAAGGTTTCTCTGAAGTGCTTTAGGGAATATACTGTGGTGGGTATTCCAAACGTAACCAAGAGGGTTAATCCCTACGTAAGAATGTTATGAATGCCTCAAGTTACCTTTATGTCATATGATTTCTATGATTTATTCATGATTTGATGAGGTATGTTAAAGTGCTTATGTTTTATGAGTAAAGTATTATTTCATTGATTCTTATGTGTACATGTACTCATGTTTCCTTTCTATATATTTTTATATCCATTACTGAGCTTTTTATGCTCATCCCTTGTTTTTGAAATGCTTTTCACAGGTCAAGGGAAAGGTACATGATATGATGATAGTGTCAAGGAAGTATCAAGAAAGAATCCATGTTTTATTTTAAATATGATTCCATTGATGGAAAAAAATGAATACTATCTTTTATGTAACCACTTTGTTTAAATGTGGAATGTAATGCAAGTTTATGATCTAATTCTCTAAAACTCTAAACATGAAAAGATCCTCAATGTGTAATCTTGTATTAACTCAAGATTAAGTAAGGTTTAAGGCTGGGGCCTTATACCCATCACTTTCATTTCATTCTCATGCTTACGTGTGCCTCATAGACCATACAAAATGGATTAATTCATCATCATATTTTATCCTAAGATCAAGGAGTGTGGAATAAATTCATGTAACTCCAATGTAAAATAAAAGTGTATAAAGGTGAAAAATGTTGATAGGAAATGGATATGGTATTCACTACACAACTGTTTTGGTATGGAAAATCACAGTGAAATTTTGGCAGCATAACAACATTACATAAAAATTCATAAAATGGGTTGATGAGATATAAATGGGTCTATAATAATGTGGAAAAAAGTGGGTAGTAATAGGGATATGGAAAGACATGTACCAACATTATCAATTGGAAATATAAGTCATAAGATAATAAAGAAACTTGAATATAAAAGAGAAGGTGAGGATCCCTTACTTGAGTGTGTGACCCCAAATACTTGGAAGGAGCTTCTGGAGAGCATAGAGAAACCATTGGAGGACTCTATAGAGGGGAGGGAAGAGTAAGTATGTGTTCAAGTTTTTTATTTTAATTAAAATGAAATCTTTGGTGGGTTTATATAGGAAAGAAGTGGGGAATTTGTTTTATCATTTCTCAAACTTAGGTTTTGGACTCTATAAAATAAAATAACCAAAAACAAAAACCTCACCATGATTTTTCCCATGGTTTCTGAAAAATGGGAGTGGTTTTCATTATTTTATAAGGAAAATTTCCTAACATAATAAAATAAAAACCTTTATTATGTGGAGTTGAGTCATACTCCTAAATAATGATTTTGAATCCTTAAAATATATTAATGATTTAGGAGGATTCATAATGGATTTATAAAATTAATCAACTAAACGTAAAATAAAATTATTTTAAAGGGAAAAAATTTACTTGGTTGTGGATAAACTTTATAGTATTTATTAAATCACTTTTGTGTCATTATTATGTCATAATACACACCGTATATTTATATAGTATTTATTTTTTTACCGAAAAATTTTATTGTCTCAGAAAATCATGAAAAATTCACCATTCGATATTTTATATGTTATGATTTCAAAAATAATATTCATTTTATCAAAATAATTTTCTAAATATCTTAATTTTTACTTTTAAAATAATAATCATTATATACTGGTAAATATTGGGTTTTTTTGAAAATAATAGTTTTTGAACCCACATAAAAATTACATTTGAATTCAGAACAATTATATGATAATTTATATTTATAAATATTTTTTAATAATAATATTTTATTAAAATATTATTTATTTAAAAAATCCATTATTTCTCAATAATAAATTCATTAATTGAATTTCAATATTACACAAAAAATACTATTTGTGTTTTACTATATTAAAATCATTTACAAAGGAACAATAATAGGATGAAAATATATTCATTATTCACTGAAAAAATAATGCACATAATCATTTTTTTAGTGTCTTGATACATATACATTTAATACACCAGTGGATTCCCAAAGAGTAATGTGCACAATGGTGATACTTTCATGGGGTGGTTCGGTGAACGTGGTTTGGGTTGTGATCTTGATGAGTTTTAACTTATATCCTAACAGTTTTGATCACGATTGAGTTTTTGGATCTCATCTTGGGCTTGGGCATGGGAAAATCCTAGTGATGCTATCTCTCTTAGAAGCTCCAATAAATGGGATTCATAGGCTATGATCATAATGGTTGAGGCCATGACATCCTTTGTCTGTGTCAATTGGATTTGATAAAATGCTATATTTATAGTAATCATGTGAATAATGTTCAATGGATATATTATGAATGGAAATTAATTTTAATGTAAATTTAATTAGTATATGATAATACCAAATAAGTTCATGTGTTTTCTATAACCATAATACATAATAAGACATTTTAATTAAATCAAAATAGGGAATTTTATTTATAACAGCTCAGGTCATTATATTGGAACCACTTCTCATCTTTCCTAAAATTCATAATTCATGTTCAAAGCCTTATAAACTAGAAAAATACATATATATATACAGTATGGTATGCTAGGATTAAACATGATTACATGTGTGAATGGGAAAATTCATCCAAATATTTTAATCTAATTTAAATTTACTAGTTGACCATAAATAGTGCATAAACAAATATCCTTACACATGTATTATTTGTGATAAATTAGGTCCTATATATTTTGTACAAATTTTATCCCAATGCAATATTAGATCAAGAAGTTATTGTCCAAATAGTGGATTTGCATCCAATTTGGAGAGTCCATGTTTTCTTTGACTTTATGGACCATTTACTCCAATTAAAATCAAGATCCATCTTAGATTTTCTAAATAAATGTTGTATCTCATTGAGTGAAGAACGCTATTAATTTTTTTTAATTTCAAATAAGTAACAAAAACTATTTTTGGCTGAAATACTACAATTCAGTTTAATAGGTCAAAACTAGATTTTTCAACAAATTTTCAAATGAATGATATAAACCAAAATATTCCATAAATAAAAATATTTAACACAAGGTGATGAATTTTTTTCATTTATTATAAAAAAATAGTAACTAAATTTTTTATCAAATATCTCACACTTTCCCTTTTTCACTCCTAGAAAAAACCTCATAAAAATAAATCCACAAAATGATGAAATTTTAAATTTCTCAATCCTTGACAGAAATACGATCATAGAGAGAATAAAAAAATAAGTCAAAATCAATAAATCTGGATGTCAATGTCTCATAAATTATATCAAAACAAAATCTAGTGAGATTAATGAAACTAATTAGTTGGAAACATCAAATGAGTCAACCATGCCCCAAATTGCCCATGTGTGTGTGTGCTAATCATTTCATGCTTGTCTCTCTACCCTTTATCTAGTATATTTAGGTTAAGTAAAAATTTTCTTCTTACCAAATTATATTACACAAAACCTATTCAACATACATTTCAATAAAATTTCAAAACCCACTCAATTAAGAACTACCAAAAGGTAAATCATACATCCATACCTATATATCCCCACATGTTGTACATTACATCACCACCTATTTATTGTTTTATTATTTATTTTGTTTTTTGTTTTTTGATTATTTTCATTTTTAACGGTGTGCAACAGTTACATATCATGTATAGATGCATATGTCAATTTAGTATATTAGTGGAAGTGATTAGTATAGAAACAAATGTTTTGAAAGACTATTTTATAAGGTTCAAAAATTACTTAATGTAACTACCCTTCAATTATGTAAGAGAAAATATTAATTAATGACTGTGTGTGATGTTTTTGGTGATATTAAATGAAAAAAATTTCCCATAACATCCCCAACATACAATTATTCCAAATATCAAAGGTTTTATAAAGACACAATGAAACATATCATTGAACAACTTCTATTTCCCCTAAAAGTAACCACTAATGATAAAAACATGGCTATTATTAACATGATTCCCATGAGGTTGGAAAAAATAAAACATACATTCCCAATAGGTTCCATGGAATCAATGATCATATGATATGATACTTTTTTGGGATTTGTTTTGTTATTGTTTCATTTATTTATGTTTTTTTGAATGTAATAACACATAACAAGAAAAATCTTAAATAATCTACAAAATATTTCATCCCCTCCCCCATGCTTAAATTGTTGCATTGTCCTATATGTTACTCTAAGAAATGAATAATTCCATGAAATATAGAATTATAATTATAAAAAATTACATAAAAGTGATAGGTTAAGGGAACACATGATATTTTTATATGATAATGGGATCATGCAGTGTGATGGTGTCAAATGAAGCTTTGGGGAATCCCTCAAAGTACTACTTCAATCAATTAACTTTGATTGTAAATACTCTTCCTATAGTATCTTTTGTGACCTACACCACTGCATAAGAAAGAACATGGGATAAAACATAATATACCAATAGTCTAAAATGATACTTAATAGGAATTAGCTTCAATAATGATCTATATAAAAGGACTTTGTATCCTACATGAACCTCCCCTTTTTGAACCATTCTATCATGAGATGCTTTTGATCTTTCTCAATAGAGACATTTATTCTCATATAATGACAATAAAATATGGTCAAGCTCTTGAATTACAACATCCTTTGAATTTCATCATGGGTGAAATCCAAGTTACATTTCTTTATAGCCAAATATGCCTGATGATTAACCTCAATAGGAAGATGATATAATTTCATAAACATTATTTGGCAGGAGGACATATCAATGAGATTTTTAATTCCTTCAAATAATACTATAGCACATTACCGAAGAACTTGCTATAATCCTTCATATTTAGAGTTATCTAATATCTAATTTAACTCGTGATTGGAAACATCATACTGACCATTTTTTGGGGGTGGTATGGTGTTGATTTTTTGTGTGTCACCCCATACTTCTAATGTAGGAACGCCAAATTATTATTACAAAATTGGGACCCTTGATCACTAATTAAAGCCTTTAGTAATCCAAAACCTATATAAAATTTTAGCCTTAAAAAATGAACTATAATAAGAGAACCATCAGTTCAGGTGCCATTGGTATCAATACATTTGCTAACAATAATTAAAAAAAACAAGAATGTATAAGAAACAAAATTATCTTGGAAAGAGACCCATGAAATAAATTCCCCATACATAAAAAATTTCATAGAATAGTGTTTTTGGGGAATCACATGTCTCTTAGAAATGTCTCTAATTTGTTGGTAATGTGAGTATGACCTACAAAACTCCTGGTAATCATGGAATAAAGTAGGTTAATATCATATAGAGTCCATTAGTTTCCTAGTTTTCCTTTGGGGTCAAATGTTTTCACCATAGGAAAGTGTATAACTAAAATTTAAAATAAATTCAATCACATTATTAGGCACACATATCCTAATGACTTGGTCACTACAAATGTGCCAAAGGTACGAGTCATCCAAACATAATATCTAGGCTCACTTTTCCATTTTTGGACATGGTGATTATTTAGATTAATATGTATTTAAAATAAAACATGATATTTAACTAAATCAGCATACCAAGGATGTGAAATTGAGAGTGAATAAATATATTCATTGGGAAATGTGTCCCATAGTGGTACCTAATCCGAGGTGTCAACCTCTAGTGTCTGAGTAATCCTACTCATGTAGTCTACCACCATGTTCTATGAAACTTTGTTTCTCTTTATCTCAATATCAATGTCTTTAAGAAGGATAATCCAATGGATAAGTCTAGGATACACATCTAACTTATTCAATAGGAACCTCAAAGATGCCTGATAAGAAAAAACAACTTTAGAGCCTAATAAATAAGAAAATAACTTATTTAAGAAAATTTGACAATAGGAAACTCTCTTCTCATGGTTGTGTAATTTTATTTGGATGAATATAATTTCCTTGAATCATATAAAATCACATGTAAATATCACTCCACCATCTGTGATATTACATCTCCAACTATAAAGTTTGAAGTTTCACACAAAATCTCAAACAAAATCTCCCATCATGGGGGATGTATAATCAGTGGAGTGGTCATACACTTCTTTATCTCATAAAATGACACTCTATATGAATCATAAAAAAAATTCAATATCATTTTGAAGAAATCATGATAAGGGTAGAGTGATCTTATGGAAATATTAGATGAAGCATCGATAAAAACCAGCATGTATAAGGAATTATTGAACATCACACACAAATGTTGGATATGAAAATTATGTAATAATGTATACCTTAGATTTATCAACCTGAATTATATGTTTTGACACTAAATTACCTAGGTAAATTCTCTTATCTACCATGAAATGATATTTATAAAAGTTTAAATTTATATTTTTCTCAATGCAACAATGCAACACATTACCCAAAATCAGGAGACACTCATTAAATGAAGAACCATACATAGTAAAATCGTCTTTAAAAACCTCCATGAAAGTATCAAGTAAATTAGAAAATATACTCACCATTTATCTCTGGAAGGTACCTGGGGAGTTAAAAATTCCAAAGGGCATCCTTCTATAAGAGAATATACCGACTAAATAAGTGAATTTCATCTTCTACTGGTCCTCTAGAGAAATAGAACCTAAAAATAGATATATATACCATAAAATAAGTAATATTGTGTACTCCCTTCAAGTACCTTAATCATATTGTCAAGAAATGGAATGGGGAAATGGTCCTTTTGAGTGGATTTATTCAGTCTCCTATAATCTATTCACAATCACCAAATATTTTTCACAGGAACTAACACATCATTTTCATTGTTTATAATAGTGAACTCAATATTAATTGGTAAAACCTATATAGGACTATCCCACCATGATTCTTAAATAGGGTAAATGATACCCACCTCAAAAAACTTTTCCACTTCTTTCTTCACAAATTCTAATAATGTGGGGTTAAGTCTCCTTTGTGCATTTCTGATTGGTTTCGCCCCACCCTCTAAGATAATATTATACATGAAATGGAGGGTATAATACCTAGTATGTATATTAAGGTCCACCAAATTTCCATAATATTCTCATTTAAAATATTTAATGGTGTGTTTCTTAGTTAGGTAGAAGATTATTAGAAATTATTATGTGCACTTTTTCATCATTCAATAGGTATTAGTATTTTAAGTTTGATGTAAATGTTTTGGGTTGAAATATGTGGGGGGGGGGGGTTCTATATTAATGGAAATGATCTGTGAACTGAAATATGTTCCCAATTAATGTTTAGGTGTGAATTTATTCCATCAAAATATTTGAATAATTCATCAAATACATATAAAAAATCAAAAGACCTTTCATAATAAAAATGTACATTCTTAGAATCAAAAAAATAATCCATTGAAGAATAAAATATTAGTGCAGTTTGATCATGAGAAATAGGTGTGAATGTATTTTGCAACATTAAACTAGAACCAATCCTAAATATCTCTTTAATCATGGAATTACCCCATTTTAAAGAGATAAAGAATCATTATTTTAATGAATCATCACAAGATGGGTCAGAATGGAAGATGAAGAGGGAATAATGGTCTCTTAAGGGGTAGTTAATTGAGTCTAAAATGCTAAATCTTATTATATCATCTAAAAAATCCATAGAAAGCATACCCTAATTGACATTTATGACTATCTTGGTAGCTTTGATGGAGGTTTTTACATGAATTATGGGAGAATTAGAACTTAACTAATCATCCTCTATGTTCATCATATAGAAATTTATAGGAAAGATCGTGTACCTTACCTGAACATGTACATCTTCAAGGGATCCCGTTATATATTCTATAGCTATAGCTTTTAATTTCACCACCAACCCTGTTAGATTAAACTCACCAATATTTAAATAAGAGAAAATAAAGTGATTCATTACATTTATTGATGCTACAAAATCACATAAATCTTTAGAAATATGTAACTCCCCTATATTGAATGGAATGGTGAATGTCCTAGGGTCCCTACACTTTGTTGACATCACCAAGGTTGGTGTGATGAGTGTAGATAAATTCCCCCCATGGTTGATTTGGTCATTTCCCTTTATCTATATTCTATTTTTATTCAATTGATTAAAAAACATGGCATACAATGGAATTTTCTTGACTACTTCAAGTAGAGGGATGTTTATATGAACATAGTTGAATGTATCGAAAAAATATTTTTTGCATTTCCTCTTCAGCTGACTAATTTATTTTTATAACTCTATTCAGAAATGAGTGGTGTTTTAGAGGAACATCATTAATTTTTTATTTACATTTTTTCTTTCTCCTTTTTCTTCTCATCAGTTAGTCTTGAATGAGGCTTCTCTAGAGTTGTGGTGAATCTTGGTGGAATTATAGTTACAGATGTAATAGACATTTACTTCCCACTTCTCAATGTGATTTCACCAACATTCCCCTAGGGATTTGGAATAGGTTGGGCATGAATATTTTTATAGTTCTTACTTACTAGTTCATAGAGGGCTGTGAAAATCTATCTCATTTTCATATTCAACTCCCTCAAATCTGAACCTTCAATCTTCAACCCATTATGTTGATTAAGAACAATTTTTTTTGAAAAGTCACCATTGTTTGAATATACCTTTGGTTGAGAATCATCTTATTGTTATTGACTTATTGACGTTTGGTCTTCAAATTTCCTTTGGAGTTTATGAAAACCCTATTGGTAAGATAGATTTTTTTGTAAATTTTGTTGAAAAGGGGGACTTTGATGTTTTCTAGAGCTATACATCTTATCTGAGTGATGCTTCCACCCTTTCATGTATTTTGTTTCAAATAAATAATACTTCTTCTAGGTATGTGGTTGTTTTTTTCCTGAAATAGTATCCTAGAGAATACAGCTTCGCAATCCTCTATCACTTGTAATTGGGGGAAATAGTTAGTAGGGTGGTCTATTTCAATGAAAATTCCACAATTCCTTACATGAGCGGTCCATGACTTGTTTTAATGAAAATAAACCTATCTCACTGTAATGGTTAATTCATCCAACTTTGTATCAATTAAATTAATTTCAAGAGAAGATAAACTTACCTGGTGTACTCCTCTAACATGTAGGGTACCTAGATCAGTATTCTTTTTATGCTTTGTCACACCTTGTCAGTCCATGAATGTAAAATTGTTGGTGTTTTGTTAACTAATGCCCCTAAAACTATGAAATACATTATGCTCATCTCTATGGGTGTGAGGCCTTTATAGAAATATTGGATTAGGTTTTCTCACTAATTTGGTGATGTAGGAAACGTTCACACAAATTCTTGAATCACTCCCAGTACTCAAAAATTAAATACACTTATTATTACTTGATCTATGATATCCCCTATTGAATGAAAGTGGTCCATGATGTTTTAAAATATATTTTCAAGAAAATATGTTTTAAATCGTTCCAACATGTTACATCTTGAGGTAGTAAATAATACATCAAATATTTTTCATTTATGTCAAGTGAAAATGGGAATGATATTTTTTTAATTTGGTCTTCAGAGACATTCCATTGTTTTAGGGTTGATAAAACCTCATTAAATTCTTTTAAACGTTTTTTTGATCCTCACCAAAGTGGCTAAAAAATTTTGGATGAAAGTGTACCAATCCATATTTAAATTAAAAATAAAATTTTTGGTTTGGGCATGTAATAAATGTTGGTTGATAATTAATTTCTAATATATCTGATTCTAGAATGGTTATAACATGTTCATTATAATTATTTTCAACAATTCTTCTAGTTTTATTATTTATTTATAAGAGATTGCAATTTAAATGTTCCCAGAATGGAAGAATTCCCCAACTGGGTGAATGTTGAAACTTCCCATAGACTGAAACAATTTGATTCAATCCCTAAGGATGTATTCAATCTTAGGTACAAGATATAAAACATCCTCAGGATTATTTTTTTCATAAATAAAATAAAAATGGAATGAATACAAATTGACCATAATAAAAATTCATGAATTTTAGTTTGATGGTCCAATAAAAGAGGAAAAAAGAAAATGTGATAAATGGAAAATAAGGAAGAAAGAAGATAAGAAGAGAATGAAATGAAAAATAAACAATATCTCTAATTGGTTGAATAAAGTACCTTTATCACTAAAAGTGGAACCAATTTTAAAGATATTTCATTGGAATCTCTCAAATGATGTGTCTTTTTGGGGTACTTTTGTGAAATAGAGTGGTTATCAAATGTTATCTCTCTAAGGAAGAAATACTTAAGAAAAAATCTTAAATGTGATTTGAAAAATAAAATAAAATAAATAAACACACTATTTCAATGAATTGGGGTGATGAGTGTGAATTTGTATCATTTATAACACAACAATAACTATGTTGGAAGGAGATTTTATTTTTTATTTTTTTTCTTTTTGAAATTTGAATGATAAAACACAATGAGAATATTCTTTTTGAAAATATTTTTTATAAGGAAAAATCAATACAACTATACCTTTTCACTTAATTATTAATAATTATAATTTAAATTAGCATCTACTTAATTATTATCCCTTAAATTTTAACCAATGAACCTTATAAGAATTTACCTCAACCACAAAGATGAAATAAATTAAACCCTAGGCCAGCTTCTGAGCATAAAATCACAGTACCCTAATTTTATTTTCATTACAAATATAGATTATGGTTAGTGGTGAATTAGGGCTCATATACATACCGGAAGTGAGGATTAATTGATTTTATATATTATATTCAAAATTTATGAATTGATCCGATGTTGTTTTTTTTCAATGATTAAAATTTTCCTTTTAAAATTCACACATTACTCGTCCTCCCATGTTTTGTGTTAATTTTTCAATTACTTTATTATATTCTTTTAAGTTAAAATTAAAATTTATAAATCATATTATGTGATTTATATTAGCTCATTTATTCAAAATTAATATGGGAATAAGGTGATAATTAGATCGATTACTATGAAAACTATTGTTCCATGGGTGGTGTAGTCATCATAGAAACATTTTGAATGGGCATAGGTTTAGAAATGGTATAACCCAATAAAGTTAGTACAAATTATTTCAACACCAAATAAGAAAATTATAGAAGAAATAAATTAAAAATAACATAATAAATGGAATATAAATTGATATTTTGTTACAAAACACAAACATTACAATGCAAAGAATAGGAATAAGGCTTCAATGAGCCGATCCTTTCTTCACGAGATAAACTTATTTAAATGCTTGGATCCTTGGAGTGTAACCACTTTTTATATTCTATAAACATTATAATACATGGAAAACCCATTAAAAATGAAAAAATACACATATATAGAGGATATAAGAGGCTAGGGTTACAAGTTGTTACAATTGTGAATAGGAAAATTTGACCAAATATTTTAATCTAGCTTGAACAAACTAGTTGACCTCCAAAACACATAAAACATCTATAATTATAAATTTTTCATTGTAAAAAATTGGATTCTCCATATTCTTTGCAAATTTTATCCCAATCCATGTCCGGATGAAGAAATTGTGGCCTGAATAGTGAAGTGGTGTCCAATCTGGTGAGTCCAGTCCAACATTAAATTCATGTAACATTTACTCTAATCAAATAAAAGATGTAGATTAGATGTATTAAACGAATGTTTTATCCCATTAAGTAAGGATAAGTTTAAAAAAATTAGTTAAAATAATTCAAATAAATAATTCTTTGGTCAAAGTACTATAGTTAACTTTAAGGGGTTAAAATTGAAATTTACACCAAATTTTTAAATAAATTTTAATATTCCATAAATAAACATATTTAACACAATTAGATAAAATTATGTCATTTATTATCAATTAATTATTTAATACAAATATGTTTGATCAAATCCCCCACACATACCTTTTTCACTCTTGAGAAAAACCTCATATCATATAATTAAGAAAATGATGCAGTTTGAAACCCCTCAATCCATAAAGGGAATATCAGAATAGAAAGAATGAAAAAAGAATAAATATCAAAAAAATAAATAATTAAATGTCCCATAAATTTTTTTAAGACAAAATCCACTGATTTTAATGACATTAATTAGGTGGAAACATCATATGAGTCAACCATTCCACAAATTTCCCATATGTGCATGTGCCAATCATTTCAAGGTTGAATCTACACCCTTTATCTAATGTATTCTGGTCAAGTAAAATGTTTATTCTTACCTAATTCTATTCTACCAAACCTATTCAACATCCTTTGTAATAAAATTCCAAAACCCACTCAATTAAGCCTTTCCAGAAGCAAACCTTAAGCTCCCAACATCGATATACCTATATTTTGTACATTTAATCACTCATATCTTTATTGATTATTTTTTTTATTTTTTTATTGATTGTTTTTTTTTCAATTTTTTGTGGGTGAACAATAGTTATATATCAGGTATACATGCATAGGTTAATCTAGTACTATAATAGAACTTATCATAATAGATATGAACATATATAAAGACTATGTTATATGGTTAAAAAGATTACTTAATGTGGTTATCCATCAATTAGGTAATAGAAACTCACAAGTCACAATTTTGTGTGAAATATATAGAGAGATTAAATGAAAAAATTGTCCCAATAGATTTCCCACATAGAATGATGCCAAAATATAAAAGGTTTCATAGAGAAACAATCAAATATATCATCAACCACCATTCATTTTAACTAAAATTGACTAATGATAATAAAAAAATCTCCATGATTAACATGCTTTCCATGAGGTTTGAAAAAATCAAACATACATTTTCAATAGGTTATATGGATTCAATGTGAATTCGACATGATTTTTTTTGTTCTATTTTGTTTATCATTTTTATGATTTTTCAAAGAAACTACAATTGAAAGAAGAAACACACAAAAAGAAAAATCCCAAAGAATCTATAAAAAATTTCATACCCTTTTCCACACATAAAATGCTGCATTTTTCTCAATGTGACTCTATTAAAGGAATGGATCACATGAAATGAATAATTAAAATTAGGAAAAAATAACATAAATGTTGGAGGGTTAGGGACCACAATAATTTTTCATGTGATGGTGGGATCATGCAGTGTGATGGAATAAATTACATGTGTGGGGAATACCTTGAATTACTAATTCAACCACTGACCATTGATTGTAAATATCCTTCATATAGACTATTATGTGACCAATACTATGAAAAAAGGAAAAACACGAGATAAAATATATGGTCTCCAACATTTGAAATGAGATTTACTAGGCATATTCTTCAATCATGAACTTTATAGAATCACATTGTCTCCTATATGAAACTCCTTTTTTGGATCATTCTATCATGAGCCTATTTTGATATTTCTTTATAAATACTTTAGTTTTCATAGAATGATAATTGAATCTCTTCAATATCTCTAATTTTGAGATTTCTTTTCATTCCATCTTTGGTGAAATCCAAGTTGAATTTATTTATAGCCTAATATGGTTGATGATCAATCTCTATGGGAAGATGGAATGCTTTCCAAAAAAATGATCTGGTAGGTGGCATACCAATGGGATTTTTGAATACTTTCCTATAAGCCCACACCAAATCATCCAACTGATTACTCCAACCCTTCATATTTGGCTGCACAATTATATGTTATTTTTTCTATAACTCATGATTGGAAACGTCATCATCCTAATTTTTTGGGCTTGGTATGGTGTTGATGTTTTGTGTGTCACCCCATACTTCTATAGGATGGAATACAAATTTTTATTTCAAAAAATGGGACCCTCAATCATTGATGATATCTTTTGCTACCACGAACCTACAAATGAAATTGAGCCTTGACAAAATCCACTACAACATGAGAATATTCAGTCTTGGTGTCCTTGGCCTCCACTAATTTTATAACAAAATAAAAAAATAGAATTTAAAATAAATAAAATGAGCTTGAAAATTGACTCATGAAATCAATTCACTATACATCGAAAATTTAAAAGAATAATATGGGATGTCAGGGCATCTTGTGTCACCTAGAAACGTTTCCAATGTGTTGGAAATGTGATAATGACTTATCAAACACATTAAAATCATAAAATAATGTATGAAAATATAATCCAAAGGATAGGACATTACTATATATCATTTGGGGTATAAAGTGTTTACCAAAAGAATTTGTATTATCGACATGTAACACATAATCAAATTCATGATCAGATAGACATCTCTAAATGACTTCGCCACTATAAAGTCTCCAAAGGCAGGGTTATCCCACACATAATATATAGAATAAATTTTCAATTTTTGGAAATGGTGTTTCTTTAGATTTACAAGTATTTCAGATATGACAATATAATTAAACAAATATTCAAACCAAGGAGGTTTACCTCATAGTACATAAATATTATCATCATAAAATGTGTCTCGAAGTGGTATCGGGTCCAAGGTGTCATCCACTTCTGTGTGAGTGATCCTATTCCTGTGGTATGCTGCTAAGTTCTCGAAAAAAATATTTTCCTTTATCTTAATGTTGAATAGTTTAAGAAGTATTATCCAATGGATAAGTCTGGGCTTCACATCTGGATTCTTCAAGAGGTGCCTCAAAGCTACAAGACCATTAAAAACAACTACTTTAGAGCCTAATAAATAAGAATTTTTTTTATATAAAGTAAATATAATATCAAGAAACGCTTTTTCCATGGATTTACAATTTTCTTGGGATAAATCCAATTCCATTTAAACATATGAAATTACATTCAAACATCCCTCCACCCTCTGTGATAAAACCACTACAACTAAGAACTTAGAAGCATCACATATAAGCTTGAATGGAAGCTACAACTATGGGGAATATATGATTGGTGCAGTGGTCAGACACTTATTTATCCCATCAAATGATACCCTACATGAATCATAAAAAATAATTCAATATATTTTTGAATAAATTGAGATAAGGGTAGATATATCCTACTGAAATCTCTAATGAACTATCTGTAAAAAAAGTCAGGTCCAAGTATTGATTGAAACTCACCCACACGTGTAGTATATGGTAATGATGAAATAATGTCTACCATAGATTTATCAAACTCAATTCCATACTGTGACACTATATATCCTCAAAAGTTCTATTATCTACAATGAAATGACATTTCTCAAAGTTCAAAACCATATTTTTCTCAATAAAATGATGAATTAAATTACCCATACTCAAAATACACTAATTAAATAAGAAACTGTACATAGTAGAATTATCTATAAATATAACAATTCAAGTTATAAGTAAATCAGAAAATATACTCACCATGCACTTATAGAGGTACCTGGTTCATTACAAAGACCAAATGGAATCCTTCGATAAGAAAATGGACCAAATAAACAAGTGAATATCGTCTTCTCTTGGTCCTCTACTCCAATGGGAACATGAAAATAATGAGATAAACCATCCAAGATGTAATAATATGTCCTAACTGTAATCATATTAAGAATTTGGTCAATTAATGTAAGTGTGGAGTGGTACTTAAGAGTATATTGATTCAATTTTCTACAATCTATGGACACTCACCAACTATTTTTCACTCTCAAAGGAACTAAATCATCATTTTCATTCCTTATAACAGTGAACCTGATTTTCGTTTGTATAAACTAGATAGGGATAATCCATTGAGAGTATGAAATTGGGTAAGTGATACCCGCCTCAAATAAATCTTCCACCTCCTTCTTTACAAATTCTAATAATGTGTGGTTAAGTCTCCTTTTTGGATAACTAACTGGTTTTCCCTCATCCTCAATGAAAATATTATCTATAAAAATAGAAGGGATAATACATGGTATGTCTTCTAAGGTATATTAAACTACCCTAATATTCTTATTTAAATGATTTAAAAGTTGTGTTTATTGTGCAGGTAAGATATTATTAGAAATTTTTAATGAAAGTTGTGCATCATTTAACAGGTATGAATATTTTCAAGTTTGGTGGAAATAGTTTGATTTTCAATTTGGGTGGGTTCTGTATCAATCTAAATGATATGGGAACTGAAATATGTTCAAAATAAACGTCATGTTTAGAATTTTCATCATAAACATTTTTGAATAATTCATCAATTCTATCTAAAAAACAATATCCATGTCATAATCAGAAATTACATGGTCAAAATGAGAAAAATAATTCATATAAGAATCAGAAATGAGCATGTTTTGATCATGAGATGTAGGTGTGAAAGTATTTTCCAACATCAAACTAGAACCAATCCTCAAGATTACTTTATTCATTGAATGATCGCCATTTGAAAAATATTATAAATCAATATTTTTAGAATCATCGCATGATGGGTTAGAATGTGAGATAAGGGGAGAATAATGGTCTTCTAAGGGAAGATTCATGGATTCTACAATGTTAATTATTTTTTATCTCATCACTAAAATCTATATAAAGTGTACCCTCTTGGAAATTTTTGATTTTATTGGTAGTTTTGAGTAAGTGTATTCCAATAATGATGTTGTCATGAGAACGTACCTAATCATCCTCCATATTCAGCATGTATAAATCTACATGAAATATCATGTCCTTTACCCAAACAAGTGCATCTTCCAAGAATCCCATCAGATAAAAAATAACTCTATTTAACCATTTCACGACCACCCCCACCAGTTTCAACTCACTAATCTATAAATAAGAGAAAATAGAGTGAGTCATTACATTTATTGATGCTCCAAAATCACATAAATCTTCAGAAATGTGAAAGTAAACAATAGTTCCTGGAATGGTGAATGTCACAAAGTCCTTACAATATGTTTTAATCATAAATTTTGGTTTGATGAGATAATATACAGTACTCCCAAGGTTTATTTACTCGTTTCTTTTATCCCTATTGTATTTGTACATAGTTATTTCAAAAACATGACATACCTTTAAATTTTATTGATTACTTTAAGTAGGGGGATGTTGATCTCAACGTGCATTAATGTATCTAAAACCTATTTTTTCATTACCTTTTCATCTAAATTTTTGTTTTGTATGACTCTATTTGGAAATCAGAGGGGTATAGGAGGAACATTATCAATATTTTTCTTTCCTTTGTCTTTCTCCTTTGGCTGTTAATTAGTTAGTCTTGAATGAGGATTCTATAGTGTTTCAATGAAGCATAGTGTAATGATAGATATAGATTTTTCAATCATTTTCTTCCCACTTCTCAATATAATTTCACTAGAATTCCCTTTTGGATTTTCAGTAGGTTGTGAAGGAAGATTTCTAGAGTTCTTACTTACCAATTTGTGGAGGATGGTGGAAATCTAGCACATTTTCATATTTAACTTCCTAAACTCCAAAACATCAATATTCATCCCATTATATAGATTAAGAACAATTTGTTTGAAATGGTCATTCATATTATAATCTTACTTTGATTAAGAATCACCTTGTTGTTGCTAACATGATGATTCTTGGTATTAAAATCTCCTATGGGGGTGTTGAATACATTATTAGTAAGGCATAGACAATTGATTTTTTTTTAAAAAGGGTACTTTGTTATTTTCTAGAGTCATCCCTAATGTTTTAGTGATATTCCCACCTTTGTTTGTTTATTATTTTGAAATAATCATACTTATTTAGGGGTTATTATTAATGTTTATTCTTCTATGGTGTCCCAAGAAATATAGTATAAAATTTATATGTCTCTTGTAATTTTGGGAAATAGTTGGTAGGGTGGTCTGTTTCAGTGAAAATTTCAAAATGCCTTATATGAGTAGGTTGGGATATCCTTTGATCCAAAATAATATGTCTCACAATACTTAGTAATTCATCCAAATTGGTATTAATTAAATAATTTTCAATAAAATATGGACTTACCTAATGTACTCCTATAACATGTAGTGTACCTCAATCGCTAATATTATATGAGTTTTTTGAGATCTTATCAATAAACACACATATAGATGCTGTGGTTTTTTTTGACCAATGCCCCTCTATCCACAACATCCACCCTACTACTCTCCATACATGTGAGGATTTCATATAAGTATTGGATGATTATTTTCTCACTGATTTAGTGATGCAGGAAACTTGCACGCAACTTCTTGAATCACTCCCTGTACTCATACATTAACACCCATTATTCTTTCTTAATCACTAAGATCTCCATTCGAATGGCAGTGGTCGTTAATACTAGTAAAAATCTCAACAAAAGAATACATTTCAAATTTTTCCAACATGTTAAATCTTGATGTTTTAGATAATACATACAATATTTTTCATTTACATTATGTGAAAATGGGAGTGATATTAATTTAATTTGGTCTTCAGAGACATTCCTTGGTTTTTGGGTTGAGAAAAATACATTAAATTATTTTAAATGTTTTTTGGATCCTTTTCATAGAGGCCTTGAAATTTTGGAATAATGTGTATCAATATATATTTTAATTCAAAATGGGATTTAAGGATTGGGTATACAATATAAGTTTATTAATAATTAATGTCTGACATAGCCAATTCTTGAACAGTTATATCAATTTCATTATTATCATTCGTATATATTAGTTATAGTTTTATGATTGATTAATAATATCATCCAATTTGAATGTTCCTAGAATTGAAGAATTCCCCAAACGGGTGAATGTTGAATCATATCATATATTGAGATTGTCTAATTTGGTCCTTAATTGTGTATTCAATCTCAGGCTCAAGATCTAATAAATCATTAGTATTAGTTCAGGTAATAAATCAAAGAGAAATTAAAAAAATAAAAAGGGACCATAATAATAAATTATAAAGTTTGAGTTAATGTTCCAAAATAACTATAAAAAAAGAAAAATAAATAAAGGTTAAATAAAGAAGAAAGAAGAAAGAAGAGGAGAAGAGAATTTAATGAAAAATAAAAAAATACCACTAATTAGTTGAATAATGTATTTCACTCCCTAGAAATGGTTCCAATTTAAAAGAAGCTATCATGGGTTCTCTCAAATGATATTTGTTTTTGGGTAATTGGGTGAAATTGAGTGGTTGACCAAAGTCATCACTCTAAGGTGGAAGTACTTAAGAAAACATATTAAAGGTTTTTTAAAAAATAAAATAAATAATGAAACAAACTACTTGAATGGATGGGGGTTGTTTCTTAACATTTATAAAACTAGAAGAACTATTTTGGAAGAATATTGTATATTTTTTGTTTTTTTCTTTTTTAAATTTTATTGATAATACAAAACCGAAAGATTTTAAAAAATACTAATTTTTAGAAGGTGTAATTAATATAACTCTAACTATTCACTTAATTATTAATCATTACCATTTAAAATAACATACACTTAATTATGATCCCCTGATTTGTTAACCCTCAAACCATATAATAATTTTCCTCAACGAAAAATATGAAATGAATTAAATACTAGGGTAGCTTTAGAATAATAAATTGTAGCACCATTATTTGATTTTCATTCCAATTATAGATTATAGTCAGTAATGAATTAGTGATAATTTCCACACTATAAGTGAGGATTAATTGAGTTGAAGGATTATATTTGAACTCTAAAAATTTAACACATGTTGTTTTATTTTACCAATTAATATTTGATATTTCCCATCCAGGATCAATGTATCATTGAGATGGGGAGGGGTGAATCAGTGATATATTGTTGTTTTATGTTTGCTTTATTTTAAAAAAAACCTTTACCTCTTATTAAAGATTTATCAATTTGTTGAAAACAAAATAATCACACATCCACAATAACACAATAATTTATAAGTTTCACTACTCAAAAAGAGTAAATACGTCCTTAAAATGGTTTGGAAACAACCAAATACCACACAATCCACTAGAAAAAAAATCCTTTTGTGTGGATATGAAAAATTAGGAAATATCCTTACACTTGTGTAACACTATGATCAATACAATAGTGCATGTTCTTCTTCTAGCACAGAGGATGTAATAAATGTTTATGTAAAAAGTAATGGAACCTTCACCATTTGGTTCAAAACATGTTATTATGATGCTTTATCAACATACACTTATGTAATTATTAAAGAAAAACTTCACTTTCCTACCAACAACAGGTAAGAACATTAATTTCAGACTTCATATAAAAACTCATTATAATGGCTCAGTCTGATTCCCCAGTCCAATTTATAAATATTAATACTAGTTAATGAAATAATACCCTATAAATAATTATAAACCACATATTATTTATCTAAAAACCTACGTCATATTTCTTGGACCAATTCAGTAACCACTGCATATGATCATCCTTTTTCTTATTATTCTGTCTAGAAAACATCCTCAGGAATTCTATGTCCAGAAACTTCTTCTTTATTCCAAAACTATTAGTTCTCTCTCTCTCTAACTTTGCATGGGAATAATACCATTATTATAATGTACAATTTACTTTCTTCTATTTATAGGTATGACTGGAGAGTAATGGGTGTGAACTTAATTTCATTTCCCCGCTCAACCAAATTTTCGAAACTTTGAATTTCATTTCCATTTGGACTACATATTTTAATTCTTAGAAGATTCTAAATTCTTCTAGAAAATTCTCAAATCTTCTTAAAAAATGTAAATCTTCATATTTATAACTATTCTCCATTCCGATATGTTATTCTGATTTTATTCCTTATGATGAGAACATATACCGAACTAAAGAAAACTATTTATGATGTTCCGTACCAAATTGTATGATACAAAACATTATAAAGCTCCATACAAAATTAAAAAGATACAAATTTGAAATAATTATTCCATAAAAACTATTGTAGATTTGTTAGAATTCCATTACTTTAATATTCCCATAAACATCATTGAAACTTCTAATGATAGTATCACACTTCAAAAACACTTCAACTTCTACTTCAAACTACCTTGAAAAATAATCCAAAAAACAATTCAAACATATCTCATTTACTTATTTTTATCAGACCTATGATCCTAAATTTGATAAAGTAAACTGTTAAATTACTTGTCAGTATCAAGATGCATCTGATGGATCAACCTTTATCTCACTCTGATGGATCAGTATCAATGTCAGTCTGATGAGTCTTATCCTAATTGAAAAAATAGATCTTCTTTTTCTCTTGATCCAATTATAATACAATACAACCGAATGAAAATGGTTGACTATATTGTAGATCTTTTTCCGATCGATTGGTATCTAATATATTCCGTCTCATTATTCCCAACAGGTCATCGGTTTTCTTATCCAATGGTCTCGACAATATATGTTTTCTAATCTGCTTCAAAAAACATCTCTAAATCTAATGGATTAGTGGAACACCATGTCCGATGGATCGGTTTTAGTAGCATATTATTTCTTCCAGACTTACCAATTGATTATTGGTCCTTATAACTTCTTCATCTAGTGAATCAGACAGTCCTATGGATCATACAATCCAATGGATCAGTCGTCCAGTGTTTTAATAAAAATTAAAGTTCAGAAACTTCAACCTCTCAAACTTTTATTCTTCCAAAAACTCCCTCTTATATCATGAATTATTCATGAATTTGAGAACATTAGGATCATCATATCATCACCTGAATAACGTTAGAAATTTTTACAACTTTTCATCCTTTCATAACCTTCTATCTTTCCAACCAAGCCTCAAAATAATTGATAACACATTTTATCCCCCTTTGCATTATAGTTATTACATCATGAGTTTTCTAGAAAATTTATGATTATTGAGAACTCTAAGATTAAAATAGTATTGTCAGATTTAGCATGGATATATTCAAACTCCAATACAACTTCTCATAGCGATTGAAACATTCATTCTCGGCCAAAGGTGAGTCCGATGACAACATATATTTCCTCAATAGAAAATAGAAACTAAGGAACATTATTATCAGTATTGTGTCTGGTCTTATAAATACATTGTCACCTTTAATTCCTATCATCCGATCACCAAAACATTACAAATTAAGGTGATTTGTTTTATTGACAAAAAAAGTCAAAACAATCATCACAAACTTCATTGAGCATCTAAAAACAACTTCCAGACAACTTGATCCGAACAATCTCTCCCTTTGGATTTTATTGTCAATCAAGGTTCATAAATCACAGAACATTGTAACCTTAATAAAAAGATGACTAATAAACAATTCTAATCCTCCATGAGCCAAATCATTATAGTAAAAATTAATCATTGACAGAAAAACCATTTAGTCTAAAAGTAGTGACTTATGAAACTCCTTCATCTTTCAAACTTTTTTTCACATATTTTCTCACTTATTTTACTTCCCTATAAACCTAAGTTTCCTACAACCACTCCACAAAATTTTAGAATATTTCACACACTTACATTCTTACATTCTGAGATCACAAATTACCCACAAATACCCCTATATACATGCTTACTCAAAATGGTTTAACAGATATCAATGTATATATTTATGAAACATTTATCCCCCTTGAAAACATTATAAAAATTCTAGAAGAGAGAGGGAACAGAAACATGTACCTCAACCTTGGCGAAAAATAGGTTGGACACCCATGTTAAACCTTATCTTCAAAAATGATTCCTTGAGTAATTATTTTGTGAATATGTCAACAACTTGTTCAGATATAGGAACATAATCCATTTTAAATTCATTCTTCTCCACATACTCTTTTATGATGTGATATTTGATATCTATATGTTTTGAATGTTAATATTTTACAGCATTTCTTATAAGGCTTATAACAGTCTGATTTTCACAACCCAAGAGAAAGGGTAACTTCAATTCAACAAGTAAGTCTTCCAACTAAGTCTTTATACACATAAGATGTGTAGAATAATGAGTGGTGAAAATATACCCAACTTTAGTAGTGTTAAGACTTACTGAATTTTGTTTCTTATTAATTCAACTTACACACAACTATTACCCAAAAAGAAAACCCCACCAGATATGGATATTATCTCCTTAATACTTCCGGACCAATCCACATCCGTATAGCCAAACAAATTGATAATTTCTAATCTACCATACCTGATTCCAAAATCTATTGTGCCTTTGATATATATGAGAATTATTTTTCCATCCAATAGATGTGATTCTTTTGGATCACTTTGGGATATTGAACATAATGTAAAACCATAAAAAATATACAGTCTTGAGGTAGTCATATATAAAAAACATTCAATCAGTTTCTGAGACCCTTTAGTGTCAACATCATTACCTTATACTTCATTAGTCAACTTAGTTCCCACAGAAATTGGTGCATAAATAGGTTTCTAATTTTCCATTCCAAATATCTTAAGAAGTTCCTTTGCATAATTTTCTTAATAAATAAATATGTGTTTCTTATTTTATAAGATATGTAACCAAAGAAAGCATTTAATTTCACCTATCATGGAAATTTTAAACAACTCTTTCATCTCTTCAACAAACATTTCACACATTCTTTAATCATTCCCAAAAAATACTATATCATCAACATATTCAATTATAATGAATGAAATATACTAACATTATTTGATGTTAAAATTACTATCGACCCTTACTTTCTTAAAATTAAACATTCTTAGGAAATTATTCAATTTAAAATAGCATGCCCTCCGAGCTTGCTTTATCCCATACAAGGATTTATTGAATTTAAAAACATAACATTAATTTGTCCCAACATCAAAGCCACATGGTTGTTCAATTTAAATTTCTTCATCAAGTTCTCCATTAAAAAATTATAACTACATATCCATCTAAAATATTTTATAAATTCATTTTGAAGTAATAAAAATAAACATTAAAATTATTTATAAACATTCCATAAGAGAAAAATTATCATCAAGGTCAATGCCTTCTATCTATGAGAAACCATTTCACAAGAAACATGTTGTGGTCCTTATCACTTCACCATATTAATTAAACATGTTCCAAAACACCCACTTTATACCAATAACATTTTTTTCATTTGTTTTATGTTTGAGTTCCCAAGTATCATTCTTATAAATCTAATAAAATGCTTCATTCATATTCAGAATCTATTCTGATTGCTCAAAATCATCATTAACATCATTTAGCTCAACATTTGAATATAAAGATTTATGGATAATAACTTTTGAAGTTATTATTGTGTGAACCTTTTTATGTTGATCACCAATTATGTTTTGAGCCTCCACTTGCCTCCTTAGCCTAGGATGAGATGTTTGAGATTCTTCCACATCACTGTAAATAGATGCATCTGATTCTTTTTCTTGAATAGGATTATAGTTGTTTGTATCCTTGGAAGACCTCTTACCAAAAATTCTTTCATCCTAATCACATTCCATATCTTCATGATTTTTTTAGAATCTACCTCATCTATTTCAAAAAAATTTACATCAACTAAATCAACTAATCTTTCTATATCATTGTTGAAATATGTAAATTCTCTTCCATCTAGGTAATAGCTAAGAAAGATTCTATCTTCACCTATCTAATCAAACTTTCCAAGGTTTCCACATTAGTTCTTTATGATGCATGGAATCCCAAAAAATCTTAAATTCTTTAAACATGGTGTTTTTTCATTAAAAATTTCACAGGGAGTGATATCAAAACTTGGATTATTGAAAAATTGGTTCTGAATATAAAAAATTGTTCTTATGTCTTACCTCTAAAATTAATGAGTGAGACCTTGTTTAAGTAACATAATTCCCCAATTTCAACAAAAATTCTATTCCTCCTTTCAGAAATACTATTTTTAACGGTGTGTATGTTGTACTGAACTCATAAAAAATTATATGTTTTTCAATATAATTCTTGAAATCTTCATTCATTTACCCACTACCATTGTCCTTTCTCAACTTCTTCACAGAATACCAAAATTCCTTCTCAGATTTTCTCTTGAAACTTGTAAACATATTTAGAGCACCTAACTTATGATTCAAATACACAGCATAAGTAATTTGAGTAAAATAATTAATTAACATAATGAAGTACTTATCTCTGAAAGTTGATTCTTTGATAATCGGTCCAAATATATCATAATATATAAGTTCTAGGGGTTTAGTTGGACAAATATCAACTTTATTATTCAAAAATATTATAATATTTCCTTTCTGAAAAATTGTACAACACTAATATCTTCTTATTGACATGTTAAGAGTACCACATGCACTTTCCCTTTTGATAAATTTCTCATGTTCATCTGAAACATATGTCCCCAAATTTTATGCCATCACTCATATTTTTACATTGTTCTTATGTAACGTGAATTATGATCTTCACAAAATTGAATCAAATTCTAGTTTTTATATTGCCCTATGGTAAAAAATTTCTATATTCCCCTCTTTTCATAACAAAACCATCATTTGTAAAGCAATGTTTATTTTCTTTATAAAAAGATGGGAAATACTCAACAGACTGTGTTTCAACCCATCAATGGATAAATATTTCATGAATTTCAACTTTTCATCCACAATAATAATAGATCCAACAACTTTGATTCTTAGAGATTGATCATTAACAAATTTCACTATTCATTTTTTAAAGTCTTTTAGATTCTTTAAAAGTTTAAAATCTCTTATAATTTGAGAAAAATAACCACTATAAAAGATGAAAGTTTGTTCTCCTTTTGTAACTTTGAGTGTAGTTTCTACAACAAGATATTTTTATTTCCCTTTTTATTGTTCACCTATGGCTTCTGAGAAATTTTATAAAACTTTTGTTGTGATGGTAACAAAACAAGGAATCCTTTTAAAATAGGACTATGTTATTAGAATCATTCACAAGATGTTACAAAGGTTGTAATCTATTTTTAACTTTTAGAATATCCTTATTTGTTTTATTCCGTTGATAGGATTGACCGCCCCCCCCCTAAAACCTTGCCTTCTGTAATTCATTCACATATTTTTCATAGGCCCAAATCCACCATAATACAATCGTTACCCATTGAATGATTACTTTACTCTATAAATTCCATACTTTCAGGAGTTTTTAACATGTTTATCAGAAACATTATTATCTTTCACATCATAAATTTTTTGTTGCACTAACCTTTTTATTTTCAGCAATAGTTGAGTCTTATAAATTTTCATGATGAAATCTTATGACACTTACAATATCATTCATCCTTATAAAGAAGTCACCAAAAGATTCATACTCACCAATTTTAAGATCTCCATAATTCAGCATCCAAATTTGTAAATTGGATTTATTCACCTTTTTATTACCTTCATAATTGTTCTTCAACTTTTCATAGTTACCTTGGGAAGTAAAAACACAGTTCGCTCTTAGAAAGTCACTTTCAGAAAGTGATGAGAGTAAACATTCTTATCTCTTCCATCATTCTCATGATTTTTATTATCCAAAAATGTGAGAGGAAAATTTTAATTAATAGGAGGAAATTGATCAGTAGATTCTCTCAAAAGATCCTACTCATGAGACATAAGATACATAAACATTATATCCTTCTATATATGAAATTTATAACCATTGAAGACAATAATACCCTTATTGTTCAAAAAAATCATATTCTCTAGAATAACTTCTCCTAATTTTTTTAGCAATGATTAAATGAAGGGAAAATTCTATCTAATACCAATTGATATTTCCTATCTAGGATAAATGTATCACTATGAGGGGGAGGGGTTGAATCACTAATATATTTTTCTTTTCAAGTTTCCTTTATTTTTTAAAAAAATTAAAATCCTGTTAAACATTTATAACTTTACAAAAAACAAATAAATCACACATCCAAAAGAACATAAGAATTTATTAGGTCCACCACCCGAAAAGTGTATCTATGTCCTTAATATGGTTTGTAAAAAATCCAATTACACACAGTCCACTAAAAAAATCCTTTTGTGTGGATAGAAACAAGTAGGATATACCCTTACACTTGTATAGAACTACAATCAATACAATAGTGCAAGTTATTTTTATATAAAAATGATATTATACAAGTTTGTGTAAAAAGTAATGAAACCTTCACCAGTTGGTTCAAATCAAGTTACTATAATTCCTTATCAACTCCCCCTTATGAAATTCCTCAAAACACAATTCTTCACTTTCCTACCCAACAACAGGTAATAACTTTACTTTTGGACTTCAGATAAAAACTCAATCTAATGGCTTATTTTGATTCCCCAGTCTGATTGATCAGTCTGAAAAATAGATAAAAAAAATAATACCCCAAAAACAATCTTGAACCACTTATTCTTTCCCTAGAAACCTGCATTCGATTTATCGGTCCAATCTGATACCACTAAATTTGATCATCCTTCTTATTCTTCTATCCAGAAAACTTCTTTTGGAATACTCTATTTGGAAAGTCCTTCTTTATTAAAAAAACTATGCCCTCTCTCTCTAACTTTTCACATGAATAGTTCAATATTTACAAAGTATAATGTACTTTATACTATTTATAGGTTTTTTTAGAGAGGAATGGGTGGGAAATTACTTTTTTATTCCGTTCAACCAAGTTTCCTTAACTTTAAATATTATTTCCATTTCAACTACATCTTTAAATTATTTAATGCTTCTTAATCCTTCTTAAAACTTCTTGAATCTTCGAAAATAAATAGAGAGTTTCAAATTTCTAACCATTATTCAGTCTGAAATTTCATTTTTATTTTCTTCATTATCATGAGAATATATGTAGAATTAAAGACAACACATTATGATGATTCATACCAACTTTAAAGATACAAAAAATTATGAATGTCTATACCAACCAAAAAACATAAAACTTTGAAAACATTATTCGATAAACATTGTTGCAACTTTTTTATAATTACACTACTTTTATTTCTCCATAATCATCATTGTAATTTATAATGACATGAGAAACACTAAAAAACTCTTCAACATCAACTGCAAACTCCCTTAAAAACACTTCCATAAAAAAATTAAAACATATATCCTTTACTTATTTTACTCAGACTAATGATCCTACATCCAATGAAGTACAATGTCTGATGACTTATCAGTGTTAAGATACATATAATGGATCGGTCTTTGTCTCAATCTGATGGATCGGTGCCAAAGTCAGTCTAATGAGTCTTGACCTACATGGAAAATAAATTAGATATTCTTTTCATCTTGACCCAATTATAATATAATAAAACCTAATGAAAATAGTTGAATATATTTTTAATATTCTTCCGATTGATCAGTCTCAGATCTCTTAACTATCATTAGTCCCAAAAAACTCTCATATTTTGTTATCCAATGGTCCCAACAATATGATCTTACTAATCTGATTCAACACACTTATCTGTCTATGACAGAGCGGTGGAAAACCATCTATAGTGGAATAGTGTTAGAAATAACTTATTTCTTCTAGAATTACCAACTAGTGATTGATCCTTAGGACTTAATCATCTGATGAATTAGACAGTACTATGGATCAAACAATTCAATGGATTGGTCATTCAGTGCTTCTGTAAAACATATATTTCAACAACTTCATCCTATCCAACCATTATTATTCTATAAAATCCTGCTGGTATCATGAATTATTCATAAAATTTAGAAAAAATAGTATTGAAAAAGAATCATCTGAATAAATTTGTAAAGTTAAATTATTTTCCATCCTTCCATCACCTTCTCTCTTCCCAACAAAATCTCAAACTGGTTGGCATCACATTTTCTCCCCCTTTACTTTATAAGGATTGCATCACGATATTCTCTAAGAGAGATTCAAGATAAATGAAGCATAATAATATTTAGTATGGATATATTCAGACTCTAATACAACTTTTCATTTTGATTGAAACTTTCATTCCAAACCCATAGTGATTTCAATGCCCACATATATTTTGTCAAAAGAAAACTGAAACTGATAAAATTTACTATCGGAACTTCCTCTGATCTTTTGATTATGATTCCACCTTTAATTCCTATAATACATTCACAAAAAAATTACAATTTATAGTGATTTGTTTCTTAAAAAAGTACAAAATAACCAGTACAAACATCTTCCAGCATTTAAAAACAACTTCCAGCCAACTTGGTCCTAACAAATTTTCTTTTTTCACAATTTCCTCATTACTTAGCATCATGTGTTTTGTGTTAATTTTTCAATTTATTTCTTAGATAATTTTATGTTTAAAAATAAATTCATCGATTATGTTTTTTGAATTAAATTAGCTCATTTATTCAAAACTATTAAGTGAAGAAGGTGATAATTAGATATATTATTAAAAAAATACTCTTCCATGGGAGGTATAGGCATCATAGAAAAAAATTTCATGTGAAATTTTTTTAAAAGGGTATAACATAATTACATTTCTACTATTTATTTTCATCTCAAATAAAAAAATTATAGAATAAATAAATTGAAAATAATATAATAAATAGAAGAAAATGGAGAGTTTATTACAAAAAAACAAACATTACAATGTGAAGAAGAATAAGGAGGATTTGATGAGGGGATCCTTGAATCAATGGTTACCCCTATTTAAATTCATTGATAATTAGAGTGTAACCACATATCCTCTGCCCCCAAATTCCTTATTTATGAAAAAAAACTTGTAAGGATAAAAATACACATTTATAGAGGTTAGGGGAGGCTCGGTTTACAAGTGGTTACAAGTGTGAATGGGAAAAATAATTGAAATATTTTAATCTAAAATCCACCTACTTTTTGACCTCCAAAATACCTAAACCAACTATCCTTATTGAAGTATAATTTTTGGGGAATTGGGTCATCTATATTTTTTACAAATTTGAACCCAATCCAAGACCTAATATAGAATATATGTCGACAATAGTGAAGTGGTTTCCAATATGGATAATCAAATACATATATGAATTTATGTACCATTTAATCCAATAAAATCCAATATCCATTCTATATTTCCTTAATGAAATATATATTCCATTGAGTGAGGAATACTATTTCAAAATCTAAAGTTAAAATAAGTCACATAAAAATATTTTTCTCTAAAATACTATAATGCACATTGAAAGGTCAAACCAGGAATTTTCAGAAAATTTTCAAATGAATGATCCGGAATAATTGATATAGTATAAATTATATAAAGGAAAATTAGGTTTAGGGTATTAAATGAATTATTTAAATAATTTAGTTAATTAATACACTTATCTTACCTATTAACGACTACCTAATTCAAATGTACAGTGCTGACAAAATTAAGGTTTCGCCTATGGTAAAACCCATGTTCTGGAATCAACGATGTTATCAAATATATGATTTGAGGTTACTCTTAGGATACATCTCATTATTTCTAAAAAACTATATACATGTGATGTTAATATACTTAATATTTTTATAATAACAATTCTAGGTTCACCGGGCTTCAGAATCTCACGCCTTCTTAGTTCCTTGCTCTGAAATCATTTCTTAATATATTTCGAAGTCTTACATGGAAAAAATAGGGTAACTGAATTATTACCCCCTTCATGGATTTTTATCCCTAAAAAGCACAATCTTAAAAAACATTTGTAGGGATACTGAGCCTTCATTTGGATCTACTCCCAGGGGCTCTCCTGTATGCTCCCATGCTTCCAAAACACATGAACTAAGGGAATGGATTGTCCTTGTAGGATCCTCTACTATCAATCATTGATCACCACTGAGTACTCTGTGAAGGTTGATCCATCCTTAATGTCCAAATTTACCTAATCAATGACACATGTAGGATCATGAATGTATATCTTCAACTATGACACATAGAAAACATCATGTACCCACTTCAACCATGGGGGTAAGGTTAGGTGGTAAGAAACCTTGAAAACACTCCATATCATCTCAAATTATCCAATGAACCCTGATGATAACTTAACTACCTAGAAAAACCTACTCAATCATCTTCATGGTTAAAATCTCAGGAAAACATGTTCTCCCTACTCAAACTCAAAGGGCCTGTGACTTCAATCTTCATATGATTTCTATTGGATATGGGATATCCTCATATGCTCAAGTATCACCATAAGATTCTCTGTCATAATTTTTAAATCTATTTCCCAATAAGATATGCCTCTCCAATCTCATTCCAACACAAGGTTGAGCTATAGGGTCTCCTGTACTAGGCCTCAAAAGGTTCCATGAAAATCATAATGTGATAGCTATTATTATACAAAAAATAACTCCATGATTACAATAGAAGGCAAAGGTGAGTCCTCATAATGTCCACAAAATAAAAAATTATCTCTTGATAGATATTAAATATGCAATTGATCTACTTTACCTTTTTATGAGGACTTGATCCTTAATACATATTATACATCAATGAATGTTTTAAAAACCACCCTCATTGGAGATCAAGAGCATGACATCAATATAGAATAATGTGATATTGAGGTTTTTGTTCAAAATATATCCCACAATAAAATTTTAAATGAAGGTATTTGAACTCATCAATAGGGATAGACCCTGAATTTGGGAGCTCCAAAAAATTCATAGCTACCACCTCTTTGACAAGTATCAAATACAAAAAAAGGGAAAGGGGTCCCATTATGAGAGGAAGTTAAAACTTCTACAATTGATGAAATATTTACCCTATATAAGTAAATGATACAAGAGTTAATGGTACTTAATAATTATTTATTCATGTACAATTTTATCACTGGGTATATGCTCTAAATAAAGACTCGCATTCAATTTCCAAAAAATATCCATCCAAAAGAAAAGCCTTTTATACTAACATGAGTATTTCCAAGTCATATACCTACACAGAATCTATATAAACAATTTATCTAGATATAATTTATGAATAATATAATAAATTCCCTCAATTTGGGAAGAATATGGAACTATGTGATGATAACTACCCCAGGAAACTCACACTGCTTGTCAATAGAAAACATAAGAGGGCCCACCATGATAGGCTTTTCCCATGAGTATCCCTAGTCCAATGCCTACCCAAACAGTTGTTCTATCAATTCACATTGACACTATTAATTCATTTGTAACTTTAATGGAAGTCATAGAGTGGGGGAATGAACTAGTGAAATCAGAAATAAAATCGTACCCTAAATGGGTGGACGCGACTCCTCCTCCACTAAACTTTAAAAATATAACTTTTCCAAAATTAAATAGAACTAGGGACCCATAGTATAATTTGATACATTTTGTATCTTTATGTGATCCTGTAATGGTAACCCTCAAACAATTAGAGAAAACTGTGATCAGGTGCATCATACATACCATGGGTGGACCAACATTGATTTGGTATAACAATTTTCCAAATAAAATGATCATAGGATAGAAAGAAATATGTAGGAATTTACAACACCAATTAAAATACACCTTGATTTATATGATATCCATCGACTTATAAAATTAAAAAAAAATGTGAAAATGAGAGATAATAATACATTATCACCAGGTGGAAAGGTATGATCCTCTTCTTGAACATGTAACTCCCTCATGAGTAGTTTCTATGTATCTAAAAAATCTCTATGATGAATTACAAATAGTAATCATAATGGTCAAGTATGTGGGAGGATTTTTTTAGCTTGATATAACCACATATAGGATGATATATTCCCATTAATGGATCAATCCCAAGATTCATCTAGTTCCAATAGCTCTAAGAAGATAACCAATAAATAAGAAAAAACAATAGTTACACATTACCCCGCTCTGACACTTGATACTACTCTTAAACCTACATAATATGGCATTATTACCCTTCCTGAACAAAAAAAATAAAAAACAACAACAATTAATTCTTCACGAAGGGAGAAAATAGAATATCCATAAACTATATAAAGACTAAAATAATTTTTTTTAATCTTTCTATGATTATAAAGTACATTGATATTTTAGTTAATACATGTAAAATAATTTTAAAATGTTTCTAGAAACTGGGTATCATTATTAGGTCATCCTAATTGGTCATTAAAATTATAACCTTTACCAAAAAAGTTTGGGATACACAATCCATAGTGTTTTGTCTTTAATGAAATCCTTAAAAAATAGTAGATTCAAAAAAATATAAATTGGGTAATCCACCAATGCAAGTAGATTACATTTCTATAATCTCACTATAATAAGAAGGGGAATAGAATAAAGTACATAGTTAGGTTACTCAAATTTCTTTAATTAGATGAATATAAATAATGTCAACAGAGTGCACACCATCCTTAAGGCACAACTGAACCTGCTAGTTAAGTAGCTAGTTTCATTAGAAATGTTGCAAAAAAACATCTTTAGCACAAAAATATCTCTATAACTATACTTCTAAAAACCAGGGTGGTATGAATGAAATAAATAGAGTACATGATATTGTGCTTGTATCGATTCCCACTAAGGTATAAATATACTCATATTTTATGCCTTCGGTATTGGGTGGATGTTCCCCATCTATCCAAACAATTAAATGGGAATTGTACCACCAAATGGAACCCTCACTAGATAAAGATAATTCTTATATCTTGTTCCATTTCATTAACTTGAAAATCACTTTTTTGAAAATTAATGACATTAATATGAATTTAACACCCCCCCTATGAATCTAGGGTTAGAAGGAATAGGTCTGAAAGGGTGATGGTGTTGAGGAAAATATAGTCAACATGGATCTCAACATTTAGACCATATCCCCACTGAAACCATATAATATACCAAAACCCAATGTCAATAACTTCACTAGGTACATCAAAGGTATCATAATACATGTAAGTCGTCCTTATTGTAATCCAATTTCATCATATTGTAAGAAAAATAAAAAATTACATTCACTCTATAGGAATCAGAATGTGGGAAGGAAGGATAAATCCAACACAATAGTGATGAAAAGATTCCCAAATTTTGAGTAAGAAAAACCATTTATAGAATAGGAAAATATTTATCCCAAGAAATAATCCAATGAACAACTTAATATTTTGATGTATAGAAATCTGCATATAAATGTGATATTATTAAAAAACCAACTCTTATTCCAAAAAATATTTTAATCCTAGGTAACCTTATTTTTAAACGAGATGTGGGAGGAACTTGTAGAGGCCATTTTAATCCCTCAATAATTGGAATTTATGGTCACTACCACTGAAGCATACCACATGAAGACTAATCCATTGAAACATCATGTATCTATCTCCTTTATAGAACAAGATACATATAGCATAGTTCAAGGATACATCATGAAGTTTAATGTATATGAAAATCTTAACAAGGTATATATCCATTAGGTTTTGATTGAAAACATATTTAGAATCGATCTCATGCCAGTCCAAAAACCCTATAAGTTGGGACACATAGAATACGATTTATCTAACTCTAAGTTAATGATCCGGTGGTATGAAATGTGTGAATAGAAGCCTATTGGGTAAATTAAAATTAGATATCAATATGGGGATCTCATCTATGGCTCTAAATCCATGATTTTATAACAAGATAAAAATTTAAATTTCCTATTCTAATGAACTTGTTTGACTCAACATACAATTGTTCCTTCATTAAATCATTTGTGTCTCAAATACATTGTTGATGGAAGAATTGAGATATTTTATAGTGATAAATATCCTTTGGAATCTTATGATTTTATATACATTGATTTCGGATTGTACCAAAGTGGAGGAAAATAGCCCATGATTGATAATTTCAATCAAGTCACTACTCTAAATGGTTTATAGATAGCCCCAATTAATTGCATCATTGATATCAATGATGAATATGTATTTTCCATTAATAAAATTAATCTGGTAAATTCTAAGTAAAGAATATCGTCCCAAATATTCATGATATTGGTAAAATCAATCGAATATAGCATCATATAATGGGGTGAAAATTCTAACAAACAAAAAAAAGTATTATATGAAAATTCCCAATAACCTTCCTTAATATTTAATAGCCTAAGAACCATCACATGTATTAAGTGATACCACCATATTTCCCATGAATAAGTAGAATCTCTCATATCTCTTGAATTATAGTATATCATTATAACTTCTATGATGGGTAGAAATAAAGAAAAATAAGAGCATGTCCAGAATGTCCCTGAAAATGATGCTCAAATATTTGTATCCTTATAATCTAAAAATTTATCCTTACTATTGGTAAATGATAAAAATCCTCCAATATAATCTCCTTAATAAAAGGATGCTAACATGAATTTTTCCAATGATACAAACATAAAATAAGGAGATATTATCAATAATTACATTGATTATGATGCTCAAATATTATCCCACCTTAGAATCTATAAAAGCCTCTTCAATATCCACATAATATAGAAATGACCTCACACTATATTATAACCTCTAAAACACTGTTCCATCACCTAATACTACTGATATGGAGGAATAAAAAGAGTAAGAGGAAGATACCCAAGATTCCCATCTTATAACCGAGGATACAATCTTTTCAATAATTGACGACCTCAGATAGTTAAATATTGGAATAGAGGAAGTCTCATCTGAAACATTAATTAGTTCTAGCAAGTCTTTAGAATAACAAGAGTCATACATATTTTTCACGAATTAAAATCCTGATGTATTCACCTATAATTATATCGTAATTATTGGAATTGATCCTGATGTAACTACTTATCATTTGGGCCTACTAGAGAATCATTTTGGTTATAAGTAGGAATCCTAGAGAACGTGTCTTACTCACGCTGCTAAGGTTAAAGAAAAATTTAAAAAGATTATAAAATTTAAACAAATTAAAGGGTTTTGGTACCCAAATAGATTTAAATGTTGTCTTAAAAAATAATAAGAATAGAAATATTTGAGTCCACATTATATTCTAGGAGCTTAATTGGTATTTCCATAAGGGTGATATCCCAGACCTAATTATAGAACTTCTTATTGATAATTGTTTTGGCTATTAGGTGCTCAACTTTATGGATATGTATTCACTATATAAAAAAAATCTAAATAGATCCTAAATATGAATATTCCACAACTTTAAGGGAACATCAAGGACTACAGCGTTATCGAGTGATTCTATTTATCCTGAAGAATGGTAAAAATTTACATTAATATACTATGTACTATATTTTTGAAACCTTATTAGGGAATACCTTTCAATAAATTGTAAAAGATTTTTTGGTTAAATACAAACTATTTTTTTGACCATTTTACCAAATTTGAGATAGTTTTTAGAACTTTATAGTAGCATATCCTAAAAATGACCCCCCCCCCAAATGTGATTTTAGGGGTTACCTGGGGAATTTTCCTCCGCTTTTTGGTACTCCATCTTGATATTGAGATAAAACTGAATAAGGATAAATAAATCCATAAAATTACATGAACCCAAATCCTATAATATTTAAGAATGCATCAAGGTAAAATTTATTATATCATAATATTCTTAAAAAACCTTTAAGTGAGGTGCTTACCCTTCACCAAGATTTTGATGAAGGGAGTCACATACCAGGTTGATGATGACTGATTGGTGGTGTTTGAAAATTTATTGAAATACCCCTCATGGACACCACTATTAATACAGTAATAAAGGGGTATATACTCATATTATATATGGTCACCCTAAATCAGTTTCTTAGTGCATTTATCATACAAAAGAATAATATTGGAAAAGAAAATAGTCTCTATTATCTTAGTAAAACCATGGTAGATAATGATACATGATATTATGATATCAAAAAAATTATATTGGGATGATATTTTAATTTCATTAAATGAGGAACTACCTAAAACATCACTAATTCCATTTGGTCTCTCATATTGTTACATACTAAATTTCCTAATGTTAGCATCATGAGATATACAGTGGGTGGTCATCCTATAATAGTTTTATATCAAATTCATAGATCAGAAACCATTCAAAGGAAAAGCATTATAAATAATTTATTACTATGAATCACATTGTAACAAGAACAACAATTTATACTTATTTCACAGTGATGGGGTATTAACCATTCATGATTATCCACAAATCTAGGAAATTTACTTTGATGGTGCCTCTAGAGTCATAATAAGAAAAATAATAGGGGACCTAAAAATCAACATGCTCGGTCTTGGAATAATTTTTATTTCCCCAGATAAGGAAGTATTTAAAAATTATTTCATGTTATTTGAATGTTTCCTCAACAATTTTCTATATTACCAAGATCTTATTGAAGGATTATAATTAGCACTATAAATCCCAATAGTTTGTCTATGTACCAAGGGTGATTCCGAGTTGGTGATCAAGAAGATTAATGGGGAATATTCCATTAAGAAATATTATTTGATTTCCCTATTTGATTATTTTTGTGGTTTGATAGAAGAATTCCCTTATGAGATGATATTATCTGAGGATCTGTGTTTAAAAAATTCCTTGGTGGACTTATTGGCTAAAGAATATACAACCTAGAAATATACAGACATAGACGAGATAGTTATCATCATTGTATGCAACTGATAAGTATCCCCACTAAACAGAAATTATAGGTAATATATTGATGAGATCAACATCACCACTAAATATGGAGATTAGATATATTCACCAATTGAAACTGTTATTGGATTTATGTCCCCTATATTCCACTACCTTCTAAGAAGTATTTTTCCATAAAACTGTGCAATGAATGAATTGATATGACATGTGGAAGTCAAGTTTTCTCTTTATAACAGCCCAAATTCATATAAAATACTCTATAAATGAGGTATTGATGGATTAATCCTCAGATGAATTATAGCAGGAGAGACTCTCACAATTATTCAATAAGTCCATGTAGGTTCCTATGGATCTCATCATTCAGGAACTGAGATATCTCTTCAATTTAGGTCTATCATATATTGTTTTCCATCAATTATACACAATTTCATAAAAAAGGAAACTTAATAACTATAAAATACATGTAAACATCATATATAACCCCTAAAATTTCCATATATCGCCAAATATTCTTGTTCATTTTCTATCTGGGGAATAGATATAGTGGGTAAATATCCCATGACTATATTCTTGTAGTTGAAATACATCCTAACATCAAACGATATCTTCTCCAAGTATCCCAAAGTTATATATGAAAAAGAAGTTGGGAAAAGGATATTATATGTTTTTGAAGGAAAACATATTCACCAAATTTTGTTTCCCTTACATGAAATTGATTGATAATGGCAATAATTATTATCTATTGAGTTGAAATTATCTATCATAAATATAGAATTCAGTCTAACCACTCAACCTGGAATAATTTAGTGTAAAAATGACTAGATTGAGGCTTTCTAAAAGAATCTATCTAATTCAACCCAAAATATGGTGGAAAACGATAATGGGACCGAGCCCAAAAAACATCTACATGCTTTGTGGTCCTATCATACAATGACCAATACTACCATGCAAGAAACCCCATATTCACTTGTGTAAGGGTTATAAGATATTATTCTTATAGGGGTCTAGCTTCCCTTTCTCCACAATTCCATATAAAATCAAATATTTGAATATAAAATGTCTCAGAAGTGGTTGGATTATTTTGAATGAATCGTTGAGAAGATGTTTCAAAATTTTCCCAATATATATGTTCATCAAAACCGAGTTGCATTATTTTCAATAATATTATTTTTCTTTGTTCAGTCTTGCAATGAGAGTTGGTATTGGTCCTCATAAATCTAATGATACTAGGAAGGAAACCACTGATGCTCAAGACAAATTTTTAGAGACCTTACATTAAACCCAAGATTTACTCTAATGGATATTACTCAATGGAAACCATTCATATATAATACATTACACTGACTACCAATGAAGTCATTTTTAAGAAATACTTTGGATAATTTTCAAATTTTTTCACATGGGCCTTATAATAAGACCTTAAACATTGTTACATGATCATCCATGTCACATGTTTTTATACCTTATGCCACAAGTCCAAGATGCATGACCTTAATATGTATAGCATATCATTATCACCATTTGAGATTAAACAACATGGTTGTATTCCTATTCTCATGATGTAAATCTACATGAAAAGATCTTCATTATGTGACCTTAAAATACATGGTTACCATCCTCACTATAATATTTTTAACTATATAGTAAACATCTTCATCACATGAAAATAAACTGTATGAAAACCTATGTATCATGGATTCCAAATACTATGATATATAATGAAAACTCACTTTTCTTGTGACATAGTATGGTTTGGGTTATTCTCCAATTTCATCTTATATTATACAATGAGAGACATGCATATAATATTATATAAATTGGATGATTAGCCTATTTGGAATAATTTGTATTACCATTACCGATAATGAGAGGAAAAATGGTTTACCCTTCATGATACTAATATACCTAGACTGTTTCATTCTACACATCTAAATTTTTCTATATAAGAGCTAGATATGTATAGGAATAATTTTTGTAAATATTATTGAGACCAAATTATATCAATGGATGTCTCCTTTCATATGTTATATATCTATACAAGAAGATTCATTCTTAAGAACTCCCTTCTCATTAATTCTATTTATTATAAGATACATAGTGATACTGTGATCTTATATCATAGGTCCAACTGCAAACCCAACGAAAATAATCACTCTCCCTTTTTCTCCTATATTTTTGCTATATCAATTAAAAGACGGTTTATAAGAATTACGTTTCGCAATATTCATACAATGACTGAATATTTAGTGTTTTTAGTGCCTATATACGAGGCACAATTAAAAATCATATCATCCAAAAATACATACTCTCCAACATAGAAGATTTTTCAAGTAAATTTATTTATGAGCCTACATTGAGAAATGAGGGAACATAAAAATTCCAATATCATCGAATTGGTGATATAAATATAGATCTATAATATGTTAAAATATAAAAAAAATTAATGGAATTTTCAACCTCATCATACAAAATTATGCTTCATGATTCATGGTACACCACCATGACTTTAAACTACTTAGAGAGCCCTCCCACACATAACCTGGCCCCCTCACATGGGATCTAGATCCATGTGAAAATTCCTAATGTATGGTAGTTACCTAAACACACATCAAGATAAAATGAAGGTTTCTAAGTATTATATCCTTTCATTGGGATCCTTCCTAAAGTAAAAGGTATATAAAAGTATTGGCTCTTTTTATATTAAGATATATATATATATATATATATATATATATGAACAATAATTAAAGACCAAACCAAAAACCTAATCCTTTCAACCCCTTTTAGGGAAATCATATCAAACAAGTGATGGGGAGAAAAAACCAAAAATGCCTCCATAAATCATTATGAATTCATCCTCTTCATAAACCACACTTTTTTAAGAATATTGAATTTTTCTAGACCTCCATTTTTATCATTAATGAGTGAATTCAACTATCAAGTACACTTCCACTTGACTATGCATATATGCCCCATTATGGATCTATATAAGCACATCTAAAATGGAATAATAGCCAAATGAATATTTACCATGAAGTGAAATACCCTCTAATTTCAGTATGAATTCATATCACCATAGGGGAAATATTTTTTAAAATTTATCCTATAGTTACCCCCACGGTACATGCTTGACATCCATACTCCTGATCAAAGAACCTTAATTTGTGAGTTGATATTACTGCTTCATATCAAATTTTTTTTACGTCATTCTTAACATTTGGTAAAAAATTGGGTTATAATTATTATTCATTACGTCCATGCATATAGAAAATAAATTGTGTGCACCAGACAAATTAATACAGTTTATGTTGGAATTAGGATCTCTATTTATGTCGGTTCAAATTTCCCCATTTTCCAAAAAATAGATTTTCTCAACCAATTTTGGTCTGTGCACTATGACTATAAATTAATGTACCTCGACTGTAATATATTGTATACTGGTATTAGGCTCCCCATTCACAATGTTCTTTCATCAAATCATTTTATTGGTTTTCTAACTTCACATGTGGTTAAAACTACATAACCATAAACTCAGCATTTTTTGGTCAAATATGTATGAAACTAAACTCTTTCACATTTATGTTATAGAGAATAATACCTTAAAACTATATGTTAAAATAGATAAATCCTTTTATCCAAAAAATCATGAAGGAAAAATTGATCAAAATCCAATCTGCTACTCGCTAAGACTCCCTATTTTTAGGGTATATGGAGAATTTGAGTCTAATTAAAAATGTTCACAATGCATTTAGGGATTAAAATATGTCCCTATAAAAATTTGACCCATTCTCACATGACCCACTATTTATAAAAAAATTAGTGTGGTGACACATCATATCCCTTCACATGGATTATATATCCCATACCAAGTGGCATAGAAATTTGGGATCCAAACCCATTATTGATTTTTTATTCCTTAGAGGAACTAAATTTATTTTAAAAGTGTTTGAATCCTAAAAAATAATTCCTTATATATTGTAAATTATTTAATTTGACTCCAAATGACACATCTTCTTAACTATGAATACTATGCACTCTATATTATTTGGTATAAGAACCCCTGATAGGTCATGTCAACTAGAGGAATATTTTTCCTAATAAAGATATCCTCTAATTTATATATGCCCTTACATCATTATAGTGGAAACCATATTTATAAAATGTTATATGGTCATCCCCCATATACATGTATCATATAATAACTCTTGATTTCAATTTTTTATTCTTTTATTTATACAACCCAAAATATGATTATTTAAGCCAATTAAGTACCTTATATAATACACACTTGAATATCAAGGTCATTTTAAAATAGGGAGTTTGATAGTCAATCCACCAAAAATTGATTGGTTATTACTATGTGGATCCAAATCACCTGACATGATTTTTTATGATTTATGAATATAAAGTCAATGACACTAATTCCAGTAAAGTTTCTGGTTCCTCCAATACATTTAGAAAATGTGGGACAACCATTATTGCGCTGCTTTAATTGATGATAGGAAGTGAACATATATACCTCATTAGATCACCCAATCATGATCTATAACATTATCGTATAGTGTAAGTATCTACCTATTGATTTTTCCAATCATACTATAGAACACTCTTAGAGATTTTATGCACCCATCATTAAAGATATTTGTTATTTTTATTGGGTTTATTTAGATTTAATTTTTTCTAAGATCAATTATATCAGTGGCATAATTCTCTAGCTATTAAAATTTAGTCAACTTCACCCATGTTTCCACACCAAATTTCCAACCTTCTGGTCCATACATCATGATCCTAAACTATATACACCTATTTTAGAGCTTATCAACAATAAAAATTATCCATAATGGAGTAAATTTAATAATCCAAAAAATGAAAAATCAAAGAGACACAAAACATGTGAGGTTGAAAACCAATAAAGGGGTGGGGGATATGTGTGTCCCCTCACTAGAAATACACCTCATGTGATTCATTGAAAATCGGTAATACAGAGTTTAAAAAGAAAAAAACATGTTAGGTTGAAAATATTTAAAGGGAATCGAAAACAAAATCCCAGGCCTTTCCCACTAGGCATCCCAATATGTGTCTTTGGAAAAATTATGTAAATAAAATAAATAACCCAAATCTTGTGGGGTCTATAATATGAATCAATAAGAATTTAGGATGTGATGCCTATACCCCTTGACCTAGGGAAATTTTGAATCATTTACTCATTATCTCATCCCTGGTTTATCAGTCTAGATGAATAGTGTAAAATTTATGATGACATAACATCAAGGTCCATAAAACACTTTGGAAGATTGTATCCATATTTTAATTCCCCCTTTTTATCCTTATCATATTATATCTACTCATTCATCCAAATGTACCAACTCTACTGTTATTGTGGTAATAATTATGCCGATAAACATCAATGATCCACACACATGAGTAATAATTTTGTAAAATTGGACTAGCTCTACTCTTAAAGTGTTGGTAGTAATACCTATATGCACTTTTTGTCAATTTTTAGGAGAAAATAATTCCTCTAAATAGGACAACCACAGTGTTATAGTGATGGAATATAAGACAATAACCATACATGCATCACACTCAGGAGGAAATCATCTTCAATGTATTGTTTGGTATTGATAATTTCCTTTTTTCATTAAAAATTCAATATTTGGGTCATCTCAACATACTTAGATTTTATTTCCTAAGGTTTCACAAGTTATTGTAAAATAATGACCAGAGTAAAGAAGGATTTAAAAAAATCAATAATAGAAAAGTGATTGGGGAAAATTTTGTTTTCATTTTTCAAAATAAAAGAATTAGAGTCTCCATAAGTTGGAGTCACTCTTCATTGTGATGATACATTATGAAATTATATTTATATACATATGGAGTCACTGGATCGATACCCAAACTGCTTTAATATTCTATTGAAGCCCGACCATATCCATAACCTTAGTATCCTTAGAAAGATGAATATTTTCCATTGTAGAAAAAATAACATATTTTCCCCAGATTTGATGTCTTCATGTGATTTTCTTACTTATATTATCTTATTCTTGATGAAATACAAATATTATTGGATACATATCTCAGAGATATATTTCTATTAAACTCGTTATTGATATTCATCCATCCTTTTAGGATGGTTGAGTAATATTTGAGACACTGAAGATCATAGATAATCCATTTTTAAAGAAATGTGACCTTGATAAGAATATATTATGACACATTCTCTTAATATCATCACCAAATGATCTCCTAAACAATATAATGGATATCACAATAATCAACCCCACCATATCCCAATGCGATAAACATACTATACAGTATATAATGATGTGAGGGTAGGTTGAATGTGTTGTTTTGACACGTAAAATTGATAGTGATTTAATAAATATTTTGTAGTCTAGGGAAGACCCTAGGTCGTTTCTCAAGGAGCGTTGATAGGTTCTGAGTGTGTATTTTTAATAAGAATATCAAAATAGGGGGGTGGTTGTGAAAACATTTTCAAGAAAGAAACTTAATTTAAAGAGTTATAAAGTTGAAAAACGAAGTGGATTATGAAAAATATAAGATAAATAAGGGATCATTGCTAAGTTACTACAACACCTGAAGAGTTATTCATTCTTAATTGATTATTATGTTTTAGTGTAATCCTTTGGTTGAGTGTTAACCAAGATATTTGGTACCCACCAGCCTCTTAAAGTGATGTTATTAGAACTAAATCTTGACATAACAATCATGTAGTAAAGTTCCAAACCCTTAGAATACATTACGGTTTGTAAAGGAACATTGAAATCTCAAATGTTTGGGAAAGAAAAGGGTTCTTATGTTGTCAAATCGTAACAACACAAGACACACACTTAAAACCGCACACCAATTGGTTATGAGAAAAAAAGTGTTTCAATTAAATGCATAAAAACAATTTAAGATACATATGAACAAACAATTAAAACCACAATATACACAAAACCAGTAGATAATTATGTGACGGAACTCCCTATTCAAGTGTGTATCTCCCCCACAATGATCACCCACAGCTTAGCTCGACATCGGGTGGAGGAGGGAGGTCGGGTGGAACTCCTTCTTCATTATTGATACCCCTATTAGGACAAGGGCCTCCAGAACTTCTATGATGAGGAGGAGACTCCTATAGGACTCCAAAATGGAAGATATTTTCTTCTAGGCCGAACATACAAATGAGGTTCCCATGGTTCCTTTTTATAGCCAAAACATGGCATGGTTTTGAGCACCTTGTTTTTAAGATACCAATAGTGTCTCGGTTTTAGAATAGTAGAAAGCCATATCACGACTTGAACAAAATAGAAGAGTTGTTTCATGGAATATTGAATGTGTCTCTATCGAAGTTGGAATCCATTAGATAACTCTATGGGGAGATATGGTCAAAATACCAAAACAAACTTTTGAATTAGGGCAGATTTTGTCCCCTGGATGGAATGGTTTAGATGGGCCACTATATAGCTGAATTGGGATTCAGTTCCTTGATATGAGTTGTATACCATTATGTTTTGGAGAGGACCAAAATGTTTCAGACCATTTAGATGCATTAAATTCTCATACATATCAAAATAGTGGATAGATGTCCATGGGATGCCATGCAGTTTGACCCATTTTTCTTCAGGATGATCTCTGGGCCTCCAAATAACCTCTACCTTCAATGAAAATATCAAAACAAGTATAATTGTCCTTTTTAAAAGTGATAAAATTTAATTCATTGAATAAAATATGAAGTAAAATTTATTCTTATATTTGGAATATTCATTACAAAACTTGTTTAAAACAATTGTGTAAGGGTAAAATTCAATAGTGAATCGCTAAGCGATCATAGGTCTTTAAGATAATCATTAATACCAATCTCAAATGTCCCACCAAATAAATTGGAGTTATACAAAAAAACATTCTATGCCTCCAATTACACCTCATGACAAGTTAATGGAGGCCAAACATACCCCATAATCAATTCAATCAGGTAAATAGCTTGTGTCATACCCACAAAGTTGATAGGTTCTAGAGTAGTTTCATACATATATTGCTCCAACAGTTGAATTATAGAGGGTAACATTTTAAAGGACCAACCCTTAATTATAATGATGCATTAAGTTATAAAATATAGAGAATGGTCAATGATTGATATAATAGATAAAAGTAAAAGTATAATGAATCAAGGGTGTTGTCAATAAATACACATGAGATAATAAATCTATGGATCCATGTTTCTCTCAAAATTCACAACATTATTGACTTTAAAAATGAGAATTTTTAGAGGAATTGTGTCTTATTGAATATTTGTATCATCTATAATTGATTAAAAATGAGAACCAACTTTTTTTCCAATGATCCATTCATCGTAGTATCTTGAGAAATTTCGATCTTCTACTAATGGATTGCATTGGTGAAATTGTTTATACATAAAGCTAAAAATTTTAGGAATTTTAATCAGAATAGAATGTATAATGGGACTAATTTAACATAAATAAGGATACTTACATCGTTACAAAAATTTATTGAAATCTACACAATCTGGTAAAGAATCAAGCATATCGATATGTGTGATCATTTCTTTCACTGTAAGAGCAGAATTATTTAGAATATAAGGCCCTATTGCATATTTTTAGTAGGAAATAACTTAAAAGTATTGAATTGTGTTATTAAATTCCTTATTTATTTAATATAATTACCATGGACCTAGTGAATGTAGATTCATAAGGTATGGGGACTGTGGAATCCAAAACAATTTACATATCAAGGATCTTAAATGTCAGAATGAAATATATTCAAACACATGAAATATTAGAGACATAACTTTAAAATAAATTTTAAAAAATGGACTATTTTTCTCTAGATTCCAAGAAATATTAGGTTTATAGTAACTTATCCTTATTCAATTTTTGAACATCCATGATGGTTAATCTCCTAGATGTTATGATTGGTAATGGAATATAAAGGACCTCTTGAGAGTTGGTAGTCACCAACTCCATGGTCCCTATTAGAATAAGAGAATCCCACTCCCTAGTCATTATATAACCATCAATACATTATTGAAAATCCTATATAAATGAATCTCCATAAATATTTCTTAATAGGTATCCAGTTGTTTAAGATCGTTAATAAAAGGCTCATAGATTTTCTTAAGAAAACTCAATTCCTTGTGTGATCCTTTTAGAATAGTTATATGGATAGAAACACCTATGGGTTATATGAGATCATCTAAAATATTTAAGGATTATTCAAATGTAATGGATCTGGTTTTTTAAATAGTCTTTAGAAATCATTTAATAACATTGAAATCATGTACAGTTGTCATACCTGTATTCTTTTCTTCTCTTTAATTGATGGGAGAAGGAGGGGAACTCTCTATTGATTTTTTCCACTAATGGTATAGTCCTAGAAGTATGAATCTTCACTCAAGCCAAGTAATCTTCCTAAATATCTATAGTATTGTCCCCATATCACTTAAAAGAAGATATAAACATAGATTATGTAAATCATTAACCAAGTAATACATATTGAACTAATCAAAAGTGGATTAGGAGAACTAACTATGATGAAGGAAACATCTTGTCAATGAGTTTTCTCTCTGCCTATGATTTACTACATATGAAAGAAGACTATTATGAGAGGTAAAGTGAGACTGGTCTCCCCCATCTCTTGGTACATGATCCTCATGCCTGGTAATAACTCTCATGTATCCACAGGAGATGATTTCTTTACCGCAATTGGGCTTCCAGTGGTAGTGTACCTTGGTAATTTCATTGGATGCAATTATTTTTCCACCCTCTAAAAATTGAGATAATTTATTTTATTATAAATTGTTTACTATTTAAAATAAGAGAATAATAAGAGCATTATTATGAGGTTTACATCCACATGATCAATTTTTTCCCATTTTCCTATAGACTAATTAACCACAAATTCAGTGTTTCCTCAATCTTTTATTTCCTCAACCCATTTCATTACATGGATATAGATTTTAGTTGAATATATGATCATTTATAACTCTTAGACACATTGTCTATCCTCTATATGATTGGTTTCAAAATTGATTTACCGGGATTCTTGTATATCCTCGAGTTGAGGAATATGCACATTGAACTAGAGAATCATCCATATATCTCTAACATGATAGGGATCATTATTCCAAAATTGGGATACCTCGATCCATATATAGCTTGGGGAAACTTCATCTGTATATGAAGAGGGATCTTGATACTTTGATTGCAGTTGTTTTCTAGGATTTCCCACCTCAATTAGATTATGAATAAATAGGGCTTAGGTCTCTTCCCAGTGTTGATGACGGAACTGTCTTGAGCTAATTATAGTTTTTGTATAACCTTCCACTCTAGGTCACCATATAGACCATAGTCTTGGTGGTTTTTGTGTTTTTGATACATCAACGCTATTTATATATGGATTGTCCTTTTTTTTCCATGTATTCCCCATACTAGATTCATAACAACAACATCTTTAGGAGCAATTAATAATAACATCCCTTAAGGGTATAAAGAAATATAGGATTTGTCATACCCAAGTCTTAACTTGATAGAGGAAGCTAGTGGGAGAAATTGTATCCCTGTATAAGTGACTTCTTGAGCCATTATAATCAATATTTGTCTTGATACCATCAAGTGAATTTTTGATCTCATGTTTTTTTGGAGGTGATATAGTGTGTTTTTATAAGAAGCTAAATTATTGTGTAAATCTATAAGGAACATAAGACACAAACACAATCACGCTATCTATCAATTCTACAAAAACATTGTCTCTTAAATCCATCGTATATGACATTCACTTACATTAATTGAGGTCGTTGTTAACAATTGTCTCAGTGAGGGGATTGATTTGTGGAAAGAAGATGGATTTTTGAGATAAAATTATATTCATTAGAGTTGATCCATATATTAAATATATGGACCTAATTCCCAAGAAAAATTTAATGAAAGGGAATAAACATATTTTAGGATTAAAAACTTCACTGAGTACCACATATTCAATAAAATACTTTGAGATCTATCCCCGTAGAACCTGGAATGGACATGAAATCATAAAATGGCTCATTACCCCATAAACATGGATAAAAAATGGTGGATATTTTCTAAAATATTTGATTCCAGTCCCACATTATCCCTTTATGAAAACATTAATTAAAAACAATTATCATATATTCACTCATCTATTAGAATTATAAACTGGAATAAAATATTTTCTTAATTTCATTGCTAGAAATCCAACCAATCATGAACTCTTGGGGATGTTATGATCAATGTTATAACCCAATTCTTTATATTAATGTTGTTCTAATAAACAAGAATAATTTTTTTGGATTTATAGATTTTAAATTATGTGTAATCCCATCAGGTTATTACTAATCATTCCTTTCCATTAGTTGTTAAATAATGCATTCATCTATACATCAATGTGAATGTCATCTTATGAGAAATGATCATTCACTATGACCTCTTAAGACAGTTTAAAAAATTTATGGCCTAAAGACAGTGTTCATTTATAATCCTCTCACATTTTCTTTAGTGGGATGAATTCATCATATATAGACCCAATGATAGGTTACCTACAGACTTTTTATGCATCAAATATTCTAAATCATATTTCCCTTTTTGTAAGATAAATAATTTTTGTCTAAGGTCTCCATCAAATAAACAACTCTAGAAATTTTTTATGGTGTTTTTATACATATTATTAAGAGATATAAATATCTTCTTAAATAGTGAATTCATTAGATTATAATTCAATACACGTCATACGAATCTAGTAATCCCACATCCATTCATACCCATATCCTGTATGAATTTCTCAATACTGATTCCAATGTTTTTATAAGTCGGTGGAGGAATAATGATAAATGGATGGGAATAAATGGGTCTTTGGTTTGAAATTTTGAGGCTAAAATTATACAGTACTCGTACCATGGAGCATCAGGAACATAAAGTGAATTTTAAATTCATTAATGTAGGCACCCTTGGTAAAAATATTGGATGATATCAACTTTTTATAAACACTAAACTAGGATCATGGTGTGTAGTTAATTAATATCATCATGATCTCATAAATCCTAATCCCATGAACACATAGTAGAATAAATTCTAATATGGGATACTCATGATAATTCTTCCTCAAATTTATTTCATGGAATGATAGAAAAACATTGTATGGGTGGTAAAATCCATGTCCAATAATCTAAACAATATATTTGATGAAAAAGAAGCCTCAATAACCAAAATAGAGATAAAATTATCAAGAATTATAGTTATTTAATAAAAAACAATAGTCATTATTAAATAATTCCATATATAATTTTAATGTAATCAAGTTTAGAGGAGCACATTAAGAAACTATTTGGTGAAAACTTGGGTAATATTAAACTTTATCACCCATGTATTTTAACCAAAAAATTAGACAAAATTGGGAACTTCTCTAATGATATTCAATTAGGTCCCTATAAATATATTCTATCTTAATGAGGTGAATTTCATGAGATATTTTCACAACCTATGTGCCTAACACAAATGCACTAAAATAATGGAAAAACTAGCAACTGAGTGTGTACCTCAATTTAGTGAGGAATAATAGGGTTTCCATATGTGAATAAGTCTCATACTCAGAGAAAACATAATGATAGGGAGGGGGAGAAAATTATTTATAAACACTAGAGAGAGGTTTTTTCACAATTTATGTCCATGAAATTTTAATGAAAAACATGCATGGATAACTTTCCTAAATGGTGTGCATGTAACACTTGCACAAGACTGTCGAGTAATAATCCTAATGTCCTTTTCTTTTAAAATATAAATTCATGAATATGGAACCTTGAACTCCAGATTATATCCATGTTGTTCTAATCATATCCAATCATAAGATGGGTAATTTCATAACATAATTATTCCATAAAAATGACGATGATCTTGAAGGAGGAGTAGCTCAGGTGCATAGAGGAAATTTCATAAGGTTTGGAAATGTAATATTACATAGAATCATTATGGTTCTTAAAAAAATGACCTTATGAACATCACATGCATGGAGATATAATCTATTTAATTTTCACCGGTTTGAATTACTAGTATGATATGCCACCTTCACCTAGGGTTTTTATTTTACTGATAAAAAGGACCCCTTTCATCCTTATTAACTCTTTTTGGATTATTATTTATGATCTAATGTTCTACTCACCCAAGTCTCTTTACTATGTAAAAAAATCCACTAGGTAGATTGTTCAATCCCTAAAACAAATGGAATTGACCAAAATAGAGGGTATTGGAGATCTATAATGTCCTAAAACACCACATATATTTACGAGGAACCACTTCCTACCATGTATGATAACACTTGGGTGAAAGACCCTTACCAAGGCATATAATTGTTTTCTAATCTTATAGGTGCCTTTATAGATACCCCTAACAAATGGATCAAATATTCTACTATTTTCTAAATTATATAGCATCAGTTCACCCCAACATTACTTAAGATAATACAACATAACTTATACCCAACATCACTTTGGAAAATCCCTCATCACAACACTCAATAATAACATGGGAGAAGAACCTTTACATTCACCATATCAAATTTGAGTGAAGCTCTCATCCGTTATCCCTAGAATCAATTAGGAGAAGTTATCATCTCTTTACACTAGTGTTATAGGTGAGAATCCTTATCACTCCCCTTATAATTATTTGGGAGAGGCCTCTTCTAGCTATTTATAATGGCACAAATCAGTTTTTATCCCTTTTACCAAAGAATCATGTCTTCCCTATATTTAATTTAGATCATTACTTCATCCAAATTTATCATTCGGACCACCATTTATCAAGGCTTCCCCTAAACCATCGAATATATGAAATAATTTTTTTCACACTAGTGTGATCCTATTTTGATCCTACATTCCCATGATAAAATGTGTCTCTTATGTGTCTACCTCAATATATGGGTTCCCCAAAGGGGTTTTTAGCCTCACATCCCCTTAATATTGGGGGTTTTAATTTTAAGGAATCAATGAGAATTATCATGGAACTTGCAATAACACTTTTCAAACCAAGGTGAAATCTTAATCTACTAGGGTGGTTGGTGGATTCATGAGTTCACCAGGGGAGAGAGGTATCCATAATCATATTATTACCAATATTTACTACACCAATACCCTATATAGAAGTAGGAATCCAAAATTATATTGTTAATGTGTGGAATTTTTTTCCTTTTTTTCAATTGCACCGTTACAGTGAATGAGTAAGCCTCAATGATGACAATATCAATAGTGACCACCCTATAACCTTCTCTATTTTGTTCCTAAGTGGAAATGGGAAAAAAATATAGGCCCTAAAATAATATTTGGGATGAATGAAATTAAAAAATATAACACCATGTAATATTTCCACATTATTAAGAAACATGAAAATGTCATAGTATCACTATGTTAAAATTTAGGAAAATATCCTTACCACATGAAATTAAACTACATGGTATGTTCTTGCCACCAAAAATTATACTATTTCATTAAAACTATATGGTATTTTATTCTTATTTTAATGGTATGTGTATCATTCCTATCGTAAGTTTAAATCTATCATCATCAATGTTATCTCCAACCCCATTAGTCTATATCCTTGATAGAATCACCACCTCCCCTAGAGGGCCATATTCCTCTTAGGTGCCTCATCACATCACCCTTGTTGGGATATATTCCAAACAATTCCCATATTCATGGGGACCTATCCCTTGTGATATCAACCAATCCTACTTTGTACATATTCACATCAAATTTATCTAGAGAGGGTTACTCAAGTATACATCCCACACCAACCATCACTAGGTTTACTTTATCTAGTCATCCTTACCATATGATATTTAAATTAATGGATTAATCCTTTTTATATGACCTTAAAAGTTATGACATTACCCATTATGTTTCACCAAACTTCATGAATTCTGATTATGTTCACAAGGATACATAACAAGTAACTTTCATGGGAATAATACCAATACCACATACGACTACCTCTATAATGACCCGACCTTAAAACAATACATAATATTGAATTAAATCAATAATTCACATTGAGGATATTTTTAGGTTTAGATTTTTTAAAGAATTAGGCCATAAATATTACATAAAAACTTGAATATTACATGTAGACACTACTACTCAGTATCCATTTTTTCATAAAATAACAACTCTTAAAAAGAAACATGTCTTGTTCCATGTTTTAGATAGCATGAATTTTCCTTGATCTCATCCTTGACCTTATTCATCTTTATGTCATGTGGAAAACATTTCAAAAACATAGGATGAGCATAAAAATCTTAGTAAGGGTTATAAAATAAGGAAGGAAAACATTTTCCCATCCATAAATACAAATCAATAAAACTATACTTTTTAATCATAACATAGCTTACGAAATAATAAGATTTATGAATAACACACAAAAATCCTAAATCATAAAGTTTACTTATGGAATACAGATCAAACATACATTATAGATATCATAGATACATAGAGAGTTACACTTGGAAAACCCATCACAGTATATTCCCTAAATCTCTTAGGAGAAACATCACGTTTACCTCCATCATGTTACCCAATACATTAGAGAGCTATCTTAGGCTGACCCACACTAGGTTTATCACGAAACCACCCGTATATGTAAAAATTTCCCAATAAACATAACATAATCATAACACATAACACAATTATAAATAAAAGATAATATTTCAACATTCCACTATATCAAATCAAGATATTGAAATAAATAATGCTTTATCAAATCATTTTCAAAACCATTTAAAAAAATATTTATTAATCAAAGTGTCTAATACCACTTTGAAGATTTTAAATGAATTATCATTTGAAAACATTAATTTCCATATAAATAAATCCTAAAACTCATTTTGAAAACATGGACATTAATGTGAAATATTTATAAGAATAAATATTTAAAACATTTAAAATGATATTTTAGTTAAAGAGTTTTTTAACAAAAAGATAGATACTTGAATACAAAAAATTGAGGAATAACATTTAATTAGAAAATTATAATATCATGAGAATAACGTTATTCATGAAATAATATTTCAAAGGATAGTATATACACCATGTAAGAGTGAATTGGTGCATAACCACAATGAATTATCAGTGGAAATGTAAATTGAGATGAAATCCCTTATAAAGATGGTATCCTTAAATTAAGGACAACGAAATAACATAATTATGTGTAAAAAATATAAAAACACCCAATATAAGTGGATATTAAGTGTAAAACAATCATATTTCATTCACACATATTCATAGGATGACATATTCAAGAAGTACATGTTGAACCCAAAGAATTGAAATTGGGTTAATAAGTTCCCTTCTAAAAATACGACAGCCTAATGGCGTCACATTAAAATACATAAAATGAGTTGATGAGATAAAAAGGGTATATCATCACTTGGAAATAAAATTTACATCAATAATGATATATAAGAACATATCCCAACATAATAATATGTAAATTAAAAGACATAACAAAAAGAATCCTTTTATAAAAAAGAGGAGGGTCAAAGGTTCCCTTATCGATTTGGTAAATTACAAAACATACGCCACATGAAAGAAGTATCATATAATGAAGATGTAAATACTCATAAATTAAAGTATATTACACAAATATTACAATCATGGGAAGTAAATACACCACACAAAAGTAAATAGTGGAAAATATAGCATGAATCTCACAGGAATAAAAAGTGATATGAAACCCTTTACCACGTAATAAACTAATTCGTATGAACAAAAGTTAATAAACACCAAATGAATCATAGAATACCATGAATATAATGAGAATAATGATAATATATATCAAATGGAAATACACAATACACCACATGAAATGAATAAATGGCGAACAATGGAAATCTCACAGAATTAAAAGTGAGATAAGAAAATCCCTTACCTCATGTCCGACTTGACTTGTTTGTTCCTTGTTCTTCCTGAATAATAAACTAAAGTTAATTTATACTTTATTAAGAACTTTTTTAAAGTATATTATTCCTTTTATATCACTTATTACCTTGTTATATACATTATGTAATCATTTATGTTAATAACGGTCATTTTGTCGATATTTAGTACTTGAGTAAAAAATGAACACCTTATATTTACAAGTTGTCCATGTGGCCAATAGTCCATTATATCCAGAATGAAATTAATTATTTATATATCATATATATCATATATATCCAGTATATATATATTTATTACAGTACATATCATCTAGAGGTAAGAAATGAAATGCACCGTTCATGGAGACGGTAAGTCGTACGTACGCATGAACAGTAATTTCATTTCTATTTATTATTTTAATGTAATTAAAACATAATTATACATAATTATAATATAATTCCAGTATAATATCATATATAATATCATTAACTCCATCATTTATACATCCCACATATGGCATTAATGAGTCATATCACTTTGAGGGGGCGGTAGTCTGCACTGCCTCAAATGAAATTATCGTGTTTACCCATAATGGAAACCACAAAGGTGTTATATAAAAGAAAAATATAGAAGCATGAAGAAAATATAAACACAATATATATCATATATAAATATATTTTCATCTTAATGACCACCATGATAGGCAGTAGGAGATAATCGAACAATCATCGTATTGTCAGGCGTTAGTTTTCCATGCATAGAAACATTATGTTCTTCACCCATTAGATTGAGGTGCTGTAAGTTTAGTTCGAATAATTCTCATAAAAACTTCCTAGTATATTTAGGATACTGTTTTTGTTATAAAATAAAGGAATAAAAAGAGTTTAGTGGTTGGAGATGTAAAATAAAAGAAAATAAGTTATGAGAAACTGTTACATTTAATTTGGATAACTTCCTTCAGTTTGAACCAAAAGGACTTCTTGAAGTGCCTTATGCCTAAGTTATGGATTCTAGTAGGAGGATAGGGATGTATTGATATTAATTGATCAGACTTTGGATGAGCATAAAGGCTTCAGAGGTTTGTGAAATTGGTTAGAAGTGAGGGATTTTTATAAGGGGGAAGAGGGGCTCTTTAGGAAAGTGTGATAATATTATTTTATTATATAATGTTATTTCGTTTCTAAAGATGAAAAAATCATTAGCGTCGAAGATAAGATAAATCATGGTTGAAATAAATTCATCCAATAATAATTTTACAGGTTTTGGATGTAATTTTAATATTTATAATCTTATTTATTTAAATCATTTATTAATGAGGTATATACTGCATCATTATTGTTTCATAAATAATTTAATTTATTTGACTTCTAAAAATTATAAAACAAATACCATGATTTAGGAAATCTATTTCTATTTCCAATTAATATTTATAGTCTAAAATATAACTTATATAACCCCATTTAAAAATTAATTTACTAAAAGATATTTGTTTGTATCATTTTTTCCTTTACATTAAATTAATGAATCTAAAGTGTCATTATCACTTTTAAGTGGCTCCATGGGGTCCCCAAATCGACCCAAAGATGACCATGGTTGGAAATGACTCACAAAATAAGATTATGACAAGTTTTAAGGTAATTGTTTATTATTATGATATTATTTTTACCTTGAATTACTCTATTTACCTTTAACCGCGGTAAATAAAAGTCAAAAGTTACTATTCAAAAAAATTATTTTCATCTTATTGAACCACATTTTACATAATAATAAAAAACATGTATTTATTATTTTCTAAATTCAATTCATAGAAGTGGTAAATTTTCATTTAAATGAAAAAGTATGTTTTTTAACTACTACTAAGTAGTTTCACTATTCATCAAAAATTGAAGTTTTTCAGAAAAATACGAAACATTAAGCCTAAGATATATTTGATATTTCATATTCAAAAATTATGTCTATTTTACCAAATTCAAAACATAGAATTCACATTAATTAATTTATAATTAATTCTTGTTGTCAAAACAAATAGCGTTTTTTTAAGAAACAAAAACTATCAATAGATTGATACTTGTTTATGTCCAATTTCAAAGTGTAATTATTTCAAATGACCAAAATTGGATTAAATGGTAAAAATATATTCTTATTAAACTTTAAAACCAATTAAAAATATAATCTGACCATATAAATAAATTATATTAAATGGAACTTTTGAATTAAAATACAATATTTTTCACTATTCATTAAAAAAATGAACTTTATTAGAAAAATACCAAAAAATTTACCCAAAGTAAATTTTGATGTCCCAATTCTAAAAAAAAGAATTTTATTTTGTAAAATTGAACATATAAAAGTAACCAAAACTAGATTTAAAGATGGTACGTCATCAAAAGCTGGTAAATCGACCATTTAAATAATATTAGAGTATTTATGCTTAAAATCATATTCTTTCTTATTTTAAGCCTCTAAAATTTATTAGATAAATGTAAAAACAAATAAGAAACATGTATAATCATGTTGTATTTAGTTTTATTCATTCCCACCAATACAATGGCTAGGCGTTAACTACCTTTAAAATAATATTATTATATTATTAGAGTGCAACGTATGATTTCAAAGAAACTCATTGTTCGGTATTGGGTGCGCCATCGAGCATATCAACCCCTTTGAAGTAAAATTAATATTTAATTCACAAATATTAATAAATATGAAAATTTCATATTCTTTATTTACGTGGGATGTTACATTCTTCCCCCCTTTTGGGAATTGCGTCCTCACAATTTTAAAATTGGGCTCAGAAACTTCTTTGAAAGTCCCACATCGAAAAAAGTCAACAAAACTATCACTTTAAAATAAAGTAAGAGAAGTACAAAGGTCACCCAAGAGAACCCCTACTAGCATTCCATGTATGAAAACATGGATATGGAATAGAAAACAAACGGTCAAGTTCTGATGGATAGTGATATAAAACATGATTAGGAGAAAGTTAACCACCAGAAAAATCACAAACATGTGATGGGTTCAACAGACCTTGATTCCCTAGTAGGAAAAGTTAACATAAAAAGTTTTTGTTTGAAGTTAATTTTCATAAAGTTGAGGAATTTATTTATGATCTTAACTAAAAACATAGTAAAACATAATTACTTGTCATGTAGACTTTCATCCTTTACTAAATTCCTACCACAAACTCATCTTTTCTCCAAACGACGAGTATTCAAAATGACTTGGTCACATTAAAAGTGCTAGAATCAACTTATAGAGTATCTCATAATCCACAAAATATGAATTATATATTTCCCCTATCTTTAGATGTCAACAAAAACCAAAATGTTTTGTACAAGATCAGATAAAACCCAAAAAGGATAAACTTTTACAAAAGAAAAACTACACTTAATCCCCAAATTTATCAAACAATACCCAAAGTTCAAGAATGACCATTCAATACACAATTTTCCTTAAAATTAATCAAAATAATCAAAACTAATATTGAAACCCAAAACATAGACGGATTTAAATCACAATGTCTTCTTCAGTAAATCTTAATATTTATCCCCAAAAACATAGACTACCCTTAAGGTCTCATAATAAAGTGTAATTAACCTAATTATATATTCCCTATGATAGTTTAATAATTTCCATAAATTACCCAAATCACCTTATGTCCACAATAAAAACATATATTATTCTAAAATAAAATATCAACCATTATTCCAGAATTGAAATCCCATTATATTATATATTCCTTAGGCATATAGTGTTTTTTCAAAAGAGATAACGTATTCAACAACAACATATATCACTTAATCACTAAATAATTTTTCTATACAATTTATATACATTTGATAAAACATAAGTTCAAAAAATCAACTTATTCTTGTTCCATAAAATCATTTTACTAAAATAATAAGCCATACTTACCAGGGACTTCAAGTAGGAAAGTGGTAGGCGATGCGCCCTTGTCGCCTTTCAGTTGTGGGTTCGATTCCTGAAGCCTTGCCAAATGCGATAGGTTGCCACCCATCCTACGGGTTTTCCTTTTCATAGAATTAAAAAATAACCCTAACATGTTTTAACTTCAATGGTTTCCTTAAACCTCTCATTTTCATCCAAATTCATTACGATCTGAACATCATAATTCTTAAAGTCTTATTTCACAACCATATTATAAAATAAAATGATCCCCAAAATGAAAAACAGCATACCTTGATCATGGTGTCCATTTGGTTCCATCATCATCTTGTTCACGTAGGTATAAGGTCCATGCATTGTAACAATGATTTATAGATCCTTAAAAATAATTTTCTTCCTCCATCCAAATACACCTTGTAAAACATGGGTAATATGGGTGTTCACAGAAAAACAATTTTAGAAAATAATCAGGTATGACATATAAATTCAAAACATCTAATAAAACATGATTTCTATAAAACAATCGGACCGAATTTGAGTTGAAACATTCAATTAAAGGTCCTTTTAAAATACTATAAGTATGTGTTGAGAGAATATATTGTAAAAGAAAATATAAATATGTTGCACAAGGGTCTCCTTCTTCAACACTTTTTTCAAAATCATAATATGCTTCTAAATCTTTTGATAAGGTAAAATATTTTTAAATGCCTTGATAATATTTACCTTTCTTGAAAATATGAGAATATTGTGAAAATATAATTTGTTTAAATACAAACCATGATCCACAATGATAATGAGGTATAGTGGAGGAATTTGATATCTCAAACAACTTCTTTTAAGTGAGTTGTATGCTAGAGAATGTTTCACAATCATCAGAACATGACTTTGCAATAATTATTGCAAGCAATTCTTCAGGAAGAGATAGGAATGTCATTTGAGATCCTCCTCCTTCCATTTATAACTGACTTTCCAGGATCTAAAAAAGTTATAAAACTAGGATTTAACTAAAATAATAGACCTAGGGACTAACCTTGTGTTTGACAAAATTTCCTAATCCCTAAAGTTTTCTAAACCTCCCTTTGATACCAACTGTAAGGACCCAACATTAAAACATTACATAATATTGAATTAAATAAATAATTCACATTGACGATATTTTCAGGTTTAGAGTTTTAGAGAATTAGGCCGTAACTATTACATAACAACTTGAATATTACATGTAGACACTACTACTCAGTATCCATTTTTTCATAAAATAAAAACTCTTAAAAAGAAACATGTCTAGTTCCATGTTTTAGGTAGCATGACTTTTTCTTGATCTCATCCTTGACCTTATTCATCTTTAAGTCCTGTGGAAAACATTTCAAAAACATGGGATGAGCATAAAAGGCTCATTAAGGGTTATAAAATAAGTAAGGAAAACATTTTCCCATCAATAAATACAAATCAATGAAACCATACTTTTCAATCATAACATACCTTACAAAATCATAAGATTTATGAATAACACACACAAATCCTAAATCATAAAGGATACTTATGGAATCCATATCAAACATACATTGTAGCTATCACAGCTATGTATGGAGTTACACTTGGAATACCCATTATAGTATATTCTTTAAATCTCTTAGGAGAAACATCACGTTTACCTCCGTCACGTTACCCAATGCATTGGAGAGCTATCTCGGGCTCACCCACCCTAGGTTTATCACGAATCCACCCATATACGTAAACAATGACCAATAACCATAACATAATCATAACACATAACACAAGTATAAAGGAAAGATAACATTTCCACATTCCACTATATCAAATCAAGATATTAAAATAAACAATGATTTATCAAATCATTTTCAAAACCATTTAAAAAGAGATTTTTGAATCAAAGTGTCCCATACCACTTTGAAGATTTTAAATGAATTATCATTTTAAAACATTCATGTCCAAATAAATAAATCCTAAAACCCATTTTGAAAACATGTACATTAATGAGAAATATTTTTAAGGATAAATATTTAAAACATTTAAAATGATATTTTAGTTAAAGAGTTTTTAAAAAAAAATATAGACGCTTAAATACAAATAATTGAGGAATACAATTTAATTAGAACTTTATAATATCATGAGAATAAAGGGATTCATGATATAATATGTCAAAGGATAGTATATACACCATATAATAGTGAATTGGTGCATAACAACAATGATGTCTCAGTGGAAATGTAAATTGACATAAAATCCCTTATAAAGATGATATCTTTAAATTAAATATAAATAAATCACATTTTTATGTGTGAAAAATATAAATATACCCAATATAAGTGGATATTATGTGTAAAACAATCAGAGGTCATTCACACATATTCATTGGATGGCATATTCAAGAAGTACAAGTTGAACCCAAAGAATTGAAATTGGGTTAAGAAGTTCCCTTGTAAAAATACAACAGCCTAACAGCGTCACTTTAAAATATAGAAAATGAGTTGATGGTATAAAAGGGTATCTCATCACTTGTACATAAAATTTACATCAATAAGGATATATAAGAACATATCCCAACATAATAAGATGTAAATTAAAAGACAAAAAATAAAGAAGTCTTTTTTAAAAAAGAGGAGTGTCAAAGGTTCCCTTACCGATTTGGTAACTTACAAAACATATGCCACAAGAAAGAAGGATCATAAAATGAAGATGAAAATACTCATAAATAAAATTATATTACACAAAGAGTAAAATCATGGGCAGTACATACACCACACAAAAGGAAATATTGGATAATACAGCATGAACCTCACGGAAATAAAAAGTGACATGAAACCCTTTCCCACCTTGTAATCAACTGAGTCGTATGACAAAAATTCAATAACCACCAAATGAATCAGAGAATACCATGAATATAATGATAATCATGATAATATATATCAAATGTAAGTACAAAATACACCACATGCAATGAATAAGTGGCGAACAATGGAAATCTCATGGAATTAAAAGTGAGATAAGAAAATCCCTTAACTCGTGTCCGACTTGACTTGTTTGTTCCTTCTTCTTCCTGAATAATAAACTAAAGTTAAATTATACTTGCTTAAGAACCATTTTCAAGTTTATTATTCCTTTTATATCACTTATTACCTTGTTATAAACATTATGTAATCATTTATGTTAATAATAGTCATTTTGTCGCACATGAGCCTCAGCCTAGTTTGTGAGGTATCCTCAAGTGCATCCACAAGACCTAGGTTCAAAAACATGTAGAGGCATATTTCCAGGGGTACTGTAGTATCCACTGTAGCAGTACTCTACACTATGCGGGTAATGTTCAAGAACTGTTTTTTCGATCCGTTTCCCCTCTGTGATGATGGAGGACCGACACGCCCGACTGTCGATCTTGAGGATGGCACGACCCTGCTTGATTGCTAAAGTCGTGTACACCGGTCTTTGTTTTGAAATGACCAATGGTTCCATATCCAATGATATGTGGAGCTACTTTCCAAAGGTAGGCGTCCGCTGGGTGGTTTGGCTAGAGATGTTTAAGAACTCACATTGGTCGAGAGGATGGGAAGTTGGGCTCATCGCACCCTTTTTGGGGGAAATTATTGCATGTTCCGTGACTCTATTATAGATTTAAGACATATTAATATGTTCGTGAATCTTTGGTTTATACCCAAACATAGTATCCACAGATTCAACCCTGGTGGGAAATGGTCAGCTGAACGCAGGGGTTCGATGTCATTTATGCCTGAGGTTTACCATCCCTCATTTGATTAACGACCCTAAAGAGTCTGGACTCACTGAGGCGGCACTAGGAGTGGTGCAGTGAAACAGAGTGAAAATAGTCGGATCGACCAGTTGTTAGGCTTGAGCCTCAGAGAGGCTTCCTACGTATCCTGTCTAGAAGGCAGGGATCAAAGTATATGTAGTTTGAATGTATAGTTTATCATCATGTGGGATGAAGGCGAACCGACGCGAAGGTTTTCAGAACAACCGGGTGGTGGGTTTGAACCTCTGGGAGGCTTCCTATGTACCCTGCCTAGGAGGCAGGGATCAAATTCCACATAGTTCGCATAGGAGCGTCGGAGAATTGACGTGGATGTGGACCCGGGGGTCCGATGGTGATCGGGCATGAACCTCTTGGAGGCTTCCAACGTACCCTACTAATGAGGCATGGATCAAAGTCCTCGTAGTTCGCTTAGGAGCGTCAGAGAACCGACGTGGATGTGGACCCAGGGGTCTGATGGTGATCGTGGTTGAACCTCTTGGAGGATTCCTATGTACCCTACTTTGGAGGTAGGGATCAAAGTCCTTGTAGTTCGCATATAATTGGGGCTTATGCTCTAAGGCAGCCCATAGGAGGATGTCATGGTCAATGCTTACTCTAAGCCCACGTGAGTCATGCTCGGTGTGAGAAACAAGAGGCAGCAAGGACCAGACGATCACGTCGCGAAAGATGCGCCCGTGAGTAATTGAGTGGGGCTTATGCATAGAGCATACCATAAGGTCAAGGCTTACTCCTAGGTGGATTCCCAAGGCGATGGATTGGTTCTTACACTCTGAGGAGGCCCAGAAGGTCGAGGCTTACTCTGAGATGGACGCCCATGGCGACAAAAAGCAGCGGGAGAGAGAAAGGGGGCTGCTCCTATTCCCATCATCTCTCTTGTAGTGCATGAGGGATTCCTTATGATGGGTATTTTACTACCCCTGAGGAGCCCTGAACAAGTGGAGGGGCAGAAAGGGGACTCCCAAGCTCATACTCCACATTACTGTGGGAATGTGAACCTAGGAATGCTTTGAGAATCTGCTCAAGGGTCTGGGAAAACCCTTCGCCTCGACTTACCGTGGGTATGTGAACTCGAACCGATGCACTGATTCTCCTGAAGGTTACATCACACGGGTCTGGCGGCTCTAGTGGAGGCCTCTGCTCGGGGCCGATGAATAGGCCAATGAGGGAGTCACGGAGGATCGGGTCGGATTGGATGGATTTTATCTGGCTCGGGGAATGGGAACTCCGAAGGCTCTGACGGGCCACACGTATTAACGAGTGGAGGATCCCTTAACGTGGGGAAGTTCCACATGGATGGAGAAGCCATCCGCGATCTAGGTTGGCCCGCAGACTGATTGGCATCCCGCGAACCAGGGTGGTCAGCGGAGTGGCGGGCATCCCGCGAACTAGGGTGGTTCACGGTCTGAAGAGCATCCCACGAACCCAGGTGGTTCGCGGCTTCGGGTTCGATCCGCGAACTAGGGTGGTCTGCGGAGAGTTCCATGCGAGCAGTGGCGGCCAAGGGAGATGCCGGTTAGAGGCTCATCGGTCAGGGTTTCGCCCGTGTAGGAGGGTTCTACGGGGTGTGACAGATAGGAAAAGAGGCACAAACTCCCTGGTCCGTGGGGAATTCATCTGCGGAGGGGCTATGGTTCGTGGTCTTTCCTTATTTTTTATTTTAGGCTCGCAGTTCACCATGTTATTATGCATTTTCTAGTTCCTTATTAATTTGTTCCCAAGTTCATACCTACTGTGGTTCGCGAATGGGAACTTCGCTGTTTGCGAAATCCTAAGCCTTCCTTCGACCGATCTCCTTCCGAATCTCCAATCTATCCGAATCCTATTCCAATTCCCAAATCTTTTCTCCCTTCCCCCTCGGTCCCCTTTTATAGAGTGGGTAAAGAGATGTATCTATGGCCACGCGGCACCTGTTTTAGAGGCCTATGAACGAAAACCCATTTTACAGCTGACTTGGTCAATCCATGCCCTGCGGTGGGTATTGAGTGTTTCTCTCCTCCCTCTCCCCCCCCCCACGAACCTAACTTAGGGAGTGCTTCGCGGCAGTGGAGGGTTCCGCCTCCATTCCGCGAATGATAGCGGATGCAGCTTGAACTGGTCGACGTGGTTCGCGGCTGGGGTGATTCCTGATGGTGAACTATATTGGCACCCATCCTGCCTCGCGACCACGGAGGATCTCGGCCTCCATTTCGTGAACGAAAACGGTTCATGGAGGGGGCCATTCACGGGGTCTGGCCACGTCGTGTTTTCATGGGACCGGTCCGCGGACTGGTCCTGCTTGTCCCTTCTTTGAATTTTCTTCATTATTTTCCCCAACTCTTCTAGGGGATTTTTGTAGAATCTCCTTTGCGGATTTTTCAGGACCTTACAAATGCCCCCCATCGGAATGGGGTCTAATCGAAACAAAGAGGAGTCTATTCTGATGTAGAGTGGTCCTATAACTGAGATGGTTTGCAGTAGAGAGGTGAACCTAGTAGGGGACCACACCTATAAATATGGGGGGCCCTTTATTTTTCCTTTACCAGATTTTTCACGAAACCAGAGCTCCCTCTCCTCTGTGTGCTCGTTTCTTCGTGAAGTGATTCATCCATGAAATAGCTACAACTTCCACGAACCATTCCTCCTTCACGGTCTCCTTCACCCATGAACCAATTCCCCATCCGCGAACCATTACTCTTAATTAATTAACAAGTAAGTCATGACGGGCTGTGGAGGAACTTTCTTCGCGGTTGATGGTCCGCGAACTGAAACCCTTAAAAACTTCTAAGTCTTCCAGGCTTAACCACTAAAATTCGTGATTGAAGTTCCGCAGAGTAACTTGGTTCGTGGTTTTCTAGCCAACGCTCCGCGGTCCAGAGTGTCGCGAACTACTTTCGTGAAGGGCTAGTTCGTGGTATGCTGTCATCGTGAACCATCCCTTAAGGTCTCCTTGCAGAATTTTCTTATGAAGCATCCTCAACTAATCCTCAGCCATATATCTGGTATTTTTGTGCAAATTTTTATTCCGAACTAACCTCTTATTGTCTCTTGTCATGTTGGGAGAAAATATGGTTCCCCCTTTTTCTGCACCGAGGCCTGCTGCAGAGCCACTCCCAATTGGTTCAGGGAGACGCTTAGCTATGATTCGTATAGTAGAGAACATCCAAGATGAACCTAGTCGGTCCATTATTCCTGAGGATGGCGTCTTGAAATATTTTCTCCCTTCTGATCTCCTAGATTACCCACTATCAAATCGGCTTCTGCTCCATGGATTCGGTCTTCAAGACGACGTCCCTATTCCCCCGACGTTCTCAGGTCATCCTTCTCCTTTATTGGAAGCGTCGTCCATGTGTATTCAGGCGAACCTTACCCAATTGGGGGAGATGGTTTCTGACTCTGATTAGAAAGAAACATTTATCTTGAGAGGCTCTGTTTGGACCCAAAGTGATCAGCACGCTCGAGACTTTTCTCAGGAAGCCTTCTTCAAGAGTTACCCTTCTATTATCAACCTTACTCGAGTGGATCCTGACACGGGGTGGATTCCTAGGTGTGGTCTTCGATATAGTGGGCTCTTCTCACATGAATGGGTATGGGATTTCTGGGTCCATCATCACTACCGGGAGTTTCCCGAATCACTGGAAGCAGTCAATTTATACTCCGCAGTGTGGGTGTCCCAATTTTCTATTTACCCACCATCCTTGGTCCTGCCAGACCTACTCAGTCACTGGTGTTCAACCACTAATACATTCCACCTTTCCCACGGTGAAGCTGGCATTAGTCTGCGAGATATCCATCTATTGGGAGGTCTCCCGGTCATCGGTGAAATGTATGACGAATTTCTACCTTCCCCTGACACATGGGACGACGTCGAATAAGTGCCTTTATTGGAGAGAGAACTGTTGGTAATAGCGGAGCAATAACTGGGTCAGGCCTTGCATTCCCACTCTCTTATTCCCTATAGTGCATGTATAGGGTTATTTCTAAACACCGCTGGTCCTATACCAAAGATCAAGCGCCCCAGGACCCATCCTTCTCAACTGTCACGAACCTCCCCAGGTTCCTACTCTGCAGTTCTGGAGGTGGGTGACTACCTTTCATGGGGTTACGAGGTGTGCCCTGGTGTGCCGCCTATGCTCTGGCTGGCAGGTTTGTTTGATATGTTCCTGAGCGGGTGGCTATTCCCTTCTCGGGATATTAATCCTGGCCTCAAGGCTTGCACCCTGATGATGGCATCTGAGCTGGCAGAGGGCTGCCTGGTGAATTTTTCCATGCCCAAATTGGCTCGTATTTATGAACTGCTGGGTCACATGCAGTAGGGCGGGCCACCCTTCCATCTGATCGGGCCATTTCAATTTTTGTACGGCTGGGTAGAAGATCATTTTCGCTGTTATGAGTACCGTCACAACATGGCCATCCCACTTCCTACCTTTCGGCCTACCCTCTTGGATATAGCTGGAGTCCGCTTGAAATCCCTCATCTCTGGTGAAGTCCTCGAGCTTCTGAGTGACACCTCCCAGTTTTCCTTCACTCCCTACCCTACCCCTTCTGGTGTCATAGTTGACAACTGTCGAGGGAGCCTAGAGGAGCATTCTTACATGATCTCTCTGTGGGACGGATTTCGGTCTGTGCGGATCAACGGGGTTTCTCTGTGTGAGTTGTATGTCCCGTATAGTTTTTCTCACCAGTTTGGGTGCATGCAAGTCCAAGTTTCCCTTCCACCTCCTCAGGCTCGAGGAATGCACCGGGCCATTTTTTTTCAATGGTGGTTGATGATGACGCAGGAGGGATTTGACATGATCATTCCCCTTCCTATTGTGGGGGCAGCCACCGGCCTTTCCATTAAGTATGAAAAAGCGTGGGAAAAACACTACCCCGATGAGATCCTAGGGAAATTTGTCCGGAAGGTTCCCAGTGCAAGAGGTACTGCGGCTGTTGCGTCCACCACACCCTCTTCATCAGCTCTAAGGGAGGATCGACTGATGGCTCCTCGATCAAAGCGACTCAGGGGATTTTCCTCCCCCAGTCCTGTAGTGACCTAAGATCAGATAGGTTCATCCTTCTTGGACGTGGATGAGGATGACCCTGTGGTTTTGGGTCCCAACGAGACAATCCCGGAAGTTTTTCCAGTTGATACCGGGCTTAGCAACTTGACCCCCAATCCTGAATCGGGGTTAGAGGCTCCATACTTTCCAGCTTCGGAACCAACTTCTAGCGAGCACATGCCTACGCTGGTTGCAATGCCAGATTTCATTCCCGTGCTAGCCGGCGAGGATACCAAAGATCCTCGTGTCATGGAGGACCACCGAGTGGTGCACAGGTGGGCCTGGCCTCAGATTTGCGTGATTTTTGCTGAAACACTTCTAGCTGAGATGGCAACTAAGACCGAATATCTTCGACAACTCTTCCTGGGTTTGGGGTCAGGTGGCTTTGACTATTGGTAGTTCCATTCTCTCTCTTCCCAAGTTGTCATGGCCCGTGAGAAAACATCCACTAGTGAAAGCAAAATCGCTCACTTTGCTAACGGTCATTGTGGGACCCAAGCCCTGGAGGAAGCCACGATACAGCTCCATCAGCTGATAGCGCAGGAGGAGACCTCTCGAGATCAGGCGGTCGTCCTATCCTCCAAGTTACATGAATGTGAAGAACGGGCAGCGATGTTGAGGGATCAGTTATCAGCTATGACTGGTCGCCTTGAAGCTACCAGAAAAGGGATTAACAATATCCTATCAATAGTGGAGTGCACTCGTTCAGTGGCTGAGGTTGAAGCCAGGGAGAAGGCCGTGTTGGAACATTCTTGCAACAACCTTCACCGCTCAGTCATTGATCTGGTGGAGAGGGCGTGTTAGGCTCTTTTATTACTATCAGAGTCATTCTTGTACCCTCCAGCCCCCCACTTTTTTTTACCTCTTCTGTCATTGTGAGGGAGAGGACCTAGCTTGTGGGTGCCCTCCCTTTTTCTCTGAATGGAATGTAATCTACATCAATCCTTCTTTTCCATAAATTTTGATTGTTATTACTTAAACGATGACCTACTGAATCAGAATTGATCATAATTCAAGAAAATGATAAAAGATGAAGACATGCTCTGACTTTTTCAGGGGTTGTGGGATCCATCAGGTATAGTTTGACTGTTGCTAGGTCTTTGTAGGAAAACCCCACAATGTTTTTGTCTTTTCTTTTTTAATGCCCTAATTTTGTCTGTGCCCATTTGGCATGTACCCAGCGGGTATAACCCGGCTTTTTCTTAGGTCGTCCTTTTTGGGGTTTCGACCTTACCAGCTTTGTGCCTCTTTTTTGTGAGCGGTTTATAGTACTTCCATCAAGACTATCATTACTGATGTTTTATGTCAAGCAGATTTGACCGAGTATGGTGGGACGATGGTCTCAATGTGTTTTGGTTGACCAGAAGATGTCTCAATACCATTCAGACGCACGTGGGGGGAAAACATATTTGGTCGACATGTAGGGCATGTCTCAAGGCATTCGAGTCGCATCGACATACAGAGGAAGGAAGAGCATTGCCTAAGGAAGTCTTGCCTTTGGTAGACGGGCCAGAGGCGATCAATATGCAGAGCCGCTGAGGGCAGGGTATGCATAGTCATACAAAGGTGTCCTTAAGTCAATGACTGTCCATTTCTGATGGCCTGGGGAATTCATGGAAGTCCGGATTATAGAAACCACCATGGGTGGCTTGGAAAATGAATGTGACATCTGAACGGGTTTTTAGAACATCCGTACTAATCATGAGTGTGGTCGGGAGACCACTTTCCTACGCATTTTAGTTAGCATAAGGGATGGTTGTAGCTTGGCGCAATTTAAAGTCATGCAGCTGGGACATTATTTCAAATGGAACAGCTTCTTCTAGTTCTCAGTAATTTCTTCAAAGATGTTACGCCGCATTCAAGTAGGATTGTGAAAGAGGCTAGTAAACTGTAGCTCAGAGGTTTTCTAAATCCTGGGATAGACTTGGGGGCTCAGAGGCCAAGAGGCGTACAGAGAGAAGCATTTCCTAAGGAAATCTTGCCTTTGGTAGACAGTCTAGGGGTGATCAATATACAGATCCACTGAGGGCATGGTACGCATAGTCATGAAAAGGTGTCCTTAGGTCAATGATTGTATTCCTTCGATAGCCAAGAAACTTCAGAGAGGTTGAGATTTGGGACAACTAGGGGTGGCTTATGAGGATTTAGATTTTTCTGATTATAGAGTATGGCTTATGATGAGAGGGTTCCTAGATACGGGGAAAACAACTTGACTAAAATTCAAGATAACGGGTGAAGTAATTCCTTCTAACACTGGTGTGAGATGGTGGTTTGTGCAGGTCTGACCCGTGCACTGAGGGACAGAGAAAAGCCTATGTTCCTCTCTGAACCCATGACGATTTTGACTGTGTAGTTTATCGTCATGTGGTTAGGAAATATTCTGTGCAGTTTAGAGTCATGGGGTAAGGACGAGGGGCATTATTCAAAGGTTGTTGTGTAGTTTAACGTCATGCAGCGAGGACGGATTCCGTGCAGTTTAACGTCATGTGGTAAGAATATGGACATTTTTAAAGGTTGTTGTGAAGTTTAACGTCATGCAGTGAGGATGAGGGGAATTTTTTTAAGCCAGTGAAAATGCTTGTGGTAGGAGGCATTTCCCTGGATGGTTAATTCTTAGTCTTTGTATTTTTATGACAAGCATCCAAGATGTCCTGTGCAGTTTAACGTCATGCGGTAAGGACGTAGTTGCAAAGGCCACTCTTCATTAAAATGTAACTGGGCTTGAAAATCTCAACATGCCCCAGACGTGGAGGGGGGTTTGATCGATGTAAATCATGGTTTCGGGGCTTCTTGGATCAGGAGATATGATATGGGGGCTCTGAGGCCAGTAAGCGTACGGAGCTAGGAAAAGTGTCGCCTGTGGAAATCATGCCTTTGGTAGACGGGCTAGGGGCTATCAATATGAAGAGCCGCTGAGGGCATGGTATTCATAGTCATGAAAAGGTGTCCACGGGTTGACAACTTTCCACTTCTGATGGTCATGAATGGTTATGAGGATCCGCAATTATCTGGGCCATGAAGTCTGTCATTTTGTAGGAAAATGTCTCGACATGTCGGGAATACTCGGCCCTGGTTGCTGTTAAATCTTAGAGTGCTCCCTGCGCAGATTTATTTTTCCCGCAGGGATGTACCTTTACACCTTGCAGTTTAACGTCATGCGGGAAGGACGAAGTACTCCTAGTTTAGCGGTCATAGGGCTCAGACCATTGGATTACTATTACTGCAGTCACTCGAAGGATAACTGGTTAAACATGCTCTGATATACTTGGAACAAGGTGGGGGATGAAGGTCGTTGTTTCCGACGCTTTCTCCGGGGTGCACGCATCCGTCTGTGAGGAAGTGCTATTGTTACCTCGCATTCCCACTTTCTAAAGGCGGGCGACATTCGCTCCTTATTCAGGGACGTCTTCTCCTTGATCAAAACCGGGATGATGGGATGTCGGTTCTTCCTTCCGTGGATTCTTCCTCGGAACTCGTCACCTAGTCCGGGTCTCCCTCATAGATTTAATACGTTTTTCATGAAACTCTTCCCAGTGCCATGTTTCCATGGATGCCGGTTAATTACACTTCTTATGTCAGGACATTCCAAAGGGTCCGGTCAGGGCAGCAACCTTCAGTCGGGGGAGTCATCACATCGAGGCATCAGTAGCATGTCTGAACACTGGGGAATTGGTGTGTCTGTCTTTTTTCCCTTGTCATAGGGCTTCTTGAGGGCATAGAAGCCCGAGGAATCCCACATCGAGCACGGGGAATCATATTCCATAGGCATGTATCTAAGGTTTTCCTCAGCTTCCTATGTTTAACACAAGGTATGCCGCATTATTAACATCCAGCGGAGACGGATCATCCTGATCAGAACACTAGCTGGAGTGGATCAGATTGAGGAATTTCCCTTGAATGGATGCCGATATCGGGGTCAGCTCATGGGCGGCTTCCCGGACGCTGTGGAGGGGAGTGGAGTGGCATGATCTCATCGGGATGTGGCGGCCCGAGTAAGAATCAGGGTGGATGATGAATGGATGGATGGATGAAGTGGAGGGATAATGAAATGGGACCATCGCAAGGGTGACATTAAAGTTGGGCTTGAGCCTCGAAGAGACCTCCTACGTATCCCCGTGGTAGGGAATCAAAGTCCGCGTAGTTCGGGATGGTGTCGTTGAACTGACATGAAGGCGGACCTTGGCCCGATGGTGTTGTCAGTGAACCAATGTGAATGTGAACCTTGGTCCGATGGGCGTCGTCAGCGAACCGACATGAATGTGGACCTTGGTCTGATGGTGTGGGGATTACACACTAGGCTGCCCAGGTGTTAGTGGACCGACGTGAATGAAGTCGGAATGACGAACGGGTGTGGGACTTGAACCTTAGGAAGGCTTCCTATGTACCATGCCTTAACATGGATCAAAGTCCTCGTATTTTAGGAGAAAACGGGGGGGGGGCTTGGAACACCGAAAAGGATATGGTCTGGGCCAATGATTTTTGGGCTTGAACCTCAGGAAGGCTTCCAACATACCATGCCTTGACACGAATCAAAGTCCTTGTAGTTCAGATGAGATGTGGAATACTGTTTAACATCATGCTGGACGGGGGTGAACCGATGTAAATGGGGTCGGAACGACCGGGTGATGGGCTTGAACCTCATGAAGCCTTCCTACCTACCATGCCTTGACATGGATCAAAGACTTCGTAGTTCAGGTGGTGGTTTTCATCAGTGAACTGATGTGTAGGTGAACCCGTGGGTCTATTGGTGGTGGGATTGAACCTCATGAGGCTTCCTACGTACCATTCCTTGAGATGGATCAAAGGCATCGTAGTTCGGGAGAAAATGGTGGGTGTCGGCGAACCGATGCAATGAAAGGACCTTGGTCCGATGGGAGATGGGATTGAACCTCAGGGAGGATTCCTACGTATAGTGCCTTGACATGGATCAAAGTCCTCATAGTTCGGGTTGGTCATAATGGCTTGCCGTCGGACCGAAATGTAGTTTAACGTCATGCTTGATGAGGGTGGAACCTGACGTGAATGAATGACGAGCGGTGGTCTTGAACCTCATGGAGGATTCCTATGTACCATGCCTTGACATGGATCAAAGACCTCGTAGTTCAAATGGATGTGCAGTTTAATGTCATGCTGGACATGGGGGCATACAGTTTAACATCATGCTAGACGAGGGAATACAGTTTAACGTCATGCTGGATGAGGTATTGTCATGGCCGATGCTTACTCTAAGCCCACGTGAGTCGTGCTCGGTGTGAGAAACAAGAGGCAGCGGAGACCTGACGATCACGTCGTGAAGGGTGCGTCCATGAGAAACGAAGATGGTCTTACATGTTAGGCGGCCCATGGTGCTGGGACTTACTCTAAGATGGAGACCCGAAGTGCGGCAAAGCACAATGGGAGAGGGATTTGGGACCAAATATGGAAGGTGCCTCGTTCCCTATTGCGCCCTCCACTGGCCTTGGAAGTGGGGAAGTACGAAGGTTCATGGGTGCTACCTTCCACAAGAGAGGCTTGGGGGCTTACACCAAGGTGGTTTCCCTTCTCCCGTGGACATACGCTACTCTGAGAAGGAGGATATCATCCCATGTGAGGGTGATTCCATTCTCGTGGAGACGAGTGGCATAAAGAATTTCCGAGCTGGGGGGACCTTGCGTGTGAGGCATGGGGCCGGATGATAGTTTAATTTCATGTGTTGAGGACGAGGTGCTTGGCAGTTTAGCATCCTGCAGCTCGGACGAGGTGGGTTTACTCCGCACCCCTAGGACTTACATGACCGGTACCCTCAGCTCATTGGGTGAGGGAAGGTACTGGCAAGGCCATGTTAAAGGGGGGTCACAGAGCGAACCATCGAGGGGTCCACGTTAGCATAGCTATGCGAAGAAGCAATAGCCGTTAGCATGCCTATGCGAAGAAGCATTAGGATAAGCAATTCTACGAGTGGTGCTGTCCATGGGACTTTGAAATCACATCGTGCAAACCTGGAGGGTCGCACGGGAAGAGGAATTTCCAAGCAAAGGAGTGTGCTTCGTGAAGTGGAGTGCCTTGTCCTTAGCATGGGGAAGGGGTGTGAATGGGAGGTGCTTCACGAAGTAGAATAGTATTCATGGAGCACTGCATCACGAAGTAGAGGTGCCTCATGAAGCAAGGTGCTGTGAAGTAGTGTGCTTCGCGATGTACATCAACCCTGCATTAGCATGTGGATCACTAGAACAGGATGGGTGTTTCGCGAATCATAAATGCTCTGTGGCTACCCGGGTTCCCTTGGGAATCCCCTTCCTTCGTGAATGTCCTTAGGCTTCGTGAAGGGAATCCCCCTCGGAAGAGGGGCTCCAAAGAAGACAAGGTGAAGGCATCTCGCGAAGCAAAAATACCTCGCGGAGCTCATGATTTCCGGGGTGAAGGGTGCTTCGCGATTCGGGAGTTGAGAAGCCGAAAGGTCAGATTTTCCATCTTCTAGACTAAGGGGGAGCCCAGTATTTATAGGCAAGGGGTGCTGCGAAGCAGAGATCACGCGGTGTGAAGGGGCGGCGGGTGCTTCGCGGTGGGTCGCGAACGTCAACGGGGTTCGTGGAGCATTACCGCCTCAGGGGATTCGTGGTGGGCTCGTGAACGTCAGGGTGTTCGCGGAGTGGTACCGCCTCCTTTTCTTCATGGAGGTCTCACGAACATCAGGGCGTTAGTGGAGCGGCACCACCTCCTTTGCTTCACGGCGTCCACGTTGCTCGCGGGAGCTCCACATCGGGGCTTCACGAGGTAGCGTGCGAGATTCTTTTCCTTCTTCCCTTTGCGTTCAATATTTTGGCTCCAACAAAATCCCCCCCTCAGACTTGGAGCCGCGGAGGGATCAAGGGTTGAAGTATGAGGGAAAATCTCCAAACTTATTGGCGGTTTGCGATGTGGACTCGTGAAGGGGCGCGCGGGAATGACAGCGGTCGCGCGGTCTGGACGAACCATGATGCTCCGCGCGGGCGGGATGCACCGCGAAGCTCTGGGGTCGCCGCATATAAATAGGGGGGGCTGACCTCTCTTTTATCCTCCTGCGACTTTTGTCCTTTTGCGCTCTCGACTTCTCGAAGCTCCATGTATTCTACGTCTGCTCTCCGCGAATCGAGCTTCGTGGCGAACCGCGAGTCTCCGACTCCGCGACCGTGCCAAGAGAACTTCTGTTTTCTGACCTAGGCCAGGCTCTGTGCCTTGGTTTTGCACTCGAGATTCATGATATCTCTTTGCGAGCAACCTACATGACCTGACCTGAAATTTTTGGACTTCCGAAACCGAAATGGCCCATCGAGAAGCTGTGTTGGGGGTGCTTGCAGACGCCGCCCGGAGGGATGAGATGGCTAATTGTCTGGGCCTTGGAGAGATGGTCCGAAGTCACTCGGACCACAATTATTTGACAGCACTGCTATCAAAGAGTCAGAATAACTATCCATAGTGCAAGAAGCTGCCCTTGTATGGATTCGGGCTGAGGGATGATGTCTTCATTCCTGAGGCGAGTAGGGACGAACCAGCTTGCTAGTTCAGGAGCATGCCATTCCAGTCCCAGTGGTTCAGGGCGGCCGATGGTCATGCACGGGAGGACTTCACACTCATCACTGTTGACTGTCTCTACAACCATGTGAACAATATTTATGGGAATACACTGCAACCGGAGACGTCCCCTCCTCTGTACTGCACCATGCTGAAGGTGGCTTTGCAGAATTCGAAGAAGGGGTGGTCCGATGAGTGGGACCTGCGCCTGGATGACAACTTCACCAATGGCTGGGCATGGGCCTAGTGGGTAGGCACCTCATGCGAGGATTTTGGGGCCGATCTAAGGAGAGTGGGTTTTTATGAGGTAGCATGGGCCTCCCAATTCCACATTTACCAACCGAAACAGCTGATGTCGGAGCTTCTGAGCAGATGGTCGTCTAGGACCAATACTTTTCACCTACACCATGGGGAGGTGGGCATCAGTCTATGGGATGTCCACCAGATTTCGGGGGTTCCAATCTTGGGGACCATGTATGATGAGTTCCTCGCCGTCATGAGCGCATGGGAGGATCCAGAGCAGATGCCACGACTAGCATCGGTACTGATGGAATTGGTCCCTGGAGAGGACAAGGAGGTAGTGAGAGATGTCCACTTTAAGAAGTGGTTCGAGCAGTTCCTGAACTTCCTGGAGAATCGAAAGTTCCCTCCGAGGCCTCGAACTTGTCCGAAGGCGGCTCGACATGGCAAGGAGAACTCGTATTGGTGGGTCTTGGAGGACAACCAATGGAAGACTTGGGGTTTCAGTTCAAGCACTGAACAGCAGCCGATAGTCAGGCTGGAGGCATTCATCACGGCCCTTATCTGCGGTTGGATCCTACCGGTGAGGGATACTATAATGGGGGTTCATCCCAACTCGTTCATCATGGGGTCTATGCTGGCCATGGGGTAGCGGGTCATTCTGGGGATTCCAGTGCTCGCAAAGCTGTACAGGATGCTGCGGCACGTTAGTGAGGGCAAGAAGCCACCAAGGATATGCGGTCTTTTCCACCTTCTGTATGGGTGCATTGCGGCGCACATCAGGGGGATTTATGAGTATCCAATCACTATTTCTCCACTGGGATCAAACTTCTGCCCCTCCATTCTGAATGCAGCATGGAGCTTCCCATTCAATCTAACCATACTGATGGTGCTGAACTGGGTGTGGAGGGTGGATGAGTTTAACTTCCAACCATTTCCATTGCCGACGCGGGTACTCACTGATGATGGGAAGGAAATGGAAGAGAACCGGGCTTATCTCCTAGCCTTTCGAGGAGGAATTTTTGTGGCACGAGTGGGTCGTGAGCCGCTCTATGAACCATACACCCCACATCGGTTTGCGAGGAAGTTCCGGTGCCTCCAGCGGCTGACCCCGCAGGTCTGCATGGAGGTGCGTCACAAGGAGCACCCGTGTGTGATGAGGCAGCTGTGGATCATGTTCACACGGGGAGATGGGAAGATGCGAATTGCATTTCCTCCATCCACCGCCGCTTTCAGATTGGTGAGGGAGTATGCCATCAGTTGGGAGGCTGCTTATCTAGGGAGATGCTGAGGCAGCCAACCATTCGGGTTGGTGACAGTAGGCCTCCCCTATCCCAAGGTCAGGGATGGAGGGCAGCAAGGGCCTCTCGCGGTGGCGGGGCTGTCGTGGCAGCAAGACCCGAACCGGCCGAGGGTGTGGCAGTAGCGACGGATCCGGTGATTCCAGAAGAGCAGGGCCATCCGGAGGGGCGGCCACTGAGGGGATTCTGTAGGATATCCGCCCAGGATCCAAGGAAGCGGCTACGTCATATTGACATGCCAGAGGATGTCGTCTTCCTGGAGGCCTGAGAAATTTGGGGTGTCAATCGGCAACACCTCAGTTTGGTCGAGATGTGGGAACTCCTCAACCATCGCGGGATGGTTCTGCTTGGTATAGGCCCAGTCCGGGCTGGTTTCACGGTGTCTCCGGCAGAGGTAGAGCAACATCTGGTTGAGCTGGAGGACTACTTTCACTCCAGTGGTGTCCCACACCCAATGACAGACCGAGTGAGGGTACTACTGGATCGGACGGTTCTACCGCAGTTGTCGTCCACCGATCTGAGGGAGCGATTCCCCCTGTTGGAAGAATCAGATTAATCCTCTCAGGAAGATGAGGCTGGTGGAGGGATCCCGTTGGAGGAGGGAGAAGTCGGATACCAAGACTCAGATTTTGATGATTTCGCAGAGGCTCTCAAGGTAGCATTCTGAGCTTCTTTCTTCATGGTCTATTCTCAGGAAATCATGGATTTCTTACTGATGTTTGAACCATTCAGGATGAACTTGTATGCAGGCCTCACTCTCGCCCCTAGGCGGGTTATGATGCAGGACCTTCAGAACCCGCGCCTACGGCTGCGTTCAGTTATGCGTCTGCTGGGGCCAGAGCACCCGAGGTGGCTCCTCCAGAATCTCCAGAACTTCCAACAGTATATGGAGGGCCACTCCTCGGGGTCCCGTCATCATCGACTTAAGAGGAGCACCAGGATTTCAATCTCTGTAAGTTTCCTCTACTGGATTCATTGATGTCATATGTTGATTGGTCCAACTAACGTTTATGTCCCTCTCTGTCGTACAGTTCTTCGACTGGCGTGGGATGTTGCGGTAAGGCTGGTCGGGATGTCTGGTGGCATCCCTCCTAGGGGTATGCCGGTGATGGTGGACATAGTCCCCCCACCTACCCGAGATTTAGCACACACTATCATTGGTGGGACCACCAGCAAGGTCATGCCTGAGGTTATTGATGTGGAGTCCGACGACGAGGATCAATCGGCCGACCCAAGTCCTATCACACCTGCTCCGGAGCCATATGTCGCTCTAGATTCAACGCCAGATGCAGATCCTACGGAGGACTTCTTGCGGGTGTATCCTGCGTATGAGCCTGCTAATCAAGCAGACTGGGACAAAACGACCTCCGGTGAAGAAGACAACATCATAGTCCGCCGCCGATCGTGGAAACTAATCACGTGCTTCATCAAGGACAACCCCAAGCACTATGGCTAAACGAAATGGGAAGACTTCGCTCGCGGATGCGCGAACTATGCACTGGGGGAGTGGATGCCAAACATTCTCATGCGCTAATCCGAGATCTCATGGCCGAGAAGATCCGGGAGTATGATCGCGGGCTCAGCGTGGGCTGGCAGTGGAGGAAGGCGACAAATATCAAAAAGCTCTAGGAGGCTGAAAGTGAGGTCCAACAGCTGCAGGCCTGGGCGGATGAGCACTCAGCCTCTCTTAATACACAATCTGAGTTGATCTCATGGTTGAAGGCCCAACTGGAAGAGGCAGAAGAGCATATGAGGCAGGCTTCTGGAAAGATGGCTGCCATTCAGGCTGTCATAGAGAGGGCCAGGGCTAAGGCTGACGAACTATGCCTCACTGCTGCTGAGGAGGAGCAGGAGCTGAGTTAGCGGCATCAATTCCTGGACACCACAAGCCGAAGGGTGGTGGAGCTGCAACGCTCTTTTGACAGGGTCAACCCGTCCATGGGGGGAGTCGACCCCCGGGTACTGTAACAAATTAAAAACCTTTTAATGGTACTTTTGTGCTTCAATTTTTTCTTCTTTTGAATGTCGTAGCATGCACGATTTCCACTGTTTGTATCGGTTTATTACATCCCTACAATGTTTCCAGGACGTTCGGCGACAATTCCACAAGCTCACGTGGGTCAAGACCGATGTGAGAAACAGGAGATAGTTGCCTCATCGTCCCACCCAACATAGGAGTGGAAACCAAGCTTTGGGCATCCGGGGTTTGGATAACTAGTCCGAATTTCTGAAAGATGGGAGAGGCCTGACTGGAGAAGGAAGTTCTCAAAACAGCTGAATTACCATTTCTTCAGCGTTCTCTTATGCACAAATGGTGCAATGCCAGTGGCACTGAAATCAGTCCGAACAGATGGAAATGGGAAGTGTGAATCACGATACCCAAGATTCGGAACACTATGGGGATGGCGTGACAATAAAAGACAACTGTTAACTGTGGTGGAGAAACGATATCCTTACAACATTAGCCTAAAATGGGGACAACAAATGACGGTCGACCGTTGACCATGTTCGAAACACGGGACCAGGTCACAAATGTTTTCGATCAATCCTTCGGGACATTGGCCCATGACAGTAGGTGGAGCCTCGGTCGAGCATCCATACTATTAGGGGGTCCTTCCAAACATGACCAGTCTTCCGGAACGTTGTCCCAGGACGGTAGGTGAGCCGATGTGGCATGATACCAGATTGTTAGGGGGTCCCTTCAGACATGAAAGGGAACAAGGGTCTGAAAAAGGGGCACACAAAGTGTGGAATATGGAGTGATGGTTTGTCCGAACAGAATCCAACACTCATGTAATGACACCACTATGGTGGGAGTATGCCATATGGGTGCATCAGTTTGATTACGGGTCCTTCCTTCTTTGGGACAGGGCCTCTATGGCGAGAGGGTATGTCGCTTCCCAATGGGATCTTGGGGCATCCGGAAGTTGTTCAGGGTAGAATCATAGTTACATGGTCCTCTACGAGGGTTCTGGACAGGGGGCGAAAAGGGGAAGGATATGATTAATGATTCCTATGGGCTAGACCCTAGGAAAAATACCAGGGTGTCTCTACATATCCCATGAGGATGAGAATAAATCCATATGTAGTTCTGAAAGCGCATTTTAACGAATTGAAGGATAATGAAAATCCTGGCCGTGTTGGGACACATCCTGCCAAAACTACTAAGCCCACGTGAGTCATACTCGGTGTGGGAAACAAGAAGTAGTGGTGGGACTTTCCTGACACAGAAAGGGGAAGGTTAGTGTTAAGGGACGCTCAGTTAATACTGGCCCCATGACACTAACATGACCATGCGGCGCACTTTGATGCATGAAGAGATAGATCCGAGTATGTTGGAATTCCACTTGAACAAGAGGAAGTGGAAATGTGTGAATCATGACGCTCAAAATTTGGATCACAATGACGGTGGTGTGATGATAGAGGATAACCGTTAAACGTGGCGGAAACGCAGCATCCATATCGCGTTAGCCTAGAATGGGTACAGACAAATGAGTGTCGGTCATTGACCATGTTCGAAACACGGGACCATGTCACAAATTTTTTCAGAGATCCGCAAGGACGTTGGCCCAAAATGAATGGAGGGACCTTAGGTCCAGCATCCATGCAGATCCCTTAATCCTAGTATCCATATCGTCTGAGGGTCATTTTGGATGTGGAAGAGGATGAGGATCCAAATAGCGAGCTCACGAAGCTTGGTCATGGGATGAGGGGAATATCCCTATGAAAATCCCACACCTCGGGCTCTTTGTCAAAACGCATCTGAATACGACAATGAGACGTATTAGATAGAGGGAGAAGAGTCATTTACCATAGTGATATCTTAGTTTAGGGTCATAGAATTCGGACCATGGGTGGGAGGAAGCACAGGAGCCATGTGATGGGTACTTACGAAAACCCGATTTGGATGAGGACATAAGCCCTACATACCATGCGTTCTCTAGGGAATGCTCAGGTCGAGGGACCGAACATGAAAGTTAGGCTGGTCCCATGGGGAAGTGCCCGGGTGCTCCTACATATCCCATGAGGATGGTAATCAAGCCATACGTAGTTCTGAAAGGTGTCATGGTAAAGTACCAGTGCCAGGGAAAAAGGGGAGTGCGGGCGTGGTCCTTGCACTAAAAGAAGTGGAATTTGATAAATCTTGTTTGTCCTTTAAGGTGAGTGGTTTTTTTTTGTGAAGCGAAATTCCTAGGGTAGCAGGACCTGGTGTCTCCACAAAAATAAATCTGTGATAGGCATTGACAAATGGCATGGCACGTGACCAATACCCAATGTGATTTCCTCTTCAACGAGGTCATCACAATGCAGTTCCGTTTTTCGTCGTGCGGCTAGGACGATAATGTCACAGTTTATGGTCGTATGATAGGACCAAGCATGCATTTTAACGTCATGCATCATAGGCATAGTAGAGATGATGCTAGGCGGGGAATGTGTTTGGTGTCGTGCGACAAAACCGACGTGAATGAGGACGTATCCCACACCATGCCACACAGTCCCGTAGGTAGGGTCCCGAAGGCAGGATGCTGAACTCAAGATAGACCCAAAGACAGGAGGTCTGCGTGTTCCTACGTATCCCAGGGGGATGGGAATCAAGCCAGACGTAGTTCTTGGGAGATCTTAGTTTATGGTCTTTAGAGCTCAAACCATGAGTGGATGACAACTTTCCAGGTAAGCGCAGAACTCAACCCGATCCCTAAGCTCACGTGAGTTAAACTCGGTGTGGGAAACAAGGGGGGAAGATCCTTATCACAATACCCGAAATATCCATCAAGGGGAAATTAGTGAAGAGCCCTGAAGGAAACCTTTGACATGGCTTTGTTCCCCCAATGCACAGACGTGCATGGAGGAATAATACCAATAGTTTCGAAACTCCACTTGGACATGATGAGAATGGAGAAGGATGTGAATCATGTAACCGACATTTTGGGATTAATGGGGTTGGCATGGGGATAGAGGATAACTGTTAACCGTGGCAGAAAAATAGTCTCCATATCATGTTAGCCTGAGGTGGGAACAACAAACGAGCATCAACCGCTCACCATATTCGCAACGCAGGATTTTTATCGATTTGTTGTCTGAAACCCTCAGGGGCGTTGGCCCGTAACGGTAGGAGAGCCCTTGGGCGTGGTATCTGGACCGTTCTTGGGGGTCCCTCCAGGTGTGAAAAATGATGGAAGCCCTGATGAAGGGATACACAAAGCCTAGAAAGCGGGTGCGGACGTGTCCGAGTAAAGTCTGACATTCCATGTAATAAACCGGAGTACCCTTAGGATCATTGGTGAATCGTCGGAAAGGTTCGACGAAACAACTCGGGAAGGAGAGGTACATGGCGTGGTCATTACAAGACCGACGTGAATGAAGACATAATCCCACACCACACCATACAATCCCCTCATGGAGGAATAGTAGGCCAAGGGGCCAAGGTGGGATGGAGGTTTTCAAGAGATGGGGCTGGACCCGAAGTTAGACATTCGGGTGGTCCTACGTATCCCATAAGGATGTAAATCACGCCACACGTAGTTCTGAATGGATACCCAGGGGAAACATATCCTAACAAGGAGGTGTACGGTGCAGCGGGTAATGAGGACATAATCCCACACCATACCACACAGTTCTGTAGGAATGAATCTGAGCCAGGGGGACCAAAAAGGCCAAGGGGCCTGTGGGTAGGCCTCAGTGAGGGAGGGATGAGGCTGGGCCTCGGTCAGGGTGGCCTGACTAACTTGTAGTTTAACGTCTTGCATCATGGATGGGGGGCCATGGGCCCGGAAAGTCTGAGGGACCTGAGGTTAGGCACCGGTCAGGGAGGCCTGACCAATTTGCAGTTTAATGTCTTGTAATGAGGACGGGGGCCGTGGGCCTGGAAAGGCCGAGGGGATCAGGTTAGGAATCGGTCAGGGAGGCCTGACCAATTTGCAGTTTAACGTCTTGCAATGAGGATGGGGAAAAAGATAACTGTATCTTGTCTGGGGATGTGTACGGAATGGAAAGTAACCCGAAGTGGAAGAGGACGTAATCCTACACCACGCCATACATCCCTTATAAGAGAATCAGGGTCATGGGCCTCACCGCTGGCACCACCCAGAGGGATGTTTGTCGCTTTGGGATGGGGTAGAACGAATCACTGCCCACAATGTTTGGGACATCTTTGGGTGGACCCGAAGATCCAGTACACTATTGACTATGTTCGAAACACAACGTCCCTATGGTGACCTGATATGGGAGCAACAAATGAGCGTCAAACATTGACCAAATTCTCAATGCGGGACTTGTATCGGCTTGTTGCTCGGAAACCCATGGGGGCGTTTGCCCGTATCGGTAGGAGAGCCCTTGGGCATGGTTTCCAGGCCATTCTTGGGGTCCCTCCGGGTGTGAAAGTTAATGAAATCCAAGTCAAGGAGTGGGTGAATCATAGATGTACCCATTCACGAAAGAGGCGAACATCTCCAGGGGGGATGTACAGCCGGGTTGAGACTTTCTTGACGTGAGTTGCGGAAAAAGTGTGCAACCTTCCATATGTCGTAACCCGAGGGGAAGATTTTGGCTTTTGGGCTGGGCCAACATATGAAATGTCCGGGAATTCCTATGTATCCCATTAGGATGGGAATCAAGACATACGTAGTTCTTGAAGGCCATGCAGTTTTACGTCATGCGGTGAGAACGTGGGAGGATAGAAGAATGGGAGTGGGCACATGGTGTGACCCTTATAATCATTGTATGAGCGGGGATAAGGAAGCCTGATCCTCATCTTGCAAGGATACTCCAAGGAAACTATACCTAGGGGGACAGTGAAAGATAAGAGATCGGGGTTGGGCTCAAGACGAGGCGTCCAAGCGTTCCTACATATCCCATTAGGATGGGAATCAAGCCATACATAGTTCTTGAACCACAGTTTAATGTCGTGATGGACGAGAGATGCGTCTCATTTGGGGATATGTATGGTACGGCAGGAAACCCGATGTGAATGAGGAAGTATCCCACACCACACCGTACAATCCCATAAGAGATCCTAATTCAACGAAAGACAAGGGGCATGAGGTTGAGCCTCGGTCAGAAATGGCTGACAGGCTTGTAGCTTAACGTCTTACAGTAAGGATGGGGGCTAGGGGCCCGAAGAGGCCAAGGCCCCTGAGGCTGAGCCTCGGTCAGGGAGGCATGACCGGCTTGCATTTTAACGTCTTACAGTAAGGACGGGGGCTAGGGGCCTGAAGAGTCCAAGGGGCCTGAGGCTGAGCCTCGGTCACGGAGGCCTGACCAGCTTGCAGTTTAACATCTTACAGTAAGGACGAGGGAGATCTTAGTTTAAGGTCATAGAGCTCAGACCATTTTTCAGTTTAACGTCTTGCAGGACGATGGTGGATTTTAGGGTCATGCGGGACCGTAACGTGCAGTTTAGGGTCGTGTGGGACCGTAACGTGCAGTTTAGGGTTGTTCTGGACCATAACTTGCAGTTTAGGGTCGTATGGGACCGTATAGTTTTAGGTCATGTAGGACCAGAGATGCTTAGGCAAAGTACTTCTTGAGGAACTAGGCGTTGGTGGGAGGAGTTATGCGCACACCATTCGTGATCACCAAGGATTATGCTCCGTTGGGGTAAACCTTATGGATGACATAAGGTCCTTCCGATTTAGGCTCTAGTTTTGGCGGTTTCCTACCAGGGATCATTGGTGCTCGAAGGGCCAAAACTAGGTCGCCCTGCAGAAAAGAGCGAAGGTGAACCTTCTTGTTGAAGGCTCTGGCTATCTTATTCTGATGCCTTTCCAGATTGTGCAGGGAACAAAGCCTGTTCTCTTCCAGTGCTTCCAATTCAGCTCGAAGGATTTCAGCCACCTTATTTGGCGCATTCTGGTCATAGACTGCAGTGCATAACGATGGCAGCTGGATCTCAATGGGTAGGACGACCTCAGCCCCATACACCAAGGAATATGGGGTCACCTGGGTGGAATTGGGAGTCATCGTCCGATAATCCCATAGGGCGTTGGGGAGCTTGTCCGGCCAACTTTTATTGTTCTGACCAACCATTTTCTGCAGAATGTTACAGAAGGTTTTGTTGAACGCCTCGATCTGTCTATTTTCCTGTGCATGATAGCGAGAGGTATGGTTCAAACAGATATTATACTTGGCGTACAATTTCTTCAGCTCGGCTGCTCGGAAGTTGGTGCCGTTATCGGTGAGGACAGTGTGAGGGACCCCAAACCAGTGGATGATATTGGAGCTCACAAAGTCGATGATGGAATGGACCTTGACCTATTTGAGTGAAAATTCCTCTACCCACTTGGATACGAAATCTGTAGTAGTTAGGATGAACCTACACTGGCGAGCTGTCACCGGTGGATATGGTCCCCACTACATTGATTCCCCACACCGTAAATGGCCAAGAGAACATGGTGGAGTGGAGGGGATCTGGCGGCCAATGTAGGAAGTTGGCATGAACATGGCATGCGTGGCATCTCTTGGAAAACTCGATAAAGTCATGGATCATAGAGGGCCAGAAGTACCCCATCCTCCAGATTTGATGAGACAGCTTTGGCCCAGCTTGGTGGGCACCACAGGAACCGGCGTGAACCTCTTGCATAACTTTAGAAATCTAGACTCCTTGAATGCAATGGAGGAGAACGCCATCGAATCTCTGCTTATAGAGGATCTGCTCAAGACTGGGACCGCTCTGGAGGGTAAATTGCAGCACGCGGCGTCGGGTTCGCTTGCGCTCGGACCGGTTGTCCAGGAGGCAACCATTTTGGAGATACTCGACAAAAGGTTCCCTCCAGTCAGGAGTGGCCTCAATCGCTGTGTCTGATGAACCTTGTACCCCTGATGTAGAAGGTCCGATAGTGAGATGACTTACCCGCAGTTCGTCACTGTCCTCTGGGGTGATGGGGGTAATGACTCTCCGGTGTGCCACATGTATGATCAAATCATCTTACTCGGGTTCTGTGAGCGACGCATCTAATCCATCCAAAGCGTCTTATTGACCGTTCTGTGACCAAGGGACATGGGTAACCTCTGGTCAAGAAGAGAACTGGGCCATTAGATGGAGGGTGCACTCTAGGAATTGCACAAGCTCCAGCTTCCTGACGACATAGTCACCATTGACCTGCTTGATTACCAGCTCGGAATATCCTTTCAAATGTAGATAGGGCACATCGATCTCGAGGACCAACGCGAGGCTAGTGATGAGCGCCTGGTACTTTGCCTCATTGTTGGTACAGCCTTCTGACAATAGGAATGAGTATGGCTGGACGGCTTGTGACGGGGTGATGAAGACGATACCCAGACCCACTCTATTGAGCTTAGGATTGTTGATCCTCCTACCGGTGGGGCTCCAGGAGGCACCATCGAAGTGCATTTTCCAATATGAGATGGCATGATCGACTTAGAGGATCGTCTCATCAGGAAAATCTAGGTCCAGGGATTGATCCGTGGAGGTTGGATGAGCAGTTAAAAGTCTACCAATGTCTGTCCCTTGATGGCCTTCTGAGGCACAAAACTAATGTCAAATTACTGGAGGATCACCGCCCTCCGCGCTAGTCGGCCAGTCAACATGGGGTGGTTCAGGATGTACTTCATTGGGTATACCCGAGAGACCAATTATACCTCATGGTGCTGCAGGTAATGTCACAACTTCTTTACGGCAAACACAAGTGAAAGGCGCTATCGTGGATGCTTTCAAATGATATTGTTTCTTTACTAAGTGCAGCACAGTGGTTGACCTAGGTCGTTCTCTTGAGGAGGAATTAGTTTAACAACCCTTAGAAGGCTTGAAGAAACCAAAAAAAAGAAACAAAATGATAAAGGATGGGGGTGGTTTGATTGAAAGACTTTTAGAACATGAAACAAAACAATCAAGGTAATCAAGGAGTAAAAGACAATCACGAACATTGTTTCTTTAAAAGAACTACTATGAGAAGTCGTAGCCAATCTAATCTACCCCTTAACCATTCTTTAATCATTATCCCATATGATTATAATTCATTAAAATGTGACCCCCTAACCTTTTCAACCCCCGAACCCTACGGAATTTGACACAACCACATGTATTTGAAGAAATGAGCACTAGGTTTTCATTGAGACTTCCAATCGCAGTACCCTACTTTGATGGTGGTCCAAATCCAACTTATGATCAATGGTAAATTAGGGAAGAACCTCATCTCTAGATTTGAGAATTAATTAAGTTTAGGGATGAGAGTTGAACCCTACAATTCTATCCCAAGTTGATTAGATTTTACAATTGAAGTTTGTCTCTCTCGATTCACATAGGACTAACCTCGCGGTCAGATGCAAGTCGAGTGAGTTCCTTAAAACTTAAATCTCAATTAATTGATCACAAATTATGAATTAAAGTATGTTCATGGATTCAAAATGAATAAATGAAGGGGGTAGGGATTAGATCGACTATGAATGAAACTACTCTTCCATGGTTGGAATTTTCATTGTGGAGACGTTTTGCATAAGCAACGGATTGAAAGGGAAATACCCAATCTTGTCTCCACTCTAAGATTTCAGAACCAAGAAGAAAAAAAATGAAGATATTAAAAGAATAAAAAAGAATATTTATTTAAGAAAAGGATAAGTTACAATCATGAAAACAATGAAACACAAGTAGAGGTGGGAGAGGATAGCCTTATTGGAAGAGATACTTGCACAAAGCCTCACTTCTTCCAAGGGGTTAGAGGAGTTCCTAGTAAACCCACTCTCGGATACTCCTTGCCCAAGCTCCGAACAAGCCTCCCAAAGAGTGAAAATGTCCTTTGAATAGATTTGGGGAGGGATAGGGTTACAAATGGTTTTAATTGTGAATGTGGAAATTAGGGAAAATATTTTAATCTCAGTTTCACCGCCTGTTTGACCTCCAAACCGCGCGATACAACCGCTCTTCCAGAAGAATTATTTTCGCTAATTTTGGTCTTCTAGATGCTCTCCAAATTTGGGCCACATCCAAGCACGGATAAGAATGTTATGGCCCAAATACATAAGCACTATCCAGCCCAGCGAGTCCAGTCCAACTTTGTCTTCATGGCCCATTTACTCCAAGTAAAACCAAGTTCTAGCTCCAATGGCCTGAATGAAAGTTGTACAAACGTTAGTGAGGCATTCGGTAACAACTTACTATGTTCCAATTCTTGAAATAAAAATATTTATTCATAATATACAACAGTGTACTTTAAAAGGGTAAAACTGGAATTTTCATCAAATTTTCAATTGAGTGATCTAATCCCAAATATTCCATAATTGATCATATATAACACAATGTGAGGAAATTATATCATTTATTATCAATAAAATATTCAATAAAATAGTGTTTTATCAACTCCCCCACACTTTCCCTTTTGCACTCCTGGGAAAAACCTCATGTCAAGTAAACATCAATATCAAATCAAAACCAATTTTAAAACGCATATCCTCGAGATCAATCAATTTCCCACCAAGAATCAAAAGATATCATGCCTCATAAAAAACATTATTTCAAGTTCTACATTTATATCATTCAATATATTTCCACTTCATTTATCCTCCCATGCACAAAACACTTACCTCGCTTGAATTTTCTCTCATCACTCAAATATCATTTTTTTTGCAATGTCTTTCTCATCCAAACTCATACAAGGGTCACCATAGGCATGATAGATTCCTACATCGCTACCTGATGTGAGTCAAGGACATATGTTTATCATGAGGACTTTTCAGGGTTGTTCTGTGGCTTTCGGTTGGTAGGATTAAGATGTGAAAAACTCTGAGGCTAAATGAGGAGGGCTTGACTCTTTTGAAGAAAAATTGTATTAATCTAATTTTCACTTAAATATGGTCTTCTCCTCAATCCCCATAGTATCAATTCAGCTCCATCATCATGAAAAGTCATGAAAGGTTTACACCATTCATCATTTCAGCATAAAATATTTCAATCTTCTCAAACATAATTTTCTTGAAAGCTCCAGATGGGCACAGCTTTCCACCTCAATTAGAAGCTCCAGAAAAGGCACAGCTTCACTTGTCATGAAAGCTCTAGAAGAGGCACAGCTTTCAATATAATTAATTTCTTCAGCAGAAAACACATCTCTTCAGAATTTAATTTTTCACCCAATGTATCACAGAATGTGGGGGAAAAACACAAGACAACTTCCCCCACACTTAATCTCAACTAGATTATGCAATTTCACTTCAAGAGTTGGTTGGATAGGGAAAATTAGCTTGTAATGTGGCTAACCTAACAGGTTTTTCATGTCTTCTAAGGTCTACAAGGATTAAATATTCAAGGTAGGCCATTATAAAAAAGGAATCATTAAAATAGGGTCTTTAATACCAAACAAATTCCTCAATCATTTAAACATAAGTACCTCAAACCCTCAAGTTTTGATAGGAATAGATCAAATTATGGTTAAATCAAGCATGGTTTGGTTCTATCAAGAAGTGAGGTGAATGCAAAGAATATGAAAATAATGTTTTATAAGCCTCACAGGAAAGTGATTTCAAATATAAAGACAGTCAGATGTGGCATGGGATTCAAAATTTGGTGTACTTTCCATGAAATTACTAAATATTTGAACTTGAAAAAAAGTCATTTCAGCATTCATTTAAGCTTAGTTTCAAGGGATAAATCGTTTCACTCATTGATATGCATTTTAAAATGGTGATGAGAATCATTTTAGCTCAAAAATTTCAAAAACACAAAGAAAATTGCAAAATAAACACACAAAACTTGAAAAACACACAATTTTTTTAAATAGGAAAACAATTGAAATTACTTAACTAAAAGGTTCCCTCCCCCACACTTAAAATATTTCATTGTCCACAATGTGAACCTATGAGATGATATATGCACATGAAATGAAGAATTTTTAAATAGGACAAATAATATAAAAGTGAAAGTGTTAGTAACAGCCTGATGTGCTCAAGTGATGATGGGGTTATGCAGTGTGATAAAATCCACTACATCAGTAGGAAGTCCCTCAATGTATCTCTTCAAATGTTACCCATTGACTATAAAGCTCCTTCCAGTGTCCTCTTGTGTGATCTCCACTGCACCATAAGGAAAAACATTAGACACAATATAAGGACCTAACCATCTGGAACGCAACTTACCAGGCATCAGCTTGAGTCGTGAACTATAGAGAAGGACTTTCTCTCCCACATGAAACTCCCTTTGTTGGATCATTTTGTCATGAGATTATTTTGATCTTTCCTTGTAGAGCCTTGAGTTCTCATATGATGATAGTCGAATCTCCTCAAGCTCTTGAATTTGCAACTTCCGTTGAATTCCAGCTTGGGACAAATCCATGTTGTATTTCTTTATATCCCAATATGCCTGATGGTCAACTTCCACTAGGAGATGACATGCTTCCCCAAAAACAATCCTAAATGGGGACATACCAATGGGTGTCTTGTATGCTGTCCTATAAGCCCACAATGCATCATCTAAGTGCTTGCTCCAATCCTTCCTATTTGGCTGGATGGTTTTCTCTAATATTTGTTTCAGCTCACGATTTGAAACCTCAGCCTGGCCATTTGTTTGGGGGTGATATGGTGTTGATGTTTTGTGTGTCACCCCATACTTTCGAAGGAGGGAAGAAAAATTCCTATTGAAAAAGTGTGTCCCTTGGTCACTGATGATGGCCTTTGGTACTCCAAACCTGCAAAAAATCTGTGCTTTGACAAAGTCCACAACAACATGAGAATCGTCAGTCCTGGTGGCCTTAGCCTCCACCCATTTACTCACATAATCAACAGCAACCAAAATATACAAAAATCCAAATGAACTAGGAAAAGGACCCATAAATTCAATGCCCCATACATAAAAAATATCACAAAATAGTATGGGTTGTTGGGGCATCTCATGTCTCCTAGAAATGTTCCCAGTGTGTTGGCAACGAGAGCATGACTTACAAAACACATGGGCATCATGGAATAAACTAGGCCAATACAATCCAGAGTCTAAGACTTTCCTAGCTGTCCGTTGGGGTCCAAAGTGTCCACCACAGGCAAGTGTATGACAAAAATGTAGGACAGACTCAAACTCATGATCAGGAACACACCTCATAATTACTTGGTCACTACACATGCGCCAGAGGTAAGGATCATCCGAAACATAAAACCTAGACTCACTTTTTAATTTTTGGACTTGATGTTTCTTTAAATTTGCAGGGATTTCAGATGAAACAAGTTAGTTTACTAAATCAGCATACCAAGGATGCATACCTGAGATGGAATAAATATGCTCATCAGGGAAAGTGTCCCGAAGTGGTACCTGGTCCAAGGTGTCATCCTCTAGTGTGTGAGTAAGCCTACTCATGTGTTCTGCCACCATGTTTTCTGACCCCTTCTTGTCCGTTATCTCAATATCAATTTCTTGAATTAGGAGCATCAATCGGATAAGTCTGGGCTTTGAATCTGGCTTCTTCAGGAGGTACCTCAAAGCTGCATGGTCAGAAAAGACAACTACTTTAGATCCCAATAAATATGAACGGAATTTATCTAAAGAAAATATAACAGCAAGAAACTCCTTTTCTGTTGTGGTGTAATTGGATTGGGCTGAATCTAGTGTCCTCGATGCATATGCAATGACATGTGAACATCCCTCCACCTTCTGAGATAAGACAGCTCCAACCGCGAATTTGGATGCATCACACATAAGCTCGAAAGGAATCTCCCACCGTGGGGGCTGTATGATAGGCAGAGTGGTCAGAAACTTCTTTAACTCATCAAAGGACGTCTTGCAAGAATCATCAAACACAAAATCAGAATCCTTTTGAAGTAATCGTGACATAGGAAGAGCAATCTTATTAAAGTATTTGATGAAGTGCCGATAAAATCCTGCATGCCCTAGGAAAGATCGAACATCACACACACATGTAGGATATGGAAAGGATGAAATGATTTCTACCTTAGATCTATCAACTTCAATGCCATGCTTTGACACTACATGACCTAAGACAATGCCATGATCTACCATGAAATGACACTTTTCAAAGTTCAAGACCAGATTCTTCTCAATACAATGATTCAAAACCTTTTCCAAACTACATAGACATTTATCAAATGAGTAACCATACACTGTATAATCATCCATAAATACCTCCATGCAGGTCTCAATGAAATCTAAAAAAATACTCACCATGCATCTCTAGAAGGTACCTGGGGCATTGCAAAGTCCAAATGGCATCCTCCTGTAGGCAAATGCACTGAAGGGGCATGTGAAATTCGTCTTCTCCTGGTCCTCTGATGCAATGGGAACCTGAAAATAACCCGAGAAACTATCCAAGAAGCAATAATGTGTCCTACTTGCAAGTCTCTCAAGCATTTGGTCAATGAATGGGAGGGGGAAATGGTCCTTACGAATGGTTTTATTTAGTTTCCTATAATCAATACACACTCGCCAACTGTTTTGCACCCTCATTGCAACTAAATCATCTTTCTCATTTTTAACAATAGTAAAACCATTTTTCTTAGGCACAACCTGAATTGGACTTACCCACTGAGAATCTGAAATGGGAAAGATTATACCTGCCTCGAGCAATTTCTCAACTTCTTTTTTAAAAACTTCCAGGAGGGTGGGATTGAGTCTCCTTTGTGGCTGTCTCACCAGTTTAGCCCCATCCTCCAAGATAATCCTATACATGAAAATGGAGGGGCTAATACCTGATATGTCAGCCAAGGTCCACCCAATCTCCCTGATGTTCTCCCTCAAAATATTCAAAAGCTTTTCTTCATGTTCAAAGGGGAGATTGTTAGAAATGATAACAGGTAATATCTCACAACTCAACAAGTATGAGTATTTCAGATTTGGTGGAAATGGCTTGAGTTCTAATGAAGGAGGGTGTAGTATGGATGGAGAAATTGAAGGAACCGAAATATGTGCACAAATAGCATCGGTATCAGAATATACATCATTAAAATCAAAGAATAAAGCATCAAATCAATCAGCATACTCTATAGCCATGTCATAATCAGAGTTCACATGAACAAGATCAGAATATGAATCCATTTCAAAATCAAATCTTAGAGAGTCTTGTTCATTAGAAACAGGTGTTCATGTTCTCTTAGACATTAAACCAGAACCAATACTTATAATCTCCCTAATCATAGGACAATCAAAATCCATGGAGTTTTTACTTGGTGGTTCAAAATGGGAGATAACAAAAGCAGAATGGTCCTCAGAGGGGTACTTCATGAAATCCATAACATTAAATATCACAACTTCATCCCCAAATTCCATGGAAATTGTACCCTCATTGAAATTTATGATAGTTTTTGCAGTTTTGAGGAAGGGCCTACCTAAGATAATGGGGGAATGAGAACTTACCTGATCATCCTCCATTTTAAGAACATAGAAATCCACTGTAAAGATCATGTCTCTTACCCAGGCAAGTACATCCTCAAGGACTCCCGTTGGATATGTCGTAGCTTTATTCGCCAATTGCACCACTACTCTTTTTGGATTCAACTCACCAACCTGTGAGCAAGAGAATACAGAGTGAGGCATCACATTTAATGAAGCTCCTAAATCACATAAAGCATTAGAAAAGTGTAACTCCCCTATGGTGCATGGTATGGTGAATGTCCCAGGATCCTTTCACTTCGTTGGCATTGCTAGAGTTGGTGTAATGAGTGCTGAGACATTCCTTCCAAGGTTGATACAATCATTTCCCTTTATCCCTCTTCTATTTGAACACAGTTCTTTTAAGAATTTCGCATACCTCTGTATTTTCTTGATGTCTTCAAGTAGAGGGATGTTAATCTCTACATGCTTGAATTTATCCAAAACCTCTTTTTTCATTGCCTCTTCAGTCATCTTCTTAGTTTGTACAACTCTATTTGGGAATGGAAGGGGTTTAGGAGAAAGATCATCAACCTTTTTCTTACCTTTTTCTTTCTCCTTGGGTTTCTCATCATTTGGTATGGGATGTGGCTTCTCCAGAGTTGAGGTGAATCCTGGTGGTATTGTAGGTGCAGATGTATCAACTGTTTTCTTCCCATTTCTCAATGTGATGGCACTGACATTCCCCTTGGGATTGGGAGTAGGTTGGGAAGGAAGGGCTCCAGAGTTCTTACTTACCAGTTCGTGGAGGGCAGTGTCAATCTGGCTCATTTGTGTCTTCAACTCCCTCAACTCAGAACCTTGACTCTTCACCTCATTCTGTTGATTAAGAACAATTTGTTTCAAAATATCATCAGTATTAGAATCTACCTTTGTTTGAGAACTCCCATGTTGCTAACTTGTTGATGCTTGGGCCTCAAATCTCCTTTGGGGTTGTTGGAAACCTTGTTGGTAAGGTGGAGGCTGCAGGAAGTTTTTTTGAAAGGGGGCCTTTGATGATGTCCAGAGCCATACCTCATGTCCGGTTGATCTTTCCACCCTTGGTTGTATGTTGGAGAAAATGAATAAAACTTTTTTTGGGGATATGGTTGTTGTTGCTGCTGAAATGGTCTCCCTGGGAATACTGCTACACAATCCTCTGTCTCTTGTAGTTGTGGGAAACAGTCAGTTGGGTGGCTTGTCTCAGTGAAAATGCCACAAGGCCTTGAAGGAGGGGATAGAGATGTCTTTTGTGCTAAAGCAATTTGCCTCACCCTAGTTGTCAATTCTTCTAACTTGGTATCAATCAAATGAATCTCAATAGAAGAAGGACTTACCTGATGTACTCCCCTGATATGTGGTGTACCTCGATCACCAAATTGTTGGGAGTTTTGGGCCATCTTGTTGATCAATGTACGTGCGGATGCTGGTGTCTTGTCCACCAATGCTCCTCTAGCTGCAGCATCCACCATGCTCCTCTCCATTGGTGTGAGGCCTTTGTAGAAGTATTGGATGAGGAGTTGCTCACTGATTTGGTGATGCAGGCAGCTTGCACATAACTTCTTGAAGCACTCCCAGTACTCATAAATCGACTCCCCTTGTGCCTGCTTAATCCCTGATATCTCCTTTCGAATGGATGTAGTCCTTGATGCTGGAAAAAATCTTAGCAAGAAAAGACGTTTCAAATCGTTCCAACAAGTTACACCTTCGGGTTGTAAATAATACATCAAGTCTTTTGCAAATCCATCAAGTGAGAATGGGAATGCTCTTATTTTGATTTGATCTTCATAAACATTTCTTGGTTTAAGGGTTGAGAAAACCACATTAAATTCTTTTAAATGTTTATTGGGATCCTCACCAGATTATCCATGAAACTTTGGAAAAAGGTGAATTAGTCCAGATTTAAGTTCAAAGTCTGATTCAAGAGTTGGGTATGCAATGCAATTTGGTTGATAGTTAATATCTGGTGCGGCCAATTCTCAAATGGTTCTATTAAGTTCATTTTCATTATTCTCAGCCATTGGTTCTTGTTTTAGTTTAGATTTAGATGTGTTTCCAATTTCAGTGTTTCCAAAATGGAGGAGTTCTCCTATTGGGTAAATGTCGACACTTCCCATGGATCGAGATTGCCTGATTCAAGCCCTAAGGCTGCTTTCAATCTCAGGGTCTAGATCAAAGAGATCCTCAATTTGGGACCGTGTCATAAATCATATAAAAATAGAGAAATGAAGAAGAAGAATAGACCACAATATCATGAGAATAGAGTTCAATTGATGGTCTGAAAAAAAAATTAAGAAGAAGAAGAAGAGAAAAATGAACCATCATTGAGAAAGGTGAAAGAAGAAAGTTAGAAGAGGAAGAAGAGAATGAAATAAAAAAAAATACCTCTAATTGATTGAGAAAACTATTTCCTCCCCGGAAACGACGCCAAATTTGAAAGGCGTTGTCGTGGGCGCTTTCAAATGATATTGTTTCTTTACTAAGTGTAGCACAGTGGCTGACCTAGGTCGTTATCTTGAGGAGGAATTTGTTTAACAACCCTTATAAGGCTTGAAGAAACCAAAAAAAAGAAACAAAATGATAAAAGATGGGGGTGGTTTGATTGAAAGACTTTTAGAACACGAAACAAAACAATCAAGGCAATCAAGGAGTAAAAGACAATCAAGGACATTGTTTCTTTAAAAGCACTACTATGAGAAGTCGTAGCCAATCTAATCTACCCCTTTACAATTCTTTAATCATTATCCCATATGATTATAATTCATTAAAATGTGACCCCCTAACCTTGTCAACCCTCGAACCCTACGGAATTTGACACAAGCACATGTATTTGAAGAAATGAGCACTAGGTTTTCTTTGAGACTTCCAATCGCAGTACCCTACTTTGATTGTGGTCCAAATCCAACTTATGATCAATGGTCAATTATGGAAGAACCTCCTCTCTAGAGTCGAGAATTAATTAAGTTTAGGGATGAGAGTTGAACCCTACAATTCTATCCCAAGTTGATTAGATTTTACAATTGAAGTTTGTCTCTCTCGATTCACACAGGACTGACCTCGCGGTCAGATGAAAGTAGAGTGAGTTCCTTAAAACATAAATCTCAATTAATTGATCACAAATTATGAATTACGGTATGTTCATGGATTCAAAATGAATAAATGAATAGGGTAGGGATTAGATCGACTATGAATGAAACTACTCTTCCATGGTTGGATTTTTCATTGTGGAGACGTTTTGCATAAGCAACGGATTGAAAGGGAAATACCCAATCTTGTCTCCACTCTAAGATTACAGAACCAAGAAGCAAAAAAAAGAAGATAGTAAAAGAATAACAAAGCAGATTTATTGAAGAAAAGGACAAGTTACAAGCATGAAAACAATGATACACAAGTGGAGGTGGGAGAGGAGAGCCTTCTTGGAAGAGATCCTTGCACAAAGCCTCACTTCTTACAAGGGGTTAGAGGAGTTCCTAGGAAACAAAATCTCGGATACACCTTTCCCAAGCTTTGAACCAGCCTCCCAAAGAGTGAAAATGTCTTTTAAATAGAGTTGGGGAGGGCTAGGGTTACAAATGTTTTCAAGTGTGAATGTGGAAATTCGGGAAAATATTTTAATTCCAGTTACGCTGCCTATTTGACCTCCAAAACGCGCGATCCAGCTGCTCGTCCAGAAGAATGATTTGCGAGAATTTTTGTCTTCTAGATACCCTCTAAATTTGGGCCACATCCAAGCATCGATAAGAATGTTATGGCCCCATTACAGAAGCACTATCCAGCCCAGCAAGTCCAGTCCAGCTTTGTCTTCATGGCCCATTTACTCCAAGTAAACCCACGATCTAGCTCCAATGGCCTGAATGAAAGTTGTAGAAACTTTAGTGAGGCATTTGGTCAAAACATATTAAGTTCCAATTCGGTAAATAAAAATATTTATTCATAATATACCACAGTACACTTTAAAAAGATAAAACTGGATTTTCCATCAAATTTTCAATTGAGTGATCTAATCCCAAATATTCCAAAATTGATCATATATAACACAATGTGAGGAAATTATATCATTTATTATCGATAAAATATTCAATAAAATATTGTTTTATCAACAAGCTCAAGGTAGCTTTTTCGATTGGGGATTATCTGATCTCCGTATCGAGAAGCCTGTGACTGAGATAGTAGAGATTGTTCTCTGTACCCTCGTTGTTCTTAGGGGTGAGAAGTGCGCCGAGGGACCATTCTAGGGCGGTCACGTAAAGGACCAGCGGCTTTCCGGAGACGGGTGGAATCAAAACCTGAGGTTGGAGTAGATACTGCTTGATTTCCTCGAAGGCGGTCTGACACTCTTCATGCCATTCATAGGCGGCGCCTTTCTTCAGGAGCTGGGAAAAGGGATTACACTTTCCGTCCAAATTCACGATGAATCAGCGTATATACTATAAGTGGTCTTGGAGACCACGAATTTCCCGAATATTGCTTGGGGGAATTTGGCTGATGGCCTTGATCTTGTCTGGGTCAATCTCAATGTCCCGGTATTTAATAACAAAGCCAAGAAACTTCCCAAAGGTGACCCCAAAGGCACACTTTAATGGGTTCATCTTCAGGTGGCAGGAAAAGAGGAAACTAAACACTTTCTCAAGGTCTTTGAGATGGTCCTGGTGCTGGCAAGATTTGAACACTAGATCATCCACGTAGCATTCCACCAGCGTCCCGAGAATCGGCCTGAATATGCGATGCATGGCTCGCTGATAAGGGGCACCTGCATTTTTCAGACTGAAGGTCATAACCTGGTAACAAAAAGTACCTTGGGGAGCCTTGAAGGCAGTGGAATCCTCATCCTCGGGGGCCATCCGGATCTGGTTGTACCCGGAATGACAGAACGCGATACGGACAACGGAGATTGGCCTATATCCAGGAAAGACTGACCGTTATACGGACGAGACAACTCTGCCTGATCTTGTAGGACAAACGGCGGTGGAGGTAGAGCTGAGGTCATCAGATGAGGTTGTGCATGCTGAGCTCTGTGCGGGGCCTACTGTCTGGTTTCATTAGCATGCACGACTTGACTTAAAGTGCCTGCTAACATGCCTCGATGACCTGTGTGGTTGCGGTTCCGCTGACGTTGGCGTCAGCTGGGGATGTTGGGGAGGTTCGCCTGGTGTTCTCCCTCATCGGGATCCATATAGGGCTTTACCAGCTCCACGGTGTTAACCGAAGTGTACCTCTGGCTGTCGCTCAACAATTCATCCACCACCGGGCAGATTCTGGGAGGAATCCCCATTTCAGGGGGCATAAAGTCGCCAAGAGTGCGGGATGACGATGGCAGAGGTGGAGCGTGTTGCTTCTCCATCGCTGCTTGCCCTTTTGGGAAGAGGCCAGCTATGATGACGATGTAGAGGTACTGGCTACTTCCTCCAAAGGCTCCGACTGATTCAGGCATGCCCGAATGATACCATGGGCATGGAAGACAGTTTTTCGAGCCATCCAGTCATCATATTTCTGGGACCCACGGCTGGGAACCTGCTGCCACATGCCTTCGTTGTCGCTACCGATCTCTGACCCTACAAAGACACCCGCTACTTATGTCGGTGGTGGGCCCAAACTGACTATGTTGGCGTCGACCTAGTCTTGAAGCCAGACTTTAAACTCATAACATTGCTTGAGGGTGTTACCCAGAATCCGATGATAGGGACAGTAGTTGGGTTGATCGGTGAGATTCGCCTCTGCCGGCCTTCTGTACTCCGGTAAGCGCCCAATCCCTTGCTCTAGAGCACTTTGGAAGTAGCTGGGGACCTGATTCTCATTGAACGAGTAGGTCTAGTGCCTTATTTTAGGATAGGGGGCCCTGGGAGATTGGCCCTGACGAGGGGCCGGAGGGGCCTTCCAAGGAGGCGGTGCCTGATTGTCTCGCCTAGGTGGTGGGAGAGCATTGTGCGGTGGAACCTGTCGATTCTGAGCTGGTCGCTGCTGGGCAGGAGTCTGCACTTGAGTTGGAGGACCTCTGCGGGTTTGCAGGGCCGGTACTGCTAGCAGTAATTCTAGCTGCCTGGGGGCTTCTATTTGGTCCACTGCTGTGGGTTCAGCTCTAGCAGCCCTCCTGGCTGGGATCACAGGGGGCAGCAAACGTACCTGACTAGCCTATTGTAGAGCCTCCTCAAGGCGCTGATCCTTATCTGAGAAATCCCAAAACCCTCCAGGGTAGTTCTGGGTGATTAGGGAAGGAACTAGCTCTGTTTTAACGTTCCCTACACACATCGTCAGTAATTTCTCCTGAGTTAGTGGCATGTCGAGGGAGTATGTATGTCCCTTCCACCGGGCGATGATGTCTGTGACTCACTCATTAGGCCTTTGTTTGCACTTGAAGAGGTATGCAATGCTGGTCTTTCACATGGTGGAGATGAACTGGTATAGGAACTCCCGGCGGAGATCCTCGCAACTGGTCACTGATCCGATAGGGAGTTGGTCATACCAGAAGAATGCAGGGCCCTCCAATGTCTGCACGAAACAACGGAGCTTGGCGGCTTCTTGCTGGGCTGGGGGCCACACCTGGAAGAAAAGTGGGCCAAGTGCTGCGGTGGGTTTTTTGTCCCATTGAAGGGAGAGAAAGTGGGGTTCCAAAAACCCGGGGGTGAGGGCATATCATCCACCCACGCAGGATATGGCTTGCCATACAGTGGGACTGCCACCTGACACGTTTCCAATGCTTTGAGGCGGGTGATGAGTGCCGCTATAAGATCTTCCGGGTGGGGGTCCCTGTCTTGGTGGGGATCCCTAATCACAAGTGCGTTGCCGGGTTCTTCGACATGGTAGATGGCTTCATCAGCTCATGGAGCAACTGGCGTAACGGCCTGTGGGGCGGCTGGGGGAACCCGGGTTGGATTCCTCAGGTTGCCCCATCGTTTAAGATGGTTTGGCAAGACGTATCATGCCCTCCTGTTGTGAGTTATGGCTTCTACCCTGTCTGTGGAAGTAGCATGATCAGGGTTTCCTGGAAGAATCTCACCGGGGGGGATTGTTCCTGCCCCTGCTGCCCTGGCTTGGGATTACCATAGTCGGGTCGCCGCTCTGTAGCGCGCTCGGCCAGGAGTTTGTCAACCAGCCTCTTCTACTCATCAAGCTGCAGGCGTAACACGGCCTTCTCGGGATCTTCGTCTGTCTTCTATACAGAGGTGGATGGGTCAGAGTACTTGACGGTTCCGACATGCTCCTTACCCTTACCGGCATTTCAACTGAGTACCAGTGACTTGGTGGGTACAGGGAGGCCTAAAAATTTCTTCTGCTGACGGTTAACCCTCCCTGATGGGTCCATCACTGGCGGTACACCCTCAGGGGGTAAGTCTCCATCGAGAAATTCAAGCTCGTCCTTCTTTTCCACTACGTCATCCATGTGGACCACGAACCTCCTTGGGGGAATGTCCTCAATGTCGCCTAACGGATCAGGCTGCCACTGGATAGGACTGAAGAGGAGGTCGGCATACTGTCCCCAGCCACAGACTTGCACATGGGGGTAGCATCCCTGATGATTCTGCGAAGTACTTTGAGACTCTGAACGCATTTCCACTGAAGGGTGCTCTGGCGGGCCGGTGACTCAGGGTGCTGGGCCACAGGGAGTGCAACCAACTCGATCAGGTGGCATTGATCCATGATTTCTTCAAAGTGATCTCGGCTCCAAGGGTAAACTACCCACTCATAAAGAAGGTGGAAGTGTGTCGCCCATAGGGCTCGGTAGAAGAACCCTACTTCCTATGGGGTAAGGGACTCCGACGCGCAAAAGTTCGGCCCTGCTGTCGGCCAGAACTTCTCTGAGAAGTGATCCGCTGTGAGAATGTTCCAGAAGATCCTAGGCTCGGACTTGGGGTCTAGCCGCGTATTTCCCCACATGTCGACCGTAGGCGGCTGAGGGACCGGTAGCGGTACCGAGGCGGACCGGTGGGACAGTAAACTTGGCAGCGGAGAATACGGTGAACGAGCTGACTAGCTGCCGAATTCTGGGCCATCCTCTGAAGAGTGAGGTGACCTGACCACGATATAACAATACGATTGTCTAATAGCCACATCTTCTAGCGCAGGAATTACGGTCACCGACGATGGGTCACGCCGTTGCTCTACCCCCGTTGGCCCCCAAAATAGCTCTCTGTGATCTCTGGTAGAGGTAGAGGGCGCTTCTGGTGACGACTATGGTGATTGAATGGTCAGAACCTGTGGAATTTCCACAATTTATTCCTCCTGGATGTACCTGTGGAGAGACACGGGAATCCGGTGGACTTCTCATTCTGGGAGAATGAGGATGACGCGCCTTGTTCCTGCCCCAGTCCTTGACACGAAGGAGCGGGGATAAGGTTCCATTGCTGAGTCGCATTCTGCTTTATAATCCGAGAAATGTGCTGGTTTGACCTCCACTCGGGCCTTCCCAGGACTCTTCTTGTGGCAGCGACGACCCGCTCTCTTGCCCCTAGATGGATCATCGGGACAAGGATGATTCTCGACATGTACTCTCAGAGCGGCGCTAGCGCCATGGCGGAGAGGACTCCCGCTTGGGATAGCCAGGGTGCGAGGGGAACTAGGGAAAATGTCGAAGGGTACATGGGGAGGACCTCCATGGACAACACCCATGTGGGCGGAACCTCTGTTGGAACCGGCAGGAGCATGGGGAGGACCTCCATGTTTTGTGCAGGTGGAGCAAGGCTGACCTTCACTCCTCGGGTTGCCGGGGTGAGGAGGACCTTCACCAGTTGCAGATAGGACGTAGGGAGGACCCCCACTTTGGAGAGGGACTGGATGGGCAGTGCCTTCACATCAACGGTTGGGGGCAGGAGGAGGAACTCCATAACCGGTTTGGTGAGCACGGGAGAGACCTCCGTGCCAAACGTCACTGCCATGGGAGAAGTCTTCCTTCAGAATTGGGGTAGCATGGGGCATACCTCCATGACGATCTTCGGAGTGGGGAAGGCCCACGCTCTGTGGAATGGTGGTATGGGGAGGCCCTCCGTATGGGGTGACACCAACGTGAATTGGTTTGAGGCGATCGCCACTCAGGCCTACAACCCCGAGAGCCAGCCTAACCTGCCCATGGGGCGGTTGGGGCCTCGGTCCTGGTCGGGTGAAGGAGTTCCCCTGCTCAGTGTATGTAGGGACTCCATGATACATGTCGGTGGTGGATCGGGCCACATTAGTTGTTGACGTCGATGCCCCTTGACGAGCGTCCTCAGCTCGGGCCCGATGCTAAAGCCAGGTCAGACGAGCTGGCGTAGGTGGTGCAGGGGCATAGGTTACCTTCTCCTCTAGTGAAGCTGGACGGCGGCATTGACGTGGCCGGATGGGAGCCCTTGTCTAGAGCCCTTGGATTGGGACTCTGACTGGGCCAAGCCGGACATCACCCACCTCATCAGCGTAAGGCGAGGAGTCATCGAGGCGTTCCTGGGACAGGATCCCGAAACGATTGAACATTGGGGTTGGGAGCAGGGGTTCCCTGCGCGGCCTTTGAGGACGGCGTTCACGGCGGGGCCTGGATGCCTCTAGGTCCAGGCGGGCCATATCCCAAGTTGGAATGACCCCTTCCTCCTCGTACCTGCGTACAAGGTTGTTGATCACCCTTCATTGGATGATCTCTGATGGGGAGAGGGGACGTGGGCGTCCCGTATTCACGGATGTAGAGGCTGTCGCGGCGGCAGTGGAGCCACGTGGAGTAGCTGTGCTGGTATTTCCCCCGCCCCTGTGTAGGGGAGCGGTCAGTGTTCGTGTCTCCATAGCAGCAACCCGGTTCCTGGGAAGCAAGGAGATCAACTCATCATCACTATGAGGAAAAGGATCGACAACCAGTGCCCCAGCATCATTCCGTCTTCTGTGGTTGGTGAGAGGAATCCACGCCAACACGTTGCAGAATGGAATACCCCCTGTTCTACTCTCCCAACTTCCGATGAGTTTCACGCCAGGACAGCTATTTGCATGGCGGGACCTGGCGCCGGATATCTGGATCTGGTGACACGTCAATCTACATGTGTCTCGAACGCTACTAATCTCCATATTGAGGAGAATAATTTCATGTCAAGTTCACCATTTCTATTTCCGACACTTTTGCCGGGGCGCGCGCATCCGTCTGTGAGGACGTGCTGCTGTTACCCCACATTCCCGCTTTCCAAAGGTGGGTGGCATTCGCTCCTTATTCAGGGACGTCTGCTCCTTGATCGAAACCGGGATGATGGGATGTCGGTTCTTCCTTCCGTGGATTCCTCCTCGGAACTCATCACCTAGTCCGGGTCTCCCTCATAGATTTAATATGTTGTTCGTGAAACTCTTCCCAGTGCCATGTTTCCATGGATGCCGGTTAATAACACTGCTTCTGTCAGGACATTCCAAAGGGTCCGGTCAGGGCAGCAACCTTCAGTCGGGGGAGTAGTCACGTTGAGGCATCAATAGCATGCCTGAATGCTGGGGAATTGACATGTTTGTCTTTTTTCCCTTGTCATAGGGCTTCTCGAGGGTGTGGAAGCCTTAGGAATCACACATCGAGTGCGGGGAATCATATACCATAGGCATGTATCTGAGGTTTTCCTCAACTTCCTATGTTTAACACAGGGTATGTTGCAGGTTTAACGTCCAGCAGAGATGGATCGGCCTGATCAGAACACTAGCTGGAGTGGATCAGATTGAGGAATTTCCCTTGAAGGGATGCCGATATCGGGGTCAGCTCTTGGGTCGCTTCCTGGACGCTGTGGAGGAGAGTGGAGTGGCATGATCTCGCCGGGATGTGGCGGCCCGGGTAAGAATCAGGGTGGATGATGAATGGATGGATGGATTAAGTGGAGGGGGATGAAATGGGACCATCTCAAGGGCGACATTAAAGTTGGGATTGAGCATCGAAGAGACCTCCTACGTATCCCCGTGGTAGGGAATCAAAGTACGCGTAGTTTGGGATGGTGCCGGTGAACTGACGTGAAGGCGGACCTTGGACGGATGGTGTTGTCAGCGAACCAACATGAATGTGTACCTTGGTCCGATGGGAATCGTCAGCGAACCGACGTGAATGTGGACCTTGGTCGGATGGTGTGGGGCTTACACACTAGGCTGCCCAGGTGTTAGTGGACTGATGTGAATGAAGACAGAATGACCAACGGGTGGTGGAATTGAACCTCAGGAAGGCTTCCTACGTACCATGCCTTAACATGGATCAATGTCCTTGTAGTTTAGGAGAAAACGGGGGGGGGGGGGGCTTAGAACACCAAAAAGGATACGGTCTGGGCCAATGATTGTTTGGATTGAACCTCAGGAAGGCTTCCTACATACCATTCCTTGACATGGATCAAAGTCATTATAGTTCAGATGAGATGTCGAATACAGTTTAACTTCATGCGGGACGGGGGTGAACCAATGTGAATGGGGTCAGAATGACCGGGTGATGGGCTTGAACCTCATGAAGGATTCCTGCGTACCGTGCCTTGACATGGATCAAAGACTTTGTAGTTCAGGTGGTGGTTTTCGTCAGTGAACTGATGTGGAGGTGAACCTGTGGGTCCATTGGTGGTGGGCTTGAACCTCGTGAGGCTTCCTACGTACCATGCCTTGACATGGATCAAAGTCCTCGTAGTTCGGGAGAAAATGGTGGGTGTCGGTGAACCGATGTGAAGAAATGACCTTGGTCTAATGGGAGATGGGCTTGAACCTCAGGGAGGCTTCCTACGTATCGTGCCTTGACATGGATCAAAGTCCTCGTAGTTCGGGTTGGTCACAATGGCTTTTCGTCTGACCGGAATGCAGTTTAACGTCATGATGGATGAGTGTGGAACCTGAAGTGAATGAATGACAGGCGGTGGGCTTGAACCTCATGGAGGATTCATACGTACCATGCCTTGACATGGATCAAAGACCTCATAGTTCAAATGGATGTGCAATTTAACGTCATGCTAGACAGGGGGGCATACAATTTAATGTCATGCTGGAAGAGGGCATACAATTTAACGTTATGCTAGATGAGGTATTTTTATGGTCAATGCTTACTCTATGCCCACGTGAGTCGTGCTCGGTGTGAGAAACAAGAGACAGTAGAGACCTGACGATCACATCGCGAAGGTTGCGTCCGTGAGAAATGAAGAGGAACTTATGCGTTAGGCGGCCAATGGTGCTGGGACTTACTCCCGAATGGAGGCCCGAAGTGCGGAAAAGCGCAATGGGAGAGGGATTTGGGACCAAAGATGGAAGGTGTCTCGTTCCCTATCGCGCCCTCCACTGGCATTGGTAGTGGGGAAGTATGGAGGTGCATGGGTACTACCTTCCGCAATAGAGGCTTGGGGGCTTACACCAAGGTGGTTGCCCTTCTCCCGTGGACATACTCTACTCCGAGAAGGAGGATATCATCCCATGTGAGGGTGATTCCATTCCCGTGGAGATGAGTGGCATAAAGAATGTCCGAGCTGGGGGGACCCTGCGTGCGAGGCACGGGGTCATATCACAGTTTAATGTCATATGTTGAGGAAGAGGTGCTTGGAATTTTATCTTCCTGAAGCTCGGACGAGGAGGGTTTACTCCGCACCCCTAGGACTTACATGACCGGTACCCTCAACTCCTTAGGGGAGGGAAGGTACTGGCTAGGCCATGGTAAAGGGGGGTCACAGAGCAAACCATCGAGGGGTCCACGTTAGCGTGGCTATGCGAAGAAGCAATAGCCATTAGCGTTCCTATGCAAATAAGCATTAGGTGATGCAATGCTACGAGTGGTGTTGTCCATGGGACTTTGAAATCACATCGTGCAAACCTGGAGGGTCTCATAGGAAGAGGAATTTCCAAGCAAAGGAGTGTGCTTCGTGAAGTGGAGTGCCTTGGCCTTAGCATGGGGCAGGGGTGTGAATGGGAGGTGCTTCGCGAAGTGGAATAGTATTCATGGAGCACTGCCTCACGAAGTTGAGGTGCCTCGCAAAGAAAGGTTCTGTGATGCAGTGTGCTTCGCGATGTACAGCGACCCTGCCTTGGCATGTGCATCACTAGTACAGGATGGGTTTTTCACGAAGCATAAACGCTACACGACTTGTAGAGACCCGAAGCCTGACGTACATTGACATTACATTACTTTTGCGGAATACTTAGTACATAACAAAAACACACACACAAGGATCGTAATAGTTTAGTGTCTTTGGAAACTCGGAACGTAAACTTCTAATTGTGGTGGAAGATCTTCAACATCTCCCATAAAGATCTTCCTTTTTATACCTAAAACCTTTCTTTATATCCTGGGGAAAAGAAAACATAAAAGGGTGAGCTCAAATGCTCAGTAAGGGTAAACAAAGGAAATATCAATCACATAATTTTCATAAGAACATAACATTTTTTTTTTGGAAATCTTAACCTGCAAAAGAGAGCATAATTTCATAACATGGGATAAATCATAGTAGTGAAATGAAATCATAACTTAAAACATTACTCATTGTGGCATACACAAATAATCATAGAGAATCATTTCTTGTTAGTCAAGACTCATTGCCAAGACTATCTTAGTGGACAAAGTCCCTTTCTGAATCGAGTAATCCTCGTTTCAGTCCTGTTTCACAGAACCGGTATAACCTACCATTCCAGCCATGTCTATCTCATGAGATATGAAATCTTTACCCAATGCATTGGAGGGAGATATAGGTCCCACCCATCTCTTAATGAATCCTTTCTTATGTGTGCCACAAAATCATAAATCATACATCATTGCATCACCCATGTAATAAAAATGGGATTCTTAAACAACATGACATCATAAAACCATTCATATAAGATAAAGGAATTCATAAACATAATTCCATCACAACATAGTCAAATCAATGTAAAAATATGGATAGAAACAGAACCCTTTATTATCTTAGATGGAAAATAATTTTGATAAAACACTTGAAATGAATTCTTGAGGAAAATATCATTTCTTCTTCAAAATCAATTTCTTTTTACAAAACATCATGCAATTTTAAAAGAAAGAGATTTTATTGAAAATAGTCATGAATTCTTTTAGAGGAAGCTTCATGAAAATAAGGCTTTATAAAACAGTAGAAATCCGTTTGTGCCGTATAAGTTAAAAAAAAACATTCTTCGTACTTTTGTCGGAAAAGTCAAAAAGTACCTCGTATGGAAAAACGACAAAAGATTCCTTTCATATTCTTTACTAAAAACTCACCTAAGGGAAAAATTGGATTTAAACTATTGTAAGTGGATGGAAACAATATTACATATTGAGGGAACATGGATGTGGATGATAAAATACACCCCAGTAAATACTTACGAATAAACAATCTCGGATAAAAATGAGATTGTGATATTTCCCTTACCTTAGGTCCGACTTGCTTTGTAAGTGTCCGAACCTCCTGTATAATGATTTAAATCATGTTATTGACTTATTACAGAATCATATTCATTGTTATGATATCATATATGGTTCACTTATGACATTATATTACCCGTTCTTTTGTAAACTCCATGTTAAAGAAGCGTTTTGGGTAAAATCGTTTCATTTATCGTAGGTGTTTTGACTTGTTGTTCTTGACATAATTATTACTTATATAATGATTTACTTACTTCCAGAATATAAAATATGATTTATATATCATATATATTCAGTATATATATATATATAATAGGTAGATAAATAAAATGAAAAACACCGTTCATGGAGACGGTAGTCCGTACGTACGCATGAACGCTGTTTTCCTTTCCTTATTGTCTTGAAATGGAAGTAAGTAGATTACATACATATGTATATATATACATAAATCCAGTAGCTTTATAATGTCATATATTTCATTATTATTTCTTATATATACATTATAATCATTCTTAAATGGTTAACATGGAGAATGAATCTCATCGCGTCGTGGAGACGGTAGTCCGTACGTACGCACGAGCGATGATATCATTTCTATAAATATTGAATTGAATTGGAGTGGATTATACAATATATCAGAATCAATATGATGTTGTAATAACTATGTATAGTTATTATTTACACCATTATACCCATCCATGTAAGGTGGTGGTGGAAAATAGATTACACCACGGCGTGGAGACGGTATTCCGTACGTACGCACGCGCGGTGATTTCTTTTTCCGTAGGATGGATAGATGGTGAAATAGGGTTGTTTCATACTTATAATAACATATCAGTATATGAGTGATACTGATGATATTACTTCATAATGAAACAACCTAAGAAGAAGAAGTGGAAGAAGAAATAAAGATGAAAGAATTGGTAACGGTAATTACCTCTTCTTTGAAGCGCCTTTTGGAGACCTCCTCTTAGGGAACTAAAATTGGTCTTTGAGTAAGACCAGAACCTCTAGGATGTTTCTAGGGAAGTGGAGAAGAGATTTTGGCAGGGGTTGGCCGAGCTTGAGTGCTCAAATTGGTGTGAGGAGGAGGGGTAGGAGGTGTCCTTTTATAGGGGAGGAGAGGGGCACCTTAGGAATTCTTAAAAATATTAATTTATAATAAATCTAACCCCACTTAAAAACCTCCAAAAATGACTCATATTCGAAGATTAGATGAGATAGGGTTGTAATCTCATCAACCAATCAAATTTATACATGTTTGGATATTATTTTAAACCTTATCAATTAGATTTAACTCTAAGTTAAATAATTTAACTTTTACCGTGTCTTTTTGTTTTCTTTCACTATATGGTTAATACACTTACTATAACATGCCAAACGAACCCCAAATTGTTTATTATTAATATATATATCCTTATATAAGTCATTTGGCCGAACCATAGATTTTTAGGAATAAAATTACAATTAGTAATATAATATTTGATTTAAAAACTATTTTGTGTCAATTTTGACACTATTTGATATATGATTTTTTTGAAAGTCATAACAGAATTAAATGTTCGAACCAAGTTGATTAAATCAACATTAATATATCATAGTAACCTAGAAAATTAGTGGAATTTATAAAAAATCTCAAATTACATTTATTTTGGTTCTTATAACATCAATTATGTCAATATTTCATTAAAAAGATAATTACTGCATCATCGTTGTGTCATAAATAAATTAAATTATTTGATGTCTAAAAATTACAAATAAAATACCATCATGTAGGAAATCCTTTTAGCTTTCTAATGAATATTTACAATCGAATGTATCTTATGTATAACCCCATATTAAAAATTATTTACTTATTAAACTTTGATTTTAACTATTTTAACCCTTCTTTAAATAAATTAATAATAAATGTCCTAATCTAATCCAAGTGGGCCTAAATGGTCATATTTTATTCCTAAGTTTGTTTTTGGTCGAAATACACTTGTCCAATAGGATTAGGATATGTGTTAGGGTAATATTAATATCATATTTACCCTTAGTTACCCTATTTACTATTAACCGCGGTAAAAAAAGTAAAAAGTTACTATTCACCAAAAAATTATTTTCATCTCATTGAACCACATTTTAGTCCTTGATATTAACCGTGTCTCTCGGATTTTCGAAATTCCATTCACAGAAGCGGTAAAATTATGTTTTATGAAAAATTCAGTTTTTAACCTACCACTTAGTAGTTTCACTATTCATCAAAAATTGATGTTTTTCAGAACAATGCCAAAATTTCATCCTAAGCTATATTTCATATTCCGAATTCAAAAATGAAGTCTATTTTACCAAATTCATAACACAAAAGTTGCATTAATTAATTTTATAATTAAATCCCGCTGTTAAAACAAATAGCGTGTTTTTAAGAAACAATATCTATCAAAAGATTGACACTTGATTATGTCTGGTTTAAATGTGAAATTACAACCAATGACCAACATTGTATTAAATTGTAAAAATATATTCTAAATATACTTTAAAACCACTCAAATTAATAATTTATCACTATTAATAATTTCGATTAAAAAAGTTGTTTTTAATTAAAATTTAGTAATGTTCACTATTCATCAGAATATGAAAGTTATCCGAAATGTACCAAAATTTCACCTTAGGCTAAATTCGATACTCCGAATCCAAAAATGAAATCCATTTTGAAAAATAAAATTTACAAAATTTCAAAAAGTGGTTATTACTATTCATAACGGCTAGTTTTAATAACATTTTAATAGCATATCGTTGTTTAGTGAAACTCGGTATTGCGTATTACACACGCTATCGAGGAAGGTCGCGATTGCGTGTAATGCAAGGCAAGTCAAGGATGTGTGTTGTGCAAGCTCCTTTTGGTGTAGCGTACAACACAAGACATTAATAAAATAAAAAGAATATTTTTCATAAAATCTCGGGCTGTTACATTCTACCCCCCTTAAAATGAATTTCGCCCTCGAAATTCGTCGGGGTTATAAATGGTTTACTATTCGAAAGTTTCTTTAATAGAAACCCACATCGTAAAAGGGAATATCAAAACTTGGCTTTAAAAAACTAAAGTATGAAATGTAACGATTACCCAAATAAACTAATCACTGGGTTTCCACATAGGTGAAAATATGGATATGGAAGAGAAATCTAACCATCATGTTCTGATGGAGAGTGGTAGAGAACATGGCTATGGAAAAGCCAGTAATCACAAATCCATAGATTTGTGATGATATAAGGTACCATCTGATTCATCAGGTATAAGATCACTAGGACAATCATTTTTGGTTTTCAAGATCATTTCCCTAAAGTTGAAAATTTGCTTAGAATAAATACTTACTTTATTTTGGTACAATCTCACTTTTGTTCGTGCCTTGAACAATTTCTACTTCATCTCTTAAATAAATTAAGTTGAATTTGTTATTTGTGAAGTGTTAGCAGATTATGTGATAGAATGATGGGTCATTGCATCTGTCTCAAACAAAAGGTTAGAAAAAGTTATTAAATATACATAAGTCATTCTATAGTGAGATTAATCACATATGGTTCCTAAAATGGACTTATACTTCATATATCATACTGCTTAATATAATAAAACTAGTTTCTACTAAACAGGGAATTCCTGTAGGTCAGTGGTAGGCGATAAAGGCCAGTCGCACTTCGGTTGTGGGTTCGATTCCTACAGCCTTGTCCGAAGCGATGGGCTGTCGCCCGTCCTGCAGGTTGTCCTTTTTATAAAACTATATTACTATAACATCCCATCAATAATATCGAAAAAACTTCTATCCTTAAACAATACTAACTTATGTCCAACATAATCCATTCCAATCTTTAGGCTTATACATAATACTGCAGTCCACTCTCATAATATAGTAACAACGATTACCAGAGATTTAATACTGTCGTTGATCCCCACATATCACAAGATATGTCTTGTTGGTCACATTCCAAACATTCAAAGTCCTTAATCGTGTATTCTCTTGAATACCTTAGTGAAAACATGAGTGCAGTTAAAAGTTAACACTTTCCACATACCAAAATCCTCAAAATTCTATATACTCAAACCATGATATCACTTAGTCCTTATATCAATCATGAGCTCATGAATACTATTAAACATTTCATTTTCTCGTCTTCATTATGCGCATATCATCTTATTTCCAAAAAATATCTCAATCACTTTGAATACCACATCAATAAATATTGCAATACTCAATGATACAACATTATTTTGGAATCCGATTACATAAACACTTAATCATTCCACCACATCGTTGTCATATTCAACATTGACAATAGTGATCGCATGTGATTTCCCTTTGTCCTTTGCCTTCAGTGGTTGCTCATGTTGATCATCACTAACCCTTGGATTAGGGCAATTATTAGCATAATGCCCCATTTCCTTGCACTTGAAGCATTGAAGTGTTGGCGGTGCGTTCTCTGCAGTGTTTGCTTTATTCACATCATTAGAAACCCTTTTTCCATTACTTCGACACTCAGCTGCTCGATGACCTTCTTTTCCACACTTAAAACATTTTCTAGTCCCTTTTAGACAATCTCCACCATGCTTCTTTCCACACTTTGTGCATAAGGAAACATTCATCTTCTTTTCACCATTATTCTGAGATTTCTCCTTGAACTCCATCTTTCGTTTCTTGTCAAAACCGTGAGATGGATATGTAACACCAACTTCCATTTCTACCTTGATAGCACAACGCACAATTTCGTCATAGCTACTGAAGTCTCTTATAGCTAATGCCCTTCGAAGACTTGGTTTTAAGCCACAGAAAAATTGATCAACTTTACTTTCAGGTTGGATGATAATTCCAGAAGCACACCTTGCAAGTCTTGTAAAATTTGCTTCATAGGTACCAACAGATTCATCGTCCCTTTGCTTCAGTTCAAGAAATTCTTTCTCCATCTTTGTTCGAAGAATACGAGGGAAGTACTTACTGAAAAACAAGTTCTTGAACTCGTCCCATTCCATGGACTCAATTTCATCTCTTGGCCTCGTATTCTTGATAAGATTCCACCATTGATCAGCTTCACCTTCCAAACGATATACTGCTAAGATGACTTTATCATGTTCAGAACATTGAAGAACTGAAAATATCTTTTCAGTAGTACTGATCCATTGTTCAGCCACAAGTGGATCAGAAGACCCACTGAAAGAAGGTGGACGTTGCCTCATGAAGGACTCAATAGAATATTGTTCCCTTCTCTGCTCATTTGGAAGTCCATAATGATTCATAGCTTGTGTAAGTATAGCAATAAGATTTTGCACTCCATCTCCCATAACATTTGTTTGTTCAGGAGGGCAATCATTGCATTGTCCATTGCATTGATCAACACGGTTCCTTCGGGTTCTAGCCATCGTCTAAAACCCAAAAAGAATAGTGTGAGAGGCAAAAATCATGCTAGGGAAAACAACATAATAAAGGGGGAGTACCTTCAATATCCAACATCTTAGGTTTAATTCTATGATTGTTAGCGTAATTCTATTACTATAACCTATACGTATACTTATCCCTAGGGACATCCCTAGACATACCATAGAAATATCTCTAGGGATCTCACTAACGTTTTCGCATCCTAGTTTCCAAAGGTTGACTAAACCTTTCCTCTGATACCAACTGTAGAGACCCGAAGCCTGACGTACATTGACATTACATTACTTTTGCGGAATACTTAGTACATAACAAAAACACACACACAAGGATCGTAATAGTTTAGTGTCTTTGGAAACTCGGAACGTAAACTTCTAATTGTGGTGGAAGATCTTCAACATCTCCCATAAAGATCTTCCTTTTTATACCTAAAACAATTCTTTATATCCTGGGGAAAAGAAAACATAAAAGGGTGAGCTCAAATGCTCAGTAAGGGTAAACAAAGGAAATATCAATCACATAATTTTCATAAGAACATAACATTTTTTTTTGGAAATCTTAACCTGCAAAAGAGAGCATAATTTCATAACATGGGATAAATCATAGTAGTGAAATGAAATCATAACTTAAAACATTACTCATTGTGGCATACACACATAATCATAGAGAATCATTTCTTGTTAGTCAAGACTCATTGCCAAGACTATCTTAGTGGACAAAGTCCCTTTCTGAATCGAGTAATCCTCGTTTCAGTCCTGTTTCACTGAACCGGTATAACCTACCATTCCAGCCATGTCTATCTCATGAGATATGAAATCTTTACCCAATGCATTGGAGGGAGATATAGGTCCCACCCATCTCTTAATGAATCCTTTCTTATGTGTGCCACAAAATCATAAATCATACATCATTGCATCACCCATGTAATAAAAATGGGATTCTTAAACAACATGACATCATAACACCATTCATATAAGATAAAGGAATTCATAAACATAATTCCATCACAACATAGTCAAATCAATGTAAAAATATGGATAGAAACAGAACCCTTTATTATCTTAGATGGAAAATAATTTTGATAAAACACTTGAAATGAATTCTTGAGGAAAATATCCTTTCTTCTTCAAAATCAATTTCTTTTTACAAAACATCATGCAATTTTAAAAGAAAGAGATTTTAATGAAAATAGTCATGAATTCTTTTAGAGGAAGCTTCATGAAAATAAGGCTTTATAAAACAGTAGAAATCCGTTTGTGCCGTATAAGTTAAAAAAAAACATTCTTCGTACTTTTGTCGGAAAAGTCAAAAAGTACCTCGTACGGAAAAACGACAAAAGATTCCTTTCATATTCTTTACTAAAAACTCACCTAAGGGAAAAATTGGATTTAAACTATTGTAAGTGGATGGAAACAATATTACATATTGAGGGAACATGGATGTGGATGATAAAATACACCCCAGTAAATACTTACGAATAAACAATCTCGGATAAAAATGAGATTGTGATATTTCCCTTACCTTAGGTCCGACTTGCTTTGTAAGTGTCTGAACCTCCTGTATAATGATTTAAATCATGTTATTGACTTATTACAGAATCATATTCATTGTTATGATATCATATATGGTTCACTTATGACATTATATTACCCGTTCTTTTGTAAACTCCATGTTAAAGAAGCGTTTTGGGTAAAATCGTTTCATTTATCGTAGGTGTTTTGACTTGTTGTTCTTGACATCATTATTACTTATATCATGATTTACTTACTTCCATAATATAAAATATGATTTATATATCATATATATTCAGTATATATATATATAATAGGTAGATAAATAAAATGAAAAACACCGTTCATGGAGACGGTAGTCCGTACGTACGCATGAACGCTGTTTTCCTTTCCTTATTGTCTTGAAATGGAAGTAAGTAGATTACATACATATGTATATATATACATAAATCCAGTAGCTTTATAATGTCATATATTTCATTATTATTTCTTATATATACATTATAATCATTCTTAAATGGTTAACATGGAGAATGAATCTCATCGCGTCGTGGAGACGGTAGTCCGTACGTACGCACGAGCGATGATATCATTTCTATAAATATTGAATTTAATTGGAGTGGATTATACAATATATCAGAATCAATATGATGTTGTAATAACTATGTATAGTTATTCTTTACACCATTATACCCATCCATGTAAGGTGGTGGTGGAAAATAGATTACACCATGGCGTGGAGACGGTATTCCGTACGTACGCACGCGCGATGATTTCTTTTTCCGTAGGATGGATAGATGGTGAAATAGATTTGTTTCATACTTATAATAACATATCAGTATATGAGTGATACTGATGTTATTACTTCATAATGAAACAACCTAAGAAGAAGAAGTGGAAGAAGAAATAAAGATGAAAGAATTGGTAACGGTAATTACCTCTTCTTTGAAGCGCCTTTTGGAGACCTCCTCTTAGGGAACTAAAATTGGTCTTTGAGTAAGACCAGAACCTCTAGGATGTTTCTAGGGAAGTGGAGAAGAGATTTTGGCAGGGGTTGGCCGAGTTTGAGTGCTCAAATTGGTGTGAGGAGGAGGGGGAGGAGGTGTCCTTTTATAGGGGAGGAGAGGGGCACCTTAGGAATTCTTAAAAATATTAATTTATAATAAATCTAACCCCACTTAAAAACCTCCAAAAATGACTCATATTCGAAGATTAGATGAGATAGGGTTGTAATCTCATCAACCAATCAAATTTAGACATGTTTGGATATTATTTTAAACCTTATCAATTAGATTTAACTCTAAGTTAAATAATTTAACTTTTACCGTGTCTTTTTGTTTTCTTTCACTATATGGTTAATACACTTACTATAACATGCCAAACGAACCCCAAATTGTTTATTATTAATATATATATCCTTATCTAAGTCATTTGGCAGAACCTTAGATTTTTAGGAATAAAATAACAATTAGTAATATAATATTTGATTTAAAAACTATTTTGTGTCAATTTTGACACGATTTGATATATGATTTTTGTGAAAGTCATAACAGAATTAAATTTTCGAACCAAGTTGCTTAAATCAACATTAATATATCATAGTAACCTAGAAAATTAGTGGAATTTATAAAAAATCTCAAATTACATTTATTTTGGTTCTTATAACATCAATTATGTCAATATTTCATTAAAAAGATAATTACTGCATCATCGTTGTGTCATAAATAAATTAAATTATTTGATGTCTAAAAATTACAAATAAAATACCATCATGTAGGAAATCCGTTTAGCTTTCTAATGAATATTTACAATCGAATTTATCTTATGTATAACCCCATATTAAAAATGATTTACTTATTAAACTTTGATTTTAACTATTTTAACCCTTCTTTAAATAAATTAATAATAAATGTCCTAATCTAATCCATGTGGGCCTAAATGGTCATATTTTATTCCTAAGTTTGTTTTTGGTCGAAATACACTTGTCCAATAGGATTAGGAAATGTGTTAGGGTAATATTAATATCATATTTACCCTTAGTTACCCTATTTACTATTAACCGCGGTAAAAAAAGTAAAAAGTTACTATTCACCAAAAAATTATTTTCATCTCATTGAACCACATTTTAGTCCTTGATATTAACCGTGTCTCTCGGATTTTTGAAATTCCATTCACAGAAGCGGTAAAATTATGTTTTATGCAAAATTCAGTTTTTAACCTACCACTTAGTAGTTTCACTATTCATCAAAAATTGATGTTTTTCAGAACAATACCAAAATTTCATCCTAAGCTATATTTCATATTCCGAATTCAAAAATGAAGTCTATTTTACCAAATTCATAACACAAAAGTTGCATTAATTAATTTTATAATTAAATCCCGCTGTTAAAACAAATAGCGTGTTTTTAAGAAACAATATCTATCAAAAGATTGACACTTGATTATGTCTGGTTTAAATGTGAAATTACAACCAATGACCAACATTGTATTAAATTGTAAAAATATATTCTAAATATACTTTAAAACAACTCAAATTAATAATTTATCACTATTAATAATTTCGATTAAAAAAGTTGTTTTTAATTAAAATTTAGTAATTTTCACTATTCATCAGAATATGAAAGTTATCCGAAATGTACCAAAATTTCACCTTTGGCTAAATTCGATACTCCGAATCCAAAAATGAAATCCATTTTGAAAAATAAAATTTACAAAATTTCAAAAAGTGGTTATTACTATTCATAACGGCTAGTTTTAATAACATTTTAATAGCATATCGTTGTTTAGTGAAACTCGGTATTGCGTATTACACACGCTATCGAGGAAGGTCGCGATTGCGTGTAATGCAAGGCAAGTCAAGGATGTGTGTTGTGAAAGCTCCTTTTGGTGTAGCGTACAACACAAGACATTAATAAAATAAAAAGAATATTTTTCATAAAATCTCGGGCTGTTACACGACTACCAGGGTTCCCTTAGGAATCCCCTGTCTTCATGAATGCCTTTAGGATTTGCGAAGGGAATACCTCTCGGAAGAGGGGCTCAAAATGAGACAAGACAAAGGCATCTCGTGAAGCAAAAATACCTCGCGGAGCTCATGATTCTTGGAGTGAAGGGTGATTCGCGATTCGGGAGTTGAGAAGCCGAAAGTTCAGATTGTCCATCTTCTAGACTCAGGGGGAGCCCCATATTTATAGGAAAGGGGTGCAGCGAAGTATAGCTCACACGGCGCAAAGGACCGGCGGGTAGCGAATGTCAATGGGGTTCGCGGAGCGTTACTGCCTCAGGGGCTTCGCGGTGGGCTCGCGAACGTCAGGGCATTCTCGGAGTGGTACTGCCTCCTTTGCTTCATGGCGGGCTCGTGAGCGTCAGGGTGTTTGCGGAGCGGTACCGCCTCCTTTGATTCGCGGTGGCCACGTAGCTTGGTGGAGCTCTGCATTGGGGCTTCGCGAGGCAGCGTGCGAGCTTCTTTTCCTTCTTCCCTTTGTGTTCAATATTTTGGCGCCAACAGTCGTAAACTACAACTTTGAGCTTTCTCGGATTAAGAGGTGTGGCATGAGGGCTCTGAGGCCGGTAACCGTACAGAGCAAGGAAGAGTACCGCCCAAAGAAATCTTTCCTTTGATGGATGAGCCAGGGGCTATCATTATGCAGAGCCGCTGAGGGCATGGTATGCATATTTGTACAAAGGTATCCCCAGGTCGGTAACTTTCCACTTCCGATGGCCATGAATGATAATGAGAATCCCCGATTTCTCATAGTGCAGAGTTCAGCACGTGGGGATAATGGTGTCCGAGTATACAGAAAACATCTTCACTGCAATTGTCCATTGAGTCAAAGTAGCCTAGTCCTGGCTTGATGTTCGTTGATGCAGGTCGCTCTATGAACCACCGGAAGACACACAGGCTAGCCAGATAGGGATACCTTGGCACCAATTGGATGTGAAAATGGGAATGAATTTGTAAACCACTGCTCCATAAATTTTTGGATCGGGAGATGTGATATAGGGGATCTGAGGCCGGTAGGCGTACAGAGCTAGGAAGAGTACCTCCCGAGGAAATCATGGCTTTGGTAGACGGGCCAGGGGCTATCAATATGTAGAGCCGCTGAGGGCATGGTATGAATTGTCATGCAAAGGTGTCTCCGGGTCGACGACTTTCCACTTCCGATGGCCATGAGTGATTATGAAGATCCACAATTTTCTGGGTCGTGGAGTTTGATGTATGGATATGATGCATCCAAATGTGCACGGATTATCTCCATCTCGTATCTCCATGTGTCTTGGGTGGGTCGCAATGAAGTCTGTACAGTTTAACGTCATGCGGTGTGGAGGAGGTCCGTGCAGTTTAACCTCATGCGGTGATGATGAGGTCCGTGAATTTTAACATCATGCGGTGGGGACGAGGTCCGTGCAGTTTAACGTCATGCGGTGGGGACGAGGTCCGTGCAGTTTAACGTCATGCGGTGCAGATGAGGTTTGTGTAGTTTAACGTCATGCGCTGAGGATGTGGTCCGTGCAGTTTAACGTCATGCGGTGAGGACTAGGTATACACCCCGTGCAGTTCTGGTCCGTACACAGGGGAAGGGGGTATTTTTAACATTACTCTTCGTGCAGTTTAACGTCGTGCGGTGACAATACAAAAATACACCCCGTGCAGGCCTAGCCCATGCATCGGGAAAAAGGGAGCATTTTTTTTAATCTCACTATCCGTGAATTTTTACGTCGTGTGGTAAGGATGAGAAGTACACCTTGTGTCGATCTGGTTCATACATATGGGGAAAGGGGTATTTTTATCTTTTATTCAGGGGTATGGGCCAGGACGGGGAACCCTGGCGTCACTACGTATCCTGCGAGGTTAGGAATCAAGCCGCACATAGTTCTTTGGAGGAAGTACACCCCGTGCAGGTCTGGTCCATACATGGGGGTAGGGGACACTGTCTATCTTCCATCTTATTTCATTGGTAGGTGGCTAGGTCAGGACGGGGAACACTGGCGTCACTACGTATACTACGAGGGCATGAATCAATCCATACATAGTTCTCTGGAGGAGCGATACACCCCGTGCAGGTCTGGTCCATACACAGGTGGAGAGGGAATTTTTTTTAGAAGTGGCTGGGCCAGGATAGGGAATCCTGGTGTCGCTACGTATCCTGAAAGGGAAGGAATCAAGCTGCACGTAGTTCTCTGAAATCTGTGCAGTTTAACGTCATGCGGTGAGGACGAACTATACACCCCGTGTAGGTCTGTCCCGTACACGGGGGAAAGGGAATTTTTAAATCATTTTTTTAATTTGGATGTGGCTGGGCCAGGATAGGGGATCCCTACATCGCTACGTATCCTACGAGGGAAAGAATCAAGACGCACATAGTTCTCTGAAATCCGTGCAGTTTAACGTCGTGCGGTGAGGACGAAATACACCCCGTGTAGGTCTAGCACATACACGGGGGAAGGGAATTATTAAACCATTATTCCGGGGTGACTCGGCCAGGACGGGGAACCCCGGCGTCGCTACATATCCTATGAGGGAAGTAATCAAGCCACACGTAGTTCTCTAGAATCTGTGCAGTTTAACGTCGTGCGGTGAGGATGAAATGATCTTAGTTTAGGGTCATAGACTTTGGACCGTTGGGCTCTTGGCAGTTTAACGTCATGTAGCTTGGACAAAGAGTACACCTCGTTTCTTTCTGTCCGTGCAGTTTATCATTGTGTGGTAAGGACAAGGTCCATGCAGTTTAACGTCATGCGGTTAGGATGAAATTCTCTTAGTCTCTATGCGAAATACTTCTTCATGAGTCTCACATTGGTAGAAGTCGTGGTGAATTGCCTGTCCATGGAGATTAGGGCATATGCTCCATTGGAGTAGACATTGTGTATAACGTACGGTCCCTCCCACTTGGGCTCCCGCTTTGGAGGATTCTTGCTGGGTATCATTGGGGTCTGGAGGACCAACACTAGTTCTCCCTCTTAGAAGGACCAATGATGAACCTATTTGTTGAAGGTTCGTGCGATCTGGTTCTGGTACACTTCCAGATGGTGCAGAGTGTGAAGCCACTTCTTCTCTAGTTGTTCCAATTAACCTATCTGCTTTTCTAATTTCTCATCATTGGATAATTGATCACAAATGGAAACGCACAGAGAGGGAAATTGGATCTCAATGGGATGGACTTCCTCTATTCCGTACACCAATGAGTATGGAGTAGCCTGAGTAGCAGGGCAGATTGTGGTTCGATTATCCCACAATGCATGGAGGAGTTTATCCGGCCATGACTTCTTGTCTTTGTCCATCATTTTCTAGAGAATGTTGGACATTGTCTTGTTGAAATCTTCAATTTGCCCATTTTCCACTACATGGTAGCGGGATGAGTGGTTAACCTTGATACCATACTCGTGGTATATCTTTTCCAATTCAGCAGAGCAGAAATTGGTGCCGTTGTCCGTTAGTATGGTATGAGGGACACCAAATCTAGTGATGATATTGGTCTTCACAAAGCTGACTATATTTCTTTGCATGACTTCCTTGAGGGGTATGGATTCTACCCATTAGAAAAATAAGTCTGTTTCTATGAGGATATACTCCTGTTGTTTGGCTGTGGCGGGAGGATATGGTCCCACGACATCCATTCCCCAGACGGAAAATGGCCAGGATTACTTGGCTTGATGAAGTAACTCTGGGGGTTGGTGTATGAAGTTGGCATGAATCTGGCATGAGTGGAATTTTGTGGTAAAATGCTCGCAGTCTTGTGCCACTGTGGGCCAATAGTACCCAAGCCTTCGAACCCGATGGGAAAGCTTGGTCCCTGGTTGATGTGCTCCACATGCTCCTGCATGCACTTCATTCATTACGGTGGCGGTTTCTTCTCCATCAATTCATCTAAGGATAACTTCGTTGAGACCTCTTTTGTAGAGGACCTCTTGATGACCCACACCGCCATATAGGACACAATTGATTTCCCTTCTCTATATTTGATCTCGTTCAGCCCTGTCTGATGGATGCTCTCCCCGATGAAGGTAGTTTGCTATGGGGGTCATCCAGCCGGTGGCAGGAGCATATGGCTTGGGGACAGGACTGACTTCATGGATTTCTTCCATCTGGGCTTGAAAAAATGACAATACCATTCGATGGTGAGCAATACTGATAACTATTTCATCTCGGTCTGGGTCAGCTAGGGCTGTGGCCGCGTTGGCTAATGCATAACCCTGAGCATTCTAGGTCCGGGGAATATAGTTCAATGTTGGTTATGTGGAGAACTCATCCATTAACCCTTGTACATGGTCAAACAGGGGGATTAGATCCTCCTTTTTAATGGAATATTCACCATTGACTTGCTTGATGACCAGCTCTGAGTCACCTTTTTCCTTAAGGTGTTCTACTTGTGCCTGGAGTGTGAGCTCCAGGCCTACAATGAGAGCTTGATATTCTGCTTCATTGGTTGTACATCCCTCGGACAGAAGTAAGGAATATGGCAGGACTGCCTTTTCTAGGGACATGAGTATTATCCCCAAACCCACTTTGTTGAATCTGGTATCCTCCATCCTCTTTCTGGTTGGGCTTCAGGATGCGTCGTCGAAGTACATTTCCCATGTTGGGAGCTCCTCTTGAACCAAGAAGATGTCTTCATCAGGTATCTCGGCATCCGGTGTAGTGGACCCTATCGAAGGTTGATCTGCCAGAAAGTCTGCTAATGCCTGGCCCTTAATGTCTTTCTGAGGCACGAACCGGATGTCGAACTGTTGCAGGATGACCACCCACCGGGATAGGCGTCCGGTTAACATCAGGCGACTGAGGATGTACTTGAGCGGGTTACTCCGCGAGATCAAATGGACTTCATGATGCTGCATATAATGTTGTATCTTTTGAACTGCAATGAACAAGGCCAAACACTCTTCTAAATATTTTATTATTGAGTCTCAGCATCAATCATGGTTTGAATGAGGTAATAGAGACGGTTTCCGCTGCCGGTGTCATTCTTTTGTGCGAAGAGGGATCCCAGTGACCATTCTAGGGCCATCACGAATAGAATGATAGGTCTTTCTTCAACTGGGGGCATGAGCACTGGTGGGCTTAAAAGTTACTTTTTCAAGTTGTTGAATGCCTCTTGGCAGTCATCCGTCCAATGGTATGTGACCACCTTCTTCATTAACCGGGTGACGGGAAAACATTTTCCTGCCAGGTTGGCTATGAACCGACTAATATAGGCCAGGTTTCCTTGGAATCCCTTTAACTCGGTGAGATTTCAGGGAGGTGGTAATCCAAGTAAATCCTTTGTCTTCTCAGGGTCGAATTCGATGCCACGATGGCATACGAAGAAGCCAAAGAAATTTCCCTGAGGTAACCCTGAATATGCATTTCAAGGGGTTCATTTTCAAGCTATGCTGTCAGAGTTTGTTGAAGATGATCTCATGGGCCGAAAGGTGATCCAAGCACCATCTGGACTTGACCACCAGGTCATCCACGTAACATTAAACAAATTTCCCCAGGAATGATTTAAAGATCCGATGCATGGAACACTGATAGGTGGCGCCGACATTCTTGAGACCAAAGGGCATGACCCTGTAACAAGATACCCCTCAAGGGGCCCTGAAGGCAGTGGCCTCTTCGTATTCTCCAGCCATCCTGATTTGGCTATAGCTAGAATTGTCATCCATGAAGGACAGAGCCTCATTCCCGGCTGTTGCATCGATTAAAAACTCAGTGATTAGGACAAGGAAGTCATCTTTCAGGCAATGCCAATTGAGATCTCTGAAATCGATGCAGATGTGAATTTGCCCGTTCTTTTTCTTGATGGGGACGATATTGGCCAACCATATGGGGTATTAGACCTCCCTTATGAATCTTTATTTAAGGAGATTTTCGACTTTATCCTCTATATTGGCAGCATGTGAGGGGTGTGTCCTTCTAGCGGCTTATTTATAGCCCCGGTGGTCTTCTGGAAGACCCAGGTGGTGCGTCGCCACTTCGGGATCGAGTCCCGGTATTTCTGTGTAATTCCTGGAAAATACATCTTGATGTTGCCTCATGAAAGAGGTATATACCTCGTGTTCCTTGGGAGACATGGCCACACTAATGAGGGTGGGCCTCGGGTCTTTCTCGGTACCCAGGTTTATTTCCCTACGTTCGTCCACAGTGGTGGAGATACCTTCCTCAAATGCAGGAGGTGCATCCCTGAGATCTTCCCCCTCTTCTTCTCGCAAATCCTCATCATCTTAGTCTGACGAGGAGAGAGCTCCTGACATGAGGTCTTGGGAGTCTGGAGGCGAGGTGTCGTGGGCGTCCTTGCTTGAGTTTTCTTCCCCAGATTGAGGGTCAGTGGATGTTCCCCCATTGTCACACCTGGATGTTATGGATGAAGTCATGAGGACATCTGAATGCGTGTCTGTACTTGAACTCCTACTCTCAAAATGGTTGATGGGAAGGACATAATATCTCCCAAGCTGCCTGAGGGGGTCATCAGGAACCATTTCCAGGCCATTTGGAGTGGGGATCCAATCGACGCCATCGACCAAAGGCTTCTTTTTATTTTTATCATAGAACCTGGCGTCGATGTAATGGGACTCAGAGAGCTCGAAAGGGGCTTTGTCGGTATGCAATGTCCCACTTTTTCTATTGAATTAGTACTTGATACACTGGTTGTAGGATGAAGGAACAACCATGTGCATAGGGATCCATGACCTTCCCAGCAGGGCATTGAATGTTGTGCTCTGCCGGACCACCAAGAATTATGTGTAGGCTACCAGGTCACCAAAATGGGTCCTCAGCTTAATCTGTCCCATTGGCTTCTATTCATTCTTGTTGTATCCCAACAAAGTTGTGGCTGAAGGAATTAGATCTTCCTCACTGTAGCCCAACTTTCGGAGTGTTTGTAGGGGAAGGGGGTTATCTCTAGATCCATTATCTATAAAGAATTTCCGGATCTCAATAACATTTAGCATGCTGGACACATATAGTGGTCTGATGTGTCCTTGCATGATGGCATCTTCGTCCTGATCGGTGATGGAAATCACCGCGTTGCATTCAACTGGGCTGGTCTCCGTTTGGTAAATTTCGGCGGCAGCTACCTCGGCTTGAAACTCCTGGGTGCTGATCAAAGCTTCAATAAGCGCCTCCCTACGGTCGATTGAAAAACTTAGGGCATCCAGGATTGACAACATGGCTGGTACTGACGCCAGCTGCTTAAGGGTGTCGTTTTTTTGCTCCAGTGGTTGACGTTTCTCCACTGGCGAGAGAGTCTTAGCGGGTGCTTTGGGAGATGGAGCATTTGACGAGGAGGGACCGGTCGTGGGGATGAATGTAGATGGTGCTCCCATGTTTTGAGGACTCGGCCTTGCCCGTCTGTTTGTGCGCACTAGGCAGCCAGACACTTGTTTCACCTCTGGTGGGTATCACAGAACAACAGCGCCAGAGTGGCTGCTTGTGGAGGCGGAGGGGAATTCCTTCTCATACTGAGTCTGTTGAAGGGCTCTCTCATAGGTTTCCGCGATATTAACAGTTTGTGCCAGGGTCCAACCGTAGGGTTGGTTTCAGCCGCGGTTGCGCCTCCCCTGGTATCCCCTACCTCCGCGATTCCTCCTCCCGGATCCTAGTGCAGGGAACTCGGGTTCGTAACCATACCCTTCGTCAGGGAATGATTCCATAAGATGGTTGACATTAATAGAACCAAAGATTGGTTCTTAATCCTCTGACAGGTCAACCTGTTCGGTTGTCCCGGATGGTGCCATTTGGTGGGTCGGTGCCCGTGACGCCAAATTTGAGGGCATATAATCTGCCAGGGTCGGGACTAACTTTTCCCCCGTTGCAAACTTCTTCTCTTGCAATTGTTTCTTCCTTCTATTTCACTCAGATGACTGGATCGTAGAGGATCGTGAGGCCGATGCTATCGGTCGTGCGGCGTCAAGGGCTGTTGGCGGCAACACTGGCTGTCGTAGCTGAGCATGGAGTATAACTTGGGCTTGGTTGATAGTCTTCCAAGTCATCCAATCATTGAACTTCTCCCCCTACTTGCTGGTGGCTTTCTTCCACCCCTCCTCTTTGTCGGAGTTGGTGGTGGAGATGTAGGCCACATATGCTAGGGGTGGCCCTAGCTCGACCTGTCCGGAGTCTACCATCCTCTACGGGTGGTCTTTGAAAACGAATCATTCTCAGATATTATTCCCCAACATTCTGTAGTAGGGCCAGTAATCAGGCATGTCGTCACGACCGACTTCTTTAGGTTTCCTCAGCTCTGGGAGGTGGAGCAGGTTGCAATTCATGGCGGCAATGAAGTATTCGCGGACTTCATCATCTCATAACGAGTATACTTTTTTCCTTCGTTCCTCAAACTGGTTTCGCTTCGGTCCTCACTGATCGTCCCGTTTAAGCGGAGGCGGCCGCTAATATGCAGGGGGCCCTTGATGATTTGGTGGAGGCCTGAGCGGTGGAGCGGGCACAGGGGACGGCTTGAGTGTGACAGCAGACGCTTCAGCTCTAGGGGCTCTTTTTGCAGGAGCTCGCGAGGCTATACGGGACATCAAATTAGTCCGCTACAGGGAGTCCTAAATTCTTTGAGTAATGGCCGAGAGATGGCGGAAGCCAGTGGTGCACTCCACTAGTATGAGCGGTGTTCGCAAATCATCTCTAAGATTATCGATTCATATGGCTAGCATCTCATCTTGAGGCATTGGCATGTTCAGATAATAGGTCAGACCTTTCCATCTGGCAATGAAATCTGAGACCCTCTCGTTCTCCCTCTGCTTGCAGTTCATGAGGTCACTGACTGTTGTTTTGGGCGACGTCGAGATGATGTGGAACATGAACTGCTGCCAAAGGTCCTACCAAATCTTTATTGACTGGGCAGGCAGACTCGCGTACCAGATGAAGGCGGATCCTTGCAAGTTCTGTACGAAGCATCTGAGTTTCACTGCTTCTTTTTGTTCCGGGGTTCCCATCATAGGGTCGCAATAGGATGCGTAGTGCATCAAATACTGCTCCAGATCGCCCGAACCTTTGAAAATAGGGAATACAGGGCTCCAAAATTTGGATGGAGGTGGTGTTTTTGTCACCCAATCTGGGTAGGGTTTCTGCTCTGGTTGTATCAGAGCGCGTCATCCTTCTATCGCTTCCAATCGAGTTGTTAGTGCCTCGATGGTGTTGGTGAGACCCTGGTTTACATCCTGTTGGGCCCGGTCCTGGGCAGGCATAGCCCGAGGCATTGCCTGAGGATCCGGATTGGCCGGTACCAAGGGTGCATATTCTATTCGGGGCACCCTCAGAGGATTCGGGCATACTTTCTCTGGTTGCCACCTAAGTGGAGGGAAATCTTGGTATTCATCATCCACATTTAGGTAGTTGGATGGACCAGGCACCTCATGGGGCAGGAGCTCTGACCGTGCTTCATTTTTTGAGGCAATCCTTAGCCTTTGAGGTGCACTAGATGGGAGTGCATGATGTGGCTCCTCTTGAGATTCAATTTCAATAAGGTGGTTCCTCTGGAGTAGCTCGACATTAAGAAGCATCAATTCTTTCATCTCCTCTTCCTGTCGAGCGAAACTCTCTTCGTGCGTGAGTGGCTCGTTTTTATCGAGAGAAGGGGACGGGTTAAGGGTACTCATTCCTTTGTTCTTATCCTTGTTTGAATATCACTGGGCAGGTGGAGGGAGGTTAGCTGAAGGGGAGACTATATTTAAAGCGGCCCTTTGGTTCTGGGTGTGCACACCGGGTGGTTCGTTGTGAGTCACAGCCTGACCAGAACCATCGTCTCCCAATCCCTCCTGATTCGCATCATCTTTGGTGTCTCCCGTGGGGTTAGTCTTTATGGTGTTGATGAATGCATATCGCAGGGTGGAGGGGTCTTCATCATCCAAATATTAAGAGGATCTCTCGCGTCTTCTACTGGCCTTCCCTTTCATGACTTGGGATTGCCTTCAGACTTCTTGACGGAGGGTGATGCAGAGATTTCTTTGATGCGACCTTACGGTGCGCCTTCCTCTCATAGGGGATGATGATTCAAATGACGGGATAGGACATGAACCTCCTCTCCTGGATGTCCTCCCTATATTAGAGAATACCGACTCTCATCGGGGAGGTTGTTGTTGAGGAGGTAATAATGCCCCCAGCCCTGAGGGATGGGGTTGGCTCCGTTCCTTGGACATCGAGTCTCTTCTCGTTTTTATTGGTCTTATGGAGGCCTTTGTTGTTAAAAATGCCCTCAGCCCTTCAGGCTGGGGTTGACCCTGGATGGCAGTAGTGGCTGCTACTATCGCGACCTGCCTGATCTTGTGTGCCCGCATTCAGGGGTGAACTAGATTTGAAGCCGAATTCACCTGTGGATCAGTACCTTATAGGGAGGTAGGCAAAGATTATAGATTGGCCTCCCTTAGGATAGAGACATGTTGTATGATCTTAGTGGCCCGATTCAGGAGTTCTTGAATGGCTTGTTCACACTGGGCCTGGCGCTTCTGGGACTTACTCAAGGCCTGACTCTGTCGGGTGTATTGCCTTTCCTAAATAGGGGAACCACTCGATTGTCGTCTTGATGTGATGACGTTGCAAGACACCTTGACAAACAGGTTCTTCTGGGCGGGGAGTGGATTGAAATTCAAAGCTTTGTGTTCCCCCCATCCCCCGATATGTACTCCTGTTGGAGTGTCACTGATGAGGAAGCGCTGCTGGTGAAGTGCACAGAGGCAGGCTATCTCCATGTTTCCTTTACATCTCTCGGGGCGCTATCATCGTGCCGTAGGAAGGGCCTTCAGGTCGATGTGATGCAGGAGGTCTCCTATTGCCTTGACGTGGTATACTTACCCTTCATAGGACAGGAAGCTTTATTTCAGCCAGCGGAGGGTCATCCATATATTATGGCGGATGACGTGCTAGCATTCTTATGAAAAATCTCTGGGTATGTTGAAATGAGAGGTCGCCGTGGGCCAAATCCTGACTTCTATATCATCCCTGGATAGTCATCTCCTCAGGTGAAACATATTGCCATGCTCCTCTGCTAGAGATTCCTCTACCTGGTCAACCCAACTGAGGCGCTCACTGACAGTGTGGTCGGAGGCGGTGGGACCGGTAGGTGTTGAATCATTATATGGGCGATTCTAAGGTGGTTCAGAGGATGAACGTAGCCCTGGACCGTCTCCTGATCGAAGAAGGGCGTCATTAGCGACAAGAAGGGAATTTGACATGCTCGATCCCGTCCTTTTGAGTGCCTCGGTATACGAGGGATTTTCTGTGCTTGATTCGGCAGGGGGAGGACCTTCCTGTCGATATGACATGTCATCACTGAGAGGACCTTCGCAATGGAGGCCGTAATGGAGAGGACTACCATTACTACTTGATGCCTCACTACATTGAGGACTTTTGTAGTGCACACCATGGGGAGGACCTCCAAGGCGTGTCGCATCAAGGGGAGGACATTCTAGCTGTGTAGCGTCATTACAGGGAGGAACTTCGCAACAACTTCGATCATGGTGAGGATTAAAATCATGGCTTGACGTTTGATGTGCATCCTGGGGAGGACCTTCAGGACACAATGTGACAAGGGGAGGACGTTCTTGTCCCTTGGGGCCAATGCGAGGAGGGCCTTCGCAATGGCGGCCATGATGGTGAGGACTACCATCACAGCTGTGACAATGGTGAGGACTACCATTACTGCTGCCGCATGGAGAATATCTATGGGATACACCCTGGGGAGGGCCTCCAGAATGTACCGCAATGAGGGGAGGGCCTTCTTGTTGCTTGACGTATCTACGGGGAGGACCTCCATTATCAGGGTGGAGAGGACTACCACTGTGATATGTTGTCTGGCTACGTGGAGTGTCGTTGCAGCGTAACCCATAGGGAGGACCTTCAGGGAAGGCCACGACAAGGGGAGGGCCTTATTGTCGTGATGATACGTCACTATGGGGAGGGCCGATGTAGTTGCGACTATGATAGCAAGGACTATTATCACAGTCTGTGGTCCCACTTCATGGAGAGTGATTGCAGTGTATACCCAGGGGAGGACCTTCAGGGTGGACCACAGAAAGTGGAGGAATTTCATGCCGCTCGATCTTCAGGCCATGTGGAGGGTTTCCGTGACTTTCATCAAAAGAGTATCTCTTGTGATCGATCATTATATGCTCATGGGGGAAGCCCCCACGGGTGCTCTGGGGAGGACCTTCAGAGCAGCAGGTAGAGAAATTGCGGGGAGGACCTTCACAACTGCTACTGGCACTCCCATAATACGATAATGGGTGGGCAGGGTACTGAGCCCGCGATGTGTGCTTAGCAGGGTTGGGAACCCCAGCTTCTAGTAGAGTGGAGTCATGAACCCGCTCTTTATTTTTTTGGCTTCCTTTAGCGCGTTCGGGGCGCTCTCTTGTGGGCAGCGGGGACCGTCTGCTGTTGACAATGGCCTTCATCTTTGGGTCGCTATCTAATTGGGTCCCATGATGCTGCTAGGATATGAAGATGAACATCTTGACTTTTAGCAGGGATATATGCCTTCTCTGGAGCATCCACCGTGATGGACGGGTGTCCCCCAGTTGGAATGAGTGAAGCTGCTCGATCTGGTTGCCCTTGCATCGCGGAATATGGCCGGTGACCCTCCTGGGCAGAAGCAGGGATGTAGATCTGCTCTGAGGCGACTATCTCGTCTCTTAGATGAGTCACCTCAATTGGGGAGATGGGCTCACGGGCCTGAGTCCTTTCTGTTGCCGCTGATGCAATTACATTCTGGAAAGTCTGAAAGTTATGTTGTAGGATCGATACCTACTCCTCCATCATTTCTAGGACATTTAGAGAGACATATTTAGTTGAAATGGGTATAAAGGACCATTCCGGTATCAGAGTAGGAATATCCTACTCCGGTCCTCCAGTGGTCAGTGGGTACTGACAATTCTCATATGTCGGGGCAGGTGAACGAATCTTCCCTTATACTGGGATATGCCGGTTTATCTCTCCGTTTGCCGCCACATCGGGGTGGCGGACTTTACTTGCATCCGCAGGTAGCTGGCCCTGCATATATTGGTTTCCCACCGTATAGAGTCGGTGGCCTTTGTTGGCGGGGAGACGTAACCGCTATGATTTTCCGCCACATCTGGGTGGTGGGCTTTGTTGATCGCCACCATTCCAGGATAGCGGGTGTCAGAAGCCTCTGCTAGGAGCTGGTCATGCAGGCGCTGGGTTGCCACCACGTCAAGCTGGTAGGATTCATGACCATGGGTACGGAGAGGTTTTTTCCAAGTAAGTGTTGTCCTGCGTGAGCGACAAGCTTGATGGAGCTTGGCGGGGATGCGCGCCGGCTCGCATGATGCCGCCATGTCTGGATGGCGGGCTCGGGAGGGTTGAACAGGTGTAGGGGCCTGTTCATGGTACATCTCCTTTTCTAGGCAGTAGAGCTCCTCCTTAGGGACAAGGGTGATGGCCGGTCCCTGATTGTACGTCTTCCGCCCTCATCGGGCGGTCCGAGGAGCCGGAGCTCGGGGAGCATGGGCCTGAATCCTCCGGGAGACATCCTCCTTGGAGCAAGGATGTTGAGTCACGGTGTGACCGCGATGACGCCTTCCGATGGGGGCCTTGGAGCAGAACCCCTATTCGGTGGGGATGAAGTCCTCAACATCGACCTCATCTTCCTCTCTAAGATAAGGGAGGTACGCATTGTCCTGTTTCGGGGATAGACTCCCGAAACGGTTGGAGACAGTGACTAGGGCGGTCTGGATCTGCCTTTGCGGCTGCTACTGGGCAGACAATCGACGAATCTTGACGGATTGGAGGGCATGCATGGCTGCCTCCACAGTTGGGAGAGTACCGTTCATGTGGTAATCTCGGATCATCGCATCTGAAACCCAGCGTTGAAGATGCTTGGTGGGTGACAGGGTCCTCCGTTGTTGAGGAAGTCTCATCATCGCGTAGTTGGAAGCATGTGCTTGTGAGTTCCTTTGCGATGCCATTGGATCGAAGGGAGTTATGAAGGTACCTGTAAAACATTTTAACAAATACAAACAGAAAACCTGTAAAAGCAGCATCTCATGATCCCATGTGCAATTAATGACCTTGCTTGGCCCTCCTTGTGAGTATAAGGGGGCACAAGGTGATATTAGCCTAAATCCATCATGCTTGGTTAAAGATTCACATCGGGTTCACCATTTTTTGTTTCTATCTATTTCCCCTCTGTGGGGATGGAGGATCAACATGCCCGACTATCGATCTTGAGGATGGCAGGGCCCCGCTCGATTGCTAAATTCATGTACACCGGTCTTCGTTTCGAAACACCCAATGGTTCCATATCCAACGATACGTGGACCTGCTTTCCAAAGGCAGCCGTCCGCTGGGTGTTTTGGCCAGTGATGCTTAAGAAATCACATTGGTCGAGAGGATGGGAAGTTGGGCTCATCACACCCTTTTGTGGGGAAATTATTTCCTGTTCCGGGACTCTCTTATAGATTTAATATGTATTCATATGTTCGCGAATATTTGGTTTATACCCAAACATAGTATCCACGGATTCAACCCTGGTGGGAAATGGTCAGCTGAACGCAGGGATTCAGAGACATTTATACCTGAGGTTTACTATCCCTCATTGGATTAATGACCCCGAGGAGTCTGGACTCACTGAGGTGACACTAGGAGTGGTGTAGTAAACCGGAGTGAAAATAGTCGGATCGACCGGTTGTTAGGCTTGAACCTCAAGGAGGCTTCCTACGTACCCTGCCTAGAAGGCAGGGATCAATGTCTAAGTAGTTATAATGTACAGTTTATCATCATAGGGGACGAAGGCGAACCGACGTGAAGGTTTTCGGAACAACCGGGTGGTGGGCTTGAACCTCTTGGAGGCTTCCTACGTACCCTGCCTAGGAGGCAAGGATCAAATTCCTCGTAGTTCGCATATGAGCGTCGGAGAATCAACATGGATGTGGACCCGGGGGTCCGATGGTGATTTGGATTGAACCTATTGGAGGATTCCTAGGTACCCTACTTAGGAGGTAGGGATCAAAGTCCTCGTAGTTCACATAGGATCATCAGAGAACCGATGTGGATGTGGACCCGGGGGGTCCGATAGTGATCAGGCTTGAACCTCTTGGAGGATTCATACGTACCCTACTTAGGAGGAAGGGATCAAAGTCCTCGTAGTTCACATATACTTGGGGATTATGCTCTGAGGAAGCCCATAGGAGGATGTCATGGTCGATGCTTACTCTAAGCCCACGTGAGTCATGATCGGTGTGAGAGACAAGAGGCACCAAGGACCAGACGATTACGTCGCGAAAGGTGGGCCCGTGATAAATGGAGTGGGGCTTACACATGGAGCGACCCATAAGGTTGGGGCTTATTCCTAGGTGGATGCCCAGGGTGATTGATTGGGGCTTACACTCTGAGGAGGCCCAGAAGGTTGGGGCTTACTCCGAGATGGACGCCCGTGGAGACAAAGCGCAGCGAGAGAGGGAAATGGGGGTTCTCCTGTGCCCGTATCCTCTCTTTTAGTGCATGAGGTCTTCCTTTTGATGGGTATTTTACTACCCCTGAGGAGCCATGAACAAGTGGAGGGGCAGAAAGAGGACTCCCGAGCTTAGAATCCACATTTACGGTGGTAATGTGAACCCAGGAATGCTTCGGGAATCTGCTCAAGGGTCGGGGAAACCCCTTCGCCTCGACTTACTGTGGGTATGTAAACTCAAAGCAGCACGCAGATCCACCTGAATGTTACATCACACAGGTCCAGTGGCTCTGGTGGAGGCCTCATCTCGGGGCCGATGAATAGGCCAATGAGGGAGTCGCAGAGGATCGGGTTGGATTGGAAGGATTTTATCTGGCTCGGGGAATGTGAACTCTGAAGGTTCTGACGGGCCACATGTATGAAGGAGTGGCGGAGCCCTTCATGTGGGGAAGTTCCACAGGGCTGGAGAAGCCATCTGCAAACTAGGGTGGTCCGCGGACTGATTGGCATGTCGCAAACTAGGGTGGTCCGCAGAGTGGCACGCATCCCGCGAACCAGGTTGGTTTGCGGTCTGGTGAGCATCCCACGAACCCGGGTGGTTCGTGGCTTCGGGTTCGATCTGCGAACAAGGGTGGTCCGCGGAGAGTTCCATGTGAGCAGCGGCAGCCAAGGGCGATGCTGGTCGGAGGCTCGTCGGTCAAGGCTTCGCCGGCGTAGGAGGGTTATACATGGTGGGACGGATAGGAAAAGAGGCATAAACTCCCTGGTCCGTGGGAAATTCATCTGCGAAGGGGGTATGGTTCATGGTATTTATTTATTTTTTATTTTAGGCTCGTGGTTCACCAAGTTATTATGCGTTTTCCAGTTCCTTATTAATTTGTTACCATGTTCATACCTACTGTGGTTCGCGAATGGGGACTTTTCTGTTTGTGAAATCCTAAGCCTTCCTTCGACTGACCTCCTTCAAAATCTCCAATCTCTCTGAATCCGATTCCAATTCCCGAATCCTTTATCCCTTCCCCCTCGGTGTCATTTTATAGAGTGGGGAAAGAGATATATTTGTGGCCACATAACACCTTTTGCGGAGGCCCATGACAGAAAACCCTGTTTATAGCTATCTTGGTCAATCTGCGACTTTCGGTGGGTATTGAGAGTTTCTCCCCCCCCCCACAAACCAAACTCAGGGAGTGCTTTGCGACCGCGGAGGCTTCTGCCTCCATTCCGCGAATGACAGTGGATGCGGCTTGAACCAGTCGACGTGGTTCGTGGCTGGGGCAGTTCACGACGATGAACCAGATTGGCGTCCATCCTGCCTCACGACCACGGAGGATCTCCACCTCTATTTCGTGAACGACATTGGTTTGCGGAGGGGGTGCTTCGCGGGGCCTGGCCACGTCGCGTTTTCATGGGACCGGTCTGCGGACTAGTCCTGCTTGTCCCTTCTTTTAATTTTCTCTATTCCTTTCCCCAAATCTTCTGGGGGATTTGGGTAGAATCTCTTTTGTAGATTTTTCAGGACCCTACAACTTTACACTGTACATGTACTGTAGCAGACTGTACACTGTGTGGGTACTGTAGTAGTTACTCTAGCAGGTACTGTTCGGTTTGTAGTAGCTGGAACTATTCACCTTGGGCCATCGGTTTGGGTTTGGAGTCCTTAAGGCTTTCGGGCCACCCAGGTCTTCTGGACATTAGGGCTTTCGGGCCACCTTTGAGGCCCTCAGGCCACCTCAAGGCCTTCGGGACATATACAGTTTCCCCAGACACACTACAAAAAAGGAGTAGCCCCAAAAGAGGATTCAGACCAGGTGCGCTCACCAGAGAAGAACCAAATAGATTGTCAGAATGAGATGTTATGGCTATTCCATCAGTACCAGCCTATGCTTTCATGAGAATACTAGCCATATGGCCATGCGAAGGTGGAGATCTACTATCATGACGCATATGTTGTGCATGGGCAGTTCCTTGTGGATAGTCTGGTTGAATTCCATAAGACCTTCAGGTCATGTAATCTCTTAAGCCTACGGGACATGTAATATCTGAGCCTACGGGCCTGGTAAGGGTTCCCCCTCATCCCTTGAAAGGGGGGTTATCAAAAAATCAATAAAAATGAAGGCCTTAAGTCCATTCGGGCTACATGCATTTTGTCGATATTTGGTACTTGAGTAAAAAATGAACAACTTATATTTACAAGTTATCCATGTGGTAAATAGTCCATTATATCCAGAAAGATATTTTTTTAGATATCATATATATCATATATATCCAGTATATATATATATATATATATATATATATATTTATAACAGTACATATCATTTGGAGGTAAGAAATGAAATGCACCGTTCATGGAGACGGTAAGCCGTACGTACGCCTGAACACTACATTCATTTATATTTCTTATTTTAATGGAATTAAAACATAATGATACATAAGAATAATATAATTCCAGTATAATATCATATATAATACAATTAACTCCATTCTTTATACATCCCACATATGGTATTAAGGAGTCATATCACATTGAGGGGGCGGTAGTCCGCACTTCCTCAAATGAAATTATCACATTTACCCATAATGGAAACCACAAAGGTATGCTATAAAAGAAAAATAAAGAAGCATAAAGAAAACATAACCAAAATATATATAATTTATAAATATAGTGTCATATTAATGGCCACCATGATAAGCGGTAGGAGATAATCGAACAATCATCGTCTCGTGAGGCGTCGGTTTTCTATCCACAGAAACATTATGTTTTTCACCCATTAGATGGATGTGTGTGTAAGTGTAGTTAGAATAATTATCATAACAACATCCTAGTATATTTAGTATACTTGTTTTGTTGTAAAATAAATGAATAAAAAGAGTTTAGGGGTCGTAGTAGTGAAATAAAAGAAAAGAAGTTAAGATAAACTGTTACCTTTAATTTGGGTAACTTGTTTGGTTTGAACCCAAAGGACTTCTTGAAGTGCCTTAAGCCAAAGGTAAGGATTCTAGGAGGAATATAGGGATGTAGGGAGCTTAATTGGGAAGAGTTTGGATGAGAATAAAGGCTTGATAAGTGTGTGAAATTGGTTATAAGTGAGGGATTTTTATAAGGGGGAGGAGGGGTCTTTAGGAAATTGTGATAATATTATTTTATTATATAATGTTATTCAGTTTCTAAAGGTCCAAAATAATTAGAGTTGAAAATAAGATGACTCATGGACGAAATAAATTCATCCAATAAGAATTCTATAGGTTTTGTATGTTTTTTAATATTTATAATCTTATTTATTTAAATCATTTATTAATGAGGTATATACTTCATCAATATTGTGTCATAGCTAATTTTATTTATTTGTTGTCTATAAATTATAAAAAAATACCATGATGTAGTAAATATTTTTATATTTTCAATGAATATTTATAGTCGAAAATATAACTTATATAACCCCATGTAAAATTTAATTTATGAAAAGATATTTGTTTGTGTCATTTTTGCCTTTACATTAAATTAATTAATCTAAATTGTCATTATCACTTTTACGTGGCTCCATGGGGTTCCAAAATCGACCCAAATATTCCCATGGTTGGCCATGACTCATACAATAAGGTTAGGACAAGTGTTAAGGTAATTTGGTATTATTATGATATTCTTTTTTACCTTGAATTACCCTATTTACCTTTAACCGCGGTAAATAAAAGTCAATAGTTACTATTCGCTAAAAGTTATTTTCATCTTATTGAACCACATTTTACATAAAAATAACAACCATGTATTTTGGATTATCTAAATTCAATTCATAGAAGTGTTAAAATTTCATTTAAATGAAAAAGTAAGTTTTTAACTACTATTAAGTGGTTTCACTATTCACAAAAATTGATGTTTTTTCAGAAAAATACCAAAAATTAAGCCTATTCTATATTTGATATTTAGTATTAAAAAATGATGTATATTTTACCAAATTAAAAACATATAATTCACATTAATTAATATAAAATTAATTCCCATGGTCAAAACAAATAGTGTGTTTTTAAGAAACAATAACTATCAATCGATTGATACTTGTTTATGTCCAATTTCAAAGTGAAATTATTTAAAATGACCAAAATTATATTAAATGGTAAAAATATATTATAATTAAACTTTAAAACCAATTAAAAATATAATCTATCTATATAAATAAATTATATTAAATGGCACTTTTGAATTAAAATACAGTATTTTTTACTATTCATTAAAAATGAACTTTATTAGAAAAATACCAAAAAATTTACCCAAAGTACATTTTTATGTCCCAATTCTAAAAAAAGAAGTTTATTTTGTCAAATGGAACATATTAAAAAGAGGGTTCATCATCAAAAGGTGGTAAATCGACCTTTTAAAGAATATTAGAGTATTTATGCTTAAAATTAGATTCTTTCTTATTTTAAGCCTCTAAAATTTATTGGATAAATGTAAAATTTTTTAAAAAACATGTATAATAATATTTTAGTTAGTTTTATTCATTCCTATCAATACAACGGCTAGGTGTTAACTACCATTAAAATAATATTATTTTATTATTAGAGTGCAACGTAAGATTTCCAAGAAACTCATTGTTGGGTATCGGGTGCGCCATAGAGCATATCAACCCCTTTGAATTAAAATTAATATTTAATTAAGAAATATAAATAAATATTAAAACATCATATTAATTATTTACCTGGGATTTTACAACCTCCTTGGACAGTGATAAACTCTAGAGGACCCATATGTGTGGATTTAAACCAGAGTTACCAATAAATTAGCATCATTAAGTACCATCAAGGTTATTTTGGAGAAATTATTATATAAATATATGGTCAAATTTATCAATAACTTATGATACTTACAGATTTCCACAATGATCAGATACAACTAATATATAAAAATATTTTCACAGACAAATTATAATTACTGATTGCTAACATTGGAGTAAAAAAATACCATACTAGGATTATGGAAGGAATCCTGAAAATGGTATAAATTATTAAGAGAGTACTGGAGTAAAAAATAATTCCCACTAATATGGTGTGATGAGAATTACCTCCCAAACTCTGTGAATGTGAGTTCCTAATAATCATTGGTAAGAAGCCCAGAAGATCACATGGCCTTGGAAATCAGGTTCACAATAACACCACTATCATGGATGTGGGAGTCATTGGGTGTTTTCAGTTACATGAAAAAACCCTATTGGAATATTTTTGAAAGAAGAATAGAAAACTTATATTAATATTGTGAAGCAACACTAATACCTCCATAGTCAATCCCTAGGACACCACATTTTGGTTAAAAATGACCATAACCCATTTACATGGTAGGACTATGATTATTATTTTTTGACAATGTCCTTAGCCAATAATATTTATCCCTTAATCATTTACAATGTAAATGATAACATTTTTTCATATTTGATTCTAGTGATAATATATATTTTTTCTATCATGTGGAATATACCTCCACTATCTACAATCCATATTCTATCCCAATTCACTGCACTCATAAAAATTTATTTAATTTATTTATCTTTTTCTTTATATTTGTTGGTAAACATCAGTTGGTTTACATTAGTTGTGATTGTGGTTGTTCCACCTTAGGATCCCTTAGAACATCCTTATCTTGAAAAATTATAAATTTATTGTGTATTTATATCCTTCCTGATGATTCTTCATAGTATCATGATATCATTCTTTTAATAAACATATAGTACATCCCTTTGTATGTTTGATAAAAATATATTTTCTTTTTGTCAATCATTCACACACAAAAAATAGTGTCTATAAAAACATACTGGGTATAAAAGATTATGATCATATTTTATTATTTACCATAGGTCTATAAGTTTCATTTTTCTAGGGAATATATATATTATGCAAATCTCATATTTCCATAATAACAACATTGGATTCATGGTATATTATTCAATGTATTTTTTATTTCACCTTTAGAATTTTGGGGCTTTTCAATGTTCCCCATGTTAATATTCATTTAGGGTGTGACTGATTTTGATTATACATGAACCATTAATAATTTTGGTCTTATGTTCAAGAACCATGATATATTTACAATTTTTTAGAAAACTATTATGGTGTATTGGTGTTGTATTCTTTTTTGATCCCCTATAAACCTCCTTACCTTATTTTAAAACCCACTAACTAAATGTTATTGATGCCATACCAAGAGTTAAAGTCTCACTTGATAAGTTATATTTATTTATAGATCCTTCACTTTATTTTAAATTTCCTAAATTCTTTAATGTATTATTTCTCTAAATCGGTCTTACCATCCATGATTGAGCAATGTTCTTTAATTTGGATTATGATCACAATTTCCTTCTATGTGTTTTTAGAATTTTTTGACTTAAGATATTGAATATAAACAATTAATTTGGATTTATCTTATTCTTGATAGTATATATACATATTTGAGTCATGCATAACTCCATTTTCATTCATTGTTTTGGTACTCAAAATATAAATCTCTTCAAGAGTAATTTCCAACTCAACTTTCATCTCAAACCTTCTCTCAATGTCATCATGTTCATCATCATTGTCCACAAGTTATGGAATGTTTTTCAAATTTAAAATAAATTCTTCACTGAGGTATATTTAGTCCTTAATTTACACCACTTACATTATTCTGAGATAGTATCATAATTTTAGAAAACAAATTTCTTCCTGAATAATTTTAGTTATGAATTTTTTTGCAACTCACAACCTTAAAACATTTCCCTATAGATTATTCATCTTCGTCATGGTATTTGAATTTATTTATTCAAATTATATAAATATGTCTAAAATTTCATCATCAAAAGTAATAAAGTGGATGATTACATTTAAACATTATTTTCCGTATTTAATATTTTAGGATAGGAAATTCATCATCCCATCAACCTCCTTTTCATTAGGATCACCGTCCAAAAATATTTTCTTCTTTTGCATGAATGATACTTTTTAATTACTATCCTTTTTATGTACTTTTTAAAACTATTTATTATTTTGTTTCTAATGAGTATTATATGGAGACTATACCATGTCATATCATTAGGATCAATTACTTTCATAAATGATACCTTTTGAATTTAAATGCAACAACAATATTCTCATAAATATCATTATGATTTTAACATCATCTATAGGGTTTCTCAGTTCACACAAGTCATCCATAAGAAGTTTAATATAGTAAAAGAATGAATCAATGGTATAATTAATGTGTATTCTCAAAACACTCAAACATATTTAATCATACCAAAAATTTATCCTCTAATATTGAATTTTATTCTTAGATATTCATATGTGTTTATCACATGAAGAGTGGGGATTTACATGACATCACCCTTAGGTATAAATTATTATATAATGATAAAAACAATGAATTAAATCCTTTGTAATTAGTAAAATGTTAAATTTGGTATTTTTTTATATTTCTATTCTCTCCACGGTGTATGAATTCCCAAGTATGAGAACTATGAAAACATCCATTCCATTTGATCAGAAATAGTGTTTCATTTGATTTTTCAAAATCTAAAATTTGTTGTCCTCAATGATTGGAATCCCATTGTGGTTTAAGACTACTCACATGCCTTTATAAAGAGATAAATAATTTAATGACCATTGGATATGATACCACTTATATGTCTCTTTCAAGGTTGATACCTTGAGGGAGGAGGGGGTAATAGAGCATATCATTCTTTTTATATCAGTACTTGAAAATGTTCTTCATCTATTATAATAAATAGAATTCTCTACAACACACTAAATATTTTGTGAAAAATAACAAAATGTGAATGAAATAGTAGTTTCACTTGGTTCACCCAAAAAACACAAATATAAGGACCACATAATGATAATGTGCTTATGCAAATGAAACACTAAGGGAATTACTTTTACATTTTAGAGTGGTTGTATTGACCATCTAGGATTATAACCATCCAAAATATAGAAACACCAGTGAAATGTATAACCAGATAACTCATTGACCCTTTAAGTGATTTTTTTAATTCCATGAACAAAAAAATAATTACACTAGAAATGTTTTACACCCCTACATCACTTTCATCAACCTAAATTACAAAACTAGAAATCCAGAAATATGACCTCTAAAACTCTTCCATCTATTTGATTCTTTCCAATTATTTTATTAAACTCCTACTTCTCTATGTTTTCCAACCCTACTATAGAATTTACTGTTCATTATTATTTTTATACTATTTTTTCCAAAATAATATATTTCCTTATAAAATATATTCTTATGTTTTTTGGAGGATTCATATCACCCTCTTTTATTCAAATAATGATGTTTATTTTGATCAAAATGTCTTTTAATAATGGTTATTCTTTTACTTGATTTTTGTATTGTAATATAATTTCAAAAAGTATGGAATAATGTTAGTTCATAGTTGAAAAATAGACTTCATGGTGTAATTATAGTAAAACTAAGTTCCACCAAATTAACTAGAAATATATGAATTGATTCCTCTAAACTAATAGTGTGGATTCCTCTATCCATTTTGAATCATGAAATGGTCGCAGTGAGAGGAATTTCATCATGGAATAATATTATACGAGGATAGAACCATATAAATCCACCTATATTCAATTGCGATGTATACCTCATAATTTGGAACACTAAATTTTACACCTAAAACACAAACACTTGCACACTGAGCATCATGATGCAACACCTCCACCATGGAAGAGGAACATTCATATTAAAATAGACACTGAAACATGTCATAGATTCTTTAATGTGTAGTCATAACCATTACATAATGAACAATTTTTATTAGACTATGAAAGTAAATTATCATATAAACCACTTGATAATCCTTATGAATCCCTTGAGAAATCAAAAATAAGTCCTAAAATTATCTTTACAAAGTATGATGTTTCCAATTTTCCGGTGTGTTCTGACTTCATGACATGATATCCCTTTTTATGAAATAACTATTTGTTCTCTTTGAATTTGTTTGAAAATGATATAATCTTGAATATTCTTAACATCACTCTAATAAAAATGTTATTCATTAGGTTACCATTTTTAATTTACATAATTTTCATGTTCACTTCATGACATGAGGTCATTTCTCTTTATGTGATCAAATCATCAAATGTTATTTCTCCTGCCAAATTTATTTTGTTAAATTATAGTTCATTTAGTGAGATAATAATTTATTGAGTGAATTCCTCAGTTAATTGAATTTAAAAAAACATATTATTTTTTATCCATACCCATCTAATGAACATCATATGCATCAAAGTATTTTTTATATTTTCAAACAAAAAATCATTCATGGTGCTATGTAACCTTCCATTACATGACCAAAAAACTAGCTCTTAACCAAAAACCATCACAAGATCCTATCATGGTGCATCCCTCTATATGTGTAATTCCTTAAATATATGGATTATTTACCTTATCCATATTATAACTTATCTATTATATTTATGACATTACTTCATTTCGATAAACAAACCTTCTATAGCTATATCCAAAGACCCTTAAATCAACTTCAAGATTTTATAAAATCCTATGAAAGTTACTTATTCGTTCATTTCAAAAAAAAATCCCAAAAACTACTTCAAGTGGTTTTCTACTAATAGTAATCCTCTTCATGAGGGCCTATATTTTACTACATTTTTGGAATTTGGTAACCCCTTTCATGAAAGTCTTATCCTATGGGATGTTCATATATAAGAACCACACAAAAAATGATTATGTACCTTTCAACTTTTTTTCCACTCCAAATGGATGTAAACTACATACATTGATATTAGTAATATTAAATTAATAGAAACATTCTTTTTCTTGGTTTCATAACCGTAAAAGTAATATCATTGGTCATGGTTATGTAACCATAAAAGGATCAACAATGGATTTGTTTGAATGTGTTTTGAAGAAAAATAATTATTCATGGTTATAATACCTTAATATAAATAATAATTAATAATTTTCACAAAAAATTAGATGATTTTACATTCCTCCTTAAAAGTCACTAAACTACATTGGTTTTTACACCATTCCCGGGGATACATAGAAATCAACATTTATAGGCCCAATCCAAACTCAGAAACACCTTCCACCAACATTGATTATGATTAATTATAGAGTGATGAGTAATATGAATTTTAACTATGGAATAATTAACCAAAAATAAGTTATGGAGAGACACTCATACATATAGTGTTTTAAAAATTCACAGTGTCATTACTTACCATTATAAAAATGGTTAACAATATTTTTACTGGGAATGATTTCATGAATATGAATTAAATATATAAGTTAGTCTCAAACTATGAAACAAGATCCTAAATGGGATTATCCAAACACCCACAGTATTGTTTTTAGTTTTAATACCTATGAAACTATTAACTAAAATAAAAAAACTAACCACCTATAGAAATTAGGTCTATAAGAACTTGAATGAAAAAGCCTCAGAAACAAAAAATGGTAAAACCTATATTAAATACATTAATTTTAAATGATATTTATTGATAATGAATTATCATTTCTAATATTACACTAATGAGTTACATGTTTTTAGTCAGTACTATAGAATTTAAATGGAGTATATTTCTAGTATACCACATGAAATTGGGCTCCCCATCTATTCTTGGCATAGTCATAGGACATACTGGGTTTTTATAGGCCACATTCCACTGACACATCAAACATTTATTATGGACCCCACTACTGATTCATCTCCAAACCCTTGATTCATGTTGTCACAAACTTAGTGGCTTTAAAGAGTTTTGTTATATGCAATTGTATGAGATTATTTTGATAGTTACGTCATTACTTCCCTAGAGATATATTTTTCAAGCATCAAAAAATAGATTCCATGTTAGTTATCATATTAATGATATTCTATACTGGGGTATGGATATGTTTTCATTACATACAAGATGTCTTGGAGGATCTCCCTATAGTGAGGCAATACTCACCATTATTATATTAGGGAGGTAAATGATGATATTAAATATTTCTAGAAAACCATCCACAAGTAGCCTAGAAAAATTATTATCCACTATGGTCATTATCACTAGACAATAAACATAGTTACCTCAGAGGGTACTAAATAATCACTACTATCCCTGATCATTAATAAAATGGATCCCATGAAGTTATCGTATAAGTATAATTACAATAATAATTTAATTGTGTGTCTATTCCCATACTACTTCCAGAAACTCTATGGTAGATCAAAATATCCTAATATGTCCTCGGATAAATTTCAAATCACCATTTTCATAAAGACGTAAACTTCAATAAATTTTCCATTGGTGTCTAAATTCAAAAATCCATCAACAATGGGGGAGTTTAATGACCGTAATGGAGGTCCTCCTTATTGTTAAATATACAGATTCTCTTGAATCCCTTCTTAGAGGTCCCATCCTGGAGGGCCACCTCATGAAAATGTGAATATCAATCATATAGTATTTCCTTGTGGAAACAACTATGATTCTAATATCTATAGATTTCCTTCCCTTGAGATGTTAAAAATTGGTATCTCTAGAGGTTATCACCATATCCATTGATATTAATGTACTAACCATGTTATAAAAATACTTTTTTTGTGGTACTCCCCATTTAGAAACAAAACCTAGTAAATATAAAGATCTTATTTTCTATTTTAGATCTAGAGTTTCTCCATGTAACACCAATTTAAATCAATAATAAGGCCCACTCCATAGTCAAAAAGTCAACTTTCAATGGATATATAGGTCTTCCCTAGAGTTTTTGTTATGAATTTTAGCCCTAGGATAAAAAACCCATAAAAATATAAATCATACCTAAGATAGAATATATTAAAATACCATATAAATATGTCATCAACATCATAATCACACAATATGTAAGAATAGAGGTCCTATAAATTATAGAAAACAAGAAAATTTCAACCATGGAGGTCTTCCCCATGGTGATCAAGGAATAATCCATATTTTACATCCTTAACATGATAGATTATGAGGAAATCTCAACCACAGTGGTCCTCCCTTGAGTATTTATTATGGATGTCCTTCCAGGTTAGATTTATCCAAAATATACATTATTATAAAAATTTATCACAATGACCAAACCATTTATTCCAAGATTTGACCTATCATCTTGATGTGTGTTTTCATAAAAAGGAGTGTGATAAGGAAATTTTCATCATCAGCCCCCTCATCAGATTATACCGACTATGATATAGTTAAAAATAATTAAAAATAATTTGAGATGATCCAAAAATTAGTTGTAAAATTACCATTATGGTTAGGGGAAGATAAAAAATCCTTAATTAAAGAAATTAAATATTCAAACATTAATTGGAGAAATTTGGATGATGGTAAAATACTAATTATGTTATGTCCTATATCCACCTTTTAGTATACCATTCCTAAACTCCTATAGAATTCATCCCCAAAATTCAGTGAAACCTATGGAAAATGTTTATCTGTATGAAATAGAGATATTTATAGTAAAAATTTGGATGAATACCTCATGATTTTGTAAAATATGTTCCATAAAATTCATATTTACACTCATATAGAATCATAAAATACAGTTCCCTTAACGATTATTGATTGAATCTAGCAGGATTGGATGAGAAACTTTTAGCCCCACTAGGTTAAATACCATGACAGGGGGTAAATCCCATTATCAAAGATTAAAACAATTACTCCTTTGGATATTGTTTTGTCTTTAAATAATACACCCCTCTCTCCATTTCCCATATCAATGTGTGAAAAAATGAAATCATCCAAGAGAAATAATGAATTTACAAGGTTCACCCTCCCTTTGATATGTCTAATGAGAATAAAATTGTAATGTTCCAATGTTCCAAATCTATTAAGGCTCACTTCCAAAATAATTTTGATCTAGATCACTTCTATACCAAGGTTCATTACCCTTAAAATGTTTAGAGAAAACTCGTTATCCCTCATTGTTTACAACCAATGAAAATTTAAAAGATCAATTCTCTCTCAACTAGAGTGTGGTCACTGCTCCTCCAAAATAATCTTATGTTGTTCTGAATCACCTTAGAATTTTCTTACACATATATGAGTATTCCATCAATTCATGTTCCACTTTTTAGATGAAATCCACTTTTCTGCATGCTGTTAGTTTTTGGAAATTTATTTCATGAACCATTTTAGTCCCATCAAGAATCTCATTTCACCCTCTATGAATTGTCTAGAATCTTCTGCAAACTACCTCGCACCATCTGGAATGGGTGATTCATGGAAAACCTTTTCATCACAAACTTCTTCTTCTTCACAAATTAATGGTACTTCACGAACCACTAATGTTATACAAAATTCATTCACTATGTGGATGACATGTGATTTCTGATCTACTTTCTCTTTGTGGATTATTAATTCACAAAATTCTCCATCACAAACCTCATTCATCTTCTTAGAATTTCCCCCTCATGAACCTCTTCCTTCATGAAATTGTTTCATCATGAAAAAATTAAGAAATCTCAAAATTATTCAAGTGATTATATTATCTAATGAGTTTTTCTCTCACTAATAATGTGATTAGAGTCCTTTATGTTGGAAAATAAATCCTCAAAAATTAGCTAATAAAAAATACCCAAAACTCAGATGTGGTAAAAACATCACCATTAATTTTATTTATGGTCTACATGACACGTTTATCCATTACAGTGGCTGATGTATACCATAAAAAAAACCATTATGGAATCCTTAAATAACTTAGTCAATTTACAAAATACAAGTATTACATGGATTATGAGCCTCTCATGAATTGATCCATTTGTGGTAAGATTAATTCAACATCATTATCACTAAAATTATGGCTTTATTCAAAGTTCTTTATACCTCCTTTGAGTTCCGGAAATAACATACATGCTACTATGCTGTCCGTATACTCCTTTATAGAAAACCTATCTTTCCAATACAAAATACCTTGATTTTAAGACCCATGATTTTGAAAAACACTACGAAACTATACCACCTTCAACATATGATTCGATAAAACTAACCATACTTAATGTTTTTCATCTAGATTTGTCAACAAACACAAACACCCCAAAAACACTGAGACGAAACCTAGAGGGGGTTTTCCCAACAATCTCCCCCTTTGGGTTTGTTGAAAAATCTTTACATTTTGATACCACATTACAAATTCTTCCATATACTACAAAAATTCTCTTTTCTTGATTTAAATAGAGGTCAAAGATTTACTCAATACACACTCTAATCTCACACGATTCATGTCCGACATGAGAAACAAGAGTTGCATAAAATGTTCATCAATGAATAACTTCATTCAAAAACCAGTCAACATATTTCATCATGAACCCCATATATCATGATATATAACCATTAATTGATCACCTTTGGCATCATCATATTTCAAACTCACCATTCTTCATTTCTCACCCAATTTTCTTCTCCCCTATCTTGATTAAGAAATTTTCTCCCCTTTATAGCCACAATTTCTCCCACTTTATCAGTCTACCATAATGTCACTTTTTGGGGTCTGAAATAGGGTAAAGAATAGAGATCAAAACATTTAGAGAAAACAATATCATAAATCAATGAGAGGGGTCCCACATCCACACTTTCTAAAGTGTAGGGAGTCCAATAAACTCTGAGAGATATTCGTTGGTGTTCAAATTATTCTTTGGGGAAGGCCTTTGTCATAATTTTTGTAACATGTAGTTCTGTAGGCACATACTCCGACTTCACAATACCTTGCTCCACCTTATCCATGATAAAATGATACTTAATTTAATTTTTATTTATCCTTGAGTAATGGAAATTATTTCTGCTAATATTTATAGCCCATGAATTATCGTAATGGATTCCAATAAGAGGATTAATTTCAACTCCCATATCATCAAGTTGTTTCTTCATCGACAATAACCGTGTACACACTTGAGTAGACACAATATATTCATATTTTTTTGGTTCTCAATGAAATTCAATCATGTTTATTTTTAATTCCAGAAATACACAATCCATTCATATAAAATGCACTTCCCAATGTTGATTTTTTATCATATGCTGATCTAACCCAATCTGCATCTATATAGACTAATAAATATTTCCAATATTTTTCATCGTAAAAGAAACCAAAAATCAACTATGTATTTAATATACCAAAGTATTAGTTTTTTACTATAATAAATTTTATTTATTTGTTAATTTCATTGATATCATGATACATGGAATGTTTCAAAAACAATATTCTGCCATGTCATTTTCATGTTTAATAGACTACTAATAATTTTTCGATATTTTTAGAAATTAACTACATTTCCTTCATCACCCTATGATAGATTCATCCAGGTAGGCACTGAATTCCTCAATTCCAAGGAATTATACATTAAGAATATTATCAAAACCCTATTGGATTATTTACATTTAGAAATGAATGTTACATTCCATCCTTGTGTCACCTATAAACCAAGGAAAAAATATCAGTTCACCAATCATAGACATTTCAAACTCACTTTTCCAAAATTTTGTGAATTGATTGCAATGGTATTCTTCTTATCCATTAATGATTATTTCATTAACACACACTAGAAACATAATACAATGATTACTACCATTTTTTATGTATAGATTGTAATCGACTCCACAATGCTGAAAATTTATCTTCCTTAAAAACTTATCATGACTTCAATACCAAGTTCTCAATGCTTTGTTCAAACCATATAGTTCATTTATTAGATAAAAAATCTTTTATCAGCTTCATGAATGAGAAAACCATATGGATACTTAATATAAACTTCTTCTTCTAAAACCTCATTCATAAATAATGACTTGACATCCATCTGAAAAAACATTGACATTTCTTTGAACTATTATGGACAAGGATAAGATGATTGTATCTATCCTTGAAACATGAATAAATTATTAATCAACATTGATACCCTCTTCCTGGGAATACCCTTTTCACACAATTAATGCTTTTTTGAGTCAGTACATTTTCTTCATTCATGTTTTTATGAACTAACCATTTAGTTCCAATGAAATTATTTTCTATTAGTATCGAAATAATATATCTTGTATAATTCTTCTGAATTTGGTCAAGATCTTCTTATATATCATGATCCATGTTTTCATCTCCACCTGCTTCTTCAAAACTTTTAGGCTCTACCTATGATAAAAATGATGCTTGTTATAAATTATGCATTCTCCTTATCTACATCGGCACTGTCTAATCACAAATTGTGTTCTATATATCAATTTTTTATCGACTCATATATCTTTGTGTGGATAATAGTTTATCTTTCTCCTTCTCATTATCAAAATATTCTTCAGAATCTACCTCATGAAATGGAACTTCCCCTGATATACTTATCTCTTCATGAGATTCCTCCTAAAAATCTTCATGTATTTGGTGATGATTAAACTCATTAAATACAACAGTTACATAATTTCATTCAACTACTTTTTCCAAAATCTTATCAAATCATTTACATGATTTTCCTTTTCTTAAGTATATTTTAAATATCCCTTCATCTCCATGAGATTCAAACATATCATGTTCATCTATATTGAGAATGAAACACTTACTTCTAAAGATTATAAAGTACTTTAAAGTTGTATTCTTTCCATAATGTAGCTAAGATGGGGTCTTATCTTATTTTGGACATAATAATTATATATTTTATGTGTAGATTTATTTCACCCCTACTTCTTTCCAAAACAATTCTAGAAAGTATTTCTCAATCAATATTCTTCTATCCATGTTGTTGATAATACTATTTCTTCTCTCAACTACTGAACTTTTTTAGGAGTTATTACTGATAAATATTGGGGCCTTGACCCATGTTTATAAAGAAAATCCTCCACTTAGATTTTTGTGAACTCTATTTCATTTTTTTGGATCTTATATATATTTTTTTACCAAGAATATTTTAATCTTCCATTAGATAATCTATTATGCAACTAAATAACTCTAACTTGTGGGTGTTTAATGAAACCCATGATGTTCTACTAAAATCATCAATGAAGAGAACATAATATCTCCTCCCATTAATAGATCATTGTGAAATAGGTCCACACACATAAATATTCACCGACTCAAGAACATTTTTTGAAATTTTATTATTTTCCTTATATGTATTTAGAATGATCTCCCCTTATTGAATAGCATTGCAAATATAGGTATGATTACAATATAACTTAGGGAGGTTTCTTGCATCATCACATTTCACCAGATCATCCAATTATTCTTAGCTCAAATGAACAAGTAATTTGTGCCATAAATTTTTTTCTTCTTCCTTGCAAAAAATAAAATATCATTTTCTACACTTATAAGGTAGAGATTCCCATTCATAATCTTTCCCTACAAAAGAACTACTATAGATTTATCCTTAATGATATATTATTTCCTTGAAAATATTATGTCATGTACTAAGTCACACAATTCACTTACACTTATAATGTTGTGATTGAGACCTTCAAAACACCAGACAACTGTATGTCTCTTGTATTTTCCCCCATACATGGATTTTCATGAGCCAATAATTTTGAAGCCATCATAATTACTAAATCATACAATTACTTAATTTTTATATCTAATTTATTTCCCCAGTTCCTTATTTCCTTTAATTTGGGAGGTGAATTTTCTATATATGATCCATATTATAGTGCGATATGATGATTTGAAAGAAATCTCCACAACTACTTTAAGATCATTATTTATTTTTCTGATCCATGAATTTGACCTCATACCCAGCATGTATTGATAAAATGTATCTTCCTCAGATTATTTTGGATCACCTTAATCTTATAGATATGGAAAGTGATTTTTAATTTTCATGTTAATTAATCATAAATTGAGATACTACTTATGACCACATTCATCCCACATAGGCAGATTGCACTCAATTTTTTATGATAAATATCTTGTCATGTGTCTGATTCCTCTACACCTAAAACATTTAGCATAAAATGATATCTTGGAATATTGATCTATATATGGATTCCTTTATTGGTATTGTACCCTTCGTTACCTCATATCAATGGGACATAAATTTTGCGAGTGTCCCATTTTACCACAAAAATAACATCTAATGGGAGGTATACTTTAGTGAGTAAACATTTCACTACTGGTTTTCCCTTAGGTTCACTAAATCTTTTGGTTCTGATTTGTACCCATATTAATCTTCAATCTCATAGAAGGTGAATATGGACTGACTTCAACCACTACTGAATGATGTTTTCGATCAATCCATATACTATTCATAACATACAGATCTATAATTTTCTTATCTCGACATTACTTTATCTGTTTCGTCGAAGTGTTGAACTCTAAATTTCCCTTTTCAATTGCCTTTGCGACCACAGTTTCTAGAGTCAATAGTTTCCCCTGATCTTTCACTTTTCTACATAGTTTGACAACCACCTCATCAAGATTTTCAATTATTTTTATTGATCTTTATTTATATTATTAAAACTATTGATCACCCAGTTTTATTCTTCAACTTTTAATTAGAACTCACTAATCATATCCGAGTTCTCTAGAATTGAAGACTTAAGGTTTTCAATTTAATTTTTCAGATTAGACTTATGTTCCTCCTACTCATTCATAATGATTTTTTCATCACAAACCACCCTATTGGATTTCATTTTCTTGGATCTCTAAACATTTATCTCTTCAAGTGAAGACTCTAAATTGGCATATATGTCAACACTTACTTGAACTTCTCCATTTTCATTTTCACATTGTTAAATTGTTTGGGAATTTCTAAAAACAAGAACCATATAATTTTCTTTATGATCCTCGAATTACTCGAACTCTTCTTCTTCATATTCTTCTGAACTGTTATCTTCTTTTGAAATTAGGTTCTTTTTTTTAATAAATATCTCTTATAATTTTTCTTATCTTTCATGTATGATGAAAAATTATTCATGATAATTTTTACCTAATCCTCACCATCATCTATAAATTTATTGGGGAACCTCACTCCAAGATGTCCATCCTTTCCATATCTAAATAATTAAAGTGGGAGTTTCCCTTTGTAATTTATTTTTCATGTTTCTAAAATTGATGAAAATAATTACATGAATTCATATATATCTTCTTCTTCATGTCCATCAAAAATAGTGAGCTTCTTCAAGTACTTGAATTCCACATCTTTAAAATTTCCTCTTTCCAAAGTCTCATTATAATAATTTCTTATCTCATATGAAACTATAGTACTATGAGATCTCTCCAGTGTCAACTCCTTTATATATTTTCATTCCAATATAGAAACTTTCAGGTTGAACTGAGGTGGAAATGTTCATAAGATATTCTGGATAATATTTAAATCTTCAAATATTTATCTTAGACTATGCATGTCTTTCACAAAAACATTAACCCGGTCAAATAATGCATCAAAAAACTCATTAGTGTCCATTCTTATATCCTAATACTTGTTAAATAGAAACAACATATTTTATTCTCTATCCTTTGAGTCACCCTCATAAATATTTAGAAACATTTCCCACATATCATGTAATTAAATTTAAAAACATTACATTTTTATATATTGAATTAGATAGGACTCCCCCCAATGTAATGATTCCTTTGGAATCGACATTCAATTCTTTTCAATTGGCCTCTGATAAATCTCCACTATCGATTCTCACTGAAATTCAATGTATCACAACTATAAATACATCAATTTCTAATGATCAGAAGTTGTGATGCATTCAATTTAAACAAAATTGAAAAAAAATCCATCAAAAATCGAAATCCCTTCAATATTGAAAACATCCATTGAAACACTTAAGAGAGAAACTTTGATATTAACCTCCCTTTGATACCAATTGGTATCCCAACATGGTCAAACATAATGAAATGGGGGTTGAATTAGGGTATGAAAGATTAAAAAACCACCCATTTAGATCTTATTCATCATTAAACAAAACAATCTTCCCTACCTTTCCTTTAGTAATGTATCAAAAAAATGAAATCATGAATGAGATATAAATATTTTAATTGGTTCACCCTTAGTAGAATATGTCCAAGGAGCATAAAATGGGATTGTGTGGATGTACCAAATCCATAGAGGCTTTCTGCCAAAATATGGTTCATGCTAGATCACATCTATACATAGGCTCCCTTATGTTACAATGTTCGATGTGGACTCATTGTCCTTCCTAGTTTACAACCAATCACAATTTTAAATATCATTATTCATTTAACTGATGTGTGTTCACTACTCTCCCAGAAGAATATCCTATTTTTCTGAATCACCTCATAATTGTTTCACACAAAAACGAGTGTTCCATGAAGTCATGTTTTCACCTTTATGATGAAATCAAGATTTCTACATTCTATTAGTTTACAAAAATTGATTTTGTAAACTATTTTAGTACTTTCATGAACTTAATATCACCCTATATGAACTATATTGAATTTTTTTAAAATACCATGCCTTGTGTGGCAAGATTTCTTCACACACTACCTTTTTTTTGAAAACTTTCTCTACTTTGAGGACGGATGGTGCCTTGTGAACCACTGATTCTTTTCAACCTACTATCACTTTGAAGATGGCATGTTCTTCACAATATGCCTCCATTTCATGTATTATTCCTTGTGTAATACGCCCTTATAAACATATTTATTCTTAATGGAATTTAACTCTCAAGAACAACTTCCTTCCTATAAGTTTTCCCTCATAAACCACTTCGTATGGATCCAAATTTATCCATCGATGATCTTCTCTAATCGATTTTCTCTCGTTAATGATATGATTATGGTCATTTATATAGGAAAATAAATCCCTCAAAACCTTCTAATCAAAAATAGAGAAAACTCTACTGTGGTAAGATCTTCACCGTGAACCTTTTATGGGGTCTTCATAGTGTGTTTTTGTGGTGGCCGGTATATTCTAAAAATGAAAACTCTTTTTGGAAACCATAAATAACTGACTCAATCTGAAAATGATGATCCTTCTATGAATGATGAGCATCCATAAAACTGAGCCATTGGCGGTAGCCTTAATTCACTACCTTCATATTCTAAATGATGGCTTCCTTCACATTTCTTCATGCCTATTTGGTGGTCTACAAAGTATATTTTTACTACTATGTGTTCCAAAAAATCCACGCTTTGATTTCCAAAAAACTGCAATCCACTGACCCCTTTGTGAAAATCCTTTCTTTTCTAAAAAAACAATCTATCGATTTTGAGACACAAAAATTTGGAAAACAAAGGGAAACTAGACAACCTTAAACATATTCTTCGACAACACCAACAATACTGAAATACTTTCATATGGATTTTTCCACAAACACAATAACTAAAAAACACTGAGACAATACCTAGATATATTTTTTCCTAATAGAAAACTTAAGACACTTTTCTGAATAATCAAGTTGACTCCTAAACATAAATGATTTTAAGGATGGGGTGAGTTTAGGGAATTAAATTTCACACCATTTTATTGATATCAGGGTCATGTATACATATTTTCTTTCAATGACTTTACCTCATGTTATTCTCTAGATCATGATATTACATATGATATTTATTTGATATAAGGTAACAATACTCTACCTATAATGAGAAAATATGCAATCAAAATGAATGAGAAATGGATTGGGTCCTATCTAAACTAATATGATTGTTAAATTGGTACAGAAATTTTGATCTTTATACACAATTAATTATGAAATATATAATACAATGATGATTTCTCATGAACTCCCAATACAAATAATAGTGTATTCATCTCATTCTAGAATATGATCATGGATGTAAAACAGTGTTATAGAAAGAAATACAATAATTTAGGGGCTACACCAGCCTAGAGGGATGTGGGTTTTATTATCCCCCCACCCCACCACCATTAGAATTATATTAATATTATATTAGGATTACCAATCTAATAATGAACCTTCTCCAGGAAAATCAATCTTCATAAGGATAAGGTTAACCCCATTGAAATCCTATATCGAATCACCCCTTATGATATACTCTATTGGTGGTTTATGGATTACCTCATAATTATAGATCATGTTTAGTGAATGTTAGGGAAGTCTTACTCAAAATCACCCTACATAAGATATATTCCACCATATCACAATGGTATCATCGATGAAAGAAATCAAATCCTTATAAGGGTGAAAAACAAAAATGTTCATCCAACAAAATAAAAAATTGGTAGTATTATGATCTCACCATTAAAGGATTTTCTATGGTTGATGAAGCACCATATTTCACATATATAAATTATTATTTTATTCTGGTAAGAGTTTCATTAGTAAACATTGTCAAAATTAAACTAGATGATATTTTGGACCATGATAATGAAATGATCCCCTAAAAACAACAAAATTAATTAATTTAGTGTGTATAAACCTTATTATTTATAAATGAAAGTCCCTTTTAATTATAATTAATTCCTTATTGATTAAAGTATTTATATAAAACAGATACACTACTTTGGTTATTTGGGATAATTATACATTATATCGTGTTAGAATTAGAATTCTGTAAATAATCATAACCATTATTGATTATAAAGTGAAAATTATGATTATTATATATTAAGGGTTATAATAAATTACAATTGATATTGATTTAAGAAGTGATGGCCTTAAATAATAGAATCTTACCCTATAAGGCCCATTTATAAGATCTTTGGAGGAAAATGGAATCACTAGGATTTTACCTTGATCAATACAAATCCATGATTTAATAACTAAATCATGATAAAAACTATTTATTGTAGAAGTTGAATCTTATTGAGATCAAAATTGAAACCATAACCATTGAACCACCCTAAGAAAGTGTCACCATCATACACCTTATAATTAGGGAATACACACCAGTGTGATAAGTTGTTATGTATCTATACCATAACAGTATGAAAATTTATATTTTTTTAAAATAATGTTAATATTTATCAATTTTTTATTATATTATGAATGAATAAATAATATGTTTGTAGTAGGGGTGGTTCCTGAGTGGTAAAACCAATAATCATGTATCCTAAAGACCAGGCTTTGAATCTTGGAAATCCCCTAGAGGGATTTATAATCCCAGAGCAGACGCAAGAACTAACATTGGTTGTGATGACAAGGGTATGATATGAAAAGGTGATGAAGTAGGAATAATGCATGAAAAGGGTGAAAAACCATGGAAATTAGGATGTAATTAATGACTTTGTGGCATAAAAAAAAGTGGTCGTTGAGACGTCCAATGCTGGGGCTACAGGCATTTAATATATGACAAAAATAGGAACTGATGGGTGGGTAATTCCATGGGGACTATGAAATGCCATTCTAGAATGTGTGTGTGTAGTGTGTTTTGGTTTTAATTTAATTTTACCCCGAATAAGTATATATATATTATGTAATTATTTTTATGAGATGAAACAAAAATTTTGTTTTCAAGAAATATATATTTTCAATCAAGGAACAATTTTGATGAACTCTAAAATTATTGATATAAATTATATTTTAATAAAATATTATTATTAAATATTATATAATTAAAAATAAATGATAAAAAAGGTATGAATACAAATGTAATTTTTCTAAGGGTTAAAAAATGTTATCATTGCAAAAACCCCATATTTTTTAAAAAATCGGGCTTTTGATTTCAAAGATTATGTTTTATTATTTATGTAATAATGTGAATAAAATAATTATTAGTTTTTAAATTAGCACATCTTAAATATTAAATGGGTAATTTTCGTAATTTTCATAGATAGTTGAATGTTTTGGTAAAATTTAAACATTATATAAATATACAATGTGTATTATGACATCATAAAAGACTAAAAGTGATGTATTAAATAATTTAAAGAATATAGACGACCCAAATTGTGAATCACCTTTAAAATGATGAGAATTTAATTATTTATTTAAATTTAAGAACCCTTAATCGATCTTCGAGATCCTATATTATATTTAAAGGTTTTAAAATTTCTTCTTTATAAACACGACTCGCATCCAAATTATCATGGGTATCACTTTAATGAGTTTATTTTATATCCACATAAAGTAATTAAAAAAATATAATTTTAAAGAAACCATGGGAACAACCATGGGTTGTTTTCTGGTTTCAATTACATTAAAATATAGAGTATAAAAAGTATGTTTTGAAATTAATTGATAATTCTAATCTATTTTTCTATAAAAACCCACCCAACCTCTCTTTCATCTTCACATAAAACCTTAGTATAATTAATTTATACATCAATTACCTTTTAATATAACTCCCAATAAGTCCTCAAGCAACTAATATTCTTCTCCTATACTTTGATATGTGTCCTCTCAAGGTAAGGGATCCTCTCCTTCTCCTCTTTATTCAAGAACCTTCTTTAAGTTGTTCCTTTGTATTTCCTATTGATCATATTGGAATTTATTTTTACATATACATATTACTATCCTTTTGATTTATATGTGATTATATACCACATTAACTCTCACTAGGCCCATATATGAATCTTTATATCCCCCCATTTTACTACCAAAATTACCCTCGATTTTCCACTCAAAACATTTTTGTAATGAATAATTGTCCCCATTTCTAATCCAGTGTATTCACCTAGATTTTCCAATTATTCAATCATTTAGGAATTCTAATTATGTAATACACAGTCCATAATCATGGGATTAAAAGTGATGAAATAAATCATTATGTAGTATGATCTATGTAGAACACTTATTCAAGTACATGATATGATAGTGATGGGTGGGGAAAAAACATACATATCCCTCTAATGAATTTGGTAACATTTTTATCTCATGATATACCACATATGGTTCTCATGAGATTATCCTAAGCACCTTATTTTATGAAATCTTAGTGGTCAGACTTGACATATGTTTATGATGTCATGTTTTATATTATTAACACATTCTTATATTTCCATGATGTTATGATGTTATAACATAACTCTTTATTGAATATTATGATTCATACCAATTTTATGTTACATTGATATGAGAATTTGATCACATGTACTATTTTACATTATTTTATTCTTTTTTAATTCCCTTACATGGCATTGTATCTCACTTATTTCTTATGTGCGTCATAGGTTATCACATATAGTTTTACAAGAGAAAAGGAATTTTAAGTGCAAGTTGTGTAGTTTTAAATAATATTTATGTATCAATGTTCAAGTTATTCGACTATTTACCTAATTTCCAAAAGACATTAGGCTTCATGATTCAGTATTATATTAAGTGTGTTATTATTGAAAAAATAATGAATTTGTAGGTATTAAAATATGTATTTCCATAGTTGGTATCAGAGAAGAGTCTATTTGTTTTTTGGATTATGAATAGAAATACCTTGTGAAGCCTTGTCATCACCATCATGTAAATTTCTATTCAAATAAAAGTAATGGTACAAGATAATCCAAGACAAGGAACTGTAATCCAAGGGAAAACATGCCTAAGGAGGACTAAAAAGTAGAGACTAAGGGAATACCCTCTAATTATATTGACCCCCTCAGGATTATATCTATTCATGTTATTTAAACATAAGTGCTCTGGACCAATGCAAACAAGTGAGGCCATGGGGTCCACAACATTATTACCATCCCTCCATATGTGTACCGCTTGGATGTTGTTGTTAATAATGACTCAAAATTTTATGATGATGTAGGATATTGAAAAAGGTATAGGAAAAATATCATGGAAAGCATTTTGAAATATCATAGAGTTGGTTTTGGCTTTAGTGATGTCAAAATTCCTCTGGATACACAAGGTAAGGCCAGTGAGCATCACTATAGCCTCCTATTGGAGAGATGATCCCTGACCCAAATAAGCTGTAAATGCCAAGGTGACCAAACTATTGGAATCATAGATGACCCAACCTCCACACATGAATCCTAGATTGCAAGACACATCCATGTTTACATTCAGGCCCCTAGGGTGTCGGATTCTAGCGAACCCAATTGTTCCATAAGCTACTACTACTAGGTTGAGTAACATGGGTACTTGTATGAGGTCATTGTAGAGTGGGAACCTCCATCTAGTTACTAATGATTCTAAATATATAAATTAATAGGTTCTTTTTTATTACTATGATTGATCTTCGATAAGTGGATACCCCCTCATGTCTCACTTTGTTCCTTTCCTTCCATTGGCACCAAAAAAACAGCATGAAAAATTATGGTTCGCGCCATTTTCTTTAGGGCCCTATATCCTAATCCATGATACAAGAGATCCAAAAAAGGTTTATCATCCATTTTAGGAGATGATAAGGCAGTGAAATCACCAAAAATTTCAACACATCACGCGCCCTCTCACTATCCAAGAAGAGGTGTCGGGTACTCTCCTCCCTATGATTTTTGCATCAAGAGCATCTAGAAACAATACTAATGCCTCAATGATTTATGATCTCCACCCTTCAATGATCTAAGTAAGAAAAGTCCATGATCGATATTTATCACATGAATGGGGAATTTGATCAATAGTGGAAGTTGAAAAAAAATATGAATATAAAAGATGATATCAAAGATATGGTCAAGAAGGAATTCAGAAAAAATTGATAAATATTTAGCTACATGCTCTTGCTTAAAATTAGGAGGGATTTTCTTTCTTCAAAGAAAATGGAAGAAGCTCCTATCAGGGAGTGCAAGGAAAACATCAGAATAAATTCATCATAAAACCTCATCTATTATATTTATCTTAAACGTAATGTTGACAGTTTATTTTGTGGTATGAATTCGAGTCTATGAAAATCATTAGAAATTAAGGACATTGAAATCCATAATCAAATTGAGTGATGTTCCATCAAAATTGAAATTGAGATAAGATAATATCAAGGGTTTCAAGGTTTAGGAGATAATAAGTGTATAATGCATTTATTTCAGTTAGTATAACAGAGAAAACTCGTGGTATAAATAAAGTCCAAATTCCCACCTATCAAAAGTGTGGGAAGAAGAATACTAAAAATTTTATTGAATGGGAAAAGGATATTCTCTACCTGTGGTTAGTAAGTGAACCTAGATAGAAAATGTCATTGGTAGAAACACACTAATGTGATGGAAGAGTGGAATGGTCCTATAAAACCTTATCATACTATCCAATTTTTCTACTACATCGAACAAGGACACTATGAAAACCAAATCACTAAATGAATGGTAATTGATGAAAACTGAAAAAAAGAACCTCTGTGGACTAGAGAGAAAGGGATGGATTATGGAATTACAAATATTGAGGTGGATCCTAACTATGACATGGTGACAATTATTATAGTTTTAAATTCAAGGATAGTGTGCATACTCTTTTAATCAATTTATACACATTCATTTGTATCATGAAATTTTAGTACAATTATTCAAACCCCACCAAAAAACATAGAATTAAAGTTATCCGTTAAGATTTAAAATAGGGAAATTATTGTATCCCTAGTATATAAATTCTCCCATGCCTATATTTTCATGATAAAATTCCTAATTAACCTTGGGAAAATCCATTTATAATAATCTTATGCTATTATAGGTATGTATTGATATTCCTTAGATTGAGAAAACATAAATTACTGATAGACAGAAATTACCCTCCTTATCATAAATATATATTTGGTTATATACAGGTTTAAGGAGGTGGATGAATCCCATTTGGTATAATCATTTCAATAATGGATATTATTTCCATATGAGGAATCATATTTATCTAAAATGGTTGATACTGAGGAAAAGATCACCCTTGATGATATTCAAATTGTAAGGGAATATAATGATGTATTTTATAAAGAACTACATGGTTTTCCACCACATAGTGAGGTTGAGTTATCAATATATCTTATATATAGAGTTTTTTAAATATTTAATACTATATATATAATTTACATTTGTTAACTTCAGAATATCAAGAATTAAATACCAGATAATATTGATAATGGGTTTATACACCAAAGTTCTTCAACCTAGGGTTCCCAAATTCTTTTCATATTGAAGAAGGATGATTCAATGTTCCTCAAAATTAAATATCATGATATCAAAAATATCACAATAAAGAACTAGTATCCTATTCCATGTGTTGATGAACTGTTTGATTAGATACTTGGAGCCTTGTATATCTCCAAGGTGGATCTTCAACCATGATATTTTCATGTGAATGTTAATACAGAGGATATCTCCAAGACTAATTTTCATGTAATATAAGGGGACTATGAGTTCAAAGGGATGAAATATGAAATTTATATTAATCATGGAATCTTCATGAATTTGGTTTATATATTATTTAGGGATTTCCTTGATTTTTTTATAATTTTTATATATGATATTATTATCTACTCAAAAATAAATGAGGAAAATGTGGGGCATTTGAATTATTTAACAAATAATTTTCTAAGGTAAAATTTATTTTTGAAGTATAGTAAATGTGATTAGAGATAGAGAAATTACCATTAATGGGGAATTTTATAACTATAAAAGAGATGTATTTGGATAATTCTATAATACAAGAAATTTAAGGAAGGTCCGGACCAATATCTATAATGTACCATAGTGTCTTTCGATTAGTGGGTACTATCATCTATTTTTTAGAAAATTATCAGAATTTTCAAGCTCACTAACCAAGATAACTTGAAAGGGAACCAATTTTTTTTATATTGGTGAATGTGAAGAGAAATATAAATAGTTTAAGAATAGTATAATCACTGAACATATACTCACATTACACACCAATGGGTAAGATTTTGTGATCTACAATGATGCATCTAAAAAGGGGTTTGGATGTGTGCTCATGAAATATAAAAACGAGGTAGCCTATACCTCCCATTAATTAATGATCTATGAGGAGAAATTCCACACCAGTTATCTAGAATTGGATGTATGGATCATTGTGATAAAGGTTTGGGGACATTAGCTTTATAGGTAGAATTGTTACACACACACACACATCATAAAATCTTCAAGTATAGATTCATTAAAAAGGAGATCAATATGCACCAATAGAAGTTATAAGATATGATAAATGATTATTATTGTTAAATCCATTATCATCTTTGGAACTAAAATGGGAGGATACTATGAGTAGAGAGGATCTTGTTACCCTAACCATTATGTTTATTGCAAGGGATCCAATATTCATGTACAGTCAATAGATGGACATGAGAATACTAAAAATATATTCATACCACTTTGATTAAATAACATATCAACTATCCATTCACGAGAGGATTAATTAGTCCTAGAAAGATGATGTGGTTGTACAGATAAAGGTTGAAAATATATCATTGTTTAAATTTTATAATGATGAATTTATAATGTTTGAAACCTAGATATGTGTCCCATCAATTCTATAACTTAAGACAGAACTTCTAGATAATGAATATAGAATATCCTTATGTATTTATTCATGAATCACTATTATTTATAGATATTTGAAGCAAAAAATATGATTGGATAAAATTATTAAAGATATTAATGAAATTTTATCTCTTTTATAGCTATTCCCACAAGTCAAGACCGAACAAGAGATGTCAAAGGGTATGTTAAAACCACTTATCATATAATTGTTTAAATGGTAAAAAATAACCATGTATTTAATCATAAGGATACCCATGATATCTATAGGAAATAACACCATCTGGGTGGTATTTGATCACCATAAAAAGTAATCACATTTCACTTCTATCAAGGAATATTTATATCATGACCAACCCTTCATGATTTACATAAGAGAAGTGGTAATACTTAATGGAGTGAATCTATCCATTATATCTAATAAAGATCTTATGTTTACCTAGAGGTTTTGGATAAGCCTTCAACAAACATTATATATAGAAATGATTTTTAGTAATTCAAATCACCCTCAGATCTATGGATAGTTTGAAAAGTCCATTAAAAATATATAGGATATGATGATATCATATTCAGTGGATTCTCAATGATTTTGGTATGAACACCTTCCCCATGTCAAGCTCTCATATAATAAAAATTTCTATTATATGATTCGAATGGAACCTTATAAGGATATATATGGGAATAGATGTTAGTTTATAGTAAATTGATATTAAGTTGGAGAGTGGAATCTTTTGAAACATGTTCTTTTCAAAGAGATGGTAGATAAGGTTCAAACCTTTCAATGTAACATGAAATATACAAAATTTTGATTGAAAAGCTATACTAAAAATCAATTATGAGACATTGTGTTTGAGGTTAGTGATAAAAGTTTCCATCATATATCATTGTGGAAGAAATGAATGAGGTTAGAGGAAATGGGAAACTTAGTCCATGAGACACTAACCCCTTTGTGATCATTGATTACATCAAATTTGTGTCTAATCAGCTTGAACACCCTACCGACCAATATAAAGTTCACAATGTGTTCTATGTAACCCTCTTGAAGAATTAAACACCATATCCCTAACATATACTAAATTGTGAGGTTGTAAAATTGTAGAATTATCATTTATACTAAGAGAATATAATGAAGATTTTATTTCATAGAGAGAAAGTTCTACGAAACAAGACATCTCACCTAGTTACAGGGTTGTGGTAGGACCAAAGGTTTAAGGAAGTAACATGGGAACCAGAAGAGGTACTGAAACAAAAGTACCCACCTATTTTTACTGTATGAAATAAAACTATTGAGGGAGAAATTTATGAAGTGGGGAATAATGTAATGACCCAATGTTTTAGAAATTAAATTCCCCTTTCAAATGAATAAATTCATTATTATCTAATTTAGTTAAAAAAACAACTAATTTTTTTATTTCAGACCAATATAAGTTACATCCAATTACATTTCAAATAAAATTAAAAATCGTAACCATTGAAAATATAAATATTTTATAGTAATCATTCTGATTATAATATATTAAGTATTTTTTTAATACCCAATTTACATAAATAGAAGAATTAATGGCCCTGACCCATACGATTGTATCCTATAAAGCTCATTTATTAGAACATCTGGAGAAGATAAAATTATTGGGATTTTCCCATGAGTAATCACAATACATAATTCAATAACTAATGCATGATTGAAATCATTTATGTGATATGTTTATGATTATCAAGGTCACAACCGAAACCATGTATGTCAAACTACCCCAATAAAGTGTCATCATCTCACCCCTTACCCTTAGGGAATACACTGTTGTAATAAAAGGTTATGTATCCTAAACCTAATATTTTTAAGTAGTAATATTTTATTTTTTAAAAAATATTTATAATATTTATCGTTTTTATTATTACTTTATTAAATATTAAATAATGAGTTTGATTAAAATTATATTTTGATACAATGAAACTCAAATTTTATCTTTAGGAAATATATTATTTCAATCAAAAAAATATTATGGTGAATTCAATAATTTTTTTAAATAAATGTTAATTTAACAAATTTTTATTATTAAATGTTATTAAATTGAATATAAATGATAAAATAATTTTATAAAGTCAAATGTAATTTTTATCTGTCTCAAAAAACTATTATCATCAGAGAAACCCATATTTTTCAATAAATTGGGAAATTATATTTATAATTTAAAATTTTCATATTTATATAATTTTTTAGATAAAATAAATATTATTTTTTAAATCATTACTTTTAAATTAACTAATGGGGTATTTTATATAATTTTCAGAGATAATCTATTTTTTTAGTAAAAATTAAATACGGTGTAAATCTACATTGTGTATTATTAAATCATAAAAGTTATAAAATGATGAAGTAACTACTATAAAGATTTTACATGACCCAAATTACGATTCCACTTTTGAATAATTTATTTTTTAAGTTATTTGATTAATTTTATAAACTCTTAATGAATCATTGAAAAGAATAATAAATTTTAGAGTTTTAAAATTAATTATTTACATACATGAATCACTTCCACATAACCAAGGGTATTATTTTAATGATTTCATATTATATCATTTTAAAATAATAAAAAAAAATCATATTTTTCAGAATCATTTAGAAAAAATCATGAGATGTTTTTTGAATTTTATTACATTATCATGTAGAGTACAAAACCTATGTTTGAAAATTAATAAAAACGTCCCCTCTTTGTTGCTATAAAACCCCACCCTACCCTAAATTCAAGATCAATCAAAACCCTTGTATCATGATTTTACTATTCACTCCCCTCCATATATCCCCCCAAGAAGTCCCCATGCTCATAAGAAGCACATCCTTAGCTTTTAAAAGTGACCTATCAGGGTAAATTATCCTCTTCATCTCTACATTATTCATGAACCTTCTTTATATAATGGGTTTTTATTTATAATTGATCATTTTTTATATGTATTTACATATCCCTCATACTTTCCTTACAATTTAATTATTACGGGATAACCCATTCACTCTCATTATACCCTTTCATGAATCTTTATGTACCCACATTATGCTGTAGAAATTATCCTTTGATATTCCAGGACAAACATTTATGTTGTGAAGACCCATCCCAATTTCCACTCATGGGAATTCACCTAGATAAATCCATATTTAATTGATTTTTTAATTCCATTTATATAACCCACACTCCTTAATGATGGGATTAAATGTGATGAACACCATCATTATGTATTATGATCTATGTGTCACACATATTTATATACATGATTTGAAAGTGATGTGTGGGAACATAATTTTATATCCCTAAAATGCATTGGGTAATGTTTTTATGTCATGATATACCATGTTTTGGGAACCAGGGTTTATCTTAAGTACATTATGTTATGATGTCTTTGCAGTTATCCTTGAATTGTTTTCATGATGTCATATTTTCTGTTCTTACCACATTACTATGTTTCCTTAATGTTATTATGTTATATAATGACTCAATTTTCAATATTACAAATCTAATCCCTTTTATGTTTTATTGATATAAATCATGTCCCATGTGTATTGATTTACCTTATAATATGCTTTGTTTATTCCCTTACAAGATTTTATAGATCATCCCTTTCTTATGTACATCCCCAGGTTATCTCAATGAAACTAAGCCCCATGATCTTATAGGATTGTATTTAGCATGTTATTATGTAAAAAATAATTTGTTAAAATGTATTAAAATATGGGTTTCAATAGTAAGTATAAGAGAAATGTTGAGTTATTTGGGGGTTAGTATTAAAAAACCCTATAGAATGCCTTATGGTTACAACCAAACATAGGAAAGAATCCTTAAATATTGGTAAAGTATAGATTATGTGGTTTCTTAGAAAATACATCCCAGTATGGATAGTACAAGTGGTTGTGGCTCTCTAATAGTTTTACCTAGGGGTAATAACATTGAAAAGGGATCATTGGTCTAGAATCGATCACAAACTGGTGTATAAAAATGGACCTTGATATACACCAAATTTTACACTCCTATGGGATATTATTTGAAAAAGTTACGTACTTTTTATGAAACATTATGAATGGAAACAATTACCATAATATTTTATATTGGGAAATTGATCATGGAAAACAAAGACTAAAATCTTGAAATTAAAAGGTTAAGGAATATATTTCATTTATCTATTATCCATTCAATGTATATATTTTCCATTTTTATGTGTTAAGTAGTTTTAAATTTACCTGCCCTAATATTACCAAATATTTTAGTCCATGGATGGAAATAGTAGAAACTGATTCAATAACTAATACCAGGGGAAATATGATGACTACCCAAATTAGATGCCCAATCTGATGAGAGTAGAATCTGATAACTTCATGATAATATTTTCTCAATAGAATAATGTTTTGAACTAAAACAAGAACTAGTAGGAATTATCCAATCCTCTAAAGAAAGGAAAATTTTCAATTGAGACCATTATGTAACAAATGAAACTAAATTTCTATTGATATTTTCATCCTTTAACTCTAGAAAAATGAATCAACTCCATTGAAATTTTCTTCTATATCATCCAATTCTCTGATAAAGAGAATTCCATACTCACCGTTTCTCATATGTAAGTATAAGTGATCAATTGTGGATATTGGTGAAAAATATGAAGCATGAGGATGATATTTAAGGTATGATGTTGAAGAAATTATGGAAAAAAATTCAACTAATATTTTCTTTACTCTCTCTAACATAAAATAGAGAGGTAAATTCCTTTCCCATATGAATATAGATGGTGAATCTATTAGTGTGAATGAAAAAATAAAATAAAAATACGTGCATGATATTCCATTGAAATTTTAATTTATCCTAAATGTAATATTTATCACTTATTTGGTGGGATAGAACTATGTCTACAAAAGAAATAGAGATTCAAGACTTTGAATTATATGATGAAATTTTATGATTTTCCCTAAAAGACGAAATGAAAATTAGAGAATCCTAGGGGTAACACATGTCTAGATATAAGAATTTGATAATGAATTTTAATTTTGGAAATATGATGAAGAAAACTCAAGGTGAAATGAAATTCCAACTTCCCACATGATAATAGGATGGAAAGAATCATCTTAGAAATTTCCAGAATGGGACAATGAAATGCTATATGTGTAGGATAGAAGGGAACCTTTAAAGTAAATTTCATTAGGAGAAACACACCAGTGTGATGTAATAAAATAATTCTATTTTCAATCCCTAGATTAATTTCCAATGTTTCAAATACAAGTTTCTAGAAAAATTTACATTACAATGCTCTAAACCACGTGATTTCAATGATAACTGATGAAAATAACCTCCAAGGCCTATTGATAAAGGGAAGGCATATGAAATCACAACTGATAGTATGTATTATATAAAAAACATGGTGAAATGTATGATAGTTATTAATTCTAGGATAATAAACTTAATATTTTATTCTAGTTCTATGAATTATTTCATATCATGAATGTTTACTAAAAATATTAAAACACCACCACAAAACCTGGAGGTTGAGTTATCAATAAATATTAAAAATGTTTCCATTATTACATACAAATAATAAAACTATTACTATATCTATAATTGTATGATGGAAATTCTAGGGAACCTTATCTTACTCCCTTTAGAAAAATTTAATTCTATTCAAGGTATGGAATGGATTTTCTTATAGAGATAAAATATAAATGTACAAGGGAATGAAATCACCCTTTATATCAAATATAACTATTTAAATCTATAAAAGATCTTGGAGTAGGAAAAATATCCTTTGGTATTATTAGGAATGGTTTTTATTTCCTTTTTAGAAAGATTATCAAGCTCAAATTATTAATACTAAGGATAAAATAATCCATGATGTAATGACCATTGTAAGGGAATTTTCAAATAAATTTCCTAGAGAAAATCCTTGTCTTCCATAAAGAAGTGATGTTGAGCTATAAATCAATATTATTACTGGGCATTCACCCATTTCTAAGAATCCTTATAGAATGTCCATTTATGAAATTTTTAATCTGAATAATAAACTACAAGACAATCTAGATAAAGGGTTTATATGACCCAGGGATTTATAGAGGGGTTCTCTGGTCCACTTCATTTATAACAGATATGGGTCAATGTATATCTTCATTGAATATAATTATCTCAAAAATATCACAATAAATAACAAATGTTCTCTTAAATGGATTTATGAATTTTGTGACTAGCTTCATGGATCCTTTTAATTATTCATGGAGGATCTTTGATAAGACTATTATCAGATAAATATGAGGAAGGAGGATAACCCCAAGAATGATTTTCATACGAGGAATGGGAACTAAATGTTCTTATTAATTCCATTATCACTCACTAATACCCCATCAATATTCGTATACTTGATGAATAGGGTCTTTAGGTACTACCTTGAAAAATTGATAGAAATATTTATAGATGATATTCATATCTACTCCAAAAGAACGGATGAACATAAGGGGCATTTGAAAGATGTACTAAATAATTTACAGAAGGAAAAAATATTTTAGAAGTAAAATGAATGATTAGATTGGATAGATAATGTAACATTCATAGGTCATGTTATCAATAGAAAAGAGCTAGATATGGATCCTTCAAAAATATAGGCAATTAAAGGATGGCCCAAATCGATGACTATGATTAAAATCTTTAGCTTCCATAGATTATATGGGCACTATGATCGATTACTGAGAAAAATATAAGAATTTTCAATCCCTCTATCCAAGATAACTCAGAATGGAGTCAACTTTTTCTAGAATAATTAGTGTGAAGAGATCATTAATTAGTTGAAGAATAGGATAATCACTACTCCAATTATCACATTACCCACTAGTGGGGAATGATTTTTTATCTACAATGATGGATCCAAAAAGGGATTGGGATTTTTTCTCATGAAATATGAATAAATGATATCCTATTCCTCACTCTAATTGAAGATCCATGATAATAACTATCCGAAAAATGATCTAGAATTGACTATATTATTATTCACACTAAATCATTTGTGACATTAACTCTAAAGGGATAATAATGAAAAATATGTAGATTTTGAAAGCCTCTAATATATATTTAAACAAAATGAGACAAATATTCTCCAATAAAGTTAATAAGATCTGATAAATTCTTACGATTGTTCAATTCATTATCAGCCTGTAAAATAGAATAATTTGGGATATTTGTTTAGTAGAAAGGATCCCATAACCTTATCCATGATGACTATTACAAGGGATCTAATCTTATTGAACATGAAAATAATGTAAATAGGAATCATAAATGATCTTCATTATAACTTTTTTAAACAACATCAAAAACCATCAATTCATGAGAGGATTTGGAGGCCAATAAAGATTCGAATGTGCTACAGAAAAAGTATCAAATATTTGGATGTTCTAAATTTATAAAACTGGAGTTTTAAGGTTTGGAAACTAGATATGTGTTCGATCAAAACAAGAACAAAAGAGGGAACTTCTGGGTGATGTGTATATAAAATCCTACTATACTCCTCGAAGAAGCACTAATATGTATAGAGATCTATAGAAAAACTCATGGTGGGATAATATAAAGAGGGGGATTGTGGAATTTGTATCTCTATATTTGATATAAAAACAATTGAACGATGAATGAATAAAGTATTAGGGCATTATAAAACCATTTCAAATTAGTGTGGAAATGGTAAAACGTATCCATGGATTTCATCATAGAAATCCCTATGAAGACTATAGGAAATAACTCCATCTAGGTGGTAGTTGATCTACATAAAAATTCATTTCATTTCATTTCTATCAAATAATATTTATGTGAAAACCCATCCAAGTGGGTCTCTTTCCGTGACTCCCCAAGACCACCTCCAATATGCTATGGGATGATGACTAGAACTAAGTAGGAATATCTCTAACATGGGAGGAATTTGTTATGTACCTATACGCATGCACACATCTGAAATACCACAAAATTATAAAATGAAAAAACCACTAAGTAAACAATGCATGCATACCACTATATCCTACAACCAAAGTATGACAGAAAGAAAAGTAATGTAATAAGGTCCAAAATATAATCCCACCTAAAAGAGTATGTTACCACAATTACAACCTGTAAGAAAATGGTACCATGATAGCTATCTGTACCCACAAGAATACACCTCAGTATTCCCAATTTCACAAATAATTGTCTTGTCCTGGTCCTTTTAGGAATCCATCAAAAGGTCGATCATCTTCATAAGATATGACATGTGTGGGAAAAGCCCATGAAAGGGTGAGTATAACAATACTCATTAGGACACCCCAAAACCACAAATAAATACAAAAAAGGAAATATACATTATCTCTACACATGTATATGTCTACAACACATATAAAATGAACATCCAGATATACTCAACCAAGACACACAGTCTAGAGGTAAGCCACAACCAATGCATACCAACCCTCAGAATTCAGAATGAAGATTCCATGAAGCACTCATCTAGGAGAACACACTCTTGCGTCTGATATCACTAATGATTCCCATATGAGTGGTATTTCTTGTTGCGTCTTCCCATGAGAAAGATACAGTGATAGATCTGAAGAGAGATACAATACAACTGTTGATGATCATATCTAGGGCCATGGGGTGATACCAATAACTCAATTAGGATTAACATACCTAGTATAGGATTGGGGCATGTGTAGTGTTCATCATTTTGATACTAAGAACTCCACCTAGGGAATTAAGAATGAATAGAGGATCTTACTTTGGGCCTCTCAGGGGATCCCAACAACCATATCCATGAAGTCCTGTTGAAGGGATCGTAGTCCTTTAAGTAGGAAAATATTCAAACGTACCTCCAGGTAAATGATAAAGGGAATTAACCCTGACAATACATGTCCATGATATGGATTATTGAGAACCAATCTATGTAGACATGGGTATATGGTGTGTAGTAGGTTCATATGTTGTTTCCCTTGACCATGGGTAATGTCTATGTACAATGGACCATGTCATTCCAAACTGTGTCATGTAGATGATGGGTACACACTGTGTGGAAGGATTCACATGTCATTTACATCCATCTGAGGTTTTCCCATGTGCTATAGTTTTATGCTAGTACACAGAAACATCTGGTGTATTCCTTCCCATGTTCTAGTACATGAAGTAGTTTGTGTAACCAATTTGGGCCATGCCGTGTGGGGAAATACACACAATGTAGGAAACCAGTGTACTACACCACATGTCAGTGTACTTCCCATGTACACGCTAAGTTACTCGGGAGAGTTCACACACCATGTGATATTTAACTTTCTCTTGAAACCCTAATCGCTGTAAGGGGGCCCCACACTCTATGTAATACCATATTACACACTACGTGGTTTGCAATTTTCCAGAATCACTGGAACTTATCCTGCACACTCCCTCCAATTTTAAACTTTGATGTGTCAATCCAAACCCCATGAAATTGGATATCCAAACTCATTGGTCCATGCCATCATTAGATAAACATATTTTTTCTTCTGATCTGGTCACAAAATGGATTCATTCTTCATTTCGTCGAAGAACGTCGAAGAACATCGAAGAACACAGATTTGGGGATCCACCATTGTCTGAATCAATAAATTTATATCATCAGACCTACGAAATGTCCTGCCAATCTCGAATCTATGATATTTTATTGTTGGGCCACGAATCAGGTATGAAATGATTGATCGATTGGGATGTGTCAAGTCGTAGGAAAAGTGAATAACGCTACAACAAACGATGAAAGGGGGTGAAAAGAACAATAATCATAGAGAGGAACAAAACTTTATTGATGTTTGTGTCAATCTCGATCTGTATTCATTGTAATGACAATAGAATAAATAAAATAATTTCAAGATCAATCTCCCATAAAATCCCATAGATAACATCCCATCCTACAATTAAGATTAATCTATGGGCTAATCTATTCACATATTAGTCAACAATCATCGTAGGAATCTATAATGGGAAAAAAGAAAAGAAATAATGCACTCTACCTAGTTTTCGGATTGATCTGTGAAAAATATTGGTTGCGTCATCATCGTCTTTGGCGATATCTATGAAGAACAACATTCACCAATCGTTGATCTGAATTTCTATCATCGCATGCTCAAGAGGATTCTCCAAAGGTTCCTCCCAGAGTCTCGAGAGATTTACAAGGTTATGAGACTAACCATAGATATCTACCAAAGGTGTTATTTAAAATAAATGATGTTGTTTCGTCGCTACATCAATGAAATAAATTAAAATAAATTTTGGTAATTTATTTTATTCATTTAAAAATAATTGGGACAACTTTTCACAATCAACCCGCACAGACCAATCTCAGGACGTTCATAGGGTAAATTCAATGTTATGAATTCAATGGTGTCCTCATATTTTTGAACCATGCACCCATTTTTAATTTATTGAACTTTTTCTAGAAAACTATGTGCACATGCTATTTAAAATTTTAATATTTTTCAAACATTTATTCTAGCAACACTGAGCCTTGAAATCGTACACTATCTCAATGTATGGCCTAGAATTTAACCCATATAATATATACAAAAATAATACTTGAAAAATCTAGGACATTACATTCTCCCTACCTTGGGAATTTACAGCCTTGAAAATCCAAAACAAAGTCTACTAAAAAGATATGGGTAATGGGCGTGAATATGAGAATCATTATCCAAAGTACTCTCCTAGAGATTCATGTACTGCCACTAGACATGAACTATAAGAATAAATCACCCAAAAAGTATCCCCTCTTACTGATCCTTGATATCTACTGGGTACTCAGCAAAATTCTCTTCATCCTCAATGAGTAGCTCTCCCTAGTCGATGAATTATAATGGGTTATGCACGTACATCCACAACTGTGACACGTGGAATAAGCCATGTACCATGTCAAACTATGAGGGTAGAAATAAGTGGTATGTCACCTCACCAACTGTACACAATATCTGAAGATGGACAAAAACCCTTTGAGATAACTTATCGCCTCAACAAAATCACTGTAATCCACATTGAGGTGAATCTCGAAGGAATACATGGTCGCCTTCCAGGAACTCCAAGGCCTTATTCGCCTATCATCATAAGACTTATACTAACTCTGTGCAGTCCTCATACACTCATAGATGATCTTAACCTTCTCGGTAGTATATTGCACCAACTCTGGGACCAAGAGTGCTGAATCTTCTGGGTTAGTCCAGCAAATTGGTGACCTATAGGGTCACTCGTACGAAGCCTTTAATGGTTCCATACAAATGGTTGAATGGTTGATACTATTGTATGAAAAAACCATAAGTAGTAGGTGGTTATCCCAACTAGGATTGACATCTAACTTTCAATTCCACAACATTTCCTCCCAAACCTGAATGGTTTACTCCTTTTGGTCATCCATTTTTGGGTGAAAGGTTGTGCTCAAGCATAAATGGGTCCCAAACTCCTCATGTGATCCCTTCCAAAAATAGGATGTAAAGAAAGAAATATGACATGAAAAAATAATTTATAGAACTCTATAGAGTAAAACAATATTCTGGAAATAGTGGCATCCTGAGATCTCAACTGAACTCTGCTCTCAGATATCTAGGAAGTGGTCCTACTTGGTAAGTCGGTCACCGATCAAATAGATGGAATGATATCCCATAGAAATACATGGTAAAACCATCATGAATTACATCAATATATCATCCCACAAACATTCCATAACCTCAAGGAGTTGATCCAAACCTACTAGAACATGGTTCTCAACCTTCACTTGCGGCCAAGTAAGGCATCAATTAAAAAACCCCACAACTTCTTTATTTATCCCTAACCACCAACACCAACATCAGAGGTCCTGGTAAAATTTTTCCACACATGGATGTACCGCCAAATGGGATGTATGAACCACCCTCAAAACCTCTTCCTGTAATCTCACTTGTACTACTATGCATCCTTTAAAAAGTATGATATTATGATAACCTTTGGAATATCCATCACGAGCATGCCCTGTGGAAATCTAAGCATATAGGATCTTGAATGCATGTTTTCAAAACTTTTTCCAAATTTCTTATGCAATGATCAAATGAATTAGCAAACACTATGAAATCATCTAGAAATACCTCCAATCAGTCCTCAATATGATCTTAGAAAATACTCACCATACACCGTTGAAATGTACCTGGGGAAGTGCATAGCCCGAAAGGCATCCTTTTGTAGGTGAATGTACCAAATGGATAGGTGAAGGTTGTCTTCTCCTGGTCTTCTGGTGCGATCTGTACCTGAAAGTATCCTGAGAATCCATCTAAAAAATAGTAATGGGTTTTTACAGCTAACCTTTTAAGCATTTGATCAATGAACGGAATAGGGAAGTGGTATTTTCGGGTAACTTGATTAAGCTTCCTATAATCTATACACACTCTCCAGCTATTTTGTACTCTCATGGGGATCAATTCATTTCTTTCATTTTTGACAGTTGTTAGGCCGATTTTCTTTGGGACTACATAAATGGGGCTAACCCATTGAGAATCAGAGATTAGGTAAATGATGTCAGCTACTAGCAATTTCTCTATCTCTTTCTTGACAACCTCTATGATTGTGGGATTGAGTCTTCTCTGAGGTTGTCTAACTGGTCGGGAATCACTTTCTAAAAACATTCTATGAGAACAGACCTTGGGATTGATTCCAGGTATATCACATAAACTCCATCATACATCTTGGACATTTCTTTTGAGTAGGTCAGTTAGAGTTTCCTCTTATGAATGGGATAGGTTATTGGCAATTATTACTGGCAATGTTTCTCCTCCATTAGGTAATCATACATCAAATCACTTATAAATGGCTTAAGTTCAAGACATGGGGGTTGTTTAAGGGATTCCATTTAATTAAGGTTTCTTGTTCCTAAGGCTGGAATATCTAGTATCATCTCATTTTTATTTAAAAAATCATCAGAAAAATCAGATTTTACCTCATACTCTAACATGAGATTAGGATTTTTAGGTTCTTGGGAAATGGAAATTTCAAATGAAGAATGTTCTCCTAATGATAAGAAGTCAGGAAGCATACCTTAATCTTCAATTGGTTCTATACCTTCTTCATGGGAGATCGCATAAATTGAGTGATTACTAGATGGATGCTTTATTGCATCAAGAATGTTGAAGTGTACTGTACTATCTCCAAGTTCCATTGTTAGTGTTCCTTCATGGACATTGATGATATTCCTTGCTGTTTTATGGAAGGGACGACCTAGGATGATGGGAGAGGGGCCTGAATCTCTATCTTCTTCCATGGTAAGTACATATAAGTCTGCTGGAAAGATCAATCCACTTACACCAACGAGTACATCTTATATAACTCCAGCTGGGAAAACGGTGGATCTATTTCTTAATTGGACCACCACACATGTAGGTTTTAGTTCTCCGATTTGCAAGGATGAAAATATTGAGTGAGGAATAACATTTATTGAAGCTCCTAGATCACATAATGCATCAGTAAAATTTAAAGAACCAATAGTGCAGGGAATAGAGAATGTCCCTGGATCTTGAAATTTTTGTGGTATCATTGGTGTGATCAGTGCTGAGACACTTCTTCCTAAGCTGATTCTATCATTTCCATCCAACCGCATTATTTTTGTGCATAACTCCTTCAAAAATATTGCATACTTAGGGATTTTTTTGATTGCATCTAGTAATGGGATATTGATCTCAACTTTTTGAAAAGTTTCATGGATTTCTTTTTGAAGTCTCCCTTCTTCAACCTTCTTTGACTTAACTAATGATGATGGGAATGGTGCTTGGATATCATTTCTCTCCCTTTGTTTTTTTTCAACGGTGTTTATGGCCTTTCCTTTCTAAACCTTATTCATTCTCCTTTGTTGTTTTGGTCTACTTATTTTGGATGGATGTGTTGTTCTTCATTAGGTTTCTTAGAATCATCATCCTCACTTTGTTCGGGTGACATTATCTCCTTTCCACTTCGTGTTGTAATGATTCTCACACATTCTTTGGGATTTGGAACTGTTTGTGCTCGGAGTATTCCTTGATTTTTTGTTAGAATATCCATAAGGTTGTAAAATTTATTATCTAAATTTTTTACTTTCTTCTTTAGATATTAAATCTCCATTTCTTGGTTGTACTTATGAGAACTTGTTGAAGGTTGTTCATATGGTTTTTACTGGTATGACTGTTCATAGGGTTGTTGGAATGGGGGAGGATTCTGGTATTGCTACTGCTGGAATGGAGGTTGATTTTGGTATTGATTTTGAAATGGAGGCCTATCCTGGTTGTATCGAAATCCATATCCTTGTTGGGGTTGACTTGGTTGATTTGATAGGATTTGCCTTTCTTGATAGGCAGCTGCACAATTTTCAGTCCCCTCCACTTCTGGACATTGATCAGTGTAATGATAACTAGAAGAGCATAAACCACATACCTGATTCAGGCCTTGTTGTTCCTTCACTTTGTTCATAGAAAGTTGTCTCATCACACTAGTCATTTCCTTAAGTGTTGCAGCAAGTAAGGGTGAGGATGAATCAGAAGTTCTCACCTCGTGGATGCCTCTAGTGCTCGTACCTCTAGTTCCGAATTGCTATGAGTTTTGCCCAATCTTCTCAATCAGGCCTCTGAAATCTGCTGGTGACTTGTCGCTCAAGGCACCTCCAGATGAGGCGTCTAGTAAATTGCTATTATTTTCAAGCAATCCTTGGTATAAGATCACAATAAATTGGTTCTCTTCCATTTCTTGGTGTGGGCATCTTGCACAGAGTTTCTTGAAACGTTCCCAGTATTCGTAGAGAGTCTCTCCAGTCAATTGATGTATGACATAAATTTCTTTTCTTATTGTTGTAATCATGGATGTAAGGAAGAATCTCTACAAGAAGCTTCTTTTGAGATCTTCCAAATCATTTATCTCCCCTGGTTGGAGATTGTACATCCATTCTTTTACTTCTCCCTCAAGTGAGAAAGGGAATGCCCTCCACTTTACTTGCTCTTCTGCGACTCCTCAGGGATTGAAGCTGGAACAGACATAGGTGAACTCTTGGATGTGTCAATTTGGGTCTTCACCTGCAAGACCATGAAATTTTTGTAGCACTTGAATCATATTAATGTGTAGTTCAAAATCATTTTCTATGTCAGGGATAGTGAGTTGGTTATTTTGATTAGCAAATTGAGGTGTGCAAAGATCACGCAGAGTTTGATTGGGATTATCAGCCATTATTGTAGGTTTAGAGTGATCACTTGAAGTATCACTTGAATCTGTGAGGTTTATTTCTTAAAACTCTCTTTGAAAATTTTGTTTTCTCAATTGGGTTATTGTACGATCAATTTCGGGATCAAATTCTATTAAAGGGTTATTTGAACTACGGGTCATTCAAGAAAGTTTTTTTAGTTTTTTATGTTTTGAGGCACTTCCTCCCCGGAAACGGCGCCAAGTTTGACGCACACCTATCGTGGGGTGTGGAAAAAAATTCTATTTAATAATTTATAATATAATATAGTGGTTAACCTAGGTTGTCTCCCAATGAGGAGTGCACACAAAATAATTTGTCACTTTTTATTTAGAGAAAACATTGGGTGTTTTTGAAATTGTTTGGTTTTAAAATCAAAGCGAGAAATGAAACAAAAGGAAGAAATTGAGAAAGTGATTTAAGAAAAATATTGAATTCAAATTATTTAAAAACTATTTTATGAGATGGGTGATCAATTTGGGGTTGGTTTTATAATTGCAATACTATCCTTGTTCCATTTAATTCAATCCTCTTCTGCTAAGTTGATTTAAGTGAGATTCCATAATTATATCAACTCACTTATTTGGTTAAATGGTTTAAAAAAATTCCATTTTGTTATACACTTCTTCCATTGTGTGATAGATTTGTAGTGAACACCCCCAATTATATAAAGCAATTCCCAATCGGGTATTGTTTATCCTAAATAATCCTGAATATTCACCACCCCTCCCACACGTACTAGCGATCGCTAGGTACTTCACAACTAAGCCCTGATATTTATTCTATCTAATATATACAAAACCTAATTGAGGGATAAAATGATCATTTATCAATGTAATAATGACAACAGAATAGAAAATCGAATATGATCGCATAAGATAATAAATTCTGTTTTTAGAATTTGAAAACAACTTCGCAGAAGAGAGAGAGATTTTATTCCATCAAATGTAAGAACTGAAAGCATTAAAAATATAAAACCTTCCCTCCCCCAATCACCTCATATTTTTACCCCACCATGGTAAGGGTAATTGATATGAAAGAGGAAGAAGAAATCATTATGGAACTTGAAGAAAGAAAGAGAGAAATGAAGAACACAAAAATAAATCCTCCAGAATCTATCTGCCTGAATTTCGCTTCAGTTATTCCCTCCTTTGGCTGAATGAGGCTGATGTAACTTCTTATAGGAGGTAAAGAATAAAGTTTTCCATCCACCCACGAATTTGTAATTCATTTAGATCCGTGTGGAAGGAGTTATGGCCGATTTAGTAGACTTGACTTATTCTGGACGCTGATCACTATTCCACCAACCCAAATTTGGACGTTTAATTGGCAGCCTTAATTAATGAATTTATTTATGATATTTTGAGATACTCTGACCCTTCTAGTAGGATTTTGATCCCAGCTGAAACCAATGAATTTGGAGGCCGGTGTTCCAAGATATGGTTCATTGAATGTGGTGTGGTCCATTCTGCCGGCCAGAAGAAGTGTTCACATTGACCGAAATGTTTGGGCATGTTGGAGTTCGAATTGGGTTTTGTTCCTGAAGAATTATAGGTAGCGCACGAATCATGAAATCCTAAAAAAGGAATCAGGTGAATTGGATACATAATGTAGGATTTATGCTCGAAATACAGAGGCAATATAAATCTATTTAATGTACAGAATTAACCACTTTTCACATTTAAGCTCGAAACACACCAAAAGTCATAAAATGATGCAAATAAAATCAAATTGATTAATGTGAAGTGATTAAATAAATTAAAAACATATGTATAAATATGAAAATATTATCTCTGTCAACTACATAATCAATAACCACCTTTGGAAATCTCAAAATTAGAGCACTCTTAAAAATATTCCTTATATGCTAAAAATTCTTCTGGAACATGTCTGTCCACACGAAAGGTTGTCCTTTTCGAGTGAATGATGTTATAAATGTTAATATCATGGAGAAGTCAAGAATTAATATCTGATACTATCTTTCTATCTTGAAGAATATCTGCACCATTGCCATGTTCTTATGTGGCTCTTATAAAAAACTTCCTTGACCTTGGATGGGTCCACTTCTACACCATCCTATGAGATAACATGTCCCATGAAGTGGACCAAATAAATCCAAAACTCTAACTTTGAGAGTTTCGCATAAATATGGTTCTATCAGAGTACTTATAGAACCATTGTTATGTGTCTGCTATGCTCATCCTTAGATTCCATGTACACATAGATATCATCGATATAGACTATCACAAACATGTCTAAGTAAGTCTAAAGATCATTTTCATGAGTCCCATAAACAATATTGGGGCATTAATCATGCCAAAGGGAATCACCAAGTACTCATAATGACCATAATGACATATGAAGGTCATCTTTGGTATATCCTCACACCGTACTCACAACTAGTGATTGCCTGATATGAGGTCAACCATCGAGAACTAGTATGCCCCTTTCAACTGATAAAATAGGTCATCAATCCTCAGTAGTGGATACTTTTCCTCCAAAGTCACCTAAATCATGAACCAGTGGTACACACATAACCTCCAGATTCCATTTTACTTTTTGGTAAAACATAACTAGGATTCCAAGGGTAAAACACTAGGTCTCATGAATCCCTTCCTCTACAAGTCCTCCAACTACACCCTCATATTGTGAAGCTCTATAGGAGACATCCTATTTGTTGGTACTGATATTAGGTTCATACCATGGTGTAAATGAATGTTTAATTCTATATTCTAGTTGGGAGGTAAACCTAGAACATCATCCATAAAAACATCCCCGTACTCCTCCACTACCATTGGAAACTGAAAAATCATAACATCCACTGCACTGGGTGTCAAGCTATCCAATTGATTAGTAATCCACTACACCCTCCTATACATGAATCTATCCCATAATTCATGTGTTTACTTTTCACCAACAAAGATAAAACTTATTCCATCAATACAGACACACCACACCCTTCATTTAAAATTGTCAATATGGGCATGGACTATATATAACCAATCCACAACAAGAATGACTTCATATTACCTCAATGATTCCACTAAGAGGTTACAACAAAACATATCTCCTCTAAGTATCAAGTCACACTATTGGCACAAGTGTGTGATCATTGAGTCTTCTCTAGTAGGTGTCTCTGATCGCAAGGGTCGAGTCAATGTTTCAATCAAAATATCTAGTTTACGAAAAAGATACATGGAGAGAAAGGAATGACTAGAACCAATGTCTATTTATACTCCAAATAAAGTATAAAATTCACATATCATACCTCAAAACATTCCTATACCCCCTAGGTTATAATCCTCGATCACATTCAGTTATCCCCTTCCGTATCCTCCATCCCCATGAGCCTCGCATGGACCACCTGGGGGTTGTTGTGGTTGTAAGTCGAAACATTGACCACCTCCTACTGGTCTCCCATATCCTCTTCCACATCTACCTCCATGAGTATATTCCTGATCCTAATGTTGTATATGCCTCAGTTTTCCATCCATAGTATTTTTTTCAGTAGTATGATGGGTTGGAAAATCTCGAGCAAGATTCCCCCTACCGTCACATGAATAGAACAACCCCCCTCTATACTAACTGAACCCACCATGTGAGCCTGGAATTGAAGATCCTATACCATGGGACCTCCTCTTGAAATGAATCCCACATCCAAGTCATTGGGTCTAATATCATATAACTGCCATTGAGGTCTACACTCCTTCCCATCCACTACTGACTATAATTGGTTGTATATGCTCATCAAGGAAGATTTAAACCACTAAACCCACTAAATCACCCCAACATATGTTTGAATTCACATAGGTATAATGTTAAAGCGAATGTCTCCATGAAAACCTCGCTTGATGGTCCGCGCATTGAAAGACTCATATCTAACCATATACATTGAGTACCTAGAATGGTTGGTAAACCTCAATGAATAATCAGCTACTATCATGCTACCCAGATGGGGCTGAATAATCTTCTATATATATAAAACTCTTAGTGTAACTAGTGATAAATCCTCTATGAACATGTCATCTAACTCTATCCATGAAAGAGGTGCCTCTTCATGAGTCTGTATAGCCAAAATCCACTATCGTCCCACTGAGTTGTGTATAAGGCTCACTTCCAGGACCACCATCTAATCTGATGGTGTCCTAACTAGAAGGAAATCTTAGGTCACTACCACAAGCCAGTCCTCATCCACCTGTAGGATGGACTTTCCTCAATACCTGAGGGGTATCTATTTCTAAAACTCATGAAGTATTCCAGCCTTCCCTCCCCATCCCCTGGTTTTGCGGGTACCACATTCCACTCTACATGTGGCGGTATGGTTGTTGCACAACCAAGATGCAACATCTAGGGAACATGTCCATGTATTGAAGCCTCATCATTAATGGGGTCATACTCATGATCAAGAAGTTGAATCCTAGATGGTATGTGTCAAGTAGGAATCCTATAAGAAAACAAGATGTACCATAATCAATGAGTATATCTGGAGAGCTGACTGAAGATGGACATGGAAACCATAACTCATTCTTATATGATTCACATACCATTACGTTTCCTACAAATAGTGTTTCGATTCACCTAGTCAAAAAATAGCTTATCAGATTCTTGGTGTATAGATTTGTTATCCGCCACACCAAAACTAGAGTCCTTGGGCAAAAGGCCATATTCGAAACAATTAACATTGTTTCCCCAAATCAATATCACACACTCCCGGTCTTTAAGTAGAACTAACCACGTCTGATACCAATCTATCATGACCCATCCCAGTAGGGCCCATTCCGCGACTCCATAATCCCTCCTCTAATAGGCTAGGGGTTTTTTACTATAACCGAGCTTGTGTATCACTAACATGGGAGGAATTGCAAATGAGCCTATACATATGAACACATCTATCAACCCACAAGATTCTAAAACAAAATAAAATACTAAGTAAATAATGTATTAATACCACTATATCCCACAACCAGAGTATGAAAAAAAAGTAATGTAATGTAAGGATGGCCAGAATATAAGACCACTAACTGGATTATATAACCACAAGTCAAACCGTTATAAAAAAGTTTTGGGAGTACTGTTTGTAGCTGAAGGAACACACCATAATCTGTCTAATCTTACAAAGCACCGTCTGGTCCTAGTACACCTCAGAATCTCTCAAAAGGTCCATTATCTACACAAGACACGACACATGCGGGAAACTCTTGTACAGGTGTGAGTATAACAATACTCATTAGAACACCTAAAACAAAAAATAAATGCAACAAAGGAAAGATTAAGTCAGATCTACAAAGGTATATGTCGACAACACATATAACATGAACATCTAGATATACCCAACCAAGACACACAACATAGAGGTAATCCACAACCATTGCATACCAACCTTGGGAATTCATCTTGAAGATTCTATGAACCACTCATCTAGGAGAACATGCTCCTGAGTCTGATAAAATTGATGACATCCTTCTAAGAGGTACTGATCATCAGGTTTCACCATGAGAATGATACAATGATAGATCTGAATAAATATATGATAAAATAGACGAGGATCACAACCATAGCCATGATTTGATACCAAAAAATCAATCTAGATTATATTTCCAAGTAGAGGATCGACACCCGCATTTTTTTGGTCACATCAATACCGATAACTCCACCAAGGGCATGAAGAATGAATATGGGATCCTACTCCATGCCTCTCAGGGGATTCCAAGAACTCTATCTCAGAAGCATTTCTAAAGGTATCATTTTCCTTTATGTGGGAAATGATGCATACCCACCTTTAGGGAAACGATTAATAGAATAAACCCTAATAAAACCTATCCATGATACAGAGGAAAAAGAATCAAGCACTATAGAAATGGGTACATGATGTATAGAAGGGACACACACCATGTACCTTGACCTAGGGTACTACCCATGTACAACGGATCATGTCATTACAAACTGAATCATATAAAAGATGGGTACAGAGAATATAGAAGGAGTCACACACTGTGTCCGTCCATCAAGGGTCCACCCATGTTCTCTAGCTATGTGCCAGTACACGGTGTCAACCCGTCTATGCCTGCCCACGTACTAGTACACGAAGTAGTCCCTGTAACCAGTTTAGGCCACGCTGTGTGGGGTAGTACACTCCGTGTAGGCAACTCGTGTACTCCACCCAATGTATGTTTACTTCACATGTACACACCGAGTTACCCAGGAGAGGTCACACATCCTGTGATAGGGTAACATGAAAAATGATCCTTAAATTTCTAATGAAACCCTAGCTATCACCTGGGGGCCCACATGTTGTGTAATCCCAGATTACACATCGTTTGGTTTGTGACTTTCAAGAATTGATGGAGCTTCTCCCGCGTGCTCCCTCTGATATTGAACTTCGATTTGTCGATTGATACTCCATGAAATTGGAGATCTAATCTTTTTCAGTCATGTCATCACAAAATCAACATGTTTTGTCTTCCAATAAGATTGTAAAATGGATTAAAAATGGAATTCTTCATTATGCCGAAGAACATCGAAAAAAAGTAGATTTGGGGATCCATGGTCATCTGAATAACTCAATATTTTTTATCTCACCTTCGTTATGCAATGTAAATCTTGAATATGAAATATCAGATCATTGCACCTATAATTGAGTGCACAACAATTGATCAATCAGAATGTGCCGAGTCATAGGCCAAGAGAAGAATGCCTGCAAAAAATGATGAATAAGGGAGAAAAGCACAAGAATAAAAGAGATTAATGAACCTAGATTTATGATCATTTTGATCTTGATAAGTCACCATTATAACGAAAATCAAATAAATAGAATGATCACAAGATCAATTTCCCATCAAATCCAACAAATATCATCTCATCCCACATGAATGATCGATCCGCATGCTAATTTATTTGTGGATTAGTCTATGTTCTTTGTAGGAATCAAGAATTAGAAAGAAGAATCCAAATAAAACATCCTACCATGATTTTGGATCACTCACTGATAAAGATCGATCACTACATCATTGCCATTGTTGATATCTACCAAGAATGACGTTCGTCGATATTTGATCCAAATTTCTACCATTTCCTACTTTATAGGATTATCTAGAGGTTATTCCCTATAACACCCCAAGCTTCCATGGTACGCTTCTCTTTCAATAATGCAATAGCTTGCATTGTACGCAAGTTCGAGGTTCTAACACACCACGACCAATCAAAGTAGCCGTTATGAATAGTAATACCCACATTTTGATATTATATAAATTTTATATTTCATAATGGACTTCATTTTTGGATTCGGAATATTGAAATTAGCCTATGTTGAATTTTTTGTATTTTTCCGAGAACTTCCAATTTTCGATGAATAGTGAAAAATACTTAAAAACAACTTTTTTTAATCAAAATAATTTATAGTGATAAATTATAACATTGAGTGGTTTAAAAGTATAATTATAATATAATTTTACCATTTTATCCAATGGTGGTCATTATAATTAACTGCACTTTGAAATTGGACATTAACAATTGTCAAAATTTTGATTAATATTCTTTCTTAAAAACACGCTATTTGTTTTGACAACGGGAATTAATTATAAAATTAATTAATGAAACTTATATGTTTTGAAATTGGTAAAATATAAATCAAATTTTAATTTGTAATATCAAACATATCTTAGGGTTAATATTTGGTATTTTTCTGAAAAACTTCAATTTTTGATGAATAGTGAAACCACTAAGTGGTAGTTAAAAAAACTGAGTTTTCATTTAAATGAAATTTTACCACTTGTGTGTATTTAATTTCAAAAATATGACATACATGGCTGTAATTAGGAAGTAAAATTTGTTTCAATGGGATAAAAATATTTTTTGGTAAATAGTAACTTTTGTGTTTTGTTAACCGCGATTAAAGGTAATTAGAGTAATTTAAGGTAAAAATAATGTTATAATAATATGAAATTACCATGACACGTGTCCTAATATTATTGGATTACTCATGGATGACCAAGAAAATCCATGGGTAAATTTTTGGGACCCCATGGAGCCACTTGGGTAAGATAATGACATTAATACCTTTTATTTAAAGTAAAAATAAAAATGTCACAAACATATATTGTTTTACTAAAACAATTTTTAAAAGGGGTTATACAAGTTATATTTCTGACTATAAATATTCATTGGAAATATAAAAAGATTTCCTAAATCATGGTAATTTTTTATAATTTTTAGGCATTAAATAAATAAATGTATTTATGACACCATGATGTTTCAGCGATTACCTCATTAATGAATGATTTGAATAAAATGAAACGATAAGGTAAAATCTATGACATAAACTTGTCTAAAGCCTATTTGATGAATGGATTTGGAACCCTTATCACCTTATCCTCTAAATATATCATTTTGGGACCTTTAAAATCCGAAAATAATTTCATAATAATGTAATATTTCATGACTTTCCAAGAGTGCCCCTCCTCTCCTCTTATAAAAGGCCCCCACTTCTACCACCTTATTCACACCTTCAAAGCCATTTTTCTCGGCCAAACTATGCCAAAATACTCTCTCAACTTTCCTATCTTACTCCTAGAAGCCTCAATTTGGGCAGAAGTATTCCCAAGGAAGCCTTTGGCTCAAATCAAAAATAGTTACCTGATTTTAAGGTAATGTCTTCTCTTATGTTATTTTGTTTCATTTTGCTTCTCCAACCCACTAAACTCTTTTTATTATTTTATTTTGTAACAAAAATTTTATCCTCAATATAATTGGATCTTTTTATGAGAAGTATTAGAACTACACTTACACACACATCCATTTAATGGTTAAAGAACATACTGTTTCTGTGGGTGGAAAATTACTGCCTCACGAAACGATGATTGTTCAATCTTGTTTTAACACCTTTCATAGTGGCCATTAATATGTATCTACATTTATATATGATACATATTATGTTTATGTTTTCCTTATGCTTATTTATTTTTCATTTATGTCATACCTTTATGGTTTCCATTATGGGTAAACACGATAATTTCATTTTAGAAAGTGCGGACTACCGCCCCCTCAAAGTGATTTGAATCGTTAATTCCATATGTGGTATGTATAAAGGAAGGAGTTAAATCATATTATATATCATATTGGAATTATAATATACCTTTATATCATTATTATTTCAATCCATTAAATATGAAATAGAAATGAAAGTAGCGTTCATGCGTACGTACGGCTTACCGTCTCCATGAACAGTGCATTTCATTTCTTACCTCTAAATGTTATGTAATATTATAAGTGAATGTATATAATGGATATATATGATATATATGATATATATGATATCTACATCATGAATATAATTCTCTATATAATTGATATTTTACCACATGAACAACTTGTAATTATAAGAAGTTTATTTTCTAATCAAGTACCAAATATCGAAAAAACAACCATTATTAACTTAAATAATTACATAATGTTCATAACATGGTAATAAGTGATATAAGAGGAATAATGAACTTGAAAAAGGTTCTTAAGCAAGTATAAATTAACTCTAGTTTATTATTCAGGAGGTTAAATAATGATCAAGTCAAGTCAGACACGAGGTAAGGGACTTCGTCTCAATATCCTTTCATTGAGGCATATTTTGTTTTATGCACAACTTTCTTTTATACGGTGTATAAACCCCTTTGACTTTTAGTTTTTTCAAAAGGAATCTTATTATATTAAGTGTTTTTACTAAACAACAAAAGGAATGTTTTGTCTTACGTATGCGGCGACAATGACTTCTCCGCCGCCATGACTATTATTTGAGTTTCAGCTTCCTCTACAAGCCATAACTTTTTTTAAATGAAAAATAAATACCAAGTTCTAATTTTATTTTATTTTGGTATTGAAAATTGTTTTGATAATTTTTTATTATATTAATGTGTTGTATTGATATCTTGTGATATAAATGTGGAAATGTTATGTTTCCTTTATGCATGTTTTATGTGATACGATTATGGTATGGTTTATGATATGTTTAAACCTGTTAATATAAGGAATGCATTGAACTTAATAAGTGATGGGTGGAGCCCACTATAGCTCCTTGATGTATCGGTAGGTCTCATGAGACAACTTAGTGTCTTGGCACAAGGCCTTGACAAAATCTTATTTTTAGTCTTGGAACGAGGCCATGGCTACGTGGTTATGATAGTCTGGAATTATGCATTCCATCATTATGAAAGTGGTTATTGATATTGCATGTGATTATGCGACTAGTAGAATATCCATGTGAATAAGTAAATGGAATTATTTCATTTTATTTTTTCCATATTATGTTGAATTTCAAGTTTAAAAGGCTTTTGTTTCAGTTATACGTTGCCTTAAATGTTTATGTTTATTTATGAAAGTTTCCGCTATATTGTTATCCTTACTGATCATCTGAGATCACCCCTTTCTATGTTTTATTTTTCCCAGGATGTGAAGAAATATTTTATGACTAACTTGAAGGGATAGTCTGAAGGGGATATGAGTGTGGAATATGAAGACAATATGCTCTTGTAGTTGTGTTATACTTTATGATGTAATGTAACACTTATAAATATATCTAGTGTTTCCAAGGCTACTAAACTAATGAGTCTTTCGAGACTTGATCTTTTGTGATCATGCCAATGTTACATAATAATGCACCAACTCTGGGTAACTGGGGTCAGTGCATTACAGTTGGTATCAGAGGCAGTTTAATACTAACCCTGGAAGGTAGATTTAGAAACACTACTGGAAACAATGCCTATACCCACGGTTCAAAACTGTGGGTATAGCCCCCAAAACCGTGGGTATAGGCTTTACCCACGGTTTTGGGAACCGTGGGATGGAATGTCGTCAGTATAGGGGTCTCAGCCTATACCCACGGTTTGGAGAACTGTGGGTATAGGGGTGTCACATGTGGCACATTGGCTGTTCCAGCGTGGCACACAAGAGGCCCCAAGGTTTTTCAAACTGTGGGGTATTTAAATTAAAAAAAAATCCCAGCAGGTTTCAAACCCGCGACTCCTGTTATCCCTCACAGGCGCGCCACCAACCGTCCTGGACACCTTATATGTTATTTATATATATATAACTGCTTCTATATATTAATATTTGGTTTTTAAATTTAAAAATTGTACGTGTGGAGTTTCGAACCCGGGTCTTGCATAAACACACTGAACCGCGCCACCAACCGAGCTGGGATTTAGATCTATTATATGTATGTATATCTGATTATATATATTTATATTCAGTATTTAAATTCAAAACGAAGACTACTGGGTTTCGAACCCGGGACACGCACTAATAATCGCAGACGTGGCACCAACCGAGCTGAATTTTCTATATGTAAAAGATGCATATATCTGCTTATATATATTATAATTCTATATTTAAATTCAAATAAATAACTTGTAGGGAATTGAACCCAAAACTCATGAAGAACCTTACTACCGCACCACAATGATAGACCAACTGAGCTAAGTAAAGTTTGAAATATTATATTTATATGTGTATAAATATATTAATCTAAACCGTGAAAAATAGTCTACCCGCCAAATTTTTTCCATGTCCCACCAAAATTTCTTTCCACGCCATAAAGTGGGAAAGATATACCAACGGTTCTGGAGAACTGTGGGTATAGGTCTTTAAAAAAAACGAAATACCTATGGTTTTCAAGAACCGTCGGTATAGGTCTTCGGAAAATACCCTATACCCACGGTTCTCTCCAAATCTGTGGGTACATGTCTTAAAATAAAACTATACCCACGATTTATGGCACAACCGTGGGTATAGGTGGCCTATACCCACGGTTTTGGAAAACCGTTGGTATAGGTTGACCTACTATCCCTATACCCACGGTTTTTTGCAAAACCGTGGGTATAGACCTGTTTTCCAGTAGTGAAAAGCTCTGATTAGAGTACATATCCCTAAGATAGACTTTGAAGATTAGTATAGAAGAGCTTCATAGAATGTTGGTATTATAGAGATTTTGTGAGTTTTCTGAGCAATACATCCCTGTCTGGATACAAGGAGGTAGATGTGACTCTGGCACAGATGTACCTAGGGGTAAAACCCAAAAACACCACTTTGAGCTAGACTCGAACGGGAACTGGGGCATAACAACGGGACTTGATGCACTCTTGGTTACGAAACTCCTGGGGGATATTCTTAGGATAATTACCATTTTCTTTACAAACCATTATGAAGGGTTTATGAGTATATACTTCTTCAAAGAAAACATTTTTATGATTATGGATTATATTCATAAATTGTTCAATTTATGTTAAGTGTTTTACAAGTATGGAATTATGTATTTTGATTCATAAACAGATCTATTTTATACCATTGTTTAGAAATAGAGCCTAGTGGAAGGAATGGAACTGCATCAATGCACGCACTCCATATAGGGATTTCCCTCCTGCTCAAGATAATTATAGTGGAGATGGTGATACAACTGGTGTTGATCAACTTATCACCATACTGGGACAACTCAATCAGGTTATGAATAATAACCTTACTTGTATGGAGCACCCTGATACGCAATGTGGAGGATCCATGTTAGACTCCTTCATGAGGAAACAACCGCCAACATTAAATGCGAGTAAATATCCCTTAGTAGCTGCGAAATGGATAAACTCTTTAGAGAAAATATTCCATGACTTGGGGAGTAGTGAAAGGGAAAAGGTTATCATGGAAGTTTACCGCCTCACTGGAGATGCTGATCAACGGTGGTCATTGATTCAAAACACAAAGAAAAATGATGAAGTATCAAATATGGAATGGAGGGAGTTAAAAGAGCATGTCTTAGAAAAATACTTCCCTCGTGACCATCGAGATGATATGGAAAGGAAATTTATGAGTCTGGGACAAAAGGAGGATGAAAATGTCGCAAAGTATGAGGATAACTTTACAAGGTTAGTGAGGCATGCAACAGATTATATACCTAACCCAAGAAGTAAGATTGATCATTTCATTGATGGGCTAAAACCGTTTCTCTGTCGACCCTTATTCTCACAATATTTCTCATCGTACGAAGATATTGTCTCATGTGCTATCAAGATAGAAAAGAAATTCTCTAAATCTTATGACAATAAATTAAACCAAGAGAAGAAGATAATGGTGGAACAAGAGACAGATAAAGGGAAAAAGGGAAAGAAGGATTTTCCATTATGTGATAATTGTGGGAAGAATCACCCCGGTACTTTCCTAAAAGTAATGAGAGTTAGTTATAAATGTGGAGAAAAAGGTCACCATGATTGTGATTGCAAAGGAAAGAAAGAGTCTATCAATGTAGAATGCTATAATTTTAGGGAAATGGGGCATTAGGAAAATGAATGTCCTAAGCATCAGGGAAACATACCTCATAAAAGGCCAAGGGATCAAGGCCAATCTTATGCTGTTACTATAGTTGAAGTTGAATAATTAATGTATTGGTGCTTTTAGACTCAAGGATTATATTCTGGTTATAAGAATAATGTGATATATTTTACTACAGTACTTGTTATTTTCATTAAGGTTTTAATAGGATGAATTTAATCATATTTTTAGTATATGACAATAATAGAAACTTTACTTTGTTTGGGGAATCGGATGTTATAATTGATTTTGGAATTTAGAGACCTTTTAGAGAAAGTCTGGACAGAGGTATTTTGGATAACTATAAAGGTTGGAATGGATTAAGTTAAACATTGGATATTATTATTTAAGGTTAAAACATTTCTGAAGATTATTTTTTGAATATTATAATACTATAGTTGTAGGAAAAGGACAACCTGCAGGTCAGGGGATAACCTGTCGCGTCAAAAAAAGTTGTAGGAATCGAACCCACAACCATAGTGTGACAAGCCTTTATTAACTACCACTAGCCTAGAAAAAGTCCCTGGTTATTAAAAAATAGTTTTCCTAAGCTATATGGTATGTGTTAATATTTAAAACCTTGTACGATTAGGATAAATATAATATTTTTGAGTTCTATTATCTTTTTTAGTGAAAGATGAGTTTGTGGTAGAAATTAGTTGAAGGTTGAAAATATAATTTTCAAGTATATATATATATATAACTCTTTCTTATTCTATTAATAAATTAATTCATAAACTTTAGTAAAGGGTTATTAAAAAAACGTGTTATCGTAATACCTTATGTTTTGTTGAACTGATGATATTTTAAATCACCATAGATTGAAGGCTTTGAGGCCCTAAATTTTACACTTGTTTTTGATTGATAACCTCAATCACTCCCTACAAATATTTACGTTTTCCCTCCAATTATTTTTCTTTAATTTCCACTAATGTTCTCCTAATCGATATCATTATTTGGGGGTGACTTTTTCATTTCTATTTCCCTCTTATTAAGGCTAAATTTTATTAACCTTATTTCCGATGTGGGTTTTCCACAATGGTATTTTCTACTTTCAACCTTTTATTTTAGAAGAACAATTTCAAATTGCAAGGACGCAATGTATTGAAGAAGGGTATAATGTAACACCCCATGCTTCCATGGTACGCTTCTCTTTCAATAATGCAATAGCTTGCATTGTACGCAAGTTCGAGGTTCTAACACACCGCGACCAATCAAAGCAGCGGTTATGAATAGTAATACCCACTTTTTGAAATTATATAAATTTTATATTTCAAAATGGACTTCATTTTTGGATTTAGAATATCGAAATTATCCTATGTTGAAGTTTTGGTATTTGTCTGAGAACTTCCAATTTTCGATGAATAGTGAAAAATACTTAAAAACAACATTTTTAATCAAAATAATTTATAGTGATAAATTATAACATTGGGTGGTTTTAAAGTATAATTATAATATAATTTTACCATTTTATCCAATGGTTTTCATTATAATTAATTTCACTTTGAAATTGGACACAAACAATTGTCAATCTTTTGATCGATATTCTTTCTTAAAAACACGCTATTTGTTTTGACAATGGTAATTAATTATAAAATTAATTAAAGAAACTTAAATGTTTTGAATTTGGTAAAATAAACATCATCTTTTAATTTGGAATATCAAACATAGCTTAGGTTGAATTTTTGGTATTTTTCTGAAAAACTTCAATTTTTGATGAATAGTGAAACCACTAAGTGGTACTTAAAAAAACTAATTTTTCATTTAAATGAAATTTTACCGATTCTGTGAATTTAATTTCAAAAATATGAAATAAATGGTTTTAATTAGAAAGTAAAATGTGGTTCAATGGGATGAAAATAATTTTTGGTGAATAGTAACTTTTGAGTTTTATTAACCGCGATTAGAGGTAATTAGAGTAATTTAAGGTAAAAATAATGTTATAATAGTATGAAATACCTTGAAACATGTCCTACTCTTATTGGATCACTCATGGCCGACAAAGACAATTCGTGGGTCAATTTTTGGGACCCCATGGAGCCACTTGGGTATGATAATGATATTAATACCTTTTATTTAAAGTAAAAAATAAAAATGTCACAAACATATATTGTTTTACTAAAACAATTTTTACAAAGGGTTATACAAGTTATATTTTAGTCTATAAATATTAATTGGTAAGAGAAAAGTATTTCCTACATCATGGTAATTTTTTTATAATTTTTAGGCATTAAATAAATAAATTTATTTATGACACCATGATGATGCAGCGATTATCTCATTAATGAACTATTTAAATAAAATGAAACGATAAGGTAAAATCTAAGACATAAACTTTTCTAAAGCCTATTAGATGGGTTGATTTCGAACCCTTATCACCTTATCCTATAAATATTTTATTTTGGGACCTTTAAAATCCGAAAATCATTTCATAATAATGTAACATTTCATGACTTTCCAAGAGTGCCCCTCCTCTCCTCTTATAAAAGGCCCCCACTTCTACCACCTTATTCACACCTTCAATGCCATTTGGCTCGGACAACCTCTACCCAAATACTCTCTCAACTTCACTCTCTTACTCTTAGAAGCCTCACTTTGGGCAGAAGTCTTCCCAAGGAATCCTTTGGCTCAAATCAAAAAGTGTTACCCGATTTTAAGGTAATGTCTTCTCTTATGTTCTTTTGTTTCATTTTGCTTATCCAACCCCCTAAACTCTTTTTATTCTTTTATTTTGTAACAAAACAATTATATTAAATATACTTGGATTTTGTTATGAAAATTATTCAAACTACACTTACACACACATCCATATAATGGTTAAATAACATACTATTTCTGTGGGTGGTGAATTACTGCCTCACGAAACGATGATTGTTCAATATTCTTTTAACACCTTTAATGGTGGCCATTTATATGTAACTATATTTATATATGATATATATTATGTTTATTTTTTCCTTATGCTTCTGTATTTTTAATTTATGTCATACCTTTATGGTTTCCATTATGTGGAAACACGATAATTTCATTTTAGGAAGTGCGGACTACTGCCCACTCAAAGTGATTTGAATCGATAATTCCATATGTGGGATGTATAAATGAAGCAGTTAAATGATATTATATATCATATAAGAATTATAATTTACCTTTATATCATTATGATTTCATTCAATTAAATATGAAATAGAAATGAAATTAGTGTTCATGCGTACGTACGGCTTACCGTCTACATGAACGGTGCATTTCATTTCTTACCTCTAAATGTTATGTAATATTATAAATGAATGTATATACTTGATATATAAGATATATATGATATCTAAATCATGAATATAATTCGGGATATAATGGATATTTTACCACATGAACAACTTGTAATTATAAGAAGTTTATTTTTGACTCAAGTACCAAAGATCGACAAAACGGCCGTTATTAACTTAAATAATTACATAATGTTCATAACATGGTAATAAGTTATATAAAATGAATAATGAACTTGAAAAATGTTCTTAATAAATTATAAATTAACTTTAGTTTATTATTCAGGTGGTTAAAGAACGATCGAGTCAAGTCAGACACGAGGTAAGGGACTTCGGCTCAATCTCCTTTCATTGAGGCATATTTTGTTTTATGCACAACTTTGCTTTATATGGTGTATAAACACTTTGAATTTTAATTTTATTCAAAAGGAATATTTTTATATGAAGAGTTTTTAGTAAATGAAAAAAGGAATTTTTTGTCTTACGTATGCGGCGACAACAACTTCTCCGGCGCCGTGACCATTATTTGAGTGTTAGCTTCCTCTACAAGACATAACTTTTTTTTAAATGAAAAATAAATACCAAGTTTTAATTTTCTTTTATTATGGTATTGAAAATGGTTTGGATAATGTTTTTATTATATCAATGTGTTGTATTCATATCTTGTTATTGAAATGTAGAATATTTCCTTTATGCATGTTTTATGTGATACGATTATGGTATAGTTTATGATATGTTTAAACCTGTTCATATGAGGATTGCATTGGGCTTAATAAGTGACGGGTGGATCCCGCTATATCTGCTGGATGCATCGGTAGGTATCATGAGACAAACTAGTATCTTGGTACAAGGCCTTGACAAAATATTATTTGTAGTCTTGGCATGAGGCCTTGTCTACGTTGTTATGATAGTCCGGCATTATGCATTCCATCATTATGAAAGTGGTAATTGATATTGCATGTGATTATTCGACTAGTAGAATATCCATGTGAATAAGTAAATGGAATTATTTCATTTTATTTTTGCCATATTATTCTGAAGTTAAAGTTTAAAAGTTTTTTTTTCAGTTATACATTTCCTTAAATGTTTATGTTTATTTATGAAAGTTTCCGCTATATTGTTATCCTTACTGAGCATCTGAGCTCACCCCTTTCTATGTTTTATTTTTCCCAGGATGTGAAAAAATATTTTATGACTGACCTACACGGATAGTCTGAAGGGGATATGAGTGTGGACTATGAAGACAAGATGTTGTTGTAGTTTTGTTTTACTTTATGATGTAATGTAAGACTTATGAATATATCTAGTGTTTCCAAGGCTACTAAACTAATCTGTCTTTTGAGAATTGATCTTTTGTGATCATGACAATATTACGTAATAATGCACCGACTCTGGGTAACTGGGGCCGGGGCATTACATTCCCAACATCTCTATAGAATTATAGGGTTATAAGAATAACCATGGATCTATTCTAGAAGGATTATTTAAAAGAAACCCTATCGCTACATCACTACATCGATAGAATAAAGAAAAATAAAATTTTCTAATTTATTTTATTCATTTAAAATGCCAGTGATGACTTTCCACAATCAACCCACACCGACCAATTCTAGGTTGTGTTTAGGTTAAAGTTGCTATTCTGAATGAAATAATGTCCTTGGATTTCTGATCTGAGAATTTGTTTATAAGTTATTTTAATTTTTATGGAAAACTACATGTGTATCCTATTTAATATTTTAATATTTTTTAATCATTTATTCCAGGCACACCGGCCCTTGGAATCACACTCTGTCTTAGCGCCTGGTCTCAAATTTTATCCATTTAATATTTAAAAATAACACACATAAAATCGAGGACATTACAATTTATCTCTTGAATAAATCAAAAATATATACATAAGATAATTGGAAAGACTAAATGGAGTGAAATTCTTCATTGTATCTGATAGAGATATGAGGTTTAACTCAAGGATTAGGAGATGACACTAATAACCGTTTGATGCCGAGATGAGTTTCAATACTGCATATGACCCTATAAAGGATGACCAGTTTTATAGGATTATTTATACTCTAGAGGATATGATGAGGCAATTTTTAATGGATTTTCAAGGATATGGGGATCAACACTTTCCCCTAGTGAAGTTGTCATTAAAAAACAGTTTCAATTCATGTTTTCAAATAGAACCATATGAGGATTGTTCTGGGAATAGTTTTCAGACTCCGAAATGTTGGAATGAAGATGGAAAGTAAAGGATAGTGGGACATTACCTTATCTAAGGGATGACAGAGAAGGTACAAACTGTAACACCTTGAGAATTCGTGAAATATATATTTTGATTTAATTTAATTTTTTTCAATATTTTTCATTTCATAAAATACTGAATATAGATTTCTCTATATGAAAAAACTGTGGTTGGGTTGCGTTAAATGCAAAATCAAGTTTATATTTTGAAACACACAACACTTGGATTAGCATTCATTATACACAAAATTATTTTTGTATTATGCTACACACAATTCCAATTTCATTTTATAGCTTGCATTACATGTAATACCGAGTTTTACAAAACAATATAATATTACTAAATATTATTATTTCATAAAAAAATATTTAACATAACCACAAAATTAGTGGTTATTAATAGTATTAACAAAATTATGAAAATAGAAGGTTTATAATGTGAATTTTTTGGTTACAAATTTATTAGAAATGCAAATATATACTAATTCATTATTAAAGAAATAGTTTTAATTTTTTCCACTCAAAGTAATTCTCTCATATAAAATTAAATTAATTTCAATTAGTAAATGAAATTAATGAAATATAATTCTTATTTATTAAATAAAATATTTTTCATATTAATCCATCATATTTTTAGGCATAAAATTATAACAAACCCTATTTATGCCTAAAAACCTATATTTTTCAAAAGGGTAATTTTACCACCTTTTTGTGGGGAACCCATTTTAAATCCAATTTTGGAACATTTATATATTCTATTTGAAAAAATAAACATCTTATATTAAATATTAATTTAAAACTTTACTTTGGTTTAATTTTTGGTATTTTTCTGATAAGTTTCATGTTTTTATGAATAGTAAAAAAATACAGAATTTTAATTGGAAACAACTTTTTTCATTAAAATAATTTATCAATGGAAATTATATTTATGTTTGGTTTTAAAGAATAATTAGATAACTTTTTTATAATTTAATATAATATAGTTCATTTTCATATATTTTACTTTGAATATAGATATAAAATGGTTGCAATATTTTTCATGTTTTAACTTTAATAACCTGTTTTCTCACCCCATCAACGAGATTAGTTTTAAATGAATTTATTCCAATTATGTATTTTTAATATGAAAAATTGATTAAATATTGGGAATAAAAAGGTCAAAAATATTTGAATTTTTCCATTATATTTTTTGACATTATGAATAGTAACTTTCGTCATTTTGTTTATTACAACTATTAATCTAAAATCAGGTAATATTTGGTAAATATATTCATATAAAATTACCCTAAGACTTATCCTAATTTAATTAGATGATTTTTTATAAACAAAAATATTCCTTGGTATGGTTTTATTCTTACTTAAATCCAATTGGAGGACTTTAACACTTTTTATGTTTTATATTCAATGCAAAGACAATATTTGCACACTTGTTTTTAACAAGAGAAATATTTTTAATATGGTGTTATATAAGTGATATGTTAGGATATAAATATTATTAGGAAATTTAAAATGTATTTATACATAATGGCATTTTTTTACAATTTTTAGGAAAGAAATAATTAAATTAAATGGTGACTCGATGATGATCAATGAATTGTTTAATTAATCGAAGAATCAAATAAATGATGTTTGAAAAATTAAAATAAATAAAATTTGATATAATTATTGCCATCCATGATTTTTTTGGTTGAATTTGACCTTTTAGAGATAAGTTAAATGATTTTGTTTGAAGATATCAATTTTTATGATATTTTAAAAAAGTCATGTAATAAATAGTGTCAAAATTGATAATATTTATATTTTAAAATAATTAATATTTTATTAAATGACATAAAATTAATAAAAATTTAATATTTGGCTAAGAAATGGGTTATTTCCTAATATTTCATAAATTACTCATATAAGGTTCTTGTGGAATTTTATAGTGACTATATTAACCCATATGTAGTAAAAACACATGTTTTCCTGGTAAAAGTTAACAATATTAATTAAGGGTTAAAGGAAAACGATACGGGTACTAATATGATATAAGCATATTTAAAAAATTATTTTTTGATAGTAAATATTTCTATCCTCATATTAAATTATACCTAACTCACTTTTAATCCATTTGGTATTAAAAATTAATTAATATTAATTTAATATTTTAGCATATTCCAAGAGTGACCCTCCTCTCTCTTATAAAATGGCACATCTCATTCTATTTTATTAACAAATATAAATCCCTTGCCTCAGTAAAAACAAACCAATACTCCTCCCAACATTCATACCTTAGTCCTAGAAGCCTTTCTTTGGCAATAAATCCAACCAATGGATTCCATTTGTGAAAATCAAAAGAAGATACCGCAAGAAAAGGTAACGTTCATCAACAAACATGTTGATTTTATTTCTTCATTTAAAACCATAAATTATTTTTACTTCATGTTAATATAATATCTTTATTATCCTAAATATACTAAGATTTTTGTATAATAATAGTTAGACCTACCCTCATAGACACTTTCATCTAATGGGAAATGAACATACAATTCTTGTTTACTACAAAATACCGCCTCACGAAACGATGTTGTTCGTATTTCTTTTACCACCTATTATGGATGGTAATTATGATGTAAAATATATAGTTGTATGATATTTATGATATAATTATAATTCTATTATTATAATGTCATATCTACATTTTTACCATTTATTTTTTTTAAAATGATAATGTTACTTGTGCGTATATATGGATTACCATCTCCATGACACGATGTGATTTTTTATTCACATATATTTAATGGATATTAATAAGGATTTTTATGAATATATATGTTGTATACGGCATAAAAATGATTATTGAATGATAATTTATTATATAATTTCATTTCTTTTAACCTGACAAAAAATGGAAATAGCATGCATACGTACTTACGGCCAACCCTCCCCACAAACAGTGTATTCCATTTCATATATATATATATATATATTATAGTTTATTATAAATGTTTATATAATAAATATATATGATAAAAAATTCATCTATTGAATTCTATAAATAATTAAATCTTGATTTAAGTAGGAGTATCAATAATGAAAATTCAAATCACGTATGATAAACAAGGTGATTATTACCCAAATCATTGCTTTAACATGGAACTGCTAATAAGAGAGTAATATAAAGTCAGAAGTGAATAATATATGGTATTACATATCGAAATATTTTTATAGTATTGATGTATAATAAACATAAATTTATTATATATGAGTTTTTAATGTGTTCAAAGGAAGTAAATATGTAAGGTAAGGAAATTTCTTCTCACTTTTTATTTTGTTGAGATACATGCAATATTCACCACTCTCTTATTTTGTGTGGTGCATATACTGAACTATGAAATTTTATATCATTAATTTAATTTTTTTAATGATATTAAATTATCGAATTCATTTTATTCTTTTATGGGGTTCACGATTCTAATGTTTCTAAAGTTGTAAGGGGTCTGTGTCTCACTTTTATTTCTGTGGGACACATGTCATATACACCACTTGTTTCTTTTATGCATTGTATTTATTTCCCATGAATATATTTTATGAGTATTATAATGAATAATATAGTATTTTCATATCTATATATATTTTTTTGTTTTATGGACCATAAAATTCTACTGATTATAAAGTGATGAGTATTTACTTCACAATGTCATCAATATTTGGGATTGTTTTGTTTTAAATCTCAATTAGGGAATATTTATCTTCCCTGTAAATGTATTGAAAAAATGTTTCAAAAATGTTCTTATTATTTTACAATGTATATTTAATTTCATTTTTACCCATTACCAACTTTCACTATAAGATTTTAAAGGAATCTTTTTTTTTTCATTTTCTAAATGAGGTACTTTGTGAATTTTCTCAGAAAAGTATGAAATCATGGTTTTTTAACTTATATGGATGAAAGGGAATTTTACTCCATCATGATGCCTTAATTAATTGAAGTTTTCTTTAAAATATTGAAGGTTTAGTTTCAAATATTTTTTTTCTATCAAACATAAAATCATTTTAAGAAAAAATGTTATTAAATTAGAAAAATATATTTTCCTAAACAATTGTATTCAATTAGTCTCTCAAAATTATTTTCCATCTATGATAAAACTATTTGATATTTCTTATGTTTTACTGAGGGTATTAAAAAATGTTACAGGTCATATTATTTATAATAATGGTTTATGTCATGATGTAATAATATTTATGAAACCCATATCTTCTTAAATGGTTGTGTTATGATAACATGATGTTTATGAAACCCAATTCCTTCCATGGGTTCTGATATTATGAATGATTTGTGTTTTTATGGAACTCACATGCATGTTTTTAATTTTTTTTTTACAGATTGTAACTATATATCCCTCCAATTCATTGGGTAAATATTTATGTCTCATGAGATAATGATTGGAATCAAGTCGACGGATGTGATACACTATGAGAAGATGGGGAAACCCTGTCCACTAATGGAAGATGAAGAACCCCGATCCACTATGGGAAGATGGGGAAACCTAATTTACTATTGGAATTTGGGATGCTTGTTTAACTATGTAAAGAGAGGAAACTTGATCCCTTACAAGAGAAGGACTAAGAATGCAGATGGTGGTGTGTCCTGCCCATTAGGTGTAGCCCCCATGAAGTGCCCTAATAAGTATTAGAAATGTGTCTTGACTTATATACAATGTTATTACATGTTTATGTGTATTAATAAATTCCGTATATTATTATCATGTTATGATTTCATGGATTATTTTATTTATTTAATTATGATTTATGTCTTATCAATTTCCAATATTTATTTCATGATTCATGTTTATGATCATTGATACACAGGTTATGATCTTATATTTTCATGATAATGTTCTCATACCCTTATTCTCATGATTATGATTAAATGTCTCCCTTGTTTACCCTTACTTATAATATGAGCTCACCCTTTCTTATGTTTTCTTTTCCCAGGTTATAATGAATGGTTTTAGGTAGGCTTAGTAAATGGTAAGATCATTCTGGGAAACATTGAAGATATTTCTCCAGACTAGAAGTTTCTGTTCCCTATTCCCAAAGAAACTAAACTAATACAATCATTGGTATTTTTTTGTGATGTGTTATTGATTCTGAAAAAGTTATGTATTGTTAATGTATCTCAATCTTGGGATTTTATAATAATGATTTTGTTTCATATTAAATCTGAACAAGGTCGAAAAAAATATATTTTGAAAATCATCGATGGAACCTTGATATTTTGGTCGTAGATAAGTTATTCCTTTATATATCATAGTGTAATAATGTTATATGGTTTGGGAAGATGGTAAATATTAGTCCATGACACATGAACCCCTTTTATATCCTTGGTTTCATCGGATTTGTGGCATGTCAGCTAGAAATTCCACCTAACCTATCTCAAGTACATAATTTGTTCCATGTATCCCTCCTATAGAAGTACATATCATACCCATCACATGTATTTAATCTATTGGTGGTATGATAGGATAATGATATTTCATACAACGAACATTCTGTTATGATATTAGATCATTGATACAATGTTCTACAAAACAAGGAAACTCACCTTGTTAAAGTACTATGACATAACCAAAAAAGGTGGTAAATCAATGTACCCTCATTTGGTTTTTTGTATAGAGTGTAAATTTCATGGGTGAAATTCCCATTGGGGGAAGAATGTAATAAACCAATGTTTTATAAATTAAAATACTATTTCAAATAAAAAAATAGTTTTCTGTAATGTGTTTATAGAAAACACATACACTACTTTCATACTGGTTGAGGCCATCACTTCCAATTAAAAGAGATAGAAGAAGTGATGGCCTCAACGAGTAGGATCTTACCCTGTGAAGCCCATTTATCAAAACATATGAGGTATATGGGATCACTGAGATTTTCCCTTGACCAAGCCCATGAAAATATTAAATAATTAAGACATGAGAGAAAATGTTTAATGATAAGTTCAAGCTTAACGAGATCAAGACCCATACATTGTTTTTTGAACTACCATAAAAAAGTGTCACCATCATACAATATACAGTTAAGTAATACGCTATTTTAATTGGGAATTACGAATCCTAACCATAACCATATAATTCTAATATATTTATTTTTTTAAAAAATAATGATAATATTTATCCTATTTTTTATTACATTATAAATGATTAAATAATTAGTTTGAAAAAATTAGGTTTCTATATAATGAAAATTGAGTTATGTTTTTAATAAATATATAGTTTCAATCAAGACACTCTTTTGATGAATAGAATACTTTTTGAAAAAAATAATAATAAAATAATACAATTAATAATATTTAATTAAATATAAATAATAATTTAATTTTATGAAATCATATTTAATTTTTTGAGGGTCAGAAAACTATTATCGTCACAAAAAATCGTATTTTTCATCGAAAGGGTAATTTTAATTTATAAGTGTAAATTTTCAAATTTAAATAATTATTTTAATAAATTAAATATTTTGTATTAAATCATAATTCCAAAATTAGCTAATGGTGAGGTTTTTATAGTTTTCTAAGATAGTCTAATATCTAGGTAAAAATTAAATACAACATAAATATACAGTTTGCATTATGACATCATAAAAGCCCTAAAATGATGAAATAAATGCTATAAAGAGTATCCATAACCCAAATTACGTTTCCCATTTATGATTATTAAGTTTTTATTTTAGTTTAATAATTTTATATATTTCTATTAAATCCTCTAAAACATATATTATATTTCAAGGTTTTAAAATTTATTCTTTTTAAACATTATTCACTTCCACATCATAAAGGGTATTATTTAAATGAATTAGGTTTATATCAAAATAAAAGTTTAAAAAAATACTCATCATTGGTAGAAACCATGGGAAAAACAATTGGATTATTATTTATTTTTATTACTATATCATTATAATTGAAAAACTGTGTTTCAAAATCAATAATGCATTTTTTTCTACATTGAAATAAAAATTCAATGAAACTCCCATTAAAATTCAATAAAAACAAGTGTATAATGAATTTACTATGAAATTACATCTCTAGATCCCAACAAGGATTCCCCAATCACCAAATAATTTCATCTTATGATTTTAGAATCATCCTCTCATAGAAAGGTATCCTCTCTTTCTCCTTTTTATTCAACCACCTTCTTTATATTATTCCTATTGAATTCCAATCGATCTTGTTGAAATTTAATTTTACATATCCCTATTAATATAATTATTATTTACATGAGATGAGATACCCATTTCACTCAGAATAAAGCCTTACATGAATATTTATGTACCCCATTTATACTGCTAAAACATCCTTTTATTTTCCTTACCAAATACTTGCGTAATGAATAATTATTCCAATTTACATTAAAAGTTATTCACCTATATATGAATATATTTATTTTATTGGTTCTATACATGTATGTAACCCACAATAATTAATCATGTTATTAAATGTGATGAATGTAATCCCTTTTTTGTACAATATATTTGGCATACATATGCATGTACATGATATGAATGTAACGGGTGGGCCCAGAATTATATAGTACACCAACACATTGGGTGCTGTTTTTATCTCATGATATACCATGTACGATGAACATGAGGTTATCCAAAGAAAATTATGTTATGTTTTATCAATTATTATACGTGAATTATGTTTTTGATTCCATGTTCTACGTTTTTCCCAAAATCTTATGTTTCCTTGAAGTTATCATGTTATATCCTGATTCATTATTCAAGATTGTGATTCTCAACCATTTTATGTTACCTTGATATGACTCTTGGATCACATTTAATAATTTTTTGTATTCTATGATCTCTTTATTCCCTTAATAGGATTTATTTATCATCCCTTTCTTATGTATGTCCCTATGTCATCATATGTAGTTTTAATACAGAAACTCAATTTTAAGGGGTTGTTATGGAGTTTTACATAATTGCATTGTATCCATGTACATGTTATTATGCAATGTATCTAATTTTAGAAATACCTTAGTCCCAATATTGGAATTAGTGGATATACCAATGGTTCAAAACCATACTTATAGGATGTAGATCTTAGTTATATCATATACTAATGGCTCTCTAAACCATTGGCTAATTGGCTGCTTGTATAGGCCTATACTAAAAGTTTTTAGTGAACCAATGGTATAAGGCTAATGGAATTTCATTTTACCAACTTTTTTGTAAAAAATTTGGTATATAACTATACTAATGGTTTAAAATAATTGTAATAGGTCTATAAAAATACTTCAATCAAAACAATTGGTATAGTTCTATACCAAGGGTTTTAAAATTTTTGGTATAGACCCCCATAATTCCACGAGCAGTATCACCCCTGCTATACCCAATCAGCCACGAGAAGCCACTGTAAATAACAACAACACCCCACCTTAGTCACTTACCTATAAATAATAACATTACCAAATAATATAAAAATAATGATAACATAGGAAACCAATTAATTAATTCATCCAGTGATAAAAAAAATTGGAAACGTTACATATATTCATTCATTACTAATCATCAAACATAAAATGTCAAAAATACTAGTAAAAATGATAATTATTGTTATGTCCCTCATCATAATCACTATCACCATCAATGTCGTCACCTTCATCCCCACCTTCATCATTGTCTTCATCCTCAACATCATCCTCATCGTTATCATCACCATCATCCACTACATCATCCTTTCCATCACCATCACCATCTCCCAGAACATTATAGTCCACACCAAAACTAGGAAAACTGCCCCATATACTATATAATGTTATCATCATCGACATATATTCATAAGAATCCATAGTGGTATTTGATAGAGTTAATGGAAATAAGACTTACATAAATTTCATAAACTCACTATTGGACCTTTAATTCCTTTCACACTACTTTATGACCATTTTGGCCTCTTTTTCCTCATCTAGAACCTATCCTTCCCGTGCATTATCTATTTCCAATGTGGTGTTACCAGATATGGAAATGAAGTGGGACAATATCTAGTTGGACCAATACTCTTCCCTAGTCAAAAACATACTCTTCCATGGTGATCATCTCCCAAAGCCTGATATAAATGATATTTTGGCCCAAGGTTTTCAATTTCCTTCTTATAAAGGGCCTCCCAAACACATTATTACAAATATTAATGGACTATATGTTTAAAAAATTGATATTAAAATTTGAAATAAAAAAATTCAAATGTACAACCTTCTTCAATGTCAATTTGTTTTCTACACTTCCATATTTCTTCGTTCTACTGAAAAGAAAATAATTTTTCTTGAGGTACACATCGTTGAATATTCCAAACCTCCATCTACAATGACATAGAATATATAAAACCATAATTTAAAATTTGTTTTTAATAATGACTTTCATAAATCAAATTAAATGGATATACGTGATGATGCAATATGATTTTCTATAATTATTTATTACTTTTTTCTAGTATCATATGAGTTATTAAACAAAATAAATTTTATATAATAAATTTAGAGAACAGAGAATATGATTAAATAGTTATTTGATAAGTTAACATAAAGTATAAATTATAGATTCTTGTTTTTATATATTATTTTCATCAAAATAAGGGCTATGTAATTATATAATAATGTAAATATAATATCTTTATTGAAAAAACTAGTCATGAAAAAAATGTATAATATATTAAAATTGGAAGTTAAAATATATGATAGATGTCTTACTATTTTGTTTTCTATGATTTAATTTCAAAGGGGTTAAAATAGGGAAAAGAAAGTTAAATATATCATTAATCAATATTGAGGAAATCATATAGAAAATTATGGTGTTTTTTTATTAGAAATAAATATGAACGAATTGGATTTATTTTTTATTTGATTAAAGAATGGGAATTTTTAGTTAGAATGAGAGTATGTAAGGTCAACTTGGTTTTCATCCTTATTATTCCTATATATTTTTACATAGTATAATTTGATATAGTTATTATTATTTATATTTTGTTATATATGGTTCAATTTAATTCATTTTGGTAAAATTATATTTGATTTATATTAATGAAATACCATTTCATTATGTTTGGATTGTTTTTTTCATCTTAATTTAGTTTGGTTTATTTTGGATTAGATTTTTTTATTATGATTCAACTATATCTATTTATAATATTTCTTTTGAAAATTATTTTTTTCATCACTCATATGATTTTGTTTGATATACGTTATTTTATATTCAATTAGATAAATTAGATTTTATTTTATTTGTTTCAATTAAAATGAATAATTTTTTTTCTTTGATTATTTTTCATCTTCTATTCACTTTTTTAGATCATGTTCAAACTAGTACATTTATGTTATTTTCATTCTGGATTCTCTTCCAATTAGGTTGGTTCAATTTCATCAGATTCCAATAATTTTAGTTTGGTATTAATAATTTTTTTCATTGTTAATATAGTTATGTTTCAGATTGGTTGTTTAATGATGCCTTTATTTAGTTTTGGACCTTAATTATGGGTTTTAATAGTTTCATATTAATTCAGTTCTATTTGATTTAGGTATTTTAAGTCATGTATATTTAGTTTTTATTAATTAAACAAATTATTGTTTTGTTTTATTTTATTTGTATAAATTTGTAATTTTTTATGTTTAATGATATTTAATTATTTATTTATGGATTATTTTTTAATACAATTTGGATTGGGTTTTTCATCCCTATACAGTTTGACTCAGTATAATTAAAATCTATTCCAGTTTAATTGTTTTGGTCTGTTTGATTTTGGACAGGTTAGTTTCTGGTAAATTTATTTCAATTGATATTATGGAGATATTATGAAAGAATAAAAACATAAGGACATTATTAAAAATAGGAATAAATATAATGGGAACTATGTGTTATAGGATAAGAATTGGACACTTGTTTTCTAATAAAAATTTGGCATTGATAAGGAGACCATTGAATATCGGATTTAGAGAAGTATATAATTTTTTAATGTCTTTCTAAAAAATTATATATTTGAATGTGAATGTTTTGTATGTGAATACTTTTAATGATTAAATGTTATCAAATATACATGAAAAATATATTACCATAAAGTAAGAGGAATTATACTACATATTAAGGACACGTCTAACATGTTGTCTTAAAGAAGAAACAATGCATTGAGTAATAATTAGATTATTATAAATATTAATTAGGGTGTTAGTTTACTGCTATATGAATACATATTGATAATTGATGACTCAATATTACATAAATTTTTTTTTAATATCTAAAAGTGTAAATAATTGTTGCATTGAAATTAACTATGTTATCAATATTTTGTATTTTTTATGATTTTTTGATCTATCATTCTTGAAGGACTATAATTTCCTTAAACTAAGTAGAAAAATATAAGTATATTAAATAATACATTCACTAATACAGTTCTTAGAGAATAATAACATCGTTTGACCCTTGGGATGTAGTGTGTAATCCCTAACTTCTGAACAGGCAGTGAGCTTATACCTAAACCTTGATCAGGCAATGATCCTTTATGAGGTGTGAGCTTACCTAAACATTTTATGAAAAAAAGTGAGTTATAGATGATTGGGTACTCCATCACAAGGAAAAATGTATACTCTACAGAGTAGTCAATTATAGGAGAAACAAGTAACACTATATTCTTCCTTGAATTTATATGTCTACATCCATGTGATTTGGTGGAAAGGTGAAAAACGTTAAATATACTTCTTTATAAGGAGGTAAAAAAATAATAAAGTAAAAAAATTGAAATGGAAAACGTTAGAATAAGTGTAATTATATTATAACTCTGAATAACCCCCACCACACCCCATTAAGATGACCTATGTCTCTAGATGTGGGATTAAATCCAATGGGATCTATTATTTTAGTTCAACCTGATATTACAATTTTATCATTTATGATTTGTTATCTTACTATTATGACATCTATTCTTTATAAGGATATAATGATAGTTAAAGATAAGGATGGATAAGAAGAGAATGAGGGTTCTCATGAAAAATTTGATATTAATGTAAAAAAAGAAACATAATATTATAAGACTCTAAAAATATTTCTGTGTATGTTTAGCATCATAAAGATTATATCACTTGACATGGAGAATTATTTGACTATCAGGATGTAATTCCTTAAAAATTAGTATTTGATAATTATTTGAATCAAATTTTAGGAGAATAAAACAATATTATTGGTAGTTTAAGTGCTTTTACTAAAGAGCTCCATAATAGGATTAATTTTATTTAAATATTATTGAATTAATTTGATGATTTTATATAAAGGCTCTCTAAAGTTAACATTGAGAAAAATGTTCTATAATTGTTTTCCCTTGATCAGTAATATGTAAACAATAATGAATTCATAATCCACATTACTAATTTTGAAATTGAAATTTTTAGAAGTTTAATTATATGTGGGTATAATATTAATGAATTATTATATATATTTGATGAGAAATGGTTAATGGAAAATAAAGATCATTGATATCATTATAATAATGAAATGAAGATCAAATAAAGCTTTTCAAAACAATTTATGAGGAAAAATTACATTCATTGTTATATGAAAGAGATCAATCCAACATGAATTTCATCAGTTTGGGGGAAATGTTAAAGACTACTAAATATTTGGCAGTAATAAATAAGAAAATCTTGAGTAGATTTCCTGATTCATCAAGAAGGTAAGTGGAATATGTAAATGTACATATTTCAACTATTATAGGTATGTAAAATATGATTAATGATACATCATTATACTAAAAACATTAATTCTATAATATAATCCAATCAGAAAATAGTGTATTTTTATGAGTCAAATAAATGGATTCATTGAGATATGTAAAGAAATATATGTTTCTATTCTGTATTTGTTTTTGTTATAATGTTATCTATTTTGAGGAATCCAATGAGGTGATTTCCAATTGTGAAAGAAAAATGGAATTGTAATTTTCTATACAATAATAATGAAAGTACAATTATTCTTCTTCTTATTATTATCATTATATTAGTGGTTCTAGTTGTTTCAAAAGAAGATAAAAATGTGGAAGAAATTCCATCCTAAAAAAATGATATCAAATCACACCAATTGAGTTATTTCCTATAATTTTGGATATGAAATATATATGATGTGTATATATAGAATGGAATTTTTGTGATGAAAAATACAGAATAAATGGTTAATTAATTATTATCATAGTATAATTTCATTTCAACGTGTATATGAGGGCCATATTGAAAGTATTTTTAATATTAGGGGAATATTAGAAATTATATAGAGGACAATATGTTCAATGAATATTATAAAACAAGATATGGAAATTAAACATGATTTACCAATGAAGATATTAATGATGATGGAAAATTATAATGCAAGTATGAAAAGGGGAGTACCCCGATAAACATTTAGGGATTAAAAAAATAGATATCTTGAATTAAAAATAATTAAATATTGGAAACATAGAAATAAATAATAGGTCACTCAAATATAAAATTAATTGTATTTGTTTAAGTTGGTTCTTTATATTTTAGTTTATTTTTTTGTATATGTCATTGTAATTAGATATTCTTACTTTCAATAGGGCTTATTTAATGAATGTTTCCATTTGTTTTATTTAGTTGTTGTAGATTCAGTTTGTTTTAGTTTCATTTGGTTCAATATGGTTTATTTCATTTTCATTAAACATTGGTTGCTTTAGTATGTGAGGTTTGGGGTAATTTATATCTTTTTAAATTGAATATAATTCATTCACTTCAAATAAGTTTGGAAATCCGTAAGGATATTTTCTGTGGGGTAAAATGTTTTTATGAATTTTATTTTAATTTCTTATGCAAATACATAATAATCAAATTAAATTTCATATTTTTGAAAATAGTTGAAATGTTTTCAAAATTATACATAAGACTATTTTTGATGATACATAAGTGTAATATTAAAATATTTATACTATGTAATTTCTGAAAACATTATATTGTTTGTGTACGTTTTCTATGTAATGTATAAAGATAAAAAAGTGTTATTTTAAGACAAAAAACATTAAATATGATTTGAGTTTTTATAATTTGTTATTTTAGATATTTTTAGTCATAGAAAGTAGTAGATAGACATTTATATATGAAATCTTTGGTTAATTGGTGTTTAGGTGAACGAAATTAGATAAAATTAACCATAACCAATGTCATAAAATCATATAAATAAGAAATTTCATGGTATAATCACAAACATAATAATACTAATCCTAAAATTTCAATACACACTAAATAATTTCTATAATAAACTATGGAATACATGATCATTTATCTATCCCAAATTGACTAAAATATGGAGGAAACAAAATAATTTTAATTCCCTAAAGTAAAAATTGGAAATCATTATATTCACCCCATTATATTTTCATAGAGTATCATAACTAACATAAATAACATTCACACATGATTAAGTGGATAATTTGGATTCAACGGGAAAATATTCTATGTTAAAAACCATTTTACACATACCCATAATAAAAAACCCTTTAAATATCCCAAACTATTTAATTATTAAATATAGTAGTTTTAAAATAACTTATAATTAATCTATATAATTTACAATTGATGAAATTTTATTTCTATAATTTATTTAAATAGAAATATTATAAAAGAGTGTCGTACCTTCTTCCTCTCATGGTCTGATATCATTTTTTGAACCAATGTGGGGAAGTATTTTGTAGCATCCTTGTTTTTTTAATTCTTCTTGATGCTTCCAAAAAATTAATTTTTGAATAATAAAAACTAATTATTAATGTAAATGAAAGTAATTTTCATTAAAACCCCTCAAATTTGATTAATACATAAAACTTCAAACTCTTCCAATAATAAATCATTTCCCTGTAATATTATACTAGATACTCATTCGTGACAGGTGTGGCCTCTAAATATGCACCCACTTTAGCACACTAACCACTATAAAACTTGTGATTATATTCTCTCCACATCTCACATAATTCAATGAATATTATTTCCCATTTATCCTCTCTATTAAGAAAGTTATAGTGAATATGGACCAAAAATATTAATTCATATAAATTAAAAAATATAATATTAAATACAATTAATTTTCTTAACCATATTTACACCCAAGCCTTATGATTTAGTTCATTTAGAAGGCATCTCGAGGAGAGTGTCATTGCAGGAATAATGTTAGACTTTTTGGAAATCAATACTATAAAACACCTACATTCTCACCCTAATTTTCCAATCATTTGATTATCCTAATTTTACGCTACTATTATCAATATGTAATGGTTCCACACCACATGAAATCATGTATACCCACTCTTCGTAGTTGCTGATTCTATTCAGAAATAATGAAAACAAATATTATATCAATATATATATTTTAAAGAATATAAAATGTGGAAAACATTTACCAGGGTTATATAAATATAACAGAGGCATTCTGATTAATGGGTGTTATTGGATCCCTAGGACATGAAGGAACATCAACCTTATAGAAGGATCATGGAAAAATGTCTTCTATAGTGGATAAGAATATTTTAGAGTAGAATTATAATGATATTTAATGTAAAATCATAGGGAGATGTGAGTAGAAGGAAGAGGAGATTCCATATACATATATAGAAATTTATAATATGGATGAGAAGTGGGATCCATCATCAGATAATAGAATTATAGGAGAGGAGGATAGATGTAAATGGTTGCCAAAAAACAGTGACCTAAATATCCCAGATGTCTCAAATGACAAAATGGGATAAGAAGGTGTGCTGGATGTAATTTTAGAGGAAGGTAAAGGGTGTGATCTAGTATGTTGAGTGGTGTACGTAGCTCTAGAACCACCCCCTCTATATCATCTGGCTGAGCACTAGGTCCACTAGGCTCATCATAGAATAAATATCACCCAAGTGGTGGATCCTAAATAAATTTTTAGAAAAATTTATTCACCTAAAATTATACTTTATTGATAATTATATAATTGAAATAAAATAATCACAACAAGCAAAAAATGAGGGACTACCATCTCTCTCATTTAGTGATTATTGTATATCATCCTTTTCCTTAGTATCTCTTCAATGTTTTTCATTTCCTACATTTGAAAAAATATATTAAATTAATTAAAAATCCATAACTAATGTGGAATAGAAACAATAATGAAGATGGGACATGACTTAATTAAGAAATACCAACTGTCAAAACAAATAATGGATACAAAGTGATATAAAAAAATCATTTTATATTTTTTAGGAAGATTATCAAAACATAAAATACATGTCATAGAAAAATCAATATGTTCAAATTAGTATGTTTATAATCGGTATGATATAGTTTTATTCAATTTCCAATTCAATCAAATTCAATTTTGGTTAGGTCATTTGGTTCATTTTGGTCAATTGATTAGGTTCTTTATCAAAAGTTTTCTTGGACACATGTTTTAAAATTTTGTGGTAGGTCATTTTCCTTTCATTTATTTAGGTCATTATTTTCATGTCTATTGGCTTTCATTTTAATTATTTTAATATGTTTTAATTTGATTCGTCTTTTTTTGTTCCAATTTAATAGTTTCAGTTTTGTTTTGTTTGGTAAGTTTTAATATAGTTTAATTAAAAATTATAAAATGAAAATCATAGAATAATAATTCTAGTTTATATAAAAAATTAACATGAAGTCAAGTTAGATACAAAATATTTATAATCAATAGTAATGAAATTTGAATAGTATAAACATTAATAACCCAATTCAAGCATAACCTAATGAACTAAGAACACTAAAGGATGATTCTATATATTTACCAACAAAAATTTTAGTTCACAATCATCAAAGAAAATTGAATTATTACAGTCCTCATTAGTAATAAATTGTTCGGGGAAAATGGGATCATGCGTGATGTCAATTTCATCATCACCATCAAAACAAATGTCTTGGGTTTACTTCAATAATGATACCAAATTGATTTTGTGGATGATATTTCACATAAAAAAACTTGTTTCTCAATTTATGCCAATATATATGGATCATTAGTAGAAAGAGTGTGATTCATTTCAATATCGTTAAATTCACAATCATTAATAAATGTTCCATGCCTCTCCTTGAGTCAAACCACATGTATTTCATCATATTGACTCGACTATGAGAGTAATAATGCAATATTAGTATTTTCTAAAGGATTCCATAATAAGATAAATTTTCAAATTATGGTATAATATCCGAAGATATGGAATAAAATGATGTTGTGGGAGTTACCATATCACCACCATGTTGTGTTGTCATGTTCATTTCATGTTCAATGATAATAAATTTTACACATTTATAAAAATTGATTTTCATTCATGAACTGTGGAATTTAGACCAGAATCCAATTCTACTATATCTTCATAGATAGAGTCACCGGGAAAAATCAATACCAAAAATATAAAATAAATATTAAAATTAAGTAAATAATAATTTTATTCATTTATTATAGTAATACTTATACCTTCATTTTCAACCAAATAAAAAAATATTTCCTATGTAGAGTGCCTCTCTATCTTAGAGAAAAATAATGATTATTTCTATTTATCATTTATATGTATTTCCTTCCAAAATTCGAAATATTTTAATAGATATGTACAATTACCTAAGATGATATAACATATACAATTTTAATTTACTTACTTGATGTAGTCATCTAACAAATCACAGTTGAACAAAATTGTGTGATGTTCCATATCCCACTCTTCAAGTCATAATTTGGTCCATCTATATGATTTTGGAATTACCCCCTATCTGGTAAGTGATGGAAAATTGTTTTTAATTTAATCATAAAACTCTTATATATTTCCCACTAGTCTTTTCCGTATCATAGTCACATCATAAATATTTATTGAACAAAAATCCATACATTCATGAGCCAAGTAACCTTTCATGATAGATGCTTCAGGATGATTCAGGTTCCAGACATAAGATTACAATGTGAAAAGATTTCATTTACATTCATACATAAAAAAAATCAATAGGTCCTTATAGAAGTATTTCTATTTGAATACGGATAGTTATATGGAGCATGAATGTGAAACACTATAGAAGAAATATTCTCTAAAACTGACACAAATTAATGGTTCCTCCTAAAAGTTTTTTTCAAGGACTTGGTAAACCTCTTAGCACAAAGATCTAAATTAAAATAGAATAGAAAAAACTACCACCCTTTTATTATTTGATAATATATAATGGATTGTAAGTGGAATCAACTCATTCAAAAGGACGTGATAAACATGAGTCTTCAAAGATTTCAGCTTCAACTCTCTTATGTTAACCCAATTTTATTTTTTTCTAGAATAGAAATTAAGAAAATTAATAACCTTTAGTATTTGTAGATATTTATTTTTTTATTTCTATTTCAGCACATAAGAATCACATCGAAAATTCCATTTATTTTTAATAATATATATAGGATGAAATTATGGTATGATACCTCAATATTCCAAGTCACACTGATACTATAAAATATATTTTTTATTTCCCATTACATTTGGAATAATTGAATGAAAAATTTCACACATATTTTTATCATTGTTCATTATCTATATAAAATTATATAACAAATTTTTTGACCAATAAAGAAACACAAATTAGATTCTTTTCTTCATCCAATTATAATTGGTTTCAGTGGAAACATTTTTCTTCTTCCTATATTTCATCTGACCCTTCCTTAATGAAAATTTCCATCTTTCAATTCGTTAAAGGTTTCATTTTTAGACATATGATGATGTGGATTTTTGATCTCCATGGTATTTTTAAACCATCAAGGATTATTCCAATATTAATGATCCATTGAAAAAAATCATCAATTTCCCATAAAACTAAAGTTACGATGATATTTAATTCTAATGGATCATGTGTTATTCACTAAAATAGTATATTATTATTTTCCCTTCATTATCTATCCAAACCTAATTTAATAAGATGGAAAATAATGTATCATACACATAAGCACAACACATATCTAAAATAAGTGTTTTGAACATGCATCTCATATGCGCACACCCACATTACAAAGATGTTTTAGATATTTTATTAATGGTTTCATGTGTATTTATATATATTTTCTAGGATATGAAGGTCTAGATATGAGTATAAAAAAGAGTGAATGGGTTTTTTCATGCTCATATTTGGAGGTAGGTTATAAATGTGTTTGAAAACCGGCCTTTTTCTATGCGAAGTATGCATCTTCCTAAACGGATTAAAACTATCACATAATAGAACAACCTCGCATTATTCACATTATTTTAAAAATAAGGATATCAATCATAAAATATCTACCATGAAAATCCATTTGTAAGATGAACAAACTCATTATTTTCTTTCTTTCATAGAGTATCATTCCAGGGTATTGTTATTGATATTTCATCAGACATGAAAAGATTATGGTGTTTTGGAATCAATAGAAAGTTACAAATTACTTTCTATGTCACATTGGATTTCATTCCATCATCATATGGCCTCTATCACGGTGTTCCACATTTAATAGAATATTTTTTTAGCAGTTTCCTCCTATAATAAGTTATAATATTTTGAGAAAGGACGCTTTTTTTTTAAAAACAAAAATCAATGTTCTTCAAATAAATTCAATTCCATATTTTTTTATGGAAATATATTCATCTCCTTTAATTAAGTTATTAGAAATGTATGAATATGATTGATGGTATTATTATAAATCACATACATGGGTTCTACATGAAATAGTCAGATTAAAAATTCCAGACTTTTCATTTTGCCACATTAAAGATACACTAGATTCATGGAAGCATCATTAAAATTTTCACTCTCTCAACCTAATCATTATCATTACTTTACCATGTGTTCTGTTATCAAAGTATTTTCGGGTAAGTATCCTTTCTTTCTCATAATGAAGAATAAATGGAAACTGGTCATCTAATAAATTCTCTAATCCAGTCCTCTTATTGAGATCATGAATATATTAAGATTTCATTTTCTCAACATTGTGATACCACACAGAGTATTTTGTTTGAAAAACATATTTCTTTTATATGGTAGATAACTTATTTAATATATAATCAAGGTATTCCAATATAACTTTAACCTTACCATTGTATATGACCACTATCTGATGCATTATTACATGTAAAATCTATAATTATCTCCAACTTGGTTTTAATATCGCTTAAGATACTATTAGTTTCATACATCCCAGTTATATAAATTTTGTAAAAAAATTTAATATTCCATTTTGTAAAATAAACGAAATAATATTGAAGTTAAGTCGAAAATATATTTAAGGAAATTATAATGGTTCACTTTATATGACACCATAACTGACACACTAGTCTATATGATCATAATAATATAAATGAAAAAAAAATAATACACACACACACACACACATATATATAATACTATATGTAACGCCCCGACCCTAGTTACCCAGAGTCGGTGCATTATTACATAACATTGGAATGATCACAAGAAAGATCAAATCTCGAAAGACCGATTGGTTTAGTAGCCTTGGAAACACTAGATATATTCATAAGTCTTACATTACATCATAAAATGAAAAACTACTACAACAACATATTGTCTCCATAAACCACACTCATATCCCCACATAATATCCCTGCAGGTCATTCATAATTTACTTCTTCACTTCCTGGGAAAAATAAAACATAGAAAAGGGGTGAGCTCAAATTCCCAGTAAGGATAACAATATACCGGAAACTTTCATAAATAAGAATAAACATTTAAGGCTATGTATAACTAAAACAAAAGCCTTTCAACCTTGAACTTTCAACATGGTATGTCATAAATAAAATGAAATAATGCCATTTACTTATTCACATGGATATTCTAATAATCGAATAATAACATGAAAAATCAATAACCACTTTCATAATGATGGAATGCATAATGCTAAACTTTAATTTCTTTTCAAGGCCTCGTCCCAAGACCTTGGGGCTAACTGTAACCGGAACCCAACCCGGAGTGCCTCTAATAACCGGACACCAACCCGGAGTGCCTCTAATAACCGGAGACCAAACTGGAGGGCTTAATTTTACCAGTCCATAACCTGGAGGGATTACTTTTAACAGTCCCCAACCTGGAGGGCTTACTTTAACCAGTCCCCAACCTGGAACATACTTGTCCAACACATTCATATGAAGTAAAGGTTGAAATATAACATAAACATACTTATTGGAACTAGCATACGAAATGTCAATACTTTACTCATAAACCATGAATTCTATATAAATGACACATCTACAGTCAAACATATCACAAAACTTCATTACAATATGGAAGTTTTATATCATAATAAATCAACTTCAAATAATCTTAAAATCCATCAAAGGATGTTGACAGAGATGAAAATGTTTTTTAAAAATTATTGAGAGAAATATCCCTTTTTCATGAAAACATATTAATGTTACACAATTTAGAAAGTAAGGCATTTAAATACATTTTTGAAACAAAGTGTCCCATACCACTTTGAATCTTTTGAATGGAATTAACACTTTTAAAACATTCATTTTGATATAAATAAATCCTTACAAACCATTTTGAAAACATGGACATAAATGAGAATGATTTAGAAGAATAAATATTTAAAACATTTAAAATGATGTTTTAGTAAAAGTTCCCTTAGAAAGAATCCCTTTGAAAACTCTTTTATGAAATATGGACATGGATAGTAAATATGTCCCTGTAGATACTTACGTAAAAACAACCTCGGATATTAAAAAGATTGTGAAGTAAACCCTTATCGATTTGGTAAATTATGAAACATACTACCCATGAAAGAGGTATCATACAATGAAAATGTAAATACACATAAGGTAAAGTGTATTACACAAAGAATACAATTATGGACAGTACATACACCACACAAAAGATAATAGTGGAAATATGGCATGAATCTCACGGAAATAAAGAGTGAGATGAAAACCCCTTACCACGTTAATCAACTGAGTCGTATGGCCAAAAGTTAATAACCACCAAATTATTTACAGAATAACATGAATATAAAGATAATCATGATAATATATATATCTAATGCCAGTACACAATACACCACTTTCAATAATTTAGTGGCGAATAATGGAAATCTCACGGAATTGAATGTGAGATAAGAAAATCCCTTACCTTGTACTTTTCCTTGGTTGAGGTAGGTTAACCTCCTGTATAATGGTGAAATAATTGTTATTAAATTATACAAGAATCATATATATTAATATGATATCATATATGATCTTTTAATATTGATTTGATAATAATATCTTAGTATTATCATTGTTTCGGGTGTTAACTTACTTGTTTTCTTTTATATGTTTTGTTACGTAAGACATGTTTGTAAAGGATAGGTTGTATATTATTCATATCCAGAATTATATCAAGTCCTTAAACATCATTTTTTAAATCATCAAATGATAATTATACTTGAATGGATACGATGGAGAATGAATCTCATCGCGTTCGTGGAGACGGTAGTCCGTACGTACGCACGAGCGACAATATCATTCTTTTGATATTAAAATAATATATAAATGGATGGTATATCATATATACTGAATCATTAACATGTTACATTTATTATTTACATGAGTTACACATCATTATTATACCCATCCAAATAATATTATATTGAATAACAATTACACCACGACGTGGAGACGGTAAGCCGTACGTATGCACGTATGGTGACATGTTATTCAAAGGGTGGATAGAATACTGAATATGGTTGTACCATATTTATAATAAAATCACAGTATATATATGATACTGGAGTTATTATTTTAGAATGGTAACAACAAAGGAAGAAGAAGTGGAAGAAGTAATGAACTTGGAAAACGGGTGGTGAAATCATTACCTCTTCTTCGGGTTCTTCCTTTTGATTTTATCAAAAGGGCTACATAGGTTGAGTTTCTGATCAAAATAAGGCCTCTAGGTTGTAGTGACGGAATTTGGGAGAGTATTTGGGCAGAGTTTGGCCAAACCAAAAGGATTTTAAGGTGTGAAGAAATGAGAAGGAGGAGTTCCCTTTTATAAGTGGGGTGAGGGGAACCTTTGGAAAAGCTAGAAATATTAATTTATAATAAATTCATATTCGGTTTCTAATGGCTCCAAAGTTGATTATTTAAATGTTAATGTGGGGATAGGTCGAAAACAACTCAACCAATAGAATTTATACAGGTTTGGGTACTTATATTAACCTTATCTTTAAGTATTAACTCGAAGTTAATTAGTTTAACTTTTACAATATCTCTTTGTATTTTTATATTATATGGTTAATAAACTTACTATATACATCCAAGCGACCCCCAAGTGGTCCATTAATGAGGAACCTATCATTATATAAGTCTTTGGGCCAACATTAGATTTTTAGGAATTTAATATCAATTAATAATATAATATTTGTTTTAAGAATTCTTTTATGTCAATTTTGACACTATTCAATAGTTGATTTTTGTGAAACTCATAACAGATTGATTAATTCGAAGAAAGTCAATTAAATCAATACTAATATATAATATTATCCTATAAAATTAGTTTAATTCATTAAAAGTTTCATATTATATTTATTTGGGTATTTATAATATCAATTATTTTAATTTTTCACTATTATAGTAATTACTTCATCATCATTGTGTCATAAATAAATTAAATTATTTAATGTCTAAAAATTATAAATAAAATATCATTATGTAGTAAATCTTTTTATCCTTATAATTAATATTTATAATATAAAATCCAACATATATATCCCTATTTAATAATTGTTTTTCTAAAAGATATATGCTTGTGTCATTTTTGTATTCATTTTAACTTAATTAAAATAAAGTGTCCCTATCACCTACAAGTGGCACCATGGGGTCCCCAAATCGACCCAAAGATGCCTACGGTGGAACATGTATCAACCAATAAGGCTAGGACACGTTTTAGGGTAATTTAGTGTTATTATAATATTATTTTTTAACCCTTATTTACCGGATTTACCCTTAACCATGGTAAATAAAATATTTACCACAGTAATTATTCAAAATGTCTAAAAATAAAAGTTACCTATTTACACAATTTGGACATCCTGATTTCAAATATGGAATCCATTTTTCTAAATTCAAAACACAGAAGTGGCAGAAATTAATTTAAAATTAATTCCCGCTGTCAAAACAAAAAGCGTGTTTTTAAGAGATAATAACTATCAAAAGATTGACACTTGTTTATGTTCGGTTTAATTGTAAAATTATGTCCAATGACCAATATTATATTAAATGGTAAAAATATATTATAAATATACTTTAAAACCACTCAAATTCATAATTTATCACTATTAATTATTTTGATTAAAAAAGTTGTTTTTAATTAAAATTTAGTCATTTTCACTATTCATCAAAATATGAAAGTTATCCGAAAAGTACCAAAATTTCACCTTAGGCTAAATTCGATATACCAAATCCAGAAATGAAGTCCATTTTAAAATATAAAATATATATAATTTCGAAAAGTAGGTATTACTATTCATAACGGCTAGTTTGATTGGTTGTGGTGTGTGTTAAAACTCAAGGTTGCGTACAACACACGCTACTGTATTATTCAAAGAAAGCGTACCGTGGAAGCTTGGGATGTTTCATTTTAAATTTTTGATGTCCCCATTTAGTCAAAAAGTTTAAAATATTGTATTTAAAAAGGGTTCACTATTAAAATTTGATAAAAGTGCAATACTGAAAATGAATTTGTTCTTGAATTATATCTAAGAAACTCATAATATGGATTCTAAAATTATAAGGATTATATAAAGTTTAAAATTTAGTTAATACTATTCATAACCTCTTTTGAATGGATTTTTTGGTAAGTCATGGTGTGCTTGAACTCGGTGTTGCGTGTAGTGCAAGTAATTGAATTATTTTGAAGAAACAACACACTATGAAATCTTGGGCTGTTACATTCTCCCCTCCTTCAATAAATTGTGTCCTCGCAATTTGAAATTGTTCTTCGAAAATAAAAGGTTGAAAATAGAAAATATATTTGTGGGAAAACCCACATCGGAAATTGGGTTACTAAAATTTAGTCTTAATATGAGGAAAAGAGAAATGAAAGGGTCACCACCAAATTATGATCTCGATTAGGAGAACATTGGTGGCAATTAGAGACATATAATTGGAGGAAAACGTAAATATTTATAGGTAGTGATTGAGGTCATCAATCACAAACAAGTATAAAATTGAGGTCCTTAAATTCATCAATCTATGATGATTTGAAATACCATTGGTTCAACAAAGCATAGGGTATTAGGATAACACATTTTTGACGTTTCAAAATATCTTAGTTGAAATCCCACATCGAAAAATGAATTAATGAGGCCTCTAAAATAAAGAGTCGAAAGTATGAGGATTACCGAAAATAACACATACTAGGGTTCCATGTAGGAAAATATGGATATGGAAGAAAAATCTAACCATCAATTATCTGATGGAGAGTGGTAGAGAACATGGCTATGAAAAGGCCAACAATCCCAAAGCCATAAATTAGTGATGATTTAAGGTACCATCTAGGAAAACATTTTTGTTCTAAGTTGATTTTCTTAATATTGAGGAATTTATTTATGATATTGTCTAAGATCATAAGGAGATATACTTACTTTATAATTAGAGTTTTATCCATTAATAAATTTCTACCACAAACTCATCTTTCACTCTAAAAGATAATAGAATGTAAAAACATTCTATTTACACTATTCGTATAGGGTTCCAAAATAAACGAATTTATAATTCATCTAAAAGATCTTTTAATAAAAACTACATTATTTAATCCAAGACATCTCGTGGGCTAGTGGTAGGTGATACACCCTTGTCGCCCTTCTATTGCGGGTTCAAGTCTCGCAGCCTTGCCGGACGCGACGGGTTGCCGCCCGACCTCCGGGTTATCCTTTTATGGAAATCCAAAATAATCCAAACTAGAACTATCCAAAATACTTCTGTCCAAACTCACAGTCCAACATTTATAAGGAAGGTAAACATAATCTAGATCCTTTTTACCCCGTAATAGCATATGAATACCTTCATCATGTATTACCATATTCTTTATTGATTACATTCATGCTCCCTTATTCCATATAGAATGATGGATATACTTCATTAATCCAAAAATGTTTTAAACCCCAACAATGATGGAATATACAAATCATTAATCAGTTCCATGGTAGTCAAGAATATCCAATATAATATATCCAAAACAATCACATATTATTCCAAAATCACTACCTCAATATTAGAACCATATTATGCTTTATCATTCTCTCAACCATATATTTTCCAAAAATTTAACCTGCTATTGAGTCACTTTTCTTTGTTCCACACAATCTCAAGTCCTTAATGAAATAGTACTGCAGTACAATCCTTATATACGCCATAATTATTATAACAAGTACATTGTTGATACAACACTCAATTGACATAATCAACATAAGAACTCTAATCATTCCTCTTCATCTGTGGTAGTATCATAACTTGATTATTATACAATAGCATCATTTGCGGCATAGTCTGATGACTGGGACATAGGTTCGCGTAGTGTCCATACTCCTTGCAAATGAAGCTTTGTACATTTGAAACCATTTTCTTACCCTTGCAGTCACGTACTTTGTGACCTTTTCCTCCACACTTATAACAAACTCCCATTCCTTTCAGGCAAGTTCCAGGGTGTTTCTTTCCACAGTTATAACATATGGGAAAATTCTTCATTTCCCTCTTCCCTTTATCCATCTTTATTTCTTCCATCCTTTTCTTCTCTTGCTTCCCTTCAAAGTCATAGGACTCAGTAAACTCTTTACTTGTCTTATCAACACATGATATTATTTCTTCATATGATGATAATACATGCAAAACCATTTCTCTTATAAATTCTGTCATAAGACCATGAATGATATGATCCTTCCTTCTCTTTGGATCATGCGCATTGCTAGAGTTCTCATTCCTTCTACTGGGTGCCATTTCTAAACAATGGCATACACTATATTAGTTTATGAATAACAATACCTAATCCCAAACTTGTAAAACACATAACATAAATTAAATAGTTTATGGATATAATCCATAATCATAAAAATGTCTCCTTTGAGGATGTATATACTCATAAAACCTTCATAATGGTTTGTAAAGAAAATGAGAATTATCCTAAGCATATCCCCCGGGAGTGTCGTAACCAAGAGTGCAGCAAGGCCTGTTGTCGTGCACCAGTTCCCGTTCGAGTCTAGCTCAAAGCGGTGTTTTCGGGTTTTACCCCTAGGTACATCTGTGCCAGAGCCGCCTCTACCTGCTCGTATCCAGACAGGGATGTATTTCTCGGAAAACTCACAAAATCTCTACAATACCAAAATTCTAGGAAGTTCATCTATACTAATCCTAAAAGTCCATCTTAAATCTATGTGCTCTAATCAGAGTTTATCTAAATCTAGATTCCAAGGTTTGTACCAAACTTCCTCTGATACCAACTGTAACGCCCCGACCCTAGTTACCCAGAGTCGGTGCATTATTACATAACATTGGCATGATCACAAGAAAGATCAAATCTCAAAAGACCGATTGGTTTAGTAGCCTTGGAAACACTATATATATCCATAAGTCTTACATTACATCATAAAATGAAAAACTACTACAACAACATATTGTCCCCATAAACCACACTCATATCCCCACATAATATCCCTGCAGGTCATTCATAATTTACTTCTTCACTTCCTGGGAAAAATAAAACATAGAAAAGGGGTGAGCTCAAATGCCCAGTAAGGATAACAATATACCAGAAACTTTCATAAATAAGAATAAACATTTAAGGCTATGTATAACTAAAACAAAAGCCTTTCAAACTTGAACTTTCAACATGGTATGGCATAAATAAAATGAAATAATTCCATTTACTTATTCACATGGATATTCTAATAATTGAATAATCACATGCAAAATAAATAACCACTTTCATAATGATGGAATGCATAATGCTAAACTTTAATTTCTTTTCAAGGCCTCGTCCCAAGACCTTGGGGCTAACTATAACCGGAACCCAGCTCGGACTGTCTCTAATAACCGGACACTAACCCGGAGTGCCTCTAATAACCGGACACCAACCCGGAGTGCCTCTAATAACCAGAGACCAAACCGGAGGGCTTACATTTACCAGTCCCTAACCTGGAGGGCTTACTTTTACCAGTCCCCAACCTGGAGGGCTTACTTTAACCAGTCCCCAACCTGGAACATACTTGTCCAACACATTCATATGAAGTAAAGGTTGAAATATAACATAAACATTCGTATTGGAACTAGCATACGAAATGTCAATACTTTACTCATAAACCCTGAATGCTATATAAATGACACATCTACAGTCAAGCATATCACAAAACTTCATTACAATATGGAAGTTTTATATCATAATAAATTAACTTCAAATAATCTTAAAATCCATCAAAGGATGTTGACATAGATGAAAATGTTTTTTAAAAATTATTGAGAGAAATATCCCTTTTTCATGAAAACATTTTAATGTTACACAATTTAGAAAGTAAGTCATTTAAATACATTTTTGAATCAAAGTGTCCCATACCACTTTGAAACTTTTTAATGGAATTAACACTTTTAAAACATTAATTTTCATATAAATAAATCCTTACAAACCATTTTGAAAACATGGACATAAATGAGAATGATTTAGAAGAATAAATATTTAAAACATTTAAAATGATGATTTAGTAAAAGTTCCCTTAGAAATAATCCCGTTGAAAACTCTTTTATGAAATATGGACATGGATAGTAAATATGTCCCTGTAGATACTTACGTAAAAGCAACCTCGGATATTAAAGAGATTGTGAAGTAAACCCTTATCGATTTGGTAACTTATGAAACATACAACCCATGAAAGAGGTATCATAAAATGAAAATGTAAATACACATAAGGTAAAGTGTATTACACAAATAATACAATTATGTGCAGTACATACACCACACAAAATATAATAGTGGAAATATGGCATGAATCTCACGTAAATAAAGAGTGAGATGAAAACCCCTTACCACGTTAATCAAATGAGTCGTATGGAGAAAAGTTAATAACCACCAAATTATTTACAGAATAACATGAATATAAAGATAATCATGATAATATATATATCAAATGTCAGTACACAATACACCACTTTCAATAATTTAGTGGTGAATAATGGAAATCTCACGGAATTGAATGTGAGATAAGAAAATCCCTTACCTTGTACTTTTCCTTGGTTGGGGTAGGTTAACCTCCTGTATAATGGTGAAATAATTGTTATTAAATTATACAACAATCATATATATTAATATGATATCATATATGATCTTTTAATGTTGATTTGATAATAATATCTTAGAGTTATCATTGTTTCAGGTGTTAACTTACTTGTTTTCTTTTATATGTTTTGTTACGTAAGACATGTTTGTAAAGGATAGATTGTATATTATTCATATCCAGAATTATATAAAGTCCTTAAACATAATTTTTTAAATCATCAAATGATAATTATACTTGAATGGATACGATGGAGAATGAATCTCATCGCGTTCGTGGAGACGGTAGTCCGTACGTACGCACGAGCGACAATATCATTATTTTGATATTAAAATAATATATAAATGGATGGTATATCATATATACTGAATCATTAACATGTTATATTTATTATTTACATGAGTTACACATCATTATTATACCCGTCCAAATAATATTATATTGAATAACAATTACACCACGACGTGGAGACGGTAAGCCGTACGTACGCACGTATGGTGAAATGTTATTCAAAGGGTGGATAGAATACTGAATATGGTTTTACCATATTAATAATAAAATCACAGTATATATATGATACTGGAGTTATTATTTTAGAATGGTAACAACAAAGGAAGAAGAAGTGGAAGAAGTAATGAACTTGGAAAAAGGGTGGTGAAATCATTACCTCTTCTTCGGGTTCTTCCTTTTGATTTGATCAAAAGGGATACTTAGGTTGGGTTTATGATCAAAATAAAGCCTCTAGGTTGTAGTGAGGGAATTTGGGAGAGTATTTGGGCAGAGTTTGGCCGAACCAAAAGGCTTTTAAGGTTTGAAGAAATGAGAAGGAGGAGTTCCCTTTTATAAGAGGGGTGAGGGGCACCTTTGGAAAAGCTAGAAATATTAATTTATAATAAATTCATATTTGGTTTCTAATGGCTCCAAAGTTGATTATTTAAATGTTAAGGTGGGGATAGGTCGAAAACAACTCAACCAATAGAATTTAGATAGGTTTGGGTACTTATATTAACCTTATCTTTAAGTATTAACTCTAAGTTAATTAGTTTAACTTTTACAATGTCTCTTTGTATTTTTATATTATATGGTTAATAAACTTACTATATACATCCAAGAGACCCCCAAGTGGTCCATTAATGAGGAACCTATCATGATATAAGTCGTTTGGCCTAACCGTAGATTTTTATGAATTTAATATCAATTAATAATATAATATTTGTTTTAATAATACTTTTATGTCAATTTTGACACTATTCAACATTTGATTTTTGTAAAACTCATAAAAGATTGATTACTTCGAAGAAAGTCAATTAAATCAATACTCATATATCATATTATCCTATAAAATTAGTTTAATTCATTAAAAGGTTCATATTATATTTATTTGGGTATTTATAATATCAATTATTTTAATTTTTCACTATTATAGTAATTACTTCATCATCATTGTGTCATAAATAAATTAAATTATTTAATGTCTAAAAATTATAAATAAAATATAATTATGTAGTAAATCTTTTTATCCTTCTAATTAATATTTATAATCTAAAATCCAACATATATAACCCTATGTAATAATTGTTTTTCTAAAAGATATATGCTTGTGTCATTTTTGTATTCATTTTAACTAAATTAAAATAAAGTGTCCCTATCACCTACAAGTGGCACCATGGGGTCCCCAAATCGACCCAAAGATGCCTATGGTCGAACATGTATCAACCAATAAGGATAGGACACGTTTTAGGGTAATTTAGTGTTATTATAATATTATTTTTTAACCCTTATTTACCAGATTTACCCTTAACCATGGTAAATAAAATATTTACCACAGTAATTATTCAAAATGTCTAAAAATAAAAGTTACCTATTTACACAATTTGTACATCCTGATTCCAAATATGGAATCCATTTTTCTAAATTCGAAACACAGAAGTGGCAGAAATTAATTTAAAATTAACTCCCGCTGTCAAAACAAAAAGCGTGTTTTTAAGAGATAATAACTATCAAAAGATTGACACTTGTTTATGTTCGGTTTAATTGTAAAATTATGTCCAATGACCAAGATTAAATTAAATGGTAAAAATATATTCTAAATTTACTTTAAAACCACTCAAATTCATAATTTATCACTAATAATTATTTTGATTAAAAAATTTGTTTTTAATTAAAATTTAGTAATTTTCACTATTCATCAAAATATGAAAGTTATCCGAAAAGTACCAAAATTTCACCCTAGTCTAAATTCGATATTCCGAATCCAGAAATGAAGTCCATTTTAAAATATAAAATATATATAATTTCGAAAAGTAGGTATTACTATTCATAACGGCTAGTTTGATTGGTTGTGGTGTGTGTTAAAACTCAAGGTTGCGTACAACACACGCTACTGTATTATTCAAAGAAAGCGTACCGTGGAAGCTTGGGATATTTAATTTTAAATTTTTGATGTCCCCATTTAGTCAAAAAGTTTAAAATATTGTATTTAAAAAGGGTTCACTATTAAAAGTTGATAAAAGTGCAATACTTAAAATGAATTTGTTCTTGCATTATATCTAAGAAACTCATAATATGGATTCTAAAATTATAAGGATTATATAAAGTTTAAAATTTAGTTAATACTATTCATAACCTCTTTTGAATGGATTTTTTGGTAAGTCATGGTGTGCTTGAACTCGGTGTTGCGTGTAGTGCAAGTTATTGAATTATTTTGAAGAAATAACACACTATGAAATCTTGGGGTGTTACACTATATATATAATACTATATATATAAAATCATGATATTTAATTCCATTATATCAGTGAGTAATAAATTTACACAATAAATCCCATATTTTTTTAGAATTTCTTTTTTACTCTTATTAAATTGACTTTTTTCATCCTATGAAATGATGAGTGAATGTGCGATAGAGGTAATAAAATTCTTAAAAATAATATTTTTATGTGACTCAAAGATTGAGAAGAAATGATAAAGTGTGAAAAATGTGTGTATTAGATAAAATTGTGAGAAAGTGAATGAAGTAATAACAACATGATTAAAATTGATAAAATTATTCTAAATTGGATTCATTTGAATTTGGTTACTTCAAATTTTTTTCAAGAAAGAAGGGATTATTATGGGATAACTGAGCCTTTCTTAAAGTATGTAGTTTTGATAGTATATTGTTAATATGCAAAATAGCATTATTTTAACATTTTATTTTTTAAATTATTTATACATATATTAATATAGGTATTTTGGTTTAATACTAGTGATTCTAATTTACCTTAAGTAAAGGAATCAAGGGATGATTTCATAAGAGATCCATTTCTCTAGTTATTATAAAATACACGATGAAGAGTGATGAAAAAAATCATCTATAAGGGAATTTGATCAATGAATCATAAGAATATTTAATAATTATCTAAGATTCATTGGGTTGGAGCGGTTGTTTTCATATTTAATAGGTGATGCATTAAAATAAAAATTTTCTATAAGGAATCATATTCATGTTATCAAGGATGTCGCACATAGGGTTGGGTGTATGATATCTTTTGAGGCACGAAATGAATAATTTAAATTTTGAAAATAAACTATTTTAAATAATAATTTCAAAACCCTATAATATTTTCAAAAAAACAGGTAATACAATAAATAAACATTGAGTTACCTCAAATATATCTCACATAACATAATATCTTATTATTAGATTTATATTGAAGTATAGAGTGACTAAATTAAGAAAATTTACATCACACACAATCAGATTAACTATGTAATTAAATAAAAAATATAATTAAAAATAACCTTCATTCAAGAAATCAATAGTTTGAAAAAATATATTTTTTATAATTTCAGACCTAGAAAATAACATAACATTAGGGTTGAAAGAAGAGATGAAGTATTCTGAACTTACCAATTTGACATTCAATAAGAATCAAATGAAAAACATATGGTATGAATGATTTATGTGGATAGGAAACAAAAACTAATGTCATAGGTTAGTGTTTTATACATTGATAAAAAATGGAAATGAATTATGGTATTATATATGACCCATTTCGAAGACACCGATTTGTTGTTCAAGAAACCAAATGAAAAGTGAAACAAATGACAGATCTCCACACATAGGGAAGAAGATAGAACTACTCATAAGAAAAAATGTTGATCGATTTTGGAAATGATAAGGTGTTACCCACACTGGTATTTGTGAGAACTCTATATGAATATTTTTTTAAAACCGTCGGTATTAGTTTATCTATCCCAACTGGGTTTTAAAACTATTGGGATAGACATTATATAATTAGTTTATCTCAGGGGTTTTCTAAAACATTTGGATTGGACCCTCTAAACCAATGGGTTTTTAAAACCTTGGGTATAAGGGTGTGGGTATATAAAATCTTTCCAATAGTGGACTCATAACCTTATTGGATTATATTAAGTGTGTTTTTATGTAGTAAATCATGATTTATTGTGTATTAAAATATGGGTTTTCATATTGAGAAAGGGATTATGGAAATGTTCTGAAGACATATAAAAATCACTCATCCCTATAAGATGTTAATATCCACTATATTGAAGACTAATATTCCCAATTTTATGAAAAGATAAAGATAAATGAGAAGATTATTTTTTATTTCTTTGTGGGAAACATATCCCTTAAATGCTATTCCAAAAATGAAGCTCACATGCTACCTTTTAAATCCATCTTCCACAAGATATGATTTATTAAACTTCTAGTTTATAATTAATCTTCCTATTTAAATAAATGTCACACCATAAAATTCATTTGATTATAACATTAGTTCATTACCTTGTGTGTTTTTGTTAGATGAATATAAGTACCAGTCTAGTGATGTCACCTAAGGCTAAACCAAGAAAGATACCAACAATAAATCCAAATAAGTCAAAAATATCACTATTAGGATTTTTTTTCCTTAAAAAGAAAACAATATGTTAGTATAATGTGTTTAAATACACGATTCTATATCTTATGAAATGTAGGACATGGAAGGTCTTCATACACTAGTCAAACTAGTGAGAAAAAAATATCATGAAGGGGTGGATTTAACTCCTCCTCCAAACATCATTTGGGAAACCCAAATTTTGAACATTTAATATCATAGGAGCATAAAAATAACACCTTAAAAACTTTTCATCATGGTTTTCTTCCAATTAAAGGATAATAGAATAAAAAGATGCATCAAATATTAGGTTTTAGTATAGACTCTTAGTGGACCTTTATTTAAAGGGTATGAAAATGTAATAGCTAGAGAGAGTTAAATTTATATAGATATTTATCAATATTTTCATTGTATTTTCGTAATTAAAAATATGTAAAAAGTATAAAGGAACTGTATAATTGAAAAATTCATGAAAAAAGTGTTCTAGATTTCATTTTCAGATATTAGGGTTTAACCTACAACATAGACATAAGGGTCAAACATGAACTATTGTTTGGAACATTTATAGGGAATATTTAGCATAGCCTGGAAATTATTCTCTCTCTATTGAAATATCATAGTTTATTTTAATAGATTTATACATTATCTTAGTTACTAGAATATTTAATTAAATGTATAAAAGATAAATATTAGTAAACACTATCATAACAAGAAAAATAATTTGGGAAGGAAGAAGCCATAAGAATCACTCCCAAAATAACAACAGTGATGGATCTAAATTATAAATCTTGTAGATTTGATTCAAATTAACATATTTAGAAACACAAAAAAATGTCCAAGTCATAATGAAAATACATATTATATAAATTTTTATATGATTAACTATAATTTTGAAAGCATAATGAATGTGGTTTATTTTTTCTGGAATGAATAGTTTCTAAGATATGTCATTCATACTCTGAAGAATAATCCATTTTCACTACTAGATATTTTAAATATCAATGAGCCAAGATTGAATAAATTCACTAATTATATCACTTATCAATAAATATTATGGTAAAATATCTAAAATTGTTTTTCTGATGATTATATCTGATGGATGCGACATGAACAGTGGGTAAATTTGGATAATTGTAAGACACATGTACCATCTATTTTTCTACTCTAACTAATGATGAAAGAGAATAATAGAAAGTAATTCCAATCATAATTGGATATGTAGTTGAATATTAGATATCCTAAAATTTATTTAATCATTTACATATAGAAATATTGGGATGACTGAATGAGTAGGTAACGACCCCAATTACTTCAATTAACACCAATAAAAATATATGTTATTATAAATCAATCCAAAAATTAATATAATAATCCCAAAGGAAACTTTTCACAATATAAGGATCCAAAATAGGCTCCCAATATGGCATAAAATCTAGAAGATCTTATTTCCCCATCACTGATATGGCATGAATCAATTATCCCAAGAAAATTCACATTGATGATGAATTCCATTAAACCTTGATCAAGTTCATCCATTGAACCGATCCATTTATCTTTCTTTCCTTCAAAAATTTTTCATTTTTGATATAATTGATTGTAGTAAGAAATGTATTATATAATAAAGTTTCAATTATTTCCATGTTTTCTAAAATCTCATATACAAAATGTAATATACAGTTATCACTTATCCATGCTATTATATTCTTTTATCTCTATCAAAGAAATAATAAAATCATTTCTAAACATCCTTATCAATGACCTTGAGGTGTTGTTTTACCCAAAAAACCTATCTGTCAATCCATAAGGTTATTTTTATTAGAGTATACCTTTAATAATCGAAAATTTTCATATATAGATATTACATTTATGTAAATGAATATTATTTACATAACATAATGATCCATTCTATAATTTTATTGTTCCAATATCATTGGAAACATTGAAAAATATAATCTAGTTCATAATGGTACTACATAATCTTTGATTTATGTCTTTGTAACTATCCCCTGTCTTAGAAATATCATACGTAAACCATTTATTCATAACCATGGAAATCATACATAATAAAGGGAAACCTCTGATTCTCATTAAGAATAAAAAATTAGGTATCAAGGATTATACAAGAATAACACGAGAAAATATGAATGAAACCAAGATATTAACATTTTAAAACCATACCCTATATATCATAGACCATATTCATAATTCATGAAATAACTCTAGACACTTTATAAGAGCTGAATGATAAATGAATCAATGAATTTGTTCCATTAGAGAATAATATAAGTATAATACATGGAATTGTGTCATAAAAATAAGAATAGATAATAATTTTATTTGTATTCAAGGATCATTTACAATATTATCATTTTGGAATGGGTTCACTCCCCAAACCATCATAGTTGTAACACCCTGATATTTTATGAGAAGTATATATATATATATATATATATATATTATGTCTTATTTATACGCAACATCAAATAAATCTTTCATTACATACAATACTATCTTGTCTTGCATTACACGCAATCACGACCTTCCACGATAGCGTGTGTGGTACGTAATACTGAGTTTCACTAAACAACGATATACTATTTAAATATTATTAAAACTAGCCGTTATGAATAGTAATACCCACTTTTTGAAATTTTATAAATTTTATCTTTCAAAATGGACTTAATTTTTGGATTCGGAATATCGAAATTAGCCTTGGATGAAATTTTTGTATTTTTCTGAAAACTTTCAATATTTGATTAATAGTGAAAACACTCGGTTACTATTTAAAAACCACTTTTATTTATTTAATTATTTATTTTATATAAATTTATTTTAAGTCAAAATTGATACATAATACCTATACAAGTTCAATGTAATTCATTGGAGTCAGTTTATAATAAGTTTAGATATATAAAAAATTTATTGAACTTTTCACCGTCTTTTACCCACCTCCTAGGAGAATTTGCAAATGTTCATAAAACATTATTTTACCGCTTCTGGGAGTGGAATTTCAAAAATCTGAGAGACACAATTAATATAAAGGAGTAAAATTTTGTTTAATAAGATAAAAATAATTGTTTGTGAATAGTAACCTTTTACTTTTTTTACTGTAGTTAAAAGTAAATAGGGTATCTAAAGGTAAAAATGGTATTATTATTAACCTAACACATGTCCTAATTCTATTGGATAAGTTTAATTCGACCAAAAACAATCTTAGGAATAAAATATGACCATTTAGGTCTACATGGATTAGACTAGGACATTTAATATTATTTTATTTAAAGAAGAGTTAAAATAGTTTAATAACTAAAACATTTTTAATACAGGGTTATAAATAAGATAAATTCTACTAAAAATATTCATTAAAAACATAACAATATTTCCTAAATAATGGTATTTTATTTATAATTTTTAGACTTTAAATAATTTAATTTATTTATGACACAATGATGATGCAGTAATTACGTTATTAATGAAATATTAACATAATTGATATTATAAATACCCAGATAAATGTAATTTGAAACTTTTTAAGGATTAAACTAATTTTATAGGTTAATATGACATATTAGTATTGATTTAATTAACTTTGTTATAACTAATAATGTTGTTATGATTTTCACAAAAATCAATTACCAAATAGTGTCAAAATTGACATAAAATAGTTTTTAAAACAAATATTATATTATTAATTGTTATTTTATTCCTAAAAATCTTAGGTTCGCCCAAATGACTTATATAAGGTTATATGAATTAATAATTAACCACTTGGGGTTCTTTTGGCTTGTTATAGTATGTTGTTTAACCATATAGTGTAAGAAAACAAGAAGACACGGTAAACATTAAATTATTTAACTTAGAGGTAAATCTAAATGATAAGGTTAAAATAGTAACCCAAAACTTGTCTAAATTCTATTGGATTAGAGGATTTCGACCCATCCCCACCTTAGCTTCTAAATAAATCAATTGTTTGCTACTAAAAACCGAATATGACTTTATAATAAAATAGTACTTCAAGTTTTTCCTAAGGTGCCCCTCTCCTCCCTTATAAAAGGACACCTCCTCCCTCTCCTCCTCACACCACATTGAGCCTTCATGCTCGGCCAAACCCTGTCAATTTCACTTCTCCACTTCCCAAGTAATATTCTATAGGTTCTGGTCTTCTTCAAAGACCAATTTTAGTGCCCTAAGAGGAGGTTTCAAAGATGTGTGTCGAAGAAGAGGTAATATCCGTTACCGATTCTTTCAAATTTATTTCTTATTCTACTTCCTATTCATTAGTTGTTTAATTATGAATTAATAACATCAGTATCACTCATATATTTATGTGTTATTATAAATACGAAACAACCATATTTCACCTTCTATCCATCCGACGGAAAATGAAATCATCGCATGTGCGTACGTACAGAATACCGTCTCCACGCCGTGGTGTAATCTGTTTTCCACCACCACCTTACTTGGATGTGTATAATGCTGTAAAGAATAACGATATATGATTATTTTAAATTGATATTGATTCTTAAATAGTATACATACACTTCAATACAATTCCACGATCATGGGAAGGATATCATCGCTCCTGCGTACGTATGACCTACCGTCTCCACGATGTGATGCGACTCGTTCAACATGATCTTCAATGCTTAATGATTATATAAATGAATTGAATGAATAAATATGATATATATTTTACAATAATACCATTCTATAAATGAGGTATCTATAACCTAAAAAGAATAATATGAATTTATTCCACAAAACATGCATAAGAACAAAAAGCAATAAACACCCGAATAACAAGTAGCAATAAAATATTACTAAAAAGAATTTACAAATATGACAATATATGATATCATAACAATGACTATGATTCTGAAATAAGTCAATGAAATTATTTAAATTATTATACAGGTGGTTCGGACATGTACGAAGCAAATCGGACCTAAGGTAAGGGAAAATCTCACAATCTCATTTTTATCCGAGATTGTTTATACTTCAGAATTTACTAGGGAATATTTATCATCCACATCCATGTTTCCTTAGTATGTAATATAATTTCCATCCACCTAAAATTGTTTAAATCTAATTTTACCCATTGGTGAGTTTTTAGTAAAATATATGAAAGGAATCTTTTGTCGTTTTTAGTATGAGGTAATTTTGTGACTTTTCCAGCCAAAGTATGAGAAATTTTTTTTTTAACATATACGGACTAAATGGAATTTTAGGACATTATTTCCATGAAGATTACTTTAAAAGTTTTCAAGTTTATTTTTAATTAACTTTTTTTAGTTTAAAATTATATGACATTTTAAGAAAGGAAAAAAAAATTGAAGTAGAAAGGGTATTTTCCTCAAGAATGGAGTTCAAGCATTTTATCAAAATTATTTTCCATATAAGATAATATAGGGTTATTTTTCTATCACTATTTTTACATTGATGTGATTATGTTATGATGGAATTATTTTTATGATGTTCTTTTATCTTATATGGATTATGGAATGATGTTTAAGAATCCCATTTTTATTAAATGGGTTATGCTATAATGTTTGATTTATGATCTTGTGGAACACATAAGAATGGTATAATTATGAGATGGGTGGGACCTATATCTCCCTCCAATGAATTAGGTAAATATTTTTATCTCATGAGATAGACATGGCTAGAATGGAACGTTAAACCGGTTCAGTGATACAGGACCGGAACGAGGAGTGAACTCGGTTCAGAAATGGACTTTGTCTGCTATGATAGTCTTGTAAATGAGTCATGACTAATATGAAATGATTTTCTATGATTATTTGTGTATTCCACAATGTTTCATGTTTTAAGTTATGATTATTGGGATTACATTTCACTATAATGATTTATCCCATGTTATGATATTATGATTTCTTTTGCAGGTTAAGGTTTTCCAAATGTTATGTTCTTATGAGTATGATATGAATGATATTTCTTTTGTTTACCCTTATTGAGAATTTGAGCTCAGCCTTTTGTATGTTTTCTTTTCCCGAGGTCAGGAAGAAGGGTATTAAGTATGATATTCCAAAAAAAGGTATTCTATATATGATGAAATAAATGGGAGACGATGTATATTCTTTATGAACCAGTTGTTTATGTTTCCCAGTTTCTAAAGACACTATACCTATACGGTCCTACTGTGGTTTTGTTATATATTGTAATAAGTGTGCTTCATTTTTTAAGTAATAACAATGTATGTAAAGTATGGGTCGTTATAGTTGGTATCAGAGTAAAGGTATAGTCAACCTTTGGAAATTAGGATGTGAAAGCCTTAGTAAGAACCCTAAGGATATATCTAAGCATAGAACAAAATATTAGTGTTTTAGAAATGGCCATTAACAACCTATGATAAGACCTTAAGTGTGAAATTTTATTCTTGATTATGTAGTTTTCATATTATAATTAGTGTTGCTCACACTATTCATCTTGGTTTTAGTCAATGTATGGAACCCGAAAGAACCGTGTTAATGCGGAATGAAACGGGAAATGCAATGATTGTCCCCCTGAGCAACCAAACATTATGGGAGTTGTAATGGAAAATATTGTAACCATGATCACAGAACATTCTCAAGATATGAATCATGCAGGACTTCCAAATGAGCAAAAGAATGAGTATCATTATGTTGAATCTTTCATGAGGCAGCATCCGCCGTCATTCAACGGGTCTTCTGATCCATTAGTTTCTGAAAAATGGATCAGTACCACTAAAAAGATATTTTCAGTCCTTCAATGTTCTGAGCATGATAAAGTCATCTTAGCAGTATATCGTTTGGAAGGTGAAGCTGATCAATGGTGGAATCTTATTAAGAATACGAGGCAAAGGGATGAAATTGGGTCCATGTAATGGGACGAGTTCAAGAAATTATTTTTCAATATATACTTCCCTCGTATTCTTCGAACAAAGATAGAGAAGGAGTTTCTTGAAATGAAGCAAAAGGATGATGAATCAGTTGGTACCTACGAAGCAAATTTTACAAGACGTGCAAGGTACGCTTCCAGAATTATTATCCAACCTGAGTGTAAGATCGATCGATTCTTTAGTGGCTTAAAACCAAGTCTTCGAAGGGCATTAGACTTAAGGGATTTCAATATCTATGAGGAAATCGTTTGATGTGCTCTCAAGGATGAGATGGATATTGGAGTAACCCATCAGTCATATGCGTTTGATAAGAAGAGGAAAATGGTATTCAAAGAGAAATCTGAAGACCACACTAAAAAGAAGATGATTTTTCCCTTGTGCTCAAAGTGAGGAAGGAAACATGGATGGGGTTTTCTTAAAGGGACAAGTAAATGTTTCAAATGTGGAAAAGAGGGTCATCGGGCATTTGAATGCCGCAATGATGGGAAGAAGATGTCTAGTGATGCAAACGAAGAAAAGTCTACACAGAGTGCACCTCCTACACTTCAATGTTACAAGTACAAGGAAATGGGGCATTATGATAATCAATGCCCTAATCCAAGGGTTTTTTATGATGATTGACGTCAAAAAAATCTTAAGTCCAAAGACAAAGGAAAGTCACATGCAATTTCTATTAGCAATGCGGAGTATGATAACGAAGTGGTGAAAGGTACACTTACCATCCACTTTAAAGTAGCAAATGTTTTTTTTTGATTTTGGATCCACCCACTCTTTTATTTCTGAAGAATTTTCTAAGGGTATCACCATATTACCTCAGCGGTTAGATATTGAGTTAGCTGTAACAACCCCTAATGGCACAACAGTCGCATCAAAAGTATATAATTCTTCTCCGATTGAAGATTGTGGGAAAGTGCTTCCTGCAAATCTTGTGATCCTTCCTATAGTGGAATTTGATGTGATTCTTGGCATGGATTGGCTATCATTATATGGATCTCATATCAATTTCCAAAGAAGGGAAGTCACATTTTATATTCCAGATTAATCTACGATCGTCTATCGATGCAAGGATGAACATAACCTTCTGGTGGAAATTTCTTCCATATTATGGGTCTTGATTCCACTAAATGAAGGTTATTTATCTCAAATTGTTGGAGAGAAACTCACGATTAAAAATATGCCCATTTTATGGGAGTTTGATGATATCATCCGGAGGAATTGACAGGTCTTCCACCAAATCTTGAAGTTTAGTTTTTAATAGAACTCATACCGGGTGATATGCCTATTTCAATGACACCTTATAGAATAGCCCCAATTAAGTTGCAGGAATTGAAGAAGCAACTCCAAGAGAATCTTGATAAAGGATTCATATGCCCTAGTGCGTCACCTTGGGGAGCACCTATTCTGTTTGTTAAGGAGAAATATGGATCAATGAGACTCTACATTGATTATCAAGAACATAACAAGATCACTATCAAGAACAAATATCCTCTCCCAGACATTGATGACTTATTTGACCAACTATGCGGAGCTCAATAATTTTCCAAGATTGATCTCTATTTAGGGTATCATCAATTAAGGGTCAAAAGGGAGGATATACCAAAGACGGCTTTCCGTACAAGGTATGGACACTATGAATTTATAGTGATGCCATTTGGTTTTACTAATGCCCATGCTATCTTCATGGATCTGATGAATAAGGTCTTTAGAGACTATCTTGATCAGTTTGTGGTATTCTTTATAGATTATATTCTTGTCTATTCAAATAGAAAGGAAGAGCATGAAGATCACTTGAGAATTGTATTAATGACCCTGAGAAAGGAGATGTTTTATGCCAAATTTACCCAGTGTGAATTTTGGCTTCAAAAAGTTTCATTTTTGGGTCACATAATCTCAAAAGAGGGGATATTTGTGGATTCAAAGAAAATAGAGGTTATCAAAAGATGGTCGAGACCAACAACAGTAACTGAGATTTGCAGTTTTCTTGGTTTGGTAGGATATTATTGACGTTTTGTGAAATATGTTTCACGATTATCTAATCCACTCACTAGGTTGACTCGAAAAGGAGTTAAGTTCGTTTGGATGGAGGAATGTGAAGAGAATTTCAAGGAGTTAAAAATAAGGTTATCTACTGTACCTGTGCTCACACTTCCTTCTAGTGGATAAAGGTTTGTGATCTATAGTGATGCATCCAAGAAGTAATTGGGGTGTTTTCTCATGAAAAATGATATGGTGATAGATTATGCCTCACGACAGTTTAAAATACATGAGAAAAATTACCCAACTCATGATTTGGAGTTAGCTGCGGTAATCTTTGCATTAAAAATATGGAGGCATTATATTTATGGTGAAAGGTGTGATATTTACACTGATCATAAAAGTTTAATGTATATTTTCACACAAAAGGAGCTGAATATGCGCCAAAGATGATGGTTGGAGCTGATTAAGGATTACGACTGCTCAATTCATTATCACCCTTGGAAAGCAAAAAAGGTCACAGATGCATTAAGTCGACAAGACCATGCTAGATTATCCATGATGAGGATTATAAAAGATCGAATATTTATGGATTTACAAAGGATGGATCTTGGAATTATAATGGAAGGGGAAAAATCGTATCTTTCTCAAATGAATGTTCAACCATCTATACATGTGATGATTAAATAGGCACAGAAAGAAGATGTAGAGTTACAAAAGAAGGTGAGAAATATTCCTGAATTCAACCTTGATTGTGATGGGATAATAAGATTTAGGAATCGGGTTTGTGTTCCTCCCATCCCAGAATTAAAGAAGGAGCTGCTGGATGAGGCTCATAGTACTTCATTCACTATTCATCCTGGAATCACGAAGATGTATAGGGACCTGAAAGAGTACTTCTGGTGGGATCGAATGAAAAGAGATATTTCTGAATATGTCTCTCGATGCTTGGTTTTTCAGCAAGTTAAAGCTGAGAGACAAAAGTCTAAGGGGATGTTACAACCATTACCCATACCCGAATGGAAATGGGAAAACATCACTATGGACTTTGTCACCGGACTTCCGAAAACATCCAAAGGTAATAATTCTATCTGGGTAATAGTTGATCGTCTTATGAAGTCAGCACACTTCATTGCTATTAGAGAAGATTTCTATCTAGATTATCTTTCCAAGATATATGTAAAGGAAGTTGTAAGATTCCATGGTGTACCACTTTCCATTATATCTGATCAGGATCTGAGGTTTACCTCAAAGTTTTGGCAATGTTTTTAGCATACTCTGGATACAGAGTTGAGTTTCAGCACTTCTTATCATCCTCAGACAGACGATCAGTCAGAGAAAACAATTCAAACTCTATAAGATATGTTAAGAGCTTGCTCTATAGATTTCAAAGGGGGTTGGGATCAACACCTACCTTTAGTGGAATTTTCTTATAATAATATCTTTCAATCCAGTATTCAGATGGATCCTTATGAAGCTCTCTATGGAAATAAATGTCTAACTCCAACTTGTTGGGATAAAGTTGGGGAAAGAAAGATATTAGGACTTGGTCTTGTTGATGAGATGGCATAAAAGGTCCAATCTATTCAAAAACACATAAGAGCAACTCAGATTCGACAAAAAAGTTATGCTGATAACCAAATAAAAGACCTAGATTTTGAAGTGGGTGATAAAGTGTTCTTACGAATATCTCATTGGAAGAGATTAATGAGATTTGGAAAGAAGTGCAAGTTGAGCCCTAGGTATATCGATCCATTCGAAATATTGGATCGTGTTGGGAAAGTAGATTACCGATTGGCGCTTCCACCGAATCTCTCTCAAGTTCATGATGTGTTCTATGTATCTCTCCTGAGAAAGTACATACCTGATCCTTCACATGTACTCATCTCAAAAGTTGTACCACTGGAGCAAGATCTTTCTAATGAAGAACAACCGATAGAGATTCTGGATCGTAGCGAAAAAGTCCTACAGAACAAGACCACTCACTTGGTGAATGTTTTATGGAGGAACCACCAATTAGAATAAGCTACATGGGATCTTGAGGATATTATGAGGGAGAGGTATCCTCATCTGTTTGTTACAATGTGACGAATTTCGAGGGAGAAATTCATTTTAAGGGGGGTAGAATGTAACACCCTGATATTTTATGAGAAGTATATATATATTTTTTATTTATTATGTTATACGTAACATCAAAGAAATATTTCATTACACACAATACTATCTTGGCTTGCTTTACACTCAATCGTGACCTTCCACGACAGCGTGTGTTGTACGCAATACCGAGTTTCACTAAACAACGATATGCTATAAAAATATTATTAAAACTAGCCATTATGAATAGTAATACTCGCTTTTTGATATTTGATAAATTTTATCTTTCAAAATGGAATTCATTTTTGGATTTAGAATATCGAAATTAGCCTAGGGTGAAATTTTGGTATTTTTCTGAAAAATTTCAATTTTTGATGAATAGTGAAAACACTAGGTTACTATTTAAAAACCGAATTTTTATTTAAAAAATTAATTATTTTATTTAAATTTATTTTAGGTAAAAATTGATACATAATACCGATATAAGTTCAATTTAATTAATTGGAGTCATTTTATAATAATTTTAGATATATAAAAAGTTTATTGAACTTTTCACCGTCTTTTACCCACCTCATAGGAGAATTTACAAATGTACATAAAACTTAATCTTACTGCATCTATGAGTGGAATTTCTACACTCTAAGAGACACGGTTAATATTAAGGAGTAAAATGTGGTTCAATAAGATAAAAATAATTTTTGGGGAATAGTAACTTTTTACTTTTTTTACCACTGTTAAAAGTAAATAGGGTAATTAAGGGTAAAAATGGTATTATTATTATCCTAAAACATGTCCTAATTATATTATATAAGTTTAATTAGACCAGAAATAACCTTAGGAATAATATATGACCATTTAGGTCCACTTGGATTAGATTAGGACATTTAATATAAGTTTATTTAAAGAAGAGTTAAATAGTTTAATAACTAAAACATTTTTAATACATGGTTATAAATAATATAAATTAGACTATAAATATTAATTAGAAAGATAAAAATATTTCCTACATAATGGTATTTTATTTATAATTTTTATACTTTAAATGATTTAATTTATTTATGACACAATGATGATGTAGTAATTACCTTATTAAAGAAATATTAACATAATTGATATTAAAAATACCCAAATAAATGTAATTTGAGACTTTTTAAGAATTACACTAATTTTATAGGTTAATATGACATATTAGTATTGATTTAATTATCTATTTTCGAACTAATAATTCTGTTATGATTTTCACAAAAATCATTTACCAAATAGTATCAAAATTGACATAAAATAGTTTTTAAAACAAATATTATATTATTAATTGTTATTTTATTTCTAAAAATCATAGGTTCATCCAAATGAATTAGATAAGGTTATAAATGTTTATAATTAACCACGTGGGGTTCTTTTGTCTTGTTATAGTAATTTAATTAACCATATAGTGTAGGAAAACAAGAAGACACGGTAAAAGTTAAATTATTTTACTTAGAGTTAAATCTAAATGATAAGGTTAAAATAGTAACCTAAACTAGTCTAAATTCTATTTGATGAGAGGAGTTCGACCCATCCACACCTTAGCTTCAAAATAAATCAATTTGGAGCTATTAAAAACCAAATATGACTTTATAATAAAATAATACTTTAAGGTTTTCCTAAGGTTCCCATCTCCTGCCATATAAAAGGGAACCTCCTCCCTCTCCTCCTCACACCACTTTGAGCCTTCAAGCTCGGCCCACCCCTGCCAATTTATCTTCTCCACTTCCCAAGTAAAATTCTAGAGGTCTTGGGCTTCTTCAAAGACCAATTTTAGTGCCCTAAGAGGAGGTTTCAAAGAGGTGTGTCGAAGAAGAGGTAATATCCGTTAGTGATTCTTTCAAATTTATTTCTTCTTATACATCATCTTATTTAGTTGTTTCATGATGAAGTAAAAACATCAGTATCACTCATATACTGATGTGTAATTATAAATATGAAATAACCCTATTTCACCTTCTATCCATCCTACGGAAAATGAAATCACCGCGCGTGCGTACGTACGAAATATCGTATCCACGCCGTGGTGTAATCTGTTTTCCACCACCACCTTACATGGATGGGTATAATGGTGTAAAGGATAACTATATATGATTATTGTGAAGTGATATTTATTATGAAATATTATACATACACTTGAATACAATTCCATGATCATGGGAACGATATCATCGCTCATGGGTACGTATGGCCTACCGTCTCCACGATGTGATGCGACTCGTTCTACATGATCTTAAATGCTTAATGATTATATAAATGAATTGAATGAATAAATATGATATATATTACACTAATAAAATTATGTAAATGAGGTATCTATAACCTAAAAATAAGAATATGAATTTATTCGACAAAACACGCATAAGAACAAAAAGCAATAAACACCCGAATAACAAGTAGCAATAAAATATTACTAATAAGAATTTAAGAATATGACCATATATGATATCATAATGATGATTATGATTATGGAATAAGTCAATAATAATATTTAAATCATTATACAGGAGGTTCAGACACGTATGAAGCAAATCGGACCTAAGGTAAAGGAAAATCTCACAATCTCATTTTCATCCGAGATTGTTTATACATCATAATTTACTGGGGAATATTTATCATCAACATCTGTGTTTCCTAAGTATGTAATATTATTTCCAACCACCTAAAATTGTTTAAATACAATTTTACCCATTGGTGAGTTTTTAGTAAATGATATTAAAGGAATCTTTTGACTTTTTTAGTACGAGGTACTTTTTTAACTTTTCCGGCCAAAGTACGAGAAGAATGTTTTTTTAACTTATACGCCCTGAATGGAATTTTAGAACATTATTTCCATGAAGATTCCTTTACAAGTTTTTAAGTTTATTTTTAATAAACTTTTTTATTTGAAAATTTATATGACATTTTAATAAAGGAAAAATGTTTTTGAAGTAGAAAGGATATTTTCTTCAATAATGGAGTTCAAGCGTTTTATCAAAATTATTTTCTATCTAAGATAATATAGGATTCTATTTCTATACCTATTTTTACATTTATTTGATTATGTTATGATGGAATTATTTTTATGATGTCCTTTTATCTTATATGGATTGTGGCATGATGTTTAAGAATCCCATTTTTATTACATGGGTTATGTTATGATGTATGATTTATGATCTTGTGGAACACATAAGAATGGTATCATTATGAGATGGTTGGGATCTATATCTGCCTCCAATTCATTGGGTAAATATTTATATCTCATGACATAGACATGGCTGGAACGGCAAGTTAAATGGGTTCAGTGATACAGGACTGGAACGAGGAGTGAACTCGGTTAAAAAATGGACTTTTTCCGCAATGGTAGTCTTGGAAATGAGTCTTGACTAATATGAAATGATTTTCTATGATTATGTGTGTATGCCACAAAGTTTCATGTTTTATGTTATGATTATCGGGATTACATTTCACTGCAATGATTTATCCCATGTTATGATATTATGATCTCTTTTGCAGGTTAAGATTTTCCAAATGTTATGTTCTTATGAATATGATATGAATGATATTTGTTTAGTTTACCCTTACTGAGCATTTGAGCTCACCCTTTTCTATGTTTTCTTTTCCCCATGCCAAGAAGAAGGGTATTAAGTAGGATATGCCAAAAAAGGGATTCTAGATATGATGAAATAAATGGGAGACAATGTAGATGATTTATGAACCAGTTTTTTATGTTTTCCAGTTTCTAAAGACACTATACCTATACGTTCCTACTGTGGTTTTCTTATATGTCGTAATAAGTGTGATTTAATTTTGAAGTAATAACAATGTATGTAAAGTATGGGTCGTTATAATAGTAGTCAAGGTTCACTCCCAAGACTATCATAATGGACTAATTCTCTTTCTAAACTATGTTTCACATCCCATTCTAGTCCTATTTATCACATGATATGTCACTCTTTAGCCAATAAATTGAATAGATATATAGGTCCCACCAATCACATATTTAAAATCCTATATATGTGTTCCATGAAATCATAAACAATTAATAATATCAGTTACCATTACAAGATATGTGTTTCATAAACATTTCATCATTGAATAACCAATAGAAAAGGAATGGGTTTCATAAAAACATTCCATAATTAACACAATCCATCTAATGAAATAATATTCATTGTATAATTGAAAAATATTCCCTATAAATCATAATAACCCTTCAAGTTTGTTGTCATTGATGAGTTAAAGGATCATTAGAACATTCTTGAGAAAAATAACCTTTCTATTTTGAAATCACTTATTTAAGATCTAAAAATTTTCTAAATATTATGGAAACAAATTTCATTGAAAATAATCATGGTTAATTCTAAATGATTCTTCAAACATTGAGTGTTCATGATGGTGTAAAATTCCATTCATTTCATATAAGTTAAAAAAACCTTTCCATAATTTTTTTGAAAAAGTCACATAGTAATCATTTGTAAAATTTAAAGAAGGTTAATTTTAAAAGAATCTATGGAAATTTCATACATGGTTATAAATTAAATTAAAAAATAGTATCATAATATTAAAAACCTTCATTATTTTTTTAGAAATCATCGTTAAGTAAGATAATGTTTTTTTTTCAAAGAGATAAATTAGGTTGTTTTTCCGTAAAAAGAATATTTCCATTCTCGTGGGTACATAAGGTGATGAAAATGAAATAAAAACATATATTTTCAAGAAATAAATGGATAATAACAAAATTCATGATTATCTCAAGAGTTTTATCATAATATTTCTTTATTATAATTTAATCTTAAATAATTATGATAAATAATGAGTTTATAAGATAAAACTAATTATGTCAGGTTCATCTTATTTAATACATTATAAAACCTCCTATATAATAAATATAGGATTATAATAAATATTATTATAGCAATATAATCATATATATAAAACCATACATGATTTACTTTAGACCTTTTATCAATTTTGTATTAAACATTCATTATGAAAATCACTTTTCCGTGTGATAATTGATTTATTTTTCATGTAATTTTTGGTTTGGTAGTTTTAGTCCTCATACTATGATCATAGTTCCACCATCTACTGAATTTTAATCAAGGTATAAATATCATATATATTAATTTTATTTACATATATATTCATTCCTAAAACTTCGTGATATAAAAATGAATTACACCATTCATGGAGATGGTAATTCGTACTTACGCATGAATATCATTTTCATTTTTCAATAGATAGAATAAAATAATGTAATATATTTATTCACTTTTACAAGATCATTTGTATATCACATATATAAAATATATTCATCATGTTCATCCCCATTACAATCCAAGAAAAATTTAAATGAAAAACAATTCACATCACCCCGTGTAGCTGGTAGTCCACATATACGAATGAGTGATGCTATCATTTCCCAAAGGATTGAATTGTAAGAAGGTATAAAATATATTATAATTACACAAGTATAATTTCTTCATAAATATAAAATATTAATTTTAATATTTTCAAAATACCCATACATAAAATATTATGATCATAAGATAATTGTTTCGCTACATAGAGATGGTAAGCTATACGTATACACGGGTGGTAAATTCACTTCCCATATGATAGGGAAGAGGGTGTATAATTTTTTTCAAAAGAATAAAAATATTTAAAAATAATTTTTATTATGATGTTCTTATTTTAGGAAGAAAATAATATATTTAAATGAGTTAAAATAAAATTTAAAATAAAGTTATTGGTTAAGGAAGTTACATCTTCCTTGAAATAACTCCATTATACCTCTTATAAAGGGTTCTAGGGTTGGAAATTTGGGAAGAAAAAAATCATCTAATGTATCCAAGGGATTGGAGAAGATAAATTGGTAGATTTTGGTTAAGATGGAAGGATTAATGTTGTGTGATGAAGTGAAAGGAGGGTTCCATTTTATAATTGAGGAGTGGGGTGCCCCTGGAATTTCTTAAAAGATTATATTATGTATAAATTAATTTTAACGTCCAAATAAACCTAAATTGATAATATTTGAATATAATTTTAGGATGAGTCTAAATAATATCATATATTAATATTTATTATTGTTTGGATCACTTTTTAATTTTTATCGTTTAGTTTTAACCCACCCTTGTTAACCCTTTTGATAATTACCATTATATTAAAACGTTCTACGCCATCTGGGTTAATAGTGTTACTATAAAATGAAATTGACACATAAATGGAACATTATTGATGTTTAATCCCATATCCCTTTTATTTGGACAAAAAAAATATATTTTTATGAATTTTATATCGTTATTAAAATATTATTTATCATAAAGTATCATTAATATCATTTTAACACTGTTCATTTAATTTAACTTTAGATAAATCCTGAAAAAGGGGGAATTATAATATAATAATTTAAAAACTCCCCATTATGCCATATAGTACTATAAAATTCATGTAACACATTATCTGATTCATATTATATCACTTTAATATTTTTAAAATTAATTATTATATTTTTTTTAATTAAATGAAGAAATATTGCATTGGTGTTTCATAAGAAATTAATTTCATTATATAATTAATAAAAAATAAAAATAAATTTATTTCAGTGAAATAATTTCATAAAACTCAAATTAGAAACATATATTTGTTCATAAGTTTCTTTTTTCCCAATGTCGAAACATAAGAGATATTAAAGACAAAGGGAGTGACATTTTGTAACTTTCTGTGATTTAAATATTATATTGGACATTTTCTTCAAAAAATTTATATTAAAAAATAAACATTAAGAATAAGGTGATAAGGGTTGAATTATATTAAAAAAATAATATTTTTGATGAAAACATATGGTCTTACCAGTTAGTTTTAACAAATATTGACCCGATTTACACTATACCGTGGGGGAATATTTTACCATAATTACAATTAAAATAACGAAAAATAAATGGGGGTATATTTACCAAATTTTAAGATCCAAATTATATACATTCAATTAATTTTATATAATCTAGTACATATAAAATATTTAAATTAATTTTAATGTAAGTACACAAAATTAGATGAGAATTATTTTTTAGGAAAATAAATCTTAAGGATAAAACTTGAATTATTATTATCCTATGCATCATAGAAAATATTAGATGAATGTTAAAACATTTTATTGAAAATATAGTATATAAATTTCATTAAAATAATTCAAAAATAGTTATCAATATAATTTATTAGGATGAAAAAGCATTGAGTAAATAGAGAATAGTTTTTTTTGAACATATCTACTATATATTTTTCAACTGATTTTTATTTAGATTTATAATTAATGGATAAATAGTGAATTTATTATATAAATATTCAAACCATTAGTATTTTTAATTTAATTAGTCATATTCATACCAACCAACCCAAAATATAGTTTATAATAATAATTTAATGGTATATCACAGTTTATTTAAATGTGTTGTTGCGTATTATATAAGTTATCGAAGAAATTAAATTTATTTTAAAAAATAAGTATCTTAAAATTTACGGGTGTAAAACTATACCAATTTAAAATAAAATTTCCCTCAAAATTATATTACTCTATAACAAAGAACTGTGGGTACATATACCTCCCCATATACCTAGGTTCCCACATAGTCTCCCCAAATTGGAGGTTTCACCAAAAAACATTGAGCAACTGAGTGGTATTTTTTTGCATCACATTATATCTATGATCTAAAATCTCCACAATTCATTCACCATATGAAAGATATTTGTCCATATATATAACATCTGAGTTCATTAAATGTAAATTATTAGGTTTTTACTTATTCAAGACAGATACATAGAATACATCAAGAACATGAGGGTGATTCGGCGGGTGCGCAATTTGACAATGTTCCATCATAATACAATCATAATATCAAAAAGACTAATATACCTTGGTTTTAGCTTTAAATTATTCTAAAATATCATTCCCCTCTTTTAGGGAGATCTTCATAAGAATACCTTGTTGCCAACTTCAACTCTAGATCTTTCTGATGAGTCTCATCATAACATTTTTTTATCGTCTTTGATATGGTCTTAGGTGTTTTCGAATGGTTATAACCTTTTCTACAAAATTCTTAGCTATATCAGGTCTCAAAATATATTTTTCTCTAACTTAATTCCAGCACGTTGGATTTATGCACTTCCTACCATAGAGGGCTTCATAATGAGCTATCTGAATGATGGAGTGAAAGTTATTCTTGTAAGAAAATTTTATCAAAGGAATGTGTTAATCCCAACCACCATTTAAATCTATATATAAATCTCTCAACATGTATTCTAGTGTTTTAATGGTCCTCTCAGACAAACCATATACGTGAGGGTGATAATATGTTACGAAATAGAACTCTACATACATAGCCTATATAGGAATTCTCCATATCATTGAGGTGGGCCTCAGATCTTGATCAGATAAAATTTATTGAGTAACACCATGTAATTTTAAAAATTCCTTAGTATATAACCAAGTATGTTGATTAGTAGGGAAATATTATAATGTATATAAATTTTACTAACTTCATAAATCAATCGAATACACACCATATGGCATTACAACCTTTAGATGTTTTGGGGAGTCTGAGGGAAAAAATTCATGGTGGTGTTTTCCTATTTACATTATGGTATGAGTAGAGGTTGTAACATTGACTTAGATGTATATTACATAGAATTAACTATCTGAAATACCAAGACTAAAGAAACATAAACTACAATATCTATCTTTACACTATCCCACTGAAAATACTCTACCAAATTTATATGAATCATTGTACTTATAGGATGAAAAGAGAATAAATAATGATGATATTGATCCAATTTATTCTTCATCAAGCATGGTACTAATGAGACACATACGCATTTCATGAAAAATATTTTACCCTTATAAACAATGACGAACTTAGGAACATTTCCCACATGTTTTTCAGTTATATACCTTGTTTATTTACCTATTTAGTCTTCACATGGATATATGGATGAACAATCATTTGAGAAACATAAGATTTACCTCCATATATCATGATTTAATGATATATACATTATATGTTTATAAATTTCATATACTTTATGAACTTAATTATAGATATGTTAGCATGATCCTTTCAACTCATAGAATGTTTCATCTTGTTCACATTTCATGGGTGTTAATGTATGGAGTATTCATAATCATAAATCATATCCAACCATATTATTTGGTGAATGGTTGTATAGTTTTGATTAAAAATATACTTTATAAATATTTCACTAGTATATATGTCACACATATATTCATACATATTATTCCTTTATTTATTTAGATAAAATAATTACCACATTAAACTCTAAATCAAGTGTCTAGTAATTTTTCACATGGACCATCAAGTTTTAGGAGGAATAAGATATAACCATATTGTTTTGAATGATAATGAACCCTAGTACCTTCATTAATGAATAAACATATATTTAAAATACTTATCCACTACATGGTATTGTAATATTAGGTGAACTTACTATCCTTCTCTTCAGTTCCTTAAAATGTTCCTTTCATTCATCCATATAAAGAAACTTGTATCCCTATCGAGCTAGCATGGTGAGTGGATTCTATAATAGTGAAAAATTATCCACAAGGATCATATAATATCCATAAAATCCATGATAACTATAGATCTCAATCAAAGTGGTTGGTCAAGTCCAATTTTCAATTATCTTTTTCCTTGATGGTTCTACTGATATCCCCTCACATGAGATTATATGTCCCAATAATGAAACATTCCTAATCTAAAATTCACACTTCGTAAATTTTTCATAAAGATTCTCCTTCCTTGGGGTGTTCAACAAAATAATTGAGAAATATTCATTATCTTCCATAATATTTGAATATATTATAATGACGACTAAAAATACTACTAAAAATTGATCAAGGTATTCTCTAAAGTTTTTATTCAATAAATCAATGGAGATTGTGGTGGAATTATTATGACCAAATGGTATAACTATAAATTCATAGTGTCTTTAACCTATATGGGGTGTTGTCTAGGGTATATCGTCCATCTTAACCCATAATTTATGATACCAAGAATGAAGAGTAATCTTGGAAAATTATTTACCTTTATGTATCTGATCAAAAAAGTCCTCAATATGTGGTAGATGATACATGTTCTTCATAGTGTTCTCGTTATGACTAGGATAATAAATTCATATTCGTATTTATCTATATTTATTAATAACAAATTAAAAATGTTCACCCCATGGTGATTTACAAGAATGAATGAATCCCTTATCAAGATTATCCAGGAGTTGAATCAGCAATTCTAACAACTCAATTAGGGCCATTCTATATAGATTCTTGGAAATATGTGTAACACTAGGTTCTATTAAAAACTAAAATTCCCAATTTCATTGAATACCTGAGGATTATTTTTCAAATGAATCAACTAAATGAAAACAAATAATTATATATTTTATTTTGAGTTTATCAAAATACATCTGAGATAAACACACTTTTGAATACGATTCATGTCCCATATGATAGATGTAATTCCCATTGGATGTTAATTTTTTTCATCAAATTGACTGGTGATAATAGGTTGGTTCAAAATATCAAATGTAACAACCCTTCCTGACACTTGATGTGGGATTTATGTAATGAAATCCATTTAATGCCTAAAATAAAATCAAATTAAAGAAGATAAAAATGAAAAGATTTATAGGAAACACAATCCCATAAATTTAAACTTGAGACAAATAATATTCTTGGGAGGCAATCAACAATGCAATCAAGGGTCTTACTTCTAACTAAAAATATAATTTTCTAGGTGGTACTATGACACCCTTATAAATATCATTATATAAAATGGATTGGGTATATATATAATAAAATAAGAGACTATAAGTTTTATAGTTTATGATAAGTGTACCTTTGAATACATAATTATAATACCCCTAATTAAAAATAGTGATCTCATGAGATTTACCTTTTCTCTTTGTTTAAGAGGTTTTCTTCATTGATCATCGTCATTAACTGTTGGATTTGGGAACTTCTTAGAATAATTCTTATACTCCATGTAGTTAAAACACTTGATTGTGGGTAGTGTATTCTGTTGTTTTTTCTATATATTATCATAATTTTCAAAATTATTACCAGTACTTCATCATTCAATTTTCTGATGCCCTTCCTTTCCATTATTTAATCATTTAATAGTTCCCATCAGATAATTTAAAGATATTTCCTCTAATATTTTGAGAATAAAGGAAAGATCATCTTGTCCTCTATATGGTTTTAGAATTTCTATTTAATTCCATTATTATTTTCATTTACAAACCAATATATTGATTGGTAACTCCAATGTCCATCTCAATCTTGATAGCTCATTGAATGATTTCTTCATATCATATAAAACCTATAATGCATAACACCCTTCACATACATAGTTTTAAGACACTAAAGAATACATCATCATTAATTTTAGTTTGTATGATAACACTAAAATCATACCTCACATGTCCTATAAAATTTGACTCATATATATGATGGAATTCATCATCCTTTAGTTTCAGTGAAAAGAATTACTTCTCCATTTTAATATGAATAATATGAGGAAAATACCTATTGATAAATAATATCTTAATGTTGTCTCACTCTATAGATTCAATATCTTCCTTTTTCCTTGTGTTACAAATAATGGTCCTTCATTGATCTACTTCTCCTTCCAAATTCTAAACATCCACAATAATATTCTAATGATTCAAAAACAGTAAATAGGAAATATATTTTCAATTGTACTAATCCATTGTTTAGTGACTTGTAGATTAGTGGGACCACTAAAACATGGTGGATGTTTCCTCATGAAGGATTAAAAATAATTTTTCTACTGCCATTGACTACTTAGAATATTTACATGATTAATATCTTGAAAATGTATTGTGATCATTAAAAAAAAAATTCATTCCAACTCCCATAAAAAATGGGTATTCATGACAAAAATCGAAACATTGTTTATCACATTCAGCATTAACATGACTCCTTTAGGTTAAATCCCATAACTAAAACTATAATCATAGTGTGAGTAATAATAATAATAGTGGGAAGCCACAGAGTAATGAAAAATAATTTATAGGATTTATAAATCATGACACCTTCTTATATGAAAAATTAGGATTAACCCAGGTGATTCATGATCATTAAGAAAACATTAGGATTTTATCCTATAAATATAATTATCCTTGTGGTTATCAGTAAATTTATCTCTTCCTAGTATCCAAAGGTAAACTAAACCTTAATATCATACCAACTATAGTGAATAAAAGTTTTCATACATATATATTACATCTAATTAGATGAATATTCATTACATAACATAATGATCCATAATAGAATCATATATGAATAGAATCATTAGATATATGGAAACATAAACAATTATTTCATAATATTCCTACATCATATCCCATTTTTATCTTCATAACTGTCACCCCTTGGAAATATATCATACATAAAACCTTTATTCATAAGAAAGGAATGTAAATTTTAGAATGGGTAATCGTTGATGCCCATTAAGGGTAAACAAGGGAGATATCAAAGATCATATACGCATATTAGGAGAAGAAGAGTCTAAAAACATGATCTTATCTTTCCAAAACCATACCCTATATATCATAGATCAAAATCATGATTCATATAAGAAATAATTTATGTTTATAAGACATGAATCAAAAAGTAATTCACAAACAAGATCCATGAGATTATATTATAAGCATAAGATATGGAATTGTGGAATACACATAAGAATTGAATTTTCTTCTTAGTAGTCAATGATATTTTATATGAATATAATAGTGGAATTGGTTCACTCCATGTACCATCATAGAATTTGTGGTTTACTCCCAAGACTATCATAGTGGATAAGTCCCTTACTAAACTGGGTTCACTCCCCATTTGAGTCCTATTTGTCTCATGATGTATCAATATTTACCTAGTGCATTTGAGGGAGATATATATCCCACCAATCTTATAATTTAAATCATATAGATATGTGCCACAAGATCATAAACCATTCCTCATATCAAAACCCAATAAAGTAAATTAGTTTCGTAAACATTCCATCACATGAAACAAGTGTAAATTGAATGAGTTTCATAAAAATCATGCAATAATAAGCATAAAACCTATAGAGAAATAATATGGATGTTATCCTTGGTAATATTTCTAGTAAATCATAATAAAAATTTAAGGTTATTTTATTTTATTAATCAAAATATCATTAAATAAGTATTCAGGAAATTAATTATTCCATTTTCAAATTAGTTCTTTAAAATCTAAAAATTTCCCAAATATCATTTCATTGAAAATTTCCATGGAAATATATAAAGTATGATTCAAAACATTGAGTACCCATTAAAGAACTAAATTATGTTCATTATGTATAAGATAAAAAAAATTCCTTCCATACTTTTAGTGGAAATGTCACAAATTACCTCTTTTGGAAAATGACAAGAAGATTCCATTCAATTATTTTTTTTAAATTAAAATATAGGTCAAAATAACATTAAAAATTATTTTAGAATATTAATAAATATAATTTATATATTTTTAGAAATTATGGATATGTTTGAAAATGGGTTTTGATCGAAGAGATAAATAAAATCAATTTTCCTTAAAAAAAGTATTTTCATACTCTTGCGTACATAAGAATGGGAATATGAAACAAAAACTCGTTTTTAAATAAATAAACTTATATGAAGAAATTTAATGAGTATATTTAGATTTTGGTCATAGTATTTCTTAATTATCACTTATTCATAAACAATCCAAACAAATATTAACATTGAAACATAAAACATCGTACATTTCGTTTAAATTCCTTTGTATATTTTCAAAACTCCTATATTATAAATTTTTTATTTTTATAATTATTATTCTAGAAACATAATAATATATTAAAATCTATATATTATTTAATTTTAGATTTTTATATCCAATTTATGAACAATTGTTATTAAAATCCGTATTTTGGTAAATAATTGCTTTCTTTTTCATGTATGTTTTGGTTTGGATGTTTCTATCCTTATAATATGATCATACTTCCACGATTTCTAGAATTTTAATTTGGGTATAAATATAATATATATTAATTATATATATTTATATTTATACATAAATTTTAGGGATTGAAAAATGAATTACACCTTTTATGGAGATGGTTAGTCATAAATAAGGATGAATGTTGTTCCCATTTTTTCAACAGATGGAATGAAATAAAGTGAAATGTTAATTAACTATTTGAAGATTAATATTATACAATATATATCATATATATTAACCAAATTCTTCCTCATTACCATCAATGTAAAATATAAATGAAAAATTAATCACATCTCTTTGTGGTGGTGGTAGTCCATATGCTCGCACGAGCGACATTATCTTTTACCAAAGGAATGGATGTTAGGAAGTTAGGAATGATAGTATCATTCTAGAAGAATACATTTTTCATAATTATCATATATAAATATCATAACCATCATAATACACATCCATACAATATATTGATTAAAAATTAATTGTATCTCTATGTGGTGATGGTAAGTCGTACGTACGCACAATGGATACTTTCACTTTCCATTTGATGGGAAAGAGGGTTTATAATGGTGTTTTAATAATTATGGTAATATTTAATTATATTTAATGTAACTAAAATATTTAATAACAAAATATATTTATATAATTTAAAAATAATAATAGGAAGTGATCAGTTAAGGTTATTACCAATTATTTGAAAGAACTCATTTAGATCTACTCTAAATGTATATTGGGTTTTTATTTTGAAATAAAAAACCTATTGTATGTTTCTATGGAATTGTAGAAGAGAAATTAGAAAATTATGGTTGATAAGGAAGTTTAAATGTAGTGTGAAGAAGATAAAAGAGGGTTCGCTTTTATAATTGAGGGGAGCGGTACTCATGAGATTTATTAAAATAATAAATTAATATAAATTAATTTGTATGTCTAAATTTCTCAAAATTTATAATATTATAGTATAATATTATTATTAGTCTAAATAATATAATAAAATAAATGTTTTACAAATTTGGATCATATTTCACCATTATTGTTTAGTTTTAACACCATTGTTAACCCTTTTGACAATTTGAGTAATATTAAAGTTTCCCACACTTTAATGGTTAATAATGTTACTATAAAATACCAAATAACTAATAATGAACCATGGTAATTTATTAAAATCCAATAGAATTCATTTGAAAAAATATTTTATTTTTATGAATTTTATAAAATTTAATTAATTATTATTTATTTAAAATATCATCAATGTTATTTTTAACACTATTAAATTAATTTAAATTTAAATAAATCAAGACAAAGGGTAAATTAAATATAATGATTTATAACTTCCAAAAAAATTATATAGATCTATAAATTGTTTCAAACACATTAACACAATTTAATTGTATCACATTTAATATTTGTAAAACCATTTATTATATTTTTTATTAAATAGAGAAATACTCCATCTATGTTGCATATGAAATTAAGGTCATTATGTAATTAATATAAATTAAAAATAATTTTTTAAAAAGAAAATAATATCAATAATTTCTAAGTAGACACTTATATTCATTCATAATTTTCTTCCCTATGATGAAACATAATAGTATTAAAAATAAAGATAGTGAAATTTTGTAACATTCAATGATTTAAATATTATAGTTAGTTTTTAAGAAAAATTTTCCATTAAATAAAAAAATTTCAATAATAAGAGGATAAAGGTATAATTACATTCATAAAATAATAATTATGATGATAAATTGTTGCCTTCCCACTTAATTTGACCCAATAATAGCCCGATTTACCCTTTATAGAGGTTATAAATTTTACCACAGTTTCTATTCATAATGTACAAAAATAAAAGGGACCTTTTACCAAATTTTAAAGTCATAATTATAAATATGTATTTCGTTTTATCTAATATAATACCTATTAAGTGAAGAAATTAATTTTTATATATGTTCATAACATTCCAGGGAAACCAATTTTTAAAAGATTAAATTTTTAGAATAAAACTAGATTTATTATAAGACTAAGAATAATAAAAAATATAAGACAAATGTTAACAAACTTTATTGAATATATAATATATATAAATTTCATTAAAATCATTCTAAAATAGTGATGAATTTAATTTACTAGGATATAAATACATTGTGCATATAAAAATAATTTTTTTCATAAGAACATATCCTTTATTTTCAAATTACTTTTATTTTCATTTCAAATTAATTGATAACAAATTAATTAACTTTATATGTTTGTAAACCATACATATTCATAAAATAGTTAGTCATATTCATACTCATTGATCCAAAAACTAGGTGATAATAAATTTTTAATAGTACATTGTGGTTCGTCTAAACATGTTGTTGTGTGTAAATAATGTTATCAAAAAAAATTAAATTTATTTGAAAAAAATATTTCTTAAAATGTAATTTTTTTGTAATACCCAATGAAGAGGTATATGTTCTTACAAATATTTTTAATGTTTCATTCTATATAAACCTCATAAAAATTTATAATAAAATTATTAAAATTATTATATCATTATCTTATCTATATTTACATAATGATGTAGCAATTTTATAACCATTTTCCATCTCATTTCTATCTAACTAGAAATTAAAACATCGCTCATGCTTACAAAAAAACTATTATCTCTGTTAAGTATGGTTTTTTTCATCCTTGTATCTCTTTTATTCTTATATAAATGAATTTAATGAAAATATATGATTTCTATAACATAATTACTATTATATGAATATATGATGTTATCTACATTATTACCCTTCTATCCTTTGGAAAATGATAATATCTCTCGTGCATATGTGTGGACTACCACCTCCATGAAGAAATATATTCACATTTAATTTCTTCATTACATGTATTATAGTAAATATAGAATTATTGAATATATATGTCACATATTATATAACTATGATTCTAAAAAGGTGAATTATTAAACAATCTTATGTTTGATCCATTGAAATGTGGAAGCATTACTCATCCGTATGTATGGAATCACTTGTAAAAAATGTGTTGTAATTCATTTTTCATTTACCTCATATATGGTAACCTATTAATATGTATTTAAAGGATAAATATGATATTTTTTATAATATTTATAATCATTATATGATGAAACAATGGATAGGGTATGAGGACTAGAAGTATTAAACCAAAATATGCAAGGAAAACAAATATGTTTTCTCCAAAATAGGGATTTATATAAACAATTATTAATAAAAGTGTAACAATAATTTTTAGGGGAATGATTAATAGTAGTATATATATTAATATGGTTTTAAAATATATTTATAATAAATCTATATTTCATATACAATAGGTTTTAATGCGTATATAGAATCATCATATCGTTAAGGGTTCCACGCCTCAATATTGTTTTGTTGAAACATGTTTGATGTTATACATCGATTTGTGTTTATAGAGTGTATATAATTATCCTATGATATCTTATATCTTTATTTTTTTTTATATTTATGGTATTTAAATATTAATCTAATTGTATTTCTTTTAATGGTTTAATGAGTCAATAGTTATAAATATAGTTATAATTTATGTATCAATCATATTAACTTTTAGGATTGTTTATGTCATATTTAAATTGAATAAATTTATATGAGACTTATCATTAAAACCATATAAATTTTATTATCCTATTTATATTTCTATTAATATCATCTATTCATAATATTTTCTTCACTTTTTTACTTAAAATTATCATGAAAATGTTTTTAAGATAAGCTGACCTTATTTCTTCTTTTTGGTCAGGAATATTTCCCCTCCATATCCATATTATTCAAAATGTTTTATGAAATTTTATATTCAATACATAAATTTTTGGGAAGGTTTATTTTTACTAATATTTAATTTCTTTACAAATGATTAAAAATAATATTTTACAAATATTTTCGTATAAATCACTTTTGTGTTTTTAAAGAAGTATGGAAGGAATTTTTTCTTCTAACTTATATATTATGATTGGCTTTTACTACCATCATGTATTTTTCTCGTAGTGTATAACTATTTATAGTAAAATCTATTTACCTTATTTTGGAAATTTTCAGTTTTTAAATTCACCAAAAGATATGGTTATTTTCCCATGCTTCAAGTATATTGTTAATTATTTTATAAAATAGATTTTTATATCAATGACAAAATCCCTTATGGATTTTTATGTTGCACAATAGATAAGATCTTAGGATACCGTCCAATTTTTTTATCACGATGGTTTATAATGATTATTTTTTAAGTATAATTTTATGATTTTGTTCCATGCATTAGTTATGTAATAATTAAATATTTATGAAACTCATTTATATTATATGGGTTATACTATGATTAATATTTTCATGATATCATTTAAAACTTATGTATGATTTAAATTATGTGATGGTTGTACTTGTAGTTATATGTCCCTCGAATTAATTAGATAATGTATGAAATCTCATTATATAATATGAAATAGAATGAGTGGTGAACCCTATTTAGTAATGGAATCTTTCCACTGTTATGGTTTTAATAATGATCCTTGACTAAGAAAATATTGGGAATGCGGAGTAAACCTAATCTACTATGGGGATTGATCAACTATAAAAATCATTGAAATTATCCTTAAATAAGGAAATTACTCTCTATGCTTATATGTATTCCAAATAATTATGTATTAATCTTATGATATGTTCTCATGGATCATGATTTATATTTTCTAATTCAACAATCTTAAGAATTATTTCATTTTTATGAGAAATTTACCAACATGACTCGTTGATAATGATCTTTGACTAATTGGGTATGAATTTCATAAGTTTTTCTCACGCTCTCATACCCTTATTCTTATCTTATACTGACTTATAACCATTTATTGATATATCCTATGCTTCCCTTAATGGGAATATAAGAACATAGTTTCTTATGTTTCCTTTCCCTACATTATGAAGAAACGTTTTATGTTGGGAGTGTATAATAAGGGTACCATATGAGAAACAAATTGTGGAAGATATTTAAAATCATTCATGAAATAATTTGATTATAAAAAAAATTTTAGAATTCAACAAACCTTTACTATCCTTGAGAATATATTATTACGATTAAATATTTAATATTTATAAAAAATGACTTAAATTTTATTTATTTATTTTTTTCACCTTATTTTTTATTAATGGAGGGTTGATTTATTTTTAGAGATTATGATTTGAAAAATATTATTAAAAATTATGGGGATAAGTCTAAGTAGATGATATTATCATAAAATTTGGGTAAATTATAGATTATATTGTCTCTAAGTAATGAAATCCCTATATGAAGAAAAATATTTAGATTAAAAATCTAGATAAAATTAACTAATGTGTAATAACCCAAAAAAGGGCGGTTGGTTATTAACTTGTCATTCACACGGTGCATAAAAAAAAGAGCATAATTATACTTTTAGGTTGACATTATTAGGTTATATGATTTAGTTAATTTAGATTCTCTTTGTGAAACATTATGAATTATTAGTGGATATAATAATTGACAACCTATTATGAATGGAATGTGATTTGGGATGAACCTAAAGTTTCATGGGATGAAAGACGGATTCCTAATTTAGGAATTCCAAGATATGATTTTTATTATCATATGATTTCTTAATCTGACTATTTATGTTTGATACTAAAACTATTCTTTTTAGATTAATTAAATAGATATAACAAATATTAATCATGTGAAAAATGAATTTGGTATCAAACAAAATGATCATCTTTAGGAGCAACTATTGTGAGTTTCTGAATTCACTAATTGAGATAAAAATGTAGTTTTAGGAATGTTTAGGTGATAAATACCATGATAGGAATATGATTCGACATTATACATTTCAATAATGTAAGAATAAGAACCTAGGGAAATGCCTCTAAAGAACATGAAGATTTTTAATGTGTGGAAAAAATTGGAATAGGTAAAATAATTTCCCAAAAAATGAACAGTTTTAAGGAGGGGAATAAAGTTCATCCAATGCTAACAAAAATAGTTTAGTGTCTTAAATGTGGATAACTAAGAAGTTATTTGAGTCAATAACCTAATAAAAGGTCTAACACCTAGACCATAGGATTAAGGAAGGGTCTATATTAATGTAATTGATTAATTTGGTCATGACAATTAAGAAAAATATATCATCCACTATAGAGTTGGGAATATTATATTGATTTTTTTATGAATGTTCCCTAAAAAATATCATTGGTTTTTTTATTAAAATTTTATGTGATTTTGAGCGTTGATTTACTCTCTTTATATAGATTTTATATTAATTTCTAGAATAAGTAAATCATATTCTATTTCCTGAATAAATATGTAATCATTAATTAGTGTGACGTGGAATATGAACATCCAATTGAAATTGCATCTATATTATGGTTTATACTACCAATTAATTAGTGGTACTTATCTAAAATGGTTAGTGATTACTCAATATTGCTGATATATATATTTTGGGGAATGTATTGATATATTTCGAAAATATTTTTCTAGTATTACTCCAAATAAAGAGATTGATCTTTGAATAAAACTCATTCCTAGTGCTACACCTATTTAAAAGACTCTATATAGTTTTTAAATGATTGAGTAGATGGAATTGATGAAGCAACAATATGAGAATCTAGTTAATGGATTCATACACCGAAGTGTATCACCATGATATGCACCTATTATTTTGGTTAAAAATAAATATGGTTCAATGTGTTTTTGAATTGATTATTAGGAACTCAATAAGATCACTGTGAAGTACAAGTATCGTCCTGTATATATTAATGACTTGATTGATAAAATACATGGAGATCAGTAATTTTCTAAGATTAAGCATCATTTTTTATATTATTAATTGAGGATTAACAAGGACGATATTGTCAATAAATTCATATACAATAGGTATATTAATTTTGAATTTATAATGATTCCATTTGGACTTACCAACGCCTCCGCTATCTTCATGGATATAATGAATAGTGTGTTTAAATATTTCCATGATTAGTAAGTGGTAGTTTATATAGGTGTTATTCTTATATATTCAAATGTAATAGAAGATAATTAAGATTATATGGGGATTATGTTGAAAATGCTATGGAAGGATAAATTATATTTCAAATTAACCGAAAGTGAATTTTGGATACAAAATTTCTATTCATGGGTCATATAATCTCATGGGAAGGTATATCAGTGGATAATTTAAAGAAAAAAAGTGTTTTAGAAATGGCCAAGAACAACCACAATGACAGAGATCTATATTTTTCATGGGTTGGATATATAATACAAATTATTTATGAGAAAATTATCATAGCTATCTAAACTAATAACCATGTTGATATGTATTGGAGCCAAGATTCTTTCGACAATGGAATTTAAGTAAAATTTGAAAGAGTTCAAAAGAAGGTTGGTTAGTAAACATATAATCACAATACCATATTATGGATAACGGTTTGTGATCTAGAGTGATTCATTAAAAAGGGAATGGAATGATTTATTTTGAATAATTATAAGGTATTATCAAATTACTCATAATAATTATAGGATATAACATAGGAAATTTAAATAAATTTAGTATTAATGGAATTATATTCCTTGTTTATTTACCATATCTTGTCTTTACAGATGAATTGTCCTTTTATATTTCCTTTATAAATGTTTCAATAATCATTTTTTCATAGATTATTCCCAAATATTATTCATAACCAGTAATAGTTAGGAAAAAATAGTCATATCAAAATATAATGGTTTTTGTCTTTTAAATATCAAACATATTCTAATAACAATAAATCCTATGTATATAAAAAATATTTTTCCAAACTCCATTTCATATATTAAATATGATATTCATATATATTTAGGTGTCATAAAATTATCTGATAGAATATTTCACTCGTTACTTTTTAAAACATGTAAATAATACTTCTAGTAAGTTTATTAGTGTGAAGAAATGAATATTGAATAGATAAAATAATGTGAATATACTATAATTAATATTAGTAGATAAAAAATCTAAACTAGGTTAAAATAGAGTAACTACTAATAATATCTAATAAAATGATATCTAAATGTTGATTCTATATGTTTTTCTATTTCTCATATAATATCTTTCTATTCTGTATTCCAAGATGCTTGATTCATTCACCATAGATTCTCAAAATTTTAGAACACTATCATGATTTTTTTATTTAATATACTCCTAGTCTCAATGTATTATTTTTACTTAGTGAATTACATAATATCTATAAATATATACTATATTTCATACAGATACATAATATATTTCATATAAAAAATTTATGAATATGATAATATTATTTTATAAAAAACCAAAAAAATAATATATTAGACATATATTTCTACCTAAGATATAATACATGAGAAAATTTCAAAAAACAATATGTTTAATATTCAATAAAAATGATAAATCATACATAATATGTGCTTCAAAAAAGAATAACTGATACATATAATTCTAAACATAACATAATAAATTGATCATTGATTATAATGAAAAATAAAATATTTTTTCTAAAATGTTTATTATGAATCAAAATAATATAAAATAAAAAATAATTAACATTTAATAAATATTAAATAAAAAAGAAAATATTAATAATGAAGAGTTGATTATGGGACTTTAATTATAAAAATAATAAAATTAGTTTGGAAAGGAGCCACTCAGTATTTAAAAATCCATTTTTTACTGTCAATGTCTCTAAATAAACTAAAATTTAATAGTTATAAGATCAAAATATTAAAATATGCTAATAAATAACACTACTACCTCATATTAGTTTCATCACATCAATCCATTGAGAGAATCTCCTTGATAATTTTTCCTTCAATTCTATCCAATGACTGATTAATGGTATGTTGATTAATTTAAAAATTAAAATGGACCCCAAGAGAGACATAAATATTTTTTACAATTAAATAAAAAACTACATCATGAGTAATAATACACTGACTATTTTTCAATTAATGTTATAGTTTTCTATAACTATCTATATTTTTATAAAAAATAATGGGAAAAAAGATATTTTAATAAATAAAATTATTTATTACGAATTACATTGAAATTTAATATTCTTAAAATTAAAATATAATATGGAATACATGGTAATGATTATATTAGGATCTCAATGAAACTATAAAATGTTTTTCAATGGTCATTTAATGGATTAAAAAAATGTTTTATTACTTTAGGGAAAATTTCAAAAACACCATTTCATTTTCAAAAAATAATGAAAATTAGGAATTTTCAGTCCATTAAAAGGAAGAAACTACATCCTATTATATGGAGACTTCAACCTCTATAGAAATCCACAATTTTATTATTATAAATTATTTTAATGTTATGGGTGATGCAAGGATGTATGATAGTCCAGAACCATGATAGATAACGTCTACGAAAAAAGGCATTATTAGGTAGGTATCTAGTTTATGGATCACCTCATTTATCAACGAAAAGAAGGATATTGTAAATATTTGGTGTGGTTTTTGTACCAACATAACTATTCTCAAAACAAATTATAGAATAATACATTTTATTTTATTTTAGGTGTATGTACACTTTTATATAGTATGTATTAGGTTGTTAAAAAAATCCAAATTCCAAAATTTTTTAGTCTCTATTTAGGGACTTTATCCGTGGGTTATTATAATGAATTATTTTTGTTTGTGAATATTATTTCAATTAGAAATACTATTTTCCTATATTGATAATAAAAAATACTTTAGGAAAATAATATTTAGTTTTGTTTAAAAATGTTTTAATTTATGATTGGGGAAAAATGATGTTAAATTTAATGATTGATATATTTTTGATGATTTTGGGTTTTTAATGAAAAATAATCTAAAGTATATTAACACAAAATAAAATCATGTTGTGTGAAAATGAAAAAAAAATTAAAAAATATGATTCATTACATTATTGATCTTATACGTAAAAGGGAAATTGTATTTGGTTTATGCATGATGCGAATAACTCTTAGTAAAGATATTATTCCTCCTTGAATTTATATTATAGTTTTCCATCATGTTTTTTCACTAAAAAATGACATCACCATGATATTTACCTCAGCTTTGGATTTCATGAATGTTTCTTCACTTTTGGATCCTTCTTTGTTGGCCCGATTTGGTCTGTGATGATCCATAGAGGATTATTTTTATAGTTCCACCTTTTATTCTTGGGATATTAAGTATTAAGTGGTTATTGGTTTAATAGATTCTCATCACTTCATCATTCTCTTTTTGACAAAGAATTATCTAATAATTGACTACTCTAGTGCCCCATGAGTTTTCAATAGGTCTCGATTATCCCTTTTTTATTACTCTTACAAAACATACATTAAGAGATTCCCTCATAAAATTAAAATATGTTTTAGTTTTCCATTCTTACCTCTTCCCTTGAAAAATCAATATATTTTAAAAATCATAATAGACATGGTAGTTTGATAAATGTGCTCAGAAAATAAGGAAAAATGGATGTTTCATCCTATCGATCCCCACATATGTGTTAATATTAGCATCTATAAACTTATATTGGAATATATGTGGGTAGAGGTTTAATTATAATTTTATTGTAAGTTTTTGGTTAATTTGGAATCCTCAATTTATTACTATTTATATGGTAATAAACATGGCCATACTCAACATGCATGTCGATGTTTCTTAATTTCTCAAAATGATAAAATTAAAATAAGAGAAAATAATAAGATTCAGGGGGTTGAAAAGGATCAAAATATGGAGGGGTGTCCATGTTAGAGGGTGATAAAGGGACACTATGTTTGAATGTCGGACACATTAAGTTAAATTAATCCTTTTCTAATATTATACGATGAAAGATTTATTGGGTATTTGTAACACCCCGAGTTTTTATGAAAAATATTCTTTTTAATTTCATTAATGTCTTTTGTTGTACGCTACACCAGATGGAGCTTTCACAACACGCATCCCTGACTTAGCTTGCATTACACGCAATCACGACCTTCCACAATAGCGTGTGTTGTACGCAATACCGAGTTTTGCTAAACAACGATATGTTATATAAACTAGCTGTTATGAATAGTAATACCCACTTTTTGAAATTTTATAAATTTTATCTTTCGAAATGGACTTCATTTTTGGATTTTGAATATCGAAATTAGCCTAGGGTGAATTTTTGGTATTTTTCTGAAAACATTCAATTTTGATGAATAGTGAAAACACTAGGTTACTATTCAAAAACCAACTTTTTATTTAAATAATTTTTTATTTTATTTAAATTTATTTTAGGTCAAAATTGATACATAATACCTATATAAGTTCAATTAAATTAATTAGAGTCATTTTATAATAATATTAGATATATAAAAATTTTATTGAATTTTTCACCGTCTTTTACCCACCTCCTAGGAGAATTTGGAAATTCAGATAAAACTTAATTTTCCCGCTTCTGTGAGTGGAATTTCGAAATTCCAAGAGACACGGTTAATATCAAGGACTAAAATGTGGTTCAATGAGATGAAAATAATATTTGGTGAACTGTAACTTTTTACTTTTATTTACCACAGTTAAAAGTAAATAGGGTAATTAAGGGTAAAAATGATATTATTATTACCCTAACACATGTCCCAATTCTATTGGACAAGTTTAATTAGACCGAAAACAAACTTAGGAATCAAATATGACCATTTAGGTCCACTTGGATTAGATTAGGACATTTATTATTAATTTATTTAAAGAAGGGTTAAAATAGATAAAATCAAAGTTTAATAACTAAAACATTTTTAATATAGGGTTATACATAAGATAAGTTCAACTATAATTATTAATTAGAAATATAAAAAGATTTCATACCTAAAGGTATTTTATTTATAATTTTTAGACATTAAATAATTTATGTTATTTATGACACAATGGTGATGCAGTAATTACCTAAATAATGAAATATTAAAATAATTGATATTATAAATACCCAAATAAATGTAATTTGATATTTTTTATGAATTCCACTAATTTTATTGGTTAATATGACATATTAGTATTGATGTAATTAACTTTTTTTCGAACTAATCGTGTTGTAATGATTTTCACAAAAATCAGTTACCAAATAGTGTCAAAATTGACATAAAATAGTTTTTAAAACAAATATTCTATTATTAATTGTTATTAAATTCCTAAAAATCTAACGTTCTGCCAAGATACTAATATCATGATAAGGGTATCATTAATGGATCACTTGGGGGTCTCTTTGATTTATATGGTATGTTTATTAACTATATAATATAAAAATACAAAGTGACATGGTAAATGTCAATCTAATTAAATAAGAGTTAAAACTAAAAGATAAGGTTAATATAATGACCCAAACCATTCTAAAATCTATTTTATAAGAGTATTTCGACCCATCCCCATTTTATATTCTAAATAAATCAATTTCAAGCTATTATAAACCGAATATGACTTTAATATAAAATAATATTTTGAGTTTTTCCAAAGGTGCCCCTCTCCTCCCTTGTAAAAAGGGCACCCCTTCCCTCTTCTCTTCACACCCTTTTGAGCTTTGAAGCTCGACCAACCCCTGACCATTTATCTTCTACACTTCCCTAGAAAAATTCTGGAGGTTCTGGTCTTCTCAAAAGACTAACTCTACTTCTTTAAGAGAAGGCTTAAAGGAGGTGCGTCGAAGAAGAGGTAATCTCTTCTTTCGATTCCCTAAAGTTTATTTCTTCTTCAACTTCTTCTTATTTAGTTTTTTCATTATAAAGTAATAACATCAGTATTAATTATATACTTATATGTTATTATAAATATTAAACAACACTATTTCACCTTCTATCCATCCAACGGAAAACAAAATCACTGCGCGTGCGTACGTACGGAATATCGTCTCCACGTCGTGGTGTAATCTGTTTTCGACCACCACCTTACCTAGATGGGTATAATGGTGTAAATAAATAACTATATATGGTTGTTGTAAAGTGATATTGATTCTGTACATATACTTAAATACAATTCCATGATCATGGGAATGATATCATCGCTCGTTCATACGTATGGACTACCGTCTCCATGAACGCGATGAGATTCATTTTCCATGATTAACCATTAAAGAATGATTATAAAGTATATATAATTAATAATAATGAAATATATGACATAATTAAGATAATTTATTTATGTATATATATATATATATGTCATCTACTTACTTCCATTCAAGTCAATAAAGAAAGCAAAACAGCGTTCATGCGTACGTACGGCCTACCCTCTCCATGAACGGTGTGTTTCATTTCATTTATCTATCTATTATATATATATATATACTGAATATATATGATATATAAATCATGTTTTACATTTTTTTAATTAAGTAAATCATGATATAAGTAATAATAACATCAAGAACAATAAGTCCAAACACGTACGATAAATGAAACAATTTTACCCAAAACGCTACTTTAACATGGAATTGACAAATGAACGGGTCATATAAATACCTGAGTGAACCATATATCATATAATAACAATGAATATGATTCTGTAATAATATAATTACACTATTTAAATCATTATACAGGAGGTTCGGATACATATGAAGCATATCAGACATAAGGTAAGGTATAACTTTTCCAATATCATTTTTATCTGAGATTGTTTATTCGTAAGTATTCACTGGGGTTATATCTATCATCCATGTCCCTATTTTCTAAAAAAAGTTTCAGGTATGCTTAAAGTCCTTTTTATCCATTTTTGACTTTTACTACATGGTATGTAAGGAATATTTTTTTGTTAACCATATTAGGTACTTTTTGACTTTTCCGACAAAAGTACGAGAAGAATGTTATTTTTAACTTATATGGTGTGAACGGATTTTTACGGTTTCATAAAACCTCATTTTCATGAATCTTACTCTACAATATTTTATGAATATTTTAAACAAAATTCTTTTATTTTAAAAGTGCATGGAATTTTGTGAAAAGAAAATGATTTTGAAGAAGAAATGATATTTTCCTCAAGACTTCATTTCAAATATTTTATCAAAACCATTTTCCATCTAAGATGAAATTATTTCATATGTGTATATTTCAAGTTTAATTTCTCGATGATTTACATGGTTTCACTTTTCTTATGATGAAATTTCCATTTGTTTTATATGGATTATGATATGATGGGATTATGTTTATGAAACCCATTTTATTCTTTGGGTTATGATGAATGTTTCTTGTTTATTTTTTGGCAAAAGTAAGAATGATTTCATTATGAGATGGGTGGGTCCTATATATCCCTCCAATGCATTGGGTAAAGATTTATATCTCATGAGATAGACATGGTTGGAATGGTAAGTTAATCCGTTTTAGTGATACAGGACAGGAACGAGGAGTGAACTCGATTCCGAAAGGGACTTTGTCCACTAAGATGGTCTTGGCAGAAATGTCTTGGCTACTATGGAAATCATAAAAAGTGATGAATGGTTTCCACAATTAAATGATTTATTCCCATTCTATTTTATCAATATTGATGTTCCTTTATGATATATTCCTTACGTACTTCCATGATTTATGTCCTTGCTCAAGATTTTGATGTTTAGATTTTATGTTCAAGCTTTTTCATTCAAATGTTTATGGATTGTTTTATGTTCTCTATGCTTACCCTTACTGAGAATTTGAGCTCACCATTTTTTTGTTTTCTTTTCCATAGGATATAAAGAAAGTTTTTAGGTAATAAAACAAAAGGGAAAGATCTTTATGTGAGAAGTTGAAGATCTTTCACCACGATTAGAAGATTAAATTCCGGGTTTCCAAAGACACTAAACTATTATGGTCCTTGTGTGTCTGTGTTTGTTATGTATTAAGTATTCTGAAAAAGTAATGTAATGTCTATGTACGTCAGGCTTCGGGCCTCTATAGTTGGTATCAAAGGAAAGGTTTAGTTAACCTTTGGAAACTAGGACTGAAAACTTTAGTGAGATCCCTAGATATATTTCTAAGGTATGTCTAGGGATGTCCCTAAGGTTTATTATTGTCTCTAAGGTTTAGTATAACTATAGGTTATAGTCCTAGAATTATGTTGACGATCATGAATAACCTAGGGTGAACCTAAGATATCATAGTTTAAAGAAGGTGTCATAAGTTATACATTCTATAAGTGACTTTTTATGATTATGTGGTTCCTCATTATTCTAACTGTTTCTTACTCAATGGTTTCTAGTTTTAGTTAATGGAGGGAACCATAAGGAATTGGTTTGACATTGAATATGATGGAAAAATTGGTGACTATGAGAAGCGAAATTGCGTAATGCCTAGAGAGAAAGATATTATGATTATGTCAAATCAGACATCGTGATATATTATTAACAAGGTGAACTTTAGTGGTATTCCCAATTCATCAAATAAGAGGAAGATGGACTTTTATGCATGTTCGCATGTTGAGGATAATGGAGAAAGAAAGATTGAGATTTATATAGAAGGGAAGAAGAACCTTGATGTGTACATAAAATAGAGCGGAAGATGTTATCTATGTGGAGAGAAGGGTCATAGAGTGACAGACCGTTATGGAGTTCAATGTCTTATCTGTGGAGAACATGGGAATTACCCAACTCAATTCCATAACTTAAGAGGATACTTCTAAATAAAGGACTTATTCCATGACAATCATTAAAGAGGATGGATTGAAGTGTTTATGTATTGGTATTCAATAATAATGTTGTTGAGGTACTTTTATGGTATATTGTAATACCTATATATTGGTCCATTATAGTTTTCTATAAGAATATGGCATCGGTAACCATGAAAAGTGATTGAAATATATTTGGAAAGTAGATGATATGCACATAAGGAAGGGATAAAGAGAAAATAATATGTTTGATTGTATTCATGAGCTCATGACTAATATAAGGACAAAGTGATATCATGGTTTGAGTATATATAAATTTTGGGATTTTGGTATGTGGAAAGAGTTAACTTTTGACAGCATTTATGTTTTCACTAAGGTTCAATGGGTATTCATTTTTCAAAAGAATACATGATTAAGGTATTCATATGTTTGCAACGTGATAAACAAGATGTATCTTATGATATATGGGGGATAAATGATGGTATTCACATTCTTGTTATATGACCACTCTGGTAATCTTTTTCACTATAATATGTGATTGGACGGAAGTATTTTGGAAAAGCCTAAAGATTGGAATAGGTTATATTGAACATAAGTTAGTATTGTTTAAGGATAGAAATTAGTTTTTGATATTATTGATATAATTTTATAATAGTGTAGTTGAAGAAAAGGGACAACCTGCTTAACGGGCGACAACCCGTCGCATCGGACAAGGCTGTGGGAATCGAACCCACAACCGAAGTGTGACATGTTTTTATCGCCTACCACTAGCCTACATGATGTCCTTGGTTAGTAGAAAATAGTTTTATTTTATTAAGCACTATGATAGCTGAAGTATAAGTCCATTTTAGCAACCATATACGATTAATCTCAGCATAGATGGACTTTTGTATATTTAATAAATTGTGCTAAACTTGTTGCGATAGAAATAGATGGAATGACCTATCATTCAATCTCATAATTTTCTATCACTAAACAGAAGACAAATTCAACTTCATTTCATTAAGAGATGAAGTGTAAATTGTTCGAGGCACGACCAATGGTGAGATGATACCGAAATAAAGTAAGTATTTATTCTATTTCAAATTCTTCATCTTTAGGGAAATGATCTTGAAAACAAAAAAAATGTTGTCCTAGTGCCCTTATACTTGATGAATCATATTTCACCCTAGATCATCACAAATTTATGTCTTTGTTATTGTTGGCTTCTTCATAGACTTGTTCTCTACCACTCTCCATTAGAACATGACAGTTAGATTTATCTTCCATATCCATATTTTCACCTATGTTCTCTTATGTGGAAACCCAGTGATTAGTTAACTTGGGTAACCATTACGTTTCATACTTTATTTTTTAAAGTCAAGTTTTGGTATTACTTTTTACGATGTAGGTTTCTATTAAAGAAACTTTCGAGTAGTAAACCATTTATAACCCCGACAAATTTCGAGGGCGAAATTCATTTTAAGGGGGGTAGAATGTAACACCCAGAGATTTTATAAAAAATATTATTTTTAATTTCATTAATGTCTTGTGTTGTATGCTACACCAATAGGAGCTTGCATAACACGCATCCCTGACTTGGCTTGCATTACACGTAATCACGACCTTCCACGATAGCATGTGTTGTACGCAATACCGAGTTTCGCTAAACAACGATATGTTATATAAACTAGCCGTTATAAATAGTAATACCCACTTTTTGAAATTTTATAAATTTTAACTTTCAAAATGGACTTCATTTTTGGATTCGTAATATCGAAATTATCCTAGGGTGAATTTTCGGTATTTTTCAGAAAACATTCAATTTTTGATTAATAGTGCAAACACTAGGTTACTATTCAAAAACCAACTTTTTATTTAAATAATTATTTATTTTATTTAAATTTATTTTAGGTAAAAATTATTACATAATTCCTATATAAGTTCAATGTAATTAATTGGAGTCATTTTATAATAATTTTAGATATATAAATGTTTTTTTGAACTTTTCACCATCTTTTACCCACCTTCTAGGAGAATTTGAAAATTCACATAAAACATAATTTTACCGCTTCTATGAGTGGAATTTCGAAAATCTGAGAGACACGGTTAATATCAAGGACTAAAATGTTGTTCAATGAGATGAAAATAATATTTTGTGAATAGTAACTTTTACTTTTATTTACCACGGTTAAAAGTAAATAGGGTAATTAGGGGTAAAAATGATATTATTATTACCCTAACACATGACCTAAATCTATAGGACAAGTGTAATTCTACTAAAAACAACCTTAGGAATAAAATATTACCATTTAGGTCCACTTGGATTAGATTAGGACATTTATTATTAATTTATTTAAAGAACGGTTAAAATAGTTAAAATCAACGTTTAATAACTAAAATATTTTTAATATAGGGTTATAAATAAGATAAGTTAGACTATAAATATTCATTAGAAATCTAATACGATTTCCTACCTAATGGTAATTTATTTATAATTTTTAGATATTAAATAATTTAAGTTATTTATGACACAATGGTGATGTAGTAATTACCTAAATAATGAAATATTAAAATAATTGATATTATAAATACCCAAATAAATGTAATTTGAGACAATTTATGAATTAAACTAATTTTCTAGGTTAATATGACATGTTATAATTGATGTAATTAACGTTTTTTGAACTAATCATGCTTTTATGATTTTCAAAAAAATCAATTACTAAATAGAGTCAAAATTGACATAAAATAGTTTTTAAAAAATATATTATATTATTAATTGTTATTATATTCCTAAAAAACTAAGGTTCATCCAAGATACTTATATCATGATAGGGGTATCATTAATGGATCACTTGGGGGTCTTTTGGATGTATATGGTAAGTTTATTAACTATATAATATAAAAGAAAAGTGACATCGTAAATGTCAATCTAATTAACTAAGAGTTAAAACTAAACGATAAGGTTAATATAATGACCCAAACCTGTATAAAATCTATTGGTTGAGAGGATTTCGAACCATCCCCACTTTAGCTTTGAAATAAATCAATTTTGCGATATTATAAACCGAATATGACTTTATTATAAAATATTATTTTCAGTTTTTCCAAAGGTGCCCCTCTCCTCCCTTATAAAAAGGGCTCCCCTTCCCTCTTCTATTCACACCCTTTTGAGCCTTGAAGCTCGGCCAACCCCTAACCATTTCTCTTTCCACTTCCCTATAAACATTTTGGAGGTTCTTGTATTCTCAAAAGACCAACTCTACTTCCTTAAGAGAAGGCTTAAAGGAGGTGCGTCGAAGAAGATGTAATCTCTTCTTTCGATTCTCTCAAATTTCTTTCTTCTTAAACTTCTTCTTATTTAGTTATTTCATTATAAAGTAATAACATCAGTATTACTTATATACTGATATGTTATTATAAATATGAAACAACCCTATTTCACCTTCTATCCATCCTTCGGAAAACAAATTCACCGCGTGTGCGTACGTACAGAATACCGTCTCCACGCAGTGTTATAATCTGTTTTCGACCACCACCTTACTTAGATGGGTATAATGGTGTAAATAATTAACTATATATGGTTATTTTAAAGTGATATTGATTCTTTACATACAATTCAATACAATTCCACGATCATGGGAATGATATCATCGCTCGTGCGTACGTACGGACTACCGTCTCCACGAACGCGATGAGATTCATTTTCCATGATTAACCATTCAAGAATGATTATAAAGTATATATAGTGAATAATAATGAAATATATGAAATAATTAATCTAATTTATTTATGTATATATATATATATATTTCATCTACTTACTTCCATTCAAGTCAATAAATAAAGTAAAACAGCGTTCATGCGTACGTACGACCTACCGTCTCCATGAATGGTGTGTTTCGTTTCATTTATCTATCTATTATATATATATATAATGAATATATATGATATATAAATCATGTTTTACATTCTTTAAGTAATTAAATCATGATATAAGTAATAATAACATCCTGAACAACAAGTCCAAACACGTACGATAAACAAAACAATTTACCCAAAACGCTACTTTAACATGGAACTGAAAAATGAACGGGTAATATAAATCCTAAGTGAACCATATGTGATATAATAACAATAAATATGATTATTTAATAAGTCAATGACATTATTTAAATCATTATACAGGAATTTTGAATACATACGAAGCATATCAGACATAAGGTAAGGGATAACTTTTCCAATCTCATTTTTATCCGAGATTGTTTATTCTTAAGTATTCACTAGGGTTATATCTATCATACATGTCCATATTTTCTAAAAATGATTTCATTATTCTTAAAGTCCTTTTAACACATTTTTGACTTTTACTACATGGTATGTAAGGAATATTTTTTTTTGTTTACCATATGAGGTACTTTTTTACTTTTCCGACAAAAGTACGAGACGAATATTATTTTTAACTTATACGGCGTGAACTGATTTTTACAGTTTCATAATGCCTCATTTTAATGAATATCACTCTACAAGATTTTATTATTATTTTCAACAAAATACTTTTATTTTAATATTTCAAGGAAGTTTTTGAAAAGAAAATTATTTTGAAGAAGAAAGGATATTTTCCTCAAGAATTCATTTCAAATATTTTACCAAAACCATTTTCCATCGAAGATGAAATTATTTCATATGTGTATGTTTCAAGATTAATGTATCTATGATTTAAATGGTTTCACTTTTCTTATGATGAAATTTCCATTTGTTTTATATGGATTATGAGATGATGGGATGAAGTTTATGAAACCCATTTTATTATTTGGGTTATGATGAATGTTCTAAGCTTATTTTGTGGAACAAGTAAGAATGATTTCATTATGAGATGGGTGGGACCTATATCTCCCTCCAATGCATTAGGTAAAGATTTATATCTCATGAGATAGAAATGTCTGGAATGGTAAGTTAATCTGGTTCAGTGATACAGGACTGGAACGAGGAGTAAACTCAATTCAGAAAGGGACTTTGTCCACTAAGATGGTCTTGGCAGCAATGCCTTGTCTACTATGGAAATCATAACAAGTGATGAATGATTTCCAGAATTAAATGATTTATCCCCATGTTATTTTATCAATATTGGTGTTCCTTTATGATATATGCCTTATGTACTTCCAAGATTTATGTCCTTGCTCAAGATTTTGATGTTTAGATTTTATGTTCAAGATTTTGCATTCAAATGTTTATGGATTATTTTATGTTCTCTATGCTTACCCTTACTGAGCATTTGAGCTCACCATTTTTATGTTTTCTTTTCCCCAGGATATAAAGAAAGGTTTTAGGAAATAAAACAAAATGGGAAGATCTTTATGGGAGAAGTTGAAGATCTTTCACCACGATTAGAAGATTAAATTTCGGGTTTCCAAAGACACTAAACTATTACTGTCCTTATGTGTCTGTGTTTGTTATGTATTAAGTGTTCCAAAAAAGTAATTTAATGTCAATGTACGTCATGCTTTGGGTCTCTATAGTATTCCTATCTCTCGGGGAGTTTTGAGGATTGTTAATGCATAAAAAACATATTATTACTGTGTAGGAAGAGTCACGTGTTTCAGATGTTTCAAACTATATATTACCTCCTATATCATAGATTTATGGTAATGATACATCCTAAAATATGTCAAAATCCATGTAGTTTACAACAGATATGTATCTAAAAAATATTTTTGATGGATTTAAAAGGCCTAACACAAAACATGAGAATGAGGATTTTCATGTGGTGAAGTATAGGAAGAAGGAGAAATGTGGTGAGGTTGTTGGAATAGTGGAAAAATATTCCCTTTATATTGTAGAATTGGATCAAGTGTGTTTTCATCCATTGAGAACTGAATTATACTTTGAGGTTGGAAAAATTTAGGATGTTCCCTCATCGGTTGAATCGATGTAGGAGTTGGGAACAAAGATACATCAATATTTATATTTTGGAATGAAAAATGTAGAAATTAGTTTTTGATTTTGTAGATTACCAAGTAACTAAATGAAATAAACATATAAGGAATATAGATTATTTCTTATTAACCAAGCCCGTGGTGATAATATATTATATATATATTGATATATATGACACATTTCCACCATGGGAAGGAAAACAAGGTAGATGATACTTTGAGTCAACAGGACCATGCTGGTTTGTATATGATTAATATTGAAATAGATACAATACTTATGAATTTGATGAATATGGATCTCAAAATCATGAGAAAACGTGAAATTTTTATCTTTCTATAATGAGTGTCAAAACAACTATCTATGTAAACATAAAATAGGAAAATGGGGGTATTCAGAAATGTAGAAAAATTTATGAAATTTTTTTGAATTCAACCATGATTTTTATGGAATAATATCTTTTAGGATCCAATTATTTTTACATTTACACAGTACTAGAATAAATATCTTTTAAATGAAGCTCAAATTCACTATTATCTATTAATCATGGAAGTAACAAGATGTAAAGAGATCTTAAAGAGAATTTCTATTAGGAAAAAACAACGAGAGATATTGAAATGTATGTATCATGATTCTTAGTATATTAGAAAGATAATGATGAGAGACTAATTATAATGGTATGTTATAACAATTACCCATACTAAAATAGAAATGGGAAATAATTAGAATATATTTCACCATCCAACTCCCCGAAACATATAAAGGTCGTAATTATATTTGGGTTTTAGTTAATTGAATTATGAATTCAATACGTTTCATTGCTAATCAAGATAGTTTTTACCTTTATAATCTTACAATTATTTACATCATGGATGTGGCAGTGTTTCATGGATTACTAATTTCTATTGAATTTGATTCACATTTGAGGATTACCTTGATGTTCTTGAAAAAGTTTCAACAGTAATTGAATACAAAATTTTTCTTTAGCACTGAGTATGATTATCAGATAGATTGTGAGCCTGAGAGGACTATTTAAACCCTATAAGATATGTTAATGGCATGTTCTATGATATTAATTGTGGTTGAAATTTCAGCATAATGATATTTTATAATATATAAAATTTAATTGATATCTTGCGGTGTAAGAAACACCAGGATTAAATGAACTTTCATATAATGTTAAATCTTATTAGTTTAACACAATCATTATAACCTAGACATTAAATATGATAGTGTAAATATTATGAAATATACATTAATGTAATATTCAATATAAATTTGTTTATTTATTCTTCAGAAATATACAAGAAGTTTTTAGTGAAGTCGGTTTTTTATTCAAATATATGTTTTCATCAAAAAATGATCCTTATAAGAAAATTAATATAATTATTTTTTAAAACATTCAGAAACTTTATTTAATAAAATTGACATCATTTTTGAAATTATCATATTTAAATTAGTCTGTTTTGATTTTTTAATGAAAAATTTTATTTTTTTGGGAATAGTAAAAAAATACATTAGTTGAAATATTGTATTTTTTGTGATATCATTAAGAAATAAATATGATATAAAAATTTATTAAAATTTATATAATAACTCATGTATGATATTATAATATAAATATAATAAAAAAATAATTTATAACATGAAAATTATAATTTATTTCCTAATAAAAATAAAAAACATTTTTAGTGCCGACGCAGTGCTTACACATCACTAGAAAAATCAAATTCTGTTTACTACAACTAATAATAGAGAGGTATAATTTATTTGAATGTCCATTTAACTAAATATTATAGATAAATTATTATTTGGACTAATAAATTATAATTTTTGAGTTATATAAAAATAATATTATTCAAATTATTGTTCAATGCTTGTATAAGGCTAAAAAAGACAAAATAACAAAATAAATATGTTTTCATGACATGGATATGAGAAACTATATGCAATTAATTAATATAATGTTTTATGATAATTCTAATTAATTAATTTTTATTATAATAATTTATATTCAACTTTAATATAAGAAATAATTATGGTATATTCTTATGTGAAACTAACGCATCTCATGTTGAAGTAGAAGAAAAATAAATAAATTCATTTTAAACTCTAAAATTAAAATGATACGAATAATCAAAATTTGAAAAAACTTACCTAAATGTTATTAAATGAGTTTATCTCGATCATAAACATCCATGGGAAAAATTTTGACCTTTTGGGACCACTTGGATAAGATTGTGATGTTTATAGTGTTTTATTTAATGAAAAGTTAAACATGTCATACTCTTATTTTAATTAGTATGGTATTTTTAATATGGTTTTATTTAGAAGATTTTTTACTATAAAAATTAATTTTAATTTTAAAATATTTATCTTCAGCATGGTAAAATATTTTTAATTTTTAGTTAACAAATAAATAACTTAAATCCTTAAACAACTCTAATATCATATTATTTTAATTAATAGAAAAATAAAATAAATGTTTCTAAAAATAATATTTTTTATATGATATGAATTATTTAATTTTTAAAATAAATTATATATATATATATGATATATTATAGAGTTTTTAATGCATTTTATTTTAATTTTCCCTTTGTCTTGATGTATTTGGAGTCAAATTAAATGAATAATGTCAAAATTGATAAAAATGAGATTTTATAGAATTATTTAAAAATCCTAAAAATATTAAATAATAAAAAATGGGATAATATATGGTAAATAGAGTTATTCCCTAGGCATATGGATCTTGAATAGTCTTATTATATTTTAATATTTTTAGAAATTCCAAAAGCACCCCTCACTTAAATTATAAAAGGGAGCCCCCTCATTCACTTCTTTACAGCACATTGAGAAATCTATATGGACCAATCTCTAACAATTTCTATTATAAACAAAATTATCCAAGTTTTAGAGGTTCTATTCCTTTCAAAATACCAATGCTAGATCAGTTATGAAGATATCTAAAAGAAGTCCTCCAAAGACGACGTAATCATTTTTAGCCACTCTTTCATGTTTCTTTCCTATTATACTTCATATTCAAGTGTTTCATCCATTATATAAAAATAAATAATAAATAATATATTTTTTTATATTTTTTTATTATTATGGGAAAACTATATCCCACATTTTATTCATCCTTTTAAAAATGAAAGCACTGCATGTGCGTACATATGGCATACCGTCTCCATGTAGTGGTGTAATTTGTTTTTCCTAACCACATCACATGGTGGTTATAATGATAGAAACAATTCATATATATGATAACTATTACATTATATCAATTCTGGAAATTTAAAATTTCATGATCACACTTACATATTCACTCTTAAAGGGATTGATATAATTGATTGTTCTTACGTACGGCCTACTATCTTCACGAAGCGATGTGATTCATTTTACACATTTAAACGTAAATAATGACTCTAAAAATGTATATAATGAGTTAATATGATATTTAAAACACATATATAATTCTTTAGATGATTTTAATAAATAATACATGCGTGTATTTAAAATTTCATGATAGAACACATATGAGAAATCAAGGAAATTAAAACCTGAAATAGTGACATCAATAAAATATTATTATTAAAATGCTGGTAAACTTTTATAAGGGAATCATTTATGATGTTATAAAAAATTACTGTAATAAATAAATAAACTGATAGAAATAGTTATACATGAGTTTAAAATATGTTCAACCAAAAGGGAGCATATGGCAAGGGACTTCATCTCAGTTTTCTTTCATTAAGGTATATTTTTAGGTTATGTTGTTACATTCTTTTATGTGGATTATATACTACCTCTTTGATATATTATATCAGAAATCTATTTTTATTTATGGTATTTAATGTTTCATTTGATTTCATTTCAATCATTTTTTTTGCGATTGATAAGATACCCATGTGGTATGTGTTTATTTCATAATATCTTCATTATTTGGGACAATTTATATTTAATTATTTGATGTGACATATTTCTCTTCCAGATCCATGTTTTCTAAAAAAGTTTTAAAAATGGTATTTAATATTCCCCTAGAATTATTTAATTTCATTTTTAAACATTTATTACTTTCTAAAAAATCTTTTTAAAAGGAGGCTTCCTTTTACTTTCCAAACAAATTACTTTGCAACTTTTCCAAAAATAAATACTAAATGAATGTTTTATTTTATCTTATACGAAATGAATGGATTTTACCGCCATAATGATGAATTAATGATATTAAGCTTCCTTTACTTGTTTACAAAGTTATTCTCAAATATATTTTTTGCTTTTTAATTTGTGTAGTTTATTTTATAAGTTGAATTTTCAATTAAAAAAAGATATTTTACTGAAAAACGTATTTAATGATCTTTTTATACCATCCTTTGAAGAAATCACTTGATTTTGGTCATCAATTATTTAATTTATATTAAATATCTCTAATCTTGAATGGTGGATATGTTTATTCCCTATACCTTATTTCATTTTAGCATACAATGTTTACATTGAATGATATTTGTTTATCAGGGGAAATATTAATAAATATTTATCCTTTGATGAATTTAGATAATTGTTAATAAGGAATATTTTTCTTGAATTAAATAAATTATTATATATATAAGGAATGCATTGAACTAGGAATTCATGGTTGTTGAATATTAATATATATCCCCATGATGCATCAGTAGTCTCATTGGATGAAGTTGTTGGATAGACTTCGTTAAGTGGGTTTTCACCTAGTATGTTTTAAACCATCTTGTTAATGGTATTAACAGTAAATGTATCATTTCCTAGGGGAACATGACATCTTATAATTAAAAAATTTCCTTTTTTAGTAATTATTATTGTTTTTGATGATATATTCAAAATTATATTATATCTAGATTCATTTCATTCTAATATCATTGATTATATGTCTTGTGTATTCAGTTAGTTAACTTTCTATATTGATTGTGCCTTAATTATTCCTGTAAATATATACAAATGGAATTTTTGTTCAGTAATTTACCTTTCTATATTGATTATTCCATATCTATTTTTGATATTTAAGTTTTTTAAATGAATTTTTTGTTTAGTTAATTACCTTTCAATATTGTTTATGCTTACTAATTCATGATATATTCTACTATACTTAATCTTTACTGATTGTTTGATCTCACCATTATTTTGTTTCTTTTCCCCATGATTATATGAAGTGTACTATGATTTATATGCAAGGATATTATAGATTTAATAATGTTATAATTGAAAAAAATTATTGCAATTCATGTCTCATGTATGTATCTTGTTTACCACGAGTACTAAATTATTTGGTCCATTGGGATGTGGATATTTGTATCTTATTCTAATATTATAAAGAAGACACTAGCTCCATGATACTGGGGTCAGGATGGATACTGATGCTATAACTGGATGTTTATTAGAAATATTAGGAGATAGATTTATGAAATCATATATTATATAACATAACCCTATAATAAAATTAGAGGGAAATTATAGATTATCAACCAAAAGTTTTGGTAATAAAGATATTATGTGAGTTTTCCTATAAATATATCTCTTTCAAGATACTAAAAGTGAACTTGGTTATATAATAGAGGTATTTAGGGGTAATAACATTGAAAAGGGTGCTTTTGGATAAACCTGATCATCACATGCTTCATGAAAATGGGCCTTATCATGAACCTGGTTTGAGAATCCTAGGGAATATTCATTGGATAACTCACATTTTGTTTAAAAATCATATTGAAGGTATTGAAAATATATATATCCCCAAAGAAAACTTGTTTATGATTAAGATATTATCTTATAGAAATTATTTCACTAGTCTTGGGATTATAAATTATTTTTTATAAATCTATGATCTAATATAATTCATTCCATTATTTAGAAATGGTTCTTAGTATATGGAATGTGAACCTTATCATTGTAGGTAATAAAAATAGTAAGGATTCCCATCTCCTTGTTGATCCTAATCTAATTTTTTAAAAAGAACTAGTCTCCCAAAAATTCTCATCATATAAGGAAATAATATCGTGTTCTAACAAGACAATGAAGAAATTATATAAGTATTATGGAATTTAAGATAATCAAGAGAAGAAGGGGAAGATAAAGAAAAATATATATATATAGAATAAGGTAAATAAGTATTTTCCCACATGTGATAATTGTGGAAAGAAAACAGTGGTACTTGTTTAAAAGGAATGAGAGATTTCTAAAAGTGTGGAGTGAAATGATGGCATATTACTGATTTCAAGGGTCAGAAAAAATTCACAATGTATAATTCATTAACTATAAGTAGTTGGGACACTATGTAAATCAATGTCCCTAGTGTTAAAGGAATATAACATAGAAGGACTAAATGGATAAAGGTCAAGTATATGCTATTTACATAAATGAAAATGATTAATGTACACATTTTGGGATTCAAGAATTATTTCATTTGAGTATTTTATTAATGATATACTAGATATAATGATTCTAAAATGTAAAAGGATTGTAATAAAATACTTTTTTCATTAAGTGTTTTAAGCATATGGTAAACGATACTAATGCCTAATAAAAATTATTCTATGGAAAGGTTTTTTTAAAGGTGGTGCATCAGTCAAAGACCAAGGCATAATTTATTGATCAAGAAATATATGGAGTTACAAAAGTCTGAAAAATGGAATCTTATTACAGTCCTTAACGTAAAACAGGAGAAAATCACCAGGCGACTCATCCAACCAGGTAATATCCTAATTAACCCCCTTGTGGGAAAGACTATCAGCAACTATATTCACTTCACGAAAGGTATGAGTGGAAATGTAGTTGAGTTCTGTGATCGAATCATGATAGTTCATCCATTGGGAAGTAAGCATCTAGGAAAGGGGCACCACCGCCTTACATATAGTTTGGACAACAGTGGTTGAATCACTTTCAACCCATAGCTTGTTCTAACCCTTTTGTTTGGCAAGGTCCGCAGCATGAATCACTCCCAACATTTCCACTTCTAGAGCTAAGGTCGTACCACATCCATCGAAGAATTAGCCATGAAAACTTCCAAGATAGTCTCTAAAAATGGATCCACAACCTTCCTGACCTGGGTTTCCTCTCGAGGCACCATCAGCATTCACTTTGTTCCATATTGGAAGTAGATCTTTCCAAAATACATCAAGGGTGAATCGAGGCTGCCTGTAAGATCCCGCAATCCTTAGACGATGAAGGATTTAAAAATCACCAACATAGTTGTCATAATGAGATTTCTAAAGAGAGGAAGCATCCTTGATGGAAATGAGAATACGCATCCTACCTACAGTGAAACTGAATGAGAAATTATTATGAAGAAAATTAATTATATCATACCAGATCACATGTAGGAGCTCTGAAACCATAGTTAGAAAATGATTCTTGATTTTCATAGAAGAATCCCAATTAACACAATGTTGTAATTGAGAGTTGATTGTATCAAGAAGTGACCATATATAACCAAAAATGTCCAGAGTGTAATTCCAAAGAGTTGTAGTTGTAGAACAAGAAAAAAAATGATTAGCATCCTCTCGGTGTTGATTGCATAGATGAAATCTAGAGCAAATAGGAATACCAAAAGATTGTAGGAACACTTCAATGGGGACCCTATTATTGGCCATATTCCAAATAATAGTGAGCCTCAAGGGATTGATCCAAGGTTTGTTAAAAAATTTCAACCAACCAAAGCTGGAATCGGAATCAATGAAATTGTTTTTGTAGAAGCTTTTGGAATCTAGGACACCATTAAAAACAGGCTCCCAAATGAGGAAGTCATTGGTGTTGGAGAAAGGATAATTGTCAATGATATAACTGATTTGATTAGGGAGGGTGATATCACAGAAGTCAAAAACATCCATAATAGTGTAACTGGTGTTGTTCGAAGGAGTGATGGAAGTCAGCATGAAGATTAAGGGGACACCCGTCCAGTTATCCATCCAGAAATTCATTGAGTAATTAGTGCTAACCATCCATATATAGTTGTTTATGATGCTAATGAAGGATTGTTTAATGGATGACCAGATGGAAGAAGTGATGTAACTTAGATTACCATTCTTAAGCTTGGTAATGAATGTTTTCTTGACAAAGGCATAGGAATCATAGTTGTTATGAAACATCATCCAAGTCATCTTAGCTTGAAGGGAATCATTCAAAATCATAAGATTTTTATTCCAAGACCACCCTTGTCCATAGGTTTACAACAAGTGACCCAAGGTATATTCACAAGATTTCATTCAATCATACTACCAGTCCAAACAAAATTTTTAATGTAAATGTTGATTTTATTAAGGAGACCAGCATGAAAATTTTAATCCATCATCAAGTAATCCATTTTGGAAACCATTTTATATTTCACAAGACAAATTATTCCAACCATAGAGAGATATTTACCATTCCAATAAGAAAGTTGGTTGGTAATTTGTTCAACAATGCTATGAAAGTAGCTGGATTTGGGTCTTCCCCAAAAGATAGGAACCCCAAGATAAGTGAAGGGGAAAGAGTCTTCCATGATTCCTAAGTAATTGATGATGTTACTTTTTCTATTAGGTGAAAAAAATTTCCCAAAGGAAACAAAGGATCTTCTCCAACTTATCACTTGAACATAAATTTCTTTATAATGAGTCAATGCATTTTTGAGGTTTTGGATGTTCCTTTTTTACCTTATAAGAAAAGAATAATATAATCAGCATATAAAAGATGGGTAGGAACATTTATGTTTCTAAAAGCCTGAATGGGATTAATCTGGTTTTGATCCACACGGCTCATGGGAAGTCTACTTAAATAATCCTCTGTAATAACAAAAAGGATTGTAGAAAGAGGATCACCTTGCCTAACCCCCATAGTGAATTTAAAGAATCCTTCAGGATCCCCATTGACCAACACTAAGACAGAGGCCAAATTGAATAAGGATATTATCATACCAGTAAAAGAATCATTAAACCCAACGTTTTTGAGAACCTTTAATATGAAACTCCAATCCATGGTGTCAAAAGCCTTCCTAATGTCTAGTTTAATGGCCAAACTACCTCCCCTAGCGACTTTATTCAAAATATTAGTGCATTACAAAGAAAGGAAGATGCAATCTTGAATATAACATCCTTTAATGATGCCAGATTGGTTCCAAGAAACAATTTTATTGCAGATGATGATGATTCTATTAGCAAAAAAAATTGGAGATAATTTTATACATGGTGTTGATGAGTGCAACAGGCCGGAAAAGGCGAATCTCAGCAGCATTTTCCACTTTAGGAACAAGAGTAAGGAATTGAGTATTTATCTCATGTGGGAGAACTCCAGTGGAGAAGAACGATTTTACTAGTTTATAGACATCAAAATTAATGATTTCCTAGTAGTGTTGGAAGAAACCATTTTTGAAACCATCAGGTCCCGGGGCACTATCAGGGTTGAGGCTAAAAATAGTGTCATTGATTTCATGATCCATATGTATTCTTAAAATATGGTCATTGTCTTCAATAGTTACCATATTTGGTATGTTATCAGGAATAATATCTTTGAAAACATCTGGACCATTGAATAAATTATGAAAATAATTGACAACATGATTAGAAATGGCTTCCTCAGTGTCAAGAAGGATGTCATTAACTTTAAGAAAGGAAAGGGGCCTATAGACTTTTCTAATTCGTTGGATATAATTGTAGAAATTAGTATTCCTGTCACCATTCTAAAGGTATTTGGTTTTGAAAATTTTCTTTCGCATGTAATATTAGAGTTTTAGAAGATAGGTGAGTTTCAAGGAAGTACAAATTTCAGTATGAGGATCAAGAGAAAAATCAGAGCAGGTGTTGGATCTTTGAATGTGAATGAGGTCATTCTATAGAGAGGATATGTACTTGTTTAGTTGTTTTTTTAGAGCTAAACTAACCCTTGAGACACTGCTTCAGAATATTTAATTTATAAATTCATACAAAATCATCATTGTGATTCCTCATTCCATCCCAAAAATCTTTTATCATGTTAGAACATTTTGGATCTACAGCCCAAAAATTGTTAAATTTAAAAGGGGTAGGAGATTTAAAACCCTTGGTTAAGAGAATTAATAGAATGGGTTGATGGTTAGAGTTGATCTTGGGTAAGGTAATATTAGATATGGATTCCCATTTGTCGAGGGAAACAGTATTAGTGAAATCCTTATCAAGTTTTCTAGCCACTACCCTATTGAGGGAATTTCTATACCAAGTATATATAGCACCAGTGAGGTTGATTTATTTAAGTTCACAATCTTAAATAGAATATTTAAATTCTTTTGAGGACATAAGAGAATGGGACGGTCCAATTCTCTCACTCAGGAAAAGAATGGCATTGAAATCCCCGATCACAAACCAGGGATCCTGTTTAACTCTAGAGAGAGAATAAAGTTCATGCTAAAGGGATCTTCCCTCGTGATATATATTCTTGGCATATATCATTGTGAAAAAATCATGTACACTATATCAGATGAAAATTCACAAGTAAACATTTGATCAGAAAATTTGACAGCATAAACAAACTGAAAGGATGAATGATAAAAACTCCAAAGAGTTTCTGTAGAAATTCCATCCTTTCAAGAACCAAGGAAATTATATCCAAAAGAGAAAGAATGAAAATAATTCGAAGAAAATTTGATTTTAGGCTCAGTAATAGAAAATAATTTTCTTTTCTGAGTCAAAAGAAATCTATTGTGCACAATAAAAGTATTAGAGTTTGCAATACCCTGACAATTCCAGAATAAACAATTCATTAGAACCTTCGTTTGGAGTTAGAACACCCTTTTTTTGAGCCACCTGATCCCTTATTCCTCATTGACCTTCTGGGTTCATGAGAGAAGTTTGGGATAGATTTATTTCTTGTTCACTCATAGAATAGGAAACAGATAAATTAGAAGCACTTGTTATATCAACACTCCGATTTATTTCCAAAGAGTTTGCAGACACATGTGGGGTTGTTGGGAAATCTCTTAGAGGCAGATGATCAGGTTTAATATGAGTAGGTGTTCTTGAGGAGACAGTCATAGTGGCCATAGAGCCCACTGCCACTGTCAGGTCATTTCAGACTAACACCATGGATGTGTTAGACATTTCATTGTCAGGAAGAACCTGTTCAGAAGTGTCATTATTAATTTTTTAGATTAAACATCTGAGATCATAATCATATAGGTATCTGTTGAAATTAAAGAAGGCCGATCAAATTGGGCATGAGAGCCACTAGAAGGGTCAACAGCCATGGCAGTGGGTTGTGAACCCACTGCATTTGTAAAATCAATAGCAACAGAGAGGTTTGATTTCGAAGATTTACCTATAGCAGCACCTATGGTCCGCGTACCTCTATCTGCCCCATCATAGGTGAGAGTATGACCTTATAAGACCACCAGTTCATTGAGATCCTTTCCATCAGTCTATTCCACACGAGACTCGGTCTGTAGACCATCACCCAAAGGGATGTGATGGCATGAATCAAGGTTAACAGGAGCATCCTATGACTGCTCAAGAATGCTCTGCACCATATTCTCGATCTCATCCATTAGATTAACATCAATATTTTCAGTCACTTCTTCCTCCATCAAATCAACCCAGGTAGCACCAGAGGTATCTTCCAATTGCGGTAACTTTTCCATCCATTTCTCAACTTTTTTCATGGTGTCCTCATGTTTCTCGGAGGAAGCAACCTAATCTTTTTTCTTTCTTCTAACCCAAATCCATTCATCCTCCTTAGGCTGCCCCTCCTGGATTTTTACCTTTCACTTCATCAAGAGGTAGTTCAGAAGGGAATGCCAAACAATTTTTCATACCTTGCAGAAGGTTGGTCGGCGTTCATACTAAAAATGAACCTCTTCTTTGTAATCATTTGCATTGAATGATACCGCATCTGGTAGCTTGTTTTCTAGGATGTCTTCCACTATCACCCATGCATACATCCCAAGATATGCATTTATTGTCCGATGATTGATCTTCAGTGAGGTTCTAATATAGGAGGTGATGTCATTTAATATTTTGGGATTCTAAAAGAAGGATTTCATCCCATGATTTCTCACCTAGATCTGCACCATTGTAATTCTGTGGGTGTGCAGGTTGAAGGAGAAGTTCAATTTAGAGAGACAGAGAAGCCCTAGTTTCAGTTGGACATTAACAAGCTTCCAGATGCGGTCGAGTTCCACCTCCAAGCTTAACATGATATGAAAAAAACACAAACTGATTGGTACGAGCTTCAAACCACTAAAGCCCCAAATATTTGAGATCCTCGGTTTGAGCTCCATGGTCGGCCATGGCTTGTCACCCTTTAGATATGAAATGGGACCCATTACTAAATAATTACAAAATTTCAATCTTTACTACAACTCCTTAGGATCTGCTTCTACTATAAAGAATCCATTGTCAAATTTCGTGCAGAGCGAGGACTTCTTCAAGATATCTGAGCACATATCCATGCTTTTAAGGGATTCCGGGAATGAAATTTTCTTGGGTTTTTCAGTTGGTATAGCTTTTTCCTTGTGCGCCAATCATCCATTTCCCATGAAGGATTTCTCCCAGTCCTGATCGAAACCCACCATGATGATTGAGATCTAGTACTTTTGATCGCACCGCTTGTATTCAGAGAAGAAGAACCCTAGAAGCAGCAAAGAGGTCACTGTCGAGAGCCCCCAAGTGGCCGCCATCTCAAAAATCAAAACACATACCAAGGAATCATATCCCTCTTCCCATCATTCTATAGAAAGGTGAAATTCTTGGAAAATACATGATTTAGGGATGGGTAACCCTTAACATGTTCCTAAGGTTGAGATGATTATGTTTGTATAAATATTTTCTTTATTTGGATAAATTAAATTTGTTATTACTAACTGCCTTGGAACTGATTAATAATTTTCTGATAAAGTGGGTTATGAAATCATTGATTTAGTTAACATCATTTTAGTATTTAAGGAATATATCCAATAATATAGGTTATATTTATGTAGTAATAAATAGTTCATGTTTTCATTATGGTTTTATGGTGATTCAAGTTATTACTATTTTTAGGATAATATGTGATCAAAGAATTCACATGTTTTGAATGAGACATTATAAACTACTTTTTATTTTCTAGGGATAAATGAATGATCATTTTTTTGTATTTTGAATATGGTCTCCAATAGAATGGTTTAAATGGAGCTTTAGATATTATTATTTGAGAATAATGTATGATTTATCATATTAGATAACCTACGGTAACCATTTTGGTTTTGGTAGATATTTACTGGTGGAATGAAAGAATTATGTATCTTGTGATTAATTAAAAGTGCCTTTGGCATAAAACGTCATCTTGAATATTCATCTCCATGTGTAAGAAATATAGTGTAGATATGTCAAATCACAAGAAAATGATGATATTATAATTATGATATAGAATGAAATCCTATATGTTTATTTTCTTGAGTGATTTATCTAGATAGTAAATGAATTAATCAATATTTAAAAAAGGATCATGAACCAAAAATGTAATCATGTTAACTTCATATATGATGAATCAGATGGTCATTTAACGCAGCATTGATTTATATCTTTGAGACCCTTAAAATTAAATTGATCATTTACATTATTTTGATCAATGACCTCAATCATTCAATATAATTATTTATTCTTTTATTCCTTGTCTTGGTTTTCACTTTCCACCAATTTACTCTTATATTGAAAACTAGTTATTTTTTACATCGAATAACCTTTATACTTTCCTTTCATTATTATTCAAAGGATATTTTGTTAACCCTTTTATGATGTGGGATTTCAACAGTTGGATTTTAAAATGTTAATCCTTGATTTTGGAAGTACAATTTCAAATTCGTAAGACACAATTTATTGAATGTGGGTAGAATATAACCTCTTCATATTTTAGAATATATAAAATCTAATTGATAGATTTTTGTGCACGCAACACCATGCTTAAATGAACCGTGATATACTGTGAAATGTTATTATTTTAACATAACTGTTATAACCTATCCATTAAATTGATTATTTTCTATATGATTAACTATATTATGAAATATAAATGAAGTTTATATTTAATAAAAAAATGTTTATTAGTTTTTAGGAGACAAACACATTGTTAATAGTAAATTAATTTTATTCTTTAAATATATTCATTCATTAAAACACAATTTTTATGAGAAAATATATATAATTATATTTTACACTTATAAAAAATATATTTTATAAAATGAAATACAATTTTGAAATAAAAATATCAAAATTAGCCTATTTTGATAATTTTCTGAAAATTTTGAATTTATGGTGAATTGTATACTATTTTTTAAAATACTATATCTTTTAGGATATCATAAAGTCATAATTATGATATAAAAATATATTAAACTTATTTAATGAATCATGTTTTATATTATAACTAAAATATAATCCAAAAATGTAGGACTCACCTGTTTTGATAATCCCAAATCATGTTTCATTTATATGATAACCATGTTTCAATAGCTTTTATTATTTCATCATGTAACAATTACGTATTTTTAATCTCACAATTTCCTTGATTAAGTTTACAGTGTAAAAATTTCTAAGTAAAAGATTACTGGTATAAAGGTCTCTGTTAAGATCCATCTATTTTAATTAACCGGTTGAGGCTAATGCAATAAAGGTTACCACTAGAAGGTTACCTCTAGAACATTACCACTGAAATCTACCGCTAAAACCTTACCACTGGAATCTACTGCTGGAAATGTTACTACTAGAACCTTACCGATTGAACCTTACCACTAAGGAACCTTACTGTTGAGTCTACCGATGTAAGTTCACCGCTAGAGGTTACTGGTACAAGTTCACTGATGAGAAGTCTACCGCTATAATCTTACTAAATTCACTGTTAAAACGTTACTGTAAGAAGGTTATCATTCTAAGGTTGCTGCTATGAAGTTACCGCTAATAAGCCCACTAATGAAGCCTACCATTGTAATCCTACTAATGAAGCCTATCATTACAAGGCTACCACTATGAAGGAACCGTTGATAAGGCTACTACTACCAGTCTACCGATACCTATACTCCTCTACTCTATACTTTTTTAATTTTCTTAATATTATTCTAACGATCATATTTGGTAGATTTAATGCCTCTGACATTAATTAATTTTGGTTGTAGACATATCTAGAGACCGTACGAGGAATGAGGAAGACCACACGTCATTTTATCATTCCTACTATTGGACCTCAAGAATATAAAAAAGAATATAAAAATGATCTAGAAAAAGACAAGGTTGGGTGAGAGACATTACATGTAAGACCTAAAGAACAACAGGAACATACTAACACATACTTTTTGAACCCAAGAGCTTCACCAAGATCATTTTGGGAGTAAAAATTCAAGGTTTCCGTACTGTGCTTCATCGAATATCTTTCAAACCAATATGTTGAACACCTGAGAAGCTGAAATCCAGAACCTGAAGTTGCAACACTCTATTTTGGACACAAATTTTGAAGATCGACTCAAACTCCAATTTCTTCACACTAATGAGTCCAAAGATGAACTGCAACCACATAGAGACTTCTAAACTAAATCATCATAACATTAGATCTATTGTGTTATTTATCATACATTATCGAGTGGTGTTTGTTTGTCTATTACACACATCATCTCATGTGCTTAAACTAGAGGATACTAAAAATCCTCACACACAAAATTCCTTATATTTTTTCCCACATAATACTATTAAAGAGGCCACATGTGTCCTGGTTTTTTGTTTTTTTACCCATGAAGAATTGTGTTAGAGGTTTTGAGACCTAGAATGTTTATGAAAACTGTTGTAAATCCCCATACAGGTTGTGTATCAAGTTTATTAATATAAACTTCTTGGTAGAAGGTGATCACAAAGTGGGGAGGATTAAGTCTCATCTTGAGACTGAACCACTTTTTTAATTCTGTTGTGTACTTTATTTTCAAATACTATGTTTTTTTTATTTTCCACTGCTTATAATTTCAAAGATATAAAACTATTTTACATTAACTCTGATAGTTAATTTTGGTTGGTGTGTATATGTGTTTAATTCAGTAAACCTGTTTCAAAAGTTGGATAAGTTTCTACACTGATTCAACTGAGGACTAATCAACCTTTAAGAGACTTGTTGAGAAATTGAACATTTATATCTCTACTGCCTTAATCAAATCGGCTATTTCAAATTAGGGAATTTTATCATAATGTTTTTAACAAAATTTTAAGTGGGAACTCAATTCACCCCCTATTGAGTTTCCACCTTCACCAACATTTGGTATCAAAGGATCAATTCTTTTCAACTATGATTGTAGTTTTATCTTAAGGATCTTAAAATTTCTGTAATATCTAAAATTTTATTTCATTAAATTCTTAAGATCTATGGATAACCATGTTGAGGGTGCGACTACTAACATGCCACATTTCATTAATGGTAATAAATATGCTCAGTGGAAATTGAAAATGAAAATGTATCTAGAGAGTATGGATCCTAAAATGTGGGAAACAATTGAATAACAATATGAATTACCTACTACTTCTAGGGACACGTGGTCATAGTTGACTATAGCTACTTATAATAATAACTGTAAAGAAATGAATGTATTGTACTATGTTTTAGGTGATGAATAATTCAATAGAATATCTTCCTATAAAAATGCTTCTAAAATTTGGGATACCTTGGTTATTTCCCAGGATGGAACAACCAATATTAAGAAATGAGATTAAATATTTATACTATTAAATATTATAATTTTAAAATGAATCCTGATGAACCTATCTCTGAAATGTATATCAGGTTCAATGAAATAGTAAATACGATGAGTCTTCTTGGAAAACCAGTGTACAACAAGGATCATATTATGAGATTGCTTCGATGCCTACCTCACATATAGAGAGGAACTTTTGTTTCTATCCAAGAATCTTGTGACATAAGAATGATACCAGTGAAGGAACTAATTGGAAAACCCATGATGTATGAAGAAGATATTAAGGTAAATCAAGAAGCATAGGAAGAACCAAGAAATAAATATGTAGCATTCAAGATTTCTATCTCAAAGAGCAAATATTAGGTAAAGGTTCAAGTTCCTATAGACAGTTCCACCAGGGAAGATTCATATTGTAACAGTGATGATGATGTGGATCATCTTGCTAGAAGATTCAAAAATTTCTACCAAAATAAGATGTTCTTAAAAAGTAAAACTATAGAGGAAGGTATGATTTTAAAAGACATTTAATGAAAGATAGAAAATGGAATGAAAAAAAATGAGATAATATACTATGAATGTAAACGAAAAGGTCATGTGAAGGTTGATTGTCCTATGCTGAAATTTAAGAAGAAATATGAAGACAAGGGAAAGGGATATAAAAAAGACTATGAAAGATACTTGGAGTGCTTCAGAAGACAAATCTAGTGGATATGAAACTTCTGATAATAAACAGAAAAATTATGAAACCATGTGTTTCCTGATAGAAATATCTAAGGTAATACTTAATTCTTCTATATATAATGCTTACTATTCTGGGATTGAATTTGAATCAAATAATGATGAAAATATGACTAAGGATGAATAGTTTGAATAATGTGGAATATTTGAGGACACCTTTAATGAGCTCAAGGATAAATATAAATCATTGAAAAGACAACATGATTTAAATTCCAATTATAAGTCTAATTTGGATATTGAAAAGGAAAAATCTGCTCAGCTATTAAAGGAAAATACTGAACTAAAATTATCAAATGAGCAATTAAAAAGCGATTTTGAGAAGTTTACTACTGGTAGGGATACCTTGACTCGGTTTCTAGTGAAACAAATTGCTCCAAAATATACAACTGGTCTAGGATATCAACTAGGACGGAAAATGATTACTAAAAACAAATTTGTTCCAAAATCTAGACAGCTCACTACTAGTTCAAGTTCTAGATCATCTTTTGAAGACCAATTTTCTAAAGGAACTAACCAAGTGTTTATGTCTCAAAACATGTCTGTTGATTATAGGAAACCTATAATACAAATATAGGTTCCCAAAGATTTACTTTCTAACCTCTATGGACCCAAGAAAATCTAGGTACCAAAGTTACCCTTTGCTTAATCTGTTTTGTAGGAAAATTGTCTAAAGAGTTCCTGTAAAACCCTATGGTACTTGGATAATGGTTGTTCAAGACAGATGACAAGAGACTATTCATTATTCAAGAGATTAATTAAATTTTATAATGGACATGTTACATTTGGTGATAATTCTAAGGGATAGATCATCGACTTAGGCTGAATTGGTAACCCTAATACTATATTAATTTCAAAAGTACTTTTTTAGGATAAAGTAAAATATACTTAGTATCTCTCATATGTGTGCTGAGGGTTTTAATTTTAAGTTCGAAAATGATTCATGCAATGTTTTTAATTCTAAAAATGATTTAATATTCACTGCTCATAGAAATGAAAATGTATATGCTATTGATTTAAACTCTTTATCTATGAAAAATATTTCTTATTTAAATGATTTTCATAAAGAATATTGGTTAGGACAGAAAATTAGGACACTACAATGTCCACTCACTTAAGAAACATACTAGGAAATGTTTAGTTAAAGACTTACCTAAATTTTAATTCCCACTTAACAAATTTTGTAATCCTTTTCAAAAGGGAAAACATCACAAAGTTTCTTTCAAACCAAAGAAAGAAGTTTCAACTTTCCAACCACTTGAGTTGGTTCACATAGATTTGTTTGGACCGTCTAGATTTTCAAGTTTAAATAGAAAGCACTATGTCAATGTTCTTGTAGATTATTTTTCAAGATACACTTGGTTATACTTTCTAGATCACAAAAGTGAAGCATATCCTTTATTAAATATTCCATGTATGTGGAAAATCTTAGTAGACGTAAAATTAAGACTTTGAGAAGTGATCATGGCCATGAGTTCAAAAATCAGGAGTTTGAATATATTTTCCCACATAATGGATATAATAACAATTTCTATTCTCCTATAACACCTAAACAAAATTGAGTTATTGAAAGAAGAAATACGACACTTAAAGAGATTGCTCAAACTAGTCTTAATGAGTATAACCTTCCTATCTATTTTTGGGATAAAGCTGTTAATACAGATTTTTACATCATCAATAGAGTGTTAATTATACATATTCATAAGAAGACCACATATGAGATATGGAAAAATATGAAGCCTAAGGTTAATTAATTTATATTTTTTGATTTCAAATTTTTTATCCTTAACATTAGGGATAATCTCGACAAAGTTTCCTCCAAAAGTGATGAAGGAACTTTCCTAGGTTACTAAATCTCTAGTAAAGCCTATAGAGTATTCAATAACAGAACCAAATGTGTGGAAGAATTAATTCATGTTATATTTGATGATAATGATCCACATGAAACTAAAAACTCTCTTGAATATATTGAGGAAGATATGTCAATTCTAGACCTTGATAAAAACAGTGAACCCCCAGTGAAAACAACTATTTTTTGAGATTTTCTAGAATTTGAGCCTACTGAATCTGAACCTATAAACAACCATGAGGAGTATAGTACATCCCTTTATAGAGGTATTATATTTCTCAAGAATCATCCTTTAGATGCTACAGTAGGTGATCTAAATAGAGGAATACAAACTAGATCTTCTCTGAGAAACTAGGTTGAACATTAAGCTTTTATTTCATAGCTTGAACCCAAAAATATTAATGATTTTATCAATGATGAATTCTGAGTGATATCTATGCAAGAAGAATTGAATTAGTTTCAAAGAAAAAATGTTTGATAATTAGTAGAAAGACCTAAGCACACTTTGACCACATGCACTAAATTGGTGTTTAGAAACAATGTTGACGAGTCTAGAAATATAGTTAGAAACAAGGCTAGATTAGTTGCACAAGGATATAGTCAATAATAAGGAATATACTATGAGGGAACCTTTTCACATGTAGCTAGACAAGAATCTAATAAGATACTACTTACTTATGCAGGTTATCTGATTTTCAAACTTTATCAAATGGATGTTAAAAGTGCATTTCTAATCGGGTATATAGTTGAGGATGTGTTTTTTGAACATCCCCCTATTTTTACAAATCCCCATTTTTAAAATCTTGTCTTTAAACTTTCTAAAGCATTATATGGTCTAAAATAAGCTCCTAGAGCATGATATGATAGACTCAGTTCATTTCTTATTTAAAAAGGTTTTAATAAAGGGATATCTAATCCTACTATTTTTATTAAAAGGGTTTACAAAGATGAATTCATAATAAAAATTTATGTAGATGACATTACTTTTGGATCCTCTTTAAATTATTTATGTACTGATTTTTCAAAGATGATGAAAAATGAATTTGAAATGAGTCTAATGGGGGAACTTAAATGTTTCCTTCGATTTCAAATTTTTTCCAAATAAAAATGGTATTGTTTTAAATAAAAGTAATTATTCTAATGATCTTTTTAAATGTTTTGGTTTGGATAGTAATAACGGTAGTGATACACCTATGAGTACCACTTTTAAGTTGAATGATAATGAAACTGATAAACCAGTGGATCAAACCAATTACAGATGAATGATTTGGATTCTGCTCTATCTTACTACAAGATGACCTGATATAATCTTCAGTGTATGTATGTGTGCTCATTTTCAAGACAATCCCAAAGAATCTCATTTAACCACTGTTAAAAAGATTTTTAAATATCTCAAGTATACTACCAACTTAGGAATATTTTATCCAAAAGGAAAATCATTTGACATGATAAGTTATTCTAATGCTGAATTTTCTGGTTGGAAGTTAGATAGAAAGAGAAATTCTGGAACTTTTCACATTTTGGTAAAGTCACTATTATCATGGTGTAGTAAGAAACAAAATTCTATTGTATTATCCACTATCGAAGCTAAATATATAGCTGCTGGTAGTCTGTTTGCTGAAATTCTATGGTTTAAACATACTTTACTAGACAATGGATATCAATTCAAACATGTCTCTATAAATTGTGATAACACAAGTGCTATTAAAATATCTAAAAAACCAGTATCTCATGCTAGGACAACGCACATTGATGTGGGGAAAAACTTTTTGAGAGATCATTATCAAAGTGGTGATATCTCTCTTGAATTCATTGGTACTGAACATAAATTGGTTGATATATTCACAAAGCCTTTAAATGCTTAGAGGTTATATTACATCAAACATGAGTTAGGTAAGATTAATTTTAGTTAAGGACACCTGACCGTTGCACCACACTATTAGGACACCTCACTGTTGCACCTCACTATTAGGACACCTTACAGTTGGACCTCACCTTTAGGAAACATGACCATTAGACCTCACCATTAGGACACCTCACCATTGGACCTCACTGTTAGGACACCTTACCATTAGACCTCACTAACAGACCTTACTGTTTTCACCTTACCGCTAGTATACCTTACTGATAGGTCCTAGAATTCGTGTTTTATGTTGGAATCTGAAATGTTTAAATTTTATTTATTTCATTTAGTCAATTTATTTTTCGATCCCTAAATGATAAAAAAAAGTGTGAAGTCACATTTTGATCCACTTCCATCTTCTCCCAAACCTCTTTCTCCTGAATCCTTGAACCCAAAATACTGTTGAAAACCTCTAACCACATCAAATTGCAATGGAAAGAGTGAAGAGATCGATGGTTGGTGGTGAAGAAGATGCATCGAACGCTAAGAGACCTCGAGCCTAGTCTAGTGGTGGAAGTACTATTATGGAAAAGCTGATCAATCCTCATTTTTCCAAGAGGGTATTCATGTTTAAGAAAGAGTTAAGTTCAGAGTGGATGTTGTCGAGCAATTCTCTAGTGCTAAAGGTACTTGAAGCTCAATATTGTGTAGAATGCATCACAAACAATAATGAACCATATTACCTGAATCTAGTAAATCATTTTTATGATCTTATGAAGTTTGAAAAATTTGAGGAAGAGAACCGAATGTTGTCAAAGGTAAATGAAGTTAGTGTAAGATTAACTTCTATTGAATGGGCTGAATGTTTACGGGTCCCACATAAAGGCATATTTGACTATTATTCTAGAGTGGTGCCTCCTATTACTGATCTTTTCTAATATGAAGAGGCTCTGGCAAAACTTATAGGGAATGGAATTCCTAGAAAGGTAATTGATTCTAATATGTATGGGGAAAACATATTACTATTTAAGTTTATCCAACATGTCTTGAGTCCTAGGAGAGGGGACTTTTTTAGTTAGAAATATCTGGACATACATTTGATGTATTTGTTGAGGCATGGACAAAGGATAAATCTTTTTAGATTTTTGATGGTTTTTCTAGAGGATATGACCTGGCCTTGTTCCAAATAAAATGCTTTGTTTCATTTCATGTTGATATCTTTGATGTTGAAAGTGAAAGGTGTTTCTAGAAATAAGGAAGAAATGATAGTTGTAAAGGACAACTTATGTTTTACCAAAACAATTTGCAAGTCTATGAAGATAAACTAGAACCCATGGAAAAGGGAATGGGTGAGTGATTTGGATAATCTATATGAATACTTCAACCCTGTTTCCAATCCTACTAGTCCAAAGGATAAAAGAGATCCAGGTTTAAAACCCGATGAAGTGGAACCAGTGTACTCAGATGAATAATAAGAGGTTGTTGTTGTGCAAGAATGAGAGGATTCTCCTATAGATGATAGGAGTGATCCTTACCTTCCATCAAGTCCTCATTTTGGAACTATATCATTTTTTGATCCTATTCCACCAAAGAATTTTCCCAGAAGAGAGACTGTCCTAAGGGAGACTGATGACAAAGAAACCACTGAAGAATAATATGAGGAGAATGTCTTAAGAGACATTATTGATGGAGAGAACTCAGAGGAGGACGATGAAGTTGACTTTGATAATGAGGAGTATGAAACAACTGATGATGATGAATGTGATGAAAATGCCTAAGTCTTAGTCCATTTATAGGATGTATAGAAATGGAAGATAATGAAAAGGAAGAGGAAGTTGAATATGTTGTAATTTTAATGGACGTGGTTAGAGATTTTGTATAAGAAATAATAGTATACTCTACTGATGATTCAATTGATCAAGGAAGAATGGAAGAGGAGAATACAATTGTCTAGGAAGAAGATCCAAGTGAGGGGGAGGAACCCGTTTCCATAGGTTCAGTTTTTGTTATTCCTAAAATAGAAGATTGGTCTGAGGACCCAGGATTCATGGTTTTGGGATTAGACTATGAAGACTCTAAAGATGAAAAGCCTAACAGAAGACCTCTAGTTCATTCTATTTCATAGACCACTATAGTAAAACCAGTGGTTCTTATTCCTCAAGATTATGTAAATAAGGATGACCTTGATTCATAGAAATCAGATCTTCGAAGATGCTTTGATGAAAGATCCATTGGGATAGAGAGAACAATGGCTCTGAATTAAGAACTTGTAGCATCTATTATGGAAATAATAACGTCTAGCTATCAATCAAATCTACTACATGAAGTGAAGTAATTCCAGAATCAGTTAAGGGCCTTGGAATAATCTAGGGAGACTATGAAACAGTCATTTTTGAGTTTAGACTCATATATGGCTTCAAGAGTTCAAGTGGAAAAAGACATTCGATATGTTAAGAGTGTTTTCCAACAGATGGTAACTGTGTTTGAGGACTTTAAAAAGTCTATGGAAGCACATGTGAATGGTTAGGACGATGATGTGAAAAGGTTGATAAATTTATTAACTAAGTCTTTTTAAGGAGACAATGGATTTTACCATGGCACCTCTGTGTGCATCTACTTCCTCCTCAGCCTCTCCTATTGTTGATCGAACAACCATATGATCAGTTGTTAGAGAAGAAATGGAAAATCTCTCTGGTATAAGTACCTCTGATCCTCAGAAATTGACTCAGTTAATTTCCAATACTACAGAAATTCATAAGTTTTTAGGTGATTACATGAGGGATGCTACCCAAGATAAGAAGGCAATCAAACAGAAAATTGACTTCTATTATAAAAAGGATTTTACTAATCATCTGATGGATTATAATTTCATGTTTTTGTTGGAGAACTTGAGGATACCTCATGTCACTCAGGCCTTTAAATATCAAGTTAGTAGGATTCGAGAGTTAACTTATACTATGGAAATGTTCATAGAGAATAAGGATGATTTCATCTCTTCTATGGAAAGAGGAGGCAACATCATTATGGATTTCAGGAACCTCCTTTTACTATTTATCCATATGGAATGTACTCCAATTATTGTCCCTCTAGCCTTGCCTTCTTCCTCAGCAGCATTATGATCTACTAGTGATTCCCCTTTGATAACACCTGCACAGGTCATCAAAAGCTTGAATCCTACGATTCCTTAGAGATCTAGTCATTATCGGTCTACTAATGCTTCTGTATCGGCTCGCCCTACCTTGATTGCTGTTATACATTGGCCTGAACCTCCATTTCTTGAACCTACCTCCTCACCTCCAAAAGCAACAACTCACTTGGACATCCTTGAAGTGGATTGATTGTCAGCTTCCTTAGTTTATTGGGATACTTTTAATCTTTTTGTGTATAATTTACTCTTGTTTCATTAATACAAAGATCTCCTTTTCTCACCTTTTTTATTTTTTTGATAATCAAAAAGGGGGAGAATTTTTTAGATTGGATCCCCTACATATATCATATTCCAATAAATTTAGGATCTAATAAATATTTATTTGGATTTTTATATTTTATTTGCTTAGGTTTTAGCCCTCATATAATGTATATTGATACCACTAAAGATACTAGAAAATGTACTTAACTCAGATACAATAATACTTATTCTAAATTTCAATGAAATAATTTTTGATCATCAAAATGGAAAAGATTGTTGGACTAACCTATTTTGATAATCCCAAATCATGTTTCATTTATATTATAATTAAGTTTCATTACCTTTTATAGTTTTATCATGTAACAGTTACGTATTTTTAATCTCACTACTGTCTTGATTAAGTTTATAGTGTAAAACTTTCTACGTAAAAAGTCACCAGTATGAAGGTCTCTGTTAAGAGCCATCTATTTTAATTCACCAGTAGAGGCTACTACTGGAGAGGTTACCTCTAGAAGGTTAACTCTATAACATTACTACTGGAATCTATTGCTAGAACCTTACCACTGGAAAGGTCACCTCTAGAACCTTACAGTTAGAACCATACCACTGAGGAACCTTACCATTGAGTCTACCATTGTAAGTTCACCACTAGAGGTTAATGGTACAAGGTAACTGAGGAGAAGTATACCATTGTAATCTTAATAAATTCACCACTAAAATATTACTGTTATAAGGTTCCCATTTTAAGGTTGCTACTATGAAGTTACCACGGATAAGCTTATTGATGAATCCTATCGTTGTAAGCCTACCAATGAATCCTACCATTACAAGGCTACCGCTGATGAAGCCTACCATTGTAATCCTACTGATGAAGCCTACCATTACAAGGCTACCTTTATGAAGCTACCATTGAGAAGGCCACTGCTACCAGTCTACCACTACCTATACTCTTCTACTCTATACTTTTTGAATTTTCGTAAGAATATTCTAACGGTCATATTTGGTAAATTTAATGCCTATGACATTAATTAATATTGGTTGTAGACATATATGGAGACCATATGAGGTACAAGGAAGACCTCAAAATGTTTGATCATTCCTACTATTGTAACTCAAGAATATATAATAGAAGATAAGATTGAGATAGAAAAAGACAAGGTTGGGTGAGAGACCTTACATGTGAGATCTGAAGAACAAGGGGAACATACCAGCAATTACACTTATGTTGTGAACCCAAGATATTCACGAAGATAATTTTGGGAGAAAAAATTCATGGTTGCCTTACTATGATTCATCTAATCTCTTTCAATCCATGAAGCTGAACACCTCAGTACTTAGAAGCCAGAACATGAAGTTGTGACACTCTGTTTTGGACACAACTTCTGGAGAAGGACTCAAAATCCAATTTCTTCACTCCAAGGAGTCCAGAGATGAACTATAAACACATAGATCCTTCTAAAATAAGTCATCATAACATTATCTCTATTGTGTTCTTTATGTTACATTCTCAAGTAATGTGTGTTTGTCTGTTACACACATTGTCTCATGTGCTTAAACTGGAGGATATTGAAAATCCTCACACCAAACATTCCTTACATTTTTGTTTCCCATGTAAAACTATGGAAGAGATTGTGTGTGTCCAGGTAGTTTTTTTGTTTTTTCCACAAAGAACCGTTGTAGAGGTTGTGAGACCTGGACAGTTTGTAAAAACAGTTGTGAGGCCCGATATAGTCTGTTTTTCAAGTTTATTAATATAAAATCCTAGGTGGAAGGTGATCACCAAGTGAAGAGGATTAATTATTGGATTGAGACTAAACCTCTTGTTTAATTTTGATGTGTACTTTATTTTCAAATACTCAATTTTTTTATTTTCCGCTGATTATAATTTCAAAGACATAAAACTATTTTACATTAACTCTGATAGTTAATTTTTGTTGGTGTTTATATGTGTTTAATTTAGTAAAACTGTTTCTAAAGTTGGATATGTTTTTATACTAATTCAACTGAGGACTAATCAACCTTTGAGAGACTTGTTGAGAAATTGAACATTTATATCTCTACTCCCTTAATTAACTGGGCAATTTCAAATTGGGGGATTTTATTAAAAAAACAATTAATATAAATTTTAAGTAGGAACTCAATTCACCCCCCTCTTGTATAGGTTTTTAATTTCTACCAATTTACTCCTATATAGAAACCCAGTTATGTGTTATTTCAAATAACATTTATACTTTCCTTTCTCTCTTATTCAGAGGATATTTTATTAACCCTTTTATGATGTGGGTTATAAACAATTGAATTTTAAAATGTTAATCCTTGATTTTGAATGTACAATTTCAAATTTTGAAGACACAATTAATTTAATGTGGGTAGAATATAACCTCATCATATTTTTTAATATATAAAATATAATTGATAGATTTTTGTGCACGCAACACCATGATTAAACGAACCGTGATATAATGTTAAATATTATTATTTTAACATAATTGTTATAACATATCCATTAAATTGATTATTTTTTATATTATTAACTATATTATGAAATATATATAATGTTTATATTCAATAAAAAATATTTATTAGTTTTTAGGAGATAAACAAATGGTTAATAGTAAATTCATTTTATTCATTAAATATACACTTTCATGAAAACACGAATTTTATGTGAAAATATATATAACTATTTTTTTATACTTTTAGAAAATATATTTTATAAAATTAAATTATATTTTTAAATAAAAATATCAAAATTGTCCTATTTTGAAAATTTTCTAGAAAAGTTGAATTTTTTGTGAATTTTATACTGTTTTTTAATACTGTATCTCTTGGTATATCGTCAAGTCATAATTATGATATAAAAATATATTAAACTTATTTAATGAATACTGTTTTATATTATAACATAAATATTATCCAAAAATATTTGAGAACATAAAAATTATAACTTATTTTATGATAAATATGAAAAATAAATTTTTGTGCTGATGTTGTGCTTGAAAAGCACTTGAAGAATCAAATTTGGTGTCTTATAGATAATAATTGAGAGGTATCAGGTAATTTAAAGAAAATTTAATTAAATATTATCTATAAATGATGATTTATACTAATAAATTATTATTTTGGAGTTATATAACAGGAATATTATCCAAATGATTGTTTAGTGCTTGCACAAGGCAAGGAAAGTCAAAATAACAAATTAAATGAGTTTTCTTGAAATGGATATGAGAAAATTGAGATAATGAACAAATAAAAAGGATTATATTGATCCTAATTAAATTATTTTTATGATATTTATTTATAATTAATTTTTCTATTTTAAATAATGACCTTATATTCTGATGAAACTCTGATGTTGTGCTTGGGAAAACAGAAGAAAAATGAATAATATTATTTTAAAAAATTAAAATTTAATTTATAATAACTATTAAAAAACCCAAAAAAATGAATATTATTTTATAATTTTATATCGACCATAAATCATAGAATATTTAAAATTATTACTTTTTTGGTTTAAATGGATATATTTATTACCTTAATACATTTTTATTTAATAAAAACTCAAACATGTCAAACTATTTTTTTAATAAGTATAACATTTTTAATATGGTGTTACATAGAATATATTTTAGAATAAAAATTAAAATTTTAAAGGAAAAATATATATAATTATCATGGTAAATTATATTTAATTATTTTTGAAGAAACAATTACCTTAAATGCTTACACAATACTAATATAATATTAATTTAATTAAAAGAAAAACAAAATAAATTTCATTAAAAATATTTTTTATATAATATTAATGAGGTAATGTATCCAAAAAATTTTAAATATAAATATGAAATATTATACAGATTTTAATTCATTATATTCTAATTACCCCTTTTTCAGGATGTATTTTAAGTCAAAATAAATGATTTGTTTCAAAATTGAAAAAAATGATTTTTTCTCCAAATACTTTATTACTAATTTTTTTAAAAATCTTAAAAATATTAAATAACAACTAAGGGGATATGATATATTCTAAACATTCATTAAATATTCTTTTATAGTCCATTTGTAATCATATGGATCTAGAATACTATTATTATATTTTAATATTTTAAAGAATTCCAAAAGTGACCCTCACATCAATTATAAACGGGAACCCCTTCATTTACTTATTTACACCAAATTAGTCTATATAGCTTAACCCATCCTTTAAAAATTCTCATATAAACTTCCTTATACAAGTTTTAGTGGTTTTGATCCTTCTAAAAAACCAACCCTAGATCCCTTTATAAAATATCTAAAGGAAGTACACTAAAGAATATATAATCATCTTTACATACACTTTCAAGTTTATTTCTTCTTCTACATCCTCATAATATGTTATTTCAATGATAAAATAATAACTCTAGTTTCATATATATTTTTATATGTTATTATTATTATGGGACACCCATATTCCACATTTTATCTATGATACGATAAATCAAAGATCCATGCATGTGTACGTATCGGTTAACATTTCGAGGTAGTGGTGTAATTTTTCGTTTATCACCAATTTACTGTTGGAGTTGGGGGTCTAGAACCAACTACTTTGTACTTTATTTATTAATAAAAGCCTTATCACATCTTGATTGTTCTTCTGTGTGAAAATGCATGTGATAATGTCTTAAGGACAGCTGTTGCATTAAAGGGTCATAGCAGATCCCTACTATGATGAGAACCCAGAAGTGCCATAACACTGTTCTTGAATATATGTTCTATGGTCAGATGATATTATTTGAGGGACACAAATAATACAGGTCATTAGGGGTGAGGACTCATAAAACATTGAGGAACCTTCTCATGGTGTGCGCCCTTGGTAATATCCAGGAGGATATTATGAGAAAGAGACCCGCCAATAGGAAATCCACATTTTATAGTGTCATTGGATGTTCCTATATGCAGACGTGTGTATTGGTCGTTAGACTTTGAAATGATTATTAATGGGTATTACAACTCCTGGCCGGCTATCCTCGCAGACACTGGGTTAGATGGCAGCCTCCTCACTCTGGTCTGAAGCTCAATATGGATGGCTCCTACATAGCAGGTGTCATGGGAGGCGGTGGTGTGGTCTGTGACTCCTGGGGCCACATTGTCTTGGCCTTCACAGCCTTCCTAGGTCGTGGCACCTCTCTTCAATCAGAATCCCTTGCATTTCTCTCTGGCATCACCCTTTGCGGACAAGGTGGTATCTCTATTAAAGAAGCAAACATATACTCCTTGAATCTTTTCAACTCTTTTCATGGCAATGGAACTCCCCCCCGGTCAATCTCTTACCCCAACAGGATGTGCCGCACCCTCCTCTATAGCAACACTCGACTGAGGCACACATGGTGTGAGGGAAACAAGGTTGCGAACCACATACCCAAGCTTGCTGTGCAGGGTTCGGGCACCACCTTCTTTTTCAACCCCCTTCAGTTGAACCCTGAAGGTGCTTTTCTTATTAGAGGGGATGCTCTTGGTCTTCATTATTTTAGCCCCCCTTATGCCTTCCAATTTTTTGTATTCCATGCTTTTTCTCCCTTCTTCTTTAATAAATAAAGAATTATGATGATGATAATGTGAGAAAGGATTTGTCCCTTCTGTTCCATAACGGAAGTAGATATCTCAGGCCCTTTGATAGAATTGATATAGCCTAAATAAATCCATGGCCATGGTAAGGTATGGGCGAGTTCAATTCCAGGAAGTCAAAGAAGGAATAATCGAGCACATGGGTTGATGGCACTAGCATGTAACCCGCTTGATTATAGATATCGAGACAAAGGGATTATATTACACAGTAAGCATTCGTAGGAGGTGACATGTCATTGCGACATTAACTTCTTTCTCTATGGGTGCCTCGGTGTGTTGCTAGACGCTATCCTTGGAATTTAGGTAGGCTCTGCCTAATGCCACTGAGAAAGAGGCCTAGAGGGTCACACACTAAGTGTGTCTATGTATCTCAGTTAAATAATAATTTAACAAGTTAAATAAATATTATTCCCGACTGTGGTTTAATAATTATTTAAGGATGGCTGATTGAATTTATTTCGAAACTAATTATTCGAGAGAATATATTGTGGTCGAAATAATATATTTGTTAGCGAGTAATGCAGTTACATTTATTTAAGAAATAAATATACATTACTCAAGTTCTAATAAATGTGGTGGAGAAAAATGGTAAAATAAAATTACACGTCGTGTATATTAAATGTACACGCCGTGTAGTTTTATGGAAGACAAGTACACACCATGTATTAATTATTACACGCCGTGTAGTTTTCTAGTCGGGGTTTTTGAGGATAAAATATTGTTTATTTAATTAAATGTAATATGTTGGGCGCATGTCAAGTAATAATGATAGTCAACTATCATTATTATGACACGGGGTATTGTTAAGAATTAAATGAAATGATTAAATACTTCTGGGTAATAAATTCGTTTTATTATTCTAAGTATTGTAAATCCCTATTACATTATTCTCATGAGATCTATCCATTGTTGTGCAAAAAGGTTTTTGGAAATACTCTCAAGCCAAGAGAGAATTACCTTTCCACCAAGAACACTTTCATGTTACGAGAGCGAGATCCACCAATAGATCAAGGCAGTCGAAGGCAGACATCGCAAGTGAAGGTTCTTCCATGCTATCACCCGGATATCCCTTCAGCGACGTCCAGAGATACGTGGATCACGTGTGGATCACCACTAGAGGAATCCTATACTTGGATTCTACGACGCAACGACGGATCACAGGATCATGACTGGAGACTCCAACAATGAAAGAATTCCACAGAGGTAATTCATATGAATTAATTAAATTAATTATAACCAACATATAACGATCCTATCTCAATGGTTCTGGGACTCTTCTTTTCTTTTTCGTTCTTCGTTCTATTCCGAAGATCCGGCGTTTTATATCATGACAGATCTCAGATTGAACATCGTTTAACATTAAAATTAAAGTTGGGAAAAACCCACCAATGCGCTTCCGTTGCGCCCGGAACCTACAAGTGGTATCAGAGTGGTCATATCATTGATTATAATTATTTAGTTTTTCGTTGGTGATTTACGCATTTAATAATTTAGTTATTTCAATTCATGTTTAATCATTCTGGAAATCTGAATGTCGAGATCTATTCCTCCTCACTCATTTCTTGTTCACCTCACAAAAACAAATTTTTTCTTTTAATTTTGATTAAAATAAAATAGAGGAAATCATCTGGAGGAGCCAAACGTTTCTATCCAAACAACACCAGAATACATGGTGTGTATTCGGAAGGACACATCATGTAGTCTAGGTTCAACGCATTGACTGGTCCGCCAAATCAGGCCATGTATTGGATTCTTTCTAAGAATTTAAGACATCGTGTGTTGACCAGAAACAGGTGGCACACGGTTTCCGAATTACAGGCTGTGTGGTCCAATGAACACGACGTGTAGTCCCTTCGGGTTTGGGTTGGACCGTGTACCCCGTACATGGATTGCCCGGCTAAAAACCCTGCAACGCAGAAACTACACGGCATGTGTCCAAATGAACACGCCATATACTCCGAAAATTTCTGAAGTCCATTGACACGCCATGTCCCCAGGTGTGTACTTCGGATGGACGGTGAAGAAAAGTACACGCCGTGTAGTCGGAACTATACGCCGTGTACTCACCCAAATTACGCAGATTTATTAAAATTTATTATTATATTATACAAACCCTTGAGACGTGTACCATATTGCAGGCATAAAGTTGAGTCACAACACGTGATAGGCGTTATATATATATTTTTTTAATTTAACATCTTCGTAATGAATGGGAATTCATCGGATTTCCTCCAAGGTACAAGTTACGTACAAGGATAATTTTAAATGAATTTATTTGTTTAAAATTATGATGGATGAGAATCTCAAGGAAATTCAGAAAAAGGGTTTAAGATAAAAGGATTGATTAATTAAAGATAATTAATTAATTCGAGCATGATTTATCATAAAAAAGAACAATTAAAGAATTGAATGCAAGTTTTATTTATGCATAAGTATCGTTGCATGTATGGATGATCATGAGCTAGACCGAGACCTTTGTATGTGATTGGTTTCTTTTAATTTATTTAATTAAATTAAATTTGTTGGCCTACGAGCCATCTCCTCATTAATATGTATGGCATGTGTGCCCAAGGATTCTTTTATGTAAAAACCCCTTTTTACCCCTCACCTGAGTGTGAGATAAATTCATATGTAATGGATGGAGATCCCAAGCTAGTGGAGGTGGCTCAAGTCAGGAGCCAAGGTGAAACCAAACCAAGGAGATACAAAGGTGAACAGGTGGAAAGCTGTAAACACGAACCCGAATGGTTCAAGGTGTCTCTCCCCTAGGTCTTGGGCTAGTTTATCAACTGCTAGATAAAAAACCCAATAGAAAAGCTCATGATCATACCATTTATTTTATTTCTATCAATTTCATGGTATATTTATTGTGGGTGTGTTGTCACGATCACACAATTAATGAATTAAACAAGCATTCAAGATGGAACTAAAATAAAATCGGCTTATACATAAATATTATCTTAGACATGGTTAATCACTTAAGTAAATCCCACGTAATATTAACAAGAATGTAATAAAAGATAATAAAATGGAAATTTACGTATAAGAATAAAATCCCTCAAAAGAAATATTAAGTCGGTATAACCTTCAATAATATTGGTTAGAATCGAACCATAGTTCAAAGTGCTTGACCAACCCTAGTTGGGGTGCTTTCAATTATCGGAGAATTCTAACTCAAGGTTTTGGGTTGACTTGACTTGGTTCGCATCAAGGGTTGACTGCCCTAGTAGGACTTGGTGTGACCAAGAGGCAATGGTTGAGGAAATCCAAAATAAAAGGATTTAAGGATTGGGGAGTCCACTCAGCGGATCAAGGAGCTGCGAGTTAATGTGGTTGGAATTTGGAATGCCTACCTAAAACCCTTCAAGATTCTTGACCAACCCTAGTTGGGGTAATGCAAAAGGAAATATGGATCCTTACCAAAAGAATATTCAGGCAACAAAATATTCTGAAATCAACGGTGGGGGCTATTGGATTTCGATAAAATAGTTGGAGACTAATAAGTATTAATTTATTTATTTGTCTCAGTTTTTTAATAAAGTACTAAACCTTTTCTCATATTAATTTGTAGAAACGACAAGAAAATGACTTCAAACATATCATTTCGAACCATACTCAAGAAGGAAAACCGTCTCACCGGCACCAATTTCCAAGAGTGGCAGAGGAATTTACGCATCATCCTTCGCCATGAAAGGAAATTATAAGTGCTGGAAGAGCCTATTCCAGTTGCGCCTGGGAAAGAGGGTAGTGATGAGGAATTATATCTCTATATGAAACACATGGATGATTCCACATATGTCCATTGTTTCATGTTATCTGACATGTCTAATGTTCTCTTGAAGCAACATGAAAACGTGGACGCGTATAGCATGATGTCTCACCTTAAAGATCTCTACCAAGAGAAGGAGAGACAGGAGAGGTATGAGATCTCCAATTCTTTTTTTACCACGAAGCATGGAGAGTCTGCGCCAGCTGGGCCTCATTTAGTCAAGCTTATTGGCTACATTGAACGCCGGTACATCTTAGGTATTAAATTCCCGAATGAGTTATGTATAGATCTCATCCTATCATCACTGACCAAGACCTTTTCTAGATTCATTGTCAACTATAACATGAGTAGAAATGAGAGGATTATGTCAGAGCTTCTGACCTTGATTCACCAGGTTGACAAGGACATGGGGTGTGACAAACCCGTAGTCCTTATGGTGAACAAGAAAAGGAAGGACAAGGCAATGGGGCCAAAGACTTATAAATGGACTGAATCCCCCGAGCATCGTCCCACCAAGAAGGGGAAGATCCAGAGGTAGGGAAAGTAATGGGAGGCGGTGTGTTTTTCATGAGGAAAGCAGGGCCACTGGAAGAGGAACTGCACCCAGAAGCATGGGGACGCTAAAGGTGTGTTCGTTATCAAGTGAAATCTTTCTATTTCTACACATTGGGTATTAGATACAACTTATGGGGCTCACATATGTATTCAAATGCAGGAACCAAGTATATTTAGAAAGATCATGAGAAGAGAGGTGGATCTCTGAGCTGCCAATGGTGCAAGGCTGGCTGCATTGGCTATTGGCGACTACCAACTCTCATTGCCGACTGTGATGATTTTGGTTTTACATAATTGTTATTTTGTGCCTACTGTTACCAAGAACATAATTTCTGTATCTTGTTTGGATATGGATGGATTTGTTTTCAAGTTTAGAAATAAGGTTTGTCTCTTTTATAAGAACAATATATGTTTTGGTATGGAACATTTGAATAATGGTTTGTATGTATCAAATTACGAAAACCAAGTGTTGGCAATCGATAACGAAACAAACTCACATGACTCATACATCACCCAGCTGTGGCATCACCGCCTTGGTCATGTAAACGAGAAGATCTTGACAAAGCTCTGTCAAGATGGCTATTTAGATTCTACTGAGCTAAAAACACTTGATAAATGTCACGCTTGTTTACTAGGTAAAATGACCAAGCCACGTTTTGGTGGACAGGGTGAAAGGGCCACAGAGCTTCTAGGATTGGTACAAATGGATATATGTGGACCATTTCTAGTATAATCTAGAGGTGGATATTCTTACTTCATTACTTTTACTGATGATTTGAGTAGATACGGATTTTTCTACTTAATGAGGTATAAGTCAGAAGCCTTAGAGAAATTTAAGGAATTCAAGAATGAAGTAGAGAATCAACTTGGTAAGAAGATAAAGAAGCTTCGATCAGATCGAGGTGAAGAATATCAGAACCAAGAGTTCATCGATCTACTACGGGAGTCTGGGATTCTATCTCAGCTCACTCTTCCTTATACACCACAATGGAACGGTGTTAGTGAAAGGAGGAACCACACCTTGTTGGATATGGTGAGGTCGATGATGAGTCATGCGGATCTTCCATGATCCTTTTGGGGATATTCATTACAAACTGCATCATAAACATTAAACCGAGTACCAACTAAGGAGGAAAATGGAATTCCCACCGAGTTATGGAATATAAAGAGACCCCTTTTGTCGCATACACGTGTATGGGGATGCGCGGCATTTGTTAAGGCCTTATCAGGAAACAAACTAGCACCCCGGGGCACGAAGTGTATCTTTATAGGATATCCCAAGGAAACGAAAGGATATTACCTGTATAACCCTCAATAAAAGAAAGTGACTATCGCCAGACAAGCCATCTTTCATGAGAGGGAGCACATCCTCAAAAATGATAGTGGGAGAAAGATTGACTTCGACGAAGTTGATGCTCAAGATACACAGGATTTGGTGCAGGAACATGTTACACAGGTCCCCGTGGAAGAGGTTCCAGAAACACAAGTAGTGCGTAGGAGCTCAAGAGAGGTAAGGGAACTAGAGATATTTGGTTTCCTAGTCACTAAGGATGGTGAATTATTATTTTTGGACAATGATGAACCTGTCTTCTACAAGGAAGCAGTAGAAATCTCAAAAGCTACGATATGGATAGAAGCTATGAATTCTGAGATGGATTCCATGTATCAGAACCAAGTCTGGGTTCTGTTCGATGAGCCAGTTGATGTAAATCCTATTGGATGAAAATGGGTATTCAAGAGAAATATGGACATGGAAGGTCAAGTTAGCACCTATAAAGCAAGGCTAGTGGATAAAGGATTTAGACAACGTCAAGGAATTGACTATGATGAAACCTTCTCGTCGGTTTCCATGTTTAAATCCATAAGAATCATACTTGCCATAGCAGCTTACCATGACTATGAGATTTGGAAAATGGATGTCAAAACAACATTCCTTAACGGGAACCTTCTGGAATATGTCTATATGACACAACCAGAAGGGTTTGTGACACCATGGGAAGCCAAATGGGTTTGCAAGTTACAGAAATCCATTTATGGATTGAAGAAAGCATCCAGGTCATGGAACATTCAATTAGATGAATCTATAAAGGAATTTGGTTTCATTAAGAACGAATGTGATCCATGTGTTTATAAGCGGTTTAATGGGAATGCGGTCGTTATCCTAGTAGTATATGTTAATGACATATTGCTTATTGGAAATGACGTACCAGCCTTACAGTTAGTTAAGGACTGGTTGAACAAGTGTTTCTCCATGAAGGACTTGGGAGAAGCAGCCTACATTCCAGGGATCAAGATCGTTTGTGATAGATCCAAGAGGCTGCTTGGACTAAGTTAGGGTACATACATTGACCAGATACTAAAGATATTTAGTATGGAACAATCCAAGAGGGGATTGGTTCCAGTGTCACATGGCCTACATCTTTCTATGAAAATGTGTCCTCAGACACAACAAGAGAAAGATAGAATAAGCAAGATCCCATACGCTTCGGCTATAGGATCCATCATTTATGTCATGTTATGTACCATGCTTGATGTTGCCTATGCACTGAGCATGTTAGGAAGATATCAAGAAGATCCAGGAGAACAACATTGGACTGCGGTTAAGACTATACTTAAGTATATGAGAAGAACTAAGGATATGTTCCTTGTATATGGAGGAGACGAGGAGCTTGTCATCACAGGGTATGCTGATGCTGGTTTTCAAACAGATCAGAACGATTTGAAGTCGCAATTTGGATATGTTTTCTGCCTCAATGGAGGAGCTGTGAGCTGGAAGAGTTCAAAGCATCTAGTTGTCGCCAATTATAGAGTGGAGTCTGAATATATAGTGGCTTCTGATGCAGCCAAGGAATCCGTATGAATTTGGAATTTTGTCCAGGAGCTTGATGTGGTGCCTAGCAGGAAAGATCCCATTACATTGTATTGTGATAATACTACAGCAGTGGCTCTTGCAAAATAACCAAGGTCGCATCAACGGACGAAAGAGAACATGGTGGACCCGGAAGTATCACCTATTGAGGGATTTCTATCAGAGGGGTGAAGTTGTTGTGAGCAGAGTGTCCACGAAATAGAACGTGGTGGACCCCATGACTAAAGGCATATCTCAGCAGAAGCAATAATATCATGTGAGAGCTAGTGGGTTAAAGGTTTTTAGCAGTTGGATCTAGTCCAAGTGGGAGTCTGTTGGAGTTGGTGGTCTAGAACCAACTACTTTGTACTTTATTCATTAATAAAAGCCTTATCACATCTTGATTTTTCTTCTGCGTGACAATGCATGTGATAATGTCATAAGGAAATCTGTTGCATTGAAGGCTAATAGCGGATCGCTGCTTAGATGAGAACCCAGAAGTTCCATAACATTGTTCTTGAATATATGTTCTATGGTCAGATGATATTATTTGAGGGACACAAATAATACAGTTCATTAGGGGTGAGGATTCATAAACCTTTGAGGCACCTTCTCATAGTGTGCGCCCTTGGTAATATCCAGGAGAATATTATGAGAAAGAGACAAACCAGTAGGAAATCTACATTTCATAGTGTCATTGAATGTTCCTATCTGCGGACATGTGTATTGGTCCTTCGACTTTAAGATTATTATTAATGGGTATTACAACTTGCGCACTTATATTTATTGATGAAAACTGTGAAAACACACTATTCGTAGCGAGGTTGGATACATTGGGTGCGTCACGAATAATAATGCATTAATAGATAATGCGAGAAAGGATTTGTCCCTTCTGTTCCATAACGGAAGTAGATATCTCAAGCCCTTTGATGGAATTGATATAGCCTAAATAAATATATGGCCATGGTAAGGTATGGGCGAGTTCAATTCTGGGAATTCAAGGAAAGAATAATCGAGCACATGGGTTGATGGCACTAGCATGAAACCCTCTTGATTAGAGATATCGAGAAAAAGGGAATATATTACACGGTAAGCGTTCGTAGGAGGTGACACGTCATTGTGGAGTTAACTTCTTTCTCTATGGGTGCCTTGGCGTGTTGCTAGACGCTAAACATGGACTTTAGGCAGGCTCCGCCTAATGCCACTGAGAAAGAGGCCTAGAGGGTCACACACTAAGTGTGTCTATGTATCTCAGTTAAATATTAATTTAACAATTTAAATACATATTATTCCCGACTGTGGTTTAATAATTATTTAAGGTTTCCTGATTGCATTTATTTCGAAACTAGTTATTTGAGAGAATATATTGTGGGTGAAATAATATATTTGTTAGCGAGTAATCCAGTTACATTTATTTAAGAAATAAATAGACATTACTCAAGGTCGAATAAATGTGGTGGAGAAAAATGGAAAAATAAAAGTACACGTCGTGTATATTAAATGTACACGCCATGTAGTTTTATGGAAGAAAAGTACACGCCGTGTATTAATTATTAAACGCCGTGTAGTTTTCCAGTCGGGATTTTTTAGGATAAAATATTGTTTATTTAATTAAATGTAATACGATGGGCACATGTCAAGTAATAATGATATTCAACTATCATTATTATGAAGTGGGTTATTGTTAAGAATTAAATGAAATGATTAAATACTTTTGGGTAATTAATTCATTTTATTATTATAAATATTATAAATCCATATTACATTATTCTCATGAGATCTATCCATTGTTGTGCACAACAGTGTTTGGAAATACTCTCAAGACAAGAGAGAATTACCTTTCCACCAAGAATGCTTTCAAGTTACGAGAGCGAGATCCTCCACCGGATCAAGGCGGTCGAAGGCGGACATCGCAAGCGAAGGTTCTTCTGCGCTAGCACCTGGAGATCCCTTCGGTGACATCCAGAGATACTTGGAGCACGTGTGGATCACCGCTAGAGGAATCTTATACTTGGATTCTACGACGCAACGACAGATCACAGGATCGTGACCGGAGACTCCAACGAAGAAATAATTCTACCGAGGTAATTCTTATGAATTAATTAAATTAATTATAACCAATATATGACTATCCTATCTCAATGGTCCTGGGACTCTTCTTTTATTTTTCGTTCTTCGTTCTGTTCCAATGATCTGGCATTTTATATCGTGACGGATCTCGGATTGAACGTCATTCAATGCTAAAATTAACGTTGGGCAAACCCACCAACGCGCTTCCGCTGTGCCCAGAACCTACATTTACATGGATGGTTATTATAATGGATATAATGAATGTATATGAAAATTATGAAATTATATCAATTCTATAAATTTAACATTTCATCCACTCCCTTACCCTTTTACTTGTTAAGGGATTGATATTGTCACTCATGCATACGTGCAACCAACCATATTCACGAAGTGATGCAATTAATTTTCCACATAAAACCATCAAGAATGATTATAAAAAGGTAGATAATGAGTAAAAATGATATTTATAACATTTATTTCATTATTGAGATGATTTTAATTTAGAATATGTGCATGTAACTAAAATATATGGAAGAACACATATGAGAATACAAGACAATTAACACTTAAAATAGTAAAATCAATAAAATATTATTATTAAACATGTCATAAAATGTTATAATGGGATCATTTATGAAATTATAAATATCTATTTGGTATAAATAAATAATTTATTAAAACCACTGTATAGAATGTTAAAACATGTTCAACAAAATAAAACTGCAAGGTAAGGGACTTTGTCTCAGTTTTCATTAATTGAGTCATATTTTTATGTTAAGAAACTATAATAATTTATTTGGTGCATAAAACTATACTTCGATATATGATATCATTAATCACTTTTTCTTCAAGGTAATTAATGTTTCATTTGATGTTATTTCTTTCATGGGTCTTACTATTGATAATATTACCAAGTGGTATGATTTTCTTTCATAGTCTATTCATTATTTGGTGTATATAACACTAATTTGATGTTATTTATTTCATGGGTAATACTATAAATAATGTAGAGAGTAGCTCTAGGCTTCTGGGGTTGGGTCACTATAGGGTTCAACACCTTTCCCCTGTCCAATTCTCATGAAACAATATATTTTACCATATCATTCTTATGGAACCTAATAACGTCATCTATTTTAACATGTACAAACTCTAATGTACTGGGAATAAGTTGGAGAAAAAAATCTATTGGGGACTATACTAGCTAACGAAATGATGGATATTGATAAATGTATTCAACAACATAATAGAACAGATCAAAGTCCAGAAAATAGTTATGCTAATAATATTTGGGTTGATATATAGTTCAAAGTTCCTATAATGTATTCCTATTAATTTCTCTATGGATGAAATTTTTGATATTTCTAATTATGAGAAAGATAGACCCAATATATATCATCCTATTAAAAAATTCATTTTCATATTGGTATGCATATTAATCTCTTGGTGCTTCTACTGAATCTCTCTTATGTTCAAGATGTGTTCAATATATTACACTAAAAGAAGTACCTACCTAATACTTAAAATTAACTAACAATATAGGTTTTACCACTGTGGAATGAAACATATCATGAGGAAATACTAGTGTGGAATATGGATCTGAGAGAAATTTTTAGAATAAGACCACTCACCTGATTAATGTTTTGTTGAAACCAATAAATTTATAAAATCTACATGGGAATCTAAGAATGGGTATCATTATTTAAGGGAATTCAAGTAATAAATTTTTTATTATAAAATAATTATAAGGGGGTATAATGTAACACCCCCAATATTTTAGAATATATTTCTAATTTAAATAAGTTAATAGTGTTTTATTTCTTTCTTTATATGAAACATTGAGCATAAAACAACTCTGATATAATATTGAAATATTAATATTAAATGTGACTATTATTACCTATAAATTTGATTAATATGCATCATTAAGACAAAACAAATTATAAAAAATATGTATATAATTATTTAATATTGGAAATGCATTGATTAATTCATATAAATTAATTAATCAATTTTGAATGATTAAAATAATATCATTTTATCAATTTTTTCAAAGTAGTTAATTTTTTTAGAATATGTATATTTATCACTTATGAACTTTGATATTGAGTAAATATATTATTATATAATGTAAAAAATTTTATATTAATTCATAAATTGATTATCAATTGGTTATAAATAAAGATAACATCATTTAAAGTTAAAAATACATATCGTTTAGAAAATTGTTTTTATGTGAAAAAATGTATTTATTGTCTTTGTAAATTAAATTACTCACATTTTATGATTCATATTAATGTATTTGTCAGATAATTTATTCATTGAAATATATTTTTATTCACATAATTTTTCTTACAAGAAAAGGAACTTGAAAAAAATAAATTTATGATAAAAAAATATGTTTTCTATAAAAATTGTTTGTGCATGTTTTGCGAAAAGTTATTGTAATGAATTTCTGAAACATTTAGAAATTTAATATCGTAAAAGTGATTAAATATTTTTATTTATCATAAATAATATTATTTTATAAATTTAACATATTTTATTCCATAATGAGTAGTCACCATGATAAAAATATTGTAACCATGATATGTGTTAAAATGGTTAAAAGTGGAGTTAGCCTATGAGATAAGGTTTAAAATATCACAAAATAGTTAAAATTATTTAATTCATTGCATATATTTATACCTTTACCTTCTTATCATTGAAAATTTTGAAATTTTGATCCAATTGTCTGGATTATGAAATAAACTATATATTAAGGCTTTATGTATTTACAAGTTTGACACCCACGTCACTCATAAAACATCACCTCATCTTATCACTTCTCCACAGCACATAAGGTCATTATATTGACCCATATATTCCCATATACCATCCAAAAATTCTTATTCATGAAATTTATTTCTTTTATTCCCAAAATATATCCCTAATAATCATTATGGTATTTTTTAGAGGAGGATACCTGAATAATATATATATGTTCTTACAGACATTTTGCATGTTTATTTCTCTATAAAAATCATCCAAATATTTTATAACGATAATAAAATTATTATGTTAGTATCTATATTATACAAATTTTTCTATGTTATTGTTATTCAATTTTATATCTTGTTCTGTTTAATGATAATTTAAAACATTTATCATGGGTATGTATAGACTTCCATGCCCATGAAGGGATGTATTTTGTTTTTCAGCACTGTCACTATATTATGGTTATATAAATTATATATATACATATATTATTTATATAATATAATTTAAAATCATTAAATATAATAAATTATCTACCCTCTTACCCTTCCATCTGTTGAAAAATGAAAACGTTGCTCGTGAAAATGTGTGAATGACCTCCTCCACGAGGTGATGTTATTTTTTTCATTTACATTTTTATATATTGTAATAAGGATGTATTTAATAAATAAATATTATATAGTTATTATTCTATAAGTGTAAATTTTTATTCACCTCTCTTTTATTCAATCTATCAAAATATAGAAACATCACTTTCTCATATGTATGGATTGTCACCTCCACAAATGTTTGAAATTCATTTTTCATCCCCACCCTATATTGATGGTCATAAATTTATATATAGTGAATAAATATGATATTTTTGACATTATTATTGTTTTATATATGATGAAATAATGAAAATGGTGTATGGATCAAAACTGTTGAACTAAAACATGCATGGAAAACAAACTAGTTTTCACCCAAATAATGCCTTTAATGAATCACTATTAATAAAAGGGTACTTAGAAATTATAAGGGAAATATATATTAAGATAAATATTATTATTTTTATGTTATATATTTATAATTAATTTATATTTTTATAAAAAAACATTTGAATATGAATAAAGTAAGATAAGACCTAAGGTAAGGGTTCTTCTTCTCATTATTATTTTTAGACACATTTCAAGTTATGCTTAAATTTGTGTTTATATAGTACATATATTTCCACCTTTATATGTAATATAATGAATCAATTTCTATTAATTATATTTAAAGATCCATTTGAATTTATTTCTTTTAATGGGGATATGATAAAAAAAATTCTAAAGCTATTAGGATTTATCTTATAATCTCATTTCTTTTTGGGATTGTTTTTGTTAAATTTACATTAATGGAAATTATATCATACTTAACTTTTAAAACACATATATTTTAATAGCCTCAGGTTATTTATATGGTTTTCAGTGTTTCCATAATTTTTCTTATCTTTTCTAATAAAGATAATCGTGAAAACGTTTATATATATATATATGGCTTTATTTATTGTTTTGGCCCATAAATCATTCTCCTCCATGTGCATGTCCACAAAATTGTTTTATATAATTTTTGTTATCTATATATAAATATTTTAGAAATTTTATTTTTATAATATTTGTCATTATTTAAAAATTATTAAAATGAATCTCTTAAAACTCTTTCTATATACCTCACTTTTGACTTTTACAAAAGCATGAAAGGAATGTTTTCTTTTAACTTATAAGACATTAATTGATTTTCCCACCATAATGTATTTTCCTCATCACGAGGATTCCATTAAAAGTTTACATTATTTTTCAAAGAGAAAAATCCTTCCATTATTCCAAAAATCACCTATTTTAGAATTCCATGTTGTAAAAGGGCATTTTTTGTATTTTAAAGAATATTTTAATGAATTTATAAAAGTGATTTTAAATATATGATAGTATCCTTTAAAAATTGATTGATTCCCTAGACATATGATCATATGATCCTATCCACATTCACTATATAGATGGTGTATGATGATTATGTTTTAAGTATGATTCTATGAATCCCATTAATTTCCCATGATTTAATTAATTTATGATAAAATCATTATCAAATAGGTTTCTTTTATATAGGTGATGCTATTATGAGTATTTTTAATATATTGTGGAAAAATTTATATAGTTTTCATTATGTGATGGGTGGTCTCCAAATTATGTATCCATCCAATTTATTTGGTAAATAATGATACGTCATGAGATAATATTAACTAGACTGGGTAGTGAACCCAGTTATGTAATTAAATATTTCCACTATGATAATCTTAATAGTGATACTTGAGTATATAAATTATGGGAATAGTTAGTGAATCCAATCCACTATAGGACACTATCCAATATGATAATTGTGGTAGTGAAACTTCACTATAGAAATTATGGGAATTGGGAGTGAAACCAACCCACTATTTATATCTATCCATTTTTATAATCTCGGTAGTGATCCTTTACTAGGGAAATGATTTTTTTTTCTTACATGTAATTGAAAAGAAAATGTATTATATGTGTTTTATGTTCTCGTAGATCATGTATTATTATTGATGATTCCACATTATTATGAATTATATTTTTTATGAAAAATACTTATTCTATTACTCATTATTAGTGATATATGACGAATTGGGTATTCATTTGGTAAGTTATGATCATTCCTCATACCCTTTTTCTTATATTATACTCTATTAAGATCATTGATTAATATTTCCTATGTTAACCAATACCAAGCATATAATCTCACCCTTTCTTATTCATCCATTCCCCATGTTATGAACAAATGTATTAAGTAGGGTATATCTATTAGGGCAACTATATAATACGAAATTTATGGGATATGTTGAAGATCATTTAATAAATATGTTGATTATGTATTTAGTCTCCTAATAAACTAAACCTTTACTATCCGAGGGAATATATTATAACGTGATGTATTGAATACTCATCTAAAATGATCTAATATATATATATATATATGTATATAATTCTTGGGATTCATAAATGGGGTTCCCCATTAAGATTCATAGAGGAGTATGAATATACAAGGGAAGATATTACTATAGTAGATTGTAGAGTTTAGGTGTCATCTATTTTGAGATAATACATAGAATAAAAAAGGGGAACTTTGTTGCAAGAGCTGAAATGGAATACTAGTTAGATACCTAATCATCGATCACATACTATACTTTTATTACATATATTTTTCAATTTTAGATTATATATTCTCTATTTAACCCATGAAAAGTTGTAAATATAGTGTAACATGGCCCATAAAAAATATTCCCCTAAATTCCAACTTAAGAACAGAAGCATCATCATCAAAACTGATGCACTTTTGAAACCTCAACCTTAACAAGAACCAATTTAGTGATAACATAACCCTATTTTTCAAACAATAAGACGTATTAAATCGTCTATATATTATTATTTAATGGATTTAATTTTAGGATTCCTATCATCTATATAGGTAACTTAGGGAGGCCATTATTAAGTCTCAATAATGTCCAAATGAGTTTAAGACTAAAACAACCCAAATTGATACATAAAGAGCAGATTCTAACCCTATTTAATTACATAAAATCATTTACATAATAAAATATGAATGGGATACTATAATACAGGGTCGAAATAGACCCCTATATGTATATATAATAATTAAGCATTTTTTTATTAATAGGGCCCAGGTGAATAGTGATTTGGGGATATTCCTCATTCTTTATTAGACACTCTGTAATTTGGTAGAAAATAACTCTAAATTTTCTAATTATAATCTAATGAACTATGCATTTTATAAATGTGATAATAAAACCTTTAGGTTATATTGAGTTTTGACCTAGTTTGGGGACCAAGTAACTAATTCTAAAATCATTTAGGTTCACCAAGACATCACATTTAATGACTTATTAGGTAGGAAATTGGTACACCTTCATTAGGTAGTGAATTATTACTATTATCATTGTTTTAAATACTAATGTTTTGGGAAATATATTTATATTTTTGGAAAAAATCTCATTTTTTATTACTAGGTAGATCAATATGTTGATGTTGGATGTCATATGAGAGATGGAAAAAATCTATTGAGTGATAGTGTAATGATGATTTCTACCAATAATGGATTATAAGATGATAAAACTATTCCCTATAATAATTTAATGGAAATATTATCATTCCAAATCTACTTTATTTAGGAAAGGAATCCATATTTGGATAATTATATGATTTTGGTGGACAAAGGAGAAGAGCCTCATACCACCTCCATTACATAAGATGGAGAAGCAAATGTCTCATTCGAGTGTCATCTATCAATAGAAATGAAGATTTCAATTTAACCAACAAAAATTAATCTTATCCCCATGTATCTTTATCCAAATATATGTTTGATATAAATTTAGTCAATAAAACCAAGTATTTTTTATTAGAGAGATATATGACATAAAATGGAAGTATGAAGAGTGGGATCAATTTCCACCATTTATATAGTTTCATATAAACCCAATGAATTTTTGTATATATGTAAATTATATAATTATAGTGATGTAAATAATGGATTCAATTTACTATAAGGATTTTATATGGTGAATACATCTCACACCATAAATAGTGACAATAAATAAAAACCTAAAATCGCCCTAAATTTCATAGAGGTGGGTATTTTAGCTACTATATATGATCTTCATAAAGTGAATCCGAGTACTGAAGAGGAACCATCAAACACAACTTTTATAAAACTAAGAATTATATGGAGAAATATTACTATATCACTTTTCTCAAACAACACCATGGTGTGTTCAATTAAAATTATAAAATTATTATAAGACTAAATCCTCATGTATCTATTCCTTATATTGGATTACTAGATAATCATTGTGGTTTTAAATATGAGGTTTGGAGGATGAATCAAGATCATACTACCAAGGTGGGAGCTATAGTTAAAAACATCATCAATGTATCTTTCATTTTGGATTTCCAATTACTTAAAGGGTTTACAATATTTTATCTAATAAGAAAAATACTGGTAAAATTAGAGTACACATTGAATTCATAGAATTAAACTTTCCTTGACCAAAATAAAATTTCCTTATTCTTGTCATATAATATCTAGTTGTATATTATATTGGTTTTAAATCATTTTCTATAACAAAATGGTGTCCCATATATATGTAAAATCATATGACCCTAGATGATAAGTAATTAAAAATATTTTAGAAACCATAAGGGGTATATTACATTAAATTGATTCAATTCACTCTAAAAATAATTTATGCACATATTAAGGTTCAAAAAATATATCTTAAAACATATCCATAGAAGGATAGTTGAATGTAATGTGGATAACAATATAGTTAAATAATGTTTACACTCAAATCATTTTGTTGATTTAGAATTGGTGGTTTCAAAACTAAATATCACATTGTAAAATGAACCCATTAAAATTTTCATTGTAATATCATTAGTAATTTCTATTTGTTTCAAATTCCATAATCACTTAATCGAAGTAGATCCTCATAAAACCAAAGAAATACTTAAAATGCATCAGGCTCATAATCTCTAAGTTTTGAGAGGACTTAGGATGTTTTTATTGTATTAGGAACTATATTATAAACCAAAATGGAGAATTGTTTTTCCTTACTAATGTTGATAATGATATGGTCACCATATTGATTGAATAAATATTTCTATAGATCCTTTACTGATCTAAAACAAAACCTTTTTCACACAGTAATTTTTATTCCACATGTGGAAGAAAAAATACTTATCTCTATATAAATTACATGGCGGTATCACTCATTTCCATTCTTACAATAAATAATAATGATACAAATAAAATAGGCCTCAACAATATCAACTAAATAATGTTTGAGAATGTGTGAAAAAATACTAATGTATAGACTAATTGAATCTCTACGATCATTATTGTGTAAAATATGTATCAATATTTACAGCACAATGATATCCATTATATTTATCATGTGGATATGATTAAATATATCCTTGGTCATCATATATTGATCAATTTATTAGAAAGGTATGTGGATGTCCTTAAGAAGTTTGACATCCATTTGGTGTTTTAGATAGATTCCATAGGGAAAGCATAGGAATATTTACTATAATCATATTATGAATATACGAGTCATATATAGATACATAACTCCATGAATATGAGGATTTAGCCTTATATAAATTCATCCAGACATGGGTAATGTATTTCGAAGAAACTTCACACTGAAAAACTAGAAAATGGATGGGGGACCTAAGACATAAAGAGGTCATATTGAGAATTTGTTTTAGTTCTCAATCAATGGTATTTATTCCAAGCACTTTTCTCCTTTCAAAAGGATGCACTGATAATGGGGTGGAATAGAAATCCCTCATTTAATGATTTGGGGATATCCTTAAAAATACTAGTTAACATGTTAAATAAAAAAGTACACTCACTGGTTATTAACTAGGTTAATATAGAGTATTCCATCATTAAATTGGAGTTGTATCCCCTGATTATATATATCCAAGACTAAGGGTTCAATTGTACACTAAAAAATTTGTATCTCCATTCTACTTTCAAAAAACACCTGAGTATATACATTAACTAATTTCATTATAATTCAGTTATTTTAAATCTTGATTAGATAACTATCTATATTGTACACTAGAGAGTGATCCTCAAATTTATTAGCAAGGGGATATAAGAGATTAAAGTGGTTTTTAAAATTTTTACTCAACAAAGATCATAATCCCCATCCTTGGATAAAACTATTATTCATATGTCTCTAATAATAAAATATGTCCAATATAGGGTTTTTCTTCATGAGAAAGTACAAGGGAGAAAATTCATAACCAGGTGGTGAATAATGTCAATTATGATAACTATAGTTCCTAAAATATAATTTATAAAAATGGATTTTGGGATGTTCTTATCAGATGTATTGATGGAGAAGAGACCCGTGCTATTATACCAGAAGTAAACACTAGTAACATTCAATTCAAATCAAATATGTGTCAAATTGGTTCACCAATTTAGAATACATGGATATTTTTTACCTATAGTATATAAGATCACATGGAATTTACAAATAAGTTCCTAATATTATATATACATATTAATTTCATTTATTGACATAGAAGATGATACAAAAGTCTAAATATTCCTAATAAAACACAAATTTTAGTATATTTAATGGGTCCATACCCTCTAGTTACAATTACATATTTCACATTCTTCATAACATCTACCAATTTTGTCTTTAAATTGGTTAAAGATATACCCTTAAAGGAAATTGGAATGAATAATGTAATATGTTTTGTGAATTCCAATATTATCACTAGTTTATAATTCAAAATACATGTATCATAGATAATTTCACTGATTTATATGTGTCTAAAGTAAATAGATTATTATTGGAATATAATATTTAGTCTTTTCATTTATTTGTTTACAATAATATTAGGAATGGGCAGATATATGAATTAAATAAATGTTTATCAAATATCCATTATAAATTTGTAGACATGAATAAAAATCCTTATCCTAAAAAAATTAATAATGTTTTTTGGTCCTTTAAAACCCCACACATGTACTTCCGTATGTGTAAAACGATATTTTATAGTATATTGGATAGAATCAGTCATACCCATTGAAAATCGACTTTAGTCACTCCTGATGTAATTTTTTTCCTACTGACTAAAGATAAAAGATCCTAAATCCAGTTTTATATAGTAAAAACCATTATAAGAATATGTTATAGGATTTTCAAAATCTATAAGTTCACTAGAATTGGGTAGCATGATCATTTGACATGAAATTTCACCTATGTTTAATCATCTAAGGAGAATAATTTTACTCTTTAAGGACATCGACGATATAAAGAAAGAAACCCCAAATGATACAACATAAATGGTAAGGCGCATGTATAATTCATAATGTCTAATTTAGTAGAGTATAAAAACAAATTAATATTAATTGATAGTGTATCATTCCTCCCACTAGTTTGAAGATTCTTAATAATTATTTAATTTCATAGTCCACACCATAAGACCTTAAACTATGTGATAATGGTTCATACTATATGACTGTAAAATATATCATCTACAGTTAATTTCAAATGAGCGTAAAATATTAATTAAATATAATACATTTCGTAAGCTATAAAATATTAATTTTGGTCTATCCCATATGATCTAACTTCCATATATAAGAGTGTGATCCATGTAAAAGTTCCCAGTGTGTGGTGGTAACACAATAAAATTCTATAATTAAAAGATTGTACTACATAGAATATGCGACAAATAAAAAAATATTAGAATAAAATATACCACATTATTTAATCATGATATATTTATTTTAAATATAGTAAAGCTCTTCGATATCTTGTGACACACACAACACAGGGTCTAAACGAAATAAGATATTCTATTAAATATTATTATTTAAACATGACCATTATAACCTAGCTGGTAAATCGAAGTGTAAGAATAGGAATAAATAAATTATGAAACATATATGTTTTATGAATTTATAAATTAATTTAAATTGATATCTATTAATTAAAAAAAATAAGAATCATTTGACAGAAAAAAAATGTTGAAAAATGGTATTTTTTTAGAAGATGGTTTAGTCGCACTTTGTTTACTAAATTTAAAACAAAATTTACAAAATTTATAAATTTATTTGATAAAATTTACATCATTTTTGAAATAATCATATGAAAATTATTATAGAATGATTTTTTGGGACTTTTATGAAATGTTTCATTTTTTGATAAATAGTGAAAATACTCTTTTTTTTAAATCTATTTTTCTTCTAAATAAATTTCAATGTAAAATTATATTTTAATTTTTTTAAAAAAACATTAGTTAATGTATATAAAAATTTAAATAATTTAGTTAATTTTAATGAATTTATAATTGAATTTATATTTTAAACCCATTAATATATAAGATAATTTTCTCTTTGGAAACCTATTTTTCATCACGATTATGAGTATAATTTTAAATTTAATTCTAACAAATATATGAATTTAATTTGAAAGAATGGATTCCATATTTTGAATCATAATTATTTATATTATATAATATGTTTAATTTAATTCCTTTCCAAAATGAATAGTAAAAATACTAAAAATTAATTATTGTGGTTAACCTAAAAATGAGTTATCCATTGGTTAAACTAAAAGGATAAGGGTTAAAATGACCAAAAACACATCAAAAATCCCTTTCTTATCCATATTTTAATTTTATAATGTCTTTTTAATGTTTAAAACTAGGGAAAAACGTTTTATTTTAAAAAATTACAAGTGTTCCAGTCACCTCACTTATAAAAGGACACCATCTATGCCCTCTTCTTCACACAGTAAAACCATTTTATGGATATTAATTTCCTAAAACACATATGAAAATTCATATCATAATCCTATAGGAATATTTTTTTTTTCAAAATTCCATTATAGGAATACTTTTGGAATATTCTTAAACAGGTTCTCTAAAAAGAAGTAGCATTCCTAACTATGAGTATTGGTTTTATTTATCTTTCCAGAAAATATAAATCTTTTAAATTTATTATTATATAATAAAAAATTTATCTCGCATATAATGATATGTTATTATGTTATGATCATGTAATATATTCATCTCTTATTACATAAAATGGGAATCTATTACATCGCTTGTGTTTACGGCGGATTACCGCCTCATGAACGAATATGTCATGTTTTCAATAAAAATATCTCATGGTGGGGAATTATGATTTATATAGAGTTTATATATTATATTTATAATATTATTATTATAAATATATTATTTATATAATATTTTAATTTTTATATTTCATTCTTTATGGGATATGATAATGTCCCTCATGTGTACGGTGTACTACCACCTCACAAAGGGATATAATTAATTTTTTTACAAATGCTTTACATGGAAAGTAATAATGATAAAATAAAATGAATTTATGTGATATAAATTAAATTATTATGACATTAATGAAACATTTATAATTCTTAATGGACATTATATAATTTTATTTCTTAGCTTTTAACTCAGAAAAAGAAGATAATGTTTCATGTGTACCTATAGACTACAGCCTTCACGAACTAATGTGACTAAATTTTCATTTCCAAACCACATGGATAATATATATATAGGTATATTTAAATTAATAATATTTTCTGTATGATATTATGATCATTCAAAAAAGTTAACGTATTAATTTCCAGCTTTCTATAATGATCGTTGAAAAATGGAAATTTTACTCATGTGTGTGTATGACCTGTCGTCCCCATAATCGTAACATACTTCATTTCAAAAAACCATAATTAATTATTGGTCATAAAATAATAATTGATATATAAATATGATAATTATTTCATGATTATTATTCTTTATATGTTAAAATAGTATCCACTCTGACCATATTCAACTTACCAAAATATTTTTTGATTCATAAGCCAACTATCATTGAAACATCCAACATAAATTTAATTGATTAGGTAATCATATATCACATGATAATAAGCGAAATAAAAGGAATAATAATCTTGATAATGGGTATTAATAAATTAAATAATTAATATAATTTTATTATTCATCAAAATATAGAACGTAAGTGACGATTCAGGATCAATGTAATGGATTTCGTCTCCAATTCCCTTCATTAAGGAATATTGTAACATTATACACCTATTTTATTTTATATGGTGTACATAATTTTTCTTTTACATTTAATAAAATGAATCATTCTTAATTAATGGTATTTTTGTTTCAAATTTAATTATTTAATCTAATGGGATTTGACTTGATAATTTCCAAGTAATAAAGAATTTCATAACTCAATTTATTTTCATTGGGTTATATTACTTCTTTGTTGAATTTAATATTCTAATATTAGGTGTGAAATGAATTTTTAAAATATATTATTCTATTTCCAATGTTTATATGAATTTATAATTGATACACATAATCAATTAATTGGTCAATTATCACTTCAACATTATGATAATTGTAATGGTTTATTTCACAATCTCGATTTAACCAGGAATATTTAAGACTAAATTTCAATTGATAAAAATTATTTTATAATTAGATTATAAATCCATTTAAATTTCTTCTCCTATAGTTATTCATGATTATTTAAAGTAATATTTTCATTTTTTTCAACTCTTTTGTAATTAATATCATTGAGGAAAGGTTTTTATGAAAATCCATCTTTATTTCTCTCTTTGGTTGGAAATATGTTTTCTTCCAAAACCATGTTTTCTAAAAAATGTTTTCAAAATCGTTTTTATCATTTTTAAAATTTTTTTAGTAATGGAAGTTTTATACAAATTTAACTTTTTTTACATTTTTTTAATTGAATCTTCAGGTCTATTTCTAAAAAATTCCCTTCGGGATTTTATGGACAAACTGAAATGAATTATTCATTTTTACATATATTAAATGTATAGAATTTCGATAAATCATGAACCATAAATATTTTAGATCAAAATTTATAAGTTTAAATTTATATTTTCAAAGAAAACTATTTTCAATATATTGTGTAAACCATAGTTATAAATGGTGATTTTCTAAATTAAAATTATATTTTTTAAGAATGTTTTTAAAGATATTTATTATAGTATTTCTACTCTGCAATGAAAAAAATCATTTGTTACTTATACTCAAGTAGTGATATGTTTTATTAATACAATACGTATTATTTCAATATATATTTTATGATCATTTTGACTGAGGATAGTATTGGCATTCACTTTCTTGATTCATTTTCTCAGTCATTAACTTTCCCTTCAAATATTCAATTTCTTGTGATCATCTTACATTAAATCTCCCCTAAATGTCCATATCAAATATCATGGATATTATTATTTTTTAAACTATATATAATGTCTACATATGATGTTTTCCTTTTAATGTAATTTTATTAACTATGAGATGATGATATTATATTTTATTTCTTCAATATGGATATTTCATGGTAAGACATATTTTTCATAAAAAATCAATTATTCGATATATGAAGAATAATTTGGAGTTACAGATATGGGTGGGGCCCAGTTATAGATACACCTTGATTCATTAGAAGTCTCATTAGGTGAATAAGAAATCTATAATAAAATGGGTTTCTACATATAGTTTTAAACCATATTTTGAAATGTATAAATGGTAGAGGTATTATGTTCTTGAGAACTTGAAATGAAATGGTTGAGAATTTACATCATTAAGAATCCAGTTATTATTATTAATGAGATTTCTAAGATGATATTATTTATAGAATCATTTAGTTCCTAGTTTATTTATAAAATGAAATATGATTTCATTTATTTACCATGAAATATTGATTATTCCTTATCTAGTTATGATAGTCATGTTATTAATTAATTGTAATGTGTTTTTAGTTTTTTAACATTCCATATTGATTATTATAGTAAAATTATTTAAATTTCATTTTTGTTCAGTTATTTACCATTCCATGTTTATTATTCATTTTTATTAATAATAGCTTCTATTATACTTTAACCTTACTAATCTTCTGAGATCACCCTTATTTTTTCCATTTATAGGAGTCCATGATGTGTACTATGTCTCATAAGTATTGATATACAAGATGAAATAATTTTATTCTAGAAAAATCATGTTGTAATTTCTGTTTTAAAATATATTATTGGAATAATATTTGTATCTAATTTACTAATATTAGTAAACTATTCAGTTTTTTAGGATGGGATTCTTTGTAACTTATGCAATTGTAATAAAGTAGATGTTAGCTCCAGGTTACTGGGGTTGGGGTTGATGCAATTGGTACCATAGATATGATTAGTAGAATCCTTGGGAACTATATTTATGAAAATATTGATTTTTTATAATAACTCGAATATAGGATTGAGGTTAAGTATATAATAACCTCCAATAGTTTTGGAATAGAAGCTATTATGTAATTTTTTTAGAAATATGTCCCTTTTTTGATACTATATGGGGGAATTATTCTAGCACAGTCGTACATAGGGGTAATACCTCCAAAAGGGGGGAATTGGGCTTGACCGAATTGTCACTTAGTGTTTGAGAATGTGCCTTAATATTCAACTAGATTGATACTCCTAGGGATGATTCTTAGGATTATGCACATTTTATTTACAAACCTTTATGGAGGATTTGAAAAAATGATGAAAATGTTTGACCTAGGTCAACAATAACCTATATTATATTAGAAACAATTTTTCTGTATTTACACATCATATAAATGATTATATAGTGTAAACACTATGATTATTGTTTCTCACACTATTTTTTTGCTTTTAGTTAATGGTTGAAAGAAGAAGAAGTTGTGTTAATATTGAACAGAAAAGAAAATGTGGGGACTATAACCAACCAAATGGGATGATAATATAAGTGAAATATATCATGATTATTCATAATTATCAATACAAAAATATTATTAAAAACCTATACCTTAACCAACTATTGAACTCACCAATGATTAAAAGTATAGAGTTCGATACGATCTCAAGTGATGGAGAATATGGAGGAATTAAGGCTTAATTTCTTTCATGTAAAAATTGTTGAAAGAGACACCCATAAAAGTGTCTGAAAGAAATTTGATAATGTTTTCTGTGTGTAAATTATGGGAATAAAGTAATAAATTTCCAAGTAATAATGAAGAGTATATTATAATAATATATATTTCATACATGGGACATATTTATAGTTTGTTATCAAAAATTTGGGGAATTTTTCTATTATCCGAGTAAATTCACTCTTCTAAAGGTTTACCCTATGACAAGGATGGAATTATGCTGAAATAAAATGGTTGAAGTATTTATGTATTAATATTGAAGAATTAAATTATAGAAGTTTTTTAGAAAATGGGATTTTGGTGATATAAATTATGAAATGTATATTGTTTGTCTTAAATTTTATATGCGTATATTTCATCATTAAAAAAATAGTTATAGATACCATCATCAGTTTCTGAGTTTGAAATTTTTCATAATTTAAAAGTCTTAAACACCCATTTTTAGTTTTTATATGATAGAAGTCTATTATGATTACAAACAATGAGGGATTCATTTATATAAATACAACCCACTGGTTTAGTTTATGATTTAATTAATAGGTTATTTAAGTAAATATTCCATAACAATTTTATAATGTGTTTAAAGGTATTGAATACCATTAGGGTTTATCATATCTTTGATATTGAGATAATTGTGGGTTATTAAACTTTGGGAATGTTATAGGAATTAAATGAATAATTATTCAGAAAAAAAATAAAACCTACATGTCGAATGAAAACTCGTCACAACCGGAAAGTCCATGGGGCGTGAACCCATGACTGAATGACTATAAGGGATTAACACCTACCATTGGCTGACATGAGGACTATGTTAATATGATCTTATTTATACTACTTTATAAATAAATATTAATGACAAAATAGTGGTGTTACTATTGAGGTTTAAATATTAATTTATTACATTGGATATCTTTTCCTAACCGTATTGGTTTTGAAAAAAAGACATGTCACACTTTTATGGATCATACAATCCATTACAAGTAAATTTTAGTTCTTCAGGGAAAAAAATTAATTTATGGATATTAATTTCATGGAGTAAACAAGGAATTTTAAATTTATTGAAGCACAAAAAAAGGATTAAATTTTTATTAGGAAATTAAAATGTATCAATTATGTATATTTATTAATATTATTAGACAATAAAATAAGCCTAAAATTTAGGGAAATAATTTTTCAATAAAAATTTTAACCCATTACCTTTATACTTGATGAATCAAATGGTATTTTTAATCTTCACACATTTCGGGGATTGAGTTACTAAAAATTCAATTGACCTTTCACTTTATTATGATCAATGACCTATATCACTCTCTATACTTATTTTCACTTTTCTTCTATTTCCATACATTCACTTTCCACCAATGTTCTCCTACTTTAAATCCGGGTTATGTGTTATTCCATATAACGATTTTACATAGCTTTATCTCTAAATATGAGGATGTTTTAGTAACCCTTTTTTCAATGGGGAATTTAAATAAAGATATTTTCCAATATAAAACCCTTGATTTTTTATCACAAGATAAATTTGGGAGGATGTATTTTATTTAAGGTGGGAATAATGTAACACCATAAAATTTTAATAGAAGAAAATTGTATTGAATAGTGTATGTGAAATAAAACACCAAGATTAGAATAAAATATATCACCCCAATACATAATGATATATTTATTTCATATAAATTAAATACCTTTAATTGTTATGATGAATCCACCACAAGGTCTTAACAAAAAATTATAATATATTAAATATTATTATTTAAACATGACCACTACAACCAAGATGGTAAATTGGATGTTATAAATAGTACCAACTAAATCCTTAAAATTATATGTTTTATACTTGTATCAAATACATAAAAAGGAAATAAAACTATTATAAATTAAAAAAGAAAAATTTGAAAGTAAATATTCTTTTTGTGAAAAAAAATGATTTTGTTTTCTAAAATATTGTTTACTGATGCTTTACGCATGTAATTTAAAATTTAATTTTACCACTTTTCATAAATTTATTTGATAAAATTGACTTAAATTTTGATATAAAAATATCAAAATTATCATAGTTGTTTTTGGAATTTTTTGTAAATGTTTCATTTTTGATGAAAACTGAAAAATACTACTATTTATTGAAAACTACCTTTTAATTTAAAAATTTTACAAGGATAATACATATTTTTGAATTGTTTTTATAGTAAAATAAGTTCAATAATATTAAAATTTAACTAATTTATGTCATTTTAATTAAACTATAATTTAGTGTTTATATTAAAACCTTCTATACTTATCATATTTTTCTATTTGAAAACCAACTTTTTAATTGGGTATGCGGGTATAATTTTAAATTTAATTATACCACTTACATGAATTTAATTTGAAAAAATGGATTTTAAATTTTATCTAAAAATAATTAATATTATCTAATAAGTTCAATATAATTTTTTTGACAAAATTGATAAGTGAAAAATAGTAAAAATTAATTACCATGGCTAAGGTAAGAATGGGTTTATCGAGGGTTGAACTAATCATATAAGGTTTAAAATGACTTAAATTCAAGTGTAAACCATATTAAATAGATATATTTTAAATTTTAGATATTTAATTCGTGATCATACTTCATTTTGGACCCCTTTTTCATGGGAAAAATATGAGTACACCTTTTTTTAAAATATTACAAATGTGTCACTCACCCCACATATAAAATCCCACCACCTCTCCTCACTTAGTTAAGAAATAAAAAATGGTTAGTCAAATAACTACCAATATAAATTCAAAAAATCCATACCATCATCCTAGATTATTGGGTTTTTTCAAAAATCCATTCTTGGAATACATTAGCTGTAATCCTATGGACGAGGTCCGGGAAGACATAAAATTCCAAACTATGGTTTTATGCTTTATTTCTTCTTCCAACTCCTTAAAAAAATTAATTTTTTATTATATATTTAAAAATTATCTAACATATAATGATATGTTATTATTATAATTAAAGTACCTATATCTATCTTTTCATCCCTCAAATTGAAAACAATAATTTTTCTCGTGTGTATGGAGGACTACCACCTCACGAACTGATGTGACATATTTCCCATCAACACCTCTCACGGTTTGGTATGATGATGAGTATAACTAATATGTATATATATATAGAATTTATAACATAATTACACCTCTAGTGTAATTATTTCATTTTTTTACTTTCCATTCTATATGGGACACAATAATGTTTCTCATGTGTACGGTGGACTACCGCTTTCATAAGCGATGTGATTCGTTATTCACTTACCCTTTACACGGAAGTTAATAATGATAAAATGAATTAGTATATGTGATATAAATGAAACAATTATGATATTCATGAAACAATTATTATTTTTAAAATATAATACGTCATTTTCCTTCTTAACATTTCACTCACTAAAAGATAATAATGACATTTGGGAATGTGTGGACTGCTACCTTCTTGAAGTGATTTGAATCTATTTTCATCACCCTATAGAATTGATGATATATAAAAGTATATTTAAAGAAATAATATGGAATTTCTGGTATTATGATCACTCTGTAAAGATAAAATATTACATACCTCTTTTCTATAAAAATCAATAGAAAATGGAAATGTTATTCATGCACATGTACGACTTTCTATCTGCATGATCATAATGTACATCATTTATTGGTCATAAAAGTGTAATTTATGTATAAATATGAAACTTATTTTATGATCATTATTATATATGTTTTTATATAATTACCTCTTTGACCATAGTCATCCTACTAATGTTATATTGACGTAGAAGCAAAATATCATCCAAACATCTGATGAAAATATAATTAATTATATAATAATATATAACATGGTAATATGTGAAATAAAATGAATAATAAAATATAAAAATTTTATTAATAAATTAAATAATACACATATTTTTATTATTTTTTAAGATAAAGAACATACACGATGAGATGGGAATGAGTTAAAAGCTTTATTTTCTAATTTTCCTTCATTGAGGAATATTATAATGTTATAAATAATATTCTTTTTATAGGGTGTATATAATTTTTATTATACATGTAATATCATGAATCCTTAATATTTCATAGTATTTTTATTTTCAACTTGAATCATTTCATCAAATTTGATTTCAATTAAAATTTTCTATGTGGTAAATAATTTCATAAGTCAATTTATTTTTATTGAGTTTTATTTCTTCTTCGTTGTCTTTAATATTCTAGGATTATTCATGTAATTAGTTTTTCACATATATTTTTTTATTTCTATATGTTTTATATATATTTAAATTTGAAATAGAAATGCGAATAATTGGTTAATTCTCCCATCAATTTTATGATAATTGTAATAGTTTATTTCATAATCTCATTTTGATCAAGATTATTTATTCTTAAATTTCCATTGAAGGAAATTATTTTAGAATTGGATAATGAAACCCTTTAATTTAATTCCCCTTTATTTATTAATGAATTTTAAATTAATAGTACAATTTTCCACTCATTGGTACTTAAAATAATTGATGAAATTGTTTGAAGAAAATCATAATTTTTTTCTATCTTCGGTCAGAAATATCTTTTTATACAAAACCATGATTTCTGAAAAAATAAAATATGTTTTTTATAATTATTAAAAATTATTTATTAAATATGTTTTTCCCATTTTTTGACTTTCAAAAAAAATAATGGAATATTCATTTCTTTTTCCAAACAATGCCAATTTGGATTTTACAGAAAAAAGTGAAGGGAATACTTGTTTTAAAATGAATGGTATGTACAGAATATCCTTCCATCATGACCACTCAATTTTTTAGATCATACTTTATAAGTTACAATATTTACTTTCTATATAAAATCATTTTCATTTTTTTACATTTAGTTTTAAATGGTGATTTTAAAAATGAAAAGGAATTTTTTATTTCCATAAAGTTTATAGAGATATTTTATTGTATTTATATTTATCAGTGAAACTAACCATTAATTTTACTTAAAATCAACTAAAAAATATGTTTTATTGATGCCATAATTTTTATTTATATGGATGGTTTATGATCATTTAGAACTAGGAAATTATTGATATTAACTATCCTAAATCATTTTTGTATTTATTAACTTTCCCTTGAAGTATTCACCATCCTATGGTCATTAGTAGTTAAATATATTCTAAAAACCATATTATTTACCATGTATATTATTAATAATCAAACCATGTTTTATTTTTAAATATATTGTTTTACATTGAACACTATTTGAATGAATGGGAAAATTTTTATAATATGTATTAATTTTCAATACATATATTTAATTGTAAGGATTATTGTTAATGAATAAAATTGATTATTTGAAACATGAGGAATGCTTTAGACATACAGATATGGGTGGGCCTAGTTATAAATATAACCATGAAAAATGAGTATTCTTGTGACGAAAATCCATTTACTATAATTAAATGGGTTTTTATCAGTATTTTAAAGCCATATTGTGAAATGTATTAATGGTATAGGTATAATATCCTTGAGAACATGACATCCAATGATTAAGAATTACCTTCATTGAGAAATATGTTATTATTATCCATCATATTTCAACAATGATATTATATATAGATGAATTTAATTATTAGTTTATAGATTGAATGGAATGTTTTTTTAGTTATTTAGATTACCATATTTATTCACCCTTATCATGTTATTATAGTCATGATACTGATTAAATTTCATGTTTTTTTCAGTCATTTACTTTAAATTATTGATAATACTATTCAAACTAATTAAATGATATGTTTTTTATGTTTTTTTTATATTTCCATGTTGATTATTTTTATTTATTCAAGATAACTTCCATTGTACTTAACCCTTACTGAGCATTTGATATCACCCTTATTTTGATTCCATTCACAGGAATCCATGAAGTGTACTATGATTGATAAGAAAGGATATTCTAAAGGTAATAATTTCATTCTTGAAAAAACATGTTATAATTTATGTTTTAAAATTTATTATGTGAATCATGTATTAATCTAGTTTACCAAGACTAATATACTATTTGGTTCTTCAAGATATGATTCCTTGTATATTATGCTAATGTTTAAAAGCATAAAGAATCTCTGAGTAACTTGGGTCAGGGTTGGTATAATGATTTCCAAATCCACATCAAGTTTCCTATAAAAAACTTAGACTTGAATAACATTTACCCTTTTCCAATAACATCACATGAATTCATTATGATTATCATAGGTTATATATTGATGTTTGAATATTCTATATTAAACCCAACATAAAATTTCACTCTCACCAAAATAATCATACAATATGGAATCATTAATTATTATATGGTTTTACTATATCATATATGTATTGGGTTAAAATATATATCCTTTTAAAAACTACATATAGATTTATTTAAATTTCCATAGGATACATGTTGATATATGGATCAACTATATAGGAATTAAATCTAATTCCCCCAATAATTTAATTACTCACATCATCATGGTGATTTATTATATTAATTTATGTTAGGTTTTATACCTATTATCTTTTGAATGGGATAAAACTTCATTATATTCCATTTTTTCATATAAATTATCCATATCTATATAGTGAATCATTTTTAGGAACCATGTGTGTGATGAATCATTTTTTCAAAGGATAAATTATGACATATTAATCTCCTATATCATAACATAGTGAAAATTTCCATCTAATAATTTAATTCGATAGTCTATATCAGGTATTTTAATTATCAGTTCCCCATCATGTTTTGGCCCTCATATATTATCAATAGTATACAACTTAATTCTATCCCATATTTTCTCTTTTGAATATGACCAACCTATATGGATTCCCCCATTCAAAGAACTGTGTATTTCATGATTTGTACTTTTATAAGATGCATAGGGACTTTATGATCACCTATTAAACCCTATCACAAATCATCACCCACTTTCATCCCCTTTTCCGGAGATTGCCTCTTGTTCACATGAATAATCTTAAATCAAAATATTTTAACTACCTTGGAACATTCTCCTTGAATATAATCCATGAATATACGAGAAATCAAAAACATTTCATGCCTATTATTAATTAGTAAATCTGATTTAAAGATACCCATTTGGAATGGTGAGGGAATATTCATTTCATATCTAGCTTGTGTATACCCATCTAGGGGATGAAAATAATATCAAGGAAAGACCCTGAAAACCCATACCCATTTATTTATTTTATAGTGGAATCGTTCATTCATATATTGTCATTTATTATCCTATTAATGCCTATTTAATTTTATGAATATTATCCCATCATTTAAATCGGGTCAGTTTCCTCCCTAGATTTTCCCTTTTCATCTCATCATTACCTTATTTAAATGTCCCAACTATTGAATTACATAATTCGTCACTAATTATTCAAATATAAAAATGTTATTTAGAATCAATAATCATTAATTTAGTTAATAATTTTTATTTCCAAGTCAATCATAGTGTCTCCATTTCAATTCACATAGGTTCAATGATATTCACCCAAAGAATGGCTTCCTTTAATAATTTTATAGCATTTCATATGAGTATAAATTGAATGAAATTATAGATGGATCTCTGGGAATTAAAACTATGAATCATGCATTTTCCTTGATGGTATCATGATAAATAATTGAAATATTTCTCTACAAAAGGTTTCTTGTATTAGCATTAGGTACATCAAATCAAACTAGGTTTTCTCAACCTTTTTTAAAGATAAAGAAACTCACTTTGGTTAAATTTGTATAATCATAAAATTTATCAAACTAAAATTGGTCTAGCTTGCAAGAAATTAATCTATAAAAAATAAAGATGAAAAAATTTCAAGTTGAAAAAATAGAAATGGAAGATTAAGTAAAGGAACAATATTTTATCACTAACCCTCCATTGTATGTATTACATTAAAGATATATCAAATATTTTAAATGAAAAAAGGAACATAACTTGTCAATTTTAAAACCCAAAAGGTTTAATTGAGTAAAATTTAATGCATTTATAACTGATACTACCATAAATTTATTAGGAACAAGTAAAATTTAAAATAAAAAAGACCCAAAGTCTTATGAGGTTAAAACCCCATAGAGATAGGATTGATAAAACTTTGATTCTTTTCTCACAGAGTCTTCACTTTCATAGATTATACAAAAGTTAGAGAACAAAAAAACACAAATATTTTAAGGACTAGAATCTGATCATATAAAAGTTATTTTATTCTAGAAAGACCCATTATTTTATAAAAAAAGTTATAGAAAGACCTCCTTAATTATGGAAAATAATCATACACATTTATAGCTATATATTTTCATTATTTATATTTTCTCTCAATTAATATAGCATACTGACATACCAAGGTGATTCAGTTTTTTTTGTAAAAGTGAGATCAATAAAAAAATTTGTAACATTTAGGGTACTCAAACCCTTTTTGAACATCCATTTCATCCTAAATCCACATTATATATTTTATTTTGGAGTTATTACTAATCAAAAAATTCATATATATTTTCAATGGGTTAATTATCTAATATAATTGTAACCTCCTTTCCAAGTGAACAACATAATTTTCTCTAGGTCATTAAGTAATAAAGTAGGGAATATTTATGGTTCGAAAGATATGTTCCCATAATTCCATGTTTTATTTCTTGAAGATGTAGTGGTGGTCTTTCTATTATCAGTGGATAACAAATTCCCACTTGTCCTAATAACCTATTAATATATGGAATTCATAAGTTGGGATTCATATTCTTTATATTCCCATTATATTTTTATTCTAATACCCTCAATGTTACACATTTATTTATCATTCTCTTATTTAGTGAAACTTTACCACACTTTTCTCCTTCAAAATATTATATATGGATACACATAATCATCAATAAAAAATAATTTAGTTTCTTGGTCCAAAATTCTTTGGGTTGGTAACATCCTCTTGGTTTACAAAAAAATATTTGGGCAGAGTTTCTCCTCTTAGAAACAAAAATAATTATATCGATCACCCATCCTATCAGTTTTGATACAAAATTCCCAAGATTGTATAAATTTATATTAATGTCTATTCACCAATAAAACGAATGTCCAATATTATGAAATATTGAAATCATTGGAAACAAAATTGAATTTTAAGTTTTGGAAAATATATAATACTATATTATAATTTTATAAGAAACATTACAAGATCAATGGTAAAATTGATTGTATTTTCAATAAAATAAATATGAATGTAAATTAAAAATTTGACATGTCAAATTTTCCAATAATTAAGAATTTTGAATCCATATGGAAATATTTCCTAACATCCCCATAGAAAATTAATGTAATTATTTAGTTACACCTCATATAATTTAAATTTTTATTTAATTTTAAAATTTAATTTTTAGGGTTATGAGGAAAACATAACATACATTACACCATATCCAAAATTGTGATGATAATTATTGAACTATTTTAGAGAAACTTTAAGTAACAAGACACATTAACCATATGCAGACTTAAATCAGTTAAAGTGTATACCACTCTAGATCCTCTTGAATGTGATCCTAAAATAGAGACACCATATTTTCTTACATTCTGATATAATTAATGATATTAACCTTCAATCCATTAAATCCATAAAGTCAAATACAATCTTTAGTTTTAGACCATTATTCTATTTAATCATTGTGTTATAATATAATCTCTCCCTCAGACATACTTTTACATTATTATTTTGAAACCATAATTCTGAGAGCCATTTCGTTCGTATCCTCTTTAATGTTCATTAGTAGGTATACATCCTGATTATTTTTGACATTACCTTCATAATTCCAAAAAAACCTTCGTATTTAAAAATGGTTTTGATCTTATAGGTTTAACTTATTTCATAAATAGTTTGTATCTCATCCATTGATTCAATATTATAAGGAATATATTTAATAAACTCTTTAAAATTATGAAGAAACTCTATCGAATACACATGGTTAGTATGATAACATGTGTATTAATTACACATTAATTCATGATTTATTAAATAAATGTACACATAATACAACATGGAAGATCTATAATTATAGTTTATTTTTGAATTAGGTACATTACATAACAACTTAAAATAGGGGTAAAATGAAATTATTTAACACTTCATTGACATACCTTTATTATTCCACTGTACTTAAAATATCAATGTATAACCTGGGGATATACATAAGAATGGCGTGAGATATAAATCCTAGTATGGGAAATATCACATAAACTTAATAAATTATAACATGTTAGATAATATGAAATTTAAAAGAACAAAAAATGGCTGAGAAACATGAATACAGAAATTGAGGCAATATAAATAAAGATAACATAAAGGAAACATGTAAATATGGAAACAACAATAAATCTGGAATCATAAACATAGTTCAGGGATAACTGCTAAAAATCATAGAAGAAAATTTATTGTGATGGATTAGGATCATTCCCTAATCGATTTTATGATGACTTGTGATACTAAAACATTTTCACATTGTATTGGAGTGCTATATAATTCTAGGCACACCCGTTACATTCATTTAATTCACATCTATAAGTGTGTCATAAAGATTATACAACATGGAATAATTTGTCATCACATTTTATTCCACAATCAAGGAGTGTGGAATAAATAAATGTAAGTCACAAATCAATGATTTATATGTGTATAAAGGTGAAAACCCTTGATAGGAAATGGTTATGGGTATCCACTACCCAATTGTTTGGCATGTAAAATCAAAGTAAAATTTTAGCAACATTACAATAGAACACAAAGATTTAAAAAAATTGTTTAATAAGATAGAAATGGGTATATAATTAATTTGAAATAAAATGGATAGTAATATGGATTTGTAAAATAATATCTTTATATTATTAATTTGAAATAGAAGGCATAAAATAAATAATATTCTTGAATAAAGAGGAATTTTGGCATAGTAAATTGTGTATATAAAGGTTTATTAGATTGATTAATGAGATTGAAATTGGCATCTCATCACATGGAAATAAAAAGGAGTTATGATGGATATAGAAAAACATAACCCATATATGAACCAAAGGAATTTAATAGGCATAACATAAAAGAGGTGCTCGTATAAAAAAAGAGTGGGAGATCCTTTATATTGATATGGTGATTCAAAAATATTGTGAGGAGCTTCTTATGAGCTTGGGGGAACCTTGGGAGGAATATTTATAGAGTAATGAAGATTAAGTATGTGATATATGGGTTTATATTGAAGATAATGCGGACATGGGTGGGTATATATAGGAAAATAGAGGGGAGTTCTATATTATTTTACAAACATAGGTTTTCTACTCTATACAATAAAATTACAAAAACAAAAAATCAACTCATAGATTCTTCACGTGGTTTCTAGAAAATAGGGGTGGTTTTAGTTATTTAATAAGAACAAGGGTATAAATTATTAATATATTACCCATGGTGATGTGGAAGTGAGTCATGTCATTAAAGAAATGATTTTAAAAACTGAAAATAAATCCTATGTTTTGGTAGATTCATAAAGTCTTTATAAAATTAATAAAATAAAATTAAAATCATACCATTATAATGGGAAATCATATTTTTTGTACACCCTTTATTGTATTTATTACAACATTTTTGGGTCATTATGGTGTCATAATACACCGTGTATATTTATACCATGCTTAATTTTTAACCGAAAATTTGAATGCCTTGGAAAATTAAGAAAAACTTTCCATAGGATTATTTTGAAAATAAAATTCCAAAAATAATATATATTTTTCCCAAATAATTTTCTAAATATTTGTATTTTCACTTTTAAACTACGAATCAACATTTATTGAGAAATAATGGGGTTTTTTAAAATAACATTTTTTTAACCCTTATAAAAAGTACATTTGAATTCCAAAAAATTATTTGATCATTTATATATAATAAAAATTATATAATAATAATTTTTTACCGAAATTTTATTTATTTCAAAAATCCTTTAATTCATAAAAATAAGTATCATAATTCAATTCTCATATTACCAAAAAATGTAATTTTGTGATTTATTATATCAAAATCAAAATAATTTATGATGTAACAATATTAAAATTAAAATATATTAATTATTAGATAAAATATTCATATTCGTATTATTTTGATCATGATACATAGAACTTTATGACATTAGTAAAAGACTTAAGGTTAATATGTGTGATGGTGAGACTATCATGGGATGGTTCGACATAAATGGTTTGGGTCGTGAACTCGATGAGCTTGAACATATCACAAAAATGATTTCAATAATAATTTAGTTATTTGATATTATATTGGTCTTGGTCTAGAGAAAATTATAGGGATTATATCTCCCTTCAAATCTCTGATAAATTTGATCCATATAGAAAGATCCTACTAGTTGAGGTCGTCGTATCCTTTATCTGTGCCAATTAGATTTGTCAAAACCCTATATTAATAATAATCATATGATCACTATTCAAAAACTATATTATCATTTATTAATATTCTTAATGGTATTCTAAATACAATAGTAGGTAATAAAACCAAGAAGTGAATGTGTTTTTCTATAACTATAATACATAGTAGAGATTTTAATTCAACCACAAAAGGAGTTTTATTGATAAAATTTAAGCTCATTACAATATTCCCCCTTTTAGAAATTTAAACCTAAGAACTTCCATTTTATATATTAAAATAGCTTAGGGAAATTCTATTTCCTTGCTTCCTTCAGTTCCCACATCACCCCTTCAAACTTGTGGTTTCGCCATAGCCCTTTGACCAGGTGAATTATCTTATTTTGTAGAACTATATATCTATGATCTAATATATTCACTAGATGCTCTTCATATGATATATCATTCTCCAATGGTTCCACCTCTAGATTGAGTACATGTGAGGTGTTTGGTACATACTTATTCAAAATTGTTATATATAACACATAATTTATTTGAGATAGGTTAGGTGGGAGTGATTGTTGATATGCCACCACTCTGATGTGATCAAGGATCTAAAAGAGACCAATGTAGCGCTGAATAATATTTACCTTCTTCCCAAATCTCATGACTATCTTTCCTGGAGATATTCGTATGAATACCTTGTCTCCAACATCAAACTCTAAGTCTTGGTGATGTTTATCAGCATCGAATCTAAGAATCCTTAATATGTTATTGAATGGTCTTGAATTTTTCCAATATTTCATCAACTATTTCAGGACCTATAAATTTCTATTCCCCAAATTCATCCCCTAATTTATATGTTCTAATCCTCTTCCCATAAAGGGATTCATAAGAAGATATTTGGTTTCCTGAGTGGAAACTACTATTATATGGGAACTCAACCAGATGAATATAATGATCATATTCTCATTTGAATTCAATTGATCATGCTCTCAACATGTACTAAATATTTGGGATAGTCTGCTCATATTGGACATTAATTTTATGGTTATAAATTGTGGTGAAGTTCAATTAATTATTTAGTGCATGTTGGATACTCTTCCAGAACATGGAGGTAGATCTTGGATCTTGATCAGAATTAATCAATTGTGTTTTCCATGAATCCTCACCACTTCTCTGATGTATATCCTTAAATGTTGATTAAGTGAGAAATTATCTTTAATTTCAATGAAGTGATAATTCTTTTTAAGATGATCCACCATAATCCATAATGTATTATTTCCTCATTTTTTCTTTGGAAGACTAGTGACAAAGTCTTTTTTTATTTTTTCCCATTTCCAAGTAGATATGATTAAGGCTTTCATCATCCCCATGTATTTTTTTTCTTTTGTTATTCACTTGATGACATAAAAGACATTGTGATTTATATTCCATGATATAATTCTTCATATCGTCCCACTAGTAGTTCTCTCATAGATCTTGATACATCTTTGTGCTCCCAGATGGATGGATAAGGTTGAGATATGTGAATCATCCAAAAACTCCTTCTTTAAATTAGGATTTTATTCTACACATACTCGTGACCCAAATCTTACCTCTCCTTCATTAATTTTGAACTCTAAGGATTTACTATTTCTCATAGCCCCACATTATTTGGAATTCCTACATATTCTCTTTGAGAATACTTTATCCTATCTAAAAGGTATAGTTGCGCAATTATTTCTAAAATGATTAATTTATTTCATTCCTTTGTGATTCACATGTCCATCCTTTTCAAGTATATGAATATTAGAACCCAATCAATTCTCATCAATGATACAATTGTTGTATCCTTTTCTACTTAGAGAATATCAAACATTATTTTCATTATCATGATGGTATTGGATTGTTCAGTCATATTCTTCAATCAGTTATAACCATCTTCAATGAGATATATTCAGCTCTTTTTCATTGAATATATACTTGAGACTCTTATGATATGCATATATTTCACACTTCTCCTCAAATAGATAATGACACCAAATTTTCAATTTGGAGATCACTACATCCAACTATAGATCATGCGTTGGGTAGTTTTTTTCCTGAAATTCACTTGCCTTGAATTATAGACTATCACTTTGTTATTTTGTATTCACACATATCCCAATACATTCTTCTAAGAATTGTTGTACACTATCAAAAGTTGTCCACTTGTAGGTAGTGTTATACTAGAAGTAGTGATAATCCTCTTTTAAAAATCCTTAAATATATCTTTAGATTCATTATTCCAAACAAACATTAATCCTATCCATGTAATCTTGGTTAGAGTGTTCAAAAAACCTGAGAAATTTATCACAAATTGATTATAATACCTACATAATCCAATAAAACTAAATATTTCTATCACTGATACTAGACATGTAATTCCTTAAAATAATTATGATATTAAAGGGTCCACAAATATCATATTTCCTATGATTATATTCCCCATAAATAATTCATCCTTCAAACATAACGCACATTTTCTGTAATTTTCAAATAGATTAACCTTTCATATGGTCTTTATCAAAGTGATCACATACACCTCATGTTCCACCTGGACATTGGAGTATATTATAACATTGTCTTTAAATAATACTACAATTTTTTTGAGGTAATATATGAATACTCTATTAATAAAATAAATAAATATTGATGGGGAATTAGTGATATTAAATGGAATTACTATTAAATCATAGCGCCCATACCTTTTACGGAAAGTAGTATTAGAGATTTTCTCCCTTACATGATTATACACTAACCAAAGATCCTCCTTTGATAACTATTAGGATCCATATAGCTGATCGAACAAGTAATAATTCCATAGAGATCGATACTTGTTCTTTATGATGATCTTTTTTATCTCACGATAATCAATGCAAAGGCAGATTAACCCTTCTTTCTTGACTAAGAGGACTGGTGCACCCTCGGTGAAGAATGTGGGAATATAAACCCTTTATCCAGATTCTCTTATATTTTCTCACCCCCTCAAGTTAAAAAATATCCAATATATGTGGATTCTTGGATAATTGAAATTCCCAGGTATATTCATTATTGAAAATTTAACCAATTTTATAAAATTAAGATCTTGAAATTATTAGGGAAACATATCGACTTTTTTCAACACAATGGGAATGTATTTGACAATGATAATTTCCTTATCCTAAATCATTTGAGATTAATATGGATTCTCATAGGAAAATAATATCCCTGATTGATATTTTAGTCCTAAATATGATTCATCATCCTCCTTTCAATTGTACAATATCAGGTGATGATTCCCAATATAGAGAGTGATTTCTTTCTTATGGAAATTTATGTTGGTTCTTTATAAGGAAATAAAATCTATACCAAATATTATATCAAATTACAATAAAGATGGTATCAAAAGGTTAACTGGGAATTTCAACCCATAAATATTTATAGTGAGGAGTTATATATATGGGATAAAATAATTACCCCATTTTCGTTAATCACTGATATCTCTACATACATTTTGTGTGGTGGTGTTTAAATGGTTCTACTAAACTTTTTTGAGGTGAATGAATGCATAGAACATTGGATTATAACCCTACTTATCACTTTTTTATTATGGTATAAACAATTTAAATTATCCAAAATGGACTTAGGGATTGTTATGTTTAAACTATAAAACACATAAATGGAAATCCATTAACAATTAAGGGGTAATTTCAATATTACCTTGACTTATGAATTTCAAGGCTTAAATCATTATTATTCATTGTCCATTTTCTAACATTGACATATACGGGAATTGTTTACCCTTAATAATGGTTCATAATCAGCATTAGAATTTAATAATTCATATCTTTTAATAGTTTCAAACCAACTATGCAGTAAGGACCATTTTTGTGCACTTTTTCCCGATCAAGTCAAGATCAATGGTGTGCTTTTGGGGTTTACCCTTGGGAACACCCTTTCTAGAGGCACATCAACTTATAGTATCCTAAAATGGATGTATTTACTTTAAAAAAACTTACTCTATACTTTTCCAAAATATAGTTATGTCTTATTATGTTTAGTCTTATTCTTATGGCTTTAATTATAGTTTTCTAATCCCAATCCAAAAATAACTAAACAACCCTTTGATACCAACAATTAAAACACTTAACTTCAATACATATTTATTTGCGGTTTATTACAAAAAGGTTTACATAAAAGGGCCCAAAATATTTATCAGTATAATGTCTTTGGGAATTAGGTTTATTTCATAACTACCTAAAATAGAGGTACATCTAAATTATTAAAAAAATCCCATGACATGTCCATATTATACCATCATGCTTGAAACTGCATGGGACAACCTCTGGAAATACATTTGACAGGGTGATATATAAATACATATAAGATAATAAACAATGAATAACATGATGAATGTATTAGATTTTATTGAATGATAATTTCAATGGAACATAAAATGGGTGAGAAATATGAACATGAACACTAAGGCATGCTAAAGCATGATAACATAAAGGCAACATGGAAATGTGGAACATCATTAAACATGGAATCATAAACATAGGTCAAGGATATTCACAAATTAATAATCATGTAAAAGGAACCATGTGGTATAAGGTTCAATCCCTAATCCCATTCATGATGTCTCACGTGTCAAAAACATTACCCAATTCATTGGAGCACTGTATAATTTTGGGTGCACCTATTACTTTCAATTAATTCACATGTATAAGTGGGCCACATAGATCATACAACATTTAATTATTTATCATCACATATTATTACATTACCATGGAGTGTATAATAAATATATTTAATACGCAAAACAATGAATCATTTGTTTATAAAGGTGAATACCCTTGACAGAAAATGGGTATGGGTATTCACTACATAACTGTTTGGCATGAGAAACCACAGTGAAATTTTGGCAGCATAATGAAAGTAATCAAAAATTAATAAAAATAATTTAATGAGAGATAAAGGGGTCTATAATTATTTTGAAATAATATATAATGTAATATGGATATATAAAAGGATATCACAATAGTAGAAACTTGGAATAAAATCCCTAGAATGAAGAATGTTTTGAATAAATAGGAGAAGGAAAGGATCCATTTCTAAATTTTGGCATGGTAACCGTTGTACATAAAAGCTCATAAGAAGGTATAATTAGAGTTAAATGGGTATCTAATAATGTGGACATAAAAAATATAATTAATTGGGATATATAACAGCATACCGTAAACATTAGTAAATAGAATTTAAGAGGCATAACAAAAAATAGGTTCTTGATTAAAAAAAATATATGAGATATCTTACCATGAGGTGGTGATTCCAAATGAATGTTAGGAGCTTCTTAATAACCTTTGGGAAAGTATAGAGGATTATATAGGGGGAAGGGAAGATTAAGGAAGTGATTAAAGATTTTTGAGTGAAGATAATGGGGGCTTGGGTGGGGTTATATAGGAATAGATAGGGGAGATATTTATTATTTCGAAAACTTATGTTTTGGAGTCTATGAAATAAAATAACCAAAAACCTTCCCACAGTTTTGAAACAATAGTGTAGTTATCCATTATTTTATAATGATATGTTCAAAATGTACTAAAATATTACCCTTGGTGACATGGAAGTGAGTCTTGTCCTTAAAGAAATGATTTTAAAACCTTGAAATATATTATTTGTTTTGGATTATTCATAAATCATTTATAAAATTAATAAAATAAAGTTTAAATAAAATTAATTTAAATGGTAAACATTTATTTGTTCATGGATATCCTTTATAGTATTTATTACATAATTTTTGGGTCATTATGATGTCATAATACACACCATATATTTATAACGTATTTAATTTTTACTTAAAATTTTGATTATCTCTGAAAATTATGAAAAAGGAACCATTGTGTAATTTCAAAATTATGATTCAAAAAATAATATTTATTTTATCAAAATATTTTTATAAATATTTTTTTATTTTCACTTTTAAAAAAAGAATTTATATGTATTAATAAATGTTCAATTTTTTGCAATAACAATTTTCAAACACTTATAAAAATTAAATTTGACTTCAGTTAAATTATATGACCATTTATATTTAATAAAAAATATTTAATAATAAAATATTTTTAAAATATTATTTATTTCAAAAATCCATTAATTCATCCAAAAAAGTGCGTCAATTGAATTTGAATATTACCCAAAATATAATTTCTATTTTATTATATCAAAATCAAAACATTTTATAATACAAAAATAATAAAGTTTAAATATTTAATAATAATATAAAATAAGCATATTCATATTATTATGGTCTTGATACATATCCCTTTATTAAAATAGGAAACATCCTAAGGGTGAGGTGTGTGATTGTGAGACTTTTGTGAGGTGGTTCTGTGTACATGTTTTGGGCCATAATCTTGATGAGCTTGAAATTCTCCCATAAATAATTTCTCTCATGACTTAATTGTTTGATATGGTATTAATATTTGTCAAGAGAAAATCCCAGTGATGTTTTCTCCCTTGGAGGCTTTGATAAATTGGTTTCATACAGTATGATCGGACTGGTTGAGCCCATAGCTTCCTTTTTCAGTGCCAATTATATGTGTCTAAACCCTATATTTTTTATAATCATATGATAAATATTCAAAGATATATAATCATTGGTTATGTTTCTTAATATTGTTTTAAATATGATAATAAATTATAGAACCATGAAGTGAATGTGTTTTCTTATAACAGTAATACATAATAGGGAATTTAATTTAACTATAAAGGGAATTTTATTTATAAATTTTCAGGTCCTTATAAATATATTCCTATTGATACTTATTTTATACAGCATAAACTATAGTAATTAGCTATAATATATCACCCATTTTCTCTACATGTCCCTTATTATCATATTTTTTCTATAATATCCCTTTATTTCAAAAAAGTTTTTATTTGTTTCTGATATTTCCTAATTCATTGGTGACCACTACTTTTTCAGCTGACCCTGTCACCATAGGATTTAAAAATATGAAATTATCCTCATTTTTTCAATTTTTATTTCCATTTTTAATTGGTTATATATTGAATCAAAAACTAATTTATTCTCTTTTTATTACCAAAATAGAATTATTATTTTTTATTATTTTTCAGATAAAACTAATATTCATCCAACGAGGGAGTTCCCTGACATGATTCATCCTCAAGGGGGATAAAATTCCAAGCGTAAGAAGACCCACATGATCGTATTCCTAAAAAAAGGATTGTGTTCAAACTCTTTAAAAAAATATTTCTTTTCTTCATCTTGTTAATATACTCCACCAAATTCCAATAATGATTATCATGTTCCCTGTCAGTCCCTTTTCATACCATCAAAAAGATTATACAGCTGATGTTTTATAGTAACCATCTAATATTTTTACCAACTTAGGAATATACCATTTTCTTTTGTTAAAGTCATAGGATGTGAGAGAAATTGTGAAACATCAAAAACTGTAGATCATAAATGTATTATAATAATAGATAGTGTATATATTGATAACCCCATAAAATATTATAGGTATATGAAAACCTTAGATATTATTGACCATACATTATAAGATAAGGATAACACTAGATCGATGTATCCCAAATTCAAACTCAGGTTCCCACTTTACCCTTACAACATAGACACCCCTACAATTTCAAGGTCCTTTCTGATCTCCCTGAGTCTCATAATCTTACCATTTATGAAATATATTACATTGAGAGACGAAGTGACATTAGTTTGTATGTTGAGTATGGCCCAGTGGATTATTCTATGAATATTAATCAATTAATGATTCAAAACTAACTAACTCTATTCAATGAAATTATTCTATCACCTCATCCCATAAATAACCCTCCATCAGTTTTGTGACATCGAACTCAACACGTACAGTAGATTTATAGGATAGAACATAACATTGGTACAATTGTCAGAGAATATGTATCAACCCACAATTTTTCCAAAAAATTTTAGAATTTATGTATTTTTAAATTGAATAGGTAATCAAAAAAATTAATCTATGTTGCTATAGAAGGAGGTTAACACTTCATCTGAATTATATAAGACTGTAATAAAGGGAGAATCAAGACCTATTGAAAAATCATAGTGAAATAGAGTGAGAAATTATCATACCATCATAATTCATAGAGTTAATAATAATGTTATGAGGTTTCAATAACTTATTAACCACTTGATCCTAAAGATATCATGAATTAATGGTGAGCCTATCAATGGAATCAAATCTAGGTCAACACTGAAAAAATTGAGTCAACAGAGAATGATCCAGAGGTGTAGAAGAATTCATGACCTCAAAAGTTTTGATCTATATACTGTAGATGTCATTTTCAAACAATAAAATATTAGGGAATAATTAAGTTCTAGTAAATGGAGGAATAAGAAAAATTTTGTAGAGTTATACCCATTATGAATAGAACCATAGTAATATTTTTATTTTAGGTATCAGATAATTAATACGATAAATCCTTATTTAAACTTTTAGGTATCTTCTCACATCATGATTTTATTTTACATTTATATCCTTTAGATTAATTTTATTTAACATACCAAATATCATGGAAAATATATCAATTTTAAAGTTTAAATTAATTTTCCCCCAATCCAGAAATTAATCATTATTTTTTAGACATTCATTTTATCAATTATTAAAAAACAATATTTATTAAAATATAAGATAACTTGGTTTCCACTTAAAATCATGATTCTTGGAAAATATTATTCTCAATAAAAAACTATAGATAATGATCCAAAATAAATAGTATAAAAATAGAGGATCGGGATGACAAAACACCCTAATATAAACTATTATAAACAAGTGCATCCACCTCTAATACAATAATATGAATTCTTCTGTAATGGTTTTTTTGTTGCAAATAGATGAGTGAGTACAAGATCATATAAAATCATTTACTATATCATATTATACATTAATTACTAAAGAGATCCATAAATTGGATATTCTCTTTATATTGTATTTTTTCCTATACTTTATCTTTTATGGTTTACGACTCACACACATTATTTCATCACCCATGTCAAGAAAATCATTCACTGTAATGGAATAAATCATTTCTATATGGGTTGATGTCTCTATATCATAGGATGTATTGGATTCTATTTAATATATTGGAAATTATAAATTTTCATTTTCTTAAATTCAAGGGTGTCTTTGTAATATTCCCTAAAGGATTAAAATAATGAATTAATTATTTAAATTATCCTAGAAATTTTTTGTTTATGGATTTATTTATATCTTAATATAGTGTTTACCATTTTTTATAGATTCAATAAAAATTCAAATAATTTTAAATTTCAATGTATTTTATAATTTAATCAATTTATCAATTAAATAGTCTTGTGATTAATTCTTTTTTATTTAATGAAAGAGAGTGATATCTTGAAATTTTTAGTTTTAATTGAGAAATAGCTAGTGTAATATTTTTCATGATATAGTGTTTTATTCAATATGAAAAATATTGTATTTCTCTCTAGTGGCCAATTTATTTTTTAAATATCAAAATATATTATGTATAAGTATGTAATATATTATGTATTTAATAATATTATGTTTTTCATTAAGAAATAATATTTAATTACAGCAATAATTTTTTTTTAATTTTTTCATGACATAATTATATGATTTAGAGAAATCAAATGAAAGAATCAAGAATCATAGAATATTTGATGAAAATTAAAAATGTGGTATGAAAAACATGTAATAGACTCCACATTACGATATATATTTATTAGAAATTACTTTTAGTTACTCTATTTATTTTCTTCTTTATTTTTTATCGAATTATTTTTATTCTAGTTTATTTCCTTTCATTAATTTGTTCAATATTTTCTGTCGTATACTAACATATATACATTAAGTTTTTTTTTTGAAATTTTCAATTCATGATTGAGAGAAATATGTTATTATATTATTTTATGACATGTTATGATATATGAATATCATATTTAATATTTTAAATGGGAGCATAAGATTTATTTTCAATATAAATTAGAATTATTTTATGAGAATACATTGGATATTTAAATTAAGGTAACAATTATATTTTCATATCCCTATATATTTTTAAAAATTATTGGCTATGAAGACTGTATGGGAAGTACCCATGTGATGAAGGTCATGGAGATTATGATGAAGAAACTAGACATTACTAATTCCTCTGTAAGAAAAATCCAATGAAAATAGACAAGGCATACGATTACATTACTATTGACATGATATAAATTTATTTTGTTATATCATTTACAAATTGATACTCTAAATAAATTATTATTTGTATTTTTACCAAGTTTTTATTATTTTGTATCAACACTAATGGGATGAAGTTATTTCATTCTACACCAAAAGAAACTTCTATATCTCTCATTTGGTTAAAAAAATTCCCTTTTTATGGTATAGTATCATCTATTTAATATAGTTGTTTTTAGTCGAAATAAACCACACACATAGTTATTACTCTATTAAAATGAAGTTCCCTAGTGAGGTTATCATGATCAAAAATAATGATCGATTAGGTTGTTGGTTGTCCCTTAAAAATGGATGTTTCTGGGTTATTCCTCCATAAGTTATAAAGGTGGGAGTATTGGTTATTAATTTTTTAAATAAAATTTAGTTTCTTAATATGGATGTAAATCCATTCAAAATATAGGTTATAGTTGATGGACATAGCTCTTAAAGAGTTATAAAGGGTGTGAAGAGTATATATCAGACCACTTTTAGATGAACTATTATAAACATATGTGATTATTTTTCTTCATTAATATTTTCACCCTTCACATTCACTTATTATTAGTTGTGTTTAATTATTTATTTATCCACTGAATTCCACTATAATTTTTTTATACTCTAATTAGTTATAAGGATAAATAATTAATACCCTATTTTCATTTCACCATACATATTATGGGACCTAATAGTTGGTATTAGAGAATGACCATGTAAGGAATGTTTTTCACTGCATATTAATATGTTTGTGAATATATTTTACTATGTTACTAATTTATATCATATAATTCATATTACAACGGATGATTTATTTTAATTTTATTAAATATTTAGAGGTTTATTATTCAAATTTCAGTGGAAACTAAAATGGATATTGTAAGGATAAAATTGTTGTATTTTTGAGAATATTGGTATTGGATATTGGACCATCATGGATTGAATATACAAACTACTTGAAGTTGACATCAATAAGTTTTTTGGTAAGGATACAACAAAATATGTTCTGAATTATATGTTTTTGAATTTTATTTATTTTTATCCTAGTAAAAGTATCTAGTCATATTTATTATAAAAATAATTCAAAAATTTGGAGGTCTTTAAAATTTGTTCATCAAGGAGATTTGAAATTACACAGAACCAATATAGGTATTCATATGGATGAAATTTATGATTTTAAAATCTTGATCATGATTTTTAATGAGATATATTCTATATTTAAAAATATTATGAATATCGTGAATACTCTTATTGAAATAAATAATAATAAATTATTGATTAAAAAAATTGTTGATAACTACCTAAGAAGTTACATTCCAAGACTTTTTTTAGTACTGAAATAATGGAATTTTATGATTATACCATATATGAACTTATAAGATAATTATTGTACTAGAATATTGAGTTGAAGAATATTGATATTGAAGTAAAAGATAAAAAGAAGTAAGTTTCTTTTAAATCACCTTAACATTTTTCTTCTAATTCATTAGTTTATAGTTGATGGATTTTTTGTAGTGAGAAATGTTATAATTTAAGTCAACTTGAAATATCTATACAATAACCATTGAAGAAAAGGAAAGGATTCAAGAATTAATGGAAGAAGTATAACAAGAAGGATTTTAATAGGAAAGGTTCAAAAAATAATAAAAGTTTGGATATTATATTGTTATAAATACATGAACAAGGGTTGTATAAAATATAAATGGTCATGTCTAAAAAAGAAAGAGGATAAATAAATATGGATAAGGAAAAGAATAAATTATTAATTGTTGATTAGAGTGAAAAGGATACATTAAATCATTATATCAAGGCTACATATATCTGTACTATTGGTTATAATAGTCCTTATTATGGTTATTATTTACTTTATAGGTTTGGTTTTAAAAATATCCCTACTAAAGAGTTAAATAAAATATAGGATATGTATCATGAAAAAAATTAAAAACACTCATAAATGTAAAAAAAATTGTGTAAGGATAACATGAAAGTTATAAAATAAACAAATAATATAATTAGATATAATGAAACATTAATGGGTTTTATTCTTATGTATTATGATGAGAATGAAAAACTAAAGGTTATTAATGAAAATATTTCTAAACTAGAAAAAGATAATAATACTTGGAAAAATCATACCTCAATTACTAAAGATGAAATCTATTAGGACTGGAAGGATCATAAAAAGGAAAATAAAAAGGTTAAAGATAAGGTATAGAGTTTAAGTTAATATTTATATAATATCACAACTATAATTAAATTTTTGAATTAATGTATGATATTAGATAAAACATATTATAAAAATAAAAATAGAATATGTTCAGGATTCAATGGGATATTTCTAAATATTTAAAGGAGCTTCTTGGCTAATAGAAAAGATGAATTAATTTGTTAAGTTAAATGTTTTAGGTTTGGTTTATTTTTTTCATTATAAAAGTGTTTAATCTATATAGCTTGTTGAATATCTTTCTCAAAAGGAGAGATTATTTCTAAATATTATTCAAAATCCAAAATGTCCAACACCATGATACCATGGTTTTCTAAAGTTTATTTCATGAATTTAATTATACATAAACTAATATTCTTTAACAAGCATTTATATTTTGATTGGATAGTATGCATACCATTTATCATTTTATTTATATGTTGTTCTAGAATGACCTATAATTTTTATGTTTTTAATTTTTCTAGTGAACATGCTATCACATTTTTATTTTCAGGATTACAGGATTGTATTTAGTTGTTAATTATTTTGAATTCATTTCTTATATCTTTATAATTATTTCAATATATTAACATGTTTCATGACTCAATATTATAGTTTAATTTTTTTATGTATTTACAGACTATGTGGTACTAGTTGAAATCTATTTTCTTTATTCTACTTATCTAGGAAAGAGAATATCTAATTTAGCTGGTGAATTAAATTGTTAATTAGTTTTTTTAACATTTTATTATTGTAGATTTTAGGGGATGAAATTATTGTTATTAATTTTTCCTATTTATTATTATTATTAGTCAATTTTATGTTATTCATGTTTTTATATAGTTTTTTACTTTTATTATAAATGTTGTTATTTTTTTATATTTGGTTTTATTTATTCTAGACTATTTATGATATTATAGTTTATCTTATTTTTTATTATTTAAAATCCACCTAAGTATTTTGAGTATTGTGACCATATCTTTGTTGGCATGTTTTATTAAACAGGGGTGAAATATGTTTTAATTATTAATATGTTTTCATTTTTATTTTATCTAGATAACATATTATTTACCTTATTTATTGTTTATTTTAGGGAAGAGATGTTTAATTTTTTATTTCCACTTTTATGATTAGTTTTATATTTTCATAGTTTGTAGTGTGATGAATTTTCAGAGTAGAGTTTATGATTTTTATTACATATTAATATATTAATTATTTCTATAATTTTTATATTTATATAATGGTAGAGAGTAATTTCAGTGTTTTCTAATTATCAAAATGGGTGATATTGTTTACCATCTCTAGTATTATCTAATATCATGTTTTTTATAATTAAAATGACTCTCTATATTAATCATTATTCATATTTTCCCATCAATTACCAATCATTTATTTTTATTATTTTCTCTTTGTTTTTTATTTCCATTATTCATAATATATAATATGGAATCAATATTATGTATTTCATTATGATTTTTGTGGAATTTATATTATTATATCTCGAATCATATATATAAATTTATTTTTTAAATCATATCTTACATATCATTTTCTTTTGTTGTTCCATATTTTATGTATTGATTTTTTAAAAATCATTATGTATTATATCTTATGGATTAGGATTTATTATATATATAGTATTTCTTATTTTCTTAGTAATGTATAATATCCAAAACGTTTATTTTATAGAAGAAATATATTTCATATCTACATAGAATATAATATGTTTTGTTAGAAAATATATTTCTCATTATGTTGGAATATTACATATCTATTATGAATATATTTGGTATGAATTTGGACTGAAAAAATCTACAATATAGAGAAATAAAAGGTAATTAATCAAGAATATGGTAATATTACATACAATTATAGTCTTTTACATCTATAAAAAGTTATATACTTAACTTTACCATAACTGTTTATGGGATTATATGATTCAATACATTTTTCAAACTAGTTTTTTATTTTCAATATACTACTATATATTCAAGTTTATTCATGTAATTTTATTGTTTTAATATGTATCTCTCAGTACAAAATAACAAAACAATTTTTTTTAAATGAGTAATGTAGGAATGGGTGAGATATATGATCAGATTATTTTATATCACACTACAATGTATGAATATCATATATATGATATTAAATGGATGTGTCAAAATTATTTTCATTATAAGGAGGGAATATTTTATCAAAATATAATTTATATTTAATCGAATGAAAGTGTAATATTTCTATATATTAATATTATTCAAATTATTTCTAGTTGTGAAGTCTATTTTGAAAACACCCATGTGAATAAGATTATTGATATTATGATGAAGAAATTATCCATTTCTAATTAATGTATAAATAAAATATATTGAAAATAGAAAATCCATAAGATTCCATTACTAATAAAGTGTTGTAATGTTATTTTGCTACATAATTTACATGTTGTTGCTCTGAATAACAAAAGATTTCTAGTTTTAGACAGGCTTTATTATTCATTATCAATACTAAAGGGCCAAAGATGATTATTTATGCACCAGAAACAACATCTACATGTATCATATGTTTAAATTATTTTATATTTTCACTATATTGTATTATAGATATTTTATTGTTATTATCGAGTTGTTATACAATAAAACCCCTATTTTATATATATTGAAAGGAAATGTTCTTACTATGCTAACTTGATAAACATATAATCACATAGGTCATGCATTTCCCTATGAAAAGGGTAGTGGTTGTGTTCTACATCTATATATGCAATAGAAAAAATATTTGATTGTTCCTTATCCAAGTTAAAAGTAATGTTTATTTTAGGGTTTTAACTCCTGAAAACATGATCTTGTTCTTGAGTCCGGAAACTCTAGAATAGTTTTATAGGGTTTATAAGGGTTTATAGTTGTGTTATTCTTTTAATTTTTTTTGATATCCATAAAATTATGTAGTTCATCATTAATACTCTAAATATATTTAAATACAAACAAGTAACACCCCTGTCTAGTTTTATATATATTTTGAGTCTTATTATTAATTAAATTATGAAACCAATTATTAATACAGTATTTACTTAAATATTTGTTACATAATATTGACCTCACTAGCATACCAACTATAGATAAAAATTTATGCCTAATTAAACCCATGTGTTGGTTCAATTTGGATTCTTACATGTTCAAAACATCAAATCTAGGTTGTGTTAGATGACTCTAGATGATAAACCTAGTCCTAGCAAGGACATCCTTGTTTTTTGAAATTGATAATAATTCTTTTAAAAGAATATTGTTCACACAACTAGAAATATTACCTATTTCCACACATCTATTTCCATAGCTTAAAAACATTGTGTCAATAGGTTTATTTGAGGCCATAGTTTTATTAAAACCATGGTTACTACCCTTTTTATTGAGCTTATCCTCCCGATCAACTCACCTTTTACATCAGACTCCCTCGCTTGAACCCTCACCTCCCCGACCTCTGTCGCACTGACCTCTGCCTCCCGACCCTCTCCTCCCCTCTCAGACCTCCCCCTCCCAGCCCTCTCCTCCCCTCTTCAACCTCCGCATCCCAGCCATCCGACCGCTTCCTAGTGATCTCCTCCCCTCCCCAGCATCTACTCCTAACCTCGACCTTCCAACCTCCACCTCAACGTCCCGACCTCTGCCTCCCCACCCCAACCCCTCTCATCTCCCTCACCTCCGGTGACATCTCCCCCCTCAGCTCCCTCTCCTTCAGTGATGTCCCGAACAATTCAGGAAAAGAGGAAATCCTTTATGTGTGATAAGAATAAATCATCATATCAGATTTTTCCTTCTACATTTCAGCATAAGAGGAAATCTTTCATTACTATTTTAGGGATGGAAATGAATTTTCCTGCATCATACTTTCAGTACTCTCTTGTCATTACATTCATTAACTGAAATCCTTTGAATAATTTTATCATGAGGTTTATTGAATCTATTAGATTTTGTTTTTTTGATTAGGGGTTCTTGATTCTCGACTTGTCCTCGTTTATTCTTCCTCAAGAGAGGATTATTATAGATATTGGTCTCATGGAAAGTGGTATTTTATCGGATACTATGTTAAGATGATGAAATGGACTCTATAATTTTAAAGGTATGTTGAAAAAATTATTGTTACCATTTTTATTGGATTTGAAAGTTTAAATGTTCACCTTTTCAAGTCAAATTATTTGTCTATTATTGATAATCATATTGGCACACCTATTAATCTTGATTCAGCCACATATAAGCTCTCAAGACCCTCTATTTTGAGGATTTTCCCATAGGTGAAGTTCTCCAAACCACTACTCTTAGTTATATAGATTAAGAATGTGGTGTAGGGATTTTAGAAAAAGGTTTCTTATGAAAATATAATAGATTACTATTTATTCTATTTGAAATTCAATCAAGATATTTTTTCTTGTGGCATGGTGATCTCAAAAGAACCCACTTTACAACATCCAGTTAGGTAGAGGGAAATTTGGATTGAAAAAGGGAACCATGGTGCTCAAGTTGGAGTGTATAACCCTTTTATGGATGGGAAGAAGTAATATCTTAAGATATTTTCTAAACAAGATATGAATAAATACCTTGTTGGTAATTATAAACATAACCTGGATAAGATATTTTAGATTGGGGTTTTTTTGGATTTTTTATTATTGTTAATAATGCTCAAACTAACTCTGATGTGATATTAAAAGGGGATGATGCCTCTAATATCTCAAGAGCTGACCACCCCACTCATGAGGAGGCTTGAGGGGGGTAATAGTGATTCCTGTGAATCTACTCATGACACACCTGAACATGCATGCCAAATTAAAGAATATTTTTTACACTTGGTGGATACTTTTAACAAACATCTATCTTTATGTGGGATATTGACTATAGTGCTATTAAAGATGAGTTTATCACACTTATTATGCTTCAATCACTAACTTTTCTATAAAATATGGATTCTTGTTATATGGTTTGCATTTTTTATATTTTAAATTTGAATGAAAGATGATTTATGGAATTTTACTTACTAATTTTGAGTGCTTATAAAATCTTTAGTCTAAAATCATTTATGTTCATCCCCTATGGTTGAGGTTCACTTGCTAGGTTCATCATGATCTTAATGTGTTTTTTGATGATGTAATGTTAGTTGAAGGTTTCTCCTTTGGCATAATGATGATGATTTAAAATATATGTCAAGATGCATTTAAGGATTAGATAATCGGTAGTTTGAGGATCAGTTATTTGTATTTATCGAGATGTTGTAGGCGGTGATGCTAATCATCGAAGATGACCATCAAGATGGGTTTTTATATGATGTTATGGATGTTTCAAATTTATTAATGGTCGCTTATGATACATAAATAAATATCTTGAAAAGGGCGTTACTTTAGGATGGAATTGAAATCTCTCGACTGATACCAATTGGATGTGCTTAAACTGTAGAAAAAAATGAATATTCTATGGAGTGGGTGCTATAATTGATGATTAGTGTAATGTCTAAGATTTTTCCATGTTTTATTTTAATATTATGTGGGAATTATTTTGAGACCAGGCTTCAAGATGGCGTGCAGTTCCGAGGCCCGGTGAGCCCGGACAAATGTTTGAATTTATTTAAATAATTAAATTACGCGCGCGTGGGGTTTTCCTGAAAAATCACAATAACTCCAGAACGGGTTCTTGTATCAAAAATACGAGGTCACCGTTGTGTCCAGATTAGCGGTTTTACCCTAGAAGATACCTAATATCGGCTGGCGGAGACCAGTGGTGAAATCTGGTTTTTGGACGTAAGCGTAATAACAGATTTAATTAAAATATTTTATTAAATCTTGTTGCGGAAAATATCTCTTATATTTTTAAATAGGTATTTTCACAGGGGTCCATGGTTACAGACCTCATAACCTTGAAACCTCTGGAGGCTCTGGAGAAAACCTCCCAACGCGGCAATAGTGTTCTTGATCAGCTTCGTCGGCGACGACGACGCGGTGACCAGATCTTTTCCAATGAACGCCGCGAATCCAGGTAGGGCATTTGATCTCTTTGTGAATTATTTCCCATTCTTGCTTCCTACGATGAACGCGGACTAATCCACAAACAGATTAGCCTACGGATCGTTCGTATTTTTGGTATGGTCTTCTGCGAGGATTTGGGGATTTTGATTCTAGAGTTAATTTGGTTTCATTGAACCTTCTAACGGTGACAAACCAAGATCGACCCGAAGATCGATCGAGGTTCGTCCCTCTCGATTTTTTGTGTTTTTCTTCCCCGAATTCTCGCGTTCTTCGTGTGTGTTCTACGCATTCTTCTCGGGATAATAACAATGATCGATTGTGCCTTTGATCTGCGGCATAACGATCTGAGATTGTAGATCCAACCTTGGAATGATGGTACGGAGGTGCGATGACGGTTTCGGTGGATGATTCAGAGCAGATCGGGAGATATTCGTTTTTGGGAATTTTTCTTCGGATGGATCATTGGAGGTTTATGACCCAATTGAAGGACCTAAAACACCTGATTCGGTGTTCGTATGATGCGACGAACCAAGACCTGGAGCATCGGGAAGAACGGACGAGAGATCAAGAATCCGGAGATCAGCCAAAGTGCGAGGAGGAAGACGCTGGTTCTAGAAATTTCTCGACTACACGGCGTGTAGTATGGGCTACACAGCATGTGTTCATCGGTGGGCCACCTGGAGTGTACTCCATGAGTACACAGACACAGTTTGGGTACACGGCCAAGGAAACGGCGTGTATACCCTTCCTCGGCTAGACCCGACCAGATACATGGGATACCCAGTGTACTGGGACACGGGCAGGAAACACGGACGAACCATGTGTACGGGCATACGACCAAGGTACACGGGTGTTTCCCAGTTGAAAGGAAATGGCATGTTCTTCAACTTACATGATATGTATATGCTTTCCTACACGACTTCGATTCCAGACACATGTCGTTTGCACGGGAAGTACCCGGAGTCTAGGAACACGGCGTGTAATCCTTCTACACGCCGTGTAGTTGAGTTTTACACAACTTGGATGGATGACACGGGTCGTTACATGGATAGTACTTGGGGTCAAGGAACATGGAGTGTAACCATACTACACGCCGTGTAACCTATTTTACATGGCTTGAGCCAGTTTCCTTCTGTGACATGGACTAGTTTCCTTACGGTTCGTCCCCTTGGTCTTTCTTCTGAAGGTTTCTAGTATCATTTCCTACATACAGAAGTATGATACCTTAAGCAATAATTCCTTAATAGAGTTGTTGGAATCCCCTCTGTGAGACTTGGAGTGGGATCCTTTATTCCTTCCTGGTACCCTAGGTAGAGTTCTTGGTATCGACATGACCAACTTTACCTGGGCACCGATCCTCTTCTTAGAGGATTATTTCAGACTGAGTTCTTGGAATCACCCCATGGCTATTGGTTGTGATCCTCATCTGAGCATCATTTTCTCATGTACTTGTGGAGTGTGTTCTCCTGGAACGAGTACTTCGTATCTCTCTCTTCATACTTAGGAGTGTGTTCTCCTTGTTACGTGCTTAGTGGAATTTTTGAGCAGGATCCTATTGGTGGTATCGTGATAATCGATCATGTATGGGTATATCTGGATATTCTTGTTATATGTTCTATAGACATATATTGTGTTGGGATGATTGTATCTTTTCATTGTGGTATTTCCCTTGTTATATTTCCTTTGTCGTTTTGGGGTGTCCTACTGGGTAATGTTTTACTCACCCCTACATGGGATTTGCCTGCACGTGTCGTGTATTGTGCAGAATAACGAGCCTTTGGCAGGATTCTAGGTGGACCAGGACCAGACGGTGCTCAGTGAGGTCAGGCAGGCCGAGGTGTGTTCCTATGGCTACAGATTGCAGTACTAGTACCTTTATTTACAGGTTGGACTTTGTTGCAGACTCTCTTTTGGTGGGATTGTACTTTTGGACCAGGGTTTTACATTACTGTACTTTACTTTCCTTCTGTACTCTTTTGGTTGGGTTTTTTAGTATATGCATGCATTTACCTTTTTATTAGTTTTTACTTTTCAGTTTTGTGGGCTTGGAGATGTGTGTATGTGTGTACAGGTTTATAGGCAATGCATCCCATGTTAGTGATATGCCTACTCAGTGCTAGTCACCAGCCCCTGTCCTCACTACTGGAAATCATGCCTTTCCCAACATTTATAAACCATTGGGAAAGGCTTCAAAACCGTTGGTATATGTTATACCAACGGTTCTGCAAATCTTAGGGAAGTAAGTCGTTGGGAAAGCTTTTCCTGTAACACCCCGAGATTTTATGAAAAACATTCTTTTTAATTTCATTAATATCTTGTGTCGTACGCCACACCAAAAGGATCTTGCACAACACACATCCCTAACTTGGCTTGCATTACACGCAATCGCGACCTTCCACGATAGCGTGTGTTGTACGCAATACCGAGTTTCACTAAACAAAGATATGTTATATAAACTAGCCGTTATGAATAGTAATACCCACATTTTGAAATTTTATAAATTTTATCTTTCACAATGGACTTCATTTTTGGATTCATAATATCGAAATTAGCCTAGGGTGAAGTTTTGGTATTTTTCTGAAAACTTTCAATTTTTGATGAATAGTGAAAACATTGGGTTACTATTCAAAAACCGACTTTTTATTTAAATAATTGTTTATTTTATTCAAATTTATTTTAGGTAAAAATTGATACATAATACCTATATAAGTTCAATTTAAGTCATTGGAGTCATTTTATAATAATTTTAGATATATAAAAATTTTATTGAACTTTTCATAGTCTTTTACCCACCTCCTAGGAGAATTTGCAAATTCACATAAAACTTAATTTTACTAATTCTGTGAGTGAAATTTCAAAAATCCAAGAGACACGGTTAATATCAATGACTAAAATGTGATTCAATGAGATGAAAATAATTTTTGGTAAATAGTAACTTTTTACTTTTTTTACCACGGTTAAATGTAATTAGGGTAATTAACGGTAACAATGATATTATTATTAGCCTAAAACATGTCCTAATTCTATTTTATAAGTTTACTTCGACCAAAGTCAATATTAGGAATAAAATATGTCCATTTAGGCCAACTTGGATTAGATTAGTACATTTATTATTAATTTATTTAAAGAAGGGTTAAAATCGGTAAAATCAAAGTTTAATAACTAATGCATTTTTAATATAAGGTTATACATAAGATAAATTAGACTATAAATATTCATTAGAAAGATAAAAAGATTTCCTACATAATGGTGTTTTATTTATAATTTTTAGACATTAAATAAATTAATTTATTTATGACACAATGACGATGCAGTAATTATCTTATTAATGAAATATTGACATAATTGATGTTATAAATACCCAAATTAATGTAATTTGAGACTTTTTATGAATTCCAAAAAAAATTTAGGTTAATATGACATGTTATTATGGATTTAGTTAACCTTTTTAGACCTATTAATTCTTTTATGACTTTCACAAAAATCAATTACCAAATAGTGTCAAAATTGACATAAAATAGTTTTTAAAAACAATATTATATTATTAATTGTTATTTTATTCCTAAAAATATAAGGTTCGCCCAAATTACTTATAAAAGGTTATATATATTAATAATAAACAACTTGGGGTTCTTTTGTATTTTTATAGTAAGTTTATTAACCTTATAGTGTAAGAAAACAAGAATACACGGTAAAAGAACAATTATTTAACTTAAAGTTAAATCTAAATGATAAGGTTAAAATAGAAACCTAAACTTTTATAAATTCTATTTGATGAGAGTATGTAGACCCATACCCACCTTAGCTTCTAAATAACTCAATTTGGAGCTATTAAAAACCGAATATGACTTTATAATAAAATAATAGTTTATTTATTCCAAAGGTGCCCCTCTCCTCCCTTATAAAAGGGAACTTCCTCCCTCTCTTCCTCACACCACTTTGAGCCTTCATGCTCGGCCAAACCCGGCCAATTTCTCTTCTCCACTTCCCTAGAAACATCCTATAGGTTCTGGTCTTCTTCAAAGATCAATCTTAGTGCCCTAAGAGGAGGTTTCAAAAAGGCGTGTCGAAAGAAGAGGTAATATCTGTTACCAATTCTTTAAACTTTATTTCTTCTTCTACTTCTTCTTATTTAGTTGTTTCATTATAAATTAATAACATAAGTATCACTCATATATAAATATTTTATTATAATTATTAAACAATCCTATTTCACCATCTATCCATCCTACGGAAAACGAAATCACCGCGCGTGCGTACGTACGGAATACCGTCTCAACGTCGTGGTTTAATCTTTTTTCGACCACCACCTTACTTGGATGGGTATAATGGTGTAAATAAATAACTATATATGATTATTTCAAAGAGATATTGATTCTTAAATATTATACATACACTTCAATGCAATTCCACGATCATGGGAATGATATCATCACTCGTGCGTACGTACGGACTACCATCTCCACGACGCGATGAGATTCATTCTCCATGTTAACCATTCATGAATGATTATAAATTATATATAATAAGTAATAATGAAATATATGACATAATAATGATACTTTATTTATGTGTATATATATGTATTTCATCTACTTAATTTCATTCAATTCAATAAGGAAACGAAAACAGTGTTCATGCGTACGTACGGCCTACCGTCTCCATGAACGGTGTATTTCATTCCATTTAATCAATATATCATATATATATGTATATTATGAATATATATTATATATAAATCATGTTTTACATTATTTAATTAAGTAAATCAAGATATTAATAATAATATCAAGAACAACAAGTCTAAACAGGTACGATAAATAAAACGATTTAACCCAAAACGTTGCTTTAACATGGAACTTACATAAGAACGGGTAGTATAAAGTCATAAGTGAGCCATATATGATAGCATAACAATTAATATTATTCTGTAATAAGTCAATAAAATTATTTAAATCATTATACAGGAGTTTCAGAAACGTATGAAGCATATCGGACCTAAGGTAAGGGATAATTTAGCAATCTCATTTTTATCCGAGATTGTTTATTCGTAAGTATTTACTGGGGTTATCTTTATCATCCAAGCCCATGTTTTCTAAAAATGTTTTCATGTATGTTTAAATTCCTTTTTACCAATTTTTTTACTTTTAATACATGGTATGTAAGGAATCTTTTTTTGTGTACCATACGAGCTACTTTTTGACTTTTCTGACAAAAGTACGAGGATAATGTTATTTTTAACTTATACGGCATGAACGGATTTTTACGGTTTCATAACGCCTCATTTTCATGAAGCTTAATCTATATTATTTTATGACTATTTTCAACAAAATACTTTTATTTTATATGTGCATGGAATTTGTTGAAAAGAAAATGATTTTGACTAAGAAAGGATATTTTCCTCAAGAATTCATTTCAAATGTTTTATCCAAACCATTTTTTCATCTAAGATGACATTATTTCATATGTGTATGTTTCAAGTATAATGTCTCTATAATTTACATGGTTTTACTTTTCTTATTATGAAATGATATCCATTTCTTTTATATGGATTATGTGATGATGGAATGATGTTTATGAAACCCATTTTATTCATTGGGTTATGATGAATGATTTATGTTTATGTTGTGGCATAAGTAAGAATGATTTAATTATGAGATGGGTGGGACCTATATCTTCCTCCAATTAATTGGGTTAAGATTTATATCTCATGAGATAGACATGGCTGGAACGGTAAGTTAATCTGGTTCAGCGTTACAGGACTGAAATGAGGAGTGAACTCGATTCAGAAAGGGACTTTGTCCACTAAGATGGTATTGGCAACAATGCCTTCGCTACTATGGAAATCATATCATGTTCTTAATGTTTTCCCACAATTAAATGTTTTATTACCATGCTATTTTATTATTATTTATGTTCCCTTATGATATATTCCTTACGTACTTCCAAGATTCATGTCTTTGCTCAAGATTTTGATGTTTAGATTTTATGTTCATGTTTTTTCATTAAAATGTTTATGAATTGTTCTATGTTCTCTATGTTTACCCTTACTGGGAATTTAAGATCACCCCTTTTATGTTTTATTTTCCCTAGGATATAAAGAAAGGTTTTAGGTAAGAAAAAAAATGGGAAGATCTTTATGGGAGATGTTGAAGATCTTTCACCACGATTAGAAGATTATATTCTGAGTTTCCAAAGACACTAAACTATTACGGTCCTTGTGTGTCTGTTTTTGTTATGTACTACGTATTTCACAAAAGTAATTTAATTTCCATGTATGTCAACCTTTGGGTCTCTACAGTTGGTATCAGAGGAAAGGTTTAGTCATCCTTTGGAAACTAGGATTAGAGAACTGTAGTGAGATCCCTAGAGATATTTCTAAGGTATGTCTAGGGATGTCCCTATGGTTAAGTATAAGTATAGGTTATAGTCCTATAACTACGGTAACGATCTTAGAATTTAACCTAAGATGTTAGATATTTATGGTACTCCCCCTTGATTATGTTGTTTTCCATAGCATGATTTTTTCCTCTAACACTATTCTTTTTGGGTTTTAGACGATGGCTGGAACACGAAGGAACCGAGTTGATCAATGTAATGGACAATGCAATGATTGTCCTCCTGAACAAAAAAATGTTATGGGAGATGGAGTGAAAAATCTTATTTCTATACTTACACAAGCTAAGAATCATTCTGGACTTCCAAATGAGCAGAGAAGGGAACAATATTCTATTGAGTCCTTCATGAGGCAACGTCCACCTTCTTTCAGTGGGTCTTCTGATCCACTTGTTACTGAACAATGGATCAGTACCACTGAAAAGATATTTCCACTTCTTCAATATTATGAACATGATAAAGTCATCTTAGTAGTATATCATTTGGAAGGTGAAGCTGATCAATGGAAGAGTCTTATCAAGAATACGAGGCCAAGAGATGAAATTGAGTACATGGAATGGGACGAGTTCAAGAACTTATTTTTCAATAAGTACTTCCCTCGTATTCTTCGAAAAAAGATGGAGAAGGAGTTTCTCGAACTAAAGAAAAAGGATAATGAATTTGTTGGTATATACGAAGCGAATTTTACAAGGCTTGCAAGGTATCCATCTGGCTTTATCATCCAACCTGAAAGTAAAGTTGATCGATTCTGCAGTGGCTTAAAACCAAGTCTTAGAAGGGAATTAGCTATAAGAGACTTCAGTAGCTATGAATAAATTGTGCGTTGTGCTATCATGGTAGAAATGGAAGTTGTTGTTACATAACCATCTCATGGTTTTGACAAGAAACGAAAGATGGAGTTCAAGGAGAAATCTCCGAACAATGGTGAAAAGAAGATGAATGTTTCTTTATGCTCAAAGTGTGGAAAGAAGTATGGTGGAGATTGCCTAAAAGGTACTAGAAAATGTTTTAATTTTGGAAAAGAAGGTCATCGAGCAGCTGTGTGTTGAAGTAATGGAAAAAGGGTTTCTAATGATGTGAATAAAGAAAAGACTGTAGAGAACGCACCACCAACACTTCAATGCTTCAAGTGCAATGAAATGGGGGCATTATGCTAATCAATGCCCTAATCCAAGGGTTAATGATGATCAACATGAGCAACCACTTAAGGAAAAGGACAAAGGGAAGTCACATGTGATCACTATTTGCGATGTTGAATATGAAAATGATGTGGTGGAATGATTAAGTGTTTATGTAATGGGATTCCAAAATAATGTTTTATATAGTATCGTGGAATATTTTAATATTAATGTATTGGTATATTGTGGTTTTCAATAATTTTATGGTACCGGTAACCATGGAAAGTGATTGAGATATATTTGGAAAGAAGATGATATATGCATGATGAAGGGATAGGGAGAAAATGAAATGTTTGACAGTATTCATGAGCTCATGACTGATATAAGGAAATAGTTATATCATGGTTTGAGTATATAGAATTTTGGGTTTTTGGTATGTGGAAAGAGTTAACTTTTGACAACACTCATGTTTTCACTAAGATTCAATGGGTATTCATTTTTTAAAAGAATACATTATTAAGGCCTTCGAATGTTTGGAATGTGACCAACAAGACATATATTATGATATATGGGGATAAATGATGGTATTAGCATGCTTGTTATATGAACTCTCTGGTAATAGTTTTCACTATAATATGAGAATGGACTGCAGTATTTTGGATAAGCCTAAAGATTGGAATGGATTATGTTGGACATAAGTTAGTATTGTTTAAGGATATAACTTTTTCAATATTATTGATGAAAATTTATAATATTGTATTTTTAGAAAAAAAGGACAACCTGCAGAACGGGCGATAACCCGTCACGTCAGACAAGGCTGTGGGAATCGAACCCACAACCAAAGTGCGACAAGACTTTTTTTCCTACCACTGGCCTACCAGAATTCTCTGGTTAGTAGAAACTAGTTTTATTTTATTATACAAGATGATAGATGATGTATAAGTCTATTTTGAAACCATATATGATTAATCTCACCATAGATGGAATTATGTATATAACTTTTGCTAACTTATGTTTGAGAAAGATGGAATGACCTATCATTCTATCACATGATCTTCTAAAACTTCATGAAAGACAAATTCAACTTCATTTCTTAAAGATATGAAGTGGGAATTGTTCAAGGCACAAAAAACGGTGAGATTATACCAAAATAAAGTAAGTGTTCATTCTAATTCAAATTCTTCAACTTTAGGGAAATGATCTTGAAAACCAAAAATGTTGTCCTAGTGCCCTTATATCTGATGAATCGGATGGTACCTTAGATCATCACAAATTTATGTCTTTGTGATTGATTGCTTTTTCATAGCCATGTTCTCTACCACTCTCCATCAGAACATGATGGTTATATTTTTCTTCCATATCCATATTTTTACCTATGTTCTCCTATGTGGAAACCCAGTGATTAGTTAATTTGGGTAACAGTTACGTTTCATAATTTATTTTTTAAAGTCAAGTTTTGGTATTCCTTTTTATAATGTGGGTTTCTATTAAAGAAACTTTCGAGTAGTAAACCATTTATAACCCCGACGAATTTCGAGGGCGAAATTCATTTTAAGGGGGGTAGAATGTAACACCCCGAGATTTTATGAAAAATATTCATTTTAATATTATTAATATCTTGTATTGTACGGTACACCAAAATGAGCTTTCACAACACAAATCCCTGACTTGGCTTGCATTACACGCAATCACGACCTTCCACGATAGCGTGTGTTGTATGCAATACCGAGTTTCGCTAAACAACGATATGTTATATAAACTAGCCGTTATGAATAGTAATACCCACTTTTTAAAATTTTATAAATTTTATCATTCAAAATGGACTTCATTTTTGGATTCAAAATATCGAAATTATCCTAGGGTGAATTTTTGGTATTTTTCTGAAAACTTTCAATTTTTGATGAATAGTGAAAGCACTGGGTTACTATTCAAAAACCGAATTTTTATTTAAATAATTATTTATTTTATTTAAATTTATTTTAGGTCAAAATTGATACATAATACCTATATAATTTCAATTTAAGTCATTGGAGTCATTTTATAATAATTTTAGATATATAAAAATTTTATTGAACTTTTCACTGTCTTTTACCCACCTCCTAGGAGAATTTGCAGATTCACATAAAAATTAATTTTACCGCTTCTATGAGTGAAATTTCAAAAATCTAAGAGACACGGTTAATATCAAGGACTAAAATTTGGTTCAATGAGATGAAAATAATTTTTTGTGAATAGTAACTTTTTACTTCTTTTTACCACAGTTTAAAGTAAATAGGGTAATTAAGGGTAAAAATGATATTATTATTACCCTAACACATGTCCTAATTCTTTTGGATAAGTTTAATTCAACCAAAAATAACCTTAAGAATAAAATATGACCATTTATGCCCACTTGGATTAGATTAGGACATTTATTATTAATATATTTAAAGAAGGGTTAAAATAGTTAAAATCAAAGATTAATAATTAAATCATTTTTAATATAGGGTTATACATAAGATAAATTCGACTATAAATATTCATTAGAAAGATAAAACGATTTCCTACATAATGGTGTTTTATTTATAATTTTTAGACATTAAATAATTTAATTTATTTATGACAAAATGATGATGCAGTAATTATCTTATTAATGAAATATTGACATAATTGATGTTATAAATACCCAAATTAATGTAATTTGAGTCTTTTTATAAATTCCGCTAATTTAATAGGTTAACATGACATGTTAGTATTGATTTAGTTAACGTTTTAGAAATAATCATTCTGTTATGACTTTCACAAAAATCAATTACCAAATAGTGTCAAAATTGACATAAAATAGTTTTTAAAACAAATATTATATTATTAATTGTTATTTTATTCCTAAAAATATAAGGTTCATAAAAATGACTTAGATAAGGTTATATATATTAATAATAAACAACTTTGGATTCGTTTGGCTTGTTATAGTAAGTTTATTAAGCTTATAGTGTAAGAAAACAAGAAGACACGGTAAAAGAAAAATTATTTAACTTAAAGTTAAATCTAAATGATAAGGTTAAAATAGAAACGTAAACTTTTCTAAATTCTACTAGATGAGAGAATTTAGACCCATACCCACCTTAGCTTCAAAATAACTCAATTTGGAGCTATTAAAAACCGAATATGACTTCATAATAAAATAATATTTTTAGTTATTCCAAAGATGCCCCTCTCCTCCCTTATAAAAGGGCGCATCCTCCCTCTCTTCCTCACACCACTTTGAGCCTTCAAGATCGGCCAAAACCTACCAATTTTTCTTCTCCACTTCCCTAGAAACATACTAGAGGTTCTTGACTTCTTCAAATACCAATCATAGTGCCCTAAGAGGAGGTTTCAAAAAGGCGTGTCGAAAGAAGAGGTAATATCCGTTACCGATTCTTTTAACTTTATTTCTTCTTCTACTACTTCTTCTTTAGTTGTTTCATTATGAAGTAATAACATCAGTATCACTCATATACTGATATGTTATTAAATTATTAAACAACCCTATTTCACCATCTATCCATCCTACGGAAAATGAAATCACCGCGCGTGCGTACGTACGGAATACCGTCTCCACGCCGTTGTGTAATCTGTTTTCGACCACCAGATTACTTGGATGGGTATAATGGTGTAACTAAATAACTATATATGATTATTGAAAATTTATATTTATTTTGAAATATTATACATACACTTCAATTCAATTCCATGATCATGGGAATGATATCATCGCTCGTGCGTATGTACGGACTACCGTCTCCACGACGCGATGAGATTCATTCTCCATGTTAACCATTCATGAATGATTATAAAGTATATATAATAAGTAATCATGAAATATATGACATAATAATGATACTGGATTTATGTTTATATATATTTATGTCATCTACTTAATTTCATTCAATTCAATAAGGAATTGAAAACAGCGTTCATGCGTACGTACGGCCTACCGTCTCCATGAACGGTGTATTTCATTACATTTAATCGATCTATCATATATATATGTAAATACTGAATATATATTATATATAAATCATGTTTTACATTCTGGAATTAATTAAATCAGGGTATAAGTAATAATATCAAGAACAATAAGTCGAAACATGTACGATAAATAAAACGATTTAACCCAAAACGTTGCTGTAACATGGAACATACCAAAGAACGAGTAATATAAAGTCATAAGTGAACCATATATGATATCATAACAATGAATAATATTCTTTAATAAATCAATGACATTATTTAAATCATTATACAGGAGGTTCGGAAACGTACGAAGCATATCGGACCTAAGGTAAGGGATAATTTATCAATCTCATTTTTATCCGAGATTGTTTATTCGTAAGTATTTACTGGGGTTATCTTTATCATCCAAGCCCATGTTTTCTAAAAAAAATTCATTTATTTTTAAAGTCCTTTTTACCCATTTTTTACTTTTACTACATGGTATGTATGGAATCTTTTTTTTGATTACCATACGAGGTACTTTATGACTTTTCCGACAAAAGTACAAGGAGAATGTTATTTTTAACTTATACGGTGTGAATGGATTTTTACGGTTTCATAACGCCTCATTTTCATGAAGCTTACTCTATATGATTTTTTGACTATTTTCAACAAAATAATTTTATTTTATAAGTGCATGGAATTTTTTGAAAAGAAAATGATTTTGATGAAGAATGGATATTTTTCTCAAGATTTCATTTCAAGTGTTTTATCAAAACCATTTTTCCATCTAAGATGACATTATTTCATATGTGTATGTTTCAAGTATAATGCCTCTATGATTTAAATGGTTTCACTTTTCTTATTATGAAATGATATCCATTTCTTTTATATGGATTATGTGATGATGGAATGATGTTTATGAAATCCATTTTATTCTTTGGGTTATGATGAATGATTTATGTTTATATTGTGGCACAAGTAAGAATGATTTCATTATGAGATGGGTGGGACCTATCTCTCCCTCCAATGCATTGGGTAAAGATTTATATCTCATGAGATAGAAATGGATAGAATGGTAAGTTAATCTGGTTCAATGTTACAGGACTGAAACGAGGAGTGAACTCGATTTAGAAAGGGACTTTGTCCTCTAAGATGGTCTTGGCAGCAATTCCTTGGCTACTATGGAAATAATATCATGTGCTTAATGTTTTTCCACAATTACATGTTTTATTACCATGCTATTTTATCATTATTGATGTTCCCTTATGATATATGCCTTATGTACTTCCAAGATTCATGTCTTTTCTCAAGATTTTGATGTTTAGATTTTATGTTCAGGTTTTTGCATTCAAATGTTTATGGATTGTTTTATGTTCTCTATGTTTACCATTACTGGGCATTTGAGCTCACCCCTTTTATGTTTTCTTTTCCCCAGGATATAAAAAAAAGTTTTAGGTAAGAAAAAAAAGGGGAAGATCTTTATGGGAGATGTTGATGATCTTTCACCACGATTAGAAGATTATATTCTGAGTTTCTAAAGATAATAAACTATTACGGTCCTTGTGTGTCTGTTTTTGTTATGTACTAAGTATTCTGCAAAAGTAATGTAATGTCCATGTATGTCAAGTTTTGGGTCTCTACATTTCCCAACGGTTTACTGTCAATCATTGGTATAGGGTGGGGAAAGCCTAACCTATCCCAACAGTTCTGCCAAACCGTTGGGATAGTTTTTCCCAACGGTTGGGCCTCAACCGTTGGTAAATCCCAGGGTTTCTCCTCTTTCCCAATGGTTTGAAAACCGTTGGGAAAGGTGTTTTACCAACGGTTCAATGAATCGTTGGTAAAAAAAGCATCAGAGATGCTATTCCAACGGTTTGGAACCGTTGGCATAGCCTATGCTATGCAAATTTCACAGCAGCCTGCAATTTGCACAGAAGCTCTCCAATTTGGACAGCATGCCTCATTTTGTGCATTCCATCCCATTTTCAATCCAATTATTGTACCTTCAATAAACTAGCACATGCATATAAAATTATTGTACCTGAAATAACAAACTAACACATACATATAGAGAAAAAATTCATACACATTTAACATATAATGCATCCTGGAACTATACACATCCATAATTAAATTATAATTCATAACGTAATTATAAACATACATAATTCATTTAGAATTCAATTTAAAATTTAGATGACAATTATATGTGGAATCCAGAATTCAGTTCATTATTTGATCGGTTTTTTGTATACCATATATTTTTACCTGAAATGATGTCCATTTTAAACAAAATACATACACCTGGAGTGATACCGGCCACACTATGACTCGGATTGAGGCAAGGTTAACTCATACACGTCACAAATAACCCATCGATCATTGTCCTAAAGTATCAAAATATTCTGAAAGTGTTTTCTCAGTTTTCCATAGGTCAGTTGATGTTTTTCACTTAAAATGATTTCCTTTTGAAACAAAAGACAGAAAATTTGAGTGGTGCCGGCCACACCGCATCTTAGATTGAGGTGGGGTTGATTCTTACACATCACATATGACCCATGGATCTTTCTCCTAAAGTTTCAATGGAAACCGAATGCGTTTGGTCATTTTTCCATATGTACTTAAAATGTTGTCCATTTTAAACAAAAGAGAGACACTTAGACTTATCCTGGCCACACCGCGACTCGAATTGAGCCCGGATTGGCTCGTACAGGTCACATATGACCCATGAATCGTTGTGATAAATTATAAACAGATTTCGAATGCGTTTGGTCAATTTTCCGTATGCCAGTTGTTCTTTTCACTTATAATCATGTCCATTTTAAACAAAAGATACACAGTTAGAGTGGTGTCGGCCACACTGCGCCGCAGATTGAGGCGGGGTTGACTTGTACATGTCACATATGACCCATTGATCGTTCTGCTAAAGTATCGACACAATCTGAATGTGTTTGGTCATTTTTACATATTCTAGTTGATGTTTTTCACTTAAAATGACGTCCTTTTGAAACAAAAGACAGACACTTTGAGTGGTGGCGGCCACACTACACCTAGGATTGAGGCAGGGATGACTCGTACATGTCACATATTACCCATGGATTGTTCTCCTAATGTTTCAACGGAAACCAAATGCGTTTTGGTCAGTTTTCAATATGTACTTAAAATGTTATCCATTTTAAACAAAAGGGAGCCACTTAGAGTGATCACGGACACACCGTGCCTTGAGTTGAGCTCGGGTTGACTCGTACATGTCACATATGACCCATGGATCATTGACCTAAAGCATCAACACAATCCAAATGCATTTTTTCGGTTTTTCGTATGTCAGTTATTCTTTTAACTTATAATCCTGTCCATTTTAAACAAAAGAGACATTGTGAATGGTGTCGGCCACACCACACCTCGGATTGAGGTAGGGTTGACTCGTACACGTCACATATGACCCATGGATCGTTTTCCTAAAGCATCAACACATTTCGAATTCTTTTGGTCAGTTTTTTGAATGCCAGTTGATCTTTTCACTTATAATCATGTCCGTTTTAAACAAAAGAGAGACACTATAAATGGTTTCGGCCACACCATCCCTCGGATTGAGGCGGGGTTGACTCGTACACATCACATATGACTCATGGATCGTTTTTCTAAAGTATCAACACAATCAGAATCCGTTTGGTCGGTTTTTCGTATGTACTTAAAATGTTGTCCATTTTAAACAAAAGAGAGCCACTTAGAGTGATTCTGGCCACACTGTGTCTCGGATTAATGAGGGGTTGAATCATACACGTTACATATGACCCATGTATCATTTTCCTAAAGAATCAACACATTTCGAATGTGTTTGGTTAGTTTTCTGTATGTCAGTTGTTCTTTTCGCTTATAATACTATCCATTTGAAACAAAATACATACACAAGGAGTGATCCCGCCACACCGTGCCTCGGATTGAGGCGATGTTAACTCGTACACATCAAAAATGACCCATCAATCGTTGTCCTAAAGTATAAACATATTCCGAAAGCATTTGCTCGGTTTTCCGTATGGCAGTTGATATTTTTCAATTAAAATGACATCCTTTTGAAACAAAAAACAGACACTTTGAGTGGTGTCAGCCACACTGCGTCTCAGATTGAGGTGGGGTTGATTCTTACACGTCACATATGACCCATGGATCATTCTTCTAAATTTTCAACAAAAAACGAATGCGTTTTTTTGGTTTTCCATATGTACTTAAAATGGTGTCCATTTTAAACAAAAAAGAGACACTTGGACTGATCCCGACCACACCGTGACTCGGATTGAGCCCGAGTTGGCTCGTACAGGTCACATATGACCCATGGATCGTTCTCCTAAAGTTTCAACGGAAACAGAATGCGTTTGGTTGGTTTTCCGTATTTACTTAAAATGTTCTCCATTTTAAACAAAAGAGAGCCACTTAGAGTGATTCTGACCACACCGTGCCTCAGATTAAGGCGGGGTTGACTCATAGACATCACATATGACCCATGGATCGTTTTCCTAAAGCATCAACACATTTTAAATACGTTTGGTTGGTTTTGCGTATGTCAGTTGTTCTTTTCACTTATAATCCTGTCCATTTAAAACAAAAGAGAGACACTGTGAATAGTGTCGGCCACACCGCGCCTCTGATTGAGGCGGGGTTGACTCGTACAGGTCACATATGACCCATGGATCATTGTGCTAAAGTATCGACACATTCCAAATGCGTTTGGTCAGTTTTCCGTATTCCAGTTGATGTTATTCAATTAAAATGACATCCTTTTAAAACAAAACACAGACAATTTAAGTGGTTCCGGCCACACCGCATCTCAGATTGAGGCAGGGTTGATTCGTACATGTCACATATGTCCCATTAATCATTATCCTAAAGTTTCAACGGAAACCGAATGCGTTTGTTCGGTTTTCCATATGTACTTAAAATGTTGTCCATTTTAAACAAAAGAGAGCCACTTAGAGTGATTCCGGCCACACCGCACCTCGGATTGAGGTGTGGTTGACTCGTACACGTCACATTTGACCCATGGATCGTTGTGATAAAGTATCGACACAATCTGAATGTGTTTGGTCGGTTTTCCATATGCCAGTTGATGTTTTTCACATAAAATGACGTCCTTTTGAAACAAAAGATAGACACTTTGAGTGATGGCGGCCACACTGCAACTCGGATTGAGGCGGGGTTGACTCATACATGTCACATATGAACCATGGATCGTTCTCCTAATGTTTCAACGAAAACAGAATGCGTTTGGTCAGTTTTCTGTATGTACTTAAAATGTTATCCATTTTAAACAAAAGGGAGCCACTTAGAGTGATCCCGGCCACACTGTGCCTCGAATTAAGCCCGGGTTGACTCGTACACGTCACATATGACCCATGGATCATTGACCTAAAGAATCAACATAATCTTAATGTGTTTGGTCGGTTTTTTGTATGTCAGTTGTTCTTTTCACTTATAGTCATGTCCATTTTAAACAAAAGAGACATTGTGAATGGTGTCAGCCACACCGCGCCTCGGATTGAGGTGGGGTTGACTCGTACACGTCACATATGACCCATGGATCGTTTTCCTAAATCATCAAAACATTTCGAATGCGTTTGGTCATTTTTTCGTATGCCAGTTGATCTTTTGACTTATAATCCTGTCCATTTTAAACAAAATAGAGACACTATGAATGGTTTCGGCCACATCGCGCCTCAGATTGAGGTGGGGTTGACTCGTACACATCACATATGACCCATGGATCGTTGTTCTAAAGTATCAACACAATCAGAATCCATTTGGTAAATTTTCTGTATGTACTTAAAATGTTGTCCATTCTAAACAAAAGAGAGACACTTAGAGTGATTCCGGCCACACCATGCCTCAGATTAAGGCAGGGTTGACTCGTACATGTCACATATGACCCATGGATTGTTGTCCAAAAAATCAACAAATTTCTAATGCGTTTGGTCAGTTTTCCGTATGTCAGTTGTTCTTTTCACTTATAATCCTGACCATTTGAAACAAAATACATACACAAGGATTGATCCTGCCACACCATGCCTCGGATTAAGGGAGGTTAACTCGTACACGTCATAAATGACCCATCGATCGTTGTCCTAAAGTATCAACATATTCCGAAAGCGTTTGCTCGGTTTTCCGTATGTCAGTTCATCTTTTTCAATTAAAATGACGTCCTTTTGAAACAAAAGATAGACACTTTCAGTAGTTTCGGCCACACCGCATCTTATATTGAGGTGAGGTTGATTCGTACACGTCACATATGACCCATGTATCATTCTTCTAAAGTTTCAATAGAAACCGAATGTGTTTGGTCGGTTTTCTGTATGTACTTCAAATGGTGTCCATTTAAAAGAAAGAGAGACACTTTGACTGATATCGGACACACCGAAACTCGGATTGAGCTCGTGTTTACTCGTACAGGTCACATATGACACATGGATCGTTGTCCTAAAGTTTCCACAGAAACTGAATGCGTTTGGTTAGTTTTCTGTATTTACTTAAAATGTTGTCCATTTTAAACAAAAGGGAGCCACTTAGAGTGATTCTGACCACACCGTGCCTCAGATTAAGGCGGGGTTGACTCATACACGTCACATATGAACCATGGATCGTTTTCCTAAAGCATGAACACATTTCAAATATGTTTGGTTGGTTTTGCGTATGTCAGTTGTTCTTTTCACTTATAATCCTGTCCATTTTAAACAAAAGAGAGACACTGTGAATGGTGTCGGCCACACCACACCTCGGATTGAGGGGGGGTTGACTCGTACACGTCACATATGTCCCGTGGATCGTTGTGCTAAAGTATCGACACAATTCGAATGCGTTTGTTCGGTTTTCTGTATGCCAGTTGATGTTTTTCAATTAAAATGACGTCCTTTTGAAACAAAAGACAGACACTTTGAGTGGTGTCGGCCACACCGCATCTCAGATTGAGGCGGGGTTGATTCGTACATGTCACATATGACCCATGCATCGTTCTCCTAAAGTTTCAACGGAAACAAAATGTGTTTGGTTGGTTTTCCGTATTTACTTAAAATGTTGTCCATTTTAAACAAAAGAGAGCCACTTAGAGTGATTCCGGCCACACCGTGCCTCAGATTAAAGAGGGGTTGACTCATACACGTCACATTTGACCCATGGATCGTTGTTCTAAAGTATTAACCCAATCCAAATGCGTTCGGTCAGTTTTCTGTATGCCAGTTGATGTTTTTTCACTTAAAATAACGTCCTTTTGAAACAAAAGACGGACACTTTGAGTGGTGGCGGCCACACCGCGCCTCAGATAGAGGAGGGGTTGACTCGTACACAGCACATATGACCCATGGATAATTTTTCTAAAGTATCGACACAATATGAATGTGTTTGGTCCGTTTTCCATATTCCAGTTGATGTTTTTCAATTAAAATGACGTCCTTTTGAAATAGAAGACAGACACTTTGAGTGGTGTCGGCCAAACCATATCTTAGATTGAGGCAGGGTTGATTCGTACACGTCACATATGACCCATGCATAGTTCTCCTAAAATTTCAATGGAAACCAAATTCATTTGGTCAGTTTTCCGTATGTACTTAAAATGTTGTCCATTTTAAACAAAAGAGAGCCACTTAGAGTGATTCCAGCCACACCATGCCTCAGATTAAAGCGGGGTTTACTCGTACACGTCACATATGACCCATGGATCGTTGTAATAAAGTATTGACATAATATGAATGTTTTTGGCCTCTTTTCTGTATGCTAGTTGATGTTTTTCACTTAAAATGACGTCCTTTTGAAACAAAAGACAGACACTTTGAGTGGTGGCGGCCACACCGCGCCTCGGATTGAGGCGGGGTTGACTCGTACACATCAAATATGACCCATAGATCATTTTACTAAAGTATCGACACAATCTGAATGTGTTTGGACAGTTTTTCGTTTTCCAGTTGATGTTTTTCAATTAAAATGACGTCCTTTTGAAACAGAAGACAGACACTTTGAGTGGTGCCGGCCACACCGCATCACAGATTGAGGCGGGATTGATTCTTACACGTCACATATGACCCATGGATCGTTCTCCTAAAGTTTCAATAGAAACCGAATGCGTTTGGTCGGTTTTCCGTACGTACTTAAAATGTTGTCCATTTTAGGAGAATCCTCATGTGTCTTTTAGTGGAATGGTATTTACATAAAATCTTGTGGAAATTCATATAAAGTATTTTTATATCATTCTTAGTATGGATTAGATTTTAGTTTATCATGCTATGAAACATTTCGGAGATAACAATGTCATGCCCAATGAATACATCCCTTTTATAACATACCAAGAATCTATGATATTGATTAGATGTGTAATGTGATTTACATTGATTATCAAGATGAAAATAAATAAAATATATATTATAGATTTTCTAGTAGTAATTGAAATCAAGGAGGGTGGGGGGGCTGTCCGGCGGGGATGTCTGGGGGGCTATCTGGTCGGTGTCTGTGGGCTGTCTGTGGGGTGTTCGGGGGGTTGTCCGGGGTCCAAAGAAGAGGGTGGGGGGGCTGTCCAGGGGGCTGTCTGGGGGGTTGTTTGGGTTCTAGGGAGGAGGGTGGGGGGGCTGTCCGGGGGGGGGGGGGGGCTATGCGGGGGGCTGTCTGGGGGGCTGTCTGGGGGTCTGTCTGGGGGGTGTTCGGGGGGTTGTATGGGGTCCACGGAAGAGTGTGGGGGGGCTGTCCGAGGGGCTGTCTGGGGGGCTATTCGGGGGGTTTTCCGGGGTCCAGGAAGGTGGGTGGGGGGGCTGTTCGGGGGGGCTGTTCGGGGGCTGTCCAGTCGGTGTTCGGGGGGTGTCTAGGGTCCAAAGAAGAGGGTGGGGGGGCTTTCCGGGGGGCTGTCTGGGGGGTTGTCCGTGGGGCTGTCAGGGGGGCTGTCCGGGGGCTGTCTGGGGGGTGTTCGGGGGGTTGTTCGGGGTCCACGGAAGAGGGTGGGGGCTGTCCGGAGGGCTGTCTGGGGGGCTGTCCGGGGGGTTGTCCGGGGTCCAGGGAGGAGGGTGGGGGGTTGTCCGGGGGGTTGTCCGGGGGCTGTTCGGGGGCTGTTTGGGGGGGTGTCCGGGGTCCAAGGAGGATAGTGGGGGTTTGTCCATGGTCCTGGAAGGAGGGGGGTTCCCAAACACACAACCACTAAAAGACAACAGCATCCATAAAAACTGATAATATATAAAAATAACTCAAATCCAATACAATACTACGAGTCTAGATAAAACCAACAACTAGAATAGATTAAATATCAAATATCAGTAATATTATTCAAAAATGTAATGGATCGATTTGTCCCACATCACTATCACCATCATCACAATCATAATCACCCTCTTCCTCATCCCCATCATCATCCTTGCCCTCCTCAGCGCCCTCCTCCTCGCCCTCGCCCTCCTCCTCGCCCTCACCACCCACCTCGCCCTCCTCTTCTCCCTCCTCTTCTACATCAGATGCCTCGCCATCATCATCGTCAAGCGGGATATCATCCTGACCACCACTAGAAGTTACAACTGGTGCACCATATATAAAACGTATCAACAACATATATTCATCAAAAGTTGGGTTGGCCTCTACTGGAAGTGTTGGACGTAGAACTTCAATAAATTTCATAAATGCATTGGTTTCCCTAGCAGACTATTCCGCTGTCTCTGTGGCCCTTTTCTCAACCTGTTCTACCTATGCCGTAACTTGCTGCAGCTCGGTGGCACTACATCTCGTACCTGAGGAGGGCCAATACCTCATCGGGGCTATCCTAGGTTGGCAGCGTACTCTGCCAGAATGCTCCTCTCCCAACACCTGATGTAAGTGATCTGTTGGCCCAAAATTGTCTGGTTCTTGGGAATCGAGGGCCTCTAAAGTAGACTGTTACAATTATAAATATATAATTGAGTTACAAAATAGATATTAAAATATAAATTCAACATATTAAAACTTACAATCTGTTGCTAAGTCGCTTCGTTGATGACACTTCCATCCTTTTTCCGTCTGCTTGAGCAAAACAGTTTTTCTCGAGGCACACGTCCTTAAATATTTTGTACTTGCCTCTACAATGACATTGAAAACTAAAGTTATATGAAAACTTTATAAAACTATTAAATAATTGAGTAAACAAAAGAAAGTGTAAGTCATAACAAAAACTTATAAACAATTTTCATACCTGCTTCATCTCATGATCAGGTATCGTAGTGCGTCCCAGTGTGTGGAGGTATTTTTTTTCATCAATGTTCTCTTTATTTTTTCTAGATGATTCCTAAATAAAATTATAAAATTAAATAGATAGTATTAATGCAAAACATGAAAGTTATTATTTAAATACCTCAAATTTTATTAATACCTTAAACTGGGTACTCGTCCAATGAGTAATCATCTGACGATACTGCTCTATAGGACAATAATCCACCACTAGTACTACCTCTATCTCAGTTCCAACTCTAGAAACCCAGCCAATATACAACTCATGCTTGTAATCTCTCCAAATCTTGCCTAAATCCTTTAGATGTTCCGGTCATGCACCCTCACCATCGGGAAAATTAAATCGAATATGACATCAAAATATTAATTCATATAAATACAAAAATAATTCACGGCATTAAATAGAACAAATTTTTTACCCATATCTTTGCCCAAGCTCTATCCTTGACCTCATGTGGCAAATGTCTCCACGATAGCGGGCTGACGGGAATGATGTCGGAGTATTTGGCAAGCGTCGCCAAAAAACTCTGACATTGCTGCCCTGTTTTCTCAACCATTTGGTTGTCTTCATTATAATCCACCATAACCTGTGTGTGGCGATTCCACACTGAACGCATGCGTGTACGCCCCCACCCACACCTCCTGTCAGTAGATGTATCTGTCATGAAAGAAAAACAAATATTTTATCAAAACATGTTATAATGAAAATAAATATTGCTATATAAATTTGTTAGGGTTATATAAATATACCTGTGCCGGTCTGATCGTTGAGCGCCACTGGATCCACAGAAACTGATGGAACACCCTGTGGTGGAACAGGAGTCGAAGACGATGGAATATAGAAGCTCAGAGAGACAAAAGTAGAAGGAAAAGAAGATGGGAAAGCCGTCTGACCAGATTCTGACTGGAGAGTGGGAATCATCATGGGATGTAAAAATGATGGGCCAGAAGATACAGAAGGTAGCGAAAAAATGGGAGGCCTAAATATCCCGTGTGTCCCTAACGACACACCAGGATCGGAATGTGGGAAGGATGACATGTCAGTGGGAGGGGCAGGGTCTAGTCGGGTACGCGCAGCTGCTCGTCCACCTCTGGTACGAACCCTCCTCGTACCACCGACCTGAGTACTAGGACCAGTACTAGGATCCTCATCAAATAACTGTCTACGTATAGGTGGATCCTACAAAAATATTTACAAAAAAATTAATCACATGACATTATATATTCTTTAAATATATCAATTTGAAATAAAGTACTCACTACAGACACTAATGATTGAATTCCCAACTCCGTCATTCGACAATTGTTCTCCATCATGTTTTCCTTCATCTCTCTTCAATTGGCTTCATTTCCTGCTTTTGAAAACAAATATGTAATTAATTAGAAAAAGGAATCTAATGTGTAGCCCAAAAAACAAAATATATGAGGAAATAGGGGGATTCATTGGTAATTATCTATCAATTGTTTTAGAAGAGCTTGAATGGATTTAATAAATCATACAAGTTGTAATGTTCACCAAGTTAGAAATATTGTTTGACTATGTTTGAATACAGTTCAATTACAAATTAGAAAATGAAATTCAAATAAAACTGCAACAAATAAACATTGAAAATTCACATAACGGTCAAGTCAGCTATCAATTATTTTAAAAGAGCTTGAATGGATTTAATAAATCATACAAGTTGTAATGTTCACCAAGTTAGAAATATTGTTTGACTATGTTTGAATACAGTTCAATTCCAAATTAGAAAATGCAATTCAAATAAAACTGCAACCAATAAAAATTGAAAATTCACATAACTGTCAAGTCAGCTATCAATTGTTTTAGAAGAGATCGAATAAATTTAATAAATCATACAAGTTGTAATGTTCACCAAGTTAGAAATATTGTTTGACTATGTTTGAATACAGTTCAATTCCAAATTAGAAAATGCAATTCAAATAAAACTGCAACCAATAAACATTGAAAATTCACATAATTTTCAAGTTATCTATCAATTGTTTTAGAAGAGATTGAATGGATTTAATAAATCATACAAGTTTTAATGTTCACCAAGTTAGAAATATTGTTTGACTATGTTTGAATACAGTTCAATTCCAAATTATAAAATGCAATTCAAATAAAACTGCAACCAATAAACATTGAAAATTCACATAACGGTCAAGTCAGCTAAAACATATTTGTGATCAATACTAAATCAATTTGAATATTACCAACCTAAACAACCCAACTCGAGGTAAACCAAAATAATTGACAACATGGATGAATGATTCTATATATTTTCAACCACAACTTCAGGTTCACAATCAACTCTGACAATTGAGCTATTGGAGTCATCAAAAGAAATAAATGGATTGGTTCCAATGGCACTAGGGATAGTGTCAATTCCATCATCACCATTATCAAAAATATGTCTTAGAATTACTTCAACTATGACACCAAATTCAGGTAGAAGTTGGTCTTTGACATAAAAAACTTGTTTAGCCATTGATGCCAACACATATGGTTCTTCGGTAGCAAGAGTGTGTGTCATCTTAATTACTTGAAATCCACAGTCATCAATAAATGTGCCATGTATCTTCATCAAATCAAAATAATGGAATTTCATCATTGTGACTCGTCCATGAGAGTAATAATCCAATATTATTATTTTCTCAACAACTCCATAATAACCCACATTTTCAAATCGCAGTCTACTATCTGATGCACTGGAATAAAAATCTATTGTGGCAGTAACCATAACACCATCATGTTGTGTTCTCGTGTTCTTTTCTCATTTAGTGACAATAAATTTGTACCCATTGATAACAATTGATTTACAATCACGAACCACAGTATTAGGACCAAAATCCAAAGCTCATATTTCCTCAGAGATAGAGTCAACAGACAAACTCAATACCTGTAATATAAATGACTATTATACTTAATTAAATATTGATATAATTATTTTAAACATTAATTTTTTTACCTTCAATTTTAACAAAGCGGAAAACTCTTTGTTATGCAAAGTCTCTCTCCTTCTCAAAGATAAAGAGTGATGATTCCTATTTATCATTGTTTTATGTTCCCTATAGATAAAAATTATGAATATTTTAACTGATATACATGTAACATATACATAATCAATTTAGTTACCTGATATAGTCATCGAACATATCCCAGTTGAATAACACTGTGCGATGTTCCATCTCCCGCTCTTCATGGCTTAATGTCTTCAATGTATATGATCCAGGAATTCCTCCTGTTTGAGGAAGTGATGGAAAATTGGGTTCAATTTTCTCATACTTTTCTTCTTTGTTGGTCGGAGTGGACACTCAAGAGGGGCGTGAATTGAGTTCCAATTAAAATTTCTGCTAAAAAAAATTTCTATTAAAATCCCCCAATTTCAAAAACAAATTAAACTGTCGTGAATTTATACAGATTATAAAGGTTCAATTAGTTTCTGAAAGATTGATTAATTCTCAGTTAACATAATCTTATGATTAAATTAACTTTTGAAACTAACTTACTGGTTTATAATAAATATAAACACTTGCGAGTTTAACTATCAAAGCAGCTTTGAAAATAAATAATATTTCAAAGTAATAGAAGCGGAATATGAAATAAATGTATATAGTATGGATATAGATTTTAACTAAAAACACAAGAGTTAACCAAGAGGTTCAGTCTCAAGCCGAGACTTAGTCCTCTCAAAATTTATATAAATTGATCCACACCCTAGATCTGGGTTAACAACAGTGATCACACTGTTCAGGTCAAGAGACCTCTACCACAGTTATACGTGGGATAACAACCAACAGCTCAAAGCTGTCCAGGTCACACTCGACCTCTACCACTATCCACAGTGGGAAATAAAGGATGTAAAGATTATGAGTGAGGATTTACAACTCCTCCAGTTAAGGTTCAGGAGACAGTGTGTGTGTAATAATTAACAGGCTAGACACACTATTCATAATGCAATTTCTAAATCACTTAGAGCAAGACATAGAGTTTAGGAAGGCTCTAGTTATTGCAGTGCAGCTCTGGACTCCTTTGGATTTATCAGAAACGGTTCTGAGTCCCTCTCTAGTATTTGACTGAAAAACAGAGTATCGTTTCTTCTTTCAGTGCTTCCAGGTTCAGCTTGGTTATCGGCTTAGAAAATGAAGTGTTCTATGTAGTTCTTCTTTAGCATAGATTTCTCGATGTATGCTCTGTGTTCTAGAGTCTGGTAGTAGTAGTAGTCTTGTGAGTGTAAGTTCTCCAGTTGTTCTTGGCACGTTTGAGCTTGATCGCAAGTGTGTTCCCGTGTGCTCAATCTCTTCAAGTCTCTTGTCTTAATTCACTAACTCGTTCACGTTGTCTTGTATGCCTTTATTATCCAGAGAAGAAGGAATGATTATGCTTTTAAATCGTAATTGGTACGGTTTCCTGAAATGGAAACATAAATCATTTAATAACATTGAATGCATCAAAAGTAACAAATGTAGCCATTAGTGTAATAAAAAAATAGGGTTGAGGATATAGGATTTGACTCCGCAGTTCATTATAGGTAGTCGTTTGTTTGTAGACTTGTACAGTTGACTCTGTGCAGGATCTTCCATCGGTATCTCTTCAAACTCTTATCGGTGGCTCTTATCGGTAGCTCTTATCGGTAGATCGATGAACTTAGTTCCATCGGTTTCTCTTGACTGTCGGTAGCTCTGTGCATCGGTAGCTCTGTGTCCATCGGTAGCTCTGTGCATCGGTAGCTCTGTGCATCGGTAGCTCTGTGCATCGGTAGCTCTGTGCATCGGTAGCTCTCTGCATCGGTAGCTCTGTGCATCGGTAGGTGTGTGCATCGGTAGCTCTGTGCATCGGTAGCTCTGTGCATCGGTAGCTCTGTGCATCGGTAGCTCTGTGCATCGGTAGCTCTGTGCATCGGTAGCTCTGTGCATCGGTAGCTCTGTGCATCGGTAGCTCTGTGCATCGGTAGCTCTGTGCATCGGTAGCTCTGTGCATCGGTAGCTCTGTGCATCGGTAGCTGTGTGCATCGGTAGCTCTGTGCATCGGTAGCTCTGTGCATCGGTAGCTCTGTGCATCGGTAGCTCTGTGCATCGGTAGCTCTGTGCATCGGTAGCTCTGTGCATCGGTAGCTCTGTGCATCGGTAGCTCTGTGCAGGTCAGCGATACTTACACTTGACTATCTTAGGAAAAACACATCTAATTCACATAAAATCATTTCAAAACTTATATAAACATGGATAATCGAGATTAACATAAATCAGAAATTATTTTAACATTATTATTAACTTGATCATCGATTTAAAAGAATTAAAGTGTAGATCAACAGTAATTGTGAATATCATAATATATGAACACATAATTGGGATTGTCAAAACATATGAATACAAGATTGGGATTATCAAAACAGGTGAGGTCAACAATCTCCCCCTTTTTGATAATCACAACTTATGATATTAATATTCAATTTTCTCAAAGAACACAGTATCAGAGGAAAGAGGAAATAGTAATAGAAAGATATAGATCAAAAAGTATTATCTGTAGAATTAAATACAATAGTATCAGAGATAAGGTTTTGAAAGAATTGTTACCAAAGAAGGAAATGTATGAAATAGTATCAAAGGCTCCTCCTTTGATCATATTTCTCCCCTTTTATATTTTTCCTTTTATATTTCTCCTTTTATATTGCTCCCCTTTTCTCCTTTTATATTTCTCCCCTTTTCTCCCCCTTTGTGATAATCAAAAAGTGGGAAACCAAACATAGAAAACTGACAAACTGAGATAGTGGAAAGAAAGGCATTTGTATTAGATCAGACACAAATTACATAAACAGAATAGAAAAAACAAAATGATTCCTATCAAACATCCTTGCCACTTTATCAATCCACATCTTCAATGTGATCTTTTCCCTTGGGATCAGAAGAGAATTCAGGTGTTGAGGATACTGGGGAGGACTTTGGAATTCCAGAAATGATCAGAGGAGGCTAAGCAACTGATACAGTGTCGGTCATGTAATGGGAAGTCCTTTGAGTGATCATAGGTGTGAGACTTCTTATGGCTTGAGCAAGAGTCATCTGAAATGGAGATGCAGTAGAGGCAAAGGCAGGCAAAGCAGGAGGTACAATGACCGGTCTGGCATCCACATGCAGGAAGGGCAGCAGCAGGTTTCGGAAATCCATTATAATGCTTCCTCCTCTCTCCATTGGAGACACAAAATCATCTCTATTTTCAATGAATTTATCCAAAGAAGGAGTAAGCTCCCTGAGCTTACTAACCTGCTCTCTGAAATCCTGAGTCACTAGAGGTAACTTAAGATTCTCAAGCAGAAGTTTGAAATGGTTGGTCAGTTGTTGCTTGGAATAAACCTTTTCAAAATAAGTATCCACCTTATTCTTGATTGCCTCTTGAGAAGCAGAGGCCTCTCTCATGTAGTCCTGGACGATTTTCACTATTTCTATGGCTAAATCCCTGGTATACAGCAAAACTTGACTTAAATCTAATGAGTCCACAAAGCCACTGGTTGAAATAGAACCAAGCTCCTCCTTCATCAGAGCACGAAATTGATTCAGATTAATTGCAGGTTTTGGAACTAGAGGACCAACAGAGAAGGATACAGTTTCTTTGAAGCTTTTGGTCAATCCACTAATCAGATTTTTCATTTGAGAGTCCTGATTTTTGACATGATCCTTCACAGATGCTTTTAAATCTTCAAACACGGAGACCAGTTGACTTACAACACTTTTCACATAAGCTAAATCCTTGTCAGCTTGATATTTTGAACTCATGAAAGAGTCTAAGGCAACAACAGATATCCGTAGAGCTTCAAGATCTGATTCTAGCCTAGAATTTTGAGTATGGCACTCCTTGACTTCTTCCATTAGCTCACCCACAAAAGTTGACAGATTACAGCCAATAGAAAGCTCAAAAGACCTTTTTAACATCTTTATTTCTTCACCAAAACAGTGATTTATCTTAGCAACAGAGGCACTGAAGTATTCCTTCAGCTCATGCTTTAGGGATTCGAGGTCAGACTTTGTAACAAAATCAGTAGGAGAAACTGTAGTAGATACTCTTTCAGAATCTAAACTGACTACAGAGTCAGCCATGACTGATCGAATCGAGGATACTAAAAAAGATTCCATTGTCTTTACTTCTTCTACAAAACTGACTTTGAGATTTTCTTTCAGCACATCTAAATCATGTACTCGGACCACATCAGCAGGTAATAACTCAGAATTGATGTCATAGCTGATCGTTGGTCTATTCAAAGATACTTCATTATCCGAATCAGGATAATCCAAGCCAAAGACTATAAAACATGGGTCTTCTACGCAGTCTTCAGACTCGATAGTCACTGTAACATTTCCAAACTTGGTGTTATGCTCCCCCTCAATGGGTGCATTCTCATATATAGCAACTACATTCTCTACTGGTCTTTCTTCATCAGAATATTCTACAACAACTTCCATCTCTGTAGCAGCAAGATGATTTTCTGGAATAGGTACAGCTTCTCCTCTTTCTCTTTCTTCATCCATAGAAGGTACAACTGAGCTTCCAATAACTGGACTCAGACTCAAATCAGCAGAATCAGATGATTCAGAGACATTATTTTCTTCCTCTACATGCTTAGAGACCAACTGGTCTTCTTCATTAGCAGGTGTCTCCACTCTGCTAGCACTTCCTTTTCTAAAGACATATCTTCAGCAACAGGGCTTGGAGGCAAGTCAGGATCTCCTCCCTCATCCATATGAGTTTCTTCCTCTTCTTCTTCTTCTTCTGACTCATCATTGTACTCAGGTTCCTCTTCATCAGGTCCTAGACCTGGATCTCTTTTATCCTTTGGCCTTGAAGGATAATCCACAGGATTGAACTTATCATATAACTTTTGGTCATCATTGACCCATTCTCCTCTCCACGGATTCCAATTAATCTTCATATATTTGAAAACTATATTAGTGATACAAAAGTTGCTCTTCACTACAACTGTCTCATCTTGAGACTCAGCTATCCCTTTCACTTTGATCATTACAGAAATCAGCTTAGAAAAGAATAGGGTGTTAGTCTTTGATTTCAGCCTTGTCATATCTTCCATTTGACTCATCACCAATCTGCATAAATTGACTTTGACATCATGTCTCATAAGATGTAGGAGATAGATATCCCGATATCTCAAATTAGCAAAGTCTCATCTCCTTGGTATCAACACATGTTAACAAACATGAACAGTAATCTGTTCTCTCCATCCATTTCTGCAGCAACCACTTGCCTTAGAGTTCCATCACCAGTCAGTTCTTTCAACACGATCTCATGATCAAAAATTTCACCGGTAGGTGGCATTGCTCTTGATACATATCCAGACACACCTTCATGAGGAACTTTTAAGAAATCATCCCATTCTACTGATGAAAATGATATCACTTTACCATTTACAAACGAAGATACTTGGTTCTCATTCTCTAGCTTCTTGAAACATATGAATTCGTAAAACTGTTTTACCAACATTGGGTAGTAGGGACCGTTGTTATTTGAAAAGTAGTCTACCCATCTCTGAGCTTCCAGAACTTCGAGCACCAAGGACTTGCTGGGCAGCAACTAGTCTACACACAGCTCTTTTTCGATCTCAATATCTCTATTTTGCAAATGAGGATTTAATGGTCTCCTTCCTGACCGAGTTCTAACAGCACTACTCGCTTCTGGCTCGGACATCTGCCTTTTTTCTTTACGCTCAACATAGTCGTCTCGGATGACAGGAATTTTGGTTTTTGCCATCGCTGGTTCGAGGGATCTCAGGTTTGTAGAGGGTTCGGGTTCTAAGGTTCGAGGGTAAAAGGTTTTGGGTTCGGTGGAGTGAGAAGCGGCTTAGACTTAGTTTTATCATTTAGGAATCATAAGTTAAATGAATAAAAATAAAATAAAATAAAAAAAAAGAAAAAAACGGTTCAGATTCTTGACGGAAGACAAAAAGATTTAAAATAACACTTTATCGTTGATGATTTTTGTCGGTGAGGATTTTTATCGGTGAGGATTTCTATCGGTGAAGATTTCTATCGGTGAGGATTTCTATCAGTGAGGATTTCTATCAGTGAGGATTTCTATCGGTGAGGATTTCTATCAGTGAGGATTTCTATCGGTGAAGATTAAACATCCCCAGCTCGTGCCTAATGTAACATAACCTATCCACACATAAGGGTTTTGTGAAAATGTCGGCCAATTGATGTTCAGTGCCGATAAATTTCTATCGGTGAAGATTTCTATCGGTGAAGATTAAACATCCCCAGCTCGCGCCTAATGTAACATAACCTATCCACACTTAAGGGTTTTGTGAAAATGTTGGCCAATTGGTGTTCAGTGCCAATACATTCAAGAGAAATATCACCATTTTGATAATGATATCTCAGAAAATGATGCCTTACATCAATGTGTTTGGTTCTTGAGTGAGATATAGGGTTCTTCGAGATGTTTATTGCACTAGTGTTGTCACAGTTAATCGAAACATGCTTAAAATCATATCCATAGTCCAAGAGAGTGTGTTTCATCCACAGAATTTGTGCACAGCAACTACCAGCAGCTATATACTCTGCTTCGGCAGTGGATAGAGCTACAGAATTCGGCTTTTTACTACACAAAGATACTAAGGATTTTCCTAATAAATGACATGTTCCTGAAGTTCATTTTCTGTCTAATTTGCAACCAGCAAAGTCTGCATCTGAATAACTCATTAACTCAAAGGATTGTCCTTTTGGATAAAATAAACCAAGGTTAACAGTATGTTTGAGATACTTGAAAATTATTTTAACAGCAAGAAAATGAGATTCTTTCGGGTTAGCTTGAAATCTTACACACATACACACACTGAACATAATATCTGGTCGACTAGCAGTAAGATAAAGTAAACTACCAATCATAACCCTATAATTGGGTTGATCCACTGGTTTCCAGTTTCATCTGTATCCAATTTACAGATTGTACTCATAGGAGTTTCACTCTCCTTAATATTATCCAAACCCAAACGTTTTAAGAGATCCTTTGTATGTTTACTTTGATTCAAAATAATACCATTTTCATTTTGAAATACTTGAAATCCAAGAAAGTATTTACGTTCTCCCATTAAACTCATTTCAAATTCATTTTGCATAATTTTTGAAAAATCAGTACATAAAGAAGGTTTAGATGATCCAAAAATAATATCATCAACATAGATTTGTACAACTAAAACATCTTTAGAATTTATTTTAATAAAAAGAGTTGGATCAGCAATCCCTTTAGTAAAACCTTTTGAAATAAGAAAATTGTTGTGTCTATCATACCAAGCTCTTGGAGCTTGTTTTAAGCCATATAAAGCTTTAGAAAGTTTGAAAACATGATTTGGAAAATAGGGGTTTGTAAATCCAGGAGGTTGTTCTACAAAAACATCTTCAATTATAAAACCATTTAGAAATGCACTTTTGACATCCATTTGATATAACATGAAATTTAGATGTGCAGCATATGCAAGTAAAATCCTAATGGCTTCTAGTATAGCTACAGGTGCAAAGGTTTCCTCATAGTCTATGCCTTCTTCTTGACTATATCCTTGTGAAACTAGCCTAGCTTTGTTTCTAACTATGTTTCCTGATTCATCAACTTTATTTCTAAAAACTCATTTAGTGCCTATTGTTAGTGTGTCCTTAGGTCTGTCAACTAATTCCCATACTTTGTTTCTTTCAAATTGATTTAACTCTTCTTGCATAACCATTACCCAGAATTCATCAATGATAGAATCATTAATATTTTTGGGTTCTAGCTGGGAGATAAAAGCTTGATGTTCAACCTGATTTCATAGAGAATCTCTAGTTTGTGTTCCTCTATGAAGATTACCAACAACAGCATCCAAATGATGATTCTTTTGAATTCTTGTTGATCTAGTAAAGGTAGGACTAGACACTTCAGGTTCATCAGTAGGTTCGGGTTCGACTGAAACAGATTCTGGAAAAAGTGAAGAACTGGAAGTTTTTATAACAGGTTCTTTGGATTTATCATTAATGTCCAGAACAGACAAATCTTCTTCAAGATTCTCAAGAGAGATTTTAGGCTCATGTGGATCGGTTTCATCGAATTTTATGTGAACAGATTCTTCCACACATTTAGATTTCTTATTAAACACTCTATAATCTTTACTTGAAGTAGAGTAACCCAGAAAAATTCCTTCATCACTTTTAGAAGAAAACTTGTCCAGATTATCCTTTGTGTTAAGAATAAAGACTTTGCAACCAAAAACTCTGAAGTAGTTAACCTTAGGCTTCCTATTATTCCACAACTCATATGGGGTTTTCTTAAGAACAGGTCTGATCAAGACTCTATTGATAACATAACAAGCTGTATTTACAGATTCATCCCAAAAGTAAATAGGCAGTTCATATTCATTGAGCATGGTTCTAGCTATTTCTTGAAGGGTTCGGTTTCTCCTTTCTACTACGCCATTCTGCTGAGGTGTCCTAGGATCTGAAAAGTTATGAGTGTATCCATTGTGTAAGCAGTAAGATTCAAAGTCTTGATTTTCAAACTCACGGTCATGATCACTTCTCAGGGTATTAATTTTGAGTCCACTAAGATTTTCTGCAGACTTGGAGTATTTAACAAAGGAAGAATAAGCTTCACATTTGTGATCTAAGAAATATACCCAAGTATATCTAGAGAAGTCATCTATTAGAACATAGACATAGTGCTTCCCATTTAAACTAGAAACTCTTGATGGTCCAAACAAATCCATGTGAACCAACTCAAGTGGTTGAGAAGTTGAGACTTCTTTCTTTGATTTAAAAGAAACTTTGTGTTATTTTCCCTTTTGACAGGGATTACACACTTTGTCATTTGGGAATTCTAATATAGGTAAGTCTCTAACTATGTTTTTCCTAGCCAATTTTCTAAGTGATTGAATGTTGCAGTGTCCTAATCTTCTGTGCCATAGCCAAGATTCTTTATGAAAAGCATTCAAACAAGGAATATTTTGTTTGGCTAAAGAATTTAAATCAACAGCATAAACATTTTCATTCCTTAGAGCAGAAAATACTAAAGCATTTTTGGAGTTAAAAACATCACAGGAATCATTTTCAAACTTGACATTGAAACCATCATCACATAATTGAGATATACTAAGAAAGTTATATTTAAGTCCATCAACGAATAAAACTTTAGAAATTAATACTGAGTCAGTGTTACCAATCTGGCCTAGGCCGATGTTTTTTCCTTTAGAGTTGTCACCAAAGGGGACATAACCTCCATCAACCTTTATTAAGCTCTTGAAGCAAGAATAATCTCCAGTCATGTGTCTTTAGCACCCACTGTCTAAATACCATATCTTCTTCTGACAGCTCTTCAAGCAGGTCTCCTATAAAACAGATTTAAACTGGAAATGAATTTGGTACCCAGATTATCTTGGGTCCAGATAGGTTAGCAATAAGGGCTTTAGGTACCCAGATTTGTTTTATTGGTTTCATACAATTAACAGAAGTAACAGATTTTGAAAGATAAAATTTATTTGGTCTATAACCATATGAATATCCTGTTGAAGCATATGAATTCCCAAAACTGGAACTAGCAATATTTTTTCAGACTTAGGAATAAATCGGGTTCTGGTGAACTGTCTCTGTCCAGGTTGGTATCCTAAACCAGTAGCATATCTAGGTGCAACTTGCTTTCCTAGCATTTGAGTTAGAGCATTCTTTCCATTTGTGAATTTTTCTAAGTCCTTTCTGAGTTGCTCATTTGACAGTTTCAGTTCTGTATTTTCCTTTAATAGTTGAGCATTCTTTTCCTTTTCTATATCAAGATCAGATTTATGTTTAACACTTAGAGCATACTATTTCTTTAATCCTTTGTATTTGTCTTTAAGCTCATTACAGGTTTATTCTAATATATCACAGTAATCAAATAGTTCAGATTTTTACATGTTTTCCGAATCAGAATCATCTCCAGTGTAATATGAATTTAAAACAGGAGTGTCAAATGTTACCTCGGAATTATTTGTCATAAAACACATGTTGGTTCGATTCCTTTCAGAGTTCGAAGATTCAGCTTCACTTGTGCTGTCTTCTGAAGCACTCCAGGTAGCCTTCATGGCTTTCTTGTACATCTTGTCTTTGTAATCATATTTCTTTTTGAATTTTAACTTTGGATATTCTGCTTTGATATGTCCTTTTCACTTGCATTCGTAGCAGATAACTTCATCAGTCATGTCAGCTTTCTTCCAATCCTTTTTCCATTTTCCTTGTTGATCATACTTTCCTTTGTAATTTGTTTTCCTAAAGAATTTCTTTTTCCTATAAAACTTCTTGAATCTCTTGGCAATCTGAGCCATTTCTGCATCACTATCATACTCGTAGTTTTCACTTGTTGAACTCTCATCCTCCATCTGTATTTTTTCCCTCTCCTTACTCTTCAAAGCAATAGACTTGAAAGCTACAGATTTTCTTTTCGGTTCATCATCTTCCTCTTTGTTTACCTTGAGCTCTTCTTCATACATCAACAATTTTCCAATAAGCTCTTTGACAGGTAGAGCAGCAATGTCACATGATTCTCTGATTGAGACAGATGTGCCTCTCCATCGGTCTGGTAGACATCTCAATATTCTCATAATTTGTTCCTTTGCTGGAACAGCTTTTCCGAGTGAATTCATCGTGTTGAATATCTCATTAAACCTGATATACATGTCAGAAATAGGTTCATCAGACTTCATTTTAAAATTATCATACTTAATAGTAAAAGTGTTCAATCTCATTTCTTTAACATTATTTGTTCCTTCATGAGAAACAGCCAAGGTATCCCATATTTCAAAAGCAGTTTTGCATGCAGAAATTCTGTTGAATTCTTCATCTCCTAGAGAAAAGTACAGAGCATTCATAGATTTACAATTATTATTGTAAACAGTCTTTGCAGGTTCATCCCAAGTAGATCTATCAGTAGTGGGAATTTTTTATTCATATTCAATAGCAGTCCAAATATCAAAACTCATTCTTTCTAGATGAATTTTCATTTTAAGTTTCCACTGAGCATAGTTATTTCCATTAAAGAAAGGTGGCCGGTTAGTAGCAGCACCCTCAAGTCTATTATCCATTATAAACACAATTTAAAGAGATAAAAATTTAGCAATAAAAGAAATTTTAAGAACTTTAAAATACAACTAAAATCACAGTTGAGAAGCAGAGAGTAAATAAAAAGTTTTTCAAAACACACACCCTCTGATACCAAATGTTGGTCGGAGTGGACACTCAATAGGGGGGTGAATTGAGTTCCAATTAAAATTTCTGCTAAAAACAATTTCTATTAAAATACCCCAATTTCAAAAACAAATTATACTGTAGTGAATTTATATAGATTATAAAGGTTCAATTACTTTCTAAAAGATTGATTAATTCTCAGTTAACTTAATCTTATGATTAAATTAACTTTTGAAACTAACTTAATGGTTTATAATAAATATAAACACTTGCGAGTTTAACTATCGAAGTAGCTTTGAAAATAAATAATATTTCAAAGTAATAGCAGTGGAATATGAAATAAATGTATATAGTATGGATACAGATTTTAACTAAAAACACAAGAGTTAACCAAGAGGTTCAGTCTCAAGCCGAGACTTAGTCCTCTCAAAATTTATATAAATTGATCCACACCCTGGATCTAGGTTAACAACAGTGATCACACTGTTCAGGTCAAGAGACCTCTACCACAGTTATACGTGGGATAACAACCAACAGCTCAAAGCTGTCCAGGTCACACTCGACCTCTACCACTATCCACAGTGGGAAATAAAGGATGTAAAGATTGTGAGTGAGGATTTACAACTCCTCCAGTTAAGGTTCAGGAGACAGTGTGTGTGTAATAATTAACAGGCTACAAACACTGTTCTTAATGCAATTTCTAAATCACTTAGAGCAAGATATAGAGTTTAGGAAGGCTCTAGTGACTTCAGTGCAGCTCTGGACTCCATTGGATTTTATCAGAAATGGTTCTGAGTCCCTCTCTGGTATTTGACAGAAAAAAAGAGTATCATTTATTCTTTCAATGCTTCCAGGTTCAGCATGGTTATTGGCTCAGAAAATGAAGTGCTATGTGTAGTTCTTCTTTAGCATAGATTGCTCGATGTATGCTCTATGTTCTGGAGTCTGGTAGTAGTAGTAGTCTTGTGAGTGCAAGTTCTCCAGTTGTTCTTGGCACGTTTGAGCTTGATTGCAAGTGTGTTCATGTGTGCTCAATCTCTTCAAGTCTCTTGTCTTAATTCACAAACTCATACACATTGTCTTGTATGCCTTTATTATCCAGAGAAGAAGGAATGATTATGCTTTTAAATCGTACTTGGTACGGTTTCCTGAAATGGAAACATAAATCATTTAATAACATTGAATGCATCAAAAGTAACAAATGTAGCCGTTACTGTAATAAACAAATAGGGTCGAAGATATAGGATTTGACTCTGCAGTTCATTATAGGTAGTCATTTGTATGTAGACTTGTACGGTTGACTCTGTGTAGGATCTTTCATCGGTAGATCTTCAAACTCTTATCGGTGGCTCTTATCGGTAGCTCTTATCGGTAGCTCGATGAACTTAGTTCCATCGGTTGCTCTTGACTGTCAGTATCTCTATGCATCGGTATCTCTCTTTCCATCGGTAGCTCTGTGAATCGGTAGCTCTGTGCATCGGTAGCTCTGTGCATCGGTAGCTCTGTGCATCGGTAGCTCTGTGCATCGGTAGCTATGTGCATCGGTAGCTCTGTGCATCGGTAGCTCTGTGCATCGGTATCTCTGTGCATCGGTAGCACTGTGCATCGGTAGCTCTATGCATCGGTAGCTCTGTGCATCGGTAGCTCTGTGCATCGGTAGCTCTGTGCATCGGTAGCTCTGTGCATCGGTAGCTCTGTGCAGGTCAGTGATACTTACACTTGACTGTCTTATGAAAAACACATCTAATTCACTTAGAATCATTTCAAAACTTATATAAACATGGATAATCGAGATTAACATAAATCAGAAATTATTTTAACATTATTATTAACTTGATCATCGATTTGAAAGAATTAAAGTGTAGATCAATAGTAATTGTGAATATCATAATATATGAACACATAATTGGGATTGTCGAAACATATGAATACAAGATTGGGATTATCAAAACAGGTGAGGTCAAAATTCTTCATTTCTCATTGGTCTGTTCAATCTTGTTGTAAGATCAGACAAATACATCGAGCATAAATCCATACATTATTGAGCCAAGTAACCATTCATGATAGAACCTTCGTGATGATTTCTGTTTCGGACATAAGACTTTAATGTGAACATATTTCTTTCAGTTGGATACATCCAAAGAAAAGAAACAGGTCCTCCGAGAAGTATTTCAGTGGGAATATGGATATTCATATGCAACATGCATGTGAAAAATGATGGAGGAAATATTTTCTCCAACTCACACAAAATTAATGGGGTATCTATCAACATTTTTTGCAAGAAAGACTTGGAAAAATTCTTGGCACAAAGATCTCTAAACAAAAGGAACAACCAAATAACAGCCACCCTTATATTATTGGAAAAAAGATGACAGATTGCTATTGGAAGCAACTCATGCAGTAGAACGTGATAATCACGAGTCTTCAAAGATTTTAGCTTCAACTCTCTTCTGTTGACCCGTTTAGATATGTTGCTTGAATAGAAATCATGAACTCTAATAGTCTCTAATACTTCTAGAAATTGTTTTTTTCTGTAGGTGTCATCACATAAAAAGCACATGGAAGTTTCCATTTATTTTCACTGATACGCACAGGATGTAATTCTGGTCTGATGCCCCAATCCAACAAGTAACATTGAGATCGTAAATCATCTTTTGTATTCCCCTTGACATTTAGAAGAACTGAAAGCAACATTACACATATATTCTTTTCAATATGCATTACGTCTAAGCAATGGCGTAACAAATTGGATGACCAATAAGGAAAATCAAAAAAGATACTCCTCTTCCTCCAATTGTAACAGGTTTCAATGGAAACATTCTTTCTCTTTCAAGATTTCATTTGACCATTCCTAAATGAAAAACTAAAATCTTTCAATTCATTAAGCACGTCAGTTCTAGACATACACTGAGGTGGATCATCAGTCTCTATGGTATTATAAAATCTTCTACGATTCATTCTATATGGATGATCCTTTGGAAAGAATCGTCGATGTCCCATAAAACTGAAACTGCAGTGATGTTTCAGTCTTCTGGATCGTGTATTTTTTATATAAACTGTACATGACAATTTTCCCTCCGTGCTCCATCCATACATCATTTCATAAGACAGAAAATCATTAATCGTCCACATAAGCATAGCACGCATCTGAAATATGACTTTCAAACATGAATCGTATGTGCGCACACCCACATCCCAAAGAATTTTCAACTATTTTATTAAAGGTTGCATGTATACATCAATATCAATGCTGGGATCAGAAGGACCATATATGAGTATACTCATGAAAGTGAAAGGTTTTTTCATACACAACCATGGGGGAAGATTATAAATGTGTATAAAAACTGGCCATGTGTTGTGTGAAGTAAGAATCTGCCCAAACGGTTTAAAACCGTCGCATGAAAGACCTAGCCTCACATTACGCACGTCAACTGAAAAATCAGGATGTCGAGCATCAAATCTCTGCCATGAAAATCCATCTGCAGGATGAACCAACTCATCATTAGTCTTCTTTCTCTCAGTATCAATCCATCTCATTTTTATTGATATATCATCAGACATAAAAATATTATAGAGTATGGGGATCAATGGAAAGTGCCACATTACTTTTTGTGGAATGCAGGATGGTGTTCCATCAGATCTTGACTTCCAGCGAGATGTGCCACATTTTATACAATCATTTCGTTCAGTAGTTTCCTCCCAGAATAAACTGCAATCTTTCAGGCAAGCATGAATTTTGTTTCTTGAAAATCCAAGTTCCTCAACTAACTTCCATGCCATATAGTGGTTTGAGGGAATATCTACATCATCTGGAAGTAAATCCTTCAAGAGGGTAAGAATGTAATCGATTTCTATATTAGAAATCCCATACATAGTTTTCCCATGAAACAATCGGATTAAAAATTCCAACTTTTTCATTTTATCGCATTGTCGATATACTGGAGTCGTGGAAGCATCATTCAATTTTTTCACCCTATCAATATCATCATTTTCACTAGATGCATCAGTTGTCCTCATATCGAAGTCTTCTTGAGTCGAAATCCTTTCTTTTTCATGATGATGAATAAATGGAAACCGGTCATCAAACAAATTCTCCATTTCAGTCCTTTCATTTCGATCATCACCAATTTCAGATTTCATTTTCTCCCCATTGTGATACCACACAAAGTAGTTTTCTTGAAAACCATTTTTTGTTATGTGGTAGCTGACTTCTTCATGGCTCAACCATGGTCTACCAACTCAATTGGAACATGGGCGGTGTTTGCGACCACTATCTGAAGTATTGTAAAATGAAAAATCTATAAAGCTCTCCAAATTGTTTTGAAAATTGCTTGAGATCCGATCAGTTTCATACATCCAACATCTATCCATTCTGTAAAAAGAATTTATATAAGTCATTTTGTCATAAATAATTCAATTGGATTTAACTGTAATAGAAAATATCTTTTGAAATCCATTTTAAATAATAAAATCCCTTTGATCATTTTTAACAAATATTTGGAGTATTCTCAAGGCACCCCCATTTGGAAAAGTCGCATTAAATTCCCAATTTCCACGCCAAACCATTGAAAACAATTAAAATTTTAAAAAAAAATCATATATCATTAATTAAAAAGCTCACAAGAAGTACATGCATGAAGCCATGAAGGGAAATTGTCTAGCCAGAGATGGTTAGTGTCGAATGGTCCTGAGGACGCCAGCTGATGGGCCGCGTTGTTCCCTTCCTGTTTGGTGAATGAGAATGTGCACAATGAGAAACATTGGTTGAGTGAGAGAATTATCCTGAAAATGGCGCCAAATGACTGGAGTCCGCCGTCGTTGTGATTGATAGCTTCAATAACGGAAAGACAGTCAGACTCGATGATGATGTCTCCCCAACCACATTCAATAGCGAGCATCATTCCAACAAGGATGGCCTTGGCTTCAGCGACTACCGGTTCCCAGAATATCTGATGTGGTTCATACTTGGTAGCAAGGATTTTCCCCAGATGATTTTGGGCAAGGAGGCCGAGGGAAACAAGCCCAGCTTTTGGAAGCGACGCATCCACATTGATCTTGAGAGTCCCTTCCATTGGGGGATTCCAGGGAACAAGAGGACAGGGGGAGACAACTGGCATAGAACATCCGTTGTGGCCTTTCTATCCTTCAATCCAAGAGGTATAATGATCAATCCAGAATTTGGGGGGTCTGTGGGCATGATGAAAAATAGCGTCGTTGAGCCAGACCCACATAATCCAGGCCAGAGTGCAGAGTGAACCAACATCAGTTGGGGAGAGAGAGGAGTAACAACGCTTCAGAAGATCGGGAAGGTCAGAGGCCAATGCTAGCGAATCAGAAGAAGATGAGCCCCATAGATTCCATATTTCCTTAGCTCTCGGGCAGAGAATGATAGCGTGCAGAGGGGTTTCAGGAGTGTTCAGGTAGAAAGGGAAAAAGGCGATGTTGGCCATATGTCAAAAAACGATAAGGCTCATTGTTGGGAGAGTACCCGTACAAACCTGCCACCAGAAATGATGAATTTTTTGGGGTACGTTGAGCGACCAGATCGATTTCCAATGACCCTCACCCCTGTCAACTGGGTGGATTCCAAGAGAAAGTCTATAGCCGGATCTCACCGTGTAAACGCCCGAAATGTCATTGATCCAGAAGCGACGATCAGGTCCTGCGTCTGGTACCCAGGGAATGCTGAGGATAATTATTTTATCTCTTTCGTTAAACCATTCGAGGATCTTATCCAAACACCACCCTTGTCCTCGTTTGGAAAGGAGGCAGCTGACAGTGGCGTCTTCCAGGCCTGGTTGGGCGAGGGATGTAGCCCGTAAACCATCCTTATAAACAAGCCAGGGATCAGAACAAATTTTGACATATGATCCAGTCCCAATTCTCCAACCCAATCCTCTATCCAAGAGATTTTTCCCCCTAGATGCTTCTCCAGAGGAAGCTGGGACGAGTACCGAGAAAGGAAGCATGAAAGTCCGTCTGGGTAAAATACATAGCTCATAGAACTCGTGCACAAAGAGATGGAGGCTGATCAATAAGGCGCCATCCTTGCTTGGTCAAAAGTGCATCGTTGAAGAGAGGAAGATTCTGAATCCCCATCCCACCCTCTGATTTGGGTTTGTAGAGTTTCTCCCAGGCCATCCAATGTGATATAGAATTTAATGTTAAGTTTTGGGAAATGAGATTAAATAGAGACAACAACATCATAAATGGTTCCAACATCAAAACTTCTGATTAAAACCACCCATAATAGGAATGAGAATGCCTCATACACCTAATCCATAATAAAACAAACCAAATCACAAATTAAAACATTGAATTTAGGGTTTCCACCCCACATGGACAGCCCTACCCCCACCCCACCCACCCCACTTGGACAGCCCTACCACCACCCCAATTTGGCAACCCAGCAGCCCCCCACCCCATGTGGACAGACCTACACCCACCCCACTTGGAAAACCCACCCCCCCCCCCCACCATACCTGGACACCCCTACCCCCACAACCCACTTGGAAAACCCATCCACCCCACCCCACCAGGACTGCCCTACAATCACCCCACTTTGACAACCCATCCCCCCCACCCTACCTAGACAGCCCCTCCCCCACCCCACCTACACACCCTCCCAACCCCACTTGGACAACCCTGCTTGGACACCCTCCCCCACCCAACCTGCACACCCTCCCCCACCCCAAACAGCCCTACCCCCACCCCATTTGGACTACCCATCCCCCTCCCCCACCCTACCTAGACAGCCCCCTCCCCCACCCTACCTAGAGAGCCCCTCCCCCACCCCAAAAAGCCATACCCCCACCCCATTTGGACAACCCATCCCCCTCCCCCACCCTACCTAGACAGCCCCTCCCCCACCCCAAACAGCCCTACCCCCACCTCAGTTGGAAAACCCAGCCCCCTCCCCCACCCTACCTAGATAGCCCCCTCCCCCACCCTACCTAGACAGCCCCTCTCCCACCCCAAACAGCCCTACCCCCACCCCATTTGGACAACCCATCCACCTACCACACCCTACCTAGACAGCCCCCTCCCCTACCCTACCTAGACATCCCCCTCCCCCACCCTACCTAGATAGCCCCTCCCCCACCTCACTTGGATATCCCTCAACATCCTCCCCCACCCCATCTGCACACCCTCCCCCACCTCAAATTGAAACATAAATTCATCCAAATCAAAATCCAATTTTCAACTAAAATAAATTCCACCAAAAGTACCATATCACCCCACTGAACAAACCCTTTACCGTGTTTTAAGTGTAGAACATAAAACATAAAACAAATCTAAGGGTTCTGTAGACAGAAACCCTAATTTAGCCTAAATCAAAACATCAAACACCAAAAAAATAGAGAAATAATGATAAAACTAAGGTAACACTTACTAATTTGAAGTGTGAAATAAGATTTTGTTTGATTGAAGATGGATATTGGGTGGAAAGAGTGTCATGGCCGAGAAGAATTCAGGAGATGGGTTCTGTCTGCAATTTGCAATCGGGATGGGTGGGGGTTCAGCTGGTCTGTATTTGGGGGAAATCATTCCCAACGGTTTCATTAAACCGTTGGTAAAACTGAATTTTTCCCCATCATTCCCAGCGGTTTGATGAAACCGTTGGAAAACTAATTTTCATCCAATCTTTCCCAACGGTTTGATGAAACTGTTGGTAAAAATCACCTATACCAAAGGTTCTATTTAACCATTGGTATACAACTATTGGGAAAACCATGATTTCTAGTAGTGCCTATTGGAGGCGGGCTTGGGGAGGTCTGGCTTGGGCTCCACTGGGATGGGTCATGATAGAGTAGTATCAGAGGTGGTTAGTTCTACCTTAGGACCGAGAGTCTGTGAGTTGGTTTGGGGAAACAGTGTTAAGTGTTTCAAGTTCGTCTTTCAGGCCAGGGACCCTAGTGTTGGTGCGGGCAGCCAACATATCCATACACCAGGACTCTGATAACTTGTTTTTCGACTAAGAACATGAGAAAACTAGTTTCAGGGGGAAAATAATGGTACATTTATCATATAGGAATGGGTTGTGGTTTCCATGTCCTTCTTGATTCATCTCTCCAGATATACTCACTAATGGAGATACATCTTGTTTCTTTACAGGGTGCCTCCACGAAGTGCACCCACTAGGATCCAGCAGATCGATCATGAGGATGACCCCCTTAGTGATGAAGCTTCGATACAGGGGATAGATCCCCTAGTTTTACCATAGGGTGGTGTTCTAGTTATCCCACCACCTATGGAGCAGTGTTTAGTTCATGTTGTATCAGTGGAGGAGGAGTGCAGGCTGAGCGCACTCCACAAGTTTCAGAGACAGAGACCCCTCAGGTTTCAAGGTGAGCCTGACCCTCAGGTAGCAAATGACTGGCTTGAGGCTGTGGCCAGAGTCTTCCGTTTGATCAAGACGCCAGCAGACCATATGGTGATCTTGGCAGCGAGCCTTCTTCAGGGTTTGGCAGGGCGATGGTGGAGTTTGGTTATCCAAACCCGTGACGAGGTGACTCTTGCGTGGTCAGAGTTTGAGAATCTCTTTAGAGAGGAGTTTTCACCGGTTACACTGAGAGCGGTATGTATACAGGAGCTTCTTCAGCTCCAGTTGGGAACCATGATGGTGGCTGACTATTCATCGAGGTTTACTGACCTCTCATGGTACTCGATGGATATGGTCAGGGATCAGTACTTCAAAGCTCAAACTTTTGAGTAGGGCTTTCATAGAGATATCTGAGCTAGCATCATCCCTATAAGCATTCCCACTTATGATGGGGAGCTCGAGCGGGCTTTGGTGGTCGAGAGCTTCTTAGCAGAGCTGAGACAACCAGCAGTTGTCAGTAGCGAGCGAACTAGAGCAGAGACCTCGATAGCAGGGATCCAGCGTCAGGGACCCAGTCATGGGAGACGTTTTCAAAGGAGATCCCAGGATAGGGGACCTTCCGTACAGGGTTCGCAGGGCGCATCCATCCAACCTTGAGGGAGGCGATGCGACTCTTGTGATGGCAGGGGGAATATCGCTCGATATTGTCCGACCCACCATACTACTGACATAGGAGCAGTGGATGGACCACTGAGGCAGAGGCAATGTGTGGAGTAGACAGATCCATGGGGCGGAGGACGTGGTAGAGGAGCTGGGAGAGTAGCTGGAGGTGGTCGGGGTTTTGACCTTTTACAACCACCACCCCCAAGAGGTCCACCCCAGGCTCATGGAGCTAGTGGAAAGAGGTAGGGATAGCTACAGGCGGCAGAGGCATATGACCCAGGTACTCCTGGATTGATTATAGGTACAATGTGTGTCTTTTCTACTTTGGTTGCCGTACTGATAGACATAGGTGCTAGTCATTATTTTCTGGATGCTTATCTTGTTCAAGACCTTGATATTCCTGTTAAGCCGTTGACTTGACCCTCATGCTTAGAAACACCAACTGGAGAAGATTCAGAGATCACACACCTTTGCAGATAGTGTGACCTGACCCTTGGAGGTGAGAGTTTCGGTTGAAACCTCTTGGTGGTAGTGTCGAGGCCTTACGATGTCATTTTTGGTATGGATTGGTTATCCGCAGTTCATGCCAAGATTGACTGTTTTAGGTGAAGGGTGCGGTGTGTCTGCAGTTATGGAACGAGGTTCTCCTTTGTCGGTGAAAAGGACACCCAGGCAGCATAGGATGGACTCGTGCATAGGAAGGTGAATTCGATTTCACATCAGTTGGCTAGCCTATCCCTTGGTGCAACAGATGTTACGAGTTTCCAGTTTCCAGGAGTAGTGGCTGAGTATGAGGACGTCTTTCCGGAGGATGTCCCCAGGCTACCTCCCCATCGGGAGATAGTTTTCTGCATTGAGTTGCAACCCGGGACAACACTGATATTAGCATCAGCATATCGGATGGTTCCTATAGAGCTTCGTGAGCTAAGGGTGCAGCTGGAAGACTTGTAGAGGAATGGCTTTGTGATACTCAGTGTTTCCCCATGGGCGGCCCCAGTGTTGTTTTCCAAAAAAGCATATGGGAGCTTAAGGTTGTGTGTGGATTACCGGCTCTTGAATCAGGTGACTGTGAAGAACCAGTATCCACTACCGAGGATCGATGACCTCTTCGACCAGTTAAGAGGGGCACGATAGTTCTCAAAGGTTGATCTACATTAAGGCTATCACCAGTTGTGAGTACGGGATGAGGATATACTGAAAACAGCATTCAGATGTTGTTATGGTCACTATGAGTACTTGGTGATGCCCTTCGGCATGACGAACGACCCAGCAGTGTTTCTGGGACTCATGAACCGGATCTTTCATCCCTATCTAGATTGGTTCGTGGTGGTCTTCATCGATGATATCCTTGTGTACTCTACGTCCGAGGAGGAGCACGCGAGGCACCTAAGGATGGTTTTGGATAAACTCCGAGAGCACCAGTTGTACAAGAATCTATCTAAGTGTCAATTCTGGATATAGGATGTCCACTTTCTGGGACACGTTATCTCAGCAGGTGGTGTAGCAGTGGACCTAGCCAAGGTAGAGGCAGTGCCAGCATGGAATCCACCCTGGAGCGTGACGGAGTAGAGGAGTTTCCTTAGGTTGGCAGGCTACTATCGGCGATTAATTATCAATTTATCCGGGATTTCATCACCCATGACAGCTTTGACCCGAAAGGGGAAGCCTTTCGTGTGGACCGAGAGATTCCAGTAGGCTTTTCAGTAGTTGAGACAGAGTCTGACGAGCACCCCAATCTTGAGATTATCGGAGGAGGGTGTCGAGTACGTAGTATTCTGCGACGCATCAGGAACCAGGCTTGGTTGTGTGATGTTACTAATTTTTTTATGACTTATTATATACTCCCTTTACTTATTTTATATGAAATGTGCATAATTTATGTGAAATATTAATGTTTTAATATTAAGTATAAATTTTGAGCATTTTTAGAAGTAGTCCAATTGAGTCAGTTTGTTGTTTTAATAATAAATTTCACTATACTAATCCAAATTGTGTAGTTTCTATTTTTTAGGATTCTATTTTGAATATAAAACATTTCCTTAGAAGGTACCATGGGCCAATTATGCCATTTGCAGGGTCATATGGTCCTCACAAACAAGACCAAAGAATCTGTGAAGAAACTGGACTATTCATGAAGATTGATTTACTGAGATAAATAAAGAAATCCAAATTCCATTATTCTCCGCCATAGTTTGGGGGACAATTTGAGGAGTCGAGGATAAATATTTCAAGGCCTAATAATAACAAAAATAGTCCCAAATGATGCATTTAGTTTCAGCCCACTATTCTGGACGAGAAATACAATCAGCACACAAATATTGGCATTCCTCCTGTTGTGTACATCCATTCGAGCTGCGATTTTGTAGTGTTAAATAGGATATATGTTTGGAAAACTATTTTAAATAAATTATTTTTATTTGAGAGTATATTCCTTTTCCAAAACCCTTTCACATTTTGGACATCAAAAAGATTGGATTGAAATGGACTGATTAAAGTTGTTTAATCAACCGCACATAACTTTGTCTACATAGGTCTAAATTCCTCAGAATTTTGCTATTCGTTGGAAAACATTATTATATACAACTTTGAAGAGGGTGATTTCTCGAGATTAGGCTGTCTGAATAGCCCACTTGGCGATGAAAGTGGAGGGACATGTTGGGAATTCAAGCAGTCCACTCCTTGGGCTATAAATACTCTCCCCTTATCTCCTTGAGAGGGGTTTTCATTTCGGAAGAGAGAATATTATATTGGCACGACCAAAGCCTCTCCAAAGGCTTGGGAGGACCTTCCATACTCAGTTTTGCACCTAAGAGTCCTTTCCTCCTCTCTTTGTTTTCACTTACTTTCGTGTTCTTCGTTTTTGTAATCTTGTAAGTTTCTTTGTTTGTAATTCTAATTTAATGCATGTTTATTATTAAATTTCTCTTATTGTCATCCAACTTCTGTAGATTAATATTAAGGTTCTTAAAATAGTTTAAATATAGTTGAATCCCATTCCCTTATTTTTCTTCCTCATTCAATCGAAAGTCAGTTTTTTAACTCTCTTCAACGATCGTGTGGGTTCGACGCACTACTCTTTTCTTATCCCGTTATTTTTGTTTTATTTATAATTTATCATCATAATAATTTTAACCATATTATTAATCATTTCAATGGTTGAGTAAATCTATTATTGGGGTGAGTCAAAATTTGGGGATGTTAAGTGATTGAGAGTATTTGCTCGATGAATATTCTTTAATTTAACATTGTGTATGTTGGACTTTACATGTCATGGATTAATGACTTATTTTGTTTAACGTGTGGTTTCCATGGATTATTGGAGCCATAAATACACTATCATAAACAAGCTCTTATTGTGATTCGAACACTAAGTTATGTTAAGGCTTGGATTAATGCCTCAACACTTAGTAATTCCAATCTACATTATCTTGCAAAGTGGGTGTTAAATTAAATGCAATATAAAGCAAAGCTCAATGATATCACAAGATTAACTCCATAAAAATAAACTCACTCTAATCTTTATCAATTAATTAAATCAAAAATCATCCATAAATTACTTTATAAGCTTTGAAAACAAAACCCCAAATCAAAATACAATCAACTAAAAACAAATAAATATTAAAAAGTATCATCACCGAGGATTCGACCCGAGTGCTGCTATACAGATTAGCAGAGTACCGGAACTTTGACCGGTCGATAGGCGACAATCGGCCGCGCATTTCAAATGGAGTTGTTTCTGGGAATGGTGATTTTAGTAGTCATTAGTTTTTGGTTATTGTAAAAAAAAGAAAAAAACAAAAATTTAAAAAAAAATTGATTGAAAAAAAACACAAAGAAAAACCTGCCTTCCACATAAAAATCATAAACGGAAAACACAAAAATAAAAACCCATCATCCTTTTTCTTCCAACATCTTTCTGAATACCCTATTTCCTCCCAAACAATCCCTCAGATTTTTTTGACCCTGAAATTGAGCAAACACTTCGCCAACTTAGGAGGAACATTAGAGATAATAAAATAATTCAAGAACCAGTCATTGTCCAACCAATTGAATTAAATATGGCCAATCCTAGGGAACAGACACTTAAAGAACTCTCTTTCCCTGATATGAATTACCAAACTCTTAGTATTCAATATCCAAACATAGAGGCTGACTTCAAAATCAAATCAGGTTTGATTCATCTTCTTCCTCATTTCCATGGGATACCCGGTGAGGATCCACATCTCCACCTTAAAGAGTTCCAAGTAGTGTGCTCTACCATGAAGCCTCAAGGGGTTTCTGAACAACAAATCAAACTTCTAGAATTCCCTTTCTCCCTATCTAACACTGCTAAGTCATGGATTTACTACCTACCTCCTAGTTCCATAACCACATGGAATGACATGAAGCGACTCTTCTTAGAGAACTTCTTTCCTGCTTCTCGTACTGCTTCTATATGAAAGGAAATAAGTGGTATTCATCAGTTACCAAGTTAATCACTCAATGAATATTGGGAGAGGTTCAAAAAGATTGTTGCAACCTTCCCAAATCACCAAATTCCTCAACAACTCTTGATCCAATACTTCTATGAAGGATTATTGGCTATGGAGAGAACTCTCATTAATACCACAAGTGGCGGTGCTCTTGTTGATAAAACACCTGCTGTAGAAAGAGATCTCATAAGGAACATGGATGCAAAAACACAACAATTCCATACTTGAGCACATTATCAAGTCAAACAAGACCAATATAATCAATCAATTGAGCTGAACAAGATGACCGAGTGGATGAGTGAACTTACTGGTCTTGTGCGGCAACTAGTTGTGGCATCCAAATCCCCAACCTCGTCTTCTCCACAATCAATGTTTCATGGACCTATCAAAAACTATGGAATCATGAACTCTCCATCTCATCCAACTGACACATTTCCATAACTTCAAGAGGATAATTCCGATTTATATGGACCAATGGAGCTCAATGCAGCATATGCTCAGCAGAACACCAATCCTCAACTATCATGTCAGTTTTTTAGAAACTTAAACCAACCTCACTCTGTTCCCTCTTCTTCTTCCTATAACCAAGGCCATAGGTATGGTAATCCCATATCTCATCCTCCTCAATTCCCTCCTCAAAACCCAAACCAGTTTCAATATGGTCAAGGTGTTGGTAACTTCAAGCAACCTTATCCTTTTCTTCCTCAACCTCAATGGAACAATCCTCCTACTGGATTCCATTATCCTAGTGAGCCTTCCCAATTCCAAAACCAATACAATCGCTTTCCCAAGAACCAAAATCGAGGTAATCTCAATTCGGGACAAGCCTCTTATTCTATGAAACCATGGGAAAGTGCAGTGGAAGATCTTGCCTCATTCACCCGTTCTAGCCTCAAGAACATTAAAACCCAAATTGGTCAACTAGAATCCCATCTTAGTCAGTAGCAACCATCTAATTCATCCCAAATTCCTGCTCAAACATTACCCAACCCCAAGGTTAATGTAAGTGCAATTTCATGTATATTGGGAAAGAAAATTTCTATGCTTCATGAAAAGTCCTCCAACCCTCCTTTGAATGTTGACCTAGAAAATGAAAAGAAAAAGAAACTTGAAAAGGAATCTGAATCCATTCCATAACCTCCTCCTATTTCACTTAGGAATCCAATTCCTTTTACTCAAGCTATTTCTAAGCCAAATAAGTCCTTTGAACCCGATCTAGAAATGCTAGAAATGTTTAGACGTGTTGAAGTCAACATTCCCCTCTTAGATGCCATAAAACAAATTCCGAAGTATTCCATGTTTCTCAAGGAGTTGTGTACCCACAAGAGGAAACTTAGGACCTTTGAAAATGTTTCCACCCAGTAGTCTATACCCATAAAGTGAAAAGATCAAGGGACCTTTACGGTTCCATTCCAAATTGGAAGTTCAATCTTTGATGATGCACTCATAGGCCTAGGAGCCTCAATTAATGTCATGCCCAAATCCATATTATCCAACCTTGGTCTAGGTCCCTTACATCCAATGAGTGTTTTCATTTAATTGACTAATCGAAGCACAACCAGTCCTAAGGGAATAATTGAGGATGACCTTGTCCGAGTAAATGATCTTATCATCCCTGCTGATTTCTATGTCCTTCACAGGGATGGTGAGACGAACTCTTCTCGATCTCCCCTAATTATAGAAATACCATTCCTCATGACTGTGAGAACCAAGATTGATGTCCATTCAGGCATATTATCCATGGAATTTGGTGACCAAATGGTCAAGTTCAATATTTTCCAATCCATGCGATACCCATTAGAGAATAAATTTGTATTCTCTATCCATTCTTCTGAATGTCTCTCTGAGAGTGTGTTGAATCCCAATCCAACATTTTATTCATGTTCTACTAATAGAGGAGTTTTTGAATATTGCATCCTCATTAACCAAGTCATAAATGGAGAAATTAATGTTGATATTTCAAATGAAAACTCCATTGATCTAAAGGATCTTGAAAACTCTTTGGAATCTCATCTCACCTCTAACCTCCAAATCTCCAACATGGATGGTAATGAGGAAAATGAACTAGAATGATCATTTGTTGATTCAGATCAGTTTATCCAACATTCATCATTTCTTATCCATGATACTGAAAATTCTGTTATATGTGAGGTGAACCCTAAACAAATGTGTTTATCATGTCCCAAGGAGAGTGAAGGTTGTGATATTTGTTGCCTAATTAATAAAGTAATCACTGGTGAGGTTGAAATTGACCATTCTTTGGAGAAAAATATTGAAATAAAGGATATTGAAAAAAAAATCAGTCTTATTACTCCACTGATCCTCATTACTCTACATCAGTAAGTGATAAAATAAATGAGTCAAAAACAATTGGGATCTCATACTGTGGTTTTGTGTTATTTGATCCTAATATAAATGAACCATCAGAATTGAGACATCTTCCGTAATTTCCAAGAATATAAAATCATCACTTTGTGGATAAAATCATTCCTCATATTGAAGACCAAAGGGAGGATAATCATATTCTCTTTCCAACCCCGTATAATTTCAATTTAAACAATAAAGGGATGAAATTATCCAATGAATCATTGAGCCTCCCAAAGGAAATGCTTTTCTGGAAGCACACTGGATTTGAGAAGATACAATGGCCACTGTCAGGCTATGGGTAGTCCACTGCAACTATCCAGCTGTAGACAAATAAATGCAGCGCTTCTTGGGAGGTAACTTTCCACTGTCCTGGAAACACCTTGACTTCCATCGGATCCCCAACTTCTACAGTTGACCCACCACTAGATGGAGATGGCGACCCAACAAATCCAAACTAGGGGGTACCTCTTTCCCTTTAACTCTCTCTCTATCTCTTCCTCTCTCTACCTATTTCTTCTTCTTCCTCTCTCTTTCATTTTTTACCACTTTCTTTATCAAAACCATTCTTTTTCACTTTATCTTTTGTGTGGGTGTATATTTATAAAAAACAAAAAAAAACCTAAAAAAACAAAAAAAAAACTCACTTAAAAAATACAAAAAAAATTATGAGTCATGCTTACTCACCATAGAGTTTTGAAATTTTGTCCAACTATTTTGAGGATTTAACATACATGTTTTCATCTCAAAAATTTTGTATTTTCATCATGACTTTGGATAAAGAATTTTGTGTCAAAATTAACAAATTTCGAATGCCCAATTTTTGATTTGGAAAATTATTTTCCCAAACCATGAGGAATAACATTTGATTTCATGCCAAGGCCACCTATGGACATCTTTTCAAAATGTGTGTTTTCACCCCCATTTGTGATTCTTGATTTTTTGGACCTTCGAGCTGAATTTCCTACTTTAGTGTGTATTAATATAATAGAGGAATTTTCTGAACCACATGAGAATCACAATAGCCAAATAGCCTTCCATTTCCCTTACATTAATCCTCCTTTTGAAAGCCCCTTCGAGCCTATGAAAACCTTTTCTTTGATAGCCACATTACAAGCCCAATACCTTTTCCCACCCAATATCAATATGGATTTTCATTGCATAATTTTTTGAAATTTAAGTGTGGGGGGAATGGATTTCATTGTTTGGGTAACCGATTATTGATTTTCAATGAGTTATAATCTGCTTGAGGGTAAGCATACACTTCAGTGTGGGGGAGAGGTTGTCATTCAGTGTGTTTTAGGGAATGTAATGTACATCCATTTATGTAATTTTGTAAATGCTATTGAAAAGTGTTCAAAAAAATGTTGAACAAAAACTCAAAAAAATTGAAAAAATGGGTTGTGTATTGGGTAGGTAAACAATCACTCTTCCTCAACCTGTGACCTTGTTATAACTATTACAATTAGTGTCGTGAGGAGATCAAACATGGGTTGGGATATGATTGTGATATCTGTTTCAAGGTCAACTTTTGAAAAAACAAAGAAAAAAAGGAAAAAAAAGAACACTTGCATTATATTCTTATTTGGAGAAGTTTTGTGTTTTGTAAATATTTCATCTTCTAATTACCTTCATATTTTCTTCCTCTATTATGTTTTTCTTCACACAATCATTCCCTTGTAAATATTTGTTCTCATTTCCTTCCATGTTTTATTTCAAAAAAAATGTGCATTGCTTTTTCTATGTTGGTGTTTTAACCCTCTTCTTCTCTCTCTTGAAAATTATATTCCTACCATCCCATAGCCGTAGAAAAACCCCTTAAAAAGACCTCTTGATTCTTGTGCACTTTTTATAGGGATAGGAAGCTGAGATCTCTTTTCAAAATCTAAGATTTTCACTTTTGGTTGGTGACAGAGTGAACCTCCGCAAATTAATTTCATCATCTTGAGAGGTGTGAGTTTTGAGTATCCACATTTTCCATTTCTAAATTTGATCATGAAAAAAGGAATTAGTTTTGGAACATTGTTTCTGTAACAACTTTTGGTGGAATTCAAAATGGATGAGTGAAATAGTTTAAACCTCCCCTGATTGAAGAAAACAAAATTTTAATATTTGTTGGTGAGTGAAAATGATTTTTTCATGTTTTTATATTTGTTTCACATGAGGACATGCACAAAACTAATCATGGTGGATTTGATTTTATTAATATTTTTATGACTTATTATATACTCCCTTTACTTATTTTATATGAAATGTTCATAATTTGTGTGAAATATTAATATTTTAATATTAAGTATAATTTTTTAGCATTTTTAGAAGTAGTCCAATTAAGTCAGTTTGTTGTTTTAATAATAACTATCACTATATGGATCCTAATTGTGTGGTTATTGTTTTTTAGGATTCTCCTTTAAATATTAAACATTTCATTAGAAGGTACCATTGGCCAATTCTGCCATTTGAAGGGCCATATGGTCCTCACAAACAAGACCAAAGAATCTGTGAAGAAACTGGACTATTCATGAAGATTGATTTACTGGGCTAAATACAGAAGTACAAGTTCTATTATTCTCCCCCATAGTTCGGGGGAAAATTTTAGGAGTCCATGATAAATATTTCAAAGCCATATAACAACAAAAATGGGCCCTAATGATGCATTGAATTCCATCCCACCATTCTGGCTGAGAAATAAAATCAGAACAAAAATATTGACATTTATCCTGATGTGGAGATCCATTCGAGATAAGATTTTGTAGTGTCAAATAGGATATATACCCAGACAACTCCATTTAAGAAATGATTTTTATTTGAGAGCATCTTCATATTCCAAAACCCTTTCACATTTCGAACATCAAAAAATTGGATTGAAATGGACAGATTAAATTTTTTTGATCAACTGGCCATAACTTTGGATACATAGGTCCAAATTTCTACAAATTTTTAGAGTATCCTAACAACTGTATTATATACAACTTTTAAGAAGGATACTTCTCGAGATTAGGCTGTCGGAATAGACAATGTGGTGATTAATGTGGAGGGACAGATTGGGAATGAAACCAGTCCACTCATTGGGCTATAAATATTCTCCCCTTCTCTCCTTGAGAGGGGTTTGCATTTTAGAAGAGAGAATATAATATTGGCACGACCAAAGCCTTGAAAAAGGCTTGGGAGGACCTACCATACTCAATTTTTCACTTGAGAGACCTTTCCTCTTCTCTTTGTTTTCACTTACTTTCGTGTTCTTTGTTTTTGTAATCTTGTAAGTCTCTTTGTTTGTAATTTGGTTTTAATGCATGTTTATTCTTCAATTTATATTATTCTCACCCACCTTATATAGATTAATATTAATTTTCTTAAAATAGTTTAAATACAGTTGAATCCCCTTTCCTTCTTTTGCTTCCTCATTCAATCAAAATTTGTTTTTTTAACTCTCTTCAACGATCGTGTGTGTTCAACACACTAATCTTTTCTTACCTCATTCTTTTTATTTTATTTATAATTATAATCATAATAATTTTTACCATATTATTAATCATTTAAATGGATGAGTAGATCTATTATTCGGGTGAGTCAAAATTTAGGGATGTTAAGTGATTGAGAGTATTTTCTCGGTGAATATTATTTAATTTAACATTGTGTATGTTGGACTTAACATGTCATGGATTAATGACTTGTTTTGTTTAACATGTGGTTTACATGGATTATTAGTACCATAAATACACTACCATAAACAAGCTCTGATTGAGATTAGAACACGATGTTAAGTTAAGGCTTGGATTAAAGCCTCAACACTTAGTAATTCCAATCAACATTATCTTGCGAAGTGGGTGTTAAATTAAATGCAATGTAAAGCAAAGCTCAATGATATCACAAGTTTAACTCCTTAAAAATGAACTCACTCCAATATTTATCAATTAATTAAATCAAACATCATCCATAAATTAATTTATAATCTCTGCAAACAAACCCCCAATCAAAATACAATCAACTAAAAACAAATGACTATTACAAAGTATCATCGCCGAGGATTCGACCCGAGTGTTGTTATACACATTAGCAGAGCACCAGAACATTAACTGGTCGATAGGAGACAATATTCAATGCATTTCATTGTGTCCTGATGAAGAGGCATGTGGTTATTTCCTATGGCTCATGTCAGTTGAGGCCACACGAGAAAAACTACGCGTCCCATGATCTTGAGTTGGCAGCGGTAGTCTTCGCGTTGAAGATGTGGCGGCACTACCTGATGGCTGAGAAGTTTATCATCTACTCTGATCACAAGTGTCTTAGATATATCTTTTTGCAGAAGGATCTGAGTTTGAGACAGAGACGGTGGCTTGAGTTCCCACAGGATTACGACTTTGAGAACGTTTATACTCTTGGGAAGGGGAACGTTGTGGCAGATGCTCTCAGTAGGAAATCCATTTCACAATTTCTGGATGAGGAGACAATACAGTTGGACTCTTTTCAGTTATCCTTCATGGATAGAGATGAGGGAGCTTACCTTCAGTCGATGATTGTTACCCTTCCACTCTTATAGTGAGTCAGGGAAGCACAACATGAGGATACTAGTTGTGAGACTCTGCGTGCTCAGATATCCGCAGGTGATGCTGCTGATGGATATTCAAAAGGTGGGGAGCACATTGTTCTTTTCAGAGGATGCACAGTAGTACTCATGACGTTGCGGGAGGAGGTTCGGAGGAGTTCCATACATCTCCTTTGGAAGTGTATCCAGGCGTGGAAAAGATGTATCAGGACCTCTGACATCAGTTCTGGTGGCTAGGAATGAAGAGAAGTGTGGCATAATTTGTATCTCGGTGCCTTACTTGTCAGCAAGTAAAGGCTGAGCACCAGGTCCCAGCAGGATTGACTCAGCCCCTTGAGGTGCCAGAGTGTAAGTGGGACGGGATATCCCTGGACTTCATGATGGGTTTACCACGTAATTCTAGGGGACACGATGCCATATGGGTTATCGTTGATCGACTCACCAAGTCGGCCCACTTCCTATCCATACGGGATCAGAGTTTAGTAGAGAGCTTTGGATGCCTCTATGTGCAAGAGATAGTTTGACTTCATGGAGTTCCATACATTATAATCTCTGATCGTGATGCTCGTTTCATATCCTGGTTGTGGAAGGGATTGTAGGAAGCTTTTGGGACTTAGTTACGCTTGAGCACAGCGTTTCATCCTCAGACTGATGGTCAGACGGAGCGAACCATCCAGGTCTTGGAGGATATGCTACGAGCTTTCATACTTGACTTCGATCATAGATGTGAGGATCACCTACCACTGGAGGAATTTTATTATAACAGTAGTTATCAATCCACTATTGGTATGGCGCCATACGAGGATTTTTACGGGTGACCTTGCAGGTCACCACTATGCTGGACTGACCCAGGAGAGTCAACACTCATGGGCCCAGAGATAGTGTGAGCTACTACGAAGAAGGTGCAGGTTATCCAGGAGTGGAGGAAGACTGAACAGAGTCAACAAAAGTCTTATGCCAACTGGAGATGGAGGCCCTTGGAGTTTGAAGAGGGAGACCATGTGTTCCTTCAGGTATCACCTCGACAGGGATTGCGGAGATTTGGACGAGGCGGAAAGTTGTCTCTGAGGTTCACCGACCCTTTTCAGATTCTGAGTAGAGTTGGTGAGTTAGCGTACTGCTTGGCTCTACCTCCTAAAATGGATAGGGTACACAACTTCTTCCATGTGTCGTAGCTGCGGAAGTACGTGAATGATCCATCACGCGTTATCGACTGGGGTGAGCTGAACATCGATGATGGAAAGACCTTTGCTGAGTACCCAGTGGAGTTCGAGGATCGGTAGGAGAAGATCCTTCGTGGGCGATCTATTCCCTTCGTGCGTGTCCGGTGGCAACACGGGGGTGGGCTACTGTAGGGGGGGTGCAATGGGGGTGTCTGGGGGGGATACTGTAGGGGGTATTCAAGGGGGGAAGGGGTTTGTCCAGGGTGTGTAGGGGGGGTCCACGAGGGGGGTGCAAGGGGGCATGGGTGTGCTGGGGGGTGTACATGTGGTAGGGGTGTCTAAGAGGGGGGTCGGGTTTAGGTGGTGTTCAAGGTGGTGCACGGGGGTGCATGGGGGTTGTCCAGGGGGGTGTAAGGGGGCTATCTAGGGGGCATGGGTGTGCAGGGGGTGTTCAAGGGGTGCAAGGGGGTTGTCCAGGGTGGTGTAAGGGGGTCATGGGGGTGCAAGGGGTATGTCTTGGGGGTGTTCAAGGGGGGTCAAGGGGGATGTACGGGGGGGATGGGGGTGCATGGGGGTGTTCAAGGGGGTGCAAGGGGGCTGTCCAGGGGGGTGCAAGGGGGCTGTCTAGGGGGAATGGGGGTGCAAGGGGGTGTTCAAGGGGGTGCACGAGGGTGTCTAGGGATTGAGGGGGGGGGGGTTCTAGAGGGCATGGGGGTGCAGGGGGTGTTCAAGGGGGTGCAAGGGGATTGTCCAGGGGGTGCAGGGGGCTGTCCAGGGGGTGCAGGGGGCTGTCCAGGGGGTGCAAGGAGGTTGTCTAGGGGGGGGTTCAAGGGGACTGTCTAGGGGTGAAAGGGGACTGTCTAGGGGAGTTCAAGGGGGTATGAGGGGGCTATCCAGAAGTTGTAAGGGGGTTGTACAGGGGGTGAGAGGGGGTGTTTAAGGGGGGTAAAATGGGATTTCTATGGGGCATGGGGGCGCAGGGGGGAATTGAATTTATTTTTTATACCATATAAATAATATTTCAATGGTTTTAACCATGGAAGTATGGGACTAGTGCCACAATTGTAATCATGGAGTGGGGGCCTAGTACCATAGTTAAACCATGGAATTAGGGGATATAATGCAACGGTTAAAACCGTGGAAAGTGCCCACCTAATGCCACGGTTTAATAGTGGCACTAGGCCCCTACTACCACAGTTAAAACCATGGAAGTAGATCTTACCTACTTCCACTATGATAGTGGCCACAGATTTCCAAAACTATGGCCATTGGTTATTGCCACGATTTTCGGGCCTATAGCCACGGTTCCAAACCGTGGTCGTAGGTGAATTTTCTAGTTGTGTCGACTAGTTAAACAATATATATTGCAATAAAAATCCTCCAAAATTTTAATATCCATGTAATGTATTATCATGGTGCGATGAGAATCGAATTGATAACTTCATGGTTCTCTCAAAACATAGATATTCTTAGAAAAAGGGTTCATACAAGGAAAAATAATAATATATTATAACTTGGATAAATGGATTTAAATGTGGTGATGATGGGGGATTTTTAGTTCAATATGGGACCTCAAGAAATAAATAGTTAGTGACTTCATCCTATTGTTTTAGAGTTAGGGGAAATGTGATGCTTGAGACAAGTTATGTGCAATAAATTAGGTGGCCTCTTTAATCAAGTAATCGAGGATCAAGAATAGTTGACTAGACTCCCTAAATTCATGAATTCATATATGCATCTATAATAATTTATTTAAATTAATTAATATATTTAAATACATGTATATAATTCAAAACAAATTGGTTTTATACCTATTCCAAATTCACAATGCAAATGAAATATAAACACAGTAATGATCTGAGATTTTATAAATGAAATACCCCTTGTGATTTAATTAAATGTTTTATTATATATTATGGATATAGAAAACACATTAACCGATTTAGTTTTTTATACATTATTATATTTAAAAGACCATTAAGTATCATTACCAATGATAATATAGCCTTTGAATAGTGATCATATGATTTGTATAAATCCATGGTTTTAAAAAATCCAATTGAAACAAAAAAAGGATGTGATGGGCTCAACTAGTATGATCATATCCTATGAAGCCCATTTATTGAAGCATCGAAGATAGATATAATCAATTGGAATTTCCCTTGCCTAATCCAAAGATGAGATCCAACAACTTAGGCATGGGTGAAACTATTTATAGGAGAAGATCAATATCATTGAGGTCACGACCCAAACCATGTACGATGAACCACTCCATAAAAGTATCACCATTATGCAGCATACCATTACAGAGTTATCTAGTGTATTAAAGTGATATGTATCAAGACCCAAGAAATATGAGCATATGAATTATTTTAAATAGAATAATGGTTATATTTATTTATAATTATTGTTACTTTTTGAATGATTTTGATTTTGATATAATAAAATAGAGAGTCTGTGTTTGTTCAATATTCAAATTCAATTGAGGCATTTCTTTTAATAAATTAATGGATTTATAAAATAAATATTTTTTTAATAAAATATTATTATTAAATAGTTTTTATAAAATATAAATGATCATATATTTTTGTAAATTAAAATATAATTTTTATCAGGGTTCGAAAACTATTATTATCAAAAAAAACCATTTTTTATCACTAAATGTAAATTATTATTTAAAAAATTAAAATTCACATATTTAGAAATTTATTTAAATAAAATAAATATTTTTTTTATCATATCATCAAAATTATCCAAATGGAAAATTTTAAATTATTTTATGAGACAGTTGAATTTTCAGGTAAAGATTAAAAACTGTACAAATATATTGTGTGTATTATGATATCCTAATGACCAAAAAGTGATTAAATAAATAAAATAATTTGTATCCATAACCAAATATATGTTTTAACTTTAATATTATGTTATTTTATGTTTATTTGATTAATTTTAAAAATCCTATATGAATCCCCCATAAAAATAATATATTTTAAGGTTTTAATATCATTTCTCTAAGATTATGAATCACTTCCACATTAGCAAGGGTATTATATAAATAATTTCGGCCATTAGGCTTATAAGAAAACTAAAAGAACCACTATTTGGATGAAACCATTATCAAAAATCATGGTAAGGTTTTTGGTTTTATTAATTTTTTTATATAGAATTTAAAGCCCATGTTAGCGAAATAATGAAGAACTCCCTTATCTTTTATTAAATAAACCCACCAAATCTACCAGTTCTTGTAACAACCCCTATCCATGTAGCCGAGAGTTAGTGTTCATTTTACTATAATGGAATTGATATAAGATATCACATCATCAAGGATTGACCAGTTTAGCAGTCTTGAAGAAATTAGATACATACATGGTTCCATTATTACATTGGTAATTAAACATATAACATAACATAAGAAAATAAACTACTTCATATCATTTATTCAAAGATATCATCTTCAAAACTTTGGGAAGAAAAAACAATAAAATGGGGAGCTCAAATACTTAGTAAGACATATATGAAATAATGATAAGTAAAGTAAATTAAATAAGGCATAGACATTATAGTAAGGTAAATAATCTTAAAAAACACTTTCCATTAATATACTTAGAATATAAATTAATCCATAGATTTTTTCATGATGAAAATATCATGGAAAATAATAAATCAATGATGAATGAATAAAATGATTATTTATTAGACCTCATGTATCTGGAAAATGAACCATTATACCATAAAGGCGATTTAAGTCTATGGGTAAAAAACTATATGATTCTTCTTAGAAATAAACATGAAGGGTTTGTTGCCAACTATTTTTTTCTCATGAGACCTATTGATGAAATGAGGGGATATATATGGAGCTTCACTTAACTACAAGTCCTAAGCATTTTTCATACACATATTCAATTTATTAATAATATTAATTGTCAAAATATCTATATTGAGTAGAGGATACAAATTCAACAATATTTTCCAAATTAGAAACAAATTCAAGGAAAACACCATATGTAAAAATGTTATATGTCTAGGGAAATAATAATATCCATTATATAAAAAATACGCATTTTTAATGAAATCTTCAGTGATTAATGATCACAAATGAAAGGTAAATATACATACACCACACATAAGGAATAAATGGAAAATAAGACATAAGCAAAGGCAATATCATAATGGAGTAAATGAAAGAATTGATTTAAAAAATATTTATACATTAATAATGTAAAATAGGCATATATCATGATAAATTATGTTTAGATGAAGTGAAAATTGTAAAATTAATGTTTAAGAAACATTAGAAATGAGCCTCTTTAGTGTAGTTTAAGGAAAATATTAAAGATTCGTAAAAAGGAATAATTGTATCTATAAAATAATAAATGATAAAATAAATATTTTTTGGATAAAATAAGTGATTTTATAAAAATATTGTTAGCTTAAGATAGATTATGTATGGTACTTGAAAATGGGTATGAAATTGGGAAGTTCCCTATAATCGAGCTTGCTTATCTGGAATAATTGAGAAGGGAACCTCCTAAAAACATGTATTTCCCCATAAAAGAAGGATGATATTATCTGGATACATTAGTTTGCGAAATATAAATAGAATATATATTATTTATATAAAAATAAATAATAATTACATTAGGATAGAGTGAGAAATCATAACCCGAAGTAAAAAATGGAGGTTCATAATGAATCCCTTACCATATGTCAGAATGTGTTATCAACTTGATCTTAATATCCTAGATAATAAGATTAAATACATTAATTAATTAATTCCAAACCATTTATAATTTTATTTTATTTAGAATAATTTTTTAAAATTCATTTATGGCCTTTTTAATGAGTTATAATATAAGATTGTATCATTCCAAAGTGTTCGTTCCTTGGTTTTCATGATCAGTTTATTTATATACATGTATGTAAAATCATATAAATTCAGAATATATTCCCAAAATTGAAATTATATGTCATTAATGAACATATAGAATATTAAATGGTTATATATTTCATTCGGTTATATGGTATGAGTGTGAATAATCATAAAAATGCTAGTGATAATCGTTTAGATTATTTGTGCGTTTTTTTCAATCATTGAAAACGAGTTTGATTTTATTAATTAAAATTAAGTATATATATTAGTTCCAAAACATTAAATAATATGTAATAAATTTATTATAATATTTTTTATCCATAAAAATTATTTTATTACCAGAATTGATGGTTGCATAGTAAAATTAAAACTCATCACCCACAATAGTAGTAAATCGACACATCAGAGATGATATTTTAATTTTTAGAATAAAAGGGCGAGGTGAAAGGGTTTGATGATAAATTTTCAATAAATATAATAAAATTATGGTATATATAATATAATTTATTTATCATTCATGTGTGGATAGAGGAGGTGAGGTAAGGATAAGAAAATAAATGAAATTGAATGAAATTGAAAGAGAAGGATTAAGGGTTTTACCTCCTAAATTCCTCTCCTTGGGAACCTCTTTAAGGAAATTGGGTATGGTATTTTATTGATTACAAATTTTCTTAGATTTGAATTATATACTTGGGATGATTATTGAGAATAAATTTGACATTATTTAAGGATTTTGAGGAGTGAGGAGAAGAGGTGGTGAGTGGTGGTATTTATAGTGTAAGAGATGGGTATTTTTTAATTATTTTATTCATATTTTAATTATTTTGGCTCAAGAATATGAATAATGTTGATTATTATCACTAAATATAGTAACAAGTGCATCTGATTTTGAACCAATTCTTCTTACATGAGTGACAACTCAAGGAACATTATATTGAACATATAATGTATATATACAGTAAATTATTATATTTTTCTATTAACAAAAAAAATTAAACTATTTTAGAATAATCCTAAAAATTTGTGCTAACCATTTTCTGATGGGTAAAATTAAAAAATTTACTCCATTTTATGAAAATGTTTTTTTTCAATATGATAAATTTTATTTTTAATTAAAATCATCATTTACATGGAAATTAAATTTTTTGAAATTATAACTGATTTTATAACACTTTGAAAAATTAATTATGGTCTCATAAAATTATATTATAATCATAAGGAAAATAATATTAATTCATGAATATAGTTTTAAAAATAAATATTATTTTAAATAATTATATTAATTATAAAATTGTAAATACATGTTCACATTTCACAAAAATACCAATAATTAATTTATCATTTTAACCCATTTATTTACATATTCCATGATATAAATATAAAAAATTTTCATTTATGAGATACCTGAATTTTAGTTATACTTTCATAGATGGGGTTACTATTCAAATCATAAAGAGACAATTAATATAAATAAAATGAAAGTTTTATAAAAATCTAGACTTTTCACTATTCATAGGCAAATAAATATTTTCATAAAAATACCAAACTTTAACCCTAATATAATATTGAAATTATTATTTTACCAATGAAGTTTATTTTGTTTAATATATTTTATAAATGTGAAAAAAATTATTTTTCAAAACATTGCTTCATTAAAAGTCAGTAAAAGTGCCTTTAGAAGAATATAGTGTTTTAATAAAAAAATGGATTCATTCTTATCTTATGACTATAAAAAAAATTTATAAATGTAAGAACATTTTATCAAATGTATAATATAAAAATTTCATAATTTGGTCAATAATATTCATTCCCACCAATTTAACGACTAGGTTATAACTATTGTTTTAAAATAGCGATATTTAATTGTATATCATTGTTCATTTAAGCTTGGTGTTTTGGAAACCTATGTTGTCAAAAAAAATTAAATTTAAGAAGTGACATACCATATAATCATTGGGTGTTACATTATCCCCTCCTTCAAAAAAATTATTCCTCACAATTTTATATTTCACTTAAAAATTTAAATGATGATACTTAAAAATTCCTTCATGGAAATCCCACCTTATAAAAAGGGTTTATAAAAATTCCTCTTAAAAAGAGGTAAAGAAAAACATGAATCTATCCACAAAACTAAGATTATGAAATTGGGTATCATTCGTGAAATTATATACCTAGAAGAAAAATATAACTATCATGTTCTGATGAAAAGTGATAGAGAATGTGGTCGTTTGAAAGTATACCATAAAAAATCATAATTTTTTTATCAGTTCAAATAACTTGATTTATAAAAAGGAAGGGTAAAAAGTTGACTTTTTTTCTTCGAAAATACTATTCTAAGAGTTGAGTGTTAATTTTACTATCCATAGAATCACTTGAGAAAATAAACATACTTGATTCCTTTCCATGTCTTAATCTCATCCTTCGGTTGTTCTTCGATCTATCTCCACTACATCTCATAAATCTTAAAATGGATATTTTAGAAAAAAATTGTTTTCTAGAAGCACATTTATCAAATGATCCATAAGTCATTCCTTCAGATTTAAAATTATTTCTAAAAACAAAATGGCTACAAAAATATATCCAATATAATAAATCATACATTAATCATGATCAAGAATATTTTTCATCCATTCCATAAGCAGTTAAATTTATGAATCATCCAAAATATGTATGTCAAAAATCAATGACCAAATATTTAGAAGAAAGGTTTCTTAACATAACATTCCCCCTAAACAAGAAAATGTGTATCTTGTTGTCACGTACCAAATATATGAATACCTTGATCACATTTATCCTTAATGAAATCATTAATTCCTTTAGAAGTATAGTCTCAGGTTATTGAATAATGTCCTTAAATCCAAACATCTAGTAATTACAGCATAACATAAACCATTGGATCACTAACCACCTTCATGGGGACAAATACTATCCATTAAACATCTATTTATTATTATCTCAACATCAATCTCATTTTTAGTGTTATCATTACCAATTCATTTTTTTCAAAAATATTAACTTATAATAGAATCAATCCTCTTGATTACTAGTGCTAATCATCTCAAGATTTTAGTTCCATAAAGAAGAAGTATTCTATTACAACCATTATATATCTCATTATTCTTATAACTGGATCATTATTAATAACATATCCAAATAATACAATTCACGAATCCATGCATAGGAATAATAATTATTCCACTACATCAGTGGTAGTATCATAAGATCGACCACGATTTATTATCCTCCTTTGGGGTATTTTTCTATAACACGCGATACATTTATTTGTGTAGTGCGCCATCTCCTCATAGTTTAAGTAGTGTACAAATTCTATACTTCGTTTACAATCACGAGCCTAGTGGTTATTCTTTATACACTTGTACCAAACTTACATTCCCTTAAACCAAATACAAAGGTGTTTCCTCAACAATTATCATAGGTTAAAAAATCATTCTTTCCATAAATTCCTTTATCCATATTTTTCCTAGATGTACTCTTGTTCTCATGTTTCTCTATGAATCCATAATACTTATATAATTATTTATTTGTCTCCTAAGAACACGATACTATGTCAATGTATGATGATAATGTTCAAGAAACCTTTTCTTTTCGATAGATTGGTGTAAGTACATAAAATATTTAATCCTCCTTGCTATCAAGATCATATACATCAGTTTGGATCCCATTCCTACTGTGAGGGTCCATTTCTAAACATTGGCATATAGTAAATTAGATTGTTAATCATAACCTATAATTTTGAACAAGTATAACTAAACATAAATTGAATATTTTTTTCATAGATAATCTCATAATCATAAATATGGTTTCTTTGAGAGCATATTTACCTTTAAATCCTTCATAATTGTTTTCCAAGTGAATGTGAAATATCCTACGAATATCCCTTGGGAGTGTCAAACCAAATGTGCTGTAAGGCATGTTATCGTGTACCAGGTTATAATGAGTGAGCCCTGAAACACCTTGTCATAACTATTACCCTAAGGTAAATATAATCCAAAACCATGTTCACTTCTAATTTCTATATAGGGTTGTATTTATAGGAAATTCCACATAATATCTACCTTAAAAATATTCTTGGATTTTTTTCTATTCTTTTCATCAATGGATATCTTAAGTGTTTGTTCCCAAATCAATGTTTTATAAATCTATTTTCCAAGTTTTCCACTATACTTTCTCTAATAAAAACTATAATAACCATTACCCTAGTATCCCAAAGGAGATGGTCATTTTATTACAATGACATTTATACAGGATATCACATCACAAAGGATAAATTATTTTATTAGTCATTAAGAAACTAAATACATACATAGTTCCCTTATTACATCGATAATTAAACATAGAACATAACAAAATAAATAAGCTACTTCTTTTCAATTCTTCAAATATTTCATCTTCACAACCTAGGGGAGGAAAAAATAAAAGGGTGAGCTCAAATTCTCATTAAGGGTTATATGATACTATAATAAGTGAATTAAAGTTAATAAGGAATATAAATTATGGGAAGGAAAATAATTTGAAAAAACACACGCCATCAAAACACATAGAATATAAATAAATCCATATATTTTTTTTATAAAGAAAATGTCATGGAAAATAATCACTAAATACAGAATGAAGAAAATTCTTATTTATTGTATTTCATGTATCTTTAACATGAACCCTTATGTTGTCAAGAGAGTTTAAGTCATTGTGTAAAAACCCATCAGATTCTTCTTATAATAAAATAGGAAGAGTTTTTCTCCAATTTGTTTTTCATGAGACTGATCTATGTATCAAGGGGCTATAGTCATCCCCACACATTACTAAAAATCCAAGTCCTTATTCATATATATATTCAATTTATGAACAATATGAATTATCAAAATATCCGTATTGAATGGAGGATACAGATTCATCAATATTTCCCATATCAAAACGTCATTCATGTAAAACAACATATAAAAACAATTACATGTAAAGGGAGATAATAATATCCATGATACATGAAATATGGATATTTAATGAAATATTTATTTAATGATGATCAAAAATTAAATGTAAGTATGCATACACCACGCACAAGGATTGAGTAGAAAATAAGGCATAACCAAAGGTAATATCATAATGGAGTCTAGAAAAGAATGTATTTGAATCATAATTGTAAATTAATAATGTAAAATAGGTATATATCATGATAAATTATGCAAAACTTAAGTAAAAACATTTAAAATGACTGTTTAAGAAGCTTTATAAATGAGCCTCTTTAGTGAAGTTTAAGGAGAATATTAACAAGTCAGAAAAAAAAGAATAAATTTTTATATAAAACATGAAATGAGAAAACCAAATTCATGATAAAATGAGTGATTTTAGAAAAATATTGGTAGATCAAAATAGATTATGGATGGTACTTGAAAATGGAGAATTAATTGAGAAGTGCCCTTTAATTTGGATACCTTATTGGGAAGAATTGAGAAGGGAACCATTTCAAAAGATGAATTTCCCAATCTAATAAGTATGATATGATTTAGATAAATGATTTTGCGACATAGAAATAGATTTTATAATAATTAAATGAAACTAAATATGAATTACATTTGGATAAAGATTGAGAAAGTGTATCCTGAAAGAAAAAAAGGAGGATTAGAAATAATCCTTTAACTTATGTCGGAATGTGTTTTTTACATGATCTTAATGTCCTAGATAATTAGATTAAATCCACTAATTAATTAAATTAAAAACTATACCTTTATTTGATTTATTATAAATTTATTAAGTTTATTTATAGATGTTTTTATGGGTTATAGGATAAAATTTTATCGTTAAGGAGTATTCATTTCCTTGGTTTTTATGACTGGTTTACTTGTATACGTGTATCGAGATTCATATAAACTGAGGGTAGTTTTATAGATTTAAAATTATATGTTATTAATGAGATACAAAAATATTAAATGGTTATAAATTTAGTTATTTTATATGGTATTATATGAATCAACAGATAAAATGCTAGTGATAATGATTTAGATTATTGTGGTTTTTTTATCATCATGAACTAGTTTTGTATTATTAATTAATATTATATATATATATACTTGTTACATAACTTTAAATAAGAAATAATAAAAATATTATAATCTATTTTAAAAATAAAAATGGTTTTATTACCATACTTGAACTCAATATTACCAAATTAAAATGCATCATCCACGATGGCGGTAAATCGATATATCAAAGATGATATATTAATTTTTAGAATAAAAGTAAGAGGAGAAGGGGTTTAATGATATATTTTACATAAACATAATTAAATTCTATTATATATAATATAATTTTTTTATCATGATGTTTGGATATAGTAGGTGAGGTAAGGATTAGAAAAAATGAAATTGAAAGAAATTGAAAGAGAAGGATTAAGGGTTTTACCTCTTGTGTTCTTTTCCTTGACAATAGCTTTAAGGAACATGGTTTTGTTCTGTTATTGATACCAAAGGATTCTAGATGTGGTGAGAGACTTGTTAAAAGGATTGTTTAGAAATTAAATAATCTTCAAGGATTTGGAGGAGTGAGGGGAAGAGGTGGTGACGGGTTACATTTATAGTGGAGGAGAGGGGTGTTATTTGATTATTTTATTCATTTGTTTATTATTTTTGGCTCAAACCTATGAATAGTATTGAATATTGTGACTAAATATAGTAAATAGTGCATATTAGTTCAAAATAATGGTTGTTAAATTTTTATGACTCATTTAATAGTATATTTACCTTATAATGTATATATATTGTAAACTATCATATTTCACTATTAACCAAAAATTCAACTATTTATGAAAAAAAACCCAAAAAATCACTCTAACAAGTTTTTGATGTGTATAATTCATAAATAAACTCCATTTTATGTAAATAATTTTTTAAATAATATAAATTTATTTTATTTTATTAAAATCATCATTTACATGTAAAAATATATTAAAATTATAACTGATTTTATAATACTTATAAAAATTAATTAAGGTCTCATAAATTTTTATTAAAATAATAAGACAATAAAATATTAACTCATGAATATATTTTTTAAAAATAATTCTTATTTTAACTAATTATCAAAATTATAAAACTGTAAATAAACATTTACATTTCATAAAAACACCAATTATTAATTTATAATTTTTAACACGTTTTTTTACGTATTCCATGATATAAATATATTATATGTTCATTTATGAGATACCAAAATATTATTTATACTCTCATAGGTTATGTTACTATTAAAATCACAAATAGGCTATTAATATAATGAAAATGAAAGTTTTCTAAAAATAAATACTTTTAACTATTCACTGGTAAATAAATATCTTCATAAAAATACCTAAATTTCACCCTAAGATAATATTGACATTCTTATTTTAAATATGAATTTTATTTTTTCAACAGAGTTTATAAAAGTTTTAGATTTTATTTTTAATACAATTACATCATTAAAAGGTGGTAAAATTGCCTTTAGAAAAATATGGTATTTTAATTTGTAAAATTGGATTCATTATTATGTTATACCTATAAAATCATATAGATGAATATAAAAACATTTTATTAAATTTAAAATATATAAATTTCATAATTTGGTCAATATTATTAATTCCCTCCAATTTAAAGGCTAGGTTATAAAAGCCATTTTAAAATAATTATACTTAATTATATTTCATTTTTCATTTAATATTGGTGTTATGTTAAACCTACACTATCGAATAAATTGATTTTAAGAATATACATACCATAAAATCTTTGGGTGTTTCATTCTCCCCTCCTTCAATAAATATCACCCTCACAATTTTAAATTTTATTTCAAAAATTAAAGGTTGATACTTGGAAATTATTTTGTGGAAATACCACATCATAAAAAGAGTTTATAAAACTTCATCTAAAAATGAGGTAAAGAGGACTATGAAGGTCACCATAAAACTAAGATTCCAAAATATAAGAAAATTCATGAAAATATGGACATGGAAGAGAAATATAACTATCGTGTTTTGATGGAGAGTGATGGAAGGCATAGTCATTAGAAATTCTAACATCACAAAATAATAAACTTTTGATCAATTAAAAGACCTTTAATTTCATAGAAGGAAGGGTAAATGGACGATGTTTTCTTCTAAAATTCTTTTCTTAGTGTTAATGGTTTGTTTTATTATCAAAATAATAACCTGAGATAATAAACTTACATGATTCCTTTCCATGCCTTAATCTCATCCTTTGGTTGTGCTTCGATCTCTCTCCACTTCATTTCTTAAATTTGGAGATGGATATTCAAGACAACTTTTTTTTTCATGAGAACATTTATCGAATGATCCATAAGTCATTCCTTTGGCCTTTATATTATTACTAAAACCAAAAAGGTTAGAAAAGGGTATTCAATATGATAAAGAATACATTAATCTTAATTAACAATATCCTTAATCCATTCCATAAGTAGTAAACCTTAAGACTCATCCAAAATATGTATTTCCAAAATCAAATACTAAATAATTACTAGAAATGTTTATTAACATCGTATTTTCCCTAAAAAAACATAATTTGTCTCTTATTATCACATACCATATATTTTAATACCATGATCACCTTTAACCATAATGAAATCCTGCATGCTTCCATAAGTCTTAGGTTGTTGAATAATGTCCCGAAATTTAATAATTTCAGAACAAGAAAAACCATCAAATCACTAACGACATTCATGGTCACCAATATTATCCCATAAACATCTATTTATTATTATCACAACTTTAAGCACATATTTAGTGTTATATTTCCCAAGTAATATGTTTTCAAGAAGATTGATTACAACAGAATCAATCCTCTTGGTTATTGGTTCTAATCATCTCAGGCTTCTATTTCTTTAAAGAATAAGTATTCTAGTAAAATACTTATATACATCATTTATAACCCCAAAAGTATTGATAAAATACCCAAATAACATAATTATTGAATCTAAACAGAATCATAATAATCATTCCTCTTTGTCTGTGGTATAAGGATAAACTTGATTGTGATACATTACCCTCCTTTGGGGTATATCCCTTTGACACCTGAGACATTTATATTCATGTTTTCCCATATACTTATAGTTAAATCATTGGAAAAATTATTTCATTACATTAAAATCATGAGCCTGGTGGCCCTTCTCTCCACAGTTGTAGAAAACTCTCATTACCTTTAAGAAAGTACATGGGTGTTTCCTTCAAAAATTATCACAAGTTGGAGAATCATTATATATATTCATTTATTTATCCAGATTTTTCCAAGATTTAATATTATTAGAATTATTCTCTCAAAATCCATAATAATTATTCAATTATTTGTTTGTCTTATTAGAACATTATACTACATCCTCATATGATGATAATTTCTAGGAGAATTGTTCCGTTCAAAATATTGGTACTATACCATAATATGTTTATTACTCATTAATATCCGGATCATGTGAAATGGTTCAATTTCCATTCCTTATGTGAGGTTCCATTTCTAAACTATGGAATATGCTAAATTAGATTATTAATCATAACCCATAATTTTGAACTAGTAACACATAACATAAATTAAAATCGTTATTCATAACTAATTTCATAATCATAAATTTGGTTTATTTGGGGACATATTTACTTTTAAATCCTTTATAATGGTTTGTAAAAAATTTGAATTATCCTAAGCATATCCACTAAGAGTGTCAATTAAAGTGCGCAGTAAGGCCAGTTATCATATATCATGTTACGCCGAGTCAGGGCTGACACACCTTGTTAGTGTTTTCACCACTAAGTACATCTATTCCATAACCACATCCACTTGTAGTATCTAAACAAGGATGCATTTCTAGGAAGACCCACATAATACCTAACTTACCAAAATTCTAGTATTTTCCTCTATTATTGTCCTCAAAATTTTACATATGTTTTAATTCACTAATCTAGGTTTTCTAAATCAAGTTTCCAAGTTTTATACTAAACTTTCTATGATACTAACTGTAACAACCCTAGCCCCAGTAGCCCAGAGTCTATGGTTATTTTATTACAATGGTATTGATATGAGAGATGTAATCACCAAGGACTGACCAATTTAGTATTCTTGAAGATACTAGATATATAAATGGTTCCCTTATTACATTATTAATTAAACATAAAATATAAAAAAGAAAATAAACTGATTCTTTTCACATATTTAAATATTTCATCTTCACATAACGGGGAAGGAAAACAAATAAAAGGGAGATATCAAACACTCAGTAATATTTATATGAGACAATAATAAGGTAAGTAAAGTCAATCTGGCATAGACATTATGGAAAGGAAAATAATATGAAAAGAAAACATTCCATTAATACACTGAGAGTTTAAATTAATCCCTATATTTTTTATAGTGAAAATCTCATGGAAAATAATAATTGAATACTGATAATACTTATTTATTGGACTTTATGTATCAGACACATGAATCGTTATACCATCAATGCGGTTTATTTCTGTTGGTAAAAACCCGTCTGATTCTGCTTGGAAAGAAACACAATGGGTTTATCACCCACTATTTTTTCTCATGAGATTTGTCAATTCATCAAGGGGTTATAGTGATCCCCACCCATTAATACAAGTCCAAATCATAATTCATTCATATATTCAATTTATAAACAATATAAATTATCAAAATATCTATATTTAGTAGAGGATATAGATTCATCAATATTTCCCAAATTAAAACTTCATTTAAGGAAAACACCATATGTAAAAATGGAATGCAAATAGAACAAAATAATATCCATGATAAAATGAATATTTATATTTAAATAAATCTTCAATGAATTATGATAAAAAAATGAAAGGTACGTATACATGCACCAAACAAAAGGAATAAGTGATGAATATTGCATAACTAATGGAAATATCATAATGGAGTCCATGAAAGAATATATTTAAATCATAATTAGAAATTCAAAATGGAAAATAAGAATATATCATTATAAATTATTTACAACTAAATTGAAAACATGTAAAATGAGTTTTTCAGAAACATTGAAATGGTCATTTTTAGTTCGGTTTAAGGAAAATATTTACAGGTTGGAAAAAAGAATAATTATTTGTATAAAACCATAAATAATAAAAGATTGTTTTTATGAAAAAATGAGTTATTTTAGAAAAAAATTTGGGAACTTAAAATATATTATAGATGTTACTTGAAAATGGGTAATAAATTTGGAAGTTCCCTTTAACTGGGATTGCTTATTACGAAGACATGAGAAGGGAACCTGTTAAAAGGATGTTTTTCTCCATCAAGGAAGGAAGATATAACCTCGATACATGATTTTGGTAGATATACACAGAATTTATATGAAGTAAAAAAATTAATAATAATTACATTGGGATAAAGAGTGAGAAAGTGTAACCAAAAGATAAAAAATAGAGGTTCGAAACAAATTCCTCATATTTTGTCTGAATGGGTTTTTCACTTGATCTTAATTTCTAGGATAATCATATTAAATCCATTAATTAAATAATTTAGAACCTTTCATACAATTATTTGATTTATTATTGTTTTATTAAGTTTATTTATGGTGTTTTTGATGAGTTATAAGATACGATTTTATCGTTCGGGGTCATTCGTTTCCTTGCTTTTTCTAATGGGTTTACTTGTATACATATATGGAAAATCTTGTAAAATGAGAATATTTTCTATGAATTGAAATTATAGGTCATTAATGAAATTGAAAAATATTAAATGGATATATATTTCATCTAGTTTTATGTTATTAGTAGGAATTATTAGATAAAATGTTAGTGATAATCATTTAGATTATTTTGGTGTTTTTTCGATCATTACGAACTAGTTTTGTTTTATTAATTAAAATTTTGTATATATACTCATTAAAAAAGTTTAAATATTATATAATACATATATTATAATATTTTTCAACCATATAAATGGTTTTATTACAATAATCTATGTTGGTATTAGAAAATGAAAACACATCATCCACGAAGGCGGTAAATCAAACATCAGAGGCGATATTTCCATTTATAGAATAAAAGCTAGGGGAGAAGTGGTGTGAAGATATATTTTCCATAAACATAATAAAATTAATGTATTTATATATTATACTGAAGTTATCATGCATGTTTTGACAGAATATATGAGATAATGATATGTAGAGAAATGAAATTAAAATAAATAGAAAGATAAGGATTACGTGTTTTACCTCTTGAATTATTCTTCTTTATAACCTGCTTAATGAACTTGGATTTTGGTATTTTATTGATACCAAAGACTCTTGGATTTGGGTGAGAGACTTGGGAAGTGTATTTTTTTGAAATTTATCAAGAATCAAGGCATTGGAGGAGTGAGGAGAAGATGTGGTGAGGGGCGGTATTTATAGTGGAGAAGGGGGTGTTGTTTGATTATTTTTTCAATTTGTTTATTATTTTGTCTCGATACTTTGAATAGTATTCATTACTATGAATAAAAGAATTAAACAGTTCATTTGAGTTCTAACCAATGATTCTTACCTCAATGATGACTCTTGTAATATTGTATTTAAGTTATAATGTATATATACCTTAAATTACCATATTTTACTATTCATCCAAAAATTAACTATTTTATAAAAATATCAAAAATTCAACATAATTTTTTTTATGTGTATAATTTAAAAATAAACTATATTTTATGAAAATAATTTTCTAAATATGATAAATTTAATTTTTAACTAAAATAATCATTTACATGGAGAATAAAAATCTTAATATTATAACTACTTTTATAACGCTTAGAAATATTAATTAACATCTCATAAAATTATATTATTATTAAAAGATACAAAATATTAATTCATGCATCTATATTGTGAAAATAAATATTCTTTTAAATAATTATATTAATAATAAAATTGTAAATAGTTTCAGAAAAACTCCAATATTTAATTTATAATTTTTAGCACATTTATTTATTTATTCTGTGATATAAATATATTATATATTCATTCATGAGATACCCAAATTTTATTTAAACATTAATAGGTTTAGTTACAATTAAAATAATAAATATACTATTAATATAATTAAAATGGATGGTTTACAAAAATTAAAAAAATACTATTTATTGGTAAATAAATATTTTCAAAAAAATACAAAAAATTCCACCTAAGATAATTTTGACATTCCACTTTTAAAAATGAAGTTTATTTTGTTAAAAATAATTTATAAAAGTGTCCCAATTTAGTTTTAAATTTAGGGCACCTTTAAAAGGGGCGTAAAACTACCTTTAGAAAAATATATTCTTTTAAGGCATAAAATTGGATTCATTATTATATTGTGCCTATAAAATTTTTTTTATGAAATTAAAGACATTTTATTAAATTCATAATATATTAATTTCATAATTGTTTCAATAATATTCTTTACTAGAAATTTAATATCTAGGTTATAATGGTCATTTTATAATAATGATTTTTAATTGTATATCATTGTTTGTGTGAAACCTATATTGTCAAAGAATTTAAATTTAATAATAGGTATACCATGAAATAACAGGGTGTTAAATTTTATTTCACTAAAAATCCTTTTACAATTTTCTTAATCTTCCATTCCCACTCATGAATCCTTTCAAGGTTCCCCCAAGATCTCAAGAAGCTCCTCCCAGGCATTTGGTATCACACTCTCAAGGTATGGGATCCACACCTTCTCTTCTTTATTTAAGGGTCTTCATTATCTTGTGCATTATAATTCCAATTACTAATGTTGGGATATGTTTTTCCATGTCCATATTACTGTACATTTTATGTACAAATGATTATAGACCCCTTTCTCACTCATCAACCCATTTAATGAAACCTTAAGTAATGTCGTTATTCTACCAAAATTTCACCATTATTTTTCATGCCAAACAATTGTACAATGAATACCCATGCCCATTTCTCATAAAGGGATTTCACCTTTATACACTTATACTTCTTGATTTGGGACATAAATATGCTTATTATATATTCCTTGATCATGGAATAAAATTTAATGATAAATGATTCCATGTTTTATGGTCTATGTGGCACACTTAAGCATGGGGATGAAATGAAAGTGCTAGTGCCCCATGAATTACATATTTCTACAATGAATTGGTTTATATTGTAGTCTCATGATACATCTTGAAAAGGATAATGGAGTGAACATAATCCATCAAGGGACTTTTTCCATTATGATTTTTTGGTAGTTATCCTTGACCTAATTTTTATGATGTTGTGTTTTAAGTTGTTTTCATATTTCCCATGTTTCCTTTATGATTATAATGATATATAATTCCTTATTGTTGATGTTTATGATTCCCACTCCATTTATTCCCCATTTATATGTATATTGTATAAAATATATTAATCTCTTCATGTAATTCCATGTTTATTCCCATACTATGCTTTAAAGCTCACACCTTTATTATGTATGTCCCTAGGTTGTCCTATGGAGTTTTAAGTTTGAGAATGTTAAGGAATTTTTCAATAAAGATGATGGTGTTCATGTTTTAAGTTGTTATGTAATGTACCTAATTCCCCAATAAAATAGGATCATCGATCATATAGTTTTTATTATGAGTATTTTTATCTAATAAATCATGAATTAATAAGTAATAAAGGGAAGGGATGTCATAGTTTGTATCAAAGGAAACGTCTATTTATTTTTGGGACCAGGAATAAAAAACTTTAGAGAAATCCTTTTGAATAATACAAAGTATAAGAAAACATGTGTGAGTTTTGGTAAAAATATATTAAGTGGTTTATCATGTAAAAAAAATCCTTATCTTGATACTACAAATGGATGTGGATCTGGTAAAAATTTACATATAGGTAAAACATGTAAACATCGCATTAAGATAGACTCGAATGGGAACTAGTGAACGACAATAGACCTTGCTTCACACCTGGTTTGACACTCATGGGGGATATTATTTGATAAAATTATAATCTCATTATGATCTATTATTAAGGGAATAAAAACTACCCATTATAATATATATTAGGAAAGAGATAATGGATAACTTATATTGAATCCTATAAATTCATAAGTTAAGGAAATATATGTAATTTATAAGTTATGTCTTTAATGTAATTGGATTCCAATTTATGTGTTTAATAGTTTAAAAATAATCATGCCTAATTTTTCTATTCTTCTAGACAATGTTTATAAATAGGAGGAATCATGTAAACAACCATTGTGAAGAGAAATGTGGTGACTGCCTCAACAAGATTCCCAAACCAATGGGAGAGGGAATCGTGAAATGTATGATGATACTATCTTAGCTAACTAATGTTTTAAATAGAAACCTATATCAGGTGGAGTTCCAAAATCCCCATAAGAAAAAACAAGTTTTAATAGAGAACTATATGTAGAAAATTCCTCCAAATATCAAAGGATCATCTAATCGCTTAATTATGTAATAATGGATCAACTCCATTGAGAAGAAATTCTCTATCCTTCAATGTTCCGAGCAAGAGAAGGTTCTACTGGATATTTATTGTATACAGGGAGAAGTTGATCAGTGGTTTTCATAGATCAAGAATATGAATCTTGAGGAAGGTATTAAAGTGATGGGGTGGAAGTCATTCTATAAAAACAATTTGATACATATTTTCCTCACACCCTCTAACACAAAATGGAAGAGGATTTATTTTCCCGCAGGCAATGAGATGATGAATCTATCAAGTCATACAACAAAAACTTCTCAAGACCTACATGATATGCCTTTGTATTTTTTGTTACCTACAAATGAAAGGATGGCCACTTCTTTAGTGGACTGAAACCTAGTCTATGAAAAGATTTGGTGATCTGTGACTTTGATTGCTACGTGGAAATGTTTTGATTTTCCCTCAAATATGAAATAGATATTGGTGAGTCACAAGGCTATCGTGGGGATAAGAAGTGGAAAGTGTAGTTTAATTCTTATGGTTTTATGTATAAATATAATGGTTCTATGAAACTTCAACATCCCACTTATTAAATGTATGTAAATAAGATCCTTATAGATTGCATAAGGGGGATTATGAAATGCTTTAGGTTTGGGATGGAAGGAAGCCTAGATAGAATTTTTTGATAAAAGAAACCAACTAATGTGTTGGAGGAAAGGAATTCTCCATCCAACCCTCATCTCATTTTTTATTGTTTCAACTACAAACAACCATGGAACTTTGTAATCCAATGCAGTAATACAATGGTTTTTAGAGACAACTAATTTCATCTAAGGTAGTAAGGGTGAGATTTTTCCATCACAGCCACTGAGGTTAATCCTGACAAGGAAATGGTGACATGTACTCTATTTACTAATTAAGTAACAGTGAAAATAATTTTTGATTAATTCATTACTTAATATCATGAAGTTTTAGTAAAATTATTCAAACACCACCACAAATAATGAAATTAGGGTTGTTAGTGAAAAAAGAAAATGGGTAAATTGTTCAAAACCAAGTATATAACTCTTACCCTATAAATATTTATGGGATTAATTATCTCATAAACCTTGGTACCTTCAAGGGAGTTTTATTCAATTCATTTTATGGATTGGCTTTCCCTGTATATATCCAACATAAATTTATATGATAAAGAAATTACTGATTGTATCGTGAATCGACCCCCCCTCCGATTCTGTATAAGTGTTTGGAGAAGGATGAATCTTATTTTTCACCAACATATCAATCAGGGATTTTTTGAAATATGAGAATCAGTATCTAGATGAAATGATTGAGTTTAAGTAAATGATAATCCTTAAATAAATTTCCACTGTGAGTTAATATACTGATGTTTTTTCAGAAGAATTTTCTTGTCATCCTCCTAACCAAAATGTTTAATTTTCAATCAAGCTTATTCATGGGTCATTTCCAATATCCAATACTCTATATATAAAAAATTTTGTGTTAATTGGGGATATAGAGAAAAAACTCCATGATAATTTGACTGAAGGTTCATACTCCCATGTGCTTTACCATGCGGTCCACATGTCATCTTCGTTAAGAAGATGGATGGGTCAATGCTCTATTTCATTGATTATCGTTATCTCAACAAGATCACAATAAGGATTAGGTATCCTCTTCAATGGATTGATGAATTGTTAGATAATATATGCTGATCCCAATAATTCCTTAAGGAGGATATTTGGTTGGGATATTATGAAGTAAGGGTTAAAAAGAAAGATATTCCCAATACCTCTTTCCATACAAGGTTTAAGCATTATGAGTTTATTGTAATGTCATTATAACTCAATAATGATCTAGAAATCATTAAGGTTTTCATTAATATATCCTTTAGAGTTTTCATTGATATATTTTTTGTATTTTTTATAGATGATATTCTAATATTCTCCACAACCAAGGAGGATCATAAGGAACATCCGAGCAATGTGCTAAAGACCTTGTGAAAGAAAAGTCTTTATGCAATGTACAAAAATTGTGTACTCTAGTTAAATTAATTATCATTCATGGGGAATATCATCACAAGAAATGGGATATTTTTGGACCCTTCAAAAAAAGAAGAAATCAAAGGATGGTCAAGGCCAACATATATGAAAGTTATCCATATATTCATTGGATTTTCCATGTACTATCATCAATTTGTGAGAAATTTTCCATGATTTTCATACACTGTATCCAATATTACATGGAATGGAGTCATGTTTTATTAGAATGATTAATGTGAGGAGAGCTTCAGGGATGTGAAAAAATAGGTTTATCACTGCACCTACTACCACACTGTACAAAAGTGTAGAACATTTTTTGGTATCTGGTAATGATTCACATTAGGTATTGAGATTTGTGTCAATGAAAAATAATAAATTGATAGCCTATACCTCAATGAAATTTAATTTTTATGACCAAAAATATCCAGTTCAAGATCTAGAATTGGTTTTTGTAATCTTACCTTTTAAAATCTTGATTCATTATCTCTTTGGGGAGAATTGTGAAATATATATGAATCGCAAAAGCCTCTAGTATATATTCACATAGAAAGTGTGGAAAAAGCACTAATGAAAATGGATTGATATAGTCATGGACTATGACTACTCAATCCAATACCATCCTGGAAAAGAGAAAAATGTGTTAGATTCTCTAAGTAGAAATGATCGAGAAATTATATCATTAATGGAAATTGAGAAGGATCCAGTCTTCTTAGACATGAAAAAGGATGGACATGGGAATCATAAGGGAAAGAACATAATCATTCATTTCTCAAATGATTTCTCAAAAATCCCTTCTGGATAGGATAATGTATGTTCAATGAGTTTTTCTGGGAATTAGAAATAAAGTGGAGACTATAAGAAAAGGTAAATCCTTATTGTTCTATGTTAATGAAGTGGGAGTTTTGAGATTTTAGTCAGGACTACTTGTACCACCAAATCCGAAGTTAGATATAGATATATTAAATTATTCATATAGTTTTACATTCTCCATTCATCTAGGAATCGCAATGATGTATCGACATCTCATAGAGCACTATTTTTGGGACAATATGAAGAAGGGGATCATGGAATATACATCATGATATCTTGTATGTCAATAAGTGAAGGTAGAAATGAAAAAATAAATAAATGGGAAGATAAAAAATAAAAATACCTTAATTTAAATGGGAAAACATCGCCATGTAATTTTTCACTAGTCATATAAATACATCAAGATGAAATAATGGTATATGGGTTGTGTTGGATCATCTTATGAAGACTGGTCACTTCATTGAAATTCAAGAGGACTTCTGACTTGATCAACATGCAATGATATACATGAGAGCACTGGTGAGGTTTCATGGAACACCACTATCGATTGTATCTGATTGAGATCTAAGATTTACCTCTATGTTCTTGAGGAGTATCCAACTTACTTTAAATATAGAGTTGAACTTCAGAATAACCTATCACCCTCAAACTAATGGGAAATCTGAGAAAAATATCTATAAACATCAGGACATCTTTATAACATAATCAATTGACTCTAAAAAGTGTATGGGATCAACATCCTCCTCTATTCAAGTTCTCATACAATAATAGTTTCCACTAAATAATCCAAAGAGATCCCTACAAATCCCATTATGGGAAGAAGGGAAGAATACATACATTCTTGGATGATGTTGGGGAATGGAAACTTCTAGGTGTATAAATGGTAAAAGAAATGTTGTAAATAGTCAAGACCAGTCGGAATCACATCAAGGCTGATCACTGCCAAAAAATAAGCTATGATGATAATCATCGATGTTACCTAGAGTTTGAAGTTGGAGATAAGATTTTCCTGCAAAAATATCCATGGAATAAATTCATGAGATTTGGGAATAAGGGAGATCTTAATCCAAGATGCATCGGTCCCTTTGAGATCCATGATTGGATCAGAGTGGTGGCCTATCGAGTAGCACTCCCACCTGACCTATAAAATGTACATGACAAGTTCCACATATCACTTTTAAGGAAGTAAAACCAGAACCCTCATGTGTAATCAATCTAGATGTGGTACCATTAGAGAATGATCTTTCCTATGAGTAGAATCCGGTGAACGTATTAGATCATAGAGAAAAAGTTATACAAAATAAGAAAATTCACTTGGATCAAAGTGCTATATAGAAACCAAAATTTCAAAGAACATATGTGGGAGCCAGGGGAGGTGATGAAATAGAAATACAACATCTATTTTTATGTGGGAAATGAAAATTTTTAAGGTGAAATTTTCTGAAGCGGGGAAGAGTGTAATGGAATAAACTTTTATAAATGGAGTTACCCGTGTGATTTATTTAAATGTTTTATTATAAATTTTGGATATAAAAACCACATGAACATAGTTAGTTTTTTTATATCCTATCAGATTTAAAATTCCATTATGTATTAGTACTATTGATAATATAGTAATTGAGTAGTGATCATTTAAATAGTGTAAATATAGGGTTTTAACAAATCCAATTAATATAGAAATGGGAGTGATGGCCTCAACTAGTTGGATTGTACCCTACGAAGCCCACTTGTTGAAGCATATAAGGGAGATAAAATCAATGGGCATCTCCCTTGACCTTTCCCAACCTGAGATCATACAACTTAAGCTTGAGAAAATCCATTTACGAGATTTGTTCAAGTTCATCGAGATCATGGCCCAAACCACATATGCCAAACCACCCCATGAAAGTATCATTGTATCACACCTTACCCTTAGGAAGTTAGTTGGTGTATTGAAGGGATATATTTTCAGACCCTATAAATATGATTATGTACATTATTTTCAATAGAATAATGTTTATATTTATATATTATTATTGTTTCTTTATATATAATTTTAATTTTGATATAATAAAAGATAAGTGGTATTTTTGGGTAATATTAAAATTCAATTAATACATTTATTTTCATGAATTAATGGATGTTTAAAATAAATAATATTTTAATAAAATATTATTATTAAATTATTTTTATTAAATATAAATAATTATACAATTTTTTAAAGTCAAATTTACTTTTATAAGGGTTCAAAAAACATTATTAAAAAACCTAAAAATTATCAATAAAGGTAAATTATTATTTTAAAAGTAAAAATTCACATATTTAAAAAATTATTCAGATAAAATAAATATTATTTTCAGAATCTTAATTTAGAAATTATCTAAATTATAATTTTTTATAATTTCCTAAGATAGTTGAATTTTCGAGTAAAAATTAAATAGCATATAAATATATGGTATGTATTATGGTATCACTATGAACCAATGGTGATGTAATAAATACTATAAAGGTTATCCATTAAAGTATATATTTTTCCCTTTAAAATATTGTGATTTTAGGTTTATTACATTAATTTTAGGCCACCTTTAGGAATCCTCCAAAACCTATAATATATTTTACAGTTTTAAAATAATTTATTTAGTATTATGACTCAACTCCAAATCAACAAGGGTATTATTTTAATAATTTCAACCCTTGTAATTATAAAATAATGAAAGAACCCCACTTTTGAAGAAACAATGGTCAAAAACTGTGTTTGGGCTTGTGTTTTTTTTGGCTATTTTATTAAATAGATTTCAAAACCTATGTTTGGGGAATAATAATGAACATCCCTCTCTTTTCCTATATAATCCTCCCAAGATCCCATTTATCATCACTCAAAATGCTTGGCGAATTTCCTTAGTCTTCCCTATCCTCTCCAAAATCCTCCCAAGGTTCAACCAAACTCTCAAGAAGCTACTAGCAAGTATTCTGAATCACACTCTCAAGGTAACAGATCCTCACCATATCCACTTTATTCTAGTTTATTCATTATCTTATTCCTTCGGTTTATAATTCATAATGATGGGATATGTTTTTACATGTCCTTATCACTTTCGATTTGATTCCCAAATGATGATAGGCCCCTTTATATCTCATCAACCCATTTTATGAAACTTTAAGTAACATCGTTATGCTACTAAAATTTCACCATGCTTTTTCATGCCAAACAATTGTGTAGTCACTATGGGAATAATAGCATTTTGCGACGGGCTATTTGCGACGGGATTAATTCTCGCCGCAAATAGTCTATCCCAGAGGTTATTTGTGACGGGGGGTTCGACCCATCCCACATAACTGGTTATTTGCAACGGGATTTGGGGTCCCATCACAAAAAGTAAGGCGCGGTTTGGCACGGTCTGCATGCCAAAGCGCGGGAATATTATTAGCGACTGGGGGATTCACCCGTCGCAAATAGTACGTTGGTCGGAGGGTATTTGCGACGGGGCCAGTCGCAAATAACGGCGGCGGTAAATAGGTTTTTTTTGACGTGATGTTGTGTCGTCGCAAAAAGTGTGTCGGCAGGAAACTATTTACGACAGGTCCCATCGTAAATAGCCTTTTAACCACCGACAGTAATTAATGCGGGAAAATGTATTTGCGATGGGTATCTCGTCGCAAATAGTACCATGACAACTAATCTATCCTATATATACCCCCTTCCGTTTTTCTTTCTCTTCCCCTCAATTCTAACTTTTTATCTCTCTCTAAACTCTATTTTTAGAGTGAAAGTTTATCTAAGTTAGTTTTTTACAAAGAAGTTCTGAAGTCGTCTACATCAATAGAAGATCAAGTTTAAATGTATTTATATTTTATATAATTAAGTATTTATTTCATTTTTTATTTTAATTATAATTATTGTTGATTAGTGGTAATTAAATTAGATTTAAATTGTTTTGTTATCAGTATTTATTTGTAATAATAATTTGAAATTATTAGTAATAATTCTTAATAATTAGTAATAATTAATAATTCTTAATAATTAGTAATAATTAATAATTAGTAATAATTAGTAATTAGTAATAATTAATAATTAGTAATAATTAATAATTATTAATGAAAATTAGTATTATATATAAATAATTGGCAGTAATTAGTAATTAGTAATTGTAAATTGTAGTTATTAATAGCAACTAACGCTAATTAGTAATAATTACGGGTAATTAGTAATAATTAAGGGTAATTAGTGATAATTAGGGGTAATTAGTAATAATAAAGGGTAATTAGTAATAATTAGGGGTAATTAGAAATAATTAAGGGTAATTAGTAATAATTAGGGTTAATTAGTAATAATTAGGGGTAATTAGTAATAATTAGGGGTAATTAGTAATAAATAGGGGTAATTAGTAATAATTAGAAAAAAATACTAAAAAATACTAAAAAATACTAAAAATTAGTAATAATTACGAATAATTACTAATAAATACTAATAAATACTAATAAATACTAATAAATACTAATAAATACTAATATATACTAATAAATATTAATAATTAATAATAAATACTAATAAATACTAATAATTAGAAAGAAATACTAATAAATAGTAATAATTATTAAAAATAAGTAATAATTAGTAATAATTAGTAATAATTACTTATAATTAGTAATAAATACTAATAAATACAAATTATTAGTAATAATTTGTAATAAATACTAATAATTAGTAATAATTAGTAACAATTAGTAATAATTAGTCATAATTAGTCATAATTAGTAATAATTAGCCATATTTAGTCATAATTAGTCATAAAAAGGAATAAATAGTAATAAATAAGAATAAATAGGAATAAATAGGAATAATTAGTAATAATTAGTAATAAATAGGATTAAATAGGATTAAATAGGAATAAATAGTAATAATTGGGAATGAATAGGAATAATTAGGAATAAATAGGAAAAAATAGTAAAAAATAGTAAAAAATAGTAATAAATAACAATAAATAGTAATAAATATTAATAAATAGTAATAAATAGTAATAAAAAGTAATAAATAGTAAAAAATAGCAATAAATAGTAATAAATAGTAACAAATAGTAATAAATAGTAATAAATAGTAATAATTTGTAATAATTTGTAATAAATAGTAATAAATATTAATAATTAGTAATAATTAGTAAAATTTTGTAAAAATTAGTAATAATTAGTAATATTTTGTAATAATTAGTAATAATTAGTAATAATTAGTTATAATTAGTAATAAATAGTAATAAATAGTAATAAATAGTAATAAATAGTAATAAATAGTAATAAATCGTAATAAATTGTAATATTTAGTAATAAATAGTAATAAAAAGCAATAAATAGCAATAATTAGTAATAATTAGTAATAATTAGTAATAATTAGTAATAATTTGTAATAATTTGTAATAATTTGTAAAAATTAGTAATAATTATAAATAATTTGGAATAATTAGGAATAATTAGGAATAATTGGGAACAATTAAGAACAATTAAGAATAATTAGTAATAATTAGGAACAATTAGGAACATTTTGGAATAATTAGTAATAATTAAGAATAATTCGGAATAATTCGGAATAATTAGGAATAATTAGGAATAATTAGGAATAGTTAGGAATAATTAGGAATAAATTGGATTAAATTAGAATAAATTGGAATAAATTAGAATAAATTGGAATAAATTGGAATAAATTGGAATCACAATAAATAGCAATAAATAGCAATCAAAATATATAGAAATCACAATAAATTGAAATAAATAGCAATCGCAATAAATATCAATAAATATAAATCGCAATAAATAGGAATAAATAACAATCACAGTAAATAGAAATAAATAGTAATCTTAATAAATATCAATAAATAGAAATCACAATAAATATCAATAAATAGAAATCGTAATAAATTCCAATAAATAGAAATCTCAATAAATATCAATAAATAGCAATCGCAATAAATATCAATAAATAACAATCATAATAAATATAAATAAATAAAAATCATAATAAATATCAATAAATAGCAATTACAATAAATATCAATAAATATAAATCGCAATAAATATCAATAAATAGAAATCGAAATAAATAATAATTTTAATAAATATGAATATATAACTATAAATAACAATTGCAACAAATAGAAATTGAAATAAATAAGAATAAATAGGAATAAAATCAATTGCAATAAATAGGAATAAATAGGAATATAATGAATTATAATAAATAGGAATAAATAAGAATAACTTCTAATAACATGGAACAATTTCCAATGGATTGGAGGCACTCCTTTTGCTCGATGACTCTTATCCTTTCAACTTTCAGCGACTCAAAACATTATGAATAGTATGATTCTACGTATGCATATCCAATCTCGTATGCACGAGTTTGAATATGCATTTGTAGGAACACATTTTTATAATGTTTTCACGCGGTGACAGTTGGAAGAAGATGATTCATTGATGAAAAGGGGGCTCTTTTGTCTGACGACTCATTTACTTGCAACTTTCTCATACTGAAATCACAATGAAGAATCTACTCGAAGGTACTCTTATAACTTCTCGTATGCATGAGAATGAATATGCATACCTCTGAGCAGATTCATCATTGTGATTTCCGTGTGAGAAAGTTTCAAGTAAATGAGCCGTTAGACAAAAGTGTAGACGTCAATCCACTAAAAATTGTGTCGCCCGTAAATAATGGAAATTATTAAGAAGTAGTTGTAATTATTTATCATCTTTTTTCAAATAGTGCTTTTATAATTTCAAATTATTCAAAAATAAGAATGATTTTATATTTTTTAGAAAAATATGGAACAAGGAAGTCGACAATAATAATTATTAGACGATCGCACTTGGGTAAATCAACATAGAAGTCAAAACGGATCTAGTTTAAAACCATTATATATTGAGGGTGTTGAAATATTTTTATCATTTGCATAATCAAAACCAGAATATGTTTCAAAAGGCACAATAAACTTTCCTTGTAAAAAATGTGCTCTGAGAATGTTTGACACATTTTACAAGGTTGGGGAACATCTCTTGGGGTTTGGTTTTCATCAAAATTGTGTTTTTTGGTATCAACACGGTGAAAACAATTCTAGAGAAGATACTAATAAATTTACTCCGGATCCATCATGGTTTCAAAATTTAGTACATGATGTTGCAGGTCCACCTGTTCAACAAACTGAAACTCAAGATGATATTGTTTTCACTCATGATTTGGAACCATCCAAATTTTATGAGTTATTGAGATCTGTTGAGGATGCATTATATCCTGGTTGCAAGATAAGAAAATTAGAAGCAGTTGTAAAATTTATGGCTATTAAATCAGATAATTCAATGTCAAACAATTGTTTTGATCAGATATTTTCTTTGGTTAAAACACTATTACTTGAATAAAACGTGTTACTTGCAAATTAATATGAGAGCAAGTGGCTGGTTCGTAATCTGGGTCTTAGTTATCGGAAGATTCATGCATGTACAAACGACTGCATCTTATATTCTGGTGAAAATGAGTCATTGGATTGTTTTCCCACATGTGGACAATCGAGGTATAAGGAAGCTCAACCAGGGAAGACTGGATCGATTCCTATAAAACAGTTGAGATATTTCCCCCTTACACCCAGGTTGCGGCATTTATTTATGTCTCAGAACACAACGTCAATGATGTCATGGAACAAAACCAAGATTTGAACCAATAAAAGCTTTATTCATTCATCTGATGGCGATTTATAGAAACATTTTGACCGTATGCATCTGTCTTTTTCTTTAAAAGCCCGAAACGCGCGATTTAGTCTTTCTATTGACGGTTTCTACCTATTTGGTTCTTATGGTAGTCAGTATTCATGTTGGCCTATCTTTATAACTCTGTACAATTTACCTCCATTGATGCTGATGAAGGATCCGTATATCTTTTTGACCTTATTAATCCCAGGACATCTGAAAAAGAATATTGATTTTTATTTGAAACCAATGATTGATGAGTTAAATTCGTTGTGGAGTAATGGTGTTAGTACATATGATGTGGTTGTGAAAATAAATTTCATATTAGAAGTTGTATTGATGTGGATGATTAGTGACTTTCTGACATATGTCATGTTATATGGCTGGAGTACACATGGTCTGAAATCATGTCCTTACTATAGGAAAGACAACAAAGCCTTTATGCTCATCAATGGAAAAAAACCTTTCAATTTTGACTGTCATCATAGATTTCTTCCAACCGATTATCCTTTTCGGAGGAACAAATCTCATTTTAGAAAAGGTACGATTGAAATGGATAATCCTACAAAAATGATCTTAGGTACATAGTTAAAATCTGTTGTATTTTCATTACCTTTCATCACATTTGGGCCAACATTAAACCAGTAGAAAATTCATGGCTTTGGGAAAGAAAATGATTAGATAAAATGAAGAATTTTTTGGGATCTTCCATATTAGTCTGATTTTTTGGTCCACCAAATATTGGATGTCAAGCATACTAAGAAGAATTATTTTGATAATTTATTTCATACAGTTTGGGATACACTAGGTAAGACCAAAGATACTATAAAGGCATGACTAGATCTTTTGAAAATTTGTAGGCTACCAAAACTTGAACTCTTTGAAAATTTCAGATCATAGAGATTAATGAAGCCAAAAGTATCTTATACATTGTCCAAAGAGAGTCACTTATTATTTTGGCAGTGGATTGCAGATTTGAGACTTCCAGATGGATATGCATCCAATTTGGGCAGATGTGTTAAGAATGGTTATATTACTGGATTAAAAATTCATGTTTTTCATGTTATAATGGAATGACTTATGCAAATTGTATTCATAGGTTTGTTAAATTCTATGATTTGGTATTTGATAAAAAACATATCATATTTTTTGAGACATTTTTGCAACGAAAACATACTATGATGTGCTAGGAAAACTGGAGGAAGATGTTGATGTAATTATATGTAAATTGGAAAAAATAATTTCGCCGGCTTTCTTTGACTCAATGGAACATCTGATATTAAATTTTCCACATGAAGATAAATATGGAGGTCTAGTACAGTTTCGATGGATGTACCCATTCAAGAGATACATGAAAAAATTGAAGAAAAAAGTATATAGCAAAGCATCAGTTGAAGGCTCAATTGCTGAAACTTATTTGCAATTGGAAATTTCTTTTTTTTTGCTCTCATTATTTTGAATCTGAATATCACTCAAAATACAACCACATGGGAAGGAACGAGAGGAATGTTAATAAAGAAATGGAAAATCAAATATCAGTTTTTAATTAGACAAATCTTGGCTTCGGTGGAGTTCATGAACGATGGCTTTTAGATGATGAACATCATAGAGCTCATACATATGTTCTACTCAACTGTGATTAAATGACATCATTTATACTGTGAATGCTTCTATCAGTTATACTATAATTTATGTTACAGCATGTAAAATTATTTTATTTATAGGTTATATGATAATCATATCAAGAAACAAATTACACAAATTACAGCAGCTGCTATTGAAGAATGCAGACAAAAAAATTCTCAATGGTTTCAAAAACTGGTAACATGAATTATTGATGGTTTAATATCAATTCTATTTTTTATTTATTATATTTATAATTGTTTTAAAAAATTTCAGGTGTCTCAACATGTTGATTAAATTGATAAGAGACTGTGTATATTGAGTAACCCATCATCCAAAATAGTTAAATCATATAATACATATGTGGTGAATGGTTTTTGATTTCATACACGTGCATATGGGGAATCAAAAAAAAAACAATGAAAAATGGATTTTTCTTGAGAGGATCGCATCACAGAGAAACTGAAATTGACTTTTAAGGTATTCTGGATGAAAATATTGAGCTATGTTATCTAGGAAAGAATTGCATAATTATGTTTAAATGTCGGTGGTTAGATACGGAGAAAGGATTGCATGTTCATCTGAATCATGCAATCATCGATATTAAAGATAAAAGTATTCTTACTGTAAATGAACCATTTTTACTGGCTCAACTGGCACATCAAATTTATTATCTGAAGTATTGTGCTACTTCAAGAGACTTGAGTGATTGGTGGAGCATAATAAAAATGAAATCTTGGGAAAATCAGTTTACTCAAACTGCATTTGGTTCCACTGAAGTAGAAAGAATTGAAAATTTTCAAGAGACTACTCAAAATACATCTTTTTCATAAAGAGACGTGAATATCGATGATGACACTCCACAATTAAGGATCAATGGTGACAAAGATGTTAATTATGTTACAAATGAATTTGAAATCACAAGAGATGATGAAACTGAAACTCATATGGATATTTATGATGCTGAGGAGGAATATGAAGACATTGACATCGTTAGATATGAATATGATGATGAAGGTGAACATTGAAACAATTAAATTCTGGTTGTAATCATAACTAATATATATATATATATAATAGTTATTTTCAACTATCTTCTAAAAACAATCAATTTGTGTTTCAGATGGACCCCGGTCTATTTCACGAGTTGCAGGAGGCTGAGCTACCTTTGGATGAGGGGGATTTTGGATCATCTAACCCACAGCCTACTGGCGGTTTAGGGGGTACGTGGAGGGGGTGTGGTCTTGCACGACTGATGATTCTGACCCTATCCCCGAGCGACATCCACATCTTGGTTTCGATCTACGCACATGGAGGTATGATAACCAGTATATTTTAGTTAGCTTTCATTAATTTATTTATATATATATATATATTAATTGTTTGATTATTTATTTCTTTTTCATAGTTTTAAGCATGTAGTTGTTTGATTGGGGAGTGCTATCTTGCACAATTATTTTTCTCAGACATAGATCACATGGGAACATATTTCCATTTATGTGCGGCTCGACATGTTCAATCATTGGTTGGTATGTAAATAAATAATATTTATTTTGAAATTTATTTTATTAATAACTTGATATTATAAATTATTTTTAGGGTTTATGGTATCACTTTGATGATAGCATTTGTGACGCTATCCACACAGCATGGAGGGTGTCTATGCATGACCATTTCTGTCTGTTTTTGCACAATTTGAGAATAATGACCATTAAGAAAGCAGGAGTGACAGAATTTGATGATTCGTGTAGAGTCCACTGACCAGAGAACATTTCATCTCATGTTTGGGATGTATTATTTTTACACTGGTTGGGTGGTGGATTTCAGAGGAGATCTTCAGTGGGTCGGCTGAACCGGGGGAGATAAGAGGTGAAGCATCGAGCTGGTAGCCGTACATTTAGTACGCATAGAGAGCATCTGCTAAGTATTTTTTTAAATATATTATAGAAATTTAAATATAAATAGTTTATTTTATATTTCTATAGGCAGTCGAGCATCCCAATATTACAGAGCACAACGTTTAGCAGAGGATGTATAGTGATCTAGCCACTAGAGAGATTAGAATTGTTCGCCAGCGTCAGATTGTGGTTAGTATTATTTTTTCAGTTTTATAATTAACTGCATATAATGTTTTCACAATTATAATTTCAAATTGGAATTGAAGGAGTCATATGAGGCTGAAAACTCTCAGACACAGGCTAAGAGTCAGGACAAGATGACTAATCCGACTAGTGCCCACAATTTTGATGATGTGACATGGATGCAGGCGACTCAATATGGCTTTGAGAAGGGCCGAGTAGTTGGTATCGACTCTCATTTTACTCCTGGTACTTATTATGGTACTACTGCGATGTCGGCATCCGGCTCGAGAGGAGCTTATGGAGAGTCATCATCCTCTACCTCAAAGTATCAGGAGAAGTTGTGATCTCAGACTGAGCTTATAGATTTTGCAGAAACAACATGAAGAGATACATCAACATCAGCAGCAATTGCATGAGGAGGATATGCATCGATGGCAGTAGCAGTAGTAGAATCACGAGAAGATGGAGTACATGCGATGTCAGACTCATAGTTTAGGGATGGAGTTTCCTTCATCATCTCCTATAGCTCATCCACCTCCTCTAGAAGACAACCCCCAGTGATTTTTTATGTTAAAGACATTTAAATTCAAGATTTATTGTAATATAAACTATTTAAAGTTTCTATATTTTATATTGGTGCCAATATTGCAGAATTTAATTTTTTTTATTTTTAATATTTTTTTATTTATTATTAGTATTTTATTTTTTAATATTTGTTTATTTTACTAATAATCATAATACTATTTTATGATTTTTTAATATTTTTTTGAGAATATAGAGAATTTTTTTTTTTTTAATAATATTAATATTATTTTGTTATCAATCATAATTTTATTAAATATATATTTTTTACTTTGTTTAGTATTTGCGATGGGACTTGTTGTGACGGGAGACCGTTGCAAATAGTTTAAATATATATTTTTTTAAAAGTATTTGTGATGGGCATGTCATCCCGTCGCAAATAGTATTTGCGATGGGCCCGTCACAAAAGGTTTTTATATTTAATGTATATAAATGGAGACTTATTTGCGACAGGGAACTTCCCTGTTGGAAAAAGTATTTTCGATGGGCCCGTCACAAAATGTTTATTTATATATAATATATATAATTGGAGAGTTATTTGTGATGCTGTTTTCAGCAACAGGCTATTTTCGATGGGGCCCTGTCACTAAAGCTTATTTGCAATGGGATCTTATTGCAAATAGACCTTCACAAATACCTCTAATTCTAGTAGTGAGTGAATACCCATTCTCATTTCCTATCTAGGGTCTTCACCTTTATGCACTTATAATTAACTATTGGGGACTTAAATGTATTTATTCCACACTCCTTGTAACACCCCGAGCTTCCACAATACGCTTCTCATTCAATAATGCAATAGCTTGCATTGTACGCAACTTCGAGTTCTAAAACACCGCGACTAATCAAAGTAGCTGTTATGAATAGTAATAACCACTTTTTAAAATTATAGAAATTTTATATTTCAAAATGGACTTCATTTTTGAATTCGTAATATCGAAATTAGCCTATGTTGAATTTTTGGTATTTTTCTGAGAACTTCTAATTTTTTATGAATAGTGAAAAATACTTAAAAAAACTTTTTTAATCAAAATAATTTATGGTGATAAATTATACTATTTAGTGGTTTTAAAGTATAATTAGAATATATTTTTACAATTTTATCCAATGGTGGTCATTAAAATTAATTTAACATTGAAATTGGACATAAACAATTGCCAATCTTTTGATATAAATTGTTTCTTAAAAACACGCTATTTGTCGTAACAGAGGGAATTAATTATAAAATTAATTAATGCAACTTATATGTTTGTAATTTTTTAAAATAGACATCATTTTTGAATTCGGAATATCAATTATAGCTTAGGGTGAAATTTTGGCCTTGTTCTGAAAAACTTCAATTTTTGATGAATAGTGAAACCACTAAGTGGTAGTTAAATAACTGATTTTTCGTTTAAATGAAATATCACCACTTCTGTGATTTGATTTTCAAAAATCCGACATACATGGTTGTCATTAAGAAGTAAAATGTGGTTCAATGAGATTAAAATAATTTTTTGGTGAATAGTAACTTTTATGTTCTTAATCGCGATTAGAGGTAATTAGTGTAGTTTAAGGTAAAAATAATGCTTTAATAATATGAGATGAGCTTGATACTTGTCCTAATCCTATTGGATGAGTCATGTCCGACCAAGACAACCCATGGGTCAACTTGGAGACCCCATGGAGCCACTTTAGTTGGAAAATGACATTAATATATATTTATTTAATGTTAAAATTAAATTGACACAAACATGAGTTGTTTTACTAAAACAGTTTTTAAGTGGGGTTACCCAAGTCCAAATTTTGATTATAAATATTCATTAGAAAGATAAAACGATTTACTACATCATAGTATTTTTTTAATAATTTTTAGACATTAAATAAATTAAATTATTTATGACATCATTAGGATGCAGTGATGACCTCATTATTTAACGATTTAAATAAAATGAGAAGATAATGCAAAAGCCAAAGCTTACACTTGTCCAAAGCCTATTGGATGAGGAGATTTCGAACCCTTATCATCTTAGCCACAAATTATATAAGTGTGGGACCTTTATAATCCGAAACTCATTGTGTAATAATGTAACATTTCAATCTTTCTAAAAGAGCCCCTCCTCTCCACTTATAAAAGGCCCCCACCTCTCCCACCTTATTCACACCTTCAAGACATTTGGCTCGGCCAACCTCTGCCCAAATACTCTCCCAACATCCACCTATTACTCCTAGAAGCCTCAATTTGTGAAGAACTCTTCTCAAGGAAGCCTTTGGCTCGAATCAAAAAGAGTTACCCGATTTTAAGGTAATGTCTTCTCTAATGTTGTTTTGTTTTATTTTTCTTCTCCAACCCCCTAAACTCTTTTTATTCATTACTTTTGTAACAACACCAGTATCCTAAATATACTAGGATGTTGTTATAAGAAGGATTAGAGCTACACTTACACACACCTACATCTAATGGTTAAAGAACATACGGTTTCTGTGGATGGCGAATTTCTGCCTCACGAAACGATGATTGTTCAACACTCAGATAACACCTTCAAAGGTGGCCATTAAGATGTCACTATTTTTATATATGATATATAATATGTTTATGTTTTACTTATGATTATTTATTTCTCATTTATGGCATACTTTATGATTTCCATTATGGGTAAAATGTGATAATTTCATTTTAGGAAGTGCGGACTACCGCCCCCTCAAAGTGATTTGAATCGTTAATGCCATATGTGGGATGTATAAAGGATGAAGAAAATGGTATTATACACTATATTATACTGGAATTATATTATACATTTATATCATTATGATTTAGTTCCATTAAATATGAAATTGAAATGAAAGTAGCGTTCATGCGTACGTACGGCTTACCGTCTCCATGAACGGTGCATTTCATTTCTTACCTCTAAATGTTACGTAATATTATAAATGAATGTATATAATGGATATATAAGATATATATGACATCTAAATCATGAATATAATTCTGGATATAATGTATATTCTACCACATGAACAACTTGTAATTATAAGAAGTTTATTGTTGACTCAAGTTACCAAAGATCGACAAAACGACCGTTATTAACTTAAATAATTACATAATGTTCATAACATTGTAATAAGTGATATAAAAAGGATAATGAAATTTAAAATGGTTCTTAATAAGGTAGATATTAACTCTAGTTTATTATTCAGGAGGTTAAAGAACGGTTGAGTCAAGTCGGACACAAGGTAAGGGAACTTCTTAACCCAATTTCCATTCTCTGGGTCAATCTCCTACATTCCAATTATGTCATGATATTATTATGTATTATTTTGTATTTTTACTTTCTTTATGTGTACCTATAGTGAATACACATAATAGATCTATTTTATTTTAAAAATGATCTTTTTAAGGACTTCGTCTCAATCTCCTTTCATTGAGTCATATTTGGTTTTATACACAACTTTCTTTTATACGGTGTATAAACCCCTTTGACTTTGACGTTTATTCAAAAGGAATATTTTTTATACAAATCATTTTACTAAACGACAAAAAGAGAATGTTTTTCTTTCCGTACTTATGCGGCGACAACGACTTCTCCGCCGCCGTGACCATTATTTGAGTTTCAGCTTCCTCTATAAGCCATCATTTTTTTAATGAAAAATAAATACAAAGTTTTAACTTTCTTTTATTTTGGTATTGAAAATGGTTTTTAAAGCGTTTTTATTATATCAATGTGTTGTATTTATATCATGTGGTTGAAATGTGGAAATGTTATGTTTCCTTTATGCGTGTTTTATGAGATACGATTATGTTATGGTTTATGATATGTTTAAACCTATTCATATGAGGAATGCATTGGACTTAATAAGTGACGGGTGGAGCCCGCTATAGCTCCTCGATGCATCGGCAGGTCTCATGAGACAAACTAGTGTCTTGGAACGAGACCTTGACAAAATATTATTTGTGGTCTTGGAACGAGGCCTTGACTATGTGGTTATGATAGTCTGGCATTATGCATTCCATCATTATGAAAGTGGTTATTGATATTGCATGTGATTATTCGACCAGTAGAATATCCATGTGAAGAAGTGAATGGCATTATCTCATTTTACTTTTGTCATATTATGTTGATGTTCAAGTTTAAAAGGCTTTTGTTTTAGTTATACATTGCCTTAAAGTTTTATGTTTATTTATGAAAGCTTCCGTAATATTGTTATCCTTACTGAGCATCTGAGCTCACCCCTTTCAATGTTTTAATATTTTCCAGGATGTGAAGAAGTATTTTATGAATGACCTGTAGGGATAGTCAGAAGAGGATATGATTGTGGACTATGAAGACCATGTTATTGTAGTTTGTTTACTTTTTGATGTAATGAAAGACTTTTGAATGTATCTAGTGTTTCCAAGTCTACTAAACTAATCGGTCTTTCGAGACTTGATCTTTTGTGATCATGCCAATGTTACGAAGTAATGCACCGGCTCTGGGTAGCTGGGGTCGGGGCTTTACAGTTGGTATCAGAGGCAGTTTAGTACTAACCTTGGAAGCTAGATTTCGATAAACTCTGATTAGAGCACGTAGACCTAAGATGAACTTTGAGGATTAGTATAGAAGAACTTCCTAGAATTATGGTATTGTAGAGATTTTGTGAGTTTTCCGAGCAATACATCCCTGTCTGGATACGAGAAGGTAGAGGCGGCTCTGGCACAGATGTACCTAGGGGTAAAACCCGAAAACACCGCTTTGAGCTAGACTCGAACGGGAACTGGTGCACGAAAGCGGGCCTTGCTGCACTCTTGGTTACGACACTCCCGGGGGATATGCTTAGGATAATTCTAGTTTTCTTTACAAACCACTATGAACGGTTATGAGTATATACTTCCTCAAAGAAAACCTTTTTATGATTATGGATTATATCCATAAATAGTTCAATTTATGTAAAGTGTTTTACAATTATGGAATTATGTATTTTAATTCATAAACTAATCTAGTTTATGCCATTGTTTTGAAATGGCGCCTAGTGGAAGGAATGGAAACCGTATCAATGCACGCACTCCGTGTAAGGATTTCCCTCCTGCTCAAGATAATTATTGTGGATCTGGAGATACAACTGGTGCTGATCAACTTATTACCATACTGGGAAAACTCACTCAGGTTTTGAATAATAACCTTACTCGTATGAAGCACCCTGATCCGCAACGTGGAGGATCAATGCTAGATCGTTTCATGAGACAACAACCACCAACCTTCAATGGGGGTACAAATCCGTTAGTATCTGAGCAATGGATAAAATCCTTAGAGAAAATATTTCATGCCTTGGGGAGTAGTGAAAGGGAGAAGGTTGTCATGGAAGTTTACCGCCTTACTGGAGATGCCGATCAGTGGTGGTCGCTAATTCAAAACACAAAGGAAGATGATGACGTATCGAATATGTAATAGAGGGAGTTCAAGGATCTTTTCTTAGAAAAATACTTTCCACGTGACCATCGAGCAGATATGGAAAGGCAATTTCTGAGTCTGAGGCAGAAGGAGGATGAGAATGTCCCAAAGTATGAGGCTAACTTTACAAGGTTAGCGAGGCATGCTGCCGATTATATACGTAACCCAAGGAGTAAGATTGATCGTTTCTTTGATGGGTTAAAACCATTTCTCCGTCGAGATTTAGTATCACAATACTTCTCATCATATGAAGATATTGTCTCGTGTGCTATCAAGACAGAAAAGGAATTCTCTAAGTCTTATGACAACAAAGTAAAGCCAGAGAAGAAGAGAACGGGGGAACAAGAGACAGATAAAGGGAAAAAGGGAAAGAAGGATTTTCCATTATGTGATAATTGTGGGAAGAATCACACTGGTACTTGCCTAAAAGGAATGGGAGTTTGTTATAAATGTGGAGAAAAGGGTCACCAGGCTCGTGATTGCAAGGGAAAGAAAGAGGCTATCAAAGTTGAATGATATAATTGTAGAGAAATGGGTCATTATGCAAATGAATGTCCTAAGCGTCAGGGAAACTTACCTCAGAAAAGGCCAAGGGATCAAGGACAATCTTATGCTATTACTACATTTGATGCAGAATAATTAATGTATTGGTGCTTTTGGACTCATGGATTATATTCTGGTTATTATAATAATGTGATATATATATAAGGATTGTACTGCAGTACTTGTTGTTTCAGTAAGGCTTTAATATGATTAAGGGAATCATATTTTTAGTATGTGACAATAATAGAAACTTTACTTTGTTTGGGGAATCTGATAAATTGATTTTGGAATTAAGAGACCTTTTAGAGAAAGTCTGGACATAGGTATTTTGGATAACTATAAAGGTTGGAGTGGATTAAGTTGATCTTTGGATAAGTAATGTTTAAGGTTAAAAAATTTATGAAGATTATTTTTGGAATATTATGATACTATAGTTTTAGGAAAAGGACAACCTGCAGGGTGGGGAATAACCCGTCGCGTCGGACAAAGCTGCAGGAATCGAACCCACAACCATAGTGTGAAAAGCCTTTATTTCCTACCACTAGCCTACAGGAAGTCCCTGGTTATAACAAAATAATTTTACTAATCTAAATGGTATGTGTTAACATTTGGAACCTTATAAAATTAGAATAAATAGAATATTTTTGAGTTCCGTTACCATTTGGAGTAAAAGTTGGGTTTGTGGTAAAAATTTATTAACGAATGAAAGTATACATAACAAGTATGTATATTCCCTTACATTCTTAGTAAATCTCCTAAATAAATTCCTCAACATTATAAAAGGTAACTTAAAACAAAAATGTTGTCGGTTAACTTTTCCAACTGGGGATTCAATGACCGTTTAACCAATCACAAGTTTCTGATTTTCTTGTGGTTAAACTTTCTCCTAATCCTGTTTTCTAAAACTCTCCATCAGACCTTGATGGTTTGTTTCTCCTCCATATCCATATTTTCATATAATCCTAGAATGGGCTATATCGAGTGACCTTTGTACTTATCCTGCTTTCTTTTAATGTTATATATTTATTAACCTTATTTCCGATGTGGATTTTCCTCAAAGGTATTTTCTCTTTTCAACCTTTTATTTTCAAAGAAAAATTTCAAATTGCGAGGACGCAATTTATTGAAGGAGGGGAGAATGTAACACCCCGAGCTTCCACAATACGCTTCTCATTCAATAATGCAATAGCTTGCATTGTACGCAACTTCGAGTTCTAAAACACCGCGACTAATCAAAGTAGCCGTTATGAATAGTAATAACCACTTTTTAAAATTATAGAAATTTTCTATTTCAAAATGGACTTCATTTTTGAATTCTTAATATCGAAATTAGCCTACGTTGAATTTTTGGTATTTTTCTGAGAACTTCTAATTTTTTATGAATAGTGAAAAATACTTAAAAAAACTTTTTTAATCAAAATAATTTATTGTGATAAATTATACTATTTAGTGGTTTTAAAGTATAATTAGAATATATTTTTACCATTTTATCCAATGGTGGTCATTACAATTAATTTAACATTGAAATTGGACATAAACAATTGTCAATCTTTTGATATAAATTGTTTCTTAAAAACACACTATTTGTCGTAACAGCGGGAATTAATTATAAAATTAATTAATGCAACTTATATGTTTGTAATTTTTTAAAATAGACATCATTTTTGAATTCGGAATATCAATTATAGCTTAGGGTGAAATTTTGGCCTTGTTCTGAAAAACTTCAATTTCTGATGAATAGTGAAACCACTAAGTGGTAGTTAAATAACTGATTTTTCGTTTAAAAGAAATATCACCACTTCTGTGATTTGATTTTCAAAAATCCGACATACATGGTTGTCATTAAGAAGTAAAATGTGGTTCAATGAGATTAAAATAATTTTTTGGTGAATAGTAACTTTTAAGTTCTTAATCGCGATTAGAGGTAATTAGTGTAGTTTAAGGTAAAAATAATGCTTTAATAATATGAGATGAGCTTGATACTTGTCCTACTCCTATTGGATGAGTCATGGCCGACCAAGACAACCCATGGGTCAACTTGGGGACCCCATGGAGCCACTTTAGTTGGAAAATGACATTAATATATATTTATTTAATGTTAAAATTAAATTGACACAAACATGAGTTGTTTTACTAAAACAGTTTTTAAGTGGGGTTACACAAGTACAAATTTTGATTATAAATATTCATTAGAAAGCTAAAAAGATTTCCTACATCATATTAGTTTTTTTATAATTTTTAGACATTAAATAAAGTAAATTATTTATGACATCATTAGGATGCAGCGATGACCTCATTATTTAACGATTTAAATAAAATGAGACGATAATGAAAAATCCAAGGCTTACACTTGTCCAAAGCCTATTGTATGAGGAGCTTTCGAACCCTTATCACCTTAGCCACGAATTATATAAGTGTGGGACCTTTAGAATCCGAAAATAATTGTTTAATAATGTAACATTTCAATCTTTCTAAAAGATCCCCTCTTCTCCACTTATAAAAGGTCCCCACATCTCCCACCTTATTCACACCTTCAAGACATTTTTCTCGGCCAAACTCTGCCCAAATACTCTCCCAACTTCCCCCTCTTACTCCTAGAAGCCTAACTTTGGGCAGAAATCTTCTCAAGGAAGCCTTTGGCTCAAATCAAAAAGAGTTACCTGATTTTGAGGTAATGTCTTCTCTAATGTTGTTTTGTTTTATTTTTCTTCTCCAACCCCCTAAACTATTTTTATTCATTACTTTTGTAACAACACCAGTATCCTAAATATACTAGGATGTTGTTATAAGAAGGATTCGAGCTAAACTTACACACACCTACATCTAATGGTTAAAGAACATACGGTTTCTGTGGATGGCGAATTTCTGCCTCACGAAACGATGATTGTTCAACACACATATAACACCTTCAAAGGTGGCCATTAAGATGTCACTATTTTTATATATGATATATAATATGTTTATGTTTTACTTATGATTATTTATTTCTCATTTATGGCATACTTTATGATTTCCATTATGGGTAAAATGTGATAATTTCATTTTAGGAAGTGCGGACTACCGCCCCCTCAAAGTGATTTGAATCGTTAATGCCATATGTGGGATGTATAAAGGATGAAGAAAATGGTATTATACACTATATTATACTGGAATTATATTATACATTTATATCATTATGATTTAGTTCCATTAAATATGAAATTGAAATGAAAGTAGCGTTCATGCGTACGTACGGCTTACCGTCTCCATGAACGGTGCATTTCATTTCTTACCTCTAAATGTTACGTAATATTATAAATGAATGTATATAATGGATATATAAGATATATATGACATCTAAATCATGAATATAATTCTGGATATAATGTATATTCTACCACATGAACAACTTGTAATTATAAGAAGTTTATTGTTGACTCAAGTTACCAAAGATCGACAAAACGACCGTTATTAACTTAAATAATTACATAATGTTCATAACATTGTAATAAGTGATATAAAAAGGATAATGAAATTTAAAATGGTTCTTAATAAGGTAGATATTAACTCTAGTTTATTATTCATGAGGTTAATGAACGGTTGATTCAAGTCGGACACAAGGTAAGAGAACTTCTTAACCCAATTTCCATTCTTTGGGTCAATCTCTTACTTTCCAATTATGTCATGATATTATTATGTATTATTTTGTATTTTTACTTTCTTTATGTGTACCTATAGTGAATACACATAATAGATCTATTTTATTTTAAAAATGATCTTTTTAAGGACTTCGTCTCAATCTCCTTTCATTGAGTCATATTTGGTTTTATACACAACTTTCTTTTATACGGTGTATAAACCCCTTTGACTTTTACGTTTATTCAAAAGGAATATTTTTTATACGAAGCGTTTTACTAAACAAAAAAAGGGAATGTTTTTCTTTCCGTACTTATGCGGCGACAACGACTTCTCCGCCGCCGTGACCATTATTTGAGTTTCGGCTTCCTCTACAAGCCATCACTTTTTTTAATGAGAAATAAATACAAAGTTTTAACTTTCTTTTATTTTGGTATTGAAAATGGTTTTGAAAGCGTTTTTATTATATCAATGTGTTGTATTTATATCTTGTGATTGAAATGTGGAAATGTTATGTTTCCTTTATGCGTGTTTTATGTGATACGATTATGTTATGTTTTATGAAATGTTTAAACCTATTCATATGAGGAATGCATTGGCCTTAATAAGTGACGGGTGGAGCCCGCTATAGCTCCTCGATGCATCGGCAGGTCTCATGAGACAAACTAGTGTCTTGGCACGAGGCCTTGACAAAATCTTATTTGTGGTCTTGGCACGAGGCCTTGACTACGTGGTTATGATAGTATGGCATTATGAATTCCATCATTATGAAAGTGGTTATTGATATTGCATGTGATTATTCGACCAGTAGAATATCCATGTGAAGAAGTGAATGGAATTATCTCATTTTACTTTTTCCATATTATGTTGATGTTAAAGTTTAAAACGCTTTTTTTAGTTATACATTGCCTTAAATTTTTATGTTTATTTATGAAAGCTTCCGCAATATTGTTATCCTTACTGAGCATCTGAGCTCACCCCTTTCAATGTTTTAATATTTTCCAGGATGTGAAGAAGTATTTTATGAATGACCTGCAGGGATAGTCAGAAGAGGATATGATTGTGGACTATGAAGACCATGTTATTGTAGTTTGTTTACTTTTTGATGTAATGAAAGACTTATGAATTTATCTAGTGTTTCCAAGGCTACTAAACTAATCGGTCTTTCGAGACTTGATCTTTTTGATCATGCCAATGTTACGAAGTAATGCACCGGATCTAGGTAGCTGGGGTCGGGGCGTTACACTCCTGGATAATTGTATAAAATGTAATGATAAATGATTACATGTTTTATAATCTATTTGTCACACTTTATCATGAGAATGAAATGAAAGCGACGGGTGTGGCTATAATTTTATTGTGCTCCAATGCATTGGGTAATGTTTTAGTCTCATGGGATGTTATGCACGGGATAAGGGAGTGAACCTAATCCATCATGGGAATTTATTAATCTTGTTTTCTTGGTAGTTATCCATAAACTATTTATGATGCATTGTTTTATGTTTTTCCCAAATTTACCATGTTTCATTTATGATTATCATGTTATATCATGCCTCATTGTTCATATTTATGATTCTCACTCCTTTTATGCCCCATTGATAATTCTATTGTCTAACATATATAAATTTCTTCATGTTATTCCATGTATATTCCTTTTCTGATCTTTTAAGCTCACCCCTTTCTTATGTATGTCCCCAGGTTATCCCATGCAGTTTTAAGCATGATCATGTTAAGGAATGTTTAAAAAAATGGGATGTATTTCTTATTTTTAATTGTTATATAATGTACTTAATTACAAATGACACAAGACTTAACAATATGATGGGTTGTATTATGTTTATTCTTATGTAATAAACCATGAATTAATATGAAATAAATATAAGGGTTGTCATAAATATAAAATATTAAAAAATAGTAATAATATCGATATTTTTTAAATAATTATTCTAAATATGATTATATATGTTTGTTTGTAATTGTGTATTACCTATAATTTTATCATTGGACTAAATTAAAAATTAATATTTTTATAGAATATATGGTATTGAAAAACAAATATAAATAACATAAAAATAATGAAAAAAAGAAAAACAAAAAAAGAACACCAATAATAATGATGAAGAAGACAACAACAACAAAAACAATAATAAAAAGTATTGAGAACAAAGACTGGAGTACTAAACACCTTCAACATTATTAAAGGAAAATTAAAATAGTATAATAAGGTGACATGGTAAGATAATAAAAGTTTCATTATATATAATTAAATCTAAAATATCTATAATATATCAGAACAACCAATAAAATTACACAAAACAAAATAATGTGAAGCTCACACATCACAAGATACATCCAACATACAATAGTCCATAATTGTAATGGGGAAATTAATTTCTTTACTCTTGATATTAATTTCCCTCACCATCATAAGTTTGAGTGGTTTGAGATATAGTATTCATAGATCATTATCTAAAAGAATAGTCTATATGTGTCTTGATTTTATAGGAGGGATTGTCTAAAATCCATCATCATTAACCATGGTCTCCTTTCCTTTAGATATCACATCAATATATGAGGACCTCATATGGAATCATAATCCTTGATATTGGACCAACAATCAATAGCATTATAAAATTCCATTTACATATTAATTAACTCTTTAATTAGAGAATAATCATAACTTAACTTATCATTATAAGGATCTCAACTATACTCAACATGAAATCATGCTCCATCCTCAATGACAAAAATCCAGTATATAATTAACTTCCATCCTCAACAACATCAACATCCTATTACTATTTATTTACCTTCAAAATCCTAGCCTCCCACTATAATGTATCCACAACACCACCAATCTACCCTTGTTAATATAAATAATCTTCCATTTTAATCTCTTAATCATCTATATAATTTTCTTTATTTTTATCTTAAATGAAAACCATTTTTTCTTGTGTAAAAGAATGAGTATGTACATCTATTCCCTTAATTTCCATAAATTTACCTCGAAACCAATTATGAGTAGATAAAACTCCATGATTCTCATCATAAACAACAATACCATTACTACATGTGTAATTTCCAACTATATGAAAATTAAAAAAACCCCACCCATTGGGAAAGAATTTAATGATCCCAATGAAAAACTATCCCATTTTTATCAATTCTAACAACAAAACCACTAGTAATTTTTTCATATATACTATGTACCACCTTAACATATTGAAACATTTTGAAATATTTTTCCACTTTACCATTAGAGGATAAGTTCAAAAATATAAAGATATATGAAATTTACCTTTGAAAAAAAATGAAATTATAGTAAGAAAAAAATGGATTAACCATCATATACTCTATCTAAGAATTGATGTAGTCATTCTATTTTGAAAAAAAAACTTACCTATCAATGTTAAACTAAGATCAACCTAAACCTTCACACTTTAATAATGAAATAATTGAAATTTTAAGATCACTGGTCTTATTTTCAGGTATTATTTTCTATTTTCTAGTGTTTTTGATAAAAAAAATGAGCTTTTGGAAATTCTTGAAGTACATGTCGTGTACTAATATGTACACGTCGTGTACTCTTTTTCTGCACATAGATGTGTGCTGGCCATGTAATGTCTTAGCACACAATCGTGTGTGTGGACCTGGAGACCGCCTTATGCGGGGGCTCGTAAGGGAAAGTACACACCATGTACTTCTAATGTACACACCGTGTACTTTCTTTTTTTTCATTAAACAGACTGGGGTCATGTCTTTTTGGAAGAGGTGTCTTCTTCTTCTCCTTATTCAAACGAGAGTTTCCGTATGATGTCGATCTTTCTCCAAGCCACCAATTGAGAATCTGTTCTATGAATTGAACTCTGTCGGTTGCATTGGAATCACATTAGTGAGTTCTCTATTATTCTTGAACCTCGTTTCCTGATTTCTCTTCTCTCATGAGTTATAATCAGTTGAACATTTTTGAAATTTTGGTAGATCTATTGCATTCTCGGTCGATCCAAGGGCCGATGCTGAAGTATATTGATCATACAATGCTGAGGTATGTGTTTTGGGCCTTTCTGTAGATAGTCTTTGAGTTATATGTGCAAAAGTGCCCAGTACCCTTGATCAAGTTATTGCGTATTTACTATTTTAACCATGTTTTGCCTGCTATGTTTTATATGCTTGAGTAGAGGTCAATTGAATTTGAATAGGGTTAATTTCTATGCTATAGATGTCCTTCCCATGCTTGTATTGTTTATTATCGTTTGGTCTTGCTTATCCAGTCAGGCTGCTTGCTTTCCATTCCTAGTGCTGATAGGATGGAGTAATATTATTTATCTGACATGCGGTTATGCTGTAGACTGTTTAGTCAAGTAGTTCTTTAGGTTTAATTTGGTCGTTATATATCGTTGTGCTCGATTGACTTACACAGGTCCATGAGAACCTAGTGTAGTAGAGCATAGGGAGAATGAACGTTGAGGGCTTCTCAAGAGTGTCTGTTAACTGTTACGATGCGAGACCATTGGGGGGAATGGATGTAAGTTCTTCCTCAGAGTGTCTATAGTTCCATGATGCGGGCACAAGGGTAATTGGATGTTGAGGTCTTCCCCATATCACCTTTTAGTTAACGATACAAGACTACAGGGGGGATTGACGGTTAGTGCTTCTTTAGAGAGTCTGTGAAAAATCTGAACCAGAGGGTTAGACTATGTGTACTTCCTAGAGGGTTGATTTTGTTTGTTTTAGTTAGACTAGAGGGGTTAATCTGTGAGTAATTACCAGAGGGTTCCCTACTTATGATTATCTACTTACATGATATATGATAATTTAATGGATTTGAAACTGTAGGATTGTTTACTTTTGAGTACTTCCTTGTTTATTTCTTCATTTTGATTATAGCCTTCCATATATATTCACTGACTGTTAGGCACAAATATTTGAGTAGTTTCCTACTGGGATTTAGACTCACAACCTATTTGGATCATGCTTTTAGGACCAAATAGATTATATTGTTGTAGGTATAGATAAGGGAAAGAGCCCTTCTACTTTAGGTACTTGATTACTGCAGAGTTGGGGAGCATGGGACTAAGATGAGGCTTGCGATGTTGTGGAGCATTTTATCTATTTTCTGTTGTACTTTGGTTTAGTATTAAATTCCAGCATTGTGACTTGTTTGGATGCTTTCCTATACATATGTATCATAAATCATATATATATATATGTGTGTGTGTGTGTGTGATCCAATTGTGTATTACTTCTGTTGTTTACCTATTACGTGTTTTACTACTTCCTCTATTGCTATCTGTTTTACTTCCCCTGTGTTACTCTTCCAATGAGGGCATAGTTTCCCCACTATCATTCCCAAGGCTCTAGCTACTAGTCATCAGCCTTTGGTGTTCAAATAAATGCACTTGAGGTCAAGTGATCAACCAAGTACGGGGCACCTCTAGGTGGATTCCAGAACCGGGATGTTACAAAGTGGTATCAAAGTAACAATTTTCTTCTTGACTTACTTTTCTGAGCCTATAGCTAGGGATAGGAAAGAATATGTACTTGGTAATAAGTTGTGTTTGGGAGTATCTAACCCGTGTACAGGGAAAATTCAATCTACATTGTTATTGCAATTTTTTAGGTTTTGAAATTTTATAGTTGATTTGATTTCACCATTGAGTGATTCACAAGATTTTTTGTTGTTATTGTTGATATTATTGAGGTTCTATTTCTGTTTCAACCTGATGAGATTAGGGTATTCCATCTCATGCATCAAATAAGAACTTTTTAGAAATCACAAGTCATGCATTCTTTCCATGACATTTAGATTTCATTAGTGATTGCATGTTATTGTGATAGAGGTTGTGTTAGATATTCATGTTGTTGTGATAGATTCCTTGATAGAATACCTGATTTTTTATAAGGTATTTAATGGTGTAAGGTTTCATTTAAATGAATGTCAAACTTTCGTTCTTGAGGTGTTATGGGCCCTCATGGACCAGAAATTAGGGGATCATTGCACTGTTATCCTTGTTTATGGCCTATATGAGATGCCAAACTTTGATTCACGGGGAGTATGGGACCTCAAAGATCGGAACTTGTCACTTTAATGTTCATTTTAGTACTTTTCTGGGTTCCAGAGTAGTTTCTGAGGCTCACTGTCTAGAAGAACCCAGAATACACGGTGTGTAATGATGAATACACACCATGTGTCCTTATGTTTGGGAATGAACTATTTTTCTTGAGTAAACACCGTGTACTGTATGTACATGTCGTGTAGTCTCTAACCTTGTCACTGACTATGTGGTCGTAGACATGTGGTTGAGAATTTTGTGGGGGAACATGTCGTGTACTAGTTGTACATGACATGTTGTGTAGACCTTGTGTCCACCCATGTGACTAACAACATGATGGGATGAAAGATTAAGTTATACACACCATGTCATGTTTGAACATGTCGTTTATTCTAACCCAGGTATCTGACCGTGTAGCGAATAACACAGGTCGATAAAACCTTTCTAGTACACACTGTGTTTGGCACAAACACACCACGTAGAGTGAGTTGTGTAACTGGCTGTGTGACTAACAACACGGGTTGGTGAAGTTCATATAGTACACAACATGTCTGGAACTAACACTCCATGTAGCCTTGTTCTAGGAGAACAGTGTGGCTTAACCATGTAGAAGAACTTGGGCAGGGGAAGAGGACTCAAGTACATGCTATGTGTTAGGAAAACATGTCATGTGTATGGGGTGTTACATGACCTGGGTTGGAAAAATTACATACCCATTTGAAGGCTTAAGGGAACATGCCATGTAATCATTATACACGTTGTGTATCCATATTTTGAAAAAATTTAATTCTTATTTCTCCTTTTCCATTCTCACACATTCTATGTTTCAGCAATTGTTTATATTGATCTAAGGTGTGTGCTTGACCTTGCAGATTCTTTCCACTAAGACATCATCCGATTTTCCGCCAGTTACAAGGTAGTGATAAGAAACCAGATATAGATGATAAGGGACTACTAGAAGATCCTCCAGTTGTGCCAGTCCTTCCAGCAGCCATCATTCCAGACACAGGTGTTGGCACACAGTTCTGAGAGGGCTCTATGAGGTACATACAGACCTTCCGAGGAGTACCACATCCTGCCTCTTTTATGAGAGAGTTGACGTGGGTTTTCTAGCATCAAAATCATCCCACCATCATAGGGGAAGGAGAACCTCAGGCTGAAGGTTCATGGTTAGAAGTCATGCTATAAATCGTCGAGCCTATGGAGACACCTCCAGAGAGAAGGGTGAAGCTTGCTACATACATGCTTCAAGATTCCACCATGAGATGGTGGGATTTGATCTCACAGGAGGGATGCTAGTAGGTTATGTCTTTTTATGAGTTCCAATATGCCTTTTATGACTACCTCTACCTAGATACCTTGAGGACCGATCGAGCCTGAGAGTTCATGAGTCTGGAGTAGGGTACTCTTTCTGTTTTGGAGTATTCTTCTCGATTCACAGATCTGCAATGCTTCGCGCCTATTCCAGGAGGTGATGAGTTATTTCTGGCAAGGAAGTTTGAGGATGGTCTCAAGCATGAAATCCAATCTCAGGTGAAAATATTCAGGTTGACTTCCATGACTTCTATAGTCAACCAAGTGTTGATCATGGAGCACAATCTAAGGGATTTTGGAGTGGTGATCCAGGGCAGTTCGACATCTGGATATGTTATCCCTCCTAATGATAGCAGGAAGCACCGCATGGATTCTACGCATGGAGATTTGAGGAGGTGGGACACTTCTTCTGGTAGCCCGGTGGTTTGCTACCAGTGTGGGAAGAGTGGGCATATGAGGCTGTATTTCCCGAGAGATCTAATGGAGTGTCGATCTTGCAGAAATACGGGCTATCTTCAACACTTCTATCAGTTCTTCTTACCAACAGCTGGTGATAGGTGTTCTTCTATGCCTCCACGTCTTGGAGCATCACCACCAGTTTCTCGTCAGTCAATGAACTGGAGTTCTTTAGGCCGTTCAGGCTGAGGTGGAGGTTGTGGCGGTAGTATCTAGTCACCAGGCTTTTAGCGACAATAGGGTGGATTAGCTTAGGGTGGCTGGTAGGGTCATAGGGCCATGGTGCAGGCCAGACTTTTGCAGTGGAGAAGACCCATTAGGACAAGGATCCAAGACCCTCTACAGTTTAAGGTACGATTTTAGTTTCCTCGGTTTTAGCTTCTTCTCTTTTTGATACAGGGGATTACCATAGTTTTATATCTGTTTCCACTGTGGAGAGTCTTGGACTCTATATATTTTCTTATACTGATATCTTGACGTTTGAAACTCCGTTGGGGAAACAAATAGCTAGTGTACGACAGTGCAAGGAATTCCCTCTAGAGGTTGGTGGGTGTCACTTCTTATGGGACCTTTATGTCTTAGAGATGACAGTCTATGATGTCATTCTCACAATGGACTGGTTAGTTCCCTTCCAGGTAGTTGTCGATTTCTATCATTGTATGGTGAGTTTCACATAACCAAATGGTGGATCGTTTCTTTACAAGGGCATATGGTATGTCCAAGCTAGCCGAGCAGGACCCGAGTATCATGGGTTGGGAGGAGTTACATCCCAGATTTCTATTCTTTATCTGGATGACCAGGGGACTTCACATATGTACTTTCCTCTAGTGGTGGATCGTTTTAGGGATTTATTTCTAGAGGACTTTTCTGGTTTTCTTCCAAATAGAGAGGTGGACTTTTCAATTGATCTTGGGCCAGGAGCGGCACCGGTGTCCATTCCTCCTTATAGGATAGATACACCAGAGTTAAAGGAGATCAAGAAGAAGTTGTAGGAGTTTCAAGAAAATGGTTTCATCCAACCCAATACTTATCCTTAGGGTTTGACTGTCCTGTTTGTGAAGAAGGCAGATGATACCCTCAGACTTTTTTTGGATTATCAGAAGTTGAACTAGTTGACGGTCAAGAAACGATATCCTTTACTAAGGATTGATGATATCTTTGATCAAATTTGAGGATCCCGGGTGATCTTGAATATTTACTTGAGATCCGGTTTCTATAAATTGCGCGTTAGACAATTAGTTGTAACTCCTATAGTCTTTTAGAGCAGGTATGGTCTATACGAGTATGTGGTTATGTCATTTGGTCTCATGAACACGCCTGCATTTTTCACGGAACTGATGAACCAAGTGTTCCATCCATAATTGGATTCTTTTGTGGTAGTCTTCAGGGATGATAACTTGGTATACTATCACACTCGACACGACCATGCCACACATCTTGAGATCATTTTGAGTTCACTTAGAGAGCATCATTTATATGCTAAGATATCAAAATGCCACTTTTGGATAGACCTGATTCACTTCTTGGGTCATGTTATCTCAGATACAAGAGTATCAGTAGACCTAGAGAAAGTAAGAGCTGTGGTTTCCTGAGAGTAGATGAACAATGTCATTGAGGTAAGAAGTTTTCTAGGGATGTATGGTTACTACAGACTTTTTATACAGAACTTTTCACGCTTAGTGGCTCCACTGACGGGCTTGACTAAGAAGGGTGTAAAGTATATGTGGTCAGATTCTTGTGAGTCATCCTTTCAAGAGATGAAAGGGAGGTTGACTTTAGAACAGATACTAGTATTTCTAGAGCCATCTCGGTAGTGGAGGCCACATGAGAGGAACTACCAGACACACGATCTCGAGCTAGTTGTAGTTGTTCATGCTTTACGCTGTTGGAGAAATTACCCTCTTGGACAGAATCTTGTAGTTTTCACCAACCACAAGAGTCTCAACTATATATTCACTCAGTGCGATCTGAATTTCAAATAGAGAAGGTGGGTTGAGTTCCTTCAGTCCTTTAACTTTGAGATTGCCTACACTCTTGGGAATAGAAACATTGTGGCTGATGCGTTGAGCAGGATGACTCAGATATAGGTAGATCAAGAGGCCAACAGTGAGTGGAATCTTATGGATATGATCTCTGAGATGCATCTGGAGGTGCAGGATAGGCAGGGGTAGAATTTTCTTTCTTCTGTAGCTGTTACCTCAACTCTACGTGATCAAGTGCGAATGAGGTAGCTATCAGATTTAGAAGGCCTAGTCCTATGGGAAAGTGTGTCAGGAGAGTGCCCTATTCTTGGATGGACCATAGGAAAGGATGAGATATTGCATCTTCATGGGTGCATATGGGTGCCATCGGACATACGCGAGGAGCTGATGTGAGACTTTCATTCCTCAGTTTGGGTTGTTCATCCTGGAATCAATATGATGTATCGTGATCTACACCATCAGTATTGGTGTCTAAGTATGAAGAGAGATGTTTCTATTTTCATAATGAGATGTTCCAGCTATCAGTAGGTGAATGTGGAGTATCAGCGACCAGTAAGGCTTTTCAAGCAGTTTCCCATTATCGAGTGGAAGTGGAATGATTTTGCGATGGATTTCATGACAGGTTTACTAAGGTCACCTCGGGGGAACGATATAGTGTGGGTTGTCATTGACATACTCATGAAGGTTTCTCACTTCTTGCTGATCAAGGGGACCTTCAGTGTTGATGATCTAGAAAGGTTATACATCTGAGATATTTTATGTTTACATGGAGTTTCACACTCCATTGTTTTTTATAGAGATGCCTATTTTACTTCTCGGGTCTGGTAGGGATTACAGAAGGCTTTGGGTACATAGGTACTTCTGATTATGACATACCATCCCTAGAAAAATGTACAGTCTGAGCGTACAATTCAAGTGCTTGAGGACATGATTCGAGCATGCATCCTGGATGTTGAAGGTTTGTGGGAGAATCACATACCTCTTGTGGAGTTTGCGTACAATAATAGTTTTCAAGCAACTATTCAGATGGAACCTTATGAGACTTTGTACGGTAGACCATGCCGATCACCCTTATGCTAGCTGGAGGTAGGAGAGGAAGTTATACTGGGACCTTGTCTTGTCAAGGATACCATAGAGCAGATAGAATTTATTTGGAAGAGGATGGATACTGCACAGTCTCGACAGAAGTCTTATGCTGATCGACAGAGTGGACCTCTGGAGTTTGAGGTCAGAGATCAGGTTTTCCTACATTTCACACCGAGGTTAAAACAAAATAGGATTAGGAGATAGGGTAATCTTTTACTGAGGTACGTCGGGAAATTTGAGATGTTGGAGAGAGTTGGGCCAGTTTCCTATCTATTGCAGTTACCTTAGAGGTACCAGGCTATGCATGACATCTTCCACTTTTCTCAGCTTCCACGTTACTTCTCAGACTCGTCTCATGTTTTCAACTCGAGCTAGTTGAGTTAGAGGTGGACACCTCGTTTGAGGTGCATCCTATCTGTATTGTTGGTTGTAGTATGAAAGTTCTCTGTGGTTGGTATGTTCTTCTGGAACGAGTGCTATGGCAACACGGGTGAGTATAGGATGAGAAATGGGAGAGGGAGGTTGATGTACGATCACAGTGGCTAGATATTTTCGATGATTCTTCTTCTACGACGCCTTGTTAGGGAAATTCGGAGATGAATTTATTTAAGGGGGAATTTTTTAAGAACCCATATATTCTTTTCAGGAATGTTTTTCTATTTTATGGTATTTTTGAGAAAAAATGAGTTTTTAGAAATTTTGAATTACACGCCGTGTACATATATGTACACATAGTGTACTCTTTTGCTACACATATCTGTGTGATGGTTGTGTAATGGATGAGAGCACAGTCGTGTGTGCTGACATGGAGACCACCATATGCGAGGGCTGGTAAGGGCCAGTACACACCGTGTAATTCTAAAGTACATGTTGTGTACATTTTTTCATTAAACGGACTGGGGGTCACATCTTTTTGGCAGAATCGTCTTCTTTTTTGACTTCTTTAACTGAGAGCATCAATATGGCACTGATATTTCCCCTAGCCCTTGACCAAGAATCTGCTCTCCAAATTGAACTCTATCAGTTGCGTTTGAATCGCATTGGTGAGTTCTCTCTTCTTATTGAACCTTGTTTCCTGATTTCTCTACTCTTGTGAGTTATCCTCAGTTGAAAATTTTAGATGTTTTTTTAGATCTACCATGTTATAGTTCGAACCAAGGGATGAATCTAGAGTATATTTACCATAAAATGTCAAGGTAGGTGGTTTGTGCCTTTCCGTAGATAGTCTTCATGTTATATGTGAAAATGCTCCCAATACCCTTGATCGGGGTATTGCGTGTTTACGATTTTAACCATGTTTTGCATGCTATGTTTTATATTCTTGAGTAGAGGTTAATTGAACATGAATAGGTTTATTTTCTATGTTATGGATATCGTTCCCATTCTTTTATTTTTTATTACCGTTTTTTCTTGCTTATCCTGTTAGGATGCTTGCTTCCCATTCCCAGTGCTGATAGGATGGAGTAATATTATTTGTCTGGCATGTTGTTATGTTGTAGACTATTTAGCCAAATAGTTCTTGAGGTATACTTTGGCTGTTATATATTGTTGTGCTCGATTGAATTACACAGGGCTGTGAGAACTTGGTGTAGTAGACCATAGGGAGAATGGATGTTGAGGGATTATCCAGAGTGTATGTTTACTGTTACGATGCAAGACCATAGGGGGAATGGATGTAAGTGCTTCCTCAGAGTGTCTGTAGTTCCTGGATGGGGGGCCACATGGGGAATTGGACATTGAGTGCTTCCTCAAATAACCTTTTAGTTATAGATATGATACTATATAGGGAATTGATGGTATTTTCTTCCTTAGACAGTCTTTTCAAAAGCAGAACTAAAGGGGTTAGAGAGTGTATAATTCCTAGAGGGTTTCTTGTGTTTGTTTTGGTTGAACCAGAGGGGTTAAGCTGTGAGTACTTCCCAGAGGGTTCCCTGCTTATGATTAGATTCTTGCTTGATATCTGATAATTGAATTCATTTAAAATTGTATGATTGTTTACTTTTGGGTAATTCCTTGTTTACTACTTCATTTTGATTATAGCCTGCCATATATATTCACTGACTATTAGGCACAGATATTTTGGTGGTTTCCTATTGGGATTTAGTCACACACCCTATTTTCATCATGATTTTGGGCCCAAAAATATTATATTGTTGCAGGTATAGATAAGTTAAAGAGACATTCTACTTCAAGTACTTGATTGTTGCAGAGCTGGGGAGCATGGGACCAAGCTGAGGCTTTTGATGCTATGGAGAATTTTATATATTTTCTGTTGAACTTTGGTTTAGTATTAAATTCCATCATTGTGACTTGTTTGGCTTCTTTCCTAGACATATGTATCATACATCATATATATATATATGTGTGTGTGTGTGTGTGTGTGTGTGTGTGTGCTCTATTTGTGTATTACTTCCACTGTTTACTTATTTTATGTTTTACTACTTCCGCTAATGCTATCTGTTTTACTTTTTCTATGTTACTCTTCCAATGAGGGCATAGTTTCCCCACTATCACACCCAAGGCCTTCGCTTCTAGTCGGAATCCTCTGGCATTTGGGGAAATGCGCTTGAGGCCATGTGACCAACCAGGCACAGGCCACCTTTGGGATATTTCTGGAATAGGGATGTTATAGAAAACTTCATTTTCCTTATCCATTTCAATTAGGAAACCAATGGAGGAATCCATTTCTTAAATATTTCTTGGGTTCTAGAGTATCAAATTCATTTGAAAAAGCATCATCTAGAGTTGTTTGGAGGTTTTCATAATAGAAAAATAGTTAAAATTAAAACACAATTCTTTAATATTAAATTATTAGAGTTTCAAAAATATCGATCCAAAACTCCAATCCAAATGATTTAAATCATAAATGGGGAAGATAAAATGAGAAAAACTATATCTGATTGAGAAACAATATCGATTAATAAGTACCTTAATATAGGAGGTGTAATATACTGGTTAATCCTACTGCCATTTCTTTTCCATTTTTAGAATAATGAATCTATAAATGATCAAATAATTAAACATATCAAGAAATTATGATAAAATATCATAATTCACTATAATATGAGATGTTTAACATTTCTTTATAATCTTTACAATAATTGAATCCCTAAATAGAGCAAACAAAGGAGGTGAACCCTTCATGTCTTAATTATTGGGTTTCGGGTTCGATTATTTACCCAATGATGTGAAATATTTATTTATCCTTTATTTTTATTTAGTGGAATAATTACCCTATTATCCACATATGAGGATCCCCTTAACATTACACCCAACATCTCAAGGGAACACCATTGATGGTTGGGTTCAATAATATATAGTTAAAATTTACAATTTACTAGATTTTTTTAATCATGGATCTCAGTAAAATATATCTTCATTTATTAAGATATATAGTTATAAGGTACTACTAAATCAGATTATTAACCCAAGATATGACATAGATATTTTTATACTTTCAGTCAAGAGGTAATTGTGTAGGTAGATGGTAGGAGTGTGATGTTGATTTACCAAAATGTGTATAACTAGGTGAAGGTTGATACTATGATGTATATTGTTGGATAGAGTTATCTTTAAATGGTGGTGTTTCCACTGAATTATCAATTTTTATTTATAATTCCTATTTCATAATAATATATGTCTTTTTGATATGATCACTATTACTTTAAATTTGTGATGAGTTCTTGATAATGATTTAAAAATGACTATGATAAATTTTATTTGGATGGGATTTTGAGTTTATTCTTACTATATTTTTGATGTTATTATATATATGAGAGTAATATTATCTATTAATCCATTAAAATATTTTTCATTTCTTGACTATAAATATTATTCTAGCATGGTGATAAGACCAAATTGATGGACACACTAGTTTAACCTCTCTTACCCTAATAACATGTATGAACTGGATATGGATCACCTGTGAACTAGTTATGGTTTTGATTAATTATAGAGGTATATTAGGGATAATTATGTCAGTTAGTGGTTTATAGGACATTGGATGTTAGATATATGAATAATATCTTGTGAGAGTTCACTTTTGGTTGTGCTATTATATTTTTAACAAAGGGTGTATTTTATTATATATACCTGTAATTTGGGGATTTATTTTATTCAAAAGGTCGGTTATGAGGTTTTAATATAATCTAAATTATTGGTTATGACTATATTATATTAACATGAAAAATACCCATGTTTATAATTTCCAAAATACTACAATAGACAATAATAAAAATGGACACTTTTAAGGAACTCATTCAATTTTAAACCAAATAATCTATTATATAAACATAGTGATGACATTATTCATAAATTTTAATGATTGCGTATTGAAAATGAAGATATAATCACACTAAATTCTATATAATATTCTTTTAGACAATTAATTTAGTAGAGTATATAATTATAAGATCAGTTTATGATTTTTCGCATGATCACGGAGTTAATGCCAATTGTTTTATCCACTAATGTGCTTTGGGTTTTAGAGATTATCATTGGTATATTTTATACTATCAATCATGGGAAAAAATATCATTATTTATTTTAATAATATTTATGAATTTAAATTTAATTATTTATTATATGGTTTTTATCTTCTAATTGTTGATTTTGGATTCGTTCTTCCTACGTTCTCAGTGCATTATTTTTATGTTCACAAAAATAATAATTCCTCAAATTTGAATATTTTATACACATGGAACTTTTTCCCACTAATACCATATTGGTGGTAGATTTAAAAGGATAAATTAAATATTTTCTCTAATGTGGGGAGAGATATTATTGGGGTCAGGTCATAATAACGTGGTATAATAAAATTTGTTTGAGATATAGGATAGATTTTGGAGTTACACACATGAAATATTTTTTTTATGATTGTAAGGAATAAGTATCTCTATATTTAGAATGTTATTAATATTAAAGTAACTATCTATGGATGTGACTGAAAGAATCACTCATACTTATATTCTTTAACCATTTACTCAGTATACAAAGGTGATGAGTACAAACCCTCATTGTATAATATAGGTAATACCTCATACATATTATAATTGGATTAATTCACAACTATTATTAATGATGTGAGAAAATGATAGTTCACCTAGTTATACTAAGGGAATTATGATTATACAAATTAATATTATTATCCTCAGCATTTTCATGATCAAATTTATCATTCTATTTTCTTTATACAATCTATTAATATAACATTTTAGGTATAACGATGAGGATGAAAATAGTTTCATAGTTCAATAGAATATTGATCTAAATATACAGTGATTTGAACCAATCTAAACATGTATATAATTTATATCCTTTCTATAATATAAAAATTACATTTCATAAATAATCTCCCAATCCCAATAATGAAAGGTTTAGTGTCTTTCGTGATTAGGTAAATAACAATCTTATTTTTTTGGATGTCATTATCATCTATCAGAAGAAATATTCATTCGGGGCAATCTTTTTAGAAATTTCATACATAATATACTTCATCATAACCTAGGGAAAAGAAACTTATTCAAAGGGTGAGTAAAGTTTCCCAATAAGGGTAAACAAGGAAGATATAAATCTATGATTATAAGTGATCAAAATTTGAGTATCTGGGTATTGAAACATAACTATAGAGACATTACATATTAAAACAATATCTAAATTGGATTTAGAATAAATAAAAAAATCATGGTGTAAATATAATGCCCCGACCCACCCAGAGTTGGTGCATTATTGCGTAACATTGGCATGATCACAATGATCAAGTCTCGAAAGACCGATTAGTTTAGTATCCTTGGAAACACTAGATACATTCATAAAAGTTACATTACATCATAATGTGAAAAACTACAACAAAATCTTGTCTTCATATCCCATCATACTATCCCTGCAGGTCATTCATAATATATTTCTTCACATCCTAGAAAAATTAAAACATTTAAAGGGGTGAGATCAGATGCTCAGTAAGGATAACAATATAGCGGAAGCATTCATAAATAAAAATAAACATTTAAGGAAATTTATAACTAAAACAAAAGCCTTTTAAACTTGAAATTTAAAATAATATGGAAAAAGTAAAATAAGATAATTCCATTTACTTATTCGCATGGATATTCTACTGGTCGAATAATCACATGCAATATCAATAACCACTTTCACAATGATGGAATTCATAATGCCAGACTATCATAACCACGTAGCCAAGGCCTCGTTCCAAGACTACAAATAATATTTTGTCAAGGCCTCATTCCAAGACACTAGTTTGTCTCATTAGACCTGTCGATGCATCGAGGAGCTATAGAGGGCTCCACCCGTCACTTATTAAGTCCAATTCATTCCTCATATGAACAGGTTTAAACATATCATAAACCATAACATAATCGTATCACATAAAACATGAATAAAGTAAACATAAAATTTCCACATTTCAATCACAAGAAATCAATACAACATATTGATATAATAAAAACATTATCAAAACCATTTTCAATACCAAAATAAATGAAAATTAAAACTTGGTATTTATTTTTATTTAAAAACAATTATGGCTTGTAGAGGAAGCCAAAACTCAAATAATGGTCACGGCGGCGAAGAATTCATTTTCGCCACATATGTACAACAATGAAAACATTCCTTTTTGTCGTTTAGTAAAAATCTTCGTATAAAAATATTCCTTTTGAATAAACATAAAAGTCAAAGGGGTTTATACACCGTATAAAAGAAATTTGTATTTAAAACAAAATATGCCTCAATGAATGGAGATTAAGATGAAGTCCCTTAAAAAGATCATTTTTTTAAAATAAAATAGATTTATTATGTGTATTCACTATAATTAAACATAAATAAAGTACAAATACAAGATAGGACAAAATAATATCATGACATAATTTGAAAGTAGGAGATTAACCCAAAGAATGGAAATTGGGTTAAGAAGTTCCCTTACCTTCTGTCCGACTTGACTGGATCATTCTTTAAACTCCTGAATAATAAAATAGAGTTAATTTATAATTCCTTAAGAACCTTTTACAAGTTCATTATTCTTTTTATATCACTTATTACCATGTTTTTACCATTATGTAATTATTTAAGTTAATAACGGTCATTTTTCCGATCTTTGGAACTTGAGTCAAAAATAAACTTCTTATAATTACAAGTTGGTCATGGGGTAAAATATCCATTACATCCAGAATTATATTAATGATGTAGATATAATATATATCATATATATCCATTATATACTTTCCTTTATAAAATTACATAACATTTAGAGGTAAGAAATGAAATGCACCGTTCATGGAGACGGTAAGCCGTACGTACGCATGAACGCTACTTTCATTTCTATTTAATATTTTAATGGAATGAAACAAAATGATATAAAGTTATATTATAATTCCAGTTAATATCATATAAAATATCACTTACTCCATCCTTTATAAATCCCACATATGGCATTAACGATTCAAATCACTTTGAGGGGGCGGTAGTCCGCACTTCCTCAAATGAAATTATCGCATTTGCACAACATGAAAAGCATAAAGATATGTTTTAAATGTAAAATACAGAAGAATAGAGAGGAAATAAATATAATATATATAATAAATAAATATAGTGACATCATAATGTCCACCATGCGAGGTGGTAGGAGAAGATAGAACAATCATCATTTCGTGAGGCAGTAATTCACCATCCACGGAAACAGTATGTTCTTTAACCATTAGACGGAGGTGTGTGTAAGTGTAGCTCTAATACTTATCATAAAAACATCCTATTATATTTAAGATACTGGTTTTGTTACAAAATAAAGGAATAAAAATTGTTTAGGGGGTTGTAGAAGCAAAATAAAACAAAATAACATAAAAGAAGACATTACCTTAAAATCGGGTAACTCTTTTTGATTTGAGCCAAAGGCTTCCTTGGAAAGACTTATGCCCAAATTGAGGATTCTTGGAGTAATAGAGGGAAGTTTAGAGAGTATTTGGGTAGATTTTGTCCGAGCCAAATGGCTTTAAAGTGTGAATAAGGTGGTACAAGTGGTGGACTTTTATAAGCGGAGAGGAGGGGCACTCTTGGAAAGTAATGAAATGTTACATTATTATGAAATGATTTTCGGATTTTAAAGGTCCCACAATGATATATTTAATGGATAAGCTGATAAGGGTTCGAAATATACTCATACAATAGGTTTTTGACAAGTTTAAGTCTTATATTTTACATTATCTTTTCATTTTATTTAAATCGTTAATTAATGAGGTAATCGCTGCATCATCATTGTGTCATACAAAATTTAATTTATTTAATGTCTAAAAATTATAAAACAATTACCTTGATGTAGGAACTATTTTTAGATTTCCAATTAATATTTATAGTAAAAAATTTAACTTATATAACCCCATGTAATAATTGTTTTAGTAAAACAACACATGTTTGTGACAATTTTATTTTTACTTTAAATAAAACGTTATTAATGTCATTTTCTTACCCAAGTGGCTCCATGGGGTACCAAAGTTGACTCATGGATTGTCTTGGTCGGCCATGACTCATCCAATAAGGGTAGAACAAGTTTCAATATATTTTTATATTTTTATAATATCATTTTTACCTTAAATTTCACTAATTACCTTTAATCGTGATTAATTAAACTTAAAATTTACTATTCACCAAAAAATTATTTTAATCCCATTGAACCACATTTTACTTCCTAATGAAAACCATGTATGTCAGATTTTGTAAAATCAAATCACAGAATTGGTAATGTTTCATTTAAACAAAAAATCAGTTTTTTAACTGCCACTTAGTGGTTTCACTATTCATCAAAAATTGAAGTTTTTCAAAACAATGCCAAAATTTTACCCGAAGCTATAATTGATATTCCGAATCCAAAAATGAAGTCCATTTTGAAATATAAAATATATATAATTTCAAAAAGTGGGAATTACTATTCATAATGGCTATTTTGATTGGTCGCGGTGTGTTAGAATCTCGAACATGCGTACGATGCAAGCTATTGCATTATTGAAAGAGAAGCGTATTGTGGAAGCTCGGGGTGTTACATTCTCCCATCCTTCAACAAATTGCATCCTCTCAATTTTAAATTTTTCTTTGATAATAAAAGGTTGATAATAGAAAATACCTTTGTGGAAAACCCACATCGGAAATAAGGCTAACAAAATTTAGCCTTAATAAGAGGGAAAGTGAAATGAAAAAGTCACCACCAAATTATGATCTCGATAATGAGAACATTGGTGGAAATTACATACATATAATTGGAGGAAAAACGTAAATATTTGTAGGGAGTGATTGAGGTTATCATTCACATACAAGTGTAAAATTGAGGGCCTCAAAGCCTTAAATCTATGATGATTTAAAACATTATCAGTTCAACAAGACATAAGGTATTAGGATAACACATTTTTTGTTTTAATATCCCTTTACAAAATTTTAAGCATTAATTTATTCATAGAATCATAGATAGTTTTATATATATTTATTCTTGACAAGTATAGTTTCAACCTTCAACTAATTTCTACCACTAACTCATATTTCACTCAAAAAGATAATAGAACTTAAAAATATTATATTTATCCTAATCTTACAAGGTTAAAAATATTAACACATACCATTTAGATTAGGAAAAATATTTTGTAACAACTTGGGACTTCCTATAGGCTAATGGTAGGTAATAAAGGCATGTCGCACTATGGTTGTGGGTTCGATTCCTACAGCTTTTTCCGATGCGACGGGTTATCCCCTGACCTACAGGTTGTTTTTTCCTAAAACTATAGTATTATAATATTCCAAAAATAACATTCAGAAATGTTTTAACCTAAAAAAATACTATCCAAGGTTCAACTTAATCCATTACAACCTTTATAGTTATCCAAAATACTTCTGTCCAACTCACAGTCCAAATATAATATAGAAGGTAAACATAATGAAGATCCTTTTTTCCACGTAACAACATGTGAACACCTTCATCATGTATTCTTTTAAAACACTGAAACATCCTGAGTTACCATAAATATTTATTGATTACATTCCTGATCCCTTATTCCTTATAGAATACTAGATATACTCCTTCTATCCAAAAATGTATACAAATCATTAATCAGTTTCAAGGAAGTTAAGAATATCCAATATAATTTATCCAAACCAATCATTTATTATTCCAAAATCACTATCTCGGTATCAGAACCATATAATGGTTTATATTTATCTCAACTATATATTTTCCAAAAATTTAACCTGTTGTGGAGTCACTTTTCTTGGTTCCACACAATCTCAAGTCCTTGATGAAATAGTACTGCAGTACAATCCTTATATACTCCATAATTATTATAACCAGTACATCATTGATACAACACTCAAATGACAAAATTATTTAATAATAACATAAGAACTCTAATCATTCCTCCTCATCTGTGGTAGTATCATAACTTTATTATTATCCAATAACATCATTTGGGAGATACTCTGATGATTTGGACATTGGTTTTCATAGTGTCCCCACTCCTTGCAGACGAAGCATTGTACATTTGAAACCTTTTTCTTACCCTTGTAGTTATGCAATTGGTGTCCTTTTTCTCCACACTTATAACAAACTCCCATTACCTTCAGTAAAGTTCCAAGGTGTTTCTTCCCATAGTTATCACATATTGGAAAATTCTTCTTTTCACTTGTCCCTTTATCCATAATTCTCTCTTCCATCCTTTTCTTCTCTTTCTTCCCTTCAAAGCCATAAGACTCAGAAAATTCTTTACTTATCTTATTAACACATGATACTATTTATTCATATGTTGAGAACACATGGGAGACTATTTCCCTTATAAATGTTGGCTTAATACCATGAAAGATATGATCCTTCTTACTCTTTGGATCATACGTATTGATGGAGTTCACATTCCTTCTACTGGGCGCCATTTCTATACAATGGCATAAACATGGTTAGTTTATGAATTGCAATGAATAGTTCCAAACTTTTAAAATACTTAATGTAAATTGAAAGGTTTATGGATATAATCCATAATCATAAAAAAAATGTTTACTTTGAGGAAGTATATACTCATAAACCCTTCATAATGGTTTGTAAAAAATGAGAATTATCCTAAGAATATCCCCCGGGAGTGTCGTAACCAAGAGTGCAGCAAGGCTCGTTGTCGTGCACCAGTTCTCGTTCGAGTCTAGCTTAAAGAGGTGTTTTTGGGTTTTACCCCTAGGTACATCTGTGCCAGAGCCACCTCTACCTTATCGTATCCAGACAGGTATATATTTCTCTGAAAACTCACAAAATCTCTATAATACCAAAATTCTAGGAAGTTCTTCTATACTAATCCTCAAAGTCTATCTTTGGGCTATGTCCTCTAATCAGATTTTATCTAAATCTAGCTTCTAAGGGTAGTACTAAACTGCCTCTGATACCAACTGTAATGCCCCGACCCCAGTTACCCAGAGTCGATGCATTATTGCGTAACATTGGCATGATCACAAAGATCAAGTCTCAAAAGACCAATTAGTTAAGTAGCCTTAGAAACACTAGATACATTCATAAAAGTTACATTACATCATAATGTGAAAAACTAAAACAACATCTTGTCTTCATATCCCCTCATACTATCCCTGCAGGTCATTCATAATATACTTCTTCACATCCTGTAAAAATTAAAACATTGAAAGGGGTGAGCTCAGATGCTCGGAAAGGATAACAATATAGCGGAATCTTTCATAAATAAACATAAACATTTAAGGAAATGTATAACTAAAACAAAAGCCTTTTAAACTTGAACTTCAAAATAATATGGAAAAAGTAAAATGATATAATTCCATTTACTTATTCGCATGGATATTCTACTGGTCGAATAATCACATGCAATATCAATAACCACTTTCACAATGATGGAATGCATAATGCCAGACTATTATAACCACGTAGCCAAGGCCTCGTGCCAAGACTACAAATAATATTTTTTCAAGGCCTCGTGCCAAGACACTAGTTTGTCTCATGAGTCCTTCCGATGCATCGAGGAGCTATAGCGGGCTCCACCCGTCACTTATTAAGTCCAATGCATTCCTCATATGAACAGGTTTAAACATATCATAAACCATAACATAATTGTATCACATAAAACATGAATAAAGAAAACATAAAATTTCCACATTTCAATCACAAGATATCAATACAACACATTGATATAATAAAAACATTATCAAAACCATTTTCAATACCAAAATAAATGAAAATTAAAACTTGGTATCTATTTTTATTTAAAAAAATATGGCTTATAGAAGAAGCCAAAATTCAAATAATGGTCACGGCGGCAGATAAGTCATTGTCGCCGCATACAAACGACAAGAAAAACATTCCTTTTTGTCGTTTAGTAAAACACTTCATATAAAAATATTCTTTTTTAATAAATGTAGAATTCAAAGGGGTTTGTACACCGTATAAAAGAAATTTGTGTATAAAACAAAATATGCCTCAATGAATGGAGATTGAAACAAAGTCCCTTACAAAGATCATTTTTTTAAAATAAAATAGATTTATTATGTGTATTCACTATAATTACACATAAAGAAAGTAAAAAATACAAGATAGGACATAATAATATGATGACATAATTTGAAAGAAGGAGATTAACCCAAAGAATGGAAATTGGGTTATGAAGTTCTCTTACCTCGTGTCTGACTTGACTTGATCGTTCTTTAAACTCCTAATTAATAAAATAGAGTTAATTTATACTTTCTTAAGAAACTTTTTCAAGTTCATTCTTCCTTTTATATCACTTATTACCATGTTTTGAACATTATGTAATAATTTAAGTTTATAACTGTCAATTTTTTTATCTTTGGTACTTGAGTCAAAAATAAACTTCTTATAATTACAAGTTGTTCAGGTGGTAAAATATCCATTACATACATAATTATATTCATGATGTAGATATAATATATATCATATATATCCAGTATATAATTTCCTTTATTACATAACATTTAGAGGTAAGAAATGAAATGCACCGTTCATGGAGACGGTAAGTCGTACGTACGCATGAACGCTGCTTTCATTTCTATTTAATATTTTAATGGAATGAAAAATAATGATATAAATTTATATTATAATTACATTATAATTAAATTATAATATCATATATAATATCACTTACTCCATCCTTTATACGTCCCACATATGGCATTAACGATTCAAATCACTTTGAGGGGCGGTAGTTCGCACTTCCTCAAATGAAATTACCGCATTTACACAACATGCAAAGCATAAAGATATGTTTTAAATGTAAAATACATAAGAATAGAGAGGAAATAAATATAATATATATCATAAATAAATATAGTTACATTATAATGGCCACCATGCGAGGTGGTGGGAGAAGATAGAACAATCATCGTTTCGTGAGGCAGTAATTCGCCATCCACGAAAATAGTATGTTCTTTAACCATTAGACGGAGGTGTGTGTAAGTGAAGCTCAGATACTTTTCATAACAAAATCCTAGTATATTTAAGATACTGTTGTTATTAAAAAAGAAAGGAATAAAAATAGTTTAGGGGGTTGGAGAAGAAAAATAAAACAAAAGAACATAAAAGAAGACATTACCTTAAAATCAGGTTACTCTTTTTGATTTGGGGAAAAGGCTTCTTTGGGGAGACTTATGCCCAAAGTGAGGCTTCTAGGAGTAATATAGGGAAGTTTATAGAGTTTTTGGGCATAGTTTGGCCGAGCCAAATGTCTTGAAGGTGTGAATAAGGTGGTAGAGGTGGGGGCCTTTTATAAGAGGAGAGGAGGGGAACTCTAAGAAAGTAATCAAATGTTACATTATTATGAAATGATTTTCGGATTTTAAAGGTCCCACGATGATATATTTCTAGGATAAGGTGATAAGTATTCTAAATATACACATCAAATAGGTTTTTGACAAGTGTAAGTCTTAGATTTTACATTATCTTTTCATTTTATTTAAATCCTTAATTAATGAGGTAATCGCTGCATCATCATTGTGTCATAAAAAATTTAATTTATATAATGTATAAAAATTATAAAACAATTCCCATGATGTAGGAAATATTATTATCTTTCCAATTAATATTTATAGTAAAAAAGTTAACTTATATAACCCCATGTAATAATTGTTTTAGTAAAACCACACATGTTTGTGACAATTTTATTTTTACTTTAAATAAAATGTTATTAATGTCATTTTCTTACCCAAGTGGCTCCATAGGGTCCCCAAGTTGACCCATGGATTGTATTGGTCGGCCATGACTCATCCAATAAGGGTAGGACAAGTGTCAAGATATTTTTATTTTTTTATAATATCATTTTTACCTTAAATTTCACTAATTACCTTTAATCGCGATTAATTAAACATAAAAGTTACTATTCACCAAAAAAATATTTTAATCCCATTGAACAAAATTTTACCTCCTAATGAAAACCATGTATTTTTGATTTTTGAAAATCAAATCACAGAAGTTGTAATGTTTCATTTAAACGAAAAATCAGTTTTTTAACTACCACTTAGTGGTTTCACTATTCATCAAAAATTGAAGTTTTTCAGAACAATGCCAATATTTCACCCTAAGCTATAATTGATATTCTGAATTCAAAAATGATGTCTATTTTAAAAAATTCCAGAAATATAAGTTGCATTAATTAATTTTATAATTAATTTCCGTTGTCACAACAAATAGCGTGTTTTTAAGAAACAATATATATCAAAAGATTGACAGTTGTTTATGTCCAATTTCAAATTGAAATTAATTCTAATGACAACCATTGGATGAAATGGTAAAAATAGATTATAATTATAATTTAAAACCACTCAATATTATAATTTACCACTATAAATTATTTTGATTAAAAAAGTTGTTTTTATGTATTTTTCACTATTCATAAAAAAATGGAAGTTCTCAGAAAAATACCAAAAATTCAACATAGGCTAATTTTGATATTCCAAATCCAAAAATGAAGTCCATTTTTAAATATAAAATATATATAATTTCCAAAAGTGGGTATTACTATTCATAATGGCTATTTTGATTGGTCGCGGTGTGTTAGAATCTCGAACTTGCGTACAATGCAAGTTATTGCATTATTGAAATAGAAGCGTATCGTGGAAGCTCGAGGTGTTACAGTAAATATCTTATAACAAAACATATATAAAAATTGAATAATCATTAACCAAGATAACATAACATAAGCTTCTAACATAACCTATACATGTGAAAAAAAAATATATGCATGGAAACCATTTCATATATAATGTTTTATTACTAAGACCATTATACCATAGTGGATCAAGAATCACTACATGTTTCCCATTATCAAATTGGATCAAGAATCAATACATGTTTTCTATAGTGGATAAGGTTTCTGAACTCATTTACAATTATTATATTATGAGATATAAATATTTACTAAATGTAATGGAGGGACATATCTTCCCTCCAATCATATAATGATAAATCACATATATGTGTTCCATAAAAAAAATAAAAACATTCATAATTATATAATAGCTTAATTAACCCATGGAAAAGTAACATGTTTTATCAATATTTATTTAAAATATCACTATTAGACACTTAGAGAAAGATGGTGAGTGGTTCAATGATCGCGTTGTCGAGCGCGTCAAATTAGATGTTTATTTATAACTAGAATTTATGTAGTATAGCAGAAACCCTAGGTAATATCTCGAAGGAGACTTAGATGATTAATTACAAAATGAGGTTATGATTAAGAAACTAAAAGGTGAATTGGGTTTTCTAAAACTTGGGTTTTGTTGCTTTAATAACAGAAATTGAAAGTATATTACTACGGAAAGAAACTAGTTGGAGAAATTGTGATCAACCAGGGTAAGTGCCCCTTGATGCTCAATCCGTCATTGCTCTCAAGGGAAAGGGAAGGATAATTGATTCCTTGATTTTATACATACTGAAACCTGTAATGGTATGTGAGTTCTTACTAGGTTACCACCTTGGATTTGATCAATCAACGATATTGATTATCAGTAACCGCTCAAAATCAACAAACATGAATCGATGTAAAAAAAGGACACAATCAAGGCATCACATCAACAAAGTGATGAGATGACCAGATATGTGTCTGTAATAAAAATATTACACAAGATAAAAACATGAAAATTTATAGTTTCAATTTCCTTGATTTTATCAATCGACACAATCCATTTACACACTCATGAAAGGGAGGGGTGAAAAAAGAGGCAACCACACTCAAATCATCACAAGATCCAGGTTATGCATGGAAGCATGTGGATTCTTGTTCCTTTGATTTGTATTTGAACATACTAGAATTAAAAAAAAATTATAAGGTATAAATGAAGAGCAATTGGCAACAAACATGGAAATCAATTACCATATGAAGATTACAAGTGTGGAGCTCGGGATTTCAACAAAGGACACTCTCCAAATTGATCACTAAGAGGTCTAGAAGTACATGAGGGAGAAGAGAAATAAAATGGGTGAAGAGAGCTCTACAAATCGACCCACGTTCCCCCTGGTTGTGCAACATAGATAATGAGGGGGAGTAATTTTATGGGCAATTTACATCCATATTTTCACATACAGTGGTCAAGTATGTAAAGGGTTAGGTGACTATTCAAGGTATATTTTTTACTCTATCATTATCTGGAAGGTTGACTGACCACAACATGTGTAAATAACTTGAAATTCGGTGGATAGTTTGGGCTTTGAGTTAGATATCCATGGGATCTAGAATCAGTTCAATTGAATCTCCGAGGTCTGATTAATGAGACAAATATAGAAGGGTGGTCCAATCTGGCCCACCTAGAATTTCTTCACATTGTGGGCCTATTTTGGGCCTCCAAATGGACGAACTGGGATTCATGATATTTTATAGAAATTTATCCCACATTATTTTTCACTCATACACCTATTTTTATCCCAATTAGATACATGAATTATCTACAGTACAAATAATTGTCCACATGCATGCTTGGGGTCTCACGCAGTTTGACCCATTTTGCTTGAATTCCATCACGAGCTCTCCAAATCACCTCCTCCTACAATGTAAACACCAAAACAAGTAAAATTTACCTATTAAATAGTGATAAACATTAAATCATTGATTCAAACATAAAGTGAAATTTAATATTATATTTTTTATATTCATCACAAAACTAGTTTAAAACAAAGGTGTAAGGGTGGATTTGAATAGTGAATCGCTATGCAATCACACCCCTACACCCGAACATTTGCACTCTTGGGAAAAGTCACATATCCAAAAAAAATGTGCCATGTATATATTACCAACATCATGATGTTTTAACATTTTAGGGAATTTAAATTCATTAAAGTAATGTGATTAATGCACAAACCACACCAAGGAATGCTTCCTAGTGAAAATAAAAAAAAAGATGTCTCATTAATCATATCACAATAAAATTCAAAGAGATTCATGATACGAAATTGAGAAAAGAATTAAAAATTAAACCACGCCACTAACTCTATTTGTGTGTGTGTGAAATCCATTCCATTGTATTCTTTCCACTTTTTATCTAATAAATATAGGTTATTTTAACATGTTTCAGCTTAATATATTTTTTCCACCAAATCTGCCCTACATCCTTTACAATAATATTTTAAGACCCACTCACTTACGCATTCATAGAAGTCAAACCATAATCTCTTGACCTAGATATCCCTATATTTTTCACATTTCATCACTCCCCTAATTTATTATTTTTGTTTTTAGAAGTTTCATTTGGAACAAATATCACACTTATCTCTCAACCCTTGTTTGATCTCCTCACGACAATAATTGTAATAGTTGTAAAAAGATAAAAGGTTAAGGAGGAGTGGTCTATGACATGCCCAAGACAAAACCCAATTTTTTAGGGCGTGCAACAGTCGAATATTAGGTACACATTCATAGGTCAATCTGGTAAAATAATGAAATAGATCGAATAAGGAAGGAACGTATGTAAATATCATTTTAATATGAAAAATATTAACCTAACATATATTTACAATCTAGTAAGTAATCAATATTCACACTTTGTGGTTTGGTGCAAAAATGTGTTGAGATATTAGTGACAATTTTTTCCCAAAAATTACTCACACAAGGGGAATCAATCAACTCAAAGTTTTCACATAGATACAACCATTTATATAATTGATAGAAAACCAATTCACTAAAAATAACTCCATGATGTTAAATTCATAGAAATATTCATTCCATAATAGAGACATGTTTCATCAAATGTTAAAAAAAAGGAATCAGAAATTTCAACATTAATTTTTAGTAAGTTACATGATTTTGTGACCATAAGGGGGGCATAAAAATATCATAAAGAATGTGAAAAAGAGAAGAAAAAATAAAGGCAGTGAAAATCTTAATGAACCCAGAATGATGGGAAAAGTGAAAATACAATAAATAAGGAGAAAACGAGAAGAAAAAAGAAATACAATGAAAATCCAAATAAACCCAAGAATGTATCCACCCCCTATACCTAGAATGTGCAGTGTCCTCACTATAATAATTGAGAATTTGAGAAGGAAGAATAAAACCAGGTGTGTTTCACAGGTATGTTTCTTCTAGAATGTGGATTTCCTCCACCAAATTATTTAGAAAATCATTATTGAAGTCTGTATATCACTTCCCAATGACTGTAAGACTTTTTCAATCTGCTCATGAAAAATCTGTATTCAACCAAAAGGGTAAACATTAGTGACAATATAAGGACTGAGCCATCCAGAACGAAGCTTACATGGGTGGAGCTTTAACTTGGAATTGTATATGAGGACACTACTAGAAAATGAACCTATACCCACGGTTTTGGGGAAAACCATGGGGATAGGTCACCCAATCCCCACGGTTTTGGGAAAATCATGGGTATATTCATTTTTTGATAGCCTATGCCCACAGTTTCCCCAAACCAAGGGAATAGGCTACCCTATACCCACATTTTTCTCCAAACCGTGGTTATAGGGTATCAAAAAATTCCAATACCCATGGTTTGACCAAAACCACGGGGATAGGGTGCCCTATACCCATGGTTTTACCAAAACTGTGGGTATATTCATTAGATAAAAAAACCTATACCCACTGTTTTGACAAACCATGAGTATAGGTTTCCCGTGTGTGCGCGGGAAATTTATTTTTTCAACGGGCACAAAAAAATGGCGGGAGTTCAACACCCACAGTTTATTCCTCTATACCCATGGTTTAAATAAATATATTTAAAAAAATATATATATACATACATATATGCGGTGATGGAGTTGTGGTAAGGATGCTCGTGAATGGAGAAGTGGTCGCGAGATCGAATCTTGTGGGCCGTTATTTTTTAAAATATGTTATACCCACATTTTCCAAACTGTGGGTATAGAGTTATGACACTATGGAAAAACCTATACCCACAGTTTGGAAAAAATTTGGGCATAGGTCATGGACCTATACCGATGCCACCAAAAACCACGGTTCCCAAAACCGTGGGTATAGCCTATACCCACTATTTTGGGGTCTATACCCACGGTTTTGAACCATGGCTATATGATCATTTTTTGAGTAGTGAGACCTTCTCACCAATATGTAACTTCCATTGATGAATCATGCTATCATGGATAGCCTTTATCTTCTCTTTATAGATATGGGAGTTCTCATATGCATCATGTCAAATTTCTTCCAACTCTTGAACCTACAGCTTCCTTTGATCACCTGCATCTGAAAGATTCATTTTACATTGTTTAACAACCCAATATGCATGGTGTTCTACCTCCACTGGGAGGTGACAAGCTTTTCCAAACACAATTCTCTATGGTGAAATTCTGATTGTGGTTTTAAAAGCTATACGATTTTTCCAAAGTTCATCATCCAAGTGAAAACTCCAATCTTTCTTATTGGGTTGTACCGTTTTTCCAAGATTCTCTTAACTTCCCGATTTGAGATTTATTCTTGTCTGTTAGTTTAGGGGTGATATGCAGTGGAGACTTTATGATCAACCCCATACTTTCAAAGAAAATTCTTCATGCTATGATTGCAAAAATGGGGACCCAGATCACTAATGATGAATCTTAGAAAATCGAACTAACTAAAAATTTTAGACCTCACAAAATCAACAACAACAAGAGAATCATCAGTCTTAGTAGCATTTTCTTCCACGCATTTAGACACGTAGCCCATAGCTAAAAAGATTTACATAAATCCAAATAAATTTGGAAAAGGCCCCATGAAGTTGATTCCCCACACATCAAAGATTTAACAGAATAACATGGGTTGTTGGGGAATTTCATTCCCCTTAGAAATATTCCCTATGAATTGACAACAACTACATGACTTGAAAAAATTGATGGGAATCCCTATAAAATGTTGGATAATAAATTCCTGAATCAAGGTCCTTTAAATATATTCATTGAGAGCCAAAGTGGCCCCCATATGCCAAAGTGTGACAGAAGGTCAAAATAGAGGTGAACTCATTATCAGGGACACACCGATGAACTAATTGGTCACAAAATATTCTCCACAAATATGGGTCATCCCAAATGTACCACTGAGAATAATGTTTAAGTCTCTGGTATTGGGAAGTGATGAAATCAGTGGGGAACCTAGATGTTGATACAAAATTCACAATGTCCGCATACCAGGGGGTAAGGACCACAACATCATAAAGGTTCTCATGAGGAATGAATTCTCCAATGGGGAGGGATGAGTAAGCATGGTGGTCCAGTGGTAGATAAATCATACTATTGTGGTCAGCTACAACATTTTCTACTCCCCTCTTATCTCTAATCTCAAGGTCAAACTCTTAGAGGAGGAGCATCCACTTTATGAGGCGGTGCTTAGATTCAGGTTTCTTTTAGAGGAATCTAAGGGTAGTATGGTCGGAAAACACAATCACTTTTAACCCAAGAATATATGAACAAAAATTTTCCAAGCCAAACACAATAGAAAGAATTTTTTTTCAGTGGTTTTGTAGTTTACCTGGGCAGGGTCAAGGGTACGTGATCCATACACAATGACATGAGTAGCCTTCTCAACCCTTTGTGATAAAACTTCCCCACTTTAAAAGTTAGAGGCATCACACATAAGCTTAAAGGGGAGATCCCACCATGGTGGTTGGATGATGGGAGGGGATGTGAGACTCCTTTTTAGTGAATTGAATGTATACTCACAATTTTTATCAAACACAAACTCAAAATCCTTTCTCAATAATCGGGATAATAGAAGTGTGATCTTACTAAAATCATTAATGAATCGACAATAAAAACCAGCATCACCCAAGAAAGATCCCACCTTACGAACAAATTTTTGATATAGAAGGTTTGAAATTAATTCAATTTTTGATTTATCAACTTGAATTCCCTAATTTTAAATGACATGCCCAAGAACTATCCCCCGCTCAACCATAAAATGGCATTTATCATAATTTAAAACAAGATCTTTTTCAATGCAGTATTGGTTCCGAATAGCCCGAAGGCCTTCTTTTTTTATTTCATTGTGAATAATCCCACTTTTAAGGGTTGAAGGGGAACTCGTACATGACCCGTAGGCCCAAGGCACAAGTCCCAACTAACTCGCAATACATTACCCAAAGGCCCAAGGGCATACCATGCCCAATACATGACCCGTAGGCCCAGCCCACTTGAACTGACCCACCCCAGCTTCGGCGTCATTGATCACTTAGCTCCCCAACTTGCATTGTTGATCGGCTAGCATTGCCCCGTACAAAGCTTCACGGTGCCTGGTCTTGATGGCGGCTGGCATAACCTCTCATTCTTCCAATCTGGTTAGCTCTACATCTGCTGGCTGCTACTCTTGTTTCTCTAATCCTCTTCTGGGGCCTGTTCTATGTGAACTGGGCCACTCCATGGTCTTTTTGGCCCAAAGGCCATTGATGACCTGAAGTCCCTTGAGACCCGTAGGACCAAACCGGTGGCCCAAAGGCCCAAATTGGGTGAATAGGTCCAGCTGCTACATTACCAAACAGTAACTACTACAGTACTTCTACAGTATTCTAGAAGTTCACCTCTGCCCAGTTTTGAACCTAGGTCTATTGGCATTTCAATGAAGTATTGGAGAAAAAACCCTAGGTGTTCCAAACAATCATCAAAATAAGAACCATATACCGTGAAATCATCCATAAAGACTTCGATACAAATCTCAAGGTACTCGGAAAAAATTCTCAACATACATTATTGAAAAGTACTAGGATCATTACATAGACTGAATGGAATCCTTCTGTATGAAAATGTTCCAAATAGAAAAGTAAATGTTTCCTTTTATTGATCCTTAGGGGCTATATGGATTTGGAAATAACTCGAATTTCCATCAAGGAAACAATAATGGGACTTACTAGCCAATCGTTCTAATATTTGGTCAATAAAAGGTAGAGGAAAGTGCTCCTTCCGCGTGCCTTGATTCAGTCAACGATAGTCAATACAAACTCACAAACTATTTTGCACACATGTTGAAATGAATTCATTCATTTAATTTGACATAATTATTCCTATTTTTAGGCACATTTTTCACTAGTCTAACCCATTTTCTATCAGATATAGGATAAATGATCCCCACAATAAGTAATTTACTGACTTCCAATTTTACCAATTGAAGGAGAGTGGGATTAAACTGGCATTTAGATTGTCTTATGGTCTTAGCCTCATCATCTAAAAGTATATGGTGAATACAAATAGAATGGCTAATCCTGAGAATATCAGCCAATGTCCATCGTATTTTCTTTTTACACTCTCTTAAAATGTTGATCAGTTTCGATTCCTTTTTTGGAGAGAGGTTATTTAAAATAATGACGGGTAATTGTTTAATAACCTAAAGATATGCATATTTTAAATTAGAAGGAATTTGTTTAAGTTCCAACACTGATGGTTTCCGGATTGAGAGAGGGAATTTAGATAGAGTGAGGTCCATTAAACTGTCTATCTACTCATGTTTATTCTATAAAGATAGAGAATCTATTGAAATGAGATTTTCAGAATCATCGACGGTCATGGGTACCTCAGAATGAACACACTCATCAATTAAAACACAAAATTTACACTTTTCAAAACCCAAAAAAAACTTAAAACATGATTCCAAATTTAAATCATCCATGGGTTAAGAAGAGGAAAATGAATCAGAGTATGAGTTGAGGAAATAATTGTGTGCGTGTGCATCATTTGAGAGCACTTCCATAGAAAAGATAGGAAGAGTGGAGTGCTCTTCAACGGGGTGTTTCATAGCCACAAGGATGTTAAAACATACCTTTTCTCCTCCTAACTCCATGGACAACGTACCACCATGAACATTGATGATCATATTTGTTCTTTTGAGGAATGGCCTCCCAAGTATGAGAGGAGAATGTCCATGGTTTCGGGTATCTTCCATCTCAAGAATGTATAAATTAGCAGGGAAGATGATATTCTTCACTCATACAAGGATATCCTCAATCACTCCTATTGGATGTGTAGTACTTTAGTTGGAAAGTTGTACAATAATGCCCGTTGGTTGAAGCTCTCCAACCTGTAGAGAATTGTACACAAAGTGAGGCATTGAATTAATAAAAGCACCTAAATCTAGCATAGCATCATAAAATATGGTCTCCCCTATGGTACAAAATATATTGAATGTGCCTGGATCCTTTCATTTGGTTGGAATTTCTGGTTGAATCAAGGCTGAGACATTCCTTCCCATGTTGACTATCTCATCCCCCTTTAGTCTCATTTTATGCGTGCAAAGCTCTTTAAGAAATTTGGAATACTAAGGGATTTGTTTAACTGCATCCAATAGAGGAATGTTAACTTGACCTTTTTAAATGTATACATTATTTCTTTATCAATATCATTATCAAAATTATTATTAGATTTATAGAGTCTTTTGGGGAAAGGAAGAGTAATGGACTGTTCATTTGAATCATCAATGATAACTCAATAACCCTTTTTTTCTTGTTTTTCATTACTTGAAATTTTTGAGGGTTGGGAAAGAGAGTTTTCAAGAGGGGGACAAACCTATTGTGTAGAATCAGTAGAAGGAGAGACTTCTTTACCGCTATGAAGTGTAACTTCACATACATTACCTTTTTTCTTTTTTATTGGCAATGGGTTGGGATGGTAGTTGTCCAAAACCTTGAATCTTAAGCTCCCTGATGGTGTTTACTAATTTCCCCACTTGAGTTCGTAGGTCTTGAATAGATGATTGTGTGGTTTGTTGGTGTTGGAGGTTTTGGGATGTCATTTTCTTCACCATGTCCTCGAGGCTTGATTCACATTTGGGAGGAGGAGGAGGATTACTTTGAGAAGATGAAGTATAAGAAGGTTGCGTACCTTGTCCTTGTTGATACCATTTTTTCTTGGGGTAGCTTTAGTTTCCTCCTTATCGGTACTAGGGTTATTCTTGTCACGAACTAGGCCGATGCGTCATCCGACCCGGCACCCGACCCGGGTCCGCGACATGGCCCGAAGGGCGTTCCCGATCCCCACGGGCTGGCAACTAGTGTCGGGCATCAAAATAAACCAGTTGGGAATGGTTTGTCCCATAACAAGATAAATAAACATAAACTGAACAAGAATATAATTAAAGGAAAAATAAACTGAACAACTTGGCAGCAGAGAAAGGAAATTAAAGAAGCGATGTGACATACCTCAAGTGACCTCGTGGGTCAACGTGGAGCGTAAACCACACTAGCTCCCAACAACAACCCAAGGCTAAAACCTGCAACTGGAAAGTAGAGTAGGCATGAGCACCGAGATGCTCAGTAGAAATGCCACAATATAACCACGTCCTATGCCCACGCTTTTAGTAAGAAATCCAATTATGCCAGTTTGAAAATAAGATATAATAAAATAATGTTTCTCTTTTTCAAATTCCAATAACGAGTTTGCATTTTCAGGTAAAGCATTTTACTCCCACTACATTTTCAAAATAGGTTTCAAGCATGCATTGAAATTTCAAAATGAAAAGAAACCAGTTTGGATTAAAATATGGTTTTCATAAACAAGACATCGAGTATGAAACAGCTGAACAGAAAGTTACATCGTCAGCAGCATGCCACAGATGAGAACCATGGGTAATCCCTATAGGCAGGTAGAACAAGTGGGAACCTAAGGACCACGTACCTCAGTGAAACGTGGCTTAGAAGACCACAACCCTCAGAAAACGTGGCTTAGAAGGCCACGACCCTCAGAAAACGTGGCTTAAAAGACCACGACCCTCAGAAATTCATATGTTTAGTTAGTGTTGTTGTGTCAATCCTGCTAGACAAACTGGGATGAACCTCTGTCGTGTCATCTAGCGTACTAGTCCTGGTCACCCACCTAGATACCCGGGATTCCCATTGTGCTCTATTTCAAGTGGTGGTGAGTTTTTCTTTATCATGAAAACATATATGAACATAACATTTTCTTTATCAAAAACTCATTTAACCTCTCACCACCGTTCTCCCTCCTTAAGCGCATTCCCCCTCTTTCACATCACGCAATGCATAAACTTCAACGTTAGGCACATCATAACACTTTCAACATACAAATAATTTTCTAAAACAAATGGGGGTGTCCCTCAAGAGAGGTTTTTTTTCTTTTTCATAAAACATTATTAAGGTTCCAAACGGGCTTTATTACATAAATGGAATAATTTTTACAATTAACCGGCCAAAAGGCCAAAACCCTTTGATAATACACATTACCAATTCAAAACCACTTAGGAAATCAATTTTTCAAGAAAAGGTCACTTATGACTGATAGCATTTGAAATACACTTCAATTTTCAAAACAAATGCATAATCATTTTTAGCAACTGTAACCTGATTTCGTAGCATGTGTATATAGCGTAAATGTAAAACATATTTTTAAAACAAGCAAGAAATTATGAATCTCAAATTAAAGGCATAGGCATAGGGACCTACCTCAAACTTGTAGCTATCTATCAATGGCCACTCGAACCGACACTATGCACATACACGCACATGCATTTATACATATATATATACGCACCCCTAGCTGCATTAGACATATTCCCCGCGCTATGAGGGAATATGTACAAAGAGGGAATATTTATATATATGCCTTACCCTATGCATGTACGTGTAGGTGTTCCTGACACCCACAACTTGGAACCATCGTAGCGAGGTCCAACGCACTACACAAATAATTTAATAAAACAACTTAACACTTGAACAATCTACAAAACATTTCAAAATAACACATCAAGGGTTTGGACCAAAATAAAAACATTCAAAACACCCTTTTAAAAACCAAACGTGCCAAGATACAACACCAAAACACCAACTGTAGCCTACACACGTTATAATAGACAAACTTCATAGTTAAAAAAAACTGATAAACAATTCAGCATGGGTTTTTCCACAGAAAAGTTTCATGCGCAATGCCTACAAACAACACTAGAAAAACAAACACACCCAACTCTCGAGCAGAACTATATTTGCAGCTTTAATGTCCTTAAATAATCAATTCCATAATTCATAAAACAGCCATGAACAATGCAACAAAGGACACTCCTCAAAACACCCAAATCCCCTTTCTTAAAAAAACGAATGCACACTAAATACCTTTCCAAACCACATTTGCATCACTCACAAAATTTCAAATAACCACTTCACTATTTATAAATTAACATCAAATAACACAAAAATGAGTTTTTCTCAAAAACACACCCCATTATATACGAACTTTATATAGAATATCAAAGGCATGCTAAACTTCTTAAATACTAGTTTCGCACCAAACAGATAAATCATAGAACACCAAATTTATTTAAGCAAGTAAAAATAATTCACCACATAAACACAATTCGCACTCAACAAATTAATTAAAGAACATCATAAATTATTTAAACAAGCAAATTAAATCATCAAACAAAACTTATAGGAGGGAACACTTACCATCGGTGTCGAAACCTCGAATTCCGACACAAAACATTGATCGTGTGCCAATCGCACTACAACAAACCACCAATTGACCCTAATTCAAGCATTGAGACAAAAAAACATAATCAAACCAAAATAGAGACCCTGAAAACATAAAACCCCAAGTCTAATATCCAACCCGCTAAAAACCAAAATTCCAAATAAAGAAATAACCAAAACCTAGGGAAGGAGGGAGAGGGAGGCGCGCCGGAGCTACTCCCGGTCGGTCGGCTCGTGCGAACAGGGGGCACGCTGGCGGATTCAACTGGAGGGGAGGAGCGGGTCGAGGGGGGTGTGTGCCGGCTGCTTCGGATGAAGGGGGAGTGGAGCGGGTTGAGGGGGGGTGTGCGCTGACTGTCTCGTCAAGGTGAGTGGCGCGCGCCGGAGCTGGGAGGAAGCGGGTAGGGGCGACGGGTTGGAGAGGAGGGGTAGCGCGAAGGGAGGTGTGCCGGAGAACCCTCGTTGGTGGGGTGGCGCGAGCGAGAGAGGAAGTTGGGGGGGGGGGGTCGGCTGCGTAAGGGGAAAGGGGGAGAGTTAGTTAGGGTTTAAAAAAAATAAAAACAAATAATAATAATAATAATAATAATAAAAGAATGAAATGAATAACATATAAAATAAGGGGATAAAAGAAAAGAGTATAAAATAAATAAAATAATAAAATAATAACAAATAATAATTAAAAAAATAAGAATTTTAATAAACTCCAATAATAATAATAATAATATTGTTCATAACTTAATAATAATTATAATAAAATTGATAATAATAATATTATTAACCATAATAATAATAAAAATAATCACCATCATTATAATTATTAAACTAACTCATTAAAACTCACTTTATTTATTTGTCTTGTACATTAGGCAGACCGTACGGTGACCTGAGCAAAGCCGCGCGGAATTGAACATGCCCTGCCATGCACCGGACGCTGTCAAGGGCAAAGAATTCGTTCATCAACAAAATGAAAAAATATCAAACAGGCTTGGCCCGAAGCACGATAGAAAGTTTCAAAGTCTGATAAAATAATAAAATAATATCAATTTAAATGTTTGGGTGTGACAATTCTCCCCACCACAAAACTTTCTGCCCCCAGAAAGTCACCCAACCAAACGAAGAATCAAACTCGAGTTTGAAACGGAACTAGACCCACAAAAAAAGGAGATCAGTGTGACTTTTCACTCCACCAGTCACAGCCGACCAACTCTTAGGGAAACTGAAAAGAGAAGAACCATCAGGAAATGAGGAGGGTTCTCCCCACCACAAGAACCCGACTAGTACAACCAACATTGAGACTCTTAGCATGGGCTAACTTTGGATTTTATAACATGGCCCAAGAGGGAACCGCCACACAGACCAAACCTTGAAGGATGCACGACAAGATTCATGGTGAGTCTCCCCACCATTTAAGAACTGACCATCTTAGACCGACATGAGAACTTCCAACCAAAACTAGAAACCACCGACACATGAGAAAACCCACAAAAGAAATCTACCAAATAATGAACTTAACCATGACCCATCATTTCCACAAGAGATGAGCATCTCCAAAATGAGCATGTAATAAAAAAAACGGGTCACATTTGAGGAGGCGCAACTACTGGAATTACCAAAAAGACAAGATCACCACGCCTTCTTACAAACACAGTGGGATACAAAAAAAACCAAGACCGCAATGAGAAAATAAGACCCATGCGCCTCTTACAGCATAACAATCCTTTTAAAGATGAGGAGGCTACAACAGAGGAATTCAAACTGTCCCTATTCTAGCACTGAAGACAAAAGTTAGACCAATGTGACCCACACCCAATGATTCCTGACTGTGTGAAAGGCTTCGCTCCGAGACCTGTGGCTGGAGCTCTGATGTCTTGAAGCATCTGATGCCCCGCAGTCAGGAGCTGACATCCTTCAGTCGAGACTCCGGCTGACAATGCCGCTAGTGGAACCCCTCCAATTGTCCCAAATGGCCACACTGATGGCAGGCCTTTGGAGGATGATGACAAGGCGGGTTAAAGTAACCAAACTGAGCACACTAGAAGCAGACAAGGGGGTGGTCCAACTAATAGGAGATGGAATTGATAATAAGACTTGTCTAAGACAGGTTCCTCCGATTCTCTCTCGTCACCGGATGGGGAAACTTTCCGAACACCAAAAAGAAATGGTCTTGGAACCCTAGATGAAGACCCCACACAAGAGAAACTTTAACTGATTCCACGACGCTACCTCTGGAGAAAATGGAATCAACCCCTTGGCATGTCCCATGTAGGCCTTCCCTGCTCGTTGGCCTTACTCAACACCCACTAGTTCTGCCACTTTCCTCGCCTTCATTTCCTTGGGAATAAACCATCTGACGAGAGTCGTCTTTAACACCTTCCAAGACATACCATCATGAAACGATGCTGGGATTATTTCCTCCACCAATCCAAAGTTGCACCTTCAAACGAACCCAAACCAACACAGAATCTCATGGTTTTTGGAGTTTCCAATAACCTGGAAACACCAACGACTTCACCAAGCCAGTCTGCTACCTTCGATAGATCACGATCACCACATAAGCTGTACAATAACTGAAAATAATTCAATTCCTCAACTCCGCTATGAGTCTGGGTAGAACCAAAAACTAGAAGTGAGTCACTAGAACCTTCTGGGACTTTTCTGGGTGGCATACTCAAAAACAAGGGGCACAAGTCCGAATCAAAACTTGTCATAAATCAAAATACCACACCTCAATCACAAACGAAAGCTCAAACTCAAATCACTATTCCAACCACAATTCAGTACGTCAAAACCAAGAACTCACGAAAAAGAATACCCAACACGAAAAGAGAACGCTAAATAATTTCTCACTCAATTTTCTAAGCATTTGAAAAACCCTTTTTGAAAACCATTTTCAGCAAACAAAACAACTTAAATATCCACCATTGGTATCCCATGAAGTCTCACACATACATATCCATGTGCTAGCTCAAGAACCCATCCACTCACATCACCAACTTCCCCACTTGCCACATGCGCACCTCAATGTATGTGATCACTCATAGGAATACCAAGTGTCAATCCCAAACACTTATCATTTCCAAAATAGACCATTAAGAACAACGCTGAAATTCCCAACAAATTTGAGAAAGTCACCTATCATTAAAGAAACACATTTCAAAATTCCAAAACGTTTTCTATTTCAAAAACCATTTTCCGATCCAATGACCATATTCCCTTCTGAAAAAACCTTCACAAAAAATCCATTTTCATTTTTGAGATCTACTCACACCGACCAAAACGAAGGTCAAACATAACTCACATAAAAATTTCCAAAAAAAATTAGGGAATAGTGGTTATGCCAACCCGGTAACATGGCTTAGCAGACCATGCTCTGAGTGGGCATCCACCACAGGAAGTATCTTGAACCGTGCACCCGAGCTGTATATGGGTCGCCACTCCATGCAGGCTCATCGCGTAACACCGAATCACTTCCCTTATTATCCCTCATCCACACAGACCAAGCAAAAGAAAAACTCAAATCCCACACTACCTCTGGCAACTCGAGTCTCAGGACGGGCAAGGGTTTATGACGTCCTTCCCGCACCTACCTCTCGAGTCTCGACACACCTAATCACCAAGCTACTTGACACCCCAAATAACAAGGGCACCTCTGATACCATTTTGTCACGAACCAGGCCGGTGCGTCATCCGACCCAGCACCCGAGTCGGGTCCGCGACATGGCCCGAAGGCGGTTCCCGATCCCCACGGACTGGAAACTAGTGTCAGGCATCAAAATAAACCAGTTGGGAACGGTTTGGCCCATAAAAAGATAAATAAACATAAACTGAACAAGAATATAAATAAAGGAATAATAAACTGAACAACTTGGCAGCGGAGAAAGGAACTTAAAGAAGCGATGTGGCATACCTCAAGTGACCTCGTGGGTCAACGCGGAGCGTAAACCACACTAGCTCCCAACAACAATCCAAGGCTAAAACCTGCAACTGGAAAGTAGAGTAGCCATGAGCACCAAGATGCTCAATAGAAATTCCATAATATAACCACATCCTATGCCCACGCATTTAGTAAGAAATCCAATTATGCCAGTTTGAAAATAAGATATAATAAAATAATGTTTCTCCTTTTCAAATTCAATTAACGAGTTGGCATTTTCAGGTAAAGCATTTTTCTCCCACTACATTTTAAAAATAGGTTTCAAGCATGCATTGACATTTCAAAATGAAAAGAAACCAGTTCAGATTAAAATATGGTTTTCACAAAGAAGACATCGAGTATGAAACAGCTGAAAAAAAAAGTTACATCGTCAGTAGCATGACACAAATGAGCACCATGGGTAATCCCTATAGGCAGCTAGAACAAGTGGGAACCTAAATACCTCTTACCTCAATGAAACGTGGCTTAGAAGACCACGACCCTCAGAAAACGTGGCTTAGAAGGCCACGACCCTCAGAAAACGTGGCTTAGAAGACCACAACCCTCAGAAATTCATATATTTAGTTAGTGTTGTTGAATCAATCATGCTAGACAAACCGGGATGAACCTATACCGTGTCATCTAGCGTACTAGTCCTGGTAACCCACCTAGATACTCGGGTTTCCCATTGTGCTCTATTTCAAGTGGTGGTGAGTTTTTCTTTATCATGCAAACATATATGAACATAACATTTTCTTTATGAAAAACTCATTTAACCTCTCACCACCATTCTCCCTCCTTAAGCGCATTCCCCCTCTTTCATGTCACACAATTCATAAACTTCAACGTTAGGCACATCATAACACTTTCAACATACAAATAATTTTCTAAAACAAAGGGGGGTGTGCCTCAAGAGAGTTTTTTTTTTCTTTTTCATAAAACATTCTTAAGGTTCCAAATGGGCTTTATTACATAAAGGAAATACTTTTTACAATTAACCATCCAAAAGGCCAAAAACCTTTTGAAATACACATTACCAATTCAAAACCGCTTAGGAAATAAATTTTTCAAGAAAAGGTCACTTAATACTGATAGCATTTGAAATACACTTCAATTTTCAAAACAAATGCATAATCATCTTTAGCAACTGTAACCTGATTTCATATCATGTGTATATAGAATAAATGTAAAACATATTTTTAAAACAAACAAGAAATTATGAATCTCAAATTAAAGGCATAGGCATAGAGGACCTACCTCAAACTTGTCGCTATCTTTCGATGGCCACTCGAACCAAGACTAGGCGCGTACACGCACATGCATTTATACATATATATATACGCACCCCTAGATGCATTGCACATATTCCCCGTGCCATGAGAGAATATGTACAAAGAGGGAATATATATATATATATATATATATATATATATATATGCCTTACCCTATGCATGTACGTTTAGGTGTTCCTGACACCCGCAACTTGAAACCATCGTAGCGAGGTCCAACGCACTACACAAATAATTTAATAAAACAACTTAACACTTGAACAATCTAAAAAACATTTCAAAATAACGCATCAAGGGTTTGGACCAAAAGAAAAACATTAAAAACACCCTTTTGAAAACCAAATGCGCCAAGATGCAACACCGAAACACCAACTGTAACCTACACACGTTATAATAGACGAACTGCATAGTTAAAAAACTGATAAACAATTCAGCATGGGTTTTTCCACAGAAAAGTTTCATGCGCAACGCCTAAAAATAGCACTAGAAAAAGCAAACACACCCAAATCTTGAGCAGAACTAGATTTGCAGCTTTAATGTCCCTAAATAATCAATCCCAAAAGTCATAAAAAATCCATGAACAATGAAACAAAGGACACTCCTCAAAACACCCAAATCCCCTTTCTTAAAAAAACGAATGCACACTAAATACCTTTCCAAACCTCATTTGCATCACTCACAAAATTTCAAATAACCACTTCACTATTTATAAATTAACATCAAATAACACAAAAATGAGTTTTTCTCAAAAACACACCCCATTATATACGAACTTTATATAGAATATCAAAGGCATGCTAAACTTCTTAAATACTAGTTTCGCCCGAAACAGATAAATCATAGAACACCAAATTTATTTAAGCAAGTAAAAATAATTCACCACATAAACACAATTCGCACTCAACAAATTAATTAAAGAACATCATAAATTATTTAAACAAGCAAATTAAATCATCAAACAAAACTTATAGGAGGGAACACTTACCATTGGTGTCGAAACCTCGAATTCTGACGCAAAACATTGATCACGTGCCAATCACACTACAAGAAACCACCAATTGACCCTAATTCAAGCATTGAGACCAAAAACAACACAATCAAACCAAAATAGCGACCCTGATAACATAAAACCCCAAGTCAAATATCCAACCTGCTCAAAACCAAAACTCCAAATAAAGAAAGAACCAAAACCTAGGGAAGGAGGGAGAGGGAGGCGCGCTGGAGCTACTCTCGGTCGGTCGGGTCGTGCGAACAGGGGGTGCGCTGGCAGCTTCAACTGGAGTGGAGGAGCGGGTTGGGGGGGGGGGTGTGACGGCTGCTTCGGCTGAAGGGGGAGTGGAGCGGGTCGAGGGGGGGTGTGTGCCGGCGGTCTCGTCCAGGTGAGCGGTGCGCGCCGGAGCTGGGAGAAAGCAGGTAGGGGCAACGGGTTGGAGAGGAGGGGTAGCGCGCAGGGAGGTGCACCGGAGAACCCTCATTGGTGGGGGTGGTGCGAGCGAGAGAGGAAGTTGGGGGGGGGGGTCTTCCGCGTAAGGGGAAAGGGGGAGAGTGAGTTAGGGTTTAAAAAAATAAATAATAATAATAATAATAATAAATGAAAGAAATGAATAACATATAAAATAAGGGGATAAAATAAAAGAGTATAAAATAAATAAAATAATAAAATAATAACAAATAATAATGAACAAAATAAGAATTTTAATAAACTCCAATAATAATAATAATAATATTGTTCATAACATAATAATAATTATAATAAACTTGATAATAATAATATTATTAACCATAATAATAATAACAATAATCAACATCATTATAATTATTAAACTAACTCATTAAAACTCACTTTATTTATTTGTCTTGTACATTAGGCAGACCGCACGGTGACCCGAGCAAAGCCGCGCGGCTTTGCACACGCCCTGCCATGCAACGGACGTTGTCAAGGGAAAAGCATTCGTTCGTCAACAAAATGAAAAAATATCAAACAGGCTTGGCCCGCAGCACGATAGAATGTTTCAAAGTATGATAAAATAATAAAATAATATTAATTTAAAAGTTCGGGTGTGACAGTTCTTGGAACCCGAGATTTAGATTTGGCCTAAATTGTTCTTACTTGAAGGGAGGTGCTTGTTGGAATGGACTCCCTGGGAACACAGCTACACAAGACTCGGGTGAATCTTGAAGTTGTGGGCACTAGTCAGAAAAATGATTATTTTTATAACAAATACCACAATGTAATGGAACGGGAGGATATTGTGAGTTACCTTGTGCTTGAGCTAATTGACTTAGAATGGTATGAAGCTCATCAATCTAGTATTATACATTTTGTTCTATAGATAAATGACTTACTTAATGAAATCCTCAAGTTGGTGCAATATCTCATGTACCAGATAGTTGTGCATTTTGAGAAATGGTGGCTATTAAGTCACGTGCAGTGGAAAGAGTTTTATCAACTAGGGAACCACTAGCTACAACATCATTCATTCCATGATCCATGGGGATACGTCCCTCATATAAGTATTGTATTAACATTTGTTCACTAATCTGGTGGTGGGGGCATCTTGAGCCAAGTCTTTTGAATCTCTCCCAGTATTCATGAAGGTCTCTCCTTGTGATTGCCTAATGCCACAAATTTCTTCCCAAATTGATGCAGTTCAAGAGGTACGGAAGACCTTCTCTAAAAATAGTCTTTTTAGGTCATTACAACCCCCAATTGTGGTAGGAAAATAGTATATCCAATCTTTGGATACACCATCAAGGGAGAAAGGGAAGTCCCTAAACTTAATTAGGTCCTCAGAAACATTTTGGGGTTTCATGGTGGGGCACACTATGTGAAACTCCTTAAGGTGTTTAAGAGGGTCCTCACCAGGAAGACCATGGAATTTGTGAAGTATGTTGATAATGCCTGATCTTAGCTCAAAGTTGGATGCTTCCTCGGGATATTGGATGAACACATGTTGGTACTCCACATCCGGGGTGGTCAGTTCTTTTAAATTTCGATTATTTGCATCCATGTTTTCTTGGATTTTATTGGCTTAAATTTTTGACTAGTTTATGACCAATTTGGGTTCCACAAGGGGTTCCTTATTGTTAATTTATTTACCTTATCTAGATGCCTTTGTTTGTGTGTGATGTTTCTTTTCAATTTCTCGGTCAAATTCAAGCAGTTTTTCTTTTTCTGATCGGGTCATGAAAATAAGTTGTGAAGTTTATTTTATGATTGAATATGGATTAAATCACTTAATAAGGGTAAAATTAGAAATTAATTTTATTATATAGAATTATAGAGTGTGATGAAAAAGAATAAGAAGATATTTGAGAGAGGGGGAGAGGAAGAACACACAAAAATAACGAAAATAGAAACAGAAAACCAAAACAAAAACAGTCAAATGGGGGATGGGGTGTTTAAAGGAGTACTAATTAAGAGGTAAAATAAATAAATAAAATAAAATAAAAAGAAAAAAATGATCTTGGATCCATAGAAATGGTGGAAAAATTTTATCGCATTATCGAGCGCATCAAATTAGATGTTTATTTTTAACTAGAATTGCTGCAGTATAGCAGCATCCTTAGGCCATCTATCGATGAAGCCTTAGACCATTAATTAAAAAATTATGCTATGATTAAGAAACTAAAAGGTGAATAGAGTTTTATAAGACTTTATTTTTGTTTATTTAAGAATAGAAATTGAAAGTATATTACTATTCAAAGAAACCAATTGGAGAAATCGTGATCAACCCGGGTAATTGTACCTTGATGCTCAATTCGTCATTGTTCTCAAGGGAAAGGGAAGGATAATTCATTACTTGATTTTATACATATTTAAACCAGTAATGGTAAGTGATTTTTTCTAGAATACCACCTAGTATTTGATTGATCAATGATATTGATTATCGGCAACTGCTCAAAATCAACAAACATGAATCGATATAAAAAACAGAACTCTTTCAAGGCATCACATCAACAACATGATGAGATGACCAGATTTGTATCAATGATAAAAATATTTCACAAGAAAAGAACATGCATATTCATAGGTTCAGGATTCTATATTTTATCTATTGATGCATTCCATTTTACACTCATGAAAGGGAGGGGTGAGAAAAGAGGCAACCACACTCAAATCGTCACAATATTAGGGTTATGCATGGAAGCATGTGGATTCTTGTTAATTTGATTTATATTTGATCATAGCATAATAATCACGAATTTAGATGGTATAAATGAAGAAAAATTAAAAAAAAACTTTGAAATCAATTACCATATGAAGATTACAAGTGTGGAGCTTGGGATTACAACAAAGGACGCTCCCCAAATTGATCACTAAGAGGTTTAGAAGTACATGAGGGAGAAGAGAAATAAAATGGGTGAAGAGAGCTCTACAATTCAATTCACCTTCACCCCTAGTAGTGAAACATAGATAATGAGGGTTAGGAGTGATTTTATGTGCAATTTACATCCATATTTCCCATAAAGTGGTCAACTATCTTAAGGTCTAGGTGATTATTCAAGATAGTTTTTTTAGTCCATTTATATCTGGTTGGTTGAATGACCAAAATGCCTGAAAATACATTTAAATAAAGTGGAGGGTTTGGGATTATAGTTATCTATCCATGTGAGGTATAATAATCCCATTTGGATCTATGAGTCTCAAGTTATGGCCCAAATACAGAAGGGTGGTCCAATATGGCCCGCCAAGAATTGCTTCACATTGTGGGCCTATTTTGGGCCTCCAAATGGAAGATTTGGGCTTCATGATCTTCTAGAGAAATATATAACACATTTTGTTTCACTCATACAACTATTTTTAGCCTAATTGTATACATGTATTGTCTATAGTACAAATTATTTTCCACATGCATGCTTGGGATCTCATGCAGTTTGGCCCATTTTGCTTGAATTCCATCATAAGCTCTCCAAATCACAACCTCATAAAATATAAACACCAAAATAAGTAAAATTTCCCTATGAAATAGTGATAAACATTAATTACTTAATTCAAACATAAAGTGAAATTTATTATTATATTTGTAATATTCATTACAAAACTAGTTTAAAACAACGGTGTAAGGGTGGATTTGAATAGTGAATCGCTATGCGATCACACCCCCACACCTAAACATTTTCACTCCTGGGAAAAGTCAAATATCCCAAAAGAAAAGGATTCATGTATATATTACCAACATCATGAGGTTTTAACATTTTAGGAAATTTAAATTCATTAATGTAATGTGATCAATACACAAACCACACCAAGGAGTGCTTCCTAGTGAAAATGAAAAATAGATGTCTCATAAATCATATCACAATAAAAGTCAAAGAGATTCATGATACCAAATTGAGAAAGGAATTAGAAAGTAAAACATGCCACTAAATCTCTACGTGTGTGTGTGAAAACTATTCGATGCTATTCTTTCCACTTTCTATCCAATAAATATTGGTTATATTAACATGTTTCAGCTTAAAATATTGTGTCCTCTGAACCTGCCCTACATCCTTCGAAATCATATTTCAAGACCCGCTCACTTAATCATTCACAGAAGTCAAACCATAATCTCCTGAACTAGATATCCCCATATTTTGAACATTTCATCACTCCCCTCATTTATTATTTTTGTTTTTAGAAGTATCATTTTTGAAAAATATCACACTCATCTCTCAACCCTTGTTTGATCTCTTCACAACACTAATTGTAATAGTTATAAAAAGATAAAAGGTTGAGGAGGAGTGGTTTTGACCTACCCAAGACACAACCCTTTTTTTAGGGCAAGCGAAAGTCGGATATCAGGTACACATGTATAGGTCAATCCGGTAAAGTAATGAAACAGATCAGATAAGGAAAGAACGTATGTAAATATCATTTTATGCTGAGAGATATTAACCTAACATATATTTACCTTCTAGTATGTAGGAAATATTCACACTTTTTGGTTTGGTGCAAAAATGTGTTGAGATAATAGTGACAATTTTTTCCCAAAAACTACTCACACAAGGGGCATCGATCATCTCAAAGGTTTCACATAGATACAACCATTTATATCATTGAGAGAAACAAAAATCACTAAAAATCACTCCATGATGTTAAATTCATACTAATATTCATTACATAATAGATATAGGTTTCATCAAATGTTAAAGCAATATGGAATCAAAAATTTCAACATGCATTTTTAGTATGTTCCTTGATTTGGTGACCATATGGGGGGTGTAAAATTATCATACAGAAGGCGGAAAAGAGAAGAAAAAAGAAAGACAATGAAAATCCTAATGAACCTAGAAAGATGGGGAAAATTGAAAATATAATAAATAAGGCGAAAATGATAAGAAAAAAGAATGACAATGAAAATCCTAATGAACCCAGGAATGTATCCACCCCCCACACCTAGAATGTGTAGTGTCCTTAGTGTAATAATTGAGAATGTGAGAAGGAAGGATAAAACTTGGTGTGTTTCATTGTTATATTTATTCTAGAAGGTGTATTTACTCCACCATATTCTTTGGAAAATCCTCATAGAAGTGTTTAAGTCGTTTCCCATTGATGGTAAGACTTCATCCACTCTACTCAAGAAAAACCTGTATTGAACCAGAAGGGTAAACATTAGTAACAGTATAAGGAATGATCCATTGGGAACGAAGCTTACCTTAGTAGAGCTTTAGCCAATAATTATACATGAGGACCTTCTCACCAATATGGAAATTCTGCTGATGAATCGTGATATCATGGATATCCTTTTTCTTCTCTTCATAGATCCTGGAGTTATCATATACATCACATCGAATTTCTTCCAACTCTTGAATCTGCAGCTTACTTTGATCATCCGTATCTGAAAGATTCATATTACATTGTTTAACATCCCAATATGCACAATGTTCTACCTCTACTAGGAGGTTTCAAGATTTTCCAAACACAATTTTGTATGGTGACATTTAGATTGGGGTTTTAAAAGCTATACTGTACAACCAAAATGCATTATCCAAGCGCAAACTCCAATCTTTCCTATTGGGTTGTACCGTTTTACAAGATTCTATTAACCTCCCGATTTGATATTTCTTCTTGTCCATTAGTTTGTGGGTGATATGCAGTAGAGGCTTTTTGATCAACCACATTCTTATAATGAAAAATTTTCATGTTGCGATTGCAAAAATGGGAACCCTAATCAATAATGATGAATCTCGGCAAACCAAACAGACTAAAAATTTGGGACCTCACAAAATCAACAACTCGAGAGTCATTTGTCCTAGTTGCCTTTTCTTCCATCCATTTAGACATGTTGTCCACATATAACAAGATGTACATGAATCCAAATCTATTTTGAAAAGGCCCCATGAAGTCATTGCCCCATGAATCAAAGATTTCACAGAATAACATGGGTTGTAGGGGCATTTCATTCCCCTTGGAGATATTCCTTGTGAATTGACAATGACTAAATGACTTGAAACATCAATGGGCATCCCTATACAATTTTTTCTAATAAAGTAATGAGTCCAGGAACTTTTGAGACGTTCGTTGAGATCCAAAGTGGCCTCCACAAGCCCAAGTGTTACAGAAGTTCAAAATAGAGGTGAACTCATGGTCAGGGACACACCGACGAACTACTTGGTCACCACAAATTATCCAAAAATATTGGTCATCCCGAATACACCACCGAGAATCATGTTATAGTATCTAGTATTGGGAAGTTTTGAAATCAGTGGGAACCCTAGATGTTGCTATCAAATTCACAATGTCTGCATACCAGGGGGTAAGGTCCACAACATCACAAAGGTTCTCATGAGAAAATAATTATCCAATGGAGAGGGATGAGTAATCATGGTGGTCTGGTGGTGGAGAAATTATACTAATTTGGACAGCTATAACATGTTATACTCCCCTCTTATATCTAATCTCAAGTTCAAACTCTTAGAGGAGGAGCATCCACCATATGAGGTTGGGCTTAGCTTCAGGTTTCTTTAAGAGGAATCAAAGGGCATCATAGTCAGAAAACAAAATCACTTTTGACCCAAGAATATATTAACAAAAAATTTCCATGGAAAAAACAATAGAAAAGAGTTATTTTTTAGTGGTTGTGTAGTTTACCTAGGAAGGGTCAAGGGTACATGAGGCATACACAATGAAATGAAGAGCCTTCTCAACCCTTTGTGATAAAACTACCCCAACTGAACAGTTAGAGGCATCACACATAAGCTCGAAGGGGAGATCCCACCTTGGTGGTTGGATGATTTTAGGTAATTTGAGACTAAATTTTAGTGAATTGAATGAATGCTCAAAATTTTGATCAAACACAAACTCAGAATCATTTTGTAATAATTAGGAAAATGGAAGTGAGATATTGCAAAAGTCTTTAATGAATCGACGATAAAAACCTGCATGACCTAAGAAAGATCACACCTCCCGAACACATTTTTTATATAGAAGGGATTAAATTAATTAAATTTTAGATTTATCAACATGAATTCCATTATTTAAAATGACCGTCCTAAGAACTATCCCCCGTTCAACCATAAAATTGCATTTCTCATAATTTAAAACAAGATCTTTTTCAATACAGTGGCGAAGGACATGACCTAGGTGTTCTAAACAATCATCAAAAGAAGTATCATATACCGTGAAATCATCCATAAAGACTTCCATACAACTCTCAAGGTACTCAGAAAAAATACTCAACATACATCACTGAAAAGTACTAGGAGCTTTACATAGACCAAATGGCATCCTTCTGTATGAAAATGTGCCAAATGGAAAAGTAAATGTGGTCTTTTTCTTAATCCTTAGGGGCTATATGGATTTAGAAATAACCCAAATATCCATCAAGGAAAAATAATGGTACTTACCAGCCAATCATTCAAACATTTGTTCAATGAAAGGTAGAGGAAAGTGGTCATTCTTTGTGGCTTGATTCAATCGACGGTAGTCAATATAGACACACCAAATGTTTTACACAAGTGTTGGAACCAATTAATTCCTTTCATTTGACAAAATTTTTATTCCTAATTGTTTAGGGACAATTTTCACTGGGCTAACCCATTTACTATGAGATATAGGATAAATGATCCCTATAACAAGTAATTTACTGACTTCCAATGTTACCACTTCAAGGATAGTGGGATTCAACCGACGATGAGATTGTCTTACGGATTTATCCTCATCATCCAAAATTATATGGTGCATACAAATAGATGGGATAATCTTGGGAATATTATCCAATGTCCATCCTATTTTATTTTTACACTCTCTCAAAAGGTTGATCAATTTCGATTCCTATTGTGAAGAGAGGTTATTTTCAATAATGACAGTAAATTGGTCAATACCCTCAAGATATGCATATTTTAAATTAGAAATAAGTTGCTTAAGTTCCAACACTAGTGGTTTCTAGATTGAGGGAGGGGATTTTAGGGGAGTGAGGTCAATTAAACTCTCTATTTGTTCATGTTTACTCTCTAAAGATAGAGAATCTATTGAAATGTGATTTGAAGAATCATCGACGGTCATGGGTACCTCAGAATGAACACGCTCATCAATTAAAGCAAAAAAATTACACTTTTCAGGACCCTCACAAAACTCAAAACATGAATCAAAACTCAAATAATACGAGGGTGAAGAATAAAAAAATGAATCATAGTATGGGATGAGTAGAGATTTGTGTGTGTGTGCATCATTTGAGATCACTTCCATCGAATATACAAGAAGAGTGGAGTGCTCTACAACGAAGTGTTTCATAGACTCAAGGATGTTAAAACTTACCTTTTCTCTTCTGAACTCCATGGACATCATACCATTGTGAAATTTGATGACCATCTTTGTTGTTTTGAGGAATGGCCTCCCCAGTATGAGAGGAGAATGTCCTTGGGTTCAAGTATCTTTCATCTCATGAATGTATAAATCAGCAGGTAAGATGAGATTCTTCACTCATACAAGGACATCCTCAATCAGTCTTGTTGGATGTATAGTACTTTAGTGGGAAAGTTGTATGACAGTGCATGTTGGTTGAAGCTCTCCAACTTGCAGAAAAGTGTACATAGAGTGAGGAATTAAATTAATTTAAGCACCTAAATCTATCATAGAATTTGAAAAGAAGGTATCCCCTATGGTACATAGTATTGTGAATGTTCTTGGATCCTTGCATTTGGATGGCATTGCTGGTTGAATCAAGGCTGATACATTCCTTCCCATGTTGACTCTCTCATTACCCTTTAGTCTCCTTCTATGGGTGAAAATCTCTTTAATAAATTTGTCATACTGTGGGATTTGTTTAACTACATCCAATAGAGGAATGTTAACTTGAACCTTTTTAAATGTATCCATTATTTATTTATCAAACTCGTTATCAAAATTATTTGGAAAATTAGTGATTCTTTGTGGTAAAGTAAGAGGAATGGATTGTTCATTTGAATCATCAATGATAACTCGAGTACCCTTTTATTCTTGTTTTTATTTACATGAAATTTATTGAGGGTTGGGAAAGAGAGTTTTCAAGAGGGGGACATACCTGTTGTGCAGAGGTAATAGAAAGAGATACTTATTTACCACTATGATGTGTAACTACACATACATTACATTTGTCCTTCAATTTGGAAATGGGTTGGGATGGTTGTTGTCTAGAAACTTGCATCTTAATCTCACTGATGGGGTTTTCTAATTTCCCCACTTCTGTTCGTAGGTCTTGAATATAAGATTATGTGGATTGATGGAACTGGAGGTTTTGGGATTCCATTTGCTTCACCATGTCCTAAATGCATGGTTCACATTTGGGAGGAGGAGGAGGATTATTTTGAGAAGTTGAAGGATAATAAGGTTTCAAAACTTGTCCTTGTTTATACCAATTCTTCTTGGGGGTAGCTTGAGTTTCCTCCTTGTCTGTACTGAGGTTGTGCTTGCCACCCAGGATTTGGATTTGGCCTGAACTGTTATTTCTTGAAGGGAGGTACTTATTTTAATGGATTCCCGAGGAACACGATTGCACAAGTCTCAGGTTAATCTTGATGTTGTGGGCACTAGCCAAAAAAATGAGTATTGTCAGAACAAATACCACAATGTAATGGAACATGAGGAGATTTTTAGTTACCATGTGCTTGAGATAATTTCCTTAGAAGGTTATTTATCTCATCAATCTTGTTTTATAAATTTTGGTCTAGAGATGAATTACTTACATCATGAACTCCTCGAGTTTGTGAAATAGATCGTGTACCAAATTCTTGTGCATTTTGAGTCATGTTGGATATTAAGTCACGAGTAGCAGAAGGAGTTTTATCCACTAGGGCACCACCGAATACAGCATCAATCATTCCACAATCCATTGGGATAAGTCTCTCATATAAGTATTGTATTAACAGTTGTTCACTAATCTGGTTGTGGGGGAAGCTTGAGAAAAGTCTTTTGAATCTCTACTAGTATTCATGAAGGGTCTCTCCTTTTGATTGCATAATGACACAAATTTATTTCTTAATTGATGCATTTTTTGAGGTAGGGACGAACTTCTCTAAAAATAGTCTTTTCAAGTCATTTCATCCCCCAATTGTGGTAGGAAAATAGTATATCCAATTTTTTCCTAGACCATCAAGGAAGAATGGGAAGGCCCTAAACATAATTAGGTCCTCAGAAACATTTTGGGGTTTCATGGTGGAGCACACTATGTGAAAATACTTAAGGTGTTTATGAGGGTCCTAACCAGGAAGACCATGGAATTTGGGAAGTAAGTGGATGATGCCTCATCTCAGCTCAAATTTGGCTTCTTCCTCTGGATATTGGATGTACGCATGTTGGTACTCCACATCTAGGGTGATCAGTTCTTTTAAGGTTCGATTATTTACCTCCATGTATTCTTAAAATTCATTAGGTAAATTTTTTGATTATTTTATGAACAATTGAGGTTCCACAAGGGGCTCCTTAGTGTTACTTGATTTACCTTCTCTAGATTCCTTGATTTGTGTCTGAAATTCTTTTTTAATTTCTGGGTCAAATTCTTACAGTTTTTCTTTTTCTGATCGGGTCATGCAAATAAGTTGTGAAGTTTGTTATTTTTATGATCGAATATAGATAAAATCACTTAATAAGGGTGAAAGTAGAATATAATTTTATTATAACGAATTATATATAGTGATGGAAAAGAACAAGAATAGATAGAGAGAAGGGGAGATGAAGAGCACACAAAAACAACCAAAAATTGATACAGAAAAGAAAAACAAAAACAATAAAAGGGGGATGTGGTATTGAAAGGTGTAATAATTAAGAGGTAAAATAAATAAATAAAAGAAAATAACTAAAAAAATGATCTAGGATCCTCAGTAACAGTGCCAAAATTTGATCGTGTTGTCGATCATGTCAAATTAGATGTTTATTATTAACTAGAATTTCTATAGTATAATAGTAACCCCAGGTCATATCTCAAAGGAGACTTAGATCATTAATTACAAAATGGAATTATGATTAAGAAAATAAAAGGGGAATGGGGTTTTATAAAACGTGGGTTATTTTTCTTTAATAACATAAATTGAAATTAGATAACTGCTGAAAGAAACCGGTTGGAAAAATCGTGATCAACCTGGGTAAGTGTCCCGTGATGCTCAATCCGTCATTGCGCTCGAGGGAAAGGGAAGGATAATTGATTCCTTGATTTTATACATAATGAAAACTAGTAATTATATGTGATTTATTACTAGGTTACCACCTAGGATTTGATCGATCAATGATATTGGTTGTTGGTAACCGCTCAAAATCAATAAACATGAATCGATGTAAAAAACAGAACTCAATGAAGGCATCACATCAACAACGTGATGAGATAACCAGATTTATGTCAATGATAAAAATATTCCACAATAAAATAACATGAAAATTCATAGGTTCAAGATCCAAGATTTTATCAACCGATGCAATCCATTTGCACACTCATGAAAGGGAGGGGTGAGTAAAGAGGCAACCACACTCAAATCATCACAAGATCTGGGTTATGCATGGAAGCATGTGGATTATTGTTATTTTGATTTTTATTTGATCATACCAGAATAAACACAAATTTTTAAGGTATAAATTAAGAACAGTTGACAAAAAACCTGGAAATCAATTACCATATGAAAATTACAAGTGTGGAGCTTGAGATTACAACAAAGGACACTCCCCAAATTGATCACTAAGAGGTTTAGAAGTACATGAGGGAGAAGGGAAATAAAATGGGTGAAGAGAGCTATCCAATTTGACTCACCTTCACCCATGGTCGTACCTCATATATAATGAGGCGAGGGAGTTATTTTATGGGAAATTTACATCCATATTTCCACATAAAGTGGTCATGTATCTAAATGGCTAGGTGACTATTGAAGGTAGATTTTTTACTCCATCTATATTTGGCAGGTTAACTGAGCAAAACACATGAAAATAACTCAAAATTCGGTGGTGAGTTTGGGATTCGATATATCTATCTAAGAGAGGTAGAATATTCCTAATTGGATCTCTGAGTCCCTAGTTATGGCCCAAATATACAATGGTGGTCCAATCTGGCCCACCCAGAATTTCTTCACATTTTGGTCCCCCAAATAGACGAACTGGGCTTCATGATCTTCTAGAGAAATGTAGACCACATTGTGTTTCATGCATACACCTATTTTTATCCTAACTAGATACACTGATTATCTACAATACAAATAATTTTCCACATGCATGTTTGGGCTCTCACGCAATTTGACCCATTTTTCTTGAATTCCATCAGGAGCTCTCCAAATCACCTCCTCCTACAATGTAAAAACCAAAACAAGTAAAATTGACCTATTAAAAAGTGATAAAAATTAATTCATTGATTCAAACATAAAGTGAAATTTATTAATATATTTGTAATATTCATTAAAAAACCTGTTTAAAACGATGGTGTAAGGGTGGATTTGAATAGTGAATCGCTATGCGATCATTTAATGAGATCATATCCCCAGTGAATCACAAGAAACATTACAAGGATGTTCAAATATAAGAAAAACACATTTATAAACTCAATATAATTGTTCATAGAAAAATGATAAGAAATATCATTTCTTTTTGTTAGCATTTATAAAAGTAAAAAACTATTTGGAAAATGGCATTTGATTTTCATTGAAAAACATGTAAAAATTTAATGTAATATCGATAATTATGAACTATTGTCATGATGAGAAAAATAAGTAAAGTAGTAACTGTTATAAAATACGTCTGTTTAACACCCTTATAAATAAAGTAAAAAATAAAAGATAAGGAAAATGTAATGAATATTGATATTTAATCATTTGAAAAGAAATTATAATATAGTTGATAATTTATATATAAAATATTTTATATTCATAAGGGAAAATATTATAAACAATATAATGGAAATATAAATGGGGGATAAGTATTCTATACTTATAGAAGAATATATAATATCAAATTATCTTATATGATTTATAATCCCTAGATTTTTGAACAGAAGAAGAAGGAAATTATCTTAATACACGTGAAAAACATAATCTATATAGAAGATGAAAATATTTGTGGTTTAATAGATAAATTTATTAAAATTGGTCAAAAATATATTAGAACATAAAAAATCTTGATTAAAAGTGTGATTGTAACATAAACCATTACCTCATACTTCTCTTATAATTTGTTATTTCCAAAATTTTAATTTTTTATTGTTAAAATGAATATTATAGTGTTAATCATTTTGTTTTAATTACGTTCTCCAATTTGGATGTTTTGGTAATTGATTCTTGTTCATAGATTCATCACCTAAAAAATGATCATGATGAGTTTATAAATATATTTTATGTATTTAACAAGTCCCATAGTTATTTAATGAATCTTATATTGATGATCACAAGGAAGACAAAATAAACCTTCTTCAGTGATTATTAAAGTAACAATAGAATTAAACTTTTTCGTAAATATAAATGTGAATCATACAAATCTAGAAAAAAGATAAAATATTAACTTCAAATATATTAAATTTTATCACAATTATGTATATTTTCTTACAAATTCATGAGATAAACATTATAAAATATTTCATGTAGGTAATAAAACTGACTAAAACATGAACACGTTATAACAGTTAAATAAGTAAGAAAATTTTATTTCATAATGATGATATAAAATTTATAGAATAATAATGGTTTAAAGACATTTTTTAATCTAAATAATCATATTCATTAATTTTTTGATTATGAATATAAATAATAGTTAATATTATGAAGTTATTACATACAAATTGTATCAGTATGCTCACTTTAGGTGGTTAAATTTCATAATGACCATTTATTTTTAATATTTTTAAAAAAATGGAAAAACTATATTTCCATAAACATAATCATGCTATAAATTAAATATTTATTCCTTATATATATTTATAAAAATGTACATGTATTTTAGTGATGAAAAATGAAATACATCATTCATGGTGTTTGTAGTCCACACTTAACACGAAAATATTTTTGATTTCCATATGGATGGTTAAATAGTTGATGTTGGCTGTTACATCAACATAATAACATTATAATTTAATAATTATATGAATTTAATTATATTAAGATTGGTATAATATATTTTTATGAGGTGGAAGAAGAAATAAACTTGAACTATCTCAGTAAAGATAATTACTTCTTCCTTTGATATCCTCCATTGGATAACACCTTAGGCCTTCTTAAATATGTATTTTTTAGAGAAAATAACATCTAGGTTATGAAATTGATTGTTTGGGAGAGTTATTGTTAGATATTATTAGAGGTAAGAAGCTATAGGTGTTTAAAAAATGAGGCGGTGAAAGAACCGTTTTAAATGTGAGGGGAGTGGAACTCTTGTAAATACTTATAACATAAACATACAATAAATGTAATTATACCAGGAAAGTGGAACTAAATTACAATATTTAAAATATAATAAGAGTATAGATGAAAGTAAACTAACTGAATGTTTTTTCACCTTTTCATTATATTTGAGTTCATATTTATTAGTTTAACTAATTTTATTCCCCATTAAACAATTATTATGCTGACAAACATTTACCATGGTACCTTTTTTATAACAAAAAAAAAATTATATCTATAAATTTTAATATGATAATTCCAAATATGAAAACGATTCTATCAAATTTAATTACTAATAATGGTGAAAATTATTTCTAATCTGGGCACACATAACACATAAAATCCATTTTTACAAAAAAAGAATTTCTTATGAACAAAAATGAATTTATTCTTATTTTATTCTATTTAACAACCATTAGATGATTGATAATTTATTTTATTGAATAAATTATGAATAAAATTAATTAAAATCATTCATTAATAGTTATTAATTTCTTTTATTAAGATAAAAAAAATTTAAAAAAAATTGTTTTCTAAAAAATCACTTTTTTCCATTAAATGATTTTATCCTAACATGTAACCAATTGATAATAAATGTATGATTTGTTTCATTTAATTAAATATATAAAAAATATTTATCAATAAATTTAATATTATGAAAAGGTAAAAATTATCTTTTATATATAAATAGAAAAATAGTGTTTAAATCAAAACATTATTATTTAGAAAAGAATTATTATATTAGTATTTATTATCATTTATTTAATTTTTTAAAGGATGTGATTTATTGATTTTAATAAATTTTACTTGAATATTTATCAATAAATTTTATTAATATCATCCTCTAACAGAAATAATAAATTCATCAATATTGTTCAAAATTGTTTCTTTAAAGATAATGGTATTTTGTTTTGTAAATTAGAATGCTTTTTATTTTAAAATGAAAATAATTTTTTTCAATTTCACTTATCTATATAGTAATGTATTTCATTTTTTCTATAATAAATAATTATTCATTTCTATCTAATTTTTCTTAAGAAATAATATATTGAATATATTTATTTTACAATTATAAATTGAATTTCTGGTTTGATACAATATACCCTCTTATAATGTACTTCATCCTTCAAATTCAATGGAATTGAAAAAATTAACCAAGGGATATTTTGTTTAATTGAATCCCAAGTATCCTACATAGGTTCCCTAAACATATTATTCTTCCAAAAAACATTGAAAGGTTGGTGCTCTTATTCTATCAAAATTTACATCTTCGATCCAAGATCTTAATTTGTTGTCTGTCATATGATAGATCATGTTATGATTTCACAAAATCCAAATTTTTCACATGTGATGGATCTAGTATGTACTTGGAAGAAACATTTTGAATATGGAGTTTAACTTGGAGAGGTGGGGTGGTAGTGTTAATTGATAAGCAAGTCCCCAACATGATCATAAATCTTGAATGTACTGATGTACCAAGCGATCAACATTACCTTATTCCCAAATTTCATTAGCCTCTTCTTAGGAGATATCCCAAGGAACACCTTGTCAGAAACATCAAACAGTATCTATCATTCATGATTATTGTCAAATATCTTTTATTTAGTTTTTTATTTTTTCATATGTCTCTAAATGGATTGAATATTTTCCTTCATTTCTTTAAAAACATTCTTTCTAAGAAATCATCTCTCCATAACGTGGGTTTTTAAATATTTTCATTTATAGATTCATATTGTTCCATTTAAATGATAGATTGGAAACTATTATTATATTATAACTCTACCATAGTAAGATTCTTATCCCATATTCCTTTTAATTCCATTAACAATGAACTTAGTATATTTTCCAAGGCCTGAATGGCTATTTTAGATTTACCATTGGTATAAGGAAAAGAAAGTAATTCAACCATAAATTGTATCCTTAGACATTATTTAATTTTATTAAATAATTGACAATATTTAATGTTTATAGTTTCTAAAAATTTGGTCATCACCCTCAGAAAAATAAATATTGCATCTCAAAGTGTACACATCGACTTAATATCCATTTTTCCCACAATAAAAACATTAAATATATAAAAGTTTTATTTTTAGAAAATATATTCACAATTTTCATCTTAAAATCAACATTATCCTTAATCACCCTTACAATTTCATGATAAAAATTCAAAAAAATGGGTAGAGTTGAAATTTTCAGAAAAGGACATCTAAAAATAAATAAATAAACTCATTAATCCATGAACACTCATAAAATGTTTCAATATTATAAAACAAACATTGAACTAAAAATATACATTTTCTAACCCTAGAAATCAATTTATATGACCAAATATTCCCAGATAAGATTTCCAAAGAAATAATAAATGTAAAATCAAAATCAAAATGGATTATTTACCATCATTAAAAAACCCATGAATATTTTTTGACAGAGTTATATATTTTATACTCAATATATATCCTAAAATTTCCTTTAATAAAAATAAAATTAGATTACCTTTCCAAATCATATTAATTCTATAAAAAACATAAAAAACATCAGAAAATCATGTAGGAAACATGTATCATCCTTTCTATGTCAATCTTATAAACACTCTTGAAAATGGAAAAACCTACCTAAAAATTCCAATAATCTCTTTAGAGAAAACTAACCCGTTAACTTTTTCCCTTTACACAATGCACTGGACATCTATATCAGGGTCAACCTTTATCATGAGATATATCATTCTCACCCAAAATCCTGAGATATATCAGGATCAACCATTACAAAAAAATACCATGAACCATGACATAATCATATTATGTGAAAGTTTACATTTTTATCATCATACTCAAAAATAATATTCTATACACATGTAAAAAAACATTTATTGCTTATGAAATATCTATTCCATTTAAAAATCATTTTGAAAATACCAATACAAATGTTAAATGAGGTTATTATTTAAGTGAAAATGAAATCTTATAAAGATTCCAGAAATTAAATAACAGTTATGGTGGAGAAAAACATGTTGACATCATACACATTAAAATAGAACATTACTTTCTTGCTTTCATATAAACATTCCACAAAAATATTCCATTTGAAATACATTGAATGAAATTCAAACGTGCCCTTCATAATTCATTCATGTAGATATCAATACATATGAAAAAAATCAAGAATATGGACATGGAAAATAATAATTTAGAAAATAAATATTTCAAATAATTTAAATAAGGTTTTTATTATATTTTCTCACATACATCTAGTACAAATCATCACAAAGAATCTTTATCTCATATGAAATAAAGACTTTCCAAAAATATACTTTTTCAATATTACTTTACATTTATAATAGCTTATCATTATATAATTTATTTCATTGAAAATTTTAATTACTTAATCGATTATGTCCACATAAGAAATTTTAATGATATTCAACTCATATGTCCAAATTGACTTTGGTAGGTTGATTATGGTCAAAGAGATTATTATTAAAAAATATATAAAATAGTAAAAATGAAATTTATATAATTTATATACACTAATTATACTTTTAAAACTAATAATGAATGAATCTTATGATAAATTAATTAATTTACAATCACAGAGATGGAAGGTCATACATATGCATGAGTAATGATTTCATTTTTCAAATAGTATGAGGGAAATAAGGTAAGCATTATTTTATATTTATAGAATGATGATTATATCATAAATAAAATATTATATCATTAAATACACATATATATACCAGCAATTTAATGTCATTCCCTTGATCACTCTATAACTAGTAGTCGGATTTGTTCACCACATGACCATAGGCACACCTCCCCATATAATAGAGGCTTCCATCTAGCAGAGTGTGTCTAAGGTGGTAATGTGGGGAGACAATAACGCATATATTAGATTGATCTACAAAACATAAAATAAAATATACCATCCATGACAAAAAATAATCAGAGTATAGATAAATAAAAGGACATCCAACAATAATATATGAAATAATGTGAAGGCCTAAACAACCATGCTATATATAAAATGTCCCACTCACTATGATGGTGCAAGATACATACTATAATAAAAAAGTATTTTATTCATCTCTAAGATAAAACTCATCAATTCTCATAATTCCATATGAGGTATCCTGCTCGACCACAATATCCCAAGCTTCATCGAAACTTGGATCTGTTAATAAACATGTAAGAGTATCTCAGGTACCCATATGTAATGGAATCCCAAGAAAGGTGTGGGTAAAACTAATTAGGGAATGACCAATGGTTTCAACCAAAATACTTTCAGATTGTATATTTATTGATATAGTATGAAAAATTGGGGCAACAATTCTTAAATTAATGCAAAACATCAAATAAACCATCTAAACCTTGAGCTATGAGTTGTCACCCAGGGTCAAAAAAACCTACTTCATCACATTACCTGATATCTCAATCTAGTAAGGTAATCCACATACTCTAGATTTGAAAACAATGTATTGGGTGGATTCTCCCACTAGGATGATTTTCCCATTCCATGTATCAAGTAACCATGTGTATCAGCCTCAAGAATCAAGTGGTGGATATTACTACATCATGATAAATCACCCATGTGTTTGGAAGATTCTCCATATAGTATGAATTGATAATACCATTTCTTAGATAACAAACCATTTTACTAGACACATATACTATCTTATAGTGACCCACACAAATTTCATGAATATTTGTAAACAATTATCAATGGTTTTAAAGGGATTTTTTATCCTAGTACCCATGATTTTTAGTGTCTAAATTTAATGATTGGAAATTTTAAATTTCGAATGAAAATAGTTTTAAAAGAATAAAATAATGTTATTTTTTGGATTTGAGTCTTCTATATAATTTTTTTGATGAATATTTTGTTATTTATTTTAATTTTATTTACTTTCAGGTTACTTTTCCAAAAAAAAAATCCTTGATAAGGATATCCCTCAACCATGGGCTAACATTCCATATAGCACGTAATAAGGGCAGTCCATCTTTGAAAGGGAAAATGTGGTCTATCCTAAGCTGGAAAGGTTGTGGGGAGGAGACCATGCACTAAGGATGATAAGGATGAACCTGAGGGTGCATAGATTACACAATAATGGAGTCACAATGCATGATGAAACTTCATACAATACCAGGTGGAGAGGATCATTAGTATGTGGTGATGAACGATGGCGGTTGAGGGTCCTCAAAACCCCACATGACTTCATTGGTGAAGGGGTGTTGCAGGTTCATATTTAAGGTCACAGTCCCCTCAATCCAGTCTCGATGTGGGACACCAAAGTTGGGTTACATATCCATTTTTTAAATAAACAACATTGTGACGTGGAAGCTTCACTCACTATCTCTCTAAAACCCTCCTCTGCTCTCCAATTCCACCCTCTAACAGCTAACATCGCCAGCTGCCACCTTCATTCATCGAGAAACCCAATGTAAACCCCTAGACAGATTTCCCTCTAGCCTATATCCCCTTCCAACACCTTCCGCGACCGGTAATCATCTCCAGGATCTTTTATGACCACCCTAACGCCAATTTAAGGTTTACATGGCCACATTAAAGTCCATATAAAGGGGGATTTGGGTTATATTGTTTCGATAACTTGAGGGATTCTTCCACCTTTACCCTGTCATGTTTCCAGGACCCCACATACCATGGAACTTTCTATGATCCTTCCCCACTTCTATGCATTCTGGATCCATGAAATAGCCATTCCATCACAGATTTTGATCACTCGAGATTTTTTTGTGTCTCTATATTGAAACCTACACATGTCATGGGGTTTTAATGAAGATTTGAGTGGTCCTATAGTTGAGTAATAGTAGGTCAAGTCTCTCTACATCTACAAAAGGAGATTCCTTTCCACTTGAGAAGGGAGTTTGACCATGAAAGATGGAATCTACTGCTTGAGGTTAGGTTGTTGCACATTTATTCAATTTTCTTAATTTTATATTATTTTCATTTAATTATTTTTAGTTTTAGTTCATATGTAATTATTTTGTTCTTTTCATATAATAATAATTCATAAATTCATTTTATTTTCATGTGTGATCCACTATTTTTTTTTCTTTTTATTATTTTAATTTCATTCACCTTGTCTATTTTTATTTTCATTTATTGTTTATTTTATTTTATTTTCTTCCCTCTCTATGTATATCTTTTCATTTTTTGATTTCATGTGTTTTTTTCTTCTTATTATTTTCTCATCTTCATTTTGTTTATTTTTTTATTATCTTCTCTCTCATTCCAACAAGTAATCTCTTACTCTAGATATTGGCAGGCTAACTCAAGGCTTGAATTAGGGTAGGTTAAAGTGTATATGAATTATTTCTAAATGTTTAATTTACCCTTTTTTAGATCTAACTCCAAGAATGGAAATGAATATCCCCCACATGGAAAATCAACTCAGATTGAATTATATTTATTTTATTTTAATTATTTTCCATCTCTTACAATGATTATATCTTCACATGATAGAGTTATATAAATAAAGAGATGAAATGTTTTTTGATAGAGTTAGATCCTTAATGATGGAACACCCTCGTCCATAGAGTGTCATCAAACTTGAATATATTAGGAGGTTGAATTTACATTGCTTTAAGCATTCAAGATTTTTTAATTTCTTATGAAAGGGATATTAATTCACCATGATATTACATGATTGGATTATCAGTCTAAAATCATAAGAAAAAATATTATATAATAGAGATGGAACCCAAAAAACTAGCTCAATATCAATTTATTTATTTCAAATTCCATTCTATTAGCATTTCATGTTAGTATAATTTTAAATTTCACTATTCTTTTCATTTAAATATTTTTAGAAAGTCAAAACCCCCAAAAAATTTATCATTTTTTTCATAAAATAGTGAAACTCATTAAAATAAATATTTTTTGGTAATTAGAATAAGTGAATGAAAAAATTTTGAAACCCTTAAAGTTAGGAGACCCTTATCAGCGACTATTCTGCACTATGAACATTTTAGAAATTTTCTTCTTCTATAATTCATGAGTGGTGTGCATAAAAATGAGTGTCGTTGTAGGGGATCCAACAAGTTTTTTTTACTTTTTATAATTTAAAATTTTAGATAGTTTTTAACAATTTAAAAGTAAAAAAATCCTTTTCTAGGATGTATTAAAATCTTCATTATTCTGCACGGACTGGAAACTCATAGGAGTAACAACAATTTTTTGAATCACCATTTTATATAGAGTAATATGATTTTATTATTCTTAGATAGGTGATATTGTTCTATAAATAAAATAATTGGGATTTTGCATTCAAAAAATTAATAGTTGGCCTAAGGGAGGACATGAAGGAACAATGTTTTGATGACATGTCCCAGCAACTAAATGAGTTCTCCCATTACTTTAATCAATGTTATCAAGTTTCTAAGTTGTAATAAGATCCCCCTTATTCCCCTTAATTTACCTCAGGATGTTAAGGTGGAATATTTCCCTCTTGACCTACATGTGGTCGATCGACATGATATAGATGACTTTTGGAATGATTGTAAGGAACTACTAGATATACCATGCATTTCCAAGAAGAAGAACCATCAACATTTAAGGAATACACTTCCTAAGTGGTGGAATTTGAAGAAATTATATAGGAGACAAACTACCTATGTCCACTCACACCCATTTAACTCTAAGAGGTACCAACCATTAAAGAAGAGATTGGAACTAAACCAATTTAAGTAATTGATCTTATCTGAAACTCTACTTCATTTGATTTTTTCAATATGAATAGAGTATTAATTCCCACTTCTTTGGATTTTCAGATTCAAACCATCCATACCATGCCTTAGAGGAATATAAAAAAACAAAACATGCCCTTTTTGAGTAAAACATGGAGCTCCCTGTCTTTATTGAAAATTAATTTGAGGAATCCCATCAGGAGATCCTGGTGGATCTTCTGAAAAAACCAGAGACAAATGATTCCTACATAAAAGGGGAAGAATATGATATTGAATTTTTATATTTAAATCTTGAATCTCCCATTGATTAATACTTTTTATATAGCACACTTTAATAATCCACTTGAAAAAAAGACATTTCAAAAGTCTCTATTGAAGATGAGGATATCCCATACTTCATCCAACCCCACCATGAAAGGTGTACCTCATTGTTAAGGGGTCTATTTTGGTAAAATCTATAAATGGAATTGTCCAAAATAAGAACAAATAAGTGCAATCTATGAAAAGCCACATGTGGTTGTTCAAGTCAAATTATCACCATCCACTGATCGTACCATGATTCACTATTTCATTTTGACCCCTACACCATTGTATTAAACTAAATTTGTATTGTAACTTCCAAATATAATAACAAAATTCACTTCATGTTTGATTCAATTATTTTGTATTTATCACTGTTGAAAAGGGTAATGTTACTTTCTTTAATAATTTCATTGAAGGTGGAGGTGATTTGAAGGACCCATGATGAAGTCCAAGAAAGATTGGCCAAACCGCGCAAGATCCAAGCACACTAGTTGATTAGTCCTCACACTACTACTATACCGTGGGTCCAAATGGACTGAAATTGTGTGGGTCGGTCCAAAAAATAGCAGGCTACATTTCATCTCAAGGAACCCAATCATGATTCGGCTTATATGGGTTCAATCCGAACTGATCTATCTAAGACACTGAAGTTGCACAAAGTCAAAAGTGGCGTTCTGTAATATGTCCATATCTAAAACTGTGATTGTCCCAATGATTCCCAACATTCAGTGGTAGTATTTAGGAAGTTGGGAAACAACTTTCCAGTTTTGTAAAAATAAATATTCGATATTCTAGTATCCTAAAACCGTCCTCTGTCTGGTTTATCAAAATATAGGTGCTCAAAACCATGTCCCATTTTAGCTATAAAAAGGCACCATGGGAACCTCATTTGGAAGTTCAAACCAGAAGTTATGATCTGCCATTTTGGAGTCCTATAGGATTAAACTCCTCATCCTTGAAGATATGGAAGCCCCTATCCTCTTAGGGGGATCATTAATGAAGAAGGAGTTACACTCGAGCTTTCTCCTCCTCCTGATGTCAAGCTAAATGTTGGGTGATCATTGTGAGGGAGATACACACTTGAAGAGGGAGTTCTGACACCTTATATTATACTGGTTTTGTGTAATTTTTGTGTGAATTATTTCACTTATTTTTAATCTTTATATAATTATTCTCTGAATGCATTCATTTGGTTTAATTAAGTGAAACATTTCTCATTTCAATATTGATTGGGTTGAGATTCAAGTGGGAATCTTAGGTTGTTTTGATTAGACAACACAAGCATCCTCTTTCTCTCACACATACATGAGATTTCATTATTCTTTGGCAGAAATTACTCTATTCTTCAGGTCCAAACCTTGACAACACAATTGTTATGTCAAGGGGTGGTTCTTTGTGCCTCATTTTAAGAGGAAAGAGGGGAACCAAGATCTTGATCATCCCTCAACCAAAGGATTACAACAAAACCTAATAACTAATTGAGAACAAGGAACTCTTCAAGTGATATATTAACTTATCAATGATGAGTTATTTATATCATATTTTTCAAAATCCACTTTATCTTTTAACTTTACAACTCTTTACATTATGTTACTTTTTTAAAATTGTTTACAAAATCACCCCTTTTTTAGTAATTTTATTAAAAACGCATACTCTAAACCTATTAATGATCCTTATGAGATGTCTTGGGGTCTACCCAATACTTCCAATCAACCTTAAAATAATAATCAATTTAATGTTTCATGACAACACGTTAAATTTTTTGGCACCGTTGATGGGGAACACTTTGGTTTTTAGAACTTATTTTTTATAATATATTTGTAATTTTTGTGAATATTTATTAGTTCTATATTCGACCTTTTCAATCCTTTTACATTATGATCTATTTCTTGTGTATGATTGGTGCATGAATCATTCTAATCCAAGAGATTTACCACCTTTCGAACACGAACTAGAGAGGATCCCACGTCAATGACACTGAGACACCCAAGACAACACTTTGAAGGAGGACACACCACACAATGGACCTCTTCTTCATCCTTCTTCTTCTTTTGGAACTAACATTAAAACCGAAATAAAATTGTATAACATGGATGAAAAAAATATAAAACTAAAAGAATTAACCACACCGGATGTTTACATCCAACCCACATATATGCAAATCCAAGGTGAGGCACCCAATTTTGAATTAAAATATGGTCTAATTAACTTGTAACCTAGCTTTCATGGACTCATAGGAGAAGACCCACATAAACTATTGAAAGAATTTAAAACTTTGTGTTGAACATTAAAACCTGAAAATTTTGATGAGGAACAAGTAAAACTTAAAGAATTTACCTTTTCATTAGAAGGCATTGCAAAGGATTGACTTTACTATGTTAATTCACCAATAAGAGGTCGGGCGGACATGAAACACCTTTTTCTTGAAAAATATATCCTAGCCTCACGAACTAAAACAATAAGAAAATAAATTTGTGGGATAAGATAATATCAAGGTAAAACACATCATGAATATTGGGAAAGATTTAAAAGATTATGTTCAAGTAGTATACACCACCAAATAAGTGACCAACATTTAATACAATATTTTTATGAAGTTTTAATCCCTATTGATAAAAACATGATTGATGTAGCTGCAGGTGGTGCACTAGTAGATAAAACCCTATTAACGGTAAGGACCTTAATTGAGAACATGGTGCAGAACACTCAATAATTCAGTTCAAGGACCAATGTAACCATTATAAGTGTCCATGAGGTTCAAAGTAATGAATTCAAGAAGAAGGTGGAAAAAATGTTTGAAGAGGTAAGTATCCTTCTAAGAAAACTTTCACTTCCCCAAGGGAAATATCAATCTCCTCCTCCCATCCATTATGGTATATATTCTTCTGATAGCCACTACTCTGACCAATGCCCCCAATTGAGAGAAACTTTTGATAGTTGTGAGGAAATATTTCCAGGCCGCCCCTATAACCAACCCTTTAGGAAACAACCTTACCATCCAAACAACCCTAGGTGGAATGAAAACCAAGCTTATAAGAAAGGGGGTATTCAAACCAACCTCAACAACAATGGAACCAACCGGGTCAGGGTAGTCACCCACCACCACCACCTAGAAATACCCAACCACCACAAAGGCCTATCCAACAACCCCCTCCAAAAGCCGAGCCTAGCCTAGAAGATATTAGGAAACAAATGTCTTCCAACAATATCCAATTTCAAAAAATCAGTCAAGCAGCCATACAAGACCTCAAAACCCAATTAGGCGAACTAGATAACTCAGTGGGAGAAATTCAAAGTCATGTGTCAAGTAAACTAGCTTTTCAACAAGTAGCTAACCCTAGGGATAAGGTAAATGTTAGTTCCATCACCCTTAATAGTGGAACAAAACATAAAATCCAAATTAATACTCCATTAGAGTCCTCCACTTTTGATGAAACCTCCACCCCAATAATTAAAAATGATCAAAATGTTGAAAAACCATGTCTTGAGAGAATACCTTCCAAAGGAAAGAGTGTTTATGTAGATGAGTCTTCTAAACAACCCATTAATCATCCATTTACCCAATGGACCACCCAACCTAGAAAAAAAAGAAAGCTGAACTTGATAAGGAAAATTTTGAGACCTTTAAAAAAGTGAAGGTAAACCTCCCCTTGATTGATGTTGTGATACAAATTCCAAGATATGAAATGTTTTTAAAGTATATGTGTACACATTGAAGGAGAATTTATAGTGATGAGAAGGTAATATTGGGGAGGAATGTATCAGCGCTGATAGAGCCATCACTGCCTACAAAATGCAGTGATCCTGGAACCTTCTCGATTCCATGCACCATAGGGGAGTATTCATTTTCCAATGCTATACTTGATTTAGGTGATTCTATAAATGTGATTCCTCACTTAATTTACTCTTAATTACAGGTTGGAGAATTGAATCCAATTGGTATAGTTGTTCTTCTAGAAAATTGGAGTATAACACAGCCTTTTGGTGTATTAGATGATATTATTATAAGGGTTAAAAAATTTAATTTTTCATGTTGATTTTTATGTGCATAAAATGGAAGATGATAGGATGAATGGACATGCCCCAATTATATTGGGGATACTATTCTTGAAAATAGAAAAAACCATAATTAATGTCCATAATGAAACATTCTATATAGATTCTGGTGGTAACATTGTCCACATCAATATCCTTGATGTCATGAAGCACCCCTCAGAAGAACATTCCTCTCTCTCTATTAATTCAATTGAGGTACACCCATCCCCTCAAAAAACTTCTTTTCACTCCCCTGATCCCCTTTCTAAATTTTCATCCTTGATTTAAATTTTAGGAAATGAATCATACATTGAATGTTGTACCAATCTAGTAAAATTCCATGCATGTTTATTAATTGATGATTTCTTGAACACTTAGTATCACTTGACCATCGATGATACTGCTAAGATTGTAAAAGATCATTCCTCATCTGAGGATGATACCATTGAGAATTTATATGAGATTAGTGACCTATCACTTTCATACACAATTCCATCAGTCTAGAATCCACCTAAATTATAACTGAAACAACTACCTCAAGATTTAAAATATTCATATATTGAGAATGTAAACAAGTTGACCATCATCATTACTAGTTCACTCCCTCATGAGCACGAATTTCGGCTGCTTGAACTTATAAGGGAGTATAAACAAGCTTTGGTATGGTTACTTGCTTGAATTCCTGGTATTATCCCATTAATTTTTACACATCATATTTTGTTAAATTATTAGGCTAAACGATTTATGCAAGAACAATGTCAAATGAACCTAAACCTCCTAGAAGCTGTAAAAAAGGAGGTAACAAAATTATTGGCTGATGGAATCATTTACCACATCTCTGATATCCAATTGGTCAATCCCATTCATGTAGTTCCTAAAATAAATGGCCGTATAGTAATCAAGAATGAAAACAATGAATTGGTTCCAAATCGTGTATATAATAGTTGGTGTGTCTGCATAGACTATCGCCGACTAAACCAACAAAATAGGAAGGACCATTTCCCTTTTCCATTCATTGACCAAATGCTAGAGAGGCTAGTGGGTAAGTCCCACTACTAATTCCTTTATGGGTATTCTGGATACTTTTAGATCCATATTATCCCCTAGAATTAGGAAAAGACACATTTCACTTGCCCCTTTGGTACATTTTCATATAGTAGGATTCAATTTGGTATGTGAAATGCTCCAGGTACATTCTAGTGATGCATGGTTAGTATTTTTTTCGATTACCTATAGAATTTCATGGAAGTTTTCATGGATGATTTCACTATGTATGGATCATCTTTTGATGAACGTTTAAGGAGTTTAGGTCCAGTACTACACCGTTTTATTGAAGTGAATCCCATATTAAATTATGAGAAAGGCCATTTCATGGTGCAACAATGTATAGTTTTGGGGAATGTCATTTTTGGGGATGGTATCTGAGTAGATAAATCAAAATAGGATGTCATTTCTTCCCTATCATTCCCCAAAAATGTACGGTATGTGAGGTCTTTCCTAGGTCATGATGGATTTTATCATCGTTTTATTCGTGAATTTAGTAAAATTGCACTCCCCATCTCCCAATTACTCCAAAAAAAAAGAATTTGTTTTTGATAAAGAATGTGAAGAAGCTTTTAATAAGTTAAAATGGAGTCTCAAATCTCTACCGGTAATCCAACCTCTTCGGTGGGATTTACCATTTGAGCTCATGTGTGACACCTCTAACTATATAGTTGGGGTAGTCTTATCACAAATGGTCGATTGAGATCCACATGTCATTGCCTATGCTTCACGTACATTGGACCCTACCCAAGAAAACTACACCACAACTAAAAAATAATTCGTTTCCATTATTTTTTCCTTGGATAAATTCAGTTTGTATCTTTTAGGTTCCAAATCCATTGTTTTCTTAGACCATAGATCCCTTTGGTATCTCCATAAAAAACCGGAATCCAAAACACATCTCATTCGTTGGATACTCCTCCTTCAAGAATTCAATATAGAAATCAAAGATCAAAAAGGTGTGGTGAATGTGGTGGATGACCATATCAGTAGGATTCCCCCATCCTCAAACATTGACTCATCCCCCTGTATTCCGATAAATGATATGTTTCCCAATGGGAAATTGTACCGAGTGCAAGATATTATTCCTTGGTATGCTGAAATTGTAAATAATTTGGTAGCATCTTTCATTCCTACTGATTTAAACAAAAACCAAGCCAGTCATCTAAAACACTAGTTGCATTGGTACATTTGGGATAATCCTTACCTCTGGTGAACATGTATTTATCAAGTCCTTAGGTGTTGTGTTCCCAATAATGAGTTTCAGTCTGTCCTTAGATTCTTCCACACTTTATTTTGTGGGGGACACTTTGGTCCCCAATGTACTGATCACTAATACCTTGACTTTGGTCTCTTTTGGCCAACAATTTTTAGGGATTCCCATGATTTTTGAATATATTTTCCTCATTGTCAATGGATGGGTAATGTCTCTAAAATAAATGAAATTACACAACAACCATTAATCATTCATGACATTTTTGATGTGTGGGGTATTGAATTTATGTGGCCATTTCCCAATTCCATTGGAAACATTTAAATTATTTTTCCAGTTGATCACTTGTCAAAATGGGTAGAGGCATGAGATACAAGTACTGATAATTCTAAGGCAGTTGTATAAATCTTAAGAACCCAAATCTTTCATAGGTTTGGCTTACCTAGGTTCATCATCAGTGACCAGGGTTCTCATTTCTACAACCGAATAATGCAATTAATTTTGCGTTGGTATGAGGTCGTTCATAGAGTGTCTATTACATATCACCCATAGACCAATAGTCAGGACAAGGTGTCAAATAGATAGGTAAAATATATTCTTGAAAAAACAATTCAAGACAATAGAAAATATTGGAGTCTTAGACTTGATGATTCATTATGGGTGTACCATACTACTTTAAAAACTCCCATTGGCATGTCACTATATCAGCTAGTGATTGGAAAGAGTTTTCAATTCCCTGTTAAGATTGACCACTGGGCCCACTAGGCCATCAAATAATGCAAATCAATTCTTTCTAGTGTAGGTTCTCAAAGGAAGTTTTAGATCCAGAAGCTAGAGGAAATGAGAAGAGATGCATATGAAAACTCTAGGATTTATAAGGATCAAATCAAGGTGACCCACGACTGTCTTATCCTTGATCATGAGTTTCAAATTGGGTAGAAGGTCCTCCTTTACAATGCAAGGATAAAGTTTCATCTAGGTAAGATTCATTACCTCTTGTTTGTCCCATACACTATTACTAATGTATCTTCATTTGGTGTTGTTCAGGTTCAAAATAAAGAAACCAAGAAAACCTTCACTATCAATGGGCAGCGGATGAAGAACTTCCATGAAGTCCTTCTGGAGTTCCCAATGGATGAAATCCATGTTCAAGAATCAATATATGAATTACACTTAACAATTTTTATTCTTCCTTCCCACATTCTATTTTTTTATAGTGAGAACACTACACACTTTAGGTGTGGGGGACGGATATATTCTTGGGTCAGTTAGGAATTTTCACCATCTTTCTTTATTTTATCTTTTTAGCTTACTAAATTTTATTATTACTTTCCCCCTTCCTTCCCCTCACCATTGTGCTTGAATATTATCTTTTTTTATTCCAACTTTATCATTGAAAATAATGCCCATTTAATCATAGAATTTTTTGAAAATTCATGTGCAATTTCCATATTTCATGTTATATTAACATTCAAAAAAAATTGATTAAATGTTTATTTTAAGAAGAATTCAATACTATGGTGTGAATTTATTTTGAAATCTGGTTCTTTGTCGATGATATAAAGGGTTATATCATTTTGAAACCTTTAAGAAGAATGGTTCCCTTTTTGTGAATATTTTAAGGGAAAATTGTGTCACTTATCCTCTCAACACATTTTTGCACAAAACTATGATGTGTGAAAATTTCTTACTTAAGGGAAGGTAAATATAAGTTAGGTTAATATTTCTATACTTTCCAAAATCATTTTTCCATACATTTGTTCCTTATTCGATCTATTTCATTTCAGTACTAGATTGACCTATGTATGTGTACCAATTATTCGACTATTTTATGCCCTCAAAAATAAAAAAAAAGGGTTTTATATTGGGAAGGTCAAAAACCACCATTAATCAACCTTTGACCTTGTCATAACTGTTACAATTAGTTTCGTGAGGAGATTAAATATAGGTTGGGAGAAGATTGTGAGATTTGTTCTAAGTGAAACTTTTGAAATAAATAAATAAATGAGGTGAGTGATGAAATGTGAAACATATGGGGATATCTAGGTTGGGAGATTATGGTTTGACTTCTGAGAATGCTTAAGTTAATGGGTCTTGAAATTTGATTGCAAAGGATGTGGGGAAAGTTCGGAAGAAAGGATCTTAAGTAGAAAATTATTAAAATAACTTACATTTACTCAATAGAAAGTGGAAATAATTGCACGAAATGGTTGTCACACACACATGTGAATAATTAGTGACATGATTAACTTTTGAATTATTTTCTTTGATTGTTATCTTGCATCTCTTAAATTTCATTTTGATACAATTTTTGAGACGTATTTTTTAATGTTCATTGAGAATAACTCCTTAGTGTGATTTTTGATTTGATCAAAATTTTATCAGGAATTAAATTTCCATTAAATGTTAAATATTTATGAAGTTTGAAATATCTACATGTATAATTTTGGGAAATATTAATTTTCCCAGGATGGAAAATGTTTAGATGTGGGGCTGTGATCGTACCATGATTCACTGTTTTATTTTCACCCTTACACCATTGTTTTAAACTGGATTTTTATTGTAAATTTTCAATATAATAACAAAATTAACTTCATATTTGATTCAATTATTTTGTTTTTATCACAGTTAAAAATTTCAATGTAACTTGTTTTGATAATTTCATTTATGTTGGAGGTGATTTGGAGGAACCATAATGAAGTCCAAGAAAATGGGAAAAACTGTGTAGGATCTAAGAACACATGTATATTAATCCACACACTTATACTTTACTGTGAATACAAATGGGATGATATTTTGTGGGCCGGTCCCAAATTTAATATTTTACATTTTATCTCAAAGAACCCAATCCAGATTTGGCTTCTATGGGGACCATTTTAACTGATCTGTCGAATTTACTGAATCTACACAATGTTAAAAGTGACATTCTGTAATATGTCCACATCTCGAGTTGTGATTGTCCAAATGATTCAAAATTTTCTGTGGTGATATTCAAGAAGTGGGGATATAAATTTCCATTTCATTGGAAAGGTATATTTGACTATCTAGTTGCCAAAAACCATCCTCCAAGTGGTTTATCAAAATCTGGGTGCTCAAACCCATGTCCCATTTTTTCTATAAAAAGGAACCATGGGTACCTCATTTGTAAGTTCGATCCATAATAGAAGCTCTTAAATTTTTGAGTCTTAGAGGCATATCCTCCTCATCATTGAAGTTCTAGAGGCCCCTATCGTCATAGGGTGATCAATAAAGAAGAAGGATTTTCACCTGAGCTTCCTCCTCCTCCCGATGTCGAGCTAAACAGTGGGTGATCATTGCGATGGAGATACACACTTGAATAGGGAATTCCGACTCCTTATATTATACTACTTTTTTGTAATTTGTGTGTGAATTATTTCAATTATGTTTAATATTTATATTCTTATTCTCTTAATGAACCTAATTAGTTTAATTAAGTGAAACATTTCTTAGTTTAATACCGATTGGGTTGAGATTCAAGTGGTTATATTGGGTTGTTCTAATTGGACAACACAAGAATCCTCTTTTTCTTACACATACATGAGATTTCATTATGATTTGGTAGAACTCACTCTATGATTGAGTTCCAAACCTTGACAACACAATTGTTTTGTCAAGGGGTGGTTCTTTGTGCATCGTTTTAAGAGGGCATAGGGGAACCAAGATCTTGGTCACCCCTCAACCAAAGGATTACTACAAAACCTAATAACCAACTGAGAACAAGGAGCTATTCAATTGCTATAGTAACTTATAAATGATCACTTATTTATCTCATATTTTTTAAAATCCACTATGTCTTTCAAATTTAAAACTATTTATGTTAAGTTACTTTCTTAAAAAAATTTACAAAATCACTGCCTTTTTTAGTATTTTTTATTAAAAATGCATACTCTAAACCAACTAATGCTCCTTGAGAGAAAACCTAGGGTCTTACCTATACTTCAAATCAACCTTAAAATCATAATCAATTTTACATGTCATGAAAATTCATTCATCCACCATCAAGATTTGTATAATAGTTGATACATCCCTCTAGAGGCTATAAAAAGCTGGGTCCCACATGGGAGATCATAACAAGATTTATCTTTCTACTTTATTTCAAAGATTTATTTTGTATTATTACATTGTGAATCCCACCCCCTCTTATCTTTTTTGAATTAAAATTTCATGATCCTTTGGATTAAATGAGTAATTATTTTTTTAGGACCATGATGCTATAAGAAAGACCCAAAGCAGTGGAAGGGACATACTATGCTTCATGGATCAGGGAGATCATTATTACATTATTTATGTTCAAAATATCTACATTTTTTTCCCACAAACTTGTTTTGTGTGTTAAACAAGTAATTGGATTCCCATTCTTGAATTGATGATTTATTTTATTTTTCTAGGATACATGAGTTTCTTAGTAATCATTGGATTCCATGTTTTTTGTTTCATTGTTATTTATATTGAATAAGTAAAATAGAGAATTGATTTATTAATGGGAAGCATGGATATTTAACTAAGGAATCGTGATTTTAGAAAATTAGGTTATTCTTTTAAATGTTTTTTTTTAATTTTCCATGATTTTAATTTTTTGAAATACATTTTATTTGATATTTAATTATTATTCATGCATTTAGGGACTATCTAATATAAAATTTCACTTTATTTAGAGGATTTATAGACCATGTACTTCTCGTTTATTCTTGAGCATATTTTTTGAATGATCATGGGACAAACCACCTACTAGAACATGAATTTGTACTTTTTAAAGATTTTAATATGAAAATACACATTTAAAATGATTGATTAATCTTTTGAAAATACCTTATCCTTAAAATATGACCTCTACATAAATACTTGTTTATACTGCAAAAACCTTGAATGAAAATTTTAGGAATGATACATGCGTCAAGAAATTTTTATTTGTTCCTATCCCTCACATGTTATTTTAATTAGTTTTTTAATCCTAAGTGTGAGGGTGAAGGGATTCATAAATAACATGATGAAACACATTATATAAAAGAAGTGTTTGGGTGATACATTTGGGGGTTGAGAGTGGATTATATTGAATGTACTATTTATTGTTTTTACCATCTAAAAAAATACTAAAATGAAGAAAAAAACAAAAATAGATGAAAATAATTGGTTGTGATTTAGGAAAACAAAAAAACACCATTACTATATCTATGATTTTCATTATATGGGGTTAGGTTATCGATTTTAGGTTTATTCTAGGAATAACATTCCTAAAATTACAAAAATGGAAAATTACCTAGAAAAATAAAAAATGTAAAATTAGAGAAAAATTCAAGATGGTCCACAAAATCATTAATTATATTTTACTATTATCATGAACTTACTACGAGTTTGGGTAAAGTAGGAATTGTTAAAATTTTAAGGGTAGAATGTCATTAAACGTTTAATTATGATATCATGACTTATACTTTAAGAGAGAAACTTCCACCTTGATCCTTAATTATAAAACAAAAATTCCTACAAACCTTAATCCTTTGAGTCATTTGAATATTTAATGAAATTATTCTTGATTTCATGTATATTTTTTATTTACAAGGTAGAGAAAATAGTTCCTCTAAATGATAATGGTTATGGAACATGCTCTCATAATATGATCATATCTCTATTTGAATTTTATGAGTGATGAAATAAATGATTCAAAGGTGAGTTGAATCATGATTTTTCATGTTTAATAATAATAAATTAATGAACATGAATAATTGATAAAATAAGTTCCATAATTTTCAAAAGGCGAAATGTAAATTACTTGAGTTTATAGTTTCTTTTATAATTGGGAAATTGAAATGATGTTTTACTTGGATTTTCGGATGTTTAATTTAAATTTTAACATAATTTTATTTTTTTGAATTGAAATTTGGATAATGGAATCATTGATTCCATATGCTAATCAGTGTTAAGATTTTATTCATGAGGAAAATCATGGTTTATGTGCGGTAGTATTTGAGACACGCAAATTTGATGCATATTTTTATAAAATTATCAATTGTTTTAAATGGATTTTTGATCTTAATGACCATTATTTTTAATATTTTAATCAAATGATTGAAAATTTTGAAATTTGGAAGGAAAATATTTTTGGAGGAATAAAATTTTATTCTTCAGATTTGAATATTTTATATAATTTTATTATGAATATCTTTTAGTGATTTAAATTATCTTAACTTTTCAAGTTCATTTACAAAAAAAATATGCCAGCTAAGGACAAACCTCTACAATGGGCTAAAATTACACATAGCCATCCCAAGGGCCAGCTGGCCATGAAATCCCATTGGAGGGCCAACCAAGAAGGAACGTGCATGGGGAGGATCCTATTCACTAGGTCCCGTGAGGTGGAACTCATGGGTTCATGGATTATACAATAATCAAGAAGCAATGCACGAGGAAACTTCATGTGTCACCATGAGAAGAGGCTTGCTGACATAGAGTGGTGTACAGTGGAATGCATGGGATCCTCCAACCCTCACATGAAATAATTGCTGAAGGAGTACCAAATGATCATATTTAAAGTCTCACTCTCTGTACTCCAGTTTCTATAATGAACACTGAAACTGGGGTACTATTCTATTTTTTAAATAAACATAGTCATGTCTCTCCAGCTTCACTTTCTCACCCTTAGACATAGTATTACGCCCTTTTCTTCCACACTTTACCACCTAATGTCGCTATATACCATCTTCATTAACCAAGAAACTCTATGAAATCCACTAGATATTTTTTTCTCGAGATAATATCTACTTATAATGCCTTCTTCCACCACTAATCATCTATATGATCTTTTACAACCACCTCGAAACCATTAAAGGGTTCATCCAGCCAATTTGAAGGCTGAATAAAAGAAGGACTAGATTCCATAAATTCATCCACTAGATTACTATTACAACTTTTCCACTGCCATGTTTCTACGTCCCCACATTCTATGAAAATTTCTACGTCACCTAGCCCAATTTCGTGCATGATCGAGCCATTCCATAACCAGTATATTGCATGTTTTGATCACCCAAGATCTTTGGGTGTTTTTATATTCAATCCCATGGGTCTCACATGAGTTTAAGGAATATTTGAGTAATACTATAATCAAGTTATAGGAGGCTGAGTCTCTATTTCTCTATAAAATGGGATTCTTTTCCACATGATATGGGAGTTTGACCCATCGAGAATGACTCTACTATTCAAGGATTTACTGTCACGCATTTTTTTATTTTTTAGTTAAATATAATTTTTGGGTTAGGTTTGTTTTATTTGAAAATTTATTTTTATTTTCTAATAAAAATAATTCTTCTATGAATTTTAATTTCATGTGTGATCTGAAACTTCTTTTATTCTTCTCTATTTATTTTTTTTGACTGTGCCTATTTTTATTTTATTTTATATCCATCTCTCTCTCTCTCTTCTGTTTTAATTAGTTGATTTCATGTGTGTGTTTTATTCTTATTTATTTCTCATCCATGTTATTTTTATTTTTTATTAATATCTTTTTTCACATTCAACCTTGTAATCTCTTCAACCTGATAATAGGAATCTGACCAGAGGCTTATCCCAAGAGATAATAACGTGTTATCGAATTCATTCCTACAAATTAATTTAAATTTGTGGTATAATTTAGAGGAATAAATGGAAATGATGATTCCCCCCCATGACATGAAATTAAAAAAATATTTACATTTATTTTATTTTATTTATTTTCCTTCTCTTACAATTATTATTTCCTCACATTATAGGGTTGATCTAACCAATGTATGAAATGAAATTTGATAGAGCTTTGTCTTGGAATATGGTACACCCTTTACCAAGGTATGTCATCAACCATTATTAAAGAATGTGGTTGAATTTAGATTGCATTATGAATTTGAGGTTTCCAAATTTCAAAATAAATAGATAGTAAATAATCATGATATTTCCTTGTTGGATTATAAAATTAAATTAAAAAAATATATGAGACTAATGATGGAACCAAAAAAAACAAACTGTGGACCATTTTCTTACTTTATAATTTCATTGTGTTATAATTTTATGTTATTATAAGTTTAAATTTCATTCTTATTTTCATTTAAATATTTTTATAAAGTAATAAAAATCATAAAAATTTATCATTTATTTCTAAAAACACACAAAAAAATAGTTTTGGTGAATTAGATTAAGTGAGTTTGCTAACTGAGAAGCTCCTCAAGTGAGATGACCTTGGTCAGCCACTATACTACAATGGGAAACCTTTTTGAAATTTTCATTTTCCACAGCCTATGATAAATTTGCATTGTACAGCCACTTATGACTTCCAAGGAAACACGTTTCCAAGAGATCTTGTGAGCAATTCCACTGGGCTCTTAACCTTTTTAGAACCACTTATATCATTATAGGGTCCATGATACCAAGGGAATTATGAAAAATCACACTAGGATCTAAGACTTACTAGAACCAATTACCTCTTTAGAGATCCCACATCTCCATGTGGTTATATGACCAATCAAACTATACACATATACATTTAGAAACACTTAATTCATAACAAGGTTCACATCACCCAGGGGTATTTTGACCAATCACACTAGGCTCCTAGACTTTTTTAGAACCCCTTATGTCTTCCTAGGGGGAATGTTACCAAGGGGTATTATGACCAATTCAAATTAGTGGATTATACTGCATCAAGATGGATCATCCGTACCACATCTCATGAGAAAATGGCTTAAGCCTTTGGGAATCATGTCATACATGTCATGTATTAAAATCCAAAAGAACATTTATGTCAATTTGTGGATTCTCCAACATTGGGATGAATAACCAATTGTATGCATTAAATAACCATCATAAAGTACAGGTAAGTGAAAATCATACCAATCACCAATATATAAAAAATGATATATAATATAGTAAGGTAAATTCAAACATTTATTGATTTAATAAGAAATTTATTCTCAGTTATTGAATTCTCTTATCAAGGAAAAATCACCAAATTCACATCATTATGTGTTACAATTTATCATTTTCACTAATCATTATAACTTACCAATTATCATAATTCAGATGATATTCCATGATACCGATCTTTATAGTTCACATGTTATTATAATCCAATTTTATTAATTAAACCAATTACTAATTGACCTACCATTTATTCTTTGTTGGTGGATTATCATGAATCATTATGAATCATCAATGTTATATCATTCCAGGTTATGAATTATTATAGTTTACATGTAAAGAAAAAATAATTTTAGTAAGACTGCAGGTTCATTACTAATTTGTGAGTAGGAAAATCTCTGGAGGCCACAAGTTTGGTCTCAAATCCAATAGGGCTTATGGGTTCTATGGGAGGTCTAAGAAAATGAATTTTCATCAAATTATTGTATTGAAAATTTATATATTTCACACACATTATTTGATGACATGATTGAACTTATTACACATATTAAAAAAAGAGGAACATAAAATAGAAATATGTTCTATAAAAATAACTCAAAAAAGTTAACTCTAAGCCGAGAAAACCCAACTGAATATTTCTACATCACCCAAGTCCATTTGACCTTCCTCAAAGTCTATGATTTAGGAATATCACTGCCAAGATGCATCCTTGACCCACCATCCATGGAAAGTCTGACAAGATAATGTAAAACCAATCAAGAAAAAATCCCTATCATGAGGTTGAAAGACAAAAACCAATTTAATATAATTAAATTTTAATCCATGAATAGAGATACTGAACAACATATAGTTAATGGATAACCATTCAACGATGCATATTCACCAACATAGGATACCCTATTTCTATGAAGGTCAATGATCTCACCATCCTTAGACCAATCAATTATGATCTGGTATATTCTTCAACCAATTTCTCAATCAGAATCATGCCATAAACAATTCATTAATGTAATTTTGAGGAAAATTGAAAACATCAAGGGTTTTCAAAGTCTAGAATTCACTAATATGATTCATCATAATGAATAATGCTTTAAACAGTTAAGGTAAGATATCAAAGGAGCTCCTGAAATCTGAATCCCTTCATTATCATCACTTCCCTCCAAAAGGATTCAATATGACTAAATATTGGGGTTATCAAAAAATTAAATCACATAGAATCCCCCATAAAATAACCCATCATAATTTTACCACATGAAAGAAAATTTCATAACCTGAATATTTCCGGAAAATGAATTTACTAGGCTTAACTAGCCTCTCTCACGGTGTGAAACTATTATTCATGAAATTAATTCTTATTCCTAGACCTTTAACTCCATTTTCACACCATTAATCCACCTGAATCTCTCCATTAACCATATTCACATCATGAACACCCAATTTGCAGCATTGATACCATTTTGTAGCACATTCGGTACTCTTGGAGCCCTAAAACCCCCCTCTTGGTTACCTAGAACCATAATTACCCACTCATTACTTGAACACCATCTAAAAAATAATTATTTAATGCATAAAAAATCATAATAATGTTTATATTCTTAGATTTCAAAATGACATATTCAGTAGTGGAAAATATTCAAATTCGTGCGAAAATTCTAAACTATATAGATTTGGATTTTTATAATCTTCCCACCATAAACCTTATTTTCTCTGTGAAGAACCATATTAACATTTTTAAATGATACCTACCAACATGGGTCACTTAACTCCATTAAATTCACCACATTCCACTCTAGATCTCTGATTGAGATTCCACTACAAAACTCTAGAATCTTGGTGCATTATTTATCAAATCCTAGGCCAAAACTCATAACCATACTCAAAATCTAATATGATACATCCCAACACAATTCAATTCCAAAGAAAATTATCTTTATGAATAAACTCATCATGATGATTTTTGATGCTCCCCACATTTAAAACCTATTTCCAAAGCTGATTCCAGGTCACAATACTCCCATCCATGTGAATAACCTACTAAAATGTGTTTCCAATTTTCAAATTGTATACTCAATATGGTATTCGTCAAACCATACTATAGCATGATTATAAACATTGACCATAAAAGGTACCATGTGATTTCACTGATTCCAAAATGAAACAGATGACTATCCATTTCTCATACACTGAACATGCATTCCCCGACCATTCCTCAGAAAGGTATCACCAAACAGGAATATACCCTCATCATACCTGAAATGATGAACATGAACCACATTACAAAATTTATAATCTCACCCAAGCATTTATCTAAAAATATGCAACTTCAACACTTTTTCAACACATTACACATAAACTAGTCATGAAATATTTCATCACACGATTCGCCCCATGAACCATGAAATGAAACAATAGTTCACCCCTTGAGTAATGTGAGGAAACTGGTTCACCATCTGAACAAATCCATTAAATGGGGATCCACCCATGAATCATGTCATGAATGGGGGATCACCAAAATAACTACCTTTTAATCAAATTAGATTATTACATGTTTGATGCCAATGCCCTTATTCCATTCAGCATCTCATACACATATCAAATATGATGTTTCCATGAAACCAAATATACTAGGATTCACAAAACACTGATATCCAAATGCCACCATTAAATTTCTATGATTGGTTAAACCAAGAAAATAAACCTTCCAAAATAGGGGTCATCAAACAACATCACATGGTATTCTCCCCACCATACAAACTTCCTTACACTGGTGATTAAGAAAAACGCCTTTGGAGGCATTTCATCCACCCATAGAACACATTTTTATAGCATGTGATATAGTAAATTCTCTCTCACCATTCTTAGGATGATGTCAAGATGTTGCGAATGATCATATTTAGTCTTGTAGTATACTGGGATTCCATCAATGATTACCATTGAGGCCCATTCAAGGGACACAGTCCTCACTTGTTTCAAGCATCTTATCCACTCTTAGGAACCATGATTCAAGAAGATCTCCTTAGAAAAGACTCACTACCACCTCACAACTTTCTACCTGAGCATACATGAATGAATGTTTTTTGTGGAACCACCACCACCACACTTCTTGAGTTTTTCCACCACAACCTAAATGATTTTTAATGGTAACATGATTGTGTTGGGATTAGTCACATTTATTGATGAGAGAGGAAAATTATTAATGAGGAGACTTATATCACCATTAATTGAGTATTTTCTCCCAAAATTAATTGATATTTAATTATCAATATTAATGAATGGAATAATTGATGTCGATTGAATTAATTAGTGATTATGGACTTGGGGTCTATATAAAGAGAATGCAACAACATATTTCAAGGGTGTGCCAGTAAGATGTAGCTGTCAAGGGAGACCCAAGAAAGGGTTTCCATGTTTTAAGTCGAATGTGTGACATAAATAAGATGACACAAATATCTTGTACGTGTGGCGATGTTCTTTGCAGGGTGTTCAAGATGAAGTACACCAAGATCAAGAAGGGGGCTACCGCATCAACGGTAGCATGTATAGAACTTTAGCATTTGACAAGTGCAGAGTGGTGGAAACACAATTGATGATTGGGGCCACGTTCCCAAAGTATGCCTGATAGTGGTGATTATGTGGCATGTCTTTATTGAAGATCATTGGTACATCATGATGGTGAGATCATTTAGGTGTCTCAAGCTGGTGTGAGGTTGACACATGTTCGGGTGAAGAACTCCAAGGTATTGACGTTTTGTCGATTGAAGGGTGATGTTTTTTCATAGATTTCTCTTCTGATACATGGCATTAGTGGGATTTTTATCAAAGAGAAGAAAGAGTCATATATGGGTGTGGTTTTCACACAAGTTTTCTATGCTCTTCCATTTGTAATTCAAGTTCAGACATTACTTGGGTTCTTTGTATTCTATGATTCATAGTAAATATTTTGGGAATTTTCTTTTATTTTTTAATCCAATGGATGGGATGGTTTTTCAACATTAAAAATACCGCGTGATAATTTCTTTATTCTGCTTACATCACTTCCATATTTCTTCAGGTTTCTCACAACTTTCTTGGCAAGCAATTTTTGGCTCGAAATTGGGATTCTCCCCAAAAAGTGGTATCATAGGTGTCCGTTTGTGCTTGAATTTTTTTGTGATAATTATGGATGTTTTGGATAGGATCACTAATGTTTACAAGGAGTAGAATAAGGTTTGGAAATTTAAGCAGGTTGAGAGAGGTGATACACGTCCGTTCATAGGATGTTGAGAAGGGGGATAAGTTTATTCCTGTCGGTGCTCTAGATTATGTGGTAGTAATTATTATGGGGGATTTAGATGTTTCTGGTTCTTTTCTTATTCAACGGGATGGTTCAAATACAAATCTGATGAAGATTTTAGCATTTTATTTTCCTTTTACAGGGGGAGATGATATTTTTTTATTAGAAGTGCAAAAGGGCATCGTCATATTTTCTGTAGTGGATAATGGTTGGTATGATACTGACATATTTTCTTTCCAACTGAGTTTGTTGGATGGTTACATTCATTAATATGATGAAGGGTGAGGTTGTTGGGACTCATCAAATTTATTGATGAGAGAGGAAAATTATTAATGAGGAGATTTATATCACCATTAATTGATGATTTTCTTACAACATTAATTGATATTTAATTCTCAATATTAATGGATGGAATAATGGATTTTGACTACATTAATTGGTTATTATGGGCTTGGTGTCTATATAAAGTGGATTCAACATCATATTTCAAGGGTGTTCCAACAAGATGTAGTCAGGAATGGAGACCCAGGATGGTTTTGCCGTTTTTTTGATGGCCCATGTGATATGATGAAGACGACACAATTATCTTGTATGTGTGGTGATGTTCTTGGAAGAGTGTTCAGGATGCAGTACACTAAGAGTAAGAAGGGGGCTTCCACATTAACGGTATCATGTCTGTCACGTCGGCGTTTAATAGGTGTGAAGCAGTGATGACACAATTGATGATCGGGGCCACCTACTAAAAGTCTTCCTGATAGTGGTGATCAAGTGGTGTGTCCTGATTGAATATCGATGGTACATCATGATGGAGATATTATTCAGGTGTCGCAAGTTGGTGTGAGGTTGAATCATGTTCAGGTGAAGATCTTAGAGGTAGTAATGTTTCGTTGATAGAAGGCTGAAGTTTTTTCATAGATTGATCTTCTGATACATGGCATCAGGGGGATGTTTATTAGAGAGAAGGCAGATGTCTATTGGGGTGTGTTTTCACACAGGTTTTAGATGATCTCTCATTTGTAATTCAAGTGCAGAAACTACATGGGTTCTTCTTGTTCTCTGATTCATAGTGGTTATTTTGGGAATTGTCCCATGGTTTTTTAATCCACTGCATGGGAGTGTTTTTCCACATTAAAAATCCAGCATGTTGATTTCTTTATTTTGCTTATATCGCTTCCGTATTTCTTTGGGTTTCTCATAATTTTTTTGGTTCTAGCCTAAAATTTGGATTCTCCCCAATAGATTGGTCCAAAATCAATGGTCCAACTATGGATGTACCACATTACCTTCATTTTATGAAAAAACAATTCTCTTACTCTTGATCCAGACATTCACATAACCAAAATGATATTGTACATATCCATCATGTTCTTACCATCATGAACTTTTGCATGGTTTGAGTTCAACTGCATGACCTCTCATCACCCTAGTCATTGTTCCATAATCAAAGACATATCACCAAACACTAAATTCACCTAAATCACTCATCTAAAGAAAATATTGATTCCCTCATCGAACATAATTAGAATAACTATTTTATCCATATGAATAATCCTAACCCATGAAATATGACATGAGACTAAATATAAGAACCTAAGGTTCTCACCATAGATAGAAAAAAGGTATAACCATGATTTTTATTCAACTCAATGACAAAAAAAACATGAATTGATCCTATAAAACAATGGTCCTTAGGCTTTTAATCATTTCCCAAATGAAATTTCACACTTTGAGGTCACTAGATGTGACCACCTAGTCTTAAGATAATATATAGAAGGAAAAAGACTCCAATGCATTAATAATTGGCATACACTCAAGGATACAAGACATTAAAATGATGGAACAACCATCTATAGGCTCTTACATATAAAAGAGTGATATTACTAACTAACTACCATCATGGGTGTCCAATAGTTCTACACTTAAGGCAAATAACCCACTGAGGTTTTCACATATTCTATGAACAAGGAGAAATTCATCAACATCCTCCCCATGAAATATATCTTTGTATATTCAAATAACATTCCATTAGAAAGAATCTATATATAATTCTTCTCAACTAATTATTCATCCAAAATTTTACTAATATGGGAAAACACCTTATAAGAAATTTTGGACTCCTTAAAAAACTATTCCTCAGTCATTTGTGATATCGAACACTAGAAAACCAATAAAATGTGAAACCAAAATGCCAGTGATGATGGATTATATGCCTATTTACCCTATAATATAAGAGTAAAAACCAACTCACTAGCCTCTTGTAACATCCCACCCAGCTTACTATTCAACCGGTATCCAAACCAGTGGGTCACATAGCCTTAAGCGTGCCTCCCCATATTCTAAAGGATACTAACTAGTAGTGAGGATAAAATGGTGGTTCAGTGGGGAGAATATTCCCTTATAGTTAGAGTAGCAAATTTGTGTAATAAAATAAACAATAGATAGTAGCTGACGCAGTATAAAGTAATGACAAAGTAGAAAAAGACATATTTTATATAACTGAAAAAAAATTCCCACTACTAGTCTATAAAATTCATGTATTATTTATGATAAATTAGCTAAATTAGTAAACATATAACATGACTTACATTATAGTAAAAAAATAATGAAAATGAATCAAGTTCGCATGGGTGATCTCCATGAGCATCATGCGCTTTAGCTCGATATTTTGCTCCTAACTCCTAGGTACAAGGAATACAACAATCAACCTAGATCCTAAAAGTATAATTTCTACTAGGGAACCAAGGTTACCCAAGTTGGGTATGCGATATAAATATTAGTAGGTCATCACCCACGATGTCTATCCTAAACCAGACAGTGTAATATAAATTTAATAGTGTGAGGGTATATAGAATAATTACTACAGAATAAATAAACATTACCCATCTAGGTTTCTATGGGACACCTGACAGCTATACCTTCTTAGGACCCTGGATGGTTTCTGAACATGTAACCAGTTCATTATATTATTATTACCAGTTTATAAATAAGTCACATATCTTCAGTAAGTGTGGTTCCAATATGTTACAAAACAACCTATGATGATATTTAATAATGAAGATCCAAGGTAATAACTAAGGCAACGCAGACATCAAGGGTCACTAACTCAGTAATAAATATAGCAGGGCTAAGGGTAAGACTATAATACAAGGATAATAGTCCAATACATTCCACAATAAAATTCCTACTGATTCCAAAGAGTTTATCCAAGGTAAAATGGGGATAAGCAATGACTAGGCCTGATGGGATTTAACCATGGAACCTACTTGTTAGTGCTGGATCCAAGGAGTGTATGCAATGGATCTTGTAAAGAGGTAAGAGTGTAATCTAAGGAGAAATATCCAAGTATTTCAAAAATAATAGTCCTATCAAGTCCAAGGAGTTCATCCATGGTAAAACGGGGCTAAGAAATGATTCGGCCTGATGGGATTTAACCATGGAACCTAATTATCAGTGCTAGAACCAAGGAGTGTATCCAAGAAATATTGTAGTTCTACATGAGGATCATATAGTGTTATACCTAGCATCCAAGGTTAGAAAAGGATCAGGATCGTGGTGGGTCTCAACCTAAGCAAGTTGTATCCTTGAATTTGAAATGGGTCCCTCAAGTACTCAAGGACTTACCTTGAGAATCCAAGGTGAGATCAAGTCATGCCACTCCAATTTTGATAAAGAAGCCATATATAATTCATATGGTTTAATCCATTACCTTTCATTAGTTTGATAAGTATAATTGGTCATTCAACCATTTAACCAAGTCAAAAAAATCAATAAATCTGTTTGTCCAAGTCGTTCCTTTGATTAGTTTGACAAGGCTAATTAGCATGAAACCATACAATTAATACCATGTGAGTCAAGTTCAATTAATAAGGTTTACTCTGCTTCATTCCATGGTCCCATAATGGTGTGCTACAAATGTGAAACCAAACATTACTTTACATTTAATAAGGCCAATTCATATACTTATGTATTCTTTCCATAATATCATTTGAATGAATTACAAACATTTAGGAATTTACCTTAAGAAGGTTAAGAGGAATTGAAAAGGCATAAGATATTCAAAATTTAATGATTAAAAAGTCAATTAATGTAAAGAGTCATACCATTAGTGTGGTCAAGATTTAGCACACCCGAACGATGGCTCAAAAGTGTCTAAATGCTAAAGACCCAATTATAGAATGTCACTGTACATGGGATGTTGTAAGTTGTGGATCCAACCACCAATACCAAATAAAATTTAAAGAAATACCATAAGTAAATAAAAGTACAACAAGATAAGAAATCATAAAAGTCTAATCACTATATTTTAGCTTGAAGACATCACACCTCCATTGGAGGGGTTTTATAATAAAATTATGACTTTGTTTCTTAGATGAATCAATCATCACAATTAAGGAGTTAATTTATGAATTAAAATTAAAATTAATAATGAGATGTTAAATAGAAAACTAATAAATTTTTAAAAAAACTGGAAAGTTTAGGTACCCTACCTCAAAGAGGAACCAATTTAATACTTCTCACTTGACAGATTTGGTGGTGACCACTCGAAAATGCTCCATACATCCACGCAGATACCTTCATATATATATATATATATATTAACTCAATGCATGTATTTCCCACACCATGAGGGAATACATACATGGAAGTTATATATATACTTATATACACACACACACACACACACACCTAATTATATGTGTGTGATCCTTCAAAGATGACCAAAACCCACTAGAAATTATACATGGGACCCCTAAATTATTAAACCCCACAATTTAAAATGGATCAACAACAAGAACAGATGGAAACATTTACCCCGAATTGATACTGGCGCGCTAGAATAAGATGAACCCCTTCTCCATCGGTGGTGGTTTCCATAATCCACACAAATGGGTCCCAACAGACCCTTTATACAACCAATAATCAAAAGAAAACTAGAAAAGAACATTCTCTCTAAACCCTAGGTTCATCTGAGCTGTATAGGGAGACGGGGATACCGAATATCAGCGGGAAAAGGAGAGTAGAAGGGAGAGGATGGGTTACCATGATGAATCAAATAATAAACATAGAGGAATATGGTAAAAATGGTGATCAGAGCGGGAGAAGTAGAGAGGGGGTCACGTGGCTATGGTGTTTGGCTGGAAGGGGGTGCCCTGGGAGGGGGTGTCCCACCTGGTAGAGAGAAATTGTGAGACTCCCATTTAGGATTTCATTAAAACCTAAATTATAACTCCTAATAATAATAATTATTATAATTATTATAATAAAAAAATATTATTATTATTATTACTATTAAATAATACTTAATTATTTCTTATTCTCTCCTTAATATCGTTTTACTGATTTTATTTTTTAACTTTTAATTTAATTTTATTTTTTTAAATAGTGTAAACTTCATAGTTTGAGCTACCAAGTTTTTCAAACCGTGTGAAAATCATGAGGTGAAAAGTGTGAAGGTACTACCTCTAAAGGTAGACCGTGCGGGCAAGGCACACATTTTGGAAAACCGTGAGCAGCCTGTGCACACCACCACTACCCCATTTTAACAAGGTCTCACGGTTTCTTGTTGTGCGCTGCACAGTTTCAGACAAATTGTGTTCCCTTTACAGCCTTTCAAAACCTTGTTTTTTTGGGTTTGGAGCCCCCAGAACTTTTCAAGACACCCAAGAAACTTCTCAGGCCTTTATCCAAGTCAAAAAACATTACATTAAAGTGTTCCAATACTCTGAATTATGTTGTGAAATATGGTTTGAAATTTGAACCATCTAATAAATGAAAAGGATCACAAACACTTGGATTTTTTCAAGTTAAAAAACATATAACTCTAAAATATCCCCATATAAGAATTTCTCATCCCTGAGAAGCCTTTGGGAAATAAATAAAACATTACCTGACCTACTAGGGTCATGAAGTCTCATTTGAACTTTCGTGTTGTGTTTTCTATTCCCAATGCACCATTAAGCATTAATTAAGCTATCACAGCTCGATCCAACACCATGTTTCCAACTAAAACATAGAAACTGAGCATACATGAGCCTGTTAAGATAGATACATGATCATTCCATCATCTTGATAAACTTCTGATCGATGGTGATCCCCACCATATGTCTTAACTTAAGGAAGGGGCCAATTCAATGCCACAGTACCTCCACCATTAGAATTTCCATAAAAAGTAGGCCTCTAAGAATCCTAATGATTCTTCAAGCATGATTTCATAAAAAGGAATGTTCAAATCCCCATCAACCTAATAGAAACTAGTCGAACAATATTTCTTAGAGGAAATAACTAACCTTAAAGCGACACTCATCCTAACATAGAAACATGCTTTAAAATGGTTCCTTAAAACTGTAAACATTGAACTAAAATAAGAGAGAATGAGTCAAGCCACATTTCAAACTTTTTTCAATGGTTCCCAGCTTAGACGACCCACACATTTCTAAATGAACCACAATACCTTCTTCCAAGGCATCTTGCGTTGACAACGAGTGCTTTAGCTGAATCCCATACCTGACTCTCGGTGATGCTTTATAGATCAAACCATCACCCGACCATTTATACTAGAGTCTTAGGAACTATTTCAAGGTAGTTTACACTCTATTTTAAAAATATGACATTAGTACAAGCCCACAACTTCCAAATTTGAACATTAACCGAGCCTAGAGTGCCATCTACCTTGCGGTCGACTCAAAGGAAATGACTTGAGTCCATGAGTCCAACTAAGGTGTTTCTACTTGGGGATCTATGAATCATTAAAGACATAACATGACTCGATAAGAACTAGGAATTAGTATGTATCACTGAGAAAACTTTCCAAACAAGCTCAACATCTCAAAGCATTAGTGTGGCATAAGACCAATGATCTCTTAGTGAATCATGGCTGAATTCAAGATAGGGTACATGCTTATCTATATGAAAGAGTATGGTAAGAGGAGATCGAGTATTACCAAGATGTTTTGAGAAACTTCCATCATATGAAAGATGAAGGGCTTATTATGGATTCCAACCAACCATACACAAACAACAACCAACAAATCCATTTTTCTAAGAAATAACTAACATGATTTAAGACATTCAAGCCTAAAGGGAATTCAAGTGAGATCGACCATTTAAAAATGATCTTCCATGGTGTGTTCCTTATACATAGAAGGGAACACATTTACCAAAATCCACAAAACACTCCCTATATTAGTATTGTCCTAGTCATTAAAGGATAATAAGATAAACTAACCACTCATAAGAACGCTAATACAAAAAAACCTTAACCGTATATGTGTCACTCCTCTAAGCCCTAATCACATATGTCAAATCATACCATGAAAGCTAAACCAATGATACTAGAATGTCAAAACACTAGAGACCTTAGAAAATCCAACCCAGGCATTGGGAAAAACTTGATTCTTAGTTGCTCATGCCACTCTACATGGGGATTACCTAAAATCATACTCAACACCACAAGATATTTATTTCAGAATATTATTTACTCATATGACAATTATCCATGATGAATCCATGACCATTAATCCATTACTAAGAATTATAATGGGTAAAAAACCTATGAAGATTCTGACCATGCATGAGGCATGTCTAACCTGCTTAAAAAAAGTATCACTCAATTCTCACACCTATAATAATTCCAAATAAACCATGAACACCAATCATAATAAGGGCTTAATTGGAAACTAAAAGTCATACTATGGACAATGACACTCAGATGACTCCAAATGTTAGAAATATCATGGAACTAGCAAGGAATTAAAATTATAAGGGTGATACCTACCACAAGATTTCCCCTTACTAATCACATGTATCGACATTAACACTAGGTAATGTCAAACAAAGGTCACCAAGATCAAAATACAATCATCTAAGACCTTATTAAAAGTAAAAAATTGCCTACAGAAAGAAATCAAACTTCCATTCCAAGGAAAATAAAAGAGAAACTCAACCTTCCCTTACACAAGGGTTTCAAATAGTGGACACCACTAGGGGTTCCATTTCAAATCCCATTACATTATTCACATTTGATCTTTAACCATTAAAATATTTAATCAAAACATCAAGTACCATTTTATAAAAAACTAAATGTACATTATTTTTAACTAATACCCCAAGGGGAAAATAGGTAAGTATATAAAATTACTTTTCAATTTTATATTGAATTTTGGGCCCTAGAACCAACTACTTTGTACTTTATTCATTAATAAGTACCTTATCACATCTTGATTGTTCTTCTGCGTGACAATGCATGTGATAATTTCCTAAGAATAGTTGTTTCGCTAAAGGGTCATAGCAGATCCCTACTATGATGAGAACCCGGAAGTGTCGTAGCGTTGTTCTTGAATATAAGTTCTATGGATGACTGATGTTATTTGAGGGAAAAAATAATATAGTCCATTAGGTGTGAAGACTCATAAAACTTTGAGGCACCTTCTCATGGTGTTCACCCTTGGTAATATACAAGAAGATATTATGAGAATGAGATCTACCAGTAGGAAATGCACATTTTATAGTTTCATTAGATGTTCCTATCCACATATGTGTGTATTGGTCCTTAGACTTTAATATTATTATAAATGGGTCTCAAAATTGTGCACTTATATGTACTAACAAAAACTATAATGACACACTATTTTTAGTGAGGTAGGATATGTTGGGTGCGTCACAAGTAATACTGCATTAATAGATAATTCTATAAAGGATTTGTCCCTGCTGTTCCATAATGGGAGTTGATATCTCAAACAATTTGATGGAATTGGTATAGCATAAATAAATACCTGACTATGGTGAGGAATGGTAAATTTCGATTCTAGGAATTCAAAGAAAGACTAATTGAGCACATGGGTTGATGGAACCAGCATGAAACCCACTTGATTTGAGATATCGAGACAAAAGGATTACATTACATGATAAGCATTCATAGGATGTGACACGTTATTGCGGCGTTAACTTCATTCTTTGTGGGTGCCATGGCGTGTCCCTAGACGCTAACCTTGGAATTTAGGAAGGCCCCGCCTAATGTTGTGTCCATGTATCTCATTTAAATATTAATTTAAAAAGTTTAATAAAGATTATTTTAGATTGTGGTTTAATAATTATTCAAGGATGCATGATCACATTTATTTCGACACTAGTTATTCGAGAGAATATATTGTGGGAAAAATGATATATATTTATTAGTGAGTAAAGAAATGATATTTATTTAAGAAATAAATAGTCATTATTCAAGGTCTAACAAATGTTTTGGAGGAAATAAAGAGAATGGAAAAAAGAAAGTACACATCGTGTATATTAATATACATGCTGTGTATTTTTTTGGGAATTTGTGATAAATAATATTTTTTATTTAATTAAATAATATTATGTGTCATTTTATGGGTGCATGTCAGGTAATAATAATATTCTTCTGTTGTTATTAGACATGGGGTTTTACTAAGAATTAAATGAAATGAATAAATGATTTTATGAAATTAATTCATTTTATTATTCTAAGTAATTGAAATACCAATTAATTATTATCATTATCCTATCCATTATTTGTGGTTGTGTACAATAGATCTAGAGAAATATCTCATGCCAAGAGAGAATTCCTTTCTTCCAATAATGCTCTAAGGATATGAGAGAGATCCTCCACCACCAGATCAAGGATAACACTTTGTAAGAGGCTCTCAGGGCAATAAAAGGCGGACATCGCAAGAGAACGCTCTTCTGCGTTAGCACCCATAGATCCCTTCAGCGACATCCATAGATATGTGGAGCATGTGTGGATCACCATTATAGGAATCCTACACTTGGATTTTAAGACGCAATGATAGATCACATCATATCGTGACCAGAAACATCAACGGTGAGATAATTCCATCAAGGAAATTATCATCTTTTAATTAAATTAATTATAACCAACATATGATGATCATATCAATGGTTCTAGGACTCCTTTCCTTTATTTCATTCTCCGTTCTATTCTAAAGATCCATAATTTGATTATTGTTATAGATATTGGATTGGTCATTGTTAATAGAAAAATTAAAGTTGGGTACACCCACGAAACACGCTCCCGGTGCACCCGATACTTACAATTGGTATCAAAAATAGTTATATTTTTTATTATAATTATATATTTTTTCATTGATTATTTACACATTTAATAATTTATTTTTTTAAATTCAAGTTAATAATTTTGAAAATCTAAATCTGGAGAAATGTTCCTCTTTCATTTCTCGTTCACCTTACAGAAAAAAAAATCTTTTAATATTCATTAAAATAAAAAAGAGGATCTCATATGAATGTGCCAAAGCTTCCTGGTCATACAACACCAGAACACACGACATGTATCCTATAGTACACCTCGTGTAGTCTAGGTTCCATGAACCGAGATAGTCCTCCAAACCAGGTCGTGTGTTAGAGTCTTTCTATGTCTTAAATGAATTCAGGTGTTGACCAAGAATATGGGGCACATGGTTTCCAGATTACACGTTGTGTGGTCTACTAGAAATGATGTGTAGTCCCTTCATGTTAGGGTTAGACCGTGTACCCCGTACTTGGCTTTCCTAGCTGGAAACCATGTAATGCAGATAATACATGGTGTGTGCCCCACTGAACATGTCGTGTACTCCAAATATTTTGGAAGTACATCTACATGTCATGTCCCTGGGTGTGTACTTTGGATGGATGGTGAAAAAATTTACATGCCGTGTAGTCAGAATTACACATCATGTACTCATCCAAATTACACAGATTTATTAAAATTTATTATTATATTATACAAACCCTTAATACGTGTACCATAGTGTGGGCGTAAAGCTGAGGCACAACACGTGATAGGTGTTTTATATATGTGTGTTTAATTTAACATCTGCAGAATGTTCATTTCTACACATTGGGTAGCTATGAATGGGAATTCACCGGGTTGCCTCCAAGGTATAAGTTACATACAAAGATAATTTTAAATAAATTTATTTTTTTAAAATTTTGATGGATGATAATCTCAAAGAAATTTAGAAAAAGGGTTTAAGATAAAAGGATTGATTAATTAAAGATAATTAATTGATTCAAGCATGATTTTTCTTAAACAAGAATGATTAAAGAATTGAATTATAGTTTTATTTATGCATAAATATCATTGCATGTTTGGATGATCATGAGCTAGACCAAGACCTTTTTATGTGAATGGTTTCTTTTAATTTATTTATTTAAATTAAATTTGTTTAGCATGAAAGCCTTCTACTCATTAATATGTAGGGCCTAAATGCCTAAGGATTCATTTATGTGAAATCCCATTTTACCCCCACCTGCAAATGAGATAAAATCATATGTAATGGATGGAGCTCCCAAGCTAGTGAAGGCGGATCAAGTTAGGATCCAAGTTGAAACCAATCCAAGGAGATACAAAGGTGGACAGGTAGAAAGCTGCAAACATGAACCAAAAGGTTCAAAGTTTTTCTCCCCTAGGTCTTGGGTTAGTTTATCAACTTCTAGATAAAGTAACCAATAGAAAAATCTCATGATAATACCATTTATTTTATTTCTATCATTTTCATGGTTTATTTATTATAGGTGTGTTGTCACAATCACACAATTAATCAATTAAAAAATCATGCAAGATAGAAGTGAAATAAGACCGGATTATGTGTAAATATTATCTTAGACACAGTTAATCACTTAAGTATATCCCACTTAACATTAAAAATAATTTAATCAATGATAATAAAATGTCAATTTACATATAGGTATAAAATATCTTAAAGAAATATTAAGTCGGTATATCCTTCCATAATCTTGGTAAGAATCAAACCATAGTTCAAAGTGCTTGACCAACCCTATTTAGAGTGCTTTCAATTATTGGGGAATTCTAATTCAAGGTTTTGGGTTGACTTGAATTGGTTCACATCAAAGGATGACAACTATAACAGGACTTGGTGTGGCCAAGAGTCAAAGATTTGGGAAATCCAAAATAAAAGGATTTCAATATTGGGGAGTCCAGACAGTGAATCAAGGAAATACGAGTTAATGCAGTTGGAATTTGGAATTCCTATCTAAAACCCTTCATGTTTCTTGACCAGCCCTAGTTAGAGTAATTCGAAGGACAATATGGATTCATTCCACTAGAATATTCAGGCAACAGGATATTCCTAAGTCAATGGTGAGAGCTATTGGATTTCGATAAAATAGTGGGAGACTAATAAGTATATATATATTTATTTTTCTTAGTTTTATCATGATAAAGTACTAAACCTTTTCTCATATTAATTTTTATAAATGGAAATAAAAATGACTTCAAACATATCATTTCAAACCATAATCGAGATAAAAAAACCTTCTCACCAGCACCAATTTCCATGAATGGAAGAGGCGTTTACGCATCAACCATTGCCATGAGAGGAAATTGTATGTAGTGGAAGAGCCTATTCTAGTTGGGCCTAGAAAAGAGGCCAATGATGAGGAACTATCTCTTTATATGAAATATATGGATGATTCCATAGAATTCCAATGTTTCATGCTATCGGCCATGTCTAATGTGCTCTTAAATCAACATGAAAACATGGATGCATATGGAATGATGTCTCACCTTAAGGATATCTATCAAGAGAATTTGAGACAAGATAGATATGAGATCTAAAACACTTTTTTTAAAACTAATATTGGAGAGTTTGTGCCAGGTGGGCATCATGTAGTCAAGATCATTGGATATATTTAATGCCTAGACATATTAGGGATTAAGTTCCCATATGAGTTGCATACAGATCACATCCTCTCATCACTACCCAAGAATTTCTCTAGATTTATTGTCAACTATAACATGAGAAATAATGAGAATATTATATTAGAACTTCTAACCTTAATTCGCCAGGTAGATAAGGAAATTGGTTGTGACAAACCCACAATCCTTAAGGTGAATTAGAAAATTATGGAGAAGGAAAAGGTGCCAAGGACTTATAAACGGTCTGAATACCCCAATCACCATCCCTCTAAGAAGGGGAAGATCTAGAGGCAGGGCAAAAAATGGGAGGTGGTATGTTTTTTATGTGGCAATTCAGGCCACTGGAAGAGGAATTTCACCCAAAAGCGTGGGGATGCTAAAGGTGTGTTCGTTATCGAGTGTAATATTTCTATTTATACACATTGGGTATAGATATAGCTTGTAGGGATCACATATGTATTCAAATGAATGAACAAAGTAGATTTAGGAATATTTCCAGAGGAGAGGGGGATCTTTGAGCTTCCAATGGGGTGAGGCTGGCTGCATTATCAATTGGTGATTACCACCTCTCATTTTCAACTGGGATGATTTTGGTTTTACATAACTGTAGTTATGTTCCTAGTGTTACCAAAAACATAATTTATATATCATATTTGGATATGGATGGATTTATTTTGAAGTTTGGAAATAAGGGTTGTTCCTTTTATTAGAAAAATGTATGTTATGGTATGGAACATTAAAATAATGGTTTTTATATATTAAATTATGAAAGAAAAGTGTCAGAAATTGATAATGAAACAAACTCACATGACTCATACAACACCCAGTTGTGGCATCACCATTGTGGTCATGTGAAAGATAAGCGCTTGACAAATCTTTTCCAAGACGGTTATTTAGACTCTACTAAGCTAAAACCACTTGATAGATTTCATTCTTGTTTACAAGATAAAATGACCAAGTCTCCTTTTGGTGGACAGGGTGAAAAGGCCACATAGATTCTTAGATTAGTACACACGGATGTGTTTGGACCATTTCTAGTATAAGATAGAGGTGGATATTCCAACTTCATTACATTTACTGATGATTTGAGTAGATATGTCTATATCTACTTAATGAGGTATAAGTCAAAGGCCTTAGAGAAATTTAAGGAATTCAAGAATGAAGTAGAGAATCATCTTGGTAAGAAGATAAAGAAGATTAGATCAGATCAAGGTGGAGAATATCTGAACCAAGTATTCATTGACCTTTTAAGAGAGTCTAGGATTATATCTCAACTCACTTCTCCTTATACACCACAGTGGAATAGTGTTAGTGAAAGGGGGAACTACACCTTGTTGGACATGGTAAGGTCGATGATGAGTCATGCAGATATTATTTTATCCTTTTGGGGATATGAATTATAAACAACACCGTACACATTAAACTGAGTACCAATTAAGGAGGAAAATGGAATTCCCTCTGAGTTATGGAATGGAAAGACAACCATTTTGTTTCACACACGTGTATGGGGATGCAAGGTGTTAGTTAAGGCCTTTTTAGGAAATAAACTACCACTTCGTGGAATGAGGTGTATCTTTATAAGATTTCTGATGGAAACAAAAGAATATTACCTATATAACCCTTCAGATAAGAATGTGACTGCCTCGAGAAAATCTATCTTTATTGAGAGGGATAACATCCTCAAAAAGAATAGTGGGAGCAAGATTGAATTCGATGAAGTTGATGTTCAAGATACACAGAAGTTTGTACCGGAACAAGTTCAACAGGTCCACGTGGAAGAGGTTCCAGAAAAACAAGTACTACGCAGGAGCTCAAGTGAGGTAAGGGAACCAGAGAGATTTGGGTTCCTAGTCACCAAGGATGGTGAATCCTTATTTTTGGACAATGATGAACCTATCTCCTACAAGGAAGTAGCAGGAAGCTCAGAAGATGCAATATGGATAAAATCTTTGATTTCTGAGATGGATTTCGTGTATCAAAACTATGTTTGGGTTCTAGTTGTTGATCCAGTTGATGTAAATCCTATTGAATGAAAATGGGTATTCAAGAGAAATATGGACATGGAAGGACAAGTTAGAACCTATAAATCAAGGCTAGTGGGAAAAGGATTTAGATAGCATCAATGAATTGACTATGATGAAACCTTATCACTAGTTTCCATGTTTAAATCAATAAGAATAATACTTTCCATACCAGCTTAACATGACTACGAGATTTGACAATTGGATGCCAAAACAGCCTTCCTTAATAGGAGCCTTCAGAAAGATGTCTATATGACACAACTAAAGGGTTTTGTGACACTAGGTGAAGCCAAACAGTATTGAAAGTTGTAGAAACCATTTATGGATTAAATAAAGCATCAAGGTCATGGAATATTTGTTTTGATGAAGCCATAAAAGAAGTTGGTTTCATTAAGAATGAATGTTAGCTAGGTTTTTATAAGAGGTTTAGTGGTAATGTGGTCGTTATCCTAGTAGTATATGTTGACGACATATTACTTATTGGTAATGATGTACGAGTCTTAAAGTTTGTTAAGGACTGGTTGAACAAGTGTTTTTTCATGAAATACTTAGGAAGAGAAACCTATATTCTAGGGATCAAGATCATTCGTGATAGATCCAAGAGGCAACTTGGAATAATTCTGGGTACATATATTAACCAGATACTAAAGAGATTTACTATGGAACAATCCAAGAGGTTATTGGTTCCAGTGTCACATGGCCTACATATTTCTAATAAAATATGTCCTTAGACACAATGGGATAATGATAGGATGAGTAAGATCCCATATGCTTCGGCTATAGGATCCATCATGTATGCCATGTTATATACCAAGCATGATGTTTTATGTGCATTGAGAATGGTAGGAAGATATCAAGAAGATCCAAGAGAACAACATTGGAATGATGTTAAGACTATCCTTAAGTATCTAAGAATAACTAAGGATATGTTCCTGGTGTATGGATGAGCTGAGGATCTTTTCATTAGAGGGTATTCTAATGATGTTTTTGAAACAAATAATAATGATATGAAGTCATAATCAGGATATGTTTTCTATCTCAACACAGGAGCTATGAGCTAGAAGAGTTCAAAGCAGCCAGTTGTCGCCGATTCTAGAGCGGATTCCAAATATATAGCAGCTTCTGATGCAACTAATGAATACATTTATATTTAGATCTTTGTCTAGGATATTTATGATGTTCCTATTAATAATGATCATATCCCACTGTATTGTGATAATACTGTAGCAGTGTATCTTACAAAAGAAGCAAGTTCACATCAATGGACAAAGCATGTTTTCTGAAAGTATCACCTCTTGAGTGATTTCTATCAAAGGGGTAAAGATGTAATGAGAAGAGTGTCCATGGAAGATAACATGGTGGACCTCATGACTAAAGGCCGATCTCAGTATAATCATGAATATCATGTGAGAGCTAATATGTTAAAGGTTGTTAGGAGCTGTTTCTAGTCCAAGTGGGAGTCTATTGGAGTTGGTGGCCTAGAACCAACTACTTCTTACTTTATTCATTGATAAGTACCTTATCACATATTTATTATTCTTCTACATGATAATGAATGTGATAATTTCATATGGATAGTTATTGCACGAAAGGTTCATAGAGGATCCCTACTATTATGAGATCCTGGAAGTGCCATAACACTATTCATGAATATATTTTCTATGGTCGGATGATGTTATTTGAGGGACATAAATAATATAGGCCATTAGGGGTGAGTATTCATAAAACTTTGAGGAACCTTTTCATGGTGTGCGCCCTTGGTAATATCTAGGAGGATATTATGAGAATGAGACCGACCAGTAAGAAATCTACATTTTATAGTGTCATTGGATGTTCTTATCTGCGAACGTGTGTATTGGTCCTTAGACATTAATATTATTATTAATGGGTATTACAACTTGTGCACTTAGATGTATTGATTAAAACATTGATGACACACTATTCACTATGAGGTAGGATATGTTGGGTGCATCACGAGTAATACTGCATTAATGGATGATGCGAGAAAGGACTTGTCTCTTCTATTCCATAACAAGATTTGACATCTCAAGCCCTTTGATGAAATTGATATAGGCTAAATAAATCCATGGCCATGGTGAGGAATTTGAAAGTTCAAATCCAGGAAGTCAAAGAAATAATAATCGAGCACATGGGTTAATGTTACCAGCATGCAACCCACTTGATTCGAGATATCGAGGCAAAGGGATTACATTACACAGTAAGCGTTCATAGGAGGTGAATCGCCATTAGGACATTAAATTATTTATTTGTGGGTGCCTTGGTGTGTTTCTAGATTCTAACCTTGGTCTTTAGGAAGGCTCCACCTAATTCCACTCAGAAAGATGCCTAGTGGGTCACACACTATGTGTGTCCAAGTATCTTAGTAAAATATTAATTTAACAAGTTGAATAAAGATTATTCATTATTGTGGTTTAATAATTATTCAAGGATGCCTGATCACATTTATTTTGAAACTAGTTATTTGAGAGAATATATTGTGGGAGAAATACTATATATTTATTAGCAAGTAATGTAGTGATATTTATTTAGGAAATAAATAGTCATTATTCATCCTCTAATAAATGTGTTGGAGGAAATAAAGAGAATGGAAAAACAAAAGTACACACCATGTATATTAATATACACACCATGTATCATTTTTGGGAATTTTTGAGAAATAATATTATTTATTTAATTAAATAATATTATTTGTAATTCGTTGGGTGAATTTCAAGTAATAATAATAGTCATATGTTATTATTAGACATGAGGTTTTACTAAGAATTAAATGTAATGAATAAATTATTTCGGGCAATTAATTTGTTTTATTATTCTATGTAATTAAAATCCAAATTATATTATTCTCATTAGCCTAGCCATTCTTTGCGGTTGTGAAAAAAATATCTAGAAAAAGATCTCAAGAAAAGAGAGAATTCTTTTCTTCCAAGAATGTTCTAAAGTTACGAGAGAGATCCTCCTCCACTGGATCCAGGAGAGCACATTGCAAGCGACTCTCAAGGTGATTGAAGGTGGACATACCAAGAAAAGGCTCTTCCATACTAGCACACAGAGATCCCTTCGATGATGTCTAGAGATACGTGGTTTAAATGTGGATCACCACTAGAGGAATCCTACATGTGGATTCTATGACGCAACGACGGATCACATCAGATCGTGAATGAAAACATCAACGGAGAGTGATTTCCATCAAGGTAATTTTGTCTTTTAATTAAATCAATTATAAAAAACATATGATGATCCTTTCTATGGTTCCAAGACTCCATTCCTTTCTTTCATTCTTTATTCTATTCTGAATATCTGGTTTTTTATTATCGAGACAAATCTCAAATTGATCGTTGTTAACAGAAAAATTAATTTTGGGTACACCCACAAAATGTGCTCCCGATGCGCCCAGAACCTACTTGTTAAACATTCATAGACATCCCATCTTTATTAGGAAATTGAATAAAGAAATTCCTTTTCAATAGTAATGGAATTCTACAAGGGTCCCATTTTTACTAACTAAATTTCATCAAAATGCAATCCAATATTAGTTGTCAAGTCATTAAAATTTCAAATAACCATATTGGTATATCTTATTAAAACACTACCCAACTGAGCTACTTGGGTCTATTTGTTCCTTTAACAATTAACCAATTTGATTTCCATAAAAAAACTAAATAGATATTAACATTTATAGTCATTTCACAATACATAATTCCATTACATTTAACATGGGCTTCCATATCTGAATTCATTAAGTTATCATACACTTCATAGATTAAAAAATGGATCCCATTAATCAAAACCAAACTCAATTCAGAATATAACATGATCACATACAATAGTCCAGTTATATGGGTGGCTATATACCAACCTATAAAGGGTCCATACACATTATAGTTCTGCATTTGGCTCCCATTTTCTAACCAATTTAAAATTTAATTTAAATTTAAAAAACCTTTTACAATGGTTTGAATACACAGGCTACATTTTCATAGATATAAGGTGGCCATTCACATTACAACTCAAAACTGGAACTCTTCATTATTACAGCCAGTAAATTTAGCCAATGAAACAAATTTCATATTTACGAAACAAACTAGAATGTCATAATAAGAAGTAAAACTATCATTCAAAATAAAATGGCCCCCATTAATGCTGAATATATCACCAAAGCATGCTATATAAATAGGACTGCTAATAGATACAAGTCATTGATTACATTCAAGGAACAAAATTCTAATCGATGGGAAAACTGAAATGAAACTACTTGGAATATCACTTTGCATGGCATGATACTTTCTTACACACCTAGTATGATGCATGAAATGAAACTTCCTTTCCAAAAGAGTCCAAGGGTAAAAATAAATGAACGTATAAACCCAGAAGAATCGGAAATCACACCAGTCACTCCAAATTAAATCATATCAATGGTAATATCAAACAAAATGAAAAAAAAATCTATCCCTGATCACTTGGTCATTTCCCGTACGTGGGGTGATTAGTGAAAAACACAATTATTTTCCAAGTTCCGACACATTCTTAATATCATATCTACTATCCCAAAATAGTAATACAAAGGAAAAGAAACACCTCTAATACCACTTTGTAATGTACCAACCTAGATTAGCATTCAAATTGTAGCAAGACCAGGGCTTCACATATCCTCAAGCATGCCTCCCCATATGCCACAGGCTGTCGATAAGCAGTGAGGGTTAAATGGTGGTTCATTGGCGAGACTTTACCCTAAAAAATATATTATCATAGTGGTATAATATAATGGAAAAAAGATAGTAGTAGAAGCAGTATAAAGCAATGAAAAAGTAGAAAAATACATATTTTATATATCAAAACAAAAAGTTTCCAATTCCAGTTTATACAATGCATGGATGATGGATGACACATAAGATGAAGCAATAAAAAATAATTCTTTACATTACAGTATAAAAATAAGTAAAGGACAACAATACCCCACATGTGATATTCCCGAGCTTCAGATCGATCCTTTACTCCTAACTCCCATGTATAAGCAATACAATAATCAACCTAGATCCTACAAATTTAAATTCTACGCAGGCATCAAGAGTACTCAAGTAGAATGTGAGATATAAATCTCAGTAGGACGACACCCACAGTGACTAGCCCAAATCATACAGTGTAATATAAATTAAATAGTGTGCAAGTATACAAAATAATTACAACAGAATAAATAAACATCACCCATGTAGGTTCCTCTGGGACACTTGATGGCTAAAATTTTTTTCCCCTTGGATGATGTCTAAACATGTAACCAGTTTATTCAATGATTATTACAAGTTTATAAATAATTCACATGTTTTCAATACTGAAGGTTCCAAGATGTAACAAGGAAACATGTGATGAAATTTAATAATGAAGTTCCAAGGTAATAACCAAGGAAACATAAAACTCAAGGGTATATAAATCATTAATAATTGTAGCTTTGATAAGTTAAAGATTTTAATAAAATGAGAATAGTCAAAGGAATTCTACAATAAGATTCCTACCAAGTCCATGTAGTTCATCCAAGGTAAAACGGGGTTGTACAATGATTGGGCTTGATGGGATTTAACCATGGAACCTTCTTGTCAGTGATGGATCGAAGGAGTGTATCCCAAGAATACTATAAAGGGGTAAGAGTGTAATATAAGGAGCATCATCCAATGAATTCCAAAATAATACACCTACAGTGTCCAAGGAGTTCATCCAAGGTAAAATGAGGCTAAACAATTATTGGGCCCAATGGGCTTTAACCATGGAACATACTTTTCACTGATATATCCAATGAGTGTATTCAATACATGTTGTAGTTATACACAAGGGATCCTATGGTGTTGTACATGCATCCAAGGTTAGAAATGGATCGAGTTCTAGGTGGGTCACAACCAAAGAAAGTTGTATCCTTGAATTCGCAATGTGGTCCTCGAGTGCTCAAGGAATTCCCTTATGAATCCAAGTCGAGCTTGAGTTAGGACACTCTTATTTTGATAACGAAGTCATATATAATTATTCAGGTTTAAGACATTACCTTTCATTAGTGTGAAAAAATTAATCGGCCATGAAACCATTTAATCAATTCCTAAGTAATCAATAAATCCATTTGGTTCAAGCCTTGCCATTCATTAGTTTGACAAGGCCAAGTAGCATGAAATTATTCAATTTAAACCATGTGAATCAAGTTAAATTAATAAATTTCACTATGATACATTCCATGAACATGGAAAGGTGTGCTATGAATTTAAAAATAGACATCCCCTTACATTTAGTGAGGCTATGTCATAAACATAAGTATCCTTTGCATAATATCATTGGAATGAATTAATTACATTTAGGCACTTAATTTATGTAGGTCAAGTGGAATTGAAGAGGAACAAGCTATTAAAAATTTCATGATTAAATAGGAAATTAATATAAAGAGTCTTACCATTAGTTTGTTCAAGCTTTTGAACACCCGAACGATGAATCAAAAGTTTCAAAACACTAAAGAACCAATTCTGGCATATCACCCTATAAGGGGTGTTGGGTGTTGTGGATGTAACAACTGACAACCAATCACATTTATTGAAAGATCATAAGAAAATATCAATACAACAATCCAAAAAATCATAAAATTATAATCAAGGTTGAATACAGTGCACCTTCACTGGAGGGGTCTTATTATAAAATCCTAACTTTGTTTCTTTAAAAAATCAATTATAACAATTAAAAAGTTCATTTCTGAATTTCAATTGAAATTATTAAAGAAGAATTAAATCTAAAACTAATGAAATATTAAATAAATGGATAATTTTAGGGACCCTTCCTTAAATAGGAACTAATTTAATACTCCGCACTTGACAGATTTAGTGGCGATCACTCAATATTTCTCCATACATGCATGCACATACCTTCATATATATATATATATATATTAACCCAATGCATGTGTTCCCCACACTATGAGGGAATATGTAGATGGAATATATACATATATATACATATATATATATATACTTATATATATATATACTTTAGTATATGTGTGTGTTCCATCAAGGATGACCAAATCCCACTACATGTTATAACTTTGTACCATAAATTACTAAAACCATAAATTTAAAAAGGAGAAACAATAAGAACAGATGGAAACCCTTACCCAAAATCGACGGTGAGCCAGAAAAATATGATCTACATCTCCATCAGTGGTGGTTGCTAGAATCCATACGAATATGTCCTGAGACACCATTCCCACAACTTATAATAAAAAGAAAATCATAAAATAAAATTATCCCAAAACCCTATGTTTGATCGAGCTGTGTATAGAGACATGGAGACCGAATCTCATCTAGAAATAGAGTAGAGAAGATATATGAAGGCTTACCATAATGATTTGAACAAGAATCATGAAGAAATATATAGTATATGGTGATTGGAGAGGGATCCATAGAGCGGGGGTCAAATTCTTAAAGTTTTAGGCCAAAGGGGGTTCTGAGGGAGGGAGTGTTGTTCCTAGTAGGGGGAAAGGGAGAGACTCCCCTTTAGTAATTCCTTCAAAACTAAATTAAAAATGATAATAATAATAATAGTAATAATAATAATAGTAATAATATTATTATTATTATTACCATTAAATATTCATATATTATTTATTATTCACCCCTTAATATCATTTAACTAATTTTTTTATTAACTATTATGTTACTTAGATTTTTTTTTAAATAGGGTAAACCACATGGTTTGACCCCCATGGATTTCCAAACCGTGCGCAAACCGTGTGGTGAATAGTGAAAAGGTACTGCCTCAAAAGCAAGACCATGCTGTCTAGGAACCATGTTTGGAAAATTGTGTGCATCCCATGCACACCACCACTTCCCCTGTTGAATAAGGTAGCATAGTTTACTGCAGTGGGCTACACAATTTCAAACAAACCGTGCGCCCTTTTTAGCCTTTCAAAACCATGTTTTTTGGGTCCATCATCCCTGAAACTTACCGAGACACCCGTGAAACTTATTGGTCCTTTACCCAAGTCCAAAAATATCATATTAATTCGTCCCAACACTTATAATTAAGTTCCAAATATTGGTTTTAAATTTGACCCATCCAGTAAATGAAAAGGTTAAAAATACCTTGTATTTTTTTCCGGTTCAAAAACACGGAACTCTACACCTCTTTTCAATTTTCCAAGTGATATATATATATAAATTATAAAAAAACTAATTTTTAATTTACAATGTTGAAAATAAATTACATTTTTATCCAAAAAAATCAAAACTACATCCCCATGCCTTTGTAAAATGGAATTCCTATTTCAATGAAATTTCTCAATGCATCGGCATAACATTCATTGCAGGCATTTAAAAATTCTTATCTCTAAAGTCTACTAGATCCTAGAATCATAAAACAAGTGAAAAATAAATCATTAGATAAAAAATTGTAACATATCTCCCTTTCTCACTCTATAACCAGTAGTCATACCAGTTTACCACATAGCCTCAAGTGTACCTCCCCATATGCATGAGGCTACTGATTAGCAGCAGTGGTCTATGATGATACTATGGGGAGACAATTCCCCCTATATCAGATTAAAAAAAATTAAAATAACCAAATACCATCTATGGAAGTAAATTATATGAGTATTCATAAATAAAAGGATATCCTACAAAAAGATATGAGATTTTGTAGATGGTTGAACAACCATGTCATACATACAACATTCTGGACACTAGGCTAGTCATAGATACATACAATAATAAAGGAAAAATATAACAAAAGTACCCTAATTTATCTCTAACCCAAACCTCATCCATTCTCTTAATACAATCCATGCTATCTTACTTGACCATTTTAAGTCGAGCGTCATCTCAACCAAGTGTTTGTAATAAAAATATTAGAGCTACTCGGGTGCCCGTGTGCAATGTTATCCCAAGAAGAGTGTGAGTAAAACTCAGTAGGTCACCACCAACTATGTTTAAAAAAATAATTATGTGTACATGCTACATTAATTATTATAATTAATGGGGGAATACATTTATAAATTGATACATAATTTCAAATAAAACTTCCAAACCTTAAGCTCTATATTATCAATTGGGGCTATCCAAACCTACTTTGACACATTTCTGGATTTCTCTATCACATGAGTGAATCCTCCCAATCTGGATGGGTGACCCCTATTATGGGATAATTATATTTCTAGGATGAATCCCCGTATCATTTTTATGTTATCCTTTTCCTCTTCCTCATGATTTAAGTGGTGGATCCTCCTTTATTATAATGGGTGTACCATGTGGTTGGAAGATTGTCCCACTTGGATAAATCACCCTTATAATTTCTCAATTAAGAGACCATATTGTTGGACTCTTAGAGTATCCTAGATCCACATACTTCTTCACATGGAACACATCACCAAGGGGTATTGTGGGAAATAAAAATATGGTCTTAGACTTTCTAGAACTAGTTACATCTTCCCAGGGAACACGTCGCAATGGGGTATTTTGACCAATCCCATTGGGCTCTTAGACTTTCTAGAACCAAATATGCCATTATATGCTTTACATCACCAAGGGGTATTGTGAACAATAACACTAGACTCTTATACTTGTTATGATAAATTTCATCTTCCTATGGAACACATCGTCAAGGGTTATTGTGACCAATCACACTGGGATCTTAGCCATACCATAATAACATAGGCCTTCTAATAGTGCACATCCCCAATGGGTATTCTAACCAATCACAAGAAGTGTATTCTCTGACATAAAGATGAATCAGTAGTGCCACATCTCATGATATGGTAGATTAAGACCTCAGGCATCATTTTATCCATTTCAAGTATAATAAGACAAAATGGAATCACTATTAATTGGTGGATTATACTACATTAGGATGATGCATCGGTCATATGCTTTGAGTAACCATATTCAATTAAAATGCAGACAAAATTATAAAAATCATCATGATATAAAACATGACATATAATCTAATATGTTTAGTTGATTAATTTATCAATTTAACAAGAAATTTATTCTCAATTGGTGAATTATATAGTAAGGAATGAATCACTAAAGTCACACCATTCCGTGATACCCTTTTTCAAATATCACTTATCATTCCAAGTTACCAATTATCACATTCTACATGTCATTCCATGTTACCAATTATTATAGTTCACATGTTATTATAATCTAATTTGGTTAAATTATCTAATTACCAATTAACCTTACATTTATTCTACATTAGTGGATTCTCCTATATTAGGATGAATCACCGATAAAATTTCATTATATATTTAGAATCATTATAGTTCACACATAATTCAAAATTTACATTTTCAAGACCTCTATCTCATCACAAATTCAAGGGTAGGCTCAACACTCACATGGCCACCAAATCATCCAAAATTCCATGTACACGATGGGATTTATGGGAGGTATAAGCATTGGAATTATCATAAAATTAGTATATTAACAACTTAGTGAGGTCACATTCATGGAAGTCTTGTGTGATTAAATTTATTTCACATACAAGATAAAAGTGAAACTAGAAATTATGAGTTGTTCTATACCACCTATGTCAAACAGATTATACTCCAAGACAAAAAAAACCCAATGATATTGTCATCATCTCCATAGTCCACTAGGTTATACTCTAACATAGTGAGTTCCATATTTCATAGCCTAGATGGATCCTTGTACAAACTTCCATGGAAATCCTGACATGATTATCTGGCACTAATCCAAGAAAATACATATTAGGTGGTGAAAAAATAACAACTAATTTAATAAAGTTAATTTGGAAACCATGAAAATAGAAATCCAACAATCTATCTTAAATGGATGGGACTTCAACAACATGCATTCACCAACCCGAGATACCCTCTCACAATGCAGATCCATGATCTCATCATCTATAGAAAAATTCACCATTATACAATGGATTATCTATCCTATTTATCAATAAGAATGAATCCATGGCCAATTAATGAAAGTGATTTAAACTAGAATTGGAAATATCCAGAGATAAAGAAAAATAGAACTCATAAAGAGGAATCCATTATAATGAATGTTGCTTAAAATGATAAAGCGATTATATTAGAGGATCTATGAAAATGTGATGTCATTAATTCCCATCCATTCCCTCATAAGGGATTCATTAGTGTCAAATATAGGGGTTTTGAAAAATAGGGTCACTTAAACCCCCAAAAAATATCCCATGAAAAATTAATCAATTGAAATACCATTTTACAATGTGAATATTTTGGAAAAATAAATTATTGGACATGTCTGGCCTGTGTGATGACATGAAACTATATTTCACACCATGTATTCTCATTCCTAGCCCTCCAGATCCATTTCATGTCATAAATCCACCAAGAACACCCCATGAACCTTATTTAAGTCATTAAAACCCTATTTTTGATGATAATGGGTTATATATCCCATTTATACAATCTTGGATCCCTGTAGACTCCCATTTAGGCTTCTCAGACCCACAAGTCACATCAGATACTCAAATGCCATCCAAAACCATAATTCTTAAATTCTTAAACAATCATAATATAATTTGAACCATTTATTTAAAAATAATTCATTCACCAATGTAGAAAATTAAAATTATTTATGAAATTATCAACTATACAGATGTGGGTTCTTCAGTCCATGTGATGTGTGATGAAAAATTAATAACATCACTTAGTGGAGAAGGAAATACACATGTATGTATAAACGACGTTATAGGTTTTTAATGGATGGAATGATAAGAAAAAAAGACGATATATTAGATTTATAGAATGATAATTATATAATGAATATAATTTTTATATTAAATCCATCATTATAACCATATATGGGAGGCTTTGATGAAAAATGAATTATATCGGGTTCTGAGGAGGTAGTTCTCCATACGCACAAAAATGGTGTCATTTCCAATATGAGGAAAGAGAGTATTTATATAGGTTATAAAATTGACATAATAACATCAAAGTATTTTCAATATTCTGATGTTTTTCATCAGGGTTGAATAATATTTAAAGTAGGTTGAATAATAAATACAATGAAAATACTATTGGCGCCAAAATTCAGAATGAAGAAAAGGCCCACAGATGGTCCCACGGGCTACCTCGCGAAGTCACTTCGCAGAGTCCCCCCAACACTGCGACTACTGTGAAGAAAAGGAGGATGGATGCTCTGCAAATGAATTTTACTTTCGCAAACCCACTGTGAAGTAGAGGAGGCGGGGCACTCTACGAACGAAATTGACATTCGTGACGCCGCCGCGAAACAATGAGTCGGGACGCTCTGTGACCCCATTTGACGTCTGTGACCCTCCGCGAAGCCACCAATCCCCTCTTCACGCCATGTGAGATCCCATATGTGGTTTCTCTTGGATATAAATATCAGGCTCCCCCTGAGATCTCCAGATAGACAATCCGACCTTTAGTCTTCTCATCTCCCGAATCGCGAAGCACTCTTTTGCTTGGTGAACCATGAGTTGTGCGAGTTACTTTTGCTTCACGAAGTGCCTCCCCATTGTCTCATTTTGATCCCCTCTTCCGAGAGGGATTCCTTTTGCAAAGTCTAAGGGATTTCATGAAGGAAGGGATCCCCAAGGGGACCTGGGTCATCGTAGAGCCTTTATGATTCGTGAAACACCCTTCATGTACACATGATCCACATGCTAAGGCAAAGTCACTGTACTTCGAGAAGCACATTGCTTCCTAACACCTTACTTCGCGAGGCACCTTTTCTCCATGAGGCTGTGCTCCGCGAATGACCTTCCACTTCACGAAGCACCTCCCATTTGAACCTCTTCCCCATGCTAAGTCTAAGGCACCCCACTTGGTGAAGGACACCCCTTCATAAATGCCCTCCGCTACGCGGAGCAACAGAGCTCCACAAGGCCCCTGCCTATTAACCCCTCTGCTTAGAAAATAATTTTCTCATGCAACCCTCCAGGTTTTCATGATGTGACTTCAATGTCCCCGGGACGATACCACCCATAGCGTTGATGCGCCTAATGATTCTTTACATAGGCACGCTAATGGCAATTTCTTCTTCGCAGAGTCATGCAAACGTGGACCCCTCGATGGTTCACTCCACGACACCCCCTCAGGACGGTGTTGCAAGTGCTTTCCCTACCACAAGTAGTAGAGGGTATCAATTATGTAAGTACTAGGGGTGTAGAGGAGACCCACCTCATCCGAACTGTAGGAAGTTACACTTCCAAGCACCCACTTCCTCAGCGCATGACTTTAAACTATGACATGGTCCCGTGCCTCACACACAGGGTCCCCTCACCTTGGGAATTATCCACGCCCCCTGGTCTCCATAGGGGATGATATCCTCTTTCTTGGAGTGGCTTTTGTTCATGGGGAAGGGCATCCACCTTGGTGTAAGCCCCTAGATTTTCTTGCAGAAGGAAGCACCCCTACTCCTCCTCACTTCCTCGGTGCCAAGACCAGTGGAGGGTGTGATAGGGAATGGGGCTCCTCCTTTCTTTATTCCCAAATCCCACTTCCGCTACGCTTTGTCACCCTCGAGCCTCCATCTCGGTGTAAGTACCAATATCTCTCTCTCTGGGCCACTCCACGCATATGCCCCACTCCACATCCCACTAACACACCTTTCGCGATGTGATCTCCAGGTCTTTGCTGGCTCTTGTTTCTCACACCGAGCACGACTCACGAGGGATTAGAGTAAGCATAAACCATGACAACACCTTGTCCCACATGACATTAAACTTTATTTCACCATCCCAAACTACGAGGACTTTGATCCATGTCAAGGCATGGTACGTAGGAAGCCTCCACGAGGCTCAAGACCAACAACCATTATCCCCGACCGTCTCCGTGTCAGTGTTCCAAGTCCCTTTCCATCCCGAACTACGAGGACTTTGATCCATGTCAAGGCATGCAACGTAGGAAGCCTCCCTGAGGTTTAAGCCCACCATCCACATGGACCAAGGTCCTTATTCGCGTCGGTTCTCCGACACACCATCCAGAACTATGGGGACTTTGATCCATGTCAAGGCATGGTACGTAGGAAGCCTCCCTAAGGTTCAATCCCACCATCCACTAGGACCAAGGTCCTTATTCACATCGGTTCTTCAACACACCATCCTGAACTACAGGGACTTTGATCCATGTCAAGGCATGGTATGTAGGAAGCCTCCCTGAGGTTCAATCCCACCATCCACCTAGACCAAAGTCCTTATTCACGTCAGTACTCCGACACACCATCCTAAACTATGGGGACTTTGATCCATGTCAAGGAATGGTACGTAGGAAGCCTCCCTGAGGTTCAAGCCCACCATCCACCTGGACCAAGGTCCTTATTCACGTTGGTTCTCCGACACACCATCCTGAACTAAGGGTACTTTGATCCATGTCAAGGCATGGTACGTAGAAAGCCTCCCTGAGGTTCAAGCCCACCATACACCTGGACCATGGTCTTTATTCACTTTATTTCTCCAAAAAACCATCCCGAACTATGGGGAATTTGATCCATGTCAAGGCATGGTACATAGGAAGCCTCCCTAAGGTTCAATCCCACCATCCACCTAGACCAAGGTCCTTATTCACGTCGGTTCTCTGACACACTATCTCGAACTACGGGGACTTTGATCCATGTAAAAGCATGGTACATAGGAATCCCCCATGAGGTTCAAGCCCACCATCTACCCAGACCAAGGTCCTTATTCATGCCAGTTCTCCGACACACCATCCCGAACTATGGGGACTTTGATCCATGTCAAGGCATGGTACGTAAGAAGCCTCATGAGGTTAAAGCCCGACACCCATCAGACCCCCTGTCCATCTTCACGTCGGTTCACCCCCGTCCTTCATGGTGTTAAACTATACACCTGAAATACATGGTCTTTGATCCATGTCAAGGCATGGTACGTACAGAGCCTCACGAGGTTCAAGCCCAACACCCATTGGACCCCCGATCCATCTTCACATCAGTTCGCCCCCGTCCCACATGACATTAAACTGTACAGTTGAAATATGTGGTCTTTGATCCATGTTAAGGTATGGTACGTAGGAAGCCTCCCTGAGGTTCAAGTACTGAACCCTTTCATTCCAACCTCCTTCACGTCGGTCCGGCCTCATCTAGTGGTAAGCCGTTGCGACCCTATTCAGCGGTAATACATTGGCATCCTTATCCAGTGGTAATACGTTGCAACCTCATTCAGTGGAAAGCCGTTGTCAATCTCATTCGACGATAAGCCGCCGCCAGATGAACTACGCGGACTTTGATTCCCTTCCACGGGGATATGTAGGAATTATCTTTGAGGCTCAAGCCCAAAACCATAGTCCATCCTGATTCTTACCCAGGCCGCCACATCCCGGTGAAATCATTCCACCTCATTCCTCTCCAAAGTATTCAAAAAGCCGTCCATGTGGTGGCCCCAATATCAGTGTTCCCTCCAAGCGGTTCCTTAATTTGATCCACTCTAATCAGTGTTCTGATCAGTCTGATCTGTCTCTACTCGACGTTAAACATGCGGCATACCCTGTGTTAAACATGGGAAGCTGAGGAAAACCTCAGATGCATACCTATGGCATACTATTCCCCGCGCTCGACGTGGGATGCCTCAGGCTTCTGTGCCCTCGAGAAGCCCTATGATAAGGGACAGAAGACAAACATGCTAATCCCCAGCATCCAGACACGCCAGTGATGCACCAGTGTGACTACTTCACTAACCAAAGGTTATTTCCCTGACTGGACCCCTTGGAATGTCCTGATAGAAGCAGTATAATTAACTGGTGTCCATGAGAATATGGCACTGCGAAGAGTTTCAGGAACAACATATTAAATCTATGAGGGAGACCCAGACTAGGGGAGGAGTTTCGAAGAGGAATCCACGAAAGGAAGAACCGACATCCCATCATCCTGTTTCGATCAAGGAGAAAACGTCCCTGAACAAGGAATGGATGTCTCCCACCATTGGAAAGCGGGAATGTGGGGTAACAAAGACACGAATGTCGCACTCAAGCAGACGGACGCGCGCGCCCCGGAGAAAGAATCAAGAATCGAAAATGGTGAACCTGACGTGAATGAACTTATCCCCAATATGGAGATTAGTAGAGCTCTGGGAATCCATGGATTGACGTGTCACCGGATCCAACTATCCATCACTAGGTCCCACCATTCAAGTAGTGGTCCTGGTATGAAACACACCAGAAGTTGGGGTAGTAGAACGCTGGACATCCCATTCTGCGACGTTGTCAGTGTAGATCCTTCTTACCAGTCACGGAAGATAGAACGGCGATGGGGCACTGGTTGCCCATTTCCTTTCCCAGTAGTGATAATGAGTTCATCTCCCTACTTCCAGGAATCAGGTTACTACCACAGGAACGTGATCCCCACCCTCCCACCTACGCAAGGGCAGGGGAAATTCCAGCACAGCCGCTCCATGTGGCTTCACCGCTTCCGCAACGGTGTCCACATCCACGACCGTGGGGCGCCCACGCCCCATCTCCCCATCGGAAGTCATCCAACAAAGGGTGATTAATGACCTCGTATGTCGTTGTGAGGAGGAGGGAATAATCCCAACCTGAGATATGGCCGGCCTAGACCTAGAGGCGTCCAGGCCCCACCATCAACGCCACCCTCGAGGGCCGTGCAGGGAGCCACTGCTCCCCACCCCAACATTCAATCTTTTCAGGAGCCTATCCCCGGAGCGCCTTGAAGACTCCCTGCCTTGGGTTGATGAGTTGGGCGATGTCCGGCCCAACCCGGTCAAAGTCTCAATCCAAGGGCTCTTAGAGAGGGCCCCCACTCAGTCGCGTCAGCACTGCCGACCGACCTTCCCGGAGGAGCAGGTAAGCTATGCACCTACACCACCAACACCGGCTCGCCTGACCCGATGCCAGCGTCGGGCACGAGCTGAGGATGCCCACCAAGGGGTGTCAACATCGACGACTATTATGGCCTGAGCCACTGCTGACACATATCATCAAGTCCCTACACATATTGAGCAGGGGCACTCATACACCCAACCGGGATCGAGGCCCCAACTACCCCACGGGCAGGCTGGGTCGACTCTCCTGGTCGTAGGCGCAAGCAGTGGTCGTCGTCAAGCAACCCATGATGATTACACTCCATACGAAGGTCCTCCCCATACCACCACCACCGAGAGTGTGGGTCTACCCAGCTTCGAGGCTCGGCATGGAGTTCTGCCTCATGCTACCCCCAACTTGAATGAAGGTTTACCCCACGGCGGTGATGTTTGATACGGAAGCCTCTCTTATGCCCATCACACTGGGTATGGAATCCTTCCTCCTGTCACAGACCGTCGATGTGGATACATTACCCATCCGATCCCTCTACAATGTGGGGATCCTCCCTACATCCTCTCTATAGCTAGAAAAGGTCCCCCTCACCCCAACAACTAGAGAGGTGAAGGCCACCCTCGCTCTAATTGCACCAATCATGGAGGTCCCCCCATGCTCCCGCCGGTTCCAGAGGAGGTTTTTCATGCTCTAGTGTTGTTCATGGAGGTCCTCCTCATGTACCCTTCGACATTTGTCCCGGTGCTCGTCGCACCTCGACTGTCTTAGGTGGAAACCCTTTCCGCCCCAACACCAGTGCGGTTGAAGGACTACACGTCGGAAATCGGCCATGTCCCAAGGAGCCACCCAAGGGAAGGAAGGCGGGTAGTCGCTTCCATAAGAAGAATCCTTGGAAGGCTCGGACGGAGATCAAACCGGTCCGCTTCTCATACTATGAAGCAGATTGTGACTCAGCTCGAGATCCCTCCCCTTGCTCATCCGAGTCAAGGGTCGGGGTAGGGACGAGGCGCATCAGCCTGTTGCTCCCAGAATGCGAAGTCCACAGGATTACCGCCTCCCTCCGAAGTTTTATCCAGGAGAATGAAAACCTAGCGACCCCACAGGTCACGGTCGTGTAGTCACCAACATCATCGATGAAAGTGCTTTCTATCTCCACAAGAGATCACAGAGAGCTATTCTGGGGACCAATGGTGGGCGAGCAGCAACGCGACCCTCCACCAGCAGCCCTGGCCCCTGATCCAGGAACAACAGTCGTTAGACCATCCTATTATGATGTAGTGGCCAGGTCACTGCACTCTTCGGAGGACAGCCCGAGAATCAGTAGCGAGTCAGCCCGATCATCATATTCTCCACCGGCCAACCTGTCGTCCCAGCGGTCTGCCTCAGTACCGATTCCAGTTCCTTAACCAACACCAGTTAGCGAGGGGGGAAATCAAGGGCCAGACCCTGAATTTGAGCCGAGGAGATTCTAGAGCATCCTTGTAGTGGACCACTTCCCTGAGAATTTCGGGCCCGCAGCAGTGTGGGATTTATACATACTCGAGTCTCTCACCCCAGAGGAAGTTGAGTGCTTTCGATACACCATCTAGGTGACACATTTCAGTCTCCGTCATTAGCGTGTGGTATATCCATGGATCCAAGCTCATTTCAAAGACATCCGTGAGCAATGACGTCTAGTCGATCTGGCCACACTCCCAGTGGCCTAGTGCCCTGAGTCACCAGGTCAACATGAGGCTCTTCAGCAGCAATGCATTCAGAGTATCAAGATACTCTGCAAGATTATTAGGGAGGCTACCCCCCACGTTCAAGTCCATGGCTGGAGAAAATATGCTTCCCTCCTCTTCATTCCTATCCAGCGGAAGCCCGAATTGCTAGGTGATATTGAGGACATTCCCCCAGGAAGGTTCATAGTCCACATAGCTGATGTCGTGGACAAGGAGGACGAGATGAAGTTTCTCGATGGAGAATTACCCCCTATGGGTGTGCCACCACTGTTGGACCCATCAGGTAGGATTACTCATTAGTAGAGGAACCTTCTAGGTCTCTCTGTGCCTACCGAGGCATTGGTACTCAGTCCGAAGGCTGGTAAAGGCAAAGAGCACGTCGGGGCTGTCAAGCACTCCGACCTGTCCACCTCAATGCAGAAGATGGAGGAGGACCTCGAGAAGGCCGCATTGCGTGAGAAACATGCTGAGAAAAAGACGTTGGTCAAAGAACTCCTGGCTGAACGTGTTGTTGAGCGACGGCCTGACTACGTTGATCCTGGGTCGGGGCAGTAGGGGCAGGAACAACTCCCCCCGGTGAGATGCCTCCAGGAAACCCTGATCATATCGCTCCTATGGAAAGGGCTGAAGCCGGAACTCATGGAAAGAGGGCTCAGTATGTCTCACCAAATCCTCCTGAGCGGTGCAGCAATCCACGGAATCTGGCCCGGGTTCTCCCAACTGCCCCACAGGCTGCTCCACCAGTCGCTCCATGAGCCGTTGAACCTGTATACCATGTTTAAGAGCTCGGCAATGCACTCGTGGTTAGGGATCCTTGTCAAGAAAATGACCCCTAACCATACGATCCTATAGCGGCACTCATAGCCCGCCTTGAGGCATTGGAAATGTGGCAGGTGGCAATCCCACCGGATGGCAAGTCATACCAGGCCTGGGTAGATGATATGTCAGCACCTCCAGGTTTCGAGAATCCCACCTTCTCCCCCTTTAACGGGACGGGGGACCCGCTGCAACATTTGGCCCACTTCAACTGAAGGTGTGGTCCCATGTTGGGGACTCCAGCGCAGCAGGAGGCCACCAAGCCCCGCTGTTTTGTTCAGACGTTGGAGGGGCCATAGTTCGTTTGGTACAGCCAGCTCCCTGTTGGATCCGTGATTAGTTGAGAGGACCTTACCAGGCAGTTCCTCTACCAGTTCAGCTCTACCACCCGGAAGACCATCATCGCATACCTCTTCAAGTGCAAACAAAGGCCTGATGAGCGAGTCGTGGACTTCATCTCCCGGTGGAAGGGGATTACATACTCCCTTGAAATTCCACTGACTCAGGAGAAATTACTGACAATGTGCATGGGTAATGTTAAGGTGGAGCTGTTTCCCTCCCTGATCATTGAGAACTACCCCATAGGGTTTTGATACTTCTCCGACAAGGCCCAACGCCTTTAGGAAGCCCTGCAAGAGGCCAAACAGGAACGTCCGTTGCCCCCTGCAATCCCATCAAGGAGGACTACCAGAGATGAGCCTACAGCAGTGGCCTAGATAGAGGCCCCCAGGAAAATAGAGTTGCTACCAGTAGCACCGGCCCCACAGCCTCATAGAGGTCCTCCTCCTCAGGCACAACCTCTGGCTTCGCAGCATCCTCAAAATCGGCAGGCGCTCCCGCATAATGCGCCGCCACCACCCAACCGGGACCATCAGGGTCCACCTCCTCGATAGGCCCCTCCGGAACCTCGTCAAGGCCAGGCTCCAAGGGATTTTTATCTAGAAATAAGACACCAGACTTACTCGTTCAGTGAGGATCAGGTCCTCGGTTACTTCTGTAGTTCCCTAGAGCAGGGGATTGTACGCTTGCCGGAGTGTAGAAGGTCGGCAGAGGCGAATCTCACCGATCGCCCTAACTACTGCCCCTATCATCGGATTCTGGGGCACACCCTTAATCAATGTTATGTATTTAAGGGATGGCTCCAAGACCAGGTCAATAACAACATAGTCAGGCTGGACCCAGTACCGGCACAAGTGGCAGGTGTCTTTGTGAGGTCAGATAGTATTAGTGACGATGAAGTTGAGTGGCAGTAGGTTCCCAGTCGTGGGTCTCAAAAGTATGATGAATGGATGGCTCGTAAAATGGGGTCTCACACCCATGGAATTATCCGTGCATGCCTGAATCAGGTAGATCCTTTAGAAGCTGCGACCATCACTTCTGCATCATCATCTCATCCGGCCTCTTCCCAGAAGAGCAAGCATCGCCGACGTAAGAAGAAGCAACGTGCCCCGCCAATGTCATCGTCGTCATGCACTCTCAGTGAATTAATGCCCCCTGAGATGGGGATCCCTCTCAGAATCCTCCCAGTGGTAGATGAATCTTTAAGTGACAGTCAAGGGTATGCTTCGGTTAAAACCGTTGAGTTGGTAAACCCCTATATGACTTCCGACGAGGGGGAATGCCAGACGAACCTCTCCAACGTCCCCAGATGACGCCAACGTCGGCGAAGCTGCGGCTATGTAGGTTGATAGGGAACATCAGTTGGAACTTCCAGCCAGGTCGTGCATACCGCCGAGACCAGACAGCAGGCCCAGCGTAGAGCTCAGCATGTGAAACCTTTTCATCCGGTGTCGTTAGGATTGCCTCCGCCACCATTTGTGTTACTGGATCAGGCAGAGCCACTTCAGATGTACCGCGACCAGCTTCACCCCTCTACAGGTCAAGCTCATTCATCTGAACCTCATCCGGAAGATACTCTTCAGGCCTCGACTAGTGAACAACGGAACGTGCCCAGCACCAGCTAGCCGCCAGCCTAGCCAACAGGGTACGTCGTTCCTCCAATCGCAGAGCGGCCTCTTATAAGAAGAAGTTTTCTCTTGGCACGGAATTATGATGTCCTCAAGCACCTCGCTGGAATCCCAGCGAGGCTTTCTATCCTTGAAGCCCTCCTCCTGTCATCAGATATGCGTGAGGCCCTCGCTGAGGCTTTAAGGAGCCCCCTCCAGTTCGAGATGGAGGTAGCAACTGCAGAATCCTTTCATGCTGAAGCATTTGAGAGTGTCAAATGCCAGGCCATCATTTCATTCTCCGGAGAGGATGAAGGTTCTCCCATACAAGGGAAAATCCACCTGCTATATATTACCAGCCAATTTAATGGCTTGGAGGTTCACCACTGTCTCATTGACATGGGCTCTGGGATCAACCTTATCCCGACATGGACACTGCGGAAGATGGGGTTATCTGAAGATGACCTGAATCCCTATGATTTAAGGATCCAGGGATATGACAGGATAGAATAGACCCCAGTCGTCAAAATTTTTTTGAAGACCCAGTTCAATGTCCTAGTTGCTAGTACTGAATTTATGTTTGTCTCCCAGGACACTGCGTACAATGCATTGATGGGTATGCCATGGCTCCACCTGCACGCGGAAGTCCCCTCATCACATCACCAGTGCCTCAAGTACTCCCTTAATGGTTGATTAGGAGTACTCTAAGGTGATGCATCTACTTTCTCATTTTTTGAGGCCCATTATCTAGATGTTTTCTATTACAAGAGAAAGTATAAGAAGATTCTGGAAAGTGAGGTTGTGCCCACCGTGGTCACAAGTGACCCCTGGGCAGGTCTGGACGACACCTACATCTTCCCAATCCATCGATTGCAGGCCACGACCCCCAACATGGGGCAATGATTTTTTGTCTCTGGTACAAGATAAAAGCATATTACCAAGTCCATGCAATGATAGAAAATCATCTCGTACTCCTACACAAACCAGGCTGAGGTGATCCAGGAACCTCCCACTCTCATACGATATCGGGATGTCCGCCCCATGGCAATGACAATACGTCATACGTGTCTGTTCCGTAGGGTTGGAATTAACCGGCTCAAACCAATGCGCCACTATTGTTTTGATGTCATCAAGTGTGCCCCCCTAGGACGAAGTCCAGATTGTATTGGATCGACCGCCTTCGTCGTTATGGTATCAGCGGCACATGAATCTCTTGATGCATTGTCCACTACTATCTAGGCTGGTAGCAGCCTCCCGTAAGGTTCTTCCAACCTAGGGGAAGCTCCACCCACTGGGAATACTTCCTCCAAAAGCGAAGAAGAGGATTTGGAGGATGCTCCCCCCACCTTTAAATAAGGTGTTTCTGCCACGGTCGATGAAGTGGTATAGGTGAACCTTGGTAGAGAGGCAAATCCGAGACCCACATTGATCAGTGATGCCATGTCCCTCGAGGAGCAGCAACGGTACGTGGACTTCCTTAAACAGCACAGTGACGTGTTTTCTTGGAGTTACGATGAGATTCCTGGACTAGATCCTCAGGTATTCGTCCACGGACTCGGTCTCCCGACAAACCATCACAGGTTCAAGCAGCCACCCAGAAAGATGCAACCTTCTCACGGTGCCATGGTTGAGGCCGAAGTTGACAAGCTCATCAGAGCCAACTTCATCAAGGAGGTCCAGTACCCCAAGTGGCTAGCCAACATCATGCTAGTCAGAATGAAGAATGGACATATCAGAGTCTGTATCGAAATTCGAGGTCTCAACTGTCACTATCCAAAGGATGATTTTCCCCATCCAGTGATAGAATTGATGATCGACGCTACAGCTGGGTTCCAATCCCTCTCTTTCATGGATGGTTACTTCGGATATAATCAGATCTGGATGGCCCCCGAGGATGAAGAGTCCACAGCTTTCAGGGCGCCTCAAGTTACTTTCTATTACCACGTTATGCCCTTCGGCCTGAAGAATGGAGGTTTCACCTATTAGTAGGCCATGCATCGCATATTCAAGACAATCCTCAGAACATTGGTGGAGTGCTATGTGGATGATCTGGTGGTCAAATATCGCTAGCGCCAGGACCATCTCAAGGATCTTGAGAAAGTTTTTGGCTTCCTCTGTTCCCACCACTTGATGTTGAACCCATTGAAGTGTGCCTTCAGAGTCACCTCCAGGAAGTTTCTTGGATTTGTTGTCAGGTACCGAGGCATCGAGATCGACCCAGAGAAGATCAGGGAAATCAGCCAAATGCCTCACCTAAGCAATATTCGGGACCTTAGAGGTTTTCAAGGCCACATAGCCTACATACGCCGGTTCATTGCGAACATGACTGGAAAGTGTAATCCCTTTTCTCAGATCATGAAGAAAGACATCGCTTATGAATGGGATGAAGAGTGCCAGACCGCATTCAAGGAAATCAAGTAGTATCTCCTCCAGCCTCCGGTCTTGATGCCACCCATCTCGGGGAAGCCGCTAGTCCTATATGTCACCTCCCTGGAACGGTCCCTCAACACCATTCTCTCCCAGAAGAACAATGAGGGGATAGAGAACAGTCTTTACTACCTCAGTCACATGCTTCTCGATATAGAGACCAGATACTCCCCCGTCAAGAAGAGCTGCCTTGTGCTCGTATTTTTTGTGCAAAAGTTGCGTCATTACCTACAGCACCATGAGGTATAGCTAGTGTCTTGGGTAGACCCGCTGAAATATCTTCTGAATTGCCCCATGTTGACTGGCCGACTAGCCTAGTGGTCGGTGATCCTCCAGCAGTTCGACATTAGGTTCGTGCCTCAGAAGGCTATTTAGGAGAATGCATTGGCAGACTTTCTAGCTACCCATCAAACCTCCACTGATCAGTCTCTGGACTTGGATTTTCCTGATGAGGTAATCCTCTCAGTCGATCAAGCCATCCCATGTTGGAAAATTCACATTGATGGTGCCTCCCAGAGCCCCACCGGTAGGAGGCTCAACGATCCTAGGATCAACAGAGTAGGCATGGGCAACGTCTTCATTACCTTGATGCAATCCATTCTACCGTACTCATTCCTTTTTTCATAAGGCTTCACTAACAATGAGGCAGAGTATCAGGCCCACATTACTAGTCTCGAGCTGTCCCTTGAGATCGACGTGCCCCATTTTCATGTGAAAGGGGATTCCAAGCTAGTTATCAAGCAATTCAATGGAGACTATGTTGTTATAAAGCCAGAGCTCGCACCATTGTTGGAGTGCACCCTCTATCTAATGGCCTAGTTATCTTCTCGACTGGAGGTTACCCATGTCCCTCGTTCACAGAATGGTCGAGAGGACGCTTTGGCCAACATAGCTACATCACTTGCAGATTCCAAGCAGAATGATCTGATTATACATGTGGCACATCGGAAAGTAATTACCTCTGTCACCCCAGAGGATGATTCCGGCCCATCTTACCACTGAATCCTTCACGTCAGGACCGCTAGGCTTTTCAGATGCAGTGTTTGATGTGATCCCCGGCTAGAGAGCCCCTTTTTTCGAGTATCTCCAAAATGGTTGCCTCCAGGATGATCGGGCTGAGTGAGAGAAAATCCAACACTGCGTGTTGTAGTTTACCCTCCAGAGAAATCCCATCCTAGATACAATCCTATATAAGAATGGTTTTGATGGTGTTATCCTCTGTTTCAACCAAGGAGTTGAGATTCGACAGGTCATGCAAGAGGTTCATGCCGGTTCATGTGGTGCCCATCAGGCTGGGCTGAAGCTGTCCCATCAAATCCAGAGACTGGGGTACTTCTGGACCTCTATGATCCATGATTGTATTGAGTTTTCCAAGAAATGTCACACATGAAAAGTTTATGCTAGCTTCCTGCATCGTCCTCTAGAACCTCTCCACTCCACCAAGTACTCTTGGACATTTGCGATGTGGGGAATTGATGTTGTGGGACCATATCCACTACTGATATCTTTACAATGTAGGTTCATCCTGACCGCCACGTATTTCTTTTCCATGTGGGAAGAGGAAGTTCTGCTCAGGGAGGTCAAGGCCCGCTCTATCGTTGACTTCGTGAGCTCCAACATCATCCACCGGTTTGGGGCCCCTCACACCGTCCTCACCGATAACGACACCAACTTCTGAGCAGTCGAGCTGATGAAATTATATTCCAAGTACAATATCCATTCAAACCATACCTCTCGCTATCATGTGCAAGAAAATGGGAAGATCGAGGCGTTCAACAAAACCATCTCTATCATTCTTCAGAAAATGGTTGGTCAGAATAAGAAAAGTTGTCCGTACAAGCTCCCCAACGCCCTCTGGTCTTATCGGACGACGACTCACAATTCCTCCCAGGTGAATCCATACTCCTAGGTATATGGGGTTGAGGCCATCCTTCCAATTGAGATCCAACTGCCTTTGTTACGCACTGATTTCTACGACCAGCAGGCACAAGATAAGGTGGGCGAAATTCATCTAGTTGAATTGGAAGCTCTTGACGAGAATAGGCTCTATGCCCTGCACAATCTGGAAAGGCATCAGAATAAGATTTCTAGAGCCTTCAACAAGAAGGTTTTCCTTTTCTCTTTTCTGCAAGGCAACCTGGTATTGGCCCTCCGAGCACCAATGATCCCTGGAAGGAACACACCCAAGTTGGATCCCAAATGGTAAGGACATTAAATTGTCCACAGGGTGTACCCCAATGGAGCATACTCCTTGGTGACCATGGATGGTGAGCGCATAACTCCTCCCACCAATGCCAGGTTCCTCAATCAATACTTTTCCAGAGCATGTTGGTCCTGCACGACCTTTAACAGGACGACCCCTAATGACCCTAAACTGCATGTTGGTCCTGCACGACCTTAAACTGGATGCTCTCACATGACCATAAACTACACACTGGTCCTTCATGACCCTAAACGGTCTAGTCATACATGAATTTAAACTGTGCATCGTCCATCATGACATTAAACTGTGTTTCTAGAACTATGTATGGCTTGATTCCCATCCACATGGGATATATAGGAACGCTCAGACACCTTGTCTTGGGCCCAGCCCGAACTCTTCTCTTTAACTATCCCCTGGGTATAGCTTTCTCGGAGGATCCTCACATGATATGGTTTATGCTTCCTTATACCCACTCATACAAGGATTATAATGTTCTGACCACGTGCCCACTTCTGTTATTCTATCCTCCCATGTCTTCACAGCACGATGTTAAACTGCATGGCTTTCAAGAACTACGTATGGCTTGATTCCCATCCTCATGGGATACGTAGGAACGCCTGGACATTTCGTCTGTTGGCCCAGCCCAAACACCATAATCTTCCCCTCGGTTCAAGACATATGGAAGGGTGCATACTATTTCTCCAATTCACATCAATCTAGCCTCGATCCGGCCATACGTCCCACTCCCTAGAGATGTTCTCCTCTTTCATAGATGGATACAGCTATGCTTCACCCACTCCTTGACTAGGATTCCATCACCTTCCCCATCCGGAAGGGCCCCTGAGTGGTATGTATTCTAGGCCTAAGGGTTCTCTTACCACTTCGGGCCAACGCCCTCAAGGATGTTGTGCAACAAATTGATACAAATATCACGTTGCGAATATGGTCAGTGGTCGATGCTCATTTTTTGCTCTCATTTTAGGTCACTATATAGACGTTGTGTTTTGAACATGGTCAATAGTTTTCCTGGATCGTTAGGACCACCCCAAGATGTCCCAAACATCGATTGTACTGGTTCATTCTGCACTGTTGTATATTTAAGCGACGGACTCCATTTGGGTTATACCAGCTATCAGGCCCCGTTTGACGGGGATAGCCGAGACCCGATCCTTGTTTCCCACACCGAGAACTGTTCACATGGGCTTAGGAGCTATGATGAGGCAGTAACCATACAAGAGGGCGCATGAACTTTCATATGAGGCCCAACCTCGGGGCATCAGCCTAGGTTCTCTCTTTTAGGATTGTACGGTGTGGTGCGGGATTATGTCCTCATTCATGTCGGGTTGCTCATTGTTCCATACACATCCCCGGATGAGACACCTTACTCAGCCCCCCTCCTCACTACAAGACGTAAAACTGCAAGCTGGTCAGGCCTTCCTGACCGAGGCCCAGCCTTAGGCCCCTTGTCCTTCTTAGGCCCCCATCCTCACTGCAAGACGTTAAACCGCAGGTTGGTCAGGCCTTCATGATCGAGGCCCAGCCTCAGGCCCCTTGGCCTTCTCAGGCCCTCGGCCCCCGTCCTCACTGCACGACGTTAAACTGCAATCTGGTCAGGTCTTCCTGGCCGAGGCCTAGCCTCATGCCCCTTGGCCTTCTTGGTCCCCCGGCCCCTGTCCTCACTATAAGACGTTAAACTGAAAGCTGTTCAGGCCTTCCAGACCGAGCCCCAGCTTTAGGCCCCTTGTCCTTCTCGGTCCCTCGTCCCCTGTCCTCACTACAAGACGTTAAACTGCAAGCTAGTCAAGCCTTCCTGACCGAGGCTCAGCCTCAGGCCCCTTGGCCTTCTTGGGCCCCCGTCCCAGGTTATCTCTTATGGGATTGTACAGTGTAGTGTGTGGTTATGTACTCATTCACATCAGGTTGTTCGTTGTGTCGTACACCCCCCTTTTGATAGGGTATCTTACCCTGGGGTGTCTTCAAGAACTACGTGTGGCTTGATTCCCATCCCTATGGGATACATAGTACAACCTGGACATTTAGATTTTGGGTCCAGCCCCATCTATCAGAGATATCCCGATCTCCCGGTTACTTAGGCCCATTGGCCTATCCCTCTCCACGAGGGGTATATATAGGTGTGGTACAAGGCTATTCCCTCTTTCGCATTGGGTTTTTGGCACCATTACCCCTTCTCCCGGGAATCCACCATCTCTTGGCCGACCTCAAGTTGAGTCCCTCGACCCCTTGCAGTAGTTCACGAACGTGTTAAGAGTACTCTGGTCTAGGACCAGGAGTGTCAGATTCAACTTTGGAAAGTTCCTTCCACTTTTCAATCTTCGTGTTCCCCTTCATTTGGGCCTTCATTTTATTTCACACCTGGAGGGACCCCCAAGAACGACATTGATACCATGCCTAAGGTCTCTCCTACCGTTATGGGAGAATCCCCCCAAGGGTTTTGGAAAACAAATTGATACAAATCCTGCATTGAGAACATGGTCAGATGTCGATGATCCTTTGTTTTCCCCCATTTCAGGATAATGCGACATGATGCTATGTTGAGAACATGGTCAGCAGTAACCCTCCGTTGTCACACCAGCCCTTCAGGCCTTGAATGTTGGTTGCATGATTCACATTATGTTCCACACCATCATGTCCAGGTGGAATCTCGACACTCTTGGCGCTATCCCTCAGTGAACCTCCGCACGTCGGGGGGACAAAGATGCAATACGGCATCCTTCGGGGCTCCCATGGTCTGAGCTCTAAGACTGTAAACTAAGATCTTCATTAAGGGATATGTGCAGCTCGATCGTCATCCTTATGGGATATGTAGGACCACTCAGACATCTCGTTTTCGGGTCCATCTCAGCTGGGAGCTAGTTTCTCCTTCCACTTTCCCTCTTACCTCTTTTTGGCACCCTTGGCCCGAGGTTCCCCTCTCGGAATTGCGTACGGTGTGATATGGGATCATGTCCCCATTCATGTAGGGTATGTTTTATAGCACCGTACACATTCCCCACCAAGCATCATCTCTTCTACGTCTATGCTACATGACATTAAAATGCATGAATGGTCCTATCACATGACCCTAAACTGTGACATTATCATCCTGGCCACACAATGAAAAACAGCACTGCATTGTGATGTCCTCGCTCAAGGGAACACCATGTTTGGTATTGGACTCACACCATGCCATTTGTCAATGCCTATTATGGATTTATTATTGTGGTGATGCCATGGCCTGCTAACCTAGGCTTGTCTCTTCATAAAAAAACACTCACCTGAAAGGAAAAACAAGATTAATCAAATACCGCTTCTTTTGGTGCGAGGGCCAGGCCCGCACGCCCCTTGTATCCTCGGTACTGGTACCTTATCGTGACACCTCTAGAACTATGTGCAGATTGATCCCCATCCTCATGGGGTATGTAGGAACACCTGTTCACTTTGCCTCAGGCCTATCTCAACTCTCATTTTAGGTCCCTTGACCTAAAATCCTCTCCAAGGAACACGTGGTGGTCAGAACCCTCTGTTCCCATTCACATTGGGTTTTTGTAATTACTCACCACATGTCTCCCGTGTTCCCTACCATCCATGGTCCAAATTCTATGACCCTAAACTAAGATCTCTCCATGGTAAGGAACTCAACTACCTCTTTCTAATACATCTCGTTGATGTATTCAGATGCGTTTTGACAAAGAGCCCAAAGTGTGGAATCTTCATGGAGGCATTCCCCTCGTTCCATGTCCAAGCTTCGTGAGCTCTCTATTTGGATCCTAATCCTCTTCCACATCCAAAAGGACCCATGGATGGCATGGATGCTATGCCTAAGGTCTCTCCTACAATTTCGGGCCAACTTCCCTAAGTATCTCAGACGACATCTGTGATAGGTCCCATGTTTCAAACATAGTCAACGGTCAACCCTCATTTGTTTTCTCCACTTCAGGCTAACGTGATGTGGATGCTACATTTCCACCACGGTCAACAAATATCCCCTATCTTCATTCTACCATCATTGTGATCCATATTTCGAGCACCGTGATTCACACATTTCCACTTCCTCATGTTCAAGTGGAATTCTGACATACTCGGCCTTGCCTCTTCACGCATCTAGGTTCACTACGTGAACGGGTTAGCATCATTGGGCCGACATTCACTGAACGTACCTCCACCCTAACATTCCCCTTCCTGTATCGGGAAAGTCCCCCATTACTTCGTGTTTTCCACATCGAGTATGAATCACGTGGGCTTATTAGTTTTTGTGGGATGTGTACCGGCGCAACCAGGCTTCTCATCGTCCCACATGACGTTAAACTGTTCCTCCAGAACTATGTACGGCTTTATTCACATCATAAAGGGATACGTAGAGACACCCCGGTATTACACCCAGGGTCCAGCCACTTGAACTATAAAATCATGTTCCTCTCCATTTCTGGCCCCTGGCCTCATGCCTTGTGATGAACCGTGTAACTGCGACTTTACCCCGAACAAGTTCGGGATGCCCCAAGATTCCATTGGGATGCAGTGACCCCCTCGCTAGAGAGGCCCTGTCTGAAAGAATGAATGATCCATGATCAAACTGATGTTCCCATCTAGTGCACTCCCACCATGGTGGCGTAATTTTTTGATTGATGGATTCAGTTTGAAAAAACCATCACTCCACATTCCATGCTTTGTGTGCCCCTCATTCGGACCCTCGTCCTCTTTCATGTCAAGAGTAACCCCATAATAGTATGGATGCTCGACCTATGGCCCACCTAGTGTCCTAGGCCAACGTTCCGGAAGACTAACAGATGACATTTGCGACCGGTCCTATGATTCGAACATGGTTAACAGTCGACCCTTGTTTTTATGTCCCCATTCCAGGATAATGCAATAAGAATACCATGTTTCAAATTTGGTCAAAAGTGATTCTTTATTGTCATGCCACACCCCCACAATGTTCCGAATCTTGGGTATCGTGATTCACACTTCCCATTCCCATCTGTTCGGATCGATTTCAGCTCCCCTAGAATTACCTCATTCGTGCAAAATAGCACGCTAGGAAACTGTAATTCGGCTGTTCTGAGAGCTTCATTCTCCAGTCAGGTCTCTCCTATTTCCTCCCAGAAATCCAGACCAGTTTTCTAAACCCTAGATTTCCAAGGCTTGGTTTTCACTCCTACATTTTTATGGGGTGATAAGGTGTCCATCCCTTGTTTCTCACATCAGGCTAGACCCACGTGAGCTTAGGGAAGGATTGCTGGGTGCTCCACGGAAATTGCAAGGATGCAATAAACCTATGCAAACAGCGGAAATCATGCATGCTACAGCATCAAACAATCAAAGAATGAAAGTACATTTGAGAGTTTGTAATCATTACAGTACCTGAGGCTTGACTCCCCCCATTGATGGGTTAACCTCGTCAAAAGAGCGTAGAAGCTCCACCACCCTCTGGATTGTGGCGTCCAGGAGTTTTTGCTGTTTGTTCATCTCCCGCTCCTCCTCAGTGGTGAGAGGGCGCAATCTATTGGCCGCAATCCGAGCCTGCTCCATATCGGCTTGGATGGTGACCATCTCCTCAGAAGCTCGCTTCAGGCCCTCTTCGGCTTCTTCCAGCTGGGCCTTGAATCGCAATATTAGCTCAGATTGCTCATTGAGGGAGGTCAAATTCTAATCAACCTGATTTTGCAACCGCTGGACCTCATCTTTAGACTTCTGAAGCCTCTTGATGTTCACCACCTTCCTCCACTTCCAACCCACACCGAGGCCACGGTCATACTCCTGAATCTTCTCTTCCATAAGATCTCAGATGAGCATGTGAGGGTGCTGGGCATCCACTCCCCCAGCACACAGTTCGTACAGTCATGAGTGGAGTCTGTCCATCTCATCCAACCATAGTGCTTGTGGGGTGTCATTGATAAAGCATGTGATCAGCTTCCACGATCGGTGATGGACTATTTTGTTGTCCTCCTCGTCAGAGGTCGTCTCGTCCCAGTCAGCGTGATTGGCAGGCTCATATGCAGGGAATGCCCCCAAGAACTCCTCAGTTGGGTCCACAGATGGCATTGGATCAGTCGTGGTAGGGCCTAAATCATCTGGTTGATCCTCATCATCATATCCCACATTGATAATCTCATGTGCGGTCCCACTGGTGTCCCCGCCAGTAATCGGGAGCGTTGCAGTTCGGCCAGGCTGGATGTCCACCTCCACGAACATTGGCATGCCTCGAGGAAAGGCGCTACCAGAAGCTCCGACCAACATCATCGCATCATCCCAGGCCAATTGAAGGACTGTACATGCCAAAAAGGGGACATGAATGTCAGTTAACTCGGTCAGAGGATAGAAGTTGTGAATTCAGTAAAGGAGATTATTGAGGTGAAATCCATGGTATCGTTCTTGGGCTGATGTCATCGGGACCCCGAGACCGGCACCCCGTATATGGTTACAGGTCTGGAGACTCCGGGGGAGCCGCCTCGAGTGTCCCATCCCCGCCAAACTTGGAAGTTGATGCAGCCACGGGCGTGGATCCTGAAGGCCCCGCGTCGGCACCCGCTGAGGGGCGAGAACGAGGTCTATGTACAAGGTCCTCCGGCATAGTGCAGACACTGATGAGGAATCCAGAGTAATCTAAGGGCAGACTCTGAGGAAGGAACTTGGGATTTTACGTCGAGGGCCTCCGCGAAGCCTTCGAGATCTGAGGACTGATTTTCAACCTCAACCTCCTCCAGCGGACTTTCTCTACCATCCTCATCTCCCCAAGAGGACTCATTTGATTCGTCCGGCAGAGGGAAGCGCTCCCTCAGATCAGCAGTTGACAACTGCGGAGGGGCCGTATGACCCAGCAGCACCCTGACTCAGTCTGTCATCGGGTGCAGGGCACCCCAAGAGTGGATGAATTCTTCCAGATCTGCTATGTATTGCTCCGCCTCTGCCTAGGATACTACAAAACCGGCCCTAATGGGGCCAATTCCAAACAAGTCCATCTCGAGGCGGTTGAGGTGCTTCCATAACTCGGATGGGCCGAGGAATTTCCAGTTGACTTCCTTGATGTCTCAGGCCTCCGAGAAGACAACATTCTCTGGTATGTCAATGTGGCACAACAGTTTCCTCGGGTCCTGAGTATAAATCCTGCAGAACCCCCTCGATGGCCGCCCCTCTAGATAACTCTATTCTCATGGGACCACCGGCTCTACTTCCACTGCCAGATCCGCTACCACTGCTCCCTCCTCAAATGTTGTGAGCACCACAACTATAGAAGCCTCGCCAGTGCGGGAATCCCTTTCCGCCTTCCGACCTCAGCCCTGAGGTCGAGGAAGCTGACCCTCGCTGACCAAGATGGTTGGCCACTTCAGCATCTCCCCTGGATAGGCCGCCTCCTAGCTCTGGGTGTATTCTTTTACCAGCATAAGGATAGCGGTCAGATGGGGCACTACATTCTACATCTTACCATCTTCCCATGTGAACATGAGCCACATATGCCTCATCACACACTAGTGCTCCTCATAGTGCACCCCTAGATAGACCAGCGGGGTCAGCCGCTGCAGGCACCAGAATTGCCTTGCAAAACGGTGTGGGGTGTATGGCTCACAGAGACGCTCGCGGTCCACCCAGGCCACCAATAATCCACCTTGGAAGACCAGGAGGTAGGCCCGATGCTCTTCTATTCCATGACCATTATTAGTGAAGGCCCCCGTCAACAATGGGAATAGATGGAAATTGAATTCCTCCACCCTCCACACCCGGTTTATAACTGATGGTGCGGTCAGCTTGGTCAAAAAGCTCCCTGCCACATTCAAGATCAAGGGACGAAATTCTGACCCTGGAGGTGAGAATGGGTTTGGATACTCATAGATCACCCTGATGTGCACCGAAATCCACCCGTACAGGAGGTGGAACGGCCCGCATACCCTCTATGGCCTTTTCCCCTCGCTGATGTGCCACAACATTTTGTACCACTTAGTGAGAATCGGTATCCCCAAGTTTACCCTCCCTCCTGTCACCAATGGGGATTCCATGATGAAAGTGCTTGGCCACAATCCCCTGTTTGTATCACTCACCGGCAGGATCCAACCACAGATGAGTGTTGCGATGAATGCTTCCAACCTTATTATTGGTCGTTATTCAGTACTGACGCTGAACCCCCATGTCTTCCACTGGCTATTCTCCAACATCTGCCAGTATGAGTTTTCCTTTCTCCGGGAACCCTTTCGACAAGTTTTAGGCCTCACTAAGAACTGCCTGTTTTCTAGAAAGTTCAAAAACTTCTTGAACCAGTTCTTTAAGCTGACTTCCTTCATCGCCTCCTTGTCCTCCCCGGGCACGAGCTCTATTAATGGCATCTCCATACGTGGCATCTACTCCAGATCCTCCCACGCACCCATAGCCGAGAGGAATTCATCATAAATCATCCCCAGTATCGGGACCCCTGAGATCTGATGCACGTCCCATAGGCTGATGTCGACCTCCCTGTGATGAAGATGGAAGGTATTGGCCCCCAGTGACCATCGGCTTAGCAGCTCCAGAATTAACTACTTCGGTTGGTATATATGGAACCGGGAATCCCAAGTTGCCTCATATAGGCCCACTCTTCTCAGCTCCGCTCCGAACTCCTCGCACGAGGTGCCTACCCAGTATGCCCAAGCACAATCATCCGTAAAGTTACCTCCCTAGAGCAGGTCCTATTCCTCGGACCACCCCTTCTTCGGGTTCCCCAGTTCCGCCTTAAGGATGGTTCAGTACAGGGGAGGGGACGTCTCTGGATGCAATTTCCTCTTGTCGACATTGTTCATATGATTTTATAGGTAATCGGAAGTGACAGGCGTGAAGTCCTCCCGGGCATGACCATCGGGCTCCCTGGACCATCAGTGTTGACATGGCATGCTCTAGAACTAGTAAGCTGGCTCATCCCTACCTACATTAGGGATGAAGACGTCATCCCTCAGCCCAAATCTGTATAAAGGCAACCTCCTGCACAACAGGTAGTTCTTCTGGCTCTCCGACAATAGCTACACCAATGAACTATGGTCCGAGTGGCTATAGACTATCTCTCTTAGCCCCAAACTATTCACCATTTCGTCCCTCCAAGCGGCATCCGCAAGGACGCCCTAGGCAGCTTCTTGGTGGGCCATTCTGTTCTGGAACATAGAAATTTGGTTGGATGGTTTGCGAAGATCATTCGCAAAGCATGTTCATGAAACCCGCTCGTGAAGATTGTTCACTGGGAGCTGCCTCAATGTTCAAATCCGGATCGTGGTGCGCAAACGCGGAGTCGAGGACTCGTTGTGCGCCGCAAAGCCTCAATTCACAGAGGCCACTCGCAGAGTACGCGGAGCTTCACGAATTGAGAGCGCAAGAAGACAAAATCGTGGAGAAAGGAAAGGATAAAAGAAAGGGCAAACCCCCTATTTATAGGCGACGAACTTCAAAGCTTCATGGCACGTCCAGTTCGCGCAGAGCATCACGGTGCGCCTAGCCCGTGTGTCCCCTATCCACCTCGTGAGCCCTCTTCGCGAGCCAGCATCGCGAATGGTCGAGGATTTTGGTGATTTCCCTCAGACTTCGACCCTTGATCTCTCAGCAGCTCCAAGTTTGAGGGGGGGCATTTGTTGGTGCCAAAATTTGGAATGAATAAAAGGCCTACAGACGGTCCCACGGGCTGCCTCACGAAGTCACTTCACGGATTACCCCCAACAACGCGGCCGCCGCAAAGCAAAGGAGGCGGGATGTTCCGCGAACGAATTTGACATTCGTGAACCCACCGTGAAGTGGAGGAGGCAGGACGCTCCATGAACAAATCTGATGTTCGCGATGCCGCCACAAAGCAATGAGGTGGGATGCTCTGCGACCCCATTTGATGTTCACGGCCCTCCACGAAGCCACCAAGCCCCTCTTCGCGCCACATATACTTCGCTCTGTGGCACCTCTTGCCTACAAATACCAAGCTCCCCCTGAGCTCTCCAAATGGACAATCCGACCTTTTGGCTTCTCATCTCCTGAATCGTGAAGCACTCTTCCTCTCGGTTAACCATGAGTTGTGCAAGGTACTTCTGCTTCACGAAGTGCTTCCCCATTGTCTCGTTTTGATCCCCTCTTTCAATAGGGATTCCTCTCACGAAGTCTATGGGATTTCACGAAGGAAGGGGATCCCCAAGGGGACCCGGGTCATCGTGGAGTGTTTATGCTTCGCAAAACACCCTTAATTTACACATGAGCTACATGCTAAGGTAGGGTCACTGTAATTCGTGAATCACATTGCTTCCCGACACCTCTCTTCGCGAGGCACCTTTGCTCCTCGAGGATATGTTCCATGAATGCCCTTCCACTTCGCGAAGAACCTCCCACTTTCACCTCCACCCCATGCTAAGGTTAAGGCACCCCACTTCACGAAGGGCACCCCTTCGCAAGTTCCCTCAACCACGTGGAGCAACAGAGCTCCACAAGGCCCCTTCCTACAGACCTCTCTACTTGGAAAATCCTTTTCCCATGTGACCCTCCAGGTTTGCATGATGTGACTTCAAATTCCCATGGACGATACTGCCCGTATAATTGATGCACATAATGCTTCTTCGCATAAGAATGCTAATGGCTATTACTTATTCACATAGCCACACTAATGTGGACCCCTCGATGGTTCGCTCCACGAAACCCCCTCAGTACGACGTTTCCGGTGCTTTCCCTCCCACAAGGAGCAGAGGGTACTGGTTATGTAAGTCCTAGGGGTGCGGAGCAAACCCACCACGTCCGAGCTGTAAGATGTTAATTTTCCAAGCACCCTTGACCTCAGCACATGATGTTAAACTGTGAACTGGCCCCATGCCTCTCACGCAGGGTCCCCCCGCCTTGGGAATTCTCCACACCCCCTAGTCTCCATAGGGGATGATATCCTTCTTCTTGGAGTGGCGTTTGTTCACGGGGAAGGGCATCCACCTTGGTGTAAGCTCCTAGATTTTCTTGCAGGAGGCAACACCCATGCTTCTCCTCACTTCCTTGGTTCCAAGGCCATAGGACGGTGTGATATGGAATGGGGCTCCTCCTTTCTTAGGTCCCTAATCTCTCTCCCGCTGCGCTTTGTCCACCTTAGGCCTCCATCTCAGAGTAAGTCATAATCTCTCTCTCCCTGGGCTGCTCCACGCGTAATCCCCACTCCACATCCCACGGATGGAGCTTTCGTGACGTGATCGTCTGGTCTATGTTGCCTCTTGTTTCTCAAACCGAGCACGACTCATGTGGGCTTAGAGTAAGCATCGACCATGACAACACCCCATCCTGCATGACGTTAAACTGTATTTCACCATCCCGAACTATGAGTACTTTGATCCAGGTCAAGGCATGGTACGTGGGAAGCCTCCACGATGTTCAATCCCAACAACCATTAGCCCCGACCATCTCCGTGTCGATGTATGAAGCCCATTTCCATCATGAAATGTGTGGACTTTGATCCATGTCAAGAAATGGTACGTAGGAAGCCTCCCTGAGGTTCAAGCCCACCATCCACCTGGACCAAGGTCCCTATTCATGTCGGTTCTCCGACACACCATCCCGAACTATGGGGACATTGATCCATGTAATGGCATGGTACGTAGGAATCCTCCCTGAGGTTCAAGCCCACCATCCACTTGGACCAAGGTCCTTATTCATGTCGTTTCTCTGACACACCATCCTGAACTACGAGGACTTTGATCCATGTCAAGGCATGGTACGTAGGAAGCCTCCCTGAGGTTCTAGCCCACCATCCACATGGACCAAGGTCCTTATTCACGTAGGTTCTCCGACACACCATCCCGAACTATGGGGACTTTTATCAATGTCAAGGCATGGTACATAAGAAGCCTCCCTGAGGTTCAATCCCACCATCCACCTGAACCAAGGTCCTTATTCACGTCGGTTCTCTGACACACCATCCTGAACTATGGGGACTTTGATCCATGTCAAGACTTGGTACGTAGGAAGCCTCCCTGAGGTTCAAGCCCACCATCCACCTGTACCAAGGTCCTTATTCCAGTCTGTTCTCCAACACACCATCCTGAACTACGGGGACTTTGATCCATGTCAAGGCATGGTATGTAGGAAGCCTTCCTAAGGTTCAAGCCCACCATCCACCTGGACCAAGGTCCTTATTCACGTTGGTTCTCCAACACTCCATCCCGATCTATAGGAACTTTGATCCATGTCAAGGCATGATACGTAGAAAGCCTCCCTGAGGTTCAAGCCCACCATCCACCTGGACTAAGGTCCTTATTCAAGTCAGTTCTCTGACACACCATCCCAAACTATGGGGACTTTGATCCATGTCAAGGCATGGTAGGTAGGAATCCTCACGAGGTTCAAGCCCAACACCCATCAGACCCCTGGTCCATCTTCATGTCAGTTTCCCCCGTCCCGCATGACGTTAAACTGTACACCTGAACTACGTGGTCTTTGATCCATGTCAAGGCATGGTATATAGTAAGCCTCACAAGGTTCAAGCCCAACACCCATCAGACCCTCGGTCTATCTTCAAGTCGGTTCGCCCCCGTCCCGCATGACGTTAAAATGTACACCTGAACTATGTGGTCTTTGATCCATGTAAAGTCATGGTATGTAGGAAGTCTCCCCGAGGTTCAAGTCCTCCACCTGGTCTTTCCAACGTCCTTCACATCGGTCCGACCTGATCCAGCGGCAAGCCGTTGTGACCCTATTTAGTGGTAAGCCGTTGACATCCTTATCCAGCGGTAATCCGTTGAAACCTCATTCAGCAGCATGTCATTTTCAATATCATTTGATGGTAAGCCGTCACCAGATGAACTACACTAACTTTGATTCCCAGCCACGGGGATACGTAGGAAGTATCTTCGAGGTTCAATCCCAAAACCATATTCCATCCTGATTCTTACCCATGTTACCACATCCCGGTGAAATCATGCCACCTCATTCCTCTCCATAGCATCCGGGAAGCCACCCATGTGTTTTCCCCAATATTGGTGTTCCTTCCAAGGGGTTCCTCAATCTGATCCACTCTAATTAGTGTTCTGATCAGTCTGATCCCTCTCCATTAGACGTTAAACTTGCGGGATACCCTGTGTTAAACATGGGAAGCTGAGGAAAACCTCATATACATGCCTATGGCATACGATTCCACAAGCTCGACGTGGGATTCCTCGGGCTTCCGTGACCTCAAGAAGCCCTCTGATAAAGGATAGAAGATAGACATGTCAATCCCCAGCGTCCAGACATGCCAGCGATGCCCCATCGTGACTACTCCCCTAAACAAAGTTTGCTGCCCTGACTGGACCCCTTGGAATGTCCTGACAGAAGCAGCGTAATTAACTAGTGTCCATGAGAATATGCCACCCGGAATATTTTCATGAACAACGTATTAAATCTATGAGGGAGACTCGGACTAGGTGATGAGTTCTGACGAGGAATCCATGGAAGAAAGAACCGACATCACATCATCCCGTTTCGATCAAGGAGAAAACGTCACTGAACAAGGAGAGATGTTGCCCACCTTTGGAAAGTGGGAATGCGGGGTAACAAAGTCGCGACTGTCGCACTGAAGAAGACGGACGCGCACGCCCCGATGAAAGCGTCGGAAACAAATACATAGTTAAGAACTATACCTCATCATCAAAACACCTCTTTATATTTATAATTAAATACTTCCTAGATTTTTTCTCTAACAAAAAATACCTCTAAGACATGTTTTAGGATGTTAGGATGGGATTTTATAGGTTCTGGATGATCCAAAAGGCCCTTGAAGTGTGGATAGAAGTGGAGAATTAGTGTCTTTTTATGTGATGAAGTCAACACACTAGTAATTTTTAAACCATTAAAATAAAATAAAGTATTACTCATGTAAAATAGACCTAAAATAGACAAATTAAAAATATGTGAAGAGATAAGGTCAAAATATGGTGATAAAAATAGGATTTATAAAAGTTTTTAGGTCATTTATACCATTATATCTTTAGCTTAACCCTTGATAAACCTTTTGTAACCTTAATAATGGTAATAGATTTTCACAGTTTTTACTACTAATTCTGACCAAAAATTAAGTCAACCTTTTGAAATAACATTAATTTTGATGACTAAAAATATAGAATTTAGTTTTTCAAATTTAATTCACATAAGTGTCATAATTTTACTTAAAATTAAATCTGTATAACATGAAGAAAAATATTTTTTTAGAAAAATACATTTTTATGGATAAATATTTTCTTAAACAAAAGTAAAGATAATGTTTATTAAAATAAATTTAATTGGATAATTTTTAATCAAAAGAAACTAATGAAAATTTTAAAATGATCTAAAATATAATGTGACTTTTTAAATATTTTAAAATAAAAACAATTTTAATAAAAATCAGTATTTTTACTATTAAATGAAAAATAAATCATTTCATAAAATTATGAAAAGAAAATCCTAAGATAATATTTACGTCATGAATTTAAAAAATAAATCATTTTTTCATGTTAAAATTATATCATTTTTTAATCAAGATTTTAAATAAAACCAAATAATTCATGAAAAAACCATCATGGTTAGAAATAAATATTATTTCATTTTGAATGAAAAATTACCCAAAATTCTTATAATGAATATCAATCTATAAAATTAAGAAATAATAATAATACATTAAAATGGTTTATATTAACATTACTTGGGGTTGTTACATTATTCACCCATTTTTTAAATTGTTTTCTCATACTTTTATTTATTACTTAACAAGTGGGTATATTTTTCCTTAATTTATTTTTTTGATTCACATGTTTCCTCTTCAATCATATGTTTTTCCATAGTTTATAATCCTAGTAAATCAATTTTTTGCAAAAAAATATCATTGTGGTGAATAATATATACCAGATGTTACACATAAGAATGTTTTTCTTCCAACTAAACTACTTTAGGTATTAAAATATTAGATGCATCCAACACATATTTTATTAACAATGAAACATGGAATAAATCACATACCTAAGAAAATATTAATGGTATGACCAGTTGGTAAGTAGTTGATTGAATCATCTCCATAATTTAATATGTTCCAATGAAACATGGACTTAACTATAATATTTTACAAAAAAACATAACACTTTTCCATGGAGATAATTTATGAAAAACATTATCTCCTACCTCAAATGAATGATTATTCCTTCAATTATCTAAAAAACATTTCTCTATAATCTATGAAATCCTCACGTGTTGTGTAAAAAAAATTACCTTTTTAATAATTTAATCTACCAATTTTGGTGAAAAATAAATTTGTTCCTTTAATTCATCCTAAAAATCATTAGTCTAAAACCAATTCCCATATAATTCCCTAAAAGGTTCCATCTATATACAAGAATAAAAAATGTTACTATAAGAAAAATTAACCAAAGTCAGTTGATGATCTCAACATCTGTAATATTACATTGAAAAAGTTCAAAACATATCCTAAAAATTCTAATTTTTTCACTCTTACTGTACATTATATTCATGATGAAAGGTTGTACCAAAATTTAATTTAGTACAAAATATAGAATCTCACCTTTTTATCACATAAAAATTCCATTACAAAAAAATGATATTTTAATGTTTAGTTTCATGGAAATTAGGTACATAATACCTGAAAACATAAACAATTAATCTATTAAACATTAATTACATTACTATGGGTACAAACTAGGTTAATTTTACTACATCTCAAATCCCAGTGGCATATATCCATGGAAAGGGGTGAGAATGATCTGAATAAGGGAATAAAAAGGGATATGTTTATCATGTGATCAAGAAGCATTTCAGTAAGAACATGAGGTATAACACTATAACATGATCAAGAGAACATGAGGGATATAATAATAAAAATAACATGATACATAACATCATAATGTGGTTACAATGTAATAATGAGTCATTTATAACCATATCACGTTAGTTTTTCACAATGGTGTCATAAATGAAAATTACCAAGGGTATTCACCAAGGTATCATAAAACATGTCATATTTAATGATTAAATTATTTACCCAATACATTGAATCACCCATATGGTTCACCATTCATATGTATTAATTTCACATGAGTCACATATATAATAATAAATCATTTCATTAACAACCCATGGAAAATAAAGTACTAGTTTCTTATCAAAATCAGGGCATTAAAAATTTCTTAGAGGTATGATCATTATATCAGTATTATACCATGAAAAGGGGATGTTTGTTAAATATATTTATGTCCCTAAATAAATAAATAATTTTACATCTAGGTGAATACCCATCGAAAAGGAAGTGGTTTGGGTATTCACCAAAAGAAAATAAATGAGAATTTATCAACTAAACGAGGGTAATATATTCTACAACATGAAAGGTTTAAAAGATGGATTAAGGAATACGAAAATGAGAGAGGAAAATGGTCTACCATTTATAAAAAACTATTAATACAATAATGGGATAATATGATGTTTAAAAAATTAATTAGTTTGGTAATTAGAAGACATACCGTAAAAAGTGAACTTGAATGGAATAGAGAAGTGGAGATTTCCCTTACTATGAAGAGTTTCTACTGAGAATTGAGGATGAAACCTTAGGGGATTAATGATAACATGAAGGTTCAATTAGAGAGGAAATTTGATTATAATATTAATGAGGATTGATTTTTTATTGAAGGGGAATGGTGAAGAGAGTATCTATTTATAGAAAAAGTGGAGAAATTGTTTAATAATTTTTAAATATATGTTTTGGAAATCTAGGTTGTGGAAAATGAAAACCATTATCATACCCATATTTTTTATCATTATTATATAAATTTGAGTTCTATTACTGATATTTTAATCTAATAAAACTAAACACCTTTATTATAAACTTATTTTGGCATAGAAAACATAATTTTCCAAAAAGTAATGTTTTTAAAAACAATATTTATATTTTAGACATTAAAAAGTCCCCTATATGTTTGGAAATTGATAAAAATAAATTAAAATACATAATATTAGAAAAATAAAATATTTTTGGTCATTGATTGTGGATAATTATTTATTACATTTTTATGAAATAAATATGATTTTCTAAAACATAAGGAAAACCCAAAAATTCATTTTTACAATTCATAAAAAAATAATGTATCTTAGAAAAATATTATAAATTCATCTTAACCTAATTTTTATTTTTTGTTTTCAAATATAAAGTTTATTTTATCAAAATAATTTACTAAATATCGGAATTTTAAATTTTAAATTTAAAAATATTTATTTACTGAAAAAGTGTGGTTTCTAAGGCATAGTCAAATTTTTTGAACTTATAAAATTTTTCTAGAAAATTAAAATATTATTTCATCATATTAATTTAAATAACAGTGTTTTAAATTTATATTTCAAATATTATTTCAAAAAACTAGGTTTATTATAATAATTTAAATATTTTCTAAAAAATATAATTGTGTTTTATTTGTGTCCAAATATCAATTTATCAAATTCAACTTACCTAAACATATATTTTATTAATATTTTGTTTCTAAAAAAAATGATTAATGGAATAAACTTTTTATTTATAAAAATGAAATTAAGCATTAAGTAATTATGACCTAGAAACGTATTCCCCTGTAGCACCTATGTACTCTATAAGGGTAAGTCATGTGATGGTGGTAGTTTCATGGGGTGTCTTGACTATCATTGTAACAAGCCCACCTCTCAAGGAGGTACTTATTGTTTTTTTTACATTGTAAACATGACCTAAGGATTAATTTAGGTATTAAGAGCATCTGGGGCTTTCTTGGAACTTGTAATTTTGTAAAATAGTGAGATAGACTAAGCTACAAGGTTAGTAGAAACTGTAAAAGGTACCCAGTGCATGGAGGAGGACACACAGTTTATCTACAACCATGTGAGTTAGGCTGCAAGCCCATCTAATGTTGCAAAAAATTCAAATAGATTCAGTTTGCAGAGATTGTTTATTGTTTGGAAACCATGTGTCTGGATCATGTGATGTGGTTTCTTAGGTAGTATATTTCACATGGTTGGTAAACATTTTTGTCAATCATGTGGAAAAACCATGAAACCCTTTATTTAAGAGGAAATTTAAGGGTTTTACTTTGAATTTTTTTACAATTCACCCAAATTTTCTTCTCCTAAAATGGATAGAGGGTCCTCATTTCTTCACATGTGGAGCTCTCTCTTCCATCCAAGATAGGCATTAAGCTAGCTCTATCTGATCTATGATTACAACACCATCGATCATTTTGGATCCCCAATAGCAACATCACTAATCCCCTTACTCTCTATCTTATTTTATATTCCCATATATTTTGAAATTTTGGTACAAGATCCTTTATTTTATTTCCATGGAATTGTTCTTTTCATCAATTCTCCCCCTTTATAGCTCGAATAAAAGGTCGACACAAGATGAGGAGTGTGCTACGAACCTAAGGCAGGTGGTGTAGAAAAATCCCTAAAATTTTAGAGTTTTTTATAATGTTTACTAATGTGCTTCACTCCATATATTTTTTCACATTTTCATAAAATGTAGTTTACCTTTCTATTTAATTAAACAACTTTATTCTATAACCTAGATCATTTCTCAATTAATTAGTGGTTTCATTCCTCTTTCAATGATACCCCTTTGGGAATGATAAATTAAATTCCCTATTGAATGTAAATGATTATTTGACTGACCATTGTCTAAGTGGTTTGGGTTTCCCTTGGTTTTAATTTTATTTTATTAATAATTAATTGGTTTTTAAAAAATTGAATGAAAGTGGGTGGTAAGGAAAGACCACATTTTGAATAATTATAAACATGATTTCCAATAATTGTAACACCATATGTTAATTGGGTTAAATGACTATTATGTTTAAGAGGTAATCCCTCACAGCTATTATTATTAATATTCCATGGTTATTGGATGTTGAAAAACATTTAAGGGACTTATTGAGCATGTCATTTATCTCTCACATACATTGGGTGTTAGGCATGATGTTCAGGATTGTTTACTTCTATTTGGGTGATGGGAATGATGTTCTATGTTTCTATATATTGAGTGTTTTCCATGAAGACACTCCCCAATATCTCATGTGATGATCATTACATCTCATATTATTATTAGATTTAGGTCTAGTACCCTTACTAGAGACATTGGTTCGTTAGAATAGTTATGGATGTATGAGTTACGCATCAGGTCTAGCTAGAACCTAGTATCCATGTATATGTCTCTACATTTACATATATATAGAGTGTATATACATGTATAAATATTACATATATATATATATATATAATTAATATATATATATATATATATATGGAAATTGATTAGACTCAATCTAACCTATTCTTAAGCATTTAGAGTCTTCCAGCTATCCTATCAGGACCTGAGTCGACTAGTATTTACATTTCTAGAATTGTTTAATATATATTATAATTGAACACTAATACACTCTAAATACTAATTGGATCACTGTATAAAACATTGGTGGTGGCCTTCTGAGTTCATCTCACACCCAACACGGGCTACCTTTGATACCCGAGTATACCTTATGACTGTAGTTGTGGATTAGGGAATACACCCTGTTGTGGATGCTTGATCTCTTTACTTATATATTGGTTCATGAGAGTAGAGAACTGTGCGAATGTTAATGATTCTAGTGGGGCTATATTTTTTCCTTTTTATTTTTTAAAAGCATGATGTATATGTATGTACACTATATCCCATGTAACCCCTTTTTCTACATCATCATGTCATAGCATCATTTTGATTTTGGCTAAGCTGTTAGTTTTTTATTATTATTACTTCTTGAATGTTTATTATTTTCACTATGATTATTTATGTATCTATCTCTGTTGTTCCATATTTTATATCTTGATTCTTCTAATTATGATAATTTATTATATTTGTTTTTCCACTCTGATATGAGGGTATAGTCTCCCAACCATAAAACCATGGACCATTTCTACTAGTTAGAAGAAACAACCATATGGGGAGGCATTCTAGAAGCCATGTAACCCACCATCTTGGGGCACTATTTATGTGAATACTGGGTCTAGACATTAAAAATTGGTATCAAAGCACGTTTTCTTTTTCTCTTATTGTTTGGGAGTTAAATAGGAGACTATGATGTAATGGAATTTTGTAATGATCTTGTTCATGGGAGTATCTATCCCATATATAGGGAAACCCAAATTACATGGGATTGGTTATTTATATTCTAGTTTTCACCTATTACAGTTGCACATATTTCACCATTGGGTGATGCCCATGTTTTATGAAATTATTACAATTGATAATATTATTATTATAGAATTCATTTTCAATGTCATACTAAGTAATGGAATTACCATCTCATGCATCATTATAGGAACATTAGGATTAATATTCCATATATTTTTTCATGTCATGTCTACTTCCAGTGTCCATTTTCTTATGGAATATTTCTTAGTTCCTTGATTCTTATATATTGTAATCTTATAAGTTTCTTGAAGGTATAATATTATTGTATTAATTAGAGTCACCACATCAATATAATTGTTTTTTACCGCATACATTGGAAATTAGAGCTTAATTGGACATTTATACCACATTATGGGTTCTAGACCTACCTGTTCTAGGGATCAAAATAACAATAATTAATTTGATTACATGAATTATAGTGGTAATGTATTGAGAAATTATTCATATAAATCATTAATGGAAATTCATATAATCAAATCATTTTATATGACCTATTACATCCTAATACTTGATGTAGACGTCAAGTTTTAATTAAATTAAATGCCAATTTAAATGTTTAAGGAGTATGATTTTTAACAATTGGAAATGGAGATGTATATAATAAAACAATTATATTTATATATTTATATTTATATAAAAGAGTGTGAACTAAAATGAAATTTAAAACATCTAAATAAATTGGTTACCTCTAAATGGGATGCCAATTGCAAAGTAAATGGAATTTTCCTATATACCTTGAAATCAAGACTCCATATACTAGAACCTCTCATGTATTATATAGGACCTTGACCCAAACATGGCCTTAGTAGTGAGTACTTGTGAGTGCCTCTTACATTCTTATGGCCATTTATAGCCTTTCCATACAACTAATCCATGGAATATTTAGAAGGAAGAGAGATCAGAACATTTCTATAGGAGGGATGTATACCTATAATATTATGTATCTGCTATATTTTCAAATTTTAATTTCACTTAGGAGGTATGAATTTGGCATGGTAGAATCATGCCACCATGAAATCCTTGAGACGTATTCTAGGAAGGTGGTGAAAACCTTCCACCAGAGGAGGTGGGACCTAAGCCATTAGTATTACCTCAACTAGTGCTACTATAGGTACTATGTTCTATTTTTTACATGGTAACTAATGACCAGTTTTGAGATGATTTTCTTCATATAATGTTGTCTATGAAAGGTGTTTCTTGACCTATTCTAACTATGGGAGAGTCGAATCGGGGGTTCCAGTAGCATAAAACTCTCACCATTTTCACAGATGATGGACCTCATACTGTAGAGTCAATGATTGAGGCCATGCTTTCTATATTCAAGGATTTGGACACACCTACACAGTGGAGGGTAAATCTCACCACTGATATGTTATTTGGTTCTGTAAAGTGATGGTGGGATGTAATTACCCAGGTAGACTGACATCAAGACAATATCTAAAGGTGTTTTAAAATGTTATTATATGATGAATTACTTCCAAAGACATTGAGGGATGAACAAGCTGTAGAGTTCATGATCCAGTAGCAGGAAACCATGTCTGTCATGGAATATTTTTGTACTTTCACTAAACTGTAGTATTTTTCACCCACACATGTTGGTGATGAGCTCATGAATACAATACGGCTTGAGATTAGTATGGTATACACCATCCTATCACAGGTTAGAATCTTCCATTTGATCACTATTTTTGTGATTGTCATCCCGACTCTCATTATAGAGTGGAAGTTAATGGAAGTCAATAGTTTGATCTAGGTATGTTCATAACCTAGACCTTCAATGGGTTCTTATGGTATAAGTAAGTGGAATTAAATGGTGGATCATTTGGGTGGTTGGATTCAAGAAACTCATACTGATAGTTTCCTTATATTTCACCATTGTATGAAGCTGGGACCCATGAAGCCCCATTGCATATGTGATACAGTTGAGTGTGGAGGCTATGGTAGGATGGGGCATATCTTGTGTTTCTACAGTAATTTTATACGAGTACCTATTGAGAGAGAGGGTCTACACTAACTCCACACTCTGGAGAAGGACCCATACTATCTCTCTAGGAAGGCAGTTGGAATACTACTGGCTACTCAAGATGAAGACTTTTCCAAGTTAGGGGAATCAGGCTCAAGATTCATAGTGCTAGTAGAGCATGCTGACTCATGGTATAAACTTTGTGACTCAAGTCCACAGTATAGGATAGTTACTTGTAGTAAAACCTATGAAAGAGGAGAAGAGCACCAGAACATCTACTGTTTGAGGTACTATTCTTGTTGCCTAAACTTTAGATCCATATTTAGTTAACATAGGTTCAAAACACTCATTTATATATGATAAAATTATGGAGATTCTAGGAAATGACATAAATAATTCAGGTGGTTCCATGGAACTCAAAACCACATTTGATTTCCGATAAGAGAGTGTTCTCAAATGGAATTATTTCCCCCTTGAGATAGGTTGTTATCTTTTTTTATGGAATCTTTTCATCCTCAAGATGACTGGGTGTGTTGTAATCCATGTTATGGAATGGTTAGTTCATTATAGAGACTATATCAAATTTTATCTCTAGAGGGTTATGTTTATATCCCCAGAGGGTGGAAGAAATATTCACAAGGGAAAATGTGATCTCCATGCATCTCAAACTGGACCTGACCATCACAAAATGGGTAATGTGACATCCCAGATTACTAGTCTCTTCATTGATTCTCAAGGGTTATGAAATGTTGTTTTCACTAATGTGTTGCATTGTTTTAGGAATTCCTTACATGACTAATTTTCTATTCTACATCCCATGAGAGGGTTATAATTCACCATAGAGGTTGGGATAAGAGTGGAACCGGTGTCCATTCCTTCTTACAGTATGAAGCCTATGGATCTTTTCAGTACTACAAATACCCCTTTTATCTGCACTAAAAATGGCCTTTAACAGCGCTAGAAAAGCGTTGTTAAATCCAGTGTAGATAAATGGGGGTCCCCTTTATCAGCGCTCCAAAAAATGCTGATGAAGACCCCTTTTATCAGAGCTAAAAAAAGCGCTGATAAAAGGGGTCTTTTATCAGTGCTAAAATGAAGCACTGATAAAATGGTCCTTAATCCGTGCTTTATTTTTAGCGCTGATAAAAGACCCCTTTTATCAGTGCTTTTTTTATCACTGATAATAGTTAAAAAATAATTTTTTTAAAAAAAATCCCATCAATCTCAGGGGGGGGGTGGGGCTTTTTATAGAACTTGAGGCCCCCCTTTATCAGTGCATTCTCGCACCTCCAACACCCCCACGCACCCCCTCCACCCTTTATCAGAGCTATCCCCCACCCATTATTAGTGCTAGCTCCCATATTCCCCCATGCACAAGCGCCACTGCCTTCACCAGGTTTTGAACTCGAGACCTCCCCCCCTACACGACTAAGCCCTTATAACTCCTCTATTTTGATTTGTTTTCCATTTCATGATATCTCTATTTATATATATATATATAGTTATATTAATTCGTATAGAAATATATGTTTATATTAATATATATATGTGGTTATATTTATATATATATATATTTATAGTGATATTAATATTTATATTTGTAGTTATATTAATATATATATGTAGTTATATTAATATATATATAGTTAGATTAATATATAGGTATATAAATATTCATATATTTTCATTTTAAATTAAATTGATATTATTTATTATTTAGATAAAGCTAATATATTTTATATGTAAATATAATTTATTATTTATATTTATAATTAAATTTTTATGTGTGAATATATAAAAAATATGTATATATTGTTATATATTTGGTTATAAATAGCAATGAATTATAAAAAAACGATAAGATTTCAAAGAAATAATTTCAATATGAAAGTAATACCTTGGAATAAATTCAGTCCCCACCAAAACAATCCAATAATACCCCCTTAAACAAGGCTAAAAATCCACAAAATGTAAAAAAATCGAGGTATCACGACTAAAAACTCAGTTTTGGAGGACTTTTGGGACTTTTTGGGCTCGAAAAAACCTTGACCGGGGAACCCTTAGGTCATAGGGGTTTAGATCTCGTCAAAGACTTCGATTTTATATATGGTTGAGCTCAAACGAACACCCAGATCAAAAGTTATGACCGTTTGAAGTTCGAGTTGCGTTTTCAACATATTTTGGATCTTTTTTTAATTTTTTTTATTTTTTTATTCTTTTAATTTTTATTAAATGACCATTACTCCATAATAATTAGCAAATTATTGATTAAAAATATTTTTTAAATTTTTTTAAGCCATTTTTACTAAATATCTTATATATTAAGTGTAACTGTATATTTATACTTATCTAAAATATATTTAAAATTATATTTAAAAAATATATATTATATTTATATCAATATAATTGTATGTATATATTTAAATATTAATATATATTTTTTAATGATTTTTTTTGGAAGTAGACCCTTTATCAGCGCTGCTAAAAAAATCGCTGATAAAGGGGTACCCTTTAACATCGCTAAAAAAGTGCTATTAAAGGGGGTACCTTTATCAGCGCTAAAAAAAGCACTGATATAGGGGTATTTTTATCAGCTCTTTTTTAGCACTGATAAAGGTACCCCCCTTTATCATCACTTTTTCATTAGCGCTGATAAAGGGTGGCGCTGTCCTTTGCCCATTTTGTGGTAGTGTTTGGAGATCAATTTTTAGTTGAAATAATTGTTGGAATTATTTTTTAGAGGATAATTTTGTTGTATTCACTTATTGTAATATCCCTAAGTATATCTTCACATGATTTTATTTGAATCTTAAGTAGTGTATGTAGGTTGAATACTTACAATCCATTGATTTCAAGCTATCTTATTGGCCTAGAAAAGGCAATGTTGTAGCTAATGCTCTGAGCGAGAAGAAACACATAGTGGTGGTTAATGATTCTAGTGGTGAATGGAATCTCATGAAATTTTTTTTAGAGATGCATATGAAGATTCATGAGGATCATGGTCAAAAAAAACTTGTTTCCTTTGCAGTGACCACTACCCTTATAGAATATGTTAGAATGAGGAAACAATCATTCTTGAGGGCCTAGTACTGAGGGAAAGTATCTCAGGCGAGGACTCATAACCTAGTTGGATTGTGGATGAGTATGATACCTTACACACACAAGGGTGTGTTTGGGTACCAGTTGATATTCGGGATGAGATTATGCAGGAATTCCATTCCTCAGTTTCGGTAGTACAAGCTAATCCTTCCAAGATGTATTGAGACCTACATCAACAGTATTGGTGTCCTGGTATGAAATGGTATATAGATGGATTTTTTACATGGTATCCCACTTATCAGTAGGTAAAGGGGGAAAATATGCGACTAGTGGGACTTTTATAGCCATGGTCTATTAATAAGTGGAAATGGTATGTTTTCTCTATTGAAATTGTTATAGTTTTTCCTAGATCACCTTGAGGAAATGACACAGTTTGGGTTTTCTATGATCCTTTTATGATGGTCTTCATATTCATACCTATTTGAGAAAACATATTAATATATTATCTACATATTTTATATGTCTGGAGGTTATATACATTCATGACGCTCCACATTTTATCATATCTGAAAGGGATGGTCACTTCATGTATCAATTTTTGAAAGGGTTATAAAATGAATTGGGTACGCAGGTTATTATGAGAATATCCTATCACACTCACATCAATGGACATATAGAGTGCACGATTTAGGTGTTAGTGGACATGCTCTGTGTATGTTTCCTTGACTTTGGGGGTTCTTGGGAGAAAAACACAACCTTGGATGATTTCTATTACAATAATAGATATTGGTATACAATATAGATGACCCATTATAAAGCCTTATATGGTAATTCATTCTAATCACCTCTATGAAGGTTATAGTATGGGGATGCATCTTTTCTTAAACCACAACTCACTTATATAATTTCAAAGAAAATCTATCTTATCAGGAAGCACATGTTGACAGACAGGTCTAAATAGTAGTCATATATGAATCGATTTCAAAGACCTATTGAGTTTGAGGTTAGGGATCAGTTATTTTTACGTGATTACCCTAGGATGCTTCATTCGTGATTTTTGATGAAGGGGAATCTCCCACAAATATTCATAAATCCTTTTGAGGACTTCGAGATAATTAGGCTAGTGAATTACCTAATAGAATTCCATTAGATATACAATTATATGCACAATGTTCTTCACATATATCATCTCCACTGGTATTATCCAGACCCATCTCAGGTTCTATATACTGATGATGTTGAGTTACATAAGAATTTATCCATTTGGGACTAACTGATACATGTCATGGATTCGAGTGTGATGACTAACTAAGGTAGTTCATTTCATTGAGTATGGGTGATATTGAAGCATGACCGAGTACATGAAGAAAACTTGGAGTGGGAGGCTGATTTCCAATGCTAGTTACCATAAAATTTCTTATAAAATCCATCTTTACCCTTATAATCGAAACAAAAGAACATGTTTCTTTAAGGAAGAGACATTAAAAGACTCAGCTTCTCACAAAGGCACGGGTCATTTTTTTTATCTAGTTTGAATTATCTATTTCCACCTGGTAAACATTCCCTAAGTCTTAAGGAAGGTCTTGGGAGAATATGGGGAATTATTGGAGCTCAATGTTCCATAAAATGGGGAGAGAAATTGAGATGCATCATTAGCGTACATTTATTGTAAACTGTTCAGCTCAACCATGCAAGGCACCTAGTTCCCTAGAGAGGCCACGCGGTTTGTATACAATGATGTGAGTTAGGTTGAATGCTAGTGTGGTGTTGAATACATTTACAACATATTATTTTTCACTTATTTCACATGATTAGTAAAACAATGTGTATATCCCATGTGAGGGGGGTTCTTGGGAAGTAACTTCCACATGGTTGGAACACGGTTTGTCCAACCATAATACCAAACTATGTGACCCCTCATTTAAGTGGTATTTTATAGTTTTTACCTTGAAAATTTTTAACCCTTCACCCAATTTTTTCTTCTCCTCTAGTAGACAGAGGCTCTTCATTTTTCACTTATGTAGCTTCTCCCTTCCATTTTACCTAGGAATCAAGCTAACACTTCTATCGAATCTCAGATTTCATTGTCGTTGATCATGTTGGATCTACACTGTAAAGAACACTAATCCTTATGATTCTTAACTTAGTTTATATTCCAATATACTATGATATTTTTGTGTGATCTCTTATTCCCTAGTTTTAGGTCTTTGGTTAGATTTACATTCTCTCACATTATATCTCGAATCAATGTCCAAAACTGGATGATGAGAGCACTAAAATACCAAGGTAAGTGGTTTATCCATTCAAATAAATGTTTAGGTGTTTTTATAGTATTTTATGATACACCAAATGCTATAAATTTCTATGTATTCCATAACAAGAAGTTTACATTTCCAATTAATTAAACAATTATATTCGACACCCTAGATCATTGCTCAATTAATTAGAGGATTCCTACCTCATTTAATTCCACCCCTTTGTGTGTGGTAAATTAAATTCCCTCTTGAATGTAAATTATTATTTTACCAACCAATATCTATGTGGGTTGGGTTTAAATTTGTTATAATTTTCCTTGATTAATAATTAATTGTCTTATTTTAAATCGAAGTAATGTAGGTGGAAAGGCCCCACCACATGTTGAATAATTCTGAACATGAATTACAAGTATTGTAACACCCTAAAATGATTATTTTAAATCATTATATTGTTTTAGAGGTAAAACCTTATTGATATTATTATTATTTCATTGTTATTGGTTATTGAACAATAGTTATGGGACATTATGAGCATGTAGTTTCATACTCCCTTACATTGGGTGTTGGGAAATGCATTCCACACTATTTTCTTTTGTTTGGTTGCTGGTCATAAAGTTCCATGTTCCTCTGTATTGGGTGTTAATCATGGAGAATAACCCACTGTATTTATTGATGAGTGTGATGTCTTGAATTCATATGAGATTATGGGATAATGCCCTTACTGGAGCCATTATATCATTAGAGTAGTTATGAATGCATGAGTTATGCCCTGTGTCCAGCTAGCACCTAGTATCCATGTATATTCCTCTTGATGTACATACATTTGGAGTGTATATATATATATACATATTGTATATGTATATATGTTTTATTACTATATATATATGGTAATTGATAAGACTCCTTCCGATCTATGATGAGGCAGGTAGAGTCTATCACTTTTCCCACTAGTATTTGATCCAACTTATATTTACTTTTCCAACATTATTTAATATTCATTATACTTTAACAGTACTATGATATACACACTAATTTGATTATTTAATAAAATATTGTCGTTCACCTAATGAGTTAATCTCACACCCTACTTGAGCCCCCTTTGGTACCAAAATAGACAATACAACTGTAGGTGTGGATAATGGTCAGTAACCTGTCACATATGCTTGATATCTTTATTTATAGACTAGAGCATTAGAGTAGAGGACTGAGTGTATGCTTGTGATGCTAATAGAGGTTTATTTTGGAATTTTTGTTTTTGTATATCATGATATGTACACCTATACTCTAAATCCAATGCAACCCCTTTTTGCGCATCAGCATTCCATGAAATCATCTTGTTTTTTACTCAACCATTGAATTTTGAATATTATTACTGTTTCAATGGTTCATATTTTTTCTATGCATATTTATATACCTATTTTCATTTTTCCGTTTGTTATATCAAACATTTTTTAATTATAATTATTTATTATATCTACTTTTCCACTATGATATGAGTGTATAATCTCCCCACCATACCACCATGGGCCCTCACTACTAGTCGACAATCTATAGAGTATGGGGAAGCATGCTTGAGGCTACGTGACACAGTAGATCAAGGAATTATTCAAGTGGATCCTGAGTTAGGATGTCACAGACATTAACCGAGTGGTAATATCTTCTAACTTGAACTTCTCCTATAGGATATTTTTTTGCAATAATTTCTTGTATTTTTGTCAAGGGAGAACCCCATGATGCTACCTCCCTCCCAATATCTAAAAAAATGGGATTAAAATGGAAAAAACATATTACATGAGGACAATGTTTCTCCTTTCTAAAAAAAATTAACCTTTTTCATTACTACTTATTCACACTAATTATAACGGTGAAAATTATCACCAATGGGTATAGTTTCAAATGTTCAAATTGACCTATAGTTTTATTGACCAACAATCATATTTTCCCAATAGTCATATAACAGTCAAATATCAATGGTCACATTTCACTTTATAACTTATAAACACCTCTTCATTATTCCACTAAATATTCACTACAACTTCTCCTAAGGTTAAATATTTTCATTTTTCAAGATTTCTATAGGTTTACTATTTTTTTGTAATATTTATGTAGTGTTGTCCATGGGTGAGATGATTTTAATGGATTGGGGAAATCTATATTTTCCCATTTTAGAATTTATATTCTATATTTTTTTGCCTAGTTGTTATGTATTTGATTTTATGTAGTTTCATAACAGACTAGTTTAATAATCATTATTAATGAGATAAGGATTTTTTGGTTCCTCTATATTTTTTACATTTATAATGTAACATAATATAACACACATTTTCTATGGAAAAAATATCATTTAAAAACAATGGGTTGTTATATTCTTCCTCCCTTTAGATAATTTTTCCCTAAAATTTTAAATCATATACTCAATCGACAAAAGGTTAGGGTACTTTTGTTTCATTGATTCCTCTAGTTCTAATGTTCCATATTTATACTTATTGTTCCTCTACAATAGTTTTTCATAGTGGGAAGTCTAGTTTCATATAACATTGTGTATATGATCTATGATCTCCACAGTATGATTATCATAAGATATATAATGCTCAAGTTTTACTACCTCTAGATTCAATTCATTTTAGAGATCATATATGTACTTCCTCAAGAGATTTACATGGAATACATCATGAACATGAGCCCAATTTGGTGGTTGTATTAGCTGATAGTCCATTACTTCTATATTATCAAGGATTTCAATGGGGATAACATATCTAGGGATAATATTCCATTTATTTAAAAATAACATGACTCCATTCCATGGGGATATCCGAAGGAAAACTTTGTCACCAACAACAAAATCCAATTCAATTCGATGACTACGATCATAGATCTTCTACCAACTATGAGAAGTTTTTATTTATTTCTTAATGGAATGAAAATTTTATATCATCTCCTGCATAAGATCAGGACCAAATAGATTTATCTCACAAACTTCACCTCAATAAGTATGAGTTCTACATCACTTCCCATATTGAGCTTCATATGATTCCATTATAATACTATATTAGAAGTTATTTTTGTATGGGAACTCAAATAATGTGAGGTGTTGACCCCATCCACAATTAAATTCCATTGAGCATGTTTTCAGCATATACATGGGTATTTTAATAGTCTTATTAGATTGACGATCAGTTTGTGGATGAAAGGAAGTATTTAAGTTCAATTTAGTATTCAGAGGATGTTGGATACTTCACCTGAATTTAGATGTAATTCTTGGATCATAATCAGAGAATATTGAAATTGGTTCTCAAAAAAGCCTAACCACTTCCTTTATATATATCATGGAATGTTTTTCAAGAGATAAATCATTCCAAATAGTGATAAAATGGGAAATATTATTGAGTCTATACACTCTAACCCATGTCATATTTTTTCCTTTAGATATTCATGCGAGATTGTTGTAAAATTCCACAGTGATGTTTTCCCACTTCTATGTCGGTATAGAGAGTGTATCCAATACCCTTTATGAATTTTTTACTCTTCCTTCACTTGTTAACTTACCAAGAACCTTGTATTATAGTAAAAAATACCCCTTTTCATATTTTCAGGCCAATAATTATCATGAAGGTCCCTATGCATTTTAGTGATTCCAGTGTATATAGAAAATTTAGAGCTATGAATTTCATCCATTAGCTCATTATTTATCTTCTGGATAGATGGGACACATAGCCTTTTATGAAATTTTAGTACACCTTTTTTTATTAATATCGATATTAGGAAACATCCCATTATTCACAACAATTATCATTTTCTATATCAATGAATCTTCTATTTGATCTATCTTGATATTTTCTAGTAATGATTGTTGATAAATACCTTGATATAATATTTATTATGTACCTTCCATCATGATTCACATGACCATCCTTACTAGGTCCTTGGTCAATGGATATCTATGAGTCCTCATCCCTTCCTTCATAATAGGGTATCTCTAACTTAATTCATTAGTGAATTTGTTTTCTTTTCTAGGGTGATAATGACATGAATAGTCTTAGTCATTAAGAAGTAACAACCATCAACATTTTATCATGTTCAATTCCTTTTTTGAATAAATACTTAAAAAATTAGAGGTTATGTATATATCACATTTATATCCATAAACATATTGCCTCTATATTTTATGATAAAATATAATTTCAAGTAACTCTAGGTCATGCGTAGGATAATTCATCTCATGAGGAATTTACAATTGAGATTCATAAGCAATCACCTAGTCATTTGACATTAGGAACCACCCATTCCCTTTCAGAGACGCATCACTATAAATAGAAAATATTTCTCCCATAGTGGGTAGAATTAATATAGGTTCAATAATCAATATCTTCTTCAGTTCTGGGAAACATTCCTCACATACATTTGTCAGATGAACTTATATCATTTTTATTTACATTTGTTAGTGGATTAGAATGTTGTGAAATTATTTTTCACAAACATCATATAATATCCCACTAAATGATGGAAAATACGAATATTAGTTTTTTATTATAGGAAGAGGCCACTCTTCTACAACCCTTGTCTTGGTAGGGCCAACTGATATTCTTTTATTGGGTACAATATAACCCCATAATGAAACTTTTTGTAATAAAAATATACATTTGATTAATTTTCCCAATAGATTATCCTTCCTTATATGTTTAGGTATAACCCCTAGATGATCTTCATGCTCCTCATGAGTTTTGGAATATATAAGATTATAATCATTAAAAAACTGCACATTTAACAAGGCGTTATTTAAAGAATATATTTTTTAAAATCCATAAATAAAGAAGGAGAATTATTCAAGTAAAAGGTAATAACAAAAAACTTATAATTCTTATATTTTATTCATAAGCCAGTCTTTGGAATATCTTATTTATCCACCCTCAATTTAAGATACCCATATCTGAGTTCAATCTTGGAGAGAATTCAACACCATGAAGCTGGTCAAATAAAACATCAATCCTTGGTATATGATGTTGTTTTTCACTGTAATTCTATAATGTTTTCTATAATCAATGCATATTCGCATCGATCCATACCTCTTCTTTACAAATAGAACATATTCCCCCCAAGGAGACACACTTTTTTAGAAAAATCCTATAACTAAAATATTGTGAGTTTGTTTATTTAATTCCCATGATTCCACATTTTTCATTCTATATGGTTTCTTCAATATCGACTTGGATCCAAAAATGCGTTAAAAAGAGAAATCCACCTCTTTTTCTATGGAAGGTCCAGGTAACTCTTTAGAAAATACATCAATGTATTCCTAAATGATGGGGTCATTTTTTCCACTCATACTATTATTTCTTTCTCCCTCTTCCGGGATCACATCCATAAAAAAAGTTTATGGGAGGTGCTTCTAGACAAATATCGGGATTTTATGTCTCTCCATTGAAATTAAATATATTTTTATATTTAAGAATATTGAAAGTTACTTTATCCTATAGTTGATCATAATTATACATTTAGATCCATTACAACCTTTTTATATTGTCAAATTACACCATGGGAATGAGTACTATATTTGTGATTAGATTGTTATTTCCAATGTTAATAATATAGTTTCTATACACTATTGATTCTATAATAATAACTCTAGGAGTATTTAGTGATAACTCCACTTCTAGAAGTTTAGGTATTGAGTTTATGTTCTTTGCAAACTTCGATGAAATAAAGGAATAAGTAGAATGAGAATCAAACAGAGTACATTCTAGAGTTGATCTCACAATTAGTGTACCTACAACCACATCATTTAGAGCCTCAACATAATCCATCATGATATAAAATGACTAAACCTACTCCCTTATCCTATTTTGAGGCTGATGGTGGTTTCCCTCCATTATCTTATGATTTTGAAATTGAGAGGAAAAGTTTCCAAAATCCCTACACATAAAGCATTAGACATCAGGAAGAGATTATACTATATTCCCTTTTTCCTTAGTGTTTTGAATCTATTTTTCTTTACCATAGGATCCATAAAAAAGACAAAGGTGTATTGAGAAAGTATTGTAATCTTCATTTCATATAATCATAAGGATTCACTTCCCTTCTACTTTAGTTCTATGAATTTATTCTTTTTTTTTCACATCGAACGAGGAAAATACTTATTTAATGATATTCCCTTGAACTCTCTCCACACCATAGAATTAATATACCATCTTGTCTTTGTGTTATTAATTAGTGTCCAACTCTGATAATATTCTCCTTTTATGTATTGTACTTCCGAGGTGACTTTCTCTAGATCTGAACAATATATTACATAAATGAACTTTTCTATAGAGCTAATCCATTGTTCAATAATCAATTAGATGGAATATCCACTAAAATAAGGTGGCAATTGATGCATGAAGGAATCAACATCAAGGTGATCCCTTTGAGGTGAATTTGGTCTCCCAACTTGACTCATGTCATTATTAATAACTTGAATTAGTTGATTCATCGTCCTCATGATGTTTTCCATTCTAGCTTCTATCAGAAAGTCATCAGTGCATCATCCATTTCACTCATCATGTAATAAACCAAAATTTTATCAAAGTGAATTACCATCGTATAATTATGAAAAATAATATATACCAAAGAAAATCATTTTCATAACACAATAAAAACATTATAGATGAAGACTGAAGTAAGTAAGAAGTATTTCGTTAAATTAAGGAACCTATCCAAGTGGAATATTAATATGAACCTTGAAATACTCATATGGCCATTTGGAATAGTAATTTGGAAAATAGAATAGTAACCTCATCTATGAAAGTTTAAATAAACTTTAGTCAAATGTTAAATCAAAATATGATATAATTTAATCATGTAAAAAGTAAATAAAGATTTAAAAATTATAAATTAATAGTTGGTATTTGTTATAAAACATAAATGTTTATTTATAATTTTATAATTAATATAACTATTTATAAGAAAATTTAATTTAATAAAATAGATTCAGAAATTTAAATTTTTTCATCTTATGATTATAAGATAATTTTATGATTCCTTAATTAAAATTTCAATGTTTTATAAAATAACTTTTAAATTTTAATTCAAAATTTACCAATTTAATGGTGAATTAAATTAAAAAATAAATTGATCATGTATAAAAAAATATTTTCATAAAATGAACATAATTTTTTAATTATAAACATTAAAAAATGGTTAGGGTGAATTTTTTGGATTTTTATAAAATACCTGAATTTTAGTGAATAGTAAAATACTATAATTTATGATAAAAGCTAAATACATAAGTTTTTCATTCATTATTGATATAAGACTTCTATAAGCCAAAAATATCAAAATATAATTTATTATTTTAATATACTTACTTATAAAGTTCAACATATTCATATTCATGAGTGAAAATAATAAACCAATGAATAAAATAATGAGAAAACACCTCTCTCCTCCCCTATAAATACCACATTTCATCCCCTTTTCTCCTCACACCTTCTAAGATTTGGTCCTTCTACAAAATTTTCCCAATCCTATCCCCAAATCCCTCATCCATTCCCAAAAGACTTTGGTCTCTAAAATATACAAAAAAATCCCCCAAAAGTGGTTCTCAAGGAGATGGATTCAAGAGGTAAACTCCTCTTTCTTTTCTTTTAATTTATTTTCAGGTTCTTATCTTTTCTTATTCTCTTCTTTCCTACACTAATAAAATTAACATGATAACTCCCATAAAATATATATACTCTAATTTTTTTATTCTAATGGACTAATACATCATCAAATACCTTATCCTCACCATTTTATTCTAAAAATGAAAACATTGTCTGTGAGGTGTTGTTTTATCACCTTTAAGGATGACATGTTCTCATTTTCATTTTCCACAATATAGGCTAGTATTAAAACCATTATAATGGTTAATTTTTATTATAATTTTTTTTATAATTTTTTTTATGTTTTTCAACTAATATATATACATAATACTAATTGATAATACAAAACAAGTTTGTTGTGATCGAAAATAGTGAAAATTAACCTAAAACAATTTTCATTAACTTTTTATGTAACGATTTATCATCATAATATATAAAAATTAATTACGAGATCATTTAATATATTTAAATTTTATTAATAAAATATAATTTCAATTCTCAATAATTATCTTAATTTTAAACAATCTTCGATACATTCATAAAAGTGAACCAATCATGAAAACAAAGAAAATGAACACTCACAAACAATGAAATTGAACTCCTTGAATCATAAAAATGGACACAAACGAACATAATAAAATTATCATGAATCAAATACATTTATAATTGGTTCTATATTTTTAATTAATAAATCTAATATGATTATCTAGGATATTAAAGTGAAGAATTCATTCAAACATAAGGTAAGGGTATTCTCAAACCCAATTTCATGTCTTTGGTTTATTCCTCTTTCATGATAAATTTTAGTGTGGATATTATTTGATTTTAATAAAATATTATTTATTTGTTCTTACATTTTCTTTTCTAGGATATAAATGTTTCCAATCCTATTTTAGTACAAATAAATAATATTTTTCTAAAAGAAATCTTATTTTAAAAAAAATATTTTACTTCTCTTGAGATTGTTTCTTATTTACTCAAGACTGAAGATTCTGATACCAAGTATGTTATTCTATTTATATTTTGGGAACCAAAATTTTTATTCCTGAGTTTATGCTTTATGAAATTATCATGAAACCCATTCCTTTCCATGGGTGCACTAGAAATTATATACCACTCCAATGCATTGGGTGATATTGTGTATCTCATGATATAATGTGCAAGATATGTGAACATAATTATATATGTGTTAACAGTGATGATGTTATAATGATGCACATATTCTTTTTGTGAACATGATACTAGCTTTGTTAACAACTAGATGTGGTAGTTCACCACTAATACATGATGTTACATTTTTATGAATTTCAACATTACTTTCCATTATCTAATGCTTCATCTCATGATTAGGATGATGATCATTTGACTATGTTATGATGATGATTTTATGCTCACCCTTGTTTCATGTATCTTATCCATCTTCTTATAGAGCGTTTATCTCACTGCTTCTTTTGATGTATGTCATCAAGTGAATACTTGTGTTAGGAGAAAATGAGTGAAAATAAGAAGATAGAGAAGAAATAATAATATAATTTTTATGATTTATTATGTATATTTTTTATATAGTCCTAATTTTCCCAATACACTAATCCTTTGGATCCTGGTTGTGTGACACATTTATATTGATTATCTTTAGAATTATGTAATAATGATATAGAAAAAGTAGGGTTGCTATAGTTGGAACCATAGCACAGTTTGGTTAATTTTCTAATTAGGATTAGAAAACCTTATTGAAAACCAATAGTATGAGACTAAGTAAGCACCCAAGAAGATTTATTTTAGAAAAGTGATAAACATATATATCCCACAAGATATTTCTTTAAATTTAATTGAATAAAGGAATAATTTATCTATTCATGAATTGTTGACTTTTGTTTTATTCAAACCATTTATATTTTAGAAAATAGTGGAAACCAGGAGAAAATAGTCCAAAAACCCATGTGAGGGACAATCCAGTGATTGCCCGAATGACATTCCCAATTCCTTGTGAGGTGGATTTCAAACTTTTATAGTGAATACTACCTAGTTTTATCATGCTATGAACAAAAAACTGAATAATGTGGAACATCATCCTTCACCAAATAGGGAGAAACTAGATATCCAGTCTTTTATATGGAATCAACCAACACCATTTACTTGATCTTCTGACCCACTGGTCATGGAATTGTGGATAAACTCAATAGAGAAGATATTTTTTGTTATTCACTATTTTGATATGGATAAGGTTACTCTAGTCATTTATCATTTTGCTGGAGAGACCGATCAATGGAGGGAGTTGAATAATAACACTAATAAAGAGGATAAAATTGATGATAAAGAGTGGGAATACTTTAAGAAAATATTTCTATACATGTATTTCCATTGAACTTTTCTTACACTGATGGTGATAGAATTCCTAGAGCTGAAGAAAAAGGGAGGTTAATTTTTCACTCCATACAAGGAAACTTTTACAAGGATTTCAAGGTATGGATATGGTTTTGTTATCAAATATGATATTTAAAGAGATATATTTTTAGTCGTTTAAAACCACACCTTTGAAAGAATATATGAATTTAAGAATTTGGTAATTATGAAAAAGTTGTTCAATGTGCTCTCAAAGTGGAAATTGAGTTTGTAGAATCATCCCATGGATATAGAGATATGAAATGAAAGATGGAGTTTCAATCTAGATGATCTAATGACAAAGTTTGAAAGAAAACATAACCACTATCATATAAAAAATGTGGGAGGAAGCATCATGCACTACTACAAAAACGGGAAAGGGAAGCACCCCCTTATATCAGCGCTAAGCAAAACCACTGATAAAGGTTACCCTGTATCAGTGCTAAAATTTTAGCACTGATACATTTATTCTTTATCAGTTCTTTTCTAGCCCTGATACAGAAATTCTTTATTAGTGCTTTTATAGCGCTGATAAAGAGGCACTCTATTAGCGCTAGAAAAGCGCTGATAAAGAACCCCTGTATCAACGCTAAAATTTTAGCACTGATACAAGGTAACCTTTATGAGTGCTAAAGAAGCGCTGATAAAACGACCCTTTATCAGCGCTAGAAAAGCACTGATAAAGACTTTCTGTATCAGCACTAAAATTTGAGTGCTGATACAGGAATGATTTATCAGCACTGATAAATCCTACCATTATCAGCGCTAAAATGTTAGCACTGATAAAGGTAGTCTTTATCAGCACTTTGTTAGCACTGATAAAACCTTAGTCCATTTTTTTATAAATTCGGTCGCACAGTGCCCTTGTTTTATCACGACCTAAAGCTCTCGCGGTACTGGAACCCTGTGACTCCCCTCTATCGCCCGCTGAGTTCTCGTTTCCAGACCTCCTCCACCCTCACTTCTCTTTGTCGGACCTCCGCTGTCCTCACTTCTCGTTGCCAGACCTCCGCCGCCCTCGCTTCTCGTTGATAGACCTCCACCGCCCGCAACTTCCTATTCGTTTTTCCGGACCTCCACCCCCCGCAATGCTCGGCTTCTCGTTTCCGGACCTCTTCTGCCCGCAACGCTCTCTTTGGTTAGCCAGACCTCTGCCGCCCGCAACGCCCTCTTCATTTTTTCGGACCTCCCTTTATGGCATGTTTTCCAAATATTTTTTTAATATTGTTCTTGTTGTTGGTTGAATCATTGATGGATATTGATTGTGTTATTTCATTTGGATTCATTGGTATGTTTTTGTTGTACCTTTCCTTAGTTTAGTTAGTGGTTTCATTCTAGTTTTGTGAAGATATAAAGAAATAGGTAGGTTTTTCCATTATTTGACATTGTTTTAGGTGTTTAATATGATTTATTTAGTTCTAAAATGGTTTTATAAATTTTCTGGGTTGTGGGAAACATGTTTTCCAATTTTTTTGTTGAGCGTAAAGGTTTGATAATGATTTTACTGTTGTAAATGGTTGTTTGTCATGCGTGTTTCTATTATTATAAGTGTGATTTTATAAAATAGATATAATTTTTTATAGGGGGTGGAATTGAGCACAATGGGATCCTAGTTATCTAGGTGGGTAGACTAGGTCTAGTATATTAGGTGAATTAGTCAGTCTGATGATTGGTCTCTTTAATAAGGATATACATAACAACACTAACTAAACATTCATGTTCTAGGGATTGGAGGCTCAAATAGGACCTTCATGTCTAAGAGATGTGATCACCAAGAGTACAAGGATCCTAGGACCCTAGTAACCCTAATACCTTAGAGATTTTCTATAGTGCTCATACTATTATTACCATTATCTTGTCACATTTACTATCTCTTTTATTTCAAAGAATGTTTTATTTAAATTGTATCATCCTTTTTCTTAAAAAATAACATGTTAATGTTTATCATAATGTCATTAAATGGAATCTATTTTTGTTGTGTCCTACTAGGTGTGTTGGCTCACAACTTATATACACCCTCAAGTTTATGTAGACCTTATTATGTTTTACCCAGTTAAAGGAAAGGTTCCCTTGGTGGTGATGGAGGATATATGTGCTAGTAGTCCCCCTTTTGGTGACTTTTATTGGTTTTGGAATGGGGATGTTGACCCTCATGTTTCATGGAGACTTGGTTGTATTGTTGGTTCCCTTACCTTTTTTGTTATTTTTATTTTGGTTGAAATTTTTAAATGCTTATCCCCTATTGCAATGTTATCTTTTGGTCTATTATATTGTGAAATTTGGTTATGATATGTTGTTTGATTATTATGAAATATTTATGGTTTTTTACATGAAAAAAACATTCCCAATGGTGTTTCTCAATGCCTAGGAACTAGTTACAACCCATGGGGATTGGTAATTCCCTTTGGACCTTCCCACGAGTTGGGTCAGGTGTCAAGTGGGATGGAAACCTGGCCTAGTTCATGACAAGAAGTATACACCATAGTATGGTTATCTAAATCCTTTCTGTACCATGTCCATGGGAGGTTGCAACGTGGTATGTTTTTTTTATAGTCTTAAATTCCATGAGCCCCATTTTATATTCTTTTTTCTCCTACACAACTCTCATTTGAAATCATGATTCTTTAAGGCTTACAAGAGTCATTTTAACTCCTCCAAACTCCCTTCTTCTCAGATAGAAGCTCCAGTGGATGTGTTGTGTTTCTCTCTGATAAGGGGATCTCTCATCGATTGGAAATTCTCTATCTCCTCTTATATCCTCCTTATAGAGTGATAGATCATCATCTTTTTAGTGAATCTAATATTCTTTTTTATGAATCTTGATTATAGGTTAGACTACTTGATCTCCTTATAAGGAAGTGGTTCTCTTATACTGTATTTGGAAGTCTTATTTTGTGTACTTGAACCATAAATACTAATATTTGAGATTCAAATAGGATGAAGATGAATAAAGAATGTATGGATGCTAATTGTTTAACAATAGAGTATGAGAATAGAGTGAAAGAGTTCATCAAGTTTGTAAAAGATCACTCAAAGGATCCTTCTCAAATCCTTTGTCTGTGTTTACGTTGTTGTTATTCAAGACTACTTACTCCAGAGGAGTTGGAAGAACATTTGATATGTCACAGAATAGATCGGAGTTAAAAATGTTGCAATAAACACGGAGAAAAATAAAATGTAACTACTGGCTAGGATAAAACTGCGTTTTATGGATCGTCAGATATGAATACAAATATGTATAATGAAGAATACTGTATGGAGGATGTGATTACAGATGTCAATGATGATGAAGATCGTATTAAGGAAATGAAAAAGACAATTCAAGATGAACTCCGTGATTTCCCAAAATTGTTTTATAAGTTAAAGAGTTGTGAAAAGACGCCATTGTATGCTGCTTACACTAAGTATACAACATTGTTAGTTGTACTGAAGTTGTATAAATTGAAAGCAAGCAACAGATGGAGTGATGTCAGTTTTACGGAAAAACTTGCTCTCTTGAATGACATGATCCCGGAAGATAATGAGCTCCCAAGCTGGACATATGAAGCTAGACGAATGATACGCTCGATGGGAATGATTTCTAAAAGAATACATGCCTGACCGAAAGATTGTATATTGTTTCGCAAGGAGAACAAATCACTTATAAAATTCTTAAAGTGTGGTGCTTCTCGATACAAGAAAGATAAATCTAATCCTATGAAATTTGTATGGTACTTTCCAATCATTCCAAGGTTTAGGCGTCTATATGGAAGTAAAGAAACTGCAAGACAATTTTCGTGGCATGTAGATAAAAGAAATAAACATCATCCGACCAACTCTCCTCAATGGAAGAAAATTGATCATGAGTATCCTGAATTTGGAAAAGAGCCGAGAAACCTTTGTCTTGCGTTATCTACAGATAGAGTGAATCCTTTTGGTTTTCAAACTAGCACTCATAGTACATGGCCTGTTATGTTGGTAAATTATAACTTACCACCCTGGTTATGCATGAAGTAGAAATTCATCATGTTATCTATGCTTATATCAGTACCAAAACAACCAGGTAACGATATTGATGTTTATCTGGATCCTTTGATCGAGGATTTGATGTTATTTTGGGACTCAGGTGTAATGTTGTATGATGCTTATAAAAGTGAATACTTCACGTTGAGAGCGATGTTGTATGGGACAATAAATTATTTCCCTGGTTATGGAAATTTGTCAGGCTATAGCATTAAAGGAACTCAAGGGTGTCCTGTGTGCAAAGAAGATACAGAATCAATTAGGTTGAAACATTCATCGAAATATTTGTTTCTAGGACATCGTAGATTTCTACCTCGTCAGCATAAGTACCGATCTTGGACGACATCATTCAATGGAAGTTCAGAAAAATGCGCAACACCGTCTCCAATAATAGGTGATCAGCAATTTGAGAAAGTAAAAGATCTGAACACTGTTTTTGGTAAACCATTTTCGAAAAACCTTACGAAAATCGGTTGGAAAAAGAGATCAGTTTTTTTTTGAATTACCATACTGGAATTGTTTGTATGTCAGACATTTTCTTGATTTGATGCATGTGGAAAACAATTTATGTGACAGTGTTATCGGAACGTTTCTAAATGCCCCTAAAAAACCAAAGATGGAATTAAGGCAAGGTTGGACATGATTGACATGGGAATACGAGAAGATTTGGCTCCCGTAAAGGGTGAAAATTGAATGTATCTTCCTCCAGCTGCTTATACTCTTTCTAGGGCAGAGAGATATCAGTTTTGCAACTTATTCAATGATGTAAAGGTTCCAAAGGGGTACTCATCAAATATCAAGAACATTGTGCCAATGAATGATTTTATGTTAAAAGGTTTGAAATCACATGATTGCCATGTTTTGATGTAAGATCTAATTCATATAGCTTTACTTCAAATTTTTCCCAAGAATGTTCGTCATACGTTAACCAAACTTTATTTCTTTTTCAAAGCTATATGTAGCAAAGTTTTAGACCCAGGGAAATTTCCAGCTATGGAAAACGAAATTGTTATCATATTATGTGAATTAGAAATGTTCTTCCCACCAACATTCTTTGATATGATGGTTCATTTGATGATTCACTTGGTGAGAGAGATTCGACTTTGTGGTCCTGTGCACTATAGATGGATGTATCTTGTTGAACGGTATATGATGATTTTGAAAGGGTATGTCAAAAATATAATTCATCTAGAGGGTTGTATAGTGCAGCGATATATTGTTGAGGAAGCCATTGAATTTTGTACTGAATACCTATCTGATGTGGAAATCAATGGTCTCCCTAAATCTCATCACGTTGGATGCATTGAGGGTGAGGGAATTTCTGGAAGAGAAGTTGCGACAATCTGTATTATAGATCGGGAGAAGGATCATCTTTATGTTTTTCATAACAGTTGGGAGGTTTCTCCATATATTGAAACTCACAAAGAAATTCTTAGGCAGTTGAATCCATCGAGGGCTGAAAAATGGTTATTAGATACATATAATCACCAGTTTATAGGATGGTTTTAGGACCATATTTTTAACCAGTTGGATGAAAATCCAAATTCAATTTCAGAATGACTTCGATGGCTAGCTGCTGGACCAAGTGTGTATGTATTATCTTACAGTGGTTATGTAATTAATGGTTATACATTCTATACAGATGAACATGATGAAGATAGTACCATGAAAAATAGTGGAGTTACACTAGTGGCTGACGTGATGCATGTTTCTAGTAGTAAGGACAGAAATCCAATTTATGAAAATATGTCATACATTGGAATTATAAAACTGATATGGGAGTTGGATTATACGACATTCCAATTGACACTTTTTCAATGAAAATGGATTGATAATGATAGTGGTGTTAAAATAACTGAATGGGGATTTGTGAAAGTTTATTTTAGTAAATAAGGGTACAAAGATGAAGAGTTTATAATGGTATCACAAGTGGTACAAGTTTTTTATGTTCCAGATCCCGCAAACCGAAAGTGGTCGATTGTTCCGTTATCGTCCAAAACTATTTAAGGTTCCGATGAAAATTCAGTTGAGGACGATCCTTTTAGTGGTACGTCGCAATCATTTCAGAGCGGTCCTAATGCAGATGATGTTTTGTATGTTAGAGGAGGCCACAATAAAGGGATTTGGATAGTCAATAGAGGTGTCAAATCCCTTCAACCTTTGAAAAAAATAAATAGAGTTCAGTAAACAGGTTATATTTTGTTTGTAATATAGATCTTGTTATCTCATGTTATTATCTTATCATTACTGAATTTATGTAATCTAAATTAACTATTCAACCACTTTTGCAGATAATGACTTCTACAAATTCTGGTGCTCCTAACCTTGAGGCTAAACAAATCTCTCAACTTGTTGTTGTTGCGGCTGCTGCTGCTCCTGCAGCTCATGTTGCTGCTGCTGTTGCTCCTGTTGCAGCTCCTGTTGCTCTGGCTGCTCCTCCTGCTGCAGTTCCTGCTGCTCTTGTTGCTCCTGCTATGGCTTATGCTGCGGCTCCTGCTGCTCCTCCTACTACGGCTCCTGCTTCTCTTGCTGCCCCTGCTGCTCTTGCTGCTCCTGCTGCGGCTGCTGCTGGTGCTGCTGCTGGGGTTCCTGCTGCTCTTAGTGTTGAGGTTCAACAACCATCAGCACATGTCGTTGATACCATTAAATATGAACATATAGATGATGTTGATATCGATGAAATGGTCGAGAATGAAGGACTGACGTCACAGAAAACACAGTTGTGTCATAGTTTGACGATGTTAGACAAAATTCTTAAGGCGAAAAGCAAAGGCATCAAATTTGAAGTTGGATGGAATGCACGAGGCACTCGGCAACGCATGCCGATTGACATAGATTCATGACACCATGTTGTGTCCGGGCTGAAGGTTGTGATCTGGGAAGAAATTACGGTAACATTATGAATTTATTTCTTCAATTTACTAGCAAATAAAATAATGAAACAATGTCTTACTCTTCTCAATCTCTTGCAGAGTACATTTATAGTAGACAATTCACACAAGGATTATGTACTAAGGATTTCAGGAAAGATTCATCTAGGTTTTCACACTATTTTAACAAGATGTCACCTGAAATATTCTAAAGGTAAAATAAACCTGCACCCACCCATTGTCTACGCTCACCCGATATCCCAAGAAGCATGGGATGAATTAATTGGCCATTGTGGGGATGAGAAGTTTCAGGTACATTTTGGGTGATAATACGTTGTTTGAGGATACCTGTATTCATCACTTTGATTTTCAATATTTCATTTATGAAACAGAAACTCTGTACTGAAAATAAGGAACTTGAATCAAAACCAACATACCCCTATCGTAAAGCAAGGATGGGGTACGCTTCGTTAGAAAAGAAAATGGTACGTATTTCAAATTTACAGTAACATTGTTAGGTGCCAATAAACAACATCATAATTATCTTTCTATGTTTATATGTATATTGATGAGTCTAAAACCAAATACACTTCCATCCCACGTCATGTGCTATGGAAGGAGGCACATGTGAACAAAAAAGGGAAGTTTGTAGATGAGAACACACAGAAAGTGTGGGAAATATGTGTAAGTATGACACGACGATAAAAATATTTGTTTAAAATTGATATTACTTAAAAATAATTAGTTATTTTCCTATATCCGACAGTCACAGGAATCAGCTACTCCTCTAGCTGATACAGACCTATTATTAACGGCTTTGAAGAAGCTAGAAAAATACGGTCGTGTCAGAGGTGCAGGGTTTGGGGTGACACCCTGAGTATATTTTGAGAAGAATAAAAAATGAATGATATAGATGAAAAATTGGAACAAATGAGCGAAAAAATAGAAACACTTGAAGAATTATTGCAATGGCAGGGAGAGTTGCTAGCAGCTTTTATGGGTGGGAAGAAAAAGGAAGACACAACTCAAGAACAACCAGCGCGTGAACATCCCGCCCCACCCCCCACCAGCTATGAGGAGAGCCATTCACCTCAAAGAACTGTCTTAGCCATGGTAATCAATATTCTAATAATTGTTCCCATGAAATGTGAATCAGGCAAACACTAATAAGTTTTCTGTACTGATCTTATACAGGGTGATAATGATTGTGATTTATATCTGTCAACACCAACCTATCACCTTGTAGCGAGGGCTACAGTGTTCAATATCCCAGATGCCACACTGCATAATAGACCACTTCCAAAAGATCATCTGAAAGTAACAATTACTATATCTCATGAGCCAAATGAAGAGCTACCTATTCCACTTGATGATGATGATATTTATACAGTCAGAAAGGCTATTGGGACATTCATTTCATGGCCATCACAACTTGTAAGAGTACATGCAGACAAATAGGTATTTATTTCCTTTTTTTCAAGCTAAACCCTTAATAATTAATCAAAAAGCGTTTGAACCAATGATTGTTGTTATAGACGGAGAAAGGGAAAGGGGTGAAAAACGTCAGCTCAAAACCATCTAAAGGATCGACCAACTGATCCCAAGGAGATACTGAAAGCACAATAACACCACCTGTTATCTATCTAGATTTTCTAGCATTGAAGACTCATATAGATACGAAGCTAAAAGATGGTAATAGTCATATAGTGGTTTTTGAAGAGAATATATACATAGAGGAAAGTCAAGATTTCTTTGCTGCTGAAAATGTAAATGAAATCCTTGAAAATGGTTGGATAGGTGTCACCGTTGTAAATGTATATATGAGGTATGTTTCCATGAATTTATTTTCTAAAAGCTGATCTAATGTGAAAATTATGACTAAATGCATTTTATATTGTTGACAGATGCATTTATGAAAAACAGTTAAAGTAATTTTCCCATGAGCCAAGATTTGGACTCGTTAGTCCTCATATCACATCAACACACCTAACAAAAATAGAGCCATCAAAAAGGGATGTAATAGTGAACAACTTGCTGAAAACATTTGAAAGCAAGATTACAGATGACAGACTTTTCCTAATACCAACCATGCAGGGGTAATACTCTACGATTAAATCATATCAATTATACTTTCACTTATTTTATTACTTATTCCTTTTTGTGTTTTTAGGAAACATTGGTTGCTAATTGCGGTGAACTTGGATACTCCGAAGATTTATTTTCTTGATTCAAAGTAAGGATATCCATCAAACTGACCACACGTGATGGATTTTGTGAATCTGTAAGACACTACATCTTACGTTTTAGGTATAAACATCAAGTAATATAATTTATATTATCTTTTACTGAGTATTCTGTTATGATAGGGCGGTATATCATTATCGTCTAAAAAATAAATGAGGATAGGGGCTAAGCATAAGGAGGCGAGCAATTACTACGTCTGGACAAATATCGGGGTATATTTAATAAAATTTCACTATCCAAACACATCTCAACACAAGTTACTTATTCTCCTAATTATCAATTTTTTTGTTGTGTCCAAAACAAACAAACGATAATGATTGTGGTTATTATGTTTGTAAATTTATGAAAGATATCGTTTTTCATCAGCAAGCTAGCATCCCTAAAGAGGTATTTTCAAGAACAACTACTAGATCGTTTAATTTATTTATTAATTCTTTATTTTTATATTTTGAAGTACTACTCTGACTACCGAAAAGCCTCATACTCACAATACGATATAGATGTGTTCAGAAACAAGTGGGCCTCATACCTAATGGAAGATTGTACACAAATACAATGAATATCTGACTTGGGGACATGTACAATTTGTTGTCATTTTTGAGAGGGGTTAAGGGGATCAAAAGATGAAACATTGTTTTATGTAAATGTTCGTAGGAAATTTTTAATTTTTATTAAATAAAAAATCCTTTCTCTAATGAGTAATTTTCCCATTTTAATAGATGATATGCACCATCAACATGCAAGAATGCTGAACCACTCGAAGGGTCTCTATTTTGTTTAAAATGGACATGATTTTAAGTGAAAACAACATCTGACCTACAGAAATGTGACCAAACGCATTAGGATTGTGTTGATACTTTAGGATAATGATCCACGGGTCCTTGGTGACATTTAAGAGTCAACCCCGCCTCAATCCAAGGCACAGTGTGGCCGGTACCACTCAAAGGGTCTCTCTTTTGTTTAAAATGGACACGATTTTAAGTGAAAACAACAACTGACCTATGGAAATCTGACCAGATGCATTCGGATTGTGTTTATACTTTATTATAACGATACATGGATCCTTTTTGATGTGTAAGAGTCAACCCCTCCTCAATCTGAGGCACGGTGTGACTGCTATCACTCAAAGGGTCTCTCTTTTGTTTAAAATGGACACAATTTTAATTGAAAACAACAACTGACCTACGAAAATCTGACCAAATGCATTTGTATTTCCTTGATCTTTTATAAGAATGATCCACTAGTCCTTTTTGACATGTAATACTCAACCCTGCCTCAATCCGAGGCACGGTGTGGCCGGTACCACTCAAGGGGGCTCTATTTGGTTTAAAATGGACACGATTTTAAGTGAAAACAACTGACCTGTGGAAATCTAACCAAACGCATTCAGATTATGTTTATCCATTATAAGAACAATACAAGGGTACTTGGTGATGTGTAAAAGTAAACCTCGCCTCAATCCGAGGCACGGTGTGGCCGGTACCACTCAAAGGGTCTCTATTTTGTTTAAAATGGACATGATTTTAAGTGAAAACAACAACTCACCTATAGAAATCTGACCAAACGCATTCGGATTGTGTTGATCCTTTAGAAAAACGACCCAAGGGTCCTTGGTGACATGTACGAGTCAATTACGCCTCAATCTGAGGCACGTTTTGGCCGGTAACACTCAAAGGGTCTCTCTTTTGTTTAAAATGGACACGATTTTAAGTGAAAAAAAACTGGCCTACATAAATCCATCCAAACGCATTCAGATTGTGTAGATCATTTAGGAGAACGATCCAAGGGTCCTTTGTGACATGTAAGAGTCAACCCTGCCTCAATCTGAGGCATGGTGTGACCGGTAAAACTCAAAGGGTCTCTCTTTTGTTTAAAATAGACACAATTTTAAGTGAAAACAACAACTGACCTACGAAAATCTGACCAAACACATTCTGATAGTGTTTATCCTTTAGGAGAACGATCCAAGGGTCCTTTGTGATGTGTAAAATTCATCCCCGCCTCAATATAAGGCATGGTGTGACCACTATCACTCAAAGGGTCTCTCTTTTGTTTAAAATGGACACGATTTTAATTGAAAACAACAACTGACCTATGAAATTCCAACCAAACGCATTTGGATTGCCTTGATATTTTATAAGAATTATCCAAGGGTAATTGGTGATGTGTATGAGTCAACCTCACCTCAATATGAGGCATGGTGTGACCGGTACCACTGAAAGAGTCTCTATTTTGTTTAAAATGGACACGATTTTAAGTGAAAACAACAATTGACCTACAGAAATCCGAACAAATGCATTTTTATTGTGTTTAACCTTTCGAAGAATGATCCAAGGGTCCTTTGTGACATGTAAGAGTCAACCCTGCCTCAATCTGAGGCATGATGTGACTGGTACCACTCAAAGGGTCTCTCTTTTGTTTAAAATAGACACGATTTTAATTGAAAACAATAACTGACCTACGGAAATCCATCCAAACGCATTAGGATTGTGTTGATCATTTAGGAGAACAATCCATGGGTCCTTTGTAACGTTTATGAGTCATCCCCTCCTCAATCCGAGTCACGGTGTGACCACTATCAATCAAAGGGTCTCTCTTTTGTTTAAAATGGACACAATTTTAATTGAAAACAACAACTGACCTATGAAATTCCAACCAAACGCATTAATATTTCCTTGATATTTTATAATAACTATAAACTAGTCCTTTTTGACATGTACGGGTCATCCCCGCCTCAATCCGAGGCACGGTGTGGCCTGTACCACTCAAAGGGTCTCTCTTTTGTTTAAAATGGACACGATTTTAAGTGAAAACAACAACTGACCTACGAAAATCCAACCAAATGAATTTGGATTGTGTTAATCCTTTAGTAGAACGATCCATGGATCCTTTTTGATGTGTAAGAGTCAACTCCGCATCAATCCGAGGCACGGTGTGACCAGTACCACTCAAAGGGTCTCTCTTTTGTTTAAAATAGACATGATTTTAAGTGAAAACAACAACTGACCTACGGAAATCCGACCAAACGCATTCGGATTGTGTTGATCCTTTAGGAGAAAGATCCAAATGTCCTTTGTGACATTTATTAGTCATCCCCGCCTCAATCCGAGGCACAGTGTGACCGCTAACACTCAAAGGGTCTCTATTTTGTTTAAAATGGACACGATTTTAATTGAAAACAACAACTGACCTATGAAATTCTGACCAAACACATTCAAATTGACTTTATCTTTTATAAGAACGATCCAATGGTCCTTTATAACATGTATGAGTCAACCCCGCCTCAATCCGAGGCATGGTGTGGCCTGTACCACTGAAATGGTCTCTATTTGGTTTAAAATGGACACGATTTTAAGTGAAAACAACAACTGACCTACGGAAATTCAACCAAATGCATTCAGATTTTGTTGATCCTTTAGAATAACAATAAAAGGGTCTTTAGTGATGTGTAAGAGTCAACCTCGTCTCAATCCGAGGAATGGTGTGGCTGGTACCACTCAAAGGGTCTCTATTTTGTTTAAAATGGACACGATTTTAAGTGAAAACAACAACTGACCTACGGAAATCCAACCAAACGCATTCGGATTGTGCTGATCCTTTAGGAGAATGGTCCAAGAGTAATTTTTGATGTGTAAGAGTCAACCCCACCTCAATCCGAGGTACGGTGTGACCGGTACCACTCAAAGGGTCTCTCTTTTGTTTAAAATAGACACGATTTTAAGTGAAAACAAAAACTGACCAACGGAAATATGACCAAACGCATTAGGATTATGTTGATACTTTAGGAGAAAAATCCATGAGTCCTTTTTATGAGTATGAGTCATACCTGCCTCAATAAGAGGCATGGTGTGACCGTTATCACTCAAAGGGTCTCTCTTTTGTTTAAAATGGACATGATTTTAATTGAAAACAACAACTGACCTATGAAATTCCGACAAAACGCATTATGATTGCCTTTATATTTAATAATAATGATCCAATGGTCTTTGTGACGTGTAAGAGTCAACCCCTTCTCAATCCGAGGCACGGTGTGGCCGGTACCACTCAAAGGGTCTCTCTTTTGTTTAAAATGGACACGGTTTTAAGTGAAAACAACAACTGACCTACGGAAATTTGACCAAACGCATTTGGATTCTATTTATACTTTAGAAGAATGATAAAAGGGTCCTTGGTGATGTGTATGAGTCAACCTCACCTCAATCTGAGTCACATTGTGGCCGGTACCACTCAAAGGGTCTCTATTTTGTTTAAAATGGACAAGATTCTAAGTGAAAACAACAACTGACCTACGGAAATCTTACAAACGCATTTGGATTGTGTTGATCCTTTAGGATAACAATCCATGGGTCCTTTTTGACGTTTATGAGTCAACCCCACCTCAATACGAGGCACGGTGTGGCCGATACCACTCAAAGGGTCTCTCTTTTGTTTAAAATGGACGTGATTTTAAGTGAAAACAACAACTGAACAATGGAAATCCAACCAAACGCATTTGTATTGTGTTGATATTTTAGTAGAATTATCCACGGGTACTTTGTAACGTGTATGAGTCATCCCCGCCTCAATCTGAGTCACGGTGTGACCGCTATCACTCGAAGGGTCTCTCTTTTGTTTAAAATAAACACAATTTTAATTAAAAACAACAACTGACCTACGAAAATCCAACCAAACACATTAGGATTGCCTTGATCTTTTATAAGAATGATACAATGGTCCTTTTTGACGTGTAAGAGTCAACCCCGCCTCAATCCGAGGCATGGTGTGGCCAGTACCACTCAAAGGGTCTCTCTTTTGTTTAAAATGGACACCATTTTAAGTGAACAACAACTGACCTACGGAAATTTGACCAAATGCATTTGGATTCTATTGATCATTTAGAATAATGATCCAAGGTAACTTGGTGACATGTAAGAGTCAACCTCTCCTTAATCCAAGGAATGGTGTGGCCGGTACCACTCAAAGGGTCTCTATTTTGTTTAAAATGGACACGATTTTAAGTGAAAACAACAACCGACCTACGAAAATCCGAACAAATGCATTCGGATTGTGTTGATCCTTTAGGATAACGATCCACGGGTCCTTTTTATTGTGTAAGAGTCAACCCCACCTCAATCCGAGGCACGGTGTGGCCGGTACCAGTCAAAGGGTCTCTCTTTTGTTTAAAATGGACATGATTTTAAGTGAAAACAACAACTGGCCTTTGTAAATCTAACCAAACGCATTCGTATTGTGTTGATCCTTTAGGAGAAAAATACATGGGTCCTTTGTGATGTGTAAGAGGCAAACCCGCCTCAATCCGAGGCATGGTGTGACCGCTATCACTCAAAGGGTCTCTCTTTTGTTTAAAATAGACACAATTTTAATTGAAAACAACAACTGACCTACGAAAATATGACCAAACACATTCGGATTGTGTTGATCCTTTAGGATAACGATCCACGGGTCCTTGGGGATGTGTAAGAGTCAAATCTGCCTCAATCCAAGGCATAGTGTGGCCGGTACCAGTCAAAGGTTCTATCTTTTGTTTAAAATGGACATGATTTTAAGTGAAAACAACAACTGACCTACGAAAATTTGACCAAACGCATTCTCATTGTGTTGATCCTTTAGGAGAACGATCCAATGGTCCTTTGTGAAGTTAATGAGTCATTCCCGCCTAAATCCGAGGCACTTTGTGGCCGATATCACTCAAAGGGTCTCTCTTTTGTTTAAAATTGACACAATTATAATTGAAAACAACAACTGGCCTATGAAAATCTGACCAAATGCATTCGGATTGCCTTTATATTTTATAAGAACGATCCACGTGTCCTCGGTGACGTGTAAGATTCCACCCCGCCTCAATTCGAGGCACGGTGTGGCCGGTACCACTCAAAGGGTCTCTCTTTTGTTTAAAATGGACACGATTTTAAGTGAAAACAACAACTGACCTACAGAAATCCAACAAAACGCATTAGGATTGTGTTGATCCTTTAGGAGAACAATACAAGGGGCCTTTGTGACATGTAAGATTCATCCCCAACTCAATCTGAGACACGGTGTGACCACTATCACTCAAAGGGTCTCTCTTTTGCTAAAAATGGACACAATTTTAATTGAAAACAACAACTGACCTATTAAAATATGACCAAACGCATTCAGATTGCCTTGATCTTTTATAAGAATGATCTACGAGTCCTTGGTGATGTGTAAGAGTCAACCCTGCCTCAATCCGAGGTATGGTGTGGTCGGTACCACTCAAAGGTTCTCTCTTTTGTTTAAAATGGACACAATTTTAAGTGAAAACAACAACTGACCACCCCCTCGACCGCCTCCACCCCCTGGAAAGCCCCCCTTGACACCAATCCACCCTCTGGACTGCCCCCACCCCCTGGACACCAATCTACCCTTTGTACACCCCCCCACCCCTCTGGACACCCCCACCCCCTGTAAATCCCCCCCGACACCTTGGACACCAGCCCACCCCCTGGAAATCCCCCCCGGACACCAATCCACCCTTTGGACTGCCCCCACCCCCTGGACACCAATCCACCCCCTGGACACCCCCACCTCTCTGGACACCCCCACCCCCTGTAAAGCCCCCGTGACACCTTGGACACCATCCCACCCCCTGGAAAGCCCCCCGGACACCCCCTACCCCCCCTTGGACAGCCACCCCAAACCCTTGAACAGCCCCCCAACCCCCTGAATTTTGAATTGAATTCTTTAGGTACTTAATTAACTTATGAATTGTGTGTTAATGGTGTACAGGTATACTTGTTGTATTGGTATAATTGTTCTAATTAGATTATGATTTATGAGTTAATTTTGTATGGGTATACTTGCTTTAATTAGCTTATTGATATGCTGATTTTTTTTACAGGTGTTCGGGTGTGCTACTGCAGATATTTTCATAGCAGTAGAGAGGGCATTTATCAGCAATTTTTTAGCGCTGATAAATTTTGATTTTATCAGCGCTAAAAAAGCACTGATAAAACATTCATTTATCAGCACTCTTTTAGTGATGATAAAGTCTACCTTTATCAGCACGTGTTTAGCGCTGATAAAGGGGTGTTTTATCATCGTCACACTTTACAGTGGTTTTAATGCCTGTTTTTAGCACTATTAATGCCCGTATTTGTAGTAGTGATGGTAATTTCCTTAATGGGACAGGTAAATGCTTCAAGTGTGGGAGAGATGGCCACCAAGATCATGAATGTCAAAGAGACACGAGGTTTCTGGAAAATGGGGTGAATTGAAATTCGATCACCACCTACGGTTCAATGCTTCAACTACAGGGAGAAAGAGTGCTATGAAATCTAGTGCACTAAACCTTGAGTCCATATGGATAATCAGCTTCAATATCCACCGAAGCCGAAGGTGAAAGGGAAATGTATTCCATCACTACTATAGAGGTGGAGCTTCAAAATTATGTGGTGACATGTACACTGCTTATCCATTCAAGAATATAAAATTTTCTACTTGATTATAGTTATTTTCATTGTTTCATATCTTGCATGTTTTGTAGAAAAATTTAAGGCCCACCTCAAAATATGAATGTTGAGTTATCTTTGAGAATAGAAAATAGGGAAATTATTACATCCAATGTATATAAATACTCCCCAGTTAATTTTTTTAGACTGAACCACCCATAAAATCTTTTATTAATTCTTTTGTTGGAGTTTAATACTATATTAGGAATGGATTTTCTTTCTTTATAAAAAATCAACTTCAACTGTTGGTAAAGGGAGATCACTTTTCACATCCTGGGGAATCCTCCAATTCTATACAAGTGGGAGGAGGAGGATGAATCCTCATTTGATCCATCGTCTCAAGTGTGGTTATTATTTCTTTATGATTATTCATATCTTCTTCAAATTATTGAGACAAAGTAGAAAATAACACTCAAATATGTTCCCATTTTAAGGGACTACACTGATGTGATCCTTGAATAAATTCCTCATCTTCCTAATGACTAAGAGGTTTAGTTCTCAATTGAACTTATTCTCAAATCTCTACCTATATACAAAATTCCTTAGAGAATAGTCACCATTGAGTTGGAGGAACTGAAAAGTAGTTTCAAGATAATCTGGAGAATGGTTTTATATGCCAGAGTGCTTCACCAAGGGGTGAACCAGTGATCTTCGTTAAGATGAAGGAATGATTAATGAGCCTCTACATTGATTATCATGATCTCATAAAAATCATGATAATGTAAAATTACCATGTTCCATGGATAGATGAATTGTTCAATCAGCTTCATGGGGCCAATAATTTCACTATGACGCATATTCGGTCAGGATATCACCACATATAGGGGAGGAATGAAGATATTCCCAAGATTTCCTTTAAAGTAAGTAATGGATACTATGAGTTCATAGTGATTCCCTTTAGACTCACTAATTATCCAACAATATTCATGAAATTAATGAAGAGAGTCTTTGGATATTACCTCAAAAAAATTGTTGTAGTATTTATTGATGATATTATGATATACTCCAAGAGTAAGGGTAACTTTAAGAGCATTTCAATACTGTGCTAAAGAATTTTTTATGGGAGAAACTTTATGAATATTAAAGTAAATGTGTGTTCTGGATGGAGGAAGTATCTTTCTTAGGGAACGTCATCGCCATTAAAGGAATATATGTACACCCTTCCATCACAAAGTAACTTGAAGAGTGACCTAGGACAACATCTATAATAGAGATCCTTCGTTTCCTTGGCCAAGATGGGTATTAATATAAATTTATAAAGAAATTATCACAATTGAAAACCCACTAACCAAGATGACATAGAAGAGGGAAATATTTGTCTGGACGAATGAAGGTGAAGTACATTTCAAGGAGTTGAAAAGAGGATTATCACTACAACATTACTCACACTTCTGACAAGTGGGAAACTCTTTATGGTAAACAACGATTCTTCAAAAAAGGGCCTAGGCTGTTTAATGATGGAAAATGATAAATTTTTTGTAATAGTCGGCTCCCTAGACCCAATTATATAGTACATTTAGATTACCATTTCATGTATACGGTTAGTTATTCATGATGTTTACTTAAAATTATAGAGTATACATTTATACAAACACCATCAAATGGTAATGTCCATATATTAAGTGTCATATAAAAAGGTTATAGAAGATCCCATTCTACAGTAAGAACCTAGATATGCAATGAAATTAATATTAAATAAAGGTTATATAGTCTAGAAGCATCTTACTAATTGGACATAGTAGATGTATGATTATCAGGTGTTCGAGCCTTATAAGAATTGAGACTTCTTCTCATGATATTCACACCTAGAGAACTCTATTAGCGAGATCATGAGGACAGACCTGCAAATAAGACACCACATGTTTTGGGTTTCATTGGTAGTTCTTATCTATGGACATTTGTATTGGTCTCCAAAATCGAGATCATTACAAGTTTGTGCCATTAGATTTCATAATATGTTGTAAGGTGAAAATCATCATAATGAAATTATGGTGAGGTAGTTTGGTTTGGGTACATGCTTGGTGGTATGGCATTGGTTGAATGATCAAGAAAGAATTTCTCACTTCCAAGTTAAGGAAGTAATATATCTCATGCCTAGTTGACTATGATGGCAGTACCTTCATATGTCTTTTTCCAAATTAGTAAAAATGTAAATCCATCCAGTTATATCAACAAATAATAAAGCAAGAAAAGGATAATGACACAAGTATTCACCCTGATTTATGAGATATCAAGGACAAATAGATTATATTACATATACATGTTCGTCGGTTGATTTTCATTATTATAACAATCCTTATTTCTTTAGGATCCTTGATGGGTTGCTAAACTCTACTCTTGGTCTTTGTATTTAATTTACTACTATAGAGAAAAGGTCCTAGAGGGTCACACACAATACCGTATTCAAGAATCTTCTTAATTCAGTTGAATATGTATACTAGACATGGTGGTTCCCACCACGGTGTTTGACTGTTTTCCAAATTAACGATCACCAATAAATAAATAAATTCAACATTATTCTAGTTATGAATAATTAAGTTGATTTTATTTAATGTATTTAAAGGATAAGTAAATATGAGAAAATATTAATCGATTGAATGTTATTTTAATATTCAAGGTTCGTTTAATATTAATCTGTAATTTTTAGTCGAGTTAATTACTTAGTTTTATCATAAAGGATAATTTAATATATTACAAGTATGTGGTAAAATAAATAATAAATAATATTAATTCATTTTATTTCATCATATTTATTTATTTAGTGGATGTTAAATATATGGGGGCTAGAAAACCCATCTAGGTATTTTCACCATCCACTAAAAATAAGTGAACATATGCTCTATCTCAATACTATCGATGGTGAATTATCCAGAGCCTCTCTCGGATCCTACTTCCTAGAGAGAGAAGCTCATGATCTAGGTGATCAAAATTATTTCTTCATCATGTATCTAAGGTACTTCAACGCGGTGATCATTTGGGAGTTGAAGTCATCATTGGATATCTTCACTAGCACACGAAATTCAATGATCAAAGGTCCATAGGATTTTTGAAGCATGCATGTATGATCTAGATGGATCCTACTATGGATCCTTCATGCAACGATCACCAAAGATGGTTTCCTATTGACCAAAACTTCAGATCCAAATATGTATGTTTTTTATTTATGTTTATGTTCTCTTTTAATTTACGTGATATCCTTAGACTACATCGGGGCTCATAGAATTAGGTACGTTATGTTCTGTCACTCCAACGATGAAAAAATTTAAAATACTCGACCCACCAGATTCTACTGATAACCTCGATACCTTCAACTAGTATCATAGGGATCATATAAATTTTATGATCCAAAAAAATTAAGTATAGGATTTATTTTTGGCCCCAATGTCGTTGACGTTAAGTCAATCCGATATCGTATGGTCAGGTTACGGTCATTCTATGTTTTTAATATGGATTGATTTCATTGTTTAAATGGTATTAAAATTATTAAAATGATCATTTTGTTTTAAGATGAAACCATTTTTTCTAGCCAGAACATTTTTTAAAGGTCAGGTTCATTCCACTATTTTGGAAAAATTATAATCATATAATAATTATTTTATTATAATAATTATAATATTATTATATTATAATATTATAATATCATAATATTATAATAAGTGTTTTTATAATATTTCTAATTTTATTTTTAAAAGTCTAATACCATAGACTAATGTTTTCTTTAGAAGAAATAAAACCATGGGTCTAGAATTCTTTGCATACAATGGCCATGTGGAATTTCTAGGCGGGTGAAGAATCTTCAAAAGTATTTATAAAAAACACACTAAAGTGTTTATTTTAAAAAATATGGATATATTCCAAATCATATAATGTGAAGAAGAACCATTTTTTCGGCCGAACAGGTAATCTCTTGCTCCACACTCCTCCCATTGTGGTAGTCTGGCGCCTCCACCTCTCAGGCCGACGTATGTTGGCCTCCACATCCACCCTCTACCATCTTCTATAGAATAACCCCATCCAGAACCGTTGTCTACCCATATTCCAGTGATCCTACCCTTTCTTGACCAATGGCCTATAGCAATATTTCTACCTCCTCCTAATACCTGGTAAACCATGAGACACATTCTCGCCGTGCTCCTTTCCGCGAGCTCTGTACCCCAAGAACCACCCACTAGCTTGGTTCAAACCCTCTCTCTATCTACCTTACCTGGACCAAGGAGGCCGACGACCTAATCTAGATCTCACATCGACCATTCACCGACATCGGCTTCCCCTCCAGCATGTCCTACCGGTCAGTCTTCTTCCACAGCTCCCTAGACTTTTATTGGATCATCCACCCTCAGCCAGATCCACGATTTCCTCCTCCGAGCGGCATGAATAGCCCAAATATCCTTCACTGGAGCCCTCCCTATGTTACCCGATCCCATAGTAAGGGCCAGAACAGGAGTTTTTTTTTACATTTTTTCAAAAAAATAATTTTAAAAATATGACCAGGTTAAAAATATTTTTTTTTACATCCCAAAGGCGGCACACCATGTGCCACCTTTGGGGAATTTCAGCACTGAAGAAAGGCGTCACCTGGTGTGCCACCTTTTGCCTTAATTAAATAACAAAGGTGGCACACCAGGTGCCGCCTTTGGACAAAAAAGATCAGTAAAAATTTTAATTTTAACTTAGCCCTTCTAACTTTGTCGTAGCATTCAGATGCATTCCAGCAATGAAAACCTCAACCATCTTCTGTGCTTTACACAAAATAGAAACTTCTTTGCGATTTTGTCATGCCCCTGAGTATAAATCAACCTAAAAATCTCTAGATAATTTTTCTTGGTAAGGTGAGATGAGAAGGGAGGTATTATACCATCAGAAAGAGAGATTCTAGAAATGTGCAATGTTATGACAAACCTTTAGATGAAATGTGTCAGTTCCCCACTAGATGTGCATGTTCCTCCAAAATTTTCAGGCTGGAGATAATCCACCTTGAGTTCCACATAGCCTTATGTCTTACATGGATTAATTTCAAACACTTCATCCCATTTTTTTACTTTATGGGGAAGTAAAACCTCATTCCTGTGAATATGCACATTACCATGGACATATACAATCAGCATTTTTCAAGAAAAACTACTAATCTCATGTTCACTGAAATACCCCTTAACGTAAGAATGATACAAATAGTGTAAGTACCCAATAGAAAGCTTCCAATCCATTTTGACTGGGCTATGTGGAATCGTTGGTGTTTTCATCTGATTAATAATTTAAAAGGTTTCAAAAGCACCTTTCCGAAACTCAAAAATATTTCAAGTAAGTGACTTTGAAAGCCTATAAAATATAAACTATAAGATCTATTGAAATGAAACTTAAAACATGGATTAAACATATAATAAGTAATTGGAAATAAAAACCATTTCCTAAAAATTGTTCATGAAATACAATTATAAGCTTTCAAAAACACTTCTTGCAACTCAAAAATATTTCAGATATGAGACTCTAAAAGACTATAAAATATAAACATAAAGACTCATATAAATGAAACTTAGAACATAGATTAAACATATAAGAAGTAGTAGAAAAGTAATTAGTTAATTCTGGTGAGGGGGAAAACTGTTAGACCCCGGAATTGAAGGATAATGAGGATGACAAGGAAACATCAACCCCCACACCCACCCCTTCCACCCATTCAACCAACTTCGGTAACTCATATAGAAGTAGCTTTTCAAATAAATGAAATGTCACACCACCACAACTTCCTACATCCATATTAACCCCCCAATTCAGTTTCATTAAATTTGGACAGCCCCCATTTTTACCAAAGTCAAAGATGTACTATTAAACCACCACTTTCAACCCCCGCCTCAAAAATACAAAATGATTTGAGGGATGAGAAATGATTCGACACATTTTAAATCATTGGGTGCCTTTCAAAAATGAGCTCCTCATAACATTGGGTGCCTTTCAACCCTCAATTCAGTTTCATTGAGGAGATCCTTATTGAAATATTTTCAATCTGAGGCTAGTTTTTGTCTATCAACGAAGTACTTGACACAACAATAAAATGTCTCCTGAACTAGGGAAGTAATTGGTAACTTGTGAAGCCCCTTGAATACTCCATTTATACACTCCACAATGTTTGTGGTCATGTGTCTGTACCTCTTCCCCCCGTCATAGGCTAGTGTCCATTTCTCTTTTGGAATCTTCATCATATAATCATACACTTCTTGGTTAGCCTTGAGGATTTCTTCGTAACGCGCCTCAAACCTTCGTTGATCTGGCTCATATGCTACATAAATATGATCACAGGTCATATAAATTATATTTTTATTTACATTAAAATAGTAAACATCAATAACAACATTGCTTACCAAGCCTCGTGATTGCATTCTTCATAGCCTCATTATGGAATGTTTTGCGCACGTTACTAGCAATGTGTCTGATGCAGTATCGATGATGTGCATTTGGGGGCCTCCATGAATCAGGATCTGCATTGATTGCCTCATTTATTTCCCTATGTTGATCAGATATCAAACAGACACCTCAAATGCGTGTGAAATGGTTGCTGATGCATGCCAAAAACCAGCTCCAAGATTCATAGTTTTCCTTTTCCACTATTTCAAATGCAAGCGGAAGTGGTGAACGGTTCCCATCTTGGGTTGCCGCAATCAACAATATGCCCTTATAATTTCTAGATATAAATTTTTTTATCAATTTTTATGAACTGTTTACTGAAACGAAATGCGGAAATACATGGGAGGAATGCCCAGAATAGCCGATGAAATTGAAAACGAGATTGATCCAATCGATTATCTTCAAACACATGTTCCTTCGTATTTATGTGGTAGACAACTTAGTTGTTGTGGCTCATCATGGCTAATAATTACGGAACCACCCGATACGAGTCATCCCAATCACCATAGACCTTCACAATTGCCTTTTATTTTTCTATCCATGCCTTGTTATAAGAAATCTTATAACCGAAATTTTGAAGTATCCTCTCTTGCACAAGGGCTATAGGAATATCTTGACAGGTCCTAATCATCTCGACGATAACAGTTGACACAAATTCGGCATCCAAAGCAGTGTGATCTTGTGTCAAGTTTGGCTGAACACAAGAATGAGCTGCCTCAATCTTTGAAATTCTCCATCCACCAAATGCAATGTCTGGAATCACCCTCAGCCGAAATCTACAGTCTTCATAAAATTTATCACACCGTATGACGTATTTTTTCGACATGATGCCTCAACTACATATCTACAATGCCTCTCAATATGAAATCTTTTTAAGAAGCTCTTCAACACATCCTTACTTGGAAAATCCCTTCCATTATATAATGTTTTGTCCAACTCACTAAACATGTCCACTATAACTCTAGGAAACTCTGTTGTAGGTGTCAGAACATTATTGTCGAATTCAGGTACATGTTTCATTGCTTCGGACGAAGATTCAAAGGGTGGTGGATGATTTATTGTTGTCCGAGAATGTTATTGAACTACTCTATTTTGAGAAACTACTACCCTATCTTCTCCAGCTCCCTCCCCATCTCCAGCTCCCTCCCCATCTCTAGCTCCCTCCCCATCATCATTTTCTTCTCTGTCTATTCCATCATTATTAAATTCCTCATCTGAAGAATGATTTATATGTAAATCTGGCAGATCATCTAAGCTTTCCTCCTCCGCAACAGGGCGAACATCCTCAATTTCTTAGGATGAAGCTTCTTCAACAACTATTTGTGCATGTCTACGACTTCGAACATTTTGATGTTGTTGTACATTAGAAACTTCAACATATAACTCCATAATTTCACCATCAGACTGTTGGGAAAATAAAGTTCCCGCTTGGACCCAATGCTCATTAGCAGCCAATGGACAAGCAAGATTCCATAACGTGGCAGGGAATTGAAAATGTCTATAACTAGTAGACTTTATCTCTTGATGAGGACCAATATTTAAGCAACCATAAATTCTATCTTGAAGATCAGTTATGGTTACACAATCAGATGTGTTAACCATAGATGTTGGCTGTATACTATAAGAAGCTCCTTGCTCGGTTTGAATAACCTTTCCATAGCAGTAAACACAAGCAAACATGTCTCTCTACATGAAAAATGTTTACTGATCACTGAATATGTCAATAATGTTTTGTTACGTGTTAAATAACATTTTTTATCTTCTTAAAGGTATTTTAGTACTTCATGAAGTAAATATCAATCATCTAAAGCATATCCCCCGGGAGTGTCAAACCAGGAGTGCAGCAAGGCCCATTGTCGTGTACCAGGATACCCCAGATCAGGCCCGAAACTCCTAGTCGGGGATTTCACCCCTAGGTACAGCTGTGCCAGAGCCACATCCACTTGTATTATCCAGACAGGGATTTAATTTCTTAAATAACGACATAAACTTTCATGACACCAAAATTTTAAAACCTTCCTAAATTAAACCACTACTGTTTTGTAGAACAATTTTTAAATTTCCTAAAGATATGTTCAATGATCTCTAAAAAAAAGATTCATTACAGTGTTGTTTAATCACTACTTAATTGTTGGTCACTACTTAAGTGCTGGTTCATCACTACTTAAGTGCTGGTTAATCACTACTTAAGTGTTGGTTAATCAGTTAGGAGTTGGCCATTCACCACTTAATCATCCCTTAATCTTTACTTAATGACCCCTTAATCATCCCTTAATCATTAGTTAATGACCCCTTAATCGTTAGTTAATGAACCCTTAATCATCCCTTAATCATCCCATAATCATCCCTAGTTAATCACCCCTTAATCACCCATTAATCGTTAGTTAATCACCCCTTAATCACCCATTAATCGTTAGTTAATCACCCTTTAAACATTCCTTAATTACCCCTTAATCATCCCCTAATCATTCCTTAATCATTAGTTAATCACCCCTTAAACATTCCTTAATTACCCCTTAATCATCACTTAAACATTCCTTAATTACCCCTTAACCATCCCCTAATCATTCCTTAATCATTAGTTAATGGCCCCTTAATCACCCCTTAATCATTAGTTAATCACCCCTTAATCGTTCGTTAATCACCCCTTAAACATTCCTTAATTACCCCTTAATCATCACTTAATCATTCCTTAATTACCCCTTAATCATCTCCATAACCCCTTAATCACTCCTTAATTACCCATTCATTCCTTAATTACCCCTTAATTAGTTAATGACCCCTTAATCACCCCCTTAATCATTAGTTAATCACCCCTTAAACATTCCTTTATTACCCCTTAATCACCCATTAAACATTCCTTAATTACCCCTTAATCATTCCTTAATTACCCCTTAATCATCACCTTAACCCCTTAATCACTCCTTAATTACCCCTTCATTCCTTAATTACCCCTTAATTAGTTAATGGCCCCTTAATCACCCCCTTAATCGTTAGTTAATCACCCCATAAACATTCCTTAATTACCCCTTAATCACCCCTTAAACATTCCTTAATTACCCCTTAACCATCCCCTAACCATTCCTTAATCATTAGTTAATGACCCCTTAATCACCCCATAATCGTTAGTTAATCACCCCTTAATCGTTAGTTAATCACCCCTTAAACATTCTTTAATTACCCCTTAATCACCCCTTAATCACTCCTTAATTACCCCTTAATCATCACTTAATCATTCCTTAATCACCCCTTAATCATCTCCTTAATCGTTAGTTAATCACCCCTTAATCACTCCTTAATTACCCCTTAATCATCACTTAATCATTCCTTAATTACCTTAATGACCCATTAATCATCCCTTAATCATCACTTAATCACCCCTTAAACATTCCTTAATTAATCATCCATGGTTAATTACCCCTTTAATCATGACTTAATTATTCCTTAATCATCATTTAATTATTCTATAATTATCTCTAAAATATTAATAAATTATTATTATCCCTAATTATCATTCATTAATAATATTATATTATACATACTTTAATCTAACATTAAATAAATTATCCTTAATCATAATTAATTAATAATATTAAATTACATATACCTTAATCTAACATTAAATATTAACTAATTAAAACATTAATAATATAACTATTTATTTATTTTCTTTAAATAACTACTACTACATACTTAAATATTTAAAATTAACTAATTACAATTAAATAAATAAATAACTTTAAAATAAAAAAAATACATCTAAATGAAGCTTTACACAAAAATCTTGTACTCCTTGCGTCTCCGAAAGCACCACGAAGGAAAACTCAACTTAGAGAGAGGAGCTCTCAAAATTTTAGAGAGAAGAGGGATTTGTGAGTGAGGGAGGATGGGTGGGGCGGCGCCCTTTTATAGGGATTTTTTGGCGAAGGTGGCATCTGGGCAGCTGCCTTTGGCCATTTGAAACACGAAAGGCGGCTCTTCCAAAGCCGCCTTTCGCAGAAAAAAATTCGAAAGGCGGGCACTGGTGTGCCGCCTTTCGTTTCCCCAAAGGCGCAAGGCGGTTTCTGGAGAACCGCCTTTGGCCCGGTGGAAACTGAACTGAAGGCCGCACATGGTGTGCCTCCTTTGGGATGTAAAAAAAATATTTTTAACCTGGTGGTATTTTTAATATTTTTTTTTTTTAAAAATGTAAAAAAAAACTCGCAAGAACATGCGCCCTCCATGTGCGACCCAAGCTTGCAGTAATGGCCAGATCAGGAACCCTCCCTCCTGGTTTTGTCTCCACCACTTTAGAGCCTTGGCTGCACGTGCCCTAATGTGACTAGTACAAGCTTTGCATGACTTAAAACAAATTTTCACAGGTTCGGTGGGACCTGCTTTAAGCCTACATGTAGTTGTAGGTGTCGGATCAAAATTAAATTAATTAATATATTAATTTATTTTTTTTAAATATAATTTTAATACCCACGCTAAAATTAATTTAATTTATATATTAAATTAAATTAATTAGTTAGTTTAATTTTGTAATTATAATTAAATTAATAGTGGGCCAAATATAATAAAATTGTTTGAATTGAATTGATTCATTTAATTAAATTAAATTTCCCTCATAATTAAATTAATGCAATTTAATTTTATTGTGGTTTAATTATACTCTCTTATTATTCATGATCACTGACCCATATTTGTTAATATTTATTTATTTATTTATTTATTATTTTACTGCGTGCGATGATTGTAATAATTAGTTAATGAATTGGAGGTCTCCACATCTTCAATATTTATTGTCAAAATGTATAAGGACCTACACACCCAAAATAATTGGATGTATATTACACCATTAGTTTTCCTCACCTACATGAAAGTGTATGTGTATATTTGACGAAGACGATTCAATACGTGGACCCCGTCAACACAAGGTGGTACTCTAAGACATGACATTGACCCTACCATATGAGACGATACTCCAGATGAGAAACGGGCATAGTGGATGGGAATAAGTTGTATTAAGATTCTAGAAATGACTCATGTATGATGCCCCTAGGTCATTTTAAATTCTCCAAAGCAGTCGGGTAGTTTAATATCTTTATTCATTTATTTATTATTTTATTCATTTTTATAATAGCAGGAAAATAAATAAAAGAATAAATTATAAAATACATAACGAAGTTACATGTGGTTTTTTATTAATGTTCAGTTGTGAGCACGAAAACTTAGATGTAAATGATTAATAGTAATGTTTTACATTCTTCAACATAAAAACAAAACAAAACCCTCAAATAACTATTATGTCATAACCGCATTCCATCATTAAAATTTGTACAAAACTAGTTGTTCGAGGTTCTCATCATTCCATAGCTGAGGGTGCCTCTTACTATCCGGGAGTTCTTACGGGAGTGGTGGGATGAAATAACTAAAGCGGTAATATGGATTATTCATAGATAACATTATTTTATTTTAGAGATATGTGTTGAGTAAATCAAGTTATGATTTTAGAAAATGATACTTCACTCCACATGTCAAAGAACCATGAGTTAATTCAGTTGGATGATCAAATGCTTACCTTGTACCATCCTAGTAGTAGAGTTGTTATAGATTATTTACTATGAGGGGAGGTTTAGTTATCCTTGCCACTAGAATACTCAAGAGATAGAGTATTCCAATTCTTGTTCAGAGGGTTCCAAGAATTCGATAAAAAAGTGGGAGACGTTTAATGATTTAATTAATTAATCAGTAATGTTTAAATAGGTAATCAGGATAAAAGTTCTAATCAGCTATAATTTTCTTTTTTGAATAAATGGAAAGTAATATCACAAGATAAACTAAAATAATTATTTCCCAAAGTAAATTCCCAGACTATCACGGATTTCCATGTGTAGTACAGGTACTTGCACAATCTACTAAGATTTAGGAAATTCAAGGTGCTTGTGTCTTAGTACCTGTTAAGCCACCTCTGTAAGCGTGAGTGTAAAATTGATTATAAAAGACTCAGGTACATAGAATATTATGGTTATGTCATTATTATATCATCATCATCCAATGTTTTTGTGGTTACAACATCGGGAAATGGATTATATAACATTTAGTCTCATCTCTGAGTAGTTTATGAGTAAAAATGAAGTGAGATATGAATGTATGATATTAAACTGGTGTTGTGTAAGTTGAAAGATGAATCACAATCATTCAAGACATCCCACTCTTAAACTCAAATACATTTTTTTCTTTTTAGTAAATAAAATGAAAAGTATTGAGTGAACACTTCATTTCCATTTAGGTAAGGTTCTACAAGTAAATGAGAATATAGAAGATAGTTTAATTTTAATTCTTGCAGAGAAAAAATTGAAAGGAAATGAGAAAATGCTAATGGAAAGTAAAATAAAATGCACATTTGAAACGTTTTTAATCAAAATAGGTATTAATAGGAGGTTATTTTCATTGCATAACATGAAATAAATTTAAAGATGTTTAAACATAATGAACTGAATTAAAGAAGAAAATAATAACTTCTTATTTAGTGGATATTTTTCAACTAATGTTTCTAACATAATTCATGTGTATTTAATACAATACAACTTTCATAGATGTGTATTTAAATAAAGTAACCAAGTAAGTAATAGAAACATTACATGAAGTAAGGTGTCTTCTTCAAGTGATTGAGAAAGGGTGATTCCTAAGTCAGCAGTGAAAAACACATAACTTATAATTTCTAAGTTAATGATTTATGTTTAACTATTATTTAGTATAACCACAAAATTTATATCATGTATCTTTTGGACACTAGGAGCCATTATTTCTAGTTTATGAATGAATGTTGTTGTGGTATATCATACTCAACAAATAATTTAGTGGTACATGAATCACATGCAGTAGGCGATGAATATAAAATTTAATACTTACCTATTTGTGCCAAGATAATTATTTTTCAAGTAAAACTAAAAGCAGACATCAATCATATACCCAGTATGATATTTAGGCTTGGTAAAACTAATCAATTTTTGTATAATGGATGTATTTAGTTTTGACAAAGAAACATTTAGCAATAAAGGTATTTTACAAGGCTAAAGGAATTAGTTCAAAAATTGAGAGTGAACTATTCCAAGGGGAAAGGAAGTGGTAAAGATACATCGTAGGATTCCTTTATGTTATTAAGGAATTTGTTAGTGAAGTATAAGCATGTTTAGAAGATATGAGTTTCTTTGGACCGGCTTGCTGAAGAATATCTTGACCAAGCATTCATCGATCATTATAATGTAGCGTGGAGTCATTCCAAAACACACATTACCTATTTACATCACGTAATTGATTTTAATAAAATGGGTCGATTATAAGTCTTAAATGTTAAAAATTATTAACAAAATATAGCATGGCGAAATTTTTAAATGCACGTTTTATACATCACATCCATGATATAAGTAAAATCAATGTTACAAATTTTAGAAACATACATTATATTTTAAAATATTCTTTGCAAATAATGGAAAAATCCCATAACCATATCCCAACTATAATGACATATGGATATCATATGAGTCCTAGTATGATGGAAATCCATTATGTCATAAATTCAAATGTTTATATGTAAAGATTTTGTTAGGATATAAGCAAAATTGAAACAAGATAAACACATTATGCATCTGAGTAATTATCCGAACGATTTCTTATGATATTACAAAAACCCCAAAGATAGAAAAACGACAACCAGGTGATATAATAAATTTCTATATTAGGGTATACATATCTTAATGAGATAGTGTGAGAAATAATGACTTGGTTTTAGTCAATGCTGAAGATGCAGAAGTAGTTGGCATAGGAATAAGCACCATAAGTGCATGTAGAAGAGGAATGTTCAAGAGACACATACTAAATAGGTGAAGTAAATTACTAAGAGTTGAAAAGGGTCTTATCACTATAACATTGCTCACACTTCTGACAAGTGGGAAACTCTTTATGGTATAAAATGATGCTTTAAAAAGGTCCTAGGATTTTTATTGATGGAAAATGATAAAGTTGTTTTAATAGTTGGCTTCCAAGACCCAAATATATAGTACTTTTAGATTACCATTTCATGTATACAATTAGTTTTTCATGATTTTTACTTACCAGTATAGTGTAGACATTTCTACATCCACCATTAAATGGTAATGTCCATATATTAAGGGTCGTATCAAAAGGTTGTTGAAGATCCCATTCTACAGTAAAAACCTAGAGATGCTATGAAATTAATATTAAATAAAGGTCATATGGTCAAGATACATCATATTAATTGGATATAGTGGATGTATGACTATCAGGTGTTTGAGGCTTATAAGCATTGAGACTTCTTCTCATGATGCTCACACCTTGCAATCTCTATTAGTGAGATCATGAGGATAGATCCTCCAATATGAACACCACATGTTTTGGGTTTCATTGGTAGTTCTTATCTAGGGACATGTGTATTGGTCTCCTAAATTGGGATCATTACATATTTCTGCCATTTTATTTCATAATTTTATGTAAGGTGATAACCATCATAATGAAATTGTCGCGAGTTAGTTTGTGTTGGGTACATCCTTGGTGGTATGGAATTGTTTGAATGGTCAAGAAAGAATTTGTCACTTTCCTATTAAGGAAGTAATATATATTAGGCCTGGTTGACTAGGATAGTACTACCATCATAAGTATTTGGCCAAATTAGTCAAAAGGTAAATTCATCTAGTTAGATTAATAAATAATAAAGCAAGAAAAGGGAAATGACACAAGTATTCACCCTGATTTATGAGATATCAATGACAAAGAGATTATATTATACAGTACATGTTCATAGGTTGGTTGTCATTGTTATAACAATCATTATCTCTTTAAGGGCCTTGATGGGTTGCTTGACTCTACTTTTGGTCTATGGATTTTATTCACTATTATAGAGAAAATGTCCTAGAGGGTCACACACAATATCGTATTCAAGAATATTCCTTATTCAATTGAATATGTATACTGGACATGCTGGTTCCCACCACAATGTTTGACTATTTTACAAATTAGCGATCACCAATAAATAAATAAATTATTTATTATTCTAGTTATGAATAATTCGGTTGAATTTATTTAAAGTATTTAAATGATAAGTAAATACGCAAAAATATTAATCGAACGAATGTTATTTTAATATTCAATGTTCATTTAATATTAATCTATAATTTTGAGTCCAGTTTATGTCGTAGTTTTATCAGGAAGGATATTTTAATATATTACAAGTATGTGATAGAATAATTAATAATTAATATTAATGCGGTTTACTTCATCATATTTATTTATTTAGTGGATGTTAAATATATGGGGGATAGAAAAACCATCTCTGTATTTTCATCATCCACTAAATATAAGTGAAGAGATGCTCTATCTCAGTACTATTCATGGTGAATTATCCATAGACTCTCTCTAATCCCACTTACTAGAGAGTGAATCTCATAATCCAGGTGATTAGAATGAGTTCTTCGTCATGTATCGAAGGAACCTCAATGTAGTGATCGTTTGGGTGTTGAATTCATCGTTGGATCTCTGTGCTAGAACACAAAATTCAACGGTCGATGGTCCATAGGAATTTTGAAGCCCATATGGATGATCTAGATGGATCCAGTTATGGATCCTTCATGCAACGATCACTGAAGACGATTTCGTATTTAACATGGCTTCATATCCAAACCGGTACGTTTTTTGTTTAGGTTTATATTTTCTTATAATTTAAGTGAGATCGTTAGACCACATCAGGGCTCTAATAATTAGATACGTCAGTTTCTGTCCCTCTAATGACGAATTTTTTTAAAATCCTCATCCCACTGGATTCTGGTGAGAACCCCGATACGTTCAGTTGGTATCATAGGGATCATGTAAATTTTATGATCCAAAAAATTAATTTGAATTAAAAATTAAGTATAGGATTTATTTTTGGCCCCAATGCCATTGACGTTCAGTCAATCTAATATCGTATGGTCATGTTACTACCTTTATATGTTTTTAATATGGATTTATTTCTTGGTTTAAAGGGTATTAAAAAAAATTAAAATGATCATTTTGTTTTATGATGAACACATTTTTTCTAGCAAGAACAGTTTTTACCGGCCCGGTTCATTCCACCTTTTTGGAAAAATTATAATCATATAATAATTATTTTTTTACAATAATTATATTTATTATAATATTATAATAATTATTGTTATAATATTTCTAATTTTGTTTTTAAAAGTCTAATACCATAGATTAAAAATTGTTTGGAAGAAATCAAACCTTAGATCTGGAATTCTCCGCATACAATGGCCATGTGGATTTTCTAGGATTAATAGTCTTTATAAAAAACACAAAAAGTGTTGCTTTTAAAAAATATGGATATATTCCAAATCAGAGAATGTGAACAAGAACCATTTTTTGGGCGGATTTTGTTTTTAAATACGTTTTTTAAAAAAAAATTTTTGTAAAAAACGCCCAGGTTAAAAATATTTTTAAAACTGCCCCTCAAAGGCGGCAGGTGCGATGCCGCCTTTGCGTTTCGGGGCAAAGGCGGCATCGCGCCTTCCGCCTTTGGTCTTTACCCGAAAGGCGGCATCCGCGATGTCGCCTTTCCCCTAAAAAAAATTTAATTTTAATTTTGAAATTTTTTATTTTTATTTTTTGTTTTGTTTTGTTTATATATATATATAAATAAAACAAAAATTTTTAGCAGAATTTCTCTGCTACTAAATATCCAGCGGTACTGCCATTACAGCAGTCTGGATTCTGACAGAAACCCTCACCCAGACCTCCCTTTTATAAGATGCCTTGCCCTGAAAATCATTCTGCATTTTCGATGTGGGATTCAGGTTCTCCCTTTCCTGCGCAGTAAATTCTACATTTCCGATGTGGGATTCTGTTTCAAGTGCGTGACTTTGAAAGACAATAAAATATAAACTATAAGACCAATATAAATGAAATTTTAAATATTGATTAAACATATAAGAAATAGTTGAAAACAAAAATAATTTCCTTAAAAATGATGATGCAAAATAATTTATAAGGTTTCAAAACCGCTTACCTGAAATTTAAAAAAGTTTCAAGTACGTGAATTTGAAAGACTATAAAATATAAAATATAAAACGAATATAATTGAAACATTAAAGATTGATTAAAGATATAAGAAAAAGTTGAAAACAAAAGGATTTTCATAAAAAAGGTTGATAGAAAATAATTTATAACCTCTCAAAACCGCTTACTTGAAATTTAAAAATGTTTCAAGCACGTGAAACTGAGTGACTATAAAATATAAACTATAGAACAAATATAATTGAAACTTTAAACATTGATTAAACATATAAGAAATAGTTGAAAACAAAAGGAATTTCATAAAAAATGTTAATGGAAAATAATTTATAAGCTCTCAAAACTGCCTACTTGAAACTTAAAAATGCTTCAAATACGTAAATTTGAACGAGTATAATTATATAAGTAATAATTAATAAGTAATAAGTAATAATTATAATGAATAATAATAATTAATATTTATATTACTTATTAATAATTAATAATTACTAATTACTAATTAATTAGTAATAATTATTAATTATATTACCAATTAACTAAATAATTATTATATATATAATAATTAATAAGTAATAAGTAATAATTATTAATTATTAATTATAATAAATAATAATAATAATTAATATTTATATTACCAATTACTAATTAATAATTAATAATTAATAATTAATAATTACTAATTACTAATTAATTAGTTACAATTATTAATTATATTACTAATTAACTAAATGATAATTAATTATATTACTAATAATTATTAATTAATAATTAATTAATCATTATTAATTATTAATTAGTAATTATTAATTAATAATTAATTAATAAGTAATTAATCATTATTAATTATATTACTAATAATTATTAATTACTTAATTAATAATTATTAATTAGTTAATTAATAATTATAAATTAGTTAATTAATCATTAATAATTATTAATTAATAATTAATTAATCATTATTAATTATATTACTAATAATTATTAATTAGTTAATTAATTATTAGTTAGTTAATTAATAATTAATTAATAATTATTATTAGTTAATTATTAATTAGTTAATTAATAATTATTAATTAATTATTAATTAGTTAATTAATATTTATATTACTAATTATTACTAATAATTATTAGTTAATTATTATTAGTTAATTATTAATTAGTTAATTAATAATAATTAACTAATAATTATTAGTAATTAATTAATCATTATTAGTAATTAATTAATAATTATTAGTAATTAATAGATAATTAACTAATTAATAATTAACTAATTAATAATTAATTAGTAATTAATAATAATTAACTAATTAATAATTATTAATAATTAACTAATTCATAATTAATTAATCATTATTAGTAAATAATTAATAATTATTAGTAATTAATTAATAATTATTAGTAATTAATTAATAATTAACTAATTAATAATTAATTAATAATTAACTAATTAACAATTATTAATAATTAACTAATTAATAATTAATTAATAATTATTAATTAACTAATTAATAATTAACTAATAATAATTAACTAATAATTATTAGTAATTAATTAATAATTATTAGTAATTAATTAATCATTATTAATTAACTAATTAATAATTAACTAATTAATAATTATTTATTAATTATTACATATATAATGAATAATAATAATTAATATTTATATTACCAATTAACTAATTAATTACTAATAATTATAATAAATAATAATAATTAATATTTATATTACTAATTAACTAATTAATAATTAATATTTATATTACTAATTAACTAATTACAAATTAATTATTAATTAGTTCATTAGTAATATAAATATTAATTATTATTATTATTCATTATAATTATTAGTAATTTATTAATAATTAATTTGTAATTATTAGTAATTAATTATTATTATTATTCATTATAATTATTAGTAATTAATTAGTAATTATTAATTATTAATTATTAATTAGTAATTGGTAATATAAATATTAATTATTATTATTATTTATTATAATTAATAATTAATCATTATTACTTATTACTTATTAATTATTATATATATACTAATTATTTAGTTAATTGGTAATATAATTAATAATTATAATTAATTAGTTAGTAATTAGTAATTATTATTTATTAATTATTAATAAGTAATATAAATATTAATTATTATTATTCATTATAATTATTACTTATTACTTATTAATTATTACTTATATAATTATACTCGTTCAAATTTACGTATTTGAAGCGTTTTTAAGTTTCAAGTAGGCGGTTTTGAGAGCTTATAAATTATTTTCCATTAACATTTTTTATGAAATTTCTCTTGTTTTCAACTATTTATTATATGTTTAATCAATGTTTAAAGTTTCAATTATATTTGTTCTATAGTTTATATTTTATAGTCACTCAAATTCACGTGCTTGAAACATTTTTAAATTTCAAGTAAGCGGTTTTGAGAGGTTATAAATTATTTTCTATCAACCTTTTTTATGAAATGCCTTTTGTTTTAAACTATTTCTTATATCTTTAATCAATCTTTAAAGTTTCAATTATATTCGTTTTATATTTTATATTTTATAGTCTTTCAAATTTACGTACTTGAAACTTTTTTAAATTTCAGGTAAGCGGTTTTGAATCCTTATAAATTATTTTGCATCATCATTTTTAAGGAAATTCCTTTTGTTTTCAACTATTTCTTATATGTTTAATCAATATTTAAAATTTCATATATATTGGTCTTATAGTTTATATTTTATTGTCTTTCAAAGTCACGCACTTGAAACAGAATCCCACATCGAAAATGCAGAATGTACTGCGCAGGAAAGAGAGAACCTGAATCCCACATCGAAAATGCAGAATGATTTCCAGGGCAAGACATCTTATAAAAGGAAGGTCTGGGTGAGGGTTTCTGTCAGAATCCAGACTGCTGTAATGGCAGTACCCCTGGATATTTAGTAGCAGAGAAATTCTGCTGAATTTTTTTGTTATATATATATATATATATATATATATATATAAACAAAAAAAACAAAAAACAAAAATAAAAATTTTCAAAAAAAAATAGATTTTTTTAGGGGGAAGGCGGCATCGCGGATGCCGCCTTTCGGGTAAAGGCCAAAGGCGGCAGGCGCGATGCCGCCTTTGCCCCGAAACGCAAAGGCGGCATCGCGCCTGCCGCCTTTGAGGGGCAATTTTAAAAATATTTTTAACCTGGGCGTTTTTTAAAAAATATTTTTTTTTAAACGTATTTAAAAAAAAATCCTTTTTTGGGCCGACCTGGTCAGCTCTGTCTCCACCCCTCCACCTCCCATCGTGGCAGTCTGGCGCCTCCACCTATCGGGCAGACGTATGGTGGCCTCCATAGCCACCCTCTACCATCTTACATGGCATTACCCCATCCAGAACCACTGTCTACCCATAGTCCAGTGATCCTCCTCTTTCTTGGATGATGGACTATAGAGATATCGCTACCTCCTCCGGAGATCCGGTGAACCACGAGACACATGCCCGCCGCCCTCCTTTTCACGGGCTCTGTACCCCAGGCACCACCCACTGGTTTGGCTCAACCCCTCCCTCTGTCTACCTTACTTGACCCAAGGATACCGGCGGGTTGATCTAGATCTCACAACGACCAATCACTGACATCAGCTACCCCTACAGCGTGTCCTACCGGTCAATCATCTTCCACGGCTCCCTGGCCTTTGATTGGATCATCCACCCTCATCCAGATCGACGGGTTCCTCCTACGAGTGGCACGACCAGCCTCGATATCACTCACAAGAGCCCTCCCCATGTGATCTGATCCCACAACAATGGCCAGAACAGGCACCCTCCATGTGTGACCCAAGCTCGTAGTAATAGCCAGATCTGGCACCCTGCCTCCTGGTTTTGTCTCCTCCACCTGGCCGCACTTGCCCTACTGTGACCAGTACAAGCTTTTCCGGACTCGAAACAGGTTTTCACGGGTTCGGTGCGACCCACTTTGGGCCAACATGGAGTTTCATGGGTCGGATCAGAATTATATTAATTAATTAATTTATTTATTTTTTTGAAAATATAATTTTAATACACAAACTAAAATTATTTTAATTTTATATTTAATTAAATTAATTAGTTAATTTAATTTTGTAATTAAAATAAAATTAACAGTGGGACAAATATAATAAAATTATTCGAATTGAATTAATTCATTTAATTAAATTATATAGCCCTCGTAATTATATTAATGCAATTTAATTTTATTTTGGTTTAATTATACCCTCTTACTAGTCATGAGCACTAACCCATTTTTGTAAATATTTATTTAATTAATTAATTATTATTTGATTGCGTGTGATGATTTTAATAATTAGTTAATTAATTGGCGGTTTGCGCATCTTCATTGTTTTTTTGTCAAAATGTATAAGGACCTACGCGCCCAAAATCATCAGATGTACATTACACCCCTAGTTTTCCTCACCTACATGCAAGTGTATGTGTATATTTGATGAAGATGATGCAATACGCGGACCTTGTCAACACGAGGCGGTACTCCAAGACATGACGTTGACTCTGCCAAGACGAGACAATACTCCAAATGAGAAACGAGCATACTGGATGGGGATAAGCTGTATCAAGATTCTAGCGACGACTAATTTATGATTCCCCTAGGTCATTTTAGATGCTCTAGAGTAGTCAGGTAGTTGAGTACCATTATTCATTTATATATTATTTTATTCATTTTTATAATAGCAGGAAAATAAATAAAATAATAAATTATAAGATGCATTAAGAAGTTACGTATGTTTTTTATTAATGATCAGCTGTGAGCATGAAAACCTAGGTGGAAATGATTAATAGAAATGGTTTACATTCTTCAAAATAAAAACACAACAAAACCCTCGAATAAATATTATGTCATAACCGCATTCCATCATTAAAATTTTGACAAAACCAGGTGTTCGAGGTTCTCATCATTCAGTAGCTGAGGGTGCCTCTTACTATTAGGGAGTTATTATGAGAGTGGTGGGATGAAATAAATAAAGTGGTAGTAAGGATTAGTCATAGATAACATTATTTTATTTTAGAGGTATGTGTTGAGTAAATAAATTTATGATTTTAGAAATTGGGGCTTCACTCAACAGGTGAAGGAACCATGAATTAATGCGATTGGATGATCAAATACCTACCTTGTACCCTCATATTAGTAGAGTTGTCATATATTGTTGACTATGAGGGGAGGTTCAGTTATCCTTGACACTAGAATACCCAAGAGATATAGTAATCTAATTTTAGTATTGAGGGTTCCTAGAATTCGATGAAATAGTGGGAGACATTTAATGATTTAATTAATTAATCAATAATGTCTAAATAGGTAATCAAGATAAACGTTCTAATCTACTAGAATTTTATTTTTCGAGTAAATGGAAGGTAATATCACAAGATGAACTATGATAATTATTACCGAAAGTAAATTCCCACACTAGCACGGATTTCCATGTGTAGTACAGGTACTTGTGCACTGTACTGTGATTTAGGAAATCTAAGGTGATTTGTCTCAATACATGTTAAGCCACCTCAGGAAGCATGAGTATAAAATTGCTTATAAAATACTCATGTACATAGAATATGATGGTTATTTCATTATTCTATCATCAACATCCAATGTTTTTGTGGTTACAACATCGATAAATGGATTATATAACATTTAGTCTCATCTCTGAGTAGTTTATGAGGACAAAGTGAAGCGAGATATGAATGTATGATATTAAACTAGTGTTGTGTAAGTTGAAAGATGGATCAAAATATTTCAATATATCCCACTCTTAAACTCAAATACATTATTTTATTTTTAGGTTATAAAATGAAAAGTACTGAGTAAACACTTCATTACCATTTAGGTTAGGTTCTACAAGTAAATAAGATTATAAAAGATAGTTTAATATTAATTCTTGTAGAGAAAAAATTAAAAGGAAATGAGAAAATGCTAATGAAAAGTAATGTAAAAGGAACATTTGAAACTTTTTTAATCAAAAGATGTATTAATAAGAGGTTATTTTCATTTCATTGCATGAAACAAATTTAAGGAAGTTTAAATGTAATGGACTGAATTAAAGAAGAAAATACCCACTTATTCATTAGTGTATATTCTTCAATTAATGTTTCTAACACAATTCATGGGTATTTAATACAATACAACTTTCATAGATGTGTATTGAAATAAAGTTACCAAGTATGTAATAAAAAAATTACATAAAGTAAGGTGTCTTCCCCAAGTGGTTGAGAAAGGGTGATTCATAAGTTAGCAGTGAGAAACACCTAGCTTATAATTTCCAAGATAAAGATTTAAGTTAAACTATTTTTGAGTACAACCACAAAATTTATCTCATGTATCCTTTGGACACTAGGAGCCATTATTTCTAGTTCATTAATGAATGTTGTTTGTAGTATATCACACTCAACAAATAGTTTAGTGGTACTTGAATCATAGGCAGCAGGTGATGAATATAAAATGTAATTCTTACCTAGTTGTGCCAAGATAATTCTTTTTCATGTAAAACTAAAAGTGAAAATAAATCATATACCCAGTATGGTATTTAGGCTCGGTAAAACTAATTAGTTTTGGTATAATGTACGTATTTAGTTTGGAAAAAGAAAGATTTAGCAATAAAGGTATTTCACAAGGCTTTTGGAATCAGTTCAACAATTGAGAGTGAACAATTCCCATGGGAAAGGTAGTGGTAAAGATACTTTTTATGATTCATTTAAGTTATTAAGGAATGTGTTAGTGATGTATAAGCATGTTCAGAAGATATGAGTTTCTTTGGACCGACGTTATGAAGAATATCTTGACCAAACATTCATCGATCATGATAATGTAGCGTGGAGTCATTCTGAAATGCACATTACCTTATTTACATCACGACATTGATTTTAATAAAATGGATTGATTATAAGTCTTAAATGTTAACATTGATTAACAAATTGTAGCATGGAGAAATTTTTAAATTCACATTTTATATATCACATGAATGATGTAAGTAAAATCAATGTTACAACTTGTAGAAACATACATTATATTTCAAGATGTTCTTTGAAAATAATAGAAAAATCCCATAACCATATGCCAACTTTAATGACATATAGATATCATATCAGTCCTAGTATGATGGAAATCCATTATTTCATAAATTCATGTGTTTATATGTAAAGATTTTGTTAGGATATAAGCAAAATTACAACAAGATAAACCCATTATGGATCTAAGTAATTATCCTAACGATTTATTAGGATATTACAAAAAACCCTAAGATAGAAAAGTGTAAATCAAGTGATATACTACATTTCTATATTAGGGTGCACATATATTCTTGAGATAGTGGGAGAAATAATGACTTGGTTTTATAAAATGATGAAGATGCATAAGTAGTTGTCATAGGAACAAGTTCCACAAGTGCATGTGAAAGAGGAATGTTCAAGGGACACATACTACATAGGATGGTTTTGTATTCAACATAGATGGTGATATATTTTTCAATATGAATAATAATAATGACAAGTATGAAGTACATGAAAATCATATAAGATTTAAAATATTAGTTAATATTAAATAATGGTTTACATTTTTTAAAGTGCAAAGGGGTTTATAAGTTAGAATACTATGGTGGGTATTCAAGTGATACGATACATGGATGGTACAAGTGAAGTACCAATAAGGATCGATTGGTAATAAAAAGTCAGTATAACTAAATCCATTATAATTTTACTAATCATAGAAACATTCTATGATAGTTTAATTATCATTGGATTTCATGACCATCAATCAGGGAAGGTGTCTAAAAGACCCAACCAGAAAGTGATGGTCACATCATAGAATGCCAATTAAGGTTGATAGTTACTAAAATATAGTATATGATTGAATCAAGCATATCGATCATAGAATATTCATTATAAATGAATGTTTTACATGTTTCTACTATAAGATAGTGGGAGCGCCGTCATTTTCCATTTAAATATTGTTTTCAAACATAAAGAAAATAGATATTGGTCTTTTATATAGTTCAGACCATGCTGAAAACAATTCTCTCGTGATTGAATTATAGTTTCAACCTATGTTTTGGAGAACATGATCTAAATAGGTATACCTAATGGTTTCTTAGACCTAATCAATCATTCATATAATGACATTGTATTGACAAATAAATGTTGGAACAATTTAATATAAGAACTATTACCAGTCTCCCATGGCATAGATCTTTCTAGCAATACATGCATTGGCATATGAGGAGATTAAAGTGATAAGTTGAATTATATATACTTCCATGATGGATCAATTACTTATTCCATGATATGTACATGATATGATATTCCCAATATATAATTTAAGGTAGGAAAATATCATTTATTTCCTAGAGAACTGCAAGTGAAGTAGTCATAACTATCTAATTATACTTCAGTAAGTACAAAAGCTACGTACCTAGTAAATGGAGAGGAAAGGATGCTAGTTTTCAGGGTACATTGGATATTTTACCTTAGATAAATTTGATCTAGAATCACAGTAATGTTAAGTTGATGAGTGAGACAAGCTTATAATATAAAGTGGTTACTATACCTACAAAACTAACTATGTTGTAACTTTTTAGGAAGCTAAGTAGTAGTTACTAAATGGAATGATTTATTCCTGATCATGGAATCACACCTAAAAAGTAATGTTTTATCATAATGATAATTATGTTACTAGTACTAGTGAAGATTTCCAGTTTTTATAGTGGACCAATGGGATTAATATTTGGGTATGAATCTCAAGAGAGGTTTTACTCAAGGAGGCGAGGTCGCATATAGAAGAATATCCATGTGGTAGAAACACGGAAGACTCAACATCTTAAGTCATTACTCAGTATAAAAATAATCTTTATCATGAGAGTAAATAACAATGGTGGTTAGCAATATGGATATAGTGTAAGTTAGAGTGTTTTAATAGTTTTTTCCCTAGAAACAACTATACAATATATTTAGACTACCATTTCATGTATACCATTATTTATAAATGATGTTTACTTACTATTATAGTGTTCCAATTTCCCCCATAGGTGGATGGGGAGGCCGAGGGATGTGGTTTGGGGTGCCAATCATGTGGCCAAGTCCCCGGTCCATTTCTTTGTTTCTTTCTTATAGTATACATACCTACAATTTCTATTTAAAACAACATTTTATAGTGTAGACATTTCTATGTTCACTATTAAATGGAATCTTCTATATATTATGTGTTGTATAAAAAAGTTATAGAAGATCCCATGCTATAATGAGAACCTCAAGATACTATGAAATTACTCTTATAAAAAGTTCCTATTATCTAGATACAACTTACTAACTGGACATAGTAGATTTATGACTATCAAGTGTTGTGGGCTCACAATCATTGAGAATTCTTCTCAAGAAGTTCGCAATTGGTGATATCCAGTAGTGAGATCAGGAGGACATACCTGCCAATATGAACACCACGTGTTTTGGGTGTAATTATTTTTTTCTAACTACAGACATTTGTATCAGTCGCCTAACTTGAGATCATTATTATTTTATTACATTTGATCATGTTCTTTGATTAAAGGAAAAAACCAAGATAATGAAATTGTGGAAAGGTGGTTTGTGTTTGGTACATCATTGGTGGTATGGAATTGAATGAATGGTCAAAAAAGGATTTGTTTCTTCCTCGTTAAGGATTTAATATATATTAGGTCTAGTTGATCAGGATGGAACTACCTTATTAGTCTTTGTCCAAGCAGATTAAAGGTAAATCCATCTAGTTAGATCAATAAATAATAAATAAAAGGGTGATGACACAAGTGTGAATCCTTCTTTATGAAATATCAATGACAATTTTATTATATTACTTAATATGTGTTTGTCGGTTGTTGTCATTGCAATGAAAATAATTATCTATTTAGGGTCCTTGATGGGTTTCTAGACTCCATTGTTGGTCTGTGGATTTTATTCACTTCTATCAATATAAGGGAATATAGGGTCACACACAATATCATATTCAAGAATCTACCCTATTCAGTTGAATACCTTGTACATGGTGAGTCCCAACACGGGGTTCGAGTGTTGTCCAAATTAACGATCACCAAAAAATAAATAAATTCATTACTATTCATGTTATGAATTATTGGGTTGAATTTATTTAAAGTATTGATAGTTATGTAAATATAAGAAAATATTAATTGAACAAATATTATTTTAATATTCATGGTTCGTTTAAAATTAAGTTGTATTTTCAACTGAGTTAATGACTCAATTTTATCACATAATATATTTTAATATGATATTGGATTATGAGAAAATAATTAATAATTAATATTTATGCAATTTAGTTCATCATATTTTTTATTTAGTGGACGTTAACTATATAGGGGTTGGGTTACTCATCTGGGTATTTTTATCATCCACTATAAATAAGTGGATAGAGGCTCTAGATTTGTACAATTCATAGTGAATTTTATATAGACTCTCTCCCAACCTACTTCCCAGAGATAGAATTTATTGACCCAAGCAATCGGAACTAGTTCTTTCTCATGCATCAAATTCACCCCAATGTTTTGATTATCAGATCATCTAAGGCATCGTCAGATCTTCACACAATCACACATAATTCAATGATCGATGCTCCAACTGATTTTTGAAGTGTGTGTGGAAAATCTATAGGGATCCTGCTATGGATCCTTCATGTAATGATCATCGATGATGAGTTATTTTGGATCATGGATTCATATATAAATTTTCATGTTTTCTATTTTTGGTTATGTTCTCTTTTAATTTACATGAGATCCTCAAACAGTACTGGGGCTCATATTGTTGGAGATGACATGTTTCATTGCTCCTATTATAAAAATTATTAAAATACCTAGCCCACTGGATTCCACTAAGTGCCACTGTACCTTCAAAAGTGATATCTTTTTCCAAAATGCAGTTGAAAATTCATGAGATAAACAATCCTATACATGATCTGGAGTTGGTGGCTATGATCTTCATGTTTAAAATCTGGCGGCATTATATATATGGGGATAAATGTCAGATATATACTTATCATAAGATCCTCAAGTATATATTCACACAGAATGAGATTAATATATGGAAATGTGGTTGGTTATATTTCATCAAGGATTATGACTGCTCAATCCACTACCATCCTGGAAAAGTGAATAAAGTGGTGAATGATCTAAGTAGAAAGGATCTTATAACATCTCAAATGAAAATAATTGATAAGGATACAATATTATTGGATTTTTAAAGGATGGAAATGGGAATCATTAAGGATGGAACATCATCAATCCTTTCTGAAATGATCGATCAACCATCCCTTGCGGTGAAAATAAAGGATGCTCAATGAAATGATGTGGAAATTCCGAACAAATTAGATGATCTAGAAAAGGGGAAATCATCTGATTTAAAAATTGACGAGGAAGGATTTGTAAGATTTGGGTCATGAAAATGAGTACCATCCACTCAAGAGATAGAGAAATGTACATTTAATGACGCACATAGATCAAAATTATCTATTTACCCAGGGATCACATATATGTGTTGATATGTCCTAGAGAACTATTGGTGGGGAAATATGAAGAAGGATATTGGTGAATATACATCAAAGTTCCTAGTATGTGAGAAATTAAAGGCTGAAAGGAAAACTTATAAGAGGATGATGCAACCATTACCCAAGACAACATGGAAATGGGAAAGCATTACCCTAGAATTTGTCACTAGACTTCCAAATATATCCATAAGAGAAAATACTATATGGTTTGATTTGGATCATATTACAAATATAGCTCACTTTATCACAATTTGAAAGGATGGCTCACTAAATCAACTTGCATGGATATACATCAGAGAAGTGGTGTGGCTACATGGAGTACCAATATCAATTGTATCTAATTGATATCCAAGATTCAACTAGAAGTTCTAGGAACATCTCTAACATGATCTAAACAATGAGATAAACGTCAATAAGTCTTATCATCCTTAAACTAATGGACAATCAGAGCATACTATTTAGACACTAGAAGACATGTTGAGAGCATGTCCTATGGACTTCAAAGGAGGATGATACCAACAACTACATCTGGAAGAGCTCACTTACAACAACAATTTCCACTCAAGCATCCAAATATACCCATATGAAGCCTTTTATGAAAAAATACGAATAACACTAGCATGTTGGGATGAAGTCGATGAATATAAGCTGGTAGGATAGGAAATAGTCGAAGAAATAGTGTAAAAGGTGAAAACTATTATACAAAAAATCAAGGAAGATCATAGTCGATGATGATCTATGCATACAATCATCGATGGGACTTAGATTTTGAGGTTAGAGACATGGTATTCCTTCATATATATCTATAGAAAAGGATAGTGATATTTTTGAAGAAAGGAAAGCTAAGTCCTAGGTATACCAACCCCTTTGTTATTCTTTATCATGTTGGAGCTATGACCTATTGACTGGAACATCCAACTCCCATGTATTAAGAACATGATGTATTCCATCTATCCCTCTTAAGGAAGTACATACCAGATCCCTCATGTGTACTGAATCCATATGTGGTATAGATGGAAAATGGTATCTCTTACGATGAGAACCTGATGAAGATCTTGGACTATAGAGATAAATTTATATGCAACAAGACTACTCACCTTGTGAAATTATTATGGAAAAACCTTAAGTATGAAGTGGAAACATGGGAACTGAAGGAATTTATGATGGCGAAGTACTCTCACATGTTTTCACCATAGTATGGAAAAATAAATTTTGAAGGAAGATTTTCATAAGGGGGAAAATTGTAAAAACCTAAATATTTTATCAATGGAAATTCTCTTCTTATAATTGTGTTATATATTATAGTTAATATAAAATCCTTCTAAGAAAAAAAATAAAATCTTTATAAATGAATAATTAATGAAATAATCGGTATTTCTAGAAATTATGGAACCTATCCCAATGGAATATTAACCTTGCCCTTAGAATAGTAACAAGACCATTATGAATAGTAATCCAGCCAATAAAATAGTAACCTCATCTATGAAAGTTTAAATAAAATTTATGCATCTTATAAATGATAATATGGTCTAATTACATCATAGAAAAAGTAAAAAAATATTTTAAAAAATATTAACAATGTGTTTGTATTATCATAAACATAAATTTATATTTATAATTTTATATTTTTTATAATTTTTTAAAATAAAAAATTATTTTCAAAATATAGATTCGTAAATTAACATTTTTTTGTCTTATTATTATAAGTTAATTTTATAACGACCTGAAATTTTATTAATAAAAATTCCTCTTGATCTAATTAAAAGTTTTATAATGTAAAATGGTTATAAAACCTATGAACTTCCTTGGTTTTATGTTTTTAGATTTTAAAATACCGTTCATAATTGATATCGTTGCTAATATATCCATTGAATAGTGATCACATGATTAGTATAAATATAGGGCTTTATCATATCCAATTTAATCAGATAGAAGAAGTGATGGCCTCATCCAACAGAATTGCTCCATACAAAGCCCATTTTTCAGAGCTCAGAAAGGAGGTAGCATCATTGGGCTTTTCTTGTGACCAAGAGCAAGCTGAGATTCATCATTTTAATCTTGAATAGAATTACTACAAGAGAAGTGGAAATTAAAAGAGATTACCACCCAAGTGATGTTATCTGAGCCACCCAATAGTCCGTCACCATTTCCCACCTTAACCATAGGTCTTATGCGGGTGTTATAAGGGGTTATGTAACAAGACCCTATAACTATGATGATGTGCATTATTTTGTATAAATAATATACATTCATTTTATTATTGTTAATTTGTAAATGTTTTTAAAGCATAAATGATATTTTTAGTTAATATTTAAATTCAATTAAGAAATCTATTTTGATGAATTAATGGATTTTGAATTAAATAATATTTTAATAAAATATTATTACTAAAGTAATTTTTATTAAATATAAATGATCGTATAATTTTTAGGAATATAATTGAAATTTTTATTATGTTTTGAAAACTTTTTTTTTCAAAACCCATGAATTTTCAATAAATGTCGGTTTTATTTTAAAAATGGAAATTCAAATAATTATAAAATTATTTATATATAATGAATATTGTTTTTGATTTAGGACATTGAAATTATCTAATGGTGAATGTTTCATAATTTTCCGAGACAGTCAATTTTTGGGTAAAAATTAAATGTCGCTTAAATATATAATGTGTTTTATAACATCATATGGACCCAATAGTGAAGTAATAAAATACTATAAAAGGTATTTTAATACAATATATGTTTTAACTCTAAAATAATATGATTTTTATTGGTTTTATTAATTTTATGACGCCTTAGTGGACCCTCCAATACATATAAAATATTTTAACATTTTAAAATGATTTCCTTGAGAGTGTGACTCAACTCCACATAACAAAGAATAATATTTTAAGAATTTAGGATATTATCCTTATAAAATAATGGTTTCCACTTCCCTTTAACAAAAACCATGTGCAAAAACCCTGGGTTTGTTTGTGGTTTTGATTAATTTAATATGTAGTGTCCAAAACCAAAATAATAAAGAATTCCCTCTTTTTTCCTATATACACCAACTCAATCTCCAATTTCACTTCACTCAAACCCTTTGGAGCTTGACCAACCTCTTACCTCCTCTCTCTAAAATCCTCCCAAGGTTACCCAATCTCCCAATAATCCTATCTCAAGCCTCTTCTAAGCCTTTGGGATCACACTTCCAGGTAAGGGATTTATTCCTTTCTCATTTGTTTCCCTGTTTTTTTATATTGTTATCCCCTTGTATTTTAAATTATAAATGTTGGGGTATAATTTTTAAACTCCCCCATACTTCCATACTTGTTTTTTAATTATGATAGTCCTCTTTATCTCTCATTAATGCCTCCCATGTACACCTCTTGCCTTGTTGAAATTTCGTAAGGCATTTCTCTCTCATCATTTACATTCAAGAAATTATTTTATATTATGCATCTAAATTCCATTTCATATTTTGGGATATTATGTTACATAACCAACTTAGTGTTAATTTCATGTATAAATTACAAGATACCATTTTCTCTCTCATCAACCCATTTTACTATATCTATTTGAACTCATTATGTTGCCAAAGCTACACCAAAATTTCAATGCGAAAATCATCGTGTAAGTGAATACTGTACCCATATCTCTATCAAGGGTATTCACCTTTATGAAAATGTTTTTTTTGATTGAGGAATTAAATTTTTGTATTCCACATATCTTATTCCTGGAATAAATTTTTATGGTTAATGAATCCATGTTGTATGATCTATATGGCACATTTATGCATGAAATGAAATGATTAAGAAGGGTGCACCCTAATAGAGCTCCAATGCATTAGGTAAAGATTAAAATCATGATAAATCAAGTACAATGAGGGTTTAATCATTCTAATTCAAGTGAAATTTGGGTTTACTCATGATAATTAAAGTTCAATGAGGGTTTTCTCATGCTCCATGTGCAACGAGCCTTGGCTCATGCGAATATCATTTTAAATGTTGTTGCCACATTTCCATGTTATAATAATCATGATATATCATGAATTTATGTTCATATTTATCTTATTATCCATTTAAATGCCTATTTCCTAACATTTAATATATTCTTCATTTTATTCCATATTTACTCTCTTATTGGGATTTATAGCTCACCCTTTTCTTATGCATGTCCTCAGGTTATCACATGCAATGCTAAGTATGAAGGAATGTTGTGGTCATGTAAAATGATTTTTCAATAAAGATGTGTTTCATGTTTTAAGTAGTTATGTAGTGTTCCTAAGCCCCAAAGACACTAGAACTCTCAATCTTCTATCTTGTATCAAGTGAAAAGTTTATGTAATAAATTATTTTTAATCGTGAAATAAAGAGCAGGGTTGTTATAGTTGGTATCATAAGATAGGTTTAGTTATTTTTGGGATTAGGATTAGAAATCCCTAATGAATACCTTAGGGATAAGACTATGTATAATAAAAACATATCTAAATTTTTTGTGAGTATAGAGTAAGTGGTTTGTCAATAAATACATCCCTGTCTGGATATGAACAAGGAGAGGTGGCTCTGAAACAGTTATATCTAGGGTTAAAGCCTAAAAACACCGCTTTGAGCTAGAATTAAATGGGAACTAGTGCATGATAATGGGCCTTACTGCACTCTTGTTTACGAAACTCCCAGGGGATATACTTTGGTAAACTCATAAGCTTAGTATTAACCATTATCAAGGGAACAAAAAAAACTCCCTTAGAGCATATTTTGGGAAGTAGATAATGGATAACATATATTGAAGCATATAAATTCTTAAGATAAGGAAATAAAAGTAATTTATAAGTTACCCATTTTGTCTTTGGATTATCTTTTATGTGTTACCCATGACTTTCCTTTTATTCCAGACAATGGCCGGTAATAGGAGGACTCTAGCTAAAAACCGATGCGAAGATCAATGTGATAACTATTCTAATGAGATGCCCAATATGACCGGAGTGGAAATCACGAACATTATCATGATACTCTCTCAGTTAACTCAGATTTTGAATAGAAACATGGGTTAAGAGGATCGTCCAACCACCCCTAAGAAAGAACAAACTTCAATAGAAAGTTTCACGAGACAAAGGCCTCTTACTTTTAATGGATCATATGATTTCTCAATCACCAAAAAATGGATCAAATCTATTGATAAAATATTCTAAATCCTTCAATGTTCAAAAAAAGATAAGGTTCTTATGTATTCTTATCATATGGAGGGTGAAGCTAATCAATAGTGGACAATGATAAAAATATGAAGCCCGAGGAAGAGATCGAGGTGTTGGAATGGAAGGATTTCCAGAAATTGTGTTTCGAAAAATATTTTCCTCGCACCCTCCAACTTAATATGGAAAGGGACTTCCTTGCCCTCAAGAAAAAAGATGATGAATCCATTGGTGCATATGTGGAAAACATCACAAGGCTTGCGGGATACTCCTCTGTCTTTTTCGTTACCCCCAAATTCAAGGTTGAACGCTTCTTTGGTGGGATAAAACCTAGCCTACGGAAAGCCCCAGTGATCCATGGCTTCAATAGATATGGTGAAATTATCTAATATTCCCTCAAATTCAAAATAGGGATTGGAGAATCTTAGGGGTATCATTGTGATAAAAAGTAGAAAGTGTACTTTAATTTTGGAGGTCCTATGGATAAATCTAATGGTGCTATGAATCTCTATCACCCCACTTTCCAAAGGTGATGAAAGAAGCACCCCAAAATTATTAATGGGGATAAAGAAATTCTTTAGGTGTGGAAGAGAAGGGAACTAGGCCATTAACTGCTAACATGAAAAACTTGCTTCTGTAATAGAGGATAGGAACACTCCATTAAACCCTCAATGCATTGTTTATTACTTCAACTAAAAATAACCAGGACACTTTGCAAACCATTTCCCTAAGAAAAGGGGTTTCAGAGGTAGCCAAAAACCTCCAAGGCTACAAGGGTGATCTTTTTCCATCACTACTGCCGAAGTGAACCTCTAAAATGAAGTGATGATAGGTACGCTAGTTATTCATTCAATAATATTAAAACTACCTTTTGATTCTAGTTATACGCATTCTTTTTTATCCGAAAAGTTTAGTAGAACAATACCAACACCACAAAAAATCATGGAAGTAAAGATGTCAGTGAGAATGTAAAATTGGGAAATCATTGCATCCCATAAAATATAACTCTTCCCCTATCTCAATTTGTGGTTTGAACTTCCCAACGATCCTTATCATACTCCCTCTAGTGGAATTTTATGTAATTCTTGGCATGGATTGGATTTCCCTATATAGAGCCAACATAAATTATTGTGAGAGGGAAATCACTCTCCATATGGTGAATCGACCCCCGATTCTGTACAAGTTCAAGGAGGTGAATGAATCTTCTTTATAACCATCATATAAAGTGTAGATATTACTAACCTATGAGAACACATATCTTTTTTAGATTATTGAGTCTAAGGAAGCAACCATCCTTGAAGAGAGGCTTATTGTGAGGGAATTCATTGAAATGTTTCCTGAGGAATTTTCTAGTCTTCCACTGAAAGAGGTGTTGAATTCTCGATTGATCTTATATTAGGGGCATTTCCAATATCCAAGACTCCATATATAATTGTTGTTGTGGAGCTTGAGGATCTAAAGAAACAACTACAGGAGAATACAGAGAAAGGGTTTATACTCCCAAGTGATTCACCATGGGGTGTACCAGTCCTCTTCATCAAGAAGAAGGATGTATCAATGCAACTTTGCATTGAATATTGTGATCTCAACAAAATCACAATAAAGAACAAGTATCCTCTACCATGAATTGATGACTTGTTCAATAATCTATGTAGAGAAAAATTATTCTCCAAGGTGGATTTGCTATCAGGATATTACCAAGTAAGGGTGAAGAAGGAGGATATCCCCAAGACTTCTTTCCATACAAGGTACGAGCACTATGAATTCATAGTAATGCCTTTTGGACTCAATAATGCTCAAGAAATCTTCAAGGACTTGATGACTATTTTTTTAGAGATTACCTCAAAAAATTTGTGGTAGTCTTTATAGATGATATTCTAATATACTCCAAAACCAAGGAGGATCCTGAGGAGTATCTAAGTATCATACTGGAGATCTTGTAAAATGAGAATCTCTATGTAAAGTACCAAAAATGTGAGCTCTAGTTGTAGGAAGTATCATTCTTGGGTCATATCATCACAAGTAATGGGATATCTATGGATCCCACCATGACAGCTACAATTGAGGGATGTTTGAGCCCAACATTAGTGATGGATATCCATAGCTTCCTAGGGTTATCAGGATATTATTGCCAATTAGTGAGAAATTTTTCATGATTATCCAACCCTCTTACCAAACTAACCTGGAAGGGAGTCAAGTTTTCTTGGAGTGATGAATGCGATGGTAGCTTCAAGGAATTGAAAAAGTGGCTTATCACTACACCCGTTATCACAATACCCACAAGTGGAGAACATTTTGTGGTATTCAAAGATGCTTAAAAGAAGGACATTGGTTGCGTGTTAACACAAAATGACAAATCATTGCCTTTGATTCAAAGAAATTGAAAGTTAAGGAGAAAACCCATCGAACACATGATATGGAGTTGGATGCAATAATCTTTGCTTTAAAAATTTGGATACATTACCTCTTTGGGGAGAGGTTTGAAATATATAAGGATCACAAAAGTATCACATATATATTCACACAGAAAGAGTTGAACATGTTCCAACAAAGATTGTTAGAGTTGATCAAAGACTATGACTGCTCAATCCATTACCACACTGAGAAATAGAACAAGGTGGTGGATGATCTCAGTAGAAATGACCCATCAATTCTTTCATTGATGAGAATTGAAAAGAATCCTTTCTTTTTAGATTTAATGAAGATGGACATGGGAATCAAAAAGAAGGGAACATCATCAATCCTTTCACAAATGATTGCTCCACCGTCTCTTTCGGAAGGGTTAAAGGATGCTCAAAAGGATGAGGTGGGAATTCAAAAGAATGTGGAAACTATCAAAAAGGGAAATCCTCAAATTTCAATGTTAATGGAGAAGGAATTGTGAGATTTAGGTCAAGACTGTGTATTCTATCAAGTCCAAAGTTAAAGAAATATCTTTTAGATGATGTACATAGTTTGAATTTCTCCATTTACCCAGGAAACACAAAGATGTTTAGAGATATCAGAGAGCATTATTGGTGGGATGACATGAATAAAGAGATCGTTGAGTATATATAAAAGTTCCAGGTATATCAGTAAGTGAAGGTGGAGAGGCAGAAGTCTAATGGGATGATGAAACCATTACCCATACCAACATGGAAATGGAAAAACATCACCATGGAATTTGTCACTGGGCTTCTAAAGACATCCAAAGGAAACAATGCTATCTAGGAAGTTGTGGATCATTTTACAAAGACTGCACACTTCATTGAAATTTGAGAGGATTTTTTATTAGATCAACTGACACAGATATACAACATAGAAGTGGTAAGGCTACATTGAGTACCACTATCGATTATATCCGATCAAGATCCAAGATTCACATCTATGTTCTGGAAGAGTCTCCAACACACTTTGAATACTGAGATGAACTTCAACATCACTTATCATCCCCAAACTGATATCCAATCTGAGCGGACTATCCAAACACTTGAGGACATGTTGAGAGCATGCTCAATGGACTTCAAAGGAGCATATGATCAACATATTAATCTGGTTGAGTTCTCTTACAATAACAGTTTTAACTCAAAAATCCAAATGGATCATTCTGAATACCTTTATGGGAAGAGGTTCAAAACTATGACATGTTGGGATGAAGTTGGGGATAAAAAACTCCTAGGTCCAAAAATGGTTGAAGAAATGGTGGAGAAGGTTAAAACCATACAACAACATATTAAAGCTGCTCAGGGTCGACATAAGAGATATGTTGATAATCATCGATAAGATCTATAATTTAATTTTGGAGACATGGTATTCCTCCACATATAACCATGGAATAGAGTTATAAGATTTGGGAAAAAGGTAATACATAGTCCAAGGTGCATCGACCCTTTTGAGACCATTGATAGAATTGAAGCATTGGCCTATCGACTAGAAATCCCACTGAACCTGTCCTAAGTACATGATGTATTCCATGTATCACTCTTGAGGAAGTACATACTAGAACCGTAGCATGCACTCAGTCTAGAGGTTGTCCCATTGGAGAAGGATCTCTCGTATGAAGAGAAGTTGGTGAAGATCTTAGATTGTAGAGAAAAATTTCTATGAAATAAGATAATTCCCCTCATCAAGGTGTTGTAGAGAAACCAAAAGTTTTATGAAGCAGTGTGGGAATTTGGAGGAAGTGATGATGTAGAGTTACCCTCATATGTTTTAGTGTGGGAGAAGGGAATTTTGAGGGAGAAATTTATTAAAGGGGGATGATTTTTACTACCCAAACTTTTATTAATGAAAATTCCTCTTGATCTAATAAAATGTTTTTTAATGTAATATGGTTATATAACATATGAAATTCTCTGGTTTAATGTTTTTTGGAATTTAAAATAATGTAAATAATTGTCACCATTTCTAATATTTTCATTGAACAATTATCACATGATTAGTATAAATATAGGGCTTTAGCAAATCCAATTTACTCAGACAAAGGATATGATGACCTCATCTAGTAGAATTTCTCCATACGAAGTCCATTTGTCAGAGCTCATAAAGGAGGCAGTGTCACTAGGCTTCACTCTTGACCTAGACCAAGCTGAGTTTCTATTTGTTAAGCTTGAACTGAACCACCTATGGGATAAGTGAAAGTTAATAGAGATTACCACCTGAGTGATGTTATCCGAGCCACCCCAAGAGTCTGTCAACATCGCACACATTACCCTTATGTCTCATGCGGGTGTTATCAGGGGTAATGTAACAAGACCCTAGCACTATGATTATGTTCATTATTTTTTATAAATAATATACATTAATTTTATTATTGTTACTTCAAAAATGTTTTTTAAAGTACAAATAGTATTTTTAGTTAATATTTAAATTAAATAAAGAAATATATTTTGATGATTTAATGGATTTTTTGAATTAAATAATATTTTAATAAACTATTATTACTAAATAACTTTTTATTAAATATAAATTATCATATAATTTTTAGGAATATAATTGTAATTTTTTAGGGTTTGAAAACTTTTTTTTGTCAAAACCGATGAATTTTCAATAAATGTTAGTTTTTATTTTAAAAATGGAAATTCACATAATTATAAAATTATTTATACATAATCTATATTATTTTTGGAATCAGGACATCAAAATTATCTGACGGTGTTTTTTTCATAACTTTCAGAGACAACCGATTTTTTAGGTAAAAATTAAATATCATTTAAATATATAATATGTTTTATGACATCATAATGACCCAATAGTGATATAATAAAATAATATAAATGATATTTTAGGCTAATATATGTTTTACCTCTAAAATAATGTGATTTAATATTTTTCGGATTAATTTTATGTTGCGTTATTGGACCCTCCAAGACTTATAAAATATTTTAACATATTAAAATGATTTCCTTGAGAGTGTGACTCCCCTCCACATAAGCAAGCCCAATGTTTTATGAAGTTAGGAAAATGTAATTATAAAATAATTTTTTCCACTCCCCTTTGGAAACAACCATGGGAAAAACCATGGGTTAGTTTGTTGTTTTGATTACTTTAATATGTTGTATCCAAAATCAAAATAATAAAGAATTCCCTCTCATTTCCTATATAAACCCACACAATATCCCATTCATATACACTTAAAACCATTGTAACTCGACCAACCTCTACCGTAAAATATTTATAATCCTTCTTTGGTGCCCCAAACTCCCAAGAATCCTCTCTCAAGCCTCTCCCAAGCCTTTGGGATCACACTTCCAATTAAGGAATTTCTTCTGTTCTCATTTTTGTCCAAGTTTCTTTATATTTTTATCCCCTTGTATTTACAATTATAAATTTTGGGGTATGATTTATCACCTACCCCATACTTCCATCCTTTTGTTTTAATTATTATATACCTCTTTATCTCTCATAAATTTCTCCCATGTACACCCGTTACCAAGTGGAAATTCCGTAAGGAATTACTCTCTCCTCATTTACATTCAAGTAATTATTTTATATTATGCATATAAATTCCATTAAAAATGTTGGTATATTATGTTCCATAACCCCCTTACTATACATTTAATTTAAAAATGATGAGATACCCATTTCTCTCTCGTCAACCCATTTTACAATTTCGATTTGACGTCATTATGCTGGCAATGTTACACCAAAATTTCCATGCCAAAATCATCATGTAAGTGAATACCATACCCATGTATCTATCAAGGGTATTCACATTTATGCACATGTACATGTTTATTTAGGACTTACATTTATGTATTCCACATATATTATTAATGGAATAAATTTTAATTTTTTATGAATCCATGTTGTATGATCTATGTGATACATTTATGCATGAAATGGAATGATTAAGAAGTGTGTGCCTTGATAGCTCTCCAATGTATTGGATAAAGATTAGTATCATGATACATCAAGTGAGATTAGGGTTTACTCAAGATAATTCAAGTGAAATGATGGTTTCTCATGCTAATTCAAATTCAATGAGGGTTTACTCATGCTCTATGCACAATGAGCCTTGGTTCATGTTAATATCATGTGAAATGTTGTTTCCACATTTCCATGTTATGATAATCATGATATATCATGCCTTTATGTTCATGTTTCTCTTATTATCCATTGATATTACTATTTCCTATCATGTACTATATTCGTCATGTTATGACTTTTTTACTCCCTTACTGGTCTTTATAGCTCACCCTCTTCTTATGCATTCCCTCGGGTTATCCCATGCAATGCTAAGTATGAAGAAATGTTGTGGTCATATAAAAGAAGTTTTCAATAAAGATGTGTTTCATGTTTTAAGTTGTTATGTAATGTTTCTAAGACCCAATTATACTAGACCTATCGATCTTCTATGTTGTTTCAAGTGACAATTTTATGTAATAAATAATGTTTATGTGTAAAAAAAGAGTTGGGCTGTTAAAAAGTATATGTGACCTTAAATAATTTTTCAATGTGTTATAAAATCAGTTATAATTTTAAAATCGGTATTTTCCAAGAAAATGATTATTTTTATTAAAAATTAAATTTATCATATCTATAAAATTATTTTCATAAAATAAAGTTCATTTTATAATTATAAATGTCAAAAATATGTTTGAGTGAGTTATGTTTTTAAAAAATAATTAATTTTCTGTTTAATAGTATAATACAATTATTTATTATGGAAGCTAAATACAGGAGTTTTATATTCATTGTTAATGTATGGAGGATTTATGCCCAAAATATCAAACTATCCTTCCTCATTTTAATATATATATATTCATAATTTTAAAAATATTCATAGTCTTGCTTCAAAATAATTAAGTAATGAATAAAATAATGAGAAAACACCCCTATCCTCCCTTATAAATACCACCCCTCACCGCCTCTTATCCTCACACCTTACAAGCTTAGATCCTTGTATAAATTCAACTCAATACTCTTTAAAAATCCCTAACACACTTCTAGAATCCTTTGGTATAAACAAAATAATAAAACTAATCCACCTAATAGGGTTGTCAAGGAAAAGGATTCAAGAGGTAAAATCCTCATTCTTTTCTTTTAATCTCTTTTCAAGTTCTTTTATTTTATTGTTATCATCTCACCTCCCCTCATCAAAGTGGCATGGAAACTTTTGTAACATATATATACAATAATTTTATTATTCTAATGAAATAACCTATCATCTAACCCCTTATCCTCTCCCTTCAATTCTAAAAATGAAAACATCACCCATAAGGTGTTGTTTTATCACCTTCAAGGATGACAAGTTCTCATTTTCCTTTACCGCCTTCAAGGATAGTATTAAAACCATTTTAATTATTGTAATTAATTTTAAAATTTATTTTATAATATTTTTTATTCTCTAGAACTAACATATATACATAATACTAAATTATAAAACAAAACAAGTTTGTTGTGATCCAAAACCACCAAAATTAACCTGAAAAAATTATTATCAACATTTTATCTAATGATTCAAAATAATACCATATAATCAAATGATTTATAAGATAATTTAATCTTATTTATGTTCATTAATATAAAATAATTTAAATTCAAGATAATTATCCTCATGTTACAAAATTTTCCATACATGTATACAAGTTTACCTATCATGAACACCAAGTAAAAACACTCCTAAATGATGAAATTGAACTCTATAACTCATAAAAATGGATAGAAATGAACTTAATAAAATTATAATAAATCAAATAAATTTAGAATATTTTATGGATTTTTTAATTAATAAATATAATTTTATTATCCAAGATATTAATGTGAAGAAAGAATTGGGGCATAAGGTAGGGGGATTTCGAAAGCCAATTTCCATTCTTTGGGTTATTCCTTTTTCATGCCAAATTTCAGTGAGGATGTTCTTTAATATTCATCAAATATAATTTATTTGTTCTTACCTCTTCTATACTGGTATATACATGTTTCTAATCATATTTTTTAACAAATGTAAATATTCTTCCAAAATAACATTTATTTCTAAAAACACAAGTTTTACTTCGCTTAAGATTGTTTCTTCTTCACTCTATATTGATGATTCCAAAACTAGGTATGTTATTCTATTTTTATTTTGGGAACTAAAAGGTTTATTCAGAAATATATGATTTATGAAATTATCATGAAACCCATTCCCTTCCATGGGTTATTTTATATCCATGATTTATATATGTTCTATGTGGCAGACATGATTATGTAAGTGTTATGATGTGACGGGCGTGTCTGGAATTATATAGAACTCCAATGCATTGAATAATATGATAAATATCTTGATATAATGTGAAATATTCATGAAAATTATTCTATATTTGTTCAAAATGATTATGTAATGATGATACACATATGTTATTCGTGAATATAATGCTTGATTTGTTCACAACGATGTGTGGTAGTTAACCACTAAGACATGATATTTCATTTTTATGAATTTACACAATAATTTCCATAATATAATGCTCCCTATCATTATTATGATGATAGTCCTTTATTTATATTACGATGATGATATTTATGATCACCCATGTTTCATGTCTCTTATCTATCCACTAACTAATCTTTTAGCTCACCTCTTATTTTGAGGTATATCCTCAGGTTAATATTTATACTAAGGAGAATGCGTGGACAATAAGATTCTAGAGAAGAATAAATTAAATAATGTGTATGATTTTTTATGAATATGATTTTTATGGTCATAAATTTCCCATAATAATAAATCTTTGTATCCTGGTTTTATAATTATCTTATGCTTTCTATCTTGAAAATGATGTTATAATCATGTGAGAAAGGTAGGGTCGTTATACATCATTTACCTGATTCCTCATATTTCCCACCATTTCTCAAAAAACGAAAACCCTAGAGAGAAATGTGTTACTTTTATGAATCTTATAATTATATATTTAGTTTGTGTCTTAAAACATATTGTTTAAACATGTTATTAATATCATCTAAGAAAATTTACACTTTCAATATATCCTTTATAGAGGATCATAAAAACCATTTCATTGACTAAAAAATAACCAAGGAATGTCAAACCAGTTGTGCAGTAAGTCCCATTTTCACAGACCAGTTTATGATAAATTCTAGCTCAATGCATTGTTTTTTTGATGTAACACCTAAGAACATCTATGCCTAAGACTCTTCCACTATTAGTATCTAAATAGAGATATTTTTTTTGGAAATCATTGACTTAATACTCACCAAAATACCGAGACATTTTCCTATATTTATAATTTTTCCTAGGGTTATTACTAGAGTTTTCAAGTCCAAATTTCCACAAATAACTAAATCATCCCTTTATACCAACTATGGCATCTCACCGTTTTATTACATAAACTTTTCTTTCCATGTGAAAAAATTAAGTATCTTTTAAAGTTTAGTTTCTTAGAAATTAGGTATATAAAAATTGAAAAAAAATATTCTTATAAAAAAATAAAATACATTTTCATTGGTTCACCCAAGATTAATTTTATTGAATCTCATGACGTGGGGACATACATCAATTTATAGGGGTGGTAATGAGCCTAGTAAGGAAATAAGAAATGGAGAAATGTATCATGTGATCATGAGGCATATCTATAAGAACATGAGGTATAATAATATAACATGATCAAGAAAACATGAGGCATCACATAAAAACATGATACATAACATTTAAATGAAACTTTAAAATAAAAAGAAGAATTCATAAGAATAACACTATGGTTTATCACCACAGTTTCATAAATTAAAACTACCAAGGTTATTCACCAAGGTATCATAAAACAAGTCGTTTATAGATATTAAAATATTTTTCCAATGAATTGAAGTGTTATTAGGGAACACCCTTTATATGTATTTATTTCATGTGATCCACAAGGATCATAATAAATCATTTAAATAGTAACCCATAAAAAATAATGAACTGGTTTCTTATCAACAATCATGGTATCAGAAAGTGCATAAAGGCATGATCATTTTACCATTATTAACCCAAAAAAGGGAATGTGGGTTATATATATATATATCATTGAATAAATAAATCATCTTACATACATGTAAATACCCATTAAAAAGGAATATTTTTGGGTATTCACAAAAACAAAATAAATGATAATTTCTCAAGTAAAAGAGATAAATAAATTTAGTGGCATGACAGGTAAAAACATGGATTAAGGAAATGGAAAATTAGAGGGGAAATGGGGCCCCAATTGATAAAAGTTTATTATTATCATAATGGGATAATATAAAGTGAAAAAGGAATTTGTTTTTCAATTAGTAGACACACCACAAAATGGGGCTTGAATGGAAAATTGAAGTACATATTTCCCATACCAAGGAGATTTTCTCTTAAATCGTATAGATGGAACCTTTGGGGCTTAAATAAAACCATGTGGTAATATAGGGGGGATTTAACTCAAATTTATGGGGAATTTTGTTTTGTGAATGGTAATGGTTAAATGGTTTGCTATTTTTAGTAAAAGTGGAGGAATTGTTTAATAATTTACAAATATAGATCCTTGAAGTCAAGGTTGAGGAAAATTAAAAATCATTGACTTAACCATGATTTTTTCTCATGGTTTTGGAAATTTTAGTTACATTTTATGATATTTTAATACACCAGAACCAAACACCATTTTTTAATACTTCTTTTGGCATTGATAATAAATTCTCCACGATGTATTGTTTTTAAAATCAAAATTTTAATTTTAGACATTGGAAAGTCATTTATAGGTTTGGAAAAAATTAATATATATTAAAATACATAATATTATTAAAATAAAATCTTTTAGGTCATAGATTTTTGTTAATTAGATATTATATAATTAATAAATAAGTATTATTATACAAAACAAAATAAAAACAAAAAACTGTATTAAAACTATTCACGAAAAAATGAAGTATTTTAGAAAAATATAAAAAATAACCCTAACCTAATTTCAACATGCTGATTTCAAATATATTTTTTATTTTTTCAAAATAATTCTTTAAATATTATAATTTTTACTTTTAAAGGTAAAAACCCCTAATTATTGAAAAATAATAGTTTTTACGGAATAGTCAAATATTTGACACCTATATAAATTTCATAGTCCATTATATTTTTATTTTATAATTTATACGTAAATAATATTTTAAAAAAATACTATTTAAAATATAATTAAGAATACACGCATTTATTATAAAATTATATATATTTTCAAAAAAATATAATGATGTTTTATTTGTGTCAAAAAATAAATTTATCAAATTCATATTACTTAAACATATATTTTATTATGAAAAACAATTTTCAAAAAGATATTAATTGAATAATAATTTTATTTTTAAAATGTAACTTATACATTAGGAAACAATATCATGGACATGTAACCCCTTATAACACTGGTGCAGTACTTAATGGTAAGTTGTGTGATGGTGGTAGTTTCATTGGGAGCCTCTGTTATCATTTAATGAGTAACAATATCTAATTACTTGATATGATACCATAGTCAATTTACTTCAAGATTAAATTGTCGAAGCTCATATTTTTATTTTTCAAGGGCGAACCCCAGTGACACTACTTCCCTCCCAAGTTCTAAAAAATGGGATTTATAAGACATAACTCTACTGGTTTAGGCCATCATTTCACCTTTATACATCTATTATCCATTTTTATTACAACTTATAAACACTAATTACAATGGTAAAATTACCACCAATGGGTATAGGTCACAATAGTAAAATTGAAAGGCTATTATATGGATCAATGGTCATATTTTACAAATGGTCATATAATGGTCAAATCCCAAAGGCCACATTTCCCTTTATACCCTACAAATACCACTTCATTATTCCACTCAATATTCACTACAATTACTCCCAAGGTTATATATTTTTGTTTTTTAATATTTTTATTGGTTTACTGATATTTTATTTCATTTCTATAGTGTCATCCATGGGGGAAATGATTCTAATAGATTGAGGAGATCCGTATTTTTCGATATTAGTTTTCCTATTTTATATCTTTCCCATTAATAATGTTTTTAATTTTAATGGTTTCAAATATGACTACTGAAATGATAATTATTGATGTGATAAGGTTTTATTGGTTCATATATACTTTTTATGTATATAATATAATATAATATAACACAAATTTTCTCATTAATTAAATATCATTAAAAATGCATGGGTAATTACACCCAATGTATTATAATTTATTTTACATCAAATATAGATGAAAATGAGATCATGACCAAGTAAAATGGAAATAGGTAATCCATGAAGTATAAATATCTCTTTAACATAAATTCAAGAAATTTGATACAATGACATATTATCCAGAATGTAAATATAATGAGAATATTTTTTTTAATTAATCACCAATTACAAAAATCGCATTATTATATTGAGATGAATTTGGTAAACCCTCTAGGAAATCCCTATATATATTCTATAGTTCCCATTATATCATAGGGAATGTCTGAATCATACCCATTGATATATTTTTTCAACATTAACAAATTAACATGTAAAATATTTCATGGAAAAATCAATAATACCTTTCATTGTTCCTTCCCACCAAAAATGTTTCCAAAGGATTCTGCACATATTTTTGCTACCAGGTTGAATTAAAAATATAAATCTATGATACTAACTCAATGGTTATTATTGGACCCTTTGTTATATAGTTATTTGAATAATCACAAATAATGACAATTTAAAAATCATGATAATCTACATACTATGTTATAAATAATGTTAATCATGTCAATGAATATTTAAAAATTAATAAATTATGTCACATGGTATAATACATTTAAATAAGTCAATAAATTATAGATATTTATGTTTCCATGTATTTACAGGTGTATATTTACATATGATTATGATTTTCACTTCATCTGGTACTATTCTGAATAAGATAGACACTTTGTAAGTTTTTCAATGTCTCTGACACCGATGCAGGACACACCGATAGAACAAATGACATACCGATGGACAAGTCACCGATGATGGATGACACTGAAAGTTCAAGAAACTTGCTGATAGGAAAATCACTGATGTTTGATGCACTGATAGTTTCAATGAATTACTAATGGACGATTCACTGACAGGGGACACCCCGTTGGTTCAAAATGAGTCATTGATGATGACTCATTGATGCCTAGATAGGCAGAAATTACAAATGACTCACCAATTTCCAGAGCCACTAATATCGATGGAAAGGACTCAGTGATAAATAGAGTCACTGATGCTGATAGACCGATGCTAATGATGCACGAATACATATGACTCACCGATAGTCATAAAAATGTTTTTATTTTATTAATTTGAAATTATGTCTAACGGTCATATTTAGAAATATTAATGTTTTTGACATTATTTAATGTTATTTTTAGGATATTCACAGGACAATATAAGGTACATGCATGTGGGGATATCATTATGTCTGTTCGACCTTGAAGTATTAAAGAATTACCAGCTAGATCATTCCTGACACAGATAATAACAGTAGGAAAAGAAAGCACATAAAATAGAAGAACTCATACAACTTATGAGCATACTTCCAAAAATACAAGAACTTAAAAGGAAGAACATATGGGGAAATCAAGAAGTTAAGCTAAACATATTGAGCTCACCTGAACATATTTTGAACAAGAATATTAACATCTCATACTCCTGAAAGACATAACACCGAGGCTACAACACTCTATTTTGGAGTTAACATCCAGAAGATGACTCGATCTTCAATTCCACTACATCAAATGAGTCCAGAGCTACACTACATAACGCAAAAATCCTTATAAACCTATATCTACATCTTTAGCTCCATTTTGATCATCTATTTACATTTCTGAGTAGTGTGAGTTTTCATCTGCAACACCCAATGACTCATGAGAATAACAGGATGATACTTATTATCCAAAATATCACACTCTATTTATCCTTTTGTATCCCATGTAGAACTATGGAAGAGGTCAAGTGTGACATGTTTATTGTTTTTTCCATGAAGAACTGTGGTAGAGATCAAGGGTGACCTGGAAAACCTTGTGTGCTATTTTAAACCCCGATACAAGGTGTAGATCAAAGTTTTTTATTAATTTAAAATTCTTGGTGGCAGGTGATTACCAAGTGGAGAGGAATAATTCTCAGCTTGAGACTAAAACTCTTGTATTAGATTCTATTTTTTTATTGTTATTTTCTTTTAATATGTTTTATAACTAATTTAATTCAGAAAAATTCAAATTCTTATAGTTATTTTTGCAAGTGTTTATAATAGTTTTGAATAATTAGGTTAGTTTAAAATTATATATTAATCTTTAGATTAGTATAGGTGATAACTAATCAATCTCTTGAGAAATTAATTGAACATTCAGGACATTTATAAATTCACTACAAAATGACTTGGATTATAGTTAATTGGGGGAAATTTTCAAAGAACCAATTATTAACAGAAATTTTTATAGGGACTCAATTCACCCCCTCTTGAGTATTGTACTCTAACCAACATTTTGTATTAGTGGTTTTTAAGAATTTTTCAGTTTTCAAATCTTTTTCAAACTTTTTCAACTGTGATTGTATTTGTATTTCAAAGATCTTAAAATTTCTATTAATACTAATTTTTTTCTCTTTGAAATATTTTCCAAAATTTATATTATGGAAAATTGATTAGAAGGAGATGCTACAAATAAATCACTTTTTTTAATGGGGAAAATTATGATTACGGTAAGCTTAAATTGAAAATACATTTACAAAGCATGGAATTTGAAATATGGACTGCTATTGAAAGTAAATATGAACTTCATGATACTTCTAGAAACACTTATGATAAAGATACTGATAATTCCAATAACAATAACTATAATGAAATGTATGCTCTATATTGTGCACTAAGAGATGAAGAATTTAATTGCATTTCTTCCTGTAAAACTGTTCATTAGATTTGGGACACTTTAGCTATTTCCCATGAGGGAACAAATCATGTGAAAGAGATGTGATTAAATACTTATACAATTAAATATGAAAATTTTATAATAAATCCTGATGAATATATTTTTGATATGTATCTTAGTTTCAATGAAATTGTGAACACCGTGATTTCTTTTGGAAGATTTGTCACAAAAGAGAAACATATCATGAGGATTTTGTGATGCTTACCAAAGAGATAGAGAGGTAAATTAGTATCTACAAGAGAATCATGTGACATTGATAAATTACTAGTTAAGGAAATGATTGGAAAATTAATGCTGTAAAAAGAGTAACTAAAGGGAAATCAAGAGTATTAAGACCCAAAGAGAAAATTTGTATCCTCCAAGACTACCACTTCCAATAGAAAAGACAAAGAGAATGTTCAAAATTTTGTTGAGAGAACAAGTACTGAAGAATTAGCTTCATACAATGATGACGAAAAAGCTAAGCTAGCTAGGAGATTCAGAAGATTTTACTTTAAGAAATCGTTCTTCAAGAAACCAAAATTTAAAGAAAAATATGAAAACAAAGTCAATTGAAAAAAGGATTGGAAGAATCCTATCAAATCAGAAGAAATAGTTTGTTATGAATGAAAAAGGTTAGGGAATATCAAATCTGATTGTCCTAAATTAATGTATAAAAAGAAGTATGAGAATAAAGATAGGAAATATAAGAAATCAATAAAGTCCACCTTGAGTGAATCTGAGGACAACTCCTGTGAATCTGACTCTTCTAAGAAAGAGAAAGAAGATATGAAAAACAACTTATTTATTATAAACACCTAAGAGGTACTCTTAAACTCTCCTGTACCTAATGACTATTGTTCTAGAGATGAATAAGAATCTGAAAATATGGAAAATGATGAACTATTTGAGTATTGTAATATGCTAGAAGAAACTTGTAATGGATAGAAGGATAAGTATAAATCATTAAAGAAATATCATGCACTCTCTTCAAATATTAAATCTGAACTTATTATTGAGAAAGAGAAAAATGCACAAATTCTAAAAGAATATAATGACCTAAAGTTATCTAATGATCAATTAATGAAGGATCTGGAAAAGTTTACCAATGGTAATAACACACTTACTCAATTACATGGTAAACAGATAACTTCTAGGTAAACTATTGGAATTGGATATCATCTAGGAAAAATAAATTTATCTAAAACACATTTTATAACCAAATCCAAAAATTCTGCTTCTCTATCCAATAATCTAGATTTCACTACAAGTTCTAGTTCTTAAAACTCTTTAACTGCATCATGTTTTTCTAGACCAAAAAATATTTATCTTCCAAAGACTTTACATTCTACATATAGGAAACCCAAAAGACAATTGTGGGTTACTAAAGCCTTTATTACTAATGTTTCTGGACCAAGACAAATATGGGTACCAAAATCATTTTTTGGATGAAATGTTTTGAAGGTAAACTACATAAATAGTTCAAGTATAAAACTTTGGTACTTGGGTAGTGGTTGTTCAAGACACGTGATATGATATTACTCAAGATTCAAGAATATCATCAGGATTTATAGAGGACATGTCACATTTAATGACAATAGTAAAGGAATAATCATCGGCTTAGGCCATATTGGTAACCTTAATTATATTTCAATTTCAAAAGTACATTATGTTAATGGATTAAAATATAACATGCATAGTATATCTAAACTATGTGATGATGAATTTAATTTCAAATTTAAAAATTATTCATTCCATGTTTTTTGTGCCAAAAATAACATAGTATTTTAGCTCATAGAAATGATAATGTATATGTAGTAAATTTAGACACACTAGCATCACAGAATGTTCCCTGCCAAAGTGCCTTTCACAGAGATTCTTGGCTCTGGAACAGAAGACTATGAAATTATAATGTACACTACCTTAAGGAATTAAATAGAAATTTTTTTAATTCAAGTCTTTCCCAAAATTATGTTTCCATACAATAAAGTGGGCAATGCTTGTTAAAACTGAAAGCAAAAGAAAATCTCTATCAAACCAAAGAAAGAAGTTACAACTTCTCAACCACTCGAGTTGGTTCACATGGACTTGTTTGGAACATATAGAGTTTCAAGTATCAATGGTAAGAACAATGTTTATGTCCTTGTATTTGAATTCTCTAGGTATACTTGGACCTTTTTCTTAGCTCACAAAAGTGAAGCTTTCTCTCATTTTATCAAGTATTCTAGGACTGTAGAAAATCTTAGTGGAATTAAAATTAAATCTCTAAGAAGTGACCATGGACAAGAGTTTGAAAACCAAGAATTTAAATTTTTTTTCTCACAAAATGGATAGAGTCATAACTTCTCTGCCCCTAGGACACCTCAACAGAATGGTGTAGTATAAAGAATAAATTGAACCCTACATGAAATTGCCCGAACTATTATCAATGAATATGACCTACCAATTTATTTATTGGGATAAAGATATTAATACAACTTGTTATATAATAAAGAGAGTCTTAATAAGACCTAGCCTTAATAAAACTCTTTTTGAGTATTATAATAATAGGAAACCCTAGGTAAATTATTTAAAAGTGATTGGATGAAAAGTTTATATTCTAAACACTAAAGATAATCTAGATAAAGTTTCCTCTAATAGTGATGGAGGAATATTCCTTGGACATCCAAAATTAATAAAATCATATAGAGTCTTTAATAAATGAACCAAATGTGTGGAAGAATCTGTACATGTCATGTTGGATGAAACATATCCACATGAACCTAACACCTTTCTAAAAAATCTTGAGGAGGATATGTACAATCTAGAAATTAAGGATAAACCACCTAACCATCCTATAAAAGAATTTGTTAAAACATCCTGTTTGAGAAATTATCTAGATTATATCCATAATTAACTTGAACAAAGTGATGAACCTGAAATAACTAGCCTTACTTTTACTAGACCATCTAGAACCCTTAGAAACAATCCCTTACATGTTATAGTTGGAAATCTATATAGGAAAACACAAACTAGATCTTCCATGAGATATCATGTTGGAAATTAATTATTATTTTCACAACTTGAACCTAAAAATATCAATGATGTAATCTATGATGAATTTTGGGTGATGGCTATGGAAGAAGTGCTTAATTAGTTTGTGAGGAATAAAGTCTGGAAGCATGTTGATAGACCAAAAGATACCTTGACCATAGGAACTAAATGAGTGTTTAGGAAGAAATTAGATTAAGCTATAAATATAATTAGAAAAAAATCTAGATTGGTTACACAAGGATATAATCAAGAAGAAGGAATTGATTAGGAGGAGACCTTTTCACCAGTAGCTAGGCATGAAGCAATTAGAATCCTACTTGCCTATACAACACACTTGGATTTAAAACATTATAAAATGGATGTCAAAAGAAAATTCTTAAATGGTTATATAATTGAGGTTGTTTTGGTTGAACAACCCCCAGGTTTTACAAATCCACTTTTTCATAAACATTTTTTCAAATTTACTAAATCTTTATATGGTTTGAAACATGCTCCAAGAGCTTGGTGTGATAGGTAAAGTAACATTCTCATTTCTAAAGGTTTTAAAAAAGGAGTTGAAGACCCTACTTTATTTATAAAAATAATTTCTAAATATGTTTTAATAGATCAAATATTTATAGATGATATTATTTTTTGTTCTTCTAAAAATTTATTATGCAATGATTTGTCAAAAATGATGCAATGTGAGTTTGAAATGTAACACCCTGAGATTTTATGAAAAATACTCTTTTTAATTTCATTAATATCTTGTGCTGTACGCTACACCAAAAGGATCTTGCACAACACGCATCCCTGACTTGTCTTGCATTACACGCAATCGCGACCTTCCATGATAGCGTGTGTTGTACGCAATACCGAGTTTCGCTAAACAACAATATGTTATATAAACTAGCCGTTATGAATAGTAAAACCCACTTTTTGAAATTTTATAAATTTTATCTTTCAAAATGGACTTCATTTTTGGATTCAGAATATCGAAATTATCCTAGTGTTAATTTTTGGTATTTTTCTGAAAACTTTCAATTTTTGATGAATAGTGAAAACAATGGGTTACTATTCAAAACCCGACTTTTTATTTAAATAATTATTTATTTTATTTAAATTTATTTTAGGTCAAAATTGATACATAATACCTATATAAGTTCAATTTAAGTCATTGGAGTCATTTTATAATAATTTTAGATATATAAAAATTTTATTGAACTTTTCACCGTCTTTTACCCACCTCCTAGGAGAATTTGCAAAATCACATAAACCTTAATTTTACCGCTTCTGTGAGTGAAATTTCAAAAATATGAGAGACACAGTTAATATCAAGGACTAAAATGCGGTTCAATGAGATGAAAATAATTTTTGGTGAATAGTAACTTTGTACTTTTTTTACCACGGTTAAAAGTAAATAGGATAATTAAGGGTAAAAATGATATTATTATTACCCTAACACATGTCCTAATTCTATTGGATAAGTTTAATTCGACAAAAAACAACCTTAGGAATAAAATATGACCATTTATTCCCACTTGGATTAGATGAGGACATTTATTATTAATTTATTTAAATAAGGGTTAAAATAGTTAAAATCAAAGTTTAATAACTAAATCATTTTTAAGATAGGGTAATACATAAGATAAATTCGACTATAAATATTCATTAGAAATATAAAAATATTTCCTACATAATGGTGTTTTATTTATAATTTTTAGACGTTAAATAATTTAATTTATTTATGACACAATGATGATGCAGTAATTATCTTATTAATGAAATATTGACATAATTGATGTTATAAATATCCAAATTAATGTAATTTGAGACTTTTTATGAATTACACTAATTTTCTAGGTTAATATGACATGTTAGTATTGATTTAGTTAACTTTGTTCCAACTAATCATTCTTTTATGACTTTTAAAAAAATCAATTACCAAATAGTGTCAAAATTGACATAAAATAGTTTTTAAAACAAATTTTATATTATTAATTGTTATTTTATTCATAAAAATCTAAGGTTCGGCTAAATTACTTAGATAAGGTTATATATATTAATAATAAACAACTTGGGGTTCGTTTGTCTTGTTATAGTAAGTTTATTAACCTTATAGTGTAATAAAACAAGAAGACACGGTAAAAGAAAAATTATTTAACTAAAAGTTAAATCTAAATGATAAAGTTAAAATAGAAAACTAAACATTTCTAAATTCTATTGGATGAGATCATTTAGACCCATCCCCGCCTTATCTTCTAAATAACTCAATTTGGAGCTATTAAAAACCGAACATGACTTTATAATAAAATAATAATTTTAGTTATTCCAAAGGTGCCCCTCTCCTCCCTTATAAAAGGGCACCTCCTCCCTATCTTCCTCACACCACTTTGAGCCTTCAAGCTCAAACACCCCTGCCAATTTACCTTCTACACTTCCCTAGAAACATCCTAGAGGTTCTGGTCTTCTTCAAATACCAATCTTAGTACCCTAAGTGGAGGTTTCAAAAAGGCGTGTCGAAAGAAGAGGTAATATCCGTTACCGATTCTTTCAACTTTATTTCTTATTCTACTTATTATTATTTAGTTTTTTCATTATAAAGTAATAAAATAAGTATCACTCATATACTGATATGTTATTATAAGTATGAAACAACCCTATTTCACCATCTATCCATCATACGGAAAATAAAATCACCGCGCGTGCGTACGTATGGAATACCGTCTTCACGCCGTGGTGTAATCTGTTTTCGGCCACCACCTTACTTGGATCGGTATAATGGTGTAAATAAATAACTATATATTATTATTGCAAAGTGATATTGATTCTGAAATATTATACATACACTTCAATGCAATTCCACGATCATGGGAATGATATCATCGCTCGTGCGAACGTACGGACTACCATCTCCACGACGCGATGAAATTCATTCTCCATGTTAACCATTCATGAATGATGATAAAGTATATATAATAAGTAATCATGAAATATATGACATAATAATGATACTGGATTTATGCGTATATATATGTATGTCATCTACTTAATTTCATTCCATTCAATAAGGAAACGAAAACAACGTTCATGCGTACGTACAACCTACCATCTCTATGAACGGTGTATTTCATTCCATTTAATCGATCTATCATATATATATGTATATACTGAATATATATTATATATAAATCATTTTTTACATTCTGGAATTAAGTAAATCAGGATATAAGTAATAATATCAAGAAAAATAAGTCCAAACACGTATGATAAATAAAACGATTTAACCCAAAACGTTGCTTTAACATGGAACTTACAAAAGAACGGGTAATATAAAGTCATAAGTGAACCATATATGATATCATAAAAATGAATATTATTCTGTAATAAGTCAATGACATTATTTAAATCATTATACAGGAGTTTCAGAAACGTACGAATCATATCAGACCTAAGGTAAGGGATAATTTATTAATCTCATTTTTATCCGAGATTGTTTATTCATAAGTATTTACTGGGGTTATCTTTATCATCCAAGCCCATGTTTTCTAAAAATGTTTTCATGTATGTTTAAAGTCCTTTTTACCCATTTTTTAATTTTACTACATGGTATGTAAGGAATCTTTTCTTGTTTACCATACGAGGTACTTTTTGACATTTCTAACAAAATTACGAGAAGAATGTTATTTTTAACTTATACGGCGTGAATGGATTTTTACAGTTTCATAACACCTAATTTTCATGAAGCTTACTCTACATGATTTTATGACTATTTTCAACAAAATACTTTTATTTTATAAGTGCATGGAATTTTTTGAAAAGAAAATGATTTTGACGAAGAAAGGATATTTTCCTCAAGAATTCATTTCAAGTGTTTTATCAAAAAAAAATTTCCATCTAAGATGACATTATTTCATATGTTTATATTTCAATTATAATGTCTCTATGATTTACATGGTTTCACTTTTTTTATTATGAAATGATATCCATTTCTTTTATATGGATTATGTGATGATGGAATGATGTTTATGAAACCCATTTTATTCTTTGGGTTATGATGAATGATTTATGTTTATGTTGTGGCACAAGTAAGATTGATTTCATTATGAGATGAGTGGGACCTATATCTACCTCCAATGAATTGGGTAAAAATTTATATCTCATGAGATAGACATGGCTGGAATGGTATGTTAATCCAGTTCAGTGTTACAGGACTAAAACGAGGAGTGAACTCGATTAAGAAAGGGACTTTGTCAACTAAGATGGTCTTGGAAGCAATGCCTCGGCTACTATGAAAATCATATTGCATGCTTAATGTTTTTCCACAATTACATGTTTTATTACCATGCTATTTTATCAGTATTGATTTTCCCTTATGATATATGCCTTACGTACTTCCAAGATTCATGTCTTTGCTCAAGATTTTGATGTTTAGATTTTATGTTCAAGTTTTTGCATTCAAATGTTTATGGATTGTTTTATGTTCTCTATGTTTATCCTTACTGGGCATTTGAGCTCACCCCTTTTATGTTTTCTTTTCCCCAAGATATAAAGAAAGGTTTTAGGTAAGAAAAAAAGGGGAAGATCTTTATGGGAGATGTTGAAGATCTTTCACCACGATTAGAAGATTATATTCCGAGATTCCAAAGACACTAAACTATTAAAGTCCTTGTGTGTCTGTTTTTGTTATGTACTAAGTATTCTGCAAAAGTAATGTAATTTCCATGTACGTCAAGCTTTGGGTCTCTACAGTTGGTATCAGAGGAAAGGTTTAGTCAACCTTTGGAAACTAGGATGCGAGAACTTTAGTGAGATCCCTGGAGATATTTCTAAGGTATGTCTAGGGATGTCCCTAAGGTTAAGTATAAGTATAGGTTATAGTCCTATAACTATGGTAACAATCTTAGAATTTAACCTAAGATGTTAGATAATGACGGTACTCCCCCTTGATTATGTTGTTTTCCCTAGCATGATTTTTGCCTCTCACACTATTCTTTTTGGGTTTTAGACGATGGCTGGAACATGAAGGAACCATGTTGATCAATGTAATGGAAAATGCAATGATTGTCCTCATGAACAAACAAATGTTATGGGAGATGGAATGAAAAATCTTATTTCTATACTTACACAAGATATGAATCATTCTGGACTTCCAAATGAGCAGAGAAGGGAACAATATTCTATTGAGGCCTTCATGAGGCAATATCCACCTTATTTCAGTGGGTCTTCTGATCCACTTGTTGCTGAACAATGGATCCATACCACTGAAAAGATATTTTCAGTTCTTCAATGTTCTGAACATGATAAAGTCATCTTAGTAGTATATCGTTTGGAATGTGAAGCTGATCAATGGTGGAATCTTATCAAGAATACGAGGCCAAGAGATGAAATTGAGTCCATGGAATAGGATGAGTTCAAGAACTTATTTTTCAACAAGTACTTCCCTAATATTATTAGAACAAAGATGAAGAAGGTGTTTCTTGAACTAAAGTAAAAGGATGATGAATCTATTGGTATATACGAAGAGAATTTTACAAGGCTTGCAAGGTATGCATCTGGCTTTATCATCCAACCTGAAAGTAAAGTTGATCGATTCTTCAGTGGCTTAAAACCAAGTCTTAGAAGGGAATTATCTATAAGAGACTTCAGTAGATATGAAGAAATTGTGTGTTGTTCTATCAAGGTAGAAATGGAAGTTGGTGTTACATATCCATCTCATGGTTTTGACAAGAAACGAAAGATGGTGTTCAAGGAGAAATCTCAGAACAATGGTGAAAAGAAGATGAATGTTTCTTTATGCTCAAAGTGTGGAAAGAAGCATGGTGGAGATTTCCTAAAAGGTACTAGAAAATGTTTTAAGTCTGGAAAATAAGGTCATAGAGCAGTTGAGTGTCGAAGTAATGGAAAAAGGGTTGCTAATGATGTGAATAAAGAAAATACTACAGAGAACGCACCACCAACACTTCAATGATTCAAGTGCAACGAAATGGGGTATTATGCTAATCAATGCCCTAATCCAAGGGTTAATGATGATCGACATGAGCAACCACTTAAGGCAAAGGAAAAAAGGGAAGTCACATGCGATCACTATTGGAGATGTTGAATATGACAACGATGTAGTGGAATGATTACGTGTTTATGTAATGGGATTCCAAAATAATGTTTTATATAGTATCGTGGAATATTGGAATATTTATGTATTGGTCTATTGTGGTTTTCAATAATTTTATGGTACTGGTAACCATGGAAAGTGATTGAGATATTTTTGGAAAGAAGATTATATACACATAATTAAGGGATAAGGAGAAAATGAAATGTTTGATAGTATTCATGATCTCATGACTGATATAAAAAAATAGATATATCATGGTTTGAGTATATAGAATTTTGGGGTTTTGGTATGTGGAAAGAGTTAACTTTTGACAGCACTCATGATTTCACTAAGATTCAATGGGTATTCATTTTTTAAGAGAATACATGATTAAGACCTTCAAATGTTTGGAATGTGACCAACCAGACATATATTATGATATATGGGGATCAATGATGGTATTAACATGCTTGTTATATGAACTCTCTGGTAATCGTTTTCACTATAATATGAGAATGGACTGCAGTATTTTGGATAAGCCTAAATATTGTAATGGATTATGCTGGACATAAGTTAGTATTGTTTAAGGCTAGAACTTTTTCAATATTATTGATGGAAGGTTATAATATTGTATTTTTAGAAAAAAAAGGACAACTTGCAGAACGGGCGATAACCCGTCACGTCAGACAAGGCTGTGGGAATCAAACCCACAACCGAAGTGCGACAGGCCTTTATTTCCTACCACTGGCCTACAGGAAGTCCCTGGTTAGTAGAAACTAGTTTTATTTTATTATACAGGATGATAGATGAAGTATAAGTCCATTTTGGAACTATATATGAATAATCTCACCATAGATGGAATTATGTATATAACTTTTGCTAACTTATGTTTGAGACAGATGGAATGACCTATCATTCTATCACATGATCTGCTAAAACTTTGCGAAAGACAAATTCGACTTCATTTCTTAAAGAGATGATGTGGAAATTGTTCAAGGCACGAACAACGATGAGATTATACCAAAATAAAGTAAGTATTTATTCTAATTCAAATTCTTCAACTTTAGGGAAATGATCTTTAAAACCAAAAATGTTGTCCTAGTGCCCTTATATCCGATGAATTAGATGGTACCTTAGATCATCAAAAATTTATGGCGTTGTGATTGATGGATTTTTCATAGCTATGTTCTCTACCACTCTCCATCAGAACATGATGGTTAGATTTGTCTTCCATATCCATATTTTCACCTATGCTCTCCTATGTGGAAACCCAGTGATTAGCTAATTTGGGCAACAGTTACGTTTCATACATTAGTTTTTAAAGTCAAGTTTTGGTATTACTTTTTATAATGTGGGTTTCTATTAAAGAAACTTTTGAGTAGTAAACCATTTATAACCCCGACGAATTTCGAGGGAGAAATTCATTTTAAGGGGGGTAGAATGTAACACCTCGAGATTTTATGAAAAATATTCCTTTTAATTTCATTAATATCTTGTGTTGTATGCTACACCAAAAGGAGCTTGCACAACACGTATCCCTGACTTGGCTTGCATTACATGCAATCACGACCTTCCATGATAGCGTGTGTTGTACGCAATACCGAGTTTCGCTAAACAACGATATGTTATATAAACTAGCCGTTCTGAATAGTAATACACACTTTTTGAAATTTTATAAATCTTATCTTTCAAAATGGAATTAATTTTTGGATTCATAATATCTAAATTAACCTAGGGTTAATTTTTGGTATTTTTCTGAAAACATTCAATTTTTGATGAATAGTGAAAACACTGGGTTACTATTAAAAAACCGAATTTTTATTTAAATAATTATTTATTTTATTTAAATTTATTTTAGGTCAAAATTGATACATAATACCTATATAAGTTCAATTTAAGTCATTGCAGTCATTTTATAATAATTTTAGATATATTAAAAGTTTATTGAACTTTTCACCGTCTTTTACCCACCTCCTAGGAGAATTTGCAAATTCACATAAAACTTAATTTTACCGCTTCTGTGAGTGAAATTTCAAAAATCCAAGAGACACGGTTAATATCAAGGACTAAAATGTGGTTCAATGAGATGAAAATAATTTTTGGTGAATAGTAACTTTTTCTTTTTTTACCACGGTTAAAAGTAAATAGGGTAATTAAGGGTAAAAATGATATTATTATTACCCTAACACATGTCCTAATTCTATTGGATAAGTTTAATTTGACCAAAAACAACCTTAGGAATAAAATATGACCATTTAGGCCCACTTGGATTAGATTATGACATTTATTATTAACGTATTTAAAGAAGGGTTAAAATAGTTAAAATCAAAGTTTAATAACTAAATCATTTTTAATATAGGGTTATACATAAGATAAATTCGACTATAAATATTCATTATAAAGATAAAAATATTTCCTACTTAATCTTGTTTTATTTATAATTTTTATACATTAAATAATTTAATTTATTTATGACACAATGATGATGCAGTAATTATCTTATTAATGAAATATTGACATAATTGATGTTATAAATACCCAAATTAATGTAATTTGAGACTTTTTATGAATTCCACAAATTTTCTTGGTTAATATGACATGTTAGTATTGATTTAGTTAACTTTTTTCGAACTAATCATTCTGTTATGACTTTCACAAAAATCAATTACCAAATAGTGTCAAAATTGACATAAAATAGTTTTTAAAACAAATATTATATTATTAATTGTTATTTTATTACTAAAAATCTACGGTTCGGCCAAATGACTTATATAATGTTTTATATATTAATAATAAACAACTTGGGTTTCTTTTGGCTTGTTATAATAGGTTTATTAACCTTATAGGGTAATAAAACAAGAAGACACGGTAAAAGAAAAATTATTTAACTTAAAGTTAAATCTAAATGATAAGGTTAAAATAGAAACCTAAACTTTTCTAAATTCTATTGGAAGAGAGCATTTAGACCCATACCCACCTTATCTTCAAAATAACTCAATTTGGAGCTATTAAAAACCGAATATGACTTTATAATAAAATAATATTTTTAGTTATTCCAAAGGTGCCCCTCTCCTCCCTTATAAAAGGGCACCTCCTCACTCTCTTCCTCACACCACTTTGAGCCTTCAAGCTCGTCCAACCCCTGAATATTTATCTTCTCCACTTCCCTATAAACATCCTAGAGGCTCTGGTCTTCTTCAAAGACCAATCTTAGTGCCCTAAGAGAAGGTTTTAAAAAGGAGTGTCGAAAGAAGAGGTAATATCTGTTACCGATTCTTTCAACTTTATTTCTTCTTCTACTTATTCTTATTTAGTTGTTTCATTATGAAGTAATAACATCAGTATCACTCATACACTGATATGTTATTATAAGTATGAAACAACCCTATTTCACCATCTATCCATCCTACAGAAAACGAAATCACCGCGCGTGCGTACGTACGGAATACCGTCTTCACGCTGTGGTGTAATCTGTTTTCGACCACCACCTTACTTGGATCGGTATAATGGTGTAAATAAATAACTATATATGATTATTGCAAACACGTATGATAAATAAAACGATTTAACCCAAAACCTTTCTTTAACACGGAACTTACAAAAGAACAGGTAATATAAAGTAATAAGTGAACCATATATGATATCATAACAATGAATATTATTCTGTAATAAGTCAATGAAATTATTTAAATCATTATACAGGAGGTTCAAAAACATATGAAGCATATCAGACCAAAGGTAAGGGATAATTTATCAATCTCATTTTTATCCGAGATTGTTTAGTCGTAAGTATTTACTGGGGTTATCTTTATCATCCAAGCCCATATTTTCTAAAAATGTTTTCATGTATGTTTAAAGTCCTTTTTAACCATTTTTTACTTTTACTACATGGTATGTAAGGAATCTTTTTTTGTTTACCATATGAGGTACTTTTTGACTTTTCCGAAAAAAGTACGAGGAGAATGTTATTTTTAACTTATACGGCATGAACGGATTTTTACGGTTTCATAACGCCTCATTTTCATGAAGCTTACTCTACATGACCTTATGAATATTTTTAAAAAAATAATTTTATTTTATAAGTGCATGGAATTTTTTGAAAAGAAAATGATTTTGACGAAGAAAGGATATTTTCCTCAAGAATTCATTTCAAGTGTTTTATCAAAACCATTTTTCCATCAAAGATGAAATTATTTCATATGTGTATGTTTCAAGTATAATGTCTCTATGATTTACATGGTTTCACTTTTCTTATTATGAAATGATATCCATTTCTTTTATATAGATTATGTTATGATGGAATGATGTTTATGAAACCCATTTTATTCTTTGGGTTATGATGAATGATTTATGTTTATGTTGTCGCACAAGTAAGAAAGATTTAATTATGAGATGGGTGGGACCTATATATCCCTTCAATGCATTGGGTAAAGATTTATATCACATGAGATATATATGGCTGTAATGGTAAGTTAATCTGGTTCAGTGTTATAGGACTGAAACGAGGAGTGAACTCGATTCAGAAAGGGACTTTGTCCACTAAGATGGTCTTGGAAGCAATGACTTGGCTACTATGGAAATCATATCATGTGATTAATGTTTTTCCACAATTACATGTTTTATTACCATGCTATTTTATCATTATTAATGTTCCCTTATAATATATGCATTATGTACTTCCAAGATTCATGTCTTTGCTCAAGATTTTTATGTTTAGATTTTATGATCAAGTTTTTGCATTCAAATGTTTATGGATTGTTTTATGTTCTCTATGTTTACCCTTACTGGGCATTTGATCTCACCCCTTTTATGTTTTCTTTTACCTAGGATATAAAGAAAGGTTATAGGTAAGAAAAAAAGGGGAAGATCTTTATGGGATATGTTGAAGATATTTCACCACAATTAGAAGATTATATTATGAGTTTCCAAAGACACTAAACAATTACGGTCCTTGTGTGTCTGTTTTTGTTATGTACTAAGTATTCCGCAAAAGTAATGTAATGTACATCTACGTCAAGATTTGGGTCTCTACATGAAATGATTTTGATGGGTGAACTTAAATATTTTCTTGGATTTCAAATATTTCAAAACAAATAAGTTATTATTATAAATCAAATTAAATATACTAAAGATATTTTGAAAAGATATGGCTTTGATGGAATTAATATTAGTGAAACACCTATGAGTCTACATGTAAGTTGGATCTTGATGAAAATGGGAAATTAGTTGATCAAAATACTTATAGAAGAATGATTGAGAGTTTTCTTTACATAACTGCTAGTAGTCCAGACATCATGTTTAGTGTGTGTATAAGTGTAATATTTTAAGAAAACCAAAATGAGTCACATTTTAATGTTGTTAAAAGTGTTTTAAAATACCTAAAATATACAAATAATTTAGGATTGTTATATGTAGTTGGGGTTAGGATTAGAGGTAAGCACCCTGTAATCCTACATTAAAATAGGGGTTCAAAAACCATTGGAAACAGGAATTGTAGCATTACTGTAGTGCACTGTAGCGGCGGCGGGCACTGTAGCAGCGGCAGGAACTGTAGCAGTAGCAGGTCACTATAGCGGCGGCAGGGCACTGTAGGATTGTTCTACCCAAGAGGAAAAACATTCGATATGGTTATTTATTCTGATGCTGACTTTGGTGGTTGTGAATTAGATAGAAAGAGAACCTCTGGAACATGAAACATTTGGGTAAAATCTCTAATTTCATGGTGTAGTAAAAAGAAAAATTTGTTTTCACTATCAACAGTTGAAAAAGAGTACATTACTAATAGTAGTTGTTGTGCACAAATTTTTTAGATGAAACATAATTTATTAGACTATGGATATCAATTATGACATATCCCCATAAATTATGACAATACAAGTGATATTAATATTTCTAAAAATCTAACTTATCATTTTAGAAAAAAAATATTGATGTAAGACATCACTTTTTGAGAGATCATTTTCAAAAAGGTGATATAACTCTTGAGTTTATTGGGACTGAACATCAACTTGACGACATTTTTACCAAACCCTTAAACTCTAAGAGAATGATATACATTAGACATGAAATAATAATGATAAATCTATAAAGACTATATGACCTTATCCCCTTAGAAATATATATTTTTCTATGACACTGATCATGTGAAACCGGTCAGGTGAAACCAATCAGGTGAAACTGATTAGGTGAAACCGATCAGGTGAAACCAATCAGGTGAAATTGATAGGTGAAATTGATCTAGGGAACCAATTAGGTGAAATCGATCAGTACGAAACTGATCAGATAAAACTGATCGTGTAATACTGATTAGGTGAGACCGATACCATTATTGTGAAACTAATATGGAAATTTTAATAAATCTATTTATCTGTATCATTTATGTAAAAAAGAAACAGTTTCATTATTTTTTGTTTTACCATTATTCAATTTTTTTATTATTATGAAGTAAAATCCCTAAATTATAAAATTAAATCTGTTTACATTTCTTCTACCCTTCGACCTTTCACTACCCACTCTACCTTTTAACCTTCAACCTTTTAACTTACTTCTTCAAACCTAATCCTTTAGAATAGCAGTGAAAAAGTTAGCGATGGAAGGACCAAGTGAATCATAGGAGGCCAAGCATCAGAAAGGAGAATCAAATAGTGTCACATGTTCTGTGAATCTGGAGTTAGGAAGCGACATAGTAACTTCTGAGAATGAAGTGTCTATCGAATGGTTGTTATCAAGAAAGTTTCTCTTGTTGAATGTTTTGGAATCACAAGGGTGGATTAGCTAGTTCGCAGATAATGAGAGATATTTATATCCTAATCTAGTACACCAATTTTATCTCAACTTGAAAGTGTTTTTGGAAGTACACGAGGAGGCTCATATATAATCAGTGGTAAAAGGAATGGATATCTAGTTTTCTTCAAGAGAGTGGGCTGAATGCTTGAAAATGCTGCATGAGGGCATATTTTCTAACTACCAGGGTAACATTACACCAACGTAAGATTTATTTTCTTATGAAAATGCATTTAAAGAGTGGAATGTAAATGAGGAGTAAAAGAGGATGATAACTTCAGAATTATATGGAGAGGACAAAATGATTTTCAAATTCATCCATCACTAAGGAAATTTTTCTACCTTAAATTATCAGGATGTATTCTTGATTTACTTGTTAAAGATTAGGGTGAATGTGAATCTGTGCAGGTATCTTTTGGTACACATTTGTGAAATGATCAAACCATCTCAAAAAGAAACTTGTTCTGAAATGTTGAATAGGATAGGATGTGTGGAGGATGAAGATGAGGTAATTACAACCTATAGTGGATTCTTCCTGCACAAAGATATCTATAATGGAATGAAAATCTTTTGAAACCCATGGAGGAGAATGTGGGTAGTAGATGAGGAGAAATTATGTGAGGATTATAATCCTATAGATCATCCTACCGGACTAAGGGATCAAGTTTATCTTGGTCTCAAACCTAGTGAGCATGTTGTATATTCAGATGAAGAACAAGATGATCATGATTTTCAAAGAAAAGAGGGGTATCCTATAGATGATATAAGGAACCCGAATATTGATGAATGCCTATGATAAATGACATGTGGACCTGCCATTCCACCATTATAATTACTTTCTACTGAACCTTTATTAGATGATGATGATGATGATGCTAAGGAAGAGACTGAAGCCTCTCGAGTTGAAGGTTAAGTGATCAATACTAATGGTGATGATGAGGATGATGATGATGATGATGGTGGGGATGATGATGGTGTGCATGTGAGAGACTCACTAAAAGCATGACAAGAAACAGTTAGTTCAGGTGAGGAGTTTGTGCATAAAGATGATGATGCTGATCATGATGGACATGATGCTGGAGATGTTGGCCATGAGGATGGACATGACCACCTCAAATATGATCAAGGAATAATTTAGGAACATGTTTATATTATGGATATAATTCAAGAGGAAGAAGTTGAAGCTCAGAAAGGAGAGGAGACTTAGGTGGCTGGTGTGGATGGAGTTCAAGAAGAAGCTAAATTTTAGATAGTACTAGTACCTCAGAATGATATTTTGGCTAGAGGTCAAGAGGAAGAAGATGATGATCAGATTGAGGAATAGCCTCAAGGTAGAAGAGTAAGAATTGATACTGTGGAACCTAGATATTGTAATTGATCTACTGAGTGAAATAGATATCCAGGATATATCCTGTCTGGGTTGGATTATGATTCAGATGAGGATATGGTAGCTTCTCCGGCTCCATAAGCTATTGTGGAACTGACTACTCCTACTACACCTACTTTCCCCACCATTGTGGATCATGTTTTACCTTCAGTGCCTAGTGACTATGTTACTAAGGCTAATCCCAAACAATTCAAGGATGATGTGTGTGAATCTGTGAGATCTTATATTCTAGGAAGAAATTAAGCTTCTATATCTAGGAATATGTAAGAGTCAGATGTTGCTAGGATTTCTAGAATAGTAATTCAAGAGATACAACCCAATATTATCAATACAGTCAAATCCATTGTGAGAAATAATACAGTACTGAGAGAAGAATTGAAGAAAATGGGTTTGAAATTGGTATCCCTATACAATGATTTCAGAACCACATTTGGAAGTGTTTTGGAGGTTCTTAGAAACATTGTTACACATCTACTAAATACATATTTGAAAAAGTTAAAGGAGGATCTTGGAAAGATGATTTCTAGTGCATCCAGTTCTAATGTTACCAAGCCTGATGCTGATATGGGGGCCTTTAGGTCTATGATAAGATAATAAATCAAGTACATACAGAATGAATCTGATAAATAAGCTCTTTCCAAAGTTCAAAGGAACTGTTCCCATGTATATAACATGGTGAGACAATGTGAAAATGAGGCGATTGCTGCTTAAAATGATATCAAAGACAAAGGAGACAAGTATTTATCTAAAATATAAATAAAGAATGAGTTTAATAACAACTTCAAGTACTTGGTTAAGAATCTCAAGATACCACCAGTGACTGAGGCATTCAAGAAGAAAGTGATCCAGTTGAAAGAGTTTACACCTACAATGGGTAAATTCATAGAAAACAAGGAGGATTTTGAAAATGACAAGCAGTATGGGAGTGAAATCATCAATGATTTGATCATGTTTTTGAATCACCTCATGCATGTAAAGTCTAAGTCTATAGTGGTCCCTGTAGATGCATCCATCAGACCCACTTCACTGCCTCCTACATAGATGACAGTGTCTCAAGATTTATCTCAGATCATGCCAATGATCCACGAGCATCCTCTAAGTCATGTTCGGTCAAATCAGAGACCAATAATTGCATCTAATGTTCCTACAACCATTTCTTTATCTAGTGTAATCATTTGTCTAGTCCTTCCTACATCTAGAACACCAACTCCTGAACCCACTATTGACCCTTCAAACAAAGTAAAAGCTCCTCAACCTCCAAAGCCTTAGCCGTGGATCATTTTTTGATAGGGATTTGTACATTTATTTTAATGGTTGTACTATTTTTACTTTAATGAATATAAATTTGAGTTCAATAAGTTTCAAGTTTCTTTTTTATGGTTCTTTTCACCTTTTTTATAATCCCCAAATGGGGAGAAATATATGGACGGAATAAACTCTTATCCTAAGGGGGATACTATCACTGGAACACGAAAGATAGAAAGTAATTAATAGGGAATATATATATATATATATTCTATATTTGATATAATCTAATACAACTAACTAAGGGGAAGCATAAGAATCCTCTATATATGATATGATAAAATTATTGATGGGAGCATAAAATGAAAGTCCTTATAGTTATTTTTAGAATTCACACTCACTTTTGGTAGGCTATGTCATGTCATTATTATTCCTTAACATAAGGTATAACTCATTCATGACATGATTTTTGATTATAAAAAAGGGGTAGATTTTTGGACCCTTTGTGAGATAGTTTTTTTAACAATCACAAATCACACTAATTTACAAATCATGATAATTCAGATACAATGTTATAACTAATGTTAATCATGTCAATGAATATTTATAAATGAATAAATTAGGTCAAATTGTATAATAAATTTAAATAAATCTATAAATTATGGATATTTGTGTTTCAATATATTTACAAGTGTATATTTACATGTAATTATGAATTTCACATATTATGGTACTATTATATATAAGACAAACACTTTGTATGTTTTTTAAAGTCTCTGACACCAATTGGTTCAAAGGTGTCACCAATGGCTAACTCACCATTGAGGACTCAACGATCAAAAAATACACTGATGCAGGGCTCACCGATAGAACAAACGACACAGGAGTGGAAAATTCACCGATGATCGATCACACCGAAAGTTCAAGAGACTCACTGATAGGCAACTCACCAATGGGCATTGCACTGATAGTTTAAACGGCTTACAGATGAACAATTCACTAATGGGCGACACACAGTTAGTTCAAAATGAATCACTGATGACAACTCACCGATTCCTGAATAGATTAATAGTACAAATGACTCACCAATTTCTAGAGTCATTGATACTGGTGGAAAGGACTCACCAATACAGAGAGTCAATGATGCTGATAGATTGATGCTAATGAATCACTGATATTTATGACTCACTGATAGTCATAAAAACTGTTTTTAGTTTATTAATTCATAATTATGTCTAACAGTCATATTTAGACATATTAATATTTCTGACATTATTTAATGTTTTCTATAGGATATTCATAGGACAGTAAGATGCACATTCACGTGTGGACATCATTATGTCTTTTGTACCTTGAAGTATAAAATAATTAACATTTGGATCATTCCCGACACACAGATAATAACAATAAGAAAATAAAGCGCGTAAAAGAGGAGAAATACTAAAACTCTTGAGAATACTTCCAAAAACACTAGAACTCAAAAGGAAGAATATACAGGGAGATCAAGAAGTCAATCTAAACCTACTGATATGACCTGAACATCTTTTGAACAAGAATCTGAACATGTCATACTCATAGAAGATAGAACACAGAGGCTACGTCACTCTGTTTTGGAGTCAACTTCTAGAAGAGGACTAGAACATTAATTATACTACATCAAATGAGTAGAGATTCCACGCATAATACATTTAGCCTTCAAAACCTAACTCTACATCTTTATCTCTTTTGTTTTCATCTATTTACATTTCTGAGTAGTGTGTGTATCTGTCTGCTACATGCACTGACTCATGTTTATAACTAGAGGATACTTTTTATCCTCAATCTCACACTGTATTTATCCTTTTGTATCTCACATAGAACTATGGAAGAGGTCAAGTGTGTCCTGTTTTTTGTTTATCTCATGATGAACTATGGTATAGGTCAACGGTGACCTGGATAGCCTTTTGTGCTATTGTGAACCCTGATCTTGTGTGTGGATCAAACTTGTTTTTTAATTTAAACTGCTTGGTGGCAGGTGATCACCTCGTGGAGAGGAATAAGTCTTATATTTAGACTAAACATATTGGTTTAAATTCCATTGTACCGATTGTTATTTTATTTTACTATGTTTTATAACAAATTTCATTCAATCAAAGTCAAATTCTGATAGTTAGTTTAGCAAGTGTTTAAAAAAGTTTTGAACCAGTGGGTTAGTTTTATAAGTTATATTAATCTTTAAATTAGTATAGCTGAGAACTAATAAATATATTGAGAAATTAATTGAACATTAAGGACTCTTATAAATTCACTACAAACTGACTTGTATTATAGTTAATTAGTGGAAATTTTCAAAGAACAAATTCTTAACAAAAATTTTTATAGGGACTCAATTCACCCCCTCCTGAGTACTCTACTCCTACAAATAATTATTTATTCAAATAGCGTTCACATGAAACACATATCATTTTTATGAATCTAAAAAAACCTTTTTATAAGTCTTAGAATCTAGAAACTCACCTTTCTTAACCAATTCCACATCTTCTTATAACTCATTATCTTCCATCTAAGAGTGATTAATTCTATCTAACAAATATTAATGTATTAACACATAAAAAATATAGGGAGTTCATTAATTCAACTTTTATAAGAAAAAATTCAACAAATCATTAAACAAAGGATCATTTTCCATAGATAACATAGTTAATGATGCATTATTTTTCTGACAGGAAGCACCAACTACTATGTTTACCATTCTTTAATGGTAATGAATTGTGTCCACATAATATTTAATCAATTATAAAAATATCCCCAATATAATTTTAAACTATTTTTTATTAAATATATATAATTTATTACTTTATTATTATTTTATATTTAATATATACTCCAAATATATTGATCACTAAAAAATTTTAAAGTAAACACTACATATTCTAGTTCAAGGTCATATGTAGGATAATTTATTTCATGGGATTTTAATTAACGTAAAGAAAAATCAGTTAACAAATCATTATATATTAAAAAAGTATATTCACCTTAATTAGGAATCACTTTAGATAAAAAATTCCCCATTTCTATATGAAATATCCATAACTGGAGCATTCAATATTATTCTTTTCAATTTCTAGAAACCTTCATCACATTGAATTATCCAGGTGAACAAGAATCCTTCTCCTATTTAGTTAATTTCGGGACTTGATATCCATGATATGTTTTCAACAAATGTGCTTTATATATATTTATAATACAAGAAAACTATGAATCATAATAACATTTTATATCCTTCATTTTTTAACCCCATCAATTTTATTGGGATCAATAATTATTCTATATCTATTTATGATATGTCTGAGGAATGAAATATACAATAACCAAAAATCAAATTTAATAATTTTTTCATATGAATTATATTATTTTAATGTTTTAACAATAATAATTGGATGTTTTTTGAGGTCCTCATTAATTTTATAATAAATTAAACAACACAAATAAACACAATATAAAACATATCCAAATATTTATAGAAAAATCTATTCACAATATCCAAGAATGTAACATTATAATTCTTCAACCCAAAGGGAATGACTACAAAATCATAATTCCCATAGATAGTATAAAATTATGTCTTAGGGATGTCATCATCTTTTACCTTTAATATAGTAAATAGAAAGAGTTATCTTTTGGTTCTCTGAAAAACAAATGACTTCAAATATATTTTTTAGGGAGGTAATCCATCTATCAGTTACCATTGAGTCAGAATATCCATAGAATGATGGAGGGAATTGTCTTACCTAATTAACCACAATTTTCATATTCCTCTCTGGAATATCTAATTTATCTCTACCATGGATCCCACCACCATTAATGTAATACCAGGATGTTTTTATTACATATTTTCTTTAAATTTTTTTTATTCTTTAGTAACTTGTTTTTGCACGTATTTGTGAGCTTAAAAAACCATGAGATTATTTTATTATAAAATTAACATTATATCCTAGCTATTAGGATAGAAAGAATAATTATAACTAAGTTATGAAAATGCATTATCAATAAATTATAAAAAATATACATCAATTAAATATTTATATTTTTGAGTGAATTGATTTTGGTAATTAAATTATTGAGATATATATGTGTTATATACTTAATAAAATATATTTTTTATTTTTCTAATCGATATTTTAGTCATAGAGTAACAATAAAACCCTATTTAATGTATAAAAACAGATTTTTTAAAAAAGTTTAATTTTACACCTTTGAATGGAAAGGCCATTTTAAATTAATATTTTGACACACTAATAATTTATATATGAAAAAATAAAAAGTTTATTTTTAATTGGGATATAAAAATTAACTTATTATAAATTTTTGATATTTTCTGACAACATTTATGTTTTAGCGAATAGTAAAAATACGCTAAATTTAAATTGAAAATAACTTTTTTCATTGAAATAATTTATATGGTTAAATTATATTATTGAATTGTTTCAAAGTATAAATATAATATATTTTTAATATTTAATATAATTTAGGTTATTGGAATTAGTTTTACATTATATTTAGATGTAAAAACATTGCAATCTTTTGGAATATTTTAACTTTTCAAACTCGTTTTCTCATTTCAAAAACAAGATTAATTATAAATTAATTACTGAAACTTCATTTTTCTGAATTTTTAAAAATGGATTCGATATTTGGAATCCATAGGTCCAAATTATGTTAATAGGATACTTTTATTTTTGGGCATTATGAATAGTTACTAGTAATTATTTTTATTACCATGGTTAAAGATAAATCGGGTAATTCAAGGTAAGAATAATATTATAAAATTAACTTAACACCTGTAAAAATCCTATTAGATGAATAAATTCATCCCTTAGCCTCTATATTTTGAAATATAATCACTTTATGTCCACTTACCTATGAATATGAAATGAATGTAATAAAAGCTAATCAATGTGACAAAATGTAAAAATCTCATTTTGTATAAGTATACTAATTTTAATATGTGGATAAATAGTAAATAATATATACTATATATACTATATGTAAATATAAAAGAATTAATAACATCATATAAATTTATTTATAATATTTAGATATTAAAAAATTACCATTAACGATGACACAAAAATGGTGTAAACAGTATTTTATTAATAGATTTATCAAATAAATGGTTTTAAAAATATTAAAAGAAATATCATATGAACTAATTGTTATTATACATGAATTTTCTATTTTACTAGGACATTTTAGGAGTTTATTTAATATTTTTTTCAAATTTAACTTCTATTTTTATTTTTTTAAAGTCAAATAAATGAATGGTGTCAAAATTGACACTACTGAAATTTTATAAAAATAACATTTTATTAATTTATTTAAAAATTATAAAAATATTTAAAAATTAAAAATTGATAATTATAAGATCTAAAAGGATATGAAACATCCATTAATTATTAATTAACACTATATTAGTATATATTTATAACCTCAAAATATTTATAATGTTATTACCACAATTAAAATTAAATAGAATAACTAAGTGTCAATTAAAATGATCTGGTTTAAATTGAAAAACTAACCTGTACAAAATTTATTTTTTGATGAATTACCACCCTATCTCATCTCATATTAAAAAATGGAACATTTTGGTCGTTTTTGTGAATGGTTTTATTTTATTGTAAATTATTATTTATGGACATTCCAAAGTGCCCATCACCCCAATTATAAAAGGGATCCTCCTCCCTCACATATTCACCCCATTTTCTGCCTTGAAGATCAAAAAAACCCTAACATTTTTCGTTATAAAATTCCTTATTTAATTCTAGAGGTTCTGGTCATCTTTGAAGTCCAACTCCAGTAATCTAAGAAGAGATTTAGAGGAAGTACGATAAGGAAGAGGAAATCTCTTATACTAATTCTTTCAAACTTCTTTCTTCTTATAATTCCTATTCATTAGTTGTTTCATTTTAAAGTAATACCATAAGTATAACTCATATAATTATTTGTTATTATAAGTATGAAAAAACCATATTTCACCTTCTATCAATCCTAAGAAAAATGAAATCACCGCATGTGTGTACATACTGTTTACCATCCCCACAACATGGTGTAATCTATTTTTCATCACCACCTTACTTGGATGTGTATAATGATGTAAATGATAACTATTTATGATTATTATAACATGATACTAATTCTTAAATATCATACACCATTCAATTCAATACCATTCAATAAATTTTGGAATGATAACATCTCTCGTGTATACGTACGACCTACCGTCTCCACGATGCGATACGATTCAATATACATGATCATCATTAAACCATGATTATATACATGAATTGAATGAATAAACATGATATATTTATATTAATATAAGTATGTAAATGATATAACCATAACCATAAAATATGAATAAGAACTTATCTGACAGAACATGCATAAGAACATAAAGTATTTAATAACTGAATAACGAGTAATAATCAAATGTTACCAACAAACAGATGAACATATGATCATAAATGTTATCATAAAAATGATTATGATTCTAGAATAAATCATTAATATTATTTAAATCAATATTCAGGATTTTCATATATATATGAATTATATCGGACCTAAGGTAAGGGATAACTTTGAAAAATGTCATTTTTATCCAAGATTATTTATTCATAAGTATTTACTAGTGTATATTTATCATCCGTGTCCATGTTTTCTAAAATAGTCTTCATAAAATATAAAATATTCTTCTATGTATGTTAAAATTCATTTTTACCATTTTTGTTTCTTTTACTACATGGTATAAAAGGAATCCTTATTTCGTTTTCCATAGGAGGTACTTTTGGACTTTTCTGTCAAAAGTAAGAGAACAATGTTTTTTTAACTTGTACGACATGAACAAATTTTTACACTTTCATAATTCATTATTTCATTGAAGATTACACTATAATATTACAAGTTTATTTTCACATAAAATGATTTATTCTAAAATTTTGTAGCATTTTTTGAAAGGAAAATTTTTTTGAAGAAGAAAGGATATTTTCCTTAGGAATTAATATCAAGTGTTTTCTCAAAATTATTTTCTATCCAAGATGAATCTCTTTAAATAGGGTTATATTTATAACCATGATATTACAATGATTTTATTTTTTCATGATTGAATTATATTTATAAAATCTATTTGTTTTATATTAATTTTTATAGAATGATGTTGAAGAAACCCATTTTGTGTCTTAGGTTATGCTATGGTGAATGTGTTTATATTTTTGTAGAACACTTAATAATGGTTTCATTATGAAATGAATGGGACATATATCTCCATATAATTCATTGGTTAAATATTTATATCTCATGGAATATACATGAGTATAATGACAATTAAATTTAGTTCAGTAATACAGGGCTGGAACGAGGAGTGAACTCAGTTCATTAATAGTCTTTATCTGCTATGATGGTCTTGGAAATGAACCATGACTAATATGAAATGATTTTATATTCTTATGTGTGTATTCAAAAAAATTTCATTTCTTATGTTATGACTGTTGGGATTACATTTCACTTTTTTTTATTTATACCATGACATGATATTCTAATATTATATATACAGGATATGATTTCCAAATGACACGTTCTTATGATTATGATATGATTGATATTTTCCATATTTACCCTTTCTAAGAATTTTAGTTAACCCTTTAATATGATTGTTTTATCCAGGTCATGAAGAAGGGTATTAAGTAATATGTGTCCAAAAGGAGTCTAGTTTCGAAGAAATAAGTGGGAGACAATGGAGATGTTTTATGAACCAATTTCTTATATTTCCTGGTTTCTAAAGAAACTAAAACAATTCAGTCTATGTGTGGTTTAGTTATGTTATTTAATTAATTTTAGGTCCCAGGCGCAGTGGAAGCTCATGGGTGGATGTGCCCACTTGAATTTTTGTCATTAGTAATGATCAATCGAGAATCAATACGATGATAAACACCAGAATCCATGGATCAAAACACAGAAATAGAAAAAGAAGAAGAATAGTCCCAGAACCACAAAGGAGGATCATCACAGGTTGATTATAATTAATTTAATTAATTGACAAGAAGTACCTTTTATGGTGTTCTTTCTTTGTTGATATTTCTGATCATGATCAGATGTGATTCGTCGTTGCATTGTAGAAGCCAAGTGCAGACTTCCTCTAGTGGTGATCCACACGTGCACCACATATATCTGGATGTCGCCAATGTAATCTCTAGGTGCTAGAGTGAAGAATCCTTTGCTTGCATTGTTCGCCTTAGATCGCCATGATCCGATGGAGGAGGATCTCTCTCAGTCTTGAGAGCATTGTTGGAGGAAGGAGTTCATTCGGCTTTGATATAATTCACAAAAAGTGTTGTGTACAATGATTAGGGAAAAGTTTTGGGGTTGTGAGGATATTTATAATCGGGTTTGAGGTTATAGAGTTATAACAATAAATAAACATGTTACACTTTTTATTTATTTCATTAACTCTTATTGAAAACCCCCATGTTGAATCATTAATTCCTTTACATGCGCCCATGATGACTATAATAAATACCATTTAATAAAACAATATTATTTCCTCAAAATCCTGACTGGAAAAACTACACGGCATGTAATCATTAATACATGGCATGTAATAATTTTTCATTTCCTTTACAAAATCAAAACTACACGGTGTTTACATTCAATGTACATGACACGTATATCATGTTTTCATTTTATTCTTCCTACAATATTAAAATGATTTAGGATTCCTTGAATAATTATAAAATCACATATGGGAATAATCTTTATTCTATTTTAGATACTTGGATACACATAGTGTGTGACCCTCTAGACCTCTTTCTCGTTGGCATTAGGCGGGCTTGCCTAAAGTCCAATATTACTGTCTAGCAACGGGTCAAGGAACCCATGAGAAAGAAGTTGATGCCGCATTGACATGTCACCTCATACAAATTCTTAACATGTAATTTAATCCCTTTGTCTCAATATATCATCAAGAAGGTTTCATGGCAGTGTCATAAAACTATATGCTTGATCCATCATTCTTTGAATTCTAGAAATAAACTCATCATGACACCATGACCATGGAATTTGGACAATAGTTCTATTTCAATCAAAGGGCCCGAGATATCTACTTCCATAAATATGGAAGGGAAAAATCCTTCCTCAAATTATCTATTAACAACATGTCATTTGTGATTCACCAAACATGCCCTACTTCTTGCCAACTATCTTCATGACAGTTTTCATCAACAAATCTAAGTGCGCAAGTCATGAAATGAGTTAATGATAATATTACACTCTAAGTACCATTACACATGATCATATATAGAAATGTCTGGTGACACCAAGACTTGTAGAATTACTACTGGCGGGTCAGTTCTCATAATCTCCCATCTTGGAGATTACCAAGTTCTAACTCCATGAGAGAGAGTCTCGTCTTCTTATGAGTACTCGCACATGATGGTCTGTATACCATGTGTCCTATCATAGTATGTCATCCAACTGTAGAACTTTATTTAAGAATATTGTTATAGAATTTCATGGTTCTCATTATGGCGGGGATCTACCATGACCTTATTAATGCAACAAATATCCAAGGACATTATTATATTATAGTCATTCAGAACCATGAACAATATATAATAAGTGTACATTCATGTAATCAAAAATAAATAGTTGGTTCTTAGGACACAAAATCTAACAAACTCCCACTTATACTAGATCCAACTTCCTATGACTTTTAGTCCGCTAGACCTCACATGATGATCATGTTTCTTCCGGGTCAAAGATTTAGTCAAGGGGTCTTCCACATTTTCTTCCGTGGAAATACTGCTCACTAAAAATTCAACTCTCTGAGAAAAATACCTCAAGAGATGATACTTCATAAGTATGTGCTTTATCCACTGATGTGACCTTGGATATTTTGCAAGTGCCACCACTACAGTATTATCACAATAGAGTGTGATAGGATATTTACTTCTAGGCACTACATCCAGCTCTTGGACAAAGCTTTGCATCCATACTGCTTCTTTAGCTGCCTCATAAGCTGCGATATACTCGGACTCTGCTGTAGAACCTACAACCACACCTTACTTTGAGCTCTTCCAACTCATTGCACCTCCATTAAAACTGAAGATATATCCAGTCTGTGACTTCATGTCATCTTTATCAGTATGGAAACAAGCATCTACATGTCCTCTAATGACTAGTTCCTCATCTCCTCTATAAAACAAGAACATATCCTTAGTACACCTTAGATACTTAAGGATAGTCTTGACTGCCTCCAATGGAGGTATCCTGGATCAACTTGATATCTACCTACAACACTTAATGTGTAATAAACATCTATCCTTGTACATAGCATAACATACATGACTAACCCAGTCACGAATGCCTAAGGGATCCTTTCCATTTTCTTTATTTCCTCATGTGTATGAGGGAACATTTTTTTGGAAAGATGAATGCCATGTGACATTGGAAACAATCCACTCTTAGACTGTTCCATACTGAATCTCTTCAGTATCTTGTCAATGTATGTACTTTGACTTAGGCCCAACATTCTCTTGGATCTATCACAATGGATCTTGATCCCAAGAATATATGCTGCCTCGCCCAAGTATTTCATAGAGAAGAATTTATCCAACCATGCCTTAACTAACTGTAAGATAGGTACTTCGTTTCCAATTAGTAATATTTCATCAACATATACTATTAGGAAAACGACTACACTTCCTCTAAAACTTTTGTAGACACATGGATCACATTTGTTCTTAATGAAGCCAAATTCTATTATGGATTCATGAAAATGAATGTTCCATGACATTGATGCTTGCTTTAATCCATAAATGGATTTCTACAGCTTGCATATCTTGTTGGCATCCTTTAGAGTCATAAAACATTTAGGTTGTGTCATGTAGACATATTCTTGGAGGTTCCCACTAAGGAATGCTGTTTTGACATCCATTTTCCAAATTTCATAGTCATGGTAAGAGACAATGGCCAATAGGATTCTGATGGATTTCAGCATTGAAATCGATTAAAAGGTTTCATCATATTCAATTCCTTGACGCTGTCTAAAACCTTTTGCAACCAGTCGTGCCTTATAGGTGATGACTTGTCCCTCCATGTCTAGTTTCATCTTGAATACCCATTTATTACCAATAGTATTTACATCAACTAGAGGATCTACCCAAATCCAAAAAAAATTTTGGTATATGGAATCCATTTCAGAATTCCTGGCTTCTTTCCACTTGGTAACATCTGTGCCTTTAACTACTTTCATGTAGGCAATAGGATCATCATTGTCAACCAATAATGAGTCACCATCATCGATGACAAGAAAACCATATAGTTCTGGTTTTCTCACCTCTCTCATGCTCCTACACAGTTCTTGTGTCTCTGGAACAAATTTTTCTTCCATAGGGCTTTGTGGAATCTGTTCTTGTACCAACTCTTATGTATCTTGAGTCTCAACTTCATCGAAGTCTTTCTCGCTCCCACTATCTCTTTTAGAGATGTGCTACCTCTCAAAAAATACGGTGTGTCTTTCCACTATAACCTTTTTATCTAAGTGTTTCTATAGGTAATATCCCCTTGTTTCCTTGGGATATCCTATAAAGGAACACTTTGTGCCTTGGGGTGAAAGCTTTTACCTAAAGAGGCCTTAACAAATGCTTCACTACCCCACACATGTAAATTTGATAAAATGGATTTGCGTACACTCCATAACTCGTATAGAATACCATTTATCGATTTAGTTGGTACTTGGTTTAGTATGGGTGATTTTGTTTGTAATGAATATACCCAAAAGGATAATGGAAGACTTGCATGCCTCATCATTGATCTCACCATGTCCAACAGGGCGTGGTTCCTCTTTTCACTTACACCATTCCACTGAGGCGTGTAAGGAGGAGTGAGTTGAGATAGAATCCAAAACTCCTGTAAGAAATTGATGAAGTCTTGATTATGATATTCCCCTCCTCTTTCTGATCAGAGTTTCTTAATCTTCTTACCAATCTAGTTCTCAACATCATTCTTTTATTCTTTGTACCGATCAAAAGAATCTGACTTATACCTCATTATGTAAATATATCCATATCCACTAAAATCATCAGTAAAAGTTATGAAGTTCAAGAACCCTCCCCTTGCTTCAACTGGAAATGATCCACACACATCTGTGTGAACTAATTCTAGAATATCTTTATCCCTTTCAACTTTCTCACAAAATGGGGCTTTGGTCATTTTGCCTTGTAGACATGCAAGACATACACGAAGTGGTTTTAGTTTTAAAGAATCTAAATACTCATCTTGATGTAATTTTTTCAAACGTTTCTCATTGACATAAACTAGCCAGTGATGCCAAAGTTGGGTGTGGTATGAGTCATGTGAATTAAATTTGTCATCGATTTCCATTAATTGTTTTGTGTAGTCTAACACATAAATGCCATTATATAAATGTTCCCTACCAAAACAAATACTATCATTATAAAAGTAGCAACATTCATTTCCTAACTTGAACAAGAATCCATCAGTATCTAATTTGGATACTTAAATAATATTTTTAGTTATAGAGGGTACAAAAAACATCTTTTTAATACCATGACCATCCCAGTAGGAAATGTGAGGTGGTAGTCTCCGATAACTACAAGAGTGAGTCCGGGTCCATTGGCTGCTCGTAGATCCCCCTCACCTCAGTCAATATTTCTGAATCTACTTGGTTCCTGTATTTGGATACAGATGTGAGAACCACAAGAAATATCTAATACCCAATTAGTAGAAATAGATAGATTTAATTTGATAAAAAACGCATGTGAAGATTCCACTTTCTTCCTTTGATAGGTGTAGTTTTTCTTCCAGTGGCCCTTCATGCCACATGCGAAACAAACAACCTCATATTCTCTTGCCTCCCCTTTGATCTTCCTTTTCTTAGAAGGCCTGGAAGAATCTTTGGGCTTAAAGCTCTTCGCCTTCCATTTCCTTTTATTCACCATAAGAACAGAAGGCTTTTCATGCTTCATATCATTGTCCACTTGGAGAATGAGGATAAGAAGATCAGATAGAGACTTCTCAATGTATTTTCATGTGAAAATTTACAACAAAGTTAGAGAAGATCTAGGGGAGTGATGCAAGAATGAGGTCAGTAACCAGTTATTTGGGGGAGTTTAAACCCTAGAACCTCCAAGCGCTCAATGTATCCAATGATCTTGACTACATGAGGCCCAGCTGGGGAACCATCTCCAAGCTTTCTCTGAAATAGAGATTTGGAGATCTCAAACCTTTCTTATCTTTCTCTCTCCTGGTATAGACCACGGAGGTGATCGAGCATGTTATAGGCATCCATGTCTTCTTGAGACTTTATGAGCTCACTAGAAATTGATGATAGTATCAAACACTGAACATCGAGTGTATCATTCAAATGTTGTTCATAGACTAAGAAATAATCATCACTCGCCCATTCGGTATGTGAATCAGGAAGTGAGGACTCCAGCACGTAAAACTTTCGTTCATGGAATAGGATAACCTGAAGGCGCCTAAACCATTCCTAAAAGTTACTACCAGTGAGGATATTGTCTTTATCCAGAATTGATCGTTGAGAAAACGTGGTTGATGAGTTTTTCATATTGATTCTACAAATTAAAAGACCATATTTATCAGTGCCTTTTGATTACATTTTATGAAAAATAATAAATGAATTTTTTAGTTCTCCCACTATTTTATCATGTCCCAATAGCCCCCACCATTGAACTTGGAATTCTTAGTTTCTATGACATTATAGTAGAAAGGATCCATATTCCCCTTCGCATAACCCCAACATGGGTTGGTCAAGCTATTTAAAGGTATTTAGGTAGGCCGGTTTTTTCCAACTGTGAGCTTATAGTTCCTTGATATGTTGAGTGGACTCCCCAATCCTGAAATCCCGACTTAGTTTTCCTCAACACTTGACTTCATTTTACAACATGTCTATCAAGGGATACTCCTCTTGATGTAAAATGTTTATGTCAACCCGAAACATTCTTAAGAGCTTCCTTTATAAAAGTAAGTGTCCCAACAAGGGTTGGTCAAACACATAGTTTTTAGGGATTTCAATCCTTTATGAATATTTTCTGATTATCACATGCTTGTTAATATTAAGTGATGCTTGATTAAGTGAATAACCATGTTCTGATAATGTTTATTCATAGTCCAATTTTTTATTTTATTCTATCTTTACATGCTTTTTTATTTCATTAACTATGTGATCTCGACAATACATACATAAAAAATAAACCATGCAATCAGACAGAAATAAAATAAGATGGCATGATCATGAAATTCTTATTGGTTACCTTATCTAGAGGTTTTGATAATCTAACCCTGACCAGGGAAAAACACCTTGATCCTGATGGTTTGTGTTTTGCAACTCCCACCTGTCCACCTTTGTATCTTCTTGTGTTGGTTTTGCCTCAGTTTCGGATTTTGAACCGTCTCCTCTAGATTGGGATATCCTCCATTACATGGGGTTTACATTAAAGAAACCATGGGCACACATGCCCTACATTTTATTGGAAGAAGGATCGTAGGCCCACAAATTTAAATTAAATAAATTTAAATGAAACCATACACACACAAAGGGTCTTTGGTCTATCTCATGATCATCCATAGAATGCAATGACATTTACACATATTTAGTATTCAAATTCTTTTAATCTTTATTTTATTCAAGACAAGTCGCGCTTGAATTCAATTAATTATGATATTATAATTAATCAATTCTTTATCTTAAATTTTTTTCTGAATTTCATTGAGATTCTTCTCATCCATATTCCTTGTACGGGTATTTTTACTTTAGAGGAAACCTGGTGAAATTACATTTTTGGAAATTACATGACATGTAGACTATATTACATGGCGTGTATCTGTTTTTACACTTTATCCAATGTACACACTGGGGGCTTTGGTGTGTTTTCTGTACTTTAGAAATTTTCGAGTACACGACGTATATATTAATCTAACATGGCATGTACTTTCTTATTGTGTGGTTACCGTCCTGGAAATCCCGTGTACGTGGTTACACGACTTCTCCTTGAACACAGTTTCACCTGGGATGGATCAGACTACACGCCGTGTAGTTTTCATTTTGGAAAGGAAATGAAAAATGAGTACATGCTGTGTATTAATGATTACACGTAGTGTAGTTTTTTCAGTCAGGATTTTGAGGAAATAATATCATTTTATTAAATGATATTTATTATAATCAGCGTGGGCGCATGTGAAGGATCTAATGATTAAACATAGGGGTTTTCAATAAGAGTTAATGAAATAAATAATACACGTAATGCGTTTATTTATTGTCATAACTCTATAACCTCAAACTGGATTATAAATATCCTCACAACCCCAAAACTTTTCCCTAATCATTGGGAACAACAATTCTAGAGAATTCTTTCAAGGCCGAAATAAATCCTTCCTCTAAGAACGCTCTCAATACCGAGAGAGATCCTCCTATATTGGATCAAGGAGGTCTAAGGCAGAAAACACAAGCAAAGGCTTCTCCACGCTAGCACCCAAGGATTCCTTTGGCGATGTCCAGAGATACGTGGTGCATGTGTGGATCACCACTAGAGGAAGTCTACACTTGGCTTCTGCAACGCAATGACGAATGACATCAGAACGTGATCAGAAATAACAATGAAGAAAGAACACCTTAAAAGGTACTTCTTGTAAATTAATTAAATTAATTATAATCAACATTTTATACCACTTGTAGATCCCGGGCACAGCGGAAGCTCATAGGTGGATGTCACCACTTGAATTTTTTTCATTAAAAATGATCAATCCGAGATCAATACAACGATAAACACCATACTCCGCAGATTGAATCACAGGAATAGACAAACTATTACTGTTTAATTTAATCCCTTTATCTCAATATCTCATCAAGCATGTTTCATGGTAGTCTCATAAACCTATATGCTAGATACGTCATTCTTTGAGAACTATAAATAAACTCATCGTGACACCATGGACATGGAAATTTGGTGAAAGTTCTATTTCAATAAAAGGTCCCGAGATAACTACTTCCATAAATAAGGACGGGAAAAATCCTTCCTCGACTTATCTATTAACAACATTTCATTCATGACGCACCCAACGTAACCTACTTCCCACCAACTGTCTTCGTGATGGTTTTTGTCCGAAAATCTAAGTGTGTGAGTCATGACATGAGTTAATGACAATATTCTAGTATAAGGACCATTACACATGCTCTTAGATAAGAATGTTCGATGACAACAAGACATGAAGAATTACTACTGGTGGGTCTGTTATCTTAATCTCCCATCTTGAAGATTACTAAGTGCGAACTCTATGAGAGAGAGTCTCGTCTTCTTACGAGTACTCACACATGAAGGTCTATATACTATGTGTACAATCATAGTATGTCATCCAACTGTAGAACTTTATTTAATAATATTGTTATAACATCTCAAGGTTCTCATCATAGCGGGGATCTTCCATGACCTTATTAATGCAACAAATATTCCAGGACATTATTATATTATAGTAATACAGAACAATGAACAATATATAATAAGGATACATTCATGTAATAAAAGTATAAATAGTTGGTTCCCAGGATACCAAATCTAACATAAATATCCTTTAATGTTGAATTCATATATACATGTAATGTATGGTATGTTATAGAAGGTATCAGAGCAAAGGTATAGTTAAAGTTTGGAAAATAGGTTGAGAAAGCATTAGTATGAACCCTATGGATATGTCTAAGTATAGGATACAATCATAGTGTTTTAGAAATGACCATGAATAACCTTGGATAAAACAAAAGTGTCCTAAATTGAAATTTTATTCTTGATTATTCAGTTTTTCTATTTTTATTAGTGTTACTGACACTATTTTTCTTAGTTTTAGTCAATGGTTGGAACCCAAAGGAACCACATTAATACTGAATGTGATAGGAAATGAAATTATTATCCCCTTGAGAAACTAAATCTTATATAATCTATAATTAAAAATATTGTATCCATGTTCACACAACTTTCCCAAGCTATGAATCAGGCTGGACTTCCAAACAATGAAAGGGGGAAGCAACATTATATTGAATCCTTCAAGAGGGAGCACCCACCTTCATTCAACGAGTCTTCTGATACATTAGTGGTAGAACAATAGATCAGTACCACTAAAAATATATTTTCAATTCTACAATGTTCTGAACATGATAAAGTCATCTTGGTAGTATATCATTTGGAAGGTGAATCTGATCAAAGCTGGGATATTATCAAGAATATGAGGCAAAAAGATGAAATTAAATCCACATAATGAGACGAGTTCAAGAAATTATTTTTCAATAAGTACATTCCTTGTATTCTTCGAACAAAAATAGATAAGGAGTTCCTCGAACATAAGAAAAAGGATGATGAATCTATTTATACCAATGAATTTTTTTTACAATACTTGCAAGGAATGATTCTGGAATTATTGTCTAACCTGAGAGTAAAATTGATCGATTCTTTAGTGGTTTAAAACCAAGTCTCCAAAGGAAATTATCCATAAGGGACTTTGATAACTATAAGAAAATTTTTCGATGTTCTCTAAAGGTTGTTATGGATATTTGAGTGACCCATCAGTCATATGGGTTTGATAAGAAGAGAAAAATGGAGTTCAAAATAAAATATAAAGAGCACACTGAAAAAAATATGAGTTTTCCATTATTCTTAATGTGTGGAAAGAACCATGGAGGTAATTTTATTAAAGGGACTAGTAACTATTCTAAGTGTGGAAAAGAAGTTCATTGGGCATTTGAATGAAAAAGTGATGGGAAAAAGATGTCTAATGACGTGAACAATGAAAATGACACACATAATTCACCTCCTATGCTTCAATGATACAAGTGCAACAAAATGAGGAATTATTCTAATCAATGCCCTAATCCAAGGGTTATTGATGATGATCGTTGTCAATAAAATATTAAGGAAAAAGACAAAGGAGAATCACATGTAATCACTATCAATGATGTTGAGTATGATAATTATGTGGTGAAAGGTACACTTACCATAAACTCTAAAGTAGAAAATGTTTTATTTGATTCTGGATCCACCCATTATTTTATTTTTGAAGACTTTTCTAAGGGTTTCACTATATTACCTCAATAATTAGATGTTGAGTTAACTTTGACAACTCCTAATTGAACAACAGTCACATCAAAAGTTTACAATTATTCTTCGGTTGAAGTTTGTGGGAAAGTGCTTCCTACAAATCTTTTGATCCTTCCTATAGTACAATTTGATGTGATTCTTGGAATGGATTAGCTTTCTCTATATGGATATCATATCAATTTCCAAGGAAGGGAAGTCACATTTCATTTCCCATATCAATCTATGGTCATATATAGATTCAAGGATGAATATTACCTTTTAGTATAAATTTCATCCATCATATGGGTCTTGATTCCTATAAATGATGGTTAATTTCATCAAATGATTGGGGATAAGCTCACAATTAAGACTAATTCCATTGTATAGTGGTTTAATTATGTCTTTCTGGAGGTATTTCCAGGTCTTCCACCAAATTTTGACGTTTATTTTTCAATAGAACTCATACCGAGTACTATGCCTATTTTAAAGACACCTTATAGAATGGACCCAATTTATTTGAAGGAATTGAAGAATTAAATCCAATATAATATTGATAATTGATTCATATGCCCTAGTGTGTTACCTTGGGGATAACCTATTGTATTTGTTAATAAGTAAGATGGATTAATGAGACTCTACATTGATTATAGAGAACATAACAAGATCACTATCAAGAACAAATATTCGCTTCCCCACATTGATAATTTATTTGACCAACTATGTGGAGCTCAATACTTTTCCAAGATTGATCTCCATTCAATAAATAATCAATTAAGGGTAAAAAGGAGGATAGACAAAAGATGGAATTCCATACAAGGTATGGACACTATGAATTTATAGTATTTCATTTTCGTCTTACTAATTCCCTTACTATCTTCATGGATCTTATGAATAAATTATTTAGATACTATCTTGATCAGTTTTTGGTAGTCTTTATCGATTATATTATTGTCTATTCAAAGAGAAAGGAAGAAGATGAAGATCACTTGGGAATTGTGCTGAAGACCCTAATAAAGAATAAGATTTATTCAAAATTTATCAAGTGTCAATTTTGGTTTCCAAAAGTTTCATTTTTGGGTCACATAATCTCTAGAGAGGGATCTATAAAAAACAAATTTTATTGAAAGATGGTCGAGACCAATAACGGTAACTGAGATCCAAAGTTTTCTTGATATAGCTGGATATTATTGACGTTTTAAGATTGTTTTCATGATTATCTAATCCACTCATGAAGTTTACTCATAAAGGAGTTAAGTTCGTTTAGAAGGAAGAATGTGAAGAGAATTTCAAAGAGATAAAAAGAATGTTAGCCAGAACACATGTGCTCACACTCCCTTGTCATAGAGAAGGTTTGTGATCTACAGTGATGCATCCATGAAGGGGATGAGATGTGTTCTCATGAAAAATGATATGGTGATAGATTATTCCTCACTAAAGTTGAAAATTCATGAGCAAAATTACCTAACTCATAATTTGGAGTTAGATATGGTAACCTTTGCATTGAAGACATAGAGGAATTATCTTTATGGTTAAGGGTGTGATATTTATAGTAATCATAAAAGTTTAAAGTATATTTTCACACAAAAAGAGTTGAATATATGAAAAAGAAGATGGTTGGAGTTTATTATAGATTATGACTACTCAATACATTACCACTATGGGAAAGTTAAAAAGTTAGCAGATGCTTTGAGTCAAAAATACCATTCTAGATTATCCATGATGATGATAAAAAAATATCCAATTTTTATGGATTTGTAAAGGATGGATCTGAAAATTTTAATGGAAGAGTATACATCTTATCTTTCTCAAATGAATTTTCAACCATATATACAAGTGAATATTAAAGAGGTGCATAATTAAGATGTAGAGTTACAAAAGAAGGTGAGAAATGTTCTTGAATTTAACCTTGATTGTGATAAAATAATAAGATTTAGGAACTGGGTTTGTATCCTCCCATACCAGAATTAAAGAAGGAGATATTGAATGAGGCTAATAGTTCTTCATTATCAATTCACCATAGAAGCACAAAGATGTGCAGGGACCTGAAAAAGTACTTCTAGTGGTATGGCATGAAAAGAGATGTCGTTGAATATGTATCTCCATGTTTGGTTTGTCAGAAAGTTAAGGATGAGAGATATAAGTCTAAGAGGATGTTACAAACATTGCCCATGACAAAATGAAAATGGAAAACATAACTATGGAATTTTTCATTATACTTCCCAAAACATCCAAAGGAAGTAATTCTATTTGGGTTATAGTTGATCACCTTATGAAGTTGGAACACTTCATGTCTATTAGAGAGTATTTTTCTTTTTGTTAGCTTTCCAGGATATATGTAAAGGAAGTGGTAAGATTTCATGGAGTACCAATTTCCATTATATCTGACCGGGATCTAAGGTTTACCTCAAAATTCTGGAAAAGTTCTCAGCATGATCTGGATATAGAGTTGAGTTTCATCATAGCTTATCATACTCAGACAGAAGGCCAGTCTTAGAGGACAATTCAAACTCTGTAAGATATGTTGAGAGATTTATCTATGAATTTTAAAGGTTGTTGGGAACAACACCTACAATTGGTGTAATTTTCATACAATAATATATTCCACTATAGTATTCAGATGGATCCTTATGAATCCCTCTATGGAAATAATTTCATAACTTTGACTTGCTTAGATAACATTGGGTAAAGAAAGCTATAAGGACCCGATCTTATTTATGAAATACTATTAAAGGTTAGATCTATTCAACAACACATAAGAGCAATTCATAATCGACAAAAATGTTATGATAACAACCATAGAAAATACCTAGAGTTTGAAGTAGGTGATAAGGTTTTCTTACGAATATCTCAATGGAAGAGAGTAATGTGATTAGGAAAGAAGATAATGTTGAGCCCTAAGTATATCGGTCCTTTGGAAATTATGGATCGTGTTGGGAAGGTAGCTTACTGATTTGTTCTTCCACCAAATATCACTCAATTACATGATGTGTTCCATGTATCTCTCTTGCGGAGTACATACCCGGTACTTCACATGTACTAAGATTAGAAGTCTTACCACTAGAGCAAGATCTTTATTATGAAGAACAACTGATAGCGATTCTGGATCGTAGCGAAAAAGTTATACGAAACAAGAACACTCATCGAGTTAAAGTTTCATGGAGGAACCACCAATTTGAATAAGCTACATAGAAAATTGAGTATATGATGAGGGGGAGGTATCCTCATTTGTTTCTTTACATGTGACAAATTTTGAGGGCAAAATTCAGTTTAATGAGGGTAGAATGTAACACTTGGATGTTTTTATGAAATAATTTCTTTAAATAACTTTTATTCTTCAATAGATTACTTTGCATGAAATCATGAGTTTAAAATAACCTCATGATTCCCTTATTATAAAATTACCATTATAGCCTAGCAATTATGTTAGTTGGAATAATTATTACTAACTTATGAAAATTCATTATCAATTAATTATAAAAAATTATAATTCAATTAAATATTTGTATTTTTCAGTGAATTAATTTTGGTAATGAAATTAATGAGATATATATGTGTTATATATATAATAAAGTATATTTTATATTCTTCCAAAGGATATTTTAGTCATAGGTTATAAATAAAACCTTATTTTATGTATAAAAACCCTATTTTTTAAAGTTTAATTTTACACCTTTGAATGTAGAATCTGATTTAAATAAAAATTTTGACACATTAATATTTTTTATATGAAAAAAAAATTTATTTTGAAGAGGGACATAAAAATCTACTTTTGATAATTTTCAGATATTTTTCTGAAAACTTTCATGTTTGGATGAAAAGTAAAAATATACTAAATTTTAATTGAAAATAACATTTTTATTGAAATAATTTATATTGTTAAATGATAATATTTAATGGTTTAAAATTATAAATAGAATATATTTTTTTACATTTAATATAATTTAGATCATTGAAATTAAGTTTACTTTAAATTTAGTTGTTAAAACATTTCAATATTTTGCAATATTTTAACTTTTAAAACCTATTTTCTCATTTCAACAGTGAGATTAATTTTAAATTAATTAATTCAAATTTTTTGTTTTTAATTTTTAAAAATAGATTCCATATTTGTAATCTATATTTCAAATTATGTTATTAGGCTACTTTTTTTTGTGCTTCATAAATAATGGATTTGGTTATTATTTGTATTACCATCGTTAAAGGTAAATCAGGTTATTAATGGTAAAAATAATATTATAAAATTACCTTAATACCTTTAAAAAACATATTGTATGACTAAATTAAAACCTTATCATCTATATTTATAAATTTAATAACTTTATGGACACTTACCTATGAATACGAAAAGAATGTAATAAAAACTAATGAATGTGAAAAAATATCCCAATCTCATTTTATATAAGTATATTAATTTTAATATATGTATAACTAGGTGATAATATCGACTATATATAGTATATGAAAATATAAAATAATAACCTATATATTAAAGATTTATTTATAATTTTCACCGATTTAAAAATTTCCATTAATGATGACACAATAGTGATGTTAAAATTATTTTATTACTAGAAATATCAAATAAATGGTTTTAAAAATATTAAAATATGTATCATATGAACTAATTAATATTCCACATGAATTTATTAGTTTACTATGACATTTTAGGAGTGTATTTAATATTTTTTTTCGAATTTATCTTCTATTTGGATTTTTAAAAGTCGAATATATAAACTGTGTCAAAATTGACATGATTGATATTTTAAAAAAATAACATTTTATAAAACTATTTAAAAATCATAAAAATATTTAAAAATTACAAAGTGATAATTATAAAGTATAACATTTTATACAATATCCATTTATGATCAATTAAAACTATGTAAGTAAATATTTATAACCATTAAATATTTAGAATGTTATTACCATAATTACATTAAAATAGAATAACTAAGTGTTAATTAACAAGATATGGCCTAAATTGAAAAACTAACTTGTCCAAAATTTATTGGTTGATGATTTTACAACCCTATCTCATCTCATCTTAGAAATTGGGTCATTTTGGAGGTTTTTGTGATGGTTTTTATTTTATTATAAATTATTATTTATGGAGTTTCCAAAAGTGCCCCTCACCTCAATTATAAGAGGGAACCTCCTCCCTCACCTATTCACTCCATTTTGAGCCTTAAAGCTCAGACAACCACTGAAATTGTTCCTTATAAACATCCATTTTTCATTATATATTTTATGTTCATATTCAAACACCAACTCTAGTTCTCTAAGAAGAGATTTAGAGGAAGCACGCCAAGGAATAAAAAATCTCTTTTACCGATTCTTTCAAATTTATTTCTTCTTCTACTTATTATTCATTAGTTTTTTCATTATAAAGTAATAACATAATTATAAATAATATACTTATATTTTATTATAAATATGAAACAACCATATTTCACCTTCTATTAATCCTATAAAAAATGAAATCATCACGCGTGCGTTCGTACGACTTACCATCTCTACGCCGTGGTGTAATCTGTTTTTCACCACCACCTTACTCGAATGGGTATAATGATAGAATTAGTAACTATATATGATAATTATAACATGATACTTATTATGAAATATCATACACCATCCATTTCAATACCATTCAATAATTTTGGGAATGATATCATCGCTTGTGAGTACGTACGTCATACCGTCTCCACGATACGATGTGATTCATTCTACATGATCTTATTTAATCCATGATTATATATATGAATTGAATGAATAAATATTTTATATAGTATAATAATATCAATCTATAAATTATATAAATATAATCTAAAAAGATGAATGAGAACTTATTCGACAAAACATGCATAAGAACATAAAGCAGTTAATACCTGAATAACGAGTAACAATGAAATGTTACCAACAAATAGATGAAAATATGATAATATTTGTTATCATAAAAATGGTAATGATTATAGAATAATTCAGTAACATTATTTAAAACATTATTTAATAGGTTCATATACATACAAAGGATATCCGACCAAAGGTAAGGGATATCTTTGAAAAATATCATTTTTTTATCCGAGATTGTTTATTCGTAAGTATTTACAAGGGTATGTTTATCATCCATGTCCATGTTTTCGAAAAAAAATTCATAAAATGTTATATATTCTTATATATATGTTTAAAGTCATTCTTACCCTTCTTTTTTATTTTACTATATTGTATTAAAGGAATCCTTCTCTCATTTTCCATATGAGGTGCTTTTTTGACTTTTCAAGAAAAAGTATGAGAAGAATGTTTTTTTAACATGTACGACATGAAAATATTTTTATGATTTCAAAATAAATTATTTCCTTAAATATTACCCTAAAATATTACAAGTTTATTTACAAATAAAACGATTTCTTCTAAAATTGTGTGGCATTTTGAGGAAGGAAAACATTTTTAAAGAAGAAATGATAATTTTTCTCAGGAATTAATTTCGAGTGTTTTCTAAAAAATATTTTCCATTTAAGATAAAAATCATTAAATAGGGTTATATTTATATCCCTGTTATTACTGTGATTTGATTTTGTTATGATGGAATGCTATTTTGAAAATCCATTTGTTTTAAATCAATTATGCTGGAATGATGCTTAAGAAACCCATTTTATTTCATGGGTCATTCTATTGTGAATGTGCATATTTTTTTACAAAACAAATAATAATGGTTTCATTATTAGATGAGTGGGACTTATATACCTTTCTAATGCATTGGGTAAAGATTTATATCTTGTGAGATATACATGATTTTAACAGTAAGTAAATCTGGTTTTGTAATAAAATTATGGAATGAGGAGTGAACTCGGTTTAGTAATGGACTTTTTCTGCTATAATGTTCTGGAAAACGAGAATTGACTAATATGAAATGATTTTCTATGATTATGTGTGTATGACACGAAATTTCATGTCTTATGTTATGAATATTGGGATTACATTGCAGTTTTATGATTTATCCCATGACATAATATTATGATCTTTTATATGGAGGATAAAATTTCCAAATGTTATGTTCTTATGATTATGATAAGATTGATATTTACCTTGTCTTCCCTTACTATGAATTTGATCTCACACTTTTATATGTTTTTTCCTATGGCATTAATAAGGGTATTAAGTATGATATATCAAAAAGGATTCTATTTTTGAAGAAATAAGCAGGAGACAATGTAGATGTTTTATGAACCCGTTGTTTATGTTTCCCAGTTTCTAAAGACACTAAACCTATTTGGTCATGGTGATATTTTTATTATGTTATCTAATAAGTATCCATCAATGTTGAAGTAATATCTACATGTAAATTATGGGCCGTTAAAAACAATGTCCTATTTAAAATGAGTCATCATTGTAAAAAAATGTTAAGTTCTAATTCCAAAAATTACAGGTTATAGATTTGGATGGATATTATTCTCTTGGTTCCATCCTAGTTGAGGTTCCATGTTTCCTCTCTAGAAAATAATTCTGAAAATACATATTTTTGATGATGAAGCTTTGAAATATTTAAAATCATTCTTACGATAACCATAATTTAGAATTCTTTTAATGATATTTAATTCTAATTTAAAAACCTCTAAATTTATCTAAACCAGTAATCTAATACCAACTATAAGGGCCTGACCAAAAAAACAACAAATTGTATCTTTAGACTAGAATTTAATTTTCTAAATTTCAAAAGATTGATTTTATTTTTGTTTTTATACAATTATTTTATCACCCTAACATATATAAATATTACATCATAAAGTGAACATTTCCACTTAGTTTCCATTTTCCCATAATTAAAATCTTTTAAGATAAAAGGCTTTCTTTTTATTATTTATCATGAAAATTTTCATCTTATCCTCATCAGTGTCTCTACTCATCCATAAAATCCCATGAAAAACATTTAAAAATGTGGGTTGAACAAAAATATCATAGTGAGGGACATATAAAAATATTTAATGAAACCATCTAATCCATGAACCCTCATAAAAATATTTTTTTCTTCATGTTAAATTTTAAGCTCAAAATAAAAATTTACATACCCAGGAAGTCATCTTATCCAAAAAAATATATTCTTAAAATGTTTCATAATAAATAATAATAGAGAAAATAATACTCATAATGGTTTCAATAATATCAATAAAAACTCATTAACACTTTTACATAGAGATATATATTTCACCCTTAAAAAGTGTAATATACTTTACTTTAAACATAATCAAATTTTCTTACATTGTTAAATAATAATATATCTATAAAAACCCACCACAATAATATATAAATAACGTATGTAACATTGGATATAATTTTTTATATTACTTTAACAATCAATCTTACAAATGAGATAAAATATCAGGTAAATTCAAATAATATATTAAGAGAAACCAAATTCGTTAACTATGTCACCTTATCCAATGCATTGGAGAGGTATATCAGGATCACCCATCATCACGAGCAATATCAAGATCACCAAACATAATGAAATATATTATTCCCACTCATCATCATATTGAATTTATAGGAACCATAAAATAAACAAAATACATTAATGATTTCATTTTAATTATCATGCTCAAATAAATATCCATTGAACCCATTATAAAAATTTTTGGATATTAAAATATACAATCCATTTAATTTTTTTTAAATACAAATAAAATGGGATATGATAGTTTTTCTTTAAAGAAAACATGAAATTTGTGAAAGGAATAAAAACCTCAAATAATGGTTAAAACAATGAGAAAAATAGTAGACTACATATATGATAAAATAGAATATTCCATTTACTGTTTGTCAAAACATTCCGTAAAAAAATCCATTTTAAAGACAATTTATTTAAAGTCTAAAGTCACCTATATAATTCATTTAGGTGTATAAAAATACATCAATAAATTATTTTTTGAATTTTTACATGGAAGAAAAATATTTAGAAAATAAATATCTAAAATAATTAAAATTCGATTTTTTATGTAAAGTGTCCCTTTTCTCATTTCCCACTCATCACACATGTTATTTATATATTGTATAATAATAATTTATAAATTATTTACATTCATAAGAATATTTTACATGTTTAATACCTTATCATTAAACCAATTAGTTCATTTATTTCAATCATGTATTTAATTACTTAATTAGTTAATACCACATCAGCTGTTTTGATGATTTTTTAATTATATGTCCAAACACCACCGGAAAGGCTAGATTTCCCAACAATTTTATACCAACGTTTCAAAAGAACCGTTGGTATAGGTTTCCTTTACCAACATTTATAATGAACCATTAGTAAAGGTGTGGTTAGGGAAGGATTTCCCAATGGTTTGAAGAAACCATTGGGAAATCCATGCTTTTCCCAATGGTTTTTAATAACCATTGGGAAATCCAAGATTTTCCCAACAGTTTTTAATAACCATTGGGAAAAGCCCTGTAGAGACCCAAATCTTTACGTACATTGACATTACATTAATTTTTCAGAATATCTAATACATAATGAAAACAGACACACAAAGACCGTAATAGTTTAGTGTCTTTGGAAACTCGGAAAATAATCTTCTAATCATGGTGAAAGATCTTCAACATCTCCCATAAAGATCTTCCCCTTTTGTTTTCTTACCTAAAAAATTTCTTTAAATCCTGGGGAAAAGAAAACATATAAAGGGTGAGCTCAAATGCTCAGTAAGGGTAATCATAGAGATCATAAAACAATCCATAAAAATTTGAATGCAAAAACATGAACATAAAATCTAAACATAAAAATCATGAGCAACGACATAAATCTTGGAAGTACACAAGGCATAGATCATAAAGGAACATTAGTCATGATAAACTAGAATGGAAATGAAACATGTAATTGTTCCATCCATTAATCACATGTTATGATTTCCATAGTAGCCAAGGAATTGCTGCCAAGACCATCTTAGTGGACAACGTCCCATTCTGAATCGAGTTCACTCCTCGTTCCAGTCCTGTAACACTGAACCATATTAACTTACCATTCCAGCCATGTCTATCTCACGAGATATAAATCTTTACCCAATGAATTTTAGGGAGATATAGTTCCCACCCATCTCATATTTAAATCATTCTTATGTGTGCCACAAAACAATCATAAATCATTCGTCATAACCCAAAGAATAAATTGGGTTTCATAAACATCATTCCATCATAACATAATCCATATAAAACAAATGGATATCGTTTCATCATAAGAAAAGTGAAACCATATAAATCATAGAGACATTATACTTGAAACATACACATATAAAATAATGTCATCTTAGATGGAAAATGGTTTTGATAGAGCACTTGAAATGAATCCTTGAGGAAAATATCCCTTCTTCTTCAAAATAATTTTCATTTCACAAAATTACAAGAAATTTTTTAAAAAAAAGTATTTTTTTTGAAAATAGTCATGAAATATTGTAGGGGAATATTCTTGAAAATTATTCATTATAAAACCGTAAAAATCCATTCATGCCGTATAAGTTAAAAAAACATTCTCCTCATACTTTTTCCAGAAAAGTCAAAAAATTCATCGTACGGTAAACAAAAGAAATATTCTTCCATAACACAAAGTAAAAGTCAAAGAGGGGTAAAAATTACTTTAATAATACATGTAAAAATATTAAACACTTTATTAAAAACATTTTTATAGACATGGATGAAAAATATAACCCTAGTAAATACTTACGTATAAGCAATCTCAAATAAAAATGAGATTGAAAAATTATCCCTTACCTTAGGTCCGATATGCTTCGTACGTATCCGAAAATCCTGTATAATGATTTAAATAATGTCATTGACTTATTAAAGAATCATATTTATTGTTATTATGTCATAAATGGTTCACTTATGACTTTATATTACCCATTCTTTTGTAAATTCCATGTTAAAGCAGCATTTTGGGTAAAATCGTTTTATTTATCGTACATGTTTGGACTTGTTTTTCTTGATATTATTACTTATATCCTGATTTAATTAATTCCAGAATGTCAAACATGATTTATATATAATATATATTAAGTATATACATATATATATGATAGATTGATAAATTGAATGAAATACACCGTTCATGGAGACGGCATGCCGTACCTACGCATGAACGCTGTTTTCGTTTCCTTATTGAATTGAATGGAATTAAGTAGATGAAATACATATATATAAAAATAAATCCATTATCATTATTATGTCATATATTTCATGATTACTTATTATATATATATTTTATAATCATTCATGAATGGTTAACATGGAGAATGAATCTCATCGCGTCGTGGAGACGGTAGTCCGTACGTACGCACGAGCGATGATACCATTACCATGATCGTGGAATTTTATTTAAGAGTATGTCTAATATTTCATAATCAATATCACTTTACAATAATCATATATAGTTATTATTTACACCATTATACCCATCCAAGTAAGGTGGTGGTGGAAAATAGATTACACCACGGTGTGGAGACGGTATTCCGTACGTACGCACGCGCGGTGATTTCGTTTTCCGTAGGATGGATAGATGGTGAAATATGGTTGTTTCATACTTATAATAACATATCAGTATATGATTGATACTGATGTTATTACTTCATAATGAAACAACTAAAGAAGAAGAAGTATAAGAAGAAATAAAGTTGAAAGAATCAGTAACGGAAATTACCTCTTCTTTGAAGCGCCTCTTTGAGACCTCCTCTTAGGGCACTAAAATTGGTCTTTGAAGAAGACCAGGACCTCTAAGATGTTTATAGGGAAGTTTAGGAGAGAATGTTTCAGGGGTTGGCCGAGCTGGAAGTCTCAAAGTGGTGTGAGGAAGAGAGGGAGGATGTTCCCTTTTATAAGAGAGGAGAGAGACACCTTTGGAAAAACTAAAATTATTATTTTATTATAAAGTCATATTCGGTTTTTAATAGCTCCAAATTGATTTATTTCGAAGCTAAGGTGGGTATGGGTCGAACGCCTCTCATAAAATAGTATTTAGACAAGTTCAGGTTTCTATTTTAACCTTATCATTTAGATTTAACATTAAGTTAAATAATTTTACTTTTACTGTGTCTTCTTGTATTCTTACACTATAAGGTTTATATACTTACTATAACAAGCCAAACAAACCCCAAGTTGTTTATTATTAATATATATAACCTTATCTAAGTCATTTGGCCGACCCTTAGATTTTTATGAATAAAATAACAATTAATAATATAATATTTATTTTAAAAACTATTTTATGTCAATTTTGATACTATTTGGTACTTGATTTTTGTAAAAATCATAACAGAATTATTAGTTCGAAAAAAGTTAATTAAATCAATAATAACATGTTATATTAACCTATAAAATTAGTGTAATTCATAAAAAGTCTCAAATTATATTTATTTGAGTATTTATAACATCAATTATGTTCATATTTCATTAATAAGATAATTACTGCATCATCATTGTGTCATAAAAATATTAAATTATTTAATGTCTAAAAATTAAAAATAAAATACCATTATGTATTAAATCTTTTTAGATTTCTAATTAATATTTATAGTCAAATTTATCTTATGTATAACCCTATATTAAAATTTTGTAGTTATTAAACTTTGATTTTAACTATTTTAACTATTCTTTAAATAAAATAATATTAAATGTCATAATCTAATCCAAGTGGGCCTAAATGGTCATATTTTATTCCTAAGGTTGTTTTTGGTCGAATTAAACTTATACAATAGAACCAGGACATGTGTTAGGGTAATAATAATATCATTTTTACCCTTAATTACCCTATTTACTTTTAACCGCGGTAAAAAAAGTAAAAAGTTTCTATTCACCAAAAATTATTTTCATCTCATTGAACCAAATTTTAGTCCTTGATATTAACCGTGTCTCTCGGATTTTTGAAATTCCCCTCACAGAAGCGGTAAAATTATGTTTTATGTGAATTTGAAAATTCTCCTAGGAGGTGGATAAAAGACGGTGAAAAGTTCAATAAAAAGTTTTTATATCTAAAATTATTATAAAATGACTCCAATGAATTACATTGAACTTATATATGTATTATGTATCAATTTTGACCTAAAATAAATTTAAATAAATAAATAATTATTTGAATAAAAAGTCAGTTCTTAAATAGAAACCCAATGTTTTCACTATTAATCAAAAATTGAATGTTTTTAGAAAAATACCAAAATTTTACCTTAGGATAATTTCGATATTCCGAATCCAAAAATGAAGTACATTTTGAAAGATAAAATTTATAAAATTTCAAAAAGTGGGTATTACTATTCATAATGGCTAGTTTTAATAATATTTTAATAGCATATTGTTGTTTAGTGAAACTAGGTATTGCGTACAACACAAGCTATCGAGGAAGGCTGTAGTTGCTTATAAAGAAAGCCAAGATAGTGTTGTGTGTAGTGAAAGATTCCTTTGATGATTTATATAACATAAAAACAAAATATTTCTCATAAAAATCTCGGCTGTTACAAGCCCCCCCCCCCCCCAAAAAAAATTCACTTAAACAGAACCACATTCCCCTGAATCCCAGAAGCGCCTGATTTCCAGAAGCACATTCCCCCGACTCCTAGAAGTGCTCGCCCAGGTGAACCTCTTCCATACGATCAGCTGCAACTCCCCCATTCAGTTTAAACTCCTTCAAACTCTTCTCATATTATCTAAGGATATCCTTCTATTCTCTACATTTCTCCATTTATTTCACTATTTAGAAATATCACGTCGTTTTGCCCTATTTCTAGGGATTTTGGAAAATTTTATGATTCACTACTCCCTTCACGAATTGTGTACTCAAATCACTACATCAATGCACACATTTTGCAATTAATTTTTTCATTACACATATACATTTATAAGTGCATGGTATCGTTCTTGTGTTCTAATTTTAAATATTCATAGTTATTTTTTTAATCTCAATGCTCCAAATGTTACAAATTCATGTATATGAACTCATAATAAATTGTTTTTAATATTTATTCATAGTATTTCATGAAAAACACTCCTTTCATTAAGATCATGTCAAACATTAAGATCTTATTCATCTTCATTTTTGTACACTAAGTGTGTTACATAACAAGTATGTATCATGTTTCTATCAAAATATTTATATATATAAAATGACACACTATTCACTTATTCTTTTCAAAATAGAACATATGGAGTATCTTCTTCAACTTTGAAAAATAGTATATGGTCCCGAATTATTTTTCATAGAATAAATAAGAAATACTTAACTGTAAAATCCAATGTTATTTATGAATAAAATATCTACAAAGGGAACTCCCGGTGGGACCTCTTCTTCTCCCATATAGTACTCCTTCCTTCTTCAAAAAACTAATTCACAGAATTTAAAACTCATAATATTAATGAATATTAGTTTTCCTAATATAACCATTAATCATTCTTCCTTCAACATCATACATGAGTTATTCAATTGCCTTTTTAAAACACAATGAACATTTTCACTAATTTGGGGTTCCTCAAAATGCCTGAAAAAATTAGAAAAACAAATGTATTGAATCGTGCTTCTTATATGGTTTCATGGATTCAAGTTCATCTCAAAAATCATGACTGAGTGGTTCAAATATCAATCGGACCATGGGATTATTATTCTTCACACAAATTAAGATGTTTTGATCTCTTCATTTTGTGAACACAAAGCTCATGATCCACTCTATTTCACTCCCAAAAATAATTATTCATATGTGAGATAAAACACAATAGAACTTGTATGGAATGGAAGAATATGGTACTTTCTATGGGATATGTGGTTTTCATTTTTTTAGTGGGGTGATATGGTACTTTCTGTGGACTTTAGTTTGAGTGTTATGAAATTTAATAACTTTTCACAATATTTCTATTTTTTAGCATCAATAACTTATTTAAAAAACTCTCTTTACACATTCTGCATTTTCATGAAAAGCCTCCACTTTGTAATATCTTGAACAATATTTTTTCAGGTCTATGGTGTCTTCTTGTATGTGATAAATGAAAAAATTACAAAACACATCTCACCGCAAATTTAGGAAAACATTACCAAATTAGTATATCTTTACATTGTTTTAATAGTTCACTACATCTATTATAAACTCCTTCCTTTATCATTTACTTAAATATATTTTCAATTAAACTTCAATCTTATTGATTTTCTTATGATGAAATGACTTATAAAAATTCTTTTTACATAATGGATAGAAGTTGGATGTATGAAACCGATCAGATCTCAAGTGATTTTCGAAACAATTTGGAGCGCTTTTTAGATTTTGCATTTCACAATGCTTCAGAAAGTGGTCACATACATTTCCCATGTTCCAATTGTGTTGGTAGACCTTGGTTGAGTCATGAAGAATTCAGCTACCACATAACCAAATATTGTTTTCAAACAAACTACTATTTGTGGTACCACAATGGGGAGAAAATGAAATCTCAAATTGCTTATGATCGAAATGAAAGGAATGGACTGGAGAATTTGTTAGATGACTGATTTTTGTTTATTCGACATCATGAAAAATAAAGGATTTCGACTCAAGAAGACTTATATATGAGGGAAGATGATGCATCTAACGAATAAGATGATATTCTTAAGGTGAAAAAATTGAATGATGCTGCCACAACTCCAGTATATTGACAATGTGATAAAATGAAAAAGCTAGAATTTTTAATCTGATTGTTTCATAGGAAAACTATGCATGGGATTTCTAATATAGCAATCGATTACATTCTTACCTTCGTGAAGTATTTACTTCCAGATGATGCAGATATTCCCTCAAACCACTATATGAAATTGAAGTTAGTTGAGGAACTTGGATTTTCATGAAACTAAATTCATGCTTGCCCGAAACATTGCAGTTTATTTTAGGAGGAAACCGCTGAATGAAATGATTGTATAAAATGTGGCACATCCCGTTGGAAGTCAAAATCTGATGGAACATCATCCTGTGTGCCACATAATAAATGATGCACTTTCCATTGATCCCCTGACTCTATAATATTTTTATGTCTGATGAAATATCAATAAAAATGACATAGCATGATACCGAGAGAAAGAAGACTAATGATGAGTTGGTTCACCTTTCAGATAGATTTGCATGGCAGAGATTTGATTCTCGATATCCTAAGTTGGTTCACCCTGCTCACTTTCTGAGGATGGGTCTTTCATGCGATGGTTTTAATCTGTTTGGGAAGATGCTTACTTCGCATATCACATGGCTAGTTTTATACACATTTATAATCTTCCCCCATGGTTGTGTATAAAAAAACTTTCACTTTCATGTGTATACTCATATCTGGCCCTTCTGATCCTAGCATTGATATTGATGTATACATGCAACCTTTAATAAAAAAGTTGAAACTTATTTGGGATGTAGGTGTGTGCACATACAATGCATATTCGAAAGACATATTTTAGATGCATGCTGCACTTATGTGGACGATCAATGATTTTCTGGCTTATGCAATGATGTCTGGATGGAGCACGAAGGGAAAACTGTCATGTCCTGTTTGTATGAAGAATACAATATCGAGAACACTGAAACATCACTGTAGTTTCATTTTTATGGGACATCGACGATTCTTGCCAATGGACCATCCATATAGAAATAATTGTAAAAGATTTGATAATACTCTAGAGACTGACGATCCCCCTCATTGTATGTCTATAACTGATGTGTTTTAATGAAGTGAAAGATTTTAGTTTTTCATTTGGGAAGGGTCAAATGAAATTTGGAAAGAGAAAGAATGTTTCCACTAAAACCTCTTACAATTGGAGGAAGAGGAGTATCTTTTTTGATTTTCCTTATTGGTCAATCAATTTGTTACTTCATTTCTTATACATAATTCACATTGAAAAGAATATATGTGAAATGTTGCTTTAGATACTTCTAAATGTTAAGGTAAATACAAAAGATGATTTACAGTCTCGACGTGACTTGGTGGATTGGGGCATCAGACCAGAATTGCATCCTATACGTATCAGTGAAAATAAATGGTAAGTTACATGTTCTTCTTATGTGAAAAAACCTATGAAAAAAAAACAATTTCTGGAAGTATTAGAGACTATTAGAGTTCCTAATGGCTATTCAAGCAACATATCTGAATGGGTCAACTAAAGAGAGTTGAAGTTGAAATCTTTAAAGACTCATGATTATCAAATTCTTCTACATGAGTTGATTCCAATAGCAATACATTATATTTTTTCCAATAATGTAAGGGTTATTGTTATTTGGTTGTTCCATTTGTTTAGAGATCTTTGTGCTATGAAATTTTCCAAGTCGTTCTTGTAAAAAATGTTGACAGATTCCCCATTAATTTTGTGTGAGTTGGAGAAAATATTTCCTCCATCATTTTTCACATGCATGCTACATCTGACTGTCCATATTCTCACTGAAATATTTCTCAGAGGAACTATTTCTTTTCGTTGGATGTATCCAACTGAAATAAATATATACACATTAAAGTATTATGTTCGAAATAGGAATCATCCCGAAGGTTCTATCGTGAACGGTTACTTGGCTCAAGAATATATGGATTTATGCTCAATGTATTTGTCTAATCTTACTACAAGAATGAACTGACAAATGATAAATAAAGAAGAAAAGTATGATAAAATTGAACCCAGTTTTCCATCACTTCCTCAAATTGGAGGAATTCCTGGATCATATACATTGAAGACATTAAGCCTTGAAGAGCGGTAGATGGCACATCACACAGTTTTGTTCAACTGTGATTTGTTTGATGACTACATCAGGTAACCTAATTGAATATGTATGTCTTAAATATACATCTGCTAAAATATTCATAATTTTTATCTACAGGGAACATAAAACAATGATAAACAGAAAACATCGTTCTTTATCTTTGAGAAGGAGTGAGACTTTCCATAGCAAAGAATTTTTTGTTTGGTTAAAATTGAAGGTAAAAATATTACTATTTAAAATAATTAAATCAATATTTATTTAAGTTTAATATTCATTTATATTGCAGGTATTGGGTTTTCTTGCTGACTTTGTCTATGAGGAAATAAGAGCTTTGGATTTTGGTCCTAATACCATGGTTCGTGACTGTAAATCAATTGTTATCAATGGGTACAAATTTATTGTCACTGAATGAGAATATAACATGAGAACACAACATGATGGTTTTATGGTTACTGCCACAACAGATTGTTATGCTAGTGCATTAGATAGTAGACCGTGATTTGAAAATATGGGTTATTATAGAGTCGTTGAAAAAATAATAATGTTGGATTATTACTCTCATAGATGAGTAATGATGATGAAATGCCATTGGTTTGATTCAATGATGATACATGTCACATTTATTGATGATTGTGGATTTAGAGTAATTAATATGACTCGCACTCTTACTACCGAAGAACCATATGTATTGGCATCAATGGCTAAACAAGTTTTTTTATGTCAATGACCAACTTTGACCTAAATTTTGTGTCATAATTAAAGTAATTCCAAGACATATTTTTGATAATGGTGATGATGGAATCGACAGCATCCCTACTTCCATTAGAACCAATCCTTTTATTTATTTTTATGTCTCCAATAGCTCAATTGTCAGAGTTGACTGTGAACCTAATGTTGTGGTGGGAAATTTATAAAATAATTCATTTATGTTATCATTTCTTTTGTTTTACATCAAGTTGGGTTGTTAAGGTTGTTTATATTCAAATTGATTTAATATTGAAACCTGCATCATCTACCTGATCTAAAGAAATTACATTTTCCCTTAATTTTGACAATTTCTTTTCCCTATCATTTATTTTGTTTTTTGGGTTACACATTAGTTATCCTTTTCTATTAACTTCCATATTGGTTTTCAAATATATAAAATGAAACCAATTGAAGAGAGGCGATAGAAACAGATTATGGAAAACAATCGCCGCATGACTGAGCTAGGAATTCCCCAACTAGTGCCTGCAGTAAGTATTTTATTTCAAATATATTTATTTAAATTATATATAATATCATGTGATTAATTTTTTAATTTTTTTTTCAGGATCCATCTACTAGGCGACAGTTATTTGATGAGCATTCGAGTAGTGGTCCCAGCACTTGGGGTGTTCATACGAGGGGGGGGGGGTGGTATGAGAGCTAAACGATCTGGTCGGTGTACCCGATTAGACCATACCCCTCACACTAACATACAAGCCATCCCACATTCTAATCCTGGTGTGCCGTTAGGGACACACGGGATATTTAGGCCTCCCATGTTTTCACCGCCACCTGTCTGTACCATATCCGATGATGATTCCCACTCCCCATCCAGCATTTGGCCAGCCATCCCTATCATCTTCTTTTATAACTGCTTCAATCTCTCTGGGCTTTTATATTCCATCTTCTTCAACTCCTGCTCCGCCAGAGTCTGTCCCTGTAGAGAATATATTGGGACTCACTTCATCTGTACATGGTGTTTCTTTAGTTTCTGCGGATCCAGCAACGCCCATTGATCAAACTATCGCATGCATACTTATACAACCCTAACAAATTGTTACACAATTATTTATTTTCATTATAACATGTATTGATAAATATTTATTTTTCATTCATAACAGATACATCTACTGATAGGAGGTGGGTGCGGGGGAATACACGCACGTGTGCGGTGTGGAACCTCCACACGCAACTGATGGTGGACTACAATGAAGATAGTCAGATGATTGAAAAATCAGGGTTGTAATGTAAGATTGTTTTTGGTGACGCTTTCCAAATACTCCGACATCATTTCCGTCAGCCCGTTCTCATGGAGACAACTGCCAAATGAAGTCAAGGATAAAGCCTGGGCAGAGATATGGGTAAAAAAATCATTTTTATTTAATGAAATATATTAATTTTTGTATTTATATGAATTAATATTTTGGTTTCAGCTACGGTTTAATTTCCCCGAGGGTGAGTATGCATGACCATCACGTCTAAAGGATTTAAGTGAGATTTTGAGAGATTATAATCATGATTCGTACATTGTCTAGAGTGATAGGGTAAGCACAAAGTTGGAGGCGGTCCCTTTTTTGGATTATTGACCATTAGAACAGTATCGACAGATGATTAATCATTGGGTGACTAGCCAATTTATGGTATTAATTAAATTAGAAGTATTTAAATGAAAATTTTCATGTTTTTCATTAATACTAATTATTTAATTTTATTTAGGATGCATCGGGAAGAAATAAAAAAACATTGTTGCTAAGAAATACGTCCACACATTGGGACGTACTACGATTCTAGATCATGAGAGACAGTTGGTATGACCGTTTATAATCTTTCATTACGACTTGCACTTTCTATTGAATCCTCCATAATTTATTCGATTTCTAAAGTTGTTATATAATTTTAGTTATGAAATTACTATTTTTTTGTATCCTATTTTTAATTATGGTTTCTTATATTCAATGTCATTGTAGAGGCAAAAATTGAATATAGAAGGACGTGTGCCTGGAGTAAAACTATTTTTATTGAGTAGAAAAAAGAAAGATGGAAGTGCGGTTAATGAACCGACTCAATAGAATATTGTAAGTTTTACTTTGTAGATTTAAAATATTAATCTCTATTTTTTAACTTAATAATCTATTTATATTTTTAAAAGGCTGCTTTAGAGGCCCATGATGCCCAGGAACCTGAAAATTTTGGGCCAAAAGACCACTTACATCAGGTGTTGGGAGATGAGCACCCGGGTAGTGTATGCTGCCGGCCTGGGAAGAGTATAGTTCCGATGAGGTATTGGCCCTCCTCAGGTATGAGTTGTAGTGCCACATAGTTGCATAAGGTTAAGGCTCATGCAGAAAAAGGATGAAAAAAGGGCCATAGATACGGCATCACAGTCCGCTATGGCAAACACTGCATTTATGAAACTGATGGAAGCTTTACGTCCAACAATTCCACTAGAGGCCAAAACCTCTTTTGAGGAATATATGTCATCAATGAATTCTATATATGGTGCACCAAGTGGCAGTTCTATTGGTGGTTGAGACGATGGTGAGGAGGAGGCTGAGGCGGAGGAGGAGGAGGGCGAGGAGGAGGTAGAGGCGGAGGAGGAGGGAAAGGAGGAGGTCGAGACAGAGGAGGAGGGTGATGAGGAGGCTGAGGCTGAGTAAAAGGGAGAGGAGGAGGGAGGGTATAATGATGTGGAATAGGATGAGGATGAGGGTGAGGGTGAAGATGATGGTTATGATAGTAATGGTGATGAGGGACAGATTGATTCGTTAAATTTTTGACTGATATTACTGAACGTTGATGTTTTTTGATTTTTTGTTCCTGAATATATATATGATTAGGTAGGTCTCATTATATTTATTTATTTATCTATAAATAATAAAAATTTATTTTATGATTTTCTGTGAAATCCCCCTATTTTAATGAAATTGTAATATTTTAGAAGTTGATATAATGAAATTATTTTGTTAACCTTGAAATAATTTTCTTAGAAAATATGAAAATACCATCCCATGAACCCGGGACAGCCCCTTGGAAAGCCCCCAGACAGCTCCCCACCCTACTCCCTGGATTCAAGACAGCCCCCCGGACAGCCCCCCACCATCCTCCCTGGACCCCGGACAGCCCCCCTGACAGCCCCCCCACCATCCTCCCTGGACCCCGGACAACCCCCTAGACAGCCCCCCACCATCCTCCCTGGACCCTGGACAGCCCCCCAGATAGCCCCCACCATCCTCCCTGGACTCTGTACATTCCCCCAAACATCCCCCTTAGACAGACTCCCCACCCTCCTTCCTAGACCGCGAACATCCCCCCGGATAGCCCCCCACTCTCCTCCATGGACCCCGGACAGCCCCCCAGACATCCCCCCGGACAGCCTCCCCACCCTCCTTCCTGGACCCCAGACAGCCCCCCGGACAGCCCCCCGGATAGCCCCCTGAACAGCCCCCCAGACAACCCCTCGAACAGCCCCCCCAGACAGCCCCCACCCTCCTGCCGGGACCCCAGACAGCCCCCACCCTCCTTCCTAGACCCCAGACAACTGCCCCCACCCTCACCCAAATCTTCAATCCACACTATACGACACTCAAAATTCCCAAGTGACGTGTATGAGTCAACCCTGCCTCAAACCGAGGCATGGTGTGTCCGGTACCACTCAAAGTGTCTCACTTTTATTTGAAATGGACAACATTTTAAATGAAAACAAAAAATGACATATGGAAAACTGACCAAACAGATTCATATTGTGTTGATACTTTATCACAACATTCCATGGGTCATTTGTGATGTGTACAAGTCATACCTGCCTCAATCCGAGACACTGTGTAGCCGGTACAACTCAAAGTGTCTTTGTTTTGTTCAAAATAGAAACTCTTTTATGTATAAACAACTGGCCCATGGAAAACTAAACAAACGTATTCTGGCTGTGTTGATACTTTAGAAAAATGATCCATGCGTCATTTTTGACGTGTATGAGTCAACCCTGCCTCAAAACGAGGCACGGTGTGGCCGGTACCACTCAAAGTGTCCCATTTTTATTTGAAATGGACAACATTTTAAATCAAAACAACAAATGACATACGGAAAACCAACCAAACGGATTGGGATTGTGTTGATACTTTAGCACAATGATCCATGGGTTATTTGTGACATGTAAGAGTCAACCCCGCCTCAATCCGAGGCACGGTGTGGCCGGTACCACTAAAAGTGTTTCTCTTTTATTTGAAATGGACAACATTTTAAGTGAAAACAAACTGGCATATGGAAAACTGACCAAACGCATTCGGATTTCATTGATACTTTAGGAAAATGATCCATGGGTCATTTTTGATGTGTAATCGTCAACCCCACCTCAATATGAGGCACGGTGTGGCCGGTACCACTCAAAGTGTCTCACTTTTATTTTAAATGGACAACATTTTAAGGGAAAACAACAACTAGCATACGGAAAACTAACCAAATGCATTTGGATTGTGTTGATACTTCAAAAAAATGATCCATGGGTTATTTTTGATGTGTACAAGTCAACTCCACCTCAATTTGAGGCACGATGTTCCCGGTACCACTCAAAGTGTCTCACTTTTATTTGAAATGGACAACATTTTAAGTGAAAACAACAACTGGCATACGGAAAAACAACCAAATGCATTCGGATTTTGTTGATACTTTAGGAAAATGATCCATGTATAATTTGTGACATGTATGAGTCAACCATTCCTCATTCCAAGGCACGTTGTGTCCGGTACCACTCAATATGTATTTATTTTGTTTAAAATGGATACTCTTTTAAGTAAAACCAATTGGTATAGGGAAAACTGAAAAAACATATATGGATTGTGTTGATACATTATAACAATGATCCATGGGTCATTTTTGATGTGTAGGAGTCAACCCCACCTAAAACCAAGGCACGGTGTGGCCAGTACCACTCAAAGTGTCTCACTTTTATTTGAAATGGACAAAAGTTTAAATGAAAACAATAAATGACATATGGAAAACTGACCAAATGGAATCAGATTGTGTTGATACTTTATAAAAACGATCCATGGGTCATTTTTGACATGTATGAGTCAACCTCGCCTCAATCCGAGGCCCGGTGTGGCTGGTACCACTCAAAGTATTTCACTTTTATTTGAAATGGAAAATATTTTAAGTGAAAACAAAAATTGGCATATGGAAAACAAACCAAACGCATTTGGATTTTGTTGATACTTTAGGAAAATGATATATGGGTCATTTGTGACATGTAAAAGTAAATCCCGACTCAATCAGAGGCACGGTGTGTCCGGTACCACTCAAAGTTTCTCACATTTATTTGAAATGGACAACATTTTAAGTGAAAACAGTGACTGGCATATAGAAAACCAACCAAACACATATGGATTATGTTGATACTTCAACACAATGATCCAAGGGTCATTTTTGACATGTGAGAGTCAACCCCTCCTCAATCTGAGGCACAGTGTGGCCGGTACAACTCAAAGTGTCTCACTTTTATTTGAAATGGACAACATTTTAAGTGAAAACAACAACTGGGAATTGAAAACTAACAAAATGCATTCATATTCTATTGATAATTTAGGAAAAGTATCCATGGGTCATTTTTTATGTGTAAAAGTCAAACCTGCCTCAATCCGAGGCATGGAGTGGCTGGTACCACTCAAAGTGTTTCTATTTTGTTTAAAATGGATACTCTATTAAGTAAAAACAACAGGAATACTGAAAACCAACAAAACACATTAATATTGTGTTGATACTTTAGGAAGACAATACATGGGTTATTTTTGAGGTGTAGGAGTCAACCTCGCCCCAATCCGAGGCACGGTGTGGCTAGCACCACTCAAAGTGTCTCTCTTTTCATTCAAAAGGACATCATTTTAAGTGGATACAACATCTGCCATATAGAAAACTGACCAAAGGAATTCAGATTCTATTGAAATTTTAGGAAAAAGATCCATGGGTTATATGTGATGTGTAAAAGTCAACCCTGCCTCAATCTGAGGTCCAGTGTGGCCGACACCAATCAAAATGTCCCACTTTTATTTGAAATAGACAAAATTTTAAGTGAAAACTACAACTAGCATACGGAAAACTGACCAAATGCATTAAGATTCTATTTAAATTTTAGGACAATGATCCATGGGTCATATGTGACTTGTACGAGTCAAACCCACCTCAATATGAGGCGTAGTGTGACCGACAACACTCAAAGTGTATCTCTTTTGTTTAAAGTGGATATCATTTTAAGCGAAAACAACAACTGACATACGGAAAACCAAACAAACGCATTTAGATTCTATTCAAAATTTAGGAAAATGATCCATGGGTCATATGTGACATGTACGAGTCAACCCCGCATAAATAGAGGTGTGGTGTGACCGGTATCACTCTAACTGTCTCCATTTTGTTTAAAATGGACATCATTTTAAGTGAATATAACAACTGACATACAGAAAACTGACCAAACGTATTCGGATTGTGTTGATACTTTAGCACAACGATCCATGGGTCGTATGTGACGTGTAAGAGTCAACCCCGCCTCAATATGAGGTGCAGTGTGGCCGAAACCACTCAAAGTGTCTCACCTTTATTGGAAATGGAAAACATTTTAAGTGAAAACAACAATTGGCATACGGAAAACTAACCAAACGAATTCAGATTTTGTTGATACTTTATAAAAATGATCCATGAGTTATCTGTGACGTGCACGAGTCAACCTCGCCTCAATCCGAGGCACAGTGTGTCTGGTATCACTCCAAGTGTATGTCTTTTATTTAAAATGGACATCATTTTAAGTAAAAACAACTGGTATACGAAAAACCGACCAAACGTATTCGGATTCCGTTTATACTTTGTTTTGGGGTTATTAGCTTCTAATTTATGAATTCAATCATGTATGTGTTATAGAAAATAAAATTTTGTATGTATTCTTAATTCTGTATAACCCACCCCCTAGACACCCCCACCCCTGTGGACAGCCTCGCACCCCTGGACACCCCCACCCCCGGGACACCCCCAACCCCTTGTATGTCATATTATATCTATGTTATATATAATTCAGAATTTTTTATGCAACATAATTCATTTTTTATGTGTTACTGATTCATAATTTAGAATTCATTACAAAATTCATTGTTCATGTATTCAATTGAGAATTCAATTATGAATTCTGTATTGAATTGGGTAATTGGGTTCATATACATGATTATAATTGTGGTACTTTCCATGGTTATAAGAGTATCCTATTTTTATGTGCTTTTGTGTGATATTGTAGGTGTTTTTGTTACTTTTAAGAGTGTATTAAGGTGTATGTAGTTGAGTATGTAGGGGAAGAGATTTTAGGTGGTTGTTCTGCCAAATTCTGGAAATACACTATACCAACGGTTTACTAAAACCGTTGGTATAGTGCTGTACATATTTTTACCAATGGTTTTAGTAAACTGTTTTTAAAACATGGGAATGATAGTATTTCCAACGGTTGTAGAAACCGTTTGGAATACTCTTATATACCAATGGTTATTTAAACCATTGGGAAACTAAAAATTACACTACCTTTCCCAACGTTTATACTAAAACCGTTGGTAATGGTATATCCCAATGCCTTACTTACCAATGGTTTCCCAAACCATTGGTATATAGTATACCAATGGTTTGGCATCCATTACCAACGGTTTGAAACCATTCATAAAGGCTTAATTTCTTGTAGTGAAAATGACTTTAGTAGGATTAATATACATAAAATGGTAATTATTAAATAAAATCGATAATAATAATATAATAATATTTATCATTTTTATAAATTAATTAAACTTTTAATACAAACCAAAAATCATGGTAATGAAAACATAATTATGTTATAAACATAGATATGGTAGGCCCCACGTACGCATGAGTAACACTTTCATTTTTCAAATGACATGAGGGAAATAATGTAAGTATTATTTTATATTTATATATTTATAGTTTTATCGTAAATTTAAAATTATATATATATATATATACCATCCATGTGATGTAGTGATGAGAAACTAATCATATCGCTTCACAGAGGGGGTAATCTACACATACAGATGAACTCAATTATCCTTTTTAAATGGATTGAAATGTAAAAAATAGATATTATAATATCTTTATAGAATTATAATTATGTAATAAATATTATATTTGTATTCTAAATACATCATTATAACTATCTGCTAGAGGTGGTTATGGAAAATTAATTACATCAACTTGTGAGGCGGTAGTCTGTCAAACACACAAATGATGATTTCATTTACAATTTGATGGAAGAGGATATATATGTAGTTTATAAAATTAACATAATAACATGTAATTATATGTAAAATATATTTTTAATTATTTCATATTTTTCTAATAATATTTGAAGGAGGTAGAGGTGGAAATATATTTAAAATTCTCATTTAAGAAATAAACCACTTCTTTAGGAACCCTATTTAAGTCTATACCTCGATCCTTCCTGGGTTGGTTTTATAATAGAAAAAAGGAATATAGGATTTGGATTTGGATGATAGTAAGGTATTTCGCGACATAGTTTTAAAATAAAGAAGTTATTGATCTGTATATAGAAGAGAAGAGTGGGTGTCCTTTTATATGTTGGGGATATGACCCAATGATTTTTTAGAAGAATAAAATATATTAATTATTTACCCAATAAAAAATACAAAAAAATAGAAAATTTAAAAATATCAGATGATATAGAGTCTAAAATTTTATAAATAATAGGATTTATATAATTTTTATGTTATTTAACCCCCTGACGTTTTAGTTTAACTATAGGTAAACCTATTTTACTATAACCATCGTAACCGATTATTACTGTTTTTACTATTAATTATGACTAAAAATTATGTTGAACATATTACATAATATTAATTATAATAATTAATAATATATAATTTATTTTATCAAATTAAATTCATAAAATTTTAGAATTTAATTATAAATTAAACCCACAAAACTAGATGAAAATAATTTTTCTGAAAAATTATTTTTAAATAATAAATTTTTTATACCGAATTTATGTATAATTTTGATTACAATTTCATTTAATTGATTAATTTTAATGAAAAATAACTAATTATATTTGAAAAATAATTCAAAATTGAATTTTAAGTTTTAAATTCTTGAAAATAGAATACAATTTTGAATAAAAAATAGTATTTTCATTATTCATTAAAAAATTATTTTTTTTACAAATTGTTAATAAAACGAAAAATGATAATTAAGAAATGATTAATTAAAAGAATAAATTAATTTTTATGAATTATATATATCTATAAATCAGAAATAATTCTTACAAATATAACCAAATAATTCAAGAGAAGCAAATATGGTTAGAAATAAATCTTTTTTCATTTTGATTGGAAAATTAACTATTGTTTTTATAATTATTATGACTCTAAAAAATAAAATTAATTAATATTAATATGAAAATAAATTGATTTATATTAACAATACCTGGAGTGTTACAATTAGTTTGAGGGTAATGGGATATTCTAATGTTTATCTCTATATCAAATTCATAATATTGATTTTTTAATAATTTTGACGTGAACCATGGATCCCAATCAGATAAAATTAAAGTAAGAACTCCATGTAGCCTTACCAATTATTTTATGTATAACTTGTGAGGTTAATCAAGTTTAAAATTATCCTAGATAAGAATGAATTGTGTTGAAATTTTTAGTCGATCCGCCCCTACTAATATATAATTTGATTCATTTAATATTCCTAGGGAAGCCGATGATAAAATACATTGTGATGTTATCCCACATTCATAATATTATAGGAAATGGTTTAACTGTCCCCTTAGATTTTATACATTAATCCTTTACTTATTGACAGACCAAGCATCAAGACCCATATTCCCCAAACTCCCTCTTTATATTTTTCCACCAAAAGTGTTCATTATGATATATATAGACATCTTAATTCTTCCAGGGTTAATACAATATCATATGATATGAACATAATCCAAAAAATATTTCATCAATTTTTTCTTAGAAGGGAAACAAATTATTTTTCAAAACCTTATAAATCTACCATCATGAAAGATTAACTCTAGAATACTCCTAACCTTATTTTTTAGTTTCTCATCACCTTTCTAGAACCTAATGATCTTTATATATAATCGTGGTTGATAAATCAACTAGAAAGGTAGGATCTCATCACTGAAATAATGGATTTCATATACATACTTTGAATATAAATGGGTATTGGTTATCTTCCAATAGTCATCATAGATAAGGTCATGTAATCCTTTCTACTGAATGTGTCAACCGACTTATTTTATTTCCATGGATGGTAATATATTGAGAAATAATAATAATTTATCAATTCCATCCATCTTATTTGGTGAATGTTTAACACATTATTTGATAATAAAAACTTTATTCTCTTATGATCAATATATGTATGACACTTCATACAATTGATATAAATACACCAAATAATTAATGAAGATATTATTTCCTCTAAATCCAGATTCTGTTTTGGGTAATTTTTCTTATGGATCCTCAATTGATGTAAGGAAAAAGAAATTAAATTTTTGTTTTCTATAAGGACACATCCCAATCCATTTATTGAATCATCATCGTATCTGAAAAAACTGTCCCCATTTTAGGGTAATGAAAGTATAGGCATAAAGAGAAACCATATTTTAATCTTCATACACCACTGGAAATGGTGGTTTTCCCAATGGATATATACCAACGGTTTGAGGAAACTATTGTTATATTGTAAAAAAAATCCACATTGGCCAATGGTTTTCTCAAACTATTGGAAAATGTGTTAATATAGTTAAGCATTCCCAACGGTTTGAAAAAACCATTGGTAAAGATTTAGTTCCTCTATTATATACCAACAGTTTTACTAAACCGTTGGTAAAGAGAGGCTTTCCCAATGGTTTTTAAAAACCGTTGGGAAAGTTTTCCCCCAAATACCTAGCACCCCAGCTCCACTCGGCCCGATTCTAGACCCAATTTAGATCTTCTCTTGAAGTCTTCTCAGCTTCAAAACTCCTTCCAGCCTTAGATCCTTATTCAGTCAAACAAGTTTTATTTCAACACTTGAAATTAGTAAGGTTTACCTTAGTTTTAGTGTTATTCCTCTTTTCCCCCTATTTTCTGTTTTGATTTTGGCTAAATTAGATTTATTGTTGTCTTTGGAGTATCGAACCCTTCGGTTTGTTTTATGTTTTTTTTCTACACTTAAAACATGGTAAAGGGTTTGTTTAGTGGGGTTTGTTTAATACTGAGGGTAAAGGGTTTGTTTTATGTTTTTTTAACTTTAATTTAGTTTAAAATTGGATTTGGATTTTGGCGTTGGTTGGATGATGGATTGGAATTGTGAACACCCCCTCCCCCACCCCCTGGACACCTCCCACCCCCTAGACACCCCCCATTGGACAGCCCCCAACCCCCAGCACCCCCACCCCCTGAACACCCCCACCCCACCCTCCTGGTACACCCTTCACCTACCATGGAAAACCCACCCCTAGACCCCCACCCCTTGGACACCCCCCCACCATTTGGACAACCCCCATCCTCCCCACCCTTGGACATCCCCACCCTTTGGACAACCCCCTCCCCCCACCCCCTGGACACCCTCACCCCCACCCTCCCTGGACACACCTCACCCCCATGGACATCCCCCCACCTCCTTAGACAATCCCTCCCACCTCACCCCCTTAGACAACCCCCCTGGACACCACCACACCTCCAATACATGACCACACCTCCTAAGTGGCTGACCCAATATTTAAATTGGAATTAACAATGTAGTTGATTTCCCCTTTTACCGATGCCATTTTCTAAGTGACCCATAGAGCCTTATAAATTGAATTTTTCATATTTTGAAAAATTTAATGGGTTGTTTGGAATAAAGTGGCCAATGCATGATAGTTTGGATTTCTTAAAGAATAAAATGATTTTAAAGAAAAATACCTTATGGGGGTCTGTAGGAGGGGTAGGTGGGATATCCAGGTGTGGGGGACTGTCTAGGTGGGGGGTGGGTTGTCCAGGGGGTAGAGGGGGCTGCATGGGGGTATGGGGGCTATAAGGGTGTGGGGGGGGGGGGTATGGGTTTCTCCAAGGAGGGGGGGGGGTGGGCTATCCATGGTGGTCAAGGTGGGTTGTCCAGGTGGGGGAGGGGGTGTGGGGTGTCCATGGAGGGGTGGGTGGGCTGTCCAGGTGGGGGGGGATTTCTAGGTGGGGGTGGGGGTGTCCATGTGGGGGGGGGGGGGTGGCTGTCCAGGTGGGTGGTGGCGGCTATCCAGGTGTGTGTCGTGGGGGGGGGGGGAGGTTGTCTACGTGTGTGGGGGGCTGCAGGGGAGAGGGGGTGTGGGTTGTCCAGGGGAGGGGGTGGGCTGTCGCTGGGCGGGGGGGGGGGGGTATTCAGGTGGGGGAGGGGGGGGTATGGGCTATCCAAGGGGGGGGGCTGTCCAGTGGGTGGGGGGGGGGGGCAGTTCAGGGGGATTTTGGGGGGGTGAGAGGGGTAGGGGCACTACAGGGGAGGGGGGTGTGGGATTTCCAGGGAGGGGTGGGTTGTCCAGGGGTGGTGGTGGGTGGGCTATCTAGGTGGAGGAGGGGGGTGTGGCTGTCAAGGGGGGGAGAGTCCAAGGGGGGTGGGGGGTGGGATGTACAGGTGGTGGGGGAGTCCAAGGGGATGGGGGGTGGGCTGTGTAGGGGGGGGGGGTGTTGGTTTTCTAGGGAGGAGGGGGTGGGTTGTCCAGGTGTGTGGTGGTGGGGGGGTGTCCAGGTTGAGTGGGGGGGCTATCCAGGTGGTGGGGTGCAAGGGGGTGAAGGGGTGTGTGTGTGGGGGGGGGCTATATAGGAAGGGATGGGTTGTCCACTTCGATACTCTATAAAAAAATGGGAATACAATATAACAAATGTATTATTGCTTTCACATGTTAACACTTTTCTTGAAGTTCCATACCAACACTCACTCTTACCCTTCCAAGAAGAAGTGATCTCTACAAAGAAATATCAATCATGTTCTTATCCACTATCCATATTGATCTCATAAAAATTTAACATTCGTACAACTTCATATCACCTAATGATATAACCAGGCTCATACTCCTATGAGTAGTGTCCCATCGAACCATGGCTCATAAAATCTGATCCACATATGATATTTGGTGGTGTGTTTACATTTTGGAGTGTTGTGATTTATATGTATGATATTCATGGTTAACACCAATAATCTTCTCGGTCATCTATAATAGGATTGAAATCATGCTATAATTTGATAAAGATTTGATTTTATGACCCTAGTTTGGGGGTGGAAACCCCCACCCCTTAGACAGTCCCCAACCCCTTGGATAGCTCCCCCACCCCCCTGGACACCCCACCCCCCCTCGACAACCCTTTCACCCCTATGGATAGCCCTACCACCCCCGTGGACAGCCTACCCACCCCCCGTGGATAGCCTACCCACCCCCTGGACACCCTATACCCCCTAGGGTAGCCCTGCCACAACTGTAGACAGCCCGCCCACCGACCCCGTACCCCCCTGGCCAGCCCCGCCACCCCTTGGATAGCCTACCCACCCCTGGACACCTCGTCCCCCCTGGACAGCCCCCACCCCCTAGAAAATCCCCCACCCCCGTAGACCCCCCAACCCACCTGGATAGCCTTGCCACCCCCGTGGACAACCCGACCACCCCCCTATACACCTCGTACCCCCTGGACAGCCCCCACCCTCGTGGACAACTTGCACACCCCCTGGACACCCCGTACCCCCTGGACAGCCCCACGACCCCCTGGACAGCCCGCCCACCCATGGACACCTCATACCCCCTGGACACCTCGTACCCCCTGGACAACCCCCACCCCTTGGAAAGCCCCCACCTCCCTGGACACCCCTGATCCCCCTGGACAGCCCTTCCACCCCCGTTGATAGCCCACCCACCCCCTGGACACACCTACTCCCGTGGACAATCCCCCACTGTGTGGACAACCCACCCACCCCCTGGACACCCGCCCACCACCCCCCGGACACCCCCACCCCTGGAAATCTCCCCACCCCCTCGGACACCCCCAACTCTACTGGACCCCCCCCCATGGATAGCCTGACCACCCCCCGTGGACAGTCTGCACACCCCTGGACACCCCGTACCCCCTAGACAGCCCTGCCACCCGCTGCCACCCCCCCTGGACAGTCCGCCCACCCCCTGGACACATCATACCCCCTGGACAACCCCCACCCCTAGAAATCCCCACCCACCCCCATGGACACCCCGACCCCCTTGGATAGCCCCTCCACCCCCATGGATATCCCGCCCACCCCCTGGACAGCCCGTACCCCCTAGAAAACCCCCACCCCCGTGGATAACCCGCCCACCCCCCTGAACACCCGCCCACCACCCCCTGGACACCACCATCCCCCGGACGCCCCTGGAAATCCCCCACTCCACCTTGACACCCCCGACCCCACTAGACATCCCCGCCACCCCTATGGACGGCCCGACCACCCCCTGTGGACAGGTCTCCCACCCCCCAGGACACCCTGAACCCCCATGGACAGCCCCGCCACCCCCGTGGATAGCCTGCCCACCCACCACGTACCCCTGGACAGCCCCACCCCCCCCTGGACAGCCCGCCCACCCCCTGGAAACCTCATAACCCCTAGACAGACCCCACCCCTTGGAAATCCCCCTGGTCCCCCTGGACCCCCCTAGACAACCCCTTCACCCACGTAGACAGCCCGCCCACCCCCTGAACACCCTATACCCCTGGACATCCCCCCACCCCACTCACCCTCGTGGATAGCATACCCACCCCACTGGACACCTCGTACCCCCCTGGACAGCCCTTCCACCCCCGTGGATAGTCCGCCCACACCCACGATGATAAATAGAAAGCATCATTCTTTATCTTTGGGAAGGAGGTAGACTTTGCATAGAAAAGAGTTTTCTACTTGGTTAAAATTGAAGGTAATAATATTACAATTTAAATTAATTAAAAAAAATTAATTAAGTTTAATATTGATTTATATTTCAGGTGTTGAGTTTTCCTGCTGACTCTGTCTTTGAGGAAATACATGCTTTGGCTTTTTGTTCTAATACAGTGGTTCATGATTGTAAATCAATTGTTATCAATGAGTACAGATTTATTTTCACTGAAAGAGAAAAGAACATGAGAACACAACATGATGGTGTTATGGTTATTTCCACAATACACTGTTATGCAAGTGCATCAGATAGTAGACCGCTATTTGAAAATATAAGTTATTACGAAGTCGTTGAAAAAATAATAATATTCGATTATTATTCTCATGGATGAGTCACGCTGATGAAATGTAAGTGATTTGATTTGATGATGAGGCAGAACACATTTATTTATGGTTGTGGATTTTGAGTAATTGATATGACTCACACTATTGTTACCGATGAACCATATGTATTGTAATTAATGGCGAAACAAATTTTGTATGTCAAAGACCATCTTCGACCTGAATTTGGTGTCATTATTGAAGAAATTCCAAGAAATATTTTTTATTATGGTGATGATGGAATTAACACAATACCTAATTCCATTGGAAATGATTCATTTATTACTTTGGATGATTCTAATAGCTCAATTTATAGAGTTGACTATGATCCTGAAGTTGTGGTGGGAAATATATAAAATCATTCATTCATGTTCTCAATTATTTTTCTTTACCTAGACTCGGGTCAGGTAATTATTCTAATGTGACAAAAGCTATTTAGAAACAATATAAATGACATGGTCATCATACATAGGAAAAAAGTAAAAAACTAAACTTGATGAATCACAGAAGACCACATATCCCTAATTGGGCTCTGGAAGAGTCAACACTGGCGTAGTTGTAAAAAGATATTTTAGCTTAAAAAAGAACATTGACATTTATCATCACTATTATACTTCACTCCCTTATGAGTTATATCAGTCATCGAAGAATCCAAATTTTACATGTCCTTTACAAAACAGTGATAATATCTATAGTTAAACCTAATACATTCCGAAACTCAAAAACATTTAATGGTTGTTCACATGTCATAACATCTTTTACCATCTCACGATCAACTTATATACAATGTTCCAACACCATGTGTACCTTTAAATTAATTTATGAAATCCAGAAATAACATTTCTATATATTGAAATAAAATTGGTGACCTCTTAAAAATTCTAGAACTACTCTCAGATGATACACATGATCCTCCTTGGTCTTAGAGTAAACCAAGACGTCATCAACAAAGACTACCATGAAAGTACAAATATAATCATGGAAGATACTATTCATAAATCCATAAAGAATGTAGGAGCATTGGTTAGACTAGGTGGCATGACATGGTATTCATAATGGACATACCAGCTCCAAAAGGCATTTTTTAGAATGTTAGATTCTTTTATTCTCAACTGATTGTAATCAGATCGATGATCACTCATCAAGAACTAATTATCCCTTTTAAACTAGTCAAATAGATCTTAAATACATGGAAAATATAGTTTTTCATTATCATATATTGATGGAGTTTTTTGTCATCAACAGAAAGGTGAAGTGACCCATCAACATTCTTTGTAATGAGAACAAGCGCAACCCAATGTGACACACTCGGGTATACAAGGACTTTATGTAAAATATCAACCAATATATTATTAAAATGTTTCATTCCATACGTTTCTATGTGGTAAGAGGGAATATACACTAGTTGAGTAAATGTTACTAAATCAATATAAAACTCTACCTCACATACTAGTGTAAAACCATAGAAGTCACAAATAAAAACATCCGGAAACTCGGTGAAAACTGGAGGGAGGTCACCACACACAGATTTTATCTCAAGATCAAAATAAATGTAGATGTTTCTTTCTCAAAATATATATAAGAAGTTACAAATCATTTCATCTTGAGTTTCCCTTCTCCCTAAAAGATAAGGCACACCCAATTAGGTGTAGTAAAGGAGACCAATCAAAGATAAAAATCAATTCCATATTTATTAAAAATGAGTCGATCCATCCTGAATACGACATTAAGAGGTTTAATGTTGAGAACATGAAAATCTCATAAAATATCCATGTATGATAAAGATAAAACACAGGCATAACTATGGATACTATGTTCTATCATTTCTCTGATAGGTGTAGTAATATACATCACATAAGATAGAAGCTTCATATAAAGACTTAGTAAATTCTTAATATGAGTCAAAATAAACAAATGGTATGCAACAGTATAAAATAAATTAGTCACTAAAGATGATGTAATAGTGATGTTACCTATCATGATTGTTGGACCCATGTATGATTCCTCTAGAGACATATCCATTGTGTGAAGAAGTTTTGTTCTGGATTCTTATGGATTGTAAACTTTTATTCCTGAAGCATCTAATTGAACCATTGTTTTACTATTTGTTGATGATCCCATGACACTGTGCGGAGTGTAATATACATGGAATAACTTCTATAAGTGACCTAAGAATCTATAGGAACCACAAATTTTGGGTGCCTTATTGAAAACTTATTTTGAGTTCCTAGGATTTCCACACTAGTAATAAATCAAACGGCCTTTTCCAGGAACTACATGAGGTATATAAAAATAACATGGTTGAGAACCCCCACGAGGATCATCCTGATTCCTCTTTCTATTATGTGAACTCACAGAACTCCCACAGGGATAAAAAATAACTCCTATCAACCCTGACTTACCTTATATGACTATTTCAACCACCAATGCTCTATCCAACACATCATCATTAGATGGTCAATTTAGAATTAAAATCTAAGAAAGAATATCATATCAAATCGTCATTTAAAACCATTGAGTCTTTATCATATCGTATGACATAATCTTAGTTGAAAATTGAATAATAACACAAAAAATATTAACATATTTTGTCACTTTCATGTAATCTAGGTCGAGTTTGAAAAACTGAATAGCCTTAGATTACACCATCTTCTCTGGATTGAAGCAGTCAATGAAAAGAGAATTAAGGTTCAAACACTCTAAGACCTAATGCTTCTTCACTATCATCATCGTGTCCCACTATATCCTGCTAGGTCCCTCTAGATTGAAGGTGGAACATTTGACCTTGATTTCATCCAGTGTCTCCAAGAACTCAAAAAAAAGCTTTATATTTATTAACCAATTCTTGGACAATTGATAATCAATAGAGACTTAGAATGATTGTGGATTTTGGAGAGTAACTCCTGAGCATGAAGCCATAATTCATCCCTTTTAGGTTCTATAACATGATCTTGAACGGGGATCGGTGCAAGTTCTTATCCCAAAGATTGGAAAACACAGACAATAACATCAACCATACTCTTGTTTATGGGAGTATTTTCCTACAGTGTTTCATCAGAAAATTCATCTTGGATCCTACTCACATTTTTTTTCGATGGTATGATGCTAAAAAAATAATCACATATCATAGAAGCCATCATATTAACTCTCAAACAGACAAACAAGGGAAATCAATCCCATTATATAGGAAAAATAATACTTGTATTTCAACCTATAGAAATCATAATCAGTTAAAGGACTATAACTAATCCTCAAGGATTCCATACCAAACCACCCATAGTACTATAAGGATCATTAAAATTAGATATATCTGGTCCCTTATTCATAACTACCTCTTAAGTTCCATCAATATTAAAATCTGCACATTAACATCATGACAAGATGCATAACCTACACCTTTAAGACCACTTTGTTATGAACCATCCCAAATACCCTTGTACCCTGACACTTTAGGATATCCAAAAATGTCCTGAAGGGAAATCTCAATCCCCATGGGTTGGATACTATCACCTAACATCAAACAATATTAATGTGGGATTTGCAACAAACACAATGGAAGAAAGAGTTCCAAGTCAGATTAAACTAGAGAAAACTCAACAAGTATAACTATACCAGAAGCCAAAAATGTCTCAAAAATAAATATTAAATCATCTATGTAACAAAAAATAGGTTAATAAACCCATTCCCCAAAGCACACATCACTCTACGTCCCAAGGGTCAATAATAAGAACCACTTCCAAGTGTCTCTTTACACTTTCTCGAACCTAGAAAAAGAAAATCTATAGACACCTAAAGGAACATGTAGGGTGTAAGCTAAATAACTAATAGGGAATAACCAAATATTCCATAATAAGGTGACACAGTAATAAACCAAATAAATATTAAAATTTTATATAATAATTCATTGAATTTATTGAGAATATTCAAAACATATCAAGATTTAAATTTCAATTTATGGAAGCATTTATAAATAATGGATTAATAAACAATTTATATAAAAAATTCATATAAATTCATAATGTTTTAAAAAAATGGAATATAAATAAAAATAACTAGAAAGGAGAAAAATGGTCATATACCAAGAGGTATCATAGTTCTAGGTTAAGGAATCCTCACAAAATCAAATGGGTGATCATGGTAATATATGTACACGCGTTCCTCTAAAAATGGTCTATGAGGACTTATTAGCATCACATCGAGGTTGTGGCCTTCTATATATGTTTTTAGAGTTATAAATCTATAATAGAGTGTTTTAATAAATAATTAACTAAATAAATAGGCTTTTATGTTCTCAAACAACAATAAATAATATGAAATTTATCTCAAAACTGTTCAAAATGAAATTAACCCATCTCTCAATTCAATATGATAATTTCTATTTAAGAAAAAAAATGAGTTTTTAATCAAGTAATTACTATTTTCAGGATAAAACCAATGGTTTATTATCAAAAAAATTTCATCCATTTTTCTAAAATAAAAAATTTAAATCAATTTCACAAAAAACAAAATTTAATTCTACAAATTTAATTTCAAAAATTCCATTAAATTTCACAATCACGACCTAATTCATTGGAATTATGGGTTTTCTCCAATTAAATTCCAAATCAATTTCATATCCCTTTTCTCACTGAGTAGGTTTTTAACAATTTAAATTGAAATTAGTTTAATTTAAATCAAGAAATTTAGGGTTAAGTCAATGGAGGATCAAAAATGGAACCACCTATCATAGTTCACGGGATGACGTAACACAACTTTTGTACTAGAAATCGCCATTGAAGAACATCCAAAAATAGAGATCTAAGAATAAAAAGTATATTCAAGATCTAAAACAATGTGGATTAGATCTTCCAATAACATTTAGATTTAAAAAACCCTAATAATAAGAGAAAAATAGAACATGAGAGAAGTAATGGGAGAAGGACTCTTACCTGTGTGAGATCAAACGATGATTACCTAGTTATGATCAACCTTGTAGTAGTTTTAGAGTAGCCAAAAGTTTTACTTGAGATATAAAATGACATAGGGGGATGAAATATCTTGATTTAGGGTTGAGTGGGGGAAGAATTAGAGGTTTAAGAAATTTTATGTCAATTTTTTGAGTAAACAAAATGTCACACGAACAATTTCTTATAGTGAGTGCACTATTTGTCAAATCATGTGCCCTAACCCTACAACCCTATGGTTTTTGTGAACTTTTTGTTAAACCATGAACCAGCCTTGAAAACCCCAACTATTTTTTTACAAGATTTAACCAAGGTGGGTGAACAGTTTGGGTGAACCGTGCACCAATCATGCATACATAGAAGGTTCTAAATAATTCCAAATCTTTACCCAAAGAACCCTTAAATGTAACCCAACTAATGAATGTTCAACAAGAGGGTATATGAGTACTTGAAAATAGTAATAATTTTCTACACAATCTAAGAATATGAATATTTATTTTGAATTTTCTTTATGGTTTGAGTCTAATCACATTTATTATCATATTTCTTCCTTTGAATTTCATATTTGTGTGGAATAATTTTTTACACATCATTCTTCTAGGTTTCTAAGTTACCATTTGTGGATAACTTCTTAAGAGATTTCACCTCATATTCTGAAGCCACATTATTTTGTTTTTTCTTTAGCATGTTTTCATCTTCCTATAAATTTTTAACTAATTTTAATTGATTTATACAAACAACAATGAACTCTTTACTAAAATTTTATATATTTTTAGAATCTTCACATGAATTTATAGTATTTTTATATTGAATACTCATACCTTTAAAAACCTATATAATATCCACTAGAATTCTTTTCATGCATTTCTTATATTTGAGGACCTTCTACATATATCTACCATATAATTAACTTAAGAATTCACATTTATTATTAATTATAATCTTGGATATATTTAGGGTTTCTAAATTATTTCTTTGATAATATAATCTCATTAATTTACCATGACCCCCTTGATTTATTCTTATTTCATAAAAATGAAATTTTATTCTAACAAGAGTATGCTTTGTGACCATTCCTTTCTCTGTAGAAACAAAAACATCTGAACTCAAATATTTCAACTTGATATGTATTCTATCAGAATACATATGGTTATTGTACCACAACAATTTGATCATTATTTCTTCTATGGGGTCTTATTTTGTTGACACATTTCACTCTCCCTTTGATGTAAGAATATATCTCTCATTCTATATCTTGATCATAATGGGTTTAAATATATTTATTTCACCTAAATTATTTCAAGTCCTTTTGTCTTTTATTTTGGTTAGTATGTTTTATCCTTTCTTTTATTTTCCCCTAAATTCTTGGGGGCTTATATTATTTTCATGACTTTTCATATTATGCCACATTATCAATTCCTTGTGCTAGAACATATTGAAACACCAAAAATAGCCTATGATTCTTCAGTTCTATTATACTATAATCTATTTAAATTTAAAATGATGTGTACCTTGGTAATTTTGAGTGAAAGCACCATAATATTTGAAACTTATTAATGAAAAAATTCTCATACATCTTCTCCCATACACCCATGTTGTGGTGAGTTGATAATTGTTTTCACTATTTACACATTCCCTTAATTTTGTTTCAAGTCTATAAAATAAATTTGAAACAAAATAAGTATATAAGAGTGTTTTAAGTTATGTGAAACCTTTTTCTAAGTGGTTGTTTCCGTTTAGATGAAGGATTATCTCATGAACTTCTTAGAGTCATGAATCCAAATGAAAAATTCTATTGTAGCATCTATTTTTCTAGTAACATGGGATGTTTTGGGATATAGTGATTCATGATTCTCTAATCTAACCTCCAGTTCAAAACACATCATATATAGGGAGTTCTTCTAATTGAAAACTAATCATAGAAAATATTAATAATAGAACGTTATAATCATTATTTGTTATTCCTGACTTTTTCTTCATTATTTTAGTGAATTTTCAATCTCTATTACCTTTCTTTATTTAACTTCTTGTTGATATTCATAGAAATACATAGTAACATTGTTAAATTTTTAATGTTCATGAAAATATTCAACAAAAACATTCTTAAAGATAAATTTCTCACAAACATTACTTTAAAATTATTAAATCAGTTAGACTTATGTTTCATTTCAAGAAGATATTATTTCATCCTTTTCATATATAATTTTTTTGAGGGTCTTTCATGCTCTATAAATTTTAGACAACACCTATTTAATTTATTTATTCTATTTTTACATCTATAATTTTTCATCCTAAAGACCATAGATACCTCCAACAATAAAATTTAATGATTCTTTGGGAATATTCTATAGAATTTATTAGAATTTAGAATAAAGATCACTAAGTGTTATGTCACCACCACAACATGAGAATGATTCATAAAAAGGATCATAATAAAGATTATTATTACATGTTATAACATTATAACTAACATTATTAGGATATATCTCTCTATTTACAATAATATTCTTATTCCACTACCATTTCTATCATTCCTTACTATACTTCCAGGACTTGGAATAAGTCTCTATATTCTTATACTTTAGAGAAACATTCTTTTTCTTTATATGATTTATCTCACACATATCCTAAATTATACACTTCATAAAATCTATATTGGATATTTATAGGGAAAGTTCCTCTGGTAACAATTGTAGAGGCATATGCTAGATTGACTACTAACAAGGGTGAATCCATGAATTACATTTTAAAAATTAATTCATTATCATTCAACCTTTTAAACATGTTATGGTTATTGATTCAGTTAGTGATATATCATAGTATCACCTCATATGAAGCAATAGTAATATATTGTATGAAACACTATATCTATAAGTTTTATTAAAACAGAATACTTTGTATCATGCTTCTTTGACCCCAATGCATGAATTCTTCACCAAAACCATTTCACTATGTATAATGGACAATATAGATTCACACTATATTACAAATCTTAATTCCACATTAGAGGATCTTTAGACTTCATCACATGGTGTTACCGGATTTCAAACTGGCCTTCACACTCTTAGTTATACGGGAGTATCTTTATAATCCATCACATAACATTAACTAATTCCTTAATTGCCTTCACACTCTTAAGTCACAAAATAGTATCTATATAGTACATGGAAAACACTTCTACCATCTGCAGGACATGTTACACTGCTGAATGATCTCTTAAACCTCCTGGATACTTCTATATCAATAGAGATTGATCTTTCTCCATGTTATTACTAGATCTAAAATTCTTAGTCACAACATAGTGTAAATTTGTATCTTTCTATTATAGATAAAATATTTCTGATCACCTATGTGTGATCAATTTTCTTCAGTGAAACAACACTCAAGAAAGGGTTCTTAATTCATATTTATGATGTCCTGCCATCACTTAAATTTTTGGAAATTTTTCCACATAATTTACATAATATTATGTTATATAAGGAAAGTCATTAAAAAATAATAATAAATTATCTTCATATTCTGAACTCAATTCATTCAAATTCCCTTTATGAATATATAATGAAATTAATGGTGCATATTGTAACCATAAAACACCTCATTTATATTACTATTTCATTCTATTTTCTTCGGGTCCCCAAATTTTCTGATTCACATTCGTCCTAAACCTTAACATCCTTCGAATATTTTATGGCATATAAATACACATTCATGTATCACATTATCAATTTCATGAACTATCATTTTCATGAAAATCATAATAAGTATTAGATATTTAATATTATTCTTCATAAAAGTAGATCATGAATGTTATTCTATTTCATAAAAGATAGGTTTTGTAGTCATTATGCTTCCTATTCATTTAAAAGGTACACCATTTAACAATGAATTCATAAAAACTAGGAAGGATTTGAGGATTTGGATATTTATGAAGTTCTTAAAATGTGTATAACACAAAAGAAGGAAAGATATGTCTTAATTTAATTATGAAACTCTTAAGAGACGACATCAGGAGTCAACTGAATCACCTTATTCTACTTTATGAAACTCTAGAGTTCACTAATTCTATATTTTATGGTGAATGGTCATTCTAATGAAAATTATGAACAATAATGTCTCTATCATATTGGATTCAAAGATATTTATAGTTTAGGTTCAATTCCTTACAAATAATCTTCCAATGAATCAATCAATTGATAAATAATATGAGTAAAGAATATTTTTAATACCCATAAGGATCTAAATATTTTTTAATCCTTTAAACATGGGTTTCTATCAAATGATGCTGAATATAATAGCACCTCTTCCTTCTCACATTGGGATCCTCCTTTCATGATTATGGACTAAATATCATGTTATTATACATTCCTCACCTAATTTTTAAAGCATTAATATGTTACTTTATGAATTGAGTGTAGTAAAAATTATTTTACATTGATTATACCATTTTAATTAATTAAAATATTCCATGAAAAACATTGAAATTGTGCATGATATTTCATGGCCTTAGCTCAAGAGAATCATGATCATTTGAGAATGGATCGATGATGGAAGTTGTTTCATGAAATAAATTCATTGTAGAAAATCCCATCAAGCGTGGAGGTAGTAGAAGACTCAGTGATTCAATTATATATTTCATAGGTGATTTATAATTCAACTAATTTTATTATAGTATGTTTTTAATTGAGGAACAATGTAGTGTACTTAGGCCCTCAAAAAGAATTTATCTATGTGTTTTCCCTCCACTATATAAGACCATGTTCTTTAGAATGTTCTCACTTTGGCATCATTATTGACTACCCGATATAATACACACACCATATATGGGGTGGAACTAATTTATTTCCCCCTTCCATGATAGTCATACACACTCTAAGGGTACTATGGGTCCACCATTATATTGTAATCCCTCTATACAGTCAATATGAATGCTTTGAATCCCCACATATGGCTATGGCTAGCTGAGGTTTGCCTGCCTTCCCATCAATGAAATGGTTGCATGGGTCATTTGGTTGGATCATTATTTACCCCTTTTTAATAAAGGTAAATAAAAATTTTTAGACATAAATAAATACCATACTCTATGAGGCTCACTATGATATAGATATCGATTAAAATATAAATCTCCATGTCTAAATATTATCAATTCTCTTCATTTCCAAACTCAAAATTATTCTAATATTTATTTTTATATTGGAATTCTTTTAAAAAATCAATATTCTTACAAATAAATAAATATTCACTTTATAATCTATAGAAAAATATGTGGAATCACCAAACACCTCATTCACTTTTATTTGGCATTGAAAACTGTTCAAAAACTATCACTATTGATAAGGATAATTACCACATAATGAAATACAATGAAATTTACTGAATCCATAAAAATATTCTAAGAATAATTACATCATATTTCCCTTACCAAACACATATTGACTTAATTACAAAAACTTCAATACTTAATTGGGTTCATCGAATTACCTTATTCATAACACAAGAAATGAGTTCATATGAAAAGGGTGAACATAAATACATAGTAAGGGTAAATATGGGAGATATAAATTGAAAATTATAAGTGAGAAAAGTATTATAATGTGGGTTTGAGAACATAACTAGAGTGAATTTACATAAGATAATCATAACCAATAGTACATGAATCTAAAATAAAAAACCATGGTGTAAGGCTCTAAGCACAAATAATGATTCATAAGTTAGTAATATTAAAAAATGAGAACATACCATAGGTATTTGAGATGAAATATATATATGGCATAAAAATAATCATAAAAAAATCATATTTCAAGTTTAACTACTAAGGCAATCTACCACAGTGGATCAACAATCACTACTTGTTTCACATTGTCATAGTCAATAGTGATTCAAAATGTATTTCCCATGGTGGATTGAGTATCACAAAAAATTTATGATTATTATATCCTAATATATAAATATTTATCCAATTTTATATAGGTCTATATATAGGTCCCACCTATCGTATAATGATAAACCATACATATGTGTTCAAAAATAATATTAAAATATTCATAATTTCATTATAGATTAATTAAACTATGGAAATAAAATTTATTTAATGAAAATTTCCTTAATACATCATCATTATCCATCTTGGAAAAAGGTGGATGTAATAAAAAGATCATATGAATAGTGAATAATAATAATCATTTAAAGAATTTTTGTATAGATGAAAAACTATTTTATAAAATCTTTTTAATTATTCATGGAAAAAGAACGAGAACTGTTACTTCCTCTTCACAATTTTTATGAAAACAATAAAGTATTAGAAAAGGGATAAAACGATTATCATTAGAAAAAACATGGAATCTTTAAATGAATGAATGATACTGAATAATGTTCATGATGGAGGAAAAATGGTAAAGTGGAAAATGTAAACAGAACATTCCTTTCACAGCATTATAAATAAAGTAAAAAAATGACCCGTATAGAAACAATTAAGAAGATTCATTTTTAAACCATTATAATGGATGTCAAAAAAAGATGAAAATGAATATAAAAAATATTTTATGTACATATAATAATAATTTTTAAGAAATATGAAGTACACGGACATGGACGAGAAAGATTCTCATCCCAAAAGAAGTTATAATATCTGTTTCTCTTATAAGATTTTATTACCATTTTTTTTAACCCAAGTTGGTGAAAATTTAATTAAAATTTTAATACAAAATAATAACAATATTATAAGAAAGTAGAGTGTGTTTCATATAAAAACCATACAATTAACACATAGGATATTCAATCTTAAAGAATATAGATTAAAAGTGAGATTAAAAGATAAACCCTTACCTCATACTTCGACATAGTCGATCATAATCTAGCATATTGTATACTAAATTGAGTCTTATTATACATCTATATTAGAAAATAATTAATAATTATTTTAATTTATATAATATATCTATAATTCCTCAGTGGAAATATATTTATTGTTTCTTGTTAAAATTAACATTTAGTTATTAACTATTCTATTTCTCTTACAATCTATAGTTTGGTAGTTCTCATACTTGAGTTCTATTTATGGATTTACAACCTAGAGAATGATTTTAATATAGATATTAATAAGTCTAATATTTTTCTAGAGTCCCATTTCCATTTCAACAATATCATATTTATGGTTCATAAGTAATGCTTAAAAAGTTAGTTTTTAGTGATTAATGAATTAACAAAATAATTGAGTTTATTGATAAATATACTCTTCAAACAAACCAATAAATTTATTTTAAAACATTTTAAATTAATAATTTTTATATATTATTACTATTGTTTAATTGTTTTATTCATACTTGAGGTAATAACAATAGGAATGTTCATGTAGGCGGTAAAAAACCAAAATAAGAAAATGTTATAATACTTAAATGAGTAAAAAAATGTTATTGTATAATAATATAACTTTTAGAAAATAATAATAGTTTCAAAAAAATGTTTTTCAAGTGTCAACTAAAATTAAATAATTTTAAGATAAAAAAAATTAACTTAGTTTAAATGATAATCAGTTATTACTTACAAAGTTTCTTAGTATGCTAGTTTTAGGCAGTAAAATTTAACGATGACCATTGTTGTTAATATTATTAAAATAAATGAAATATAATCTATCCAAAACATTAATCATATTATGAATATCATATTTTTCTATAAAAACCTATGATTTTTTGATATATTTTTATTTTAAAAAATTATATTTCTTTTATATTCTGCTTTATATGTAACATTGAGTTTAAAAAAAACGTAATATATTATTAAAATATAATAAATTAATGTGACAATGATCACATAGAAATTATATTTGTGGATATTAATATGAGTAACTAAATTGTTAAAATTATTATGAAAGAATTTATTAAAATTAATAACTGTTCATCATTTGGTTATAAATGAAAATAAAATCATTTGAATATAAATAGAGATGTTTTTTAGAAAAAAAACTTAAATGCACAATTTATTTTTTTCATAAACTATATTAATTTATTTGATGATTTATTTTAATTAAATGTGTATATAATATATTCAATCAAATATTTTTAAATTAATCAATCTTTTTACATGTAAATAAATTAATGAAACACAATTTTATGCTTAAAATTTCATTTCACTAAAAATGGTTTTGTTGTGTTTTTTCATACTTATTTAAAAGTAAATTTATTAAAGTTATAGAAACTAATTGATGTAAAAATTATTAAACATTTGGGATCTGAATAACAATAATTTTATAATAAGGACAACATAATATTTGGTCATAATGAACTGTAACTGTGGTAGATATATATCGTCTCAATAAGGGAAAATCATATAACTAAGGATACAAATAATGTGATAAGTATTTAAAGATCTATATAAAACAAGATTTATTTATATTGGAAGAGTTTATATCAACCATACTCATCCAATATTTTATTATGAGGCATCATGGTTCCATTTTTATTTGATAATTACCTCAATATTATTTAATTTAAAAAATAAATACAAAATGTCATTTTGTTTTTATGTTACTACTATTTTATCATATGGATACAAATAGGATATGTTCAGATATAGATGGTTATTTGAAAATATAATAATTTTTTTTATCATTGTTATTGATTTTAAATTTTTAGGGACTCAATAATTACCTTAAATGCTTATGAAACACGGACACGCTACTTGTTCAAGAAATAGAAAAATCCAATAAATAATTTAAATCAAAATAAAACTAATACAATTTAAGATAAATTATTATGTTAAAATAATATCTTATACATATATTACATAATATTTATGTCTTGAATTTTTTTATTTAAACTCTATTTCAATCATGTTGTTTTAAATCCAAATTTGATAAATAGTCTCAAAAATGAATTTAATGGAATCTTATGTTAAATAATATTTTTTAAAATGATTTAAAATTAATAAAAATATTATATTTGGTCAAGGTAATGGGATATTGAATAAAATTTATACCGTTTTACACTTTCGGTCACTTAATATTTTATTGTAACTTTCTGAACCCCTAAATAGTAAATAAATTTCATATCACAGTAATCGTCATAAAGGTTAAATAGATTTAAAAACTACACGATGAGACTTAAAACATAAACTAAACATGTATAAATTTTATTATATGGGATTATTTATACTCATAATCATACTATATTCGAAATATTTCTATTGTTTCCACTTTAGGATGAAAATAAATTCATATTTATTTAATAATTTATGTAAATCACATCATTCCCCTCCCCTCAAATATAAAAGGACACGTCATATTCTCTTTATTTTCAATTTATTAATATTATAGGTTAAGAAATAACTACAAAATTAACATCATATATTCATTGCAAAAATTGTAGAGATTTTTTTTTATTTCCAAAATAAAACCCTTTCAAGGATTAAGGTGTAAGACAAATGAGGTTTCTCCATGAGGAGGTATAACTCTTAATAGAGTACATTAAATTTAATTTTGTCTTATACCCATCTAAATATATGTTATCCATTCTCAATTAAATAATAAAGTATAATAAATATACTACATTTTTATTGTGGTGATGTAAAAACCATTTTCTACCTCCTTTGCATCTCATGGGATATCGAAATGTCGCTCATGTGCATGTATATACTACCACCTCCATAAAAAAATATTTTTTGTTTTCACCACCACTTCACTAGGATAGTTATAATTATTAATTTACTATATATATATTGTTATATATCTTTAAATTGGATTTAGTATATAATTTGTTTTTCATTCCATCCATCGAAAATTAGAAACATCACTCATATGCACGTACAAACTGACATCTCTATGAAGTGACGTAATTCATTTCTCATGGACAATATATATCTAAATATTTATAAATTTGTATATAATGTTTTCATATTATAAAAAATTGTAATTATAATTTTTCATATGATACAGCTATTATCAATGTGCAAGTGACTGGGACTTTTGAACCAAAATATATATGAAAAAGAAAGAAGTTATCACTAAAAACAATGATTTTGATAAATCATTATTAATAAATGAGTGAAAATATATTTTAAGTAAATAATATATGGTATTACATATATTATTAAGGTTATGGAATACATTTATAATATATACATATTTATTATATAATATGTTTAATCACGTACAATTAAAGATGAGAATTGAAGTAAGGGATTTATATTTCTATCTCATTTCAATAAGGATTGTTTATACTAAAATTTACATTTAAGGAAATTATATGATAAAAATCTCATAAACCCATTTTATTTTATTCCCCTCGAGTTATTTCTATAATATTTTTTTGTTTTAGTGAAATTATCCTCTCTTTAGTGTTAAAAATCGTTCTAAAAATGATTTTAAAGAAATCTGCTTTTATTTCTCCTCTTTTGGTCAAGAATCATTCTCCTCCATATTTCTATCCTATGAAATGATTTAAAAAATGTTATTACTATTATCCAATGATTTTTTAAATTAATTTTTTACATGTTTTCATCTTTATAATTATTTTTAAAAAATTATCTTAATTTTTTTTTTGAATGTGGTAAATTTTACAGATGGCATGAATATAATCAATATTTTTAATTATTATAACATGATTGGAATTTTCATCCATAATTAATTATCAATGAATTAAATATTACCTTACAAGTATCCATGGTTTTAATTAAATAAAATTTTTACCAACTTTTTTTAAACTTTTATATTTGAAATACCTAATTTCAAAATGAAAAAGGAATTTTCCAAAATTAATATTCAAGTGCTTTTCATTTTTCATCTATGAAAACATCCTTTATTTTTACTCACAAATTTTTAGTGATATGATACAATCCTATCATCCTTATTATTTGTACATATGGATCATGATTATTATGAGAATTTGTTTAAAAAACCTATTTATTTTCAGTGGGTAGTGCTATGAAAATTTGATGAATGTTTTATTATCATTTGGAATACATGTGAATGGATTACAATTATGTGATGGGTAGGAATGAAATTATATATCCTTCTAATTCATTAGTTAATGAATATGAGGTTTTTGAATTTCTAAGAGATGATGAAGTTATGAAACTCTTAATAAATGATGGGGTTAAGAAACTCTTAATAGATGATGGAGTTAATGAACTGTTAAGTGACACCCAAGCAAACAAGATAGTAGTTACTCATAAGTGAATGTTGGAATAATCTTGATTAGGTAATCACATGATGAATGCATGAATCCTAAGATATTAGTATGATTTTTCTCATGATTGAGCCGTAAAATTGATATGACAGGCTCAGATTCATATGATATGTGATCATGGTTCATGATTTATTTATGATGAGTCATCACCCTTATGAAACATTTCTTTTGGAATGATAAAGTTTTAAAGTATGAATCATGTTTATAATCAATGAACGATTGGGTATATAATTTTTATGTTATGATTATTACCTCATACCCTTTTTCTTGTCTTATTCCTCCATATGGCCATCAAATGATATATCTCATGTTTACCCTTACTATAAATATGAGCTAACCAATTCCTATGTTTTCTTGCCCCATGTTATGAAAAATGGTTTTAATAAGGGTATGTCTAAGAAGGGAATATTTCGTTAAGATAATTGTTGGGGGGGGTATGATATGTATTTCATGAAATGTGTTATTTATGTATATAGTCTCTAAAGAAACTAAAACTTTTTTGTTTTATGGCATGTATTATTATGATATTCATTAAATATTCATCTAAACTGAGAAATGTTTATTTATCATATTCTCAAGTATACTTAGTTGGTATCAGAGTAGGGTCTAGTTTGTTTTTGGAAAGCATGTTTACATAATTTTTTTGAAAACGAAGGGGATATGTGTAAATATAAAATTACATCATAAATATTTGGTAAATTAGTTATTAAGATGTTTTCCTTGAAAATAAATACCTATCTAGATATTGGATAATATATTCAGCTAAAGCATAGATGCGCCTTAGGGTAAAAACTATGAAATGGGTGGATTGGGTATTTATATGATCATCAATAGTGTTTGATGAATGGGACCAGGACTACACACCTGGATATACACTCCTAGGGTATATTCTTGGGTTCACTCACATTTTATTTACGAACCACTATTAAGGAATAAAATAGATGATGGAATGAATGAACATATTTAAACCTAAGGTAACTTACCTTTAAATGAATGTTTCATGATTTATAAATGTTATAAATGATTTTTCATAATTCCATGATTACTCATTATGATTATTGCTTCTCAAACTATTCATTTTGGTCATAGTTAATGGTTGTACCCATGAGTAATCATGTAACTATTGAATGTGATGGAAAATTTAATGCCATCATCATGAGAAACCAAAATAAATGGGAGATGGGATAAAAAAGATCCTAGGTCTAGGATCACCCAAATATATCAATATATGAATGTTAACAAGAATTATAATGATCTTCCATGTATCCTAATAATGTAATGAATTTCTATTGAGTCATTTTTCGTGAATCTTCCACCTAACTTATGTGGTTACCCACATCCCCAAATTATAGATAAATATATCAGTACCATTGAAAAGTTATTTTAAATTATTCCATGTTTGGAACATAAAATATTTGTGATAACAATATTTCATTTGGAAGGTGATATAGATTATTAGTGGGTTCTTATAATGAATATCTGGAAAGAGGAAAAAATTGACTCTATGACATGGGAAGATCTTAATAAGGTGTATTTTTGTAAGTAATTTTCACAAACATTCCCATAAAAATGGAATGGTAATACCTATAACAATTTTATTATGGTGACAAATCTATAAGTACCTATAACGTAACTTTCTACAAACTTACATGCTATGATTTTGGTTTTATCATCGATCTTGAAATTATAATTTCTTGATTCTTTAGTGGCTTTAGACCAAGTCTCTAAATGGAATTTTCAATAAGGGAAATTTGTAGCTATAAGGAAATCATTTGATGTGATCTCAATCTTGAAATGTAAATTGAAAAATCTCATAGTTCTCATGGTTTTTGGGAAAAAATATAATGGTATAATTTTGAGGAAATTCTAATAATAAAACTCATGTTAGAAAGATACATAATATTTTATCACTTCTGATGTTTGTAAGGAATAATAAAATAAATTTACCTATGGGTTTTTATAAATTTTGTATTTGTATAAAATAATTCAATAATGAAAAATAATTATTAAGTGATGTAAATAGGATAAATAATGAGAGGGTATATAAAAAAGCTCAACTAAAATTTCCACCCACACTCCAATTATATAATTGGAATGAGAGTATAAATTATAAAAATAATTTCATGATTCTGAGGGTTAATGAAGAAAAATATTTTTTTAACCTCGTAATTCACGTGTAAAAGGGGAAGCTCTTACAATCACAACTACTAAAGTGGGTCATGAGAACAATGTTGGGAAAAGAATAATATAGCATCCTTGCTAAAAATAATTTTTTTATTTGACTTTAGATATACCTACTATTTTACATATAAAGAATTTTCTAAGGAATCACCTCACTACTACAATGATTAGATGTTGAGTTCATATTAAAAACAACTAATGTAATGATGATCACATTGCAAGTCTATAGCTCTCCTATAATTGGTATTTTGGAGGATATACTTCTAGTAAATCCTATGACCCCCCCAATAGTTGCGTTTGATGTGATTTTGGGCATGGAATGTATATATATATATATAGATATCATATGAATTTTAAAGAAGAGACATCAAGTTTGAAAGACCTAATCAACCTTTGGGAATCTTTTGGTGTGAGGATAAATTTATAAATCTAATTCATGTTACTTATATTTTATGGGTCATACTACATATTAATGAGGGTTATTTATCAAAAATGGTTAGGGAGAAACTCAACATCAAAGATATGCCTATTGTTTGGTATTATAGTGATTTATTTCTTAATTTACTACTTAGGCATCCCCAAAATCATGACATTGAGTTCTTAATATAACTCATTACTACTCCTTTATATATTTCAAAGACACCATATAGAATGGACCCGATTGAGTTTTAGGAATTAAAGAAGTAACTAAAATAGAATATTGATAATGGATTCATATGACCTAGTTCATAACCACATGTTGAACATGTTCTTTCCATTAAGATGGTCGATGGATAAATTATTATTTTCATTGATTATATAGAACATAATAAGACCAAAATTAAGAAAAAATACCCTCTACCTGGTATTTATGACCTATTATATCAATTATGAGAAGATAAATATTTTCCCATGAGTCATATTGAATATGGATATCATCAATTATATGTAAAGGTAGAGGATAAACCCATGATATCCATTCATACATGATATGGTAATTATGAATTTTTAGTGATTCTGTTTAGACATACCAATGGTCCTACTAGATTCAGGGATTCAATGAATATAGTCTTCAGATATTACCATGATCTATTTTTCTAGACATTATAGGACATATTATTTTATATTTGAAGAGTGAGGAATATTATGGAGAACATTTTAATATTTTAAAGAATACCCTGAGGAACGAGAAGTTTAATGCTAAATTTACCAACTATGAATCAAAGATTAATAAATTTTCATTCTTAGTCCATATAATATCAAGTGAAGTTATATCCATGGATCCTTAAAAGGCAAAAGTTATTAACAATAATCCATGAGTAACCATATAAACAAAAATTAATAGTTATAATGGGTTTCATGGATATTATTGATTCTTTTTAGGGGATTTATTTGTGCTATCAAATATAATAACCATGTTGACATGGAAGAAAGATAATTTCTTTTGAATTGATAAATGTGGGGAAAATTTCAAGTAGATTAAAAGAATTTTTTTCAGTAAACCTATTATTACACTACTCTAAAGTAGATAAGGGGTTTGATAACTAATTATGAAAAATTAAGGTAATGTGATTAATCATAATGTTTAATGATATGGTGATAGCTTATGATTTTCACCAATTAAGAATTCAAGGGAAAAGTACCCTATTAATGATTTGGAGTTAGTAGTAGTAATTATTTTCACTTAAAATATTAAAGAATTAAATTTTTGGGAATTATGTGATGTATATATTGATCCCAAAATATTAAAGTAGATATTCATTCAAAAAGAGTCATATATGCTCCCAAAGAGATGGTTGAAAAGGCACTACCATCAGAAGAAGGAATACAAGATGGCTAATGCAATATATTAGAAGGACCATGATAGTTTCTCCAAGATGTTGATTGTTTAAAATCCAATATCTCTCGATTTATATATGACAGATCTTGAAATAGTGGGAAAAGGGGACATATCATATATTTTTCATATGAATTTTTAACCATCCTTCCATGTGATAATTAAACTGGAAGAAATAGAAGATGTGAAACTACAGAAGAATGTGAGAAATTTTTAAAAATTAAACCATGGTTTTTATGGAATAACAATGTTTAGTAACCAATTTTGTGTTCCATAAATACCATACATGAAGAATGATCTATTAGATAAATCTCATAGTTCATCATTATTTATTAATCCTAGAAATAAGAAGATGTATTGAGATTTGAAAGAGTATTTTTGATGGGACAACTTGAAATTGGATATTTTAGAGTATACTTTTTAATTCCTTATATGTTAATAAGTTATGGATGAGAAATAGAATTATAGGTGGATGTTACAACCAATCCTCATACCTGAATGGAAATTAGTAAAAAATACCATAGATTTTTTCATTAGAATTGTAACACCCATAAATTTTGTGAAATAGTTTTTTTTTTCAAATAAATTAAATATTTTAGATATTTTTATTACGTGAATCACTGATTTGATCTTCTGTTAAAATAAATAATGATGTTATCTAGTATTATATGAAACACTAATTGTAGCTTGTGATGCAATTTATGCCGAGTTTTAGGGAAACATACAAAACTATTAAAATATTATTATTTAAAATGATAATTATCTTCTAGTTATTGGAATTTCATAAATGAATAGGATTAAAAAAAGTATGAAAATTTATGGTCTAAACATGTATATGAAATTAATTTTTTTTCTAACCAATTAATTATAAATTAATATAAAAACTATTTGTAAATAATTGAAATCTTTTTCTAAAAAACTATATTTATGTACACAAACTTGTTTCACTTAAATAAATTAAAACAATTGATTTAGGTGAATTATTTTGATGAAATTTCAATAGATTTATTCAATAAAATATTTAACTATCATCTTATGGGTTTTCTATAAAATAAATAAGAAAAAAAAATCAAATTTTATGCTTAAAATTTTATTTTTTAAAAGTTTTGTATATTTTTTAGCACATACTATTAACCTAATTTTTGAAACTTTTATCAAATTTATGTGAAAAAATAAGGTTTATTCATTAAATCAAAATTTAAAAATCATATTATGGTGAATTATTTAGTATTTTCTACAAAGATTAATATTTTTATGTATAGTGAAATATAAAGAATTTAAATTCAAAACTTCCATTTCCTTAAAATTATTTATAAAGATAAATTATATTATAAATTGGTTTGAAATTAATTTTTTTAATTATATATCTATTAATACAATTTAGGTTATTTTAATAATTTTCATAATGAATTTTATTTAAACCCCCTATAAATATTTCAACATTTTCTCTTTGAAATCCCACTTTCTAGTCACGTTGGTAGGGTTAATATTAAATTTAAACATTATGATTATGTGAATTTAATTTGTAAAAATGGATTAAATATTTTTAATCATCATAATTTATATTATCTAAGAATATCAACTTAGTTTTTTTACCAAAATTAAAAGTGGAAACAATAAAAAATAATTACCATAGTTTAGGTAAAAATATGTTTACAAGGGTTTGAACTAAAAAGATAATAGTTAAAATGATCTAACAAAGTATAAAATATATTTTATGGAAATTTTTATACGTAATAATAACTAAGGATGTATAATAATCAATTTTGAACCCTTATGAAATGTAAAAATAGTTGATACACCTTTTTCTTCTCAAAATTTACAAGTGTGCCACTCGACTCAATTATAAAGGAAACCAACTCTCTTCACCACTCACACTATAAAACCCATTTTTTATTCAATACCAAACAAATTAACCTCAAAAATTACATAATAAAATCCTATAAGTTTAATTTTTAATTCATAAATCCATCCTAGAATGGATTTTGGAGAAAAACTATAGAGGTAATTTGAAGAAGAGGTAATGTTCTTCAACGTGCATTTTTATTTTATTTATTCCTCAACATCGTCCAATTTTTATTTAACAATTATCATAAAATAATCTTAATATCATAAATATATTTATATTTCTTTATGTTAATGTCCAAAAATCTTCCATATTTTAATAAAATGGTTTATGAATTCATTATTTTTTTGTATGGAGGATTACCACCTCTTGAACCGATGTCATTTGTTTTTCGATTACCACTACTCACAGTTGGGTATGATGATGGTTCTAAATTATATTTATGAGATTTATAAAATAATTATAAATATTGTGTAATTATATCATATATACCTGTTTAATTTTAATTCTGTAGTATATTCCCTATGGTTTCTCATGGGTACATTGAACTAGCACCTTGTGAAGCGATGTGATTTTGTTTTCACAAACGCTTTTCATGGAAGACAATAAGGATAAATTAAATAAATATATGGTATATAATTGAAATAATTATGATATTTATTAAATATTTATCATTCTAAAAAGATAATATATCATTTTTATTCTTACCTTTTCACTCACTAAAATATGGTAATGTCATTCGTGTAAGTGTAGACAACCTCTTTCACGATGTTATGTGACTCTCTCTTTTCACACTACAGCAGATTAGGCATCTAGCGGCGGTTATAACTGCCACTAAATGGTGTGGCGGCGGTTTTCAGAAACCGCTGCCTAATACGGCATCGCCAATCTTTTCACGGCGGTTATTTTCGTCTAGCGGCAGTTTTAGGGAAGCGTCGTAGCTGCCTCATTTCGCGGAAGTTATAACTGCCGCGAATAAATTCATATCCAACACCGTAAAACCGCCGCTAAATCCAGAAGAACCGCCGCGAGATGAGGCTACCACGGTGCAACTATTTAGCGGCAGTTATAACCGCCGCTAAACGTATATTATATTTTACCTTTAGCAGCGGTTTTAAACGTTTAGCGGAGATTTAAACCGCCGCTAAATAGCCGCCAACTTTCATTTAGCGGCGGTTTAAACCGCAGCTAAAAAGTTACCCAGAAAGTTTTTTTTACCTGATTCTGCTGCCCTAGAGCCTGAAAACCAAACCAAAACACATATAACAAATACAACAAGTATAATATGACACATAATGAAATATGAAATTCAAGAAAAATTGGGCTCCTTGCAGAGGCTAGTATGAAAAATCAACACCCAAAATAGATAGTACCATCGGAAGGGAGAGACCAACGAAAAACTGTCTCCCCACCATAGATTGTTTATTAAATTATCATGAAATCATCATCCTAATAACGACTCTACTAGATAGACACAAATAGAGGTGATGATAACTAAAATCTTGTAAGAATCATACCTGGAACATACTCTATTGTGAAGGTAAAACATAGAATAGATCCACATAAGGTTCTAGTCATATGATTCCATAGTAGCCTGTGATGGAACTCCACATCTAAGAGTGTCTTAAACTATATTCCTCTTCCCCGAGGTGTAAGAAATGTCGAAGTTCGACATATAAAGGCATTCCATTAAATTATTGTCCTACATATGAACCCAAACATGAAAAATACCAGAGGAATAAAATAAAACCACAAACACCTTTCCAAGGTCAGGTATGATCAAAGTAGGATCTGATGACATAAGTAATTTTAGATCATCAAAATAAGACAAACACAATAAATACCATATTTATTTAACCCATTTACTTGTAATTACTGTCAAAGGTGAATATACATTGATAAATCTGTGATGAACTATCATTAGTGTACTATAAGGCCAAGGAAGCTTCAAATATCAATGATGTTTCATGGATCTCCCCATGAAAAAAACAGATTCCCCTTCTTATGATAAGCTGGATATTCATGATCAAAAATAACATGTACCAGAAACTCTAATTCATGGACCTAGAAACTATATTTCAAAATAATTTCATAAAAATGGACACTCATCGAGATATGTAGAATCATATTCGAATGATACTCATATTTATCATAATATTAGTTTTCTAATCCCATACTCATGACCATACGTTTAAAAAATGTTCCCCGCTGATAGTACATATACTCATCTTTAACATGGTATTCAGAACTTGGCCTCCCAGGCACCACCAGTTGTCCCATAGATAGGTGGTCCCCAACATGAGGCCTACCCACATGCACAGATGGATCATCAAACTAATAAATATCCATACAATCCAACAGATATTACTTCAATTGTTCTTTTTCCTCACTTTCACACACCTAGGGAATCTTCCAAGGAAGCCACCCATCCCAACTACTGCTCGAGGACAATGAAACATAAATGTGGATTTATAATTAGATTGCATCTAAAAAGTAAAGTTAACCCATATTAATAACCATTAATATAAAATATAGGTTCTAATAATTGTACAAACACCTATCCTTAACATGGTATTAAGGTCCTGGATTGCTATGAATAAACAGTTTCCCCACAGACATAAGGTCCCCTACCTGGGGTACACTAACCTATAAGCCCACAACCATAAATATATCACATAGCCTACAATTCTTCAAACCTTATAACCTATAATCCCACAACCAGAAAACTTGAAAAAATGAAACATTTATCCCCTACACCACATAACATTGTCATTTAAAACATTTAGTCCAATGGAAAGACTTCAAATAACATCTAAGTATTTCATCCCTAAATATATCACATTAGGCATGGAAATAAATTTAAATATCATATTCTAGTGCACATTATATTCAGTAAATGTTCATTCCCTATCATATTTTATATTTGATCATTTTTTTCTAGTATCAGATTCATTAACATCAAAGGAAGATGTCCCAAGAGCCATAGAAATATGTTTGTGTGTAATAAAGTTATTTCCATACTAGGGTAAAGTTGTAACCATTAGTTTAATTTAAGGTAACTAAAAAATTATCATATAATTTAATATAGCATTTATAAAAACTCAGAATTTTTTTCACAACATTGAGGTATATGGGTATACTCAAGGAAGTATATATAAATCCCAATGCCCAAAATTCATAGATAACCAATTGGAAAATCTCAAACCATACTGACAATACAGTGGTAGATATAAAATATATTTCAAACCCCTAAAAATTTATAAAAATTTAGAACAAGGTTTAACCATCATTTGGGTCCAAGGGCACAATCATGGAAGAATATTCTAAAAATAATGCATCAAGGGTTAACATAAAGCAACCAAATCATCATTGGTTCACTATGAAAATGCTCTATAAATTATATTTTTATATAGAATCCATTAACCAACTGTATGTCACTCTATCTTATGCCCATGTATTAGCTACACTTGATTTAATGAATAAGTAGCATATATTATTAAAAAATGAATTCATTGAAGTAGATTTCTAACAGTTTCTATTAGTTCAGAATAAATGCAGTATATATGTTAGTCAGGGGAAATGAATATGACATGAAAAAATTCAGTATTTCTGGTTGCAATGATTTTATAAAAATAGTGGTGATTGAAAATAGAAAACACATACCTGAGTAGAAGAAATACTACAAGATTGTTGTAACTTACCCATTTTTAGTGTTCCAAGCAACTCCAAATTTACCTCCATTGTGTCATTATCTAAATAATATGATATACCATGATCTACAACAGAACTTCACATGATCAAATGATCTAAAATAGAATTTTATAGGATAAACAGAAGTGAACATGATCAAAATACTGGGAACTGCACATGATAAAAATACTGGGAACTATACATCATCACCATAACATAGAGCTTATGGTCATCATCTAAAATAGAAATGCATATCTAAGAATGGAATAGTAAATTATATCCATTATATCATCATCTAAGTCAAATGATCTACAACAGTACTGCACATGATCATCATAGACATCAAATAGATGGTCATGTGAGTGTAGGAATTGATGTAAACATGATGAACATCTTAGAAAAATAGTTTTATTTATTATTTCTGTTGGTTGGGATGTTTTAGTGTGAACATGAATTCACATTAGAGAGAGTGATAATGGTCTTTTAGATTTAATTAACCACCAATATCTATATTTTTGGACGAACCATCATGTCAATACTCTTTAACTCAAACCTATAGTATTTGTTGGTTAATCCCAAGGATTGAGTGACTTGATGTATCTATAACACAATGGTAAAATGAATATTATCAAAATATGGAGTATGTTTTGTAAAAAATTACAATTTAGAAAGTAAAAAACAGTAGCTATTCTTACATCTTCCAATTCTGATTTTGCAGATTTTGGATGCAAAATTCATGATCTTTCAAATTATTATCACAAATGTTCATCAACAAATGTTTCATATTGATATCCAGTTGTGCTTCACAAATGTTTTTTTTTCATCAAATTGATGGGGACTTATAAGGATGGCTATATTTTCAGAGGTAAAGACAAAACAGTTGCTTCAAAATACCAAAATAGGAGACATAAATATTGTTTATAAGTGGTAGGAATAGGCACAAAACAGTAGCTTCAGAAGAACACCTACCTTTTGAGATACATGCTCCAATACATAGCAAAAATTAGTTTTCTAGATATTGGAAGAGCAAACTGAAATAGCCAGTGAAAAGGAGTAACAGAATACTATGAAAGTACAGAAAAACAATGGAGTATCATACTTCTTATCATCAATTTGGCCAATAACAAAGATGGAAAATGGTCAAAAAGAGAACAGAACATATGGTGGAACATAGGACTACCATATAGAAAAAAAATGCAGACAAAAAGAATCCCATTTCATTGAAATAACCAAACTAAATTCAATGATCTCCTCTTAAAGTATCCAAAATTAAGGATTATATCAACTAAATAGAAAATGGAAATCCATACCAGAATAAAACTTTGACAGTGTAGGAGTTTCCATAAGTTCTATGTTCATCCTTACTGACAATATAAGGGCATCAATTCCAAAGGAATCTCATAAAGAAGATGATTGAGGTATATTGTGTACCTGATAAAGAGTAGGAACCAACTCAAAATGACAAACCTTCTGAAGAGATAAAATGGAGTTTTAAGTCAATAACAGTTTAAACATATATACAGTTAAAAGACATATACATTTTCTTCCCACATAATTGGGAAGATATATAATTCACATAGCCACCAAAACATCTCCCTCATCATTGACAAAGTTATTGTTTTGAAATATTCTAAACAAATATTGATGCATGTACCTTTTGATGGATCGTTGTTTTGTGTGGTCCATGTTTTTGATCCAACCATAGCCATGAGCAAGCATTGAGAGTCCCCTCCTGAAGATAAGTCCAATACTGTTCAAACTCTAATGAAACCAAGAAAGGAGTTGTGGGTGAACCTTGAGTCATGAACAATTATAATATTTATAACCACCCTATTGAGTTTCATAATCTTAGACCCACATACACACACACCTCCCCCCAGCACCAACACCCCCTCTCCCCCCTGCTCCATCCCCCCTATCAACTTATAACATCCAAATAATTGTACACGTGGATGCTGGAAATGCCAGAATTAGTAGATATAGTAGATGATAATAACAAGAAGTAATCCATATCATCAATTGTCAATCAATAAGATTCAACGCATAGTAGATGATAAAAACAAGAAATCAAGACATAAAAAGAAACATCAGAAATCAAACAATTTATTCCTAAATGATGTATATCACACTCGAGAAATCAAGACATACAACTACTCAGTAGGCTAATCAAACAATTTATTCCTAAATGATGTATATCACAATTGAGAAATCAAGACTTAAAAAGAAACATCAGAAATCAATAAAATGCATAAAAGGAAAATGAGAAATCAAGGAAATTTTAGGACATGAAAATGTGTGGTGGCAACTATGTGCCACAAATGTTACATATTCAAACCAACTGTTTTCATATTACAAATCGACAATACAACTACTCAGGGTCTGATGATACATCATCACCCTCTCCACCTTCATCTCCACTTTGTGCTGTCACCTGTAAGAACATTATATTGAAAATTAAATACGATTACATATTTATATTAAAACTTTAAACCAATGAAAGTTAGAAAACTAAATGATTTTGATTTTTTGTGATTTACCTGCATACCACCAGTCGATGCACTACCACCAGGGGCATATCTGCTCATCTGCTGATGTATTTCAATCAACTCTTTCTGCAATGCAGATATCTGATCCCCCTACTAGTGAACTGTGCTTCGTAAAGAAACAATCTCTCTCTTATCATCTCCGGGTATGGGCTGACTAAATTCAGGAGTAGATGCAGCTGCTATCCCCGATGGCCTGCTAAAAATCTCAGATGGTATGGGTCCCAAACCCATCCCGCGCACTCTCCCAGCATGCTCCTTCCCAAGGACCTGAGCAACCGGGTCATTCTGGGAGACTGAGTAGGACTGCGCAGGATTGGAATCCCATAGCTCTTTAATTTTTACCTATAAATCAAATATAAAAATATATTAACATAGTAAAAACTGATAATAATTTATTATGATGAAAAATTGACTTCATACCCCAACTTCTTTAGCAGGATCGTTAACAAAACTTCCATCTGATTTCTTATGAACATTCAAGCACAGTTTAGTCCTGGATGCTTCATGCCCTAAACTCTATGACTGCATTAAACAAAGATAAATCAACAATTCAATATATTAAACAGATAATATTGTCTTATAAATATATAAACTAATTAAAAGATTACCAATGTCATTCGGATTCTAGAAAAACTTTTTGAGCCCGCAGTGTGCGGGATGACTTGCTTTGCCTGGTTTGATGCATTTTGTCTTGAAAGATCCTGAAATAAATAAAAAGAAATTTAATACTAATGTATTGAATGTCATGTACTTTTCATATAAATGTATAAATGTAAAATGAGGATCATATAATAATATATATTTCAATACCATCCGCTTCTGATCACGATTTCTGTCAACAAACACTTTCCACTACTCTTTTGGTACCCCACTGGGTAGCTTCTCATATATTTGCTGCGTGGTCAACGAAGTATCGTTGACATCACACCATAATCGCCATTTGAAATCTTTCCACTTCTTACCTAGATTTTTCAACGTCCACTTCCATGCTATCATATAAGCAACGGTAAAGTGGAAGAACATCTATATACAGAAATTCATTTTGAACATATTAGTAACATGACATTCAATTGAACCATAATGTAATAAATTTACCTTTATTTGAGAATCAAACACTTCATTTTTCCAACTTGAAGGCATATGTATCCAATCGTCATATTAAATGGGAAGGGAAATGGGCTCTGCTGCCAGCTGGCCTAGAATCTGGCCAAGTAACCCCACGGCATCATCTGTAGGGACCCCATAAGAATCAAATGGCACAACAATCTTCTCACCATTCAGATTCCAAACATCTGAACTTTTTATATTTTTCATCACGGTTGCATTTTTGTCATCTTCAATGAGCAAACAATTAGTATAAACAAAATGAAATAAATTTATTTAATTAAAATGTGTACCTATGATAGTGACACTCCAGTGTGTCCAGGATGAACTGGAAGGGGCACGACGCTGCCCCACTACTGAGCCTTCTGAAAGGGGAGTCGACGACTCACCCTATACTAAGACATCCATGGAAGGTGTGAGAGATGGTGCAGGGGGGGATGGTGTAGGAGTGTCGACACCTGGCATCTCAGATGTCGTGGGGAGGGAGACAAATGGATCGCCATCTGTCGTGGAACTAGATGAAACAACATACCTCTTCTTCCTTGGCATTTCTGTCATTTAATCAAATAAAATTAAGTTCAGAATATATATTTCAAAAAAATTATGCAGAAAAAAAATTAAAAATGATAATAGATGCCCAGTACTAACGAACAAAATATATATAACAATGATAATGAAGAGTGGAAAAATGAAACAAGTGGTTGCTGAATAAATGAAAAATTGTACATACAATCATTTTATCCTTCAATCATGTCGGTTTCCTGCTCCATTTCTTCATCCACTTCATTCATCCTTACTAGACTAATATTTTCAATATCATGATCGAAAACTAATTCTGCTTCATGTTGCTGATTAAATTCAATTTCAGAGGTCAAATTTTCAACTTCATCAACCATATCATACAAATCTCTTTGTATTACATGAGCAACTACACTCCACCCTTCATCAGCAACATCATTCACATAATATACCATTTTTGCTTGCGATGCTAAGATATATGGATCATGCAGTTCACGATCACCAACATCCATCAATTGAGAGAAGTTCAGAGAAGTAAATTGCAAGGAATCTCTTTTAACACCTCTGATAATATCGACCCATTTGCATTTGAATAAAACAACCGAAAAATGTCCGTTGTAGTTTAATTCAATAATATCATACAGCTTTCCATAGTATTCCACTTCAGCAAATGTAAATATACCACTATTATGTGTTTTCAAACCCACTTCTCGATCGACTGTACGAAATCTAAACCCATTCACATTATAAGCGTCAAACTTTCTAACTTCTTTTAGAGGACCTCTAGCAAGAAACTTCAAATCTTCTGAAACCTCTGCTCGAGTATCAGTGTTAATGATCTGAATAAAGAAATATACTTTATTAGATTCACAAAATGTATGTGTCAAACTAATATTCGTATTTATTGTAAAATTTATGAACTTACACGTCGTGCAAACCATTCTACAAGCTCTTTATTAACAGCTTTCGTTATATCTTTCTCATTTCGTGTTCGGCCTCTCATTCATCTCTTTGTTTGTATCCTCAACTCTTCAATAAATGGATCTGCAATGTCACTATTCCGCAGCACATATCTATGTGCCTGTAATAATTCCAATTCAGTCAGTGTCACATTTGAGGTCCTCCCAACTGATTGGCCAATAGCAGGAAATATTTTGGATTTATGATGTATTTCAGATTGAGTCGATGTGTCGTCAACACGTCCAACACGATTAAACCTTGTCTCAATATCATCCAAGTATCGAGAACAAAAGGTAAGACACTCCTCAGCCAAATAGCCTTCAACAATTGAGCCTTCTGGTTGAGCTTTATTTCTCACGTATGATTTCAAATGTCCAAGATATCTGTGAAATAAAATAAACATAATTATGCATTTAATTAAGTACCAAAAATTGTTTACTTAACTAGAAAACATATAAATAAATTACCTCTCAATTGGATACATCCATCGATAATGAACGGGGCCTCCTAATTTAGCTTCCTCAACCAAATGCACAGTTAAATGCATCATTACAGTATAAAAGGATGGAGGAAAGATTATCTCCATAGCGCAAAGGGTCAATACAAACCTCTTCTGGAGGTTGTCAAGATGAAATGGATGTAGAAATTTCTCACATAATTGTCTAAAAAATGTGCAGAACTGCAGTACAACAGTAGTAATTTTTTCAGGTAATAATGTACTCAATGCCAATGGTAGTAACTGTTGTAACAAAATATGTGAATCGTGACTTTTCAATCCATGTAACTTACGATTCTTCAAGTCAACACACCTCGAGATGTTACTTGAATACCCATCAGATACCTTGACATTCTTTAACATTCGAAGGAATGTATCTTTATCCCTATTTTTCATTGCAAAAATTGCCGGAGGATACTTTTCATTCTCATCTGGCCAGAGATCGCGTTTTATGTTCATTGCTTGTAAGTATTTTCGAGCATTGAGATTATCCTTCGACTTTCCATGCTCATTAAGCAATGTGAAAATCAAATTGTCATAGACATTCTTCTCAATATGCATCACATCAAGATTATGCCACAACAAATTAAATTCCCAATATGGATGTTTGAAAAATATACTTTTTTTCTTCTATTGTTGTGTTCCGGTTTCTCTTGATGATGCACTTCGGACCCGTTTTCCGCTATCATTCAAATGATGAACCTTCCAAAATTCTGTTTCAGCATTTTCAAGCTATTTCAATATTTCAAAACCATTTAACAACTTTGGAGGTGGTCTACGATCAATGGAACCATTAAATTTTTATTTGTTCAGCCGAAATCTATGTGATGCATCGAGAAATCTTCGATGACACAAGAAGCACCATTTTCTACTGTGAGGTAGCCGTTTGGGCTCAAAATCAAAGTTACAAACGGGACAAGCCAAACCCGTGTAAGTGTTCAAACCAGATAAATTCCCCAAGACCAGGGAAGTCACTAATGGTCCACATTAAAGCAGCATGCATTGTGATCATTGTTTTAGAAGAAGCATCAAATGTCTCAACATTGTTGCTCCATAACTCCTGCAATTCGTCAATCAAAGGCTGCAAGTATACATCAATATCATTTCCAGGCATTTGTTTTCTAGGAATAATCATCGAAAGGATAAAATACATTTGTTGCATACACATCCACAGAGGCAAATTATAAGGGATCAAAACAACTGGCCAAATGCTATAATTGGTACTCAAAGTCCCAAATGGGTTGAATCCATCGGCAGCCAATCCCAATCGAACATTCCTAGGATCAGCTGAGAAATCGAGATGTAATGAATCAAATGTTTTCTATGATTGAGAATCTCGTGGATGTCTCATTAACCCATCATTGTTATTATCTATAGAATTCCACTTCATGTGTTCGGCGGTTTTCGATGACATGAATAATCTTTGCAATCGAGGCTTCAAAGGAAAGTAACGCAAAACCTTTGCAGGTGTTCTCCTTTTCTTCTTCTTCTTTATGAAATTATGTTCATTCAGACTTCCAACATCACTCTTTTTCTGCCATGTAGAAGAAGAACATTTATTGCAATTTTTTCTACTTCAATCCTCTCCCCAATAAAGAAAACAATCATTGGGACACGCATGCATTTTTGTATAATTCAAACCAAGCTTGTCAACAACTTTTTTAATATCATAAAAAGATTCTGGGATTTTTGCTTCAGGAAATTCATCACATATCAATTACAATATCATGGACATTGCCTTATTTGTAATTCCACATAGTCATTTGATGTGATACAACTTCAGTAGAAATGAAAGTTTTGAATATTTCAAACACCCACTATACAACTCTTGATTTCCATCGTCAACTAAATCATGAAACACATTTTCCTCAGTGAAGTTTTCTCTTACATTTGGCTCCACAGAATCAAGAGGAGGATCCAATGATATGTGACAATCTTGATCTGCCTGTGTTGCAGTCTCAAAAACATCACTTGTCACGTTGCAATTTGTAGCACCCTCTTCTGGTTTTTCTGATATGTTTTGATGCTGATAGTGGTGCCTTGCAGTGCCGAATGCATCATTTATTAGGTTTTTCATTTCATTTTCCATTGTCGACGAACTTTGGACCTCATTCTGTGGATTAACATCGGTGCTCAATCTTTCTGTAACGTTCGATTCTCCATGCCAAATCCAACACAAATATTGATCAGGGAATTGCTTCAGTATTAAATGTTCATAAACCTCATCTCTCTTCAACCATGTTCTAAATTTACATTTAGGACATGGAAATTTTATTCTCCCTTCAACGGATCAATTAGAAACTGAAAAATTTAAAAACTCATTCAAACCCTTAACATACTGAGGTGTGTTCCTCAGTAATGTGATCCAACTTTTATCCATGTATATCACAATGTACCTACACAATAATAAGAAAAATTAAAACACAAAGTTACTACTAAATAGAGAAAGAGATTCATATATACGATAGTATAAGATTACAGAAACATAATATAATAAAGATGATCCCCTGAGTTAGATATGAACCCTTAGTGTTTGGGATATGGGAAGTTTCTTTGGTAAAGAGAAACAGTGTGCTAACAACGTGGTAGCTACTTTACCATGAAAACCAAAACACATTGTTAATTTGGAATAACCCCAACCTAAGTTCTCTATAGAGTCTTCATATAAAACTCTCATATCGAATAAATCTATTATAAATAATTTGTACTTTATATTTTCATTATTTATTTGTGAAATATTTAAATCTAATCCAATAGAATCTCATTTAAATGATGCTAAACATATTTTGAGATATTTAAAATGAACTATTTTCCTTTATCTAATTTTTTCAAAACCCTCTAATTTTAATTAAAATTTATATTTGGATACATATTTTTTTCGGTGTAGACTGAATAGAAAGATAATGTTAGGAACCAGTAAAATTATTGCTAAATCCTTAGTATCATGATATAGTAATGGAAAACAAATTATATAACTATCTAACATACCTAAACAAGAACGTAACATAATTAATGAAGTATCATGATTATCAAAATGGTTTCTTTTAGAATGATATCAAAATTAAATATGCATAATAGTATTATTTAGATAATTTAATTTTTTCGAATTAGATTTTATGATTGTAACATCCCATGCTGGGTGACACTAAATAGGTCCCTCGAGCTAATTATCCATAAGGCCATATGTGTGCTTCCCTGTACTCCATACGTTGATGACTAGACGCGAGTGTGTAAATGTGATACATTGGGGATATTATACCCTTATATTAGAGTATCTAATGATGAAATGAAAGGAGATCATCCATAGATGTAATAAACCGATTACAGAAGTAGTAAAAATTGAAATAGAACATGATACAATAACAAATGAAAATATTTAAAAGCATGAACAACCATGTCATACATATAACACCAGTCATCCACATGGACAAACATATAAGTTGGAGTACATAAAGGAAAATGAAATGAAATACAAATCTACACTAATATATCTATGGAATATAACCTATACGGTCTCCACATACATATCTGATCCATCCGTTCAATTACTCTAGGTCAGAACCTTATCTTGGTATTTCAATCAAGCAAAATTCTTCTCGAGTAACATAGTGAAATCAATTCCCAAACAGGTTCTTATTACAATACTCAGTAGGGAACCGCCAATACAGTCCAACACATATCCATTAATATATAGTTTATGCATATATGAAAAACTCATTAAAATCTCAGTAATACTAGTAATAACTTCTAGAATTAAGATAAAATAAAAACTCATATAATGTATGGTCAAGGAATGTGATCAGTCTAGCAGAGACAAAACTAGAAATGAATAAATAAAATAAATAAAGTGAAACCACAATCAACCCCTGGCTTTGTGATCCTATTCAGTGAGCTACTGTGGAATTATAAATATATATTTATATTTATATGTGGGAAAATATATATATTCCGATAAATGTATATGTATACACATAAACATGTATATATATGATTTAGGTGAAAAATTTCATGAAACAATAGGAGCCTATTCTTAGGTATGTAATCATTATTATGTGGATGTCCTTAGAAAAGGGTGTTGAGCTAGATGTAATACCAATCAAACCATTCATAATTAGTGAATCCTCAAGTCTATAATCCTTATTGACAAAACCATCTCCATTCAGTACCATAAATATGTTTGAGAAAGCCATATCACTATAGGGGAATACACGTCTTAGAACTATCTTCCCCTATACTCTCCCCTAATAACTATAATTTTGGATGATGTATATTAATGGAAAATCCTATTAAGCAAATATTGTCTGAGGTCTAAGACCTAGGACATGATCCATAGCCTATCCTTATATTGGAACATAGATGAACACTAATGGGCTATCCCTATTGTGATATATAAAAGGAATTCTATTCAAACACAAGTACATGCTCAAAATCTATTCATAATAACGATCAATATACACATCATCAAGAAGTACATCTAGGATATATAGTAATGTTTCATCCACCCAACACTAAAGAGTATCCTCAGAATCACTCAAGTAGAGCATAATTATCTTTGGAGTATATGTCACATCAATGGTGATGTTCACCATGTCCACCACCTCAATCGTGTAATTGATCAAGGAGAGGGTAATTGACCACTTCCCTTAGGAGAGAGTAATCAACTATGATTTCCAATAAATGATGTGGATTTCCATGTCCAACACTATGTCCATGTGACAGATCATGGATATCATAATAATCCCAATCACTCAAGAGAGCATAATCATCCATGAGCATCCAATCACATGGTATGTTATTCCAAACTGTCATAATCAATTATCTCAAGAGCCAGATTCAAAGATGTATGATTGGGTATCCCAATATTATAAAAATCAAATAAAATGTATTATAAGCCAGACCCCAGATTGTACATATGGGATTCCAAAATATATGAGTAAAAGGGAAACTAAATCGGTTCTTATGAAGCACATTTGGGAAACTAAAAGTGGGTCTTATCAAGCCAGGTTCATATTCCATAATCTAGGAAGTGACTCTTGTAATCATCAATACGTCTTTTGTAAAAGGTGAAAGCATAAACAAAATCATGATGGTGGTAAGACATCTAAACCCACCACTACATCCAACACTATGTCCAATACTTTTCATCTATAAAAATGGTACAATTACTAATAAACTAAATAAGGAAGTTGAGTATAATTGTTATATTCTTAACCCACATAGATGAGCCCCATACATCCTAATTCACCATACATGTCATCACCATCGGCTAATCATTAATTTTAAAGGATTATGAAGCTGGAACAGTAAATACACATTGGTATAATTAATCTGTAAGATCAATGAGATCAAAAATCACATGTTGATGGAAATCTAGCACAGCATGTCACTTCAAGAAACAATAATATAAAAAAACTAATATCAAAACAAGCAAAAAATTAGAAATCAATCCCTAGGGTTTTTATAGGTCGCTGGGGAAGCCGGGTCACCGGGGTCGCGGGGTCGCGGGGTCGCGGGGTCGCCGGGGTCGCAGGGGGCCGGGGTCACCGAGGTCGCGGGGTCGCCGGGGAAGCAGGGTTGCCGGTGTTGCGGGGTCGCCGGTGTCGTGGGGGGCCGGGGTCGCAGGGAAAGCGGGGGGCCGGGGGAGCGTGGGTGAGAATGAGAGTCGGGGTGGGGGAAGGGTTAGGGCTGTTTAAGAAAAAAAATTGTTTGGCGGCGGTTTTGTTATAGTGTCATCACCACACCACAAGAAGAATAATCATAACTATATTTAAATTAATAATATGTTATTTACTATATCAGGATAATTATTTATAGACAAATATTACTTACCACCTTTCCATTATAATTATTGAAAAATGGAAACGTTACTCATGTATATGTAGGACATACCGTCACCAGGATCATAATGTATTTTTTTCAACAAAAAAACATATATCAGGATTATTGTTAAAAATAATAATTGATAAATTAATATTATAATTATGTCCTGATTATTATTATGTAGAATATGTAATCATGACCAATTTAATAGGAACAAAAAATAACAAATCAAAACATATAAAAAAGACAAAGCGGTTATTACCTAAGAAATTGATTTTAAGAATGAATTGTTAATAAATTGTTAATAGATGGTCATAATTATATAATATATGGTATAATATATATAATAATTTTTCTAAAATATATGTATAATGAACTAATTTTTACTATATTAGAGTTTCAAATGTGTATTATGTAATTTCAGTCTTAAGGTAAAAGATTTATTGTCTCTCTTTTATTTATAGGATATATATGCAAATTCACCACTCATTTCTTTTGTGTGGTGTATATATTACCTCATTTACATGTTATTTCATGAATATAATTTATTTTATGATATTGTTAGATTCATTTTATGTTTTTAATTTTTTTGGGTATTATGATTCAAAATATTACTAAAATGTTAATGGATTTACATTTCACTTTTCACTTCTGTGATACACTTTCTATATTTACCATCTATTTATTTTATATGGTGTGTATAGTACTTATAAATGTATTTTATTATTTTTATCCTTAAAATTATTTTTATTTGATTATCTATTTTATTACATCTATTTCAAGAGTTCTATGGTTCAAAAGTTACCAATGTGGTAATGGATTTTTTTCTCAATTTTCCTTCGTTGAGAATTATGTTATGTTATGAGCCCATCATTTAACAACCCAGAGTTTATAAATGAAATTTTTTATCTTGAAAGAAATGTTTTTTATAATATACTATATAGTATTATACACATAAATAAACTAGATAAAAATCTATTCCATTAATAAATACTATTACCTTATCCATCAATGAGACCAAATAAAATTCTAAACATTACAATTGGGTAAGAAAAAAAATAAAAACAACTAAAATGAGAAAATATGGATTTCTCCAATCAAATAGGATCATCTCCCCCACCTTAAAAATTGTATAAAACTGGGTGGAGGTGAATTTCTGGGCTTCTGTAGGAGTACTGTAGCAGGTATTGTTTGGTACTGTAGCAGCCGGAACTATTAACCCGATTTGGGCTTTCGGGCCACCAGTTTGGGCCTACGGGTCTCAGGGGACTTCGATCCATCAAAGGCCTTCAGGCCATTGAAGACCATGAAGTAGCCCAGTTCACACAGAGCCGTCCCTAGAAGAGGATCAGAGCAACAGTAACAGTCACCAGAAGCAGAGCTTACTGGATTTGAAAAATGAGAGGATATGGAAACTGCCATCAGGACTGGGCACTGTGCAGCTTTGTACAGGGCAATGATAGCTGATCAGCAATGCAGGTGGGGAGATAAAGGCCATCAATGATTCAGAAGCTAGGGAGGGTCAGTTATAGTGTGCTGGGCCTACGGGTCATGTAATGAGAATGATATGCCTCTGGGCCTTCGGGTCATGTACTACGGGTCATGTCAGACCTTGTGCCTTGGGCCTACGGGTCATGTACAGGTTCCCCTTCAACCCATAAAAGGGAGATTATCCTTAATAAAATAAAAAAAGAAGGTCTTCGGGCCATTCAGAGTAACCACTAAGAATAGTAACCAAACTGTTGGAATAGTAATTTTACCTCAAAATAAGAAATTTTTATATATATAATATTTATCATGACTAATTTAACTAAATATAAATATTATAATTCTCCGAAAATAAGTATCATGATTAGAAATCTGAAAAAAGAACATTTTAATAAAATTTATTTTAAAGTATTTCATGAAATTCATAATTTTTATATTAAAATAATTACATATTTTAGAAATTTATTTTTATAAAATTAATATAAATTTTTAAATCATAATGTCAAATTTTTCCAAGGGTGATCTTTTTTTAATTTTATGAAATCCTTGAATTTTTTGGTGAATGGGAAAAAAATATTTTTCACATAACCATTATATCAAAAATTACATCATTCATGATGTAATAATGACTTAATTTGATATATAATTTGATTAAATTCCATGATATATTTATTTTCCTAAAGGAATCATTAAAATAATATAATATTAAATTTTATTCTAAAAAATTATTTTCCAAAACCTAAAGTAAAAGTGATTCCTTAAAATAAAAAATGTTCCTTCTTTACACTTTAATTTTTATAAAAAAATGAAATAAAGTAATAAAGGGGATTTAAATTCATAAATCAATCATATTATATATATATATATATGTTATTTATATTCTCAAAAATTCAGTATTACATGTTTTACCTTTGATATAATTGTTTATTCAATATCTTATTCTAAAAACACCAATCTCCTCAAGTATAAATAACCCCCTCCCTTCCCTTTGAAAAACACACATTCCCCACTTTCCAAAGACTAACCCCTAAAAAATACACCCTCTAAATACCCATAGAATATCTTGTGTTTATATGGAGTAATCCAAATCTTAACTTCAAGGGAATTCTAGTGGAATAGAGGAGAAGCTACACAGATGATTATGTAAGCTTCAATCAACTCTTCTTTTCTTCTTCTTATTCCTTTTTTATTTATTTTTTCTCTAAAAATTTATAATAAAAACATTATAAGTTTATTTATATAGTAACTTGACATTAAATTAATCATGTCAACCTATTTTAATTACCATATTTAATATATATATATAAATTTCAATCTTTCCTTTCCCTCTCTCCCAATAATGTCTCGTCAAAGGACAGTTAACTTACAGAGTCAGTGACTTGTAAACACATATAAATATTATCAAGGATGGATATTATTAACAATATATAATATATAAACATGTTATTATATTTATTATAAGAATCTATAATTAATAATACTAATATATAAATTACATTGAACAATGTAAGGAAATTGAGGAAAAAATGGATTTTTTAGTAAATGATGATATTAAAATGACTAACCTATTATCCATGAAAATTAAGAAATATAATAAAATGAAGATAAATGAAAATAATGTTAAAAACTAAAATAATTATCATTTTTATCAATGTTTTAACACAACTCATTTTATTTTCCAGGAGGCACAAAAATAAAAATAAATTGTAGGAATATAAGTAAAGGGATTATAAAATGCATCTCCCTTTAATTGGGCCATCCATCTTTAAAATCATCATTATTATAGATATTACACTATTATACTTTAAATATCATTTCACTATTATTACCTTTTATTTTAGGTATATAAATTCTTCCACGTTGATTTTAAATAGAATAAGATTATTATCCAAAAAGAATTTTTATTCCAAAAAAATATTTGACTCCTCATGATTTATTTTTTATCTAAAGAAAAATGATATTTTATTCCAAATTATGATCTTAGTTTTTCATTTGGGATCCCCAACGTTAATCTATGAATTTATGTTTTATGAAATCCTTAGTAAACCTATTATTTTCCACGGGTTATTTCATGATTACAATTATTATGTGTTATATATAGCATGCATGATTATGTAAATATTATGATGTGATGGGTGGACCTAAAATTATACATACCTCCAATGAATTGGTTAATGTGTTGTATCTCATTAGATACTTTGTATTATGCATGAAAATGCTGTCACCATTGTTAACAATGATTATGTTATGATTATGCACATAATTTATGCATGAACATTATTCTATCTACGTTAAAAACAATGTGTGGTATTTGACCATTATGACATGATGTTTCATTTTTAGGAATTTCTATATTCTAGGAATTTTTCACAAGTTCCCCTCATGATATTAATGATGATCCTATTATTATGATATGATGATGATGATTATGATCACCCTTATTATATTGATTCATTTCCCTTATTCATCCTCTTGGATTTTAGTTCACCCCTTTCATTGATGTATATCATCATGTGATTATGTATACTAAAGAGAATGAAAGATTTCATAATTATAAATAAGGATTTAAATAAATTCTTATGTGTTACTTTTTACATGTTATGTATGAGCCTAATTTTCAAAAGAAATTAACCTTTTGATCATAGATTTGTATCTCTATTATGTTTTTTAACTTATAAATGATGTAATAGTTATATAATGAAATACAGGGTCACTATAGTTAGTATAAGAGAACATTTTGGTTGATTTTGAAATTAAAATTAGAGAACATTAGTTAGGGCCATTAGGAGAATTCTAATTATATGTTATTATTCATGAATCTTTGTTTTATAAAAGGCTAAACATGGGGATCCTATAAGATATTACTTTAGTGTTAATTGTGTAAGAGAATACATTGCTTATTCATTCCTTATTTACTCATGTTACAATGATTTATATTTTATAAAATGGTGGGAACTATGAGAAACTAGGCCTAAAACCCATGTAATGGACAATGCAATGATTTTATGAATGACATCCCCAAAGCCATGAGATGTGGAGATGATTTTATTAAAATATTCCTACCTAGATTTCTTAGGCTATAAACAATAACATGAGTAACATATAATTTCTATCATCACCAGAAAAGGATAAACTATCCATTCGGTGCATTATGTGGCAATGACGACCAATGTTGAGTAGAACTTCTTATCCACTTTTCATTGAATATTGGGTTTACTCAATCAATAATTTTTTTGATATGTTGTTCTTAGAAGGTCAAGGTGATTCTTTTAATTTATCATGTATATGAATATTCCGATCAATGGTGTGAATTTATTATGAACACCAATATGAATGATGAGATAAAAGAGATAGAGTGGTAATGCATTATGAAAATATTTCATAACAAGTATATCCCATTAAATATTTGAACAACGATGAAGAGAGAATTCATAGAGTTGAAGAAAAAGGAATGTTAATTTGTCATTGATTATGAGGAAACATCACAAGTATTTAAATATATGCATTAGGTTTTTATCAATAATGATATAAAAAAAAATTAATTCTTAGCGGTTTAAAACCCCACCTTCAAAAGGATTTAGCTATATGATACATCAGATGTTATGAAGAATTTGTTTGATGTGGACTAAATGTAGAGATAGATCTCATAGAACGGTCCCATGGTTATAGAGATAAGAAGAGAAAATTTCATTTTCAATATTGTGGTTCAAACGAAAAGTGAGGAAAGATGATACAACTACCCACATATCGAAAATATAGGAAGAAAAATTATGGGAATTTTATAAATGGGAGAAATAAATTATTCAAGTGTAGGAGATAATTCCACAAAAAGCAAGAATGTTGAAGAGAAATGAAGAAGATATTCAACATGATGGATGAAAGGAAGGAACCATCTAATTCACCACCCATAGTTTAATAATTCAACTGTAATCATAAACGAAACTATGTAATCAAGTTCAAAAAACCATGGGTCCATGATGGTAATCAACGTCAGCAACCACCAAATCCAAAGGAGTAAAGTAAGGCCTATTCCATCACAACTATTTATGTATATCATTCAAATGAATTTGTATGAGGAACACTTTCAATTCAATCTGTAATGGAAAAATGTTTATTTGATTATGGTTCTGCACATTCCTTTATATCCCACATGTTTTATAGAATTTTGGAATCAATTATCTAAAACATTTAAGTAGAGATATCTATAAAAACACATAGTCATGAAAGTATTACAACAAAAGGATTGGAATCTTCTCCTATTAGCGTATGTGGGAAGATTATTCTAGTGAATCTTGTAATCCTTCCCTTGGTGGAATTTGATGCTATACTGGGCATGGATTGGATATCATTATATAGAGAACATATCAACCATTGGGAAAATAAAATCTCCTTTCATATTATGAAACATCTAATTCTCCTTTAAACATTCACATTGGATCATTAATATCATTTGAAAAACCCACCAAAGGTGTGGGTGTTGATACCATGTGAAGAAGCATACCTTACCCGAATGGTTGAGTCAATAGAAAGTATCAACCTGGAAGAAATTACTATTTTTGGGGAATAATATGATGTAATTTATAAGGAGTCACCCAGAATTCCCCCATATTATGATGTAGATTTCTCAATATAGCTCATATATGTAGATCTATACTTTTCTTGGCCTAGCTAGTCACTACAAACATTTTTTCTAAAATTAATTTTAATTTCCTTTCCCACTAACTATATTAACACAAAAAGGGGTAAAGTGTGTCTGGAAAAAATAATGTGGGGAAATATTTAAGGAAATCAATAAGAAGGTAATCGCTATTCTTATACACCAACTACCATCATGTAGATAATGTTTTGTGTTGTACATTGATGATTCAATGAAGGTATTTTGTTTTATGATCATTGATAATGATAAAGTGATAGACTATGCCTTACAATAGTTGAATATCCATGATAAGAACTACGTGGCGCATGATCTGTAGTTATAGCTATAATATTTTCTCTCATGATTTGGTGTTTCTACATATATGATTAAAAGTGAGTTATTTATACTAATAATAAGTGTCTAAAGTACATATTCACCTAGAGTGAGATCAACATGCATCAACAAATATTTTTATAGATGATTGAAGAATATGATTTCTCTATTCACTACCATTATGTAATGGTGAACAAGGTACCTGATTCACTTAATAGAAGACAACCTAATACTCTATCTATGATGTATATAGAGAAATAACATATCTTTATGGATATGAAAATTATGGATATTGAAATAAAAATGACAAAAAATACATCCTACCTTATGAAAATTATTTACCAACCATCTATCCAAGAGAAGATCAAGGAGGAACCAGGGTATGATCTGGATCTATAGACTAAAGTGAAAGTAGTAAATAAAGGAAAGCTACAAGAGTTCAATATCAATGATGATGGAATAATTTGTTTTGGAATGAGGCTTTGTGTGCCTTAATGACCTAATATAAATAAAGATAAATTACATAATGCACATATCTCAACTTTCTATATCCATCCAAGATGTAATAAAACATATCATGGCCATTTAGAGCACATTTTTTAGGAAAATATGACGAAGGATATCACAGATTATATCTCAAGGTGTTTGTTATATTAGTAAGTTGAATCGAAGAAATATAAGTCCAAATAGATGATATAACCATGGAATATATCCATGTGGAAATGGGAGAATGTCACCATGGAATTTTTCACTGGTATTTTGAATATATCCAAATGAAACAATGTGATATGAGTTGTGGTGGATCGAATCACAAAGAACACCCACTTTATCACTATTGATGAACATTTTTTTCTTGAAAAACTTCTCAATATATATGTGAAAGAAGTGGTGAGGCTACATGTGGTTCCGAATTCGATCATATCGAATCATGATACAATGTTTAGATATAAATTCTAAAGACATATTCAATATGATTTTTGTAGTGAATTGAATTTTACCATGTCCTATCACCCCCAAATTGATGGCCAATCTAAAAAGACTACCCAGAAACTCATGGACATTCTAATAGATGTATCAATTGAATTCAATGATGGGTGAGATCAAAATATTTTATTGGTTGAGTTCCCATTTAAAAATATCTTCCACCTGATTATTAAAATGGCTCTACGTAGTGCTCTATATGGGAAGCAGTTTATAACTCCAACAAGCTAGGATGATGTTGGGGAAGAAAATCTAATTGGACCTGTTCTAGTACAATATATGACAGAGAAGATTCCATCCATCCAACAATATCTAAAATTTGATGATAGTAAAAAAAGAGATATTCTAAAAACCATCAGAGGGAAATAGTTTTTTATATTGAAGAAAATTTTTCCTTTTAATATCCCCATGGAATAGAGTCATACTATTTGGAAATAAGGAAAGGCTCTGCCCAAGGTACATTGGACCTCTTGAGATCCATGATCAAAAAGGAACAGTGGCCTATCAGTTTCCAACTCCACCAAGTATATATCATGTTCACGACTTGTTCCATATATCAATCATGAGGAAGTGTATACCTGATCCATCACATGTAATGAATAGAATGTTAGTACCACTATATAATGACCTCACATATGTAGAGCTGCCGGTGGAGATCTTGGACTATAGAGACAAAGTTCTACACAATAGGAAAATTAACCTTGTCAATGTGTTATAATGGAACTATAATTATGAAAATTCTACTTGGTAACCACATGAAATAATTAAATAGAAGTACCTTCACCAATTCTCAACTGAGAAAATGTGTTGAAATTTTAGGGATTTCAATTCTAAAGGTGGGATGAATATAACACCCTAGATTTTGTAAAAGATATTTGTATCTTAAAATATTTTTTTTATAATATACTATATATTATTAAATAAATAATGGAAATGAAAAAATATTTCCTTAATAACAACGATTACATTAATCAGAAACAAAACAGAATAAAATTCCCAACATCACAATTCGATAAAAAATATAAAATAGAAAATCTAAAAAGTAAAAATATGGATCACCCCAATGTACTAGGATCATAATTCTTACTTCCAAAACTATAGAAAAGAAAAACAATATTAGTATACCAATCATCATTATATAATATGGATATATATAACCTTGAAATCAATTTATTTGAATGACGAATAAAGGAAAGTAGAAGTAATTTTATGGTCTATCTCATATATCCTCAGGAGTTGCAAGGGCCTCCTCACCAATGATGAATTGGTAACTCACACCTGGCGCGAGGGGAACAAAGTAGCAGATTATCTTGCCTCTTTAGCTGTCCAAGGATCCAATGTAGGTTTTTTATCCAATATTACTCTCTTGAATCCTGAGGGGGTGAATTTGATTCGAGGGGACGCCCTTGGACTTCATTACTTCAGGCCCCCCTAACCTGCTGTCTTTGCACTTGGTACCTTGTACTTTATACATTGTACAATGATTTTTGTACTTTGTGCTTTCTATTAAATAAAAAAGATAATATTGATGATGATATATATAATAATTATGATGATTAATTTAAATAAATATAAATATTTTAATGCCAAAAAAATATCATGATTAAAAGAATCAAATAAAATATAGTCACAATATTAATAAACTGTATTTTAAAGAATTCCATAAAATTAATATTTGTTCTATGAAAAATTAAAATTACCTTTTTTAGAAATTTATTTTTCAAAAAAATAATATAATTTTATAAATCATCACGTCAAAATTTTCCAATGGTAATTTTTTGGGAATTTTTTCAAATACTTTAATTGTTTGTCGAGTAGTAAAAATATATTTTTTAGATAACCTGTGTATATTAAATTTTATCTTTCATGATGTAATAATGACTTAATAATTAATATAACTTGATTTATGGCCATGATATATTTAGTTTCATAATTTTTTTTATTAAAATAGAATATTATGGAATTTTAATTTTCAAAATTATTTTCTAAAATCTAATGTCAAAAGTGATTCCTTAAAAAATATTTTTTTTATTTCCACTTTAATTTTTAATAAAAAATGAATTAGAATTATAAAGTGTTTTTAAATTATTAAACCCATTATATTATATTTATATAAAATTTATAGTGTAAAAAATTCACTATTACATGTTTTACCTTTGATATATTTTTTTATTCAATATTTTATTCTAAAAATACCTCTATCATCAAGTATATATGACCCCTCCCTTGGAAAACCAATCGTTACTAAGTTTCCAAAACCTAAGATCTACCAAAATCCTCCCTCTCAAGACCCATATAATATGTTGATTTGTTCTAGAGTAAACCAACTCCAAACATCAAGGGACTTTTAGTGGCATACAAGAGAAGATATAATGAATATTAAATAAGTTTCAATCAACTCTTCTCTTCTTATTCTTCTTTTCCTTCATCATTAATTTATTTTATAACCACCTCTATCAAAACCAAACTTTGTAAGTTAATTTAAAAATTATTTTAACATTATATTAATGGTTTTAACTTTCTTCATGTATCATATTTAATATCTATATATAATATTAAACCTCCCTTTCCCTCTCTCCTGATAGTCTACCACTAATGGTCGGTTAACCACCTATTCCAAAATTGACATGTCATCACATATAACCATTATCATGGATTCATATTATAAAATATATATAATATATAAAATTTTATTTTTAATATTATGAACTTCATGAAATTTTTATACTAATATATAAATTAAATTTAACAATGTAGTGAAATTGAGGAAAAATGAGAAATTTTTAATTAAAAAATTATATCATAATGACTAACCTATAACCTACAAAATTATAAAATATATTCAAATTAATATAATTCTTATATAGTGGTAAAGATAATAATAATTTACTTCTAGATTAATGTTTCAATAAATTTATTTTTATTATTTAATATGTGCATAAGTGATGAAATAAAGTGGGAATAAAGGTATGGGGATTCTGGAACACAACTCCCTTTTATTGGGTCATCCCTCATTAACATAATCATTTCTATGGATATTAATCTAATGTCACTTAAGTATCCTTTCACTGTATTTCCCTTTTATTTCAGGTATACACATGTTTCCACCTTTATTTATAAGCTAATAAAATGACTTTCCAAAAAGTCATTTCATTCCAAACAAAATATTTGACTCTTTATTATTTATTTCATATACAAAGAAGGGTTATCTTTTATTCCAATGTATGATATGAAGTTTTCATTTTGTAATACAAAAATTCATCCATGAATGTATTATTTATGAAATAATTATGAAACCCATTCCATTTTGTGGGTTAGTTCATGATTAAATTTTTTATATATTCTATATAGAATGAATGATAATATAAATGTTCTGTTGTGATGGGTGGGACCGGAATTATATATCCCTCCAATGCATTGGTTAATTTGATGTATCTCAAGAGATAATGTGTATTATTCATGAACATGATGCTATATTATTTCACAATGGTGCTGTTATGATTATACACATAAGTTATGTGTGAACATGATGTTAGATTTTTTGACAACTATGTGTGGTATTTGACTATGATGACATGATGTTTAATTTTTATGCATTTCTGTATTCCATTAATTTATCACATTTTCCCCATTTTATATTACTTATGGAGCGATTCTTATGATATGATGATTCTGATTATTTCCATCCATGTTATATTGATATATTTCCCTTATTTATCCTCTTATTTGGCTATTTTATCACCCCTCTCTTTGATGTATATCCTCAGGTGATTAAATTAACTAAGTATAAAGAGAGATTTTAGAAGGAAAAAGAATAAGGATTTAAATAAATATTTTTTATTATGTAAAAGTTTTGTATGAAACTAATTTTCCCAAGAAGCCAAACCTTTTTATCTTGTATTTTCATCTATATTATGTATTTTATCTTAAAAATTATGTAATAATTATGTAATCAAATGTAGGATCACTATATGCCTTCTTTTATGAGGCTTACATACAGACCCTTTGAAATTTAATATCATGATTTTTTTCTCATGACAGTATAAGTTTCATTTAATGTTATTCTTTCATAGTGATTTCAATTCAATGTTACCGATATGTAACTATTTTTATGTTAAAATATCATCATTTATTTGGATTATTCATGATTATTCTTACATTTATGAAATATTAATATCAATATCTAAAGATTCTCATGTATTTTTATCCTATATTTATGAAATGCGAAAAACATGTTTCAGCTTCATTTTCCTCTCTTTATGTACTCCGTAGTTCAAAAAAAATGTTTTTAAGAAAAATAATATTTATTTCCTTATTTGGTCAAAAAATATTTTTCGTCAAAAACCATGTTTTATAAAAATATTTTCCAAAATGTTTTGACCATTTTCCAAATTAATTATTAAATACATTTTACCCCATTTTGGAATTTTTTAAAAATATTTTGAAAGGAATATTCATGTCCTTTTATAAATAATGAATGATTGGATTTTATTGAAAATGTGAATAGAATTATTATTTTAACGTATAAATCTTGAATTTTTTTTCATTATCATGTAAATTATTTTCTTTTAAGATTAATTTATTATCGTTCAAGATTATTTTCAAAGAAATATATTTTCAGAATTTTTTATGACGTTTTTGTTTTTCAAAGATAATTTTAGTTAAATGTTATTTTCCATAAGAAATATTCCAAGAGTTATTTTAAAAAATATATGCATCTAAAATGGTATTATTTGATGTAACTTATGATTTGAATGGGGATATGAACCAAATATACAATTATTATTCTCTTTCTGAATGGTTTATCATGAAAAAATATTTATGAAAACTATTTCACTTCTATGAGTTATGACATGATAAAATTATTATGAAACCCACATATTTTTCCATGGTTTATGATATGATGAAATAATGAAATTATTACAAAACATCTCTATTTACAAAAGTTATGATATGATGAAATATTTATTAAAACCATTTCATTTTATGGTTTATGGTACGATGAATGTTTAATGATACTTTTCCAAACATACATATGATTTTCATTATGTGATGGGTGGGACCTATATCTCTTTCTAATGAATTGGTAAAATATAGATAACTCCTGAGTAAATATGTTATATGTGGACCTAATTACATGTTCAAAATGTTTTTGATGAAACATATCACATTTTAAAAAATTTATTTGTGAACCTGATTTCTTGTTCACAATATTATGAGTGAACCATATTACATATTCATAGTGTTATGAATGGACCTGCATTTCATGTCCATAATGTTATGTGTGGACCTAGTATCATGTCAATAATTTAATGGGAGGGAGAAATTATATGTCCTTAACTCAATGAGTGAATATTTCACTATTTATACCTCTTCACAACGTTAAAAGATAATGTGTGTGACAAAAATATATCTATTATTCCCATTTTATGCACTAATGGATCATGTTATCTAATTACCTTGTGATACATATCCTATAAACCTCCAATCAAAACTCCACTAGTCAATATTATGATCTGTGATATGCAGGGTATGGTTTTCAAATGTTATGATCACATTATCATACCCTTATGTTCAATTTTTTTCTTCTGTATCACCATTGTTTACCCTTACTAAACATCTAAGCCCACCCTTTGTAATGTTTCCTTTCCCCATGATATTAATAATGTTTTTAAGTATGATATGTTTATGAAGAGCGATTAATGGGTAAATCTGTAAACAAATTAGAATATTTTTTACATAGTCTTCGTAGACATTAAACTATTATTTTCCTTAGGTGTGTGCTTGTGTATTTTAATCAATGTTCATATAAAATGATGTAACACCTATTTATGATAATCCTATGTCACTATAGTTAGTATAAATGGAAATTTTTAGTTAACCATTAAAAATTAAGATGATAAAACATTAGTAAAATCCCTAAGGATATGTCTAGGGATAAATCTAAGGCTTATTCTAAGGATGTTTTAAAGTATAAGAAAATGTACTAGAATTTTGTCACAGGATTGAGAAAGTGGTTTCAAATAAATTGAATTTTTGTCTGTATACTACAAGTGAATGTAGATCAGGAATAGAGGTTCTTTGGTGTAACAACTCTGAAAGGGTGTATCTGTATTTACTCAATCATAAACCGATGCCCAAAAATAGGCTATCACAGACACTTGGTTTGAAATTCCTAGGGGATATTCTTTGGAAATTCATATACTCTTTATGAACTATAATGAAGGATTTAAATATATTATGAATATAAATGACCTTATATAAACCTAAGGTGTCATATAATAAAAAGAAGGTGTCCTGATTTAGACATTCAATATGTTATTTTTTACATGATCATTTTTCCACTATGATTAGTGTTTCTCACACTATACTTTTTGGTTTTAGTAAATGGTAGGAACCTAAAGTAACTGGGTTAAACATTAATGTGATGATAAATTTACTAATTAATATCCAAATGGGATGATGATTGGAGTAATGTATATTGTGATTATTCATAATCAGTTGTCATGGAACATGATTAACAATTTTCACAATAACTATCTCACTAACTCACCAAATAGGAGAATCAAATAGTTCACTGAGATTTGGGGTAGTGGAGACTATAGAGGAATGAAGATTCAGGTTCCTATATGTCTAGAATTTTGGAATAATCAATTAAGGGAATTTCGTATAGGGATGATAATATGTTTTGTGTGAGGAAAAGATGGACACAAATCAAGTTACTAAAAAAGGAAAATGAAATGTTTTCTTAGATCAATGGATGATAATAATGGTCTCTCTAATGTTTCATTGATTTTTGAATGTTTTAAATGTGGAAATTTTAGTCATTATGGAAATCTATGTACCATTCGAAACACTCACAATGACAATCAACAAGGTTGTATAAGAAATGGTTTTTTAGGATGAAGCAAATATATATGACATAGTAAAGGAAAGAGGTATTATGGAATAAGATGATGAAGCCTAGTAAATGATTTGAGAGGGAATTTTAATTATTGAAGTATTTATGTATTATAATTCAAGGTTTATGTTATATCAATCATGAAACAATTATGATTGTTAAATACATTTTTTCATTAAGTATTAAAAATATATATTAAATGGTAGTGAGGGAATAGATATGTGATTTAATATAAAGGTTATATTTTTATTAAGGTAAGATAACCATTAATATGTTCTATATGTTGAGATAATTTTGTTGGGATAAATATATGATGGATATGAATAAGTAAATTCGGTAATTCTGATTACCTTGGAACTAATTAAGGAATTACTGACAAAAATAGTTTATGCTATCATTGATGGAGTTTAAACCATTTTTTGATTTAAGTAATGTATAAAATAATCTTTTTTTATATAACTAATGAGTAATGATGTATGTTTTCAAAAAGGTTATATTGTAATTCAGGTTATTAACATGTTTCAAGAGAATAACTAATGTAGTTATGTGACAAATCAAGATCTAAATTATGATATATGTGGGATTATTTTTATGCTTATTTTCATAAATTTAGTGACCTTATTTTTAAATTTTTAATTTAGGATGTTTTATAATTTTAAAAATTAATGTAATGGTTTAAGTTGAGAATTGGATGAGGTTTTAATGAATAACTTGTTATAAAACCATGTTAATAATTATCCATATTGTATAACTAAAGATAAATTTATTACTAGCGATAGAAGGAATGGATTATCATTATATTATTGATGTTGTGATCTATTAGTTCTTAAAGAATAAAAAATTCATCTTCATTTCTTAGAGTAATAGATGAAGTTTAAGTTGATCAAATCAAAAACAAAGGATGAAATCTCCCTTATGATAGAAAGGAAAGCTAAGCCATAGGTATATCAAACCCTTTGAAAATTATGATCATATTGGGAAGATAGATTATTTCATAGAACTTACCAATAAACTCTCTCAGGTTCATGATGTTTTACATTTATCTCTAATGAGGAAATACATACTCAATCTATCATATGTGATGAACTCACAGTTCATACCACCAGGGCATAATCTTTCTTATTAAGAACAAATGGTTGAGACTATGGATCAAAGAGAGAAAGTGCTATGAAAAAATTCCACTCTCCTGGTCAATGTTTTGAGGTGAAACCACTAGCATAAGGATGATGCCTGGAAACCTTAGGATGTAATGAGGTATATGTATACTTTGTTGTTGGTTCTAATGTGATGTATTTTGAGGGTGAAATTCATTTTAATGGTGGTAGAATGTAACACTTTGAGATTTTGTTAAAATATACATTTTCAAATAAATTTAATTTTATTAATGTTTTTTTACATGAAATACTATGTTTAGATGGTATTGTATAAAATAATGAGTTTATCTTGTATTACACATAATAATGAGTGTAAATTGTATTAGAGTTAGTTCCCTATGACCAAATTTTGTGTAATTTATGATAACATGTATTCATAGTTTTTAATATTAATAAGCTTATTATAAAATCATTATTGTTCTTATGTATAACATATTATGTGATAATGTCCCAAGAGTAGTTGTCGCACTAAAAGGTCACAGTAGTTACCTGCTAGGATGAGAACTCAAAATCGAAAAGAAACTATTCTTAAATATATATTCTATAGTCAGATGATATCATTTGATGGAAACAAATGATACATGCTATCATGGATGGATACTCATAGGGGTTATTGGAAACTCTTCATAGTATACTCCCTTAGAAATATCCAGTGTAGGATATTATTAGAACAAGACCCACCAGTAGGAAATCCAAATTTATATGTTTAACTGAATGTTCCAATATGCAGACTTATGTATTGTTCCATATACTATAATATTATTACTAATGAGTATTATGAATCACATAATTTGATGCATTGACATAAATCATGATGAAGGATGTTTGTAGTGAGGTAGGATACATTGGATTTACCATGAGTAACATTAAATTATGGAATAATATGATAAAGGATTTGTCCCTTATATTCTTTAATAGAAGATAATTTTACATGCCCTATGATGGTAATGATATATCCTAAATAAATCCATGGAAATGGTGTTCTATTGGAAATTTCAATATTTGGGAAGTCAAAGAAAGACACGTCGAGCATATAGGTTGATTGCATGAGCATGTAACCTACTTAATTATAGATATAAAGATGAAGGGATTGTATTTTACAATAAGTGTATATATTAGGTATTATTTCATTTATAATTAACTTATTCTTCTATGGGTTCCTTGACATATTGCTAGATGTTATCCTTGGACTTTTGGACTGCTTCGCCTAATGCCTTTGAGAAAGGGGCCTAGAGGGTCACAAACTAAGTGTTTCCAAAATCATAATCAAATAATTATATAATTATTTATTATTTAACAAGTTGAATATAATTCACAAATGAGGATCAATAATTACTCATGTTTTCTTAATCACATTTATTCCATCACAAGTTACTCGAGAGAAGATAATGTGAGAAAAATATTTAATAAATATTTATTTTTTTATTTAGTGAATATAATATTTATTTATTTATTGAGAAAAAATATAGTTATATATATTTAATAAATAAATTGTTATTATTTATGCCCTGATAAATATTTTTGACGAATGAAATATTGAGTTTAATGGTCTCACGAGAAATAATAAATATTTATTATTATTTGATTAAATAATATTTAATTTAATTCGATAGTTAGGAACATGTCAATAAATATTATTATTATTATTATTACTATTTTTTGACCTAGTGTTATGCATGTATTAAATAAATAATAAATGGCAGTTGTTCAATTATTTTATTTTAACTGTAGTAGTATATAAATACAATGATATTATTTTCTAATAAATACAATTCATTTTTTTCATTATGCAGAATGGATTTAGAGAATCCTTTCAAGGCCTAGAGAGATCCCGTATACAAGAATTATCCCAATAACAGAAAGTGATCTTCCCCACCTCCCATTCTCATGTAAAGAGATATTATAGAGAACGCTTTGTAAGTGGTTCCTGAGGTAACCAAGGGAGGACGACACATGCGATTGGATCTACCATGCTAGTACCCATAGATTCCTATGGCAACATTCAGAGATTTGTGAAAAATTCATGGATTGCTGTTATATGGATTCTTCTCTTTATTTCCATAACATAATGATGGTACAATGTAGATCTATTTTTAGATCCATCAATGAAGAAAGAATTCCATCAAAGTAATTATTTAATCAATTAAATTGTTTATAAATAATATTTGATGATCAAATTTTTGGTTCTGGTGTTCTATCCATTTTCTATAATCTTTGATTCAATTCTATAGATCATTATGTTTATCTTTGTGAAAATATTATATTGATCATCGATCATGGAAAATAGAAAACTTGGGCTTGACCTATCACATTCTTAGGATATACCAAGAGCTGATAAGTGTCATTAGAGAGGTGACATAATTATTTATAATTATTTGAGGATAATTTAATGATTTTAGAATATTTTTTATTTTGTTTTCAATTAATGTTTAGTCATTCTTTTAATCTTAATTTTGATATGTTCTTCTTGTTCCTTCATTTCTCGTAGATCTAATAAATATGATTAATTTTATGAATGAAATAAAATTGAAGAACTCATACAGAGGTACCAATAATTTTGGACATATAAAACAGGATTGAATTCCATGTGACCGAAGTTACACGTCATGTACTTGTGCTCAATGAATCTGGAATTATTTCAAAAATTATTTCAAACTATGTGCATTGATGAAACATTGTGTTTTTATTTCTTACACATCCTATTGATTGGTCCAGTGCATTCCACCATCAACTAGAGTACACACCATGTGTCCCAGATACATGAAATTTAGTCCCTTTTAGTGACAGAAAACCCATGTATTACCATACACGACCTCTCTAACAAGTGACCATATAAAAATGAGATCGCATGTCATGTGGTCGACAATACAACCACTGTGCTCAAATTTTATGAGACATACTTTTCACACTGAGTTCCAAGGCATGTGCCTTAGATACACAGTGAGAGATGTACATTTCGTCATGTTCAGTTGTACATACCATGTACTTATACCAAATTATGTATATTTCAAGTTTATTTAATATACTATGTAAACCTTATCGACATGTTCTTGCATGTGGTCATTATGTTGATAGGAAATTCAATGTGGTAGGTTTTAATATATATATATAAGTTTAGTTAATATATGTATAATGTTTAGATCTACATATCAGGTATGAGTTGTATTAATAGTTATTAATCTACATGCATTGAAGCATGACATGGGACCAAAAAATCATGTAATTTTTTTAATCATTAAGTTGATAGTATACATCATGAAAGTATGTGGTATGTAGTATATTCCATATGTCAGAAGAATAAATTGTATACAAGTATAATACATTTTGGGTAGATTTGATGGGTATTAACCATGTCACCTCCAAGGTAAATTTATGTATATAGCTAATTTTAAATAAATTATATTTAATTTGATTAAAATTATAATGGATGAGAATACTGAGGAAATTCATACGATAATTAAGATAAAAGGATTGATTAATTAAATATAATAATTAATTTATTTGATCACGATTTATCTTAACTAAGAACGATTATGTATTGAATGCTAGATTTATTAAATTCATAATTTGTTATATGCATGGGGATGATCATGAGAATAGACCAGCCCTTTTTATGTGATTTTTTTCGTTAAATTTATTATTAAATTAACTTATTGGATTTCATGCCTTATCTCCTGTTATTATATAAGGGCCAATGTGCCCATGGTTTCTTTTATGTAGAACTTTTCTCCCTTGCCAGTGTGTGAGTAAAAGCATATTTAATGGATAGAGCTCCCAAGATTGTGGAGGTGATTCAAGTACGGAGTTGAGGTGAAACCAATCCAAGATAGATACACAGTTGGATAGGTAGAAATATGTAACATTAACCTTAATTAGTTCAAGGGGTTTTCCCCTAGATCAATGGCTACTTTATTAACCTATATATAAACTAACCATTAGAAAAATCTCATGATCATACTGGTTTATTATTTTATTTCTATCATGTTTCATGGTTATTTCATTATGGATGTTTTTTTCCCATTCAAAAGAATTAATGAAATCATAGAGTATGCAATAAAGAAATAAAATAAATTGGATTATACATAAATATTATACAATAAAGTTTTATCAATTATGTAAATCCCATTAATATTAATAATAATATAATAAATATAATAATTGGAAATTGATTCTTAAAAGGATAAAATCCCTCAAATATATATGTTAAGTTAGTATAGCCTAGCACTACTTCAGTTAAAATTGAACCATAGTTTAGTGTTCATGACTAGCCAAAGTTGGGGTTCTTTCAATTGTTGGGGAATTCTAACTTGAATTGTTGGGTTTACTTAACATAGTTCACATCAAGGGTTGAAAGAAAAAGTTGGACTTTGTAAAAATGAAAGGCAAGTGTTGAGGAAATCCAATTGAAGGACTTCTAGATTGGGGAGTCCACTCAACAGATCAATAAACTACGAGTTAATGTAGTTGGAATTTGTAATTCCTACATAAAATCATTCAAGTTTCTTAAACAACCAATGTTTGGGTAATGAGATGGGGGACATGTGTCCCTGTCTCTAGAATATCCAAGAAAAAGTATATTCCCAATCCATAGCGAGGGCTATTGTGTTTTGATAAAATAGTTAGAGACTAATAAATTTATAATTTATTTATTTTTCTAAATTTTATTTGATAATGTACTAAATTTCTAGTCATCTTATTTATAGAAAAATAATTAATATTAATTCAAACATATCGTTGCAATCCATACTTGAGAAGGATAATTGTCTCACCGGAAAAAAATTCCAATAATAGAAAAAGGCCCTTATGTGTTATCCATATCCATGAAAGGAAATTGTATGTACTAGAAGAACATATTTCATGATGTCCTTGGTATTGAGGAAAATAATGAAGAGTTTTCACTCTATAAAAATCATATTAATGATTCCATAGATGTTTAATGTTTTATTCTCTCATCCATTTCCAATTATCTTTTGAAGCAATATATGGACATGGATGTATATAACATGATGTCTAACCTTTGTGATGTTTATCACGAGAAGATGATACAAGAGAGGTACAAGATATCCAATGATTTATTTATAACTAATCTTGGAGTGTCTATTCCAAATGTTCCTTATATAATAAAGATTATTAGCTATATTGAACACTTAGACATCTTAGGGATTAAATTCATGGATGAGTTTCATAGAGATATCATACTTTCATCACTATCGAACAACTTCTATATTTTTATTGTTAATTACAATATGATCAATAGTGAGAATATCCTTTCAAAACATCTTAATTTCATTATCTAAGTGGATAAAGACACGTGGAATGATAAACTCGCAGTTATTATGGTGAATAACAAAAGGAAGAAAAATTAAAATAGGCTCAAGACTCATAATAAGTCTAATGGTACCAATAATCCTCATTCCAAGAAGAGGAAGCGACAAAGGAAGGGAAAGAAAAATGAGTTATTATGTTTTTAATTTGTCAAACTAGGACACTGGAATTAAAACTCCACCCAGGATCAAGGGAAAGCTAACATTCTATTCCTTATCAACTATAATATTTAAATATTTATACATTGGGTATTAGATACATCTTTTGGTGATCACATTTATATCCAAATGCTGGATCCAATTAGATTCTGAAATATTTCTATAGGAGAGGTGGATCTACAAGTTTTCAATAGTGCAAGGATAGATTCTATATCCATTAGTAACTAAAACCTTTCATTACCAATGGGACTAATTTTGGTTTTAAAATATTGTTATTATATACCTACGGTTACCAAGAACATAATTTCTATATCATGCCTAGAAGGAAATGCGTTTATTTTCATGTTTGTAAATAAAATATGTTTCTTTAATAATGAAAACATATCATTTGGTATAGCAAATTTAAATAATGATTTTTATGTATTAAATTACTAAAACCAAGTATTGGAAATTGATAACAATTCATGTTCACATGACTCATAAATCATAGAGTATTGGCATCACTATCTTGGTCATGTAAATGAGAAGTGTTTGAAAAAGTATAGTAAAGATGGTCATTTAGACACATCTAATATAAAACCACTTGAATGATTTATTTACTGTTTAGAAGGAAAAATTAATAAACCACCATTTGGTGGACAAGGTGAAAGGTCCACAAAGCTTATTGGTTTGGTACACACTGATGTGCATGCTCCATTTCTAGTAGAAGATAGAGGTGGATATTCTTACTTTATAAATTTTATATATGAATTGATTATATATGGATATGTGTACATAACAAGGTATAAGTATGAGTCTATTTATAACACTTTTGCTGGGGTCTGCATCTGTTGGTGGAGGACGCGCTGATCTGTTGCCCTATATTCTCGCTTTCCAAAGGCAGGTGGGATCCATCTATTATTCAGGGAAGTTTTCTCCTTGATTGAAATGTGATGATAGGATTTTGGTCTCTCCTTATGTGGATTACTCCTTAGAACTCTCTACCAAGTCTGTATCTCCCTTAAATATTAAAACATTGTTCATGAAACTCTTCCCAGTGCAATCTCTATGTGTATGTCAGTTAACTATACTATTTCTATCTGGACATTCCAATGGGTCAGGTCAGGATATCAACCATTGATTGAGAGAGTAGTCACATTGTACATCGTTGTCGGGTCTAGACATTGGAACACTGATGTGTCTGGGTTTATTCCCCTTATAATATGGCATATCAAGGGCACAGAAGCCCGATGCATCCCACGTCATGTGTGGGGAATTATATTACATAGGCATGTCTCTGAGGTTTTCATCATCTTCCCATGCATAACATAGGGTATACCGCAAGTTTAACATATTTCATAGATATATCATACAGATTAGAACACTAATAAGAGTGGATCAGATGGATGCAACCCCATAAGGGAGCACATGGGAGTCCTATTAGATCGGTGGGTCAAAATGTCTAATGAAGACAGATACAAGGGTTCTTGGGTCCCTATAAAAGAAACACCAGGGTTTACTATTGTCCAGTATTGAACCTCAGGGAGGTTTCCTACATACCATGTCTCAAGAGATAGGGATCAAAACCCATGTAGTTTAAAGGGGTGATAAATCAAGGTGTGCTCAGAGGAAAATGACTCGGAGATGATGATGGGGCTTACACATGGATTGAAGTCCATCGCAAGAGGGATGATCTTGGGTGGATGACTATAGACCATGTAGGTCTTACATGTGGTTAGATGCCTAATTGCTGTAAGGTGAAGTGAGAAAGTGGATGACATGATCTCACCGAGATGTGGCAGCCCAGGTAAGAATCATGATGGATATGGATGGTTGAGATATTTTTTTGGAGAATGAGATGAAACAGACATGAGGACGATGGTGATGTTGGGCTTGAGCCTCAAAGAAACTTCATATGTATCCCTATAAAATGGAATCAATGTCCACATAGTTTGGTGGGGTGATGGGACACCTGAGGATGCAGCCCGTGAGAATGGACGCATGGATGGGACCAAGAGGAAATAGAACCTTCGAGTTGGGGTATGATCTTCCCAAAACATAGGGGGCTCGAGGGAGAGATCATGATGGGACATGAGTGATGGGCTTGAACCTTAGACATGCTTCCTACAAATCATAGTGACAGGGAATCGAAGTCCACATTGTTTGGGATGGGGTCATAGTATTGGGGTGTACACATAGGACAACGCCCCAACGATATACTCGAGCTTACACGTGGCTGGAATCCCAGGTTAGTCTGAAGTCCAAGGGGAGAACCAGATATGTAGGACCAACAAAGGGGACTAAAATGACATACCATCGATTATGGGCTACAATGGCTTACCACTGGTTGGGGGCTACAATGACTTACCACTGGTTGGGGTTACAATGGCTTACTGCTAGTTTCAGACTACAATGTCTTACCAATGGTTGGGGGATACAATGGTTTATCTCTAGTTGGGGATAAAATTACTTACTGTTGGTTGGGTTTGAATCTCAGGGAGGCTTCCTACATACCATGTCTAGGAGATAGAGATCAAAACCCATGTAGTTCAAAGGTTTATAGTTTAATGTATTTCTGGATGAAACAAGTGCATATAGTATAACATTATTAAGGATAGGGTGAACTAACATAAATTGGTTGGGATTGATGGGTGTTGGGCTTGAACCTAAGGGAGGCTTCCTACGTACCTCACTTGGATAGGGGCAAGGATCAAATTCCATGTAGTTTGGAATTGGGGATACAATTTAATGTGATGTGGGATGAAGGTAGAACGACATGAAGTGGTTGAGACCAATGCGTGTTGGGCTTGATCCTCAGAGAGTCTTCCTACATACCTTGCTTGAAAAGGTGAAATGATCAAAGTCCATGTAGTTCGGTATGGGGGATGTGAGGCTTACACTCTAGGGTGGCCCAAGAATAGTTCCTTGATCAATGCTTACTCTAAGCCCACATGAGTCATTCTCGGTGTGAGAAACAAGAGGCAGTAAAGACATAACAATCACACCACAAAAGGTTTGTATATAGGGAATGAAGTAGGGATTACATGTGGTTAGCGTGCTAGGGAGATGCAGATTGCGACTTACTCCAGGATGGAGGATCAAGGATATGGATATTGGGACTTACTCTAGGATGGAGGCCTGATGGAGACAAAGACCAGAGGGGGATAGATGGGGTAACAAGGGCCCTTGTGACCATCACTCCTCTATATTTTGTGCACATAGGAATAAAGGAGGAGCAAGGATTCTACACACTGCATGAAAGGCTAGGGACTTACACCATGATGGTTTCCCTTCTCCGTGGATAGATTTGGATCTGTTAAAGAGGATATTATTTCATGTGAAGAAGATCTCAATCCCATGGAGACAAGTGGGCATGGAGACTTTCCAAGGTGGGAACTCGTGTATATTAAAATGGGAGATGCTACAGTTTAACATAATTTACTAAGAACTATGGTGATTGGTAGTTTAATGACACACATCTTGGACGAGGTGGGTTCACTTCTCACACTTAGGACTTACTTAACTGATACCCACCCACCCTTGGGGAAGGGAAGGAATCTAAAATTCCATGGTGGGGTGATGTTATGGAGTGATCCATTTAAGGGATCACATTAGTGTGTCTATGAGAATAAGAAATAGCTGTTAACATGCTTATGCGAAGAAGATTCAGGCTAAGAAATGCAACATGAAGCACCACCCATGGGACCATGAAATTACGTCGTAAAAACCTGGATGGCCGTATGAGATAAGTGTTTGCAAATAAAATTTTTTCATAGGAAAAGACATTGTGAAGCACTGGTTCTTCACATAGTGGAAATACTCTACAAAGGGGTATGATTCTTGAAGTGGAGTGGCCTAGCCTAGGCATAGTGTATAAATGCATATGAAGGGTGCTTCACAATGTACAAAGGATTTTGCAGAGTAGGGATTCACAGATCATGGGTTCCATGCAAAGCATATCACTACGAAAAAATGTACTTTGCAAAACACAGTGACCTTTCCTTATCATGTGGTTCACATGTGTATGAAAGGTACTTCGCGAAGTATGAGTGCTCTATGAAGAATCACGTCCCCTTAAGGGTTTCTTCCTTCGCGATGGCCCGTGGGCACCACAAAGGGCATCCCTAATTGAAGAGGAGTTGTATTTGAGCTAAGGGAAAGGTACTTATCAATTCTCTAGTATGTTGAAGAGATAATTTTTCTCAATGTTTCATAGAGAAAAGGTTGATTCACGATTTGAAAGATGAGAAGGCGAAAGGTTGGGATATCAATTCTTTGGGTCTAAGGGAAGCCTGGTATTTATAGGTGAGGGGTGGCATGGAGCTCTGAAATCTCATTGCGATGCCACATGGTACTTTGTGTTTGGATGCATATTGCATCAAGTTTTTCTTAATCACAGAGTCGATCATCATCCCCTCCTCGGCACAGATACATCCTTAATTCCCTCTGCGGTGCTCGAAGAGGCTTCCAAAAAGTTCAAAGGGATTGCATAGGCAATCTGGTTCCTTCTATGGAACAAAGCTCCTTATCAACTGTGTTATAATCATAGAGCCTCCCAGCTCTTTTACTCTCTGGAAACTGTAAAGGGTGATTCGTCTTCACACCGGCCAAAGTGGTGAGGGGATCCATAAAGGATACGGTTCTCAATGGGCTCTATGATGGTGCTTCATGAGGAATCCCATTTTGCACTAGTTTCCTATTTACCTCCTATTCCTCCGCAAACATATTATGCCGACAACAATTCCCCCCCAGACTTGGAGATGAGGATAAAATGAGGGTCTAATTCTAGGGTTAAATTGCTAAACTTTTTAGGCCAATCACAAATCCATATCCTGAAGCAGGGTCATGATGCGAAGGGGCGACATGTAGGTTTAGAGTGCTGTGAAGTTAGCCACAGATAGGCACATCGTGAATCCTGGGGGTCGTCACCTATAATTAGGGGTGACTGGACCCTCTTTTGTCTTTTTTCATTTTCACATTCTTGTTCTTTGGATATTGATTCACAATGTTCCACATTCTCTACGACTACTCTTTGTGAATAGAGCCTTTCTTCTCTGTGGTGCATAGCGAGTCTCTAGACTCTGTGATTGTGTTCTTCGTGGATTGTGCCTACGAGGTTAGTGGTAGGGCTCTGTGACATGTCTCTATGACCGAGCTCTACGAACAAGCTCCGTGACTGAGCTCTGCGATCTAGAAAAAAAATTCAAAACTTCGATATGCAATGGATCACCAGGATTCTACTAGGGGGAATCCTTGTGAATGCTTCTCAGAGGGTAGAGATGGCTGATAATCTGGGCATTAGGGAGTGTGTACGGAGCCAATCAGACCAAAAATCTCTGGTGGCACTATTTTCATATAGTAAAATGAAGTATCCTTTGTGAAAGAGGATTCCCCAATACATCTTTGTCCTTAGAGATGATGTTCTCATTTCTGAAGTGAGTAGGGATGAGACGGCCTACTAGTTCATGAGTACGTCATGTCGGCCCCAGTGGTTGAGGGAGACCGACAGTCATACTTGGGAGAATTATACACTCTTCAATGTTGATTTCTTATATAAAAATGCATAAAAAATATATGGGAAGGTGTTGCAACCATATGTATCTCCCCCACAATACCATACCATTTTGAATGAGGCTTTGGGGAACCCAGAGAGGGGGTGGATCGATGAGTGGTTTTTGTGATAGGGAGGAAACTTCGTAGAATATCGGGCCTAGGCAGACTAGCTATGTGCCTCGTCTAGGGAGTTTAGAGCAGAGCTGAGGTGAGTGGGGCTATATGGGGTGGCCTTGGCCTCCAAATTCCACATCTACCGGCCCAAGAAGCTGATTCCAGAGTTACTGAGCAGGTGGTCTTCAATGTCCAAAAATTTCCATTTTTACCATGGGGTAGTTGGTATCAGCCTCTAGGACCTATACCAAATATCAGGTGTCCCAATACTGGGGGTGATGTATGATGTGTTCCTCCCCACCATGAATACATGGGTGGATTTAGATCAAATATCACCTCTGGAAAATGTATTGATGGACCCGGTGCCAAGGGAGGAAAATCAATCAGTGAGGGATGTACACTTTAAGTGATGGTTTAGTCAATTCCTAAATTCCCTTGCTAATGGAAAGTTTCTGGTGAGGTATCCAACCTTCTTGAAGGGGGTTAAACACAACATGGATCACTCATACTGGTGACTCTTGGATGAAATCCAGTTGAAGACATGTTGGTTCAGTATTAGCACTGAGCAACAGCCGGTGGTTAGGATGGATGTGTTCATTTCAGCACTCCTCAATGGCTGGATTCTACCAGTGAGGGACATGAACATGGGTGTCCATCCAAGAACATTTATCATGGTGTCCCTTTTGGAAATGGGGGATCAGGTCAATTTGGGGATCCAATGCTGGCTAAGATGTACAAAGTGTTGTGGCATATCAGCGATGGTAAGACGCCACATATGGTGTGTGGTCAATTCCATCTTTAGTATGGGTGGATAATGGCGTATATAGGGGAGACTATGAATACTCGAACCCCATTTCCCCTCCAAGATCATACTTTCAACCTGCCATTATGAACGTGGTGGGGAGTGTGTCAACCAATATGACCTCACCAATGGTGCTGAACTAGCTCTGGAAGGAGGATGAGTTTAACATCCACCCATTCTAACGGCCAATATGTGTTTTCACTGATGATGGACAGGTAACAGAGGAGAATCAATCATAAATCTTCACCTTTTGGGGTGGAGTCCTGGTGGTGCAGGTTGACCACAAGCCTCTCTATGGGTCGTAAACCCCACACTATTTCACGAGATAGTTCTAGTGAATGCAGAGGCTCACCCACATCTCTACTTGGGAGTATTACATGAGAACCATTCATGTGGGATGTGGCAGATGTGGCTCATGTTAATATAGGAGGATGGGAAGATGCAGAATGAGCTACCTCCAATCATAGCCATCTATAGGCTGGTGAAGGAGTACACCAAGATTTTGGAGGCAGCCTACTTGGGAGAGATCCTGAAGCGGCAGACCAATCTTTCTAGTGATGGGGTTTCCCCTCAACCTTGAGGTTGGTGCCGGAAGGTGGCGAGGAAATCTCTTGGTGGTGGGCCTATAGTAGTGGAGATACCCACACCAACGAAGAGGTAAGAAGTAGTAGTGGACCCGACGGTCCTGGTGGAGAAGAGTCATCTGGAGGGGAGGCCACCCAATAGTTTCCATATGATATCCACCCAGGCTATGGGGAAGCAGCTACACCATATAGATATGCCCGAGGATGTTTTCTTCCTAGAGTCTTGGGACATATGGGACGTCAACAGGAAATTCCTTAACCATTCCCAGATGTCACACCATCTGAATCATCTTGGGAAGGATTTGGCGGGGATTGTTCACAGCAGTTATAGTTTATCAGTATCTCAAGTGGTTGGGGAGTAGTATATCACTGAGTTGGAGGATTTAGTGCACTCTTGGGGTGCTCTGTATCCAATGAAGGAGTGAGTGAAGGTGATGATCAATCAAAAGGCCCCTTTGCAGTTGTTGGCCTCCAAATTGACGTAACACATTCCTTTATCAAAATAATCGAAAGGGTCCTCCTAGGGGAAGAGTCGGTGGAGGGAGTCCTCTAGGATAGGGTGAGTTAGGAAATTCAGACCCAAAGTTGGAAGAGTTTTCATAGGCTTTTGAGGTAAAACCCAAAACCAATTTCCCTTAGTCCTTATCTAGGTCATTTAGGAATTCTCCACAAACATTTGACCTATGAAGGAGGGCCTCATATGCAAGACCCACTCCCATACAATAGTATATGCATATGAAGGAACTTTGGGATCTGTACCCCTGACAATGGTGATTACTGTGCTTAGCCAGATTGAAACACCCAAGGAGGTTCTCCTGGAGTATTTGGAATTACCAACCATATATGGAGGGATACACCTCAGGGATATAATGGAAACAACATAGGGGAGAGACCAACTATTTGACCTCTGTGAGTCTCCTTCCTAGAATTTATAACCCCATCCATTGAATCAAGTCAACTTACATCTATGTGTTTTTCACATGCAAAATTATTCAAATGGTGTGGGCTGCCTTGCTAAGGATGCATGGGGCTCCTGGAGCTGCCTTTCACAAGGGAACTCCAAAGGTCATGGAAGTTGATGGCAAAAATGACCAAGCCACAACACTCCTGATCACAGGCAGGACCGTCACCATTACCGAACCTGAAATCATTAAGGTGGAATCCGATGGCGGGGATCAATCAGATGACATGGGTCCTCTCCTACCCAACCAGACCCCAGATGAAGATCCTTCTGCTGAGTTTCTGGAGGAATTCCCCACATATGAACCTTCCGACCCCAAGGACTGGGATGAGACGAACACCGATGAAGAGGATAGTAAGGTTTTTTGTTGCCAGTCGTTGATGCAGATCAAGAGCTTCATTGGGGAGACCCCTCAAGAAAAATAGATAGACCAAATGGGGAAGATTAATTTCGAACTATAAAAAACATGTGCTAGAGGAGTGGATTCCCAACATCCTCATATGCTTATCCAAGACTTCATGGAGAAGAAGATTCAGGAGAATGATCGTGGCCTTGGTGTGTACTGGAAATGGAGGAAATCAGTGAACATCAAGAGGCTCCAGGAGGATGAAAAAGTGGTTTAGCAGTTTCTAGAATTGGGGAACGAGTATGATGCTTTCCTCAAAACAAAATCAGGGCTCATATTGTGCCTGATGGTATATCTGGAAGAGGCCGAAGAATAGACGAACACACCTCTAAGGAGATTTCTATAATCTGAGATGATGAAGAGCGGGCCCAGATCGAGGTTGGAGAACTATGTCCCATCACCATTGATGAGGAGTGGGTGATTAGTAGGTGACAACGGATCCTGGATGCCACCAGCCAGAGAGTGGTGAAGCTGGAACGCTCTATTGAAGAGGTCAACCCATCTATGGGAGGTGCTAATCCTTGGGTGTTGTAGTAACTGTAAACTCAAAAACATTCTTTCATTCTTTTATTGTTTATGTTGGTTGTGTGCATGAGTTCAATTATTTGTCTTTGGTCTACTGCATTACCATCATATTCATGAAATATCTAGTGATTAATCCCTAAGCTCATGTGGGCCATGCTCAATGTGAGAAATAAGGGATTATTGCATCGTCATTCCATTCGAATATGAGAGTTCCCACCAGGATTTGGGCATATGGGGTCTAAACAACTGATCCATATTTTCAGTAGGTATGTGGGAGGCCTGACTTGAGAAGGGATTTCACAGAATAGTCAAATATATGTTTTCCCAATGTGCTCTAGTGCATGAGTGGGGTAACGTTAGGGGTGTTAGAATCAATCCAAACAGAGGGGAGTGAAAATTATGAATCACAACACCCAATATTTAGAACACTATAGGGGTGGAATGACAATGAAGAATAATAGTTTACCATGTTCAAAATACAGTATCCATATTGTGTTAGCCTGAAATAGAGATAAAAAATGATGGTCGGCCGCTGACCTTGTTTGAAACATGGGGCCTAACTCGGTATGTCATCTGTTAGTATTCTGGATCGTTAGCCTAGGATAGTAGGCAAGCCATAGGCCAAGCATCCGTATTGTTAGGGGGTTCCTTCAGGTATGAAAGAGGATGAGGATAAAAAAAGGGCATGAAAAGAATTGAGTTTGGAGTGATGGGTTGTTAAAATAGAGTCCATCACTTTTGAAATTATGACATTGTGGTGGAAACACATTAGATGGGAGCACCAGTCTGATCAATGATCATACCTACTTCCAGACAGGACCTCTCTGGTGAGGACCTATAATGAATTGTATATTTACATCATACAGATGATAATGACGAATGGAATAGTTTAACATCATGTGACTAGGACTTTGCACATGGTTTTAAGGTTATACTGCCTAGAACGAGGATAAAAGTTTAAATTCATGTTTCATGAACAGTAGGTTCCTAGTGTATAGTCATAGATACTGGACTGTAATAGAGGCTGAGAGGCCAGAAGGGTTATTGAACTTGGGGATGGGCCTAAGGTGAAATGCTCAAATGTCGGTACGTATACTATAAGGATGATATTCAAGCCAAATGCAGTTTTTAAGCACAACAGAGCCAAAGACCAATACTGGTAGAGGAAATCCTCTCTGGTGATATAGCTGACACATCCCATAGTTATCATGGGGCATCCAGAACTAGTTCTGGATAAAACCATAGTTTAAAGTCATGCATTGAGGACATGGTTACATAGAAAAGAAACACGCGGTGCGGTAAATATCCGGATGAGAATGAGGAAATAATTAGTCCACGCCACACCATGTCTTCCCGATGGTATTTTTTGGTCCCTAGACCAGAGCTGTCCTGACTTGGTGCTAGACCCAAAGAAAAGTATTTATGTGTTCATACATACCCCATTAACATGGGAATGAATCCATATGTAGTTCTGGGATTACAGTTTAATGTCATGAAGGAAAAAAAGGCATGTGTGGCATATTTGTGCTAGTACACATTCCACCAGTACCACTAAACCCACATGAGTCGTGCTCGGTGTGGGAAATAAGGGGTAGTGATGGGATTTTCCTGGTACAAGGAGGGATGAATCAAGATCAATGGAACTCTAGGTGAATGACACCCCATTATTATAGATCTTCCTACTAAATGCACATAAATGTGTGATGGGGTAAAATTGAGTGTGTTGGAATTCCCCCTAAACAAAAGGGAATAGAATGATGTGAATTATGATGCTAGAGATCTGTATCACAATGATAGTGGTGTGACGATAGAGGATAACTGTTGACCATGTTCGAAACACAGTATCTGTTTCACGTTAGCCCAGAATGGGGACGAGAAGATGGGGGTTGACCACTGGCCATGTTCAAAACATAGGACATGTCGCAAATGCCATCTGGGGTCTTTAGGGGTGTTGGCCCAAGAAGGTAGGTTAGCCAATGTTTCTTGAGACTAGGTCATAAAGCAGGTCCCTTCATAAGTGGAAGAGGATGGTGATCCAAATAAAGGGTTCATGAATCATGGGCGTAAAAAGTGGTGATGTTTTGTAAGAATTCCATACTTTGGGCTATTTTCCACGATGAATTTGAGTATTCCAATGAGATGTGTTAGGTAGAGGAATTTAAATCCCTTTCCAAGGACAAGGGTCCTAGGGTCGCATGATCCTAGCTTAAGGTTGTAGAGTGGACCATTAAGGGGGACCTTGTTTAATGGAATGTGTATAGGGTGGTGAAGTATCCAAACCCAATGCATTGTTCCCATAGGGAGATCTTAGTTTAAGGTGGTGGAACTCAGACCAATTTGGGAAGAGACATTTGTGGAACTCAAACCAGGTTGGGAAGAGACAAGAAAGAAACATGGTGCCATTGTTTCAAAACCTAACTTAAATGAGAACCCAAGAGCTACGCATCACACCAAAAGCTCCCAAAAATAGTTCGGGTAAAGGTGATTAAAAAGGGTTATGATTTAAGATTCCTGGGACTGGACCCACAGAAGGATTGTATGGGCATTCCTATGTATCCCATGAGGATGGGAATCATGCCAAACATAGTTTTGGAAAATTCCGTGCAATTTAGTGTCCTGAGACAACGATGGTTGGATCTTAGTTTTATTGTCTTAGAGAACAGACTATCAATGGAAAAGATGGAGGGAGATACATAGTGATGAAATTATAAAACTTGACGTGAACAAGGACATAGATTCCATATCGCACCTTGTGCTCCCCGGGGAGGTTTTAGGACAAGGGACCGAAAATGAAAGTTGGTTTGGGCCTGAGGCAAAGTGCATTGGAGTTAATACATACCCCAATTATAATTGGGATCAATCCGTACATAGTTCTATAGGTGGAATGGAAGGGTACCAACCCCAAGGATAATACTATCGTGCGTGTCTGGCCCACACACCAAAAGAAGCAGCATTTTATAGATCATTTTGTTCTTTAGGATGAATGTGAGTTTTTCCTATGAAGCAATAAACCTAGGATAGAGAATCCAAGTATCTCTACATTAATAAATCCATACTAAATCCTTGAAAAATGGCATGGTGGATGAATGATACCCAACATGATTTCCCCTTGAGTGAGGACATCACAATACAATTTCGTTTTTCTTCGTGCGTCCAGGATGATAATGTCATAGTTTAGGGCCGTATGATAGGATAAACCCATGAATTTTAATTTTGTTCATTAAATACGCAATAGTTTAAAGTTATGTGGCACAAGACAACATATTTTAAAGTCATATGGATTGGATGAATATAGAAGAAATGCGGTTTTAGAGGGGAATGTGCTTGACGTGATAAAGAATACCCGACATGAATGAGGACGAGGTACACACCACACTAAGCACAATTCTTTGGAAGAAACCTCAAGCCAAGGGGCCAAAAAAGGTCATAGAATATGGGGCCAAACCCAAGGACAAAACTTCTAGGTGTTATAACGTATCCCATGAGGATGGGAATCAATACATACATAGTTCTAAGATTGAAGTTTAACGTCATGTGGGATAAGGGGAAGGAGAGACTAACTCCTAAAAGGGGAGTATGTGGTGTGGCTATTGCACAAATGATGTGAATGAGGACATAATACCCCACACGCCAAACCATGAAATCATATGAATGTTCGGGCCAAAATGATGAATAGAAGAGATAATTAGAGGAACCTGAGCTAGACCCGAAGATAAGATGCCCGAGCTTTCCTACGTATCCAATAAGGATGGGAATCAAGGCATATGTAGTTCTTGAAAATGTTGTGCAGTGTTTCTTCATGCGGAAAGGGTGAGGGCATATCTTAGTTTAAGGTTGTAGGGATAACACCATTAGAAGTGAGACTCTTCAAAATGGGCACAAAGCTTGATGAAATCACAAAGCCCACGTGAGCTGAGTTCGAAGTGGGAAACAAGGGAGCAGAAGGTTGTTGCAACACATGGAATACCGGAAATGGGAAAATGGTGCGGAGCCTCGAATGCCACCTCACCATGTCCTTGTCCTCTTAATGTGAAAACATCCACTAAGGTATAACAACAAGAGTGTAAAAATTACACTTGGACATGATGGAGTGGAAAAGGATTTGAATCATGCAACCAATATTTAGGTATTAATGAGGGTGGCGTAATGATGGTGGATAACTATTGACCATGTTCAAAACACAAAATTCATATCATGTGACCTGAAATGGGAAAAAAATGAGCGTCGACCACTGACCATATTTTCAACGTGAAACTTATATCAATTTTTTGTTTGAAATTATTTGGGACGTTGGACCACGACGGTAGGAGAGCACTGGGGCCTAGAAACCATGTTGTTTGGGGGTCCTTTCAAATGTGAAAGATGATGAAATCCCAAATTAAGGGGAACATGAAGCATGAAAATGGGTGATAACATGTCTATATAGAATCCAACACTCTACATCCCGAACCAGAGTGCTCCAAGGCACATTGGTGAACTACCAAAGAGGGTCAAGGGGCCCAATTCAAGAGTAGACAACTGGAATAGATGAGAGGAGAAAAGGGGGAGGAAGAGCTCTCAATAGGGAATGGTATGTGGAGTAGTTGTTACAAACCTGACATGAATGATTACATAAGCCTATAACACACCACACAAACCCCTCCTGATGGACTCAGGACAAGGGACCAGAGAGATGATGAGGATTCTAAAATACAATGAAGGACCCAAAGAAAAAATGTTTGGGTGTTTCTAAGTATCCCATGAGGATGGTAATCATGCCACACATAGTTCTGGAGATGCCATGTATTTTATCGTCATGTGGTAAGGATGAAGATAGGAGGTGGGATCTTGATGAGTAATGTGTATGGTGTGGAGAATAACTGGACGTGAATGATGGAATAACCCCACATACACCAAACCATTCATAATTCCCAGAGAGAACATGGTCCAAGAGGATGAGATAAAGAATAAATGAAACTAGGATGGACCTAAAGACAAAATGTTTGGGTTTTACTATGTATCCAATGAGTATGGGAATCAATCCAAACGTAGTTCTAGGATATGTAGAACAATTTAACCCCATGCATCAAGGATGATAATTGGAGGGGTGTCTCAAGGGAATGTATGAGGCGTGGAAAAAATAGCCTGATGTGAATGAGGACCTAGAGTCCACACCACATCGCACAATCCAAATTGAGAATGTGGGCCCAGGGGGGAGTTCGAGGGGCCTGAGGCTGGGTCACAGACAGAAAGTCTCACCCATCCTATAGTTTATCGATATGCTGGATTAGTGTTTATTGGTCTTACATCCCTCAATGATGGACAAATTACGTAGTTTAACACTGTGTAATGAGGCCCATGGTTGTATTAGTTTAAGGTCATAGAGCTCAGAGCATGATCTAGTGAACCTTTATGGGGGTATTGCATTACCAAATCCCTTAAGCCCACTTGAGAAATGCTCGATGTGGGAAACAGGGAATGAGACCATGTTCACTCCAGCATATAAGGGAATGAAAATAAAAGAAAGGGTTTCAACGGGATCGATCCCACCCAGACCAACATCCCTGCTCAAGGAATGCTGACATTTTAGGGGGAATCATGACAAAATGGATCATTGCATCTAATATTTAGGATATATAGGGGTGATAACGATGGAGGATAACTATTTATCATGTTCAAAATATAGAATCCATATCGTGTGACCCAGAATGGGAACAAAAAATGAGGGTCGACCACTGAACATATTCGCAATGCAGGACTTGTGTCAAATTTTCCTTCAATATCCTCCGGGATGTTGGTCCGAAATGGTAGGTGAGGCATAAGGCTAAGAATCCATTCTATTTGGGGGTCCATTCAGATGAAAATGCTAATGGAGAACCAAATAAAGGGGATGCATGAAACTTGAACATTCCCATGGTCTGTCATCATTATGGAATGGGCGAAAGAGGAAGAGATCTCCAAGGAGGGGGATACATGTTGTTTTCATGATAAACCTGATGTGAATGAAAGAAAATAAATCTTACACCACACCATGTGTTTTGAGAAGCATCTGGGATAAGGGGGTGGACCCAAGGTGATATATTGCAGTTCAGGGCTGGGCTTATGGATAAAATGTATGGGAATTACTACATATCCCAAGAGGATGGGAATCAAGCCATACATAGTTTTGATGACATGGAGTTTAACATCATGCGGTAAGGATGTGAGAGGCTAGAATAACGGGAGGAACACATGGTGCGATTATTAAAAACCCATCATAGATGAGGCCAAAGATGTCTAGAAAACACTGTGTGGGATCCTTTGAGGGAACTACACCCAAGGGGCAGTCAAAGAGAAGGATTTAGGGGCTGGACTCTAAGACAAAGCATTTGAGTATTCCTATGTCTCCCATGTGGATGGTAATCAAGATGTACATACTTATTGAGATGTTGTGCAGTTTTTCTTCATGTGGAAAATACGTAGGGATATCTTTGTTTAATTTCATAGATCTTGAAGCATTTTTCATTTTATCGTCACGAGGGATGGGTGATGGGTAGTTTTACATCCTTCTGCCAGGACATATCATGAATTTTAACATCATGTGGTGAAGACAAAACAATTTAAGGTCATGTGGGACTATATATAGTTTAATTTCATACGGGACGACATAAAATTTAGTTTCAGGCGGGGGAAGGTTCCATGTAGTTTTACATCCTTCAGCTCGGATGAATCATTCATTTTAATGTCATGCAGTAAAGACATCACAGTTTATGGTCATGTAAGACCATATATAGTTTAATTTCATTCCAGATGACATACATTTTAATGTTATTCATGATTTGTGGCGAGTAGTTTTATGTTCTTCACCTCGGATGAATAATGCATTTTAATGTCATGTGGTAAATATGTCACAGTTTATGGTCATGTAGGACTTGTTTACTTAGGAAAAGTATTGCTTGAGGAATTTGGAATTTGTGGGAGGAGTTATATGCTCACCATCAATGGTAAATAGGAAGAATGAACCATTAGGATAAACCTTGTGAATGATGTATGGTACTTCCCATTTGGGCTCCAATTTGGGTGGTTTACTAACAGGTATCATTGGAGTTCTCAGAGCCAACACCATGTCACCATGCAAGAAATAGTGGAGGGGAACATTCTTTTTTAAAACTCCGGTTATCTTGTTCTGATGCCTTTACAAAATGTGCAGGGAAACAATCCTATTCTCATGGAGCACTTCTAGTTCAGCGTCACAGATTTTGGATACATTATCTATTTTCTATTGATCTTAGATAGTTGTACGCAATGAAGGAAGTAGAATCTCGATGGGAAAGACCACCTTTGTTCCATAAACCAGGGAATATGAGGTCACATGATTGGAATTGTGGGTCATCATCTGATAATCCCAAAGAGCGTTGCGGAGTTTATTTGGATAACTCTACTTGTTCTGACCAACCATCTTCTGCAAAATTTTAGAGAGGGTTTTGTTGAATGCATATATCTTCACATTTTCTTTCACATGATAGTAGTAGGTATGGTTAGAATAGTTGTTGTACATGGAAAACACTTCTTTATTTATGATGAATGGAATTTGGTGTTGTTATTGATGAGGATGGTGCGAGGGACTCTGAACCAATAGGTGATATTAGAGATCACAAATACAATGATAGAATGGGACATGACCTCCTTGAGTGGAACTAAATCTTCCCACTTGGAAAAGAAACTCATAGCGGCTAGGATGAACCCATACTGGAAAGTTGTAACTAGTGGATATGGTCCCACAACATCGAGTCATAAGACATTGAAGGGCCAAGAGTACTTGGTACTATGGAGAGGCTCTAGTGGTCGATGCAAAAAAATTAGAATGGATTTGGCTTGCATGGAACCTATTGGAAAACGTGATACAATCACAGATCATGGAGGGCCAAAAATACACCAACATCCAGATCTGGTGAGATAGTTTTAGCCCAATATGATGAGCCCTGTAGGAACCGACATGAACCTCTTGCATGACTTGAGAGATCTCAACTCTCTGAATGCAATGGATAAGAACCCCCTTAAACCGACATCTGTAATGGATCTACTCAAGACCGGGACCACTCTAGAGGGTAAACATTAATGCACAACATCCAATTCACTCACACTCAGCATGATCTTCTAGGAGATTTTTGTAACACTCTAAGCCCAGTTACCCAAAGTCGGTGTGTTATTACATAACATTAGTATGATACAAGGAATCATGTTTTGAAAGACCGATCAATTTAGTATTATTGGAAACAAGATACATACATAAGTTCAAAATTAAAACTTGAAAAGAAATACAACACTAATTTGTTCCATTAGAAACATCTAAGACTCTTAGATTATGACTGCAAGTCACTCATGACTAACTTCTTCATATCCTGGGAAAATGAAACATAAGAAAGGGGTGAGCTCAAACGCTTAGTAAGGGTAAGAAATATAGTATAAGATAAAATAATCATTAGGCATGATGCATAATTAAAAATGCATGCCTTTACAAATAATAAACATGAACACTTTATGGAAGGAATATGAGATCAGTAAATAGTTCCATAATAAAACATAGTCATGGGTATTCTACTAATAGAATAACCACATGAACCCTCAATATTATTTTCATAATGAGGGAATGTATAATGCCAGACATTCTGAAACATCTTGTCAAGGCCCCAGACAAGACATCTAAAAATGATTTAGGCCTCGACCAAAACCATATATAAAATTGGGAATGGCCTCAGCCAATTCCACATCTAATTGTCTAATGAGACCTACTGATGCATTGAGGAGCTATAGTGGGATCCACCCATCACATACTAAGTCCAATACATTCATCATATGAAATTATTGAAACATAACATAAAAATTCATATTAAAACTAGCATACCAATTGTCAATACTTTAACCATAAACCAAGAATGATATAAAAATAAATCATCCACATTGAAACATATAAAAAAACCTTAAATAAAATTTGGAATATTTGTATCATAATAAATCAACTTCAAACAAGTGTAAAACTTATCAAAGGATGTTGACATAAATGAAATCAATACTATATGATAGAAATATCTCTTTCTATTTTGAAATAATTTAATAGTCACATAATTATAAAATAAAACATTTATTTTTAAAATATTCTTATAATATTTTATGTGAAGCTTCAATGATGTTATAACGGCAGAAAATATCCACACCCACCGTATACGTTAAAAAAACATTCTTACCTTAATTTTTTCGAAAAGGCCATAAAGTACCTTGTTTGGAAAATGACGGAAAGGTTCCTTTCAAAAAATATAAGGTTAAATAAGGTTATAAATGAATTTAATACATAGTCTAGAAAATATAAAAAATGTTTTGAAATATATTTTTAAGAAAACACATATTTGGATGATAAAGAGGTCCTAGTAGATATGTAAAAACAACCTCACATAATAAAGAGATTGTGAAATTAACCCTTAACTTGTACTTTTTCCTAGTCAATGGTATGCTAACCTCCTGTATAATATTTAAATCATTGTTATTAAATTATACAAGAACTATATACATAAATATGATATCATATATGATATTCTAATATTGCTTTGTTAATAATATTTTAGTAGTATCATCTTTTTGGGTGTTAGCTGACTCATTTTCATTTATATGATTGGTTATGTAAGCCATGATTTTTATGGATATGATGTATTTGATTCATATCCAGAATTATATTAAGTTCTTAAACATTATTTTTAATCGTCAAATGAAAATTATTCATGAATGGTTATGATGGGGAAATGAATCTCACCACGTTCGTGGAGACGGTAATTCGTACGTACTCATGAGCGACAATATCATTGATAGAGAAATCATATGTAATTGGATGGTATATAATATATAAAGAATAAATAACATGTTATATATATTATTTAAATAAATTATACTCATTATTATACCCATACAAATAATGAAGTGTTTGAATAACAAACTACATCACGACGTGGAGATGGTAAGCTGTACGTACGCACATATGGTGACTTTGTCATTTATAAGATGAATAGAATAATGAATATGGTTGTACTATTTTTATAATAACATCAATGTATATATAAGATACTAGATTTATTATTTTAGAATTGAAATAACAAAGAAATAGGAAGTTAAAGAAGACAAGAACTGGAAAGAGGTGGTGAAATATTTACTTCTTCGGGATCTTCTTTTTGATTTGATCAAAAGGGAACCTTAGGCTGGATTTATGACAAAAGGAAGGCCTCTAGGATTAATGGAGGAAAGTTGGGAGGATATTTGGGCAGGGTTTGGCTGATCCAAAACGCTTTGGAGGTGTAAAATTAAAAGAAGAGGAAGTACCCTTTTATAAGAGAGGTGAGGGTCACTTTAGGATAATCTTGAAATATTATTTTATAATAAAATAATTTTCGGTTTAAAATGGATCCAAAATGAATTATTTAGAGGCTAAGGTGGGGATGGGTCGAAAACATCTCAACCAATAGGTTTTAGATAGGTTTAAGTCATCAGATTAACCTCATCATTTAGATTTAACTCTTAGTTAAATAGTTTTACATTTACCATGTCTCTTTATATTTTTATATTATATGGTTAATAAAAATACTATAAAAAGTCAATAGAACCCCATGTGGTTCATTATTAATATATATAACCTCATCTAAGTCCATTGGCAAAACCTTAAAGTTTTAGGAATATTATATCAATTAATAATATAGCTTTGGTTTTAAAAACTCAATTATGTCAATTTTGACCCTATTTAGTATTTGATTTTTTTGAATGCTATAAATACTTTATTACATAGAATAAAATTTATTTAACCAAACCTAACATTTCATGTTAACCTAAAAAATTAGTTTAATTTATCATAAGTCTCAATTTACATTTATTTGGATATTTATAATATCAATTATTTTAATATTTCATTATTAAGGTAATTACAACATCATCATTGTGTCATATATCAATTACATTATTTAATGTATAAAAAGTATAAATAAAATAACATTATGTAGATTTTTTAGATTTTTAATTAATATTTATAGTCGAAGAGATCAATAAAATAACCCCATATAATAATGTTTTACTAAAAGACACATGCTTTGTTATTTTAGTCCTTACTTTAGATTAATTAATGTAAAATGTCATTATCCCTCCCATGTGGCTCCATGGGGTCCCAAAATAGATGCAATGATGCCCATGGTCGGACATTTATCTACCAATAGGAATATGAAAAATGTTAGGGTAATTTAATATTATTATAATATTATTTTTACTCTTATTTATTGGATTTACCCTTTAACCATGGCAAATAAAATATTTACCGAAGTAATTATTCATAATGTATAAAAATAAAAGTTACCTATTTACACAATTTGGATCTACCGATTCAAAATATGGAATCCATTTTTCCAAATTCAAAACATAGAAGTGGGAGATATTAATTTAAAATTAATTCCCATTGTCAAAACAAAAAGCCTGTTTTTAAGAAATAATAACTATCAAAAGATCGACACTTGTTTGTGTTCAGTTTAAATGTGAAATTACACACAATGACCTAAATTATATTAAATGATAAAAATATAATATGATGATACTTTAAAATCACTGAAATGTATAATTTAAAACTCTAAATTATTTCTATTAAAAAAGTTTTTTTAATTAAAATTTAGTTCTATTCATAAAAAATTGAACGTTTTTAGAAAAGTACCAAAAATTCACCCTAAACTAATTTAGATATTCCGAATTCTAAAAAGAAGTCCATTTTGAATAATAAAATTTAAAAAATTTAAAAAAGTGGGTATTATAATTCATAACGGCTAGTTTGATTGGTCTCTTTGTGTTAGTATCTCAAAGTTGCATACAATGAAAGATATTGAATTATTCAAAGGGAAATGTACCATGGAAGATTGGGGTGATACATTCTTCCCTACTTCAAATAATTTCATCCTCTTAATTTCTAGAATACTACCACACAAAAGGATTCAGGTGGTTCTTCATCATAAGTTCCTCTGGTTCCCCCGTCGCCTCTTCCATCTTATGGTTTCTCCATATAAATTTTACAAGACGATTCTTCCAGTTTCTCAACACATATTCTCTAGAGTCAAGAATCTTGACAGGATCTTCACAATAAGAAAAATAAGGTTCCTATTTAATTTCCTCATAGGTGAGTACATGCGTTGGGCCAGGCATGTATTTTCTGAACAGTGATGTGTGGAACACGTCGTGAACTTTGGGGAGACTTGGTCGAATTTCCAAACGGTAAGCTACAAACCCAATTCATTCAAAAATTTCAAAATGTCCGATGTACCTGGGACTCAATTTACCCTTCTTACCAAATCGTATAACTCTTTTCCATGGAGCCCTTTAAGAAAACATGATCTCCTACCTAAAATTACAAATCCTTCCTTTGGTTATTGGCATATCTATTCTACCTACTTTGTGCTGCTTTGATGTGGGTTTGGATAACCTTCACCTTTTCCATCGTTTAATCAAAAAGTTCTAGGCCTACGAGTTTTCTTTCACCAACACCATCCCAAAAAATTGGTATGTGACATCTCTTTCCATATAACGCTTCATATGTTGCCATCTGAATACTTGAATGGAAGTTATTATTATATGAAAATTCTACCAGAGGTAAATATTGATCCCATATACCTTGAAAGTCAGGTGAGAAAGATCTCAATATGTCTTCAAAGGTTTGAATAGTCTGTTCTGATTTTCCATTAGTTTGAGGGTGGTTGGAAGTGCTCAAACGAAGTTCAGTATCTAGGAATTTCTAAAGAATTTTCCAGAATCTTGATGTAAAATGAGGATCACGATAAAAAAAAATCGATAGGGGTACTTCATAAAGTCTTAAAACATCATTAATATATAGTCTTTCTAAACGTTCAAGTGGTAAATCTTCTCTTATAGAAAGAAAATGTGATTACTTGGTAATACTATCAACAATGACCCATATTTCATCGTTCCTTCATGGAGTCTTTGGTAGCCCCATGAAAAAGTCCATCGTAATATCGTCCCATTTCCACTCAGGTATGGGAAGAGGTTTCATGACTCCTCTAGGCTGCTGCCTTCCATCTTTCACTTATTGAAAAACCATACATCTTGACACAAATTCAGAAATCTCCCTCTTCATGTTGTCCCACCAAAAATGTTCCTTCAAATCACTATACATCTTGGAGATCCCATGTTGAATATAGAAATTGGATCTATGAGAATCATCCAACAATTCCCTTTTTAAATCAGTTATGTTCGGAAAACAAAGTCTCTTCCCAAATTTCAAAATTCTATATTCATATATGAACTCACTCAATCTTCCATCATTCATAGCTTTAATCTTCTTTTGAAACTGCTCATCATCAGTCTAAGAACTATTTATCCTTTATAGTAAATATGGTTTGGCAACCATTTGAAAATGTATTGATGTTTCACCTTCCATGCTTATTCCCATATCCATCTTTACTAGATCCATGAAAATAGGATTTATTTCAACTCTCATCTTGTTCAAAACTCCATGATCCTTTCTACTCAATGAATTTGCCCCCTTATTTTCCTTCCCTGGGTGGTAGTGTATAGTGTAATCATAATACTTGAGTAGTTCAAGCCATCGCCTTTGAGTCATGTTGAGTTCTTTTTGTGAGAAAATCTACTTGTAAATCCTGTGATCAGTATAAATCTCACATTTTTTACCATAGATATAGTGTCTCCATATCTTTAGAGCGAAGATTATAGCTGCTAACTCAAGATCATGAGTAAGATAGTTTTTCTCATGAATTCTTAGCTGTCATGACGCATAGGAAATAACTCTATCATTTTACATAAGGACACAACCAAGTCCTTTCTTTGAAGCATCACTATAAATAAAAATCCCATCATTCCCTGGTGGTAGAGTCAAGATAGGAGCGTTGAATAATCGTCTCTTCAGTTATTCAAAAAAAAAATTCAAACTCTTTTGTCCAAACAAATTTATCCCCTTTACGTGTGAGCTTGGTTAATGGGTTAGCCAACCGGGAAAAATTATGGGCGAAACATCGATAACAACCTGCTAAACCAATAATACTATGTACCTCAGTTATACTCATCGGTGATGGCCATTTTTGGATTGCCTTGGTCTTTGAAGAATCAAAACAGATTCCATCCTTAGAGACAATATGGCCAAGAGAAGAAATCTATTGAAACTAGAATTCACAATTTCTAAACTTCCCATATAATTCATTTCTTTAAAGAGTCTTTATAATAATGTTCAAGTGATTTTAATGATCTTCATATCTTTAGGAGTATAACAAGATATCATCAATAAATACCGCTACAAAGTCATCAAGATATTCTTTGAAAACACTATTCATTAGATCCATGAATATAGAGCGTGCATTAGTCAATCCAAAAGACATTACTGTAAAATCGTAATTCCCATACCTGGTTTGAAATGATTTTTTCAGAATGTCTTCCTTCTTCACACACAACTAATGATATCCAGATCAAAGGTCAATCATTGAAAAATATTGAGCTCTATGAAGTTGGTCGAATAAATCATTAATGTGAGGTAGGGATACTTGTTATTTATTGTTATAACATTGATCTCTCTGTAGTCAATTCACAACCTCATATATCCGTCTTTATTATTAACAAAAAGGATAGTGGCTCCCCATGGAGAAACACTAGGGAAAATAAATCTCTTATTACTCAATTCCTCTAGTTGTTTCTTTAGTTCCACTAATTACACTGTGGCCATTCTACAAGGGGTCTTCGATAAGGTCCTTGAGCCATGAATTAAATCAATGTAAAACTAAATTTCTCATTATTGAGGATATCCAGGTAAATCCTATGGAAACACATCAACATATTCTTGAACAATAGGTACGTCCTCTATTCAAACATTCTTTTCCTCACCCATAATTATTTCATTCTCATCCTCCCCAAAGCATGAAATAATTTCTCTATGGAATTTAACCATTGTTCAGCTTCAAATGGATTTGTAGACCCATTGAATGTTAGTGGTTGTTGCCTCATTAAGAGATATAACATTGATCATCCACATTGTGGATCAGGGTTCTCCATACGGGTAAGGTTATTATTCAGAACCTATGTGAGTTTTCCCAGTATGCTGAGAAGCTGATCATCACCAATTGCATCACCAGCTCTGCTATAATTATCTTGAGCAGGAGGGAAATACCTTCATGGATTACATGCGTTTATACAGTTTCTATTCCTTCCAATAGGTTCCATTTCTAAACAATGGCATATAGTATATTAGTTTATGAAACGCAATATATAATTCTGAACTTGTAAAACACATAACATAAATTGAATAGTTTATCGATATAATTCATAATCATAAAAAGTGTTTTCTTTGAGTAAGTATATACTCATAAACCCTTCATAATGGTTTATAAAGAAAATGATAATTATCCTAAGCATATCCTCCAAAAGTTTTGTAACCAGGAGTGCAGCAAGGCCCGTTGTCGTGCACCAGTTCCCATTCAAGTCTAGCTCAAAGTAGTATTTTCAGGTTTTACTGCTAGATACATCTATGCTAGAGCCACATCTACCTGCTCGTATCGATACATGTTTGTATTGCTTGGAAAACACACAAAATATCTGTAGTACCAGAATTATAATAACTTCTTCTATACTAGTCGTCAATGTCTATCTTAGGGTAATGTGCTCTAATCAGAGTTTTTCTAAATCTAGTTTCCAAGGTTTGTACTAAAATTCCTCTAATACAAACTGTAACGCCCTGACCCTAGTTACCTAGAGTCGGTGCTTTATTACATAACATTGGCATGATATAAGGAATAATGTACCAAAATGCCGATCAGTTCAGTATTATTGGAAACAAGATATATACATAAGTTCAACATTACAACTTGAAAAGAAATAAAACACTAATTTGATCCATTAGAAACATCTGAGTCTTCTAGATTATGCCTGAAAGTCACTCATAACTAACTTCTTCATATCCTAGGAAAATGAATCAAAAGAAAGGGGTGAGATCAAACTCTTAGTAAGGGTAATAAATACATCGTAAGATAACATAAACATTAGGCATAATGAATAATTAAAAACACATGCCTTTGCAAATAATAAACATGAAAACTTTATGGCAGTAATATGAGATGAGTAAATAATTCCATAAAAAAACATTGTCATGGTTATTCTAATAGTCGAATAACCACATGAACCATCAATATTATTTTCATAATGAGGGAATGTATAATGTGAGACATTATGAAACATCTTGTCAAGGCCTTATCCAAGTTGTCTAAAAATGATTTAGGCCTCAGCCAAAACCATATATCAAATTGGGAAAGGCCTCGGCCAATTCCATATCTAATTGTCTTATGAGAACTATCAATGCACTGAGGAGATATATCAGCCTCCACCCATTACATACCAATTACAATACATTCCTCTTATGAAAAAATTGAAACATAGCATAAAAATTTGTATTAAAAATAGCATACAAAATGTCAATAATTTAACCATAAACCATGGATGATATAGAAATAACTCATCCACAGTAAAAAATATCACAAAACCTTAAATAAAATATGGAATATTTGTATCATAATAAATCAACTTCAAAGAAGTGTAAAATTTATCAAAGGATGTTGACATAGATGAAATCAAAACTATATGAGGGAAATATTTCTTTCTATTTTGAAATCATTTAAGAGTCAGACAATTATAAAAGAAAACATTAAATTTGAAAATGTTTTTATGATATTGTAAGGTAAGCTTCAATGATGTTATAACGGTGGAAAGTAGCCTCACCCATCGTATAAGTTAAAAAACCTTCTTACCTTAATTTTGTCCAAAATGTCATAAAGTACCTTGTTTGAAAAATGACAGAAAGATTCCTTTCATAATATATAAGGTCAAATAAGGGTATAAATGACTTTAACCCATAGTCTTGTAAATAGTAAAAATGTTTTGAAATACATTTTTAAGAAAACACGGATGTGGATGATAAAGAGGTCTTAGTAGATACTTATGTAAAAACAACCTCAGATAATAAGGAGATTGTGAAATTAACCCTTACCTTGTAATTTTCCTTAGTTGATGGTATGTTAACCTCCTCTATAATAGTTAAATTTTTTTATTAAATTATACAATAACTATATACATAAATATGATATCATATAATACCTTCTAATATTTCTTTGTTAATAATATTTTAGTAGTATCATCGTTTTGGGTGTTAACTGACTCGTTTTACTTTATATGATTGATTATGTAAGCCATGATTTTTAGGGATATGATGTATTTGATTCATATCCAGAATGATATTAAGATCTTAAACATTATTTTTAATTATCAAATTAAAATTATTCTTGAATGGTTACAATGGGGAAATGAATCTGATTGCATTTGTGGAGAGGTAATCCATACGTACGCACGAGTGACATTATCATTGATGGAGAAATCATATGTAATTGGATAGTATATTATATATACAGAATCATTAATGTGTTATATTTATTATTTACGTCAATTACACTCCTTATTATACCCATCCAAATAAAGAAGTGTTTGAATAACAAACTACACCACGACGTGGAGACGGTAAGCCGTACATAGGAATGTATGGTGACTTTGTCATTTATAGGATGGATAGAATAATGAATATGGTTGTAAAATTTTTATAATAACATAAAATTATATATAAGATACTGGATTTATTATTTTAGTATAGAAACAACAATGAAAGATGAAGTGGAAGAAGAAAAGAACTTGAAAGAGGTGGTGAAATATTTACCGCTTCTTCAGGTTCTTCCTTTTTATTTGACCAAAAGGGATCTTTAGATGGCTTTATGACAAATATAAGGCCTCTAGGACAAAGGGAGGAACGTTGGTAGGATATTTATTCAGGTGTTGGATGAGTCAAAAGTCTTTGGCAATGTGAAATTAAGAGAAGGGGAGGTTCCCTTTTATAAGAGAGGTGAGGGTTACTTTAGGAAAAGCGTGAAATATAATTTCATAATAAAATCATTTTCAGTTTATAATGGATCCAAAATAAAATTTTTAGAGGATAATGTGGGGATGGTTTGGAAACATCTCAACCAACAGGTTTTAGATAGGTTTAGGTCATCATATTAACCTTATCGTTTAGATTTAACTTTTAGTTAAATAGTTTGACATTTACCATGTCTCTTTGTATTTTTATATTATATGGTAAATAAAATTACTATAACAAGCCAATAGAAACCCATGTTGTTAATTATTAATATATATAACCTTATATAAATCTTTTGGCTGACCATATATTTTTAGGAATAATATATGAATAAAAAATATAGCTTTTGTTTTAAAAACTCTATTATGTCAATTTTGACACTATTTAGTATTTGATTTTTTTGAAAGCCATAGAAACATTATTTCTTCTAATAAAATTTATTTAACCAACCCTAAAATTTAATATTAACCTATAAATTTAGTTTAATTTATCATAAGTCTCAATTTATCTTTATTTGGATATTTATAATATCAATTATTTTAATATTTCAGTATTAAGGTAATTATTGCCTCATCATTGTGTCATAAATAAATTAACTTATTTACTGTCTAAATATTTTAAATAAAATACCATTATGTAAGTAATATTTTTATATTTATAATGAATATTTATAGTCAAATATATCAATTATATAACCCCATATAAAAATGTTTTACTAAAAGATACATGCTTTTGTTATTTTTGTCTTTACTTTATATTAATTAATGTAAAATGTCATTGTCACTCCCATGTGGCTCCATGAGGTCCCAAAATCGACCCAAGGATGCCCAAGGTCGGACATGTGTCAACCAATAGGAATATAACAAATGATAGAGTAATTTAATATTATTATAATATTATTTTTTACCTTATTTACCGGATTTACCCTTTAACCATAGTAAATAAAATATTTACCGAAGTAATTATTCATAATTTGTCAAAATAAAAGTTACCTATTTACACAATTTGGACCTCTAGATTCTAAATATGGAATCCTTTTTTCCAATTTCAAAATACAGAAGTGGAATAAATTAATTTAAAATTAATTCTCGTTGTCAAAACAAAAAGTGTGTTTTTAAGAAATAATAACTATCAAAAGATTGACACATGTTTATGTTCAATTTAATTTTTAAATTACACAAAATGACCTAAATTATATTAAATGATAAAAATATAATCTATTGATACTTTAAAACCAATCAAATGTATAATTTAACACTATAAATTATTTCGATTAAAAAATTTGTTTTGAATTAAAATTTAGTACTATTCATAAAAAATTTATAGTTTTCCGAAAAGTACCAAAAAATCACCCTAAGAACATTTTGATATTACAAATTCAAAAATGAAGTCCATTTTGAAACATAAAATTTATAAAATTTCAAAAATTGGGTATTACTATTCATAACGTCTTGTTTGATTGGTCGTGATGTGTTAAAATCTCGAAGTTGCGTACAATGAAAGCTATTAAAATATTCAAAGGGAAACGTACCATGGAAGCTTGGGGTGTTACAATTTCATTATAGGGATACATGATATAGGGGGTCCTCCAGTCGGGAGTCACCTCTAGCACTACAGTAGGGGAACCCGGGGGCCCTGATGTGGAGGCACTGGTAGTGAAGTGTCTTACCTGTGGGCTATCATCATCATCCTAAGTGATGGGGGAAATGACTATTTGGTGAACCATATGAATAATAAAATCATCATGTTTGGGTACTGCATGAGATACAACCAAGCTATTCAAGACATCAGATCGACTGTTCTGTGATGAAGGTACATGAGTAACCTCTGGTGGAGATGGTAAATGGGCCATCAACTGGCTGGTAAGTTCTAATAGTTGTACAATCTCCAGATTCATGACTATGTAGTCACCGTTGATCTGGTTGATGACTAGTTTGGCTTCCCCCTTTACATGTAAGTGGGGAACATCAATCTAGAGGGCCAACACGATGATGGTAATGAGAGCCTGATACTCTGCCTCATTGTTGGAAAAACCTTCTAACAATACGAATGAATATGGAAGGATAGATTGTACTACATTGATGAAGAAGATAACCAAGACCACCCTATTGAGTTTAGGGTCATTGATTTTTCTACTAGATGGGCTTTGGGAGGCACCATAAAAGTGAATTTTCCAATACAGAACTACTTAGTTTACAAAGAGGATTTCCTCATCGGGAAAATCAAGATCCAGAGAATGGTCTGCAGGAGCTGGATGGGTGGCCAAGAATTCTGTAAATTCCAATCCCTTGATGGCCTTCTGGAGGAAAAACTAATGTCGAACTAATGGAGGATCACTTCCCACCGAGATAGAGGGCCTATCAACATAGGGAAGTTGAAAACATGCTTTAATATATTTATTAATTAAACCATATGTATCTCGTGATGCAGCAAGTAGTGTCACAATTTCTACCCTACAATTAAAAATGTGAGGAAACTCTTCTCAATAGTGGAATATCTGGTCTTAGTATCGAGGAGCATATAACTGAGATAGTATAGACTATTCTTTATCCCTTCATTGTTTTTCTGGATGAGAAAGGAACCAAGAGATCGATCCAGGGAGGTCACATAAAGGACCAGTGGATTTCCAAAAATTTGAGCCATACGAACTAGAGGCTGTAATAGGTATTTCTTATTTCCTCAAAAGTAGTCTGACACTTCTCATCCCACTGATAAACATAACCTTTCTTCACGATAAGGGAAAAGGTCTTACACTTTCCATCTTGATTCCCAAGGAATCTAAGTATATAGGCTAAGTGGCCTTGAAAGCCTCAAAGCTCCTAGATGTTGCTCAAAGGAGACATATGGATGATGGACTTGATCTTCTCCAGATGGATCTTAATACCTCTATATATGACAATGAAGCCAAGAAACTTTCCCGAGGTGACCCCAAAGGCACAATTCAAGGGGTTCATCTTTAGATGGAGGGATCTGAGGAATCCAAACACTTTCTCGAGATCTTTGAGATGGTCCTGGTGCTTATGATATTTGACCACCAGATCATCCATGTAGCATTTCACCAATATCCAAATGATTGGATTAAATATGTGATGCATGGAATGTTGATAGGTGGGACCTGAATTTTTTAGACCGAAGTTCATTACCTGGTAGCAGAAAGTACCTTCTGGGGACCTGAAAGCTGTAGAATCTTCATCCTTGAGGGCCATTCAAATTTGGTTATACTCGGAATACCTATCCATGAAGGAGAGATCCTAGAAACCCATGGTGGTGTCAATCAACAGTTCTGTCATGGGAAGAGGAAAATAATCCTTTAGAAAGTGACAATTGATATCTCGAAAGTCAATGTAGACATCGATCTGTCTTTTCTTCTTCTTGATGGGTACAATTTTGGCTAACCATCTTGGGTATTGGACCTTTTTGACAAAGTTGTCTCTAATTAGATTATCAACCTCAGCCTTAACCATGACACTGTGAGAAGGGTGAATCTTTAGGGGAAGTTGTTTGAACCCATAATGATTTGATGGAAGACTGAGGCAATATATGGAGACCCGAGGATCTAGCCTTGGAATATCATCATAACTATAAGAAAATACATCATTATTTTTCTTCAAGAAGACCAAGTATATCTATTTCACTTCAATAGGAACATCGAAGCTGAGCAATGTGGGTTTTGGATCCATCTTGCTACCAAGATTTACCTGTACCACATCATCGACCATAGTGGAGACACTTCCTTCAAAAGTGGGAGGAGCATCCTCTAAATACTCTTCTTCAATTATATGGGAGGGATCCTCAGTATGAGGAAATTCCTTTGAGTCTACAAATCCTGATGGAACACTGGTGCAAGACTGGGTAGTGATGGGCATTGCATCAGGGGACTCTGGTGCTACTGAAACCATAGTGATGGAAGCTGTCGACCCAATCCCATTGGCCTTAGGCCCAATGGTCCACGCATGATAATATTAAAGAAATATTGGCATGTCGTCTTGAGATGGATTATCCCAGCCCAAAAAAACAAGAAAGGATAATGTATTGTCGTTTCATTGACGTGGAAATCCCGATACCTTATTGGAGTAGGGGGCTCTGGGATCACCCGGTCCTAATTTTTAAAGGAATACAAGGTGATCTCCCATCCTCTCTTAGACTTGGGAATGTTCCTCCAACTAATTCTAGAGACAAAAAACCATTGCCCCAAATATGGAGTCGTGGCCTCCAATCTGTGGGTTGGGAAGATATATGCATCATCTAGGTCTGCTCATGGGTCAGCTGCATTTGTAGCGTGTCAAACCTTGTTATCCTGGATCTACTTGTCCTTGTACTTGTAATAGTCGACATCCAGATAATGGACTTCACAAGAGGAAAAAGGAGACGTATCACTGTGGAGTATGCCCAATCGACCATAAAGAAGTACTTAAGGCATTGGTGATACGATGAAGGGACCACCATATGCAGGTGAAGCCATATACTTCCCATCAACGCGTTGTAGGCGGTGTCCAATGAGACAACCATGAACTCAGTGCTAGCTAACAAACCACCGAATTGGGTCTTCAGGTGGATCTTGCCTAGCGACGTCTATTACATCCTATCCTAACCTTGAATATTCAGGTCATGGGGGCTCAGATCATCCTCAGAAAACCCCATCTTTAAGAGCATCTAGTTCAAGATAAGGTTGATCCCTGAGCCTGTGTCGACAAGACAACGACGAACCTCTATGCCCTTAAAGTGTCCAGTGATGTAAAATGGGCGGATGTTCCCTTGTATGGGTGAGAATTTATCTTTTCTAGGGGTAGAGATGATGTTTGGCATCCTACGCACTCAACTTCCTCAGCATGAAAGGCTTCTGTAGCTACTACCTTCATCTCAAACTAGAGGGGGCTTCTTAAAGCCTCGACACGGTATTCACTCGTATCCACTGATAGATGAAGATAATTGATGATAGAGAGCCTCACAGGCATACTAGAAATATGTTTAAGAACATCATACCTCCATTCCAAGTGTGAGTTTATACTTACAGATGGTTGTTATGTAGAAGGAGGTATGACATGACCTTTTGGCTAAATCGAGGGCTGACTGGTGCTGTGAATATCCCGTTGTTCACTAGACTAAAAATGTAGAGAAACTACTAAATCAGGTCAAAATGACTGAGACCATTCCACAAAAAAAATCATGTCTAATCATAACACGACCATGGTGTCTCTGCCTGATCAAGCAGCGCAAACAACGGTGAAAGAAAATCAGATGATACCAGATGATGAGGCTTCGCATCCTGAGCTCTGTGTTGGGCCTGTTTTCTGGTTTTAGTAGCATGTGAAACTTGGTTGGAAATATTGACCAAGGAATGCCAACGACCCATATAGCCCTGGCTCTGTCGACGATGGCGGTAGATGTGGATGTTAGAAGGATCCATCGGGCTCTCCTCATCACCAGGAATGATATATGGGTTTACTATCTCCATGGTGTTAACCAAAGCATACCCTTGGTCATCATTTGAATAATCCTCCATGACTAGAAAGATCCTAGGCGTCATCACCATTTTCTATGGCATGATGTCACTGAGTGTATGAGATGATGATGACATTAGTGGGGGGATTTTTTTCCCTTTCATCGCCGATGCTTTCCCTTATGGGAAGAGGATGGCTGGGATGATGGCGCCAAAGTAGTGGCTACGGGTGACACAATGACTTATGAAGGCTTGGGTCGATAAAAATGTGAACATATGATACCATGGGCTCAGGTGACTACCTTACAAGCCATCCATTCATCATATTTTTGAGACCTATGGTTAGGAACCTACCGCCACTCACCTTCATTGTCACTATTGTGGTTGGGCTATATGAATACACACACCACCTGTGCTGTTGTTGGGCCTAACCTGACGATGTGGTTGTCAACCTCATCTTGAATCCAATTTTTAAACACATAACACTACTTGAGGGTGTACCCCAGTATCTGATGACATGGGAAGTAATTAGGGTGATCAGTGAGGTTTTCCTCTTCGGGCCTCCTATATTCTGGCATCCGTAGAATTCACTATTCTCTAGTGCTTTTAAAACAACCAGGGACCTGAGCCTCATTGAATGAGTATGTATGATTCCTTCTATCCATGAAGGGGGATCTAGGAGCTTGGCCCTAAAGTAGGGATGCAGGAGCCTGCAGAAAAGGTGGAACCTGGTTATCTCACCTGGGTGGTGGCGATGCGTTATGTGGGGGCACCTACTAATTCAAGGGTGGTCATTGCTGGGCCGGAGGCTATGCCTGAGGTGCAGGGCCTCTTCAAGGATGTGGAGGTGGATCCACAAAAATATCTCTAGTTTCCTTGGGGCCTCTATTTGGGCCACTACGAGAGGCTCAAAATTTGTAGCCCTTATCTTGGGAACAACATGAGGCAATAGATGTGAATGCTTGGACTACTAAAAGGATTAATTTAGTTACTTGGCCTTATCAGAGAAATCCCGGAACCCCTAGGGTAATTCTGGGTGATGCGAGAGGTGAAAAATTATATTTTGACATTGCCCACACACATTGTCAACAACTATTTCTGTGTCTGCTGCATATTTTTAGAGTAGGTGAGGCCTTTCTACCAAGAGAAAAAGTCTACGACGCACTAGTACAAAAACATTTTTTTACGTCACCATTTTTCACGTCGGTTATTATATAACCGACGTAAAAATACATTTTCTCCGATTTTTCACGTCGGTTATATAAGAACCGACGTCAAAAATCCATTTTATTTGATTTTTCACGTCGGTTATTATATAACCGACGTTAAAAATAAATGTACATCACTTTTCCACGTCGGTTATTAAATAACCGACGTGAAAAATCCTTTTCCAGGATAATATATTCAAATTTTCACTTATTTTTCACGTCGGTTATTAAATAACAGACGTGAAAAATCAATTTTCGTGACTTTTTCACGTCGGTTATTTAATAACCGACGTTAAAAGGTATTTTTCACGTCGGTTATTTCATAACCGACGTGAAAAATGTTTAAAAAAATGTAGTTCATTTCTCAGGCTTTAATTTGACAGGTCACGGAGCTCAAACGGAGTTACGGATTAAAAGTTATGGCCTTCAGAAGTTGATCATCTCTAAACGATGTCTTAAGGATGTCAAACTTCGGAAGGCCATAACTTTTAACCCGTAACTCCGTTTGAGCTCTGTGACCTGTCAAATTAAAGCTTGAGAAATGAACTACATTTGTGAAAACATATTTCACGTCGGTTATGAAATAACCGACGTGAAAAATACCTTTTAACGTCGGTTCTTAAATAACCGACGTGAAAAAGTCATGAAAATTGATTTTTCACGTCGGTTATTTAATAACCGACGTGAAAGAGTGATGAAGATTGATTTTTTACGTCGGTTTTATAATAACCGACGTGCAAAATAAGTGAAAATTTTAATATCTTTTCACGTCGGTTATCATAAAACCGACGTGAATGAAAATTTTAATATCCCACGAACGCGAAATTTCAATTTTTTTACAGCGCGGCATCAAAATTTTGAATTGCCGCCTAAAATTTTTAATACCGCGTTTTCTAATAGAATATCAATTATATGTTTCCATTATACACCCATCTTAATTTTACGATCATTTATTTCAACCATTATCGTTCCCCCAAATCGACTCTTTTTCTCTCAAACGCGAATCAATTCTTTCTTCTTTCCGCGATCTCATCAAGGTATATTTAATCATACATCCATGGTTTATGATTTTTATGATTTGTTTTCTTAAATTACATACCATTTTACGATTATTTCATTCAACCATCATCGTTCCACCGAATCAACTTGTTTTATCTTCAACGTGAATCAACAATTTCTTATTTCCGCGACCTCATCAAGGTATTTGTAATTATTTTACCATGATTTATATTTTCTATGAGTAATTTTCTTAATTGATATACCATTTAACGATTGTTAATTTATTATAATGATGGATGATTCTTTATATCATGATAAAACTACAAATCCTCCTACGGATTCAAAAATTCTTTCTAATATGAAGCTACGGTTGGCTCATTCAATCTTTCCTCGAAACAAATATCAAACTTCTGATGGTCATAACTTTTGATCCGTAAATCCGTTTGAGCTCTATGACCTGTCAAATGAAAGCTTAGAAAATTTTCTACAATACTGTAAACATTTTTTACGTCGGTTATTAAATAACCGACGTAAAAAATGACTTATAACGTCGGTTTTTTCAAAAACTGACGTAAAAAATGGCTTCTTATCGCCATTTCCAGAATGTATTTCACGTCGGTTTTTTTAAAAACCGACGTAAAAAATCATATTTTTAACGTCGCTCGCAATAACGTCGCCTAAAAACCGACGTTAAAAAGCAAAAAAAACCGACGTAAAAAATGGTTTTTGTACTAGTGACGCGCTCATCATGCCTCTTATTGCAGTTGAATAGGTCTGAAATACTCATCTTTTGGGTTGAAGATCTGAACTGGTAAATAAATTTCCTAAAAATATCTTCCTAGTCATCTACTAACCCAATGGGTAGCTTATTTTACCAGACAAATGCAGGCCCTTCCAATGTTTGTACAAAACACCAGAGTTTAGCGGCCTCTTGCTGGGTTGGAGTCCCTAGCATGGGTCCACACTTTTAGATGAAGTGGGCCAAATTATACAGTATTTCGCCCGTCCCATTAAAGTAGGAGAAGGTGGGGTTTCTAAATCCTAAGGGGTGCTGACATATCATCTACCCATTCCAGATATGGCTTACCATCAGAGGAATTTACACCTTTCGAGTTTCCAAATCCTCGAGATGAGAAATGAGTACTGCCATTGGATCATATGGGGGAGGTTTCCTATCTTGGTAAGGATCCATGACTACTAGGGTATTGGAATGTTCTTCAACAAGATAAGCTGGACCAGTGGCTCGTAGAGCAGCTAGTAGGACGACTTGTGGAACTGCTAGGGCAACGACATGGATGGGGGAACCTGAGCTAGGTTAGAAGTATTATCGCACTGCTTGGGTGGATTTGGTTATATATACCATTCCCTTTTTCCATAAGCTCCTGCTTATACACTATCTAAGTGATCAAGTTTGTCAGGGTCACCCAGAGGCAACTCGCCAGGGGGGGAGTTGTACCTACCCCTCAATCCCCGATCAAGGATAACCTTAGTCTAGTCACCACTCTGCATCACATTAGGCACATAGTCCATCAACCATACTCTTATGCTCTGTGATATGTTGATGCAACACATATTTTTTTGATCATCCTCTGTCTTCTACACTGATCCAGATAGGTCAGGTGGTTTGACGACCCCAAGATGCTCTTTTCCCTTATTTGGACTCCGAACGAGGGCTAATGAATCAGTAGGTATGGGAAGACCCAATAAATTTATTTACTAGAAAGTGAACCTTCCCAATGGATCTAATAGGTGTGGAACTCCCCTGGGGGTATGTTCTCTTCAAATATCTATAGCTCGTTCTCTCCCTCTAATAGGTTGGAAATATTAACCATGACTCTACCTTATGGAATATCGTCAGTATCGTCTGAAAACTCAGTCAGGTTCCAGATAAAACTGAAATGATGGGTAGCATAATTTCCCGAACCATGGATCTGAATGTGGGGGGATACCTCCTGATAATTATACAGAGCAATTTAAAACTCTAGACACATTTTTGCTAGAGGGTCCGATGCCGACCAAGTGACTCAGGGCGGTTGGCCATAGGGAGCGCAACCAAGTTGAACATACAAAATTGTCAGCCAATATTTTCATAGTGTGACTGACACTTGGGGTAATCCACTAGCTGATAAAGTAGAGTGAAGTGCGTCACCCCTAGGGTTTGGAAAAAACTTGAAACTTCCCCCTAATGCATTGAAGTTCCCAGTTGCAACTAGCCAAAAAATATCTGGGAAATGGTCCACCGCAAGGATGTCCCAAAATCTCCTTGGCTCAAACTCGGGGTCTAGACCATGGTTTCCCCATTCATTAATTGAGGGAAGTTGGGGAACTGGTAACAACACTGAAGGAGACCACTAAAATGGTAAACTGGATGGTGGAGAATGCATCAAATGGGATGACAAGCCACCGTATCTTGTGCTGTCTTCCGAAGATTGCAACGAATTCACAAATACATGTCAATAATATAGACTGGCGACCACCGTTTTCGGTGTAGGGGTTGCGGTTACTGAGGCAACAGTGGAAGGTTTCACCAGCTTTAGATCTGTAGAGGGTAGATGGGGCAGGCAGAGGACAGTCCCATGATGCTCCATGTCCTCATAGATCAGAGCATGGCCATTGTGGTGGTTTTCATTAGGGTTAGAGAGGCCATGGAGGAGGTCGTGGTCAACTTCATGCTCTAGCCTTGCCAGCTCCAGGTGAGCCAGACTTCATTCGAGGTACCCTTTGCTTGTTTCCTACCTTGGTGTATGCCTTGTTTGATTTAGGAGAGACACACTCTTTTATATCACCTACCCTTGTCCATGCTTGGAATTTGAGGTAGAGAGGCTTCTAGTGCCCTTGGTGTTGACTACGTTAGTTGGAGGTCAAGATGACTTGTTTGAAGTATTTAGATACTGTGAGCAAGTTTTGGGGAAACATCGCCCTCTAGTATATTTCCTATGTTTACGAATACAACCATATTATGTCATCCTTAGCATGGATTGTTTGTATTTGGTGCAGGCTATCATGGATTGCTTTAGGAAGAAGGTCATTTTCTTTTGTGCATATGGAGATATGGTGGTGTTTCTTGGCGAGCAAGGTCCTCAAATGGGTCATTGGCGCATTCCATCCTTATCATCCATGATGGATGAGATGATGTTGAGTTCTTCAGAGGTTCAGTAGTTGGTGTTTCCTAGGGTCGTATAAGAGTACCATGTTGTCTTTCCAGAAGAGGTTGTAGCATTACCCCCTCGACAAGAGATCGAGTTTGGGATCGATCTACAACCAGGAGCATCTCCTACCTCTATGACTCCATATAGTATGGACCATTCTAAGTTACAAGAGCTACGTATACAGATTTATGGTTTGTTATAGTGTGGTTTTGTTTTTCCAAGTGTGTCGCCATGGGGTGCACCAGTTTTGTTCGTGAAGAAGGATGACGACAGTTTGAAGTTGTGTGTTGATTATCATCACTTAAACAATGTGACAATAAAGAATAAATATCCTCTTCCGCAGATTTATTATTCATTCGATCAATTGAAGGGTTCAAGTTGGTTCTCAAAGATCGACTTGTGGTCAGTATATCATCAGACGCGTGTGAAGGATGAGGATATCACAAAGACTTTTTTCTATTGTCATCATGGGAATTATGAGTTCATTATAATTCTGTTTGTAGTGACGAATGCTCCAGCTGAATTCATGGGATTGATGAATGCTCTATTCTGTTAGATCTTGGGAAAGTTTTTGGTAGTTTTCATCGATGACATCCTTATGTACTTCACATCTGAGGAGGAGAATGTAGAGCATCTATAAGCTGTTTTGAGAGTTCTTTGTTAACATCAGATATTTGGGAAGTTGTTGAAGTGTAGGTTTTGGTCTCGAGAAGTCCGTTTCTTGGGTCATGATGTGTCTCAACAGGGAGTAGCTGTGGATCCATCGAAGATAGAAGCAGTTGTGTCTTGGGAATCCCCCAAGATAGTGTCAGAGGTGCGAAGTTTCCATGGTCTTGAAGGATACTACAGGAGGTTCGTAGACAATTTATCACGAGTTGCTAGTCCTATGATATCTTTGACTAGGAAGGATCAAGCATTCATATGGACTGATTAGTTTCAGGAAACTTTCAAGTATCTAAAGGAGAAGTTACTAAGTGCTCCAATTCTTTTTCTTCCAGCTGAAAGAGTTTAGTTTGATGTTTTCTGTGATGCTTCATATCTAGGGTTAGGCTGTGTTCTCATGCATTAGAGTTCATTTGTTTTCTTATGGGTCTTGGGAGTTTCATCCCCATGAATGTAACTATTCCACCCAGGATATTTATTTGGCAGTTGTGGTGTTTTCTCTGAAGTTGTGAAGACATTACCTCATTGGTGAGCACTTTGTAGTTTTCCCCGATCATAAGAGTTTGAGGTATGTTTTATCCCAGTGTGACTTGAACTTACGACAACGTTGGTGGATGAAGTTCTTAAAGGAATATAACTTCTAAATATTGTATACACCAGGAAAAGGGAATGTTGTAGCTGATGTGATGATTCTAAAATCATGTAGTGATGTTGTGCATGAATCCAGTAATTCTTGGAGAGTAATTGAAGAGCTTTCAGCATTACATCTTGATATAGGAGAAGTTGGGGGGTAGAGGTTGTCCTTTTAATATGATGGTGCAATCATCTCTTGTGAAGCAAGTGGAAGATTCCCAGTTGGGTGATATTGAGGTGGAGGTGTGGAGAGAACGAGTTGTTTGTGGTGAGGCCCCTGATGGTTGGTTGGAGGATGAACAACATCGAGTTTTGTATCACGAAAGGCTTTTTGTTACCTTGACAATTCATGTAATGGTTCTCAAAGTGCTTCATAGTTCTCCTTTAGCAGTGCATCCTGGTGTGACAAAGATGTACTGATCCTTGAGGAGTCAGTTTTGGTGGCCTGGGCTGAAGTGTGCAGTTGCAGAGTTTGTGTATCGATGTTTGTTCTGCTAGAAGGTGAAGACCAAACACCATGTTCATGGTGGTCCTCTCCAGCCATTAAAGATTCCTCATTGTAAGTGGGAGGACATCTCAATGGAATTTGTTACTGGTTTACCTCAAGCTCCAGGAGGTCATGATGTTATTTGTGTGGTAGTGGATCGTTTAACAAAATCATCCCACTTCATAGTGATCAAGGAGTCGAGCTCAGTGGAAGTTTTCTCAAGGCAGTATCTAGAGGAGGTGGTGAGACTTCATGGAGTCCCAAGGATGATCATTTCTGATCGAGATCCTCATTTTACCTCCAGTGTGTGGAGAGGTCTCTAACAGGCTTTTGGTTCTCAACTATGCCTTAGCACTGCTTTTCATCCTCAAACATATGGCCAGACAAAGTAAACCATCCAGAATCTTGAAGAGATATTATGCTCTTGTGTCTTGGATTCTGGAGGGTTTTGGATGAAGCACTTACCCTTGGTGGAGTTTTCTTACAACAATAATTATCACACCACCATCGGTATTGCATAGTTTGAAGCCTTGGATAACCGAACTTGTAGTTCTCCATTGTGCTAGACAGGGGTCGAAGAGTCAATAATTCTAGGATGGGAACTAGTGAAAAATACAACAGAGATGGTTCTGGTGATTCGTGAGAGGATGAATATAGCGCAAGATCGTCAGAAATCAAATGACGATCAAAGAAGGAGACCCTTTTAGTTTAATGTTAGGGATCATGTGTTTCTAAAGGTGACTCCCCATCGTGGCCAGCGAAGGTTTGGTCGTGGGAGTAAGCTTTCTCCCAGGTTTTTTGGGCCTTTCGAGCTATCATCTCATGTTGGAGTTGTGGCATATCGAGTAGTAGTTCCCCCTCAGATGAGTCGGATACATGATGTTTTCCATGTATCATAGCTCCGTCGTTATCTTCATGATGACTCTCACATATTCAATTGGGGAGAGATCGATGTTGATGATGATGAATCCTTTGAGGACTGACCTGTGGAGATCTAAGACCTCAAAGATAAGGTGTTGTGCGAGCATTATATCCCCTTGGTTCGTGTCTTGTGGCGACACGGTGGCATGAAGGAGAGTACCTGGGAACGTAAGTCATATATACGTGCTCAGTACACAAAATTGTTTGATGTTTAACTCTTTTCATGTAACGATGTCCCCTTTGTGGTTCTACCTTTTATGTTTATAATATGAATTTATTTTGTTTCTTCTTGTGGCTTTCCCTCTTTTGAGAGGTATCTCGATGGGTGGTTGTTCAGATCCTATTTCATTTTTTCCTTTATGTGGGGTTTGAATAATTGGGGATGTGAATGTTTTGAGAGGTGTATGATGTAATGGATTTGATCTCTTCGGTCCATTCCATTGTGAAAATATGGTGTTTGAGGTGTTCCGGGAGGTCAATATGACTTATCCCCAACACTTTTCCAAATTTCCACATCGGTGAACAGTTCTATCAGTGAGGTCTAACAGTAACCCCTCTTTCCTTTGTCAAATTTTCAATTCTATGAACAATTCCATTAGTGAACATTTCTATCAGTAAATTCTAATGGTAACCTCTCTTTCCTTTTCCAAATTTCCAATTCAATGAATAGTTTCATCAGTGAACAATTCTATTGGTAACCTCTAACGGTAACCTCTCTTTCCTTTGACAAAATTCCAATTCTAGGAACAGTTCCATCGGTGAACAATTCTATCGGTAACCTCTAACGGAAAACTCTCTTTCCTTTTCCAAATTTCAAATTCTATGAACAGTTCAATTGGGGAATAGTTCTATTGGTAACCTCTAATGGTAACCTCTATTTCCTTTTCCAAATTTCCAATTCTATGAACAACTCCATTAGTGAACAGTTATATCGGTTACTTCTAACATAACCTCTCTTTCCTTTTCCAAATTTCCAATTCTATGAAAAACTCCATCAATGAATAGTTCTATCGGTTACCTCTAATGGTAACCTCTCTTTCCTTTGCCAAATTTTGAGTTCATGAACAGTGTTTCCAGAACGGTGAGCTTCTAACGGTAACCTCTATTTCCTTTGCCAAATTTTGATTTCATGAACAATGTTTCTAGAATGGTGAGCTTCTAATGGTATCCTCTATTTCCTTTTCCAAATTTTGAGTCCATGAATAGTGTTTCCAGAATGGTGAGGATCTAACGGTAACCTCTATTTCCTTTTCCAAATTTTGAGTTCATGAACAGTGTTTCCGGAACAGTGAGGCTCTAACAGTAACCTCTATTTCCTTTGCCAAATTTTTGGTCCATTAATAGTGTTATATTGGCGAGGTTTTAACGGTGAGTTTCTTGATTAGTGTTCTATCGGTGAGGTTCTAATGATGAGATTCATGAATAGTGTTTTTCCTTTGCCAAATTTTGAGTTCATGAATAGTGTTTCCAGGCTCCTACAGTTTTTCCCCTTTGGCATTTTCCTTTGACATAAAATTCATTTAAAGCCTCATTTTAAGGACTCTAAGACCAATTCAAAGGCCATAACTCCTACATTAATTATTCCTTAGGCTCGGGAGGTTTTTAATTTGTCAAAACGCATGGTTTAATGCAATCCACTTTTAATGGGAAATCAAGCGTGTCTTAAACTGCCGCTCCATTAAATCTTCTAAAGGGATGAGATATCTTCCTCCCTAATTCATCCCCTTTGTTCTAGGCTATGAGATGCTAGAACCTTTCAATCCTTCTCATAGGAGTTTCACAATCAAAATTTCCTCCTTTGATTGTTTCCGCTCTATTTTGATGCAACCGAGCTGTATCTGTCAATCTTCGATATATGGTATGTTTTATCGTCATTATTTTGGGGTTCATCTTCCCCTGTTTCTCCTTTCCATATTATAGCATGTAATCTCCATGCTTCTAATGGGGTTTTCTTGGGTTTCAGTTGGTGCAGTCGTACCATGGAATCCTCGGGTGGATGCAGTTGACGTGAGAGGAGGATCATGACTCGTTGGGTGGATAAAGAACATCAAGAACTATTTGAGGAAGGGCATTAGTTTATTCTATTTCTCTTTAAGTGCAACTGTATTATTAGAATGTTTCATCCCACTGGACCACAATGTAATTGACATAATAAATATTTGAACTGGATAAATAAATTGATATTGGTTGTATGTTATTGCACTTTGTTTTCTAGATAGTGTGATATCCATGTTTTCTTCGTTTAGCTGTTCGTTCTTGATGAAAATTACTAAAGAATGTAAACTAGAATTAATTGATAAATGTTGGCTATGGATAAAGAGGCATGTAAATGAATATGTTTCTTCTTGTTTTAATTTTATTTTAATCAAATTGGTGTAGTAATCATGTTTAATTATTTGAGATAGCTTACTAATTAGGTTTCCTAAATTTTGGAACCTATGAATAATAACTCTGTTAATTTTAGATGGATTAAATAAATTATTGTCTGATAATTCATTTAAGGGTTATAAGTTACCCTTTTTTATTGTTAAAGGGATAAGATCCCAATTTATGTGATGTTTTTTTCCTGTTGCTTGTGTTGTGAGGTGAGCCTAGATGGCTATTCTGATATGTGGGTGCATAGAGACTTTTGGTTATGGTATAAAATGACGCCTAGGGTGGCGAGATGCATCAGTTAATGCATGTGGGTGTCAAGGAGGACATCGGGGATGATGGAATGTGATGGATGTGTTTGTAGGATTCTTGTTGTTCCTTTTTGGTTGATTATATTCTTTACTTTTCCACACTACTCATGGTAGCGGGTCTTATTTACCCTTCATCCGAAAGAGGAGAATACGCGCGAGGTATGCCACTTGCTTTCCATGTTTAGATTCTCAAGGGAGGATGGGCTTATGATCTTGATATAAGTGGAAAATACTTGACGGTTAGTTCATCTACTCACCGTATTGACCCCCCTTGTGTTCAGTAGCATAGACTGTTTTTCTAGAATGCCTGAGAATATGGGAAAGTAATTCTGTAATGAATAATTGAATAAATGGTGTTTACCCATGGGTTTGGATTTTGCTGGAACATTATGATGAGGTTGTAATTTTAAAGGGACAATGGACTTTGGGTGTGATGCTAATGAAATTTAATGTGTAATTGTTCATAGTTAATTAATGTTTAATGAATTAATTAATGTAAAGTGAAAATGGTAAAAAGGGAATGAAATAATGTATTAAATATCTTTAAATGGTTGTGTGCTTATATGATACCTAGTCTTAGAAATGGCAGACCGAAGTCTGAGAGATGTTAGCTGCAGTAGAGTCTAAGACTAGGTTATTCCCATAGTGTGGTTGTGAGATATAGTATATTATGTAGTTTTTGTGTTTCTATACGCTAATCCACCCTGTATGTAAGGGAAACTGACACCCTGGGGATTCTGAGCCCTCGGGGGCGGGGGGTGTTCACCCCAACATTCCAGTGGGAGGATGAATGGCTGGCTACCCCCTTTTCCCCTGCTCTCTTCTCTGGGTAGATACTTGTGATGGTAGGCACAACAGTTAGTTTTCCCCATATATGTGTGTAGAGGGCTGTAATGGATTGTGGTTATTCACACACACATATTTTGGATATAGTATCCTATGGATTACTCTATGTGTAATGTGTATGGGTTGTGATGGCTTGAGGATCCTTACTCAGTGTATGGGTTTTAATGGCTTGAGGTATAATACCCAACATAGAATACATGTTATGCGAGCTGTGGTGGATCCTAGAAACTACCTGGTTACTTTTCTTATGTGGATGTGGTGTTTTGTGGCATGAGGTTCATGTTGTAGTGATTCACCCATGTGTCTGCGGGAAAGCCTTTTTGGAGAGAGATGCTCAGTATGTACGACGTTGGGTTAAATTGGCAAACTCGTGGGGAAGTAGTAGTGGGGTACCCTTGATATTCATTATTATATGATATATTCTTGTATGCATTACTTGATGAGAGTTGTCATGATGAGGGTGGGAACTTAGTATACCTGTTTAGGTGAAGAGTTAGTTACACTTGTTGTTCACTGTGCTTTAGCATGATTTCTTTACTTTTGCATGAGAGGCTTCGTGGAGGATCCTACTGAGTATACTATTATACTCAGCCTATGTATATATAAACTATTTTTTCAGGTCACTTGGAGCAGGTTGGAGATCTGGATGGTGTTTACTAGCTTCGGGTTGTAGGAGCTGTTTGGGCTTGTGGTTGCTGCTGTTTTACTTTCTTTTGGGTAATTTTAGTTTTTTTTTTCATTCATTTGTAGCAGTTTTGCATGACATTTTCTATGTCTACTTGGGATTTATTTTATCTTACTGGTTGAGTTGGAGTTGGTTGGTGTCTATCTTATCTCTCTTTTCTGCATGTATTCTCTAAGAGGGCAATGCCTCCCATTTGTGTGTTTTCTATACCCTCGATTCTAGTCACCATCCCGGTGCCTACTAAAGGTGGGACTCGGGGGGTCATTATCTCCCTTCTCACATTGCCGTCCCACGAGGGGTACTCTTTGTGGGGAGGGGGTCGTTACATTACCCTTAATTGAGGAAATATTATTTTCCATGGTTACTATTCAATATGAAAAATAATAAGTTGAAAATATTACCTAATATTAATTATTACTATTAAAAAATTTTAATCCATTTTAAAATTATCATCTTCTATATGTTATTGAAACAAATTTTAATATTAGTCCACAAAATGCACGGAAAACAGTCATAAAAAATGTTGGTTTTAAGTGTAAAAATGATTTTACTAAAAAATAAATAAAAATGTTCATTGAAATGGGAATAACTAGATTTATGTTAAATAAAATGATAATTCTTGTACATTAATACAAAACTAAAATATAAAGGTATCATGTAAATACTTGATAAATATATAAGCATAAAAAAAGATTTTATTTCAACAAAAATATTTCTTAGATATCTAAAATGCTACAAATATATTTATATGTTAAAAATTATATTTATATTTATATTTTATTAGTTAATAAATAAATATATATATTATTTAAAATATATTTAATAAAATTTAATTTTATTCTAATATCGTTATATTTTCATAAAAGTGATTTTTTTTAATCGGTAATTTTCAATCTTCACCCGAAAATCAAAATTTTCAAAACAATATCACACATTAATCATAAGAATCATATGAAAGGATGATCTCAAAAATGAAATCCATTTTTTCAAATAAAATTTATAATTGTGTAACAAGTTACATTTAATATCCACACACAAAATGTAATAAAAACATTTTTGAATAAACTATATTTTTAAACCTCAAAATAAAATTATTCTGATTATTTTACATATAAGCATATATAAATGAATTTTAATTAATTAAATTTGATACATAATATAATTATTTAATTAGGAACATTTATCAATAGTAATAAATATAATCTATTTATATCAAAATATATTGCACACATAATTTTTTTTTATGAAAAAAATATTTTTCACATTCTAAAGATTGTTTCTTCATTACAATCCAATTAATATTAAATGTATGATTGATTATTCATTTTATTAATGAAATAATATCTTATTATGGTTATATCTATTTATTCCACCTAACACAATTATTTGAAAATTATAGTGATAGTTAAATAATTTTATTTCATGTTTCTTTCAAGGTCAAGGTTGTGTATGGTGTATGTTATCAAACAGAGTGTCCATTTAATATAAACTAAAAACATAGGGCATTAAAATAAATGCATCATTTTTCTTCGAGGATATTATCTAATATGGTAAACCACAAACTACCAACCACTCCTTTGGTCAAATATTCCAAAAAATAATGTCTAGTCCAATTTTTTTCTGACACATATGACCATAAACTATACAACTTAACGAATCGTATCAGTCCTCTACTTTTGGAATGATCAATCTATATTATCATTTCTCTCATGGGGTTATTTTTTTTTCTGACCAGAAATCACCCTTTTCTGCATCCCCCCATCATAATTATCATGCCCCATCAATATTAATAATAGAATATGGTGGACCCCCAAAGTTCTTGAACTCTTTTTGATCATCATTGTTTCCGTCATTAAGAACCTTGGTGTCTTATTAGTTTGAACCATTATTTGAATAAATATAAATAGACTCCTCCCCTTGGATTATGGTTATGACACAATGACTAATGTCACATCCCACCAATACATATCTAGGAACATGTCTCCTTTTAAATATTCTCGGTCGTAATGTTATGGAAGTTATGTTTCAAAAATAGACCATGATTATCCTAAACATATTTCCCCCTATTTCTAAAATTATGATAATGGAAGATATATTTCAATCATTTGGTTAGTATTCATCCCCAATATACAAGTAACATCTCCTCATGTTTTAGAATCTCTATGTAAAAATTTAACTTCCCCAATTCCCCTTTTTTTGTGTCATGTTTTAGAACCCTTAGTGTTATTACCCCATGTATTTTTTACATTATAGGGCGAATTAGTCTTTTAGAATCACACACTGTATAGTTATCCTGTCATCATGTTATTATTTCCAATGGTCATTGTGATATTCTAACCTTGAAAATAAACCGTTGATGTGCTCCCTCATATTGTATAGACAATATTTTATTACCTCCTTATTCTCATACTAAAAATGAATCACATGGGATTATAACATCTATTTAATTATTTTGTTAATAAAATTGAGATAAAATGAAATTTATTGATGGTAATTTAGACAATTATAAGGTAATTATATGAAAATAATAACAAGGGTGACCAACCATAGGTTGGATCATCACATTGAGTAAAAATTTGAAAGTGGTGGTTATATAGAAATTGGTCACTCTAAATTAGTCATCCTTTATTGAGAAAAATTAAAAACATAAAAAAATATTCTATCTTCACCATCACAGCCAATTCAAATGGGTGAACTTGAGTTTATTATTATTATATTACCTTAAATCATGGCATTCATTCCACCACGTAAGTTATTCTATGGTGTAGTTAAACTTTAGCAGTATCTAGTTGAGTCATCAGGTGGGTGAATATAACTTCCCTCACTAGTGTGTGGGAAAATATCAAATAATCACCCTCTTACTACAATGAAATTTCTGTTTAGACTAGATAAAAAGTGTTGGAAGGGTTGAATGTACCATATAAATATTTTAATCAAATGTAATAAGTAAATTTTTAATAAAATGATTTTGAAATGTTAAAGTGATTTATCTATAAATCCAAAAATGTGAGTGATTGATAAATTCAATATATTATATATGGATAATATAAGACTATATTAATTGAGTATACACAAAAAAATTATCATATTAAATTTATAAAATAATTCATATATATTATGAATGATTCAATGTTGAAAATAACAGATATAGAAAACATAAATTGATAAGGGAGTTTAGAAATAACTCATAATGATCCCCTACATCTCATACCCTTATGTTAATAGGTATATGTTATTAATCAAGTGATATAGTTAGTGATCAAGAAAACCATCCCTTATAATTAAGTCTTATGAGAAATCTATTTAGCTTCATTGAAAACTATGGAACCCATCCATCACTTTTGTAATATTGAGAACGTGTTGTAGAAGGTGATGAGAAGAGAGTGGGTTTCATTGGAAAATACACAACAGTACCATTACCAAAATATAATATATGTATATATAATCTTTAATAATATATATTTGGAGAAAATATGAGAGCCATTAAGATATTAGGAAATGTTAATTGGTTCATTGGGATGATTTTGAGATTGCTATAACTTTGGGTAGATTTGATTAGTTAGTGTTATTATTAATCGGATTGTTCCAACCATGCCACATTGGAACTCCATTTAAAGCCTTAAAATGGTAAAATAATATTGAAATTATCTAGGGGTCATTAAATTTAAATTATATCATAATAAATGTATTTATAAAAAAATTTAATGTATCCTCATACTAGCTATCTCGATGCCAATGCTACCCAGTGCCCCACACTTAATGATTAGGGAGTCACCTAGATCAAGGGGATTCTATAAAACTACCATCAGAGATCTACTAATATAAAATGGATGATTGGTTTCATTTAGTAGTATACTGGGCTTCTGAAGCTGGTACTGGTGAGATGGGGCTCCTCTAATGACTGGTCAGGGTTCTTCTTCTACAAAAGGTGTCTTTTTTCCATTGGAACATACCGACTAGTTCATCATTCATGCCTTCATCTCAAATCATGTACACTCAATATTTCATCAACGACCTTCAAATAATCTTCAAAAAATATTCCATGATCTCAAATGATGAAATAAAAGTAGCAAATTCCATTAACATGCTCATAAAATATGACATTACATTTACCCAAAATTTACATCAATGTTACAAAATGATTTATAAAGTATATAAATTAAAATATCTTAGTGAAATATTTTGATACATAATTGTGTTTTTTATGATCATGAAAACTTACTGATAGATAGTTGTATGACATACATTTCTTCATGAATCCTACTCATTGACTCTACTACCCATTCCACATGTTCAAACCTTATCAATTAAGCTTATCAGTCCTCCATTATTTCTTGTAAGAGAAAAATGTAAATTATCATTACATATATGGTTAGATAGTTGAGATACTTTTTCCTTGGTATTACCAAACAATAACCTAGAGCTCCCATTTGGCCTCCCATCTGAGCTAGTGGAGTGTGGGTGATAATATTCCAAATGTAATTTCATAATATTCATCGAACCACATAGTTTCCCTTAATTATGTATGATCATAATTAATATTCATTATATATAATAAGTTCATACTCAGGTAATTTCCCAAGGAATAGGGAATGGTTCACACCTATATTCCTGAGATAGACTGGCTTGGTAATATTGGGTAGGATCATCAAGGTATGTATTATATATGGATAGAAATAAAAAATAAAAATATTAATTAGTTATTGTGATTGAAAAATAGGGACTCTTGGTTACTTATCATTATCCCCAATACAGGGATCTTATATGGTAGATGAAGAAATTATACCTTCCCATAATATTTTTAGGGGTTTCACCATCAAAATAATGGATGAATATTCATAGGATATATAACCCTCAGGGTCTCATTCCACCACCAGTATGCTAGTAGGCACCCCCATCATGAGCAGTTGTTTTTTGAAGTTCATACTCTACTTTATCACCCACTAATCTATAGCTAAGTTCCCCATGTACCTTTGGCACCCTAGACCCTTTCACCTCTATTGGGAAAAATTAATATGACAATATATTTATTATTACTCCACAAAATAACATCAAGGATAGGTGGTATTCATGGAGTTAAATCCCACTTGCACCAAAAGTTGGGATGAGGTAATATTCATACTCATATAAAAAGTTAGGCACACTAAAAACCTATCCTGATTTAGTTACTACACCAACTAATATTTTGAGACATATCATGACCCGTCCCCAGGGGCCCATGCTGTGACTACCCTAAGCCCGCCTTCCATAGTCCAGGGGTTGGCGACTAGCACCGAAAAGAGTTTTCCCTAAAACTGAGAAGGAATTGACTTTATAACATGAAAACTCACGTAACCAAGTACACAGAAAGATACGAACACAAGAAAACTGTATAACCAAAATAGTGTTGAAAGTAAAAGGGGGGTCAGGATACAAGCCCAACAGTAAAGGTACAAGTACAACTGAAATACTATACAACTGAAGAAAGTGAAAAGACAACTACTGGATCATCCTCTGAGGTTCTTAACTGAAGGGTTGGTATAAATCGCCTCTTCAACACTCCACGTCCACCCATATCCTCTGCGTTCTGAAACACAGTATGGTCCACCTACAGGTACCGTCCAGTCCTGGTACTCTCAGCCTCAGTCAGCACTGTATGTCTTCTGCTTCCAACTCAACAAGGTGCGGGCATAGCCCATGCAGGGGTGGGTATAACAATACTCTGTAGGGACCCCGAGATCCTCTAGGTCTCACAAAAATCCATCAAGGATAAATCACAAATTATGAAATCAATAGATAAACTTACTTAGGTATATTCCCATATATATACCTATGTTATCAAGTAATCCATCTCAATCATGAGGAAAAACATAGAGGTACTGACTCAGCTCACGCCAGGATTTATTCTAGGGGTAGTATAAAGTAACATTCCCAATGACAACGTCAGACACCTCGGCTGCTGTAGAACTCCTCCTCTATCAAGTAAAGTGGGCCTGCCGTGTCATAAAGAGGTGATTCCCAATAACCTTGGAATGATAAGGTACTCATCCTATCAAGTACCGTGGGCCTGCCGCGTCACTAAGGGGCCCCCCACTGTGGGTTTTTCGCGTCACCAAGGCGCTCCCCCTCATGGTATGTAGAGGTACTCCTCATGTTGAGTACCGTGGGTCTGCTGTGTCAACAAGGCGCTCCCCACCGTGTCACCAAGGCGCTCCCCACCGTGGGTCTACCGCGTCACCAAGACACTCCCCACTGGGCCTTTCAAGTCACTCCGAGTTGAAACAACCAGTAGTCATCAGGTCTCAGCCAGCCACTGGGTTCCCGCACTAAGCTTGATCGTCACCAGGAGGATCCTCACCACAAGCTACTAGTCGATACTCAAACTGCCACGAAGTCCCATGAAGAAGTATCTCAACGGTCTGCACATAATAGGGGTCTCAACATAATATAAGGTGAGTCAATCAGAAACCCGGTCTGTGAGTTGTTAGCCTTTTAGTCCCAGGGCCTGGTTGGATTCAAGCTCGATCCAACCTGACCATTCCCCATCTTAATCCAAATCTCCGTGGGGTATCACTCAAAGGGACTGACTCAATCCAAAGATCCCAATGCCACTAACGGTTCATCTAACAGATGTCCGGTGCCAAAGTTATTGTCAAAAGAAGGCAATTGGATCATAGTGGGCCTGGTTTTAGTCTGACCTGGTCGGACCCACCTAGCCCGTAGTGCAGCCCGACCAGCAATGCGGCCCCACCCACTGGGTCTGGCCCAACCTATACTAGATGGCCCGGCCCGCAGGCGATATGGATGGCTGTGAGGGTTGTGGGTTCCGCGGGGCGACGGAGGTCGCATGTCAGCTCAGCCACAGACGGTGGCTCAGCCGCGGGGGTTCCCCGAGGGTGCGGGGCAGTTCTTCCCGACCTAAGGTGGCTCAGTGAGTCCGCGGGTGGCATGGCCGGCGCGGCTGGAAGGGTCATGTGCTGCACGACCAGGGTGGCTCGGAAGGCCACAGGCGGCGCAGCCAGGGCAGCTCGGCCAACAGCTTGGCGGATGGCGGCGACACTCGGCAGAGGGCGGCGGCACCTAGCGGACGACGGTGGAGGCCTGGCGGATAGTGATGGTGCTCGGCGGATGGAGGCGGTTGTTCAGCGGATGACGACAACATCTTGGCCTGGTTGGTGACGACTCGGTCCAGATGGCGGCGGCCGTGGGCGGCGCGACGGGGATGCGGGTGGAGGTACCGCGGGGCACTGTGACTATGGGGCGGTGTCGTTGCGTCGTCACCTTCGTCACGTTCAACACTAAAAATCATCACAAGATTTGCGTAGGGGTTGGTCCATGTTTGTTTGGCCCGTACTCTCCGTATTAGGGTGGTAGCATATGGCTTAAACAAGAACTTGAAGTAAAACGTCAAGCTTTACAAACTCCTGCAAAGATTCATTCCCAAACGGAAAAAGACATCAAGGAAAGAATATGGAAAAAAATATTCACACAAAAATACACCCCTACCTCAGGTTGTTCATTGACATTGGCGCGATAAGGAAGTATGGACGTCGATTCGTCGTAGAGGAAGACGTCCCACATCAGAGGAAGTCAAAGATATCGACGTCCGTCATGCCTGCCACAGACTTCCGATCCCATGCTCGTTTATTGGTTCTTTGTAGTCGAAGGCGTTCTTCATCGGCAAGATCATTCATCGTGGAAGAATTCATTCTTCTTTGGAGAGCATTCTCCCAATTCTACCAAAATGAAATGATAGCCCCAAAATAATATACTAAGTGAACTATTATGTTTGTTGGAATAAAATTCAAATTTGGTTAAATTAATGTCATAGGGCGCCACAATTAAATTGGTATGTTGGCTTAATTATTGTGGAGGAGGGTTGGCATAATTAAGATTAGAGGAGTTGAAGAGGCTTTCCCACATTTAATGATGGATTTGAGAGGTTTTGGCCTAGGGTGGTCCCCACCACCATAACCTCTCATGGGAGGTTAAGGTATTGTGGTCCCCACTTCTCAACTTCCACATGAAGGTTTTAACAAATAAAATAAAAATAAAAGCTACACAACTTTATTTTTATTTGATTCATTCACGAAAAACCCAAAAATTAACTTCCACCCTCGTCTAACTACCGTCGAGGTGAACGTATATTTAAGAGAATACCAGCACTGCGAGTTCAATGGTGCCCCCAAATTCAAATTCTGAGCACTGGTTAAAACGTTAGAAAGACCTACTCTCATGTTTACTGAACGTACCCAAAAAAAGTTCAAAAATTCATTCTGGGAACTTCGGGCCTCTGAATCATGTTCCGTCAATTTTCGCAGACTCATAAAATTCCCATTAATTTTAAAAAATATTTATATTGAAATTATGGGTCTTTACATTCTCCCCACCTCAGGGCTCTACGTTCCTGTATGCCACAACTAAAACTAGGTAAACTAGTGGGGTAATGAGCATGAATATGAGCCTCCCACTCCCATGTTCTCTCCTAGAGGTTCCCGTGATGTCAGTGAACACGCACCAGAGGTATCAACCATCCACAATGGACCCAATCCTGTCGATCCTCAATCTCTAATGAAACCTCTATAAAAGTCACCACATCGTCAACATCCAGTTCTCCATGGTTGATGATGTGATAAGGTTCATGAACATATCTCCTAAGCTGGGATACGTGGAAGATGTCATGCTCCCATTGAAACTGAGGTGGAAGAGATAAGTGGTAATCCACCTCACCAAATTTGCTGAGGACCTGAAAAGATCAGATGAACCTTGGAGATAACTTGTCGCCTCATCCAAATCTCCACAAAACTCATCGAGGTGAGACCCGTAAAAAGACGTGGTCACTCGTACAATGCCTCAAAATGTGCCATCCCAATGGTGGAGTGCTAGATGTTTTTGTATGAGAAATTCACCAAAGGAAAGTGATCCTCCAAGCTGCGACATATGTTGAGGACACATGCACGTAGCTTGTCCTCGAGGGTCTGAATGGTCTGCTCAGTCTGTCCATCTTTCTGAGGATGGAAGGAAGTGATCAAACGAAGCTGTGTCCTGAAAGCCTCTTGAAACCCCTTCCATAACCGGGTAGTAAAACTTGCATCATGATCAGATATAATCATTGAGGGTACTCCATGTAGACGCACAATCTTATGCACATAGAGGCATCCCAAGATCTCTATTGAACCCTTCTCTCTGATCGGTAGGAAGTGGGCCGACTTGGTGAGTCGGTCGACGATCACCCAAATCGAGTAATGAACCCAAGATTTACGTGTAAGTCCTATCATGAAGTCCATGAATATCTCATCCCACTTCCACTTTGGGACCTCTAAATGCTGAACCAAGCCTACTGGTACCCGATGCTCTGCCTTCACATGTTGACAAGTGAGTCACCGAGGGACAGACTCTGCTACTGTTTTCTTCATTCCCAGCCACCAGTGCTATCATCAATGATCGTGGAACCTCTTCGCCACTCCTAGATGTACCATTAGAGGGGAAGTGTGGAACTCCCTCAACACTTCCTCCTGAAGTGACACTGGTACCATGGTACATCCTCTAAAGAGGATGACGTGCTCCTCAACTTCAGAAAATCTATCAAGTTCATGTCCTATAGATATCTAAGCATGTCATGTCTTGTAGTAAGCATCCCCATGTTGTTCCTCCCTGACTCGCTGAAGGAGTGGGGTAGTGACTATAAGAGATTGAAGAAAAGCTGCTCCATCTCTTTCCAAAAAGGATATCTGTAAAGCAGCTAGCTGTTACTTTGCCTCTCCTAGCAGCTGTATACTAGACCTCCTACTGAGTGCATCTTCTACACAGTTTTCCTTCCCAATATTATAGACTCTTTTTAAGTCATAGTACTGGAGGAACTCAATCCAACATCGTTGTCTCAGGTTTAGGTCCTTCTGAGAGAAGATATACCTGAGACTCTTGTGATTAGAGTACACTTTAAATTGTTCTCCCATCAGATAGTGCCGCCACATCATCATGGTGAAGACCACTACTAATAACTCTAGGTCATGGTTAGCATAGTTTTTATCATGCTGTCTCAGCTACCGAGAACCATATGTGATCACTGCTCGCTCCTACATCAGGACACATCTGAGCTCATTCCCTGATGTGTCGTAGTAAACTACGTACCCTACAACCTCCTCTAGAATCCTCAAGATGGGGTAACTAGTCAGCCTCTACCTCATCTCATGAAAACTCTTCTGGCATATCTCTGGCCACATGAAGGGTTTCCCCTTCATCGTAAAGGCTGATAGTGGTGATACAACTCTGGAGAAATATGGCACGAATATCCAGTAGTATCTAGCCAAACCTAAGAAACTATGTACCTCCATCACACCCCTGGGTGGCTCCCAAGCAAGTACCGCCTAAATCTTCGATGGATCCACTGTAAATATAGCCTCTGTTATGACATATCCTGGAAATTGTACCTCTCAGATCCAGAACTGGCACATTGAGAGCTTACCATAAAGTTGGTGCTCTTGGAGTGTGTCCAGTACTACCCGCAAATTATAGGCGTGCTCCTCCATAGTAGTCAAGTAGATCAGAATGTCACAAATGAAGACAACTAGAAAGTGATCAATGTATGGAAGAATGATCTTGTTCGTGAGTCCCATGAACACTGCTGAAGCATTGGTCACGCTGAATGGCATAACCAAGAACTCATAATGGTCGTACCGACACCTGAAGGCTGTCTTCTGCACATCCTCATCTTGTACTCTTAGTTGGTGATAGAATGATCTGATGTCTATCTTCGAGAACCACCGTGCTCCCTTCAGCTGATCAAAGAGGTCGTCAATCCTCGGAAGTGGGTACTTGTTCTTCATGGTCACATGGTTCTGGCGCCGATAGTCAACACAAATCCTGAATCTCCCATCCGGCTTCTTGGCGAACAAAATCAGGGTTTCCAAAGGTGAAACACTGGGCCAGATGAACCCCATCCCCTATAAGTCCTCTAGTTGTACCCGTAGCTCACAAAGCTCCGCGGGAGCCATTCGATATGTTAGTGTATATATTGGTGTCCTCCCAGGGTACAAGTAAATGTAAAAGTCTTCCTCGCTATGAAGAGGTTGACCCGAAACATCATTCGGGAAAGCATCCGCGTACTAGTCCACCAATACAAGATAGCTCAGACTCTCTACATCAATAGCTTTGAGGTTAAGGCTTGCCAATTGATGAGTGATCGACTGCACTCTCCTCTGGGTAAGTCCATCCTACAATGCAAAGGATGCCTTCTTGCCAGTGAAGGTAAACCCGGTCCCATCCATGCAGAAACACCGCACCTTGAACCTAATACAGTCTATCTGAACATGGTATGTAGATAACCAGTCCATACCCAAGATGACGGTGTAAGTCCTCGAAGCTTCTACTAGGAGATCCCAGCAGTAGCTCTCGCCTCCTAGAGAAAGCTCGCACTGCCGGCACCAGTGCGTAATTGTCAAATCATCTCCCGTAGGAGTCTCTAGCTGTAAGGATCGAGCCAACAACTCTGTCAGAATCTGCGAGCTCCGAACGAGGGTAGTGGAAATGAAAGAATAACAGGAACCTGTGTCTATAAGTACTGCATCTAATGTGGTGTAGACATAAATCGTACCTCATATCATCTCCGGAGCACCATGATCGTAAGCCTCAGCTACCTGGAGCTGAGCTATTCCCTGTCCTCATTCTCCCTATGGTCGGGGTGGACCTCCTAGTGGGGGTGGTGGTAACATCACGAATCGTTTCCCACCACAAGCTGCATGGACAACTCCTCTTTAACGTTCACCTGCTCCCTACGGACCTCCTCGGTCGAACCTATGCCGCTGCCTAGGTGGTCCCTCAACCACCTGCTGATCATATGTATGGTGGGTCAGACAGTCACGAGCCATGTGACCCTGCACGCTGCATGTGAACACTGCCCACTCCTGGTATAACTGGATCTTCCTCGGGTGCGCCGCACAACTGACCCTGAGTCATGCAGTCATCCACTTGTAGGTCTGGTCCTCTTGGACCTCTACGACATTTGTCTTCTTCCAGCTGCAGAATACTTTGCTACGTGACGACAGGTACTGGGTCTCGCCACATGTGACTGATCGGTAAGGAAACTCTCCACCAAGAGGGCTCTCTCTAACACCCCCGCCTGCATCAGAATGCTAAGTGAGATCATCGAAGCCCTGATCTCCCACCTGATCCCCTGCTCGAATGTCCGAGCCCTAAAGAATGGGTAAATAACCATATATGTGGATTAGTGTGATAAGTCAGTGAACCTCATTGAGTACTGAGCTGTATTAATGCTTCCCTACTGGAGATAAAGAATCTCATGTATGCGCACTGCCCGAAGAGTCACTGGAACAAACTCTGCCTGAAACAGGCTCTCAAAGTCTGCCCAGAGAAGCATTACCTTGTCGTGAACTTGGAGAATCAAGCTCCACCATCTTCCTGATGTTGTTTGTAGAAGGCTGGCGACATGGATCACCCTGAGATTGGATTGTGTCCCTACCAGTCAGAAGACTCTCACCACAGCCTCCAACCAATACTCAGCCGCCTGTGGGTTTGTCTCTCCCCTAATCCTTGGTGGCCTCTAGCACTGGAACCCATGCCACGATCTCAAGAGGTATGCACTATCTGCTGCTGGGTATGGTGGCATTGGTGGCCCAACGGGGAGTGTTACCGATGGTGCCTTTGCTGGTACCTCTACGGGAAAAGGGCCTCGCACTGAGGCCTCATCGCTCAGTGGGCTATCAGTGTGTACAACTCTCGGAACCCTATCTGGCAGTCTACGTGGAGGCATCTAGAAATGAAATAGGTTCGCCACAATAAATAAGTTATACCTGGTGAGATGACACAAAGAAATCACAATGAAAACTCTATAAAACACACATGCAATCAGTGTTTTCATGCACAAAGTCGGAAATCCGAAGTCAAGGTCCTGGTGTATGGATACGTCGGCTGCCGCACCGACACTAGATTCCCTAAACTGATAACCACACTCACTACACTTAACATTATTGTTATTCAAAAGAAAGATAATATTCCTATGTTCTATGGTAGAACCGACCCCTCTGATACCAATTTATCATGACCTGTCTTCTGGGACCTGTGTCGTAACTACCCCAAGCCTGCCTTCCATAGGCCAGGGGCTGACGACTAGCACCGAAAGGCGTTTTCCTTAAAACTGGAAGGCATTACCTTTATAACCTGAAAACTCACGTAACCAAGCACACAAAAAGATACGAACACAAGAAAACGGTATAACCAAAAGAGTGTTGAAAGTAAAAAGGGCGCTGGAATACAAGCCCAATAGTAAAGGTACAAGTACAACTAAAATACAATACAGCTAAAGAAAGAGAAAATAAATCTACTGAATCATCCTTTGAGGTTCCTACCTGAAGTGTTGGTACAGATCGCCTCCTTAACACTCCACATCCACCCTTCTCCTCTACGTACCAACACGCAGTATGGTCCACCTCCAGGTACCATCCAGTCCTGGTACTCTGAGCCTCAGTCAGTGTTGTCCATCATTTGCATCCAACACAATAAGGTGCAGGTATAACCCATACAGGGGTGAGTATAACAATACTCTATAGGGACCCTAAGACCCTCTCGGTGTCACAAAAATCCATCAAGTCTAAATAAAAAAGTGTGAAATCAACATATAACCTTACTTAGGTATATTCCCATACATATACCTAAGTAATCAAGTAATCCATCTCAATCATGAGGAAAAACACAGAGGTACTGACTCAGATCGCATCAGGATTTATTCTAGGGGTAGTATAAAGTAACATTCTCAGTCACAAAGTCGAACACCTCAGCTACTGGAGAACTCCTCCCCTATCAAGTACAGTGGGTCTGCCACGTTACACAGAGGCACTTACCACTAACCTTGGACTATTGAGATACTCTTACTGTCGAGTACTGTGGGTCTATTGTGTCACCAAGGCGCTCACAACCATGGGTCTTCTGCGTCACCAAGGCTCTCCCCCTTGTGGACTATTGAGGTACTCCTCCTGTCGAGTACCGTGGGTCTTCTATGTCACTAAGACATTCCCCACCGTGGGGTTTATGCGTCACGAAGGTGCTCCCCACAAGGTTTGTCAAATCACTCCGAGTTGAAATGGTCAGCAGTCGTCATGTCTCGGCCAGCCACTGGGTTCCCGCACTAAGCTCTCTCGTCTCCAGGAGGATCTGATCCACAAGATACTGGTCTATACACCAACTACCACAAAGTCCCACGAAGAAGTATCTCAAAGGTCTTCCATGTCATCGGGGTCTTAATGTAACAGATGGCGCGTCAATCGGACGCTCATTCTATGAGTTATTAGACTTTTAGTCCTGAGGGCCCAGTTGGATTTATCCTCGATCCAAAATGACCATTCCCCATCTTAATCCAAATCTCAGTGGGGTATCACTCAAAGGAACCAACTCTCTCCATGGTTCCCAACACCACTGACGGCTCGTCTAACAGATGTCTAGTGCTAATGTTATGGCCAAAAGAAGGTAATTGGGTTGTAGTGGGCCCGGGTCCAGTCCAACCTGGTCGGACCGACCCGGCCCGACCCATACTAGACAGCCCAGCCCACGGGCAGTCTGGAAGGCCGTGAGGGTTGTGGGTTCCGTGGGGCGATGGAGGTCACGGGTCGGGTCATCCAAGAACGTCAGCTCTGCCGCAGAGGTGTTGTGAAGGCATAGGGTGGTTTGGCCCAACCTGAGGTGACTTAGAGAGGCCGCGGGTGGCGCAGTTGGGGTGGCTCGGAGGGCTGCAGGTGGCATGGATGGGAATCTCGGAGGGCCGTGGGCAGCATGGCCGAGGCGGCTCGGAGGGCCGCGGGTGGCGTGGTCGAGGCGGCTCGGAAGGCCGTGGGTGGCGCGACCTGGGCGGCTCGGCCAACGGCTTGGCAGACAACGACGATGCTCGGTAGACTGGGATGTTCGCCCGACAGATGATGGTAGTGCTCGGTGGATGGTGGCGGTGGCTCGACGAATGGCGGCGGAGGCTCTGCCCGGTCAGCAGCAACTTGGTCCAGATAGCGTCAGTCGTGGGAGCACGGCAGTGCCGCTGGTGGCGGAACCGTGGGGTAGTGTCATTACGTTGTCGCCTTTGTCACGCTCAACACCACAAATCATCAAATGATTTGCAGAGGGGTCAAGCCATGTTTTTTCGGCCCATACCCTCCATGTTAGGGTGGTAGCATATGGCTCAAACAAGAACCTAAAGTAGAACGTCAAACTTTACAACCTTCTGCAATGATTCATTCCCAAACCGCAAAATAAATAAAGGAATGAAAATGGGAAAAAATATTCACATGGAAATAAACCCCTACCCTGGGTTGTTCATTTATGTTGGTGCGAGAAGGGATTACAGTCGTCAATTTTTCATAAATGAATACGTCCCACATCGGATGAAGTCAAAGATATCCGGGTTCGTCGCGCCCACCACACGATTCTGATCCCAGGCTCATTCATTGGTTCTTCATAGTCGAAGGCGTTCTTCAACGATAAGAGCGTTCTTTATAGAAGAACACATTCTTCATTGGATACCATTATCCAAATTCCACCAAAATGAAATGATAGCCCCAAAAGAATAGATTATGTGATCTATTATGTTTGTCAGCATAAAATTCAAATTGGGTTAAATTAATGACATAGGTTGGCACAATTAAAGTGGTGCGTTGGCTTAATTATTGTGGAGGTGGTTTGGCACAATTAATATTAGAGGGGTTGAAGAGGATCTCCCACATTTAATGAGAGATTTGAGAGGTTTAGGCCTCAGGTGGTCCCCACCACCATAACCTCTCATGGGTGGTTAGGCTCAGGTGGTCCCCACCACCATAACCTCTCATGGGAGGTTAAGGTCTGGTGGTCCCCACTTCTCAACTTCTACATGAAGCTCTTTAGAAATAAAATAAAAATAAAAGCCATAGAACATTATTTGTATTTTATTCATTCACGAAAAACCCAAAAACAAACTTCTACCCTCGACCAACTGCTGTCGAGGTGAACATTTCATTAAGTGAATATTGGTGCTGCAAGTTCAACGGTGCCCTCAGATTTCAATTCCGAGCACCGGTTCAAAATTTATAAAAACCCACTTGCACGTTTACTGAAGGTACCTGAAAAAAAGTTCAGAAATTCATTTTGGGCACTCGAGGCCTTGGAATCATGTGCCGTTAATTTTCACGGACTCGTAAAATTCCCATTTATTTTTTTAAAAAATACATTGAAATTTCAGGTATTTACAAGCCATGTTTAAATGGATGGATAATCCACCATAAGGTAACCATTAGTGTCAATGGGAAACCTTATGTCTATATTTGGAGTCTTCTTTGGCTATGCGTGCATTCCCTATAATAATATTCAGGTGAGTCAACATATTGTGTGGTAAGAACATTTATAAGTAAATAAGATTTGGAAAAGCCTTATGGTAGGTGAATATAAATATCCCATGTTTACTATGAGATTTATGCATAACTGATAATAAGTTATTCCCCCAGAGTATTGGAATGATTCACCCCTTAAACCCCTAATAAATATATGGTGTTCTATAGTACTCTTCCCACATCATGGATTCTTGGGTTGAACACATTTTATATAATATCTTCATGATTAAGAAGCTACTTTAGTATTTCCTCTTATAATGACTACAATATAGTTTATAAAATATAATTATGTGGTTCTTAGAGTATATATATTAAAATAGTATGATATTAGAAATCACTAGTCATTTGTGTTATCTCCTGACTACTTGGAAGTAGAAATCTCCTAACTATCCACCTGAGTTTCCTCACAGTCTTCATCCCCCCCATGGGACTTTGTCACCTGAAAACCATTGATCCACATGATATGGTATTTAATCAAGGTTCATGTAACATACATTAGAAACCAAATTGTTGATTACAACCTATTGGTCATGGGTGTATGAAACACTTCCATATCATTAATTTAGGCAAGAGATTCCATCTGGGAGAAAGAAATGTGGCTCAAATGAACTCATTATAGATAAGTGTTCCATAATAAACTGATGATACCCCTAGAGACTCACACATGGTAGGAACATCTTAGTCTCATCACATGAATTCTAAGTTCTGGGGAGGGCTTAATCTCTTGGGATCTCTCTGATTAACCTTAATTTCTAACATGTATCCATTTTTAGAGTCATAGGATTAGTCTATGTATAATCACCCTTCTTCTAGATGAATATCCAAGCACCCTTCATCGATAGATGTTGTATATCCTAAGTTTCCACTACGAGGATTTCTTATAGGCCTTAAATGTTTATTTAGTGGACACTTCCTTAACAAAATCCTTCTAATTTAATAGCTGGGTTCCTATGTCAGTTACCTATCCATCCTCCTTTTTCCCTTTGAATTGCACTATCTATTACCCCCACAACAACTTCTTCATTATGATGGCCTGATGATAAACAATTTTTGAACCTCATGGAATAGTCTTGGAGTGTTCCATATAGGGTTTCCACTACAATAAATATGATCTCAAATTTAGTTCACTCATGGGATATCACCTACCATATCTATTCGATGATCTTAGGGTGATGATCATAGAGGAAGATAGTATTGGACCACAATGTGATCTACATGAGGAAATATAATTGATAGTTAAATCATCATATAGTTTATGAAACGTATATCTTGACTATTTTGAAACAAGTATCAAAGAATCCACTCTTTAGGACCACCAGGGCGATCCTTTCATTATATGATACACCACTATTATCCATGATTATTCCTATTATAGTATCTAATATGGGGAAGAAGAACCTTATAGAGGACCCCATAATGAAATTAAACAAAATCATGACAATCATCATGGTTAAAACCCTTAAAATGTTTAGTAGGGATGGCTAGAAACAAGATTCTAAGTGGATGATGGAATTCAAGAACCCATATCAGACAAAAGATATTATGACCCACCATTAAAACAATTTAATGTTCCACAATAGTATAGTGGTTCCTCCCTCTATCTCACATGCCACAAAAGTCTATATAGTTGTTCAGGGACTAGAATAGCGAGGTTGAAATGATTCTCATGCACCTATTGTGATGCCATTATAAAAGTGTTAGGACTCACTACCATGTGCAAGTCCCAGATCATAATTATATACCTATCGAGGATGGTCTCCAGTACTCCTATTAATCTTATATTTTGTGTGAATATATCATTTACAATTAAATCCCTCTTCATGTTCCATTCCATCTCTAAGGTGAAGATATTACACTTTGGTTGGCCTTTTGAGTTTATCCAAGGGAACTTATTTGGTCTCCCCACTATCCAATTTTTAGAAATGTTAAAAAAATATTTAATTAAGAGATTAAAGGTATTTTATGGTATAGATAATTATCCATTCATTGATCTTCCCTCCGTATTACAACTTTACAAAATATGGGGGTTTAATCTTTATCTCCCCAGAAATTTTTAACATGTAGTAATTTATCATATATCTCACCCAAGATAGGAAATTTTCTATTTTTAGGTCCTTATTTCAAATCCTGACCTATATCTGGTATATATAGAAGTTATTGATGTATATAGACAATATTCTAATGTGAAATTTAGTGGGTTATGTGTAACTATGGACATGAAACAGTGATGACTAAACATCACTCTATAGGTTGACCACATGTAGACAACCCCTGAACATGGAATAGATTAATGAATCCCAAAAGGCTCATTCCCTCTAATCTATGAAAATTGATCTAGTATGAAGGTATCACTTCTTAGTCCATCATAATCATCCATCTATGATATTGTCTTGGTACATGATTGATTTTTTTTGAGGCAATGTATCATCAGATAGTTCTTCATTATTTAATATTTAGAAATTATTCCAAATAGTGTAATCCATATTCATATTGATGTCCCTCCTAATGTTTCCATTAATAGATATGTTTGATCGATTATACTCTACTGATCTTCTAAACTAATGGTCTACAATATTAATTTGAGTTTTTAAAATGATTACACTAACTAGTATCCAGAATTCACACATTCAAATCCTTTGGGATAATGGGTGATCTCACAAATCTTCATAGAGAAGGTTTATATCATCTAATTCCATGGTCAGATTCAATTTCTATGTCAAAATAAATGGTTTTCTTCTATTATCCTCGAATGTTACATGACATTGGGAACATTTCAATAATCCATTCCTTATGCTAAGGGACAATAATGTGAAATTTTCAAGAGGTATTTCATGAAATGTTTTTTCCTCATGAAGAATGATATTAACAAAAGCTAATTAATTAAAATATTCCCTTTCATAAATTATTGTTTATTGAAAAATTTTCATACAAACATTTATACATGGAGAATGAATATTTTCCTATAAAATATAATTATGAAAGGGAGGGTTTCATGAAAGGAGATGAATTTTCCTTGTGTGTCACAATGGAAGGTGAAGACAAACATTAGGGGGATGGAGAATTATTTTTTGAAATATGTTCTCCAAAAAATAAAATATTTCTTTTAATGTTAGTATCCTTCGGTCTTGATCGACTAATGCTACTAAAAATTATATGGATATTTTTATAGTTTAACATAGAATACACCAAATAAAATGCAGATATAGAACATAAATTGGAACAAGTGTTTTTATAAATCTCATACTCTCTCAATAATCCTACTATTTTTCATTCTTGGGGTGTCCATGTCACAAATTCTTCACTCTAAATATTTTTCAAAAAATATTTGGAGTTTCCAAGGTATCATCCTATAAACTTTCACACTATATTACACATATATGAGATCACTATGTTACATATATTATCAATGAAGCATCCCATGGAACATGTTTATACTAGAATCCCACTAGTTAAAATTCAACACTTCATTATTATATTAAATTAGATTAATATCTATCTATGTATGTCACTGTAAACATAAAAATTATTAAATTACTCGAATAATATATTCAAATACAATTATATTATTTAATATAAGAACCTGCAACTTGGGATATTAATATGTACTACCTTATTTTCTTTTGAATCTTTATAGTGAATACTAAACACTATTTGTTTCCTCATACCAAATATTTTAAACTCAAGAATTCAAATTTATCATTACTCAATATGTTCCAAATTCAATAGTTCTTCCATTTTCATTTCTTAATCCTTGACTATAACTACCCAGAAGTATTGATCAACCTACTCATCATATTCTTCATTATTTGTTCTAAAACAATTAGAGGATGCACAACTTTATCAATAATTTTAATATTATTATCTTCTTATCTATAACATACAGAAAATTATCCTAGTTCTTCTACTTAAAAAGGTATACATCTCTTGTACTCTTACTGGTACTCACAATAGCCATGCATGTTACTTCATTCTTATTTTCTTCATCCTTAATCTTATTATGTGCATGCGAGGCACTTGATTATCTTAAATTTTTTTAATATTACACAAATAATATATTTCAACATTTACCATTGAGCATTCCAAAATAACATGTATAAAATAAAAAACTTTTGTTTCTCATGATATCTCATTCAAGGATTTTAAAATGCATGGGATTTTCTAAGAATACCATCAATTAATGAACCTCACATTTCATGGTCAACTGAATAAAACTTTTAATTAATTTTCAATTGATTAATTCACTTCATCATCTTCCTAAACAATTCAACTATAACATCTGTACTTAAATCATGAAAATTGTCCAAAAAATTGTATAAATATGTTTTTGTGTGGAACAATCCTTTTATATCAAAGATAATTCTTCTTGTGGAATGAAATTTACACATGTGGCATGACTATTCCACATAACCAATTACTAAATCATCTTATTAGATTTGACTCATAAATTAATCATATAATTTCAAGTCAATAATTGACATTAATTTTTAATCATTATAGTTAAAAATCCATTAAATTCATTTCAACACCTATCAATTTAAAAAAATAATTTTACACTTTTATTCATCCTTCTCTCTTACGTGAATATCGTCGTTTTGAATTTCTCATTGTTGTATATCATTAATTTTCTGATATTATATTCACTGAATATCATCACAACTATCATCAAAATTATTTATTCATTCATATCCTCAGGATATAAATTCTATATTCTTAACATTTAAGTGCACTTATGCTGCCATAATATTCCTTTGATATCATTTATGTAGTTCATTTATTTTCCAAATTACACTTAAACAATTTAGAGTTCCCATTATAGTAATTTTTGTTTCATTTACATAGGTTTGGATGACCCTAAAAAAACCTTCCACAATTTTGAGTTGCACATTAATCGCTCCAATTTTTTATTTTGACCTTTACATAGGTATAAAAATTGAAATATTTAGGTAATTTATCTAATGAATTAAATTGTTCAATAATATGTAAATATCAATTCACTTATAAGAATATTAATAAGATGATTTTACCTATATAGATAAAAAATATTTTTATGGGCTGGATCATGTATAAAAATTCTATTTTGCTTATAAGATAATTTCCTTGTGAAAGTTTCAAATTCATAGCTAACGTTTATTATACTTGACTCATTTAACATCTATATAAATTAATTTTCTTATCAGGGGATAAATGTTTCTACACATAAATCAATTATATTATGTGATAGGTAATATATCTAAATCTTATTATGTGGCCTGAAAAATTAGAATAGAAACCCAAATCACCTATTCCATAGGAATTTTTCCATTATCAAATTCTGTAAAATCATATGTAGACTCTTCCATTCACATCAAATTACATCTAGACCACCTTAATTAGTTTTGGGAATTATAAAAATAATTCTAAATTCTGGAAATCATGTTTTGAAGCCCTGTATAAAAATAAATACTCAATGTATATTATTTACATAAATTCTTATTACTTATCATCTCTACTATAGTAATAGAAAACTATTGTATCCATGTGTTGATTGACATATTTTTGCATTAAATAACAACAACATAATAGGATAACTTCCAAACAACTTAATCCAGATTTTTGAAATTGACTAATAGTTCATTAATGAACCCAACTTCTATCTCCTCCGATAGATGTCTCCAAATTATTCTAGATAGTCATAAAACAGTCCATTTGATCATTTCATTATTTCTCATAAATATTGGAACACCCAATTTTCTGAATTTATAGCCACTAACTTCTAGATATTCTACCAGATCCATATATGCAGTGTAACCTTCATCAATCTCATTTACCCATTTAAATGTGAATCTATACCTTTTCATTTGGTGGTAATAAATCCCTAACCCAAGATATCACTTTCTCATTAATCACTTTGAAAATATTCTTTTCTCACAAATACATTTGGGAACTTCCATATACCCCTTTGTGTTTGTTTCTATTTTCCAATAAACTTCATTAGTGAATAAAATTACTCTCTCCATAATTGAAAATAAATGGAAAGGGAAGAAATTTATTATCCCATATAGGGACATAAAAATCTATAATAGTGGAACTTATCAAAATATTTCTAATTTAATCAACTCATCCTATCTCAATTTGATGATAATCCACTTTCCATGATTGTTAAATACATTCATGAGAGAATTATTTCACCTTATATTCATATAAATGTGATATTAACCAAGACACATTAACTATACATTAGATAAACATTTAAAAATAATAATATATGACAATTTTGAATACAATTTCCATAATTACCGATAGGGTGATAACAACATGTTATTTTTCACTTTTAGGGGAATTGTAAATAGAGTTTCAAGAAATATTCATAAACCATCCTTTAACTTGAATAAAAAATCTAAATATTTCAAGTGAAAGGAATATATAACCCAAGTATTTAGATAATAACTTCCCTTTATAAACATAATATATACTAATTAAAAAAATTATTGTAGAATCAAATCATACCATATCCTTCACATTATGAAGGGGTTTTCCCAATTTCTAGATATATACATATTTTAAAAATCCTTGGAAACATAATTTTTTTTTAGAACTCCCCCATAATGAATTATACACAACCTTCAACAGCTTCAATTACTAGTATTTAAGAACATAAATATTTATTTTGTGAATAAAGAGGATCCACTAGAATCTCCTCATCATGAGTAATATAGAAGAAAATGATTTATGAATCCAAATACTCCATTTATAGAAGGCATGAAACTGTCAGACAACTCCATGATAGAAATATATTTAACTTGAAAGAATTGAACCACATATATAACCTTAGTCTTATTCTATCTTTTAACATCCTTTATAGAAAGAATTATCTTATTAACTTGATAAAACTTAATAGTTTTATTCTTTTTAGATTGATCCAATATCCTATACTCTTATAACCATTTATGCCTTATGATAAATATATCATTAGTCACATGATTTATTTATCTTATGTGTGAGAAATTATTTTATCACCATATTTATTAAAACTCTAATTCATTTGAGATATTTCATTACTTTTTATTTGTGTTGTAAAAATAGTCATATATATGATGGAATGTTGTCCTACCTTGTTACATCTTCCACATACACCTTGAGGGACTTTTTTCTTTATTTTTTTTGAATTATTACAACCTATTTAAAAGGATTGCAGACCACCATTCCAATTCAGTTATCTCTTTGTTGAATTTGTTTTCATTTGGTTTTTAAATTTCTAACTTCCCTATTTAGATTCAATACCATATTAAAATAGTCTATCATATTTATTATCTTTACATAATAAAAAAAATATTCTATTATTAATCAATGTGACATAATTCTCTAACATATTAATTTGATTAATTGGAATGGTTCATATAGATATCTTCTTTTAGCAGTCTCTCTCCCAAGGAAAACATGTGATGAGAATAGGTAAATGGTTTAAGAATGAATGTTTTATTTTTTGTTAGTATTTCATTAAGGTAATATTTGAGGAGTAAATAAATGAAGATTATTTAACATTCACTAAAATGAGTCATTGGATTCCCTTATTGATAATTCATCAATTAATTACATAGATTGGTTGACACACTACCATGTCTATAGAAAAAAAACATTTTGTCTACTAACACGAAGAGTCATTGTTTTTGGTATTCATGAAAAAATAACATTTAATGTAATTCTTAATAAGGAATATAGGGATAATTGGTATTATTGTTGAAATTTGATGAACATAAAATATTTGTGATAATTGTGTTTGGTGATTGCATAATATCTATGATAAGGTGAGAATTAAAAATGAAATAAAGAAAACATCCATTAATTAGGTAATGAAATATTTTTAATAAGGCCATGAAATTTTGTTAAGGCCATGAAATAATAATTATAATTTTTCCTAATGATTTTTTAAATAATAATATTAAGAATCCATTTTAGTTTCTTTATATTAAAATAGATTTTACTATATAAATTTCATTTGAACTTATACTAAAAAAATATTCCAACCCATGTCCAACTAAGGATCCGCCTTATCCATACATGAGAAACCTAGGTCTACTATGTGGAAGGAAGATAAAAATGCACATCATAGGGTGGTAGGGGTTAATTGAAGAGGTATAGTTCCTATTTGTAAATTCATAGTGTGTGAACTAGAAAACCAAGTGAGGGCTAGGTGGACCATAAAATGGGGTGGAATTACCCATGATGGGTGTGTGTGATGTGTATCCAGGAACTATCCCAGGTAGTGGATTGTCTGGTTTAAAATTAAGGTTATATTATTAAGAAGCTCATGGAAAAATTAATGTCCAATGTGGGACAAGGGATGAGCACAGAATTTTTACTATTCCTAATAATATAAAATAAAAAATAGATCCATTCGATCTAGATAATTTTCTCTATCCGATAATGTTTGTGCTATATTTATTATCTTCTATTTGGTTTTACCTATGAATTATATCTATACTAATAAAAATAGCCAACATCCACAATTAAACTGAGAGAAAGGGACATTCTAAATCATCTTGAAGCCATGCATGAAATATTTGTCTTTTAGGGATGATTCTATTAGAAGAATATAAGTCTATAAAATAATGATATGAATATTTAAATAATATTCCACCGAGGTGTCACATGAAGAGCCTTGATAACTTGTGACATTATGTATTAAGAAAGTTAAAATCTCCAAAGAATCACAAGAATAACTATAAAAACAAGAATGCCCCATCATAGATTTATATACTTGTGTGAATCATTAAGGATCTTGTTTCTACTAATTTATCGCATGAGGACTCTAGGATTAAGGAAAAGCATGTGTCAAATGCATGTTAGAGCTCCACCATAAATCTGAACATGAAATTTTGAGACCCAATAATATTCAGAATTGTATGAGTTTTAAAATGATAAGAGTTTTTACATATGAAATATTTTATATTTTATGTGATATTTAGAGATACTAATATCAAGAAATTAATTGGTATGAAGGTTATATGATATGTTTTTGTGAAATGTTCTATAAACTCAATGGTATAGAACATACTCTTAGTTGTAAACATTCATTTTTTAGAGCTATTATTTTTCTGGAAATACAGAATCTGCGTGTTTCTTACTTGGTGGGTGAAGAAGTCTTCACAAAAGAATTAATTTAATGTGTAATTACACCCATATGATTTTTTAGGAAATATAGAATTATGTTATGCACCTTAAATTCATATACAAAGGATATGAGATCCCATGAAAACTCTTGTGAAGGATTGAAAACATGAGATATTTCTATCTTATACAAAGTAAAGATGCATCATGAATTTATGAGATCCCATGAAACAAATCTTGTATTCATAAAGGTAGAGATGATACACTAAGTATTAAAACCTTGTATAGAATAAGATCATTAAACTACTAATGAAAAGAGCATAGTCTTGCACGATTTTATTTTTGTGAAGAATATATTTACCAACATATACTTATATGTGAAAAGAATAAATAACACAAAAATCATTTTACTTTAATTACCAAAATATATTATCCAAACCCATTAATGAAATAATTTTCATGCAAGAAGGATAGTGAGTGATACACCGAGATTTTTATAAGGAGTCGTAATGATGATTTGATGTTGAGATATATAGTTCTCATATAACAATAAGGGTTCTTTGAACCTAATTAGATGCCAGTGTTAGTTTACCTTCATTATTCAAAATTTTTTACTGACATAAAATAAAAAATTATTGAACATGATGTGAGGAGACCATGTAATATATCATATAAGAATGGTGTTTAGGTAGAGATTCATTGAGGTACTAACGTTCATTCTTGCATAAAATAATATCAAGATTGTACCTAAGGATTGGATTCTTCGTTGATATAAGAAATTTTTGTATGCTAAAGAATTTGATATTTTGAGAATAAATCATATATATACTTTATGGGAAATACTATCCAGTATGATATTCATAAATATGAGAAGAACTAGATAATTCCATATCCAGTGTAATGGTGTTTCAATACAAATAGGCTTATTTTAGAAAGTTGTTGAATATATTGAAGGTGTAAACATGCAATTGTAATTATACAGTCTCATGGAGGAAGATCAATATAATGATTGAATATGACTTTATACTATAAAATTGACAACATAAATAAGAATAAAGAGCTTTTTGAGCGGGGTGTCTAACAAAAAAATGTTGAGGTTTGTGGATATGGTATCTAACCAATCAGGTAGGAAGAATATGTTTGGTGTGTCAAACCAAACAAGTTAGAAGAGTTGGTTGATGGGGTGTAGAAAATGGATCAATATATAAATTCAAAAATGGTTTTTATAACTATTTTCTACTAAATTAATTGAAAAAATATTAATAAATTTTAGTTACGAATCCATGTTGGTGTATTTTACCAAAAAAGAAATGATTTGGACTTAGTACTGAACCATATAAATACCATGTGTTGTTCTCTATCTTATTATTTCATCATATGAGGTGTGTGAAAGATAAATTATTGTTTGGATTGAGAATGGTAAAAAATTTATTATGTTGAATTAAATGATAATGAATTGTAAAATAAAACCACTAGTTTATCAGCCTATCAGTGGAATCCATCATGGGGATCTACAAATGGTATAAGAGAAAAGTTTACCGCTAAAAATCCATGAAATGTTTTATAAAGTAAAAGTTTTATGAAATTTGTGAGATACCACATATATATAAAAACGAATTTACTCATAAGGATTAAAATTTTTAGATTTTTTCCAACACATATAAAAACATTATGATAATAAAAATATGAAGAAGAATGTAACAGTAAGGGTAGGGACACCACAAACTATATTTAATCTTAGTGGTATATGTGGACATAATTTTGTTTATTCTAAATATTCTAATGAATCCTTTTCAAATGTTTTGATGATGTATCACTTATTGATATTTGTTAATATATTAAATATTATCTATATAAAGTCACCAAATAAGTAATGAATTGGTTTTCAAATAATAAATTCTCTCTATGATGAAAATTGCTGCTAGAGGAATAGGACAATGTAATAGATGTGGAATTTGATAAAAAGGAAATAATATGAAAAAATATCAAAAAAACATGAGAGAAAAGGATGATATAATTTCTATTTAAAATAAATAATAACTTGAAGTTATTGATGAATTTTAATTTAATATTTGTGTTAATTATTTCCATGAGATCTTTTTTGCAAAATCATTCCATGCACTTAAAAATTTACATAACGTTTTTATTGATGTAACATATGATCAATTGTTGGTTAATGAAAAATGATAAAATACTTTAAAAATTCATTATAAGAGTAAATAAAAATACATTAAGAATAAATAAATAAGATGAGGTAATATTTTAATGAAATGTTGTAACACACAACGATTTCATAGTAAGTTATCTTTTCAACTAAATTCAATAACTTTCATTACACGCAACACCGAGTTCGAGTGCACCACGACTTAGCAAACTAGCCGTTCAAAAAGTGGTTATGAATAGTATTAATGATAATTTTTTATTTTATATACTCCCTATAATTTTAGAATCTATATTATGTGTTTCTTAGACATAATATAAGAACAAATTCCCTTTTTTCAAATAAAAGAAGTATTTTAAAAAAATGTAATTTTACCGCCTTTTAATGACAATCCTTTTTTAAAACCAATATTTGACACTTTTATATAATATATTTCATTAAATTAAGTTATTATTTAGAATTGGGACATAAAAATTTAGTTTGGATTATTTTTTGGTACTTTTATGATAACTTACATATTTTGATGAATAGTGAAAAATAATTAATTTTAACTAAAAAACTTTTTAAATCAAAATAATTTATTGTGTTAAATTATAAAATTGAGTGGTTTTAAAGTACCATTAGATTATAGTTTTATCATTTAATATAATTTATGTCATTTTTTGTAATTTCACATTTAAACTGGACATGAACAAGTGTTAATCTTTTGATAGTAATTATTTCTTAAAAACACATTTTTTACAAAAAGAATTAATTTTAAATTAATTTTTTCTAATTATGTGTTTTAAATTTATAAAAATGGATTCCATATTTGGAATAAAGAGGTCAAAATTTTGTAAATATGTAACTTTTATTTTTATACATTATGAATATTTACTTCAGTAAATATTTTATTTACCATGGTTAAATTTGGTAAATAAAGGAAAACACCTATTATTTTAATAATATTAAATTACCCTAACATGTGACATATTTCTATTGGTTGATACATGTCCAACCATGGGAATATTTGAGTCTATTTTGGGAACCCATGGAGCCACTTGAGAGTGATAATGACACTTTATATAAATTAATATAAAATAAAGACAAAAATGACATAAACATATATCTTTTTGAAAAATAATTTTTACAAGGGGTTATATAAGTTATATATTCGAGTATAAATATAAATTTTAAAGAAAAAACTATTTTCTATATGAAGATATTTTTTTATAAGTATTAGACATCAAATAAATAAAAAAAATTATGACACAAAAATGATGCTATGTTTACCTCATTAAAGAATGATTTAAATAAATGAGATTAAAAAAACTAAAACAATATCCAAAAAATGTAAAATTCTTATTGGATGATTTTATTTCAAACATGAGTCATTTTATCTTCTATTTTAAAGAGTTTTGGACCTTTAGAAACTGAAAATCATTATATAATAAAATAATATTGTCAAACATTCCTAAAGAGCCCCTCCTCCCCTTATAAAAAGCCCCCACCACTAACTCATTTCTCACACCTCTCAAGCCCCTTGCCTTGTACAGACACAAAACAATTAAGCTCCATAAATCCCTATCTTACTCTTAGAATCCTTACCTTATAAATAAGGAACTTCATGGAAGCCTTTTGTTTCAATCCAAAGGGAGTTACCTAATTTAAAGGTAACATATCCTCTTAAGTTATTTTCTTTTATTTTACTTCTCCAACCCCCTGAGCTCTCTTTATTCAATTATTTTATGAAAACACCAGTATCCTCAATATACTAGGTTTTGTTTTTAGAATTATTTGACCTATAATTACAAAAACCTCCATCTAATGGGTATAGAGCATAATGTTTTTGTGGACGGTGAACTACTGCCACAGGAAACGATGATTGTTCAATCTTCTACTACCACCTCTTTTGGTGGCCATTATGATGGAACTGTAATTTTATATGATATTTATGATATTTATTTTATCTATAGTCTTATTTAATTATATTTTATATAATACCATTATTCTATTCATGTTGTATATATATGATAATTTCATTTGAGGAAGTGCGGACTACCGCCCCTGAAAGTGATATAACTCGTTCATACCGTACATGGAACATATAAAGGATGGTGTTGATGAATTTAAGTAACGTATATAAAATATTATATTATACTAGAATAATAATAATATACCTATGTATAATTTGGTCTTCTTTACTTTTATAATAAAAGAAATGAAATGGATGTAGCATTCGTGCGTACATACGGATTACCATCCCCAAGAACGCGATGTGATTCATTCCCCATCGTAACCATCCAAAAATAATTTTTATTTGATTATTAAAAATAATATTTAAGAACATTATATTATTCTGTATATGAATAAAATAAATCTTATCCCAAACAAACATGACTTACGTAACAAAACATATAAAGGAAAACGAATCAGTTAACATCCGAAACAATGATACTACTAAAATATTATTAACAAACCAGTATTAGAATATCATATATGATATCTTCTTTATCTATGTGGTTATTTTATAATTTAATAACAATGATTTATCAATTATAAAATAGGTTAATTTACCCTAGACCATGGAAAAGTACAAGGTAAGGGTTAATTCCTCAATCTTGTTATTATCCGAGATTGATTATGTGTAAGTATTTTCTGGGAAATATTTACTATCCATGTAAATGTTTCATAAAATAATTTTTTAAATTATTCTTTTAAAGGTAATATTTAAATAAAAATTCTTTTTAAACGTTTTAAATATTTATTCTTCTAACTCTTTCCCATTAATGTCCATGTTTTCAAAATAGTTCTAAGGATTTATTTATATGGACATGATTGTTTTAAAACGTTAATTCCTTTAAAAAGTTTAAAAGTGGTATGGGAAAATTTGATTCACAAATCTATTTTAAATGAATTCCTTTATAAAAAGGTTACTTTTAAATGGTTTCACAAAAATGGATATTTCTCTCAAAAAGTTTTAGTGATAATTTTCAACATTGTCAACACCCTTTACTGGATATTATACATATTTGATGTCGATTTATTATGATACAAATCTCCTATATTATATTAAAGGTTTTGTGATATGTTTGACTGTGGATGAGTTATTTTTATACCATTCATGGTTTTTGGTTAATCTATTAACATTTTGCATTCCAGTTTTAATATGAATGTTTATGTTATGTTTCAACCTTTTCATATGAGGAATGCATTGGACTTAGTATGTGATGGGTGGAGCCAGCAAAAGCTCATTAGTGAAATGGTAGGTATCATGAGACAAAATAGTGTCTTGGAACAAGTCCTTGACAAAAATATTATTTTCAATCTTGGAATGAGACCTTGAATTTTTGTTGTTGATGTCTAGCATTATGTATTCCAACATTATGAAATTAGCTATTGATATTACATATGATTATTCGACTAGTAGAATATCAATGTGAATATATAAATGACATTATTTGATTTATCTTTTCCATATGATACAGAAGTTTAATTTTAAAAGGCTTTTTTTTAGTTTTAATCATTTCAATAAATATTTATGCTTATTTATGAATGTTTCCGCTATATTGTTATCCTTACTGAGAATCTGATCTCACCCCTTTCTAGGTTTTATTTTTTCCCAGATACAAAGAAGTATATATTAAATGACCTGCAGGGATAGTCTAAGGGATATGAATATGGTCAATGGAGACAATTTTGTTGTTGTTTTTAATTTTGTAATGTATTTTAACATTCATGTATGTAATATATTCTCCAAGACTTCTAAACTGATCAGTCCTTCAGGACTTGATTCCTTATATCATGCCAATGTATTAAAATAATGCACTGAATCTGGTTAACTGGGGTTGGGGCATTATAGTTAGTATCAGAGAAAGCCTAGAAATAACATTGGAAACTAGATTTATAAAAATTGTGATTGGAGAAAATTACCCTAATATAGACATTAATGATTAGTATAGAATAAAATCCTAGAATTTTGGTAATGTAGAGATTTTTTGAATTTTCAAAGCAATACATCCCTGTCTGGATACGAGCAGGTAGAGGCGAATCTGGCACAAATGTACCTAGGAGTGAAAAATCCAACAAAGAGGTTTGGGATTGACTTGGGGTATACTAGTACACGACAATAGGCCTTGCTTCACTCTTTATTATGACACTTCTGTGGGATATGCTTAAGATAATTCACATTTTCAATACAATCCATTATGAAGGATTGAGTAGTAAAAATACTTTCTGAAATAAAATATTTTTTTATGATTATAGATGATATTCATAATCATTTAAATTTATATTAGTTATTTTAAATGTTTGGAATTATGTATTGTGATTCATAAAACTAACGTAGTGTATGACCTTGTTTAGAAATGGCACCTAGTAGATGGAATGAGAACTCTTACAATACGCATGATCCAAAGAGTAAGAAGGACCATATATTTCATGTTATTAAGCCAAAATTTAAAATGGAAATAGTCTCCAATGTATTATCATCATATGAAGAAATAGTATCACGTGTTAATAAGATAAGTTAAGAATTCTCCGAGTCCTATGGATTTGAAGGGAAGTAAGAGAAGGAAAGGATGGTAGATAAGAATATGGATAAAGGGAAGAGGGTAAAGTAGGATTTTACCATATGTAATAACTATGGAAAGAATCAACTTGGTAAATTATTGAAGGTAATGTATGTTTTTTATAAGTGTGGAAACAAAGGAAACCAATTAAGTGACCTGAAGGGTAAGAAAAAGGTTTCAAATGTACAATGCTTCATCTACAAGGAGTTGGGACACTACACGAATCAATATCCAAATCATCTTTGTATGTCCCAAATGATGCTATTTGATACTAATCAAGTTATGATACTACCAAAGATGGAGAGGAATGACTAGTGTTCTTATGTTTTTATTAAATAATTGTTAGAGTATTGTATCAACGATGTACTGGTTATATGAATTATTGAGTATATAAGGATTGTAATGCAGTACTATTTCCTTAAGGATTTGAGATTGTGTGGTACCAATAAAAGTGACTCAATAGAAAGTTAATTTTTTTTTGGAAAATACATGGTTTAAGGAAATATAAACTTTAATACGGTCCTGATACTATGGTATTGATTTTGGAATAAGAGATGATTGATTTGGATAAATTATATTGGATATTATTGACTACATTGGAACTAATTAATGGTTTTTCATTCTATCCTTATTGGTGATTACAAAATTTGTGGATTTTAGGAGTTTATCAAGTATTATATGATTTAAAGAAGGAATGAGGAAGTACATACCTATTCAAATATGGATTTCTATTAATTCATTTTATTACCAAATTTTAAGAGAATAGACGATGAATGTATTCACATGTATATTATGTGTCATTCCTTATAAATTTTGGAATGTGAGTTCAGACAGAAGTATTGTGGATAAGTATAAAGGTTGGAATAGATTAAGTTTGATATTGGATACTATTTTTAAGGTTAACTCATTTCTTATGATTATTTTTGTATTGTCATAAATATGACAACCTAGAGTTCGGGCGACAACCCATCGCATCTGGAAAGGCCGCAAGACTTAAACCCACAACCAAAGGGCGACAAGGATAATCCAATACCACTAGATCACGTTATTTCCTAGTTTTTATAATGTAGTTTTTTAAAATAGTTTGACAAATCAATTATAAATTCATTATTTTTTGAGCCCTATACGATTAGGATAAATAGAATATTTTGGAATTCTATTATCTTTGGGAGTGAAAGATGAGTTTTTGGTAGGAATTAGTTGAAGGATGAAACTCTACTTGTCAAGAATATTTTTTTCCACTTATTCTATGAATATATTAATTTTGAAACTTTAGGGAAGGTATCTTGAAACAAAAAATGTGTTATTATAATACGTTATGTTTTGTTAAACTGGTGATATTTTAAATCATCATAGATTGATGGATTTGAGGCCCTCAATTTTACACTTGTTTGTGATTGATGAACTCAATAACTCCCTATAAATAGTTAAATTTCTCCTCAAATTAGGTGTCTCTAATTACCACAAATGTTCTCCTAATCGACATCATAATTTAGTGGTGAATTTTTCATTTCTCTTTCCCTCTTATTAAGACTAAATTTCACTAACCCAATTTTCGATGTGGGTTTTCCACAAAGGTATTTTTCTATTTTTAACCATTTATTCTCAAAGAAATATTTCAAATTGTGAGGAATCAATTTATTAGAGGAGGGGAAAATGTAACACCCCCAGATTTCATAATAGGTTATCCTTTCAAAGAAATTCAATAACTTGCATTACACGCAACACCGATCTCGAGCGCACCGCGACTTACCAAACTAGCTGTTCAAAAAGTGGTTATGAATAGTATTAAATGAATTTTGAATTTTATATACTTAATATAATTTTAGAATCCATATTATGTGTTTCTTAGACATAATATAAGAATAAATTAATTCTGTTCAGATAAATGAAGTATTTTTCAAAAAATGAAATTTTACTGCCTTTTAATAGCAAACCTTTTTTAAAACCAATATTTTACTTTTTTATATATTTAATTAAATTAAATTAAATTATTATTTAGAATCAGGAAATAAAAATTTAGTTTGGAAATATTTTTGGAACTTTTCTGATAACTTTCATATTTTGATGAATAATGAAAAATACTTAATTTTAATTAAAAACTACTTTTTAAATCAAAATAAATTATAGTGTTAAATTATAAATTTTGGTGGTTTTAAAGTATCATTAGATTATATTTTTATCATTTAATATAATTTATGTCATTGAACATAATTTCACATTTAAACTGGACATAAAAAAGTGTCAATCTTTTGATAGTTATTATTTCTTAAAAACATGTTTTTTTGTTTTGACAACGGGAATTAATTTTAAATTAATTTCTGCCACTTCTATATTTTGAATTTGAAAAAATGGATTACATATTTTGAATCAAGTGGTCCAAATTGTGTAAATAGTTATCTTTTTTTATACCTTATGAATATTTACTTCAGTAAATATTTTATTTACCATGTTTAAAGGGTAAATCTGGTAAATAAGGTACACAAATATTATTATAATATTATTAAATTACCCTAACATGTGTCCTATTCCCATTGGTTAGTACATGTCCGAACATGGGCATACTTGGGTCGATTTTGGTACCCCATGAATCCACTTGATATTGATAATGACACTTTATGTTAACTAATTTAAAATAAAGGAAAAAAATGAAATAAACATATATCTTTTTGAAAAATAATTGTTATAAGGGTTTATATGAGTTATCTTTTTGACTATAAATATTAATTTAAAATATAAAAATATTTCCTACATCATGGTATTTTGTTTTATATTTTTTAGACATCAAATAAAAAATATATTTATGAAACAATAATGATGCAGTGTTTACCTCCTTAAATAATGATTTAAATAAATGAGAATATAAAAATTTAAAAAATATCCAAAACCTGTCCAATTATTTTTGGATTATTTTATTTCGAACATTAGTCATAGTATCTTCTACTAAAATGAGTTTTGGACCTTTATAAACCAAAAATAAATATATAATAAAATAATATTGTCAAATATTCCAAAAGAACCCCTCCACCCTCTTATACAAATCTCTCACCTATAACCCATTTATCACACCTCTAAGGCCCCTTGGCTCATCCAAACTCTACCCAATTATCTCCCTACACCCATCTCTTCATCTTAGAAGACATACCTTTGGCAGATGGAACTTCAGGGAAGCCTATTGGTTCAAACCAAAGGGAGTTATCCGATTTAAAGGTAACATATCCTCTTAAGTTATTTTTATTATTTTACTTCCCCAACCATTTAAAATCTCTTTATTCCTTTATTTTATAACAAAACCTGTATCCTAAATATAATAGGTTTCTTATGATATGTATTTGAACTAAACATGCACACACCTCCATCTAATGGGTATCGAACATAATGTTTCTATGGATGGAGAACTACTGCCTCACAAAACGATGATTGTTCAATATTCTACTACCACCTCTTATGGTGGATATTATGATGGAACTATAATTATATATGATATTTATGATATTAATTTTATCTATAATATTCTTTAATTATCTTTTATAGCATACCATTATTCTTTTCAGGTTGTATATATATGATAATTTCATTTGAGGAAGTGCGGACTACCGCCCCCTCAATGTGATATGACTCGTTCATACCAGACATAGAAAATATAAATCATGTTGTTAATGAAGTTATTTAACATATATAAAATATTATATTATACTAGAATAATAATATTCCTTTTATTATTTGGTCTTCGTTCCTTTTAAAATAAAAAAAATGAAATGGAAGTTGCATTCGTGCGTACGTATGGATTACCATCTCCATAAACGTGATGAGATTCATTCCCCATCGTATCCATTCAAGAATAATTTTTATTTGATTATTAAAAATAATATTTAATAACATTAAATCATTATGAATATGAATCAAATACATCATATCCGTAACAAACATGACTTATGTAACAAAACTTGTAATGGAAAACGAATCAGTTAACATCTGAAACAATGATACTACTAAAATATTATTAACAGAGAAATATTAAAATATCATATATGATATTATATTTATGTATGTGGTTATTTTATAATTTAATAACAATTATTTAACTATTTTACCGGAGGTTAACATACCCTCGACCAAGGAAAAGTACAAGGTAAGGGTTAACTCCTCAATCTCAATATTATCTGAGATTGTTTATGTGTATGTAATTTCTGGGATATATTTATTATCCATGTCCATGTTTCATAAAATAATTTTTCAAAAATGATTCTTTTAAAGGTACTATTTGACTAAAAAAGTCATTTTAATAGTTTTAAATATTTATTATTCTAAATTATTCTCATTAATGTCCATGATTTCAAAATGGTTTTAAGGATTTATTTATATGGATATTACTGTTTTAAAATGTTAATTCCTTTTAAAATATTAAAATTTTTATGGGACACTTTGATTCAAAAATCTATTTTAAATTAATTCTTTTATAAATGTGTGAATTTTAAATGATTTCAAGAAAAGGAACATTTCTATCAAAAGGTTTTACTGATCATTTTCAACTATGTCAACATCCTTTAGTGGATATTATTCTTGTTTGAAGTTGATTTATTATGATACAAATCTCCCATATTATGTTGAAGGTTTTGTGATATGTTTGACTATAGATGTGTTATTTTTATACCATTAAATGTTTATGGTTAATGTATGAGAATTTCATATGCTAGTTTTAATATGAATGTTTATGTTATGTTTCAATATTTTCTTATGATGAATTAATTAGACTTAGTAAGTGATGGGTGGAGCCTAATATAGATCCTCGATGCATTGGTATGTCTCATGAGATAAACTAGTGTCTTGGAACAAGTTCTTGAAATAAATCTTATTTGTAGCATTGGCACGAGGCCTTGACTATGTGGTTATGATGTCTAAAATTATGCACTCTATCATTAAAAAATTAGCTATTGATATTACATGTGATTATTTGACTAGTAGAATATCCATGTGAATAAGTAAATGGAATTATTTGATTTATATTTTACATATTATACTGAAGTTTAATTTTAAAATGAATTTTTAGTTTTACACATTTACTTAAATGTTTATGCTTAATTTTGAAAGTTTCCACTATATTGTTATCCTTACTAAACATCTGATCTCACCCCTTTCTATGTTTTATTTTCTCAGGATTCGAAGAAGTATATTATGACTACCCTATAGGGATAGTCTAATGGTTATAAAAGTGTTCAATAGAGACAATGTTGTTGTTGTTTTTCATTTTATAATGTGATGTAAAGTTCATGTATGTTATATATTTTCTAAGGATGCTAAACTGATCAGTACTTCGAGACTTGATTCTTTATATCATTCCAATGTATTAAAATAATGCACTGACTATGGGTAACTAGGGTCGAGGCGTTACACATGCTGAGATCAGTTGATGATGAAAGTAAATTCTTCAACATGAACTATTTTGAGTTGGAATTTAAAATGAATAATAAGGAATCACCACAACCTGATAATTCCCATATTTGTTTAAAAATATATTCTATCACACATGTTTTCATTGATAACCATAAATCCAAAAAGATCACTGTATCATATTTAGAAAAAATAGAAACATCATCTAAAAAGGTATCCTATAACATATAAACTATCTTATATTCTATTTTTTTCAATTTTCATCACGTGTTTTAAAATTAATTCTAGAAAGGGATGCATGTTTATAAATATTCCAAAACCCAACACATCAAGGGTGAATGATAGAATATGTTTAAAGTGATTTTCCTCATGAATTTTTAAGAATATTAATGGTTCTATACAAAAAAATCATGGTTAACAACATATGAAATTTAGATAGATTATACCAGAAAATAATAGAATAAGTTTTATTGGAAATAGTTGGTGTTGATAGATGTTCTATAATATTTAATAATAATGTTGGAATAACATGACCATTCTGGAAAATAATAGAAGGACACATTCATGTAGGTAAAAACTGAAGATATGAAAAATCCTATTGACTGAAAGTAGAAGAGAAAGGAAAAGAAAATAATACACATGAAAAAATATACATAAAATTAATTAGACCAAGAAAAACAATGTTTGAATCCTTCCTATATTAATTGGATATAAAAACAATTCAATAAAATGATTTTCTATTGGAGAAGTTGGTTTGGTTTGAAAAATTAAAATAATAGTAAGTGTCTGTAAAGAATACATATCAAGATTGAGGACTTATGTTTAGAGGTGTTTGTTGGTTCTATTAAATACATTGTCATAAAGAATAATATTACTGGTATATCATGTCATTTGTTGGAAATAATCATTAATCAGTTTGTATTCATGTTAAATACAATATAAGAGATTATGTGACTTGAAATCTATCCATTTTCTAATAAAAATAGATATGAATTATTAGAGGAACTGTGTGGTGGATGTAGACTATAATTTGAGAGAGATAAGGTAAGAATAAATATATTATATGAAGAGGTTACCCATTATATTAACGGGATGAAAATATAAATAAAAAAGGTACGAATTGATGAACATATGATAAAAACTTTCATACACCCAAAAACATTGAACATAAAATGAAAGAATGTTTGATAGTTTGGAAAAATAAATAAAAATTAGCTAAAAATGATGAATGGTCAAAAGGATGAAGTGCAAGAGTATAACGACCCATACTTTACATACATTGTTAATACTTCAAAATTGAAGCACACTTATTACAACATATGACAAAACCACAAAGGACCGTATAAGTATAGTGTCTTTAGAAACTGGGAAACATAAACAACTGGTTCATAAATCTTCTACAGTGTCTCCCATTTATTTCATCATATCTTGGGTACCTTTTAGCATATTCTACTTAATATCCATCTTCCTGACCTGGGGAAACGAAAACATAAAAGGGTGAGCTCAAATGCTCAGCAAGGGAAAATAAAGGAAATAAAAATCATATCATATCTTTTTGAAAATCATAACCTGTAAAAGAGATCATAATATCTTAACATGGAACAAATCATAGAAGTGAAAATGAGATCCCCATAATCATAACGTGAAACTTGAAACTTTGTGGCATGCACACATAATCATGGAAAATCATTTCTGGTTAGTCATGACTCATTTCCAAGACTATCTTAGCGGACAAAGTCCATTTCTGAACCGAGTTCACTCCTCGTTTCAGTCCTGTATCACTGAACCGAAATAACCTTCCATTCCAGCCATGTCTATCTCATGAGATATAAATCATTACCCAATGCATTGGAGGGAGATATAGGTCCCACCCATCTTATAATGAATCCTTTCTTATGTGTTCCACATAATCATAAATCATACATCATCGCATAACACATGTATCAAAAATGGGATTCTTGAAACATCATGACATCATAAAACAAATCATATAAGGTAAATGACATCATAAAAATAATTCCCTCACAACATAATAAAATCAATGTAATAATAGGGATAAAAACAAACCCTTTATTATCTTAGATGGAAAATAATTTTGATAAAACACTTGAACTCCATTCTTGAGGAAAATATCCTTTCTTCTTCAAAAACATTTTTCCTTTCTTAACATGTCATACAACTTTAAACTAAAATAATTTGATTAAAAATAAACTTCAAAAATTTTAAAGGAAGATTCTTGGAAATAATGTTTTAAAAATCCATTCATTCAGTATAAGTTAAATAAAACATTCTTCGTACTTTTGTCGGAAAATTCAAAAAGTACCTCGTATGAAAAATGACAAAAGATTCCTTTCATATCCTTTACTAAAAACTCACCGAAGGGTAAAATTGGATATAAACTATTGTAGAGGGATGGAAATAATATTACATATTGAGGGAACATGGATGTAGATGATAAAATACACCCCAGTAATTACCAAAGTAAAAACAATCTCGGATAAAAATGAGATTGTGATATTTTCCCTTACCTTAGGTCTGATTTGCTTTGTATGTGTCCGAATCTCCTGTATAATGGTTTAAATAATGTTATTGACTTATTCCAGAATCATACATATTGATATGATATCATATATGGTCATATTCTTAGCTTCTTGTTAGTAATATTTCATTGTTATTTGTTACTCGGGTCTTTATTGCCTTTTGTTCTTATGCGTGTTTTGCCGAATAAATTCTTATTATTATTTTAAGGTTATAGATACCTTATATCCAGAATGGTATTAGTGTAACATATATCATATTTATTCATTCAATTCATTTATATAATTACTATGTAATGATGATCATGTAGAATGAGTCGCATCACATCGTGGAGACGGTATTCCGTACGTATGCACGAGTGATGATATCGTTCCTATGATCGTGGAATTGTATTGGAGTATATATATATATTATTTCATTATCAATATTACTTTATAATAATCATAAATAGTTACTCATTACACCATTATACCCATCCTTGTAAGGTGATGGTGGAAAATAGATTACACCACGACGTGGAGACGGTGTTCCGTACGTACGCATGCGCGGTGATTTCATTTTTCCGTAGGATGGATAGAAGGTGAATTAGGGTTGTTTCGTATTTATAATAACATATCAGTATGTAAGTAATACTGATGTTATTACTTTATCATGAAACAACTAAAGAAGAAGAAGTTGAAGAAGAAAGAAATTGAAAAGATCGGTAATGGATATTACCTCTACTTTGGAACGCTTCTTTGAATCCTCCACTTAGGGAACTAAGATTGGTCTTTGAATAAGAACAGGAAATCTAAGATTATTCTAGGGAATTGGAGAGGAGAAAATGGCAGGGGTTGGTCGAGCTTGAGTGCTCAAATTTGGTGTGAGGAGGAGGGGGAGGATGTGCCCTTTTATAAGGGTGGAGAGGGTCACCTTAGGAATATCTCAAAATATTATTTTATATTAAAGTCAAAATCAGTTTATAATGGTTCCAAATGGTCTTATTTCGAAGCTAAAGTGGGGAAGGGTAGAAATACTATCAATCAATAGGATTTAGGCAAGTTTAGGTTATTATATTAACCTTATCAATTAGATTTAACTCTAAGTTAAATAATTTAACTTTTACCGTGTCTTTTTGTTTTCTTACACTATATGGTTAATAAACTTACTATAACATGCCAAACGAACCCCAAATTATTTATTATTAATATATATATCCTTATCTAAGTCATTTGGCCGAACCTTAGATTTTTAGGAATAAAATAACAATTAATAATATAATATTTGATTTAAAAACTATTTTGTGTCAATTTTGATACTATTTGATATATGATTTTATTGAAAGTCATAACAGAATTATATGTTCTAACCAAGTTGATTAAAGCAACACTAATATATCATAGTAACCTAGAAAATTAGTTAAATTCATAAAAAGTCTCAAATTACATTTATTTGTGTGTTTATAACATCAATTTTGTCAATATTTCATAAATAAGATAATTACTGCATCATAATTGTGTCATAAATAAATTAAATTATTTAATGTCTAAAAATTATAAATAAAATACCATTATGTTGGAAATCTTTTTAACTTTCTAATGAATATTTATAGTCGAATATATCGTATGTATAACCCCATATTAAAAATGATTTACCTATTAAACTTTGATTTTAACTATTTTAACCCTTCTTTAAATAAATTAATAATAAATTTCCTAATCTAACCCAAGTGGGCCTAAATGGTCATATTTTATTCCTAAGGTTGTTTGGTTTCGAATTAAACTTATCCAATAGAATTAGGACATGTGTTAGGGTAATAGTAATATCATATTTACCCCTATTTACTATTAACCGCGGTAAAAAAAAGTAAAAAGTTACTATTCACCAAAAAAATATTTTTATCTCATTGAACCACATTTTACTTACTGATATCAACCGTGTCTGTCGGATTTTCGAAATTCCATTCACAGAAGCGGTAAAATTTAGTTTTATGCAAAATTCAGTTTTTAACCTACCACTTAGTGGTTTCACTATTCACCAAAAATTGAAAGTTTTCAGAAAAATACCAAAATTTCACCCTAGGATAATTTCGGTATTCCGAATCCAAAAATGAAGTCCATTTTGAAAAATAAAATTTATAAAATTTCAAAAAGTGGTTATTACTATTCATAACGGCTAGTTTTAATAGTATTTTAATAGCATATCATTGTTTAGTGATACTCGGTATTGCGTACGATGCAAGCTATCGGGGAAGGTCGCGATTGCGTGTAAAGTAAGACAAGCAAGTGTGTAGTGAAAGATTCCTTTGAAAAAAATATTACTCATAAAAATCTCGGGTGTTACATTCTACCCCCCTTAAAAAGAATTTCGCCCTCAAAATTCGTCACATTGTAACAAACAGATGAGGATACTTCTCCCTCATCATATCCTCATGCTCCCATGTAGCTTCTTCTAATTGGTGGTTCCTCCATAAAACTTTCACCAATCGAGTGGTCTTGTTTCGTAGGACTTTTTCGCTACGATCCAGAATCTCTATCGGTTGTTCTTCATAAGAAAGATCTTGCTTCAGCGGTACAACTTCTGAGATGAGTACATGTGAAGGATCAGGTATGTACTTTCTCAGGAGAGATACATGGAACACATCGTGAACTTGAGAGAGATTCGGTGGAAGCGCCAATCGGTAAGCTACCTTTCCAACACGATCCAATATTTCGAAAGGACCAATATATCTAGGGCTCAACTTCCCCTTCTTTCCAAATCTCATAACCCTCTTCCAGGGAGATATTCGTAAGAACACTTTATCACCCACTTCAAACTCTAGGTCTTTTCTTCGGTTGTCGGCATAACTTTTCTGTCGACTCTGAGCTGCTCTTATGTGTTGTTGAATAGATCTGACCTTTTCTGCCATTTCATCAACGAGATCAGGTCCTAATAGCTTTCTTTCCCCAACTTCATCCCAGCAAGTTGGAGTCCTGCATTTCTTTCCATAGAGAGCTTCATAAGGAGCCATCTGAATACTGGAGTGAAAGTTATTATTATAAGAAAATTCCACCAAAGGTAGGTGTTGATCCCAACCTCCTTTGGAATCCATAGAGAAATCTCTCAACATATCTTCTAGGGTTTGAATTGTTCTCTCAGACTGACCGTCTGTCTGGGGATGATAAGCAGTGCTGAAACTCAACTCTGTATCCAGTGTATGCTGAAGACTTCGCCAGAACTTCGAGGTAAATCTCGGATCCCGATCAAATATAATAGAAAGTGGTACTCCATGCAATCTTACAACTTCCTTTACATATATCCTGGCAAGCTGATCTAGAGAGAAATCCTCTCTAATAGCAATGATGTGTGCAGACTTTGTAAGACGATCAATTATGACCCAGATAGCATTATTGCCTTTGGATGTTTTGGGAAGTCCTGTGACAAAGTCCATAGTGATGTTTTCCCATTTCCATTCAGGTATGGGTAATGGTTGTAACATCCCCTTAGACTTCTGTCTCTCAGCTTTAACTTGTTGAAAAACCAAGCATCGAGAGACATATTCAGCAACATCTCTTTTCATGCCATCCCACCAGAAGTACTCTTTCAGGTACCTATACATCTTCGTGCTTTCCAGGGTGAATAGAGATTGAAGAACTATGAGCCTCATCCAACAACTCCTTCTTTAATTCGGGGATGGGAGGAACACAAACCCGATTCCTGAACTTTATTATCCCATCACAATCAAGGTTGAACTCAGGAACATTTCTCACCTTCTTTTGTAACTCGAAATCTTCTTTCTGTGCCTCTTTAATCTTCATATGTATAGATGGTTGAACATTCATTTGAGAAAGTTAATATTTTTCCCCTTCCATTATAATTCCAAGATCCATCCTTTGTAAATCCATAAATATTGGATCTTTTGTGATCTTCATCATGGATAAAATAGCATGGTATTGTCGACTTAATGCATCTGCCACCTTGTTTGCTTTCCCAGGGTGGTAATGGATTAAGCAGTCATAATCCTTAATCAGCTCCAACCATCTTCTTTGACGCATATTCAGCTCCTTTTGTGTGAAAATATACTTTAAACTTTTATGATCAGTATAAATATCACACCTTTCACCATAAAGGTAATGCCTCCAAATCTTTAATGCAAAGATTACCGCATCCAACTCCAAATCATGTGTTGGGTAATTTTGCTCATGGATTTTCAAATGTCGTGAGGCATAAGCGATCACCATATCATCTTGCATAAGAACACACCCCAATCCCTTCTTGGATGCATCACTATAGATCACAAACCTTTCTCCACTACAAGGCAGTGTGAGCACAGGTGCACTTGATAACCTTCTTTTCAACTCCTTGAAATTCTCTTCACATTCCTCGATCCAAACAAAATTAACTCCTTTCCGAGTCAACTTGGTGAGTGGATTAGATAATCGTGAAAAATCTTTTACAAAATGTCGATAATATCCAGCCAAACCAAGAAAACTTCGGATCTTAGTTACTGTTGTTGGTCTTGACCATCTTTCGATAACCTCTGTTTTTGATGGATCCACAGATATCCCCTCTTTTGAGATTATATGACCCAAAAATGAATCTTTTTGAAGCCAAAATTCACACTTGGTAAATTTGGCATAAATCTTATCCTTTCTTAGGGTCTTCAATATAATTCTCAAGTGATCTTCATGCTCTTCCTTTCTCTTTGAATAGACAAGAATATCATCTATAAAGACTACCACAAATTGATCAAGATAGTCTCTAAAGACTCTATTCATTAGATCCATGAAGATAGCAGGGGCATTAGTAAGACCAAATGGCATCACTATAAATTCATAGTGTCCATACCTTGTACGGAAAGCCGTCTTTGGTTTATCCTCCCTTTTGACCCTTAATTGATGATACCCTGAACGAAGATCAATCTTGGAAATGTATTGAGCTCCGCGTAGTTGGTCAAATAAGTCATAAATGCGTGGGAGAAGATATTTGTTCTTGATAGTGATCTTGTTAAGTTCTCGATAATCAATGCAGAGTCTCATTGATCCATCTTTCTTCTTAAAAAATAGAACAGGTGCTCCCCAAGGTGACGCACTAGGGCGTATGAATCCCTTATCAAGATTCTCTTGGAGTTGCTTCTTCAATTACTGCAACTCAATTGGGTCCATTCTATAAGGTGTCTTTAAAATAGGAAAAGCACCCGGTACGAGTTCTATTGAAAACTCAACTTCACGATTTGGTGCAAGACCCGGTAATTCCTCCGGAAAGACATCATCAAACTCTCGTACGATGGGCATATTCTTAATCGTAAGTTTCTCACCAACCATTTGAGATGAATAACCTTCATTTAGTGGAATCAAGACCCATAAGATGGAAGGAATTTCCACTGGAAGGTTATATTCATCCTTGCATCGATAGACGATCGTAGATTGATCTGGAATATGAAATGTGACTTCCCTTCTTTGGTAATTGATATGAGCTCCATGTAGAGAAAGCCAATCCATGCCAAGAATCACATCAAATTCCACTAAAGGAAGGATCACAAGATTTGCAGGAAGCACTTTCCCACAAACTTCGATCGGAGAAGAATTATAAACTTTTGATGCGACTGTTGTGCCATTAGGTGTTGTCACAGCTAACTCAACATCTAATTGTTGAGGTAATACGGTGATACCCTTAGAAAATTCCTTAGAAATAAAAGAGTGGGTGGATCCAGAATCAAATAAAACATTTTCTACTGTAGAGTGGATGGTAAGTGTACCGTTCACCACTTCGTTATCGTACTCCACATCGTTGATAGAAATTGCATGTGACTTTCCTTTTTCTTTAGCCTTAAGATTTTGTTGACGTTGACCATCATCATCAACCCTTGGATTTGGGCATTGATTGGCATAATGCCCCATATCCTTGAACTTGAAACATTGAAGTGTAGTAGGTTCATTCTGTGTATCCCTTCCTTTGTTTGCATCATTAGACATCTTCTTCCCATTATCGCAACATTCAAATGCCCGATGACCTTCCTTTCCACATTTGAAACATTTACTTGTCCCTTTAAGACAACTCCCTCCATGTTTCTTTCCACACTTTGAGCATAAGAGAAAGCTCATCTTATTTTCAGTGAGGTCTTTAGATTTTCCTTTGAATTCCATCTTCCTATTCTTATCAAACCCATGTGACTGATGGGTTACTCCAATCTCCATCTCGACTTTGAGAGCACATCGAACTATTTCCTCGTAGCTATTGAAGTCCCTTATGGCTAATGCCCTTCGAAGACTTGGTTTTAAGCCACTAAAGAATCGATCGATCTTACTCTCTGGTTGGATAATAATACCAGAAGCGTACCTTGAAAGTCTTGTAAACTTTGCTTCATAGGTACCAACAGATTCATCATCCCTTTGCTTCAGTTCAAGAAACTCTTTCTACATCTTTGTTCGGAGAATATGAGGGAAGTACTTATTGAAAAATAAGTTCTTGAACTCGTCCCATTCCATAGACTCAATTTCATCCCTTTTCCTCGTATTCTTAATAATATTCCACCATTGATCAACATCTCCTTCCAAACGATACACTGCTAGGATGACTTTATCATGTTCAGAACATTGAAGAACTGAAAATATCTTTTCAGTAGTACTAATCCATTGTTCAGCAACTAATGGATTAGTAGACCCGCTGAAAGAAGGTGGACGCTGCCTCATGAAGGATTCAACAGAATGTTTCTCCTTCCTTTGCTCGTTTGGAAGTCATGCATTATTCATAGCTTGAGAAAGTTGTGTAAGCATGGCTACAAGATTTTGCATTCCAGCTCCCATATCGTTTGGTTGCTCAGGGGGACAATCATTGCATTGCCCATCGCATTCCGCATTAACACAGTTCCTTCGGGTTCCAGCCATTGACTAAAACCAAGAAGAATAGTGTGAGAAAAACTAATTATAATAGGAAAACCACATAATCAAGGATAAAATTTCACACTTAAGGTCTTATCCTAGGGTATTCATGGCCATTTCTAAAACACTAAGATTGTGTTCTCTGCTTAGACTTATCCTTAGGGTTCTTACTAAGACTTTCACATCCTAGTTTCCAAAGGTTGACTATACCTTTCCTCTGATACCAACTATAACGACCCATACTTTACATACATTGTTAATACTTCAAAATTGAAGCACACTTATTACAACATATGACAAAACCACAAAGGACCATATAGGTATAGTGTCTTTAGAAACTGGGAAACATAAATAACTGGTTCATAAATCTTCTATAGTGTCTCCCATTTATTTCATCATATCTAGGGTACCTTTTAGCATATTCTACCTAATATCCATCTTCCTGGCCTGGGAAAAAGAAAACATAAAAGGGTGAGCTCAAATGCTCAGCAAGGGAAAATAAAGGAAATAAAAATCATATCATATCTTTTTGAAAATCATAACCTGCAAAAGAGATCATAATATCTTAACATGGAACAAATCATAGAAGTGAAAATGAGATCCCCATAATCAAAACATGAAACATGAAACTTTGTGGCATGCACATATAATCATGGAAAATCATTTCTTGTCAGTCATGACTCATTGCCAAGACTATCTTAGTGGACAAAGTCCATTTCTAAACCGAGTTCACTCCTCGTTTCAGTCCTGTATCACTGAACCGAAATAACCTTCCGTTCCAGCCATGTCTATCTCATGAGATATAAATCTTTACCCAATGCATTGGAGGGAGATATAGGTCCCACCCATCTTATAATGAATCCTTTCTTATGTGTGCCACATAATCATAAATCATACATCATCACATAACACATGTAACAAAAATGGGATTCTTGAAACATCATGACATCATAAAACAAATCATATAAGGTAAATGACTTCATAAAAATAATTCCCTCACAACATAATAAAATCAATGTAATAATAGGGATAAAAACAGAACCCTTTATTATCTTAGATGGAAAATAATTTTGATAAAACACTTGAACTCCATTCTTGAGGAAAATATCCTTTCTTCTTCAAAAACATTTTTCCTTTCTTAACATGTCATACAACTTTAAACTAAAAGAAGTTGATTAAAAATAAACTTGAAAACTTTTAAAGGAATATTCTTGGAAATAATGTTTTAAAAATCCATTCATGCCGTATAAGTTAAATAAAATATTCTTCGTACTTTTGTCGGAAAATTCAAAAAGTACCTCGTATGAAAAATGACAAAAGATTCCTTTCATATCCTTTACTAAAAACTCACCTAAGGGTAAAATTGGATATAAAATATTGTATAAGGATGGAAATAATATTAAATATTGAGGTAACATGGATGTAGATGATAAAATACACCCCAGTTATTACCAAAGTAAAAACAATCTCGGATAAAAATAAGATTGTGATATTTTCCCTTACCTTAGGTCCGATTTGCTTTGTACGTGTCCGAAGCTCCTGTATAATGGTTTAAATAATGTTATTGACTTATTCCAGAATCATACATATTGATATTATATCATATATGGTCATATTCTTAGCTTCTTGTTAGTAATATTTCATTGTTACTTGTTACTCGGGTCTTTATTGCCTTTTGTTCTTATGCGTGTTTTGCCGAATAAATTCTTATTCTTCTTTTAAGGTTATAGATACCTTATATCCAGAATGGTATTAGTGTAACATATATCATATTTATTCATTCAATTCATTTATATAATTACTATGTAATGATGATCATGTAGAACGAGTCGCATCACATCGTGGAGACGATATTCCGTACGTACGCACGAGTGATGATATCGTTCCTATGATCGTGGAATTGTATTGGAGTATATATATATATTATTTCAGTATAAATATTACTTTATAATAATCATAAATAGTTACTCATTACACCATTATACCCATCCTTGTAAGGTGATGGTGGAAAATAGATTACACCATGGCGTGGAGACAGTGTTCCGTACGTACGTACGCGCGGTGATTTCATTTTTCCGTAGGATGGGTAGAAGGTGAATTAGGGTTGTTTCATATTTATAATAACATATCCGCATGTAAGTAATACTGATGTTATTACTTTATCATGAAACAACTAAAGAAGAATAAGTTGAAGAAGAAAGAAATTGAAAAGATCGGTAATGGATATTACCTCTTCTTTGGAACGCTTCTTTGAATCCTCCACTTAGGGAACTAAGATTGGTCTTTGAAGAAGACCAGGACCTCTAGGATTATTCCAGGGAAGTGGAGAGGACAAAATGGCAGGGGTTGGCCGAGCTTGAGTGCTAAAAGTTGGTGTGAGGAGGAGGGGGAGGAGGTGCCCTTTTATAAGGGAGGAGAGGGGCACCTTAGGAATATCTCAAAATATTATTTTATATTAAAGTCAAAATCGGTTTATAAAGGTTACAAAGGGTCTTATTTCGAAGCTAAAGTGTGGAAGGGTCTAAATCCTATCAACCAATAGGATTTAGTCAAGTTTAGGTTATTAATTTAACCTTATCAATTAGATTTAACTCTAAGTTAAATAATTTAACTTTTACCGTGTCTTTTTGTTTTCTTACACTATATGGTTAATAAACTTACTATAACATGCCAAACGAACACCAAATTATTTATTATTAATATATATATCCTTAGATAAGTCATTTGGCCGAACCTTAGATTTTTGGGAATAAAATAAAAATTAATAATATAATATTTGATTTAAAAACTATTTTGTGTCAATTTTGACACTATTTGATATATGATTTTTGTAAAAGTCATAACAGAATTATATGTTCGAACCAAGTTGATTAAATAAACACTAATATATCATAGTAACCTAGAAAATTAGTGGAATTCATAAAAAGTCTCAAATTACATTTATTTTGGTGTTTATAACATCAATTATGTCAATATTTCATAAATAAGATAATTACTGCATCATAATTGTGTCATAAATAAATTAAATTATTGAATGTCTAAAAATTATAAATAAAATAGCATTATGTATGAAATCTTTTTAGCTTTCTAATGGATATTTATAGTAGAATTTATCTTATGTATAACCCCATATTAAAAATGATTTACCTATTAAACTTTGATTTTAACTATTTTAACCCTTCTTTAAATAAATTAATAATAAATGTCCTAATCTAACCCAAGTGGGCCTAAATAGTCATATTTTATTCATAAGGTTGTTTTTGGTCGAATTACACTTATCAAATAGAATTAGGACATGTGTTAGGGTAATAGTAATATCATATTTACCCCTATTTACTATTAACCGCGGTAAAAAAAAGTAAAAAGTTACTATTCACCAAAAAATTATTTTTATCTCATTGAACCACATTTTACTTACTGATATCAACCGTGTCTGTCGGATTTTCAAAATTCCATTCACAGAAGCGGTAAAATTAAGTTTTATGCAAAATTCTGTTTTTAACCTACCACTTAGTGGTTTCACTATTCACCAAAAATTGAATGTTTTCAGAAAAATACCAAAATTTCACCCTAGGATAATTTCGGTATTACGAATCCAAAAATGAAGTCCATTTTGAAAAATAAAATTTATAAAATTTCAAAAAGTGGTTATTACTATTCATAACGGCTAGTTTTAATAGTATTTTAATAGCATATCGTTGTTTAGTGAAACTCGGTATTGCGTACGAAGCAAGCTATCGAGGAAGGTCGCGATTGTGTGTAAAGTAAGCCAAGCAAGTGTGTAGTGAAAGATTCCTTTGAAAAAAATATTACTCATAAAAATCTCGGGTGTTACAAAGAGGGTAAGAATGTGACATCAAAATAACATATTAAAGGTAATTAGAAATAACTTATTGTTGAATATATAAATATTCCAAAGAATATTCATAAAAAGTGTGCACAAAGTGGGATTGATATGAAGATTTCCATGCACATCCAACGTTCTTAAGTAGATTTTATAAAGTGTATGTAGCATGAAAAATTAAAAAAATTCTTGAAATATGAGTGAGAGAACACCACATCATATGAGGAAGGTTTTCATCAGAATATTATAAACATTAAAGTAATGAAGCATGATTGCAGGAAGAAAATTATGTCATAATTTTAGATCACATGGAAAAGTTGAGGGGGAATAGTATGCCTGAGTTATTTTTCATAAGAACAAATAGGTCCCTATTGATTCACTTATATATATACATAAATTTATAAAAACATGTTGGTAATAGTAAAATAAATATCTAGCATTAAGGGGTATCATTAATGATTTAATTTTGTTAAATCATCACAATATTTTGAATGCGTAACTTTTAAACATATTTGTAAAATTAGAAGATAGTGTATGAAAATAACTCATGTATACATAATATGACTGGATATATAAGTATTATCATGGAGTAGATATTGATATAAAATATGGAGTAATATATTTTTTTACATGAAATATTTTATGCCATTATTCTGATATATATAGCTTGTAATATATTTCATGATTTGATTTTTTGAGAAGCCCTAAAACCTAAAGAATTGAGTTTTATGGGTTTTGTATCACATGAAACATAATTTATGGAAACAATTGATCACCTTTGTTACATATTATTGTTTTCTATATCAGTTTTTCCCACATATACATGGAGTTTTCAAGCTAATGAATCTTTTCTATGAAATACATGTGATGAAATCCTTCTCCCACATGGGTGTAACTTTAAGGCCTTAATTTAATAGAGGAGACATAAATTCCTTGATGACAAGATAAGTGTGTTGATATGAGAAAGGACCTACTATATATTTTCATTTATTTTAAACAATGGGAAGGATAATATTTCATTTTTGAACAATTTAAAAGGTCGAGATTGAATATAAAAAGTGAATAGTTGAAGAATGGTTTTTTTATTTGTTGTAATTATTAAATAAAGTTAGTATATGTTGAATAAAATGAGTACTATTGAACATTAAATACAATGAGTAAATGGATTACATCTGTGATAAATCATCCAAATAAGTTTCTACGTTGATTTAGGAACATCCATTTCTATGGTAAATGAACGTTGAGGAAATACAATTTAAAAGTTCATGTATAGAGTATTCAATTAAATGTGGAATTGGATTCCATTATATATATTGAATCAAATATTTAATGTTATTATTTTTGAACTGAACTTAATACTGAAGATGTATTTTAATTGTCTTTATCATCGGTGCAATGATTACAACATGTGAAGAACTAAAAATGAAATGAAGTATCTATCCCATAAATGGGTGAAGAAATATTTTGAATATGTACACAAAATAATGTGTAGGAGATGAAAAGGATAGTTATATTTTTTCATGAGGAATTTTTAAATAATAACTTTGGAATGAAATTTGAGTTTCTTGGAATTTAATTATATTTTACTAAGTAAATTTGATTTGTACTTATAATAAAAAAATGGAAATCCCGTAACCAACCAGGGAAAAAACTCAACCACACATGTGGGACCTAGGTATACCATGTTAGCGGTAGATCAAAAAGGCCATCCTAGGGTTGCATGGGTGAATTAAAGAGGAAGATCACTTGCATGCAAAGACATAGAGTGCACACTAGATGCATAAGTGAGTTCCCAGGTCAATCAAACAAATGACTGCTTAAACTAGTGATGGTTGTGTCAAACATGTATATGGGTGTCGACATCAGTTTCATATTGAGTCATATTAATCATGGGTTATATAATTAAGTGGTTATGGATAAAATGGATGTCTTATGTGAGATTAATTCTGAGCGTGATGATGTTACTCCCCTGAACATGATGTGAAAATAAGTGAATCCATTCTATATGGTTAATATACATTGTAAAATCATCTCCACACCTTCAAATTCAACCATTGGAAGTTTTTTACTTTACAAGTTGTCATCACTCCTCGATATAACTACCATCCTTGATCAAAACGAGAGAAAAAGACATGCTCGATCATCCTAATTCATTATATGAAATATCCATCATATATGAATGGTTCTGTTCATAGAATATTATTCTAAAAAATCACGATATGAAGTTTCAGATACTATTCCAATGAGGTATCTCATGGTCATCCATGATCATGTGAAACCTTCAGTATTAAGCAATTGTGTAAATATAAGGAATCATGTGAAGAACAATGATGGAGGGAAGCTCCCATTATGGATACATTTTCTCACATGAATCATTAAGGATAAAACTATCATTATTCCACTAAGCTATCAAATGAGGACTCTGGGATTAAATGGAATAATGCATCACATACACATGAGAGATCCACCATGAATCAAATTGAGTAAAGTGAGAGAATATAATAGTTGGCATCACATTAGTATAAAATTTCCAGATATATGGGATATGAAATATTGTCAACATTATGATATCTTCAGATATATTAATATTTAAACTTAATCAATATAAAACACATAGGGGAGGAAGTAGTGAATGTTTCTATAAATTCTTAGGAAGAGACAAGATTCCAGTTGTTTCCCTTAATGTTTGATGGATCATATGTCTCTTGAAACAGATCATCCATATATTTTTGATTTGGTATGTGATGAATTACTATGGAAACCATTAAAATGATGTATAAGTACCCCCACCCCACCCCCACCACCAACACATTAATTTTTCATATAAAGAAGAAGGATTTTGCAAGCCTTACATGACTACCTGAAGTATAGGAGGTCACATGTCATCACTCAGACAAAGGGGATAAAACCAACAAGCCTCATATAATTAGTGAAGGAAAGGTGAGTAGTGAATATTTGAGATTCTATAAAGAACTAATAACTTTCATGAATGTATTTAGGATACACTCAATACTTGATTCCTGAAAAAGAAGATCTATAATTGATTACAGCATAGAAAACATTCTCATGTGATCTTGTTTCACAAAGAGAGTATGATCCCATATAAAATGATATAAGAAAATGAGGTGAAATATAGAATGTGTGTAACCATACTTAATTGAGGATATTGATTAAAACTATTCATTATATTATGTGCATGCATAAATTATAGTAGGTGGGGTACCTTGGTTTTTATAAAGGCTCTTAATGAAGAGTTGAGTTTTACATATACAGTCATGTGTAACTATAAGGTTATTGTGAACCTGAAATGAATGTAGTGTATGTATGATTGTTTTGTAAAAATGTTTCATGAACATGAAATAAAAATTTCATGATGATTTTTAAGCATTAAATTTAATGTATCTTATATAAATGAAGTCTATATGAAGCTTTATTGAATTTTTCAATGTTATTATTAAAAAACACATATTATATAATTTAGAATGGTATTATTCATTGATCGAATATATTTATGTATGTATGAGAATTATAAATATTGAGACTGAAAAAATAATATACTGGGAGGATTAGTGGAAAGCCCCTTTATTAAAAAGATAAAAAGAATGTATGAATCCCTTTTGAATTGGGTAAGGGAAAACCCACTAAAATCCCCTAGGATTAGATTCACATATCCTCAAAATTCAGTGTCCCGATAGCCCAAATGGACAAATCCCAAATAGAGGTAGGCAACTAAAGTAGCAACCAGATAAAGATCCCAATGGAACAAATTCCATTACAAGTGAACAACACCACCAGAATATAATGTAAATTTTGATTTTTTATAAGATAAATCAAGATCTAATATGATAATGGGGTAAGTTCACTCTGATGAAGGAATAGAAATTTTTACTATTGGTTCAACATGATAAATACGATGATAGAGATACTTATTGGGGTTTTTAACATGTTTTTAAAGAGGAATGGAGATGTGGTGTATAACTAGTCTTATAAGCAGAAGATGGTTGTGGTGTCTATCCATCCAAGGTAGAATACTTGGTTGCTATGGTGTATAACTCGGATTAAATGGATGATTAGCTACTAGGGTGTATAATCAGTTAATTCTGAATCTAATTTAACTAATGATAAAATAATAGTGGTAAATCTATGTTGGGGGAATCTAACCAATATGACATGGAGTATGTCTTAGTATTGATCCCTATAAATACTTTATTTTGGGATCACTCCTATTATTTAGGAAAAAACGTTGGGGTTTTGATGCATTCATGAGTAGATTTAAAAACTTATGAAATTATGTAGGTTAAATTAAAATATACAAATTCATAAAAGAAGATCATGGATTCACCCACTCCCCCTTAGTTGAATCTGATATAGGGCTCTTCTAGTGGTTTTAGAGAAATGATACCCTCTAAAGATTGAAGTCATATTTTATGATGTTTAGATTTTAGATATTTGTGAGTTAATATAGATAGGGAAAAATATATTTACTCATAATAATACAAAATTCTTGATTTCTACAATGAATTGGAAAAACAGGAAGAAAAGGAAGCTGTTGAAGAATTTAATAATAAATGGAGAGACACCACTAACTGAGGGTAATAAAATTGGTATAAGTAACAATAATTATTTTGATTGTACTACATCTAAAGATATTTTTCCTACTTATAATGATGCTTTAACACATTGTGATATTCATCTAATGATTAAATATCATCTAGAGAATGTTCACAAATAAATTTTTTCATGAATCAGCTTGGATACCCTGGTACCTTGATAACTGAAATGAAACTGATATGGCTCGGAGGGAATTAATGATCTCCATAGGCTGGAGATGAGCACCTATAATCATATATGATCAAAGATGGAACAAATATTCTATAAAATAATAGAATATATAAGATAGAATTCTATTTTATCAACACTCCAAAAAGGAAAAGTACAATAAACCACAGGTAAAATAAAATTGAAAGTAGGAATTCATCAAATTAATTTGTATACAACTAGAAGAAAAAAAACTACCATTCAAAAAGTAGAAAACACCTCCACCTGTCACTTATATCATCACACCATTGTCTAAAGGATAAATAACATCCACCACATCCATATGAAACTTTCCATTTTCTTAAACCTATCATGAGAAATTATATAAAATCTTAAATGAAAAGGTTTTGTGTGAGCTATAAAGACCAGTAGGGTATCACCAAGTGTTTACCATTATTTATATCAATTTATATAAAACAACGAATGTAATTTAATTTTCATATTTTATCAAAATTATTATTTCATAATCAGAGGATAGAAGATATATCAAAAAATATTTCGAAAAGGATTAGATGAAAATTTTATATAAAATATTTTATATTAATTTATTAGTGTGAATAAAATAGTTCAGTAAATCCTCAAAATGTATATCAAATCAAATAACTCATATCACCATGGTCAACTATCATGTGGTACATTAGTTACTAGATATAGGATCCCACACATCTCATCAGTGATCATTGATCATAAATAATGTGTATGTACAGTCATCACCTCTATAGGGGAACTTATTCTAGGTAATCAATCTACTTTTAAAAAGGTGAACTCATACCGAGACTCATTAGTGAACTTGGTTTAGTTATCATTGTAATCTTAAATATAGTGATATGAGATCAAGATCCTTATGTTCTTCTCCCAAACACTAACTAACTAACAAGGCTCCCACGTTCTTCAAACAACAAATCAATCAATTAAAATTTAAATCAATCATTTTAAAAGAATTTAAAATAAAATCTGTCAATTTCAGTTTTAACCATTCCTTTTCATTTCAAAACCAAATCATATGTTTTCATCATTTAATTCCATTTAAAATATAGGTTCAAATCATCACAAATTAATGTTTTTAAAGAAATAAAAAAAATCAATTTAAATAAGAAATTTAATGTTTCAATCACAGGAAAAAGAATAATGGAAGAACCTACCTCAATATCAAGTCACACACACCTATAATGAGATCCACAGTTGAATGGGTCATCCTCTGAAGGAAGATCATGTGATAGATCTAGAATAATCAACACCATAGACTAATAGATCTATAAACAAAATGAAATGGTGCTTCCTTGATCAAAGGAAATGAAGAAATGGAAAGGATCTCTAATCTAGATAGATGTAACACAACCACCATGATGATCAAACACTAAATGGAGTGATCCATAAGGAGTGATGGTCTATAAAATCACTTGGGAGAGATCCTAGGTTGAGGGAAAAAGAGCATGTGGTAGAATAAAAATAGAAATCAGTCATTCAGAGTACTAAAATAAAAAATATTATGATTTTTTGGCGTATAATCCCATTACATGTCGTTTAATCCCAAAATATTTGAAGATACCAAAAAATCATTTTTTATAAAAAAACTAACTTCAGACATTGCACCACATGAAATCCAAATTCACTGAGTGTCAACCATTCACACATTTTAAAGGTTCACATCATCATCCTGGTGACCATTATAGAGTATTTAATCCCTTTAAAAGGTGTGTAAATGTTTAGCAGATTATACAATGTATATTTTTCCATAGAAAACACCAAAATACCTCATAATGTTTCTGAATATGGGGTGAAATATGATAATATATTAACACATTTATACTTAAAATCATTTAATTAAAACAACCATGAATCCCCAAAAATTATATCATTTTCCCTTGAAAATGATCTCCTTCATTTGGAGTCCCAAGACACCCCCCAAAAAGAGTAAAATAAATAAATAAAAGTGAAATAATAAAAATTGGTTAATAGATTGGTACAACCTTCACACATTAAATACATTATGTCCCCAGAAATATTGTCTACAAATTTCAAAATTTAAGATATGAGTCCTCTTATCTATCATTAGTTCCTCATCATCCAATATATCATGCGAATCAGAACCATGCTTCCATATCACACTAACCAAAAGTATCATCCTCCAATGAAGTAACAATTTCTCATAATCAACTATCATGACTAGATGCTCAGTCGTGGATAAATCAAGTTCAACATCAATATCCTCCCAACTCAATATATGATATGGGTAAGAAATATACTTCCAAATATATTATAAATTGGAGATATTTTATATAAAAATCAACTAGAGTGGAAGTGATAAATGGTAAGACATAGTCCACATCTGTTCAACAACCTCAAAGGCCCTAAAAACTTGGGTTCAGGATTCCCTGGTTTCCCAAGATGTTGATAACCAAAATGAGGTGAAACTCTTAAGAACACAAGGTAAACAACTAATAACTCCAAAGGAAAATTATGGTGATCAGGATAATATTTTCACTTTCTTTATTCTATCAATATTCTCGGATTAATCAACTTGATATTTTTTTCCATCTCTTGAACTATGCTCAGCTAAACCATGGAAGTTTTACTAATCTCCCACCAATATAGCAAATATTTACATAGTCTTTCATACAATGCCTCAAAAAAATACATTATTTTTTTGAATGGTAACTATTTTTATAAGGAAACTCAACCAATCCCATGTGGTCATCTTAAGATTCACCAAAGATGACAATTCAATCTTGTTGTATATCACCAATAATTTGTATATCCATCTCTATCTGGACATCCATTTACGGATAGTATTTCGTACTCAAATGAACAAAATATCCAATTTTCTCTTAAAGGACTCTCCACAAATTATAGATAAATATGAATCTCTATCAGATACTATAACATATGAAACTATATGTAAAGAAGTAATCAATTTTACATACAGACTTCCAAACTCTTCAACTTTGGATGTATCTCAAATGGGAATGAAGTGAGATGATTCTGTCAGCTGATCAATCACAAACCATATCACATTATTCTTTCAAGGGTTACATGGAAACCCAAGAAAAATTTCTATATAGACCTCATCCCACTTCCAATTCATCACTGGATGTAGATAACATAAACCTAAGGGTCTCTAATTCTCAGCATTACCATGTTGGGAAGTATAACAATGAGAAATAAAATTAGAAATGACTCATCTCATACTTAGACACCAGAATGATCTCCACATGTCTTAAAACATCATTTAGGTACCTAGGTGCACCAATAACTGGAAATTTTTCAAATTCCCCATCATATATTTTATCAGTAACAAAGGTAGAACATACTGGTTCTGAACAAATAGTGTTCCCTTAGAAGAGAACACCCACTCACTGATGTTCTCCCCACCATAAAGAGAGTTCATAATTCCACAGAACTGATCATCAAGCTATTTATCCTAAAGAATAATCTCATGATGATCGGATTTTAGTTTAAAAATTTTCAAAACAACCTTATCCTCTTCATACAAGATACCTAACTAAAATTGTGAAAAAAGAGACCTCAAGTTCAACTCTTATAATGATTCCTTCATATCCGGCATTGGATATTTCTTTATCAAATAATTAGAAATAAAATTATCATTCCCTATTACTTAGGTAATAATGAAACCAAAATATTATAGGTACTCTACCCAACACCTTTGTTAAAGGTTCAACTCTTTTTGAAAGAAGATGTATCTCATGATTTTTTGGTTGAAAAATATGGTAAAACATTCTCTAAAATGGTAGCGTCATCAAAACTTATGATCATGAATCACAACTATGAGTTCAAAGTTATGGTTCATTTGGTTATTTTTATGTGGAATATGTTTTCAGGAACTATAGTAAAATATCCTCGAACCCACACTCTTGGAACTGATACTAAAATCATAAACATTACTTTTCTAGCTATAATACTAAAAATTGTGGCTAGATTTTTATTACATAAAAACTATACAACATTATATGTAAATATTTAATCACTTATAATCTAAAAGGCCTCCTAGTCTTATAGTTTTTTAGAATTATGAAAACAATCCTAAATTAACAATACTCATTTTGTTAAATGAGATTTTTTCCCACTTCGCCCAATATTTCTTATTTCACATTAAGTTGTTTTCATAATTTATATGAAACCCCATCTAGAAATAATTTAATCAACCTCATTCATTATATCTAGGGGAAGAGGAAACATAAGAATTTTGAAATCAAATTCTCATAAATTTTAAATATAAGCATTAACATTTTAATTTCATCCATGAGAATAATATGTTTATAGGGGTATATATACATAATTGGAGTTCGTGAGTGAATTATAAAAGAATTCATACCTATCAATACCTAAATAATCAATAATGAATAATGGAGTAAGGCTTCAAAAAATTAACGATTTATAAAAAACCATATTCATAATCCATGTGATATCAATGTTGATCAAAGGGATCATTATAAACCCAGCTAAATCATGGATATAGCATGTTGGTATTATGGGACATCATCATCATGAAACCTTTACGAATAACATATAATTGGAATAACCATATAAATGACTTAAAATATAATTTTCCAGAGAACATAATAATTACACAAGGAATTATATCACTATATGGGTGGACCATTAATTTAAGGTATAACATGATCACCATGCACTATCTGGGCTGCCCCATTGAATAAGCTATAGTGGGATCACCCAGTTCTATCTGGGCCACCCCATTATATATGCTATAACGGGATTAGCTAGTGTTATCTGTTCCACCCCATCGTATAAGCTGTAATTGGATTAACTGACTCTATTTGGGTCATCTAATCATATACAATCCAAGAACCACAAATAAAGTATATAGAGCATAGGCATTATCATAAAACTCGTAAAAATTTTTCCTTTCATAATATGAATAAAACATATAAAAGAAATGTGTTCTATAGGTATCTCTTTGAAAAATTATTAATAATTAGAAAAAAAATGTGTTCCATTACAATATCTTTGAAACATTATTAACACGTGGAAAAGAAATGGGTTCTATAACAATCTCTTTGAAATAGTCTTAATTCATCAACAGAATGAATGGGGTTAATATCAATACAAAATATCACCCATGGAGGATAAGTAACAATATGGGGTTTTAATTTGATTAATAACATTAAAATAGCATTAAAAAAATTATTTAGGAGAATATACTTTTTAATTGGGAGGATAATTTTTAAAACATACAAATATTTGAAAATCATTTTTTGTAAACTACTTAAAAAAATAAGAATTTCTAGAATATTAAAAAATTTCTCTTCAAAAAATAACCTTGTAAAAATTCAAAGTCAGATTAGATGAAATGGTAGTCATGATAGTCAGTAATTCCATACATGTCATACAAGTTAAACAGAATATTCCTTTTTCATAGGAAAAAGGTTAGAAAAATGGATTTTCTGGAAAATTATAAGAATATTCCTTTAAAACCATTATGAAAAAAAGTAAAACATTGGTAAAAATTTATTTAGTAATTAATTTTTAAAATTTTAATAAAATTTTTGGAAACATTTTTAGAAATAATTGTTTAGATGAAAAATGATTTTGGGTAGAAGAGAAAAATAAATTCTTATTTTCCTAAAAACATTTTCTCAACAATTTTAAGCACTAAAGAGTGGTAAAGTGGTACTATTACATGAAAGTTTAAGGAATAAAAAGAGAATAATAAATTCCATGATATTTATTGAGTAATAGATCAGTTTGTTTTAACATTAGTTACTTAATCATAAATAAGCTTGAAAAATGATAATATTATAACATAAAACTCTTAAAACATTGGTAACTTTGAATCGAAATCCACATGAAAGGAAAAAATCTAATGAAATACAATATTTCATGGGAATAAATAAATTCATGATATTAAATTTCAAAGGGTCTATATATACACCTCCAAAATAGTGTCAATGTATAACATGACATAAACCTCATAGAAGGAAAAAGAAACAAAAACCCATTACCTATTTAGTAATCCATGCAATCATAACACCAAAAAAAAGAATGACATCTAATGAAACATTAAATGTCATGAAAATAATATGATTAATTATGTAACTTGTCAATTTTGAAGTATATACACAAAAAATATTAGTGGTGAATTTTCCTATGTATCATAGAAATAAAATAGGGGCCATAAATCTCTTACATCACACTTACTTTTGGTTGATCATGCTTTAATGTCCTCCTCTTCTAGTTTCCTAATTAGGTTTTCACCAAAATCCTTCCTATCTTAGAATTATAGATAAAATAACACATTTAGGATGGGAGAGGGTTGTAGGGAAGTGATTTGGTTTGGTATTGTCTAAACCAAAATGATTTTAGGGTGTGAAGAAGATATAATAGGGGTGGCCTTTTATAAGTGAGGTGTGTGGGACACTTGTTATTTTTTAAAAAGATTCAATTATACCCAGGTTTTTATCATGAATCAAGCTTCAAAAATGGTACATTCTAGAAATTAAAAGTAACAAGGTTGATATATTTCCATACAATGGGTTTTGTACATGTTGGTAGATTAGTTTTACTTATATCTTCTTAGTTTAATAGTAAGTAAATTTTGTTTTTCCTTGACCACGATAATTATATTTTTACTATTTTCACTATTCATTTTTTCAAAAAATATGTTGACCTTATTTGAAAATAATTTTTTTTTATTATAAATATTTTATCCATTTTTTAAATTAAATTCACAAAATTGTAAAATTTTATTTAATATTAAACCTATAGATGTCATGAGAAAGAATGTTTCCAAAGAGAGAATATTCAAAATGTTGTAATGTTTTTCTATCAACATTCAATATAAAAATTCTTTTAGTGACCTAAATTTTAATGACTGATATAAAATTTTACAAATGTTACATTAAAACTAATTTAAAATAAAAATTATTTAGATGAATAATTTAAACAAAAAGATAGTCTTTAATTAAAATTTAGTATTTTTCACGATTCTTCAAAAACAGATTCTCTTCATAAAATTATAAAAAATCATACTAATATAATTTTAAAATGATGATTTAAAAAACTATCTTAATATTCCCAAATAAATTTCCAAAAATTGAAAAAGAAATTCAAAAAAAAAACTGCGTACATGATGACAAAAAGGGTGTTCGAGAAGAGTATTTTTCAACAACAAGATGATTTTACATTCACTATATATATTATAATAATTATTTTGTGAATATAAATTAAAATTAATTTATATATAGTAAAATATTTTAATTAAAAAAATCATTATTAGGAATTATTTTAATTAATTATAATTGAGAAACATTATGTGATTTAAAATTGTTTTCAGAAAAAAGAATCCATTTTTTAAACCCAAAAAATAAACTTATTCTAAAATATAATATAAAGTTGATTAAATATAAATTAATTTCTTTAAATATAACTAAATAAACTTATATTTATTAAAATAATTTTCAAAACATAATTATACTTTAAAATTATTTAATTCTTAATAATAAATGTTATTTTTCAAAATATGTCTTTTCACTATTCACTTAAAAATAAATATTCTCAAAAAAATCTAAAATTTCACCCAAATTGAATATTGATATAACAATTAAAAAAATAAAATTAATTTTATAAAATGAATTTTATAAATGTTTCAAGAATTGATAACTTTATGTTTTCAGAAAAATCAATAAAAAACCATTTTTGGGGAAAAATATTTATGATGAATAAAGTCAATTTACTAAAAATAAACTGATTATTTAACAAAAATTTATAAATAATTTATATTAATAAGTATATATATATAAATAATAAATTATTTAATACTATTCATATTCACATATTTGATAGTTGGTTTTAACGATTATATATATCTTGGGTCATTTATGCTCGGTGTTGCATGTTGAATAAGTTATCAAATATAACATATATTAGTGTGGTGTGTATGAAAATTTATTTAAGTGATTAAATTTATTTATAAAGAAATATATCATAATGTCTCATGGAGTTATATTTTTGTCTATGCTCGTTGTTTTTCATTATTTACTCTATCAAATATAATCACATATTTAAAAATATCATGGTGTTACACATAGGCTACAACATGATAACCCTACATAAGAACACATTAAAAACCCAAAACTAATGCATCAAATATGGCCACATATCCCTTCCTATAATTTGGAAGATTCAACACTAGTGCATAAGTAAAAATGGTTTTTAGCTTAACAAAAGAACTCCAACATTGACATCCCAAGAACACTTCACTCATTTCTGAGTGAGAGTAGTCATCAGAGAATCCAACTTCAAGAAGTCATTCACAAAACTATGGTAGTATCCCACAAAAAACAATAAAATTCATCTCTCAAAAACATTACATGGTTACTCCCATGACATATAAAATTTCACATTCTCTAGATCAACTAAGATACCATGTTCCAACACCATGTGTCTCATTCTCCATGAATGGTACCGAACACCCCATGGGGCACTATAAAGGAGACCTGTTAAAGATAGTAGTCAATTATTGATTTATTGAAAAATATCCAGTGCATACCAACAATAATATTTAGAACACTCATCTCATGAACTATAAAATTCAAGGTAATCTCAATATTTTTTTAAAAAATATGGACAGATAGCATTAATGACGAAGATCAGCATCCATACATAAGCAAAGCCATGGAGCGAAATTGTCCAGCTAGAGCTAGTTGTCATCGAAGGGGATTGAGGCCTCCAGCTGATGAGCCGTATTGTTTCCTTCCCTTTTGGTAAAGGAGAAGGTGCAACAAGAAAATCCTTGGCGAAGCGAGCGAATTCTCCTGATGATGAGGCCAAATGACTGGAGTCCTGCGTTGTTGTGGTTAATAGCATCGACCATAGTGAGGCAGTCAGACTCAATGATGATATCCACCCATCCACATTCCACAGTGAGCATCATACCAGCAAGGATGGCCGAGGCCTCAGCAACTGCAGGTTCCCATAAGGCGTGATGTGATTCATATTTTGCTGCAATGTTTTTTCCTAGATGATTTCGGGCCAGGAGATCAAGAGAAACAAGCCCATCCATGGGGAGAGACGCGTACACATTAAGCTTGAGAGTCCCTTCCATTGGGGGGTTCTAATGTGGGGTAAAAGAGGGGGTTACACCTGGTATAGAGTGTTATTTGTGGTCCTTCCAGCCCTCAATCCATGAGATGGCCCGTTTGATCCAGAATTCAAGAGTTTTATGAACGTGGTGAAAAACAGAATCGTTACGCCAAACCCAAATGGTCTCGGCCAAGGTGAAAAGAGAACCAAACTAAACCGATGAAAGAGAGGAACAACAATGCATCATAAGATCAGGGAGTTCAGAGGCAATGTACAGAGAAGCATCTGAAACCGGGCCCCAAAAACTCCAAATTTCCTTAGCTCCCGGGCAGTGAATGATTGCATGTAAAGGAGATTCTGGAATATTCGGGTCAAAAGGGAAGGACCCACCACTGGCCATATGTCAGTAAGCGAGAAGGATCATGGTAGGGAGAGTTCCCGTGTACACCTTCCACCAAAATTGGCATATTTTTTCGGGGACGTTTAGCTTCTAAAGCAATTTCCATGGTCCCTCTTCTCAGTCGACAGCGTGTATGCCAAGAGCCAATATGTACCCCGATCACACCGTGTATTCACCTGAAATGTCATTGGTCCAGAAAAGATGGTCAGGGCCTGCATCGGGGATCTAGGGGATGCTTAGGATTATTTTTCGGTCTCTTTCGTTAAACCATTCATGGATCATTTTCAAACACCACCCCGGGCCCTGTTCTGAAAGGAGGTAGTTGACGGTGGCGTCTTCAGGACCTGGTTGGGCGGGGGATGTATCCCTCATACCATCCCTATCGACAAGCCAAGGATTGGTCCAGATGTTGACTAAGGAGTTGTTCCCAATCCTCCAGCCCGACCCTTTTTCTAGGAGATTACGGGCCCACCAAATGCTTCTCCAGAGGAAGCTAGGTTGAGGGAAAAGAAAGGAAACATGGAAATCAGTGTGTGGAAAGTATTTAGCTTGGAGTACCCGCACACAGAGAGAATATGGGAGATTAATGAGGCACCATCTTTTCTTGGCCAACAGTGTGTCATTGAATAGAAGAAGATTCCATAATCCCATCCCTCCCTTAGACTTGGCTGTGTGGAGTTTCTCCTAGGGCATCCAGTGGGGTCTATTCCTTCTATCATTCCCCCCAGAAGTTGGCAGTATGTGAATGGATCTGATTAATGATAGACGTCAGGAGCTTAAACAGTGACATAAAATATCTAGGGATATACTGGATGAGTGATTTAAGAAGGGTTTCTTTTCCAGCTTTGGAGATGATTTTTGGGGTCCAGCCTTGAATTCTTTTCTCAATCCTATCCAACAGAGAAGCAAAGATTTATTTTTTTGGACCAACCAATCATTGTGGGAAGCCTGAGATACTTCTGATGTTTATCGACCATGTGGATGCCTGCTGATGCACAAAGTTCATTTCTCTTGGTAAGAGGCACCACTTCACTAAAAGATATTTCTGATTTTCCGTGATTGATAGACTGTCCAGACGCCCACTCATACTGCTGGATCGCTTGGATGATCACCCGAAATTCATTCATAGTTGCTATGTATAAAAGGAGGAAGTTGTCGGCAAAGAAGAGATGTGACAATGGTGGGATTTGACAGCAGAAATTTTCCCCATGAATAGCTTTAGGGGAAGTAGCCCTGGAAATAAGGTTAGAGAAAACATCATCCTCCAAGATGAAAAGAAAAGGGGAGAGGGGATCTCACTGGAGAAATACTCGGGTTGGGGAGAATCTTTTGGTAAGCTCCCCATTGACCTTGATTCTAAAGGAAATGGTCGAGATGCAATGCATGACAATATCTGTCCCTTTCGTGCATAAACCAATCTTCAGCATCACAACTCTTAGGAACTTCCATTCCACTTTATCGTAGGCTTTTGTCATATCCTGTTTCTAGGCCATGGTTCCTCTTTTCGCGGTGGAGTGAGTTTTCATCAAGTGGAACACTTCATGGGCCATGATTGCATTATCAGAAATTATTCTCTTAGCCATGAAGGCACTCTGGTTTTCAAAGATAATATCAGGAAGCCAAGGGCGCAACCGATTGATAAGGATTTATGAGACGATCTTATAAGATACATTGTAGAGACTGATAGGTCTAAAATTAGGGGTCGCTAGAGGTTTCTTGATTTTGGGAATGAGGACAAGGACAGTTTCATTGATGGAGGAAATGCTAGTATTCCCCGCCCCGATTCTTTTAATAATTTTGCAGATGTCGGGACCAATGATGTGAAATAGAGACCTAGATCACACTTCATTTTTAGGGGAATAATAATATCCATCAAATAAGAAAAATGATCTATAGGAATATTTAGCAAGTATCCAATAAAATATGATATAAATGAGTCAAATTCACCTATATAGACTAAATTATTCACTAAACATGAATCTATAGTGATGGTATCTCTCTCTGTTGCTGGACCAGTATTAGCTTCCTCCATAGACTCTTTCACTTCTTGAAGAAGCATCATTCTAGATGCATGTGTCTGGAACTTCTTTTTTTATAAAGAATATGATTTCACCGCATTATATTTAGGTGTTTTTGATATCATTCCCTTCTATAAAGCATAAAAGAAATGGATGAATTTTGATATGTATCCTAAATGACCATAGGAACTGTGGATCTTGGGTTCCATAGTATGAAAACGTCTTGAATGCCCATCGTTGTGACACTAAAAGCAAGTAAAAGGGACTATATTGTACATCTAAGGAGTTCTATTGGATGACTTATATCAGGAAAAACCATGAGAATCATCAATAATTTTCATTACTATAATGGAACTCACATAATCGCCACTAGTAGAAAAAGGAATTCCCTTTAACCCTAACTGGCCAACCAACTCAAGCACAACCATAAATCCCTATGTGGTATGTCATCATAAGAAAAGATATTTATTAAGAATATTTTTGAACAAATATCATATCAGAGACCCATATCAAACCATGGAGTCTTCATTTTATCATTTTATGCAATCTCATGTGAAAATTGAACGAGCTTGGGAAAGAGGTTGGCATACACTCTCATGGTCCTATCATCTTGAGGGAGGTTGAAAAACTCTCTAGAAGTATCAATCACCATAGATTCTTGATTAAAATGAACATTGAAAATAACTATAAATTCATTCCAATATAAACCCTCATGCTTCATAGATGATACTAACGAATACCACTATCTAAAACAATTACACTCTATCTTGAAGGTTACACATTTCACCTTTATCATATCGGGTGTTTCAAATATTTCAAATCGAATCTCTATAATTCTCAACCAATCCTCAGCCAATTGAGGATAATTTGATCCTTGTAATGATGGTGGATTTAGGATAAGAGAATATTGATAAGGATTCCAAGATTCATACCTCTCAGGTTCCACAATTGGATCTTAAATAGAAATGGGTGTAGATGGATATCCTAGAGCAAGGAATACACACAAAAAAAACTCAAAAAGACTCTGGTCCATGGTAGTTTTCTCTCACCGCGGTTCACCAAAAACATTCTCCTGGGGCGTATTCAAACTTCTTATTAGATGCATGATTCTACATGAATTAGTAGACAAAACTAAAGAAATTAGATGGGATAACAAACAACATCACAAACAAAAGATAGTGTAATATGAATTCCACTTAATATAAATTTAATATTTTTATTTCATAATACTATAATCATAAGTAAGGAAAAGACTAAAATTATATCAAAACAATACTCAAATACACTTTTAAATAACCATAGTGAATTAAGTCTCATTATGGTGAGACTCGTCAATTCCCTCACTCAAAACTACCTCCAACATCCCATCAAAGAATCCCAACCTGCATACTATCATCCTAGAAAACTATATCGACACAAATTTCTTTTCATGGTCATAAAATTATCTTCATAATGAAGACCTAAAATACTCAATGCCATTTATTATACCATATTTATTTATTTTTGTAATAATGTTACTTATATTTATATAAGATTACTCAAAACAATTATTGTAATGATGGTAATTAATCTATTTATTATTTTATATTAACAAAATATCTCATTTTTTTATTTTGGTATTACTCCAGAAGAATTCTATTCAATATAGTATTTATTTAATGAATAATTATGTATTAAAATATTGTAGTTTTAGAGTACTCACTTCCACCCATGATTTATGTTTTTTGTATTTCTTTAAATATTACTCTTCCACAACTATATGTAAAATAAAATTTCACCCACACTTATAAAAAAACTTATTCTAAATAAAAATGTTTTTTTGGATCATGTAATACCTATTCCCATGATCTTGAGGTGGAGTGTTATCTATATTTTCTAAATATTATCTTTCCATGTCACGACCCATCCTCGGGGCCCGTTCCGTGACTACCCCAAGCCCGCCTTCCATAATCCAGGGGCTAGCGACTAACACCAAGGCGTAATTCCTGGTAAAAAGGGAAAGAATTGCCTTTTTAAAGTAAACAAACACCACAGAGGAAGCAAGAAGTAGAAGTAAACACTAAGTAAAAACTGAGAACAACAGTAACTGTGGAAAAGTAAGTGAGCCAGTATACAAACCCAAACTGAAAGTAAAGTACAACTGGAAGGGAAAACAACAACTGTAAAGTAGAGCCACAACGTCGAGTATTCCACTGGAAGTCCCACCAGAAGGGTGGGCACAGATATCCTCCACTACTCCTCGGGTAAAGCCGACCGCTCCGAGTACGTCCCACCCAGTGGTCCACCTACAGGTACTATCCTGCTTCGCAAGCCTCAACCACGATCAGCGCTGTCCGTCGTCTGCAACCAACATAACGTAGTGCGGGCATAGCCCGTGCAGGGGTGAGTATAAACTACTCAGTAGGGACCCCAAGACCCCCGAAGGTCTCCAAGAATCCACAAAGAATAATCCACAACGGAAAGATACAATCACGAAGTAACATCCGACACTGCTTAGGTATATGACCAAACATATACCTAAGTCACCAATTATAGTCCACTCCAACCTATGAGCCCAAGTACAACCCAGTCCACACAGGAAATCACAACCCAGTCCACACAGGAAAGAACAAAATAATCCACAAAGGAAAACAAAACAGTATTTAGCTCACATAGGAATACAACTTCATAAGACGATAGAGATGATCAGATGTAGCCACTGATTCATCTAAGCCGTCGGACCCACAAAGGATCGGTAGGTACTAACCCCCCCAATGACCCACATAGGACCGATAAAGAAGTTGAAACCATAGATATTGAGAAACTCCTTCTCCATCAAGTACAGTGGGTATGCCTCTACAACCAAGTGCTTCCCTCTAACATTGGACTGCTGTAGTACTCCATCTATCGAGTACTGTGGGCCTACTGCTACAACCAAGTGCTTCCCACCATGGGTCTGCCGCTACAACCAAGCGCTCCCCCTCATAGCCTCTAGAGGTATTCCTTCTGTTGAGTACCACAGGTCGGCCGCTACAACCAAGCTCTCCTATGCCGTGGGTCTGCTACTACAACCAAGCGCTCCCCCGTGCTGCTACAACCAAGCGGTCCTCCGTCGTAGGTCTTCCGCTACAACCAAGTGCTCCTCCGTCGTGGGTCTGCCGCTACAACCAAACACTCCCCCTCATAGCCTCCACAGGTACTCCTTCTGTTGAGTACCGTGGGTCTACCACTACAACAAAGCACTCCTCTACCGTGGGTCTGCTGTTACAACCAAGAGCTTCCCACTGGGCTATCCGTAACACACCGAGTCGTTCGATCAGCAGTCATCAAGTCTCAACCGGCTCTAGGGTTTCCGCACACAGCATGCTCATTCCGGGTGGATCCACTCCACGAGCCGAGGGGCTGATACATCAACTGAAACATAAACCGGAGTTGATGTATCCAAAAGTTCCGTATCGTCAACAGGAACTCAACGTCGCAGACGGCGCGTCAATCAGACGCCCGGTCTGAGAGTTATTGGCCTTTTCGTCCTAGGGGCCCGGTTGGTTTTTAAGTCAAAACCAACCCGACCGTACTCCACATGCATCCAAACCTCGGGCGGAGTAATCCAAAAGATCCTTCTCACTAAGTGGAATCCAGCAAAGTTGACGGTACGTCAATCGGACGTCTGGAGCTCAAGTTATGAGTGTTTTCGCTCCGAGGGCCCGGTTGGTTTCGTGTACGAACCAACCCGGCTGAACCCAAAGTACTCCAAAACCTTGAGTTCGATATACAGAAATGACCACCTCAATCTAAGGATCACATCGCCGCTGACGGTGCGTCGATCGGAGGTCTGTAGCCCAAGATATGGGCAAAAGACCGAAAGAGGTCCGCAAACGGGGGGTCTGGGCCCGGACCGACCCGGCCCAACCCCCCTGGGTCGACCCGACCTGGGTCCGGGTCTGACCCGGCCGGCGCGGCGCGGCCCGGCCTGGGTGAGACCTCACCCGGTCTCCAGGCGGCTCGGCCGTAACGGCCGAGCGGTGCGCAAGGGGGGTGCCGCCCCCTTGAATGATCCGCGGCCCCACGTGGGGGGCCGCCTCTCACCAACGGACGCGGCCTGGTTGCCGCGTCCCGCCTTCGTCGGTCCCGCGCGGTCGCAGGACTATCGGCCCACCGCCGCGTTTGAAGCCGCGGTGGTTCTTCCCGGCAGCGCGCCGGCGGGTTGCTCCACGGACCACCGGACGAGTTCCGGTGGTCGGAATCACGCGCTGTCTTCGCCAAAGGCCCTCCCGGGGTTCGTCCTTCACTGCAAGGACCTCACATCACCCGTGCGGCTTGTTTTGTCATCGTCCGCTATTTCAAACACCAAGAATGAAAGGGAGGTGGATTCGGACTTGTTCGTTGGTCCGCACCCACCGCGTTAGCAGTTTTAAAAGTCTCACAACAATCATTTTAACAAACCGCAGATATAATCACATGGATTAATATGAACAAACACCCCTACCTCAACGTTGTCGTCGAACGTGAGTTCGTCGCTGAAGAAGAGGATCGTCGCGTCGCGGAAGGGGCGTCGCTGTCGTCACAGTACATGGCGTTGCTTTGTCAATATCTGAGGATTAAAAACACACAGATTTAATTGCACCAATTAAACCCATGTTGAGGATATAATTCACAAAGGAATTAAAAGAACCAAAATCCCCTACCTCAGTCGGTTGTTGATCGAAGATTGTCGCGGGGAAGGAACGTCGTGGAAGAAACGTCGCGGAAGAAACATCATGGAAGGAGGATCGTCGGCGTCGTCGATCTCCGAGGGTTCGGCGCTCTTCATCCCCCTTCATCGGAGGCCGACATTCTTCGTCGGCGACAATGCGTTCTTCACGTTCTTCGCGAAGGTGGATGAAGATCTTCCAGCTTTAGAGCTTTCCCCAAATTCTCTCAAGAAGCAACCCCTCAACAAAAAAACGTGTTGGCCTTATTTTATTCCTGATGCCAACAATTAGAAATTCAAAGTTAAGAAACGAACAATTAATTTGATTAATTAATTGTAACGACTTAACTGTCCAATTAATAGGGGCGTTTCTTAACCAGAAAAATGCATAGTTGACTTTCATTAAAGAGGGGGTTGCGGGTGCGTTACTTAGAGGGAAAGAAACGGTGGGGCTCATGTGGGCCCCATCTCACAAATATCCTACCAAGTGGGTAGGATATTTTGGGTTCCACCCTATCTTCTTAACTTGGCTTAAGTGGATATAAGTGTCTTTAAGTGAAATAAAATAAAGTGTTGCACCACTTTTATTTTATTTCTTAACTTAACTCCAAAAATTAAAAACAACACCCAAGAAAACGCAACTCGGGAAATGGAGTTTATAAGCAAATACAGGAACTGTGATTCCATCAGTGCCCTCAGAATTCGATTCCGAGCACCGGTACAAAAGTTAGAAAAACCCACTCATTCGTTCATTGAACGTACCCGAGCCAAACTTTGGAAAATGATTCTGGGCACACCGGGTCTCGGAATCAGGTTCCGTCAGAAACTGCGTTCTTGTAAAATTCTAAAGAAAATTAAGAAAAAAAATTTCCTTGAATTTTTAAGGGTCTTTACATCACTCCCACCTCAGGGCTTTACGTCCCCGTAAAGATACATCATAAACTAGGGAGACAAATGTGGGTACTGAGCACGCATCTGAGCCTCCTGCTCCCAAGTGCTCTCCTGGAGGTTCCCATGCTGCCATCTGATGCGCACTAGAGGAATCGACCATCCACGTAGGACCCACTCTTTTCGATCCTCGATCTCCACCGGGACCTCCACAAAAGTCGCCCCATCATCAACGTCCAGCTCCCCATGGTCAATGATATGCGTTTGGTCAAGCTCGTATCTCCCCAGTTGAGATACATGGAAGTCGTCGTGCACCTGGTGTAACTGAGGTGGGTGGGTCAAGCGGTAAAACAACTCGCCTACCCTACCGAGGACCTAGAAAGGTCCGTTGAACCTTGGTGATAACTTGTCGCCTCGGCCACATCCCCGTAACTCACGTTGAGGTGAGACACGCAAGAAGACGTGGTCGCCATCCTCGAACTCTAGTGGCCTCCGCCTCTTGTCAGCATAGGACTTCTGTCGACTCTGAGCTGTCCTCATCCTCCCCTGGATGATCTGGACCTTCTCTGGTCCTACAAGAGCTGCTGGGATTTCTTCTTTGCCAAGAATAGAAATCCTGTCTCATCCCCTAGATGAACTACGTTCTTCGCCTAATACAGTCAATCCCGTCATGGATGATACTAACCCATACCAAGGATGACGTCGTATGGCCTCGATGATACTAACAAGAGATCCAACCATTACTCTCGCCTCCAGGGGTTGAGTCACACTGTCGGCATCAGTGTGTGGTCACTGGGTGTCCTCCAGTAGGTATCACAAAGTGAGGGTCAAGTCAACGGTTTTTAAACTGGAACCTCTTAGTAACAACATAAAGAGAGGACGTGAAGGTAAACACCAAAATAAAGGTGTCTTTTATTACTGCAGCGCAAAGTATAAAGACACAAAACATCTACAAACAAACATCAACAATGCTAGAAGCAGTATAAACAAAAGTCTCCAGGTCTGGAGCTAGTCCCACTCCTGTCCATCTGCTCCCGAAGCTCCATGATTGTAGACCTCAGCTTCCTGAAGCTGAGCTCTCCCATGTCCACCAGCTCCCTGCGGTCGGGGTGGACCTCCTGGTGGTGGTGGTGGAAACACCTTGAAGCGTCGCCCACCTCCAGCTGCAGGTCCAACTCCCCTGCCATGGTCTCCTGCTCCATGCGGTCCGCCTCGATCAAACCTCTGCCTCTGCCTGGGAGGTCCTGCGTTCATCTGCTGGTTATCTGTATGGTGGGTCGGATAGTCACGAGCCATGTGACCAACCCCACCGCAGGAGTAACTCTTCCCACGCATGGTAAGTCGTTCTCCACCCTGGGTGCCTCACACAAATGATCATGTGTCACACAGTCAACCACCTGTAGGTCTAGTCCTATTGGACCCCTGCGTTATCTGTATACTTCCCGCTACAGAAGACTCTGCCGCATGCCGGCTAGTGGTGGGTTCTGCTGCTGGAGACGGCTCAGCAAGGAAACTCTCCACTAAGAGGGATCGCTCCAACACCCCTGTCTATGTCAGAATGCTGTGAGAAACAAATGAATCTCTGATCTCTCGCCTGAGCCCCTGCTCGAAGGTTCGGGACCTAAAGAATGGGTCTCGTAACATGTCCGTGGAATAGCGCGAGAGATCGGTAAACCTCGCCGTGTACTGGGCTACTATCATGCTACCCTGCCGCAGCTGTAGAAGCTCCTGGATGCGCACCGCACGGAGGGTGGCTGGGACGAACTCCGAGCAGAAGAGGCTCTCAAAGTCCGTCCAGAGGAGAGATGCCTCATCGTGCACCTGGAGCATCAAGCTCCACCATCTGCCTACTGCCCCGTGCAGTAGGCTCACTGCGAGGATCACCATGAGGTCTGCTGGTGTCCTCACTAACCTGAAAACTCGTACCACTGCCTCCAGCCAATCCTCGGCTGCCTGGGGGTCCGTCTCCCCGTGGAACCTCAGTGGTCGCTGGCACTGAAACTCGTGTAGTACACTAAGGAGACATGAATCGTCAGCAACTGGGGCTGGTTGCATCGGTGGCTCGGCGGGTAGAGGTATCGTCGGTGCCTCTGTTGTCAAAGGGCCATGTTCTAAGGCCTCGTCGCTCAGCGTGTTGTCGTCACATACAACTCTCAGAACCCTAGCTGTAACGACCCAATCTTTTTGAGTAGTATATTAACTTACTCATATTGATTTAATAACATGTTAATGGTTAATGCAGAAAGAGGTGTCGATGGCTTCATCCATTAGACTCGACCCTTATGAAGCCCACTTATCAGTGCTTGGGAAGGAGGTAGCATCTGTGGGCTTCGCTTTGGACCAAGCCCAAGCCGAACTCCAGCGTGTCAAGCTTGAACGGAAACGCCTACGGGAGAATTTCAAGTTAGTAGAGATTACTACTAGGGCAATGTTATCTGAGCCTCCCTCAGATTCTCTCACCATAGCACACCTTACACTTCGTTCGTATACCGGTGTTATAAGGAGTTATGTGACGAGACCCTAGCTTCCTCGTGTAATCCTTTCGGGTGAATAAATTGAGATTTCTTACTTTAGTGATGTTTGTGAAATTTCAAATGTACGGATAATTTTAGAATGTATTTTATTGATGAATTTCGAAAAAAGGATATTTTAAAATATTTATGTATACCCTAAATAACTAATGATGTGTAATGATTTTTAAAAAACGGTCTTCTACAAAAGTGTTCAGTAAGGAATTTGGAGTCTAATAAGATCAACTTAATTTTTGATGAATAGTAAATTATGAATAGTGATTTTACGCTTAGGATTAGTAATATGACCAAATGGATTAGTATTTTCACTCAAAAGAAAATTTTAATATAATCTAGACACCTAGATTAAGTAATGTGATTCAATAAAATGGGTAAATAACGGTTTTATAAATTATTAATCAAGTATTAGTTTTTTCGGGTGAATAGTGTTTTTTAATTAAAAATTTAATTAAAAATAATTAGAAAATTATTTTTATAAAAAAGACTTTATTTTTGAACTCAGTGCATCGATACTATGTTATGGTAATTTTTGGGGTTTTTTCTGAAAAAAATGAATTTTCGATGAATAGTGTTTTTATTTAAAAATTAAATTAAAAATATTTAGAAAATTATTTTTATAAAATGGATTTCATTTTTGAAATTAGAGCATTTATATTTGGTTGAGGTGAAATTTAGTGATTTTTCTGAGAAAGATGAATTTTCAGTGATTATTAAAAAATACAGTTTTAGGGTTTCGGTATGTTTAATGACATCATAACGGTGTCATGATGATGTCATGAGATCTTTTGAGGGTTGGCCGGCCGAGGGTGATGAATTATTGTTTTGGGGGCCCCATGTGGCCTAACTCCATGATAAATGCCAAGGGAGAGCACATGGGTTTGAGAAAAGCACATGTGAGGTGTCCCTTGGCCATTAATGCCTTGTCCCCTCACTTTCCCGATAAATACCCACCCTTTCCTCCTTTGGTTTTCACTCCCAACTCTCCCCCAACGAATTTATGGTCTTCTTACCTTCCAAGGAGTCCACCCAAGGTGCCCCCAAGCCCTCAAGGTCCAAAACATTGAGTTTCAAGACTCACATTTTAAGGTAAGGGATCTGACCCCTCTCTTTCTTTTCATGTAATCTCTTTGATGTCATTTCTTTTATGCTCCATGTTATTAGGTTAGAGGATGTTCTTTTATATTCCTCTTACTTCCCCTTTCAAGTTTATATGATGAGAGATCCCCTCTTACTCTCATCATTTCATTTTATGAAAGTTTAAGTGACGTCGTTAGGCTGCCGAATGTTTAAGTGATTCTTTCACCCTTCTCATTTTTCAAGTTCGATTTTCATGTCAAATATTTCAAGTTCCTTTTTATTATGTTGGGGTATGATCTCTATATCTATCATACTTATCTTTTATGATCATATGATGAGAGAACCTATTTGATTTGTTCAATTCATTTTTGTTGAAGTTTAAGTGACGCCGTTAGGCTGCCGAATTTTCATAAGAGAAATCAAATTTTTGTCTTCCTTTCATGTTTTTTTCATTTCAAACGGTATGTCCTCTAAATTGAATAACCATGTCCATATATACTTCTTATTCTGTCCCTCTACTGTTTTATGGGTCAATTATGATTGTTCGACCCATGTCTCCGCTCTTTTCAAAGTTTTCTAAAACCGTGTAACATAGCCGTTATGCTGCAGAATTTTCGTCTCAAAATGCCTCTCTTTTCTCAAAATTATTTTATGTTATAAAGTGAATACTCAAAGCTCCCATTTCTATAGGGGTATTAACGTATATATAAAAATGTTCTATTTTAAATTCTAGGATTTACATACATGATACCCGCTTTCCCTTTCCATGGGTTTAAAGTAACGTAAAGATCATGTCTTTAAAGCAGTTTTTAAAACGTTATGATTATGAAATGAAACCCATTTATTTTATTCTATATGGGTTATTTATGAAATGTTTGATGATGATATATGTGGCTCACATGATAATAAAGGCAAATTTAAGGGTTCACCCTGATAGCGCTCCAATGCATTGGGTAAAGACTTAATCTCTAGAGATGGCCATTTTAACGACGCCTTGGTGAATAACCTTGGTAATTTTAACGACACCTTGGGGATGGACCTTGGTGAAACGAAACGATTGTCAATATTAAATGTTGCAGCCACATCTTCAAGTTATGAAAAATGTTATTTTTATTATGATGTATCTCATGATTTCTCTCTCATGCCTTAAAGTTCTTTTCATGCCCTTATTGAAGTATCTCAAGTTCACTTGTAAAATGTTTCTCTTGTTTCCCTTACTGGGCCTTCTGCTCACCCTTTCTTTTGATGTATGTCCCCAGGTTATGAGATGCATAATGAATATAGGATGAACTAAAGGAGAAGCCTTTCATGTTTTTAAGAAGAATGTTTTATGTTTTTTTTATGTATTATGATCCTTGTTTCCAAGACACTAAACCTTAACGATCCTCAGTTCCGTGTAATGGAATGAAAGTTATGTTATAAAAAGGCGGGATGCCATAGTTGGTATCAAAGGATGGTTTAGTTATTTGTGGAAATTAGGATATAAAACATTTAGGAAGAACCCTATAGAAAAGTTTAAATATAGGAAAAATTCCTGGTATTTTGGTAAGTATTGAGTAAGTGGTTTATCAAACAAATACATCCCTATCTGGATACGAGCAGGTAGAGGCGGATCTGGCACAAATGTACATAGGGGTAAAACCCGAAAACACCGCTTTGAGCTAGACTCGAACGGGAACTGGTGCACGATAACAGTCCTTGCTGCACTCTTGGTTACAACACTCCCGGGGGATATGTTTGGTTAATCACAAGCTTTTTATGAATCATTATGAAGGAATTATAGAAAAGTGTAATTGTCTAAGCATGAAGTCTTAGTTAAAAGATATATAAATGAAATAAGTTTCTTACTAAGGTTTTATTCTTTTAGAAAATGGCGGGAAATAGGAGGAACCGTGCTGATGGTGACCGCAATGCACCATGTGCTGACGGCCCTCCGATGGAAGCCGGAATGGAAACATTCATGAGAATGATGAACCAACTAACTCAAGTTATGAGTAATAACTTGAATCAAGATGAGATGCCGACCTCACCACGAAGGGAACAACACTCTGTTGAGTCCTTCATGCGTCAACGACCGCCAACATTCAGTGGATCTACTGACCCATTTCTTGCAAAACAATGGATAAGCTCCATTGAAAAGATCTTTTCTGTACTTCATTGTTCGGAACAAGAAAAAGTCACCCTTGCTATTTACCTCCTAGAGGGAGAAGCTGATCAGTGGTGGTCACTGATCAAAAACATGAAGCCACGACGAGAGATAGAAGCTATAAAGTGGGAAGAATTTCGGGGAATTTTCCTTACCAAGTATTTCCCTCGTTCCATGAGAACGAGAATGGAGAAAGAGTTTCTCTAGCTGAAGCAGAAGGAGAACGAATCTGTCGGAAGCTATGAGATGAACTTCACAAGGATTTCCCATTATACCTCAAGCTTTGTCATGGACCCTAATGGGAAGGTTGATATATTCTTTGGTGGACTACGACCTCATCTGCGGAAGAATCTAGCCAACATGGACTATGATAGCTATGAAGAAATAGTTCGAAGTGCTATGAAAGTCGAGCTGGAGTTTGGCGAGACACAGTGGTCTCATAAACCAAATGAAAAGAAGAGGTTGTTGGAGCCCAGTTTAGGGAAGTCTTTTGATCAGGGAAGAGGTGGAAAGCAAATGCAACTTACCACATGCAATAAATGTGGGAAGAATCATCTGGGGAACTGCTTGAACGGAAGTGGCAAGTGCTACAAGTGTGGAAGAGGAGGCCATATTGCTCGGAATTGTCATAGTGAGGTGAAGCCTCAGCTTCCCAACACTAACGACAGAGGAAATATGGTTCTAGCCCTACCCTAAGTCACATGCTTCAAGTGTGGACAGCTTGGGCACTTTGCTAACCAATGTCCAAATCTGAGGGCGGTGGAGGGGAATCACCATCAACCTCAGCAGAGGCCAAGAGAGCAAGGTCGTGCTTTCGCTATCACAACAGCTGAAGTTGAAGTCCCGAACGATGTGGTAGCAGGTACTCTTGATGTCCTCTCAAAACTAGCAAGTACTTTATTTGATTCTGGTTCTACGCATTCCTTTATTTCCTCCAAGTTTGCAAGGAATATAGAATCAATCCCCGAACTGCTAGAGGTAGAGTTGTCTGTCAAGACTCCAAGTGGGATTATCCTTGCATCAACAGTATTTAGAGACTCTAGTGTTTACTTTGGTGAGCACAATCTTATCGCAAATCTAGTAGTCATTCCCATGATGGAATTCGACATTATACTAGGGATGGACTGGCTCTCAAAGTATAATTCTAAGATCAAATGCAGAAGTAAGGAAATCTCAGTAGTCTTGAATGAACGACCTACAATTATCTTCCAAGGAGAGATATCCCGAACTGATCCCTATCTAGAATCACCTCCTATAGCATTCTTTATGGAGTTAATCGGTGATGATGAAGAAGGAAAAGGGAGCATACAAATAGAAGATGTTCCGATTGTTCAGGAATACATGGATGTATTTCATGAGGAGTTACCTGGACCTCCCCCAGAAAGAGAGGTAGAGTTCTCCATTGAACTCGTACCTGGGTCTCAACCGATATCAAAGACTCCGTATAGAATGGCAAATGTGGAGCTAGAAGAGCTAAAGAAACAACTCCAAGACTTGTTGGAGAAGGGGTTTGTCCGACCGAGTGTGTCTCCTTGGGGAGCACCAGTTCTCTTTGTGAAGAAGAAGGATGGATCAATGCGGCTATGCATCGATTATAGAGAACTTAACGGGATCACAGTGAAGAACAGATATCCTCTTCCAAGAATTGATGATTTATTTGACCAACTTTGTGGGGCTCAATTCTTCTCTAAGATTGACCTTCGATCTGGTTATCATCAACTGAGGGTAAAGAAGGAAGATATTCCAAAGAATGCCTTCTGATCAAGAAATGGGCATTATGAGTTTACTGTTATGCCCTTCGGCTTGACTAATGCTCCTGCTATTTTCATGGATTTGATGAATAGAGTCTTTAAGGACTACCTTGATAACTTTGTGGTAGTTTTTATTGATGATATTTTCATATATTCAAAAAGTCGTGAGGAACATGAAGATCATCTGAGGGTTATTTTGAAAACTCTACGGAAGGAGAGGCTCTTTGGGAAGATCAACAAGTGTGAGTTTTGGTTACAACAGGTGGCTTTCTTGGGGCACATCGTAACCAATGAAGGAATCTTGGTTGACCCTGCAAAGACAATGGTTGTGGAGGAGTGGCCTCAACCCACAACAGTAACTGAGATTCGTAGTTTCCTAGGTTTAGCAGGATATTATAGGAGGTTTGTGAAAAACTTTTCACAGCTTTCTAATCCACTAACCAAGTTGACTCGAAAAGGGGTTAAGTTCATCTGGACAAAGGAATGCGAGGAAAGTTTCCAAGAGCTGAAGAAGAGATTGGTTACTGCACCTGTGTTAACACTACCCTCTATCGGAGAAGGATTCGTTATTTTTAGCGATGCATCTTTGAAAGGGATTGGGTACATCCTCATGAAAAATGACAAGGTAATTGCTTATGCATCTCGACAGTTGAAGATTCATAAGCATAAGTATCCTACGCATGATCTAGAGCTGGCGGCAGTTGTTTTTGCTCTAAAGATATGGAGGCACTATCTTTATGGGGAGAAATGTGATATATACACTGACCACCAAAGTCTAAAGTATATTTTCACACAGAAAGAATTGAACATGAGACAAAGGAGATGGTTGGAGCTTATTAAAGACTATGATTGTTCAATTCATTATCACTCTGGAAGAGAAAACAAAGTCGCGGATGCGTTAAGAAGGAAAGATCCTGTTGTTCTTGCAACAATGAGGATCGTAGGAGATCCCTTGATTAAAGATCTAGTAAAACTGGACATGGGAATTATAAGGAAAGGGACATCGTCAACCCTATCCCAAATGATTTCTCAACCTTCATTACTAGAGAGGATCAAGAAGGCTCAAAAATAAGATCCTTTGCTGCAGGAGAAGTTTGAGGCTGTAAAGGATGGGAAGTTCCCTGATTTCAATATTGATCAAGAAGGTGTATTGAAATTTCGTACAAGACTTTGTGTTCCATCTATTCCGGAGATAAAGAAAGAAGTGATGGATGAAGCTCATAGCTCTACATTCTCTATACACCCGGGAAGCACTAAGATGTATAGAGACCTTCGTGATCATTATTGGTGGGATAACATGAAGAGAAAGATTGCTGATTACACTACAAGGTGCCTGGTGTGTTAGCAAGTAAAGGCAGAACGAAAACTTCCTAAGGGGGTATTACAACCGCTACCCATACCAGTATGGAAGTGGGATAATATCACTATGGTCTTTGTAACTGGTCTCCCGAAAACATCCAAAGGAAACAATGTGATATGGGTTATTGTGGACCGTCTCACCAAGACAGCCTATTTTATCTCTATTCGGGAAGATTTATCTCTGGATCAGCTTGCCAAGATATACGTGAAGGAAGTGGTAAGGCTGCATGGGGTACCACTATCCATCGTATCTGATCGTGACCCAAGATTCACATCAAAATTCTGGAGAAGTCTTCAACATGCTCTGAATACTGAATTGAATTTTAGTACGGCCTATCATCCTCAAACTGATGGCCAATCTGAAAGGACTATTCAGACACTCGAAGACATGTTGAGATTATGCTCAATGGAATTTAAAGGTGTATGGGATCAACACCTCCCATTAGTTGAGTTCTCCTATAACAACAGCTTCCATTCGAGTATTCAGATGGCACCCTATGAAGCTCTGTATTGAAAGCGGTGTAGAACTCCTACTTTTTGGGATGAAACTGGTGAGAGGAAGCTTCTTGGGCCTGATCTCGTGCAAGAGATGACGGAATAGGTTCATGCCATCCAACAACACATAAAGGCTGCTCAGAGTCGGCAGAAGAGCTATGCTGACAATCGTCGAAGGGACATGGAGTTTGGTGTTGGTGACAAAGTCTTCCTTCGAATTTCTCCATGGAAGAGAGTCATGTGGTTTGGGAAGAAAGGGAAGCTCAGCCCTAGGTACATTGGCCCCTATGAAATCCTTGATCGAATAGGAGCAGTGGCCTATCGTCTAGCACTTCCACCGAACCTAGCTCAAGTTCATGATGTCTTCCATGTATCTCTCTTGAGGAAGTACATACCCGACCCTTCGCATGTACTGAACCCAGAGGTGGTACAACTGGAACATGACCTCTCTTACGAGGAGCAGCCAGTGGAGATCTTGGACCGTAGAGACAAGGTCCTACGAAACAAGACTACCCACCTTGTGAAAGTGTTGTGGAGGAATCATAAATATGAAGAGGCGACTTGGGAGCCGGAGGAAACAATGAAGCAAAAATACCCTCACCTTTTCGACTAGGCCTCAAGTATAAATATCGGGGACGAAATTTCTTAAGGGGGGAAGAATGTAACGACCCAATCTTTTTGAGTAGTATATTAACTTACTCGTATTGATTTAATAACATGTTAATGGTTAATGCAGAAAGAGGAGTCGATGGCTTCATCCAGTAGACTCGACCCTTATGAAGCCCACTTATCAGAGCTTGGGAAGGAGGTAGCATCTGTGGGCTTCGCTTTGGACCAAGCCCAAGCCGAACTCCAGCGTGTCAAGCTTGAACGGAAACGCCTACGAGAGAAGTTCAAGTTAGTAGAGATTACTACTAGGGCAATGTTATCTGATCCTCCCTCAGGTTCTCTCACCATAGCACACCTTACACTTCGGTTGTATGCCGGTGTTATAAGGGGCTATGTGACGAGACCCTAGCTTCCTTGTGTTATCCTTTCGGGTGAATAAATTGAGATTTCTTCCTTTAGTGATGTTTGTGAAATTTCAAATGTCCGGATAATTTTAAAATGTATTTTATTGATGAATTTCGAAAAAAGGATATTTTAAAATATTTATGTAAACCCTAAATAACTAATGATGTGTAATGATTTTCAAAAAAAGGTCTTCTACAAAAGTGTTCAGTAAGGAATTTAGAGTCTAATAAGATCAACTTAATTTTTGATGAATAGTAAATTATGAATAGTGATTTTACGCTTAGGATTAGTAATATGACCAAATGGATTAGTATTTTCACTCAAAATAAAATTTTAATATAATTTAGACACCTAGATTAAGTAATGTGATTCAATAAAATGGGTAAATAACGGTTTCATAATTATTAATCAAGTATCAGTTTTTTCGGGTGAATAGTGTTTTTTAATTAAAAATTTAATTAAAAATAATTAGAAAATTATTTTTATAAAAATGACTTTATTTTTGAACTCAGAGCATCGATATTATGTTATGGTAATTTTTGGGGTTTTTTTCTGAAAAAAATGAATTTTCAATGAATAGTGTTTTTATTTAAAAATTAAATTAAAAATATTTAGAAAATAATTTTTATAAAATGGATTTCATTTTTAAAATCAGAGCATTGATATTTGGTAAAGGTGAAATTTTGGGATTTTTCTGAGAAAGATGAATTTTCAGTGAATAGTAAAAAATACAGTTTTAGGGTTTCGGTATGTTTAATGACATCATAACGGTGTCATGATGATGTCATGAGATCTTTTGAGGGTTGTCCAGCCAAGGGTGATGAATTATTGTTTTGGGGGGCCCATGTGGCCTAACTCCATGATAAATGCCAAGGGAGAGCACATGGGTTTGAGAAAAGCACATGTGAGGTGTCCCTTGGCCATTAATGCCTTGTCCCCTCACTTTCCCTATAAATACCCACCCTTTCCTCCTTTGGTTTTCACTCCCAACTCTCCCCCAACGAAGTTATTGTCTTCTTACCTTCCAAGGAGTCCTCCCAAGGTGCCCCCAAGCCCTCAAGGTCCAAAACATTGAGTTTCAAGAGTCACATTTTAAGGTAAGGGATCCGACCCCTCTCTTTCTTTTCATGTAATCTCTTTGAAGTCATTTCTTTTATGCTCCATTATTTATGTGAGAGGATGTTCTTTTATATTCCTCTTACTGCCCCTTTCAAGTTTATATGATGAGAGATCCCCTCTTACTCTCATCATTGTATTTTATGAAATTTTAAGTGACGCCGTTAGGCTGCCGAATGTTTAAGTGATTCTTTCACCCTTCTCATTTTTCAAGTTCGATTTTCATGTCAAATATTTCAAGTTCCTTTTTATTATTTTGGGGTATGATCTCTATATCTATCATACTGATCTATTATGATCATATGATGAGAGACCCTATTTGATTTGTTCAATTCATTTTTGTTGAAGTTTAAGTGACGCCGTTAGGCTGCCGAATTTTCATAAGAGAAAACAAATTTTTGTCTTCCTTCCATGTTTTTTTTCATTTCAAACGGTATGTCCTTGAAATTGAATCACCATGTACATATATACTTCTTATTCTGTACCTCTACTGTTTTATGGGTCAATTATGATTGTTCGAAAAATGTCTCCGCTCTTTTCAAAGTTTTCTAAAACCGTGTAACATAGCCGTTATGCTGCAGAATTTTCGTCTCAAAATGCCTCTCTTTTCTCAAAATTATTTTATGTTATAAAGTGAATACTCAAATATCCCATTTCTACAGGGGTATTCTCATATATATAAAAATGTTCTATTTTAAATTCTGGGATTTACATACATGATACCCGCTTTCCCTTTCCGTGGGTTTAAAGTAACGTAAAGATCATGTCTTTAAAGCAGTTTTTAAAACGTTATGATTATGAAATGAAACCCATTTATTTTATGCCATATGGGTTATTTATGAAATTTTTGATGATGATATATGTGGCTCACATGATAATAAAAGAAAATTTAAGGGTGCGCCCTGATAGCGCTCCAATGCATTGGGTAAAGACTTAATCTCTAGAGATGACCATTTTAACGACGCCTTGGTGAATAACCTTGGTAATTTTAACGACACCTTGGGGATGGACCTTGGTGAAACAAAAAGATTGTCAATATTAAATGTTGCAGCCACGTCTTCAAGTTATGAAAAATGTTATTTTTATTATGATGTATCTCATGATTTCTCTCTCATGCCTTAAAGTTCTTTTCATGTCCTTATTGAAGTATCTCAAGTTCACTTGTAAAATGTTTCTCTTGTTTCTCTTACTGGGCCTTCTGCTCACCCTTTCTTTTGATATATGTCCCCAGGTTATGAGATGCATAATGAACATAGGATGAACTAAAGGAGAAGCCTTTCAAGTTTTTAAGAAGAATGTTTTATGTTTTTTTATGTATTATGATCCTTGTTTCCAAGACACTAAACCTTAACGATCCTCAGTTCCGTGTAATGGAATGAAAGTTATGTTATAAAAAGGCGGGATGCCATACTAGATGGCTGCTGGCGTGGGGCCATCCTGAAAATAAACATGCGTGCCACGGTCAAATAGTATACCTGGTGAGCTGACATAAAGTAATCACAAAGAAAACTTGAAACACAAATGCAATCAATGTTTTCATGCATTATGTCAGAAATCAGAAGTCAGGGTCCTGGTGTACGGATACGTCGGACGACGCACCAACACTAGACTCCCTGAACTGAAAACCACACCCAATACACTTAAAACTATTGCTTCACATAGAAAAAGATCAGAGTCCCAAGTTCTGCGGTAGAACCAAACTCCTCTGATACCAATTTGTCATGACCCGTCCTCGGGGCCCGTGCCCTGACTACCCCAAGCCCGCCTTCCATAGGCCAGGGGCTGGAGACTAGCACCAAGGCGTAATTCCTAGTAAAAAGGGAAGGTATTTCCTTTGTAAAGTAAACAAACACCACAGAGCAAGAAAGCAGTAGAAGTAAACACTAAGTAAAAACTGAGAACAACAGTAAGTGCGGAAAAGTAAGTGGGCCAGTATACAAACCCAAACGGAAAGTAAAGTACAACTGGAAGGGAAAAAACAACTATAAAGTAGAGCCCCAGCGTCGAGTCTTCCACTGGAAGTCCCACATGAAGGGTGGGTATAGATAGCCTCCACTTCTCCTCGGGTCCAGCCGACCGCTCCGAGTACGTCCCACCCAGTGGTCCACCTCCAGGTACCGTCCTTCTCCGCAAGCCTCAACCACGATCAGTGTTGTCCATCGTCTGCAACCAATACAACGTAGTGCGGGCATAGCCTCTGCAGGGGTGAGTATAAGCTACTCATTAGGGACCCCGAGACCCCCGAAGGTTTCCGAGAATACACAAAGGATAATCCACAAAGGAAAGATACAATCACGAAGTAACATCCGACAATGCTTAGGTATATGCCCATACATATAACTAAGTCACCAATTCCAGTCCGCTCCAACCTCTGAGCCCAAGTACAAACCAGTCCACACAGGAAATCACAACCCAGTCCACACAGGAAAGCACAACACAATCCACAAAGGAAAACAAAACAGGATTCATCTCACATAGGAATACTACTTCGTAAGACGATAGAGATGATCAGATGTATCCACTGATTCATCTAAGTCGTCGGACCCACAAAGGATCGGTAGGTACTATCCCCCGCAATGACCCACACAGGATCGATCATGAAGTTGAAACCATAACTATTGGGAAAATCCTTCTCCATCAAGTACGGTGGGTATGCCGCTACAACCAAGTGCTTCCCTCTAACCTTGGATTACTGTAGTACTCCACCTATCGAGTACTATGGGCCTACTTCTACAACCAAGCGCTTCCTACCATGGGTCTGCCGCTACAACCAAGCGATCCCCCTCATAGCCTCTAAAGGTACTCCTTCTGTTGAGTACCACGGGTCTGCCGCTACAACCAAGCGCTCCTCTTCCGTTGGTCTGCTGCTACAAACAAGTGCTCCCCCGTGCTGCTACAACCAAGCGCTTCCCACTGGGCTATCCGTAACACACCGAGTCGTTCGATCAGCAGTCGTCAAGTCTCAACCGGATCTAGGGTTTCCGCACACAGCATGCTCGTTCTGGGAGGGTCCACTCCACGAGCCGAGGGGCTGATACATCAACTGACACATAAACCGGATTTGATGTATCCAAAAGTTCCGTATCGTCAGCAGGAACTCAACGTCACAGACGGCGCGTCAATTGGACGCCCAGTTTGAGAGTTATTGGCTTTTTCGTCCTAGGGGCCCACTTGGATTTTAAGTCAAAACCAACCCGACCATACTCCACCTGCATCCAAACCTCGGGCGGAGTAAGCCAAAAGATCCTTCTCACTAAGAGGAATCTAGAAATGTCAAAGGTACGTCAATCAGACGTCCGGAGCTCAAGTTATGAGTGTTTTCGCTCTGAGGGCCAGGTTGGTTTCGTGTACGAACCAACCCGACAAAACCCAAAGTACTCTGAAACCTTGAGTGCGATATACCGAAACGACCGTCTCGATACAAGGATCACATCGCCACTGACGATTCGTCGATTGGAGGTCCGTATCCCAAAGATATGGGCAAAAGACCGAATGATGTCTGAAAACGGGGGGTCTGGGCCCAGACCGACCCGGCCCAACTCCCCCGGGTCAACCCGACCCGGCCGGCGCGGCGTGGCCCAGCCTGGGTGGCCCGGCCCAGCTAGGGCGCGACCCGGCCCAGCCGGCGCGGGCGCAGCCCGGTCGCCAGGCAGCTCGGCCGTAACGGCCGAGCGGTGCGCAAGGGGGGCGCCACCCCCTTGAATGATCCACGGCCCCGCGTGGGGGGCCGCCTCTCGCCAACGGACGCAGCCAGGTTTCCGCATCCCGCCTTCGCTGGTCCCGCGCGGTCGCGAGATTTCCAGCCTGCTGTCGCGGCTTCAGTCGCGGCGGTTCTTCCCGGCGGCGCGCCGGGCGCCGCCGCCTCCCGCCGCCGGCGCCGCCGTGCTGGCGTGGCGCACCGGCGGGTTGCTCCGCGGACCACCGGACAAGTTTCGGTGGTCGGAATCGCGCGCCGTCTTTGCCAAAGTCCCTCCCGGGTTCCGTCCTTCACTGCGAGGACCTCACATCGCCCGTGCAGCTTTTTTTGTCGTCGTCCGCCGTTTCAAACACCAAGAACGAAATGACGGTGGGTTCGGACCTGTTCGTTGGTCCGCACCCACCACGTTAGCGGTTTTAAAAGTCTCACAACAATCATTTTAACTAACCACGGATATAATCACATGGATTAAAATGAAAAAACCCCTACCTCAACGTTGTCGTCGAACGTGAGTTCGTCGCGGAAGAAGAGGATCGTCGCGTCGCGGAAGAGGCGTCGCTGTCATCGCGGTACACGACGTCACGTAGTCAAACTCGGAGGATTAAAAAAAACCCAGTTTTAATTGCACCAATTAAACCCATGTTGAGGATATAATTCACAAAGTTATTAAAAGAACCGTAATCCCCTACCTCAATCGGTTGTTGATCGAAGATTGTCGCGGGGAAGGAACGTCGCGAATGAAACGTCGCGGAAGAAACATCGCAAAAGGAGGATCGTCGGCGTCATCGATCTCCGAGGGTTCGGTGCTCTTCGTCACCCTTCGTCGGAGGCCGGCGTTCTTCATCAGAAATGATGTGTTCTTCACGTTCTTCGCGTTCTTCACGAAGGAGGATAAAGATCTTCAAGCTTTAGAGCTTTCCCCAAATCCTCTCTACAAGCAACCCCTCAACAAAAACAAGTGTTGGTCTTATTTTATTCCCGATGCCAACAATTAGAAATTCAAAGTTAAGAAACAAACATTTAATTTGATAAATTAATTGTAATGACTTAACTGCACAATTAATAGGGGCGTTTCTTAACCAGAAAAATGCACAGTTGACTTTCATTAAAGAGGGGGTTGTGCGTAAGTTACTTAGAGGGAAAGAAATGGTGGGGCTCATGCGGGCCCCACCTCACAAATATCCTACCAAGTGGGTGGGATATTTTGGGTTCCACCCTATCCGCTTAACTTGGCATAAGTGGCTTTAAGTGGATTTAAGTGAAATAAAATAAAGTGTTGCACAACTTTTATTTTATTTCTTAAATTAACCCCAAAAATTAAAAACCACACCCGAGCAAACGCAACTCAGGAAGTGGCGTTTCTAAGCAAATACAGGCACTGCGATTCCATCGGTGCCCTATGAATTCGATTCTGAGCACCGGTTCAAAAGTTAGAAAAACTCGCTCGTTCGTTCACTGAACGTACCCGAGCCAAACTTCGGAAAATGATTCCGGGCACACCGGGCCTCAGAATCAGGTTCCGTCAGAAACCGCGTTCTTGTAAAATTCCAAAGAAAATTAAGAAAAAAAAATTCCTTGAATTTTTACGGGTCTTTACATTCCACCATTCTGATCTTTCTTTGATATAAGGCCAATTTCTATTTTTTTATTGAATATCACTTTTTTCAACAAATATGGAATTTCTATCTTGGGTTCATTCAATATTTCTTAGTATTACTTCAGGCTCAAGATATTTCAAATTGAGGCCATTATTATTTTTATCAGTTAATCCAAACCTTCATTTCTAATAAATATTATTTTATAGATATATATCCATGGTAGAGTTTTCATGATAATAATCACACATTTTTTTATCATTTCCATTTGAATGAATTTTAGTCTATCTATTTACCATTTTAGTCATTTCATTTATAGAAAAATGAATATATTAATGTCTCATAAAAAGGAAAAAAGATGATATTGTTAAAGGATTCAACCTATCATTTGTCATATTTTGAGGTTATTGGATGATGTTGTAAGATCAATCGAATACCACATAATTAAACTAGGATGGATATGTTTGATGTTGAAGGACTATAAGTAGAACTAGATAGTTGGTGTAGGGAATCGTCTATTCAATTCCATGTAAATTGAACCCGCCAAGCAGTAGGAGCACACCAACTAATCATTGGAGGAGAGCTGGTTAGGTAGTGGAAGTGGATTGAACTTGAAGGTCCAAGGTGTCTCACTAGCAAGCCAATGGGATTTTCTGTCTCACTAGTTCCCTTGAAACAACATTTCAAATATTATAAATTTACTACACTCTGTCATAGAGACCCGAGTTTTTGTTTTATTTTGAAATTTGATCCGAATTTAATCGTCTTTTTCTTAAGTGCTCATGAGGGGTAAAATGGTCATTTTACCAAATTATATGGTCTTTGATAATTTTTATGACCTCTTCGTTGGTCCTGAAATATGCTTTTTACCCTAAGATAATATTTTGGTGGAATTCTGAGTAATTTGAGTTTCGACCGAATATTTAATATTTAATTAATTAAATATTAAATTATTCTGGTGGTTTTGGGTAGTTTTTCATTCTAAATAGAGAATCATATTGAGATTCTAACTCTACATTTGAGTCTAGAATGGAGATTATTTTCTACGTGGGGTATAAACTCTCTCTGGGTTTCAGGACTCGGGATGGGTGTTAAATGGGGGATTAAGTAATTAATTAAATTAAAGAAGTCTCGCCCACCCTGTTTGGAGTTCTAACACATAGTTGGGAAGTGTAGGTTTTATCCCTTGCATGCTACTCCCAGGACAAGAGGGGTAGAAGAGGATATGATGTCGGAATTCACCCTTGTATTAGAACAAGACTGTATCGAGGTGCCACAGCTTCAGCGAGTGGATTTAAACCCAAAGCATTGATTTTTAAACAACATGGTTGAATGATTTTATGTTTTATGCACCAAATCTATAAGGACCGGACCCCAGTTTCTCGGAGTCAGTGCCTTATTGATTATATTGCCATAAAAACAAGGAATAAGAATCCAAAATGACCAGGTAGTTTATTATTATTAGAAACAAGATGCATACATGAGTTCACTATTACAACATGACACAAAAAACAACGTAGAAACTCCTTAGACAACATCCATCACACCTAGGTTATTTCAGCATGTCATTCATGATAAAATTCTTCTTGACCAATCAAAATGAAACATAATAAAAGGGAGATCTCAAACACTTAGTAAGGGCAAGAAATAAAATAAAAGATAACATAAACATTATACTTGGTGAATAATTGAAGACACACGCCTTTAAACAAAACTTGATATAATATGGGAGAAATATGAGCTTAGTAAATATTTCCATAACATATCATAATCATGGGTATTCTACTAGTCAAATAACCACATGAACCATCAATACTATATTCATAATGAGGGAATTCATAATATGGGAAAACATAACCCTACTGTCAAGGCCTCGTGCCAAGACCATAAATAATCATTTTGTCAAGGCCTTATGCCAAGACCGTAGTTTGTCTCCGGAGACCTATCGATGCACCAAAGGGATATAGTAGGCCCAACCCAACACAAAAAATGTCCAATTAATTCCTTATATGAATGGTGATAAACATAAACAACATACACATTCATATTAAATCTAATATATGAAATGTAAAGACCATTCCCCAAACATTAAGCAAAAACAGTAACCATTCAAAGTAAACTGATGAATGGTTTTAAGGTATCACATCAATAGAAAAAATAATCAGAAACCATTAAATTAAATATGGTATATGATAAAAAGGAGTTATAATCCCAACAATACAGAACAATTAGAAAGAGTGTTGAAATAGATGAAGATACTCTTATAAAATATTTGTGTAAATCTTGAGATAAAAACTCTTTTTCATGGGAAAGAAGATTTTTTTTGGAAAAATATTTGTATAAAACCAGAAGTGAAGTAATATAGTATTTTCATAATAAAATGATTTATTTTTTAAAGATAATGGTTTTCAAAAACATATTATAGAGTGCCCCTTAAAAAAAGTAAGAACTAGAGAAATTACCTTGGATCAGGCTTGTATTTCAGAAACAATTTGGAATGTTCATTTTAAAACATGTAACTATCCACAAAATATGGAAGGTTTTTGGTTGGTAAACATATATAGAACACTCACACATATTTTATTAGGATTATATTATAATATACCAAAATTTCTTTGAGGTAATTTGACAATAAAGGTAACCGGAATGAAAATGGAAGTTTGGGTAGAAAAACCCTTACCTTAACTCCGAACGTGTTCCGCTCTTAAAGATAAGCTACATGAAAATAAAAGTATACATATTAATAAATTATTTAAGAAATTATTATACATGTATTTAGTTTTTCATAATTCTATTTAGTTATTTTATGCCTTTATTGATAAGTTATTATATTGAATTTCGTCATTCCGTAACGTTCATTTCCTTTATTTTCATAATCAGTTCACTTGTAGTTATGTAATGGAGTTCATGTAAATCTCCATAATTGAATTAAAATATTATTTATGATCATAAATAGGTGTTATTGGTCATTTATATAACTTGGTTACATGGAATGAGGATTAATTATTATATTTAACTTTTATGATAATTGTTTCGGTTAATTTGTGGGTTTTGATTACAACAAACTCATTTTTCATTATAACACAACACCATTTGTACCAATGGATTAAATAATCTTAAATAGGTAATATTAAATATATAATAATCTGGTTCAACCATAACAAGAATGGTTTCATGACCAGAATTGTGAATGATAATAGAAATCGGTAGCCCATCGTCCAAGAATGTGGAAAATTGACACATCTCGAATTGTGTTCTTGCTACTAGTATAAAAAAGTTAAAAGATAGAAATGATTATAACTTCTTCCAATATCATTAAAACATTGCATTACATATAAGGTATTGTATTCAGCAAAAAATTTGTATAAGGAGAGGTAATAGAAAAAGAAAACTGATGAACAGGAAATAAAAGACAATGAATTGAAAAGAGAAATTTACCTCTTGAACCAAACATTCCTTAGAGCCTCTTTAATGGAGAGGTTTTGGTTTTTGTTTTGAGAAAAAGGATTTATGGACGTGGTATAGGAGGTTGGGAGGATATTTGGACAGAATTTGGTGAATGAACAAGGCTTGAGAGGAGTGAAGAGAAGAGGGAGTGAGAGGGGTTTTTTTGGTGGATGAGAGAGGGGATTTCTTAATTTAAAATTCATTAATTTATTATTTCTCCAAAATACAAGGAATAGTGAGTCTAACTTAACCAATAATAGTAATTTTATCATGTATGTTCGAACCCAGTGGGCTTACATCACTTGTGATGCCATGAATAGTGTATTCAACTGATATACTGTATTTTACCGTATTTCACTATTCATAAAAAATTGAAGTATTTCATAAAAATCCCAAAAATTCACACCCACCATTTTTCAACGTGTAGAATCCAAAAAATGAAGTAAATTTTTCAAAAATGATTTTCTAAAAATGATTTATTTAATATTTAATTAAAATCATAATTTATTCTAAAAACAACAGTTTAAAAAAATTCTTTTACTTATTCCAAAGCATAGGTATATCGCAATTTCACATGAATATTATTTATATATTTCCATAGGTAAGGTTACAATTCATTAGGGTTTATTAATATTCATAAGGGTATGTTACTATTCATAAAGGTAGGTTACTTTTCACCAAAAATTATGTTTTTCTTATTGGACTCCAAAAAACTTACTGATTGCAATCGTTTAGGTCATAATTTCAAAATTCACATCACAGAAGTTACAAACTTATGTTCTAAGGGTCACATAGCCCTTAGTAGTTAATTATGTTGTGATTTCATGTGATTATGAAATATTTATATGAAAGGAATTTCCATTGAAAAATATTGGGTCGTTACATTATTCCCCCCTTCAGAAATTTCATCCTCGAAATTTCATTTTACAAACTAGGCTAAAAATAAGTGGGGGTAATTTTATTTTATTACATCCTCTAGTTCCCATTTTTCCTCTTCGTACTTATGGTTTTCCCATAGTACCTTGAATAGATGAGTAGTCTTGTTGCATAGAACTTTGTCTCTACGATCCACGATTTTCACTGGGTGCTTCTCATAGGAAGTATCATCCTCCAACTATACCACCTCTGAGGAGAGCACATGTGAAGGGTCTATTATGTACTTACTTAAGAGGGATACATGAAATACATCATTAACATTCGACATGGTAGGTTTAAGTTCCATTCAACAGGCCACAACACTGACTCGATCAAGGATCTCAAAGGGGTCGATATACCTAGGACTTAGCATTCCTTTCTTCCCAAACCTCATAACCTTCTTCCATGGAGATATGTGTAGAAATACCAGGTCTCCAACTTTTAATTCAAGGTCTCATTGATAGTTATCCACATAACACTTCATTCTACTTTGGGATGACTTGATATGCTGCTGAATGGTTTTCACCTTCTCTACCTTTTCTTCGACCATTTCAGGTCCTAGCAGCTTATTCTCACCGACTACAACCCAACACACTGGTGTTCTGCACCTTTTCCCAGAAAGGGATTAATATAGTGTCATTTGGATGCTCAAGTGGAAACTATTTTTGTAGGATAATTCAACAAGTGGAAGATATTAGTCCCATCCTCCTTTGAATTCCATAAAACATGCTCTCAACATGTCTTCCAATGTCTGAATAGTCTGACCAGATTGGCCATCAATTTGGGATAATAGGCCATACTGAAGTTCAGTTCAGTTCTTAGAGCATGTTGGAGACTTTTCCAAAACATCAAGGTGAATCTAGGATCACGGTTGGATATAATATATAGTGGTACAGTAGTACTCCATGCAACCTTACCACTTCTTTGATGTAAATCCGTGCATGTTGATCCAATGAGAAGTCCTCTCGAATCGTGATAAAGTGACATGTATTTGTTAGACGATCCACAGTGACCCATATTGCAATGTTTCCTCTATATGTCCTTGGAATTCTAGTGAAAATGTCCTCAGTAATGTTCTCCCACTTCCATGTTTGTATGGGTAGTGGTTTCATCATCCCCTAATACTTTTTTCCTCTCAACCTACACTTATTGACATACCAAACACTTTGATATATATTCATCAATATCCCTTTTCATATTGTTTCACCAAAAGTTTTCTAAGAGATCACGATACATCTTTGTGCGACCAGGGTGTATAGAGAAATTACAGTTATGATCATCATCTAATAGTTCTCTCTTTAGCTCAATAATAGCGATAACACAAAGCCTCTTCCAAAATTTCAAAATGCCACATCCATATGAGAAGTCAGTCAACTTCCCATCATATATATCATTAATTTTCTTTTGAAACTCCTCATCATCATCCTGAGAACATTTTATCTTTTCTAGCAAACAAGGTTCGACAACCATTAAAAAAATTAGTGATGTGTTACCTTCCTTGATAATTCCCATATCCATCTTTACCAGATCCAAGAACATTGGATCCCTTTCAACTCTCATCTTATTCAAAATTCCATTGTACTTTCTACTCAAAGAATCTACTACCTTATTTGCTTTCCCTAGGAGGTATTGTATTCTGAAATCATAGTCTTTGAGAAGCTCAATCCATATCCTTTGTCTCAAGTTGAGTTCTTTCTACGAGAATATATATTTTAAACTCTTATGATCTGTATATATCTCAAGATTTTCACCATAGAGGTAATGTCTCTAAATCTTCAAAGAAAATATTACCACTGCTAGCTCAAGATCAGTAGTTGGATAGTTTTGTTCTTGAATTTTTAGCTTCCTAGATTCATATGAAATCACCCGATCTTTCTTCATAAGGAACAAACCAAGTCTTTTATTTGATGCATCGCTATAGATAAAAAACCCATCATTCTCTGATGGTACAGTTAGGATCAGAGCATTCACTAAACTCCTCTTAAATTCTTCAAAACAATCTTCACATTCTTTTGTCCACGTGAACTTAGCCCCTTTTCGTATGAGATTGGTAATTGGGTTGGATAAATGGGTGATGGTATGAATGAAATGATGATAATAACCTACTAAGATAATAAAAATATGTCCCTCCATTATGTTCGTTGGAGTAGGCCATTCCTGAACAACCTTTATCTTTGTAGGATCTATAGATATTCCATCCTTAGAGATAATGTGGCCCAAGAAAGAAACTGATTGGAGCCAAAAATCACAGTTTCTAAACTTCCTATATAATTTATTTCTTCTATGTGTCTTCAGAATAGTGCACAAGTGATTTTCCTGATCTTCAAGGATTTTAGAGTATAATAGGATATCATTAATAAACACCACTATAAATTCATCAAGATAATCCTTGAAAATTCTGTTCATTATATCCAAGAAGACATATGGTGAATTAGTTAGTACAAAAGGCATTACTATGAACTCATAATGCTTGTACCTAATTTGAAATGTTGTTTTGGGAATTTCATCCATCCTCACAAACAACTGATGATATGCATATCAAATATCAATCTTAGAAAAATATTGGTTTCTATGAAGTTGATCAAATAATTCATCAATTAGTGGTAGAGGATACTTATTCTTTATTTTAATAGAATTGATCTTCTTGTAGTCAATTCACAAACTCATAGACCCATCTTTATTCTTAACGAAAAAAACATGGGCTCCCCATAGAGAAAAACTAGGTCAAATAAATAATTTATCACTCAATTCCTCTAGTTTTTTATTTAGTTTTACTAACTCCATAGTGGCCATTATATAAGGGGTCTTTGTCATTGGCCTTGAACCATGAATTAAGTCAATGGAAAACTCAATTTCCCACTCTGGAGGATGTCCAAGTAAATCCTCTAGAAAGACATCAACATATTATTGCACAATAGGTACGTCCTCTGTCAGTAAATTCTTATCCTCACCCACATTCATTTCACTACCTTCCTCCCCAATAATTTAATTAAATAGAGATACTAGGGGTGGATCTTGATTATAATCAAATGGTGAGGTTTCAGCTCTAAAAATAAGGGATTCTACACCATTCTCAAAAATTGTAACTTCCTTCTTCTTGCAATAGATCTTCACAACATAATTTGATAGCCAATTCATACCAAGAATTATATCATAGTCAACCATCGGTATGATGATAGGGTTATCAATTAAAGCACGTTTATGTGTCGTGAAGGGGACTAATCGGCACGCCTTTGTTGCAATGATACATCCACCAGGGGTTTTTACTAATGAATCTTTTGTTAAATCAAATCGGATATATCTATTTTTTTGGAAAACTGGGAAGATATAAATGAATGCAATGATCTAGAATCAAATAAAATATTGGCTGAGTTGGATGAAACAATCAATGTACTTGACACTACATCGTTAGGAACTTCAACCTCCACAGTTGTGACAACATAAGCCTGGCCTTTCCCCTTTTACCTTCTTTGGGGATCATTTCCTTGACTCTTAGGAAATTCATGTGTGTAATGTCCCATCTCCCTGAAATTGTAGCACAAAACATTGATAACTTCATTCTTCCCCTCACAATCTAGAGATAGGTGGCCTTTATATCTACACTTGTAAAAGACTAAAATTCCCTTCAGGGAAGTTCCAGGGTGTTTCTTCCCACAATTACTGCCTGATGGAAATTTCACTCTTCCCTTTTACCCCATTTTATTATTTCCTTTCCCAAAGTTTTTAGCATCCCTCTTCTTCTCTTTATTTATCGTAAGGTCATAATACTTAGAGAATTCCTTTTCTGTCTTGATAGAACTTGAGACTATATCTTCATAAGATAAGAAACTTTGGGAGACTAGAGCCCTTCATAGGGGTGGTTTTAAACGATCAAAGACTCTATCAATTTTACTCCTTGGATTACGTATATTTTCTACAGCATGCCTTTTTAGCCTTGTAAAGTTGGCTTCATACTTGGAAACATTTTCATCATCCTTCTACCTTAGATTGAAGAATTTCCTATCCACATCTACTCAATGTTCATGAGGGAGATATTTTTCTATAATGATTTCCTTAAAATACCTCCATTCCATCTCTTCTATTTCTTCCTCCTCCTTTGTGTTTTGGATTATTGAACACCACTGATCCACATCTCTCATTAGATGATAAGCTTCAATGACATCCATCTCTATTTTATTTCATCCCAAAGTGTGAAATATATTCTTAAGGGAACATATCAATTTCTCTACTACAAACAGGTTTTTAGTCCCATTGAATGTTGGAGGTTTTTTTTCGCATAAAGTGTTATAACATAGCTCCTCCACGCGGTAGATCCGTATGGTCCATACAGGTAAGGTTATTATTCAAAACCTGATTAATTTGTCCCAATATAGTTATGAGTTGCTCAACACTTGTCACAACACCAGATCCAACATCATTATCTTTTATTGGAGGGAAATCCCTATAGGGTTCACGTGCGTTCGTACGGTTTCCATTAATTCCACTAGGAACCATATATAGATAATTTCATACAATAGATTAGGTTATGAATCATAATGTATAATCTTAACAAAATACTTAGCACAAATTTAAATCTTATGCATGGTTAATCCCATAATTAAAAAAATGGTTTCTTTAAGGAAAATTTTACATTTAAATCCTTCATAATGGCTTATAAATAAAAAGTGAATTATCCTAAGCATATCCCCTGGGAGTGTCATAATCAGGAGTGCAGCAAGGCCCATTATCGTGTACCAGGATACCCCAAGTAAAGCCCGAAACTCCTTTTTAGAGCTTTCACCCCTATGTACATCTTTGCTAGATCCACCTCTACTTGATCATATCCAAGAAAAAGATGTATTGCTTTAATGATCCACATAATCTATTCCTCACCAAAATATCAGGACGTTCTTGTATGTTTATCCTCAAAGAAAATCTTAGGGACTCTTTCCTAATCTATGTTTTCTAAATCTAGTTTCCATGTTTTCTACTAAACTTTCTTTAATACCAACTGTAATGACCTGGACCAGTTGCCCAAAGCCGGTGCATTATTGATAACATTGGAATAAAAACAAGGAATAAGCATCCTAATGGACTGATTAGTTTAGTATTATTGGAAACAAGATGCGTATATAAGTTCATTATTAAAACATGACATGAAAAACAACATAGAAACTCTTTAGACAACTTCCATAACTCCTAGGTTATTTCAGCATGTCATTCATAATAAAATAATTCTTCCCATGTGGAAATGAAACATAAGAAAGGGTTAAACTCAAAGTCTTAGTAAGGGGAAGCAATACAACAAACGATAACATAAACATTAGACATCGTGAATAATTGAAGACATATGCCTTTAAAAAAACATGAAGATAATATTGAAGAAATATGAGCTCAGTAAATATTTCAAAAAAATAACATAATCATGGGTATTCTACTAATAGAATAACCACATGAGCCATAAATACTATATTTATAATGAGGGAACAGATAATGTAGGACAACATAACCATACTGTCAAGGCCTCATTCCAAGTCTATAAAAAATCATTTTGTTAAGGCCTTGTGCCAAGATCGTAGTTTGTCTCCTGAGACCTACCGAAGCAGCAAGGGGATATAGTGGTCCCCACCCAACACTTACTATGTCCAATAAATTCCTCATATAAATGGGTATATACATAAATAACATACACATTCATATAAAAACTAATATATGAAATGTAAAGAGATTTCCTCAAACATTAAGCAAAATTACTAACCATTCAATGTAATGTTATAAATGCTTTTAAGATAGAACATCAATAGAAAAAATAATCAAAAACCATTTAATTAAATATGGTAGAGGATAACATGTAATACTAATCCTAATAATACATAATAATCAGCAAGAGTGTTGAAATAGATGAAGATACTCTTATAAAATCTTAGAGTAAATCTTGAGATAAATTCTCTTTTACATTGAAAAGAAGAGTTCTTTTAGAAAAATATTTGTATAACACCAGAAGTGAAGTAAGATATTATTTTCATCATAAAATTTCTGATTTTTTTAAGATCATGGTTTTCAAAAACATATTATAGAGTTCCCTTAAAATAGGTAAGAATTAGAGAAATTCCCTTGGATTGAGCTTGTATTTCGGAAACAATTTTGAAAGTTCATTTTAAAATGTGTAAATATACAAAAAATAAGGAAGGGATATGGTTGTTAAACATATGTATAACACTAAAATAGATTTTATGAGGATTACATGAAAGTATACCACAATTTAATTATGGTAATTAGATAATAAAAGTAACCTGAATGAAAATTAATGTTTGGGTGGAAACAACCTTACCTTAACTCCGAATGTGTTCCGCTCTTGAACATAAGATCGTAAAAAAAAGAAATTATATTTATTAATAAATTATTTCATTACCTATTATACATGTATTTATTTTTTCATAATTATTTTTAGTTCATTTATTAACTTATTGATAAGTTATTATATTGAATTTCGTCGTTCTGTATCGTTCATTTCCATTATTTTCATTATCAGTTCACTTGTTCTTAAGTAATGGTGTTCATGTAAATCATAATAATTGAATTAAAATATTATTTATGATCATAAAAAGGTGTTATTGGTCATTTATATAACTTGTTTACATGGAATGAGGATTAATTATTATATATATCTTTAATGATAATTGTTTCGGTTAATTTGTGGGTTTTGATTACCACGAACTCATTTTTCTTCATAACTTAATACCATTTGTACAAAGAAATTTCAGAATATTATATAGGTCATATTACATATATAATAATATATTTAACCCTTAACAATAATGGTTTCATGACCACAATTGATATTGATAATAGAAATTTGAAGCCCATCATCCTTTAATGTGGAAAATTGACACATCTCGGATGGTGTTCTTACTACTAGTATAAAATATGGTAAAAGGGAAAGATGATGATAAATTTTTCCACTATCAGGACAACATTACAGTACATATAAGGTACTGGAGTCACCACAAAATTTGGATAAGGAGAGGTAATAGAAAAATTAAACAAATGAAGTTGAAAGGAAAGACAAAGAATTGAAAAGAGGAATTTACATCTTGAACCAAAATTCCCTGAGAGCCTCTTTAAGGGAGAGGTTTGGGTATTTTTTGAGAGCAAGGATTATTAGAATAGGGAGAGGAGTTTGGAGGATATTTGGATAGAATCTGGGGAAGGCCCAAGGCTTGAGAGCAGTGAAGAGAAAGGGGAGTGAGAGGGGGGGTTTTATAGTGGAGGAGAGAGGGGATTTCTTAATATAAAATCCATTAATTTATTATTTCCCCCCAATAAAAGGAAATTTGAGACTTCCTTGACCCAGAATAGTAATTGTATCATTTGAGTTCGAACCAAGTTGTCTTACATCACATGTGATACCCTGAATAGTGTATTTAACTGATATACGATATTTTACCGTATTTCACTATTCAAAAAAAATTCAAGTATTTCAGAAAATACCAAAAATTCACCCCAACCATTTTATGATGTGTAGAATCCAAAAACGAATTCCATTTTTCGAAGAAAAGTTTCTAAATATTATTAATTTAAAATTTAATTAAAATCATAATTAATTCTAAAAACAACAGTTTTAAAACATTCTTCTACCTATTCCAGAGCATAGGTATATCATACTTTTGTTTGAATATTATTTATATACTATAACCAGTAAGGTTACTATTCATTAAGGTATATTAATATTCATAAGGGTGTGTTACTATTCATATGGGTCGGTTACTATTCACCAAAAATTATGTTTTTCTTATTGGACTCCAAATAACTTACTGATGGAAACCATGTATGTTAGATTTTTGAAATTTACATCACATAAGTGAAAAAATTATGTTTTAAGGGTCACATAGCATTTAGTAGTTAGTTATGTTATTGTTTAATGTGATAATGAAATATTAATAAGAAATGAATTTCCAATGAAAAATATTAGGTCATTACAAAATCACCATATATTAGTTTTTTTAAGTTTTACTACCATATTATGGTTACTAGAGACCCCATGGGGTTCTATTTTTTACTTGTTTGGGAAAAAACGGGGGTTTTGGGGGGATTTGTAGGGATTTCCCATTTGAAAATACTAACAGCACGATGTGTGGTTCTATAAAGAACACAATTTTTTCTTCATGTTTTGGGGAAGGAGTAATTTTCATAAGTACACTCTGTGTACACTGAGTACACTTTGTGTTGTAGCACATGGTCATGTGCTAAGGCACTCTTGATGATTCCCTTGGAGGGTAGGTTTTTGGTTAAGTGATCAATATATGTCATGGTTGATAGTTTAGAATGACTTTGTAGAATGGGATTGATTTTATATTCCCTGGTGGAATGTCATTGATCAAGGACCAGTTGGATGTTGTTGAGGACCGCTTGAGGATGTGTCATGTGCTAGGGCTTGGACTGAGAGTTCGGTGGTTACCATGTTTAGGGATGATTCCATTTCTTGACTACTAGATCTGAGGATCCAATAAGGTATGCCTCGTCTTGTTTGTTGACTCAAAGGGTCATGTGTCAGCCCAATTGATAGGAATGCCTTGATCAGCTGTGTGTGCCTTGTAATTTTATTATAGGAGTTATTTGGGACCTCGGTTGTTGTATGAGCCAATGGGGTTGAGTTGTTGATGTGCGATATGGATTTTTATCCATTTCTTGTTACTTATTTGTTGATTTTGAGACATGGAAAAATCCCATGAGGTGGTTTGATATAGTTGGGTTTCCATGTTTTGGAAAACGACATACTATTAGTGGAAGTGAAGGTTGATAGAGATAGAAAGATGATCCATGGGTATGGTTCAGAATATCCATGATTGAGATTGTTGGACTAAGGATCTGTATCGATATATGTAGATGGTTATGGTGGAATGCTAGACTGTGGTTCTGGGAACATTGATTTATACAGTCGCGTATAGTGGATATGACGACACATGTATGTGGTTTGGTGCTAGAGTGAGGTTCTGGGAAGGTGTAGTTTATAGTTTGGTTTAGGTTCAAGACTGATTCCCTATAAACCATTAATGATTTGTATTGAATGGATGGGGATGGTTGAAAATGGAATTCTATGTCCCAATTGGATTCATGTGCCGATGATCCATGTTTTCCAACTAGTGATTAATGATTTTGGGAGTTTGGACTACTGTTCCACTCCCCGGTGCACCGTGGGTTTCAGGGGAAGGAATCACACTCCTGTACCCAAGGGTATGGACATTGAGTTCCATATTGAGGTTGTGATGGTCGAGCATGATGTTCTGAGTTCTAGTTAGATTCATGGACTAACACTCTGTGTTTTTAGACTTGTGACCTAATCATTGGGATGGCCAAACAGGACACACTGGATCTCAGTTAGACACTTGGAATGAGGCTATGTGTGTGTTGACCAGTGACCTTTGAGATGATCTAGGCATCATTGATTTTTTTTCCAGTGACCTTTGTATTGGATTGATGCTTTATGCACTGGGGTTACTATACATGAGATAAATACTAGACTTAATGTTTGTGCTTATTAGTACTCTTGTGTGATGATGGGGAAAATGTGTCGAGGTTCCATGTATGAGACAATATTGGGTTATGAGATCATGTTTTGGGATGGATTAGAAAAGAATCTAGATTTATAAGACTACCAAAGGATGGGTTTCATGTTTTTAGGTTAGTTTTGGCTGCCATGGGTACATAATCGCATGTTTTCTGGGATGCATTGTCCTTGAGACAAGATCATAGATATTCCATCTTTGGCCAAAGTAGGTATGATCAATCCAAGTCTTGGACCTATAGATCGATGGTTGTTTATTTATAATTTTTTCATATTGTATATCATTTAGGCTGAGCATATTGCATAAGCATGAATTTATGGTAGTAGTTTATCGGGTCACTATTGTGGTGGTTTAATAGGATTTATTTCTCACCCCTATACATGCACCTCGGTGTGTGTGTAGACCTTTTGTTTACTTTCAAGTTGAGAAAAGATGCATTGTGGATCGAGATGAGGACTCAGGTAGAATGGTTTAGCAGGATGATCATGTGATGTCTACTAGTTGTGTTGGATTAGATTGACAGGGTACTAGAGTCTTGGTATGTGTTATGGCCTGGTGTTGGAAGTGGGGATAGTTGTATCTACTTTTTATTTGTTTAATCTGGTATATATGATCAGCCCAGTGGGAAATCATGGTTTTATGTATTACATTGATTTTTGGGCCTTTACTACATTTTCCTCTTACTACATCACCTTTTAGTTTTAGATTATTTATTTTTATACATTTCTCTGATGTGTATGATATTGGTTTATTTACTTCTGGTTGTTGACATTAATATGGGGTTATAGTGGTACAGTAGTACTCCATGCAACCTTACCACTTCTTTGATGTAAATCCGTGCATGTTGATCCAATGAGAAGTCCTCTCGAATCGTGATAAAGTGACATGTATTTGTAAAACGATCCACAGTGACCCATATTGCAATGTTTCCTCTAGATATCCTTGGAATTCTAGTGAAAAAGTCCACAGTAATGTTCTCCCACTTCCATGTTTTTATGGGTAGTGGTTTCATCATCCCCTAATACTTTTTTCCTCTCAACCTACACTTATTGACATACCAAACACTTTGATATATATTCATCAATATCCCTTTTCATATTGTTGCACCAAAAGATTTCTAAGAGATCACGATACATCTTTGTGCGACCAGGGTGTATAGAGAAATTATAGTTATGAGCATCATCTAATAGTTCTATCTTTAGCTCAATAATAGAGATAACACAAAGCCTCTTACCAAATTTCAAAATGCCACATCCATATGAGAAGTCAGTCAACTTCCCATCATATATATCATTAATTTTCTTTTGAAACTCCTCATCATCATCCTGAGAACATTTTATCCTTTCTAGCAAACAAGGTTCGACAACCATTAAAAAAATTAGTGATGTGTTACATTCCTTGATAATTCCCATATCCATCTTTACCAGATCCAAGAACATTGGATCCCTTTCAACTCTCATCTTATTCAAAATTCCATTGTACTTTCTACTCAAATAATCTACTACCTTATTTTCTTTCCCTGGGAGGTATTGTATTCTGAAATCATAGTCTTTGAGCAGCTCAATCCATATCCTTTGTCTCAATTTGAGTTCTTTCTATGAGAATATATATTTTAAACTCTTATGATCTGTATATATCTCAAGATTTTCACCATAGAGGTAATGTCTCTAAATATTCAAAGAAAAGATTACCACTGCTAGCTCAAGATCAGTAGTTGGATAGTTTTGTTCTTGAATTTTTAGCTTCCTAGATGCATATGAAATCACCTGATCATTCTTCATAAGGAACAAACCAATTCTTTTATTTGATGCATCGCTATAGATAACAAACCCATCATTCTCTGATGGTACAGTTAGGATCAGAGCATTCACTAACCTCCTCTTCAATTCATCAAAACAATCTTCACATTCTTTTGTCCACATGAACTTAGCCCCTTTTCGTGTGAGATTGGTAATTGGGTTGGATAAACGGGTGAAGTTATGAGTGAAACGATGATAATAACCTACTAAGATAATAAAAATATGTCCCTCCATTATGTTCGTTGGAGTAGGCCATTCCTGCACAACCTTTATCTTTGCAGGATCTATAGATATTCCATCCTTAGAGATAATGTGGCACAAGAAAGAAACTGATTGGAGCCAAAAATCACAGTTTCTAAACTTCCTATATAATTTATTTATTCTAAGTGTCTTCAGAATAGTGCACAAGTGATTTTCCTGATCTTCATGGATTTTAGAGTATAATAGGATATCATTAATAAACACCACTATAAATTCATCAAGATAATCCTTGAAAATTCTGTACATTATATCCAAGAAGACATATGGTGAATTAGTTAGTACAAAAGGAATTACTATTAACTCATAATGCTTGTACCTAATTTGAAATGTTGTTTTGGGAATTTCATCCATCCTCACAAACAACTGATGATATGCATATCAAATATCAATCTTAGAAAAATATTGGTGTCCATGAAGTTGATCAAATAATTCATCAATTAGTGGTAGAGGATACTTATTCTTTATTTTAATAGAATTGATCTTCCTGTAGTCAATGCACAACCTCATAGACCCATCTTTATTCTTAACGAAAAAAACATGGGCTCCCCATAGAGAAAAACTAGGTCAAATAAATCATTTATCACTCAATTCCTCTAGTAGTTTATTTAGTTTTACTAACTCCATAGTGGCCATTATATAAGGGGTCTTTGTCATTGGCCTTGAACCATGAATTATGTCAATGGAAAACTCAATTTCCCACTCTGGAGGATGTCCAAGTAAATCCTCTAGAAAGACATAAACATATTATTTCACAATAGGTACGTCCTCTATCAGTAAATTCTTATCCTCACCCCCATTCATTTCACTACCTTCATCCCCAATAATTTAATTAAATAGAGATACTAGGGGTGGATCTTGATTATAATCAAATGGTGAGGTTTCAGCTCTAAAAATAAGGGATTCTACACCATTCTCAAAAATTGTAACTTCCTTCTTCTTGCAATAGATCTTCACAACATAATTTGATAGCCAATTCATACCAAGAATTATATCTTAGTCAACCATCGGTATGATTATAGGGTTATCAATTAAAGCACGTTTATGTGTCATGATGGGGACTAATCGACATGCCTTTGTTGCAATGATACATCCACAAGGGGTTTTTACTAATGAATCTTTTGTTAAATCAAATTGGATATATCTAATTTTCTTAGAAAACTGGGAAGATATAAATGAATGCAATGATCTAGAATCAAATAAAATATTGGCTGAGTTGGATGAAACAATCAATGTACTTGACACTACATCGTTAGGAACTTCAACCTCCACAGTTGTGACCACATAAGCCTGGCCTTTCCCCTTTTACCTTCTTTGGGGATCATTTCCTTGACTCTTAGGAAATTCATGTGTGTAATGTCCCATCTCCCTGAAATTGTAGTACAAAACATTGGTAACTTCATTCTTCCCCTCACAATCTAGAGATAGGTGGCCTTTATATCTACACTTGTAACAGACTCAAATTCCCTTCAGGGAAGTTCCAGGGTGTTTCTACCCACAATTACTGCATGATGGAAATTTAACTCTTACCTTTTACCCCATTTTATTATTTCCTTTCCCAAAGTTTTTATCATCCATCTTCTTCTCTTTATTTATCGTAAAGTCATAATACTTAGAGAATTCCTTTTCTATCTTGATATCACTTGAGACTATATCTTCATAAGATAAGAAACTTTGGGAGACTAGAGCCCTTCATAGGAGTGGTTTTAAACGATCAAAGACTCTATCAATTTTACTCCTTGGATTACATATATTGTCTGCAGCATGCCTTTTTAGCCTTGTAAAGTTGGATTCATACTTGGAAACATTTTCATCATCCTTCTACCTTAGATTGAAGAATTTCCTATCCATATCTACTCAATGTTCATGAGGGAGATATTTTTCTATGATGATTTCTATAAAATACCTCCATTCTATCTCTTCTATTTCTTCCTCCTCCATTGTGTTTTGGATTATTGAACACCACTGATCCACATCTCTCATTAGATGATAAGCTTCAATGACATCCATCTCTATTTTATTTCATCCCAAAGTGTGAAATATCTTCTTAAGGTAACATATCAATTGCTCTTCTAAAAATAGGTTTGTAGTCCCATTGAATGGTGGAGGTTTTTTTCGCATAAAGTGATATAACATAGCTCCTCCACGCGGTAGATCCGTATGCTCCATACAGGTATGGTTATTATTCAAAACCTGATTAATTTGTCCCAATATAGTTATGAGTTGCTCAACACTTGTCACAACCCCAGATCCAACATCATTATCTTTTATTGGAGGGAAATCCCTATAGGGTTCACGTGCGTTCGTACGGTTTCCATTAATTCCACTAGGAGCCATATATAGATAATTTCATACAATAGATTAGGTTATGAATCATAATGTATAATCTTAACAAAATACATAGCACAAATTTAAATCTTATGCATGGTTAATCCCATAAATAAAAAAATGGTTTCTTTAAGGAAAATTTTACATTTAAATCCTTCATAATGGCTTATAAAGAAAATGTGAATTATCCTAAGCATATCCCCTGGGAGTTTCATAATCAGGAGTGCAACAAGGCCCGTTATCGTGTACCAGGATACCCCAAGTAAAGCCTGAAACTCCTTTTCAGAGCTTTCACCCCTATGCACATCTTTGCTAGATCCACCTATACTTGCTCATATCCAAGAAAAAGATGTATTTCTTTAATGATCCACATAGTCTATTCCTCACCAAAATATCAGGACGTTCTTGTATGTTTATCCTCAAAGAAAATCTTAGGGACTCTTCCCTAATCTATGTTTTCTAAATCTAGTTTCCATGTTTTCTACTAAACTTCCTTTAATACCAACTGTAAAGACCTGGACCAGTTGCCCAAAGCTGGTGCATTATTGATTAAATTGGAATAAAAACAAGTAATAATCATCCCAATGTACTGATTAGTTTAGTATTATTGGAAACAAGATGCGTATATAAGTTCATTATTAAAACATGACATGAAAAACAACATATAAACTCTTTAGACAACTTCCATAACTCCTAGGTTATTTCAGCATGTCATTCATAATAAAATTATTCTTCCCTGTGGAAATGAAACATAAGAAAGGGTTAAACTCAAAATCTTAGTAAGGGGAAGCAATACAACAAACGATAACATAAACATTAGACATGGTGAATAATTGAAGACATATGCCTTTAAAAAAACATGAACATAATATGGAAGAAATATGAGCTCAGTAAATATTTCCATAAAATAACATAATAATGGGTATTCTACTAATAGAATAACCCCATGAGCCATAAATACTATATTTATAATGAGGGAACACATAATTTAGGACAACATAACCATACTATCAAGGCCTCATTCCAAGTCTATAAAAAATCATTTTGTTAAGGCCTTGTGCCAAGATCGTAGTTTGTCTCATGAGACCTACCGAAGCAGCAAGGGGATATAGTGGTCCCCACCCAACACTTACTATGTCTAATAAATTCCTCATATGAATGGGTATAAACATAAATAACATACACATTCTTATAAAAACTAATATATGAAATTTAAAGAGATTTCCTCGAACATTAAGCAAAATTACTAACCATTCAATGAAAGTTATAAATTCTTTTAAGATAGAACATCAATAGAAAAAATAATAAAAACCCATTTAATTAAATATGGTAGACGATAAAATGTATTACTAATCCTAATAATACATAATAATCAGCAAGAGTGTTGAAATAGATGAAGATACTCTTATAAAATCTTAGAGTAAATCTTGAGATAAATTCTCTTTTACTTTGAAAAGAAGAGTTCTTTTAGAAAAATATTTTTATAACACCAGAATTGAAGTAAGATATTATTTTCATCATAAAATTTGTGATTTTTTTAAGATCATGGTTTTAAAAAACATATTATAGAGTTCCCTTAAAATAGGTAAGAATTAGATAAATTCCCTTGGATCGAGCTTGTATTTCGGAAACAATTGTGAAAGTTCATTTTAAAATGTGTAAATATACACAAAATAAGGAAGGGATATGGTTGTTAAACATATGTATAACACTAAAATAGATTTTATGAGGATTACATGAAAGTATACCACAATTTAATTATGGTAATTAGATAATAAAAGTTACCTGAATGAAAATTAAAGTTTGGGTGGAAACACCCTTACCTTAACTCCGAACGTGTTCCTCTCTTGAACATAAGATCGTAAAAAAAGAAATTATATTTATTAATAAATTATTTCAGTACCTATTATACATTTATTTATTTTTTCATAATTATTTTTAGTTCATTTACTCACGTATTGATAAGTTATTATATTGAATTTCGTCGTTCTGTAGCGTTCATTTCCATTATTTTCATTATCAGTTCACTTGTTCTTAAGTAATGGTGTTCATGTAAATCATCATAATTGAATTAAAATATTATTTATGATCATAAAAAGGTGTTATTGGTCATTTATATAACTTGTTTACATGGAATGAGGATTAATTATTATATATATCTTTAATGATAATTGTTTCGGTTAATTTGTGGGTTTTGATTACCACTAACTCATTTTTCTTTATAACTTAATACCATTTGTACAAAGGAATTTCAGAATATTATATAGGTTATATTACATATATAATAATATATTTAACTCTTAACAATAATGGTTTCATGACCACAATTGATAATGATAATAGAAATTTGAATCCCATCATCCTTGAATGTGGAAAATTGACACATCTCGGATGGGGTTCTTACTACTAGTATAAAATATGGTAAAAGGGAAATATGATGATAAATTTTTCCACTATCAGGACAACATTCCAGTACATATAAGGTACTGGAGTCACCACAAAATTTGGATAAGGAGAGGTAATAGAAAAATTAAACAAATGAAGTTGAAAGGAAAGACAAAGAATTGAAAAGAGGAATTTACCTCTTGAACCAAAATTCCCTGAGAGCCTCTTTAAGGGAGAGGTTTTGGTATTTTTTTGAGATCAGGGCTTATTAGAATAGGGAGAGGAGTTTGGAGGATATTTGGATAGAATCTGGGGAAGGCCCAAGGCTTGAGAGCAGTGAAGAGAAGGGGGAGTGAGAGGGGGGGTTTATAGTGGGGGAGAGAGGGGATTTCTTAATATAAAATCCATTAATTTATTATTTCCCCAGAATACAAGGAAATGTGAGAATTCCTTGACCCAAAATAGTAATTGTATCATGTGAGTTCGAACCAAGTTGGCTTACATCACATGTGATACCCTGAATAGTGTATTTAACTGATATACGATATTTTACCGTATTTCACTATTCAAAAAAAATTCAAGTATTTCAAAAAAATACCAAAAATTCACCCCAACCATTTTTTGATGTGTAGAATCCAAAAAAGAATTCCATTTTTCGAAGAAAAGTTTCTAAATATGATTAATTTAAAATTTAATTAAAATCATAATTTATTCTAAAAACAACAGTTTTAAAACATTCTTTTACCTATTCCAGAGCATAGGTATATCATACTTTCGTTTGAATATTATTTATATACTATAACCAGTAAGGTTACTATTCATTAAGGTATATTAATATTCATAAGGGTATGTTACTATTCATATGGGTCGGTTACTATTCACCAAAAATTATGTTTTTCTTATTGGACTCCAAATAACTTTTTGATGGAAACCATGTATGTCATATTTTTGAAATTTACATCACATAAGTGACAAAATTATGTTTTAAGGGTCACATAGCATTTAGTAGTTAGTTATGTTGTTATTTAATGTGATAATGAAATATTAATAAGAAATGAATTTCCATTGAAAAATATTAGGTCATTACAAAATCACCATATATTAGTTGTTTTTAAGTTTTACTACCATATTATGGTTACTAGAGACCCCATGGGGTTCTATTTTTACTTGTTTGGGAAAAAACGTGGGTTTTGGGGGGATTTGTAGGGATTTCCCATTTGAAAATACTAACAACACGATGTGTGGTTCTATAAAGAATAAAAATTTTTCTTCATGTTTTGGGGAAGGAGTTATTTTCATAAGTACACTCTGTGTACAATGAGTACACTTTGTGCTATAGCACATGGTCATGTGTCTGACCATAGTATTGGGTTTATGGATGATTTCTATTATGGTATTGAGTAGAGTCTAAGGCACTCTTGATGATTCCCCTGGAGGGTAGGTTTTTGGTTAAGTGATCAATGTATGTCATGGTTGATAGTTTAGAATGACTTTGTAGAATGGGATTGATTTTATATTCCCTGGTGGAATTTCATTGATCAAGGACCAGTTGGATGTTGTTGAGGACCGCTTGAGGATGTGTCATGTGCTAGGGCTTGGACTGACAGTTCGGTGGTTACCATGTTTAGGGATGATTCCAATTCTTGACTACTAGATCTGAGGATCCAATAAGGGATGCCTCATCTTCTTTGTTGTCCCAAAGGGTCATGTGTCAGCCTAATTGATAGGAATGCCTTGATCAGTTGTGTGTGCCTTGTAATTTGATTATAGGAGTTATTTGGGACCTAGGTTGTTGTATGAGCCAATGGGGATGAGTTGTTGATGTGTGATATGGATTTTTATCCATTTCTTGTTACTTATTTGTTGATTTTGAGACATGAAAAAATCCCATGAGGTGGTTTGATATAGTTGGGTTGCCATGTTTTGGAACACGACATACTATTAGTGGCAGTGAAGGTTGATAGAGATAGAAAGATGATCCATGGGTATGGTTCAGAATATCCATGATTGAGATTGTTGGACTAAGGATTTGTATCGATATATGTAGATAGTTATGGTGGAATGCTAGACTGGGGTTCCGGGAACATTGATTTATACAGTCGCGTATAGTGTATATGACGACACATGTATGTGGTTTGGTGCTAGACTGAGGTTCTGGGAAGGTGCAGTTTATAGTTTGGTTTAGGTTCAAGGCTGATTCCCTATAAACCATTAATGATTTGTATTGAATGGATGGGGATGGTTGAAAATGGAATTCTATGTCCCAATTGGATTCATGTGCCGATGATCCATGTTTTCTAACTAGTGATTAATGATTTTGGGAGTTTGGACTAATGTTCCACTCCCCAGTGCACCGTGGGTTTCAGGGGAAGGAATCACACTCCTGAACCCAAGGGTATGGACATTGAGTTCCATATTGAGGTTGTGATGGTCGAGCATGATGTTCTTAGTTCTAGTTAGATTCATGGACTAACACTCTGTGTTTTTAGACTTGTGACCTAATCATTGGGATGGCCAGACATGACGCACTGGATCTCAGTTAGACACTTGGAATGAGGCTATGTGTGTGTTGACCAGTGACCTTTGAGATGATCTAGGCATCATTGATTTTTTTTCTAGTGACCTTTGTATTGGATTGATGCTTTATGCACTGGGGTTACTATACATGAGATAAATACTAGACTTAATGTTTGTGCTTATTAGTACTCTTGTGTGATGATGGGGAAAATGTGTCGAGGTTCCATGTACGAGAAAATATTGGGTTCTGAGATCATGTTTTGGGATGGATTAGAAAATAATCTAGATTTATAAGACTACCAAAGGATGGGTTTCATGTTTTTAGGTTAGTTTTGGCTTCCATGGGTACATAATCGCAAGTTTTCTGGGATGCATTGTCCTTGAGACAAGATCATAGATATTCCATCTTTGGCCAAAGTAGGTATGATCAATCCAAGTCTTGGACCTATAGATCGATGGTTGTTTATTTATAATTTTTTCATATTGTATATCATTTAGGCTGAGCATATTGCATAAGCATGAATTTATGGTAGTAGTTTATAGGGTCACTATTGTGGTGGTTTAATAGGATTTATTTCTCACCCCTATACATGCACCTCGGTGTGTGTATAGAACTTTTGTTTACTTTGAAGTTGAGAAAATATGCATTGTGGATCGAGATGAGGACTCAGGTAGAATGGTTTAGCAGGATGATAATGTGATGTCTACTAGTTGTGTTGGATTAGATTGACAGGGTACTAGAGTCTTGGTATGTGTTATGTCCTAGTGTTGGAAGTGGGGATAGTTGTATCTACTTTTTATTTGTTTAATCTGGTATATATGATCAGCCCAGTGGGAAATCATGGTTTTATGTATTACATTGATTTTTGGTCCTTTACTACATTTTCCTCTTACTACATCACCTTTTAGTTTTAGATTATTTATTTTTATACATTTCTCTGATGTGTATGATATTGGGTTATTTACTTCTGGTTGTTGACTTTAATATGGGGTTATAGTCTCATCACAGTTCCACATTTAGACCCCCACTGCTAGTCGGTAGCCTCTGGCATATGAGGAGGCCTACTTGAGGTCTTGAGTAAAACTGGCTCAGAGCACCAGTGTAGTGGCTATCGGGAGAAGAAGTTATAAAGTGGTATCAAAGAAGATAAATTACTATTATTTCATTATTTGTGGGTTAGTATACAAGAGATATAGAAATGTTTCATAACATGTGATGGATGCTAGGCTAGTGCCTTGTGAACACCTGCATTGGTAGGAATTCTAGGTTACCATGGACTGGGATTGGTGTTCTGTATTTGTTAGGTTATGATTGTATATGATTTTTTCCTCAAGAAACACACATGTTGTTTGGATTTGACTATTTATGATGGATTTCACGCTATTGTCCCATTGGGAAGAGGATTGTGAGTTGGTTTTGACTATTGGACTATAGAGGCAAGAGGAGTCTCATGCATCATGATAGACACGTAGGATTCCCTTACTATAGGATTTCTAGTGTGTGATTTTATGGATTTCCATCTAATGGAAGGTTCGGTGGATCGATAGTGAGATGCTTGGTGGGGGGGGGGAAATTGGTTTGGTTTTGTGTGTGGTTGGTGTAGTGACCATGGTGGGTAAGTATGTTATAAATTTAGAGATTTAGACCCCTTTTAGACGATTCTGGTTGAGGTTGGTAGTATTTCTAGGTGCTCAAAGGAGTGGTCTGATGTGAAGATACTTAGAAAGGATATACTCCCTAGTTGCATAAATTTGGTTGGTATGTGAAACCATTATGGTGAGGGGCCCTAGATATGGATGTTTTGTTTAGCTGATGTTATGGGATGATGAGATGAGTTCATGTTGATTCCCCATGAGTAGTTTCCTTCTGTTAGTTTTCGTAGACCATGGTGGTTGGACCTAGTGTCTTGATATGAGACTTGGTCAGCAAGGCTAGGTGGGAGAGCCTAGTGACCTCTTTTATGTGGCTCCAGACCATAGATTCAGATCCGTTCGACCTTAAGGGTGACCCATAAGAGTGTTCGACCATGATATGAGTTCCTTCTGGTGTGTGTGGCCTTGGGATAGACATATGATGATTTTTAATGGATGAGGTTGTGATGGTATTCATTAATTACATCTTTGTATACTTGGAGTTTAGATATGATAATGACCAATACCTTGACATCATCCTGAGTATGATAAGAGAGCTCCAACTTTATGCATTGCTATATTGATATTTCCTTGGGTGATAAGGGACCTAATGTGAAGTTGTTCTCATGGAGTGGTGTGAGTCAATTTGTGTGGTGGGGATCATACTATCATATTTCTGTGAGCGAGGTCCCAATTATGTGTCAGATATCAATAAATACCATGGGCACTGTTCTAGGATGTTGGGAATGGGAAATAGTAGTTTGGTTTTGTTTCTCTCATGGGAGAAAGACGTCTATGTATAGATCTAGGTTTGGTTGTGATTGGTTCATGGTTCAGGGAAATTATGTTGGTTATGAGGCGATGATAAGGATACTCCTATGGTGGAAATTACCAATATGGGTATGGTGGGGTGACCCTAGTGTGTGAAGGTTCGAGGATGCTGTGAGGACCACGTTGATTGGTTTGGTGGACCGCTGAGAATTTGTTTTGAAAGGTGACTTCTATGATGGGAATAATTGTGGATCAAAATTGGTAAATGTGGGTTGAGTTCTATGGGATGGAGCACCATGAGTTTGATGAATAATTTTTAATGGTTATGTGGAATATCGAGATGGACAAGTGCAGTTAGGCATTAACAAAGAGTTAGGGTAATGGTGGTAAGTAGTGAATTGTCCTTTTATGAGGTGTATACCCTACTTTGGAGTTCTGTAGAGATGTTTATATGGCATATTTGGGTAGGATGTACTAATTTGATATTGTTTTATGACTAATTTGGGTCAGGATGTATGGTTGGAAGACCACCAAGTCTTCTCAGGGATGAGAAGGTCTATGGTGGTGAAGTTGTAGAGACCTGAGTTTTCTAGATTTTGAAATTGGATAAAAAATTTGAATTTTTGTTCTCAAGTACTCTTGATGGGTAAAGTGGTCATTTTACCATAGATGATGGTATGGTATAATTTTATGACCACTTTTTTGGTCCTATAATATGTTTTTTACCCTGGTACAATAGTTTGGTGGAATTCTAAGTTGATGGAGTATTAGCAGAATATTTAATACTTAATTAATTAAATATTAAATTGGTCAGGTGGTTTGAGGTGGATGTATCTTATAAAGAGATCATTATATTGATATTATCACTATGTAGCTAAGTCTGGAACAGATTTTATTTCCTTTGTGTGGTATAAAATCTCTCTGGGTTTCAGGACATAGGATGCATGTTAAATGGTAGATTAATTAATTAGTTAATTAAAATAAAGGAGTGTCCCCCCCATTTGGGGTTCCTACGCACATCAGGACAGTGTAGGTATTCTCCTATGCGTGCTACACCTAGAACAAGAATGGGAGAAGAGGAGATTCCATTGGACTTCATCCTTGGCATAGATCGGGACTGGATCGAGGTGCAACAGATTCTAGGAGTATATTAGAACACAAATCATCAATGTATACTTCACATGGTAGGTCTTTTTTTGTTTTACGCCCCAAATCCCCATATATTGGTTGTTTAAATGTTTTAATATATTATTATGGTCACTATATTCCATATGGGAGTTGATAAATTCTTGTTTTGGTAAAACATGGGTTTTGTGGTAGTTTTTGGGATTTCTCATTTAGAAATCCTGACAGCATGGTGTGTAGTTCTATGAACCCACATTGTGTGTTCTTCCTGTTTGGGGAAGTATGAATTTTCATAATTACACCATGTGTACACTGAGTACACATCGTATAGTAGTGCATGGTCGTGTGCCCATCCATGTCAAAAAGAACACAGTAAAATGGTTTTTGGAAAGTACCCGTTTTGTAGTATTACATAGGAAGACCCGGTGTCAGTTTGACCATTTAAAAGTACATTTCTAGGAGGAGGGATGATAGTACACACTATAATCTCTAAATTACATTCCATGTACCTTTTATAGCGTAGATTTTATTAGTATTTTGTGCCCTGTAAGTCAAAATTAGGCGCTTGAGTAGTCCATTATGAGATTTTTTTCATGTAGATCAATGTGGTGGGATCCTTTTTACATATAGAGTTCATATAAATGGTTTTATGGGTAATTTTATTTCAAAATGATGATTCCCTTTGGGTTGGGATTTAGAATCCTTCATTGGGTTGGGTTTTGATCTAGGAGGCCCAGATGTGGGTTGTGAGCTTAGTGTTTAATATGATATTAGAGTACTATGGTGTTTTTTATGAGGTTTATTAGATGAATCCTAGAAGATATGATTAAAGTAGTATCTATGGGAATATATTGGTTATCCATGAATATTGGGACTAGTGACTCGATATTTTAGAAGTTGAGGTTTAGATCCTGTATTTAGGGATCACAGTGGATGGAGCCTTTAAATCTAGATTAGAACCATATGATTGTGGTTATGGAAGAGTTCCATTGTGGTACTGATTTTAGTCTAAGGTACTCTTGATGATTCTCTTTTAGGTAATGCTTCTGGTTAAGTGATCATTATTTCTTGTGGTTGATGGTTCATAATTCATGTATGGCATGTGATTGATTTTATATGCCTTGGTGGCATGTCATTGATCACGTATCAGTTGGATGTCGTTGAGGACCACTTGAGGATGCCTCATATATTAGGTCGTGGATTGAGATTTTGGTGGTTACCAAAGTTTAGGGATGATTCATTTTCTTGATTATAAGTTTTGAGGATCCAATAAGGGATGCCTCAGCTTTTGTTGTGGACCCAGAGGGTTATGTGTCAACCCTATTGATATGAATACCCAGAGCAGTAGTGTGTGTCTTGTAGTTTGATTATGGGATTTTATTGGGACCTCAGTTGATGTTTAAGCCGATGGGGTTAAGATATTGAAGAGTGAGATGGATATTTATACATCCCTTGTTGCTTAGTGGTTGAGGTTTAGACATATAATATTCCCAAGAGGTATTTTTTATATATCATGGTTTCCATGTTTTGGAACTCGGCTTACTAGTAATGGAAGGGATGGATGATAGAGCTATAAAGATGATCCATGGGTATGATTTCAGATATACGTGATTGATATTGATGGAGTGATGATCTGTATAGATACCATTTGATGGTTATGGTTGAGTAATGGACTCAGGTTCTAGGAACAATGATTTATATGGTCGAGTATAGTGGATCTGATGACACATGTATGTGGTTTGTTGTTGGACTGAGGCTCCAGTAATGTGTAGTTTACATCTTGGTTTAGGTTCTATATTGATTCTATAATAACCACTAATGATATCCATTGAATGGTTTTGGATGGTTGGACATTGCATTATGAGTCTTAGTTGGATTCATGTAATGATGCTCTATGTTTCTCGACCCGTGATTAATGTTTTGGGAAGTTTAGACTGATGATCGACTCCCCTATGCACCATGGTTTTTAGGGGAAAGAAAAATTCTCCTGAACCCAAGGTTATGTACATGTAGTTATAAATTGTTATTGGGATGGTCATACATAACGTTCTGAGTCCTAGTTGGATTCATGTACTGATGTTCGGTGTTTGTTGACATGTGACCCAATTGTTGGGATAGTTGGACATGATGCATCAGATACCAGTGGGACACATGGACTGAGGTTCCTTGTGTGTTGACTATGGTCCTTTTTTAAATATCATTAAGATACTGGACTGATGCTCCAGACATCATTGATTTGATATTTATGGTTTAAGTTATGAATTGATGCTTTATTCACTATGGTTATGATACATGAGATAGATGTGATACTGAAGGTTTGGTCTTGGTAGTACTCTTGTGTGGAAATGGGGAAAAATGTGCCGATGTTCCAATTATGAGACAATGATGGGTTATGAGATCATGGTATTGGATGTATAATATTAGAATCCAAATATATAAGACTTCTAAAGGATGGGTTTCTAGTTTTTTCAGGTTAGTTTTGGTTGCTGTGGGTATAGAGCTAGGGATTGTTTGGGATGCACATTCCTTGAGATGAGCATAAAGATATTCTGTTTTTGGGAACAGAATGTATTGTAGATCGAGGTCTTGGAACTATAAATCGACATTTTTTTATTTATATTTTTTCCTATTTTATATTAGTAAGACTAAGAAAATTTCATGAGAAAGAACTTATGGAAGTAATTTATAGGTTCACTATTGGGGTGGCCTACTGAGATTTGTTTCTCACCCCTATATATGCACATCTGTCTATGTACAGACCTTATGTTAGCTTTTAGGTTGATCATAGATGCACAATGGATCATTCTGAGGGCCTAAGTTGCATGGTTGAGTGGGATGCTCATGTGGAGACTACTGGTCAGGCTGGAGCATCTTGATAGGGTACCGGAGACCAGGTATATGATAAAGCCTGATGTTAGTAGTGGGGCCTGTTGAATTTACTTTTTAGTTGTTTAATTTTATATATATGATCATCCAAGTGGGAAATCATGGTTTTATGTATTACATTTATTTTCAATCCTTTATTAATTTTTCTTTTACTACACCACCTTTCAGTTTTAGCTTATTTATTTTTCTTCATTACTCTAATGTGTATGATATTTGGTTATTTACTTATAGTTGTGCACTCTAATATGGGTGTGTAGTCTCCTCACAGTTCCAACTTTATACCCCCACTACTAGATGATATCCTTTGGCATATGAGGTGGCGCATTTGAGGTCATGTGTTGAACTGGCTTGGAGAACCGGTTTAGTGGCTACCAAGTCGGGATGTTACATTGTGGCTCATAAACTCATGTTGACAGTAATTAATGGATTTTGTGAAATAATTTTTTTTCTTAGAAAATTTAATGCTATAAAAAGTCTCTATGGATCCTTAGAATGTTGAACTTAAATACCCTAATTACTTGTAATGCATTAGTTGTGAATATGATTATTGATCAATGTTTGCTACACCAATGATAAATCTCTTGACGATTCTCTCCAGTATCAAAGTTCCAAACTCAACTTTTTCTTTAATATTGAAGGAGTTATTTTTTAATAATTTCTCTATATTCAAAATATATTATAAAAATTCTTACGATAGATTATTTATTTTCATTATAATGGGGTTGTTCTAAGAAAACAACTCTTTTTCACATCTTCTTCTAAAATGGGTGCTTTCTATACTAAAATTAATTGATGAGTTCCATGGATATAGATGAAGTTCAATAGGGTGATAAAAACTATAAATGAGAGGGAATGTTTTCTTTATCACAACCAATATCAAGAGAGAAATAACACCAAACTTTCAATATGATGGGATGAGATGTCAGGGCTCACATCAAGCTATTTTGGAACACCTTGATCAAACCATGTTATCTCTCTATCGTTCATTTTTCACTTTTCATCATTAACAATCAATATGAATAATTACATAAATTAATTAAATCTATATCCTAATTTAATACTCAATTAAATAATATTTTTATTCACTTTTTATTATATATCAGTTTTAGTTATTTATTATATAAAAAATCATTGAATTATGAATTTAACTTTTTTTATTACATTAATTTTTTAATGTAAATTCACCCTCACATTTCATATTTCTTTGAATAATAATTGGAATTATAGGGTTTAATGTTTTTTTATTAAAATATCATCTTTTTCAAAATTCTTTTTAGATCAGACATTCAAAAAAAATTCTTTATTATAGATCTATTTAGATGTACAATTCTGGATGATGGATTCTATCTCTTATTAAACTTTTGGGTATCACATATTAAGCTATTTGAAAAATCACATTTCATATTTTCTTAGTAGAATTAGTTAAAAAATATCTAATTTTTTTTATTAATAAATATTATCCTAATAAATTACCATAAGATAAGTGTAAAACCGATAATCTTAAACACTTAAAGATGAAGTTCAAATACACAAATGATCCATTTTTGGTCTTGATTAAATAAAATTTATTCATGTATATATATGTAAATTTCCCATGAAATATGGAAATTTATAGAAGTAACTCATGAAAGATCCAACAAATATAAAAATATTTTAATAGAAATCTATAATAAATTTTTTGAAAGATTTTATATTCATCCAAAGGAATCCATTATTAGTAAGTTTACGTAGTTTTAAAACAATTACAGTTTTCAAAACTCTATCTTAGAAAATTTATTTATTGATATCTTAGTAAAAATATATTATCAATCATAAAAAGAAATTGGCAACCCAATGAAAAATCTATAAAAGAAATGAGGGATGTAAAGAAAATGTTCATTGGATAACATCTCAGATCTAAAATTATGTAAGAAATTAATTTCAATTGATAAATTGGGATGGAATACAATGAATCCAAATATGTAAAGAAAAAAATATCTTTTAATTCTACTAATATTGACTCATTTGGAGGTTATTTTCAAAAATTTTCTCTACTCTCAAATAACGTGAATAAATTCATCAATAAAAATAAAGTTTCTAATTTTATAAATGAAGGTGAATAAAATATTGGATCCACAAGTGATAAGCCAAGAATATAACAAAAAGGACCACATCAATCATTAATATCATATCTAGAAAAATATTTTTAAAGAAATGGAGTAGGGTAACATGTATCTTTATGTTACAACCCATAGATTCATTGACAAATACATGAACTCATTTTACAAAAACTCATAGATTTATATCATTCTCACATCCTCCTCCTCTTATCAAAATTCTTCCCCATATTCTTCTTCCTTTATCACCCCAAGTCACATTAATTAAAAAAACATTAAATATTATTAAAACAAACTCAAAAATTGTTTTAATGAGGTGTACTCATTATAAAAATAAAATGATATAAAATATAGACAATTTATTAATGAAAAAAAGTATTCTAAAATATAAATTAAAAATATTCAATTAAAATAAATACTTTTCCATTAATTTTTATAATCAATGAGATGTTAATAAGATCAAATCGTCGATCAAAGTCCACAAGATATATATATCTCTCTCTCCAAAAATTTACTCAAGGTAAATATGATTTAAATTGATGTTTAGGATTTAAAAAATATAGAAAATAACTAATTGTTCATAGTTTCTGTAATAAAGTAATCACCTAAATGAATCCATAAAAAAAACTTTTATTAGAGGTATTACACAAGATATGTTTTTCAACTATTGTAAAAAAATTGGAAATTTTATTTATGAATGTGATTGGAAGAATATATGATTTGGGAGACCAAATAAAATTATATTTCCTCTATTATTTCCAAAAGAATGTATTATGATAAAAATATATTTATAACAAAATCATTATTGACTAATATTAGATGAACCATGTTTGTTTGAGTAGAAAAAAAATTAGATGATTTTTAGGAAACATTCCATGTTAAAAAATCACTAAAATCATTATGGTACCGAATAGTGGTTACTCAAGACACATATGTGACAACCTATATAAACTCATCCAAATCAACAAGATATGATGTGTTCATGTCACATTCAATGATTACTCACACGTAAATTCAATAGATTATGGAACTATCGGGTTTTTAATCAAATATTATTTTTATTATTTTATAAATGATTGAAAAAAATATTGTTTAAGCATAACTCAATTGTATTATAGTGGTTTTCAAATTTCCTATACATTTTTTTATAAAAAGATTTCAATTAAAAAGGAAATACATTATTTAAAACTCCTCATTTTTAAAATATTTATACAATAAATTTAAAAAATATGTAAATAAAAAACATCAAATTCTTGAATGCATAAGTTATTGAGTTGTGTCTTTGGTATAGATACATTTGTTACTATAGATGAAACTCATTGGTAAAACTCAAACATTATCAACTACTATGATATGAATCCAAACTAAATTTCAAATATTAAATAGTTTGTGAAGCATGATAATATAGTAAGCAATATAAATATTTTGTTTAAATATAAAAATTCCTTTTTACCCAGTCAGAAACCGGGTGACCCTGCAAGGAGAGTGGATCCCTGGGGAGAAGTTCACCCCAAAAGTGGATGGATTGCTTGACGAACAATTGCCGCCTGAGTTTTCAACCTCCGGGATGCTCTGCCATCTCGGCTAGTAACAACTCCTTCCTAGCTGGGGCTCTCTCCGGAGTGAACTCTTTGTGGGGAGGGGGGTTTCCTTGTATGGAGGGTTTGAAAAGGCCACACATGGGAATTCCCTTAAAAAAGACATAAATAAATAATTTTTTTGGACAACTTTAAAATATTCACATGGGATATCTTATCATCTTATTAAAGTGATTCATGCAACGACTTCATCATGTTTTTTCAAAAAGATGAAAATAAAAAAGTATAGAGAAATATTTTTATTCAAAGGGATCATAAAGAAGAATTTAAAAAAATGGAATTTAATGATTTATTCTCTTCTCAAGGGTATAATAATTCTTTTTATACTCCTCGAACCCCAAAAAAATTAGGCAGTAGAGAGATGAATCCAAACTATTCACAAAATCACTTGAACCCTTTTAAAAAATTAATTTACCTTAATATTTTAATTATGATTCCATCATCATTATATTATTTATCATTAATTTCATTTGCATGATATTATTTATAAAAAATAAACTTTATGAAATTTAAGAAAATAAAAATACTAATTCGATATCTTTTTACATTATTAGAATTGAAATATTTTATTCGAAAAACTAAAGAAAATGATAGAAAATTTGATCAAAAATCCATTTAGGGATTTTTATTAGGTAATCAAACTAAAGGAATGCATACTGAGAAAAAGGAATAAAACATTTAAGGAATGAATCCATATTTTTTATGTAAATTTTCCCACATATATTTCACATTTTCATTGAAAATTCTATTTTAACATAAAATAACCCTTTAAAATCATAAGAGTTTGAGGTTGAAAAAGAATATACATAAACATAATTATATAAAGTTGTCATAAAAATTTAAATTCTTTATCATTTAAATTGTCAATTGATTTTTGAAAGAAGTAACTCATACTATAATATATTTCATATTGATGTTTCCTTCATATCTTAATTTGAACCCTAAAATAATAATAATGCCATTATTGATGAAGGTTGGAATTTTCTGTGCAATTTGAAATGAATTTATCTATATAAAACAATGTATGAAAACTTTTGTAAATACTTAATTATAATCCCATCATAGGTTTTAAATTGTTTTCCTGTAATAAGATAGATGATCATGGTAATATCACTAGAAATAATGACCATCTAATAGTTGACATTGACAACAAAGAAGAATCGACTATGGTAAATACTTTCACCAATAACATGGTAAGAATGTAACTAGATCATGTTGGGATTTTAACCTCACCTTAATTTAAAACTCTTTAATATGTTTTTAAAAGTTATTTTCATAAATTGTTTTTATCATAATGAAATTGTGTAATAGAATGATTCTTATAAATATTTTAATTTTAAAAATAATTTTTTAAAATCATCTAACGATTTTATGGTTTAATACATACCAACTGAGATTCATATGAAATTGTATCTAATATTATTTTGTTAAATTGTTTTAAAATGGAAAATATAATTCTAAAAAGTTTTTAAAAAACAATTAAAATAATTTAATCTATATTGATGATGTGATTTTCATATAAACAAATGAGTCTCCATTTTTTATTTTCCTATTTAATTTAATAGTAATTTTAAATAATATTTATTGGTGAACTAAAATATATTATCTATTTTCAATGTTTCCAAAATAATGATTGGTTTTGGAAAACCAATAAAAATATAAAAAATAAATTTTACGATGATTCAACATAGATCATTATAAGGAAGTTATTACTCACAATAGTGAAAAATGTAAGAAAAAGTTTGATTAAGAAGGTAAGATAGTCGATAATTATTATTATATATGTATGATTGGGAGTCTACATTATCATACAATGGCATGACTTGACTTCTTATTCAGTTTTTATCTTTTTTCTCAGTTTAAATCTAATCCAAAATAATATCATCTAAAATATATTAAAAGTACTTTTAATTTTTTAAAATAAATAAAAATATTTGTTTTTATATACAAAATTAACTGAATTTTAATTAAATTGTTTTTTCATTACTGATTTTGGGCGATTCCACAATATAGGAAAAGTACAAGTTGGACTTTCCACCTACCTTGAAAATATAACTTCTCATTGAGTACTAAGAATCAAAATTATATTTCACTTTCTATAACTGAATTGGAATAGAAAGGCATTCTGAGTTGTTGCACCCAAATAATATAAATAAAACACATTATCTTATATATTGGGCATACAAGAAACTATATCCCTATTACATGTGATAACACAAGTGATATTAATATTTCCAAAAATCTAATCCAACTCTCTCTCACTATGAATAATTACCCTATGCAACATTTAATAAGATATCACTTCCAAATGTTCTTATATTATTTTAATTTTATAGGATGTAATTTCCACATGAAAATATTTTCAATAAAAATCTGTCAGTTTATCATTTAAATTTTATTAAATGAGAGTAATAAATTTGAAACTTGTGACACTTTCCATTTTACTATTTCTAACTTATGTAATCTATTTTGTTTTCTACATATATTTAATTTTCCTTAAATCATTTTCCCTTTCTTCTTAAAATCATTATATTCTTGATTTGTTTTTCTATTAATTATTTTATATTTCATCTCTTTGATATGATCCTTATAGAACATTAGTTCTTTCATTTGAGAGGGGTTTTATCACTTATAATTTAGAAATTTTACTAAAGAAACAATTTTGTAATAAAATTATTTTTAGTTAAAAAATGTTTTCTATTATATTTAAACATTAAATTCATATTTTTTTAATGCGTATTTTCTTTTATAAATTTAATATTTTAACAATTAATTGGGATTAAAAATTTATGTCACTTATTTCTTCAATTAAATCAATTTTTACATTTTTATCAGAACTTATGGGGAAACTTTTGTACATGATCCACTTATTTTTTAAAATTAATTTTTTATCTCTATTAAATTAATATTAATGATGAAGAAAAATTTTAATATATATTTTACTCTGTAATAATTATATTTTTGAGTTATCTATGAAAAAATCAAAATTAAAGGATTCTTTAATGTTTTTTCATAACCAAAGAAACCTTTTCATACTTCTAAATCATTCAATAGATGAAAATCCAATCCATGTAGAATTGAGTGTCTTAGTATAGGTATGTACTAATTTTACTTTCTCTCTATATATTTTTTGTCTTTTCCTTTGTAAAAATATTGTATAAAATTTATTTTAAAAATTATTCTCTATTTCTAATTCCATCATTAAAAGGGATGCTTATAAGATATAATTTTATTTTTATTTTTGTTTTTTTCAAAATTTCTTTATTCTTATATTAAATAAATTTTTCATATCTATTTTCAGTTTCCAAAATTTCATTTATAATCTATCATGAGTTTTTCACAAAATCAATCCTTTTTGGTTTTTTCTTTACTCTTTTTTTTATTTTTTATAATCATAAAGGGGGAGGAATTTTGAAATTTATATGGGTAGAATATTATTGGGGGGTTATTTATTTAAAAAGTATTTTGGAATTCATTGTTATATGTTTTATTGCCTGTTTTTTTCTTAAAGGAGGTAATTTTTACCTTATTCTTTTTAATATTAAATGTTTTGAATTTTTTTTAATTTTAAATGTTTTTATCATGTTTGAAATATAGCATGTTTTTTAAATTTACTTCTTAAGCATATTAAATTACTTTTTTTATATCTGGTATAAATTTTTATATTGAGTACATTTATATATCATTCACTACTATTTTATAATTTAAATATAAATTTATTTTATGTGTTTGTGATTATAAAAATTGGATATATTTTTTACCTCTCTATCTATCATATTGTATTCATGATCGTAAACACTATTCTGGGTCTCTAAAATTTTATGAGTGAATTTATGTCTTACATTATTATATTTTATTCATGTTACTGATATAAAAATGATGATATTTAAGAATATTTAAAATCAACATGATTCTATTATTAATGTTTTAGAAATTTTTGTTTCCATGTTTTCATATCATGTAATAAAGTTAGAAGATGAAACAATGTTTGTGGAAGATACATCAGATCTAGTTGATGTTGGAACAAGATTGCTGGATCCAAGTGGACATAACACCCCATTTAAAAGGATTTTACCTACTAAAAGGTGGTGTAGAACTAACCTAACGTTGTAAGTAGAAAGAACATGCAATTTCTTATATGTCTCACTCGCTAGCTGGTTGGATCGTCCCCTATCCAGTGGAATGCTACCAAAAATTCAAAAGCCACATATTTGGAGGACCACACAACTAATAAAATCATATTGAAGATACACAATGATACCAATGAAATATGATATTTCTAATATTTATTTTATAATATAAATAATACAATATAGTGAATTACAAGATCTACCTTGGATAAACCAGTTACATATAGTCCTTCAATTGTGAATATGATCCTTGATCAATGTTTAGTACATAAATGAAGAATTTCTAGAATAATCACTCAAAAATAAAACTTCCAATATAAATTTTAATTCAATTTAAAAGGCAATATTCTTTAATAATATCTCTATCTCTCATATAAATTGTTTCTATCCTTATTGGAGATTAGGGAGTAAATTTACAATGGTCTTCACCAGAGTAAACCTCTCGTTTTATCTTCTCATTGTAAAACGGTTTCTCACTAATGAAAAAGTGTGTGATGGTTTCCTAGGATACAAATGTTGTTTAAGATGTTACTATAACCATAAGTTTTCAGGACATATTTCCTGATCATTACCATTATCAAATGATAAATTGAAAAAATTTCTCAACTTGAGGGGAAGAGATGTAGGGGTTCACGTATGGCTGTTAAGGAACTATTTAATCTAAATGTTTTACCTCCTGGTTTCAACATAAACCCTGAATCAATCAAACATAATACAACCATTTTCATTATTCATACTCTCATAAATAAATTTAAAATTATTTTCTAAATAAATATCAAAATAATCTCTTTATAATATCAATATCATTTAATTTTTCATTTACCTTTTGTGTTTGTATTAATTTTAAAATTAAAAATCGACCCCTTAATATTTCATCTTTAAACTAACATATTAATCCTTGAAACTTCATCCTTATATATGTTATGTGTATCTTTTAAAGAATGTTTTAGATATTTTATCCTATTTGAATTAAATTATAGCTCTTTAATTTTGAAATCCATTGAGACTTTATCTAATTTCTCCAATACATGGACTACATAAATGATAAAAATTTCAAAAAAAATACTTCTCAGAAGGAAATATTTTCAATTCATTATATATGAAATTAATTAATTCTTTATAAACTATGGTTAAATCTTATTAGTGTTTAAAATATTTATTATTTTTTTGGAACTCACATTATTTAGTAACACTTCTTCCACATAATCAACATATTCTTCTAGCTATGAACTCACATCATGAATTCGTTAATGAAATTTAGAAATTAGTTATGTGCCTCAATATATTAATTATTCATATAGTCATTGTCCACAAGATATAAAAAATTTGTATATTCATTGAAATTTTCATCACATCATGAAAATTCATCTTTAGAGGAATAACAATCAATAAATTTATAAATAATTGAAACAATCTAAAATAATTCAATGAGTGGTTGATCCTCTATATTATTTAATAAATTTATTTTACTTATATCCTCTTTATTATTCATATTAAAAGTGGTGTTAGTTAAAACCTCTAAATCAACATTAATAGGGAGAGGTATGTATTCTTCCATTTGAGGTTGTTAAAAATATTCTTTAAAGTTTGATTCATATCTATCATTCATAAATGGAATGTAAGAACAACTAGGAAAACAATATTTTTCAAGAAAACAATAATATCCATTCTTATGATTTCATCTATAATAGAAATTTTGACCAATATTAGAGGTAAAATGTACTCTGATACCAATTTTATGTCTCAGTTGAACATGTCAGAATATTTGATAGGTGTGGGGTGGGGGATGGTGAATCTATAGTTGGTATATTTTTACCAAAAAAAATTATATTAAATTTATTAACATTTGTTCAAGATCATTTTTTTGGTAGTTAACATAAAAAGTTATTTTTATTTTTCAATTAATAATACACTTAATTAAATAAAGATACTAAATAAAATGCTGCACATTTGTTTTTATAATGTTAGACCCTTCCCAGAAATCATACTCCCTATCATGATTGGGATGTGAAAAATGATGAATCTCGACATTATATATTTTTATAAATAAAATCTGAGTTGTAAATGTATTGTTCTAAAACTAAGAACACCATATTACACATGTGGATATCATTATATTACACAAGTGATCACTATAAAATCTCATTGTACTTGTTTATATTGGAATCCCTATAGTTCCACCTTTTCTCTTCCAAATAATTTTGATGTAAATAATCATATATCTAGGGATGTAACTACACCCATAATAATGAATTTAATCCAAAAATAGTGTCTCCAAAATACTTTATATTATTAAAAACAAACACATGGGACTTGGGCTCTGAATCATTATAGCTTCCAGTTCTTCTAGATATTCTATTTAAACACTCAAATCGATTTTTTACCCTATACATACACTAAAATTAGGCATAATATTTTATCATCAGTCACTTGAACATATATTTATACATGCACACTTTTTCCTTATTCCTTGATAGTAACCATATAGCATTACAAATATATGAACTTAACATCTTATTATTCTTTATTTATTCAGAAACAAGATGATGCACCGATTCAAAATAAGTTTAAATTATCCTATATTATTCACAAAAAACATTAAAATTCTTCTCTTGCTTCATATTCATCAATATATGTTCTTCCCTCAAAACACTTACCCTTACTCATATCAGTATTCCCTACCCCTTACTTCTTCTTTTCATCCTGATTGGGTTTCTCATGTCTATGGGGAACACATTAATTATATCCTCTCATTAAAATATTTCAATGATACTATAGGTAAAATATTATCATGGATTATTGCAAAGTTATTCTTATAAAATTTCCCAATTTGGGATCTCACATTATATCATTAAATTTTTTTAATTCTTGGGATGTTTCAATAATACCCTAATTTTATGCACCTCACTTATGAATCTCTATAGAATATGTATATTATTTTTATCCATAGTTTTATTATGTTCAAATATTCCTTAAAAATAAAAATCTAACATCTTCAATTTAATATTAATGATATTACTAAAAGATATAAATATCATGTGTCATTGAACTTGTCTTAAACACCATAGAGACTACTTCTTGTGACATGAAGGAAACAATTACGGTATGACTAATCCAAAGAACGTACCACTAAGTCATTATCTCAGGATGAACTGATAAAATAAGATTTTTTTTAAAGTTCTATCATTTACATGAATTTAACTTCAATATTCTTGGAAACCCAATAAATAAATTTCACACATTTTAATATGCTAACATTAATTCAAACCTTGATATTACTGTTCTTAACCTTGACGATTAGAATCTCCAATATATATTTCATTAATAACATTTATTTTTTATGATATTTTCATTTAATATCATCCTAAGAACCATCCAAATTTATTATCCACTAATTTACTTAGTATATTAATTACCAATTCTCAATATTTTATTTATTATTACTAAGATAGTTTATTATTCTAATAACCTTTTTATAGATCACTAATTATCTGAATTACCTTTATAAAAGTTATGATTTCATTTACATAGATTATTTTTACCTTTATATAGGTCCATATGATCCATATGTATCCTTCATAAATTCTAGGATACCTTTATATAACTATATATTTTTAGTGTGGGCATTATATAGGTAGCTACATAGAAATATCTAAGTAATTTATAAAAAAAATAAACTTTTTTGGAAATCCAGTACTCTCAATTTACTTTTAGAAATATTAATTATATGATTTTACATAAATGTAGAAAAATAATAATACAATATGGATCTCATTTAAAAATTTCCTTTTGCTCGTAAGACAGTTTCCTTTAAGAATTTTCTTCAGTGTAGTTGAATTTTAGTAAATGATCCACAATTCACTTCCTCATAGATAAATTTACATAAAATTTTATCAATAATTATACACATAAATATATTATCCAACTCGTTATATCAAATACAAAAAACCTCTTATGTGACCTAAAATATCATACAAGTGGTTGAAATCACCTTTTTCATATGATTTTTTCCATTACAAACTTTTAGGAAATCTTTTCTAGGATATTCTATATACATGAACCACTCCATAATAATTGCATATAATTGATGAAATTAAAAAAATTCAAAACATATCAATGAATTTTGAAAACACTTATATAATGATATATAATTAAATTATCGAATTTCTATCGATGATTCTTGGATATAATTCTCAACTCTAACATGGGTTTCAAAAACCACAATATAAAAGTATTGAAAAATAATTGTCTATAATAAAAATATGTAAGAAATTATGATTAATTCTATTAAACATAAGCTAACAATTACAAAATAAATAATAGGTCTTAAATATCCAATCAGACAACTCATTCACTAAATATCTCTTATTATTATAGAAATCTTTGAAACATCCTCATCATCACATGCCATTATTTTTAATAAAGATATAGTAAATAATTCTTATAAGGTAATATACACTATCTAGATCTATTTATATAGATATTAATATGAATTATAATGTTCCTAAAACTCCCATACACATGGATATTGTCATTCTTTAATTTTTATTTTGGCGAATACTCAATTTGTTATCCAAGATGAAATATTTCATTAATTATAATAACAAAATTCAATGACATGAATAATTTATAATAAATACAACCATAAACCTTTGGTAAGTTAATGATTAATTTCAATTAGTTCATGTGTTTAATTATGGGCTCATAAACCCTAAATTTATGGGTAGGTGTGACCTTCAAGCTACTCATGTTCCCTATGCAGCGAGTATGAAACTTTTAAATTTCTCTCTGTTTCCTTAAAATTGATCCTTCACATTATTTTAGGCTAAAATTATAATAGATAAATTTTTTGATACTAAAATATGTATTTAACATTAATCACAAAAAAATTAACAAGAAAAATTAATAAATTTTAAGAAAATAGATGAATTGTTATAAAAATACCCATGGTTTTGGTAATGCACGAATTTTGTGATTCTTTATTTTTAGTCTTCATAGAAAACGTGTTTTTGTGTGTGAAAATATAGGTATGATTTTAATATATCTAAGACATTTTAATTTCATATTAAAATTTATTATATATATCCCTTAGCATTAGAGGCGCTATAAATATTTTTGAGAAGTTTTGGTTGGTGGAATGTCTCACCTCTTACAACCATAAATTATATTCTTTTCACAATCCTGATAATTTAAATTTCCATAGATTCTAAAAGGTGATAAATTTAGTTGAATTAAAAAATATTATCCCCTTAATGAATTATAAAATTCTTCAGACCATTTTACATAAAACCTCTTATATTAAGAAGCCAATTCTTAGAAATTAATAATGTCTCCTTCAACATAAGGTCTCACACAACATATAAATTTCATGAATATAGGTTATTATAAATTATTTTTTATCACCTCAACTGATGAAAAATCCCATAATGTAATGGAATATAGTGATTTTATTTTACACATAATTATTAACTCATTAAAACTACATTCACATGAATAAAACTTTTATATCTTCATTGTTTTCATGATCCATGTTTTCTTACCATGTTATATTAAATTGCATGATCCGGTCATGTCACTCTTAAACTATGTGACTCAAATTATGTGTTTTTATTTTTATCTGCAAGATATGTATGAATAATACTTAAGGAGAAATCCCAATATTTCTTTCATCCTATTTCTCCTTTGAAAGGAAGTTTTCCCCAAAACATGATCACATTCTTAGAGAGTATTAAACACCCCAATGTTTTTAACTCTATGGATTTAATACTTAGAGGTACTCCACTAGAATATAATCCATGATACTTCTCAATGGACTCTAAATAGTCAGTTTCCTTGGTGGACAATAAACAATAACTATCCCCACTATTAAAAAATCGTGCGTGTCTCCACTTGACTCTAAAATATGACTTTACCCACCATACTCTAAACTATGAGTGGCCCTATTAGATTATAATTTGTCAGTGTACCCACTAGAATCTAAACTAGAAGCTCTTTTTTCTATGGATTTGAAACTAAATGTTCCATCCCCAACCTAAATTTAAAAAAAGGATCTAGTTTTCCCTTATATGATAAGGATTTGATACCCACATTTACTATGATGGGGAAGATATTATAATATCCATTTTACCCAATGAATTCCTCCTTAGAAAAAAATGTTATTCTTCCTACCAAGAAAGTAAGTGATATAATTAATAAATATTAAAACAATATGGCATTAGGAAGAGTTTCAAACAAATCTATTAAATCAATGAGGTTATTCGAAGAAAAGAAAGAATATTCTTAGTGGGATAATATGATCTCTCATACTCCCATACATTCAGTAGTTCCCTTATTATCACCCTAATTGTGAGAGGTTTCTCACATTTATAAATTGATAACTTGTGATTGGATCCTTAAATTCTTATTCATCTCATGTTGTAGTGAAACAGATTTTAAATCGTGTTTCATATGAATTACATAATCATGATCATTAAATAAGACTTCGAGATCATTATTTGAAATAGAGATGATAAATTGTAAGAAGTAATTTTATTTTTATAGAAATATAAGAATAGTTTCTACAAGGATGAGAAATTCTATGTGTCATAGAAACAGATTCACCGTGAAATGCCTTCTATAAATATAGTAATGTGGATAATAATTTTTATAATGAATGTAAAATATATTGTCTTGATGTATCAATATTGATGCTTATATATAATGATCATAACTCTAGAAGAAACATAAAACCATGTATTCTAATGTAATAATTGATTATAGAAAAAAGTTGTATCGAGAAAAATAATGTCATAAATGATGTAAAGTTTCAAAATATTTCCTTCAATTTAAGATATTAAAGGGTACCTAAGTCCTTACTCATAGAGTCAATAGGACTGGGTATATTAATAAAATAGTGATATTGGGGTCACCTCTTGATTATTAAATTACCATTAATTTCATTCTCCAATAATTACTGGAAAGGTTTTGGATATTAATTTTGAATTATAATATGAATTAACCCTAGAAAATATTAACAGAATTATGTAATATATTAAGAATAACTGAATAGTGCATGGGAGGTACAATATTTATTATTTTAATAAAACTGCAATGGGTAAAAGTTCAAAATTGATATTGAAAATAAATATTAGAAATCCGAAAATTAGGTCTTATAATATATGGCCAAATTATTTAAAACCAAATGGTAGATTTAAGAAGAAAGTTTCATACTTCTATTACATAATTCCTAGTCACGAGAGAAGGAGTTCTAGAAATACATTAATCATTGAAAGAAACCTAGTGGGGAGTTCACATATGGTATGATGATATAGAATCAAATGTTTCATTTAGAAAGTTATATAAAACTAAATGTATATTTTATAATTTTTTGAAAATATATTGGTGTTTAATATAAAGGAAATAATTGATGGAGTTTTATTTTTCATTAAAATGATGAAATAATATTCTATTGAAGCATATATTTGAATAAAAATTAATATATCAAGATCAAATTATTCTAAATATTGTGTATTGTTATCATGTATCATTTATTTGATTAGGTAAGGTATTTATAAACCAAAATATTTATAAATAATATGATAAGAGAGATTTAATAAACCTTATTTATAATTCATCTGACTCTAAAACATGCTTCAAAATAAGTTAAAGATAAAATTATTATAATCCATGATAAATATTATATCCTACATATATATTAAAAAAATGAGGAATTGAGATTCCACAACTTTTTAGTGGAATATTTTTAAGAATAAAATCCACTTTATATAAAATTTTTCAAAGGAAATAGAATACCCTATTAGATATGGATAATATGGTGTATATGTTAAATATTCAATTTGAAGTAAATTAGTGTTATTTCATAACATAATGTACATTTTGAATCATATCTTGATATTTTAAAAAGAATATAGTTCTAGGAGGCCAGTGGGAGTATGGTTGGACTTGAAGGATTGTACCAGTAATTGTGAGTTTTTAATGTTACATGATATCCTATAAGAATTATGATTATATTGGTAATGAAAAATATAATGATTTATATTTTTATGTCCTAAAACATTGAAATCCTCTTAATATCCGAATATGATAGGATGTTTTTTTAAAAGATTGGGAAGTGTTATTTTTTTCAATATATTCTCATGCGAAAATTAATATAGGAAAAGTTTCCAAAATATATGTTGATAATGAACATAAAAATATTTCTATATTAAAAAAAATTACACTATTACATTTGATGTTATTAATTAATGATTTTTGAACACATGTTCAATTACTAGAAAAATATGATATTTATTAACAACGTAACATTTGGTGTCATACACTAAAAAATATTTAATACTTGATTACTAATTGGTTTATTTTTATTTTTAATTCTATGTATCACAATTATTCACACTATATTTCATCCTAGATGTTAATCACTAAAGGAGTTCAGTGAGATAGATTTATTAGATGGTCATATAGAAATATGGAAGTAATTAAATAGAGATGTAATTATTTTAACATTACCTTATGGGTGAATCAATCATAAGGCCTATCTAGTGGTCTGCCAAATTGTATATGATTAGATAGACACAAATATGTGGTTTTTTTGGTGTTCTTAAAGTATTTAAAATATGTCATTTTAAAAGAAATGTACACTTTACTTTATATTTTATTCATTATGGCTGCATCAGACACTAGAATTGAAATAATAATTGACCTCTCAAATTTTGACTTTTATTTAACCATAATTTATGTTAGTCATGTATTATTATAGTGTATGGTCAAAATTTAGGGTTGTTTTGAGTGGTATATCATATTGAGATATGAAATAAACACATGATGAATAAATTTGTTCTTTACACTAGATTCACATAGCTATACCACATAGACTATCATACCCTATACTTTAATAATAATAGGGGTGTATGTTTCATGTTGGTATTTCCCCACAACCAAGGTAAGAAATATATACAACATGAGGACCACCGTACATTAATTACATCCTTATTTAATTCATGAGGCATATTTAATCATGTTTATTAGTTTATGTTTCTAGCCCTGTCCTCAGTTGTGACTTAACTAATATGGGATTTTTGATCTATCATAACATGTTTTATAACTAAGACCAAAATTAAGATAGATTAATTGCATTTACAACTATACCTAGATATGAAATGAGATATGGTTCTCTATTGGAAGACTGTAATAAGATGTTAATATCCAAAAGGGTGAATCAAATATGATTTGTTTACCATCCTATCCACTCTATACTTAGATAAGTGAAAATATGAAATTCTATTTAGGATTAAAATAATCTATAACCCATGTTTACGCAATTTCATAGAAAAATGATTCATAAAAAGGTATTCCTATATATGAAAAAGTTATTTAACACACATATAGGATACATATGCTTAATGAAGATGAAATAAAATAACTTTATATACTGTGTTTCATTTAGTTTTTTATAAGGCCCCTCATTGTTAGAATTTAGAAATTCAATAAGGCATAAATATTTTTAATTTTATAATTTCCAATAGAGTCATATTTTTTTTATGAAATAATAGATATGAGTTTTAAACAACTCTGAGATTAGTTCTAAATGTATTAAAATGTTTATCCAAAAAAAACATTTTATGGATACTCACATAGTTTTCCATATTATGTGAAAAAAGGGTAAAGTAATGATAGCTTTTGAAAATTATTTTGGAAATAGATGAAAGGATTTTGTTTAATGGATTAACATGTTAATTTATATTATGTAATATAAGGTGAAGAAACACAATGACCTTGAATATTTAGATAGAGTTGTAGATTGAATGATATATTCTATAAAGACTTATTAATATATTATATAATTAAAAACATATCATATTATATGATGTGAATTGTTTCATATTGTATGACATATTTTAATGCCGTGGTTGTCATGTATTATTATTACTTATAAGGAATATAATTTGAGGGGGTAAATTGGGATATTGAAGATTAAGAATCATTACTTCACCTTATATGATCTCATTATCTCAATGTGAGGAACACTTTATTCTCTTCCTAAAACAATCTCCTCAGAAATAAAACAAGCTTGTAACTTAAGAAATTTAACATGGTATAGTAACACTACATTAATCCATGTATAATAAAAAAAATAATTAATAGATGGACCTAAAGAAATAAATCACCTTGAGTTACTATTCTAACAAAATGGATTGGCCTCACAAACCCTCTATACTAATTGTCCAAAAAAGAAAAAAAATTCATTAACATTATTTCTCAATCTAAAACATGTTACTTTTCTTCAAGAATAGGTTCTCACATCATCATCACCGATGTAATTATTATTTATAGAGTATAGATATGTATCCCACCTTAAGTGTTGTGTCACTACTTTCATATATTAGATAAACTTACATGAAATCATAACTCCTGGAATATCTACTATTTTTTCTTCAACCTTCCAATTCATATATCTAGAAGTACTCTTATTTTCTTATCCTCTTATTATTTAGCAATGGATATCATTGGTAAATTTATTCATCTTTTATTTTACTTTACTATATAATTTGTTTTTCATGTTCTTTGATCTTAAAAATTCCTCTAAATATCAGATTTGAAATTCAAAAAAATCAAAACAAAATTCAATTCCCCCAACTTAGATTTCACCCTCCATTAAATATACCTAAATAAATTTGAAATGATACTTATTATATGACAAAATAACAACTAAAATCTCCAAATTGACACTACACTTTTAGTTGCATAGATTACAATTTTAATGGCACGACATGATCCTTCTGATCGTAACTACGTGATTTTTTTAGTTAATTCTCAACTACTATAAATATTTACATCATGTAGAATCTATTGTGGGTTGAGGTCTCAAATATTCTATATCCAATTGAATATGGATTTTTACCTTTTTAGTGTTTAATAAATTCTATATGAAATCTATATGAAATGAATTCAGCATTAACACCTGTTGCTGTGTTATCCATTTTATCAGAGTGATGGACATACACATTCATTATCCTTTGGTCCTGGAATATTTATACATGTAAAAAACAGCAACTAACTCTAAATTTTTGTATCTACCCATGCCTTTGTCATGGTGTGATATAAACAACATGACATGACTAATTCTATTGTCATATTTCTTATTATTCTTCATGAATTTGAATATATTTTATGATATTGCCCAAAAATAACCTTCACATGATATTTTTAACAAAATGTTTCTATAAAAAACCGTAAAATTATTATTTTTGAACAATATCGACCTTTATATTTGTTCAAAATTTTAAGATAGTATCGATAATTCTTTTTATGTATAACATTAGATAATACTTATTGAAGTTTTGAACTCCTTCCATTCAAGGTATGTATACATTATTTACTGATAAAAAACTCTGAGATAACATTTTCCATGATTGATTTTATAAGCAATAATTGAGTGAAACTATTCTCATGAACAATTTACATTCATCTTCATACTCATCAAATAGATTCAATCACTTCTACCACTAATTCAATAGTGATAATTCTTGTAAAAAATCTCACTCCCCCTATGTTTCTAAACCTAGACCCCTCTATTTTCCTAAATAACCTTCCTATGGAAAATTAGTAATGAAACTCACCCCCCCACATTTCAAAAAACCAAAATATAACTTCTATGAATGATAAAAAAAGTGATTTAATAGAGAAAAAATTAACAAATAATAGGAACCATACCATTAACCAATAAGAAATTTTTATGGGGATAAGTGGTGTTTAATATAATCCATATATATAAGTGAATTAATTTATACTATGTTATCCAACTGATTCCTTTTAAAATTAAAATTGCATAGTTTCATGGTAATAATATCAGTCAATTTATTTTTAGTGGGCATATACACCATCCTTACCAACTATGTTATGACCTTATCCATTATTTTATCTCAATTATCATTGTCCCTGAATATTAAGATGGATTTTCCAGAATATTTTTAGGGCTTGGGCTATCACACTAAAAAAATAAGAGATTCTACTTCAATGCCAATGTCTTCAACTTATTACTTGATCCAAAATAATTAGGTATGAAAACGAGTTTCAAATATATATTTCACCTCCACTGGGCTAAAATAGATGAAATCGATCTTCATTATTATCCATGTAATTCAAGATAATCCAAGATAGAGATCACATAATGAAGTATATTTTCATTCATCAACTGATCCAACCCAAATTGTATAAATAATGACCATTATTTTTTACTATGTTTTTTAAAACAACCCATGATCAAAATTTTTTTTGATATATAAATTAATATGTCGAACATATTTCATATTAATTTCATTCAGAAAACATTAATATCAGGCGACTAGAATTGTAGACTATACAATATATAGTCCTGTGGATGTAAATTAATATAAGAAACAAATTATTTGTCTATAATGTATCATAATGAACCCTTTACCAACCATATCCTTTGAAAATTTCCTTCGGGTATATCCATGAGTGGACATGAGTTTAGAATCATCTATATAAAACCATTTCTGTACATCTGTGAATTACTGAACTTGGGAAATAAATGTCCCATCACTTATTTGAATCATCTATAAGCTAATAAATGATAATTCACCAATTAGGGACATATTTAAATCAAACCTCATATGTTATGATAAAATATTTCATTGGTTGTTATCGGAGCCTCCAAAGATGATATCATCAATAATTAAATGAAAAAGTGTATTATAATTTCTACCCTTTTTTATAAAGTGGTTATGATCAACCAATTCTTCATAAAAACCGAGTCTCCTTAAGAATTGGTCTAGTAAATATTTATAGGCCCTTGTTTCTTTATTGGGATCTATTAAATCCTTATTTAATAGAAACACCTTTATTTAATCTTCATTAATGAGAAATAAATATGCTTTCTCATTGTATAATTACAATTCAATGGAACCATTCAAGAATTATATTTTTATGTCAGTTTGATATACTTTGAAACCCTTTTCACAACCATTCAAATGAATAATTTACTTGTTTCAAGACAATCCACTTGTGAAAAATTATCATTAACATATATACCTTAAATTTAGGAATAACCCTTGATCACTAGTCAAGCATTGTTACTTGTAAATTATCTATTATCATTAAGTTATTTTTTCTAAAACCCTTTTAGTTTTAATCACATTCAGATTCTTTGGACATTAAATTATTTCTCAGGTTGTGTTATTTTCAATTCATAATAGATCCAAATTCATATCCCAAACCCAACTCTCATATTTAGTAGCTTCATCAAATATTTTGGTTATACCTTGAAGAGAAATGATGTTTTTTGTTATTCCTTAATTCTCATAGTTAGAGCTTTGTTTTTCTACATACCAATAATATTGTTATCAGTTATGTCTTCATGAACTCTTTTTTGTATGATTATACTATTCCTATAGTTTATTCCTCATCATCATATATTTCATCTATGTTCTCTATATCCCATTTAACTCACCTTGATTTTAACACTTACTGATACATTTATTGTTAAAAAATTGATCATTTTTTATATAAAATCATATTTCTATATTCAAGGAACTTCTCATGGGTTTTTCAAAAATTCTCATTTCCAATCATTATAATATCATGGATTTCCACTATCTGTCATGAAATTTTTTTAAAACAATTTTAGTCATTTCTATTCGACTAATATACAAGTAAAATTCCATTATCAATATTAAATTTAAACAGTAATATTTTTTCTTGATGAGAATAACGCACTAACTCTTAAACAATTGAAAGAATTTATGTGTAGGATTAATTCCTTACAAGATTACATAGGGGATAATATCTTTATTTGAATATTATAGTTCACTATTTTTGATATAGACTTTGGTGTTAACCACTTATTCATATTATTCATTTTTTAGGTTATTTTTAATAAGAAAATTCTAAGAAAAAATATTCATAATTTGTTTCATCCTCTCAACAACCATATATATTGTGGACCCCTTACCATTGAAACATATTTCTAACATATATGAATTTATTTATATTCTTCCACCAGGTTGGTTTTTAATTATATTACATTATTAGTGATCACATTTTGAATCTTTATACTAAGTACATTATTAGATGCTAAAATGTATCAAGTGATGTATTTAAATATCTCAATTCTATGAGTAATCACCATAATCCATGGAATCCTTTTAAAATCATCCACAATCGAAACATAATAAATTTTATTCATTTGAGGGATTATGTGTGGTAAACACAAAGACATATGCATATAAAATATTGGGTAACATTGATGATTTCCATTTTTTTAATGCTGTTCTTTTAAATAATCTTCCACTTTTGGGTTGTTTCAAAAATATGAGTGCGTTCACACATGATCTTGGAAATATCTTGATCTCCATAAATTATTAATATATTTTCAAAATATATATATCTCAAATGGAAAATTCTATTATGACATATTAAATTTTCATCCACTATTGACAATAGACACTAGGTTTCTATAATAGTATGTTATCAATTTCCCCTGGTCCATCTACCTTGTAAAATAATTAGAACCATATCAACCTTTAAAATTATATCCCATCTTGTTCATTTCCATTAAATTTCCACAGAAACAAAATCATAATATACTAAATATATAAAAATTAATTCTTTAAACTAATAGAACAGATATTCTTATTAAATATTTTACTCAATGTTTTCCTTCTCATTGCCACCATGTATTAGTTCCTCGTGATTTCAAAACCAAATGACTCCATTTTAATCATATTTTATTTTTGTAAGGAAATATCTCTTTCTACACATGTGGAAGGTAAAAATAGTATCATTTTTATATAATTTGGACTTTTTTATTACTCTCAATGATATCATAACAATATTTTACATCTTATTAATTCATCTATTGACCCATGACTACTAGTTATCTTTTGTAGATGATGATAATGTTTGTTTCAATTTTATCCCCAAAAGTTCTTATTCATTTATCAAGGATAAAAATATGTTTTTAATTTTCAACATGTTTGAAAAATCTTCTAGTTGTTTTCCATCTTCTTGTCAGGTCTCCTTAGGAACCATTCATTTTACCCTTCATGCACAAGAAAAGGATGTTCCCTAGAAACCATCATAGTAAATGTAATCTATATAAAATTAATAAGAAAATTATGAAATTACTAATTACATTTTTTATTAGACTTCTCAATTAAATATCTATTTACAATAGGATACAATTTGTTTAGATGTACAAACATTCAATAAAAATAATATCAAATTTTATGATACATCCTCTACACCTTAACTACACCTATAATGGTATTTTTAGTGCTATGAAAATCGACATTCTTTCTGGGTATTGATGCATGAGGTTTAACATCAATTAAAATTTTCATCCACTAGGGATGTAGATCCAAAAATAATTTAACTTTTTTATATAAATCCATCACTTTTGGGAAAACTACAACATCCTTAACAAAGACCCTTGAATATTCCTTAGAATCTTTATAGGTTGATGAACTTATACTTCCCAATGTCATCGCTAGAGTTATTAATCTATCTATATCTTAAAACATTCATACCCATGAAATTAATTATTATTTATGTTTTTTAATTATAATACCATCTCATTGGGAATTTTGGTTATTTCATCAACGATCCTAGACTACTCCTCAATTTTGATATTTAACTCAACCTAATTCTATGTCATTCCAAAATTTATTGAATTAAATCTTTCAACTTATTATAAGAATTACATATTTTATTATTATTATTTTTTATGAAACAAATAGGGTAACACACTAAAACAACAACCTTTATTTTATTCACTAATGAAATATCAATTTATTTAAGGCATTCTTTCAATTCATCTTGAAAAAAAATCTACCATTGTCCTTATTATTTTTAAAATCACTTTATTGAACTTATATTTTATTCAAAATAGCCACCAATATTACTTATCTATTTTCTTTAAAATATTTTTAGCTCTTCCATTTTTGTTTCCTCAAAAATATCATCATACTATTAAAATATGTTTCCTATTTAAATATATATTCTATATTTTTATCTCTTCTATTTTTGTTTCCTTAAAAGAGGGTTGCTTTATAATAAATAAAAAAAATCACAGGCCTTCGGGCCGTTGGATGGATTGTACCCATGGCACACCCTGACCTTTTAAATTATTTTATCTTATTATTTATTATCTTCAGTTAGTCTTTTCAAGGTGTGGGTTGAGTGCATGTTTATTTGTTTTTACATTTGATATTTTTGGTGGGTTTCGGATTGGTGCATGGGCACGGCATGGTTGGTGGTAACTGTGCGGTCAGCCTGGATGCCCATACGGTTACCCATTAGTAAAATAATAAAACTTTATGAGATTGAAATAATGGAAATGTTAAAGGTATAATAATAACAATATTATTGTGTAGATAATTTTTTTTTAAAATTAAAATTGTTAATGATATTATTATAATTAAATTGTTATAAATATAATTATTATTTGTTTGTAATTAATTTTGTTACTATTTAAAAGAAAATGAATTAAATTATGATTATCATTATTACTATTTCTATTGTTATTACCATTATTATTATCATTAAGAAAATTAATGATGTTGTTATGATTATATAATTATCAATATTATTATAAATTTTGTCATTATTTTTTTTGTAATTATTACTATTTAAATAGTTATTATTATTCTTCTTACTATTATATTATCATTATAATTTTTATTATTAACAATTTTTTAATTGTTATTGTTTTCAATTTTTTTTTATTTTGAAGGGGTTTTAATCCCCCTTTTTTTTATCCTCCACGCCCCACCCCTCACCCCCATTTAATCTTTTTTTATTCCTCTCTCCATCATCCCCCTCTCTCCACACCTCACCCATTGTCTCCCTACTCACTCTCATGCACATATCTCTCCCATTTAATTCTCCTCCCTTTTTTTAATCCCTCTATCCACTAATACCTCTCTCCAATCATACCCCCTTTTTTCCTTTACCGATCAATCACTACCCTTCCCCATTAATTCCTTTTTTTATCTCCCACTTTTTTTATCCTATCTCTACTCACCCATCTCTCCAATCACACCTTTACCCTCATTTTTAATCAATCACGCCTCTCCCCCACTCCCTCTCCATATTACTCCTTTTTGTATTATTTTTTTATTCCCTCACAACTCTCTCGATGAACCTACCTCTCTCCCCAATTATTATGTATTTAATTTTACCAGTCACACTCACCACCTCTCCCTATACTCCCTCATGATCATATCATTTTTTATTTTATCCCTCATGTACTAACCCCTATTCCCCATTATTTATTCAAACTCACACTTATCTTCCCCTTATCCCCTCTCGTGGACACCTCCTCCCATCTGGGGCTCCTTCTGGCAGCTGCTTCTCCCTCCTGTGATTCCTTCGAGTGAGTTCTCTTTCCCTTTTTCTCCCTGCTCACACATTTTTTAGGATTTTCATGTGGGGTTTATTGTTGGCCAAAACATTAATGTTAGGGTTAATGTGTATCTCAGGTTTACATTGGATTTAGGGTGTGCAATTTGTTCTTGGGGTGCCAATCTTCCTCCCGTTGAAGTTTCATTCCAATCGCACAAGGTTTTGGTAGGTGTTTCCATGTTTTTCTTTCCTAAAGCCTTTCCTTTGATGCTTGATATTTTAAATAGATTTATAAAATATTTTCACAACTTTATTAAACCCTTGTTTAAATTATTATATCAAATTGATATTTGTTTTTTTGTTAGAAAATAGGTTTTAAATGAGTTTTAGTGTAAATTTCTTAGTTTTATGATACCTAGAAATCTTGTTTGAATTACTTATGTTTATTTAAGAAGGAATTGGTCCCTTATGAAATGTATCACCATTGTTATGTTGAAAAAAAATTGTTTATTAATGAACTTCATTGGGTTGTGTTATGAATTAGTTATTGTGTTAAAACACTTCTGTAATGGTTTAATGGATTCAATGTTTTTATTTGGCGTTACTTTAAAATAATATGGGTAAGTGGTGATTTTTTGGGAAAGGCGTTAAAATGTTTTCTTAGTGTGTGTTTGGTTTCAAAACAGGATTTCAGGTGTGTATGGTTTGATGTCGGTATAGCATAGTAAATGTGCTAAAATGTTTTAGAAAGGGTTTAATGTTTTTTTGGATTGTTTTATGTTCTATAAATATAGTAAGTGACTAGTTATGGTTTTAAGGTAATTGGTGTTTTCTTAGATGTTTAGTTTTCTAAATGGAGTTTAGTTTTCCAATAAAGTTTGTCCCCTTGTGTGGTTTCTAAAGAGTATTTTAAGTGTGGTTTTGTAAAGTGTTTCCTTAAGAATTTTTGAAATCAAAGTTTATAATGTGTTCTTTACGGTTTGTCCATTCTGTTTGAAAAGTGTTTTGGTGTGGGTCAGAAAAGGATAAAAGAATGTTTAATAATTGTGAAGTGTTTGAATGGGTGTTCAGAACATAATATTCTTTTTAGATTTGTAAATGTAAGAGTGGTGTTTGCAAGTTATTTTGAAGAAATGTGAGTTCCCATTTGGAAACATTACACTCTTTTCTTAAATGTTTTAAAGTTTATATTTTATAGAAGCCCGGTTAGCACTTTGATTAATGTTAAATAACTGAATATGTATACGGGGTGATCCTGTCTAGTGCAACCCTTTATGAGTGAATGTATAAGAAACATCTGTTTTTGGGGTAGGCAAGTGCGATGAGATGAGTCACGCGTTAGAGGGCCTCCTACTTACATAGTATTACCATAGCCCTCATGGTTTCCTAGGCATATTATAGATTATCGAGTGACAGTTAATCACCAGACCCAATTAGACAAGTTGGTGCCCCCTCATAGATAGAGGGGCTAGGTAGAATTTTCCGCTGATTTCGTCGTGAGGGCGATTAGTGGGTTATAGACTATGGGGATTCCCCCTACGCCGGCAGGTGGTTCTGAACCGAGTGCGTCCAGGGGTTATCTAGGGATGTTCAGGATTGCCCATAGTTATATATTGTATTTATTGTTTTTTTTCATCAACACAGGATTATTTACATCCTGTATTGTTTACCTGTCTCCCTTTTCCACAACCTATATATTACTTGTTTGGTTTTTTGAATAAAATGGTAAACTGTTTTTTTAAATAAAATATGGTGTGAGTTAGTTCTCATAGTGAGAAAGAGGATTTATTTAGTTTAAATTGGAAAACATTGTTTTTGTAATTGTATTTAAAAACATGTGTCATCAAAGAACTTTGGGTAAGGAAACACTTTGATTCAGTGGTTTAATTTTGGCATCCCTAATGAGCATTTTTCTAATCCCGCCTATCCTTTACCATTTTTATTGCAGGTTCAACTATTGTTTAGGATTTTCATTAGTGGCTGCTCGTGTGGGAGCAGTTTTGGTCTTTTGGTTGGAAGTGACCAAGGGTTTACATGAAGATACTTGTAGTGGGGTCTTGTTTCCAGTTTCTTCGTTTTAGTGGAACTTTGTATCTGAATTGGTTCTTTATTTATTCAAGATTTAGTTGTTTTTTTCTAAATGCTCTGTTTGTTCTATTTATTTATATGATCTTAATTTTATTTCTTGTGCTTAAATAATTCCATCATGTATACTTTGATGCCCGACACTCGTTTCCATCCTAGGGGGATCGGGAATGCCCCTCAGGGCATGTTGTGGACTGGCTCAGGTGACTGGTTTAAGGTCGATCCGGGTTGGTTCATGAAAAAATGGTATCAAAGGAGGCCCTTGTTACTTAGGGTGTTTGGTAAATGGATTTCAGGAATTTCAGGACTTGGGAGATAGGTATGGGAAGGGCTTCATGAACCATTTCTTGTTATGAACCTCGAGTCACTAGGGGTAGTCGGGGATTTGAGTCTTGTGTCCTTGTTTTGGATTGAGGGATGACAACAGAGGCAAGACGATGTCACGTCGTGACCTCACATAGAGTAGTGATCCATGTAGAGTCCAAGTTTACTATTTAAGATCCTCCTAGTTGTTGATGATTACTTGGAGCATGGCTCACTTCCATGTTGTCGGGTTAAGTGTAACTGCTAGATCCCCATTCTAATGGTTCTTTGTAAGTTGTACTCTATTTGGTTCTGGTTTGTGAAAGCGTACTATTGGAAATGGAATTGGTTTTTTTAAATGAAATATTTTTCTCTAAATTGATTTTATATTGGTAAAGGGAGTTTTAAAATTGGAAACGTTTTAATAAATTCCTTGGTTTTGATGAGGAAAGGATGTGGCCTTTGACACTCTTTATAGAAGATCATATGTGTGTGGGTGTGTATGGTATGTGTGTAGGGGAACTTGTTTATGGGCGATGTGGATGAAAATCGGTGGACACGCATGTGATGATCCATAGGATTCCCTGGGCGCATTTTAAAATATAAAGGTTTTGAAAATTGTTTTTTACTTGGGGAGTGGATTCTTTTGGCCTTTGAGAAGTGGTTTTGGAATTTGAAAAATGACATTGGGATAATGAAGTTCTGAAATTTAAATGGAAATGGTGATTTTGGAAATGAGGGTTTCTGTTTTGTTTATATATGATTTGATTTTGGGCCAGTTGTCTTGGATTGGGGTTTTCTTCTCGATTGAGTTTTTTCAAGAGTAATGTTTTGGTTTGGTGTTTCTTGTGTTCTTCATATTATGCTTCCCAGAAAGGTCCCTAGGGTTGCCGATGCGTTATTCCCAGGTTTCGGTTCTTTTAAGGGTCATCACCATTTGAGGTTTTGGAGTTCTGTTAGAGGTAGTGGAATGACTTGAGGGAACTGGGTTTTGTCTTTGGGTGGTTGGGAACTCCCTAGGTTATTAAGATTTCTGCTATTTCAGGTTTGTTTAAGGGTTCAGTTTTGGACCAGTGGAGGTTGGTTGTCTTATTGTCATTGGATTTTGTAGAGTAGTCGGTGATAGTTGGTTTTTGTTAAGGATACATATCTAGTGAGGAGTGCGTGCATGGGGAACCTTTCTTAAGAGGTTATCTTCATTGATCATGGCACCTAGTTTGTCAGGATTCATTCGGGCTTGCTATCAGTATGGACGGTTAAGGTATTTCAAGCTGTCAGGCCGCATCCCTCCTAAGTCATGCCATCATTGTAGTCATTCTGGTCACTGGGAGAAGTTTTGTGGGAAGCATCATTTGAGGAATGAGTTCTGATCAGGGGATTCTAGTTTCTAACTGTGAGGAATAAGATGCTTCTTCCATCAGAACCCCAGCCTCAGGTCTCGGGGTGAAGCTCGTGCACAGTCAGCGCGTCAGAGGCATGTGATACATTTGTTTGATTCTTCATCTTTCGTCTTGGATTAGATACATTCATGGTTCCCTTTTTCTTTTTTTCCTATTATTGTAAGTTTATCTTTTGTTGTAAAAGTGCGATGAACTTATCCTTACATTATCGTAGTATTTTCATTTTTCTAAATGTGACCTCTAGAATCCTTAGTTTTTCTTAAAAGTGTTTTTGGACCTTGTGTGGTTTGGTCCTAGTTTTAATAGTGCTCGTTTGGAGATGTGAGGTGTTGGAGAGTTTTAGATTTTTGTGGTGAATTCTTAGTTTGGGTGGTGTTGTTATAGGGTGTTTTTTATTCCAGTGACTTGGTATATCGGGTGGTTTTGTAGTGGTTTTCTATATAAGTCTCAGCGGTCTGGTTCAACTCATGTGGAGAAATCAGTAAGATCATTCGGGAGTTTCCAGGTCCCCCCAGGGGTGGTTTGTTTGAGTTCAAATTATTACTTTAGGGGATTTCTTATGGTGGGGAGAACCCTCTTGTGTTCCCCCATGTTTTGTGCTATTGTTTTTCTTTGAGTCGGTCGGGTGTAAATTATAGAGTGAATAGTCATCTCAAGACTCAATGTTTTCCCCAATGGGTTTTGTCGGGAATTGACCTGAGTTTTGGTTCTCAATTAGCTGGGTGAATTTCTGAGGGTAGAAAGTTTTGTGGTGGGGAGAATGGCCACACCCCGACCTTTTAAATTATTTTATCTTATTATTTTAAGTCATTGCTTAGACTTTTAAAGGTGCGGGTTGAGTGCATGTTTAATTTTTTTTACATTTGATGGTTTTGATGGGTTTCAGATTGGTGCATGGGCAGCACACAGTTGGCGGTAACCGTGCGATCGGCCCAGATGCCCCTACGATTACCCATTACTAAAATAATAATACTTTATGAGAATGAAATAAAGTAAATGTTAAAGACATAATAATAACAACATTATTGTGTAGATAATTTTTTTAATTATAAATTTTAATGATCATATTATCATTAAATTGTTATAATTATAATTAATATTTAGTTGCTATTAATTTTTCTACTATTTAAAAAAAATGAATAAAATTATTACTATCATTAGTACTATTTCAATTGTTATTACTATTATTATTATCATTGAGAAAATTAAGGACATTGTTATGATTATATAATTGTCAATATTATTATAAATGTTGTCATTAATTGTTTTATAATTATTACTATTTAAATTGGTATTATTATTCTTCTTAATATTATATTATCATTCTCATTATTATTAATAAAAAAAATTTATTTGTAATTTTTGTAAATTTTATTTTATTTTTAAGGGGTTTAATCACCATTTTTTATCCTCCACGCCTAACCCCTCACTCCCCCATTTAATCTTTTTTATTCCTATCTCCATTATTACCCTCTCTCTATGCCTCACCTATTGTCTCCCTATTCACTCTCACACACATCTCTCTCCTATTTGATTCTCCTCCATTTTTTAAATCCCTCTATCCATTCATAACTCTCTCTAATAACTCCCCCTTTTTTCGTTTACCCATCACACACCACCCTTCCCCAAGAATTCCTTTTTTATCTCCTGCTTTTTTATCCCTCTCTCCACTCACCCATCTCTCCAATCACACCTCTCCAATCATTATTTTCCATCACACCTATCCCCTATTCCCTCTCCCTATTACTCATTTTTAATATACTTTATATTCCCTCACAACTCTCTTGATGCACATCCCTCTCTCCCTAATTATTTCCTATTTAATTTTACCAATCACGCTCACCCCTCTACCTATACTCCCTCACACTCATCTCTTTTGTTTTTATTTTATCCCTCACACACTCACCGCTCTTCCACTTTATTTCTTCACACTCACACCAATCGTCCTCTTACCCCCTCTCATGCACGCCTCCTCCCATCCGGGGAAACTTCCGGCAGCCGCTCCCTCCAACGATTCCTTCTCGTGAGTTCTCTTCCCTTTTTTCTCCTCTCCTCACTCATGTTTTTAGGGTTTTCATGTAGGGTTTATTATTGGACAAACCCTAAATTTTAGGCTTAATTTGTATCTTGGATTTACATTAGATTTAGGGTGTGCTATTTGTCTAGGGGGTGTCAATATTCCTCCCGTTGTAGTTTCATTCCAATCACAAGAGGTTTCGGTAGGTGTTTCTAAGTTTCTCATACCTAAAGACTTTTATTTGATGGTATACATTTTAAATAAATTTATAAACTAGTTTTTCAACTCTATAAAACCCTTGTTTAAATTATTATTTCAATTTAAAATTTATTTGTTTTGTTAATAATAGGTTTTAAATGAGGTTTATGGAAAATTACATAGTTTTATGATACCTAGAAAGCAGGTTTGAATTACATATGTTTATTTAAGAAGGAATTGGTCCCTTATGAAATGTATCACCATTATTAAGTTGCAAGAACATATTTTTTTAATGAAAATGTCTTGGTTTTTTTATGAATTAGTTATTGAGTTAAAACACATTTGTAAGGGTTTAATGGATTCAATGTTTTTATTTGGCATTCCTTTAAAATATTGTAGGTATGTGGTGATTTTTGGGGCAAGGATTTAAAATGTTTTCTTGGTGTGTGTTTGATTTCAAAAGATGATTTCATGTGTGTATGGTTTTATGTTGGTATAAAAAACTAAAAGTGTTAAAATGTGTTGTAAAGGGTTAAATTTTTTCTTTGAATTGTTTTATGTTCAATAACTAAAGTAGGTGGCCAGTTATGGTGTTAACGTAATTGGTGTTTTCTTGGATGTTTAATTTTCTAATTGGAGTTTAGTTTTCAAATAAATTTGGTCCATTTGAGTGGTTTCTAAGATTATTTTAAATGTGTTTTTGTTAATTGTTGCTTTAAGTGTTTCAGAAATCATGGTTTATAATGTGTTCTTTAAGTTTTGGTCATTCGGTTTAAAATGTGTTTTGGTGTAGGTCGGAAAAGGGTAAAAGCATGTTTTATAATTATGGATTGTTTGAATGTGTTTTCAGAATTTAAGAGCCTATTTAGCTTTGTAAATGTAAGAGTGGTGTTTTCAATATATTATGAATAAATGTGTGTTCCTGGTTGGAAAAATTAAACATTTTTATAAAATGTTTTAAATTTTATATGTTATAGAAGCCTTGTTTGAACAATATTTAATGTTAAATAATTGAATATATATATATATGGGGAACTCCTTTATAGCGTAACCCTTTATGGTTGAATGTATAGGAAGCATCTATGTTTTGGGTAGGCAAGTGCGGTGAGATGAGTCACACGTTCGAGGGACTCCTACTTACACAATATTACCATAACCACCATGGGTTCCTGGGCGTCTTATAGATTATCAAGTAACCATTACTCACCAGACCCAATTATATGGGTTGGTGCCCCTAGTAGATAGAGAGGCAAGGTGGGATTTTCCGCTGATTTTGTTGTGATGGTGATCAGTGGGTTATAGACTATGGTGCTTCACCATACACCGACAAGTGGTTCTGAACCGAGTGTATCTAGCGGTTGTCTTGAAATGTTCAGGATCGCCCATGGTTACAGCTTGTATTTCTTGTTTATTTTTCTGCTACACTGGATTATTTTCATCTTGTATTGTTTACCTATCTTCCTTTTGCACAACCCTGATATTACATGTTTGGTTCTGTTTATAAAATAGTACACTATTTTTTTAAATAATATATGGCATGAGTTGGTTCTCATAGTGGGAAATATGAGTTATTTCATTTAAATGGGAAAACCTTATTTTTATAATTGTATTTACAAACTTGTGTCATAGGAAAACATTGTGTAAGGAAACAATTGGATTTTGAGGTTTACTTTTGGCATCCCTACGGAGCATTTTTGTGCTCACACTAATCCGTTGCCATTTCAGTTGCAGGTTCAGCTACTGTTCAGGCTTTTCCTTAGTGGTTACTCATGTTGGTGAAGTTTTTGGATTTTGGTTGGAGGTGACCAAGGGGTCACACAGAGATACTTTTAGTGGGGTTTTGTTTCCATTCTTGTTCGTTTTAGTGGTACTTTGTACCTTAATTAGTTCTTTGTTTATTCAAGATTGAATTTTTTTTTTCTATGTGCTCGGTTTCTTATATTTATTTATATGGTCTTAATTTTATTTCGTGGGATTAAATTGTTCAGTAATGTATATTTTGATAACTGAAACTGGTTTCAATCACGGGGGGATTGGGAACGCCCCTCAGGACATGTTGCACACTGGCTCAGGTGACTGGTTTAGGGTCGATCCGGGTTGGTTTGTGAAAACCTATGTCCTTGAAATCAATTGGAATTGTATTTATAGGTGGACCACCATATTAATTATCCTCTTTATTAATCTTATGAAATATTGACACAAAATTTATAGGTTTACCATATATGAAGCTAATGAGTGTGGGCCTAACTATGAATTTTCAATTCCGTGTTTTCTCTATTGAGGAATGAAAGGACAACACCCTATTAACCTATTTATCTTCAGGCTTCCCTTTCACTATGAGTTTTTTCATATCTTGAAAACATATATTTTGATAACTCACTTTTTCTGAAAACTTATTATTTTAATACCTCATTACATATTCAACTATGTTACAATGTATGCTGTTAAGATGAATCTCATTTGTATTTTTATCTTCAAACAATGATATTTTATCACTAAAACACGTATAAATTCATCTCAAAATTATTTTAAGAGATTTAATATATTTAATTCATTTTACAACCAAAATAAATCCACTACCATAGAATTTAGTTGATCAGATAAGGCATTGAATGTCTCAATTTTGAATCACTCTCAAATCATTATATCTATTATTAAAAATTAATTCTTTTATTCTCATAATTTTGAATCTCTTTAAAGGATATTAAAGGGATTCTAAAATATATCATTAGGAGTCTTTAATGACATTACATTTATATAAATATTATTTTATAGTACTCCTAATTAATTAATTTTCATAGAATCTATATCCAAATCATTACAATATTCCCCATATAATTATAATAATATCCATATTGTTTTTAAAATACTATACATGGATTCTGTATACACATCCCATCCAAATGATTTAAAATAATTATTAATTTGACTCTCTCATAGTTTAAAATTATTTCCTTTTAAAATAGGTATTCTCTTATGGTTTAAAATTGTCATCCTGCTCCCAGGAGAGAAATATTTCACTCCAAAACACCATCTTCGATACCACTTATTGATCCTTATTAAGGAATATACCCTAATATTGGTGTTGAATTTTGGTATTGAATATTATGAAATATTATTTCTTTATGATAATCTTATTATCTAAACATGAGAAACAATTCATTATCTCCCTCAAAAACACTCTATAGTGATAAAATAAATGAAGAACATAGGAAATATTACTTGTTTCACCCAAAATAGAAAATATAAGGAACATGTTACCAGAGATGTGATGATGCACCTAATGTACTAAGGTACAATTATTTCATGTTCTTAAATAATAGGAAAGAGTCAACAAACCCCTAAAATCACTATTTACACAAGAAAAAAATATCACAATTTTTCTTAACCATAATGAGAAACACAATGCTACTCTTCATAATTAGGTTACTAAAACTACTATAATATTCCAATTCATCAAATATTATTGATAGAAAATAAACTATAAATGGTGTGTCAATTCATTCAATGATTTGACTAAGTTTTAGTGAAATTGAACTCATATAATATATATTTATTATCTTCAACCATCAACTGTATATTTCTAAAGAACACATCATCTATTATCCTATTCAATTTTTTAAATGGATTTAATTAGATATTTCTATATTCTCATCTCTATCTTTCCTCTATAATTATATATGTTATTAGATCCAAAAAATTCAACTCAATTTATGATTTCAAATTCAAAAAACAAAGAAAAATTCTGACTTCTTACATGGATTTAATCTCTTTAGTCAGCCCCAAATATATATTTAATTAAATTTTAGATAGTGGTTATTGGATGAAAAAAATAAAAACCAAATTCTCTTTAAAACATTGATATTTTATAAAATATTTGTTTTTCAAATAAATTTAATTTCTTTGATAGCTTCCGATACATGCCACCTCAAACCTAAATGAACTATAGTATAGTATATAGTAAAAAAACAAGATGTTAAATTAATGGGTATTAATAAGAATACCTAAATTATGAAAATTATATTTTCTACAGAAAATCATTTGAATGTAAAATAAATGTTTAATTAAAAAAATATTTTTATGTGTGTAATATGTTTTTATGTTAATAAATTAAATTTATAACTATTTTTTAGTGAATTTAATTGAATTTATATATTATATATTCAATAAACTATTTGATCATTTTTCTAATATTTTTTCCAGGCATAGTATAAAGACCACACCTTAAACATTATATAGTATAGGATATTTTACCATTCTAGGTTATAGAGAGTTAGATACAACCATACAAATTATCAGAGTTGTAACAAAATAAAAATAAAACAAAAAAAACATAGTGTGCTTTAACTCCATAAGTGAAGAAAATGCCTTCATAAAACTATGATGGTCCTGTGAAAAATAATTTTAAATAATGGGTGCGCATTAAATATTCCTAGTAAGGGGTTTAAGAGAACTTTGATAAATCCTTTTTAAAATATTCTTTTAAATGATTTAATAAATACATAAAAAATAAACTCTTTTTAAAATACAATTCTAAATTAATTACTTCTTAAAAAACTAGACCATTTTATGAAATACTTACGTTCAAAATTTCTCTAAACATAATATAGTGTTTTATGAAAACAATAGAAAAGCTTCTAAAAAAACAGTATTCTAATGCAAGTTGAATCATTGAAGGATGTCTGGGACTACCCACTGAGTAAAGGATGGGTTCACTCCCCATTGATATTCCATATTTACAACGACCAAGCACCATATTTTATGAAAATGTTTTAATTTTTATTTACTTATATATATATTTTCACTGGAGTTTTTAACATTAAAAACATGTCACTGCATTAAAATGCGCATTCATAATAATATATAAATATACATAAAATACACAAACTTCCATTGCATTACATAGATGTTTGGCCATAACCAAAACATCCTCCAAAAATGCTTTTCATGGACTATTCAAGTATTTAATCTTTATTCTGTGAAATAAATTTGTCACAATTGATTTCAATAACTTATAAAAACTTTAAATTAAAACATTAAAACAAATTACTTGCAATATTATCCATGCACTTGTTATTTTTTTGAAATTAAATCTGAAAATTGAAACCATGAGTTTATTATAATATGATGAGTGTCGATGATGTGAATAATCGCATGGCTATGTTTATATGCAGACGTGATACCCATAAGTTTGATAAAACATGAAGACATCTTATCTGTGTTTTTTAGAAATATGATGATAAATCCATGATAAAATTATAAACATGATAATAATCAGTCCATCCATATATATTTATATACCCATATGTATTGGAAATGAAGTTTCAACATTCATCATTTCAAAAAATGCATGTTTGATCAATACGCTGATAATTGAGATTATTCATTGTCGGAATTAATATGATATCAATTTAAAACTTACACATGACTATATATATTTATATAAGGGAAAAAATGGTATTCGAAACAAAATTATAATTAATACCCCTGTAATCTACATTAAATTAAATATGACTAGAATATATATACACCCATGTCTAAAAACCATTTCTATATATATATATAAATATATATATATATATATATTATTACATAAATTATATAATAAATATGTATATGTCACTACCACGTACATTGCTTTGAAGCAATTAGTTTTAGAGTATGAAAATAAATAATTGTGTGTGTGTGTGTGTATTTTTTGGTGAAAAAAAGATTGAGATTTCATACATATATATATATATCATAAATTTAAATTCTAAAAATATAAATCAGAGATCAATTATGTATAAAACATGAAATTTGATAATATTATATACATTATAAATTCATCTACCCAAATTATAAATTCATAAATTATAGTTTTATAATAAGAGTAATCAATTTTCTTCATAATATAAAATAATAATAATTATATTTCCTTAAAATAGAACACAATTATTAGTAAATAAATATTTAAGAAGGAACTAAGCTCTTAATAAAGGAAAATTAAAATGCAATTTTAAAATAAAAACTATATTTTCTAAACATAAATTAGATAATTAAAAAGACATAATTTATAAGTTTTTCCCTTCCAGAATATTTAAAACAGAAGACATAAATTATATAAAATTATCCCTTACTGAATTGTAGTGTTGAAGAGAAGCATAATTTTATTTCAAGTATTTGAAAAAAATAGAGTAGTTTACCATAATTTGATGGATTCCAATTCTGGGATACACTAAGAAAGGAAGAATAAGCTGTGTTCGAAATAACCTCAGCAACATATATAACAAAATCAAGAGGATGAAAAACACAAAAATAAAACAGCAGTAGGTAGCACAGAATTCAACCATAGATGGAAAGAGGAAACTGGGTTCGCTAGTGTGTATATTTATATACACTCAATAAATCTTACCCGAGAAGACATTGTCAAAAACAAACTAGGGAATAATAGAAAAAAAATCCAAATTACTCTAACAGGACCAACCTATGAGAAAGGAGAACAAAACCATTGACATAACTAAAATATACAAATTTAATAATCAATGAAAAATTCATTCAAATAGTTAAACATTTACAGATTAAATTTAAAGTTACTATAGGATGTATATGAAGTAGAAATGGACATGAGCAGACCAAAATCATTAAAATTGGTTCAAAATTTAAAAGAAAACGGTACATATCCATGGTGACAAATATTCTACTGACAGGGAATCTGGTAGAAAATCTAAAAGCAGATGAACATGTGGATGAAATTCAAAGTCGATAAATGATTTGGACAAAAAACTTACTTTACCAAGATCTCAAAGGAAATGAACTACAAAAAAACTCAGGATGAACCCGAACCACATCTGCTCATCTCAAACTCATCATATAATGGCCTACATCAAAACCAACAACCAAAGTTGATCTCAAATTCCTCCATGACTCGCGCTCACCTCGTGAATCGAAGGATTTGAATATCATGTGATCCTGGCCTCAACGAATATCAATCTACTCCTTAAGTCATGATAACACATAGCCCTCAACCTGTGCTCGACCATGACTCCCAATTCTCAGGCCACGACCTGCTGATACCCTAAATCCCCCGAGTTTTGTGTCTTGACACCCTGCTTTCACGGACCCCCTTTTCAACCCCCCCTTTAATTTTTATTCAAATTCATTATTATTATTATTATATCCTTATTATTGGTACTTTATTTAATAAAAAATAATAGTTTAACTTTTAATGTTAAAATAGTTATTATAAAAATTTATAAAAATTAAACTAATTAGAGTTTTTAATTTTAAAATAACAATTATAATATATTTATTTAAACTAATTTTTCATAATTTATAATTTATGAAAGTAATAGTTATAAAAATAGTTTAATTATAAAGCATAACTTTATAAAGTATTAGTTTAAAAAAACTTATTCACACTTTTTTATTATAATATCACATATATATACATCATATTTTGAAAATCAAAATTTATAAAAAAAATTATTTTATCTGTATATTAATATAACTATTTTTATAAAAATAAATTATACTAAATAAAAATTACTATTTTAAAATATTCTTTTAACAATTCAAGATAATATATTATTTTATAATTAATTTGAAAATAATACTTTTAATTAAATAAAACAATTATTTTCAATTACAATTTTAAATAAAACCATCTTTAAAATGATTAAATTATAAATAAATCTATTTAGTAAAATATTTTCATAATAACACTAAGTTTAAAATTTCTTGGCTGTCACACATAGTGTAAGAATAAATATAGTTTTATTCTTCAAAACTATATTTCTATAAAAATTGGGTTCGGCTGGTTTTGCACATTTATTTTAAAATTATTTCTTTTTCCACTTTTAGGAAATGTATTCTAAATAAGAAAGATAATTTTTTAAATAATCATTTTAAAATTATCTTAGATAAAAATTTTATAATTTTTTTAAATAATTAATATTTAATGAATATGTAAAATACTAATTTTTATTGAAAACATTTTTTTAAATAATTTTCAACGTTCAATTTTGGTTTCAAATGGGTATAATATTAAAATTAGATTTATTAAATTATTAAGAATCTAATTTATGTCATTGGAATCAATTTTTTATTTAATTTTTACATAAAAACATTTTTTTCATAAAAAAACATTTTCATTGGAAGCATGCTTTTTGGAACGCTTAGGGGTTTAATTTTAAAATAAACAATTTCACTTTTACGGAATAAATTTTTTAAAATGGATTCCATTTTTGGAATCATAATAATTAATATTTGGTAAGAAGTTAAACATAATATTTGGTCAAATGAATATTAAAAATAGTAAAAATATTTAACCATGGTTATGGTTAAAATTAGTTTACTAGTGGATTGAACCAAAAGATAAGGGTATGTTTTACAATTAAACATGTTTAAATACTATTTTATAAATATATTTATACTATATACTATTAAAAATTATTATCTCTAGGAATTTGGAATCATTTTTGTTATGCCTTACTTTATGATATTCTATTTTTTAAGAAATTTTTTAGAGGGACCCCTACCCCACCTTTAAAAGGACACCACCTCCCTTATCCTCTCCCCATGTAATGTCTCAGTCTAGGTTCCACAGACCAGTTCCACATGGAAGTCAATTTCTTAGCCTTAGGGTAACCTCCCCATGTTCCATAGGCTGCTGAAAAGTAGTGAGGTTCTAATATATCAACATGGGGAGACTATACCCACTTCGTCAAAGTAGCTCAATAGATAAAATAAAAAATAACCAAAAGAAAATAACCAAAAAAAATAATAATTCCATAACCATAGTAGACCAATAATACATTATGAACCATAATAAGAAAACTATATCCAAAACTTGTAGTAGATATTTCATTCTATATTAAGTTTCTAGTGTTTAATGAAAACCCAATAAGGTCCTGAAAAAACGTTTGGTTCCCTCAACCATATTATATCCCAACTCATCCATCTATCATAGGGATCTTACCATTATCCTATCATGTAAACATGTTTTCTATTTGGGTGCTGATCAGGAATCCCTAGTAGGGTGTGAATACAACTCATTATTCCCCCATCAACATCATCTAAAACAATATCCATCCAATAATTGGGTATTTAGTTGTATAAATAATATTGTAAAATGAATAAATTAAATAGTTAACACATTTCATTATTCTTTAATTAACCACATTCATCCCATGGTTCATCATAACACCCATACTATCAATACATTCTTCAGCCCGTGCTGGAGTCTATACTATCCCCAAGGGATATCACATATCAAAATAACATGGTTATCATTTATCCATTAATTTCAATTAATATTATGGTCATTTGGAACCACCGTCCAATGTAGGTCTCATGGGAGAAGAACATCGTGTCTAACACCCTATGGGTATTTGGATCCCCTATCCATGTCCACACCTCAATGTCACATGGCTATTTGGATCCATAGTCCCTATCCCACACTTGTTTTTACATATGGATATTTGGAGCCTCAATCCATGTCCACGACCTCAATATCATATATGGGTATTTGGATCCTCAATCCTTATCTCATACTCACAAACACATATCGGTATTTGGATTTCACTCCTGATCCCACACCTCAATCTCACAAATATCACAATATCATGCAAGTCACAATTACATACACCGCAAGGTTATGAATCATTAAACTTTTCATAAAATAATTCAATAAAGTGTACCTATTCAATTTATCACTATAATAATAGTTCTTTATTTCAATCATAAGGAATAATATGAACAATTCATCATGAAACCCATTTTTAACATTTAATAAATTAATTCATTAACCGTTAAAGGTTGATCCAAATATCCCCTAATTAAAATTAATCAATAAATTTGAAATTATATTAATCAATCAATTTTACATTCCCACCAATTAACTAATTACACCATCCCATTAAATGGACAATTTCATTACACCATTAATCAACCCATTCATTTATCCCATTAATTAATTAACCAATTTAATTAATTCAATCCAAGATGTAATTGTTAAATGTGTAATATTGATTTAAAAATTACCAACACGTAATTTAAATCAATAGTATGATGAATGAATAATTGACCACGTACCTCATGATCATTGGGACATGCTCGCCAATGGAAATCCCCATATTTAAGTGGAGTGATAAATTACACAATGAATAGTGTGCTCTAGATCCAAAAACAAGATCCAAAACTGAACTAATTAAGATCTAAAAGACACATATCAAGATTAATCACCAATAAATTAAAACATTTTTTAAAATATGATAGAATTAAATCATATATGGAGGAAACCATTCAATATGAGAATATCTAATTGGGAGAGGTACATATTCTTTACTATGGACTTTTATTTGTTGATAATGGAGCTCAGGAGCCCTTGGAATATGTTTGGAAGCCTCAGAAAATGAGAGAAATGATTTAGGGTCTGGTTGGGTAGAATTTGAGTGAAGGTAGAGGGGTTTTGGAATTTTAAAACTAAATTTTAGGGGAATTAATTATTCATGCATGGTTTCATGGGTCGTGGCACACTGTTTTACGAACTGTATCCCTAACTATTAACCTCTTTTGTGGGGCCGTTGACAATAAATCCAAAGAGGGAGAACAATTTTAAAATCTACGTACTAACCATGCAATCCCTATTTTTCTAGGGTTTTATAGTTTACTGGGGAAAGGTTCGCGAATTAGGAAAAACATGCGACAACCATGCACTTCCCCTATCCCCTCAAAAGACATCCAAAATTCACTCAAATGCACCCAATATGTAACGACCCAAACTTTTATTAATGAAAATTCTTCTTGATCTAATTAAATTTCTTATTATACAAAAATGGTTAAATAAAACATATTCAATTCCATTATTTTATTTTTTTTATTTTAAAATAACGTTAAGAATTGTTACCGTTGCTAATATAGTCGTTGAAAAGTGATCACATGATTAGTTTAAGTATAGGGCTTCAACAAATCCAATTTACTAAAAATAAAATGAATTGATGGCCTCATCCAGTATAATTTCTCTCTACCAAGCCCATTTTTCTTAAATCGGAAAATAGGTAGGGTCACTAGGCTTCGTTATTGACCAATCCCAAGCTGAGCTTCAACACGTTAAGCTTTAACGGAACTACCTACGAGGGAAGTGGATGTTAATATATATTACCACTCAAGCGATGTTATCTGAGCCACCACAAGAGTCTATTACCATCGCATACCTTACCCTTAGGTCTTATGTGGGTGTTATAAGGGGATATGTAACAATACCCTAGAACTATGAATATGTGCATAGAATAACTAATATGCATTTATATTATTATTGTTACTTTGTAAATGGATTTTAATGAAAAGGTAGTATTTTTAGTAAATATTCAATTAAGAAATTTATTTTAATGAATTAATGTATTTTTTAATTAAATAATTTTAAATAAAATAATACTACTAAATTACATTATATTACATACAAATGATCATATAATTCTTTATGAATACAATGGTAATTTTTAATAATGTTTGAAAGCTGTTTTGGTCAAAACACATGATTTTTTATAAATGTCGGTGTTTATTTTAAAAGAAAAAACTCACATATTTAAAAAATCATATAAATAAAATTAATGTCATTTTTTTTGGATTTGGGATGTTGAAATTATCTAATGGTGAATTTTTCATAATTTTCTGAGACAGTCGAATTTTTGGGTAAATATTAAATACCATTTAAATCTATAATGTTTTTTATGACATTATAATGAAAAAATAGTCATATAATGAAATACTATAAAATGGGTTTTCAGAAAATATATTCTTTACCTTTTAAATAATGCAATTTTAGATTTGTTTTGTTAATTTTATTGTGCCTTAGTGGACCCTTCAACACTTATAAAATAATTTTACATTTTAAAATGCTTTCCTTGAGAGTGTGACTCTCCTCCACATAAGAAAGACTAATATTTTAATAATTTTTTCCATTGGCCTTATAAAATATTTTATTCCACTCTTGTTTGAAAAAAATCCATGGCCAAAAACCATGGGATGGTATGTGGTTTTGATTAGTTTAAGGGGTAGTTTCCTAAACCAAAATAATAAATAATTCCCTCTCATTTCCAATATAAAACCACTAAATATAACATTAATCTTTACTAAAATCATTTGGAGCTTGACCAAACCCTAACCTCCTCTCTCTATAATCCTCCCATGGATCCCCAATCTCCCAAGAAGCATCTTTCAAGCCTCTCCCAAACCTTTGGAATCACACTTCTAAGTAAGGGATCCTCAATATCCTTCCATCCTTATTTATGTCCAAGTTTCCTTATATTGTTATGCACTTTTATTTTCAATTAAAAATGTTGGTGTATGATTTTGAACCTCCCCTTTACTTTCCTCCTTATGTTTGAATGATGAGATACCCCTTTATCTCTAATTAATCCCTCCCATGTACACTTTTTACCGTGCTAAAATTTCATAAGGGATTTCTCTTTCCTCATTTACATTCAAGAAATTAATTTATATTATGTATCTAAATTCCATTAAATATATTGGGATATTATGTTTCATTACCCCCTTACTATCCATTTAATGTATAAATGATCAGATACCCCATTCTCTCTCATCAACCTATTTTATGATTTCTATTTGATGTTATTATGCGGCCAAAGTTACACAAAAAATTCCATGAAAAAATCATCATGTAAATGAATACCATAACCAGTTCTATATCAGGGGTATTAACAATTATGAAAATTTACTTGATTATTAAAGACATACATTTATGTATTCCATATATCTTATTCTTTGAATAAATTATTACGTTTAATGAATCCATGTTGTATGATATATGTGGAATACTTATTCATGAAATGAAATGATTAAGAAGGGTGCTCCTTGAGAGTGCTCAAATGCATTGGGTAAAGAATATTGTCATGATAATCCATTTTGAACGAGGGTTTACTCATGAAACATCAAGTACAATGAGGTTTTACTAATGATAATTCAAGTGTATTTAGGGTTTACTCTTGCTCCATGTGCAATGAGCCTTGGATCATGCTAATACCATGTTAAATGTTGTTTCCACATTTTTAGGTTTTGATAGTCATGTTATATCATGCCTTTATGTTCATGTTTCTCTTATGATCCATTGATATTCCTATTGCCTATCATGTATTATATTCTTTGTTTAATTCCTTGCACTTGGATTTATAGCTCACCCCACACCTTATGTATGTCCTCAAGTTATCCCATGAAATTCTAAGTATGAAGGAGTGTTGTGGTCATGTAAAAGGAGTTTTAAATAAAGTTGAATTTTATGTTCAAAGTTGTTATGTAATGTTCTTAGTTTTATAAGACACTATACCTCTCGATCCTCTAAGTTTTCTTAAGTGCATGTTTATGTAAGAAATCATGTTTATGTGTGTAATAAAGAGCAAAGTTGTTATAGTTGGTATCAGAGGATATGTTTAGTTTTTTATTAGGATTATAAAACCCTAGTGAAAGCCTTAGGAATAAGACTAAGTATAATAAAAAAATCCCTAATTTTTTTTTGAGTATAGAGTAAGTGGTTTATCAATAAAATATGTTCCTATCTATATACGAACATTTTGATGCGGTTCTGTCATATATGTATCCAGGGTTAAAACCCCAAAACACCACTATTATCTAGACTCGAACGGGAACTGGTGCACAAAAAATGGGCCTTTCTTCACCCTTGGTTCAACACTCTTGGGGGATATTCTTTGGTAAATTAATAAGAATATTATGAACCATTATTAAGGGAATAAAAAAATACCTTAAGAATATATGTTTGGAAGTAGATCATGGATAAGATAAATTGAAGCCTATAAATTCATAAGTTAAGGAAATAAATGTAATTTATAAGATATACATTTTTTGTCTTTATATTCCCCTTTATTTTTTAACCCTAACATTCCTTTTATTTTAGCCAATGGCCAGTAATAGGAGGACTGTAGCTAACAACTGATTCAATGATCAATGTGATGACTGTTCTAATGAGATTCACAATCTGATGGGAGTGGGAATCACAATGTTTGTCATGATAATATCTCATTTAAAACTTGTTTTGAATATAAAAATGGTTCTAGAGGAACGTAACCCCCCCACAATTAATAAAAATCCACAATTGAGAGCTTCATGAGACAAATGCCTCCTACTTTTAGGGGTCATCTGATACCTCAATAATCAAACACTTTGTTAACTCCATTGAGAAGATATTCTCCATCCATCAATGTTCCAAACAAGAGAAGGTTCTTCGGGATGCTTATCGTATAGAGGGTGAATCTTATCAATAATGGACGTTGATAAAAAATATTAATCTTGAGGAATAGATTGAGGTGTTGGAATTAGAGGTTTTCTAAAAAATAAATTGATAAATATTTTCCTCGCACCCTCTGACTTAAGTTGGAAAGGGACTTCCATGCCCTCAAGAAAAAAGATGACGAATCCATCATAGGGTACAATTATACCTTCACATGGCTTACACAATATGCCTCCAACTTTGTCATTACCCTAAAATAAAAGTTTGATCACTTATTTGGTTGCCTAATACCTAGACTACATAAATCCCTAGAGATCTGTGACTTTCATAGCTATGAAGAAATTTCTTGATATGCCCTCAAAGTCAAAATGGAGATTGGAAAAACTTAAGGGTATCATGGGGATAAGAAGTATAATATGAACCTTAATTCTGGTTGTCTGATGGATAAATCTAATGGTGATAAGAAATTCCAGCACACCACTTGCCAAATGTGCAGAAAGAAGCACCCAAGAAATTGCCAGAAGGGGACAAGGAAATGCTTTAGGTGTGGAAGAGAATGACACCTGGCTATTAATTTTTGACAAGAAAAACCTGCTAATACTATAGAGGAGATAAATTATCCATTCAACCATCAACACAGTGTTCATTGTTTCAACAACAAAGAACCAGGGCACTTTGCAAACCAGTTCCATAAGACAAGTGTTTTTTGGGGGAAACCAACATCCTATAAGGCTTCGAAGGAGAGTTGTTGCCATCACTACCACCAAATTGAACCCTAAAAATGAAGTGGTGATAGGTACTATAGTTATTCATTCAAGAATAGTGAATGTACATTTTTATTCCGATTCAATGTATTTTTTAATATCCCAATATTTTTGTGAAATAATACCAACACCACTACAAATCATGGAATTAGAGATGTCAATAAGAATGGAAAATGGGGAAATCATTGCATCCCATGAATATAAATCCTCCCCTATCACATTTTTTGGATTGAACATCCCAGCGAACTGAATCATACTCCCTCTGGAGGAATTTTATGCAATTCATGGCAAGGATTGGATTTTCCTATATAAAGCCAACATAAATTTCTATGAGAGAAAAATCACTCTCTATATGGCGAATCGACCCCCCATTGGATACAAGTGCAAGGAGAAGGATGAATATTTTTTAGCACCATCATCTCAAGAGTGGATATTACTACCCCATGAGCATGAATATCTTGCTCAGATGACTGCGTCTAAGTAAAAAACCATCCAAGAATACATTCCTTTTGTGAGGGATTTTTCTGAAGTGTTTCTTGAGGAATTTCCTGGTCTTCCTTCTTTAAGAGTTGTTTAATTCTAGATTGATCTTATACCAGGGGAATTTCCAAAATCAAATAATCCATTTATAATGGTTATTGTGGAGCCTGAGGAGCTAATAAAATGACTATAATAGAATCTAGATAAAGGGTTTATATGCCCATTTACTTCACTATGTGGTGCTTGAGTCCTCTTTATCAAGAAGTAGGATGGGTCAACGCACATTTGCTTTGATTATCGTGAGCTCAAAAAATCACGATAATGAACAAGTATCCTCTACCATGAATTGATGACTTGTTCAATCAGCTATGTGGAGCACAATACTTTTCTATTGTAGATCTGCGGTCAGGATATAACCAGGTAATGGTGAAGAAGAAGGATATCCCAAGACTGCCTTTTGTACAATGTATGGGTAGTATTAATTCATAGTAATTCCTTTTAGACTTAATAATGCTCAATAAATCATCACTAACATGATGAATTGATTATTTAGATATTACCTCGAAAAATTTGTTGTAGTATTTATAGACGATATTCTAATATACACCAAAACCAAGAAGGATCATGAGAAACATCTAAGCACTATACTAGAGACCTTGCGAAAAAGAATCTCTATAAAAAGCTAAGAAAGTGTGATTTATGGTTGAAGGAAGTATCATTATTGGGTCATATCATCATAAGAAATGGGATATTTGTAGATCCCTCCATGAAAAATGAAATTGAGGGATGGTCGAGGCCAACATCAGTGATATATATTCGTATCTTTATAGGGTTACATGGATATTATCACCAATTTGTGATAAATTTATCACGATTGTCAAACCCTATTACAAAGGTAAATCAGAAGGGAGTCATGTTTTAATTGATTGATGAATGCAAAGGGAGATTCAAAGATTCTAAAGGAGGCTTATCACTGTGCTCGTGCTCACACTACCCAGAAGTAGAAAATTTTTTATTGTTTTTATTAAGTCTTTGAAAAAGGTCATGGGATTTGTGTTGATGAAAAATGAAAATTTCATTTCCAATGCTTCAAGGAAATTGAATTTTATTAAGAAGAACTATCCAACACATGATCTAGAGTTACCTATAGTAATCTTATATTTTAAAATTTGGGGACATTACCACTTAGGGGAGAAATGTGAAATATATATTGATCACAAAAGCCTCAAGTATATATTCACCCAGAAAGAGTTGAATATGTGCCAATGAAGATGGTTATAGCTGGTCAAAGACTATGACTACTCAATCTATTAAAACCTTGATAAAGCGAACATGGTGCCAGATGCTCTGAGTATAAATGACCTAGTGATTCTATCATTGATAAGAATTGAAAAGATCAAATCTTATTAGATTTGGTGAATATGGACATGGGAATCATAAATAAGGGAACATCCTCAATCCATTCAAAAATTATTTCCCAACCATCTCTTTTAGAAAGGATAATGGATGCTCTAAAGGATGATGTGGGAATTCAGAAGAAAGTGGAAACTATCCAAAAAGGGAAATTCTCAAGGTTCAATGTTAATGAAGAAAGAATTAGGATATTTGGGACAATACTATGTGTTACATCATATCTGAAGTTAAAGAATGTACTTTTGGATGATGCACATAGTTCAAATTTATCCATTCACCCAGTAAACATAGAGATGTATCGACATATCAAAGAGAATTATTTGTGGGAAAACATGAATAAAGAGATCGATGAGTATACATCAAAGTTCCCAATATGTCAGAAAGTGAAGGTTGAGAGGAAAAATTATAAGGGGATGATGCAACCATTACCCATACCAACATGTAAATGGGAGAACATCACCATAGAATTTGTCACCAAAAATCCAAAGACATCCAAAGGAAACAATACAATATTGGTTATGGTGCATCGTCTTAAAAATAATACACACTTCATAACAGTTTTATAGGATTTCTCATTTGATATACTTGCAGGGATATACATCAAAAAAATGGTATGGATTCATGGAGTACCACTATCGATTGTATCTGATAGAGATCCAAGATTCACCTCTATGTTATGGAAGATTCTCCAACAAAATCTGAATATTGAGCTGAACTTCAGTATGTATTATCATCCTCAAACATATAGTCAATCTGAGTGGACTATCCAAACACTTTAGGACATGTTGAGAGCAAGCTCAATAGACATCAAAGGAGTATGGGATCAACATCTTCCTCTGGTTGAGTTTTCTTACAATAACAACTTCCACTCAAGAATCCAAATGGCTCCTTATAAATCCCTTTATGGGAAGAGGGGTAGAACTCCAAAATTTTGGGATGAAGTTGGGGAGAAAAAACTCTTAAGTCCAGAAATGGTCGAAGAAATGGTGGAGAAGATTAAGACCATCCAGCAGAACATTAAATCTTCCCGGATTCTACAAAAGAACTATGTTGGTAATAATCGACAAGACCTAGAGATTTCTGTTGGAGACAAGGTATTCCTAAAAATATCACCTTGGAAGAGATTTATGAGATTTGGGAAGAAGGGAAAGATTAGTCCAAGGTACATCAACCCTTTTGAGATCCTTGATCACATTGGAGCAGTGGTCTATAGACAATCACTCCCACCAAACCTATCTCAAGTACATGATGTATTTCATGTATCACTTTTGTGGAAGTACATACATGACCCATCACTTATACTCAATCCATAGGTGGTACCATTGTAGAATTCCATATCTTATGAAGATAGTCCATTGAAGATCATATATCATACGGAAAAAATTTCTACAAAATAAAGAGATGCCCCTCATCAAGGTGTTGTGGAAAACCCACATGTTTTAAGTGGAAACATGGGAATCGGAGGAAGTGATGAAGTAGAGTTACCCTCATTTAATTTAGTGTTGGAAAAGGAAATTTTATGGGTGAAATTTCTTAAGGGGGACGATTTTTAAGGCCCAAACATTTATTATTGAAAATTACACATGATCTAATTCACTGTATTATTATGTAAAATAGTTATATAAAACATATTCACATCCATTGTTTTATTTTTTTTGGATTTTAAAACACTATTAAGAATTTTTATCATTTCTAATATGGACATTGAACAATGATCACATGATTTTTCTAAATTTAGGGCTTTAACAAATCCAATTTACTCAAACAAAGGAAGCGATGTCCTCATCCAGTAGAATTGCTCCTTAAAAAGCCCATTTCTTCAGATCTCAGAATGGAGGTAGTGTTACTGGGCTTCGATCTTGAAAAAACACAAGAAGAGCTTCAACACGTGAAGCTTGAATGGAAATGCCTACGGGATAAGTGGAAGTTAATATTGATTACCACATGAGAGATGTTATCTGAGTTTCCCCAAGAGATTGTCACCATTGCACACCATACCCTTATGTCTTATCCAGGTGTTATAAATGGATGTGTAACAATACCCTAGAACCATGAATATGTGCATATAATAAAGAATATACATTCATTTTATTATTCTTACTTTTTAAATGATTTTTAAAGAAAAAATAGTATTTTTAGTTAATATTCAATTAGGAAATATATTTTGATAAATTAACAGATTTTTGAATTAAATAATATTTTAATAAAATAATATTACTAAATTTGTTTTTAGTAAATATATATGATCGTATAATTATTTATGAATACAATGGTAATTTTATATAATGTTTGAAATCTATTTTCGTCAAAACCCACACATTTTCGATAAATGTATGTTTTTATTTTAAAAGTAAAAAATTCACATATTTATAAAATTATTTAGATAAAATTAAAATCATTTTTTGATTCAAGATGTTGAAAATATCTAACGGTGGATTTTCCTTAATTTTCGGTGACTGTCAAATGTTTGGTAAAAAATTAAATACTATTTAAATATATAATGTCTTTTATGGCATCATAATGACCCAATAGTGATGTAATTAAGTACTATAAAAGTTTTGTTCGGACAATATATATTTTAACATTAAAATAATATAATTTTAGATTTTTTTTATTAATTTTATGGTGCCTCAGTGGACCCTCCAAGACTCATAAAATATTTTAAAATTTTAAAATGATTTCTTAAGAGTGTGACACACCTCCACATAAGCAAGCCTAATATTTTAATAATTTATTACATTAAACTTATAAAATAATTTTTTCCACTCCCATTTAGAAGAAACCACGGGAAAAAACATTGTATGGTTTGTGTTTTTTATTAGTTTAATGTGTAGTGTGGAAAACCTAAATAATAAAGAATTTACTCTCCTTTCCTATATAAACACACTCAATCTCTCATTCCTCTTCACTCAAACCATTTGGATATCGACCAACTCCTACCCAACTCTCTCAATAATCCTCCAATGGCTCCCCAATCTCCCCAGAATCATCTCTCAAGCCTCTCCCAAACCTTCGGGTTCACACTACCAAGTAAGGGATCCTCACATTCCTTACTTTCTTATTTATATCAATGTTTCCTTATATTGTAATGACCTTTTATATTAAATTAAAAATGTTTAGGTATGATTTAGAACCTCCCATATACTTTCCTCACTATGTTGGAATAATGAAATAACCCTTTATCAATCATTAATTCCTCCCATGTACACCTGTTACCATGCCAAAATTTTGTAAGGGATTTCTCTTTCCTCATTTACTTTCAAGCAATTATTTTATATTATGAATCTAAATTCCATTAAATATGTTGGGGTATTATGTTATGTTACCCCCTTACTTTCCATTTCATGTATAAATGATGAGATGAAACTTTCTCTCTCATCAATCTATTTTATTATTTCTATTTGATGTCGTTATGCAGCTGAAGTTAAACCAAATTTTCCATGCCAAAATCACTGTGTAAGTTAATACCATACCCATTTCTCTATAAAGGGTATTCAACTTTATGAACATGTACTTGTTGATTGAGTAACCACATTTATGTATTACAAATCTTTTATTCTTGTAATAAGTTATGATGTTAATTGAATCCACATGGCATGATCTATGTGGAACACTTATTCATGAAATGAAATTTTTAAGAAGGGTACACCTGGATAATGATCCAATGAATTGGGTAGATAATTATATCATGATATGTCATGTAAAATTAGGGTTTACTCATTATAATTCAAGTTAAATGAGTCATTAATCATGTTAATTCAAGTGAAATGAGGGTTTACTCATGCTCTATGTGTAATGAGTCTTGGCTCATGCAAATATCATGTTAAATGTTGTTTCCACATCTCCAAATAATTATAATAGTACTATATCATGCCTTTATGTTCGTGTATTTCTTATGCTCCATTGATATTCCTATTGCCTAACATGTATTGTATTATTCATTTTATGCCTTTTTTACTCCCTTACTGGGCTTTATTTCTCACCCCTATTCTTAGGTATGTACCCAAGTTATCCCATGCAATTCTAAGTGTGAAGTAATGTTGTGGCCATGTAAAAATATTTGTCAATAAATATGTTGTATTTTATGTTCTAAGTTGTTATGTAATGTTCCTAATTTCTCAATACATTAGACATCTCAATCCTTGTAGATGTATTAAGTGCAAGATGATGTAATAAATCATGTTTAAGTGTTTAATAAATATTAGAGTTGTTATACAATACATGCCTCAACCAAAGTATAACCAAATAAGGAAAAATAATAACCAAAAAAGAACTTGAAACATCTCTAGAACATGGTAGAGATTTTATAATCTACCCACCTTATAATATCTCATCCTCATGTTTTATTACCAATCCTCTCTAGCATTAAAATGTAAAAATATTAGGCCACTAAGCCAACATATCTTCTTCTCTCTCCCATGTTTCCTCCTGAACATGCCCATGTTTCCATAATACACGAACTATCAGCGTGGTCTTTCCCTACAACACTTTCTCACTCTCATCTAGCACATGTATCATATGATCATCAAAGGACACATTGTTCTCAATATCAATACCATCTACATCAATCACTTGAGAAGGGTTGGGTGATACTACTAAAGTTATGACACATGAAAAATTTCATTCGTAGCGCTAAACCATTGTTGAAGTCCAATAGATACACCATAGAATAGATTCTATCTACAACCTCAAATGGACCAACAAACCTAGGCATCAACAAGACCTTCCTCTGGATCCTATAGTGAGCCTATCTAGGAAAAACCTAAAGGAACACATGATCAACCACTGTAAACTCAAGGGGTTTATGAAGTCTATTAGAATACACCTTCTATCTAATTTGAGTTGTAGACATGTTTTTCTAAATCAGATGAACCTTATCTGATGTTTACTTCATGAGGCTCCATCCAAACAACTTTGAATCTCCTAACACCATCCAATATAAATGTTATCTTCATGTCCTACCTTATAGAGCCTAATATGGTTCCATCAGTATAGTTTCCTAATATCTATTTTAATAGGATAAATCCCCCAATTCTCGGTGATTCTTCTAAAAACCACTAATGATTTGGACACATACAAAAAGAATATCCTCAAGAACTAGTATAATACATTCTATCTTCCCATATATATGTGGGTGGAATGTACTACCCAGTAAAACATGTGTACCATGTTCCTTCTGCCAGACCTTCTAGAAGTGAAAAGTAAAACAAGAAAATATACTCTATTGTACCTATGGAAGATGGATTATCTCCCAAATATAAAAATATTGTTTTTTAAAGGTAGGAGGGAATCTGCTCCTTTTTTATTATTAAATAAAGTAGAAACCATATCTTTTTTCTAAAGAGAGGTGATAGAACCTATTACAAGGTCAATAGAGACCCGAGAATTAAAAACTAACTAAATTTGACCATCAAGATGGCCCCTATGTAGTTCAACACACACAACACACCGACAAGTCAAAGCCCATCACAACCCCCTACTGAGAGTCCCAAACATACAAATATCACAATTGGGCCACTAAGAAAATCTCCCATTTAGGCAAGAAATGACATACTTTTTTCATTCATTCCACAACCACCAAAATAGAGTCATTCTTACAAGGTGTACTTAGGAGACCCACCACAAAGTCCATAGTAAAGTCCTCCCAATTCCATTATAGAATATGAAGAAAATGTAAAAAACTACCAGGAAATTGATTTTCAACATCCACCTGTTGACATGTGTAGTATCTTGTCACAAAACCTACAATATTCTTTTTCATGTCCAACTATCAACATTTCTTGTATTAGAAAGAAAACATTTTGGTCAAAACCATATGTAATTCCTACTTCAAGGAATGAAACTCACATATCATATACTCTCACATAATCACATGAACAACTACATAGACCCGGACATAGATGATCTAATCCCCAACTATAGTCCAATCATATGGTGACTTCCCTCCTTCAAGGTTTTCCCTTAAGGAAAAATACTCTAGATCTGCATAGCACCTTTTTCTAATCTAACTCAAAAGAGTATAATCCACTAAAATGATATGAGAGTTATCTGCTCTAATCCTTAAAAAACCATAACATGCATGTCATCCATAAAATTTATCATCTTCCACTAAAAACAAGAATCATTAACTACTTGAATATGAGTTTTCTTACTTAAAGTGTCAACAACATTGTTTCCATTCTCAGGCATATATATTATCTCAATGTAAAACAATTTCATTTACTCAACTCATCTCTTCAACTAGAGATTCAAATATCAATAGGAAAAGATGAACCATAATCTCTTATTATCAGTGTACCCAATGAACTTTCCGCCCAATGGATAATTATTCCAAAACATCAAATCATAAACCACTTCAACCAACTCAAGGACATTCATATGGAAATTTTATTCATGTGGCTTCAACTACCATGACCCGTACACCACAACTTGGTCTCCCTATATCAAAACTTCTCCAAGACCGATCCTAGAAAAATCATAAAACACTATTTACTCCTCTCTTGATTCAGGAAGGATCAAAATTGGTTTTATTTTAAACCACTTCTTAAATTTTTTAAATAAATTATCACATGGTATAGACCACTAAAAATTTATTACCTTATTTATAAATCTCCAAAGAGGTGAAACCAGTCAGAAAAATTCATGGATGAACCAATGATAGTTAACCGCCGATCCCAACAAATTACAGATATTAAAAATATTCATAGGTTGCTCTTAAGAAACCAATGCTTGAACCGTCTCTTGATCCATTGACACACGTTCCTATGAGATGATATAACCCAAGAAATGTACCAGATCAATCCATAACTGAAAGTTAGATAGCTTGGTGTATAGATGATTCTCTCTCTACAAACTCAAGATGATGTTAAGATGTTGGGCATGATCATCATTAGACTTGGAGTATACCAAGATGTCATCCACAAACACAACACTACCACAAAACTCGGCAAGGCAGGCACCTGCCTTTATCAGTGCTAACAGAAACGCACTAATAAAGGGGTAATACTTTATCGGCACTTTAAATATCCCTTTATCCATGCTATTCTTAGCACTGATAAAGGTTACATTTATCAGCACTTTTCTTAGTGCTGATAATGTTTATTGTATAAATTAAATAAAAAACACATTTTATAACTAAATAAATAATTATATATATAATTAAATAATTATAAGATTAATAATAAATATATTTATTAGATTTATAAGAATTATTAGATTTATTAATTCATTATATTTGTTAGGTTTATTAATTAATTATATTTAATATATATATTTATTATATTTGTTTATATTTAATGTATTTGTTTTATTTATAAATATATTATACTTTTTAATATATATGAATAATTAAAATTATTGAATATATATCTGTTTTCCAATGAATTGGGCTTAATGAATATATCATGTGTATATGTTATGCGATCATATATGTCCATGAATAATGTTCATTTATAGATTATAATTACATATCATGTTGTTGTATTATTGATTTATAATCCATTATGTTACCCATATAATATATATGTTCTAAAAAATGTACACTTATAATTAAAGTTACATTATATTTAAAAAATAAATATATATATTATTATATATTTTCAATGATATATATATAAATATAGCTTTCAAATAATTTTATAAGTATAAATAAAGATATATTTATTTAGAGTTATAATTATTAATAAATAAATATATATTTATCATAAATTTCATTTTAAATAAATATATAATAATATAAAAATATTATTAAATTTATACATTTATCAGCGCTTTTATTAGCGCTAATAAAGTATGGATTTATCAGCACTACAAAAGCGCTGAAAAAGTGTGTCTTTATCAGTGCTAAAATGAAAAGTGCTGATAAAGGCACCCTTAATCAGTGCTAAAAAAGCGCTGATGAAGTCATACCATTATTAGCACTAAAAAAGTGATGATAAAGGGGGTCTTTATCAGAACTCTTTATTTTAGAGCTAATAAAGACCCCCTTTATCGGGGCTTTTTACTAGAACTGATAAAGGTCCATGCAGGATTTACAAGGGCCACCGGGTCCTTCTCCTCCTCCCCCCACCCTGTCAAGCTTTCGCGGATGCCCTAACCTGCGCCTCCGCCGCTGCCTCTTCTCCACCGCCGCCACCTTCGCCTTATCCTCTGTCATGGACGCCACCTCATTCTCCTCATCCGGTGTCTACTTCTCCTCCTCCTCCCCTTATCACGGCTCCTCCTCCTCCTCCACCACCATGGATCCTCCTCCTCCTCCTCCTCTGCCACTGATCATCCTCCCCCTCCTCCTCCACCACGACCTCCTCATCATCCTCCTCCTCCTCTGCCTCCTCCTCCTCCTCCTCCTCCGCCTACTCTGCTTCCTCCGCTGCCTCAGCTACCTCCACTACCTCCATTGCCTCCGAGCTTCCTCTACTGCCTCAACTACCTCCGCGCTGCCACCGTTGCCTCCACCGTCGATGCCTCCTCCTCCTCCAACGGGTCCTCCTCCTTAAGGTGAGTAAAATTGAATTTTCATGAATTAATTATGTTTTCATTTATTGTCAATATTGATATTAATTATGATTTGGCGTGATTCTTGTGTGTGATTCTTGTGTGTGTGACACATGTATATGTGGTTGGTTACTTGTTTGATCTTGATTTGCTCTCCCCACTATTTCCATGTGATAGAAACCTGCCTAGAGAGAGTATTTTTTTGTTAAAGGTTGTCACACTAGATTAGGATTTCACTCCATCTAGTGGCCCTTAGTATGGATCTTTTTCAGATTTTGGATACTACCCCATAGTTAGGCCAGGTAGGGTTTGAACTGTCCGTGTTGGTGAATACATGTAATCAGGTGAGGCATGCCAATGGGATGATACATATGTTTAGTATGTTCTATATTTTATACTATATTGTTCACTATTCTACTTGGGTTAAAAAAATGAACCTTAATAGGGTTTGTACCAATTACTGCACACTACCCACTCTCTCTTGGTTGGGTCATATACCAATTTAAATATCACATCCTTTCTTATAACATAAGAGTTCCACCAACCTCTCACATTGGGTGTGATTCACATATCCTCTAATTCCACAACATAGTAGCTGCTCCCCTCTCAATTACGGTGGGTCTCACCATCACATCACCTAAAAAAATTTTAGGAGGGAATCTATATATACAACCTCTCACAAAACTACTCCAAACCAATACTAACTAATCCCCATTTCTATATCTCACATCATATTATCATACAAAAAAATGATCTAAGGAGGGAATCACAATATCCAACCTCTATCACAAGTCAAAATTCACCATCAATAGGTGGATCCCATGGAAGTCACACACCAATCCCCTTTGATCAATGCCTTATCCTTCAAAGTAGGGTCGTACCAATACCTTATCACTTAAATAAAGGCCATCCATCTTGTCTCGTGCCACAAAACATATAAATAGTAATCTAAGGCGGGTATCTAAATAGCCAACCTCTCATACAAGATAAACCACATCATCAATAGGTGGGCCCCATGGATGATCATACTTCAACTAGGTGAAAGTCATATGAAGTACCAAACTCTTAGTCGATCTTACCATAAATGATAAAAGTCACCATCCATTTAGCCTTGCATAATAATCTCCTTAATACCATCTTGGTTATACATGAAAATTATTCCCAACCTATCAACATTCTAATTCCCACATTATAACTCATTAAAACTAAATAATGATAGTCCTAAGAAACTCACACTAAGAGTCTTGGATACCCTATGCTAAGTCATCCAGACTATTACCATGACCCTCACTTAGGTACCATATCATATCTCCCCTTGGAGATCTCTTGATCCAATTATAAGGAGAAAATCCTATATGTCACACTTCACCAATCCCTACGTGGAATATCCTACTCATCACACACATCATGACTCTTATATATCCTTAAGAGGGTGTTCCCCATCATATGTGAGATATAAAACTACATTATCCATCTTCTATAGGCCTAAGACTCTAATACCTACTAAAATAGCCTTAGAAAACCTAACTAGCCTATACAAATCTCATACCAATCCTAATCCTCTCATAAACACAACTAGAAACCTCACCTCAATGGAGACATAATATCTGGATGATCACAAAATCACAAACATTCAATAGAACCCCCACTCTATCTCTTGGTGGATCAAAAGCACCCTATTTATTTACCTAGGTTGCTCTTGATTTCTATCCCTTTCACTGGAACACATATACTCGTGAATGAATGCAAAATCATGCATAAATTGGAACATGGTTTTGTATTATAGGGTCCACCTACCTCAAAAAAATTGAGTAACCCCCTCACCTAGATCAAACCATCCTCAACCAAGACTATACATGCCTTATCTAATCTTGTACTAATGATTGAGACCCAATCTCAAGGAACAATTCCCAAATAATTAATTATAGAAACATATAATTAATTATTCACCATAAAATAATTAGGAGTAATATTTTATAAACTCACCTGGAAACACAAAACCAACTAAACCACACAAAACTTGGTGCGTTCAATCATACGAGGATAACCTCTAGCCAATATAAACAAAATCTACATCATCTGAATTGATTTGAAGATGATATAGTGAAATCATCACACAAATCCTAGTTAAATCATCCCAAATCATAGGGAAATAAAGAATAATAGTAATGGAGGAAGTATGAGGGAAGAACTCACTAACACACAAAAAAAACTCCAAAGAACCACCCCTCATCATGGGGGTCAAAGAGAAAAAGAGAATCGATGAATCCCAAGAACCACCCAAGATTTGCTATTAATGAGCACGCCCCAACCATTTTTGTAGTGTCTAGTTTTTTATCTAAATTTTACTCATATTACTTCTCACCTAACCTATATACATATCCTTTGGATTTCAAATAGTATGAATATAAATAATGAATGGATGAATTCCAATCAGTTGACAAAATAGTTTTAAGAAGGCATGAAAGATTTTATCAAGTTTGAAAAAAAGCATGATTATGACCCTTCTCAAATACATTGTTCATGTTTAAGCTGTTTTTATTCAAAAAAAATTAGTCCAGAGGAGTTGGAAGAACACTTGATCTGTCATGAAATAGATCAGAGATATACATGATGGAATAAACATGGGTAAACAACGAATGCAGGTAGTGGCTGGGATAACACTGCGTTTTATGGATCATGTAATATGATTACAAGAATGAACAATGAAGAAGACCATATGGAGGATGTGATTACATATGTGAATTATGATGAAGATTGTATTGAGGAAATGAAAAGGACCGTCGAAGATGAACTTTGTGATTACCCAAAATTGTTTGAGAAGTTAAAAAGTTGTGAAAAGACGCCATTGTATGCCGGTTATACTAAATATATAGCACTGTTAGCCATACTAAAGCTATATAATTTTAAAGAAGACAATGGGTGGAGTGATGCCAATTTTACGGAACTACTTACTCTCCTAAATGACATGCTCCTAGAAGATAATGAGCTTCCAAGCCGAACATACTATGCCAAATGAATGCTACGCTCGATGGGTTTGATCTCTGAAAGAATACACGCCTTCCTGAATGACTGTATACTGTTTCACAAAGACCACAAATTAATTAAAGAATGCCCAATGTGTGGTGTTTCATGATACACGAAAGATGAATCTAGTCCTACTAATTTTGTATGGTAATTTCCAATCATTCCTATGTTTAGGCGCCTATATGGAAGTGAGGAGACTGTAGGAAAATTGACATGGCATGCAGATACAAGAATTAAAGATGGGATACTACATCACCCGACAAACTCTCCTCAATGGAAGAGAATTGATCATGAGAATCCTAAATTTGGAAATGAGTCGAGAAACCTTCTTCTTGCGTTATCTATAGATGGAGTGAATCCTTTTGGTTTTCAAAGAAACATTCAAAGTACATGGCCAGTTATGTTGGTAAATTATAACTTACCACCATGATTATGCATGAAACGAAATTACATCATGTTATCTATGCTTATATCCAGAAAAAACAACCGGATAATGATATTTATGTTTATTTAGATCCATTGAATGAATATTTGATATTATTGTGGGATTCAGGTGTTACATTGTATGATTCTTACAAAAAGGAAGATTTCACATTGAGAGCCATGTTGTACGGGACAATAAATGACTTCTCTGGTTATGGAAATTTGTTAGGATATAGAATTAAAGGAACTTAAGGGTGTCCCGTTTGCGAACAAGGTACACAATCAATTAGGTTGAAACATTCATCGAAAACTATGTTTCTAAGATATTAAAGATTTATACCCTGAAGAAATAAGTACAGATCTTGGACGACATCATTCGATAGAATTTCAAATGAACATACAACACCGTCTCCACTAACATGCGATCAATTGTTTGAGAAATTTAAAAACATGGACACTACTTTTGGTAAATCGGCTTCAAAAAACCTTACGAAAATCTGTCGGAAAAAGAGATCAGTGTTTTTTGGAATTACAATACTGGAATTGTCTGTATGTCAGACATTTTTTTTGATGTTATGCATGTAGAAAAAAATGTATTTGATAGCGACATCGACACGCTGATAAATACACCTGGAAAAACAAAAGATGGAATTAAGGATATGTTGGACATGGTTGAGATGGGAATACGAGAAGAATTGGCACCAGTAAAGGGTGAAAAATGAACATTTCTTCCTCCTGCTGCTTACACTCTTCCCAGGAAAGAGAGATATCAGTTTTTCAACTTCTTGAATGATGTAAAGGTTCCAGAGGGGTATTCTTCAAATATCAGGAACCTCGTTTCAATGAGAGACTTGAAGTTAAAAGTTCTGAAATCACATGAATTCCATGTTTTGATGTAAGATCTCATTACTATTGCTTTACGTTGAAGTGTTTACCAAGAATGTCTTCCATACATTAACGAAACTGTGTTTCTTCTTCAAAGCTATATGCAGCGAAGTTATAGACCCGATGAAATTGGCAACTATGGAAAGAGAAATTGTCATATTATGTAAATTAGAAATGTTCTTCATGCCTTAATTTTTTTGATATAATGATTCATTTGATGGTACACTTGGTGAGAGATATTCAACTATGTGGTTCTGTACATTACAGATGGATGTACCCCATTGAACAGTATATGAAGATTTTGAAAGGGTCTGTCAAAAATCGAAGTCGGAGAGAGGGTTATATTGCAGAATGATATATTATTGAGGAATACATTGAATTATATACCGAATACCTGTCTGGTGTGGAAAGCATTGGACTTCCAAAATATCATCACACTGGGCGGTTTGAGGGTGAAGGAATTTCTGGAAGACAGGTTGTCACAATCAATATTACAGATTGGTAGCAGTCCCACCTTTATGTTCTGCATAATAGTTTCGACGTTGACCCATATGTTGAAACCCACAATGAAATTCTTAGGGATTTAAATCCATCTAGGGCTGAAAAATGGATATCAGATACACATGATCAACATTTTATAGGATGGTTTTGGGACCATATTTTTAAGAAGTCAGATGAAAATCTAGAGTCAATTTCAAAATGCCTTCAATGGCTAGCCGGAGAACCAAGTGTGTATGTATTATCTTAAAATGATTATATAGTTAATGGTTATACATTTTATACTAACGAACATGATGAAGACAGTACCATGCAGAATAGTGGGGATACACTTATTGATGAAGCGATGCATGTTTCTGGTGCTAAGGAAAAAAATCCAATTTATGCAAATATGTCATACTTTGGCATCATCAGACAACTATGGGAGTGGTATTATACAGAATTCCAAGTTCCAATTTTTCAATGCAAGTGGGTTGATTACAGGAGTGATGTTAAAATAGATGAATTGGGATTCATGAAATTTGATTTCAGTAAGTAAGGGGATAAAGACAAACCATTTATAATGGCATCACATGTAGTGCTAGTTTTTTATGTTCCAGATCCCGCAAACTGAAACTGGTAAATGTTTCTGTTATCAACCAAAAAAACTCAAGGGTCAGATGAAAATTCAATGGAGGATGACCCTTTCATTGGGACATCGAAATCATTTCATATTGGTCCCAATTTAGATGATGTTTTGTATGTCATAGGAGACCACAATGAAGGGATATGGATAGTCGATAGAGGGGTCAAATCCCTTCAGCCTTCAAAAAAAGAGAGTTCAATAATCAGGTTATTTTATTTATTGTAATATAGATTGTGTGACATTATGTTTTTATCTATTCACTGCTGCTTTTATGTGATCTAAATTAAATGTTAAACCACTTCTCTAGATAATGACTTCTGCACCTACTGATGCACCCAATCCCGAGACATAATAGGTTTCTCAACCTGTTGCACCTGGTCCCAATCCCGAGACACAAGAGGTATCTCAATCTGTTGCAGCTGGTCCCACTGTTGAGGTACAACAGGTTTATCAACCTATTGTTGTTGGTCCCACTTCTAAGGTACAACAGGTTTCTCAACCTATTGTTACTGGTCCCAATGCCGATGCTAGCGCTTCAGACGAACATAATAATGATGTAGAAACTGAGGAAATGGTAGACAATGAAACCCTGACAACACAAAAAAATAGGTGCGCCTTAGTTTGACAGTTTTAGTGAAAATACTTAAGGGAAAAGCAAAAGGCATCAAATATGAGGTGGGATGAAATAGGTGAGGCCAGCTCGTAAACCCCAACAAATCCATGTTTAGTAGCTACATTTGAATCGTCACTCAGAAATACATGCCGATTGATGTAGAGTCGTGGCACCATGTTGTCTTCGAGATGAGAACATTAATGTGGGAAGAGATTATGGTAACATTACAATATCATTTATTTAATTTATTAAAATAAAATAAAATAAAATAATGAAATATTGACTCACTCTTCATCATATCTTGCAAAGTACTTTTGTAGTAGATGTCTCGCACAAAGAATATGTATTAAGACTGGAAGGAAGGTTTCATAGAGGCTTTCACATAATTTTAACGAAATGTCATATGAAATATGCTGAAGGGAAAATAAAGCCGCACCCACCTCCTCTTTATGCACACTTGATATCCCAAGGAGCATGGGATGCGTTTTGCAACCGTCGTGCTGAGCAAACTTTTCAGGTACATTGTGTTTAGTAACACGTTGTTTAACGTTGCTTGTATTCATCACATTGATTGAAATTTTTTTATTTATGAAACAACAATTGAGGGATAAAAATAAAGAATGGGCATCAAAACCAGCGTACCTCTACCTTAAAGTAAGGATGGGGTACGCTTCAATTGAAAAACAATTGGTACGTATTTTAAGAGTATTGTAATACTTTTATGTGACATAGAACAAAACTATAACCATGTTTCTCTGTTTATATGCAGATTGATAAATCAAAATCCCATGCCACATCCATCCCACTCCATGTGCTATGGAAGGAGGCTCGTGTTAATAAAGAGGGGAAACTGGAAGTTGAAAACACACAAAAATTGTGGGAAACGTGTGTATGTATGACATAATATAAATTTGTTTTTCTTTAAATCTCTATTACCTAATGATTATTACTTATTTTCCCATATTTTATATTTGACATAGTCACAGGAATCAATAACACCCGCACCAGATGTGGACATACTTTCAACGGCCTTGAAACAGCCAGAAAAGTATGGCCGCGTCAGAGGTGCGGGTTTTGGGGTGAAACCCCGAACATATTTTCAGAAAAAAAAACAAGAGGATGAACACACTAAAGAAATGCCAATGATGAGAGATAGACTAGCTACCCTTGAAGAAAAATTCCAAAGTCAGGGAGAGTTTGTAGCAACTTTGATGGGGCAGAGGCAAAGAGAATAAACAACTCAAGAACAACCTGCGCGAGATGATCCTGCCCCACCCCCACCAGCTTTGAGGCGATCCATTCACCTCAAAAACATGACTTAACCGATTTAATAAATGTTCTAATATTTGATTCTATGAAATTTGAATCACATAGACATCAATACCTTTCTTGTAATGATATTCTACAGGGTGAAAATGATTGTGATTTATATCTTTCAACTACCACCCATCGCCTTGTAGCGAGGGCTACAGTGGTAAATATGTTTAATGACACGCTACACTCTAGACCACTTCCAACTGGTCATGTGAAAGTGTTTATTAATGTAGCTCATGAGCCGAGCACTGAGCTACCTGTTCCAAATGATGATGATGACATTCATACGGTGGAAAAAGCTGTTGGAACATTCGTTGCATAGCCATCGAATCTTGCAAAAAAACTTGTCGATCTGGAGGTATTCATTTCCAATTCATTTTTCAATAAGAACCTTTAAAATTTAATTAGAAAAGGGTTGAACTGATGAATGTTACTACATAAGGACAAAAGGAGGAGCTAAAATGAAAGAGTGACTCAAAAGGATCAACCAATAGATCAAAACAATCTACTGAGAGCACCTTCACCCCACCTGTTCTATATCCACATTTAATGTCATTGAAAGATCACGTGGATACGAAAATGAAAGGAAGCAATAATCGCACAATTGTTTGTGAAAAAGATTTGTACAGAGAGGAAACATTAGATTTCGTTAGTGCTGACATTGTAGCTGAAATCATCACATACGACTGGCTAGGAACCTCAGTTATAAATGTATACATGAGGTATGTTTTCATGATTTGATTTTACATAAGCTGATATACTATGATAATTATGGATAAATATATTTCATATTTTTCACAGGCGTATATATGAAAAAAAATTGAAGGTATTTTCCCGTGAATACAAATAATGACTCATTAGTCTTCACACCATGTCTACACACCAAAAAGAAATAGATTCTGATTTTCTGGCTAAATTAATTTCAAACCTACTCAGAATGTTTCAATGAAAAATTACGACTCATAGGATCTTTCTAATACCAACGTTGTAGGGGTAAAACTCTAAATTTTAATCATATAAATTACATTTTCATTTCTATAATTACTTATTCCTTTTTTTGTTTTTAAGAAGCATTGGATTCTCATTGCAATCAATTTGGATACTCCAAAGATTTATTTTTTTGGATTCACTGCATGGATATCCAACAAACCGACCACACATGATGGTGATTGTCAATTTTTAATACACTAGATCCAACATTTTAGAACTAAATATCTAGTTATATAATTTATATTATCTTTTAATGAGGATTCTGTTATGATAGGGCGGTGTATGAATATCGTCTTCAGGCTGGAATGAATCCATGGCCTTAATACAACAAGGCGCACGAGATCTACAAATGGAGAAGTATCAGGGTATATATAATTATGTTGCACTATCCAAATACATATCAAAACAGATTAATTATTTTTATCGATGTTTCTGCAGTGTCTAAAATAAAAAAACATAAAGGAATGTGGTTGTTATGTTTTTAAATTTATGAAAGAGGTAATATTTCATGAACAAACTATCATCCCTGAAGAGGTATTTTTGAAAATAATTACTAGTTCATTTAAATTAATTATTAATCCTTTTTGTATTTTTATTTTTTCAGTACTACTATGACTGTCGCAAAAAATCCTATTCAGAAGATGATATAGATGTGTTTATAAATGACTGGGAAGCGTACTTGATGGAAGAATGCAAACAAATAAGAAAATGAAGGTGGATTCCTATTACTTATGTTATCTTTATAAGATCATTGATATTTCCCTTATTTAAACTTATTGAGAATCTATGATCATCGTTTCTTATGTTTCATATCCTTAGATTATGAAGAATGGTATTAGAAATGATTTGGGTTTCTAGTAAAGAATAACTTAATGAGAGACTCTTATGAACTATTGACATACGAAAAACCGAGAAAACCCATTCGGATTGTTTTGATACTTTAGGAAAACGATCCATGAGACATTTGTGACGTCTACGAATCAACCACACCTCAATCTGATGCATGGTGTGAACTATATGGCTAAAAGAGTCTGATATCAGTTTCAAATTGTCAAAAACTTTAGAAAACAACACTACTGACATATGGAACACTAAGAAAATGCGTTCGGATTGTTTTGATAATTTTTTAAAATGATCAATGAGTATTTTTTTGATGTGTATGAATCAACCACACCTAAATCCGGTGCACATTGTGACCGATAAGTCTAAAAGTGTCTCATATCAGTTTGAAATTAACATAAACATTAGAAAACAACACAAGTGACATACAGAAAACTGAGAAAACACATTCGTATTGTTTTTATACTTTATTAAAACAATCCATGAGTCATTTGTGAAATGTAAAAATTGACCTCACCTCAATCCAACGCACGGTGTGACCGGTATGGCTAAAAGTGTCTGATATCAGTTTGAAATTGATATTAACTTTAGAAAACAACACAAGTGACATGCAACATACCAAGAAAACGAGTTAGGATTGTTTTTATACTTTAGTAAAATGATCCATGAGTCATTTGTGACATGTACGAATCAACCACACCTCAATTTGACACATGGTGTGACCGGTATGGCTAAAAGTGTCTGATATCAGTTTGAAATTGACATTAACTTTAGAAAACAACACAAGTGACATACAGAAAACTGAGAAAATGCATTCAGATTGTTTTGAAACTTTAGGAAAATGATACATGAGTCATTTGTGACGTGTAAGAATCAAACACACCTCAATCCGATGGACGGTGTGACCAGTATGGCTAAAAGTGTCTGATATCACTTTCAAATTGACATTAACTTTATAAAACAACACTACTGACATACATAATATAGAGGAAACATGTTCATATTGTTTTTATACTTTAGGAAAACGATCCATGAGTCATTTTTTGAGGTTTAAGAATCAACCACACCTCAATCTGACGCACGGTGTAACTGATATGGCTAAAAGTGTCTGATATCAGTTTCAATTTGACATAACCTTTAGAAAACAACACTACTGACATACAGAATACTGAAAATTGCATTTGGATTGTTTTGATACTTTAGGAAAACAATCCATGAGTCATTTGTGATGTGTACAAATCAACCGAACCTCAATTAAATGCATGGTGTGACTGGTATGGCTAAAAGTGTCTGATACCAGTTTGAAATTGACATAAACTTTAAAAAACAACACAAGTGACATACAGAAAACTGATAAAACACATTCAGATTGTTTTGATACTTTGTGACAATGATCCACGAGTCACTTGTGACATCTAGAAATTGACCACACCACAACGTGATGCACAGTGAGACCGATATGGCTAAAAGTGTCTGATATCAGTTTTAAATTGACATTAACTTTATAAACCAACACAAGGGACATACGGAAAACTGAGAAAACATATTCTGATTGTTTTTCTACATTAAGAAAAAAATCCATGAGTCATATTTGACGTGTACGAATCGACCACACCTCAATCTGATGCACGGTGTGACCGGTATGGCTAAAAGTTTCTGATATCAGTTTCAAATTGACATAAACTTTAGAAAACAACACTACTGACATATGGAATACAAAGGAAAAAAGTTAGGATTGTTTTGATACTTTAGGAAAATGATCCACAAGTCATTTCTGATGTGTACGAATCAACCACACCTCAGTCCGACGCATGGTGTGACCGATATGGCTAAACGTGTATTATATCAGTGTCAAATTAACATAAACTTTATAAAACAACACTACTAACATACAAAATACAAATAAAATGCATTCATATTGGTTTGATACTTTAGTAAAATAATCCATGAGTCATTTTGGACATGTACGAAAAAACCAAACCTTAATTTGATGCACGATGTGATTGGTATGGCTAAAAGTGTCTGATATCAGTTTGAAATTGACATAAACATTAGAAAAAAACACAAGTGACATACGGAAAACTACGAAAACACATTCAGATTGATCTGATACATCGGGACAACGATCCATGGGTCATTTTTGACATGTAAGAATTGACCGCACCTCAATCCGATGCACGGTGTGTCTGGTATGGATAAAAGTGTCTGATATCAGTTTTAATTTGACATTAACTTTAGAAAAAACACAAGTGACATACAGAAAACCGAGAAAACTTGTTTGTATTGTTTTGATACTTTAGGAAAAAGATCCATGAGTCATTTGTGATGTGTAATAATTGACCACTCCTCATTCCGTGTAACAGGTATGGCTAAAAGTGTCTGATATCAGTTTGAAATAGACATTAACTTTAGAAAACAACACAAGTGACATATGGAAAACCAAGAAAATGCATTCGGATTGTTTTGATACTATATGAAAACGATCCATGTGTCATTTTTGACATGTAATAATTGACCACACCTCAATCTAACACACGGTGAGAATGGTATGGCTAAAAGTGTCTGATATGAGTTTCAAATTGACATAAACTTTAGAAAACAACACTACTGACATACGGAATACCAAGTAAATGAGTTCATATGGTTTTGATACATTAGTACAATGATCCATGAGTCATTTGTGATGTGTAAAAATCAACCACACCTCAATCTGACGCACGGTGTGACCGGTATGGCAAAAAGTGTCTGATATCAGTTTGAAATTGACACTAACTTTAGAAAACAACAAAAGTGACCTATGGAAAACTGAGAAAACACATTTGGATTGTTTTTATACTTTAGGAAAACGATCCATGAGTCATTTTTGATGTGTATGAATCGACCACACCTCAATATGACACACTGTGTGACCCGTATGGATAAAAGTGTCTGATATCAGTTTCAAATTGACATTAACTTTAGAAAACAACACAAGTGACATACAAAAAACCAAGAAAACACATTCATATTGTTTTGATAAATTAGTAAAACAATCCATTAGTAATTTTTGACGTGCACAAATTGACCACACCACAATTCGACACATGGTGTGACCGGTATGGATAAATATGTCTGATATCAGTTTGAAATTGACATTAAGTTTAGAAAAAAACAGAAGTGATATATGTAAAACCAATAAAATGCATTCGTATTGTTTTGATACTTTAGGAAAACGATACATGAGTCATTTTTGATGTGTAAAAATCAACTACACCACAATCCGACACACGGTATGACCAGTATGGCTAAAAGTGTCTGATATCAGTTTCAAATTTACATAAACTTTAGGAAACAACAGTACTGACATAAGGAATACCGAGAAAACGCATTAATATTGTTTTGATACTTTAGTAAAACAATCCATGAGTCATTTTTGACGTGTAAGATTCAACCGCACCTCAATCCGATGCAGAGTGTGGCCGGTATGGCTAAAAGTGTCTGATATCAGTTTGAAATTGACATAAACATTATAAAACAACACAAGTGACATAATAAAAACTGATAAAACATGTTCATATTGTTTTGATACTTTAAAAAAAATATCCATGAGTCATTTTTGATGTGTATGAATCGACCACACCTTAATCAGATGCACAGTGTGACTAGTATGACTAAAACTGTCTGGAATCAGTTTCAAATTGACATAAACTTTAGAAAACAACACTACTGACATACGGAATACCGAGAAAACGAATTCGGATTGTTTTGATACTTTTTAACAATGATCCATGTGTCATTTTTTATGTGTACGAATCAACCACACCTCAATCCGGTACATGGTGTGACCGGTATGGCTAAAAGTGTCCGATATCAGTTTGAAATTGACATTAACTTTAGAAAACAAAAAAATTTACATAGGGAAAACCGAGAAAATGCATTCGGATTGTTTTGATAATTTAGTAAAATGACCCATGAATCATTTTTGAGGTGTACGTATTGAGTTCACATCAATACGATGCATGGTGTGACCGGTATGTTTAAAAGTTTTTGATATCAGTTTGAAATTGACATTAACTTTAGAAAACAACACAAGTGACATACGGAAAACCGAGCAAACACGTTCGGATTATTTTGATACATTAGGAAAACAATCCATGAGTCCGTTTTGATGTGTACAACTCAACCGTACATCAATCTGACGAATGGTGTGACCGGTATGGCTAATAGTGTCTGATATCAGTTTCAAATGGACATAATATTTAGAAAACAACACTACTAACATACAGAATACCGAGAAAATGCATTTGTATTGTTTTAATACTTTTTTAAAATGATGCATGATTCATTTATGACGTGTACGAATCAACCGCACCTCAATCCGACACACGGTGTGACTGGTATGGCTAAAAGTGTCTGATATCAGTTTGAAAGTGACATTAACTTTAGAAAACAACACAAGTGACTTAAGGAAAACCAAGAAAACGCATTCAGATTGTTTTGATACTTTAGGAAAATGATCCATGATTCATTTTTGACGTGTACAAATTGACTTAACCTCAATCCGATGTAGGGTATGACCAGTATGGCTAAAAGTATCTGATATCAGTTTCAAATTGACATTAACTTTAGAAAACAACAGAAGTGACATTCAGCAAACCGAGCAAACACGTTCGGATTGTTTTTATACTTTAAGAAAATGATCCATGAGTCATTTGTGATGGGTAAGAATCGACCGCACCTCAATCTGATGCATTGTGTGACCAGTAAATATTTTCATTAGATAAAGAATTAGTATTTATTAAATGAGATAAATCATCCAAAAACATATTGATTTTACATTATTCCCTTTCATTGTTATCAGAATGAAAACATTTGAGTTTATCATTTCCATTTTTTAGTTTCACATTTCCATATTAATGTATTCTTTCATATTAATGTTTTAATTTATTTCATTATTTTATTACTAACATAATATTTGTTTTCTTATATAGGTGAATTTTTTTCCTTGAGTTCGAATTCTTTGTTTGACAACAAATACCGTAGAAGGCAATTTTTGAGAGAGGATCACAGATATCAAAGGATGAAACATTAATGTTTGTAACTATTGTTGGATAATTTAAATTGTAACCAAGTAAAACATTGTTTGAAATGTATATAGCAGCATGTGTTTTTGTATTCATGATGTTAAGTAAATGTATATAGCATTGTTTGTCAAAATATTGTGTGTTACTTGTTGTCATTCTGTTCTTGGTTCATGTGTAGGTGATATTTTGTGCAGGTATGTAGGTGTTTAGGTGCTGGTTGTGCAGGTACAGGGGAAGGTGCCTTTATCAGTGCTTTTTTGAGCGCTGATAAAGGCCTCCTTTAACATCACTAAAAGAGCGCTGATAAAGGACCCCATTATTAGCGCTCAAGATAGTGCTGATAAAGGCCCCCTTTATTAGTGCAATAAAAGCACTGTTAATGTCAGTTTTTGGCACTAATAAAAGGCAAAGTTGTAGTAGTTAAACCACAAAATGATCCCAATATGGGTGGATGATTTGGTTCCTCAAGTCCATAAAATCAAATGGATCATTTTTTAACCTGCATGGATGTTGACGACCTTATATAGGCCATACCTTCATCTAAATTCAGTTAGAGGTTTGCCAGAATGTTATACTCTCAACTAATGATACCCTCATATCATTTTGATCTTTTAGAAAACAAAATATCCCATAAATATGTCAAATATATCATTGATACACATAATAGGATACTGGTTCTTCATATTCACCTAGTTCAGTTTCCAAAAATGAACACAAAAGCTAATGGTCCCATCATCATTCCTTGTAAACATGACTGGATAAGCCTAAGGTGATTTACTTGGATAGATAAAATCCTTATCCATTAACTCTTCTATTTAATAATTAAGATCCTGGAGATATGTTGGTAACATTCTATATAGTGGAATAGAAACAAGCTCATCCCTTAACATGAGCTCAATTGTAAATTCCATATCTATCTCAGGGGGAATCGCTGAGAATTCGACAAGAAATATATCCTACAACCTTCCCACTATGGGTAGAAATATGTCATGATTTACACCTTGATCATCCAGTAATAGGCTTCTATCCTAGACAGAGAGCTCCAACATTTTCTGATTAATTGGCCCTATATGGGCCGCTTGGATATCCCCCTCTAAACGAGGAACATAATTGTCTACCTCAAGAGATGTAAAATTCACTCTCCTATGGTAACAACATATGTGTGATTGCAATTCCACTAATCTGAAAATAAGAAAAATTAGTTCGATAACTAACATTCCAATGATGTAATGATCCTGTAGAAAATAAAACACCCAAACTTCAAGATAACACCCCTTTCATAAATAGATGTACCTCTACTGTACTTCCAAAGGTGTATTGAACATCATAACCCAACTCAAAAATACTACATCTAGGTTGAAACTATTCACAAGTTTTGTAGATATAATATAATGGGAGGCACCAACATCTAATAAGGTACTAGTAATCATATAATATATAAGAATATTTCCTATAATTGTCAATGGTACAACATTGTTATCCACTAGTGTAGGATGAAAAATATACAACTATCCTTCCCCTCTTCCCTATGATGAATTATGAGTCCCCTTAGCTGCACCACTCATCTGATTTGGGTTCTCTTTCATCTAAGAACGTTTTCCCCTACCTCTACTACCATGGCTAATAGAACTAGACCTACTATTTTAATACATATTAGAAAACCCCCTTTCCAAACTCTTATTCAATATACCAACCCCATCACTAACCATTTCTTGTGGGTTCCTGATGAACTAGTGTAGATGTCCCATCCTTCCACAAGCTCAACACTCGACTGGTGGATGGGGAAAATTTATACAAAAGTGGCCTAGCCTACTATATTGGTGGAAAATAAATCTTGTAACATCATGAGTTATTGATCATTCACCTTTTCCACGCTTCATTCCCCTACTTCGGTCAACATTATCATTGATACACTTCCTAATATCATAATACATACCTACTGATAATCCAACATAATTTCCTCTACTAGAAGCCTCATTCCTTTTCCCCTTTGATATGAGAGCCTGATCTATCACCTTAGTAGAATTTATTAACCAGAAGATGTTAAACTAGGCCATATTATCACATTTAATTCTATCATAGAAATTCCTTTGTGTAGGTGTCCCATACCCATCCAACACTATAGAAACAAGTTATAAGTCAATAGATAAACTAGTATAGTCCATCCCAGACATGCTTTGTTGTGTCAACTATATTAACTCATCTTCCATCTCATGTCTCAATGTCTCTCGATTAATGTTATCTTATAACTTCTCCAAAATGTCCTTCCATACCATACAATAAACTTTACCAATACTAACCTGAACATCCCACATGTGCTTCACTAATCCACATATCCAATAACCATCCAACATGGCCCTCTTCTTAGTATGTGTCTCTAAATAGTCATGTATAATTTGGATGGACTCTATCCAGAACTCATCTGACTCAGCTCCACCATCTTCATTGAAAGTTAGAGGGTGTTGTAACTAATACTCTTGTGTACATTCAGAAATAATCTTCACAATTTACTCTAGGGCTCTATTTATTAACAATATGAAGTAATAATATTTCTCATAGAATTTACCTCTAGTTACTTCACCTAACACTATCGGTGCCACATGTTTCACATCTAAAGGATCATTTCCATCAATATCCTTCTATCATCCTATCTAAAATCATTATCATAGAGGAATGTCTCTAAAATTTGAAACATAGATTATATGAAACATAACAAAGAATTAAAAATTTAAATAAGTGGTATTCACATAAATCCATTACACGTCATCCCACGTTTTCACTACACAGTCAAAACTGAGGTAGTATAACTACCCTTAACCAATCTATATCTATGTCATGGTTAAAAAATGGTAAACACATTATCATATTCTATTTTATCATTAGACAAAAATTTAAAAAAAAACATTTTTTAAATTTAAATTCATATTAGGAACATTTTTCATTAAATTTTATACAGAAAGAAAAGCACATTCACAAAAACAATTCATCCCAAAAGCATTCTTTTCTATGTGTTTCTAAAAATGATTCATGATATAATAATTCTAGAGTGCCTAAAATGGTTTAAGAAAACTCAACTCTCATTCCATATCTTGACATGATTAAAATCATAGAAAATATTCAAAAGCAAAAACATCACACAATAGGTGCATCACCCAAGCTGAAATAATGTCCAACTGTAACAGAAAACATCAATAACAAAAACTCCACCCTAAGTACTTGGGTTTTCCCTCATAAATGGGTTAGTAAGTACAATTTAGGAGATCATGTACAAGGCTTGAATCATCCTAGTATCATGTATACATTTACCAAATAGGAAGACATATGAAAATAAGTGAAACCCCTTCAATATCACTTTGTAAGGTCTTGACCGAGGTACCACACACAGGTTCGCCGAACCGAATAGTTACATGACCTCTGGCATACTTCCCCATACCCGAAAAGATTTATACTAGTAGAGAGGTTATAATATATAAATATGTAAATACTATACCATATTTATCAAAGTATCACAATCATGGAAATAAATAAAAAATAACTAAATAAAAATAACCAAAACCCATAATAATTCAATAACCATAATAGACCTATAATTCATGATGAAATATAATAATAAAACAGTATCATAAACTAACATTAGATATGTCACTACCTAATACATTTCAAGTATCTAATGAAAAACCATTATAAAGAAACTAAAAACTCATTATGAGGTTCCCAACACCATGTATGGTTCCCTCGTCCATGTTCTATCCCAACTAAGCCATCCAATATATGACCTTACCCATATCAATTCCTGAAATCTTGAAGTCAATCTAGTTATAGATTAGGAAGCCTGATTAGGGTGTGAGTATAACTCAGTAAGCCACAACCAAATTTGTATAAAGCAATATCAATTAAATAATATCATATCCATATGTATAAATAATAATGTACAATGCATAAATCAAACAATTATCACATCTTCTTATTCATTAATTAACTGCATAGATCCCCAGGTTCATAATTACACCCATAATATCAATATCATCTTTGTTCTATGTAGGAGTCTGAACTATCCCAAAGGGTTATCACATATCACAATACCATGGTTAGTATTTAAAAATTCATTTCAATTCATATCATGGTCAATTAAGACCATAGTCTAATGCCAATATCATGGGCATAGAATGTGTTTTATAACACCCTATGGGTATTTGGAGCCCATACCCCTATCACATACCTCAATATAACATGGGTATTTGGATCCTCATTCCATTTCCCACACTTTATTTCACATATGTGTATTTTGAGGCTCATTCCTTGTCACACACTGGAATTTCACATATGGATATTTAAAGCCTCGGTCTCTATCCCACACTCACTAACACAGATGGTTATTTGGATTATCGGTCCCAATCCTACACCTCAATGTCACATATATCCAAAATATCACAATATCACACAAGAAAAAATTACATATACATCATTTTATGCATAATATACTTTCTCAACAAACATTTTCATTAAAGTGTACCTTTTTGATTTATCACAACAATATTAATTTGTTATTTTAATCACAAGTAATAATATAAAAAATTCATCATTAAATCCTTTGAAAAAGTTTAATACAATAGTTCATTGACCTTTCATGGTTAATACAAAAATCCCATAATTATTATTAATCAAACAATTTATGATTTTATTAATCAATAAATTTTATAATCACATCTATTGACCAATTACACCATCCCATTAATTGGAAAATTTCATTACCCCATTAATCAATCAATTATAAAATACCATTAATTAATTAACAAATTCAATTAATTCAATTCAATATTCAATTTATAAATATGAAATAAATATTTCAAATTTACCTATATATAATTGAAATTTAGACATTGGTAGTTGAATAATAGACCACCTACCTCAAGATCGTTGATGCACACTCACCAACGGAAATCCCCAAATTGATGTGGAACGTTTAATTTCACCAAGAATAACATGATCTAAGTCCAAAATTGAAAAGATTTAGATATAAAAAAACCTAGATCTATATCAATAACCAATGGAGGAAAAAACCCTCTAAAATATGAGATAACGATGATCAAGAGGGAGTAAACAAATTGAGAAGATAATCTATTACTATGAGAGGTAAAGATTCTTTAATATATTCATTGATTCATTAATAAAGGGGTTCATAAGCCCTTAAAATATATCCTTATGCCACCAAAAATGATAAAAACAAGTTATGTTCGAGTTGGTTTGAAATAGGGTGAAGTCTATGGGTTCAGAAATTTTAAAATTAATTTTCAGGTTAATTAGTTCTATGTGTACGTTTTACTAGGCATGGAATCAGGGTTTTACAAACCATGCACCACTATTTTTGGGGTGAATGGTTTCTCCAAAAAGGGAAAACCGTTTGGAATATTGTTCACCAACCGTATAACACCTCTCTATCAAGGGTTTCAATGTGGGATAGGTAAGGTTTCCCAATTTAGGAAAACTATGAAATAACCATGAACTACACAAAACACCTTCAAAAAAATCTAAATTTCACCCAAAAAAACTAAGTCATGTCTCAACCAAATTTTATACAAAATAATGCAAAAGGATACAAACAAAAAAAATTTGGATCCTACTCCCCATATAAATATTATTTTGGTTCTACCAATACCTATAAAAAACCCCTTCCATATATCCCTCTACATGACTAAATGCCTCTATTTTTATCAATAAATTATTCTATGAAGGCTTTAGTTATAATCTAAAATAGGTTGTATGAAGCGGAGGTATAGTTCTTGACCATGAGTTTTCAATTTATTTCTTATTCTACATCATTCAAATATTCTTTTACCATGATGAAATAATAACATAATTATGCTATATACACTTATATTTAATTATGTTAATTATATAACCAATATCTAACTTCTATTCCATCAAATGGGAAATAAAATTGTCGATCATGTGTACGGTGGACTACCACCTCATGAACTAATGTAGTTAATTTTATATAACCAATTATCATTGATAGATATAATTATTAATTTAATATTTATATATGATATTTTTAACATAATATGCACCTTTAATTATAAAATCACATCTAACTTATTATCTTCTTATCCTTTAGAAATTGATAATGTCGCTCGTGTTTATGTGTAGACTAATGCAACCACAAAGCGATCTGATACATTTTTCATTTAATTATATCATGGATGGTAATAAGGGTATATTAAATTATTATATATGATATATAATATATATATATTTTCTATAAAGGTGAAATATTATATACTATTATTTCATTCCATATATAAAACAATGTCGGTATCATTCATGCGTACATAGGGATTATCATCCCCCTAAAGGATGTAATTAATTTTTCTTTATATAAATTTTATAGATGTCTCTAAATATTTATATAATGAATATAAATGATATTTATATCACTATTAATATTCTATACATTATAGAACCATGTTAAAATTACGAGTACCAAAATCACTGAACCAAAACATGCATGAATAACATAGTATTTATAACCCAAAAAAATTATTTTAATAATGTCTTTTTAATAAATGGGTGATAAAAGTTTATATGTAAATAATATATGATATGAAATACATGATTATGATTATTTTATAGTAGTATAATAAAAACATTAAATTTAAAAATATGAGGTTAGATTATATTCGATGAAAGTAGATCTCATGGTAAGGGATTTTCATCCCACTTTTATTTATGTGAGTCGTAAGAAATATTCACCACATGTTTCATTTATGTTGTGTATATAATACCCATAATTTATTTCATGATTTATCTTATAATAATTATAGTTATTTTAATTATTTTATAAGTGGGTCTAGAATTATATATCCCTCTAATTCATTGGGTAAGATTGATATCCCATGAGATAAACATGACTATAATGTGGAGTGAACCTAGTTTAATAAGGGAATCTATACAATATGATAGTATTGGGATTGAAACTTGAGTGTTAAGATGGTTTTGGGAAGAAAACCATTCTACTATGATCTTCATGGAAATGATCCTTCACTATTAAGGAAATTATTTTCCATGCTTATATGTATGCCACAAATCTAGGTCTTATGTCAATGTTATGATATCATGGAATAAGTAATTTTTCTATTTAGGATTCATGTCTTATGATATACCATACTATATTCCATCACACAATATATTGATATATGATATTTTGGGTATGGTTTTCAAGGGAAATGATCATGTTTTCATACAATCATGCTGATGTTATATATATTCAATCATTGATATCTCCCTTTTTTTACCATTAATGAGAATTTAAGCTCACCCCTAATTAAGTTTCATTTTCCTAGAATATGATGAAAAGAATTATTGATGATATTCCTATAAATTGAACTAGTTATGGAGATAATAGTGGGATATTATATAATTCACTTATGAACAAGATTTTTATGTATCCTTGTTTCCAAAGACACTAAACATTAACAGTCCTTGGTGTTTTTTATAAAATGAAATGAGTTTTAATCTATTAAGATATAATATCTAGGTATAAAAAGTATGGTTTTATATAGTTTGTTTTGAAGGATGGAATTAGATAACCTTTTAAAAATGGATTGGAAAAGTTAAGGGAGAACCCTTGGGATAATCATATTTAAAGAAGAATATCCTACATTATGGTAAAGAAAGAAGAGTGGGTTTCAAAGAAAAATATACTTGTCTGGATACTACAAATAGATATAGTTTTGGTAAAGATTTATCTTGTGGTAAAAACCATTAAAATATTCGGGCAAGTATAACCCATCTATCATTCTAGTACAGGGTGAGTGTGCCCTTACTTCACACAAAGTTTGCAACTCCCAAGGTATATTCATAGATAAGTAACATTTTAATTATAAACGATTAATTATAATTTAAATTAATTATGACATTGATTGACCTAGGTTAAACATATGGTGTCATATATTGAAAATAATGTTTCATTATTTCAACATCTTATAGTTGATGTTTCATTATTATGTGGGATTCCATAATGAAAATATTCCCTCACACTATTCTTTTTTATTTTATTAAATGGATATAAATTAAAGGAGTCATGTTAATACTAAATTTGACAAAAAATGAAATCATTTTCATCCTAATAGACCATGTGTAATGGGATCTATAATAAAAAATATCATTTCTATGCATACGTATCTTTCATAAGATATTAAACATGCTGTGATTCCAAAGGATAAAAGGAGGGAACTGAATTTTTTTGAGTCCATTATGAAGAAACATTAACCTTAATTTAACGTTTTTGTTTATTCAAAAGTTAGTAATAAATATATTAATACTATTGAAAATATATTTTCAATTCTATAGTATATAGAGTTTAAAAAATCATGTTTTCTATATATCTTTTGAAAGATGAAGTACAAAAAGGGTGGAATATTATCAAGAATACATGGAAACAAGAATAACTTTAATCCATTGATAAGGATGTTTTCAAAGGATTATTTTTCAATAAGTACACTAATTTTATTCTTTAAAAAATAATGGAGAAGTATTTCCTTAAGCTAAAGAAGAAGGATTACAAATCTATAGGTACTTATGGGGAAACTTTTACAAGATTTGTGATGTTTACTTCTAGAATTATCATTCAACCTAAATATATGGTTGATCAATTAATTAGTGGGTTAAAACAAATTCAGTGAAGGGAGTTTTCTATAATTGACAATAGTATCTATGATAAAATAATTTCATGTTCTATCAAGGAGTAAATCCATATTGGATTTAACCATCAATCTAATTGTTTTGATATGAAAATAAATATAGAATTACAAGGAAAACATAAAAACCATTAAGAGGATAATATGAGGCTTCCATTATTATCAATGTGTATAAGTAATGATAGAGGAAATTTTCTTATGGCAATATGTAAATTATTTTTTTGTGGGAAGTAATGTAATCATGTAATTGAATTGTAATGTGATGGGGAGAAGTTATTCAATGATTTAAATAGATAGAAATATCTATAGAATTCTCCACCCACACATTGAGTGTTTCAAATGTATGCTTTATGAGAATTACGGTAACTAGTTATCAAATTGGAATGTTAATGATGATTATTTACATCAAGAACCTAAGAGAAACATATACAGAGGGGAATCTCGTGTGATTACTATTTCTGATGAGGGGTATGATATTTACATGGTGAAAGTTACACTTACCATCAAATCTAGACTACTAATGTATTATTTATATTTGGATATCTCTACACATTTATATATTAAATATTTTATAAGGTTATTAAAATGACACCCCGACTCTTTTACATGAATTAGTAGTGAAAACCCGTAATGTTATGATGATCACATCTCAAATCCCCGATTCTTCTCTAGCTGGAGTTATGCAGGAATGTGATTCCATTAAATATTATTTTTTTCCCATTGGTAGAATTTGATTTTATATTAGGCTTGGACTATATTTCCCTAGATAAATCCGATAACAATTATCGATGAAGAGAAGTCACTTTTAATGTTCTAAACCCACCAATGATGAACTATCAATAAAATGATAAATATAAATGTCTGATGGAAATCACATCTATTTTAATGGTTTTGATTCCTATTCAAAATATGTGCTTATCACATATGGTTGGGCATAAACTAAAAATTGGTGATACACCAATTTTTTAGGATTTTATTTATGTATTTCTAGAATATATTTCTATTATTAAAATGAATCATGAAGTTGATTTATCAAAACAACTTACACATGGTGATACACCTATTTCAAATACTTCCTAAAAAAGGCCCCAATTGAGTTTCATGAATTGATGAAACAACTCATATAGAATCATGAAAAGGTAATAATTTATCTTTTTACCCCACCTTAGGGTAAACCTATTCTTTTTTTAAGAATAAATATTGATTGATGAGACTCAGTATTGATTATCAAAAATGAAACAAGATCACAATCAAGAAAATATATCATCTACCACGTATTGCATATTTTTTTTTGATCAAATAAGTATATCTCAATTCTTTTACAAGACTAATCATCATTATATATTTCATATACAAAGGGTAAAGAATGATGATATACCCAAGAAAGCATTATGTAAAAGGTATTAACAATATTATTATATATTGATTCCATTTGGTCATACTAATTATACTATTATGACTGTGGATAAAATAAATTGAGTCATTATAGATTAACCTGATCTGTTAGTGGTAGTATTCATAGTTGTTATTCATATTTATATAATCAGAAATTATAAAAATTAAGATCACTTTAGGATTGTAATAATGACCATAATAAAACATAATATGTATGAAAATTTTCAAAAAAATTATTTTGGAAATAAATTGTTTCATTTTTTTGGTTATATAAACTCAAGAGTGGGTATATTGGTTGATCCATTAAAGAAAGAGGCTATTGAATATTGGCCTAGGCCAACCATAGTGAATGAGATTTATAATTTTATTTATATAGATACATATTATTAAAACCTTATTGAAACTTTCTCCTAAATTTCCAATCAACTCAGCAAGTTAACAGGGAAGGTAGCCAAGTGTCTTTGGGAAGATGAAAGTGAGAAACATTTCATGGAACTGAATGGAAGTTTAGTTAGTGAACATGTTCTTACATTATCCTCTAGTGGGGAAGGGGTTGTAATATATTGTGATTTAATAAATAAGGGCCTGGATGTGTCCTAATAAATAATGATATGTTGATATATTTTTCCATGTGATAATTAATTGTGTATGAGAAAACATTTTCAACTCATGATTTGGAGTTAGCTATAATATTTTTTATTACATTTATGGAGGAATTATATTTATAGAAAACTTTGTGATATATATACTGATCATACAAATTTAATGTGCATATTGACATTGAATGAGTTAAATATTCTCCAGAGAAGATGGTTGGAGCTGATTAATGATTATGAAAACTCAATACATTACCACATTGGGAATGTGAACAAGGTGGATGTTACTTTTAGTTGAAAGGATTATTATTTACTATCTATGAAAAATATAAGCCAAAATCGAATATTTATATGTTTAAAAATGATTTAAATTGAAATCAGGAAAGAAGGGGTAAATCTTATCTTTATCAAATTGGTTTTCAGGCATTTATGTAAAGAATAAAGAGATAAAAAAGAAGATAAGGAACTAAAAAAGAAGGTCAGAAATGTTCTTGAGTTCAACCATTATTGTGATGGAATGTTAGGGTTCATTAACCATGTTTTTGTTACACCCATAGTTTATTTGAAGAATAGTCTATTACAGTATTTTCATAGTTCATCATTCTCCACACATCTAGGAAGAACAAAGATATATAGAGATTGGAATGAGTATTTTTGGTTAGATGACATGAAGAGAGATATTATAGATTTTTTATCATGGTTCTTGTTACGTTATAAGTTTAATTATAATACAAACAACTATAATTGGATGTTACAACCATTACCCATAATAAAATGTGAATGGGAAGACAACACCATAGATTTCTTTTTTAAACTCCCTAAAACATCTAAAGGTCATAATTATATTTGGGTTTTATATCACTGTAAAACATAACCACACTTAATTTATATTAGATAATATTTTTTACTCATTATAATTAAATAATTTATATTAATTATTTGGTATGGAGTCATGGAGCACCACAATCAATTTTAAATGGTTGATATATGAGGTTTACATGAAGGTTCTGGTGAAGTCTTTAGTGGGCTCTGGATGTAGAGCTATGTTTTAACACTGTATATTCTCCTCAAATATATGGTTAGTCTAAGGAAACTATTAAAACTATAGAGGATATTCCAATGTATTATTTTAGGGAATTATAAGGTGGTTTGGATCAACACCTTCCTCCAGTAGAGTTTACTCATAGTAATAGATTTCAATCGATCATTCAAATGGATATTTAGTAATATCTCAATGAAAATAAGTGTAGAATTATAATGTTTTTAGATTATATTGGATAAATAATTATATTTTAACATTATATAGTTATTTAAAGTTTATATAAATTTAAATCCATTCAATATCACATCGATGAATCTCAGATTCAATAGAAAAGTAATATTGAAAATCATCATTGTGATCTATAGTATGAAGTCACTAAGAGGATTTTTCTATGAATTTAACCATGAAACATGGTTATGTGACTCAAAAATAAAGGAAATTGGAGTTCTAGGTATATTTTCCATTTCAACATTCTTGATCATGTATGTATGGTAGCTTGTAACTTGGTTCTTCAACTAAATCTCCCTCATGTTTACAATGTGTTCCATGTATCTCCCTTGAAAAAGTATATACATAAGCATTGACATGGAGTCATCTTAGAGGTAATACCAATGGATCAAGATTAGTATTTTCAGGAATAAACAATGGATATTCTATAATGTGATGATAAAGTGATAAAAAATAAGACCACACACCTAGTTAATGTTTGGTGCTAAAACTACACATTTGAGGAAGATACATGGGAACTAAGGGATATGATGAAATATAAGTATCCTTAGTTTTATGAATTAAATTTATGTAATATCAATTTCTAAATTCCATTTAGGTATTTTATAATGTGACACCATGTTATTTTATATAATATTGTTTTCAAATAAATATTATTTATTCGATAGGTTGGGATAGACAAAGCCCCATGTCTAAATGAATCATAATGAAGTATACCATATAAAATATACATTAAATTAGTGGGTATGAATAAGAATAATGAAATTATTAAAATAATTTGTTTTATAATATTATAAAATAAATTCATATGTTATCAATGGATTAGAAATGAAAATAAAAAAAATTCATTTGAAAGTGAACGAAATGTTTTTATATAAACTATTTTTATGCACACAATGTGTTTTTTTAATAAATTAAATTTATAAATATTAGTGACTTATTTTAAAAAAAATTGTATATTATTTTTCAATAAATTTTTTTATCATTCATATAATATATTTTTCTATGAAATGATAAGAATGAATCTAGTTTCATTCTTAAAAACCTTATTTTTCTAAAAATGGGTTTTGTTGCATTTTTAGAAAATATTTTTAAAAATATTTTCTTTACCTTAAGGGTTGTTATTTGAAAAAATTAACTTATTTTTTAAAATAATATTATAATAATTATCTTATGGTGTTTTTTTAGAATTTTTTGAAATGATTATTTTTTGATAAATAGGGAAAAATAAGGTTTTTTATAAGAAATGTCCTTTTATTTTAAAGAATTTAAATGTTATATATTTTTTAAAATAGTTTTAAAAGTATGATTATATAAATAATATTATTAATAATCCAATTTAAGTTATTTGAATCAATTTTATGTTAAATAATTACAAAAAAACGTTTTATATTTAAGAAAATGTTTTCTTTGGAAAACCAAGATTCATCAAGCTTGAGAGTTTAATTATGAATTATATTCGGCCACTAATGTGAATTGAGTTTCATAAGACATATTAAATATTTTGAATAATAATATTTAAAATTAATTAAATATAAAAAAATAATTTTTGGTCATAATTAATAATAAAAACTGTGAAAATCTATTACCACGTTTAATGGAAAAATGAGATTATTAGATGTTAACCCTAAATAAAAATGTATTCTTTTTCCAATTAAACATGTATAAATTCTACTTTATACCCATATTTTAACATTATAATATCACACCTTCAATTATCTATCCATGTGGAAGTATTTATCTTTATAATTACTTCATCAAATTTTATTATTTTATGAGATTTCGATGTAGGACCCCCCCTACACACACTACATCTCTTTTCCTGTACATGATGGAAGACAATTTTTTATCAACTAACAAATACCAAAAACACTTTTAGACATCCCTCATCATGATCTAGATTCACTGTATTGATCATAAAAATATCTTAGGATGGCTTTAGGTATAATCATTAATAGTTTGTCCAAAGAAGAGGTATAGTTTTTTACCCTGAATTTTCATTTTATTTATTCTTATGCCTCAATAAAATATTATTTAACCATGATGAAATAATAAAAAAAATTATATTAAATATTCTGTGATGTTATTATGTCAGTTTAATAACCTATATCCATATCTCATGACATCAAATGGGAAACAAAATTGATGATCATGTGTGTGGAAGACTATCACCTCCCGCATCGATAAAATTCTTTTTCCATCACTAACTCTCATGGATAGAGATAATGACATATTTAATGTTTATATATGATATTTAATACCTAATATTACCCTGGTAATTATAGTTTCACATTAAAATTCTTACCTTATAATCCATTAGAAAATGATAATGTCACTCATCCGTATGTTTGGACTACTGCCTCCACGAAGTGATCTGATTTTTTTCATTCTGTTTTGAAATGGATGGTAATAAGGATAAATTTTAGGAATATAAAGGATTTATATTAAATATAAATTATTCTATTATTTTGAAATAATTTGTATATTTTTTGTGTTTCATTCATTTAATTAGTGGATGCGGTGATCATGTGTATGTATTGCTTACCGTCTCCATAAACGGTGTAATTAATTTTTCGATCTACAACTTTTATGGGTGACACAAAACATGTAAGTAATGAATACTCATTTTTTTAAATCAATATTATAATTTTTTATAACATGTAACAATGATCAATGTACAAGGGAAAAAATACCAAACAAAAACAAACAAGAATAATGAAGTAGTTATCACCCTGAATGATGATTTTAATAAAGCTATTGTTAATAAATGAGTATTAAAAGGATTTAATTAGTTAATATATGTTATGATATATATTATTAAATTTATGTTATATAATTATAAGGAATTTAAATTTGTTATAAATGAGTTTTTACTTATTTTGAAACAATTGAAACTCAGGTTAATAGATTTTTGTCTCACTTTTGATTCTATTTAACACATGCCATATTCACCACATGATTAATTATGTGGTGTATATACAACCCATAAATTTCTTTTATGATTATTCTTATTAAAAATTTAGATATTTACATATCTGAATAATTTTCATTCCTTCATGGGTATTATGATTGAAAAATTAGTAATGTGGTAAGGGTTTTATGTCACAATCTCATTATTTATCGAGATTGTTTATAGTTATCCTTATAATGAAAAATTTTCATAATCTACCTCTCAATAATATCATCAATTTAATTTTCCTTTTTAAATTTATTTAAATTTATTTATTTCCTTTTATTTTTCTCTCTTTAAGTACTTAAGAGACCAAAATAATATTTTCAATAAAACAGATTTATTTTTCTATTAGATGAAAAAATACATTTGCTTCCAATTCCGTGTTTCCATTAAAAAAATTAAATAATGTATTAATATTATCATATTATTAATTATATTTATTTTTACCCATGATTTAATATTAGAAAAATTATAAAAGAAATATTTTTTCATCTTCTGAATGAATTAATTTTTACTTTTTACTGAAAATGTGAAAGGAATCATTGTTTTTAAAATACCCGAAATGAACAGAAGTTTCCTACTTCTAACAACTCAAATAATTAGAGATTACAATAAAATATTTCAAATTTATTTTCAAGTGATAATTATATATTATTATTTTAAAAAAATATATATTTTAAGTAATCTATTTCAGTGAGTAAATGGTAATTTTCTAATGAAATGTACCAATTGATATTTTATAGTCAATTTTTATCTATGATGATATCCTTTGATGTTACATAAGTTTTATTTAAAATATGATTGAATGATACCATGATTATTATTTCTATGGATGTTTTATTATTTTGATGAAAATATTTTTATGAAACCCATTCTTTATAAATGGGTTATTCTATGATTAATTAATGAAATTATTATGAAATCCAATTATTTTAGATATGTTAGATGAGGATGAAAAGTTTATGAAACCAATTTATTTTCATGGGTTAGGATATGATGAATTTTTTATTATCTTTTGAAATGTATCTATATTTTTTTATTAAACGTGCGAAGGGATATGAATTATATATACCACCAGTGCATTGGGAAAATTTGGATATCTCATCAAATAAACATGACCCGAATGGGGAGTGAACCCAGTTTAGTAAAGGAATTTGTCCACAATGTCATTCATGGTATTGAAAATTTAAAACAATGATAGCCTAGGGAGTGAACCCATTGCACTTTTATAGTCTTGAAAATTGTTCTTGACTATTATAGAAACTATTTTCTATTCTTATGTGTGTACAAAAAATATTTCTTTTATACCAATGTTATTCTCTCATGGATTTTACATTTTGATTCCTTATGATTCATTTCTTATAAACTATCAATATATATGATATAACTCAATATTATTATCTATGATATATAGGACATGGTTTCCAAATATTATCATCATATTATTATACACATATTATGATATAATTATTAATTAATCATTGATATTTCCCTTAATTTCCCTTACTATGAATCTGATCTCACCCTATTTAATGTTTCAGTTCCCTAGGTTATGAAGAAATTTATTATTTATGATACTCCGAATAAGGGTGATAGATATGAAGAACATAGTTTGATATGATGTAGTTCACTTATGAACCAGTTGTTTATGTATCCATGTTTCCAAAGACAAGAAACTTTTATGGTCCCAATGTGTGATTTTGTAAAATGAAATGAATATTTATATATTATGATTTAATATATATGTATAGAAAGTATAGGTTTATATAATATCCCAATTATTATTACACATTTAACTACCTTGATTCAAATATTAAAGGTGCTAAATGATCCTTCACGATGTGACCTGGTGTCTTCCATCAATAAATTATCAACTAATCAAAAAATATCTAGCATGTAGAATATGTTATCATATAAATATAAAAATATTCCAAATTAATTGAAATATAACTTTATATTTTCTTATCACATAATCCTTCCTCATTAAATGATCCCCTTACTTTATAATGGTGTTATGAAACCATCTATATATGAAATAATGATATTTTATTCTCTATATCTACATAAATTGACATATAAATACTCCATGGTGTATAACTATGTTTTCTTTGTGAATACCCATTTTATAGAAATACTCAAATCTATCTCTACATCCATAAAATGTGGTATGTACTAGGTAGCACAATTATCATAACTCTAGAGGTAATGAATTTATACAGAACATCTATTGTGGTGTGATCCAGTGTGTTATGGTTCAAGCATTACATTTACATTTTTTCTTTAAAGGATGGTACATTTACCCATAACATTAAAATCATTTAACACAAAAAAATTAGATATTCCCAGGTAATATTTACAGTGTGATCTATATTTTTTGGTGTGACCATTTCCATTTTTAGATTTCTTAGGATTATTGTTAACATTAAATGTTATATTAGAGAGAAATAAAAATAACATTTCACATGAAATTGTTGAGAATTATAATCAATAAAAAATTGAATTTACCCAACACATGTCCATAGTTATGATATTTAAATATTGTAACATCACATCATTAATGATTAATATTATCTAATATGTTGATGTCAGAATGTGGGTTGATCATATTCTATGACTAACATGGAAAGTAATTACTAAAATAGAATTAAAATGTTAAACATTAACATTCTTTAGTTTTACAAAAATGGATTCCATTATAATATATGTTTCCTAAGATAAAACCCATATAGAATCAACATTGAATTTTTATGAAAAATGAATAAATATAGAATAATTAATAATGTATTGTGTAGTATATGAGTAAATTCATGGATACCTAAATATGTAATGAGGGATATAAAAATAGTACATACATTGAGATATTATTGGATCAATATTGCCAATACCAAATGTAGATTCTCCCCCATGTTCTCTTCCACCCTATTTCATAACCCCTGATAGATACTAGCATATATTGGTAATGAGAAGGATACCTACAATGTTTTGGGTAATTCAAACAATCCATGGATACTCTATGGGGGAAAATTATTTTGGTTACCCATTAGTTATATTTATCATACACATATTGAAGGGAACATAAATATCTCTCTTCAATGTATGGTATACATTAGTTGTTTAGTTTATATATAAAATTAGTTTTACATAGCATGGTGTTATTGAGAGGGATAATTATATAGCATTATAATGTGTCGAAAAGTGCAATTTGATCCTCATAAAAATATTATACTAAGACTTAATGAATTCAACGTCTCATTATTAATACTATATTTAGGATATGTGACACATATAATATTCCCTTGGTTATGATTAATTTAAAAATGATGCATATAATTAATTAATGTAATAAATTTTTATGTTTCTAAATACATTAATATATAACCCATGCATTCCTTTCGTTAATCATACATACACCAACTTCATTCATAAAATAAAAATAAAAAATTTCTCTAAATTATCCTCAATGAATCATAATTAAAATGATGCTTGATAGAATTATTTTTTTCATGAAAGCTCAATATTTACTTTTTATTCCCAAAATATCATAAAATCTTTTTGTACTTTATTACTACTAAATTATGAAAAAACACACATTATAATTCAAAAATAGTTTAACAAAATAATGAAAATTTTATGATAATTGCATTAACTAATACATGATTGATTACTTATAAATAATTAATTATCTCAATAAATTTTTGAAAATTATTTTATTTTATATCAAGTTACATAATTGTGTAATGAATGATGAATGATTAATAATTAGTTTAATAATGAATCTAAAAAACATCACCATTTCAAATTACTCACACTCATGGTCCTAATTCAACTATTAAATTTAAAAAATACTTGTTTTATCTTATAAAAAAATCAGATAATTCATTTACCAATTCATCTATTGAGTTCAAAATCCATCATCCTATCTATCCCACATGAAAAATAGTCCCACACTATAACATTTTTATCATTTTTAATTATTATAAATTACACATATTTAATTACTGTATCTAATCTAAACTATTTCAAATATTAGTAAACCCAATAGGTTAATTGAATAACCCAAGAATTAGAGTAATGTTGAACAAATAGATTCCATATTTTTCTGGACTATTAGTAATGGATTTGATTTCTCACTCACACACCCCATGATATGATATCTTAGGAAACTTACAGGATGTTCCCGACTAATTATTTATGTTTATACTATATAAATTATCAATTTATTTTTTAATATTACTCTTTAATGTCCTTCTACAACATATAAAATAGTTTATCCAATATTTAGTTTATAAACCTACTGTATACAAAACTAAATTTTGACAAACTTAAAACCACATCAATTAAAAAACTCAACCAATACTAAAAAGGGAGTTATTCCCTCAGGTTATTTTCCTCCAAGAGATGATATATAGAATTATCCCAAATTTTTCATCAATACAAAACAATATATATCATTCTCCCCAAAACATAATTTTTATGTTATGGTTGATAAAACACATGTAGTGAGATGTAATAACTGATTTTTTGGTAAATTTCATATCAATAAATTTGAAAAAAAAGGAAATAGTCTGGTACCACTATTTCTTTTCAGTCCTCTAAATGATGTTTGGGTAAATAATTTTATTATATATTTCTTTCTTTTTTAAGCATCCCACAAATTTAATGTGACATTTTTAATAGGAATAATTTGTAAATACCCAAAACCATTCTTTCAGATTCAATACCTAAAAATATTCCATTATAAAAATGTAATTTAAAATACACAATACATTATAGAACTGAGGATCATTTCTAGTATATATTATATAGGATTCGTAAAATTCATTACATAAAAATAGAGATTAATAAAATAATTTCAAAACAATTAATTCACATCATTTGTACTTTCAACTTAACAATACTTTGATCTTCTAAGGAATCATCTGAAAACATTTTAAAACATGGGATGAGAAAAAAATATCAGAAAGGGGTATACAAAAATAAATTAATGATTAGTCTTTGAATACTTATAAACATATGAAATTGTATTCATAATGACACACCTATCACCCGTAACGTATCATATACTTACTCTGTGAAAACAAGAGATTTACCTAAAACATAGAAAGAATAAATAAACATTTAGGTAACTTGGGGAATTAAATAATTAAGATTGTAACCCTCACAAATATCATATGATTTTTAACCCTAATGACTACCTTACAATGTTACTCTCATGGATACCTTGTGTTGTAACCCACATTGTTACCTTATAGAGTAACTATCATAGTTTCACATAGAACAATAATTATGGTAAAATTCCATCATAAAAATACCCAATGTATTAGAGGGATATCAATGAACCACCCATATTTAGTTTTAACAAGAACCACCCATCATCTTAAAAAATACCCATGAACCATAACAAAATCATAAAAGTTAAATACTTTCATTAGAAACACAATTCCCTAAGGAAAAGAACTTATTTTAAAATAATACTGTGCACATGAAAAGAAAGTAATTTTCATTGAAAATGACTATAAAATATTGTAAATTAGAATTCAAAAAAATAAGGTTTCATAAAAGAGGTAAAATATTCTCATTACATATAGGTTAAAAATGAAATAATCTTTTGAATTTCGTAAAAATAAATATTTATGATTATTTTAAAAGGAAAGTCCCTTACATAAATCTTGAAACAGATCCCTCTATCAAAACGTTAAATAATTTTAAATTTTAAAACATTTAATTATATATAAATATATTTATAAAATAAATTTTAAAAACAAGGACCTGAAATATAATGATTTAGAAGAATAAATCTGTAAAACATGAAAAACAATGTTTTAGCTAAAGAGTTCATTACCATAGGTTAAAAATCCTTCATACATGATCAAACCTCTGATATATTAGTTTAAAGAGTGTTATATATTTAACTCGAAACAATATTAATATTTTTAATACCTTACATGATGTTTTTATAACATATTTCCACCCATTTATTAAAAATATTTTGTTATTTCCATTGTTTTAGGTGTGTTCTTTTCATGGTTTACATGGTCGTTTCTTTATGGATTTTCTTTTCATATAGAAATAATACTCCATAAGTGAGGACATATATATATATTTAGGTCATTTTAAAAAATTATAAGTGAATTTAAAATTAACATGATTGTTGTAAAGGGAAATGAAAACTCATCATCCATGAACACGGTGAATCGACATAACAAGGATAATGATTTCGTTTTTAAAAATTAGAGGAACGATAATAGATTTGATGATTTATATAGCATTAACAAAATAAAATTATAATATATATATATATATATGATAATATAGTTATCATGAATCATTTAATATGGGTGAGGATAAGGTATTAGAGATAAATAATTTAAATGAGAATAATGAAGAATTTATTTCTCAGAACTTTTATCCTCGAGAATATGTTTATGGATATTGGAATTGGTCTTTTTTATGAGACCAGCAAGACTTGAATGTGTAATAGGATGATTAGAAGGTAATTTTTAAGGGGATATTTGATAATTATTGATTAAGATGATGAAATTATGTGAAGGAATGAGTCCCTGTTTATAATTGAGGTGAGGGAAAATTTAGGCATGACTTAAAGTATTAAAATATAATAAGAATAATAAAGGGTTAAAGACTTCCAAAAGGCATAAAAATCATAGGATAACATGTTTTAGATAAAATATTATCCTTTTTCGCTTTTTTCAAGAATTTTTGACTTTTAAATAATTTAATAAAATGTTTTATTCATTAAAAATATTTTTTGTCAAATTAAACACTATTCATAAAGATGACTTTAAAACATCAAAATAAGTATCAAATTCAAAATAACTTATTTTATTATATCCTATAAATATCACATTAATCTATATAATTTTTTAATTACTTTAAAAATATCAAATTATATTTATTGTATTATTTTATATATCATTTATTTTATTTTTCCTTTAAATTTATAATTAATACATCATCATTGTGTGTGACTTTATGGTATTTACTTGATGCCTAAAAGTTAAAAAATAAATTTTTATGAATAATAGAAAATTTTTTCTTTCGAAATACTTTTTTTGGCCTATATAAACTTCTGGATAACCATATATTTTAAAATATTTTACAAATTAAAAACTATAGTGTGAACAACATGAATTACTTTTAAATTAAATATTATAAAGGGATTAATGTTATTCAGGTGGGTTCAAAAACTCCAAATTTAGAATCAAAATAATTTATCTTCCAAAAAATACACATAAAAATAGTTTTATTATGATTTTTGGGTCATTTTATTATTCTTATAATTTTAAATAGAATAAGTTTGTTTATTGTTCTTCTTCTTGCAAAAACATTAAAGATAATTATTTCATATAAAATTTAAAATAAAATTAACCTCATAAAACTAACTTAATTATTTTCAATATAATAATTTATATTCATTAATTAATTATATTTACTCATATCCATGTTAATACAACATCTTTAATTTGTCAATTTTAACTTTCTTGCCTTACACAATCATTGCACATGAATTTGGATAAGACTCATGTTATATAACTCTAAAATTAGAATCTAATACAAAAAAATATCTATTATACATAATAATTAATAAATAAGTCATGAAAATTATTTTTAGAAATCAATAATTATATATAAGGAACCAAATTTTACTTTTTCAATGTTGAGTATGCACTACGTCAGCACAGAAAATGATTTTTATATTTATCAAAAAAAATATATAATTTATATATTTGAAATTATTTATATGAATATTTTCTGTTATAATATCATAATTTATTAATTACATAATTTTTATAAATTTTACATCATAACGTTGTCTAGACGATGTCATAAAAATACTCTATTTACAAAATACTATATTTTTTACAATTCAAAAAAATTAATAATTTTTCCAAAAATTCTCAAAATATTACCGTAGACTAATTCTTTTATGTTTATTTCAAAAATGAAGTTCATTTTGTCAAATTAATCTTATAAAATATTATAAAATTAATTACAATATTCATTTATAAAAATAAATTAAAAAACATTTTTGAAGAAAATGTATTTCTAAACATTAAAACGACTTCATTAAAAAATTATTTTATTACTTTATAATAATTTAAAAATAATTTTATATTACATATTTATTTTCTATAAAAATTATTATTATTTATAATGTATAAATTAATTACTAGGTTCTAACAGTCACATTTAAATAATAATATTTAACTGTTCATTTAAGCTTAGTGTGGCGAAGCTTTATATGCTATAGAACATAGTAATTTTTTTTTAAAACTTGGGATGTTTCATTCTCACCCAAAAAATGAATTGAACCCTGTCAATTTGTTTACCGTGATTAAAATTCTGAATTTCCATATTAATAATTAAGAAAAACTATAATATTTAAGGAAAATAAATTACCTAGGATTTCAAAAGATAAAAAATGTCTAATCTATAAATTTTTATATATTATTATTTTAATAAAAAATATAATTCCCTAAAAATTCACTTCCAGATTTAGTAAATAAAAAAATTCTGTATATTTTCTCATAATTAATTAATTTAAAAATACACCGTACATTATACAACTGATGATATTTTATCTTCCATGTTTAGGAGTATAAAAAAAACACCTTACATAAAATCCATGTTTAGAAAATTAATTAAAAAAATTATTAATTGGATTTATCATCACTTGTAACATAACAATCATTTGAACTTCTATGTAATCTAGTAGAAAACATTTTAAAACATGGTATGATCATAAGATATCAATAAAGGACATAAAAATGAACTTTTCCATAATGAATAGTTTTAATAATATGAAATCATTTTCACAGGGACATACTTCTCACCCATAAAGTATCATATACTTAATCTATAAAAATAAGAAATTTATATAAAACATAGATAACATAAATAATCCATTTAGGTAAATTGGTTAATTCCTTACAAAATATTTTAAACCTCATGGGTACCATATGATTTATAACCCTCATGTCTACATTATAATGTAACCCTCATGGCTAACTTATGATGTAACCCCTTGTGGCTACCTAATAGTGTAACTGTCATAGTTACACTTGGATTAACCATTACAGTAAACTTTTAACACAAACATACCCAATTCATTAGAGGTATATCACAAAACCACCCAAATTTGGTTTATAATAGAACCACCTATCGTCATAAATAATTCTCAAGAACCATAACATAATCATAAAACATAAATATTTGCATCATAAAAACACTTCCCTAAGGAAAATAATTTATTTCCAAAGCATATTGTGTACATGAAAAAGAAAACATTTATTTGAAAATAAACATGATATCATGAAAATAAGAATTAAAAACAACAAAGAATCATAAAATTTGAGAAATTTTTTCATTCCATATAAGTAAAAAATACAACAATTTCTTTGAATTTAAAAAAAATGCATTTAAGAGGAGTTTAAACGGAAAGTCCCTTATATAAAACCTGAAAAAGATTCCCCTCTGAAAACATTAGAAAATTTAAAAATTTAAAACACTTGTTTCCATATAAATATATTTATAAAAACCATTTTCAAAATATGGACATGAAAATGAAATATTTATAAGAATAATTCTTTAAAACATTTAAAAAAATGTTTTAGTTAAAGAATCTCTTACCTCAGGTTCAACTTCCTTAAAATGTGTTAAAACCTCCCATATAATGGTTTAAAGAGTTTTATTAATTTATTTAAAAACCATATTAATATTTTTCATACATTACTTAGTTCTATTATAATATCTTTACACCCATTAATTAAAAAATATTTTTGTTATTTGCACTATTTCACGTGTGTTATTTCCATGGTTTCCATGGTAAGTTCGTTAGGGATTTTCTTATAAAATGTTAATAATATTCTAGAAGTGATGAAATATATATATATTTAGGTCATTATAAATAATTATAAGTGAATTTAAACCTCCCACTATAGTGGTAAAGGGAAACAAAAAAACAGCATCCATGAATGTGGTGAATCGACATACCATGGATGACAAATTCATTTTTAAGAATAAAAGGAGATGATAAGAGATTTGATGTTTTATATTCCATTAACATAAAAAAATTCCATAATATATATGATACTTGAGTTATCATGGAACATTAGATATATGGTGATGATAAGGTATAAGTGAGAAATAATTTAAAAGAGAACCTATAAGAATTTACCTCTTGAAGCTTTTCTCCTCAAAACCTCCTTAAGGATCTTAGAATTGGCTTTTTTGTGAGACTAGAAACACTAGAATTTGGAAAGTGATGAGGATAATGGAATTGGGTAGAGGATAGTCATGAAATATGGATTAAGGTTATTAAATTATGTGAAGGAATGAGTCACTTTATATAATTGAGGTGAGCATTAATTTAAGTATTATTTAAAATATTAAATTATAATATGTTTAATATCAGGTTAAAGAATTTTTAAAGGCCTAAATATCATAATAGATCACCTTTTCAACATAATGTTCTTATTTTTTCCTTATTCAATACATTTTTTAAATTTCAAATAATTTAATAAGATAATTTATTCATGAATAATAAATTATTTCAAATTAAACACTATTTATAACTATCACTTCAAAACATCAAACAAATATTCATATTCGATAGCAATTGTTTTATTATATCCTAGACAAGTCATGTTAATCTATATAATTAATTAATTATCTTAAAAATCTAAAATTACATTCCTTTCAAAATTTGAAATATCAATTATAATATTTTTTATTAAATTAATAATTAGTACACCATCACTATGAAAGACTTCAAAGAATTTATTTGTTGATTGAAAATTAAAAAAACCATGATGAATATAAGTTTTTAGATTTTAAAAGACTATTTATGGTTGAAAAATTCTTCTTGAAAACAATATATTAAAATATTATACTAATTAAGAACTATAGTGTGAACAACTTGACTTACTTATGAATAAAATATTATAAAGGGATTAAATTGATTCAAGTGTCTCAAAAAAGTAACAAATTCGAATACAAATAATATAATTTCAGAAAATTATACATAAAAATAGATTTATTCATACTTTTGGGTCATTTTTGTGTTCCTATAAATCAAATTAAAATCATTTTATTTAATTTTTTTTTGCACAAGCACTGCATTAGAATTGCAGAAGAAATAATGTTAATTGATTCATATAAAAATTAAAAATAAAATTACTGTCATAAAAATAACTTAATTATGTTCAAGATTTTAAATTCATTTATTAAGTATATTTTATCATATCCAAGTCAATAAATCTTATTTAAATTGTTAATTTTACTTTTCTTTCCTTGCTTAAGCATTGCACTAGAATTTGGATTGGACTCATGTTATATAACTCTAAAATTATAAAATAATAGAAAAAATATCCATAAATAGTAATTAATAAATAAAAAATTGAAATAATTTCTAGTACTCATTTATTATCTATAAGGAACCGAATTTGACTATGTCAATGATGTGTAAGCACTACGTCAACACTGAATATTTTTTTTTACTTATCACGATATAAAAAATAATTTATATGTCTTGAATTATTTATATGCACTATTTATCTTGTAATATCATAATTTATTCATTCTATATTTATAATAATTTTACATCATAATTATGTCCTGACAATGTAAGATAAATTTTGTATCTAAAAAAATGTATATTCACTATTCACCAAAGAAAATTATAACTTTTTAATAAAATTCTATAAATTTCCCCATAGACTAATTTTGATATGATTATTTCAAAATTAAGTTCATTTTATCAAATTAATTTTATATAACTTTCCGAAATTAATTATAATATCCATTCATAAAAATAAATTAAAAATCCTTTTTGAAAATAATGTATTTCTAAAGATTAAAATGACTTTATTAAAAATATTTATGTAATTACTTTATAACCATTTACAAATAAATTTATAATACAAATTTATTACATAAATAAATTGTTATTTTTAATAACACCGAAATTAATGACATGGGTCTAAAAGTCAAATTTAAATAATAATATTTAATTTTTCTTTTAAGCTAGGTGTGGCATATCTTCATATGCTATCAAACATAGTATTTAGTTTTAAAAAATATGTATTTTATAGAATTAATATTTATTCAAAAAAATAAATGACATTTAATTTTAGGTTTTTGGGTTACCTCTGAGTAGTTCCTATTTTCATGTCCTCAACCTTAGTTATTAAATTATTAAAAATTCATCCATATATTAGTGGATTTATCTACCTTGTTCCCTTAAATGTATAGATTCGATATCCACATAATAGTTATAAGTGGTTATTCCTCTTATCCAATGATATCCACATCTCTATTCAAATTTAATATTTTCACCATGAATTGCTTGGACAAACTAGATTTACATTTCCATAAAAGATGTTTTATGCTTTGAATTATATATAAAATACTATTTCATCATTGTGATTTCGCCACTCTAATTCAATATATTATAAAATAGATTGGTTAATCAATTCATATCCTTTTCATTTACACATAATCATATTCTACATTCCCTTTCTCCATTCAAATCAAACTCATTTGTTCCATCTTTTATCATGATTTTTATATTCATTACCTTTCCAATCAAAAAATCATTTTACTAATCTTAATAGCAAAGTGGCATGCCATTTTGAACACAATTATGCATGGAAAAATTATAATATCTAATTTAAATGAAATTCAAATATCCCAAAGTGTGTCATGAAGATAAATTTTCAAATATCTCCATGAGTTACTCAATATTTTTTTAAAAATTCCTTTTGATGATTTATTTGATACTCTATATTTCCTACTAGTTTCTTGATTATATATTAATTACGTTATATGATTTCACACATATTTTACCATTAAATCATTTAACTAACTATTCTAAAAAATATCACGAGAATCATTTATGATAGCTTGGGCATTTAATATCTCTATTGTATACATTTACTTACAAAATTTAAATATTTATAAAGCCTTGTAATCATGAAAAGTGATGAACTCTATCAATTTTAATATATAGTTCACTTTACTAAGTATTTTTTATTTTTAACACTACTGTGTAAATGGATGAATTAAATTAAATCTATAGACATTAAAAATGTATATGTCAAGAATACAATATTATCTGTTTTCTTTTCTTCTTATACTATTTCCAGTCCATTAATATTTATAATAATTTTTTATATATAAAATTGCATATATGAATATTTTAGCCCAATAGAATTGAATGGATAATTATATTACTATTATCTTTTGGAATCTATAATTCCCACTACATGGAAATGTGTGACAGTGATTCAAATCATAAAAAAACTCTTCTTCTAGAACACATCTGGTGATAATTACAAAAAAGTTCTTTATTTTTATAGATTTATTTCTTCACATATATAGTATATAGAGTCATACTTTAATATATATTTTTTATTTTATGAAAATAATCCTATAATATTTATTTTATTGATGGAATTTTCTATCTCCAAGAACCATGGAATAGATGTGGTCTAGATTGGGAATAGTTATTCACTAGGGAATTGACCCCTAAAAGTATTAGAATTTTCCTTCTATAAATATTCCAATGTTGAAAACTTTCATGTAAATTATTTTTAATCTCCATTATTATCATTTATTTCCATATTAAAAAACATAAAAAATAATCAACCATATTATATCTCTTGGTTGGTATTTATTATTTGGTAGTTGATATTTCAAAACTGGTTTAATAATGATTTGGAATGATATTAACCCACTCATGTATTTGATAAATTACACTAGGTAATCCTTCTCAAACATAACATTCACACCCTTTATAAAAATTAAAAAATATGTTTTAATACATTTTAAAATATATATGGCTAATCTTCTATAAATCATGAATGTCCTATGAAACTCCTCACTACCTTCATTTTTATGGTGGAAATGAAGATATCTCTCGAATAATTACCTTTTAAACTAAAATTCCATTAATTGAGATTTTATATCCAAATATAATTTAGTCATTCAACATAACCTAATGTTTTTCAATATTTGAAATAAATATGGGGTTTTCATAACTTTCAAGATATTTAGATACATTGTTCAACCATTCCTCAAAAATCGTTATAACAATAGATAAATCATTCATAAATACATCAATATTCTTTTCAATCAGGTTAAATATACATTACACTGTAAAAGATTAAAATCTAGTGATAGTATAAAATATTCCCCAATTTAAACATCTATAATGAAAATTCAGATATAGACCTTTAAACATATTTTTTTCTTCTTATTTTTAAATGATAACTTGGTTATTACTTTTGTAACTATCATGAAAATAAGAGTGTTAATGTATATCCATTCTATCTAGAATATGATCAATAAGAGTAAGTGAGAAATGGTATTTATTGTATATATTTTTTTTATCTATAATCAGTATATTAATTCAAACCTTTCATAGTTCTTTTATATATTGATTATTTATTTTGATTGTTCAAAAATTTCATTACACTTATCTTAAGATCCACATGGAAGGTACATTCACATAAATTATTTAAAAAAGGACATATTATCCATGATTCTAATAGCATAAGTATTTCATCCTTCACAAACTTCTTTATTTTTAGTTAAAATATTCATTGAAACATAATAGTTATTTTAATCCTAACTTCTATTAATATCATATTCATGAATATTGATGTAACTATACTCCCAATGTCTGCAATAATCAAACCTATATAATTCTTATGCTTCTATACAAAAATAATAAGTATCCTTTCAAATTTGACCTACAAATTAACAAACATAATCACTAATAATTTTCCTTAATATTGAAAATATGGGATTTTTTAGGAAAATTCTTCAATTGAAGAAACAATAGTTACCTTTATTAGATTATATCATTTCCTGTCTTTAATAACCCAACTATTCTCTTTGATTCTCATATGTATCACTTTAACTTTCTTTCAAATTTAGAAATATGGTTCCTCCTAAACCTATGATTGTTCTATATTCTAATTAATTGTTCGATTGAAATCAATAAATAAAAGGATAAATTTATTTTATAGATCATAATAAATATCCTTATAAAAACATCTAAAGTAAAATTGTCACCCACCATGTGTAGATACTTTACAACATGAATAAATTTTAGTATCTCTTCATCATCACCCAATTGGAATGTTAATTTTTATTGTGACATATAAATGAGAGCACCTATTATAGATAATAATGGTTTCCTTAGTTCGATATCTACCTCCTTGACTATTTCTATTTCTAATATAAAAATATTTAGGTAATATAAGTTTTTTAATTTTTAACATCCTAAACCAGGAGGAACTTAATTTGTGGAACAAGATGATTCACCACATTTCTCAAGCATGCCTCCCTATACGCTAAAGGATTATTACTAACAAAGAGGGTCTAAAACAGAAATATTGGGGAGACTCTGCCCTATAACATACTGACAAAAAGTGTATGAATAATAATAAATATAAATTAGTAAATAATGAATATTGAATACATGTGAATATTTTACAATATACAAGCAGTAGACATTACAACAAGAAATATTACCTCATGAAAAAATAAGATAACAAAACCATTAATGGAAATATCGATGAGAATATTGTTCACTAGTTGAGTTCTATTCCATTAACATCCCATGTTCAAGAATAATAGGACATATAAAAATCCATGTTCTGAAACCTGAAACCAGATTACAATTGTTCATGTACCAAATGGAAACCCAAACAGAATGTGCTATATACTCTGTAGACCACCACCAATGGTGTCTAATGCTATCCAATTTTTTAATATAATATTTTAATATAATATAAATCAGCATAAATGTATAATAAATAATAAATAAATCAATACAGTAAAAAACCTTTTCATTCTCCGATTCATCAAGGGAAAATTAGCCGACAATACCTTCTTTGGCCTAAGTTGTAATGTTTATAAAAATTCTATCAAGTGTGTATATATATACATACATTTAATGAGTATATATTAAAAAATATTCATTCATTGGGAGGACATGTGGCTTAATTCCCAAGTCTCCAAATTTAAAAAACCTAAGTGTTTAACATTGTAAATAAGCAGATTAGAGATAATAATAATAACATATAACTCAAGGTGTAACCAAGTAATCCTTTACCTTATACAGTCAATACAACTCATATTAATAACTCATGTAGTCTGGATATAGGTGTCACGACCCGCCCTCGGCGCCCGTGCTGTGACTACCCCAAGCCCGCCTTCCATAGGCCAGGGGCTCGCGACTAGCACCAAGGCGTAAATCCCGGTAAAAAGGGAAGGCATTGCCTTTGTAAAGTAAACAAGCACCACAGAGTAAGCAAGCGGAAAGTAAACACTAAGTGAAAACAGAGTACATCTGAAAGTGCGGAAAAGTAAATGGGCCAGTATACAAACCCAAACTGAAAGTAAAGTACAACTCGAAAGGGAAAACAACAACTATAAAGTAAAAGCCGCTACACCGAGCTGTCCACTGGAAATCCCACCTGAAGGGTGGGTACAGATAGCTCCACTGCTCCTCGGGTCCCGTCGTCCACTCCGAGCACGTCTCGCCCAGTGGTCCACCTCCTGGTACCGTCCTGCTCAGCAAGCCTCAACTACGATCAACGCTGTCCGTCGTCTGCAACCAACACAACGTAGTGCGGGCATAGACCGTGCCGGGGTGAGTATAAGCTACTCAGTAGGGACCCCGAGACCCCTGAAGGTCTCCCAAAATCCAAAAAGGATAAACCACAAAGAAAGATACAATCACGAAGTAACAACTGACACTGCTTAGGTATATTCCCATACATATACCTAAGTCATCAATTCCAATAGGCTCCAACCTCCGAGCCCAAGTACAACTCAGTCCACACAGGAAAGTATACGTATTTCACACAGGAAAGAAAAACGAAATCCACACAGGATAGCACAACACAATCCACACATGAAAGTAACAGGATTCAGCTCACACAGGTATACTTCATCGAAAGATGATAAAGATGATCTCTAATCCTTCTAAGTCATCGGACCCACGAAGGATCGATAGGTAACTAACCCCCGCAAAGACCCACACAGGATCGGGTCCACAGAGGGCCTGTAGGTGCTGGTTCACACAGGACCGCTGAGTGCAATGACCCACACAGGATCGGACCCACACAGGATCGGACCCACACAGGACATGTAGCATTGTTCCACGTAGGATCTCTGAGTGCTGTAGTCGTCATCGTCGAATCCACTAAGGATCTCTGTACTGTCGTCGTTGCAGTCACAGTAGCAGTTGCAGTAGCAGTAGCAGTCACAGTCGCAGCCATCACTAGGGTTCCCGCACACAGCAAGCTCGTTCGGGAGGGTCCGCTCCACGAGCCGAGAGGCTGATACATCAACTTTCACAAAGTCTAGAGTTGATGTATCCAAAAGTTCCGTATCGTCGTCAGGAACTCAACGCCGCAGACGATGCGTCAATCGGACGCCCGGTCTGAGAGTTATTGGCTTTTTCGTCCCAGGGGCCCGGTTGGTTTTTAAGGCAAAACCAACCCGACCGTACTCCACATGCGTCCAAACCTCGGGCGGAGCATGCCAAAAGATCCGTCTCACAAAGAGGAACACAACAAAGCTGACGGCACATCAATCGGGCGTCCGTAGCTCAAGATATGAGTGTTTCCGCTCCGAGGGCCTGGTTGGTTTCGTGTACGAACCAACCCGGTCGAACTCAAAGTATTCCGAAACTTTGAGTGCGATATACCGAATCGACCGACTCGATCCAGGGATCGCATCGCCGCTGATGGTTCGTCAATCGGAGGTCCGTAGCTCAAGTTATGAGCAAAAGACCAAAGTCGATTCGAAAAAGGGGGGTCCGGGTCCGGGCCGACCCCCCCCCCCCCTGGGTTGGCCCGAACCGGGTCGACCCGAACCAGGTCGACCCGACCCGGGTCCGACCCAGCCTGGCCGGCGGCGCGGTCCGGCGCGGCGGCGCGGCCGGGGCGCTGCTCGGGTGCCACGCGCGGGGGGCAAGGCCCCCTCCCTTCCTGCTGGCAGCGCGGCTGGATGCCGCGCCTTGGATCAAACGGCCCCCCTCGTGGGGGCCTTCCTTTGAGAAAAACGGGGGGGTGCTGCCCCCCCTTTGTGAAACCCCCCCCCATTATGGGAGGACAATTTAACCGCCCGGGGGAATTTAATTCCCCCGGTTTTGCACCGTCCCGGCCGGCCCGACCTGGCCGGCCGGCTTCTTCTCGACAGGACCGGCATGGGCCGGTCCTCTTCCATTTTCCGGCACCGGCGGCCCGGCTGGCCGCCGGTCATCACGTCCCGCCGCGGCCCGGAACCGGCCGCGGCCTTCGTCGTCCGGCACGGTGTGACGGCACCGTGCCCTTCCGTCGCGGCCCCGCTCCGGCCGCGGCGCCTTCGGTTTCCTTCGACGCGGCGCGACGGCGTCGCGTTCATGATAAATCATTCCACGGCGCGGTGCGACGGCGCCGCGCAATATTTTCCGTGATTCCCGCCTGGTGCGACGGCACCATGCCATATCGTTCATCCACAAGAAAATAATAATAATATTCAAGAAAAAAGGAGGGGGGATTCGGCCGTGTTTTTGCGGTCTGGCCCTCCTCTCGTTAGACGATAACACATAAACATTTATCCTCAATTTTGTCATGCTAGAACCAAGAACGAGAATAAATAAATAATCAACAACAAACCCCTACCTCAGTTTCAAGAATGATGATCGTCAACGACCCGCGGAAGACGCGTCGCGGTGGTCGGCATCACGGAAGAAGGATGTCGATGTCGTGAAGCGAGGATTCGAAGTTCTTTGACAACGATTTCGTCGCGGGAAATCGTCGCGGAAGAGATGACGCGGAAGAAGACGTCGTCGGTGTCGCTGGTATGGCGTCACAGAAGACGATTCCCGAGAATGTGGCGTTCTTCGTCGATGTTCGAAGGTTCTTCGCGTTCTTCGTCAAAGTTTGAAGAAGAAGAAGAAAGCTCCAAATTCTCTCAAGATTTTCTAGAGAATTCAAACCCAAATAAAATAAGCTAAGGTCTTATTTTATTTACACAACCAAACCATTTTGAAAATAAAAGGGTTGAAATTAAACAACTCAACCCATTTAATAACCCAAGTTGTCAAGTTAATTAAAGAGGGGTTATTGGGAGTTTAAAAAAGAGAAGGTGAAGAGTTATGCTTCGTGTGGGCCCCACCACACTTAATCCTCCCAAGGGAGGTTAAGTGGATGTGGGTCCCACCTCTAACTCCCTTTGGGAGAAGTTAACCAACAAGTTAAAATAAAAATTTGTATTCCACAATTTTTATTTAACTTATTCTAAATTCCCAAAAACTAACTCTCAACCCGCAATAAACGCAACCTCAGAAAAGGTCTCCTTAAGCGAATATCGGCTTTGCGAGTTCATCGGTGCCCTCGGAATTTGATTCCGAGCACCGGTTCAAAAGTTAGAAAATCCTGCTCGTTCGTTCACTGAACGTACCCGAGCCAAACTTCAGAAATTTATTCCGGGCACACTGGGCCTCGGAATCAGGTGCCGTCAGAAACCGTGTTCTTGTAAAACTCCAAAGAAAATTAAGAAAAAATTTCCCTTGAATTTTACGGGTCTTTACATTACTCCCACCTCAGGGCTTTACGTCCCCGTAAAGATATATCAAAACTAGGGAAACAAATGAGGGTACTGAGCACGCATCTGAGCCTCCCGCTCCCATGTGCTCTCCTGGAGGTTCCCGTGCTGCCATCTGATGCGCACAAGAGGAATCGATCGCCCACGTAGGACCCGCTCCTGTCGATCCTCTATCTCCACCGGGACCTCCGTAAAAGTCGCCCCATCGTCAACGTCAAGCTCCCCATGGTCAATGATGTGCGTCGGGTCGTGCACGTATCTCCTTAGCTGAGATACGTGGAAGACGTCGTGCACCCGGTGCAACTGAGGTGGTAGAGCCAGGCGATAAGCCACCTCGCCAATCCTGCTGAGGACCTGGAAGGGTCCGATGAAGCGTGGAGATAACTTGCCACCTCGGCCAAATCTCCGTATACCACGTCGAAGTGAGACCCGCAAGAAGACGTGGTCGCCATCCTCGAACTCTAGTGGCCTCCGCCTCCTGTCATCGTATGACTTCTGCCGGCTCGGAGATGTCCTCATCCACTCCTGGATGACCTGGACCTTCTCTGTTGTGGCCTGGACCATCTCTGGTCCCCACAAGTGCTGACTCCCTAGGGTCTGTCCAGCACAAAGGAGATCTACAAGGTCGGCCGTACCATGCCTCGTACGGTGCCATCCCGATGGTGGAGTGGTAGCTGTTGTTGTACGCAAACTCCACCAACGGTAGGTGGTCCTCCCAGCTGCGACCAAAGTCGAGGACACATGCGCGGAGCATGTCCTCGAGAGTCTGAATGGTCCTTTCCATCTGACCATCCGTCTGAGGGTGAAAGGCTATGCTCAGACGTAGCTGCGTCCCGAACGCCTCCTGTAACCCCTTCCAAAGCCCGGAAGTAAAGCGAGCATCTCGATCGGAGACGATAGATGATGGCACACCGTGGAGCCGCACAATCTCCTGAACGTAGAGACGTCCTAGGCTCTCCACTGAGCCCTGCTCTCTGATGGGTAAGAAGTGTGCCGACTTGGTCAGTCGGTCAACAATCACCCAGATGGAGTCGTGACCTCTGGAAGTGCATGGAAGTCCAGTCACGAAGTCCATAGATATGCCGTCCCACTTCCACTCCGGAACCTCCAAGGGATGTACCAAGCCTGCTGGTACCTGATGCTCTGCCTTCACCTACTGGCAGGTGAGGCATCGAGAAACGAACTCTGCTACAGCCTTCTTCATGCCTGGCCACCAGTGCTGTCGTCTGAGATCCTGGTACATCTTCGCCACTCCTGGATGTACCGCTAAAGGAGAAGTGTGAAACTCTCTCAGCACCTCCTCTCGCAAAGCGACTGGTACCATGGTACGTCCTCTGAAAAGGATGTCATGCTCTGCTCCAAGGGAGAAACCATCAGGTGCCTGTCCCGAGGATATCTGTGCATGCCGTGTCTCACAGTCAGCGTCCTCACGCTGTGCCTCTCTGACCCACTGTAGTAGTGGAGGGGTGACTGTGAGAGACTGAAGGAAGGCTTTTCCATCTCTATCCACGAAGGATATCTGCAAAGAGGCTAGCTGCTTCATCGCCTCCTCAAGTAGTTGAATGCCCGTCCTCCTGCTGAGGGCATCGGCTACTACGTTCCCCTTCCCAGGAGTATAGACTATCTCAAAGTCATAGTCCTGGAGGAACTCGAGCCATCGCCGTTGTCTCAGGTTTAGGTCCTTCTGCGAGAAGTTATACCTGAGACTCTGATGATCAGAAAAGACTGTAAAACGCTCGCCCATCATGTAGTGTCGCCATGTCTTCAGAGAGAAGACCACTGCTGCTAACTCCAGGTCATGGGTAGCGTAGTTCTGCTCATGCGGCCTCAACTGACGTGATCCATAGGCGATCACTGCCCGATCCTTCATCATAACACATCCGAATCCGGTCCCTGATGCATCGCAGTAGACTACGTACCCTACTCCCTCCTCAGGCAACCTCAAGATAGGTGCGCTGGTCAACCTCTGTCTCAGCTCCTGGAAGCTCTGCTGACATCTGTCTGACCACACGAAGGGTTTCCCCTTCCTCCTTAACATACGGCAAAGCTGCAAAGATTTCTCCTTTGCCGAAAAGTGAAATCTGGTCTCATCCCCTGGATGAACCACGTTCCTTGCCTAATATAGTCAATCCCGTAATGATTAGTTAATTCATGGCATGGATGACGTTGTAAGGCCTCGACGCTGCTACCAAGAGATCCAAATGTTACTCTCACCTCCAAGGGTTGAGTTACACTGTCGGCATCAGTGTGTGGTCACTGGGTTTCCTCCAGTAAGAATCTCGCAAGTGAGGGTCAAGTCAACAGTTTTTAACCGGCACCTCTTAGTAAAAACAAACAAAATACAAGAAAACAAAAGTCACCAAGCCAAGTATCTTTTATTACTTAAACTTAAAGTACGAGGACACAAGGCAACACAAACTACGAAGCTAGAGGCATTATGGGCAAAGGCCTCTATGCCTGGAGCTAGTCCCGCACTAGTCCACCCGCTTCCGGAGATCCATGATCGTAAGCTTCAGCTGCCTGAAGCTGTGCTCTCCCCTAAGGTCGGGGTGGACCTCCTGGTGGTGGTGGTGGTAGAGCCTCAAAGCGTCGCCCACCACCTGCTGCTCGGCCAGCTCCTCTGCCTCGTCCGCCTCCTCCCTGCGGACCGCCACGGTCGAACATCTGCCTCTGCCTAGGTGGTTCCTCAACCGTCTGCTGCTCCTCTGCATGGCGGGTCAGGCAGTCACGAGCCATGTGGCCCTGCCCGCCGCACGAGTAGCATTGTCTGCCTCTCGAAAGACTGGCTCCGTGCTGTGTGCCCCGCACTGCTGAGCCAGTGTCCTGAGGTCGTCCGCATGAAGGTCTGGTCTTCCTGGACCCCTGAGTCATCCGTCGACTGCCTGCTGCAGATGACTCTTCCACGTGCCGCCCTGCGGTGGGTCTTGGTGCTGGTGTAGACTGAGCAAGGAAACTCTCGATCAAAAGGGCCCGCTCCAGTACTCCTTTCTGAGTCGGTATGCTGAGAGAGATCAGTGATGCCCTGATCTCATGTATCAAACCCTGCTCGAAGGTCCGGGCCCGGATGAATGGGTCCCGTACCATGTCAGTCGAGTAGCGCGAGAGATCAGTAAATCTCGCCGAGTACTGAGCGACCGTCATGCTGCCCTACCGCAGCTGAAGAAGCTCCTGGATACGCACCGCACGAAGGGTGGCTGGGACGAACTCCGAGCGGAAGATGCTCTCAAAGTACGTCCATAGAAGAGATGTCTCATCGTGCACCTGGAGCATCAATCTCCACCATCGGCCCGCTGCTGCGTGCTGTAGGCTCGCAGCGAGGATCACCATGAGGTCTGCTGGTGTCCTCACTAGACTGAAAACTCGTACCACTACCTCCAGCCAGTCCTCTGCTTCCTGGGGGTCCATCTCCCCACGGAACCTAGGCGGTTGCTGACGCTGAAACTCGTGCAGAGCTCCAAGGCGATGTGCATCGTCAGTGACTGGTGCTGTAAGCATCGGTGGCTCGGCGGGTAGTGCTACCGCCGGTGCCACTGCTGACAAAGGGCCCTGCACCGAGGCCTTGTCGCTCGGTGGGCTGTCGTCACGCTTGACTCTCGGAACCCTAGCTGGCTGCCGTCGTGGGGCCATCCTGAAAAGGAAACAGGTGCGCCACGGTCAGAACAGTATACCTGGTGAGCTGATATAAAGTAATCACAAAGAAAACTTTGAAACACACACACAATCAATGTTTTCGTGCATTAAGTCGGAAATCAGTTGTCAAGGTCCTGGTGTACGGATACATCGGTCGCCGCACCAACACTGGAATCCCTGGACTGATAACCACACTCAATACTCTAAACATTATTGCTTCTCATAGAAAAGATCAGAGTTCTCGGTAGAACCAAACTCCTCTGATACCAATTTGTCACGACCTGCCCTCGGGGCCCGTGCCGTGACTACCCCAAGCCCGCCTTCCATAGGCCAGGGGCTCACGACTAGCACCAAGGCGTAAATCCCGGTAAAAAGGGAAGGTATTGCCTTTGTAAAGTAAACAAGCACCACAGAGTAAGCAAGCGGAAAGTAAACACTAAGTGAAAACAGAGTACAACTGAAAGTTCGGAAAAGTAAATGGGCCAGTATACAAACCCAAACTGAAAGTAAAGTACAACTCGAAAGGGAAAACAGTAACTGTAATGTAAAAGCCGCTACACCGAGCTGTCCACTGGAAATCCCACCTGAAGGGTGGGTACAGATAGCTCCACTGCTCCTTGGGTCCCGCTGTCCGCTCCGAGCACGTCTTGCCCAGTGGTCCACCTCCTGGTACCGTCCTGCTCAGCAAGCCTCAACTACGATCAACGTTGTCCGTCTTCTGCAACCAACACAACGTAGTGCGAGCATAGCCCGTACAGGGGTGAGTATAAGCTACTCAGTAGGGACCCCGAGACCCTTGAAGGTCTCCCAAAATCCACAAAGGATAAACCACAAAGAAAGATATAATCACGAAGTAACAACTGACACTGCTTAGGTATATGCCCATACATATACCTAAGTCATCAATTCCAATACGCTCCAACCTCCGAGCCCAAGTACAACTCAGTCCACACAGGAAAGTATACGTATTTCACACAGGAAAGAAAAACGAAATCCACACAGGATAGCACAACACAATCCACACAGGAAAGTAACAGGATTCAGCTCACACAGGTATACTTCCTCGAAAGATGATAAAGATGATCTCTGATCCATCTAAGTCGTCGGACCCACGAAGGATCGATAGGTAACTAACCCCCGCAAAGACCCACACAGGATCGGTCCCACACAGGACCTGTAGGCGCTGGTTCACACAGGACCGCTGAGCGCAATGACCCACACAGGATCAGAACCACACAGGATCGGGCCCACACAGGACCTGTAGCATTGATCCACGTTGGATCGCGGAGTGTTGTAGTCGTCGTCGTCGAATCCACTAAGGATCTCTGTACTGTCGTCGTCGCAGTCACAGTAGCAGTAGCAGTAGCAGTAGCAGTGACAGTCGCAGCCAGCACTAGGGTTCCCGCACACAGCAATCTCGTTCGGGAGGGTCCGCTCCACGATCCGAGAGGCTGATACATCAACTTTCACAAAGTCCAGAGTTGATGTATCCAAAAGTTCCGTATCGTCATCAGGAACTCAACGCCGCAGACGGTGCGTCAATCGGACGCCCGGTCTGAGAGTTATTGGCTTTTTCGTTCCAGGGGCCCGGTTGGGTTTTAAGGAAAAACCAACCCGACCGTACTCCACATGTGTCCAAACCTCGGGCGGAGCATGCCAAAAGATCCGTCTAACAAAGAGGAACACAACAAAGCTGACGGCACATCAATCGGGCGTCCGTAGCTCAAGATATGAGTGTTTCCGCTCCGAGGGCCCGGTTGGTTTCGTGTACGAACCAACCCGGCCGATCTCAAAGTATTCCGAAACATTGAGTGCGATATACCGAATCGACCGACTCGATCCAAGGATCGCATCGCCGCTGATGGTTCGTCAATCGGAGGTCCGTAGCTCAAGTTATGAGCAAAAGACCAAAGTCGATTCGAAAATGGGGGGTCCGGGTCCGGGCCGACCCGGCCCAACCCCCCCTGGGTCGGCCCGAACCGGGTCGACCCGACCCGGGTCCGACACGGCCCGGCCGGCGGCGCGTTCCGGCGCGGCGGCGCGGCCGGGGCGCCGCTCGGGTGCCACGCGCGGGGGGCAAGGTCCCCGCCCATCCTGCTGGCGGCGCGGCAGGATGCAGCCCCTTGGATCAAACGGCCCCCCTCGTGGGGGCCAGCCTTTGAGAAAAACGGGGGGGCGCTGCCCCCCCTTTGTGAAACCCCCCCCCCCATTATGGGGGGCCAATTTAATCGCCCTGGGGAATTTAATTCCCCCGGTTTTGCACCGTCCAGGCCGGCCCGACCTGGCCGGCCGACTTCTTCTCGACAGGACCGGCATGGGCCGGTCCTCTTCCATTTTCCGGCACCAGCGGCCAGGTTGGCCGCCGGTCATCACGTCCCGCCGCGGCCCGGAACCAGCCGCGGCCTTCGTCATCTGACATGGTGTGACGGCACCGTGCCCTTCCGTCGCGGCCCCGCTCCGGCCGCGGCGCCTTCGGTTTCCTTCGACGCGGCACGACGGCGTCGCGTTCATGATAAATCTTTCCACGGCGCGGTGCGACGGCGCCGCACAATATTTTCCGTGATTCCCGCCTGGTGCGACGACACCACGCCATCTCGTTCATCCACAAGAAAATAATAATAATATTCAAGAACAAAGGAGGGGGGATTCGACCGTGTTTGTGCGGTCTGGCCCTCCTCTCGTTAGACGATAACACATAAACATTTATCCTCAAGTTTTTCATGATAGAACCAAGAACGAGTATAAATAAATAATCAACAACAAACCCCTACCTCGGTTTCAAGAACGATGATCGTCAACGACCCACGGAAGACGCGTCGTGGTGGTCGGTATCACGGATGAAGGATGTTGATGTCGTGAAGCGAGGATTCGAAGTTCTTTGACGACGATTTCGTCGCGGGAAATCGTCGCGGAAGAGATGACGCGGAAGAAGACGTCGTCGGTGTCGTAGGTATGGCGTCACGGAAGATGATTCTTGAGAACGTGGCGTTCTTCGTCGATGTTCGAAGTTTCTTCGTGTTCTTCGTCAAAGTTTTAAGAAGAAGAAGAAAGCTCCAAATTCTCTCAAGATTGTCTAGAGAATTCTAACCCAAATAAAATAAGCTAGTGTCTTATTTTATTTACACAACCAAACCATTTTGAAAATCAAAGGTTTGAAATTAAACAACTCAACCCATTTAATAACCCAAGTTGTCAAGTTAATTAAAGAGGGGTTATTGGGAGTTTAAAAAAGAGAATGTGAAGAGTTATGCTTCGTGTGGGCCCCACCACACTTAATCCTCCCAAGGGAGGTTAAGTGGATGTGGGTCCCACCTCTAACTCCCTTTGGGAGACGTTAACCAACAAGTTAAAATAAAAATTTGTATTCCACAATTTTTATTTAACTTATTCTAAATTCCCAAAAACTAACTGTCAACCCGCAATAAACGCAACCTCAGAAAAGGTCTCCTTAAGCGAATATCGGCGCTGCGAGTTCATCGGTGCCCTCGGAATTTGATTCTCGGGCACCGGTTCAAAAGTTAGAAAATCCCGCTCGTTCGTTCACTGAATGTACCCGAGCCAAAGTTCAGAAATTTATTCCGGGCACACCGGGCCTCGGAATCAGGTGCCGTCAGAAACCGCGTTCTTGTAAAATGCAAAGAAAATTAAGAAAAAATTTCCCTTGAATTTTACGGGTCTTTACAATAGGTGTATGAGTGTAATCCATATGATAAATACTTATCATTCCATCGTAAATGCTTTTAACCATTCATGAGGAGTCATGTCCCATGAAATATCGAGCTAAGACTGATTTGATGCCTAAAGAGGTAACCCCAACCATTAGGTGTTTGATGATATAATATTAAATTGAAGGATATAATCCAAGAAATTCAAATTTTTTTGATATAGAACTAGTGAATCATTGGGGAAATGTCAAGGCTATCACATATAAGGCATTATCCATGTTCTAAGGTACATAACTCCATTAGAAACTAGGCTAATGAATCAGGGTAGGTTTTCTAAGTGGTCAAGAAATTTCCTCAGAAATCCAAGGATGGAACATGTCTAACCACTACTCTACAAGGAAAATGTTCCCTAAAAATAGGCTCTATATTTACAAGTAGCATAACATAGGCCATGGGAAACCTATCCAACATACCACTTCCTTTCAATTAAAACCATTTAATTTCCATTTTTTATTTTAAATGGTTCAAAGATGGTCTTATGACTTTATGTATTATATAACAATATAAAAATATCCATGGGAAGAATAATTCATTTTATATGTTATTTATGAAAAAAATATTCCATGGTAAATAACCATTCTTTAACATAATATAGTAAAATACAATTATAAAATATAAGGTGATCCATGTAGTTATTCATTCCCTAATAAAAATCATCATATATATTTTTTATTAAAAAAAGTCACAAGGGATAATAAGGCCCATGATAGGACTATCAAACTATGATTCCTTTAATTCATAGGTGGACTTCCACTAGCTATGGGTAAAAAAAATCACCAGTCGGGGTATCATGGTAATTTTAACAACAACAATATCAGTATAAATTTTAATCAAACTAATCATTTTTGGTGGTTTGGGTAGAGGTATCAGCCTAGAACCATATTTAAGGGGTTTCTAAAATATCATGGTTGTGGTATATGTAATTAATTTAAAGAATTTAAAATTTTTGATACAACACAAGGGAGGTTTATCATGTTCCAGAATGAAAATAGATTATAAACAAAGGTACATTAAATAAAAATTATAAAGACTCCCTATATTGTTCTTACAAGGGTTTAATCATATAATATCAAGCTCTTATTTGAACCACAACAAGATTATCTAGAAGATTATTCAAACATCCTAAAAACAGGGAAAAATAACTTTCATGGAATTATCATTCTTTATGGTCATTGAAAATGAATAAAGAATCAATAGGATTTGAGATCTTATTGACAAAGTTCTCACACACCTGATAGTACCTAAATTATAGACCTTATGCAGGAGAAACATGGAATCTTATAAGAGGCCATAATAGAGAGATAATGTAGTCTGGGCATGGGATAAAATATAGAGAAATAGGAGGAAGAAAATAAATAAGGTTAGATGGGGGAACAGTCATTTCACCCCTCTTTAATGAGGATCACATTTATTTAGTTCAATTTTTCTAACTATGTTCCAATTGTAATTCTCATACAATCTAAGATCCATACTATACATGGTTTTACCTCATGGTTTGAGATAATAATGTGCTAATCATGCAGTTCTATTGGTTTAGTGTAAATAACCATCCATCTTGGTGCATAATTATGAAAATTGCATGCAAAAAATGCACCCACCTTAATAATTTAATACATAAACTTCATAGAGTTGGGTGACACACATTTTAAAATTTTAAAATCTATGAAATATTTCTTATTGGGACACATAGTTTGTCTATAGGGGGTTCATTCTTTTAATAAACTGTGTTCCCTACATGTTTCTACCAAAAAGAAAATTTTGAATCATGGTTAGAGAAACCCCAAACCAAGTATCCTTATGTCTGTGACTTACTTTATTTCAATGGAATATGATACAAGGAATCATATCCCAAAGTACTGAATAATTTATTAGTCTTTATAAACTAGGTACACACAAGATTCCCATATTACATTTGAAAACATTTCTTACAAAATAATATATTTTTTAGAATATTTTGATTTCCTCTAACATATCCTTTCACATAAATCAAAAAAAAATTCCTTAAATCCAAGGTAAATGAAAAAAAATAAGTGTGAGCTCAAATTCTCTGTAATAGTTAAATATAAAAGAATCTAGCATGAATCAATAATCGCAGACAACATGGAAAATGTAAATAACTTAACACACATTCCATTTAAATAATTTCAATATCATGATTAAATATGACATAACAAATATGGAATGTTATATAACTGAAAAAACATTCCATTTTATCATTAAAATAACAATTAAATGCATCTATAGGAAATATAAATGAAAACATATCTTGGATAATAAGATAAGGCATAATCAATATAGAAAAGTATATAACTGAACACATATATTATTTAATCAACAACAGAGAATGAAATGAATCTGGAGATAATATCATTATAAAAATATCATGGATAATAATAATTGAAATATCAATTAATTAAATGCTTAATTATCGGATGTCATGATCTCAGGCATCATGATGCCTCTAACATGAAGAACTTTCATAAGACGGTTTAAAACTACAGGTAGAGAGTCAATTAATGCAAGATTAATAATTCTACTCATGAGTCTACTCATAAATCAAGTGTCCATGTAAGTTTATTCCCAGATTTTCACTGCATATCCATGGACTTACACATATATCAAATAATCGATTTATTTAATTAAAACTTTTCCATGTTATCAAATATCCATATTGTGTAGAGAATAGAAATCTATTAATATTTCTATAAATAAAAAAATAAAATTCAATATAGAGAACAATATGTATAAATAATTTGTGGATTAAATAATAATTATATCCATGATAAATAATGTGGATATTTAGGGTAAAACATAATGTCTAGTGATCAAAAGAAATTTAATATTTCAAGGGAATGATAATGACTAAAAAACTGAATCAATAATCAGAATGTCAATAAATTAAATGGTCAAAATGATTATCTTCCATCTATAAAAAGGTAATTATGGTATCAAAAAAATCATAAATAAAATTAAATAAAATTATGGTAGTATTTAAAGCTCATGAATAGAAATTCCAAAAAAATCATTAAATAAAATTATGAGAAAAATATCCTATTCACATTATATATATTTATTTATTTTTCAAAAATAAATTTTCACAAACAAATTAAATAATTTTCCTTCAAAATAATCATTTAAACATATATAATAAGTTTTAAAACATTTATTTTCCATGAAAGCAAATTTTTTTGTATATGCCGTAAAATTTCAAATAAATATTCATGTCACTTTTTTAGTAAAATACAAACATACATTATTTGGAAAATGGTATAAATATTATTTTTAAAAATTTATAAAAATAAAACATGGGAAAAAATTTGTTTAATAAATAATTTTTTATAATGTAAAAATAAAGTCGGAATTTTTTATGAAACATTTTCTTTAAAGAAAAAGGACATTCAGTCGAATAGAGAAATGAAATCGGAGATAACTAAAAACATTTTATCAATTATTGTAAGTAACAAGGAGTGGGAAAATGGTTCTATTACATAAAAAATCATGAATTATCAAAGGATAAAAAAAATTTGAGTTTTTTATTATATAATGTAAAAATAATTTCCTTTAATGGAAACTCATGTATAAACAATCCATATTAAACTCAGATTGTGAAATAAACCAAAAAAAGAACAAAAAATTGGATTAATAATTAATAAATGAATAAATTATGTGTTTCAAGTGTAAATCCAACAAAAAATTGAAAATACAACATAATATAATAAAACATCATTAAAAATTTATAATATCAATGATGATGATGGAGTAATATAACCCAATGAATGGAAATTGAGTTATGAAATTATTTATCCCTTAGTAACATTCTAGTTATATACCCATGTATGAAATAATTAAAATTGAATCTTAAAATACCATGATTTATCAAAGAATCATTATATTACATGTCAAATGGTCATTTTATATACCATATAAAAGAAATTAGTTGTATAACATCATAATATGCCTTAAGGAAGGGAAATTGAGAGGAAGTCCCTTACCTCACGCATCCCTTTGGTTGAATGTACATTAACACCATTATATTAGTTTGAAACATGTTTTCAACATATACTAGATCCATATTAATATTTATAATTTCATAAATTTTTCTTTTATAACAACTTATCACCTGTTCATTGATATTATTTCATTATATTAATTTTTTTGGGTATTAATTGCCTTATTTTCTCAATCATGATTTGTCAATAAAGTTCAAATTCATGGGAATACAACGTTATGATATTATCTACATAATAATAATAATTGAATAATTATCATATTTATGAATCAATTATGATTTTAAGACCACTAATTAAATATGGTTTTGATAAATTAAGTATGTTACAATCATAGAGATGATAGGTCATACATATGCATGATTAACATTTCCATTTTTCAGTGATTATTATGGAAAGGGGGAATGTAATATTTTATATTTTCATAATGATTATAATATCATATTATTTCCTAAAATAAACCCATACATATCAGCTATGTGGTATGGCGGTGAAAAGGGAGATTCACATCGCTTTTTGAAGGTGGTAGTCCATACATAGACGAACGATGTTATCATCTTTCAGTAAGTGAAAAGTTAAGATTGAAAATAATATATTATATTTTATGAATGATAAATATTTCATAAGTATATTAATTAGGTATATTATATAAATTTTATTCATTAAATTTATCCTTGTTATATTCTATCTAAAGTGTTAGTGAAAAATGAATCATATTGCTTCGTTAGGCGGTAGTCAGTCGTACACACGAGCGACATTATCGTATCTATTACAGAATTAAAAGTAAAAAAAGGTATATATGATATAATGACTCAAGATATATAATTATGTTATAAATATAATATATAAACTTTATATCTATCATCATACCTAACCATGATAATTGATAATGGAAAAAACAAGTGACATCGGTTCGTGAGGCGATAGTCCACCTTACACACAAATAATGATTTGGTAAATCATTTAATGTACGTGGGGATTAAATTAGATCACTAACATAAAAAAATAACATATAAATATATGTAATATACTAAATATTTTATATCATAGTGGATTAATAATAATTTAATTAGGTGTAATAAGAAATTAAATAAAAATGATCGATGAAGAATGTTACCTCTTCCTCATGTAACCTTCTTAGGGTTTCACCTAAATCCTTCCAAAAATTAATTTATGGAAAAAATAAGGATTTAAAGATGATTGGAGGTATTTTGGGAAGTTATTTGGGTAGTTATTCAATGAACCAAAAGGGTTTGAAGGTGTGAAGAGGAGAGAAGAGGGTTGGGATTTTATAAGTCAGGTGAGTGACACACATGTAATTTTTGGAAAAAAGGTATACCCATATTTTTCACATGAAACGAGGGTAACAATATATTATTAATGATCATTAGATATTATATTATCTAAAAAAATCTATAAAATATATTTTATAAAAAAATTATAACATTTTATTTCTTATATTTTCAGTTTTACCCCCGATAAATCAATTTTTACTATAACTATGGTAAATATTTTTTAAAGTTTTAACGATTAATTTTGGTTTAAAATTTAGTTTACTTTATTGGATAATATATATTTTTCAGATTCTAATTAATAAATCTATTTTGAAAAATTCAATTCCCCATAGTGAAAAAATTAATTTAAAATTGATCATGCAGACGCAAAGAGAAAGTAGGCTTTCAATGTGAAAATGTTTAACATTTTACAATGTGCTTATATCAAAATTAAATATTAAAATGAATATAATGACCTTGATTGAATTTATATATATATATATAATTTATCTAATTTTACTTCTAAATAAATAAAAAAATATATAATTTAACTTTATAAGCAATTTAAAAGAAAATGAAGTTTTCAATAAAAATTCAATATTTTTCAGCATTTATAAAAAAGTGGAATATTTTCGAAAAAAAATTAACCCTAATAAAAAAATTTATTTTTATTTAAAAATAAATATAATTTTATCAAATATATTTTTTAAATTTGGTAAAAATTAATTTTAACTTATGTGCATAAAACGTTGTTAAACTGTATTTTAGAAAAAAAATAAAGTGATTTAAGAAAAAAATATTTATCTTTAAATTGATTCTTATTTTATTTCACATGAATGTATAATCATAATTTTCCAAATTTTCTTAGTTCTATTCAAAATCACCAATTTAATATCATTTTTATAAAATTATACTATTTTAAAGTTCATTTAGACTCAGGATTGTGTATTCTACAAGCAATCAATGTGATTTAATTAAATAGATTTTTTAGTTTGTTTAATATCAGTGTTACATGTCACATATTCAATAAAATAAAATATATTTATTTTTTAATTTCATGGATTTACATTATACACACGTTAAATAAAATTTTCATTGTAATTTAAACATGATATCGGTAATCAAGGGCTTGATATTTGAAAATTATTTTATTCAAAATATATATAAAAAAAAGAGTTACTAAAAACATCTTATTAATATAGAATGTTAAATATAGAGGTCATGTGTAATAACTCATAACAAGGTTTCCATGTATGAGAACAATGGTGGCATGTGATCATATGAACATGAAATAAAATAATAAATAATTATAGATAATTATAGAGGTCATAGGTAAGAAGAATTTGAATGATTAATATAATGTTTAGGACCAAAAAACAATAAATAAAAGATGATTTAAAAGAACACCGGATTCATCAAATATTAATTTAATAGGATAAATTTTTGTTTCCAGATCCATATCTTGAATTTGAAGAATTAATTAACGATCTATGAATATAATGAAGTATTTTAATTTGACATATTTCTATTTGATTAGAATAATTTAATCTATTGGTTGTGCCTCAATCAATTTATAATAAATCCCTTACTATATTAATTGAAAATTTTAATTTTTTAATGCCTAGATATATAAAAATCAATTTTAACCTATCATAACATCCATAAAAGAGTGGCGAGTCTTTCTATTTATCTCTAACTATTTATGATTAATATAATTTATACAAAAAAATATATTAATATTTAAACCTCAATAGTAACAAACCTGTTTTTTATTAATATTTATTTTTCATATCAATTAACTAATGATATATTAACCATGATATCATTTAGTCCAGTGGTAGATGTAAATCTCTTATCATCCTTCAGTTGTCAGTTCATGTTCTTGGGACTTGTCGGATGTGACTAGTAGCCACCCATTATGCGGATTTTACTTTACTAAAAATATATTAATATAATTAATATAATTTCCCCAAAGTAATATGTTGTAAATACTTGAAATAACATTTATCATTAAATAATATCTATACTAATGTTTTCAATAAAAATTATATTTTACCTAAAATCCTAATAATCTCATTTGACTATTATTTAAATATCATTATTGGTCATATCAACCGTAATGTTTTTCAATACCATTAAATTTATGTCTATACAATTTAAAGGAATTATTAATTAAATAATTATTTAACTAAAACATAGATTTTATCAATGCGTTTTATTTCCAAAAAAACTTCAAAAACATCATTAATCATGGTATACTACCATTACATTAAACCTAAAATAGAGTCTTTACGACTTTGAACTTATGATCATTATTAAACTCACAAATCCATGATGGTATTCATAAATATTAAGTAAATAAAGACACATATGATTCTAAAATTTAACTCATTTCTTATAAATTGAATGATTATTATAACCAAAATACCATTAGTAAAATACTTCTACAATTTAATTCTTGATTTCTAATACATAAATACTTCATCTGTTTTATTTCCACATAGGTTCTTCATTGTCCTATTGTTTAAAATTTTGAATATGTCATTGAATCGGAGAATTCCATGCTTCCCCGCATTTAAGATAATGAACTATAAATGGATCTCTTTGATGAAATTTATTTCCATCCCTCATACACTTCATTTTCCTAAGATATTTATTACATTATGCCCTTATTTTCCACAGATAAAAAATATTCATATTCCTTTGAGACACCTTATTTTTAATCTAGGATACCTTAAAATTAAAATAGATCATTCATTGTCTTCATATATAAAAATACCTTGTAATGATTTCTAAATAAAATCTAAATTGTCCAATCATATCTCCCATGAGTGTCAAACTAGGTGCGTAGTAAGGCCATTTGTTATGACAACCCTGCTTTTTAATTCATACTTAAACATGATTTATTACATAAAAAATCACTTGATACAACAAAGAAGATCAAGAGGTTTAGTGTCTTTGGGGCTTAGGAGCATTACATAAGAACTTAAAACATGAAATAAAACATCTTTATTGAAAACATCCTTTACATGACCACTACATTCCCTCGTACTTAGCATTGGATGGGATAACCTGAGGATATGCATAAGAAAAGGGTGAGCTATAAAGCCCAGTAAGGGAGTACACATGGAATAACATGATGAGTAAAATAAAGGTTATACAATAGGCATATAAATAGAGCATAAAAGAAACATGAACATAAAGGAATGATAACAAATGATAATCATAACATGGAAATGTTGCAACAACACTTATCATGTAATTAGCATGAGCCAAGGCTCATTGCACATGGAGCATGAGTAAATACTCATTGCACATAAAGCATGAGTAAACCCTCGTTGCACTTGAATTAGCACGAGTCAACACTCATTGAACATGACGTATCATGATACTATACTTTACCCAATGCATTGGAGTGCTATAAGGGCGCACCCTTCTTAAACATTTCATTTCATGCATAAGTGTGCCACATGGATCATAAAACATGGATTCATAAAACATAATCATTTATTCAACAATAAAGGAATGTGTAATTCATAAATGAAACTTTTTAATCAATAAGTAATGGTGCATAAAGGTGGATACCCTTGATGGATAAATGGGCATGCTACCCACTACACAATGGCATTGGCTTATAAAATCGGTGCGATTTCAACAGCGTAACGGCGGGACATAAGAATTCATAAAAATGGTTGATGAGAGAGAAAGGGGTTACTAATCATATTTACATGTAATGGAAAGTAAGGAGGTAATATATATACATTTCCCAACAATTTCAATGTAATTTATAATCATGATACAAAATTATTGCTTGAATGTAAAAGAAGAGAGAGAAGTTTCTTTCAGAATTTCAGCATAGTAACAGGTGTATATGGGAGGAATTTAATGAGAATTAAAGAGGTCTCCCATCATTAAAAAAATAATAGGGTAGTATTGGGGAGGTGAGAAAACATTACCCAACATTCAGAATTGAAATTAAAAGGGCAATACAACTTAAAGAAAATTGACAAAAATGAGAAAGGAAGAAAAAAACCCTTACTTGGAAGTGTTCTTCCAAAGGCTAGAGAGAGGCTTGTGAGAGGCTTATTGGGAGCTTGGGGAATCTTGGGAGGATTCTAGAGAGAGTAGGGAAGATTTTGGATGAACTCCAAGGGATTTGAGTGAGGAGGAAGTGGGATCTTGGGTGGGTTTATATAGGAAAGGTGAGGGAATTCTTTATTATTTAGGTTTGGGTCCCCTTACATTAAATTAATCCAAAACAAAATCCATCCCAGGGTTGTTGACTATGGTTTTTGGAAAAGGGAATAGGAAAACAATATTTTTTAAGTCCAAAGTCTGAAAATCTTAAAATATTAGGGATGCTTATGTGGAGGTGAGTCACACTCCCTTGGAAATTAATTTAAAAAGGCAAGGTGATGAATAAGTCTTGAGGGGTCCATTAATGATTTGAAAAGTAATTCAAACAAACCCAAAATAAAATTATTTTAATGGTAAAACATATAATGTCTGAACATAATGATTATTGTATTTTATTACATCACTATTGGGTCATTATGATGTCATAAAACACACTATATATTTAAACGGTATTTAATTTTTACCCAAAAATTTGACTGTCTCAGAAAATTATGAAAAATTCACCGTTGGATAATTTCAACGTTCTGATTCCATAAATAACATTTATTTTATCTAAATAATTTTCTAAATATGTTAATTTTAACTTTTAAAATAAAAACTGACATTTATCGAAAATTCACTGGTTTTGAAAGAAATGGCTTTCAAACCTTAATAAAAATTATAACTGCATTCATAAAATTATAAGATCATTTATATTTAATAAAAATTATTTTAATAATACTATTATTTTATTAAAATATTATTTTATTCAAAAACCCCTTAATTTAATAAAATAGATTTCTTAATTAAATAATAACTAAAAACACCATTTGTACTTTACAAACTATTTACAATGTATCAAAAATAACTAGAAGTTATATTCATTATTATATACAAAAATAACGTACATGAACATAGTACTACTTATTTGTTACATAACCCCTTAAAACAGATGCATAAGACCTATGGGTAAGGTGTGCGATGGTGACAGACTCTTGGGGTGGCTCGGATAACATCGCTCGAGTGGTAATTTCAATCAACTTCCACTTTTCACGTAGACGGTCATGTTTGAGCTTTACATGATGAAGCTCAGCTTAGGCTTGGTCAAGAGTGAATCCCAAAGATGCCACCTCTTTTCTGAGCTCCGACAAATGGGCTTCGTATGGGGAAATTCTACTGGATGAGGCCATTACATCCTTTGTCTGAGTAAATTGGATTTGTTAAAGTCCTATATTTATACTAATCATCAGATCACTGTTCAACAGATATATTAGCAATAGTCAAAATCTTAACATAAAACCAAGGAAGTTGACATTTTATATGAACATAAATAGACATTTAATTAGATCAAGATGTATTTCCATTAATTAAACTTTGGGTCGTTACAATATTCCCCCTTAAGAAATTTCACCCTCGAAATTTTTCTTTTCCCACACTAAAATAGATGTGGGTAACTCAGCTTCATCATTTCCTCCGATTCCCAAGTCACTTCTTCACACTTGAGGTTTCTGCACAACACCTTGACGAGGGGCATTGTATTATTTCATAGATCTTTTTCTTTATGATCTAAGATCTTCATTGGTTGATCCTCATAAGAAAGATCATCTTACAATTGTACCACTTCCGAAGAGAGTACATGTGAAGGGTCTGGTATGTACTTCGTTAAGAGGGCTACATGAAAGACATCATGTACTTTGGAAATAGAAGGTGGAAGTGCTAGTTGTTAGGCCACAGCCCCGACACGATCAAGAATCTCGAAGGGGACGATGTACATTGGACTTAACTTCCCTTTCCTTCCAAACATCATGAACTTATTCCACGGAGATATGCGTAGAAACACAATGTATCTAACTTTAAACTCAAGGTCTCATCGAAGATTATCTGCATAAATCTTCTGTCGACTCTGAGCTGCCTTGATATGCTGCTGAATGGTTTTTACCTTCTCCACCATTTCCTGGACCATTTCTGGTCCAAGCAGCTTACGTTCACCGACCTCATACCAACATGCCGGTGTTCTGCACCTTTTCCCATACAGGGCTTCATATGGTGCCATTTGGATGCTTGAGTGGAAACTATTGTTTTAAGAGAACTCAACCAGAGGAAGATGTTGATCCCATCCTCCTTTAAAGTCCATTGAGCACGCTCTCAACATATCCTCAAGTGTTTGGATAGTCCTCTCGGATTGGACATCAGTTTGAGGATGATAGGTCGTACTGAAGTTCAATTCAGTATTCAGAGAAGGTTGAAGACTCTTACAAAACATACAGGTGAATCTTGGATCTCGGTCAGACACAATAGATAGTGGTACTCCCTGCAACCTTACCACTTCTCTGATATATATCAGTGCCAGTTGATCCAAAGAGAAATCCTCCGGAATAGCAATGAAGTGTGCAGTCTTTATAAGACGATCCACAACAACCCATATTTCATTGTTGCCTTTGGATGTCCTCGGAATTCTGGTGACAAAGTCCATGGTTATGTTCTCCCATTTCCATTCTGGTATGGGAAATGGTTGCATCATCCCCTTAGACTTCTGCCTCACTGCCTTCACTTTCTGACACACCAGGCACTTTGATTTATATTCAGTGATCTCCTTCTTCATATTATCCCACCAAAAGTTTTCTCGGAGATCTCGATACATCGTTGTGCTCCCTGGGTGAATATAGAAATTTGAACTATGTGCATCATCCAAAAGTTCATTCTTCAGCTCCGGATTTGATGGAACACATAGTCGTTTTCCAAACTGCACAATTCCTTCTTCATTAACATTAAACTTTGAGGATTTCCCCTTTTTGATAGCTTCCACTTTTTATTCAATTCCCGCATCATCCTTTTGAGAATCTTTTAACCTTTCTAAAAGATATGGTTGAGCAATCATTTGTGAAAGGATTGATGATGTTCCCTTCTCTAGTATTCCCATGTCCATCTTCATCAAGTCTAAGAAGATTGGATCCTTCTCAATTCTCATCATTGACAGAATCGCTGGGTCCTTTCTACTTAGGGAATCTGCCACCTTGTTTGATATCCCAGGGTTGTAATATATTGAACAGTCATAATTTTTGATGATATCTATCCATATTCTTTGGCGCATATTAATCTATTTCTGTGTGAATAAATATTTAAGACTCTTGTGGTTAGTATACATCTCACATTTCTCTCTATATAGAGAATGCTGCCAAGTTTTCAAGGCAAAGATCACCACTGCTAACTCCAGATCATGCGTTGGATAGTTTCTCTCATGGATTTTCAACTGCCTTAAGGCATAGGATATAACATTATCATTCTTCATCAGCACACAGCCTAAGCCCTTCTTTGAAGCATCACTGAATACCACAAAAAGATCCCCACTTGTGGGTAAAGTGAGCACGAGCGCAGTGATAAGCCTTCTTTTAAACTCCTTGAATCTTTCTTCGCATTCATCACTCCAAGCAATCTTTACTCCCTTCCGATTTAGCTTGGTAATATGGTTAGAAAATCGTGATACATTCCTCACAAATCATCGATAATATCCAGCTAACCACAAGAAGCTGCGGATATCCGTTACCGATGTTGGCCTTGACCATCCCTCAATTGCATCTATTTTGGATGGTTCCACAGATATCCCATTGCTTGTGATGATATGGCCCAAGAATGAGACCTCCTTCAACCAGAACATACAATTTCTGTACTTTGCAGAGAGCTTCTCCTTGTGAAAAGTCTCTAGTATAGTTTTTAAATGCTCCTCATGATCCTCCTTGGTTTTAGAGTATATTAGAATATCATCTATAAAGACTACCACAAATTTGTCAAGGTAATCTCTAAATACTCTATTCATCAAGTCCATGAATATTGCTGGAGCATTGGTGAGTCCGAAAGGCATTACTATGAATTCATAGCGCCCATATCTTGTATGAAAAGCAGTCTTGAGGACCTCATCCTTCTTCACCCTTACTTGATAGTATCCCGACTACAAATCCACCTTGGAAGAGTATTGTGCTCCACACAGCTGATCGAACAAGTCATCAATTCATGGGAGAGGATAATTTTTCTTTATCATTATTTTTTTACGTTCACGATAATCGATGCAAAGCTGCATTGACCCATCCTTCTTCTTAACGAAGAGGACTGGTGCACCCCATGGTGAAGCACTTGGGCATATAAACCCTTTATCCAGATTCTCATGTTGTTGTTTCTTCAGCTCTTGAAGCTCAAGAGCAGCCATTCTATATGGATTCATGGATATTGGTAATGCCCCGGGTATAAGTTCAATTGAGAGCTCAAAATCTCTTCTAGGAGGAAGACCAGACAGTTCCTCGGGAAACACTTCAGCTAATTCCCTTACTAAAGGCATTTCTTCAAGGATGGTTTCTTCCTTGGAATCAATCATCTGAGCCAAATACGCATGCTCATATGGCAGTAATATCCACGCTTAAGATGATGGAGCTAAAGGAGATTCATATTCCTCCTTACACTTGTAAATAATCGGGGGTAAATTATCCATATGGAGTGTGATTTCCCTCTCCCGAAAATTTATGTTGGCTCTATATAAGGAAATCCAATCCATGCCAAGAATTGCATAAAATTCCATTAGAAGGAGTATGATGAGGTTCACCGGGAAATTCAGTCCACAGATTATAACAGGGGAGGAATTATATTCATGGGATGCAATGATTTCCCCATTTGCCATACTCACCGACATCTTCACTTCCATTATTTGTGGAGGTGTTGGGATTGTTCTACTAAACTTTAGAAATATAAGAGAATGTGTAGAACCTGAATCAAAAAGTATGTTTGCTATTCTTGAATGAATAACTAGATTACCTGTCACCACTTTTTTATCGGGGTTTACTTTGACAGAAGTGATGGAAAAAAGCTCTTCCTTGCTACCTTGGAGGTTTTTTGTCGTCTCTGAAAACCCTTGGATTAGGGAACTTATTTGAAATATGACCCGATTATTTGCATTTGTAGCATTTAACGACGTGTTGAGGTTCAAATGGAGCGTTCCCCTTCTCTGTCATAGGCGCGGGTCATTCTTGCCGACAATTACTAGATAGGTGCCCTTCTCTTCCAAACCTGAAGCATTTCCTCGTCCCCTTAAGGAAATTTCTAGGGTACTTCTTCCCACACTTTTGGCAGGTGGGGTGCTGGATCTTCTTAGCACCATTGGATTTATCCATCGGACTGCCAACATTGAATTCCACCTTATGCTTCTTGTCCCCATGATACCCCTGTGATTCCCCAATCTCCATTTCAACCTTGAGGGCACATCGGAAAATTTCCTCATAACTGTCGAAGTCACGGATCGCTAATGATTTCCGCAAGCTAGGCTTTAGCCCACCAAAGAAGCCGTCATCCTTGCATTCGGGAGCAGCGACAAAGCCGGAAGCATATCGTGCAAGCCTTGTAAAGTTTTCCTCGTACGCTCCAACAGATTATTCATCTTTTTTCTTGAGGTAAAGGAAGTCCCTTTCCATCTTAAGCCGGAGGGTGAACGGAAAATATTTATCAAAAAAACATCTTCCAGAAATCCTTTCATTCCAATGCCTCGATCTCCACCTCAGGCTTCGTATTTTTGATCAACATCCACCATTGATCAGCTTCACCCTCTATACGATAAGCAGCCATGAGAACCTTCTCTTGTTTAGAACATTGAAGGATGGAGAAGATATTTTCAATGGAGTTGATCCATTGTTCAGCGATCGTGGGATCGGATGATCCAATAAAGGTAGGAGGCCTTTGCCTCATGAAGCTCTCGATAGCGACTTTTTCCTTCTTATGGGGGTCTGAACGTTCCTCTTGACCAGTGTTTCTTTTCAAAACATGAGTTAGCTGAGAGAGAAGCATGACAAAGTTCGCGATTCCCATTCCCATTGGATTGGGCATCTCATTAGTACAGTAATCACACTAATCTTCACAACGGTTTTTAGCCCGAGTCCTCCTATTACCGACCATTGGCTGGAATAAAAGGAAAGTTAGGGGTAAAACATAAAGTGTAATCCAAAGAAAAAATCTGATGACATATAAATAAACTTTTATTTCCTTAACTCATGAGTCTATAGGCTTCAATCTTGGCTTTTCATGATCTACTTTCTAACATATATTCACAGGAGAATTTTTTAATTCCCTTAATAAGGGTTCATACTAAGCTTTTGAATTTATCAAAACATATCCCCCAAGAGTGTCGTAACCAAGAGTGCAGCAAGGTCTGTTGTTGTGCACCAGTTCCCTTTCAAGTCTAGCTCAAAGCGGTGTTTTCAGGTTTTACCCCTAGGATACATCTGTGCCAGAGTCGCCTCTGCCTGCTCGTATCCAGACATGGATGTATTTGTTTGATAAACCCCTTACTCAGTACTTACCAAAACTTAAGTATGTTTTTATTATACTTAGTCTTATATCTAAGGCTTTACTAGAGTTTCTTAATCCCATAAATAACTAAACCTATCCTCTAATACCAACTATGAAAACCCTGCTTTTATTACAAACTTAAACATGATTTATTACATAAAACTTCACTTGATACAACAAAGAAGATCGAGAGGTTTAGTTTCTTTGTGGATAAGGATCATTACATAAGAACTTTAAACATGAAATACAATATCTTTATTGAAAACTTCCTTTACATGACCACTACATTCCCTCATACTTAGCATTGCATGGGATAACCTGAGGACATGCATTAAAAAAGGGTGAGTAATAAAGCCCAATAAGGGAGTACACATGGAATAACATAAGGAGTACTATACATGTTAGACAATAGGCATATCAATAGATCATAAAAGAAACATTAACAAAAAGGCATGATAACTCATGATAATCGTAACATGGAAATGTGGCCACAACGCATATCATGGAATTAGCATGAGCCAAGGCTCATTGCACATGGAGGATGAGTAAATCCTCATTGCACATAAAGCACGAGTAAACCCTCATTGCACTTGAATTATCATGATTCAACACTCATTTCACATGATGTATCATGATACAATACTTTACCCAATGCATTGGAGCGCTATAAGGGCGCACCCTTCTTAAACATTTCATTTCAAGCATAAGTGTGCCACATGGATCATAAAACATGGATTCATAAAAGATAATCATTTATTCCATGATAAGGGAATGTTGAATTCATACATGAAAATTTGTAATCAATATGTATAGATGAATAAAGGTGGATACCCTTGATGGATAAATGGGCATGGTATCCACTACACAATGGCATTGGCTTAGAAAATCGGTGTGATTTCGACAGCGTAACAGCGTGACATAAGAATTCATAAAAATGGTTGATGAGAGAGGAAGGGGTTAATCATCATATTTACATATAATGGACAGTAAGGAGGTAATATAGATACATTTCCCAACAATTTAAATGGAATTTAGATTCATGATACAGAATTATTACTTGAATGCAAAAGAAGAGAGAGAAGTTCCTTTCGGAATATTGGCATAGTAACGGGTGTATATGGGAGGAATTTAATGAGAGAGAAAGGGGTCTCCCATCATTCAAACAATAAGAGGGAAGTGTGGGGGAGGTGAGAAACCATACCCCAACATTCATAATTGAAATTAAAAGGTCAATACAACTTAAAGAAAATTGACAAAAATGAGAAAGGAAGAAAAAAACCTTTACTTGGAAGTGTTCTTCCAAAGGCTAGAGAGAGGCTTGTGAGAGGTTTCTTGGGAGATTGGGGCACCTTGGGAGGATTCTAGAGAGAGTAGGGCAGAGGTTGGACGAACTCCAAGGGCTTTGAGTGAGGAGGAAGTGGGAGCTTGGGTGGGGTTATATAGGAAAGGTGAGGGAATTATTTATTATTTAGGTTTGGGTCCCCTTACATTAAATTAATCAAAACCACAAACCATCCCATGGTTTTTCTCATGGTTTTTGGAAACGGGAAGTGGAAAAAAATATTTTATAAGGAAAAAGCCCGAACTTCTTAAAATATTAGGGTTTCTTACGTGGAGGTGAGTCACACTTCCATGGAAATTAATTTTAAAAGGCAAGGTGCTGAATAAGTCTTGAGGGGTCCATTAATGCTTTGAAAAGTAAGTCAAATAAACCCAAAATCACATTATTTTAATGGTAAAACATATAATGGCCTAACATAATAATTATAGTATTTTATTACATCACTATTGGGTCATTATGATGTCATAAAACACATTATATATTTAAACGGTATTTAATTTTTACCCCAAAATTTGACTGTCTCAGAAAATTATGAAAAATTCACCGTTGGATAATTTTGAGGACCTGATTCCAGAAATAACATTTATTTTATCTAAATAATTTTCTAAATATCTTAATTTTCACTTTTAAAATAAAAACTGACATTTATCGAAAATTCACGGGTTTTGACAGAAATGGCTTTCAAACCTTAATAAAAATTATAACTGCATTCATAAAATTATAAGATCATTTATATTTAAAAAACATTAATTTAATAATAATAATATTTTATTAAAATATTATTTAATTCAAAAATCCCTTAATTTAATAAAATAGATTTCTTAATTAAATAATAACTAAAACACCATTTGTACTTTAAAAACTATTTACAATGTATCAAAAATGACTAGAAGTTATATTCATTAATATAAACAAAAATAATGTACAAGAACATAGTACTACGTATTTGATACATAACCCCTTAAAACAGCTGCATAAGACCTAAGGGTAAGGTGTGCGATGGTGACAGACTCTTGGGGTGGCTCGGATAACATCGCTCGAGTGGTAATTTCAATCAACTTCCACATTTCCCATAGACGGTCATGTTCGAGCTTGACATGAGGAATCTCAGCTTGGGCTTGCTCAAGAGAGAATCCCAAAGATGCCACCTCTTTTCCGAGATCTGACAAATGGGCTTCATATGGGGAAATTCTACTGGATGAGGCCATCGGTTCCTTTGTCTGAGTAAATTGGATTTATTAAAGTCCTATATTTATACTAATCATGTGATCACTGTTCAACGGATATATTAGAAACAATCAAAATTCTTAACATAAAACCAAGGAAGTTGACCTTTTATATAAACATAAAGAGAAATTAAATTAGATCAAGAAAGATTTCCATTAATGAAACTTTGGGTCGTTACAGTTATCTTGAACCTAGTGATGATTGGGTCATTCCCAACACACCCTTTTCAAAGTTATTTTCCCTAGGTACATCAGTTCCAGAACTACATTCACTTTAAGTATCCCTAAAAGGAATATTTCCTATATACACAACATTATAATTACCTTTCCAAGACATTATGTTTTACTTCTATTCATATCCTGAAAGTATAACATATGTTTATGTTCATTAATTTATGTTTTCTTAAATCTTGTTCCAAAGGTTTCTAAGAACATACTCTAATACAAATTGCATAGACCCTAACACCAATATCATGGATTCTATGTCTTACATTATTTCATTGTTATAATACACAAGGAATCACATACTAAAGGACCAAATAGTTAGGTAGTCTTGACAAACTAGATACATATTTGATTCCCATAATATATTTGAAAACACATATTTCAAAAAAAAAAATTTAGAATATCAGTATTCTCTCTAAAATATCCTTTTAAAGCAACCATAATACACTTAACAGAATCCTTGAAAAATAACAAAATAAGTTTGAGCTCAAATTCTCATTAATGGCTAAGTATAGTGAAAGATATCATGAATAAAAAGGGAATACACTACATTGAAAGGTAAATAAGTGAACACACATACTATTTAAAAATTTTGATATAATGATTAGATATTAAAAAATCAATATAGAATGGTAAATAACTAGAAAAAAAATTCATCTAATCAATAAACTAAGAATGAAATGTATCAAGAGATAATATAAAGGTAAAAATCTCATGGATAGTAAGATAAGGCATAATCAATATAGTAAGGTAAATAAATAAACACTAATTCCATTTAATAAATAAATGATATTAAATTGAATCCAGATATAATATCATTTTGAAAGTATCATGGAAAATAATAACATAATTCTCAATGAAAGAAATAATTAATTATTGGATGTTGTCATCTTAAGCATCATGATACCATTATCATCAAGAACTTTAACCATTCTTTTTAAAAATATAGGTAGAAACTTGTTTAATTATAGATAACTAATTATCCTCATGATAGGATGAAACACACGGCCGATTGTCACCTATGGACCGGTCAAAGTTCCGGTGCTCTGCTAATGTGTACAACAGCACTCGGGTCGAATCCTCGACGATGATACTTTGAAATAGTCGTTTGTTTTTAGTTAATTGTATTCTGATTGGGGGGTTTGTTTGCAGAGCTTATGAAATAATTTATGGATGATTTTTGATTCAAAAAATTGATAAAGATTTGGGTGAGTTCATTATTAGGGAGTTAAGCTTGTGATATCCTTGAGCTTTGCTATATATTGCATTTAAATTAACACCCACTTCACAGGTTAACATCGATTAGAATTCCTAAGTGTTAAAGATTTAATCCAAGCCTTAACTTAATTAGGATTTTAATCTCAATCAGTACATGTTTATGGTAGTGTATTTTTAGTTCCAATAATCCATGGAAACCACATGCTAAACAAAATATGTCATTAATCCATGACAAATTAAGTCCAACATACACAATGTTAAATTAACGAATACTCATCGTGCAAATACTCTCAATCACATAACATCCATAAATTATAACTCACCCCAATGATATATTTACCCATCCATTTGGTTGTTAATAATTATGATGATAAATTAAGAATAGAAGAAAAATAAAGGGATTAGAAAAGAGTGGTACGTCGACACACACACACACGAACAATGATGATAATTAAAAACGGATTTTCGATTGAATGAGGAAGCAAAAGAAGGGAAGGGGATTCAAATGAATTTAAACTATTTTAAGAACATAAATATTAAACTACATAAGGTGGATGAGAATAAGATATATTGAAGAAGTAACTTGCATTAAAACAGAATTACAAAGAAAGAGACTTACAAAATTAAAAAAATGAAGAACACGAAATTAAGTGAAAACAAAGAGAGGAGGCAAGGTCTATCAAGTGAAAACTTGATTATGGAAGAACCTCCCAAGCATTTTTAAAGGCTTTGTTCGTGCCAATATGTTCTCTTCTCTTCTGAAATGCCAACCCCTCTCAAGGAGAGAAGGGGAGAGTATTTATAGCCCAAGGAGTGGAGTGTTTGCATTCCCAATCTGTCCCTCCAATTGAATCACCAATTTGGCTATTCAGACAGCCGAGTATTCATATATATCCTTCTTCAAAGTTGTATACAATAATGTTTTTCGACGACTATAAAAATTTGGAGTCATTTGGATATAAGGAGAAAAGGTTATGGCCGGTTGATTAAACAAAGTTAAACTGTCCATTTCAATCCAGTATTTTTCAAGTCCATAATGTGAAAGGGTTTTTGTCTATAAAGATGACTTCAAATCCGAATGGTTTCTTCACCAAAGTCGGCCACCTATATCTCCTATTTCACACTGAAAAATCTCAGCTCGATTTGATTCTTACATCATTAGATATGTCATGCATACTATACTGATTTTAATTCTCAGCCAGAATGGTGGGCTGGACTTAAAATCTTTATTTGGGCCCCTTGTACTTAGATTTGGGACTTGAAATTTTTATACAAGATGACATGTAGTGTCCCACGAATTATGGTGGAGAGTTAATGTTTTTGGACTTCTGTTTTGAGCCCAGTAAATCAATCTGCAAGGCTGGTTCAGTTTGTTCACAGATTCTTTGGTCTTGTTTGGGAGGACCATATGACCCTTAAAATGATAGAATTGGATCATGGTACCTTATAATGAAATGTTTTATATTTAAAGGAGAATCCTAAAAAACAAGATCCACACAATTTGTATCATTATGGGGACAGTTATTATTAAAACATTAAACTGACTCAATTGGACTACTTCTAAAAATGCTCAAAAATTATACTTAATATTAAAACATTAATATTTCACACAAATTATGCACATTTCATATAAAATCAGTAAAGGGGGAATATAATAAGTCACGAAAATATTAATAACATCAAATCCCCTACACTTAGTTTTGTGCATGTCCTCATGTGCAACAAATATAAAAACATGACAAAATCATTTTTACTCACCAACAGATATTAAAATTTTGTTTTCTCCAATCAGGGGAGGTTTAGACTATTTCACTCATCCATTTTGAATTCCACCACAAGTTGTTAAAGAAAAAATGTTCCAAAACTAATTCATTTTTTCATGCTCAAATATAGAAATGGAAAATGTGGACACTCAAAACTCACACCTCTCAAGATGATAAAATTCCTTTGTGGAGGTTCACTCTTTCACCAACCAAAAGTGAAAATCTTAGAGTTTGGAAAGAGCTCTCAGCTTACAATACCTATCCAAATTGCACAAGAATCAAGAGGTCTTTTTAAGGGGTTTTTCTATGGCTATGGGACGGTAGGAATATAATGTCCAAGAGAGAGAATAAGAGGGTTAAAATACAAACATAGAAAAAGCAATGCACATTTTTTTGAAATAAAACATGGAAGGAAATGAAAAAACATATTTACAAGGGAATGATTGTGTGAAGAAAGACACAGTAGAGAAAGAAAATATAAAGGCGATGAGAAGATTAAATATTTACAAACCACCAAACATCTCCCAATGATATAAGAATATAATGCAAGTGTTCTTTTTTTATTCTTTTTTTCTCTTTGTTTTTTCGAAAGTTGAACTTGGAAAAGTTCTCAAACTCATAACCCAAACCATGATTGATCTCCTCACGACACTAATTGTAATAGTTATAAAAAGATCAAAGGTTGAGGAAGAGTGATTTTTGACCTACCGAAGACAGAACCCATTTTTTTGATTTTTTTTTTGATTTTATTTTTATTTTTATTTTTTCTTTTTGATTTTTTTTTGAACACTTTTAAATATCATTTGTATAGTACATTCCCAAATCCCACTGAATTATTACCTCCCCCCACACTAAAATGGATGCTTACCCTCAATCATATGATAACACACCAGAAAGTAAGGAAATGATACCCAAAAATGAAATCCATTCCCCCCCAACACATAAATTTCAAAAACATATGAAATGAAAATCCATGTTGATATTGGGTGGGATAAGGTATTGGGCTTGTAATGTGGATATCAATGAAAAGGTTCTCATAGGCTCAAAGAGGCTTTCAAAAGGAGGATTAATGTAAGGTAAATGGGAGGCTATTTGGCTATTGTGATTTTCATGTGGTCCAGAAAATGACTCTATCATATTAATACACACTAAGGTAAGAAATTAAGCTCTAAGGTCCAAAAAATGAAGACTCACAAATGGGGGTGAAAACACACATTTTGAAAAGATGGCCATAGGTGGCCTTGGCATGAAAGCAAATGTTTGTTCTCACGGTTGGGGAAAAGAATTTTCCAAATCGAAAAATTGAGCATTCAAAATTTGTTAATTTTGACACAAAATTCTTTATCCAATGTCATTATGAAAATACAAAATTTTTGAGATGAAAACATGTCTGTTAACTCCCCAAAATGGTTGGAAAAAATTTCAAAACTCGATGGTGAGTAATCATGATTCTTTATTTTTTGTATTTTTTTAAGTTATTGTTTTCTTGGGTTTTTTTAGTTTTTCAGGTTTTTATATTTGTAAAGATACACCCACACAAAAGAGAAAGTGAAAAATAAAGGTTTTGATAAAGAAAATGGTTAAAAAAAATGAAAGAGAGAGGAAGAACAAGAAAGAGGTAGAGAGAGGAAAATATAGAGAGAGTTAAAGGGAAAGAGGTGCCCCCTGGTTTGGATTTGGTGGGTCGCCTTCTCCATCTAGTGGTAGGTCAGCTAGAGAAGTTGGGGAGCCAGTGGAAGTTGATGTTGTTCCAGGATTGCATGTCCTCTCATGGTGATTCTTTAACCGATGTCCAGTAACCGTGAATGTCCTTTTGGAAGAGGGGTCTTGGACTTTCACTGCACCAAATGGGTAAACGTTAGTAATAACAAAAGGACCTTCCCAACGAGAATTAAGCTTTCCTGGATGAAGACAAAATCGAGAATTGAAGAGCATTACCCTTTCACCTTCATGAAATACCTTTCTTAGGATGTGTCTGTCATGGAGTACCTTAGCCTTCTCTTTGTACAGATTGGAATTCTCATAGGATTCAAGTCGAAGCTCCTCCAGTTCAGCCAATTGAAACAATCTTTCTTCACCAGATTTTTCACAATCAAAATTACAGGTTTTCACAGACCAAAAGGAATTATGTTGTATTTCAACTGGTAAGTGACACGCTTTACCAAAAACTAGCCTAAAAGGAGACATCCTAATGGGTGTTTTATAGGCATTTCGATAAGCCCAAAGGGCTTCACCAAGTCTCTCAGGCCAATCTTTTCTGGTGGGTTTTACAATTCTATCAAGTACCCTTTTCACTTCTCTATTAAATATTTCATCCATGCCATTTTTTTGGGGGTGATATGCAGTTGAAGTTTTATGTACAACCCCATTCTTTTTCAAAAGATCTTCCATGGTTATATTACAAAAATGGGTTCCTAAGTCACTGATCAAGGCACGTGGTGTGGCAAATCTTTGGAAGATGTGGGTCTTTAGGAACTCACTAACAGTATGAGCATCATCCTTCCTAGAGGGTTTGGCCTCAACCCACCTTAAAACATAATCGACTGCAAGAAGAATGTATGAGAATCCATTAGAAGGGGGAAATGGTCCCATGAAATCGATACCCCAAACAACAAAGATCTCACAGAAAATGAAAGGCTTTTGGGGCATTTCATTTCTCTTTGAAATTGTGCCAAACTTTTGGAAAGTGGGACATGATTGAAAAAACTATTATGAGTCCTTGAAGAGTGAAGGCCAGAAGAATCCAGAGTCTAGGTCCTTTCGAGAGGTCCTTTGTGGTCCAAAGTGGCCACCTCCAGGAAGTGAGTGACAGAATTCTAAGATGGAAGAATATTCATCTTCATCAACACATCTCCTAATTACCATGTCTACCCATGTTTTCCAAAGATTATTTTCTTCCCAAAAATAGTATTTTGAATCACTTTTCAACTTTATTTTTTTTATTTTGAAAATATTTTAAGAAAAACACCAGAAACCAAGTAATTTACAATTGGGGCATACCATGGTATTTTTGGAGTGAGAGATGAAAGGTTCTCAGTAGGGAATTCAGGATTGATGATTTCTGATTGAGAAGAATTCGAAATTCTACTCAAGTGATCAGCCACAGGGTTTTATTTTCCAGTTCTATCTTTGATTTCAAGGTCAAACTCTTGGAGCATTAGAATCCGTCTTATTATCCTCGGTTTGGAATCACTTTTCTTGAGTAATAACTTAATTGAAGAATGGTCTATGAAGATGATGATTTTGGTACCTAAGAGATAGGACCAGAATTTATCTAAGGAAAAAACCACAGCTAAAAGTTCTTTTTTAGTGACAGTGTAGTGAGATTGAGTTTCATCCAATGTTTTTGAGGCATAATAGATGACATGAGGAATTCTTTCTATTCTTTGACCAAGAAAAACCCCAACAGCTCTATCAGAAGCATCACACATCAATTCAAAGGGTAAAGACCAATCAGGGGGTTGGATTATCGGGGCAGATGTGAGAGCAGTTTTGAGTTCAATGAAGGCTCTCTTGAAAACCTCATCAAAATGGAAAGTGACATCATTTTGGAGCAAACGAGTGAGTGGGAGGGAAATCCTACTGAAGTTATGGATGAATCTCCGATAGAAACCGGCATGACCGAGGAATGAACGGATGTCTCAAACAGAAGTGGGTGGAGGAATTGATTGGATCACTTCAATTTTTGCAGGATCGACTTCAATACCATCTTATGAAACTATGTGCCCTAGAACAATCCCATATGAAACCATGAAGTGACATCTTTCAAAATTTAACACAAGGTTGAACTTGACACACTTTTGGAGGACAAGAGAGAGTGAATTCAAACAAGATTCAAATGACTCACCATAAATGGTGAAGTCATCCATGAAGACATTCATGCAGTGTTTAATGAATTCAGAGAAGATACTCATCATATACCTCTAGAATGTTGGAGGAGCATTGCAAAGTCCAAAAGGCTTTCTTCTATATGCATATGTTCCAAAGGGGAATGTTAAATTAGTCTTTTCTTGGTCCTGAGGTGAGATTGGGATTTGAAAATAGCTGGTGTATCCATCAAGGAAGAAATAGTGTGACTTTCTGGCTAATATTTCTAGCATTTGATCCAGGAATGGAAGAGGGTAGTGATCTTTTCATGTTTCAGCATTCAATTTTCGATAATCGATGCATACACGCCATTTGTTCTTCACTCGAGTTATGACTACCTCCCCATGTTCATTTGTGACAACAGTTATCCCACCCTTCTTAGGTATAACTTGATTTGTACTAACACATTCACTATCAGAAATTGGGTAGATAATACCAGCTTGATGAAGCTTGGTGATCTCTTCCCTAACTACCTCAAGGATGAGTGGATTGAGTCTTCTTTGTCGTTGTCTAATTGGATTGGATGATTACTCAAGATGGATGTGATGCATGCAAAGGGCAGGGTTGATTCCTGGTATGTCATCTAGGGTCCACCCTAAGGCCTTTTTGTTTTCCTCTAACAACTGAACAAGTTTGGACTCCTCGGTTTCAGTAAGGGTGGAAGAGATAATGACAGGATATGAGTGATCATGGAGGAGGAATGCATATTTCAGGTGTGCAGGAAGAGGTTTCAGATCAGTCTCATCATTAATTTTTGGGTTAGGAAACTCAGAAATGGAGGATGGGACTTCAGTTGCTTCAGATTCATTTTTCCCAATACTTTACAAGGTGGATCAGTTTTGGTCAGAGTTGAGATGGGATTCAAGAGAGTTTTCAAGATCCTCTAAATTGATTGAGTCTATGAATGAAAGGTCCACATCAACTTCACCATTTATGAATTGGTTAATCATAGTGCAGATTTCACAAGATCCTATCTCTTCAGAACATGATGAACATGATGGAATGGGGTTCAATTGACTCTAAGAAGTGTCCTTAGAAGCATTGATTGAGAATGCAGAGTGATCCTCAGATGGGTATCACATGGCTTAAAAAATGATAAACTTGACCAGTTTGTCACTGAATTCCATGTATAGGATGCCTGAATGGACATCATTCTTAGTTCTCGCAGTCATGAGGAATGGTCTTCCTAGAATTAGGGGAGATCGAGAAGAATTCATCTCACCTTCCATGTCAAGGACATAGAAATCAGCAGGGAAGATAAGATCATTGACTCAGACAAGGACATCCTCAATTATTCCCTCAGGACTGGCTGTGCTTCGATTGGCTAACTGAATGACAACACCCGTTGGGTGCAAGGGACCTAGACCAAGGTTAGAGAAGATGGATTTGGGCATGACATTAATTGAGGCTCCTAGGTATATGAGTGCATCATAAAAGTTGGAACTTCCAATTTGGCATGGGACTGTAAAGGTCCATGGATCTTTGCACTTTATGGGATTAGATTGCTGGGTGGAAACATTTTCAAAGGTCCTAAGTTGCCTCTTGTGGGTGCACAATTCCTTAAGAAACATGGCATACTTAGGAATTTGTTTTATGGAATCTAAGAGGGGAATGTTGACTTCAACACATCTAAACATGCCGAGCATTTCAGGATCAGGTTCAAAGGACTTCCTTGGTTTAGAAATGGCTTGAGGAAAAGGAATTGGATTCCTAAGTGGAACAGAAGGAGGTGAGGGAATGGTTTCAGGTTCCTTTTCAAGTTTACTTTTCTTTTCATTTTCGTGGTCAACATTCAAAGGAGGTTTTGAGGATTTATCTTGAGGCATAGAAAGTTTCTCTCCTGATCTAAGTGAAATTGCACTTACATTACCCTTGGGGTTGGGTAATGGTTGAGCTGGGAGTTGGGAACAACTTGATTGTTGTTGCTGGCTCAGGTGGGATGGAAGTTGCCCTATTTGAGTTTCAATGTTTTTAAGGCTAGAACGGGTGAAGGAGGCAAGATCTTCCACTGCACTTTCCCATGGTTTCTTGGAAGAAGAGGCTCCCGGATTGGGATTGCCTTGATTTTGGTTCTTGGGAAATCGATTGTATTGGTTTTGGAATTAGGAAGGCTCACTAGGATGATGGAATCCAGGAGGAGGATTGTTCCTTTGAGGTTGAGGAACAAAAGGATAAGGTTGATGGAATTTACCACCACTTTGACTATATTGAAATTGGTTTGGATTGTGAGGAGGGAATTGAGGGGGGTGAGAGATGGTACTACCATACCTCAAGCCTAGGTTATAGGAAGAAGAGAAGGGCTCAGAGTTAGGTTGGTTGAAGTTTCTAACAAACTGAACTGATAGTTGAGGGTTGGTGTTCCGTTGACCATATGCTGCATTGAGCTCCATTGGTCCAGATGAATCGGATTGATCCTCTTGAAGTTGTGGAAATGTGTCTGTTGGATGAGCAGGGGAGCTACAGATTCCACAATTCTTGATAGGTCCAGGGAATAGTGACTATGGAGAAGATGAGGTTGGGGCTTTGGTAGCCACTGCTAGTTGATGCACAAGACCTGTAAGTTCACTCATCCACTCAGTAATCTTGTTAGGCTCTATGGATTGATTATCTTGGGCTTGTATGACTTGAGCATGTGCTCGAGTATGGAATTGTTGTGTGTTTGTAGCCATGTTACTTATGATATCTCTTGCAGCTGCTGGAGTTTTTTCAACAAGAGCACCGCCACTTTCGGCATCAATAAGGGTTCTCTCTGTAACCAATAACCCCTCATAGAAGTATTTCATCAAGAGTTGGTCAGGGATTTAATTATGTGGGCAGGTTTCCACAAGCTTTTTGAACCTCTCCCAGTACTCATGGAGTGATTCATTTGGGAATTGACAGATACCACTTATTTCCTTTCGGATGGAAGCGGTATGAGAGGCAGGAGAGAATTTTTCTAGAAAGAGACGCTTCATGTCATTCCATGTAGTTATAGAACCAGGAGGGAGGTAGTAGAGCCATGACTTGACCGAGTCAGCTAGGGAGAAAGAGAATTCTAGGAGTTTGATTTGTTATTCAGAAACCCCTTGAGGCTTCATGGTAGAGAACACCACCTAGAACTCTTTGAGATGTAGATGCGGATCCTCACCGGCTAGCCCATGGAAATGAGGTAGAAGATGAATCAAATCCGATTTGAGTTCGAAGTCAGCCTCTATGTTTGGATATTGAATACCAAGGGGTTGGTAATTCATATCTGGGGCAGCAAGTTCTTTCAATGTTTGTTCCCTAGGATTGGCCATATCGAATTCAATTGTTAGGTCAATGATTGGTTCTTGGGTGATTTGGTTATCCCTAATGGTCCTCCTAAGTAGACGAAGAGTTCTATCAATTTCAGGGTCCAAAACATCCGAGGGATTGTTTGGGAGGTTACGAGGCATTCGGATAGATTTAGAAAGGATGAGGAAGACAGGTTTTCCTTTGTGTTTTTTTTCAGTTTATGATTTTTAAGAGGAAGATGGGTTTTTCTTTGTGTTTTTTTCAATTTTTTTTAAAATTTGTTTTTTTTTGTGTTTTCTTGACAATAACTAGAAAATAATGACTACTTAAAGAACCATCCCTGGAAATGGAACCATTTAAAATGCACGTCTGATTGTCTCCTATCGACCGGTCAAAGTTCCGGTGCTCTGCTAATGTGTATAGCAAAACTCAGGTCGAATCCTCTGCGATGATACTTTGAAATAGTCGTTTGTTTTTAGTTAATTGTATTCTGATTGGGGGGTTTGTTTGCAGAGACTATGAAATAATCTATGGATGATGTTTGATTTAACAAATTGATAAAGATTGGGGTGAGTTCATTATTAGGGATTTAAGATTGTGATATCCTTGATCTTTGCTTTATATTGCATTTAAATTAACACCCACTTCACAAGTTGACATCGATTAGAATTCCTAAGTGTTAAAGCTTTAATCCAAGCCTTAACTTAATTAGGATTTTAATCTCAATCAGTACATGTTTATGGTAGTGTATTTTTAGTTCCAATAATCCATGGAAACCACATGCTAAACAAAATATGTCATTAATCCATGACAAATTAAGTCCAATATACACAATGTTAAATTAACGAATACTCATCGAGCAAATACTCTCAATCACTTAACATACCTAAATTATAACTCACCCCAATGAAATATTTACTCAGAAATTTGGTTTTTTAATATTCTGGTTATAATAATTATGATAATAAATTAAGAATAGAAGAAAAAAAAAGTGATTAGAAAAGAGTGGTACGTCGACACACACACACGAATGATGTTGATATTAAAAATGGATTTTCGATTGAATGAGGAAGAAAAAAAGAGAAGGGGATTCAACAGAATTTAAACTATTTTAAGAACATAAATATTAAACTACATAAGGTGGATGAGAATAAGAGATATTGAATAAGTAACTTGCATTAAAAAAGAATTACAAAGAAAGAGACTTACAAAATTACAAAAATGAAGAATAGGGAATTAAGTGAAAACAAAGAGAGGAATAAAGGCCTCTCAAGTGAAAACATGAGTATGTAAGATCCTCCCAAGACTTTTTCAAGGCATTGGTCGTGCCAATATGTTCTACTCTCTTCTGAAATGCCAACCCCTCTCAAGGAGAGAAGGTGAGAGTATTTATAGCCCAAGGAGTGGACTGTTTGCATTCCCAATCTGTCCCTCCACTTTCATCGCCAATTTGTCTATTCCGAAAGCCTAATATTCAAATATATCCTTCTTCAAAGTGGTAGACAATAATATTTTCCGAATAATATCAAAATTTGGAGTCATTTTGACTTAAGGATAAAAGGTTATGTCCGGTTTATTAAACAAAGTTAAACTGTCCATTTCAATCCAGTCTTTTTAAAATCCAGAATGTGAAAGGGTTTTAGAATATGCAGATGCCTTCATATCCGAATAGTTTCTTCAACAAAGTAGGCCTCTTATATCCCCTCTGTCACACTGTAAAATCGCAGCTCGATTTGATTCTTACATCATGAGCTATGTCATGCATACTATACTGATATTAATTCTAGGACAGAATGGTGGGCTGGACTTCAAAGCTTTAGTTGGGACCCTTATACTTGGATTTGGGACTTGAAATTTTTATCCAAGATGAAATGTAGTGTCCCACGAAGTATGGTGGAGAGTTAATGTTTTTGGACTTCTGTATTGAGCCCAGTAAATCAATCTTCAAGGATTTTTCAGTTTGTTCACAGATTCTTTGGTCTTGTTTGAGAGGACCATATGACCCTTCAAATGACAGAATTGGCTCATGGTACCTTCTAATGAAATGTTGTATATTGAAAGGATAATCCTAAAAAACAAGGACCACACAATTTGGATTAGTATAGTGATAGTTATTATTAAAACATTAAACTGACTCAATTGGACTACTTCTAAAAATGCTCAAAAATTATACTTAATATTAAAACATTAATATTTCACACAAATTATGCACATTTCATATAAAATCATTAAATGGGGAATATAATAAGTCATGAAAATATTAATAACATCATAGGACTAATTCATAAAGGGGATATATAATTATTTTCATCAACAATTACTGCATGTTCAAATCCTTCCTCATATATTGAATAATAGATTTAATTCATGAACAATTTTCTTTATCATCAAATATGTATATTTAGTGTAGAATTTGTTTTTATGAATATCTCCATACATAAAAAAAGATAATTAAATTTATAACACCATATATAGATATAATATATGTTTTATGAAATAAACTTATCCCTAAGAAATAATATTTATATTTATGGGAAATTTAATGTCCAATGATCAAAAGAAAGTGAATATTTTTAGAGAAAGATAATGACTAAAAATCTAATCAAGAAATTGAATGTCAATATATTACTTGGTTAATATTACCACAAACCATCTATAATAATAATAAATTTGGTATCAATACAACATATCCCTCGTGGATTATAAGTAAAATAATGGATTTTTTCCATTGATGAAACGAAATTCCATAAAAATATCCTTAAAATCATTCCTAAGAAAAATATCCTTTTTAATTTTAAAATATATAATTAATGTTTAAACTAATATTCCAGGGAAAAAATTAAAATAATTTTCTTTAGAAATATCCTTCAATGCTAATAAATTAATATCAAAAACATTTAGTGGTTATGGCAGTAGAAAGTTACACACATGTTTTAAATGTAAAATAATATTTCGTTCACTTTTTTTATTAAATGCAAACAAAAAATATCTGGAAAAGGTCATGAAGATTCATTTAAACATATTTTAATAAAAATTAAAATATAGTTAAAAATATATTCAATAAATAATTTTGAAATGTTTCAAATAATGTTTTTAATTTCGTTTTATAAATTATGGTTTTGGAAGAAATAATATTTCTTACTGAAGTGAGAAGTGATGTCATAGTTTACTAAAAAAAATTTATTAATCATTTTATTTACTAAAAAGTGGAAAAAATGTAATATTAAATGAAAAAATACTAGATAACTAGAGGATACTATAATTAAATGGTTTTATTATACAATGATCAAATAATTTACTTTAATGGAAGCTCATGTATATATTATCCTGATTAATCTAATATTGTGAAATAAACCCCCACAAAGATCATAATGTTGAAGTGAAAATTAAACAATGAATCAATTATTTTTGTAAAATATAAATCCACATATAACATGCGTAAATACTATATAAGATAATCAAAATCCTTACACACGTAATATTACAATACCAAATATGATGAAGAAGTAATATAACCAAATGAAAAGAAATTGATTTATGAAATTATTTACCACTTGGTAACTTTCATGTCATATACCCTTAGATTAAAAAATTGAATTTGAAACATACGAAACCATGGATTATTAAATAATCATTATATTAAATGTAAAATGGGTAGTATAAACACTATATAAAATAAATTAGGTGTGTAACATTACAATATATCTAAATGAAGTAAAATTGATACGAAGTCCCTTACCTCAATTTTTTTATTAAACATGATTTAACCTTCTATACAGTATTTTAGAACATTTTATTACCTTATAATAAAACTATTTTTTTCACACCTAGGATTTTTTTTTCATTTTTTCTATAGTATTTCATTGTTCTTCATTTTTCCATTCCGTTATCAGTGTTCCATTGTTTATTTTTATGGTTCTGTGTTTATTCATTAGTTTTTCTATGAGTTTTTTCATGAAATATTAACATTTTAGGGCTTTACATACAGTGGTTCATGGGTTTCACATTGTTATAGAAAATAGTGCGACATGCTCCAAGAAATATTTGGATCCATGGGATGCCTCTTGTCGAGGACGCACAACCTAAGCACATTTAGTAAAACCAAGAGGAAGGAATATACATAGGTATTCCATTTTGTATAGAACCATTTCTCACAGTTGGAATACATTTTACCAAATTGTGCATCCAAACTGTGTGAGTTCCCACTATGTCTACTAAGGATCACTTGGTTGGCACATGGTTTGGGGAAATGGTGAGGCCTAACCTTGCACAGTTCAAAGTTCATTAAAATTGTGAAATAAAACTACTACCCTCTTAGAATTTTAACCCCAAGACTCCTCATTTCTCCTCTTATCAGTTCATTTGACCCTAGTGGATGTCCTCCTTTATTCTCCAATACTTCTCTCACCTACTATGGTGTGTATCTGAGGATTCTTCAATGTTTTGGGGTGATTATACAAGGTATTATTCTCTTCTCTTCTTCCTCTTTATTTTTATTCTATTTTATCTTGAGTTCCTATTCTCCCTTAGTCATGTATATAAAATATTCCTATTCTTTAGTTATTAATTTATGGGTTTTTTATGTATAAGGATCCTTGTGGTTATTTTTATTCTTCAGACCTTTGTGGAATTGTTTCAGGTTGGTGTTTTTGAAGTGCTTCTGGTTTGAGGTTGGTTTCCCTTTTCACTTGTCCTTTAAATTTAGTAATCATTGTTTTATTTATTTTTTCACTGTAATTATATGTTAAATATAAATGTTTGATCTTTATAATAAATTTTTGATATGAAATAAGGTTATTTTCTTGACTATTTTGAAGTATATGGATTTTTGTCATTAAGATGTGCACACCAAGTATTTGATAAAATGCCTAGTTGGATTTTGTGAGTGATATTTGGTTTTTAAATCTTGTTGTGGATTTTTAAATATATTTTTCTCATCTAAAATAGTGGTTTGGATTTCAAAAATGAATTTATAATTTCTTTTAGACTTGAAAGAAGTGTTCATTGGTTCTTAGAAAATGGGTTTTTATGTGATGATAGTTTGTGGCCCATTTGCAATTTTAATAAAAGTGGCCTTGTTTTGAAATTGTGGTGTGAGTTCTTAAATGGAAATTTCTAAATGTTTTGGAAATGAAAAATGGTGTCTTTTCACCTTTTTGGAAAGTTAGATTTGTTTCTTTGAAAAATGGTGGGTTCTTGATACGTGATTGAGGCTCATTTGGTTCTTTTCTAGAAATTATTATCTTCAAAAACTAACCTTGGATAATCAGCTATCCTTGGTTATATTGATTTTTTGGAAAGCCCATGCAGAGAGGATCCATTATGATCAGATGGTTTAAATTCAAGAGATTATTCCTTGGAGTGGCTCAAGGGGGGTGACTTTTTGTGTGAGATGCTTGTGTTTGATATAGATGAATGTTATTGGATGCTCAGTTATAATATATTGGTTCATAGCCACTTTATTCATGAAATGGTAACCTTTCATAGCTAGAATATATTTGATGAACAGATTATTCACTATGTTAGGATGTCACTCTGGATAGTGGCCCATAGAAGGGGATTTGTTTTATTTTATTTATATGGGAGAGTTCCCGCAATCAGTCTAGGTAAGGTGAGATGAAGCATGTGGTTAAGAACTGATGTCATCAGGTGAAGCATTCCTTCAGGATGAATCAAGATGTATAGTATGTTCTAGGTTATTCCGCTGATCTCCTAGGATATCCAATGCCTTTTGGAACATAGTTTTCAATAGTGGATGATTGAGATGCTTAGATGGTTGGTTACATGTGTGTGTTATATTTTGATTTCCCTTGTTATGTGATCATTTTTGTTTCTTACTTATATGGTTCACTTATTTTCTAAAAGATATTAGTTGGTTTTCAAAGGTTTATGGAATTTGTTTTGGAAATTGTTTACACTCCCTTCTCCCTTCTTAAAAGAGAACATCACTTTCAACCCTTTAAAACATTAATGTATGCTACATAGAAAAGAATATTTATTTTAATAGAAAGGGTAAAAGGAACTTGTTTTGTTTTAAAGTGAAAATGTGATTCCAAATCCACATTTTGTAAATTTTATTTTAAACATGAGATTGATGTTTCATGCATTTAATAGAAGTCCATTAGGAATAGATATTTTTAAGAATGCCTAGTGATTTTTCACACTCAACCCTATAGTTCTTTCTTGTTTTTATATTTTTTTGTAGTTACCATCTTGGTTTAGATCACTATGGGAGATGGTTGGTTAGGTATTAGAGAGTTACACTTGGGGTTATACGGATACATTGTGGTAATCAGGTCCAGTTTGGGTTTTGTAGTTCATCTTTTTGTACTGTCGGTTTTTTGTATGAATGATGTTCAGTTTAGGAATTTTTTCTTTATTATAATTGGGATGATCTATTTTTTCCACCATATTATTTATTTATATTGAGAAAATAAATATCTCTTGGTTTCTCTATCTATGCCCAAAACTAGTTGTCAGCCTGGGATGATAGACAATGCCTATCGGGCCTTGTCTCGGGCCGAATTAAGTAACTGGTTTGGGGTCAAATCATACTGGTTCATGAAAATATTTATATTTATAATATCATAGATGAATATTTTATAACATCATATCAAATATATTTTTATTATCTTTCATTATTTTGATCATTTTGATTGTTAATATCCATGTTTTTTCATTCGTGTTTTTTCATTCAAGCTTTTTCATGAATGCCATGGTTCTTATGCATATTATATAGTTCTATCATCTCAAGATTAATAATAATTACATAATTACCAAATTTATACATCAACTATACATTTAATAGCTATCTAGAAATATGGGTTTCAGTAGAAAAGTATGTTATCATCATGGAGACGACATGCCATATGTACACATGGGTATCATTTCCATTTTCAAATGATCATTACGGAAAGGAAGAAAAATATATTTTATTTTTTTCAAAACAATAATAATGTCATATTATTTCATTAAATATACCTATACATATCATCCATGTGTTGTGGTGATGAAAATAGATACTCACATCGCTTTGTTAAGGCAGTAGTCCACACATACACGAATGACGCTATCATCTTTCAGTGAGTGAACATATAAGAGTGAAAATGAAAAATTATATTTTCAGAATGATAAATATGTCATTATTAATTTAATTATGTAATTTATAACACATATATTAATTAAATATATCATTATTACAATCCATGTAAAGTGTTAGTGAAAATGAATCACATTACTACATGAGGCGGTAGTCTGCCTTACACACCAGTGACATTCTCGTATCCCCTGTGGATTAAAAAGTTAAAAGGTATATATGATATAATTACTCTATTGGTTTAATTATGTTATATATATCATATGAAAACTTTATTTACATCATTATACCCTACCATGGGAGGTGGTAATGGAAAAATGAATGACATTGGTTCGCGAGCCAGTTGGTCACCATACACATGAATCATGATTTTTAACCCATTTGATAGAAGTGGGAATGGATACACGTAATTCACATAAAAAATCATAGTATAAATAAAAACCTAATGTTATTATATCATATTTTAGTAATAATAATTAAAGGATGTGGGGGAATAAATAAAAAAAAATCTCGATGAAGAACGTTACCTTTTCCTTATGTAAGATCCTTAGTTTTGCACCAAATTCCATTCAAGTATAGATTTTTTTACAAAACTAAGCCTCCTAGTATAGGAGGAGGGATTTTGTAATGTGATTTGGGTAGGTATTGGTATGAAAAATGGGATTGATCATGTTAATAGGATAGCATGGGAGGGTGACCTTTTATAAATTAAGTGAGATTCACACTTATTGTTTTTTGAAAGAAAAAAAGACATACCCTCATTGTTTCATGAAAAAACCATCCAAAATGAATTATTCTTAAGAAATATACATTTTGTGGAAATATTGTGGAAATAAAATATATTTTTGACAAATTGTTAGGTCATTTTAACTATTATCGTTTTGGTTTAACCCTCTATAAATCTATTTATAACTTAATCAAGGATAATAATTTTTACAGTAGTCCCTATTAATATTGGTAGAAAATTAAGTTTACATTATTAGATAATATAGAATATTATGATTCAAAATGTGGAATCAAATTTTCAAAATTACATTCATATAAGTGTAAATATTTAATTAAAAATTAATCCCACACATCCAATGAGAAAGAGGGGTTTCAAAAAGAAAATTTTCAAAAAGATTAATTTTTTTATTAAAATTCAATATGAAAATGATTCAAATTAAATAAATTAGATTAATAGATATGTAATTTAAATAATTTCACATTAAAACCAGACAAAAATTTAATTTATCTATATAAATAATTTAAATGAAATGTCAATTTTCAGTTTAAATGTAGTATTTTTTAATATTCATTTAAAAATAATATATTTCTGAAAAATCACAAATATTCATCCAAATATAATAATGATATTATTATTTAAATAATGATGTTCATTTTAACAAATAAATTTTATAAATTAGTAAAAATTTATTTTTAAATTATATATTAAAAACCAGGATAAACCATCTTTTAGAAAAAAAATATATATATTCCTTAAGAAAACTTTTATTTTTCCAATAAATGATTCCTATTTTATATATGATCACTTGATTACTGTAATTTTCATAATTTAATTAATATAATTCATATCTAAAAATTTAATGGATAGTTCATAATGGTATACTATAATACAGTTCATTTGGACTTTCTATATTCCATAAGCTATAGAATAGATATGAAGAAATATATTTCATGGGTTATTTGAGCTCAGTGTTGTGTGTCACATATGGTATCAAATAAAATATTCTTATTTCACAATTTTTGGGTGTGACACCAATTCTTCAAAAACAGATTCAATCTTCTTATACACCTCTCATTCCTTAAATCACTTATAAAAGATCACTTATAATAGTTCCAATTATGGATTTATATTATGAATATTGGTTTAAAATTCACCCCTCCTCCAAATGAAAATATTAATTTCATTTTTAATTTTCAACCGGTTCAAAACATAGGATGTTACAACATCCCCACCATGAACACTATCATCCACAAGATGCTTTTGGGGAAAAAATAAAATATCCCCCTGCCTACTTGGGTCGTGATGTTTTATTCAAATGGTCATATTGAATTTTGAAACACCTAACACTTCTAAACACCATTTAATGAATCTCGTACCTAATCTTATAGAACTCAATCCAATGATTAAAACTTCACTCATATCCAATTGATTAAAATTTTCAAAATTTGATCGACCAAGATCATACTGGTCCTTTAGGATATATATTGAGACATTGAGGATTACATTTAAACTGAACCATCATCATATCCATGGAATGATAAATGAAATTACTCAATGAATGCATCCATCTTCTTGATAAAACTCAAGTCGATCGATCTCTAATCAACTAAATTAGAAAAACAAATTGGCTTAAATTACTTATATGCACTATAACTAGTTCTAAAACCTTATCCCATGGCATACTCTTATTTTTTTGTGAACACCCACCAAATAATTTAACCAACTTCTGGTGATGTCTCTTAGAAAACCGATCTCCGTATCAAGACTTTCATTATGGCTTATTACCAATACCAACATTATCCTGACCAATAACCATGGAACATCAAAAGATACATCGGGTTTCACACCCACATTTATATTTCACACAAATCCAACACTGAATCATACATGTAATTTTTCTAGGTTTTCATTCATACATTGTTTTCATTAATTAAAATACATACATGATCTGGAACAATTATCCATGAATGGTCTCAATATCTCATGAACAATATCATATGATGATCACCTACCAAAAAAGAACTTCTTTCTCCAAATATTAGGTGAATCATTTTCGTATCTCAAATAAAAAAATTTATTATCATAGCCCATGCCCAAATATAATGGTGGAGTTTATAATCTATAAACCAAATCAACTTATGAACTAGAATAAATGTCTCTCGATAATTATTCTCAATTAAATAGAATAGTTCACATTGAACATTGAATTCATCTCATAATGATGTTTTCCACCCTTAAATGGTTAATGGTGAACATTTCACCAGATGGATTGTTTTTAAACCACACATTGAGTATACTCAAATGAATTTCTTTCATTAAATCACAATATAGTATATAGTTTGTTAAAAATATATTATATACTCTCTTAGTGTACTCAAGAAAATTTAAATATATAGGTTATGCCTATCACTAAAACGTATGTACACCAAGATTTTTCTCATAGGAATATATAGATCATCCCAATCCACTATCAAATTTCATATATGTTGTCTCTACCTTTTACCCAAAAAATGAACCCATGTCTCCTGACCATGAGTTTCTTGGTCCAAACATGACTCAACCATCTTGCATCACCTAGTAGATTTCGAATTAGCTTTTTTCATATGGTGATTCATTTAATTTACCCCAGCACTATATGTCACCATGCCCACAAGTGTCATATTCTTGAATCCATTAGTCATTTTCTCACATATTCCCACACACCGAGTTTTAAATAAAATTAATTATTGCAAAAAATTGTAAAGAACAAACAACTCATTTATAGTAGGTGTACTATCCCGTACCACCCAGTTTGAGAACTGACTCATGCACATATGATTCATCCATTAATAGGGTGAAACTGGTCATGCTACATGAAAATTCCTTATTAGAATATATTGGGAGTTCCCTTGGAAATTCTCTTCAAAATCAGGCATCCCACACATGTCATGATTTATTGAATGGTCATCTAACTCATAGTATCATTATAGAAACCATGTCATCAATTATGCCATTAAGGGTCAACTATATCATTCAACCAAATTGTCCTTCCCATCAAAGCTATTTTTGAAAAGCAATCAATATGTGTTATTTTCAAAAGAAAAGTCATCCCCATGCCTAAATCAGAATAATCAAGAACCTATATTTCATCGGTCTAGAAAAGAGTGTAAAATAAATATTACACTAAAAAGGTAAACGTATTATGGGCCAATATCTTCTGCAGGTTTTCCTTAACAGAACTACATAATTGAGCTACTGTGACTATATCAAAATGTGAGTGAATCTAGGTCTACCCCCTAATCCTTAAGGTCTCTCACATGATATCTATAAATCATTTTTGTTCATCAGTTACATGGCTTCTATAACGCCTATAAAAAATCTTTTATAAGTGGTTATATTGAAATATGTAAAGAAGCATCAACCTAAAAGGGTATGAATCAATATTAATAGGTGTAATGAAAAAACCTTTCAAATATTGGGCTACTAGTCCATGCTCATCACTATGTATCTGAATAAGAAAATGCTTACTAAAATGTTAAATTGAAATCGTAAAGTCTAAAGGGTTGACAACTAGCAGTATCAACATATGATATTACCCCCTTAGTATTCAAATTATTAGATAAACACCCATATTCCTAGGGTGTCATTTCCTTTTCTAGAGTCCAATATAGGACAACATGTATCTAAATGACACCACATGTATGAAAACAAAAAACATTCATTTATCGATTCATTAATGATATAAGGAATTACCATAACCTAGCTTGATCTTTACTTGCATAGGGAATCAATCCTAAAACAAGGTCATTCATCTAAATATCACTAGTATTTATCTCCTAACCTTTCAATCCAATTCAATCAATGAATAATTTGTCAGTATTCCAAGAAAAATATCACATTCTCATTCAAGTAAACATTTAAAATTGAATCCTACGCATGGGTCTATACAAAAATAACCTCAAAAAGATTCATTTTTAAGGAATATAAATTATGCACATTCATTTCATCATTTAAAACAGTTCATACATCTTGGACATGAGGTACAAGTTGTCAAAATAATCTTTACTAATAATGTAATTTAACTTTCCTAACACAACATTACTGGAAAATCATCCACTAATTTATTTTTAAACATTGATAAATTTCATATTTTTTTTCAAAACTTTTATTATCAAAAGAATATATAGATTTACATTCAATAAGGTAAAACACTCATTAGTTTTAGATTGGAATTTTAATAACCCAAAACCTCATAATAAAACTCAATATTAGTTAACATTCATTTATCATGAAAAGGGGATTAGTTAAATAATATTCCACCTTATGTTTTTATGAAGAAACCATATAAGAGGCTATGTAGAATTTTACTAACCATACCATGAGGAAAACCATACCACCATGGGGTTTATTATGAAGGCATAAGAAAAGTAAAGGATACATATGTAGTCTCATCATGTTAAAATGGGTTCAATTATATAGGAATTCATTCTCAATTCGGGGAGTCACTTCTATATAAATTACAATTGACATATCATTTTTGTGAAACCCATAATAGTTATTTTATTCAAGATTTAGCACACTCATAATGGGTTTATCTCATATGAATACTATATAAAGAGCGATGTACTTTGGTCACATCAAGTCTGTCTCAATATTAACATGCCTCAATAGATTTAATTGGGTCTAGTTTTATATATAGAAATTTATCCATACAGGTCATCATTCACAAGTAATATAGGTTTAAGTACCTTTACATTTAAATTGACCCTTTATTTTAAAGTGTTCATTATCATTAAGAAATTTAATTTCAACTTTTATACACATATATACACATCATTTTTTATTTAGATGATTTACAATTCCAAAATTATAATGGTACTTCTCTTTATAAGTTACAATTTTCATTCAGGTAACTACAAACATGGTTTTATTTTCGTCCTAAAATAATTATAGTTCATGTATAATGGTTTGATTATATGGATTAACCTTCCCAATATATAAAGTCATGTAGACATTATAAATTTTTGGTTTCACCCATTTAATCTTAAACATAAATGTGTCATCCCATACAACCAATTCTCCAAGGGTCAAACATGTCATAATTGGTTAATTAAGTTTCCACACTCAATCTATATGGGAAAACACTATTAAGGTTGATTAAAACTCTTCAATAACCTATTTAATATATGTTAAAAGAAAATTAAGGCATGTTTTCACCATGAAATAAAAACAATCATATATTCAGAAAACTATAGAAGCCTGGTATAAATAAAATCATATTAAATGATCATCAAGGAATATAAAAAAGATAAATATGCTAATAAATCAAAAAAGAATGTTATGTTGGAAATTATTCTAAATAATCTCTTAATAAATTATATTTATATCCATAGAATATAAGTAGATAGTTATGAAATTGAAAACTACATAGAAATGTATTTTAATGGAATGTGCATCATTATGTACCTGTGATAATGCGTGTAGTAATACTTATTAGTCATACCATCCATGGGTAAATATCCATAAATCAATGAATCAATGACCAACAGATGTACAAAAATCAACGAATGTGAAATAGTAATCAACTATAATATCAAATAACATGAAAAACCGACCCATCTAAGACAACATAATCTTTCTCTCAAGCAAGGGTTGGACAGACCCAGACGCAGTCTATTTACTAAGTGTTTTCAGACTCCTAGTATCCTTTATGCCATCAAAATATGGTAATAAAAATGAAAATAAAAACATATGATACCAATTTCAAACAACCTGGCCCAAGAATCAATGAAATAATGCCTAGAGTTGATTCACCGCAAAGAAATAAGTGAACCTCCCCATATTCCAAAGGCTTGTTACTAGAATCAATTTTTTAAAAAAGGTAATGTGGGGAGACTATACTCTTTGGATCTTTCATAAATATTAGAGGATTAATAATAACAAAAAATTAGTAAATAATTAACAATGAACATGAATGAATATTATATAATTTGAAAGAATTATAAAATGCAACATGAAATATTAAAATAGGAATAAATAAGATAAAAATCATCAAACCTAACCCATGATAATCTTACACACAAACTCAGTCATGTTCTCATAATCTTTTATATAGAAGTATAAGATCACATAGAACTATCCATGTTTTAGAACCTGAAACTATATAATATCACTTCAGGTACTAAATGGTGGCCCAACCATGGTGTGATATATAATTAATAGGGAACCACCAATGATGTATACTATTATCCAGTACATGAATATTAAATATAGTATTGTGGATTTACAATAAATTAGTAGAAAATAAAAATAGTAAACCCAAACCCATGTCATTCACAACATTCTCAATGGAAACTTGGCCGACCATACGAGATTTAGCCTAAAATGGAGTTTCCTTGAACATTAAATAAATTATATATATTAATAAATGTAATGAGTATATATGAACAAAGATTCATTCATGGAAAGAATCCATGTCTTAGTTCACAAGAGACCACATATAAATAATGCAAGTGTCTAATAGTTTAATTATGGGAGGGGGAAAATAATAATAATAATAATAATAATAATACATGAACAAAGGTGTGACTAAGGAATAACTATCCTTATTGGGTCAATACAACTAATAGTAATTACTCAGGTATTCGGGATATCGAATTCTAGGTGTTATCCACAACATTAATCCTTGGAATTCGATCATAAAATATTCTAACTAATTCCAGGGAGTCGTATCCTATGTTATCTAAAGATAATCATGATTTTGATTCCATGGAGTTAATCCCTTGAATCATGTGTTCAATGAAATACAAATGAATCTAAATCGATAATCCAAGGAATTGTAATTTCTAGAGATAGAACTAGTAAAATGTTGAGGACACTCCTAGGAAATCACATATATGACATTAATCATGTTCCAAGGTTAGTAAATCCCTTTTGCAACTAGACCAATGGATTGGGTTGGAATCCTATGAGTGATTAAAGAATTCCATTGGGAATAAAAGGATGTATCATGTCTAACCACTCCTATAAAAGAAAAGTTTTCTCTATTAATAAGAACCATATATATATATGGATCATAACATAGGTCTTTGGAAACAATGAAAACTTACTACTTCCATTCAATAAAAACCATTTACTTTACATTTAAAATTAGAAAAGGATCAAATAATCTTTCACACCATTAAAAATTATATTTCAATCTCAAAAATGAAAAGATAAGTATATTATATTTTACATTTCATTTATAACAATAATGGGTGATGGGAAATAACTAAGCATTAACATAGTTATGTACCAATAAATTTATAAATGATATGTTGATCCATGTATTCATGAATGCCATAATGTAGATATTCATGTTCATTTATTTATTAAAAACACTTCACATGTTATACTGAGTGTCATGTGATCATTTTCCCACAACGATTCATTTAATTCCTCTACAGACTTCCACTAGAATAGGGTACACCCTACAAAACCCATAGGTGTGTCTTGGAAATGTGAACAACAATGGCCTCAATAAATTTTTTAATAAAACCAACCTTATGTAGTGTTATGGGTTAAGCTCTAAACATCTAACCATATTTTTTCTATTTAAGTAATATCATGGGTGTGATATAATTATTTAATTTAAATATTTTTTACATTTTTAGGAAATATGATGGAGTTCTAGTGTGTGATACATTGATAATAGATTATAATTGACATGATTTAAGGGAAAATAATAGAGAACACCTAAATAATACATAGGATGGATGAATTATTCAATATAATGATTTGATTCCAGCTATAAGGAGTTAAATTAGAAGATTTATCAAACACCCTAAAAATCGCTCAAAAGATCTTGCACAGAATTATCATTCCGTGTGGAGAGTTGAAATGAGGAAAGAATAAAGAGTATCTAGTACCTTTTAAACATGGTTATAACACACCCAATGACACCAATATTAGTGATCATAAAGGTTCATCCATGGAATCCTAATGGAGGCCAAAGGGGAGGATCTCGAGTGGCATGTGTGTGGGGAAAAATAGGGAGAAAGAGGAGGAAGAAAAAAATAAGGACAGAGGAGGGAAAAGTTCATTTAGAACCTCTTTAATGGGTAGCATGGTTAGTCCCATAAACTTTTATAATAGCATAATAATCATGTAGATCAAACGATCCAAGTGTGAAACCTCATAGGGTTTGGTTGCATGGTTTAGGATAACCATGTTCCAACTATATGGTACTACTAGATAAGTGGCACTAATCATGACTCTAGGTGAATGGTTTGAAAAAAAATGTGGAGCCTATGTTTTCACCTATACAATATACTCTAGGCATAATGTATATATTTTCTCTCCACCATTAATGGTTTCAAAAACATTTCAACACCATTTACAGGGTTTAATAGTTTCATTCGAGGGGATGCATGGTTTAAAAAAACTATGGGTCCTACCTATTTCTCCAAAGGGTAATTTATTGGAGCCCTGAACTCCTAAAACTCATTCAAACTATTAGGAAACCTCTTGGTAATTAAAAATAATATAAAAATAATTTTTATAAATTTTCCAATTCTACGATTCACATTATGAAGATTGGTTTAAAATTCAACCCATCCTCTAAAAAAAATCTCAATTTCCCTTCAAATTTTCAATCGAATCAAAATACAAGATGTTATATATTTTTCACAAAATGGTTTTCAATCAATCCAATGGTATGTGTTATTGTTATTTAAAAAAGTTATAAATAATTATAACCGGTTTAAACTCTCCCATATATAATTCATTATATACTCCAAAATAATTAGGTTGATGCATTCTCCATAATCGACTGAATATGTGAATATTTTCATTCCTTCAAACTCACAAAAAAATTAAATCTCCTATGATCATAAAACTTTTTTTGAGTCTTCTATTTAATAACAACATAATAATTAAATGTAAAAGTAATATTGTAAAAAATTTAAGGATACCTATATTTTTAAATTATGTTCTTTAATAACATTGTGAATGAGGAAAAATAGAAGGTAAAATATTATTTTCTAAAACATTTGAATCACTCTCTTAAAATTTGTATCTCTATGTTTAACAAGATGTTTACATTATTTTGGAAATAGTTCATGTGTTTCATATTCTTTCATTCCATTATTAGAAAATTTCAATACGGCTCGTCCCTAGAATATTTATTTGATTATTTTATCTAAAACATTATTTTTAGTGTTTTTTATTCTCTTTTTATTTACTATTATTATAATTACATTAACAATGATACACTTCATTAAAATTATATTTTAATCTATCCCTTTATATATATATTTTTATACCTCACCCTCATTATTTTTCTACCTCTAATTATAATATCCATCCATTCTTCTCTTGTATTTTTTTTAGTTTTACTTGATAGTATCCCTTTGTGTCTCATGGTATATTTAATTAGAAGATATCTCATTTTTATTTCCTTGTTATGAATTATATCATTATTTTCTGGAATCATTTGATCAATTCTTGTAAAATTGGGATCTATTTTAGGAAAAACAAAATCATCAATCAATATTTTTTTAATCTTAATCATTTAAAATATATTTAAAATATTATTATTCCAATTATAAAATTTGGTTTAACATTTAGATTTAAATCTATATATTTTTATTTTAATTCCCTTTATATTTGTATTGTCCTTAAATTTTTTAAGTAATTCCTTTCTCTTCTAAGAAAGGTTATGAAGATTCTTCCACTATATAAAATAAAAGTACAGTAATATATCATTTCTCATTTTTTGTATTATATAGTTTTCCATGAATCATTCTTCCCTAACTTGTTTTAGTGATTAATTTTATTCTAAATTATCACAATTCATATAATGTGTGGAAGTTTGGAAAAACATACTATAGTAATTTCATTTCCCTTTATTCTCTTAGATATTTGACTCATGAATCCACAACTATTTTTTTAATGTGTGAAATTGTGTATGTTAACATTTTCTATTATTGTCACATAAATTAAAATAATTACCATTTATATAATTGATTTTCTTATTATGTATTTCTGGTAGGCATGTTATAAATGATCAAAAGATACTTAATTTTATTAACTCTAATATTCCCTCCAATAACTAAGTCAAAAATATTTTTTCTCATGGAATTTTAACATTCATAAATGAATTGAATAAATATTAATATATGAATTATAGTATGGAAAATATTTATTTCATACTATATGTCTCCTTAATTCCTTGTGAGAAGGTACTTATTCTTTCTCTACAAAGGTGGATATTTCTGTCCTCAAATCCAATGTCCTTTGAGTTGAATTGAATATAACAATATAGTTATTTATATGTCTTTCCATGTTCTAGATGAGTTATTATCTTGTTATAATAACCTATTTCTTAATTTCCCTTCATAAATTGGGGGAAACATCATAATATAAATTCATCTCTGAGTACTGTATTCAACGAAACATACAAAATTATATTTAGAATGAATTTAAAGAAAGATATTATAATTAGGTTACTATGAAATAATATTTTGATATAAGTCAACATAGCATCAAAAACCATGTTTATAGAATTATGATCGTAAAAATAGAAGGTATAATGGGAAGTAGAACTAGGGAAGTCTATAAGTAGATAGTGATTCTAGAGTAGGTGATAGTGGATGATGACTATAATATCATAATGATTGAAAGAATTGTCGAGTCATGTAGGAAAACCTATAATGAATTTTTGTAATAATATGTTGGTTATTAAAAGGATACATAATATTATTCCATAGGATTATATAAATATAATCATAATAATTTTCATCGTTCACTATATTTATAGAATTAGGGTGACAGATTAGCTGGTGTCCTTGACTAGATAAAAGGCCACCCATATGAATTGTAATGAAGTGAGGAATGAAAACATATATTTTATAATGGTGGCACAAAATCTCTGGAAAATATCATATATAAATTAGACTAATGGGTTCACATCATTCAAAATTACAATCTAGTAATTATTATCTTTCATTACTAATAAAGTGTAGAATTCTTCATCTGAAGGAATGAGATTATGTTCTAAATAACATTATCTCTTTATTGATTCATATTATGTATATGAGTTCATCTATTGTTCAAAGTATGGGTGTGTGTTATGAAAGGCGTGTGTGATGAATGAAAATTTGAATGATTCATTGGACTATAGCTTCCGTGTCTGGATATTGATATCAGTTACTTATTTTTCTAAACTTATAGCCCTATTCTTTAATTATTCTTTTTGATGGAATTCTAGAATATGGGTTCCTTGCACAATAAACAATATAATATCTTAGGTGCAAATTTGAATTCATCCTTATTTTTAGTTTTATTTTGTCTCAATGGGATCATATTGTCTCAAATGGAATAAGATTTGAAGAAGTAAATTTTTGGATTGAAATGTTTGATGGGTTAAAAATTATATTCTAGGTAATGTAGATTGAATAATATCAATATTTGATATTCTAAAGAAGATAAAAAAACCATAGTAAATGTATAAATTTGTTTTATAACAACTTTACCAAAACTTATTTGGGGTAGTATATATGAATTTTCCCTTGAATGTGGATTTTAATAGTCATAAGGTGAAAAAAACTATAGAACTCAATAAAAATATTGTGAACATTTATGAAAACCCTTATACCAAGAAGAAATATTTTCTTATTGTAGTGAATTGTTAGTATAAATAATTAAAAGGTATTTTAGTGGATGATATTGAAAACAACTTCAACATGACTATGTTTCAACCAGAATAAGTAATTGTGGAGTTCACAGATGGTTTATAGACATAAATGCATATTTTTTCACATTAAGAATATTATAATGTGATGGTTACTACATATAATAAATCCAGAGAGAAAATTTATAGTTATTCAGGTAAATATTAGATCTAGTACAAAATTATGATATACAAACAAATTAATTATAGAGTTTTATTGAAACTAGTTACAATAAAAAAAATTGGAAATTTTTTATGAGAAAGAAATAAAATTAAAATGAAGGGGAATGATAAACGAGATAATATTTAAGTAAAATCCAATGTTAATAGACAAACATTATGTAAGTTTTGGAAGAAAATATACTTAAGTAAAAATTATGGGTAAAATACATCATATTTTTGAAGGATTTATTCTAGATGCACTTTGGAAAAGAACACAGTGGAAGATGAAATAATATTATTTCTATGTGTCACTAGTCCATTAGAATCATTGATCATCAACAATAAGGATTCCATTAACTGAACTATAATGACAAGGATTATTAATAATTATGTTTCTATAATAGTTTTTAAGGGAAATATTATAGATGATTAGATTCTTGAGATAGTTAGAAAAGGTTATGTGAACATACCCACTTGGAGTATATACTTATTGGAGTTAAAATGGTGAATTACTTTCCAATTTTATATTAAAATTTAATTTTTTTGGTTAGCTGGATGATTTAGGTTTTAGTTTAATATTATTTGATGGATTTTTTAATATTATAAATAATTATATGGTGGTTTCCGAAGGAGTGACATACATATCATTTTATCTTTCTGATAGTTCAAGAGTTATAATAACTTCCATAAAAAATTCTAAAATCTCAAAGTTGTCACATGACTATATAGTACACATACATGAGAATAGGATGAATTTTATGGAGAATATTTTATTAAAAAACAACATCATGGAGAGTTAAAAATAACTCAACTACTTATCCTTGAAAATCAGAATTTTTTTCATCATTATTAAAGGAATAAAAATTAAATAACTTAATGTTATAGCTTGTAAACATGGATTTATCTAGGATAACTCCTGTTTATTCTTGCGATGGGTAATTTTTTATCATATCTTCATAAATTATGTGATATTAATAGTTTGGGTTTTAAATCCCATGAATAATTTATAATTACTATAAACTTTCATTCATTATATATCCATGGTGGAAGGAGTGGTCAATTTAAATCTTGTGTTCTTAAAGTTTGATGATGGTAGGGAGTATATAAGATAAGGGTTAAATTGGATTTTCATGAAGAAAGTAATTCATTATAAGAATATGTTTCATAAAACAATAGATTAAAATTGAGATGAGAATGGGGCAAACCAATCACTATGAGAGATAGTATGGATCATGATAATTTATGTTTGGATTCAAAATTATTTCTAGGAGAAGTAAATGAACTATGTGGAATACATCATAAATATAATTTATTATACACCACTGAGGTAAGAACTTCAGGAAGAGTTTTTGATGAGATTAAAGGTTAATGTTCCCACCATAAATTATGTTGTCATATCACCAATAACATGTTAATTCCAATTGGAATGAAGAGTTAATCATATTGTACCAAAAATTATTCTTTATGAGTTATAATAGTGAATATTTTGGATAATATTTATAAGTTAATAACCTCTAAAAGGTTACTAAATACAAAAAAAATCACTTAAATAAATGGCTCCAACAGAAGGTTCAATTCTAAGTATAAGATTTATATGATAAAAAGAAATCAATATACATTGAGGTTTAACTAAATGAATTTATTGAAATTCTAGTTAGTTTAGGAAGCAAAAAAAGATTGGAAATAACCATATTTTTTATAATGATATATTTCAGATTATTTTGAGATTATGATGGTTTAGAAAAACCAGATATACTAGAAACCATGAGGATTAAAGATAATCATTGATATTTTATAGAAAACATTTTTTAATGAAAATCAAACTCATGAGTTGAGTCAGCATACTAGAGTGTTAAGATCAGTGAAATATTATGGGTTATAATTACATTATTAACTTTTTAAAGATGCTTTAGAACCTAGAATCTCTAAGGATGTATCAATTCTCAATGATGGAAAGTAGTTGGAGTTAGTGATCATGGAAGATATAGAAACCTAACCTGGTCATAAAACATGGAATCTCTTAGAACATATATTTAAAATAAGGTGATACATAATAAATGGGTTTACTAATTAAAGGATAAACTGAATGAAAATATGTTTTATAAATAAATATTACTCATTAATGTTTTTGAAAATAACATGAAGTGGAATTTTTGAAATGTTTTCTCTAGTTTTAAATCACACAAAAAATCCAAATGTTTCTTGTGATATCTTGATAATAAGGTCTATATCTTGAGAAATTAGATGTGAAAATGGATTCATTTTAAAAATATTTGTTGGATATGATTTACATAGAGAAAATGAAAGGATTGAAAGAATTCATAAGTAACATATAGTTTAATTTTAATAAATGTTTATAATGGATAAAAAATAACCTAGGTTTTGTAACTAGAAGTTCGATGACTTTATGAAAAAAAGATTAGTTAATTATGTACAGTTAGATATTTTTTCAACTAAAAATGTGTTTTATTATGGTAGATTAACCAAAGATAACTTTTATATAGATTCCATTCTCTAGGATGGTATTTATGAGAATGAATTTTAGAGCATACAGATGAGTTATCCATATGGTTTGAGAAGGAATACATTAGGGATGCAAAGAAAATATTGGGGATAATGATCCATAGTGACTATAATCATTAAACATTGATGTTGTATCTTTTGGAGTACATCCATAATATAGTGGAAACATTCATAATTTCAAGATCCAGACCTATAACTTCTATATTACCTTTTATTTTAATATTATCCTAATATAATTTATCATGAATAACTTTTGAGCCTAATTACTTGGAAAAGGTTCTATTTTGAATCTGTTCTTAGATGTTTGATGTATTTTTTGATTTCTATAAGTTATTATATTTATCATGTAATGAGAGAGCTTATTAGATTCATTTAAAATCAGGTAATGTAACATAGTGTTGTTTTAAAGTGGATAATCTAGTCTCTCAATGGTTTAAAGGAAGTATACTTATATTTAATAAGGAATATTTCATTAAAAAGTTATGTTGATTCATATATTGGAGGGGATGCAGACCCTTGGAGAAGTACAATAAGAATTGTTCTTAAAAAATATGAATTATAATATGTTGGATGTCAATTGTATAATTGGTTGTTAAACTATCAAAATTGGAACAAATTTACATTGTATAAACAAAATTAGGGAATGAGTTGATTCAGATGAAGGGTTTGTCTGAGGAGATCGAAATGAATAAAGGGAATGGTGGTTTATTCTATAATAATCATAGTGATATTCATATTTCAAATAGTATATAGTTTCACTCATAAAAAAATATTTTTAATTAAAATCTTATATCATTGGGATTCTTTTGGAGGAAGGAGTGTAGGATAAATGGAAGATAAAAAGGTGTCAGAATCTAGAAGATGTGTTAATGATGGTAATGGTTTGGGGTGTTTGAGGAAATTTTTTGTCTCAAAGGGAATTGGGTGAGTATGAATAAATAGTGGAGACTTTCTAACTCTTTCTAAAAATATAATAAGGGAGGTTGAAATGTCCTAAAAAATATCATTTCAGTGATTGTTACATCTCTTGGAAAAAAATTCCAACTAAGTCAAAATAACATATTGAAGACATGTTTCTAGAATTATACTGGAGGAATTAGATAGAAAGAATGTGCAAGAGAAATATGGAATTTATGATTGAACATCCTAAATTTAAGTATAAATTTTAAATACCTAAGTAACTTTTTAATTAGTTATAATTAATATAATATTTATTAATAATAAATCATACAAGATCCAATTTAGAATAACAATTTATTCAATAATAGTGGAACATTAAAATAGAAGTATATTGCATCAAGTATTTAATACCATGGAATATTTCATACCATAGATGATTATATTCCTTAAATTTGAATAAATTAAATTTTGATAATAAATATATTATAATAATATTTTTCCAATTATGAAGTCTCTTCTCTCATCTTTACCCTTGAGAATCAAAATTAGTGGAAAAAACTATGATGAGACAAAAAAAATCATGAATAGAAGAATCATTTTATAAAATAGAATTTAAAATTAAAGTATTGAGAAGTTTTATTAATGAACTAGGATGTAATTAATTTATATAATCTAAATGGGTAAATATAGACATTATTTGACTTTTATAATGGTGTATATAGGTTTAGGGTATAATATTTGTGAACATGTTATCATGTTTGGAATTTCTCGTGTATAGTTAAAACACATAATATTTTTCAGATGATAAAAATATATATAAATTTTCATTATAAATAATTTCTTTAAAATAAAATAATCTATTTTTTAATAATACTTGAAACATGCAAGTAATATGGTTACTATATGATTGATGAAAAAGAAACTGGTTTTATAAATTTCATATTTATATTAATTTTATTACTTTTAAAGAATAATATAAATAATTTTTTTTGATAATATTAATGAATGATTAGAAATGTAATTTAAAAAAATCCAGGAAATAATTGTGTATCAATAATAATAGTAATTTAATAATTCATGTCAAAAAATGTTTACCAGTAATATTTTTCAAATATATTATATTTTTTTATTCAAAACTAAAATTGTTCATATTTGGAGAATGAAATTTCATAAAAATCATTGCTTAAAAATATATATAATCCAAGGAATAAGAAATAATGCATTTATTATTAATTAGTTAGTAATATAGACAAAACTATTTAATGTTAAAAGTCCAAATTGTTTCATTGATTTATTTTAATGTGTGTAATGTATTTTTAGAGTAACATATTAAATTAATCACCACTAAATATTTGTTTCAGTAAAATTTATCCATAATATATTAAATAAAATAAATTAACATTCATCTAATTTTTATTAATTTTTAATGAATAAAAATAAATTATTTTTATGATAAAAATTAATTTTTCTAAAAATATTATTCTTCATGCATTCTAATATTAAAATTAATTTTAGTCAAATTTTTTAATTTAATCTTATAAAATTTAGTTCATATTTGACATCAACTTATATTAGCTTGGTTATATGTCCATTTTATTTTTAGGCATAAAAATATTTTTCCATTTTAATAATTTTGTTAGATTTGCTTCCCTACAAACCAAATACTTTTCACATGTGATTAAATGTATATTCAAATACATGAATTTTTATAAATTTACTATAATATGATGAGTGTTATTATATATAAGATCAATTAGATAATTTACATGGTTATTTTTTGGTTGGAATCAAATGTTTATATATATATATTGGTTTTTATTTGTTATCAATTTTTGTAAGTGTTACATGTCTTAGAGAATCGTCAAATGCAGGATATTTGGAAAAAGCAGCATTTCTATGATGCTGAGATCTTTCTTACACCGCATAACTAACTATCACACCATAGTTTTATCTTACTGATGTATACATTGTTGCTCTAAATGGTATAAATATCTTATTTCTTTACCATGGATGATATGGCTATGTCGTAAGTGTTGTAAAAGATAATTTTAGTTACTCTAGAGTTTTTCCAATGTCTTTGCCACATTCTTTAAGTACACCATAATGTTAATTCCTTATAATATTTATATCATAGATTCAAATTACACTATGGAGTGTTGGAATTTTTTAGAATTATTTATATTTTTGATTTAAAATATCTATAGGTGTTTACATGGTAGAGTCAAAATACACTATATAGGGTCAAAATTTAATAGATCGAATGAAATTTTAGAGATTCTTATTTTTCTATGTCTATAATTTTCCATGCCATAGATTTTTTTTAGAGAATGGGTGTTCTAGTGAGTCGATTAAGTATATACAATAAAGTATTATTATACATGACATATCATTGTAGTTAAGAAATAGGAAATTAAACACAACCCTATCACATTGTAAAGGGTATGTTTCAAAATAATTTTGGGTTTTTGGAGATTTCAAATAGAATTCATGATGTTGTTTTTCTAAATTGTTTGTTAGTTTATTAAACATTGTAAACATAAAAAAATAAAAAATATATATTTGATAAATTGGGATATGATCTAGATGCTTTGATTAATTTAGAATAATTTGGTAGTTATTGTAGTGTAAATTTCAAATTTGAAATGAAAAATATTCCAGATAAGATTATTTATATAATGAATAATATAATGTATCACATATAATAACATATGAAAAATTATTAAATATAATTAATTAGGATAGTGTGATCAATATAAATATTTATTAAATAGAATGATTAAAATATGAACATGTCAGGCATATTATTGAAGAGCATTAATTGAATTATTTGAGAATCCTGGAAGAACTTCTATGTTGATTGATGTTTCATATCCTGTTTGGAATCTCTATAAGATTTATTTGTGTGTAAAAAATATTTTTATCCATTTTTAAAATAATTTTGTAGAAGAGTGAAAGATAACGAGGGACATGCAAGTGTAGTGAGATATTTCTATCATTAAAACCACATTTAGGTGTGGTTGTGATTTATTATAATATCAACACATTATTGATATATACTCTATAGAGTAGCCTTCAATAGGTGAAGCAAGTAAAATTATCATGTTCGTGTTCTTTAAATATCTACATTTGATTTAAATTAATAAAAATATTTTAAAGTTATCTTTTCCAATTTTATGAAATGATCCCGTTATATAAAAAAAATAAAAAAAATATTACTGTCACCCTAATTCACCCCCATCTTAGGTTGTATAGTGGGATCGAGGTATAATAAGTGGCATTAAGTCCAATGGTTATATCTTCAATCCATTTGGATATTTCTACAATAAAGGAAGAAATTTTTAATGATTAAGGAGTTCCATTTTTAATGGATTTAATTATCAAATCTTTAAAAAAATATAATATATCACCTTATAACTCTTAAGACAATTATTTTTACTACTATAGTTCATGATATACAAGTTAATGTTCCCACTAGAAGTTTTATAATGGAAGATGATAAACTATTATTGAATGATATTTATAAGTCTCATTATCCTCTATTCAAAGTGTTTTTTAATCCGATTGATATAATGTTGATGGATAGTTCAACGACCAAAGTTATTTGGGACAAACATTAAAATATCATTTAATTTGGAACCAAATTAATAAAGAAAATTTCCCAATACATAAAAATAGGATTGATGATGTGAAGATGATTTATCGCGAAGTCTGTAACACCAGTTCTGACACCGTGACTGTGCTACCAGTTCCATAATTCACAAAGTACCAGACACCGTATCTGTGATACCAATTCAAAAATTTGAAAAGGATCAGAAACCATGACCATTATATGAGTTATATAAGTCCAAAATGCCTATACACCATTTCCGTAACACCGTTTCTATGACATCATAACAAGAAACTGTAACAAGACATAGTCCCAAGTCACCGCTTCTAAATCACCATGACTGTGGCACCATTCCGGACTCACCGAAACTATGACACTATTATTTAACGATTTTTTTTAATTTACAATTAATTTTAAAATTTGATTATAATATTCATTTTTTGAGTCATTTAACTAAACTAACACAATTAATGATAATTTATATACACCACACATGATAGAATGAGGTATGAGGTATGGAGATTGTGCTTCTTGTCGGCCATAACACAAGAAATCAAGATAAAATAAAAGGTGGCACACGAGTTAAAGTGAAGTGCTGATTGTAAGAGACATTATACCAGACATACATGAATGCAATACCACATAAAAAAAAACATAAAGAGGTCTCATTTTATGCTAGCTTTATTATTGGGGATCAAAACTTCAATCATCCTTGCAGCAACAACACAAAGAATAGAAGAATAGAAACTCACTGTACTAAAAACCAAACCACAGAACTCACGACACTCTATTTTTTACTGTGGTTTCATAAGACGACATGAACATCAAGTTTTATACATCCTTGAAGTTCAAGGATACATCGAGAAACAGTCAAAGAATTATTAATCAGTTATTATTATATTATGCTATGTTCTATACTGTTTTATTAATCTTTTGAGTAGTGTGTGTGTGTCTGTTCTAAAAATACACACTATCTCCTACCCTGAACTGGAGTATACAACATATCCTCACAAAAAACTCTTGTTATACCTTTTTTCATGAACGTTTAATAGTGGAAGAGTTTAAGAGTGACCTGGCTATTATATTTCCCATGTAGAACTTTGGTTGAAGTCTTGTGACCTAGATAATCTTGTATACTATTGTGTTAACCCTGATCTAGGGTGTGGATCAATGCATTATATATTTTTTCCTTAGTGTAATGTGATCACCAAGTAGAGTGGATATGACAACCCTTCTTTTATTACAAACATAAACATGATTTATTACATAAAACGTCACTTGATACAACAAAGAAGATCAAGAGGTTTAGTGTATTTCGGGCTTAGGATCATTACATAAAAACTTAAAACATGAAATACAACATCTTTATTGAAAACTTCCTTTACATGACCGCTACATTCCCTCATACATAGCATTGCATGGGATAACCTAAGGACATGCATAAGAAAAGGGTGAGCTACAAAGCCCAGTAAGGGAAGTACACGTGGAATAACATGAGGAGTACAATACATGTTAGACAATAGGCATATAAATAGATCATAAAATAAACATGAACATAAAGGAATGATAAATCATGATAATCATAACATGGAAATGTGGAAACAACACTTAACATGGAATTAGCATGAGCCACGACTCATTGCACATAGAGCATGAGTAAATCCTCATTGCACATGAAGCACGAATAAACCCTTGTTGCACTTGAATTATCATGATTCAACACTCATTGAACATGAAATATCATGATAGTATACTTTAACCAATGTATTGGAGTGCTATAAGGGCGCACCCTTCTTAAACATTTCTTTTCATGCATAAGTGTGCCACATGGATCATAAAACACGGATTCATAAAAAATAATCATTTATTCCATGATAAAGGAATGTGGAATTCATACATGAATCTTTGAAATCAATAAGTAAATGTAAATAAAGTTGAATACCCTTTATGTAGAAATGGGAATGGTATCCACTACACAATGGCATTGGCTTAGAAAATCGCTGCGATTTCGGCAGCGTAACGGCGTGACATAAGAATTCATAAAAATGGTTGATGAGAGAGAAAGGGATTCCTCATCATATTTACATGTAATGGACAGTAATGAGGCCATATAGATACATGTACCAATAATTGTAATGGAATTTAGATTCATGATACAAAATTATTGCTTGAATGTAAAAGAAGAGAGAGAAGTTCCTTTCGGAATTTCGGCATAGTAACGGGTGTACATGGGAAGAATTTAATGAGAGAGAAAGGGGTCTCACAACATTAAAAAAATAATAGGGCAGTATGGGAGAGGTGTGAAACCATACCCCAACATTCATATTTGAAATTAAAAGGGCAATACAACTTAAAGAAAATTGACAAAAATGAGAAAGGAAGAAAAAAACCTTACTTGGAAGTGCGCATACAAAGGCTAGAGTGAGGCTTGTGAGAGGCTTCTTAGGATCTTGGGGCACCTTGGGAGGATTCTAGAGAGAGTTGGGCAGAGGTTGGACGAACTCCAAAGGCTTTGAGTGGGGAAGAAGTGGGAGTTTGGGTGGGTTTATATAGGAAAGGTGAGAGAATTCTTTATTATATAGGTTTGGGTCCCCTTACATTAAATTAATCCAAACCACAAACCATCCCATGGTTTTTGCCCATTGTTTCTAGAAAAGGGAAGAGTAAAAAAATATTTTATAATGCCAAATTCCGAACTTCTTAAAATAATATGGTTGCTTATGTGGAGGTGAGTCACACTCCCATTGAAATTAATTTAAAAAGGAAAGGTGTTGAATAAGTCTTGAGGGGTCCATTAATGCTTTGAAAAGTAAGTAAAACAAACCCAAAATTACATTATTTTAATGTGAGAACATATATTGACCGAATATAAAGATTATAGTATTTTATTTCATCACTATTGGTTCATTATGATGTCATAAAACACATTATATATTTAAACAGTATCTAATTTTTACCCAAAAATTTGACTGTATCAGAAAATTATGAAAAATTCACCATTGGATATTTTCGACATCCTAATTCTAGAAATAACATTAATTTTATCTAATTAATTTTATAAATATGTTAATTTTCACTTTTTAAAATAAAAACTGACATTTATCGAAAATTCACGGGTTTTGACAAAAATGGCTTTCAAACCTTAATAAAAATTATAACTGCATTCATAAAATTATAAGATCATTTATATTTAATAAAAATTAATTTAATAATAATATTATTTTATTAAAATGTTATTTAATTCAAAAATCCCTTAATTTAATAAAATATATTTCTTAATTAAATAATAACTAAAAATGCCATTTGTACTTCAAAAACTATTTACAATGTATCAAAAATGACTAGAAGTTATATAAATTATTATATACAATAATTATGTACATGAACATAGTACTACATATTTGTTATATAACCCCTTAAAACAGCCGCATAATACCTAAGGGTAAGGTGTACGATGGTGATAGACTCTTGGGGTGGCTCGGATAACATCGCTCAAGTGATAATTTCAATCAACTTCCACTTTTCCTGTAGACGGTCACGTTCGAGCTTGACATGATGAAGCTCAGCTTGGGATTGGTCAAGAGCGAAGCCCAAATATGCCACCTCTTTTTCGAGCACTGACAAATGGGTTTCATATGAGGAAGTTCTACTTCATGAGGCCATCGCTTTCTTTGTCTGAGTAAATTGGATTTGTTAAAGTCCTATATTTATACTAATCATGTGATCACTGTTCAATGGCTATATTAGCAACAGTCAAAATTCTTAACATAAAACCAAGGAAGTTGAAATTTTATAAAAACATAAAGAGACATTACATTAGATCAAGAGGGATATCCATTAATGAAACTTTGTGTCGTTACAATATTCCCCCCTTAAGAAATTTCACCCTCGAATTTTTTCTTTTCCCACACCAAAACCGATGTGGGTAACTCAGCTTCACCATTTCCTCCGATTCCCAAGTCGCTTCTTCAAACCTGTGGTTTCTCCACAACACCTTGACAAGGGGCATTGTCTTTTTTTGTAGAACTTTTTCTCTACGATCTAAGATATTCACTAGTTTCTCCTCATAAGAAAGAGCATATTCCAATTGTACCACCTCAGAAGAGAGTACATGTGAAGGGTCCGGTATGTACTTCCTTAAGAGGGATACATGAAAGACATCATGTACTTTGGCCATGGAAGGTAGAAGTGCTAGTCGATAGGCCACAACCCCGAAACGATCAAGAATCTTGAAGGGGTAGATGTACCTTGGACTTAACTTCCCTTTCCTTCCAAACCTCATGACCTTCTTCCATGAAGATATGTGTAGAAACACCATGTCTCCAACTTTAAACTCAAGGCCTTGTCGACGATTATCTGAAAAACTCTTCTGTCGACTCTGAGCTGCCTTGATATGCTACTGAATGGTTTTTACCTTCACCACCATTTCCTCGACCATTTCTGGTCCAAGCAGCTTACGTTCACCGACCTCATCCCAACATGCTGGTGTTCTGCACCTTTTCCCATACAGGGCTTCATATGGTGCCATTTGGATGCTTGAGTGGAAACTATTGTTATAAGAGAACTCAACCAGAGGAATATGTTGATCCCATCCTCCTTTAAAGTTCATTCAGCATGCTCTCAACATATCCTCAAGTGTTTGGATAGTCTACTCGGATTGGCCATCGGTTTGACGATGATAGGTCGTACTAAAGTTCAGTTCAGTATTCAGAGCATGTTGAACTCTTCCAAAACATAGAGGTGAATCTCGGATCTTGGTCAGATATAATAGATTGTGGTACTCTATGAAACCTTAACACCTCCCTGATATATATATGTGCCAGTTTATCCAAAGAGAAATCCTCCTGAATAATAATGAAGTGTGCAGTCTTTGTAAGATGATCCACAACAACCCAGATTGCATTGTTGCCTTTGGATTTCCACGGAAGTCCGGTGACAAAGTCCATGGTGATTTTCTCCCATTTCCATTCTTGTATGGGCAATGGTTGCATCATCCTTTTAGACTTCTGCCTCTCTACCTTCACTTGCTGACACACCAGGAACTTTGATATATATTCAGAGATCTCCTTCTTCATATTATCCCACCAAAAGTTTTCTCAAAGATCTCGATACAACTTTGTGCTCCCTGGGTGAATAGAGAAATTTGAACTATGTGCATCATCCAAAAGTTCCTTCTTCAGCTCCGGATTTTATGGAACACATAGTCTTTTCCCAAACCGTACAATTCCTTGTTCATTAACATTAAACTCTAAGGATTTTCCCTTTTTGATAGCTTACACTTTTTCTTGATTTCTTGCATCATCCTTTTGAGCATCCTTTAACCTTTCCAAAAGAGAGGGTTGAGCAATAATTTGTGAAAGGATTGATGATGATCCCTTGTCTATGATTCCCATGTCCATCTTCATCAAGTCTAAGAAGATTGGATCCTTCTCAATTCTCATCATTGACAGAATTGTTGGGTCCTTTCTACTTAGGGCATCTGCCACCATGTTCTCTTTCCCAGGGTGGTAATGTATTGAACAGACATAATCCTTGATGAGCTCTATCCATCTTCTCTGGCGCATATTAATCTCTTTCTGTTTGAATATATATTTAAGACTCTTGTGCTCAGTATATATCTCACATTTCTTTCCATAGAGATAATGCCGCCAGATTTTCAAGGCAAAGATCACAACCACTAACTCCAGATCATGCGTTGGATAGAATTGCTCATGGATTTTCAACTGCCTTGAGGCATATGATATCACTTTATCATTCTGCATCAGCACACAACCAAATCCCTTCTTTAAAGCATCACGGAATACCACAAAAAGTTTCCCACTTGTGGGTAAAGTGAACACGGGCGCAGTGATAAGCCTCCTTTTCAAATCCTTGAATCTTTCTTTGCATTCATCAGTCCAAGCAAACTTTACTCCCTTCCGAGTCAGCTTGGTAAGAGGGTTGGACAATCTTGAGAAATTCCTCATAAATCGTCAATAATATCCAGCTAACCCCGAGAAGCTACGGATATCCATTACCGATGTTGGCCTCAGCCATCCCTCAATTGCATCTATTTTGGAGGGGTCCATAGATATCCCATTGCTTATGATGATATGGCCCAAGAATGAGACCTCCTTCAACCAGAACTCACACTTTCTGTACGTTTAATAGATATTCTCCTTCCGCAAAGTCTCTTGTATAGTTTCTAAATTCTCCTCATGACCCTCATTGGTTTTGGATTATTTTAGAATATCATCTATAAATACTACCACAAATTTGTCGAGGTAATCTATAAAGACTCTATTCATCAAGTCCATGAATATTGTTGGAGCATTGGTGAGTCCGAAAGGAATTACTATGAATTCATAGTGCCCGTATCTTGTATGAAAAGCAGTCTTGGGGACATCTTCCTTCTTCGCCCTTACTTGATAATATCCCAACCGCAAGTACACCTTCGAGAAGTATTGTGCTCCATGCAGCTGATCGAACAAGTCACCAATTCGTGGGAGAGGATACTTGTTCTTTATAGTGACTTTGTTAAGTTCACGATAATCGATGCGAAGCCGCAGTGACCCGTCCTTCTTCTTGACGAAGTGGACTGGTGCACCCCATGGTGAAGCACTTGGGTGTATAAACCCCTTATCCAGATTCTCATGTAGTTGTTTTTTTAACTCTTAAAGCTCAAAAATAGCCATTCTATATGGAGTCTTGGATATTGGTAATGCCCCGGGTATAAGTTCAATTGAGAACTCAAAATCTCTTCTTGGAGGAAGACCAGGCAGTTCCTCGGGAAGCACTTCAGCAAATTCCCTCACAATAGGCATTTCTTCAAGGATGGTTTCTTCCTTGGATTCAATCATCTGAGCTAGATACGCGTGCTCATAAGACAGTAATATCCATGCTTGAGATGATGGAGCTAAAGGAGATTCATCTTCCTCCTGACACTTATAAAGAATCGGGGGTCAATATTCCATATGGAGTGTGATTTCCCTCTCCCGAAAATTTATGTTGGCTATATATAAGGAAATCCAATCCATGCCAAGAATTGAATCAAATTCTACTAAAGGGAGTATGATGAGGTTCTCCGGGAAATTCAATCCACAAATTATAACAGGGAGGACTTATATTCATGGGATGCAATGATTCCCCCATTTTTCGTACTCACTGACATCTTCACTTCCATGATTTTTGGTGGTGCTGGGATTGTTCTACTAGACTTTCAAGATATAAAAGAATGCATATAACTTAAATAAAAAAGTACGTTTGCTATTCTTGAATGAATAACTAGCGTACCTATCACCACTTCGTTGTTGGGGTTCAATTCGGCAGAAGTGATGGCAAAAGCTCTTCCTTGCTGCCTTGGAGGTTGTTGGTCGCCTCCAAAAACCCTTGGATTATGGCACTGATTTGCAAAATGACCCGGTTCTTTGCATTTGTAGCATTGAACAATGCATTGAGGTTCGAACGGAGCTTTACTCTCCTCTATCACATCTGCGGGTCTTTCTTGTGGACAATTAATAGCTAGGTGCCCTTCTCTTCCACACTTGAAGCATTTCCTCGTCCCCTTAAGGCAATTTCCATGGTGTTTCTTCCCGGACTTTTGGCAAGTGGGGTGCTGGATCTTCTTAGCACCGTTGGATTTATCCATCGGACCGCCAGTATTGAAGTCCACCCTACGCTTCTTGTCCCCATGATACACCTATGATTCCCCAATCTCCATTTCAACCTTGAGGGCACATCGGACAATTTCCTCATAGCTGTCGAAGTCACAGATCGCTAATGCTTTCCGCAAGCTAGGCTTAAGCCCACCAAAGAAGCAATCAACCTTGCATTCGGGGGTAACGACAAAGCCGGAAGTGTATCGTGCAAGCCATGTGAAGTTTTCCTTGTACACTTCAATAGATTCTTCATCTTTTTTCTTGAGGGAATGGAAGTCCCTTTCCATCTTAATCTGGAGGGTACGTGGAAAATATTTATCAAAAAACATATTCCAGAAATCCCTCCATTCTAACGCCTCGATCTCCTCTTCAGGCTTCGTATTTTTGATCAACGTCCACCATTGATCAGCTTGACCCTCCATATGATAAGCCGCTTGGAGAACCTTCTCTTGTTCAGAACATTGGAGGATGGAGAATATCTTTCAATGGAGTTGATCCATTGTTTAGCGATCGTGGGATTAGATGATCCACTAAAGGTAAGAGGCCTTTGCCTCATGAAGCTCTCGATAGAGACTTGTTCCTTCTTAGGGGGGTTTGAATGTTCTTATTGACCCATTTTTCTATTCAAAACTTGAGTTAGCTGAGAGAGAAGCGTGACAAAGTTTGCGATTACCGCTCCCATTGGATTGGGCATCTCATTAGTACAATCATCACACTGATCTTCACAACGGTTGTTAGCCCGAGTCCTCCTATTACCAGCCATTGGCTAGAATAAAAGGAAAGTTAGAGGTAACACATAAAGGGTAATCCAAATAAAAAAGTTCATGACTTATAAACAAACATTTATTTCTTTAACTCATGAGTCTATAAGCTTCAATCTAGTCTTTTCATGATCTACTTTCTAACATATATTCATAGGGGAATTTTTTAATTCCCTTAATAATGGTTAATACTAAGCTTTTGAATTTATCAAAACATATCCCCTAGGTGTTTCGTAACAAAGAGTGCAGAAAGGACCATTTTCGTGCACTAGTTCCCGTTCGAGTCTAGCTCAAAGCAGTGTATTCGGGTTTTACCCCTAAGATACATCTATGCCAGAGCCGCCTCTACCTTCTCGTATCCAGAAAGGGATGTATTTATTCGATAAACCACTTAATCAGTACTTTACAAAACTTAGGGATGTTTTTATTATACTTAGTCTTGTATATAAGGCTTTACTAGGGTTTCCTAATCCCAAAAATAACTAAACCTATCCTCTGATACCAACTATGACAACCCTGCTTTTATTACAAACTTAAACATGATTTATTACATTAAACATCACTTGATTAAACAAATACGATCAAGAGGTTTAGTGTCTTTGGGGCTTAGGATCATTACATAAAAACTTAAAACATGAAATAAAATATCTTTATTGAAAACTTCCTTTATATGACCACTACATTCGCTCGTACTTAGCATTGCATGTGATAACCTTAGGACACGCATAGAAAAAGGGTGAGCTACAAAGCCCAGTAAGGGAAGTACACATGGAATAACATGAGGAGTACAATACATGTTGGATAGTAGGCATATCAATAGAGCATAAAATAAACATGAACATAAAGGCATGATAAAGCATGATAATCATAACATGGAAATGTGGCAACAACACTTAACATGAAATTAGCATGAGCCACGACTCATTGTACATAGAGCATGAGTAAATCCTCATTGAAAATGAATCATGAGTAAACCCTCATTGCACTTGAATTAGCATGAGTCAACACTCATTGTACATGAATTATCATGATACTATACTTTACCCAATGCATTGGAGCGCTATAAGGGCGCACCCTTCTTAAACATTTCATTTCATGCATAAGTGTGCCACATGGATCATAAAACATGGATTCATAAAACATAATAATTTATTCCATGATAAAGGAATGTGGAATTCATACATGAAACTTTGAAATCAATAAGTAAATTTACATAAAGGTGAATACCCTTGATGGAGAAATGGGCATGGTATCCACTACACAATGGCATTGGCTTAGAAAATCGATGCAATTTTGGCAGCGTAACAGCGTGACATAAGAATTAATAAAAATGGTTGATGAGAGAGAAAGAGATTCCTCATAATATTTACATGTAATGGACAGTAAAGAGGCCATATAGATACATGTCCCAACAATTGTAATGGAATTTAGATTCATGATACAAAATTATTGCTTGAATGTAATAGAAGAGAAAGAAGTTCCTTTCGGAATTTCAGCATAGTAACGGGTATACATGGGAGGAATTTAATGAGAGAGAAAAGGGTCTCCCATCATTAAAACAATAATAGGGAAGTATGGGGGTGGTTCGAAACCATACCCCAACATTCATAATTGAAATTAAAAGGTCAATACAACTTAAAGAAAATTGACAAAAATGAGAAAGGAAAAAACCCTTACTTGGAAGTGTTCTTCCAAAGGCTAGAGAGAGGCTTGTGAGAGGCTTATTTAGAGCTTGGGGCACCTTGGGAGGATTCTAGAGAGATTTGGTCAGAGGTTGGACGAAGTAAAAAGGATTTGAGTGGGGAGGAAGTGGGAGCTTGGGTCGGTTTATATAGGAAAGCTGGGAGAATTCTTTATTATTTAGGTTTCAGTACCCTTACAATAAATTAATCCAAACCACAAACCATCTCATGGTTGTTGCCCATGGTTTTTGGAAAAGGGAAGAGGAAAACAATATTTTATAAGTCCAAAGTCCAAGCTTCTTAAAATAATAAGGTTGCTTATGTGGAGGTGAGTCACACTCCCATGGAAATTAATTTAAAACGGCAAGGTGTTGAATAAGTCTTGATGGGTCCATTAATGCTTTGAAAAGTAGATCAAACAAACCCAAAATCACATTATTTTAATGTTAAAACAAATATTGTCTGAACATAAAGATTATAGTATTTTATTACATCACTATTGGGTCATTATGATGTCATAAACCACATTATATATTTAAACTGTATTTAATTTTTACCCAAAAATTTGACTGTATCAGAAAATTATGAAAAATTAACTGTTGGATAATTTTGATGTCCTGATTCAAGAAATAAAATTTATTCTATCTAAATAATTTTATAAATATGTTAATTTTCACTTTTAAAATAAAAACTGACATTTATAAAAAATTCATGGGTTTTGACAGAAATGGCTTTCAAACCTTAATAAAAATTATAACTGCATTCATAAAATTATAAGATCATTTATATTTAATAAAAATTAATTTAATAATTATATTATTTTATTAAAATATTATTTAATTCAAAAATCTCTTAATTTAATTTAATATATTTCTTAATTAAATAATAACTAAAAACACCATTTGTAGTTTAAAAACTATTTACAATGTATCAAAAATGACTAGAAGTTATATTCATTATTATATACAAAAATAATGTACATGAACATAGTACTACTTATTTGTTACATAACCCATTAAAACAGCCACATAAGACCTAAGGTTAAGGTGTGCGATGATGAAAGACTCTTGGGGTGGCTCAGATAACATCGCTCGAGTAGTAATTTCAGTCAACTTCCACCTTTCCTATAGACGGTCACGTTCGAGCTTGACATGATGAAGCTCAGCTTGAGCTTGGTCAAGAACGAATCCCAAAGATGCCAAATCTTTTCCGAGCTCTGAAAAATGGGCTTTTTATGAGGCAATACTTCTGCATGAGGCCATCACTTCCTTTTTCTGAGTAAATTGGATTTGTTAAAGTCCTATATTTATACTAATCATGTGATCACTGTTCAACAACTATATTAGCAACGGTCAAAATTCTTAACATAAAACCAAGGAAGTTAACATTTTATATAAACATAAAGAAACATTAAATTAGATCAAGAGGGTTTTCCATTAATGAAACTTTGGGTCGTTATAGTGGATTTGGTCTCGGCTTGATACTGAACCACTTGTTTTAATTTGTTGTGTTTTTAAACTTTTTTTACTCTATTTTGACTCAAATTTCCAAAAACTACGTTTCACTTTTATAGTTTGTCTTTGATAGTGTTTATTGCTATTTTGATTTATTAAATTGGTTTCAAATGTTATTTACTATTTTAGGTTGATATAACTTAGAAGTAATAAATCTATTGAGAAATTAATTAAACAGTCAAACTATTATAAATTTACTAATTTGACTAACTGGCAATTTTTTTTAAAATTAGGGGATCTTAAAATAACATTTTGAATAGAAATTTTATAGGAGCTCAATTTTCCCCCTCTTGAGTGTCCCACTCAGACCATAATTTGGTATCATATGTTGTTTTTAAACTTCTATTTTTAAAGTTTCAAAGATTTTCCAAATCATTTCAACTGTGATTTAGTTGTGTTTTAAAGATATCTAATTTTTATAGTTATAAATTTATATCTCTTTAAATTCATTCCATTATTCTTTGTTATGGATATTAGATCAGAAGGTGCTTTTACAAACAGACCTCCCTACTTTAATAGAACATATTATTCTAAGTGTAAAATTAAAATGAAAATACACTTAGAATGTACGAGCTTGGATATTTGGACAGTAATAGATGATAAATATGAAATACCAGGAACTCCAAGAACTACATGGAGTGAAACTACAAAACGTGATTACAATAGTAATTGTAAATCTAGGAATTCCTTCTTTTGTTATTTAGGGGATGAAGAGTTTAATAAAATATCTTCTTATAAATCTGCCTATGAAATTTGTGATACCTTAGCTATTTTACATGAAGAAACTGATAATGTTAAAGAAATGAGACTTAATAATTATACTATTGAGTATGATAACATTAAGATGAAGCCTAATGAACCCATTTCTAATATGTATCTTAGGTTTAATGAAATAGTCAATATAATGAGCTCTCTTGGAAATCCAGTGGATTCTAAAGAAAAAATCATCTGCCTACTTAGATGTCTACCCAAAAGGTGGATAGGAACCTCAGTATGGATCAATGTGTTTCATATGGATTTTAAGACTAAAGTTTTTAAATTATGCTTAAATTTAGAGTTATATACCAAACAACTAGTTGATGTTTTTCTTTTAAATTATTATTCTAAATTATGTAGGTTGAAATGGATTTTCATGGCCTAAATTAATCACCTAATTTTTATATTAAAAGCTAGATACCTTTCTAAGGAATGTGGAGTTCAATAGATGGGGGTTTTATCACAACCTTTAAAGGAAAATTTATAAAAAGGAGCAGTTCATAGTGTCGATTAATTTCAATGATATCATAATTAGTTAAAATATGAATAATTATATTAATATATTTTCAATATTGGTGAGTTAATTATTTAAAATATATATGATCAATGAATGGAAATAATTCATGGGGTTTCATGTTCATTATAATGAAGGTATGACATTCAATTCTCAAAAAAGTGTGAAAAACAAGTCTTTCAGAAATTGAGAATGGAGGAGTGAAAGCTTGTTTCCACTCCAAATGAGGTTGGAGAGAAATAAGGTATGCATAATGAAAAAAATTTAGACTCAAATCTATATAGAAAAGACATTGTTAGTTTTCACTCTATTACTATAACTAGGACGGATACTTTTATGGTATCTATTTAGAGGAAATATTTCATATTTTACCTAAGATGGAACATCACATGTTATTGAAAAGATTAATGAGGCATGTTAAAGGTACTTTTCATTTTTATTTTCTATTTAAATATGGATAGAACATGGATTTATTATAATACTCATATGTGGATTGGGGTAGTTTCATTATGTATTAAAAATCCACAAGTGGTGTTTCTTTATACATCGGGAATTATTTTATTTGATTTTTCGGTAAGAAACATGATTTTGTTTCATTAAGATATGTAGAATAAATATATTTTTTAGTTATAAAATCGTGTGCACAACTTATTTAGATGAAGAAACAATTATGATACATTGTTGTGGTGGTAGAATAGTCGATGACGATTCAGAGAGACAAAAAATTATCATTGCGTTGTCTAAAACTCATGTTCAACACTCTCAAACGAATTACATTAAATTATGATTCCATTTCATAATAGAGAAAGTGGAGAAAAACATAGTGTGGTATGAATTCATTGGATGATAATATCAAGTGTATAATATCATCACAAATTGATCAAGGAATAATGTATATGAAAAATATATGTTGAGCCTTAGAGTCCATCCCCTCTCCTCATATTAATAAGGGTTATATTTCACATTTCCCCCATTATCCCTAATGTTATATACAATATTTACATCTTATTTAAGGATTATATGTCTTGTTGGGTTTCTAATAAATGAGGAGATACTATCCAGGGAAGCTTATAAGGGGAATGGATTTTATAAAATTACATTATCCACATTCTAGAATTGTATTCTTTCTCTGGTTTCATACACATATATTTTGAATTATTTGGGCTTGTAGATATTATAAAATAATTTTTGATTAGTTTTTTTGAATTAGGGTAATTTTGAAGAATCCTATTCATTTCATTGAAAATTGGGGATTAAATCAAAGAGTATAGGAATTCTATGATTTGAATTTCCTACAAAATCCAATTGTAAATAATGTTGAAACCAAAGGTTTATATATGTTATTTGGTTTTTTTTTTATCAATATTTATAAGTTTTACAAGTCAAGTAGAATTTGTTAAAGGTTTTTTATTTAAAAAAGGTGTTTCTTATGAGGTGAGCTAAGTATAAAATACAAAAATTTAACATCATTTTAGGTGAATATTATTTACATAACAAAATTATACATTCCCCCAAACAACAATTGATTAATATATTTATAAACTAGAAACATAATAAACTAATTTCAAAAAGTATCTTCAACGTAACTAAGAAGTTTTTTTGATAGTACCCATATTAGACACACCAAACTTAAAAACATTTTTCATAACCTAGAAACTCTGGAAACATAAGAAAGTGTGAGCTTACATGCGTTGTAAGGGTAAAAATGAGAGATATCAATATATGATCATATGAATGCTTATGATAAACATAAAGCTATGGGGTCATGATTATAAATTATATATTAACTACCTAATAATTCATAGATCATAAATTATGATTCAAGGAATAAAGCATTATAATTTTATAATACCTAAGTCATAAGTGTGAGGAATCGTCCTTAATCAATCATGAGCTATGAGAGCATATCATATGCATATGAATATGTTATCAGAATTGTGTAGGACATTAAGGATCAAAGAAAATCATATCCATATTTAAGGGAATCATATATTCATCATGGAATTGTATAAAAAGTTTAATTCCAACAATTTTTATGATAAACTTATATCTAGATTACTCCATGATATTTGAGGAGCTTTTTATATCTATAATCTAGTATAACTTTCTGTAATCTATCATCTCTTATGATTTTATCAAATTCTTAATCATTAATAAATGTGTTAGAGGGTTTGAAATTACCCCACCATATGAAGTGTTTTATGTAAAACCTTATCCTTACTTTATAAGAGAATGAACCATCCTTATATTATAAAGAACAACCCATCAAAAATATAAAATCATGAATATGTGTTCTATAAGATCATAAAACATTCAGTATATCATCATAGAATAATCCCTGTAAAATAAATATTTTTCATAAAAATATCATCATTTTAAATATAACCCATCACATTAATGAATAATGATTGTATATTTGGTACATATACCCAATAAAGAATATGTAACTTTAAAGAATGTTATCATAACTACTAAATTACATTAAAATATCCTGGGGATATTTCTTATGGAAAATACCCTTTTCATTTTGAAATAAATTATTAAAAATTTAAAAATGTTCAAAATTTAAAAGAAAATATTTCTTTAAATAAAACCTTAGAAACATATAAATGAAGTTTTAGGCATTGATTGATCATGACATTGGGAAATTTCACACATTCCATAATCATTAAAACAAAGATTCTATTCATACCTTCACTAAGAAGTTCCTTGATCAGAAAATAGAAAGATTGTTCTTTTAAAAATATTATATAGAAAGTTGTACATGGGAAAAAATTACATTAAACAATCACTAGTGATTATAGAAAATATTATTGGAAACATTTTTTAAAACACATATATGGAGTTGAAATATTCCCAACCAAAAGTAGATAACTAAGATTTACCTTTCATAAAAAACATTCCTGACCATTTTGAGAGTCAAAAAGATTAAAATATAACTAAAACACTCAAATTATAGAAATAAACAAATAAAAATAAAATTTATGAGGATTAACATATTTGTATCACATAATCTTCTTTTATGGAATATTCAATCATAAGTAATCATGATTAAATGTTATTGAAACATAAATCTCTTACAACAATGATAATCAATGAATCAAAATCTCATACAAGAGAGAATAATAGGCTAGTTTAAAATCACTATAACTTTATTAAAAATAATCATAAAATACATTCATGGTTATTAGAAAAACCACAAAAATGATTAGTGGTGAAAGTGGCATATTTCACAAAAAAATAAAACTGATATGAGAAACTCATTACGACATTGGTAATATTCAAATAAAAACCCATTTGGATGAAATTATTTGAATTATATAATTAAAAGAAATTAATTTTGATAGAAAAATGATATAACATGTCTATTTGGTAGTATATATTCCACAAAAAGATAAATATTTTTATAACATCAATCAGGTCCCAATGAAATAACATTACAATGAAGAACCCTTACCCAATGTCTCGTATTCCATCATATTCACTCCAAAATCCATTATAATAATAATATATTTATTATACATGTATTTTAGAACAATATTATAAAATAAAATACTATCTATAATTCCATTATCCTTAAAAATTACCCTTTTATTACAAATTTCATTAGTAAAAGGAATATTCTGGTGAAAACTTCATTTTCATTGCATGTTTTGGCTCGATGGTTTCAAAAGGTGCACCTTGGTCATGGTATTATCATATATAGACTATTAATAATTAATTAAGAATCATATTTATTCAATATAAAAAGTTTTTTTACCACTAATATAATATATTGATGAAAATTGAATATTGCCACTTAATGGAGACGAAAGTCAATATGTATGCACGAGTGTTGTTTCCACATATTGATTCATAGAAATACTGAAATGAGAATAATTATTATACTTTATAGAATCATATTTATATATTAAATATAATATATATTCATTAAATCAATCCTTATTAAAATCCATTAAAAACAAAATCAAAAATGAATCACATCTCTTCTTGGAATTGGTTTCCATACTTACACACTAGCGATGTTATCATTTTCGAAAGTTTGGGAAGGTAAGAAGGATGATAAGATATTATAATTCTATAAAAATAATTATTCCATAAATGTCACATATAAATATTAAATCCATCATAACAACCAACCATTAAATATATTGATGAAATTGAATCATAAAACTACATTGAGGCAGTAGTCCACACATAAGCATGGGTGATACCTTCAATTACCATATGATTGAAAGGTGGTAAAAATATGGTAGTCCCATATATATGATTATATATCAATAAATTAATAATATTGGATTCATGTTTTTTGTATGAAAAAATATTAATATGAAGAATAACAATAAATAATCGTTCAAATATATGTGTAAAATGATTACCTCTTCTTTGAGAGACCGCCTTTGGATTACACATTATTCAATAATATGTTGGTATTATGAGATGAAAAAAATATAGGACAATGGTGAGAAATATAGTAAGTTATTACGGTAGGGATATGATGAGATACAAGGATCAAACATTTTTAATAAATGAGATGATGAGGTTTCCATTTATATGTGGGATACATGACACAGTTGAAATTACATAGAATATGTAAATGGAATAAATATCATAATCATGAAATGTAGGACTATGGAGCCCAAAATTCATATATAAGATGTTATAATGTCAAAATAACCTAATAAAATCATATTTATACTAGTTTTGTAGACATTTTAAGCCTTGTCTCTAATATTAGAGACATTATACCAAATTTATAATTAACCATGATAGATTAATATTTACGATGATAATATAAATATACATAAAAAATAAAAGGTTATTTTAACTTAAACTTTAACATTATAATTGAAAATTTTGGTACTATTTGCTCTGATTTAGTTTCTATAGGTGGAAGAAATTACATTTAATATATGAACAAAAACCACATGAAAACTATTTTTTTAGAAAATACTTGATTTTAGTGTATAAATAATTTTACATTGAATCTCAAAAACACCCTATTTATTTTAATGATAATGTTATGTTGAGCAGATTTAATGTTTATATTTGATTAAATAATTATTTTATTTTTCCTGGAATTATTGAAATATTAGTTTGGTAATACTTAAGGTATTTGGTATAATTTAATGAAGTCTTGAATCACTATACAAAACAGTGATGTTGTAATCTAATGTTGGTATATAACCCTACATCACGTTTGAGTTGAATGTTTTGTTCATGAAACTATCTTCTTTAAAGAACCTCATGTTTAAGTACATCAGGTTTGGTATATACTAAATGTTTGTAACCTCATATGGTGTCATAACCCATGTTCTAGAAATCTATCGTTGGATTAAATAGAACACTAAAACCCATAATTTTTGAATCGTACTCATGTATAATTGTCCCTATAAATAATAAGTCATCTAAAATATTTAATTGTTTAATTATTTCTAATATTTATATTATGATTATTTTTGGATTAGATATCCTAAAAAATAAATTTAAAATCAATTTCAAAAGGTCTTATACAATGGATTATTTTTTTCCATTTTCATAGAAATTTATATTTTTTCTATGGATGATTAAATTCAAATTTCAAAATATTGGTGTTTTGAAATTGTGATTTATATTGAGAAATGTTAATATATATTTGTCCATAATTAAATTAGGATACTTATTTAATTCCCAAATAGATATATCTATAGTGCATATTATCTTTTCCATAATGATATATTTTCTCTAAATCTCAATAAAAATATGAATCTTTTTCTCAAAAACTACTTTAGATTTTTATTATTATAGATTAGATTATTATTTTCCATATAAATATTCCATCTTATCTTTGATACGTATATTATGGTCTTTTCAAGATTTTTAGGAATATACATTGGAGACATACATGTTATAGTTGTTATTGTGTGTTCATCTTGGTGTTGAAAAATTTATTCTTGATGAATTTTTGTTATCTTAAAAAATTTCATTGATTATTTATGAGGATAATGCTTTAAAAATAGTCATATATTCCTCTAAATATCTCATTATCTATTACTTACATCATTTCCATCAAATTGTTTTTCAAAGATAATCTCACCAACCAAGTATAATAAATTTTGGTTATGAAATCTTGCGTGTTGACTATTTCTAGGGATTATCTTATTCATGTTTTAAATCCATTCATAATCAGTTTTCACATGTTTCAATTTCTTTCACTCATATATTGAGATAACTTGGAAGAGGATATACTAGTAAAATTTACAAATCCCTGGTGTATAATGTTTATAGAGTGGATTATGTTACCATTTTCCCCAAAAAATATAAAATAGTTGTTCCTACATTAATTTAAAATATATATTCACATTGGAAAAAAGGTAAACAAAATACCTTTCAATGTTATAAAATGGGATATTTTCTAAAAAAATACTATTTTTAAAAGGGCGGAATTCACCCCCTCTTGTGTCCTCATCTTCATTTAGGTATAACAATTGGAATCAAATGAGTTCTCTATTTATGATTTCTTTTATATCTAGTAATATTGGGTTAAATGTATTGATGAATAATTATGTTAAAGTATAACCTAAAATAAGGTATGTCTATTATAAAGTCTCTATATTTCAATGGTGAAAATTATTTATTATATAAAGCTAAATTTCTTATATCTTTGATGGATCTTGGTTTGAATGTATATTTGAAGTTGTGAAGACATATGAAATTCCCAAGGATGAACCAAAAAAATGATATTATACCATAGAAGGTGAACATGACATAAATTAAAGACCTATGTATGTTACTTTCTATGAAATTAGACAAGGTGAATTCAATGATGTACCTACATATGCTCCTACATATGAAATGTGGAAGATATTTGTTATTTCCTATTAAGGGACTTCCAATGTTAGTTAATTATATTTAATACTTATAAATTAATTTTAGATACTTTTTTAGTATATACTGGTTAAATTATTATCCATATTAATTAATTATTAAAAGAAATAGTAAATGTTGTTGCTTCTCACTGAACACCTATTCTTGAACCATATCAATCATTATATGTTCTTATACTTATTATTTCTAGAGAAAATGGTATTATAGCTTCAATTAGAGGGTTAAACCTTGTTAAATAATTAAATATTAATATATTTATTTTTACTCTTATGATTTATGAAGCCAAGATGTATGATGAGGTGAAGGCATAAAAAATGATCCCAACAGAAAAGGTGAATCTCAATGTTTCTTTTTTAAGAGGTGAGAAAAGTAAAAAAAGGATTTTATATTATCTGATTATTCACATCATTCAAATTTATGAGAAGAACTTAGTCATCCAGTTATTAGATTTGTCAATTTTTATAAAAATAAAAACAGTTTTAATAAACCATTTACCAACATTACGAAAATATTTCATACTCTAAATGAAATCAGATACTATAGTAGCAATCTACTAGGACATATCAACCCTGATAGTTCGTAGTTGAAGGAAAATAGAAAAATTGATAAGGAAAAGAAGATTCAAATGATATATTGTTATGAGTGAATGGGAGTAAACCCATGAAGATTATATGGATTGTATTTAAATATTCAATTTGTTCATCATGATCTATATCTGAGCACAAACAATCAAATTAGAAATCTAATATGTGATTTATAACCATAGAAGATGAGTTAAGACCCTTTTTTTATATTTATAATTTTAAAACATAAAAACACTCTAATTATGAATATGTTTAATATTATTCTATTATAGATGAAAAATATGAATTTATAAATAAAAAAACCATGTCTGTTAAGAATATTCATAACTCTATCCCAAGTGAGAAAGAAACTATTCTAAAACAACACATAGAATTCTATGAAAAATTATACAAATATATTTCAAGTTTTAATGAACATGAATATAAAATTTAAGAATTTTGTGCTGTTATAGAAACACAAAAGTGCTATTAGTTGGTTTATTATAGGAGAAGAGACATTAAAAAATTTCTTTAGAAATATGTGTATAAATAAAATGGGATTAGTAGTAATTGTGATAAAACTCATCTATAGATAAATTATTTTTCTCCCCACTTCTAAAAATCATAGAATATTTAATGTTACTTGTTTTTATTGTGGCATTAATGGTCACTATGCTAATAGTTTTTGTTTTTGAAATCCATAAATTAGTAATTTAATAAATAATTTTATTTGCGGAGACTTACTTAGAGTTTAATTTTTTGTTTTATATAAAATTAAATAGATCCAGTTTCCTAGATCAATACTTTTTGACACTAAATGACACAAAATCATTTCAATATAACAAAAAATTGTTTTTTTGGAATATTTATAATTTAAAAGCCACATGAAAAAAATATGCATCGTATAAGGAAAATATATATTCAATTCATAATACTGGATACAATTCAACAGTTCATGAAATATATAATTTTGATAGAAGATACCCTTAGTGACAAAGATAAATGTAATACCATTATAGTTGGGTTATTTGGAGATACAAAATGTATCCCGATGAACAAATTTATCTATGTTCAATGGTTGACGCATATTCTAATAAGTATCACTCAACACTATGATGATGGTTTTACTATTTATTTATATGGTGGTGATTGTTTTAGAATAAAATTTTTATGTTTTGTAACTCCTGATTATTTTATGAAATATTTTTTTTCAAATAAATTTATTTTTTAAATTTCTTGCATTCCACAGAACACTGAGTTTTAACAAATTGTGATATAATATTAATATTAATATTTAAACATGACCCTTATACCTAATCTATAAAACATGGTTGTATAATTTGGAATAAATACCTTTTAATTTTTATGTAAAATGGTTTTATATATGTAAATAATATTGATCAAATAATTAATTAGTTCTAAGTAAATTCTTTATATGTTTTGAAAATATTATTTTATCAAAAAATTGTTTTCATTAAAAAAAAAATAATTTTCTTCCAATTTTAGAAAATGTATTTTTAAAATTAATCTTCATTTTTGAAATATAAATATCATAATTATCTTATAGTGAGTTTGTGATAATTTTCTATAAAGAATAATTTTTTATGAATAGTAAATAAGTACATATTTTTATTAAAACCCACCTTTTCATTTAATGAATTAAAAAGTTAAATTTCATTTTAATATGGATTTAAAAGTAAAATTAGTTAAATTATATACTTATTAATACTATTTAGTTAATTTTGGTATTTATGTTAATTATTGATATTAAAACTTTCTATACTTATGAATATTTTCTCTACGGAATACCTATTATTCCTCGCATCTATAGGCTTAATTTTAAATTAATTTTTCCCACTTATGTTAATGTAATTTGAAAAAAACATATTTCATATTTTGTATAATAATAATTTATATTATATAATAATTTAAACTTAATTCATTTTCATTGTGAATAGAAAAAAATAGTAAAAATTAATTATAGTGGGTAAGGTTAAAATGAGTTCATTAGGGGTTTACAAATATGATTTTGGTGAAAATGACCTATCATATTGTCCAAAAATCATTTGATGAAATATTTATACACTATATCATGTATATTTTTATAATTATCTATTTAGGAACCATATTTAATGTTTAAAATGTGGCTAAAACATTTTTACTTTCAAAAATTCCATGTGTTCCCTCTACCCCAGTTATAAAAGGCCACCCCTCCTCTCTTATCCACCCTTACAAAAACCATTGGTTCAAACTTAAACTACCCAAATATTTTAATAAATTCCTTACCTATATCCTATAGGCATTATGTTTTATAATTAAAACTTCTTAATATGTATTTAAGTGTAAACCTAAAGGAGTTTCTCCAAATAAGAGGTAAAATATTTGAACTTGTGTAGTTGTTTTATATCTTCTTCCACCTCATTCTAACCTATTAAAAATATCATTATATAATAACACTAATATATATCATATAATGAGACATTATTATTTTAATTCAATATCTTTTTTCTATATCATCTTCTATCAAATGGTCTTCCAAATTATCAATCATGTATACGGAGGACAACCACCTCATGAACCGATGTAATTCATTTTCCATCACCAACACTCAAGATTATATTAATAATGGATTTAGTATATATTTATATATTAAATTTATGAAATAATTATAATTTTTTAATTATGATATCATATATATTCATAAATCTCTTTCCATGGAAATATGATCACGTCACTCGTGTGAGCGGCGGCCAATAGCCACGTGAAGTGATGTGATTCATTTTTTATTTAAACTTTACATGGATGTTTATAAGGATACATTTAATTAATAGATTTGGTATATATAACATCATAATTACACTTAAATTTTGATATATCATTTACCTTCCATTCATTCTATCCGTCAAGAAAATGGAAACAACGTTCATATATATGTTCAACCTACTATCTCTATAAACAGAGTAATTCATTTCTATTTATAATTTTAATTGTTTAATATAAATAAATATATAATTAATATATATATATTATATTTATATCATGTTTGAAATTGTTTATAAGATTTAACCTTGACCAATTTAAAAAGGAAAAAATTTCCAATAAAACCATACAGGAAAAACAGACCAGTTAATACCTAAAAATGCTATTTTAATATGGAATTGTTAATAAATGGGTAATAAAATGGTATATATAAATAATATATGGTATGATAACGATTATTAAATGTTATATATATATTTATAACAAACCAATATTTATTATATATTTGTTTCAATGTTTTATGAAATAAGTAAAGACTTTGGGTAATGGATTTTCATCTCACTTATTTTTGTGGGACACTAGACTTAAACAGTGCGTGTTTATTTTGTGTGGTGTATATAATCCCATGAATGTATTTTATGACTCATAGAATAAAAATTGTGGGAAATAAATATCTATATAGTTTTTTCTTTCATGGGTAATATATTTCTGAATATTCAAAAGTGTTAACGACTTTATGTTTCAATCTCTTTGTTTATCAGTAATGTTTATGATCATGATTAAAATGATGAGATCTTATGATCTACCTCTCAGTAAACACATGAATTTAATTCTAATATGGTAATTTCATTAAAATACATGTTTCAAATTCCTTTTATTATCATTATTTAATTAATAGTCTAGTATAATGGTTTTAAGAGAAATTGACTTTAATTTTTTCTTCATTCAAAAATTGTTTTTATTCCAAGTCTATGTTTTAAAAAATATCATAATGTTTTTACAAATATATAATGTTTTATAAAAACAAAATTCACAGAGGGTTTAATTCTGTCAAAAGTTTTTAAAAGTAATCTTCTTGCCATTATTATAACATGGTATTTTTTGACTTTTTACCAAAAATGTGAAAGGAATATTTATTTTAACGTGTATAATATGATATGTATTTTCTTCCATCGTGACCACTTAATGTTTTAAATTTTACTTTATATGTTTCAAATATTATTTTGAAATAAATTTATTTTAATAATTTTCTGTGAAATTTTTGTTTTTCAAAGGTGATTTCTATAGTGTAAAGGTTATTTTCTACAATAAATATCTCATGTTCTATTTCAATATCATTTTACATCAAAGATTACATACTTTTGTATTAAAAAAGTTTTTTTGGGGATATGATCCAATGATACCATCTTTATTAATTATTTTTATGGTTTATTTTTATGATGATATGTTTTTTATGTAACTTGTGCCTTTTTTACCATGGGTTATGCTATGATGAAATGATGAAAATTTTATAAATCCCATTTCTTTTCAATGGGTTGCGCAAGGATGAAATGTTTAAGAAACACATTTATTTTCATAGGATATGATATGAAGTTTGTTTAATGATCTTGGGGAACACCTAGGCATGGTTTTCATTCTATGATATTGTTTATGATATAACCAAGGATGATAGTTATGTTATAAAAAGGAGGATGGTTATGTTATAGCCAATGATGGTGGGTACATTATAACCAAAGATAGTGGTCTCCTTGAAACCAAGGATGGGTGGGACCAATATATCCCTCCAATACATTGGGGAATGATTGATATCTCATGATATAGATTAGATTTGAATAGAGAGTGAACCCAGTTTCGTAAGGGACCTTTTCCACTATGATAGTTTTGGGATTGAACCTCAGCTAATACAATGGTTTTTAGAGTGAACCCATTATACTATGATAGTTTTTTCAATGAGCCTTGAATAATTAGGAAATTATTTTCTATGCTTATGTGTACACCAGAAATTTATTTTTTATGGTAATGTTAAACCCCCAAGGATCATGTTTTTTTGTTCCATTATTATTCATGTCTTATGAACTTCCATGATTTATGTCATGACTCGAGTTTATGATGATATGATATAAAGGGTATGGTTTTCAAATGATTATATTTTTCTCATACCCTTATGACCATGTTATATTGATATGTCCCTTGATTACCCTTACTAGGAATCTAACCTCATCCCCTATTATGTTTCTTTTACCCCAGCTTATGAAGAAAGGTATTATTTATCATATTCTTAAGAAGGGTTCTAGTTATGAAGAATGTTGTGGGACAAGATATAGTTCACCTAAGAACCAGTTGTTTATGTTTCCATTAGACACTATACCTAAATAATTATGGTGTGGATCATTGTTTTTTGTGATGAATATTAATCTATTAAGATGTAATATATATGTTTGAGAAGTGTAGGTATTTATAGTTGGTATCAAAGCATGTAATAGTTAACAATTGCTAACTGGGATGAGAAACAATTAGTGATAACCCATAAGATTAACCTATATATAAGAGGATTTCTTAAATTATGGTTACTAAAGGAGTATGGTTTCATATGTAAATCATTCTAATAATGATTCTAAAAGTTCATGTGGATATAGAAAAGTTGTACATATATGTAAAAAATTTAAAAAGTGTGCATTGATCTAGACTCGATCATTACTTAAGGAATAAACATGAGCCTTGCTACACACCTCGTTGGAGATTCCCAGGGGATATTCTTTAGAAATTCACAATCTCTTTATGAACCATACCGAAATATATTAATAGATAATGAAAATGAATGATTGAGGTTAAACCTGAGTTATTATAGATTTTAAATATAGTGTTATTATTTTAGCATCCTTTTAATGATGTTTTTTTGGATTACATGATTTACCATTGTGGTTATTTTTGAATACACTAGGATTTTTTGTTTCTTTCAATGGACGGAACGTAAATGAGATATGTTATTTCTACATTTTATCGAAAATGCAATAATTTCCATCTTGAGAAGAAAAATTTTATTTTATATGGAATGAAAAATATCATTTCTATGCTCACACAACTATCTCAATCTATGAATCATGATGAACTTCCAAATGATCAAAAGAGGGAAAAATGATATATTAAGTCCTTTATGAGGTAACATGAACCTTTTTTAGTGATTCCATTGATCCAATATTTTATTTGAAATGGATAAGTACCATTGAAAATATATTTTCCATGCTCTTATTTTCAGATCATGAAAAATTTAAATTTAGTTATCAATCATTTAGAAGGTGGGGAGAATCAATGGTGGAATCTTATCAATAATACAAGTCAACAATATGAAAATAATTCCATAGAGTATTATTATTTTAAGATTTTATTTTTCATAATGTACATTCCTTTTAATCTTCATAAGAAAATAGATAATGAATTCCTTGATCTAAATCACAAAGATAGTGAATTTGTTAGTACTTAAGAGGTAGATTTTAATATACTTTTGATGTACTCTTATGGTATTATCATCAAACCTAAAAGTATGTTCTATCAATTCTCATCTTTCTTAAAATTATGTCTCTAAAGTAAATTAGACATATTAATTGTCATTATTTATGAAGAAATCATTTTTTGTGCTACTAAGGTAGAAATGTATGTAGGAGTTACCCACCAATCACAAGGTTTTGATATAAAATGAAAGATTAAATTCAAATGAATCTTTAGAAAACATGTATAAATGAAGATGAGATATCATTCAAGCTCACAGTGTAGAATTTAACACAGATTAAATTTTTATAAGGGGGATAGAAAATGATTTAAATGTGGGAAGGCAGGTCATTGAGAAATCAATTGCAGAATTAATAAGAAGAAGTAATATAATTATGTGAATAGAGAGAATGATCCATAGAATCAACCACCCACACTCCATTATTTCAAATTCATAGAGTAATGGTATTGTACTAAACAGTGTAAAAATATAAAGTTTAATTATTATGATTGGTGTCAGAAAACTCTTAAGTTGATAGAAAAATGAAAATCTCCTTAAATATATATTTTTATGAGGTTCTAGTAACTATATGGTAATAGGTAAACATACCATCTACTCTATAACAAAAAATTTCTCATTTTAATTTGAATCTTCCCACTCTATTAAATATGAATAATTTCATTATGGTATCGAAACTCTACCCCAGTAATTAGACATTGAATTAACTAGGTAAACACCAAATGGTATGATGATCAAATCTTATGTTTATGATTCTTTTCCTTTTAATGTTTGTAAGAGTATGCTTACTAAATCCCTCATTACTCGTCATCAGGTAAAATTAGATTTTATCTTAGGTATGGATTATATTTCTATACATAAATCTCCCATAAATTTCTATTAAATAGAATTCATATTTTATATTCTAAAACAATATATGATCTTCTATCATTGAAACTGTACATATAAACGTATGACGGAGATCACATCCATTTTATGGGTCCTAATTCCTATTCCAAAGTAGTATTTATCAAATATGGTTGAGGAGAAACTCAACATTAATGATATTCCAATTATGTGTTATTTTTTTATGTATTTATAAATTTTTTTTCCAGTCTTCCTTTGAAACATTTTGTTGAGTTATCATTAGAAATGGAACATGGTTCCACACCTATTTCAAATACTCCCGATAGAATTTCCCTAATTGGGTAGGAATAATCGAAGAAGGAAATCTAATAGAACCTTGATAAAGGATTCATTTATCCAAGTGTGTCGCCATAGGGTGCACCTGTTATTTTTATAGAAGAAATATGGATTTATGTAAATCTTTATTGATTATCATGAACTAAACATGATCACAATTAAGAAAAAGTATCAACTTCATAATTTTTATGACATGTTTGATAAAATTTGTATATAATGATACTATTACAAGATTTAATTTTGCTTAGGATATCATCAATTGAGGTTAAAGAAGTATGATATACAAAAAACCACATTCTATATAAGTTATGGATTCTATGAGTTTATTGTGATGTCATTCGGTCTTACTAATACCCCTTATATATTTATATATTTAATTAATAGAGTATTTATAGATTACCTTGATCAGTTTGTGGTAATATTTATTGACGATATTATTATATATTCAAAGATAATGGAGGAGTATGTAGATCACATGAGAACTGTGCTAAATATACTATGGAAGGAGTGGCTATAAAATAAATTTATAAACTGTGGATTTTGGTTATAAATGGATTCAATTTTTGGTATATAATCTCAAGAGGTGGTATATCGGAAGATCCATAAAATACATAGTCTATTGAATGTTGGATTAGAATATCCATGATTAATAAGATCTATGGTTTTCATGGTTTGTCTAGATATTATTGATTAACCTAGGATATTTTTAGATAACGAACCAATCTACTCACAAATTAAATTAGAAGGGAGTCAAGTTCCTCTGGAAAAACAAATATGAGGATGATTTTGAGGAACTAAAGAGATGTTTTTTAGTAATCTTTTTTCACAATAACCTAAGAATTGATTAGGATATGTTATCTTGTATAATGAAATTGTAAAATATTATCCCTCCGGACATTTGAATGTTAATGAGAATTGCTAACCAATTCATGATTTTGTGTTAGGTTCAGTAATTTTCCATTAAATATTTAAAAGAATTATCTTTATGGGTAAAATTGTGATATATATATATATATATAAATTTATATTTATAATAGAATAAAATATATATTCACCAAAAAGCAGATGACTGTGATATAAATAAGTTGGTAAAAGCTGATAAAGATTACGGATACTCAATAAATTACCACCTTGGGAAAACGACCAAGGTGGTTGAAGCATTGGCTTGAAAGGATCATACTATATTTTCTATGTCGATGATCGCAAAAGACCCAAATTTTTTGATTTTTCAAAGGATAGATATTTAAATATTGAAGAATGGTGACAAATATTATCTTTCTAAAATAAATGTTAATCTATCTATCCATGAAAATATAAATGGTGTGGAAAAGGATGATATATAGCTGAAATATAAGGATAGAAATTTTCCAAAGTTTATTTATGATTTTTATGGAGTAATAAGGTTTCAGAACCTTGTATTTGTTCCATCCATACCAGATATGAAGAAAGTGATGTTATAAGAATCTCATCGTTATTCATTATCTATATCTCTTTGAAGTAAAATAATGTATAGAGATATAAAATAGTAATTATGATGGAATAAGAGGAATAAATATATTATAGCGTCTGTATCTTGAGTCATGGTATGTCACTAAGTTATGTTTGATGAAAAAAAGTCTAAGTGGATACTACAACTATTACACATATTTGAATGGATATTAGAACACATCATTATGGATTTATTTCATTAGAGTCCACAAAACAACTAAAGGAAAAAAATTGAAATATGGTTTGTATTTGATTGAGTAACATAGTTATCACACTTCATAGACATTATAATATATTTCTCCTCATACCCACCATCCAGAATATACATTAAAGAAGTAATATCATTGCATGGATTACAATATTAAATAGTATCTGACTGTGATTCAAGGTTAACCTCAATGTTCATCAGAAGTATTTAGTAAGATATTGATAAGCAGTTAAGTTTCATCACAGTGTTTCATCATAAAAAAATGACCAATATAAGAGACCAACTCAAACCCTAAACCATATATTGATATCTTATTCTATGCATTTCAATGATTGTTGGGATCAACACTATACTTTAGTCAAACTTTCATACAAAAATGGATTTAATTTAATAATTCATATAGATAATTATGAATCTATCTTGGGAAATAATAATAAAACTCCAACATCCTTGGATGAATATATAGAGAGAGAGATATTGGTACCCGAGCATCTTGAGGAAATAGCGGAGAACATTTGGTAAATTCAACTATATATCAAGGAAGACTAGAGTCGACAGAAAAGTTGTGATGACAATCATTAGAATGATATGGATTTTATAGTTGGTGATAATGATTTTCAATGAATTTATCCATGGAAGAAAATTATAAAATTAGTGAAGAAAGTAAATTTTATCCCTATGTATATTGGTGCCTTTGAAATTCATGATCTCATCGAGATAGTAGCTTATCTCTTTGTGCTTCAACTGAACCTCTCTTAGGTTCACTATCTGTTCCATGTGTCTCTCTTAAGGAATTACATACATAATTCAATACATGTACATAGAGTCCATAACACTAGAGATTGTTATTTCTTATGGGTAACAACCAATGGATATTCTTTATAATAAAAAGAATGTTGTGTAGAATAATATCACTCACTTAGTCAAATTTTTGTGGTAAAACCACTAACTTAAGGAAGCTATGTAGGATCCTGGTGACTAAACAAGGCATACGTATCCTTACTTTTTTACCTGTTATATAATTTTTAGGTAGAAATTTATTTTAAGAAGGGTATAATGTAACACCATAATATTTTAATAAATTTTTATTTTTAAATAAATTTAATTTTTTCGATGGAAGGTGTCACATTCAACATCGTGTTTCAATAAACTACAATATCCTATTAATCATATTATTTACACATGATACTTATAACTAATATTTTTAAAATTACTGTATGAATTGAAATAAAAAATAAATATTAAGTATAATTATTTTATATAAATAAAACATATTTTTGAAAAAACACTTTATTTTTATTAAAGTCTTTATATGTTTGAAAATATTATTTTCTCAAAAAAAGGTTTTTATGCAAAAATTAAATTAAAATTATATAATTATAGGAAATATATTTGAAAGAATGATCTGAATTTTTTGAAATATACTTATCAATGTTATCATTGAGTTAATTTTTTATAATTTTAAAAAATGATTAATTTTTTATTAATAGTAAAAAAGTATTTTTTAAACTGTTTTCTTGTTTAAAGAATTTAAAAGCTATATTTTATTATAACATGGATTTAAAAATAATTATAGTTCAATTATATGTTTTTAAACTAATTTAGTTCATTTTAATCAATTTCATATTGAATTATTATATTATATATTTCAATAGTTATGAAATAAAAATTCATTGGAAAACTCCTTTTTCATCATGTCTACGGGTTTCAATTTAAATAAAAAATTTCCAATTATAAGAATGGATTTTTGAAAAATGGATTCCATATTTAAAAACAGAATAAATAATAGTTTTTAATAATTTAAATGTTATTTTTTATCAAAATTAATATTAAAAATATTAAATTAATTACAATTGTTATGGTTATAACGAGTTTAATGTCGAGTTAAGCTAAAATGATACTGGTTAAAATGTCCATGAAACTTTTATATCTCTAATATTTTGGCTATAGTTAGACCATATATCATCCAATTTCAAATAATGAGTCCTTTTTGTGCCCTGTTACATGTTTAAAACATGCGTACAACTTTTTATTTTCAAATACTTGAAGTGTGACCTATCACCCACATATAAAAGGCCCCTCACTATTCTCTCCTTTTCATACATTCAAAACCATTTGGTTTTAACAATACCAATCCAAGTATCTTTTATAATTACCTAACCACATCTTAGAGTCCTTATTTTTATTATAAAACTTTCCTATGAAGGTTTTATGTATAAACCTTAATAGAATCTCTAAAGAAGTGGTAAAATTATTAAATTTGTGTTTTATATTATTTATTTGTCATCCTTATTCAAATATTCATCAATTATAATAATATAATAACAAAATTATTTCACATATTATAATATTTTATTATTTTAATTTTTTCAAATATATCCATCTTTAATTCCATAAAATTCTAAAAGAAATCATCGATTGTTTGTACCGAGGACTATCGCCACACGAATAGATGTAATTCAATTTTCATCACTAAATCTCACCCATTTATATAATGACTGATTTATCATATTTATATTATACTTATAAAATAATTATACATATATAATTATTATATTTCATATAAAATATTTCTATGAATTCTTTGAGAAAATGATAATGTTGCTCATGTGTACAGTGAAATACCACCTCACGAAGAAATATGATTAGTTTTTCACATACTTTTAGATGTATGGTAAAAAAGGGTAACATTAATGAATATATGTGATATATATGAAATAATAATTAATTTTTTATGGGTGATATATTATTTAACATCCATTTTATCTATCCTTCATGAAAATGGATAAAATGTTCATGCATACATAGGGTCTACCATCTCCATGAACAGTGTAATTCATTTTCTATCGATACCATTAAAGGATTAATAATAAGACATATGTAATGAATATATATTATATTTATATCAGGTTTAAAATTATAGTTATGATTTAGAAATTATTAAATCAAAATGTATGAAAATACCAAATCAAAAAATACATTAAAAACAAAGAAATTATTACACGAAACATGATTTTAACAAGGAATTGTTAATAAATATGAAATAAAAGGTTATAAGTATATCATATAAGGTATGATACATATGATTATGGTTTTTTAATATATTTATAATAAAAAAATTTATTATACTTTAGGGTTGTGTAATGTCCCAGATCCAGGTGTCGCACAATGATGCCCCGAACCCAATTGGTCACATGACCTCAAGCACATTTCCCCAAATACCAGAGGATGTCGACTACCAGCGAGGACCTAAGACTGATAGTGGGGAAACTATGTCCTCATTTGTAAAAGTGTTGTGTATCGGGAAAAATGTAAACACACACAAGAAGAAGCAGTAAACCATATAGACCTGAAATAGACAACGGAACTGAAGTAAAAGATAAACAACAGTCATTTATATGATGATTCAACAAGTCTCTAATTCTAAAAAAGTATCCAAAATAGGATATACTACAATATGATACAATAAAACACATGGTACAAAGAAAAAAAACAAAACCAGTTCAACAGAAACGCAGTAGCATCATAAGCCTAAGCTTGGTCTTATGCTCTCCTACTCCTCTGCAACCATCGTGTACCTGTGTAGGGACCCTTTCCCTTATCGACACATACAAAAATATAAAATGTTTGGTACCAAGACATGACTCAAAAAATGTGTCATAAACAATTATCAGTAGGAAACCACCAAAGGCTCATGCCCAACTTGCAGTGAAAATATGCAACAACTATGTGAAATAATGAAATGAAGTAAACTAGGAAGTACTCAAAAGTAACTATTCCTACAAGTTACATTTTCATTTTAATAATTATTTAAAAATCCCAAGTCTATGATTTAGCTTGGTAGGTACCATATAAGATATGACCACAATGAATATTATAAGTAAACATTGTCCTCAGATTTTAAAATCCATACCCTTAGGAAAACAGAAACGAAACCCTTAGGTGACTGCCCTCAGGCATAATGAATATTGACCTCAGGCATACAAGATATCACCCTCAAGAACAGAAGCTACTACCCTCAGGCATAAGAAACATTTCCCTCAGGCTAAACAGAACCTCTCACTCAGGCTAAACAGAACCTTTCCCTCAGGCTAAACAGAACCTTTCCCTCAGGCTAAACATGACATTTCCCTCAGGCTAATCAGAAAAAAAACAAGTAACTGGGCTGAGCCCAATGCATAAGCAAGAAATTTATTCATATTTCCTCTCAAGAAAACTCAAAACATGCTATAATCATGGAATACCCATGGGTATCCTATCCAAATGGCTAAACAAGGGAAACACACCCTCGGGGTGGCCTGGGATCAAAGCAACGATCAAAAACATCAGTTTATACTTACACATTAGATTACCTAAGAAATTTTAGGTATCTCAACTATCAAAGTCTCTGTCATGCGACACCCCAAACATGGACTCATGGAAAAATGATACATAGATCAACTCAATAGTTGGAATTAAACAAAAAACCACATACCTTGATCCCCACTGATCGATATTCGTGAAAGGAACCACCTGAAACAACAAAGAATGATGTAGATATGAGATAAATGATTACTCTTTTGAACCTAAATAGCATCCCTTAGGGAATGAATTGGAAGGGAAGATTCAATAAGAGGTAATACCTTAGCCGTGTGATTCAAACGAGATCAACGGTGGAAGAATTGGTGTCCCAGTGTGCGATTGGGAGCTCCTCCAAGTCTCGGCCTCCTCTCTTGCAGCTCATGGTGAGTTCTCTGCCTCCTCTATCGAATGATGAGGCTACTACCTATTTTTAGTGAAAAAATAACTGCATGGCATGTAATTTCAAGTACACAGTGTGTAATATGTTTTTAACTGTTCCACCGATGGATACTTTTCACCGCCTCATTGTTCATCTGCCGACTGATTACACTGCATGTATTACTAAGTACATGGCGTGTAGTTAGTTTTTACACCCTTAATCACTGACAAGCCTATACGCCATATATTCTCATCCCACACATCCATGGTACACAACGTGTGCACAATCGTGCATGGCATGTAGTTAGTTTTCACACCTTAGCCTACACGCCCTGTATTCTCATCCCACGCGGCCAAAGAACTTGGTGTGTGTACAAAGGTACACAGTTTTACCCATAAATTTGGGATCTTTCCCACATTTCCCTTGCTTTCTCAAAAACACATAAGTAAAACATAAAATAAGAAACTTGTACCTCAATAATAAAGAACCGGGTTCATACAGGTTGAATGTGTACAAAATAATTCCAGACTAAAGTTAAGATATTTTCATATCACTTTTATTTTTGTGGGATACATGCCTTATACACAACTTGTTTATTTTGTTTCATGTATGAACTTTACATGGTTGTATTTTATGATTAATATCATGAAACTTTTGTGATATAAATATCCATAAAATGTAATTTATTTCTTGGGATGGATGATTCCATTGATACCAAAGTGGTAAGGGTTTTATGTTACAATCTTTTTTATTATTAATATTGTTTATTATTATGTTTCCAATTATGAGATATTAATATTTAACTATAAAGGAGCACATTAATTTAATAATCATCATTTTATTTTATAGATATATATTTTTTCTTTCATTGTCCTCTATTTATATACTTAATAGTAAAAAATCATGTTTTTAATGAAAATTGAATACATTCCTCTCTATGGCTGAAATTTTTTTTCATTCAAGTCCATGTTTTATAAAAAAAATTCAATGAAACTTTATTCTAATATTAATTTATTTATTAAATACATTTGATCCATGTTTTAATTTATACCAAAATGGTTTAATTGTAATATTTTTTCTATTTTTTGAATGAGTTACATTTTAAATTTTACCAAAAATGTGAAAGGAATGTTTTTCTAACATGTAAAACATCAACTATATTTTATTCCATCATGACCACTCAATGTTTAAAAGAATACTTTATAATTTTAAAATATTTTTTCCATGAAAATTATTTTCATAATGTTTTTTTAACATTATGTTTTAAAAATGTGATTTTCAGAGTGAAAAGGTTTTCTTCCGCAAAAAATGTCCCAAGTTATGTTTTAAAATAATTTCTATAAAATATGTTATCATTTGATGTTATTTAATATTTATTGGATATATGGTCCAATGATACCATCCTTATTTTTTATTTACGGTTTATTTTATGATGATAATATGTTTATGAAACTCGTTTCCTTTTCTCAAAGGTTATTATATAATAAAATGAAGAAATTTTTATGAATCTCATTTTTTCTATAGGCTTTTCTATAAGTAAATGTTTTTGTAACCAAATTATTATGTATGATATGTCTAATAAGTTCTCTATTTATGAAGAACATAGTGAGAGATTATGTAGTTCACCTATAACACAGTTTTTTATGCATCCATGATTCTAAATAAACCATCCCTTTATGATTCTAGCTTGTATTTTTTTTGTTCTGTAATGAATATTTGTCTATTATGATAAAATCTATATCCATGAAAAGTGTGGGTCTTTAAAAGTTTAGTGCACCTAAAACATAAAATTTTTATACATTGTACCTTAGTTCATTGTGGGAATAAAATTTGAAATTCGTAAATATAGATTTCAGTGAATCAGGGATGTGGAAAAGAATGAATGGTCAAAATAATATATTTTCTCTATCAAAATACTTTTAAAAGAATTCAGTTTATGACTTTCCATGTCTTAGGTTATTTGAGAAAATGCATTCTAATGCATGCTAAATAAGAATGTAAAATAATTAATATTTTAAATGAATCAATAAATTTATAACATTTAATCCTTTAGAACATATCTTCATGGAGTTTTTTTGACCTTAGAGAGTATAAATCCTTGCTGGAAGATTATTTTTTTAGTTGATTATTTTTTCAGGTTTACTTGGGATTGCATTTTGATGTTAAAAATTGATTTTTTATCCTTTATTTTTTTTTCTATGTTGGATAAAAATGAAAATTATTTTAAAATAATATCATTTAGAAGTGATCAAAATGGAAAATTTTAGAATCAAGAATTTATTTTTTTTATGAAAATCTTGGTATTCAACATACTTTTTATAAACCAAGAAAACCTCAAAAAAAAACTATAATGTTGAAAGAATGAATTGAATGATTAATTTAATGTCCATAACTATAGTCAATTTGTATTTTTTTTCTTATATATTTTTGGGTTTAAAATGTTAGTAAAAAATTCCATATTATTGATATAGTTTTAATATGAACTCTTCTTAAAAATAAGCCTTTTGAGTTATGGAATAATAAAAAACCTAAAGTTGGGAAATTTAAAGTTATTGGATATATGGTTCATATCTTGAATACTAATTAAAATCATGGTATTAGTGATCCAAAATAATGTTATGGAATACTTCATGTGTATTCTGAACCATATATTGATTTTAGAGAGTTTAATAAAAAGTTAAGGATTATTAAAGGATCTGTTTATGTGATTTTTAATGAGACTAACCCATTTTATTATAATAGAATATAAATCAATTAAGTGATTTATTCTTTAAACAACATGAATCATTATTTTACTATTGTTATGTTTGAATTTCAATTAGGACAGTATCTTGATCAATCCAATTCTCATAAAAATGAAACTGAGGAACCTCCAAGAGTGATACTTACAAAAACATGGACTTTTATAGAAAATAATTTAGATAATATTATAGGTGATCTACATAAAGGGGATAATAGTAGGAGGATTTTCAAAAACAAAATTTATTTCTCTACCTTTATATTATAGTTAAAATTTAAGTCATTAGTAGTATACATACATGATGAGTGGAAAATATTGGTTATATAAAAAGGAAACATTTGTTTAAGGGAAACAATGTTTGGGAATTTGATCATTTACCCTAAAACTATCATCTAATATTAACTAAATTTGTTTTAGGAATAATAGAAACAAAAAAGGATTAATTACTAGGAATAAGGCTAGGTTGTTTTATAACGGTTATAATCAGGAGGATTGTATAGAATATGATTAGACCATTTCCCATGTTGTTAGGCTTGAATTCATTATAATCTTTTTATCCTACACATCTTATAAGAATTTTAAATTATAACAAAGGAATTTTAATATGATTTTTTAAATTTATATTTAATCAAGGATGTTTATATGGAAAAGCCCCTAGGTTTTGAAAATTATCATCTACCAAATTCTATTTATAACATCACTATTTCTATTTATGGTTGCAAAGAAGCAAGAATGGTTTATTATGAGTAGTTTATCTATTTTATTTTATAAACTATTTTTTATATAGAACTGGTTGTTCCTACTATTTCAAATAAAATCACATATTTTGATATCTTTTTAGTTCAAATTTATGTATGTGATGTTATTTTTCATACTACAAGTCAAAATCTTTTTCATGATTTTTAAAAACACAGGAAAAATTATTCTAAAGAAATTATAATTGGAAAATTATTATTTATTAGATCTCAAAATCTATCAAAATAATTTTTGATATATTTTAAAACAAATAAATACATTGTTGATTTGTTGAAAAGTTTTGTTCTTGAAAACTATAAGTCTTATAAAACTCTTATGAGTACCAATATAAATCCTTATTTGGATGAAGCTGATGAACTAGTTACAATAAATTGTATAGAGGTATGATAGCAATTTTTTAGTAAATTGCAGCTAGAAAACTAGATATAATGTTATTTGTCTTCCTTTATACAATATTTATGTAAAATCAAAAACATTATCTTTTAATTATTATTAAATATATTTTTAGATATTTAAAAGGAACCACTTGTCTAAGAATTCTTTATCCAAAACCACTAGTTTTGAATTAGTTTTATATTTATATGACAATTTTAGAGGTTGTAGGTTATATAGAAGGAGTAATTTAGGAACTTTTCCCTTTTTAGGGATATCTCTTTATTTATTTTATAGTAATAAGTAACACTCATATTCATTTCCATATGCTAAAGAAAAATACATATATGCTGGTATTTATTGTGCACAATTTTGGTGGATGAACCAAAGACTTCTGAAAATTGGATATAATTTGGTTCATGTTCCTATTTTATGTGATAATAATACTATATAAAATATTTCATAAAATAATGTGAGTATTTCTAGGACTAAACAAAATTTATATTAGGCATTACTTTTAAGGGATCATGTGATAAATCAGGATATTTCTATAATTTTTTTAATACTGAATATCATAATATTGAAATTTTTACTAAACAACCTTCCATAACTTGTGTTTATTTTATTAATTGGGTTTATGTAACATCCCCCAATCTGAAACTCTATCACGTGGCCAAATTATGTTGGTTACATGACCTCAAGCATACCTCCATGTATGCCAGAGGCTATCGACTAGTAGCCGAGGTGTGATGTGAATGGTGGTAATACTATAACCATGTCTTTAGAGTTACAACATAGTGTAAATAAACAATATAAATACAAAAGATCATAGTAATGGATAATAGTGTAAAAAATAAAATATACAACTAGAAAGTAAATGATAAACCAATAAACCAAGATATCAAAATGGTCCAAGCCCTCAATATAATCATTTAAAAATATATCCAATCCTATCCCACTATATAAGAATTAAAAAATAAATCACTACAAAAATTGTAATATCCAAGATATCAAAATATCATATCAAAAGCCTCAATGATTGAATATAAAAATTACCATTTATCATTAAATTTTAGATTTATATATGTTTGAAATTATTATCAACCAATTTGATAAAATAAATACATTAAAAAATTTATTCTATATATTGAAATCACTAGGTTACTCGTATCATGACAAACATACTTTAATCCATTATCCAATTCAATGTTATTCCAGGGTCCACTCACCCAATGGGTAGACATAATCCATGTCACAATACCATTGAATCCAAAGGGATACAAGGAATAATCTCATACATATTTTTTCATCATTCATCATTAACATTTTTAATGGACACATTATGTTGGAATAATTCAAAATTATTTCACATATATAACAATTAAACAGACCATAGGGTTTGAATTTAGACCACCTAACGTTACCTGTTGATAAACGCGATGATTCCAATTGGAAAGGGAAACAATAATGAAGGCATAAATGGTCTAAAGAATAAACCTAGATCACATTACACCAATATCAATACTTGATTATATGAGTTTCAAAATGTTACACTATAACAACGGAGAATTAAGGAAGAGATGTGGAAAGCTAACTAGAACAAATGAGAGATTAATTGCTTGAATGGAATTTTTGGACTAAAGGAGGGCACTATAAAGTCACCTGAAAAATTCCTAGGACCTGAGATATGAGAGGGCTACATCAAAGGTAATGATTAACCATACACACTTCCCACTTAAAATCATTGTAGCAAATAAATGAAAGGTGTGTAAAACTCTTTAAAGTCATGTATTAATTATTTAATAGTTATGATAAAAAGATAATCACATTGACTTAACTTAACCCTTATTGAAAATAACACATAATGTATTGAATATTCAGGGTGTGTAACCAGTTTAAGACATGAAATAGTTTTCATTCTTTACTCATTCAACGGTATCATCCTGAAGGTGTTACACATCATGTAACCCATTTACATGGCGTATAAATTCTCTATAGATGGATTTCATCCCAGCTTCTTCAAAAGTGAAAAAACCACCTATGAAGACTTACATACTTACAGAAACCCCCCGAAATTTTATTTAAAACATTTATACCAATAATCCATTAATTCAAACAAAAATTCATTCCCAGAAATTAGGTCATTTTTCCAAAAAAGCCTCCCTATCTCTGAATAATACTTGGACACCAAGGTTTAAAGAAGAGGAAAATTTGAAATGAAATATGTTGAATGAAAAACTAAAATAGGGATATTAGTGGTATAGGACATGATATTACAACCCCCCACCCCCACCACCACCACAATATAATAAATCCTCCCTGAGATACTCCAAGCAGCATTGTACGGTATTGGTGAACAAGTCTAGCCATATTTCCCACAAATCCAACTCCATCTACTAAGTCTCCTCTTGAATATGCCATTACATCCACTACACTCAAAACAGTGGTGTAGTCCTACCTCAGATATATTAATTAATATGGCCCATAATCTGTATCAAATGATTCTCAAAAGAAGAATCTATACAAAACTTGATGTCCTCAACATCTTTTAAATGAGAAGGTTCGAGATAATATCTATGATTATTCAAAATCTAAAACCTTCCTTGCATGGAACAATAGTAATTTAGAAGGGATAATTAGTATACCACTTGAAAGACAATTCCCACTATCTCAAATGGCCTGAAAAAATTGTCCACCATTTTTCCTTATTTCTTAATACGAATTTATCTCAACCAAGGTGACACCTGAAGAAAAACACGACGACAAACCTCAAACACCCGAGGTCATATTAGATGGTTAGAATATGATTTCTTCCAAATATGTGTAGTTACCAATTGTATCTGGATAAATTAAACCTACTCAGATGTCTAAGGAACTAGAAAATAACCAACAAGAATTGACTCACCTACCACTAACCAACAAAGAGGTGAAAAATGAACTATCATACAAACCCTTGAAAGGTTCCATTTGGATTTATTCCTTGAATAATTTTTTATACACCAACTCCATGAGTTACATATGATGCGCCCATGACCCATTGAAAAAAATAGGCTTATATCATATCCTCCAAAATCTAAATAGTCCACTCAGATTGACCATCACTTTGAGGATGATAGGTTTTTCTCAAAATAACCTACAATCTTAGAGCATTCTGAATTATTTTACAGAACAAAGACTTGAAATGATGATATCTATCATAAATGATACTCTGGGGAACATAGTTAAACTTAACTATCTCTCATATAAATATACAATACAAATCACTAAAATGAAATGTATCCCTCGTAGGAAAGAAGGGTGCTACCTTATGTAGTCAATCGATGATCTCTTATAATATATTATTTTGATGGTTTTCAAGGTTAATCCTATTAGAAAATCTACTGTTACATCATCCTATTTCCACTATAGAATGGGAAAAGGAAGAAAAATCCTAGCTCACCTATGATTCTTGGATTTCACCTACTGATGGGTGGAACATCTTGCTACAAATCATACTACATCAATCTTCATTCCAGAATATTAGTACTATATATAGAGACCATGATACATATTTGTTAAAATCAGATTTTCCGACCATCTATAAGAATTAAAATCTCTCATCACCTCCTCACACGAGGTTGTAGGAACCCATACTCAACCATGAAAAAGAGGAGAATTATTTCTTCCAAGAGACTATGCCAATGGCATCTCCCTACCATATAAGTTGTCTCTCAGAACTAAGCCACTCAAATTAGATAGTTTCTCTATCTTGATCTAGTCTAGAATAATTGGTATGATATATATTAAAGTCAATGAAACACATCCCTATGACTCCTGACCATCTAGATTCATGCATGTCAAGAATGATATCATCTAAACTCATCATGAGACTCTCGCACTACATATGTCTGCATCTTTTAGACAAAAGACTTAGAAACATCATTTCCATTGCTCAATGCATAACCCAACTCAAAGGTGAAATACTACAGATACTTGACCCACCTCCTCTATACAAATTTCAAGTCCTACTGAGAAAAGATGTATCTAAGGATCTTGTAGTAAGTGTACACAAAACAAATATCACCAAAAAGGAAGAGTCTCCAACATCATAGGAATTTACCACTTATCCCAACTCAATATCATGAGTAGGATAATTCCTCTCATACAGTTTTAACTGTCTGGATCCATAAGAAAATACATAATCCTTCTATATAAAAACTACTCCATGTCCAACTCTGGATGCAACACAATATATGGTATATGATTTACCCAAAACAAGTAATGTAAGGATAAGTACTGAGATCATCCATCCCTTAAGCACCTAAAAATATCTTCCAGAAGCATCATACCAAAAAAAAATTAATCCCCTTATTGGTCATCTCAGACATCGGTACTTCCAAAAGGGAACATTCCTAGACAAAGAACCGATAATAACATATTAAAACTAAAACACTAAATACATAAAAGACATTATTGGGTCACTCCCAAGGCACCACAAATACAACCTTCTCAAGGTCCATTGACATTCCAACCTTTGTGATGACTGGCCCCATGGAGTGCACTTTATCAATCTATAATCTATATTTTATAAGATTCGAGTATAGCTGATACTATCCCTTTGTACTCAAGATGATGTTAAGAATTTTTTTCATGACATTATGATTACTAACATTATAGTAAGACTTCATCGATAGAAACCACAAAAATATAAACAATAAAAGGATGAATGATCTTATTCATAAAGTCCATGAATACCACCAGTTCATTTGTCAATCCAAATGGAATCACTAAAAACTGGTACAATCCATACCTACTCCTAAAAGAAATATGAGGTATGTCCAAAGGTCTTACCCTAAATTGGTGGTTTCATGATTTCAAATATATCTTAGAGATTATTATGGAACCTCTCAACTCGTCAAAGAGTATGTTGATGCAAGGAAGGGGATACTATTTCTTGACCAATATCTAGTTCAATCTCAGATAATCCACACATAAGGGAAAAATCGCATCAATATTCTTGGAAAAAAGAGATGGAGAGCCCCACAGAGACAAATAGGTCCAATGAAACCTTTCACTTTCAGATCATCCAACAGAACTTCTAACAACCAATGATATACTGGTTTTATCTGATATGGTGGGATGGAATATGGATATGCTCCGGGCACCAACTAGGTCATGAACTTGATCTCTTACTCAGGTAGTAAGTCATATAACTCTTCCATAAATAAATCATAAAAATGCTCTGTCATTGGGGTAAAAGTGTCTTACTTTATTCCTCTATCATCCGAAACAAGGGTTTCGATCTATGAAATTAAAGAAAATCTAATCTTCATCGAATTGGTCATTCACAACCAACATGATGATCCCACTCACCCGGGTAAGAATATTTGTCTCCTTCTAGAGATATAATGGTAACTCTCCTTTAGTAATATTAAATATGAGCTTGGTGGGGAACTATCCAATAAATACCAAGAATCCAATTGAAAACTATTAGTTCTATCTTAAATAGTTCACAAAATAAATTATAACCACCAATATCTATAGAACATACCTTGTAACATTTGATATTCTCTAAACATAGTCCAAATGGTGTATTGATGGTCAAAAATCCCATCATTTCTTTCTACATCCAATTCCAAAAAAATTTCAAAAAGAGAATATAAAAAGTAATGTGATTATCCTATGTAAAACTAAGAAAATAAAAGGTTGGATGATAAAAAAAACCATACCTCTTACATTAGAAGTTCTTACATATACACTAGTCAGTGTATCTTTAATAACATGTAGTTAACTTTCCCCTCTACCCTGATCTCTAGTTAGACTACCCTAGGATATTCCATCAATCTGGTATTTTCATTCTTGCACTGGGTTACCATGTCCCTTACCTAGACAAAAATGGAATGTGGAACTCTAGAAACAATGATACTGAGTAGTAGATGAGTCCATCTCATAATTTAGTACCTATATAGATCCCCTTCTGCTTCTCTTCAATGAGAAGTTCCAATAAAACATTTGATGTTGGATTAGCTAACCATAAGAATGAAATTCAAAATAGGCTTAGAAACACTAAGGCCGCTTGTGGACCAACATTAAACATTGACCAAACTGTATTGGAAAGTTTTCTTGAGATAGATACCCACTTCCCCAACTTCTATTCCCATTATTTTCTTGGAGATAACTATCATAGAAATGTGTCTATTCACCAGAATAAGAGCTCCAATTTTCCCTACTGAAACTATATGGATACTTCTCTAGGCCTCTCTCATATTCCCTTTCTTAATAAGTACTTGATTCGTCACATTTGAAAATATAATCAAGATAAAATCTTTCACATATGACCCGATCTCAAAAATAATCCCTTCCTAAAAACATCAAACCCTATAGATCGCATAAGCTGATAATGCTGACATAAAACACAACAATTTAGTGAAATTTCTAGCATAGTCCATCACTAAGATGTGCTCTTTTGTTAGGTGTATGAACTCATGATCCTAACAATACATCAACAACTCTAGATAGAAGTGTCTTAGGAACATTTCCTCTACGCTATATAAGATAAATCCTCACACCACCCATCATGATCTAGAATATCTTACCAACAATGTAGGCCCATGAAACATATATAAGGAAAGATTTTACCTTATATATACAAGAGTCTCGAGGTTCTTAAATATTGTCTTGATTGACTCAATATAGAACTTGGCTACCTGGGGGCCTCTCTCCTAAGTGAACGTAGGTATATTTTGTACCTCATCTTAGGCATCGAAATCAATGTGTGAAACTTCTCCCACTACATGGATCGAATAACCCTTAAGAAGTTATCACAAAGATGAACATCTATCTGATCCTTAGAACTACTAGAATATTATAATCTACTATTTTGGGTGTGTTCTAATTTCCACTCTCCTAATGCTTAGTTAAAAGTTTAATAGAATATATTTTATCTAAAATACAAATACACTTCTTATAATATGGGAAAAGAAAAAATTAAACCTAAATGGGTGAAAAAATTTGAGAAACATTGGCTCGTGGTCTCTATAAACATGGATCAAAAGTTTTTAGCATAACATAAAATTTATTTCATTGATATTTATCAGATATAATAGGTATCTCATATCAATGCTCAAACATTAATGTGTATATATCATGGAATAAATATGTCTCTATAATGAAAAAATGTATTTCATTATATATCTCTAAAAATATATCATGATTAATGCATACTCATCTTGTTAAATATTATTCCATGAGTATATATCTTAAAAAACAATAACATAACAAAACTTGGGAATCACCCAGGGGAAATGGCATAAAACCATAACAAGAGAATAAAATAAACAATAATCCAATCCCTAGGTAGTCAGGTTTCCCCCCATGCATGGGTTAGCTACTCCAATGCACAAGATCATTAAAAATTCATGACATATCATAGTCTCCTTATACTTTTCAAAAAATATAAAATAATAGAAAGAAAAATTTCCCCTATGATACCACTATGTAACATCCCCCGATCTGACACTCTATCATATGGCCCAACTAGGTGGGTTATGGGACCTCAGGCATGCCTCCCTGTATTCCCGAGGTTATCGTCTATTACAAGGGTTTGATGAGTAAATTCGGGGATACTATACCACCTAGTTCAATGTTATAGAATATAGGAAACAAAAAATATAAATAACAAATATCATAGTAATAGATAATAGAGGAAACAATAAAACATAACACTAGAATGTAAAAGATAAAACAATAAAAAAAATAACAATGAATCATATAATGACAAGCTGAATTGTATCAAAATTTTAAATGTAAATCAATACAAATAAAATAAATATATGACACAAATAGACTCAAAAGGCCCAAGTCCCAAACCCGATATGGTTCTCAAATCCCAACTCCATTCTATCTAATAAGAAACAATAAGAAATATAGTCCTTTTCCCATATCCAAACCTATATCCTTGTAATCTACTCAGGTACCCAAAAATGGCCCGAAGAGGGTTTTTGTAAAACTTATAGTTCAGCAAAACCATGTATAAAAAACAATCTGATAATAAGGGAATACACTAAAGTGATAAATTGGTGTATTTGTTAATAAAATTAATATAATATAATAATCAACCTTTTTTGGGACCATGCTGGAATGTCTTTGAGAATGTAGCACAACCATTCCATCCATAATTATACACCATAGGATAATCAATCAACTAGGAAAAGTCCTTTGTATAAGCATTTAAACAAATAGGAAAATCCCTATATATAATCATTTCTATATCAACTATTCCAATCCATTTATATATGAATTTCTACATCATCGGGTATATTCCTATATATAAGCATTTCAACATCACCAAGTGTAACCCTATATATAATTATTTCAATATCAAATCAATACAAGCCCACTATAAAATAATTTCAGAATATAATTGGGCCTAGACCACCCTATATGAATTATAGAATCTATTACAACACAAATAATAGAATAACCAAATATCATATCATAATACTCAATGGTCAATTATAAAAAAATAATTTGACATTAAATTTCCCATTATTTTGTTTATTAAATTATCTAATTATAATTCGATAAAAAGGTCATTACTAAAGTAGTTCTATGTTGATAAATAATATTTATTTTCATATCATTCAAAAAACAATTTATATCATTATCCAATTTAATATTATTCGAATTTTTACTCACCCAACGTGTAATAACAAGCCATATTGCAATACCATAAAATCAAAAGGGATCCAAGGAAGAATCCCAAACATGGGTTTTCATCATTCATTATTCAATTAATTATTGTGCACATTGTGTTGGAACATTTAAAATTTTGCATATACTTTACCATTCTACAGACCACAGAGTTACTGTCATTTGGGGATTAACACAATGCTTATAATAGGAAATTACAACAAGAACGAGGGCACAAATGATTGTTAGAACAAACCTAAATAACAAAATATCCATATAAAAACCTAATTACATAGAATTAAAATGGTTACAACACAATAATAAAGAAAAAAAGGAATAGATGGGAAAAGATAATCATAACAACTCACTGTAGATTGATTTCTTGAATAGGATGTCTGGGTTGGAGGACAGTTCAAAAAAATAACCTATAAAATTCCTAGGTCGTGATAGAGGAGTGGGATATTCCAAAAGAAACGAATAAACATATGAACTAAGCACACAAAACCATTATAACTGAGAAATAAATGATGTTTAACCCTCATTCATATTGTGTATTCCATATTTAAGAGTTATGCCAAAAAATATGTCACCCCATCTTAATTTTACCAATCATGAAAATTGCACACCATATAATGTGGATTCACAATGTGTAACCAATTCACACCATGAAATAGTTCGTAGATTGTACTCATTTAATGACTTCATCCAAGAGGTAGTTACAATTTTTGTAACCCATTTAAATGGAACGTAAATTCCCTATTGATAGCTTTCATCATTTCTTCTTCAAAATCTCCTAAACCACCTATGAATTGTTATAGACTTATGGAGAACACTCTTAATACCATTTATAATGTTTATACCTAGAATCCATTAAATCAAGAAAATATATATCCCTGAAAATTAGTTCATTCCCCCAACAAAGTATCTTCATATCTGAACAAGACTCATGCACCATTGTTTAAAGAAAAGTAAATATCAAAAAGAAATATTTTTAATGAAAAACAACAATGATAAACATACCTAGTAAAATATGGGATCTTATATGTTAGGTTTATGAAATTATAAGTATATATTAATTATCTATTTTGTTCATAACTATTTAGATTAGTAATTTTTTTGACTCCCATATTAATATTTATTGATTCTGTTGATTATTCGTTTTTAAATTATTAAATTTAATATAGATCCATATTTTTAAAGGACACCATTTCACATTTAAAATCCCAAATTAATCCACTAATTAATTAACTTATAAAACCAAAACATGGGAAACGACCATCTGAATGAATCTCAACAGTCTCTCATCCCAATAAACCATTTTCATTTCAATATCCTAAAATTTCAATATCTCGAACCCTATTATTTTATAAAATCTAAACCATCTACAACGTCTTTTGATAGAAGAATATAAGGGGATTAATGAGGTTATTCCCAGTGGTGTATATAAGAAAAGAGTTTCCAATACCTATCTTTAGGTGTAGTAGGGGAATGTTTTTTACATTGAATGGTTATTTGAGACCAATTTGATTATTAACAAAGGTTTTAATTCATGTTAAATAAAGGTACTTATGAATATTTTTTCAAAAATAAGTAAACTATTTTTATATGAAGTCCAATTTCATAATTTTTGATAGTAAGGATATTTTTTCCTAAAAAATGAATGATAAGGACTGTTTGGTTTTGATAATGGACATACCTTAGTTATTTCAATGTCCTTAGGAGGGAAATTTAAATTTTATCCTATGATATATTACGGATGGATTATATAAGTCTGAGGACATCATGCCATTTCTTTTTGGATTGACCCGAGTTAAAAAAATGTTGGTAAAAAATTTAAAAGATGAACAGAAGGTGATGTTCAAGTTGATTTGGATTACTATTGTTCTAAATATTGATGATTCTGAAATGATTATCTTTCCATAAATTTATATCATCTTCCTCTTATTGAGATAAATTGTGTAACATATAATTTGGTACATGTTATGATACATGAACCACTACTTCCAAAATTATTTGAGGATTTCATTTTTTTCTATAGTCGTTTCATGTCTCACATTCATTATAATAAGAGGGTGATTAGTAACATTAATAATGGTATAGGATGTCATAAAAATAATGTTTTACCTTCTTAAACCATATAAAAACTTGATTTCTTTTTTAGTGAATCCAAATGAAATATTTTTAATGTTGGTGAATATAGGATGAGTTATTATGTAATCACATTTATGGGTCATAAAGGCTTTTTAAGTTAGTTGGATCTTCAATGATTTGTATAGATGAAATTAGAGAATCTCAAGAGGAATGAGATAATGTTTTTCCACGAGTGGATATAGGTTTATAAGATTCTTCTGTGTGTGGTGAAACTATTCTTGTAGGCACCAAATGCGGCAAGTCATTGGTGTGAAAATTACATCCAAAATTGAGGGTGTTATTCATATTTATAGACCTTATTAAGAATAATTTTCAAAATGAGATAGTGGTTATTTTCTTATTCAAAGGGATTAGAGAAAAGAGTAACATTATTTTTAGAGAGGTTTTTGGATCCTATTATTGTTGAAGTTTGAAAACCAGTTAATATTTTTAAAGAAATATTTTTTATGCTTTTCTATTTGTTGTATAAGAAGTATTTTAGCTGGTTGTATTTATATAAGGTCATGTTAATCCGGTAGCTCATGTTGACGAACAACTAGTTGAGGAATCTTCTCATTATTTAGTTTTGGAAATTTTGTAGGAATCTCAATATACAGAGAAATTTAGTTCTATAGTTTATGCTATATTTGAATTGATTGATGATCTATCAGTTTATTTGGTTAACATGTCCACATAAAAGACAGTTTAAGAAGATAAGAAGTTAAAAAAATAATTATAGAGTTATCATATCAATATGGTGAAGGTGTGGAAGCTAAATACCTTTATTTGTTTGAATTTGGAGAAATATCTAGAAGACCTAATAATTCCTCATTAAATTCAGATAATGATTCAAATTTTGAGACTAATAATAACTCTTTTGTTGTAGATATGTTTTTTATGTTCAATTTGTTATGAGATAATGTTATCTATAGGGATATACTAAATATTTTGGGAAGTCTATTGATTTCTTATTAAGAAAATGTGTTTCTAAATAACATTACGAGTCTATTTAGATTTAGTATCAATATTTAAATAGAAAACTCCATATCAAAGTAATTTTTTGATGCTTTGAGAATAAATGCAGCTAACCGGTTTGGAAAACTAAAAGTTGGTATGGTTTCTAAATGTGATTTCAATGATTTGAAGTAGTTTTTGGAAACCCAATTTGATTTTGAAAAGGTATTTACTTCAAGTCAGAGAAATTATTCTATATAATTATGGATAATTATCTAGATATTTATTAAATATATTAGATCTATTGTCTAATAATCATTATAAAATAGATGAAAAGATTCAATGTTTTCTATAGGACAATATTCCTCTACATAATCTTTTTGAAAATATAAATGAGAAGGGGGAAATATTTTATTCTACAGAACCAAGATTCATGGAGTAACTCAATCAATTTTGGACCACAATGATAATCATGTACATTCTTCTACGTGTATTAATTTTTTAGAGTTAAATTTCTTAATTAATATAGGTGAGTTAGGATTCAAGTAATATTTTGATAGAGTTTGATACACCATTGACTTTGAGTTTCAATGATCTAATAGAGGAGATGATGTATACACAAAAAAAAATCTTAGTTATTCTTTAACCTCTTATTCTCCTTCTAATGAATCTCATCCTACTTCCAACCCTACTTCGTACACAAAATAATAACCTTTTTATCTCAATATGAAATTCAATTTTTACCGTGATATTATTTATAAAATTAAAATTGAAACACTATTGTTTTCTTAATTTATTATTAATTTGTTTATGTTCGATGTTCTTTTGTATTCTTTCGAATACTCTTATTCTTCTATTATGTGATGTTCACATTATTTTTCGTGAAAAATTAACTGTATTTTATAAAATTATTATACATTCCTATTATTCCCAATAATGTGGGAGAAATTTGGATAAAAAAATATTAAATTAAAAGTTCTAAAAAAATTATTCAAATATTAATATCTTTATATCAATATACAAATCTGTTTAATAATTAAAACTTACCATACTTGTGGTTTCCATTATTTTCTAAATTATATTGGTTTTTTCAAAATAAAAAAGGTATATATTTTTTATCATATAGATTTTGATCCAACAATTTCTCACTAATTTCTCATTAATTTCGATGTTTATATTCACCCATATTTATTTTATTAATAATTTTTTGTTAAGGGTTATTCATTTTATTAATTATATTATTATTTTAAATTTACATAAATTATTGAAGCCTTAGTTCTATAATAATCAATGTATTCTTGAAAATTTAGAGATGGTTGGAATATCCATTCAAAAAGTGATGTTGCAACCTGATGTTAGTATCCAACCCTAAATTGGGAACCTCGCACTTTATTCAAACATTATGTTCGTGAAACTAACTTTCTCTAAGAATTTTTTGTTTGAGTACATCATGTTTGGAATGTTCCTAGCATAAGTAACCTAACATTGCTATAATACTCCATGTTCTAGAAATCTATGTTTGGATTCAAATGAACACTGACAACCATACTTTTGGAATCATCCTCATTCAATGATATCCCCACATTGAATTAGAAAAATATAGGATTTAATTTTTGAATTATTTCTTAGATTTCAACTATGATTTTTCTAGAGTAAATATATTGGTAAATAGATTCAAATTTCATTTTAAAAGGTCTATAATAATGGATTTGTTCCATTTTATATAGGAAGTTATGTTTTGTCCCTGGATAATTAAATTCAAATTCAAATACATTGATCTATTTGAAATCATGATTTCATTGAAAAAAATAGATCTATTTGATAAAAAATAAATCAGGAGACTTATTTAATTCTCAAAATAATACATTGTCAATATATTTGATCTGTGTCTCTAATTATTTATTTTATCAAAAGCTGAAGAAAAATATGAATCTATTTCATTAAAACTATGTCTATTGTTTCTTATTATAGTAGAGATTGTATTTTATCCTAAAAAGATCCATGTTTTTTATACATCTTCAATAGTTTGTTTAAGATTTTTAATACTACAATTTAGAGATATACTTGTTATATCTTCTAATTTTTCTTTCTCACGTTTCCTGTTTCTATGTTATCTGAATATATTCTCTACAAAATGTTTATAGATTCTTCATAAGGGGAATGATTCGATACAATATATATATTCATGATCTATTCATATTCCAGTTGTATAAATTCTATCCAAATAATTCCAAAGTGAATTTCCCCAACCAAATAAAATAATTTTTGGATCTGAACTCTAAGGTGTTGAGATTTTCAAGGGCTATTGTTGGCCCTATTTTAAAACCTTATAAACGATGCTGTCAAAAAGTTGAAATTTCTTGTACTCAACTGAAGATATCAATTGTAGAAGGATCTACAAATGAAAATCACAAAAATTAAGGAGAGATTTTTTGTGGAGTGGACTCGGGATTCTTTTTTCACCAAACCACTATAAAGTGGTTGTGTGTTATTATTTTAATTTTTGTCCCATATCATGTTAAAATAAATGGAAAAGCATATCATTCCATGTTATAACTGTAGATTAGTTCTAAAATTTTCTTATTTTTTAAAAAGTACACAATACACCCCCTCCCCAATATTGTATCCTCATATTAATTCTGAAATAGCACTAACAACATAATAACATCATAATTGTGTCATTCTTTCAACAATTAGAAATTTTCACTGTTTACTCTAAAATAAATATCTCCAAAAAAAATAAAAAAAATCATTCTAAGACTATTATTACATGATTATTTAAAATTTATATCCATTTTTTAAATAAAATATATTTTAGTATAAGAAGTTAATTATAATATTCATACCAACAATTAAATAAAATTAATTTTTGAAAAACAAACTATGTTTTTGAAACTTAAAATGACATTATTCTCATTACATGCCTAATGTAATGTTCTAAAATAGATGATAATAAATGGTTCTCTGATCTTGTTCTAAATAAGGCCTCAAGTGTTCCTCTTTATACTATAGAGGATATTGACTAATAATGAGGGCTTAGGGTGTGTGTGTGTGGAGATACTATTCCCTCATATTAGAGTAAACAAAAACCAAAATTACTAGACATAATATGAGTAATAAATAAATAGAGTGTGAAATAAATAAATAAACTGAAACAGGACATGTTTTAATAATAAATGAAATGCTATAAAATCCCAACAATTATGTCATACATAAAATACTAGACACTCACATGTAGGAGTATATAATGGAATATAAATAATTGTACATTACCTTACTACTTACTCTGATCTAGACGACACACCCGGTCCCCAGGATACTATTGAGCTACTCTAGCTTGATAAACAGAATCCACATGAGCAACTCCACAAGATAATGAAACTCTAGGCCACATCCCTGTCCATCAGGAATCTTTTCTCAACCTAAAAATAAAACATAAGGTCCTCATACACAACGAGTTTAATTTATAGGGGTGATAAATAATAAAATTAGGCCACTATAGTGATGAACCTATAAACCTACCATCATAATTATATGATCATGAAATATGATCATCCTTGCTAACACACTACTGAGAAGATAAATCAAAAAAATCAAGTGAAACCATAGTCGTTACCTTGGTCTGTAATCTCAATCAAATGGGAACAGTTCCATCATGCATATTTATTTTTATATGTATATATATATATATATATTCCCACAAATAAATATATACCTAAATCGGAGTATATAAGAATAACATGAAAAATAACATAAATTAACATCATTCAATCCTTAGGTACATAATCTTGATCATTTATACATATTGTGAAAAGGGAATTGATATGGAGGTCATACCACTCAAGATATGTATAATTAATTCATTCTATGGTTTTGTAATCCCAATTAAAAATAAATTCTTCAGTCAGGGTTGGAAATGTCTCTGAGCAGGACTGTCACCATAGAGGGATACATATACTAAATCTAGGTTCACTCGTACTCACCTCTAGTCATTATAATTAAGGATTCCAGGTACCTATGGACACTCCTAAAAATTTCCACTGAGCTGGATTCCATACCACTTAATCCATGTAAATCTTGTCTGATTTATCAGTCCTAAGTCTCAGTCTATAGGATTTTATAGAATTATGTCTTGGATAATACCTATGGTTCTATGTCTTATGTGATACATAAGGATAGATCAAAGGTGGGATGTCATGCCGACCCCTAAAGGTCTCTGATCGGGGAGTGAGTAATCGTCCCCATCACTTGGTAGATCATAGTCATCCCCAAGTATATATAAATGATGTGGAATTCCCTGTCCAACACTGTGATCATGTAACTAACTGGGGTGATCGTAATCATCCCCATCGCTCGGTAGAGAATATTCATCTATGAATATAATCAATAGGTACATCATGCCCATTTATCACAATCATAGGGACTCCATGCCCAAATCAAGGAATGTTTCATCACCACCCTTAAACCACAAGTCTGGGAGAGAGTAATATATAGTGACTCAATCTTAACATATATATAAATTACATCATTTTTATTAAATGTTTAATACATTACACAAGTACACATCCAAATAATGTATTAGTTTAGTTCCATTAGACACATGAAAACATAAACACTAGTCCATAAGTGAACTATATCATCTCCCACTATGTTCTTAAAAAATATCACCCTTATTAGATTCATCATACATAATACATATATTCATAACCTAAGGAAAGGAACTATAATAAAGGGTGACCTCATATTATCAGTAAGACTAAAAAAGGGATATACATAATAATAATAATCATGTGAATAAGGTTTTTAAAAGATGAGATTAAAATTAAAATATCATACCCTGTATATCAAATATAATAATAATGAGTCATGTAATAAATATAGAGAGTTCATAAGACACGAATAATAATATAATAAAAGAACATGGTTTATGAGATCATAAAATTTTCATAAGACATGGAATTTTGGAAAAATAACATAAACATTTAAAATTGTTTACATGGTAGTAAAGGATCACTACCAAGGCTATCTTATTTGAATTGGTTCACTATGAAAACCATCTTAGTAGTCATGGTTCACTCACATGACCATTTTAGTGGACAATGTCCTTTACTGAACAGGGTTCACTCTCTATTCCAGACGTGTTTATCACATGAGATATAATTCTTTACCAAACACATTGGAATGAATTCGCTCCCATTAAGGAATTATTAACACCAAATGATTTTATATAATATGTAAAATAATTTTTAAAATCCATTTAAATAATTTATTAGAAAAAATATATTTTCCTCTTTAAAACATTTTTTTTAAATCCTAAACAAATTAGAAAACCATTTTATTTTTAAAATAAACATAAAAACTTATAATGAGATATTTAAACCCATTTAAAACACTTTTTAAAACATAAAACCAATTTAAAATGATTTTACTTGAAAATGAGCTTAAATTATTATTTAAAAATATTTTTTTAAAATATTATTTATGAATAAAACGGCTTTTCGATCGAAGAGAAAAATAAGGTCGGGTTTTCTTAAAAATTATTTCTTAATTATTATATGTGTAAAAGAGTGTAAAAATTATACCATTATGTGAAAATATAATTATTAAACAATAGATAATAATTTTCAGGAGAATTCATGGGATACTAATCATAAAATTTTATCAATGGAAGTATAATAATAAACAATACCGATAAATGATGAGATTGCATCAATAAACTATTACCAATTTGAAAACATTGAATCATAAAACCCAGTAAGGAATAACATAAAATATCATGAAGATAAAATAATTCTTGAAATTATATGGCAATGGGGTGTATATATAATTTGTGAATGAATATAGGTTCATAAGATTACATACTTCTGAAAGATGGAAAATTGAGACTAAAATACCCTTACCACTATGGTAATGTTTTAATCATAAACCCCATAAAAGGGATAAAATGAAATGGTTATATAAATATAAATAATTATTATTAAAATATTCATAAAATAAATCCTTGGGTATTTTATACACCACATACAAGAACTAATTGGTGGACATGGCTTGTGTCTCACAAAACATAAATGTGAGATAGAAATATCTGACCTTAATTATTGACTTCCATTATACTCATTTGGTACCCAATTATAAAAAATATAATTTTATTATAAATATATTACAAAACAATATTCATTTATATCATACCATATATTATTTTCTGACGGCCTTTTATTGACCATTTATTAACAATTCCATGTTAAAGTAACGTTTCGGGTAAAAATAGCTTTGTTTTTCATATATGTTTTGATTTGTTATGTTATTGGTACAATTAAATTAATACTAATTTAATAATGTAATTAATGATAAAAATCATATCAATATCATATATATTAAATTTATATGAATTTATAATAATATTTTATATATGGATAAAGGAAATAAAATACACTATTCATGGAGATGGTAGACAGTAAGTACGCATAAACGTTGTTACCATTTTCCATGTTGGATTGAAAGGAATGAAATTATATGCGATATTATAATTCTAGAATAAATTTTATGTAATATATATTAAATGTTTTTATTAAAATAATCCATAATATAATTATTTTAAATCATGAGCAAATCATATTGCTTCGCATGGCTGGTGTCTGACGTACACATGAACTATGTTATCATCTTCCCATAAAATGGAAATCATGAAGGTATGTGTTATATAAAAATTAAAAAATAATAATAAAATCAAAAAAATTAATAATATAATATATAAATAGAATTTAAATCATTATTCCCATCCTTCATAGGTGATAATGGAAAAATGAACGACATCAGTTCATGAGGCGGTAGTCCGCAGTGCACACGAACAATGGTTTTTTAACCCATTTGAGGGATTTGTGTGTGGTTGTAGGTGATAAAATTAACATAAAAACCTATAATTATATTTATTATACTAAATTTATAATATAATAAAGATATAAAATTAATAAAATGGGTTTGGGAAAGAAATGAAACTAAAACGTTCGTTGATGAACGCTACCTCTTCTTCAGGTGTCTCCTTTCAGATTGCACCGAAGGACTCCCTTGGTTGAATTTATTCCAACATTAAGGCTGCTAGTATGAGTTGACTGAATTTGGGAAGATATTTGGATATGACTTGTTTGGGGTAAATGGCTTTAGAGGTGTTAAAATAGGAGATCAGGTGGCCTTTTATAAGGGGGTGAGTGGAAAACTTGTAAATATTTGAAAGAGAGAATACCACCCATGTTTTTATTTTATAAACAAGTCTCCAAAATAGATAAATATTGAACCTTAGACATGATATAGTAGAAATAATTCCATAAAAAGGTTTATGGAAAAGTGTTTAGGTTATTTTTCCCTTATGTTTAATGTTTACTCCCATTGTAAAAATGTTTTCGTCTTAATTGTCGTGATTAATTTTAATAGTTTTTACTAGTCACTTTGGTCAAATAATAATTTTGTATTATTAGAAATAATAAAATATTCTTATAAAAAATAAGGAATCCATTTTTTTAATTAAATTCATAGTAGTGATTTTAATTAATTTTAAATGAATCCAGCGCATGGGTTGGAACCATGGGGTTTTAAAGTAAAAATGTTTTGAATTTTGAGATGTTTTTATGTCCAATTTCAATTTAAAATTTATTAAAATGACCAAAATTGGATTTAATAATTCATATCTAAAAAATTATACTTTAAAATAAATTTAATCTATAATTAAACTATGTAAATAAATTAAATGAAATGACAGTTTTAAATTAAAATTTAGTATTTTTCACTAATCATCAAAAAATGAAATATTTCAGAAAAATAAAAAAAATCACAATAATATAATTTAAAAATTAGGAACTCAAAATTTTATTTTATTTAAAAAAATTAACATTTCTGAAAGTTTCAATAATTAATTTTAATATTATTTATAGGAGGACATAAAAATAAGTTCACTAAAAAAGTATCTTCAAATCATATAGAAATAACGAAAAATTATATATTTAATTAAATATATGATTCATTTTTATAAAACCATTATAAATAATATTTAATTTTATTTATTATTCATATTAATAATTTTAACTGTTATGTTATGACTATCTTGATTAAAAAACTATAATAATAAATTGTTGTTTCGAAGAAAAATAGTGTTACGTGCAACATAAGTTAAACATAATGTTACATGTAGTGCAAGATTAATGTTATTTATCCTAAAACACAAAATCATCTTGGTGTAGCATAAAATGAAATCCATCAATGAAATTTAATTTATTTGAAAAAAAGGTTCATAAAAAATCATGGTGTTACATTATACCCCCTTCAAATGAATTTCTCCTTCAAAATTCATCATGTTAATAAAGATAAATGAGGATAATTATTCCTCATAATATCCCCATGTTCTCACTTATCTTACTATAATTGGTGGTTTTGTGAATAAACTTTCAATAGGTGAGTGGTCTTGTTTCATAAAACTTTCTCTATATGATTTGGAATCTCCATCAGTTGTTCCTCATAGAAAAGATCTTTCTCCAATGGAATGACCTATGAGTTCAGTAATGTAAAGGGTTGGGTATGTTCTTCATTAGGAGAGATACATGGAACACATTATGGACTTGAGAGAGATATAATGGAATTACTAAGAAATAGTCAGCCATCCCAATATGTTATTAAATTTCAAAGGGCATGAAATACCTGGGTATTTCTTTCCCTTTCCTCCAAAATATCACAACCTTATTCCAAAAAGAAATTATTAGAAACACTATATCACCAACATCAAATTCAAGATCACTCTAGAAGATTTCATTATATTTTTTTTAACACTCTAATATGCCTTGATAGATTGCTGAATGGAATTAACCTTCTTAGTCATTTCTTCATCTATCTTCGGTCCCAATGGATTTTTTTCTCTAACTTCATTCTAGAACATTGGTGCTCTATATTTCCTTTCACATAGGGATTCATAAGGAGCCATTTCAATTCTTGAGTAAAATATATTGTTGTAAGAAAACTAAAATTGAGGAAGGTTTTGATCCCAACATCCTTTTAAATCCAATGAACAATATCTTAACATGTTCTCTAGGGTATGAATTGTTTATTCAGACTGACTATTCATTTGAGAATGATAAAAGGTTTGGAAACTCAATTCTATATCAATGCCTTGCAAAATAATTCTCTAAAACTTTGAGTTAAATATCAAATCCTAATAAGATATGATGTAATTTGGTACTAGATGAATCTTTTCTACTTCTTAAATGTATATCCTATAAAGCCGATATAGAGATAAGTCTTATATTATAGCGATGAAGGGTACTAACTTAGTAAGGAAATAGACTATCAAACATATAGAATTATTTACTTTAGATATTATCAGGAGTCATAGGACATAATCGCCGGTGATGTTTTCCCAGTTACATTCTGGTATAGGTAATGGTTGTATCATCGACTTAGACTTTTGTACTTCAACAATAACTTTCTCTCATACCAAGCACTGAAATAAAAAATCTATGATATATATCTTCATGCCAAACCACCAGAATTATTCATTGAAATATCTATACTTCTTTTTTACTTCCACGATGAACAGATAAAGAAGAACTATGAGCTTATCCAAACAACTCCATCTTCAAATCTGGCATAGATGGAACTCATACATGGTTCCCAAACCTTATCATCCCATCACGATCAAGGTTAAACTCATTTCAAACCAATTTTTTAGCTCTATATTTTTTTGTACTTACCTAATATTTACTTAGATATATATTTGGACATTATATTGATAAACATTATATTATTTCCCTTTAATCAAGCTTTACATATCCATGATTTGTAAATCAATGAATATTGGAACTTTTATGATGATAATCATGGATAATCTTGCCTGATACTTTGGAATAAAATCATCATCTACCTTTTTCCCTTTCCTAGGGTGGTAATGTATTAATCAATCATAATAATTTATCTACTCTAGCCATCTTCTCTGGAGCATATTCAACTCCTTATGTGTAAATATATAAATTAAAATTTTGTGATCAGTATATATGTCATACTTTTCTCGACAAATATAATTTCTCTATATAATTATTGAAAATATTACGGCATCTAACTCCAAATCATGAGTTGGGTACTTTTTCTCATGAATATTTATTTTTCAGGATTCATAACCTAAAATCATGCCATTTTTCAGGAGAATACATCTCAATACTCTCTTAGATTAATCACTGTAGATTTAATACCCTTATCCATAGCAAGTTATTGTAAGAAAAAGGGGGTTAATAACCTTCTCTTTAGTTTATTTAAGTTTTCTTAAAATTCATCTATACATAGGAACTGTTCACCGTTTTGAGTTAACTGGGTGATTGGATTAGGAATTCATAAAAATTTATCCACAAACTGTTGGTATTATCTAAAAAAACAAAAGTTATATTAAATATTAGTCATGGTTTTTTATCTGGAAAAACTTTTAATGACATCCATTTTTATGGATCCACATATACACCCTCTCTTAATATTATGTGACACAAAAATAAAACCTCTTGTAACCAAAATTTATACTTGATAAATTTCGAATACTATATATTCTTTTTAGGGTCTTTAGTATAATTATCAGGTTATTTGGATTATCTTCCTTTCTATTTGAATAAACAAAAATTTCATCTATAAATACAACAAAAAACCGGTTATGGTAATCTATAAAGACTATATCCATTAAATATATGAATATATTTGGAGAATTAATAACACAAAAAGGCATCACTATATATTCATAGTGTCCATAACTTTTATAGAAAGTTGTCTTTAGTATATCCTCTATTTTAACCTTTAATTGATGATATCCTAAATGAAGGTAAATCATTGAAAAGTATTGATATCTAGGTTATTAATTGAACAAGTCATCAATATGGGGTAGATGATACTTGTTCTTGATGGTGATATTGTTTGATTCTCAATAATTAAAAAAAACCTCATTGATCCATCTTTCTTCTTAAAAAAAATATATAGACCCCATGGATGATTGAATCCCTTGTAAAGAGTATCCTAGAGTTTCTTCTTCAATTCATGAAACTCAATCACGGTAATATTATAGGGAGAATTTGAAATTGGTGTGGCACGAGGTATTAGTTCTATTGAGATCTAAACTTTACATTTTTGTGGAAGATGAGGAAATTATTCTGGAAATACATCCAAAATCTCCCCCACAAAAATAATGTCATTGATTTTTTGTTTCTCCCAAATCATCCGGGATAAATACCCCTTATAAAAAAGGAATCATGACCCATATAATAGATGTTATTTCTATTGAATGTTCATATTTATCATAATAATAATATATGATCATATGTTTTCTTAAAATATCAAATGTGACTTTCCATCCACGGAAATCAATGTGATACTTATGTATATAAATACAATCCATGCCTAAGATAAAATAAAATTAAACCAAAGGGGGAATCACAATATTTTCGAGTAGCACAATCCCAAAAACATCAACATGAGAGAAAATATAGACTTTTGATGTGATCATCATGACATTAGGGGTTTTTAATGCTAATTAAATATCTAATATATGTGGTGAAATCTTGATACCCTTATTAAATTCATTATATATTGTAAAATTGGAAGATCTAGATTAAAATAGCACATTAAAAGTTCGAGATTGAATAGTAATGGTACCTTTTAGAATAATGTTATCATTCCCCCCATTAGAAATAGTAATCACATGAGATTTTCAGTTTTCCCTCATCTTAACAAGTCTCTAATGTCAGTCATCATCGTTAACCCTTTGATTTGGGCACTGGTTTGTGTAATTCCCATTCTCCTTAAACATGAAGCATTTAAGTGTAGGTAGTTTATTCTATGCATCTTTCTATATATTTGTATCATTATATAACTTTTTCCCACCACTTTGGTATTGAAAAGATCAATGGCCATCCTACCCACACTAAAAACATTTTCTATTCCCCTTATGAAAAGTTAGTCAAATATTCCTTCCACACATTGAGGATAAAATTAAAATATCATCTTCTTCTCTCCCTGGTTCATATATTTACCTTTTAATTCCAACTTTCTCTTCTTCTAAAATACATGAGACTGATGTGTAAGTCTAACCTCCATTTCCATCATAATGGAACATCAGAAAATTTCTTCATAGCTACTATTGTCTCTTATGGATAACTCCCTTTAAAGACATGGCTATAAGACACTAAAAATCAATCAATATTATTATTGGGTAGGATGATAATTCCATAAGCATAAATTTCAAGTCTTGTAAAATTATCATCATTTGTACCAATGCATTCATCATCACATTTATTTAACTCAACCAGCTACTTCTCAATATTTGTACGAACAATGTGAAGAAAGTAATCAATGAAAAATAAGTTCATTAAGTAATCTCAATCCATGGAGTCGATTTCATTTTACTACCTTATATTATTTATTAGAGTCCACCACTAGTCCAATTCACCTTATAAATGATAAACAGTCAGAATTAATATCACATGTTCTGAAAATTGGAGAATGTAAAATATATTTTTAGTTGTACCGACACATTTCTCATCCACTAGTAGATTTGAAGACCCACTCGAAAAAGGTGGGCATTGCCTCTTCATTGGGATCAATAGAATTGTTTCTCCTATTTGACCATTTTAGAGTCTAACATGATTCATAGCTTGATAATGTTGTGTAAAAATAGCAACAAAGTTTTCTTATTCTAGATCCCATATCATTTTGTTTCTCGAAAGGAGAATCATTTCATTGTTCATCTCATTTTTCATTAATATTGTTCCTTTGGGTTCCATCCATTGACTAAAACCAAAAAACATAGTGTAAGAAACAATTATCATTATGGGAAACCGTATAATCATGAAAATAACTTATTGAATGTCAAATTATTACACCTTCTTTAATCCCTAACATCTTAGGTTTATCCTATTTCATTTATTGTGATCATCTATTTAAATTCATCCTGATGGGTTGTAAAGAGTTTATGAAGTCCCAAAGCATATCCCCTTAGAGTGTCAAACCACATGTGTAGAAATTCTCATTGTTTTCTACCAATTCCTGAAGAATTCTAGCCCCATATAGTGTTTTCAAGGTTGATGGACCTAGGTACATTTCTATAGATCCACATCCACATGTATTATCCAGACATGGATGTACTATTTTAGAACCCATATGATCTATCCTTTACCAAAATTCTACAACATATTCTTGTACTTTTACTCATCCTTAGACTTATCCTTAAACATTTCCTCAGGGATATCACTAAGGTTTTCTTATCCTAGTTTCCAAATATTAACTAAACATTTTCTTTAATACCAACTATAGTGACCTAGGCTTAACGTAGATAGACATTACATCATTTTTGAAGAATATTTAATACATTATACAAACTCACAACCAACCACCGTATTAGTTTACTTTATTTAGAAACATTGAATAATAAACACCAGTCCATAAGTGAACTAAATTATTTACACCTTTTTTCTTCATAACTATTACCCTTCTTATACACATCATACATAATATATATCTTCATAACCTATGGAAAGGAAACATAAGAAAGGGCGATATTAAATTCTTAGTAAGGGTAAAAATGGGATATACATAAGCATAATCATGAGCATAAGGATATTATATCAGGATCATAACATTATAAAATCATTCCCTGTATAAAAACGATAATAAAACTGAGTCGCAAAAATAATTATTGGCAGCTCATAAGACATGAATCATAAGAAAATCAATGAACGTTAAATATAAGAGCATGACATTGGCATAAGACATGGAATTGTGAAAAACACATAATCATATAAAATTATTTCCATATTAGTCCATGTTAACATACACATATATCTTAGTGGATTGTGTTCACTCCCTAAAAAATATTAGTAGACAAGGTTCACTTTCAGGACAATCTTAGAGGGAAAAAGTCCATTACTAAACCAAGTTGGATCCCCATTACATTAATTTCTATCTCATGAGATATAAGTATTTAATAAATTCATTATAAGGGGATATAGGTCCCACCAATAAGGTAATGAAATTATACATATGTGTGCCACGAGATCTTAAAATTTCATCATATCATAACCCATTAAATAAAATTAGTATCAGAAACATTTTATCATATCTTGACTGGTGGAAAATAGACTGGTTTCATAATAATTTCAAAAATATCATTACCCAAGAAAATAATAGGTTTTCATAAGTATATATCCCATGGAAGATAAATTTTTATCATAATTATATAACTCATATAAGAGGAATGATCTTCAAAAACATCATTCCATTAACACATAAATCATTCAGTGATAGAATATGACTGGTACCCTTTGATCATATCCTTAATATTTAATGAGTACTACCAACAGATTTCATCTTAGATGGAAAATAATTTTCAAATATCATTTAAAACAATAGTTGAAAAAGATATCATTTTCTCTTTGAAAAATTATTTTTAAACCATATAACATTTTGAAAACCTTTTTCTTTTAAAAATATCATTTAAAACTTATAAAGGGGTATTTGGAAACCATTTAAAACACCATTTAAAATATAAAATATTTTTTAAATCCTTTTCCTTGATAATGAGATAAAATAAAATTTAAACATAGTTTTTTTTAAAATAGAAAACATTTTTTTTTGAATTAAATAAAATTCCAACCAAAGAGATAACTAACGTTGGATTTTATTAAAAACAATTTATTACATTTTTATGTATGAAATAGTGGGAAAATGGAACCATTACTTGAATATATAATGAATAACCAGTGGATAATAAATTTCATAATAATTAATGTTAGGAGGATCATAATATTTCATCAAAGGAAGCATACTAAAAAATAATCAAAATAAAACATGATATTGAAGCTATAAAATATGACCACTTTGGTAACATCGAATTATAAACACCATGAAATAATGACCTAGAAATAAAAAATAAAATATCATTAGGATAAAATACTTCTTGATATTACATGTAAATAGGGATGTATATACACTATGTTAAATAATACAGATGCATAACATAACATACAACTCAAAGAAGGAAAATTGAGACAATAAACCCCTTACCTCTTTGTTAATGTTTTAACCATAAATATCATAAAATATAGATCCTAAAATTGATATTTAAATAAAAATATTTCTCAATGTAAGAATCATAAAATACATCCATGTTCATTATACACACCACATACGAGAACAAGGTGGTGAACGTGGTTTGTGTCTCATAGAACATAAAAGTGAGACAGAAACCCCTTATCATAAGTATTGACTTCTCTTTTACACATATAATACTCTGGAATAAGAAATATAATATTATTATAAATATATTTCATAAAAATATTAATTTACATCAAACCGTATATTATTTTCTTATGACCTTTTATTACCTATTGGTTAACAATTCCATGTTAAAGTTGCGTTTTAGGTAATGACCTCTTTGTTTTTCCTATATGTTTTGATTAGTTATATTTTTTCTCCTAGTTATGTAATCATGATTTCATCATATAAATAATTATAAATATGATATAAATATCACATATGTTCAGTATATATGTATTTAAAATAATCTATAATAGATATAAATATGAAATGAAATACACCATTCAAAGAGACGGCAGGTCATACGTATGTATGAACACTCTTTACAATTTATTTTATTATTGAAAGGAATAAAATTACTTAATATGTCATCATTATAGAATACAATTTATTTCAAATATATCCCATATTTTTATTATATTCATCCATAAAAAATTCTACTAAACCATGAATTAGTCTCATTACATGGTGATGCGGTACTCCGTCAAACACATGAATAACATTATCATATTCGTAAAAAACGTAATGAAAGAAGTTATATGTAATATAAAAATTATATAATCAAAATAAAATCATAAAAATCACATATATATATATATAATATACAACATGTACATCTCTATTCCCAACACAATAGGTGTAAATGTAAAACAAACGACACCAGTTCATGAGGCGGTAGTACATCATACACATAAACTATGATTTTGAAAATTTATTAATGGAAGTGTGTGTAGTTGTAGGCCATAACCTTAAAATAAAAACATATTTTTATATTTTAGATACTGAGGCTATTATTTAATCATGATATAATAATAATTAAAGTGGTTTGACGAAGAAATAAAATAAAAACATATGTCGATAAATGTTACCTCTTCTTCAGGTGTCTCCTTTTGGTTTTCACAAAAGGACACACTTGATTTTATTTCTTCCCATATTATGGATTCAAGGATGAGTAAAGGGAAGGATGGAAGATATGTTTATAAGGAATTTATTATCCAATGTACTTGATAGGTTTGAAGACAAGGAGATAATTTGTGTCCATCGATAAGGGTGGTTAGTGGAAAAAATTTATATTTTTTAAATTGAGAATTCTACCTACGTTTTTTAAATGGAAAACATGCAAAAAATGGATAAAATTAAAACCTTATACATTATAAGGTAGATATATTTCTAGATAATGAATTTTGGAAAATTTTATAGGTCATTTCCCCCCTTATGATTAAAGTATTTTCCCTTGGTAAAGTTGTTTTTCTCTTAATCGTCATGATTAAATTTTAATTTTTTTCACTAACAAAATCAGTTAAAAAATTATGTTAGCCATATTATAAATCCTAAATTATTTATGGAATCCATTTTTTCAAATTAATTTCATGTAATTGGAAGAATGTTTTGTTAAATCATCCTCACAGACGGTACAAAACAATGGGTTTTTAAAGTGAAAATGTTCAGAAGTTTGAAATACTTTTATATCCAATTTCAATATGTAACTAATTCCAATGACTTAAATTATATTAAGTAATTTATAATTATACTAATTATACTATAAAACTAATTGAAAATTATAATTTTAAATACAAAGAAATTAGTCTAAAAAACAAATTTTTTTAATTAAAATTCATTATTTTTCACTATTAATCAAAAAATGAAATATTTCATAAAAATACCAAAAAATTACCGTAATATAATTTTAACATTTTGAAGTAAAAAATTAATTTTATTTTATCAAATAAAATTTCTAAAAGTGTCAAAAATTAATTTTATTATTGTTCCTGAAAGAATAGAAAAAGTTTTTCTTTTGAGAGAATAGTGTTTCCAAAGAATGTAGAAATTATATATATAGATATATATATATATAATTATCAATATGTTTCATTTATATAAAACCAATATAAATAATATTTAAAAATTAAATATTACAATTCATATTACAATATTCAATGGCTAGGTTATAACTGTCTTGTTTAAATAATTATATTAATAAAATGTTGTTTTGTAGAAACTCAGTGTTGCATGTAATTAAAGTTAAACTCATTGTTGCTTATAGTGAAATATTAACTTGTTTTTTTAAATAATTTTAGAATAAATTTTTGTAGTGTATAACATAATACATCAATGGAAGTTAATTTATTTTAAAAAACTCATCAAATTATGGGGAGTTATAGATTCATCCTCATTACAAAATTGATTGAGGAGAGCAGAATCATCCTCATAAACATAAAAAGGAATTTGGAGAATATCCAAATATATAAGTCTCAAAATTTTGATCTCAATAATCATGTATAGAAAACCTAATATTATAAATCAAACGTCTCAGAATCTAGGTCCTTGGTAACATGTATGGGCACCCCAATAAAAGATTAGATGGATCATAGGAAGTATGTTTGGGAAACCCAATGATAAGAAAGTAACATCATGTTTGTCTCATAAGACACCAACCAAGAGTCCCCTCTAGTAATCATAGAGGAATCATTAGTATGTAGGTGAATGAATAAATAAAATAGTGATCTTTGTTGGATGTCCAAACTAATCACTACTTCCCCAACTTCATAGGTTTATATATTCAGAATTCTTTCTAAGGTGATACCTATAACAATATATACCCAAACCCAAAATACTAGCTCATGGTCAGTCAAGCATCAGGTTATACACTGGATAAATCAATTAAAATAATGGGAGATTCATCCTACTTGGTATCCTCATGATCTACTCATAAGTGAAGGCATCCTACTCCGGATCCTTTGTTATGAAGGAGAAATGAATAATCCTATATGGGAAATTTGATGGTATGAAGGTAGAGGAATATTTCATGGGATCCTAAGAATGGTACATATGAAGAGGAATCCTACATGGGACCCTCAAAATCAACATCCAAAGTAGAGGAGTCCTACATGGGATCCTCAGAATGGTATACATGTACAGGTATTCAAAAAGAGTTTCCCTAAGTCAGCATATAAGTGGAGGCATCTCATAATGGACCCCGGGTAACATTAATAGGATTGTGTAATCCTATATAGGATCCTCTATATTGAAACATAAGTTGAGGTATCCTACTGGGGATCCTTAGGAACTACTAACTTCCTAGCCTCTGGGGCCAGAAGAGTATATCTCACAATGGATATATCCTCCAGGGAAAATATACGTAATTGTTTTTTGAAAGTGAGCACTCATGGATCATATCGGATCAAATGGTATCTCTCAGAATATAATAGGATTCAATTGTCAGAGGATGAACCTATCCATTTAGTGAAAACCTAGAGACACCACCTACTAGTAATGAAAACACCTAATGGTTTTCACCATCATGATCTACATGGAAATATAATAAAAATGGAGTAATTGTGTGTCCAATTCAAATTCATGGGTGTAAATATATGAAAATCTCTAAAAAGTGTAGTATCGGGAATTACACTTCATGTATAACCTAGTACAAGGCATATAACCCCAAATCCCCACATGGGAATGTACTTCAGCTAGACATTGTGTGTAAAGGTTGAAGTATGCACTCTGTTAATCTTTTACATGGAATTTACCCTACATGGGGTAATCTCCAGTGTACCTAACATGGAATGGAAATGTATATAGCCTGGTCATGTACCTCTATACAACATGAAACACACAAGAGGTCTAGTTATGTACACTACATGGGAATGTTCCCCTACATGGGCTATCTGGATGGGTACTTGGCTACATGTCTGAGACTCAATACATGGTTTTTATAACCTATACATGCACTATGCCTCTAAAATTATCATCTTTCTAGAATAGGAAGAAAACATGACTTGTTTTCCTAAACTACACCTCACGTGATTGGGATTTCTATATGGGAAACCCGTCAAATCATCCAAACCCCCCTTTTTCTCCTAAAATGCTATAAATTGACACATGCGGGGTCCTAGGCAGTCAAAAAAGTAATTAGAACATGATACTAGTAAATCTATGGCTATTTAAAGAAAATATAAAAATGACATAACTTTTGGCTGAATTTTCCAAAGCTTTGCATATTTCGGGATCCACTGCTATCGCACAATGATTCAGATCCTCCCAAACTCTGTGGGGGCACCTCTTTTTCCCACTCCCTTTCTTTCTCTCTCTCTCTCTATCTCTCTCTCTTACTATACCTCTCTTCTATATGTGTTTCTAAACTAACCCATTTATAGGTGTGTGTGAGAATCTATTGAAGAAATAAATAATGAAAAATGAAAGTAAGAAAAAAGAAAATAAAAATAAAAAGTAACTCAGGCCCAACCCCAATGCCCAACCTAAGTTTATGCCCCACCTAGAAAAAACCCCATGTTTAGGACTAAATGGAAGAGGGAAAATATCAATTTAACACACTATTCAAAATATATATATGATCAAACTCATGTGAATAAATTAATATTCAATTAATTAAATATTAAATATTAATTATTCCATAAAAATTTGAATGGCATTGAATTCAACCAAACTTATGTCCTAGGGTAAATACTCAATCTTTGGACAAATGGAGTGTTCATTAAAATTATCTAAGATCATATAATTAGGTAAAGTGATCATTTTACCTCATAAAATCATTCGATAGAAAGAATTCAAATATCAGCAAAAAAATTTATTCCAGAAAAACATGGGTCATTTCAATCCCCCCCCCCAACCTTATCTTCCTTAATAAGCCTTGGTGAAAAAACTATCATCCATGATCTTTACCTAATAATATTCACAAGCATGTTATGTTGTTTTCAGAGAGCTAGTCTCATTGCGTCAACAATCATCTATTGAATGGGAGACACTTAACTACAACTAAACTAGTAATCCCCTATAGGATCTCCCTTATTATCACCTCAAAACATAACTCCAAGCTCAACATCCCACTGAAAACATGTAATTTAAATGTAAATGAGTTTCACCACCATGAAATGGACAATGGTTCACTCCCCACCATATGTCATACCCCATACCGATCCTTGAGTGTAACCTCAATAGGTTTCTTAGAAAATCATTGAATGAAATTCTAAAATAAACGAAACTCGACATTGAGCTGATCCTCTCTCTATGTACTCAAGATGATTTCAAGATAGATAATTATCATCTCTAACAAATAGTATAATAAGATTCCATTGAAAGGAATGTATAGATTTTCTTGTGCCATGCTCACATAAAAACAGGTTATAATATTCTTTAACTAACTCTTGATTCTACGTCTAGTAATAATGTGTGTCCAAGTCCAAACATGGTTCAACTACCTAACAACACCAAATTCATTTCTGATGTCTCCTCTACTAAGGATGGAAGACAAATTGGCCATAACTCCCAGGAAACCATCCTCATTGAATGTATTTTAAACCCTCGGTCTTCCTCTTATATACGACCACCCATCGATTTTCAATTTAAATGGTGCCACACACAATCAACATGTACCTTTTTCACCTGACTTATACTCTAGTGAGTCATCTATTACATGGATAAGTTGATAATCCTACACAACATATTAGTCTCATTGATCTAGAATATTCCTTAGAACTCATCTTCAAAAATAGACCCATGACCTGTGAAACAATTATTCCATGAATTCTAGCCACACGGTGTTGTTCCATTCACAAGAATCTACCCACACTTAGATTACATTAACAAAATAAGTAACACTAGAAAATATGTCTAGGCACCCAAAAAGTCCTGTCTACTAATGAATGTAGTGAAATGTAAGCACTCCAATTGATTCATCATAATATCAAGGCATCAACATGCCTATATCACAAAACACTAGAACAAACTGTGAATCTATATCAGTTCAAGAGTACAACCAAGATCACCACCTAAAATGACATCAGTAACCATTTTCCAACCTTACTGAAAAGTTGAATTTGATAAAATGAAATATCAATTTACAAGGGACTGATTCAAAACTAAGTTACTCTAGGACCCCCACATAGATCTACCGATAAATTCCCTCTACTCGGTCACAAGGTCTAACCACATATCCTAAAAGATAAAACCTCTCCAAGTGAGTTAAATAATAGTAGTGGCCTATGAGGGTCAAAACTATCAATATTGTCCTATATGATTCATGATCCTCTCTGATAATCCTCATAAGGAACTATTTCTAGGACTTCACGATAGAAAAATAAGAGAGATACTGAACTGGCACTCACTGGGAATCCCTATATAGTAACACCCACAAAAGTTCCATCTCACAAAAAATGTTTATGTATATAATATCATCTCCCAAATGAACCTAATTAGATAATAAAAATTGGAGGTTGGTTAAGTATAATATCATTCCAATATTTGCAGTAAAACACTATATAGGTTGTTATAGACACATTAAATAACTGAACATAAGAAAATGAAACCCTAAAAGGTGTTTATAAAATGGGCATGATATTCCATATCAACCAACTTGGGTCACTACATATCTCATGCATGAGGAAAGATTTATCATCCTTACCATAAAATGTGTCAATATAGATCCACATCACTATCCATAAAAATGAAATATATATATAATTCATCCTAAATGAGTAGAATGTCACCAAAAAACTATACAGGAAAATACTATTTAGGTTTTTGTTTACACTTTTAACAATTGGCCTCTATCATCAGTGAAATCACACAAGAATTCGTTTAGCATGTTAATCCTATATGAAAAATATGATGCATGAGATACCTCTTTCATTTTCTATCAAAGAATACAAATCCATCCTGAGCCACTTTCAAATGGAAAAGATCCAGATATCCATAATATATCATAAAATCTATATAACATGTACATCACTCAAAGAATAAATCATGTACCACTATGACATCCTAGATCAGAAAATCAATCACATAACCCGGTCAGTTAGGAAATCATACCGTAATAAGTGTTTTGGATGTGTCATCTGAATATCTATCATATGTTATGACACATTCTTAATGCTCATGTTTACTATATCCTAAATAATAAATATAAAGGAAAGGAACACCTTTTATACCACATTTTAACATCCCCACCCAGATGCCACTAAAATAGTTCTCTGATCAGGACCTCTACAATGACTCATGTATTTCTCTCTATATTCTAGATGATGTAGACTAGTAGAGAGGGTCGAGTCTGTGTTCATTTAGTGGCTATACCCTCATATCAAATTAAACAACAACGGAAATAACTACATGTCATATATTTAGTAAGTATATAGTGTGAGGAAGAAATAAATAAGAATAAAAAGAACATGTTGTAATAATAAATTAAATGTTATAAAATCCCTAAATATGATGTCATACATACAACACTGGTCACCCAATGGGCCAACCATACATGTAGGAGTAAATAAAAGAAATAGAAATATATTAATGTTGATCTACTACTATCTCTGATCCAAACCACATGTCTGGTCCCCATGACACTCCAAAGCAGTTTTTGCTCATTTGAAGTAGTCAATGCGAGTGACTCCACTTAATAATTCAAATTTGGTACTCATACCTATCCATCATGAATCAGTTTTCAACCAGAAAATAAGAAATAATGTTTACATTCATATTGAGGCACACATACAGGGATGATAAACAATCTTAGTAGGCCACCCCAGTGATGATAATATAGATCTACCATCAAAAGTGCATGTTAATGAAATATGATCATCCTGGATGATACACTACTGAAAATAAAAAATAATTAAATCAATTGAAACCATAGTCGATCCCCATGTCTGTAATCTTGTTCAACGGAGAAAGGTTCCATCATGAATATTTATATTTAAATTCATATATATATATATATAAATATACAAGATTAATGTAAAAAATAACATAAATTAGTTGCAGTAAATCCTTGGGTTCATAATCCTAATCATCTGGACATCCTGTGAAAACGGTATTGAGTTTTATGTTGTACCACTCTAGCTGTGTATAATTATGTTGATCTCTGGGTCCTTAATACCAATAAAAAATGCATGGTTTTCCCAACACTAAAAATTTCTATGATAAATCTATGTCACTACAGGGGGATACATGTCCTAAGCTAGGTTTCACCTATACTCACCTACGATCACTATAAGGAATGATGTCATATACCATTAGAAACTTCTGTAAATGTTCATTGAGAAAGATTCAATACCACTAAATCCATGTAAATCTAGTTTGATATTTGATCCCTAGGTCCCAGTCTGTAGTTGGTGAAGACATTTAGACTCAGATAATCTCTAAGGGTCTGACCCTTATGAGATTCATAATGATATCTCAATAGTGAAACATTATTCTTTCCCATCATGGTATCTGATTAGAGAGAGTGTAATCATCCCCATTACTCAGGATACCACAATCATCCATGAGTATACATCAACAATGTGTAACACTTTGTCCAATGTTATGATCAATTAACCGATTAGGGAGAGCGTAATAATCCAAATCACCAGGGAGAGCATAATCATCCATGAGTATAATTAGTAGGTATGTCATGACCATATATCATAATAATAGGGACTCCATGACCAAATCATGGAGAGCGTAATCATCCACTTTAAAACAAAATTCTAGAAGATAGAAATAATCCTCTTTATAAAACAGATCAAGGAGATGAAAATCATCCTCATCATCATCAAAATGAATTTCAAGAACATATGGTCATAATAGTAAACCCAGATCCTAAGAAGCACATCTGGGAATCCCAATAATATAAATATAAGGTCGTGGAAGTTGGATCCTAGGTAGCATGTTTATCAAAACTAATAAATTAATATGATGGATCCTAGAAATTAGGTATAGGAATACCAAGGATAAGAAATATGAATCACATCGGGATCATTAACCACCAAATAGTAAGAACCTATGGTAATCATCACTACATCATTAGTAAATAGGTGAATTCATAAATAAAAGAGTGTGGGTGGTGAATTACCAAAACCTCCACTACATACCTAGCCTTACATTATTATAAGTTTGGAATTAGTTATATGGTGACCCCTACATCCTTCTCTACACAAACCTAATATACTAGCTTAGGTCCATTCAAACATTGGGGCACACATAGGGTCCCTCAAGTTAAAACACTAGAGATGCATCCTACTTGGGATCCTGATGCTCTACACATAATTGAAGGAATCCTACTCGATATCCTCATCTATGCATGAACAATGAGTAATAATACATGGAATCCTTGATGGTAAGAATTCAGAGTCATCCTAAATCATATTCTCATAATGATAAAAAAATGTAGCATCCCGATATAGAGACATCCTAGAAGGGATCCTCGAATTAGTATACAGGTAAAGGGATCCAATAATGGATTACCTATGTTAATAAATAAATAAAGGACTCCCATTAATAGTAATAAGATATAGGTATCCTACATGGGATCCTCTATATTGGAATTTAATCATAGGATTCATATATTGGATCCTAAGAACAAACTATAACACCCTAAAATTCCAAGGTAAGAACATTTTTTTAGATAGCGTGTACGACACACAACACAAGGAATACAAGGGAATATAATATATTGATAATTTAAAATATATTTAATATTTTAAATAAAATCAATATATTATATAGATTTTAAGGAATGTGATATTTAGTTATCGTTTGTCGTAAGAAACAACAAGTTTCTTTAGTGACTTTCATTACACACAAGATCGAGTTTTATTGAACAACAATATAATAATAAAACATTATTATTTAGCATAATAAGATATAATATAGAAAAAAAATTCATTTATGAATATTATTAACTAAATAATTCAAATATATGGTTTATTAAAATATAATATGAATTTATAGGTGAGGAGTTTGTTAGAAATGAATATAAAATCCAATTGAATATAAAGGAAACGTTTTTATGCTTACAATGGGTGTTTGGTTCTACTAAATGAAATTAATTAAAATTATTGAGAAATAATAATGTAATATATATATATATATATTAAATATTCAATAAAATATTTTTTACATTCATCCAACAGATTTTATAGGCATAAGATGAGAATAAACCAAATTTTGGGCATAAAAATCATTATTTTTCAAAAAGAACGTTTACAAGGTTATATTATATTTTTAATTATTTATAAAGACAAATTAGATCAATAATATATCAATTAATTCACATTAGGTCAATTTAATCTATTTAAAATTGATATTATATATAAAAACAAAGTATAATTTTGAACAATTATACTTTAAAAATTTCATTGTTGTCATGTTTACTGGATAATTTTTAAAATAAATTATGCCACTTATGTTATTTTAATTTTTCAAAACAAAATAAAAATTTAGAAAAATAATAATTTATAATTTATAATATTCTCAATTTAGTTTTAGAAAAAAATGTAAAAGTGATTAAAAGTATTTTCATTGATTAAGAGAACAATTATCATAACAAGGGACTAAACTTTAATCTTAAGAGAAAAAATGAGCTATAATCTTTTCCAAAATACATTTTATGTTAATATTTATAGCCTATAATCTATTTTATATATTTTATCCATTATTGGAGACAGGTTTCGTAGGAAAAATGTGGGTGGGATTCCCTTTTCAAAACATTACAATATTGTTACTCCTCCTCTACTATAAAAATAAAATCAACCATCCAACCTATTCACACTTATATAGACATTTTTCTAGCCCAATATCTTACCAAATAATCTCAATACAGCCCTCCACTAAACCTATTATAAATCCAACCAATGACATATTTTCGTTTGAAACCAATGGAATTACCTAAAAAAAGGTAAAATTCTTCAACGATCACTTTCATTATATTTTCTTATAAAATCCATAAATTGTTATTATATCATGATTATATATTCAAATAATTATTCTAAATATACTTATATGTTGTTATTATAATGTTTCAACCTATATATAATCACACTTTCATCTAATTTGTAATGAACTAACAATTTATGTGTACGCCGAACTACCACCTCGCAAAACGATGTTGTTCATTTTTCTTTTACCACCTCTCATGATTGAGATTTACGAGGGAAATATTATTTATATTTGATATTTATTATATTTATTATTTCCATATTCTTCTTTAATGTTTATATAGAATATAACTTGATGATTTCTATTTTTTGGAATATGATAACATCGTTTGGGGAAGTGTGGACTACCCACTCCTCAAAGCGATGTGACTGTTTCAAACTATACCTAGAACATTTAATAGAAGTTTTTAATAAAAATATAATAATATAGGAAATATAGAATATAATTTAATTATAATATAAATATATATTATTTACTTTTCATTCTTATAAATGTGGTAAAGAAATAAAAGTGGTGTTTATCCATACGTACTACCTAATGTATCCATGAATGGTACATTTAATTTATTTTCTCCAAATTTGATAGATTATTATAAGTTAATATATATTAGATATATGTGATATTAATAAAAAATTAAATTATTAATATTATTAAATAATTATCTAATTAATAATAACAATAAGAAACATGTTATAACATACTAGACAAACTAGGCAATTCAGACCTGAAATATTGAAAATAATAAATAAAATTTAAAAAAAAGGTAATAAGGTATTATAATAAGTTAACATATGATATTATAAATATTATTATGGTTATTTATAAGTTCATGACATGTTTAATGCCATTATATGTGAGGTTAAAGTACATTCACCTAAAAGGAAACACAATGTAAGGTATTTTTGTATCACTTTTCATTCAATGAGGCATACACAATTTTTTCCACTTAATTAATTTTTGTGGTGTATATACTACCACTATTGTATTTGATATCATGAATACATTTATATAAATTGTATTTATAGTTTCATTTGAACATATTTTCTCTATGTGGTTTACAATTCAAACGTTACCAAGTAGTAAGGGACTTCGTCTCAATTTTCATTCTTTGATATATAATTTTTTGGTGTGAACCTAATTTATTATATATGGTGTACATAATACCAATTTAAAATGAAATATAATGATTAATTCATTATTAATGATATTTTGAGTTTAAATTTTAATTATTTCATCAATGGGGATTTGAATTAAGCACTACCAAGTAGAAAAAAATTTCATAACACAATTTCTTTTCTTTAGATTATATTACTTACTCGTTGTCATTAATATTATAAAAATATGTGTGTAGTAAATTTTTACTATATTTTATTGTATTTAAAATCATTTTATATTTATGTACATTTTACACACATAATATTTTTAGTGATTTATTCTTACACCATCATTATGGTTAATTTAATGGTTTACTTTATAATCTCATTTTATTCAGGATTTTTTATACTGGAATTTCCATCTAGAGAAACTATTAATAATTATTCATTAAATACTTTTATTTTCTTATCATATGGTTATTAATGACTTTTTACATGTAATATTATAATTTTTACACTCCTTGGTAGTCAAAATGTTTTAGAAAATGTTTTTAAGAAAACCCAACTTCATTTATCTCTTTAGTCGAAGATCTATTTTCTTCTAAAAAAATTGTTTTCTAAAAAGGTTTTCAAAAATATATTCAAAATTTTAAAAATAATTTATCAAATTAATTTTATCCCTTTAATTTTTTTATGTTTTCACAATTTATATTCAAGGAAAAAGTTTTTCAAAAAGTTTTTCAAAATGAAGATCAAATTTTCAACAATAATATTTTTAAAAGACATTTTTATAGTATTTCCATTAATCAATGACAAAACTCATTTAGTATACTCCCATTGGGATATGTTTTATGTATACCATACATTTTCTACCTCTATATTTTTTTATTGATTTTACCAAGGATAGTACTAACGTTCACATCCTTGACTCATTTTTAAGTCCCCTTGAAATATTCAATTTCCTATGATCAGTGAACATTGAATTTACCCTAGATATACATATCACTTTTCAAGGAAATGATTATTTCCTAAACCATATTCCATTATTTAATATGTCATTCAATTTAAAAATTATTTTATTATTTGGGGAAATATTGATGAATCTATATCCTTTATTCAATAAATATATTTGACAAGGCACATTGTTTATGGATTAAATTAATTATTCAATATGTAAGGTATTATTTGTATAGGTAAAACATGGTTGGTGCATAGTTATAGATATACCCTTGATGCATCAGTAATATCTTGGGAAGAATTAAGTTGGTTGAAACCCCTTTGAGTTTGTTTCCAAATAAGTGTTGTTTTAAACTGTCTTATAAAAGGTCCTTAGAGAGTTATGCTGAACTGTCTTGTGAAATGTATTGAAGGTAAAGGTACCATGTACTTGGGAAACATGTAATCTTATAATTAATAATCCCTTTAATTTAGATTCAATTATTATTATCCATGATATTCTTTCTTTTCATTATCTATGGATGAACTTCATTCTCAGTTCATTGATTAAATGGAATTTTTTCTATTATTTACCTGTCCATATTATTTACCCACTTTCTTATCAGTTATTTATTATATTTCAGTTGTTTTCAGTTATTTACCATGCCATATCGACAATTCTCATTGATTTTTTTATTATTACCACTTTAATTTACCCTTACTCAGAATTTGAGTTCACCCTTATTTTGTTTTTTTCAGGATTCCTTGAAGTCTACTAAGAAAATTATGTAAGGATATCATAGGTGGAATAAATTTATCCTCGAAATAAAAAAATTATGCAGTAATTAATGTACTTATTTATAATATAAGACTCGTGTATGAATCTAGTTTACCACGACTAATAAACTCTTCGGTCCTTTAAGATTTGATTCCTTGTAATCATGCCAATGTAATGGTAATAGACACTAGCTCCAAGATTTATGGGGTCTGGTTGCTACAGTTGATATCGAAGTAAGTATATTAGAAACCTTGGAAACTAGATTTAGGAAAATATAGATTAGATAACATATCCCTAAGGTCCATTTTGAGGATAATTATAGAAGTACATCCTAGAATATTTGTGTAAGGTAGAGATTATGTTGTCTTCTTAGAAATACATCCCAAGTGGATATTGTTATGGAACAAATGTACCTAGGGGTAAAAAATCTGAAAATTTATGTCAGGCTTGACCTGAATATAACCTTGAACACAACAATGAGACTTACTTCACACCAATTTTGACACTCCCAGTTGATATTCATAGGATAATTCATTTTTTATTTACCAAAAATTATAAATAATTTGAATAGATAGTGAAAATTAATTACCTACTCTAATCCTTAGACCAAGGGATGACTTAGGGTTAAATAAAATAGTTTTTATATTTACTAGGATTCAATAATTAAATTTTATATGAATTTTTAGTAATAGTATTTTAGTAATAAGAATCATGAAACATTTAAGGATTGTTTAAAATTTTATAAGTGCATATGACTTAATTGACATAAGAGTGACGGATACCATCATGTGATTATGAGATTTAGGTTGATCATAAGTTATATGTCTTAAAAATATCATTTTGGTTTTTTATAATGATATTTTATCATGATTAAAGGAATTTTGGAATAATTTATGAAAAGTATATTTTCTAGTGGAAGACTGCTTTTAGGAATAATGCCATTATATTTTAGAGATATGAGTTTAAAGGTATTTATAACCTTTATTATTATTATTATCATTTTTAAAATTGTAATAAAAGTAAAACAATATTTTAGTCTTTTAGAAAAAAATAATTTATTGAAAACCATAGAGAAAAGGTTATTAAATGATTAAATTTCAAGGATGTCCATCATATTTATTTTTGAAATTATATTAATATGGTTTTAAAAAAAGAAATCATATATTCCAGGTGATAACTCCTCATATTTTTAAAGCCCACGAGACTTGAACCCATGACCGAAGGGCGATTATGGTTTAATTCCAAGCACAGATCTACACAATGTCATGGTTAATGTTCCATTGTTTTTAGTCAAACAATTTTATGAATAAATATTAATGATGAAGAATTATGGTTACATTTTAGGTTTAAAAATTAATGTATTAACCATATTGGCTTTATATAATTATTATAGACAAATACAATTATTTGTTTTATGGGTATTATGGCCATTAAAAGAAAATTTAAGTGCTTCAAAACAAAGGGTTCATTTTAGAATATCCATTTCATGGAGTAAGGGATGAATTATAATTTGATTGAATTAAAACTGAAAGATGAAATTTTTCTTGTGTAATTAAAAAATATAAATTAAGTATATTTCCTTATATTCTCAGGAAGTAAAATAATTAGTCAACATTTGGAAATTAACAAAAAAAATGTCCTAATACCTTAATTTTTGGGGAACTGATGGTCTTATAAATCATCACATATTTAATAAATTGATATTCTTAACTTCCCATTGATAATTAATTTTTTTTGACTGTTTACCTCAATCACTCCCTATAAATATTTATTTTTTCCTCCATGTGCCTATCTCCACTTTCCACTAAGGTTCTCTGACTTAAAGACCTTGTTATATATAAGTCCATATAAACTTTTCACTTCCCATTCCCTGTTTTCTAGAGTATATTTTATGAACCCTTATCACTATGTGGGATTTAAACATATGATATATCCAACAATTTATCACCCTGACCGGGTATAAATTAAGTGGATGTTATTTATTTAAGGTGGAGATAATATAACACCCATAAATTCGAAAGTAAGAATATTGTATTCGATACAGTGTATAACCTCAAACACTGAGAATGTAAGGGAATTTAATATACCATGACTTTAAAATGTATTAACTATTTTAAATAAAACCAATATATGACATATCTTTCAATTCACGTGATACTTAGATAGTTTTTGTCACACGTAACAATGCTTTTCTTCGATTACTTGTGTACACGCAAGACTGAGTTACACTGAACAAAAATATATTAATAAAACATTATTATTTAGTATAATAAGATATAAACTAGTCATTAAATTAGAGGTTATAAGTAAAATTAACTAAATTATGAAAATATTTGGTTTATACCAATATAATATGAATTCATAGGTTACCAAAGAATTAGAAATGAATATAAACTCCAATTGAATATAAAGAAAATGTTTTTATTCTCAAAATGGTGTTTTATTCTAATAAATTAAATTACTAACAATTATTGAGTAATATTAATATAATATAATATATATATCAAATATTAATTGTTTTTTCATATTCATCCAATATATTTTATAGTCATAAGAAGTGAATAAAACCAATTTTTAACATAAAAATCAATATTTTTCTAAAGTCATTTTTACCACCTTTTAATATAGAACATATTTTAAATAAAAATTTTCGAACATTTATAAATATTATATGTAAAATAGAAATATTTATTGAAATATTAATCTTAAAATTATCCTAAGGTAAATTTTTGGTATTTTTTGTGACGTTTCATTTATTGTGAAATTGTGATAAATACTGAATTTTAATTCAAAACCTCTTTTTCAACTAGTTTATTTATAAGGTTAACTTATATTTTTTATTGGTTTTAAAGTAAATTCATATAAATTATAAATGAATTAATCCAATTTATTTCATTAGAATCAATTTTAAATATTTTTGACACATAAAAATTTGTCAAACTTTTGAACATTTTTTGTTTAAAACCCTGCATTATCGTCCAGTCTATGGGATTGTTTTCAAATTAATTTCTGAAAATAATAATTTTTTAATTTTGAAAAATAGATTCCATATTTTTAATAAAAAATTATATTTTGTTAATAATTTGAAATTAGTTTTTCGAAAAAATTATTGAGCATGATAAAAATTAATTTCAACGATTAAGAGAAAAATTACCTTAACAAGGGATAAACCTTAACCTTAAGGTCCAAAATAACCTGGAAACTTGTAAAAAATATGATGGATGTTAATATTTATAATATATAATACCTTTAATCTAATTGGATACTTTATTTGTGAAAATGTTGACAGGAAAAATGTTGTTGAAATTCAATTTTAAAAAATTTACAAGAATGTCACTCCTCCACCACTATAAAAAGAAACTCAAACCTCCCACTTATTCACACCTATAAAGACCTTTTTTTACCAAAACAATACTCAAATAAGATCTCGAAATACCTCACATAAACCTATAAGCCTCACCTTTGGCATAAAGCCAACCAAGTATGTATTTTGGTATAAATCGAAAGGAGTTACCTGAAAACGAGGTAATATTATTCAACGATCACATTCATTTTATTTCCATCTACGATCCTTAATTTTTTATATCATTATTATATAAAAAATATATATCATAAATATAATTACATGTTTTTATTATAATATTTTTAGAGACACTTACACACACTTCCATTTAATGGGTAACAAACTTACATTTTTTATGTATGGTGAACTACCACCACATAAAACAATGATATTCATTTTTTAATTTATAACCTATCATGGATGTGAATTATGCTATAAAAATTATTTATATATGATATTTATGGTATTTATTATTTCCTTATTTTTCCAGGATATTTATATAAGTTATTCGTTCATTCTTTCTATTTTTTGGGAATACGATAACATTGTTTGTAGAAGTGTATACTATAGCCTTCTCAATGAGATGCGACTCTATCACACCATGCATGGAACATATAAAGATTGGTTTTAATAAATATATTTAACATATATGAAATATAAATGATACTGAAATTATAATATAGATATATATCATTTAATTTTCATTTTTTTAATGGAAAAGAAATGAAAGTAGCGTTCATGTATATATACGACCTACCATCTCCATGAATGTTGAATTTAATTTCATATCTCAAAATTTTATGGATTGTTATAAATACATATAAAATAAAAAAATATTATATTTAAATCATGGTTTAAATTCTGGATATTATAAAATATTTACCTAATTGATAAGAACAAAAAGTAACAAGTTAAAACATACTCGATAAACTAGGCAATTAAAACATGAAATAGTGAAAATAATGAAAGATTATTAACAAACGGGTCCTAATAAATTATAAGAAGTTAATATATGATGTTATCGGTATTATTATGGTTCTATTATAAGTTATTAACATGTATAAGACCATTATACATGAGGTTAAAGGACATTCACCCTAAAGGAAACCCAATGTGTAAGGGATTCTTATCTCACTTTTCTTTTCATGAGGCATACACCATTCTCACCAAATAATTCTTTTGTGTGGTGTATATACTGAATGTATTATATTTTATATCAAAAATACTTTTATCTTAATGGTATTTAGAGTTTAATTAGAAATAGTTTCTTTTGTGTGGTCTATAATTCAAAAGTAACCAAGTTGTAGGGGACTCCGTCTGAATTTCCATTCTTTTAGACATAATTTATTGTTGTGCACCTAATTTCATATATATGGTGTATAAACTACCACTATGACATGTAATGCAATGATTAATTAATTATTTATGATATTTTGAGTTTAAATTTGATTTATTTCATCTTAGGGGATTTGAATTACGTTTTACCAATGGGAAATGAATTTTATAATCAAATTTCTTTTCTTTGGGATATATTACTTCCTCGTTGTCGTTAATATTATAAGATTATGTGTGTAATAAATTTTTTTCTATATATTGTCTTATCGAAACATTTAATTACTTTTATAAAATAACTTTAAAGTTAAGTGGAATCCAATAATAGGCCACACCACTATATAGAGCAATAAGTAGGTCGATCAAGGAACCACACCCAAGGTCATCCAAGTACCCAAGTTAGGACCATACCCTCCCAAAAATCACATAAGAATGAATCCTTCCCAGGGATATGACATTGATTCCCTATACTATGTTTGTGTTACAGCCATCACCTTCATCACCCAACCATGGGACATAATGCCATAAATCGGCCGACACCGAGCCAGAAGTTGGGACCTCTATCAGAGCCAGACAGGGAGCCATCAAGATATAAAGAGAAGGCAGATGTCAGTGTGACATGAACACACTATAATCCAAAACACTTGGGGGCATCCTATATTGTAGATCATTTTTTAGTAAACCTTTTAATTTTATTAACCTCTAGTTATTCATGAACTTTATCAAGTTATAGTACCATTTTTATACTCTTTTTTACTCAAAATGTTTTATAAAATGTTTTTAAGAAAATACCACTTCATTTATCTCTTTAGTCGAAGATTTATTTTTTCTAAAAACCGTGTTTTCTAAAAAGGTTTTCAAAAATGTATTCCACCTTTCCCAAGTTATTTATCAAATTAATTTTCAACCTTTCCAACAAAATTTTAGTTTGAAATCAATTTTCAACAACAATGTTTTTTCAGAATGTTTTTAAAATTGAAAAGTATATTTTCCTCAAGAATGTCTTTAAAATATATTTTTATAGTTTTTACATGCATAAAAGACAAAAACCATTTATTCTACTTCACTTGGGATATGTTTTATTGAGATCATCCCTACTCATCATCTAGATGGTTTTTGGATAATTTGGCCAAGGATAGTATTGAAATTCACATCCTTGATTCCTTTACTAAATCTCTTTAAAAATATTAAATTTCTAATGATCATTGAACAATGAATTTCACCTAAATATCCATATCTTTTTTCATAGATATGATTATTTATTGAACTTTATACCATTTTTATAAACATTGTTCACTTTGAAATTTATTTTAATATTTAGGGAAATATTGATAAATATGTAAACTTTATTAAATATGGATATTTGATAAGGCACATGTTTATGAATTAAATAAATTATTAGATATTTAAGGAATACATTGGATAAGTTCAACATGTGTGGGGAACTATTATAGATAGTACTTCAATTCATTTGTAATCTCATGGGATTAAATTAGTTGGAAACAAACCCTTTGAGTTTGTTTCCAAATCTAAGTAGTTTTAAACTATATTGTGAATGGTATTGAGATAAGTATGTGAAACCATCTTGTAAATGGTATTGAGGGTGAAGTTACCATGTACCTTGAAAACATGGGGTCTAATAATTAATAATTTATTTAATTTAGATTTAGTTATTATTATCCATGAGATTTTTTCTTTGACATCATTTATGGATGAATTTTATTCTCAGTTCATTGATTAAATGGAAAGTGTTTTTAGTTTTTTAACTGTCCATATTATTTAATCACTTTCTTCCTAGTTATTGATTACAAGGAATTTCTGTTCAATTATTTAAAATTCCATATTGACTATTCTCATTGATTTCTTCTGTTATACTTGACCCTTACAAAGCATTTTATCTCACCCTTATTTTTTCCCCAGGATTCCTTTAAGTGTAATAAGAAATATATGCATGGATATCATATATGAAATAAATTTAAACTCAAAAGAAAAAGAAATATGTCTTAATTGGTGTATTTATTTATAATATGAGACTCATGTATGCATTTGGTTTACCAAGATTTTAAAATCTTTGATCATTTGATATTTTATTCCTTGTAATCATGCTAATATAATGGTAATAGACACTGGCTATGGGCTTTATAGGGTTGGGTCACTACAACAACTGGCATCATAAACTCTAGGGAAAAAAGGGAACATCTCATAAGGGAGACATACTCAATGTAAAATCTACAAAATCATTGGTTGAAATAAATAACTCATGGATCATCTCATATCAAATAGTCTCTCTCAAAAGAAAGCTAGATTCGATTACTAGAGGAAAAACCTCTCTATTTAGAAAAAATAGAAAAATTAACTTAGATTCCTTATAACACTTTAAGGTTTTCAAAATCATGATCTATGTGGAAAGATAATCAATATAGTTTACTCATGTGTCAAATTCAAACTTCTGGGCTTAAAGATATGAAAAAACCCTAAAATAGGTAGTTAGGGGAAGTACAAATCATGCATACATTATTACATGATGTGTACCCCCAAAATTCCCACCTAGGAATGTACTCTAGAAATACTTGGCATGTGAAAGACCGATTATGCGGCATGCTATCTTTTTTACATGGCGTTTACCCTACATGGGGTACTGTCCAATGTTCCTGAAATGGACTTACCATGTATGTATCTTGACTATGTACCTTTACATGGTATGCAACCAACATGGGGTCTAGTCTTGTATTAGGAACAACCACGTTCCCCTACACAAGCTCTATAATTAAGTACTTAGATAAAAATCTATGTCCTAATACAATGAATGTATACCCTATATATGGCATGTTTCTCTAAAAAAATATTTTTACTAAATGGGACGAACACACATGCTTGTTTCCTAAACATTATGATTTCACCACAATCATTGTTGAAATTAAGAACATTTATAACCATATTCTATAGTTTCACATCCTATTTATTGATCTTTAACTTACAATATTCTTATTTAGGATCAATATATTATAAATATTGAGCTCATCGAAATTGATGAAATAGTTCATCAATATGGGGTAGAGGATACTTGGTATTAATAGTGATCTTGTTATGTTCTTGGAAATCAATGTAATGAAGCATTAACCCATGTTTATTCTTAACAAAAATCACATGTGTGACCTATGATAAAGCACTAAGATTAATGAATCCCTTGTCAAGATTATCTGGTCATTTCTTCTTTAATTCCTATAAATAAATTGGGCCCGTTCAATGTAGATTCATTAAATAGGTATAAGAAAAGGAATAATTTCAATTGAAAACTCGACTTCAGGCTTCCAGGGAGGGATAGGAATATATTGATGAAATAAATTAGCATATTCCTAATTAATATACATATATATATATTTTAGTTTCTTCCCAACCACCTAAAATAAATATCTCTAATAAATAGGTGGTACAACCCATATAATAGAAGTAATTTATTTTTTAAGTTCATATTCATCCTTAAACATATAAAAAATCCTAGGTTGATTCATAATATCATAATTTATATCATTATTATAGAAACATTATTTGAAATGGATATACCTAATACGTACTCAATGTCACATCAAATCCCACTAATGGATGAACAATGAAATTTTCATTAGGAACATTATTACAATATTCAACAAGGCATTCCCAACTGCATAGTAGAGGATAAGTGTGACTTAATTATAATGATCCACTTCATAAATTTACATAACATATGAAATTCCATGATTTAGGATTTCTTTCCATATATTAGGGTATTGACATAGATATTTTCCATGTTCACCACACATAAGGCATTATACTTTAAATAATACTTTAATATGTACTTTGTTTCCCCCATTGTACTTTTAATTTCTTCTTAGATATTATCTGATCTATTCCCTTATTTTCCACACATAAAACATCTCACATTTCCTTTGAAACATTTCCTTTGGTTCTTATTTCCACATTCTAGAAATTCCATCTACGTTCTTTGTCACTGGAAAATTCTAGAAATATATTTTTTCTCTTGTTTGGTGAGTTATGAAACTCACATAGTTTCAGTTTTATAATCATCATTCATGATATATTATTAGAAATAATCTCATAATTTTTCATTCTATCTCTAAATTAATTTAGTTTCTCATGAGTATAGTTGTTACACTTTCCATCATATTCATTTTTCACACAATCCCTACTAGTTCCTGACATTGACTAAAACCAAAAGTCTTACATTGAGTTTCAATAATAAATAATCAAAGCAAAAATTATATAATTATAAAAGTAATTCTTGATATATCCTAAATTAAAAAACATTATTATCAATATATGTATAATTATAATTATAATTATGTCATATGTGGTCATAATATATTCAAATCCTTCTTAATGGTTCACAATGAAAATGATATTTAACCCAAGAGTATAACATAATAGTTTATAGTTGGGTTTTTAGTCTTATGCCAACTCATTATGCATTATTGAAGATCAAGTTAATACCTAATCATCCCCTTTAACAGTTGTTACACAAAGGTGCATCTAAGACATAATGGAATCCAATTTCCATTATCCAAACAAGGATGAAATTACCAATAAAAAACATAATCCCCACTTGGAAAAAATATCATGATGGTATCCTATACATAGAGTTATCCAAAGGGATTTCACTAATTTTCCATAATTCTAATCCCCAAAAATAACTAAACCCTTCTCTGATACCAACTTTGGTGACTCTATCATAACTTACATAAATATTTCATAATTTTAGATGAATATTCAATACATAATAGAATTATTAACAACATTTAACCTTAAAGGTTTAGTGACTTTGGATACTACATATATAATCTACATATTTCATGAAATATATTAAACCACTATAAGAATGTTAATCTACCATAGAAATATTTTTATAGATACCCTACTCAAAACCTTTCTTCATATCCCATGGAAAACGTAATCATAAGAAGATCAACCTTAGATTCTCAATAAGGGTAAACATGGGAGATTTCAGTCAATTATTATATAAAAGATTAGTATAAGAATAACAGTATCAGATCATGATAACTATTTCCCCCAGAATGTGTGTTCTTATTAGGATTCACTATATCTGAATGGTTTCCATCACATTTAGTAATGGAAACAGAAACACCCAATGGTACTGTATCCAAAGGGACCTATATTCCAAAGGTAGGAATTTGTAAGGTTTTTTGACCTATGATACTTCAAAACTCATATTGGTTGAGATAATGGTAGGTCAGGCTAATCACACCCTTTGGGCGGTGATTATTTCCTACTCCGGGACTCTCTTATTGATCTAAGATGTGTTCATGAATCCTTATTAATTTATCAAGTATAATGTCAGTTTCCCTTGAAATTTAAAATCAATTATTAGCATGTGCGGAATTCAGAATCATCTGTATGTATTCAAGGTTATTCATTAATGGAGATGTATATATGTATTCAATGTTATCCATCCATAGTATCCTCTTATATACTACTTAAATATTATTTATCCATTGTTATGAAAATGCCTTTTTTAAGCCACTTAGTGGGGAACTCTATAATTTATGGTCATTAAGGTATACAAAACTTGTTTTGATTTTTGGATTATACCCCTAAATGGGATACCTATGTATCCTCATGAAAGGAATCAGAACACTCATAGTTTGATGATGCTTAATGCAACACATCATACCTTTTAAGGTCGTGTGATAATGACCTAACCTTCAAGTTTAATGCCGTGTGGTAAGGACATCTGGGTACAATGTCCCTAGTCAAAGATTAGTGTGGGACTTATGCCTAAGCAATCCAAGTAACCTGGAAAGGATATTAGTTTCCAAGATGGATTAGATCATGTTGGGAATGTTGTCCAGAAAGAATAGGGTTGATTTAGAGTGTTGGGTTTGAACATCATGGAGGCTTTCTATGTATCACAATTGGATGAGAATCAAAGCCCACATAGTTTGGTAAGTCCCAATGAGAGGGTATGAACTTTTGAGAGAAATAGTATAGGGATTACACCTAAAGATAATTCCCTTATAAAAGGGTCCAAATGGGTGTTTTAACTAATGGATATTCAAGGGGAACATATTCCTAATAAGTATGCCCAAATTAAGGTAATTGGATTTATTCTCCTAATAAGTATGTCCATTGAGCTCAGGCCCTAGGTGAAGGCTTCCTACATATCCCAATTATGGTTGGAATCAGAGATCTTGTAATTAAATAAGTGAGGTGGATTGTGTGGATTTGAGATCATCACAAACCACTAAGCCCATGTGAGTCATGATCGGTGTGAGAAACTAAGGTATGTGAAAGATTAGAAAAACCACACACTTTATCCTCCACTGATGAAAGAGGTAGGGAATATGGTGAAAGATTCCAAGGCAATAGTGGATGAGGGCACTGAGAAATGAGCGTTTTAATGTGCAATGAAAGTGATGTTCATTAGGTCCATCCAAAAATGACATGGGATTACTCTAGGAGGGATGCCCTAAAATGGGTCTTGTAGTGGAAGGAGGATATCATTACCTATGGAAGGTAAAAGAAGGTGTGATCCTCACTCTTCTTATGGGGGATCATAGGATCCGGGTTTTAGAGATGAGGAGGGGAAGATAGAGTCCTATCCTTGGAATACGATGCTAGGAACTCCTCAAAACTATCCTTAGGGTAAGGTTCTATGTGACCATGAATATCTAGATCCATTTACAATTTGAGGATTCCTACCATTTTGTAAGAAGAGTGTGGGAATCCTCTGACCATAGATATCCAAATCCAAATGGGAGATATGTTTATGTGCCTTTACCAAAGTTTTGATAAATTAGGAGGTCTTGGTAGAGGTTTCAACTTGGTCCCTTTTATACAAGGGGGAAAGGAAGGAGAATCCCTTCCATGAGTGTCTTTTATGATTCCTTCAAGGATAAAAAACAAAGGTTGTCTACACAGGTATGTCGTGTAGGTATTCCATCTAGGTATGCCATGTAGGTGCTCTGTATAAGTCCTAGGAGAAATAAAAAAATGATTTACATAGGAAGGATAAGCCTATGAAATCTTGATATGCGTTATTCAATATATTTGGTACAAAAAAACATGGGTGATGTTTTAACTTATTCACCCCGGGTGTCCCTTGATGTCCTTGGAAACATCCCATGAAGGTATTCTCTTAAGGAAAAGACCTTCTGTAGATGACTTTTCCTTATTAAAGGAAGGTCCTTAGTTAAATGTTTTGTATTAAAAAATTTGAAATAATATCAATATTTCTTATCCCATCTAATTATCTCTTCTCTCGTGGTTTAGAGAGCTACCTGATAAAATTTGGGGGACTTGGGAAAAGGAGCTACGTAGTGGGTGTTTCAGGAGTTCTTTTAACTGTATTTGTTTGCAAAAATGGGGATCCCAAGGGTCCTATTTATTAGCATGGAGGGGGCACGTCAAAAGGATATCATAAATGTGGGTCTTAGGTTTAGATTCATAGAATTTCCCTTCCATGTAGTAGTGAAAAAAGTATACTACTGTGCAGGCCTGCGGTGTAGGTCCCCAGTGTAGTTGATCAGAATAGGGGTTGTGTATTAGTCTGCATAGATAGAACCTACGCTGGCATGTTGATGCGTAGGTGTACCACATAGATCCCTTAAACTATTTCACTTCCTTAACCATTTTTTGTTACTTTATGATATCTAAAGATCTTCTTCATAATCATTTTTCCTTTACAAAAAATAATGTCAACAAAAGCCCCCCTTGGGATTGGATTTGATTGAAAAGATGGTCAAGTCCTGAGGAAAGTTTATGGGGAAAAGATTGTGGAGAATTAATTTTTGGACCGTGAAGGTCTTCTGCGTAGTTATTTATCATAGGTCAGCAGCATAGATCGATAGAATAGGTCAGTGGTACCTATAAATTCCCTCGTTACGTTTTTTTCATTTTCTTCATCCTCATTCTTACATTTCTGCTCCCATTGCATAGCTTGTTCGTTCAACTATCTCATGTCGTTCTCTTTAGTAGGTCCCTTGAATATTTCTTGAGGTATACCCAATTGAGTGATGTAGATCCATGGAGTTACTTTATCAATGGATCTTCATAGAAGGACTTTTTCTTAGGACCTGTGTTGGGTACCTTGTCAAAGTACCTATGTGGTTGACCTCATCGAAGGAGCTACGTGGAACCTTTCGTTCTCCTAATTACTGAATTCCTCTATGTTCAAAATTAGAGTTTCTTAATTAAATATTACAATTAAATGAGGAAAATTTGTTAATTCTATTATGGGAAATGGATCACTAGATAACTTTAACTGAGGAATCTAGAGTTTTCCAAACTGAAATGATGAAAATCATTGTACCAGACTATTATGAGGTTGTTGAGAGTACCCTTCTTGAGTTGGTGAAAGGATTGATTCCATACCAACATGAATATCAATGAAGCCTCTATCTTCATCTATTAAGACATAGGCTTTTCAAGATTCCCACATTCTAGAAAACAAAAAATATTTTCCAAAGACATGGTTTGTTCAACACCTCAACTTTCCTTGTAAGAATATTACTGTGATGAGTTTTCTTGTTAACGAGGAAATAGTCCCTATTGGACACATCTTACATCATCGTGGTTGTACTCTTGATATGAAGAATCATGTTGTAGACACTAGTTCATATTTCTATGATTCAACTTTTCATGATTAATAAATAGATCAGTCTAACGGCTGGAATGAAGACTGGGACCTTCATTCAGGAGGAGTCAACCCTAAATTGATGTGGGAATTTCGGTTATGCCAAACTTATGTAGAGTTAAGGAAATAGATGATGGATGTTTGAATTTATGAAGTTGTTTGGATAGGAAAAACTTATGTTTACAAAATTACTTTATTCCAAAATTACTAAGCAGATAGAGTCAACAAACAAATTCTTTCCACTTGATACACAGTGAGTTTGCCATAATTTTATAGGATATCTACCAAATATATAGGGATTAAATTCTCAGGGAGATGTATGATGAATTCATTCCACTAATAACAACATGGGGTGATGTGAAGAGGAAGCCACCAATGGCTCATGAGATATTCAAAATAGCAAATAATTTTCTAATAGAAAAAATATCATTGCAATAAGGATGATATTCATTAAAGAGTGTGGATGGAAGATTTTTTAGATCCAACAAAAGTGAAGGGTCCTACTTATAGAAGTCCTACCATTTTCCCATCTTTAGATAATTAGGGTTCTTAATCTACATACTATCCCACTTTGGATAAAAGTGACTATAATCATTGGGGTTAGAAAGTTAGGATTGATATTGATGCAAAGTGATGCTTAGCTGGATTCCTTTCCATGTGGATAAGTAATTATTTTCTTCTAGTCCATGAGTTCAGTGGTGGTGTAAGACCAGGGAATTTTGCTAAATATATTATGTTGTATTCCCTTATATTAGAAAGAATCTATTACATATTGTTGCATTTATACAATTGGAAGGATCCATTTAGACTTGTAGGGATATTTCAAGTATTTTGGGGCTGGATTGCATCACATTATTGTTCATATTTAGTGTTGAATTCGGTTAGAGTCCCCAATCGTCGATTTACTCCATTTGTGAAAAATGTTTCCAAGATTCAGCCTTTGAACCTGAAGCCCGATGTAGTGCTGAGGAAATTGAATGAATAAGGATAATTCAGCTTCTTTATTTTTTGTAACCCACCAACAAGAAAATTTGTTGATGATGGTAGGGAAGAAAAGTAAGATCTGAGGGAATATATGGTGGCATTAATGGATTGTGTAATATCAACCAGGATTGATGGATGAATCATATGTGAGGAAAATATACCTTATTGGTTTAGTCTCTAGTTCAAATTTCTTCAAATATCGATCACTTTTCCTCTTACATATGTTAGGCATGAGATGCACCCAATGGTATCCCAACAATTATGGATTATGATGGCTTTAGAGAAATCAACAATTTCATTTACAAAAACTCCATTAGATGTATAAATTTGATTTGAGGTAGGATATACTAAATCTTGGGATTATTTATACCCTCAGGGGGATTTAATAAAGGGCATACATCGGGTAGAGGCTATAACAACTGTTGTTCAAATAAATCATGGTAAAAGTTCTAAAGCTAAATATGATGCAGACTCTTCAAAAGTTTCAAAACCTTCAAAACATTATTTTAGAAAAGAAACTAAGATGACTAAGGCTAGGGAGACAACACCTCCAATACCGAGGAAATATAGTCACCTTCATCAAAAAGAGGTTACCATCTCATCTTCTGATTCTTATGAAGAAGAAGGGTGGTTTGATGATTCCTTCCAATTAGAGGGTATTGAGTTTTCTCCACATCCAACCATATTAAATATGAATTATGTGCATTCTTTAGTGATCGAGTACTGAGAAAGCATGACTCGTTAAATTAGGGATGCATGGAAATTTCTCTAATATGACATTCGAATACCAGATGTGGGTGATATTAAATCACCTTATAGTTGTCATTCGGGTAATAATTTGGTTGAAGTATAGGAGCATATTGCGGAGCTGTAGACCTTCATATATGAAACTGATTACCATATACCTGCCTCAAAATGTGTATCTAACATGATGGATTGAGGGATACATGATGGGGTAATTTTTCACCCTAAATAGGAATGGAAAATTTATGTTAATACTAAGAATTTATTTATTGTTTCTTTTGTTTTAATTCTTCTCTGTCATCCACCATCATTTTATCGATGGGATTTCATTTTGAAGCTTGAAATTAGAGAAGGAACATCAGGAATGGTGCCCGAGTCACCAAAATATAGACCTACAATCACCCCCATTGGCAGATTTGATGAAACCCTCGGGTCTCTAGGTCTTTCTCCAAGAGGGAAAACCATGATAGATATAATGGCGATATAAAATCCACATCTGTTACATCAGGTATCTACTACCTAGAAAAGTAGTATAATATCTCCCATATCATATAAAAATAAACTCAAGAAATAATTGAGATTGATCTGAAGTGTACATCATAAAATTATGTATTTTCAATATCCTCTAATATTATGACTTACTTGATACACCTTGGTGACCATGTTCATCTCTTCATAGGATATGCACCCCTTTCTTCCCTTAAGGGATTAAAAATTGGTCCTTTAAAAAATGAGAAGGAAACTTCAGGAGAAGTAAAAAATTCTTGCTGATGAATCTATTTCCCTAATATATGAAGTTTCAAGGGACATGGATGCAGCTACTCCTGTTTCTATAGAGAGAGAAAAGGGTTACAATAATATCAGATACATTTCTTTTGGGTATCACATGCTATTTCTAACATTATTTTCTTCACAGTATTTCAGATATTTTTTATTTCACGAAGGATCCTATAAAAATAAATGATGATATTATTATTGATCTATAAGGAAGGATCAAGGATCTTGGGAAATCATAGGCACGTACTAGTGCTGGTACTGATTCAGCAAGGCAAGATGACATTACACCAGTTGAAGAGATGATGGAAGAAGATGTCAGCGGAGCCGATTTGGGAATCAATCTACATTTTTTGGATACCTTAAATGGTGAGAATTCTATAAAATACAATTCCATGTACACTAAAATAATGGATTCTCTTAATCCATACATTGATATTCCACGTTCGATCAAGGAGTTTGGGGATTTCAATGAGGAACTGAAAGGATGTAAGTTCTCATTCTTGAATTTTCCATAAATAATTGTTCTTTTCTCTGACATTTAATATCAAAGCCCAATTTATGAATCTTTTTATATAGATAATATTGCAAAGACCCTTCAAGAATAGATAATCCATTATATCCTGCTTCCGCTAATGTTGAGGAGATACCAACAGAAAATCTAATGTTGGGAGATGCTCTAGAGCCTATGGTTATGGTGACAAGGCAAGCTTATGAGAACAGCTTTCCCCATGACGTATTTACTCAAACTAATATAGATGAGAATAATGTGGAGGAATATACTCAAGAAACTAAATTATTAATGAGTAAATGTCATTAACTATCTTGATCATTCTTTGTTTGTTGCTTCACACACAGAGATAAAATTAATTTTAAATTACCCTTTAGGGCCATCGTCTCCCATGTTTAGGTCCAAAGATGAAGCCCGTCTGTTAACTTAACCAACAATGGAAGATGAAGCACCTGCTTTTTTTAAAGCGACATACCCAAGAACCTCCTTGGGTGATATTATTCTATATTATATTCTACCTCATGGTAGTTATTCCAATTAGTAGTTAGATATATATTTTTTTCTCAGTATTAAGCGGAAGAAAACATGGAGAACCATTTGAAATATAATCTCTAAAAATCCATTGGATGAGTTACCTTCATATATTGGCCGACTTCTAGCATTGTTTATTATACTAGGATTTTGTGGATTTGATTACCGCCCAGTTTACAATGCGGTGGAAGAGATTGTTCACCGGTGGGAGAAAGAACACAAACTATGGTAAGATCTTGTAAAGGTTAAACTGGTCACCAATACTGATGGGTTTTAAGCTGTAGTATCCAAGGAGGAATTCAATAATATAAAAAATTGATATAATTATATTAGAAAATTAAGTATACAATGAAGGAAATGAAACATATTCAACCATAAATGGATGTTGTTAAAAATATGCCTATGAAACTGAACCAATCAATGAGAGAATCCCAATTAGAAGGGGTAACTTCCATTTCAAATACCAAAGATGAACTTTGTTAGGCTAAGGAGGCTTAATCTGCTCAATTGACAGATCTTATAGAAGTAGTTGATAGAGCCCAGGTGGCTATTCAACAATTAAAGAGTCACGTTAAAAGTGTTTTGTAATATATGATAGATAGACTCCATTCTGTTGATGTTCCTCCAATTTTTCCATATAAATGAAAAAGATTTTTTATCCCATTATATATATGTTTTCATCCCTTAATTATTTCTATAATTACAATATTAAAGATGTTTCTCACAACCTGGCATCTTTATGTTGGATAATCACAATTACACTGATAGGGATGAGGCAGCATTAACTTTTTCCTATGTTAAGAAACTTAGTAAGCGCATTTTGACTATTTATAGGGTCATATGGAAAACCCTATAAACTTTGTGCCTTTTGGATTTTCATTGCTCGATATTTCCAAGACCATGTAGAGTATAAATCTGATGAGATGAGATTCTATTTTTATCTATAATTCCATTTTTATTTTTCAATCTGGTAAGTATCATGTCTCTTATGGTAGGTAGTGTAAAGTCATTCATGTTGGACTAAAAAATATAGTGTTTTAGGTCGAATATATTTTATCATGAATTTTAAGTTTATAACTTAAACAAATATTGATGGCTATTAATGTCCCAATATTTTCTTTGATACTTCCAAGGGTAATATTGAGTTAGGATTTTATTTTATGGTCGAAAAATCTAAAATTTAAACTATGATAATAGATGAGATATCCTCTAAGAGCAATGTTATCTCTATTTGACAAACCCATTATGGGGGTTGTATTTTTCAGGGCCATCTAGGGTATGTGATGCATAACTAAATAGTAGAATATTTTGGCTGATAGGCCCATTATGTGGGAGACTTATGAAAGGCCACCTTGGGGAACGTATTTAATTTCCAAGAAAAATAGATCTCAATAATTCTAAAATTTAAGTACTGATAAATAAAAGGGTTTAAAATTGGGATGTCTCAAGACCATAGTGGATGGATTTACTAAGGAATGGTATCTGATTACAAAAGGTCCATTTGTACAGACATTGGATTATGAATGATAAACCATTCATACATGATTTGGATGTGTGATGGAAGGTATGTATTTCAGAAATGGGATTTCTAAAATTTTACTATTAATTTTAAATTAATGAAGCAATGACATTATGTTGTGCAATTTTCAATAAAGCAGTAAGGATATAAAGGGATTTTTTTGATAATATTCTATGTAGTTTTAAATCATGCAGTATGGACATTAGAGGGATTTATTTTATGGTCTTTATATTTGACCAAAGGTTTATGAATCTCCAAATTCATGGTTCTTTTTTATGGAAATATAATACCATATTCAGTTATGGGAAGGAAGATTTATAAACTATGATTCGGGGAAAAGGCCTAAAAAAATTAGAGGATTTATTTTCCAAGAATGAAGTTAATTATATTTGATGAACCCATTATGGGGGCTATATTATGTAGGAACTACTAGGTTATGTGCTTCATAGACTAACTGTGGAATCTTTTTGCTGACATAACCATTATTTTTGTGACTTCAATAAGGCCACCTAAAGGTACGTACTGTATATTCAAGAAAAATATCTCTTAGGTATTAGACATTTGATTTCTAAAATTCGTAGAAGTGTATATACATATTTTAGAAAGATCATAGTTTTTTTTATGGGTAAAAGTACCTGGATACAAAAATTTTATTTCTAGTCATAATTTCCAATGAAATAGAGGAATAAAATTTCTATGAAGGTATAATCCAAACATAGTAAATATGGTGTCTGTCGTTTTTTAGTTCATATGACTAGGACCATAATATTATGGTAACATTGAATGATATGTGGTCAAATGACCCAAGTTTATTCCAGAATGATTTGAAAAAAATGAAAGGAATAGATTTAAACCATGGCCTTGAAGACTTTCAGGTCAAGAGAATGGATATGGGAAAAATATGCAAATTATGACCACTTTAAAATATGGGTTCGTGTATACATTCATCAAATATTTAATGTGACAAAAGAGGCTTCCCCCAAAAATGATGTTACCATTGTTTGAAAAACCTGTTATGGGGGTATTATTATGCAGGTCCAAACAGGGAATGTGTTGTATAGTCAAATAGTGGCATCTTTTCGATGACAATCCCATTATGTGGGTAACATATGCAAGGCCATCTAGGGACATGTTCAACATAGTTAGGCAAAAAAGTTCTCTGGTATCAAAAATTATATCCCCAGAAACCAAAAAATATTATAAATATCTAAAAGTATTTAAGATTAGGAATATGAAATTTGAAAGGTGTAATTTCCAATGCTGAAGAGAAATATTTGGATCAATATTGGATATGAGATTGGAGTCCCTTATATAGATCCGACTCAAATTCACAGTGGTGATATCTTTTATTTTCTTTATTGGTCTCTCTAAATAGAGGAACTAGAATAAATATGTCTTACAAAAAAATTTAATATTATGTGGGAGATAGATAATTTTCTTTTATACCATGGTTGGGAATACGATTTAAATCCTTTTCTTCACTACATATCTCAATGGTATGAGAATCGATCCACATGTAGCCCATGTAAGTTCATGCAGTTTATCATCATGTGGTGTGGTTGTGAATTGAACTGACATGAAAATATGGAGATATTGTGGTGGGGTATAGGTTAAGATGTCACTATGTATCTTGTTCGAGTAAGAATCAAAACACATGTAGATAATGAAATATTACCTATACATGTTTGACTCATACACATAGGTAATGAAGGGGCCTTGTTGTGAGAAGGTGGGATATTTTATGTTATGGTTGGAACCAAGATAAGATATCTGAATGCCACTATATATCCCATTATAATAACAATCAATCCACATGTAGTTCTTGACGACGATATTCCCTATGTAGATCTGACTCATAAACCCAATGAATGGGAGAATTTTTATTTTTTCATGGATAGGCCTAAAATTGGATATCTAGTGGTCTCTACATATCCCATTAAGATGAGAATTAATCCAAATATAGTTCTATACGATCCTTGTAGTTTAGCATCTTGCAGAAATGATTTAAGTCACCTAGTGTCATAGAAACATTGTGGCTGGACCAAGAGATAAGACCCTGGTGTCACTGCATATCTTATTAGGGGGAAGAATCAAGCCACATGTAGTTCTTGACAATGGATCCCTATTAAAATATTATTCAAACATAAGTATAAATGGGGATCATGTTTCACTAGGGAGTATCAAAGATGTGAGTAATGATTGCGCATGTAAGATACTATTTTTATAAATAATCACAAGGAATGCCAATTTTTGAAATCTTTAGGGATTTCTTAATGTCAATTGAAGGAGACGTTAACTGTACAGTTTAACGTCATGTAGCGAGGAAAAATTATTTCATGCAGTTTAATGTCATGCGACAATGACAAAGATACTACTCATTTTAACATCATGCCGCAAGGACGCATATGGTTGCTATGTATTTTAATGTCTTGCCTCTAGGACATGACTTTTTATTATTACACAAAATACTTCTTCAAGAATCTTTCATTGGTTAGATTTGTAATAAGTTCTTAATACATTGATATTAGGGAATAATCTCCATTTGAGTGGACCTTATGTATGTAATAAGGTCATTCCCACTTTGGATCAAGCTTTGAGGATTATTTTCTAGTATCATCGGTGTCCTGAGGACAAATACCAATTCTCCTTGAATAAATGAGTGGAGGTGAACTTCCTTGTTATAATATCATGTTATTCTGTTCTTATAGACTTCCAAGTGATGCAAGGTATGCAATCTCTTTTTTTCCAATCATTCCAGCCAATCGAATTGCTTTTGAGATTGTTCATCTATAGATAATTTCTCACAAATGGGAACTCAGAGTGGAGTAATTTGAACTTCAATAGGCATAACTACTTAGGTCCCACACAACAATGAATACAGGGTGTATTGTGTTGCAGTATAAGTAGTAATTTTATAATACCACAAAGCATGTAAGATCTTATCAAGCCAAGAATTTTTTATCGTTATCCACCATATTTTAGAGTATATTTTATTAGGTCTTGTTTAAAGTATTTATTTGTCCACTTGTCACAACATGGTAGCAAGATGAATGGTTGGATTTGATATCCTGCTCCTGATATAGCTTTTTTAACTCAACAAAATAGAAATTGGTGTTGATGTTCATCAATATGGTATGAGGGGCACCAAATATGGTAATGATACTAGATTTTAAAATGCTAAAAAAATGTAGATATGACTTCCTTGATAGGTATTTCTTCTTACCATTTAGAGAGGAAATCACTAGCAGTAATAATATACTTGAACTTCTTAGGAATAGTGGAAGGATAGGGTCATACTCAATCCATTCTCCACATATAAAATCGCAATGAGTATTTATCTCTATGTAGAAAATTCGGGGGTTGATGAATGAATTTGGCATGAATCTAGAAGGAATGACACTTCTTAGTGAAATTGATACAATCTTTTGTCATTGAAGGCCAACAGTATTCAATCCTTCGTATTTATTTAGAAAGTCTATTCCTAGACTGGTGAGCACCATAGACTCCTACATGTACTTATTTCATGAAAACTTCAATTTCATCCTCATCAATGCATTTTAGAAGAATTCTATAGAAGCCTCATCTATAAATGATCTTCTGGTGATCTATTCCATCATAAAGAGCAAAATTAACTACTCATTGTTGGATCTGTTCTCTTTTAATTCAGTCTGGTGGAAGTATCCCATTTTTGAGATATTCCATGATGGGTGTCATCCATTCCATGTTATGACCATATAGATTAGAAATAGGACTGATTTCATTGATTTACACTGTTCTAAATTGAAAAAAAATGTAAAACCACTTGACAATGATCAATAAGAATGATTCTTTCATCCCGATTTTTATTTTCCAACGCCGTAGCTACATTTTCAAATGCACTAGCCTAAGTATTTTGTGACCGTTGGACATAAGAAAATATTGTATTTGAGGGAAATTCTTCCATTAACCCTCAAACATATTCCTATAGGGGGATTAGTTCTTCTTTTCTAATGGATTAATCCCCATTCATTTGTTTGATTACCAATTTGGAATCAACTTTCACCTCCAGGTAATCCAAAAGTACATGGATTACTAATTCTAGGCCTGCAACGAGATCTTGATAATCTACCTCATTTTTAGTACCACCTTTTGATAATAAAAATGAATATATAAACACTACCATATCTAGGGAGAAAAGTACAATTCCTACCCCAACTTTATTGAGTTTAGGGTCTTCAATTATTTTCCCTACTATACTTATATAAGCACTATCAAAGAATATTTCCCATACTCATGGAATTTCATGAATATAAAAGATTTATTCAATAAGAAATTTATTATTCAAGGATGTATCTTCTACATATGGGTGATCAGTAAGGAAATTTGCTAAATCTTGGAATTTTACTACTTTCTGAGGTATAAATAGTATATCAAATTGTTACAAAATAATCGTCCATCATGAAAGACATCCTGTAAGCATAGGAAGACTGAGGATAAATTTTATGAGGTTATTGTGAGATTCTCAAAGAACCTCATGTTTCTACACGTAGTTTATTAATTTTTTAATAGGAAATATTAATTCTAGGTAGCTTTTATCATTATCTAAATATCCAATTTCTGTATTGATCAGGGTTAGAATGATATAGTGAAGGCTATTTTCATTCCCAACATCGTTCTTTTGTGCTACGAAGATACCCAGTGATCGCTCCAAGGATGTCACATAAAGAATGAACATCTTTCCTTCAAAATGTGGTACCTATACTGGTGGGATCAAGAGGTTTTTCTTGAGGGTATCAGATTATTCTTGGTAGTCATTGGTCCATTAATATGTGACACCCTTCTTCATCAATTTGGTGAAGGGATAACACTTACCTGCCAAATTGGCTATGAAGTTCCAGATATAATCCAAGTGTCCTTTATGTCCTATAAAATCTTTCAAATTTCAAGGAGGTGGCATTCCATGGATAACCATAGTCTTCTCAAGATCAACTTTGATGTTGCGATGGCGTACCACCAAACTGAAAAATTTTCCCATGGTTACCCCGAAAGATCATTTCAAGGGATGCATCTTCAAATTATGTTGTTGATGCTTGCTGAATATGGTCTCCAGATCAGAAAAGTGATGATAATTTCGTTTGTACTTAATCACTAAATCATCCACATAGCATTCAATGAATTTTACCAAGAAAGGATTGAAAATGTGATGCATTGCATGTTGATTTGTCACACCATAATTTTTCAATCCAAAAGGAATTACCCAATAGAAAAATATTCCTTGAGCTAATATATAAGCTATAGACTCCTCATCTTCTGGGTCTATTTGGATTTGATTATACCCAATGCATCCATCCATGAAGAATAGAGCTTCGTATCTAGTAGTTGCATCAATAAAAAGTTTTGTAATTAGAAATGGAAACTCATCTTGGGGAAAATACAGATTAGGATATCTGAAATCAATGAATAATATAATTTTCCCATTATTCTTTTTCACTGGGATAATATTTGACAAACATTTGGGATATTTCACATCCCAAAAAAATTATCTTTCATAATATTTTTGACTTAAGCCAAAATGTTTGTGGCATGAGTTGGATGTGTTCTTCTTGATGTCTGCTTAAATCCTAAGGGATCTTCTACTAAACCCCAACTATTGGTGGCCATGTTGGGTTCATGTCCTAGAATTTCCATACAGTTCCAAGAAAACACATCTCGATGTTACTTTATAAATTAATTATACACATCTTTCTCTTCAAAAGTCATGGATTCACTAATCAGAGTAGGGCGTGGATCTTCTTCTATACCCAAATTTATTTCCTTGATTTCATCCATAGTGGTGGAGATGCCTTCCTCAAATGTCAGAGGGGCGTCCACGAGATATAATTCTTACTCTTTACATGATACCTCTTTTTTATTATCATTAAAGGTAGGTTATTAATTAATACATTCAAAGCTAGGGGAGGATTCAGTATTTGAACATCCTGACGAAGAGGCAACCATTTCTGACCCTAATGATGATGAAGGGTATTCCTGGAGCATTAAAGGGAAAATTTTGGGTTGGAAATCAGTATCACTGTCTTTATCGACTAATGAAACAACTTATTATAGCCTATCTGATGATGCATAGACTTTATAAAGTTTAGTATGCAGAATGAATACATATTCATTTAATCTTCTATCACTGTTTCGTAAATCAATAATTCCCCCATGCTACTAGGCTCAATTTTTACAACTGAAATTATGGAATCCATTGAAAGAGTTATTTGATTTTGGTCTACCCTTTCAATTTGGTTGATATGAACCATGTAATCTGCACTAAGATACTTTAATGGGTTATATAGGATCATTTCTAGGCCATTCGAAGCATTGATTCTTGTTATAACTTTATCTACAGACTATGTTCCCTTTTCATGATAGAAATATATCTTCAATATACAAAGATTTACACGTTTTGAATGGGTATTTTTCATCGTACAGTGTCCCAATTTTACGATTGAAGCAATACTTGAGACATTTGTGGTATGAAAAAGGAATGGTCGAATGTTGATTTTGCCAAGGCCTTCCAAGAAAATGTAGAAAGTTGTATCCTACCACACAAACCTAAAATATGAATTAGATAAAAGATCCCAAAACTAAGTTCTGAGTGTAATCACACCTAGAGGTTCTTGTTCGTTCTTTTCATAACCTAAAAATTGTGAGTGGATGGAGATAAGTCAGATTCAGTGAGACCTAACTGTCAAAGTGTATGGATGGGAATGAGGTTGAATCCTGATCCATTATCAATGAAGGATCGTCAGATGTCTGTATTATTAACTTTTCCATATAAATATGAGCTCAGGATGTGTCATTGTACAACATCAACCTCATCTTGGTCTTTAAAAGATATAACTATATGATATTCTGTAGGATGATTCTTTATACGGTAGACCTCAACAGTAGCAACCTAGGTTTAAAACTCTTGAGGACTTGACAAAGAATCAATAAGTGCTTCATGAAGATCCTTTGATAGATTCATAGCATCCAGGATTGATAAATTGGTCATGAATTGGTCCAGTAGCTTCAAAATGTTATACATCTAGTCTAAAGGTCTTCATTTTCCTGCATGGAGATGTGATTTTGCAAGTTCCTTGAAAGTTGATTCTCCTTATGTAGATGGATCATGTGTTGGGGTAAAATATTGAAATACCTATCCTCTTGGTAGATTAGTCCGACTAGGTGTATCCACCTACAGAGAAAGTGGTGGTATAGCCTCTAATAATTCTTCTAAGATGATCATGATGGGGTTGATCTTGTCATGTGTGGGAGAATTCCCTTGTTCTTATTGATATTGCTGAAGGCATCTCCCATGAGTTTCTATTATACAAACGGTTTTAGTAGGGGTGTAATTAAAATAGTGGATTCTTGTATACCCACATCTTCCCTTGTATCCTTAACCATGAATTTTTACCCTAGTTCCCCAATCAAGTATAGATAATTCATCTTTATAATTAGAATCATCATTTTCATATGGGTTCGTTAAAAGGATAATGTTAACAGAACTGAAGATCAACTCCTCATCTGATAAAGTGTTGTCCTAACATGTATGTTATTGTTATCCCATGTGGTGGGGTGATTCTGGTGATTTTAAAAAATATGGAATGAAATCTTCCAAAGTCAAGAAAAAACATTAGACTTAACATGATCTCATCTTATTCTGACTGCATTTTATCCTTCTGACCATGTCTCTTCCTAGAAGATTGTCTTTTGGAGGACTGGTCTTTTGATGAAGATGAATTAGTTTTAATGGGAGTTATAGGAGGAACAATCAGTTTTTCAACTGTTTTTTTATAATGGTATGAGTTCAATTGATCAATTTCATAACGATACAATCATCAAACTTCTATGCATTTTTTCTTTTTTACTTTCTCTTATTCATATTCTTCCTCTATATTGGTAACAGTGAAACATGCTACCTAGGAAAATTAACTTTTTAATTTCACTTTCCCAGATTCCACCATCTTTTTCAAGAGATATTTTAAAAATACACTCCTAAATGGGGTACCCTAACATTCGATGGATGGTACAGTATTTTAGTAGGTATTTATCTACTTTTTTGTTAGGTTTCAAGGGCCTGGACAACTAAGTTATTTTATGAAGATGAAATGATGTTGTTGGGGAAATGGTCATTTAAAAAAGAATAGAAATTGTTTTTCAGCTCATAAAACTATCTCTTCCTTTTATTTTTTTTGATCATCTTAACATGGTGGTTGTTTCTACAAATTCTTGGGAGGTTTATACCTCTAGAATAATGAGGGATTTTAATTAGAATCAGGTACATGTTCTTACTTAATTGTGACTGCACCAACCTATTCCCTTCTTATTCTCATTCCTAGAGCTGATGGGATTGCTTGAGATTTGGATCTAGTATCTATTATGGATTTTTTCACTTGTTGATCAATCGAGAACAGGTCTCCAAACACTCCTATATATTTTATAGGGATTATTTTTATGAAAAACTCATCATGAAGATTTTCTAAACAAATTGGAAGCAACTCTTCTTGAGGTTGTAGTATATTTAAGGAGTATGTTAATCCATTCCACTAAGAAATGGAATCTAAAACTCTATCATTCTACCATTTTTTTCATTTCATAAGATCAAAGATAGTTTCTTTCTATAACTTTGAGATGAATTATAAATGGAATTTTTAACTAAGCTCTTCCCATCTAGTAATCGATCAAGACTACAAACTCGTGTACCAAACACAGGTTGTCCCCCGCAGTTATTAGACAAAACATCTATGTTTTACTACTAATTTTTGTTTAGGGTCCCCATCATAGGATCAGAGTGAGAAATGAAATGTGTTAAATGCTTCTCTGGATCTCCCAAACCATCAAATATTGGAAATCTGGTGTTCAAAAAATTTGGCGGGGGAGGAATTAGATCTTCCCATTTAGGGTAAACCTTATTTTCTAATTGTATTAGGGCACATCATCCTTATATAACTTCCAATTTAGTCTTTAATGACTTAATGGTATTCATAAGTATTTTTGGGATATTTGGCTGTGATGGGACCTATACAGGAATTATAGTTGGAGCCTAAACTGCTACGGAAAATGGTAAGACTAACAGTGGTGGTATTGTTTGTATTTCTCTTAGATAACCCATGGGGATATGCATGTAAGGATGTGATTGACCCAGTTATGGTTGTGTATATAATAGAGCCTATTCATTATACACTTTAGTATTTGAAACAAACACACTTTACTGAGTATTTTATAATAGAATTTCTAATTGAGTATCTACTGGAAGAGTATGTCTAGCAGGAATACTACTTCGGAGTAACTCTACATTGAGTCTTCTCAACTCCTTTATTTCCTCCTCTTACTGGGAAACTATTTTTCAGGAAAAAGAGATCGACCTTCTCTAGAGGTAAGGTGAAACATGTTTTGACCATTACCTTTTTCCATGTTATGTGACTTTTGAATATTTGGAAGTGGATTATTCAAATGAATTCAATAATTCCGAGAAAGCCTCTAATTTCTAGTTTGCACACCTCCTTCATTTCCTTTGGTATAGAACATATTAATAATAGGAGCTTCCTCTTATAACTCCCCTAAACTAGACTCATTTTCAGGAGGATCTTCCATAATGGAATTAATGACATTCACAACGTATAATTTATTGGTTACATTCTATCAGTATCTTTATGATATCAAATTATTATTCATTCTCCACAAGATGTAGTTCACTAATTTTTTGGTTCTCTAGGAACTATTTTAAGGATAGTAATATGAAGGTAATCCTCAGATATTTCAACTGTGTGTTCACTTTTTGGCTTATTCCATAATTAGTAGAAAACTGAATTCTGCTGAGGAGGAGATTGTGGATGTGAAAATTCTCCTAGCCCTGCAGGCTTAGAGAATTGTTAATCTTCTTCCTCAACCCCCCAGGCTCTATTTTTTGAATATGAAGGTTGGGTTCAAAAATCCCCCAACCCTGGGGGTTGGGGTGAGTCTATAAATACTATGGTTGATATCATCAAAACTACTCTTCTAATTTTATGATTTTTTATCGTAATGTTGGTTGGGTGCATTATCTGGCACCCAATTAAATTTACAATTTTTGAATATTGTTGTGATATGTAAGACATTTGTGTGATTTTATGGACAAAATATTCTAATAGAGAAGCATGCACAATGTTTTTAAACATTTTATATAGAAACATCTCAATAGCTTTATCTATTTGGATCTGACTTTGGTGAAAAAAGTTTAAGGCTTGTTGTTGATGAGCATCTCAAGAATTTTTTTGGTGTACCTGACCTGAGGCAATAACATTGCATGAAACCACTTTATATGGTCTTTACTGATTTTAGAGCATAGTAAAATGGAATTCTCTATTTGTACCTCATCCTCTGATATGAACTCAATATGAGGTTTCCAAAATCAATTATCACAACCTCCTTAATGCATTGAGGCATGCACATTGAAGGGTATCTTGTTACCTATCAATCCTTGGATTTTAGGAAACATGGGGAGATTACAAGTCAATTTGGCATTGAAAGCCTTCTATTACCTTTACATGACACTGATATTTTTCATAAGGTAAAATTTTAGATTTCAAATGATGAAGAGTAATCCCTATGTTGAGGTTGATATCATGAATAAAATCTTCCACAAAATATCTTTGGAATGTTGTATTAAGATATTGTCAAATGACATAATGTAACTGGAATTTCACCCTTAGCAATTGTTTTCTCATATTCAATATATATTATTCATATTTTACTAGATGTTTCTCAACTTGGTCCAACCAAAGGAGACACTTTATGATTACATTTTTACAAGTAATGGAGTCAATTGGTATTTCCTCTACTATATTAGAAGAAAAATGACCCATGGGAGGTTCAGAGAATGACCATCACTTTGGGATACCTTCTGGATGAGAAACTATTTTAGCTTTTAGTAACAAGGAATCTGACATTACTAGCCTTATGTTTGCAAGTGCCTCAAGATATGAGGGTTTTCTCATCACTACATTGTCAGTTGGATAATTTTTATGACAATGTGAAATATTCCTATGGAGATAACATTCATAGTGAATGACATCATGGGGAGGACCACCATGGTGGATTATAGGAAGGGATAAATCATATTTATACTTAGTCTTCTAGACACACTAAGGGTTTTTTTGGATCTCATCCAGATATAGGTTCTCTAGATTGACCTAATTTTCTTGAAGGAAGACTTTATGATGAAGTGTCTGATGTGTAACATCCTAGTTACTACTACTACTCTCATAATTTGGTAATGGAAGGGTAGGATATTGATCTAAAATATATAAAAGTATAATGGATTCAAGAAATCCAGCATTAATAGGATCCAAAATTTATATGGACTCTTGATTATCCAACTATTCTTGGTGAGACTTATTCTTAGGCACTCTCATACACATAATTGGGTCCACTTTCTGGGAAATAGGTTATCAAGAGAAGGTGTATATCCTGCTTTCGAACAGCTATCAGAATAGACCAATTATCACTAATTGGAATGATTGTATATGTATTTACCAGTTTTCTGTATGATATGGATTAGTATTCCCCATAACCCTCTTGTACTGGGACATAGATATATATCTACTCTGGGATGGCTTGCTGATTAATCATCCCAGTTATAGGGAAAAAATTATGTACTAATCCCTCTAGTAATTTTGATAGTTCCATTATAATATTATGGAAAGATTCCAAGATATGGGTAGGAATTTGTGTCTTCCCATTTACCATTTCCAAAATGTGTTTGGTGAATTCAGCTCCCAAAACAGTAATATATGTCCATTCTATATCTGGAGTAGGTGTTTGTACTTAATCCTTTCCTCCCTTTCCTATTAGTGGATACTGACAGTACTCATGCGTGGGGGTAGAGAGTTGAGTATTCCCTAGGTTTGTGGTCATAGATTTTTGACTGACTTCTCTGAGTGCTTCCAAATGAGACTGTTGGCAGGCCCGATTGATGCTAGAAGGGGTATGTACCTGCTGACTATTTACCATCAAGCATGGTGGATTTACTTCTTTCGATGATGACAGATGATACTGATAAGGGGCTTCATGAGTGCAGGAAGGTGTATGTCCCTGCATTCAAGTTGCATCCAAATTTGGTTGATGGGCTTCCTTAAATGCCACCAAATGAGTCTATTGGCTAGCAAAGTCAATGTGAATGGGTCTATGTGCTCGTTATCCGTTTTCCACCAAACTGGGTTGATGGACTTCTACAGAGGGGGAAAAGGTTATAACCTTCTCCCAATTGGCCTACTTTTGTCTCCAGTGGTTCTTCTTACATGCTCGGGTCTGAGGGACCTGGGTCGAATAGCTGAAGATAACACCCCCATCATGTTGAGGGTTTGCTACTACACAACATTGGCGGCAGTGATTGTTGTAATGAGCATTTGATAAGGACCCCTATATCTTTCGTACGAGGCCATGGGTGTACAATCGGTTGACCTCCCTAAAATAGGGTTGGAATTAATGATTGAATTCTATGGGTAAACTCGTAAAATAGTTAAATACAGTGGTTCATAACATCTTCTTCGAAACAACTGGTCATCATTGACTGGATGACTGAGGGTTATTCTTGATTTGTAGGGTTTTTTGGGAAGCCACAAAGGTTGGGATAGTACTATGTTGATGGTACTCATGGACCAATTCATTGGATACCTAGCATTGAAGAAACTGAGTTAGTGATGATGTCCATTGACTAGACAAGGATCTAGCATGTCTAGCTACTCAGGCATTTACGAGTGAAAAATTGAAGATATCCAATTGGAATGAAGAGAGTTCTCAGAAATAAAGTGCTTATATATATAACAAATACAATAATGAACTCTAGTAAATCATCATATTTTAGATGAACACATGCATGATTGATTCCCTTTTTTGGCCCACTTTTATCAATTGATAGGGGCCTAACATATGGGTAACATTATCATTATTGTTAAGGATTCACGTCAGGTTCACCATTTGTTTAATTTCCCCCAGAACGTGTGTTCTTCTATGGATTCACTACTTCCAGGTGGTTTCTATCAAATTTAATTATGGAATCAAAAACACCCAATGGTTCTGTATCTAAAGGGACCTTCTTTCCAAAGGTAGTAAATTGTTAGGTTTGTTAACCTATGATACTTAAGAACTCACATTGGTTGAGTTGATGGGAGGTCGGGCTCATCACACACTTTTTGGGGGGAATTATTGCCTACTCTGGGACTCTATTATAGATATAAGATATGTTCATGAATCCTTATTAATTTACCATGTTCAATGTAAGTTTCCCTTTAAATTTTCAATTAATTTTTTAGCATGTGTGGAATTAAAAATCACTCATAGGTATTCGAGGTTCTTTACTAATGGCGATATCTATTTGTATTCAAGGTTCTCCATCAATGGTATCCTCTCATATACTACTTAGATATTATTTATCCATTTTTATGATGATTCTAGTTTTTAATCCACTCAATGGGTCACTGTAGAATTTATAGTCATTCAGGTAGAAAAACTTTGTTATTGATGTTGTGATTGTACCCAAAATGTTCTACCTACGTGTCCTCATAAATGGAATCATAACCCTCATAGTATGGTGCCACATAATGGGACACATATTACCTTTTATGGTCATGTGATAAGGAACTAACCATAAAATTTAATGTTATATGGTAAGGACATCTTAGTGGAAGGTTCCTTGTCAAAGCTTGGTGTGGGACTTATGCCTCTGCAACCCAAGGAACCTGGAAAGGATATGAGTTTCCTAGTCAGATTATACCCTACTAGGAATGTTCTCCATAAAGAATAGGGTTGATTTGGAGTGTTGGGTTTTATCCTTAGGGAGGCTTCCTATGTATCCCAGTTGGATGGGTATCAAATCCCACATAGTTCGATAAGTCCTACAGGGGGTATAGCCTTTTGAGGGAAATAGGCTAGGGATTACTCCTAAAGAGGATTCCACTGTTACAAGATCCACCCAAGGCGTTTTAACTCATTGATATTCAAGGGGAACTTAATTCAGGAACTATTCCTAAATAGGATTCCCAATTAAAGATGATTAGAGTTGGAATCCTGAGGAGGATGTCTATTGAGCTCAAGCCCTAGGTGATTACTTCCTATGTATCCTAATTATGGTTGGAATCAAAGTTATTGTAGTTTAAGAAGTGAGGTGGATTGTGTGGATGTGTGACAAAAATAAAACTATAATCCCACATGATACATGATTGGTGTGAGAAACAATAAGATTTAAAAGATTAGAAAAACCACACATTTTCTCCTGCATTGATGGAAGAGGTCGAGCCTACGGTGAAAGAAGCCAAGGTGATATTGGATGAGGGTACAGAGAAATGAACCTTTTAATGTGGAATGAAAGTGAAGTTCATTAGGTTTAACCAAAAAGGATAGAGTCTTACTACTATAGGGATGCCCTAAAATGGGTCTCATAGTGTAAGAAAGATATCATTACCTATGGAAGGAAAAAACAAGTGTGCTCCTCACTCTTCCAATTAGGGACTAGAGGCTTTGGGTCTGAGAGTTGAGGAGAAGAAGATAGATTCATATCCCTAGAATCTGAGACTAGGAACTCATCCACACTATCCTTAGGATAAGGGTCCATGTGACCTTGGATATCTATATCCATAGACACTTAAGGGATTCATACCGTTTTGTAAGATTAGTGTTGGAAACCCTAGCACATAGATATCCAAATCCAAATGGGAGAAACACTAATGTGTCTTTACAAAGGTTTGATAAATCAAGAGGTCTTGGTTGATGTTTCAACTTTGTCTCTTTCAGACAAGGGTTCCAATTAAGGAGAATCCATGCCATGAGTGGCTTTTAAGAGGCCTTCAATGATGGCTCGCGTAGGTGTTCCGTGAAGGTATTCCACATAGGTTTGTTGTGTAGGTATACCATGTAGGTCCTATGAAGAACTAAAAAAATTCTTAACATAGGAAGGATAAGCCTATGAAATCATTATATGCCTTAGGAAATATACTAGTGAAAACAAAAAGTGGGTGATATTTTAACATAAGCACCATGGGTGTCCCTTGATGTCCTTGGAAGCATCCCATGATGGTCTTTTCTTAAGGAAAGGACATTTAATAGATGACTTTTACTTATGAAAGGAGGGTCCACAATCAGAAGTTTTGTATTAAAAACTCTAGAAGGACCTTAATATTGATTATCCCATTTAATTTTCTCTTCTCTTATGTTCAAGAGAGCTACCTAATAAACATTGGGGGACTTGGTAAAAGGAACTACACAATGGGAGCTTCTTCAGTTCTTACGACTTTTTCAGTTTGCAAAAAATGGGGAGCCCATCGATCCTATATATAGGAAAGGAGGGGGCTGGTAAAAAACGAGATCATCTGCATAGGTCTTTGGCATACCATCATAGTGTTGTGATTCTGAATATTGGTGCAAAAAATATATTGGCACATAGGCCTGCAGCGTTGGTCCCTAGCGTAGGTTCTCAGTATAGGGGCTATGCACTGTTCTGCACAGACAAAACCAACATTGGACGATTGATGCATAGTTTTTCCCCATAGTCCCCTTAAACTATTTCACTTCCTTTACTATTCTATTTAATTTAATATAGACAAAGAGCTTCTTCATAATGGTTTTTCCTTCCTTTTTAAGAAATGATGTCAACAATCACGACATATAAATTCATAACAAATATTTCATGGATCATAAATCATGAGTAATAGAATAATTAATTTTCATTTCAAAAGTATTGGGTTATAAAAGTGATTTTCCATAAATAATCAATCATGATCCATGATATCATATCCTATGATTAACAACATGTCCTAGGAATTGTCTGGCGCAATCACTATTATAGTCAAAATAATTATAACATGGGGAATAAATATTTCATAATGGAATCCCTTAAATAGGATAATTCTAAGATTCTCTTACTAGTGAATTAATACTTATTAACTACATCATTTATTAGTAGTTTATTAACTCTTTCATCTCATGGTATTTTTTCAACTTCATCATCTATTATGAGTTTATTAACTCTATCAACAATACCCAATTTATTTGAGGTATATAAATAATCCACCCACCTCTAGTTTTTAACATAAGAACCCATTAATGGTTTAAAATTTAACAAGTTGTATTGGGTTTATAATGGAACCACCCATCATATAATTAAATCCATTCCAATGTGTTTCATAAGATCATTAAACACTCATCATATCATCTTAGTGGAACCTAAGGGAATAAATAGGTTTTGTAAAAATCTAAAAAAAAATCATAAACCATACTTAGAAAAAATAAGGATGGAATCAATGGTTTATATATAATGTAAAGAATAATTAATATCAAATGATGTTATCATAGATAGAAAATTCCTCTGAAGGATCACTAGAATATTTTCTGAGGAAAATATCTCTTTAATTTTGAAATCACGTATTTTAAATCAAATTTACAAAATATTAATGAAAATATTTTCTATTAAAAATACTATGAAAAAATTTAATTTAAACTTTAAGTTTTTAGCAATAAAAATGGAATAAAATTGAATTCCTGTGGTAAAAAATAAACAATATTTATTTCACACTTTTGGTAAAAAGTAGCACAATTAGAAAATGATAAGAACATACTTTTTATATATTTTGATAAATTTTAAAACATCATTAAACATCCTTAGAAATTAACTAAAACATTCCTTAAAAAAATTTATATTAAAATGATATGGAATAGATTGATTCTTGACAAAAAGTTGAGAAATAAGGTTAGATTTTCTTAAAAACGTCTTTTAGAAAAAAATTGTGTACCAAAGATTGGAAAGTTGTAATAAAAATTAAAATCACATAAATAAAAAAAAGAGAGAAAATATTTTGGTTTTAATATATATAAATTATATAATTTCCCCCAATAAAAAATTCAATCATAAACAATCCTAATTAAATGAGATTGAAATATAAATCCCTTATATCTTTGGTAATCTATGAATCCAAATCTCAAACAAAAAAAAAGATAAAAATATATGGATTTATAAATACCCATAATATCTATCAAAATAATCTAAAAATAAATGAATGGGTAGTATATGTATCTTCAAAATAACCATGTGGTTAATATTCCATGTATCACTAAAATAAATGTAAGATGATAATCCCTTACTAATTAGAAAACTTTCAAATTAAAAACAAATTTAAGAAAATTATTTGAATTATAACTTTAAATAACATAAATTATGATAATTAATTGAGATAATACATCAAAGGGGTATTATATACACTTCATAAAATAAAAATAGGAGGAAAACATCAAACATGTGTCAATGAAATAATATTGAGATGAAAAACAGTTATCTTAAGTCATGTATTTCTTCATACATGTTCAAAACCCCCTATATAATTAATATATATTTATTATAAATGTATTATTGGAAATTATTGATACATAAATTTATATTTTTCATTCCATTATCATTTATAATTATCCTTTTATTAGTAATTTCTTGATTACAATGACCATTCATGTGAAAATTTGTGTCTTTTCCATGAATGTTTTGGTTCAAGGGTTCTAAAACATACACCTTGGTCATGGTTTCATAAAATAAAGAATATTAATCATGAAATAATTATCATATTTAATAATTATAAACACTTTTATAATCATTCATATAAAGCGGTGATGACAACTAATTTACATCACTTCATTGAGATTGTAGTCCATACGTACACAGGGATAATGATTCCACTTTTTTATGGATCGAATGAAAGAGAGATAAATAATAAATAAAATTTAAAGAATAATAAAAATATTATATATAATATATATATATATATTCATTAAATATATCCATAACAATATCCATGAAAAAAATAAATGGAAAACGAATCACACCTATTCATGGAGGTCGTAGTCCACACATATGCATTGACGACATTATAGATTCCTAATGGATGGGATGGAAAGAATATATAAAAAATATTATAATAAAATTATTATTATTATATAATTATTATCACATATAAACATTAAAAACATCATAATAACCAATAATGAATAATGGTGACATAAAATGAATCATATCTCTAATTAGACGTAGTAGTCCACAAGTGTGCATAAGTGATACTTTCATTTATTATATGATATAAGGTAGATATATAATGGTTGTATAATTATAATAAAAATAACATCTCCATATATTTATTATAACATATTCATCATGTTAGGATAGATAAAATGGATTTATAAGAAGTATAATAAGATATAATATTTAAAATATTCAAGTAAGAAGATTACCTCTTCTTTTAGAGAACTCTGTGAGCTTAAAAATTAATTTTTATTTGTATTTTCCTAGTGGAAAAAAATATTTATGAATATGGGTAGGAAAATATTAAGGTATTATGGTGGGTATTTTCTAATCTAGAGTGTTTAAATGTTTGAATAATGGAGAAGATGAGGTTGCCTTTTTTAAGTGATGGAAATGAAACACTTGAAATTAGTTCAAGTATCTAAATATAATATACATAATAATAATCAAAAGTGGAACTAAGGAAAAAAAAAATTCATATAAAATCTTTTATCGGTTTTAAATAAACTCATCCAATCACATGTTGACAAGTTTTAGAGACATTTTATGTGTTTTCTCCTAGTTAAATCACATTAAATAAATGTTAACTCAAACATTATAACATAACATTCTACCATGAAAAAATAATTATATGACCAAAAATAAAAGTTTATTTCTAAAAAAATGTACAGGATAAATAAAAATTTTTAATCCATTTTATTATATTTTATTTATAAATTTAAAAAATTACTTTGAATATAAAACACAAAATAAATGAAAATTAGTTTTAGGAAAATGCCTCATTTAAGAGTAAAAATATATTATATTGAAATAAAGTATAAAATATGGTTTTAATGAATATTTTGGTCATTTAATAAATTTTTTTAGGATCTTTTATCAATCCCTAAATAAATAGAACCTTCTAACAGTACCACTGACTACAAATACCCAAAAATTGTTTTAAATTTGAATAAATACAACTTATGTTCTAAAAAGTCATTATTGGGATCCTAAATTAAAATTAATATTTAAAAAGATTTTTTTTAATCCATTAAAATATATATATTTAAAAAAATTATAAATTCATTCTTACCTCATAAGAATTTCAAAACATGATACTATTTGAAAAATTGGTAATTTTCACAATTCAACCAAATATCATTCTCTTTATAAAGTTCCTAAAAATTAATCCTAAGACTATTGTGGAATGATTGTTTGAAAAAGGATATATTTTTTTCAAATAAAATTAATAATTTTGGTAAATCTAAATTGGAATATCCATGCAAAAAAATGTGATAGAAACCATTTTGGATGAAAATTTATTTTTGAAGAAAAAAACATTATTATCATGAAATGTCAAATAACCATAATTAAATGAATGTTAATATATTTTATTTAATGTTTTTTCTAAAAAATTAGTTAATTTCGTTCTTCAATATTGATAAATTTAATGTATTATAATATAGGCACATTACGACATAATTAAATTTTTTCTAAAGTATATAAATTTTAACATTCACATGGGTTTATTTTATTTTCTAACCATTTGAAAACCAATGAATTCATTTTTCACAAGTTTAAACAATAGATTTTCATTATTTAGTTTTTCCTATTATTACCCTCTAATCACATGGCTAGGATGTAACTATCATATTAATATGTAATAATACAATAATATATTACAGTTCGTTTAAACTTGGTGTTGTGTGTAAAGAAAGCAATTAAAGAAATTAAATACATATAATGATACATTTATCATAAAATATTTTCCTTTATAGATATGGATAAAGTATCTTTCTCATGTCTTATATATAATGAAAATACCATAGTTCACTCCTTAATATTCATATAATATTTCATTGAAGGTTTGGAAGATATTTTGTCTTTACCTTGGAGGATGTGGATGCACCATAGGTGATGTTGGATAAAATTTCTATTCTGCTGGAGGTTTTTTTATTCAGTCTCCAAAGTATATGACTAAAATATAGTATAAATTTATTTCATGGAATCATTCCTCAAAATAAAATTACATCATGGAGTGTCTGCATTTAAAATAATCATTGAAATCATTGACTTTTCATTTCTATAGTTTTCACACTATAGAATCATATAACACTGTAGGGGGTTTGACTTCGAAAAATAAAAGAACATTCTTGAGATTTTTGTTTTTTTTATGTCTATAGGTTTCCACACCGAAAAATACATAAAAATTGATAGATTTTTCTTAAATTAAGCTTTTACTGAGAAGTATTTTTCAATATAACAGTTCATAATAATAGAGAAAATGTTATGTCAAAACTACCTCATTATTTTATTAAGGGTATGTTATACTATACTTTTTGGTTTCTAGATATTTTGAATATAATTATTAATGTTTATCATTATGAAATGTTTAATAGTATATTAATATTCTTAATATATTAAATTAGAAATGTATATAGTAGATTTGTTTGAGAGATAATCCAAAGCATTAGATTAATGTAGAGGAAGTTGGGTAGTCTAAGTTGTTTGAATTTCAAAATTTAAATTTAATATATTCTAGATAATATTAATTATCATGCTAAATATATAAGATATCACATATATTAGTATGTTAATAATTCATGAATAAAAATAGTTAGTAGTGTGTGATCAATATGGGAGTGTATTAATGACATGAATTTAATAAAGAACATGGTGGGCATATTCTTTAAGATCTGAAATTGAAGAATTAGAGTATCGTAGAAGAACATTTTTGTTGATTATTATTGATTATATTTTCTAAAATATTTTTATGATTATTTTTTCATGTCTATTTTTTGTCACCACTGAAATAAAATTTTTCGAATATAGCAAGAGGTTTTGGAACAAATATGATTGTGATCTCTTCCTAAAGTACTAATCACATATGTGTAAGGGAGTGATTTATCAAAATATTAACATATTTTTTATATGTGTTCCTCAGAGTAGAAATTTATTGGGGGAGAAATTAAAATAAGTTTGATCATGTTAGTTACATATATATATTTGATTAAGATTAGTAATTATATTAACTTTTTATTTTCTAACAAGAAGACATGTTCTGGTTTGATCTAAAATAACAACGGACGTTTTTATCCCTAATGACCCCCACCCCTTAGGGTGTATAGTTGGACTATGATACACCATTATCATAATAAATGTCCATAACAATTACCCACTATGATGATAATCTTAAACTTCTATGATAATATTATTAAATTAATTCTACATTTAGGATAAAAATCTATTTTGATTAACATAATATTTATTTATTAGGTTATTGATACTTATTAGTGGATGTGAATTCATCTTATGAATCTAAAACTTGATAATATTCACGTCAATAGGATTATAAGTACATAACCACAATTAGGAATTATATATGTTTTTATTTTATAGGATATTACTATATATGAACATGTTTATTTATCTTTAGAAATTAACATTATTTTTAATGTGGGTTATAACTTATGTTCTATGATGTATTGATGAAAACTAAAATGTTATATGTTCATAATGAAGAATGATTTATTGGGTAAATCTTGAGTGGTGTGTAATTAATTAATAATTTGAGAAAGGATTTCTCCCTTGTTTTTTGAAAGAAGATGATGCCTCAATCGCTTCAATTAAAATAGAACTTCCTTATTAAATACTTTTTCATGATGTTTGATGAGTTAATTTTTGACTACAAATGAAATAAAAATCATGCTCATAGGTTGATGACAAGAAATATTCAATCAGATAGATTATATTTATCGAGATAATGTGATTGTATTACTTAGTGTTCGTTCAAATGTGGTTGTTATCATTGAATCATTAACCTATTTCTCTATAGATGTCTTGATGTGTCTCTAGATACTAATCACATACTTTAGGATAATTAGTCGAATTCTCCTGAAAAGGATTCCTTGAGGGCCACACACATATTTTATCCATATATCACAATTATATTTATTTTAATTAAAAATTAAAAATAATATTTTTGTCTAGAATGTTGAATAAATTTTATTCATTTTATCTTGATCAGAGAAATTCAATAACTAGTTATTTGAAATAGTATATATATATGCGTGTAAGAGAGTTAAATAATAAATTATTTTTTTAAGGAATCCAATAATTACAAAAACGTATAATATTTAATTACCACTTATTTATTTTCAAGGTATTAAATATTTATTTATTTTGTTATGTGAATATTACATAAATATTTATTAATATTCCAAGAATATAATATTTACTGGGAAAAAATATTTTTTACAGGTTAGGGAATAGTATAAAAATTTATAATTAATTGAATGAATAATATTTATTTCTTTAATAAATATTAACTATTTAAATATAGATAAATGATATAGAGGATTTTCCTTCCTTGTTAAGGGTCCAGTTGTAAAAGATATATTAAATATCCTTAAAATAAATATTAATTTATTTATTTATGAATTGATATATATTTATCCATTATTTTAGAGAATTTCAAGAAAATATTAATTTTTTTATTATTATTATCTATGAATAGGGATAATCATGGATAAATAAATTGATTAATAGACTGTATTCAATTATATATTCTCCAAACGTAGACATATAAATACCAAGATATATCATTTTTTAGGGATAAAAGATGGAAGGGAACTGGTGGATGTGCACAATGAATAATACCTCTATATAGATATAACACAAGAGCAACTATGGGGTATCATTTTTAGAAAAATAGAAGAACTCCACCCCCACCCCCTCTAGATAAAAAGAATAATGGAATAATATTTAAACCGATAACGGGTTTTTATAGTGATCAAATGGAATGAGGAATATGATTGGTTCTACCACACTAGTACTCAAATATCTATGAGTGATGTTCCAAGATTCATAGAGCATGTGTAGATGCAACTAGAAAAATTATACTTTGGATCATATTAATTAAAATATTGAACCACTAGAATAGGGTTCAATTGATCAACGTCTTAATAAAAAATTCATTTTAGGACCAAGGTCATTCTTCTTATTAAATTGGTTATCAATTAATGTGAATGGATTCATAGGTATATTTTGGGATTTATTTTATCATGGTTCATCGGGTTTATGCTTAAGTAATGATGATTCATCAACATATTCTTATGGATTATCTATTAGATCTAATAGAAACCCATCATTGGGAAGTGGCTTTTCTAACTTTGGTTTTTCCATAAATAGTCATGTTGTATCAAATAGGTTACATTTAAATTTCAAATTACATAATCTTTATTGATTATTATCACTATTATTTTATTGGTTTTCTATTATTATTTTAATTCGTAATCTATTATTCCAATATAATAAGTTCTTTCATATTCCCATGGGCATAAACAATACAATAATAGGTAAATAACGAATTTAAATTTAATTTGGATGTGTTGATGGTTTTAACCAAATAACTTAGAACTATATGGAGTGTAACTAAATTTTCATCCTATGTACCCATATTCACCTCACTTGGACATAGTTGGGAAATACATGATGGGTCATGTGGAGGAACATGATATGTCATTATAATATTTTTCTTACTAGGAAAAGATGGACAAAAACATTCAATATTACACAATGTGTAATTGGAATACACACCATGTCTTCAACAAAGTATAGTAAAAAAATTCAAGGAAACCGAGTGGACAAATATGCATCATATAATGACCTGCTAATTTAGGAATTAAATTTCTTTTCTTTTAATGTATTGTGGATATATAAAACACATGCAATATTTTCTTTATGGGGTTTAAATGACCATTAAGTATCATTATCATTGATAATATATTTGTTGCATAGTGATAAGACAACTAATATAAATATAAGGTTTTAACAAATCATTTCGACGCAAAAAAATAAAAGGATGGTCGCATCCAGTAGACCCAGGTCATACAAAGCTCATTTGGTAGAGCTCGGAAAAGAGGTAGTTTCACTAGGATTCACTCCTAACCAAGCCCAAGCAGATATTTAACACATGATGCTTGAATGGAATTGCCTACGAGAGAATTTCAAGTTAATAAAGATTACCACCCAGGCGATGTTATCTGAGCCACCCCAAGTGTCTTTCACCATCACACACCTTACCCTAAGGTCTTATGCGGGTGTTATAAGGGGTTATGTAACATGTTATTAGTTATTTATTATATAATCCCTTTTATATAAATAAAATTCTTATTCCACTAATTCCTTTATGAGAATAGTTTTTCTTAAAAAATGATGAATTTCATAAAATTATTTTTGGGGTAAAAATGTTTCTTTTGAGAAATATATACATTATCATATTAAACTATGGTTTTTATTAATAATATTATAAAAATAATTCTTATAAATGATGATTATATCAGTTCCTTATATGTAAATGATTATGTAATCTGTTTGATAAGAGTTATATTTTTATATGATAAAACAAAAAGTGTATTTTTTTTGGAATTTATTTTAAAGAATTAAATAATTATTTAATCAATTAATATTTTAATAAAATATTATTATAAAATTAATTTCCTTAATAACAAATTAGTTTATAACTTTTATGAAGTCAAATGTAATTTTTTATTAAGGATAAAAAACTGTTTTTTTTTCAAAATCAGTCAATTTTCAATAAATATCGGTAATTATTTTAAAAGTGAAAATTTAAATAGTTATGAAATTGTTTATATAAAATGAATAATATTTTTATAATCCAAATATCAAAACTATCCAACATTAAATTTTTCATAATTTTCTGAGTCTGTCAAATTTATTGGTAAAAATTAAATAATATATAAATATATAATGTGTTTTATGAAATCATAATGACCCAATAGTGAAGTAATAAATACCATAAAATATATATTGGACAAAATATATATATTAAATTTAAAATAATGTTATTTTAGATTTATTTTACTTATTTTATAATGCCTTAGTGAATCCTCCAAAATGTATAATATATTTTATGATTTTAAATTCATTTCCTTGAGGGTGTGACTCACCTAAAAATAATAAAGGCTAATATTTTAATGTAGTGGGCCCTTATCCTTATAATATAATGTTCTCTACTACACTTTTATAGAAACTATGTGCAAAAACCATGGGTTGGTTTGTGGTTTTGAATATTGTAGTGTGTAGTGTCCAAATCCTAAATAATAAGGAATCCCCCCTCTTTTACTATATAAACCCACCCAGGCACACATTAATCTTCACTAAAAGTCCTTATATATCATCCTCACTCTGATTTACACTCTATATATTCTTCCCAATGTGCCCCCAAGCCTTTGGGATCACACATCCAAGTAATGGATCACCACTTTCCTTCCTTTCTCATTTTTGTCCATGTTTCCTTAAATTGTTACACCATTTTATTTTCAATTAAAAAATGATGGGTTATCTTTTATAACCTCAAAAATACTTAAATTATTAAGGTTTAATGATTAGATACCAATTTTCTCTCATTAATTCCTCCCATGTACACCTATTACCATGCTGAAATTTCGTAAGAGTTATTTCATTCCTCCTCTTTCTTCAAGTTTATGTATTATTTTATGCATTCTATATACAAATTCCTTTTGTTGGAACATGTACTTATATGATACCCTTACATCCCATTTCCTATCTAAATGATTAGAAACCCCTTTATCTCTCATCAACCCATTTTATGAATCTCTATGTGATTTTGTTATGCCGTCGAAATTGCACCACGATGTTCCATGACAAAAATTGTGTAGTGATTACTATGTCCATTCCTCTATCAAGGGTCTTCACCTTTAGGCACATATAATTATTTATTATATAATTTAATATATTTATTAAAAATTCCTTTATTATGGAATAAATGATGATGTTGAATGAATCCTTGTAATATGGTCTATGTCGCACACTTAAGTATAAGATTGAAATGATTATGAACGGTGCACCCGGATAGTGCTTTAATGAATTGGGTAATGTTTAGTATCATAATACGTCATGTTGGGACATGGGATTACCTGATTCCGTTTAGGACATTTTTTCAACATGTTGGGACATGGGTTTACCGGATTCCTTTATGTTTATGATGTAGTGTTTTATGTTGTTTCCACATTTCCAAGTTATTATAATCATGCTATATCATGATTTTATATTCATGCTTATCTTATGCCCCATTGATATGCCTATTTTTTAACATGTATTGTATTCTTCATGTTATGAAGTTTTTACTCCCTTATTGGGATTTATAGCTCACCCTTTTCTTATGTATGTCCTTAGGTTATCTCACACAATGCTAAGTACGAAATAATCTTGTGGTCATGTAAAATAAGTTTTCAATAAAGATGTTTTATTTTATGTCTTATGTTTTCATTTAATGTTACTAAGCCCCAAATACACTAGAAATCTCGATCTTCTAGGTTGTATTAACTGCATTTTTATTTAATAAAACATTTTTAAATGTGTAATAAAGGCTAGGGTTGTTATAGTTGGTATTAGAGGATAGTTTTAGTTATTTTTTGGGATTAGGATTAGAAAAATCTAGCAAAAGCCTTAGGGATAAGAATATGTATAATAAAAACATCCCTAAATTTGGTTGAGTATAGAGTAAGTGTTTTATCAAGAAAATATATCCCTGTCTGGATACGAACAAGTAGAGGTGCCTCTAGCAAAGATGTATCTATGGGTAAAAACTGAAAACACTTCATTGGGATAGACTTGAACGAGAAATGGTGCACGACAACGGGCCTTTCTACACCTTTGGTTCAATTATCATAAGGTATATGATTTTGTAAATTCATAAGTTTGGTATGAACCATTATTAAGGGGGAAAGAAAAAAATCCCATATATCAAGAAATAGATCATGGATAACTTAGATTGAAGCCTAGAAATACAAAAGTTAAGGAAATAAATGTAATTTATAAGTTATCCATTTTTTCATTATATTCCCCTTGATGTGTTTAATAATTTAAAATACTCACCCCAAATTTTCTGTTTATTCTATCCAATGGCTGTTAATAGGAGGTCTCGGGCTAACAGACGATGGAAAGATCAATGTGATGACTATTATAATTAGATGCCCAATCTGATGGGAGAAGGAATTACAACATTGTCACGATACTTTCTCAGTTAACACAAGATTTGAATAGAATAATGGGTCAAGAGTAACATCCACCCCCCTCAGAAATAACAAGTTACAATCAAGAGCTTCATGAGACAAAGGTTTCCTACATTCAATAGATCATCTGAACCCTTAAACACTGAAAAATGGATCAACTCCATTGAGAATATAATCTCCATCCTTCAATGTTATGAATAAGAGAAGGTTATTTTGGATTCTTATCATATAGAGGGTAAAATAGATCAATGGGAAGAAATGATCCAAAATAAGATGCCCAATAAGGATATTGAGGCAATGGGATATAAGGATTTATAAAAAATGTTTTTCAATAAATATTTTCCCCGCACACTCCATCTTAATACGGAAAGATATTTCCTTGCACTCAATCAAAAGGATGATGAATCTATTGGGGCATATGAGGAAAAATTCTCTATAATTGAATAATATTCATTTGATTTTGTTTTTACCCATGAATTCATGTTTGACCTCTTCTTTGGTAAGCCAAAACCTAGCCTACAGAAATCCCTAGTGATTCATGACTTTGACAGTTGTGAGGAGATTCTCCGATGTTCCGTCAAAGTTAAGATAAATATTGATGAATCACAGGGGTATAATGGGGATAAGAAGAATAAAGTGGACTTTAATTATAGAGATCCAATGGATAAATCCAATGGTGATACGAAATTCCAGCATCCCACTTACCAAAGGTGTGGAAAGAAGCACCCTATAAATTTCATAAAGGGGATGAGGAAATGTTTTACATGTGGGAAAGAAGGACACATATCTAGTGAATATTGGAAAGAAAAAACCCACTACTATGATTGTGGAAAGGTATGATATGTTCGATCCTCATTGCATTTATCATTTCTACAATTGCAAAGAACCAGGGAACTTTGCAAACCAGTGCCCTAAGACAATGGTTTTCGGAGGCAACCAACAAACTCTAAGGTAGCAAGGGTGGTCTTTTTCCATCACTACCGCTAGAGAGAATCCTGACAATGAAGTTGTGATAGGTACTCTAGTTATCCATTTAAGAATATCTAATGTACTTTTTTATTCTAGTTCTATGCATTCTTTTATATCTTTAGTGTTTAGTTGAACAATCCAAACACCACCACAAATCATTAAAGTAGAGATGTCTGTGAGAACGGAAATTGGAGTAATTATTACATCCCATGAATATAACTCCTCCCCTATAACAATTTATGGATTAAACTTCCCAGGAAACTTCATCATACTTCCCTTAGTGGAATTTTATGCAATTCTTGGCATGGATTGTATTCCCCTATGTATAGCCAATATAAATTTTTGTGAGAGGGGAATCACACTCCATATGGTGAATTGACACCTTATTATATAAAAGTTCAAGGAGGATTATGAATATTATTTAGAACAATCATCTCAAGCATGGATATTACTTCCCTATGAGCATGTGTATCTTTATCATATGATTGATTCTAAGGAAGGAACCATCCTCAAAGACATGCCTACTATGAAAAAATTCATTGATGTGTTTCCCGAGGAATTTTCTGGTCTTCCTCCTATAAGAGATGTTTAATTTTCAGTTGATCTTATACCTGGGGAATTTCTAATATCCTAGAATCTATTTAGAATGTTCGTTGTTGATCTTGAGTATCTAAAGAAACAACTACAGGAGAATCTGGATAAAGGGTTTATATGCCCAAGTGCTTCACCATGGGGTGCACCAATCCTCTTCATCAAGAAGATGAATAGTTCAATGCGCCTTTACCTTAATTATCATCAGCTCAACAAAATTACAATAAATTCCTAGTATACTTTTCCATGAATTGATGACTTTTTCGATCATATATGTGGAGCACAATACTTCGCCAAGGTGGATCAGCAGTTGGGATATTACAAATTAAGTGGGGAAAAGAATGATATCCCCCAGACTACTTTTCATATTAGGTACAAGCACTATGAATTCATAGTAATTCTTTTGAACTCTCAAATTATACACCAATATTTATGAATATAATGAATATAGTATTTAGATAATACCTCAAAAAAAATGTTAGTCTTTGTAGAGGATATTCTAATATGCTCCAAAACCAAGGAGGGCCATGTGGAGAATTTAAGAATTATACTAGAGACCTTGATAATGGAGAGGCTCTATGAAAGGTACAGAAAGTGTGAGTTCTAGTTTAAGGAAGTCCCATTCTTGGGGAATATCATAAAAAGCAATGGGATATCTATGGATCCTTTCAAAAAAAGAAATTGAGGGTTATCTAAGGCCTACATCTATGATGGATATCCATAGCTTCTTGGGTTTAGCTAGTTATTATCATCGATTTGTGATACATTTCTCATCATTATCAAACCATCTTACCGAGCTAACTATAATGGGAATAAAGTTTTATTGAAATGATGAATGTGAAGAAACCCTCATGGAGTTAAAGAAGAGGCTTACCACTACCCTTGTTCTCACACTTCCCACAAGTGGGGAGATTTTTTACTCTTAAGAAATGATTCAAAAAAAGGGTTTGGGTTGTGTGTTGATGCAGAATGAAAAATTCATCACCTATAGCTCAAGGAAATTTAAAATTCATGAGAAAAACTATCTCACACAAGATCTGGATTTGGAAGTTGTGATCTTTGCATTTAAAATATGGTGGAATTATCTCTTTAAGGAAAAGTGTGAAATATATACAGATCACAAAAGACTCAAATATATATTAACACAGAAAGAGCTGAACATGCTCCAACAAAGATGGTTAGATCTCATTAAGGATTATGCCTCCTCAATCCATTACCACCAAAGGAAATTGAACAAGGTGGTGGATTATCTAAGTATAAAGGACCCAGTAATTTTATCATTTATGAGAATTGAAAAGGATCCAATCTTCTTAGATTTGGTGAAGATTGACATGGGAATCATCAAGAAGGGAAAATCATCAATTCTTTTAAAAATGATTTCTCAACTATATCTTTTGGAAAGGTTAAAGGATGGTCAACAAGATAATTTAGGAATTCATAAGTAAGTGGAAACTATCAAAAAGGTAAATCCTCGAAGTTCAATGTTAATGAAGAAGGAATTGTAAGATTTGGGTCAAGACTATGTGTTCCCTAAAATCTGGAGTTAAAGAATTAACTTTTGGATGATGCACATAGTTCGAATTTCTCCATTTAACCAAGAAATACAAATAATTATCAGGATCAGTGGGATAATTATTGGTGGGATAAAATGAATAAGGATATCGCTGAATATATTTATAAGTTCCTAGTATGTTAGAATGTGAAGGTTGAGAGGAATGATTCTAAAGGGATGATGTATCCATTACCCATACCAGCATGGAAATGGGAGAACATCACCATGGACTTTGTCATAAGACTTTCGAAGACATCTAAAGGAAAAAATGTAATTTATGTTTTTTTTGGATCATCTTACAAATACTATACACTTCATTATGATTCGAGAGGATTTATCATTGGATAAACCAATGTAGATATACATTATAGAAGTGGTAAGTTTTCATAGTGTACCATTATCGATTCTATCCGATCGATATTCCAGATTCACCTCTATGTTCGGAAAGTGTCTCCAACATGATTGGAATACAGATCTGAACTTCAATAAGTCTTATCATCCTTAAACTGAGGGCAAATATGAGTAGACTATCAACACATTTGAGGATATGTTGAGAGCATTTTCAATGGACTTCAAATGAGTATGGGATCAACATATTCCCCTAGTTGAGTTATCTTACAATGATAGTTTCCACTCAAGCATCCAAATGGATCCTTATGAAGCCCTTCATGGGAAGAGGTGCAGAACATTGTCATGTTGGGACGATGTTGGGGAAGGAAAACATCTAGATCCAGAAATTGTTGAAGAAATGTTGGAGAAGTTTAAGACCATCTAAAAGCACATGAAATCTACACAGAGTCGACAAAAGAGTTATAATGACAACTTTTTAAGAGGCATAAGGTTTGATGTGGGAGATATGGTTTTCCTCTTGATATATCCATGGAATAGAGTGATGAGATTTGGTAAGAAAGGAAGGATTTTCCCAAGGTATATCGGCCCTTTTGAGATCATTGATCGCATCAGAACAGTGGCCTATCGACTAACACTCCCATCAAACCTGTCTCAAGTACATTATGTGTTCTTTGTGTCACTATTAAGTAATTACATACTAGACCCATCAAATGTACTCAGTACAGAGGTGGAACTATTTAATAATTTCATTTCCTATGAGGAAAAGCTAGTGAAGATCTTAGATCATAGGGAAAAAGTTATATGAAATAAGATAGTGCCCCACATAAATGTTTTGTGGAGAAACCAAAAGTGTGAAGAAGAAACATGGGAACTAGAGTAAGTGATGAGGAAAAGTTAACCTCAATGGTTTTAGTGTGAGAAAATAAACTTTCGAGGGAAACTTTTCTTAAGGGGAGAAGGTTTCAAGGAACAGATCATTTATGAATAAAAGTCCATTTCTTTTATTGTCTAGTGGATATAGAAATCACATGCACTATTTTTTGTTATTATTGGTCTTAAATGATTGTTATGTATCACTACTATTGATAATATAGTCGATGAACAGTGATCATACAACAAATATAAATATAAGATTTTAACTAATCAGTTCGACACAGAAAAATGTGAGGATGACCACATCTAGTAGACTCGGTCTGTACGAAGCTCATTTGTCAGAGCTAGGAAAGGAGGTACAGTCACTGGGACTCACTCTTAACGAAGCCCAGGAAAAGCTTCAACATGTTAAGCATGAATGGAATTTCCTACGGGAAAAGTTCAAGTTAATAGAGATTACCACTCGGGTGATGTTATCTGAGTCTCCCCAAGAGTCTGTCCCCATCGCAAACCTTACCCTTAGGTCTAATACAGGTGTTATAAGGGGTTATGTAACAATGTATTAGTTACTTATTGTGTAATCCCATTTTTATAAGTAGAATTCTTAGTCCACTAATTATTTTATGAGAATAATATTTCTTTAAAAAATGCTGAATTCAATAAATTGATTTTTCAGGTAAAAATGGTACTTTTGATAAATATATACATTAATATATTAAATTATTGTTTTTATTAATAATATTATAAAAACAATTATTATAAATGATTACTATATCATTTCCTTATCTATAAATGATTAGGTAATTAATTTGATAAGAGTTATATTTTTATAAGATAAAATAAGAAGTGTGTTTTTTAAAGAATTTATTTTAAGGAAATAATGAATTTTTGAAATAATTAATATTTTAATAAAATATTATTATAAAATTAATTTTATTTATAATAATATAGTATTTAATTTTTATGAAGTCAATTGTAATTTTTTATTAAGGATTAAAACCCATTTTTTTCAAAACCCAACATTTTTTGAAAAATATCGGTTCTAATTTAAAATTTTAAAATTAAAATAATTAAAAAAAATTATTTAAATAACATGAATAATATTTTTGGAATCCTGATGTCGAAATTATGAAATGCTGAATTTTTCATAATTTTCTAATATAGTCAAATTTTTGGGTAAAAATAAAATAATATGTAAATATAAATGTTGTCCTATGACATCATAATGACCCAATAGTGATGTAATAAATACCATAAAATGGATATTTGACCAAATATATGTTTTCACTTTAACATTATTTGATTTTATATTTATTTGATTTGTTTTATAATGCCTTAGTGAATCCTCCATAATGTATAATATATTTTATGATTTTAAATTCATTTCCTTAAGGGCGTGACTCACCTCCACATAAGCAAGGAAAATATTTTAATGTCTTTGGACCTCTTCTATATAAAATTATGTTTTCCACTCCCCTTGTCCATAAATCATGGGAAAACCCGTTGGTTGGTTTGTTGTTTCAAATATTTTAGGGTGTAGTGTCCAAAACCTAAATAATAAAGAATTCCCCCTTGTTTCCTATATAAACCCACACAATCACCCATTCCACTTCACTTAAACTCCTTGAAACTCATACTCACTATGCTATACACTCCTTAGTTTCCTCCAAAGGTTCCCCCAAACTCCCAATAAGCATCTCCCAAACATTTGGGATCACACATCCAAGTAAGGGATCGTCACTTACCTTCCTTTCTCATTTTTATCAAAACTTCATTATGTTGTTACACCCTTTTATTATCAATTACAAGTGATTGGGTATGTTTGCTCACGTCCCTCATACTTCCCTTATTATTTTTTAATGATTAAATACTTGTTTCACTCTCATTAATCCCTCCCATGTATACTCATTACCATGTCAAAATTTCGTAATAGTTATTTCATTTCTCCTCTTTCTTCAAGTTTTTTTATTATGTTACACCTTCTATTTACAAATTCCTTGTGTTGTAACATATATTTATAGAATAGATTTACTTCCTATTTCATTTATAAATTATTATAGGTCTATTTATATCTCATCAACCCATTTTATGAATCTCTATGTGATCTTGTTATGCTGCCGAAATTTCTCTGTGATTTTCCTTGCCAAAATCATCATGTAGTGAATACCATAACCATTTCTCTATAAAGGGTATTCATATTTACACACATATACTTATTGATTATATACATTCATATATTTATTCCAATTTTCTTTATCATAGAATAAATTATTATGTTTAATGTATCCATGTTATATGATCTATGTGAAAAACTTAAGCATGAGATTGAAATGATTATGAAGGGTGCGCCCTGATAGCGCTCCAATGAATTGGGTATTATTTAGTATCATTATACATCATGTTGGATCATGGGTTTACCATATTCCTTTTAGTAAATTTTTCCACCATGATGGTACATGGTTTTACCCGATCCATTATGTTTATGATGCAATGCTTTAAGTTGTTTCCACATTTCTATGCTATGATAATCATGTTATATCATGTCTTTATGTTCATGTTTCTCTTATGATAAATTAATATACCTATTGTCTAACATGTATTTTATTATTCATGTTATTCCTTGTTTAATCCCTTAATGGGATTTATATCTCACCCTTTTCTTGTGTATGTCCTTATATTATCCCATGCAATGCTAAGTACGAAGGAATGTTGTGGTCATGTAAAAGAATATTTCAATAAATATGTTTTATTTTATGTCTTAATTTGTCATTTAATGTTCCTAATACCCAAATACATTAGAAATATCGATATTCTAGGTTGTATTACGTGTACTTTTATGTAATAAATCATGTTTAAAAATGTAATAAAGACCAGGGTTGTTAAACCTCATGTAATAAATACACAATGTGTGGGACTAACAATTGGGAAATAAAGATATTACATGTAATATATCTATAATACACACCATGTACCTCATTAATATATGTGTTGAAATACCCAAATCGTCTATAGGTTTTTGTTGTTGATTCACAGTTAGTGAATTACACAACATGTAGCTCTCTATTACAGAAACTATATGTTATTCCCATTTATATAGAGTAGACACTGATACCTTTTGTACACCATATAAATTAAATATATAGAAATAAAATTAATTATAGAATTAAAATAAACTACATGTTATGTGACCAGTATACATGTTGTCTGATGGGGTTTTATAATTATAAATACCCCCATTAATTCGTATTAATTTTGGAACTAAATGTCATGTATGGTCATTAAAAACTTTCTACTTTGAAAGAATATAAATCATTATAAGTTATATAGATTAACGCATGACATTGTGTCATAAATGTTGAGTTGATTACATGGTATGAAAAATAAATATACACACTATTTAATGATGTACTAAAACTTGTCTACTACATGTTGTGTGAGTGCATAGTATATTATTAGGACCATGTCAGCTAATTCATATGGGTACATGCTATAATGCCTCCATATAAATAAAATGTACTTAATTAATTTTAAGAAAATTTAATTTAACCAATTTTATTTAAATCATGAAATGAAGAAATATTGTGTAATATCTTAGACTTATCAAATTAATAATTTGGTTAAAGAAATAATTAATTAAAAACCATTAATTATTAATTGAATATAAATTTATCTTAATTAATTTAATATTTTAATTGGATGATTAAAATATATGAATTCAATGTTTCTTCATGTATGTGATTGATCTTGAGATTTAATGACATATGCATATTGGATTTATTTTTTTTCATAATTATTTGAAAGGATTTTAAGGAGATAATTTCATTATTATTTTAATATAATGGACCACAAGTCAACCTTACCATTTTTTATATGTTAATACCAACACATCCCCAGTTTATTTATAAAACATCATACACCTAGTTCCCATCACCTTCAGGAAGGTAAATAAAATTAGAGGATGGGGATTAAAGAAGAGGAGGTGATTCAGAACCCAAGCCAAGAGAAACCCAACCAAGAAGGTACATATTTGGGAGGTGGAATGATACAAATTCAGTCAATATTTTCTAAAAAAGTGTTTTCCATTGGTTGAATTTTTGGTTTATCATTATCTTAGTAAACTAACCACTAAAAATATCATAATAAAGTCACATTATATTTTTTTCATCCAAGTGAATGGTTATTTTTGATGAATTCATTATCATTATAACAGAAATATATATATTAATGATTATGAAATATAAAATTGAACTAAACATAATATGAATAAATTATTTTATAATTAAATTTTTAAATAGATTTTCAAAATCCTCATAATATTAACTGTATATGTTGAAGGATAAAAATATGAGATTTATGAATTGATAAAAAATCCCTTAAACAAATATTAATCCATAAAATCCTTACATTATCTAATTTAAGATGAAACCACAATTAAAGTTTTATTTCAACCATAGTTATGGGATATTTTAGTTTTTTGGGTGTCTGAAAAAACCTGGAGGTTTATATTAATGAATATCTTATCAAATTTAATAGAAATATCCAATCAATAGAAATTTGGAGGATGTTGTTAATTAAATTTGAGTCGGTAATTCATGATTATGGAGTCCACTTAATGGATTAAGGAGATACATATTAGTAGTTCTTAAGAAAACCTAATTAGAACCCATATTATGAATTTCATGGTTATATATTTGTTTATGAGAAGGTAAATATTTATCCTTTCCACTATAACTTTTATGAAGTATGAAATTATGAGTCCAAATATGTTGTAGGTTTGGACATGAAAAAATATTTGGATACTACTAAAATGAAATCTACTACATCACACCTTTGTTAATCATATTAAGTACTTAAATTTTTCATTTAATTGATATAGAAAATGGAAAATAACCTGACCTCAATGTTATCATTGTGATTATTTCTAGACACAAGGATTATCTTCACCTGAAAAAATTGCATTGATTGGTATATTTTTATAGGCACTATACTTATATTGGATAATTTTTACAATGTATTGTAATCCTCTATACATGATCATCCTCCCCACTGAGTGAATGATGGAGATATAAAATCCTACCATAGTTTTATAAAAAATTATTATTATGAGCATTTCATCATGTAATCTATTATTTCTTTAGAGTTAATTAATCAAAATAAGGATGTGGATGCTTACACCATGATTTACCATCTCTTATCACTAGAGAAGGTGAATTATAGGCTTATCATAAATGATATTATCATTGTATTCTTCTAGTGTAAAATAGAGGAGGGATTCTTATCTGGTGATCATTCCACCAACGTGATAATTATATTGATCAATTAGAAATATTAAGAATATATTTGGATAATAAATTAAGCGTTAATTTTGTATTATCATATGTACCGCTTAGGTTCTCCTTAATCATTAATAATTAAAGGATGAACATTATGAGAAAGTTAATCATGAATATTTGATTCTATACATTACTAGGAAGATAAGGATTTGTAGAAATAATCTTTTCCACCCGTTATGGTTAATGTAATTAAATAAATTGTAGAAAATATCATGACCATCTATAACAAATCATCCTAGGTTAATCTGACACATCACCCAAGTTTCCCTGACATAAGGCATCATGCACATTCCCAATTACCATGGGTTGGTGAAAAGAACCTTAGTAACAACATAAAAACCAATGGGAACTATTTCATCCTATAAGACCATAAAACACCTCTCATTTATACTAGGATAATGATAAAAAATCTTAGTACATCATAGAAGAAGAGGAACACAACCACAAGACATAACAAAAACAATCTAGAAGTATAATCCCATAAACAAAACAAATTTTGTAAAAAAACCAATGAATCCATGTTTCTATTCATTACCACCATTCCAAATCCCAAAAAATGAGACATTAACAATGATACTTTGTCATGATATATAACACCGTTCTATTTAATTAAATTATATAAAACCAATTCTACATATTCCTAATGGCCTATATAGGGTGTGATGAAAAATTTAAATAGTAAACCACCATGAATATAAAAAATATCATTCACCATGAATCAATTAGTTATAATTTTAATATGGAAAACATTTTATAATGAAATTTCATTTTAATTTTTTCTCTAAAACATCCTTTGTTTTTACATTAAAAACCCATATTCAAAGCCACATGAATATTTAAATAGACATTCTTGATAACATGAGGGAATTAAACAAGATAATTGATATTTTAAAAAATAAAATGTGATAAAAAAACTTAAAACATTACCGTTATTCATAAAACCAAAAATAAATGAGATCTAAACTATTAGAATACATAACTAGGACATGCAAGTAACCGAAGGTGATTTAATGTGAATCCAAACAATATCAAGTCCTATAACAATCTATCAGTATCACAACCATAAACCCTAATGGTGCCACACTCACTAAGGATTTAATATATCTATAACATGATACAACCAAGTTTCTTGTAACACCTTGATAATTTTATATACATTTTTTTCTCTCAAATAATTTTTATTTTTTTGATATATTTCCATACATGAAAACCGAGTCTATATGTACCACAATATAGTAAATTCTTATAATCCAGAAGTAAAATATATGGGTTTTAATAGTAATATATAAATCAATAAAAATATTTATAATAGTTTAAAAATTTTAAAAATATTGATTAATTCATAATGAATATGTACAATGTTACTGTAAATTATTTTTTTCATCAAAATTATGTTTTCTCACAAAATAGATTTTATTTTATTTTTCAACATGGCCATTATAATTAATTTATACAACATTAGTAAATTTTATTTGATTAAATTAATATATTTTTTAAATTATGATGTAAATATTAACTTACAATTATGTTTTAGGGTTTTTCTACAATGATTTATTTTTTAGTGAAATGTGAAATATACAAATTTCTGTAAAAACTATCATTTCTTTCCAAGAAAAATAAAAAATATATTTTCAATATGATCATAAAGTAAAATAATTATCCTTTAATTTTATTTAATAAAATTCATTACATATGAATCATAATTATACTTTATTTTGATATAAGTTCATTTTGGGTATAAAAACATATTTCTCTAAATACTATTTCTATGCATACAACTTGTTTTTTTATTAATAAATTTAATAAATTTATATCAAGAATTGGTTTAATGATTTTTTTTTAAATTCAAGAATATATTTTGATATTAATTTTATTTTTTTTACAAGTAAGGTAATGTGTGTAAGTTATGTTTTATTTTTTGAAATTCATTTTTCTAGATAAAACAATTCCATTGTGGTTTGTGCAATTATAAAAAATTATATTATGACACATATCGATATTTTATCGTGTAAAATAGATGAAATATTTAGAATGAAAATAATTAATATAATTCAATAGATTCAATTTAATTTTTTCATCATGAATAGTAAAAATATTTAAATTTTGTTACCTTTGTTAAAGTCAAAAAAGTTCACTAGTGGGGGGTTAAATCAAGAGCTAATGGTTGGATTTCCACTCATTATTGTCTCATCTTTATTGGTTAAATATATTTAAAACATAGTTTATACTAACATCAAATACCTTCCCATTTCGAACCAAATTTTCATTAAAGTGACCTTATATCATTGATAACTTTTTTTGAATTCCATTTCTGTCCCTACCCTTACATATTAAAGGGAACCTCTTATACTCCCTTATTCACTCCATTTTAGAAGTCTATCTTAAAATACATACCAAAAAACCTTACTAGAATCCTTCCTTATATCCTATATCATCTAGTCTTATCTAAAGTCCAATCCTTCAGGGAAGAATGTGTAAGGTGATGAATATCTATCAAAGATGAGGTATAGATCGTAACCAGTATCATTCAAATTTATTTTCTCTTACACAAATATAAATAGATTTTATCCATTAAAAATTGATTCTTCTAGTATCAGAAGTATTATATGATTTTATTTTTATTATATAAAAACCATTTTCCACATCTTATCCATAATTCGGGAAATAAAAGTTTATCTCGTGTGTATGTGAGGACTATTGCCTACACGCTGCTATAAAATTCATTTTCCATAACACACATTAATGGGTGGTTTTCATAATAATTTTAATGTCTGTATTTGATATTTATTACATTAGTATACTTATATAATTATAATATCTTATCTAATTTGTTACCTTCTAATCTGTTGGTAAATGATAATTTCATTCATGTGTATGTGTGTACTAACACCTCCATGAAGTGATGTGATTTGTTTATCAACATCAATAGTAGTGTGTTTTATAGAAATGGAAACAAAAAGAAAAAAAGTATCAAGGTGAATGAAAATAATGTAATCCAATTTCATCATCCCTAACTAGGCTAGAACATTCTGGGGAAAGGAAACACCATAAATAAAAATATATGAAGTGATCATCATGAGAGCACTATGAAGTAAGAAAATATGAAACTTTGTTACCTTCACGGCATGTGTGATTAACATTTATCTGATTTAAAAAAATTATTTTAGTTTTCTATATATTATACCTAATGGACCATGTGATTTAATAATATATATGATAAGATTTTTGGATGTTATGAGAATCATTTTTCCAACAACTCTAGAAGAAGATTCCTATCAAGGATCAGTTGAATCACATTGAGCATAACACATTCCTCCAACATGAGCAATTATCTATTCCCCTAAGTTTTAGAGAAAGATTAAATAACCAAGACCCCTGATTCATGGACCACACCCCCTCCCCCACATGAGTCTATGAATTCATGATCTGTTTGTATTCTGTTTTAGTCCATTTCTAGGGGTGAATCCATTTAATCCATCTACCTTCCAGGGGTGGACTCTAGACAGGAATAAAATAGGATCTACCCACCATGAACATTACCAAGGAAGGGAATTCTCCCAATTATTCAGAAGGATCCCTAGATCAACCACTGAGCTCTGGGACTTTGTTGGTAGTGCCAACTAATAACTAAAAAAATAATCATGCCCTACCTTTTTTCTAAAAATCTAAATGCACCAACAACACACCGCTAGAAGAAACACTCTCTCCAATATCACTTTCATTTTATTCTACGCACCATGAATCTAGTTGTGTTGAAAATCCTCATAAGTGTTACTCTTGAAAAAATCTGAATAACTCCCCAAGTTTCTCCCACAGAGAAGTTGCCCATTTTCCTTGGAAGAACAGGTGAAAGGATGATTCCTCCTTCAAAATCATAGAACATAAACAATAAAAGGTAAGTTGAATCCATTTACCCTTTATAACTTTGTCCATATATAAATCATGATATCTAATGCACCATACCAGAAAGAAATATTTTTCTAGAATTTAATGAAACTAGAGAATACCACTACATTTTTCTGAGTGATAATTTCATTCCTCATAGAGTGGTATGCCTTGGACGAGAAGGAACCTAATAGTAAGATTGTGAAAAATAGACTATCAAGTTCATTATTGATCATAATGTTCCATAAAAGATTGCTTTTATGAGTATTTATTACTTCTTTGATGAAATTCAAATGTGTTCTTGCTTAAGAGAAATAGATTTATGGAGTCAGACGCCCCAAAAACACTAGTGATGATCCTGCCAAGTTCTTATTCTATAAGTTAATATTAACATAGATGATTATTGAATGTGTGTGAAACTGAAGATACTAGACATCACAACTACAAATTTTAAACATCCCTGAGACTGATCTCTTTATAATGACCAGGTGTAGATAATATTTTCTCACAATAAACTTAGCCCACAAGTATTTTCCATCAAAAACATTCCATTCCTATTTTTATTTCATGATGTTCATAAAATCTTCCACATTTCTAAAATTAATCCCCTGTCATCCATCCCTTTCTCCATCCTCTCCCATGATTCCTAGTGATAATGACCCTAATTTTGAGTGTCCCATATTATATACACCATGATTCTCTCAATAATCTTAAAAACATCCTTGGAGACTTTAATAATGGAAAAAAATGATTAGTAATTATAAAGACCTGTCCTTAAAACATTACATAATCTTGAATTAAATGAATAATTCACATTGAGTATCTTTTCAGGTTTACAGTTTTAGAGAATTAGGTCATAACTAATTCATTAGATCTCAAAAGTTTCAAAGTAAACACTTCTACTCAGTTCGCATTTTTTTATGAAATAAAAATTCTAAAAAAAGAATCATTTTTAGTTCCATGTTTTAGATAGCATGAATTTTCCTTGATCCTATCGTTGACCCTATTCATCATTATGTCCTGTGAAGAAACATTTCCAAATATGGGATGAGCATAAAAAATATTACTAAGGGTTATAATACAAAGAATGAGAACATTAGTTCGACATTACATACGTAACATATGCTCTTTAACATACCTCACTAAAACATAAGATTTATGAATAACACATAGAAAACATAAATCATAAAGTTAGCATGTGGCATCCATATCGTACTTACATTGTAGAAATCACAGCTACCTTGGGAGTTACATTTGGAATACCCATCACTGTGTATTCCCTAAATCTCTTAGGAGAAACATTCAAGTATACCTTCGTCATGTTACCCAATGCATTGGAGAGCTATCTCGGGCTCAACCACCCTAGGTTTATTACAGAACCACCCATATATGTAAACAATACCCACGAACCATAACATAATACTGACACATAAAACAAACATAAAGGAAAGATAAAATTTCCACATTTCAATCACAATACATATCATTTAAATATATTGACATAACCAATCCATTATGAAAACCATTTTCAATACCAAAATACATAAAAGAGTATATGGTATTTATTTTCCTTTTAAAAACATTACTTCTTGTTAAGGAAGCCAAAGATCAAATAATACTCATGGCGGTGGAAAGGTCGTTGTCACTACTTACATTAAAAGAAATGTTCTTGTTTATCGTTTAGTTAAACGCCTCATAGAAAAAGATTCTATTTGAATGAAATGAAATTTAAAAGGTGTTTGTACAGATTATATAATAAAGTTGGGTATAAAACAAAATATGCCTCAATGAATGTAGATTGAGACGAAGTCCCTTACCTCGCGTCCGACTTGACTGGTTCGTTCTTTAATCTCCTAAATAATAAACTAAAGTTAATTTCAATTTGGTTAATAACCCTTTTAAAGTTTATTATTCCTTTTATATCACATATTACCATGTTATAAGCATTATGAAATCATTTAAGTTAATAATGGTCATTTTCTTGATATTTGGTACTTGAGTCAAAAATTAACTTCTTATATTTACAAGTTGTCTATGTGGTCAAAATTTCATTATAACCAGAATTATATTCATGATTTATAAATCATATATATAATATATATCCAGTATATACATGTATTTATAATATTACATAAATTTTAGAGATAAGAAATGAAATTCACCGTTCATGGAGACGGTAAGTCGTTCGTACGTATGAACGCTACTTTCATTTCTATTTATTATTTTAATTGAATTAAAAAATAATGATATTTAAATATATTAAAATTCCAGTATAATATAAAATATAATATCATTAACTCCATCATTTATATATCCCAAACATGTCATTAACAAGTCATATCACTTTGAGGGGGCGGTAGTCCGCACTTCCTAAAATGAGATTATCGTATTTACCCACTATGGAAACCGTAAAGGAATTATATAAATGAAAAATATAAAAGAATAGAATCAATATAAATATAATATATATCACATATAAATAATTTTATTTCTTAATTCACACCATAATAGGTGGTAGGCGATAATTGAACAATCATCGTTTCATGAGGTGTTTGTTCACCATCCACAGAAATAGTATGTTCTTTACCCATTAGACAGAGGTGTGTGTAAGTGTAGTTCAAATAATTCTCCTAAAAACAACATATTATAATTATTATACTGTTTATTTTATAAAATAAAGTAATAAAAATAGTTCAAGGCGTTAGAGAAGGAAAATAAAACAAAATAACTTAGAAGAAGACATTACCTTTAAATCGAGTATCTCCTTTTGGTTTGAACCAAAAGGTTTACTTGAATTGCCTTCTTCCTAGGAAAAGGATTCTAAGAGGATTATAGGGATATATGGAGATTAATTGGGCAGATATTGGACGAGTGAAGGGGCTTGAGAGGTGTTAGTAATGGGTTATAGATGAGTGATTTTTATAAGGGGGAGGAGGGGCTCTCTGGGAAAGCGTGAAAATATAATTTTATTACATAATGATTTTTGGTTTCAAAATTTCAAAAACTTATTAAATTAGAAGATAATATTACTCATGGTCAAAATAAAATCATAAAATAAGAATAGAATTGGGTTTCGATATTATTTTAATCTTTATAATCTTATTTATTAAAATCATTTATTAATGAGGTAAACACTGCATCATTATTGTGTCATAAATAATTTAATTTATTTGATGTCTAAAAATTATAAAAATAAAATAAAATGAGGTAGGAAATATTTTTATATTTAAAATTAATATATATATATTTGAAGATATAACTTTTATAACCCCTTGTAAAAACTGATTTACTGAAATATATTTTTTTATGTAATTTTTTCCTTTACTGTAAGTTAATTAAAATAAAGTGTCATTATCACTCCCAAGTAGCCCCATGGGGTACCAAAATAGACCCAAGGATGTACATGGTCGAATATGTATCCATAAATAGGATTATAACACATGTTAGGGTAATTTTTGTTTATTATAATATTTTTTTACCCTTATTTACTATATTTACCCTTTAATTATGGTAAATACAATTTTTACTAAAGTAAATATTCAAAATGTATTAAAATAAAAGTTACCTATTTAAAAAATTTGCACTAATAATTCCAAATATGGAATCCATTTTTCCAAATTCAAAACACATAAGTGGAAGAAATTAATTTAAAATTAATTTCCGCTGTTAAAATAAAAAGCGTGTTTTTAAGAAATAACTATCAAAAGATTGGCACTTGTTTATATCCAATTTCAATGTGAAATTACTTCCAATGACCAACATTGGATTAAATGGTAAAAATATATTCTAATTACACTTTAAAAATAATTAAAAAGATAATCTAACTATATAAACCAATTAGATTAAAAGGCAGATTTGAATTAAAATATAGAATTTTTACTATTCATTAAAAAATGAACTTTACCAGAAAAATACCAAAATTTCATCCAAATTCTATTTTTATGTCCCAACTCTAAATAAGTATATTTGTTTCTCAAATAGAACATATAAAAGTGATAACTACTAGATTTAAAAAGGGTTCTCCATCAAAGGTGGGAAATCGGCCTTTTAAAGAATATTAGAGTATTTGTGCTTAAAATTGGATTCATTCACATTTTTAGCCTCTAACTTTTATTGGATAAATGTAAAAACATTTCACAAACATGTATAATTATATTGAGGTTAGTTCTGTTTATTCCATCCAATACAATGACTAGGCGTTAACTACCATTTAAAATAATAATAATATTTTATTATTGGGAAACGTAAGATTTTGAAGAAACGTGTTGTTGTGTATTCGTTACGCCATCAAACATAGCAACCCCTTTAAAGTAAAATTAATATTTAATGCACAAAATATTAATTAAAATGAAAATTTATTGTTCATTTATTTACCTGGGATGCTACATCCTTCCCCGCTTTTGGAAATTCTGTAATAATTTTATTCACTTATCAAATAAATCAGGGTATTTATCCCTCATAACATTTGTAGATTCCGAAGTTTCCTCCTCAACCATATGGTTTTTCCAAAACAATATTTACCAGATTAATTACCTTATTCCGCAATTCTTTCTCTCTTCAATCAAGAATCTAGACTGGTTGTACCCCATAATAGAGATTCTCTTCCAATTGAACTACCTATAGACTTAAAAATGAGATGGATCCAGCATATACTTTCTGAAAATTAAAACATGAAAAACATTATGTACCTGGGATAAACATGGAGGTAAATCCAATTTGTATGAAACTGATCCAACTTTCTCTAGGATTTCATAAGGCCTAATGAACCTCATATTCAACTTTCCTTTATTACCAAAATGCGTCAAACATTTCCATGGATAACATTTGAGAAATACATGACCACCTATCTCAAGAGAAAGATCCTTCATCCGGATATCCGTATAACGTTTTTGCCTTCTCTGAGCTGTTCTCACGTGCTTTTGAATCAACTGAACGTTTTCTGTCGTCTGTTTTCCAATTCTAGTCCCATCAACTAACTTTCACCTACTTCAGCCCAAAAATATGGAGTTTGACACCGATTTCCATATAATGTCTCAAATGGAGACATCTTTATACTGGAATGAAAACTTTTATTGTAATAAAATTCAACCAAAGAAATATTTTGGTCTTAAATTATATAGCAATTCAGTGAACAAGCACGTAGAATATCCTCTAAGGTCTGAATTTTTTGTTATGACTACCCATCTGATTAAGGATGAAAAGGTGTACTAAAATTTAATTCAGTACCCAACGACTTTTGAAGGCCTTCCCAAACGTTAGAAGTAAACCGGGGATCATGATCAGATACAATGGAGAGGGGAACTCCATGAATCTTGACTATCTCTTTAACATACAACTGAGAAATTTAATCTAGAGGCAAAGTATCTAAAATATGAAGGAAATGAGCACATTTAGTCAATCGATCAACAAATACCCAGATTTCATTATTATCTCAATATGTCTTCGATAATCCCACTATGAAGTCCTTGGTTATATTTTCTCATTTCCACTATGGCACTGGTAAATACTGAAGCATACCTTTCGGTAATTTCCACTCTACATTAACCTATCTACAAGTCAAACACTTCACAGTAAAATCAACAATATATCTTTTCATACCATCCCACCAGTAATACTCTCGAAGATCTCTATACATCTTGGTACTTCCAGGATGAACTGAAAACATAAAACTATGATCATCACATAATAACTCATTCTTAAACTGTGAATCACAAGGCACACATAATCTCTTTCCAAATCTCAAAACACAATCATTATCAAGGTTAAATCAGGAAACTTACCCTTCTGAACCAACTCTACATTTTTCTGCAACTCACTGTCTTCTTTATATTCTTGCTTAATTCTCTTTGATATAGATGATTTCACTGACACATGAAACAAAACAAAAGAATTTTTTGCACCAGCAACTTCTATTCCAAAGTTCATCAAATCAAAAACTAATGGATCTCGTTCCAAATTTAGCATGGTTAATGAATCATTACTTTTTCGACTAAAAGCATCAGCCACTTTATTTGTTTTTCCTAGAGGGTAAAGGATCATGAAATCATAATCCTGGATTAATTCCAGCCATCTATTTTGTCTCATATTCAATTATTTATGAGTGAATATATACTCCAAAAATTTATGGCCATTATATATTTTGAATTTTACTCTATACAAATGATGCCTCCAAATGTTTAAAGCAAAACAAATAGCAGTTAATTCTAAATCATGTGTAGTGTAATTTAACTCATGAGGTTTCAACTGACGTGAAGCCTAAGAAATTACCTGGTCATTTTTCATAAGGACACAACCAAGTGCTTTCAATGAAGCATCACTGTAAATAACAAACTCACCATTTCTCGAAGGCAGTGCCAAAACTAGAGCATTCACCAATATTATTTTCAACTCCTGAAAAAAATCATCGCATTCTTTAATCCAAATAAACTTAACACCTTTTCAAGTTAACTTATTCATTAGACTATATAAATTTCAAAATTTTCAAGAAACCTCTGGTAATAACCAGCCAAACCATGAAAACTATGGATCTCTGTTATATTTGTGTGTATTTTCCATTCTTCAACAACTTTTGTTTTAGTAGGGTAAACAGTTCAGCCATTTTTAAAAAAAAATGTGACCAAGGAAAGAAATTTGTTGTAACCAAAACTCACACTTGTTGAATTTCCCATACAGTTTATTTTCTTTTAAGGTTTGTAAGATAGAATTTAAATGACTTTCATGCTCCTCTTTACTTGTAGAATAAACCAAAATATCATCAATGAACAAAATCACAAACTTATCCAAAAATTCACAAGAAATTTATATTCATAAGATCCATGAATTCAGTAGCTGCATTGGTTATCCCAAAAGGCATATCTACAAATTCATATTGTCCATATCTAGTAAAAAATGTGGTCTTCCGAATGTGTGCTTCCTTTACTTTAAACTGATGGTACATGGACCTCAAGTCAATCTTCGAAAAATACTGAGCTCCCTGGAGCTGATCAAACAAATCATCAATATGAGGCAAATGATACTTGTTTTTAATAGTGATGTTATTCAGTGCTCTATAATCATTGAAAATTCTCATTGAACTGTCTTTCTTTTTAATAAAAAAGTCAAGTACACCCCATGGCGATGTGCTAGTTCGAATGAAACCATTATATAATAACTCATATAATTGATTCTTTAACCCTAAAGGTTCAATTTGAGTCATTTGATCAGGGGGTTTTGAAATTGGCTTAGCATTAGGAACTAAGTCAATAGTAAATTCAACATTCTAGTCAAGTATAATACCAGGAAACTCATCAGGAATAACATCAAGGTACTCATTTACTACTAGAACATCATTAATCTGAACAGTTCATTTATTTTCAACAATATGTGAAAGGTTTCATTCATTTCCTTCTTTTACTAGTTTCTTAGCTTCCTGATCTGTTATCAAAATTAAGTGTTCCTTTTTGTACCCAAACTAAAAATCTTTCTGAAAAGAAACATATTTAGCTATGAATTGAATCTTAGCATGATTAATATAAAGCCATTCCATACCCAAAATAACTTCAAACTCTACTAGAGACAAAACAATAAGGTTTGCAGGTAGATTCTTTCCTCACACAAGAATATGATGGTTCTTGTAATTTCTTTTTGTCTCAACATTTCCCCCAGTGTTTTTACCATATTTTCAGGATTCATATCTTGATATAGAATTATCAATTAACTAGAAAATTTCTTAGAAATGAACAAATGTTTAGACACCGAATCTAATAACACATTGGCATAATATAAAAAACAAACATTATACCTGATAATACTTCATTCGATGGCCCAACATCTGCTGAAGTAGTTGCAAAGGATTTCACCACCCCTTTCATCTTTTTGTTTGGCTACGTCCCCCAGTTGAGTTCTACGTTAGACACTCATTTGTATAATAACCCATTTCATTGCACTTAAAACATTTTACTGATAGTAAATCATATTTTATATTACCATTACCCAGCTCTTTTTAAGTGTAATTATGAGCCTTATGTCCCATTTTACCACATTGGTAACACAGAAAATAATTCGAAAGACATTCCCCAACATTATTTTTACCACAATTTTCACAAACTGTAAACATTGGTTTCGTACCATCAGACATTTTTTAAGAGTTCTTCCCTTTTTTCTGCCACCTCGGTCTCTTATTATATTGTTTTTCAAAGAATATTTGATCATAGGACAACTCCATTTCTGCCTTCTCCGCACATCAAACAAGTTTTTCATAACATTTGAACTCACGAGAAGCTAAATTCCTTCGATACTTTGGATTTAATTCTGAGTAAAAATATCAGATTTTACTATCAATATGTCGTATGAAATTTAGAGAATACCTATCTAGTTGAGTGAAGTTTTCTTCGTAAGTATACACTAAGTCATCCTCCTGTCTAAAATCCAGGAATTGTTTTTCCATCCTAAGATGAACCCAATTAGGAAAATATTTCTCAAGAAACATACCTTTGAATTCATCCCAATCAAGAGAATTAATCTCCTCATTATCCCTGATATTGTTCACCATCAACCACTATTGATCAGTTTCACCTTCAAAATGGTATGACTATCCTTTTGGTGTTCTGAACACCCCATGGCATCAAAAATCTTCTCCAGTGCTTTAATCCACAATTCTGCTAGAACAGGGTTAGATGATCATCTAAATGATGGGGGATACTACCTCATGAAATTCTCCACTACTGACATGTTCCTCCATGGTATATCTGGATGATTTCATGCATGGATATCACCACCATTTATTGCCTGAGTCAATTGTCTCATCACTACAACAAATTGTTCAATTTCAATTCTGACCATCTTAGGTTGCTGATTTGGAAGGTTGTCTTCCACTTGATGTCATCCCAACATATTTTCCTTGTTTCCTCTAGAGAAAACCATTATGAACACAAAAATATCTTAGGCGAATCAAAATGGTAATCTATAAATGCTATATCATATAAATATTAACATAAAGTAATTTATGAATATTAATTTAACAATACTCTAACTCCTAAAGTTATATAAAACGACCTGTTATACCAACTATAAGGACTTGGCCTTAAAACATTACATAATCTTGAATTAAATTAATAATTTACATTGAGGATCCTTTCAGGTTTAGAGTTTTAGATAATTAGGTCATAACTATTACATTACATATCAAAAGTTACAAAGTAAACACTTCTACTCAGTTCCCATTTTTTAATAAAATAAGAACTATTAAAATAATAGTCTGGTCTAGTTCCATGTTTTAGATAATATGACTTTTCCTTGATCTCATCCTTGACTGTATTCATCTTTAAGTTTAGTGAAAAATATTTCAAAACCTGGGATGAGCATAAAAATCTCAGTAAGGGTTATAAAAAAAGAATCGAAACGTTAGTTCATCGTTACATACATAACATAATCTCTTTAACATACCTCATGAAATCATAATATTTATGAATAACACATAGAAAACATAAATCATAAAGGTATCTTGTGGAATCCATATCATACTTACATTGTATATATCATAGCTACATAGGGAGTAACATTTCGAAAAACCATCATAGTATATTCCATAAATATCTTAAGAGAAACATTCATTTTTACCTCGATCACGTTACCTAATGCATTAGAGAGCTATCTTGGTCTCATCTTCCGTAGTTTTATCACAGAACCACCTGTATACGTAAACACTGCCCAAGAACCATAACATAATCATTTCCCAATAAAAAACATAAAGCAAAGATAAAATTTCCACATTTCAATCACAATATATATTATTTAAATATATCTATATAATAAATCCATTATCAAAACCATTTTAAATACCAAAATACATAAAAGAGTATATGGTATTTATTTTCCTTTTAAAAACATTACAGCTTGTTAATGAATCCAAAGATCAAATAATACTCACAGTGGTGGAAAGGTCATTGTCACCGCTTATGTTAAAAGAAACATTCTTGTTTGTAGTTTAGTAAAATTCCCTGTAGAAAAAGATTCCCTCTGAATGAAATGAAATTTCAATGGTGTTTTTACATTTTATAAAAGAAAGACGTGTATAAAACAAAATATTCCTCAATTAAAGGAGATTGAGAATAAGTCCCTTACCATGTGTCCGAGATGACTCGTTCATTCTTTAATCTCCTGAATAAAAAACTAAAGTTTATTTCTACTTTCTTAAGAACATTTTTCAAGTTTATTATTCGTTTAATATCACATATTACCATGTTATAAACATTATGAAATCATTTAAGTTAAAAATGGTCATTTTGTCGATATTTGGTACTTGAGTCAAAAATGAACTTCTTATATTTACAAGTTGTCTATGTGGTCAAAATTTCATTATATCTAGAATTATATTCATGATTTAGATATCATATATATCATATATATGAATTATATACATTTATTTATAATATTACATAACATTTAGAGATAAGAAATGAAATGCACCGTTCATGGAGACGATAAGCCATACGTATGCATGAACGCTACTTTCATTTATATTTATTTTTTTAGTGGAAGTAAAACATAATGATACATAGATATATTATAATTAAAGTATAATTTAATATATAATATCATTAAATCCATCTTTTATACATCTCACATATGGAATTAACAAGTTATATCACTTTGAGGGGGTGGTAGTCTACACTTCCTAAAATGAGATTACCGTATTTGCACACTATGGAAACCACAAAGGTATTCTATAAATGAAAAATAAAGAAGAATAGAAAAAATATAAATATAATATATATCACATATAAATACAGTTCTATCTTAATATCCACCACAAGATGTGATAGGAGATAATTTAACAATCATCGTTTCGTGAGGCGTTTGTTCGTTGTCCACAGAAACAGTATGTTCTTTACCCATTAGACAAAGGTGTGTGTAATTATAGTTTAAATAATTATCATAACAACAACCTAGTATACTTAGTATATTGGTTTTTTTATAAAAGAAAGAAATAAAAAGAGTTTAGGGGTTTGGAGAAGGAAAATAAAATAAAAGAACTTTGGAGAAAACATTACCTTTAAATTAGGTATCTCCTTTTGGTTTGAACCAAAAGGATTACTTGAATTACCTTCTGCATAGAGGAAGGCTTATAGAAGGAATATAGGGATGTAGGGAGATTAATTGGGAAAATTTTGAACTAGAGAAAGGGCTTGAGAGGTGTGAGTAATGGGTTAGTGATTAGAGATTTTTATAAGGGGGAGGAGGGTCTCTTTAGGAAAGTGTGAAAATATTATTTTATTATTTAATGATTATAGGTTTCTAAATATCCAAAACTTCTTAAAGTTCAATAAAATATGATTAATGGTCGAAATAAAATCATCCAATATGAATTGAATTGGTTTTGGATATTATTTTAATATTTATAAACTTATTTATTTAAATCATTTATTAATGTGGTAAGCACTGCATTATTATTGTATCATAAATAATTTAATTTATTTGATGTCTAAAAATTATAAAAAAAATACCATGATGTAGGAAATAGTTTTAGCTTTAAAATTCACATTTATAGTTGAATAGATAATTTATATAACTCCATGTAAAAATTGATTTACTAAAATATATTTGTTTATGTCATTTTTTCCTTTACTGTAAATTAATTAAAATAAAGTGTCATTATCACTCCCAAGTGACCCCATGGGGTCCCAAAATCGACCCAAGGATGGACATGGTCGGATGTGTATCAACCAATATGATTAGGAAAAATGTTACAATAATTTTATATTTTTATAATAATATTTATTTACCCTTATTTACCATATTTACCCTCTAACTATGGTAAATAAAATTTTTACTCAAGTAAATTTTCATAATGTCTAAAAATAAAGGTTAACTTTTTACACAATTTTGACCACCTAATTCCAAATATGGAATCCATTTTTGAAAATTAAAAACACATAAGTGGAAGAAATTAATTTAAAATTAATTCTTGTTGTTAAAACAAAAAGCGTGTTTTTAGGAAATAACTATCAAAAGATTGAACCTTGTTTATGTCCGATTACAATGTGAAATTACTTCCAATGACCAAAATTGGTTTAAATGGTAAAAATATATTCTAATTAAACGTGAAAACCAATTAAAATATAATCTAACAATATAAACAAATTAGATTAAAAGGCAGTTTTGAATTAAAATATATTTTTTTCACTATTCTTTAAAAAATGAACTTTATCAGAAAAATACAATAATTTTATCCAAATTATATTTTGATGTCCCAATTCTAAAGAATAATATTTTTTTGTCAAATAAAACATATAAAAGTGAAAAAAAAACTAGATTTAAAAATGGCTCTCCATCAAAAGATGGTTAATAGACCTTTTATAGAATATTAGAGTATTTGTTCTCAAAATTGGAATCATTCACATTTTAATCCTCTAACATTAATTGGATTAATGTAAAAACATTTAACAAACATGTATAATCATATTTTAGTTAGTTTTGCTTACTCCCGCCAATAAAACAGCTTTGTATTAACTACCATTTAAAATAATAGTATTATTTAATTATTGTGCAACGTAAGATTTCAAAGAAACTCATTGTTGTATATCAGGTACTCCATCAAAAATAGAAACCCCTTTAAAGTAAAATTAATATTTAATTCACAAAATATTGATTAAAATGAAATTATATTATTTATTCATTTACTTAGGATGTTACGTCTTTCCCCCCTTTTGGAAATTTTATCCTCGCTATTTTATTCAATTATCAAATAAATTGGGGTATTTATCCTTCATAATAATTTTAGATTCCCACATTGCCACTTCAACAATATTGTTTTTCCAAAAAAACTTTTACCCAATTAATTACCTTATTCCACAAAACATGCTCTCTTCGGTCCGGAATCGGGACTTGTTGTTTCCCATAAGAGAGATTCTCTTACAACTGAACTACCTATAGACTTAAAACATGAGATGGACCCGGAATATACTTTCTCAACATTGAAACATGAAAAAAATTGTGTACCTGAGATAAAATTGGAGGTAAAGCCACTCTGTATGCAACTGATCCAAATTTATCTAGGATTTCATAAGCTCTAATGAACCTCAGACTCAACTTTTCTTTCTTACCAAAACGTATCACATTTTTCCATAGAGAAACTTTGAGAAAGACATGATCATCTACCTCAAAAGAATGATCCTTACTCCGGTTATCCGCATAACTTTTCATCCTACTCTGAGCTGTTCTCATGTGCTTCGTAATCAACTAAACTTTTTCTATCATCTCTTCTACCAATTATGGTCCCATCATCTTCCTTTAACCTACTTTATCCCAAAAAGTTGGAGTTCGACACCGATTTCCATATAATGCCTCAAATGGAGCCATCGATATACTGGAATGAAAATTGTTTTTATAAGAATATTCAACCAAAGAAATATATTGGTCCCAACTTCCCATGTAATCTAGTGAAAAAGCAAGTAGCATATCCTCCAAGTTTTGAATTATTCATTCTAACTACCCATATGATTGACGATAAAAAGCTGTACTAAAATTTAATTCAGTACCCAATGACTTCTGAAGGACTTTACAAAAGTTAGAATTAAACCTTAAATCACGATCAGAACAATGGATATGGGAACTTCATGCCACCTGACTATATCTTTAACATACAATAGAGAAAGTTGATCTACAAACAAATAATCTCGAATAGGAAGGAAATGAGAAGATTTAGTCAATCGATCAATAATAACCCAGATTGCATTATTACCTTAAGTTGTCTTCGGTAATCCCACAACGAAGCCCATGGATATATTTTATCATTTTCACTCTGGAACCGGTAAAAACTACAACATCCCTTTCAGTAACTGCCACTCCGCTTTAACTTTTTGACATGTCAAACACTTCACAATCAAATCAGCAATATCTGTTTTCATTCCATCCCACCAGTAATACTCTCGTAGAACATTGTACATCTTGGTGCTGCCAGGATGAACTGAAAATGGGGAACTATGATCTTCACATAACAACTCATTCTTCAACTATGAATCAAAAGGCACAAATAATCTCTTTCTAGATCTCAAAAAACAATCATTATCAGCGTTAAAATTAGGCAACATACCCTTCTGAACCAACTCTACCTTTTTCTACAACTCATTGTCTTCCTTCTGTACTTGCTTAATTCTCTCTGATATAGATGATTTCACTGACACCTAAAACAAAACATAATAATTTCCTGCACCAACAACATCTATGTCGAAGTTCATCAAATCAAAATCCAAAGGATCTCATTCCAAACATATCATTGTTAATGAAGAATTACTTTTTCGACACAAAGCATCAACCACTTTATTTACTTTTCCCAGATGGAAAAGGATCATGCAATCATAATCCTTGATTAATTCTACCCATATCCTCTATCTCATGTTCAATTCTTTCAGAGTGAATTATACTTCAAACTTTTGTAGTCAACATATATTTCACATTTTACTCCATAAAAATGATGCCCCTAAATTTTTAAAGCAAAACAACAATAGTAGATAATTCCAAATCATGTGTAGGGTAATTTAACTCATGAGGGTTTCAACTAATGTGAATCATAAGAAACTACATAATAATTTTTCATAATGACACAAACAAGTCGTTTCAAAGAAGAATCAATGTAAATAACAAACTCACCATTTCTAGAAGGCAGTGCCAAAAATGGAGCATTCACCAATATTCATTTCAATTCCTGAAAACAATCATCACATTCTTTTTTCCATATAAACTTAACACCTTTTTGAGTTAACTTAGTCATTGGACTAGATGACTGTGCAAAATTTTCAACAAACCTCCGGTAATAACCTACCAAACTAAGAAAACAACGGATATCTGTTATATTTGTGGGTCTTGGCCATTCTTCAAGAACTTTTGTTTTATCTAGATAAATAGGTATGCCATTTTTGAAATAATGTGACCAAGGAAACATATATGTTGTAACCAAAACTCACACTTTCGGAATTTCCCATATAGATTCTTTTCTTTTAAGGTATGCAAGACATCCCTTAAATGACTTTCGTGCTCCTATTTACTTTTAGAATAAACCAAAATATCATCAATGAACACAACCCCAAACATTTCCAAAAATTCACGTAAAATTATATTCAAAATATCCCTGAATACAATAGGTGCATTGGTTAACCTAAAAGTTATAACTAAAAATTCATAATAGCCATATCTAGTATGAAACATGGTCTTCAGAATGCCTACTTCCTTTACTTTCAACTGATGGTACCTCATCCACAAGTCAATCTTCGAAAAATACTGAGCTCCCTAGAGATGATCAATCAAATCATCGATATGAGGCAAATGATACTTTTTCTTAATAGTGATGTTATTCAATGCTCTATAATCAACGCAACGTCTCATTGAACCATCATTATTTTTAACAAACATGTTAAGAGAACCCCACAGTGATGTGTTAGGTTGAATGAAACCTTTATCTAATAACTCCTATAATTGATTCTTTAACTCTAAAAGTTCAATTTGAGACATTCGATAAGGGGGGTTTCGAAATCGGATTAGCATCCGAAACTAACTCAATGGTAAATTCAACTTCCTGGTCATGTATAATACCAGACAAATCATCAAGAAAAAGAACAATGTACTCATATACAACTGGAACATCATTAATCTGAACAGTTCCATTATTTTCAACAATATGTGCAAGGTAACATTCATTTCCATCTTTTACTAGTTTCTCAGCTTCCTGATATGTTATCAAAAGTAAGGGTTCATTTTTGTACACAAACTGAAAATCTTTCTAGAAATAAACCTCTTCATATTTGTAGTCAATCTTAGTATGATTAACAGAAATCCAATACATACCCAAAATAACATCAAACTCTACTAGAGGAAAAACAATAAGGTTGGCATTTATATTCTTTCCTCACATAAGGATATGAAGGTTATTATAATTTATTTTTGTCACAACATTTACCCCTGGTGTTTTTACCAAAAGTTTAGGATTCATATCTTGATATGGAATACACAATTTACTTGAAAACTTCTCAGAAATTAATGAATGTGTAGACCCTGAATCAAACAACACATTGGCATAATATGAACAAACAAACATTGTACCTGATACTACTTCATTCGATGGACCAACATATGTTGAAGTTGTTTCAAAGGATTTCACCACCTCTATCTACTTGTTTTATGGTGGCTTTCCCTCAGTTGAGTTCTTATTTGGACACTCATTTGCATAATTACCCATTTCATTGAACTTAAAACATTTTAATGACTGTAAATCAGAACCACCCATATACGTAAACAATTCCCAAGAACCATAACATAATCATAACACATAAAACAAACATAAAGGAAAGATAAAATTCCCACATTTCAATCACGATATATATCATTTAAATATATTGACATAAAAAATCCATTATCAAAACGATTATCAATACAAAAATACCTAAAAGAGTATATGGTATTTATTTTCCTTATAAAAACATTATGGCTTGTTAAGGAAGCCAAAGATCAAATAATACTCACGGCGGTGGAAAGGTCGTAGTCACCGCTTACGTTAAAAGAAATGCTCTTGTTTTTCGTTTAGTAAAATGCCTCATAGAAAAAGATTCTAATTGAATGAAATGAAATATCAAAGGTGTTTAAAACAGTGTATAAAAGAAAGTAGTGTATAAAACAAAATATGCCTCAATGAAAGGAGATTGAGACGAAGTCTATTACCTCATGCCCGACTTGACTGGTTCGTTCTTTAATCTCCTAAATAATAAACTAAAGTTAATTTATACTTTCTTTAGAACATTTTTCAAGTTTATTATTCCTTTTATATCACATATTACCATGTTATAAACATTATTAAATCATTTAAGTTAATAACGGTCATTTTGTTGATATTTGGTACTTGAGTCAAAAATGAACTTCTTATATTTACAAGTTATCTATGTGGTCAAAAGTTCATTATATCCAGAATTATATTCATAATTTAGATATCACATATATCATATGTAACCAATATATACATGTATTTATAATAGTATATAACTTTTAGAGATAATAAATGAAATGCACCATTCATGGAGACGGTAAGTCGTTCGTACGCATTAACGCTACTTTCATTTCTATTTATTATTTTAATTTAATTAAAACATAATGATATATAAATATATTATAATTCCAGTATAATATCATATATAATATCATTAACTCCATCATTTATATGTCCCACACATGGCATTAATAAGTCATATCACTTTGAGGGGGTGGTAGTCCACACTTCCTAAAATGAGATTATCATATTTACCCACTATGGAAACCATAAATGAATTATATAAATAAAAAATACAGAAGCATAGAAACAATATAAATATAATATGTATCACATATAAATAAATTTCCTTCTTAATGGCCACCATAATAAGTGGTAGGAGATAATTGAACAATCATCCTTTCGTGAGGCGTATGTTCGCCATCGAGAGAAACAATATGTTCTTTACCCATTAGACGGAGGTGTGTGTAAGTGTATTTCAAATACTTCTCATTAAAACAACCAAGTATATTGATTATACTGGTTTTTTTATAAAGTAAAGTAATATAAATATTTTATGTGGTTGGAGAAGGAAAATGAAACAAAAGAACTTAGGAGAAGACATTACCTTTAAATCAAGTATCTCTTTTTGGATTGAACCAAAAGGTTTACTTGAATTTCCTTCTACCTAGGTAAAGGATTCTTGGAGGAAGATAGTTTTATAAAAAGATTAATTGGGCAGATTTTGGTTGATCCAAGGGGTTTGAGAGGTGTTATTAATGCGTTATAGATGAGTGATTTTTATAAGGGGAGGAGGGGCTCTTTAAGAAAGTCTAAAAATATTATTTTATTACATAATGATTTTCAGTTTCAAAATGTCAAAAACTTATTAAAGTTGAAGATAAGATGACTCATGGTCGAAATAAAATCATACAATAAGAAATTATTGGGTTTGGATATTATTTTAATCTTTATAAACTTATTTATTGAAATCATTTATTAATGAGGTAAACACTGCATCATTATTGTGACATAAATAATTTAATGTATTTGATGTATAATAATTATAAAACAAATACCATGACGTAGGAAATATGTTTATCTATCAAATTCATATTTATATTTCAAGAGATAACTTATATAACCCTATGTAAAAATTTATTTACTGAAATATATTTGTTTGTGTCATTTTTTCCTTTACTCTAAGTTAATTAAAATAAATTGTCATTATCACTCCCATGTAGCCCCATGGGGTCCCAAAATTTACCCAAGGAATTAAATGGTTAAATATGTATCAATAAATAGGATTAGGACACATTTTAGGGTAATTTTATTTTATTATAATAATATTTTTTACCCTTATTTACTCGATTTACCCATTAACTATGGTAAATAAAATTTTTACTAAAGTAAATATTCAAAATGTCTTCAAATAAAAGATACCTATTTAAAAAAATTGGACCTCATAATTCCAAATATGGTATAAATTTTTCCAAATTCAAAACACATAAGTGGAAGAAATTAATTTAAAATAAATTTCTGATGATAAAATAAAAAGCGTGTTTTTAAGAAATAACTATCAAAAGATTGACACTTTTTATATCTAATTTCAATGTGAAATTACTGCCAATGACCAACATTGGATAGAATGGTAAAAATATATTCTAATTACTCTTTAAAAAAAATTAAAAAGATAACCTAACTATATTAACAAATTATATTAAAAGGCAGTTCTGAATTAAAATACAATATTTTTTACTATTCATTCAAAATGAACTTTATCAGAAAAATACCAAAATTTCATCCAAATTATATTTTGAAGTCCCAATTCTAAAGAATAATATTTTTTTGTCAAATAGAACATATAAAAGTGACAAAAACTATATTTAAGAAGGGTTCTCCATCAAAAGGCATTAAATCAACATTTTAAATAATATTAGAGTATTTGTGCTTAAAATTGGATTCATTCACATTTTAAGCCTCTAAATTTTATTGGATAAATGTAAAAACATTTAAAAAACATGTATAATTATATTTTAGTTAGTTATATTTATTCTTTCTAATACAACGGCTTGGCGTTAACTACCATTTAAAATAATAATAATATTTTATTATTGTGCAACATAAGATTTCAAAGAAACGCGCTGTTGCGTATCTGGTATACCATCGAACATAGAAACCACTTTAAAGGAAAATTAATATTTAATTCAAAAAATAATAATTAAACTTAAAATGTATTATTTTTTTATTTACCTGGGATGTTACATCCTTCCCCCTTTTGTAAATTGCGTACTCTCAATTTTATTCACTTATCAAATAAATAGGGGTATTTATCCCTCTTAACATTTTCAGACACCCATGTTTCCTCTTCAACAATATAGTTTTTCCAAAAAACCCATTACCTGATTAATTACCTTATTCTACAATCCTTTCTCTCTTCATTTAAGATTCTAGATTGGTTGTTCCCCATAAGAGAGATTCTCTTCCAACCAAACTACCTCTAGACTTAAAAAATGAGATGGATCCAGCATATACTTTATCAACATTGAAACATGCAAAACATTATGCATCTGGGATAAACATGGAGGTAAAGCCACTTTGTATACAACTGATCCAACTATAACTAGGATTTTATAAGGCCTAATGAACCACATATTCAACTTTCCTTTCTTACCAAAACACATCACACTTCTCCACGGAGAAACTTTGAGAGACATGATCACCTACCTCAAAAGAAAGATCCCTCCTCTAGTTATTCACATAACTTTTCTGCCTGCTCTGAGCTGTTCTCATGTGATTCTGAATCAACTGAACTTTTTCTGCCATCTCTTTACCAATTCTTGTCCCATCAACTACCTTTCACCTACATCAGCCCAAAAAGATGGAGTTTGACACCACTTTCCAAATAATGCCTCAAATGGATCCATTTGTATACTGGAATAAAAACTTTTATTATAAGAAAATTCAACCAAATAAAGATTTTGGTCCCAACTTCCCTAGTAATTCAGTGAACAAGAATGTAGAATATCCTCCAAGGTCTGAATTGTTCATTCTGACTTCCCATCTGATTAAGGATGAAATGTTGTACTAAAATCTAATTCAGTACCCAACGACTTCTGAAGGCCTTACAAAAAGTTGGAAGTAAACATGGGATCATGATCAGATACAATGGAGAGGGGAACTCCATGAAACCTGAATATCTCGTTAACATAAAACCAAGATAGTTAATCTAGAGACAAATTATCTTGAATAGGAAGGAAATGAGCATATTTAGTCAATCAATCTAAAATAACCCAGATTGCATTATTACCTCAATATGTCTTCGATAATTCCACTATGAAGTCCATGGATATATTTTCTTATTTCCACTCTGGCACTCGTAAAAACTGAAGCATAACATTCGGTAATTGCCACTCTACATTAACATGTTGACAAGTCAAACACTTCACAGCAAAATCAATAATATATCTTTTCATTCCATCCCACCAATAATACTCATGGAGATCTCTGTACATGTTGGTACTTCTAGGATGAACTAAAAATATGTAACTATGATCTTCACATAATAAATCATTTTTCAACTGTGAATCACAAGGAACACATAATCTCTTTCCAATCTCAAAAAACAATCATTATCAATGTTAAAATCAGGAAACATACCCTTCTGAATCAACTCTAACATTTTCTGCAACTCACTGTCTTCCTTCAGTGGTTGCTTACTTCTCTCTGATATAGTTGATTTCACTGACACCTGAAAGAAAAATGAAGAATTTTTTTCACCAGCAACTTCTATGCCAAAGTTCATCATATCAAAAATGAAAGGATCTCATTCCAAACGTAGTATGGTTAATGAAGCATTACTTTTTTGACTTAAATCATCATCTACTTTATTTGTTTTTCCTAAATGTTAAAGGATCATGCAATCATAATCCTTGATTAATTCCATCCATCTCCTTTGTCTCATGTTCAATTCTTTCTGAGTGAGTATATACTTCAAATTTTTTTGGTCATTATATATTTTTTATTTTACTCCAAACAAATGATGCCTCCAAATTTTTAAATAAAACACAATTACAGCTATTTACAAATCGTGTGTAGGGTAATTTAACTCATGAGGTTTCAACTGACATCAACCCTAAGCAATTACCTGATCAGTTTGCACAAGGAAACAACCAATTCCTTTCAATGAAGCATCACTGTAAATAACAAACTCACTATTTCTCAAAGGCAGTCCCAAAACTGGAGCATTCACCAATCATCTTTTCAATTCCAGGAAACAATCATCACATTCTTTTATCCAGATAAGCTTAACACTTTTCCGAGTTAACTTTGTCATTAGACTACATAACTTGCAAAATTTTCAAGAAACCTCCTGTAATAAACTACCAAACCAAGAAAACTATGGATCTCAGTTGTATTTGTGGGTCTTGAATATTCTTCAACAACTTTTGTTTTAGCAGGAAAAACAGTTATTCCATTTCTCTAAAAATGTGACTAGGGAAAGAAATTTGTTGTAACAAAAACTCACACTTGCTGAATTTCCCATACAGTTTATTTTCTTTTAAGGTTTGTAATACAACCCTTAAATGACATTAATTCTCTTATTTACTTATAGAATAAACCAAAATATCATCAATGAACACAATAAAAAACATATCCAAAAATTCACAGAAAATTCTATTCATAAGATCCATGAATTCAACAGGCACATTGGTTATCCCAAAAGGCATAACTACAAATTCATAATGGCCATATCTAGTACAAAATATGGTCTTATGAATGTCTTCTTCCTTTACTTTCAACTGATGGTACTCGGACCACAAGTCAATCTTTGAAAAATACTAAGCTCCCTGGATCTGATCAAACAAATCATCAATATGAGGCAAAGGTTACTTGTTCTTAACAGTGATGTTATTCAATGCTCTATAATTAATGAAACTTCTCATTGAACCATCATCCTTTTTAATAATAAAGTCAAGATCACCCCATGGTGATATGCTAATTCGAATGAAACCTTTATCCAATAACTCCTATAATTTATTCTTTAACTCTAAAGGTTAAATTTGAGTCATTTGATAAGGGGGTTTTGAAATTGACTTAACATCAGGAACTAAGTCAACAGAAAATTCAACTTCCTGATCATGTATAATTCTAGGAAACTCATCAGGAATAAAATCAAGGTACTCATTTACCACTAGCACATCATTAAAGTGAACAGTTCCTTTATTTTCAATAATATGTGCATGGTGACATTCATTTCTTTCTTTTACTAGTTTCTCATCTTCCTGATATGTTATCAAAAGTAAGGGTTCATTTTTGTACACAAAATTAAAATCTTTCTGAAAAGAAACTTCTTTATCTCTAAATTAAGTCTTAGCATGATTAATAGAAAGTCAATCATTACCCAAAATAACATCAAACTCTACTAGAGGAAAAACAATAAGGTTTGTAGGTAGATTCTTTCCTCATAGAAGAATATGATGGTTCTTATAATTTATTTTTGTCTCAAAATTTCCCCCCAGTGTTTATACCATAAGTTCAGGATTCATATCTTGATATGGGATTCCAAATTTACTATAATATTTATCATAAATGAACAAATGTGTAGACCCTGAATCTAATAACATAATGGCATAATATGAACAAAAAAACAGTGTACCTGATACTACTTCATTCGATGGCACAACATCTGCTGAAGTAGTTGAAAAGGATTTCCCACCCCTTTTAGTTTGTAATCTAGCTTCTTTCCCCCAGTTGAGTTCTTCATTAGACACTCATTTTCGTAATGACCCATTTCACTACACTTAAAACATTTTACTGACGGTAAATCAGATTTTATCTTACCATTACCCAGCTCTTGTTTAGTGTAATTGTGTGCCTAATGTCCCATTTTACCACATCAGTAAAACTTAAATGAATTCAAAAGACATTCCCCATCATTATTTTTACCACAATTTTCACAAACTGTAAACATTAGTTTCGTTCCATTAGGCATTTTTGAAGAGTTATTCTCTTTTGTCTACCACATTGTCCAGTTATTCTGTTGTTTGTCAAAGAAGACTTGATCATCGACCAACTCCATTTCCACCTTCTCCACACATCAAACATGTTTTTAATAACTTTTGAACTCATGATAAGCTAAATCCATATGATACTTTGGCTTTAATCCTGAGTAAAAATAGTTGATTTTACTATCAAGATCTCATATGAAATTTGGAGCATACCATGCCAGTGGAGTGACTTTTGCTTCATAAGCAGCCACTGAGTCATCCTCCAATCTCAAATCCAAGAATTTTTTTCCATAATAAGATGAACCACATTAGGAAAATATTTCCCAAGATACATACCATTGAATTCAGCCCAATCAAGGGAATTAATCTCCTCATTATCCCTGATATTTTTCACCATCAACAACTATTGATCAGCTTCACCTTTAAAATGGTAAACAACAAGACTAAAATTTTGATGTTCTGAACACCCCATGACATCCAAAATCTTCTCCAGTGCTTTAATCCACCCTACTAATAGAACAAGGTGAGATGATCCTCTAAATTATGAGGGATACTACTTCATGAAATGCTCCACTATTGACATGTTTCTCTGTGGTAGATCTAGATGATTTCATGCATGGATACCACCACCATTTATATCCTGAGTCAACTATGTCATCACTGTAAAAAATTGTTCAATTTAGATTATGACCATCTCAGGTTGCTGATTGGAAAGTTTTTCTTCCTCCTGATGTCATCCCAACATAGATACCCTATTGTTTCTACGGAAAACCATTCTGAACACCGAAATATCTTAGGTGAAGAAATATGGTAATCTATAAATGATATGTCATTTTAATATTAACATAACGTAATTTATTAATATTAATTTTCCAATACTCTAACACCTAAATTTATCTAAACTGACCGATGATACCAAATATAAGGACCCAGCCTTAAAATATTACATAATATTGAATTAAATGAATAAATCACATTGAGGATCTTTTTAAGTTTATATTTTTATAGAATTAGGTCATAACTAGTAAATTACATATCAAAAGTTACAATGTAAACACTTCTACTCAGTTCCCATTTTTTCACAAAATTAAAAATCTTAAAAAAAGAGTCAGGTCTAGTTCCATGTTTTAGACAGCATGACTTTTCATACTTACATTGTAGCTATCATAGCTACATTGGGAGTAACATTGGGAATACCCATCGCAATATATTCCCTAAATCTATTAGGAGAAACATTCATGTTTACCTCCATCACATTACCTAATGCATTGGAGAGCTATCTTGGGCTCATCTTCCATAGGATTATCATAGAACCACCTGTATACGTAAACAATGCCCAAGAACCATAACATAATCATAACCCAATTATCAAACATAAAGGAAAGATAACATTTCCACATTTCAATCACAATATATATCATTTCAAAATATTGACATAACAAATACATTATCAAAACAATATTCAATTCCAAAATACATGAAATATTATATGGTATTTATTTTCCTTTTAAAAACATTACAGCTTGTTAATGAAGCCAACGATCAAATAATACTTGCGGCGGTAGAAAGGTCATTGTCACCGCTGACGTTAAAAGAAACATTATTTTTTGTCGTTTACTAAAATGCCCTGTAGAAAAAGATTCCCTTTGAATGAAATGAAATTTCAAAGTTGTTTTTAGAGCGAATAAAAGAAAGTTGTGTATAAAACAAAATATGCCTCAGTGAAAGGAGATTGAGATGAAGTCCCTTACCTCGTGTCTGACTTGACTCGTTCGTTATTTAATCTCCTTAATAATAAATTAAAGTTGATTTCTACTTTCTTTAGAACCTTTTTCAAAATTATTATTTGTTTTATATCACATATTACCATGTTATAAATATTATGAATTCATTTAAGTAAATAATGGTCGTTTTGTCGATATTTGGTACTTGAGTGAAAAATTAACTTCTTATATTTAAAAGATGTCTATGTGGTCAAAAGTTCATTATATCTAGAATGATATTCATGATTTAGATATCATATATATCATATATATATATATATTATACATTTATTTATAATAGTACATAACATTTAGAGATAAGAAATGAAATGCACTGTTGATGGAGACGGTAAGCCGTACGTACGCATTAATGCTACTTTCATTTCAATTTATAATTTTAGTGGAATTAAGAAATAATGATACATAGGTATATTATAATTCCAGTATAATATAATATATAATATCATTAACTCCATCCTTCATATGTCATACATATTGCATTTACGAATCATATCACATTGAGGGGGCGGTAGTCTGCACTTCCAAAAATGAGATTATTGTATTTAACCACTATGGAAACCATAAAGTTATTCTATAAATGAAAAATACAGAAGCATAGAAACAATATAAATATAATAAATATCACATATAAATATAGTTCCGTCATAATGGCCACCATAAGTTTTTGTAGGAGATAATTGAACAATCATCGTTTCGTGAGGCGTTTGTTTGTCGTCCACAGAAACAGAATGTTCTTTACCCATTATACGAAGGTGTGTGTAAGTATAGTTCAAATAATTCTCATAAAAAAACCTACTATATTGAGGATACTGTTTTTGTTATAGAATAAAGGAATAAAAAGATTTTAGGGGTTTTGAGAAGGAAAATAAAATAACAGAACTTAGGAGAAGACATTACCTTTAAATCAAGTATCTCGATTTGGTTTGAACCAAAAGGATTACTTGGATTTCCTTATGCATAGAGGAAGGCTTATAGGAGGAATAGAGGGATGTATAGAGATTAATTGTGAAGATTTTGAATGATCCAAAGGGTTTTAGAGGTGTGAGTAATGGGTTAGTGATTAGGGATTTTTATAAGGGTATGAGGGGCTCTTTAGGAAAGTGTAAAAATATTATTTTATTATTTAATGATTTTAGCTTTCTAAATATCCAAAACTTATTAAAGTTAGAGATACGATGACTCATGGTAGAAATAAAATCATCCAATAAAAATTTGATAGGTTTTGGATATGATTTTAATATTTATAATATTATTAATTTAAATCATTTATTAATGAGAGAAATAATGTATTATTATTGTATCATAAATAATATAATTTATTTGATGTCTAAAAATTGTAAAAAAATACCATGATGTAGGTAATATATTTAGATTTAAAATTCATATTTATAGTTGAAGAGATAACTTATATAAATCTATGTAAAAATTGATTTACAAAAATATATTTTTTTATGTCATTTTTCCATTTACTGTAAGTTAATTAAAATAAAGTGCCATTATCACTTCCAAGTGACCTCATGGGGTCCCAAAATCGACCCATGGATGACCATGGTCGGATGTGTATCAACCAATATGATTTAGACAAATGTTACGGTAATTTTATATTGTAATAATAACATATTTGTAGCCTTATTTACCATATTTACCCTCTAACTATGGTAATTAAACTTTTTACTCAAGTAAATGTTCATAATGTCTAAAAATAGAGGTTACATTTTTACATTATTTTGACCTCCTGATTCCAAATATGGAATATATTTTTTAAAATTCAAAACACATAAGTGGCAGAAATTAATTTAAAATTAATTCCTATTGTTAAAACCAAAAACGTGTTTTTAAGAAATAACTATCAAACGATTGACACTTGTTTATGTCCGATTACAATGTGGAATTACATCAAATGAAAAAAATTGGATTAAATGGTAAAAATAAATTCTAATTAAACTTGAAAACCAATTAAAAGATAATCTAACCATATAAAAAATTAGATTAAACGACATTTTTGAATTAAAATACAGTTTTTTCACTAATTTTTAATAAATGAGCTTTATCTGAAAAATACAAAAAATTCATCCAAATTATATTTAGATGTCCCGATTATAAAGAATAATATTGTTTTGTCAAATAAAACATTTAAAAGTGACAAAAAATATATTTAAAAAGGGTTTTCCATCAAAAGGTGGTAAATCGACCTTTTGAAAAATATTAGAGTATTTGTGCTCAAAATTGGATTAATTCAAATTTTAAGCCTCTAACCTTTATTGGATAAATGTAAAAACATTTAACAAACATGTACAATCATATCTTAGTTAGTTTTTTATTCCGGACAGTACAACGGCTAGGCGATAACTACCATTTAAAATAATTGTAATGTTTTATTATTGTACAGCATCATATTTCAAAGAAACCCATTGTTTCGTATCAGGTACGCCCTCGAAAATAGAAACCCCTTTAAAGTAAAATTTATATTTAATTCACAAAATATTAATTAAAATGAAAGTTTATTATTTATTTATTTACATAGGATTAACATCCTTCCCCCCTTTTGGAAATTTCATTCTCGCAATTTTATTCACTTTTCAAATAAATGGGGGTACATATACCTCAAAACAAGTTTTGATTCCCACATTTCCTCTTCAACCATATAATTTTTCCAAAAAAAATTACATGATTAATTATCATATTCCACAACACATTCTATCTTCGGTCAACAATCTAGAATGGTTGTTCCCCATAAGTGAGATTCTCTTCCAACTGAACTACCCCTAGACGTAAAACTTGAGATGGATCTGGAATATAATTTCTCAACATTGAAACATAAAAAACATTGTGTACCTGAGATAAAATTGGAGGTAAATCCAATCTGTATGAAAATGATCCAACTTTCTCCAAGATTTCATAAGCTCTACTGAACCTCAGACTCAATTTTTCTTTCTTACCAAAATGTATCACATTTTTCCATGGAGAAACTTTTAGAAAGACACGATCATCTACCTCAAAAGAAAGATCCTTCCTCCAGTTATCCGCATAAATTTTCTTCCTGCTCTGAGTTGTTCTCGTGTGCTTCAGAATCAACTAAACTTTTTTTCCATCTCTTCCACCAATTTCGGTCCCATCAACTTCCTTTCATCTACCTCATCCCAAAAAGTTAGAGTTTTACACTACTTCCCATATAATGCCTCAAATTGGAGCCATCTGTAAACTGGAATGAAAATTGTTATTATATGAAAATTCAACCAAAGAAATATGTTGGTCCCAACTTCCCTGGAAATCTAGTGAACAAGCATGTAGCATATCCTCTATGTTCTGAATTGTTCATTCTGACTACCCATCTGATTGAGGATAAAAAGATTTAATAAAATTTATTCCAATACCCAATGACATCTGAAGGCCTTTCCAAAAGTTGGAAGTAAACCTTGGATCACGATCAGATACAATGGAGATGGTAACTTCATTCCACCTGACTATCTTTTTAACATACAATAGAGAATGTTGATCTACATACAAAGTATCTCGAATAAGAAGGAAATGATCAGATTTAGTCAATCGATTAACAATAACCCAGATTCCATTATTACCTTGAGATGTCTTCGGTAATCCCACAACAAAGTCCATGGATATATTTTCTTATTTCCACTATAAAATTGGTAAAGACTAGAGCATCACTTTCGGTAACTACTACTCTGCTTTAACTTTTTTACAAGTCAAACACTTCACAGTAAAATCAGCAATATCTGTTTTCATTCCATCCCACCAGTAATACTCCCGAAGATCATTGTACATCTTGGTACTACTAGGATTAACTGAAAATGTGGAACATTGAGATTCACATAACAACTCATTCTTAAACTATGAATCACAGGGCACACATAATATCTTTCTGAATCTCAAAAAAATCATTATCAATGATAAAATCAGGAAACTTTCCCTTCTAAACCAACTCTACCTTTTTCTGCAACTCATTGTCTTCCTTATATGCTTGCTTAATTCTGTCTGATTTAGATGATTTCACTGACACCTGAAACAAAACGTGGTCTTCGGAATGTCTACTTCCTTTACTTTCAACTGATGGACTCTCGACCACAAGTCAATCTTTGAAAAATACTGAGCTCCCTGGAGCTGATCAAGAAAATCATCGATATGAGGCAAAGGATACTTGTTATTAACAGTGATGTTATTCAATGCTCTATAATCAATGAAACATATCATTGAGCCATCTTTCTTTTTAACAAACAAGTCAAGATCACCCCATGGTGATGTTTTAGGTCGAACAAAACCTTTATCTAATAACTCCTACAATTGATTCTTTAACTCTCAGAGTTCAATATGAGCCATTCAATAAGGGGTTTTTGAAATTATCTTAGCATCAGAAACTAAGTCAATAGTACATTCAACTTCCCGATCATGTATAATACCAGACAACTCATCAGGAAAAAGAACAAGCTACACATTTACCATTGGCACATCATTAATCTTAATAGTTCCATTATTTTCAAAAATATGTGCAAGGTAACATTCATTTCCATATTTTACTAGTTTCTTAGCTTTCTGATATGTTATCAAATGTAAGGGTTCATTTTTGTAGACAAACTGAAAATATTTCTAAAAAGAAACCTCTTTAGCTCTGGTTCAATCACAGCATGATTAACAAAAATCCAATCCATACCCAAAATAACATCAAACTCTACTAGAGGAAAAAAAATAAGGTTTTCATTTAGATTCTTTCCTCACACAAGGATATGAAGGTTCTTATAATTTCTTTTTGTCTCAACATTTCTCCCTAGTGTTTTTACCATAAGTTCATGATTAATATCTTAATATAGAATACCCAATTTACTAGAAAACTTCTCAGAAATGAATGAATGTGTAGACCCCGAATCAAACAACACATTGGCATAAAATGAACAAACAAACAGTGTACCTGATACTACATCATTCGATGACCCAACATCTATTAAAGTAGTTGAAAAGGATTCCACCACCTCTTTATTCTTGTAGTCTGGTTTCATTCCCTCAGTTGAGTTCTTAGTTGGACACTCATTTTCATAATGAACAATTTCATTTCACTTAAAACATTTTAATAATGGTAAATAATATTTTATCTTACCATTACCCAGCACTTTTTTAGTGCAATTATGATCCTTTGTCCAATTTTACCACATCGGTCACACATACTAGAATTCAAAAGACATTCCCCAACATGATTTTTACCACAATTTTCACTAACTGTAAACTTAAGTTTCTTACCATTAGACTTTTTTGAAGAGTTATTCCCATTCATCTACCTCCTCGACCTATTATTCAGCTATTTTTTAAAGAACTCCTGATCATCAAAAAACTCCACTTCCACCTTCTCCACACATCAAAAAAGTTTTTCATAACTTTTGAAGTTATGAGAAGATAAATCCCTTTGATACATTGAATTTTATCGTAAGTAAAAATAGTGGATTTTACTATCAAGATCTCGTATGAAATTTGGAGTGTACCTTGCCAGTCGAGTGACTTTTTCTTCATAAGAAGCCACTGATTCATCTTCCTGTCTCGGTTCCAGGAATTGATTTTCATCCTAAGAAGAACCACCTTAGGAATCTATTTCTCAAGAATCATACCTTTTAATTCATCCCAGTAAAGAGCATTAATCATCTCACTATCCCTAATATTTTTCACCATTAAGCAATGCTGATCAACTACACCTTCAAAACGGTAATAAAAAAGACTAACCGTTTGATGTTTGGAACACCCCATGACATCAAAAATCTTATCCAGTGCATTATTCCACCCTTCTGCTAGCACAAGGTTAGATGATCCTCAGAATGATGGGGGATTTTGCCTCATTAAATCCTCCACTACTGACATGTTCCTCTGTTGTAGATTTGGCTGATCTCATGCATGGATACCACCACCATTTATTCCTGAGTCAACTATTCCATCGCGGTAATAAATTGTTCCGTTCTGATTCTGACCATCTTAGGTAGCTGATTTGGAAGGTTGTCTTCCTCCTGATGTCGTCCCAACATAGCTGCCCAGTTTATTCAATAGAAAACCATTCTAAAATAGAAATATCTTAGGCCAAGAAACACGGTCATCTATAAATGCCATATCATTTAAATATTAACATAAATTAATTAATGGATATTGATTTAACAATACCCAAACACCTAAAGTTATCTAAACCAACCTCTGATACCAACTATAATGACTCGGCCTTAAAACATTACATAATATTGAATTAAATGAATAATTCACATTGAGGATCTTTTAATTTATAGTGTTTTAGAGAATTAGGTTATAACTATAACATTATATCTCAAAATTTACAAAGTAGACACTTTTACGCAGTTCCCATTTTTTCCCAAAATAAAAACTCCTAAAAAAGATTCATGTCTAGTTCCATGTTTTTGACAGCATGACATTTCCTTGATCCCATCCTTGACCCTAATCATCTTTAATTCTTGTAAAAAACATTTCAAAACTTGGGATGATCATAAAAAGCACAGTAAGGGTTATAAAACAAAGAATGGAAACATTAGTTCGTCATTACATACAAAACATAATCTCTTTAACATGCCTTATGAAATCATAATATTTATGAATAACACCTAGAAAATATAAATTATAAAGTTATCTTGTGGCATCCATATCATACTTACATTGTAGCTATCATAACTGTTTAGGGAGTTGCATTTGGAATACCCATCACAGTATATTCCCTAAATCTATTAGGAGAAATAGTAACGTTTACCTCTATCACATCTATCCAATGAATTGGGGAGCTATCTCAGGCTCACCCGCCCTAGTTTTATCATAGAACCACCGGCATACGTAAACAATTCCCAAGAACCATAACAGAATCATAAGACATAAAACAAACATAAAGGAAATATAATATTTCCACATTTTAATCACAATACGTATCATTTAAATATATTGACATAACAAATCCATTATCAAAACCATTTTCAATACCAGAAAATGTAAAAGAGTGTATGGTATTTATTTTCCTTTTAAAAACATTACGGCTTGCTATGTAATCCAAAGATCAAATAATACTCGCGGTGGCAGAAAGGTCGTTGTCACCGCTTACGTTAAAAGAAACATTCTTGTTTTTCATTTAGTAAAACACCTCATATATAAAGATTCCATTTTAATGAAATTAAATTACAAAGGTGTTTATATCGCATATAAAATAATGTCGTGTATAAAACAAAATATGCTTCAATTAAAGGAGATTAAGACGAAGTCACTTACCTCATGTCGGAATTGACTCGTTCGTTATTTAATCTCCAGAATAATAAAATAAAGTTAATTTATACTTGATTAAGAACCTTTTTCAAGTTTATTATTCCTTTTATATCACATATTACCATGTCATTAACATTATGAATTCATTTACGTTAATAATGGTTGATTTGTCGATATTTGGTACTTGAGTCAAAAATGAACTTCTTGTATTTAAAAGTTCTTGATGTGGTCAAAAGTTAATTATATCCAGAATGATATTCACAATTTAGATATCATATATATTATATATATCCAGTATATACAAGTATTTATAATATTACATTACATTTAGAGGTAAGAAATGAAATTCATCATTCAAGGAGACGGTAAGTCGTACGTACGCATAAACGCTACTTTCATTTCTATTTCTTATTTTAATTGAATTAAATCATAATAATACATATGTATATTATTAATATAGTATAATATAAATATAATATCATTAACCGTATCCTTTATATGACCCACATATGGCATTAACGAGTCATACCACATTGAGGGGGCGGTAGTCCGCACTTCCTAAAATGAGATTATCATAGTTACCCACTATGGAAACCATTAAGGTATTCTATAAATGAAAAATATAGAAGAATATAAACACTATAGATATAATATATATATATATCACATATAAATACAGTTTTGTCTTAATGTCCACCATAATAGGTGGTAGGTGATAATCGAATATTCATCATTTTGTGAGGCGTTAGTTCATCGTCTACAGAAATAGTATGTTCTTTACCCATTAGACGGAGGTGTGTGTAAGTGTAGTTCGAATACTTCTCATAACAAAAACCTAGTATATACATGATACTGGTGTTGTTATAAAATAAAGGAATAAAAAGAGTTTAGGGGTTTGGAGAAGGAAATTTAATCAAAATAAATTAGGAGAAGACATTACCTTTAAATCGGGTATCTCCATTTGTTTTGAACCAAATGGTTTACATGAATTGAATTATACCAAGGGTAAGGATTATAGAAAGAATATAGGATTGTAGGGTGATTAAATCTTCAGAGGTTGGACAAGCCAAGGGGATTGAAAGGTGTGAGTAATGGGTTAGAGATGAGGACATTTTATAAGGGGAAGGAGGGGCTCTTTAGAAAAGTGTGAAAATATTATTTTATTATATAATGATTTTTTTTATAAATGTCAAAAACTTATTACAGTATAATATAAAATGAATCATGGTAAAAATAAAATCATCAAATAATAATTGGACAGGTTTTGGATATTATTTCAATCTTTATAATCTTATTTTTTTAAATCATTTATTAATGAGGTAAACACTGCGTCATTATTGTGTCATAAATAATTTAATTTATTTTATGTCTAAAAATTATATAAAAATACCATGGTGTAGGAAATATTTTTAGCTTTTAAATTCATATTTATAGTAGAAGATATATCTTATATGACCCCATGTAAAAAAGTTACTAAAAGATATTTGTTTATGTCATTTTTGCCTTTACATTAAGTTAATTAAAATAAAGTGACACTATCACTCCCATGTGGCCCCATGGGGTCCCAAAATCGACCCAAGGATGTCTTGGTCGGATATGTATCAACCAATAGGATTATAACACATGTTAGGGTAATTTTATATTATTATAATAACATTTTTGTACCCTTATTTACTAGATTTACCATATAACTAAGGTAAATAAATTTTTTACTGAAGTAAATATTCATAATGTATAAAAATAAAAGTTACTTATTTACAAAATTTAGACCTCCTAATTCAAAATTTGGAATCCATTTTTCCAAATTCAAAATAAATAAGAGGTAGAAATTAATTTAAAATTAATTCTCGCTGTCAAAACTAAACGAATGTTTTTAAGAAATAACTATCAAAAGATTGACACTTGTTTATGTCCAATTTCAATGTGAAATTACTTCTAGTGAACAACATTGGATTAAATGGTAAAAATATATTCTAATTACACTTTAAACCCAATTATAAAGATAATCTAACCATATAAATAAATTAGATTAAAAGGTAGTATTGAATTAAAATACAATATTTTCACTATTCATTAAAAATGAACTTTATCAGACAAATACCAAAATTTCATCCAAATTATATTTTGATATCCCGATTCTAAAGAATAATATTTTTTTTAAAAGAGAACATATAAAAGTGACAAAAACTATATTTAAAAAGGGTTCTCCATCAAAAGGCATTAAATCGACCTTTTAAATAATATTAGAGTATTTGTTTTTAAAATTGGAGTCATTCACATTTTAAGCCCCTAAATTTTATTGGATAAATGTAAAAACATTTAAAAAACATGTATAATCATATTGTAGTTATTTTTATTAATTCTCACTAATACAATGGCCAGACGTTAAATACCATTTAAAATAATAATATTATTTTATTATTGTGCAGCGTAATATTTAAAAGAATCAGATTGTTGCGTATCGGGTAAGCCATCGAACATAGAAACCCCTTTAAAGTAATATTAATATTTAATTCACAAAATATTAATTAAAATAAAAATGTATTATTTCTTTATTTACTTGGGATGTCACATTAATATACATTAGAACATAAATAATAATGGTAATGTGACCCCCAAAAGAAAAAAATGGTTTTTACATTTGATTATATGGTTATAGATTTTATTAACCATCCCCTAAAATTTGTAAATATAGACTCTACATGGTGTGATCAATGGTCATATATAATCTATGGGAAATTTTCTTTTGAGAATACTAAGAACTCTCAATTTTTATGACCCTTATCTTCAATCATCGATTAAGAATATAAACATGTATTTGCTATTTATTTATAATCAATCTAATCAACTTGTATTTCTCATACAATTCTATATTTATATTTTAAATAGATATATTATTCCCATTAAAAAATAGAATAGTATAATCTTTAAAGAGAAGATGAGAAATACACTTCAAATTTTACTTGCATCGAAATGGTAAAACGATTCCATTATTAATTCTCCTAAAAAGATATTTGATAAGAGTGTCTTTTATAAGTATGAAATACTAGGTGATAACAGAATAACCTACCTAAGTCACATAATTTACATAAAAAATATCATTTTGCTTCCATAATATTGACAAAAATCTAAGGAGAGTTAAAGGATATAAAAAACAATACAATCACCACATTATAGAAAATCATGATAGACATTACCTAGAGAATGACACTCCATTACATTCTGTCATATTCTTTAACCATGTAAAATATTGACAGTAATGTTGTATCTTGGAATTTTTAAATTGATATCTCTAATAATTTCATGAGCCAAACTAATAACATCTTGGGTATATCTCACATTACCAACGTTGTTTTTCTCTTATGATACACAATTTTTAAAGAAAATTCAAATACATTTATTGATGATGATTTCCAACACCTTGGATGGGAAATTAAATATGCTTATGGGTCAAAATTGTTTGAGGAAAGATGGATTTTTTACCATCAGAATAAGAACCAAAATTGTCACACAAGTCACCCATGGGAGAACACCACCCCATAACAATTGTTGAAGTTTCATCCATCATCTCCTATTTAATGAATTTCCTTGATTCCACATAGAAATATCCTAGAAACCCATTGGGACCCAAAGATCTTTCAGAGTTGAAGGAACAAACAACATCCCATACCACTTCCTCTTCTAGAATTATTCCTAGAATATAATTGATTTGGTCTGACACCACATTGGGAATAGAGTAAAAAATACTTAAATAACCCATTAGATAACTACTCTGAATGGATGTTTTATTCTCAACAAGAAGATATTTTATTTAGGAATAAACCATTACTACAATAGTGTTGATATTTTTAGTGCATGAACCATATTCCAAGAAAATTTTAGGAATAATAGAAATTATCTCCTCTTTGATGAAGGCATACAAAAATTCTGAATTCCAATCCCATTCCTTAAGCTATAAGGATTGTGATTGTTCACGAGAGACACTTTATTCTTCAAAGACTTGTTCTGAAAGTATATTTTTTATATAAACCATGTAATTGAATATTCACTCATCCTAACACTCCACAATACCTCCATCCTCTTAATCAGTATCTACTTCAATAGATTTTATCTCTATAAATTGGTATGTATGGTTGTTGTTGCATGACTATAAAAAAGATTTTAAGCCCCAAATATTATTCTCAAAACCTTCCCAAAACATATCCTACGTGGACTTCATCCATGATGAGTGTACCAAATTGTGATATCTTGGATCTAAATTGCATCACCTTGATAATAGAACCCATGTATTCCTCACTCTTTCGGGATCCATATTGATAAGGATAGGGGAGTGGTGAGATAAATTCTGGTTAAGGTGAGTAACTCTTATGTTCATAAAAGAACATAAGGCATATAGATTTGATAAGTGTTGATCAATCCTACTCCAGGAGTGATTATCCCCTATAGTTATTACACCATGTGAATGTTTCACTAGAAAATCTCATATCTAATAATCTATTGCTAGACTCAAAGGATGAAAAGTTATGTCTTGCATTCCATGGAAAAAGCATGCCACCTAACTTATTTGAGGACTCTAAACCTGTATTAAATTTACCCCCCCCCCCAATCCATGAAGATTACTTTTATTTGAATAAGACTAGGCGATTCCATGGTTATTCACTCTCCCTCATGATATATTTTCATACGCAAAGGAGAAAAAGAAATTGTTCTTAATAAGACCCACTTTAGTATATATGGGTTCGATTGAGATATCTTGTTGATCCATAATGATTGTGTTTTTCCTAAAAAATAAAAATATTTTTATTACAAGCATCGGCATAATTTTAGTCAATAAGAACCAATTTTTGAGTAAATACCTAAATCGTTTTGGTTGTTGTTTGTGTTCCAACACATCCATAATGGAGGCTTTAGTATAACAAATTTCTAAAACAAGGTAGTTAGTTTTTAATGGATTGAAACCATGATTGATTCAATGAAAATTCATTACTTTTATGATATAATATTTATTCTATATTTATGATTAATAATTTTCCTTTCTTTCATTACATCCATTAGATATGGGAAACATAATTAATGTGTACATACATATTATTGTCTCCATGAAGTAATGAAATTCATTTATCATCACCAATTAATATGAGTTTTCATAAATATGTATATAATGAAAATATATTATATTTATATCATTTTTAACATTATTTTGGTTGAGGAACCATGATCAAAGTGAAATTACCATGACTTACAAACCAACACATACAAGAAAAACGAAGTAGTTAACACCCAAAATGATGATTGTATTAGATAATTGATAATGGATGGGTGTCCAAATGATATAAATTAGTAAAATATGATATTATGTGTATTAATATGATTCATTTATAGAATTATAATAAATTTTAATTTATTAACTAGGATTTTCCATCACTTACAAAGCAATATGGATATTAGGAAAGGACTTCATCTCAATTTCTCCTCATTAGGACGTGTTTTAATGTTATGGACTAATTTATGATTTATAATGTTCAACTAATTCCCAAATATTTTTTATAATAAAAAATTATTTAATTCATGGTATTTATAGAATATTTTGTATTTTTAATCTTCTAATGACTTTTGACGCAAAATTACTAAACTCATAAGGGTTTCTCTATCTCAATTTCAAATTTAGGAGACATGTTTGATATTGAACATTGTCATTTATTTTATATGGTATAATTACTAATATAGAATATATTTTGAAATATTCATTAAATTAATGGCGTTTAAATGGATATATCTTCCTCTTTTTTTACATTTCCTTCTATTAAAAAGATACCAAATTCGTATGGGCTTCTCGTCTCACATTTATTTCCATGGGACATATGCCTTATTCGTAGTTTCTTTTAATCATGTTGTTTATATACATAAAATATGATATGGTATATCATGAATACACTTATATTAATGGTATTTAAAGGTTAATTTGATGGTATTCCTTTCATAGGGGTTATTATTGAAATCTTACAACTGTTGTAATGGTTTAATTTTACAATCTCATTTTTATTGAGATTGTTTTTGAAAAACAAATACGGTGATAAAATTATGTGATTTATATCTATAAAATATTATGTTTGTTATTTTACTGTATTTTTATCTTGATAATACATATTTTACTCTAATTTTAATTGCTTTATGTACTCAAGATACTAAAATAATTATTTTAAGGAAAACTTAATTTCTCTCTTAGATTGAAAATATTTTATTCTATTTCCATATTATATTTGAAAACATTTTCAAAAATGTTTTTACAATTATCCTAATATTTATTAAATTATTTTTTATACATTTATTAATTTTTACAAAAAAATAAATGAATCTTCTTATTGTTTCCTAAACATGTTATTATTGAAATTTTACAGAAAATGTGAATGGAATGTTTGTTTTAATGTACACCACATGAAATAATTTTACCTCCATCATGAATACCCTTTTCATTGATTCATACATTATATGTTTCCTTTGTTATTTTAAATGATGTTTTTTCCTTAATTTTTTGGAAATTTTTATATTTAAAATCATTGATATCAAAATGAAAAGTGTATTTTTTGGAAGAAAATTTTCATTAATCTTTTAAATGTTTTTTCCATCTATAAAAAATCCTTTAATTTTTTATGCTTTACCAATAATATTATCCAATGTTACCATATTTATTCTTTATCTAAATGGGATATGTTTATGAGGATGTAATACTTAAGAAACGTTTTTTCTTCTACAAGATAGGACATTATGTAATACTAAATATTTTCATGATGGTTTGATATATATATATATACATATATATATATATATTGAGAAAGATGAGCTTGTGGGTTCCTGAATTGACAAAGCTAAAACATTACACAAGACTGAAATATGGAATTTTACATTTGTCCCTAATAATAAGAGGGTCTATGTCATTAGGAATGGTGTTGGTGTGGATGCTCCTCTCTTCCAACACCCTTTTGTTTGCAAGTACATCCGCAATGTAATTCGCCTCTCAGAAGGTATGTGTGATGATGTTGTTTAGGGAATAGATTTTGTCAATGCAATTTATCCACTTACCTACCTGCTTCATGCCTATCTTGTCCAACCCATCCTAATTGCTTGAACCACTATGGCCAAATCACATTCGAACCAAATTTCATTTCAATGTCATTGGTAATCTATATCCACCACTTTGATGAGTTCCATCATTTCAGCTTCCAAATCTATAGTGTGCCTGCATGGACCATAATTGCATTCCACTACCTCCCCATACTAATTCCCAAAAATTACCCCATATCTGGAAGGCCTGGGGTTTCCTTTGGAGGCTCTTTCCATGTTGTATTTCATCCATCAATTGAAGGGGGTGGTCTATATCACCTCCATCATGCCCCTTGGTTTGGGATAGTAACCCATAACCTTTAATCTTCTGAGTATCATGAACTCCCTGAATGAGGTGTTAAAATTCTCATTAATCAGTGAGTTGGAATTTTGAGTGGCCACCAGAATGCTAATAATTTCATTGGATTCATTGAATCTTGCTTGGTGATGTACAGAGCTGTTGTGAGCCTTCCATACTGCATATATCAGTCCAATGCATGCCACCTTCAACAAATCATTTATCTCTTGGGATTGCTAAACTCTAAACAGATGATGTATGTACTCTATAGTTGAGGGAGTATTGGGAGGTTCTTTCTCAAATATGCAAAGAATTGTGTCCCGCATTATAGAAGTCGTGTTTTAGGACAGCAATAATTGATCAATGTCCTCTCTATGCTAACCACAAAGTGCACACCTCAAGCATAAAGAAATACCTACTCTTTGTATGTTCACATCTACTGGGATTTTATTATTATAAAGCCTCCAGTTAAGTGAAAATCTGGAGGGAAGTATCCAGTTTCTATTCAGAGAGCCAATCCAACTTACCTCACCCTTCAACATGTAATTTTAGAAGCTATTAGAGTTAATTAGGACAGCCTGAGACCCTTCCCATAATAGCATATCCTCCTGTTTGATAAAATTATAGTTGTCAGTCATGGAGTTGATTTCATCTAGAATGTCACCTCGATGTTGAAGCTGATCTTTGATGGATAAGATTCTATCAATGTCCTAATATACATTGTTTATTCTTTATTTAAGGAGTGTGGTCATCCAGTTGGTGGACCAGAATTTAATACTTCAATCCACATTGACCACCCAACGTCAGTGCCTCATGATTATGCTGAACACCAAATGTAGACTAGTCCAGATTAAGGAATATATGTATCCATACCTCCCATAAATGAGACTTGTTAGAATTCTTCTCCTCATGAAATCAAGGGAGGCCGAGTTTCTATGAATAAGACTCCAGATAAATTTGACTTGTAAATCCAGATTAAAACAATTTATATTCTTAATTCCCAGACCTCCCTGCTTGGTAGGCATGCAGTAGGTGCTCCATTTAGCTGTGATGAGCTTCCTTTCCATCACATTTCCCCTCCATACAAAGTTTTTCATCATGGAGTTAATTGTTTTTCACAACATAGGCAGTCCACATGTAGACCATGAAATAATAAACTAGTTTTGAAATAACCACATGTTTGACAATACATACTCTTCCTTCCATTGAGAGAGAATTTCCCTTCCACGATGCAAGAGTTTTCCTCATTTGGTATAGAGCATATTCAAAGTGAGAGGGCCGAGGCTTTCCCTAGAAATGGTGGGCACCAAGATACATGAAAGGTTGGGATCCATCCCTGAGGCCAAGATAATTCATTTGGTGAGATCTCCTTCCCGCTACCGTGTTTTTTCCAAATTAAATAAAGGATTTTCTCTAGTGGATTTCATGCCCTGACACATTCTCATAATGAAAAAGTGATTATCTTAGATGAGTGATGTTATTTCTATCACCCTGTGTAAAAATGACAATATCATCCGCAAATAATAAATGAGAGGGAGAAGAGATACCCCTAGCTTCTCTGATGGTTGCAAGTTTCCCAATTTCCACCATCTTAGTGAGAATCCTACTCAGGTAGTCTTCTACAATTGCAAAAATTATTGCAGAGAGGGGGTCAACCTATCTCACACCCCTTGAACAAGTAAAATATCCATCTGGTGACGCATTAATTAGAATTGAAATATGTAAAGATTCCATCAACTTTTTCATCCATTGAACAAAGATTTCACTGAAGCCAAACCTGAGAAGAATCTGTTAAATAAATCCCCAGTCCATTGTGTCAAAAACATTTTTTATGTGAAGATTTAAATCCACATTGCCACCCCGCATTGTCTTTCTCAAAATATTGAATAATTCTGAGGCCGTAAGTTGGCAGTAATGTATATTCATGCCCTTAAAAAAACCAAACTGGTTCTAGGAAATAATTTTTCTAGTCACCTGAGCAAGAATATATATATATATACATGAATAGATTATGATCACACGATTGGTAGTTTTGTGATAAAACAAATATGGGTGGATGCATTATAAAACAAAGACAGGTGGGTCCATTATAGTTGTCCAATGTATTGGTGTATGATGATAGATTTGAAAAATTCCTAATAGATTATGAAGTTAATAAGATTATAAGATAACAAAAGGTTAAATACATTGATGTTACTTCTAATAGAATATTGGAAATGATTGGGTAGGCATTTTCATTATTGGAATTTATCCATAATGACAGTCTTAGGAGTGATCCCTAACTATGTAAGTGATTTTACATGCATTTGGGTATACCAAAAACCTAAAAACCTATGTCATATTCTTGTGATAATTTCTCATGCCACATGATTGATTATTGATGATTCCGTACTTTTTTCCTTATGTTTGTTGATTGAAAATACCTTATTCCATGATTCTAGATTAAATATCATTGACCAACTGAGTGTGATTATTGTATTGTTTAACCATGTTTTCATACCATTTTTCATACATTATTCCAAACTATAATCATTTATCAATATCTCTTTTTCTACACTTACTGATAATATAAGATCAATATTTCTTTTATTTCATTTCCATTGGTTATAAAGATATGGTTTTACATATGATTTGTCTAATATCATTGATTTTTGTGTATAAATTAATGTTAAATGATCTTGAACTTTTATATATGAGTGATTACACTAACACTAGACCTTTACAGTACTTGTGTGGATTATACTAAAATGTATTAATTTTCTTATAAAAATACGTAGTATTCATGTATGAAATTTTAGGGTTTCTATAGTTCCCATGTTCTATGTTTTCTAAAAAAATATATTAAACCAAATCCAAATGTAGTGACTTGGATTTTTCTATGTCTGACTTTGGAATATTTCTATGAATAATTCTAGAGTTAGGCGCGATGACGGCGTGGGATTCTGAGACCCGTTGTTCCCATAATTAATTTTATAAAAATATTAAGTATTTTTATACTATGCACATGGAAGAGATTATTTTTCTCCTAAATAGTAACTCAGATCATAAATATTATGGTGTGGTTGCATCCGGAGTGTATCGTTTACCCTAGGCGAGGTATAACCTTTTCGGGCACGGACCTGCTGTAAAAAAAGATGACCAATGGAATTTTCATAAATAAATAAATAAATAATTTATGGATTTCATCTTGAATAAATCCCAAATGGAGTCTCAAATAAAAATTATGATCTCTTCGTTGTGTTTAGAACACCTCGTTTACCCTGGGGTGACATAATATTTTACGCACCGGGTGCCGAGCAGAGGGGTGTGGGAGGGGAGTTAAACAATGAATTTTTTTTAAAAAAAAATAAATAAAAATATATCATCTCCCCCCCCCCCTTCATCCTATGAACATGGTGATAATACCCTCCCTTTTCATCCTTCTATGAACCGAGGTGCCACAAACTTTCATTTTTGGTGTCGATCGTTGGCAGATTGGGATTTGGCACGTTGCAAGCGTTGTTCTTCACCTGAACATCGGAATTTCACCTACAAGTTAGGTGGTTTGATTTTTAATTCCCCGATACTATTTCGGTTTATAATTTCATCATTTTTTATTTGTAGCAGGAAAGCTTGGGTCCTGAGGGTCACGCAGAAGGTTTCGGATCGAATTTTGGACCACTGGGGTGACCCGGCATTTTTCAGAAGTCCCTCCAATAGGCCGCGGCGTGGCGACGCTGCAAGGAGGAGAAGGACCGCCTCTCAGTGACAGCAGTATAGTGTCAATCAACAGCACCCTGGATAGAGGCCGAGGTATCCACAAGTGTGCACTAGTGCAAGGGATGCCACCCGGTAGAGGGTTGTCGGCCGAAGCAGGCCGACAACAGCCAGGCCGGCCCAACCATTTTTCGAGCCCGTTGGTTCTTTAAACCCTCGTAACATGCAAAGGGAATGTCAGATTCATGAGAAATCTGAATCAACACAACCCTATAATTAATATAGGGCCTTTGAAGTGGGTTTAGATGTTTATAAGATCGGTGATGTCCCCCGGGGGTATAAAACGTTGAAAATAATAATAATATTTTATTATTTTACAACTTCATACCATCAAAGCATATGCTCAGAGTGTCTGAATAACGTGTCGTTAGTAGCATAGTTAACCTGATGGTAAATAGGATATTTCAAGATGGATTTTTGGTGAGGGGACTGAGATCAGGGTGTGGTCCCCATGAGGCCAAGCTTAGGACTGTACGGAGAAACGTGTCTTTTTTGTTGGGTGTCCGTTTTGGAAGAATGAGTAGACAATCTCGTACATCTTTTCGATGGGATTGAAACGATGTGATTCACTTGATGAGTTTCAGAATTGAGGTGTGGGAATCCCATGGTATTGCTATGGTGAATATTACTTTTTCACCAGTTGACTGTTTTGGGTGAGTAAATAGCATATCCTATGTGTTTTTTCGCATAGAATGTGATGGTAGCCTTGATCTGGACCTCAGAGGTACGCAGTGTGGTGATGTTGCAGGTCACATGGGTTAGTGATGTTTGGATGAGCATTGGTTGATTGAACACCCTTGGATTGTTCCTATGAGGGTTCTTATGGCATTACAACCCTAGTACAGGGTTGTGGTCCCTTCGATAAGATGTTTTCAGATAGAGTTTTGGTATCTCTATGGTGGGTTTGGGACATGATCCTCTAGCTTCACTTTCCTAGATCAGGTTCTTGGTATCACTGTGACTGATCATCCACAGGTGGCGATCCCCTATCAATAAGAACAACCTCATAGGGTTTGAGGCATTATTAGTAGTATGGTCCCCTATATAGAAGACGCAAATTGTAGTGTTACAGTATTATTGGGTATACGATCCCTAACTCAATGAGTGGTTTGGGTAGGGTTTTTCGTATCATCGGTTCAATCCCCTACTTTGTGAGTTATAAGATATGGGATTCTCGGCATCATCGATCCCACCTTTATACGGGCGACGATCCTCTATCTGAGTGTTGAGATATGTGGAATGTCGGATCGGGTTGGGGTATCCCCCAGTGGACCCTAGGAGTGATCCCTTTTCAGTGAGATAATCATTTGATCAGTTTGGGTTCTAGTATCCCCTAGCGGACCTACAGAGTGATCCCCTATCTGGGGAGTTTGGTGTTCTGTTGTTTCAGCGTGACATTCTCAGTAATGATATCTAACGAGCATGTTTTCTTGGATGGGCTATATGGGATGGCAATGTAACTTGGTGAAGTGTATCTATCGGACATGTGGAGTGTGTTCTCTTGGATATGTTTATTCCTTAGACTTGTTGGCGATGCGGTCGGACCCTTTTGAGGCTTGGTGCCTGAGATGAGTATATATGAATGTTCATGGTATATGTATGGGCGTATACCTAAGCTGGGCTGACTAGTCATGTTTTTCCAAGGATGGTCTCGAGATGGATTTTCTCTTTCATTTGGGTTCCCTATAGATGGGATGAGATAACTATTTCTTTTTAGTTACTCTCTTTTATTTTGGGTTTTTTGGGTTCTTAATGATAATATTTATACTAACCCCTACATAGGCTTTTCCCGCACATGTTTTGTGTCTTGTGAAGAACAAGGGCCTTTTGACGAAGTCCCAGGAGGAGCCAGAGAAGGTGGAGCCTGGTGAGCTTGACGGACCAGGGTGTTTACCAGAGCTGTTTTAAAGAGTTTTTGGGTAGGTGCTTTTGACAGCGATCCCCTCCTTCTGATCTGGTTGGATTCTTTTGTAGTTTACTTTTGGTAGGCCATGTATTTACCCTTTTGTACATTTGTTGTACTCTAATTGTGGGTTAGATGTATACATGAATTTATTATTAGTTTTTATATATAACCTTGCACAGTTTCATAGAGGTGTATGTGGGTGCGTGTGTATAGGTACCTTAGGTTAATTCCTTCCATGTGTGTGACAGCCTACTCGGCGCTAGTCGTCACTCCCTGGCCTATTGGAGGTGGGATTGGGGAGTTGCGGCTCGAGCCCCATTAGTTCAGGTCGTGAAACCAAAATTAAATAAACAATTTACAAGAGAAAAATATTACTTCTCCAATACTTGAAAACCCATTTTAGATTCAAATCCATTGGTGAGGCATTTCATATAACACATGAATCATATAAAACCTTCATTAAGTAAAAACCCCTTTCAACCACATTTTCCATGAAAAAAATATGAAATTAAAGAAAAAATTTATTATATATATATATATCAAATAAACCATTATTTTAATCCAAACCAAAGTAGAACATAATATCCATGAAGTGTACCAAGAATAAGAAACATTTTACAGATACACCTACCTCGCTAACTGAGGAAACTCATACGCCTTAAAAATAGAGATTTTAATTAACTAGATATATTGTTTTAAAGACTATATTCATAAGAAACATCATTTGTTCCTTGATAAGACCTCTATATACATCTATCAGAACCCTTAAAATTTTTAAAACATGATGGAGAAGATAGATTGAGTATTTAGAAAGAAAAGGAGAAAATAGGTTGAAATCAGAACAAACCTTGAATTTATCCACCATAACTAAAGGATAATCATCAAATAACCAAGGGGTAAGCCATTAGAGCATCAAATAAGGGATGGGTAAAGCTAATGAGGGATCTGTATTATATTTGTGTTAAAAATGATAAATATTATCAAGTTAATTTTCCATTTTTGATAATGTAGTATAGGTTTCAGTATTAGGTCACATGGTTAGGAAAATCATGTGTTAATTATGTAGTCCCTACTAACCCTTGAAAACTAAATTTAATAGTTACCTATGAATATTCACATTACTAGACAAAACATAAAAAAGTTGTGCAATCATCTATAGGACCCAACCGAACCATCTGTGTGGTTTTCCTATTGTCTCACATGGTAAAACAACCAATACTCAAAAACATTTAGTGTTAATAGTTTCATATTTCAATGATACTTCATGGTTACTAATAACCATTTATAGACCATGAATCTATTTGGTTTCTCTAACGAATTAAAAAACATGACCCATGACTCCTAAAATCCATTAAAACCACTAGATAGATTTAGTTATCTAAAAATAAAAAGAGACCTCTGACTTGGAGGGTTTCAGAGTAATGAAACATTAATGGAGTCTTTAAAACATTTTTCAAAGATAAATAAGATATAAGGGGAGACCAATGTACATGAGTTTATATTATTATCATATGGTAATAAATTCTGTTATAAGAGTAATTGAAATGAGTTAAAGGATAATCAAACATAATTTTATAATTCATGTATATTCTTAATAATATGTACATAATTTTATTGAATAAAATATATCCAACACATATGTGTATCATAATAATAGGAACATGGAAGTACAATAACATTAAAATTTTTCTTGTGGACTCCCTATGTAACTGTGGAAGGGTGATTCCAAGGGAATTAAAGAGGAGGATAGAACTTCTAATTACAAAATTTGATTGATTCACTTTTTTAGTGTTACCTAAAAATTTACCTCATTGTTTATTTTGATAAGATGAAGTTTTTTTATATATGGAATGATTATTGTTATTTCACTATATACTTATTTTATTTTTCATTAATACATGAACCATTTATTGCTATAAGAAATTAATGGTGAGTACAAAATATAAGACTTATAATTCTTGTTCAATGATAATTCTTTACCAAGTAAATATAGGTATCAGTTGACTTGTTTCTACCTATATGAGTTTTTAGTCTTTAATACATTAAAATGAAAGGTATATTAAAAAATTAATCTGGTTTTTGACAGAAAATACTTTTAGAAATAAATGTATACCAAAGAGCTTATAGAATGATTTCAAAAAAAACATGTGATCTATTATATAAAGAATCTAGAGGTGAATTGTTATACTTCATTAAACTAAATTAAGATATTTTACGGATTCTCAATACAAAATATACTTGATGAAAGATAAAGGATCCTCTAGGAGGGCCTGTTAGAGTATTTCTTAATCTAAATATTCCTTAATCATTCAAATGTTAAGGGAATTAAAAACTCACATTAGCTTTAAAATTATGGTGGTATAAGTTGCATTGATGGGGAGTATTATATGTTTTATATGATAAAGTATTCATTCAAATACATTATTTACAAGTAGTATCTAACCATATGACAACTATATTGACTAATTGATAATAAAACAATATGGTGAGAAGCTGTTATGTCAAAACCTTGGGTGCTTGATGGGAACTATTTTATAAATATTGTGTTATCTAAAAATGTACATCATGGAAAACACAAGGTGAAATTTAGTTAAACATACTTTAACTATTCAAGATATTAACAGAAGAAAGATAGATATATATTCTTCTATAATGACACTATTTTTTGAAGTAGTAAGAATATTTCTTTATATGTAATGGGATTAAGATAGACAACAATGAGGTCTATGCTTGGGATTCACATATATTGTTATAGGATAATTAGACTCCACTATAACTAATTGGAGGAATTGTTATATATACACATATTTTATGGGATCATTAAAACCAAAATGTGGGTTTTTATTCACCGTGGTGGGTGATATATTATTCATTTGGAATATTTCATCAAATGAGAAAATATTAAATTTTAATATGTTAATTTTCAATATTTTTTTGGGAATTCAATAATGAATTCCATGAACTAAAATTTTAGTTATATTTATTTTACAAGTTTCTTAATAATGGTGATGAGTATTCAAAAGAAACAGGACAATGATGGTAGAGAATACACAGATAAGTAATGAATAATTACCAACAAAATTATATTATATAAACTTATTCTATGGAAATACCTTCTCATAAATCATCATAAAGAAAATAAATTTTGAATTTAACTTGTCATAAATAATTTATATAATCATTATATTGACTGAATTTATGTTAAGGATACCCTCCTTATAGAATCCCTATGAAATATATCAATACGAAATTACAAAAAGGGTTGGTGGAACAAAATATATCCCAAAAAGATATCTAAAATTCTCCAATATAATTATGGATAAAATAAAGAATAATGGTCATAGAATAATCATTAGGAATAAATGAATTTTGTGTGTTCATGATATGTTTGTAGAAGAAATATTTTTTTTCAAGAAAAATATTTTAATAACAATTTAAAACATGATTTTAGTCATACATGATTATTCAAAATAAGGAATAATTTTTTCAGAAAATGATTAAAAGTAGAAAATAAAATTCTATGGATTAAGAACGATTTATATATACCTTATATGATTAATAGAATAATTTTTAATGAATAAATTTAAAATTTATTAAATAGAATTAGTATGGAATAATCCTAAAGGAAATTGTTATCATGTCACGTGGTATATATCTCTCTTGAAAAATGGGTCCCAAAAGAGTAAGAAAAAAAGTTATGTAGAATCACATACTCATATACACCTTGAAATATACTAGACCTGATATTTCTTATCCCATAGGGATGGTTGGGAGATTCCAAGAAGTTTCAGGAGACCACTATTCTCTAGAAGTACAAACTATCCTAACATATTTTATAGATACTATATAAATGATACAATTTTATAGAGGATATGGGGAACTAGTCATCATATGACACTTAATTAATAGTCTTTAGATAGATCAATATGATCTCAAATCATAGTAAGTATATTTATCATTACATTATAGAATATATTTGAGATGGATGGGCCTAAGAACATCAGTGGTATCCAATTATATAATAGAATATTAATATATTATGGATTATCATATAACATAAGATATAGTTTATATATGTATCTTCATATAAAAATTTTATGTTATACCTAGAAGAAAAAATAATATTGTTATGGTTTTAGGTTTCCAGGGAACATGGCCACATCAATAGGTGAAGTATATACTTTAAAATATAATCTCTTGAGATATTTTCATAGAGAATTGAGGTTACATTAAGAAAATTTTCCATTGAGTAATTTTGTAAAATATTTTCTATAGAAAAACCTAGTGTTCATGATATCTATATCCATACACAGCATAAGAATAAATAACATGTGTGGTCGAACAAGAAAGTTATCAGTTTTCTCTAGTGTAAGTGGGAGTATGTAAGATTTGGTTCTCTAGAACCAACTATATTATACTTGAAATTCAATGTATATTCAAATATTTGAATATTTATTATTATCTTATAATATGGTTAGTTTTCTTCAATTTAGTATCTATTTTATAAAGTCTTAGAGTATCTATTTCATTGAAATCTCATATAATTTCTCTATTGTGATGAGAACATTGATGTGATATGATGTTTTTCTTAAATTAATCTTATAGTTAGGATAATATAATGTATTGGGACACAAATTATATTCACTTTAATGTGCTTTATTATTGAAATTGGATGAGAATATATCTCATGATGTTGAAACCTTTTAACCTCAATGATGGGTGTATTATGGGGACTAACCCTCCAAAAAGGAATTCCATATGTTTGTATTTCCTTATATATTACTATATAATTACATGTGTGACGATCCTTATAAAATAAGATTATTACTAGTTAATATTATAAGTTGTATACTTTTATGTTTTCATTAAAACCATAGCATCATATATTCATTTTAAACAAGGATATATTGGGTGTGTCATGAGCAGTATGTTATTAATGAATAATATGAGAAAGAATTTTCCCCTTATTTTATTTCAGAGATATTGATATACAAAAACCGATAATTTGAATAGAACTATCATATATATTCTATGTCTATGGGTTTTAAAGAGTTCATTTTCAATAGACCAATAAATAAAAATTTAGCTCAAGGGTCAGTGTCATGAAATACAAATCCCGCTAGATTAGAGATATCAAGAAAAAGGGATTATATTACATATTAATCCTTAATTTATGGGTTTTATTTCTAGAGGATTAACTTATTTCTCTATGGGTGTATAGACCTTTTGTCAGACACTAATCTTGGAAAATAGGAAACTGGGTCTAATTCTATAATGAAAGAGTCCATGGTGCTTCCACATGTAGTGTATATATAGATCTATATAAAATTATATTAGAGTTTAATATTGGAATTATTATTTTTCTAAAAACTAAGGGATAATATTTATTCATCATATCTTGATCAGATAGATTCAATCACCTTTTATTTGAATGAAAATATATAAATATGTTATTTGAATATAAAATTAATACTTTTTCATAAGGTAATTAAAAATTATATTCATGTAAAATACTTATTTATATATTTTGTATTCTCATGAATATAACTAATTATTTATTTGGTCATGAAATTAATGAATAAATATTTTTTTTATTTCTGAATATATTATTTATTAGAATAAATCTATTTATTTTGAAATTGGTAAATAATAGTTATATTTATTATTTATTTAATGGATAATATTTATTTATTTAATTGGTATTTATTATTCAAGGTGTGATAAATCCTAAGGAGAGTGGAGTAGTTGAGTTAAGGTTCCAACTAAAAATGATATATTATATATTATTTAAATAAATATTGATTTTTTATATATGAAATGATTTTGTAATCCACAAGAACAGAATATAATAAGTAAATAACAATGTTATTGATATTATTTAGATTTATGGTTCCCTATGGATAAAGATATTGATTAAGGAATGGTGTGAATTTATCTATTATCTTATCCTCTCATTACAAATTCATAGTTATATCATTTTCTTATGTTGGTTTAACGAGTGGAATTATTAGTTATGAACAATGTACTCACCCAATATAGTGATCTTTCTCAAGAATGTCTCAGTGGTTTCCCCTCAAGAATAAGAGAACAACTACACCTCCACCTTTATCTCTAAACCAGTAGAACAAGAGAAATTTCCTTATACTGTGAATGGATTTTTATTTTTCTCAATGAAAAAGATGAAATATGATTGATTATTTAAGAACCCGAACCTTTTTTTCAGGTATGTTTTTCTTTATCCTGGAGTTTTTGAGAAAAGAGGAGTTTCTGAAGAAAAAAATTTAGTACAAGCCATGTACTTTATGAGTAAACATCGTGTACTCGATTAATGCAGGTAGCCGTGTGCTGGCCGTGTAGAGGCCTGGCACACGGCCATGTGTGATGACCTAGAGGCCACCTAATGTGGAGTATAGAAACAACAAGTACATGCTTTTTACTCCAAAAGTACACACTGTGTATTTTGTTTTTTTTTTCATTAAACGCACTGGGGTCGCGTCTAATCTCCAGAATGAAATTCTTTTTGGTCTCGTACGTACTAGAGAATCGAGAAGACGTGGATCTTCGACGATACCCCAAGCCTATATTCGTCCATTGAATCGAACACTGTTGGTTGCGTTGGAATCGCATTGGTGTGTTCTCTCTTCTGTTGGAACCTCGTTCCATGATTTCTCTTCTTTTCCAAGTTATTTTGGGTTGATTGTTTTAGATGTTTTATTAGGTCTACGACGTTATAAGAAGATTCAATCTTTGAGGTTCACATATAGGGATCTCCTTACCCTGAGGTAGGTGGTTTGTTCCTTTCTATAGGAAGTCTTTGAGTTATGTGTGCAGTTTTTCCAAATACCCATGAAAGAGGTATTGTGCATTTACCATTTTAGCCCTATTGTTTCTCTGCTATGATGGTATGCCTGAGTAGATGATAATTGACTATTAATAGGGTGTTTTTCTATTCTTGGATGTATTCACATGCATGTTTTTTCATGTTTTGACATTTGAATCTTGTTTTCCTGTTAGGATTCTGTTTACTTTCCCATGCCTAGTATTGTAGGATGGTGTAACTGTTGTTTTGTTATATTGTTATGTTGTAGAATGATTTACAAGTAGTTCATGAGGTTTACCTTGGATGTTACGTACTACTACACTTTCTTGACTTACACAGGGCCGTGAGAACCTGGTGTATATACCAAAGGGAGAATTGAAGTTGAGGGCTTCTCTAGAGTGTCTTTATAATTATACGATGCGAAACCACATGGGGAATTGACATTGAGTGCTTCCCCATAGTGTCTGTAGTTCCTCAATGGGGGACACAGGGGGCATTGACGTTGAGTGCTTCCCCAAAGCGCCTTTAGTATGATACGAGACTATAGAGGGAATTGACAGTGAGTGATTCCCCAGAGAGTCTATACATTAGCTGAACTAGAGGGGTGAGACTGTGTGTGATTCCTAGAGGGTTACTTGTACTTGTTGGTTTGAACCATAAGGGTTAGGTTGTCAGTACTTCCCATAGGGTTACCTGTTGTGTTAGCCACTTTCTTAGCTGCTGCTTGATATTGAAACTTTGGATTGTATTTTTCTAGTGAGTACTTCTTGTTTTCTACTTTCTGTACTTTTAAACTTCCATATACTCACTCACTGTTAGGCATAAATATTCGATTTGTTACCTTTTGGGATTTAGTCTCACACCCTGTTTGGGTCATGATTTTGGGCCCAAACAGATTATATTGTTGCAGGTATAGACAAGGGGAAGCACCCTTTTACTTCAAGTACTGGATTTGCTGTGGAGCTAGAGAGCATGGGACCAAGCTATGGTTTGTGATGCTGAGGAGTTATCTTCTTTCTTTTGTACATTGGTTTAGCACTGTTTTATTCCAGCATTGTGACTTTTTTGGCTATTTTCCTAGAGATATGTATCATGCATCATTTTATTCATATATATGTGATCTAATTGTTTATTATTCAAGTCTTCCAGTGTTTACTATTGTAATATATTTATACTTCTGCTATTGTGTGTTGTTTACTTCTGTTGTGTACTCTGGAAATGAGGTCATAGTTTTCCCACTATCACCTCAAGCCCTCGCTGCTAGTCGGTAGCCTTTAATGTGCGGGGAAATGCGCTTGAGGACATGTGACCAACCGGGTACGGGGAGCCTCTGGGTGGATTTTATAACTGGGACGTTACATATTCTACTGAGTTAACTCCTAAATATTTGTCATTATAATTTCCATATTCATGGAGAAAATTTGGACACCTTTAGAGGGATTCTACTTTGTATCATCATAAAGAAATTATGGTATGAATCTAATAGGGTTCCATTAATTATAATATATATCTATGAATTAATTATATGACCAAGGTAAATCTTTTTATTAAATTGATTACAAATTTAATGTGAAAATATCCTATATTGTGTACTAGGTTTCCTAAAATATTGATTATTTAGGTTTATTCATAAGGTTTTATGAGTCAACTTCTTGTTCTTACAGATTATCTATCTGATATGATTAAATCCAATTAATCAGTATGAGAATGATTATCTTCTACTAATCCAAGAACCATTAAATATATTTACCAAGGTAAAGGTAAAATGTGGTATATGAGTTTAATGAAGTGGTAATGATCTAAATTATCATGAAACATTATCTATAAATGAGTTGATACTGGAATTACCAACTCCCCTTTCTCTTATCTTAATTATTTTTCACTTTTATCCCAAATTTATGACAAATTAAATTCTATACAGATTATTGAATTAGTGTTTTCCAAAATTCCACTCAATGTAACAACAAAGACTCTCATATATGGAATTTACCATCTGAATAAATATGGTTTCCATATTTTGGAATCATTTATAGTATAAAATTTGAAAACCAACCTACAAAAATTCCAACAATAATTTATTAATTTTGAATGTTACATTGTGAGAATAAATATATATAATGAAATTGAATAAAGAACAATGACAGGTGGTGTTTTTTCTCCCTGCTAAAGTAGGTGGTATGAGGGATCTCTCGAGGGAAATAATGGAAGACAATAAACCATGGTTTGACAGGTTTTGTGGAATTGCGTTGATGGATGATGGAGTTGGAGTTGTAGTAGGAACAAGGGGTGGTGTGGGTGTATGGGAAGTGCGTGGTGGCACAATACTCAAATAAAAAACTGGATTGGGAGTTATGGGGGTGTAAGGGTTTCTGCATAGATGGGACTCAAGGTAGGAACTAATGGATGGGTTGTGCGATATGGAAGTTATAATATTGGAAATGATGCAATGTAGTAGGTGTTGGGTGTATGAGAATCACACAAAGGGAAAACAATGAAATTTTAAGGGGAAACCTCATCTGCATTTGGGATTCAAGATTATGGATCTATGGACCATTAACATTCATGTACTTCATTCCTATAGATCTATATACTATGTAATAGTTTAACACCTAACAAATATGGAAAATGGGGTTTTCTTTATTTAATAAAAATCTTCTTGACCACAACTAGTTTTAAAAATGTCAAATAATAGGATAATAAAAAAACAAAAAAATGGAATAGGAAATATTGGATAATTTTTATCTCCTATAATCACCACATCTATGAATAAAATGCTAAAAAAGAAACAAAACATTAGTAAAGTAGTTTAAAATTTATAAAATGTAGAATATAGACCTTTGAGGGGATTTGAAGTGAATAATGAATTAAATAAATGCGAGGTATTTATTATAATAATAAAACTAGTATAACTATTGTGATAAAAACTTATCCACTATAAATAGCAACCTAACCATTATGAATAGTAACATGATTGTTAGGTATATTAACCTCACTATTATGAAACATAATTTAATCATTATAATAGTAACCTAACTAATATGAATGTATAATGACATATAAATAATATTTAATATAAAAAATAATGTAATTAAATATATTACAATACCACAAAATAATTAATCAATTTAGAAACTCAATAAAATTATAAGTCCATTTTTATAAGGTGTATTTTTAAAAAAAATAAAAATTCCAAATGTTTTATGTTAATAATTATTTTTAAATAATATTTAAAATTGTTTTTATTAAATTAAATCCATTTTTTAATTTGGTCATAATAATTTTCTAAGTGTGAATATTTAATAATTTTATGAGAAACTATAATTTTTATGTGAATAGTAAAACTACTGTTTTTCAAATACCATAAGTTTTATAACATCATAATGATGTACAAATGACCTAATAAAAATTTAATTGACTAAAAAAATACATTTAATAAGGAAAATTATTTAATCAACCACAAATATATTAATTGGAAAACTTAAAAAATAATTTCTAAAATATAAAAAAGTAATATATTCCACTAAAAACCAGTTTTTTAATTTTATTATATTATTTTTAAATAATGTAATAAAATTTTTATATAATGAATTTTAATGTAATAAAAAATTTATTTTTATATAAAATATAATTCATAACGTCCAAAATATCACTATTATAAGGTTGACTATGGGAATAATAATTTTTTGATATTTTAAACCAAAAATAACCTTCCACTCAACTATTAATACCCTCTTCCCATTCCCAGGGAAAACAGCTTCCCATCTACTTAAAAAAGTATAATCCTAGAGTAAATACCTTCACCTAAGTCTACTCATATCTTTAGGGATGTTCTTATGATATCCATTCCCAATCTCCCAAGGCATTAGTCCTATAGAAATAAGTAATCACCGATTAAGAGGTAACCCCATGATTCTCTATTTTCATTGTTTTTCTATATTCTTCTTTCTACTCCCCAAATATTTTATTTTTTTAATGAAATTATGAATTATTTAATATATATGTATATAACATATTAATTTTATTATAATATTTTTATAACTATTTTTATAAATTTATAATATATACACTCTCACATCCATCTATCTGATAATTCCTATTAATGGTTAATATAATCAACTTACAATGACAATGTAATGATTTTATTATCAGTACATATATGATGGGTTAGTGTAGATTATGTATTGTAAAATTATTTTAATTTATTATTTTCTTATATAATTACTTTTTAAGAAAAAAATTAAAAATAATCAAAAAAAATGAAATTGAAATAAAATGGGGGAAATTCAGAGAAAGTGTATCGCTGAACCATTACATATTTAACGAAATAATAATAATTTTTAAAATTGAATGTTTATAAAGTATAAATAATAAATAAATAAATGCAATAAACTTTTTGAATAGTTTTTAATTAAAATAAATTTATTTTCCTATAGTCATAAATTTAATGAAACAAAATGGAACATAAGTTAATTGGATTCTCTCTCAACATTTCACATTGGTTTTTCTCTTTTAATATAAAAATAATTAAAAACAATTAGTATTATCCACCTTAAATCTCAGATTAATATTTTTATTTATCTTGTATAAGGATTTAAATTTCTATTTTTTGAAATCTCGTAGAATTATGATCAAGTCGAACCTTCTAATGTTCATATGGGGAACTCTCTATCAAAACTATTTCTTTCAAATTATCCTCTTTATGTAAGTTTTTATTTTATTCCTCTCAGATACCTTCTATTTTTTATTTACATTTATTTATATTTTCTTTTCATGGTGATGTACCTAGTTCTACTTCATTTGGATGAAATCGTAGAAACTTATAAATATTTTTTAAAATTTCAATATTTTCCAAACATATCATTTATTCCTTTTGAGTTGTTCTCTATCTATCTACGAACAATGATATTTTATTTAAATATTTAATGTCCAAAAAATATTTTTTCTCTTACACTTTTAAATACCTCTAAGTTTATTAATTAGCATCTTATTTACAACATCTCTATGAAACCTACTCTTTTCTCAAATTTTCATATCATGTTTGTGATTGATATACATTTTCATTACCATTAGGTATGTATGATTATGAGAATATTAGGATGTGATAGGTGAGATTGAGATTATATATTCTTATAATTACTTGGGTAATGTTATATATATCATGATATTATGTATATTATTAGTAAACATGATGGAAGCTTTGTTCATAATTTATAAAATGATGATTTTAACACATATGTTATGTGTGAACTCAATTCTGGTTTTGATAACAACTTATGTGTAGTATTTGACCACAATGTTATGGTGTTTCATTCTTATAAAAAATTATATATTCCATGTATCCATATAATTATTCCCTAACACTTATAAAGATAATCATTTCTATGACATGATGATGATGATTACAATCACCCATTTATTATATTGAATGATGTCTCATGTTCTTTACATTTTATTACACCCCTCATTGGGATATTATGTCATTGTTTTTTATAAATGTACTCATGTTATATTTATTAAGAGGATTATGAAATATTTTAGAAGGATTGTAATGAATTATTAAAATAATGTTCAAAATTTCAAATGTTATCATGTTGTATAAACCTTACATTCTAAAGACACAAAAACTTTTAATTCTAAAATGTATTATTATTGTGTATTTAATCTTAAAGATAATGACATAATCATATATGGAAGAGGTGGGTCACTATATTTTGTATCCAATTAAGTATTAGTTACTTTTGGAATTATGTTATAAAAGTTAACCCCAAATAAACTTAAAGATACCATTGGAAAATACTTTATAATTTATTTATACACATTATTAAGTTATTTATCTATGACTTATTAAAATATATTTAATTTAAACATTTTTTATTTTAAACAATTTTAGTAACTCCGAGATACTAGACCAAAAAACCTTATGACGGTTGTTTAATACTTTTATGAATGGTGTTCCTAATGATATGGTAGGTAGAGTTAAAAACCCTATGGATCTATATAACCATCTTCCCACATTATAATATTGACCAAAACCATGTTGAATATCCCAAATTAGCTAATAGAATCAATTTTTAATTGAGTGCTTCATGAAAAAATGGACACTAATATTTAGTGGTCATTCCATCCACTTGTAATAAAAAAATTGGAAAATCAATTGGAAAGGTCTTTACAATTATTCATAGAACCAAGAAGAAAAATGTTACTCTGGATGTCAACTATTTCAAAGGAGGATTTGATAAATAGTGGACATTGAATAATAATATGAATACAAGGGATAAAGTGGTATAAATACATTTGAAGGACATTAAAAAATTGTTTAAAAGTATTCAATTGAACTATTTTTACCATGATGGGGAGAGAATTTTGATCTTAATAAAAAAGATAGTTAATTAACCCTAACCCATGATGGAAATATTACATTTATTTTAATGCATTCATCTAGTTTTTTGTTAATGATGAAATCAAAATAGATATATTATTTATTGGTTAAAAACAGCATCACTGAAAATATATAGCTATTACATAGTTTGGGAGTTATGATTAAGTGGTTTATAAATATATAAAATTAGAGATAAAATTTGGATAATGGCCCCATGAACATTGGTATGAGAAACAATATATGGATATTTATGTTTTTTGAGAGATTATAAAGGATGCATGAGGATCCAACCAACAACATGTCAAAAATATGTGAAAAGAACCATGGGAATTTGAATAACAGAATAATAAAATGAATAAAGTGTAGAATATAATTTTATTAAGGTTATGAATGTAAATGAAAAATGAAGAATATGATAACAATTGAGGAAATTAAGGAACCACCCAATACACCACCCATGTTCCAATTCTTCAACTGTAAGGAACATGGTGACTTTTCCAACTAGTGTACCAAAACAAGAAACATAGATGGTAATCAACAACAATAAACACCTAAGAATATGTGGAAATGGAAATACTCTATGACCACTACTAAGTTGGATGCATAAAATAATTTAATATAAGGTACACTTATTATTCATCCAAGAATGGGAAATATTTTATATGATTCAAGTCCTAAAAAATTATTTATATACTATAAGTTCACTAGAATGATTGAATCCACACCTTGATACCTATAAGTAGATATATATAAAAACATAAAGTGGTGAAATCATTAAAACCTTAGGGTTGCACTCTCCCCCAGTTACCCACAATGGGAAGATTCAAATAATTTTTCACATAATCCTTTATTTGGTAGATTTTGATTCCATTCAAGGAATGTATTGTGTTTCATTATATATATATATGACATTTAATATAGATAAAAAAGAAACCTCTTTCTATATGCATAACCATCACATTATCCTGTATAAATGTTTGAAAGATTATGAATCCCCATTAGAAAATTCCTCAATAATGTGGGTGTTGATATCCAATAAATAAGCATATATTTCTCAAATTATTGAGATAATATAAATTCAAAACATTGATTACACACCCATGAAAAGGGAATATATTGATGTATTCCATGGGGAATAAATTTTCCTTCCCCCAGATCATGAGGTAGAGTTCATAGTTTCAATTATACTCAGATCCATACCAATCCCATATGTCCTTATGGGATGATCTCTATATAATTAGACTTGTTAAAGAAAAAATTATTAGGGAATTAGTAAAAATGGTTCATACTCGCTAGTTTATCAACATAGGGTTCACCAGTTCTCTCTATCAAAAAAAATTATTGACCAATGTGGGATTTCATCAACTACAAATAGATCAATAAGATAAACATAAATAAAAAGAATCAATAACAACATATTGATGACTTATTCAATCAATTTTAAAGAGTTCAATACATCTCAAAAGTAGATCTTCAATCTAGATATCATTAGCTAAAGGTGATAGATGGAGACACTACTTGAAAACAGTGTTTTCCTAACACATATATCCCAATGGTTTACTAAACCGTTGGGAATAGCCATCTATACCAATGGTTTCTGATAATTGTTGGTATAGATGGTTTTTTGGAAGCTTTTACCAACAGTTTATCACAACCATTGGTATAGGGGTGTTTTTACCAACGGTTCTCATTGAACTGTTGGTATAGGTTTGGGGTGGAGTTATATACCAACGGTTTTTAAAAACCGTTGGGAAAACTTTCCCCCAAATTGGCAGTAGCCGATCCTCTCCCCCATTCGTGATCCAGAGCCCTAAACGGGAGCGCTTTGGAGATTTTGGAGGCAATTTTGGAGGTGCTTCGGGTTCTCTTCCTCCATCCCATCCAAGGCTGAGGTATTTTCTTAGTTTTTAGTTTCAATTTTGATGTGGGATGAGACCAATTTCTATTCTCATATTCCAGCCAAATTTCTGTTCCACCCCAATTTATGTTTCTGTTATTTATTTACATTCCATGCATATTCCAGCCCATATAGATTACATTAGACATTTGTCTAATTTTTTGATGTGCCTTTCATGTTTCATTTCCAATAAAGTTTTATAATATGTTATAAAATTCAATCACATGTTTAGTTTTAACATTCATTGTTACTTTATTATCTTGTTTTAATAATTTATATTAATATTCTTTTCATATATTCCATCGTTGAGAGTTTTTACTTGTGCAATAGAATTCCAAGCTCATTTTACTTCATAGTGATTATTTAGATTTCAAAGTGTTTTATTTTTCATGTTAAATTTATTAAAAAGTTTTGGGGACTAATTAAAGTTATTAGATTCCAATTTCCATGCTTCTATGCTTGTTAAGAATTAAATGAAATATGATGGTTTTAATTAAATGAAAGTCAATGTTCAATTTTTATCATGTATGGGTGATTAATAAATTGGAATGTGGTGAACCATATAATTTAACCATTGTTGATGCACATTATATACCAAAAGGTTATTGAATAAAAGTTATTCTTGTGAATTTCGTTACATCATAGGTAAAAATGGTTGTGGTTATATGAGAGATACCTCTGATGGTTATTTGATAATTTTTTTATGGAGAATGAATGGTTTTGGTCCGGTATTAATAGTAGCTTCCAGTGATACCATTTTAGTATAAGGGGAAACGAGATTATGATCTATAAGGTGGTGATTGAGTTGGTAGAGAAAAAACATTGTTTGTTCCTTGTGTTCAAGAACCATAAATAGAGTGTTCCAATTAGGTGGTCATCAGTAAATACGTAGGTAAGATTTCCAAGTCCTGTTTCATGAAGTTGCATATGTGGTGCTATAGTGGTTTTGGATTGTTTGAGGTACTCTTAGTGTATTATAAACCCTCATTTGTTCCATATTCATTTAAATTGATTTAATATCATTTTTTTCACACACACCATTATATCCTCTCAAACTATATTTAGAGTGTATTTTCATTCGTATGGTGTTAAATATTTTAGTAAATGTCCATACTAGATTCTTTTTATGTGTTCTAGGGATTTAGACAAATGAAAGGGCTGCATGATTATTGTGGGGGTATTCTTTTCATATAAATATACCTATACACCCCGACCCCCTTGGACAACCTGAACACCCCCACGGACAGCCCGCCCACCTGGACACCCCGACCCCCTAGACAACCCCCCACCCCCTGGACACCTCCAACCCCCCGGACGGCCCCACCACCCCCTAGACACCCGCACCCCTGGAAACGCCACACCCCCCTTGGACAGTCCTGCCACTCCCATGATCCTCATCCAACTCCTCATCCTGATCTACTTGAAGAAGTTAAAGTATAAAACTCATATACTCCCAACAAGACCCTTAAGGATTATGTATTCCTTGATCCACTTCCAATATCTTACTGGTCAATCCTTGAATATAGGCATTATAAATTTTGTATCTTATTTTCTTATATACACTATATTTTGTTGTATTTCTTAATATGATTCTTATATAGAGTAATGTGTCAGTTATTCTTTTATATAGAGTAAACAATTGTCATTTACGTAAATATTTTTTTGATTAAAATTTAATATTATTGAATTGCTTTGAAATGACTTATTGCGATTTTTTTACAGAATGGATAGAAGTTGGATGTACGAAACTGATCAGATTTCAACCGATTTTCAAAATAATTTGAAAAGCTTTCTATATTTTTCATTTGACAAGGCTTCAAATAGTGGTCACATACATTGCCCATGTTTTAATTGTGTTGGAAGACCTTGGTTGGGCTGTGAAGCAATTAGCTATCATATAACCAAATATGGTTTCCAAACAAACTATTATGTGTGGTATCACAATGGAGAGAAAATGGAATCTCAAAATGTTGATGATCCAAATGATAGGACTGAATTGGAGAGTTTGATATATGATCGGTTTCCATTTATTCGACATTATGAGAAGGAAAGGATGTCCAGCCAACAAGATTTTGATACAAGCACACATGATGCATCCAATGAAAATGATGATGTTGATAGGGTGAAAAAATTGAATGATGTTGCGACGACTCCAGTATATCGGAAATGTGATAAAATGAAAAAGTTGGAATTTTTAATCCAATTGTTTCATGGGAAAACTATGTATGGGATTTCAAATACTGCAATTGATTACATTCTTACCTTCTTGAAGGACTTACTTCCAGATGATGCAGATATTCCCTCAAACCACTATATGGCATGGAAGTTGGTTGATGAACTTCGATTCTCAAAAAAAAAATCATGCTTGCCTGAATGATTTCATCTTATTTTGGGAGGAAACTAATGAAGGAAATGATTGTATAAAATGTGTAACCTCCCGATGGAAGCCAAAAGATGATGGAACACCATCTCATGTGCCACAAAAAGTAATGTGGCACTTTCCATTGATCCCCAGATTACAAAACCTTTTCATGTCTGATGAAATATCCATTAAAATGTGATGGCATGACACCGAGAGAAAAAAGAATAATGAAGAGTTGGTTCACCCTGCAGATGGATTTTCATGGCAGAGATTTGATGCTCGATATCCTGAATTTGCAGCCGATGTGTGTAATTTGAGACTGGGTCTTTCATGTGACGGTTTTAATCCATTTGGGCAGATTCTTACTTCGCACAGCACATGGCCGGTTTTCATACACATTTATAACCTTCCCCCTTGGTTGTGTATGAAAAAGCCTTACACTTTCTTGAGTATACAGATATCTGGCCCTTCTGATCCCGGCAATGATATAGATGTATACATGCAACCTTTAATAAAAGAGTTGAAACTTCTTTGGGATGTGGGTGTTCCCACATAGGATGCATGTTCGAAAGACATATTTCATATGTGTGTTGCACTTATGTAGACTATCAATGATATTCCTGCTTATACAATGATGTCTGGATGGAGCACAAAAGGAAAATTGTCATGTCCTGTTTGTATGAAGAATACTCGATCGAGAAGACTGAAATATCGTCGTAGTTTTAGTTTTATTGGACATCGACGATTCTTGCCAATGAACCATCCATATAGAAACAATCATCGAAGATTTGACAATACCATGGAGAATAACGATCCACCTCAGCGTATGTCTAGAACTGATGTGCTTAATGAATTGAAAGATTTCAGTTATTCATTTGTGAAGAGTGTAATGAAATCTAGAAAGAGGAAAAATGTTTCCAATGATACCTGTTACAATTGGAAGAAGAAGAGTATATTCTTTGAGTTTTCATATTGGTCATCCAACTTGTTACATCATTGCTTAGACGTAATGCACATTGAAAAGAATATATGTGAAATGTTGCTTTCAATTCTTCTAAATGTCAATGGGAAGACAAAAGATGATTTATGATCTCGGCGCGACTTGGTAGATTGTGGGATCAGACCAGAATTGCATCCTGTCTGTATCAGTGAAAATAAATGGCAAGTTCCATGTGCTTCTTATGTGATGACTACTGCTGAAAAAAATCAATTTCTGGAAGTGCTAGAGACTATTAAAGTTCCTGATGGCTATTCAAGCAATATATCAAAACGGGTCAACAGAAAAGAGTTGAAGTTGAAATCTTTGAAGACTCATGATTATCATGTCCTTTTTCATGAGTTGATTCCAATAGAAATCCATCATCTCTTGTCCAATAATGTTAGAGTCTCGGTTATTCGGTTGTGCTATTTGTTTAGAGATCTTTGTGCTAAGAGGTTTTCCAAATACCTCGTGCAAAAACTATTGGTAGAGAAACCATTAATTTTGTGTGAGTTAGAGAAAATATTCCCTCCATCATTTTTTACATGCATATTGCATCTGACTGTCCATCTTCTGATCGAAATACTTCTTGGAGGACCTGTTGCTTTCCGTTGGATGTATCCAACTGAATGAAAAATGTGCACATTGAAATCATATGTTCGGAACAGGAATTATCTGGAAGGTTCTATTGTGAATGGCTACATGGCTCAATAATGTATGGATTTCTGCTCAATGTATTTGTGTGATAATACTACGAGAATAAACAGACCAATGAGAAGTGAAGAAGAACAGTATGGGAAAATTGAACCCAGTTTTCCATCACTTCCTCAGACAGGAGGAATTCCGGGATCATATACATTGACAACATTAAGCCTTGAAGAGTGAGAGATGGCACATCGCACAGTGTTGTTCAATTTTGATTTGTTAGATGAGTATATCAAGTAAGTTAATTGTACATGTATCTCTTATCTTATCTCTTGTAATTTTAAATATTTGTTAAACTATTATTATTTTTTTCTACAGGGAACATAATGAATTGATATATAGAAAGCATCGTTCTTTATCTTTGAGAAAGAAAGAGAATTTGCATAGCAAAGGGTTTTCTTCTTGGTTGAAATTGAAGGTAAAAATATTTCTGTAATAACTAAATAAAAATAATTTTTAATTAAGTTTACTTTTTTTTTATATTTCAGGTATCGAGTTTTCCTACAGACTGTATTTCTAATGAAATAAGAGATTTGGCTTTTGGTCCTAATACCATGGTTCGTTCTTGTAAATCACTTGTGATCAATGGATACAAATTTATTATCACTGAACGAGAAAGAAACATGAGAACACAGCATAATGGTGTTATGCTAACTGCCACAACAGACTGTTATGCCAGTTCATCGGACACTAGACCTCGTTCTAAAAATGTTGCTTATTATGGTGTCGTGGAGAAAATAATAATTTTGGATTATTACTCGCATGGTTGAGTCACGATGATGAAATGTCAATGGTTTGATTCAATGACGAGGCAAGGCACCTTTATTGATGATTGTGGATTTCGATTTATTGACATGAATCGCACTCTTGCCGCCGATGAACCATATGTATTGGCATCAATGGTGAAACAAGTTTTTTATGTCAAAGATCATCGTCATCCTAAATTCGGTGTTATTATTGAAGTAAATCCCAGACATTTTTTGATGATGGTGATGATGAAGTTGACACTATCCCTACTGCAATTGGAAGCAATCCATTTATTACTTATGATGACCCCAACAGCTCAATTTTCAGAGTTGATTGTGAACCCGAAGTTGTGGTGGGAAATATATAGAATCATACGGTCGTGTTCTCAGCTACATGTTTCACCTACATCATTCAGAGTGTGTAACCTAGTACTTACCTTCATAACACCATAAATATTCTGTTTCATTATGTTCTTTTTATCATAATGGTTTTTCTATATTTTGTTTTTTGGGTTACACATTAGTTATCCGTTTCTAATTACTTCCATATTTGTTTTCATTGCAGGAAATGACACCCATTGAAGAGAGGCGGTGGAAAAAGATGACAGAAAATAATCGTCGCATGGCAAAGATGGGTGTTCCTCCACTCATCCCTGCTGTGAGTATTTTATTTCAAATATAAATATTTCAATAACTTATAATATCATGTGTTTACTTTTCTGTCAAAAAAATTTTCATGATCCACCCCCTAGACGACAGATATCTGACGAGGAGCCTGATATTGATCCCAGTAGAAAGGTTGGTGGTAGGATGGGGGTAGTGTCAGAGATGGACGATCATCTAGTGGTCCCGGTAGTGAGGCCGGTGGTACGAGGGCTCGTGGGGTGAGAGTTCGACGACCCACTACCACAGACGTATCTTCTACGCCCTATTTTGATTATGGCGTGTCTTCAGGGACATATGAGGTATTTAGACCTCCGATGTTTACACTACCATCTATCCAGACGTCTATTCCATCATCTTTTGCTTCTGGTTCATTATCTCCGGGCTATTATATTCCACCTTCTTCGACTCCTGCTGCGACACAGTATGTGGCTGAGGAGCATACACTGAGGGACACTCCACCTGTACAAGATATTCCTTCAACTTCTGCACCCATTGATTCGACTACCATAGGTATATTTATATAACTCAATCAAATTTTTATACCAAAATTTACTTTTATTATAACTTGTATTGATATTATTTTTCTTTAATAACATATTCATCTACAGATTGGAGGAGGGGGGCGTACTCGCTTGCGTGCGGTATGAAACCGCCAGACACAGTTGATGGTTGAATACAATGTTGATGGACAAATGATTGAGAAATCTGGGTAGCAATGTCAGGGTTTTTTGGCAACGCTATCCAAATACTTCGATATCATTCCGGTCAGCCCTCTCTCTTGGAGACATCTGCCACCCGAAGTCAAGGATAACACGTGGGCACAAATATGGGTAAAAAATCTATTGGATTTAATGTAGAATATTTTTTTATTTAAATGAACTAATCAATTTGGTTTCATCTTCGGTTTAACTTCCCTGATGGCGAAGTTGCACGACCAACGCGTTTAAAAGAGATAGGAGAGCTTTGGAGAGCTTATAAGCATGAGCTGTATATTGGATGGTGTGATAGAGTGGGCACGGAGTTAGAGACATTACCTATCGTGGATGACTTCCCGATAGAGCAATATCTCCAAATGATTACCCATTGGGCGACTGCCAAATTTAAGGTATTAATCTCATTTGAGTTATTTAAATGAGAGTTTTCATATTTTGCATTAATATAATCTTATTAATTATTAATCATTATTTAGGAATATTCTGAAAAAAACAAAAAAAACATTGATTCAAAGCAATACCTCCACACTTTGGGGTGCACAACTATGGCAGATCATGAGAGGCAGCAGGTACGATATAGTTGTTTATAATTTTTCTTTAGGACTTTCCCTTTTTAGTGGATCCTACTTAAATTATGTGATTTATTGAATAATGAATATATGATTATACTTTCACTTTATATTGTTTCAATGTCATTATAAAAGCACAAAATGAAAATTGAAGGACGTATCCCTCGAGAAAAATTGTTTTGCTCGAGTAGAAGAAAAAAAGATGGAACTGCGGTAAATGAACCGACCCAAGAGAAGATTGTAAGTTTTAATTTGTTTATTTAAAAGTTTAATATCTAATTTGAAATTTAATAATCTATTAATATTTTTTACAGACTTCTTTAGAGGCTCTTGATGCCTAGGAGCCTGACAATTTTGGGCCACACGATCATTTATATCAGGTTTTGGGAGATGATCACTCTGGTCGAGTACGCTGCCGACCTGGTAAGAATATAGTCCTGACGAGGTACTGGTCATCTCCAGGTATCCATTCTAGTACCACCGAGTTGGAACAGGTCAAGGATCATGCAAGACAGTCTGATAAAAGGGTCATAGAGTTGGAAGTACAAGTTCAAACAAGAGACAGAGAATTTATGAAACTGATGAAAGCATTATCTTCATCACTTCCACCAGAGGCTAGTGCGGCTTGTCAGACATTTATGTCGCCGATGGGTGCATCATCCAATGCACCAGGTGGCAGCTCTTGTGGCGATCAAGATGATGACGTTCCTGGTGATGACGAGGATGCTGAAGAGGAAGAGGGCGAGGATGAGGATGTGGACGAGGGCGAGGATGGGGCCGAGGGCGAGGATGGGGCCGAGGGTGAGGATGATGCCAAGGATGAGGATGAGGCCGACGATAAGCATGGGGATGATGACGAGGATGACGACGAGGACAGAGAGGGCGGCGAGGATGAGGCTGATGATGATAGTGGTGATGGTGATGGTGATCAGAGGCAGATTAATCCATTACATTTTTGAATTCTATATAACTCTTTATTTTTTAACATGGTTTTCAACTTTGGGGTTTTCCTCTGCTTCATAGGGACGTTGCATTCGGATTCTATTTTTTTCACTTGATTCTTATTGTATGATTAGTCTACTACCTAGACCTTTAGTATTCCGTGGTACCGTGATACTCATTTTTCTATTTTTTTTTCTTAGATTTCTTAGTTAGCCATGTATTTCATGTTTATGCATGTGGAAAATGATATGAAAAATGTGCTTTGAAGTAGTGGCCGACACCACTCAAATTGTCTAACTTTTATTTGAAATGGACAGGATTTTAAGTGAAAACAAAAAATGGCATACAGAAAACAGACCAAACGCATTCAGATTCTATTTAAACTATAGTACAATGATCCATGGGTCATATGTGATGTGTACGAGTCAACCCTGCCTCAATCCGAGGGCCGTTGTGGCCGGTACCACTCAAAGTGTCTTTCATTTGTTTAAAATGGATGCGCTTTTAAGTAAAAAAAATAACATATGGAAAATGGACCAAACTCATTCAGATACTGTTGATACTTTAGTACATGTATCCATGGGTCATTTGTGGCGTGTAGGAGTCAACCCTGCCTCAATACAAGGCACGGTGTGGCCGGCACCACTCAAAGTGTCTAACTTTTATTTGAAATGGATAGGATTTTAAGTGAAAACAACAACTGGCATACGGAAAACTGACCAAAGGCATTCGGATACTGTTGATACTTTAGGAAATGTATCCATGGGTCATATGTGACATGAATGAGTCAACCTCGCCTCAATCCGAGGGCCTGTGTGGCTGGGACCACTCAAAGTGTCTTTCTTTTGTTTAAAATGGATGAGCTTTTAAGTAAAAAAACCACATACGGAAAACTGACCAAATTCACTCGGATACTATTGATACTTTAGGACATGTATCCATGGGTCATTTGTGACATGTACGAGTCAACCCCACCTCAATCTGAGCCGTAGTGTGGCCGGCACCACTCAAAGTGTCTAACTTTTATTTGAAATGGAAAACAGTTTAAGTTAAAACAACAACTGACATACGGAAAACCGACCAAATGCATTCATATTCTGTTAAAACTGTAGGAAAACGATCCATGGGTCATATGTGACGTGTACGAGTCAACCCCGCCTCAATCTGAGGGCCGGTGTGGCCGGTACCACTCAAAGTGTCTTTCTTTTGTTTAAAATGGATGCGCTTTTAAGTAAAAAAACCCACATATGGAAAACCGACCAAACACACTTGGATACTATTAATACTTTAGGACATGTATCCAAGGGCCATTTTTGACGTGTACAAGTCAACCCCACCTCAATCCGAGGCGCGGTGTGGCCGGCACCACTCAAAGTGTCTAACTTTTCATGAAATAGACAACAATTTAAGTTAAAATAACAACTGACATACGGAAAACCGAACAAACGCATTTGGATTATGTTGAAACTGTAGGAAAATGATCCATGGGTCATATGTGATGTGTACGAGTCAATCCTGCCTCAATCCGAGGAGCAGTGTGGCCGGTACCACTCAAAGTGTCTAACTTTTCTTTGAAATGGACAACAGTTTAAGTTAAAACAACAACTGACATATGGAAAACCAACCAAACGCATTCGGATTCTGTTGAAACTGTAGTAAAACGATCCATGGGTCATATGTGACGTGTACGAGTCAATATCGCCTCAATACGAGGGCCGGTGTGGCCGGTACCACTCAATGTGTCTTTCATTTGTTTAAAATGGATGCGCTTTTATGTAAAAAATGACATACAGAAAATCGACCAAACACTTTCGGATTCTATTGAAACTTTAGGAAAATGATTTATGGGTCATTTGGGACATTTACGAGTCAACCTCATCTCAATCCATGGCGCGGTGTGGCCGACACCACTCAAAGTGTCTAACTTTTATTTGAAATGGACATGATTTTAAGTGAAAACAACAACTGGCATACGGAAAACTGACCAAACGCATTTGGATTCTGTTGAAACTTTAGGAAAACGATCCATGGGTCGTATGTGACGTGTAAGAGTCAACCCCGCCTCAATCCGAGGGTCGGTGTGCTGGGACCACTCAAATTTTGTCACTTTTCTTTGAAATGGACAACGGTTTAAGTTAAAACAACTGGCATACGGAAAATGGAGCATAGGTATTCGGATACTATTGATACTTTAGGACATGTATACATGGGTCATATGTGACGTGTACGAGTCAACCCCACCTCAATCCAAGGTGCAGTGTGGCCGGGACCACTCAAAGTGTCTTTCTTTTGTTTAAAATGGATGGGCTTTTAAGTAAAAAACCACCTACGGAAAACTGACCAAACGCAGTTGGATACTGTTGATACTTTAGGACATGTATCCATTGGTCATTTTTTACGTTTACGAGTCAACCCCGACTCAATCCGAGGCACGGTGTGGCCGACACTACTCAAAGTGTATAACTTTTATTTGAAATGAACTTGATTTTAAGTGAAAACAACAACTGGCATACGAAAAACTGACCCAAAGCATTCGGATTCTGTTGAAACTTTAGGACAACGATCCATGGGTCATATGTGACATGTACGAGTCAACCTTGCCTCAATCCGAGAGCCGGTGTGGTCTGGACCACTCAAAGTGTCTTTCTTTTGTTTAAAATGGATGCGCTTTTAAGTAAAAAAAACGACATACGGAAAACCGACCAAACGCTTTCGGATTCTATTGAAACATTAGGACAATGATCCATGGGTCATTTGTAACGTGTACGAGTCAACCCCGCCTCAATCCGAGGCGCAGTGTGGCCAGCACCAGTCATAGTGTGTCACTTTTCTTTGAAATGGACAACAGTTTAAGTTAAGACAACAACCGACATACGGAAAATAGACAAAAGTCATTCGGATACTGTTGATACTTTAGGAAATGTATCCATGGGTCATTTGTGATGTGTACAAGTCAACTCCGCCTCAATACGAGGCGCGGTGTGGACAACACCACTCAAAGTCTCTCTTTTATTTCAAAATGAAATCATTTTAAGTGAATACAGCTGAAATTTACACTCATCAACGATAGTCGCAAACTCTTTTTCATGAGTTGGGTAGTTTGACTCATGGGGTCATAAGTGACGAGACTCCTAATAAAATATATTTTCACCATATATTATAAACAATACAAGTTCATTGCAAAATTCATCACAAATCATTACATACCCAAACCTAGTATCACAAAAAAATGCGATTTGAGTCAATTTGAATGTCTTATTCAACTCTAATAGATATTTATCAAACTATTCTGCCTATTAGAATTTGATGGGTGAGGTGAATTACCACCAGATGATTGTTGTCATATGTCTTTTTTTGGGCTATTTTAGGTGTTTTTTATACTGTTTGAAGTCTGTATGTGGCTTTTGGGATATTTTTTATGCCGGTGTATAGTGGAGGGTATACTGGAGGGCTGTTGTGCACTGTTTTTTATGCAGGTGTATGGTAGGGCTTCTGGAGGGCTTCTGGGGGCTGCTGTGCAGCATCTCTGGGAAACTCTTTACCAACGGTTCAGAACCGTTGGTAATGAGTTTCCCAGAATTCTCAAACACCTATACCAACGGTTTAAATGAATCTTTTGGTATAGGGGTTTCCTCACGGCTAACTGGCCAACGGTTTGGAAAACCGTTGGTATACCCTATACCAACGGTTTTCCAGCCAATACCAATGGTTATAAACCATTGGTATAGCCTATTTCCTCAGTAGTGAGATATTCAAAAGAAACCTTTTATGGAATATGGAAACTCTATAAGTTCGTAGTGATGTAATTTAGACTCAAAAATTCACATGTAATATTATTAGACTTTCTACATAAATTATTTAAAGAAAATCTCAATAAATATTTTGTTTCATTTATTGATGATATACTTAGATAAACAAATAGAAAAGAGGAATATGAAAAGAATTTTGAGATTGTGATAATGTCATTAAGCAAAGAGATGTTGTTTTTTTAGTTTAGTAAGTGTATATTTATGATATATAAATTCACATTATTGGTTCATGTGATCATGATTGAAGAATATTTGTGTATATTTAAATGAAAAAAAGTAGTTTAGGAATGGACTAGACCCACAAGTTTTGTGTACATCTATAGTTTTTTTTCTAGGTACTACTGATTCTTTATGATAATCTTCTCAAGATTTTTTAGTCCACTAATTATGTTAACATGGAATTGGGTAATGTATGAATGGATAAAATAATCTGAAGAAAGATTTAATGAGATTAAGAAGATCTTAATACTAGTATATTTACTTTCAGTCCCCTCATATGAAGTAGGGTTTTTGAAATACATTATTCATTTAATGAAAGTCCCTTATAATTCGACACCATGTACCTCATGAAAATATCTTATCCATGAGAAAAATTACCCAATGTGTCATTTGGAATTTGGATATGTGATATTTATATTAATAATTTTGATTTATTACCTCTATTGAGAAAAGTGTGATATATATATATATATATATCAAAATAATTTAATGTGTATATTTTCACATAAAGAGATAAAAATGTGTTGAAAAAAAGGTAGAGTTAATAAATTACTATGATTCTCAATTCACAACCATTATGTAAATGTAAATAATATAGTTTATTCTCTTAGTAAAAAAGAAACTACTACCCTATTCATGATAACTATTGATAAAATCCTTATCTTCATGGATATGTAAGATATATATTTTTAAATCATAAAGGTAGGGAATACATCCTACATTTCCAAATTGATATTCATACTATCCATATAATTAAAGATTAAGGAGGGAAAATTGATGATTTAATGTTTCAAAAAATGGAGAGGGAATGAAAATAACGTAGGATTATAGAATTAAACATAAAAACACATCTTTATTCAGTTCAGAATAGGGAAATGTTTTCCATAATCATCTGAGATAATGAATAAGATAATTGATGATGCATATAGTTCATATTTCTCCATACATAGAGGAAAAATGAAGATATACCAAAATCATAAAGGGAACTTTTGTTGAGAAAAATGAATAAAGTTACTATTGAGTACATGACAATGTCTTGGTATCTAATTATGTAATAGATTAATGTTGTAAGACCAAATGGATGATGAAACTATTACCTGTACCTCTAGGGAAATGGGAGAAAATAATCTTATACTTTGTCACTAGTATTACGAATAAATATAAAGTAATTAATTACATATTGGTTTTAGTGGATCAATTCACCAAGGATGGTCACTTCATCATCTTTTGAGAATATTTCCCCCAGATCAACTTTCAATGATATAAAAAATAAATGGTGTTACTACATGGAGATCCTTGTTCAACTATATCTAATAGAGATTCAAGTTTTACCTCTATGTTCTGGAGGAGTCTTCAACAAGCCATCAATACTTATTTAAATTTCTAATATGACTTATAAAACACTAATATATGTCTAGTCCGAAAGGTCAATTCATAGACTCAAATACATGATGAGAGAAAACTTAATATTATTTCAAGGATAATGGGATCAATATCTCCTAACTATTGAATTCTTAAAAATAATAGTTTCCACTAAAGTATTCATATGGCCCCATATGAATATATATTTAGAAAGTGATGTATAAATCCAACATTTTTGGATTAATTTGGTGAATTAAAGTTTTTTGGACCCAAACATGGATAATAAATGAAAGTGAATGTCCAATATATTAAATAATACATTAATGATACATAAAGTTGATAGAATAACTCTGTTTATGATCATCTAAGTGACCTTTAGTATGATGTTATTGATAAATTGTCCATTCAAATATCACTCTAGAAGAGAGTTATGAGGTTTGGAAATAATGGAAATATTATCATCGGTTATATTTTCCCCTTTGAGATCCTTGATCGCATAGTATCCATGGAATATTAACTAGAAAATCCACCAAACCTATCTGGATAATGTTTATTACTTATTCCACATATCTCTCTTGAATAAGTACATACGTGATCCCACACAATTATTGAATCCAAATGTGGTACAACTCTATATTTACCAATAATATGATGATAAGTTAGGTAAGATATGGAACTTTAGAGATAATTTTCAATGCAATATGGAAACTCACATTGTTAAAGTACTTTTAAAAACCATAAGAATGAAGAGAAAACATTATGGCCTTAGGAATTAATGAACAAGAAGTACCATTTTATATTTTCAAACAATAAATTCATTTAACATTTCATTTATGAAATTTCAAAATAGGTAAATATGTATCAATCCATAATTTTATATATTTAATTTTCACTATGAATAAACATGTGTTCTGTGTTTAATAATATTTTATAGTATAAAATACATGAACTATATAATAAAAAACCAATAATATATTATTAATTTATAACATTAAATTTAGGGAATAAATATACCCTATAAAATTTATATTAGTGAAATAGGATAATTAACAAATAAAGAACTATATTTGGATCATTATGATCTTCTAAAAATGTCACACCTGTGAACGACATTGTAAAAAATGAAGAAAACCCTTAGTAATGTAATCAATATTTTTTAAAAAGAAGAATATAGAACTATGAAAGGTGAATTAATGTGAATGATTAATAAATTAAATATTAGGTATTTATTGGAATTATAAAAGAAATATAACAATTAGAATAGTAACCTAGCCCTTAGGAATAGTTATATGACCATTATAAATAGTAACCTGGTCGTTAGGAATAGAAACCTTACTATTATGAATAGTAATGTAGCCATTACAATAGTTATTTAACCAATAAGATAGTATAATTACCTAAAAATAATATTTACCACAAATAAATAAATAATTTATAAATATTATAACTCTAAAAAATAATTATTGAAAATAGAAACATAAAAAATCATAATACATTTTTATTGAAGTGTTTGTTAATGTATATTATGAAAAAAAAGGTTTTATGTGAATAATTATTATTTCCTAAGTTATAAAATTATCTTTGATAAAATTATTGTCAGTTTTGGAATTGAAAATCCAAAATTGTCTACAGGTTAATTTTTGATATTTTTTTAAGAACCTTTAATTCCTTCCATGAATAGTAATATTATAATTATTCAAATACCATGTGTTTAATGATGTGGTAATTATTTAATAATGATATAATTAAATTCAATTTTTTATATCAATAAAAAAATAATTTAATAAGATAATTTATTTGATTAAAAATAATAAAATTAATTTCCAAAACTAAAAAGTAATTTTAAATTTCAAAAAATTATAAAGTATTCCATTAAACACATTTTTTTCATTTTTTTATTTCCTTTTTTAATAAACTAAGTAATTATTTTTTTAAAGGTTATAAAATTCATAAAAATAATTTTTTAATCATGTATAATTCAAAAATTCAAAAATATCTCTATTATAAGGTTTGTATTAGAAATAATAATTTATTAAGTATTTTAACCCAAGAACACCTCTCCCTACATGTATTAATACCTCCTCTACCTACCATGGGAAAATTATTTCCCATATAATTATAAAAGACAAATATCTTAAAAAATACATTAACCAATGTTTCCATACAACCTTATAGGTTTTATGGTGTCATCAATTCTGAATTCCTCAAGGATTCATTCCATTGTGATGGGGTAAGCTTCAATGAAGAGGCAAACCTATGTTTCTCTATTTTTCATTTTTTTATTTCTTATTATTTCTACTCTCACAATATATTTCTTTTCCATACCTTCCTAAAATATTTAATATATAAATATATAATATTTTAATGTTATTATGAAACTAGTATAACTATTTTAATCTATTTATTATATATATACTCTCTCCCCAATCTTTTTGACATGACCAATTAATGTTCAATTTTATCTACCTACAAGGACATTGTTAATGATTTAATTTTCTCTAGGTATGTGGTTTATTATTATAGATTATGAATTATGATTTTATTATAATTTATTCATATATTCTAGAAATAAGTTTTAAAAAATATAAATTTAAAATAACTGTGATGGTTAAACTAGAAGAAAGAAAGATAATTTAAAGAAATATTTTCATTGAAATATTTCATATTTAACTAAAATAATATTAATTAAAAAATTAATATTGTTATAGTAAATTAGGAATATCATAAATTTGTGGAATTCAAATATGGATTGGTTTTTTAATAATAAATAATTTCATTATACAAGATCCTTAAATATAATGAAACAAAAGGGATCCTAAGATAAGGGGATTATCTCTCCAACATTCACTTTTAGATCCTCCTTTTTTATCTCATACTTGATAAATTTTATTTATATATTATCTACAAAATTTCTCAAAATAATTTTCATAATGACCTTTTCTTTGTATTTGAATGATTATTTTTTAAAATCTCAAAAATGTATGATCAAGTAAAAACTTATAATATCTATAAGGGGAACTCTCAAACCCAACTCCTTCTCTCGAATTATCATCCTTTACACTATATTTCATAATGGTTCTTATAAAACAACTTATAAATATATTTTTGTGTTTCTATTACCTTTTCTTTTACTAAAGATATTCATTATACAAATTCATTATGTTGATTTATAATGTAATTATAAATATTTTTGAAAAATACTTTATTTTTTATACATCTTATTAATTCTTATTTATTTTTAATCCTTATATCAATGAACTAAAATATCTTATGGAAGTATTTAATTTCTAAAAAAATCCCACTTCTTCATTTAGGGACCTCCATGTTTATTCATATACATGTACTTTATGACATCACTATGGTACACATTCCTTTTACATGGTTCTTTCCATGTTTATGATTGATGTATGTTTTTTTCCATATATAATACATAATTATGACCATATTACATTGTGAATGGTTGTTTCTGAATTATATATTTCTTTAATTCATTTGTAAATGTGATATATCTCATGAAATTATATTTATTATGTGTGAAAATGATGATATATTTGTTCACAATTAATGAGGTGATGCTGTGTACACATTTTTTATGCAAGAACATGACCCTAGATTTGATCACAAAATATATGTGGTTTCTGAATGAAATTTCATGATGTTTCATTCTTATTAATATGAAACATTCTATTTATTACCTCGGGATTATGTGGATGACCATTTGCTTATTATTTCACGATGATGATTATACTTACCCATGTACTATATTGATTCATATCTCAACATTCAATTTTACTCCTCCCCATATAGGGATTTTAGCTCACATATTTTTTAATGTATTTTCTCTAGTGATTACTTTTATTAAGAGTATTATGAATTATTTTTAAAGGACCATGTAGAAATATTAAAATAATATTTAAAATTTGGAATAAAATCATATCGTATGAACCTTATTTTTTCAATACACTAAACCATTTTATTTTGTAATATATTATTATTATATAGTTTATCTAATAAATAGTGTAATTATCATGTATGGAAAATTCAATTCTATATACTCATGATCACCTATGAAATCATCCCTATAATACCCACATCAAATAATACATTTCCTTAAGTTCTCTTTTGAATCCCTACCTGAAATCCCTACCTAAAAAGTGGATTTATTGTTTGGTAAGTTCTAGTCATATTAAGGATTCCCAAATACATCCTTTAAAATATTATCTCTATAGTGAACAAGTGTTTGATTTTATTTTTTATTACTATACAAATATTTTTTTGTATAAGGAATTTGTTTCAGGTCACAACATGATGAACTCAAGTAGATAGGTTTAGGGAAAAGTGGGAAATTATATGTTTTGTTTGATGGTGTTATATTAAATCTGAATAAATTTAGTGATTATGAGAGGAATACCTAAAAGATTTTATATAAATTGGAGGGCCTCTATATTCATTAATAATGTATTGAGATAATTTTTTAGCTGAAATAGTTACCTGCATAAAGGTAACTCAATGTTTATACTGGATGCATAATGGTGAACCATGAAGTGCATTATCTATGTAATGGTAGTTTAGTCCCCACATAAAGGAAATCCAACAGTCAATAAGCTATGTTTGGGATATTTATGAATTGTGTAGTGGTGACCTTGAGCTATATAAGGTTCCCATAAAAATTATAGGGCTTGGTCAAAAGTAAATCTGTATTTCAGTTGGTGTAGAAAGGATTGATTATATGTCTTCATCATATAACATTAACTTAATTCTTTGAGATGATTATAAACCTTTATCGTATGAATTTTTCAAACCATAATACATCATAATATCACATTAAAGTAACTGTATGATGTTTGAGTATGAAAAACAAATTTAAAACAATTATCATATATAGAGAATGTATATGTGATATTTTATTCTACTCTAACATTATTGTAAAATAGAAATTGGGATTTATCTCTGTAGGAGCTGTATGTTTTATGATTTCATTAAAAAATGAAAATTGACTTATATGGAGAATATTTTAGTTTCCCATTAGTTATTTGAGTATGATTTATTTTTTTCCAAGGAATCTACCATTTGATGTATGTTATTTTTTAGTTCATAAAAGAACTGTGAATCTTGTATAATATTTCACTCAATATAATAATTTTTTCAAAGAGAAAATATAATAATATGTTGAATTAATGAATGTGGGATATTCAGACTAAATATTCTAAATAAATGAATAATCAAATAATATGATCTTATTGAACTGATCATCATGGAATTCAAATATGATGATCATTAAATTGATCATGGTTCTATCCAATAATTAAAGAAGACTTTTAAGGTGGTGTTAGAGGCCAATATATACTTCAAGACTTCAAGGAGGGAATAAGGATATAATTCATGAGTCGATGAACAATTGAGTGAATATTTTGATTGAATTTTTTATAAAGTGGATTTTTTAGTGAATCTAAAATAAGGAAACAACAGAATCTTTGGGTGATTTAATTCACAAGACATTACTGATATTCAGTTAATTTTTTATGAGAAATTAAATATAGGATATATCTGATCTATTTGAATGAGATGATCACACCTATATCAAAATATCAAGGAGTATACATGTTTTTATTATGGAATATATTATTAATTTTATTTTTAATATAATGTTGTAGGTATCAAATAATAAAGATAATATAACATTGAGAGAACTCACAAACACTACACAATAATATTTTAAGATCTTTGATACTACATATCGTTGAGGAGAGTGAAATAGTCGAAGTCGGGTGGTCTAAGAAGGAGTAGGTCATAAGAACTTGAGAATTCATAAAGGATATGAAAGAATTCAATCTCTCAAAAATAGTGTTATGTTTCATGACTAACAAAACTATTTCAAGTGGTGGGTAAATTTCATGAGGGTGTAATCTAGCGAACTAAATTATGAAATTTTATGTAGTGTTGTTATAGCATGTTAATATAGAAGAAACCATGAGTTAAAATAAATATTTTTAAAATTGGATAAATGTTAAATATAAGGATGATTGGTGTGCATAATCAATCAAATGGAAAAGTTTTTATTAGTAGAAAAAAACAAATCAAGTTAGAAGATTTGGTGTATCGGGAAGATAATGAGGGAAAAACATAGGATCGACTAATGGGGTGTAAAAAAGGTTATTATCAATTTTTAATGATTGTGGGGTTTAACTAATCATGATCCCATGTTACAAAGAAGAATTCTATAATTTATTACTATATTATAGTTGGGAAACCATAGAATGGGGTTTCTACCAAACTGCGGTTTGGAGTTTGTTTTTGTGTTGAACCTTATAAATACTCTATGTTTCTCTCCATTGTATTATTTCATCACATGATATGAGGTTATAATGGGTTATTATGTAAATTGAGAAGATTAATAATGTGAGTATGTTTAATATAAAATGTATAATTAAAAAAACATATCATTAGTTAACCCCATAGTGGTCAAATGAACCTAGGAACTATAAGTTGTATCTAATCAAATATAGTTTCCCAATGGAAGTATATATATTTTCCTAATTTCTTTAAGCATCTTTAATGAAGATTATATTTCTAGAATATTTTTATCTACATTAAATTTAGAAAAATTAATATTCTACATATGGTACTAATATGGATATTTTGGCCAAGACTCGGCAAAAAATAAGGAAAAGAGACGCAATGAAGATAGGGAAGAATCCCAAATAAAAGGCTGAAACACCACTAACTGAAGTAATTAAATTCGAAAAACTTTTAATAATTCATTTTATTGTTATTCTTCTAATTAATCCCATTCAGTATGTGATAATAATGAATCAATTTGGGAACTTCATTATGAAATTAAAGATCATTTGATGAATGATAAAAATAAGAGGTCAAATATATATTGATGTATACAAGGAACATATATAAAAAAGAATAACATGAATTATATGTTAATGAGGTAGAGGATTCAATGTGTTTGATGTTCAGAAAGTGTATTTCATTCATAGGAAAGTGAGGGAGAAATATATTTCAAATTTTAATATAATATATTTCATTGTTGAATAATAATTAAAGAGGCATGTTTTTAACAATTTAGCCACAGAAATAATTTTTATGAAAGTTTTATTTGAAATTTAAAAATTACAGAAAAACTTCAGACTCTAAAAAGGATCAATTAGTAAAAAAAGATATTGAAAATTCTTTATAAGAACTAATAATTTTTCACAAATAAAATATAAATATAATAAAATATTATTAGAATATATCCTAGGATTATTTGAGGATGAAAAAACCATAAAAATAACATTCCTTGAGCTTTATGTAAGTCTGAAAAATTTGGAATCCCTACAAGATGAAACTTTTAGGGTTATTATGAAGACATTTTCATCCATAATGATTTCCAGTGAGATTTATAGTCTCAATAGGACTTACATGTGTCCAAATAAGATATTTATGTCCTTAAATAGTCAACCAATAAAAGTGATACCATCCATATCAAAATATATTGATTGTACTAAATCATTTTTTCATGATAGTGCATGATTTAAATAAAAAAAGATACAATTATAGATGGTGAGAAATAATGAGATGTCTTCCACTATGTCTACATTGGATAAAAGAGTGTGTATGAAATTTGATTCATCAATAGGGATCAATACAGCTAAGATGAGTTCCCAAAAATTGAAATCCATTAAGTATGTACAACATACAATTAATGGAACTGATCAAATTTTATAGGTAATTGTTGTTTTTGTTATAGGTTTATAAACAATGAATTAAAATATTAGTATAACATGTCATTTTATCATGATTATAGAAGTCCAAAAGTAAGAAGGAAATATGAATATTAGATAAAACCTACTGAATAAAAAGAAGATGTTGGATTAAATGTAATATGAGTTTTACTTGAGGAGAAAATATAAGAGAACTATTACATAGACTCATACTAATAATTAAATAAAGAATATGGATTGGGATATCATCATCTAGGATAAATACTTATAGATTCATCCAATCAATGGAAACATTAAGACTGCCAAGTTTTTTTGTTTAGGATACATGATGCTGGGCTATACAGCCAGCAGTTTCATGTTATAGCTACCCGAATAGTTATATTTATTAATGAAAATAATGAAACTACCCAAATCCTCATACACATTAATATATAAAGAATAAATTGTATTTTAACACAAAATAAACCCTAAAATGAATAAAATAAATAAACACAAGGAATCATCTCAAGGGAAAATAATGAAAATCTCTCTATTAAGGCTTAAAATAGAAAGAATATTTTAAATTAAACTTCTTTTGCCAAGTTTGCAAGAAATTAGAAAACTATATTGAGATAAAACTCTCAGCCTCTATGGTAACTATAAGGAACAAATAGTCCCCAAATTATTCCATAAATATTGTGTTTTTTTATGTCATCATAGAGAGAAATAAAGGATAAAGGTTGAATGTTATCACTGGAAGATAGAGAAGAAAAAGTTTTTTATAGTGTATCCCAATTCCCATGTGGTGGAGAAAATGTGTGTATCCCATTTAGAGAAGTAAACATGAGGTGGAGATCTCCAAAAAAATTAAAAGCAATATGTGAATAGAAATATTATATAATGGTACAAAACTGGAGAAAGAGGTTCTCTAATCACACTTAAAACCAATGTTTTTATTTAGTCCAACCATTTTATAAATGTTGCATGTTTATTGATGAAATGATATGTCAAAGGGGGAGTTGAATTATTTGAAATTAAACTCATTGATGTGTTTTTAACATTTTCACATGGTATAATGTATTTAATATTTAATATATATTAGAATACCATAAAATGAGTTTTTAAAATGATATCACATGGTGTATTTTTTATGGATAACATTTATAATATTGGTTATGAAATATTTTTTCTAACAAGGGTTATCCCATATAGAATTAGAATTTAATAAAAAAGGATCATTACTAAAAGAGTCATGTAGAATTATACTTATCTTATTTTTAAAAATCTTTAATTTATATTTAAAAAATGGAGAATGAAGTTTGAGAAAATTTAGAGGAAGAATATGAGGTAAGAAAATAATCCAATATTTTTCTTGTTATATCATTTCAATAAAGTGGGGAAAAATAACAACATATTTTCACATGAGAAGTGATTATAGTTGTTAAAAATAATCAAAACTGGGTATTTTTATGAACCCCGAGTGTTTGATTGTATTTTATGTCAATATATCAATATATTTTTAGTGAAGGAATGTGTTTGAGGCTATTTATATAAGAACATTAGTGTAGAGGTTCAAGAAAAAGTTTAAAATTATATATGATGTTTGATGTCCTAATATTCAATAAAATGGAATGTTATAATTGTTGTAGTGTTGTCTACAACATTTTATGGCAGTGATAAGGCCTTATAATTAATTAATATTGTCTTGAGATGATTTTTATTTTAAATAGTTACTTATATAAAGGTGTATCAAGGTTTATACATGATACATAAAGGTGAAACATAAATTTCACTTCCAACATAATTATGGTATAGGCATTAATAATGGGAACCAAATAATCAATGAATTATGTAATGTCCATTCATGACCTATGTAAAAGAAATATTAAGCTATATTAGGTTCTTCTAGATTCTATAGGACCTACGTATAGGTAGTTTAGTATTTCAGTGAGGAGTATAAAGGAATTCAAATGTTTCTTGATTACATGACTTTATCATAAATCATTGAGTCGATCATAGGAATTTATCATAAATCATTAAGTTGATCATATATCTTTATCATATAACTATGGTAGATAATAAGACTTCATCATATGAAATTGAAGTTTTCGTATGACTATATAATATACTATAATTTCTCAAATGGAATCACCTTATCAAGAGAAATCACAAAAGATATTTGATTATTATGTGACTTTTGGTGAAATTTAAAAAGGTAATTAATTTATGAAGGATCCATTCATATGATGTTTTAGACATTTAGGATAATTGAATTATGTGGATAATACTTGAGTTTCTCATATGATATTTTATGTTTCTTTATTTTTTAAAGGAATATATCATACGGTGAATAATATTTTTGTAGGATTTAAGAGAATCGTAAAGATCATATAATATTTTATTCCATATATGAATTTTTACATAGAGAAAATATGAGAATCCATGGAATTGGAGAATGAAAAATATTTATAATTAATATTTAGAATAAAATTAAAATAAAATATAACTATTTTTTTGAACCATTACTCATGGAATTAAAATATCATTATCAATTAGTTGATCATGATTATATCCGTGAAATAAGGAATTCCAATGATAATGATTAAATGTTGAGATAAATTTCCATGTTGTAAATAGATATTCCACATTAAAATGACAAAGTTCATGCACATATTATTGGAAATTTTTAATGATATTTGAAAATGTGGATACTGTAATAAATTTTTGTAAAAGAAAAACCCAAAATACTAGGTTATTTAAATGAGAATAATTAACCGAGATTCAAGTATGTTTGAAAAAGAAATTAAATCGTGAATATCATTAAATAATTTTAGTGATAAGATCATGAATTTATTATAAGATCAAAGTGTCTCCATATATAAAATCTGTAAGATATTATCGATGATATTATTAATATAAATCTATAGGTATAGAATAATAGTTATAAGATTACTTTGAGGGAACTATAAAATACTATGGGGGAATTTTCAAAGAGCCCTGATGGAACACAATATCAAATAGAGAGAATTATTTTATATCATGTAGACAAAAAATAAGAAGATCGTGATAAATTTAGTATTTATGAAGTCAAATAATGAACCATACTACTCAATATCTAAAGTGAGTTCTTTTCCAAATAGAAATTATTTAAAAGAATGTTGATGTTCATAGATGGGTACATGAGCGAACCTGGTCCGGTACACTCACTAAATAAGATGATCTCAAGTTAGTGCAGAAGAAACCAAAGCTAGATACCATATACATTTGGATCAATGTTGAAGATATGGATGATAGGGGTTTATAAAAAATAAAAGAGAATAATTTTTATTAGGAGAAAATAACTAATTTTTAAGAAGAGTTTATGGCTGGTGGGGATAAAAAAATATAAATAGAGGATTGACTACTGGGGTATATAACCAATTGATGTCTAGTGATTTGGACATATATCCAATAATTGTATTATGTGAATTTAGAGACCACTCTAATTGAAAAAATTATAATTATTTAGAAAAGGTAGGTTGGGGTGTCTAAAAACAATATAAATTAGTATAATTTATGTATATCCATGTAAATATCGTGTGTTAATCTCTCTTGTAACACCCCAGGTAAATAAAGAATATGACATTTTCATATTTATCCATATTTGTGAATAAAATATTAATATGACTTTAAAGGGGACACTATGCTCGATGGCGTACCCAACACACAACAACGAGTTTCTTGGGAATCTTACGTTGCACTCTAATAATAAAATAATATTATTTCAAATGGTAGTTAACATGTAGCCGTTGTATTGGCGGGAATGGATAGAAATAACTAAAATATGATTATATATGTTTTTAAATGTTTATACATTTATCCAATAAAATATAATGGCTTAAAATACGGAAAGAATTCAATTTTAGGCGTATATGCCCTAGTTTTCACTAAAGGTTCACTTATCACCTTTTGATGTTGAACCATCATTAAATATAGTTTTTTTCACTCTTATACTTTCTATTGGACCAAATAAAACTCTTCTTGAGAATCGGGACATCAAAATTTACTTTGTGTAAATTTTTGGTATCTTTCTGATAAAGTTCATTTTTTTAATGAAAAGTGTAAAATGTTGTATTTTAAATTCAAAACCTCTTTTTAATCTAATTTATTTATATGATTAGATTATCTTTTGAATTGGTATTAATGTGTAATCTGAATATATTTTTACCATTCAATCCAATGGTGGTCATTGGAATCAATTTCACTTTGAAATCAGACTTAAACTAGTGTCAATCTTTTGATACTTATTGTTTCTTAAAACACGCTATTTGTCATGACAGCGGGAATTAATTATTAAATTAATTAATGTGACTTATATGTTTTGAATTTTGTAAAACGGACTTCATTTTTGAATTTAGAATATCAAATATAGCTTAGGGTGAATTTTTGGGATTTTGCTGAAAAACTTCAATTTTTGATGAATAGTGAAACCACTAAGTGGTACTTATAAAAACTGATTTTCCGTTTAAATGAAATTTTTCCATCATTGTGTTTTGATTTTCAAAAATCCGACATACATGGTTGTCATTAAGAAGTAAAATGTGGTTCAATGAGATTAAAATAATTTTTTGGTGAATAGTAACTTATTAAGTTTTTAATCGCGATTAGTGGTAATTAGTGTAGTTTAAGGTAAAAATAATGCTTTAATAAAATTAGATGAGATTGACACATGTCTTACCCTCATTGGTTGTATCATGGCCGACCAAGACAAGCCATGGGTCAACTTGGGGACCCCATGGATCCACTTTGGTTGGGAAATGACATAAATAACATTTTATTTAATGTAAAAGTAAAATTGACACAAACATGATATGTTTTACTAAAACAATTTTTAAGTGGGGTTATACAAGTCATATTTTTGATTCTAAATATTAATTGGAAAGATAAAAAGATTTCCTACATCATAGTATGTTTTTTATAATTTTTAGACATTAAATAAATTAAATTATTTATGACATAATAATGATGCAGCGATGACATCATTATTTGACGATTTAAATAAAATGGAAAGATAATGTAAAATCTATGAACTACACATGTCCAAAACTTATTCTATGAGTGGATTTCGAAGCCTTATCACCTTATCCACGAATTATATCAATTTGGGACCTTTTAAAACCGAAACACATTTTCAAATAAAGTAATATTTCTTTACTTTCCAAAAGTGCCCCTCCTCTCCTCTTATAAAAGGCCCCCACCTCTACCTCATTTCACACACTCCTCAAGCCTTTGGCTCGGCCAACCCCTGCCCATTTACTCTCTCCACATCCCTCTCCTCATCCTAGAGGATTCCCTTTGGGCATAATCCTTTCAAAGGAAGCCTTTAGGCTCAAATCAAAAGGAGTTACACTTTTAAAGGTAATTCATTCTCTCATGTTCATTTGTTTTATTTTGCTTCTCCAACCCCCTAAACTCTTTTTATTTACTTCTTTTGTAACAACACCAGTATCTTAAATATACGAGGATGTTGTTATAAGATTTATTCGATATACACTCTCACACAACTACATCAAATGGTTAAAGAACATACGGTTTCCGTGGATGGTGAAATTCTGCCTCCTGAAACGATGATTGTTCAATACTCATTTAACACCTTCAAAGGTGGCCATTATGATGTCACTATTTTTATATATGATATATAATATTTTTATGTTTTATTTATGCTTCTGTATTTTACATTTTTGTCTTACCTTTATGGCTTCCATTATGGTTATACGCGATATCTTCATTTAAGGAAGTGCGGACTACCGCCCCCTCAAAGTGATTTGATTCGTTAAATACCATATGTGGGATGTATAAAGGATGGAAATATGATATTTTATATGATATTATACTGGAATTATAATATACCTTTATATCATTATTATTCCATTCTATAAAATACGAAATAGAAATGAAAGTAGCGTTCGTGCGTACGTACGGCTTACCGTCTCCATGAACGGTGCATTTCATTTCTTACCTCTAAATGATTATGTAATGTTATAAATGCATGCATGTACTGGATATATATGACATATATGATATCTACATAACGAATACAATTATGGATATAATAAACATTTGGCCACACGAACAACATGGAAATGTAAGAAGTCCACTTTCGACTTAAGAACCAAATATCGGCAAAACAAATATTATTAACTTAAATGATTACATAATGTTTATGACATGGTAATAAGTGGTATAAAAGTAATAATGAACTTGAAAAAGGTTCTTAAGGAATTAGAAATTAACTCAAGTTTATTATTCAGGATATTAAAGAACGATCGAGTCAAGTCGGACCCGAGGTAAGGGATCCTACTCCTCTCTTTCTTTTTAAGTACACACCTTTATGTCATTCCTTTTAAAGCTCATATTTCTTGTTATTGGGATGATATTTTATATTAAACTTACTGTAATTTTTATGTTCATGTGATTAGAGACCCTATTCTCTCTCATCAATCCATTTTGGAAGTTTTGAGTGGCGTCGTTAGGCTGCCGAACTTTCGTAAGAGATCTAACCTCTCTCTTTCTTTTTAAGTACTCTCCTTTATGTCACTTATTTTAAGCTCCTCTTTGTAATGTTGGGGGATGTTCTTTTATATTCCTCTTTCTATAAATTTTAATTTAATGTGATGAGAGACCCTATTTCCTCTCATCAATCCATTTTGGAAGTTTTGAGTGGCGCCGTTAGGCTGCCGAATTTTCGTACGAGATTTTTCATCTCACTTTTATTCCCATGAGATTTATGCTACATTTGCCACAAATTCCATTGAGTGGTGTATGTACTTCCCATTATTCTACTCTTTGTGTAATATAGTTTCGTTTATGAGTATTTACATCAATTATCTATTGTCCTTCTTTCATGGGGTGTATGTTTTGAAAGATACCCAAGTCGGTAAGGGAACCTTTCACCATCATCTTTTTAAAAGACTTCTTTTGTTGGGTCTTTTAATTTACATATTTTTATGTTGGGATATGTTCTCATATATCCTTATTGATGTAAATTTTATGTCCAAGTGATGAGATACACTTTTTATCTCTCATCAACTCATTTTGATGTGATGTCGTTAGGCTGTCAAGGGAACTTTTTAACCCAATTTCGATTTCTTTGGGTTCAACATGTAGTCATTGAATATGTCATCCATTGAATATGTGTGAATGTGCTTTTATTGTTTTACACTTAATATCCACTTATATTGGGTGTATTTATATTTGTCACACGTATTTTGAGATTGATTTGTCCTTAATTTAAGGATACCTTCTTTATAAGGGATTTCATCACATTTGACATTTCTATTGAGGGTTCATTGTTGTTATACACCAATTAACTCTTATATGGTGTATATACTGTCCTTTGGAGTATTATATCATGAATCCTTTTATTCTCATGATATTATAAAGTTCTGACTAAATGTTATTCCTCGATTATTGTATTCATGTGTCTCTAATTTTGGTAAAACCCCTTTAACAAAAATATCGTTTTAAATGTTTTAATTATTTGTTCTTATTAATATCCATGTTTTCAAAATGGTTTTAAGGATTTATTTACATGGATATTAATGGTTTAAAATGTTAAAAGCTTTAAGGTGTTATGGGACACTTTTATTCAAAAATCTCTTTATTAAATTTTTTAAATGGTTTTGGAAATGGTTTCTTTTTGAATGGATTCATTATTTCAATATCCTAAAATGTTATATTGTGATCGAAATGTGGAAATGTTATGTTTCCTTTATTAATGTTTTATGTGATACGATTATGTTATGGTTCTTGGGCATTATTATGAAGAACGGGTGGTTCTGTGATAAACTAAGGGTGGGTGAGCCCGATATAGCTCTCCAATGCATTGGGTAACGCGAATGAGTGAAACGTTAAGGTTTCTCCGAAGAGATTTAGGTAATATACTGTGATGGGTATTCCAAACGTAACCAAGAGGGTTACTCCCCACGTAAGAATGTTATGAATGCCTCAAGTTACCTTTATGTCTTATGTTTTCTATGATTTATTCATGGTTTGATGAGGTATGTTAAAGTGCCTATGTTTTATGGGTAAAGTATGATTTCATTCTTATATATATATGAACTCATGTTTCCTTTCCATATTTTTATAACCCTTACTGAGCTTTTTATGCTCATCCCAAGTTTTTGAAATGTTTTTCATAGTTCAAGGGAAAGGTACATGATATGATGATAGTGTCAAGGATGTTTCAAGAAAGAATCAGTGTTATATTTTAAATATGTTTCCATTGATGGGAAGAATGAATACTGTCTTTTATGTAACCACTTTGTTTAAATGTGGAATGTAATGAAAGTTTCATGATCTAATTCTCTAAAACTCTAAACCTGAAAAGATCCTCAATGTGTAATCTTGTAATAACTCAAGATTATGTAAGGTTTAAGGCTGGGGCCTTATAGTTGGTATCAAAGGTTGGTTTAGATAACTTTAGAGGTTAGGGTATTCTTTAATCATAAGTGACATTACCATAATGGTTAGGATTTCAGAAAGAGTCCTAGTTTTAGATAAAGTGAATGAGTAAGTATATCTTAGTGTTTACCTTCCTCGTTAGTACATGATGGTTTTGTTGATATACTCACACTGACCTTTTTGGTTTTAGTAAATGGCTGGATCTAGCAGGCACCAAAGTGACAATGGGTTTGAAGGAAACTGTGGTGGTTCTCTGATTAAGATACTCGATGAGATGGGGGATTCAATGAGGAATCTCATAGTTGTTCTAAACCAACTATCAAGGAGTCATGATCAATCACTTCAACCTTGGTGAGTTCTCTAATGGATCATGTACAAGATGGCCAACTCGATGTGGAAATTCAGGTAATAATTATTAAGGTAACCATTAGGGTTTATATGATCCTTACTTTTGAGGTAATTATGGGTTATTATATGATATGATGGAAAATGAAGGGAATGATATAAACTTGAGGTTAAAATATGTTATGATTATTCTTGAAGATTTTATCTCATTTTGGGGAATGTTTTAAGAATTATATAGTTTTGGAAAAAGGACAACACGCAGACCGTGTGACATCTCGTCGCGTTGGACAAAGCTGCGGGAATCGAACCCACAACCAAAGTGCGACTGGTATTTATCGCCTACCACTGGACAATGTGAAGTCTCTGGTTAGTTTGACCAATTATTTTTAGTTATATGATATTATGAATTAAGAGTAAGTTGATTTTGGAGGATATGTGATTAGGATAATTACTTTTCAATGTGAGACTTTAGGAGCAACTGATGTTGTTTGGAGATAAATGTTACGATTTAACTTGGTAGACTATGTGACTAAATCCTTCAAATATTTGGGTTTAAATCTTAGTTTGGTTTAATTTGAAGTATTTTATGGACAAATGGTCCTCGTTGAACTTTGGGTTTTGTTGGACAAATTTTGGAGATTAAGAATATATTTTCTTTTTATAAAGGGTTATCCTTTTTTGGATTATCTGATCTTGTACTAGCCTTTTTGGTTTTGGTTTTGGTTAAAGACATGGGAAGTATATAGTTCTATTTTGTGGATTAGGTGATTCTCTAGAAGTTGATTATAGTACTCTTAATGTGAACAAGTCTTCCTAAATACTCGTCTTTTGGAGAAAATATGAGTTTGTGTAAGGAATCTAATAAAAGTTGAAAGTCAATATGATAAGTGATTATGTTTCCTTATGAATAAATTCCTCAATAAAAAGTAACTTAAAACAAAAATGTTTTCTATTAACTTTTCCTATTGGGGAATCGAATACCGTTTAACCCATCACCAGTTTGTGATTTTCTTGTGGTTAACTTTCTCCTAAACATGTTTTCTATCACTCTCCAACAGAACATGACCCTATGTTTTCTCCTCCATGTCCATGTTTTCCTACATGGAATCCTAGTATGGGTTAACTCGGGTGACCTCTGTGCTTATCTTTCTTTATTTTAAAGTGATTGTTTTACCGACTCTTGTTCCGATGTGGGACTTTCAAGGATGTTTCCAAACTCAATTTTAAAATTGCGAGGACGCAATTCCCAAAAGGGGGGAAGGATGTAACACCCTAGGTAAATAAAGAATATGACATTTTAATATTTATCCATATTTGTGAATAAAATATTAATATGACTTTAAAGGGGACACTATGCTCGATGGCGTACCCAACACACAACAACGAGTTTCTTGGGAATCTTACGTTGCACTCTAATAATAAAATAATATTATTTCAAATGGTAGTTAACATGTAGCCGTTGTATTGGCGGGAATGGATAGAAATAACTAAAATATGATTATATATGTTTTTAATTGTTTATACATTTATCCAATAAAATATAATGGCTTAAAATACGGAAAGAATTCAATTTTAGGCGTATATGCCCTAGTTTTCACTAAAGGTTCACTTATCACCTTTTGATGTTGAACCATCATTAAATATAGTTTTTTTCACTCTTATACTTTCTATTGGACCAAATAAAACTCTTCTTGAGAATCGGGATATCAAAATTTACTTTGTGTAAATTTTTGGTATCTTTCTGATAAAGTTCATTTTTTTAATGAAAAGTGTAAAATGTTGTATTTTAAATTCAAAACCTCTTTTTAATCTAATTTATTTATATGATTAGATTATCTTTTGAATTGGTATTAATGTGTAATATTAATATATTTTTACCATTTAATCTAATGGTGGTCATTGGAATCAATTTCACTTTGAAATCAGACTTAAACTAGTGTCAATCTTTTGATACTTATTGTTTCTTAAAACACGCTATTTGTCATGACAGCGGGAATTAATTATTAAATTAATTAATGTGACTTATGTGTTTTGAATTTTGTAAAATGGACTTCATTTTTGAATTCAGAATATCAAATATAGCTTAGGGTGAATTTTTGGGATTTTTCTGAAAAACATCAATTTTTGATGAATAGTGAAACCACAAAGTGGTACTTATAAAAACTGATTTTCCGTTTAAATGGAATTTTTCCATAATTGTGTTTTGATTTTCAAAAATCCGACATACATGGTTGTCATTAAGAAGTAAAATGTGGTTCAATGAGATTAAAATAATTTTTTGGTGAATAGTAACTTATTAAGTTTTTAATCGCGATTAGTGGTAATTAGTGTAGTTTAAGGTAAAAATAATGCTTTAATAAAATGAGATGAGCTTTACACATGTATTACCCTGATTGGTTGTATCATGGCAGACCAAGACAAGCCATGGGTCAACTTGGGGACCCCATAGATCCACATTGGTTTGGAAATGACATAAATAACATTTTATTTAATGTAAAAGTAAAATTGACACAAACATGATATGTTTTACTAAAACAATTTTTAAGTGGGGTTATACAAGTCATCTTTTTTATTATAAATATTAATTGGAAAGATAAAAATATTTCCTACATCATATTTTTTGTTTTATAATTTTTAGACATTAAATAAATGAAATTATTTATGACATAATAATGATGCAGCGATGACATCATTATTTGACGATTTAAATAAAATGGAAAGATAATGTAAAATCTATGAACTACACATGTCCAAAACTTATTGGATGAGTGGATTTAGAATCCTTATCACCTTATCCTAGAATTATATCAATTTGGGACCTTTTAAAACCGAAACACATTTTCAAATAAAGTAATATTTCTTTACTTTCCAAAAGTACCCCTCCTCTCCTCTTATAAAAGGCCCCCACCTCTACCTCATTTCACACACTCCTCAAGCCTTTGGCTCGGCCATACCCTACCCATTTACTCTCTCCACATCCCTCTCCTCATCCTAGAGGATTCCCTTTGGGCATAATCCTTTCAAAGGAAGCCTTTAGGCTCAAATCAAAAGGAGTTACACTTTTAAAGGTAATTCATTCTCTCATGTTCATTTGTTTTATTTTGCTTCTCCAACCCCCTAAAATCTTTTTATTTACTTCTTTTGTAACAACACCAGTATATCCAATATACTAGGATGTTGTTATAAGATTTATTCGAGATACACTCTCACAAAACTACATCAAATGGTTAAAGAACATACGGTTTCTGTGGATGGTGAAATTCTGCCTCCCGAAACGATGATTGTTCAATACTCATTTAACACCTTCAAATGTGGACATTATGATGTCACTATTTTTATATATGATATATAATATGTTTATGTTTTATTTAATCTTCTGTATTTTTCATTTTTTTCTTACCTTTATGGCTTCCATTATGGGTATACGCGATATCTTCATTTAAGGAAGTGCGGACTACCGCCCTCTCAAAGTGATTTGATTCGTTAAATACCATATGTGGGATGTATAAAGGATGGAAATATGATATTATATATGATATTATACTGGAATTATAATATACCTTTATATAATTATTATTCCATTCTATAAAATACGAAATAGAAATGAAAGTAGCGTTCATGCGTACGTACGGCTTACCATCTCCATGAACGGTGCATTTCATTTCTTACCTCTAAATGATTATGTAATGTTATAAATGCATGCATGTACTGGATATATATGACATATATGATATCTACATAATGAATACAATTCTTGATATAATAAACATTTGGCCACACGAACAACATGTAATTGTAAGAAGTCCACTTTCGACTTAAGAACCAAATATCGGCAAAACAAATATTATTAACTTAAATGATTACATAATGTTTATGACATGGTAATAAGTGGTATAAAAGTAATAATGAACTTGAAAAAGGTTCTTAAGGAATTAGAAATTAACTCATGTTTATTATTCAGGAGATTAAAGAACGATCGAGTCAAGTCGGACCCGAGGTAAGGGATCCTACTCCTCTCTTTCTTTTTAAGTACACACTTTTATGTCATTCCTTTTAAAGCTCATATTTCTTGTTATTGGGATGATATTTTATATTACACTTACTGTAATTTTTATGTTCATGTGATGAGAGACCCTATTCTCTCTCATCAATCCATTTTGGATGTTTTGAGTGGCGCCGTTAGGCTGCCGAACTTTCGTAAGAGATCTAACCTCTCTCTTTCTTTTTAAGTACTCTCCTTTATGTCACTTCTTTTAAGCTCCTATTTGTAATGTTGGGGGATGTTATTTTATATTCCTATTTCTGTAAATTTTATTGTAATGTGATGAGAGACCCTATTTCCTCTCATCAATCCATTTTTGAAGTTTTGAGTGGCGCCGTTAGGCTGCCGAATTTTCGTAAGGGATTTTTCATGTCACTTTTATTCCCATGAGATTTATGCTACATTTTCCACAAATTCCATTGAGTGGTGTATGTACTGCCCATTATTCTACTCTTTGTGTAATATACTTTCGTTTATGAGTATTTACATCAATTATCTATTGTCCTTCTTTCATAGGGTGTATGTTTTGAAAGATACCCAAGTCGGTAAGGGAACCTTTCACCATCATCTTTTTAAAAGACTTCTTTTGTTGGGTCTTTTAATTTACATATTGTTATGTTGGGATATGTTCTCATATATCCTTATTGATGTAAATTTTATGTCCAAGTTATGAGATACACTTTTTATCTCTCATCAACTCATTTTGATGTGATGCCGTTAGGCTGTCAAGGGAACTTTTTAACCCAATTTTGATTTCTTTGAGGTCAACATGTAGTCATTGAATATGTCATCCATTGAATATGTGTGAATGTCCTTTTATTGTTTTACACTTAATATCCACTTATATTGGGTGTATTTATATTTGTCACATGTATTTTGAGATTGATTTGTCCTTAATTTAAAAATACCTTCTTTATAAGGGATTTCATCACATTTGACATATCTATTGAGGGTTCATTGTTGTTATACACCAATTCACTCTTATATGGTGTATATACTGTCCTTTGGAGTATTATATCATGAATCCTTTTATTCTCATGATATTATAAAGTTCTGAATAAATTTTATTCCTCGATTATTGTATTCAAGTGTCTCTAATTTTGGTAAAACCCCTTTAACCAAAATATCATTTTAAATGTTTTAATTATTTGTTTTTATTAATATCCATGTTTTCAAAATGGTTTTAAGGATTTATTTACATGGATATTAATGGTTTAAAATGTTAAAAGCTTCAAGGTGGTATGGGACACTTTTATTCAAAAATCTCTTTATTAAATGTTTTTAAATGGTTTTGGAAATGGTTTCTTTTTGAATGGATTCATTATTTCAATATCCTAAAATGTTATATTGTAATAGAAATGTGGAAATGTTATGTTTCCTTTATTAATGTTTTATGTGATACGATTATGTTATGGTTCTTTGGCATTGTTATGAAGAACGGGTGGTTCCGTGATAAACTAAGGGCGGGTGAGCCCGATATAGCTCTCCAATGCATTGGGTAACGTGAAAGAGTGAAACGTTAAGGTTTCTCCGAAGAGATTTAGGGAATATACTGTGATGGGTATTCCAAACATAACCAAGAGGGTTACTCCCCACGTAAGAATGTTATGAATGCCTCAAGTTACCTTTATGTCTTATGTTTTCTATGATTTATTCATGGTTTGATGAGGTATGTTAAAGTGCCTATGATTTATGGGTAAAGTATGATTTCATTCTTATGTATATATGAACTCATGTTTCCTTTCCATATTTTTATAACCCTTACTGAGCTTTTTATGCTCATCCCAAGTTTTTGAAATGTTTTTAACAGGTCAAGGGAAAGGTACATGATATGATGATAGTGTCAAGGATGTTTCAAGAAAGAATCCGTGTTATATTTTAAATATGTTTCCGTTGATGGGAAGAATGAATACTGTCTTTTATGTAACCACTTTGTTTAAATGTGGAATGTAATGCAAGTTTCATGATCTAATTCTCTAAAACTCTAAACCTGAAAATATCCTCAATGTGTAATCTTGTAATAACTCAAGATTAAGTAAGGTTTAAGGCTGGGGCCTTATATCTCTCGCTTATTACATTTTCACAATGGTTAAGGATATGAGTTTTTATTTTGTCAATCATGAATCATAAATATTTCAATAATTTCAATTTAAAAGGAAATTTTTTTAAAAAATAAATCACTAATTCATCTCCCCCATCCTAGTGGTCAAAAAAACATTAGAAATGTACTTTATAAGAGAATAATTTATTCTTTTACATGGTTATATTATATGTGTCCAAGCAGGAATCTAGGGTAAGTGGTGTTGTTGAGACAATATTCATTCATTTGGTAATAGCTATCCATCTTTTAATATGTTCATTAAATTTTATTTTATTTTCCCCTATTAATGTATTATATTTATTCATCCTTCTATTTCATGGATTTAAAATATTTTCCCATGACCTTCTTTTCAAATTATTCTTACTTTAAATTTTTTGATGTTTATAGTGGTTTTACCTGTTAATTTTTCTTCTTTAATACGTGTTTCACATTTTTCAGTTATTTTTATATATATGGTGTGTATATAGTATCTTTGAATAATTTTATCATAAATAAATCTTTATTAATTAAATTTTATTTTCTAATTGATTCTCTCTCTTTTATGGCCTTTTGATTCAAAATTTTCCAAAGTAGTAAAGAATTATTTTCCAAACTTAATTTTATATTGTAATTATCTATGTATAAATTTAAATCTAGGGAAATTAAATGTTATCTCACTGAAAAAAACTATATTTCTTGTACTTCTTAATTTTTATATTCTTTATGTTATGTAATTCATTATCTATGTTTCTATATCTACTTATGTTTAGTTTCTATTTTCTTCGAGTTTCATTATAAAAGTATGAAAGTAATATTTTTTAATGTTTTCTACATAATCAAATTCTCATATCATCCACATTAGTTTTATTTATGAAACATACTTTACTGGTAGTATTTATTTCCCAATTTAATATCTACTCTAACGTTTTTATAAACAATTTTATTTGAAGATAAATGTTATAAAAACATTAAGCATTTTTCTCCCGTGAATATATTTTTTATTATTTCTAATATTTATTTATTGTTTAAGTTATTTTTTATCTTTTATATTTTACCATTTCTATGTTTTATATGGTTATTTATCTTTATTTATATATAAATTACATTTTTCTATCAAAATATACTTCATTTATTGGTTTATTACATCATAAAGAATTTGTTCTTGTAAGTAATAATTCTCATCGTATCTATTAATTGTTTCTCCACTATGTTCTTATTATCTATTAATAAAAATGTTAAATTTTTTTATTTTGATATTTATGAAAATATTATCATATAAACTATTCATATTTCTCTTTATAAAATTTATAAATAAAATTTCATAACTCTTTTATCAATGTGGGTTTTCCATAACAGTTCCCAAAAAATATTAAAAATTAATTTCATTTCACTTTTTTATTTCTTGTATATTCTACTATGAATTTAATTAATTAATATTTATTTATATTCAAGGTTCCATTATTATGTATTTAATTAAAATATTTTTTTATAAATTCATATTATCACCTTCATGAAAATTATATTTGAAAGTGACTTGAAACATCATATTTTTAGGATAATGCTAAAAATGTTTTTTAAAAAATAATTTGTGATTTGAATCCATTTTATGATATATATATATATATATATATATATTTATAATCACATTATGTTGCCTGAATAAAAATTTAATTTTTAACATTTGTGATTTAATTTTTGGTATTAGTCAAATGAACACTTGACTTCATCATATACAGTACCATTTAAAATTTTTATGTAAAACATCTTCTTTCAATGGTTTTTTTATGATGATTGTTTCTATTGATTTGATGAGTCGCCTATAAGTATGGGTTATCATCATGTGATTAGTGGATTTGATATTTAAATATAATTTATTGGTAAATTTTATATATCTTATGTTATAGTGATGTTATAAATGTTAATTATTGGGGTTATCTCATTACATTATGAATGGGAATGATTGAGGTTCTATCACAACATTATGAATTTTTGGTATTTGGGTTTTCAAAAAAAATTATGTGTTTGAAATTTTATGGTTTTCTCATAAAATTGTGGTTGGTAATGATTTATATTTAATTATAACTTCTTGTATGGTCATTACTAGGGTCTTCTCAAATAATTATCCATGGGAATGATTGGGGTTTTCTCACTACATTATATGTGGGAATGATTATAGTTCTCTATAAGATTTATGGGTAGTCATAATTAAAGTTTTATCACAAATTTATGTTTTATAATTAATTGGTTTTTCTTAGAAATGTATTCATTAGAATGATTAAGGTTGGTTCACAAATTTATATATGGTAATGATTGTAATTTTCCCATAACTTTATACTTGGGAATGATTGGGGTTTCCTCCCAAATTTATTTGTGGGCATGATTAGAGATTTATCACAACATTATGATTTCATATACATATTCATTTGATACATTTAAATTTCATTAAATGTGCTTATGTTATGATATATGACTTATGATTATAGATGCATGTCTCTTTATTCTTACACCATGGTATATATAAGATCCATTGAGTTTAGTGTCCTTCTATCATGTTTTATGGAAAAATATTAGAAATCCATGTACTTTTTAATGAAATATCTCTCCAGTAGTCTTATTTACTCGCATGATTATGATATAACACTTTATGATTTTAATTATGTGACACCCCAAGACATAAAAATATATTTATTTTTAAACAAATTAAATATCATCAATCGCTTGTGCTACATGAAACCTCGATACTAAATGATTCATAATTTTATATATCATTATAAATTATAAATTTTGTTGGAATTTATTAATAGTTATAACTAAACTATGAAAGTTATAAGGATTTCAATTTTTAAAATAAATTCATGAGTTTTTTATTGAATAGAAATAAAAATAAACAACAGTTTAATGTTAAAGAAATATTTTTCTAAAAACCTATTTTTATGGAGGTAGTGTTGTTTATCATAATAAATTAAATTAATTACTATTGGTTAATGATTTTTAAGAAATTTAAATATTATATATTCAATAAAACATTATCATACATCTAATGTTTTTATATCCATTAGAGGCGAACAAATCCAGCTTTATGCTTAAAACTGTATTTTTTTAAAAAAAAATTCTATCTCATTTTTCACACTAATCTAATAATTAATTTTTATTAATTTCTGAAAAAAAACAAAAAAATGAAACTAATTTTTGAAATTATAAAGTAAGAATTATCTTATATTTAAATTTTTATAATCTTTTTAAATAAAATTAATAATCTAATGAATTACAGATTTTTATTGAAAATTATCTTTTAATCTAAAAAATTTAAGAAGTCTTATTATGTTTTAAAATTGTTTTAAAAGGAAATTTATTTAATTTATATTATAATTATTCTAATTTATATCATTATAACCAATTTTATATTGAAGTTTTATATAAAACCTTCATGTACTTAAGAAAAAATTTCTTTAGAAAAGCGCATTTACATCATGCTTTTAGGCTTAATAGTAAACTAAATTATACCAATTATATGAATTGATTTTTTTAAAATTTATTAAAAAAATCAATAATAGTAATTAATATTAGGTAATAAGTGTAAATTAATTTATATTAATAATGAATAGTGAAAAAATTAAAAGATTAATTACTACTGTTACAATTAAAAATGATTTATCATGGGGTTAAACCAAAAGATATGGGTATTTTTCACAATAAAACTTTTATAAATACTATTTTTTAGAAATATTTTGACATTATCTTACACAAAATTAAAATATATTCCCAATTTTAAGTATTTATCTCCCGAATTTTATTATCTTTTTGTAAACTTTTAGGAAATTTCCTAGGGGGTCCCCTCTACCACTTATAAAATAACACCACCCTCCTCTCTACAACTAAAGAGACGTTTTGAAAAATAATTGAAAATAACCCTTACATAAATATATCACTAGGACATGGAGCCCCTATTTTTATCATAATAACATCCTTGGATAGATTTAGGTATAAACCTATAGAGGTTCTCTAAATAAGAGATATAGTTCTTAACCATACATCTTCATATTATTTATTGTTCTACCCCATTTAAATCATATCAAACTATTATAAAATAATGAAAATAGTATCTTCCATATAATTAGATTTTTTATGTTAATTTCATATCCTATATCCATTCCCTCTTCCATCAAATGGGAAATGAAATTGTTTATCATGTGTACGGTGGAATACCTCCTCACGAACTGATGTTATTCGACTTCCATCACCACCTCGCATAGATGGATATAATGATATATTTAATTAATATATATGTGTGTGTGTGTGTGATATTTTTGAAATAATTAAACTTCTATAATTAAAATATACCATATACCTTTAAATCATCCAATTAGTTATAAAATGATAACATCGCTCGTGCGAACATGTGGACTACCGCCTCCACGAAGTGATGTGATTTGTTTTTTTATTTAATTTTTTCAAAGATAGTAATAAGGAAATATTTAATGAATATATATGTTATATATGATATAATAATTATTCTTTAAATATGAATTATTATTTACCTTTTTTCGTTACATCCTTCAATAAAACGGGAGCGACGTTCATGCTTACGTACAATTTATCATCTCCATTAATGGTGTAATTCATTTTTATATCTATAAATTTCAGGAATAACTAAAAATATGTATATAATTAATATATAAGATATTTATATAATTATTAACCTTAATTAGATAATGGAAACACGATCAAATTACAAGTAATGAGGCTATAGAACAAAAAGATACATAAAAAAGAAGCAATTATTACACGGAACAGTGGTTTTAATGATGAATTATTAATAAATTGGGAAAAAAAGATTATAGGTAAATCATATTTGGTGTTATATATATATATATATATAATTATGGTTCTTTGATATATTTATAATAAATATATATTTATAATATGGTAGGTTCAGACACATACGAAGTAAGTCTAACCTCAGGTAAGTGTTTATTTCACAATCTCATAAATAGTCGATATTGTTTTTGTTTTTGTTCATATTAGGGGAATTATTTTACATTTTTATATTAAAACTATTATATTTTATTCTCCTCATATAAATTTTTTATATTATAATTTTTATTTCATTTTCCACTCTATATGTAATCAAGTGACTGAAAGCATGATTTTAAGGAAAACGGACATTATTTTTTACTATGTCTGGAATAGTTTTCTTCTACATTCATATATTCCTTAAACTGTTTCCAATAATAATTCTAGTATACTCCCTTGATTTATTAAATGCATTTCTACCATTTTTTAAATTATTTTTAAAGTAATTTTACTATTGTTTTTTGAATGACATACTTTTTTACTTTTTATCTAAAATTATAAAGGAACATTTACTTTAACATGCTCGACTTTAATAGACTTTCCCACTATCCTGAAACCTCATTGATTTAAATATATATTTATAATTATCAATTTTTTTTTTCAAATAATATTTCTCCCTAATATTCTAGAAACTTTTAGTTTTTAAAATTGACTTTCAAATGGAAAATTGCATATTTCATGTTATGGTTTATAGTAGTTTTGATTGTGAATGAACTATTTTGATACCATTTTTCATATTATCATGTATGTTTTATGATTATGTTTCCTGATTGGGGAAATTATTAACATGTTTATGATATTTTTTAACAAAAACAATTATGTTGATTATGTTTCACATGTTTCATATGACGAATTAATTAGACTTTATATATGGTTAGTGGGAACCACTATTTCCCCATGATGCATTAGTCTACCTAATCAGACAAAGTATCTTGGTTATTTGGATGAGGACTTTCCAATTGTTTTCTGATGACTTGGCACATAGACTTGAAGGTATGTTTATGATGTCTGGAATTATCAATTTAATCAATATGTGAGTAGTTATTTGTTTCTATGTGATTATTTTATTAGTTATTATATCCATGGATAAGTTTCTATATAATTTTATTATCTATATATAATTATTTTATCATCATTTATTCATAACATATTATTCTTCGTGCTCAAGTTATTTATTAAATGGAATGTGTTTTCAATAATTAACCTTTATATATTGATTATAACTTATTTATTCAGGATAGTTTATGTTGTAAACATACCCTTACTGAGTATTTTAGCTCACCCTATTCTTATGGTTCCTTTCCCCGAGATTCCAAGAATTGTATTATAATTGATATGAAAGGATATTCTAAAGGGAATAATAGTGTTTTAAAAAAATTACTATATTGTGATTTATGTTTTCAATAGTAATGAAAGATTCATGTATGTATTTAGTTTATCAAGACTACTAAAAATTTTGATCTTATTAGATCCAATCACTTGTATCTTATTACAACGTAAAAAATTAATCCTTGATTCTAGTATTCTAGGGTCAGTGTCCTTACTTTTGGAATCATATAAAGTTTATTATAAACCTATAAAAATGGAAATAAGAAAACATATATTAGATAATATGAACCTATGAATTTTTATTATTATTAAAATAATATGATAAAATCCTAATGTTCTTGTAATCTATATAATATGTGGATTTCTAATAAATAAATTCTTGATTGCGTATTTATAATAGGATGGAGATCTAGAATAGTTGTACCTAGGAGTAATTGTAACACCCCAGGTAAATAAAGAATATGACATTTTCTTATTTATCCAAATTTGGGAATAAAATATTAATATGACTTTAAAGGGGACGCTATGCTCGATGGTGTACCCAACACGCAACAACGAGTTTCTTGGGAATCTTACGTTGCACTCTAATAATAAAATAATATTATTTTAAATGGTAGATAACATGTAGTTGTTGTATTGGCGGGAACGGATAGAAATAACAAAAATATGATTATATATGTTTTTAAATGTTTTTACATTTTTCCAATAAAAGATAATGGCTTAAAATACGGAAAGAATTCAATTTTAGGCGTATATGCCCTAGTTTTCACTAAAGGTTCACTTATCACCTTTTGATGGAGAACCGTCATTAAATATAGTTTTGTTCACTATTATAAATTCTATTGGACCAAATAAAACTCTTCTTTAGTATCGGGACATCAAAATTTACTTTGTGTAAATTTTTTGTATCTTTCCGATAAAGTTCATTTTTTAATGAATAGTGTAAAATGTTGTATTTTAATTCAAAACCTCTTTTTAATCTAATTTATTTATATGATTAGATTATCTTTTGAATTGGTTTTAAAGTGAAATTAGAAAATATTTTTACCATTAAATCCAATAGTGGTCGTTGGAATTAATTTCACTTTAAAATCGGACTTCAACTAGTGTCAATCTTTTGATACTTATTGTTTCATAAAAACACGCTATTTGTCATGACAGCGGGAATTAATTATTAAATTAATTAATGTGACTTATATGTGTTGTATTTTGTAAAATAGACTTCATTTTTGAATTCATAATATCAAATATATCTTAGGGTGAATTTTTGGGAATTTTCTGAAGAACTTCAATTTTTGATGAATAGTTAAACCACTAAGTGGTACTTATAAAAACTGATTTTTCCATTTAAATGAAATTTTGCCATCTTTGTATTTTGAATTTCAAAAATCCGACATACATGGTTGTCATTAATAAGTAAAATGTGGTTCAATGGGATAAAAATAATTTTTAGTGAATAGTAACTTATTAAGTTTTTAATCGCGATTAGTGGTAATTAGTATAGTTTAAGGTAAAAATAATGCTCTAATAAAATGAGATGAGCTTGATACATGTCCTACCCTCATTGGTTGTGTCATGGCAGACCAATACAAACAATGGGTCAACTTGGGGACCCCATGGAGAAACTTTGGTTGGAAAATGACATAAATATCTTTTTATTTAATGTCGAAATAAAAATAACACAAACATGACATGTTTTACTAAAACAATTGTTACATGGGGTTATACAATTCAGATTTTTGATTATAAATAGTAATTGGAAATATAAAAAGATTTCCTACATCATGATAGTTTTTTTATAATTTTTAGACACTAAATAAATTAAATTATTTATGACATCATGATGATGCAGCGATGACCTCATTATTTAACGATTTAAATAAAATGTAAAGATAATGCAAAATCTAAGACCTACACATGTCCAAAACCAATTGTATGGGTGGATTTAGAAACCTTATCACCTTATCCTCGAATTATATCAATGTGGTATCCTTTAAATCCGAAACGCATTTTCAAATAAAGTAATATTTCTTTACTTCCCAAAAGTGCCCCTCCTCTCCTCTTATAAAAGGCCCCCACCTCTACCTCATTACCCATACTCCCAAAGCCTTTTTCTCGGCCACCCCTGCCCATTTACTCTCTCCACATCCCTCTCCTTATCCTAGAGGATTCCCTTTGGGCAGAATCCTTTCAAAGGAAGCCTTTAGGATCAAATCAAAATGAGCTACACTTTTAAAGGTAATTCATTCTCTCATGTTCATTTGTTTTATTTTGCTTCTCCAACCCCCTAAACTCTTTTTATTTACTTATTTTGTAACAACACCAGTATCTTAAATATACTAGGATGTTTTTATAAGATTTATTCGAGCTAAACTCTCACACAACTACATCAAATGGTTAAAGAACATACGGTTTCCGTGGATGGCGAAATTCTGCCTCCCGAAACGATGATTGTTCAATACTCATTTAACACCTTCAAAGGTGGCCATTATGATGTAACTATTTTTATATATGATATATAATATGTTTATGTTTTCCTTAAGCTTCTGTATTTTACATTTTTGGAATACCTTTATGGTTTCCATTATGGGTATACGTGATATCTTCATTTAAGGAAGTGCAGACTACCGCCCCCTCAAAGTGATTTGATTCGTTATTACCATATGTGGTACGTATAAAGGGTATATTTAATGATATTATATATGATACCATACTGGAATTAAAATACTATTATGTATCATTATGTTTTAATTCCATTAAATATGAAATAGAAATGGAAGTAGTGTTCATGCGTATGTACGGCTTACCGTCTCCATGAACGGTGCATTTCATTTCTTATCCCCAAATGTAATGTACTATTATAAGTACATGTATATAATAGATATATATGATGAATGATACATCTAAATTATGAATATCATTCTGGAATTAAAATATACATACCTCTCATTTAGTTTTAATTCCATTAATATGACAAAGAAATGAAAGTAGCGTTCATGTGTACGTACGGCTTACCGTCTCCATGAACGGTGCATTTCATTTCTTACCTCTAAATGATTATGTGATATTATAAATACATGTATATACTATATATATATGATATATATGATATAAAAATCAGGAATTTCATTCTGGATATAAAGAACCGTTGACCACACGAACAACATGTAATTGTAAGAAGTCCACTTTCGACTTAAGAACCAAATATCGACAAAACAAACATTGTTAACTTAAATGGTTACATAATGTTTAGAACATGGAAATAAGTGATATAAAAGGAATAATTAACTTTAAAAAGGTTCTTAATCAAGTATAAATTAACTCAAGTTTATTATTCAGGACGTTAAAAGAATGAACAAGACAAGTTGGACCTGAGGTAAGGGATCCTACTCCACTCTTTCTTTTTAACTACACTCTTTTATTTTATTCCTTTTAAAGCTAATATTTCTTGTTATTGGGATGTTAATTTATATTAATCTTACTGTAATTTTTATGTTCATGTGATGAGAGACCCTATTCTCTTTCATCAATCCATTTTGGATGTTTTAAGTGGCGCCGTTAGGCTGCCGAATTTTCGTAAGAGATCTATCCTCTCTCTTTCTTTTTAAGTACTCTCCTTTATGTCACATCTTTTAAGCTCCTCTTTTTATGATGGGGGGATGTTATTTTATATTCCTCTTGCTGTACATTTTATTTTAATGTGATGAGATACCCTAGTTGATCTCATCAATCCATTTTTGGAAGTTTTAAGTGGCGTCGTTAGGCTGCCGAGTTTTCGTAAGGGATTTTTCATCTCACTTTTAATCCTGTGAGATTTATGCTACATTTTCCACAATTTCATTTGAGTGGTGTATGTAATGACCATTATTTTAATCATTTTGTAATATTCTTTCATTTATGAGTATTTACATCAATGTTTTGTTGTCCTTCCTTCACGGGGCGTATGTTTTGAAAGATACCCAAGTCGGTAAGGGAACCTTTCACCCTCCTCTTTTTAAAAGACTTCTATTGTTGGGTCTTTTAATTTACATATTGTTATGTTGGGATATGTTCTCATATATCCTTATTGATGTAACTTTTATGTACAAGTGATGAGATACACTTTTTATCTCTCATCAACTCATTTTGATGTGACGTCGTTAGGCTTTCAAGGGAACTTCTTAACCCAATTTCGATTTCTTTGGGTTCAACATGTAGTTATTGAATGTGTCATCCTTTGAATATGTGTGAATGAACTTTGATTATTTTACACTTAATATCCACTTATATTTGGTGTATTCATTTGTCACACATAATTATGTAATTGATTTATCCTTAAACTAAGGATACCGTCTTTGTAAGGGACTTCGTCTCAATCTCCTTTCATTGAGGCATATTTCGTTTTATTCACAACTATCTTTTATACGGTGTATAAACCCCTTTTACTTTTACTTTTATACAAAATGAATTTTTTTCTACGAAGTGTTTTACTAAACGACAAAAAGGAATGTTTTTTTAACGTATTCGGTGATAATGACATTTTCCGCCGCCGCGAGTATTATTTAGTCTTTGGATTCCTCAACAAGTCATGATGTTTTTAAAATGAAATAAATACCACATACTCTTTTATGTATTTTGGTATTGAAAATGGTTTTTATAATGGATTTGTTATGTCAATATATTTGAGTGATATATTGTGATCAAAGTGTGGAAATGTTTTCTTTCCATTATATTTGCTTTATGTCTTATGATTTTATTATGGTACTTGGACATTTAATGGGTGGTTACGTGATAAACCATATGACGGGTGGTGCCATGAATACCAGGACGGGTGGTTACGTTATAACCTCCAATGAGTTGGGTAAGGAAGTCGGCCGTATGGATATTCCATTAACTATGTATGGAAGTTGGCCGAATGGCTATTCCATTAAGTGATATGTGTGGAAGTCAACCGTATGGTTATTCCACTGAAGTATGTTTATGTCCCAAGTTACCATTATATATGTTATGTGTTCTTTATATGGGTTTATGGTAATCCTTTGGTTACAAAAAGGTAAGTAATGAAACTTTTTTTCAGTGAAGAGTTTTTACTACTTCATGAAGGTGAAAAGTATTACTTTGATAAATTATTCATGGTTTACTTGTTGTTTTGAAAAACTGACAGTTTTCATTCTTTGTGTATCCCTTACTGAGCTTTTTATGCTCATCCCAAGTTTTTGAAATGTTTTTCACTGGACTTAGCGTGGAATAGGGTCAAGGATGGGATCAAGGGAAAGTCATGCTACCAAAAACATGGAACTATACATGTTTCTTTTTAAGAGTTTTTATTTTATGGAAATTTAGTAGAGGCGACTACTTTGTAATATTTTAAGATGTAATAGTTATGTCCTAATTCTCTAAAACACTAAACCTGAAAAGATCCTCAATGTGAATTACTCATTTAATTCAATATTAAGTAAGGTTTAAGGCTGGGGCCTTATAGTTGGTATCAAAGGTTGGTTTAGATAACTTTAGAGGTTAGGGTATTCTTGAAGCATAAGTGACATTACCATAATGGTTAGGATTTCAGAAAGAGTCCTAGTTTTAGATAAAGTGAATGAGTAAGTATATCTTAGTGTTTATCTTCCTCATTAGTAAATGATGTTTTTGTTGATATACTCACAATGACCTTTTTGGTTTTAGTAAATGGCTGGATCTAGCAGGCACCAGAGAGACAATAGGTTTGAAGGAAACTGTGGTGGTTCTCTGATTAAGATACTAGATAAAATGGGGGATTCAATGAGGAATCTCATGGTTGTTCTAAACTAACTATCAAGGAGTCATTATCAACAACTTGAACCTTGGTATGTTCTGTGATGCATCATGTATGATATGGCCAACTCGATGTGGAAATTCAGGTAATAATTATAAAGGTAACCATTAGAGTTTATATGATCCTTACTTTTGAGGTAATTATGGGTTATTATATGATATGATGGAAAATGAAAGGCATGAGATAAACTTGAGGTTAAAATATGTTATGTTTATTTTTGAAGATTTTATCTCATTTTGGGAAATGTTTTAAGAATTATATAGTTTTGGAAAAAGGACAACACGCAGACCGTGTGACAACCCGTCGCGTCGGACAAAGCCGCGGGAATCGAACCCACAACCAAAGTGCGACTGGTATTTATCGCCTACCGCTGGACTACGTGAAGTCCCTGGTTAGTTTGACTGATTCATTTTAGTTGGATGACTTTAGGAATCAAGAGTAAGTTTATTTTGGGTTCTATATGGAAATGATTAACCTATCATCGAGGATATGTGATTAGGTTAATTACTTTTCAATACGAGACATTAAGAGCAACTGATTTTGTTTGGAGATAAATGTTACGATTTAACATGGAAGACTATGTGACTAAATACTTCATATATTTGGGTTTCAATCTTAGTTTGGTTTACTTTGAATAATTTTATGGACAAATTGTTTATCGAATGTTCCTCTTTGAAATTTGGGTTTTGTTGGACAAATTTTGGAGATTAAGAATAGATTTTCTTTTTATAAAGGGTTATCCTTTTCTGGATTATCTGATCTTGTACTAGCCTTTTTGGTTTTGGTTTTGGTTAAAGTATAAAGACATGGGAAGTATATAGTTCTCTTTTGTGGATTAGGTGATTTTCTAATAGTTGATTATAGTACTCTTAATGTGAACAAGTCTTCCTAAATACTCGCCTTTTGGAGAAAATATGAGTTTGTGTAAGGAATCTAATAAAAGTTGAAAGTAAACAAGATAAGTGATTATGTTTCCTTATAAATAAATTCCCCAATAAAAAGTATCTTAAAACAAAAATGTTGTCTATTAACTTTTCCTACTGAGGAATCGAATACCGTTTAACCCGTCACAAATTTGTGATTTTCTTGTGGTTAACTTTCTCCTAAACATGTTTTCTATCACTCTCCATCAGAACATGACCCTTTGTTTTTTCCTCCATGTCCATATTTTCATACTTGGAATCCTAGTATGGGTTAACTCGGGTGACCTTTGTACTTATCTTCCTTTATTTTAAAGTGATTGTTTTACCGACCCTTATTCCGATGTGGGACTTTCAAGGATGTTTCCAAGCTCAATTTTAAAATTGCGAGGACGCAATTCCCAAAAAGGGGGAAGGATGTAACACCCCAGGTAAATAAATAATATGACATTTTCTTATTTATCCAAATTTTTGAATAAAATATTAATATTACTTTAAAGGGGACGCTATGCTCGATGGTGTACCCAACACGCAACAACGAGTTTCTTGGGAATCTTACGTTGCACTCTAATAATAAAATAATATTATTTTAAATGGTAGTTAACATGTAGCCGTTTTATTGGCGGGAATGGATAGAAATAACAAAAATATGATTATATATGTTTTTAAATGTTTTTACATTTATCCAATAAAAGATAATGGCTTAAAATATGGAAAGAATTCAATTTTAGGCGTATATTCCCTAGTTTTCACTAAAGGTTCACTTATCACCTTTTGATGGCGAACCGTCATTAAATATAGTTTTTTTCACTCTTATAAATTATATTGGACCAAATAAAACTCTTATTTAGAATCGGGACATCAAAATTTACTTTGTGTAAATTTTTGGTATCTTTCCGATAAAGTTCATTTTTTAATGAATAGTGTAAAATGTTGTATTTTAATTCAAAACCCCTTTTTAATCTAATTTATTTATATGATTAGATTATATTTTTAATTGGTTTTAAAGTTAAATTAGAAAATATTTTTACCATTAAATCCAATAGTGGTCGTTGGAATTAATTTCACTTTAAAATCGGACTTCAACTAGTGTCAATCTTTTGATACTTATTGTTTCATAAAAACACGCTATTTGTCCTGACAGTAGGAATTAATTATTAAATTAATTAATGTGACTTATATGTTTTGAATTTTGTAAAATAGACTTCATTTTTGAATTCGTAATATCGAATATATCTTAGGGTGAATTTTTGGGAATTTTCTGAAAAACGTCAATTTTTTATGAATAGTGAAACCACTAAGTGGTACTTATAAAAACTGATTTTTCCGTTTAAATGAAATTTTGCCATCTTTGTGATTTTAATTTCAAAAATCCGACATACATGGTTGTCATTAAGAATTAAAATGTGGTTCAATGGGATAAAAATAAGTTTTTGGTGAATAGTAACTTATTAAGTTTTTAATCGCGATTAGTGGTAATTAGTGTAGTTTAAGGTAAAAATAATGCTCTAATAAAATGATATGAGCTTGATACATGTCCTAACCTCATTGGTTGTGTCATGGCCGGCCAAGACAAGCCATGAGTAAACTTGGGGACCCCATGGAGCCACTTTGGTTGGAAAATTACATAAATATCTTTTTATTTAATGTTAAAATACAAATAACACAAACATGACATGTTTTACTAAAACAATTGTTACATGGGTTTCTAAAATTCAGATTTATGATTATAAATAGTCATTGGAAAGATAAAAAGATTTCATACATCATGATAGTTTTTTTATAATTTTTAGACACTAAATAAATTAAATTATTTATGACATCATGATGATGCAGTGATGACCTCATTATTTAACGATTTATATAAAATGGAAAGATAATGAAAAATATAATACCTACACATGTCCAAAACCAATTGGATGGGTGGATTTCGAACCCTTATCACCTTATACTAGAATTTTATCAATTTGGGACCCTTTAAATCTGAAACTCATTTTCAAATAAAGTAATATTTCTTTACTTCCCAAATGTGCCCCTCCTCTCCTTTTATAAAAGGCCCCCACCTCTACCTCATTACCCATACTCCCAAAGCCTTTTTCTCGGCCAACCCCTGCCCATTTACTCTCTCCACATCCCTCTACTCATCCTAGAGGATTCCCTTTTGGCAGAATCCTTTCAATGAAAGCCTTTAGGCTCAAAGCAAAAGGAGTTACACTTTTAAAGGTAATTCATTCTCTCATGTTCATTTGTTTTATTTTGCTTCTCCAACCCCCTAAACTCTTTTTATTTACTTCTTTTGTAACAAAACCAGTATATTCAATATACTAGTATTTTTTTATAAGATTTATTAGAGCTACACTCTCACAAAAATACATCAAATGGTTAAAGAACATACGGTTTCCGTGGATGGCGAAATTCTGCCTCCCGAAACGATGATTGTTCAATACTCATTTAACACCTTCAAAGGTGGCCATTATGATGTCACTATTTTTATATATGATATATAATATGTTTATGTTTTCCTTAAACTTCTGTATTTAACATTTTGGGCATACCTTTATGGTTTCTATTATGGGTTTACGCGATATCTTCATTTAAGGAAGTGCGGATTACCGCCCCCTCAAAGTGATTTGATTCGTTATTACCATATGTGGTACGTATAAAGGTTATATTTAATGATATTATATATGATACCATACTGGAATTAAAATACTATTATGTATCATTATGTTTTAATTCCATTAAATATGAAATAGAAATGGAAGTAGCGTTCATGCGTACGTACGGCTTACCGTCTCCATGAACGGTGCATTTCATTTCTTATCCCCAAATGTAATGTACTATTATAAGTACATGTATATAATAGATATATATGATGAATGATACATCTAAATGATGAATATAATTCTGGAATTAAAATATACATACCTCTCATTTAGTTTTAATTCCATTAATATGACAAAGAAATGAAAGTAGCGTTCATGCGTACGTACGGCTTACCGTCTCCATGAACGGTGCATTTCATTTCTTACCTCTAAATGATTATGTGATATTATAAATAAATGTATATACTATAAAAATATGATATATATGATATACAAATCAGGAATTGCATTCTGGATATAAAGAACCTTTGACCACATGAACAACATGTAATTGTAAGAAGTCCACTTTCGACTTAAGAACCAAATATCGACAAAACAAACATTATTAACTTAAATGGTTACATAATGTTTATAAAATGGAAATAAGTTATCTAAAAGGAATAATTAACTTGAAAAAGGTTCTTAATCAAGTAGAAATTAACTCAAGTTTATTATTCAGGACGTTAAAGAACGAACAAGACAAGTTGGACCCGAGGTAAGGGTTCTTACTCCACTCTTTCTTTTTAAGTACACTCTTTTATGTCATTCCTTTTAAAGCTAATATTTCTTGTTATTGGGATGTTAATTTATATTAATATTACTGTAATTTTTATGTTCATGTGATGAGAGACCTTATTCTCTCTCATCAATCCATTTTGGAAGTTTTAAGTGGCATCGTTAGGCTGCCGAATTTTCGTAAGAGATCTAACCTCTCTCTTTCTTTTTAGGTACTCTCCTTTATGTCACTTCTTTTAAGCTCCTATTTTTATGATGGGGGATGTTATTTTATATTCCTCTTTCTGTACATTTTATTGTAATGTTATGAGATACCCTAGTTGATGTCATCAATCCATTTTTGGAAGTTTTAAGTGGCGTCGTTAGGCTGCCGAGTTTTCATAAGGGATTTTTCGTCTCACTTTTATTCCTGTGAGATTTATGCTACATTTGCCACAATTTCCTTTGAGTGGTGTATGTAATGACCATTATTTTACTCATTGTGTAATATTATTTAATTTATGAGTATTTACATCAATGTTGTATTGTCCTTCCTTCACGGGGCGTATGTTTTGAAAGATACCCAAGTCGGTAAGGGAACCTTTCACCCTCCACTTTTTAAAAGACTTATTTTGTTGGGTCTTTTAATTTACATATTTTTATGTTGGGATATGTTCTCATATCTCCTTATTGATGTAACTTTTATGTCCAAGTGATGAGATACACTTTTTATCTCTCATCAACTCATTTTGATGTGACGCCGTTAGGCTGTCAAGGGAACTTCTTAACCCAATTTCGGTTTCTTTAGGTTTAACATGTAGTTATTGAATATGTCATCCTTTGAATATGTGTGAATGACCTTTGATTATTTTACACTTAATATCCACTTATATTTGGTGTATTCATTTGTCACACATAATTATGTAATTGATTTATCCTTAAACCAAGGATACCGTCTTTGTACGGGACTTCGTCTCAATCTCCTTTCATTGAGGAATATTTCATTTTATTCACAACTATCTTTTATATGGTGTATAAACCCCTTTGACTTTTACTTTTATACAAAAGGAAACTTTTTCTACGAATTGTTTTACTAAACGACAAAAAGGAATGTTTTTTTAACGTACGTGGTGACAATGACCTTTTCCGCCGCCGCGAGTATTATTTAGTATTTGGATTCCTCAACAAGCCGTGATGTTTTTAAAATGAAATAAATACCACATACTCTTTTATGTATTTTGGTATTGAAAATGGTTTTTATAATGGATTTGTTATGTCAATATATTTGAGGGATATATTGTGATCAAAGTGTGGAAATGTTTTCTTTCCATTACATTTGTTTTATGTCTTATGATTTTATTATGGTACTTGGACATTTAACGGGTGGTTACGTGATAAACCATATGACGGGTGGTTCCGTGAATACCAAGATGGGTGGTTACGTTATAACCTTCAATGCATTGGGTAAGGAAGTCGGCCGTATGGATATTCCATTAAGTATGTATGGAAGTTGGCCGAATGGCTATTCCATTAAGTGATATGTGAGGAAGTCGACCGTATGGTTATTCCACTTAAGTATGTTTATGTCCCAAGTTACCATTATATATGTTATGTGTTCTTTATATGGGTTTTATGGTAATACTTTGGTTACAAAAAGGTAAGTAATGATACTTTTTTTCAGTGAAGAGTTTTTACTACTTCATGAAGGTGAAAAGTATTACTTTTATAAATTATTCATGGTTTACTTGTTGTTTTGAAAAACTGACAGTTTTCATTCTTTGTGTATCCCTTACTGAGCTTTTTATGCTCATCTCGAGTTTTTGAAATGTTTTTCACAGGACTTAGCGTGGAATAGGGTCAAGGATGGGATCAAGGGAAAGTCATGCTACCTAAAACATGGAACTATACATGTTTCTTTTTAAGAGTTTTTATTTTATGGAAATTTAGTAGAGGCGACTACTTTGTAATCTTTTAAGATGTAATAGTTATGTCCTAATTCTCTAAAACTATAAACCTGAAAAGATCCTCAATGTGAATTACTCATTTAATTCAATATTAAGTAAGGTTTAAGGCTGGGGCCTTATAGTTGGTATCAAAGGTTGGTTTAGATAACATTAGAGGTTAGGGTATTCTTGAAGCATAAGTGACATTACCATATTGGTTAGGATTTCAGAAAGAGTCCTAGTTTTAGATAAAGTGAATGAGTAAGTATATCTTAGTGTTTATCTTCCTCATTAGTACATGATGGTTTTGTTGATATACTCACACTGGCATTTTTGGTTTTAGTAAATGGCTGGATCTAGCAGGCACCAGAGAGACAACAGGTTTGAAGAAAACTGTGGTGGTTCTCTGATTAAGATACTAGATAAAATGGGGGATTCAATGAGGAATCTCATGGTTGTTCTAAACCAACTGTCAAGGAGTCATGATCAACCACTTGAACCTTGGTATGTTCTGTGATGCATCATATATGAGATGGCCAACTCGATGTGGAAATTCAGGTAATAATTATAAAGGTAACCATTAGAGTTTATATGATCCTTACTTTTGAGGTAATTATGGGTTATTATATGATATGCTAGAAAATGAAGGGCATGAGATAAACTTGAGGTTAAAATATGTTATGTTTATTTTTGAAGATTTTATCTCATTTTGGGAAATGTTTTAAGAATTATATAGTTTTGGAAAAAGGACAACACGCAGACCGTGTGACAACCCATCGCGTCAGACAAAGCCGCAGGAATCGAACCCACAACCAAAGTGCGACTGGTATTTATCGCCTACCACTGGACTACGTGAAGTCCCTGGTTAGTTTGACTGATTCCTTTTAGTTGGATGATTTTAGGAATAAATATTAAGTTTATTTTGGGTTCTCTATGGAAATGATTAACCTATCATCGAGGATATGTGATTAGGTTAATTACTTTTCAATACGAGACATTAAGAGAAACTGATTTTGTTTGGAGATAAATGTTACGATTTAACTTGGAAGACAATGTGACTAAATCCTTCATATATTTGGGTTTAAATCTTATTTTGGTTTACTTTGAGGAATTTTATGGACCAATTGTTTATCGAATGGTCCTCTTTGAAATTTGGGTTTTGTTGGACAAATTTTTGAGATTAAGAATAGATTTTCATTTTATAAAGGGTTGTCCTTTTCTGGATTATCTTATCTTGTACTAGCCTTTCTGGTTTTGGTTTTGGTTAAAGTCTAAAGACATGGGAAGTATATAGTTCTCTTTTGTGGATTAGGTGATTTTCTAATAATTGATTATAGTACTCTTAATGTGAACTAGTCTTTTTAAATACTCGCCTTTTGGAGAAAATATGAGTTTGTGTAAGGAATCTAATAAAAGTTGAAAGTCAACGTGATAAGTGATTATGTTTCCTTATGAATAAATTCCCCAATAAAAAGTATCTTAAAACAAAAATGTTGTCTATTAACATTTCCTAATGGGGAATCGAATACCGTTTAACCCATCACAAGTTTGTGATTTTCTTGTGGTTAACTTTCTCTTAAACATGTTTTCTATCACTCTCCATCAGAACATGACCCTTTGTTTTTTCCTCAATGTCTATATTTTCATACTTGGAATCCTAGTATGGGTTAACTCGGGTGACCATTGTACTTATCTTCATTTATTTTAAAGTGATTGTTTTACCGACCCTTGTTCCGATGTGGGACTTTCAAGGATGTTTCCAAGCTCAATTTTAAAATTGCGAGGACGCAATTCCCAAAAGGGGGGAAGGATGTAACACCCCAGGTAAATAAAGAATATAAAATTTTATTATTTACCCAAATTTGTGAATAAAATATTAATATGACTTTAAAGGGGACGCTATGCTCAATGGTGTACCCAACACGCAACAACGAGTTTCTTGGGAATCTTACGTTGCACTCTAATAATAAAATAAAATTATTTTAAATGGTAGTTAACATGTAGCCGTTGTATTGGCGAGAATGGATAGAAATAACAAAAATTTGATTATATATGTTTTTAAATGTTTTTACATTTATCCAAAAAAAGATAATTGCTTAAAATACGGAAAGAATTCAATTTTAGGCGTATATGCCCTAGTTTTCACTAAAGGTTCACTTATCTCCTTTTGATGGTGAACCGTCATTAAATATAGTTTTGTTCACTCTTATAAATTCTATTGGACCAAATAAAACTCTTCTTTAGAATCGGGACATCAAAATTTACTTTGTGTAAATTTTTGGTATCTTTCCGATAAAGTTCATTTTTTAATGAATAGCGTAAAATGTTGTATTTTAATTCAAAACCTCTTTTTAATCTAATTTATTTATATGATTAGATTATCTTTTGAATTGGTTTTAAAGTGAAATTAGAAAATATTTTTACCATTAAATCCAATAGTGGTCATTGTAATTAATTTCACTTTAAAATCGGACTTCAACTAGTGTCAATCTTTTGATACTTATTGTTTCATAAAAACACGCTATTTGTCATGAAAGTGGGAATTAATTATTAAATTAATTAATGTGACTTATATGTTTTGAATTTTTTAAAATAGACTTCATTTTTGAATTCGTAATATCAAATATATCTTAGGGTGATTTTTTGGGAATTTTCTGAAAAACTTCAATTTTTGATGAATAGTGAAACCACTAAGTGGTACTTATAAAAACTGATTTTTCCGTTTAAATGAAATTTTACCATCTTTGTGTTTTGAATTTTAAAAATCCGACATACATGGTTGTCATTAAGAATTAAAATGTGGTTCAATGGGATAATAATAATTTTTTTGTGAATAGTAACTTATTAAGATTTTAATCGCGATTAGTGGTAATTAGTGTAGTTTAAGGTAAAAATAATGCTCTAATAAAATGAGATGAGATTAATACATGTCCTACCCTCATTGGTTGTGTCATTGCCGACCAAAAAAAGCCATGGTTCAACTTGGGGACCCCATGGAGCCACTTTGGTTGGAAAATGAGATAAATATCTTTTTATTTAATGTGAAAATAAAAATAACACAAACATGACATGTTTTACTAAAACAATTGTTACATGGGTTTATACAATTCAGATTTTTGATTATAAATAGTCATTGGAAAGATAAAAAGATTTAATACATCATTATAGTTTTTTTATAATTTTTAGACACTAAATAAATTAAATTATTTATGACATGATGATGATGCAGTGATGACCTCATTATTTAACGATTTAAATAAAATGGAAAGATAATGAAACATCTAAGACCTACACATGTCCAAAACCAATTGGATGGGTGGATTTAGAAACCTTATCACTTTATCCTAGAATTATATCAATGTGGGACCCTTTAAATCCGAAACTCAGTTTCAAATAAATTAATATTTCTTTACTTCCCAAAAGTGCCCCTCCTCTCCTTTTATAAAAGGCCCCCACCTCTACCTTTTTACCCATACACCCAAAGCCTTTTTCTCGGCCAAACCCTTCCCATTTACTCTCTCCACATCCATCTACTCATCCTAGAGGATTCCATTTGGGCATAATCCTTTCAAAGGAAGCCTTTAGGCTCAAATCAAAAGGAGTTACACTTTTAAAGTTAATTCATTCTCTCATGTTCATTTGTTTTATTTTGCTTCTCCAACCCCCTAAAATCTTTTTATTTACTTCTTTTGTAACAACACCAGTATCTTAAATATACTAGGATGTTGTTATAAGATTTATTCGAGCTACACTCTCACAAAAATACATCAAATGGTTAAATAACATACGGTTTCCGTGGATGGAGAAATTTTGCCTCCCGAAACGATGATTGTTCAATACTCATTTAACACCTTCAAAGGTGGCCATTATGATGTCACTATTTTTATATATGATATATAATATGTTTATTTTTTCCTTAAATATCTGTATTTTACATTTTGGGCATACCATTCTGGTTTCCATTATGGGTATACGCGATATCTTCATTAAAGGAAGTGCAGACTACCGCCCCCTCAAAGTGATTTGATTCGTTATTACCATATGTGGTACGTATAAAGGGTATATTTAATGATATTATATATGATACCATACTGGAATTAAAATAATATTATGTATAATTATGTTTTAATTCCATTAAATATGAAATAGAAATGGAAGTAGCGTTCATGCGTACGTACGGCTTACCGTCTCCATGAACGGTGCATTTCATTTCTTATCCCCAAATGTAATGTACTATTATAAGTACATGTATATAATAGATATATATAATGAATTATACATGTAAATGATGAATATAATTCTGGAATTAAAATATACATACCTCTCATTTAGTTTTAATTCCATTAATATGACAAAGAAATGAAAGTAGCGTTCATGCGTACGTACGGTTTACCGTATCCATGAACGGTGCATTTCTTTTCTTACCTCTAAATGATTATGTGATATTATAAATACTTGTATATAATATATATATATGATATATATGATATAAAAATCAGTAATGTCATTCTGGATATAAAGAACCTTTGACCACACGAACAACATGTAATTGTAAGAAGTCCACTTTTGACTTAAGAACCAAATATCGACAAAACAAACATTATTAACTTAAATGGTTACATAATGTTTATAACATGGAAATAAGTGATATAAAAGGAATATTGAACTTTAAAAAGGTTCTTAATCAAGTAGAAATTAACTCAAGTTTATTATTCAGGACGTTAAAGAACGAACAAGACAAGTTGGACCCGAGGTAAGGGATCCTACTCCACTCTTTCTTTTTATGTACACTCTTTTATGTCATTCCTTTTAAAGCTAATATTTCTTGTTATTGGGATGTTGATTTATATTAATCTTACTGTAATTTTTATGTTCATGTGATGAGAGACCATATTCTCTCTCATCAATCCATTTTGGAAGTTTTAAGTGGCGTCGTTAGGCTGCCGAATTTTCGTAAGAGATCTAACCTCTCTCTTTATTTTTAAGTACTCTCCTTTATGTCAATTCTTTTAAGCTTCTCTTTTTATGATGGGGGATGTTATTTTGTATTCCTCTTTCTGTACATTTTATTTTAATGTGATGAGATACCCTATTTAATCTCATCAATCCATTTTTGGAAGTTTTAAGTGGGGTCGTTAGGCTGCCAAGTTTTTGTAAGGGATTTTTCATCTCACTTTTATTCCTAGGATATTTATGCTAAATTTGCCACAATTTCCTTTGAGTGGTGTATGTAATGACCATTATTTTACTCATTGTGTAATATTCTTTCATTTATGAGTATTTACATCAATGTTGTATTGTTCTTCCTTCACGGGGCGTATGTTTTGAAAGATACCCAAGTCGGTAAGGGAACCTTTCACCCTCCTCTTTTTAAAAGACTTATTTTGTTGGGTCTTTTAATTTACATATTTTTATGTTGGGATATGTTCTCATATGTCCTTATTTATGTAACTTTTATGTCCACGTGATGAGATACACTTTTTATCTCTCATCAACTCATTTTTATGTGACGTCGTTAGGCTGTCAAGGGAACTTCTTAACCCAATTTCGATTTCTTTGGGTTCAACATGTAGTTATTTAATATGTCATCCTTTGAATATGTGTGAATGACCTTTGATTATTTTACACTTAATATCCACTTATATTTGGTGTATTCATTTGTCACACATAATTATGTAATTGATTTATCCTTAAACCAAGGATACCGTCTTTGTAAGTGACTTCGTCTCAATCTCCTTTCATTGAGGCATATTTCGTTTTATTCACAACTATCTTTTATACGGTGTATAAACCCCTTTGACTTTTACTTTTATACAAAAGGAATATTTTTCTACGAAGTGTTTTACTAAACGACAAAAAGGAATGTTTTTTTAACGTACCCAGTGATAATGACCTTTTCCGCCGTCGCGAGTATTATTTAGTCTTTGGCTTCCTCAACAAGCTGTGATGTTTTTAAAATGAAATAAATACTACATACTCTTTTATGTATTTTGGTATTGAAAATGGTTTTTATAATGGATTTGTTATGTCAATATATTTGAGTGATATATTGTGATCAAAGTGTGGAAATGTTTTCTTTCCATTATATTTGTTTTATGTCTTATGATTTTATTATGGTACCTCGAAATTTAACGGGTGGTTACGTGATAAACAATATGACGGGTGGTGCTGTGAATACCAGGACGGGTGGTTACGTTATAACCTCCAATGCATTGGGTAAGGAAGTCGGTCGTATGGCTATTCCATTAAGTATGTATGGAAGTTGGCCGAATGGCTATTCCATTAAGTGGTATGTGTGGAAGTCGACCGTATGGTTATTCCACTTAAGTATGGTTATGTCCCAAGTTACCATTATATATGTTATGTGTTCTTTATATGGGTTTTATGGTAATTCTTTGGTTACAAAAAGGTAAGTAATGATACTTTTTTTTCAGTGAAGAGTTTTTACTACTTCATGAAGGTGAAAAGTATTAATTTGATTAATTATTCATGGTTTACTTGTTGTTTTGAAAAACTGACAGTTTTCATTCTTTGTGTATCCCTTACTGAGCTTTTTATGCTCATCCCACGTTTTTGAAATGTTTTTCATAGGACTTAGCGTGGAATAGGGTCAAGGATGGGATCAAGGGAAATTCATGCTACCTAAAACATGGAACTATACATGTTTTTTTAAGAGTTTTTATTTTATGGAAATTTAGTAGAGGCGACTACTTTGTAATCTTTTAAGATGTAATAGTTATGTCCTAATTCTCTAAAACTCTAAACCTGAAAAGATCCTCAATGTGAATTACTCATTTAATTCAATATTAAGTAAGGTTTAAGGCTGGGGCCTTATAGTAATAAATCAGAAAATTGGGTTATGGGCATTGACTCAATCATCGCCCTATGTATAGAAACATGCCTTTCTATAATTCTAGTTTGAAACTACCAAGGGATATATTTGGGAAAATTCATATTTTTTTACAAATCATTATGACATATTTGAAAATAATTTTACGACTAAAAACATTCTCAAAGAAACCAAGTTAAAAAAATTTAGTTTAGTCGTTCATAAATTTTTCATTTTATATTAAGTGTTTCACTAGTTTTGGAATTATACATTATGTTTCCTTATTTTATGACCAAATAAAGTCTATGTAATTATTTATAAATGGATCCTATAATATGGAATGTGAATCATATCAAATCATGTTATCTATACAGTTATTTCCCTCTTGGGAAAGATAATGAAGATACATCTAGAAAATAATAAATTTCAACTATATTGTAGTAGATAAATTAGGTTATGACAAATAAACATGTCCGTATAAAGTATCATGTTGATCCAAAAAAATATAATAATTGTATACCACCTTATTCATACATATCCTCCATTATTTAATGGGACTATAAATCCATTTTTATCTGAGAAATGGATAATTTCCACATAGAATAAATTTCTAGCTTTGGGAAGTGATGAATAGGTAAAAGTTTTAATATATGGTTTTTACCTCTCAGGATATTCAGATCCACAATGGTCATTGATTCAAAACACTAAGGATTAAGAGGAAAGGGTGAGAATGTAATGGAAGGAGATTAAGTTACACTTCTTGGAAAAAATCATTCCCCTCAAGTAACAAAAAGTTATAAAGAGAAAATTATTAAGTTAAATAAAAAAGTAAGATAAAAATGTTCATATATATAAAGATAAATTAAAAGTATTAACAAAGAATTATATGAACTAATATGTTATCAAAATAGAATGATTGACCATTTATTTAATATTCCTAAGAAAATACTTTAAAGGGATATTTTCTCCAAAACATTCTCATCACATGAGAATACAGTATCTTATGTTATCAAGATAAATAATTAATTCTATAAGTATAATTAATTTTATGTAAAGAAAGATAATAAAATGGATACTACACACTCTATAAAATGAAATAAGAAAAAGGGGAGAAGGGGAGAAAGGAATTTCCAACTTGTAAAAATTGTGATAAGAATCACCATTGAATATTCTTACTTGTAATGCAAGTTTTCTGAAATTATGGAGAGAATGGCCATAATGGTCATGATTTCATGGAAAAGAAAAGAGGTTTTTAATGTTTAATTGTAAAAATAAATTAAATGGGGAAATATGAAAATTATTTCCTAAGTAATTAAGGGAATTCAACCCATAAAAGTACATGGGAACTATGAAGATATTATGTGATCAGAATAGTTGAGGTTTAAGTCCCCAAAGATGTAGTGAAATCTACTTTAACCATATACTCAAATTTATCCAATGACTTATATGACTCTCTATCTTCATTATCATTTGTAGAGACCTAGGAATAACATATATGGATATTAAATCATTTTAAATTAACATTAATCACATTATAAAAGTACAATCTCAAGGATCGTAATAGTTTAATGTCTTTGGAAACATCGAACAAAATCTTCTAACTTGGTGAAAGATATTCAATGTTTCCAATAAAGAACTTATCCTCTAGTAATATTACTTAAAACCTTTATTCATAACTTGGGGAAATGAAACATAAGAATGGGGTGAGCTCAGATTCTTAGTAAAGTTAATCAAGAGGAATATACATGAGAATAAGGGTTTGAGAATGTGATCAAAACATTATAAGATCATACCCTTCATAACGAAGATCATAAACACGAATCATGGAAAAAATATTGGTTGTTCATAAGACATGAATCATAAGTAAATATTGATAATAATCCATGAAATCATAACATAGGTATAATACATGGAAGTTATTGCATACACATAGACATAGAAAATTATATGTCAAGGCTACCTACCAATACCTTCAAAACCTGATAGACTTGGGATAATAACCCATGTAACTACTTCAAGCATGGGATTCCCTCCTTTGTACCATTTTTTTCAATATTGTGATGTCCACCCACAAACCCTATTATTTTGGTCTTGGGATGTCCACCTAGGTACCATCTTGTTTTGGGCTTAATATTCGCTCTTATTTCGGGCTTAAGACGCCCTCTTGTTTCGGGCTTGAGATTCCCTCTCATCTACCATCTTGTTTCAGGCTTGGGATTCCCTCCCATGTACCCTCTTAAGCTCATAAAACATTTATCGTTACCCAATGCATTTAAGGGAGATATAGGTACCACCCATCACATAATAAAATCATTTCTACATGTTCCACAAGATAATAAAACATTCATCATATAATGACCCATAAAAAGTGATAGGTTTCATAAGCATTATATCAAAACCCATGAAATGTAATGGGTGTCATAACATTCTATCATATGATTACCGATGGAAAATAGATGGGTTTCAAAAAAAATTAATCAAATAATATCACATGAAAAGAAACGGGTTTCAAAAGCATATAACCCTTGGAAGAATAAAAGGTTTCATAAACAACATTCCCTCAAAACCAAAACCATTTATGAAATAATATGAATGGTGTTCCTAGAACATATACTAGTAAAGTATAAAATATCAAAAAGTATGGAATATTATATAGAGAAGGATTTTTAAAGATCACATGGAACATTTCATAAGGAAAATATGTTTTCTTTGTAAATCCTTTCCATAAAACCATTTCAAAAAAAATTAAATAAATATTTACTATTTCATTTAAAACATTTATTGAAGGAAATATCCTTCATTATTTGATATCAAATTTTTATAACATAAAATATTTTGAAAACCAATACCTTTGAAAATACTTTTAAAACTTATAAATAAGGTTTTAAATAATTTTGAATACCCTTTCTTCCATGAAAACTTATAAAATATGCTTTAAAACAGTTTAAAATATTTTTTCTTTGAAAACATATAAAGGATTAAAAATGTTTTGAAAACCATTTATTTGAAAATAATTTAAAAACTTATAATTAAATGTTGAAAAAATATTTAAATACTTTTAAAACTTATAAATAATTCATGAAATCATTTTAAAATACCTTTTATAAAACATGCTTTTGAAAGAACACATATTTCTAACCGAATAGAGGGGTAAAGTTATACTTTTTTAAAACACTTTTCTAATCATTTTATGCACCATAGAGTGTAAAAATGGTTCCAATACATGAATATATCATGGATATATAGTGAATGATAAAATGCATGAGTTTTCTTTTAATATGTATTATAGTATTTGATCAATGAAAGCATAATCTTAAGCAATATCAATAAAGGATGAGATTGTTTCAATAAACTCTTACCACTTGGTAACTATGAATTATAATCCCTATGTAGGAAAATTAAATTTAATGAAAATTAGAATATCATGAAAATAAATATATACATTATTTGAAATTTAAATGTAATTATATACATCTTATAGAAAAAAATTGGTGTATAACAATCATGTGTCTCTAAGAAGGCTAATTGAGACAAATTTACTTTACCAATTTGGTAACTTTTGAAAAAAAACCCATGAAAGAAATATCATTAAATGGATATTTAAATACCCATAAATTGAATTATAAGAATCTTATAATACATTTATTGTTATTATATACACCTCATATAAGAAATAAGAAGTAAAATTGTCTTGTGTCTCACAAAAAATAAAAATGAGGTGAGAAAACCCTTTCTACTTGAGTAACTTTAGAATCATGTACCCCATGAAAGAATATCATAAATTTAAATATTTTAATAACATTAAATAAAAGAAATAAATTATATTAATTTTCATATTGTATTATATACACCACAAAAAATAATCGAGTGGTGAATATGGCATGTATCTCAGGGAAATACAAAATAAGAAGAAATTATCTTACCTTAAGTCTTGACTTTATTTGTACAAATTAAAACCTCATGTATAATAAATTTTATTTTATTATACATCTACCACATAACCATATTATTATATATAATACCATATGTGATTCACTTATGACTTTACATTGCTAATTTATTAACAATTCCATGTTATAGCAATGTTTTGGGTAATGACTGTTTTGTATATCGTAAGTGTTTTGGCTTGTTATTCTTAATCCACTTATTTAGAAAATGATTTACTTATTTACATAATTTAAAACATTATTTTTATATCATATATATTAAGTATATAAATATTTATATTAATCTATAAAATATATAAATATTAAACGAAATGCACTGTTCATGGAGATGGTAGGTCGTATGTACGCATTAACGCTACTTCTGTTTTGTTGTCATATTGAAAGAAAGAATGTAAATAACATATATGAATATAAATATATAATATAATTTCAATAAAGTTATTATTTTATATATATCATATACTTTTACTTAACCCATCCTTAATACATTCCATGTAAAGTGTGAACAAATCACATCGCTTTGCGGTGGCGGTAGTCCACCCTTCCACAAACTAAAGTTATTGTATTTACGCAAAATCGAAAGAATAAATTTTGTATTCATATAATAATTAAATAAGTATAAGTACCTCATAAGTATAATATATATATATATAATAAAAAAACAAAAATTTCATCATAATTCCCTACCATGATAGGTTCTGAAGGTAAAATAAACAACATCATTTCGTGAAGTGGTAGTTCGCATTACACAAGAATGGTAAGTTTGTAACCCATTAGATGTAAGTGCGTATAAGTTTAGGTATAACCCTTAAAATAAAAAAATTTAGGTATATTGTGTATACTTTTGTTATTATATTATTATTAAATAAGAATAATTGAGGTGGTGGAGAAAGAAAATAAAAGAAATCAACTTAAGGAAGGATGTTACCTCTTCTTTGGGTAAATCTTTTTGGTGTGCACCAAAGGGATTCCATGGATTTTTTTCCCAAAGAGATTATTGAATGAAAATTGGAGGGATTTAGGGAAGTTAATTTTTAAGATATTTTCCAAAAATAAGTGACTTGAGATCTAGGAAGAATTTTTAGAGGTGGTGGCCTTTTATAAGGGAGGAAGGGGACACACCTGGCATTTTTCAAAACAAGTTGGGTGTACCCACGTTTTTACCAAACAAGAGTCATAAAAAACACAAAAAAATAAATAAATAATGGAGGTTTTATGGATGAAATATGTATATCCAATGGGTTTTGGACAAGTCTCTAGGTTATTTCTCCCTTAAGCTTAAGGTTTATACCCTTGTTAAGATTAATTTTACCTTAATCTTTATAATTAATTTTAATCACTTTCATTTATAATTTTGGAAAAAAAATTAAGTTGATATTATTATACTACAAATATTATACTGATTATAACTATGTATGCCAATTTTTTTAAAATTAAATTCACAGATTTGGAAAAATTAAGTTTAATTCCAATCTTGCAGATGTGGTGAGAAAGCATGGTTTTAAATTGAGAATGTTAAAGAGTTCATAAATATTATCTATCTAAAATCAATATAAAATTGATTCTAATGAAATAATTTGGATTAATAAATGTATAATTGATCTATTTAGACTTTAAAACCAACTTAAAATATAATTTAACTATATAAATAAATTAGATGAAAAAACCAGTTATGAATTAAAATTCAATGTTTTTTTCTATTCCTACAAAAATGTAGTTTCTCATAAAAATACCTATAATTCACCATAAAATAACATTCACATTATGAATTCAAATATTAATTTTACTTTATCAAAGTTAATTACTAAAATTTTCTGAAATTAATTTTATTATTTTTCACATAAGGACATAAAAGCCGTTCATTTGAGAAAATAGTATTTTCAAAGATATAAAGACTTTACCAATATTACACGTTTTATTATCAACATGTTTTTTATATAAAACCATTATCAATAATATTTAAAAATTTTTGTTAATATTCATATTACTATATTTAACTTCTAGGTTAAAACTATCTTGTTTAAATATTTATAATAGTAAAATGATGTTTTTTAGAAACTAGATGTTGTGTGTAACACAAGACAAGTTGGTGTTGCATGTAGTGCAAGATAATATAATTATTGAGTGTAGTTCACGTGATCCCAAAGTAGTGATTAAAAAAACAATATTTAGTGTTTCATAAAATGAAAAATATCAAAAGGATTGAAATTAATTTGCTAAAATATAATTCAAAAAATCGTAGGGTGTTACATTCAACCCCCCCCCCCCAAAAAAGAATGTGTCCATCAAAATTTTTTTGGGTTATTAATGGTTTAATACATTAAAGTTCATTTCATAGAAACCCACATTGAAAAAATTAATACTAAAACATCCTTGAAAAGGGGGGATTTAGAAACCTAACGATTACCCAAAGTAACACATAACTAGGTTTCCATGTAGAAGAACATAGGTGGGAAGTGAAAACATAGACTTTGATAAAAGGTGTAAATATTGGTATGGAGTTATTGAGGTAACCAATCAAAAAGAAGAAAATTATCAATTGAAATTTTAGGGCCAAAATTTAATAAATCCGTGTTTATTTAAAAGGCCATTGGTCCAACAAAATTAATTTATTATTATAACATTTTATTTCTAGATTATTTTCCCAAAGATGAATAATTTTATTGTAAATATATACTTACATGATTTTAGGACAAACATAATTTTTTTTGTACCTTGATCAACTTCCAATTAATCTCTTATTCCAATATATGAAGGTGAATTTTTTATTCTTGGATCATTAATAGATCATGAGTTCCATGAATAGAATGGCATTCCATTCTATTTGTTTTTATCACAAAAAAAGTTAGCATAAGTTATCCAATATGAATAAATCATCATATGGTGATATAGTACTTCAATATCTAAAACCTAATTCAAATTGTATTATAAACCATTGGTCTACCTTATAACACTTCCAAAATATGATTCACATTTTATTACTTAAATAATATTATATCCTATTCTAAAACATTTTCATTGGAAACTTGGGTCCATCCTTATATCGATCGAATATAAAATGTGATTTTATTGATCCATAATCCATGTAGAGGGAGATGGTCAAATGAAAATTGACTAAAGGAATAACAGTAAGATTTTCATATATCTTAGTCATACTAAATCAAACATCAAATTCCTAACTAAGGAGGGGTGGATAATTTTTCCCTAATTTTAATGATTCAATTCATCCATTGTGATTACATAATTTTTTAATTTTCCCTTTTTCTTCTGAGGTTGTTGAGGCTTATCATGTACATTAGTCCTTGTATCGTAGAACTTATTAGAATAATTTCCAAACTCCATGTAATTTAAACTATAATGTCTGAGTGGTGAATTCTATTGGTATTTATTATTATTGTTATCATTAGATAACTTCTTCCCATTTCTTGGACATTCATCTACTCGATGAACATCCCTTATACACGTAAAACATTTCGTAGTCCCCTTAACAAAATTCCCTCCATATTTCCTCCCACACTTTGTGCATAATGTAAGGATCCCTTTATTTTCTCAATGTTTTTCATGTTTTCCTTTGAACTCCATATTACATTTCTTGTCAAAACCATAATATTGATATAAAGTTCTAACATTCATTTCTGTCTTAATGGCACATATAAAAAATTATTCATAGCTGCTAAAATCTATTATATACAAGGAATTTCTAAGACTAGGTTTTATGCCCCCCAAAGAATCAAACAATTTTGGTTTCAGGCTGGATGATAATACCAAAATATTTTCTTTATAAGCCTTGTAAAATTTTCCTCATAGGCACCAACCGACTCATCCTACTTACACATAAGCGCTAGTAATTACTTTTCTATCTTCCTTTAAAGAATATTAAGAAATTACTTATTGATATATATGTGTTCTTGAACTCATCCCATTATATGGATTAAATTTCATCTTGGTCCCTCGTATTCTTAACAAGATTCCACAATTTATCTGCCTCACCTTCCGAACTTTAGACACCTAGAGTGACATTTTCAGGCTTTGAACACTGGGAAATGTAAAATATCTTTTCAGTTGTGCAGATCACTTTCTCAGAAACTAATGGGTTATATGAACCACTAAAATAATGTGGGTGTATCATCATGAAGGAATCAACTGATCATTATTCCCTCTTTTTCATGTCCTGATGTTCACCATAATTCATAGCTTGGTAATTTTTTTATCATAGAAACTAGGTTGTTCATTCTATCTCCCATAAAATTTGATTTCATTGGAAGACAATCATTTAATTTTATATTTCATTACCCATAAACACAGTTCCTTCTCATTCCATATATTGACTAAAACCAAACAAAACATATCATAAGAAATAATCATCAAATTGGAAAACCACGTAATCTTAAAAAACTACTTATAGGATGCCTAAAATCGTGACACCTTCCATATTAATCTATGAAACCTTATTTTTATCCTAATTTATTCATATTCATCCTATATTTAAATACTTTATTATGGTTTGTAAAGATATTGTGAGTTCCCAAATCATATCCCTCAGGAGTGTCAAACCAGGTGCATAGTAAGGCACGTTGTTATGTTCCATGTTACACTCAAGTCAAGCCTGAAAAACCTTGTCAGAGTTTTTACTCTGAGGTACATAAGTTCCAGAACCATGTTCACATGTAGTATCCAAATAGGGATGAATTTATAGGAAACCACATACTCTATCCTTTAACAAAATTCAAGGAAATTTTCATAAAAATTTCCTTATCCTTAATATTATCCTTAGATACATCCCTAGAAATATCCTTATAAATATTCCTAGGGATCTCACTAAAGTTTTCTAATACAGGATTCCAAAGGTTGAATAAACCTTTCCTTTGATATCAACTATAGTGAACCAGGATTAACATACATGGATATTACATAATTTTAAATTAATATTCAACACTTTAAAAAAGTACATTCCCAAGGACCATAATAGTTTAGTGTCTTTGAAAACAAGGAACAAAATATTCTATCTTTTTGAAAGATCTTCAATGTTTCAAAAAATGATCTTACCCTATCTTAATTATACTAAAACCCATTCTTTATAACATATAGAATAGAAACATAAGAAAGGGGTTTCCTAAGATACTCGGCAAGGGTATACAAGGGGAATAAACATTAGCATAAGGGTAAGAGAATTCAATAAAACATTATATGATCATAACCATCATAATAAAGATCATAAACATGAATCATGGAATAAAGATTATAAATTCATAATACATAAATCATAAGGGAATTGGGATAATAATCCATGAAAGATTAACACAGGGATAAGACATGGAATTTTTGGTATACACATAGACATAGAAAATCATATGTCAAGGATACATACCACGAACTTCGCAACATGTTTGGCTTGGGTTAATAACCCATGTACCAGATTTGAGATTGGTATTCCCTCTTGCGTACCCTATTGTTCTGGGATACCCATGTACCCTCTTGTTCTGGGATTAAGATGCCCTATTTTTTCGAGCATAAGATTCCCTTTTATTTCAGTCTGGGGATTCCCTCCCATGTGCCCTCTTGTTTCAATCTTGGGATAACCTCCTTTTTACCCACTTAATCCCATAAAACATTTATCATTACCCAATGCATTGGAGGGAGATATAGGTCTCACTGTTCACATAATAAAATCATGAATTCTTTTTCCATAAGATAATAAAACTTGAATCATATAATAACCCATAAAATGATATTTGTTTCATAAACATCATATCATAACTAATGAAATGAAATGGTTATCATAACATTATATAATATCATTACCTATGTAAAATATATAGCTGTTATAATCATTTTAACAAATAATACCCCATGAAAAGAAATGTTTTACAAAAGCATATATCCTGTTGAAGAATAATGGGTGACATAAACATCATTCCATAAAAACATAAACCATTCCATAAATAATATAAATGGTGTTCTTATATCATGTCTCAGTAAATAATAAACTATCAAAAATTATTCCATACTAAATGGAGAAGGATTTTGAAAGATAACATAGAACATTTTATAAGGAAAATATCCTTTCTTTGTAAATCATTTCCACAAAACCATTTCAAAAATCCTTTTTTATAGAGAAAGATTTACTATCAAATTTAAAACATTTCCAGAGGGAAATATCATTTATTTTTTGAGATATTTTTTTTTAAAAAAATAGAACCTTTTGAAAACAAATATCTTTTAAAAAACATTGAAAACTTATAATGAAGGAATGAAATAATTTTGAAAACCCTTTTTCCTTAAAAAATTTTAAGATAATCTTCAAAACATTTTAAAAGCCTATTTCATTGAAACCACCTTGAAAAGTTATAAATAAATATTGAAACCATTTTGAAAACCATTTCACTGAAAATAATTTGAAAAATTATAACTAAATATAGAAAAGGTTTTGACATACTCTGAAAAGTTATGAATAATTCTTGAAAAAAAAATTAAAACCCTTTTAGAAAACATGATTTAGAAAGAACACGGATTATTGAATGAAGAGCGAGGTAAAGATGGAATTTCTGAAAAAAAATTCTTAATCATATTACATAACAGAGAGTGGATAATGGTTCCAATAACTAAATATATCATGATTAAATATATAATAATAAATTTCATTGGTTCTCTTGAGAGATGTATCATATTATTTCATTAGTGAAATTGTAATCTTAAATAATGAGATTGTTTCAATAAACTCTTACCACTTGGTGACTTTGAATTATACTACCCATGAAAGAAAATAAAACTTTGTAAAGATTAAAATAAAATGAAAATAAATAGATCCATGATTTAACATATATATGTATGTATATACAGCTCATAGAAAAATATAGGTGCATAACATGTCATGTGTTTAAAAGAATGAAAATTGAGACAAAATTACTTTACCAATTTAGTAACTTTTGCAAGATAACCCCCATTAAAGAAAGATCATAAAATGGATATTTAAATACCAATAAATATAATTATAAAAAAAAAATACATCTATGGGTAGTGCACACACCACATTTAATAAATACGATGTGAACATGTCTTTTGTCTCACAAAAAATAAAAGTGAGACATTAAAACCCTTACTACTTGAGTAGCTTTAGAATAATGATACCCAAGAAAGAAAAAATTAAATTCAAAGATTTTAATATCATTAAATAAAGTAAATTAATGATATAAAATTTCATAGGAAATTATATTCATCACAAAAAATAAGTGTGCAATGAATATGGCATGTATCACATGGAAATAAAAATTGTCATGAAATTCCCCTACCATAAATCTTGAATGTATTTGTACACATTCAAATGTAAAGTTCCATAAATATGAGTTTATTATAAATCTACCAAATAACCATATTATTTTATATAATACCATATATTATTCACATATTACTTTACATTACCCATTTATTAACAATTCCATGTTAAATTAATGTTTTGAGTAATAACTGCTTTTTTATCGTATGTGTTTTGACTTTTTTTCTTAATCCTATTATCAAGATCATGATTTACTTATTTAAAAAATGTAAAAATTGATGTATATATCATATATATTCATTAAATAAATATTTATAGTATTAATAAAAAATAAGAATATTAAATGAAATACACCATTCATGGAGACGGTTGGTCGTCAGTACGTATGATCGTTGCTTCCATTTTATTATTGCATTGAAAGAAAGAAAGTAAATGAAATATATGTATATAAATATATAATATAATTACAATATAATTATTATGTCATATATATCATATAAATTTACTAAACCCATCATTACTGCATTCCATGTAACGTGTGAAAGAATCACATCACTTTGAGGAAGCAGTAGTCCACAATTCCACAAACAAATTTGTCGTATTTACACAAAATAGAAATCATGAAGGTAGTATTTATATAATAAATAAATATGAATAAGTAAATCATAAATATCATATATATCATATAAAAATATATTTTCCATTGTAATTACCAACTGTGATAGGTTGTAAAGGTAAAATGAACAACATCATTTTGTGATGTGGTAGTTCACCATACATAAGAACGGTAAGTTTGTTACCAATTAGATAGAAGTGTGTGTAAGTGCTAGTTTAAACCTTAGAATAAAAAAATATCTGTATATTGAGGATACTATTGTTATTATATTATCATGGAATTATAATAATTGAGGTGGTGGTGAAAGAAAATAGAATAAAGGATCTTGAGGAAGGATGTTACATCTTCTTTGGATAAATCCTTTTGGTTTACACCAAAGGGATTCCATGGTATGATTTTTTCCCAAAGGGAAGATTCAAGGAAGAAAGGAGGGATTTTGTAAAGTTAATTGTTTAGATCATGGCTGAACTTTAGGGGCATTAGGGGTGTGAATAAGGGGAACAGGTGGTGGAATTTTTTAATGGAGGGAGGGGAAACACTTGGCATTTTTTAAAACAAGTTAGGTGTACTAGCATTTTTACCTAACAAATGTCATGAAAACCCAAAAAAACTCAATAATGGAAGGTTTATGGGAAATATATTTCTATACAATGTGTTTATAATAAGTGGATAGGTCATTTTGTCCCTTAATTTTAATGTTTAGTCCCTTGTTAAGCTTAATTTTACCTTAATCATTGTAATTAATTTTAATCACTTTCTCTAATCTTTTTTCCAAAATTTTAGTTTATCTTATTAGAAAATAATAATTATAATTATAAATAATGTGTTTGTTTTTTTTGAAATTCAATTCATAGAAGCGATAAAATTATGTTTAATGATAATCCCATAGATGGTGTGAGAAAGTATGGTTTTAATGTGAGAATGTTCAAAGGTTCATAAATATTTTATATCTAAAATAAATATTAAAATGATTCTAATTACCTATATAAGATTAATAAATTTATAATTGATATATTTTGACTTTAAAATAAACTTAAAATATAATTTAACTATATAAATAAATTTGGTGAAAATGCAGCTTTGAATTAAATTTAGTGTTTTCACTATTCATCCAAAAAATAAAATTTCTCAAAAAAATCTATAAAATTAAAGCTAAGATAATTTTACATTATAAATTAAAAAACAAATTTAATAAAATCAATTCTTAAAAGTTTCTAAAATTAATTTTATTATTGTTCACATAATGGCATAAAAACAGTTCATTTAAGAAAATCGAATTTTCAAAACATATAAAGACTTTATCGATATTACATGTTTTATTATAAACATATTTTATTAATATAAAACCATTATAAAAAAAATTAAAAATTAGTTATTACTATTCATGTCACTATGGTCTAGAATCTAGGTTATATCTATCTTGTTTAAATAATTATAATAATTACATATTATTTCGTAGAAACACAGTGTTTCCTATAATGCAAGACAAGTCAGTGTTACATGTAGCTTAAGATAATCTAAGTATTGAGTTTAGTAAATGAAATAAAAATATAGGGATTTTAAAAAAACGGTATTCATTGTTGTTTGAATGAAAAATAACACACAGATTAAATTAATTTGAAAACAAAATATTTCACAAAATCTCAAGGTGTTACATATTTTATATCTTCCATGTATTCTAATAAAATTATACATTTACCTAGAACCTTAAGAAGGTACATATCTGTAAATACTCATAATGTAATTCATATTAAAACAATGGTGTTTTAGTTAGTTCCCATTATGACACATAAATGTTCTATATTTTCTATAATCATTATTATACTTATGGTTTGTTCTGATATAATCTTTGGTATGGAATAGATTTCAAAATATTATGGAAAATTTTATTACAAGGAGTATGTGATTATGATTCTTGATGAAGATGTAGAATTCTATATCATTGGATGGGATACTTTATCATCTAACTCATGTCTAGCACCCCTCCAGTAGCTCTTGTGAATAATAACCTTTAGAAAGAATATAAGACATAATATATGTGATAGAACAACTATTTTCAATTATTTTATTCTTAATTTAAATTTTGTTAATCCCAACAAAGTGTTATATCAAGGGCAATTGTCACATTTTATGTTTTAGGAACATTTTTTAGCTTAATTGGAAAAATGGCTTATTTTGGATTTAAAAAGTTTTCATTTATTATAATGTTTTGTACATAACTTTTTATAAACTGATAAAAATTGAAAAATTATTCTTTTATGTGTTTCTATGTTCGATGAGATTTATTTTATCCTTCTAGGCCCAAAGCTCAATCGATCATTTGGAAGCTGAAATCCAGCTCACAAGTCAAGCCTCGAAAACTCTGCACAGAATTGTATAATTTTATTCATGGGACCCTATCACATATAAGGTTGAACCAATGGAGCTGAGATTTTACATGGATCTGTAATACACCCGGAGTAAGAACTTTCATTAATATGGGCATGCATGAGTCCTTCATTTTCAAGGACGTTAATGAGTTGGAACTCGGTGCATTGGAAGATGAAGAGTCTGTTTGGAAGAATTAAATATCTCGAGTACATTGGATATATCTCTTTACCCACGTGTCCAATAACTCTTATATTTTGTGTTCCGATTGAGGAGAAGTAATGGAACAACTTTCAAGAAGTCTCAATTCCAAAATTATGTCATTAAGGAGGTCATCTGTGTGCATACGTTTGGAGATTGATTTTGGAGCCAAATTTTCACACATTCTCCCTATAAAACAGTGTGCTTTCTTCATTCCAAAGGGTTGGAAACTTAGGGGTAGCCTTTGTTGGACATTTTTTGTAGTTATTATTTTATTTTATTTTCCTTTAATTCTGTAATTTCATTACATGTTTTAATTCAAGTGTTCTCCTTTCTCCACTTTTCTATCTCTCTTTTGTTTTCTCCCCCCCCCCCATTTTCAACATCACTATAAACTCTTATGCTCGTGATCATGAGTAGCTAACCCGAGGAAGTTCCTGGGGGAGTAATCCAGTGATGAACCCAATTATTTGAACATTCATCTCTAAATGTTTCTTATTTTCTTAGAGTTATACCGAGGGGGATCTTAGTGGGTAAGGCGCCTTTGTGTCTCCACTTGCCACCCGAGGTTTAACTTTCACTTCTGCAATATCTTCCCTCGATCGAGGAGGTGGATGTGTGGTATCTTGGTGATTTTTGAGAGTACCATATTTTCCCAACCATATTAATATGAGTATGTTCATTCATATTATGGATAATTTTCATTTGGTAATTTCGAATCTAATAATGAGATGATGAAGGTTCACTCTGGGTGATGCTCTCGGAAATGTCTCCTTTCTGTCTTAACATCATTTTGTCTGCAATCATTCTGTTGCATTGCATCTGCATATGTACTTTTAGTTTTTCATTTTCAATTCTAGAATATCATTTCTGGTAATTTTAGTTTATATATACATAGTGAATTATAATTAGTGAGTGATTGACTTCAAAAGGCTCCTCAAGAGATCGACCTAGGTCAGCTGCTGTGCTGGACTTTGTATAAATATTTTTGAGAGCGCACACGACAACGCTTCATCAAATTGGTGTCATTTTCGGGGAGCCAAGTGTCTTCAATCATTATTTTTATTCACATATTGTAAATTTTTTTTCTTCCTTTCATTTAAAAAAAACAAAAAAATCATAAATTTCAAAAATAAAAAAAACATTTGTGTTCATGATGTATTTCAATGGAAATTATTCTGCATGGACTAACGAATCTCAGGTGCAACAAGAAGATGAAATTATAAAATCTCGTATGCGATAACTTCATGAAGAACTTAAAAACTGAAGTGAAATGCTAAATATTTGATTAATATATTCGTTTAGTGATGAAGCAACCTGAACCTGAACCAGAACCAGAACCTGAACCTGAACAAGTGGTGGAAGAGATTTCACCAATCATTTTTTACGTCAAAGAACCTAAGGAGGGTGAGAAGAAGCTTCTAAATGAATTAATCATATCATCCTGAAGTCATCCATTTCTCGAGGTGTTCCTTGATGTACACATTCCAGATGATTCACTTATGGGAGATGAACATTGTTTGAAAGAATCTTGGAATCACTTTATTGAAAGTAACCTGAAACTTGATCTTCCCATGCTTGATATTGAACAATCGGTACCTTTTGACCTCACTCTTGCTTTGGAAGATGAAGAAGATGATGCACTTGATGAGATGGAGTTTCCAATGGTATTTATAGAAGATATCAATTTCTATGTTGACTTACTTGAAAGGGAAGATTTCTTGATTGATTTGTCATGTATTAATTTTATTCAAGCTGAATTGTTTTCTGACTTCCACTTTTCTAAAATTTCTAACATAGCACAAATGGAGCATACCTTGGATTATACAAAAGATACCACTGAAGTGGTGGTGATCAGGGAAGAAGAGTTGGAGAAGCTGGTGGTGGTGCGACTACCTCCTCTACAACAACTTTCATACCATTTGGAGGAGGGCACCACAGAAGTTCACAGGGAGCACCCTTATATTATATTCCCTTTGACTCTGGATCTCAAATTATATATTTCTTCTTTCTTGGAGTTTTGGAACATTTTTATATTCCTTAGGGTTCTACAATCTCAGTGTCTACTGGTGGACACTAGGAAAAGTCACATGTGGTGGTTTGTCTCAAAGAAACCACATCCACCATCTGATTGGGGATAATCTACTACAACTGCCTGACTAGGGTCATTAAAAACCTAGCATCCACTTGGAAATCAAACCAATAATTATCCCTTTTCTATAAATTTTCTCTTTCTTTTTATTTATTTTTCTTATGTGTTTTCATTTATTTTGTTTGTTCTTTCATTTTATTTTTCATGTTGTTTTTTTGAAAATTTCTTATTTTCATTTTTCATTTTTTTGGTGTGTTTTTTGGAATCTTGATATGAATCGGATACTTTGGGAAATTCAAACCATCTTGGTATTTTTGGATCATTTTCTGATTTGAGTATTTGAGGATTGAAATTATTGTTGAATAGATGTTTTTGTGATTTCTGATCTTATCATTTGATGAAGTTTGATTGATAGTGAAACTCAAGTACACTTGTAATGTACAAATTGAAAATCTTGCCCAACCTGAGAGGTTTATAAACCTATTTGACATCTTCATAAATTTCTCTTTTTCTTATGAGTCTTGAGACATGTTGTGTGATCCATAACTTTCTATTTTTCTTTTTTTAGAGCCGTTAAAGTTCATAGAATGTGTCAAGTATGATTGAGGCATCACTTTGAAAGCCCATTTTGCATTAAACTCTTATTTTGGACAACCTTTACATATGAACTTATTTAAGACCCTATTAGACTTGAAATAACTTGTTAGGAAGCCACATTACAATCCATTTATCCCTTTACAACCTTCTCTAGAAGTTAAATTCCTGATTATTGTTGAACTCAAGTGTGGGGGAGGGAGAAGATGGGTTGTATTTTTCTTTACTAAATAATATCTTTGAGCAAAATTAAAATTGTTGCCAAATTTATTGCTGATTGGGGGGAAAATGTCATTATGGGATGATTTTTGGGTGGACAAAAATATCATTACATATATGTTCTGGATGTTCACCAATTTTGATGATCAAAAGATGCCTCTCTTTTCCTCCAAAACATGATTCTGAAGAGAAATCTAGATCTAAATTCAAGCTTAAACAATGCTACAAATGGGGAAAAGAGGAATGAGAATCATTGATACTAATATTCTAAGTTTTAACTTCCCAAAAGAAGAGTTGTTTGGAGGTGATTCATTTTTGATCTGATTGCGGAGCTCGTCGTTCTTGTGGAAAACTATTTTCAGGCATTTACTTCACTTTAGAGCTTAACCCTCCTCATTCTACCTCAGATGTTTTTACATTTTAAACCTGTCAACCCTCAACCTCAAAACAACCCATGAAAAATGCCTCATGATGGATACATTTTTGACTATGTGAAGGGGAGATATTAGGAGTATAGCAAGCCTATGAAGATCACACATGTTCTAGGGAATGAGAAAAAGTCCACATTAAAATATCCTTGATCCATGTAGGAGGCATGATATTTTCTCTGATATGATAATTGATCTGTGTTGTCATTTATGATTTGAGAAGTTTGTTTTGACTTTTGTATAAGATGATTGCCCATGAGTGCAATGTTTAAGTGTGGGGGAATTAATAGAACAATTATTTTCAATTATATTATTCTTTGTTTCAATGTTTTTAATCCCAACAAAGTGTTATATCAAGGGAAATTGTCACATATTATGTTTTAGAAACATTTTTTAGCTTAATTGGAAAAATGGATTATTTTGGATTTATATAGTTTTCATTTATTATAATTATTCAGCCATAAAATTTTAGAAAATGATACAAATTGAAATATTAATTTTTATAGGTTTCTATGTTCGATAATATTCATTTTATCCTTCTGGACGCAAAGCTAAATCAATCATTTGGAAGCTCAAACCCAGCTCACAAGTCAGGCCTTGAAAACTGTTCACAGAACTGCATAATTTTATTCTTGGGACCCCATCGCATAAATAGTTGAACCGTTGGAGATAATATTTTACATAGAGCTGGAAGACATCTGTCACGACCCGCCCTCGGGGCCCGTGCCGTGACTACCCCAAGGCCGCCTTCCATAGGCCAGGGGCTGGCGACTAGCACCAAGGCGTAAATCCCAACAAAAAGGGAAGGCATTGCCTTTGAAAAGTAAACAAGCACCACAGAGTAAGCAAGAGGAAAAGTAAGCACTAAGTAAAAACTGTACAAGCTGTACTGAAAGTGAAAGGGGCCGGAAATACAAGACCAACTGTAAAGTACAACTGAAAGGAAAAACAGCAACTGAAAGGAAAAACTGCAGCGTCGAGCCGTCCTCTGGAAGTCCCACCTGAAGGGTTGGTACAGATAGCCTCCACTGCTCCTCGGGTCCACCTAACTGCTCCGAGTACGTCCCGCCCAGTGGTCCACCTCCAGGTACTGTCCTGCTCCGCACGCCTCCTCCACGATCAACGCTGTCCGTCGTCTGCAACCAACACCACGAAGTGCGGGCATAGCCCGTGCAGGGGTGAGTATAAGCTACTCAGTAGGGACCCCGAGACCCCCGAAGGTCTCCCGAAATCCACAAAGGATAAATCACGAAGAAGAGATGCAATCACGAAGTAACATCTGACACGGCTTAGGTATATGCCCATACATATACCTAAGTCATCAATTCCCCGATCGGCTCCAACGTCCGAGCCCTAGCGCAACCCAGTCCACACAAGAAAGCAAAACGCATACCCACGCAGGATAGAACAACACAATCCACAAAGGAGAGTAAACAGTAAATCCACACAGGATAGCTCAAAACAATCCACAAAGGAGAGAAACACAAGATTCAGCTCACACAGGTATACTTCTTCGGATGACGATAAAGATGATCACTGAACCATCTAAGTCGTCAGACCCACGAAGGATCGATAGGTACTAACCTTGCAGTGACCCACACAGGATCGGACCCACACAGGATCGGGCCCATGCAGGACCTGTAGGAGTTGGCTCACACAGAACCGCTGAGTGTAGACCCACTCAGGATCAGATCCGTACAGGATCGGGCCCACACAGGACCGGGCCCACGCAGGACCTATAGCACTGATCCACGTAGGATCGCTGAGTGCAGTAGTCATCGTAGTCCGCTGAGGATCTCTGTACAGTCGTCGCCGCAGTCCACTGAGGATCTCTGCACGGTCGTCGTCGGAGTCCACGGAGGATCTCTGCACAGTCGTCGCCGTCGAGGGAGCAGTCACAGCCAGCACTAGGGTTCCCGCACACAGCAAGCTCGTTCGGGAGGGTCCGCTCCACGAGCCGAGAGGCTGATACATCAACTGTCACGAAGTCCGAAGTTGATGTATCCAAAAGTTCCGTATTGTCAACAGGAACTCAACGTCGCAGACGGCGCGTCAATCGGACGCCCGGTCTGAGAGATATTGGCATTTTCGTCCCAGGGGCCCGGTTGGTTTTTAAGGCAAAACCAACCCGACCGCACTCCACCTGCGTCCAAATCTCGGGCGGAGTATTCCAAAAGAACCGTCTCACTTAGAGGAATTCAACAAAGCTGACGGCACGTCAATCGGACGTCCGTAGCTCAAGATATGAGCGTTTCCGCTCCGAGGGCCCGGTTGGTCTCGTGTACGAACCAACCCGGCCGAACTCAAAGTATTCTGAAAACTTGAGTGCGATATACTGAAACGACCGTCTCGATCCAAGGATCGCGTTGCCGCTGACGGCGAGTCGTTTGAAGTCCTGTAGCTCAAGATACGGCCATTTGAACGAAGAAGTCCGAAGAAGGGGGGTACGGGCCCGGGCCGACCCGGCCCGACCCCCCCTGGGTCGGCCCGAACCGGGTCCGACCTGGTTGGCCCGGCCCGGCCCGGCCAGGACCGGTCCGGCTCGGCCGGCTCGGCTCGGCCGAGCGGCATGCGCCACGGGCGTTGACCCACGGCCTGAGGAAAACCGCGGCTCGCGTGGGCCGCGCTGGTGAACCGCGGACGCGGCTTTGCCGCGTCCCGCCTGGGCGAACCGGACCCGCGCGGCCGCAGGTCCGTTTGCCGCCGCCGCCGCGGCTTCAGCCGCGCCGGCGTCGCTCCGGTGGCCCGTTTTCCTTCCCGTCTGCGTCGTTGCTCCTCCCAGGATCCGTTCTTTACTACAGAATCGTCAAACGTCCGCTGCGGCACGTTCCGTCGTCGTCCGTCAAATCCGCACAAAACGAAGAACGACGGAGGGTCGTCGGGCCATGTTCGTTTGGCCCGCACCCTCCGCGTTAGAGATAAACAACCAGGAGAAATTTAATAGAATGTTCAACACATGATCCAACAATTTTTAAATAAACAAAATTGTTTCTTTGATTCCGGTTCTTTAATTTTTAAAGAATGCTCACGGGAATAACAAAAAGGGGTAATCCAAAATTATAAAATCCCTACCTCGTCGATCGTCGCGCGCGGGCGTTCTTCGCGGAAAAGATCGTCGCAGGAGAGAGGGATCGTCACGTCGTCGCGGGGAGGCGTTGTGTCGTCGCGGAATCCGGCGTTGAGTCGGCGAGCTCAACGAACCAAGAACAACAGATTTAAATTATTAATATTTAAATCTGTGTTTCGTTTAAAACCAAAAGAAAAGAACTTGAGAGGAAAATCCGACATCACTCACCTCAAACGGTCGGTGATCAGAGATCGGAGCGTGGAAGAACATCTCAGACGGAAGCGCCGTCGATTTCCGGGTTCGGCGTTCTTCGCGTTCTTCGCGTTCTTCGCATTCTTCGCGAGGGAGATGAAGAAACAATAATCCTCTCAAATTTTCCCAAATATGTTTAGGTTGGTCTTATATTATTAATATGCCAACACACGAAACAGGTTAAGAAACGATTGAATTAATTCGTTGAATTAATTCAACGAAAGAAACAGGCCATTTAATTCACGAAATAAACCGCCCAATTAAATGGTCTGTTAAGAATTTAGAAAACACGTCGGTTTACTTTCATTAAGACGGGTTTTCACGGGTGCGTTTCTTAGCGAAAAGAAACGGCGGGGCTCGTGCGGGCCACACCTCACAAATATCCTACCAAGGGGGTAGGATATTTCTGGATAGCATCCTATCCAGTTCAACTCAGTTTAAGCCGCCTTTAAGTGGCTTCAAGTGGCTTCCAAGTGGCTTAAGTGAAATAAAATAAAGTTGTCGCAAAATTATTTTATTTCTTAACTTTAAGCCCGAAAATTAAAAACCACACCCGAGCAAACACAACTCCAGAAGAGGCGTTTCTAAGCGAATACCGGCGCTGCGATTTCATCGGTGCCCTCAGAATTCGATTCCGGGCACCGGTTCAAAAGTTAGAAAAACCCGCTCATCCGTTCACTGAACGTACCCGAGCCAAACTTCGGAAAATGATTCCGGGCACACCGGGCCTCGGAATTAGGCACCATCAGAAATTGCGCTCTTGTAAAATTCCAAAGAAAAATTAAGAAAAAAAATTTCCTTGAAATTTACGGGTCTTTACATTACTCCCACCTCAGTACTTTACGTCCCCGTAAAGATACATCAAAAACTAGGGAAACAAATGTGGGTACTGAGCACGCATCTGAGCCTCCCGCTCCCAAGTGCTCTCCTGGAGGTTCCCGTGCTGCCATCTGATGCGCACAAGAGGAATCGATCGCCCATGTAGGACCCGCTCCTGTCGATCCTCTATCTCCACTGGGACCTCCGCAAAAGTCGCTCCATCATCCACGTCTAGCTCCACATAGTCAATGATGTGTGTCGGGTCGTGCACATATCTCCTCAGCTGGGATACGTGGAAGACGTCGTGTACTCGGTGCAACTGAGGTGGCAGAGCCAGACGATAAGCCACCTCGCCAACCCTGCTGAGGACCTGGAAGGGTCCGATGAAGCATGGAGACAACTTGCCGCCTCGGCCAAATCTCCTCAAACCACGTCGAGGTGAGACCCGCAAGAAGACGTGGTCACCATCCTCGAACTCTAGTGGCCTTCGCCTCCTGTCAGCATATGACTTCTGCCAGCTCTGTGCTGTCCTCATCCGCTCCTGGATGACCTGGACCTTCTCTGTCGTGGCCCGGACCATCTCTGGTCCCACAAGTGCTGACTCTCCAGGGTCTGTCCAGCACAAAGGGGATCTGCAAGGCCTGCCGTACAATGCCTCGTAGGGTGTCATCCCTATGGTGGAGTGGTAGCTGTTGTTGTACGCAAACTCTACCAAGGGTAGGTGGTCCTCCCAGCTGCGACCAAAGTCGAGGAGAGATGCGCGGAGCATGTCCTCGAGAGTCTGAATGGTCCTCTCCGTCTGACCATCCGTCTGAGGGTGAAAGGCGGTGCTCAGACGTAGTCGCGTCCCGAACGCCTCCTGCAACCCCTTCCAAAGCCGGGAAGTAAAACGAGCGTCCCGATCGGAGACGATAGTCGCTGGCACACCTTGAAGTCGTACAATCTCCTGAACGTAGAGACTCCCCAAGCTCTCCACTGAGACCTGCTCTCGGATGGGCAAGAAGTGTGCCGACTTGGTGAGTTGGTCAACAATCACCCAAATGGAATCGTGACCTCTGGAAGTGCGTGGAAGTCCAGTCACAAAGTCCATAGATATCCCGTCCCACTTCCACTCCGGGACCTCTAAGGGATATACCAAGCCTGCTAGTACCTGATGCTCTGCCTTTACTTGCTGGCAGGTGAGGCACCGTGAAACGAACTCTGCCACAGCCTTCTTCATGCCCGGCCACCAGTGCTGTCGTCTGAGATCCTGGTACATCTTCGCCACTCCAGGATGTACCGCCAAAGGAGAAGTGTGATACGCTCTCAGCACCTCCTCTCGTAAAGAGACCGGTACCAAGGTACGTCCTCTGAAAAGGACATCGTGCTCTGCTCCAAGGGAGAAACCATCAGGTGCCTGTCCCGAGGATATCTGTTCACGCCATGTCTCACAGTCAACGTCCCCACGATGTGCCTCTCTGACCTGCTGAAGAAGTGGAGGAGAGACTGTGAGAGACTGAAGGAAGGCTGCTCCGTCTCTATCCACGAAGGATATCTGCAAAGCGGCTAGGTGCTCTGTCGCCTCATCAAGTAGCTGGATGCCCGTCCTCCTGCTGAGGGCATCAGCAACCACTTTCCCCTTCCCAGGAGTATAGACTATCTCAAAGTCATAGTCCTGGAGGAACTCGAGCCATCGCCACTCTCTCAGGTTCAGGTCCTTCTGAGAGAAGATGTACCTGAGACTCTGGTGGTCAGAAAAGACTGTGAAGCGCTCGCCCATCAGATAGTGTCGCCATGTCTTCAGGGCAAAGACCACTACTGCCAACTCCAAGTCATGGGTAGCGTAGTTCTGCTCATGAGGCCTCAACTGACGTGATCTGTAGGCAATCACGGCCCGCTCCTGCATCAGGACACAACCGAGTCCGGTCCCTGATGCATCGCAATAGACTACGTATCCAACTCCCTCCTCAGGCAACCTCAAGATAGGTGCGCTGGTCAACCTCTGCCTCAGCTCCTGGAAGCTCTACTGACATCTGTCTGACTACACGAAGGGTTTCCCCTTCTTCGTCAATGCTGAGAGTGGGGCCAAAACTCTGGAGAAGTCCGGCACAAATCTCCGATAGTATCCGGCTAGGCCCAAGAAACTTCGCACCTCTGTCACGCTCTTGGGTGGCTCCCAAGCTAGCCTGCCTCAATCTTCGCGGGATCCACTGCAACTCCCGCCTCAGAAATGACGTGCCCCAAGAAGTGGACCTCACGTAACCATAACTGACACTTCGAGAGCTTTCCATAAAGCTGGTGCTCTCGGAGTGTGTCTAGTACAACACGCAGGTGGTAGGCGTGCTCCTCCTCCGTCGTCGAGTACACCAAAATGTCGTCGATGAAGACCACGACAAATCGATCGAGGTATGGCTGGAAGATTCTGTTCATGAGGCTCATGAACACTGCTGGAGCGTTGGTCACGCCGAAAGGCATAACCAAGAACTCATAGTGGCCATACCGACACCTGAAGGCCGTCTTCTGCACATCCTCGTCTCGAACTCTAAGCTGATGATAGCCTGACCTGAGGTCTATCTTCGAGAACCACCGTTCTCCCTTGAGCTGGTCGAAGAGGTCATCAATCCTGGGAAGCGGATACTTGTTCCTCACTGTCACCTGATTCAGGCGACGATAATCGACACAAAGTCGCAAGCTCCCGTCTGACTTCTTGGCGAACAAAATCGGGGAAGCCCAGGGCGAAACACTGGGTCGGATGAACCCCTTGCCCTGCAAGTCCTCCAACTGTACCCGCAGCTCTCGAAGCTCAGCAGGGGCCATCCGATACGCTGGAGTGGATATCGGGGCTGTCCCGGGGTACAGGTGAATATAAAAGTCTACCTCTCTGCGAGGAGGTAGTCCTGGAACGTCGTCGGGAAAGACGTCCGCGTACTGATCCACCACTGCAGGAAAACTGGGACTCCGCACGTCAACTGCTCCCAGGATGAGGCTAGCCAACTGATGAGTGATGGGCTGACCTCTCCTCTGCGTGAGTCCATCCTGTGCTGCTAAGGCTCCCTTCTCGCCGGTGAAGGTGAACCTGCTCCCATCGGTGCGCACACATCGCACCTTGCTCCTAATGCAGTCAATCTGAGCATGGACCGTAGATAACCAATCCATGCTCAAGATGACGTCGTAAGGCCTCGACGCCGCTACAAGAAGATCCCAGCCGAAGCTCTCGCCTCCTAGAGTAAGCTCACACTGCTGGCACCAGTGCGTAATCGTCGAGTCTGCTCCCGTAGGAGTCTCTAGCCGTAAGGATCGAGCCAACGGCTCTATCGGAATCTCCGAGCTCCGAACAAGGGTAGTGGCTATGAAAGAGTGACTCGCTCTTGTGTCTATCAGAACTGCAGCAAGGGTGGAATAGACACAGATCGTACCTCGAATCATCTCTGGTGCACCGTGGTCGTAGGCCTCCGCTGCATGGAGCTAAGCCCGTCTCTGCCCGCCAGCTCCCTGTGGTCGGGGCGGGCCTCCTGGTGGTGGTGGTGGCAGAGCCTCAAAGCGTCGCCCACCACCTGCTGCTCGGCCAGCTCCTCTGCCTCTTCCGCCTCCTCCCTGCGGACCGCCACGGTCGACCCTCTGCCTCTGCCTGGGTGGTCCCTCCACCGTCTTCTGAACCTCGGTACGACGGGTCGGGCACTCACGAGCCATGTGGCCCCGCCCGCCGTACTCGTAGCACTGCCTGCCTCTCGGAAGACTGGCTCCGGGCTGGGTGCCCTGCACTACTGAGCCAGTGTCCCGAGGTCGCCTGCCGGAAGGTCTGGTCTGCCTGGAACCCTGAGTCATCCGCTGGCTACCAGCTGCCGAAGACTCCGCTATCTGCCGCCCTGCGGTAGGTCTCGCTGTGGACTCAGCCAGGAAGCTCTCGATCAGGAGGGCTCGCTCCAGTACTCCAGCCTAGGTCGGGATGCTGAGGGAGATCAGTAATGCCCTGATCTCGTGTCTCAATCCCTGCTCGAAGGTCCGGGCCCAGAAGAAGGGGTCCCATACCATGTCTGTCGAGTAGCGAGATAGGTCGGTGAATCTCGCCGCGTACTGAGCGACCGTCAAGCTGCCCTGCCGCAGCTGAAGAAGCTCCTGGTGCGCACCGCACAGAGGGTGTCCGGGACGAACTCTGAGTGGAAGAGGCTCCCGAAGTCCGTCCAGATGAGGGTGGCCTCATAGTGTACCTGGAGCATCAGGCTCCACCAGCGTCCGGCTGCTGCATGCAGTAGGCTCGCCGCGAGGATCACCATGAGGTCTGGTGGTGTCCTCACTAGCCTGAAAACTCGGACGACCGCTTCCAGCCAGTCCTCGGCTGCCTGGGGGGTCCGACTCCCCACGGAACCTGGGTGGTAGCTGGCGCTGGAACTCGTGCAGAGCTCCGAGGCGTCGTGCGTCGTCAGCTGCCAGTGCTGGAAGCATCGGGGGCTCGGCGGGTAAAGGTACCGCCGGTGCCTCTGCTGTCAACGGGCCCTGTACTGAGGCCTCGTCGCTCGGCGGGCTGTCGTCGCGCCCTACTCTAGGAACCCTAGCTGGCTACTGTCGTCGTGCCATCCTGAAAAGGAAACAAGTGCACCATGGTCAGAACAGTATACCTGGTGAGCTGACACAAGTAATCACAAAGAAAACTTGAAACACACATGCAATCAATGTTTTCGTGCATTAAGTCGGGAATCAGAAGTCAGGGTCCTGGTGTATGGATACGTCGGCCGCCACACCAACACTGGACTCCCTGGACTGATAAACACACTCAATACGCTAAACACTATTGCTTCACATAGAAGAAAGATCAGAGTCTGCGGTAGAACCGACCACCTCTGATACCAATTTGTCACGAACCACCCTCGGGGCCCATGCCGTGACTACCCCAAGCCCGCCTTCCATAGGCCAGGGGCTGGCGACTAGCACCAAGGCGTAAATCCCAACAAAAAGGGAAGGCATTGCCTTTGAAAAGTAAACAAGAACCACAGAGTAAGCAAGCGGAAAAGTAAGCACTAAGTAAAAACTGTACAAGCTGTGCTGAAAGTGAAAGGGGCCGGAAATACAAGCCCAACTGTAAAGTACAACTGAAAGGAAAAACAGCAACTGAAAGGAAAAACTGCAGCGTCGAGCCGTCCTCTGGAAGTCCCACCTGAAGGGTGGGTACAGATAGCCTCCACTGCTCCTCGGGTCCACCTAACTGCTCCGAGTACGTCCCGCATAGTGGTCCACTTCAAGGTACTGTCCTGCTCCGCACGCCTCCTCCACGATCAACGCTATCCGTCGTCTGCAACCAACACCACGAAGTGCGGGCATAGCCCGTGCAGGGGTGAGTATAAGCTACTCAGTAGGGACCCCGAGACCCCCGAAGGTCTCCCGAAATCCACAAAGGATAAATCACGAAGAAGAGATGAAATCACGAAGTAACATCTGACACGGCTTAGGTATATTCCCATACATATACCTAAGTCATCAATTCCCCGATCGGCTCCAACGTCCGAGCCCTAGCGCAACCCAGTCCACACAGGAAAGCAAAACGCATACCCACGCAGGATAGAACAACACAATCCACAAAGGAGAGTAAACAGTAAATCCACACAGGATAACTCAACACAATCCACAAAGGAGAGAAACACAAGATTCAGCTCACACAGGTATACTTCTTCGGATGACGATAAAGATGATCACTGAACCATCTAAGTCGTCGTACCCACGATGGATCGATAGGTACTAACCTTGCAGTGACCCGCACAGGATCGGACCCACACAGGATCGGGCCCACGCAGGACCTGTAGGAGTTGGCTCACACAGAACCGCTGAGTGTAGACCCACTCAGGATCGGATCCGTACAGGATCGGGACAACACAGAACCGGGCCCACGTAGGACCTGTAGCACTGATCCACGTAGGATCGCTGAGTGCAGTAGTCGTCGCAGTCCGCTGAGGATCTCTGCATAGTCGTCGCCGCAGTCCACTGAGGATCTCTGCACGGTCGTCGTCGGAGTCCACGGAGGGTCTCTGCACAGTCGTCGTCGTCGAGGGAGCAGTCGCAGCCAGCACTAGGGTTCCTGCACACAGCAAGCTCGTTCGGGAGGGTCTGCTCCACGAGCCGAGAGGCTGATACATCAACTGTCACGAAGTCCAAATTTGATGTATCCAAAAGTTCCGTATTGTCAACAGGAACTCAACGTCGCAGACGGCGCGTCAATCGGACGCCCGGTCTGAGAGATATTGGCATTTTCGTCCCAGGTCCCCGGTTGGTTTTTAAGGCAAAACCAACCCGACCGCACTCCACCTGCGTCCAAACCTTGGGCGGGGTATGCCAAAAGATCCGTCTCACTTAGAGAAATTCAACAAAGCTGACGGCACGTCAATCGGACGTCCGTAGCTCAAGATATGAGTGTTTCCGTTCCGAGGGCCCGGTTGGTCTCGTGTACGAACCAACCCGGCCGAACTCAAAGTATTCCGAAACCTTGATTGCGATATATCGAAACGACCATCTCGATCCAAGGATCGCGTTTCCACTGACGGCGAGTCGTTTGGAGGCCCGTAGCTCAAGATACGGCCATTTGAACGAAGACGTCCGAAGAAGGGGGGTACGGGCCCGGGCCGACCCGGCCCGACCCCCCTGGGTCGGCCCAAACCGGGTCCGACCCGGTTGGCCCGGCCCGGCCCGGCTAGGGCCGGTCCGGCTCGGCCGAGCAGCAGGCGCCGCGGGCGTTGACCCGCGGCCTGAGGAAAACCGCGGCCCGCGTGGGCCGCGCTGGTGAACCACGGACGCGGCTCTGCCGCGTCCCGCCTGGGCGAACCGGACCCGCGTGGCCGCGGGTCCGTTGGCCGCCGCCGGCGACCCGCGCCGCCAACAGCTTCCGCGGGCCGCCGGCGTCGCTCCGGTGGCCCGTTTTCCTTCCCGTCTGCGCCGTTGCTCCTCCCGGGATCCGTTCTTTACTGCGGAATCGTCAAACGTCCGATGCGGCACGTTCCGTCGTCGTCCGTCAAATCCGCACAAAACGAAGAACGGCGGAGGGTCGTCGGGCCGTGTTCGTTTGGCCCGCACCCTCCGCGTTAGAGATAAACAACCGGGATAAATTTAATAGAATGTTCAACACATGAACCAACAATTTTTAAATAAACAAAATTGTTTCTTTGATTCCGGTTCTTTAATTTTTGAAGAATGCTCACGGGAATAACAAAAAGGGGTAATCTAAAATTATAAAATCCCTACCTCGTCGATCGTCGCGCGCGGGCATTCGTCGCGGAAAAGATCGTCGCAGGAGAGAGGGATCGTCGCGTCGTCGCGGGGAGGCGTTGCGTCATCGCGGAATCCGGCGTTGAGTCGGCGAGCTCAACGAACCAAGAACAACAGATTTAAATTATTAATATTTAAATCTGTGTTTCGATTAAAACCAAAAGAAAAGAACTTGAGAGGAAAATCCGACATCACTCGCCTCAAACGGTCGGTGATCGGAGATCGGAGCATGGAAGAACGTCTCGGACGGAAGCTTCGTCGATTTCCGGGTTTAGCGTTCTTCGCGTTCTTCAGGTTCTTCGCGTTCTTCGCGAGGGAGATGAAGAAACAAGAATCCTCTCAAATTTTTTCAATGATTTTTAGGTTGGTCTTATTTTATTAATATGCCAACACACGAAACAGGTTAAGAAACGATTGAATTAATTCGTTGAATTAATTCAACGAAAGAAACAGGCCATTTAATTCACGAAATAAACCGCCCAATTAAATGGTCTGTTAAGAATTTAGAAAACGCGTCGGTTGACTTTCATTAAGACGGGTTTTCACGGGTGCGTTTCTTAGCGGAAAGAAACGGCGGGGCTCATGCGGGCCCCACCTCACAAATATCCTACCAAGGGGGTAGGATATTTCTGGATAGCATCCTATCCAGTTCAACTCAGTTTAAGCCGCCTTTAAGTGGCTTCAAGTGGCTTCCAAGTGGCTTAACTGAAATAAAATAAAGTTGTCGCAAAATTATTTTATTTCTTAACTTTAAGCCCGAAAATTAAAAACCACACCCGAGAAAACGCAACTCCGGAAGAGGTGTTTCTAAGCGAATACCGACGCTGCGATTTCATCGGTGCCCTCAGAATTTGATTCCGGGCACCGGTTCAAAAGTTAGAAAAACCCGCTCGTCCGTTCATTGAACGTACCCGAGCCAAACTTCGGAAAATGATTCCGGGCACACCGGGCCTCAGAATCAGGCGCCGTCAGAAACTGTGCTCTTGTAAAATTCCAAAGAAAAATTAAGAAAAAGAAATTTCCTTGAAATTTACGGGTCTTTACAACATCAGGAGGCATAACTTTCATTAAGATGTTCATGCACGATTCTTTCATTTTCAAGGACATGAATGCATTGAAACTCGGTGCATTGGAAGATGAAGAGTCTGTTTGGCTGAATTAAATATATGGAGTACATTGGATATATCTCTCTACCCACGTGTCCCATTATTCTCAACCTTTGTGGGTCAACAGAGACAAAGAAATGGAACAAATTCCAAGAAGGCTCCATTTCCAAATTAGGTCATTAATGAGGCCATCCCCGCGTATACTTTGGGAAAATGATTTTAAAGCCAAATTTTCACACATTATCCCTATAAAAGAGTGTGATTTCTTCATTTAAAAGGGTTGGAAACTTAGGGGTATCATTTTTTGGCCATTTTATGTAGTTACTATTTTATTTTATTTTCCTTTAATTCTATAATTTCATTACATGTTTTAATTAAATTGTTCTCCTCTCTCCACTTTTGTATCTCTCTTTTGTTTTCTCCCCCAGTTTTCCCCATCACTATGAACTCTTATGCTCGTGATCATGAGTAGCTAACCCAAGGAAGTTCCTAGGAGAGTAATCTAGTGATGAACTCAATTCCTTGAACATTCATGTCTTAATTTTTCTTATTTTCTTATAGTTATACTGAGGGTGATCTTAGTGGGTAAGGCGCCTTTGTGTCTCCACTTGCCACCCGAGTTTTAGCTTTCACTTTTGCAATATTTTACCTCGATCGAGGAGGTGGATGTGTGGTCTCTCAGTGATCATTGAGAGTAACATATGTTGAAAACCATATGAAGAGGAGGATTTTCATGCATATGATGGAGCATGTTTATTAAGTAAATTCGCAACTAATAATGAGACGATGAAGGTTCACTCTAGGTGATGCTCTCGGGAATGTCTCCTTTCTGTCTTAACATCATTTTGTTTGCATTCATTCTTTTGCATTGCATCTATATATTTACTTTTATTTTTTCATTTTAAAATCTCGAATATCATTTCTAGTCATTTTAGTTTATATATACATAGTTAATTATAAGTATTTAGTGATTGACTTCAAAAGGCTCTTCAAGAGATCGACCTAGGTCAGCTACTGTGCTCCACTTAGTATAAATATTTTTGAGAGCGCACACGACAACGCTTCATCAATATGGATGCAAAAGTTAATCTTCAAATTGAGGGTGTACATATTGTACAGGTATACATTGATATATTTTTTGAGGAATTATTAGGACATCCATCAGAGTGTTAATTTGAGTTTTCCATTGATTTAATCTCTCACGATAGACCTATATCAAGGAAACCATATATAATTCCCACTATGTAATTAGTAGAACTAAATAAAAATCTAGATGAATTGTGGGATAAGATATTTATACACTCTAGTGTTTCACCTTGGGTATCCCTTATTATTTTCATTAATAAGATTTAAAGATCTATGATTTTGATCATTTACTATATATAAATCAATGTTATTACAATTTGAAACAAGTATCATCTACCTCACATTGATGATTTATTCAATCTATATTAGTGATATCTATATTTACAAATATTGAACTTCATTCTGGGTATAAATAAATTTCAATTATATAAGGATTTTATTCCAAATACTACATTTTAAATAAGGTATGAACATTACAAGTTTAGAGTAATACCATTTGTATTAACTAATTAATCATTTTTTATGGATATAATGAATACAATATTCAAGGTATATCATGATGATCTTTTGTGGTATTTATTTATTATATCTTAGTTTATTATAAAAGCTATAAAGACCATGGGAATCACATGTGGGTCATTATTGATCCTCTAAAAATAAAATAGTTATATGGGAAATTTTTTATGTGTGAATTCTATCATTATAAATTTAATTTTCATTTCCATATCATCACTAAGGATGTAATATTAGTTGATCATAAAAATAAAAATAAAACCCAAGAATATAATACACCTAAAAACTTAACTAAGGTATGTTTTTTATTGGTTTGTTAAGTAAATATTAGAGATTTGTTTAAAAAATATCATTTTCTAACCTGTTAACCATGATTACCTGTAAATTAGTTATGATTTTATTGACAATGTAATATGAAAAATGTTTTGAGAATTTAGAGGGGAGATTTTTGAAAGATCATATTTTGACTCTATAATCAATAAATTATGGATTTGTGATATATAGTGATAGATCAAAGAATTTTCTTGGTTGTGTCGTATGTGGAAAGAAATAATTTAGTTCCTATTCATATAGAAAGTTAAAGATTCATGTGAAAAACTATCCAACCCATGATATTGGGTTAAAAGTCATAATATTTACATTTATTATATAGAAAAATTATATCTATGTTAAGAAATTTGATATATACATTAATCATAATACATTAAAATATATATTTTCACATAAATAATTCAACATGAGAAAAAGATAATTAATCGAGCTAAATAAGAATTATGATTTCTCAATACACTACCATCCAGGGAAGGAAAATAATATAGAATATTCATTGAGTAGGAAAGTACAAGTATCAAAATGAGGATCAATAGGGATCTTAGGTTCACTGATCAAGTAAATATGGATATGTGAATTATTAATGAAGGGATGAATCACTCATCTTTCTAATGATTCCCAAACCATATTTTTTTTAAAAGATACAAATTTCTCAACTTGATGATGAGAATTTTCAAAATAAAATTAAATACATAAATAATGTAAAATTGGTAGACTTAATTTGTGAATATGTAATTCTAAAAATTTTAAAGATACAATTTTTTCCAACTATACCTGAGTTGAAGAGATAATTATTAGAAGTTTTTCATAGCTTGAATTTCTCTATACCCTCTTATAGCACCAAAATGTATAGATATTTCATGGTATATTTTTTGTAGGATAATATGAAGTGAGAAATTTTTTATTATATATCAATATGTATAGTTTTACAACACATTAGGGTTTAGATATAACATCCTAGAGGAGTAACAAACCCTCTAACAATTCCTATGTGGAAATGGGATGAAATTATTGTGTACATTGAAACTATGTTACAAATGACTCCTAGAATGAATGATAAAACATGGGATATTGTTGATTGCCTCACCAATGTTCACATTTTCTTACTATAAGATAATATTTACCACTTTAGAACCTTGTAGGGGTCTATATTGATGAGTTTTTAATATGTCATCTTGCACCTCTTTCAATTGTATTAGATCATGATCCACAATTTACGTTGAAATATTGGGAATGTATTTAGTAGGATCTTTGTATTTATATTCATTAGAGAATATAATATCAACCTTAAAATAATTGAAAATCCAAAACAACTATTCAAACATTTGATGAAATATTGAGTTCATGCTCCCTTAACATCAAAGGTATGTCATATCGTTATTTTTCTCTAGTAGATTTCTACTTTAATGATAGTTTCTATTCAGGTATTCATTTAGCATCATATGAAGCATTATATAGAAAGATATTTCATACTCTTACATGATGGGATATAGTTGGATAAATGAATATTATAGTCCCAAGACTTTTGTAGGAGACAATAAATATTTTAAAGACTATTCAAAACCATATTTAAGTAGTTCATAGTAGGAAAAGGTGTTATACTAATAGCAATAGAAAAGATTTATAATTTCAATTGGGAGGTCATTATGTACTAAAATTATATCCATGGAAGGGTATTATAATTTTATTAAAGAGAATAATGTTGATCCCCAAGGACACCAGACATTTTTAAATCCTAGAAATAATTATATTTGTGGCTGACCATTTGGAAATACCACAAATTCACTCTAATGTACTTGATGTGTTTCATATATAATTGTCCAGGAGGTACATACCAGACCCAATGCAAGTTCTTGTCTATGAATAAATAGAATTATATTTTGATTTATCTTACTATGAAGATCATATCTATATTATAGACACTGGAGAATAAGTTTTGAGGAATTGGACGACTTGGTTGGTAAAAGTATTTTTGATAAATCATAATATAGAAGTGGAAATTTGGGAAGATGATCAAATTATAATGAAGGAATTCCCAAATATACTGATTAGGTGAAAATGTGTATATTTTTAGGATGATAGTTTTTTTAAGGAGGGAATAATGTAACACCCCAACAGATTACAATATATTTATTTTTAAATAAATTTAACCTCTTCTATGGCATGTGATACACACATCCACGATTCTAATTGAACTGTAATATATTATCTCATTATAAACTAGATGTTAAATCAGTGGGTATTAATAGGATGAACTAAATTATCAAAATTATATAGTTTAAAACTATATAAAATAAATTCAGGAGTTATTAATCATTTATAATTAAAAAATCACATGAAAGTAAAAGAAGTATTTTTCTGAAAAAATGTTTTATGCATGCAGTGAGTTTTTTCACTTAGTAAATTAAATTAATTTCTATTGGTTAATGATTTTAATTAAATTTATATATTATATATTCAATCAATTTTCTATCACACATCTAATATTTTTTCTCATCATGAGACAAGAATATATCTATTTTTTTCTTAAAACTATATTTTACTAAAAATGTAGCTCCATCATGTTTTCCCCAGGAATTTTAAAATTAATTCCAACCAATTTTAGAATATTTATTAAAAAATTATATTTATTCTTGAAATAATCATGTCATAATTATCTTAGAGTGACTTATTTATAATTTTTTTAAAAGATTTATATTGTTGATGAGTTATAAAAAGTAATGATTTTTATTGAAAAATATAATTTAATTTAAATATTTTGAAATGTTATATTTTGTTTTAAATTTATAAATTAATTTTATTTCAATTTCATTATTATTAATCCAATTCATATCATTGGAATCAATTTTATTATTTAATTTTATAAAAAAATTTATTCTTAAACAAACATATCATTGGAAACCCACATTTTCCTCACGATTGTCAGTTTAATTTTAAAATAAATAATGAAAATATATTTATTTAATTGGTTAAATAGATTAAATATTTTAAATTAGTTTAAAAAATATTAATTAATAATCACAACTTATTTGTTTTCATAATGAATAGTGAAGATAGTAAAAAATTAATTACTGTGGTTAAGGTTAAAACAAGTTTTTCGAGGGGTTTAAAACAAGCGATAATGTTAGGTTTTACCATTAAAAGAATCTAAATAATATTAAATGGAAACAATTAAATGTTTTCCTACAAAAAATATGAATATATGTTCAATTTGAAGAATTTATCTTAGTAATTACTTTATCATTTTGTATTGTCTTAGGAAATTTACAAGGGGTACCCTCCCCCACTTATAAAACGACACCCCTCTCCTATCCTCTACAAACATAAAGAGCCTATTTTATAGGAAAATAATTGAAAAATTCCATTCCATAAATACATCCCCATTTCATATAGTCCTTGTTTTGATTATAATACCATCCTATGAAGGCTTTTTTCATTAACCTAAAGTGGTTCTCTAATTAAGAGGTATAGTTCTTAATCATATGTCTTTGTATCATTTCCTCATCTAACACCTTAAAATGTTATCCAACTCTGATAAAATAATAAAACTAGTATGTTCCATATACTATATGATATTTTTTTAATGTGGATATCTATATATGTCCCCTCTTTAATCAAATGAGAAATGAAATTATTGATCATGTGTATGGCAGACTACCACCTTGTAAACTGATGTAATTCATTTTCCATCACCACCTCTCATGGATGGATATAATGATTGATTTACTATATATATATATAATATATTTATGACATAATTTTACTTCTGTAATTATATTATCATATTTTGATTCTTACCTTCCAATCTATTAAAAAACTATAATGTCTCTCATTCATACATGTGGATTACTGCCTCCATGAAGCGATGTGATATGCTTTTCATTTTATTTTAACATGTATGATAATAATAATAGATTTAATTAACATATATGATCTATATAATATAATAATTAATATTTAAAATTGAATTATTATTTACCTTTCTTTTATTCTATAACGACTCAGGTTTTGACCTGTAAGACATTCAAATATTCAGGAGAATATTACTGAAGTTGGGCGTTGAGTCAGCGTGGGAAGTTGAGGCATGCAGAGTCTCGGTGTAGTGATATTAAAAATATTAAATATATTATGTCACTCACATTTAGTTTCAATTTAAATTACAAATAACTCATGTACGAAGTTTCATATTGCATTTATAAGGCCACGATTGAGTCTAGAACGTTGTGTTTAACTTGGGCACGACCTAAGGTCATCCAAGCCGAGAGTTTCAATCAAGGGAATTTCGGTGATGCATAATTAAAAGGGTAATTAATTTATTTTAATTAATGAGAATAAATTCTATTTCCAAAACCCTTGGGGTGCATAACACAACAAAGGAGGGCCACATATCCTCTCCTCCTCTCCTCCCTTTGGCGATGACGAAATTGTGCCAAAATTGAAGCGATGAAGTGATGTCAGTCCCGGTTTCTAGAATAGATAATCATCAGATTGAGAAGAAGAATGATCTATGAATATTTCTTCATCCAAATCTTTATCATTTCACCATTGAGGTAGGAGTATTTTAGTTTTAGTCTCAATCCCCTTTCTTACGCATTGTATTAAGGTTGTACAGCCCTTATACAATTGCTAGATATCCCTTATTGGCTGATATGAAGATTTTGGTGTTAAACTAAGAGAATCATAAGTTTTAGAAGGTAATTCATGACTTGAATTACCATTTATATAGTGTGTAGTCTATATACACATGTCGTGTATCTGTTCCCAATTAGGGAAGATGAACTTTGGGGTACATGCCATATACCAGGGTTACATGCCATGTAGTTCCCCAAACTGTGGGACTATGGTACATGGCTTGGGTTAGCCATGTGAAAACACATGGTTGTATACTAACACATGACCAAGGTACACAGAAACAGGTTATGGTACATGGAAATGAGAAAACTCCATGGGTAGGTGGTCGTTTGGCCTGAACATGCCATGTGGTATGAAATGCACAACATGTAAGGGACACGACTGGTCAGGCCATGTAGGAGAGGAAAATTGCCAGGGGTTGGGTAAAGTGGGACATGGAATGTACTACCATTACATGCAATGTACCCCTACATGGGTTGGAAAACGTGTAGATAGAATACATGTACAGGTTCTTGGGCAGACTCACACATTGTGTAGACCCCAGTGTATGTCATGTACTCCTATGAGATCTTCCAAAGATCCTCCAAATTATTTATCTACTTCTCTATGACTCAAATTAATGATTGTGAGCAGTATATCTTGAGTGTTTTTCTGCGTAGAATTCATTGGTGGCCTCCATTACATCCTACAAGATATGAGGTGGTATAAATTGAGAAATATTCTCTGATGATGGAGATTGGTGTGGTTTGTGAAGAGATAGGATGGGACTGGAACTCCCCTATATATTTACGGTTTTATTTTCCCATACCTCTCTAATTTGGTAGATACAAGACTCCCCACATAATGAGTGCAGGTTCATTACCTTTTGGGTAGTTTCCTCCAAGGCTATTACTCCCCTAATGGATTAGAGTGTGTGTTCCCCATGATGTTAATAAAGTTGGATAGTGCTCCCCTACTGTGTCTGGGTACAGGCCCTCCATACTCATTGAAGGTAGAGTACTTACTCCCTTGTTTTACTATGATGTTGATCCTCTATCTGTGTATTTGGTACTCCCCTGTTGGACCAGTGCATGGGTTCTCTATATGTGACGTATAGTTAGAGTGGGTACTCCCCTAACGTGTTAGGGTACAGTTCCTCTATCCTAGGAGTTGGTACTTCCTTATCATTCCAAGGTGTGGGTCCTTCATACGTATTGTTCCGATAGAGTTTGTACTCCCCTCTCATTTGAGGTAGTGGGTCCTCTTTCCTGGTGTTGCTACTCCAATGTCAAATCAGGGTGTGGGTTCCCCATATTAAACGAGCTAGCATAGTTGGTACTCCCCTATCATACTAGGGTGTGGGTCCTCTAACTACATTGTGGTACTCTTCTTCCATGTTCGGGTGAGGGTCCTCGATCTATAGAGTTTTACTCCATTTGTCATGTCAGGGTGTGGGTCCTACATTCTCTAAGTGGTACTCCCCTATTATTCTAGGGTGTGGGTCCTCACTTAGAGAGTAGTACTCCCCTATATCTAGGTGGTAGCAGGGAGCGGGTCCTCAATTAGAGTTTTATCTCCCTTGGATGTTTGATATAGTTATGAGGAGTGGGCCCCTCCACTATAAAATAAATGATTCCTTATTAGAAGTTAGTGATCCCTCGAAGTATTAAGGTACATTCCACTCTATACAGGAGAGACAGAGGTTTCCCAGGTTTTTTAAGAGCAGTACTCCCTCAACTATTAGGTAGTGGAGAGGTATGGGTCCCTCTATTATCACTTATTATAGAGGATGCACGTGATGCATAGTTTGTAGTAATTTTCCCTCAACTATGTGTAGGGGTGAGGGTAGGTCCTCTTCACTTGGGTTTCTTTTTCTTGTTTTGGGTGCAAAGTAACAATTACAGGACCTCTCGAGCAAGGAAATAGATCTAGACCTAGTAGGTTGTTCCTGGTGGAGCACGTTATCTTGGTCATACCATTAAGATTTGTAGGGTTGTTCTGGAAGGATGTAATCTCTCAAATGGGTGTCATCTGGGATAGCAGAACTCATGGAGTGTTTTCTCATGGTTTCGTGTTATAGTTAGAGCCTAAGAAGAGAATCTTATTGTTGGCTATGAGGTTAGAACCTAATGTGACTTGGAGTTTGAGATGAGTATATCTGGATGTTTCCTAAGATTCCTTTCAGTGTTTTCACATGTCTGGGTTAACGCCCCTTATAGACCGAGAAGACTAGTCATGTACATCAGAGGATGGTTTGATAGGGATTTTCTCTCTCAATTTTGGTTCCCTCTGGCTAGGTTCAGCAGACTGTTGACTTTTATTTTATCCCTTTTTCTTCTGGGATTTTTGGGGTACCTGATCTGTATTTTTATACTCACCCATGGATGAGGTTTTCCTGCCCATTTTTTTGTCTTGTATAGACTACAAGCCTTTCACTAAGTCCACAGAAGATCCAAGGCACACAGAGATTAGTGATCTAGATGAACCGAGGTGTTTATCGGAGCAAGACTGAGGATATTTCTGATAATTTATTTTGATAGGGATCCCCTCATTTTGATCAGGTTGGATGCTTTTAAAGTTTTATTTGGTGGGCATTTTTTTTACCTTTATGCTTTCAGTACTTCTATTTTACTCTGGTTTGGGATAGATGTATTCATGCACTTTTAGTTTCCATATTTTTATATCTATGTACTATTTCATTATGGTGTTTGTGGGTGTGGGTGTGTAGGTACATAAGTAAAATTCCTCCAATCAGTGTGATATGTCTACTCGGCACTAGCCATCAACCCATGGCCTCTTGGAGGTGGGCTTCGGGAGTTATTGTCTGAGTCTCGTCGGGTTGGGTCGTGAAATTGTGGTATTAGATTAGGTTCAACTTTGGGACTAAAGTGTTGTGAGCTTGGTTTGGGATAGAGATAATGATTCGATGTTTCTAGTTTGTCTCTCAGGCCATATGTTCTAGTGTTGGTGTGGTGGACAACGTATCCATTAACCAGGAATCTAAAAACCTACTTTTCGACTTAGTACATTAGGGCACTAGTCACTGGAAAATAAATGGTACATTCATCATATAAGAATGTGTTTTTGGTTGTTACTATTTTTCTTGAGTTTGATCCCTAGATATACTCATTATATGTGGTATGTCTTGATTTTATTTCATGAATCCTACATGATGATATCTATATAGTATTCCATTGTTTGATTGTGGTGACGATCCACCCCATGATGAGGCTTCAGTGCAGGGCACTAGTTCTAAGGATTTACCTCTGGGTGGTAAGCTGGTTATGCCACCACTCATTGAGTAGTTGGTTGTTCCAGTAGTCCTATAAGAGGATACATGTAAGATGATTACATTGCATGAGTTACAAAGGTAGAAACATCAGAGGTACCAGGGCGATCTAGACCCCCTGGTAGTAGATGACTTGTAAGAACTCAGGTTTTTGGAACGATTAAAAATCCCGACCCTGTTTGAATTTTTGACTTGTTTCTGAGGAAACTGGGAAAATCTGGGAATCTCTAGAAATTTCTGTATTACACGCCATGTACTTCAAAGTACACATCATGTATGGGTTAATCATGTACTGGCCAGGTGATCTCTGATTACATGTCATGTGATGACCGAGTAAGAGTTTCCTATTACACGGGGTGTAGTGTTTCTTGACATGCCGTGTGTTTTTTCTTCTACATACCAGCTGAGTCATAGGTTTGTGTCAACCCATGTGGCACACCAAAGCCTTGTGGCTACCTCCTCTTATGTTGGAGTATGAACAAGGCAACTAAATGGCTTGAATTCCTTTATATATGTCGTATATTTCTATTTTTATTCTCTTAAATGAAAGAGCATCGCGTATTATTTCATAAAATAGCTTCTTCTTCTCCAATATTGGAATAGGTCGATTCCAAATTTTTCATAGAACATTTCCTACCCTATAATCACAATTCAAAATCCATAATTACATCCATCTGTGGATGTGGGATCGCATCTGGAAGGCTAAACCCACGTACCCTTTTTGGTTCTAGTTTCTTTTCCTCACACACCGCAAATTCTATCTTAGTAAAGTTATTGGGATTTGAAATAAATGTAGATCTAAAAATATAGGCTTCTAATTGGAGCTCAATAACTGATGTGCCTATGTTTATGAGTCTCAGGTAGGTGGTGGATACATTCTTTCATTTTTTCGTGGAATTTTGGGTGACGTGGCCTATGGTGCGTATTTGGGTATTTTGAACGAGGCCTTGTTTTGTCTGATATTGAATATAAAATTTCTTATTAGACCTATGGGATGCCTTTGGGTACGCCCTTTTACATGTTTTTCTTGAGCAAGGCCGAGTGAGGGGTCATTTCTCAATTGTGGAATTTTGGTCGGGTATTCCAAAATGTGTTAAAATGAATTGTTTTGATTAAATTTTTGAGTTTAATTTGTTAAGCGATGATATAGAGGCTTCCGAGACCTTGGTTCCAGTATGGGACAACACATAGCTAGTTCAATTCAACAGTTTATTTTGTTTTTCCTATTTAAAGTATTTCTTTTGATTGTATATATGTGATGTGTGAAATTTCATTTTCTAGAACCTTCAGGTTGTGCTGGGCATGGCCTGAGTACTGTTGATTGATACTGATCTCAGGTTGGGCTTGACCCGGGTTACATTCAGGGGTTCTGACCATGGGATTGGGCGTCATGGATGTCATCGTGAGGCAGTGTGACTGTCTAGTTGGGCATGACTCGGGTTACATGGATTGAGAGGCCATCAGACTTGATTTACACGGTTGTAGGGGCACAACGTGTTAGATACGTATTGTCTTGGGAACCTATTTTGGTGATTTCCACTCACCTAGAACTTTGAGTAGTGTTCACATAGAGAGACTTTGTGATGATGTGGTTTTAGATACTCGTGTTGGTTGAGGCCCCCGTTAGTTGTAGTTTAGGTACTATTAGTTTGGGGGTTCTTGTCGTAGGAATCCATGTGGAAGGTGAGGAGTATTCAGGGGATAGCATTGAGGCTATCCGGTTGGGGGTAGAGGCTCACTGTGGTTTGAGGGCAGACATTGATGTCCCTCTTGTTACGGATTTGAGGGTAGACATCATTTTCCCTCCAGTTACTTTATTGAGGGCAGACATCGATGTCCCTCTGGTTACTTATTTAAGGATAGGCATCTCTATTCCTCTTAGTTACAACTACCTAGGAATGTGTTTGGGATGTCAGTACTTGATAGGTGCGGTGTTAGGGGGAACATGGTGATGGGTTACATGATAGAGATTCTAGAGTTGGCCGAATTAGGTGACACTCCATGGTGGTCGCTGAGCACCAGTGGAGTTTGTGTTCATTTTTTCATCATATTGTTTACTGTTTTCCCTATAAATGCATTAATTATTAAACACATATATTATGCATGTACCGTTGGGTGGTATCCTACCTAGATTCGTCTCACACCTTGCACAGGCCCTTCAAGACATGTGTAGACTTTAGGGATTTAAGTGAAGGAAAGAGACCAGCTTCAAGAGCTTGACTGTTTTAGTTGTCACATGGAGATGGTAGGGACCTTGATGTCTTACCTAGCTGGAGTTTACTTTATTTTTCTTTCTTTCATGTACCAACATTTTTACCTTATTTATTGTAGCAATTGTTGGTTATCCATTAGAACCATTTTATATATTGACATTCTATGGATGCATGATTTTTTTGATCTAGTAGTTGTTACGATTGGTTAATCATGTTGTTACGTTTACACTATGCTACTGTTGTCTATATTTATTGCTTCCACTATTCATTTCTATTGATTGTGCTTCTGCTATGCAGGTCTAGTTTGAGTCTGCCAAGTCTTCTAATTTTATATTATGCTTGGACCAGTACCATTATTATCCACTGAGAGGGTATAGCCTCCCCACTATACCTATAATACCATCACTACTAGTTGGTAGCCTTTGGAATTTAGGGATTTGTGCCTAAGGTAGTAACATCTGACCCATTTAGCACTATTTAGGTGGCTGATCGGGTCCAGGATGCCACAAAGTTGAATCATAGGAGTTCTTGTTAGGGATTTAGTAGTACTTTCTTTCTGGATACTAATGATATTGAGACTTCTCTTTTTATTTATACTAGTTTTACTATTTGGGATATGGTATAATGGTGATAGGTTGTAATTGGAATTGGTTTTCTAGCTTGTTCTTGGTTGTATGTAGCCCCAAGTATGAGGGATGGACCAAGTTTCCTTGGGTGGGAATTGTTGTTTTTCCTTTTGCTTAGATTACAGTTAAAAATATTTCCACCATGGTGGCTCACTTGGTGTGTGATGTTATTGATTGTGGTATGTAACCCCTGACCCGATGTGGTAAGGGAGATTTGGACCTTGGCCCGGTATGGAAAGGTGTGATTGTTTGGATTTTGATAAGGAATTTTATAGGGTATTTCAATTTCATAACTGCTCATATGATTTGTGAAGTGATATTTCCATGTGAATAATATCAAATTCCATGCTTTGAATGATTTTGAAATGTGAGAGGTGAAATTCTTGATTGAATTTCTAATTTATTACAATGTACTATGCCATGCTTTATATGTTTTGAGTTGCATGTAGTAGAAGATTTTGGGTCTGGCTCTTTTATGATCAGGCAGGTACTATGGTTGAGGTGATTTTGATCACTAGGATTGGGAGACCAGGTCATTGGGTTTGAGGAAATGTTGGTTTTTAGGATGGGTATGGCATGATGTTCTTTTGATACTTGGTTCTGTGAGGGTGGGTAAGGAGGCCATGAGGCTAGGATGTCGTGGGTATGGGTTTCAATAAGGGAGAGTAATGGTAATTGTTATATGATTCCTCTTTAATTATTTCCTTATCTACATTAAATATATTGTGTGTATATATATATGTGGTATGTTTGACCATTTATGGTATTCTGTGGGTTCCTTTTGGATGACTCAGATGCAGCATCAGGCGGGAGATGGTATAGTGCCACAGGAGTGGGACCAGGTTCAGGATCTGGTGTAGGCAGAGCATGAGCTATAGGTACAGGCTCAGGGACATTATCGGGTTCAGGATCCAATGCTGGTAGGACATCATCTAGGTTTGGTAGCATTTGGGTTGTGGCTCGACGAGCAGCTCAGGTATAGTCTGGTAAGTGACTTGCAAGGGATTGGTAGAGGTGCGTAGGGTACAGATCAATCTATGGAATATCTGATGTGAGAGTTCCAGTCATAGCACGCACTGATTTTTCAGGGTGAGGGTGGTCCATAGGCGGCTGATAACTGGATAGAGAGCATCCAGATGATCTTCGAGCTACTCGAGATGCCTCCTGGGTGGAGAGTCAAGCTAGCGAAGTACATGCTAAGAGGACCGGAAAAGGGTTGGTGGGATGTGCAGGTTCAGCCTCACAAACATGAGCGACTAGCATATAAAGACTTCGAGGACATGTTCTTTGAGCACTTTTAGCCATAGACACTGAGGGAAGAGAGAGACCGAGAGTTCTTGGGCCTTCATTAGGGAGACATTTATGTAATGGACTTTGTAGCTACTTTCACTGAGTTGTCTCACTTTTCACCTAGTATGGTAAGAAATGACATGGAAAGGGTTAGGCACTTCGTGGATGGCTTGAGACACACCATTCGGGTCCAGGTAAATATATTCAGTCTTGGTTCATTCTCAAAGACAGCGAATCAGGCAGTCATAGTGAATGGAAACTGAAAGGATAGGCCCCAGGTTGCCAGGATATAGCTTTAGGTGATGGTTTGGATAGCAGGAAGCAAGGACATGATGAGTTCCAATAGGTTAGTTAGGCCAAGGACTCAACTAGACCTCCTTATAGAAATTCATTAGTGCTTTTATTTCTGTGTGGACAGATAGGGAATGTTCGTACATAGTGCAATAGGCCCCCAAAGAAGTGTCAGGCATGTGGACAGGTCGGGCATTTAGAGAGGTTTAGTAGGAAACCTTCTCACACAGCCAGAAAGCAGGGACCAGGACAAATGGTGGCATCTAGAGTTTGTTCTGGTTCAATACCATATGACGGTAATAGAGGTTTACTTTTATAGGGAGTGTGTTATAGAGATAGTACGACCCAGTAGAGGGGTCAATGGTTGGTGATTGAAGTAGTACTGTAGGGAAGTCAGGCATCATTCATTCATAATTCAGGTCAGGTAAATGCCTTGGAGTATCTAGGGGATGAGTAGGCTGGTGAGCCAACAACATTTAGAGGTACACCAAGGGTGTTGTCGTGATCTATTCTGATTTTACTTATTTTAGCAGGACTATTGGGGAATGTTCGCTTTGAGTACACAAGGTGCACAGGATTTATGTGGACAAACTAGATGTTCGCTTGTGGGATTGGCACCATATCGGGTGAGTGACATATTTATATATATGTATGAGATGTGTATCATCTATAGAATTGAGGATGTGGGTTACTTGAGGTGTCGTGGAAATCGGTACATCAATGATGTGGGTTATATGAGGTGTTGTGGGCATCGGGGCATCGAGGATGTAGGTTAATTGAGGATCCAGACACTATGCTCGTTTTGAGCATCAATGGGAAGTAGGACCTCATGGAGGTGGGCACCAATGTTGTGCAGGATATGTTTGGGGTGTCAAAAATGAAACGGGATCACTCACAAGGTGCAACGGTGACAATTCATCACGAGAGGACCATGATCCTAGAAACAGGTTAGTGAACCCTCTTCTTTGTTGAGTTTTTTAGGTTTGATTCTGAGTTAGGAAATATTTACGGTGGGGATCCCCTTGAGAAATTTAGACAAAACCATTGAGACTGGGGTAGTTTGGGTTACATTGATCAAGGTGGTATGTTTGGTGAAATATCTTGGTTTTGTTTGATAGCTTTGGAATGAGCTACGTTAAGGTGGGGAGATTGTAAGAACCCTGGTTTTTGGAACGGGTCAAAATCCCGACCTGTTTGAATTTTTGACTTGTTTCTAAGGAAACTAGGAAAATTTGGGGATTTCTAAAAATTTACAGAGTACACGCTATATACTCCAAAGTAGACACCTTGTATGGGTTAGGTGCATACCAGCCATGTGCTCACTGAGTAAATTCGGTGTGATTACCAAGTAAGAATTTCCTACTTCACAACGTGTAGCGTTGTTTGACACGTTGTGTATTTTCCTTCCACGTACTGGCTGATTCCTAGCCGTGTATCGACTCGGGTGTCATGGCCAAGCTATGTGGCAACCTCTTCTTAAGTTGGTATGGACAAGGATACTATACGGCGTGTAGTCCTTTATACATACCATGTTTTTTTATTTTATTCACTTAAATAAAAGAGTGTCGCATCTTATTTCTGAAAACACCTTCTTCTTCCCAAATTCAGAACAGGTCCATTCAAAATTTTCTGTAGAACTTTTCCTACCCAAGAATCATCATCTGACTTCCGTTATTCAATCCTTTAGTGGTTACGAAATCACATCAGGAAGGATAAAACTACACACCCTTTTTCATTCTAGTTTCTTTTCCTCACACACCACAAATTTCATCCAAGTAGAGTTGGAAGGATTTTATGGAAATGTAGATATATGATGATCGACTTTGAATTGGAGCTCAACAATTTTTATGCCGTCGTCTACGATTCTCACATAGGTGGTGCATACCTTCTTTCATGTTTTCACGTACTTTTGGGTGATGTGACCTTTGGTGCGTATTTGGGTATTTTGAGCAGGACCTTGTTTTGTCTTCTATTTCATATTAAAATGCTTATTAGACCTTTGGGATGCCTTTGGGTATGACCTTTTACCTATTTTTCTAGATCGAGGATGGGTGAGGGGTCGTTTCTCAATTGGGTCATTTTGGACGGGTATGCCAAAATGCGTTAAAATAGTTTTTTTTTGACAAAACTGCTGAGTTCAATTTGTTAATTGATGGTATAGAGGCTTCCAAGACCTTGGTGCCGGTATCAGACAACACATGCCTAGTACAATTCAACAGTTTAGTTTGTTTTTCCTGTTTAAAGTATTTATTATGATTGTATATATGTGATGTGTGATATTTCATGTGATGGAATCTTCAGGTTGTGCTGGGCTTGGCCTAGGTATTGTTGAGTGATGCTGATCTGAGGTTGGGCTTGGGCCAGGTTACATTGGGTTGTTCTAACCATGAGAATGGGCATCATGGATGTTGGCCTGAGGTAGTGTGATTGTCAGGTTGGGCATGACCCGGGTTACTCGAATGGTGAGACTATCAGACATGAGCGACATGGTCATTGGGTCATGACATGTAAATGATGTTGTGGCTTAGGAACTTATTTTTAGGATTACCACTCACCCAGAACATTGAGTAGTGTGCACACAGAGATACTCTGTGATGAGGGGGTTTTGTCTACTCATGTGGGTAGAGGCCCCTATTAGTTGCGATTTAGGTACTATTGGCTTGGGGGTGCTTGTTGTAGGAAGCCACATATAAGGTGAAGATCCTTCATGGGATAGCATTGAGGATATTGGGTTGCGGGTAGAGGCTCATCGTGGTTTGAGGTCTGACATCATTGTCCCTCTGGTTACTAATTTGTGGGAAAACGTTGTTGTCCCTCTAGTTACTTTATTGAGGGTAGACATTGTTGTCCCTATAGTAAATTATTTAAGGATAAGAATCATTGTTCATCCAAGTTACTACTTCTTGGGAGTGCCTTCCGGATGTTAGTACTTGAGACACGCGGTGTAAGGGTGAACATGGTGTCGGGTTACATGATAGATATTCCGATGTTGGCTGAAGCAGGTGAAACTCTATAGTGGATGTTGAGCACTAGTTCAGTTTGTGTTCATTTGTGCATTGTACTATTTACTATTTTCCATATAAATGCATGCATGATTAAACACTTATATTAGGTATGCACCATTGGGTGGTATCCTACTGAGATTCATCTCACACCCTACATGGGCCCTTCAGGACGCGTGTAGACTATATGAAATTACATGTAGGAAAGAGACCAGCTTTAGGATATGGACTATTTTAGATGTCGCATGAAGATAGTAGGGACATTGAGGTCCTGTCTAGCTGAAGTTTACTTTTTTTTCTTTCTTTCCTATACCAGCATGTTTACCTTATTTATTATAGCTACTTTTAGTAATCCATTGGTTCCCTTTTATATATTGACATGATATGGATGCATGATTTGTCGGTTCTAGTAGTTGTTACAAGTGGTTCATCTTGATGTTCTGTTTACATTTCGCTGTTTTTGTATATATGTATTACTTTAACTGTTCATTTTTATTGATTGTGCTTTCTCTATGTGGGTCTGGTTCGAGTCTGTAAAGTCTTCTAATTTTATATTTTGCTTGTACCAGTACCATTATTATCCTTTGAGAGTGTATATCCTCCCCACTATACTTATAAGACCCTCACTTCTAGTCGATAGCCTTTGGCGTTCGATCAGGTGCACCTAAGGTAGTAACACCTAAACCATTTAGCACTGTTTAGGTGGTTGATCGGGTCTGGGATGTTACCTGACTAGCTTTAGGCATTTATGTGAGTTGTTCTCCTAGTGTAACACCTCCCAATTAGATGGTGGTCCTAGTGGTGAGCCTTCTGTAAGGTTTTGTTGGGTGATGGCGGAGTTTGGTGATGTAGTCTCATGATAAGGCGATGCAAACTTGGGTGGAGTTTGAGAGAATCTTCAGGGAAGATTTTTACATAGCCATGTTAAGATATATGTGTATCCAGGAGCTTTTACATCTTCCGCATGATAGCATGACTGCTGATGAGTTTTCAATAAGTTTCAGATACCTATCAAGATACTCCCTAGATATGGTTTGGGATTGGTTTTTTAGAGCACAAACCTTTAAACAAGGCTTATACTAGGAGATCAGGGAATCTATGATTCCTTTGTGCATTCCCACGTATGTTGGAGTGTTGGAGTGAGATATATTGGTAGAGAGTTACTTGGATAAGGGATTGATAGATTTTTCCTACAGTGTTGGTCATGAGGATGAGGTTTTTGCAACAATTGGTAGATGGAAGGTGATAGGATTATGGAATAGGAGGCATACAATTGCCCAGACCAAAGCACAAGGTAATGTAGCTTAGGATAATCATCAAGGATCTATTCAATCACAGGAGATGTTGGGTTATTCTTGTTACAGAAAGGAACATCTTGCTATAGATTTTCCAACCCACCATGTTGTTGAGAGAGATCTAGCTAATGTGCTACCTTGGTAGATACAACTCTCGGAAAAATGATTTTTGCAAGGTGGCAGAAGAGGTGGATGAGTTAGTAAAGAAATAGGACGTGTCAGGTGGTTCTATGTATTTCCAACACCACCCCTAGGTGGTCTATGCTAGGTTCAAGGAGCGGGAGGATGTGGGTGAGGACAACTATAGGCCATATAGGATTTTGACCCAAAATCTCTGAGGATGAATAAAGTTATGCTCTATTTTCATTCTAATTTTTTTAGTACCAATTGGTATACATTGTATTGAGGAAGACTTTTTCTTTCTTCTTCCTATTCAAGATTTAACCAGGGTGACACGAGGCATCGGTAGAACCCCTTGTTGGTAGTTCTGATAGAGGGCCTTTTAAGACCCAATTTTCATTTGGTAATCCCTTTGTTTTTCATTAGTACCCTCATGTTTCTGGCATCAACTTTGTACATGGAATTCTAGAGGATGATATAGTGCATTTTGATGTATCTTTTGACTCATGAGTCAGATGGATACTTCCCTCACTGAGATGCATTTTTTTATGAAACCAATAATCGTGTAGGCGAGTCAGTTCCACTCAAATTGGATAGTATCAAGGTGTGGTGTATGAGTTATTTATACTTGTGTGTTTAGGGTGGGGTTATGAGATGGCGTTTTAGATAATGTCTTAGCATTTCTAGAATAGTTTTTCTACTTGATCCCTTCATCATGGTGGCCCTGGGAGTGGGATAGCCTTGCTTAGAATCATTACGTAGTGGCAGAGTTAGACTCTACATTTTTTCTATAGTCTGGATTGGTTTTCTACCATCCATACTTAGCTGGGATTCCAGTAGTGGGTATGGAAGTGTATCTATTTTGGAGATTTTTGTTATAGTTTGAGATTTGTAGATGAAGGGCCCAGTAATACCCAATGTTTACTCTTGGGAAACCCTATTTCATTCATGAGTACCCTCACATGTTAAATGTAAACCTTAAATTAAAAACACTTGAGGAGGATGTAGTATAGTCCATCCCGGGGTGGATTTGAACTATGGGGTTCCTCCAGTATTTGCATGAGGTTAGCGAGGTGGGGTGCCTCTATACTCCATGATTGTAAATAGACCATGGTGCATGGTGCTTTCCCACCTATAATATATAAAGATACAGGTTCCCATTCGTTTCATGATGTTATATAGGTAGAAGCTGGATATAATATTGGTTTGGCCTTTGTGGTTCTCTGAGTGCATGTATGTAAGCAGAACAGGAACCCTTGGTGAGCTCGCTAGTGTGGGAGTCCAGTGGAGAGCTCAACTTCTTCCCATGTGCTTAGGATTTTTTCTTTTTGGGGGTGAAAATCCCTAAGGCGGTGAGACTTTAATTACTTTATTTTTAACCTATAAGACTTTGGAAAATTCCGAATAATATTTCGAAAGTTAGGTGCTGAGTCGGTGTGGAAATTCAGAGCCTGGGGAGCCTTAGTGTAGTGATATTAAAAATATTAAATATATTTTTTTCATGTGAAAATTTTCACTTTAAAGGAGCATTAACTATCCTACAGAGTCTCGTATTGCATTTATTATGTAGTGGTTGAGTCTGGAACGTTTTGTTTACCTTGGGAATGACCTAAGGTCTTTCCTGACTGGATTTTCAATCAAGGGGTGTTATAGTGTTGTGGCATTAAAGGTGGAATTAATTGATTTTAATTAATTAAAATCAATTTTATCACCGAAAAACCTTGGTACACAGAACACATCAAATGAGGGTCACATCTCCTCTCATCCCTTTTGAGATGATGAAATCAATCCAAAATTGAAGTGATAAAGTGTTGTCGATCCCCATTTCTAACACAGATTGTCATATAATCAAGAAGCAGCATGATCTGGGCATTGTTCTCCATCCAAAGCTTTGGTGTTTTTTCATCAAGGTAGGTGGGTTTTAGTTTTGGTCTGGATCCCCTTTGTTACACATTTTTTAATTTTTTAAAGATCTTATACAATTTCTAGATATCCCTTATACGTAGATCTTCAGGTTTCAAGGTTAATCGGGGTGAAACAAAGGTTTTTAAAGGTAATTATCGACTGGAACTACCATCTACACAACATGTAGTCTAGAGAGACACTCTGTGTATCCCTTTCTATTCAGGGAAGATGAACTTTTGGGACTACATGTCATGTACCAGTGTTACATGTCATGTAGTGCCCCAAACTATGTGACCATGGGACATGGCTTGGTTTAGACGTTTGAAAACACATGGTTGTGTACTAACATATGTCCAAGGTACACTGACATGGGTTCTAGTACATGACCATGGGAAAACTATATGATCAGTTGATCATTTAGCCCAAACATGCCATGTGGTATGAGATTCACAGTGTATAAGGGACACTACTGGTCGGGTCATGTAGAAGAGGAACACAACCAGGGGCTGTGTAAAGTGGGACATGGTGTGTGCCTCCTTTACACATTTTATACATATATATAGGATTTAAAAACATGTAGATAGGATACACAGCCAGTTTCTCATGTGGGATCACATGTCATGTGGACCCCAGTGCATGCAAGGTACTACAAGGAGATCTTCCTAAGATCTTCCAACTTTTGTATCTCCTTCTCTAGGACTCAGATTCAGAATTTTGAGAATCCTATCATGAGTTTATTTCTGCATAGATCATGATTGTGGACTTCTTTATGACCTAAGATATATGAGGTAGATTAAATCAAGAAATATTCTTGTGACATTGTGTTCAGTCGATGCGGGAGATTGATGTGGTTTGTGAAGAGAGACACTGGGACTAGAACTCCCCTATATCATTAGGGACAGGTCTTCCCTTACTTCTCTACTTTCTAAGAGATGTGACTCCTCATGTTATGGGTGATAGTTCATTACCTTTGGAGTATTTTCCTTTGGTTATGTTACTCCCCTGACGGATTAGGGTGTGGGTTCCCCATGATGTTCATAAAGTTGGACAGTGCTCTCATGTCATGCTAGGGTGCAGGCCCTTGATACTCATTGAAGGTAGAGTAGGTAGTCCTCTATTGAACTAGGGTGAGGGTCCTATATTTCTATAGTGTATACTCCCCTATTGGACCAGGGTTCAAGTTCTCCATATGTGACTTAGAGGTAGAGTGGGTACTCCCCTACTATGTTAGGGTGTGGGTCCTCTATCCAAGGAGTTGGTACTCCCCTATTGTTCCAGGGTGTGGGTCCTCTATACATGTTGTACGGACAGAGTTGGTACACCCCTTTCATTCAAGGGATTCGGTCCTCTAGCATGTAGTCAGTACTCGCATATCATATCAGGGTGCGGGTCTCGCATAGTAAATGAGCTAGCAGAGCTGGTACTCCTCTGTCATACCTGTGTGTGGGTCCTCTAGCTACAGTCTGGTACTCCCCTGTCATACCTGGGTCTGGGTCCTCTAGCTACAGTCTAGTACTCCTCTGTCATACCTGGGTGTGGGTCCTCTAGTTAGAGGGTGTTTTGATGAAGCTATGGTAAGTTGACATAAATATTTGAGGAATTTATTTTATAAAGGGTTAAAAACCTCTCTAATTTCATCAAAACTTTATCATTAACATACTAATTAATGGTATTTTAAAACCTATAATAATTCATGTACAATTTTAGAGGCGGTTTAAACTGTCCCCTCTAATATAAGGGATTATTGGCAGTTCACTAAGCCCCCCCCCCTAATTTAAGATATTAGAGGGTGTTGTGAACCCCCACTATTTTCATTAAAAAACATGATATATATATATACACAAATATATAGAACTTATAAAATCAAAACGAATATATGTATGTATCGCACCTCTAAAACACAACTGAATAAATTGCACTGCTAATTATTAAATTAGAGATTGTTTTGAAATAACTGTATCTAAAACCCAACTAAATATTAAAAAAATAATGATAAAAAATTATAAGGGGTTGTGGGCCCCTCTAAATTCAATTATTAGAGTGGGTTTTGCACAAAACCCTATAATTTATACAGGAAATTAATTTGGTTGGGGGTTGTGCATAACCACCTCTAAAAACTACTGGTAATCTGTTGTTTTTTATGGCGATGGTACGTTTATGATGTCTTACATCATTCATTCCCTTATTTTGTGATTAGTTATTGATTTCCATTTGATTATTGAATTAGTTGTGATATACGTGGATATGTTCCATGCTCATGTGACTATTTATATTTCATTCCTTGATAATTATTTAATCATACCATTTTATTCTTTATGTTCAATTTATTGATTAAATGGAATTTTTTTTAGATATTTACCTTTCAAAATTAATTGTGCCTTATTTATTAATTTTTTCATCCATTTTATACACCCTTACTAAGCATCATAAATCACCCATTTTATATGTTTCTTTTCCCTATGATAATAGGAAGTATATTGTGATTTATATGCAAAAAAATGATAAATGGAATAATGGTGTTATCAAAGAAAATACTATCTTATATTTCATGTTCTGAATTATAATATGAGATTCATGTATGTATCTTGTTTACCAAGACTAGTAAATTATTTGATCCTTTGAGATGTGACAACTTATATAATATATCAATGTAATAAAGTAAGTAATGATTCTATGTTACTAGGGTTAGGGTCATTATAGTTGATTCTCATGAACTATTAATGATCAACCAAGCCAAGTATAGAGGATAATAAATCTAAAAAACACATAAAAACATATTTTTGTGCTTTTATAATGGGTGCACAAATGCATACTGAGTGTGTGGGATTCTAGGCTTCATGCACTGATGGTTGGATCACCACAAGATTTATGACCACTTTTGACTGAAAATCGGATGACCATATTATCACTTGCCTTATGTAGAGTATTATTTCATTAAAACTACAAAAATGAAAGCCTCCATAATCACCAACCATGAATGTGACTTCCCCCATAGTAGACATACCAACATGTTTTATGGTTTGTGGGTAGGATTCCCCTATATGAGCATGGGATCTATACGATTATCCTTTTATATGTTGTCCAATTACAAAACCTTCTATGACTATCCAGTATCTATATATCGAGTCATATATATGAAATCACTTAGTGGAGACCCTTTACAGTAGTTTTATATATACCATATAGAAACCAATTTTTATAATAGGTTTACTTGATACTTTCAAATTAATTCTAGGGTTTTCCATTTCAGGATGACATTAAATCATGAAGTTTAAATATATAACTATAAAAATAATTTCTCCCTTGATGTCTCAAATAAAATCAAAGTTAATTCAAAATCCCATGACTTATTATAGTAAATCATGAAAGAAAAATATTCTAGAGACTATCTTTCATGATGAGATAGTAAGGTTCCAAGTGTGAGAAAATTCATCTACCAAACTATTCCTACTCTAGTATCCACTACATGAGTAATCTCTCAGAATACCCACCATGTAGACACTCTCCAACCTATCTACCACACAAAGCCTCTTCAAAAATATATCCTATATTCACACAATCTCCATAGAGAACATACTAGGTATAACATCCACCATCATGTACCTAACATGTAGACTTGTCCTCCTCAAATTCCCACCATATGAATTGGCTTCGTTTGGGGTTCTTGAACCCCTCCTCCAACAGATACCTATGCATATTGTATTTGGTAATCCCGTAGCCCCCTTTTAGTTAGGTAACCATAAAAAATATAATATAGATCCTCATATAAATCCATTAGATATACATGGTAATGTTATTGGTAACATCATAGATCCCTCATTTGATCTTGTATTTTATTAATAAATGTGGTCTTGGTGTTGTCCTCATAGATAGATAAAATCTTTGAGGTGATGATAATCATGAACTCAATTGATAACTAGGGTCTCTATTATGAGGAAACTAGAGATGTTTTCCCTGGATCACGTGATTTAACATTGAAAACTCACTTATGATTCATGGACATTTAAAACCTATATTGGGTCCCTATGGTACACTTAATGAGCCAAGAAGTGAGAATTAGTCACCTCTTATTATATTTAAGGCAAGCACATACCACTCCCTCTTAAAAAATAAAATGATATAATATCATATTTATTCCCAAAAGTTTATGATCTATACAATATTTTTTGACCATTAGGGTTCCAGAACCCTTATTGGGTTTTCATTTATTTCACAATAATTATTCATTTTCAATAATTTTCAAATCCTTTACAACCATTCCATGTATATTTGTAAAGATATAATTATAATATGGAGGATATATCTATATAAATATATATACTATTCACCTGATATTTCATTGTATAATAACTTATGATATGGACTATCAAATAGAGGAAAATTCATCATGAATGGGAAGGATTCTCTATTTCCCACATGACTTGACCTGATTGAAACAAAAACCCTTCTTTTTTAACATTTTCCATGGATTTATTCCATATACATGTCTCATCTCAGCACTAATTATTCAAACGCATTGTGTTATGATTTATAAAATCCATAATCCAACACTTCATATGGATTCAATACCCTCATTTTTACGAATCTATGCATCATATTCATTTTAATTACGAGATAGAACATCTCATCCTCTAACCTTTGATTGGTCCACATCACATCACCATAAATCATATGACCCAAAGGTATCATCTTGATGACTATAACAAAATTTCCCATCTCTTATTATATTATATGTTTATGAATTAACCCATTATTCACATTACGTTTTGCCTTTCCATTCTCATGTATATTGTCACACATATTTGGTAAAATTTATAGAACTATAAACTGAATTTATATTTGGTCAATGTTTTGTAACCAAAAAACCATCCATGTTTATCCGAAATTTGTAACCTAAAATATTATAATGTAATAGAAATATAACTATATAGGGATAAAACTCACAAATTAAAATATGGGGAAAATACTATCCTCTACTCACAATACATACACCTCACATGATCTAGGAAGAATTCTGCATTTGAAATAAAAAAGCCACAAAACATGACATGTTAAAAACCCATAAAGAAAAATATTTTAAAAATTAGATTCATGACCTCTAATTATCTCTGATATTAGTCATCTAAAAATTTTAGGTAGAAAAAATAAAAGTCTCAAATATTGTGGGGTTCATTATATGACCTCAGCAAAATTCATGTTATTCATACTAATCCCTTACACCCAAAGAATGTATATCATTCATTTATTCCATCATCACTAGAATATCATTATAGATGATCCTGGGAAAATGAGTGAATAAATCATTTTAGTGTTCTCTAACCCTTTATAACATGAGTATCCCTTTCAAAACCTCACATTAATGATCCAAATCATAATGAGTCAACATGTTCATTCTAATGGAATAAATTAGGTGTTATGGTGATGATAGTAATTCCTATTTTAATCTGTGATCCATTCCTAAGAGGAACTAATTTCTCTATGTGGACCAACTCCAGTGTTATGGTGTTGGTAGTAATGGCTATACATATCTGGGAGCAATATCCAAGATGAACTCATTCATCAAAATAGAAAAACTTTAGGGTAACGGTAATGATATTCATTCTTATAAATATTAGTGAGTATTTCTCAAGAGGAACTCGTTCATCCAAATAGACTAACTCTCATTTTATGTTGATGGTATTAATGCCTATACTCATATGTGAGAGAGAACTATGAGGGAAACTCTATTTTTATCAAGATTTTAGGAACCATGATTGGCCTTTTCTATTTCATATTCATCTCTCAAATGGTTTCATGTTATCTGGATACTATTGTATTGAAATTTTTTGTGATATTATAAAAGTGATAACTGAACTTCAATGGAATCCATGAAATAAACAATAATTATAGAAAAAATGAATTTTAAATTATAAATTAAAAAGTAAAAGGAGAAACCATAGATTAGATTATATTTTCATGAGAATGATACATTACAAAAGATTCTCTATGTAAACCCGAAATTCTCTTGTCGACTATTAGTATTCCTAAATTTTTTAAGCACTTACACAACCATAGAGTTTCAGTATCTTTAGTATTGAAAAGACTCTATACCTTAGTAGCTACAATTATCCCCTAAACATGTTATTCCATGAGAAGCCTCTAATATTCTACATTATCTCTCCTAGAAACAAATAATTCCTGGTCAAGGTAGCTTATATGTGATGCCTTTTCATTGTCCAATCATTTTAGTCATTAGGATAACCCTAGTTAGTGGTATTCACATTGAACTGAATTTGATTAATGTTTAGGGTAACAAGAATTCAATTCTTCATTTATAAGTGATGCGTAATCCCCCTCTTCTTGATCACATCATTCAAAAATAATAATTGTCTTATCATATATATTCTGATAATGGGAACCATTCTTCAAAGATAAAATAATTCTCATTGAAATCACTAAAACTTCTTATCTAAATTGCATGTGGGAGTCTCCAAAACTAACTTCCATATATTTTCCCATACTCAGTGATGGAAAGTAAGGAAAAAATTTGTAACCCTTCATCAAATTAATTTTCACTATAACATAGTGGTATATAATCTATGACAAAATCATTGGTGAAAAGGTCACCTAGGGGAAATCTTACACTAATACCTTCCAACTCTATTGGCTCTGGGATAAACTCAGCCTCAATATACTATGAATTTTTTTATCCCAATTTATAAAATTCTAATTATGGGATACATGATTGTGGTGAAAATTATGAAAATGACATAAAAAGATACATGTCATCTAGTAAATTCTAAGGACTCGAGTAGGTAAAATAAATTCCTACCCATTTTTATTTATGTAATAGACTCTATAGTTGGTTACACATCAGTTCATGAAACCACATGATCATTATCCCTAATATGTTTCAATATAATAATGATTATGATCATGTTAACAAATGTCTCGATCCTGGTTTTGGATACCAAAAGAGTATTACCATCCCCTATCATAGCTGAACCAACCACATACCTCGCCATCATCCATAAAATACACTACCTCAGTATAATCGATATGGATATATCAATGAGGAAAATCACTAGGCAGAGGCTCATTAATTGTTTCATTTTGACATGATTCATAGAAAACTCCATCAAGGGTGATCAATGTGTTACTGATATTTGTGGTCAATACTTCAGAAATACCTAATTCTTATATATATCTTTTAGGTATAGTTGAAGAACCATAAACATAAATGTTTGTCAGGAGATCATCCAATATATTTAAGGATGATGGAAGTGAAATGGGAAATCCTACAAGAAAAGGGGTTAGAATGTATTCAAAAATATCATGATTATGTTTCATTATAATAATTTGATTTTTTTTCCTCATTTGATTATAAATTTAGGTGGGGAGATTATGACATTTATATTTCATACAATGGAAATTCTCTTAAACATATAGATTTAAGATTCTCATGAGGATACCATCTTATATTTCTCATAGCTTTCTACATATCCATTAAGGTAAGAAACATATGTTGATTCTATAACTGGTAAGTCCCTAATGTCAGTGTCTTAGTGGACAAATATATGTTCTAGAATATATCAAGGACATGTTTAGAAACTAACCATGATAGAAAATGAATCTATCCAATGATAATTATCTCCATTTTCATTTGGTTTCAAAAAGTGAAAAACCAGTCCATACCTCTATAAAAATTGATATCTGAGGGAACATTAGAGAATGCCCCCCTTCAATTTTTTCATCCCTTGACCTTTTCTTTGGGGATTACTCTCTTTTATTAGGAGGGAAATATATCTCCATGATGATATGAATTCCATATATAATATTTCTATTGAATTAATGTAACACCCCAATATTTTATAGTAAGTTATTTTCAATAATTCAATAGTTTGCGCAACACGCAACACCGAGTTCGAGCGCACCACGACTTACCAAACTAGCTGTTCAAAAGATGTTATGAATAGTATTAACTGAATTTTTAATTTTATATACTCCATATAATTTTAGAATCCATATTATGTGTTTCTTAGACATAATATAAGAACAAATTCATTTTTTCAGATAAAATAAGTATTTTTTCAAAAAAAATGCAATTTTACCACCTTGTAATGCAAACCCCTTTTTAAAACCAATATTTGACACTTTTTATATTAAATTTAATAAAATTAAATACTTATTTAGAATCAGGACATAAAAAAATTATTTTGGATACATTTTTGGTACTTTTCTAATATCTTTTATATTTTGATGAATACTAAAAAATACTAAATTTTAATTGAAAGCCACTTTTTTCATCGAAAAATTTGTAGTGCTAAATTATTTATTTGAATGGTTTGGAAGTATAATTATATTATATTTTTATAATTTAATACAATTTATGTGATTATAAGCAATTTCAAATTAAAATTTGACATAAACACATGTCAATGTTTTGATAGTTTCTACTTTTTAAAAACCCGCTTTTCCGTTTTGACAATGGGAATTAATTTTAAATTAATTAATGAAACTTATTTGTTTTGAATTTGGTAAAATAGAATTCATTTTTGAATTCAGAATATCAAAATTATCTTAGCGTAAATTTTTGGTATTTTCTGAAAACATTCATTTTTTTATGAATAGTCAAAAACACTGTGTTATAGTTTAAAACAAACTTTTTATTTAAATAATTATATATTTATTTTAAATTTATTTTAAGTTAAAATAGATATATAACACTTATATAAGTTCAATATAATTAATTGGAGTCATTTTATAAAAAAATTAGTTGTATAAAATTTTATCGAACTTTTTACCGTCTTTTACCCACCTCCTAGAAGTATTTAAAAATTTACATAAAACTTAATTTTATAACTTCTGTTTGTCTAATTTAAAATATATGAGAGACATGGTTGATATCACTAAGTAAAATTTGGTTCAATAAGATGAAAATAATTTTTGGTGAATAGGAACTTTTCGCTTTTATTTACCACGATTAAAAGTAAATAGGGTAATTAACGGTAAAAATTATATTAGTATTACCCTAACTCATGTCATAATTCTAATGTATAAGTTTAAATAGACTAAAAACAACCTTAGGAATAAAATATTATCCTTTAGGGCCACTTGGATAAGATTAGGACATTTATTATTATTTAATTCAAAGAAGAGTTGATGGTGTTAAATTCAAAGTGTAATATCTAAACCATTTTTAATGTAGGGTTACACATAAGATAAATTCGACTATAAATATTCATTAGAAATATAAACATATTTCCTACATAATTGTATTTTATTTATATTTTTTATACATTAAATAAGTTAATTTATTTATGACCCAATGATGATGCAGTAATTACCTAATTAATGAAATATTAAAATAATTGATATTATAAATATACAAATAAATGTAATTTGAAACTTTTTATGAATTTCACTGATTTGATAGGTTACTATAAAATTTTAGGGATGGTTATATGAATTTTTTTCGAAGTAATAATTCTTTTATGAATTTAGAAAAAATAAAATACCAAATGGTGTCAAAATTGTCATAAAAGAGTTTTTAAAAAAAATATTATATTATTAATTGATATTCTATTCTTAAAAATCTATGGTTCATAAAAAATACGTATAGAATGATAGAAGTATCATTAATTAACCACTTGGGGTTCTCTTGTAAGTAAATAATAAGTTTATTAACCATATAATATAAAACTACAAAGAGACATGGTAAATGTCAAACCATTTAACTAAGAGTTAAATCTAAATGATATGGTTAATATAGTGACCCAAACATGTCTAAAACCTATTGGTTGTGTGTTTTTTCACCCATACCCACCTTATACTTTAAATAATTCATTTTTATTTATTATAAAGAAAAATTATTTTATTATAAAATTATATTTCTAGCTTTCCCTAAGGTTCCCCTCACCCCTCTTATAAAAGGGCACTCCCACTTATCTCTAATTCACACCTTCAAAGCCATTAGGATCGGCCAAAAACTTCCCAAATATCCTCCCAACTCTCCTACCTTTATCCTAGAGGCCTTACTTTAGTCAAAAAGCCAACTTAAGGATCCCTTTTGTTCAAATCAAAAGGAAGAACCCAAAGAAGAGGTAAATATTTCATCACCTCTTTCAAGTTCCCTTCTTATTCCACTTCCTATTTCTTTGTTTTTTCCATTATAAAATAATAAATCCTGTATCTTATATATACTATGATGTTATTATAAATATGGAACAACCATATTCATTATTCTATCCATCCTTTGAATGACATTTCACCATAGGTGCGTATGTACTGCTTACCGTCTCAACATCGTGGTGTAGTTTTTATTCAACACATTATTATTTGGATGGGTACACTAATGATATATAGTTGGTATAAATAATAAATATAACATGATAATGATTCTGTATATATGATATACCATCCAATTATATATGGTTTTAATATCAAACGAATGATATTTTCACTCGTGTGTACATACGAATTACTGTCTCCACGAACGCGATGAGATTCATTCCCCATCGTATCCATTCAAGAATAATTTTCATTTTATGATTAAAAATAATTTTTAAAGACTTAATATCATTATAAATATTAATAATATACATCCCATCCATAACAAATATGTCTTACGTAACCAAGCATATAAAGGAGAACGAATCAGTTAACACCTGAAACAACGATAATACTAAAATATCTATATTAGAAGATCATATATGATATTATATTAATGTATATGGTTATTTTATAATTTAATAAAAATTATTTCACCATTATATAGGAGGTTAACGTACCCTCAACCAAGGAAAAGTACAAGGTAAGGGGCTTCTTATCTCACATTTAATTCCGTGAGATTTCCACGGTTCACCACTTATTTATTGCATGTGGTGTATTGTGTACTGCCATTTGATATATATTATCATGATTATCTCTATATTAATGGTATTATGTGATTTATTTGGTGGTTATTAACTTTTGGTCATACGACTCGATTGATTACAATAAATTAAGGGTTTTTCATCTAACTTTTTATTCCCATGAGATTCATGCTATATTGGCCACTATTTCCTTTTGTGTGGCATATGTACTGTCCATGATTGTATTCTTGGTGTAATATACTTTAATTTAGGAGTATTTACATCTTCATTATATGATCCTTCTTTCTGGGGATTTATTTTTCATAAGTAACCAAATCGGTAAGGGAATTTCAAATTTCAATTTCCACTCAGTGGGATTTACGCATACTTCATTGATTATTTTACTACAAGATTATGTGTAGAATCAATATTTATTATTTATGTAGTAATTTATACTCCCCTTTGTTTGGATATACTTTTGATACACATAATCACTCCATTGATAATTTCTCAAGTCATTGATATAAACTTGATCTTAACTCAATTTTCATTCATTGAGTTAAACATCCAAGTCATTGGTGTTGTTTTTACAATAATATGTGTGAATCTACTCTGATTGATTTACACGGAATATCCAATCATACTAAGTTTATTAATATTTGTCACAAAACATTATTTCATTGATTTATCCTTCACCTAAGGACACATTCTTTAAAATAGATTTCATCTTAATTTACATTTGTTTGAAACTTATTTATTGTTATGCACCAATTCAATTTTATATGGTGCATATACTATCCTTTGAAATAGTATATAATGAAATCCTTTATTCTCATGGTATTATAATTTTTTGATTACCTCAATTATTTTTATTCAAGCATCTCTCATTTGGATAGTAACTCTAACTAAAATACCATTTTAAATGTCTTAAAAATTTATTCTTCAGAATCTTTCTCATTAATGTCCATGTTTTAAAAATGGTTTTAAGGTTTTATTTATATGGACATTAATGTTTTAAAATTAAAATTCACTTTAAATGTTTCAAAGTGGTATGGGACACATTGATTCAAAAAACTATTTTTAAATGGCTTCTTGACAAATAGTGTGATTTTAAATGTTTTCAAGAAAAAGGGGGATATTTCTCTCAAATAGTGTTGATAATTATATTCATATATGTCATTATCCTTCATTATTCTAGATTTAGGTTAATCTGTTACAATAAAACCTTCCATATTTTATTGAATGAGTTATGTTTAACTGTGGATGTGCTATTTGTATACCATTCATGGTTTGTGGATAAAGTATTAACATTTTGTATGCTAGTTTTAATACGAATGTTTATGTTATGTTTCAAACTTTTCATATGAGGAATGCATTGGACTTATTAAGTGATGGTTGGAGCCCGCTATAGCTCCTCGATGCATCGGTCGGTCTCATGAGACAAACTAATGTCTTATCACAAGGCCTTGACAAAATCTTATTTGGAGTCTTGGCACAAGGACTTGACTATATGGTTATGAAGTCTGGAATTATGCATTCCATCATTTTGAAAGTGGCTATTGATATTTCATTTGATTATTTGACTAGAATAATATCCATGTGAATAATTAAATGGAATTATTTGATTTTGTCTTTGAAATTTTATACTGAAGTTCAAGTTTAAAAGGCTTTTGTTTTAGTCTTATACATTGCCTTAAATGTTTATTCTTATTTATGAAAGTTGCCTCTTTATTGTTATCCTTACTGAGCATCTGATCTCATTCCTTTCTATGTTTTATTTTTCCCAGGATGCGAAGAATTATATTATTATTGACCTGTTGGGATAGTCTATGGGATCTCAGTGTTGTCTATGGAAACAATGTTGTTGTAGTTTTCCATTTTATGATGTAATGTAAACCTTATGAATGTATCCAGAACTTCCAAGGCTACTAAACTAATCGGTATTTTGAGACTTGATCTTTTGTGATCAAGCCAATGATACGTAATAATGCACCAAATCTAGGCTTCTAGGGTCAGGGCGTTATAGTTGGTATCAAAGGAAGTTTAGTACAAACCTTGGAATCTAAATTTAGATAAACTCTGATTAGAGAACATTACCCTAAGATAGACATTGAGGATTAGTATATAAGAACTTCCTAGAATTTTGGTATTGTAGAGATTATGTGGGTTTTCTAAAAAATATATCCCTATCTGGATACGAGTAGGTATAGGCGGCTCTAGCACAGATGTACCTAGGAGTGAAAACTATGACAAAGAGTTTTGAGATTGACCTAAGGTATCTTGGTACACAACAATGGGCATTGTTTCACTCTTGGTTATGACACTCCCAGGGGATGTGCTTAGGATAGTTCACATTTTCTTTACAAACCAATTTGAAGGATTTTAATATAATATTAAAATAAATAACCATCATTAATCCTAAGGTGTTTTAGATTGAAAATAATATGTTATGATATTCTCTAAATGATTTTATGACTCACACTATGCTTTCTTGTGTTAGTCAATGGCTGGATTCCAAGGAATTCATAGTAACATTGAACATGATGTACAAGGTGGGAACAGTGGAGGAAATGAGCAATGGAATAGAATTTTGATAGGTGTAAAAGATATCCTGTTCATGCCGAATTAGTTTTCCAAGAATATTATCAACATCATATATATTAACCAACTCCTGGACTCAACAAAGAAGAGAAAGGCAGTGAAAGATAAGATCTCCAACAGTGGATACCATGAAGAAAAGAAAGCTCAATTTCCATCACACAGGAAATGTGGAAGGAGATACCTAGGGAAGTGTCTTAATGGAACAAAGAAATGATTTATGAGTGGGAAAGAAGGATATAATGTAAATAATTTCCAAGGAAAAATGAAGAGTACTATGGAAGAAAATAAAAATTATCCCAATAATCCATTTATAGTCATTTTCCGTAAATGTAGGGGACCAAGGAATTAACAGAGTGAATTCTATATTCTATAGGATAACCCCTTGGTCCAGGAATAAACTCTATGGAAAGAAATGGATGGTCAAATGTTTAAAAGTATTAGTGCTCTTTGTTGATGGGATTACTTTGGAAGACATTTCTCTTATGTGTAACCCTGTAGTTTATTATGTGAAAATTCTATTTTAGGAATAATTGTGCTTTCTATTGTTGATATCATTATAAATAACCATTTGGGTTTATATGATCCTTGAATTTGAGGAAATTACATGTTATTAAATTTTGGGATGAAAATGCGAGGTATGAGATAACATTTGTTGTGAAATTATGTTATAATTATATTGAGGAATTTATCTCAATTTTGGAAACGTTATAAAACATAGTTTTTTTGAAGGACAACATGAAGACCGTGTGACAACCCGTCGCATTGGACAATGCTGTAGGAATGGAACCCACAACCATAATGTGATTGGGATTTATCGCCTACCACTGGACTACATGAAGTCCCTGGTTAGTGTGACTAATTATTTTTAGTTAAATGATTTTATTTTTCAATAATAAGTTGATTTGGGATCTTATGTCTTATAAAATGGATATCCTTAGTATAGGAAAATGATTTGGGGATTAAGTGATAAATGTTATTTTGGAAGACGTTCGCTCTGTTGGGAATACTATATGCCTAAGGAAAATAGAATACTATGGGATTTCATTTTTGGAGTAATGGTAGATATTTATCTATGTTTTTATTATGGATTTATATAGATTTGGGTTATTTATGGAAATGATAAACCTATCATGGAGAATATGTTATTAGGTTAATTACTTTTAAGTATGTGACTTTAAGAGTAGCTGATGTTATTTGGAAATACAAATTAATGTGGAAGACTGTGTAATCAAATTCTTCTATGTTTTGGGTATCAATATTAGTTTGGATTATATTGATGGATTTTAAGGAAAATTGTTTATTGAATGGTATTTATTGAACATTGGGTATTGTTGGTTTAATTTTAGAAATTAAGATAAGTATTTCTTTCTCTAAAGGATTATCCTTTTTTGGGGATCATCTGATCTTGTACGAAGCATTTTGGTTTTTTTTAATCTCTAAATACAAGGTAAATATATATAGTTTATCTGTTTTGGATTATGTGATTCTTTAGAAGTTGATTCTAGCACTTTAGGTGTGACCAATTCATCTTGAATACTCATCGTTTAAAAAAATGATAAGTTAGTGGTAGAAATTTATTAACGGATGAAACTCTACTTAAAAAGTAACTATATCTCTCTATGTTCTTAGTAAATATCATAAATAAATTCCTCTACTTTATGAAATGGAACTTAAAACAAAAAATGTTATCTATTTACTTTTTTACTAGGAAACTAATTAACGTTTATCTCATCACAAGTCTGTGATTTTCTTGTTTTTAACTTTCTCCTAATCATGTTTTCTATCACTCTCCACTATAACTTCACACTTATTTTATCTTCCATATCCATTTTTACTTACATAGAATCCCAGTGTGGGTTATCTCAGGTGACCTTTGTACTTATCTTTCTTTCTTTTAAAGTGATAGTTATATTGACTCTTTTTCCGATGTGGGACTTTCAATGAAGTTTCCAAGCCCAATTTCAAAATTGAAAGGACTTAATTTCCAAATGGGGGGAAAATTTAACACCCCAATATTTCATAGTAAGTTATTTTATTTAATTCAATAGCTTGCTCTACACGCAACACTGAGTTCAAGCGCACCACAACTTACCAAACTAGCCATTCAAAAGCAGTTATGAATAGTATTAACTGAACTTTGAATTTTATATACTCCATATAATTTTAGAATCCATATTATGTGTTTCTTAGACATAATATAAGAAAAAATTCATTTTTTCAGATAAAAGAAGTATTTTTCAAAAAAATGAAATTTTACCACCTTTTAATGGAAAACCATTTTAAAACCAATATTTGACAATTTTATATATTCAATTTAATTAAATTAAATTCTTATTTAGAACCGGGACAAAAAAATTATTTTGGAAATTTTTTTGGTACTTTTCAAATAACTTTTATATTTTGATGAATACTGGAAAAATACTAAATTTTAATTGAAAACAAATTATTTAATTGAAATAATTTATAGTGTTAAATTATGTATTATAATGTTTTGTAAGTATAATTAGATTATATTTTTATCATTTAATACAATGTATGTGATTATAAGTAATTTGACATTAAAATTTGACAAAAACACATGTTAATATTTTGATAATTTTTACTTTTTAAAAACACGCTTTTCAGTTTTGACAACGGTAATTAATTTTAAATTAATTAATGAAACTTATATGTTTTGAATTTGGTAAAATATAATTCATTTTTGATTTCAAAATATAAAAATTAGCATAAGGTAAATTATTGGTATTTTTCTGAAAACATTCAATTTTTGATGAATAGTGAAAAACACTACGTTATAGTTTAAAACCGACTTTTTATTTAAATAATTTTTCTTAAATTTATTTTAAGTAAAAATAGATATATAATACCAATATAATTTCAATATAATTCATTGCAGTCATTTTATAATAAAGTTAGTTGTATAAAATTCTATTGAACTTTTTATTGTCTTTTACTCACCTCCTAGGAACATTTTCAAATTTACATAAAACATAATTTTACCAGTTATGTGAGTTGAATTTGAAAAATACGAGAGAAACGGTTGATATCAGTAAGTAAAATGTGGTTCAATAAGATTAAAATAATTCTTGGTGAATAGTAACATTTTTACTATTATTTACCACGGTTAAAAGTAAATAGTTTAATTAGAGGTAAAAATGATATTATTATTACCCTAACACATGTATTAATATCGTTGGATAATTTTAATTCGACTAAAAACAACCTTAAGAATAAAATATTATCCTTTAGGTTCACATGGATTAGATTAGGACATTTATTATTATTTAATTCAAAGAAGAGTTAAAAGTGTTAAATTCAATGTTTAATATCTAAACCATTTTTAATATAGGGTTAAACAGAAGATAAATTCAACTATAAATATTCATTATAAATCTAAAATTATTTACTAAATAAGGTTATTTTATTTATATTTTTTAGCCATTAAATAATTTAATTTATTTATGACCCAATGATGATGCAGTAATTACATAATTAATGAAATATTAAAATAATTGATATTATAAATATCCAAATAAATGTAATTTGAGACTTTTTATAAATTCCACTAATTTTATAAGTTATTATGAAATGTTAGGGTTGTTTAGATGAATTTTTTGCTAAGTAATAATGTTTTTATGAATTTAGAAAAAACAAAATATCAAATAGTGTCAAAATTGACATAAAAGAGTTTTTAAATCAAATATTCTATTCTTAATTGATATTCTATTCTTAAAAATATAATTTTCATCCAAAAGACTTATATAATGATATATATATCATCAATGAACCACTTGGGGTTCTCTTGGAATTATATAGTAGTTTTATTAACCATATAATATAAAAATGCAAAGAGACATGGAAAATGTCAAACTATTTAACTAAGAGTTAAATCTAAAATATAAGGTTAATATAGTGACCCAATCCTGTCTAAAACCTATTGTTTGATTGGTTATCGACACATCCCCACCTTAAACATTAAATAATTCATTTTTTATCCATTAGAAACCAAAAATTATTTTATTATAAAATAATATTTCTAGCTTTTCATAAGGTTACCCTCACCCCTCTTATAAAAGGGCACTCCCCCTTCTCTCTAATTCACACCTTCAAATAAATTAGGCTCTTCCAAACCCTAACCAAACATCCTCCCAACTCTCTAATGGAACCATGGCTATTCTATTCAGGAATTGAAGTATGGTTTGTGTTTGTTGTCAATCCTCAGTGGCAGTTCAGAATGTGTGCTAGTAAAGTGATCATATAGTTTAAGCGGACAACAGTATTGAAGGTGGTGTTGTTTCCCAGTGTTTGAAAAATTTTTGGACCTCAAAATCAGAGAATGAATACATGGAATATTGTTAAAAGGAGGTGCGCACAAAGAGGATGTGGTGTGTGAAAAAGTGGGGATGGGCATGAAATACTTGAGTTGTGCACGAAAAACAGTGGCCTGCCTGATATAGTGGAGCAAGGTTTTTCACACAAATAGTGTTTCGGAATCAAAATGTCGAAAAATGGAAAAGGAATGGGTTGCACGAAAAACTTGGAGATGTGTGCAAAAAAAGATACATGTATGAAATATTACATGCCAAATGATAGGTTTTTCGCACCAAGGGTAGTTTTGTGCACGGTGGTCTGAGACGCCTATAAATAAGAGGTGACCCTACTCATTCCACATGGTTGAAGACTCGGAGAAGATCTGAGTTATGATGCATGTAAAAGGTTTGCGTAAAGGGAGTTGCATGAAAAATTGAGGCCTGCGTGAACTATTCCAGCTGGCACAAAATATTTTGAGATGCACAAAAAATTTCAAGATTTGCGAAAAATTCCGACTTGCGCAAAAAATTTAATGTTGTGCGAAAAATTATGGCTTTCTAAAAAAAGGTGAAGTTGCATGAAAAACTTGAGGTTGCACGTAAAACTTGTTGTTGTGCAAAATTTTCAGGGAGACTTGTTTACGCATTTCTGATTATCCGGTTCAGTGGTTCAGTGCATTCAAGTGCATCATTACTGGTCTTCGATGCAAGCATATTCTTGTGCTAAGTAGAGGCAAAGACTTTAATTAAAATCTATTTAAGATTACCTCATGTCTATAAACTAACTGGGACTTAAACAAAGGCAGTGAGCCAGGGGGATTCAATGGGAGTGACCTGAGGGATGCAGTGAGCTATCTCTGAATCTTTGTAAAGACAGTGTTCCTGGGACAGGGTGACTGTACCTAAACATTGTAATCCGCAGCTAGTGATGTTTAGTGGAATTAGGTATGACCAAAAACAAATTGGTGTATGCTTATTGGACGTATCCCTTTGTGGTGAACCAAGTCAAAGTTTTGTGTCAACTTCCTACTTTCATTTGTTTGACAGGTTTAACAAGTTTCTACCAACATCGGAACAAGATCCAAAACTTTAAAAAAGAAAAAGTTAACACCCTGATTCACCCCTCCCCTCTCAGGGTGTTCCAGGGTCCTTCACTCTCCTCCCATCATCCTAGAGGCCTTACTTTAGTCAGAAAGCCAACCTAAGGATCCCTTTTCATCAAATCCAAAGGAAGAACCAAAAGAAGAGGTAAATATTTCATCACCTCTTTCAAGTTCCTTTCTTCTTCCACTTCTTCTTTCTTTGTTGTTTACATTCTAAAACAATAACTCCATTATATTATATATATATTATGATGTTATTATAAATATGGTACCACCATATTCATTATTCTATCCATCCTTTTAATGACATGTCACCATACGTGTGTACGTACAGCTTACCGTCTCCACGTTGTGGTGTAGTTGATATTCAATACATTATTTTTTGGATGGGTATAATAATGATGTATAATCAGTTTAAATAATAAATATAACATAATAATTATTTTGTATATATGATATAACATCCAATTATATATGATTTCAACATCAAAAGAATGATATTGTCGCTCGTGCATACGTACGGATTAACGTCTCCACGAACACGATGAGATTCATTCCCCATCGTATCCATTAAAGAATAATTTTCATTTGATGATTAAAAAAAATTTAAAGACTTAATATCATTCTAAATATTAATAAGATACATCACATCCATAACAAACATGGTTTACGTAACCAAGCATATAAAGGAGAACAAATTAGTTAACACCCAAAACGATGATAATAATAAAATATCAATATTATAAGATCATATGTGATATCATATTAATGTATATGGTTATTTTATAATTTAATAACAATGATTTCACCATTATAAATGAGATTAAGGTACCCTCGAACAAGGAAAAGTACAAGGTAAGGGGTTTCTTATCTCACATTTAATTCTGTGAGATTTCCATTGTTTTCCACTTATTTATTGCATGTGGTGTATTGTGTATGGCCATTTGATATATATTAACATGATTCTATTTATATTCATGGTATTATGTGATTCATTGGGTCTTTTTTACCTTTTTTCATACGACTCGATTGATTACAATAAAGTAAGGGGTTTTTAATCTCACTTTTTATTCTCATGAGATTCGCGCTATATTGGCCACAATTTCCTTTTGCATGGAAGATGTACTATCCATGATTTTATTCTTGGTGTAATATACATTAATTTATTATTATTTACCTCTTCATTGGATGATCTTTCTTTCATGTGTTTTATGATTCATAAGTTACCAAATTGGTAAGAGAATTTCACATTTCAGTTTCCACTCAGTGGTCTTTACGCATACTTCATTGATTATTTTACTCCAATATTATGTGTTGAATCACCATTTATTATTTATGTAGTAATTTCCACTCCCCTTTGTGTGGATATACTTTTGATACACATAATCACTCCATTGATAATTTCTCAAGTCATTGATATAAACTTGATCTTAACTCAATTTCCATTCATTGAGTTAAACATCCAAGTCATTGGTATTGTTTTTATAAGAATATATTTGAGTTTCCTCTGATTTATTTACACTAAATATCCAATCATATTGAGTGTATTTATATTTTTCACACATAATTATGTCATTGATTTATCCTTTACCTAAGGATATTTTCTTTGTAAGTGATTTCATCTAAATTTACATTCCTTTGAGACTTCTTTGTTGTTATGCACCAATTCACTTTTATATGGTGTATATACTGTACTTTGACATAGTATATAATGAAATCCTTTATTCTCATGGTATTATAAATTTTTTATTACATCAATTATTTTTATTCAAGTGTCTCTCATTTGTATAGTAACTCTACCTAAAATACCTTGTTAAATGTTTTAAAGATTTATTCTTCTAAATCTTTCTCATTAATGTCCATGTTTTAAAAAAGATTATAAGGCTTTATTTATAAGGAAATTAATGTTTTAAAATTAAAAATCATTTTAAATATTTCAAATTGGTATGAGACACTTTGATTCTGAAATCTATATTTAAATGGCTTCTTGAGAAATAGTGTGACTTTTAAATGTTTTCAAGAAAAAGGGGGATATTTCTATCAAATAGTTTTGATGATTATTTTCATCTATGTCAATGTCCTTCCTTATTCTCGATTGAGGTTAATCTGTTACAATACAATATCCCATATTGTATTGAATGAGTTATGTTTGACTATGGATGTGTTATTTTTATACCATTCATGGTTTGTGGATAAAGTATTGACATTTTGTATGGTAGTTTTAATACGAATGTTTATGTTATGTTTCAAAATTTTCATATGAGGAACGCATTGGACTTTTTAAGTAATGGGTGCAGCCCGCTATTTCTCCTCGATGCATCGGCAGGTCTCATGAGAAAAACTAGTGTCTTGGCATAAGGCCTTGACAAAATCTTATTTGTAGTCTTGGAACAAGGCCTTAACTATGTGGTTATGAAGCCTGGCAGTATGCATTCCATCATTATGAAAGTGGCTATTGATATTTTATGTGATTATTCGACTAGTATAATATCCATGTGAATAATTAAATGGAATTATTTTATTTTATCTTTTCCATATTATGCTGAAGTTCAAGTTTAAAAGGCTTTTGTTTTTGTCTTATACATTGCCTTAAATGTTTATGCTTATTTATGAAAGTTTCCGCTTTATTGTTATCCTTACTGAGCATATGAGCTCACCCCTTTCTATGTATTATTTTTCCCAGGATGCGAAGAAGTATATTATGACTGACCTGCAGGGATAGTCTATGGGATCGCAGTGTTCTCTATAGAAACAATGTTGTTGTATTTTTTCATTTAATGATGTAATGTAAACCTTATGAATGTATTTAGTACATACAAGAATACTAAACTAATATATCTTTCGAGACTTGATATTTTGTGATCATTCCAATGATATGTAATAATGAACCAACTCTGAGCTTCTGGGGTCGGTGCGTTACAATTAATCAATAGTTACTATGTCTCTTTCATCTATAAGTTAAGCTGATGAATGATGTCAAATATTCCTTCCCACTATAAATAATATCATTGTTTAAAGGATAGACATCATTGGGATTGAAAACTTTATCCCACTCTCCATTTGATTAAAAAAACACCCCATTGATGTTTCCATGATCCATAATATATTTCACTCTCCATATAATAGGGATCTCACTCTCAGTTAGATAAATATGTATCTCTGAGTCTTAAATGCATTTTCCCACATCCACAGGTTCTGAATAATAATTTAAATATAGGGATGATTGTATATTTACATGTTGAGGGTTGTAAAAACTAACAAGGAGAATCAACCAAAAATTCCTAACATTAGAGGTCCCATTATTCGAAACATGGGTATCCTTAGGGTTCAGATAATCTGATAACAAGTTAATCACTCATGTAGAAGACCTGGAGTCCATCGACTACGCTAGATCATATGGCCTTTCCACCTCAGTCAGGGCCTATACAGTTAAAGATAGTATCTCTTCCTATTGTTAGGGAAAAGATAGGATCATCATAACTTCATATTTTGTTTGTTCCTAAACCTTAGTTCAATTCACATCTCGTGTTAAAGAACATTTACGTGACTCTGGGTCTTTATCACTACCATCATTGATGTTCCCTTCTACCATTTTTTCTCTTTCCTATGACAGTTTCAACGAAAATTTTAGGAATGAAAGCTACTAGAATCCCCCAAGGGTGTGAATAAATCAATTATTTTTCATATCAGAAAGTCAACCTAGAGATTCAATAAATTGATGAAATTTCATTTCAGTTTAGTTTCATTCCTTGTTCATCAACACCTAGCATTATCTTTCCATTTCTCCTCTAATTTACATCAGTGTCAATATGGTTAGTTGTTAGAATCACCTAAACTATTGATCTAACATATATGGAACATAATACTCATAAATTATTTCTCCATAAACCCATAACCCTTGGACATAATATGTCATGACCATCATATATGACCAGGATTCATCATTTCTATGATTTTTATCAATAATTATTTAGGTAGTAGGACCTCTATATTGGAAGATATTAAATTTTGTGGATGTAATCAAAAATATTTATATTTTATCTATACTTTAGGGTTAATTGTCAAATTATATAGACAACTTGGAAGAAAGAGGTAATTGCTATTATGGGATTTCTACTTTTTTTGACTAAATATATATCATAATGTTCCACAACCCATCCCCATAACACCTTAAAAACCACAAATATAGAATGGTACCTTTCCTATGTTGACATTCCATAAGAAAAAAGGTTTATTTTCTAGTATGGGTACTAAAAACCCCACATTCTCTATTTTTACTAGCTTTGATTCCATATCAAAAAATCCCAACCTCACACTTTTATGAGTTTCATTCCCTAGAATAAGATAACTACTGATCCAAATCCTAAAAAACTAGCCAGTTTGGTTTTGGTATGGATTTTGGGGTTATCATTGTAATACCACTCTATAGTATGAACCAATTCCAATTCAAGAAAGTATTTCCCAATGATAACCCAATTTTAAATCATGGGACATGAAGTTGGTCATTTTAAACTTGTCCCTCTCCTATAGGGATCTAATAAGGACTTCAACTATAACTCATATTTGATGTATACTCATGGAAGAGAATCCTTCACCATAATTTTTAAGGTAATATTTAATAGTTCATGGGGTAGTGGGGGTGTTAAATTAGTATCATCCCATTTTAACTTAAGGAAATTAATTAATTATACATATCGCCTTGGATGGTTTACCCTAGGACATTTTAGATATCCCACAAACTAATATGCACATCTCCATTTTTAATGGAAGGAATTGTTTTATGGGATCCATAAACTAGTAACACTATATATAAATCATATTTCTTGTATAGAGATGTCTCGGAATCCCAAAAAACATCATAAACTATTACTTCCTCAAGCTTATCCTTAATTTCAGAGCATTTATTGTGAACCCTGTATACCCACATTCATTTAAGCCTAAAATTTAATCCTATATGAAGATCCAAATCTTCCTTCATTCCATTTGATTGATATATGAAAGAGAGATAGAAACTGTATAAGAATCAATGTGTATTTTAATAAGTAATATTAGGTTGTGTGTATAGAGAGGTTGTTATATATTAAATTAGGAACACTGGTCAAGTTTCTTCTTTACTGATACAAGTGTATTTGGAAGAAATGTTTTCTCTTGTTATATTGGCGTACTTAGAGAACTCGAAGTGAAACATATAATTATATATTATTAAGATGAGTATGCCTATTGACATCCCATGTCTATATTATGGAAGGAGATATGACTCATGGTTACTCTTTATAATGTTTCTATTATATTATAGTGAGATGTAGCAAGAAAACATTACGTTCACCATATTACCTTGGTCTAATAACCTTGTTAATCTATTTAATGTGAGAAATAGATTCATAATTTGAAAAAATGATGGAAGCCTCATACATTATATTCCTAAAAAATAATAATGTTTAATTAGATATGAGTTAATAATGAAGGATAAAACATCAAGTAAAATAAAAAAAGTCAATAACCATAGGGAAATTTTTTTAATAAGTACCAATTTGTTATCTCGTGTAATTTTCCAATGTACTTTATGCAATTGCCACATGAAATTACATCAACTGACTAAATTATATCAAATGTGTCTATATATTATATCACATAGTTCCTTCACTCGTGAAATTGTCCTCTATTATTTACATAACATTAATGAGTATAAAGATTGGTGAATCCCTACATACATGCATGTACCTTGAGGTTTCACTAACATAGGGTTGAACATATGTCGATTGTTCCTTATCTCATTATGATAAGGTATAAATAGAGGGATACTTACTTTTTATTTATATGAATAACATGTGGGACTACCATAAAAAAGATGAATTTAATACTAGCACATGAAAGATCCATGTAATAATTACAGGAGATGCAAGAATGGTCCAATTCAAACATAAGTGAAAAATTGATCCCTTTTCTGAAATTTGGTTTACCCATTATAACATTGACTCCTGGATAAAAACATACTTATTATAGTTGAATTCAAATTGGGGGAATTTGTTATTTATATAATTTTTTAAAATTAATAAAATATAAAAGAATTAGTAACTCAAGTATAAAAGGAAAATTCATAGGGGAAATGAAATATTTTTTACGAAATCCTCCATATCTCACCTAATATACATGAAAAACAATCAACCCTGTTTGAACCACCAATTTGATGAAAATCCAAATGCACATCAAAACTATATGAAACACATTCACACCAAACTACCTTCACCCAAGGTTCCATATTTTCCAATAAATACCATCCTAGGTATCTACATTTGAATCCTTTTTAAAATTGAGATATAAATCAAATTTCTTATTTCTCACATATTTCTACCAAGTCCTCAAATTCATTTATATAGCTTATTTTAGACAAAAATAAAGTTACATTAACTAAAAAATAGTTTATTTGAGTTCCCCATGATTTTGTAATATTAAAAATAATTTTTATAAACAATTTCTTCCCCAGTTATTTGAAACAAGGGTGATATAACCTTCCTCGACAACACAATTCTAAGGGACTCATCCAAAGGAATATAGGGATAACCACTATAACTAGGTTGATTATTTGTCCATATTATGTCACTTAAAGTATCATCTAACCATAGTAACACTAGGGATGCACTTTGGCTAAAAATAAATTGGGAAAAGAATTTTTTAACCTCAATTGGATGAACCACTTTGATCACCCTAGTATCACTTAAACAATAGTGAACTATTTCTAGATATAATATAACTTTTGAGATGTATTGTTGTATATATATACTACGGTAGACCATTTTCTTTTTCTGCCATACCCAGACATCATGTAATCCTCAGCATTAATAGTAGAACATTTATTCTCCCATGTCTCCTACTTGGTCCTCCAGTCACTAAGATGTCCTCCAAGGCCACTAAATATACACAATCAAGGCATGCACACCATCGTGTAACCATTACACTATAGATTATATAGACAAAAGTATTCCTCATGTTTTATCCCAAATATGTAGAAACCATTGGGTGTCTAAAATGTAGTATTACCTTGATAATGTAGGTATCTATTATTAAAAACACAAGAGAAGTTTTCCTCAGTCTTATATAACAAAGCATAGCTAATACAGGATAGATCCTGGTCAGAATGGATTATAAGTAGTTGTTTGGGTTTACATAATGAGATAGGAAACAAAAAATGGAATATGGCCTAAATTTACCCTTATAGATCAGATTGAGAGAGGGCCTCCATTATCTCTCCCTAGTTGTTAATGGGAAGGAAGGTTGGAGGAAGGGAATACCTTCTGCAGTAAGCCACCGGTCTTTCTTAGAGGATATCATACCCTTTCCACCTATATTACTCACCATGACTTTATAATTGGTAGAAAGATGGTAGGATGAGATTTCCCCTTGTGTTTAAGACCCAATATAGTTCTATTGATAATATCGTTAGTGAGATGAGGATATTCCAAATGGGAAGACTTAGTGCACAATCCTAATTCAAATCTAATTGTGTATTCTCATATAATGTTATTGATCCCATTTCTATTGTATCTCACATCAAACATGACTCATTAGGATTTTATTTCTATGCTTATCATGAAATTAACTCAATTAAAATTCCTCTATTTGGGCATCCTATTTTGGTGTAATCCCTAACCACATCCTATTTGTGTAGCCTCATTGTGTAATCACCAACATATTGTCCTCATAGGGATATACACATTATAAGTTGTATTCCTTAATCGGGAGATATTACTAGGGAATAATATCTCATAGAAACTATATATTTTTATGCCTAATTAAATTAACTATTGTCACACATCACACAGCATGGATTTAAATATATCATTATGTTAAAATATATGATATAATTCTCGGTTTCATGATGCAAATTTTCAGGAAAACATCCTTAATATGTGATATAAAATTTCATGGTATGGTCTCATCATATAACACTAAACAATGTATCTAGAAATACATGGGATTTGGTTCTTATTAAATGGGATATGTAGGATGCTTAACTAGGGTTTAATCATAACATCAACTTTTGTACCCATATTTATGGGGAGATATTCCTCACGAGATCATCCATGTGCTTCCCTCACCTGGTTATATTCCTGTGTATGGAAGTCTTTTTCATGAGGGATATAAACACTATGGACTATAATTTCATTGGTCCATATTCTTAATTACATCATTCCCCCATAAATTAGGCTATATTTCCTCTCAGACATATCAAATTTCCCTCATCGGGAAATATTCCCTGTGGTTTGTATCCTCATAGGTCAGTATTCCTTATGATAGAAATGTAATCTCATTGGCCTATATTACCTTCAAGGTAAACTAGAAAGGGAAACAAATGTGTAATTTCAATACTAACTATTAGAATAAATATTTCTCCTAGTTTTTATAATATTATGTCATTATACTTCATGGATCAACCCTTATCACATGACCTTAAATGGAAACACATGTCCTATTAAGTGGAATAGAATTATGAGGGTTATGATTCATTTTATAATAATAGTTAGGTAGTCGTTATTATTGGTGTTATTAAATAATCAAAAGTTTTTACCACTTTCCTAGACGGAATTAAACTCTAGAGTTTATAACAGTATGATTTTAAACCAAAATCACTAAGTAATAAAAATACATGATGTAGAACCTTTGATACATACATATGATACCATCAATGGAGAAAATATAATATTTAAATATGATCTCATTAATGAGATATATTTTATGTGGAAATATGTTAAAATCAATTCATGTCAATAATAAACAACTAGAATAAGTATAACTTATTTAGAACCAGGATATGGGAAATATTCTTAAAGTACATCTTAATTCGTTAGTAGTGTCCAAGAGTAGGCATGAATCCCCACAAAAAGGAACGATGATCCCAACCTCAAACCCTCTTGACTAAAAAAAACCTTGAATTTTTTAGGAATACAACCATAGTGACCATATTATACTGGAATGTAGGTCTAAAACAACATTCCTCTCAAACTATCATGGACACCATATCTATTAGAAGATTAATGTTCCACAAAATAATTCCCATTAGAAACTTATACAGCTTTGATAATAACTCCTATTATGGATTCCTTGGGGAAAATATTTATTCATGTAGCTAGTACATCATTTTATCATCCAAATAATACCCCCACACCTACCCTATTATATATGAGGTACCTGTTTTTATGACTATTATGACTCTATCATCTCAATATATTTTATAACTCAAAAAATAATTGATTCAAAAAAAGTTAGTCATATGATAAGAGGAAGGTGGATGTAGTCATTCTGGGACTCACAACATTAGGTACTAAAACTACCAATCAAAAGTTTTGGATGATCAATATATAACATTGCAAAAATTTCTACAAAAGAGATAAACAATTAAAATTATTGGAATATCTCAATAAGAAATAAAATAAAGAAAAAAATAAGAAGATGGGGATAAAATGAAAGTCACATATTACCTTTTGAAAAAATAAAAAGTGTGATATTAAAATTGAACTAGGAATTTAGAAGAAGGAGAATTTGAGTAATTGATACACCACTTCTACCATAATAGAGATACACCTTAGTGTAAAAATGATTATATCGATTTGGATTATCATTATATATTCTTCAACAATTTCTATGATACAATTTAAACATAGAGTAATATTATACTTTAAACTAGTTAGGTTGATTACCATGAAGCTATTTTCAATTCCTATGAGAAAAAATATAATAATACTTTTAGATAATGAGTGTACAACCCCTTTTTATTCTAATAGTTGAGCCTCCTTCCAAGGAGGAGTTATAAAATACAATATTTAATTATCCCATAATTATATGATTTGTATAAAATATTTGATTTCTTATATTACCATGACCTTCTAGGATTATATTTTTATAAAAGTAACGAAAACTATTACATAAAAACCCATAACAATGCCACCAAATGGATAGTTTTACCACTCTGAAAAATTCTTTAAGTGTTACACCAACCTCACTTAATGTTAAAACATTATATTCATAAATCTATATTGTAATCATTCCTACTCATCAATAATCCCTATGAAAATAATTTGGAAACATGGTATGTGAATAAATATCTATAAGGGGTATAATAAAAGAAAGAAACCCTATTATCCCTTCAGAATATATAAAAACCCGGAGAAATTGTTTCATTTAATTGTAGAACACAAAACACATATAAAAAATTCAACCATGAAATAAATTTATTCTCTAAAAACATTAATAAAACAACATCTTAGTAAAGCTTAAAATTAATGGAATCACTATGAAGGTGTATTGGGAAAACATGAGAACCCATAGAAATCCATTTCCTGAAAGAAAATATTTCCCCCCTTTATAATATCACAAACTTTCCTTATATCATTAAATAAAAATATTTTCAATAAAACTCATAGAAATCATAAAAAATAAACATATACATCTTAGGAAATTATATTCAAGTCATTATTACAAATCACCCTTGCAATCACCCATATAATGGGATAACATCATTAGTTGATTACATCATTTTTAAAGGGAATAAATAGATACTCATTGAATTAGAGGTAAATAATTAGACCCACCTATCATTGTATATAATTTAAAAGAACTATATCATGATTAAAACGCATTAGAGTGTTAATTTCTTTAAAAAGGTCAAAAACATGATTTTCAAACCATAATTACAAACTCTAATGTTATCCTAAAAATTATGATAGTTTAAAAAATGGGTTAACCAATAAACAGTTGATAAGGAAACTAAGAAAAAACCTAGAATATTCCAAAGTATAAATAAGTCCATGGTAAATGAAATTCATAAAAATAATTATCATGAAAGTTGAGATAAATTCTATATAACATTAATAATTGTTTTATTGAAAATTATCATACATTATTAATTATAAATATTTTAAAATAAAAAATTAACACAACATTGGGAATAAAAATTGGATTAAAAACATTAAAATCATATAAATAAAATATCATAATGAGGAAAAAAAATGATAGTTTAAAAATGTGTTCATCTATGATTTTTTTTAAAATATGCTATTTTCACACATCCATAAATGAAGTAAAAATTTACTTATGTATAAAAAATAAAATATTCCTCTTAAATAGTTTTTAAAGAATGTTAAATAAAATAAAAAACAAATATAATAAATAAATAAAAGTGCAAATATGACCATTATTGGAATAATATAAATAACAAGAGAAAATAAGTGAAATATTCCCAACCAAAAAGAGGAGATATAGTCAATTAAACTTAGAGGAAAAAATTCAGTTGAAATGAGAACAAAAGGGAGGTGAAATATCCCGAGGACTTGTAAACCCTAAAAACCCTAATGAAAATAAAATATTAGGGTTTTATAGAAAAATTATAACCAATTTGTATCAAATTAAATTTAATATAAATATATTTAATTTCAAAGATATACTGTAAAATAAACCCTTTTAGAGATCATAACCTTTTGTGTTAGAATATGTCGAGGATGAGATTATTTCAAAGAAATATAAATACAACTTAAACAATTTTCAATAAAACCAAATTTATTAATTGATTCTAATTCATATAATCATATAATAAAATAGCTATAAAATATAGTATGTAACTTAATTTATGAAAAATGATTTAAGAATACCTTAACCTCAAGTATCGACATTCCTTGTACGTCCTTTACGAACAAAAATAGTAAAATTATATTAATAATTTACTTTATTATTAATGATTAATTTTATTATTTCCTTATTTTTATTACTCTAATTTCATTTATTATAATATTTTATTAATTTATCACATTGCTACTGTCTATTTCAGAAGTTATGAGGTCATTCGATTCATAATCTCAAAAATAGATTTGGTATTTTAATAATAGTCAAAATTCTATTTCTAATGGGTCCATATGCTCTTATATTGTCAAGTTATTATGAACATATTATTCCACTGTAAAAATGGTTCAATAGGTTATAAAATAGTAACTTTATTGCAAATCGTATGTGATAAGCGTGTTTTTGAAAATTAAAAATAACCATGAATGTTTACTTATATTTATATTTTTAATACGGATATTTCACCGTTATAATGTTTTTATAATCATATTTATTGTATAATAATGATATATTCAATCATGAAATTATTTTTGAATAATATACATGAAGAAAATAAGTTTAAAAAAACATCACCATTCACTAAGGTAACATAAAACCACCATGGTGATCGATGTTTTCCAAAAGTATATGAAAGAAGGAAAACCAAATAAATATTTTACTTTTATAAGAATATTACCTTGTGGTTAAACTAATTTTTTTTGATTTTTTTAAATTATTAAACAATGTTTTTAAATGACTAAAGTATTATTTAAATTTGAAATACATTTTTTGTAGTAGCCCTTATTTTGAAATTATAGTGACTTAAGGAAAGGGGTTGGTGAGAGGTGTTGGATCAACTCCCATTATTAAAGACAAAAAATATTCAAATAAAAAAATTGAATCATATTAGTAGAATAATATAATTATTTAAATAATTTTATGATGAAGAATATAAAATAAGAAATAAGAAAAATGGTTTAATTCCCTTACTCATAACTCCTCATTCAAATTGACCTTAAAGCATTTAGTGCAAACAGCTTTTTCAAGTCTATAGACTTATGAACATGTAAAGGGAAATTTATAGAGGTATTTATTCATAAATAAAAGATAAAACCTAAACATAAATGTTGTTTGGAAAGGGTGGAATATCCCCATTTTAGAAAAAAACTAAAGGAATATTCTACAATATTCAATTTTTGAAAATCATGAATGTAATTTCAAAATGAAAAGTTCCTTTTAAAAGGAAAATAGAAGTTATTAAATACAATTTACTATCCTAACATGAATCGTGATAGGGTTATGTGGTTTTTTAAATTTATAAAAAAAATTAACATTAAATTCGATTTAACTCATATTCAGTATTATTTTATAAATCTAGAATTAAAATTTTCTAAATGAAAATAAAATTACTAAATTCATATTTATAAAATAAGTAATCATTTAAATTATGTTATAATATTCGTTCCATACCACAATTCACCCAAACCATATTTTTTTAACTTATTTAATACTATTAATTAGAGTTGTTTACTCCTTACACAACCGTTGAATCAGCTATATAAAAGGATTTTTGATAATTATTCAAATATTTAAATTTAAAAATAAATTAATTACCTAAATATAGTTTAATATTCATTAATATCATTATTGAAAATCATACATAATATTATTTAATCCTATTTATATTATAAATTTTTTTAATATATCAATTTCAACATTTTTTTCATTCGTAAGAGCTGGGTAATAATTTTGAAATATATTTTATTATATAAATTTGAAATTCAAAAATATTTCTAAAAAAATTCTTTACTCAAAACATTTACCTTTAATTTTTTTTATATAATTATCATTTCATTTATATTATCTCAAATACGATAATTTTTACTTTTTCAATGTTACACAAGTACTGTATCATCATCGATATTAAATTTTCATATTTATCTTGAAATAAAATGTATATTATATTAACAGAGTATTATTTAATGAATTTTTAGTATACTATCATGTATGAGTTTTTCTATAACATTCATATACTTTTATGCAGATTTATGTTTGTATGATATCATAAAATATTCAATATTCATAAAAACGGTATTTTGTACTATTGATCAAAAAATAATATTTCTCAAGAAAATCCCCAAAAAAATTCCATAATTATATTTTGATATGATAAAAAAATTTAATTCCATTTGTTCAAATAAAAATATTTAAATTTTAGAAATACATACCTTAAATAAAAACAGAAATTTTATTGGAAAAAAATTTTAATGTAAGAAACTATTATTTTCTCAAATGGAAACCCATGATATTCTTTCAAACATTGATAAATAAATTATATAAATATCAATAAAAATAAATATAATTATAATAAAACCCATGTATAAAATATCCAATAATCAAATAAGTGGTAAAATATAATGTAACAATAAAAAATTATGAATGGATATTTAACCCATAAATAAACCATCTTTTCTATCATAAAGTAGACACAATAATTTTAAATGAAAATTAAGTGTATAGTTTGACCATATAATATTTTTTTGTGAAATTGAAGAAATATATATCCATTATAAAATAAGTATTTATTGAATAAATAAATATGATGAATGTTAATAAAATTTATCAATATAGAATACATGGAATGTTATAATATCCCCATTAAATAAATTGTGTCCTCGAAATTATATGTGATGTTTGATAAGAAAGGGACTGTGAAGTTTAAAAATACATTAAAATATTTTCAAAATTTGTTTCTATAGGATAAATATTATTCTAAAAACTATATTTTTAAAAAGAAACCGAGTAATGTATCCTTGGAATTAAATAAACAAAAACAAAATAATTATGGATTATAATATAAAATAAATTTAAAAAATTTATAAAAAATTCATTTTAGATATTTTGATTGGTTTTTAAGAAATCTCATATTGAATAAAACATATAACATTTTCTTTTGAATAGAGGGGATATGAAATTTAGATTATTTATAAAATAATACATATTAATCATCCAAAATAATAAGGAAAACATATATGGTGTCAAAGAACATGAAGATAGAGAATAAAAATAATAGACATAATAGAGGATAATTATTCCTAATAATTCCTTAAAAAATAATGAATGAATATTATGTTGACATGAAAATGTTATTCCCCCTTAGAAAAAGAAAAAATACCAATTGAAAAAGTGAATAGAAAAATATATCAATCATATAAAAATATAGTCAAATAAGAATGGTTGTGACTGAATTTAAAGACATCGATTTAAGAAAAATCATAAAGTGACATATTCAATATTATACTCATCAATCAAAAATCATAAATATGTAAATTAATTAAAATCCCCATAGAAATAAGTGGAAGTTAACTATAATAAAATAATAAGGTATAATGTACCCCACATAGAAGGAAAATGTTCAAGAATACTTATTATAATTCATATAATGAAATCAGGTTAACAAAAACACATATAAACAAAAATTTTAGTGAGATGAATATTTATAAGAGAGGAAAAGAGACAATCAATTCATTAGAAATATATATTTTGGAATATCACATTTGTTTAATGATCATTTTGAGGAGGATTTTAAATATAATAATAATACATAGAAATCTAGAATAGAGATTCTAGAATAAAGAAATAAATTCCTCACGCGTTCACTAAAATGTCATCATAATATTTTTCCAAAAAAATTATCAAAGTGAGTGTATATTGACATAGGCATTATATAATATATATATTTTATTAAATTAATTAATTTTTATGACACAAAAAGTAATATTATCATAAATATTTCATAATCCTTGTATGTACTATTATAATAATCCTACTAATGAATGACTTTCAAAAGGAATTCTTTTCCAGTTGAGTGATGTTTTAGACAAAAGACTCAGATACATTTTTCTTCCTCCTAGTTGATTTTGAGGAATTATTTTATATCATTATTGATGTTATGAGAAAATATACAAGTTTTTTTCAATATTTGTTTTTGGAAAAAAAATTAAAAATGTATAGGTTAAAAATATTTTAAAAAATGTGTATTAAAGGTGGCAACATGCCTGCCACCTTTCTACTAAAAAATAATAATTTAAATATATATGTTATCATATTTATAAAAATATATATTTATATATTATGATATATATATATATATATTGTGTTTGTTTTATGTTGTTTAGAATTATGTCAATAACATTTTAATGTGAGAATGTTATGTTTTTAAGTGATAACTATTGTGGCACTATAATTTGAGGGATTTTTAAGAACTAAGTATGGGTTCTAATTTATCTTGAAGTTTTTATATATATCATTAGGTGAAAATGGGTGTTTAAGAGAGATATCGTCATGGAAGTTAAATTGAATAGATATAAATAAATGCTAGTGACTAAAGGGTTTAAACAATAATAAGGCATTGGATACAATGAAAACTTGTCATCCTGACCATCCACCAAGATCACGCTCACCACTTGGTTTGTTCATTTGGAGAATGTGGTATTCAGTAGTTCATCTGGGTCATTTCACCATTACCTCCTTGTCAAGGGAATTGATTATTCTATAATCATTCTTCCTATTGTTTATGTGGTGAATCGATCATTTTTTCTTTGGATCTTATCCTATATTCCTTCCTTTCACTCTCACTTCTAAGTAACCCTAGAGTGACATTAGAGAACATTGTTTTTGATCCTTGTAATGTATTCTCAATTATTTCTATTGGATATCCTCTCACCGCTCTGTCATCCTAAATGAGATCTCATCGTGGTTTAAATTTCTGATGGAGATGTTGTTCCCGTCTTCAGCATGTAGTCTTTGACATGCATTCATCATATTCAAAACCAGTTATCACTAAGGATAATAAACATGAAAATGTAATTTTTATAAGCAATAGATATTGTAGCACTAAAATTTGAGAAATTTTTAAGAACTATTTATGGGTTCTAGTTGATCTTTTAGTTTTTATAAATATAATTGGGTGAAAATGGGTCTTTAAGAGAGAAATGGTCATGGAAGATAAAAAGGGCATTTAGAAGGGTTCAATATCTAGGGTTAGTTTTAATTTACAATGTTCCAAATTCATCAATATTTTATTAAAATTTAAATTTTATTATTTTTTTAAACCATTACAATGGTATTTAAAATCTTTTTTAAAATTCCTTTCATTTTAATTTATTTATTTTATTTATGAAACTCATCTTATTTTAAACAACTTTTTAGATGTTTAGACAATGTTTTAAATTTTATTATATAGTTTTTATAATATATTTTTTATAATATTTTAAAGGTATATATTTGAAATTAAATAATTATCCCTATATTTCAATTAGTCAATTTTAAAAGATGTAAAATATAAATTGTGCCTAAAATATTAATGAAAACTGAATCACTTGATAAACATGTAAAAGGGCCAATAGTAATAATTTTATCTTTATTTGAATATACATAGAAAAAATACATGAACAAGTACAATCAATTTTTATGTATATGAGGATGATATTTCATCCAACATGGTGTTCTGTGAAGTGGACGCCTGAATCGAGATCATTGATCTCTGTGCTGGGGTGGAGTTTGATGACATGGAGAGGGTTGATCCTTGGGCAGTGGAACATAAACTGTTACATCCTCCACCTATGTGTTAGTGGGAGTAGGTGTCAAATACATGTCGTATTGTTCTCATGATCCTTCTCTCAATAGGGTAGTAGAAGGACCAGTCGTCATCGTAGTGGAGAACCAATCTAGTGATGGATATGGACCCCAAGGCTACAATGGATTTGGAACCAAGGTTTTGATGGATCTAGATCCCATTTTGGAGAGAACTGCAGATATCTTGTCAAGAAATATAGATCTCATACCACCTAAACCACATCCTCAGTCGGTTGAGGTTGGAATTCTAGAGGGATGACCTCTACCTATGGAATAGGTGAGGCCTCATGTGCAGCATGACATTGTCTACATCATCATCGTTGTGTCTCCTCAGCACCATTAACTTCTTGAGGATGTTCCTCTGGGGTAGGAACCTCCTCTCTCAAGGCTAGACTCTCTAATATGCTCTAAGAAAACGCACAATAAGATGTCATCATCTCCAACACTTCAGCATGGAATGCTGCCCAGCTAAATACCCTCATCCTCTTCATCACTAATGTGAACAAGATGTTCTAAGTGAGTACCTTATAAAGAGAATCAAAATTAATTATAAAATAGTTCAATAAACAAACTAATGAAAATTTATTGACTTACAAGATTATTAATCTCTCTACCGTGTTAAGTAAGATATATTATAGACTTCAGTATATACCATGGATCATACTCAACATGGTCTAAAAGATATAATTTCATCATAGGTACACCCTGTATATGAATCTCTACAAGTCTACACTAGTAGTCAATATATTTGGAATGTACTCTGCACCAGTCCCCATCATGCCTCCCTGTCAGCTTCATGCCATGAAGCTTCTCTTTCTGTCTCGACAGAAATGGAATCAGATGAGAATGAAAAAATGGCACATGAATCTATCAGGATGATTCCACTCAATAATATGGAAGTGAATGAGGGCTACAACATCCATAGCATCAACAATTATAGTAGTGCAATATGGCAGCAACTGGTCTAGTATAGTCCAGTCTGGCATCTATGTAATTTGAAATGACAAGTGACCTTTGTCAAAAAATATTCATACTAAAATAAAAAATTGGTTCTATTATTAATTTTTTTGGATAATTATAGATTGTATACACATACATGGTCAAGTTAGAGATAATCCAACTTGAGGTGATATGCACCCAAATGGTGTGTCAGAATCGTGCCGAAATTGTGTCTCTGACACCACTTATAAAATACAATATTGAAAGTGAAAAATAATGATAAATTAAATTCAATAACTCCTAGTACAATAATAAAACAATAGATGTGATTGTTCATACCAACATCCACACAGAACATCATACAACACTTCTGCAGTGAGAAGAGGACCAGAAAGATGAGGGCGGAATGAGGTGATGTGCTCCCATTCCCACATCTGAAGAAGGATGACGCATCCCCAGAGATATGTGTAGTCACTATAAGATTCCCTAAATAATTCTTTGTATGTGTATGCCAAGAAAGATGATCCCAACTATATTTATAGGCCCAATCAAAGTCCTGCAGTATGGCTAGATACATCATGTGCATGTGCACCCTTGAGTGATTAGCAAATAGGGTCCCTCCAATGAGCTATAATATATATACACGGGCATAATGAATGATAGTTTAATCATCAGAATTATCAGGTAAATGTGGAATATTCTCCTCCCTCTAGAGCATAGATATCAACCTGTTATCTATAGCCCTATGATCAGCCAAAATGTTTACTCCTAACAATCGCTAAGAAAGGTCAGGCCAAAATGCATGGGTTGGTCCAATAACGGCTTCCCCCTAGATAGGAAGACCAAGAAGCTTTTCCACATCCTTGAGGTTGACGGGCATCTCTCTATCAGGTAGGTGTAATATGGGTGTCTCTGTTCTCCATGTCTCCATGAGGGTAGCAAGTAGGTGATGGTTGACAAATGTAAAATCTGATATGGTAATGTCGTAGAATCCAGCACGGTGCAAGTATGATTTGTAATGTCCCAGAATTTCAATGTAAATTTTTTTAATTAAAAAGAATTATTTAGAAACTAGGCTCAAAGATGACACGTGATTCTAAGTCTCAGAGAGGTCAGAACATATTTTAGAACTTTTTTTAAAGTACATTATGTAATAATACGAGCGGGTTTTTCTAACTTTTGAATCAGTGTCTGGATCAAAAATCTGAGGGCACTGGTGAATTTAGAATGCTAGGATTCCCCTATAAAGGGCCTAACCATGACCAGTGGGGTCAACCAAAAAAGATAAATTTTGGACTTTTAGTGAAAAAAATAAATTAAATTAAAAGAAATTCAAAGTTAATTTTATTCAAACTTTTTCTGCTGAAATGCAATGACCAGTCAGTGCTCCGGTGAAGTGATAAGGTGACACTGAATCATTAATGAACCTCATTAATGAGATAGTGTGGCGACACACAATGCACCTCCTTCATTTAATTTAATAGGGATCTAGAGTTGAAAAACAATGCTGGGAAATTCTCTGATGAGTGAGAAATCTCTCTCTCTCTCTCTCTCTCTCCAATGATGAATGTCATCGATGAACGCCATCGAATCAAGGATAGACAAACACCGTTGGGATGGATTCAAGAGACGAAAAATTTCAACGAACACTAATGGATCTAGGATCGAAGATGGATCATAGCATCATCCCTCATTAGTGACAGATCCTCAAACCAAGTAGGGGTATAATTGTTTTATGTTTTTCCCATCCTTATTCTAAAATAACGAAATTCGATCAACCCACAGATAGGTTGATCTTTGGATTGTGTGTTCCTGCAGGAGGGTGCTTACATTGGGTTTTTTGCACCATGATTGATGATTATCTGATAGAACTATGGTCCCAAGCCTCCCCTATTTTTAAAATTCCAACATGGAGGACGTGGGCCGACACAAAAAAAGGCTCGAGCACCTCTTCTTGTGTGTTCTTTGTGGTCTCATCCTCAAAATGGAGACAAGGTGGATCTGAGGCCATAAAAGTGATGTTGGTGACCCAAGAGGCCCGAGGGCATAGGAGGATTTGTGATCGGACCACCGGTGCAAACCTGGTGGCCCGCGGAAGGTGTCATCGGCATGGCACCACCGACACAATAGCAGTAGACGCATGTGGGAGGTGGAGCCAACCAGTGCCACAGGCAGGATGAAGCGGTTGGCCCTCACCGGTCGCGCTGTGGTGGAGGAGGGTCATGGCCCTTCGGTCGCAACAGATGGCTAGATGTAGTGCCAGTGTGGAGCTGTGTAGGAAGACTGTCCCGCTCCATGTGGGCCTCGTATAGACCACGGGAGGTGTCTGGATGACTGGACATGTTCACCCCTACCAGACCAAGCTGACTAGATAAATTCGGGTCGCACGAAGACCTGTTTTATGAAAAGATACTTTCCCGCCAGTGCGGGCCGGGCTGGATAAATTTGGGTCACTGGGTTACCAAGCAGACTGGACCCACGGCCAACCTTGACCAGGTCCAGGTACGCCTAATGGGCTAGCACAATGGGACAAATGGACAAGATCGGGTAATGCGGGACCCCAGTTCAACTTAGTCAGGTCAGTCTGAACCAGTTGGACCGAGCCCAGATGCAACTGGTTCCTGTTTACAAAAAGGGGCGTATCTCCCAGACCATGCATCTGATTAACGCATCGTCTATGGAGTTGGGACCCACATGAAGGTTAGGTCCTTATGAAATCATCTAAGTATGATTTCATGAATGTTGACCTAGTGAGGCTTCGTGATTCTGCTACCTAGATAGACTCTGTGACTTAGCTATCAGTGAGATTTTGGGACTCATCTACCCAATGAGACTTTGTGACTCAGCTATCCGTGAGACTCTATGACTCAGCTACCCAGTGATACATCATGGCTCAACTACCCATAAAGTTTCCATGACTCAATTATCATGTAGACTTCATGACTCAATTACCCAGCGAGACTTTGTAACTCAGCTATCGGTAAGGCTTCATGACTCAGCTACCCAATGAGGCTTCATGACTCAGCTATCCATGAGGATCCGTGACTTAGCTACCCAATGAGGCTTCATGAATCATCTACTAAATAGTTCTACGTGACATAACTAGCTTAAAGGAATCATCGGGGATGAGTTTCTTTGAAGTGATTGATGTTCAGTGTTTGTAACTATTGGTTTTTCTATCCACACTTTATGTTATACCTATGTCGTGATGACTCTAGTGACCTTAATATTTGTAAATTATTTTCTGATTTCCTTTGTGTATTATTTTGAGACCTGAGTTAGTTTTGGGGTCCCTACTGAGTATTGTTATGCTCAACCCTACATGGGCTTCTCCTTCACCTGTTGTGTCTTGTAGAGATGATGGATAGCTTTAACTGAGATCTTGGAGAGCCAGGGATAGGTGGTTCTCAGAGGTGGATCTAAAGACGTAGTACGCTTCAGTGAAATCTGATAGTGATATACACCTACCCTTTAGGTATGATCCTTTGAGGACAACATCTAGAGCTTGTACTTCCTTTTACTATGCTTTATTTTTCAGTTCAGTTTATATTTTGTCCCCTTTTTCCTTTTAGTTGCACCATTACTTGTGTGGTTGATTCCCCGTGTGAAATACTTGTTTTTGGTATCCCAGTTTCAGCTTTACTTTCTACATTATGGGTTGTGTGTGTGTATGGTTTTAATGGCACTGCCTTCCTTTTTTTGGATATTCCTTCTGGTGCTAATCGCCATCCCCTAACCTATGGATTGAGGTCTTGGGGTAGTCATAGTATGGTCCTTGAGGGACAGATCGTGACATGGTCTAATGTAATGTGGAGGCTCTGTGTGATGAAAATGGTGTTCTCGACGCACTATGATCAGTCGAACCTCACCACCATCAAACATGACCAGGGAAATATGTTTATGCTTCTTAGTGAGTAGTATGGTATCCTCCATCTATATATAAACAAATGAAATGAGTTGTAAGTGTAAAATGTAAATATAATGTTATGGTTAGAAGAATGTAATTACTTGTAAAATGTAATTCATTACAAGTTTATTCATATTGTTTTATGAAGTTATTTCTTACCAAAAGAAAAGGGCATGTCTTCATCTTTTTCAAATCATATTGATAAAGTGTTTTTAAGAAATGATTTTACTTAGAAAAGGTTTTTTCTGTGATATGGTTTTATATATTTATATATATAAACATTTTTTCCTCGTTATGTAAGTTTATTAAAAAATGGTGTGTTTTGTAATTTATGTATGATTTTCAACTTGATGGTATGTTACGTGATTATTTAATCTCATTTATGTTGTGTGGTTTAGATAGACATATTGATTATGTCTTAACGTCACCTCAATTTCACTTTTCTTATTCCTTTTAATGCGATTATTAAAGGATTATTGTTATTTGATAGTAAAATTATTTAGTGAAGCCAGACCTTTATACGAAGTGAAGAATATTATTCACAGATGTACATGATGTGATGTCGTGGTTCATTTCCCATGAATTCTTTCTTGATGTTCACTCAGTGTTACAAAATTAGTTGTACTAACTACTATTGTTGGTTGTGTACTATAATAAGATCCTTTCTCAGTTTGAATAACCTCTTCATAGTAGTACACACAGGTAAAACATAACCCTCTACATCAAAAATGTTTTTTGATTGTGATTCTGATAGTGTAACTAATATTGAGAAATATGGTTGATCATATAATCTTTATTATACTAAAATTTTATAACATCTTTTTATACCATAATATATGATAATATTATGTCATTATATAAAATTTTATTAGAATTTTAGTCATAGAAGTTTTTGGAAAATTAAGTAAAAATGAAGAGATAACACCATATAATTTACAATATGAGAATATCACAGTGGATACAATACATAATTATGGTTGAGAGTGTGAAATCAACCCAATAATGTTAGGGCATCATTTCTGGTTGTGATATTCTTGATGACATACGGTGCATCTCAAACTTTTCCCTTTTTCTTGAGGCCATTCCATCTCATTCTACATCCTACTGGCCTTTAGTATCCCACGGTTACGTAACTGGTTGATATCAAGTATCACTATAAGCTGGCCTTTGGGTATTAAGAAATAATTAAACTCTCCAATATGTGTCTATGGTGTAGCATAACATTTAGAAATATAATCCATATGGTACACTAGATCAACATATTCTTCCCATGATATATTCATAGAGGCACATGTCCTGATGGCATGTGCACATGGAAACTGTAAGGCCTGAAAGTTTCCACATTGACATTGCCTCGCTTCTAGTAATACAACCATTTTTTCACAGATGTTATTTGTGATGAGGTATGAATTCTCTTGAACTTCAAATCAAGAGTCTTATCAGTGGAAAATTATGACATGATAACCAAATTATTCTTCAATATTCTTTTCAATCTCTTATTGAAAGTTCCTTCTGTACCTTATCCCCTATTGAATTCTATTTGAGACTAGTTTTTGTCTATCAAAAAAGTACTTCACGCAACAATATAATGTCTCTTAATCATGGGAAGTTTTTGGTAACTTGTGAATCCACTTGAAGAAAATATTAACTCACTCCACAATATTTGTGTTCATGTGTTTGTACCTCTTCCCCCCCCCCCTCAGTCATATGCCAATGTCCATTTCTCTTTTGGAATCTGCATCATATAATCATACACTTCTCGATTCGCCTTGCGAATTTGTTTGAAACATTCTTCAAACTTCCATTTATCTAGATCATAGTCTACACATAAGTGATCATATTTCACATCAATTTTTTTGTCTTTACATTGGAATAATAAAAAACAATAAATACATTTCATACCTATCCTCGTGATTTCCTTCATCATTGGTTCATTGTAGAATGTTTTCCTCACATTGCTAGAAATGAGTCTAATGCAGGATTGATGATGTGTATTTTGCGGTCTTCATGTATTAGGGTCTGCATTAGTTGTCTCATTGATTGCTCGATGCCAATCAGATATCAAACAAACACCCTGAATGCAGAGTGAAATGGTTGCTAATACGTGCCAAAAACCAACTCCATGATTCATAGTTTTTCTTCTCTATAATGAAAAAGGCAAGCATAAGAGGTGAATGGTTGTTATCTTGGTTTTCCGCAATCAAAATTTCCCCCTTATATTTTCCATATAAAAATGTTCGATAAATATGAAAGAAATGCTTTCTTAAATGAAATGCCGAGATATGCGGGTGGAATGACTAGAACAACCGATTAAATTGAACACGAGATGGATCAAGTCAATTATCTTGGGACACATGTTCTTTTGTATCAAGATGGAAGAAAACTTGGTTTTGGTGCCTCAGTATGGATAGAAATTGTAGAAAAACCTGATATGATTCATCCCAATCACCATAGACCTTCACAATCGCCTTCTGTTTTTCCATCCATGCCTTGTTATAGGAAATTTTATAACTGAATGTTTTTTGTATAATCTCTTTCATAAGTACTATAGGAACATTTTGGCATGTCCTAATCATCTCAATGATAATAGATAACACAAATTCTACATCCAATGAGGTATGATATTTTTTCAGGCTTGGCTGAATGCAAGTGTGAGATGCTTCAATCTTCGAGATTCTCCAACCTCTAAAATGCAATGTCTGGAATCTCTCTCAAGAGGGATCTACAATCATCTTCATACTTCACACACTATATGATATATTTATTATGTACTGATTCCTAAACTATATATATACAGTTCCTCTCAATGTGAAATCTCTTTAGAATGATTTTTAATGCATCTTTACATGGAAAATTTATTCCAGCATATAAAGTTTTTTCTAGCTCACTAAACATATCTAGTAAAACTATAGGAAAATCAGTTGTGAGTGTGAGAACATTCAGTTGAATTCAAACACACATGTCATTTCTTCTGACCAAGATTCAAAGAGTGGTGGATGATTTATTGTGGGTTGAGGTTGCTGTACAACTAATGTATTTCTAGAAAGTTCCTCCCTAACTTCCGATGATCCCTCCTCATCAGCAATATTGTCACCATCTATCCCATAATTATGAAACTTCTCATCTTAATTTGGATTGATAGGTATATCTAAGAGATAATATAGGTTGTCCTCTTCCACATTATTTAGAATAGGCTCAATTTCATGGGGCGGACAATCTTCAACCACTCTTGTAAGTCTACTTATTTGTTCGACTAGTCTTTGTTATTGCACAGTTGAAACATCAACATATAACACTTTCATGGTACCATCTGACTGCTGAGAAAATAATTTTATTGCTTGGACCCACTGTGCATCAGTAACCAATGGACAAGCTAGATGCCACAATGTTTTTGGTAATTTCAAATTTCTATAGTTCATAAACTTTATCTCCTGATCAGGTCTTGGATTTAAGGAGCCATGAATTCTATCTTGAAGGTCAGTTAGGGTTACATAATATATTGTACTAACCATTGTTGTTGGTTGTGTATTGTAATAATCTCCTTGCTCAGTTTGAATAACCGCCACATAGTAGTAAACGTAGTCAAATATGACTCTCTACGTAAAAAATGTTTTTTTATCAGGATTGTGATAATATAATTAATATTAATAATGATGATTGATCGTATAATATTTATTGGAATGAAATTTTACGACGTATTTTTATACCCTAAAATATGATAGTAATGTTTCATTATATAAAAGTTTATTAGAATATAATTCACAAATTATTTTTGGAAATAAAGGTGAAAATAAGAGGAAACATCAAATTAGCTTAGTTATCATTGATAAATGAGAATTATGATCATATAAAGTGAAATATAGAATAGCAATGGAATTAAATAATACATGAATTCTTTACAACATAAAAAAACCTTGAAATTTTTTCAATAGAACCTAGTTTGTATGAGATGAGCCTCAGATAGGATGTGAGGTAAAATCCATATTATTATCATGTTTTATTCATTTATTAAATTTGTATTGTTTTTTTCGATAGTTTTGGGGTCATTTGATCCATAATTTTCAGAACATGTTCATTATTTTTAGAATTATAAAAATTCCTATAAATGTGGTTCTATAAAATTTATATGTATCATGTTATTGTGTCTATATTATTTAAGATTCACTATAGTTCAATAGGTCGTGAAATAGTTATTTATCTTTAAATTATTTTTGATAAGCATGTGTTTTATGGTTAAAAATAATTGTTATTTTTATCATTTATTTCCAATGTTATAAAGGATATTTCACAACCCCAGAGTTATAATCAACATATAATTTAATATTATTATTATATTCAGTACTAAAATATATTTTTAAGAATAAACATGAAGTAAATAAATCTTGGAAAACATCTCCGTTCACTGAGGTAGCATATCACCACCACAGAGATAAATGTTTTCAAAATGACTCTAACAGTAGAAAACCCAAATAAATTCATTTTAAAAAATAATTATCTTTTAATTAAAATAAAATCTTTGGATAACTTGTAAATGATAATTAGGTTTTTGAATATTGTGTGGGAAGATTTGAATTGAAAAGGTACAGTTTTTGAAAAACATGTATTATGATTGAGCATTGAATTAAGAAATTTTCTTGATGATAGGTAGTGGGTTTCCTCTCATTATTAATGGAACAAAAATATTAAAATTATGTGAAAATATATTCATAGTAGTATAGTATGTAGTTCTTTAAAATAATTTTATGATGAATATTCAAAAATAAGATAGAAGAAAAAATCTTGGAAACCCTTATTGAATCACCTCCTTCAAATTGATCCTAATGACTTTGATGGAAACTATTTTGGAAAGGAAAGTGAATTGTGAAAGTTTTATGGAAAATTTATATGGATTTTTTTTCAGAATTTGGTGTGAAAACTGAAGCACTGATGCAGTTTAGAAAGTGTGTAATTAGTCCCCTATTATTGGAAAATTATGAGGATTTGTTTTATAAATATTCAATTTTAATGGTCAGTAATGTAATACTCAAAAGAGAAGTACCTCATAAAAGGATAAAAATATACTATTGACAATTTAATATCACCAATTAACTCATGATAGGGTTATTTGATTTTTTTTATTAATTTATAAATTATATTTGACATTAAATACCATTTAATACATATCGAGGGTTATTTTAGTAATTTTTCATTAAAATTATCTAAATGATAATAAAATTAGTAAATTAATATTTATACTGTTAATTATATTTTATTTTTATCAATAAAATTGGTCACACAACCTAATTCTCCTAAACCATGTAAATCTAAATTTTTTAAAAATAATTTATTAGAGTTTTCTCATTCTTTTACAAGCATTACATAATACTTTTAAATATTTATACTATTATTTAATTTTTAAAATAAATTAATAATATAAATATAGTTTTTTTATTAATAAATATAATTATTTTAATTCATTCATAAAATTATTTATTTCTATTTATATCATGATAATGTTTTTTATTACGATTTTTAATTTTTAAACCATGCACAAGTGTTCAATAAGAATTTTGATATATATTATATTATAAAAATTAAAAATTCACATATATTTTTCAAAATTATTATTTAGCCATGAAATATACCTTTTAGTTCTTTAATATACTTATACTTTCCATGATATTATATCAAAGACTGAAATTTTTACTTTTTCAATGCTCCTCAAGTATTGTGGCAACATCGATAATGGTTTTCATTTTTATACTCACATAAAAGTTAATATGTCTTAATTTGGTAACATTTATATTGTATTTTTATTATTTTTTCAATTTTAAACTTTCTATATGTTTCACCAAATTTAATGATATTTTTGTGATTATGATATCATGAAAGATACTACATGATTTGTGATATGAAATATATAAAATCTAAAGTACTTTTGATGATCCTTAATATCTCTATTGAGATGATCAGGGATAAAAAAATGGATTAGTTTCATAAGATTCAACATACCCATAGTAAATATCCCTACTCATGTTGTTCATTGTCTTTTATAGAGCCCTCATATCACTGGGTTAAAGAAGAATACAAATGGATCTTGTTTCGATATCATTATGAGAGGTGGAGAAATTATTCATGAATATATTAGCTCAGTAGTGGGGGTTTTCACTACCTTATATAGTGAAGGATATTCCTGTCTTGAAGAGGATAATACTTTTCTTAATGGCCTCACCATTTTCCAAAAGAGATATATCTCCCACGAAGTTGTGGAATTGGATTGTGCCTTTATTTTAAACTTCATGAGTGATCTTTAGACATCCCAATGGTTTTTTATTGTATCATTTATAATTGAAAAAGTATTGCTCATCGTTAATGTACCAACAGGATTGGAAAGAAGGAAATAAACTGGATGATATATTATCGAACATTGGAAATGCATCTCACGCCCTCACCATTTTCTCTTCTCTTGCCTTGCTACACCATTTTTGAAAAGATATTATTATTGAGTACTCACATAGCTTACATTTCTAGACCTCCTCGATCCCATATAGTTTTTTGTAATCCTTATATTTCTAGTAAACAATTTATTCTCATAAAAATTATTCATCAAGAAATAATATTTCTTAGAAAAATTCCAAAAATTCACATTGAGTTAATTTTTATGTGATGAAAAAATGACATCTATTTAATCCAATTCAAATTTTCTAATTTCTAAAATTAATTTTTAAATAAATACAAATTGTTCATTAAAAATTAATTTATTTGGGATAAAAAAACTATTATTTCATCAGATGAAAATCCATATTTGTATTTCATGCCATGAAAATATTATTTTTAAGATATAAATTTAAATAAATAAAATTAACAAAAATATACATTTATAAAATGTCCAATAATTAAATAATTCTATAAGTTGGTCATAATAAGAAATCACTTCTAGAAAAAATATTTTTCCCTTAAATAAGGAATATTTTCTATCATACTTTATAAATAATAAATTTAAATGTATACAGATTGTATGAGTTTATTATACAATATATTTTTTGACATGTAATAAATATATATATATACATATATATTGTAAAATAAATATTTATAGAATAAATACATAATAATATGGTTGATAAAATTTATTTATTATTAAAAATATTTCAGTTTTTATTAGAGGATGGAGGTTCTACATAGCATGATTCTGTGGTTTCATAGGATGTATTTGTTTCCCACTATATTTTAAAATAGTACTCTCCTTCATTTCATAATCATTTTTTATTATTGTACTATCTTCATCAATCATTAACATATGAATTCAAGGAACCATTTTTTCATTAAATTTACTACTCAAGTCATCAATTATTTTTTGAATTAATTTTATATATTCCACTACTCATATATTTTTATAATAATTAATACCTCCTTATATAATAATAATATCGAACATATTTTAAGGAATATAATTCTACAATTTAAGAGAAGTTCTAAATACATTTTCTCCATTCCTTTTTTATATTTTATAGTTAATATCAATGTTTTCACTCATTCAAATTCATAAAAACTTTGAGGAAACTCTATGATATTATTTGTTGAAGTGGATATGTTGGGAACACATGAATTTTTTTTTATTTTTGATTGATTGTTAAGAGTGTTATTTTTTCTTTAAAAACATAACATATCTTGATAAAATGTAAATAAAAAATGAAAATTGCATGTGAGTTTTAAGTGAAACTCACTAAAATCGAATAAATTTTTATTTTAGATTTAATGTTAAAATTTTACTGAAATTTGATCCTATGAATTTGTTTTAAATTTATCAGCTATTGGATTATTACATAGAATTAATGTCATATGTGATTATAATATTCAAAATTTTCTATGTCCAAAAGATAATTTAATTCTTTTTGTTTCATTATTATATACTCTTTCATGAGATATTTTTTTGGAGATTCATATCTTCTAAAAAATGAATATTAATCTTCATTAAATAATGGATATTTTGGACCATATATAAAATATTGAGGGTGTTTTATTACTTATATTACAATATACTGGTGGAGATACCGTATATTTGGCATTCATTTAATCATATAAATTCCATGAATAACATTTTATTTAAGTCACATTACAAGTAAATTTATCCTACCCACCCTAATGTTTTATTAAATATTAAATGTTTTATTTTTAAAATAAAAAATCATATTATGGATTCATCTAAATTCTAATAGAAAATTTCATTAATTGGAAAGATTTAAATTTTCCATTAGGGATTTTTATATTGGTTCGAATCTCATTTTAATTTCACATGCCTGATTCCTCTATAATTTCATATAAATTTTATATAATTATAATACCATGTATGCTTTGATGATCAGTCATACATAATTTCTAATCATGTTCTAACTTTTACAATTAATATTGGGGGAGATGAAAAAATGTATTTTGATGGGTGTGAGTCATGTTACATATATTAATTATATTTAAAAATAACAAGATATGAAAAGTTGAATAAATGAGGGAGACATATCTTTATAGTGATTTTAGGGATCATTTTTTTAATCAATGAGAGAAGATGGGAATTTTTTAGAGTATATGTCTTTGGAATGAATAATATTAGCTCTAAATTTCACTTATATACATATATATATTCATGTATTTTACTTAAATAATTTAAAATTATTTTTTATCCTTTGTTACTAATTTTTTCACCATGAATTACTCACCTTCAAACTCAAAAAAAACATTCAAAAAAAGACACTATATTATTTAAGATTTATATTCTAAAGTGTATACTAAGATATTTTTCTATCTTATATAGTTTGAATGTACTTGATATTGGTTATGACTAAAGATTTTTCATTGATCTTGATTAATAATAGAACCATTTCAAAAAGGGTAGATCAAAATAGAATAATGGATATGTAAGGAAAGGTTTTTGGATGATGATTTAAGAGAAGGGAAAATGGATTGTGAATTCAATATAGATTTATAGTTAGATACCATATGACAATAAGTATATTTAAATTTTATGATTTCATCTAAATTGATTTTCTTTGGAATAATTTTTAATGATTTTATATTGTTAAAGGATTTTTCTCTATTTTGAATCACAATTGAGAGGTATTTTCTTAATGATAATATAAGGATAATGTCTGGGAGAATTTATATTTATTATTAAAATTATTTATTAATTAATTTTTAAATTTATTAATCAACATATATTCTCATAAATCATGCTATTATTGAATGATTTTTTTAGAATTTATTATTAGAGATTAGATATCAAACTTGTGAAAATAATATGTAATTTGAGTTGTATATATCATGGTGAAGCCTTAAATATTCCATATTAAAGATCAACAAGAAACATAGGGAGTTTAAGAGATTACTATTCTATTGAGTACATAATCTATCAACAAAAAATAACTTATTATTACATAATTAGGATCACCTTGAATAATATTTTACATTTTTAATTCTTTAACATTGTTTTTTTAATCACTTAGTACATACTATGAACATGGTATTTTGTGTTTTATTTTATTTGATCATGTGTCTAATTACATTAATAGTTAGAGATAAATAGTAAAAGGGTGAATACATATTTTTTTCAACTTATTTCTTTAAAATATTATTTTTACTAAGAAAAATATTAGTATTTAATGGATTATTTCATTATATAATATTTCACTAAAAAATATTTTTTTAAGTGAGGATATCAAAAGATGTTTAGTGGAATAAAAATAAACAATAGACTATATTAAAAAAATTTATATAATATTAAACATAATGGGAATTTTTTGATTTATTTCAATAATCAGAAGAAATATAATAGATTACATAAAATCATTGTATTTGACCATAAATAACTTGTTTACCATTAGGAAATATTGAAACTAACCAATAAAAATAATTCATGAATGAATGAGATACAAAACATTTATAAAAATCCAACCCTGTAAAATAATTTCATACAAATAATTTTAGATGTTAATGAAGAACCCAAATGTATTTATGATAATAGAAAGATGTCAATGTTTTCAATATGGTTATGTGAAGTATTACTAATTTTTGTGTGATGATATTTTGGTAATGATGGACTGACCTAGTGAATGAAGATGAACATTAAGTTACCTCTCATAAATAAATAAAAATATTTAACTCGATGATAGTTGGAATACTTGAATAACCTGATTCGGGGGCCCTTCCTTTAAAATTTGATGTTTCGATAGATGATAATTAGGGTAATTAATGACAAGTGATGTTGGATTAATTAAGAACTGTCAAAAACGTTTTAAAATCTAAATAGAATATCTAGATATTGAAAAAACTTCAAGGCATGTGAATAATGGTGTAAAAGGAGTAATGGTTTATTTAGAATCCCTTAAAGAACTATTGGTCATAATGTATAAAAAATAAATCTTTAATAATGGTTTGAATATGAAGAAATAAAATTTCAAATTAAAGTGGAAGTGATGATCACATGAATAAAATTAAAATATAACAATCTATGACTATATGAATCATGAGAATATCTTCAAGGGATTTGAAAATATATTCATATATTATAAATTTGTCTAATGTATATTGATGTGTGTAATTGAATATTCATTGAGGTGTTTAGAATTAGTATGTATGATATCATTAACACTGATTTTAATATGTAAGATATGATCTTTTGTGTGTTTTGAAGTGTAACATAGCATTTTTTGGTTTGTAAGATATTTATTCAAGAGTAAAGTGTATATTCATAAATGATAAAATGATACATATACCATGTATATAAACAATATGTATTTATTATATTAGTTGTTCTACCAGAAGAAAGTGGAAATGTGGTAAATGGATACACTATACACATGTGATTTCTAGAAATGTGTTAAATGAATGTATTGTTAATTTGTAATCTTTATTTTCTATATAAATAGAAATACATAAAATAGAAATATCTTATTAGATCATAATATGTGATGGTCTCACAATAGTGATATGTAAGATTTTATATCTTACATCTAAATACAAACTTTAATAAATTTACTATATTTTTGTAAATAAAATAAATATATGAAATAATACATTCATTATTAATTAAAAATAACAATTATTATAATGAATTTTTATTCAAAATTAGTTGAGAGTAGAGATACAACCATTCCATGGAGAATAAAAATAAACTAGGATAAAATGAGAATGAATTATAGGAAAAATCTTGTTTTAGGATTTGAGGAATGGTATTCCACAAGGAAGTGATTGTTTTATAATTCTCATATTGATAGACACTTAAAGAATAATTTGTGCTAAAACAAATAATTCTAAACCCGTGATAGAAGGTACATTGTATAAATCCATGTAAACATGGATGAATTTCTTTACATTTGATTTTGTGGAGAAGATGAGATCACGATTATTATGATATTTCATGGGGAATAATACCATTAGTCTCTTAGGATTTTGACTTAAATTAAATGATTTTGAATAATAATATCACATAACACTGAAAATCAAAGAGATTCTAATATTTAAAGGATGAAAAAATATCATAATTATTTTGAATAGGAAAAATATAAATTAGAATAAAGAGAGATATTTTTATTGATCGATTAACAAATAATCCTATAATAAACAATAATGGGGAACATTGTTTTGTATAATATAGGGGGAATCCAAATATATCATTGAATAAGTGAACATTTTTTGGGGAAGAAGAAGTCGAATCCCTACCCTATAAATATTATCCTGAACCATCCTTGATGGCCTGCTAAAATGATACTTGATTTATCCTTGACATGTCCAAAAGTGTATTTTGGACCCAGAGGAGCTATAGACTATCACCTAGTATTCAATAAAAAATAATATATGATGATTTATCTACTAGAATAACTAAACCAAAAGAACTTTGTTGATAATAATTCATAAAAAATCAGTATTCTAATATATATACATCAAGAGAAAATCACAATGAGGTAGATAAGTACATATCACAAATAGAACATCAAACCAAGTCATCACATATTAAAAAACATCAGCAACACCAAAACCTCATCATCATATATGGATAAAAAACTATTCATGCCACCACTAAATCATAATGTCTTATAATTAAGAAAACACATCACCTCCAAGTAGTCTTTTCCCCTTACCTAGTTATCGAAAAAAACAAATGTCCAATGGAAAAAGATGAGTGTGAGAAACACTTTCCCAATATTATTGTACTATAAATTTCATAAGAATTATATATTAAATAAACTAAATAATCAAAATTTAAAATAGAACATGGCATGGTAATATTTTCATATTTTATAATAGAACATGAACTTAAGGTCATTTCAATAGAAATTATAAAGTAGGTAAAAAATGAATTTTCATAAAGCCAAGAATGAATCAATAACTTGATCATTAATATACCTAATAAAATTAATTTATAAACATTTTCATGTATAAACCATTTTAAATCATAGAAACATGGTCATAACTTCCTAAGGTAGTAATTTCAAGGTTGAAGGATCCTCGCACATCTTAGTAAAATATATCTCCATATGTAAACACATCTTTAGATCTCATGCTTTGGTGGAATAGGTGTCCACCCTAATTAAACAATTCCCTGCACTGATCATAGTATTTTAACATTTTCATTATCAATCTAGGGCTAGTCAGAGAAATGAAATTCCTAGCATGATAGTCTTGGACAACCCACCTAACTGCCCAGGATCTAATGTGCTTCAAGTAAATCAGTCAAGGAACAAATCATTCATATCAAATTACTTTCATCAATAATAATTGAATTATCCCCAAATAAAATTTCCAAATATTCCATTTAATTTTAAAAACTAATATAAAATGGTTTTCATCAAAAATCATGTCTTTCAAAACAATTTATTTCATTTCAAATCATAAAACAATTTCATACCTTCTTTTATAAACAATTATCATAAAAATCATTCATTGAATCAGTATTTTCAATTGGAAATAATTTTTTGGAAGTCAAATATTAATTTTAAAATCCATATCCAAAGAGGTTAAATCACACACAACATGAAATTTTTAAAACATTTATTGAAAACTCAAACAATTCTTTGAAAATCAATTGGGAATAAATTTCAAAAAAATAAAATCAACAACAATGTCAATTGAGATAATTTTCATTATGAAAACACCAACCTCAAAATTTGTATAGAAAAACAACCAAAAAAGGATCCATAACCATGGAAAAACAAGGATCCTATAACTAAAATAGGAGTTCTAAAATGATTCCCACACAATGATCAAGGAAATAAAACCTCTTTTTCCCATACATCATTCTACTAGCAAGGAAGTATATGAACATATCATAGAGAACCTATCAATGAAGTTGTAATGCCCAAAACTATTCATGAACACTCTCAATCTAAAATCCATGACAAAGGGAGGATGTAATTTTGTTTAATATATGAAAAATGAGTTAAGATACACATCAAGACCCATTATTAAACTGGAATGTGGTTGTAGTAACTTCCCCTGAATGATCAGATGATAAAAATATTTTTTATAAAGTTAAAACCACTACCACCATGACCATGTTATTCCAACCACAATGTGGTGGACTCATAAAGGATAATGACCATGAGGTATGATAACACAATGGTCTGAAATCCAAGACTTTTTTATTCAATCCATAGCCTCCACATTTACCTTTGTGATGAATGTTGGCCATGGTCCTCAGGGAAACCCCAAATAGGCCATGCCTAAGACCATTCCTTGAACTGGGTGTTGGGGATCAAGCCATTTCAAAATGGGGGTTTATGGGACATCATAGATGTGGTGTTGCGTGTTTTCTAAAAAAAGACCAAAACCCCATTTTCATTCCACTATGAACCTCTAACATGTTTGGAACCTAAAGCCACATACTTACGTCTCCAAATGAAACACATTAAACAAAATATCATACCTAAAAGAAAAGGTTATGATGTTATTATTCTACCCATTATAAGTTCTTTTTCCCCTAAAAATACCCATCCAAAATATTGGTCTATAACGAGAAGAGGACTCTACTATCTCATCATAATCTAAATCTCCCACATCCCATGAGAACCCAAACCATGATGTAATAGAATTAAAAAAAATGGAAATTGTACATAGAACATTTACTTTAGAATAAACAATCCAAACTAGATCCATAAACATAGTCATGTCAGGTTTCATATCATGATCCTACCAATTCAAAACATGAGATTTGTCTGAATGATAATTCTAGATATATTTTATGTGAAACATGTTATTAATCAAATTCATAAGTGGTGACAAATAAAAATGGTATCCACCATCCCATCTACTCAATGACTATAAATGGTTCCACGTATCTCAGTTCCATCTTCCCTGATGTTCCAATACATTAGTGATCCAACTAAGGAGACACTTTTTGGAACACCTAGTAACAAACTGAGAACTCCAAAGGACAATGAAGATGATCCAAATATGATTGATACCAGCTATGATCCATCACCAAACTATGATGATTCATAGGTATTTTGACCATTGTATCCTTGAACAAATAAGTTCCCATAAGGTAAGCTTCATCAATATTTGGCCAACAAAGAGTATATTTACAATTATTTCAATACAAGGCATGAAAGGGAGACGTGATAATATATGGATAGTAGTTATTATAATAGGATATTTCAACTAGTCCCAAATATAATTCCCAATATCTTCTAAATTCAAGGAAGTAAGCCTGAAGAATGTCCTATAGAATAGGTATATCTAGTTTTATATAACCATCTTTTCATGGATGGAATGATGTGCTCAAGTTTACCTGGGATCCCATCACCTCCTAGATACCACTCTAAAACCATGAATTTAATGGGTTATACCTATCAGAAAAAATGGAAGGTAGAGATCTATGTAGTCTGATGATCTCTTACAAATATATATTTAAAATATCACCCATATTTGTGGTGTAACATCCCGGTTCCGGAACCCACCCAGAGGCGCCCCGTACCCGGTTGGTCACATGGCCTCAAGAGTATTTCCGCAAATACCATAGGCTGTTGTCTAGCAGTGAGGGCCTTGAGTGTGATAGTTGGGAAACTATGTCCTCATTGGAAGAGTACACATCGAAAGTAAATAAATATTAAATAGAAGAAGCAGTAAATAACCAACAATAACAAACAGCGGAAGACTAAATTAGCAAACAACTGGAGCACATTTGTATATATATGAAATGTTGCATGACACATATCTAAGAAATCATCCAAACAAGTAACAATGATGAAAAATACAATAGTACCAAAACAAGTACGAAAGAAAGTAAACAGATCCTCAGCATCGCAAGCCAAAGCTTGGTCTCATGCTCTCCTGCTCCAAAGTAATCAAGTACCAGAAGTTGAAGGGAGATTTCCCTTATATATACCTGCAACAAAATAGTCTGTTTGGTCCCAAAAGCATGACCCAAATAGGGTGTGATACTAAATACCAGCAGGAAACCACCCAAAGATCTATGCCTAATAGTCAGTGAGTATATGGAATGTAACAGTACAATAAGCAGTAAACAGTAGCAGAAATAGAAGGCAGTAATTAGTAAGTAGTAAACAGGATGATATACAATAGTGATCAATCCACAGACAACAAGTAACGGTGAAGCAACAGCTAACAAACACAGGAAACCCTCTGGGAATTACTCGCATCCATCCCCTCTGGTCTTATCCAAGAAGTAACACAACCCTCTAGGCAGTGCACTCATAATAACCCCTCTGGTTTGGTCATACAAATTTATAAGACATTCTGGGGAAGCTCACTCGGTCAATTCCCCTTATATTCTAGTGTAGTCAGGGACTCTCTGAGGGAGATCACGTGGTCTAACCCTCTTGGCCCAAGGTCTAGAGACTCTCTGAGGAAGCTCACTCGGTCTATCCTCCTATAGCCTCAGGTATACCACATACTCTTTGAGGAATCTCACTCAGTCAATTCCTCCTCTAGCCTGGGAATGTTTTAAAGACATTCAAAAAAGGTAAAGACTCTTTGAGGAAGCTCACTCGGTCCACCCTCCTGTAGTCTATAATAACTAAGACTCTCTGGGAAGCTCACTCGATCAATCCCATGTAGTCTATAATGTCCAAGACTCTCTGAGGATGCTCACTCGGTCTATCCTCTAATATTCTATAATATCTAAGACCCTCTGGGAAGCTCACTTGGTCTATCCCTTATAGTCTATAGCACCGGGTTCTCACAGTCTCGTGCCAGTCAGTGCATTTTAATGCTATAAGGACAAATTACACCTATAGAGCTACTTGGCTAAACAAATTAAACCTACAAAGATACTTGTCTAAACAGTCTATATTGCAACAAGCATGTTAACAACATCATTCCATCCTACAATCAAACGGCATGGAAACAGGTATAACGACCAGAGGCTAACGAGACCCGAAGGTTGTAAACAGGGCAAGGCATGGGCAAAACATCCAAGCACAACAATTATCCACAAACATGATCAAATTACATCTATAAAATCATGCAAACAAGGCAGGAAGAACCACAAGGTCAAAAAGGTAAACACACAATGCCCCGTTCATGGGTATTGGTGGAATTTGCACATAAAACTCAAAGACATCAAAAGTTAAGGCACAAACCACCTACCTCGATCCTAGGAGATAGATATACTTGAACCACGAGTCTTGATTCTCCTCATAATGCCGTAGATCTACAAAAATGCACAAAATTTTCAACCCACGTTAACATAAGAAAGAGGAGGAATTGGAAAACAAGTCTCTAGGAGAATGAAGAACTCACCGTTGTGGTTCCAACACAATTGATGGTGGTCGATTCAGAGGACGGACGGAGGCTCGGGGGCTCGAAGAAGATTCGTGGTCATACGGGTCGCTCTCAGTCGAAGGCGCTGGAGAAGAAGACAGTTCTGTCGATTAGGCACGACCCCGGTCCATTTAATGAAAAAAAAACACTTCGTGTACTTCATGAGTACATGGCGTGTACTCTACTTTTCCGTACTCTTCTTTAAGAGGCCTCCACTTCACCCCAACACACCGTTTGTGTGGCCTAGACACAGCCAGCACACAGCCTAGCGCGGCAAAGGATTACACGGTGTGTACTCATAAATTACATGGTGGGTACTTCAAAAATTTCCAGAAACTCCTCTTTTCCCAAAAACTCCAGAAAAAGGAAAGACATACCTGAAAATTAAGATCCTGGTTCTCACAAACTTCCCCCCTTAAAGAAATTCTTCCTTGAATTTCCCTAGTGAGGCGTAGAAGAATAAACCTTGAACAGCTCCGACCACTGCGATCGTACATCGGCCTCCCTCTACCAAGTCTTGTCCAGCACTCGCTCGTGCTGCCATAGAACCCGTACTAGAGGAACATACCGGCCACGGAGAACCTTCGTACTGTGATCGAAAATCGAGATGGGATGCTCCTCAAACAATTTATCTTCTTCAAGATCAACCTCCTCAGGTTGAAAGACATGAGACGAGTCTAAAAAGTAACGTCGGAGCTGAGAAATGTGGAAGACTTCGTGCATGGCCCGGTACCTCTGAGGTAACTTCAACAGATAGGCAACCGGCCCAACCCCCTCCAACACTTCAAATGGTCCGAAGTACCGTGGCAAAAGATTACCCTTTCTCCGGATACTCTTTTTTCCCAACCTCGGTGTGACATGCGGGAAAACCTAATCTCTAAACTTGAACTCCAGAGTTCGTCTCTACTGATCGGCATAATACTTCTGCCGAGACTGCGTTGTAGCCATCCTCTTACGAATCAACACTATCTTCTCTGAGGTCTCCTGAAAAAGACGAGATCCCAGCAAAGCTACCTATCCTGCCTCCAGCCAGCATAAGGGTGATCGGCATGGCCTACCATACAAATCCTTTCAAGGTTACATCTGAGTAGTCACCTAAAAATTATTGTTATAATAAAACTCCACAAGAGGTATATGATTCTCCCAAGAACCACCAAAGTCTAGAATGAAATATCAGAGCATATCCTCATGCACCTGGATCGTACGCTTGGACTGGCCATCAGTCTAGGGATGGTATGCTGTACTCAAAAGTAACTGTGTACCCAAAGCCTTCTGAAGTCCCTAACAGAACCAAGAAGTAAAGCGATCATCCTTGTCTGAAACAATAGAGTGTGAAAATCCATGTAGACGTACAATCTCTCAGAATTACAACTGTCCCAGATCATCAAAAATGAATGTCCCTTGATCGGAAAGAAGTGAGAAACCTTCGTAAGCCTATCAATGAAAACCCAAACAGCATCACTCCCTCAAGGTGACCTCGGAAACCCAGTCACAAAGTCCATCGTGACATTGTTCCACTTACACTCAGGAATGGGTAACTACTGTAAAAGCCATGCTGGTCATTGATGTTCTGATTTCACCTACTGACAAGTAGAACATCTCATGAGAAAACCATAAACATCTATCTTCATACCTGGCCACCAGTACTGGTGGTGTAGATCACAATACATCTTGGTGATGCCAGGATGAACGGCCCAAATTGAGGAATGAAAATCCCACATCATCTCCTTGTGTATGTCTTTCGGCACCCACACGCGTCCCTGGAAATGCAAGATCTCATCCTCTCCCACTGTCTATCCAGGAAAAGGTTCCTCTCCTAACACACTCTCCCACAGGATTGGGCCTTCTGAGTCTGATAGTTGCCTCATCCATACCTGATCAACAAGAGAAGAGGTAACAGCTACAGAAGATAGGTAAGTCTGTCCCTATCTATTGTGCTCCTCCATATGAATCTCAGAGAACAAAGCCATAAGCTTCCACTCACTACTGGCCATCTGAACTGCCTGAATCTGAGCTCTCCTGGTCAACGCATCAGCCACTGTGTTGCCCTTTCCAGGTGTATAGGCGAGCTCGAAGTCGAAATACTGAAGACACTCAACCCAACTGTGCTATCTCATATTCAAATCACACCGAGTGAAGATATACTTGATACTCTTTTGGTCGGTGAAAACCACAAAGTGATCTCCCGGAAGGTAGATTCTCCAACAGTGTAAGGCATGAACAACAGCTGCCAACTCCAGATCATGTGTCGGGTAGTTCCTCTCGTGTGGCCTCAACTGCTGAGACCTATAAGCAATGACCTCATCTCCTTTCATAAGAATAGCTCCCAACCCGATACCAGAAGCATCACAGTAAACGGTATAACCCTTTCCCGGCTCTGGAAAGACTAGTATTAGTGCTGACTTCAACCTCCCCTTCAACACCTGAAAGGCTGACTCACAAGAATCTAACCCTAAGAACTTCGCCCCTTTCTTGGTCAGACCTATCAGCGGTGCTTCTAGGCGTGAAAATTTCTGTATGAAATGCATGTAGTATCCATCTAGTCCTAGAAAACTCCGCTCCTCAAAGACATTATCCGGATGCTCCCAGGAAACTACATATCTCACTTTCTCTATATCCACTGATACTTATGTCTCTAAGATAACATGACCCAGAAAGTGAATCTGATCCATCCAAAAGTGGCATTTTGAGAGCTTATCATATAACTGATTCCCTCTCAGTGTACTCAGAACAATCTCAAGATGGGTAGCATGGTTGTGTCGATTGTGAGAGTACACCAAGATGTTGTCCCTGAAAACTACCATGAAGGAATCCAAGTACGGATGGAACACTCGGTTCATCAGTTCCATAAAAACTGCTGGCGCATTCGTGAGACTGAATGACATGAATTTATTCTCTGTTTCTGACGCTTTCGTCGGGGCGCGCGCATCCATCTGTCCGCGGAGGAGGATGTGGGGCGCTTGTTTCCCCACATTCCCGCATTCCAAAGGTGGGCGACATTCGCTCCTTATTCAGGGACGTATGCTCCTTGATCGAAACGGGATAATGGGATGTCAGTTCTTCCTTCTAGGGATTCCTCCTCAGAACTCGTCACATAGTCCGGGTCTCCCTCATATATTTAATACGTAGTTCGTGAAACTCTTCCCCGTTCCATGTTTCCATGGACGCCGGTTAATTACACTGCTTTTGTCGGGACATTCCAAAGGGTCCAGTCAGGGCAGCAACCTTCAGTCGGGGGAGTAGTCACGTTGAGGCAACAGTAGCATGTCTGGATGATAGGGAACCTGGCATGTCTGTCTGTTACCCCTGGTCACAGGGATTCTCGAGGGCGTGGACGCCCGAGTCATCCCACATCGAGCGCGGGTAATTATATGTCATAGACACATATCTGAGGTTTTCCTCAGCTTCCCGTGCTTAACACAGGGTACGCAGCGAGTTTAACATCTAGCGGAGACGGATCAGCCCGATCAGAGCATTAGCTGGAATAGATGGGATCGAGGGGTTTCCCTTGAAGGGGTTCCAATACCGGGACCATCCCATGGGTGGTTGTGATGAGAAGCGTATCGACATGGTTTCACCAAGATATGATGGTCCGGGCGAGAATCAGGATGGGTGATAGATGGATGAATGGTGTGGAGGGATAATGAAATGGGACCATCGCAAGGGTGACAGTGAAGTTGGAATTGAGCCTTGAAGAGGCTTCCTACGTATCCCTGTGGCAGGGAATCGAAGTCCGCATAGTTCGGGATGGTGCCAGTGAACTAACGTAAAGGTGGACCTTGGTCCGATGGGTGTTGTCAGCGAACTGACGTGAAGGTGGACCTTGGTCCGATGCGTGTTTTCAGTGAACCGACGTGAAGGTGGACCTTGGTCCGATGGGTGATGGGCTTGATCCTCGGGGAGGCTTCCTACGTACCATGTCTTAACATGGATCAAAGACCTCATAGTTCAAAGGGTGTCATCGGTGAACCGACGTGAAAGTAAACTCGGGGGTCCACTAGTGGTGGGTGTCAGCGAACCGATGTAGATGAGGGACCTTGGTCCGATTGGAGATGGGCTTGAACCTCGTGAGGATTCCTACGTACCATTCCTTGACAGGGATCAAAGTTCTCATAGTTCAAAGGGTTGGTGGAATACAGTTTAACGTCATGTGGGACGAGGGTGAACCGACGTGAATGAGGTCGGAACGACCGGATGGTGGGTTTGAACCTCGTAGAGGCTTCCTACGTACCATGCCTTGACATGTATCAAAGTCCTTGTAGTTCGGGTTAGTCACAACGGCTTGCCATCGGACTGGAATTGCAGTTTAACGTCGTGCTGGACGCAGGTAGAACTCGACATGAATTGGGTGACGGGTGGGCTTGAACCTCGTGGAGGATTCCTATGTACCATGACTTGACATGGATCAAAGACCTCTTAGTTCAAATGGGTGTGCAGTTTAATGTCATGCGGGACAAGGGCATACAGTTTAACGTCATTCTGGACGAGGGCATGCAGTTTAATGTCATGCAGGACAGGGCGTGCAGTTTAACGTCATGCTGGACGAGGGCGAAACTCGATGTGAAGGAATGACCGAGTAATGTGGCTTGAACCTCATGGAGGCTTCCTACGTACCATTCCTTGACATGGATCAAAGTCCTCTTAGTTCACTAAGGGTAGGGGTTAGGGTCAGTGCTCACTCTAAGCCCACGTGAGTCATGCTCGGTGTGAGAAACAAGAGGTTGTAGGGACCTGACGATCACGTCACGAAGGATGCGTCCGTGAGAATCGAAGAGGGGCTTATGCGTTAGGCATCCCATGGTGCTGGGACTTACTCCAGGATGGAGGGCCGAGGTGCGGAAAAGCGCAGTGAAAGAGGGACTCGGGACCAACGATGGGAGGTGCCTCATTCCCTATCACGCCCTCCACTGACCTTGGTAGTGGGGAAGTACAGAGATGCAGGGGTGCAGCCATCCGTTAGAGAATTAGGGTCACCCTTCTCCTATGAACATACGCCACTCTAATATGGAGGATATCATCCCTTGTGGATGGGTGATTCCACTCCCGTGGAGACGAGTGGCATAAAAAATGTTCGAGCTGGGGGGACCCTGCGTGCGAAGCATGAGGTCGGGTCATAGTTTAACGTCATGTGTTGAGGACATGATGCTTGGCAGTTTAACTTCCTGCAGCTTGGATGAGGTGGGTTCACTCCGCACCCCTAGGACTTAAATAACTGGTACCCTATGGTCCTTGGGGAAGGGAAGGTACCAGTAAGGCCGTGGTCAAGGGGGGTGTGGAACGAACCATCGAGGGGTCCACGTTAGCGTGGCTATGCGAAGAAACAATAGCCGTTACCATGCCTATGCGAAGAAGCATTAGGTGAAGCAATGCTACGATTGGTATTGTCCATGGGACTTTGAAATCACATCGTGCAAACCTGGAGGGGTCGCACGGGAAGAGGAATTGCTAAGAAAAGGAGTGTGCTTCGTGAAGTGGAGTGCCTTGGCCTTAGCATGGGGCATAGGTGTGAGTGGAAGGTGCTTCGCGAAGTGGAACAGTGTTCGCGGAGCACTGCCTCGTGAAGAAGGGGTGCCTCGCGAAGCAGGGTCCTGCGAAGCAATGTGCTTCACGATGTGTAGCGATCCTGCCTTAGCATAGGGATCACTAGTACAGGTTGGGTGTTTCGCGAAGCATAAACGCTTCGCGGCTGCCTGGGTTCCCTTGGGAATCCCCTTCCTTCGTGAATGCCCTTGAGCTTCACGAAGGGAATCCCTCTCAGAACAGGGGATCAAAACGAGACAAAGCAAAGGCGTCTCGCGAAGTAGAAGTACCTCACGGAGCTCATGATTCTCGGGGAAAAGAGTGATTCGCGATTCGGGAGAGGAGAAGCCGAAAGGTCGGATTGTCCATCCCCAGGACTTAGAGGGAGTCCAGTATTTATAGGCAAGGGGCGTCGCAAAGCAGAACTCACACGCCGCCTCTGGTGATTCGCGGCGTGCTCGCGAACGTCAAATGCATTCGCAGAGAGTTACCACCTCTGGAGCTTCACGAGGCCACGATGCTCGGGGTGTTTAGGTGTCGGTGCTTCGCGACAGTGCTTCACGGCGGTGCTTCGTGAGGCAGCGTGCCAGCCTTCTTTTTCGTCCCTCCCTTTCGTGCAATATTTTGGTGCCAACAAATGCCCCCCATCAGACTTGGATCCGCGGAGGGCGAAGGGTCGAAGTCTGAGGGAAAATCGGAAAAATTGTTGGCGGTTTGCGATGCGGCTTCGCGAAGGGGGGCCCGCGGTCCTGACCGGGGCCACAGATCCGGATGCACTGCGATGCTCCGCGTGGGTGAGGCGCGCTGCGATGCTCCGGGGTCGCCGCCCATAAATAGGGGGTCGACCTCCTTTGTCTTCACGCGACCTTCTTGTCTTTTTGTGCGCTCGACTTTGCGAAGCTCCGCGTACTCTGCGACAGCCATCCGCGAATCGAGCTTTGCGGCGAACCGCGGGTCTCCGACTCCGCGTCTGCGCCAAGAAAACTTCCGCTTGTCGGCCTGGGCCAGACTTCGCGGCTTGGTCTCGCGACCGACCTTCGTGAACGGGCTTTGCGATCCATCTTCGTGATCCATCTTCGCGATCCGTTCTGAAAAAATTCTTTTCTGAGGGCCGGAATCTAAATGGCCCATCAAGAGGCTGTATTGGGGGTGCTTGCAGATGCTGCCCGTCGGGATGAGATGGCCAACCGTCCGGGCCTTGGAGAGATGGTCTGAAGCCATTTAGACCACGATTCTTTGACAGATCTGCTATCGGAGGGTCAAAAGGATTATCCGCATTGAAAGAATCTGCCATTGCATGGCTTCAGGTAGAGGGATGACGTCTTCATCCCTGAGGTGAGTAGGGACGAACCAGCCTGCTGGTTCAGGAGCACACCATGCCAGCACCAATGGTTCAAGGCGGCCGATGGTCATGCATAGGAGAACTTCACACCCGTCACCGCTGACTGTCTCTACAACCATGTGAACGATATTGATGGGAGGCCACTGCAACTGGAGACGTCCCCTCCTCTCTATTGTACCATGCTGAAGGCGGCTTTGCAGGATTCGAAGAAGGGATGGTCCGATGAGTGGGACCTGCGCCAGGGTGGCAACTTCACTGATGACTGGGCCTGGGCCTACTGGGTAGGCACCTCATGCGAGGAGTTTGGGGCCGAGCTGAGGAGAGTGGGGTTGTATGAGGCGGCATGGGCTTCCCAATTCCACATTTACCAACTGAAGCAACTGATGCCGGAATTACTGAGCAGATGGTCGTCTAGGACCAATAACTTTCACCTGCATCATGGGGAGGTGGGCATCAGCCTGTGGGATTTCCACCAGATTTATGGGGTTCCGACCTTGGGGGCCATGTATGATGAGTTCCTCCCCATCATCAGCACGTGGGAGGATACAGAGCAAATGCAGCGACTAGCGTCAGTGCTGATGGCACTCGTCCCTGGAGAGGACAAGGAGGCAGTGAGGGATGTCCACTTTAAGAGATGGTTCAAATGCTTCCTGAATTTCCCAGAGAATCGAGAGTTCCCCCCGAGGCCTCGAACTTGTCCGAGGGCGGCCCAACGGGGCAAGGGGCACTCGTATTGGCGGGTCTTGGAGGACATCCAATTGAAGACTTGGGGTTTCAGTGTCAGCACTGAACAACAGCCGATAGTCAGGCTGGCGGTGTTCATCGCGGCTCTCATCTGTGGTTGGATCCTACCGGTGAGGGATAAAAGCATGGGGGTGCGGCCCAGCTCGTTTATTATGGCGTCCATGTTGGCCATGGGGCAGCGGATCAATCTAGGGATTCCAATGCTTGCCATACTGTACAGAATGCTACGGCACATTAGCGAGGGCAAGAAGCCGCCAAGGATATGCGGGCCCTTCCACCTCCTGTATGGGTGGATCGCAGCGCACATCAGGGGGATTTATGAGTATCCAAACCCCATTTCGCCGCCGGGATCGAACTTCCGCCCCTCCATCCTGAACGCGGTCGGGAGCTTCCCGTTCAAACTAGCCGTTCCGATGGTGCTGAATCGGGTGTGGAGGGCAGATGAGTTTAATTTCCATCCCTTCCCATTGCCGATGGGGATACTTACTGATGACGGGCGGGGAACGGAAGAACATCGGGCTTACCTCCTGGCCTTTCAAGGTGGAGTTTTGGTGGCACGGATAGATCGTGAGCCGCTCTGCGAACCGTACACCCCTCATCGGTTTGCGAGGAAGTTCTGGTGCCTCCAGCGGCAGACCCCGTAGGTCTACTGGGAGGTGCGTCACGAGGAGCACCCGTGTGTGATGAGGCAGTTGTGGCTCATGTTCACACGGGAAGATGGGAAGATGCAGATTGTATTGCCTCCATCCACCGCCGCTTTCGGATTGGTGAGGGAGTATGCCATCAGTTGGGAGGCTGCTTACCCAGGGGAGATGCTAAAGCAACCAACTATCTGGGTCAGTGACGGTGGGCCTCCCCTATCCCGAGGTCGGGGTCGGAGGGCCTCTAGGGCCGCTCGCAGTAGTGGGGCTGCCATGGCGGCGAGACCCGCACCAGCCGAGGGTATGGCAGCAGCGGTGGATCCGGTGATTCCGGAAGAGCAGGGTCATCCGGAGGGGCAGCCACCGAGAGGATTTCGTAGGATATCCACTCAGGCTCCGGGGAAGCGGTTGCGTCATATCGACATGGCAGAGGATGATGTCTTCCCGGAAGCCTGGGACATTTGGGATGTCAACCAGCAATTCCTCAGCCCACCCGAGATATGGGCACACTTGAATCGCCTCGGGATGGAATTACCGGGCATAGGCCCAGTTCGGGCTGGATTCATGGCGTCTCTGGCGGAGGCAGAACAATACCTGGACGAGCTAGAGGATTACGTCAACTCCAGTGGTGTCCCTCTCCCAATGACAGACCGGGTGAGGGTACTGTTGAATCAGACGGTCCCCCCACAGTTATCGGCTGCCGATCTGAGGGAGCGCTTCCCCCTGCCGGAAGAATCAGAGGACTCCTCTCGAGAGGATGAGGTTAGAGGAGGGAGCCCGTTGGAGGAGGGCGAGGTCGGAGATCAGGGCTCAGATTACGACGATTTCGCGGAGGCTCTCGAGGTAGCATTCCGAACTTCTTTCCTTACGATCCATTCTTGGGTCACTATGGACTTCTCACCAATGTTTGAGCCATGCAGGAGGAACTTGTTCGCAGGCCTCGTTCTCGCTCCTTGGCGGGTGATGATGCGGGACCTTCAGAACCTGCGCCTATGGCTGCGTCCAGTTCCGCGTCTGGTGGGACCAAAGCAACCGAGGTGGCTCCTCCGGAATCTCCATACCTTCCAACAGTATACGGAGGGCCTCGTCTCGGGGTCCCGTCAGAACCGGCTCAAGAGCAACACCAGGAGGTCGATCTCCGTAAGTCTCCTCTACCGGTCTCCTCATTGTCACATGTAGACCGTGCCAACTGACATTTATATCCCTCTCTGTCGTACAGTTCTTCGACTGGCGTGGGCTGCTGCGGCAAGACTGGTCGGGATGTCTGGTGGCGTCCCTCCTAGGGGCATGCCGGTGATGGTGGCGATAGTCCCCCCATCTCCTCAAGCTGCGACGCACATCATCACTAGCGGGACCACCAGCAGGGCCGTACCTGAAGTCATTGAGGTAGACTCCAAGGAAGAGGATCAACCGGTCGGTCCCAGTCTTGTCACGCCTGCTTTGGCACCAGGTGCCGTACTGGATTCAACACCGGATGTTGATCTTGCCGAGGATTTCCTGAGGGTGTATCTCGCATACGAGCCTACCAATCGTGAAGACTGGGACGAAATGGCCTCCGACGAGGAAGACATCAACATAGTCTGCCGCCGGTCGTGGAAGTTGATCGCGTGCTTCATCAAGCACACCCCCCAAGCGCAATGGCTGTCCGAAATGGATAGACTCTGCTCGCGGTTGCGCGAACTGTGTGCTGGGGGAGTAGATTCCCAACGTCCTCACGCACTCATCCGAGATCTTATGGCTGAGACGATCCAGGAGCATGATCATGGGCTCAGTGTGGGCTGGCAGTGGAGGAAGGCGACCAACATCAAGAAGCTCCAGGAGGCTGAAGGCGAGGTTCAACAGATGCAGACCCAGGCAGATGAGCTTTCAGCCTCTCTCAATGCACAATCTGAGCTGGTCTCACGGTTGAAGGCCCAGCTGGCAGAGGCAGAAGAGCATATGAGGCAGACCTCTGGAAAGATGGCTGCCGTTCAAGCTGGCATAGAGAGGGACAAAGCCAGGACTGACGAACTGCGCCCCACCGCTGCTGAGGAGGAGCGGGAGCTAAGTCAGCGGCAGCAAGCCTTGGACGCCACAAGCCAACGAGTAGCGGAGCTGCAACACTCTTTTGACGGGTTCAACCCGTCTATGGGGGGGTCGACCCCCATGTATTGTAACAAACAAAAAACTTTATTGGTACTTTCATGCTTCAAATTTCCTTTCTTTATTTTGAATTCCGTAGCGCGCATGATTTCCTCTATTTGAATCGCCTTGTTACATCCCTACAATGTTTGTGGGATGTTCGGCGACAATTCCCCAAGCCCACGTGGGTCGAGCCTGATGTGAGAAACAGTAGATAGTTGCCTTCTCATCCCACCTAACATAGGAGTGGGGACCATGCTCCAGGCATCTGGGATTCGGATTACCAGTCCAGATTCCCGAAAGATGGGAGAGGCTTGATCGGAGAAGGAACTTCAGGATGGCTGAATTACCGTTTCTTCAGTGTTCTCTTATTCACGAACGGTGCAACGCCAGGGGCACTGAGATCGGTCCAAACAGATGAAAATGGGAAGTTCGAATCACGATACCCAAGATTCAAAACACTGTGGGGATGGCGTGACAATAAGGGACAACCGTTAACCTTGGAGGAGAAGCGGTATCCTTACTGCGTTATCCTGTAATGGGGACAACAAATGACGGTCGACCGTTGACCATGTTCGAAACACGGGACCATGTCACAAATGTTGTCAATCAATCCTTCGTGATGTTGGCCCAGGACAGTTGGCGGACTATAGGTCAAACATCCATACTGTTAGGGGGTCCTTCCAAACATGACCAGTCTTCCAGAGCGTTGGGCCAGGATGGTAGGTGAGCCGATGCGGCATGGGGCCAGGCCGTTAGGGGGTCCCTTCATACATGAAAGGGGACGAGGGTCCGAATAAGGGGCATGCAAAGCGTGGGATATGGAGGGATGGTTTGTCCGAATAGAATCCAGCACTTAGGTAGTTACACCACCATGGTGGGAGTACACCATATGGGCACATTGGTTTGATCATGGATCATTCCTTCTTTCAGACAAGGCCTTTGTGGCGAGGGGATCTGTCACTTACCAATTGGATCTTGGGGCATCCTGAACTTGTTCAGGGTAGAACCGCAGTTTAGTGCCATGCGTTGAGGACACATGAACTCTTGTAGTTTAACTTCATACAATAGGATGTGGAATAAAAGGGAAGATTCCAGGGAAGGTGTGGTGCGGTGGATATGAAACCGACGTGAATGAGGACTTGGAGTCCAAATCACACCACGTACTCCTGGAGGAAACTCTTCAGGTCGAGGGACCAAGAGTGAGGATTAAGCTGGGCCCAAAGCAGAGTGGCCAGGCGTTCCTACGTACCCCATGAGGATGGGAATCAAGCCATACTTAGTTCTGGAAGCGTAGTTTAACGTCATGCGGGATGAAGAGCAGCCTGACTGTATTGGTACACATCCTGCAAAAACTACTAAGCCCATGTGATTCGTGCTCGGTGTGGGAGACAACCAGTAGTGGTGGGAATTTCCTGACACAACAAGGGGAAGGTTAGGGCAAAGGGACGCTCGGTGAATACCGGCCCAATGACACTAACACAATCATTTAGCACACCTATATGCACGAAGAGAATGAGCCAAGTATGACGGAATTCCACCTGAACATGAGGGAGTGGAAACGTGTGAATCATGGCACTCGAGATTAAGATCACGATGATGGCGGCGTGACGATGGAGGATAACTGCTGACCGTGTTCGCAACACAGTATCCTGTCGCGTTAGCCTAGAATGGGGACAGACAAATGAGGGTTGACCGTTGACCATGTTCGAAACACGGGACCATGTCACAAATGTTGTCAAATATCTGTAGGGACGTTGGCCCGAAACGATTGGAGGTCCCTTATGTCCAGCATTCATAGAGAGCCCTTAAGCCTAGTATCCATGTCGTCCGGGGGTCCTTTTGGATGTGGAAGAGGATGAGTATCCAAATAGAGAGCTCATGAAGCTTGTTCATGGGACGAGGGGAATGTCCCTGTGAAAATCCCACACTTCGGGCTCTTTGTCAAAACACATCTGAATACGGCAACGAGACGTATTAGATAGAGGGAGCAGATTCCTTTCCCATAGGGAGATCTTAGTTTAGGGTCATAGAATTCAGACCATAGATGAGAGGAGACATAAGAGGCACATGGTGGAGTAACTCAAACACCTGGAGTGAATGGGAATAGGGGGTGTGTGCGGTGTGATGAACAACCCGACGTGAATGAGGACATAATCCCATATCTCATCGCACGACCCCTTTGGGAGAGGTTTTTTGGTCAAGAGACTGAAAGAGAAAGTTAGGTTGGGCCCAGGGGGAAGTTTCTGGGCGCTCCTACGTATCTCATAAGGATGAGAATCAAGCCTCACATAGTTCTTGATGGACCTTAGACCATGAATGGGTAAAAGGAGCATGGGACACATGGCATCAAGACCCAACGTGAAGGAGGACCTAAGCCCTACTTACCATGCGTTCTCTGGGGAAATGCTCGAGTCGAGGGACCGAACACAAAGGTTAGGCCAGGCCCGTGGGGAAGTGCCCGGGCACTCCTACGTATCTCATAAGGATGAGAATCAAGCCATATGTAGTTCTGAAGAGGTGACATGGTAAGATACCAGTGCCGGGGGAAAAGGGTAGTATGGGCATGGCCCGTGCACTAAAAGAAGTGAAATTTGATAAATCTTGTTTGTTCTTTAAGGTGAGTGGTTTTTTTTGTGAAGTGACAGGCCTAGAGTAGTAGGTCGTGATGTCGCCACAAGGATCAAGCCGTGATGGGTGTTGACAAATGGCATGGCACATGACCAATACCCAACGTGATGTCCTCTACAACGAGGTCACCACAATGCAGTGCTGTTTTTCGTCGTGCGGACAGGACGATAATGTCACAGTTTAGGGTCGTATGATAGGACCAAGCATGCATTTTATTGCCATGTAGCGCAGACATAGCAGAGACGATGATAGGCGGGGAACGTGCATAGTGTTATAAAACACAATTGATGGAGACATGATCCCACATCACATTGTACGCCATTCGGAGAGGGAGACCTTAGTCCGAGGGGTCTATATAGAGGTAAGAGGTGAAACAGAGGGATAGATTGGCTCCCTAAATGGGTTGTACCCGAAGACAGGGCATTCGGGCGGTCCTACGTATCCCATGAGGATGGGAATCAAGCCACACGTAGTTCTTAAGGGTGCCTTTTAATGTCATGCTGGACAAGGAATAGGAGGGATAACTCTCAGAACGGGGGTGTGTGTGGTGTAGCCATTGCAAACCCGACGTGAATGAGGACATAATCACGCACTACGCCACGCGGTCCCGTAGTCGGGGTCCTGAAGGCAGGACCAGAGAGGTCAATTTGCTGAACTCAAGCTGGACCCACAGACAAGGGGTCTGGGCATTCCTACGTATCCCATTAAGATGGGAATCAAACTGAACGTAGTTCCAGATGAGAATCTTAGTTTATGGTCCTAGAGCTCAGACCGTGGATGGTGACAACTTCCCGAGTAAGCACAGATGTCATCCTGATCCCTAATCCCATGCGAGTTAAACTCGGTGTGGGAAACAAGGGGGGTATCCTCATCACAATACTTGGGGCGAGTCAAACGGAATTTTGTAGAGAGCCCCGAAGGACACCTTTGACACGTCTTGTTCCCCCAACACATGGATGTGAACGGAGGAAAAGTACCAAAAGTTCCGAGACTCCACTTGGACACGGTGAAGTGATGAAGGGTGTGAATTGTGCACCCGACATTTTGGGCTTAATGGGTTGGCGTGGCGATAGAGGAAAACTGTTAACCATGGTGGAAACACAGCGTCCATATCATGTTTGCCTGAGGTGGGAACAAAAAACGAGCATCGACCGTGGGCCATATTCGCAATGTGGGATTTTATCGTTTTTTTGTCCGAAACCCTCAGGGGCGTTGGCCCGTAACGGTAGGAGAGCCCTTGGGCGTAGTATCCAGGCCGTTCTTCGGGGTCCCTCCGGGTGTGAAAGATGATGAAAGCCCTGATGCAGGGATACACAAATCCTGGAAAGCGGGTGCGGATGTGTCTGAGTAAATATTGGCATTCCAGGTAATAAACCAGGGTACTCTTAGGCACATTGGTGAGCCGCCAAAAAGGGATCGACGAAACAGCTTAGGAGGGAGAGGTACATGGCTTGGTCATTACGAGATCGACGTGAATGAGAAAATAACCTCACGCCACACCGTACACTCCTATAAGAGAGAACCTGGGCCGGGGCCCGGAAAGGCCAAGGGGCCTGATGGTAAGGCATTAGTCAAGAAGGAATGACCTGCTTGCAGTTTATCGTCTTGTAGTGAGGATGAGGGTCGGGGACCCGAGGAGGCCAAGGGGCCTATGGCTGGACCTCGTAAGGGAAGGCGTATGGCATAGTACATGATCCTGACGTGAATGAGGATGTAGTCCCACACCACACCGTACACCCTGGGTAAGAGGTTGGGCGGAGGGGCCCGAGAAGGCCAAGGGGCCTAAGGTCAGGCATCAGTCAGGAAGGCCTGGCGGGTCTGCAGTTTAACGTCTTACATGAGGACAGGGTTCGGGGACCCGAGAAGGCCAAGGGGCCTGAGGCTGGGCCTCTTAAGGGAAGGCGTACGGCATGGTACATGATCCCGACGTGAATGAGGACGTAGTCCCACACCACACCGTACGCCCCTATGGGGAATCGGGGTCGTGGGCCCTATCGCTAGCACCACCCGAGGGGAAGTTTGTCACTTCGGGATGGGGCAGAACGAATCAATGCACTCGATGTCTAGGAAATCCCGGGGTGGACCCGAAGATCCAGGACACTGTTGACCATGTTCAAAACATAGTGTTCCTATGGTGACCCGATACGGGAGCAACAAATGAGCGTCGACTACTGACCAAATTCGCAACGCGGTACTTGCATCGGCTTGTTGCTTGAAAACCCTCGGGGGCACTGGCCCGTATCGGTAAGAGAGCCCTTGGGCGTAGTAACCAGGCCGTTCTTGGGGGTCCCTCCGGGTGTGAAAAATGATGGAATCCCAGTCAAAGAGTGAGTGAAGCATAGCTGTATCCATCCATGAAAGAGGCGAACATCTCCGGGGGGATGTGCAGCCGGGTCGAGGCTTGCTCGATGTGAGTTGGGTCAAAAGCGTGCACCCTGCCATGTCTTGACCCGAGGGGCATATTTTGGCTTTTGGGCTGGGCCAACGGACGAAATGCCTGGGCGTTCCTACGTATCTCATGAGGACACTACTACAAAAACGGGCAATAACAGCGCTAAAATCGGGCTTTAACAGCGCTAGAAAAGCACTGTAAAGCTCAGCGCTGATAAAGGGGGGGGGGGGTCCTTTAACAGCGCTTTTTTAGCGCTGTTAAATGTCACCTTTAACAGCGCTAAAGAAGCGCTGTTAAATGTCACCTTTAATGGCGCTAAAAAAGCACTGTTAAATGTCACCTTTAACAGCGCTAAAAAAGCGCTGTTATATGTTGCCTTTAACAGTGCTTTTTTAGCGCTGTTAAATATCTCCTTTAACAGCGCTTTTTTAGCGCTCTTAAATGTCACCTTTAACAGCTCTAAAAAAGCGCTGTTAAATCCCTGCCTGCTGCTAATAAAAAACCTGCACTAGTACAGCCAGCCGAGCAGACCTGCACGAAAACCAGTATATCAACCACAGACCTGCACAAAAACCAGTATATCAACCACAAACATGTCATCAACCGATCACAACCCAACCAAATAGTGTTCTTACCATGAGTTAGATACCATCTACCCAGAAACCAAAACTACCTCATTACATAGTATCACAAAATATTCCTACACAACTCAGAAGATAAATACTAGAAAATTCCACTATGCATTGTTTCTCCTTGGATTGCCACTTGGTTTTGACAAATCGTGCAGAGCCCGTGCTCCTTGAATCATTCTGCAATACATAAAAAGGATATCCTAACTCTCCCAACCATCACCCTTAGCAATTATGTATATTAATACAAAAAAGGTAACATATCATAAATTGGGGGACTGTAATGAGACATCAAGATTAACATTCTATATATAGGATCGATGTCTGGTAGGATTGGTTGCGTTGATACATGACTCTACCTGGACCTCAAAAATAGATATATGATCTCACTCCAGGACTTTCAGAGAGACTCCAACTATGTCTAGGACGTCCTGCTGAAGCGATCGTACTACCGTAAGTCAGAAAAGATACCAAAACCATCCTAGGAAGGATCATGGGAGCCAACCCTAATGAAATATGTCCTTGATATAGTGTTCAAAGAGATCAATCATGGTACATAAAATTATGTGTCATTTAAAGGGTCACATGCCTTGTCGCTTTACCCTGGGTAACTCCAATGTTCAGCTGCCTGTGTGAATATACATGTCATATCAATAGGAAATTACATGGCATGTTAAAAAACATATACATGTTACCCTTTGATCTTGTGTCCTCTTATGCACCCTTGCCCTATGTTAGTACATGACGTCGATCTCGTGTGATTCTTCCCGTATGTCAGTTGTTGATTTCACTTAAAAATAAATCCATTTTGAACAAAATAGAGGCACTTTGAGTGGTGTCGGCCACACCGGGCCTCGGATTGATGCGGTGTTGAATCGTACACGTCACACATGAGTCATTGATCGTTGTGAAAAAGTATCAACGCAATCAGAAGCCGTTGGATCGGTTTGGCATATGTACGTAAAATATTTTCCATTTTAAACTAAATACATACACTTGGAGTGATACCGGTCACACCGCGCCTCTGATTGAGGCGGGGTTGACTCGTACACGTCACATTTGACCCATGGATCATTGTCCTTAAGTTTCAATAGAATCCCAATGCGTTTGGTCGGTTTGTCGTATGTCAGTTGTTGATTTCACTTAAAATTAAGTCCATTTTTAACAAAACAGTGACACTGTGAGTGGTGTCGGCCACACCGGGCCTCAGATTGATTCGGTGTTGAATCGTACACGTCACACATGAGTCATTGATTGTTGTGAAAAATTATCAATGCAATCAGAATCCGTTAGATCGGTTTGGCGTATGTACGTAAAATATTGTCCATTTTAAACTAAATACATACGCTTGGAGTGATACCGGTCACACCGCGCCTCTGATTGAGGCGGGGTTGAATCTTACATGTCACATTTGACCCATGGATAGTTTTCCTTAAGTTTCAATAGAATCCCAATGTGTTTGGTCGGTTTTCCGTATGTCAGTTGTTGATTTCACTTAAAATTAAGTCCATTTTTAACAAAACAGTGACACTGTGAGTGGTGTCGGCCACACCGGGCCTCGGATTGATGCGGTGTTGAATCGTACACGTCACACATGAGTCATTGATCATTGTGAAAAAGTATCAATGCAATCAGAAGCCGTTAGATCAGTTTGGCGTATGTACGTAAAATATTGTCCATTTTAAACTAAATACATACACTTGGAGTGATACCGGTCACACCGAATCTCGGATTGAGGCGGAGTTGAGTCGTACATGTCACATATAACCCATGAATCGTTGTCCTAAAGTTTCAACACAATCCGAAGGCGTTTGGTCGGTTTCCCGTATGTCAGTTGTTGATTTCTCACTTAAAAATAAGTCCATTTTGAACAAAACAGAGGCACTTGGAGTTGTGTCAGCCACAACAGGCCTCAGATTGAGGCGGGGTTGACTCGTACACGTCACATTTGAAGGTGAGTATGCATACACGATAGTTGACCTTCTTAGAGAAGGGTTTCTGGAAGAGTATAAAAGACATGAAGCAATGAAGATCATTAGAGTGTTGGAGCAAATGTGGTTGCTACAAACAATGTGGAAATCGGCTTGTGAAAAGCGACCTAAGTTACAACTTGCAGGTATTGTACTCTATTTTTTTCTGGAAGGTTTCAGTTTAAATGCATTTTGGAATGATCATTTCTAGCCATTGTCTTTTAGGTTTTTTTGACAGCCGAGGGGAAAGGGTGGGGTCTGAAGACATTGTAGGATATGTCGAAGGGTGATTTTGTGTGTGAATATGTTGGAGAAATGTTAACTCCCGCAGTTCTGAAAAGAGTCACTATTTAAAAGAAAGTCACAAGTTTAGATACATCGCAAGATGGTCAGTTTAAAGACATTTTGAGGAACACTACTAAATACATGCTCAGATATGCACACATCCCCCACTTTTAGATCGTTGTCTACTACAATGATCTTCCAAACAAGATATGCATTAGAACGCTCATGATACATAGAGAAATTCACTGGCCACCTTCGAGAATGATCTGAATCACAAACCATGACAGCATTATGTTTTTAACTTCAGCACCTCAATTGAGAATGTGACACCTTTCAGGACTTGGCGCCATTGTATGTCGTTTCATCCACTGAATGGGTCTATCCTTTTATTTAATTTTTTTAACTTCAGTAAAATATTCTAGAAAGATGTCGCGGCAGATCCTTCACCATTTTGTTTTGCTGAACATCTCATTACATTGTTAAAAAAAAGCAGGGTGTCTTGCATGGGCAATACGTTCCTGTATTGAAGATGATGCACTCCCATTTATTGCGGGGTGGTTTTGTGGGTTCGAATAAATGGGAGTGCATCATCTTCAATACAGGAACGTATTGCCCATGCAAGACACCCTGCTTTTTTTAACAATGTAATGAGATGTTCAGCAAAACAAATGGTGAAGGATCTACCGCGACATCTTTCTAGAATATTTGACTGAAGTTAAAAAAATTAAATAAAAGGATAGGCCCATTCAGTGGACGAAACGACATACAATGGTGCCAAGTCCTGAAAGGTGTCACATTCTCAATTGAGGTGTTGAAGTTAAAAACATAATGCTGTCATGGTTTGTGCTTCAGATCATTCTCGAAGGTGGCCAGTGAATTGCTCTATGTATCATGAGCGTTCTAATGCATATCTTGTTTGGAAAATCATTTTAGTAGACAACGATCTAAAAGTGGGGGATGTGTGCATATCTGAGCATGTCTTTAGTAGTGTCCCTCAAAATGTCTTTAAACTGACCATCTTGAGATGTATCTAAACTTGTGACTTTCTTTTAAATAGTGACTCTTTTCAGAACTGCGGGAGTTAACATTTCTCCAACATATTCACACACAAAATCACCCTTCGACATATCCTACAATGTCTTCAGACCCCACCCTTTCCCCTCGGCTGTCAAAAAAACCTAAAAGACAATGGCTAGCTATGATCATTCCAAAATGCATTTAAACTGAAACCTTCCAGAAAAAAAATAGAGTACAATACCTGCAAGTTGTAACTTAGGTCGCTTTGCACAAGCCGATTTCCACATTGTTTGTAGCAACCACATTTTCTCCAACACTCTAATGATCTTCATTGCTTCATGTCTTTTATACTCTTCCAGAAACCCTTCTCTAAGAAGGTCAACTATCGTGTATGCATACTCACCTTCAAATGTGACGTGTACGAGTCAACCCCGCCTCAATCTGAGGCCTGTTGTGGCTGACACAACTCCAAGTGCCTCTGTTTTGTTCAAAATGGACTTATTTTTAAGTGAGAAATCAACAACTAACATACGGGAAACCGACCAAACGACTTCGGATTGTGTTGACACTTTAGGACAATGATTCATGGGTTATATGTGACGTGTACGACTCAACCCTGCCTCAATCCGAGACGCGGTGTGACCGGTATCACTCCAAGTGTATGTATTTAGTTTAAAATGGACAATATTTTATGTACATACGCCAAACTGATCTAACGGCTTCTGATTGCATTGATACTTTTTCACAATGATCAATGACTCATGTGTGACATTTAAGATTCAACACCGCATCAATCCGAGGCCCGGTGTGGCCGACACCACTCACAGTGTCACTGTTTTGTTAAAAATGGACTTAATTTTAAGTGAAATCAACAACTGACCATCTCGAGATGTATCTAAATTTGTGACTTTCTTTTAAATAGTGACTCTTTTCAGAACTGCGTGATATGAAGGTATTTTGGAGATTTTAATGGTTCATGCATGATATGAAGGTATTTTGGAGATTTTACTGGTTTTTTTGTCCAAAGGCCAAAGAAATGTGGTCCATCATTCTTGCATGTTACTCGTACACGTCACCAAGGACCCATGGATCCTTCTCCTAAAGGATGAAGGCAATCCGGATGCGTCTGGTCAGATTTACGTAGGTCAGTTGTTGTTTCCAATTAAAGTGGTGTCCATTTTAAACAAGAGAGTGACCCTTTGGGTGGTAGCGGCCACACCGTGCCTCGGATTGAGGCGGGGTTGACTCGTACACGTCACCAAGGACCCGTGGATCCTTCTCCTAAAAAATGAAGGCAATCCGGATGCGTCTGGTCCGATTTAAGTAGGTCAGTTGTTGTTTCCAATTAAAGTGGTGTCCATTTTAAACAAGATAGCGACTCTTTGGGTGGTAGCGGTCACATCGTGCCTCGGATTGAGGCAGGGTTGACTCTTACACGTCACCAAGGACCTGTGGATCGTTCTCTTAAAGAATGAAGGCAATCCGGATGCGTCCGGTCGGATTTTCGTAGGTCAGTTGTTGTTTCCAATTAAAGTGGTGTCCATTTTAAACAAGAGAGCGACCCTTTGGGTGGTAGCGGTCACACCGTGCCTCGGATTGAGGCGGAGTTGACTCGTACATGTCACCAAGGACCTGTGGATCGTTCTCCTAAAGGATGAAGGCAATCCGGATGCGTCTGGTCGGATTTCCATAGGTCAGTTGTTGTTTTCAATTAAAGTGGTGTCCATTTTAAACAAGAGAGCGACCCTTTGGGTGGTAGCGGTCACACCGTGCCTCGGATTGAGGCGGAGTTGACTCGTACACGTCACCAAGGACCCGTGGATCATTCTCCTAAAGGATGAAGGCAATCCAGATGCGTCTGGTTGGATTTCCGTAGGTCAGTTGTTGTTTTCAATTAAAGTGGTGTCCATTTTAAACAAGAGAGCGACCATTTTAGTGGTTCAACATTCTTGCATGTTGATGGTGCATATCATCTGTTAAAATGGAAAAATGACTCATTGGAGAAAGAATGTTTTATTTAATAACAATTACAATTTTGCTACGAACATTTACATACAACAATATTTCATCTTCTGATCCCCTTAACCCCTCTCAAAAATGACCACCAATTGTACATGTCCCCAAGTCAGATCATCATTGTATTTGTGTACAATCTGTCATCAGGTATGCGGCCCACTCGTTTCTGAACACATCTATATCGTCTTGTGAGTATGAGGCTTTTCGGCAGTCATAGTAGTACTGCAAAATAAAAAAATAAAGAATTAATAAATAACTTAAACGAACTAGTAATTGTTTTTGAAAATACCTCTTTAGGGATGCTAGTTTGCTGATGAAAAACGATCTCTTTCATAAATTTACAAACATAATAACCGCAATCATTATCGTTTGTTTGTTTTGGACACTACAAAAAAATTGATCATTAGGAGAATAAATAACTTGTGTTGAGGTGTGTTTGGATAGTGAAATTTTATTATATATACCCTGATATTTGTCCAGACGTAGTACTTGCTCGGCTCCTTATGCTTAGCCCCTGTCCTCATACCATGATTTAGACGATATTGGTACACCGCCCTATCATAACAGAATCCTCAGTAAAAGATAATATATATTATATAAATTGATGTTTAGACCTAAAACGTAAGATGTAGTCTCTTACAGATTCACAAACTTCATCATGTATGGTCGGTTTGATGGATATCCTAGCTTTGAATCCAGAAAATAAATCTTCGGAGTATCCAAGTTCACCGCAATTAGCAACCAATTTTGCCTAAAAACACAAAAAGGAATAAGTAATAAAAAAAGTGAAAATATAATTGATATGCTTTAATCGTAGAGTATTACCCCTTCATGGTTGGTATTAGGAAAAGTCTGTCATCTGTAATCTTGCGTTCAAATGTTTTCAGCAAGTCCTTCACTATTGCATCCCTTTTTGATGACTCTATTTTTGTTTGGTGTGTTGATGTGATATGAGGACTAACCAGTCCAAATCTTGGCTCATGGGAAAATCCCTTCAACTGTTTTTCATAAATGCGTCTGTCAACAATATAAAATGCATTTAGTCATAATTTGCACATTAGATCAGCTTTTAGAAAATCAATTCATGGAAACATACCTCATATATACATTTACAACAGTGACGCCTAACCAACCGTTTTCAAGGATTTCATTTACATTTTCAGCAGCAACGAAATCTTGACTTTCCTCTCCGTATATATTATCTTCGAAAATCACTATATGACTATTACCATCTTTTAGCTTCGTGTCCACATGAGTCTTCAATGCTAGTAAATGTGGAAAGAGAACAGGTGGTGTTATTGTGCTTTCAGTATCTCCTTGGGATCGATTGGTCGATCCTTTAGATGGTTTCGAGCCGATGTTAGTCACCCCCTTTCCTTTCTCCGTCTATAACAACAATCATTGATTCAGACACTCTTTTCATTAATTGTTAAGGGTTTAGCTTTAAAATAAAAGGAAATAAATACCTCTTTGTCTGCATGTACTCTTACAAGTTGTGCCGGCCATGCAATGAATGTCCCAATAGCCTTTTCGACCGTATGAATATCATCGTCATCAAGTGGAATAGGTAGCATTGCATTTGGCTCATGTGCTACAGTAATCGTCACTTTCAGATGATCTTTTGAAAGTGGTCTATTATGCAGTGTGGAATCTGGGATATTGAACACTGTAGCCCTCGCTACAAGGTGATAGGTGGGTGTTGACAGATATAAATCACAATCATTATCACCCTGTAGAAGATCAGTACAGATAAATTATCAGTGTTTGTCTGATTCATATTTCATGGGAACCGTTATTAGAATATTGATTACCACGGCTAAGACATTTTTTTAGGTGAATGGCTCGCCTCAAAGCTGGTGGGGGGTGGGGCAGGATGTTCATGCGGTGGTTGTTCCTGAGTTGTGTACTCCCTTTGCTTCCCACCCATAAAAGTTGCTAGCAACTCTCCCTGTCATTGCAATTGTTCTTCAAGGGTTGCTATTTTTTCGCTCATTTGTTCCAATTTTTTCTCTGTATCACCTATTTTTTTCTTCTTCTCAAAATATACTCGGGGTGTCACCCCAAACCCTGCACCTCTAACACGACCGTATTTTTCTGGCTGCTTCAAAGCCATCGATAATAGGTCTGTATCAGCTACAGGAGTAGCTGATTCCTGTGACTGTCAGATATAGGAAAAAAACTAATTATTTTTATGTAATAGCAATTTTAAACAAATCTTTTTATCATCGTGTCATACTTACACATATTTCCCACACTTTTTGTGTGTTCTCATCTATTAACTTCCCTTCTTTGTTCACACGTGCCTCCTTCCATAGCACATGACGTGGGATAGAAGTGCATTTGGTTTTAGATTCATCAATCTACATATAAACATAGAAAGATAATTATGATGTTGTTTATTGGAACCTAATAATATTACTGTAAATTTAAAATACGTACCATTTTCTTTTCTAATGAAGCGCACCCCATCCTTGCTTTACGATAGGGGTATGTTGGATTTGATGCACGTTCCTTATTTTCAGTACAGAGTTTCTGTTTCATAAATGAAATATTGACAATCAAAGTGATGAATATAGGTATCCTCAAACAACGTATTATCACTCACAATGTACCTGAAACTTATCATCCCCACGACGGCCAATAAATGCATCCCATGCTTCTTGGGATATCAGGTGCGCATAGACAATGGGTGGGTGCGGGTTTATTTTACCTTTAGAATCTTTCAGGTGATATCTTGTTAAAATAGTACGAAAACCTCGATGAATCTTTCCTGCAAGCCTTAGTACATAATTCTTGTGTGAGTCGTCTACTATAAATGTACTCTGCAAGAGATTGAGAAGAGTACGACATTGTTTCATAATTTTATTTGCTAGTTAATTAAAGAAATAAATTCATAATGTTACCGTAATTTCTTCCCAGATCACAGCCTTCAACCCAGACACAACATGGTGTCATGAATCTATGTCAATCGGCACGCGTTGCCGAGTGACAACTCCAATGTAACTGCTAAACATAGCCTTGTTGGGATTCACATGTTGGCCTCGTGCATTCCATCCGACTTCAAATTTGATGCCTTTGCTTTTCGCCATAAGAATTTTGGCTAACACTGTCAAACTACGACGCACCTGTGATTTCTGCGACGTCGGTCCTTCATTCCCGACCATTTCATCGATATCAACATAATCTATATGTTCATCTAATATGATATCAACGACATGTGCTGATGGTTGTTGGACCTCAACACTAAGAGAAGGAGCCGCAACAGCAAGAGCAGCAGCAGGAGCAGTAGGAGCACCAGGAGCCGCAGCAGTAAGAGCAGCAGCAGGAGCAGTAGGAGCACCAGGAGCCACAGCAGGAGGAGGAGTAGGAGCCACAGCAGTAGGAGCAGCAGGAGCCGCGTCAGGAGCAACAGTAGCAGCAGCATGAGCTGCAGGAGCAGCAGGAGCAGCAGCAGCCGCAGCAGCAGCTGCTTGAGAGACTTGTTCAGTCTCAAGGTTAGGAGCACCAGAATGTGCAGAAGTCATTATCTGCAAAAGTGGTTGAACAGTTCATTCAAATTACATAAATTCTGTAATGATAAGATAATAACATGAGATAACAAGATCTATATTACAAACAAAATATAACCTGTTTACTGAACTCTCTTTCTTTTTTTCAAAGGTTGAAGAGATTTGACACCTCTATCGACAATCCAAATCCCTTCATTGTGGTCTCCTCTAACATACAAAACATCATCTGCATTGGGACCGCTCCGAATTGATTGTGACGTACCACTAAAAGGATCGTCCTCAACTGAATTTTCATCGGAACCCTCAATAGTTTTGGACGATAACAGAACAATCGACCACTTTCGGTTTGCAGGATCTGGAACATAAAAAACTTGTACCGCTTGTGATGCCATTATAAACTATTCGTCTTTGTACCCTTCTTTACTAAAATCAACTTTCACAAATCCCCATTCATCTATTTTAACACCACTATTGTTATCAATCCATTTGCATTGAAAAATCGGCAATTGAAATGTCGTATAATCCAACTCCCATATTAGTTTGATAATGCCAAAGTATGACATATTTGCATAAATTGGATTTCTATCCTTACTACCAGAAACATGCATCGCTTCAGCCACTAGTGTAACTCCACTATTTTTCATGGTACTCTCTTCATCATGTTCATCCGTATAGAATGTATAACCATTAATTACATACCCACTGTAAGATAAAACATACACACTTGGTCCAGCGGCTAGCCATCGAAGTCGTTCTGAAATTGAATTCGGATTTTCATCCAACTGCTTAAAAATATGGTCCTGAAACCATCCTATAAACCGGTGATTATGTGTATCTGCTAACCATTTTTCATCCCTCGATGGATTCAACTGCCTAATAATTTCTTTGTGAGTTTCAATATATGGAGAAACCTCCCAACTGTTATGCAAAACATAAATATGAGCCTGCTCCCGATCTGTAATACTGATTATTACAACTTCTCTTCCAGAAATTCCCCCACCCTCAATGCGTCCAGTGTGACGAGATTTCGGGAGACCAATGCTTTCCACATCAGATAGGTATTCAATATAAAATTCAATGGCTTCCTCAACAATATATCGCTCCACTATACAACCCTCTGGCCGACTTCGATTTTTGACATATCCTTTCAAAATCTTCATATACCGTTCAACAGGATACATCCATCTATAGTGCACAGGACCACAAATTCGAATCTCTCTCACCAAGTGAATCATCAAATGAACCATCATATCAAAGAATGTTGGCGGGAAGAACATTTCTAATTCACATAATATGATGACAATTTCTTTTTCCATAGATGGCAATTTCCCCGGGTCTAAAACTTTGCTACATATAGCTTTGAAAAAGAAACAAAGTTTGGTTAACGTATGACGAACATTCTTGGGTAAAATGCAACGTAAAGCTATAGGAATTAGATCTTGCATCAAAACATGGCAATCATGTGATTTCAAACCTTTTAACTTCAAATCATTCATTGACACAATGTTCTTGATATTTGATGAGTACCCCTCTGGAACCTTTACATCATTAAAGAAGTTGCAAAACTGATATCTCTCTGCCCTAGAAAGAGTATAAGCAGCAGGAGGAAGAAACATTCGATTTTCACCTTTCACGGGAGCCAACTCTTCTCGTATTCCCATGTCAACCATGTCCAACCTTGCCTTAATTCCATCTTTTGTTTTGCCAGGGGCATTTAGCAACGTTCCAATAACACTATCACATACATTTTTTTCCACATGCATCACATCAAGAAAATGTCTGACGTACAAACAATTCCAGTATGGTAATTCAAAAAAAACTGATCTCTTTTTCCAACCGATTTTCGTAAGGTTTTTCGAAAATGGTTTACCAAAAACAGTGTTCATATCTTTTACTTTCTCAAACAGCTGATCACCTGTTAGTGGAGATGGTGTTGTGCGTTTTTCTGAACTTCCATTGAATGATGTCGTCCAAGATCAGTACTTATGCCGACGAGGTAGAAATCTACGATGTCCTAGAAACACAGATTTCGATGAATGTTTCAACCTAATTGATTCTGTATCTTCTTCGCACACGGGACACCCTTGAGTTCCTTTAATGCTATAGCCTGAGAAATTTCCATAAGCAGGGAAATCATTTATTGTCCCATACAACATCGCTCTCAACGTGAAGTATTCACTTTTATAAGCATCATACAACATTACACCTGAGTCCCACAATAACTTCAAATCCTCGATCAAAGGAGTCAGATAAACATCAATATCGTTACCTGGTTGTTTTGGTCCTGATATAAGCATAGATAACATGATGAATTTTCTCTTCATGCATAACCAGGGTGGAAAGTTATAATTTAGCAACATAACAGGCCATGTACTATGAGTGCTGGTTTGAAAACCAAAAGGATTCACTCCATCTGTAGATAACGCAAGACGAAGGTTTCTCGGCTCTTTTCCAAATTCAGGATACTCATGATCAATTTTCTTCCATTGAGGAGAGTCGGACGGATGACGTAATAACCCATCTTTATTTCTTTTATCTGCATGCCAGGACAATTGTCTTGCAGTTTCTTCACTTCCATATAAACGCCTAAACCTTGGAATGATTGGAAAGTACCATACAACTTTCGTAGGATTGGATTTATCTTTCTTGTATCGAGAAGCACCACACTTTGGGCATTCTGTAAGTGATTTTTTCTCCTTTCGAAACAATATACAGTCTTTCGGGTAGGCATGTATTCTTTCAGAAATCATTCCCATCGAGCGTAGCATTCGTCTAGCTTCATATGTCCGGCTTGGGAGCTCATTATCTTCCAGGAGCATGTCATTCAAGAGAGCAAGTAGTTCCGTAAAACTGACATCACTCCATCCATTTCCTGCTTTCAATTTCTACAACTTCAGTACAGCTGACAGTGTTGTATACTTAGTGCAAGCAGCATACAATGGCGTCTTTGCACAACTCTTTAACTTCTCAAACAATTTTGGGAAATCACGGGGTTCATCTGGAATTGTCTTTGTCATTTCCTCAATACGATCTTCATCATCATTGACATCTGTAATCACATCCTCCATACGGTCTTCTTCATTATCTATATTTGTATTCATATCTGACGATCCATAAAACGCAGTTTTATCCCAGCCAGTAGCTACATTCTCTTTTTCTCCGTGTTTATTCCAACATTTATAACTCTGATCTATTCCGTGACATATCAAATGTTCTTCCAACTCCTCTGGAGTAAGTAGTCTAGAATAACAACAACGTAAACATGGACAAAGGATTTGAGAAGGATCCTTTGTGTGATCCTTTGCAAACTTGATGAACTCTTTCACTCCGTTCTCGTACTCTATTGTTAAACGATTAGAATCCATCCAATCTTTATTCATCTTCATCCTATTTGAATCTCAAATATTAGTATTTATGGTTCAAGTACACAAAAGAAGACTTCCAAATACAGTAGAAGGGAACCACTTCCTTGGAAGGAGATCAAGTAGTCTAACCTACAATCAAGATTCATAAAAAAGAATATTAGATTCACTAAAAAGATGATTATCTATCACTCTATAAGGAGGATATAACAGGAGATAGAGGATTTCCAATCGATGAGAGATACCTTTATCAGAGCACCGAATAGGGGAACCTAAAGGAGACTTGTAATAGGGGATCCTCTCATTATTTTATATCTTATCTCTTGGTAAATGGTTTCTGTTTTGTGTTAGAGTACTTTTGTGGGATCATGTTGGTCAACACACCATTGGGGGTGTGATTAGAAGGCATCTGTCTTCGTAAGGGGTGTTCCCTCATGGTTTGTGAGTATTGTTTCATTTTGGATTTATACATGCTTGATATGATATGTATTGAATAGATAGTGATGATGTAATTTTTGGTATTTAATCAATATCACATTGATTGTTACCGTAGATGAGTGACCGTCATGCCTCATAAGGGTAGAGCCCATGTCTTTTATGGAGAATGGGATATCTTGGTAGACCATGTAGGACCAGTTCTTCCACAACTAGGTGAGAACATAGACCAGTTTACGAATATTTTTCTTGATGATAATGGATTGAAACAAGAAATATTTCCCCCAGTAGTAGACTGGTTCTAGGATGTGTTTCATGAGAATTGATCAGGGCTACCACCTAAAAAAGACTTTGAGTTCATGATTGAGCTGATGCGTGGAGTTGAGCCATTTTATATAACGCCTTTCAGAATGAAACAAGAATAGATTCAGGAACATAAAACTCAATGAGAGGAGTTAGATTATGAAGGGTGCATCTGCTCGAGTATGTCACCTTGGGGATCTCATGTTTTATTTTCCAAGAAGGATGACAGAACATTACATATGTGTTTCTATTAATAGAATATGAATCAGATGAAAATTAAGAACAGATATCCACTTCTTTGTATTTTTGATCTATTTGACCAGCTGAGGGGTTCCTTATTGTTCTCTAAGATTGATCTAAGGTTTGTTTATCATCATTTGAGGTTGAGAAATTCTGATATACTATAAACTAATTTTGAAATCATGTATAGTTTTTATGAATTCTTCATAATAAAATTTGTGTTGACGAATTCCCCATGGCATTTATTCTCTTGATGAGTTGAATATTTCACTTGTACCTAGACCAGATTGTAGTTGTTTTATGGATGACATATTGGTGTAATACCAAAATAATGATGATCATTCCCAACATCTGGACATCATCATGAGTACACTTAGAGAGAATCATCTATACACAATCTATCTATATGAAAACATATACATTTTCTTCATAGATTGTTACCTTAAGGCGGCGGCCGAGGGCGTTGCGGGTTGCGGAAGGCGGCCGCGAAGGGCGACCGAGGGCGGCCGAGTGAGGCGGAGGGCGGCAGAGGCGGCGGAGAGCGGCCGAGGGCGGCGGAGGGCGGCCGAGGGCGGCAGAGAACGGCGTCCGAGGGCATTGCGGGCAGCCGAAGGCAGCAGGCAGTGGAGGTCGGCCGAGGGTGTTGCGGGCGGCGGAGGACGGCGAGTGTACCGAGGGCGGCAAGCTCCGGCGAAGCGAACACAGCAGCGGTATTCAGGAGAAGAGTAGCAGGGTTACGGTTCCGCGAGGGCTTTAGCTGCGATAAAACGAGGGCACTGTGCGACCGACTTTATAAAAAAGTCGACTAAGGTTTTATCAGCGCTAAAAAAGCGCTGATAAAGGATACCTTTATCAGCGCTAAAATTATAGCACTGATAAAATCTAGATTTATCAGCGCTTTTCTAGCGCTGATAATATTATGATTTATCAGCGCTAGAAAAGCGCTGATAAAGATTCCCCGTATCAGCGCTACAATTATAGCGCTGATACAGGGTCACTTTATCAGCGCTTTTTTAGAGCTGATAAAGATAATTTTTATCAGCGCTTTTTGAGCGCTGATAAAGGATACCCTATATCAGTGCTGAAATTTGAGCGCTGATAGAGGTGTTCTGTATCAGCGCTTTTTTAGCGCTTATATAGGCGAACCTTTATCAGCGCTTTTTGAGCGCTGATAAAGACCAACTGTATCAGCGCTAAAATTTTAGTGCTGATACAGATCATATTTATCAGCGCTTTTCTAGCGCTGATAAATATTACTATTATTAGCGCTAAGAAAGCGCTGATAAACATTAGCTTTTTCAGCGCTTTAATTTTAGCGCTGATATGGGGTATCCTTTATCAGCGGTTTTGCTTAGCGCTGTTATAAGGGCGCGCTTCCCTTGCCCGTTTTTGTAGTAGTGGGATGAGAATCAAGCCATATGTAGTTCTTGAAGGCCATGCAGTTTAGCGTCGTGTAGTGAGGACGTGGGAGGATAGAAGAACGGGAGTGGGCACATGGTGTGACCCTTACAATCCTTGTGTGAGCGGGGTTGCATGAGCGGGGCCAAGAAAGCCTACTCCCTGCTACACAAAGATCCTCCAAGGAAACTATTCCCAGGGGGGATAATGGAAGAGAAAAGCTTGGGGCTGGACTCAAGACGAGGCGTTCGAGCGTTCCTACGTATCCCATGAAGACGGGAATCAAGCCACATGTATTTCTTGAAATGCAGTTTAAAGTCATTCGAGATGAGGAGCATCTCATTTGTGGATATGTAAGGTATGGAAAGTAATCTGACGTGAATGAGGACGTAGTCCCACACCATACTGTACAATCCCGTAAAAGGGTAAGTCGGGGAAAACCAAGGGGCCTGGGGCCGGACCGCAGTCAGGGAGACATGACCAGCTTGCGGCTTAACATCTCGAGGTGAATACGGGGTCGTGAGCCCGTGGAGGCCAAGGGTCCTGACGCTGAGCCTCAGTCAAGAAGGCCTGACTGGCTTGTAGTTTAACGTCTTGCAGCGAGGACGGGGGGGCCAGGGGCCCAAGGAGGCCAATGGGCCTGAGGCTGAGCCCTGGTCAGGAAGGCCTGACTGGCTTGCAGTTTAACATCTTGCAGTAAGGATGGGGGGAGATCTTAGTTTAAAGTCATAGAGCACGGACCATTTTGCAGTTTATCGTCTTACAGGACGAAGATGCAGTTTAAGGTCATGCAGGACCTTAACGTGCAGTTTAAGGTCATGCAGGACCATTTTACAGTTTAGGGTCGTGCAGGACCCTTTTTCCCTAGGCAAAGTATCGCTTGGGGAATTTGGCATTGGTGGGAGGGGTTATACACTCTCCATCCGTGGTCACCAAGGAGTATGCTCCATTGGGGTAAACTTTATGGATGATATAAGGCCCTTCCCATTTGGGTTATAATTTGGGCGGTTTCTTACCGGGAATCATTGGCGCTCGAAGGGCCAGTACCAGGTCGCCCTGTAGAAAAGAGCGGAGACGAACCTTCTTGTCAAAGGCCCTCGCTATCTTATCCTGATGCCTTTCCAGATTGTGCAGGGAACGAAGCCGGTTCTCGTCCAGTGCTTCTAATTCAGCTAGACGGATTTCGGCTACCCCATCTGATGTCTGGTGATCATAAACTGCAATGCGTAACGATGGCAGCTGGATCTCAATGGGTAGGACGGCCTCAGCTCCATACACTAGGGAATATGGGGTCACCTGGGTAGATTTGCGAGTCGTCGTCCGATAAGCCCAGAGGGCGTTGGGGAGCTTGTCCAGCCAACTTTTCTTGTTCTGACCAATCATCTTCTGCAGAATGTTAGAGAGGGTTTTGTTGAACACCTCGATCTGTCTGTTTTCCTGCGCGTGGTAGCGGGAGGTATGGTTCGACCGGATGTCGTACTTGGCATAAAATTTCTTCAGTTCAACCGCTCGGAAGTTGGTGCCGTTATCGGTGAGGACGGCGTGAGAGACTCCAAACCGGTGAATAATATTGGAGCTCACAAAGTCAACGATGGAACGGGCCTTGACCTCTTTGAGCGGAACTGCTTCTGCCCACTTGGAGAAGAAATCTGTAGCAGTCAGGATGAACCTATACTGTCGGGCTTTTGCCAGTGGATACAGTCCCACTACATCAAGTCCCCATACCGCAAATGGCCAAGAGTACTTGGTGGGGTGGAGGGGTTCTGGCGGCCGATGCAGGAAGTTGGCGTGAACTTGGCACGCGTGTCATCTCTTGGAATACCCAATACAATCGTGGATCATAGAGGGCCAAAAGTACCCTAACCTCTGGATTTGATGGGACAGCTTCGGCCCAGCTTGATGGGCTCCACAGGAACCGGCGTGAACCTCTTGCATAACTTGAGGTATCTCTACTCCTTGGATACAACAGAGGAGGACACCATCAAAACTCCGCTTATAAAGGATCTGTTCAAGACTGGGGCCACTCTGGAGGGTAAATTGTAGAGCGCGGCATCGAATTCACTCGTGCTCGGCCCAGTCGTCCGGGAGGTGACCATTTTGGAGATACTCGAAAAAAGGTGCCCTCCAGTCGGGAGTGGCTTCAACCACTGCATCTGAAGAACCCGAGACCCCTGACGTGGAGGGTCCGGCAGTGAGATGACTTACCCACAGGCCATCATTGTCCTCTTGGGTGACGAGGGCAATGACTCTCTGGTGTGCCACATGTATGATCAAATCATCTTGCTCGGGTTCTGCGAGCGACACGGCTAAGCCAGCCAAGGCGTCTGCTTGGCCGTTCTGCGACCATGGGACATGGGTAACCTCTGGTCGGGAAGAGAACTGGGCCATTAGGCGGAGGGTGTACTCCAGCAACGGTACAAGCTCTGGCTTCCTGATGACGTAGTCACCATTAACCTGTTTGATTACCAGCTCAGAATCTCCTTTCACATGTATATGGGAAACATGGATTTCAAGGGCCAACTCGAGGCCGGTGATGAGAGTCTAGTACTCTGCCTCGTTGTTCGTACAACCTTCTGACAACAGGAACGAGTATGGCAGGATGGCTTGCGTCGGGGTAATGAAGACAATACCCAGACCCACTCTGTTGAGCTTGGGATCATTGAGCCGCTTACCGGTGGGGCTCTGGGAGGCGCCGTCAAAATGCATTTGCCAACACGGGACGACATGATCGACAGAGAGGATTGTATCGTCAGGAAAATCCAGGTCCAGGGATTGATCCGCGGAGGTTGGATGGGCAGCTAAAAAGTCTGCCAATGCCTGTCCCTTAATGGACTTCTGAGGTACGAACCTGATATCAAACTGCTGGAGAATCACCGCCCACCATGCTAGTCGGCCAGTCAGCATGGGGAGGTTCAGGATGTAATTCAGTGGGTCTACCGGGGAGACCAATTGCACCTCATGGTGCTGCAGGTAATGTCGCAACTTTTTCACGGCGAAGACGAGCGCAAGGCAGCTCTTTTTGATAGGGGAGTATCTGACCTCCGTATCGAGAAGCATGAGACTGAGATAGTAGAGATTGTTCTCAGTACCCTCGTTATTCTTCTGGGCAAGCAGTGCACTGAGGGATCTTTCCAGGGCGGTCACGTAAAGGACCAGCGGCTTTCCGGAGATGGGTGGCATCAAGACCGGAGGTTGGAGCAGATACTGCTTGATTTCCTCAAAGGCGGTCCGACACTCCCCATCCCATTCGTAGGCGCCACCCTTCTTCATGAGCCAGGAAAAGGGCTTATACTTTCCGGCCAGATTGGTGATGAATCGGCGTATATAGGCTAACTGGCCTTGAAGGCCTTGATGTTCCCGAATATTGCTCGGGGGAGGCATTTGGCTGATGGCCTCGATCTTCTCTGGGTTGATCTCGATACCTCGGTATCTGACAACAAATCCTAGAAACTTCCCGGAGGTGACCCCGAAGGCACACTTCAGCGGGTTCATCTTCAGGTGATGGGAATGGAGGAAACCGAACACTTTCTCAAGGTCTTTGAGATGGTCCTGGCGCTGACATGATTTGACTACGAGGTCATCCACGTAGCATTCCACCAATGTCCCGAGAATCGGATTGAATATGCGATGCATGGCCCTCTGATAAGTGGCACCTGCATTTTTCAAACCGAATGGCATAACCTGGTAGAAAAAGGTACCTTGAGGAGCCCTGAAGGCAGTGGACTCCTTGTCTTCGGGGGCCATTCGGATCTGGTTGTACCCGGAATACCCATCCATAAAAGAGAGAGCTTGGAACCCGGCCGTGGCGTCAATAAATAACTCTGTCACCGGGAGTGGGAAGTCATATTTTGGGCAGTGGCGATTAAGATCGCGGAAGTCGATGCAGACTCTGATCTGCCCATTCTTCTTCCTGACTGGCACAATGTTGGCAAGCCACTTGGGGTACTGGACCTCCTTAACGATGTTGGATTTGATTATCTTGTCAACTTCGGCTTCAACCATAGCACCATGAAAAGGGTGCATCTTCCTGGGAGGCTGCTTAAACCCACGATGTTTTGCCGGGAGGCCCGGATGGTGAATGGATACCTGGGGATCTATTCCTGGAATCTCATTGTAACTCTAAGAAAACACATCACGATGCTGTTTGAGGAAGTCTACGTACTGCTGCTGCTCCTCGGGGAACATGGCTGCACTGATCAATGTGGGTTTCGGATCTGCCTCGCTACCAAGGTTCACCTGTACCAGTTCATCAACCGTGTTAGAGACGCCTTCTTCAAAGGCGGGGGGAGCATCCTCCAAGTCTTCCTCTCCACCCGTGGGGGGATTTCCCACGACGGGAGGTACTTCTGTGCTATCAAAGCCTGAGGGGCAGTTGGTGTCGGCTCGGGCAGCAGTGGTCATCATATCAGGAGAGTCACTTGCCATTGAGACCATAGTAATGAAAGCAGTCGACCCTATCCCATCTGGCCTTCGGCCAAAGGGGCCACGTTTGATGATATCAAAGCAGTGGTGACGTGTCGGCCTGAGTCGGTTAATTCCAGCCCGGCGGAAGAGACACGTATGGCGCACCGTCGTTGTCATAAGCATGACATCTCGGTACCGTACAGGGGTAGGAGGTTCCGGGATCACCTGATCCTGGTTGATGTAGGAGTACGAGGTGATTTTCTTCCGTCACTTGGACACAGGAACATGCCTTCCTTGTGTACCCGAAACAACAAAACATTGCCCCATGTCGGGGGTCGTGTCCTCCAATCAGTGGATCGGGAGGACGTAGTCATCATCCATGCTTGCCCAGGGATCACTTGTGACTGGGTCGGGTTCATCCTCACTTACTAGGATTTTATTATCCTTACTTTTGTAATAACCCGCATCCAGATAGAGGGCCTCACAAGAAGCGAAAGGGGGCGCGTCTCCTTGGAGCACGATTACTCGACCGTTGAGTGAGTACTTGAGGCACTGGTGATACGACGAAGGGACCGCTGCATGCAGATGGAGCCATGGCCTACCCATCAACGCGTTGTAGGCGATGTCCTGAGAGACAACCATGAACTCGGTGTTGGAAATTAAGCCACTGAACTGAGTCTTCAGGCGGATCTTGCCGACTGTGGTTTGCTCGGTCATGTCGTACCCCTGGATTCTGAGGTCAGAGGGAGTTAAATCACCTTCAGACAGACCCAGCTTTCGCAACGTCCGGGTCGGAATTAGATTGATTCCGGAACCCGTGTCAACGAGGCAGCGGTGGACTTCCACGCCATTGAAGTGGCCAGTGATGTACAGTGGGCGAATGTTCCCCTGTAGAGGAGGGTCCTCATCTTCACCAGAGAACGAGATAACCGCCTGACATTCGGCGTTTTCACTCGTCTCGGTATGGAAGGCTTCTGCAGCTGCTACCTCCATATCAAACTGGAGGGGGCTCCTTAGGGCCTCGGCAAGTGCCTCGCGCATTTCAAATGAAAGGCGAAGGTCCTCGAGGATAGAAAGCCTTGCCGGAATGTCGGACAGGTGCTTCAGGACATCATACTTTTGTGCCAAACGCGAACCTCTGCTTACAGGAGGTAGTTCGGCATTTGGAGGCATAGCGGGTCCTGCTGGTTGAACCAGTGATCGGCTAGTACTGGGTACATCTTTCTGCCTACTAGTAGAAGCCTGGAGAGTAGTCACCGGAATAGGATTGGGAAGAGGAGGCTGGCCTGTAGCCGGGAAAGACTGACTGTGATACGAACTAAGCAGCTCTCCCTGATCTAGTAGCATGAACGACGGTGGAGGTAGAGCCGAGGGCGTTAGATGGGGTTGCGCGTGCTGAGCTCTGCGCTGAGCCTGCTGCCTGGTCTCAGTAGTGTGCACGGCTTGAATGAAAGTGCCTTCTTACATACCTCGATGACCGGCGTGGTTGTGATTCCGCTGACGTTGACGTCGGCTGGAAACGTTGGGGAGGTTCTCCTGGCACTCCCCCTCATCGGGAGTCATATAGGGCTTTGCCAGCTCCACGGTGTTAACCGAAGCGTACCCCTGGCTGTCGCTCGAGGAGTCATCCACCACTGGGTGGATTATGGGAGGAATCCCCATTTCAGGGGGCATAAAGTCGCCGAGAGTGCGGGATGACGACGGCAACGGCGGTGCGCGTTGCTTCATCTTGCGTCGTCGCTGCTTGCCCTTTTGGGAAGAGGTCGACTGTGAAGAAGATGTGGGGGTACCAGCTACCTCTTTTGAAGGTTCTGGCTGCTTCAGGCATGCCCAGATGATACCATGGGCACGGACGATGGTTTTTCGAGCAATCCAGTCATTGTATTTCTGGGATCCGCGGTTGGGAACCTGCTGCCACTCGCCTTCGCTGTCGCTACCGATCTCTGACCCTGCAAAGACACCCTCCACTTGCGCTGGTGCTGGGCCCAACTTGACTGTGTTGTTGTTGACCTGGTCTTGAAGCCAGCCTTTAAACACATAGCATTGCTTGAGGGTGTGCCCCAGAATATGATGATAAGGGCAGTAGTTGGGGTGATCGGTGAGATTCGCCTCTGCCGGCCTTCTGCACTCTGGAAGACGCACAATCCCTTGCTCTAGAGAACTTCAGAAGTAGCCAGGGACCTGATTTTCGTTGAACGAATAGGTCTGGTGACTTCTTTCCGGATAGGGGGACCTGGGGGTCTGGCCCTGATGAGGTGCCGGAGGGGCCTGCCGAGGAGGCGGCGCCTGATTGTCTCACCTAGGTGGCGGTGGCGCATTGCGCGGGGGAACTTGTCGGTTCTGAGGTGGTCGCTGCTGGGCAGGAACTTGTGCTTGAGGTGGAGGACCTCTGCGGGGTTGCGGGGATGGTGCCGCCAGTAGTAATTCCAGCTGCCTAGGGGCTTTTACCTGGGCCACCGTGGCGGGTTCAGCCCTGGCAGTCCTCCTGGCTGGGATCATGGGGGGAAACAAACGTGCTTGACTAGCCTGTTGCAGGGCTTCCTCAAGGCACTGAGCCTTATCCGAGAAATCTCTAAACCCTCCAGGGTAGTTCTGGGTAATTAGGGAGGGTACCAGCTCTGTCTTGATGTTCCCCACACACATTGTCAGTAATTTCTCCTAAGTCAGTGGCATATCGAGGGAATATGTAAGTCCCTTCCACCGGGCGATGAAATCTTCGACTCGCTCATCAGGCCTTTGCTTGAACTTGAAGAGGTCCGCAATGCTGGTCTTCCGCGTGGTGGAGCTGAACTGGTATAAGAACTGCCGGCGAAGATCCTCCCAACCGGTCACCGATCCGATAGGGAGATGGCTATACCAAATGAATGTCGGACCTTCCAATGTCTGTACGAAACATCGGAGCTTGGCGGCTTCTTGCTGAGCCGGGGTCCCCAGCATGGGGCCACACCTGGAAGAAAAATGAGCCAAGTGTTGTGGTGGTTCCCCTATCCCGTTGAAAGGCGAGAAAGTGGGGTTCCCAAATCCCGGAGGTGCGGGCATATCATCCACCCACGCAGGATAAGGCTTTCCATCCAGTGGGACCGCCACCTGCCGCGTTTCCAACGCTTCGAGGCGGGCTGTGAGCGCCACAATAAGATCATCCGGGTGGGGGTCCCTGTCTTGACGGGGATCCCTAACCACAAGTGTTTTTCCAGGTTCTTTGACACGGTATATGGCTTCGGCAGCTCGTGGATCAACTGGCGGAACAACCTGTGGGGCGACTAGGGGAACCCGGACTGGATTCTTCATATTGCCCCGTCGCTCGGGAGGGTTTGGCGAGACGTATCGCGCCCTCTTTCCATATGTTCCGGATTCTGCCCTATCTGTGGTAGTAGCATGATCAGGGTTGCCCAGAGGCATCTCACCTGGGGGGACTTATTCCTGCCCCAGCCTGGGATTACCATAGTCGGGTCGCCGCTCTGCAGCGCGCTCAGCCAAGAGTTCGTCAACCAGCCTCTTCTGCTCAGCAAGATGCTCGCGTAACGTGGCCTTCTTGGGATCTTCTTCGGTTTCCTGCGCAGAGTCAGACGGGTCAGAGTGTTTGACAGTTCCAACGTTCTCCTTACCCTTGTCGGTATTTCGACCGAGTACCAACGACTCGGTGGGTACGGGGAGGCCTAACAGGTTCCTCTGCTGACGGGTAACCCTCCCTGATGGGTCCAGCAATGGCGGTACGCCCTTGGGGGGTAAGTCTCCATCAAGGAATTCAAGCTCGTCTTCCTTGTCCACTACGTCATCCATGTGGACCGCGACCCCTCTCGAGGGCATGTCCTCGATGTCGCATAGCGAATCGGGTTGCCGTCGGATAGGGTCGAAGAGGAGAGCGGCATAGTGTCCCCAACCACGGACATGCACATGGGGGTGGATTCCCTGACGATTCTACGGAGTACTTTCAAACTCTGAATGCATTTCTGTTGAAGGGCGTTCTGGAGGCCTGGCGACTCAGGGTGCTTGGACACAAGGAGTGCGGCCGTATCGATCAGGCGGCACTGCTCGCCGATTTCTTCGAATTGCTCTCGACTTCTGGGGTACACCACCCGTTCGTAACGAAGGCGGAAGTGTGTCTCCCATAGGGTTCGACAAAAGCACCCCACTTCTTCAGGGGTAAGAGACTCTGGTACGCGAAAATTTAGCGCCGCCATTGGCCAGAACTTCTCCGGGAAGTAATCCGCTGTGAGAATACTCCAGAAGCTCCTGGGCTCGGACTCAGGGTCTGGCCCTGTGTTGCCCCACTCATCAACCGGGGGCGGCTGAGGGACCAGTAGCGGTACCGAGGCGGACCTCTGGGATAGTAAGCTCAGCGGTGGAGAATACGGCGAACGAGATGACTGGCCGTCGAATTCCGGGCCATCCTCTGAAGAGTAAGGTGACCTAGCCACGATGTCACGATACGATGGGCTGATAGCTACAGCTTCCGGAACAGGAGTCGCGGCTACCGGCGATAGGTCATGTCATTTCTCTATCGCCGTTGGCCCCCAAAATAACTCTCTGTGATCTCTGGTAGAGGTAGAGGGCGCTTTTGGTGACGATGGCGATGATTGCGCGGTCGAAACCTGCGGAATTCCCAAGATTTCTTCCTCCTGGATGTACCTGCGGAGAGAGATGGGAATCTGGTGGACCTCATATTCCAAAAGAATGAGGCTAACGCGCCTGGTTCCTGCCCCAGTCATTGATACGGAGAAGCGGGGAGAAGGTTCCATTGCTGAGTCGCATTCCTCTTTCGAGTCGGAGAAGCGGGCATGTTTGATCTCCACCCGGGCCTTCACAGTACTCTTCTTGTGGCGGTGACGACCCGCTCTCCTGCCTCGGGGTGGCTCTTTGGGACAGGGTTGATCCCTATCATGTAGTCTCGGGGCGGTGCTGGCGTTGTGGCGGAGAGGACCCCCACTCGAGATGGCCGAGGTGAGAGGGGCACCGGGGAAAATGTCGAAGGGTACATGGGGAGGACCTCCATGAACAACACCCATGTGGGTGGAGCGAGGCTGGCCTTCACTCCTCGAGTTGTCGGGGCAAGGAGGACCTTCGCCGGTTGCAGAGAGGACGTAGGGAGGAACCCCACGTTGGAGAAGGACCAGATGGACGGTTCCTTCAGATCGGCGGTCGGGGGCAAGAGGATGGACTCCATACCCTGTACAGTGGGCGCAGGAAAGGTTTCCACGCTGAGCGTCACTGTCGCGGGGCAGGTCTTCCTTTGGGATGGGGGTAGCACGAGGCGTACCTCCATGAAGAGCTTCGAAGCGGGGAAGGCCCATGCTCTGTGGAATAGTGGTACGGGGAGGGCCTCCATACGGGGTGACATCACCGCGGGTTAGTTCGCGGCGATCACCACTCAGGCCTGCCACCCGGAGAGTCAACCCAGCCTGCCCGTGGGGCGGTTGGGGTCTCGATCCTGGTTGGGCGAAGGAGTGCCCCTGCTCAGTGTATGCAGGGGCCCCATGATGCACGTCAGCGGTGGCTCGGGCCACTGTAGTTGTTGACGTTGATGCACCTGGGTGGGCGTCCTCAACCCGGGCCCGGCGCTGACGTCGGGTCAGGCGAGCTGGTGCAGGTGGTGCAGGGACGTAGCCTTCCTGCTCTTCCTACAGAGTCGGACGGCGGCGCTGACGCGGCCGGGCGGGAGCTCTTGCCTGGAGCCCTTGGGTCGGGACCCTGGGCGGGTTGAGTCAGACGACGCCCGCCTCATCAGCATAAGGCGAGGATTCGTCAAGGCATTCCAGGGACAGGCTCTCGAAACGGTTGAACGTTGGGGTGGGGAGCAGGGGCTCCCTACGCGGCCTGTTAGGGAAGTGTTGACTGTAACAGCCCGAGATTTTATGAAAAATATTCTTTTTAATTTTATTAATGTCTTGTGTTTTACGCTACATCAAAAGGAGCTTGCACAACACACATCCTTGACTTGCCTTGCATTACACGCAATCGCGACCTTCCTCGATAGCGTGTGTAGTACGCAATAACGAGTTTCATTAAACAATAATATGCTATTAAAATATTATTAAAACTAGCCGTTATGAATAGTAATAACCACTTTTTGAAATTTTGTATATTTTATTTTTCAAAATGGAATTAATTTCTGGATTCGTAATATCGAAATTAGCTTAGGGTGAAATTTTGGTACTTTTCGGATAACTTTCATATTCTGATGAATAGTGAAAATTACTAGATTATAATTAAAAACAAATTTTTTAATCGAAATAATTAATAGTGATAAATCATTAAATTGAGTGGTTTTAAAGTATATTTAGAATATATTTTTATAATTTAATACGATGTTGGTCATTGGATGTAATTTCACATTTAAACCAGACATAATCAAGTGTCAATCTTTTGGTAGATATTGTTTCTTAAAAACACGCTATTTGTTTTAACAGCGGGATTTAATTATAAAATTAATTAATGCAACTTCTTTGTTATGAATTTGGTAAAATAGACTTCATTTTTGAATTCGGAATATGAAATATAGCTTAGGATGAAATTTTGGTATTTTTCTGAAAACTTTCAATTTTTGATGAATAGTGAAACCACTAAGTGGTAGGTTAAAAACTGAATTTTGCATAAAACTTAATTTTACCGCTTCTGTGAATGGAATTTTGAAAATCCGACAGACACGGTTAATATCAAGGACTAAAATGTGGTTCAATGAGATGAAAATAATTTTTGGTGAATAGTAACTTTTTATTTTTTTTTACCACGGTTAATAGTAAATAGGGTAACTAAGGGTAAATATGATATCACTATTACCCTAACACATGTTTTAATTCTATTGGATAAGTGTAATTCGACCACAAACAACCTTATTAATATAATATGACCATTCAGGTCCACTTGGATTAGATTATGACATTTAATATTATTTTATTTAATGAATAGTTAAAATAGTTAAAATCAAAGTTTAATAACTAAAACATTTTTAATAAGGGGTTATACATAAGATAAATTTGACTATAAATATTCATTAGAAATCTAAAAAGATTTCCTATATAATGGTATTTTATTTGTAATTTTTATACATTAAATAATTTAATTTATTTATGACACAATGATGATGCAGTAATTATCTTATTAATGAAATATTGACATAATTGATGTTATAAACACCAAAATAAATGTAATTTGAGACTTTTTATGAATTCCACTAATTTTTTAGGTTACTATGATATATTAGTGTTGATTTAATCAACTTGTTTCGAACATATAATTCTGTTATGACTTTCACAAAAATCATATATCAAATAGTGTCAAAATTGACACAAAATAGTTTTTAAATAAAATATTATATTATTAATTGTTATTTTATTCCTAAAAATCTAAGGTTCGGCCAAATGACTTAGATAAGGATATATATATTAATAATAAACAATTTGGGGTTCTTTTGGCATGTTATAGTAAGTGTATTAACCATATAGTGAAAGAAAACAAAAAGACACGGTAAAAGTTAAATTATTTAACTTAGAGTTAAATCTAATTGATAAGGTTAAAATAATACCCTAAACTTGTCTAAATCCTATTGGTTGATAGTATTTCGACCCATCCCCACTTTAGATTCGAAATAAGACCATTTGGAACCATTATAAACCGATTTTGACTTTAATATAAAATAATATTTTGAGATATTCCTAAGGTGCCCCTCTCCTCCCTTATAAAAGGACACCTCCTCCCCCTCCTCCTCACACCAATTTGAGCACTCAAGCTTGGCCAAACCCTGCCATTTTCTCCTCTCCACTTCCCTAGTATAATCCTAGAGGTCCTGGTATTCTTCAAATACCAATCGTAGTTCCCTAAGTGGAGGATTCAAAGAAGCGTTCCAAAGAAGAGGTAATATCCATTACCAATCTTTTCAATTTCTTTCTTCTTCAACTTCTTCTTCTTTAGTTGTTTCATGATAAAGTAAGAACATCAGTATTTCTTATATACTGATATGTTATTATAAATATGAAACAACTCTAATTAACCTTCTATCCATCCTACGGAAAAAGGAAATCACCGCGCGTGCGTACGTACGGAATACCGTCTCCACGCCGTGGTGTAATCTATTTTCCACCATCACCTTACAAGGATGGGTATAAAGGTGTAATGAGTAACTATATATGATTATTATAAAGTGATTTTGATACTGAAATAGTATACATACACTTCAACACAATTCCACGACCATGGGAACGATATCATCGCTCGTGCGTACGTACGGACTACCGTCTCCACGACGCGATGAGATTCATTCTCAATGATTAGCCATTCATGAATGATTATAAAGTATATATAATAAGTACTAATGAAATATATGACCTAATAATGATACTGGAATTATTTATATTTATATGTATGTCATATACTTAATTCCATTCAATTCAGTAAGGAAATGAAAACAACGTTCATGCGTACGTACGGACTACCGTCTCCATGAACAGTGTATTTCTTTCCATTTACTGATTTATTATATATTTATATTCTGAATATATATATATATAAATCATGTTTTATATTCTGGAATTAAGTAATCATGATCTAAGTAATCATATGAATAATTACAAGTTAAAAACACGAATGACAAATGAGACGATTTTACCCCAAACGCTACTTTAACATGAATTTACAAAAGAACGGGTAATATAAAGTCATAAGTGGACCATATATGATATAATAACAATGAATATGATTCTGTAATAAGTCAATGACATTATTTAAATCATTATACAGGAGGTTCGCACACATACGAAGCAAATCGGACCTAAGGTAAGGGAAATATCACAATCTCATTTTTATCCGAGATTGTTTATATTTTGGTATTTACTGGGGTGTATTTTATCATCCACATCCATGTTTCTTCAATATTTAATATTATTTCCATCCACCTACAATTGTTTTAAATCCAATTTTACCCTTCGGTGATTTTTTAGTAAAAGATATGAAAGGAATCTTTTGTCGTTTTTCATACGAGTTACTTTTTGACTTTTCCGACAAAAGTACGAAGAATATTTTTTTAACTTATACGGCAAGAATGGATTTTTAAAAAATTATTTCCAAGAATCTTCCTTTATAATTTTTCAAGTTTATTTTTAATCAACTTATTTTATTTTAAAGTCGTATGAAATGTTACGAAAGGAAAAATGTTTTTGAAGTAGAAAGGATATTTTCCTCAAGAATGGAGTTCAAGTATTTTATCAAAACTATTTTCCATCTAAGATAATAAAAGGGTTCTGTTTTTATCCCTATTATTACATGGATTTGATTATGTTGTGATGGAAATATTTTTATCAATTCCTTTATCTTATATGAATTGTTTTATGATGTCATGTTGTTTAAGAATCCCATTTTTATTACATGGGTTACGCTATGATGTATGGTTTATGATTATGTGGCACACATATGAAAGGATTCATTATAAGATGGGTGGGACCTATATCTCCCTCCAATGCATTGGGTAAAGATTTTATATCTCATGAGATAGACAGGGCTGGAATGGTAGGTTATACAGGTTCAGTGAAACAGGACTGAAACGAGGGTTACTCGATTCAGAAAGGGACTTTGTCCACTAAGATAGTCTTGGCAATGAGTCTTGACTAACAAGAAATTATTCTATATGATTATGTGTGAATGCCACAAAGTTTCATGTTTTAAGTTATGATTATTGTGATTACATTTCACTGCCATGATTTATCCCATGTTACGAAATTATGCTCTCTTTTGCAGGTTAAGATTTCCAAAATGTTATGTTCTTATGAATACGATGTGATTGATATTTCTTTTGTTTACCCTTACTGAGCATTTGAGCTCACCCTTTTATGTTTTCATTTCCCCAGGATATAAAGAAAGGTTTTAGGTAAAAAAAAGAAAGGAAGATCTTTATGGGAGATATTGAAGATCTTTCACCACGATTAGAAGATTACGTTCCGAGTTTCCAAAGACACTAAACTATTACGATCCTTGTGTGTGTGTTTTTGTTATGTACTAAGTATTCCGCAAAAGTAATGTAATGTCAATGTACGTCAAGATTCGGGTCTCTATAGTTGGTATCAGAGGAAAGGTCTAGTCAACCTTTGGAAACTAGGATGCGAAAACGTTAGTGAGATCCCTAGAGATATTTATAAGGTATGTCTAGGGATGTCCCTAAGGATAAGTATACGTATAGGATATAGTCCTAGAACTACGGTAACAATCATATAATTTAACCTAAGATGTTAGATATTGAGGATACTCCACCTTTATTATGTTGTTTTCCATAGAATGATTTTTGCCTCTCACACTATTCTTTTTGGGTTTTAGACGATGGTTGGAACCCGAAGGAACCGTGTTGATCAATGCAATGGACAATGCAATGATTGTCCTCCTGAACAAACAAATGTTATGGGAGATGGAGTGCAAAATCTTATTGCTATACTTACACAAGCTATGAATCATTCTGGACTTCCAAATGAGCAGAGAAGGGAACAATATTCTATTGAGTCCTTCATGAGGCAATATCCACCTTCTTTCAGCGGGTCTTCTGATCCACTTGTTGCTGAACAATGGATCAGTACCACTGAAAAGATATTTTCAGTTCTTCAATGTTTTGAACATGATAAAGTCATCTTAGCAGTATATCGTTTGGAAGGTGAAGCTGATCAATGGTGGAATCTTATCAAGAATACAAGGCAAAGAGATGAAATTGAGTCCATGGAATGGGACGAGTTCAAGAACTTATTTTTCAGTAAGTACTTCCCCCGTATTCTTCGAACAAAGATGGAGAAGGAGTTTCTTGAACTAAAGCAAAAGGATGATGAATCTGTTGGTATATACGAAGCGAATTTTACAAGACTTTCAAGGTATGCATCTGGCATTATCATCCAACCTAAAAGTAAAGTTGATCGATTTTTCAGTGGCTTAAAACCAAGTCTTCGAAGGGCATTAGCTATAAGAGACTTTAGTAGCTATGAAGAAATTGTGCGTTGTGCTATCAAGGTAGAAATGGAAGTTGGTGTTACATATCCATCTCACGGTTTTGACAAAAAACGAAAGATGGAGTTCAAGGAGAAATTTCAGAATAATGGTGAAAAGAAGATGAATGTTTCCTTATGCACAAAGTGTGGAAAGAAGCATGGTGGAGATTGTCTTAAAGGGACTAGAAAATGTTTTAAGTGTGGAAAAGAAGGTCATAGAGCAGCTGAGTGTCGAAGTAATGGAAAAAGGGTTTCTAATGATGTCAATAAAGCAAACACTGCAGAGAACGCACCACCAACACTTCAATGCTTCAAGTGCAAGGAAATGGGGCATTATGCTAATAAATGCCCTAATCCAAGGGTTAGTGATGATCAACATGAGCAACCACTGAAGGAAAAGGACAAAGGGAAGTCACATGTGATCACTATTGGCAATGTTGAATATGACAACGATGTGGTGGAATGATTAAGTGGTTATGTAATGGGATTCCAAAATAATGTTGTATCATTGAGTATTGCAATATTTATTGATGTGGTATTCAAAGTGATTGAGATATTTTTTGGAAATAATATGATATGCGCATAATGAAGGGAAAACGAGAAAATGAAATGTTTAATAGTATTCATGAGCTCATGATTGATATAAGGACTAAGTGATATCATGGTATGAGTATATAGAATTTTGAGGATTTTGCTATGTGGAAAGTGTTAACTTTAAACTGCATTCATTTTTTCACTAAGGTATTCAAGAGAATACATGATTAAGGACTTTGAATGTTTTGAATGTGACCAACAAAACATATCTTATGATATATGGGGATCAACGATGGTATTAAATATCTGGTAATCGTTTTCACTATGTTATGAGAGTGGACTGCAGTATTATGGATAAGCCTAAAGATTGAAATGGATTATGTTGGACATAAGTGAGTATTGTTTAAGGATAGAAGTTTTTTTATTCGATATTATTGATGGGATGTTATAGTAATGTAGTTTTAGAAAAAGGACAACCTTCAGGATGGGTGACAGCCCATCGCGTCGGAAAAGGATGTAGGAATCGAACCCACAACCGAAGTGCGGCTGGCCTTTATCGCCTACCACTGGCCTACAGGAAGTCCCTGTTTAGTAGAAACTAGTTTTATTATATTAAGTTGTATGACATATGATGTATAAGTCCATTTTAGGAACCATATATGATTAATCTCACTATAGATCGACTTATGTATATAATTTTTTTTTTTGCTAACCTTTTGTTTGAGACAGATGGAATGACCCGTCATTCTATCACATGATCTGCTAACACTTCACGAATAACAAATTCAACTTCATTTATTTAAGAGATGAAGTGGAAATTGTTAAAGGCACGAACAACAGTGAGATTGTACCAAAATAAAGTAAGTATTTATTCTAATTCAAATTCTTTAACATTAGGGAAACGATCTTGAAAACCAAAAAAGTTGTCCTAGTGATCTTATATCTGATGAATCAGATGGTACCTTAGATCATCACAAATTTATGGCTTTGTGATTGCTGGATTTTCCATAGCCATGTTCTCTACCACTCTCCATCAGAACATGATGGTTAGATTTCTCTTCCATATCCATATTTTCACCTATATGGAAACCTAGTGACTAGTTTATTTGGGTAACCGTTACGTTTCATACTTTTGTTTTTAAAGATTGGTTTTGATATTCCTTTTTACGATGTGGGTTTCTATTAAAGAAACTTTCGAATAATAAACCATTTATAACCCCGACGAATTTCGAGGGCGAAATTCATTTTAAGGGGGGTAGAATGTAACAGCCCGAGATTTTATGAAAAATATTATTTTTAATTTTATTAATGTCTTGTGTTTTACGCTACATCAAAATGAGATTGCACAACACACATCCTTGACTTGCCTTGCATTACATGCAATCGCGACCTTCCTCGATAGCATGTGTAGTACGCAATAACGAGTTTCATTAAACAATAACATGCTATTAAAATATTATTAAAACTAGCCGTTATGAATAGTAATAACCACTTTTTAAAATTTTGTATATTTTATTTTTCAAAATGTAATTAATTTCTGGATTCGTAATATCGAAATTAGCTTAGGGTGAAATTTTGGTACTTTTCGGATAACTTTCATATTCTGATGAATAGTAAAAATTACTAGATTATAATTAAAAACAACTTTTTTAATTGAAATAATTAATAGTGACAAATCATTAAATTGAGTGGTTTTAAATTATATTTAGAATATATTTTTACAATTTAATATGATGTTGGTCATTGGATGTAATTTCACATTTAAACCAGACATAATCAAGTGTCAATCTTTTGGTAGATATTGTTTCTTAAAAACACGCTATTTGTTTTAACAGCGGGATTTAATTATAAAATTAATTAATGCAACTTCTATGTTATGAATTTGGTAAAATAGACTTCATTTTTGAATTCGGAATATGAAATATAGCTTAGGATGAAATTTTGGTATTTTTCTGAAAACTTTCAATTTTTGATTAATAGTGAAACCACTAAGTGGTAGGTTAAAAACTGAATTTTGCATAAAACTTAATTTTACCGCTTCTGTGAATGGAATTTTGAAAATCCGACAGACACGGTTAATATCAAGGACTAAAAAGTGGTTCAATGAGATGAAAATAATTTTTGGTGAATAGTAACTTTTTACTTTTTTTTACCACGGTTAATAGTAAATAGGGTAACTAAGGGTAAATATGATATCACTATTACCCTAACACTTGTCCTAATTCTATTGGATAAGTGTAATTCGACCAAAAACAACCTTATGAATATAATATGACCATTTAGGTCCACTTGGATTAGATTATGACATTTAATATTATTTTATTTAATGAATAGTTAAAATAGTTAAAATCAAAGTTTAATAACTAAAACATTTTTAATATGGGGTTATACATACGATAAATTCGACTAAAAATTTTCATTAGAAAGCTAAAAATATTTCCTATATAATGGTATTTTATTTGTAATTTTTAGACATTAAATAAGTTAATTTATTTATGACACAATGATGATGCAGTAATTATCTTATTAATGAAATATTGACATAATTGATGTTATAAACACCAAAATAAATGTAATTTGAGACTTTTTATGAATTCCACTAATTTTCTAGGTTACTATGATATATTATTGTTGATTTAATCAACTTGGTTCGAACATATAATTCTGTTATGACTTTCAAAAAAATCATATATCAAATAGTGTCAAAATTGACACAAAATAGTTTTTAAATAAAATATTATATTATTAATTGTTATTTTATTCCTAAAAATATAAGGTTCGGCCAAATGACTTATATAAGGATATATATATTAATAATAAAAAATTTGGGGTTCGTTTGGCATGTTATAGTAAGTGTATTAACCATATAGTGAAAGAAAACAAAAAGACACGGTAAAAGTTAAATTATTTAACTTAGAGTTAAATCTAATTGATAAGGTTACAATAATACCCTAAACTTGTCTAAATCCTATTGGTTGATAGTATTTCGACCCATCCCCACTTTAGCTTCGAAATAAGACCCTTTGGAACCATTATAAACCGATTTTGACTTTAATATAAAATAATATTTTGAGATATTCCTAAGGTGCCCCTCTCCTCCCTTATAAAAGGACACCTCCTCCCCCTCCTCCTCACACCAATTTGAGCACTCAAGCTCGGCCAAACCCTGCCATTTTATCCTCTCCACTTCCATAGAATAATCCTATAGGTCCTGGTCTTCTTCAAAGACCAATCGTAGTTCCCTAAGTGGAGGATTCAAAGAAGCGTTCCAAAGAAGAGGTAATATCCATTACCGATCTTTTCAATTTCTTTCTTCTTCAACTTCTTCTTCTTTAGTTGTTTCATGATAAAGTAATAACATCAGTATTTCTTATATACTGATATGTTATTATAAATATGAAACAACTCTAATTAACCTTCTATCCATCCTACGGAAAAAGGAAATCACCGCGCGTGCGTACGTACGGAATACCGTCTCCACGCCGTGGTGTAATCTATTTTCCACCATCACCTTACAAGGATGGGTATAAAGGTGTAATGAGTAACTATATATGATTATTATAAAGTAATATTGATACTTAAATAGTATACATACACTTCAACACAATTCCACGACCATGGGAACGATATCATCGCTCGTGCGTACGTACGGACTACCGTCTCCACGACGCGATGAGATTCATTCTCAATGATTAGCCATTCATGAATGATTATAAAGTATATATAATAAGTACTAATGAAATATATGACCTAATAATGATACTGGAATTATTTATATTTATATGTATGTCATATACTTAATTCCATTCAATTCAATAAGGAAACGAAAACATCGTTCATGCGTACGTACGCACTACCGTCTCCATGAACGGTGTATTTATTTCCATTTACTAATTTATTATATATTTATATTCTGAATATATATATATATATATATATATCATGTTTTATATTCTGGAATTAAGTAATCATGATCTAAGTAATCATATGAATAATTACAAGTTAAAAACACGAACGACAAATGAGACGATTTTACCCAAAACGCTACTTTAACATGAATTTACAAAAGAACGGGTAATATAAAGTCATAAGTGGACCATATATGATATAATAACAATGAATATGATTCTGTAATAAGTCAATGACATTATTTGAATCATTATACAGGAGGTTCGGACACATACGAAGCAAATCGGATCTAAGGTAAGGGAAATATCACAATCTCATTTTTATCTGAGATTGTTTATACTTTGGTATTTACTGGGGTGTATTTTATCATCCACATCCATGTTTCTTAAATATGTAATATTATTTCCATCCACCTACAATTGTTTTAAATCCAATTTTACCCTTCGGTGAGTTTTTAGTAAAAGATATGAAAGGAATCTTTTGTCGTTTTTCATACGAGGTACTTTTTGACTTTTCCGACAAAAGTACGAAGAATGTTTTTTTTAACTTATATGGCAAGAATGGATTTTTAAAACATTATTTCCAAGAAACTTCCTTTATAATTTTTCAAGTTTATTTTTAATCAACTTCTTTTATTTTAAAGTCGTATGAAATGTTACGAAAGGAAAAATGTTTTTGAAGTAGAAAGGATATTTTCCTCAAGAATGGAGTTCAAGTATTTTATCAAAACTATTTTTCATCTAAGATAATAAAAGGGTTCTGTTTTTATCCCTTTTATTACATGGATTTGATTATGTTGTGATGGAAATATTTTTATGAATTCCTTTATCTTATATGAATTGTTTTTTGATGTCATGTTGTTTAAGAATCCCATTTTTATTACATGGGTTACGCTATGATGTATAGTTTATGATTATGTGGCACACATAAGAAAGGATTCATTATAAGATGGGTGGGACCTATATCTCCCTCCAATGCATTGGGTAAAGATTTTATATCTCATGAGATAGACAGGGCTGGAACGGTAGGTTATACCGGTTCAGTGAAACAAGACTGAAACGAGGGTTACTCGATTCAGAAAGGGACTTTGTCCACTAAGATAGTCTTGGAAATGAGTCTTGACTAACAAGAAATGATTCTCTATGATTATGTGTTAATGCCACAAAGTTTCATGTTTTAAGTTATGATTATTGTGATTACATTTCACTGCCATGATTTATCCCATGTTATGAAATTATGCTCTCTTTTGCAGGTTAAGATTTCCAAAATGTTATGTTCTTATGAATACGATGTGATTGATATTTCTTTTGTTTACCCTTACTGAGCATTTGAGCTCACCATTTTATGTTTTCATTTCCCCAAGATATAAAGAAAAGTTTTAGGTAAAAAAAAAGAAAGGAAGATCTTTATGGGAGATATTGAAGATCTTTCACCACGATTAGAAGATTACGTTCCGAGTTTACAAAGACACTAAACTATTACGATCCTTGTGTGTGTGTTTTTTTTATGTAATAAGTATTCCGCAAAAGTAATGTAATGTCAATGTACGTTAAGCTTCGGGTCTCTACATTGACGGCGGGGCCTGGATGCCTCTAGGTCCAGGCGGGCCATATCCCGAGTTGGTATGACCCCTTCCTCCTCGTACCTGCGCACGAGGTTGTTGATCACCCTTCGCTGGATGACCTCTGATAGAGAAAGGGGACATGGGCGCCCCGTATTCCGTGATGTGGTGGCTGTTGTGGCGGTAGTGGCACCATGTGGGGTGGTTGTGGAGGTGTTTCCCCTGCCCCTGCGTAGGCGAGCGGGCGGTGATCGCGTCTCTGTAACAGCAACCTGGTTCCTGAGAAATGAAGGGATCAACTCATCAGCACTGAGATGAAAAGGATTGACAGCCAGTGCCCCAGCGTCCTTCCATTCTCCACGTATGTAAGAAGGATCCACGCCAACACGCTGCAGAAGGGAGTGCCCCACATTCTATTGCCCCGAATTCCGGTGCGTTTCACGACAGGCCCGATATTTGCTTGGCGGGACCAGGTACCGGATATCTGGATCTGGTGACACGTCAATCTACTGGTGTCTCGAACGCTGCTAATCTCCATATTGAGGAGAAGAATTTCACGTTGGGTTCACCATTTCTGTTTCTGATGCTTTCTCCGGGGCGCGTGCATCCGTCCGTCCACGGAGGAGGACGCGCGGTGCTTGTTGCCCTGCATTCCCGCTTTCCAAAGGCGGGCGGCATTCGCTCCTTATTCAGGGACGTATGCTCCTTGATCAAAACAGGATGATAGGATGCCGGTTCTTCCTTCTGGGGATTCCTCCTCATAACTCGTCACCTAGTCCGAGTCTCCCTCATAGATTTAATACGTAGTTCGTGAAACTCTTCACAGTGCCATGTTTCCATGGACGCTACTTAATTACACTGCTTCTGTTGGGACATTCCAAAGGGTCCAGTTAGGGAAGCAACCTTTAGTCAGGGGAGTAGTCATGTTGAGGCATCAGTAGCGTGTCTGGATGCTGGGGAACCTGGCATGTCTATCTGTTACCCCTGGTCACAGGGCTTCTCGAGGGCGTGGAAGCCCGAGGCATCCCACATAGAGCGCGGGGAATTATATGCCATAGACACATATCTAAGGTTTTCCTTAGCTTCCCATGTTTAACATAGGCTACGCCGCGAGTTTAACGTCTAGCGGAGACGGATCAGCCCGGTCAGAGCATTAGCTGGAATAGATGGGATCGAGGAGTTTCCCTTGAAGGGGTGCCGATATCGGGACCAGACCATGGGCGGCTGTGATGAGGAGCGTATCAACATGGTCTCACCGAGATATGATGGTCCAGACGAGAATCATGATGGGTGATAAACGGATGAATGGAGTGGAGGTAGAATGAAATGGGACCATCGCAAGGGCGACAGTGAAGTTGGATGTGAGCCTTGAAGAGGCTTCCTACGTATCCCCGTGGCAGGGAATCGAAGTCCGCATAGTTCGGTATGGTGCTAGTGAACTGATGTAAAGGTGTACTTTGGTCCAATGGGTGTTGTCAGTGAACTGACGTGAAGGTGGACCTTGGTCCGATGCGTGTTGTCAGCGAACCGACGTGAAGGTGGTACTTGGTCCGATGGGCGATGGGCTTGAACCTTGGGGAGGCTTTATACGTACCATGTCTTGACATGGATCAAAGACCTCGTAGTTCAAAGGGTGTCATCGGCGAACCGACATGAAAGTAGACCCGGGCTCCACTAGTACTGGGTGTCGGCGAACCGATGTAGATGAGGGACCTTGGTCCGATTGGAGATGGGCTTGAACCTCATGAGGCTTCCTACATACCATGCCTTGACATGGATCAAAGTCCTCGTAGTTCAAAGGGTTGGTGGAATACAGTTTGACATCATGTGGGACGAGGGTGAACCGACGTGAATGAGGTCGAAACGACCGGATGGTGGGTTTGAACCTCGTAGAGGATTCTTACGTACCACGCCTTGACTAGGATCAAAGTCCTCATAGTTCGGGTTAGTCACAACGGCTTGTCGTCGGACTGGAATTGTAGTTTAACGTCGTGCTGGACGCAGGTAGAATTCGACGTGAATTGGGTGACGGGTGGGCTTGAACCTCATGGAGGCTTCCTACGTACCATGCCTTGACATGGATCAAAGACCTCATAGTTCAAATGGGTGTGCAGCTTAATGTCATGCGGGACAAGGGCATACAGTTTAACGTCATGATGGACGAGGGCATGCATTTTAACGTCATGTGGGACGGGGTGTGCAGTTTAACGTCATGCTGGACGAGGGCGAAACTCGACGTGAAGGAACGACCGAGTAATGTGGCTTGAACCTCATGGAGGCTTCCTACGTACCATTCCTTGAAATGGATCAAAGTCCTCGTAGTTCACTAAGGGTAGGGGTCAGGGTCGGTGCTCACTCTAAGCCCACGTGATTCATGCTCGGTGTGAGAAACAAGAGGTTGCAGGGACCTGACGATCACGTCGCGAAGGATGTGTCCGTGAGAAGCGAAGAAGGGCTTATGCGTTAGGCGGCCCATGGTGCTGGGACTTACTCCAGGATGGAGTCCCGAGGTGCGGCAAAGCGCAGAGAAAGAGGGACTCATGACCAACGATGGGAGGTGCCTCGTTCCCTATCACGCCCTCCACTGACCTTGGTAGTGGGAAAGTATGGAGATGCAGGGGTGCAGCCATCCATTGGAGAACTAGGGTCGCCCTTCTCCTATGAAGATACGCCACTCCAATAAGGAGGATATCATCCCTTGTAGATGGGTGATTCCACTCCCGTGTAGACGAGTGGCGTAAAAAATGTTCGAGCTGGGGGGACCCTACGTGCGAAGCATGAGGTCGGGTCACAGTTTAACATCATGTGTTGAGGACGTGATTCTTGGCAGTTTAACATCTTGTAGCTCGGATGAGGTGGGTTCACTCCGCACCCCTAGGACTTAAATAACTGGTACCCTCTAGTCCTTGGGGAAGGGAAGGTACCAGTAAGGTCGTGGTCAAGGGGGGGTGTGGAACGAACCATTGAGGGGTCCACGTTAGCGTGGCTATGCGAAGAAGCAATAGTCGTTAGCGTGCCTATGCGAAGAAGCATTAGGCGAAGCAATGCTATGAGTGGTATTGTCCATGGGACTTTGAAATCACATCGTGGAAACCTGGAGGGTTGCACGGGAAGAGGAATTGCTAAGCAAAGGAGTGTTCTTCGCGAAGTGGAGAGTCTTGGCCTTAGCATAGGGCATAGGTGTGAGTGGAAGGTGCTTCGCGAAGTGGAACAATGTTCGCGGAGCACTACATCGCGAAGAAGGGGTGCCTCGCGAAGCAGGGTCCTGCGAAGCAGTGTGCTTCACGATGTGTAGCGATCCTGCCTTAGCATAGGGATCACTAGTACAGGTTGGGTGTTTCGCAAAGCATAAACCCTCCGCGGCTGCCCGGGTTCCCTTGGGAATCCCCTTCCTTTGCGAATGCCCTTTGGATTCGCGAAGGGAATCCCTCTCAGAACAGGGGCTCAAAACGAGACAAAGCAAAGGCATCTCGCGAAGTAGAAGTACCTCGTGGAGCTCATGATTCCCGGGGCAAAGAGTGCTTCGCGATTCGGGAGAGGAGAAGCTGAAAGGTCGGATTGTCCGTCCTCGGGACTCAGGGGGAGTCCAGTATTTATAGGCAAGGGGCGCCGCGAAGCAGAACTCGCGCACCGCCTCGGGTGCTTCGTGGCGCGCTCGCGAACGTCAAATCCATTCGCGGAGAGTTACCGCCTCTGGAGCTTCGTGAGGCCGCGATGCTCGGGGTGTTTAGGCGTCGGTGCTTCGTGACGGTGCTTCGCGACAGTGCTTCGCGAGTCAGCGTGCCAGCCTTCTTTTTTGTCCCTCCCTTTCGTATAATATTTTGGCGCCAACATACTCGTATATACCACACCTACTCTTTAAGGCTATAAGAGGTATATCTGATGGTCTAACGCACAAATAATGATAACCGGACCTCAAATAAATCTTTAAGAACACCTGGGCTCCTCGAATCTGATCAAAGAGGTCATCGATCCTCAGCAAGGGATATCAGTTCTTGACTGTCAACTGGTTCAGCTTCTGATAATCCAAACAAAGCCTAAGGGTTTCGTCTGCCTTATTCGCAAATAGGACAGGCAAACCCCAAGGATAATTACTGGGTTGGATGAAACCCTTCGCCTACAACTCCTCCAACAACTTCTTGAGCTCCTGAAACTAAGGTATAGCCATCCTATAAGGAGGAATGGACACCAGTTCCACTCCTGGAACGAGCTCAATCGAGAAGTCAACCTCACACTCCGGAGGCAAACCAGAAAGTCCTCTGGAAAGACATCCCTAAAACGATCCACCACTGGAGGAAAGCCTAACTGTGAATTCCCCTGGTCATCCAGATAAAGACTGGAAAACTGGGATGTAACTCCCCCTATAACATGATGCTTTGGTCCAGCTCTACCCGCCTAGACATCCCACTCGCCTCTATGAAGGAATGATCTTCCCTCTGGTGATACGAAACTCACCCTACGGTGATAGCAATCGATGACTGCCTGGAAGAGAACCAACTAGTCCATCCCGAGAATGACTTCATAGCTCATCATATCTAGCACATAGAGGTCCCATAAAAAAAGACACCTTGAAACCTCAAGAGGGAACTCTCTGCACTGACGTACACTAGATGTCCTCGTTCCCAATGGTGTGTCAAGAGTCAACAAGTCGGCAGATGAAAAGATACAGAGCCCAAGGCTCTCCACAACAGAAACAGAGATAAAACTATGAAAATCACAAGTATCGAAAAGGGATGAAGGTAAAATTGAGGCTACTAAGATCGTACCTCAAACTGTAGAAGGTCTGGGATCCTGCTCCTGATAGGTCTGCTCCGCGGTGAAAGTCTGGCCTACACCGCGGCCCTGCACCCCTGGCTGACCACTCTGAGCTGACCCACTCTGATGTTGCTGGTAACCTGGTGACTGACCACCACGGCCGCAACCTCCACCTCGACACGAATGGCCGGAATAACTCCAGTTACCAGACTTGTGAGAAACTGGCGATGCATCTTCTGAACGTGAAGTCAGAGAAGAACCCCTACCACCAGCTGAAGGTGAGAAGATCTTACAAAAACACTGAAGATGGACCATATTTCCACAAGATCGGCACTCCATCGACTTCTTCTGGCAGTGAGGCCTAGTATTCCCACTCATACCACACTGGTAGCATACAACCTAGCTGCCCGAAGATACATCCCGCCAACTCTGATCTCCTTTAGAAGACTCTCTACGGCGCTTCCTACTATCCGTAGGAGGAATACCAGCTCTGGATGTCAAACCGCCCTGGCTCACTACTCCAGAATCCCTTAGTTTGCGCTTAGTGATCAGCGCCTGGTTGACGATAGAGGATATCGAATTCAACCTGAAGATATTCTCACAGGAATAGATCTCATTCCTAAGACCATCCTCAAACTTCCTAGAAAGGAACAACTCATCACATGCTGGGATCAACGTGAAGCGCTGAAGCTCGGTAAAGTGGGATGAGTACTCCATAACAGAAAGAGTACCCTGCCGCACACTCATAAACTCTTGGTCTTGGTTGGCCCTCAAGGTCTTTGGGTAAAAGTAGTCATAGAAGGTGTGATAAAACTCGTCCCAAGATATACTCTGGTGGCTCCCCGACTGCAAGATCACCTCCCACCACCTCTTGGAGGTGTCTCGGAGCATATAGGTAGCCATCGTTACCCTTTTTTGGGGGGTATCTCTAGATGATCAAAGCTTTTCAGTGTGGACTCTAACCACGACTCTGTATCCTGGGGTCCTCCATCCTCTGAGAAAGTAGGAGGATGCTGCTGCTGAAAGACCTGCGTCAATTCATCCATCGACGGGGCAGGAGGCGGCGCTCCCTGAAAAGTCTGCATCATCATTAGGAAATCCTACTTGAAATGCGCATCGGGACCTGCGAAGGGTATGACTGTTGGTGCCAACGCTGGAACAGAAGGAGGATCTGCAGGAGGTCCCTGGTCGGCCATATCCAGTGTCTAATCACCGTCTAGAAACTGACGTATAACCGGAGGACGTCTCATAGGCAGAGCTCTGAAAGATCAAAAGCATACCTTAGATCAGGATTATCAAAAACTGAGAACACAAGAGTACAAAATGGGAACAGGAGAAGGAAACATTCAAGTTTACAAAACATGACTACATGGCATGTATAAACCTACACGGCGTGTTCCTCAAATCCATTTACATGGGCGTGTACTCCTGCCACCTCTGGTCGTGTAACACCCCAAACTACACGACGTGTTGTTCTCACCCACGGTGTGTACTTGAACTCTATTCCCATGCCCGAGTCTCTTTACATGGCTAACCCACATGGTCATCTTAACCCTAGACTACAGGGCATGTTCACTAAGGACATGGTGTGTACTGGACAAGGTTTCAGCAACCCGTGTTATTAGTTACACGGCCGACTACACGGATGACCTTTACACAGCGTGTTCCGAACAAACACGGCGTGTATAGTAGAAGATAACACCAAGCCATGTTGTTCGTGACACGGCTGGGTACCTGGAACAATACTACACGGCGTGTTCATTTCCAAAATGGTGCGTTCCACTCAAGCTTCCCTGACCTGTGTTGTTAGTGACATGGCCGAGTACACGGCTCTATACTACACGGTGTACACCTACCGTACACGGCGTGTTCCTAAATAAATTTCCTCAACACCGTGTTCCTACTCACACAGTCAGTGACACGGTCTGAAACTACATGGCGTGTAGTCATAAAGTACACATCGTGTATTCTAGTTTTTTCTGGGCAGTAGCTCAGAAACTAAACCAAAGCCTAGAAACACAGAAAACAAGGCATGAAGGTTCCCAATTACAATCCGTGAGGGTCCATACTCCCCACGAATCAAATATTGGCATCCAATACAGTCATATATAAGGAAAAATAGGTCAATGATTTACCAATTTACGATCCAAGAGGTCCCATAACACCTCAAAAACCAAAACTTGGCATTCATTTAAGAAAGGTACAGTAAAAATAGTCTTCTATGAAACAACAGAGATTCTATAAAATCATCTATCACAGTAGCCTGCATAATCTACAGAAAGTCTATCATAACAACATGTAATTGCTAATGCACCCTAGATGTCATGGTAAGAATGCATGGAATGTGATTTCTAACAAGTGCCTATATGATGCATGAGATGGAATACCCTCATCTCATTGGGTTGCGACAGAAATTGAACAATAATAGCAATAATAATAACAACACAAGTCATGTGAATCACTCTAGGTGAAATCATATAAACCATAAAATCTCAAAACTAGAAAACTACAATAAATAAGGTAGTATGGCTTTTCCCTGTACACGGGTTAACTACTCCCGGGCATAGCTTATTACCAAGTATCGAATCTGTCATATCCCTGGCTAAAGGCTCCAAACAAAAAATCAAGAGAAAATAATTCCTCTGATACTACTTTGTAACGTCCTGGTTCTGGAAGCCACCCAGAGGCGCCCCATACCCGATTGGTCACATGGCATCAAGTTCATTTCTCCAAAATCCAGAGGCTACCGACTAGCAGCGAGGGCCTTGGGTGTGATAGTGTGGAAACTATTCCTTCATTGGCAGAGTACACAGCGGAAGTAAATAAACATGCTATAGCGGAAGTAGTAAATAACCAAAAATAACAAACAGTGGAAGAATAAATCAGCAAACAACTGGAGCACATATGTATATATATGAAATGATGCATGATACATGTCTATCAAAGCATCCAAACAAGTCACAATGCTGAAAAATAAAATAGTACCAAAACAAGTACAAAGGATAGTAAACAGATCCTCAGCATTGCATGTCAAATCTTGGTCCCATGCTCTCCTAATCCAATGTAATCAAGTACTAGAAGTCGAAGGGTGCTTTCCCTTGTCTATACCTGCAACAAAATAGTCTGTTTGGACCCAAAAGCATGACCCAAATAAGGTGTGAGACTAAATCCCTGTAGGTAACCACCCGAAGATCTGTTCCTAACAGTCAGTGAGTATATGGTAGGTAACAGTACAATAAGCAGTAAACAGTAGTAGCAATAGAAGGTAGTAATCAGTAAGCAGTAAACAGAATGATATACAATAGTGATCAATCCACAGACAAAAAGTAGCGGTGAAGCAACAGCTAACACACACAGGAAACCCTCTGGGATGTACTCGCATCCATCCCCTCTGGTCCTATCCAAGAAGTACCACAACCCTCTGGGCAGTGCACTTATCCTAACCCCTCTGTTTTGGTCATACGAATTTATAAGACTCTCTGGGGAAGCTCACTCAGTCAATTCCCCTTATAGTCTAGGGTGGTCAGGGACTCTCTCAGGAAGATCATGTGGTCTAACCCTCTTGGCCCAAGGTCTAGAGACTCTCTGAGGAAGCTCACTTGGTCTATCCTCCTATAGCATCAGGTATACCATAGACTCTCTGAGGAATCTCACTCGGCCAATTCATCCTCTAGCCTGGGAAGGTTTTAAAGACATTCAAACAAGGTAAAGACTCTCTGAGGAAGCTCGCTCGGAATACCCTCCTGTAGTCTGTAATAACAAAGACTCTCTGGGAAGCTCACTTGGTCTATCCCCTACAGTATATAATGTCCAAGACTCTCTGAGGAAGCTCACTCGATCTATCCCTGTATAGTCTATAATATCTAAGACTCTCTGGGAAGCTCACTCGATCTATCCCCTATAGTTTATAGCACCGGTTTATCATGGTCCCGTGCCAGTCAGTGCATTTTAATGCTATATAGCCAAAGTACACCTATATAGCTACTTGGATAACCAAATTTGTAACACCCCTAGATTTTATGAAAAATATTATTTTTAATTTCATTAATGTCTTGTGTTGTACGCTACACCAAAAAGAGCTTGCACAACATGCAACCCTGACTTGTCTTGCATTACACGCAATCACGACCTTCCTCGATAGCGTGTGTTGTACGCAATACCAGGTTTTACTAAACAACGATATATTATTATAATATTATTATGAACTAGCCGTTATGAATAGTATTAACTAAATTTTGATTTTTATAACATTATTATTCATCCTAAACATTTTCTAGAACATGGTATAAGAACAAAATAAAATTTTCGGGTAAAATATGTATTTTTCAAAAAAAATGCAGTTTTGCCGCCTTTTGATGGCACACCCACTTTAAATCTAGTTTTTGACATGTTTATAAGTTAAATTTGACAAAATAAAATTCTTTTTTGGAATCAAGAAATAAAAATTTACTTTGGATAAATTTTTCATATTATTCTGGAAACTTTCATATTTTGATGAATAGTAAAAACACGCTATAATTTAATTAAAAACAACTTTTTTCATCACAATAATTTATATGGTTAAATTATAATATTAAATGGTTTTAAAGTATAAATAGAATATATTTTTACCATTTAATATAATTTATTTCATTAGCATTGATTTTACATTGAATTCGTAGGTTAAATCAATTCAATCTTTTGCAATGTTTTTAACAAAAATCCGTTTTCATTCGACAACAGGATTAATTTTAATTTAATTTCTGAAACTTATGTGTATTGAATATAAAAAAATGGATTCCATATTTGGAATCATTGGGTCCAAATTATGTTAATAGGATACTTTTTATTTTTGGGAATTATAAATAGTAACTACGGTAAATTTTATTTACCATAGTTAAAGGTAAATCGGGTAATTAAGGGTAAATATAATATTATAAAATTACCCTAACACATGAAAAAATTCTATTGGATGGCTAAAAGTATACCCATATCACCTAATGGTCGGATTAGATTCATTTTATGAACTTTTGACCATGAAAATAATTTAATTATTTTTAAAACCAAAGAAAGTGACAACATGTCACTCACTTAAATATTATAAGTATAATAATTTTAACTTAGTGATAAACATCATAAAACATTGAACATCAATAGTCTCCAGAAATCTACTAAAATTATCTACATCATGATAATTTATCTAGAATTTTTTGGGATTAAATAATTCTCATTAATAGTGATACATTAATGATGTAGAAATTATTTATTTAGTGAAAAATCAATAATATAGTTTTTATTGAAATAGTAATACATATCAAAAGGCCCAAAAATCTGCACAAAACTTATTATTAGTGTATATATAAACCCTAATAATCCACTGGACTAATTTTTTACCATTTGGATCCTTATTAAGGAAATTATGACACTTATATTATTTTATTTTAAATGATGCCAAAGTTGTCACCTTCATAATTTAATAAATATAACAATTTAAATATTGTGATATTAAGATGGTAAATTAGAGTAAAAGTATTATTGTGAACAGATTTATCTGCATCATAGGATTTTATTTTTAATTTTTATGCAACAAATAAGTATATTAAATAATTATACAAAAATGTTGTAGTAATTATTTTATTAAGAGATAGACCAAATAAATGGTTTTTAAAAATAATAAAATAACGATTGTATGAACTATTTAATGTTCTCCACTAATTTTCTAGATACATGTGACCTTTTATAAATCTATTAAAGATTTTAGTTCGAACATATCTTCTGTATATATTTTATTTAAATTCAAATATATGAATAGTGTCAAAATAGACACTATTGTTATTTTATAAAAATAACATATTATAAAATTGTTTAAAAATCACAAAAATATTTAAAAATTATAAATTTAAATTTATATGGTATAAAAAGTTGTAAAGTATCCAATTATGGAAAATTCACAACAAATAAGTAATTGTTTGTTATAATTTAAAATTTAGAATGTTATTACCATAAATAAAATTAAATTGATTAAATAAGGATAAATCAAGTTGATAATGTTTAAAATAAATTCCTAACATGTCTAAATTTGATTGGTTGATGAGATTAAAACCATATCCCATCTAATCTTCTGATATGAATCATTTTTGGAGGTTTTTAAGTGGTGTTAGATTTATTATAAATTAATATTTTTTAGAATTCCAAAGGTGCCCATCTCCTCCCTTATAAAAGGGCACCTCCTCCCTCTCTTACACATACCACTTTGAGCCTTCAAGCTCGAAAAAAGCCTGCTCAATTCTCTTCTCCACTTCCCTAGAAACATCCTAGAGGTCCTGGTCTTCTTCAAAGACCAATTTTAGTGCCCTAAGAGGAGGCCTCAAAGAGGCGCTTCAAAGAAGAGGTAATTTCCGTTACCGATTCTTTCACCTTTATTTCTTCTTCCACTTCTTCTTCTTAGGTTGTTTCATAATGAAGTAATAACATCAGTATCACTCATATAAGGATATGTTATTATAATTATGAAACAACCCTATTTCACCATCTATCCATCCAACGGAAAACGAAATCACTGTGCGTGCGTACGTACGGAATACCGTCTCTACGCCGTGGTGTAATCTATTTTCCACCACCACCTTACTTGGATGGGTATAATGGTGTAAATAATAACTATATATGATTATTATAAAGTGATATTGATTCTGTAATAGTATACATACACTCAAATAAAATTCCACGATCATGGGAACGATATCATCGCTCGTGCGTACGTACGAAATACCGTCTCCATGACGCGATGAGATTCATTGTCAATGATTAACCATTCATAAATGATTATAAAGTATATATAATAATTAATCATGAAATATATGACATAATAATGATACTGGATTTATGTATATATATATGTATGTCATACAATTAATTCCATTCCATTCAATTCAATGAGGAAACGAAAACAACGTTCATGCGTACGTACGGCTTACCGACTCCATGAACGGTGTATCTCTTTCCATTTATCGATCTATTATATATATGTATATTATGAATATATATTATATATAAATCATTTTTTACATTCTGTATGTAATTAATCGTGATCTAAGTAATCATATTAATAATTACAAGTCAAAACACGGACGACAAATGAAACGCTTTTACCCAAAACTCTCTTTAACATTAAATTTACAAAAGAACGGGTAATATAAAGTCATAAGTGAACCATATATGATATCATAACAATTAACATGATTCTTTAATAAGTTAATAACATTATTTAAATCATTATACAGGAGTTTCGGATACGTACGAAGCATATCGGACCTAAGGTAAGGGATAATTTTGCAAATCTCATTTTTTATCCGAGATTGCTTATTCGTAAGTATTTACTGGGGTTATTTATATCATCCATGTACATGTTTTATAAAAGTTATTTCATGTATTTTTAAAGTCCTTTTTACCCATTTTTGACTTCTACTACATGGTATGTAAGGAATATTTCTTTTGTTTACGTTACGAGGTACTTTTTTTGACGTTTCCGACAAAAGTACGATGAGAATGTTATTTTTAACTTATATGGCGTGAACAGATTTTTACGGTTTCATAACGCCTCATTTTCATGAAGCTTACTCTATATGATTTCATGACTATTTTCAACAAAATATCTTTCTTTTAAAATTTCATGACATTTTTTGAAAAGAAATTGATTTTGAAGAAGAAAGGATATTTTCCTCAAGAAATCATTTCAAGTGTTTTATCAAAACCATTTTTCATCTAAGATGACATTTTTTTCATATGTGTATGTTTCAAGTATAATGTCTCTATGATTTACATTCTTTCACTTTTCTTATGATGAAATATCCATTTGTTTTATATGGATTACGTGATGATGATATGATGTTTATGAAACCCATTTTATTCTTTGGGTTATGATGAATGTTTTAAGTTTATGTTGTGGCACAAGTAAGAATGATTTCATTATGAGATGGGGGGACCTATATATCCCTCCAATGAATTGTGTAAAGATTTATATCTCATGAGATATACATGGATGGAATGGCAAGTTAAACCGGTTCAGTAATACAGGACTGGAACAAGGAGTGAACTCGATTCAAAAAGGGACTTTGTCCACTAAGATGGTCTTGGCAGCAATGCCTTGGATACTATAGAAATAATATCATGTGATTAATGGTTTCCACAATTACATGTTTTATTCCCATGCTATTTTATCGTGATTGATGTTCCTTTATGTTATATGCCTTACGTACTTCCAAGATTGATGTCTTTGCTCAAGGTTTTAATGTTTAGATTTCATGTTCAAGTTTTTGCTTTCAAATATTTATGGATTGTTTTATGTTCTCTATGTTTTCCCTTACTGAGCATTTTAGCTCACCCTTTTTATGTTTTATTTTCCCCAAGAAATAAATAAAGGTTTTAGGTAAGGAAAAAAAAAGGGAAGATCGTTATGGGAGATGTTGAAGATATTTCAACATGACTAGTTGTTTATATTTTGAGTTTCCAAAGACACTAAACTATTACGGTCCTTGTGTGTCTTTTTTTGTTATGTATTAAGTATTCCGCTAAAGTAATGTAATGTCCATGTACGTCAAGCTTCAGGTCTCTACAGTTGGTATCAGAGGAAAGGTTTAGTCAACCTTTGAAAACTAGGATGCGAAAACGTTAGTGAGATCCCTAGATATATTTCTAAGGTATGTCTAGGGATGTCCCTAAGGATAAGTATATGTATAGGATACAGTCCTAGAAATACGGTAACGATCATAGAATTTAACCTAAGATGTTAGATATTGAGGATACTCCCCCTTTAATATGTTGTTTTCCCTAGCATTATATTTTTCCTCTCACACTATTCTTTTTGGGTTTTAGAAAATGGCTGGAAACAGGAAGATTCATGATAATGGAGGATATGACGTACAATGGAATGATATTCTTCATAAGAAACCAAATGAAACGAGATTTGGAAGTCCAAACATTGTTATTATGCCTAATCAGCAATCTCATAATATGATCAATAATCTCAACTTTGGTATGTTTCCCGAATCAGATAATAAGAGAAAGATGGAGTTTCATGATGATCATAGAGGAAAGAAAGTTCAATTTCCCTCATGTAAATCATGTGGGAAGAGGCATCAGGGAGATTGTTTCAAAGAAACTGGAAGATGCTTTTGGTGTGGAAAAGAAGGACACAATGCCAGTAAGTGCAAAGGAAAAGGTTCATTTAACACCATGGACAAGGATAATGGTATTGCTACGACATCAACAATGATTAGATGTTTTAAATGTGGAATGTACGGGCATTATGCAAACCAATTCCCTAATGGAAAATCTCATGAAGAGAATCATCATGGTCATATAGGTAGTATTTATGTGGATGATGATGAGGAGACTACAAATGATATATGATCTGAAAGAAGTGTTGAAGCTCAGTCGGTTGTTTTAGAAGGTAGTGGAATGATTGTATGTTTATCGAGAGTTATGTTTTATAGTTAACGGTACTATGGAATAATGAATCATCTAAGGATTATTACACAATTGTTTTTCCTAAAAGTATTTGAAAGTATATGTTGAAAGTATATGTTGAATGGTATCAGTAACCATGGAAGGTTATTCAGATATTTTTGTAAAGTAGATGATATGCGCATAATGAAGTAATAAGAAGATAATGATATGTTTGATTGTATTCATGAGCTCATGATTGATATAAGGACTAAGTGATATCATGGTTTGAGTATATAGAATTTTGAGGATTTTGGTATGTGGAAAGTATTAACTTTTAACTGCATTCATGTTTTCACTAAGGTTCAATGGGTATTCATTTTTCAAGAGAATACATTATTAAGGCCTTCGAATGTTTGGAATGTGACCAACAAGAGATATCTTATGATATATGGGGATCAATGATGGTATTAAATCTCTGGTAATCGTTTTCACTATATTATGAGAGTGGACTGCAGTATTATGGATAAGCCTAAAGATTGTAATGTATTATGTTGGACATAAGTTAGTATAGTTTAAGGATATAATTTTTTTCGATATTATTGATGGGATGTTATAGTAACATAGTTTTAGAAAAAGGAAAACCCGCAGGATGGGTGACAGCCCATCGCGTTGGACAAGGCTGTGGGAATCGAACCCACAATCGAAGTGCGACTGGCCTTTATCGCCTACCACTGGCCTATAGGAAGTCCCTGGTTAGTATAAACTAGTATTATTTTATTAAGCGGTATGATAAATGAAGTATAAGTTCATTTTTTGAACCATATACGATTAATCTAACCATAAGATGGACTTAGAACTTTTGCTAACCTTTTGTTTGAAAGAGATAGAATGACCCATCATTCTATCACATGATCTGCTAACACATCACAAATAACAAATTCAACTTCATTTCTTTAAGGGATGAAGTGGAAATTGTTCAATTCACGAACAACAGTGAGATTGTACCAAAATCATGCAAGTATTTCTTTTAATTCATCAACTTTAGGGAAATGATCTTGAAAACCAAAAATGTTGTCCTAGTTCCCTTATATCCGATGAATCAGATGGTACCTTAGATCATCACAAATCAATAGCTTTTTTATTGTTGGCTTTTTCATAGCCATGTTCTCTACCACTCTCCATCGTAACTTGATGGTTAGATTTTTCTTCCATATCCATATTTTCACCTATATTATCCTACGTGGAAACCCAGTGATGAGTTACTTTGGGTAACCGTTACGTTTCATAATTTATTTTTTAAAGACATGTTTTGGAATTCCTTTTTACTATGTGGGTTTCTATTAAAGAAACTTTCGAGTAGTAAACCATTTATAAGCCCGACGAATTTCGAGGGCGAAATTCATTTTAAGGGGGGTAGAATGTAACACCCCGAGATTTTATGAAAAATATTCTTTTTAATTTCATTAATGTCTTGTGTTTTATGCTACACTGAAAAGAGATTTCACAACACGCAACCCTGACTTTTCTTGCATTACACGCAATCGCGACCTTCCTCGATAGCGTGTGTTGTACGCAATACCGGGTTTTACTAAACAACGATATATAATTATAATATTATTATAAAATAGCCGTTATGAATAGTATGAAATAAATTTTAAATTTTATAACATTATTATTCATCCTAAACATTTTTTACAACATGGTATAAGAACAAAATAAAATGTTCGGGTAAAATATGTATTTTTCAAAAAAATGCAGTTTTGCCACCTTTTGATGGCGCACCCACTTTAAATGTAGTTTTTGACATGTTTATAAGTTCAATTTGACAAAATAAAATTCTTCTTTGGAATCGAGAAATAAAAATTTACTTTGGATATATTTTTCATATTATTCTGGTAACTTTCATATTTTGATGAATAGTACAAACACGCTATATTTTAATTAAAAACAACTTTTTTCATCGCAATAATTTATATGGTTCAATTATAATATTGAATGGTTTTAAAGTATAAATAGAATATATTTTTACCATTTAATATAATTTATTTCATTAGCATGGATTTTACATTGAATTCGTAGGTTAAATCGATTCAATCTTTTGCAATGTTTTAAACAAAAACCCATTTTCATTCGACAACGGGATTAATTTTAATTTAATTTCTGCAACTTATGTGTATTGAATATAAAAAAATGGATTCCATATTTGGAATCAGTGGGTCCAAATTATTTTAATAGGATACTTTTTATTTTTGGGAATTATGAATAGTAACTACGGTAAATTTTATTTACCATAGTTAAAGGTAAATCGGGTAATTAAGGGTAAATATAATATTATAAAATTACCCTAACACATGAAAAAATTCTATAGGATGGATAACAGTATACCCATATCACCTAAGGGCCGGATTAGATTCATTTTATGGACTTTTTACCATGAAAATAATTTAATTATTATTAAAACCAAAGAAAGTGACAACATGTCACTTTCTAAAATATTATAAGTATAATAATTTTAATTTAGTGATAAACATCATAAAACTTCAAACATGAATAGTCACCAGAAATCTAATAACATTATCTAAATCATGATAATTTATTTAGAATTTTTTGGGATTAAATAATTGTCATTAATAGTGATACATTAATGATGTAGAAATTATTTATTTAGTGAAAAATCAATAATATAGTTTTTATTAAAATAGTAATACAAATAAAAAGGCCCAAAAATCTGCACAAAACTTATTATTAGTGTATATATAAACCCTAATCATCCACTAGCCTAATTGTTTACCATTGGGATCTTTATTAAGGCAATTATGACACTTATATTATTTTATTTTAAATGATTCCAAAGTTGTCACCTTCATAATTTAATAAATATAACAATTTAAATATTGTGATATTAAGATGATAAATTCTAGTAAAAGTATTATTGTGAAAGGTAATAGGTTTATCTTCATCATAGGATTTAATTTTTAATTTTTATGCAACAAATAAGTATATTAAATAATTATACAAAAATGTTCTAGTAATTATTTTATTAAGAGATAGACCAAATAAATGGTTTTTAAAATGTGCTCCAATAATTTTCTAGATACATATGACTTTTTATTAATCTATTAAAGATTTTAGTTCGAACATATCTTCTGTATATATTTTATTTAAATTCAAATAAATGAATAGTGTCAAAATTGACACTTTTGTTATTTTATAAAAAAAACATATTATAAAATTGTTTAAATAATTACAAAAATATTTAAAAATTATAAAATTAAATTTATATGGTATAAAATGTTGTAAAGTATCCAATTATGGAAAATTCACAACAAATAAGTAATTTTTTGTTATAATTTAAAATTTAGAATGTTATTACCATAAATAAAATAAAATTGATTAAATAAGGATAAATCATGTTGATAATGTTTAAAATAAATTCCTAACATGTATAAATTTGATTGGTTGATGCTATTAAAACCCTATCCCATCTAATATTCGGATATGAATCATTTTTGGAGGTTTTTAAGCGGGGTTAGATTTATTATAAATTAATATTTTTAAGAATTCCAAAGGTGCCCCTCTCCTCCCTTATAAAAGGGCACCTCCTCCCTCTCTTCCACACACCACATTCAGCCTTCAAGATCGGCCAAACCCTGCCCAATTCTCTTCTCCACTTCCCTAGAAACATCCTAGAGGTCCTGGTCTTCTTCAAAGACCAATTTTAGTGCCCTAAGAGGAGGTCTCAAAGAGGCGGTTCAAATAATAGGTAATTTCCGTTACCGATTCTTTCACCTTTATTTCTTCTTCCACTTCTTCTTCTTATGTTGTTTCATTATGAAGTAATAAAATCAGTATCACTAATATACTGATATGTTATTATAAGTATGAAACAACCCTATTTCACCATCTATCCATCCTACGGAAAATGAAATCACCGTGCGTGCGTACGTACGGAATACCGTCTCCACGCCGTGGTGTAATCTATTTTCCACCACCACCTTACTTGGATGGGTATAATGGTGTAAATAATAACACTATATTATTATTTTAAAGTTATATTTATTATGTAATAGTATACATAAACTAAAATAAAATTCCATGATCATGGGAACTATATCATCGCTCGTGCGTACGTACGGAATACCGTCTCTACGACGCGATGAGATTCATTCTCAATGATTAACCATTCATAAATGATTATAAAGTATATATAATAAGTAATCATTAAATATATGACATAATAATGATACTGTATTTATGTATATATATATGTATGTCATTCAATTAATTCCATTCAATTCAATGAGGAAACGAAAACAACGTTCATGCGTACGTACGGCCTACCGACTCCATGAACGGTGTATTTATTTCCATTTATCGATCTATTATATATATGTATATTCTGAATATATATTATATATAAATCATGTTTTACATTCTGGATGTAATTAATCATGATCTAAGTAATCATATGAATAATTACAAGTCAAAACACGGACGACAAATGAAACGATTTTACCCAAAACGCTCTTTGACATTGAATTTACAAAAGAATTGGTAATATAAAGTCATAAGTGAACCATATATGATATCATAAAAATTAATATTATTATGTAATAAGTCAATAACATTATTTAAATCATTATACAGGATGTTTGGATACGTACGAAGCATATCGGACCTAAGGTAAGGGATAATTTTGCAAATCTCATTTTTTATCTGAGATTGCTTATTCGTAAGTATTTACTGGGGTTATTTATATCATCCATGTCCATGTTTTATAAAAGTTATTTCATGTATGTTTAAAGTCATTTTTACCCATTTTTGAATTCTACTACATGGTATGTAAGGAATCTTTTTTTTGTTTACATTACGAGGTACTTTTTTTGACGTTTCTGACAAAAGTACGATGAGAATGTTATTTTTAACTTATATGGCGTGAACGGATTTTTACGGTTTCATAACGCCTCATTTTCATGAAGCTTACTCTACATGATTTCATGACTATTTTCAACAAAATATATTTTTTTTAAAATTTAATGATGTTTTTTGAAAAGAAACTGATTTTGAAGAAGAAAGGACATTTTCCTCAAGAAATCATTTCAAGTGTTTTATCAAAACCATTTTTCATCTAAGATGACATTTTTTTCATATGTGTATGTTTCAAGTATAATGTCTCTATGATTTACATGATTTCACTTTTCTTATGATGAAATATCCATTTGTTTTATATGGATTATGTGATGATGATATGATGTTTATGAAACCCATTTTATTCTTTGGGTTATGATGAATGTTTTAAGTTTATGTTGTGGCACAAGTAAGAATGATTTCATTATGAGATGGGTGGGACCTATATATCCCTCCAATGCATTGGGTAAATATTTATATCTCATGAGATAGACATGGATGGAACAGAAAGTTAAACTGGTTCAGTAATACAGGACTGGAACGAGGAGTTAACTCGATTCAGAAAGGGACTTTGTCCACTAAGATGGTCTTGGCAGCAATGCCTTGGCTACTATGGAAATCATATCATGTGCTTAATGGTTGCCACAATTACATGTTTTATTCCCATGCTATTTTATCATGATTGATGTTCCTTTATGTTATATGCCTTACGTACTTCAAAGATTTATTTCTTTGCTCAAGGTTTTAATGTTTAGATTTCATGTTCATGTTTTTGCTTTCAAATATTTATGGATTGTTTTATGTTCTCTATGTTTTCCCTTACTGAGCATTTGAGCTCACCCTTTTTATGTTTTATTTTCCCCAGGAAATAAAGAAAGGTTTTAGGTGAGGAAACAAAAAAGGGAAGATCGTTATGGGAGATGTTGAAGATCTTTCAACATGACTAGTTGTTTATATTCTGAGTTTCCAAAGAGAGTAAACTATTACGGTCCTTGTGTGTCTATTTTTGTTATATATTAAGTATTCCGCTAAAGTAATGTAATGTCCATGTATGTAAAGATTTGGGTCTCTACAAAATTACACCTACAGAGCTACTTTTCTAAACAGTCTATAGAGCAACAAGCATGTTAACAACATCATTCCATCCTACGATCAAACGGCATGGAAACAGGTATAACAGCCAAAGGCTAACGAGACCCGAAGGTCGTAAACAGGGAAATGCATGGTAAAAACATCCAATAACAACAATTATCCACAAATATGATCAAATTACCTCTACACAAGCATGAAATCAAGGCGGGAATAACCACAAGGGAAAAAGGTAAACACGCAATACCCTGCTCATGGTTATTTGTGTAATTTGCACATAAGACTCAAAGAAATCGAAAGGTAAGGCACAAACCACCTACCTCGATCCTAGGATATCGATATACTTGAACCACGAGGCTTTATTCTCCTCATAACAGCATAGATCTACAAAAATGCATAAAACGTTAAACCCATAATAACTTAAGAGAGAGGAAGAATAGGAAAACAAGGCTCTAGGAGAATGAATAATTCACCCCTACAGTTCCAACGCAATTGATGACGGTTGATTCGGAGGACGGATGGAGGCTCGGGGGCTCGGAGAAGATTTGCGGTCATACGGTTCGCTCTCAGTCGATGGAACTGGAGAAGAAGATAGTTCTGTCGATTAGGCGTGACCCCGGTCCGTTTAATGAAAAAAAGAAAATACACGGCGTGTACTTCTTGAGTACACGACGTGTACTCTACTTTTCTATAATCCTCTTTAAGCGGCCTCCACTTCACCCATACACACTGTGTGTGTGGCCCGAACATGGCCATCACACAGCCTGGTGCGGCAAGGGAGTACACGGCATGTACTCATAAAGTACACGGTGTGTACTTCAAAAATTCCCAAAAACACCTCTTTTCTCAAAAACTATAGAAAAAGGAAATAGATACCTGAAAACAAAGATCTGGGTTCTTACATGTGGAATCAAAAATAAGATTAATGTCATAAAATTCAATAAATTGGTCAATCAACACCAAAATTACATTCATTATTGGAGGATTATGAAACAAACCTACAACAAAATCCATTTTTAGATCATTAAATATCCAAGTTGGTTGTAATTTACAAAGTTCTATAGAGGTATTGAATTTTTAGAAAAACAAAAAATTTCATATTTGGTGAAGGGGATAGTTATTCCATCGAGGTTCAGAGTTCATTTTTAATTTTTGGAAACCCTCAAAAAAGGAATTTAGACTAGTTTTTTGTTTTATTCAGGGTTTGGGAGGTCATAGGATATTTCATGATGATCTATAAGTTGTTATGGAACACATACAAGGGGATTTAGTAATAACAACTTACTAATTATTGGCCACCTTCTAGCTTGTGTCCTTTCTAGAGCTATTATCTTCTACCTAGGCTAACCGGATGGCTGGTGACACCCATTTCCTTTCTAGTGGGTTCTTATGTTCTTTTTATATATAGGGTAAAAAGGTCATTAGAACCCTTTTCCCCAATAATTTTTATCGAAGAAATGTCCAACGTAAGGTCCATTTCTAGACACATTGTACTCTCATATCCCTTTTCATTAGAAATGGAAGATATCGTTTTTTTCTTATCTATTTCACTTGTTGTCATATGCGTTGGTATTAAGGGTCACTCGGTATAGTTTTTGTGAATTAATCCTTCCCTTTATTGTTTTCATATTAAATTTTGGTTTAATGTATATGCTACCATTTAAATAGGCACACTGAAGCTTTTTTTGGGCCTGGTATATCGGGCTTCCTATATTAAGTCTCATTTTTTGTACCATCTATTACATGCTGTAAATCCACATTTTTTTAGCCACTTACTTTTACACTATTGATCACCATTTCCTCACATTTAGATCTAGTCATCCATGTGTTTTCTAGGCTATTTGACCCACTATGGTTTGTTCATCTGGGTTGTTGTGCAATGCATCGTGGAGCCCTCAGATTGAGCATTTTGTTGAAAGACTTAGCCGATGTTAGGGGGTTTGATTTCTCTCACATGGAATATCCTTGAGGTGTGATTATTCCATCTCCTTATCTCCCTCTATTTTTAATTTCTCTCTTTATTTCACTGGTGAAACCCTAGAGTGACCCCTTTGTTCTACTCCCTTTGGCGATTTCACTGAAAATTAATTTTTTATTAAGATAGAACCCCTTTTAAGGGGTATGGGGGGAACCCAAATGACTTAAAATACATAAAAATACATTCAAGACCCCAAATACTATGTCAAAAGATAAAAAAATATGATTCAGATCTAAAAATAAGGTCCCCTTTAGCGTTTTTTCTTAGCCTATCGTGCTCCCTCGATTTTAGCTCGTGGCCGGTTTTGGTGGAGGTGACAACCTTTCCAGAAAAAAGAAGTATGGCCCTCTTTTGCATGATGGACTAGGAATGAATAAGGTGGAATTACATCTTTTATAGTGACCATATCCTTTTACACATATCATTACATGATTTTAAGCATAATAAAGCATCATATTACAAGCCAAGGATTATAAAGTCTAGTGTCTTGGAAGACTAGGTACATAAAACTGAAAGCATGGGACTAAATAAGAAATTTATTTATTTAATATTAATAAAGATATCCTAAAATCCATTATCTCAGTACATCATCATAGTATATCTTGGTGATAACATGAACAAAATGATGAGCTAAGAATCCCAGTAAGGGAATAAACATAAGAATAAAGCCTTAGTACGTGGGTTAAAAGGCATGGCATAATGATATAAAAATGCATGGAACATATGGAATCATAACACATAAACATGGGATAATTTAAAAATGGATTCATAGTAATGTTTAATCAACATAAAACATTAATTTATCATGATTAAACACTCATTTCACATAGAGGAGCACAAGCCAAGGTTAACCACTAAGACCGTTGCACATGGTAGCACTAGTCAAGGCTAACCACCAAGACTGTTTCACATAACTTCTCATGAGACTAAAATTTACCCAATGCATTGGAATGATATCTGGGAACACCCATCATAACATGTTCATGAATATTCTTTCCACATATATAATTATACATAATTAATCATATATAAACATAAGGGTTACCCATAGTAAGAATTGGGTATCATAACCATGTCATAAAGGATAACAAATGGGAGTATCAAAAAATTGTCTAAGGAGTAAAGGAATTAGACTATTCCTGAAAACTCATAGGGTAGTATAGGCATATATAATGAAAAGTGATGTCAACTTGAATTATTAACAAGTAAAAAGTGTACTTAATAAATTTTAGAATTAAAATATTTTAGTGCAGTTAAAGGAAAATATCAAAGGTCATTTAAAACATAAAAGCGCATAATATTTTATATGAAACCAGAAGTGAACCAAGAAGGTTTTAATAATAAAAAAGAGTGGTTTTATAAAAATAATGGTGGCTTAAAAAATATTATATAGTTTACTTTAAAATGGGTAAGAATTCATGAAGTTCCCTTAAACATGTTTGCTTATCAGAAATTACTGAGGATGGAACAACTTAAAACCATGTATATAACTAAAAGATAATTTTGTATAGAACTTGATATATGAGTTTGGAGCATATACACAGAATTTATAATATTTAAATAAAAATAATAGATAACTTCATTTGGGTGAAAAGAGAGATACAACAACTCGAAGGAATAATGGAGGTTCGGGTAGAATCCCTTATCTTAAGTACAAAGGTGTCCTTCACTTGATATTAATGTCTTGGATAACCAAATTAAATTAATTAATTAATATTTACATAACCTATTCTACATTTAATTGATTTATTATAACCTTATTAATTTCATTCATGACCTTTGTAGGGGGTTAAGAGGTTCAATTTCATTGTTTTGGGAGCATTTGTTTCCTTGGTTTTCATGATTGGTTTACTTATAAACATGTAAGGAAAAACATGTAAGATGAGAATGGTTGTACAGAATTGGAGTTATATGTTATTAGTGAACATAAAAAAATATTAAATGGTTATAAAATTCATTTTTTCATTTGTAGTGAAGATGAATCATTATATAAAACATAAATGATAACTGTTTTGGTTAATTAGCGGTTTTTAATCAAAACAAACACATTTTGCTTTATAAATTTATATCATGTGTAAAAAATACTCCAGAACCTTACATATAAAAAAATAAATATATTATAGTCTGGTTCAACCATAAAATTTTTTTGATGACTATAATTGAAGATGGTAAAATAAATTTAAAACTTGTCTTCCTTGAATGTGATGAATTAACACATCTTGGATGATGTTTTCATTTCTAGTATAAAAGGAGGGGAAACGAGAGATAATTATAAATTATTCCATTATCATAAAAAAATTTAATTATGTGTAATGTACTGGAGTTATGATAACATTTGGATTAAAATAGGTGAGTATATAAATGAAAAACAGAGGAACATGAAAAAAAAGAAAAGAGGAATTTACCTCTTTAATATATCTTCCTTGAGAGCCTCTTTAGGGGAGATTTTTTGGTCTTTTTGTGAGAACAAGAGATCCTAGACGTGGGAGAGGGGATTAGAAGGATAATTTAGCAAAACTTGGACATGTCACAAGTCTTGAGGGGTGTGATGAGAGGAGATAAAGAGGGGTGATATTTATAGTGGAGATGAGGGGTTTCCCATTATTTTAATCATTATTTTAATATTTTTGCTCCAAAATATGAATAGTCTTGATTTTTGTGATAAAAAAGTAAATAGATCACGTGATTTCAAACCAATGGATATTTAAATCATACATTACTCAATAATGATGCATAAATTCATTTATTTATCATTTATTGTAAATTATCATATTTTACTATTCACCAAAAAAATCAAGTATTTTAGAAAAATCCTGAAAATTACCCCTTACCATTTATTGAGATGTTGAATTAAAAATTGAAATTTATTTTATGAAAATGATTTTCTTAATATGTAAAATTTAATTTTTAATTAAAATCATAATTTTCTTAAAAAATACAAATTTTAAAATTAAAACTGATTTCCAAACACTTTGAAAAATTAATTAAGGTCTCTTAAAATTATCTTATAATCATAAGTCATAGAAATAATTATTTATCAAAAAAATTTATGAAAATAAATCTTCTTTTAAATTATTAAATTAATCATAAAAATGTAATGAAATATACATGACTTTCAAAAATACCAACACATAATTAATAATTTTTAAAATATTTTCTTACTTATACTATGATATAATTATATAATATTTTAACTTATTATATGGAAAAATTTTATTTATAATTTTATTATTGAGTTTATTATTCAATTGGCCTATTTAATTTTTATAAGGGTCACATTACTATTCCAAAGGTCAAGTTTTTATTTCAGCGGTATATGTTCCTTAACTTCAAGAGATACATTTTATTTCAATAATTATTCATTTACAAGGTTTGTATTGTGTTGTATAAGTAATATTATGTGATTATACTATAAGACATAATTATAATAAGGGAATACTATTTATAAAATATTGGGCCATTACATTTTCCCCCCTTATGAAATTTCACCCTCGAAATTTTGTTTTACATTTTAGGTCGTAAACAGGTGTGTGTACTTTTCCTTCATTGATTCCTACAGTTCCCATGTTGCCTCTTCATACTTATGGTTCTGCCATAGTACTTCGACCAGGTGAGTAGTCTTGTTGCATAGAACTGTATCTCTATGATCCAATATCTTCACTGACTACTCCTTATAAGAATGGTCATTCTCCAACTCTACCACCTCTGAATAGAGTACATGTGATGGATCTGGTATGTACTTCCTTAAGAGTGATATGTGGAATACATCATATACATTATACATGGTTGGTGGAAGTTCTAGTCGATAGGCCCAAACTCCAACATGATCAGGAATCTTGAAGGGTCTAATGTACCTGTGACTTAGCTTTTCATTCTTCCCAAACCTCATGACCTTCTTCCATAGAGATACGTGGAGTAATACCATGTCCCTAACTTCGAACTCAAGGTATCTTCGAGGATTGTATGCATAACTATTTTGTTGACTTTGGATTTCCTTGATGTGTTGCTGAATGGTTTTCACCTTCTCTACTATTTATTTGACCATTTCATGTCCTAGTATCTTATGCTCACTGACTTCATCCCAACATGATGGTGTTCTGAACTATTTCCCATAAATGGATTCATATGGTGCCATTCAGATGCTGGAGTGGAAACTATTATTATAAGACAATTTGACCAAGGGAAGAGGTTGATCCCACCCTCCTTTTAATTCTATAGAACATGCGCTCAATATATCTTCCAATGTCTAAATAGTTTTCTCAGATTGTCCATCAGTTTGAGGATGATAGATCATGCTGAATTTGAACTCAGTACTTAGAGCATGTTGGATACTTTTCTAGAACATTGAGGTGTATCTCAGATCTCTATCAGATACAATAGATAGTGGTAATTCATGAAGCATTACCACCTCTTCTATATATATCCACTCAAGTAGATCCAATTAGAATTCCTCTCGAATTGTGATAAAGTGAGATGTCTATTTAAGATGATCCATAATGACCAATATATCAATGTTTACTCTAGATTTCCTTCGAAGTATAGTAACAAATTTCATGGTGATGCTCTCCCACTTCCATGTTGGTATGGGTAGTGGTTTCATCATCCCCTTAGACTTTTTCATTTCAGCCTTTACTTACTAAAATACCAGGAACATTTATGTATATTCAACAATCTCCTTCTTCATATTGTCCTACTAAAAGTTTTCTCAGAGATCTCGATAAATCTTTGTGCTCCCTTGGTGAATAGAGAATGTTGATCTATGTGCTTCTTTCAAAATATTCTTCTTTATCTCTGGATCATATGGTACACATAATCATGACCCAAATCTTACAACTCCTTCCTCATTAATTTTGAACTCAGAGGATTTCCAATTTCTAATAGCTTCCACCCTTTTCAGAATTTCCATATCTTTTCTTTGAGCATCCTTTATTTTATCCATGAGGGATGGTTGAGAAACCATTTGATAAAGGATTTATGATTTTCCTCCCTTAATGATTCCCATATCCATCCTCTTCAAATCTAAGAAGATTGGATCCTTTCAACTATCATCGTTAATAAATATTCATGATCCTTTCTACATAGAGCATCTACTACCTTATTTTACTTACTAGGATGGTAGTGGACTGATAAGTCGTAATCTTTGATGAGATCTAACCATCTTCATTGTATCATATTAATATCCTTCTATGTAAATATATATTTGAGACTCTTGTGATCAGTATATATCTCACACTTCTCCCCATAGAGATAATGCCACCAGATTTTCAAAGAAGAAATCACAAATGCCAACTCTAGATCATGTGTGGGATAGTTTTGATCATATATTTTCAACTTTATTGAGGCATAGGATGACACTTTATCATTTTTCATTAGTACATATCCAAATACTTTTTTTGAAGCATCATTGTACACCACAAAGAGTATTCCACTTGTTGGGAGTGTGAGTGCTGGTGTAGTGATAAGCCTCTTTTTGAGATCCTTAAAGCTTTCCTCACATTATTGAGTCCAAACAAACTTAAACCCCTTTTATGTTATCTTTAACATTGGGTTTTAAAATCATAATTTTTTTTTCACAAATTGTCGGTAATACCCAGCTAGAACAAGGAATCTACAGATCTCTAATACAGATGTTTTCCTGGTCCATTCTTTGATTGCCTTTGTCTTAGAAGGGTCTACAAATATCCCTTTTCTAGTGATAACATTCCCCAAGAATGATACTTCTTTCATCTATAACTCAAATTTAATATACTTTTCATAATTTCTCTCCCTTCACAAAGTCATCAGAACAATATCCAAATGCTTTTCATGTTCTTCCTTTCTCTTGGAGTATATCAGAATATCATCGATAAAGACTGCCACAAATTTGTCATGGTAATATCTAAATACTCTATTCATTAAATCCATGAATATTTCTAGAGCATTAGTGAGTCACAAGGGAATCACTATAAACTCATAGTATCTATAGCTCATTTGAAAGGTAGTCTTTGGAATATCTTCCTTCATCACCTTTAATTGGTGATATCCCGAAAAAAGGTCCACCTTAGAGAAATAACTACCCCCATGTATCTGATCGAATAATTCATCTATACGAGGTGGGGGATAAATTTTTTTATCATTATTTTATTGAGCTCACAATAATCAATTTGTAAGAACCCGGATCTTCATTTTAGGTACGCTTTTTCTTTTTCTGGAGTTTTTGAGAAAAATAAAGTTTCTGGAAATTTTTTAAGTACATGCCATGTACTCTTCTCTAGCTCGAAGTTGTGTGCTAACCATGCCTGGGCCACACACATCGTGTGTAGGGGTGACATGGAGGCCGATTTTGGAAGAGTATGGAAAAACCTACTAAACGTCGTGTACTTTTAAAGTACATGCCGTGTACTTTTCTTTTTTTTCACTAAACAGACCGGAGTCGTGCATCATCACGATTTTCATCTTCTTCTAGTTATGGTTCATCCGAGAGTAACCCATATGGCTGGATCTTCGACGAGCCCCCGCCTCTCTGTCCGCTCCCCGATTCGAGTATGGTCGATTGTGTTGGAAGCGCAGCGGTGATCTCTTCCTTCTGCTTGAGCCTTGTTTTCCAATTCTTCCTCTTTATCAAGTTATCTAAGGTTGAATGTTTTGTCCGTTTTCTCAGATCTACGACGTTCTAGGGGTAATTATACATCATGGTTCAAGAATATTGATCTCCTAGGATCGAGGTAGGTGGTTTGTGCCTTACCGTTCAAAGTCTCTGAGTTTTATGTTTGGAATTCCACTGATACCCGTGAACGGGGTATCGCGTGTTACCTTTTTTCCTTTGTTGTTTTCTTGCATTGCTTGTATACTTGTGTAGATGTAATTTGACCATGTTAGAGGATAAATTGTTGTGCTTGGATGTTTTTTCCCTTACTTCGTTCTGTTTACGACCTTTGGGTCTCGTTTGCCTTCGGCTCTTATACCTGTTTTCCTGCCTTGCGGTTATAGGTTGAAGTGAAACTCATGACATGCTTGTTGCCTTGTAGACTGTTTAGATAAGTATCTCTATAGGTGTACTTTGGTTATCTAAGTATCTATATAGGTGTGCTTTAGCCTTATAGAATTATTATTCACTGACCGGCACGGGGCTGAGAGAACCTGGTGCTATAGACTATAAGGGATAGACTAAGTGAGCTTCCCAGAGAGTCTTAGACATTATAGACTACAGAGGGGATGGACCGAGTGAGCTTCCAGAGAGTCTTGGATTTTATAGACTACAAAAGGGTAGACTGAGTGCACTTCCTCAGAGAGTCTTACCTTGTTTTAATCTCTTTAAGAACCTTCCCAGGCTAGAGAGGGAATTGACAGAGTGAGCTTCCTCAGAGAGTCTGTGGTATATCTGAGGCTATAGGAGGAATTGAATGAGATAGCTTCCTCAGAGAGTCTCTAGACCTTGGTTCTAAGAGGGTTAGACCGCGTGATCTTCCTCAATAGAGTCCCTGACTACCCTATACTATAAAGGTAATTGACCGAGTGAGCTTCCCCAAAGAGTCTCATAAATTCGTATGACCAAGCCAGAGGGGTTAGGCTGAGAGCACTGCCCAGAGGGTTGTGGTACTTCTTGGATTGGACCAGAGGGGATGGATGTGAGTACTTCTCATATGGTTTCCTATTGATATCTTGTGCTTCACGACTGTTGTTGGTTGTGGTTTTATTGTTGTTGTATCATCCTGCCTTACTGCTTACTGTTACTGCCTATTGCTTGTTGTTGCTGTTTATTGCTTACTGTACTTCTACCTGCCATATACTCACTGACTGTTAGGCACAGATCTTCTGGTGAATGCCTGCTAGGATTTTATCTCACACCCTGTTTGGGCCATGTTTTTTGGCCCAATCAGACTATGTTGTTGCAGGTATAGATAAGGGAAAGCACCCTTCGACTTCTGGAACTTGATTGCTTGGAGAAGGGGAGCATGGGACTAAGCTTGGGCTTGCGATGCTGAGGAGTTTTTTACTTTTCTCTTTTGTACTTGTTTTGGTATTGTAGTGTTTTCAAGCATTGTGACTTGTTCAGCTATTTTCCGGTTATGTATCATGCATCATTTGATTTACATACATATGTGCTCCAGTTTGTTTTTTTAGTCTTCCGTTGTTTATATTTTCGGTTGTTACTGTTTCCGTTATTGTATGTTTACTTTTATTCCGCGTGTACTCTGCCAATGAGGGCATAATTTCCCCACTATCACACCCAAGGCCATCACTGCTAGTCAGCAGCCTCTGGCGTTTGGGGAAATGCGCTTGAGGCCATGTGACCAACCGGGTATGGGGCGCCTCTGGGTGGATTCCGGAACCGGTACCTTACAAAGTGGTATCAGAGGGATTCCTTTCTCTTTATTTACTATTTGGAGACTTATCTGGAGATAGGACGGATTCGGTACTTTGTAATAAGTTGTGCCCAGGAGTAGCTAACCCGTGTATAGGGAACAGCCATACTACCTCGTTTATTGCAGTTTCTGGTTTTGAAATTTTACGATTGATACGATTTCACCTAGAGTGATTCGCATACTTTGTACTGTTACTGTTTTGATATTGCATTTCTATTTCTATCGCAACCCAATGAGATGAGGGTATTCCATCTCATGCGTCATATAGGCACTTGTAGAAATCACATTCCATGCATTCTTGCCATGTCATCTAGGGTGCATTAGCGATTGCATGCTGTTGTGATAGGCTTTGTGTAGATTATGCATACTGTTGTGATAGATGCTTGATAGAATCTCTGCTTCTTTGTTAGATAATTGTTTGTATTTCACTTTGATCAAATGAACGCCAAATTTTGATTCTTGAGGTGTTATGGGCACTCTTGAATCGGAATTTGGTGGATCATGATCCTGTTTTCTCTTTTACATGACTGTTGGAGATGCCAAATGTTGATTCGCAGAGAGTATGGGCCCTCATGGATCGGAATTTGGCACCTATTTGCTTGGTTTTCTGTGTTTCTAGGTATTCTGCGTGGTTTCTGAGCTACTGCCCAGAAAAACCCAGAATACACGCTGTGTACTTTCTGATTACACACCGTGTAGTTTATAGGCCGTGTTACTGACTGTGTGTGCAGGAACACAGTGTTGTAGAAATAACTTCAGGAACACGCCGTGTATGGAAGGTATACGCCGTGTAGTTTAGAGCCTTGTACCCGGCCGTGTAACCAACAACACAGGTCGGGGGAGCTCGAGTAGACACGCCGTGTGGCTTTCGCAACATGCCATGTAGTCCTTCCAGGCACCCGGCCATGTCATGAACAACACGGGACGGTGTCACCTTCCCCCATACACGTCGTGCTTGTTCGGAACACATCGTGTAAATTCCAACCATGTAGACGGCCGTGTAACTAACAACATGGGCCTCCGAGTCAGTGTCTAGTACACGTCGTGTCCCTAGGGAACATGGCGTGTAGTCTGAGGGTTGTTTGACTGTGTGAGTTGGCCATGTAAAGAGACTCGAGCAGGGGAATAATCTTCAAGTACACGCCGTGTGTTGGGTCAAAATGTCATGTAGTTGGGGTGTTACACGACCTGTCAGGCAGGGGTACACGCCCATGTCAGCGCCTTGAGTAGACACGCCGTGTAGTTTTTATACATGCCATGTAGTCAGGTTTTGTAAAACTTTATTTTTTTATTCCCCCTGTTCCCGTTTTGTACTCCTTTGTTTTCAATCTTTGTTAATACTGATATAAGGTGTGCTTTTGATCTTTCAGAGCTATGCCTCTGAGACGTCCCTTGGTTGTACGTCTGTCGTCAGGCAGTGATCAGACGCCAGATATGGCTGATTAAGGACTTCCTACTAATCCTCCAGTCGAGCCAGCCATGGAACTGGCTGTCATACCCGTCGCAGGCGCCGATACACAGTTTAGTGAGGACTTCTTGAGGATGATGCAGACCTTACAGGGAGCGTTGCCTCATACCCCGTCGATGGCTGAGTTGACGCGGGTTTTCCAGCAGCAGCATCCTCCTACTTTTTTTAGGGGATACAGGACCTTAGGCTGTAGAGTCGTGGATAGCGGCCACACTGACCATATTTGAGCACCTAGAGATCCCTCTAATGAAAAGGGTAAATCTGGATACTTATATGCTCTGGGACACCGCCAAGAGGTAGTGGGAGGTGATCTCATGGCCAGGGCATCAGTAGGACATGTCTTGGGATGAGTTTCGACACACCTTCTATGAATTCTTCTATCCATAGACCTTGAGGGTCGATCGAGCCCGGGAGTTTATGAGTCTGCAGTAGGGTACTCTCTCTGTTATGGAGTACTCATCTCGTTTCACTGAGCTGTAGCGTTTCACACCGATCCCAGCAGGTGATGAGTTGTTCCTTTCTAGGAAGTTCGAGGATGGTCTCAGGCAAGAGATCCATTCCCAGGAGAATATCTTCCAGTTGACTTCGATATCCTCCATCGTCAATCGGGCAATGGTCACCGAGCGCAATCTGAGGGATTTTGGAGCAGTGAGCTAGGGTGGTTCGATATCCAGAGCTGGTGTTCCTCCTACAGATAGTAGGAAGCATCGTAGAGAGTCTTCTCGAGGAGATCGAGGTTCGCGGGATGCGTCTTCTAGTAGCCAGGTTGTATGCTACCAGTGCAGTAGGAGTGGGAATACTAGGCCTCAGTGCCAGAGGGATCCGATGGAGTGCCGGTATTGCGGAAAGATGGGCCATCTTCAGCGTTTCTGTCACATCTTTTCACCTTCAGCTGGTGGTAGGGGTTCCTCTATGACCCCACATTCTGGAGATGCTTCACCGGTTTCCCACCAGTCATAGAACTAGAGTTATTTCGGTCGTTCAGGCCGAGGTGTAGGTTGCGGTCGTGGTGGTCAGTCACCAGGTCATCAGCGATAGCAGAGTGGATCAGCTCAGAGCGGTCATCCAGGGGAACAGGGCCGCGGCGCAGGCCAATCTTTCTCTATTGAGTAGACCTATCAGAAGCAGGATCCCGGCCCATCTACAGTTCGAGGTACGATCTTAGTAGCCTCAGTTTTACCTTCATTTCTTTTCGATACTGATGCTTCCCATATCTTTATCTCTATTGCGGTTGTGGAGAGCCTTGGGCTCTGTATCTTTTCGTCTGCCGACTTGTTGACTCTTGACACACCGTTGGTAACGAGGACATCTAGCGTACATCAGTGCAGAGAGTTCCCTCTTGAGGTTACGGGGTGTCATTTCATATGGGACCTCTATGTCCTATAGATGACGGGATATGTTTTCATTCTCAGTATGGACTGGTTGGTTCCCTTCTAGGCAGTCGTCGATTGGTATCACCACAGGGTGAGTTTTGTATCACTAGATGGAGGATCTTTCCTTCATAGAGGCGAGTGGGATGTCCTGCCGGGTAGAGCTGGACCAGAGCATCATGGGATAGGGGAAGTTACAACACAGATTTCCAGTCTTTATCTGGATGACAAGGGGACTTCACAGTTATACTTTCCTCCAGTGGTGGATTGTTTCAAGGATGTATTTCTGGAGGACTTTTCAGTTTTACCTCCGGAACGTAAGGTAGACTTCTCGATTGATCTCACGCCAGGAGTGGAACCGGTGTCCATTCCTCCTTATAGGATGGCTACACCTGAGTTGCAGGAACTCAAGAAGTAGTTAGAGGATTTGCAGGCAAAGGGTTTCATCTGGTCTAGTACTTCTCCTTAGGGTTCGCCTGTCCTGTTCGCGAAGAAGGCAGATGGTACCCTTCATCTTTGTGTGGATTATCGGAAGCTGAACCAGTTGACAGTCAAGAACCGATATCCCTTTCCGAGGATCGATGACCTCTTTGATCAGCTTCGTGGAGCCCGGGTGTTCTTGAAGATCAACTTGAGGTCCGGTTATCGTCAGTTGCGCGTTAGACAATCAGATATACCTCACACAGCTTTAAGGAGCAGGTATGGTATTTATGAGTATATAGTCATGCCATTTGGTCTTACGAACGTGCCTCCAGTTTTCATGGCACAGATGAACCGAGTGTTCCATCCTTACTTGGACTCCTTTGTCGTGGTCTTCGTCGACGATATCTTAGTGTACTCTCACACTCGACACGACCATGCCACACATCTTGAGATCATTCTGAGTACCCTGAGAGAGCATCGGTTGTATGCTAAACTCTCAAAGTTCCACTTTTGGATAGATCAGATTCACTTCTTGGGTCACATCATCTCAGAGGCTGGAGTATCGGTTGACCCAGAGAAAGTGAGAGTCGTAGTTTCCTGGGAGCAGCTGAAGAATGTCTTTGAGGTACGGAGTTTTCTAGGGCTAGTAGGGTACTACAGACGCTTCATTCAGAACTTCTCATGCCTAGCAGCACCGTTAAAAGGTCTAACCAAGAAAGGGGTGAAGTTTTTATGGTCAGATTCTTGTGAGTCAGCCTTTAAGGAGCTGAAAGGGAGGTTGACGTCATCACTGATACTAGTATTTCCAGAGCCATGAAAGGGCTAAAATGTTTACTCTGATGCTTCAGGTGTCGGGATGGGAGTTGTGCTCATGTAGGGAGATGGAGTCATTGCGTACGGGTGTCGGTAGTTGAGCCACACGAGAGGAACTACCCAATGCACGATTTGGAGTTGGAAGCATTTTTTCACACCCTACGCTATTGGATACACTATCTTCTAGGAGAGAACTTTGGGGTTTTCACCGACCACAAGAGTCTCAAGTATATCTTCTCTCAATGTGGTTTAAATCTGAGACAGCGTAGGTGGGTCGAGTATCTTCAGTCCTTTGACTTCGAGCTCGCCCATACGCTGGGAAAGGGAAATGCAGTGGCAGATGCATTGAGCAGATGAACTTAGATTCCGGCAGTTTAGGAGGCCAGCAGTGAGTGGCAGCTTATGGCTCTGTTCTCTGAGATGCATATGAAGGTGCACGACAGGTAGGGATAGACTTTCCTTTCTTCTGTAGCTATTACCTCCACACTTCTTGATCGGGTACGAATGAGGCAGCTATCAGACTCAGAGGCCTTGGTCCTGTGGGAGAGTTTGTCAGGAGGGGAACCTCTTCCCGGGTGGACAGTGGGTGAGGATGAGATCTTGAATTTCTAGGGACACGTATGGGTGCCAGCAGACATATGCGAGGAGATGATGCGGGATTTCCATTCCTCAGTTTGGGCAGTTCATCCTGGTGTCACCAAGATGTATCGGGATCTTCATCTCCAGTACTGGTGGCCAGGTATGAAGAGAGATATTGATGGTTTTTTTATGAGATGTTCTACTTGTCAGTAGGTGAAAGCAGAGCACCAGAGACCAACAGGGATTTTGCAGCAGTTACCCATTCCAGAGTGGAAGTGGAATAATGTTGTGATGGACTTCGTGACCGGGTTACCGAGGTCACCTCGGGGAAGTGGTGTTGTTTGGGTAGTCATCGACAGGCTTACGAAGGTTTCACACTTCTTTCCGATCAAGGAGACCTTCAGTGTTGATGATCTGGGACGACTTTACATCAGAGAGATCGTTTGTCTACATGGAGTTTCACACTCCATTGTTTCATACAGGGATGCACGCTTTACCTCTCGGTTCTGGAAGGGGCTTTAGAAGGTTTTGGGTACACAAGTACTTTTGAGTACAACATACCATCCCCATACTGATGGCCAGTCCGAGCGTACGATCCGGGTGCTTGAGGATATGCTCCGAGATTGCATTCTAGACTTCAACGGTTCTTGGGAGAAGCATATACCTCTTGTGGAGTTCTCCTACAACAACAGTTTTCATGATACCATTTAGATGGCACCATACGAGTCTCTGTACAGTAGGCCATTCCGATCACCCTTATGCTGGCTGGAGGCAGGAGAGGCAGCTTTGCTGGGACCTCATCTTGTTTAGGAGACCTCTGAGCAGATAGAGCTGATTCGGAAAAGGATGGCTACAACAAAGTCTTGACAGAAGTCTTATGTTGATCAGTGGAGGTGACCTCTGGAGTTTGAGGTCAGAGATCAGGTTTTCCTGCGTGTCGCACCGAGGTTGGGACACAAGAGGATTCAGAGGCTGGGTAAGCTTTCACCACAGTACGTCGGGCCGTTTGAGGTGTTGGAGAGAGTTGGACTGGTTGCCTATCGGTTACAGCTACCTCAGAGGTACCAGGCCATGCATGACGTCTTCCATGTCTCTCAGCTCAGACATTACTTTTCAGACCTGTCTCATGTCTTTCAGCCTGAGGAGGTTGAGCTCGAACTAGATGCATCATTTGAAGAGCATTCTATCCGGATTTTCAATCGTAGTACAAAGGTTCTCCAAGGCTGGTCTATTCCTCTGGTATGAGTTCTATGGCAGCACGGGTGAGTACAAGATGAGACTTGGGAGAGGGAGGCCGAGGTTTGATCACAGTGGCCGGAACTGTTCGAGGATCCTTCTTCTACGCCCATCTAAGGAAATTTGGGGACAAATTTCTTAATGGGGGAAGTTTGTAAGAACCCAGATCTTTGTTTCAGGTACGCTTTTTCTTTTTCTGGAGTTTTTTAGAAAAATGAAATTTCTGGAAATCTTTTAAGTACACTCCATGTACTTTATGAGTACACATCGTGTACTCTTCTCCGGCTCGAAGTCGTGTGTTGGTCGTGCCTGAGACACACACACGGTGTTTAGGGGTGACGTGGAGGCCGATTTTGGCGGAGTACAGAAAAACCTACTATAGGCCGTGTACTTTTCTTTTTTTCACTAAACGGATCGGGGTCACACCTCATCATGATTTTCATCTTCTTCTAAATCTGGTTCATCCGAGAGCGACCCATACGACCGGATCTTCGACGAGCCCCCACCTCTCCGTTTGTTCTCTGATTCGAGCATGGTCAATTGCGTTGGAAGCGCAGCAGTGAGCTCTTCCTTCTTCTTGAGCCTTGTTTTTCAATTCTTCTTCTTTCTCATGTTATCTATGGTTGAAATATTTGTGCGTTTTCTTAGATCTAAGACATTCTAGGGGGAATTAGCCGTCGTGGTTCAAGAATATTGATCTCCTAGGATCGAGGTAGGTGGTTTGTTCCTTACTGTTCAAAGTCTCTGAGTTTTATGTGAGGAATTCAACCGATACCCATGAACGGGGTATCGCGTGTTACCTTTTTTCCTTCGTTTTTTTCCTACCTTTCTTGTATTCTTGTGTAGAGGTAATTTGACCATGTTAGAGGATAAATTGTTGTTCTTGGATGTTTTTTCCCTTTCTTTGTTCTGTTTACGACCTTTGTGTCTCGTTGGCATTTGGCTGTTATACCTTTTTTCCTGCCTTGCGGTTATAGGTTGAAGTGAAACTCATGACATGCTTGTTGCCTTGTAGACTATTTAGCTATGTAGCTATATAGGTGTACTTTGGTTATCCAAGTAGCTCTATAGGTGTTCTTTATCTTTATAGCATTATTATGCACTGACCGGAACGGGGATGAGAGAACCTGGTGCTATAGACTATAAGGGATATATTGGGTGAGCTTCTCAAAGAGTCTTAGACATTATAGAATACAGAGGGGATGGACCGAGTGATATCCCATAGAGTCTTGGATTTTATAGAATACATGAGCGTAGACCGAGTGCGCTTCCTCAGAGAGTCTTACCTTGTTTGAATGTTTTTAAGAACCTTCCCTGGATAGAGGGGGAATTGACCGAGTGAGCTTCCTCAGAGAGTATGTGGTATACCTGAGGCTATAGGAGGAATTGACCGAGATAGATTCCTCAGAGAGTCTCTAGACCTTGCGGCTAAGAGGGTTAGACCGCATGATCTTCCTCAAGAGAGTCCCTGACTACCATAGACTATAAGGGGAATTGACCGAGTGAGCTTCCCCAGAGAGTCTCATAAATTTTTATGACCAAGCCAGAGGGGTTAGGTTGAGAGCACTGCCCATAGGGTTGTGGTAATTCTTGGATAGGACCAGAGGGGATGGCTACGAGTACTTACCATAGGGTTTCCTGTTGATAGCTTTTGCTTCACTGCTATTGTTGTTTGTGGTTTGATTGCTGTTGTATCATCTTGACTTACTGCTTACTGTTACTGCCTATTGCTTTCTATTGTTGTTTACTGCTTATTGTACTTTTACCTGCCATATACTCACTGTCTGTTAGGCACAGATCTTAGGGTGAATGTCTACTGGGATTTTATCTCACACCCTGTTTGGTCCATGTTTTTGGGCCCAAGCACACTATGTTGTTGCAGGTATAGATAAGGGAAAGCACCCTTCAACTTCTAGAACTTGATTGCTTGGAGTAGGGGAGCATGGGACCAAGCTTCAGCTTGCGATGCTGAGGAGCTGTTTGCTTTTCTCTTTTGTACTTGTTTTGGTACTGTAGTGTTTTCCATCATTGTGACTTGTTTGGCTGTTTTCCGGTTATGTATCATGCATCATTTTATATACATACATATGTGCTCCAGTTTTTTTATTTATTCTTCTGCTGTTTATATTGTCGGTTGTTACTGTTTACACTATTGTATGTTTACTTTTCTTCCACTGTGTACTCTGCCAATGAGGTCATAGTTTCCCCACTATCACACCCAAGGCCCTCGCTGCTATTCGGCAGCCTCTGGCGTTTGGGGAAATGTGCTTGAGGACATGTGACCAACCGGGTACGGGGCGGCTCTGGGTGGCTTCCGGAACCGGGACGTTACACAATGAAAATGTGCATTGATCCATCCTTCTTCTTAATTAAGAGGACTGATGCACCACATGGTGAAGCACTCGGGCATATAAAACCCTTCTCTATATTCTCCTGTAACTATTTTGTCAACTCTTCTAGATCAATGGTGTCCATTATACAAGGTGTGTTTGACAATGGTAGGGATCCATGAATAAGTTCAATTGAGAACTAAAACTCTCGATTAGGATTAATACCAAACAATTCTTCAAAGAATACATTACTGTAATCCCTTACGATGGGAATATCTTTGAGAAGTATCATCTCCTTTGTCTCAGTCATTTGATAAAGATATGCTTGCTTAAAAGTAAACATTATCCACACTTGATATGATGATTCCAAAGGAGATTAATCTTCCTCCTTAAACTTTTACATAATTTTAGGATGCTTCGAGATGTGAAGAGTGATCTCCCTTTCCCAAAAGATGATGTTTGATTTGTATAAAGATATCCAATCCATGAACAAGATAACATAAAACACCACTAAAGGAAGTATGGATATATTTTATGGGAGGTTTAGTCTACAAACACTAATTTGGGAGAAGTTATATACTTTTGATGCAATAATTTCCCCATTTTATATTCTCACATAAACTCAATCTCAGTATTTTGAGGTAGTGTTTGAATAGTTCTACTAAACTTGCATGATATAAAAGAATGTGTAGCACTAGAATCAAATAGTACATTCTCTATTCTTAAATGAATAACTAGCATACCTATTACCACATCATTTTTTGACTCCACCTCTGTAGTAGTGATAGCATAAGACCTTCCCTGTTTCCTTGGAGGTTGTTGTTGATTGCCTCTAACAACCCTTGGCTTAGGGAAATTTGTTCTCTTAATTCTCATGTTCCTTGAAGTTGAAACACAACAGTACTGGATGATCATTGATCTGAAACTTAATTTCTTCTTCCACATTAGTTGGATTATTCATATCCCTTATAAGTTTTTATCCATATGTTTCATTCTTACACATTTTAATCAATTCCTGGATCCCTTTAGACAGTTCCCAGGATTCTTATTCCCACAATTTTGATACGTGGGATGTTCGATATTCTTTTCATTATAGGATTTATTTGTCGAACCACCCATATTAGACTCTATTTTACACTTTTTTTTCAACGGACCCACAAGACCATTGAGAGTCCATGATCTCCATTTCAACCTTGAGGGCAAAACAAAAAATCTCCCCATAACTATTAAAGCCTCAAATTTCCAACACATTTCATAGAATCAACTTTAGTTCACTAAATAAGTGATCCACCTTTCTTTCAGTGTTCATGACAAAGAAAAAGGTGTATCTTGCAAGCATTGTGATTTTTTTTCATACACCCTGATGGACTCATATTCCTTCTACTTAAGTCTAAGGAACACTCTTTCCATCTTGAGATAGAGGGTTCAGGGAAAATATTTATTGGAAAATATTTTCTTGAATTTCGCCCAATCCATAAAATCAATTTCTTCCTAGGACTTCATATTCTTGATTAGTTCCCACCACTGATCAGCTTCCCCATCAAAATGATACACTTACAGTATGAATTTCTATTCTTCTAAGAACTGGAGGACCAAGAATATATTTTCAATGGAGTTAATCCTCTGTTCCATGAGGATGGGATTAGAATATACACTAAACATGGGAGGCCTTTTCTTCATAAATTATTAGATGAAAATTTTCTATTTCCTTAGATGAGGAGGGTGTTTCACATGATTCAAGTTATTATTCATAACTTGATCTAGATGAGAAAGTACTGTCATAATGTTTTGATCACCCGTTTCCATCATATCAGTCATATCATTAGGGTAATCATCACATTTACTATCACATTGATTATTGGAACATGTTATTCTATTTATCTCCATTAACTATGAAAAATAAAGTACAATTATAGGGCTTTAATACTTATCGATTGATCATAAAAAAGAAAATTTAAACATAAAAGGATAAAATCTTAAAGGAAAATTATATCCTAACTCATGATTCCATAGGTTTCAATCTAGGTTACCCATGATCCATTTCCTCACCTTTATTCTTATGGGCTTCAGTTTTTCCCTTAATAATGGTTCGTACTAAGATTATTTATTTACCAAAGCATATCCCTCAGGAGTGTCAAACAAGGAGTGCAGAAAGGCCTGCTATTCTGCACTAGTTCCTGTTCGAGTCTATCTCAAAGTAGTGTTTTTTGGGGTTTTCCCCTAGATACATTTGTTCCATAGCCACATCCACTTATTTGTATCTAGATAGAGATGTATTTTCCTGATAAACCACTTAATATATAATTACCAAAATATATGGATGTTTTCTTATACTTAGTCTTATCCCTATGTTTATTAGTAAAGTTCTTTATTCCTAATCTCCAAAAATATACAGGCCTTCCTTTGATACCAAATATAGAAACTCTATCCTTTTACACATATCATTACATGATTTTAAGCATAATAAAGAATCATATTACAAGATAAGGATTGTAAGTTCTAGTGTCTTGGAAGACTAGGTACCTAAAAATGAAAACATGGGACTAAATAAAACATTTATTTATTTAATCTTCATAAAGAGCTCCTAACATCCATTGTGTTTATACATATTCATAGGATAACTTAGCGATAACATGAACAAGGGGATGAGCTAAAGATCCTAGTAATGGAATAAACATAAGAATAAAGCCTTAGAACATGGGTTATAAGTCATGACATATTGATATAAAAAGTCATGAAACATGTAGATTCATAACATATAAACATGGGATCATAAAAACATGTAGTCATAGTAATGTGGTAACAAAATAAAACATGCTTTTATTAGGATTAAAGTCTCATTACACATAGAGGATCACAAGTAATGTTTAACCACCAAGACCATTGCACATGGTATCACGAGTCAATGCTAACCGCCAAGACCGATGAACATAACATCTCTTGAGACTCAACATTACCCAATGCATTGGAGAACTATCTGGGTGCACCAATCATAACATGTTCATGAATATTCTTTCAATACATATAATCATACATAATCTATCATACATAAATATAAGGGTTACCCATAGTAAGAATTAGGTATCATAATCATGTCATAAATCATAACAAATGGGAGTATCATAAAATTGTCCATGAAGGAAAGGAATTAGATCATGAATAGATAATAATATGGTAGTATAGGAATATATCATTATTTTTTAGTTCCTTGAAATGTGTGTTCTCATTTTAAGAATCACTGCTTCTAGGCGGTTTCCATTGGATTTATGCATGGAACCGGAAACATCCAACAGTTCTTTATATAAAGGGACCTTCTTTCCAAAGAAAGGAATTCGTTAAGTTTGAACTTTACAATACTTAGGAACATGCAATGGTCTAGAGGATGGGAGGTCAGACTCATCACACCCTCATGGGGGAATTATTGTCTTCTCTAGGACTCTCTTTATAAATTTAATATATTTTTATGAATCCTTATTAATTCACCAAGTATAACATAAGTTTCCCTTTGAATTTTCAATCACTTATTAACATGTGTAAAAATTATAATCATCTGTATGTATTCTAAGTTCATTTTTAATGGAGTTATTTGTATGTATTCAAGGTTCTCCGTCAATGGTATCCTCTCATATACTATTTCAAGATTATTTTAATCATCGTTATGATGATACTAGTTTTTAAGCCACTCAGTAGGGCACTCTGAAATTTATTATCATCTAGGGGGATGAATGTTTTTTTTTTATATTGGGATCGTACCCATGAAATGGGTTACCTACATATCCTTGTGAAAGCATTAATAACCCTCATAGTTTGGTGCTGCTTAATGGGACACATCATATCTCTTAAGGTCATGTGATAAAGACCTAAAAATATAGTTTAATGTCATGTAGTAAGAACATCTAAGAGAAAGGTGCGTAGTCAAAGTTTGGTGTGGGACTTATTCTTAATAATCCTAAGGAACATGGAAATAATATGGGTTTCCAAGTAATACTATACCTTGTTAGGAATATGGCCTTAAGGAGAACATGGTTGATTTGAAGTGTTGGGTTTGAAACTCAAGGAGGCTTCTTACGTATCCCATTTGGATGGGAATCAAAGCCCACGTAGTTCGATGAATCTCATAGGAGAGTATAGTACATTGAGAGAAATGAGTTTGGGCTTACTAACTATAAAGGAAACCTTGACAACTTGGGTGGTTTAATTTAGGTCTTATTTCTAAGGAGGATGTCCAAATTAATGGAATTAGGGTTGGATCCCTAAAGGGGATATTCAGTGAGCTCGAGCCCTGATAAAGCTTCCTATATATCCCGACTATGTTGGGGATCTGTGTTCTCGTAGTTCATTCAGTTGTGGGTGTTTGGGAAAATGTTGTAATCATCACGAATCTCTAATCCCATGTGAGTCGTGCTCAGTGTGAGAAACAAGAGGATCTGAAAGATTCAACAATGACACACACTTTTCCTCATCCGCTAGTGGAAGAGGGTTCACCTATGATGGCCATGGTGGACAAGGGATAGGTGACGAGCCCTCCCTCTATTCACTTTACATTGGACAAGGGTCCAATAAAAGGAAGAAGGGATGAAGGTTAGGGGATTACACCAGGATGGATACCCTAAAATTGATCCTGGTAGGGGAGATAGATTTCTCCATTGCTAGTATAGAAAAGAAAGTGTGAACATTACCTTCCCTACCAGAGATCTAAGGTTTCGTGTCTTTGAGAAGGGAGAGGTCGATACCTAAACCTTAATTCCCAAAAATCGGGAACTTCCTAGAACTATTCCTGGGAGAAATTTCCCTATTACTAGGGATATACAAACCCACAGACACTCCCTAAATCATAACCCCATTGTGAAACAAATGTTGGAAACCTCTGACTATGGAAATACAAAACCAAATTGGAGACAAACTGATGGGCCTTTACCAAGGTTTTGATAAGTCATGACATTTTGGTGGCGGTCTCAATAGAATCCATTTCAAAAAAGGGAGCCAATAAAGCAGATTATTTGCCATTAATGGCTTTGAAGATGGATTGATGGCTTTTAAACTGAAGAGAGTAAGTGAATCAAAGAAAGGCACCCAAGTAGGTAAGGGCGCACAAGTATGGTCACACAAGTAGGATTGGGCGACCTGATGTTCACTTAATAGACAAACAATATGTATGGTAATACTTTGGTGAGACTAGGCTCAAGACTTCAGAAGTATTCATAGGTGATCCCAGAAGTGGGGCACTCAAGTTCCTATGACAGGAATAGGAGGCATGCAAGTGTTTATGATTTTGGGAGGTTAGAAACTTTAGGTGTGCAAGTGTTATGGATTTCAAACACTAAAAGGAATTATGTCCTGGGATCCTCTCTCATTTCCTCCACTTTAGTTGTTAAAGAACTACCTTGATAGTTTTAGAGGACTTGGGTGAAGCACTAGGGAGACCAGAGTAGCAATTGGGCTTCAAAAAAAATTTTCTATGCAAATGAAGGTCCCAGGGGTCTGTTTATAGGAAAAAATAGGACCTTGGGTGAAAGGAGATTGGGTGCACAAGTAGGTTACATGACAGATTAAGGTGTGCAAGTAGGCTACACACTGAATCCCTTTTGGTCTGAGTAGGGCGCCCCAAATCTCGTCCCTTTGGAAATCTTGGTTTTCTTCATGTATCTTCCCCTCTTATTTCTAAGGTATTTCCCTATGTCATTTTTTAGACTCTTTTCCAGTACAGAGTTTCAACAAAATACCCCCCTTATAATTGGATCAAGAATGAAAAGAGGATCTTCTACTAAGGTAAATTAATGAAGGAGAAAAAAGAGAGTATTAAGGCGCACAAGTTTTATGTGTGTAGAACAACTAGTCACGCAAGATGGAAGCGCATAGGATTCTGGAGTGCATGGTGACATTCATCACTTATATATTGTAGCTTCACTTCCATGAAAAGCCTCTTGACTTCTGTAATTTCATCTCTCGGTGTGCAAGCCTTCTTTCACTTAGACGCTTCTATTTCATCACGCTTCTTCTGTATGTTTTTAGTTGCACACTATAACTGGGGTGCGACACTTGAGCATCATTTTTCATTTTCGCACTAATTTTTATACTTGTGAGCCTTAATGCCTTTTCCATTTTTTTAATTCTTTTTCCAAATATCAAAAAATTATCTTACATAAATGATTATTTTCAATCCTTTTGCGGGTTCAATGGATCCCAAAAAAAATGGAACTGCTGATGAACTTGCCAGTAATAGGATTGATGATATGATGAATGTCGTCAGTCATGACTACTTAGATGTTTACGACACCAACCTTCCAAACTTAGAAAAATATTTGAAGAAGTGTCATTTCAACTTTCCACGAAGCACCTATCTGCCTTTGTATAGCTATGGCCATTTGTAGGATTTTAATATTCCAGACCTAAAGAACTATGTCCCAAATTCTTGGTTTCAAGATTATACCAACTTCCCATCTACCAATGTTTCTGTAGGGGGGTCATTTTCTAATGTTGGGACAGCAGATAAAGCTCATATCATGCATCACATCCCATGTGCTCTAGATTTGAAATCACACACACCAAAGCTGCAGCCACATTGTTATTCATCCGTCTTTTGGGATTTTCAAATGGATCAATCCAAGGGTTTAAAGAAAAGTTGGGATTTCCACGTAGGAGGAGGTGTAAACCCCACATGGATGTGGTCATAATGGGTTCTCAAGACCTGTGAAAAATATACAGATGACTTGAAAGGCATCTAGATTATGAGGCTGTATGGGTTCTGAAAACATATGTGTACAGGAACGATGATTTCTTGATGGAATTATTAATCAGATGGAGCCTAGAGACTAACTCCTTCAATTTAACACTTGGAGAGGTAGGAATCATATTGTGTGATATTTCTAAGATTTTTGGAGCTCCAATCTTTGGAGACATGTATAATGTGTTTATTTCTCCTAGTGTGACATGGAATGACTCGGAGATGACACCAGATTTGGTACGTGAGTTCATGAATATATTTAAGAAACTCAAGAACATGATGACCATGAATTATCTCAGCATGAGGGATATTCATCTAGAGGAATGGATGGAAATAATTTTGATAAAGAAGAAAGAAAAGGGTCCCACCTACACTAGTCTGACTATCTGTCCAAGGGAAGAGAAGAGAGGTACCCCTGACACCTTTTGGCCAACATTGGAGAAAGATGAATTTGATAAATGGGGATATTAAGTCAACCCAAAAATTCATGCAAAGACACATCTAGAAGTTTTCTTGGCCATGTGGCTCAGTGTGTATTTTTTACCAGTCTGAGACTCCAAAGTAGGCGTGAGACCAAGAACCTTTGTTATTGCGGCCAAGATGGCTAAGAAAAAGATGGTAGGGTTGGCCACTCCTATTTTGGCCAAGATTCATAGGAGCTTGCAGCACATTTACAGAGGGAATTCAACTTTTATAATAGAGGGACCATTACAAGTGTTGTGGGTATTGATCTCTACTCACTTTGAAAATTATGTTGTACAAAGTGGGGTATAGGTTTTTGGAAGTCCTTTTCGACCATCTGTTCAGGTTTTTATGTTTTTTCACCCTTATCTCTAAACAGTTACGACATCAAGGCCAAATTCAGCATGCATAAGGAGTTTCTTCTCTTTCCTTATGGGAACTTTCCTATGGGGAAATTTATTGATGATGGGATGGCATATTTAGAGTTAATGGAATATATTCTAGCTTGTGGAAATTATGTACTATCCTCTAGGATTGATGGTGAAATAATATGTGAGGCCTATGATCCTTATAGATTTGTGAGTCAATTAAAATGTATTCAACAAAATACTACATACCCTCCTGTGCATGTCATATTAGAGAAACATCTGATGGTTTCTCAACAACTATGGTTATTGACATCTATAGAGAAGACCAGGGAAGTATTTAATTTACCTTCCACTAATGCAGTAAGTAGATTGACTATCTAGTATTCCGAAAACTAGGTCGCATCTTACCCTAAAGGGGTATTAATTCATGTTTTCCCTCAAGTGTGGGTGAAGAGAAGTATCATAGGGTAACAACTTCATTTGGAAGGTAACTCTTCATCATCAGGGGTTGACTCACAAGAGTTAGAGGGTGGAGGTGAAGATGCATCAAATTCACCAAAGAGACCTCATGTGAGATATAACCCCCCTGCCAGAGTTAAGAGTGCCACTCCATAAATCCCTACTGAAGCTGCATCGAGGCGATCTGGTCACTATCATTCTGAAGAGTGACGAGTTCCATTTTCTAATCCCCCACTCATGAGTGCGGGGGTTGGGAATAAACTCAAATACAAGGTTGTAGGATCTTCTTTACAACCCTCTAACATACACTTTGAATATATATGACCAGAGGATGTTCAAAAAGAGAAAAACTTATATCGTGATGCTGAAACCATGTTGATGGATCTACATAAAGGGATACATATTCCAGTAGTGGGGGATTTATAGGCTTCTTCTAACATTCGTTTTATGGATAATCCCAATGAGGTGAGGACCTACATTTGAGAGCTATAGATGCTCATATATGCAACTAATGAATCAATTCCCACCATGAAGAGTGTGAAGGAAATGATAGATCATGGTACCTCTAAAGGGATTAGTCTTTCATTAGATGAATAATGGAATGACTTTTTGGATCCTGAGGATGTAAGTTTACTTTTTTTAACATTCTCTTCTGCTTTTCGATTTTAATTTTAGTCAAAGCATTGTTACTCAGTGGAAGTAGCATCTTAACTTGTAGCTGGTTAAAGGAAGAACAACTGAAGTTACCTCTCCATAGTATAGCCATGGAGGAACTTCTATTAGAGCTACCAGATCACCCCATCACTCGGGAGAAATATATTTGTGTCAACAAGCCATAGAGGATGAAATAGAGAGGGTATTACAATCTACAATACCTGTATTTGGAGATGATTATGCAAGCCATCCTAAGAAGTCAAAGAATTAAAAACACTAAAGAAATAGATCCATGGATAAGGTCTTTCTTATTAATGGTAATTCTTCCTGATAATCGTGAATTTTATCCTTTATTCATGAAAAAGTGGTTAAACTTCTTGGAATTATAGAGGTTTATTCTATTTCTTATTTGAAAGAAACTACTGATAAGCTTCAAGGAACCATGGAGGGTGCTACTGAATAGGAACAAATTCTTGCTAATCTGGTGTTTCTTAAAGAGGCATTGAGGCCAAAGGAACCAATTTTTTCACCCAGCACTACCCTCGTTCCTGCTATTAGAAGATATGCGGCTTCTTTTAAATCAACAATTATTTATAGGAAATCAAATGTAACAACAATTTAATTCCATCATGTGGTACATTAGGTTAATCATATACACTAGAACATCAGGAAATGACCGATGTTCATCCCACAACTATTGTTGAGAAAACTATTTGGGGTCAAAAGTTGTCAGAGGAAGGTTGTGAAGAAAACACACTGAGTGCTCCCACGGGTGAGACTAACCTGGGATCTGGGATATTAGTGGTTGAAATGATAAACCTTGGAATATATTTTTAATATTTATTAGAACATATTAATATAACAAATTATTTATAAGATTTTGGAGTTCCTTGTATAGAATCAACTAGATATGAGTTTACATTATTCATCCTATTAATCTTCTTATGATTGAATTTCTATCCATCATTGGTTGAAATTTGCAGTTCCATCTAAAGAAACTAATGATGAAAAGATACTTGAAGGAAGTATTGATATTAATGTCAATCCCATCATTATGAAGACATTGTATAAGGTGGATCTTGAGATAGAAAATATTTTTGAGATTCATTCTGAATATCATGATCCAATTAAAGATAGAAATCCCCACCCAGAAACATCAAACAGGAATGTTGAAACTGGAAATATTGAGGAAGATTCTTCTCAAGATGTTGACATAATATTAGGTAAGAGATACTGATATTGTTATTGTACTCACTTTTTTTGTTCCCTGAATCTAACCACAACCATAATTTTTTATTTACCATATAGGGATAGCAACTTCAATAGCTAGGTCCAGAGGTGAAGCCTCTATATCAGCCCAAATTGTACTAGAAGGTGAAGCATCCATTGTTCAGGAAGGAGAAAGAAATGGAACTTCTTTAAGTGCATTAATCCCAAAATTCATCCCTTCTTATGATAGTTATTCTGAATCATACCCAGAACTGCAAAAGGATCTTTATCTTGCACGTCGTAAATCATGGAAGAATATATGGAAGATAATATCTAAGATTTCCATTGAGTAACTGACTTAAAAATTAAACAACATTCATCTATGTTTATCATGCTGGGATTTGGTGGTTTTGAGTACCACAAAATTCATACTACATTGAAAGAGATTATCCGAAGGAGGGAACAAGAGAAAATTATTCTAAAAGACTTGATAAAATCCAAATTGTTGATCACCACTGAATAATTCCAAGCAGCGTTGTCCCAGGATTAGGTTGGTCACATTAAAAAGATGAATAAACTAAAGCAGAAGATCGAAGAAAATAATTTTCAGCAACAAAATCTTCAAAAAGAATTAGATGTCATTATAGGGGAGCTGGACCAGATCCATAGCTCATTAGAAGAAGTCCAGAGGGTTGGTGCAAATGCCATTTCAAATTCTAGAGAAGCACTTCATCATGCTGAAGAGAGTAGAGCTGGTCAAATAATCAAGCTTCAACGAGCAGCTGATGGGGCTCAAGTGGTTGTTAACGAAATAAGGAATTATGTAGAAAACCTTTTGTGATTTTTGATAAGAGAGAGATTCCAATCTATGGATTCTCCTCTTCTAAATGTTTTTCATAAATGAAAATCATTTTGTCTTTAATCATCTGTGTTTTCATCCTCGCTAGCTTCTTTTGTTTTACCTCATCCATTGGGCTTAGTGAGCATAGTTTTATTTTTTCTAGGGTTATATGGACTACCCCCACAAACTTTGTATCTTTTGACTTTTTATTGCTTAATATTACCTAAAATCATACGAAATGTATGTTTAGTGATCTAGGACTTGAATTTTGTTCAGAGTGCCCTTTGAGGGTTCTCAATCTGGTGAGTACTATGTCTTTTGTTATTGGAAGTTTAGAGTCATTAATTTTGGACTATAAAGGGATAATGATTAAGTTTGAATAGCTTTGACCATAAATTTGAAATTAGATCCTAAACAAGACTCAGTGAATAAGAATTGATTTAATATTCTTTTAAATATTTCCAAGGGGAATCTTGAGAAATGATTTTTATGGTCACCAAATTTAAAACTTTTATCAACATAAGAGGAGTGTCCTCCAAGAATGAAGTTACCATTATTTGACAAAATCATTATGGGATTTGTGATATATAGGGACAACGATGGCATATATTGTATATCCAAATAGCGGAATCTTTTGACTGACAAGTCTGTTATGTAGGCATCTTATGCAAGGTCACCTAAGGTCATGTAATTCATAGTCAAGCAAAAGAGATCTTAGGAATTTAACATTTTACTTCTGATAGAGAAGGTAAAATAAGATTTGCGTGACTCAAGACCACAATGGGTGGCTTTTTCAAGGAAATGGATTTTAAGAATAAAGGGCTACTTTATGCAGACATATGTCATGAATAGGAAAACCACTTCTATAAAAATTTAGTGTATGAAGAGTGGTTAAAATTTATCAAAAATGGAAATTTCTGATATAAAACTGTGCATTTTTAATTCATGCAGTGAGGACATTGTGTTGTGCAGTTTTAACTCATGCAGTGAGGACATTGTGCAGATTTAATTTAAGGCATTTTTCTTTAACCAAAGGTATGAGACTCTCCCAGTTTTTTTGATAATTTTTTTTGGAAACATATTACCATATTCATGTATGGAAGGGAAAATTGTAAACTGTGATTTGGGAATTTTTGGATCGTAAGAATGATATGGGAAAAGGGATAAAGGTATTAGAAGAAGTTTTTCCAAGAACAAAGTTACCATTATTTGACAAACCCGTTATGGGGGTTGTATTATGTAGGGCCAACTGGGGAATATGTTGAATAGACAAATAGTGGCATCTTTGGACTGACAGACCTATTATATTGGCAACATATTCAAGGCCACCTAAGGGCATGTACTGTATATTCAAGAAAAATATCTCTTAGAATTTTGACATTTTACTATTGATAAAATACAAAAGTTTATGGAGATTCATATTTTTTGAAGCACGGAGTTTGGTTTATATAGAAAGGTACATGAATATGGAGAGGGTATTTACAACCAAGATTTCCAAAGAATCATAGGAATATGAGTACTATGAAGATCTGAACCAAACTTAGGAGGCGTGTTGTCTATAGTTTTAGGTCATACAACTAGGACCAAAAATGGAAATAGTATATGATATGTGGCCAAGTGATTCCAAGGTTATTTCATATTGCTTTCAACATATAGAGGGGGAAATGTGTTAACCATAGTTTTAAATATTTTCAGATCGAGAGAAAGATAATGGGACAACTATACCTAAATGACTGTTTAAAAATACAGATTCTTTTATATTGTCATCAAAGTTTGAAGCGGACAAATATACTATAACCAAGAAAAAAATTACCATCATTTGAAAAACCCGTTATGGAGGCTGTATTATCAATTGGGGCATATGCTACATGGCTAAATAGTGAAATATTTTTACTGATAGACCTTTTATATAGGAAACTTATGCAAGGCCACCTAAGGGCACATTCTGCATAGTCAGGAAAAAGAGTTCACAGGTATTAGAAACTCTATCACTCGAAACCTTAAGAAAGATTATGAAGATTTTGAAATATTCAAGATTAAGAGTATAAAATATTGAAGGGTTTATTCTCAATTCACATAAGAAATAATTGAATCAATATTTCCCATGAGTATGACATCCTTTACATAGATATGACTCATATCTAAAATGGAGGCTTTCTTTGTTTCTCATTGAATTGAAATTCTACTGTGCAGTTTTAAGTCATGAAATGAGGAAATTGTGTTGTGCAGTTTTATGTCATGAAATGAGGACATTAATAGCCCCATAATAAATTGAGACAACTTATTTATATAAAGAATCCTTTTACCAAATTCTTAATCCCACATGATCTATGCTCGGTGTGAGAAACAAGGAGCAGTAAGGGTTTCTTATATATCACAAAGTTGACACAAGTGAAGAATAGGGGTGTTAGATTTCCATGCAGTTTTAATGTCATGCAGTAAGGATGAAGATGAAACGTTGTGAAAATAAATTCATATTGTAATTATACTGACGGATAAACCCCAAGTGTCACTATATGTCTTACTGGGGGAATGAATCAATCCATACGCAGTTCTTTGAACCTTCCCTATACATGTTTGATTCTTATATAAGGAATAAAGGGGGTTCTGTTTTGTGTTATATATCGTGGCTAGGCCTAGGATTTGAGATCGAGGCATCTCTACGTATCTCATATATAAGATAATCAAGCCTTACATATTCTTTAATCAATCCTTTCCCACACTAATTGAGTTTAACATGGGAGACGAGGGGGCTTTAACACATTCTAGAAGAATGATTAAACTTAAGACACAAGATGATATGAAAATCAAATCATGTATCTTAAAAAGAGAAATTTGTATAGATCTAGTTCATATACCGGATAAGAAAAAGGCAAATAAAAATTTTGTGGTTACAGTTGGGCCCAAGATTGAAGGTTCAGGCGTCTCTACATATCTCAAATATATGAGAATCTAGCCACACGTAGTTATTGATACAAGGTCCCTATGCAGATCTGACTCAGATATAAGGAAAAGAGGGACTCATGTGCCACAAAGAAGTAGCAATGATTTTCATGATGCTTTCTTATGGAACCTCCGAATGTTAACTAGAGAAGATGTTAACTGTATAGTTTAATGTTGTGTAACTAGGAAAAATGGTGTCATGAAGTTTAACGTCGTGCGAGAAGGAAAAATATGCTACGCTTTTTATCGTCATACAGCACAGATGCTTATGGTTGTTATATTCTTTAATGTCCTGCAACTAGGACTTGGGGGCTGTGCATTTTTCAGTCCTGCAGTGAGGACGATGTGTGAAACTACATATATTACTTCTTCAAGAATCTTGCATTGGTTGGAGTTTTCATAAGCTCTCCATCCATTAAGACTAAATCATATGCTCCATTTGAGTATACCTTATGTATGGAATAAGATCCTTCGCACATTGGCTCAATATTTGGAGGTTTATTTACTAGTATCATTGGAGTCCTAAGGACCAATACCAATTCTCCTCGATGAAATGATCAGAGGCAAACTTTCTTGTTAAAGGATCGCGCTATTCTATTTTGAGAGACTTCTAAATGATGCAAAGTATGAAATCTATTTTCATCTAATTTTTTCAACTCATTAAACCATTTCTAAGACCTTTCATATGTAGACAACTGATCGTAGATTGCAACTCTAAGTTGATTCAATTTTATTTCAATTGGAAAAACTTATTCAATTCTGTATACTAATGAATAAGAAGTTTTCTAGGTAGCTGTACGGAGAGTAGTCTGATAAGCCCATAAAGCATGCAAAAGTTTATCAGGACAGTATTTCTTATCTTTATCCACCATCTTTTGGATTATATTTGATAGGGTCTTATTGAAAGCCTCTATCTATCCATTGGCTACTGCATTATAGTGAGATGAATGGTTGGATTTGATATTGTTCTCCTGATATAACTTCTTTACCTCAACAGAATAGAAATTAGTGACATTGTCCACTAATATAGTATAAGGGACACCAAATATAGTGATTAGGTTAGTTTTGATAAAACTAAAAATGATTTTGGCTCCAACTTATTTCAGAGTAATTGCCTCATCCCATTTAGAAAATAATTTAGTATCAGTAAGAATATACTTGAACTATTTAGCCATAGATGGAGGATAAGGTCCTACTATATCCATTTCTCGTGTGGAAAATGGCCAGAAGTATTTAGTTATATGTAGTAACTCTGATATTTGATGAATGAATTTGGAATGCATTTGACAAGGATGATGTTAGTGAAATATATGCAATCCTGCGTCATTGAAGGCAAAAAGTGTCCAAGCCTTTAGATTGGATCAGAAATCTAATGCCCAGACTAGTGAGCACCACAAGATCTTGAATGTACTTCTTTCATGACAGCTATAGTTTCTTCTCCATCAATACATCTGATGAGAATTCCATCAAAGCCTCATTTGTAGAGGATCTTCTAGTGATCTAGACAATCCTAAAGAGTAAAATCGGTCACTCATCATCGAATCTGTTCTTTTTCATCCCAATCTGGTGGAAGTATTCCATTTTTAAGATATTCCATGATGGGTGTTCTCCATCATGTGGTATGACCATACGGCTCATAAATAGGACTAATTTCATTAATTTCCTCCATTTTGATTTGAAAAAAAGGTGAGACCATACTACAATGAGCTATTATGATTAATTTTTCATCCTAATTTGGATCTTCCAAGGCTTTAGCTACATTATCCAGTGCATCAGCTTGCGAATTTTGTGATTGTAGGACATAATACAATGTTGGATATGAGGGAAATTTAGCCATTAACCTTCTAACATAATCACATAGAGGTATTAACTATTTTTTTAGAGAATATTCCCCATTGATCTATTTTATTACCAATTCTGAATCACCTTTTAATTTCAAGTGATTCACTTGCACCTGAAGTGCCAATTCCAAACCTGCAATGAGATCTTGATATTCTACTTCATTGTTGTTATCGCCTTCTGATAACATGAAGGGATAAGGCAATGCTTCTTTTTCGGGGGGGAATAAGGAAAATTCTTAACCCAGCTTTGTTGAGATTAGGGTTTTCCATTCTCTTTCCTTTTGGACTTCTGGAGGCACCATCAAAGTACATTTCCCGTGTTTGGGGATTATCTCTAATAGAAAATACCTCTTCATCAGGAAGTTCAGTATTCAATTATGTATCTTCCGCAGAAGGATGTTCAGCATGAAATTTGGCCAGATCTTGGCCTTTTATTGTCTTCTGAGGCACAAACTGGATATCAAACTGTTGCAAAATAACTACCCACCATGCGAGATGACCTGTAATCATAGAACGACTGTGGATAAATTTGAGCAGGTTATTATGAGATACCAATTGGATCTCATGATGTTGCAGGTAGTGCCTCAATTTCTGAATGGCAAAGATTAATGTCTGGAATCATTTTTCAATACTTGAATATAGAGTTTCTGAATCAAGCATAGTTCGACTGAGATATTAATGGATGTTCTCATTCCCATCATATTTCTTTTGGGAAAGGAAGGCACCCAGTGATCACTCTAAAGATGTTACATTGAGAATAAGTTGTCTTCCTTAAACAGGTGGCATTAATATCAGTGGAATCAATAGATATTTATTGATGGTATCAAATTCTTCTTGGTAGTCTTCATTCCATTGATAGTTCATTCCATTCTTCATTAATCTAGTGAAGGGAAAACACTTGCCTTCCAAATTGGAGATAAAGCGCTGAATATAGGCTAAGTGTCATTGGAGTTCTCTTAATTAGTTCAAATTTTGAGGAGGTTACATTCCAAGGATTGATTTTTTCCTCATGATCAACTTCAATACCATGATGGCGTACAGTAAATCCAATGACCTTTTTTGAGGTTTCCCCAAAAGCACATTTCATGGGGTTCATCTTCAAATTATGTTGTAGAAGTTTATTGAATGTGGAATCCAGATCGGCCAAGTGATTGGAACATTGTCTGTATTTTACCATCAAATCATCCACATAACATTCAAAAAATTTCCCTAAGAAGGGTTTGAATATATGGTGCATGGAATGTTGATATGTTGTGCCAGCATTATTTAAGCCAAAGGGAATTACCCGATAGAAAAACACACAATGAGGGGATCTAAAAGCTATAGATTCTTCATCCTCTAGGGACATATAGATTTAATTATACCCTGAGTATCCATCCATGAAGTAAATAGAATCATTAATTGATGTTGCATAAATTAAAACCTTTGTGATCAGAACTGTAAAATCAACTTTAGGAAAATAATGGTTAAGATCTCTGAAATAAATGAAAACTCTGATTTTCCCATTCTTCTTTTTGAATGGGAAAATGTTTTCCAGCCATTTGGGATATTGAACATCCCTAAAAAAGTTGTCCTTTATAATCTTATCAACTTCAGCTTCAATTTTAGAAGCATGAGTTGGGTGTGTTCTTCTTGATGCTTGGTTGAATCCGAAATCTTCTTCTAGAAAACCCAAATGATGAGTGTCTACATCAGGATTAAGACCTGGACTTTTTGTATAATTCCAATAAAATATATCTCAATGTTGCTTTATAAATGAATTATACACCTCTTTCTATTTATAAGTCATGGATGCACTAATTAGAGTGGGGTTTGGATCTTCTTTTGTACCCAGATTTATTTCTCTGAGCTCATCCAAAGTGGTAGAGACACCTTCCTCAAATGCTGGAGGAGCGTCCTAGAGATATTCCTATTCTTCTTCATTACGTGTTACTTCTTCTGTTTCTAGTTTCATAGTAGATGATGAAACAAAACTTCCAGAGTTAGGGGAGGAGTCATTATTTGAATGTCCTGAAGAAGAGGCCACCATTTCTGACCCTACTAATGATGAAGGGTATTTCTGGGGTAATAAAGAGGAGATAATGGATTGGGAATCAACATATTTGCCTTCCTCTAGAATTTTTACCACTTCTTCTATTCTTATTGATGAATTAGGGACTTGTTGTAGTTCAGTGGATGAAATTAATACATCTCTATTTAAGCTTCCATCACTACTGGGTGAATAAACAATTTATCCCATGTGGTCATTCTCAATTTCTGTGATTGACATTATGGATGTTACTGGGTGAGTTCTTGGATTTGGGTTTACCTTTTCAATTTGATTAATAGGTAACACATAATTTGTACTCAAATGTATGAATGGTTTTGCTGGGATCTTTTCCTATCTATTCAGAGCATTAACTCTGGTTATCTTCTTTGTTGTGGACCTCTTTCCCTTTGTTTTATAAAACTATGCCTCAATGTATTGAGATTCACATGTTTTGAATGGAGCCTTATCACCATACAATGTCCCGATTTGACCATTGAAACAGTACTTAAGACATTGGTGATATGATGAAGGTATATTCGTATGTTGATGTAGCCAAGGCCTTCCAATAATAATGATGAAGGTTTTGTCCTAGCTAACAACCATGAAATCTGAATTAGATACAAGATCTCCAAACTGAGTTCTAAGAATAATCTCGCCCATAGGTTCTTGCCCATTCTTTTCATATCCTTAAAACATTAAAGTATAATGAGATAAGTCAGATTCAGTAAATCCCAACTGACAAAGTGTATGAACGGGAATGAGGTTGACTCTGGATCCATTATCAATGAAGGCACGTCGAATGTCTATGTCATGGAACTTTACAGATAGATAAAAGGGTCTAATTCGTCCATGTACAACATCATCTTCATCTTCATCTGTAAAAGATATGACTTCATAAAATTATGTAGGATCATTCTCGATACTGTAAACTTCAGCAGTAGAAACTTTGATTTCAAACTCTTAAGGACTTAACAAATCCTCAATAAGTGCTTCTCGAAGATATTTTGACATACTTAAGGCATCGAAAATTGAAAACTTGGTTGGTACATGGGCCAATTGTTTCAAGAAATCATACTTTTGGTCCAAAGCTCTGTGTTTCCCATCATGGAGATTCAGTTTTGCAGGTGCCATGGAAGTCGATGCTTCTGATGTAGATGTACTATGTGTCGAAGCAGAAGCTAGAAATACTCTTGGTTTTGGTATATTAGACTAATTAGGTCTATTTACTTGATGAGAGGATGATTGTGTGACTTCTAATCAGTCCTCAAAAATAATCATGCCAGGACCAAACTTGTCTTGTGTGGAGGAATCTCCTTTTTTTATTGAGCCCGCTAAAGGGTTCTTCCATGAGTTTCTACTACATATATGGTTCGAGTAGGGGTAATGTTAAAATAGTGTCTTCTAGAACACCCATGTCTTCCCCTATATCCTCTACCTTGGCATATCACTCTGGTTCTCCTGTTAGGTACAAGGAATTCTGGATCATTATAATCAGAATTACCATTGGCATAAGGATTTGTTAGGTGGATAATGTTGACGGAACCAAAGATCAATTATTCATCTGATGAATATTTTACGTGACATATTGATTTTGGTTGTTCAATTTGGCATGGCGGTGCCCGTGATTTTGAAGTAGATGGCATGAAATCTACTAGGGTTAAGGAAAAATTTGGACTTAACACGAGCTTGTCTTATTCTGACTACTCTTTATCTTTTGGATCATGTCATTTATTTGAAGATTGACCTTTTGATGACAGTGGTTTTACTATGGTAGGAGTAGAGAAAGACACAGTCAGTTGTTTCAATAGTGTTCTTAAAATGAAATGAGTTTGGTTGATTATTTTCCTAATCATCCAATCATCATATTTCTACTCATTTTTACTTTTGACTTCCTTCCATTTGCCTTCTTCCTCTGGATCAGTACCATTAACACATACTACTTGAGCTGACGAACTTTTCAGTTTCACTTTTCCATAGTCTACCATTTTTTCAGGAGGTCCTTGAAAACAAAACACTCCTAAATGGGATTCCCTAACATCTTGTGAAAGGGGTAATAGTTCAGAAGATCTTCATCTTCTTCTTTTTTTGGTTTCTTCGGCCTTGGAAACTGAACCGAATTATTTTCCAGAGATGAGATAAAGTAACCAAGAACTTGTTCATTCTGGTAGGAATAAAATTTCCTCTTTAATTTCTCAATCTATTTCTACCTTTGATCTCTTTGATCATTTGATGAGGCGGTCCTTTCTTCTGACTCTACGGAGGTGGATTCCTTCGATATGATGACGGTTTTTAAGTGGAAGCAGGTACAGGTGATTGCTTGAGTGTAACAGTAGAAACCTCTTCTTTCTATATTCTCCTTCCCAGAGCTGATGGAATTACATGAGTTTTACCCTTAGTTTCTATAATATAATATTATATATATTGAGCAATTTAAGTAAGGTCTCGAAACCCTCCTGCGTATTTTATAGGGATTAGTGGTGTGTGCAACTCATCATGCAAATTCAACACACAAATTGGCAGCAACTATTCTTGAGGGAGTTCCAGACATAAGGAATACATTAATCCTTTTACATTGAGCAATGAAATCAGAAACACTTTCATTATCCCGTTGTTTGAAATTTATAAGGTCAAAAACTATTGCATTCAGTAATGTTGAGTTGAATTGAAGAAGGAATTTGTTACAGAGATCTTCCCATCCAGTAATTGATCAGGATTTTAAACTTGTATACCATACAAAAGCTAGTGACTTTAATGATTGTAAAAAAACCTAAGATTTACTGCTTTTTTTTGTTGATGAGTTCCTATCATGTGATCATAATGACGAACGAAATTATTTAAGTGTTTTTCTGGATCTCTTGAACCATCAAAGATTAGAAATTTGGTATTAAAAAATGGTGGGAGAGGAATCAGGTCCACCCACTTGGGGTAACCTTTCTTTTTCAGCTGAACCGGTGCACATCATTCCTCCATGGCTTCTAATCAAGTTGTTAATGCCTAAATTTTGTTTATAAGCATTTGGGGAATATCTGGATGAGATGTAACCTTTTCGGGTACAACAAATGGAGATTGAGCTAGTGCAACAACTAGAAAAAACACTGGTGATGGTGCTGGTATTTTCCTAGGATAACCCACAAGAATAGGCTTATCAGGATGTGTTTGATCTTGCCTTGACTGTGTAACCAATGGAGGTATAGTAACCAAAAATCCTCTTTACTGAGGATCTCCTACAGGATGTGCAAGTTGAGAATCTACCTGGGGATTACATCTAATAGAAATGCTGCTTCAAAGTAACTCTGTATTGATTCTTTTCAACTCTTTCATCTCCTCTTATTGCAATGAAAATATCTCTTAAATAGAAAGATATTGACCATATACAGTGGAAAAGTGAGATGCAATCTGACTTTTACCTTTCCCCTTGTTAGATTTCTTTCGGAGGGGTAGGAGTTGGTTATTTGAAGGCGTACCTAGATTCTGGATAAGCCTCTGATTTCAGGTATGTACACCTTTTTCATTTGCTTCAGTGTGTACTATATAATAGATAAGAACTTCATCTTTGGTGTCCCCTGAACTATACTCATTTTCTGTAGGATCTTCTATAATGGTGTTAATTACATTTATTGATACATAATCCATTGATGGCATTCTATCAGTATCTTTGAAAGATCGTCTCCCTCTATATATTCCATGAGACTCTGCTCTCCTATATGATAGATTCTCATGAGCTGTTTGATAGATAGTAACCCAAAGAGACTCCTCAGATAGTTTAGTTGGGCACTCTCTTTGTGGCTTCTTCCTTAATCGGTAGAAAACTGGCTTCTATTGAGAAGGGGATTGTAGATGTGAAAAATCCCTTAGCCCTATAGGTTGGGGATGTTCTTGTTCATCTTCTTCAAACCTTTGAATTTTTTTAATGAATTTGAAGGTTGAATTAAATGATCCCCCATCCCTGCAAGATGATGTGCTTATTGAACTGCTATGGCTGAGATTCGCACAGCTGCTCTTCTGATTTTGAGAATTTTGGTTTGAACATTAGTTGGGTGCATTATCTGAAAACCACTCAAATCACCTGTTTCAGAAGATCATCGTGCTATTTCAGAAATTTTTGTTATCTGATGGTTGGAATCCTCTAAGCGGTAAGCCTGCTCAAGATTCTCATAGACTTGATGTAAAAGTAACTCAACAACTTGTTTTCTTTAGGATAGACTCTGATGATAGCTATTTGAGGCATGTTCTTGAGAGTACATTTGATTGTACACAAAATCTATTGATCGTTGCTGGCCATGGGCAATAACATCGCATTAGACCACTTTTGGCGGGCTTTGTTGATTCTGGAGTGCAGTGAAATGAAATGCTCCATGTGCACCTCATCCTCTGATATGAACACTAGATGGGGAATCAAAAATTAATTGTCGTAGCCACTTTTGAACATTGAGGCATGCATGATAAAGGGTTATTTGCTGCTTTTAAACCTTTGGATGTTGGGAAAATGAGAAAAATGTCAGGTCAATTTGGCATTGCAACCTTTCTATAACCTTTACATGATTTTTATATTCATCATATGGTAGTACTTTGGCTTTTAAATGACGAAGAGTCTTCCATAAGTTAAGGTGGATATCATGAATGTAATCTTCTAACATCAATTCAAGAATTTTATTTTGAGAATTTTCCAAAGGCCAAAACATGACTAGTATTTCTCCTTTATCCAATTTTTTTTCATGTTTAATAAATCTTCATAATCTTTCACTAGAGGTTTCTCCACTTGTTTTGACCAAAGTGAATGCTCTATATTAGAAGATAAATGACCCAAGGGAGGTTCAGAGAATGACTGATCCCCTAAGATGTCATTTGGTTGAGAAAGTGTTTCACCCATCAATGAAAAGGCACTAGACATGACTAGTCTAGTGTTTTCCAGTGCCTTGAGATAGAAGGGATTTCTCATCACTACATTTCTAATTATATAATTATATTGAAAATGTGAAATACTACTGTGGAGAGTAATTTCACAACAAAATATCATCATGGTGAGGACCACCATGGTGGATTATAGCAAGGGATGAATCCTCTTACTCCTTGGTCTTATGGCCACATGGAGGGTTGTCGTGGCTCTAATTCGAAGATAGGCTCTCTAGATTGACCGAAGTTTCAAGAATCAAGCCTTTATGATGAAGTTTCTGATGGGGAACTTCATAATTACTGATATTACTCCCATAATTTGGCAATGAGAGGGTAGGATCTTGAGCTAAAACAGATAAATGTATGAGGGCTTCAAGAACTCCAACATTAATAGGAGCCAAATTGTAGCTTGACTATTGATTTTCCAACCGTGTTTGATGATAATTCTTCTTAGATGTTCTCTTACACTTATTTGGGGACACTTTTTGGGAAAAGTGGTTATCATGGGAAGGTTTATGTGTATGCCTTGGAGTGGTCACCAGAATGGACTGATTACCCCCATTTGGAAAGGGTGTATGTTCCTTAACCTATTTTCTGTATTATATGGGAGAGTATTCCCCCATGATACTCCTGGACTAGAACAGAGGTGTGCATCTTCTCCGGGATGGTAGTCCAATGTGTCATCCCATGTGTGGGGATAGGTTTATGTGTTTGTTCCCCTGGTACTGCTGAAGTAGTTGTTATAATATCCTAGCCTTCTTCCAAAATATGGGCAGGAATTTGTGTCTTCCCTTTCACCATCGATAAGATATATTTAGTGACTTTATCGGCCAAAATGGGAATATACGTCCATTATGTATCTAGAGTAGGTGTATGTGCATACTCATATCCTCCTTTTCCTATCAATGGGTATTGACAGTACTCATGTATGGGGGCAGAGAGTTGAGTCTACCCTAGGTTTGTCATCAGAACTTTCTGACTGACTTCTCTGGGTGCTGCCAAACGAGACTGTTGGCAAGCATGATGAACACTGGCAAGTGTATGTACCTGCTAGTTGTTTCCCGTCAAGTTTGGTTGGTAGACTTAATTCAATTATGGCAAGAAAGACTGTTGGAAGAAATGGGGATTGTAAGCATGTGTATGTTACTATTTACTAGTTTCCAACACATTAGATTGGCGGGCATATTTAAATGCACTCAGACGAGCCTACTGACTGGCTGATAACTTGTAAGCAAGTGTATGTGCATATTCATAGTACTCCACCAGATTTACCTGGTGGGATTGGTGGTTCACTTCCAAATGAGTCTTTCAGATAGAAAAATTAGGACGGATGGGTGTATGTTCCTACTTGTTGTTTTCCATCAAAAAAGGTTGATGGACTTCTTCAGAGGTGGAGGAGGTAAGAACCATCTCCCTCACCACTACAAATATTGCATTTATCGGCGCTATAAAAGGGCATTAATAGTGATAGAGAAGCGTTGTTAATCTAGGTTAAGATAAAGGGGGGTCCCTTTTATTAGCACATGAAAATCACTGATAAAGGACCCTTTTATTAGTGCTAAAAAAGTGCTGATAAAAGGTGACTTTTAACAGTGACAGAAAAAGAAACTGATAAAAAGGACCTTTAGCAGCGCTTTTTTTAGCGCTAATAAAAGTCAAAAAAAAAATTTAAAAGTAAAAAAAACAATACAATGTTTAGGGAGATTTTAACAGCACTTGACGCCCCCCCCCCCCCCATCAGTGCTAGGTGGACCCCCTCCCACTATCTCGTGCATTGACCTTGCCCTTGCATCCCGCACTTGCTCGTGTGCCCCTCCCTGCTTCCACCCGAACTCGAACCTGAGACCTCCCCCCTTGCGCACCTACAACTTTACCACTAAGTTATTTCGTTTTTTCTCTATTTAATGATATATCTATTTATATATATATAGTATATTTATTTGTATATTAATATAGATTCATATTAATATAAATATATTTAGTTATATTAATACATATATATTTATTCATATATTAATATATATATATTGTTATATTGTTATATTTATTCATATATTAATATAGATTCATATTAATATAAATATATTTAGTTATATTAATACATATATATTTATTCATATATTAATATATATATATATTTGTATATTAATATATATTTATATTTATTTGTATATATATAAATTTATATTTATTCGTATATTAATATAGATTTCTATTAATATAAATATATTTATTTAAATTAATACATATATATTTATTCGTATATTAATTTATATTTATATTTATTCATATATATATATATAGTTATAATTTTTTATCCATATATTTATTTGTATATTAATATATATTTATAAGATTAGTTTTAAATACATTTATAAAATATTTTTTTTACGTGTGTTTATAAATAAATAAATACATACATACATACATATATACAACACACACACACACAGACACACACACACACAGAGATATATATATATATATATATATATGAATAAATACATATATATCTATATTTGAAAAACTATAGAAAGTTAAAATGACCATAACCTCTAATACAGAAGTTTGTTTCAACTCCACAACCAGTCAAATCGAATATAATGAAACAATCTTCAATATGATATGTGGTACAAGCCTAGAGGGCATTTGGATCAGAAGTTATACGTGTTTGAATGTTAACAAATTGGGGTGTCCTGACTAAAAACTCAGTTTTTGAGGCCTTTTGGACCATTTTTGGCCACCATAAATGTGATATAATGTTCTCTTAGGTCAGTTTTGGGTAGATATCGTCACAGTATTCGATTTGATATGTTGTACAGCTCAAACGGACACTCGGATCAAAATTTATGGTCGTTTGGAGTTTGAGTTTCATTTTCAACTTATTCGAGATTTTTTATTTTTTATTTTTTATTTTTTGTGTCTTAATATTGTTATTAAATGATTATTAATCAATGATAATTAGAAAATTATTAATTAATAATATTTTTAAAAATATTTTAAATTCTTTTTCACTAAATTTCTTATATATTAAATGTAATAGTCTATTTATACTTGTCTAAAACATATTTAAAAAATATATATTATATTTATATCAATATAAATATACTTATATAAAAATATATTATTTTTCATGATTTTGTTTGAAATATAAACTTTATCAGCGCTAGAAAAAATCACTGATAAATCCCCCCTTTATCAACGCTACTAAAAAAAGCGCTGATAAAGGGGTCCCCTTTAACAGTGCTAAAAACTGATAAAGGGGGGCTTTATCAATGCTAAAAAAGCACTGATAAAGGGTCACTTTTAATAGTTCTTTTTTTAGCACTGTTAAAATTTCCCTTTATCAGTGCTATTTTTTAGTGCTGATAATGGCCTCCAATTTATCACCACTTATTTTAGCATTGATAAAGGGCGGGGCTATGGAAACCAGATTTTGTGGTAGTGCATGTTGACTAGATGTTATATATGGTCACCTGGGTCTGAGTGACCTTGGATGAACATCCAAAGGCAATACCCCCATCATGTTAGGAGTTCACTATCACACAATTATGCTATCGGCAATATTTGGTGGTAATCCTAAGGAAGGATCCTTGTATCTTTGAATTAAGGCCCTGAGTGACCTCTTGATCCACCTCCCTGTAGTACAGGAGGGACTGGTTATTGCGTTCCAGGGATAAGGACCTAAAATGGTTGAAAATTGTGGTTGGAACTGTTTGCTTCTTGATCATCAGTCGTCGTTGTCCAGATGATAGAGGATTGTTATTGACCTGGAGGGCTTGTCGGGCAGCCTCCAAAGTTGGGATTATATCATGATAACTGTACTCCTTTACCAGCACATTGGAGACCCAGCGTTGAAGACATTGGGTGGGTGATGGAGTCCTTCCCGTGGATGAGGATCCAGCCTGAGCAGCGGTCAGGAAGTTCACAGATGTCGTCTTGAAGAAATCCATTTTGGACTAAAGGGAGTTCTGAGAAAAAACATGAAAACAAAAAAAATAAACTCCATTAAAGTGACATCTATTTAGATGGATACATGTGTGGTTGATTTTTTTATCTGGCCTTCCTTTAACAATTGATAGGGGCCTGACAGGTGGGTAACATTATTATGTTGTTTAAGGATTCACGTTGGGTTCACCATTTTTGTTTCGTAGTTCCTTGAAACATGTGTTCTAGTTTTAAGAATCACTGCTTCCAGACAGTTTCCATTTGATTTATTCATGGAACTGAAAACTTCAAAAAGTTATTTATCCAAAGGGGACCTTCTTTCCAAATATAGGCATTCATTACTTTTTAACTTTACGATACTTAGGAATGTGCATTGGTTGAGAGGATGGGAGTTCGGACTCATCACACCCTTGTGGGGGAAATTATTGTCACCTCAAGGACTCTGTTTATAAATTTAAGATATTTTCATGAATCCTTATTAATTAAACAAGTATAACATAAGTTTTCCTTGAAATTTGAAATCACTTATTAACATGTGTAAAAATTATAATCATATGTATGTATTCAATGTTCTTCATTAATGGAGTTATTTGTATGTATCCGAGGTTCTCCGTCAATGGTATCCTCTCATATACTATTTCAATATTCTTTTAATAATCGTTATGATGATACTAGTTTTTAAGACACTTAGCGAGGAAATCTATAATTTACTATCATCTAGGGAGATGAATGGTTGTTTTTATATTTTAATTGTACCCCTGAAATGGGTTAGCTACGTATCCTTGTGAAAGGAATCAGAACCCTTTTAGTTCGGTGCCGCTTAATATGACATGTAACACCCCGACCCCTCTAGACTGGAGCCAATGCATTACTTGTTACATTGGCATGGTTAGACGGAAATAAATCCCAAATAAATGATCATTTTAGTAGTATTAAAGAAAATATATACATATATTTAACTTAAATTATATTATAAAAGGTTACAAAATACAATACATAACAAAAACTAAAAACTGCATCCACAGAAACTCAATAAATGATATCCTCTACATAACCTATTATAGGTAAACAAACAAAAGGGGTGAGATAAAATGATCAGTAAGGATTAAAAATAGTGGAAGCATGAATTCAATAATAAGTGAATCATAAACAATTTGTCATAATCAATATGGCATAGTGAATAAATGAAAAACTCACGCCATTAACAAATGGAGAATGAAACTACATCCATAAATTTTTTCATAGTGAAAACATCATGGATTTTAATAACTAATAATGAATAAAGATAATGATTATTAATTATACATCATTTATCTGGAACATGATACCACAATACCGTTAAAAGGTTTTTGTTCTGTGGTTAGAAACCTGTCAGATTTTTGAAAACAAACTCGAAGGGTTGGTCGCCAACTGATTTGTCTCATGAGGCCAGCAGATGCATGAAGGGACTATAGTGGCCCCCACCCAGTGCTTCAAGTCCATAGAATTATTTATAATTATATTTAATACAATTACAATATTCCTTATAAATATTTTTGTATAGTAGTGAATACAGATTCATCAATATTTCCATTGTTAAAATAACTTTCCAAATAAACACCATATGTAAAAGGGTATACGGCTTAAGAAAATACCCATATCCATGAAACCAGAATATGGATATATAATATATTTACAATTTTAAATGAGTAATTATCTCAAATGGGCAGTATATACACCACATAAGAAATATTCGGTGCATAATACCAAGAAGGTCTCAATGAAATGGAAATTAAGACAAAGTCCCTTACCATATTGTTATCAATTGAATCATATGACCAAAAGTCAATAATCACCAAATTAATCACATAATACCATTAATATAAAAAGAATATTATTATTATATATCAAATTATAGTACACATATAACACATATAATAAATAAGTTGCGAACAATGGAAATCTCACGGAATTAAAAGTGAGATAAGAAACCTCTTACCTTATGATCGTGTGTGTTCTTAATTTGTTTTAATGACCTTAATAATAAAATTTATCTTCATTAATTAATAATTAAAAAACCTCATATACATTTAATTGATTTTTTATAACCTTATTAGGTTCATTCATGGCCTTTTTTATGGGTTTAACAGGTCTAATTTAATTGTTTTGGAAGGATTTTCTTCCTGGTCTTCATGATTTATTTACTTGTATTCATGAATGGATGTTCGTTTGATGTGTGGTTAAACATCCAGAATTGTTAATATATATTATTAATTAAATTTAATAGATTTAAATGATCTTATAATTATTTTTTTTATATACCCTGATGATGAATCATTAGTTAAAAGTTAATTACAAATGTTTGGTTTAACTTGGCGGTTTTGTTCATAATGAACTTGTTTGGTATTATTATTTTATATTATGAGTTTGTAAGGATTACAGAACATTGAATAAGGTAAAATAAATATATTATTATCTGGTTGTACCATTAAAAAGTTTTCATTACTAGTATTGAAGATATTAATTAAAATTGAGAACCTATCCTCCTTGAATGTGATAAATTAACACATATCGGATGGTGTTTTCATTTTTAGTATAAGAGGAGGGGGGAAGAGAGATGATGATGAAATATTAATTTTAGAATAATAAAATTACATTCCATGAAATTTAATGAAATTATAATAGTATTTGTATGAGGGAATATGAGGAAATAAGTAGAATAGAAAGGTACTCAAAATAGAAGAAAATTGAGAAATCTCTCTCAAAAGTTTGGCAGCCTAATAGCGTCACTTAAAGTTTGAGAAAATATTTTGATGATAGAAATTTGGTCTCTAATCACTATTAAATAATATGTACTGAATGGGGAATATGGAATGAAATATACCAACATAATCCAATTGAAAACAAATGAGAAAACGTAAAATGAAAGCTTTAAGAAAAGAGAAGGGTGGTAGTTTCCCTTACCTTGAAGAGTAATTCCAAAAACATGAAGGTTGGGACCTTGGGGGCTTGAGGGAACCTTGATAAGATTACTAGGGAGGTAAAACTACCATATTATCAAGGATTGTGGATTTTTAATGAAGGAAAACCAAGGTATGAGTGGGTATTTATAATAATTAAGAGGGAGTTTTTTTATTAATTAAAAGGGACACCTCATTAGTGTTTTCTCAAAACCATGGGCTTTACCTTGGTATTTGCCCATGGTTTTATCCACTTGGGATACCTCATGTCATATGTTACTATACACAAGTCGAACAGCCTTTTATATTAATTATTATATCATTATAATGTCATTAAACTATCGAAAACTCAAAACTGTATTTTTACTATTCACGAAACAATTCAAGTATTTTAGAAAAATCCCAAAACATCACCCTAACCATTTTTTGACATGTAGAATTCAAAAATGTACTCCTTTTTTGAAAAAAAAAATCTAAACATTATTAATTTAATTTCTAAAAAAATCATAGTTAATTCAAAAAATAACAATTTTAAAGGTATCCATAGTTTTATATCACATTGAAAAATTAATTAAAATCTCATTATCTTATTACCTTAAGAAAAAAAATATTATCATAATTTACTATTAATAAGAGTCATATTACTATTCATATTACTATTTATAAGGGTATGTTACTATTCATTAAAAAATCAAGTAGGTTCTATCAGACTCCAATTGACTTACTAGTCACAACTCTAGATGATCGTTTTCCGAAATTTAAAACATAGAAATGGAAAATTTATGTTTAATGGATAGGTTATGACTATATATTAAATAACCAATTTTTGTTTCAAAGGAACATATTTATTTATGAAATATAGGCTATGAATAGAATATTTTTAAGAGAATCATACCATAAAATGTTTGGGGTGTTATATTATTCCCTCCTTCAGAAATTTCATCCTCGAAATTTTATGTATAAAGCCCACCAAAAAGATATGGTTGGTACTTCTTCATGACATCCTTAGTTTCCGATGTTTCTTCCTTAATATTATGGTTTCTCCAAAGAACCCTTACTAAATGAGTTGTCTGATTTCTCAATACCTACTCCCTTGTGTCAAGAATCGTGATAGGCTCTTCACAGTATGACAAATCAGGTTCCAATTCTATTTCTCTATAGGTGAGTACATGCATTGGGTCTGGCATGTATTTCTTCCACAATGAAACATGGAACACGTCATGAGATTTGGAGAGACTTGGAGGCATTTATAAATGGTAAGGTACAGCTCCAATGTTTTTTAGAATTTCAAATGGTATGATTTACCTAGGGCTTGGTTTCCCTTTCTTACCGAACCTTAAGACACCATTCCATGGAGATACTTTTAGAAAGACATGATCTCCCACTTGGAATTCCAAATCCTTTCTCTGGTTGTCAACACAAGTCTTTTTCCTACTTTGGGTTGCTTTAATATGGTCTTGTATTGTCTTCACCTTTGTTGTGGTCTCTTTAATAAGTTTTGTTCCTATAAGTTTCCCCTCACCAACTTCGTCCCAACAAGTTGGAGTTCGACATATCTTTCCATATAATGCTTCATATGGATCCATTTTAATACTAGAATGGAAACTATTGTTGTAGGAAAATTACACCAAAGGAAATTATTGATCCCACATACCTTGAAAGTCAATAGAGCACGATCTCAGCATGTCTTCCAGATTTTGAATAGTTCTTTTAGACTATCTATCAGTTTGGGGTGATAAGGAGTACTCATACGATGATTAGTATTGAAATCCTTCTAGATACTTTTCTATAATTTTGTTGAAAAAAGGGGGTCACGATCATAAATAATTGATAAGGGTACACCATGAAGTCATACAACCTCATTAATATATAGTCTTGCTAAACTTTCAAGTGGTAAATATTCTCTTATAGAAATAAAATGTGTTGATTTTGTAAGACGATAAAAAATGACCCATATCACATCATTCATTATTGGAGTCTTTTGTAGCACCATGAAAAAGTCCATCATAATATCATCCCATTTCCACATATTTATAGGAATGGGTTTTAGGACTCCTCCAGGATTTTTTCTTCCAGTTTTCACCTGTTGAAAAACGAAACATCTCGACACATAATCAGCAATCTACCTTGTTATGTTGTCCCACCAAAAATGTTCCTTTATATCTCTATACACATTTGTGCTACCAAGGTGTATATACAAATTAGAGCTATTAGAATCATCCAATAGTTACCTCTTTAGCTCAGGAATAACGAGAACACAAAGTCTCTTTCCAAATTTCAAAATTCCACCTTCATATATGATTTCAATCAACTTCCCATCATTTATAACTTTAATTTTCTTTTTAAAATCCTCATCATCAATCTAAGAACATTTTATCCTTTCGAGTAAAGAATGTTTGGAAATCATTTGAAATAGTAGTGATCTGTTACCTTCCATGATAATTCCCATATCCATCTTTACTAGATCTATGAACATAGGATCCCTTTAAACTCTTATCTTGTTTATAATTATGTGATTGTTTCAACTCAAAGCATCTTCCACCTTATTTTCATTTTCAGGGTGGTAGTGTATTGAACAATCATAATCTTTGAGTAACTCGATCCATCTCCTTTGCCTCATGTTGAGTTATTTTTTTATAAAAATTTATTTCAAACTCTTATGATCCATGTATATCTCAAATTTTTCACTATAAAGATAATATCTCTATATTTTCAAAGAAAATATTTTGGATGCTAACTCATGATAGTGATTTGGGTAATTTTTCTCATGAGTCTTCAACTTCCTTGATGCATAAGAAATAACATTATCATTTTTCATAAGTATATGACTTAGTCTATTATTTGATGCACCAAAATATATCACAAACCCATCATTTCTTGATGGAAGAGTAAAAATTGGAGCATTGACCAGCCTTCTTTTCAATTATTCAAAGAATTTTGTACATTCTTTTGTCCATACAAACATAACCCCTTTAAATGTGAGCTTGGTTAGCGGGTTAGCCAGTTGAGAGAAATTCTTCACGAAACATCGATAGTAACCTTTTAAACCAATAAAACTATGTACCTCAGTTATGTTTGTTAGTGTGGGCCAATCTTGGATTTCCTTTGTCTTAGTAAGATCAACTAAGATTCCATCCTTAGAGACAATATGGCCCAGAAAAGAAATTGAGTGAATCCGGAATTCGAACTTGCTAAACATCCCATATAGTTCATTTCTTCAAAGAGTTTTTAGAATAATCTGCAAGTGATTATCATGGTCTTCATAGTATTTGGAGTATACTATGAGATCATTGCTTCTAAATAGTTATCAAGATATTACATGAAAACTCTATTCATTAAATCCATGAAAACAGATGGTGCATTAGTCAGTCCGAAAGGCATCATTGTAAACTCGTAATGCCCATACCTAGTTCAAAATGTTCTCTTTGGAATATATTCCTTCCTCACATGTAGATGATGATATCTAGATCGATGTTCAATATTTGGAAATTGTTGTGCTCCATTAACTTGATCAAATAAATCATCAATTCGTGGTAGAGGATACTTATTCTTTATTATAATAGAATTTATTTCCCTATAATCAATTCATAACCTCATGGATCCATCTTTCTTCTTGACAAAGAGGACACGAGATACCTATGAAGAAACACAAGGTCGAATAAATATTTTGTCACTCAATTCCTCTAGTTGTTTCTTTAGATCCACTAATTCAACAGTGGCCATTCTATAGGGAGTCTTTGATATAGGTTTGGAATCAGGAATTAAATTAATATATAAATCAACTTCCTGCTCTGAAGGATATCTAGGTAAATCCTATGGAAATACGTCAATTTAATCTTGCATTATATTTACATTTTTAATTTGAATATTTCTTTCCTCACCGATAGACATTGGGTTCTCTTCCTCTCCAAGAATTGCATTAAATAGAGCTAGTGGGGTGGATCTAGATAAGAGTCATTTACGAGGTTTCTACTATAAAAATTAGGGATTCTATATCATTTTCAAAGATTGTAACTTCCTTCTTCTTTCAATAAATCATCACATCATAATTTGACAGCCAATTCATATATAGAATTATATCAAAGTCAGTCATTGTTATAATGATAAGGTTAGAAACTAAAGCACATTTATGTGTCATGAGGGGGAATAATCGACATGCATTTATTTCAATGATGGGTCCCCTAGGAGTTTTAACTGAGAACTCCTTTATTAAATAAAATTGGACCTGTCTAATTTTCCTGGAAAACTGGGAAGATATAAATAAATTTAGTTATCTGAAATCAAATAAAGTGTTGGATAAGTTTGGGGAAACAATTAAAGTACCTCCAATACATCATTAGGAACATCAACCTCCTCAGTTGTAATCGCATATTCTTTCCCCTACTCTCATGGACTTTTTTTGGAAATTTTCCTTGGTGCTTAGGACACTCATTTTCATAGTGTCCCATATCTCTACTATTGTAGCATTGAACATCATAAAATTTCTTCTTCCCTTTGCATTCGTTTGATCGATGACCCTTTTCCACACACTTATATCAAACTCCCATTCCTTCCAAGCATTTATCAAGATGATTCTTTCCACAGTTCTCACATAATTGAAATTTTTTGTTCCCTTGTTCTTATTTGACGCTTAACCATTTCCTTGGTTATCAGATTGCCACTTATTATATTGGTTTCCCTTGAACAAACTTTTTCTAGAAAACACCTTCTCTATTTTGATGAAACTTGATACAATTTCATCATATGATGAAAATGTTTGAGAAGCCAGTGACCTTTGAAGACATGTCTTAAGACCTTCAAATAAATGATCAATATTGTCTTCTGAGTCTCATGCATAATCTATAGAATACTTGGCTAGTCTTGTAAAGGTATTCTCATACTCTGCAACATTATCTTCTTCCCTTTGCTTTAAGATATGGAATTTCCTCTTCATTTCAGTTCGTTACTCACAGGGGAAATATTTTTCAAAAAATATTTCCTTAAAATTCCTCTATTCCATATCTTCTATTTAATATTCCTAAGTGTTATCCTAGATAAAGGACCACCATTGATCAGTGTCACCCTTGAGACAATATACTTCCATCACTACCTTTTAGTTTTTATTACATCTTAATGCCATGAATATCTTTTCAAGGGACTTGATCCACTGCTTAGGAACCACTGGATTAGTAGTCACACTAAAATATGGGGCTTCTATCACATAAAATTATCCAACATAGGTGTGGAATGGTTATTCATCACAACCTAAGTAAGTTGTCCCAATATGGTCATGATCCGATATGATCCAACATTGACTGTTTTGACTTGATCAGTAGGGAGATCCCTACATTGGCCATGAGTATTGATTCCCCTTCTTCCATTAGGAACCATTTCTGAATAATGGAATACACAATATTAGGTTATGGATCTCAAATTGAAAAGCACTTAACATAGATTGAAATTCTATGCATAACTAATCTCATAAACATGGATTCTCTGAGGAAAAATTTACATTAATATCTTTCATAATTGCTTCTAAATAAAATGTGAATTATCTTAAGCATATCCCCTGGGAGTGTTAATACCAAGAGTGAAAAAAGACCCATTGTCATGTACCAGGAAACCCAAGGTCATGCTTGAAACTCCTTTTCGAAGTTTTCACTCCTATGTACATCTGTTCCATATTCACCTCTACCTATTTGTATCTAGAGAGGGATGTCATTGCAAGAAAGATCCAAATAATCTATTACTTACCAAAATTCAAGGATTTTCTTCTATGTTTTTTCTAATATACTACCTTAGGGCCTTGTTCCCTAATCTACATTTTCCAATCTAGTTTTCAATTTTTCTACTAATCATCCTCTGATACCAACTGTAACACCCTAACCCCTCTAGACCGGAGTCGGTGCATTACTTATTACATTTGAATGGTTAGAAGGAAATAAATCTGAAAGGAAAGATAATTTTTGTAGTCTTTAAGAAACTAGATACATTTATTTAACTAAAATTATATTGTAAAAGGTTACAAAATATAATACATAACAAAAACTAAAAACTACATCCACAGAAACTCAATATATGATCTCCTATTAATAACCTGTTGAAGGAAAAAAATGAAAGGGGTGAGATCAAATGATCATTAAGGGTTAAAAATAATGTAAGAATCAATTCAATAATAAGTGAATTATAAAAAATTTGATATAATCAATGTGTCATAATGAATAAATTAAAAACTCACGTCATTAAAAAACTGATAATGAAACTGCATCCATAGATTTTGTCATAGTGAAAACCTCATGGATAGTAATAACTGATAATTAATAAAGAGAATTATTATTAATTATACATCATTTATCTGTCACATGATACCATAATAGCATTAAAATGGTATAATTCTATGGGTAGAAACCCATCTGATTTTTTGAAAGAAACTCAAAGGTTTTGTCGCCAACTGATTTTTCTCATGAGAGTTGTCGATGTATAGAGGGGATATAGATGGCCCCACCTGCTTCTTCATGTCCAAAGAATTATTTATACATAGATTTAATATAAGTAAAATATTCCTTATCAATATTTGTATAGAGTAGTGAATACAGATTCATCAATATCTCCATAGTTAAAATAACTTTCCAAATAAACACTATATGTAAAAGGGTATACAGATTAAGACAATACTCATATCTATGAAACCATAATATGAATATATAATATATTTAAAATTTAAAATGAATAATGATCTCAAATGAGAAGTATATACACCGCATAATAAATATTTGGTGCACAATACCAATAAGGTCTCAAGGAAATGGAAATTGAGACAAAGTCCCTTACCATATTGTAATCAATTGAATCGTATGACCAAAAGTCAATAATCACAAAATTAATCACATGATACCATAAATATAAACATAATAATTCTATTATATATCAAATATCAGTACACATATACCAAATACAAGAAATAAGTGGCAAACAATGGAAATCTCACAGAATTAAAAGTGAGATAAGAAACCCCTTACCTTATGCTCGAGTGTGTTCTTTGTTTATTTTAATGACCTGAATAATCCAATTTATCTTCATTAATTAATAGTTCCAGATCCTCCTATGCATTTAATTGATTTATTATAACCTTATTAGGTTCATTAATGGCCTTTTTTATGGGTTTAAGAGGTTCAATTTTATTGTTTTGGAAGCATTTTCTTCCTTGGTTTTCATGATCGGTTTACTCGTATTCATGAATGGAAGTTCGTTTGATGTGTGGTTAAAAATACAGAATTGTTAATATATATTATTAATGACATTTCAGAGATATAAATGATATTATAATTATTTTGGGTAATATACCATGATGGTGAATCATTAGTTAAAAGTTAATTACAAACGTCTGGGTTAACTTGGCGGTTTTGTTCATAATGAACTTATTGTGTATTATTATTTTATATTATGAGTGTGTAAGGATTATAGAACGTTGAATAAGGTAAAGTACATATATAATTATTTGTATCAACCATTAAAAAGGTTTAACGACTAGTCTTTAAAATATTAATAGAAATTGAGAACTCGTCGTCCTTGAATGTGATAAATTAACACATCTTAGACGGTGTTTTCATTTTTAGTATAAGAGGATGGGGAAAGAGAGATGATGATGAAATATTCTATTTAGAATAATCAAATTCCAGTACATGTAATGTAATTTAATTATCATATCATTTTGATGAGGGGATATGAGGAAAGACGTTTAATAGAAAGGAACTCAAAATTGAAGAAAATTGAGAAATCTCTCACGAAAGTTCGGCAGCTTAACGGTGTCACCTAAAATTTTATAAAATAGTTTGATGAGTGAAAGGGGGTATCTCATCACTATTACATAATATGAATATAAAGTGGAATATTTAATGACATATCCCAATATAATCCAGTTGAAAATAAAAGAGAAAACATAAAATGAAAGCTTTAAGAAAAGAGAAGGGTGGTAGATTCCCTTTCCTTGAAGAGTAATTCCCAAAACATGAAGGTTGGGACCTTGAGGAAACCTCATGGTCTTGCCCATTGTTTTATCCACTTGGGGAACCTTGTGTCATATGTTACTGTACACAAGCCTACCAGACTTTTATATTAATTATTACATCATTATGACATCATTAAACTACCGAAAACTAAAAACTGTATTTTCACTATTCACAAAGAAATTCAAGTATTTTAGAAAAATCCAAAAAAAATCATCCTAACCATTTTCCAACACATAAAATTCAAAAACTGAAATCCTTTTTTGGAAAATAAATTTCTAAATATTATTATTTTAATTTTAAAATAAAATAATATTTAATTTTAAAAATAAAAATTTTAAAGGTATAATTGGTTTTATATCACATTAAAAAATTAATTAACATCTCATTGTATTATTACATTAAAAAAATAAAATATTATCATTATTTACTATTCATACGGGTCATATTAATATTCATAAGGGTTTGTTACTATTCATCAAAAAATCAAGTAGATTCTATCAGACTCTAAATGACTTACTAGTCACAACTCTAAATGACCATTTTTCAAAATTCAAAACATAGAAGTGGAAAATTTGTGTTTAATGGATAGTTTATGACTATCTCCTAAATAACAAAGTGTTGTTTCAAAGGAACACAATGCTTTATGAAATATAGTCTATTAATAGAATATATTTAAGATAATCATACCATAAAATGTTTGGGGTGTTATAGGACACATCATATCTTCTAAGGTCATGTGATAAGGACCTAACCGTACAATTTAATGTCATGTAGTAAGGACATCTAAGATAAAGGTGTTTAGTAAATGTTTGATGTGGGACTTATGCCTAAGAAGCCCAAAGAACTTTTAAAGAATATTGGTTTCCAAGTAAGATTAGACCCTATTTGGAATATGGCCCAAGGAGAACATGGTTGATTTGAAGTGTTGGATTTGAACCGCAAGGAGACTTCCAATGTATCCCATTTGGATGGGAATCAAATCCCACATAATTCGATGAATATCATAGGATAGTATAGTCCTTTGAGAGAAATTATTTTGGACTTATTTCCTAAAAAGTATGCCTTGAAGACTCGGGGGGTTTAATTTGGGTAATATTCATAAGGAGGATGCCCAGATTTTGGGAATTAGGGTTGGATCCATGAAGAGGTTATCTAGTGAGATCCATCCCTAATAAGGCTTACTACGTATTCTGATTATAGTGGGAATCATATTTCTCATAGTTCATTTAGTTGTGGGTGTTTGTGAAAATGTTGTAATCATCCCAAATCTCTAAGCCCACGTGATTCATGCTCAGTGTGAGAAACACGAGGATGTGAATGATTCAACAATGACACACGCTTTTAATTTGTTAGGTTATTTCCTAATTAGATTCTTCTCTCTAGACCGCTTGCATTGTAGCATTTTCAGTTTCCTTTGGAGATTAATAAAAGGCATGTGTGTGCGGGGTGTTCTTATCGTGTAGTAGGTCCCCTAAGGGACTGAAACATGTTAAATACATATGTTTATTTATTACCTTATTTACTTTCTTTTAATTGGTTTTCCATTCTAGTATTAGCATTATCAAACTCCACAATTCCTGATTCGATCTTTTTTGTTCTGTGGTTTCTTGGTTTTATTTTCACTACCAATCAACCACAGCAAGTGGTATCAGATCCTCCCTGAATTAATGTGGTATTTGTTATCAATTATTGCTTACAGTTTCTTCAATTCCGGTTTCATTCATTCTGTTTATATTTTCATTAATTTGGATTTTCTTGCCTTCATTTTCGGCATTTATATCTCTATCTAATTCCTACCTATTTATTGATTTCTTTTTGTTATAAAAATCATTACATTTACTTAAATACTTTGCATTTTGTATCTCATAATACATTTATACCCTATGAAATTGGTTTATTCTTGGGTTCATATGTCTAATGTCCTGGAATTTCCGTGTAATTTTTTTTAAATTATATGGAATTATTTCGAGACCACATGATACAACGACACATGATTCCAAGGCCCAGTGATCCCGGAATGGAATTTTGAACTTTCTTTAAGTTCGTTTAAGTAAATGTACAAGTTTGTTTTTCAAAATTTTAAACTGGTGCTCATATCAAAAATTTGAGGGCACTATTGAACTAGGAATTCTGGGATTCGCCTGGAAAGGACATAACTTCGACCGACAAGGGTCGAACAGAAAAGTTAATTTTCGGACATTTTGGGAAAGAAATAAAATAACTTAAAAAGATATTTTGTTTTTTTTTTCAAAATAGTTGAGTGGTAGAAAGAGGTGTTGTGGTGCGGTGATGATGTAAATTAAATGAAGATCATTAAAGGATCATTTTTATGAATCATAACAGATACGTTGTTTCATAAATGAAATAGGGTAATGACGTGACGTCACATCTTAATAGAAATAATGTGATGTGTTTTATTTTAATGGGTTAACGTGTTAGAGAGTTGGAAGCCAAAGGGGTGGATTTTTCTCTGACGAACTGACGGTGATAACTCTCTCCAACGATGAACGACGAACATCGGTGGATCATTAACGACTTCAACACATCTTGAAGAACAGGACCGGTGATTGACGAATGCCTTCAACCTCTTGAATCCCTATGAATGGATTGTTCTAATGGTGAATTTCAATCAAGGTAGAGGTATTTTTTGTTTAAAAATTTCCCTATCCTTATTCTAAAACGATGAACGCAGATCAACCCACGAACAGGTTGATATGCAGATTATTCGTTCATGTAAGAGTGTGTTCTTCTTAGATTTTCTATAGTAGGAATAAATTATTTTTGATAAAAATGTGATCCCAAGCGTCCCCTATTTTTAAAACTCTAATGCAGTGGGTGTAGGCTGACAGGAACAAGACCTAAGACCCTCCGCTTATGTGTTCTTGGTGGTAGAACATTTGAAATGGTGGAAAGGTAAATCCGAGGCCTTCATAGGGAAGGTGGAACCCCATTGAGGTTGGAGGCGTAGTTGGTACAAATAAAGGACCATAGGTGCAGACCCGGTGGCCTGTGGAAAGACCCACTGGTGCACCAGTGATGGCCCACGGAGGTATGCCACAAAGGCGCACCGAAAGTGTCGGTCGCGGCCAGCTCAGGTTGTGACCCCTCTTCCGCATCAGTGGAGTGGCCCGCAGCTACGGGCCTCACTTATTCGGAGCACGTGGTCCACTGACCTTGTGCGGGAGATTCTTATGGCTGCATAGCAGTGAGCCCCAGACATGTCGTGCTTCCGAGTAGGAGGGAGTGGCCCCATGATGACCCACGGGGCGAGGGGGATCCAAATGCGGCTTCCAGTCATGTCCCGGCCAGGCGGAACTGGTGCGCCTATGGAAGACCGAGCAGGGCATGGGCCACCCCAGTAGGCTAGACCTGACCCAGGGTGTCAGACCATCCCCAGCAGGCTCAACCCAGGATGGGCCTAGTCTGGGTCGGGTCAGTGAACCCAGGTTGGGTTGGTGGACCCCGGGTCGGGTCAAGTCAGTCCGACCGGGTTGGGCTGAACTCAGACCCAACCGACCCTTTTTTGAAAAAATAGCAATATCTTTCAAACTTGGTGTATGTTTGATAAACCATTTGCATCATTGGGACCCTCGTGAAGAGGAGGATCTTTTGGCATACTCTATGGATGCTTTCATGGAAGTTGAAATACAACGAATGGCTTGGGGAGTGTTTCTCTCGAGATCAAGTGTGATTCATGTTGAAACCCTACGGTTGGATGAGACCTAAAGGCTACTGATAAGAGACCACGTGTGGGTTGGCTAATATGGACCAGTGGGAAGCGGATATTGTGTTACCCAATAGACCTGTGGTGAGGAACAACTTTTTTGTGAACTAGTAGACCTACGACACTCGATAGGAGGAGTACCTTAGAATAGCCAAGGTGGGAAACAGCTTCTGTGTGAACCGACATGCCCATGGTGGGGATCATCTTCTGTGTAACCTAGCATACCCATGGTACTCATCATGGATGAGTACCATAGCAGTCCAAGGTTAGTGGGTAGTGGCTTCTGTGTGACCCGGGAAGCCCACTGTACTAATTGAGGAGGAGTTCTCAAGGATTCCAAGTTGTTTAATGATGTGACTAATGGTCATACTTTCATTCTCTAAATTATAACTATTGTGAGTTGTCTTATTTTGTGATCATTCTTCGTGATTATGTTTTGTGGTTTGCTTTGTGGATTGATTTGTGGTCTTTCCTTTGTGTTTTGGGGTCCCTAATAAGTTTATTATTACTCACCCTTGCACGATATTCACCTGTACATGTTTTGTCTGGTGCAGAAAATCGCCGCCTTGATGGAGGACTTGGTAGCCCAGGACGCGTTGTTTCCCAGTGGGACCAGGCAGATGGGGCTTACTTCTACGGATTCCAACAGCTACTCTTTATTTACCCATCAGGTGGGGTTTCTAGTAGATGACTTTCAGAGTTTTCCTTCAACTTTTCTGTTTTAAGTTTATCTTTTGTTGGGTTTGTATTCTGTCCTATTTGACCTAAATTTTTTACATTTACTCAGTGGTTGTTTAGTGAAATGCATGTTTTCTTTTCCAACTTTGGGATTTGGTTGTGTGTGTGTGTACACATACTCAAGAAAATACCTCTCACTTACAGGTTGATGCCTTCGGTGCTAGACGCCAACCCTTGGCCTTCAAGATGTAGGTTTGGGGTATGTTATATCATAGGCCCCATGGTATGGGTTGTGAAAAAGTGGTATCAGAGGTGGTCAGTTCTACCTCAAAGACTGAGTGTCTATTGTTTTGTGTTTGGGAAATATTTTTAAATGTTTTGAGTTCGACCTTCAAATTTGAGGAGTCCAGTATTGGTGTAGTGGCCGAAGTATCCATACACCAGGACACAGAATTCTATTTTTTGGATCTATACATGAAAAAACTGATTGCATAAGTGTCTACTTATGATCTTATTGAATAAGAGTGAACTCACCAGGTATAATATTCTGATTGTGGTACATCTTTATCTATTTCAGGTTACCTCCACATAGACAGCCAGCTAGGCTTCTGATGCGTGATCATGTGGACCTCTTGCCTAGTGATGAGGTATTGGTTCAGAGACCAATGCAAAAGATAGCCCCATTGGGTGGTGCATTGGTGTTTCCCCCACCCATTGATCATCAGTTACTTTTGTAGTTACTGGTAGAGGATGTATGCGGACTTAGTGCCTTGCATGAGTTTCAGAGGCAGAGACCTCCCAGGCTTAGGGGAGAGACAGATCCTTAGGTCACTGAGGACTGGTTGGAGGCAGTGACATGGGTCTTCCACTTAGTGATGACACTGGTTGACCAGTTGGTGATCTTGCCTGCGAACCTTCAGCAGGGCTCGATAGGAAGATGTTGGAGCTTAACCATTCGGACATAAGATGAGGCAACCCTCACCTTGTTAGACTTTGCGCATCTTTTCCGGGAGGCATTTTTCCCCATGACTTTGTGCTCTATGTTCATACAAGAGTTGATTCACCTACGGTAGGGTATAATGTCAGTGGATAAGTACTCTGTGAGGTTTATAAACCTCTCTCACAACTCCAGAGACATGGTGTGGGACCCTTTCTTTAGGGCATATACCTTTTAGAAGGGAATTAGACTAGATATCATATCATTCACGGTGTCTCTAAACATCCCCACTCAGGTTGGATTGCTGGAGTGATCCCTTCTTGTGGATATCTTTCTAGCAGAGTAGACACTGATAGATTGAGCGACCAGAAGATCTCAGGTGGCAGAGTTCTGAGTGGTGAGAATCAAACATCAGACACGAAGGCCTAAACAGGACATGTCTTTTAGGGGGTGAACCCAAGACTCAGGGTCAGTAGTGCGGGAATCCTAGAGCAGGGGGAGTTAGTAGGGAACTAGGTTGTGCTTTATATGCTGCAGGCAGGGACACATGGATTGTGACTACCGGACCCATAGTATAGACAATTAGAAGATAGTCGAGGGACCTCCAAGGAAGAGGCAGAGGTTCGATTAAGGGGGTCTACAGGGTGGCGGATATGATAGGGGAGCAAGCCGAGTGGCATGCAGTGGATGATGGTTCAAGGTGCTACCACCACCACCCCTGGGTGGTCCACTACAGGCTTAGGGATCCGGTGGATAGGGGTAAGGCTAGCTTTAGGAAATGGAGTCCTATGACCAAAACACTCTATATATGATTAGAGGTATGATATGTGTCTTCTCCACAAACCTTTATTAAATCTCAGAGCTTCTAGTAGATCTGTTGGTTCGATCCTTACGATTAGAGACTTCTACGGAAGGGGATTCAATGATTACGCACTGGTTTCGGTAGTGTCAGTTTACTCTAGGAGGAAAGAGCTCTAGTTGGGATCTCCTAATAGCAACATCGAGGCCTTATGTCATTATCTTGGGTATGAATTGGTTATCTACAGTCTATTCTTAGATTGAATGTATAGGCACAAACTGTGGTGTGTCCATGAGGATGGGGCCAAGTTTTCCTTCACTGATGAGAACAGAACTTTTACAGCACAGGATGGTCTTTCTCAGAGGAGGGTGCAGCCGATCACTCACCAATTGGCGAGCCTCACCCTTGGTGTTGTGGATGGGAGAATTCTGAGCTTTCCTATAGTAGTGGATGACTATGAGGATGTTTTTCCTAAGGATGTCCCAGTACTACCTTCTCAAAGGGATTTTGACTTTATCATAAACATGTTACCTAGGAAGACACCAATATCCACACTAACATATCAGATAGCTCATGTGGAGATTCTTGAATTGAGTGTAAAGTTGGAGGACTTGCAGGAGAAGGGATTCGTGAGCCCGAGAGTTTCACCATGGGCATCCCCAGTGTTGTTTTCCAAGAAGTTAGATGGGAGATTGAGGTTATGTGTGGACTTTCGGAACCTTAACTAGGTGACCATGAAAAACAAGTATCCAATTCTAAGGATTGATGACCTCTTTGACCAACAGAAGGGAGCGAAGTGGTTCTCGAAGACATGCCTCAAATCATGCTATCATCAACTTCAAGTACGGGATGAGGAAGTACCAAAGACAACCTTTATATGACGGTATGGACACTATAAGTTTTTGGTGATCCCTTTCGGTGTGACCAATTCCCTAGAAGTGTTCATGGAACTCATGAACAGTATCTTCTATCCTTACCTTGATCGTTTCATGGTAGTCTTCATTCATGAAATCTTGGAGTACTCGGTTTCGGAGGAGGATCATGATAAACACCTATGGATAGTCTTAGATATAATTCGAGAGCACCAACTTTATGGTAAGCTCTCAATGTGCTAGTTATAAATTCAAGAGGTCCACTTTCTGGGACACATCATGTTGGAGGTTGGGGTTGTAGTGGATCTGATGAAGATAAAGGTAGGGCTTTCTTGGGAGCCACCCAGGATCATGACTGAGGTGCGGATTTTCATGGGGTTGTCTAGATACTGCTAGAGGTTCATGCCTGGCTTTTCTAGAGTAGTATAACCTTTATCAGTCTTGACATAGAATGGATAACCCTTCGTGTGGATGGAGAAGTTCTAGTAGAGTTTCCAGGAGCTGAGGCAGAGACTGGAGAGTGGCCTCATCCCGAGACTACCAGAAGAGATAGTTGGGTATGTAGTTTTCTATGAATCAACAGGGACTAGACTGGGTTGTGTCTTGATGTAGGAGCGAGTGGTTATTGCCTATGGCTCATGTAAGTTGAGGTAGAATGAGAAGAACTATGCAGCCCATGACCTGGAGTTACTAGTAGTGGTCTTCTCCTTAAATATGTGGTGGACCTACTTGATGAGTAAGTGGTTTATGATCTACTCCAACCACAAGAGTCTTAGTTATATATTCTCATAGAAGGACTTGAACTTGAGACAATGCTGATGGTTGGAGTTCCTTTAGGACTATGAATTTGAGATAGTCTATACTCCTAGGAAGGGGAACACGGTGGTAGACGTGCCCAGCAGGAGGTCTGTCTTACAGCTATTGAGTGAGGCGACATAGTAGTTAACCATGATGTAGATATCCTTCAGGGATGATGATGGACCAACTTACCTTTAGTCAATAATTTTCACCCCCCCACTCTTACAACGATTTAGGGAGGAAAAACTTGTGGACGTTGACTGTGAGGCCCGACGTGCTCATTTATCCTCAGGACAATCTCCTGATGAATTTTCAATAGGTGGGGAGCATGTTAACCTTTTCAAAGGATGCATTGTAGTACCATTGACGTTACAGGAGGAGGTGTTGAGGTAGTTCCACACATCTCCTTTAGTGGTATATCCTGGTGTGGCAAAGATGTACCAGGACCACTGACATCAGTACTGGTGGTCAGGGATGAAGAAAGTTATGGTAGAGTTTGTTTCATGATGCCTTAATTTTCAGCAAGTGAAGGATGAGAATCAGGTTCTAGTAGGCTTGACCTAGCCCCTCGAGGTACCTGAGAGCAAATGGGATGGTATCCAGATGGACTTCGTGATGGGGTTACCATGCATGTCCAGGGGCCACGATTCTATCTAGGTGATCATTGAATGACTCACCAAGTCGGATCACTTTCTACCCATCTATGAGAAGGGATTTATAGAGGGATTGGGACACCTCTACGTCCAGGAGATAGTGTAGCTTCTCAGGGCGCCTTCAAAGATCATCTCAGAACATTACGATTGCTTTAAATCCCATTTTTTTAAGGGATTCCAGGAGGTGTTCGGGACTCATCATTGCTTGAGCATAGCCTTTCACCCTCAGATAGATAGTCAGATGGAGCGGACCATACAGACCTTAGAGGACATGCTTCATGCTTGTGTGCTTGACTTTGGTCATAGTTGGGAGGACCACCTGCCTCTGGTGGAGTTCACATACAACAACATCTATCACTCCACCATTTCCATTTTACCGTTCAAGGACTTGTACGGGTGGCCATGTATATCACCTCTATGCTTCACATACCCAAGGGAGTCAGCACTAATGGGTCCAGAGTTGGTATGGGATACCAATGACAAAGTGAAGATCATCTAGGAGCAGATGAGGACTGTACAGAGTAGGCATAGATCTTAAACTAATAGGAGATAGAGACCCTTGTAGTTTTAGGAGGGAGACCATGTGTTTCTTCGAGTCTCACCCCAATAGGGATTGAGATATTAGGACAGGGAAAAAAGTTATCATCGAGGTTCATCGGAACTTCCAGATTCTTAACAGAGTTTGAGAGGTGGTGTACCACCAAGCTCTTCCCCCACAAATGCACTGGGTGGATGCTGTTTTTCACATGTCACGGCTGAGGAGGTACGTGCATGATCCATCGCACATCATCGACTTGGGTGAGCTGGACATTGATGATGGGACGACGTTTAAGGAGTTCCCAGTGGAGATAGAGGATCGATTGGAGGGGGTCCTTCATGGATAGTCGATTCCTCTGGAATGTGTTTGGTGGTAGCACGAAAATCTGTAGGAAATCACAAGGGTGTGGGAGGCTCAGATTCATGCACAGTACCCCCATTTTTTTGATTTGCACTTGTTTTGGATTTCGGGGATCTAAAGCCCTAAGGTGGGAAGAATGTAATATCTTGTAATTTTTGTGTATATTTTTTAAAATTATACAGAATTATTTTGAGACCACAGGCTTTGACGACACCTGATTCTGAGGCCTAGTGAGCCCAGAACAGAATATTGAACTTTTTTTAAGTTCATTTAAGTAAACGTCCTAGAATATTTTTCTAACTTTTAAATTGGTGATCAGATCAAAAATCAAAGGGAATAATTGAACTTGAAATTCCAAGATTCACTTATAAAGTACCTAGATTTGACCAGTAATATTCAGATGGAAAAGTTAATTTTCATATTTTTTGAAAAAAATAAAATAACTTAAAAATATATTTTGTTTTGTTTTTCAAAACCATTGAGCGATGGATGAAGGCATTGTGGTGAGGCGATGAGGAACATTAAATGAAGGTCATTAGTGTCTTGTTTTTGTGAAGTGTAATAGATATTCTATTTCATAAAGGAAACAACGTAATGACGTAATGGCGCAGCATAACAAAAAGGATACAACGTTTTTTCTTTTAATGGGATAACAAGTGGAAGAGTTGGGAATAAAAGGGGCGGATTATTCTATAGAGAACTAATGGAGAAAACTCTCTCCAATGATGAATAAAAAATTTCGGCAGATTGTTAATTACTTTGATGCATCTTGATGAACGGGAATGGTGAGTGATGAACACCTTGGACCTCTTGAATCCCCAAGAACGGAATGCTCCAATGACGAACGTCGATCGAGGTAGGGTATTTTTTGTTTTAAGTTTTCCCTATTCTTATTCTACAATTATGAATATGGATAAAACCACAAATAGGTTGATCCAAAGATTGTTTTTTCATGTGGGAGGGTGTTCTTCTTGGGTTTTCTACATCGGGATTAAATTATTGTTGATAAAACTGTGATCTCAAGCCTCCCCTATTTTTAAAACTCTATGGTAGAGGGTGTAGGATGACACGAACAAGACTTGAGCCCCTCCACTTGTGTGTTCTTGGTGTTAGAACATTAGAAATATAATAAAGTAAAATTTGAGGCCTTCACAGGGAAGGAAACACCCCATTGAGGCCAGAGGTGTAGTCGGTGCGAAGAACGGACCACCAGTGCAGACCCAGTGGCCCATGGAAAATCGAAAGGAGCCACTGACTGGGTCGATGGCCAGCAGCAGAGATGCATCCCCTCATCTGTTTCAGTGGAGAGGCATGTAGCCACGGTCCTCGATTCTTAGGGACACGTAGTCCCATGACCGCATGTGGGAGATCCAGTTAGCCCGACCAGTGGACGCATAGCGGCGAGCCCCAGACACACCGTGTGTCCGGGCTGGAGGGAGTGGCCATACGGTGACCTGCGAGGAGAAAGGGGAGTTGTACATGGCTTCCAACCATGTCTTGGATAGGAGAAATGGGCAGGATGCGGGCCTCCCCATTGGGTCAGGCCAGACCCAGATCGGGCTGGGTCTGGGTCGGGCCGGTCCAACCGGGTTGGATCGGACCCGGACCCAACCAACCCCTTTTTGAAAAAATGGAAACCTCTTTCAAACCAAGAATCCATTTGATGGGTCATTTGTGGTGTTGAAACCCTCATGAAAAAGGAGAATCATTTTGAATAATCTATGGATACTTTCATGGAATTTGAAATACGGATAATGGATTGGGGAGTAGTTCTCCCATGATCAAGTGTACTATATGCGGAAACCCTATGGTTGGCTGAGACCTAAAGACTGCTGACAAATAACCCTATGTGGATCAGCCACTATGGCCCAGTGGTAAGTGGCTTCTATGTGACCCGGCAGGCCCATGGTGGGGAGTGGCTTTTATGTGACCCAGAAGACCCACAATACTCGACCGGAGGAGTACCTCAGTATGGACAAGGTGGGAAGCGGCTTCTGTGTGACCCAGAATACCCATGGTGGGGAGCGACTTCTATGTGACCCAGCATACCCACGATACTCATCAGTTATGGATACCACAGTAGTCAAAGTTTACTGGGAAGTGGCTTCTATGTGACCCAACTGGACCACTATACTCGTTTAGGAGGAGTTCTCTAGCAGCCCAGGGTGTTCGATGATGTGACTAATGGTCCTACTTTCTTACTCTAAATTATACCTGGTATGAGATATCTTGTTTCGTGATCATGCTTCATGATCATGTTTCAAGGTTTGATTGGTGGATTTCATTGTGGCCATTATTTTATGTTTTGGGGTCCCAACTGAGTATATTGTTACTCACCCTTGCATGTGATTCACCCGCACGTGTTGTGTCTGGTGCAGACATCCTCCGCCTTGACGGAGGACTTGGTGGACAAGGACCCAGTGGTGCCTAGTGAGACCGGGTAGGTGGGGCATACTTCTATGACTTCTAGCAGCTAATCTATACTTACCCATCAGGTGTGGTTTCCAAAGGATGGCTTTCAGAGTTTTCCTTATACTTTCCTGTTTTCAGTTTATCTTTTTTTTTGGGTTTTTATTCTGGACCATTTGACATACTATTTTTACTTTTACTCATTAGTTTTTTAGTGGCATGCATTTTTACTTTTCCAGCTTAGGGATGTGGTTGTGTGTGCATGCATACATGTACTCTGTAAAATTCCTCCCACTTATAGGTTTACACCTTCGGCACTAGTCGCCAACCCCTAGCCTTTTAGAGGTGGGCTTGGGGTATGTCACAACATGGGCCCCAGGGGATGGATCATGACAGTATTCCTAACATTGTACCCAAGCACTCAACATCTACTAATCTAGATAAACATGTTTACAATGTGATACGGAATTGAGAAATTTGATGGAGACAAAAATTTAAATTTATAGAGTATTAAAATGAGGGAATTTCTTGTTAAATAAGGTTTAATTGATTCCCTATATAGGCCTAAGAAACCCGTTACAATAGTTAATGAAATTGAACAATCCATTATAGAATACCAACAAGTTCCCTCTGACATACTTGTTAAGACCAATAGTTCCCTTTTACTTTCCTTAGATGAAAATGTACTCAAATAAGTTGCTTATGAGTCCACTGCTAAAATAATATGGGTTAAACTTGAAAAATTATACATGAATGATTCTTTAATATGAATAATTTATAATAAACATCGTATGTTTACCTTGAAAATGGAGCATGGTACTTCTTTAAAAACCCATTTATATGAGTTTAATAAATTCATGTTAGATGTTTCTAATATTAATGTTTCTGTAGATGATGAGGATTAGGCAATGATCCTATTAATCTCTCTTGAAAATAGCTATAACACACTTGTTGAAACCATGATGTATGTACGCAACTTTCTAACATTAGAAGAAGTTAAATAAAACCTTATGTCTAAGGAACAACATTCTAGACCTAAGATAAAAGGTGAGGTCAAGAGTTTTTTCACAAGGGGGAGACCTAAAATTAAAGGTAAAAATAAATAGTTTAATAGAGACAAAAGTAAGAGTATTAAAGAACCCAAACCAAGGACTAGGTTCAAGGATAGATATGTTATGTTCTTTCACTATGGTAAAACCAAGAACATTAAGCCCAAGTGTAGGAAGATCAAGCTTAAGTTAGAACCCAAACATACCACTGAATAGTCTCTTTTGGTTGACTAAGGTTATGACATTGCTGAATTCTTTAATGTATACAACCACACACTCAATCAATAGTTGGCCTTAGACTCTGGCTGTTCTTTTCACATATGTCCATTTAGAGAGTCTTTTTCAAATTTTGTTGAAGAGTAGAAGGGGATTTCTTCTTAGGAAACAATAATAAATGTAAGGTTGAGGGTAGGGGATCTATTCTTATACAGCTTGATGATCAGTCCATCATCACCTTACTTGATGTAAGGTGGGTCCCCAACCTACAAAGAAATCTAATATTCTAAGAGGTCTTAGATAAAATGGGATTCACTTTTAAATCTAAAGAAGGATGTCTTAAGTTCTCAAAAAGATCAAGAACCATCTTCAAGCGATCCCTCACTAATGGGGTACATGTCTTGAATTGAATGACTCATTCAAGCAAGTAAGATAGTGCTTTCAATTCAAAAACTGATAATACTATGCTATGGAATAGAATATTGGGGCATGTAATCTCTAAAGTCTTAGAACAACTCAACAAGAAAGGGATATTTACTGACATCACATATGTCAATCTTTCATTTTGTAAATATTGTGTGATGGGTAAAGCCAAAAGGGTGAGTTTCAATAGGTCCTCCTTCAAAGATTCTATCCCACTTGAACACATCCATTCAGATTTGTGGGGGACATCAAAGACCACCACTCAGGGTGGAGGATCCAATTTCATCACCTACATTGATGATTTCTCTAGGAATGTTTGGATATACATCTTAAAGAATAAATATAGTATTTCCAAACCTTCTAAACCTGTAAATCTTTAGTTGAACCTCAAATTGGAAAGAAAATTAAAAACATGAGAATAAAAAATGGGCTAGAGTATTTGTCTACAGATTTTATTCAGTATTTTGAATCTAAAGGGATTAAGAGTCATATAATGTTAGGGAAACTCCCCAATAAAATGACCTTACAGAGAGGATGAATAAGAATATTTTAGAATGATTTTGGATCATGCTTTCATGATCCGGACTCCCCAAATATTTTTTGGGTTGAGGGCACTAGCACTATTATTTACCTTATCAATAGGTGTCCCTCATCAGAAAATCAGTTCAAAAATCCTAAAGAAATGTGGATTGGTAATCCCCCATATTATTCCTAATTATGGGTATTTGGTTCTATAGCCTATGATCATGTCAATACTAACAAATTATAAATAAGATCACTCAAATACATTTTCATTGGATATCCTGAGAGAGTTAAGGGATACAAAATCTAGGTAGATATACCGAGATACCAAAAATGCATCATAATAAGGGACATGGTATTTCATGATTCATATTATCCTAAGACCAAGACTTATGAACTTTATAGTAATGGACCAGTCCTTGAGAAGGATGATGAAGTTGAGCCCCCATCTCACCTTGAGGTTGATGTTCAGCCTGTACCACCTCCTTCTCAGCCCACTAATGCAGCTGACTCCAAGTCTATTTCCGATTCAGATTCAGATTCTGAACCTACTGAAACTCATCTGGATTATTAGTTGACCTATGATAGGAAAAGGAGAGTCTCTATACAACCTTCCTATTTCATCTAGTATGATATGGTTTCATATGCCTTTCATGTTTCCCATGATCTTATTGATGATGATCCTCAATCTTATAGGCAGGATTTAAAAGAAAAAGACTCAAATAAGTGGGTCTTTTCCATGAATGAATAAATTAAATCCTTAAGAAATAACCATACATGGGATGATGTGAACAAAAAAATTAATTCAAAATTAATTGGTTCTAAATGGATCTTCACAATAAAGGAAGAAAACACTGAGGGAAGTTGAAGAAAATTTAAAGTTAGACTAGTTTCCAAGGTCTTAATTTAAAGAGAAGGAATTGATTATTATGAAAAAATTTCCCCTTTTGTCAAGAATTATTTTATTAGGATTTTTTATTTTTTTATGCTTATAATTACTTTCATATAAATAAATTAGATGTTAAAATTAATTTTACTGATGGTGATTTGAAATAAAATATTTATATGAATCCTCCTGATGGTTATACTAGTGAATTAAAACAATGTCAAGTATTACTTTTCAATAAATATTTGTATGGATTGAAACAAGCCTCTAGGTAGTGGAACTTGAAGTTTGAATCATTCATTCTATGTAAAAAAATTATTATAAGGCAGTATGATGCTTGTATTTATTTTAAATTAATTAAAACCTACATCATTTATCTGCTATTGTATGTCGATGACAAGATCATTATTTGAAAAGATATAAATATAATTTATTCTATTAAATCCCAATTGAAAATCACTTTTGAGATGAAGGACTTAGGTGCTGCCAATAAAATACTAGGTGTTGAAATCATAAGAGACAGACTAAAAAAATTACTATATCTATCTCAACAAGCTTATGTTTTAAAAGTATTAAAGAGGTATATGTTTAAATCACTAAATCTTGTTAATATCCCTCTTGAAAAATATTTTATATTGTATTTGAATCAATCCCCTACTACTGTAGATGATATTGAATTTATGCATAAAATTCCTTATGATAACATAGTTGGTAGAAAAATGTATTCTATGATTTCTACTCGACCTAATATTTCATTTGATATCTGCACTCTAAGTAGGTTCAGGAAAACTCCAGGGAATCCAAATTGGTATCCCCTTAAGTGGGTACTTGGTTATCATTTATATACTTGTAATATTGCTTTGTGAAATGGTATAAATATAGATACTACTGAACTTATCTGATGAGGCCCCAGTGGACCATGAAGGTGGTGATACCTCATTGCCTGTCCGAGAGTTGGGCTCATTAGTAGAGGTCCCACCAGAGTTTAAGGGAGAGGATCTGGTCTCTAAAGGTGGGATTTTGAGTGAACCATAAAATTAAAATTTGGATTACTCATGACAAATGATAGAATCAAATCTATAGCCTTTTAATGATCTATCAGTTATGGAGATGATTCTATTTAATATTCCAGAGAATTTAATGTTGAATATTGCACTAGTTTGAACTGATCCTTTTTCAAAAGAGGATGGATCTGACAAGGATGAGGTGGTGACCATCATTCCTCCTTATTCTGGCATGGGTTATGAGTGTCCTAGTTCTAGTTCCCATTTTTTAGAGAGGTTATCATTTAAATCTTCATCGAGCATAGAGATCCCTAGATACCCGGTATCTCTTGAGGTGAGAACTTTGAGTTGGTAGAGATCAATACTAATCATCAGTGAGCATCATACATCACCAGTGAAGTCTCTTGCATGTGGTAGGGTCTGTGGTGTGTCTTATATGGATTTTTGAAGTAAATTGGTGTGATTTAGTAATCGTTTCATAGTTATGGAGTATTAATTTTAACATGGGGAGGTCTCAGAGGCTACCAGATTTATATTGAGTGGTGTTAGAAAGGTTTTTTTGATGTGAAAAGATTACAGTCCAATTGAACATGCTTGATTGAACAAAGCTTCCATCAACTCGGGGGTGAAGATGTTCACTCCATCAGGTTACAAATAAACCACTCTTCATATCCAATGATCTCGATCATGATTTGTAATGGGAGAGGTCTAGAGGTGAGGTCTAAATTTGCATATGTTTTTAATGAGCTTTTTCATTTATAGGTTTCTGTTCTGGCTATTATCAATCATAAGTAAAATGATGAGCATTTTTATGTTTTTATGAAATGTAAGGGTTTTACAGAACCGAATCTACAACCTTTTAATGATATATCAGTAAAAGGGAATCAATTTAAAGATCCATGATGGTTCATGTACCAATGAAATATATGTGGGTGGTAACATGTCCTTGGATCACTTTAATGTCCTGATGGAAAGGTCTGAGGGTGGACTTGATCGTAATTTATAGGTTGAAGCTGGAAAGACTATGATCATGCAGCATATTCTTAGGCTGGTTGAATATCGAGATAATTATTTTATAGAGACCTTATCAAAAAGGGACGAAATTAAGGAGGTTGTTTTTAGTTTAAAGGAAGATATTGCTCCAGGACTAGACGTTTTTACAATGTCTTTCTATATGTAGGCTTGTGACATCCTAAAAGATCATGTTAGTTAGCAAGTTTGTGACTTGTTCAAAGGGGGGAAACTCCTAATAGCTTTGAGTGCCTCTAGAGTGGTCTTGATTCTGAAAAGTTAATAATATAGACTCTATTAATAAATATCATCCAGTATACCTATATAACTTTTCATACAAAATATTGGCTAACATTGTGAACAGGAGCCTCAAGAGCATGGTTCTGAGAGTTGTGTTAGAGGAATAGCTCAAGAGATGGTGGATGACCTTAATAAGAAGATCATGGGATCCAATATCATTATTAAAAATTATATTGACAAGGAATATGATAGACTCAAATTGATTTTTATTATTAAGTTTATGAGGGAAATGAACTTCATAGAATGGGTTTATGACTTACTTATTAGATGTTATTCCTCTCCTTGGTTTTCCATTTCTTTGATGAAGAGAAGATTTTCTTTATTTAAAACTATTTTTGGTATGAGGCTAGGTGACCCTCTCTCACCCAATATGTTTATCACTTCCAAAGAGGTGATCAACATCAATATGAAATGTTTCTTTTTTGAGGATGGGTTTATTAGGCCCTATAAGAATAGATCATGAGATAGCTTTATCTCTCATTTGATGTTTGTTGACGACAATATTTTATTTATTAACGGAAGTAAGAATTCTATTGGAGGATAAAATAAGATTATAGAGATCTATATGAAGATCAGTGGTAAGAGGATCAAATTGGGTAAAATTAATGTTTTTACTTCTAGAAGTTTCTCGACATAGTGATGTAGGGTCATTCAAATTATGTTGGGTATGAAAGAAAGACACCAGCCTCTAGTGTACCTTGGTGCTCCCATTTTGAATGGAATAATTTGAAATAGCTGGTGAGAAAGAATGATGAATAAAATAAAAGGGTGTATCTGTAATTATGAAAACAAATATATTTCATTCAGTGGTCAAATTACCTTGATCAACACTGTGTTATCCTCTTTTACTATGCATGTTCTCTTAGTCATTAAAATTTATAAAGGTACCATCGAGTGTCTGAAGAAAATAATCAATAAGTTTATGTGGGATTATAATGACTATAGATGTTATCATTGGGATTCCTGGATGATATTTTTGAGGTTGTTCATTGAGAGTGGAATCAATCTGTATGAAATATTAGAGGCTATGCAGGCTATGTATGAAAAATCGGTGGGGGTGTTGTGAAGGGAAATCACTTTAGGCCATGTTTATGATATCTAGGTATGTTAATGGATAGAAGGAGTGGGATGTGAATTTAAGGAATCTTTCAAGGATCACCCAAAATATGATCAACATTTTGGAGTTTATAAAGGAGAAGGTTTAGTGGGTAGTGGGAAGAGGTGAGATCCTATTTTGGAAGAATAACTGGTCAGGTGAGGCACTGTCTTTCCTAGTTTGTCCAATCCCAGAGATTTACTTTTAGGATTCCTATAAAATTTTGAATTTCATTACAAAAAAACTTGAAAATTAAAAAGTCTTTATGTTTGATAGAATTTGTATAACTGGCATCCCCGATAGATGTGTCTTCCCCGCCGCAAGCTTTGGGTGCTTCAATGGAAATGACTATCATGAGCTGATCCATATTCAAAGTGGGAATGATGTGTGGGAAAAGATTATATGGTTTAAATGCATTCCAGGGAATATTAATTGCCTAATTTTTAGGATTAATAATATATCAATTACAATAGACAATAATATCCAAAATAAAGGTATCATGATGGCTTCCCATTGCTGGTGCTGCACTTCACCATGTCAAGAGTCCACATGGAACCTATTTTCAAAAAAGAGTTGGAAATGGTAATGTGGAACACTATTAGAAGTTTTGTGGATTTATCAGGGAGTAGGATGATCATGGTCAAGTTTGTGGAGTTGTGGTTCTAGGGGGAGACTAGATCATATATGAGACCAACACAAGATCCCTGGTTTTGTCGGCCGCATGTTGTGTCATATGGGAGGCAAGGAACAAGGAAAGGTAGGGAAAATATATTCTCAGTTATTCAGTAATGTTCAAGGTAAGTCCCTTGTAGCCAAACTAGGATCTCTTCATCCCCAAAACCATAGATTGATTTCTCTAAAGATGATGATTCCAAGGGTGGTTTTGAATTCAGGGGACAATGGAAGTAGAAATAAAGGGGAATGGGTGTGCTTGATACCTCCCTCGAGTGGTATAAAATTAAATGTTGATGGATCATGTGTTGTAGGGGATATGAGGGGAGTTGGTCTTGTCCATGATGGTATTGGTTCTATTTTTCTAGGTTTTAGCACCTTCTATAGTACAGGTAACTATATATGGGCTGAAGTTAGGGCCTTGATCAGTGGGTTATAGCTATGCAGGTTATACCACTTTAATATTATGGAGGTGTAAATAGACTCTAAGGTGTTAGTATATGCTATGTAGGGAAAGAGAAACCCCACATTGGACTTGACTTACCTCATTAGGAAGTGAAGGATGTTTTTCTATCAGAGTATAGTTGCAGGTCACACATGGAGATAAGGAAACTTTGCTGCTGATGTGCTAGCTAGGGAAGGAGTTCCAAAAAATGTACTTATTCTGTATTCTTATATGAGATCCCTTCAGGATTATTTTAATCTCATCATTAGGGGTGATTCTCTTGGTCTTCATCATTTTCGTCCTTTATTATTTTTATGTTGGTTTTTTAAAAAACAATAAAAATATAATTTTTAGTCAGATGCATTGGAAGAATATAGGTAAGTCTAAGAGTACGCTCCCATATTTTTTTGTTTCTTTTTCTATTATTCTTCCTCAATCCAATTATGTAAATTGTGCCCTATTTTCATGGTATTTTTATATTTCTATAATATATCTCATTTTAGCTCTAATTGAAATCTGTTATAGGATTGTGGAAAATTTATAAGGTTGAGGAATCTATTCCAATTACATTTACATAATGTGATATCATTTCATAAAACATATCATAATATCATCTCTCCGACATTTTATGTCGGCCATGTATTTAATTTTTTAAAGTGATATTTCCTTAAATTATATCCTAGGACAACATTAGAACCAATAAACATGCCCATATCTTAGTGAACCAACCATGGACCTAGGATAGTCCATTGGAGAATTATGGATTGGCCTTATCTCTAGATATAATTTTTCTAATTTATGACCCTTATTAAGGTTTATTCCCCATGTGTGGTGAAGTAATTAATTCAACCCATTCCATGGACCATGTAAGTTCATAGATGAGTATTCACCATTTATGTGTGTCTCCAATGAGGCACCTTCATTAATTATTTCAAATTAGTGTGTATGAATAACATATAGGTAAAGAAATGGCCACGAGGTACTTATTCAATCATTTTAATCCTAGAAGATATTAGGGTGCATTAACCCATAATGTGAACCCAGTAACCTCATGTACCTTAGGTACTCTCATGTGAATAGTTTCTAGTTAATAAAATTGTAACTTCTAAAATCCCTTTTTGAGTATTAAAAAATAACAAAGGGATGGTGATGCATTGAAATGTCTGTAAATAAATAAGTTAATTTCATGGAATTTTTCAGTTATTATACCCTTAATTAAATAAGATAATTTTTGAAATGATGTCATGGAATCTTATGAGATAATGAGTAATGGAAGGCTTGAGGATTAATTAAAATTAATGGACTTGATACATGAATCATTTTTTCCTTAATTAAATTTCCATTCCCTCTAAAGGGAATTTATTCCATGTAATATTTGTTAATATATTGAAATTAGATATGGATTAAAAGTAAGGTATGACATGGGTAAGCCATATATTCCATATTTTAATGCTAAGAATGAACCCAATGGATTACATACTACTATTTATTATAAATGAAATGGGAAATACTTGTTAATATATTTAAACTGGTTATAGATTAAAGGTAGATAATTCCATGGGTAAGACTTGGATTAAAAATTTCAATGCAAAGAATTAACCCAATGGATTCCATATGATTCATTGAGGTGAATTCTACATGTAATATTGCCTTATATATGTTCAATGTCTTATATTAATGAATGCCTTAGTATGGAACCATGGATTCACCTAGAGACTCTTGAACATTAGAATCCCTGAGATGATATCCAATGTTTTTCTTTAATCCCTCAAACCAGAAATATCATGGATTACCTCCTTGAATCCCAATAAATCATCTTCATGAAATTACCAATATCCTTTACTTTAGGTTCAGTTTGAGACCCATTAGAATGTGGAATACTATGGGTTCATCCCTTAAATTATACTCTATATATGTACATCATAGCTTGATCACAATGGGTTTTCTAGCTAGATTTCATATATTGGATTCCATAGAGATTTACTTGAATTGGCATGGTTCCATAAATTGGGAATGACCACACCCACTCTATGGATTCAATAATTATTCTTGTTCTTAGTTGTCTATTATTATTCTCACGGGTCTTAGGACTACCCCTCAGGGTCCCATGTTTACAAATATTCAACTTAGGTCAAAGAAGGTAGTGTTGACCAGACCCCACATGTGAGCCTGTGATCAATACCATTGTACTAATTTTTCTTCTTTCTTGAATATTATATACTACATAATATATTTTTTATATTTATAAACTGTAAATGTAGTATACACCATTGGTGGTGGACTACTGTGTTTTACTCGGACCCTATTCAGATCGATACTTAGTGCTTGAGAAGATCTCTTGGTTGTATTTTATAACACTTTTTAGTGAATATTTTTTGTTACATGTCTTCCGCTATGATTTTTCATGGGACATTTTTTAACAACCCCAACCTTAGTAGCCAGAGTATATGGTCATTTTATTACAATAGTATAGATACAAGAGATCACATCATAAAGGATCGGTCAACTTATTAGTCATGAATAACTAGATGCATACATGGTTACATTATTATATTGGTAATAAACCATAGAACATAAAAAAAGAAAATAAACTTATTCTTTAAACTTATTCAAATATATCATCTTCATAACATGGGGAAGGAAAGAAAATAAAATGGTGAGCTCAAACTCTCAGTGAGGTTTATATGAATCAACAATAAGTGAAGCAAATTCAAAAAGGCATAATCATTACAGAAAGTTAAATAACTAAAAAAACACATTCCATCAATAAACTAAGAATGAAAATGAATCCATATATTTCATAATATTGAAAATATCATGGAAAGTAATAACTTAATATTGAATGAAGAAAATGCTTATTTATTGGACATCAGGTATATGGAAAATGAACCGTTATACAGTCAGTACATTTTAAGTCTATGTGTAGAAAACCATTTGATTTTGTTTGGAAAAAAACAAAAAGGGTTTTTCAAAAATATTTTTGTTGCAAGAGACATGTCGATGCATTAAGGGGATATCTATAATTGGTCCCCGCATGTCAGTGTAAGTCCAAAGTATTCTTCATACATTGATTAAATTTTTTAAAAACATTCAAAGAAAACACCATATATAAAAATGTTATACGACTAAGAAAATAATAATATCCAATATAAAAAAATATGGATATTTAAGTAAATATTCAATGAATGTTAATCAAAAATAAAAGGTAAGTATACATACACCACGCACAAGGAATACGTGGTGAATAAAGCATAACCAAAGGGAATATCATAATGGTGTTAATGAAACAATAGATTTAAATCATTATTGGAAATTAATAAGGTAATATAAGTATAGATTGATATAAATTATATCCAACTTAAGTGGAATCATCTAAAAATAGTGTTTAAGAAACTTTAAAAATGATCCACTTCAGTATACTTGAAGAGAAAATATTAAAGAGTCTTTAAAGTGGAAAAAAGCATAATTATTTTCATAAAACCAGAAATGAACTAAGATATTTATTTATGATAAAATGGTTGATTTTAGAAAAATATTGTAGGTTTAAAATAAATTATTAATTGGACTTGAAAATGAGCAAGAAATTGGGAAATTCCCTTAAATCAGGCTTGATTATCCGGAGGAATTGAAAAAGAAAACCTTAAAAATATGTATTTCCCCATCAAAGAAAGAAGAATTGATCTAGGTAAATAAGTTTTTAACATAAAAATATAATTTATTATGATTAAATAAGAATAATTAATAATTAAAATGTTTTAAATAGAGAGAAACCGTAACCCAAAGTAAAAATTGGGGTTTGGAGAGAATCTCTTACCTTATGTCCAAAAGTGTTCTACAGTTGAACTTAATATCCTGGATAATGAAACTATATTCATTAATAATTTAATTAAGAACCTATTAAATATGTAATTTATTTATTATAATTTTATTAAGTTCATTTATGTCCTTTTTGAGGAGTTATTAGATTCAATTTCATCATTCAAGAGTGTTTGTTTCATTGGTTTTCATGATTGGTTCACCTGTATGCATGTATGAAAGATCATGTAAAATGGGAATAATTACCCAAAATTAATATTTTATTTTATTAATGAAATGATAGAATAATAATTTGTTTTATATGTAATTTTTTCCAGATATGAGGATGATTCCTTAGATAAAACTTTAATGATAACCATTTGGATTATTTTGGTGTTTTTTTAATCATAACGTTGTTTTATTAATTAATATTATGTATATATACTAGTTCAAGACCATTATATAACTTATAATATCTATAATAAATTTTATTTAACTATAATAATGGTTTTATAAAAATACTTTATGGAAATAACGAAAAAATAAAACACATCATCAATGATGTCGGTAAATCGACACATCACAGATGATGTTTTCATTTTTATAAAAAAGGGAGAGGAGAAGGGGTTTGATGATGGATTTTTCATTAGAATAAAAAAATTATATTATATATAAGATAATTTAGTTATAATTCATCTTTTTATAGAGGAGATAATAATAGGATATTAAAATAAAAGAAATTAAAAAAATTAAAAGAGAATGAAAGAGGATTTTACCTCTTGAATTCTTGTTCTTGAGAACCTTCTTAAGGGGCTTGGGATTGATATTTTGGTGAGAACAAAGTCTCATGGGAATGGGGGATATAATTGGGAAGAGTATTATATAGTAATTTGATAATTTTTAAGTCTTATAATGTGTGAGGAAAGGGGTTGGTGAGGGGTGGTATTTATAGTGGATGATAAGGGTGTTTTTTGATTATTTTATTCATTAGTTTATTATTTTGGCTCAATAAATTGAATATTGTTTTATTCTTGTGACTAATTATAGTAAATAGAGAAGGATATTCCGAGATAATGGTTATTATATCATCCATACATCATCAATGTCTCAAGAATTCATGTATTTTTCTAAAACTATAAATTATCATATTTCACTATTCACAAAAAATCACTTATTTTAGAAAAATAACAAAAATTAAAGCTAAGAATTTTCAATGTGTAGAATTAAAAAATGAACTCCATTTTTTGAAAATAATTTTCTAAATATGAGAAATTTAATTTTTAATTAAAATTAAAATTTATTCAAAAAATACTGATTTTAAAATTATTACTGGTTTTATGACACTTTGAAAAATTAATTAAGGTATCATAAAATTATCTTATAATCATTAGAAACAAAATATTAATTTATGAATCTATTTTTTTTAAATAAAATTTCTTTTAAATTATTATATTAGTTATAAAATTGTTAATAAACATTTAAGTTTCACAAAAATATCAACACTTAATTTATCATTTTTAATAAATTTATTTAATTATTTCATGATATAAATATATAATATTTTCATTTATAAAATACATAAATTTTATCTATACATTTATAGGTAATTTTACTATTATATTGGTCTGATTAATATTCCTAATGGTCACATTACTATTCCAATAGTCAAGTTACTATTTAATTGTATATCATGGCTTTTTTGTGCAATGTAAAATATAGAATGAATTGAATTTATTTAAGAAGATACATAACATAAAATATGGTGGTGTTATATTATTCCCTCATTCGAAAATTTCATCCTCAATTTTTTTTCATGAATATTTCCTTCTAAATAGATTTGGGTAGTTCTTCTTCATAACATCCTCAGGTTTCCACATTATTTCTTCCATTTTATGGTTTCTATAAAGAACCTTTACCACTCAAGATGTCTGACTTCTAAATACTTGTTATCTTATGTCAAGAATACCAATAGGCTCTTCTCAGTATGACAAGTTGGTTTTCAGTTCTATTTCTTCATAGGTGAGTACATACATTCAGTCTAGAAAGTACCACTTTAGCAATGATAACTGTGGAGAGACTTGATGGAATTATTAATCAGTAAGTTTCAAATCCAATTATTTCCAAAATTTCAAATGGTCCGATGTACCTGGGCCTTATTTACCCTTTATTACTGAACCTTATGACTCCCTTCCATGGAGATACTTTCATAAAGACATGATCTCCCACCTGAAATTCCAAATCTTTTCTCGGATTATCAACATAACTATTTTTCCTACTTTGAGATGTTTTATTATGATCCTGAATAGTATTTACCTTTTTAGTTGTCTCTTCAATACGTTATGGGCCCACAAGTTTCCTCTCACCAACTTAATCCAAACAACTTGGAGTATGAAATCTCTTTCCATATAATTCTCCATATGGTACCATTTGAATACTGGAATGGAAGATATTATATTAGGTAAATTCCACCAAAGGAAAATAATGATCCCACATACCTTGAAAGTCAAGTGATCGTGATCTCAATATGCCTTCCAATGTTTGAATAGTCCTTTCAAACATTGGTTTGAGGGTGATAAGTAGTACTCATATGAAGCTAAGTATTCAAAGACTTCTGAATATTCTTCCAGAATTTTGATGTAAAATGGGGATCTTAATCAGACACAATCAATATAGGTGCACCATGAAGTCTTACAAATTCATTAATTTAGAGTCTTACTAAGTGATCATGAGGCCAATCTTCTCTTATATCAAGAAAAGGGGTCAATTTAGTAATTCGTTCAACAATAACACATATCATATCATTCTTTATGGGGCACTTTGGTAATCTAGTGAAAAAGTCTATAGTAATTTCATCCCACTTCCACATAGGAATATCCAAAGGTTCCAGGACTCCTCTTGGATGTTTTCTCTTTGCCTTCACTTTCTGAAAGACTAGGCACCTTGACACATATTCAGAAATTTCCCACTTCATATTATCCCACCAAAAATGTTATTTCAGAAATCTATATATATTGGTACTACCTTAGTGTATAGAAAATTTTAGGATATGATAATCATCTAATAGTTCTATTTTTAGGTTGGGTTTTTATGGAACACATTAACTCTTCCCAAATTTTATAATTCCATCCTCATACACGAAGTTTGCAAATATTTCATCCATAACAGCTTTAATTTTCTTTCGAAAATTCTCACCATCTGATTGAGAAATTTTTATCTTATCCAGTAAAGATGGTTTAGCAATAATTTGAAAAAATAGTGATGTTTCCCATTCTTGGAAAATTCTCATATCCATATTTACTAAATCCATGAATATAGGATCTTCCTCAATCCCCATTTAGGTTATAAGTCCATGGTTTTTCTTTATTAATGCATATGATACCTTATTTTCTTTTCCTGTTTGTTAGTGTATTGATTAATCATAATTTTGAGTAACTCAATCCATTTCCTTTTCCTAATGTTGAGTTCTTTTATATGTAAAGATTTATTTTAAAATTTTTTGATCCATATATATCTCATATATTTCACCATAGAGATAGTGTCTATATATCTTCAGAGAAAATATTATGACTGTTAATTCAAGATCTTTAGTTGGATAATTTTTTTCTTGAGTCTTCAACTGCCATGATGCACATGCAATAACTTTATCATTTTTCATATGTACACAACCCAATACTTTATTTAATGCATCATTGTATATTATAAAACCATCATTTCATGATGGTAGATTCAAAATTCAAACATTGACTAATCTTTTATTTAATTATTTGAAACATTTTTCACATTCTTTTTCTCATACGAACTTAACCCCTTTATGTGTGGGCTAAGTTAATGGGTTATCCAATTGGGAAAAATTATAAATAAAATGTCTATAGAAACCTTATAAACTAATAAAACTATATAAATTAGTTATGTTCATTGGTGTAGGCCATTCTTGGATTGCCTTTGTATTTGCAAGATCAATTGAGATTCAATCCTTATAGACAATATTGCCAAGAAAAGAAATTTCCTGATGTTATAATTCACACTTAATAAATTTACCATATAACTCTTTCCTTCTGAGATTCTCAAGAATAATCCTCAGGTGATTATCACGGTATTCATTTTTTTTATAATACACCAAAATATCATCAATGAATACTATAAAAAATAATAAAGATATTTCTTGAATATTTTTTTCATCAGATCCATAAAATAAAGGGTTCATTGGTCAATCCAAATGGAATTACTATAAACTCATAATTTCCTTACCTAAAATGAAAAGTTTTCTTCATAATATCTTCTTTCTTTACCCACAACTGATGATACCCAGAATGTAGTTCAATATTTAAAAAATATCATGCTCCCTGAATTTGATCAAATAAAACATCAATGTGAGGTGAATTATATTTATTCTTTATTGCAGTAGCATTGATTTCTCTATAATTGATGAATAGCCTCAAGGATCCATCTTTCTTATTAATAAAGATAATAGTGGATCCCCATATAGATATACTAAGGAGAATAAATACCTTATTACTCAACTCCTATGGTTGTTTCTTCATATCCACTAATCCTATAGTGCCCATTTTGTAAAGTGTCTTTGAGATTGGTCTTGTATCGAGGATTAAATCAATGGTAAACTCAACTTCACACTCTGGGTGGTGTCCAAGTAATTCCTTAGAAAATACATCAATTTATTCTTGTAAAATTGGTAAATACTCAATTTTAATACCACTTTACTCATCATTAGATGTTTTTTTCTCTTCCAATTCAATAATTTCATTTAGTAGACCTACCATAGGTGGATATAGATAAGAATCAGATGATGAGATTTCTATTATATAGATAATGGATTCTACATCTTCCTCAAAAATTGTAATTTCCTTATTCTTGTAATAAATTCTTAAATCATATTTTGAAAGATAGTCCATACTGAGGATTATTACAAGTCGAGCATAGGTATGATGATAAGGTAAACAAATAAAGCATGTTTATATGCCATAATGAGAACTTCTTGACACATTTTAGTTGCAATGAGACTTCCCATAGTGGATTTTAATGAAAAATTATTTATTAAATAAAAAGTGAAATATCTAATTTTATATGAAAATAAGGTATATATCAAAGAGTTTGATGATACATAATCAAATAAATAATTGAATAAATTTTAATAGAGTATTATTGTACCTTCCACCACATCATTGGGTACTTCTACTTCAACTACGGTGATCGCATAAGCTTGTCCATCTCCCCTTGGCCTTTTTTATGATAGATTCCCTTGATGTATGGGACATTGATTTGAATAATAACCCATTTCATTAAAGTTGAAGCATTAAAAATCATTTATTTGTTTCTTAACTTTGCATTAATTTTCCTGATGACGCTTTTCTTCTCACTTATAAAAAACTCCCATGCCTTTCAAGAATTTTCCATGATGATTTGTTCCACAATTTTTTCACAATGGAAATTGCTTCATTCACTTATCATTTGACACTTATCCTTTTCCATGGTTATCATAAGGAATATTCTTCTCTTGATTTCCCTTAAACATATATAATCTAGAAAACGTTTTCTCCATTTTGATGGACCTTAATATTATTTAATCATATAATGAAAATTTTTGAGAATCCAATTCCCTTTGAAAACTTGGATTAAGAGCTTAAATGAAATGATCAATCTTGTCTTCTGAATCATTTATATAATCTATAACATGTATGGATAGTCTTGAGAAGCTATCCTCATACTCTATAACAATCTCTTCTTTCCTTTTCTTTAAGATAAGGAATTGATTCTTCATTTCGATTCATTTATCATGAGGGAAGTATTTTTTTAGAATGTTTATTTAAAAGTTCTCCACTCTATATCTTCTATTTAATCTTCCTCATTGGTATTTTGGATGAATGACCATCATTGATCAGCATGTCCCTTGAGAAAATATACTGCTAGTACAACCTTTTCGTTTTCATTTCATCCCAATTCTATAAATATCATTTCAAGGGGCTTGATTCACTACTCAACTATGACTACATTAGTAGTCCCACTAAAAGGTAGGGGCTTCTGATGAAAGAAACAATCCAACATAGGAATAGTATGATTATTCGTCGTAACCTAGGTAAGATATCATAAAATGGTTATTATATACTCATCTTCAACACTAATTATGTCGACTGTATCAGTAAAGAAATCCCTATGTTGTCCATGGGTACTGATTCCTTTCCATACATTAGGCACCATCACTAAATAATGGTACACACTAAGTTATCGCATAATCATCATGAGTATTTAGAAAAAAATCACTGCACAGAATTATTATAATTCTCATGTTTATTTAACATCTTGTTATCAAGGTTTCTTTTAAACTTGAATATAATACCAACTCTAACAACCTCGACCTTGATATCCCAGTGTCGGTGGTCGTTTTATTACAGTGACAAAGATATAAGAGATTACATCATCAAGGATCAATCATTTTAGTAGTATTGAATAATTATATACATAAATGGATCCATTATTATTTTATTAATTAAATATAGAAAATAATTGAACAAAATAAATTGCCTTTTAAAACTTATTTAAAGATTTTAACTTCACAATCTGGGGAAGCAAAAAAATAAAAGGATAAGCTCAAACTCTCAGTAAGGGTTACATGAATCAATAATAATTGAAGAAAAGTCAATAAGGCATAAGCATTATGGAAATGTAAATAACTGAAAAACACATTCTATTAATAAACTAAGAATTAAAATGAATCCATAAATTTTTTTTATAGTGAAAATCTAATGAAAAGTAATAACTTAATATTGAATGAAGAAAATGCTTATTTATTGGATGTCATATTTTTGCCCCATGAACCATTATACTATCAAGACGGTTTAAGTCTATAGGTAGAAACCCATCTGATTCTTTTTGGAAACAAACATGAAGGATTTGTCGCCAACTATTTTATCTCGTGATACTCGTCAATGCATCGAGTGGCTATCTATAACCAGACCCCACCTATCACTTCAAGTCCAAATCATTCTTCATGCATAGATTCAATTTAATAACAATATTCAAAGAAAACATCGTATGTAAAAATGGCATACGTATAAGACAATAATCATATCCATGATATAATAAATATGTATATTTAATTAAATATTCAACGAATGATGATCATAAATTAAAGGGAAGTATGTATACCCCACACACAAGGAATAAGTTGTGAATAAGGAATAACCAAAAGCAATATCATAATAGTATCCATGAAAAAATGGATTAAAATAATCCTTGGACATTCATAAGTTAATATAGGAATATATCATGATAAATTATGTCCAAATTAAGTTAAAATATAAAAAAATAGTGTTTAATAAATTTTAAAAATGAGCTACTTTAGTGATGTTTAAAGGAAAATATTAAAGAGTCTATATAGCAGAAAAGGGAATAATTGTTTTCATAAAACCATAAATTAACTAATATAGTTTTTCATGATAAAACTAGTTCATTTAGAAAAATATTTGTGGTATAAAATAGATTATGAATTGTACTTGAAAATGGGAAAGAAATTGTGAAGTTCCCTTAAATAGGGCTTGCTTACCAACAGGAATTGAAATGGAAACCAAAACATTTATTTACCCATCAAAGAAAGAATAATTGAGATAGGTACATATTTTTAGAACATAAACATAGAATTCAGGAGGATTATATAAGAATAATTAATAATTACATTGGGTTAAATAGATAGAAATCATAATCTGAAGGAAAAATGGGGTTCATAGAAAAAATCTTGCCTTATGTACGAAATTGTTATGAACATGCACATATTGTTATGGATAATGAAATTATATTCATTAAAAATTTAATTAATAACCTATTAAAATTTATTTTATTTATTATAATTTTATTATGTTCATTTAAGTCCTTTTTGAGGAGTTATAAGATTCAATTTTGTCATTCACAAGTGTTTGTTTTCTTGGTTTTCATATTTGGTTCACTTATATATATGTATGAAAGATCATGTAAAATGGAAATAGTTATCCAGAATTGAATTTATATGTTATTAATGAACTTAAAGAATATTAATTGGTATTATATATCATTTTTTCATATATTTAGATGATTCATTAGATAAAATTTTAATTATAACTGTTTAGATTATTTTGGCGTTTGTTCGATCATCGCGAACTAGTTTTGTTTTATTAAATAATATTATATATATATATACTAGTTTCAGACCATTATATAACTTATAATATGTATAATAAAATATTATTTAACCATTATAATGTTATTATTACCATATTTGAAGGCGATAATTAAAAATGAAAACACATTGTCTATGATGGTGGTAAATCGACACATCACGAATGATGTTTTCATTTTTAAAATAAAATGGAGAGGAGAGGGGGATTGATGATGATATTTCCATTATAATAATTAAATTTCAGTATATATAAGATACTGGAGTTATCATTCATGTTTGGATAGAGTATATAAGGAGATTTTAAGAAAATAAAAGAAGATAAAATAAATTAAAAGAGAATGAAAGAGGATTTTACCTATTGAATTCTTCTCCGTGGGCACCTCCTTAAGGAGATTGTGATTGGTCTTTTGGTGAGAAAAAAAGAATCCTAAACATGGGGTAGAAACATGGGAATAGTATTGGATATGAATTGGATAATATTCAAGGATTATAATGTGTTATTAAAAGGGGTGGCGAGTGGTGGTATTTATAGTGGAGGATAAAGGTATTTTTTATGGTTTTATATATTATTTTATTATTTTGGTTCAAGACTATGAATAATTTTTATTATTGTGAATAATTACATTAAATAGAAAATTATATTTCTATATAATGGTTCTTACATCATCCATACATCAAAAATGACTCAATAATTCCTGTATTTAGTTAATAACGTAAATTACCATATTTCACTATTCACAAAAAATCAACTATCTTAGAAAAATACCAAAAATTAACCCTAACCATTTTTCAATGTGTATAATTAAAAACTGGAATCCATTTTTTGAAAATAAATTTTTAAATATGAGAAATTTAGTTTTTAATTAAAATCATCAATTATTCAAAAAATATCAATTTTAAAATTAGCACTGATTTTAGGACACTTGGAAAAATTAATTTAGGTCTCATAAAATTGTCTTATAATCATAAGAAAAAAATTAATTTATGAATCTATTTTATGAAAATAAACTTTCTTTGAAATTATTTTATTATTTATAAAATTATAAATAAACATTAACATTTCACAAAAACCCCAACACTTAATTTATCGTTTTTAATACATTTGTTTACTTATTTTATGATATAAATATATCATATTTTCATTCATAAGATACCAAAATTTTATTAATTATTTCATAGGTAAGGTTAATATTTTATCATTTGGATTACTATTCTAATTTTCAATTGTATATCACTATTCATTTGTGGAATGTAAACTATTGAATGAATTGAATTTATTTAAGAAAATACATACCTTAAAATCTTGGGGTGTTATAGCTGTAAAATGAGAATGTGCTAGAACTCCCTAAAGAAGTTATGTTATCTTATTATTTATTTATTTTTCTTATCTCTATTTTATGTGGCTATTTATTTGAACTGGTAACATCATAAGTTCTTTCATAATTATTTTTTGTTGGACTTGCTAAGTTATCATGTTATATTATCTGCAAGATGACTATTTCATTTATTTTTTCGATGTATATAGTATTTATCCAATGGGTACAGTTACCCCACTATAAATATAAGAACCCGGCCTTAAACGTTACATAATATCGAATTAAATTAATAATTCACATTTAGGATCTTTTCAAGTTTAGAGTTTTAGAGAATTAGGACATAACTATTAAATCTCAAAAGATTACAAAGTAGACACTTCTACACAGTTTCCATTTTTTCATAAAAAAACTATTGAAAAAAAGAGTCATGTCTAGTTCCAGGTTTTAGATAGCATGAATTTTCCTTGATCCCATCCTTGACCCTATTCATCTTTAAGTCCTATGAAAACATTTCAAAACTTGGGATTAGCATAAAAATCTCAGTAAGGGTTATAATACAAATAAAGAAAACATTAGTTCATAAATACATAAAAAACATGAACTCTTCTACTTACCTCATGAAATCATAAGATTTATTTATAACACATAGAAATCATAAATCATAAAGGTAACTTGTGGCATCTATAACATACTTACATTGTAGTTACCACAGCTACATAGGGAGTTACTTTGGAATACCCATCACAGTATATTCCCTAAATCTCTTAGGAGAGACATTCACATTTACCTCTTTCATGTTACCTAATTCATTGGAGATCTATCTCAGTCTCAACCACCCTAGGTTTATCACGGAACCACCTTTATACATAATTAATTCCCAAGAACCATAAAATGATCATAACACATAACATAAGCATAAAGGAAAGATAACATTTCCACATTACAATAAAAAAATATCATTTCAAGATATTGAAATAGTAAATCCATTCTCAAAATCATTTTTAATACCAAAATACATAAAATTAGTATATGGTATTTATATTTCCTTTTAAAAAAATTACGGCTTGTTAAGGAAGCCAAAGATCAAATAATACTCGCGGCGGCGGAACGGTCATTGTCACCGCTTATGTTAAAAAAACATTCATTTTTTTCATTTAGTAAAACACTTTGTATAAAAATATTCCCTTTGAATGAAATTAAAATCCAAAGGGTTTTAGAAACTATATAAAATAAAGTCGTGTATTAAAACAAAATATGCCTCAATGAAAGGAGATTGAGACGAAGTCCCTTACCTCGTGTCAGACTTGACTCGATCGTTCTTTAATCTTCTGAATAATAAAATAAAGTTAATTTATAATTTATTAAGAACTTTTATCAAGTTTATTATTACTTTTATATCACTTATTACCATGTAATAAACATTATGTAATCATTTAAGTTAATAACGTTCATTTTGTCGATATTTGGTACTTGAGTCAAAAATGAACACCTTATATTTACAAGTTGTCCTTGTGGTCAATAGTCCATTATATCCAGAATGAAATTCATTATTTAGATATAATATATATCATATATATCCAGTATATATTTATTTATTTATTTATTTATTTATTTATTTATAATATTACATATCATTTGGAGGTAAGAAATGAAATGCATCGTTCATGGAGACGGTAAGTCGTACGTACGCATGAACGCTACTTTCATTTCTATTTATTATTTTAATGGAATTAAAACATAATGATACATAGGTATATTATAATTCCAGTATAATATCATATATAATATCATTAACTCCATCCTTTATACATCCCACATATTTCATTAACGAGTCATATCACTTTGAGGGGGCGGTAGTCCGCACTTCCTCAAATGAAATTATTGTGTTTATCCATAATGGAAACCATAAAGGTAAACAATAAAAGAAAAATAAAGAATCATGAAGAAAACATAAACATAATATATATCATATATCAATATAGTGACATCTTAATGGCCACCATGATAGGTAGTAGGAGATAATCTAACAATCATCGTCTCGTGAGGCGTTAATTTTCCATCCACAGAAACAGTATGTTCTTCACCAATTAGATGGAGGTGTGTGTAAGTGTAGTTAGAATACTTCTAATAACAACATCCTATTATATTTAGGATACTGGTGTTGTTATAAAATAATGGAATAAAAAGAGTTAAGGGGTTGGATAATTAATAAAAGAAAAGAAGTTAAGATAGATCATTACCTTTAATTTGGGTAACTTCCTTTTGTTTGAACCAAAAAGACTTTTTGAAGTGCCTTATGCCTATGGTAACTTTACTAGGAGGAGGAGAGGTATGTATGGAGCTAAATTGGGTAGAGTTTGGACGAGCCTAAAGGCTTGATAGGTGTGAGGAATTGGTTACAATTGAGGGATTTTATAAGGGGGAGGAGGGGCTCTTTAGGAAAGTGTGATAATATTATTTTGTAATATAATGATATTCGGCTTATAAAGGACCTAAAATAATTATATTCAAAGATAAGATGACTCATGGTAGAAATAAAATCATAAAATAAGAATTTTACAGGTTTTTGATGTTATTTTAATATTTATAATCTTGTTTATTTAAATGATTTATTAATGAGGTAAACACTGCATCATTATTGTGTCATAAATAATTTAATTTATTAGATATCTAAAAATTATTAAAAAATACCATGATGTAGGAAATATTTTTATCTTTCCAATGAATATTTATAGTCAAAAGGATTACTTATATAATACTACATAAAAATTAATTTACTAAAAGATTTTTGTTCTTGTCATTTTTTGTCTTTACATTAAATTAATTAATCTAAAGTGTCATTATCATTCATAAATGGCTCCATGAGGTCCCAAAATCGACCCAAGGATGCCCATGGTCGGCCATTACTCATCCAATAAGGTTAGACAAGTGTTAAGGTAATTTTTAATTATTATAATATTCTTTTTACCTTGAATTACCCTATTTACCTTTAACAGTGGTAAATAAAAGTCAAAAGTTACTATTCACCAAAAATTATTTTCATCTTATTGAACCACATTTTACTTAATAATAAGAATCATGTATGTTGGATTTTCTAAATTAAATTCACATAAGCGGTAAAATTTCATTTAAATGAAAAAGTCGGTTTTTTTAACTACTACTAAGTGGTTTCACTATTCATCAAAAATTGAAGTTTTTTAGAAAAATACCAAAATTCAGCCTATGATATATTTGATATTCCGAATTCAAAAATGATGACTATTTTTCTAAATTAAAAACATAGAAGTGTCATTAATTAATTTAAAATTAATTTTCATTGTTAAAATAAATAGCGTATTTTTAAGAAACAATAACTATTAAAAGATTGACACTTGTTTATGTCCACTTTCAAAGTGAAATTAATTCCAACGACCAAAATTGGATTAAATGGTAAAAATATATTATAATTAAACTTTAAAACCAATTAAAAAGATAATATAACCATATAAATAAATTAGATTAAAACGCAGTTTTGAATTAAAATACAATATTTTTCACTATTCATTAAAAAATGAACTTTATCGGAAAAATTCAAAAAAAATTACACAAAGTAAATTTTGATTTCCTCATTCTAAGAAAGGATTTTATTTGGTCAAATATAATATATTAAAGTGACCAAAACTATATTTAAAGAGGGTTCGCCATTAAAGGCAGTAAATCGACTTTTTAATCTAAATTATGCTTAAAATTAGATTTATTCATATTTTAAGCCCCTAAATTTTTATTGGATAAATTTAAATACATTTAACAAACATGTATAATCATATTGTAGTTATTTTTGTTCATTACCACCAATACAACGGCTATGAGTTAACTACTATTTAAAATAATGATATTATATTATTAGTTTGTAACGTAAGATTTCAAAGCAACCTGCTATTGTGTATCGGGTTTGCTATCAAACATAGAAACCACTTTAAAGTAAAATTAATATTTAATTCAAAAATATTAATAAATATTAAATATTCCATATTATTTATTTACCTGGTATGTTACAATAAACCATAAGACCCTCACTTCAATTGGCTGCCTCAAGTATTTTAGGAGATGTGCATGTGGCCATATGACCCTATGGTTTAGTTATATACAAGTGAATTGGGTGATAGATAATAAAAATTGGCATCAAAACCCTTTTTTCCTTTATATTACAATTAATGGTATGGTAGACATGAGACTAAGAATGTAGAAGAACATGGTTAACGTCTCATCGATGGGAATATTCAATGCACACATGGGGGAAAGACTAATTTTCCAACAATGGAATTTTTTTTCTTGATTTTCATTTTAATAGTTCATTTTATTTGATGTTGAGTTATGCACTTATTTTTGAGATTAATGATTTATGATATTTATACTCTTGGGATTATAAGACATATAGGTGTGAGTTTATTCATTATTTTAGGAATATAATATTCACATGACACTAGCTTGATTCCATTTATACATGTATTTATTGATTGTGTGAATTATTTCCTTATTTAAATATATGGTATATGGTTGGTTAAATAATGTGTTTGCATCTACCTAAATGGTTTATTCTAGTATATCTTGATTATAAAAATTTATTTGACGTTCCTATAATTAATTAAAGAAATGAAATAGTGTTTAAACCACAAATAAATTATTGAAAAAATAACCCTTTAATTATTGAGGGAATTGGATTTGGTTTTAATAAATCCATGTGATTTATGTTTTATTTTATAAAATATGGTGTTCCAATTTCAAATTATATGGTGTCTCCTCTATAAAATGGTAATTATAAACCATATAATTGAATCCATAAATTCTTGATTCAACCCTTATAGGTTGATCATGGAATTATATTTCAATGTAATAAATCCATTAAGGGTTCATAAAAAACCTTTAATAATATAAAAACTGAAGGGTTATCAATACTTTTGATTCCAATTACATCTTATAGAGTGTTACCATTATAACATGTAAATCATAACTTGTACAACATAATCCATGTTTAAATGAAATGACCATTATATGTCGATAATAACTTTATATATCATTTTAATTAACCCATCGGGGGTAAGTGTCTATTAAATGGATTCTGTTTTTTAAACTGTCAACAATAATCTAAATGTTGTTTTCCCATATATATTCATTATGGAATTGTACTTATCCAGATATTATAACATTAATCACTAGAGACATATCATTTAGAATGATTCCACTCTCTATATGTAAATAAATAATTGGTGGCTAAATAATTGGTCTAGTATCAACCTTCGTATACAATAAGAGTTGTAGGTGTTGTGTTTTATGAGCCACACATAATAATTATAATGAATGTGAACTGATGAAATGGTTTAAATAATCCATTATTAAGGAATTATTATAAAATAATATAGTGTGGGGTTAGTTTTAGAATTACTATAAGATATATCTTGGGCAAGAACATGGAAATTTCTCATGAGTCTTAGATGATGTATGTTGTGTCAGAAATAAAGGTTGGGTGAGAGTGCCTAGTGAACTTTTAGGAATGACTGTAGATATAGATTCAATTCCTGATGTTATGTAAAGTGGGATAACATATTATTTTGTTTGGGTGGTTATGAAAATCTTGTATTGAATATATTTCCTTTAGAATCAATGTTCATTAGGTGCTACTAAGTATATGGGTTCGACACATAGTATGTTTTTTGTTTTTTGAAGAAAATATCTTGGTGATTTAATAACATTATTTTTCAATACTATTTCTAGAAGACAAGTTCATTTGGATTTGAAGATAGTTATATTATTGATGAGAATTGATGGCATGGTTGAAAATGTACCTAGATGGTAAGGTATGAGTTTAGTGAGACATGGTGATATTCTATGGTTTTGAACAAAGTTATGGGGTATTTCTGGTGGCTGGTGGTTTATTTATGTACATGCCTTAGGAATACCCTTAGATGGATTGGAATAATATTGTGGGTTACCTTGGGATTTAAAGATTCATGGTTTCTAGGGATCATTGAGACAAGGAAAATTTTTAGGGTCATATTAGTGTGATTTATGTCCCTTGGAACCTCAATGGATTGTAATATATTGTGAGGGTTTCTATACGATCTATTTTGGAATGATACTCAAGTGACGGATGGTATAGGGATGAGTTATCGCTTGGTCATGTGCTTAACCCTATGTTTGAGAAGGACTTGGTACTGTTTAAATCAAGGCTAGTGATTCATGTGTTGGAAGTGGTTACCATGGGAATGTGAAACCCCTGATATTATAGAGGAGTCATAATGGAAATAACCAGTTTGAGAGGTGAATTTTCGTTTATGGGATGGTTTTGGGTGGCCCAAGAGTGTGCATTCATAGTTTTTCTAAGATCAAGTGATGCACATTACCTACATGTGGGGCCCCTAGTTAGGGTTTTGTAAAACAATCCATGTATGTTTCCATGGCATATCATTTGTATCTTAGATTATTTTGAGATATGAAATTATGATAATGTTTTGATGATCATGGTTTTATGACTATCTGGTGTAAAGACATAGAACTATAGTATTTTTGGTCAAAAATATCCTATTTGAGTGAGGTGAACAAGTAAATGTGGTTGTTTTTTTTCATGGTTTTCTATGGTTATATAGTGGATTGATGATGTAACCATTGGAGTGATGGGGATTTCATGAATGATTTGGGTGTGTTAGTACCATCATCTATAGTCACTGATAACAAATTCATTATGGTTTGGTTATGTAGGTAATTATGAACTGAAGGAACAATCATGCAAGTGTTTAATCCCATATACTTTATTTCAAGGGTGGAATAATTGATGTTATGTGGTGTATTGTGTGTCATAGGTTTTTTGGGGGTAAAAACCTCTTAGTGAACATGTATTAGTGAATATAGTGGATGTTTTTATTGTAATCTAGAGATGTGTAGTCCCTATTATGTCATTTATTGTGCATAGTTATGAGTGGGATGGCCATTTTGGTCATTGTTTTGGTGATGGAAGAAACATGAACCATTGAGATTCGTAGTTTTGTTCTTTAGGTGATAATAAAGGTCCCTCCTCATGGGGGGGATAAAATTAGTCATATTGCTTCAACATTGTGATAAGTTGTTGATGGTATGGTGACAGTAGACATTTGGGATGGTGAATTTGAATTCTTTAGATTCTATAGAGAATATAAGGGGAAAACATATTTGATCTCACTAAAGCTAAGCATGGATATTGGCTTAAGACATTTAGGAAATTATGAGAGGGTAAATCTAATTTATGGAGAATCAGTAGTCATGGTAGAGAATGTAAAGCTATATCTTAGAATGAAATTCAAATTTGATGCTTAAGTTAAGGTTGGGTTATATTTTTATAATATTTTTATGTATTTTCAAATGAATTATATGGTGTAAAATAAATCATAAATTGGTGCCTTGATTATGTGTCTGATGGTATGGATGAGAGTTAGGGTGGTAATTAGGAGGACATATAAGTATTTTTTTCACTTGTAAATAGGAATGGAGAGTATTATATGACAGGTTTATTGAGTATCTAATAGGGTATGTTTGATAAAAACTAATGTTTAGGGACTCTGTCAATAGGGATATTGAAATTATTGGTTTATTTTGAGTTTTAGAGAAAATAGTTATGATGGGTATTAGACAATGATTTGTTTGATAGTTGACTATTGTGTGGGGTGAAAAGGTTGTAATATTTGGTAGAAAATTCTTAAAAAAAATTCCTAGGGTTTTTTTCTTTATCTTGGGAAGTCGTCTCTTAGGATGTCTCTAATTTTAAAACCTAAAGCAAGGTTTTGGTTAATGATTCAGTCATATGGAGCTAGTGGATCTCTAGGATTCTAGTGATATGAAATAATGGTTTACTATTATATAGAGCACACAAGGACTACTTGATTATGTGGTTCTCATTGTAATCTATTTTTAGTGAACGTTTGGAATGAAAGGTTATCAAACACAATGGGTGAGGGTTTGGTTCTCAAGAAATTCCAAGTGGAGGTGTAAGTTGTTTTATTAGAGTTTGAATATTTTGGTTCAAGGTTGGTGATCAGTTATAATGGAATGATGACCAAGTTTTTAGACTAAATTCATATGGGGATAGAAGTATGCTATATGTAATCAAATTTATGAGACATCTGTGTTATAATATGACATGCGAGTTGTAACACCCCGATATTTTATGAAAAATATTCTTTTTAATTTAATTAATATCTTGTGCTATACGATACACCAAAATGAGCTTGCACAACACACATCCATGACTTTTCTTTCATTACACGCAATCACGACCTTCCACGATAGCGTGTGTTGTACGCAATACCGAGTTTCGCTAAACAACGATATGTTATATAAACTAGCCGTTATTAATAGTAATACCCACTTTTTGAAATTTGATACATTTTATCTTTCAAAATGGACTTCATTTTTGGATTAAGAATATCAAAATTAGCCTCAGGTGAATTTTTGGTATTTTTCTGAAAACTTTCAATTTTTGATGAATAGTGAAAACACTGGGTTACTATTCAAAAACCGACTTTTTATTTAAATAATTATTTATTTTATTTAAATTCATTTTAGGTCAAAATTGATACATAATACCTATATAAGTTCAATTTAAGTCATTGGAGTCGTTTTATAATAATTTTAGATATACAAAAATTTTATTGAACTTTTCACCGTCTTTTACCCACCTCCTAGGAGAATTTGCAAATTCAAATAAAACTTAATTTTACAGCTTTTATGAGTAAAATTTCAAAAATCCGAGAGACACGGTTAATATCAAGGACTAAAATGTGGTTCAATTAGATGAAAATAATATTTGGTGAATAGTAACTTTTTACTTTTTTTACCACAGTTAAAAGTAAATAGGGTAATTAAGGGTACAAATGATATTATTATTACCCTAACACATTTCCTAATTCTATTGGATACGTGTAATTTGACCAAAAACAACCTTAGGAATAAAATATGACCATTTAGGCCCACTTGGATTAGATTAGTACATTTATTATTAATTTATTTAAAGAAGGGTTGAAATAGTTAAAATCAAAGTTTAATAACTAAGTTATTTTTAATATAGGGTTATACATAAGATAAAATAGACTATAAATATTAATTAGAAAGATAAAAATATTTCCTACATAATGGTATTTTATTTATAATTTTTAGACATTAAATAATTTAGTTTATTTATGACACAATGATGATGCAGTAATTATCTTATTAATGAAATATTGACATAATTTATGTTATAAATACCCAAATTAATGTAATTTGAGACTTTTTATGAATTAAACTAATTTTCTAGGTTAATATGACATGTTAGTATTGATTGAGTTAACTTTTTTCTAAATAATCATTCTGTTATGACTTTCACAAAAATCAATTACCAAATAGTGTCAAAATTGGCATAAAATAGTTTTTAAAACCAATATTATATTATTAATTGTTATTTTATTACTAAAAATCTAAGGTTCCTCCAAATGACATAGATAAGGATATATATATTAATAATAAACAAGATGGGGTTTGTTTGGCTTATTATAGTAAGTTTATTAACCTTATAGTGTAAGAAAATAAGAAGACACAGTAAAATAAAAATTATTTAACTTAAACTTAAATCTAAATGATAAGGTTAAAATAGAAACCTAAACTTTTCTAAATTCTATTGGATTATAGGATTTATATCCATCCCCACCTTAGCTTATAAATAACTGAATTTCGAGCTATTAAAAACCGAATATGACTTTATAATAAAATAATATGTTTAGTTATTCCAAAGGTGCCCCTCTGCTCCCTTATAAAAGGGCACCCACTCCTTCTCTTCCTCACACCACTTTGAGCCATAAAGCTCGTCCAACCCATGCCAATTTCTCTTCTACACTTCCCTAGAAACATCCTAGAGGTTCTGGTCTTCTTCAAAGACCAATCTCAGTTCCCTAAGAGGAGGTTTCAAAAAGGCGTGTCGAAAGAAGAGGTAATATCCGTTACCGATTCTTTCAACTTTATTTCTTCTTCTACTTCTTCTTCTTTAGTAGTTTCATTATGAAGTAATAACATAAGTATCACTCATATACTTATATGTTATTATATGTATGAAACAACCCTATTTCACTATCTATCCATCCTACGGAAAACAAAATCACCGCGCGTGCGTACGTACGGAATACCGTCTCCACGCCGTGGTGTAATCTGTTTTCGACCACCACCTTACTTGGATGGGTATAATGGTGTAAATAAATAACTATATTTGATTATTGAAAAGTGATATTGATTCTGAAATATTATACATAAACTTGAATTCAATTCCACGATCATGGGAATGATATCATCGCTCGTGCGTACATACGGACTACCGTCTCCACGACGCGATGAGATTCATTCTCCATGTTAACCATTCATGAATGATTATAAAGTATATATAATAAGTAATAATGAAATATATGAAATAATAATGATACTGGATTTATATGTATATATATGTATGTCATCTACTTAATTTCATTCAATTCAATAAGGAAACGAAAATAGCGTTCCTGCGTACGTACGGACTACCGTCTCCATGAACGGTGTATTTCATTCCATTTAATCGGTCTATCATATATATATATGTATATACTGAATATATATTATATATAAATAATGTTTTACATTATGGAATTAAGTAAATCAGGATATAAGTAATAATATCAAGAACAACAATTCCAAACACGTACGATAAATAAAACGATTTAACCCAAAACGTTGCATTAACAAGGAACTCACAAAAGAACGGGTAATATAAAGTCATAAGTGAACCATATATGATATCATAACAATGAATATTATTCTGTAATAATTCGATGACATTATTTAAATCATTATACAGGAGGTTCGTAAACGTACGAAGCATATCGGACCTAAGGTAAGGGATAATTTATCAATCTCATTTTTATCTGAGATTGTTTATTCGTAAGTATTTACTGGGGTTATCTTTATCATCCAAGCCCATGTTTTTGAAAAATGTTTTCATGTATTTTTAAATTTCTTTTTACCCATTTTTTACTTTTACTACATGGTATGTAAGGAATCTTTTTTTGTTTACCATATGAGGTACTTTTTGACTTTTTCGACAAAAGTACGAGGAGAATGTTTTTTTAACTTATATGACGTGCATGGATTTTTATGGTTTCATAACGCCTCATTTTCATGAAGCTTACTCTACATGATTTTATTACTATTTTCAAAAAAAATACTTTTATTTTATAAGTGCATGGAATTTTTTTAAAAGAAAATTATTTTTACGAAGAAAGGATATTTTCCTCAAGAATTCTTTTCAAGTGTTTTATCAAAACCATTTTTCCATCTAAGATGACATTATTTCATATGTGTATGTTTCAAGTATAATGTCTCTATGATTTACATGGTTTCACTTTTCTTATTATGAAATGACATCCATTTCTTTTATATGGATTATGTGATGATGGAATGATATTTATGAAACCCATTTTATTCTTTGGGTTATGATGAATGATTTATGTTTATGTTGTGGCACAAGTAAGAATGAATTCATTATGAGATGGTTGGGCCTATATCTCCCTCAAATGCATTGGGTAAAGATTTATATCTCATGAGATATACATGGATGTAATGGTAAGTTAATCTGGTTCAGTGATACAGGACTGAAACGAGGAGTGAACTCGATTCAGAAAGGGACTTTCTCCACTAAGATGGTCTTGGAAGCAATGCCTTGGCTACTATGGAAATCATATCATGTGCTTAATGTTTTTTCACAATTAAATTTTTTATTACCATGATATTTTATCATTATTGATGTTATCTTATGATATATGCCTTACGTACTTCCAAGATTTATGTCTTTTCTCAAGATTTTGATATTTAGGTTTTATGTTCAAGTTTTTGCATTCAGATGTTTATGGATTGTTTTATGTTCTGTATGTTTACCCTTACTGGGCATTTGAGCTCACCCCTTTTATGTTTTCTTTTCCCTAGGATATAAATAAATGTTTTAGGTAAGAAAAAAAGGGGAAGATCTTTATGGGAGATGTGGAAGATCTTACACCACGATTAGAAGATTATATTCTGAGTTTCCAAAGACACTAAACTATTACGGTCCTTGTGTGTCTGTTTTTGTTATGTACTAATTATTCTGCAAAAGCAATGTAATGTCCATGTACGTCAAGCTTTGGGTCTCTACAGTTGGTATCAGAGGAGAGGTTTAGTCAACCTTTGGAAACTAGGATGCAAGAACTTTAGTGAGATCCCTAGAGATATTTCTAAGGTGTGTCTAGGGATGTCCCTAAGGTTAAGTATAAGTATCGTTTATAGTCCTATAACTATGGTAATGATATTAGAATTTAACCTAAGATGTTAGATATTGACGGTACTCCCCCTTGATTATGTTGTTTTCCCTAGCATGATTTTTGCCTCTCACACTATTCTTTTTGGGTTTTAGATGATGGCTGGAACACGAAGGAACCGTGTTGATCAATGTAGTGGACAATGCAATGATTTTCCTCCTGAACAAACAAATGTTATGGGAGATGGAGTGAAAAATATTATTTCTATACTTACACAAGCTACGAATCATTCTGGACTTCAAAATGAGCAGAGAAAAGAACAATATTCTATTAAGTCCTTCATGAGGAAACGTCCACCTTCTTTTAGTGGGTCTTCTGATCCACTTGTTGCTGAACAATGGATCAGTACCACTGAAAAGATATTTTCAGTTCTTCAATGTTCTGAACATGATAAAGTCATCTTAGCAGTATATCATTTGGAAGGTGAAGCTGATCAATGGTGGAATCTTATCAAGAATACGAGGCTAAGAGATGAAATTGAGTCCATATAATGGGATGAGTTCAAGAACTTATTTTTCAATAAGTACTTCCCTCGTATTCTTCGAACAAAGATGGAGAAGGAGTTTCTTTAACTAAAACAAAAGGATGATTAATCTGTTGGTATATACGAAGTGAATTTTACAAGGCTTGCAAGGTATGCATCTGGCTTTATCATCCAACCTGAAAGTAAAGTTGATCGATTCTTCAGTGGCTTAAAACCAAGTCTTAGAAGGGAATTAGCTATAAGAGACTTCAGTAGCTATGAAGAAATTGTGTGTTGTGCTATCAAGGTAGAAATGGAAGTTGGTGTTACATATCCATCTCATGGTTTTGACAAGAAACGAACGATGGAGTTCAAGGATAAATCTCAGAACAATGGTGAAAAGAAGATGAATGTTTCTTTATGCTCAAAGTGTGGAAAGAAGCATGGTGGAGATTTCCTAAAAGGTACTAGAAAATTTTTTAAGTGTGGAAAAGAAGGTCATCGAGCAGCTGAGTGTCGAAGTAATGGAAAAAGGGTTTCTAATGATGTGAATAAAGAAAAGACTACAGAGAATGCACCACCAACACTTAAATGCTTCAAGTGCAATGAAATGGGGCATTATGCTAATCAATTCCCTAATCCAAGGGTTAATGGTGATCGACATGAGCAACCACTTAAGGAAAAGGACAAAGGGAAGTCACATGTGATCACTATTGGCGATGTTGAATATGAAAATGATGTGGTGGAATGATTAAGTGTTTATGTAATGGGATTCCAAAATAATGTTGTATATAGTATCGTGGAATATTGGAATATTTATGTATTGGTCTATTGTGGTTTTCAATAATTTTATGGTACCGGTAACCATGGAAAGTGATTGAGATATTTTTGGAAAGAAGATGATATACACATAATGAACAGATAAGGAGAAAATGAAATGTTTGACAGTATTCATGAGATCATGACTGATATAAGGAAATAGTTATATCATGGTTTGAGTATATATAATTTTGGGGTTTTGGTATGTGGAAAGAGTAAACATTTGACAGCACTCATGTTTTCACTGAGATTCAACGGGTATTCATTTTTCAAGAGAATACATGATTAAGTCCTTCGAATGTTTGAAATGTGACCAACAAGACATATCTTATGATATATGGGGATCAATGATGGTATTAACATGCTTGTTATATGAACTCTCTGGTAATAATTTTCACTATAATATGAGAATGGACTGTAGTATTTTGGATAAGCCTAAAGATTGGAATGGATTATGTTAGACATAATTTAGTATTGTTTAAGGATATAACTTTATCAATATTATTGATGGAAAGTTATAATATTTTATTTTTAGAAAAAAAGAACAACCTGTAGAACGGGCGATAACCTGTCACGTCAGACAAGGATGTGGGAATTGAACCCACAACCAAAGTGCGACAGGCCTTTATTTCCTACCACTGGCCTACAGGAAGTCCCTGGTTAGTAGAAACTAGTTTTATTTTATTATATAGGATGATAGATGAAGTATAAGTCCATTTTGGAACCATATATGATTAATCTCACCATAGATGGAATTATGTATATAAATTTTGCTAACTTATGTTTGAGATAGATGGAATGACCTATCATTCTATCACATGATCTATTAAAACTTCGCGAAAGATAAATTCAACTTCATTTTTTAAATAGATGAAGTGGAAATTGTTCAAGGCACGAACAACGGTGAGATTATACCAAAATAAAGTAAGTATTTATTCTAATTCAAATTCTTCAACTTTAGGGAAATGATCTTGAAAACCAAAAATGTTGTCCTAGTGCCCTTATATCTGATGAATCAGATGGTACCTTAGATCCTCACAAATTTATGGCTTTGTGATTGATGGCTTTTTCATATCCATGTTCTCTACCACTCTCCATCAGAACATGATGTTTAGATTTTTCTTCCATAGCCATATTTTCACCTATGGTCTCCTATGTGGAAACCCAGTGATTAGTTAATTTGGGTAACAGTTATGTTTCATACTTTAGTTTTTTAATTCAAGTTTTGGTATTCCTTTTTATAATGTGGGTTTCTATTAAAGAAACTTTCGAGTAGTAAACCATTTATAACCCTGACGAATTTCGAGAGCAAAATTCATTTTAAGGGGGGTAGAATGTAACACCCTGAGATTTTATGAAAAATATTCTTTTTAATTTCATTAATATCTTGTGCTATACGCTACACCAAAATGATCTTGCAAAACACACATCCATGACTTGGCTTTCATTACACGCAATCGCGACCTTCCACGATAGCGTGTTTTGTATGCAATACCGAGTTTCGCTAAACAACGATATGTTATATAAACTAGCCGTTATGAATAGTAATACCCACTTTTTAAAATTTTATACATTTTATCTTTCAAAATGGACTAAATTTTTGGATTCATAATATCGAAATTAGCCTAGGGTAAATTTTTGGTATTTTTCTGAAAACTTTCAATTTTTGATGAATAGTGAAAACACTGGGTTACTATTCAAAAACCGACTTTTTATTTAAATAATTATTTATTTTATTTAAATTTATTTTAGGTCAAAATTGATACATAATACCTATATAAGTTCAATTTAAGTCATTGGATTCATTTTATAATAATTTTAGATATATAAAAATTTGATAGAACTTTTCACCGTCTTTTACCCACCTCCTAGGAGAATTTGCAAATTCACATAAAACTTAATTTTAACGCTTCTGTGTGTGAAATTTCAAAAATATGAGAGACGGTTAATATCAAGGACTAAAATTTGGTTCAATGAGATGAAAATAATTTTTGGTGAATAGTAAATTTTTACTTTTTTTACCACGGTTAAAAGTAAATAGGGTAATTAAGGGTAAAAATGATATTATTATTACCCTAACACATGTCCTAATTCTATTGGATAAGTTTAATTAGACCAAAAACAACCTTAGGAATAAAAGATGACCATTTAGGCCCACTTGAATTAGATTAGGACATTTATTATTAATTTATTTAAAGAAGGGTTAAAATAGTTAAAATCAAAGTTTAATAACTAAATCATTTTTAATATAGGGTTATACATAAGATAAATTCGACTATAAATATTCATTAGAAATATAAAAATCTTTCATAAATAATGGTGTTTTATTTATAATTTTTAGACATTAAATAATTTAATTTATTTATGACACAATGATGATGCAATAATTATCTTATTAATAAAATATTGACATAATTGATGTTATAAATACCCAAATTATTGTAATTTGAGACTTTTTATGAATTCCACTAACTTTATAGGTTAATATGACATGTTAGTATTGATTTAAATAACCTTTTTAGAACTAATCATTTTGTTATGACTTTCACAAAAATCAATTACCAAATAGTGTCAAAATTGATATAAAATAGTTTTTAAAACAAATATTATATTATTAAATGTTATTTTATTCATAAAAATATAAGGTTCGGCCAAATGACTTATATAAGGTTATATATATTAATAATAAATAACTTGGGGTTCGTTTGTCTTGTTATAGTAAGTTTATTAACCTTATAGTGTAAGAAAACAAGAAGACACGGTAAAAGAAAAATTATTTAACTTAAAGTTAAATCTAAATGATAAGGTTAAAATAGAAAACTAAACTTTTATAAATTATATTTTATGAGATTATTTATACCCATAACCACCTTAGATTCTAAATAACTCAATTTGGAGCTATTAAAAACCGAATATGACTTTATAATAAAATAATATATTTAGTTATTCCAAAGGTGCTCCTCTCCTCCCTTATAAAAGGGAACCTCCTCCCTCTCTTCCTCAGACCACTTTGAACCTTAAAGATCAGCCAACCCCTAAATATTTCTCTTCTCTACTTCCCTAGAAACATCCTAGAGGTTCGTTTATTCTTCAAAGACCAATCTTAGTTCCCTAAGATGAGGTTTCAAAACGGCGTGTCGAAAGAAGAGGTAATATCCGTTACCGATTCTTTCAACTTTATTTCTTCTTATACTTATTCTTATTTATTTGTTTCATTATGAAGTAATAACATAAGTATCACTAATATATTTATATGTTATTATAATTATTAAACAACCCTATTTCACCATCTATCCATCCTACGGAAAATGAAATCACCGCGCGTGCGTACCTATGGAATACCGTCTCCACGTCGTGGTGTAATCTGTTTTCGACCACCACCTTACTTGGATGGGTATAATGGTGTAAATAAATAACTATATATGATTATTGAAAAGTGATATTGATTCTGAAATATTATACATACACTTCAATGGAATTCCACGATCATGGTAATGATATCATTGCTTGTGCGTACGTACGGACTACCGTCTCCACGACGCGATGAGATTCATTCTCCATGTTAACCATTCATGAACGATTATAAAGTATATATAATAATTAATCATGAAATATATGAAATAATAATGATACTGGATTTATGTGTATATATATGTATGTCATCTACTTAATTTCATTCAATTCAATAAGGAAACGAAAACAGCGTTCATGCGTACGTACGGCCTACCGTCTCCATGAACGGTGTATTTCATTCCATTTAATCGATCTATCATATATATATGTATATACTGAATATATATTATATATAAATAATTTTTTACATTCTGTAATTAAGTAAATAGGGATATAGGTAATAATATCAAGAACAACAAGTCCAAATACGTACGATAAATAAAACGATTTAACCCAAAATGTTGCTTTAACATGGAACTTACAAAAGAACGGGTAATATAAAGTCATAAGTGAACCATATATGATATCATAACAATGAATATTATTCTATAATAATTCAATGACATTATTTAAATCATTATACAGGAGGTTCGGAAATGTACGAAGCATATCGGACCTAAGGTAAGGGATAATTTATCAATCTCATTTTTATCCGAGATTGTTTATTCGAAAGTATTTACTGGGGTAATCTTTATCATCCAAGACCATGTTTTCTAAAAAAAATCCATGTATGTTTAAAGTCCTTTTTACCCATTTTGTACTTTTACTACATGGTATGTAAGTAATATTTTTTTGTTTACCATACGAGGTACTTTTTGACTTTTCCGAAAAAGTACGAGTAGAATGTTATTTTTAACTTATACGGTGTGAACGTATTTTTACGGTTTTATAAAGCCACATTTTCATGATGCTTACTCTACATGATTTTATGAATATTTTCAACAAAATACTTTTATTTTATAAGTGCATGGCATTTTTTGAAATGAAAATGATTTTGACGAAGAAAGGATATTTTCCTCAAGAATTCATTTCAAGTGTTTTATCAAAACCATTTTTCCATCTAAGATGACATTATTTCATATGTGCATGTTTCAAGTATAATGTATCTATGATTTACATGGTTTCACTTTTCTTATTATGAAATGATATCCATTTTTTTATATGGATTATGTGATGATGGAATGATGTTTATGAAACCCATTTTATTCTTTGGGTTATGATGAATGATTTATGTTTATGTTGTGGCACGAGTAAGAATGATTTCATTTTGAGATGGGTGGGACCTATATATCCCTCCAATGAATTGGGTAAAGATTTATATATCATGATATAGACATGGCTGTAATGGTAAGTTAACCTGGTTCAGTGTTACAGGACTGAAACGAGGAGTGAACTTGATTCAGAAAGGGACTTTGTCCACTAAGATGGTCTTGGAAGCAATGCCTTGGCTACTATGGAAATCATATCATGTGCTTAATTTTTTTCCACAATTACATATTTTATTACCATTCTATTTTATCATTATTTATGTTCCCTTATGATATATGCCTTACATACTTCCAATATTCATGTCTTTGCTCAAGATTTTGATGTTTAGATTTTATGTTCAAGTTTTTGCATTCAAATGTTTATGGATTGTTTTATGTTCTCTATGTTTACCCTTACTAGGCATTTGAGCTCACCCCTTTTATGTTTTATTTTCCCCAATATATAAAGAACGGTTTTAGGTAAGAAAAAAAGTGGAGTAACTTTATGGGAGATGTTGAATATCTTTCACCACGATTAGAAGATTATATTCTGAGTTTCCAAAGACACTAAACTATTATGGTAATTGTGTGTATATTTTTGTTATGTACTAAGTATTCTGCAAATGTGATGTAATGTCCATGTACGTCAAGATTTGGGTCTCTACACCAGTGTTGGTTTTTAGGTGATTCCTCATGATGTGGGTTGTCTAAAAGAATAATATATGCTTTTGTGTTTTTGAATTTGGTGGAAATGTTCTCGTATGGACTGTTGACATCACCCCATGGGGTGTGATTTTAGTGAATAAAGGGTTTAATTATTCTATTGGTGTTGGGGTATCATGGTTTTTTATTATTAAATCAGTGTCATAGTGTACGAGCTGATAGACCTTTTAAAAAAGTGGTGATGGTTGGTTTGGTGTTGGTATGACAAAAACTGATGAGGGTGTACCTTTCATTCATGTTTTGAGGATTAGTATTACTTGACTTCAAATCTTGTGGATGAGATGTCATAAAACAAGGAGATTATAAAGCCTCATGTTCTATGTTGGTTCTTGGTTTTTAGTAAAACTTTAATTTTCTTATTTAGTGAAGGGGATAGTTATTTACCCAAAGTATAAAGTTTGTTTCTGAGGATTTTAACCCCTCAATAGAGTCATTTCAAACATGTTTTAATGTTCTCTAGGGGTTTGAGAGGTCACAGGTGAGTTCAAGTCATTATGGAAGTGGATATGAAATGTAGAAAAGGGGTATCAGTGCCACTTTAATATGAGACATAGGCCACCCACTAGCCGGTGGACTTTCTATAGACATGGGCTTCTTCTTATGATCGCTGGCTAGATGGTGCTCCTATCACCGACTAGTCAATGGACCACTGTCTCATATGAGAGATCCACTAACCATATAGTGGGATATTGGGTGATTTTTTAAAGACCTAGAAATGGTTATTAGACCACTCACCTCTATCCTTTTTATCAGATAAATGGCCAACCAAATATCCATTTCCAAGCACCTATAGTTTTCATATTCCTCTCCCTTAACCATGGAATATCACCTTTTCATTTCTCTTTCCATTGGATGTGTTAGAATCCTATAGGTGTTTCTCAGATTATTCTTCCCTATTTTCATCATTTTTTTTTATGCTTTCTGATGATATTCATGTGGATTATGATCTATTTTCAGGGTATTTTTTATATTCCAAAATTTATCTCATTTTGAGTTGAATCTTAGTCTATATTCAGATGAGTAAATATTCCTAATATTGAGGTGGGTCGTCTATATGATTTATATTAATGTTTTTTCATTTCAAAAGACATATTAGTGGTGCATCATGCTGAATTTTGGTATTACAATAGTATTAAAATTATAAATGTGATATTTCCTTAAATTATAACCTAGGTTAATATTATCACCCTTAAACACACCCATATATTAGTGAATCTACCATGAATCAAATATGGTCCCATAGATAATTCTTTTTTAAAATTGACTCTAGATATAATTTGAGAAATATATTATCATAGTTAAGGTATATTGCCTGTGCATGGTTAAGTATTTAATTCAACCTATTCCATAGACTATGTAAGTTCTTGGAAGAGTCTTGACCAAGTATATGTGTCACCCAATAGGTACACTTTTTTAATTATTTGAGCCTAGTTTTTATGAATAACATGCATGTAAAGAGTTGACCATGAGGTACATGATCCATTATATAGAACCTTTCTTAAGTTAGGGTGCCTTAAATCAGAATGTGGACCCAATTTCATTATGTCCCTTAACTACTTAGGTGTCTAGTTTCATGTTAAAAAATCATAACATCTAAAATCCATCATTGTGTATTCAACACTAACAATTTTATATTAATTCATTAAGAATCCTTTAAGTAAATAAGTTAAGGTAATCATGTTGGTGAGGTATTATTCTATTAATTAAATAAGACAATTTGTTAAATGAAATTTTGGAATCCAATGGGTTATGGAATAATGGAATTATTAGTCTGTAATTAAAATGAATTTCCATGACCAGTGATTTTTTCTTTCCTTAAATATATTTATTTTCCCTATAAATAGTATTTATTCCTTATAATCCATGATAATATATAGAAACTAAATATGGATTAAAAGTAATGTATGTGTTGGGTAAGCCTTGGATTCCAGATTTTAATTCTAGGACTGAACCAAATCGATTCCATTATACTCATTAATTTTAATTCAATTGGTATTCCTTGTTAATATATTTAAACAATTTATGTATTAAAAATAGAACATTATATGGGTATTCATTGGATTCCATATTTGAATTCCAGACAAAACCCCAATGGATTCCATATGATACATTGATGCAAATGTCATGAGGAATCCCTACATATATCTAATCACTATCATATATTATTGATTTCCTTATCCTAACATAGTGGATACACTTAGAAAATCCAAAACATTAGAATTCTTGAGTTGATATCCCATATTTTTCCTGAGGTCCTCAAACCCATAATTCCTTAGATTACCTATTTGGATCTCAGTCAATCCCCTTATTTAAATTACCGAGGAATTAAACATTTGGTTTAGTTAGATCCTCTATAGAAATTGGAATACTCAAGGTTCACCCCTCATATTCTACTCTAGATACATACACTAGGGCTTGATCACTATGGGTTGGATCACCAAATTCCACACATTGATTACCTTGGAGATTTCCTTTGATTTGTGTCATTTTATCGCCTCAGAATTCTTGAAACCCTCCATGAATTCCCATATTATTCTCTTTTAATGATTCTTTGTGTTATTTTTATAGGTCATACAACTTCCCCTTTGGGTCCCATGTTTAGAGATAGCCGACTTTGGAAAAAGAAAGCAGGGTCAGTCGGACACCACCTTCAGGACCCTGATCGACACCATTGCACTACTTTTTCAGCATTATTTAATATTATATAATTCAAACTATATATTTTATATTCACTAACTAGAAATAAATTAGACCCATTTTTTGTGTCCTAATAAGATTTACTCACACCCTATTTGAACTATATCTTGGTACCTGAGAAGACCTCTTTGTTTTAGTTTAGGACTTTGGTTAGTTCCTCTTTGCTATTAAATGTCCTAGTTTAGGACTTGGTATGGGAGATGTGGAATAAGAATGTACAAGGACTACCTACATGAGTTTATTTTTTTGTATATTTATTTATTTTCACCAATATCTTATATATGTGTTGATTGTATTATACCTAAAACATCATATGTTCGTATATGGTTTTTTTTTACTTGAACATGCTGAGATGTCAATTTATTATTATATGCATACTATTTATTTCATTTATTTTTTCTGTTTTATTCATTACTGATCTAGGTGGAATTTTCTCCCCACCATACCACCATTAGACCCTCATCACTAGTTATCATCCTCTGGCATATAGGGATACTTTTTTGAGTCCATGTGACCCTCATGATTGTTTAATTATGTATGAATGGTTCAAGGATGTAACATCAATATAAAGAGGGGTAGAAGTAAACTTGAAGGATTTTTAATCTTTGTATTAATATTTTGATATCTATACCAATGGAAAAAATTAGTGATGTTCCATTTCATATCTAGATAATATAATAAATGACTTAAATCAAAATACATCTTTTTCATGTCTATGAACTTTTCACTAGGAATGAATACAATCAACCATCATAAAATTTCTCATTGGTGATGAAATATATTAATAGTTCTTATCACAAAGTATTCCTTCTTGAGATAGATATAGTGACCCTACTTTTCATCACATAACTATTACTTAATTTTTAATATAAACAAAAAAAATAGATATACAAATATAGGATCAAAAGGTTTAATTTCTTAGGAAAATTAGGATCATACATAACTTTTACATAATAAATCATAAACATTTATTTTAATATTTCTTATTTATCCTTATAAAAGTTCACATTCTTCATACTAAATTTAATCACTAGATGATATTCATCAAATAAAGGGGAGAGATAAAACCTAAGTAAGAGGATGAATAAAGAACATGAATAAATATAACATGGGTGATCATAATAATCATAATAATATCATAAGAATAGGATCTTCATCAACATCATGGGGCAAACATGTGATAAAGGAATTTAATGTACAAATTCATATAAATGAAACATCATGTCATAGTGGTCAAATACCACACATAGTTTCGATCAAAGTTATCTTCATGTCCTCGCATGACATATGGTCATAATCATAACATCGTCATTGTGAAAAAATCTTGTATCATTTTCACACATATTACACATTATCTCATGTGATACATCACGTTACACAATGAATTGGAGGTCTATAAAATTATTATCCCACTCATCACATTAAAATATTTATATAATCATGTATTCCACATAGAATGTATAACATCCATAGTCATTTAATAAACCAAATAAAGAGGAAGTGTTTTATAAGTGTTTAATCAAAAATAAATTCTTGAATACTATTTGGGGTTCCCAAATAAAAAAGGGAAAACATATTTGGCATAACTGTCATCATTCTTAAGTGATGAAGAAAGAAATCAAGAGGATAAAAAAGTTGCATTTTGGAAAGAAATGTATTTTCAGAAAAATAATTGAATTTGGATTATAAATCAATGTGTTAACATATATATCCCCAAAAGAAAAAGGGAAGAATAATGAAATAATATTTAAGTAATATTAAAGAAATATGCATACTGTAATTTGAGTGAGATATGGAAAAACCAAAGAAAATGAGATTGCTTTGAGTGTCCCCTTACCTTAAATCATGATTTATTTCATCACTTTTATGCCTCCGGAATAATAATCATAGATTTATTAAAATAATGATACATAAGTTAATTATTGTAATTTTTACTAATATTTGTAAATTATGTTCATTTGATGGTATTTCTTAATTTCCTTGGTTCATGTGGATCCAATTGGATACTCAAGTGGAATATGTTATTATATGATAACTCAACCAATGGTGGATATTGTTCTCATCCACATTTGAATTATATTAAAAATGATCTTATAATTTTCTTGATAATCTGAATTTTCCTTTCAGATTGGCCATCAGTTTGGGGTGATAGCTCATGCTGAAATTCAATTCAATACTCAAAGAATGTTGAATACTTCTACAGAATTTAGATGTGAACCTTGGATCAAGATCAGAGATGATCAAAAGTGAAACCCCATGCCGCCTCACCACATCCATCATATATATCTTAGAAAGTTGTTCAATAGATAAATATTCTTGAATATCAATGAAGTGGGAAGTCTTGGCGAGTCGATCCACTACAACCCATATAGAATTATTTCTTTTGGATATCTTTGGGAGACCACTGACAAAGTTTATAGTGAAATGATCCCATTTCTATGTGGGTATATACAATGGAATAATCATCCCTTTATACTTCTATCAATCTGATTTAACTTTTTTTTATTCCAAACACCTTGAGATATACTTTGAAATATCCTTATCCATATTTTCCTACCAAAACTGTTCTTAAACATCATGAAACATCTTGGTACCTCTAGGATGGATGGAGAAATGATATCTATTTTAATTATCCAACAACCCATTCTTTATATCAAGTGATGAAGACATGAAAATCCTTGTTCCAAACCAAATCACACCATCATTATCTATGTGTAACTCATGTAGCTTCCCTTAATTTACTAATTTCACCTTCTTTTATATCCTCATATCATCCATTGGTTCCTCCTTGATATTCTATTGGAATTATTTTTGGGAAATATTTTGGGAATGGTAAGATGTATTCCCTTAAATTATGATTTCAAGATCTTTGATTTACATATCCATAAATATATGGTCTTTCTTAATCCGCATCATGCATGGAGTTATGGGTTATTTTCTTCAAATTGCATATGATACCTTCTTCACCTTTCCTATATAGTATATAATAGAGAAATCTTAGTCCTTGATTAAATCTAGCCATCATCATTGATGCATGTTGTGGTCCTTCTATGTGAATATATACATTATACTCTTATGATGGGAATATATGTCACACTTCTCACCATAGAGATAGTGATGATAAATATTTAGAATAAAGATCACAACTGGTAACTCTAGATCATGAATTAGGTAAATCTTATCATGGATCTTCAACTTTTGTGTGGCATAAGCTATCACTTTATCATTTTTTATGAGTACACAACCCAATAATTTCTTTGAATCAATAATATGTATCACAAAACCTTATCCACTTTTTTGTAGTGTGAGTAAAGGTGCAGCGATTAGCCTCTTATTGATCTCTTTAAAGATTCCCTCACATTATTCTATCCATTCATACTTTATTGCTTTATATGTTAACTTAGTTACCAGGCTAGAAAATCATCATAAATTTATCACAAAAAAACAGTAGTACCGATCTAAGCCTAGAAAAATACGGATCACCATGACACTTATGGGTTTCTTAAATTCCTCAATTGCCTTTGTATTTAAAGGGTCCACATATATTACATCCCTTGTGATCATGCTCCCCATTAATATGACTTTCTATATCCAAAATACACACTTTCTAAACATAGCATACATTTTCTCCTTCCTTAACATCACCAACTCAATACTTGGATTCTCTTCATATTCCTCCATTATCTTTTAGTAAATGAGAATATCATCTATAAACACTGGGGAAAAAATTCAAGGAAGTGTCTAAATATTGTATTCATCAAATCCCTGAAGATTACAAGGGAATTAGTAAATATAAAGGCAATCACTATGAACTCATAATGCCCAAACCTTTTACAGAAAGTAGTCTTCTGAATATCTCCCTCCTTCACCTTTATTTTATGATATCTATAATGAATATATGCCTTTAATAAGTACTGATATCCTCATAGTTGATTGAATAATTCACCATTCATTTGAATATGATACTTATTCATTATGTTGACCTGGTTAAGCTCTCGGTAATTAATACAAATCTTCATTGATCCATTTTTTTTCTTTAAAATGATCATAGGAGCACCCCAAGGCAATACACTAGGGTGTATAAAACCATCGTCCAAATTATCTTATGGATTCTTCTTTAACTCCTCTAGTTCGATCATGGAAATATTTTATGGGCATTTTGAGATTGTAGTGGCTCCAGTTATAAGCTCTATTGATAAATCTACCTCGTTATATGGTGGTTTAATGTAACTATTTGGTAAATAAATTAGTGTATTCCCTCATAATTTGAATTTACTCTATGTTGATAACTTAATTTGACTCGAACATTTAGTAATGATATGATTTTTCACAAGGTATGAACACTTTCACTATTGATGGATTTTTCAATGTAGATCTATGGTCTTCCTTGCATTTGTATAGGATCATTGGATAGTTCTAAATATGAAAAGAGATTTCCTTCTCCAAAAAATTGATGTGTGTTCTAAATAATTAGAGATAATCCATTCCTAGTATAGTAATTAATTAAACCAAGGGAAGTATTATGAAATTTTCTAAAAATTGTTTCCCAAATATCCTAATAAGAGAAGATTCCAATTCTTGGGTTTCAATGATTGCACAACTAGGTGTTTTTACAAATATATCTACTTTAAGGTATTGGGGATTCAATTCAAGAGTTCTGGAAAACTTGAAGGATATAAAGGAATGATTAGAACTATAATCAAACAAAACATTTCCATTCTTGATTGAATAGAAAGTGTATCTTTTATGACTTCTTTTTCATGATCCTCTTCAATAGATGGGATGACATAAGTTTTCCCCTACTCCTTTGGTTTTGGTGGTTGTTGATACTGATTACCCTCAAGGACTTGTGGTTTAGTACTCTGGATTTCATAGTTCCCTTGCTCCCTATAGTTGAAGCATTAAACCATGGGTGGTGCATTAAGAGGTTCCTTCCTTTAATCCATGATGGTAGCTACCTTCTTCATGTCTCTTTGACATTCATTTGCTTAGTGGACTTCTCTCATTAACATAAATAATTTAGCTATCCCTTTTAGTAAATTCACATGATGTTTATTCCCACATTATTGACATAAGGGTAGTTTTATCCTCTTTCCTCATTTATCATTTGAACACCATATTGAAAATCCATTATTCTCTTCTTATCTTCATAACTATGGGACCATTCTCTGAACTACATCTCTACTTTTGGATCACATAGAACCAAATCTTCACAAATCCTGAATTATTAAAGAGTTTTATCCTTTTGATGGTGTGGTTTTAAATCATTAAAAAATCTATCAATGTTTCTATCATTGTTGATAACAAAACATCAGTCATATCTGGAAATCCATTTTATGTTTTCCTTATAATATGTGAGAGATTTGTCTTCCTTTTACTTCATCTTTATGAACTCTCTTTCCATATTTGTTCAAAGAGTTCAAGGGAAATAAATGTTAAGAGATATTTTATAAATTCTTCCCACTACATTTTTTAATTTCAACCTTATTCATGGTGTTCTTAATCAAAATCCACCATTGATCATCCTCTATATCTAAATGATAAATATCCAGAGTCACCTTCTTGTTCTCAGAATAATGGATCACAAAAAAGATCTTCTCCATTGAGTTAAACCACTTTTCCATGAAAAGTGGATCAAAATTTCCACTAAACATAGTAGTAATTCCCACATAAAGGACTCAATGGATAGTTTCTCCTTCTTGGTTGGGGATGGATGTTCCATGTGGTTATGGTTATTGTTAATATCTTGAGACATATAGGTAAGCTTCACCACAAAGTTTTGAACTCATTCTCCCATGGAATTAGGTATTTCATTCGTAAAATCTTGCATTTTCCTTCACATGGGTTGTTATCAGGGATTATCTTGTTTCCCAGCATTTTCAAAAATAGAAAAGGTTTGAACATAAGTCCAAAAACCACGAATAATTTATTATTTTATACAATTAAAACTAAATGCATATCTTAGGGTATCTATATGTTTATCATTTTTCTAAAACTAAGTTCTATATATGATTAAATATACTAATTCTTATCCTAAGGGTCTTAAATAATGGTTTCTAATAATAAGTACCAAATAAACTAAACAAGGATCTGATTCAAACTATTGAGGACCTATTTTTCATTACACGACTTTTAAATCATTTTAAATATAAACAACCTAATATAGAAACAAATATTGGATCCAAAGGTTTAGTTTATTGGGAAAATTAGTCTCATGCATAACTTTTATATAATAAACCATAAACAATTATTTAAATCCTTCTTATTTATCATTATTAAATATCACATTCTCCTTAGTATATGTAATCACCTAAATATTTACATCAAATAAATGGGTGAGCTAAAATTCCAGTTAGAGGATGAATAAGGGGCATGAATCAATATAACATCAGTGATCATAGTAAGTATCATCATATCATAAGAATAATATTATCATAAAATTCATGAGGTAAGAATGTGATAAATGCATGGAATGTGGAAATTCATAAAAATGAAAGATCATACAATAGTTTTCAAATACCACTCATAGTTGTGAATAAAGCTATCATCATATTCACACATAACATATGTACATAAAAAAAACATCATCATTTTAAAAAAAATATAGCATCATGGTCATACATATTACAAATTATCTCATTAGATACATCACATTACCGAATACATTGGAGGGATAAATGTTTCCGAGGCCACTCATCACATCATAATCTTCTCATAATCACGGATGCCACGTAGAATGTATAATAATCATATTCATGAAATAAACACAAGGAAGGGAAAGGTTTTTATAAGGATTTAATGAATAATAAATTCATGAATAATATTTTGGGTTACCAAATTAAAAATGGAAAACATATTTTTCATAACCATTATCATTATTTAGTGAATAATAAATAACTCAAGATGAGTAAAAGGTGTGTTTTTTAAAGAAAATCCTTTTTATAAAATCATTGTATTGAGATTAGCAATTGAGGTCATAACATGTATATCCCCAAAATAAAAGTGAAGAATAATTAAAGGATATTTATGGAAAATAAATGGAATATTTATTCTGAATTGGTGTGAGAGAGGGAAAACCCAATGAAAATGAGCTGGGTTTGAGAATACCCTTATCTTAAATCCCACTTTATTCCATCGCTTCTGTGCCTCCTAAATTAGAATCATATGTTTATTAAAATATTTATACTTAATTAATTTATTATAATTTTTATTTATATTTATCAATTATAGTCTTTTAATTATATTTCTTAATTTCTTTGGTTATACGGTAGTCATTTTTATATCATGTTTTAGTTAAACTTTCCTTATTTTCTCTTCATTTCACTATTTTGTTAAATGTAAATTATATATTAGTATAATTAATTCCAAAAGTTTATAATAAATATAAATAAATATTTATATATTATATATAATTCATAATATATGTCCATGATGATGGTTTTATGTGTTGACAAGGTAATGTCTCCATAGTTTGTTAACCAACCTTTGATGGGACATTGTCGTGGGAGAGAGAAAGAGAAGTTTGGAATTTATATATATAGTAAATATGATAATAAAAATAGGTTAAAATAATTAAGAAAATTTAAATATGTTTCCTAATTAATCTTATAATGTTAGGTTGTAAAATAGGTGGTGAAAAATAAATTGAATAATAATAAGAAGTATAAAAAAGAGTTGATGAAAACCTACTTAATCTTTGTTGTATCTTCTCTTGTACGCCACTACAAATCCTTGATGTTTGGAGTTAGATTTCTCTATAAAGTCACTAGGTATTATAAGGGGATTTATAGTGATTATTTTGGATGATTATAGGATTTTTAATGTGGGGAATGAGTGGTTTACCATGGGGAGGGAGATGGGTTTTTCATACTTGAGGAGAGGGGTATTTTTAGAATAAAATATTGTATAAAATATTATATCAAAGGTAAAACATGTAATACAAAATTTTTGACAATATAAATTATAAATAAATATAATATAATGGGATTAAAACATTAAATTCTCTTTATAATTCAAATTCACTAGTTTATTAAAAAGATATGTGGAAAAAAGAGAAACTGTTATTTTAACAAATCACTTTTGACTTTAGGAATTGGAAAGTTCTTTTTAGGTTTGGAAATTAAAGATATTTCATTTTAATGGTTAATTTATGGAATAAAATATATCATATGAAAACCTCAAGTTATATAAAGTATTATTTCATTATTACATCATGAATGATGTAATATTTGATACACCGATTATGTGAAAAACTATATTTTTAATATTCACCCGAAAATTGAAGTATTTCAGAAAATTAGAAAAATATAATGCTTAGAAATTTTTGACATTCTGATTTAAAAAAGTATATTAATTTTATCAAAATAAATTTCTATCATTTTTAATTTTAATTTTTAATATAAAATTATATTTTTTACTAAATACATTAAAATAGAATTTATTAAAAATATGCTTATATTTTCTTTGAGTTTTTTAATCACAGTATTTATTTTTTGGAAATATAATATTTATATTTACTTATATTAATTGTGATAAATATTATTTATATTATATTTTTTTATTTTGATGTCAAATTACCATTCCAACGATCAGGTTATTATTCTTAATAGCCAGCTTACTATTTCAACAGTCAGATTACTATTGCAGTGGCCACCTTACCTCCAATAAATATAATTACTTTCCTTCATTAATTATTCAACTCAATTCCTATCATTTTTATATATTTAAATTTTCTATGATTTTTATTGGTTTACTAATATTTGTTTTTTTTCTATAGTGTTGGTAGTGAGGGTGATAATTCTAGTGGATTGGGGAAATCCATATTTTTCCATTTTATATTTTATATTTTATATTTCTTCTCCAATTATAATGTTTGTAATTTTAATTGGTTTCATTTATGATTAATGTAATAGTATTTATTAATGAAATGAACTTTTGTCAGTTTCTTAATGTTTATAATACTATAAAGTATATTATAACACATTTATTTTAAGAGAAAAATATCTTTTATAAACTCTATGTTGTTAAAATAGAGACCATTCACTAATGGTATCCACACCATATAAAGAATTCATGATACCCCAAAACTCAACATCAAGATGTGAATCCAAGTGGATTATCTCAATAAGAGATTATTTCAAATGAACACTCACCAAAAAGATCTCAATCTCTTCCTATCATACTCCTTAATGCATACAGGAAAAGAGAGTCATGATAATAAACTCCTCTAAGGTTCATTCAAAACCTTGGATGTTATCTTCCTACTCAGCATATCAATATCAAAATTCCCATTTCCAATGGTGTAGGAAATTTCAATGTGAAAATATTTCACCTAATACATTCATTTCTTATGTTATATAATCAAATGTTTTTGTGAGAAGATATAACTCAATCTATTTTGATAGGAGTAAATGGTAAATCTTTCTTAAAAAAGACAGTGACTCCAAATTTAAATATAATTCATCACTAATGTGAGTTATATATCTTGTGTGGGATAGTTCTTCTTAATAGGCTGAAGATTTATAAAACCATTATCCACCACATGATCACCCTATATGAGAACACAAACTAAATCTAAACCTGGGTGATCAAAAAATATCATGTAACCCTATCCTTCCTTTGGAAGATTCAACACTCGAGATAATATCAAATGACACTTTGCCTCATTAAAAAGTCCTTAAAATTTGAATCTTAATCTACTTTTTCTCCATTCAAAGTGATAGTATTCAATAAAGAAACCATATTAGATAAATCATTCATGAATTGGGAATAATTACAAGTTTAGTCCTAGAAGCTATGAATCTCAAGTCCATTCCACAATTTGTACCAAGACATGACTACTTTCACCTTTTTATGATCAACCAAGATACTGTGTTCCAAAACTATGTACTCCAAGCACTTCACCTTCTGAATATAGTATTTTAATTTTGATATATTCACACAACATTTTTGAATCCCAAATATATCCAAAAAACACTAAAATAAATTGTGTGATCCTCCTCATTTTTTCAATAAGACAATATTTCTTCCATTAATAACACAACAAAAGAGTTGGGATACTGGAGGAAAATCATGTTAATTGGTTCTATAAACACAATGAGTGCATTTTTTCAGGATGAATTTCATAATAGGATACTCATATTTTTCATACTTTCCCCTAAAATAAGTTTTTGTGATATCATACACCTTGATCCTGATCTGGTGGTAACCAGGCCAAAGATAAATATCTATCAACAAATTCACCACTTTTAGATAATAAAGTAAATCGTCACTACAATGAAATTAACAATTATTCTTTACCATAACTTGATTGATATTCTAATAATAAAAACACAAGATAAGGGTTCCATAAACCTTATTTCCAAAAACCACTCCTGCTACCTAAGGTGACACACTGGATTGAATAAATAATTTGGAAATCTAGTCATACAACTAATCCTTTAGATCCTTTGGTTCAAATATCTCAACATGGTAGGAGGGAATAAATATTTTTTGATTACCTAGGTAGATAGTGAACTCAACCTCCCTCTCTGTAATTACACTAGAAAATTATGATGGAAACACAACAACAAACTCAAATTATAATGGAGTAAGTTCACCATGAGAGGATTACCTATCAAATTCAATTGAATACTTGAATACCAACCTACAAAACTATATAATATTATTATTATCTTAGATATACCTCGATTCCCATTCCCCCTAAAAAACATATCACTCCCCATGAGGGGGGAGTTAAAGAACACTCGTTGATGATAACAATCAATCTGAGATTTATGAGTGACCAACCGGTCTATTTTGAGAATTATTTACAGTGGTTTCATATCAAGAGACAAAAATTCAAAGATGATCATTATCTTCAAAAAATAAAAATCATAACAGGTGCATCAAATACCCTAATCTCTCTTCATCCCGATACATTTTAAAATTTCAATCACATAATTCATGATCTCTATATGAGTATTTAACATATCCACAATGTGGGTTTCTATGAAAGAATGAGAGGCATAAATATCAAATAATGTAGTTACTTAAGATAAAGTAATAGTAATATTAACTCTCAATGTCAAATTACTTTCATCAATTACCACTAGAAACTCATCTACTGCATTAAGTTTCATTTTTTTCTAATTCATATGGCTAGAATCCCATTATTCTTGAAGAATTTGACTATTCCACATATCCTATCAGTACTAGTGAGACCATGATAGTATGCTGGGTATAAAAAACATAGAAAACCCTCTTAAAGTGACCTAAAAATCCACATGTTTTGGAAAGTTTTTGTTAATTCATGCAACCATACTTTGAGATCCCAACCTTTCCATACAAGAAATAATTCAGCGTGTCCCTGCCAAAAACTATAGTACATTTAGAAGAAGTCAAATATTGTATTCCACCACAAATATTTCCTCTATATAGATCATTTCATTTTCTCTCCCCCTTAAAATAACCACTAAATCATCTACTTAGAGTAGGTGGAACTCCAATCGACCCTAACATATTGGATAGGTCAATATCTGATATTATATACTTATCTAGAATATCAAAATATGAGGTAATATTAGGAATAAATACCTATGATTATATATCTTATCATGACCCATATCAAACCATTGGGCCTTCAAAATCTCATTTAAAACCACTATATTTGAAAACCGTGCAAGTTCAATAAAATTATTGGAATACTAACTCACAATCTAGTAACACTGGTGAAGGTTGAGGAACTCCATGGTCTATGACAATGCCATCAACTATGGATATAATTACTCAATGAAAAGTTTTTTAATTTCTTTTAAATAAAAACCATCAATACTCTTCAACAAAACTATGACATCCCACCATCTCATTCTATGAAGCTTAATCTTTGGGAATACACATTTCACCATAATGGAATCCAACATCTGTAAGAACTCAAAGAGTCATTCAACCTTCCCTAGCCAATCCTCTGACTTCTAAGGATCATTTCCTTACTGGAAATATTTTTGTTTCTAATGAAGAAACTCCTACAAAAAATATGTAATATCATAAATTCAAGGTTCAACCCCAAGATCTTGAATATAGATAGGTGTAGCTCCTTTACCCTTAGCATTGTCCTTTCAAACTAAAACATCTACAAGTTTTTGGTCAACTGGAGGGTTTTCTTAATGTGTTTCATCACCATTTCCTTCCTAAATCATAACTATACATCTTCTTTTGGGAATGGTATAACAAAAAATCACTATAAAATAATAAAATACCCCTCAAGTGACATAATAACACCATATATATCAATTAGAATTCAATCTGGGAAAATTATACATTCAAATCAATTGATTCCTCAAATTTTCTTTTCCCCAAAATCCCACTGTAACATAAGGTTTGCAATGATGGGAGATGGACCAAAACTCTCTCATAACATACAAATTAAGATTATAAAATCACATATTCTATATACCAATATGTTCTAAACTGTATACTAAAATCCATGTGTAGTCAAAACCTCATTAGATACCAACTTGTTATGAAAAAGTTATGATAACATGCAAAACTAAAACATATGTTAGTCCTGACATGGACCAAAGGGAATTACCAATCCCCACAGGTTGATAAATAAATCATAGACACCAAAAACAATCAAGATATTATTATTTCACCATAATAATAACCAAACAAAAAATAAAACAGTTGAAAATAGTCTATAAACAGTTTTTATGAAAATAAAATTGTTAAGAAAACATTATGTGAGGTATACAAGTAAAAAAGAACAAATGGAACATCAAACCAATTTATCACATATTCAACAAAATTTTCATCATAAAAACCTCCTCATAATATATGGGTCACATTCTCCACCATTATCCACCAAATCATAGAGATGCACTTCACCTTTCATTGGTCCTAGAAAAAGAGAATCTACAAAGGCCCAAAGGAAAAAATAGGGTGTGAGAAAAACTAGAAGATTATAATTCCACCATGAAATTTCATAAGAATCCCATATAAAATAAAAAAAAATCCTAATTTTAAAAAAACATTTCATGGTAATCTATTAAAAGTTTAAAATAGTTCACACTCTTAAAATAATTTCAATAGAAAGTATAAATTAGGTAAAAATAAGTATTTTTATCGACACATGTATGCCTCAAAATTTCTATCAAAAATTACATGCGTAAATAAATTTATAATAATTATCATGTATAAATCATTTTCAATTATAGCATTATAGTTATAATCATTGGGATCAGTTATTTTAATGCATAATGATCCTTACATATCTTTGTAAAATATGGTTCTAGTTATGCACACATCCCTAGATATTCAGCCCAAGGGAAATAGGTTTCTACCCCCAATGAATGATATTTCTACCCTTATCATAGTATTTTATTATTTTTATCATTAATACCTATCTAGGTAGAGCTAACACATGCCTAAAAGTCCTCTCATGGACAACCCACCTAACTACCTAGGCTCCCATGTACGTTAAGTAAATTAATCAAGTGTAAAATCATTCATCTCAAATAATTTTTATCAAAAGTCATTCAAGAAACCCCAAATAAAGTTTTTGTATATTCAATTTCATTTAAAAAACCAACATCATATGGTTTTAATGAAAACTCATTCTTTTCAAAATAGTTTAATCATTTTAAAATCCCTAAAACTTTTTTAACCTTCTTTTCTAAAAAATAATCATAAAAATAAATATTTGAATTATTATTTTTAATACGTAATCATTTTTTGGAAATAAAAACTTTATTTTAAAATCTATTTCCAAAGAGGTTGCATCACACACACTATGACATTTAGAAAACAATTATCAAATACTCAAAACATGATTTGAGAATCAACTGGAAATACATTTAAAATCAATGATGAATCAATGTTTTAAATTGATATGAATAGAAATTTGAAACCACCTACCACAATAATAGTTTTTATAAACATAAAAAAAATGGAACCAAAACCAATGATAAAGAAGGATTCTACATCAAAAAGTGGTGTTCCATAACATTTTCCACAAAAATATTAATGAAATACAACCTATTTTTCATTTACATGAATCTCTTAGTAATGAAGAACAATAATTAATCCCAAAGAACCAATCACATAATTTGGAACCCCCAAAAACCCTTCTGAGATACTTCCAATCTTTAATTTAGTCCAAATTAAGGATAGAATCAAGCTTAATAGAGGAGAAATAGTCTAAGATACATATCAAGTCCCCTCATTTAAGTTTTATGTGGTTGGATTAACTTACCATGGAAGATAAAGAAACAAATAGAAGATTAAAAAATTTGAAACCACTACCAACAACCCTAGTGTTGTCCACTACAACATGGTCTCCTTTTATAAGAGACTGACCACAAGTTCTGGAAATTCCCTTATGTAAAATCCAAGACCATTTTTCTCTTTCTAGAGGATTTAACACACCCATGGTGAGGTTTATTGGCCATGTTTAACAATGTGACCACCAAAAATCCATGCCTAGGACCATACCCAAAACTCAATGTGGTCAACAATATCATTAATACGGGGGGTCCAAGGGACACCACAACCTCTACCATGGTTGTGGTGCTACATGGTTTTCACCAAAATTAACCAAAAACCCACCTTCAAGTAAACATGAACCTTCAACACTTTCAAAATAAAAAAACACACTTAAGGATCCAAAGGAAACAAGTGAATCCAAATAATATACCTAAAATAAAAGTTTGGTATGTTATAAATATACCATTATTATATAATATAATTGAGATGTTGGAAAATAATTGAGAGTATGGATAGTAATTGATATTTTATTTATGTTGATGATCTTGATTTGTGGATTTAAAAAGATTATGATGATTTGTTTCACCACCATGAAAAATTTAGTAGATTTCTTTTTTTGAGTTCGTTGGATGGATCCTTTATAGAAACAATGGGAGCTAGTATAAAAAATAACAAGGAGACAATATGATATTATCGATAGAAATATTAAAATAGTGGAACATGGTATAAATAACTTGTTAGGATGTAGATAAATTTTTTAAAAGATGTATCTAAACTATATTCACATTTCTTCATGATTCTTGGGAGATATATTTTTTTTGTACACACTTGATTTTTCTAATGGGAATCAGTGTCATGGAAGAACCTTAACATATCAAGGAGTAGGTACCCACATTAGGACCAAAAATTATAAATCATCATTTACGTTTCTGTGATATCAATCAGTAGAATACAATAAAGTGTGATATATAACAAAATAAAAATGAAAAATTCTATAATCAGTCACAGAGGTTGATTTACAAAAGGAAACAATAAAAATAATATCACTGATTCACCCCTCCCCTCTTGGTGATATAGTTATACACAGTAAATTAAATTATTATCTTTGAAAACCATGATCCATTTGAAATATCTAACCATGACTTATGTTTATGATGTAAAAAAATAATTCAATAAACCATGTACGTTCTCCTATATTTTATGTAAAGAACATTTATAGATGGATTAATATGATGCTACCCTATCTCCTATCATAATGACTCAAAGTATTTTTTTTTAATACGGGTTCACACTCATTATTAGAAATTCCAAAATAATATTTACATACTAGAGAAAATTTTATGTTCTTAGTAAATAAGTAATTATATTCTACCATCCCTTTCTCCTAAAATGTACACCATAGTCATGGGATTCAAGATTAATAACGAGATAAATATTAAGCTTGGGAATATTTATAAAGGTAATATTGTATTTATATATTTAAAATAGTGGATCTAGAGATCTATATATAAAGATATTAAAATTTGTAGACATGATACAATATATTACTACTTCACTTAAGTAAATGATATAATTAGTAACATTAGGGGATTTAGAGCTAATTTATAATATTGAACCATTTTCAAGAAGATGGTGAAAAATTTCCAAGAAAAGTTTTGACCATAAATATCATCCCTATAAAAAAATAAATACTTATCCCTTGATGATTTTCATAACACCCTCAACAATTATGAGATGTAAAAAACACCAGTGTTCAAGAGGAATCCCAATTAGGTAATTTTATTGAAATCTATTAGAGATCACAAGATCAATGAAAAAAGGGATCAATAAATATTTGATAATGAAAGTGATGAACAAATAATAAAGGAATAAAATATAATAATATATCCTAATTCTAAAAACATTATATGAAGAATATGGAAATAAAAATTTTTTCATCATATAAAATGCATAAATTTTAGTAGAATTGGGAATTTTACAATTAACTTCTCAAAGAAGATACATGATGAAATTGGGACAAATGGTGAAGAATAACACTTCCATAAAATAAGATCTAGAAAAACCTTTAAGGGTTACATTAGAAAGAAGAAGATGTCTTGATGAATGTTTAAAATAAATTTTCTAACTAGGGAAGAAGATGAAGACTCATTGATATGGAGTGAGTTGAAATATGAAGGTGCCACTGAAAATCAAAAAACCTTTACATCTTAGGTTAAGGATATTTAAGAGACTTAAATTAGTGGTGAGGAAAAATAAGAGAGATATAGTGATTACATACTAAAGGATGATCTCATATCATGTATTCAGAAAAACACCTAACTTAGGAAAAAAATTACATATGGATATGATAGGGGTTGATGATAGGAATCATAGTGATAACAATGAGAAGAAGAATAATATCAAGGATAAAATTATAAAATTGGATAAGATTCAAAATTATAATGATAAAAAATTTGTTGCAGGAGTATAAGAGTTCAATAAATCATATTCCAAGTGTTTTGTGTCTAAAAATTCCTTGATTATGATGAAGCAAAATTATAAAAAAGTTTTAGAGAAATCAATCCTAAAGAAACATTTATGAGTTATCTTAGATTATTCTAATTGTCCTAAATTTATAAAATCTAATAATATTGGTTATAAAACCAAATATATACTTTTAAAGGATAAATAAAATCATAATAACACCACTCATATATTAGTGATATGTAATTATAATTTTTGAATCAAATGTTACCCAATATAGAAGTAAAAAAACTAGACTTGGTCTAGTGAGAAATTAGTTTTTCATGAATACACTAATAGTGATTATGGTTGATATAAATAATAATTTTACTATTGGTGTTGTAGAAAATTTGGGTGAAAATTATTAAACAATGGTATAACTTCTGACATCTATGGAATTTTAATGAATCTATGACAGAATTTCTTGAATGAAAATATATTATATTGTGAGTAGAATAGGAGGTGTAATGAAAAGGAAATTTTTGGTAGAAAGATCATGCAGTCTTTATAATCAAAATAGTTTCAATTTTCAAGAATAATTGATTGGAAGGTGTAATCAATAATGTCACTATTCTAATGATTTCATGAAAACATATCATGGGAAAACAATACATCCAACTACAGATGATAAAGATCAAAAAATAAACATAATACATAACGTTTTTTGTTAAACCAATTCTTATAAATAAGGTAAGATAGAGGAAGCACAAGTAATTGAATGGAATATAGGTAAATGAGTTATTACATATGAATATGAACTTTAATTTCATGAGATGTTTTCAAAAACATACATAAGAGTTAATTAAAAATACTTTTGGTTGTGTAATGAAGCTAATAATGTTTTAAAGGAGCGTACAATTATTCTACAAGATCAAAATGAAATTATAAAGAAGAAGCATGCACTATAAGAGGCATGTAATTTTAAGGATCATGATAAGAAGTTCCCATTGAAGGAAATAGTTGAAAGAAGAAATATGGAAATTCTTCCAATGAAGACCCAGGATAAGAAATTTAGAAAATGAAATATTAAGTGTACATAAAATATTGAATTGGAAAATAAATAATGATAATGGTTGAGATAAAACTATAAACCTTTATGCTCTTACATTATAAATGAGGAGTTACCCCTTATTCACTTATCTATTTTTTTGAACTAATGTGGATTAAATTTAAGGAGATTAATTATGATAGAGTTAGATGATTATTTTATTTTTTGTAATGAAAAAAGATGTTTTTGTCATGGAATAAATTAACATCTATGATAAATGGATACTAGAGTACAACCCTTTATGTGGATTTGAGTGGATGAATTTCCCAAATATATCTATTTAATGAATATATAATTTCTATATGGTTTTTAAATATTATGTATCATAATCATTTTTACCATACATGTTTTTTCTATAGAAATTTTTTTTATAAAAAGGGTGGAATTTGTTGACAAGAATAGTTGGAGATAGATTCTTCAACTTTAATATGTTTAATGTGTTTTATGGGATTAATACAGGTAATAAATTTCATTAATTTCTATTTCACTACCCCATAAAAATAGATAAATGGATATTGATATCATATGTTTGATAGTTTTATAGATATATTTGATACTTATATTAATCCCTGTTGTTTTATGAACCTTTAATTTATTATGTAAATATTGAACTAATTAATTGGTAGTTTAATTATAAGTGAGGTGTGATTCCATCACTCTCTTAGTAAAATTAGACTATATCATTCATAAAATATGAGAACATATAATTTTTAATAATAGAGGAACCATGAAGATGATTTGGGAATATTATACCTTAAACTATCATCACTGAATTTATTTTCAAATTAGGGGATAATAATAACTTTTGTCTTTGAATTGAAATGGTTAATTAAAATAAATAAAAAGGTAGAGATTGAAGAATCCAAATAAATTTATGGTAATATGTTTTTGTATTAATTGTTAGTATGGTTATATGATTTAAATTCAATGTCTTCTTGTTGTGTTTTGTGTAAAGATAATATAATCCAATGAATGAAAATAAATGTTGAGTTTACACTATAACATCAATTAAGAAAAAATATATCTATTATATGAAATACATGGATGATCAAATTATAGGGATTAACCATTAAAATTATATTATTGGAGTGATGAACTATATGTAAATTGATGATAAATACTATTTGTATAATAAATAATTTAGAAAAACATGTCTCAAGTGAAATTATCTAGTTGGATTTGGAAATAATCTTTAATAGATTTGATTAAATGAGTAAAAAAGTAGGTTAGTTTATTGAGAATCTAATAAATGATTGTTGAACATGAATTATACAATATAAATTTCAAATAAAGGATAGAATATGATGGTATTTAATCTTTAATTAAAATATAAGTCAAGTTTACATGAAGTATTCTAAAATTGAGTAACTACATAAAGTATAACATTAGAAAATAGCTTGAATAGGTGTGGTAATATATTGATATTTTCCAAATTGATTTAAACTCAGTTGAGGTGAGTTCCTAGAGGAGTTTAGAAGTCAAATTTAAGATTTCATTCATACTAGATATAATATTTTAGATAAGATCATTTTTTGGATATTGAAGATGTACGCAAAAAGTTTGTCGTATATAAGATGTTGATTGATGAGTACATTGTCAATTGTTGATGGAAGACATCTTACACAGACTATGATAATACATATTATATTGTTATTATATAATAATTTCTTTTTTAAGAATATAGAAATATGAAAAATTTAAACCTCTTATGTATGTTTTATCTAAAAAATGAATAAGACATGTTTTATTTAAACATAAGGTGTTTTGGCTATAAAAATGGAAATGAAACAAAGGGAAACATATTATATTGATTGTAATAGGTAAAAGTGCCATTGAAGTGATACATTAGATGTTATATATTATATATGAACCCAAACATTGATAAATTTATGATATCTATTGAGTTTAAATTTGAATATGCAAGGATCTATATTTCATTGATTAAAACATAACGATTATTCTAATAAATTTTCATTATAGTTCAGTTCAGAATTGAGATACAACCTTTCTATTAAGAATAATACCATGTAATTGATATGATACAAAGTAATTTTAGGCCTAGGTTAGTTCTATGATTTTAGAAAATGTGGGAACACTAGGAATATTTTTTTTCCTTATTCTCAAGCCCTCTTTTTTAATAACGTGATACACCTATTTATAACACATCTACACCAGCCTTCTCTAATTTCCAAATAACCCTTCCGTATGAATACATGATTTCATGAACTAAATCTCATGAACATATTTTATAAGACCCAAACACAATAAGGAGTACCTTCTATCATTTGGACCGAACCTTATAAATATTTATATGATTTTATATTCTTTCAATTGGATTCATACAGGAAAGGGTGATACATTATCAAAATAGAGGTTAAAAACATTAATTAGAAAAAAAAGTTTTATTAGTAAAAATAAATCAAAAATGGTTATCATTGATTCACAAAATCTCTATATAAGTAACACAACATAACCTAGATGCATCATATCATTTTCAACAATCAGTTCTCTGTTTATATTACACTTAATCCCATAAATTTCACTAAATGAGGTTTAAAATTATCGACCAATTAAATCACTATATATTTAATTAATATCCTAATGGGAACACCTTACACAAGTTATATTCTGTGTCCTAGTAGTTTAGAAATGTTTTTAGAACATTTAATATATTAATCTAAAAATTATTCCCAAAATAGTTGATCATTACATTTTGGGATGAGTAAACATCCCATTCAATTATTTTAATAAAGTAAACCCCAATACACCTACGATCCCACTTCTACCCTAAAGGGGAGGCTGATTAAATAAATTGATTATGTAGGAAATTTGAAAAGTAATTTAACTCAGGAATTATATCTATTATATTAATAGGAAGTTCACCCATTAATTTGAAATGTTTCCCTTGATAATATCTTGTACGAGTGATTGAGTGACCATGAAAACCATTATTTATAGGTAGTGTTGGTATAGAAAATCACAAGAATCTTAATTTTCCTCAAGGATTAGACATTGATCAATTTTTGGGTAGATGTAGATAAAAAGGATGACTTAGAAGGGGATTTCATCATGAAAAAATGTATACAATAAATATATAGAGGGAAGTTATACTTAAGGTGGTATGTGGTGTAAGTTTTAGACTTTCTCCATTATATCAATTTTATTTTCATCTTATGCATCATAATAATTTATTATAGGCAATCTAGTAAGAGTTTTAGAGATCCCCATATAGAGAATTCATCAACTTATTGAGATATATAATCCATGTGGTTATTGTACAAGATTTTAAATGAAATTTATGGTTGCAAATTAGGTATGGGGAATGTTCACATAATGTAGCATCCATCCATATTGAAAATAAAATAAAAAAATTTCATATATGGAATGGATTTGATACATTATATACTAGACTATACTAATTTCTAAACAAGTAGGGTAATCATTTCTAATATTAACAGGGATTTTATATTATGAATTGGAGAGAGAGATAAAAAATAGTAATGACATATTAAACATCAAATTATATTATTTTAAGTTGTGATGTTGTCATTTTGATCATTTTAAGTATAAGTGATGGAATTATTAAGGGTGATAAGGGATTTTATTAATGTATTCCCATATTATATTAGAAAATTTTATCGATAATTTTTAGGATAGATTATTATTTAGAGTTTTATCATAATACATCTCTTATATAAATAGTTTTTATCTATTCTTTGTTACTAAGCATTATGGGTTGGGGATCTTGTTTGATGAAATATTTCATAGGGGTTAATTCATCATTGAATATCAAAATGGGGTTCATTGGTATTATTCACTATGAAATATCATGGATTTCTAATGTGTTGAATTTATTATAGATAATTATATAAAGTAATGATGAAGAATCGATACCCCTTTCCTTGGATGGATATATTATTTTATTGAATAAAATTTTTAGGTTCCTTTATAAATTTAGTCATACAATTAGGAAGCCATAAATTTACTTTAAAGGATAAATATATATAATAGTATAAATTCAATTATTGTTATAGGATTTTTAAATTTATAGTAATTTTATTTGGTATTAATAATGTATAAAAAAATTCATTGGACTGATAAATTGGGTTTTTATTAATTATATTGAAAAATGTATAGTAATTTTTACTGATTATATTTTATTGTAATTGATATTAATGGAATATAAATATGATCACATATATATATATATATAAGCATTTATTTCCCAATATTTTCACTACTGAATAATTATGAAGTGCATGTTTTCTGAAATGATATGTTTACTTTCCTATAAATATTATTTCATAGAGAAGCATAGTTATATATCTATAAAAGATAAAAGAATATGTTTATTGGGTTGTGACAAAACATTTTTCATAGGTATATAACTTCCTTTGTTTAGGTAGATTTGAGAAGAGGTTTGAATATAAGTTCCCTAAAATATTAATACCCTTACCATCATTGAATAAGATGGTTCAGTTAGTACTTTCTGTGCTAGATATGCAAGAATTACTTCATTTATAGAAGTAGAATATAATAACCCTCAAATTTCATTTTTACCTATGGAAGTAATTATGATTAATTACCATAATAAATAATTATTTTTTTGTTTTTAGGGATAATTCTCATCATTTTTTATTAATAGTGGTGATAGATTAAAGTGTCCTTATATCTTATAAAACCATGATATTGTGTCCCTATTAATATCCCTATGTTTACTTTAATCTCAAGATAGATCTTTTGGTTTTATATATTTTAATTCAGACGGATAATTAATTAATGTAATTATTCGTGTTCATCATTGATCGCAATATTTTCTACTATATATTTTTTTTATTGGTAATTGAACCTATCAAAAAATGTTGAATTACATTTATATAGAATTATTATTTTTCAATCACTTATACTATCAAAAAATTAAATGTGGTGACTGATATACTGACCAGGAAAATCGATAATTTTTTCTCTAAAGAAGAAAGTGTTGAAAGATAGATGATTTATTAGCTAAAACATTCTATTTTATAATAGACATGGTTTAGGGTGACTTATTTTACAATATATGAAAGTACATTCTCCCTTGTTTCAAGAAGTGGAAGAGTCTCTGTTTGGGGGAACATTATGGGGATATATGGAGAGATAGAGTGTTCAATATAGTATCTCATGATGGTTAAAAGAATATAAATAACATTTAAATTTACATCATGGAATTCTATATATTCCAAAAAGAAGAAAAAAATTAGACTTTTTTAGTTTCATTGCTTGAATGTATTATTGCATTTAAATATAATGGAGATGTATCATGATTTGAAAATTTATACTACATGTATTAGTATATAGAAGTATGATACTGAATATATATATATATAATATTCAAGTAGTTGAAATTTCAATATTCAGTTATATAAGGTTTTTTGCATCCCCTAGTCCCCTCAATGTATGTGGGAAGACAATTTTATTGCTTTTATAACATGATTATCACATGAATAGAGAGGGGATTACATAATTTGTTTCTTTTTTTATTGACTAATAAAGTTTTAGAACTTAATATTGATAAAATAATCAATCCCAGTGTATACTTTTGATTATATTGATTTACTATAGAATATTAAGCTTCATGGGGCTCTATGAATGATTTTCATACACTATAACAGATGATTTAAATCATTATTATGTAAGAGATTCAATTATCATTTTTTATCTATATTTTCCTTAAAAAAGAATGTCTTAAATATATTTATAATCCAATTAAGTATAGGATTAAAAAATTAAAGGGTTTTTTTTGGGTCTGGATTATATTTATTTTTACAAATATAGTGATGACTAAATTTTTTTAGTTATTTTTCTTATATTAATAAGATCACTTGATTATATAAATGATGTCATATGAATTATTTTATAGATAATCATACAAATATTTCTTATATTAGGTTTATTCTATTAAAATAAAAAATATTATAAAGGATTTGGTATATTATATGATATAGGGAGTAAAATTGTTTAGGATCAAAACAGAATTCTAGAAAGTTAATAGAAATAATATGTTGATCGATGAATGATACCATTATATTTTCATATTGGTTACTATATGTTCTTGATTATTTCCCTTTATCATGGTTATTGTAGGATTATAAAACATAGAAACTATCCTTAACAATCATTAGACATTTTTTGGTATTGTTGTTTATTAGTGAAGTGGCATATCAGTTAACACTTCTTCCCATATTTTAATGAGTTCAATATTATACCATGTAACATAGTTTTATTTTTACCATAAATATTAATCTAACATGATCAATTGGGGTTACCTTAACACTGAGTAAGATATAATTTTTTTTGAAATTGGTTGAAATTTATGATCATCAAGAGAATGTGTTTCAAGAATCAACCATACCATTATTTTGGTTTTTGGGAGACATAGATGTTTAGAGGAGTATATATATAAATGGGAAATTTATTGGAATATTTAATATCATGAGTTATTTTTATTATTTGGTTTCATATACTTATGTTGTTAATTTTAGAGATATAAGATGGGAATTTTTTAGTTTTCTACTAAAATTGTTTGTTCAATGTTTTTTAGGATAGAAAATATTGGAGTGGTATATATTGTGAATGATTAATATTTAGTTGATTTATTTAACATTTTTTAAAATATTAATTATTATATTTCTAAGAATAAAAATTCAATTAGTGATATATAGTATAAATATTTGAAAGTTTTGTTTTTTAAACAATATAACTTTAAGGAATATTGACATACAAACAATTCCTTGGTGATCACTCAACACATCAAATTGAATTTAAAAAGAAAAAGGGTTAGTGGAAAAAATTATAATTATATGAGAAAGGAATTATTATATCTATTACTCAACAGGATTAAAAATAGAACAAATTTTAAATATGAAACATGAAAATAAATACTAGGAAATTTATGTATAGTATGTCAAGATTTTAAAAGAAATGTTTTAGCTACTACAAAAATTTGGGAGGAGAACACTATATGTTATACTCAATAGAGTTTTATTTTTATTATTTTAATCTAAAATAATAAATAATATCAAATATAGGATCTGAAATGTGTTATGAATTATTTTCTAAAATTTTTGAAATAGAGATGGCATGCTATTGGGGGTTTCAATATATAATTAAAAAAAGTTAAATCTATGTAAATTAATTTAAAAAATATCTTTTAATAATTTTATGGAAGGAAATCAGTAATAAATCTTAGTTTCTTAGACCTTCCTTTTTCTAATGATCACACATCATGGAATATAAAAACATTATATTTTTTATGAGACGTTATAATAGAATATATAAAACCACTTTACAAAACTATTTAAACCTTCATAACTCCTACTTAACCCATACATGATCCTTGGTGTGATTTGGGATATACATCCATGGTTCTTATACACCTTTTGATGGATTTAATTGTATAATTAAGAAGAGAAATTCTTAAACTAATGGTGGTAAAGGAATTTTAGTACAAGAAATAAAAATATTCTATATCGGGGGATTATATTTGATAAGGAGTTATAGGATTCAAACCATTATTTTATCATGTTATGTAAATTTTTATAACCGTTTTGAAGTGGTAGAAAATAGTATTCTAAAATGGTATTAAATAAAAAATAAAATGGATGCTTGTTATCAGGATTATCATTTATGTAAATGAAAATATGAGGTTTCCCATTATTGATTGGGATTAATTTTATTAAGTGATGTTCGATGAAAAGTAACTTAATTATTTTGTTTATTTAATATTACCAAACATTATTATTTATAATAATAGTTTGAAAAAAACAACTATGTGGAATGGTTTTGTTGATATGTGGTGAAAGGATAATGATATAAAAATAAATTTTAAATTATATGATAGTTGAGTTAGGTTTTCCATAGTAATTTTGATTTTAAGTGAAACCTCGGGGAATTAGATAAGGGAAATGATTAATTTAGAATTGGTGTGCTAATATAGACTGTGAATGATGACTCCTGAATTGGATAAAATGGTAATTGTTATAGTTATTTTGAGAAATATAAAAATGTGTTTTTATTGATAATGTTATTTAAAAAATGAATTAATTGGGTAATGTTGTTTTGTTTTATAAAAAAAACTAGTAATGATGTATTGAATTGATATTCAAAATGTTTGGTATAATGTTTCTTTCCTGAATGATGATGTGGTAAGGAGATATATTGTAGTAATTTAGGAATGCTTTATTCCTGGCATTGGTATAATTATTATTTATTTCATAAACATACAAAAAATATTTTATTATAGATATAAGAAATTCTAGTTGATATTATTTTTAACAACTCATTGTTTGAGATGTGGATGAGATGAGATGTATGATGAGGTTTGGTTAAATTGGTATTAATAATGTATTGTGATTAAGGGTTGTGGATGATGGTGATGTGGAAAAATTGATTAATTATTATAATGGATATAATAGATGACATGAAAAAGATATTTTTATGAAATAAATTTTTTGGTTGATTATTATTGAGAGAAAAATGATTATTGTGTGTGTGGGTGAGAATTTATATATATACATATATATAAATTTTCATGTATTTATTTCTTTCATTGAGTTATTATTATACCTTTTAACTTGAAACTTTAGAGGATGGAAAATGAACCTAATTGGCATACATGTCTACACACTGAATATTTATAAGTTATTTTTTTAATTATTGGATCAAGTTAAAGGGGATTTTGGGTGAAATTATTTTAGGAATGATGTATCTAGATATTATCAAGAGGAGTTATTTATACCTTTCTTATTTGGAGTTTTTTTATTATTCTGTTATTTTGTGTGTGGACTCATTTGTGTGTTGTACCCATTCACATTCTCATTTAACATATTGTATACAATTAATTATTCATAAAAGTTACGGTATGGTTTTAGATAATTAAAAAACGTAATTCCTCTCATAATTTTATTTTAATACCCTTTACTCTAGGTCCAGCCTCATAACCTAATTATGATGTGATTTTGGTTTACTTTTATTCCCATTGACATACTAAGAGAGTTCATTTTAGGTATATTTCAATATAACGAATATATTTTTCATCAGTGATACGTGGCCTATTTAATAAATTTATTTTTAGGAAATATGATAAATTATCAATTCAAAGAATCTATAAAAGTACAAGGAAATAAATTTCAATAATTTATTCTCATACACATTTAACTATTGATTAAGAAATTTTATCCATATTCAGTCTATTTTTAAATCAATAAATAAATTATTATTTTATAAACCCTGCAAAAAAATCACATTGTATAAAAGTAAACATTAAATTAAAGGCATTGAAATGAAGAAAAAAATTGTATAAAATGTAATCTAATTTCATTAATTTGAAATTAAAAAAGGTAAAAATTTATATTATAATTAAAATAAGCATTCATATATAATCTTATAACTATGTCATTTTTAAAAATTGTCTAATAATACATTTTTTCACAAAATCTACAATTATTTTCATAATTCAATGACCATAATATATATAATAATCACAATTATAATAAAAAATTGTAATAATATCACATTAATTGAATTATATATTTGAAAATATAATTTTTAATATTAAAATTGTTTATGAAATTATTCTATGAATTATGTTGAACAACATTATCAAAAAATTAAACCAATCGCATTGATAATAAAAAGAAGAATGTTTTATTATTATTTTCTAAAAAAATTATTTATTATCTAATAAAAATTCATATGAAATTACAAATTTACATGAAACTATGAAACATAAATCATAATAATAGTATCTAGAATGTATATTCCTACTATAATAATATTTTATCTTTATCAAACATGGTTTTATAAAAATTAATAGAAAATTTCTCTAATAGAAAATAAAATTGTACTCACATTAAAAAAATATAAAATATTATAAAATTCTTGAATTTAATATTTAATTAATATTATATGTACATATAAATTAATCTCTATTGAATATAAAAATCAAATAGAATTCATGGTAGTGGGAAAATCAAGTTTAATTTTATTAATTGAAATTTAAGTAATTATTTATAGATTTTCAAAAACAAATAGCCGAATTTTATTTTCAATCATTATTAGGAAATTATTATATGAATTATCTATAAAAATTTAAAAAAATATCAAATTATGAATATAACATGAGAATTCTCATAAAAATATCTTCAAAAAATAATTCTATTAAATCAAAACAACATTGCAATTATAATAATACTATGTTTCATCTACCCTCTGATGACCTCCTTGATCACTTCCACTCTAGGGTATTTTATAATCATAGTTCCCTTATATGAATATCTATTTCATGTGGTGTTTTTTGGGATCTTTACCACTTACCTCTGTGCATAGATATTTTCTTCTCATATATATGTGAGGCTTTACTCCCATGAGTCTCCCCTTTTATTAAACTCTTCGGTCAATCTTACTTTGATTTTCTACCCTTGTTGTTTCACAAGTTTTGATTTCTTTTACTCTAGTTTTTGTTCTTATTTCTCAATATTCATTTGATATTCCATCCCATATTTTTTTATTTATCTAAATAACTTAGGTCCCCTTTCTGGTGACATCTCTTGTCTATATTACTGATTCCTTCATCCCTGAGTTTTTTTGACTCTATCCAGGTCCTAGATATGTTCAGATCATTAGTATTTATCATCTAAGTGGCTAGGTTTTGATTTTTTATTTATGTGTGTCGATGATGTTCAAAGATATTATTTTCCATTTAGACAATGAATAGGTTATGGTTTGGTGGGTTCTAATTTATTGTTCTGCTTTAGGTTATCCAATGCTATTTATGGTGTTGGATCATGTTCATTATGCCTCTTCATTTGACTAAGCCCTGATGGGTTTCTAGTTTGGAATTTATATGATGTTTATTCATTTTTTTGGTTCCTAAAAATGATAAATTTGGTGGTTATCTAGACTATGAGATATGAGAAGTTGGGCCTCTCCTTTGATTTCTTTCTATTTAGTGATGTGTTATGGAAACAATTATTTTTGATATATTTGATGGTTGATGGTGAAAATTTTCTTATTTACATGGTGTTTTTTTTGTTTTTATTTTGGTTGTTTTAGTGAATATTTATTTTATTTGTCATTCATGTAGGGTGGTCCTAATTTGTCTCGTGTGTGTTTACGTTTCACTGAAAATGGATTTGTTGATGAACTACAATTTAATTCATATGGGTTGTAGTGATGATAGTGTGTAGGAGGAAGATTAGTGTTAGAAAGTGTATGGATTAAGGTGATGAAGTTGGATATGGTCATAAAAACCCCAAACTCACACTCTTAAATCCATAATTGAAAACATGAACTTCAAATTTCTAGTTTGTTTACCGATGAAGGTGGCCCACTTTTCTTTATCCAAAATTAACAACATAAAAAGTAAAATATTAGATCATGTACATTATCAAGGACCTTTTAGGTCTAGAGATTTAGATAACTAGGACAAACTCAAAACATCATCGATTTATAAAATAATGGTTCATAAATATTATTATCATCTCCCACTATAACTATATTTTCATATTCCACATTATTCCATCATCATCATCCATATAGAATCATTATAGACATAATTAATTCATATTAAATCTTTATAACATGGGGAAATGAAAATAAGAAGGAAGATATCAAATTCTTAGTAGGGGTAAATATAAGAATTAATAATTTAATTTCATTAGTGATCATAAATATGCATAAGGGTATGATGAAATAATCAAAGTGTATGAGGATAACATAATAATATTCATACCCATAAATACCTAGATCATAAATGTCACGCATTGACCTTGAAAATACTTTTTATTTTATTATTTTTTGATCTTTGATCCTTTGGATGAGTTTTGGGTTGAGTCGGGGTTAGAATTTTTATGTTTTTAGAAGACTTGGGTAAATTCTAGCTTGTTCTCAAGAAGCACATTATTAATGGAAACCATGCGTCCCAGACTAAGAAACCCTAAAACATGTCCTAGAGTTGGAAAGAAGATACTACATGGTTTGATCATGGTAATTTAAACCATGTGGGTTGGTCATGTGGTTGTTCTCCTCTTGGAAAGTAGTTACCGCATGGATGGTGTATTGTTTGGTAAACTGTACATCCAAACCTTTCCAGATGTCCATAAATTTTAAATCATAAAAACCCCATTTCTCTCTCCCCTAATTTTATAACCAATTCAGGTCCCCTCCATCTTGTTTGATTTTGTAACATGAAGGGGGTCCCAAAACCCCACATCTCCTTGGCTCCTCCTCCTCCATGGATGCTCCTCTAAGTCCCTAAGGTGAGTTTCTTAGGGTTTTGTCCTCTTTTTCTCCTCTTTATCCTCTCTTTCCTTGATCTCATGGTTCACCCTTGTTGGGTTCTTTTTTGGCCAAACACTAGAGTATATGGATAAATTGTTAATTTGTTTTCCTTTAGATCAAGGGTGTGCGGATGGTTTGTGGGGCTTAGACCTATCTTCTTCAAAGGTTTCATCGCATCTGCACTCTGTTGAGGTAGGTATTTCTATTATTTTCTTTTATGGAACAATCCATTGATGATTGTGTGTTTCCAATTAATTTAAAAATATTATTCTAATGTTTGTGATGCAGTTGGTTTGTTTATTTTGGTGTTTTCTTGTTGGTATAAGTTGACAAAAATGGATTTTGAATTGATTCTTCATATATGTCTATGTATATATGCACTAAATGTGTTTGATAAAATGTAAGTTGAAACTTATAATTAAAATTAGATCATTTGAGTGGTGTTTTCCCTTAAAAATGTTTTATTAAATTTGTTAAATTTTGATTTGGAGATTATATGTGGAACAAGGTGGATTTTTTAGTTTAGTTTATTGTGTTGGTTGAATTAAAGTGGTGATTTTGGAAATGAAAATGGTTTTGGGTGCTTCCATGGATATTTAGGGTGTTCCATTGGATGTTGGAACATCCATGTGTGCATAATGTGCACACATGTATGGGAATTCAAATGAATATAGAACTTTAAAATGATGTTTTCTGTGAACCTTGGTTTCTTAAATGGTTCCTAGATTTATAAATGGTATGTTAGTACATTGTGAGGCTTGAAATTGGTTTAAAATGTATTCTTGAAACTTGGTCCTTTTGGTATTTCGAAACATGGTTGGTTTCAAAATTTAGGGAAATCCCATTTGGAATCTTTGGTTAAATTCTATGGGTTTTCATCTTGGCTTGAAATGAGGTTGGATGTGAAATTGTATTTCGAACCTAAGGACCTATTTGGCATTGTGAATAAAAAGGTGGTATTGAATGTCATTTTGGGAAATGGTTTGAAAATGTTTCATGAATGTATTTGAAATAGAAGTGATTTAAGTCCTTGTTGGAATTTTATAGTGTTTTGTAAAATGATTGTTCTTTTGGAAATATAAATGCTCGGTTGGAAACTTGTGGGTATTTGAGAAATGTTTTAAAGCCAAAATTATGAGATGAATCAGTTGGAAATTATGAATATGAATTCCACCCCTATAGAGTTATTTCCCTTTATGGGTTATCATATAGGCGATGTTAGTGTTTGGGGTAGGCAAGTACAGTGACGATAGGTACGGTGAGTCATGCATTTGAGGGCCTCCTACTTAAATGGCATATTATTACCATGAGTTTAAAGGTCATATTTTAGAGGTTATAGTGACAGTTGCTTATCAACCCTGATTGGATGGGTTGGTACCTATTGGATGTCTTAGATACTAGGTGGTTTCTGTCATAGGTGAGGCTAGTTTAGAGTAGTTAGTTGGTTCTTGACTATGGAGTTAAACCATACATCGGCAGGTGAGTCTGACTCGAGTATGTCTATGGATCACTCTAGGGATGTTTAGGAAATTCCCATGGTTATTATCTATATTTTCTTCTTTAATTTCTATTGTTCTTGGTTTCTTGTACTATTTATCTATTTACTTTCAACTTGTATTGGTATCACCTTATTGGATTTTAGATTTCGTGTTTGGATTTTAAAATGGTAAACCTATTTTTAAAGTGGGAATATGGAATGTTTTGTTTGGAATAATGGAATTTCATGGTTTTATTTTTAAAATATTGAAACCCTATTTTCATATCTGTATTTTAAACTAGTCTTTATGGATTGTTTTAGGGAAATTAAATGTATGGATTCTTTGGTGGTTTCCTATTGAGCTATTATGATCACACCCTACTTGTACCATTCGGTGTTGGTATACTTGAGTTGTTTTGGAGGTTCAGGTTCCTAGTTCATGTTCTCGTTATTAGAGTGGTTAGTCTTGTGGTTGGAGGTGACCAAGTGGTCACATGGAGATCTTGTTGGCATAGTCCAGTTTTTTTTTATTTGGTTTCTATTTTGTTTTGTTGTTTAGTTTTATCTATATCTGGATCAGCTTGTGTATTTATTATGGTCAGTTGTTGGTTATTATTGCATGATCCATATGATTAGTTTATTTATTTGATCCTAGTTTATTGGGATGAAATATTTTCCATTTGGATTACTTTGATGCCTGAAACTAGTTTCTAGCTCGTGGGGATCGGGAATTCCTTTCGAGCCATGTCTCAGACCAGGTCAAATGTGGGGTTGGATGGAATCCCAGCTTGGTTCGTGAAAAAATGGTGTTATAGTAGGCCCTTTTTTATTTGGGGTGTCAGGTAGTTCGAGATTAGGACTTTTGGGACTCGGGAGGAAGGTACGGGAAGAGCGTCATAAACTCTTGATCGTTTTGAACATTGAGTTACCAAGGGTAGTCTAGGATTTGAGTATTTTGTCTCTGTTTTGGATTGAGGAATGATAGTGTAGGTGGTTTGGTGATATGTTGTGATATGACATGGAGTAGTGACCCATGTGGAGTCTGAGTGCATGGTTCAATGTCCTCTTAGTTATTGAGGCTTACTTGGGGCATGGCTCCCTACTATGTCGTTGGGTTAGGCATGAATACTAGTTCCTTATTCTGGTACTTTTTCATGAGTTATTTATTGTTTCTATCTCAATTTATGTGAGTAATATTTTAAAATGAAAAAATATTTTGAAATGTGAATAATTTCTTTGAAATGGTTTCAGATTGGAAAAATTGGTTTTAAAGGAAAGTGTTTTCAACTAAAAATTTGGTAAAATATGGGGTTTTAATGAGGAAAAGAAATGTGTGACCCTTGGTACTCCTTATAAAAGTTCACATATGGGTCGGTATGTGTATAAAGTGTGTGTCGGCACGTGTGTATGGAAACTGATGGACACATATGTGATGGTTCATAGGATTCCATGGGTGAGTATTTTAGAAAAATAGTATGACATGGTTTTTCTTTGAGAAGTGTGTTCTTGTTTTGTGAAAAATTTATTTTTGGTATTTGGAAAGTGTCCTTGGAATAAGGAAGTTTGGAAATTAAAATGGAAGTGGTGATTTTTGAAAAGGGTATTTTTGTTGTGTGTGTATGTGTTCAGCTTCTAAGATTGTTTTTTGGCTTAAGGTGTTTCTTTTGATTGTGTTTTGGGTTGTTGTTGATTTTGGTTTTGCATTTCTCGTGTTGATCAGAATATGCCACCCAGAAAGGTCCCCAAAGTTTCTAATGAGCCATGCCCAGTTTCTAGTTCTTTTTGAGTGTTACCTGTTATAAGAACCCGGTTCTTATTCTTGAGGTATGGATTTCTTCTTTTCCTTTTTCCTTAAATGTTTTTGAGAAAATAAGTAAAATGGGGAAACATCCCAAATTTTGTGGGTACACACCGTGTACTTTTCCATATGTCGTGTACTTTGGCCATGTGGGATGAGTACACAGGGCGTGTAGCCCTGTCGGTGATGAAGGGTGTAAAACCCGACTACACATCGTGTGGTGGGTATTTATACGCTGTGTAGTCAGTCGGAAGGTGAATAGTAAGGTGGTGGAAGCAGCCTCCAACTGAGGGATAGAACACATCGTGTATTCAGATATACATTCTGTGTACGCATGTCAGCAAGTGAACAGTGTCGCGCTGGCGAGTAGCCGCCAGAGGAACAGTTAAATGATGAAAATTACACAACATGTACTTCAGAGTACATGCGGTGTAGTTTGTTTTTTTTCTTAAAATGGGAATTATCCACATCTATTCATAGAGGAAGCTTAGAATTCCAGAGGAGAGAAGGGGAGATGGCCAGAGCTTGGAGGATCTCCTGACTGCACACCAGGAACCTGATTCTGTATCTGTCGATCTCCTTGAAATCGCACGGTTAATCTCTTCCTTCTCCTAGAGCCTTTCTCAACAATTCTTTCCTGAGGGAATGTAATTTGAGTTTGAACGGGATTATGTTCACCTCATATCTGCTTCGTTCTTGATTGTTTTTGGAGGTGTCGTTCACGTATACCGATCAGGGGCGATCGAGGTAGGTGGTCTGGTGTTTAAATTCCAACTGCTATGTGTTTTTTTGCACCTTTGTGCTACGAACCCATGTTTGGGGTGTCTTATGGCTGTGGCCTTTGCTGAAAAATATCTAGAACTGCATAGATAAACTTTTGATAAGTTAAAACTGCTATTTGGGATCACTTCTTAGATCCAAGACCACCCCTGGGGTGCGTTCCTCTATTTAGCCATTTGGCCAGGTTACCCAAGGGTACACCGTAAAATTTATCATTCTTTCAAATTTTCTTGAGAGGAATTGTATATAATTGGTTGCTTATATGTTGGGCTCGGCCCGGTTACTTGTATAGCCTGAGGAAAGTGTCTCGTTTAGCATGTGTGAAACCTTTCTTATGCCTGTGGGTAGTAGTTCCTATGCCTATGGGGAATAGATTCTGTGCCTTTGGGTGACACCTCATATGCCTATGGGAGATATTCATTATTTTTGTGGGCAGATACCTGTGGGTTTCGATTCTAGTTACCTGAGGGTAAGTATGTTATGTCTGAGGATAGTGTTATCATGAATACTCACCGTGGTGATTTTTTTATATGTTATACCTTCCAAGTTAAATCACGGGCTTGGCATGTTTAAATGACTAATAAAATGGCAATATAACTGGTAAAGTTAGTTACTTTTGAGTACTTCTTAGTTTATTGCATTTACCTTTGTACACTGATGTTGCACATTTTCACGGACAGTTGGGCACGGGCCTGTGGTGGGTGCCTACTGGGATTTATTTCTCACACCCTATTTGCATCATGTCTTCAGACCAAACAGAATATATTTTTGTAGATGTAGATAGGGTAATGGGTCGCCATACAGGTATATGATTGTGGCAGAGGAGTAGGAGAGAATGGGACTGAGCCTAGGCTTACGGATGCTGCTGCATTTTGTGTACTCTACATTGGTTTTATTTGGTTGTACCTTGTACTAGACATGTATTGTATTGTATTGTAGTATTATTGTTCTGGATATTTTCATAGAATAGTGACATGTTGCATCTCATATATATGATTGGTGGTTCTCTTTTACATCAGTTATCCATTTCAGTTATATATTGTTTACTGTTTCTGCTGTTTTATGTTATATAATTCTTTTCTTATATGCTACACTTTGACAAATTAGGGAATAGTTTCCCCACTATCAAACCTGGGCCCTCACTTCTAGTCGTCAGCCTCTGGCATTTTTGAAAATGTGCTTGAGGTCATGTGACCAACTGGGTTCGGGGTACCCGTTGAGTGGCACCTGGATCCAGGACGTTACAAAGTGGTATCAAAGCCGGTTCTTTTATTTGACTTACTGTTTGGAGACTTAGTTAGTGATAGTACAGACATGGTAGTTGGTAATAAGCTATTCTCGAGAGTAGCTGACCCATGTATAGGGAAAATCCAACCAACCTCGTTATTTCAATTATTTCTGGTTTTGCAATTTTACGGTTGATTTGATTTTCATCATTGGGTGACGCACTTGTGGTGTGCTACTTATATTTTTATACTAGGTTCTATTTAGTTTCAACCCGATGAGATGAGGGTATGCCATCTCATGCATCATTTAGGCACATTCTAGAATCACATGTCATGCATTCCTTCCATGCCATGTAGGTGCATTAGAAATTTCATGTTGTTGTGATAGATGTTGTGCTTGTAAAATCATGATATTTTGATAGATGCCTTGGTAATATACCTGCTATTTGATAGGGTATTGTTATGTAAGATTTGTGGAATGAATGCCTAACATTGGTTCTTGATGATTATGGGCCCTCATTAACCGTAATTTGGTTGATCATTGACTATTTACCTTGTTTATAACACGTATAAGATGCCAAGCTTTGATTAGTGGGGAGTATGGGCCCTCACGGATTGGAATTTGGCACTTAGGTGTTGGTTCTGTGTTTTTTCTTGGTCCCGGAGTAGTTTCTGAGGCTTACTATCAGGAAAACTCAAGATACACGCCGTGTAGTTCTATGGACACATGTCGTGTGTTCTTCTATTCGGTAAGAAATGAAAACTTTTCAAGTACACGTCGTGTACCCTCAGTATACACCGTGTAGTCTCTTCCCATGTCATAGACCGTGTGGGCGGGGACACGGGGTAGGGAATGGTTTGGGGGAACACGCCATGTACTAGTTGTACACGCCATGTAGTATTGACCCGGAGACCACCCATGTAACTAACAACACAAATGGAGAAACCTTAAGACATACACGTCGTGTCCACCTTGAACACGCCGTGTAGTCTGACCCATGTACCCGGCCGTGTCACTAACAACACGGGTCGGTATTACCCAACCTGGTATACACCGTGTTCCCGTGGGACACGCCGTGTAGTCTTGACTACTGAGAGACCGTGTGGACTTATCCGTGTGGTTGGGGAAAATGGGGTGGTGTACACATCGTGTGCGGTTGTAACACGTCATGTAGTGTCAGCCGAGTAGTCGGTCGTGTCACGAACGACACGAGAAGTTGCAAGTAAAACCATACACGCCGTGTAGATGTTATACATTCCATGTAGTCTTTTTATAAGAGAGTCGTGTGCCTTGACCGTGTAGAATGACCCAGGAAGGGAAGGAGGATTCAAGTGCATGCCATGTAGTCCGAGGAAACGTCGTGTGTTTGGGGTGTTACACGACCATTTTTAGCTGGAGTACACACCCATGTGAATGGCTTGCAAGAACACGTCGTGTAATATTTATACACGTCATTTAGTCATGTTTTTTAAATCTTGAATGCTTTATTTCTCATGTTCCCTTCTTGGTATCCTTGTTTTTAGTCTCTGATAATCTTGACCTAAGGTGTGCGTTTGGCCTTATAGAGTCATGCCACCGAGACGACCATCGGTTGTTCGCCAAGAGAGTGGCGACGATTATACTCTAGAGATGGTGGGACATGGGCTACCAGTGGATCCTCCAGAAGTTCTAGATGTGACTCCAACCATTATACTGGACACAGTCACAGAGGTGAAGTTCCTTGAAGGTTTCATGCGGTTCATGCAGACCTTCTAGGGAGCACTGCAGGATGCCACATCAATGGCAGAGCTGACTCGTATATTACAGTAGTAGCATCTGCCTACGTTTTCAGGTGATGGTGGACCACAGGATGCGGATTCTTGGCTAGGTTCTATGAAGAATATTTTCGAGCATTTAGAGATTCCTCCAGGGCGGAGGGTCAAGCTCGCTACATACATGCTGTGTGATTCTACCAAGAGGTGGTGGGATGTTACCACCCAATCTAAGCATCACAGAGACATGGCATGGGAAGATTTTCAAACATCCTTATATGACTTCTTTTTCCCAGAGACACTGAGGGAATATCAAGCTCAAGAGTTCATGAATTTGTAACAAGGCGTCGTGTCAGTGATGGATTACTATGCTCGCTTCACCGAGATTCAGAGTTTTGCACCCGTTCTGGTGGGTGATTTGACGTTGAGGGCCAGACGCTTTGAAGATGGTCTTTGATATGAAATTCAAGCACTGGTGAATGTTTTTAGGTTGCATACATTGCATGATATTGTGAACCAAACACTGATTACTGAACGGAACCTACGAGAAGCTAGTGGTGTGGGCCAGGGCGGTTCAACACTAGTTTTTGGTACTATTTCTACCGGTAAGAGGAAGAGGTAGATGTATTTCTTTCACGGTGGCAGAACTAGCTAGAGGAATGCTTCAGGTGGCCAGGTCATGTGCTACCAGTGTGATAATGAGGGGAACAAGAGACTGCAGTGTCCATGTGGCCTAGTGGAGTTCCGAGCTTGCGGCAGTATGGGTCATCATCAGCGTTTTTGCAGGGCATTTCCACCAGTGGCTAGTGAGATGGGTTCTGTGTAGACTCTGCATGCGGGAGAAGGACCGACAACTTATTACAAGTTAAGAAATTATGGTACGTCAGTACGTGTAGGTAGAGATGGTGGTTGTGGCCATGGTATCTAGAAACCAGGATCTCAGAGGCATTAGGGTGGGACAGCTCAAGGTAGTCAGGATGTGTCGTAGGGTCATGGCACTGGGCAGGCATATGCACTGCAACAGACCCAACAGGAGCAGGATCCCGGACCTTCTACTATCAGAGGTACTATTTTAGTAGCTTCTGTTTTATCTTCTGTACTTTTCGATATAGGGGCTACACATAGCTTTATATATGTGCCAATTGTAGAGATCATTGGGCTCTGTGTTGATTTTTCTACTGATGTTATAACTCTAGACACTCCGTTGGGAACTAGAATGGATAGTGTGCGTCAGTGCAAGGAGTTCCCTCTAGAGGTTGGTGGGTGTCACTTACTATGGGACCTCTATGTCTTGTAGATGATGAGCTATGATGTCATTCTTGGGGTGGAATGGTTGGTACCTTTTCGAGCCTTTGTGGATTTCTATCGTCGTAGGGTGAGTTTTATGTTGCCAAAGGGTGGAGAGTTTCTATACAAGGGAGAATAGGATGTCCAAGTGAGTTGAGCTGGACCAGATCATCATGGGCGAGGTGGAGTGACATCCCAGATTACAATTTTATATCTGGATGACCAGGGTACTTTTCAGAAGTACTTCTCTCGAATAGTTGATCATTTCAGGGATGTCTTCCTGAATGACTTTTCAGGTCTACCTCCAGAGCGAGAGGTGGATTTCTCTATTTAGCTTGTGCCAGGAGTGGCACCGGTGTCCATTCCTCCATATAGGATGGCTACAACTGAGTTTCAGGAGATCAAGAGATAGTTAGAGAAGTTGGAGTCAAAGGGTTTCATCAGACCCAGCACTTCTCCTTGGGGTTCGCCGGTCCTCTTTGAGAAGAAGGAAGATGGTACCCTTAGACTCTATGTGGACTATCAGAAGCTGAACCAGTTGACGGTAAAGAACTGATATCCCCTACTAAATATTGATGATCTTTTTGATCAACTTCGAGGTGCATGAGTGTTCTCGAAGATTGACTTGAGATCTGGATATCATCAGTTACGCGTTAGACCATCGAATATACTGATTATAGCTTTTGGAGCAGATATAGTCTATACTAGAATGGCTGCTATGCTAAGTGTGTGATGCATTTCTTTTATTAAGTAAGGATTATTGAAAAAAGAACAGATAGAGATCGCAAATAAAATATGAACTAATAAAATAAATAATAACCAACCCATCGCCTTATACTATCTATATCTCTTGGGAGAACATTTTGTGGTGTTTACAGACCCAAAAAAGTCTTAAATATATCTTTACCCAGCGTGACTTGAATCTGAGACAATGAAGGTGAGTCGAATACGTTCAGTCCTTTGATTTTGAGCTTGCCCATACACCAGGTAAGGGTAATGCAGTTGCTGATGCACTGAGCAAGAAGACTCAGACACAGGCAGTTCATGAGGCCATTGGTGAGTGGCAGCTTATGACTTTGTTCTCTCAGATGCATTTGGAGGTTCATGATAGTCAGGGTAGACCTATCTTTCTTCCTCATTTATGACCTCTACCCTCCTGGATATATTGAGGATGAGATAGCTATCTGATTCAAAAGGACTAGTCCTACAGGAGTCGGGTGGAAAGTGAGGACTCTCCTCCTGGATGGACGATAGGCGATGATGAGGTACTGAGTTACCATGGATGAGTATGGGTTCTAGGGGATATAAGAAAGGATCTGATACGGGAGTTTCATGCTTCATCTTGGGCAGTTCATCCTGTAGTTACCAAAATGTACCGTGACTTGATACATCATTATTGGTGGCCGGGTATGAAGAAAGAAGTAGCTGGTTTGTTACAAGATCTTCCACCTTTCAGCAGGTGAAGGCGGAGCATCAGAGGCCAGCTAGACTGTTACAGTAGTTACCCATCCCATAGTGGAAATGGGATGATGTCACAATGGACTTCGTGACTGGGTTGCTGAGGTCACCTCGAGGCAATGATATCGTGTGGGTTGTTGTGGAAAGACTCACAAAGGTAGATCACTTTTTGCTGATCAAGGATACCTTCGGTGTTGACGAGCTCGGAAGGTTGTATATCCGAGAGATAGTGCGTCTTCATGGGGTCCCTCATTTTATCATTTCAAATAGGGATACCCATTTTACGTCTTGTTTCTGGAAGAGTTTTTAGAGGGCACTGGGTACACAAGTGCTTCTGAGCATAGCTAACCACCCTCAGACCGATGGCCAATCAGAGCGTACGATACAAGTGCTTGAGGACATGTTGCGTGCATGCGTCCTAGACATTACGGGCTCTTGGGAGAAGCATATACCTCTGTTCGAGTTGGCCTATAATAATAGTTTTCAGAAAACTATTGAGATGGCACCATACAAGGCTTTATATGGTAGGCCATGTCGATCACCTTTGTGTTGGATGGAGGTAGGTGAGGCAGCTTTACTGGGACCACGTCTCATGCAGGAGACTTCAGAGACGGACTAGGTTGATACAGTAGTGGATGGCTAATGAGCAGTCTCATCAGAAATCTTATGTTGATCGCCGCAGACAACCCTTGGAGTTCGTGGTTAGGGATCAGGGTGTTCTTGCGTGTTTCACCGAGGTTGGGACACAGGCAAATAAGGATACAGGGTAAACTTTCACCGAGGTATGTGGGGCCATTTGAGATTCTAGAAAGAGTCAGGTCGGTTTCCAATCGGTTGTAGTTACCACAGAGGTATCAGGCCATGAACAACATCTTCCATGTATCTCAGCTGTGCTGTTATCATTCAAACTCGTCTCACGTCTTTCAGCCCGAGGAGGTTGAGATTCAAGATGATGTTTCCTTTGAGTAGAATCTGATTCGTATTATTGATAGGAGCATGAAGGCTCTCCGAGGCTAGTTAGTTCCTCTCGTACAGGTGCTATGGAATCATGGCTGAGTGCAGGATGAAACCTAGGAGTGGGAGACCGACGTACCTGCTTAGTGGCCAGAGTTGTTCTGAGCTTTATCTTCTCCACCCTTGGAAGGAAAATTCGGGGATGAATTTCTTTAAGGGGGGAAGTTTGTAAGAACCTGGTTCTTATTCATGAGGTACATATTTCTTGTTTCCCTTTTTCCTTAAGTGGTTTTGAGAAAATAAGTAAAATGGGGAAACATCCCAAATTTTGTGGGTACACATTGTGTACCTTTCCACATGCCATGTACTTTGGCCCTGTGGGATGAGTACACAGGGCGTGTAGCCCTGTCGGCGATTAATGGTGTAAAAAATGACTACACACTGTGTGAGGGGTATTTACATGTCGTGTAGTCAGTCGGTAGGTGAATAGTATGGTGGTGAAGCAGCCACAGCTGAGTGACAGCACAAGCCGTGTATTCAAAAATACACATCGTGTACACATGTCGGCAAGTGAACAGTGTCGCGCTGGCGAGTAGCCACCATAAAAACAGTTAAATGATGAAAATTACACACCATGTACTTGAGAGTACATGCCATGTAGTTTGTTTTTTTCACTTAAAATAGGCATTATCCTCCTCTGTTCATAGAGGAAGCTTAGAACGCCGTAGGAGGGTGGGAGAGACGGTCGGAGCTTGGAGGATCTCCCGACCACACACCGGGAACCCGATTCTGTATCCGTTGATCACCTTGGAACCGTACGGGTAATATCTTCCTTCTCCTAGAGCATTTATTACCAATTCTTTCCCAAGGGAATGTTATTTGAGTTTGAACGGGATTATGTGCACCTCAGATCTGCTCTGTTCTTGTTTGTTTCGGGAGGCGCCGTTCACGTATACCGATCATGGGTGATAGAGGTAAGTTGTATGGTGTTTAAATTCAAACTTCTATGTGTTTTTGTGTACCTTTGTGCTATGAACCCATGTTTGGGGTGTCTTATGGCTGTGGAATTTTCTGAAAAATTATCTATATCTTCATAGATAAACTTTTGATAAGTTAAAACTGATGTTTGGGATCGCTGCTTGGATCCAGGACCACCCCTGGGGTGCATTCCTCTGTTTAGACATTTGGACAGGTTACCCAAGGGTACACCATAAAATTTAGCATTCATTCAAATTTCCTTGATAGGAATCGTATATACTTGATTTCTTATATGTTGGGCTCGGCCCGGTTACTTGTATATCCTGAGGGCAGTGTCTCGTTTAGCCTGTGGGCAACCTTTCTTATGCCTGTGGGAAGTAGTTCTTGTGCTTGTGGGAAATAGATTATGTGCCTATGGGTAACACCACATACACCTGTGGGTGATATTCGTTATGTCTGTAGGCATACACCTATGGGTTTCGATTCTAGTTACCTGAGGTCAAGTATGGTATGTCACCATTGTGATTTTTTTATATGTTATGCCTTCCAAGTTTAAGAATGGGCTTAGCATGGTTAAATGAATAATAAAATGGAAATATGACTGGTAAAGTTAGTTACTTTTGAGTACTTCTTAGTTTATTGTATTTACCTTTGCACACTACTGTTGCACATTTTCACGGACAGTTGGGCATGGGCCTTTGGTGGGTGCCTACTGGGATTTATTCCTCACACCCTGTTTGGGTCATGTCTTCAGCCCAAACAGACTATATTTTTATAGGTGTAGATAAGGGCATGGGTCCCCATACAGGTACATGATTGTGGCAGAGGAGTAGGAGATCATGGGACCGAGCCTAGGCTTACGGATGTTGTTGCGTTTTGTGTACTCTGCTTTGGTTATATTTGGTTGTACCTTGTACTAGACATGTATTGTATTTTATTGCAGTATTCTTGTTCTAGCTATTTTCATAAAATAGTGACATGTTGCATCTCATATATATGACTGCTGGTTCTATTATACATCAGTTATCCATTTCAGTTATATATTATTTACTACTTCTATTGTTGTATGTTATATAATTCTTTTTCACTGTGCTACACTTTGACAAATGAGGGCATAGTCTCTCCACTATCAGACCTATGCCCTCACTGCTAGTTGGTAGGCTCTGGCATTTGGGGAAACGCGCTTGAGGTCACGTGAACAACCGGGTTCGGGGCACCCATTGAGTGGCACCCAGATCTGGGATGTTACACCTGTCTATTGTGGTGATTGAGGCCCGTTAGAAGCAATAAAGTGTCTTGAGGAAGTTTAGTGAGTATTTAGATCATTGGTAACACCTGAAGCTATTAGAGTGCATGTTGTTCTGGAATTTTTGAGGGTCCAACCTTGGATGAATGGGAGATTTTATTTCCACCATAGGTGCAAGTTGGGATGACATGGGAAGTTTCTAATTCTATTATCATCAGATGGTTTATACCTGAGGAGGTGAAGATGAAGAAAAGGGAAGATCTTATGTGTACTCAAGAAGGATAGAAGATGGTGAAGTCTTATTCTAAACACTTAAAGGAGTTGGTGTCCTTTTATCCAGAGGTAGTTTTGTAGGATCATTGACGGATTCTCCTATTATTGGGGGTCATCTTCCAGAAATCAAGTAACGAGTCCTATCCTCCAAGGATATTTATTTCTAGAAGTTAGGGGATGAATAATTTTTAGTTGAGTTAGTTTCCAGAGTGTAGGTAGTTAGCAATACAGTGTCTCTTGTTTCTCATTGTGGTTACCCAACTAGAAAAAGATGTGTTCTAGAGGAACATGTCTCTTTATCGAAAAACATTTTGTGCTTGGTTATGGGGAAGAATATGATTCAAACATCAGGGATCCATACATAGGCCTTAGAGTGAAGCTTTTCACACAATCAGAAATCTCCAAGGGGTGCGGGAAACCTTGTCCTAGATTTTTATTTGTTGATGAGTGGATACCATTTTAAATTTCCTTTTATTGTTTTTTTTGTAATTTCATCATTTTTTTGTAAAAGTCTAATGGAATTTTTCTATCATAAATGAAGTAGTTTTGTTTACTTTAATGTGTCTCTTTGAATCAAGTGTTCTTATTAAGTGTTATTATACCTTTCATGGGTTGATCTTGGTTTTATTTTTCCACATTTGGAGGTGCTTGAGTTTTTTAAAATTGATGAATGGTGGTTATAAGTTCGTTATTTGAGTTCAAGTTTTTTCATGGGTTTATCCCCTTATATTGGGGATTCTGATTGGTGTGTAAAATTTTCATTCATTATGGTGGTTTCATTTAACTTGTGTGAATAATTTTGGGTTGTTTGTGTTGGGATTTCCCATTTTTGGTGGGGGTTTTACTTAGTTAAAATTGAAAATTTTGTGTTGGTTCCCTCGTTGGGATGATTCAAAGTCGTGCCAAAGGGTTAGTTCAGTTCTTGTGGTGGGTAGAACCCTATCATGTTCGTATGTTGTCCTTTGTGCCTTGGTTTTCTCTTTAATCGTCTAGGATTGACCTGTGGAGATAAATGCTCTCCTTGAGGTTTGTTTTTTCTTTGGATTTTAATCAGGCGTGGATTCAATTTTTGGTTAACTTTCAGTTGGGTGACTTTCTGGGGGAAGAAAGTGTCTATGGTGGGAAGAATTTTCACACCCAAAACTTGAAAATCCTTTTTTATTTTATGATTTTCTTCATCTTTGATCCTTTGGTAGATGTTTGGGTTGAGTCTAGGTTAAAAAAATTATGTTTTTGGAAGACTTGGGTGAATTTTGGATTATGCACGGGCAGCGCACAGTTAGTAGAAACCATGCAGCCCAACCCAAGTAAATGTGCAGAAGGTCTTGGAATTGGACAGAAGTGACTACATGGTTTGAACATGGTAATTCAAACCATGTGGATTGGTCATGTGTTCGTTCTCCTCTTGGATAGTAGCTACTGCATGGTTGGAACACGGTTTGGTAAACCGTGTGGCCAAACTGTGTGAGTTGCCTAGAAATTTTAAATCTTTAAAATCCTATTTCTCTATCTTCTATTTTTATTCCCAATTCATCCCCCTCCCTCTTAGACTATTTTGGAACACGAAGGGGGTCCCAAAACCCTGATCTCATTGGCTCATCCTCCTACATGGATGCTCCTCTAAGTCCCCAAGGTGAGTTTCTTAGGGTTTTGGCCTTCTTTTCTCCTCTTTCTCCTCTCCTTCCATGATCTCTTGGTTCTACCTTGGTGGGTTCTTGTTTGGAGGAACCCTAGAGGCTAGGGTTATTGTTTTAGGTTATTTTTATTTGGATCTAGGGTGTTTGTATGGCCTTTGGTTCTTAGACCTCTCTTCTCTGAAGGTTTCATCGCATCTGTGCTCTGTTGTGGTGGGTGTTTCCATTATTTTTATTTCTAGAACAATATATTGATGATTTTGTGTTTCTAATTAACTTATAAATATTATTCACATGTTTTTGATGATCTTGGTTAGTTTATTATGGTGTTTTCTTATTGGTAAAAGTTGATAAAAATGTGTTTTGAATTGATTCTTCATATATTCCTATGTATATATACACTAAATGTGTTTGATAAAATGTAAGTTGAGACTTACAAGTAAAATTGGATAATTTTAGTAGTGTTTTCCCTTAGAAATGTTTTATTAAATTGGATAAATTGTGATTTAGGTTTTATATGTGGAACGAGGTGAATTTTTTGGTTTGGTTTATTGTGTTGGTTGAAAGAAAGTGGTAATTTTTGGAAATGAAAATGGTTTGTGGTGCTTCCATGTATATTTAAGGTGTTCCGTTGGATGTTAACACATCCATGTTTTTATAAGGTTCAATCATGGATGGGAATTAAAATGAAGATGGAAATTTCAAATAATGTTTCTCGTGAACCTTGATTTCTTAAATGGTACCTTGATTTCTAAATGGTATGTTGTTGTGTTATGAGTCTTGAAATTGGTTTTGAATTTTCTATTTAAACTTTACCCATTTGGTATTTTGGAACATGGTTGGTTTCAAAATGAAGGGAAAGCCTGTTTTGCATCTTTGGTTAAATTGTGTGTGTTTTCATCTTGACTTGAAATGATTTTGTAAGTGAAATTTTATTGGAAACCTAAGGGCTTGTTTGGCATTTTGAATACAAAGGTGGCATTAAATTTCATTTTGGGAAATGGTTTGGAAATATTTTGTGAATTTATTTTAAATTTAATGATGTAAGGATTGGTTGGAATTTTATAGTGTTTTGTAAAAAGATTGTGGTTTTGCAAATATAAATTCACAGTTGGTAACTTGTGGTGATTTGAGAAATTTTTTGAAGCCTAAATAATGAAAAGGAATTGTTGGAACTTATGGATTATTTTTTATATGATGGGAACCCCTATAGAGGGATTTCACTATATGGTTTATTGTATAGGTGGTGTCAATGTTTGGGGTAGGCAAGTGCGGTGACGACAGGTAAGGTGAGTAACATGTGCGAGGGAATCCTACTTATACAATATGATATTACCATGGATTTTTTGGGAGTATTTTATAGGGCTGAGTGATGGTTTATTATCAACCCCAATTATATGGGTTGGTACCCCTTTAATGTCCTAGAGGCCAGGTGGGTTGTGCCACTGGTGAGGCTAGTTTAGACCAGCCAGTTGGTTGTTAACTATGGAGCTACACCATATGCTGGCAGGTGAGTCTAACTCGAGTATACCCAGGGATCACTCTAGGGATGTTTAGTAAATTCCCATGGTTATTATCTATATTTTCTTGTTTAATTTCTATTTCACTTGGTTTATTGTACTATTTATATATTTACTTTTATCTTTGGTTGGTATCACCTTGTGGGATTTTAGTTTTGGGATTTGGTTTCTAAAATGGTGAACCTATTTTGAAAGTGTGAATGAGGCATGTGTTTTTTGGAAAAATGGAAAATTGTGGTCGTATTTTTAATATGTTGAAAATATGTTTTCATATTTTTATTTCAAACTAGTTTTTATAAACTATTTCAGGGAAATTAATGTATAGATTCTATGGTGGTTTCCTAATGAGCTGTTAAGATTACACCCTACTTGTATCATTCGGTGTCTGTAGACCTGGGCTATTTTATAGGTTTAGGTTCTTGTTTTGTGTGCTCATTATTGGAGTGGATGGTATTGTGGTTGGAGGTGACCAATAGGTCACATGGAGATCGTGATAGAATAGTCGTGTTTTAGTTTTGTATTTAGTTTCTGTTTTATTTGGTTGTTCAGTTGTATCTGTATCTGGATTTTCTTGTGTATTTATTATGATCATTTATTGGTTATTATTTCTTCTCTATTTGATTAGTTTTTTTATTTGATCATGGTTTATTGGGCTAAAATCATTCCCATTTGGATTACTTTGATTCCTGACACTAGTTTCCATCCCATGGGGATCAGGAACGCCCTTCAGACCTTGTCTCGGAGCGGGTCGGATGGCGGTTTGGATGGAATCCTAGATTTTTTATTGATAATCAAATATAGAAACACGAAATACATCTTTATAAAAGGATATAGTCATCAAAAGTAGTAATAATGATCCATATGATATCAATCTTGATCATAAGAAACTTTTGTAACCATAAAAAGAATAATTAAAATATATTAGTATGTTGGGACATTATCTTTGCATCACTTCATACAAATGGATTTACCAATATGCTCAAATTCCATAATCGGAGTACCCAGTGAATTTGAGGGTGATAACTAACCCACCCGTACTTGGTTTATCACATAACCACCTGTTCTTTGTCTATCACTAGACCATACATATTGGTTAATAATCTAACTACTTATCCTTGGTTTATAAAGGAAACACCCATCATTGGTTTATAATGTAACCACCCATCATTATAAACAATGTTTGTGAACTTCATCATGAATAAATTATATAGATCATTCATTTCATCATAAAATAATTTAAATAAACCTTATTATTTATAAAACAATATTAACACTTGGAAAAAAAATCCATAAAAATATCTTTGAAACATGATTAACCTGTGGAAAAGAAATGAGTTCCATAACAATCTATTTGAAACATGATTAACCCGTGGAAAATAAAATGGATCCATATAAATATCTTAATCCATCTAGATAAATAATAAAGATGGTACAAATACCATATATACACAGTGAAGTGTAATTAACATCAAGGGTTGTTTTCATTGATGAATTGAAATACTATAAAAAGATCATTGAAAAAAAATTGAGGAAAATACCCTTTTAATTTTGAAAATAACTTTTAAAACCAAAAAAGTCACAAGATATTTTGTGTCACAAACTAGCACAGATACCCTAGTACCTTGATAATTGAGACAATCTAAACATATCCTACAGTAAATTCCTAATCCTCATGTGTTAGAAACTAAAACCAAGAATAAAATAATATATAAGTGTGAACAAATTTGCCTCAAACACAGCAGAAGAAATAGATACATATCAGTATGCTCAAAAAATACAATGGGAGATAGTACCAGAAACCAAACAGGTATATCAAAACACAAATAGTACATCATCAAATTAAGATAAAATGGATAAGATAACCCAAAATCCCAAAGGACATGCCACTCCAAACTCCAAGGGATAAAGAACATCCACCTCATCCAAGAGGAGATTTCCCTTTACTCAGATCTATAAGGAGTAAATCTATAAACACCTAAAGGAAAAGGTAGGGCGTGTGCTAAAAATCCCAGTAGGGTCTCACCAAGTTTTTCATAATAATATTCGATTATAATAAGAAACCAAATCATGCTTTCAATTAAAAAAATAGGCATGGTTTTACATTTTCATATTTAAAAAAACATGGTTTTAATTTCAAATGATGGAAAACATTTCATACATGGATTAAATAAACACTTTACTTAAAACAATTTATATAAATAATTAAGCATGAGTGAATAAATTTCATAATCAATGGTATATATAATCAAAACAATATCACTAGGAAACGTGGTCATGTGAATTGAGGTATTGTAGTTACAAGTTATGGGATCCTCACACATCTCATAACAGTGATCACAGAAAATATGTATACACACATCCCTCAGGATCACTTATAATAGGACCCATCAATATCCCTTCCAGAATAAAATATATTGAACTAGGTTTTTTTTAGAGTTGTAAATCATCAATCCATTTCTAGGGAATTTTCATCCTAGAATGTTTGTCCAAAATAACCCTCTAACTACCTAGGATCTCATGTTCTCAATAAATTGTTGGAAAAGGGTAAAATCATTTCATTTCAAAATACTCCACAATCACCCACTTTTCACTTTTCAAAATTCCAACTCACATTCAAAACCAAAACATAGGTTTTCTAGCATTTCATTCCTTTTAAATTAAAAACTAATCATATGTTTTTATCAAATTAATATAATCCATTTTCTAAAATCAATTTTCAATTCACTTTATAAATTCCATCAATATCAAATTACACACCAAATTCCAATTCCATTGGAATTGAGGGTTTTCCAAAAATTACATTCCATGTCAATTTCAAATTCCAATTCACATCAAATTGGGTTTTCAAAATTCAATTGAAATAAATTCCAAACAATATGAAACTCTAGGTTTAATCAATCGGAAAATCTTAAATGTAACCACCTACCTTTCTCACGAAATCACAATGCTCACAACGGGTCTTTCCAATTAAGAAAAAAGGAACATAAGTTCTAGGAACTCAACCTAAAAAAATATTTAACAACATAGAGTCTTAGATCCTTCAATCACAAGATGATCTATTAAACTCCAAGGAGGTAAAACGAGATAAATAAAAGAGATAGGGAGAATCTTACCTAGAGAGATACACTGAAACAACTACAAAGATCAATATCTAAAATAAATGATTTGGAAGGGTTGGTGGGCTGTAAAATCACCTAGGGATAGCTCTAGCGAAAGACGGAACGAAACTTGGAAGAATGAAATGAAATTTTTAGCTAAGAAACCTGCTTAAAACAGACACTTAGGATTTTAAACAGTATGAAACCCAATTTCACAACATGTAATTTTCGATTCCCATATAATCCAAAACCCCCCTTAGATTTTATTTAAAAACCTATTTTTAATAATTAAATAGATTTTAAATTGTATAAGGTATGTAATCATTCATTTTGTGTATTAATTTCACAGCATCTTCCAATCAATGATTACACATCGTTTAAACCCATTTCATGGTGTGTAAATCATAATAAAATAGAAAAAACTATAGTTTTTGTTCTTAAAATTACAAAAAATCCATGACCTCACCATTATAGGTATCATCTCAATTTATTCTCATCCCTACTCAACAATGAAAAACTAAAACCAATACTAGGGGTTAGGACATAACTACCAGAAAGAAAACGGGATGTTACAACCTCCCTACCATAAAATATTTATGTCCTAGGAAATACTATTAAGAATCCTCCATATCAAATAGGTGAGGACAGTAGTCTATCATTAGTTCCTCACACTCCCATGTAACATAAGAATAAGAACCATACAAACATAGCACACATACCAAATTTATCTTCCTCCCATGATATACCTTGGTCTTAGAATCAAAAATCCTATTTGGATTCCCAGTCATGGATAAATAAAACTCAATATCAAGATCAATCCTTCTAAAAAATGAGATTGATCAGAAAGATAATTTCATAGCTATGATACATGGAATACATTATGTATTGACGTCAACTATGGAGGAAGTGATAAACAGTAATCCACTCTCCCCACATGCTTAACAACCTTAAAAGGTCCAACAAAATAAGGAGAAAGTTTCCCTTACCTCCCAAGCTAATCACGACCTAAACGGGGTGAAACATTCAACAATACCTGATCACTAATTGAAAAATCCAACGGTCTACACCACTGATCAGAATACAATTTATATTGTCTATATGATGTCAAAAACATCAGATTAATCAACTAAATCATTTCATTCATCCATTGAAACATGCTTGGTCTAACCAAGGAATTCCCACAGGTCTCCAACCAACACAATAGAGATTTACATGTACTTCCATATAAGGCCTCAAATGGAGCCATTCTGATCCCAGACTATAAACTATAGTTATAAAAAACTCAACCAGTCTCAAATGGTCATCTCAAGCTCCACCAAAATTGTGGATGCAGACATGAATAAAATCTTCAAGAATCTGTCTAGATGGTATGGCTTACTCAAGAGAACCTGAGAACCAAGTGCTCCAAGAAGTCCTCTCCAAAATATATAAGTCAAATGGGGGTCTCTATCTTATATAATAGTATATGGAACTCTATAAAAATGAAAAATCTTTCTCCTATATATATTTTCAAGATCCTCAACATTGGTTGTGTCGTGAATGGGTATAAAGTGATCCAATTTGGTCATCCTATTGATCACAATCCATATTTCATTCTTATTTGTTTGCGTACATGGAAAAACACCAACAAAGTCCTTAGAAATATGATTCCACTTCTAAGTCTGCACTAGAAGTACATGAAGAAACATCGAAGGTCTCTGTTACTTAGACGTACCCTATTGGAAAGTATAACAATAAGAAAAAAATAATCAATGTCCCATATCATACTCGGACACTATAGTCATTACTACATGTCATAAAACATCATTTTTGTTCCTATATGTCCTAACCACTAGGAATTATGAAAATCCCCCATCATAGCTTTCCTCACAGACAAATGAACAACATACCAGTTTTGGAAACATAGGATACCCTATGTGAAGAATGACCAATCAACAATGGTCTCCCCTCTATAAATAGAGTTCCTAACACTATGAAATTCATCATAAAGCTATTGTTCTTAAAAAATTGTCTCAAGAATAGTAGAGGTAGACTAAACACTATCCACCTTGGCCTCTATTTCTCAAACTCTAATATGCAACGGTGAAAAAAGAGCCATTATGTTCCACACATCTGATGATTCTTTCATGGCCTGGTTCGGAAGTTTACTACTCATAGAATCTGCAACAGCATTCTTATTCCACTAGGAATAGGAAATAATGAAATCAAAACACTACAGGTACTTCAGCCAATTCCAATGGTGGAGATTAAAATCTTTTAGAGAGAATATATAACTCAATATCTTGTGGTATGAATACATAGTAAACCTTTCCCAAAAAATGTAATTATGCCAACTCTTAAGTACATGAATCACAACTACAAGTTCAATTTCATGGGTTGGACAATTCTTCATGTGTAAACTAAGTTTCTGAGAGCCATAGGAAAAAATGGGATCACCCTTCATAAGAACATATCCTAAACCTGAAATTGATGAGTCACAGAAGACCACATAGACCTTCTCGGCCTCTAGAAGAGTCAACACCGATGAAAAAGTAAAAATATGTTTCATCTAAACAAAATAACTATGACATTCATCAACCTAATAAAATTCCATTCCCTTATGAGTTAGGGTAGTCATTGGAGAATCCAACTTCAAGAAATCCTTTACAAACTGGTGATAATATCTAGCTAAATCCAAGAAGCTCTGAATCTTGAAAACATTTTTTAGTTTCTCCCCTATCAGAAAATATTTCACCTTATCAGGACCAAATTAAATACCATGTTCTAATACCATGTTTCCCATGAAATTCACTTCCCAAATCCATAAATTAAATTTCAATAGCTTCGAAACATTTAGTGATTTCTCAATAATTCTGGAACTTGTCTCAAATGAAAAAAAAGGATCCTCCTCATACTTAGATTAAACCATGATTTCATCTGTAAATATCACCACGAACATATCAAAATACTCATGAAAAATCATATTCATCAAATACATAAAGACTACAGTAGAAATGGTTAGAACAAATGGTATGACAAGATACTCATAATGGAAAAACCTATTCTGAGAGGAATTTTTTTGAATGCTAGATTATTTTATTCTCAACTAGTGATAACCAAATTAAAGATTAATAATTAAGAACCACTTCTCCCCTTTAAAATGGTCAAACAAATCATCAATCCATGCAATAGATAATTTTTCTTTACCATGACTCAATTGAGATTCCAGCAATCAAGACATAGGTAAATTTCTCCATAATTTTTCTTATAAAATAGAATATGCATTGCCCAAGGTTATACACTTGGGAATATAAATCCTTTCTCTAATAGATCATCAAACTAGGTCTTCAAATCATTCATTTTAGTTATTTTCATACAATAAGAATGGAAATATATTGGATGAGTACCAGGTACTAAATCAATTGAAGATTGTACCTCCCCTACTAGTGGAACCAAATAATTCAGAAGGAAAAATGTTAGGAAACTCGATGAAAACTAGAGGGATATTATCACTAAATTATTCATAATACAAATAAAAATATAACTCTCATATAACTTTACCCAACTATGGATAAGAAGGTTTGGCTCTACTCGACCTTGGGTCCCATTCTACCTGAAAGATATGGCACGCCCCATTAGGCATAGTAAAGGAGACACGTCTAAGATAACAATCAATTTGGGTTTTATTAGAAATGAGAAAATCCATCCTAAAAATGAACTCAATATGTTTTATGATGATATCCATAAAATCCCAAGAAAATTATTCTCTAATAAAGAGACAACACAAGCAAGACAACAGAGACCTTTATCTCTCTTCGTTCAAAGGGGTGTAGTAATATCCATTACAAAATATAAAATCTCTATAGAAAGATTTAAAAGATTCATAATAAGAGTTGATATAAATGAGTGAGATGCAGAAATATCAAATAAAGTAGTCAATAAAGACAAATCTATAGTGATTTTACCTCTCACAGTCCCTAGACTCATATCTGCTTCCTCTAGAGACTCTTCCACTGTGTTAAGAAGATTCATTATAGATGCATGTGGATGGAACTCCTTAGATCTTGAATAATCTAATTGAAATGTATTATTTTTGTGTGATGATGAGATCATGCCACTATTTGGAGAAGATAAGATATAACATAATTGTTTCAAGTGACCTGAATGACCACAGGAACCACATATATTGGGTGCCTCAGTAAAAACCCATTTTGAACGCTCAGGATTTCCACACTAGTAGCAAGACAAAGGGCCTCTTATAGTAAAATCAAGAGTTCTAGAAGAACCTTGTTATCATGATCCCATATAAGACTCATCACTCTTTCTCTTCCCTTTATGGGAACTCATAAAACTACCACTAGACGAAAAATGAACTCCTAACAACCCTAACTTACCAACTAGATCAAGTTCAACCATTAACACCCTATCCAACACATAAGTATAAGAAGATTGATTTGACAAGAGAACCTAAGAATGAATATCATATCGAAGTACCATTTTGGAATTGTTGATTATTCATCTTCTCATTTGATACAATCTTAGGTGCAAACTTTATAATCTCATCAAATTGGTTCACATATTCCCACATGGTCCTGTGTGCCTACTCAAGTTTGAAAAACCACATTACCTTATCTAATACCCTAGATTCTAGATAAAACTAGTTAATGAATATAACCTATAATTTATTCCACTCTAAACCCTCATGATTCATTATCATCACCATTTAGTCCCACAATCTCAATCTAGGTCCCTCAAGATTAATGGTAGCACACTTCACCTTAATTTCTTTGGGCATTTACAAGAAGTTAAAGAGGATATCTATCTTTCTAAATAAATCCTTAGAATCATGAGGATCATTAAAACCTTGGAAAGATTATAGCCTCTAATGAAAAAAATCCTGAGTATGATTCTAATATTCATCCTTATGAGGTCCCACAAATAGATCCTGAATGGGAATGGGTGCATATGCATGTCCTAGAGCTTAGACAACATGTGCAATAATTTCATCCAGATTATGGCCCAAGGAGGGATTTCCATGCTAAGATCAATCTATAGATTCCTCCAAGATACTATTCACATATCTTCTAAGAAAAATATTGACACAAAACATCAAAAAACAACATTTATTACATCATAATATTACTCATATTAATACTCAAACAAGAGAAAAAAGAGAAATTAATCCCATCAAATCAATAAACAATATTTGGATTTCAACTTATCCAAATAAAAATTAGGGAAAATTCTAGAACTAATCCTCAAGTTTTCTTTCCTAAATAACCCTTGGTGACTTAAGGCTCATTATGATGAGAGATGATCTGGCACTCCCTTGAAACTACATCCTAAGTCCCTAAAAGATTTCTCAATTCCATACTGACTTCAAGGAAAGTTTCATTACCAGTATTTATAATACCATTTTGTCACAAACCAGCCCAGATAAACTATTACCCCGATAACTAAGTCGATCCATACATATCCCATAGGGTGTTACTGATTCATATGGGTTGGCGACTAGTACTTAGAAATATATAATATAATAGTGGGAATGAATTTTCCTCAAACACAACGGAAGAAACCGATACATATCAGTATGCTCAAAAACACCAAAGGTAGATAGTACCAGAAACCAAATAGGTATATCAAAACCAAAATAGTGCATCATCATAGTACTGAAAAATAGACAAGATAACCCATCATCCCAAAGGACATGTCCCTTTAAGCTCCAAGGGATCAATAACGTCCACCTCCTCCAAGAGGCGTATTCTCTTTACTCAGACCTAGAAGAAGTAACTCTACAAATTTTTAAAGGAAAAGGTAGGGTGTAAGATAAAAATCCTAGTACAGTATCACCAAGTGTTCTATAATAATATTACATAATAATAATAAACCAAATCAAGTTTTCAATTTTAAACAAATTAGGCATGGAAATACATTTTTATATTTAAAAAAAATCATGATTTTCATTTCAAATGATGGAAAACATTTCAAACATGGATTAAATAAACAATTTATATCAAATGGTTTATATAAATCAATAGGAATGAGTAAAGAAGTTTCAAAATCAATTAAATATATAATAAAAATAGCCACTGAAAGAAAAATGTTCATCTAACCAGAGGTACAATAGTTCTAAGTTATGGGATCCTCACACATCTCATATCAGTGAAAAAAGAAAATATGTGTACATGCATCCCTCAATATCACATTGAAAATGACCTATAAACATCACATCTAGGATAATATATGCCAAAATATGTTTTTTTAGAGTTGTAAATCATCAATCCGTTTCTAGGTAATTACCATCCTAGCATGTTTTTCCTAAATAACCTACTAACTACCTAGTATTTCATGTTATCAATCAATCAATGGAAAAAAGTAAAAATCATTTCATTTCAAAATATATCACAATATACCACTTTTACTTGTTCAAAATTCCAATTAACATTAATAGAAATCTCTACATAGGTATATATATACAACACATATAATAATAATATCCATATATAATCAACAAAGACACACACTCTCAAGGTAAGATCACAGTCATAATGCCATTCTAGAATTCCTACTCAATGGTTCCATGTAGAAATAATTTGGGAGAACACACTCCATGATTCAGATATCATTAATGATGTCTATCTAAGAAGACATGCTTTCCAGGTCTCGTCATAAGAAGGATACACTATAAGTCTGAAGATATTTGATACACAGATGAGGATCTCACCCAAGGACATGGGGTATACCAAAAACTGAATCTAGAATAACCCACTAAGTAAAGGATCAGCACCTGAGTAGTGTTGGTCATGACGATACCAAGAACTTCACCTAGGGAAAGAAGATGATATTGGATCTCACTTTGGGCCTCACTAAAGGATTCCAATGACTCTATCTAAGAAGTCCTACTAAAGGGATCATCATTCTATGAGTAGGATGTGATTCTATACTAACCCCCATGGAATGTATATAGGGAATTAACCCTAACAAAACTTTTCCAAGATACAGAATACAAGGGCTCCAACCCAACTCTGAAGGAGTATATTAGATGTAATAGTATTACATAGTGTGTCCCTTCAGTACTAGGTCCTACCTATGTAAAACAAGTTGTTCCTATGTCCATGTAGAAGCACACGATTTTTCCATTCTCATGTAATTTTGACCATGTTTTAGTACATGGCTATGCCCATGTACACCTGTCCAAGTTGTGTATGTGTGGGAGTACACAGTGTGCCTATGCCCGTGTACTCTTGGCCATGTCCATTTACCCTTTTAGGTACATGCTGATCCAACTAGGGAGGGTTCACACATTGTTTTATATATGTTACTTTCCAGGTTATCCTTAACTTCACCCTGAAACCCTAGCCTCCACTAAAAGGGCCCTACATGGCATGTAGCTCCACAATACATGATGTATTGATCTGGATTTCCCATAAATTGAGTTCTTACCGCATATGATTGTACCTACATCTCCTCAAATTCCAACCATAATCTGGCTGTGAATAATTGTTCTACTCCGAATGAACTTTTCTGGAATCCATCACTAAATATTGGCCACCAAAACCACTTAGAAAACATCTTCACACGTCATCTACCACCACATGCCAAAGAATATTAAATCGGATATCCAAAACTATATGATCTACTCCTTTTTCATTGTCAGATTATCACTATGTTTTACTGAGCCTTGATTTATGATATTGAATCATTGTGCCAAGAAACAAGTGCACAACATTATATTCCTCAATATTTGTCAAATCATGGGCCAAAGGATCACTCATGATGAATGAAGAAATCAGTAAGAAAAGAAAAAATGAAAACATGAGGAATGAACCCTGACCAATGTTCATGTTGGACTTGATCCATTTTCATTAGAATGATTAATGAAGAGATAACAAGATAGTCAAAAATAAATTCCCCAATTACAAGATAATTTAACCCACATCCTTATTACGCACGATCTGAGAATTAATTTGTTATTTGATTGATTCATGTTTGTCATAGAAATCATAAAAATGAGAGATATCCAATTAAAAAAATTCCATTCCTCAATTTGGATCGATCATTGAAGAAGAATGAAGTTGTGTCTTTATCATTGGTGAGATCCTTGAATCCATTTCACATCGATCACTGAGCCACGATCCAATGGATGCTTCTCTGAGAGACATCCTCCAATGATCTCTCCAATGGCTCTAGGGTTATGTGGATAACCATATAATTCCATAATAACATCTTACATATATATTAAATTAGGTCATCATGTCAAAAAATAAATATATTTATTTATTCAATTTATTTTATATATTTTTATGCCTATAATGACTTTTCCACAAACATCATGCGCCTAAAAAGGTTATGTCATGCCTATGGGAAAACTCATCTTCTGAACTCAATGGTTCCCTTGAATTTATGATGCAATCCCACATTTAAAATTTATTCCAATTTTTCAGGAAAACTAATTTATCTTGATATTTTATATATTTAATTTATTTTGAACATTTATTCTGGGCACAATAGGCCTCAAAATCACACATCGTCTCAGTGCCTGGTCTCAAAAATAATCCAAATAATATCGAAAAATAACACATATAAAATCAGAGTCACTAAATTTGAGGATTTATATCTAGATGTTGGTTACTACAAAAGGAAATGAAAAAAGGTCGATACTCATGAGGTTGATTACATCGATAACCCTAAACATCTAATGGCCACTACAACTGATCCATGGGTATACTTAAAAGATAGCTTTGACCCCCACCCCCCCCCCCCCACTAATTCATCAGTTATATCCCATGGTTCTAGACCTGGGGGGATATTTTATTATCTATAAAAAAATGAGTGCTTGTAGATTACCTCATACTCCTTTAGTGGAAAATCCCAGATGAAACCAGAAGACCCTACTCCTGTGAATTTCCAAGAATTTCATTCTATGTCCACCAATCCAAAACATTCATGAATTTTCCACAAAGTAGGTCTGACTCAATAAAGGTTAACTTATCACCATTTCTTAGATATCAAGAATGGGACTCATAGCTAGACGATGAATGGGATTGGATTGATAGATTTTGTTTCCATAGTCTATGTTGAATGGTAACCCCTCATGAAGGATTCTATATCCACCAAAGAAGACAATATTTCTCCCCCTAGGCTAGTGGGCCCAGAAGAGTCTCCTCCTCCCTGTGATCCACCTATCTCAGATAACGAAGAGGATTTCAAAGACACTCCTATTGAATTTGAAGAGGGTGTTTATAACACTTTTGATGAGTTAACTCAGGTAAACCTTATTAATGAGGAAGATCCAAGGGTGATGCTGATCAGTGTGGTCATGTCCCCAAAGGAGAAGCAGTAGTATATAGCCTTCCTGAAATAGTACTGAAATGTATTCTCCTGAAGCTATGATGATATTCCAAGGCTAGAACCTCAGGTTTACATCCATAACCTTGGTCTCCTAGTGAGTCATCATGGGTTCAAATAGCATCCCAGAATGATGCACCCCTCTCATGGTAATATGTTTAAGGCTAAAGTTGACAAGATTATTAAGTAAAAAAAATTTAGGGAGGTCTAGTACCACATTTTTATAGACAACATTATCCGATCCATAAATAACAATGTGTAGATTTGAGTTTGTATAGAATTATGGGACCTCAACCACCATTTTCCAAAGGATAATTTTCTCCTTCCAGTGATGTAAATATTTATTGATGTTATGGATGGGTTATAGGGACTCTTCTTCATGGACAGATACACATGGTATAATTATATCTAGATGGTCCTTGATTATCAGGATTCTACCACCTTTAGGGAACCCCAACGGACTTTCTTCTATCAGGTAATGCTTTTTGGCTTGAACAATGTTATACCCACTTACCAGAGATCCATGGATCACATTTTCAAGCTAATTATTAAGACATTAGTGGAGTGTTACTTGTATGATCTAAAGGTCAAATATGACCAACATTAGGACCATATCAAGGATCTTGAGAGATTTTTCAATTTCCTCTGCTCCTGACACGTGAATATAAACCCCCTAAAGTTTGTATTTTTGGGTTAACTATGAAAAATTTATTTTCTTTTTCATAAGGTATATAGGAATTAATATTGAACCATATAAAATCACAGATATTAGTAAAATTCATCCCTTGAGAAACCTCTGAGAGTTATATTGTCTCCAAGACCACCTATCCTACATAAGATGATTTATAAAAAAATCTATCCAAAAAGTGTAATCCATTCTCAACGATCATGAAATAAAGTAGTTTTTTATATGTGGTATGAGGATTGTGAGGATTACTTTGAGGATATAAAGAAGTAGATACTACAGCCTCTAGTTCTAATGTCGCTTGTCTCAGGAAATCCTTTGGTCCTCTACATAACCACTATGGAATGGTCAATCAGTGCCCTCCTATACCATAAAAACAATGAGGTTAAGAAAAATATCCTATACAATCTCAACCACATGATCCTCAAAATGGAGACCAGATACCCCCCCCCCCCATCATGAAGGGTTTCCTCACACTGGTCATTGTAGTGTAGAAGGTATTCCATTATTTATTTCATTATGAGATATAGATGGTGTCTTTAGTAGACCTGCTAAAGTATATCCTCAATCAGATTATAATGACAGGATTATTGGTTCACTAGGTGGTAATCCTCTGGTATTTTGACATCATATTTTTACCATAAAAGTTTGTTGAAGTCCAGACACTGGTAGACTTTCTGCACTCACAAATAACCCCTGAAGAACTACCCTTAGATGTTGATTTTCTAGATGAATATATTCTCTTAGTAGATCATGTTATACCTTGTTAGTATATGAAATTCGATTCTACCTCACAGATCTTGACCGGTGGAAGTATCAATGGCCCAAATATTAATAAGGTAGGCATGGGGATCATCTTCATAACCTCGATACAATTCGTCTTTCTATAGTCTTCCTTTTTTTCATAAGGTTGCATCAATAATGAGAGTACAAGGACCTTATTACTAGTATTGAGTTATCCCCCAATATTGAATTCCCCTATTTACATGTAAAGGGTTACTTTTAAGTATCCATTAAATAGATTGAGGGTAACTATATTGTCTTAAAACAAGATATTGTTCCCCTTCTAGAATTCACTTGTCAGCTGATGGAAAAATTCACTTACCAACCAAAGATGAACCATGTATCTTGGTTGAATAACATTTGAGAATATTCTTTGGGAATTTTATATACATCCCTCATAGAACCCAACCAAGATGATCTAGTCATTCATGTGGCACATCATAGGGTCATCGCCTCTGCCACTTTAGATGATGGAACCCAATAGGTATATCATCTAGATATCGATACATCTATTTTAGGACCCTTATATCCCCCTACATGTGAGGAAACGACTGATTGGAAAACTACCTTTGTTTAGTATCTCTAGTTTGTCATTTTCCCACTAGAACGAGGTGAGTTTGAGAGAATCTATTGGCGTACAGTGTATTTCACCCTCTATAGTGGGCCTAACCTTGAGAAAACCCTCTATAGACATGGGTTTGAGGAAATTATCCTCTATTTCATCCAAGGGAATGAGATACCTCAGGACATGTAAAATGTCCATACTAGATTATGTGGTGCCCATCAAGCAGGATTGAATCTCTCCCACCAAATTTGAAGATTGGGCTACTTCTATCCTACCATAGTTCATGACTGCATTGATTTCTCTAAGAGGTTTCATGTGTGTCAGGTTCATGTTAACTTTGTGAATCGACCGCTAAATATTCTCCAAGATACCAAATATTCTAGGTCCTTTAAAGTATAGGGGATCAAAAATCGTGGGTCCTTACCCGCTATTAACAACCTGATAGTTCAGGTTCATTTTGATCGTAATAGAATATCTTTACAAATGGGTATAATTGGTTCCCCTCAAAGGATTAAAAAACCAGTTCGTTGTCGAGTTTTTTACCTCCCATATCATCCATTAGTCCAGGGTTCCTCACACTATTCTTATAGATAATAGATTCAACTTCTGGGCAATCGATCTGAAGAAAATATAAGTCAAGTTCAACATTCGGTCCAACCATACTTCCTACTACCATTCATAGGAAAATGGGTATATTGATGCATCCAACAAGACCCTCTTTAATAACTTGCAGAAAATAGTGGTCCAGAACAAAAATATTTAGCCCAAAAATCTCTCTAGCACCCTTTCTTCCAATCAGAAGATGGATCAAAATTCTACCCAGGTGGCCCCATACTCTATGTTGTATATAATAAAGGTAGTATTACCCATTGAGGTTTAGTTTTGATCACTCCAAAAAAAATTATGGCAAGAATATGCCAAAAATAATGGTATAAGTTCATCTAGCTAAGTTAGAAACCCTCAAGGAAAATAGGATTCATACCTTGTATAACATAGAGAGGTTCCAGAACATGATAGAGAGAGCATTAAACAATAAGTTTCACCTATTGTACTTTCTATATGGTGACATAGTACTATATCTTAGAATGTTGATGATACTAAGAAAAAACCCTCCATAGGTGTATCCCAAGTGGGAAGGACCTTAAATAATCCATAAGGTCTACTCTAATGAAGAATAATCTTTAATCACCATGGATAGAGAGTATATCATACCCCAACTAATAGAAAGTCTCTCAAATAGTACATCAAGTGAAACTTTGGTCCAAAATCTATGACCTTAAACTATGAGTCTTGGTCAAAGCTACGTGACCATAAACTATAACCCCCTGGGTCAAAGCTATGTGACCTTAAACTGTAGCAACCAAAGTCCAAGATCTATAACCTTAAACTAATAGAAACCTATTTGGTCCTAGAATTATGAACTTAAACTATTTTTATCCTATTTGGTCCAAGCATTATGAACTTAAACTATTTGAATCCCATATTGACCAAGCACTATGACCTTAAAATAATATTATCCATAGCTTGATTTATATGACTTTAAAATTTAAAATCCTAACATCCTTAGTGAATGAAATTAAACCAAAGCCTTACCCTATGAAATAAACATAGCATGGATCACATAATAAGTGTGATATGGAAAAAATGAACATCCTATGTACATGAATATAAACTATAGACTTTCCCCGTGTCATAAACATGAGATGCCCCATAGTAGTCATGGGATTCTTTAATCCCCTCATTAGAGAGGACACCACCCCATTTCTAGCATTGGTCTTTACCATGCCATGATCTATAACTTTTTTTGGATTTATTCTTATCACCATGGGATATGTAGTGATGTATAGACCCACTATATTTGGGCTAATCCACCAATTCATCATGATCCATTCCCCTAGGAGTGAAGAAAAATTACATTCACTAAATATTCATCCCTTGGCCCCACTTATGGTTGAATAATTATGACCTTAAACTATGCTTAGTTTTCTTTAGGAGATTTATGTGGATCATGGGCTTGAATATCCCACATTTCACGTTGAGTTTTACCACATTAATTCCATGAAAAGGTCCTTAAAATAAAAATTCCCTGGTCATAGAATCATGAATTTAAACTATTTTTCAAATCCTACCAGTCTAAGAATTATAACCTTAAAACTATTTACATCCACCCCTCATTCACATGGTTTGATTTATCCATATTGTTTTACCAAGACAATTCCTCCACATCATTCTTGAACTATGTGTGACTTTATTCCCAATTTCATGGTATATATAGCAATGCCTAGACCTCTAATCTTCAGGCCCAGCCATGAATTCATCCTAAAACATACCATTACCTATGGAACTATCACCTCAAAATTCCCTCGGGCCTCTACCTCAGGTGTAATCCCACAATAATATTCCTTGAACCATTATCATTCTAGGATTCCCTTGTGGCCCAACATGTGTAAGGGAGAATAGGAAGCTCAATGCATAGGCCTCGACAACGTCCTTAGTAGATGACATTAAACTCTATGCCTTACCCCATATAAAACTAGGATTCATCATATGATAAATATGATATGAACCAAACCAATATCCTCAATACATGACATTAAACTGTAGATTTACACCATATGAATTTGGGATGCCTCATATCACAACTGTGAGATGATTTAGTGTTCTCGCTGGAGAGGATGCCACCTTACTAGTATTGATATCCTACCACTCAATGATCTAGAACTATATATGGATTTATTTACATGCCCAATGGTATATATAGGTATTCTTAGATTTTATATCTTAGGCCTAGCCTCGACACCACATATTTTTGGGGTCCCCTTGGTCCAAACCTTATGACCTTAAACTATGTGACTAGTTTCAAGATTGCCTCGTGTTGTGGTAAATACCCACCTTAGCTCCTTCTTCACATTAGTTTTTGAATATTATTCATCAATCAAACATAACTAAAGTAAATGATCCTTTTCCAAGCATTAATACCTTAAACTATGTGTATCTGTCCTTCTTGTGGACCCATATTTTCATAGTTTTCATCACCCCTAGTGTTTCGATAAGCGAATGTCCCCTTCTCTTATTCATCACATACTTGCTTGAGAGGATTTCCCCTCTGGTATAGGTCTTCTACCATAACACATTACATAACTAAATGTGTCATGATTCCCATTCCCATGGGATACTTAGTATTGCTTGAATATCATGTCCTAGGTCTAGCCTTCACCATCAACTCATCGTGGGGTATTTCCCCCCTCAACGTCATGACGTCAACTTGGGTACGTTTTGTCAAGTTTTTTGAGATATAGGGTCTCTTTAGACCTCCTTTCACATTATTTTATTACTATTTCATGCCACAAAATCCTTCTAAAGACACCCACACCCTATGGTCCAAGCTCTATGACCTTAAACTAACAACTTTCCCTAGGGTATGAGCTCTAAAACCTTAAAATAGTAGCAACAATAGTCTAAGATGTATGAATTTAAAATAAAATGCCCGACATCCTCAGCACACGATGTTAAAATATATCCCTACCCTATGTAATGAACATAGAATTCCTCATATGAAAAGTATGGGATAGCCAAAAAAACTAACGACCTCAGCAAAATATATTAAATTGTAGCCTTACCTCATAGGAAACCAGGATGCCTCATATGATAAATTGGGGATGACTATAAGATAAAACTTTCTTAGAAAACAACATTAAACTACATTCTAAACCTATAAAACAAACATATGATGCTTGATATGACCAATATGAGATGATTTGATATTCTATCTAGAGAGGACGTCACCCCTACAGTGTCATTATCCTACCAAAATGTGTTCCAAAGCAACGTACAGCTTGATTACTATTATCATAGGATATGTAGTGATGCCCATATCTCATATCATGGGCACATCCCTACCATAAAACCATATTAGGGTTCCCTCCCCCTTTTAGGTTAGTCTTTATCCTCACCTACAGGCATGGTCATCCAACACATTTGAGCATGTGATGGAATATCTCCCAGGATACGCAATATTCCCTCCTAGGCATTCCCCACTTCCACTTTCACACTTCATTATTTATTCAATTTGAATAACCATAATCTTCCAAATCTAAATAGTCTCCCTAATAGTAATGGTGTCTGGCCACACTGGCTCACCTATTGTCCTTGGATCATGCCTCATAGGATACCCAGTAACAGATAGTGGATCTCATGTTTTGAACTTATTCAATAGTCAATCCAACATTTTTTCATCCCATCCTAAACCAATATGGGTGTAGAAATTCTGTTTGGAACATGATAAAAAGTTGTTCCCAACCCACATATCTCTACCCTTTTATTATCCAGGTCTTGAAAGTCACAATTTACCCTCGCAATATTTTTTAGTCTCTATTTCCCTTTGTTGTGTTCTACTTCTCGTCGATCCTTGTTTCTCACATCGAGAATGTCACCTGTGGGCATAGGAGTTGAGAAGGGAGTTTTCCTCAAGCAAGGTTGAGATGAATACATCCACCATTATCTTGGACTCTACAACCATAAACTAGGATCCCAAGTCAAAGCATTGTGACTTTAAACTGTGTACAAGTCATCCTGGGAATGTTTCATGTGGATTCAGGCCTCTTTATCCAACAATTCATGTCAGGTAACCTCCCTTCCATGAAATTCACACTCTTTTGAGACATGCAACCAAAGGTCCAAGAATTATGGCCTTAAAATATTTTAAATCAGTATGAACTCTATGACCTTAAGCTCAAAGCCCATGTCCAATCATCAAAACCTTAAAACTACATGCAAGTCATCTCTGATATTTCCTATGTATAAGGGGCTCCTAGGATCCTCATTCATGATGGGTTAGCTATCCCTTATACCACACACATTCTTTTTAGACACAAAACCCTGTGGTCTAAGCATCAAAACCTTAAACTATGTGAAACTCACCCCAAATTATTTTTCTTAGTGTAGGGCCTCTTAGGAACACCATTTTCATTAGTTTTGAATCCTCTGGTGTTATAAGAACATTTTTGGGTGTATCCCATTAGGTCCATGCATTAAGATCTTAAACTATTTATAGGTCCATGGTCCAAGTTCTATGACCTTAAATTAGGATTCATGATCTGAGTATTATGAACTTAAATTATTTGAAACCCTTTGATATGAGGATTATGGCCTTAAAATATTTCATATTCTTGGTCCAAATGGTATGATCGTAAACTAACAAAGGCAAGAGATGCAAATTCCTATCAGGTTGAGAAACCATAAGGGAAACCTAATAAAGATTAGGAATTCCCCCATCAGGTCGCTCCCATGACTTGGGAAAAAATAAGGGGATAAAAATAAATAGTTACAAAGTTAGTAGGGACCCACTAAGGACCCCCAAATAATATGGTTTTTCTTGCTGAACCTATTATTTTGGGAAAAAATTATATGCAAATATTATGCTTCCTTTTCCTCATGAACCCATATAGGGGGTACTCCCATGGTGTTACCCTCTTACTCCCCATGCCACCTTGGTTAGGTGGGTTTTATTCATGTCGGTTCACACATCCCAGTCACATGACACTAAATCGTGTAATGAACATCCCAATCACATGACATTAAACAATACAATACATCATCCTCACTATATAACATTAAACTAAATGTGCATAATACTCATCATATGACATTAAACTATGTTTCCATCATCCTCATTTCATGATGTAAAATTGTGAAGCATCTTAGGCCCTCACCTGTGAATACTTTCCCCCCTTTGGTGTCGGTCACTGACTGCATCATTCATGTTTATCGACTGTCACTCAGTACCCAAGATGAGTCTGACATTTTTTTAGAATGATACACCTACCCAATGTTCTTAAATCCATGGTGGCATAATACTGAGAGTGTTGAACTCCATTTGAACATGTCATCATTTCATCCTCGTAATTTGTGTCCTCTGTAACATCCCAACCTTGGATCTACTTAACTGGTTCCCCAAATTAGGTGTTTCATATATCCCCAAGAAAACCTCCCCATATGCATAATGAAACAAATAAAAAAGTAGAAACCAAATGATAAACAACATTAGAAGCATAAAAAACAAAGAAACATGAATAAATACCAAAATCCATAGACTAATTCATATACAATGATCTCATGTTATGCTTATATAAAAAAGGGGAAACATGGGATATATGATATATGCACATACAAAATGCTATAAAAATGTACAAAAAAAAGACTTCTCCACTAGAATCACAATCATATTCTTGGTCCTCTTCTCCCATGATCTAATCTATAATTAAACTAGATCAAACATCTCTAGTAGGGTTCTTTCCATTATATGTACCTGAAGACATGAAATCTACTCAGGTTCCAAAGGTGGCCTGAGTAAGTTGTGAGATAAACTCAATAGGCCACCAAAAACAATGTATATAAACAATCCAGATAGTTTACATAGAAAAACAGTGTGCATGTAAAGAAAATAAAAACAATGTTGAATAAATAAATACTAAATGGCTCAAGATCCATCAAGAAACATGGCAGACTCTACCTACTTTGGTGTAAGCTGGACTATGTCTGATCTGAGTACCATATATATATAAGTAATAATATATATATATATATATATATAGTTATATACTGTATAGATTTATATGAACTAAGTATTTGAGGACATAAGTAGGCATATACATGGATACTAGGTGTCAACTCGACCTGGGGCATAACTGAGGTGTCCATAACTAGTCTAATGATCTATATGCTCAAAAAAAGGTTAAAATCCCTAAATATAATGTGAATTTGATACATCATTCCCATCACTCAAGATACTTAGGTGATTCATCATGACCAACACCTGATATGGAGCAACATGGAATGTCAAGCCCATTAACCAAATAAAACTCTAATGGTGTGAGTTTTCATGCCCAACACCCAATGTAAGGGACCATGAAAATTCATGCTCAACAAATCCATTAACCATCATTAACCTTCCAATAGAAATGGAATATTCATAATAATAATAATAAACATGAAGGATCACCTATAATTCAATATAATCATCAAGACCAATACAACCAAGAGTGTCAAAATTTATGAAAACTATGTAAATATAAATTTCAAACAATTGATGTGGCCTTTCCACCCATTTCTATTCATTTTAATTAATCCATTTAATTATCATGGAATGTAAATTCAATTCCACATCCAAACCAAATGCTTATAAGTTTATTTGGTTAACTAAACAATTACATAAGAGAGGTCATTTCCATTTCCATTTCAATCTAAACACTTAAGAGGTGTTTGGTTCATTAAAAAATCATATAATAGAAAGAAATTAATTTACCACACCCAAAGGGGTGTAAATGAACAAGGCCAACAACCATTACTCACTTTTCAAGGATCCATCGGAGTATAATAACATTTTTCAATTTATTTATAAAGGAATAACACATTTTAAGGCAACACTCGGCAATGGCCTATGTGTGGCACAAAATAAAACCTTTGAAAACATCATAAAATTTAGGGGAAAAAACTAAACCACCTACCTTAGGGTCATATAAAACTCATCATCCAATATCATCTTCATATTTAAAGTAGAATGGAAGAAATTGGAAGAATGTTCCAACACCCTAAAAATAGGGCTAATGATCTCACGCTAAAATGGAAAAAATATGGAAAGATAAACTTATATATGAAGTAAGAGGATTTTATATCTTAACTATATCTATCCAATGCTTTTAATAGTGATCTGATTGAAATCTGAATGATAGTGCTACCTTGACCCCTAGGTTAGGAAAAGGGAGATCTCCATGGGAGAAGGGAGGAGCTCATGTCAACTGGGGGTGAAAGGAGGAAGGAAGGATTTGAGTTAAAAAAATTAGGGGTAGGATAGTAAAATCACCCATCAAAACTGGGTTTCATGGTTGGAAAAACCATCTACTGACCATGTGCCACCCACTGTCTAAGGAGGGACCCTACATGTGCTAGGAACACTATTTGGATAACCGTGTAGAGCCTGTGAAAATTTCCTTTGAGATTTTACTAAGACCAATCACATGGTCATTTGGCTTAAATCACATGGTTTCAGACAAACCATGTAGCCCCTATTATACAAAGTTACCTCACATGGTTGAGTCTCATGGTAAGCACAAACCATGTTCTAATCATGCATCCCATTCTAATTCCCCATTTTATGAAATTATGGGCTTCAAACAAGCCCCAGAATCTCCTGAAACCTTCCTTAGGACATAGTGAATGTTTACCAAGACAAAAAAAAGGGATTCAACCCAAAAAAAATGAGTCATTATTTTGAGAAAAACCAGGATATTACAACCTCCCCTCCTTAAAGAAACTCATCCCCGACTTGGACTTCAGAGGGTAAATAGAGGTTGTTCGAGAAAATAACCATCCATTAGGATCATATATCAGCTTCTCACTCCGAGGTCGCATATTTTATTTGTTTTTTCTTCCATATCACATGTACTAAAATAACTAACCTTCTTTAGAGTGTCTTCATGCTCCGATCTGCAATACACATGGGGTACTCCTTAAAAGAAGCGTCCATCTCTAACTAAACCTCATCGGGTTAGAAATCATGCGATGGGTATAGATAATACCAAAAAAATTTGAGTTATGTGAAAGACATTATGAATTGATAGGTATATTTGAGGAAGTTTTATTTGATAATCCACTGGTCTTATTCATTTCAAAACATAAAAGGGTATAATGAACCTAGGAGAAATCTTACACTACTTATTAATACTTCGATGGACTAACCTGGGTGAAACTTTCAAGAAAACCTGGTCATTGACCTCAAACTCAAGATTTCTCTAGAGTTGATTGGAATATGATTGATATCTAGGCCAACTAATCATGAATTACATGGATACATCATCTCTTTTCCACCTAGGAATAGACAACAATTGTAAAAAACTTGTCAGTCACTGGTGTTCTGCCTTCACCTGCTGACAGGTGGAACACCGAGTGATAAAGTCAGTTATCTCCCATTTCATACTAGGCCACCAATACTAGCGATGTAAGTCTTGATACATCTTGGTGACACCATTATATATCACATAAACTAAGGCATAAAATTTTTGTATCATATCATCCCTGATGTCCACTGAAACCCAAAAATACCCATGAAATCATAAGGTCTCATCATCATCCACTGTCTAACCAAAACATGAATCATTATCTGAAATGATTTTTCTTAAGACTAAGACCTAAGTATTTGAAACCTTTCTCATTATCACCCATTATATAAGGGTAAATGTCACTACTAATGATGATAGTATAGTCTACCCATGATCCTTATAACCCTCAATGTGTATCTCTAAAAACAAGGACATGAGATGCCACTCGTCGCTAGCCTCCTGAACATTCTACTTCTAAGTCTTTAATCTTAGATCATCAGCTAAATTATTTCCTTTTCTAGGCATATAGGAAGACTGAAAATCGAAGGACTATAAATACTCAACCCATCTTCACTACCTAATATTGAGATCACACTTTTTAAAGATATAATTGAGGATTTTTTTATCATTGAATGCCAAAAAATGATCCCTGGGAAAATAATGTTTCCAAGATCATAAAGCATGGACTAAAATAGACAGATCGATGTCATGTGTTGACTAATTCCATTCATGAGGCCTTAACTGATGAGACCTGTATTCTTTGACTCACTCATCATATACCTGAAATGCTCCCAGCATAATACATGATGTTTCATAGTAAATAATATATATCATACCTAGATCTAGAAGAATTAGGATTGGCACTAAATTCAATCATCCCTAAAAATCTAGGAAGTATTCATCATAAGATTATGACCATATAAATTTCAATCCTTTTTAGTTAAGCACATAAGAGGTGTTGTGAGGCAAGATAAATCCAGGATGAAGTGTCTATAATACCTGGATAGCCCCAATAAACATTGTATATCAAAAACAATCTTGGGATTCTCCTAGGAAACTATATCTCTCACATTCTCAAGGTTTACTAATACTCTTGTCACTAAGATTATATGACCCAAGAAGTGAACTTCATCAATCCAAAAGTGGAATTTTTTAATATTAGCACAAATCTGATGCTCTCTCAGTTTATTTAGCACAATATCAAAATGTTTAGCATGATCATATAGATAATGATAATAAAATAATATTTCATCCACAAAACTACCATTAATGAATACAGGTATGGTTATAAAACCTTATTCATTGGAGCTATAAAAATAGTAGGTGTTCTTATGAGACTGAATAGAATTACCAGGTTTTCATAAAAACCATACCTACTTAGAAAGTTTGTGTGAGGTATTTTTGAATTTCTGACATTCCCATGATGATAAAATTACCTAAAATCAATCTTTTATATCCTCTTTGGTCCTTGTAGATGATTGAAGAGGTCGTCTATTTGTTACAGTGGATACTAGTTCTTTACCATAAGTTGGTTCAGTCATCAATAATCTATGAAAATATTGATGGTATCATCCATCTTCTTAGAAAAAAGGACCAATGAACCCCATAGAGAAGTGTTGGGTCAAATAAATCCTTTAGTCTTCATGTCTTCCAACTATTTATTGAGCTCCATAAGCTCCATAGGTTCCATCCTATAAGGAAGGATTGACACTAGTGAAGCTCCTAGAACTATCTCAATATAAATTATATCACTCTTATCAGAGGTAGCCTAGAGAATTTATTCACGATGAAGTCCCTAAAATGATCCATATAAGAGGGAAAATAGTGAGTCATAACCCCTGATCATCCAAGAATAGACTAAAAATACGGGCTTCCACTCTGCCCAGCCCATGATGCTCAGGTCCATCTCAAGATTCGTTGACATCCCGTTATCCCTTTTGTACATTTCTACTTCCCTCCAATGATGTAAATTTCACCATTTAGTAATATAAATTAATATGGGCTCGATATGGAGTTGACCAATCCATTATGAATATTACATCATACCCATTCTTATCAATTATGAAAATATTCCACTCGAAGAGATATCCACCTATCTAAAGGGGAAATACTTACAAGGGTGAATGTAATCTGATCGAATACCCAAATGAGTATCGAGTGTCATAAATCCACAATAAAACTCTATATCGAGGTCCATACTCTACAAAATTACCTCTAATATAAAATAGTGTGATGACCCTATGTAAAATAAAGAAGAAACTAAAGTAGAAACTACTAGAATAGTACCTAGAATAGTTGAAGGTTTGGGGATCTGCTCCTATGGCATAGGTTTCACTACATGTAACTGGCTTGTATCATGGCCCTGAGTCACAACCCAAATACCATTAGTGGGTTTGCTCTGCTAGAACTGAGATTCCTGAGTTTGATTACCTCTACCTTGACCACCACCTTGGCCTGAGAGGACGATGGTATTCCACCTACCTGGTGAGATATTACTAGCCCTACTATGTAATGTGGGACAATTGTAGATCCCCAATCGCTAGTCATTGATATAAAATTCCTAAAAAAGTGCTGGATATGATCCATCCTACTAAAGCCTCTTCACTCCAATAGATCTCTCATACACTAGGGTTTTGTATGCATCGTTTTCCCACACTAGTGATATATAAGGAAAATTTCAGTACAATATGTATGACTACTACTACCCATGTGAGAAACCTCACAATACTCCTTTAGCATGCTAGAAGAAACACTACCAGGTATGGGTGTTGAACACCCTGGTTCCAACCATTGGCTTCCCTAAAATTCCTCTCAGTAATGAGGTTTTGGTTGACTATCTCAGAAACAGTCATTATCCAAAAGACATTGACCTATGATTGGATGGTGTATACTAGCCCATCCTCAAATCTCCTTGAAGTCATGAGATAATCACTTGCTAGAGTTAGGGAGAATCATTATAGTTCATTAAAATGGTCAAAATATTCCATGAAAGACATGGTTCCCTACTAGAGGTTCATAAAATCTCTATCATGGTCATACCTCAGAGTCAATAGAAAGAATTAATCATAAAATATCAGCTAGAAGTCTGTCCATATCATATCACAATGTCATTCTACCTAGGTAATTAAATCCCACCATAATTTGGAAGAACCGCGTAGCATATAGGTAGAAAACTTGACCCTCTTCTTTGAAGGTATCTCCAGATACTCTATAATAGAAATCATGTCCTCGATCCATGACTCTGCATCATGTGGTATATTATCCCCCAAAAAGTTTGGAGGACATTGACACTATAACTATCGATTCAACTCTTCCATAGTTGGGGTAGGTCAGGAAACAACTTGCATGAACTGAATCATATGTAAAATCCCTCTCAAAACTAGGCATAAGTTCCTATACCAGTAACAAAAGTTGGTTCTATAGGAGGCACTATAGGAGGTATCACTAGAAGATCAAGGACTACTCCATCCGAGGGATGATCTTCACCACCATTATGGAATACAAATCGAGGATATCATGGTAACATGATTATAAAATGACAAACACACATCTCAAAAAACAATTTATCAGTTGAAAATATTTTAGATAGATAAAAAAGATAGGCACACATCCTTCCTAAAAAAAAGATCACATCTCTCTGCCTTCTTCAAAATCCAGGTCTAGGTGTGTAGGAAATACAATAACAGACCATAAAAATGTAAGATACACCATTAACTACCCACTACTAAGGTTGGGTTTGGTTATAGGTATCATATCACATGATATAGGTTCTGATATATGGGTTTTCAATTGTAAGTTATATAAGATAACACCCTTTAATTTGCAATTGGAATCCCATTTAGTGGTAACCATTTCACTTTTAAAGATTTAAATTTCATTTCCATTCATAATATTTTATTTATAATATATCTATCGTGTTTTAGAACCCACAACATGGTATAATTGTCCAATTAAGGTTTTATCACCAATATATGAGAAAATACATTGTTTATATTCATGTAGGAACTTTAATTAATCCAATTATATTATCCCTATAATAAATGTAAGTACATTTCAATATATAATAATCAAGAACTAACTATATGCAGTAAAAAGTGCATGAAAAAAGTATACATGACATGGAAAATTTTATGTCATATTAATCCTAATGTTCCTATAATGATACATTAGATGATAATTCCTTACCTTAATAGGCCAAGAACCAAGACTGTATAAATGACATCAAAAATAATAATATCACAAAGCATGTGCATCACCCAATGGTGAAATTGTATCAACTTTAATAGGAATAATCCAATAATAGAAATAATCCATCCCAAGTAATTTGGGTTTCCCTAGTATGTGGGTTAGCTACTCCTAGACATAGGCTCATTACCAAATTTTATTACATCCTAGTCTCCTATGTATTACCCAAATATTAAGACAAAATGAAAAAATAAAATCCTCTGATACCACTTTGTAACACCCAGAACATGGATTCACTTAACTAGTTCCCCAAGCCGGTGAGTCACATGGCCTCAAACATGCCTCCCTGTACACAAGAGGTCTCCGACTAGTAGTGAGGGTCCAAGGTAGAACAATGGGGAGACTATACCCTCATATTAGAGTGGAATAGCAGATATAATAAATAAACATACAATATCATAAGCGTAATGACACAAATGGTATAGTGTAAACCAAATAATAAATAACTATAGAAGCATAAACAACTAAGCAATGGGAATAAAAACTAAAATCCATATGCTAATTAATATACAATGTTTTCATGTCATGTTGATATAAAAAAAGGGGAAATATGGGATACATGGGACATACACATACAACATGCTATAGAAAAGTACAAAATTAATAAAATATTGATCCACTAGCATCATGATCATATGCTTGGTCCTCTTCTCCCACGATCTAAGATATAAGTAAAATGGATCAAACATCTATAACAGGGTGCTTGCCCTTATCCATACCAGCAGACATGAAGTATACTCGGTGAAAAGGGAAGCCTGAGTAGGTTGTGAGATAAACTCATTAGGCCACCACCAATGGTGTATATAAATAATCAAATTAGTGTACATAGTAACAACAGTGTGTAGGTAAATAAAATATAAACAATGCTGAATAAATAAATACCAGTCATCTCAGGTTTCATCAGGACACCTAGAAGACTCTGCCTGCTTCGGCATAATCCAGAATATATCTAATCTGATTACCATATATATATATATATATATATATATATTGTATACATGTATATGAACTAAGTACGTGAGGTCATAAGTAGGAATATACAAGGATACTAGGTGCAAGCTAAACCCAGGGCGTAACTCAGGCATCCATAACTTGTCTAATAATTTATAGGCTCAATCAAATGGTATAAACCTAAATCCCATATGAATGCAAGACATCATGACCATCACTCGAGATGGTGGGGTGAGTATTTATGCTCAACACCCGATATGGAGGAACATGGAACATCATGCCCATCACCCAAAAAAATATAATGGTGTGAGTCTTCATGATAACACCTGATGTACGGAAGCATTAAACATCATGCTCAATAAATCCCTTAACCATTTTCACCCTCCAATATAAATTTTATACTCTTAATAATGATAATAATCATGATGTATCACCTCTATTTCACTATAATCATCAATCCCAATACAACCAACGACATTACAATTTATGAAAACTATGTAAATATAAATGTGAAACACTTAGTGTGGAATTTCCACCCATTTATACTCATTTTAATTAACAAATTTAATTATAATTGAAAGAAAATTCAATTACATGGTAAAAAAACACTTATAAGGTGATTTGGTTAGCTAAAAAATTACATAAGAGATGAAATTTTAATTTCCAATTCAATCAAAACACTTAAGAGGTTTTTGGTCCATTGGTAAATCATGTAATAGAGGTAAATTAATTTAGTACACCCAAAGGGGTGTAAATGAACAAGTTCAACAACCTTTAATCACTTATAAAGTTTCCATGAGAGTATAATAACTTGATTCAATTTATTTATAAATGAAGAATACATTTTAAGGTAACGTGTGACAATGGACAACATGTGGACGAATAGAGAAGCTATTAAAACATCATGACTTTTAGGTAAAAAAACTAGACCACCTACCTTAGGGCCATAGATGACTCCTCATAAAATATTGGCTTCATAAATGAAGTATAATAGAAGATATTTGAAGAGAAATCCATTACCCTTAAAATAAGTAAAATGAGCTCGCACCAAAATAGCACAAGAGAAGGAAAGATAAACTTATATAAGAAGAAATAGGCTTTGAGATCTTACCTCTAGCTATCCAATTCTTCCAGTGGTGATATTATTAGAGTATATATGATAGTGATACCTTTATACCTAGTCTGGGAAAAGGTAGATCACCACAAAAGAAGAGAGGAGCTCATGTCCAATAAAAATGAAGGGATAAAGGATGGATTTGATTTAAAACAATTAGGGGTAAAATAGTAAAATTGTCCATCAACACTAGTTTGCATGGTTTGGCCACATGGTTGGCCAAACCGTGCACCAACCATGTTCTAACCAATATCTAAGGAGGGACCCTGCATGGGATAGGTGTTCAGTTTGGATAAACTTTTGTAACCCATGAAAATTTCTTATGCAATTTGGTTGAGACAAAATGCACAGTCATGCAGCCCCTATGGTACATAGGGTACCTCGAATGGTTGAGTTACACAGTTAACACTAATCATGTGCTAACCATGAATCCCATTCCAATTCCCCATTTTCTATAAATTTGACTTCAAATAAGGCTTGGACACTCTTGAAACCTTCCTTAGGATGTAGGGAACATTTACTAAGACAAAACAAAGGATTAAAACAAAAAAAAATGATTTTTACCTTTGATAAAAAATAGGTCACTACATCCTTCATGATTTCGATCCCCATCGTCCTTCATATATGAATGGTCCACCCTAACAAAAATAGTGCCTAGCCACACTGGATCACCTACTATCCTAGGAACATTCCCTAAAAGACTTCTGACAGCATTTTGAGATAGTTCTCGTCTTTTGAACATGGTCTGTGGTGGATCCTCATTTGTTTTTCCCCATACTTGGAAAAGAAATAATGGGTTCTATGTTTCGAACATGGCCAAGAGTTATCCACTGTCATCATTCCACTTAATTTTATGTTCTAGATCCTGGGTGTCTCAATTCACTCTCTTCATCACCCATTTGTTTTAGTAGAATTCAATTCCCCTAGAATTACCCTCATCATTCACTAGTGTACATTTAGAAAGAAATTTATCTTTGTAGATAGTCTCATGCTCCATAAAAAATATTCTCAATCAATACATTTACAATGGTCAATAAATGATCACATACCCAGAGTGTTTGACCCTTATTTGGCACTATCATATAAATGAGAAATCTTCTGTTTATCTGTTATTTCTCAGACTAAGTGTGACTCACATGTGATTAGGGATTCATTGTTAGTTGTCATGTAAATGTGGTTGAGATGCAGTAAAAAGAATTTTTTTAAAGAACATAGGGAATTTCAAACAATCCATCCAAAATTTGGGAGTTCCTTCCACGTGTTGAAGCATATCCTTTATTTCAGGATAAAATTAATTTCCCTAGGGCTCAACCCCATTAACTGGGTGTTTGATCTCAGGAATCCTTGGTTGAGTATCCTCTAGAGTTTGTTTCCACTTTTTCAGATCAGATACCTTCACCTTAGTGAGAATGTACACTTATTTGGAAATAATTATCACCTGATCCTACTCACCTTGGAAATCAACAACTATAGATTCCACCTATATTGCCTTTTCCTTGTCTGTTTCCAACTGGTCCCTCAGTTGGTCGATTATCTTTTCTTGAGTAATGAAAATTGTTGTGTTCACTTTCACCCAATCCTCTAGAAAATAAATCTTTTCATCAGAAACCTAAAGTGCTTAGGTACCATCATCCTTCTTCTTATGTTTGGTGATATCAAACTCATACACAAGGATTGTGACCGTTCAATGAGGAAATATTGATCTAGTGCATGGAATCCACTAGAGTCCACCCCCATAAATCCTCAGTCTGAATATACAATGGTAGAGAGATCCCACCTGTTTAGAAGATCAACCAGTGGAGTGTGGGTGATAAAATTCTATACACTCCTCTATGCCATGCATTAGATGAATCTGTTCTCCTCAGCAATGTATGATCCCAAATCCTCAAATTTCTCAGGTGGCATAAGCTCATACTAAGGAAATAACTCCAAAATTTCATTGGATTGGATTCTTGCTGGTAGATCCTTGGGTGGGATGAGCCCCAGGTCTAGGGAAAGTGCTTCCTCACCAGACCCCTAATCTATAGATTAATCCCCAACTACCTTCTATGGTGCCTCGATAGTAGGATAATCCACTACATTTTCCCTGACTACCTCTCTCAATGGAATGATCTCGACCACCTTCATTGAGACCTCATCTCCAACATCCACAACCAATGGCACTTTTGGGATTGGAGTGGTCATCATAGCCTCCCTGATTTTCTCAATTTCCGACATGATTTGAACCTCCCATTTTTATGGTAATCCCATCTACCACAACATCTTCAACCACATTCTCTAAATTCATAGATTTTTATGCCGCTACTACCCCAGGTTCGAGCATCGCCACCACTGGATGAGCTCAAAACATGATTTGAACTGCCATTGTAATCAAAGGGTTAGCCAAGCGTGACTTTTAAAAGGAAAAAAATAAAGGGAAATATGAATAGGGTAAAGTTATAACAAAAATGGTATATCTTGATGAGAAACTCAAGAATATCCATGGGCAGTCCCCCTGGAGGTGGTGTTCCCCAGGTAGCTTTCACCTCGGTTACAGACACCACTTCAACTGGTAGTTGGATTCCTGTAACCACGCCATATAGGAGAGGCCATGTGCTTGTTCTATAAATAGTTGAGGCCCCCTCATCCTTTTCCATAGGTTCACCATGAACCTCCCCTCCTCTATTCTCTCTGATTCTTGCATAAGTAAAAGAGTCTTTAGGACAAAATCTTAAAAGTTTGGTGATATCCTAGGCACACGAGATCTGAGGATTTACCAGATAAATGGAAATTGATCCACCCTGGGGAGCGTCCTGATAGAAGAATCTTCCTTAGGAATAATTTTATCCTTATCCCTTAGCCACACCAGTATCCATGTGTCCCATAGGAATACCCAGAGAAGAGACCATGCTCAGTAGTACCATTACTCGATTGGTCAAGGTACACAAAATGTCACAAGAGTAGATCAAGTTCTCTATATCCTCTATGTATTACATCGGATCAGCATGGGAATCATGGAATATTATCCTCACATGGCCCATCCTGGTGAGTAATATCCCCAAATCATGGAGGTTCTTCCATATCCCATGAAGAGAGGTGATCTTATTTTTGGATCCCCCAACACTCCCATGCATTGGGAAAACAACATCACTAAGGGAATCCGGGTGAAATAGTAACTTCTCCAGACCTTATACATGCACCCTCAGGACTTCCCTAGAGGTTATGTCTTCCTACCAAAGAATCTTACCCAGGATAATTGAGCCTATTACTGCTCCTCTCCCTACGGTTTCCACCTATCCATGACTAGGAATTAACAACTTTGTAGCCATTGCTCCACCAATCGAACCGACTCTGCCTCCACAGTGTTCCCTTCTTTCCAATCACCCTTGACACCACAATTGTGGGACACCTCCTTCCTTATCATCTCAAGTGGTTCTATTCCTTATAATATCCCTAGTATATGTGCTCTCCCAACTTAGGGAATATCTTTGGATGAGCACATAAGAAGCAGTGGGTAGTGGAAGCTTGTTTTGACCCTTTTCATCTTCACATGAAAACTTTATCCAAATCTATATGAGGACCAAGGGGTTTCATTCACTGCATACTCTCATGTACAACCTCAGGCTCAACTGTTGGAGGCATGATAACTGCCTCATGAAGTAGTGTGGGGTGTAAAAATTATAGATAACCTTATAGTACACCCACGTTACCAATAACCCACCTCAAAATTCCAGGAGGTATGGTCATTGTTCGATGTTCCTCATGTCATTATCATTCACTATTCTAATAAGTATAGGAAATATGTGAGAAATAAAGTGATCATCCAGCCCTATCCTTGCTAGCACATCCATCTAGTGCAAGTCAATAGTGTGAATCATAGGGATATTCAGGATCAACAGCTAGAAGTATATGCTAGGAGTTGAAATTAGGTTTGGATATTCATATCACCCCATGTTTGTGGCTACCCAACCATTCAGGAAGTGTGAGGTCCCGTATACATGGAAGGGATCCTTCCCCTAGCTTATATAGTGGATCAATTTGTACAGATTTTCTAATAACGAGATTGCTAATTTGAAGTGTTGTCTCATCACCAACATCATTTCCATGATGAGGGTTCTTGGCCACACCCCCATGTTTACATCTCGCACTAAGAGCACCCATCCAAATATCAATGTGGCAATAAATATTGTTAGCCTGACCACATGATCCTAGGGATTCATGTTGTATCCCAACAACTAGAACTTTATCACCTCTAAAATCATCCAATACAAGTTATCCTTCCCTCATTGGTTCACCTTTAGACATTGACTGTAACATACCAACCTGATTTAACTAGATAATCCACCCAATCTGGCCCATCACATGGTGAGGTATAACAAAAGGGGCAACAAGAAAATAGAAACATGTCTTATATAAACCAAAATAAGAAATACAACTGGAGTACAATACATAATAAAAATAGATACATCCATACAAACCAAGAAAAATAGGATAAACTAGAAAATTATGAATTATACAAGACCAACATGTCTCCATGGTACTAACCATCACCTCCAAACCATCCTGAACCAAAGGCTAAGACAATAATAGAATCTATCTTGATAAAAGATTCCATTCCCTTTACCTAGATCCTATAATAAAATATCTATAACCACCCAAAGTCAAAAGTAGGGTGTGATAAAAAATCCAAGTAGGATACCACCATAGATTTTATACAAGATTTAATATCAATAAAACAATAGTACCATATTTTAAAACAAAAAACAATTTTACAAAGAATTTCATAAATCCAAACCCACTTATAAATCATTTTCCTTGGGTTTTTTTATAAAATGATTTCATATCCACCAATCTAGGAATATGAAAAGTATAATATATAAAATATTTATGTATATCCACACCCATAAGGTAATAAAGTAAACCCACATCAATGACATAATCAATCAAGTGAAACCATGTGATACAACCTCATGTGAAAACATGTGAGCAACTATCGATGATAAATGTAGAGACCCGAAGCCTAACGTACATGAACATTACATTACTTTTGCGGAATACTTAATACATAACAAAAATACACACACAAGGATCGTAATAGTTTAGTGTCTTTGGAAACTCGGAACGTAATCTTCTAATCCTGGTGAAAGATCTTCAAAATCTCCCACAAAGATCTTCCTTTTTTTTTACCTAAAACCTTTCTTTATATCCTGGGGAAAAGAAAACATAAAAGGGTGAGCTCAAATGCTCAGTAAGGGTAAACAAAAGAAATATCAATCACATAATTTTCATAAGAACATAACATTTTTGGAAATCTTAACCTGCAAAAAAGAGCATAATTTCATAACATGGTATAAATCATAGTAGTGAAAATGAAACCCTTACTTAAAACATTACTCTTGTGGCATACACACATAATCATAGAGAATCATTTCTTGTTAGTCAAGACTCATTGCCAAGACTATCTTAGTGGACAAAGTCCCTTTCTGAATCGAGTAATCCTCGTTTCAGTCCTGTTTCACTGAACCGGTATAACCTACCATTCCAGCCATGTCTATCTCATGAGATATGAAATCTTTTCCCAATGCATTGGAGGGAGATATAGGTCCCACCCATCTCATAATGATACCATTCTTATGTGTGCCACAAAATCATAAATCATACATCATTGCATAACCCATGTAATAAAAATGGGATTCTTAAACAACATGACATCATAAAACCATTCATATAAGATAAAGGAATTCATAAACATAATTCCATCACAACATAGTCAAATCAATGTATAAATATGGATAGAAACAGAACCCTTTATTATCTTAGATGGAAAATAATTTTGATAAAACACTTGAAATGAATTCTTGAGGAAAATATCCTTTCTTCTTCAAAATCAATTTCTTTTCACAAAACATCATACAATTTTAAAAGAAAGAGATTTTATTAAAATAGTCATGAAATATTTTGGAGGAAGGTTCATGAAAATAAGGCTTTATAAAACCGTAAAAATCCGTTCGTGCCGTATAAGTTAAAAAAAACATTCTTCGTACTTTTGTCGGAAAAGTCAAAAAAGTACCTCGTACGGAAAAACGACAAAAGATTCCTTTCATATTCTTTACTAAAAACTCACCTAAGGGTAAAATTGGATTTAAACTATTGCAAGTGGATGGAAACAATATTACATATTGAGGGAACATGGATGTGGATGATAAAATACACCCCAGTAAATACTTACGAATAAACAATCTCGAATAAAAATGAGATTGTGATATTTTCCCTTACCTTAGGTCCGACTTGCTTTGTAAGTGTCCGAACCTCCTGTATAATGATTTAAATCATGTTATTGACTTATTACAGAATCATATTCATTGTTATGATATCATATATGGTTCACTTATGACATTATATTACCCGTTCTTTTGTAAATTCCATGTTAAAGAAGCGTTTTGGGTAAAATCGTTTCATTTATCGTAGGTGTTTTGACTTGTTGTTCTTGACATCATTATTACTTATATCATGATTTACTTACTTCCAGAATATAAAATATGATTTATATATCATATATATTCAGTATATATATATATATAATAGGTAGATAAATAAAATGAAAAACACCGTTCATGGAGACGGTAGTCCGTACGTACGCATGAACGTTGTTTTCCTTTCCTTATTGTCTTGAAATGGAAGTAAGTAGATGACATACATATGTATATATATACATAAATCCAGTAGCTTTATAATGTCATATATTTAATTATTATTTCTTATATATACTTTATAATCATTCTTAAATGGTTAACATGGAGAATGAATCTCATCGCGTCGTGGAGACGGTAGTCCGTACGTACGCACGAGCGATGATATCATTTCTATTGAATTGAATTGGAGTGAATTATACAATATATCAGAATCAATATGATGTTGTAATAACTATGTATAGTTATTCTTTACACCATTATACCCATCCATGTAAGGTGGTAGTGTAAAATAGATTACACCACGGCGTGGAGACGGTATTCCGTACGTACGCACGCGCGGTGATTTCATTTTTCCGTAGGATGGATAGAAGGTGAATTAGGGTTGTTTAATACTTATAATAACATATCAGTATATGAGTGATACTGATGTTATTACTTCATAATGAAACAACCTAATAAGAAGAAGTGGAAGAAGAAATAAAGATGAAAGAATTGGTAACGGTAATTACCTCTTCTTTGAAGCGCCTTTTGGAGACCTCCTCTTAGGGAACTAAAATTGGTCTTTGAGGAAGACCAGAACCTCTAGGATGTTTCTAGGGAAGTGGAGAAGAGATTTTGGCAGGGGTTGGCCGAGCTTGAGTGCTCAAATTGGTGTGAGGAGGAGGGGGAGGAGGTTTCCTTTTATAAGGGAGGAGAGGGGCACCTTAGGAATATCTCAAAATATTATTTTATATTAAAGTCAAAATCGGTTTATAATGGTTCCAAAGGGTCTTATTTCGAAGCTAAAGTGGGGCTGGGTCGAAATCCTATCAACCAATAGTATTTAGACAAGTTTAGGGTATTATTTTAACCTTATCAATTAGATTTAACTCTAAGTTAAATAATTTAACTTTTACCGTGTCTTTTTGTTTTCTTTCACTATATGGTTAATACACTTACTATAACATGCCAAACGAACCCCAAATTGTTTATTATTAATATATATATCCTTATCTAAGTAATTTGTCCGAACATTAGATTTTTAGGAATAAAATAACAATTAGTAATATAATATTTGATTTAAAAACTATTTTGTGTCAATTTTGACACTATTTGATATATGATTTTTGTGAAAGTCATAACAGAATTAAATGTTCAAACCAAGTTGATTAAATAAACATTAATATATCATAGTAACCTAGAAAATTAGTGGAATTCATAAAAAATCTCAAATTACATTTATTTTGGTATTTATAACATCAATTATGTCAATATTTCATTAATAAGATAATTACTGCATCATCGTTGTGTCATAAATAAATTAAATTATTTAATGTCTAAAAATTATAAATAAAATACCATTATGTAGGAAATCTTTTTATCTTTCTAATGAATATTTATAGTCTAATTTATCTTATGTATAACCCCATATTAAAAATGATTTACTTATTAAACTTTGATTTTAACTATTTTAACCCTTCTTTAAATCAATTAATAATAAATGTTCTAATCTAATCCAAGTGGGCCTAAATGGTCATATTTTATTCCTAAGTTTGTTTTTGGTCGAATTACACTTGTCCAATAGAATTAGGACACGTGTTAGGGTAATAGTAATATCATATTTACCCTTAGTTACCCTATTTACTATTAACCGCGGTAAAAAAAAGTAAAAAGTTACTATTCACCAAAAATTATTTTCATCTCATTGAACCACATTTTAGTCCTTGATATTAACTGTGTCTCTCGGATTTTCGAAATTCCATTCACAGAAGTGGTAAAATTAAGTTTTATGCAAAATTCAGTTTTTAACCTACCACTTAGTGGTTTCACTATTCATCAAAAATTGAAAGTTTTCAGAAAAATGCCAAAATTTCATCCTAAGCTATATTTCATATTCCGAATTCAAAAATGAAGTCTATTTTACCAAATTCATAACATAGAAGTTGAATTAATTAATTTTATAATTAAATCCCGCTATTAAAACAAATAGCGTGTTTTTACGAAACAATATCTATCAAAAGATTGACACTTGTTTATGTCTGGTTTAAATGTGAAATTACGTCCAATGACCAACATTGTATTAAATTGTAAAAATATATTCTAAATATAATTTAAAACTACTCAAATTAATAATTTATCACTATTAATTATTTCGATTAAAAAAGTTGTTTTTTAATTATAATTTAGTAATTTTCACTATTCATCAGAATATGAAAGTTATCCGAAATGTACCAAAATTTCACCTTAGGCTAAATTCGATACTCCGAATCCAAAAATGAAGTTCATTTTGAAATAAAAGATTTAAATAATTTTAAAAAGTGGTTATTACTATTCATAACGGCTAGTTTTAATAATATTTTAAAAGCATATCGTTGTTTAGTGAAACTCGGTATTGCGTATTACACACGCTATCGAGGAAGGTCACGATTGCGTGTAATGCAAGGCAAGTCAAGGATGCGTGTTGTGAAAGCTCCTTTTGGTGTAGCGTACAACACAAGACATTAATAAAAAGAATATTTATTTTTTTTTTAAAAATCTTGGGCTGTTACAATAAAAACAATCATGAGATGAATAAACATAAATGAAAAATAACCCTGTATTGATCCATAGCCTATGGGAATATATACTAGACTTAATTGATCCCAAACTGGGCATAAAGTTGGTACCAACCAATATTGAGTCCTTCCACAGTACATCAATATCCTAAAAGAAACCCCTAGTGGTGTCACATGCACTAGGGTCACCTATGTCCCTTTCCCAATGCACCAAACGTTCCCAAAGTGACATTTTCAAAATCCATTTCAAAATCATGCTCAAATTTTAATAAAACATTTTCAAATCCAATCCAATATGCTTTAGAGTTTGAAAATCCATTTCCAAATAAAAATTTCCATTCAATCATATAATCAAACACTTGGTGTGAAAAAAAACAATTTTTAAAGAATTAAACTTTCCAATAAATCCATTGAAACCATAAATAACTTCAAGTAAATTAATAAACTGAATGAATTTTATAATAATGATAATAAATTCAAAAAATTAACCCATTGTATAGAAACACCTACTTAAAAATAGAGCTAGCACAAACCGCCCTAAAAACAGAGACCGAGGAAGGATATAGTAGTTCATCACAATCCTAGATCCACAAGAAACAACATTAAACCTCTATAAAACCCCTTATATCAAGTATCCACAACACCCTTATATTCCATAATATGATAGGAGAATAGATCTAATGAGGATCTATAAATAAGATGAGAAACTGGATCAAAAACATAACATACTTCTATGTGATCCATAAAAAATAGAGTAATTCCACCAAGAACCCAAGGGGAGAGACCATAGAAGCATTAGTTAAGGATAATGACAATCCAAAATGAGATTATGGGTTAATTAGTATTTAAAAATACCTAGGTTTAAAAATGGTAAAATCCCACTTGTTAAGAATTCAGAGGGAGGTCACATGGTTTCTTGGATGAGGCCGCATGTTTAAACTAATTGTGCACCTTAACCATGAACCCCTACTGTTAATTATATTTTGGGGTCACACAATTTTCACTAATGCCACATGGATAAACTAACAATGATCCTTAACCATGTGACACCCCTAGATAGACACTAGACCCTGTATGATTTTCACTGGTGAGCCACATGGTTTCTTTAACCATGATCAAATCATGTGAAGCCCCACTGTTCAAAAATAGATCCAAACCACATAGTTAGTGAATGGTTAAACTAACCATGCACCTTAAACGTTAACCTTTCTTGGTTCTCTAAAAAACCCTTGTTTTCATCCTATTATTCCCCAAATATTTTTGGACCCCAAAAGAGAAAACCAAGACTCAACTAAGGTGTACCTGTGAGATGGAGGGTGTCACAATTATCCTCACTATAAGTGAATTCTAACCCTATAAAGCCTTTAATATTATGGACCCAAAAAAACTGAAGGACATTTCTACCTCATCAATGATTCCCTCTCCCAAGTCTCATTGGTATCCCATCATCACAGTCACAGTACCCAAACCAAGAAAATCATTTTACTATAAATTACCTTATCCTAACGATCCATAATCTAAACTGGCTTCTCAACAATAGTGGTATCATGTTCAAGATCAACATCCTCTAATCCAATCACATGGAAAGGATCTAGGTGATACCTCCTCATCAAGGAAAAATTAAACACATTGTGGATAAAATTCAAGTGAGATGGTATTTACAACTGATATGCCACCTTTCCAAGTCTCTCTATGGACTCAAAGGGCCCAATAAACCATTGTAACAACTTTCCATACCGACCCAGGTGATGATGTCCCAAGTGGGGTGAAAATATGAGAAAAACCTGATCACAAACCTCAAACTTTATTGGATGATGATGATGGTCCAAATAAGATTTCGGATGCCTCTATGTTGTGACCAAACTCTTCCAGATTAATTACACCTTTTCCATCATCTCATAAACAAGACTCGGCCTAAACAAATACTGTTCTCCCAACTCTACCCAGCATAAAGGATATCTATATAGACTACCATATAATTATTTAAATGGATACATATTTATTAGATCTTGATAACTATTTTTAGATGAAAATTAAAATAGATAAAAAAGATTTTAAACTCAAAATAACATTTATCTCCTGAAACGATCTCTAATATTTGTCATTCCATTCAAAATTTATACCCTTATGAGTTAAATCTATAATTTAAAATGAAATCTTGGAGAAATTATGAACAAAATGTCTATAGTAACCAGCCAAACCCAAGAATATCCAGATCTCAAACACATTTTAGTTCTTATCCCAAGACATAATAGCCTATATCTTTTCAGGATCCAAAAAGACGACCCTCTTAGATATCACATTCCCCAAAAATTTCACTTCTCGGATCCAAAACTCACATTTGGATATCTTAGTGTATAGATTATGTTCCTTCAAGGTTTGAATAATGATATCAAAATGGTCCATAGATCCTACTTTGTCTTAGAGTACACCAAAATATCATCCAAGAACACAACAGAAAAAGAGTCTAAGAATTAATGAAATATTCAATTCATAAAATCCATAAATACCATAGGATCATTAGTGAGACCTAATGGACTAACCAAAAACTTGAAATACCCAAATTGGATTCTAAATGTTGTTTTAGGTATATCCTATTCTCAGACTCTCAACTGGTGGTACCCTGGCCAAAGGTTAATTTTTAAAAACCAGCTTACCCCTCTGTGATGATCAAAAAGATCATCAATCCTACGCAAAGAATATTTGTTCTTAATAATCACTGGATTTAACTTTCGATAATCCATGAAAAATTTGAGAATCACATATTCCTTCTTAGTAAAGAGGATAGGAAAATACCATGGTGACATGCTAGGATAAATAATTCCCTTAGCCTCTAAATCCTCAAGCTAAACTTTAAGTTCCTCCTACTTAGTAGGTTACATTTGTTAAGATGGCATAGAAATGAGTATAATACCATAGAATAGGTAAACAGTAAACTCGACCTCTCTCTGTGGTGGTAACCTAGAAATATAATCTAGAAATACCTTAGGGTATGGACACACCACTATAGGAAGAAAACTACCCAAGAAAGTTTCAATGACATCAAGAAATATCTCTAACAGCTGGCATAATATTACCTCATCATAAGGAACAAAAGTCCCTTCCCTTCCCAATATAGTGTCCATTTATCATTAAAAAATATGAGTGACCCCATAAAAAGATAAAAACTGAACTTAATTATGATAACATCCTATTTTGTCCTTAGAACTAATCCTCCAATCCATTCCAAGTATCATGTTGAAGATGGAAAATATTGAGAACTAAAAATACTGATATCACCTCATAGTCTGCTATCATTACCTGACATCCAGGACACTTGAAAACTTCTTTGGACCTATTCCCCAAAGGAATGGAAAGATAAAACAAGTATGATATAAGTTATGAGTGTAAACCCAACACGTAAACTAACTTTTACAATATAAAGGAATTGGTATCACCTGTATCAAACAAATCTAACACTATAGAAAGAAAAATAAACATCATACATCTAACAGTAGTTATCCCTGCTTTAGATTCCTCTAATGCATACTCTATATGGAGGCTCCTAGTACTTGTCATCATTGTTAACTATTAGGGTATCTGAAGAATTTTTGTGAAAGGATATCCCTAGGTAGTATGGCATGACTACCTCCGTGAAGGTAGGCAGTAACATGAGAATCAACATCGAACAAATATCAGGCCTCAGTCCAAACTCAAACCTCTAAACCTTTAGGTACTCATTGGTAATGAGATCTGGTGTTAGATTCAACAACTTAGAAAAGTGGGTGGAATACTCTAGAATAGTACGCTCCCCTTGTACCAAGGTCAAAACATATTGGGTCCTTTTCATATGTAACATCATAGGTTAAAACCTTTGATTGAGTATTTTCTTGAAATAAGTCCATGTAAGATCCTCATGCAACATAGATTCCACTATGGAGTCCCACTATCTCATTCCCAGTCCTTTGACCATAAACATGGACAAAACCACTATAGAGTATTTAGGAGTCTTCAAGAAGTTTAAGATCCTATTAATCATCTCAATCCACTCCTAATATTCCTAGGGTCCCTTGTCACCATAAAATATGAGTGGATTCAGAGCCATGATCCACCACACATCTTAGGTTCCTAACACCCACTTAACCTAGAGTCTGATTTTTCTGGATTACAACATCAACCAAATAAAAGCCCACTGGAGGATTTGCCTAAAAATCCTATATCGCACCTCCCTCTAATGGATTTGGAAGACCTCTACTTAGAGTCATTCTATGTTAAGAACAAGAGAATGACCAATCAAATTTATATCATATTCCAAAATCATAGGATCAACATCAATAATTTACATCCAAGCTTTAAAACACCAAGAATTTAAAGAAATTATGAATTTCATGAAAGAGGTGAAATTATTTAATAATTAATATATCCATTTAAATAAACTTACCATATAGTTCATTCAAATGACCTCAAACTCAAAATATCAAACTTGAAAAAATATTTGTGACCACCCATGGTAACTAAATTTTAGACATAGAATTGTGATGTCTAGGCACCCTCCCTCACTTATTACTCAAATTTTGATGGTCTTAAATCCTATATACCCAAGACACAAAACTAAACTTAGGTATTGTTAACACAATTCAGGTTTATCATCACTCTTATAGAAAATTGTAATAGAATAACTCAAGACAAGTAAACAAGCTACCCAATTTGTCTCTTCACATGGTGTGGTATAAAAAAGGGTAAATAATAAAACATAAAAAATTATCATATAAACCAAAAAATATATATATAAAACCAATGTATGATGAAAAAGAAAAATATATACATTTAGATCCATGAAAACTAAGACAAACAAGATAAAACAAAAAATTATGAATTGGGAAAGACCAAAAATTATCCATGTGACTAACCATCACCTCCAAATCATCCTGAACCAAAGGTTATGACAACAATAGAATACATCATGCTACAATATTCCCTTCCCTTTACTTGGATCTTAAAATAAAACATCTACAACCACCCAAAGGAAAAAGTAGGGTGTGAGCACAAATCCCAGTAGGATACCACCACCTAATCTATATAAAGCCTAATACCAAAAATGAAATAGTTTTATCTTTTAAAATAAAAACAATTTTACAAATCATTTTCACAAATCCAAACCCATTTGTAAATCATTTTCCTTTGGTTTTTCATAAAATCATTTCATATCCTCAGATATTTTAATATGAAAATTATAAGTGATAAAATAGGGATGCATATCCACACCCATAAGGTAATAAAGTAACCACACATCCATAAAATAATCCATCATGTGAAACCATGTGATACATCCTTATGTGAAAACATGTATGAAATTATCCATAAAAAATCAATCATGTGATAAATAAACATAAATTAAAAGGCACTCTGTATTAGTCCCTAGCCTATGGGAATATGTACTTGAAATATTAGAGCCTAAACTCAGAATAATGTTTGTACCAACCAATATCGAGTCTTTCCATAGTCCATAAATATCCTAAAAGCAACCCCTAATGTTGCCACACACACTAGGGTCAGCTATGTCCCTTTCTTAATACACCCAAGGTTCCCAATGTTCCATTGTAAAAATCCATTTAAAAAACATGTTCACATTTTTTAAACATTTTAAAATCCAATCCAATCCTCTTCAAATTCTTAAAATCCATTTCTGAATCAAAACCATAATTTAAGAATTTAATCAAACACTTGGTGTGCAAAAAAACCTATTTTTAAAGAAAAAAACCTTTAAAAACAAGAATCTTTAGAATAAATACATTGAAACCATAAGTCAATTAAATTAAATGAATAACCCCAAGTAATTTTACAAGAATGATAAGAAATTCACAGAATTTTCCCATTGCATAGAAACACCCACCTCAAAAAAGATGTAGCACAAACCTTCCTTGAAAGAAGATATTAGGGAAGGATAGATCACGTCCTCACAATCCTAGATCCATAAGAAACTATTTAAAACCACTTTCAAACCCCTTATATCCTACATACACATCCCCTTAATGTTCTAAAATATGAGGGGATAAGAGATATAATGAGAATCTATAAATAAGAGGAGAAACTAAATAAAAAATGCCACATACCTCGATGTGATCCATCAAGAAAAGAGAAATTACCCCAAGAATCCATTGAAAGAGACCTACAAATAATTGAGATAAGGATAATGGTGAGAAAACAAATGAGATTATGGATTTATTGGGATTTAAAAATACCAAGGGAAAGGGGTAAAATCCCACTTTTTTAGTGTTTGTTGGGAGGTCACATGATTACCTATAGGAGTTCGCATGGTTAAACTAACTATGTGCCTTAACTGTGCACCCCTACTATCCATTCTATTTGGGGAGTCACATATTTCTCAATGAGGTTGCACAATTAAACTAATTTTGTTCCTTTACCATGTGGCACGCTTGTAAAAAAACCAAACCATACACAATTTTCACTGGTGAGACGCATGGCTTCTTTAAATGTTCTCAAACCATGTGAAGCCCCTTTATTCAAACACAAATCCAAACCACATGGTTACTATATGGTTAAAATAACCATGTTACTTAACCATTTCCCTTTCCATATTCTCTAAAAAACCTTGTTTTCAACCTATGATTACTTGAATCTTTCTAGACCCCAAAAGAGAAAAAAACAAGTCTCAATTAAGGTGTACCTATGACCTAGAGGTAATCGCATTGATGTGGCCACTTGGATAGAATTTACCTTGGTTATTCAAGAAACACCCAAACCATTACTTGAAAAGGATTCCCTTCATCCCTGGTTTGTGGTCACTCACCCCCTTCACCAAGAAAAACAACACCATTTTTATAGATGGAAGATTCTCTTGGTCCTCCAAAACCTCCTATGCAAGGAGAAATTCAGCATACATGGCCTCTTGGATTGGGATCCCAACAATCTAGTATAGATCCCATAAACTGATTCTGACCTCTCTATGGTGTATATATAATGTGTAGATCCCTAGTGACCACATTCCTAATAGCTCTAGCATCATTTATAGCTGATGGTAGATGTAAGACTTTGAGGACCATGCCACCTCATAGACCCAAACCCACTTCATCTCCACGTCAAATTAGTGACAGTACTGGAATACCTATTATTACTAGGCCCATTCATCCATGAAGTTTTCACCATGGTGTTGGTCTAATTCCTTGGTCCATCCTTTGAGATGGTTTTTCAGAACCACCCTGAGAATATTCTCAGACTGAGGGGAGAAACCTCTACCACCAACATCCCCCCCATTGATGATGAGTGTCCTCCAAGAGTCTGGTTCCATTGGCGATATCCAGGTGTGCTCCTAAACTAATAGGTGGGATCATCCTGATCGACACTAGGGATGAACACATCATCCCTCAATCCAAAACCATGCAATGGTAACAGGTATTATAATTGATCCTCTATCAGCAGTGCGGTGAGTGTGTCATGATTTGACTTGGTCTAGAAGTTCTCCCCAATCATGATGCTTCCATCCATATATTTTCATAGATCAGTAGAAGATCAAGAACCTTCAGTGGACATTTTATTAGAGACTTTTTCTAGAACTAGTTCATGAAGGACAGTTCATGAAAGTAGGTTTATGAAGGATGAGTTTTCAGAAGTTTTTATTCCCAAGGAAGTCTTATTGCGGAGATACAGATCATAGAAGAGGCTATTTATGTGAGTGGTGAGGATCGAAGTCACAAAATTCTGATGAAAGTATTGAGTTTCTTAAAAAGAGAACATTGTCCTATCTTTTGTGAAAATATCATATTCCCCTAAGGTACCCCCACCCCTATTTATAGGCATAGGATTATATCAAGTTTCATGAATAGGGTTTTTTAATTTCTATTTTTTGTGTTTTTTCCTCAAAATACGACCCTCATGTACCTCTTTGAATCCAATATTGAGGGGTGGAATTTTTTTAGGCTAAAATATACATGCCACGGGAGAGTTCAAGGATGAATTGGATTGTTTGAAGTAAAATTGGGCAAAAATTTCTTAAAAATCAACTTAAGGGGATAGATTCGTGAATTTATAAACCTTAAAGAATTGTAGTTGCTCATGAAAGTCTCAAACCATGAAAATATTGAGGCATTACCCTTCATATAGTGTAACTTTGGTACATAGAAGTCCCTAGTTGCATAAAGCTTGAGGCAGTAACCTTCACATAGTGTAACTCTAGTTCTTGGAACCCCATTAGTTCATGAAGCTCATAATCATCCATGAAAGCCTCAATATTTCAAAAAGATAATGTCCTTAACTCCACTAAGACTATAAACATGCCCCCTAATTCCAACATTTAGGGGTACATGACCTTTTATATTCTAAGAAAATCTATGAATTAATGAAACTCGTAAGCTTTGTAAGAGAGAGAGAAGATGGATTTTAAAAGGTATCCATCTTTCATGAAACTGCCACTTGTGGGTTTTTGAGAACCTCAACCGATGGTATAGATGCCTTTCATGAAGGTCCATTTAATTCATGTAATAAGAAATAGATTTTTGGCTCTTGGAGTTTTTTGAGATAATTATACTTTGTAAAACTAACCATATGGGTACTAAGAATTAACTCTGAGGTAGGGTCACCCTGTTTCATGAAACATATTCTTTCGGGAGACCCCTGAACTTCGTGAGACCCCTAACCTTTATATAATTCCTCAACATTCACAAAGCCCAAAATTTGATGAAACCTGTCCTCTAAGACTCTCCATGGTTCCTCCTTGAATTTAATACCCTTTTGTAAAAATTGAGTGCCTAGGGGCCCCATACCAATCTAGGATTGGTTCAACCACACCCCAAATCTTTGTGAGACTAGTACCACCAACCCTAACTTTTTCTCTAAATAATAGGTATCATAATTCCCTTTGATCCTAATCATAATCACCCTAATGTTGGGCCTCTTGATTTCCACTCTTCCATGGAAATTTCTATACCCATAGTCTTCTAGAGGTGCATGAGTAGTGGACACATAATCCCTAAAGGTGGCATCATCAAGGGAAATAGATTACCTATCTTGGTAGAGAGTCCTTTTATGGATCTTTCTATCACCTTGAAATGGCCCCCCTTAGGGTTAAGGCCCAATAAATGTCTAATTTGCATGATGTAAAGCTTCCCAGCTTCATGTCCCAATTTTATGACATTAAACTATACAACAAAATCCTCAACATACGATGTTAAACTATAGACTTACCATGTGTGATGAGAACATGATTTCCTATATATGATCATCATGGTATGCCACCTTCTCCCTCACTATGGGATGACCTTATTCCTTTGGGAGGATTCTACGCATATTCCCTACACCTTCCTTCACTGACTCTCCTTCCATGAAATAGGTGTCCTTATCACATGATGTTAAACTACATAGATCGATCCAGTTATATGACCTTAAACTGAGGCATCAAACTACGTGGGTTTCGATGCTTGAATCTTAAATACGGTATATAGGTCACCTCCCTAAGCTTCAATTCCAACACCCCAACATCACCATCAATCCCCCAAGTGTGAAATATTCCACCTTGTGGACACACTTAACCAAAATCCCAAGTGAGACATCTTCCCCCCTAGGGACACACATAACCACTCATTTGTCCCCATAAGATGATAAAATTCTGACCCATATATCCCCACAAGATTTTAAATTTGAAACCTATATGTCCCTAAAATATGTTAAACCTATTATCCATCTTCTCCCATAATACATTAAACTTGTGACCCATGTTTCCTCACAACATGTTAAACCTGCGTCCCATCTGTCCCCATGAGACATTAAACCAACGGCCCATATATCCCCGCAAGACGTTAAACCTGTGACCCATTTGTCCTCACAAGATTTTAAACATTTGAACCATTTATCCTATCAATATGTTAAACCCATTACCCATATATCCTAGAAATATTTTAAACCTATGATCCATCTATCCGCACAATACATTAAATCAGTGGATCACCTGTCTCTACAAGATGTTAAACCTATGACCCATTCATCTCCAAAAGACATTAAACTCATGACCTGATCCAAAATCCATACCCCATAAAATAAACGTGGGATACCTAATCTAAATCCTAATAAGACTTATTACCCTAGCATCATATACCTTGTGGCTGACATATTATTCCTTAAGTCCCTCACCAAAGACTCCTAACATAGAAGATTCATCTAGATTTAAAAGAAGATGAATTTATAGGTTCCTAACCTTCCCAAAATCTAGAAATTCCTAGAAATTATTATTATTACTACCTCCTATAGCCAAAGTTTTTTCCCTATCGAGGCATAAGTAGTGTTATTAACCATTTTCCACCTTGATATGTCACTAGGAATGAGTTTCATAAACATGACTCAAATCTATGAGGGAGACCCATAGTAGGCAATGAGCTCCAAGGAGGAATCCAGGGAAGGAATAATCGATATCCCATCATCCTGTTTGGATCAAGGAGTTGACATTTCAAATTAAAGTGATGGAATCTGCCTACTTTGGAAAATGATAATGTGGGAAAAAATCACACACTATGTGTATCCCTAGTGCAAAGTATTGTAAATAATACTCGAATAGATACAAAAGAAATTCATATCATAGAAGCTCATGGAAGAATTAAAAAATATCATCTTGTAGTGAATAAAGCCTTGAAAAAAGTTTAAGTCTCCTAATTGGTTTTGGGAGAAAGTAAAGTCATCTGGTTGGTTCCAGGAGCAGGAGTCTCTCAATTTTAGTCATAGTAAGATTTATTTTGGTTGGATCTGGAAGAAAAAGGACTCCTTGGTTGGATATAGAGAAAAATTATTTCTGTTAGATATAAAATCAAGATAATTCTCTCAGTTGGTGTTGGGATAATTTTAATCACTTGTTTAATAGTGATGAATCTATAACTGGGGGGAATAACTGGTTACAGCAAGGAGTAGGCAATTCGAAAAGCCTTGTAAGTCCTATTTGACGCTCTATCTATTTTTAAAAATACACATGATGTGATATTTAGATATAATATTGTGTAGATCTATAAATTTAATAATTTTGAGAGGTATAATTCAAAATAAAATGAATTTATAAAAAAATACTTATTCACCCCTATCCTCTCAGTGGTCAATCCATCATGGGGCACTATAAGTGGTATCAAAGCTAAAGTTCCCTCTAAATATACAAGAATAATTCTAACTGATAGAAAATATTAATTATGTAAATATTTGAGGTGTTCCCACATTTTATGGGAATAATTATCATAGCTGGAGGAATAGGATTATTCCTTGTATCTTATCACTCAACCTGGAAGTGAGAGATGTTTCAACAATGGGTTTTCCACCCATTGCTGATGATGCTTCCATGATAAAAACTGATAAGAGAAATATAGAGTTAGATGGAAAGGATCAAAATTCTATATTTATGGATCTAACAAATAATTTATACAAAAATTACATGGGTCTCTAGGATACCAATTAGATATGTGATAAACTGTGAAGTAGTTATAGAGACAAAGTTAAAGTTAAAGAATCCAAATTACAAGTTTGGAGGAGTCAGATTTTGGACATCAAAATGACTGATGAATAAAATATTTATGAATACCTCACTAGATTGAATGATATAGTTAGAAACATTTGAGGATTTGGTAAGAAGCTGTATGAGTCTATAATTGTTAAAAATTCATGTAGAATTTTTTCGATCACTTTGATTTAAAAATTTTATATCTAGAAGAAATAGATGGTTTGTCTCTTGATAAACTACACAAAATTATAATAGCCTATGATATGATAAAAATCCATCTTTAAATAAACAAAAAATTGAAAAAGAACTTTGAATTAATAAGTAATGGGAATGTTAAAAAATAAGATAATGTTGAATAATTTCAATAATTGAATATTAATGAGGATGAAAATTACTTCAATAAATTTTTTTCTCTTAAATAAAAAGTATTCATAAATTTAAAGTGTAAAGATAAGATTAATAAACCCCCAAACTAATTTAATTTTGGTATATCTTATCCTTTTTCCAAGAAGTTACCAAAGAAGAAGGTTGAAGAATCAGAATCTAAATCTGAATTAGAGTATGAGATATATCATAAGTACAAATGGGGTAAGAAGAAAAATAAGAACTATAGAAGTAAGAAGATAAATATTATAAGAAATAAAAAGAAATATTCATCATCATGTTTATATTAAGATAATGAAGTTATTTTATTGGATCATGTAAATAAAATAATTGATTCGTAAAGTAGGTGTGATGATAGAGAATAAATAACAGAACTTGATTGGGATCTAAAAGAAAAATTAGATTTCTACATGGATAGATTCAATATCTCAATAATGAAATGAATAATATTAAGAAAGAGAATAATAAATTAAAAATGAAAAGAATGAGGAGGAAAATTTTATTATTGATGAAGAAATGAAGGATCTAATCACAAAGTAAGTATCATTTGTTAAAAATATCAAGATGCATATATTAATTTTTTTAACATGATAAGATGATATGTGATCTTGAAGAATCGTTAACTTCTAGAGAAGAAGATTTATTTGAGACATAATACATATGTGTCATATTTTAGTATGAGTTGAATAATTCTATAGAATATTTCAATAAATATATTGAGATAAAAGTAGAATCTTATCAATATGGAGAGTAGGAAGGTAAAAGTGAACCTAATCATCCTGATTGATCTATTATTTCTAATAGGGCAGATGTAAAAACCAAAATTGAGAATATGTGAGCCAAGAAGAATGAGAGGCAATATTCCACATCATGTGAAGGGGATAATGTTCTAATAAGTTCATATCCCCCTAAGAAAAGTGTGGTATAATTTTCAATAGGACAAAAAAAACATAGATTTGGATTCATATAGAACCAATATGAGAGAATAAATTTTCAAGAATTTTGTTGGTGTTGTGTTAAGCATGGTAAAAAATATTATTCTTGTTGTTTTAACGTTCATTTACCATGAATGTGGAAAGAATAAAGGGGTGTTTTTAATGATCATCTTAAAAAAAATCTCAGAGAAATAATATGTGAATCGATCTATACCATAGTAATCTACACAAAAAAATCATATTTTGAAAGAAAACTATGGAATATACAGTTTAAAATGTCACAAGGTTGAGTTATTCATAAAAATATTAGGAGAAGTTCCATATGTAATGAAAAAGAATAAATTACAAAAGAAACCCAAATTAAAGTCATGTAAATATTTTTAGGAGATTAGGAATGTCAAGAATGTTTTTCTAGTTATTTGGACACATCAGTTGAAACTTTATAAACAATTAGAGGAAGATGAGAAAGTTGATAAACCTAAAATAAAGAAAGTGGTATTAGAAAATGAGGTGAAATTTGACGAGAAGTTATCTATAGGTGGAAACCTGGAGATCTATAAGACTGAGGTTAAAAATTCATTCAGCATAAAGAAGAAAAAGGGGAGAAATAAGATAGTCAAATAAATGAGACTAAAAATAGAAATAAGAGTCTAAATAAATCTTTCCATGCTGGGATTGAAAAACTAATAATGACCCATATTGAGAGGAAGATTTCAGTACGAATGTTTCCTATAAAAAACTAAGAGTCCCCACTTTATTCACTATTATTTATGTGATTTAATCTAAAAATAAGGGAATTGAAGGAGAAGTTTAAGGATATAACTTACAGGTATCCTGAATTGACAATACTTCATGGAGTTTTTTGACTTCTATTAAATGAAATAATAAGAATTTATCCCTTAAGGGGGATAATCCTTGATAAAAATCTATCATTTTACTAAACTTTGGTTATTCTTTAAATTCTATATTGATTTCAAACCATAAGGTCGAGGTATGTCAATCACATGTTCATACTTTATTTGTAATATTACTAACCATATCAATTAGGTGAGGTGCTTGGTTGATGACAAGATGAGACAAAGGGGGAGTTATTTATTTAAACATAAACTTTATGATATGTTTATTACAATGTGTGTAGGATTTTTTATTTCATTGGAAAATCTGTTTATTGCAATCCCATTAAATTATAATTGAGAATTTCTAAGTATAATTTCACATGCATGGTATTTTATGGAAATCTTAATCATCCTTAGTCATATCTCTCTTGTTTTTTACACTAGTGTAGCCCATGTAAACTTAGAGTTAATAACATATAGTCTCTTTGTATTTTATTTTAAATAATGAGGAGAAAGTTTGAGAACACATATTGACTTATAAATATGTGAAGAGATATTGAAAATAAAATAAAAGGGGGGGATTGTTGGCCTCATTATTACATTTGTTTTCAATGATGTTTTAATATGTGTTTGTTGATTTTTTTGTGTGAAGTGGTGATTCTTGGAGAATTTTTATAGATTTTCTTTATGGCATTGGATGTCACGTTTGGACAATTCTACTTGGTAGATGTGAAAATTAATGAATTGATCTTAAGTTCCAAGAATTGTTTCACTGGTAACACATTGTTTAAAATAATGGAGCAATAATTGATGGCCATGAAATAATTCTAATACTGAATTATAGTTAAAAATATTCCATGAAAAATAATGTATATTTTTAGGAGTTATATATGAATAAGAATTCTTGAGGAATGCTTGGTTTTATATTTTATACTTAGAATTGATATAATTATTTTATTAAGGGCCTTGTAATAGGGGCCAACCACAAAAGACCTAGGGACCATCTCAATCCCATGTATGTGAGGAGTCCTCTACCATGTAGGAGAGCTATCCCACAAGAGACAACATGGTATCAAGAGGGTGAGTAGGCTGAATTGGGCCCGCATGAACCTGATTGGTGTACATGGGTTTGGGAAAGGGTGTCAGTGGTCCAGTGCATGTAGGAATAACCCATGTGTAATGTGGTACATGTTTTTTGTATGTTGATCACCCACTTCTATCTCTAAGTAGTTTAGATATAGGATTATTGATAAATAATGGTCGACTGTGCATGCAGTCAATGTGAGATAAAATCGATGCGGTACTATTCCTTCATTACTTAAAAATATAGACATTCCAACTGCCACTTGATCAAAATTATATGATCCTTCCTATCAAACCCAATCATCATCTTATACCTCTTGAAACACCTAATCCTCTCCCAGTATCTTTAGTGCTCTAGATTTCAGGTCATACCACCAATAATCAAGTTCAAGGTCACCATTGTTATTCCAAATCCAAGATTGTGAGGAGATGAGATGAAGGAACTCTATTCATGAAATATTCATCTTTCATGCATGATATAATTTAAGGAACAATATTTTTCCAAATGAAAAATAATTTTAAGAAGTCCATTTGGTGCATAAATGAGTTTGATGATTTAAAAAATAAGTATGCGATATAAGTATGCACATGAGGCATTCATTGAAAACTCGTGTATAATAAGATGCCATGAAACTCAATGTATTCTTGAGAAATTATTTATATTATGGTGAGATATAATATTCCTTGAAACAAAATATTTGTTGAATCTACAACGCAACATTATTCTCAGAGCCATAGGTGGAAAAATATTCCTACAAATAATGAGCATCCAAAGCTGAGGATTATCATTTTTATATTGAGAAGGATCTCATTTTTATAGAGAAAAACATTGAACCATGAATATATTTTTTTAGAAAATAGGAAACCCATGAATCATTTTCATATGAAAAGGATAATAGGAGATCCCATGGGTCTTTTAACTTGTATCTAACACATTCAAAGGCTTTGTGAATAACTTTTTCTGCAAATCCATTCGGGTTTGTGAAAACACCTAATAAGGCCATGTATATACCTCCATGGATAATAGCATAGTCATCTTATTGAAAATACCTGCACGAGTGTTTTTCAGGGATACATTGTATACACCTACACTATATTTTAATAAGGAGAAGGATAACATTCTTATTATACCAAGCTTACTATTGTGTGAAGTTAATAGTGTGTGTATGTCTATGCATACGTGATGCACAATTTTTGAGAATCTAATCTAAACATTCTATGGAAAAAGATAGCTTGATTAATTTATTTTGAAATAAACAAAACAAGAACATAAAATAATAATAGAAATAAATATTTTTTATATGTTTTATGAGATGTGATATGAATTATATCCTACATGTCTGAAGTTTGCTTGTTGAGATTGTGTTGAAACCCCAAGAAGACAAAATATTTAGTTTTGAAAGTATTATTATTTTATAAAATATCATTTAATAATTTTTTTTCATCATTTTAAAACATCTAAGTGAGGCCAATAATTTATTATAAGGAAAAAATTTAGCCAGATCATTTGTTTCATTGAGTTAATTAGTCATTAAAGGTTATCATCTATTTGAGAAAGACTAACAAACCCAACTGGTGGATATTGATAGTACATGAATATGTACATGATAAATTATTCTCCTATAATAAATTGTATTAATATCAAGATATAATTATATAGTGTAACAATCCTTGAACAAAGGTGAAGTCATTTTCTTGTTATCGGGAGCAGATGAAGTTTTTTGGTTGGTGACAGGAGAAGAGGGAGTCTCTTGGTTAGATTCGGAAGAAAAATGAGTCTCTCAGTTGGAGATAGAGAAAAAAGTCATTTAGTTTTAGCTAAAATTAAGAGAAGTATCTCAGTTTGTGTTGGGAGAATTGTAATCACTTGTTTTATAGTGAAAAATTTTTAGCCAAGGGAATAACCAGTTGCAGTAAGGAGTGGGATTTCTACCGAACCTTATAAATCTGACAGGCTGCTCTATCCATTATTAAAACTACACATGAGGTGATATTGAGAGATAATATTAAGTTTATCAAGAACCTTATTAAGTTCTAGTGGTTTAATTAAAAATAAAATGAATTCATAAAAAGAAACCATTGATTTAACCCTACCCTCTTAGTAGTTAATCTGGCTTGGGGATCCATAGATATAGCATGAATTTTATTGAGTACATGATCATTTTAAAGTGATATCCTGATCAATGTAAATACATTTCCTTTTCATGAATGAAATAATACACGTGGCATGGTTTAAACTCACTTATAGTGGAAAGGAATATATGCTCTAAATTTTTCCTATACTAGTGGATCAGGTGAACATAGCAAGAGTTATACTAGGGAAAAGTTTCAGTACCTGAAATATTTTCACCTTTTTCATTTATCACTCTAAATTTTTATTGGGAAATGAATGATAGAGGCTCAACAAATGAAGAATTTATTTTGTCTTAGGCATCCCTTAATGGTTTTTCATCTTAACAAGTCTTTGTATCTCTTTTGATGTTTCTTACACACTAAACTTTACTTAATCCATCAGAGGAAGGCTTAGTGATTAGTGACTCAACTTTTTCTCAGACTGGACTTTATGGATTATCAACCTGATAATCCTTGGTGTATCTTTAGTTTTTATTTTAGGTTCTTTCAATTTGGACCAAAATAGGGTGACTCGAGTTTAAGTACATACATCTTAGATCAAATATGGCTAAAGTTTAAGGTCATATAGATTTGACTAAAAATGGCTAAAGTTTAAGTTTGTACAGATTTGACCAAATGTAACTAAATTTTATAGTCATACAAATATAATCAATAGTGGATGAAGTTTAAGGTTGCACAATTTTGACCAAAAATTATTGATGTTTAACATCATAATTCTTTTACCAAAAGTTGAGGTAGTATATATAGTAGAAAAGGAAAGTAAAACCCAACATGAATTGAGATCCTAATGCTAAAATTGATATCCTTAATGATAGGTAAATTTATTTTATAGTCATAATTCTTGTACTAAAGATACGATATAAAGGGGATGAGAAGTTAGAGATAACATGAGTTAGTAGTATCCAAGCACCAGGGTGGAGACAAGAATTGAATGGGATGGAAATCTATATATGGTCCTAGGATAAGAGATCTAGCAGTTACTAGGTATCCTATGTTAATAGGAATCAAGCCACACATAGTTCTTAGTAGAGATTATTTTTATATATTTGGCTCATGTATGAGAGATGTGGTAGTGAAATGGATGATTTTCCTAGTACAAGGAGAAAAACTAATGTGAATGAGGTCTCAACACCAAGATAAAATGATATAGATCCATCAACACAAATCCAAAAGAAGACCCAATGTGAGATGGAAAAGTTATCATCACCTGGTAAGAGTCAAGGTATCATCAGTGGGGTATAGTTAGACATGGAAATGGAATTTGTAGAAGAGCATGAGATGAGAGATAAAGATGTAACTATGTATCCCATGGTAATGAGAATCAAGACTTGTGTAGTTCTAATAAATATAAAACAAATCATAGGCTTGGGGATGAATATTTTTTCATATCAATAAAAATATATTTATAAAGATTAATCTTATATAGATCGAGCTCTTACATAAGTAAATATATTGAAATTTGATTTCACATGGAATAGACCACTCCAAAGAGTTTAAGGTTATATAGGATAAACCATCCTGAATAGTTTTGAGTCATGTGGGATAGACTAGTGATGTTTATAGATTAAGGTTGTAAATATTTGACTTAAGTGTCATTCATTTTATGATCATGAGACTTAGAGCCTCCTAAATATTTTTATTAATATATACAGGCATAAAACATAGAGATATGTTTCATCCATTTGAATATGTGAGAAGAAAATGAGGTAAATTGTGTCTTAAAATTTATAATTTAGTGATAATATAATATTGACTGTTGGGAATAATTTTACCATTAGTAATGAAGAAAACTCCACCAAACCATCAGAAAATAGTGTATGGTGTTTGAGGATCATCCTATTAGGATGAAAATATACCTCTAGTTTTCAAGTGAAATATATGGTAGGAATATCATTACCAATCAGATACACTCATTTTCAATTACTATGAAAGGGTAAACCAAGAGGAGAATCTTGACTCATGGTTGTGGGTTTCCAATGGGAGTATCTTGAATCAATAAATTTTGGCTACCAAGAGGAGTATCTCGACTTAAGGAATTTGGTTGGTGGTAATTCATACATAAAAAAGGTATAAGGTGGGTTGGGTGTAATAGGATAATTCTAAAAGGGTTTGGGATAATCTGTAGTTATACCATCATGTACTATATAGCATATTTTGGGAAAATTAATAGACCCTGAGGTAAGAGGATGGTAAATAAAACCTTATAATAAATGGAGTTATTTCTCGAGATACAATGGAGGGAGTCTTGGTTATTGATTATGTAAACCCTTTATGGATTTCAACGTGGCCTTCAACTCTCCGGAATAAAACTTCCAAGGCCTACAAAGATTGATCCCTTATATAATTGTGTGGTCACATATTTTAAGGTCATCTATGATTGACTGTTATGTTAGTTTAAGGTCATCCATGATGGATCGTATACCATATAGACCAGGGTCATATGATATAGACCATAAGTCATGTAGTTTATGGTCTTGTAATAGGGACCTTATGTCATGCAATTTAAGGTCAAACAATAATGAACACATGTCTTACAATTTAGAATCATACAATAAGGACTTGTTCCATGCAGTTTAATTTCATGTGATAAGGAACTTATTCATAAAAAATGGATCATTAGACATGATAATTCTCTTTTATATTTTGAATGAATTACATAATTATTTCATGGGTATCGATAATGAATATATAAAATATTCATCCACATGATAATGCCTAAATTAATGGACCTTGTTTCATCTTTCACCAAGAGACATATGGCCTTTATTATTTTGTACACAGTGTGTGTTTTATTCAAGGTGTTCACAAGGATGAAGTGGATATTTGGATGTCACTAACTCCATTATCACATAATATATCATATCTTTAATATAATCCTTAAATATGAATATCTTCATGATTTTATGACCTAGATATCAATGGTCAGGGTAGTTATTGGGATGGTCCTTAAAATTCACCACCTTGGGTCTTCAAATCCTTATGATCTCAATAAAATTATTCTATAAGGAATAGGTAAAATAATCAAAATATTTCTCCAGTTAGGGGTAATATACCATGATTTTTCTATTACTAATAGATATATGACAACATGGTTTCCCCTATGTTCCACTTATGCCTTTATCGGCATGGTCACATGGTCAAATTTGTGATTTGGGTGGTGGTTCCTTAACCTCAAAAAATTATGAGAAGTTAATTATTCTATTTATGACTAAGAAATTTATGGTTCTATCTATATAATAGAAAACTTCAACTCCCTTGGACACTGCATGGTGGTCATTTAGGATAAACTATGTCTGGAATTAACCTAATAAAGGGATGAATAATATAAGAATTCTATCAACTATAACTATAATGTATTGTATTTTAAAAGAGGTATGGATACTTTAAATTTATTCTCAAGTATCTTGTTTTATGTTTGAAATATGATAAATAGTAAAAATAGAGGTTTTAGAGCATCTAAGGATCATTTGGATCCTGGAGCTTGAGATTATGGAAAGGCTAACTGAGTCGCACAGTTAGTGAATGGTTAGTGGTAAATGTGTGACTCAACCGTTTGGTGTGATATAGTGTATCATAGAAGGGGCATAGTTTTTTTAAATTGTGCCAATCATGAAACAAATTTTTCTAGGTGCTACATTAAACTGAAGGGGATTACACAGTTTTTCTAAACTATGAGACCAACCTACACACTTAGAACCACTTAACTAGTGGTGTCACACGGTTTAGGCACATGGTTTGGAAAACCATGCAACCAAATCATGTTCCTATTAAAAGTGAGTGAAACTATGTTTTTACCCAAACTTGTTTAATTTTTAACACCCATTTCCCCTCCTCTCCACACACATCAGGATCCTCCCATGTGAGGATCTCCTTCTTCCCCACTCCAAGTCCTTGAGCCATCATCTTCATCCAAGCTTTGATTCCACCATCGTCTATCAAATTGGATAACTAATAGTAAGATATTTGATCTTCTTTCTTACTTTATTAATACATATCTCCCTCATGAATTCTATTTCTATATGACCTAATATGACCTATTTTCAGGAAATTTTTCTTTTTCATCAATTTATTTCATTTTATCCTGGATTAGAATCCAAAAACAAACAACAAATCATCTACCACCATACATTAGGTGGTCTAGTAAGTATCCCTAAAGTCTTGTTTCTTTATATCATGTGTTGTGATGATGAAATTTCAGACCTTGCATTCATAACTTAAAACATGAATTAATCTTAGTTATATTATTTTCCATGTTAGAAATACCTATTGCACCATTGTTATTGTCATAGGACATATCTTTTGACTATTTCCACCACTTGAGGTGTGCCCATGGAATTTATTGACCCTATAAATGCTAATGTGACCAACCCACATTTTAAGTGGGGTTGTATTGATAATTAAATTGGGATGCCTTGATTAAATTAAATTAAATTAAATTGTACATCCATGTAACATTCCCATTATAAAGACGATGGATTGTGAACTTGGATAATAAAATGTTAAATGGGTGTAAACCACACCTTTTATTATGATAAAGTGTGGAATACATGATGTAATATTATTATAATTACTCACCCATGTACAATGGACATTGATACATAGTTTAGTCTAGTATTAGACACGATGTTTCACTCTCCCTTAATGCATGATGTTGGGCATGATGCCTCATATTGGTTATTGAACAATGGACATGATGTTTCACATTACTCTATAAGTTATTGGAAATTACATTTCACTTCTCTCATTAGGTAGATAGATCTGATGAAATTCATATCCCTAATTGAATGCTTGGTCTAGTACCATATTTATAACATGATACTTTTATAACTATTCATGGACACTTGAGGTATGCCTCAGGTCCTAGCTAGTAGTTTTATCTATATATATGGTTGTATATTTTACTATATATATAGTTCATATATATACATACATATTTATCTATATATATATACTGATAATTTTACTTTTATATATATATATATATGGTGATGTTTGTTAGAGACATCCTGGAATAGAGTGAAGTAGGTAGTGTTATCTTAGTGTCCTTTAGAAACCAGATTCAACCCATTATAGTTTACATTACTGCTTTTCATTATTATATCTGCACAATACCATTTTATATACACTGGATGGATATTTCTAGATGTCATTGGTGGTGGCCTAATGAGTATATCTCACACCCTATCTAGGAAATCTATTAGTACCCAAAAAGACTTATTGGTTGCATATTGGGATAAAGGAAAGGATCTATATATAGATGTTTTATTTTTTATGTAGAATGAAGTATGATAGTAGAGGATTGAGCTTATGTTCATGATGCTATTGGATTTATCTTGGTACTTTTTATCATATTTTTGGTATAGCATGTTTTATATGATTTTTTCTTTGTATCCTGTGAATTTACTATTTTTTAGTGTGTTGTGACATGATCATCATTTTTTATATGAATTGGGTTATTTATTATGCCTTTCATTATTATCTAGATGGTATGTATTTCATTAATGCTGCATATCTATTTCCACTGTTTACCTATTATTTTATACTATTGTGTTCCACTATAATTCGAGGGAATAGTCTACCCACTGACACACCTTATCCCCTCACTACTAGTTGAAAACCTTTGGTGTGTGAGGAGGTATTATTGAGGCCATGTAGCCAATCGGGTCAATTCACTTATTAGTGGATCCCAATTCGGGATACTAAAAAGTGGTATCGGGGAATTTCGTTTTCTTTTGTATTACTATTTAGGAATGGTTATATAAGATATTAGGAAGTGTTGGAATTTGGTAAAGAACATGTTCCAAGGAGTAGTTAACCCACATATATAGAAAATCTAAATTTCCTGGGATGGGATCTTTATTTTTTGTATTTCATTCTTTATGTTTATATTGATTTCACCACTAGGTGATGAACTTGTTTTGTGATGTGAAATTTATGGATTCATTTTTATCCTTGTATTAATGTGATAAGGAATTATTATACATTCATCATCATAGGCATATAGATTTTCACATTTCATGTAGATAGGTATCTCAAAATCACACCAATGTAAGCAACGACAGAAGAATAACCAAGTAAAAAAGTACATAACAGATAGACTGCACAAGACTCTCCAAAGACCTCAAGACTCCATGCTCCACAAGCTCCAAGATCCAAAATCCTTGAAGATCCCAAACATCATGAGGTAGTACTAAAAATGTGTAAAGCATTACCTTTTCCCTTTTCCTAGAAGATAGAATCTGCAAAAGCACCAAAGTTCCAAAGCAGGGGTGAGTATAAAACTCAGTAGGTTTTCCCCAATGAATTACCTACTCACACCACTAGGATAGAAGAGTTAGTAATAATTATATAAAATAGTTTATATAAAAAAAATTTCAAAAATAGTTTATAACTAAATATAAACAAGTTTTCAAAACCATTCATTACCAAAATCATACAAGTGCAATTGAAACCAATTTTCCCAATAAGATATTTTTTCAGAAAAATAACTAAACAATCTTTACAACCATTTCACAATATCCCTTTATCAGCATACCCAACCATTCCTCAAACCCATGCAACCAACCATGCATGTTATGCTATGATAGTTCCATACTCATGAGTAGTTTCTCATCGATCTACCAAGTCATCATAAGGTAATTGTTTCTCATGTACCATTAACCCTTTGGCACCGAGCACAAGGTCATATTTCAACCAAGCCCCGTATATAAAATTCCCATGTGCCAATAAACCTTTGGCACTGAGTACAAGTTCATATTTCAACCAATCCCCATATATGAAACATGAACACACACCACATATTCCCAACGATCATGCCAAAACAACCCTTTCAATAAAAACACCTTTTTATTGAAAACCATTTCTGTCAAAACCATTTCAATGTCAAACCATTTCAATTCCAAACCATTTCAACAAAACTCCATTTTTTATTAAAAACCATTTCTATTGAAAATATATTTTTCATCAATAACTTATAAATTCCATAAAATCCATAATTTAAAATCTTCATTTTAAATTTATGAAACTAAACCCCCTTTTGCACAACTATTCACCAAGATCATGCAATTTCACAAAAACCATAAATCATCACAAATTAAGATTTTTTCATTAATTTCATGATCAATAAACCAGTTTGAATATAATCCAATAAATTCTAGTAAGAGGAGATGAGAGTGAAGCCACCTACCTCGAAGGTTTTGATGAAACTTTGACAACAAACGAAGAACACACAAGAAAGCGGGTCGATTCTATAAGAACGGTCTTAGTTATATTATCCTAGAAAGATCACGACTCAAAATTAAATTATTTGGTATCCAAAAAAATATATCTACCAACTATAGGTTCAGATATGAGAAATAGTGGAGATCGGAGAAGTATATCTAAGCATATCTAAGAAAAGATGAAAAATCTGGAAAGAATGGTGACATACCTCAAGAATCGGACTCGAAATCACCAAGGGGAGGCTCTGGGTTGGCTCCAACTTGTGTGGGGAGGGTTCTCCAGCCTTCTAGAGAGAGTAATCTCTAAATAGGGGCGTTTTGAAGCCAAAACGAAATATCTAGAGCAAAAACGAATAAGCTCTTAGAAAATAGGATCTAGATTTGACCTCTGCGCAAGGTTTGACCACATGGTTTGGGCCAACCATGTATGGATCGTGTGACCTTAGTTTTGGTACCAACACTCCTTATAAAACCCACAAACTCTCTCATCCTTCAACTTTACCCTTTTTATGGAAACATGTTTTTTATGGAAACATCCCACTTTATGGAAACACCCCACTTTATGGAAACACCCAACATTATGGAAACACCCAACTTTATGGAAACTCTCTATATTATGGAAACTCTCTATTTTATGTAAAATATTTATTTTATGGAAACTCTCTATTTTATAGAAACCCAATAAAAGACACACCAATTAAAAAAACGTGAGGAAAGGGGTTATGTACCCGAAACCAAGGGTACTAAATTCTCCCCACCATTGGTCTTTTCGTCCTCAGAAAGTAGAAAACCCTCACTGGCCAAAAAGAGTTCTAGACACTGCTCTTTAATTTCCTTCTCACGTTCCCAAGTCTCTTCCTGAATCTGACCATGTTTTCATAAAACCGACACTAGTTCTATACTTTTACCATGCAAGACTTTCTCTTGTCTATCCATGATTCGCCCTGGGATATGTATCATTGATGCATCCGGTTCTAGATCAACGTGATCCCATATAATCACATGGTCATTATTAGGGTGATACATTTTCAACTAGGATACATGGAACACATTATGAATCGAACTAAACTGTGGTGGTAATGCCAACTAATATGCCACCTCTCCAACCCATTCTAGTATCTCAAAAGGGCCAATGTATCTAGGAGATAACTTTCCCTACTTCCCAAATAAAAGATTTACAAGACTTGGAGAGATCCTCAAGAAGTTATGATCACCCACAGTGAATAACAACGATCTTCGATGGGGATCTAAATAATATTTCTGATGACTTTGATCCATCTCCATCCTCTTTCTAATCAACTGGATCTTCTCTATTATTTCTTGGACAAGGATTGGCCCAACTAGTGAAGTTTTTATCGTTTCCACCCAGTATAGTGGAGAACAACAAGGATGCCCATATAATGCTTCAAACAGAGCCATGTGTATCGAGGCTTGATAGTTTTTATTGTATGAGAACTCCACTAAGGGTATATGCTCCTCCAATGAGCCACCAAAATCCATTACACAAGCCCACAACATGTCTTCCAAAATTTGTATCATCCGCTCAGATTTCCCATCCGTATGAGGATGATAGGCCATGCTCATAGTCAACTGAGTCCCAAGGTCTTGCTGTAAGGATTTCCAGAAACAAGACGTGAACATTAGATCTCTATCTGAGACTATTGACACTGGTACACCATGCCTCTTTACTACTTCTCGGATATAGATTTTTGAATGACCCTCTACCTTATGAGTTTCAAGAATAAGTATTAAATGGTCCGACTTGGTTAGATGATTCACTGTCACCCAAATGGCATCGTGTTTCTAGACCATTCTTGGAAGACTTGTAACAAAATCCATTGCTATATGATCCCATTTCCACACTAGGATGGGAAAAGATAGTAAAATATCAGCTGGTATCTAATGCTCTGCTTTAACCTACTGACCAGTTAAGCACTGCGGGATGAACTCGGCTACCTTCCTTTTCATTCTGCTCCACCAAAACTAGAGCTTAAATGACTTATACATCTTCTATGTACCTGGATGTACAAATCATCTTGAATAGTGGTAAGAATGAAGAAGTTGTTCCTGACACACTATAGGTACAACCATCAGATATCTGAAACACAAAACTGAACCTCCATTAAGTTTAAAACCCTCAATGGTATACCCACCATTGAGTTTTGAACTTAAAACCAGACATTCTGCATCAGATGTTTGTGCCTATTTGATCATTTTTACTAAATTAGGATCAAGCGTAGCTGAAAAGAAAACTGCAACATCACCTCAGTCTTTGTAACGACCCAAAGTTTTCAATGGAAATTTACTTTCTTATAAATATGTCATAAAATAACATGAAAACACAACATAATGAACTAATAAGTGCTAAGTGGACTTTAAACATAAGTTTGTCACTTTTGTGTTTGTAATTTCAAAAATATGATATACATGGTTGCAATCAATAAGTTATTTGGAGTCCAATAAGAAAAACATAATTTTTTATAAATAGTAACATACCCTTAATGAATAGTAACATACCCTTATGAATAGTGAAATACTCTAATTAATAGTAACATTACCAATGATAGTCATAAAATAATATTCAAGTGAAATTATGATGTACCTATATTTTAGAATAAGTAAATGAATGTTTTAAAACTGTTTTTTAATAATAAATTATAATTTTAATTAAATATTAAATTCATAATATTTAGAAAATTATTTTTTGAAAAATGGACTTCATTTTATTCTACACATCGAAAAATGGTTAGGGTGAATTTTTGGGATTTTTCTGAAATACTTGAATTTTTTACGAATAGTAGAATCTGATAATTTACAATAAATGCTAAATAATGGATTGATTGAGTCATTGATGATGATATGATGATGTAAGCCCATTTGGTTAGAAGTCACATGAATTTATTACTATTCTTTATCATGAAATACTTACTATTCCTTATCTTTTGTGGAAATAATAAACTAATGATTAAAAATTTATGAAAACCCTCTTCTCCTCCACTATAAACCCCCCCCCCCTCACTCCCTCATCTCTTCACTCCTATCAAGACATGTTCCTTTCCAATATTCTTCCCAAATCTCTCCCCAAGATCCCCCCCCACATCCAAAATCACCTAGCCTCTTCAAAATACCAAAACATCTCCCCTTAATAGGTTCTTAAAGGAGGAAGTCTCAAGAGGTAAATTCCTCTTTCCAAATCCTTCTTTTCTTTTAAGTTCTTTTCATTTTGTTTCTTTCCTCACCTCCCTTCACCCAAATGGTATTACAACGACAGTAACATAAATTTAATGGAATGTTTTTATGATAATGGTATATTTCAATATCTTCTCTCCTTTCCCCACCTTTTATTTCAAAGAAATGAAAGCACCACTTGAGAAGTGAAAATTTAGTACATTCAAGGACAACGGTTTATCAATTTCTATTATGATCATCAAATCTGGTCATGAAACCATTTTTGTTATTGTTGAACCAGAATATATATATATATATATATATATATATATATTTGTAATATATCCTATTTTTATTCTGTAATATTTTTGTACAAATGGTATTAAGTTATAAAGCGAAATATGTTCTTTGTAATCAAACCAACCAATTAACAAAAACGGTTGTCACTTTGGTTTTATATAATAATTCAACTTCACTATAAGTAAAACAAATTAAATATAAAACCATGCAATCTCCTGGATGTTCACTAATATCATATAACTTCATTTCTGGACAACTACTTCCATCTTTCATGTTTATCCGAACTTGAATATAAGTGAACTGATATTTTAAAACCAAGTAAACAAACAAGCCGGAACAAAGAAATTGATCCTTATAACTAATCAAGAAGGCCTTGAATGAACTAAAAAAGGTTATAATAAATCAATTAAATATAGAATATTTTATGGAATTATTAATTAATAAGCCTAATTTTTTTATTCAGGTCTTTAATAACAAGTGGATAACACCAACGGATTTAAGGTAAGGGATCCTCTCCTTTTCACTCTTAATCAATATTATTCTCTATGATATGCCATTTTTGTGTAATAACAAGTTATGGGGTATGTTTTCTCACCTCCCCCATACTTTACTAATGTTTTATAAGTGATGAGAAAGCCCTTATCTCTCTCATCAATCTCTCTTAGTTACACCTGATACCATGCCGATAAACTATAATGGATTCTACCCGAACTTCCTTTATTCCTTCGGGTTGCTCTATCTTTCTTTTTACCAAAATGTAGTTGTCTTTTATTTTTATGTAAAACTTCTAAATTATGTTTATATACTCCAAAATCATGTTCCAAGATCCATATCTCTTTCTCTTTTGGGGATATACATGCTTTTAAGTGAATCCCTTCTCGATACTTCCCAATAAGGACACTCATTTTAAAGGAACTTCACGAACTTTTACCCAATTTCAAGTGCACTCTATCCTCTGTTTTAAGACACCATTGTCTTTATAAAATCAGTATTTTTATTATGAAAACCTTCTTGGTTCAATTCTGGTTTTATATAAAATAATTTCCTCTTTACTATTTTAAAATCTCCATAGTATTTTCCTTAAAACCGCACAAAAATGTTTTAATGCTAATGTTTCTCAAATAAATTTCTTATATTTTGTCACTTCTATTTGTTGAAACCTACCATTTTATATGCCTATATTACCTTATTAATGTCCATTTATGTTCTAATCCCTTTCTTTCATGGACACTTTCATGATACACTCATTGGTTATGCTTTATGTCATGATTGTGGTACCCAATTCTCTCCATGGGTATCCTTATGTTTATGAACAATTGATTATGTCTGATTATTTATGTGGAAATAATATTTATTTGGTAAGAATATTTATGTGTAAAGAACATTCCTAAAAATTTTGAGATGGGTGCGCTCAGATAGTGCTCCAATGCATTGGGTAAAGTTAGGTCTCCTGAGATGCGATGTGAAACGGGATTGGCGGTTAGCCTTAACCCATACTAAAATGGGAAACGAGATTGGCAGTTATCATTGACCCATACTAAAGAAATTTTTTATGATTATTCCACATTTATATGATTCCATGTTTATATTAATCCATGCTTATACTATATGATTTCATAATTTCCATGCTTTGGATATCTTTATGTCATGCCTCCTAACTCATGTTCTTAATAAATATCCTTATGTTCATTCCCTTACTGGGATTTTTAGCTCATATGTTTGTTCTTGTGTTCCCTAGGGTACCCTATGCAGATGTAAGGCCTCAAAGAAAGTTAGGATCTATTTATGGAGATTAAATAAAGAAGTGTTATTTTATCCCCATGTTTTATGTTATATGTACCTTCTCTTCCAATACACTAGACTTAACAATCCTTGGCTTGTACTCTGATGTATAATTATGCTTAAAATCATGTAATTTTATATATAAAAGGCTTGGGTTTCTATAGTTGGTATCAGAGGATGGTCTAGTTATTTTTTATAGATTGGGAATAGAGCACCTTAGTGAGAACCTTAAGGATGATATGAAGTATATTAAAACATCCCTAAATTTTGGTAAGTATAGAGTAAGTAGTTTATCAAGAAAATAAATCCATGTCTGGATACGAGCAGGTAGAGGTGGATCTGGCACAGATGTACCTAAGAGTGAAAACTCCGACAAAGATTTTTGGGCTCGACCCGGGGTATCCTAGTACACAACAATGGGCCTTACTGCACTCTTGGTTACGACACTCCCAGGGGATATGCTTTGGTAGATTCATGATCTTAGTACAAACTATTATTAAGGGACAAAAAAATCCCATAAGAATATAATTTAAGAAATAGATCGGGGATAATATAGTTTTAAACCTAAGGAATCACAAGTTAGGATATACTTCTTATTTATAAATTTATCATTTTATGTTCAAAGTTTTGTTTTTATGTTCAATAGCTAAGTATTCAAGACCTCTAATTATAGTTCTTTTTCTTAGTTAATGGCAGGAAATAGAAGAACATGTTCCCACAACCAATGTGATAGGCAATGTGAATATTGCCCTAACAATATGCCTGATATGACGAGAGCGGGTGCTCAAAACTTCATGACCGTACTTTCTCAAATGGCTCAAGTTATTAATAATAACTTGAATCATGCGGAATTACCTCCTCCAAGGAAATAGAAATTTTTTGTAGAATCCTTCATGCAGCAAATGCCTCCCATGTTTAGAGGATCTTCTAATCCCCTCCTCACGGAACAATGGATTAACTCCATTGAAAAGATACTCTTTGTTCTCCAGTGCTCGGAAGAAGAGAAGGTTGCACTGGCAGTCTATCAATTTGATGGGGAAGCTGATCAGTGGTGGACACTAATCAAGAATAAAAATTCCCAAGAGGAAATTGATTCCATGGATTTGGAGGAATTTAAGAGGATGTTTTTCAACAAATATTTTCCTCGAACCCTCCATCTCAAGATGGAAAGAGAGTTCCTTAGACTCAAGCATAAGGAAGATGAGTCCATCGGGGTGTATGAAGAAAACTATACAAGGCTTGCAAGGTACACCTCTGGATTTGTCATGAACACCGAAAGCAAGGTGGATCACATCTTTAGTGGACTAAAGCCGAGTCTACTAAAAGTGTTTGCAATTTGAGACTTCGACAATTATGTGGATTTTGTATGTTGTTCCCTCAAGGTGGAAATGGAGATTAGAGACTCTCAGTGGTCACGTGGGAACAGTGACAAGAAGAGGAAAATAGAGAACAACATGGGTGGTTAATCAAACAAATCACATGATGGAAAGAAGCATGACTTTTCCCTTTTCAAAAATTGTGCAAAAAAAGCATCCTGGTAACTGTCTGAAGGGAACCAAGAATTGCTTCAAATGTGGAAATTTTGGTCATCTGGCCAAGAACTACTAAAGGGATATGAAAAATCCCACTAATGTTGAATAAGAAATGAAGGTTCAGATCAAAAATCAGCCTACATTGTACTGTTACAACTACAAGGAGCATGGGTATTATGCGAACAATTTCCCTAAGTTGAGTGTTGTCGGAGGCAATCAACAACAACCTCCAAGGCAACAAGGAAGGGCTTATGCTATCACTACTGCTAAGGTGGATTCAGACAATGATGTGGTGATAGGTACACTTTCTATTCATTCAAGAATAGCAGATGTACTATTTGATTCTGGTTCTATGCATTCTTTCATATCTTGCAAGTTTAGTAGAACTATTCAAACACCACCTCAAAATTTGGTGGGGCAATCGCTACATCCATGGTTTATAACTCCTACCCGGTTAATTTTTGTGGACTAAACCTCCCAGAAAATATCTTTATACTTCCTTTATTGGAGTTTGATGCAATATTGGTCATGTATTGGCTATCTTTGTACAAATCCAACATCAACTATTAGTAAAGGGGGTCACTTTTCACATCCCGAAGCATCCTCTGATTCTTTACAAGTGTAAGGAGGAACATGAGTCTCCTTTTTAATCTTCATCTCAAGTGTGGATATTGTTGCCTTATGAGCAATCATATCTAGCTCAAATTATTGAGACAAAGGAGAGAATAATTCTTGAAGACATTCCCATCATGAGGGATTACACTGATGTATTCCCTGAAGAGTTTCCTGGTATTCCTCCTCACCAAGAGGTTGAGTTCTCAATTGAACTTATCCTTGTATCTCTGCCTATATAAAATACACCTTACAGAATGGCCACTGTAGAGCTAGAGGAGTTGAAGAAGCAGTTACAGGAGAATATGGAGAAGGGTTTTATACACCTGAGTGGGTCGTCATGGGGTGCTCCAGTCCTCTTCATCAAGAAGAAGGATGTATCAATGTACCTCTTTATTGATTATCGTGAGCTCAATAAAATCACGATAAAAAACAAGTATCCCCTTCCACGGATAGATGACTTGTTCGATTAGCTTCATGGGGCTAGTTATTTCTCTAAGGTAGACCTTCAGTCAGGATATCACCAACTAAATGTGAGGAAGGAAGATATACCCAATACTACCTTTCGAACGATGTATGGACACTATGAGTTCATAGTGATGCCCTTCGGACTCACTAAGGATCTAGAAATTTTCATGGATTTAATGAATAGAGTATTTAGAGATTACCTTGAAAATTTTGTAGTAGTATTTATTGATGATATTATGATATACTCTAAGAGCAAGGAGGAACATGAGGAGCATTTAAAAACTATGTTAAATACTTTGTGAAGGTGAGTTCTAGATGTAGGAAGTATCATTCCTGGGACATGTTATCACCAGAAAATAGATATCTGTGGACCCTTCCAGGAAAAAGGTAATTGAAGAGTGGCCCAGGATAACTTCTATAACAAAGATCCGTAACTTTTTGGGTCTAGCTAGGTATTATCGATGATTCGTGAAGAACTTTTCATGATTGTCAAACCCAATGACCAAGATGACACGGAAGGGGGTAAAGTTTGTCTAGACGAAAGAATATGAGGTAAGATTCAAGGAGCTAAAGAGAATGTTGATCACTGCACCTGTACTCATATTACCAAAAAGTGTAGAAAATTTTGTGATATACAGCGATGATTCAAAGAAAGTCTTGGGTTCTGTGCTCATGAAAAATTATAATGTGATAGCCTATGCCTCACGACAGTTGAAGATCCATGAACAGAACTACCCGACGCATTATCTAGAGTTGACAGTAGTGATTTTTTGCCTTGAAAATCCTGGAGCACTACCTTTATGTTGAGAGTTGTGATATATACACTGACCACAAGAGACTAAAGTATATATTCACACAAAAGGATCTCAACATGCGTCAAAGGAGATGGTTAGAGCTAATCAAGGATTATGATTTATCGATTCACTATCATCTTGGAAAGGTGAACAAGGTAGCTGATGCTCTAAGTAGAAAAGAACCTGCTACTCTATCCATGTTATGGATTGAGAAAGAACTTATCTTCTTAGATATGAAAAGGATAGATTTAGAAATCATAAGGGTAGGGTATACATCCAACATTTCCCAAATGATTGCACAACCATACATTCAAGATAAGATTAAGTAAGCACAAAGGGATGATGTGGAGTTACAACAGAGAGTCAATGCAGTAAAGTAAAGGAAGCTACAAGAGTTCTATATTAACGATGATAGTGTGATTTGGTTTGGAATGTGGCTTTGTGTGCCTTCATCACCCGTGATAAAGAAAGAGCTATTGTACAATGTACATAGCTCAACATTCTCTATCCATCCTGGGAGTACCAAGATGTATCGTAATCTCCGAGAACACTTCTGGTGGGATAACATGAATAAGGAGATTGCGGAATATATATCAAGGTTCTTGGTATGTCAGCAAGTTAAAGAAGAGCGACAAAAGTCAAAAGGGATGATGCAACAATTTCCTATACCCATGTGGAAATGGGAGAATGTCACAATGTACTTTGTCACGGGTCTCCCGAAGATGTTGAAGGGAAATAATGTGATATGGGTTGTGGTTGATCGACTCACCAAGACTGTCCATTTTATCGCTATTTAGGAAGACCTCTCACTTGAACAACTTGCAAAAATATATGTGAAGGATGTAGTGAGACTTCATAATGTTCCAATCTCAATTGTATCTAATCTTGATCCAAGGTTCACATATAAATTTTGGAGGAGTCTTCAACATGCTTTGAGTACTGAATTAAATTTCAGCACTGCCTATCACCCCCAAACTGATGGCCAATCTGAAAGGACTTTTCAGATACTTGAAGATATTCTAAGATCATGACCACTAGAATTAAAAGGTGGATGGGATCAGCATATCCTACTATTTGAGTTCTCATACAACAATAGCTTCCACTCAAGTATTCATATGGCTCTGAATTAAGCTTTGTATGGAAAGTGATGTAGAACTACAGCCTGTTGGGATGAAGTTGGAGAATGAAATCTACTTAGACATGATCTTGTGCAAGAGATGATGGAGAAGGTTCAATTCATCTAGAAAAACATCAAAGCTTCTCAGAGTTAGAAAAAGAGCTATGCTGACAATCATCAAAGCGACTTGGAGTTTGACATTGGGGATAAAGTCTTCCATTGAATATCATCATGGAAGAGAGTCGTGCGGTTTGGATAGAAAGGGAAGCTAAGCCCAAGGTACATTGGAACCTTTGAGATCCTTGACTGCATAGGAGTCTTGGCCTATCGTCTTACACTTTCTCCTAATATGACTCGAGTTCATGATGTGTTTCATGTATCACTCCTGAGTAAGTACATACCTGATCCCTCACATGTACTGAACTCAGAGGTAGTGTAGCTGGAATATGATCTCTCTTATGAGGAGCAGCTAGTGAAGATTCTGGACCTAAGAGAGTGTAAGGGTTGGTGTCCTGAGAACCAACTGTTTTTTACTTTGATTACATGAATGTTCACTTATTATATATTGTTCATTGTTCTGCATGACTATAATATAATAATGTCCTGGAATATTTGGTGCATTAATAAGGTCATAGCTGATCCCCTCTTTGATGAGAACCTTGAAATGATATAACAATATTCTTAAATAAAGTTATATTGTTGGATGACATACTATCATAGGATACATAGTATACAAACCGTCATTTGCGAGTACTCGTAAGAAGATGAGACTCTCTCTCATGGAGTTCGCACTTGGTAATCTCCAAGATGGGAGATTATGAGAACAGACTTGCCAGTATTAATTCCGCATGTCTAGGTGTCATTGGATATTGCTATCTGCGAGCGTGTGTAATGGTCCTTAGACTGGAAGATTATTATTAACTCATGTCATAACTCGCGCACTTAGATTTACTGACGAAAACCGTCATGCAGACAGTTGGCGGGAAGTAGGGTACGTTGGGTGTGTCACGAGTGATGTGTTGTTAATTGATAAGTCAAGGAAGGATTTGTCCCTTCAATTTATGGAAGTTTATATCTCGGCCCTTTGATTGAAATAGAACTGTCGCATTAAATTCCATGGCCATGGTGTAAACGACGAGTTTATTTCAGGTAGTCAAAGAACGACGGATCAAGCATATAGGTTTATGACACTTCCATGAAACCTGCTTGATGAGATATTGAGACAAAGGGATTAAATTACACAGTAAGAATTTGTATGAGGTGATACGTCAATGTGGCGTCAACTTATTTCTCTTGGGTGCCTTGACCCGTTTCTAGATAGTAATCTTGGACTTTAGGAAAGTCCGCCTAATGCCAATGAGAAAGAGGCCTAGAGGGTCACACACTAAGTGTATCCAAGTATCTCAAGTTGAATAAAGATTATTCCCGTATGTGGTTTAATAATTATTCAAGGAAGCCTAAGTTGTTTTAAATGATGGAGGAAAAATAAAATAAAACAAGTACACGCCATGTATTATTAAATGTACACGCCGTGTAGTTTTATTTTGGAAAGGAAATGAATAAATGAAAACAATATATACATGCTGTGTACATTTAATGTACATGATGTGTAGTTTTCAATGAAAAACAAGTACACGCCGTGTATTTATTATTACACACCGTGTAGTTTTTTCAGTCAGGATTTTGAGAATATAATATTGTTTTAAATGATATTTATTATAATCAGTGTGGGCGCATGTCAAGGAATTATCTATTCGACATGGGGATTTTAAATAAGAGTCAATGAAATAAATAAAATGCGTAATACGTTTATTTATTGTCATAACTCGATAACCCCACACACCCGATTATAAATATCCTCACAACCCTAACTCTTTTCCGACACACAAGAGAATCGTTGTGCGCAACATCTCTGGAGAATTATTTCAAGGTCGAAAGTACCTTTTCCTCCAAGAATGCTCTCAAGACCGAGAGAGATCCTCTTCCATCAGATCAAGACGATCTAAGGCGGACAACGCAATCAAAGGCTTCTCCACGCTAGCACCCGAAGAATCCTTTGGCGACGTCCAGAGATATGAGGTACACGTGTGGATCACCGCTATAGGGAGTCTACACTTGGCTTCTGCGATGCAACGACGGATCACATCGACAACGTGATCGAGAACATCAATGAAGAAAGAACAACCAAAAGTTATTTCTTTATAATTAATTAAATTAATTATAATCAACCTGTAATGATCCTTGTTTGTGGTTCCGGGACAAACAATCTTCTTTGTCTTTTTCTATGATTCGATCTGTGGAGACTGGCGTTTATCGTCATATTGATCCCAGATTGATCATTGCTAATGACAAAAATCCAAGTGGGAACATCCACCCACGTGCTTCCGCTGCGCCCGGAACCTTCAAATGGTATCAGAGGGAGGTTACAACATTGATTATAGTTATTTAATTTTCATTGATAATTTACGCATTCATATTTGATTCAATTCAAAATAAATCATTCTATAAATATAAATTAACGAGATATATTCCTACTCCTTCGTTTCTCGATTCATATCACATAAATGACCTTTAAATTTTAATTTTTGATTAAAATAAAAACGATGAACACATTCGGAGGAGCCGCTCTTTCTGTCTATACAACACAGGATTACACGGCGTGTAATTAAAACTACACGCCATGTACTTAGGTTCAACGAACCGGCACTGGTCCGCCAAACCACATCGTGTGAATTGATTATGCCTAAGTTTTAATCACGCCGTGTTGACCAGAATTGAACGGCACGTGGAAACCGGAATACACGGCATGTATGTTGGAGGAACACGCTGTGTAGTCCGTTCCGACCCAGGTGAAACTGTGTACAAAGATAAGCCACGAACTGCGTACACGGGATCGCTAGGCCGGTTACCGCATAACAAGGAATTACACGCCGTGAATGATTCATCTACACGCCGTGTACTCTAAAATTTCCAAAGTACAGAAAACACTCCAAAGCCCCGACGTGTACTTTGGATAAAGGGTGAAAAGAAAAATACATGTCGTGTAATTATAAACTACACGCCGTGTACCTTACTGAAATGGAATTTCACCAGGTTTCCTCCAATGTACAAAGACCCGTACAAGGAATATGGATGAGAAGAATCTCAAGGAAATTCAGAAAGGAATTTAAGATAAAGAATTGATTAATTATAAGATCATAATTAATTGAATTCAAGCGCGTCTTATCTTAAATAAAAGAACAATTGAAAGAATTTTAATTCTAAATATGTGTAAATATCATTGCATACTATGGATGATCATGAGCTAGACCAAATACCCTTTGTATGTGTATGGTTTCATTTAAATTTATTTAATTTAAATTTTTTGGCCTGCGAGCCTTCTTCCAATAAAATATAGGGCCTACGTGCCCATGGTTTCTTTAATGTAAACCCATGTAATGGAGGATCTCCCAAGCCAGAGGAGACGGTTCAAATCCCGAATCCGAGGCGAAACCGACACAAGAAGATACAAAGGTGGACAGGTGGGAGCTGCAAAACACGAACCATCAGGTTCAAGGTGTTTTCCCTAGGTCAGGGTTAGCTTATCAAAACTTCTAGATAAGCTAACCAATAAAAGATCATGATCATGCCATCTTATTTTATTTCTGTCTGATTGCATGGTTTATTTATTATGTATGTGTTGTCACGATCACATAATTAATAAAATGAACAAGCATGCAAAGATGGAATAAAATAAAAACCGTACTATGTGTAAACATTATCAGAACATGGTTAATCACTTAAGAAAGCATCACTTAATATTAACAAACATGTGATAAAGTGAAACTATGCATAACAGAATAAAATCCATCAATACCATATTAAGTCAGACTAAGCCTTCCATTGCCTGATTAAGGGCAAGACTCAATAAAACTATGTGTTTGACCAACCCTTGTTGGGACACTTACTTTTATAAAGGAAGCCCTTATAAAAGGTTTCGGGTTGACTTAACCATATTACATCAAGAGAAGTAGCCCTTACTAGACTTGGTGTAATATTGGAGCCAAGAGTTGAGGAAATCCAAGTCATGATTTCAGGATTGGGGAGTCCACTCAACAGATCAAGAAACTGTAAGCTCACAGTTGGCAAAGACCTGCCTACCTAAATACCTTCAAATAGCTTTACCAACCCTTGTTGGTTTTATGCTAAGGGGAATATGGATCCCTGCCACTAGAATGTCAAAGTAACTGGAAATTCCGAGTTCAATGGTGAGGGCCATTGGGACTTGATAAAATAGTGGGAGACTTAATAAAATTTATTATTTCTCATAAAATGTAATCAAGAAAGTACTGATGAATCTGCTCTTTTAATTTGTAGAATCAATATGACAAACACGTCAACCACATTTTCTCTGCGATCAATACTGGATAAAGAAAATATCCTCACTAGCAGTAACTTTTAGGAATGGTTTAGGCACCTTCGGTTTATCCTACACCATGAACGGAAGTTTTACGTGTTGGAGTCCTCACTTCCTGATTCTCCTGCCCTATGGGCGAGTGTTGAAGATTTCCTGGTCTATGATCAACATTTTAATGACGCTCTCGACGTTCAATGTTTTATGTTGTAATCTATGTCTAGTGATCTAAGACATGGATGCCTAAATCATGATCGAGCACCTCCGTGGTCTATACTAGGAGAGAGCAAGACAGGAGAGGTTTGAGATCTCCAAGGCTCTATTTCAGAGCAATCTTGGAGAGGGTTCCCCAGTTGGGCCTCATGTAGTCAAGCTCATTGGCTACATTGAGCGCTTGGAGGTTCTATGGTTTAAACTCCCTGAAGAACTGGGCACCGATGTCATTCTTGTATCAATCCCCCAGAGCTTCTCGAACTTTGTTGTGAACTTCAATATGAACAACATTGAGAAGTCTTTATCTGATCTTCTCATCCTCATTCGCCAAGTGGACACTGACATGAAGCGTGAAAAGCCTTCTGTCCTCATGGTGAATAAAAGAAAAGGGAAGGCGAAGAGCTTTAAGACCAAAGCTTCTTCAAGGCCTTCCAAGAAAAGGAAGATCAAAGGGGAGGCAAAGGAACAAGATGTTGTTTGTTTCGCATGTGGCAAGAAGGGCCACTGGAAGAAAAACTGCACCCAACCAAGGAAGCAAGGGGAAGCTTCAGGTGCGTTTTTTATCGAATGCAATCTATCTATTTCTACTAATTGGGTATTAGATACTGCTTGTGGTGCTCACATCTGTATCCAAATATAGGAACCAAGTAGATTCAGGAAGATTGATCGAAGGGAGGTAGATCTACGAGCAGCCAACGGAGCCAGACTTGCTGTTGTAGCTATCAGAGACTACCACCTCACATTTCCTACCGAGATGGTCTTGGTTTTGAAAGTTTGTTATTATGTTCCTTCTGTTACTAAAAACATTATTTCAGTATCCAGATTAGATACTGATGGATTCATATTCAAGTTTGGAAATGAATGTTGCTACTTTTATAAAGATGGCATTTGTTTTGGTAGGGTACATTTATATAATGTCCTTTATGTGTTAGACTACACAAACCAAGTGATGGAAATCGATAACAAAGTTAATTCACATGACTCATACCACACCCAACTTTGGCATCACTGGCTAGGTCATGTCCATGATAAACGTTTGACAAAATTACATCAAGATGGGTATTTAGATTCTTTCAAACTAAAACCACTTGGTATATGTCATGCGTGTCTACAAGGAAAAATGACCAAAGCCCCATTTAGTGGGAAAGGTGAAAGAGCTAAAGAGCTTATAGAATTAGTTTACACAGATGTGTGTGGACTATTTCCAGTTGAATCAAGGGGTGGGTTCTCTTACTTCATAACTTTTACTAATGATTTTAGTAGATATGGATATATCTACTTAATGAGGTATAAGTTAGATTCTTTTGATCGGTTCAAATAATACAAGAATGAAGTTGAGAACCATCTTGGTAAGAAGATTAAGAAACTCCGCTCAGATAGAGGAGGAGAATATCTTAATCTGGACTTCATTGATTTCTTACGGGAGTTTGGGATTCTATCTCAACTCACTCCTCCTTACACACCTCAGTGGAATGGTGTAAGTGAAAGGAGGAACCGCACCTTGTTGGACATGGTGAGATCAATGATGAGTCATGCGAGTCTTACATTATCCTTTTGGGGATATGCATTACAAATAGTAGTGCACATACTAAACCAAGTACCAACTAAATCGATAAATGGTATTCCATATGAACTATGTAGTAGACTCAAAGCCATGTTATCGAATTTACATGTGTGGGGTAGCGAAGCATTTGTTAAGGCCTCTTCAGGTAACAAACTTCCACCCCGAGGCACAAAGTGTATCTTTATAGGATATCCCAAGGAAACAAGAGGATATTACCTATAAAACCCCTCAGACAAAAAGGTTGCAGTGGAAAGACACGCCATATTCCTTGAGAGGGAGCACATCTCCAAAAGAGATAGTGGGAGCAAGATAGACTTCGATGAAGTCGAGGCTCAAGATACACAGAAGTTGGTACAAGAACAGATTCCACAAAGCCTCATGGAAGAACAATTTGCTCCAGAGACACAAGAACTATGTAGGATCACGATAGAGGTGAGAGAACCAGAACGATATGGTTTTCTTGTCACTGAGGATGGTGACTCATTATTGGTTGACAATAATGATCCTTTTACCTACAAGGAAGCAGTTGAAGGCATAGATGTTTCCAAGTGGCAAGAATCCATGAATTCTGAAATGGATTCCATGTACCAAAACCAAGTCTGGATTTCGGTAGATCCTCCAGTTGATTTAAAGCCTATTGGTAATAAATGGGTATTCAAGAAGAAACTGGACATAGAGGGGCAAGTCAGCACCTACAAGGCACGACTAGTTGCAAAAGGTTTTAGACAGCGTCAAGGAATTGACTATGATGAAACCTTTTCACTGGTTGCAATGCTGAAGTCCATCAGAATCCTATTGTCCATTGCTGCTTACCATGACTATGAAATTTGGAAAATGGATGTCAAAACAGATTTCCTTAACAGGAACCTCCAGGAAGATGCCTATATGACACAACCTGAAGGGTTTGTGACTCCAAAGGATGCCAACAAGGTATGAAAGTTGCAGAAATCCATTTATGGATTAAAGCAAGCATCAAGGTCATGGAACATTCGTTTTGATGAAGCTGTTATAGAATTTGGATTTGTTAATAATGAATGTGATCCTTGTGTCTACAAAAGGTTTAGTGGAAGTGCAGTCGTTTTCCTAATAGTATATGCTGATGACATATTGCTAATTGGAAATGAAGTACCTGTCTTACAGTCAGTTAAGGCATGGTTGTATAAATGCTTCTCCATGAATGACTTGGGCGAGGTGGCATATATTCTTGGGATCAAGATCCATCGTGATAGATCCAAGAGAATGCTGGGCCTGAGTCAAAGTACATACATTGACAAGATACTGAAGAGATTCAGTATGGAACAGTCCAAGAGGGGATTGTTTCTAGTGTCACGTGGCATTCATCTATCCAAGAAAATATGTCCTCAGACACATGAGTAAAGAAAGAGGATGCCAAGGATCCCTTACGCATCCGCGATTGGGTCAGTCATGTATGCTATGCTATGTACGAGGCTAGATATTGCTTAAGCATTAAGTGCGTTAGGAAGATATCAAGCTGATCCAGGAGACCGCCATTGGATGGAAGTCAAGAATATCCTTAAGTATCTGAGGCATACTAAGGATATGTTCCTGATTTATGGAGGAGATGAGGAACTAGTCATCAGAGGACATGTAGATGCTAGTTTCCAGACTGATCAAGATGACATGAAGTCGCAGACTGGATACATCTTCAGTTTGAATAGAGGTACAGTGAGCTGGAAGAGCTCAAAACAAAGTGTGGTGGCAGATTCTACAGTGGAGTCCGAGTATATCGCAGCTTCTGAGGTAGCTAAAGAAGCAGTATGGATGTGAAGCTTCATCCAAGAGCTCGATGTTGTACCGAGCAGTAAAGATCCTATCACACTCTATTGTGATAATACTACAGTGGTGGCACTTGCAAAAGAGCCAAGGTCACATCAGCGGACAAAGCACATACTTCGGAAGTATCATCTTTTGAGGGATTTTTCTCAGAGAGGTGAAGTTGGAGTGAGCAGTATTTCCATAGAAGACAATGTGGCGGACCCATTGACTAAAGCCTTGACTTAGCAGAAACATGATCATCATGTGAGGTCTAGCAGACTAAAATTCGTAGGAAGTTGGATCTAGTCCAAGTGGGAGTTTGTAAGGGTTGGTGTCCTAAGAACCAACTGTTTTGTACTTTGATTACATGAATGTTCACTTATTATATATTTTTCATTGTTCTGCATGACTATAATATAATAATGTCCTGGAATATTTTTTTGCATTAATAAGGTCATAGCAGATCCCCACTATGATGAGAACCTTGAAATGCTATAACAATATTCTTAAATAAAGTTCTACGGTTGGATGACATACTATGATAGGACACATAGTATACAGACCGTCATGTGCGAGTACTTGTAAGAAGATGAGACTCTCTCTCATGGAGTTCGCACTTGGTAATCTCCATGATGGGAGATTATGAGAACAGACCTGCCAGTAGTAATTTTTCATGTCTCGGTGTCATCGGATATTGCTATCTGCAAGCGTGTGTAATGGTCCTTACACTGGAAGATTATCATTAACTGATGTCATGACTCGTGCACTTAGATTTACTAATGAAAAACGTCACGCAGACAGTTGGCGGGAAGTAGGGTACGTTGGTTGCGTCACGAGTGACATGTTGTTAATGGATAAGTCGAGGAAGGATTTGTCCCTTCCATTTATGGAAGTTGATATCTCGACCCTTTGATTGAAATATAACTGTCGCATTAAATTCCATGTCCATGGTGTAAACGACGAGTTTATTTCAGGTAGTCAAAGAATGACGGATCAAGCATACAGGTTTATGACACTTCCATGAAACCTGCTTGATGAGATATTGAGACAAAGGGATTAAATTACACAGTAAGCATTCGTATGAGGTGATACGTCAATGCGGCGTCAACTTCTTTCTCTTGGGTGCCTTGACCCATTTGTATACAGTAATCTTGGACTTTAAGCAAGCCTGCCTAATGCCAACGAGAAAGAGGCCTAGAGGGTCACACACTAAGTGTATCCAAGTATCTCAAGTTGAATAAAGATTATTCCCATATGTGGTTTAATAATTATTCAAGGAAGCCTAAGTTTTTTTAAATGATGGAGGATAAATAAAATAAAACAAGTATACTCCGTGTATTATTAAATGTACATGCCGTGTAGTTTTATTTTGGAAAGGAAATGAATAAATGAAAATAAGATATACACACCGTGTACATTTAATGTACACGCCGTGTAGTTTTCAATGAAAAACAAGTACATGCCGTGTATTTATTATTACACACCGTGTAGTTTTTTCAGTCGAGATTTTGAGGATATAATATTGTTTTAAATGATATTTATTATAATCAACGTGGGCGCATGTCAAGGAATTATCTATTCAACATGGGGGTTTTAAATAAGAGTCAATGAAATAAATAAAATGTGTAACGCATTTATTTATTGTCATAACTCTATAACCCCACACACCCAATTATAAATATCCTCACAACCCCAACTCTTTTCCGACACACAAGAGAATCGTTGTGCAAAACATCTCTGGGGAATTCTTTCAAGGTCGAAAGTACCTCTTCCTCCAAGAATGCTCTCAAGACTGAGAGAGATCCTCTTCCATCAGATCAAGACGATCTAAGGCGTACAATGCAAGCAAAGGCTTCTCCACGCTAGCACCTGAAGAATCCTTTGGCGGCATCCAGAGATACGAGGTACACGTGTGGATCACCGCTAGAGGGAGTATACACTAGGCTTCTACAACGCAACAATGGATCACATCGACAACGTGATCGAGAACATCAACGAAGAAAGAACACCCAAAAGGTATTTCTTTATAATTAATTAAATTAATTATAATCAACCTGTAATGATCCTTGTTTGTGGTTCCGGGAAAAACCATCTTCTTTTTCTTTTTCTGTGATTCGATCCGTGGAGACTAGCATTTATCGTCGTATTGATCCCGGATTGATCATTACTAATGACAAAAATCCAAGTGGGCACATCCACCCACGCACTTCCGCTGCGCCCGGAACCTTCAGAGGGAAGGTTATACGCAACAGGAAAACCCACCTTTTCATAGTGTTTTGGAGGAAACAAAAGTTTGAAGAAGCTACTTGGGAACCAGAGGAGGTGATGAAGGATAAGTACCCTCACCTCTTTATGGCCTAGAATGTAAAATGAAATTTAGAGGGAGAAATTTCATAAGGGGGGGAGAATGTAACGACCCAAAGTTTTCAATGGAAATTTCCCTTCCTATAAATATGTTATAAAATAACATGAAAACACAACATAATGAACTACTAAGTGCTAAGTGGCCTTTAAACATAAGTTTGTCACTTCTGTGTTTGGAATTTCGAAAATCTGATATACATGGTTGCAATCAGTAAGTTATTTGGAGTCCGATAAGAAAAACTTAATTTTTGATGAATAGTGAACTACCCTTATGGATAGTAACATGCCCTTATGAATAGTGAAATACCCTAATGAATAGTATCCTTACATATGATAGACATAAAATAATATTCAAGTGAAATTATGATGTACCTATATTTTAGAATAAGTAAATGAATGTTTTAAAACTGGTTTTTAATAATAAATTATAGTTTTAATTAAATATTAAATTAATAATATTTAGAAAAATATTTTTGAAAAATGGACTTCATTTTTGGATTCTACATGTTGAAAAATGGTTAAGGTTAATTTTGGGGATTTTTCTGAAATACTTGAATTTTTTATGAATAGTAGAATCCAATAATTCACAATAAATGCTAAATAATGGATTAATTGATTCATTGATGATGATCATATGATGTAATCCCATTTGGTTCGACGTCACATGCATTTATTACTATTATTTATCAAGGAATACTTACTATTCATTTTCTTGTGATGAAATAATAAACTAATGATTAAAAAATTATGAAAACCCTCCTCTCCTCCACTATAAAACCCCCCATCACTCCCTCTTCTCTTCACTCTTCTCAAGCCTTGTTCCTTTCCAATATTCTGCCCAAATCTCTCTCCAAGATCCTCCCCCACGTCCAAAATCACCTAGCCTCTTCAAAATACCAAAACCTCTCCCCTTAAGAGGTTCTCAAATGAGGAAGTCTCAAGAGGTAAATTCCTCTTTCCAATTCCTTATTTTCTTTTAAGTTGTTTTATTTTTGTTTATTTCCTCACCTCCCTTAACCCAAATGGTATGAAAAATACAGTAACATAGATGTACTGGAATGTTTTTATGATAATGGTATATTTCATTATCTTCTCTCCTTTCCCCACTTTTTATTTGAAAGAAATGAAAGCATCATTTGAGATGTGATAATTTAGCACATTCAAAGACAACAGTTTATCAATTTCTATTATCATCATCAAATCTAGTTATGAAACCATTTTTGTTATGGTTGAACCAGAATATATATATGTAATATATCCTATTTTTATTCTGTAATCTTTCTGTACAAATGTTATTAAGTTATAAAGCAAAATATGTTCTTTGTAATCAAACCAACCAATTAACAAAAATGGTTGTCACTTTGGTTTTATATAATAATTCAACTTCACTCTAAGTAAACCAAATTAAATATAAAACCATTTAATCTCCTATATGTTAAATAATATCATATAACTTAATTTCTGGACAACCACTTCCATCTTTCATGTTTATCTGAACTTGAATATAAGTGAACCGATCTTTTAAAACTAAGTAAACAAACGAGCCCGAACAAAGAAATTGATCCTTATAACTGATCAAGAAGGCCTTGAATGAACTAAAAATGTTATAATAAATCAATTAAATATATAATAGGTTCTTTAATTACTAATTAATAAGCCTTATTTGTTTATTCAGTTCTTTAATAACAAGTGGATAACACCAATGGATTTAAGGTAAGTGATCCTCTCCTTTTCACTCTTAATCAATATTGTTCTCTATGATATGCCTTTTTTGTGTAATACCAAGTGATGGGGTATGTTTTCTCACCTCCCCCATACTTACCTAATGTTTTATAAGTGATGATAAACCCCTTATCTCTCTCATCAATCTCTCTTAGTTACACCTGATACCATGCCAATAAACTGTAATGGATTCTACCCGAACTTCCTTTATTCTTTCGGGTTGCTCTATCTTTCTTTTTACAAAAATGTAGTTGTATTTTCTTCTTATGTAAAACTTATAAAATATGTTTATATACTCCAAAATCATTTTCCAATATCCATCTATCATTCTCTTTTGGGGATATACATGCTTTTAAGTGAATCACTCCTTGATACTTCCCAATAAGCACACTCGTTTTAAAGGAACTTCCCAAACTTTTACCCGATTTCATGTGCACCTTATCCTCTATTTTAAGAAACCATTGTCTTTATAAAATCAGTATTTTTATTATGAAAACCTTCTTGGTTCAATTATGGTTTTATATAAAATAATTTCCTCCTTACTATTTTAGAAGCTTTATAGTATTTTCCTTAAAATCGCACAAAAATGTTTTAATGCTAATGTTTCTCAAATACATATCTTATATGTTGTCGCTTATATTTGTTACCACCTACCATTTTATATTCCTATATTACCTTATGAACGTCTATTTATGTTCTAATTCCTTTCTTTCATGGACACTTTCATGATACACTCATTGGTTATGCTTTATGTCATGATTGTGGTACCCAATTCTCTCCATGGGTATCCTTATGTTTATGAACAATTGATTATGTATAATTATTTATGTGGAAAGAATATTTATGTGGCAAGAATATTTATGTGGAAATAATATTCATGAAAATTTTGAGATGGGTGCACCCATATAGTGCTCCTATGCATTGGGTAAAGTTAGGTCTCATGAGATGTGATGTGAAACGGGATTGGCGGTTAGCCTTGACCCGTAATAAAATGGGAAACGAGATTGGCGATTAGAATTAAACTATACTAAAGAAATGTTTTATGATTATTCCACATTTATATGATTTAATTTTTATATGAACCCATGCTTATATGATATGATTTCATAAGTTCCATGCTTTGGATATCTTTATGTCATGCCTCCTAACTCATGTTCTTAAGAAGTATCCTTTTGTTCACTCCCTTAATGGTCTTTTTAGCTCATCCCTTTGTTCATGTGTTTCCCAGGGTACCCTATGCAGATGTAATGGATCAAAGGAAGTTAGCATCTGTTTATTGAGATTAAATGAAGAAGTGTTTTTTTAGCCCCATGTTTTATGTTATATATATCTAGAATTCTAAGACACTAGAAATAATGATCCTTAGCTTTTACCCTTATGTATAATTATTCTTAAAATCATGTAATGTTGTGTATAAAAGGCTTGTGTCACTATATTTTTCACATTCCACATGCATGTCGGGTAATACCGACATCAACTGCCATTCATCTTAATCTTTTTTCGCCAACTAAGCATATGACTTTCTACTTAATGCATCTGCCACTAAATTTCCTTTCCCCAGTGTGTATATCAGGTCAATGTCAAACATTTGGAGATACTCCATCCATCTCCTTTTCCTCAGATTCAAATATCGCTATGAGAAAATGTGTTTCAATCTTTTTTTATCTATATATATAGTAAATTCCTCACCAAAGAGATAATGTATCCATGTTTTCAAAGGATGGACGACAGTAGATAACTCCAAATCATGTGTTGGGTAATTCTTCTCATTCACCCTCAACTGCCTTGAACCATAAGCAACCACATGATCTCTTTGCATGAGAACATAGCCCAACCCTGATCCTGAAGAATCACAATACACCACATACCCCAGTCCTAATTCTGGAAATATCAAGATAGGTGATGATGTAAGATGAACTTTTAGTTCTTGGAAATACATCTAACATTCCTTATTCCATTATAATGGAGCATTCATCTTTGTCAGAGCTGTCATTGGTGAATCTAGTCATGAGAAATCATGCACAAACTATCGGTAGTAATGAGCTAGACCAAGAAAACTTCATATCTCAAAAACATTCTTCATTGGTTTCCAAGAGATAACAGCTTCTATATTTTCAGGATCAACAGAAATGCCTTTCTCAGAAATGACATGGCCAAGAAAACGTACTTCTTATATCCAAAAATCACACTTTGATAATTTGGCATACAAACGATGATCTCTTAGGATTTGTAACACTGTTTCAAGGTGCACCTCATGATCATCCATTATCTCTGAATAGACCAAAATGTCATCCAAAAACACCACAAAAAAAAGAATCCAAATATTGTTGAAATATCTGATTCTTCAATTCCATGAATACTGTTGGTACATTCGTTAGACCGAAAGTCATGACAATATATTTATAGTGGCCATATCTACTTCTGAAATCTATCTTTGGAATATCCTCTTTCTGAACTCTCAATTGGTGATATCCTGATCGCATTTCAATCTTGGAGAACCACTAAGCTCCCCTTAATTGATTGAACAGATCATCAATGCGTGGAATTGGATATCCGTTATTTATCGTAACATGGTTAATCTTAGGATAATCAACACATAGCTGAAGAGTTCCATCTGCCTTCTTCACGAACAAAACCGGTGTTGCCCATGGAGACGTACTTGGTAGAATGAAACCCTTGATTTCCATCTCCTCTAACTACACTTTCAGTACCCGTAACTCTATTGGTTCCATCCTATAAGATGGAAGGGAAATAGGACTGGTCCCTGGAAGGATATCAATCGTAAAATCCACTTACCTTAGAGGTGGTAACCCTGAGAATTTCTTGGGAAAGACATATTTAAATTGAACCCCAATAGCTGGAAAACTATTTTCCTCGATCTCTTCCATTGATTCCAAATTCAAAGCTATCAATTGGTAAGATATTGTTCCCACCATTGGTTTCAACAAGCTCTTTGCGCCCTTATTTACAATCCTCTCTCCTCTAAAGAGATTCTCGATGTTGTCCTCAGTCATGAAACTAACTATTCTCCTATAATAGTCAATTTGAGCCTTGAATGTTGTCATCCAATCCATACCCAATATTACGTCATAGACATCCATATCCAACATCGAGAAGTCCCATTTTAGCTAAACTCTATCAACAGTTACAGCACATTCTCTACACACAGAGGCTTGACATTCTCTTTCACCGAGAGGAGTTTTCATTTTCAAAACAGAAGGAATCATTTCCAATTTTAAACATAGAAAGTCAATAGCACAAGAAGAAATGAAGGAATTTGATGCACCAATATCAAACAACACTTGCACAAAGGTATAATTAAAAAGAATCATACCTCTCACTATAGATGGTCCAGCCTGATCATCGATAATCATCTGCTCATCTCCATAAAATTGTTTCTTCACTATATTTTTCTCCTTATTTCCTTGCTGAGATTGCCTTGGTTGAGGAGTCATGGTATTTCTAGAATCACCATGGCTATCTATGCTCTTCTGATGAGACTGATTCTGTTTTCCTCATCCAGTCGAAGCATACGATGCTTGTGACACCTGAGAAGTATCTCGAGCACCTAACCTTGGAGCACTATGACAATAGCACTGAAGATGTCCCATCTTGTTGCAATTATGATATGCTCTAGATTTTTTCATAAAATCTCTCTTTATGTGGTCAAGTGAACCACATTAAAAATAACCTTCTTTGCTCTGGTGTCATAGAGGAAGGTTTACTGATCCAGCCATCTAGTTATGATTTCCACTTGCACCTTAGAAATAGGTGTCCCCTTTTTTCTTGTTCTTAGAGGTTGAGTTCCCACCATTTCCTATAGGTATCATCATGCCTCCTACCATAGATCTCAAGATATCACGTTCAGCCATAGTCGCTCTGTTTACCATCTCTGTATAATCTGTAATACAAAGTACTGCAATCTTTGATCGAATATCCTATCGTAGCCTTGATTCGAAGATGAATTCCTTCAAAGAGGCACTTGTCGCAACTTCTGGTGCAAAGCATACTAAGTTCATGAACTTAGCTTCATACTCTATGATAGAGAGACTCTCTTATTTTAGGCTAAATAAGTCCTTCGTTTTCTGGATCTTGAACGTATGAGGATAGAATTGTTTGTTGGACAATTCCTCAAAATCCTCCCATGTAAGTCCTTCATCCAATATAGCCTACACCACTAAATCCCACCACTGACGTGCAAGATCCTCAAGCATATACATTTCCAATTTGACCTTTAGCTATATTGGTGTGTCTATGAAGTTGAAGATATGATTCATCCTACATAGCCACACCTCCACCTTCTCGGGTTCGGAATCACCTCAGAAATTAGGTGGATTCTACTTCATGAAATAGATGGTATGATCCATATGTTGTGGCTCATTCCTCCTGTTCCATGTGCCCAAAGCTTGAAAAGCTTGTACAATACTCTGAACTATCTCTTGGTTCACACGTGGTTCAGGTTCAACCACATTCTCTGCATCTTCTTCGGGTTGGTTTCGATGACGCCTGCCAAGTCCCATTTTTTAAACTAACAACAAACTCCATTAATATCACTCTCTAGTAACTATTAGCTTAGCATTTAAAATTCTATCACATAAACTATCACAACAATGTTTTCCAAAATAAACTTTTTCCCATGGTCAACCATTTTTTAAAACACTTCACATGCTTTTGAAAATTAAACCATTTTCAAAATACAATAAGCATTCGCTTTTTCAAAATCTTTCCTTTGAAATATAATTCCATTGATTTTTAAAAATTAACACTTCTTTTTTTCACAACATGAATCATTCCTCAAAATGATGTATGAACTCCTATTGGGAAGTCATTACTCTACAATTCATGTCATGCTCATCTCATTGGCTAAACCCATGACAATGAGATTTCAAAATTCTAGAAGTGTCTCCAAACACTTATTTACCCAACTCTCTGGTAACTTTAAGTTCAGCATAAAAGGGTTAGCTACGTCCTTTTATGCTATACATTTCAAGTTCCGACAATCCTACTCCTTTTTAAGATTCCCACCCAAGTAATAGACAAGAATGGATTTCATATCCAAAACTAGGAACATCGATGACTACTTGTTAATAAAGGACCGAACAAGATAATACCATTTGTAATGACCCTCAAATTATTATTGACTTGAGAGTACAATGAGTCATTAGTATGCCTTAAGAAACATCCCCAAGATGGAAAAGGCTGGCAATAAATGTCGAAGGTTTTCAAATACAAGTGGGGGACAATTCACCCTTTAAGAAATAAACCAATAAACCTACCAACCATAACAAAACATTCACTATATGATGCATGAAAAAATGGAAGACAACTCAAAAAATTCATGTATCTCAAAATAAAATCAATGTAAGCAACAATAAAAGAATAACCAAGTATTAAAGTACACAACAGATAGACTACACAAGACTCTCCAAATACCATAAGACTCCATGCTCCACAAGCTCCAAGATCCAAATTCTCTGAACAGCCCAAACATCACGAGGTAGTTCTAAACACGTGTGAAATATTACCTTTTCCCTTGTCCCAAAAGATAACATCTGCAAAAGCACCAAAGTTCCAAAGCAAGGGTGAGTATAAAACTCATTAGGTTTTCCCCAATGACTTCCCTACTCACGCCACTTGGATAGAAGAGTTATCAACAATTATATAAAATAGTTTATATAAAACAATTTCTCAAAAATAGTTTATAACTAAATATAAACAAGTTTCCAAAACCATTCATTACCAAAAGCATACAAGTGCAATTGAAACCAATTTTCCCAACAAGATATTTTTCCAGAAAAATAACTTAACAATATTTATAACCCTTTCACAATATCCCTTTATCAGCATACCCAACCATTCTTCAAACCCATTAAACCAACAATGCATGATAACGTTATGACAGTTCCATACTCATGAGTGGTTTTTCTTCGATCTACCAAGTCATCACAAGGTAATTGTTTCTCATGCTTCATTAACCCTTTGCCACCAAGCACAAGGTCATATTTCAACCAAGCCTCGTGTATGAAATTCCCATGTTCCATTAAACCTTTGGAATTGATCACAAGGTCATATTTCAACCAAGCCCTATATATGAAACATGAACACACACCACATATTCCCAAAAATCATGCCAAAACATCCCTTTCAATAAAAACCCAATTTTATTGAAAACCATTTCCGTCAAAACCATTTAAATGCCAAAACATTTCAATTACAAAACATTTCAAAAAAACTCCATTTTTTATTGAAATCCATTTCTATTGAAAATATATTTTTCATTAACCATTTAGCAATTCCAGAAAATCCAAAATTTAAAATCATCATTTTAAATTTATGAAACTAAACCCCCTTTTTCATAATTATTCACCAAGATCACACAATTTCACAAAAACCATAAATCGTCACAAATGAATATTTTTCCATTAATTTTATGATCAATAATCCAATTTTAATCTAATACAATTAATTCTAGATATAGGATATGAGATTGAATCCACCTACCTCGATGGTTTTGATGAAACTTTGACAACAGACGAAGAACGCACAAGAAAGCAGGTCGATTCTCCAAGAACGGACTTAGTTCTCTTATCCTAGCACGATAACGACTCAACATTGAATTATTTGGTATCAAAAAACTTATATCTACCCACTATAGTTTCATATCTGAGAAATAATAGAGATCAGAGAAGTAGATCTAAGCAGATCTAAGAAAAGATGACAAATTCGGAAAGAATGGTGACATGCCTCAAGAATCAAACTCTAAATCATTAAGGCAAGGCTCTGGGTTGGCTCCAAATCATGTGTGGAGGGTTATCCACCATTCTAGGGAGATTAATCTCGAAATATAGGCATTTTGAAGCCAAAACAAAATATATAGATCAAAAATGATTAAGCTCCTAGAAAATAGGATCTAGATTTTCCCTCTGCGCAAGGTTTGACCACACGGTTTGGGCCAATCATGTATGGATCGTGCGACCTTCCTTTTGGTCCCAACACTCCCTATAAAACCCCCCAAACTCTACCATCCTTCACCTTTACCCTTTTTATGGAAACACATTTTTTATGGAAACATCCCACTTTATGGAAACACCCCACTTTATGGAAACAACCCACTTTATAGAAACACCTCACTTTATAGAAACAACCCACTTTATGAAAACAAAAAACATTATGGAAACACCCAACTTTATGGAAACTCTATATATTATGGAAACTCTCTATTTTATTGAAACTCTCTATTTTATGGAAACTCTCTACTTTATGGGAACTCTCTATTTTATGGAAACCCAATCAAAGACACATCAATTAAAAAAACATGAGGAAAGGGGTTATTTACCTACAACCAGGGGTACTACATGTAGTATGCCATGCCATATAGGTGCATATCATTGCTTTAATTGCCTATATTTTTTATAGTTTTTTAAAGTTCCTTGATGGTTATATTCTAATTACACGAATTTTTTCAATAGGGAGATACATAATTGGTTATTTAATGTGACGGTATAAAACTAAATAGTGTATTCCCATATAACATGGTGGTGGAACTATAACGTAACCAATTATAGCATGTTTGATCCATGTACCACTCATCGCCTGGGATGAAATTTTTGTGATTGAAATTAAATGGATATTGGTTGAAATTTATAGAGAGTATGAGACTCCATATATTTGGAATGGTAATCCATCTAATTGAACCATCGTTGAGGATGGTTTTAGTTACATGAAATTCCAATTGAAATTTACAAAGAATGTACTCTATAAATTGGAAATGATAACACATCTAACTAGACCATGATGAATATAAATATGTGTGTGTGTGTGTAAAAAACAGATATGAAATTTTTTATCCTTGGAAATTAAATAATGGTTCCCATTAAATAGGGATTCCAATTGAAATGTAACGTGTATTTCCTTTATGCCTTGAAATTGAAACTCTATATATCAGGACCTATGTTATGTAACATGGGACCTTGAACCTAATCCAACCTTACTAGTGGGTAGTAGGGAGTGTCTCTCATGACATAATAATCTTCTAAAATTAAATAGACCTAACGTTAAGAGAAATAATATGGTTGTTAAATCTTGAATATGAAGGTTTTTCACCTTTCCTTTTTCTTTTTATTTGATCTGTTTGGTTATTAAATTCTGATATGATGTGTGTGTTGGAAATTATAGAAATATGACACCATGATGACCTCAGTTCGAGTGTTAGGAAGGAGGCAATGACCATTATTTGGTGTTGGTGGGCCCTAATCTACTAGTATTGCCTCAAGTAGTGCCACTTGTGTCACCACCTATTATACCCATGTTGGGAATTGATGCTTTGTTGTGAGAGATATTCTTATGATTTATAAAATTCATTTAGGGAGATTCATGATTTTCCTCTTCTATGGAAGATTTGACATGGGAGTTCCAACAACAACATCCACCTATGATATTAGGGGATGGTGGACCCCAGGATGTTGATTCATGGATAGATTCCAGGATTACTATATTCAAGAATTGGAGAAACCTCTATAAAAGAGGTTCAAACTTGAAAACTATATGTTTTTTGATTCTGCTAAGCAATGGTATGATGTTGTCACCCGTAATAGTTAGTATTAGGATATGGTTCGGAAGTATTTATGGAGGGATTTCTATAATTACTTATTTCTGTAGACTCTGAGAGTGGAGCAGGATATGTAATTTATGCACCTTAATCTGGGAGTTATGTATGTGATGGAGTATTCTACTCATTTCACATATCTCTAGTAATTCATAACTACTCTCATTGAGTATGATCTGATGATAGTGAGATGATTTGAGGATGGGATTATGTATGCTATCTAATCTTAGGATAATTTCTTTTGGTTAACTATTGTTCTAGAGATAATGAACCAATCCCTTATAACTAAATAGAACATGAAGGAATAAGGTGGTGTCATCCATGGTGTTTCAGCATCGAGAAAGGATAATGGTTCATCTAGCGGCCAAAAGTAGTTATTTTAGTTTGGTAATGGGGGTAGTTTCAATCAGAAAGAATGTACCAATAGTTTCATGATATACCAATGGTGTATAAATCACTATCATACAAAACCCCAATGTAATAAAGATCTAGTTGAATGTCAAGCTTATGGAAATGGGTCATCTGAAATGTTTTTTCAGAACTTTTACCACACTACTTAGTGATAAGGTTTATAAATCAACTCCAATTCTATGAGTGGGGCCAGCAACTTCACATTATATAGGAATCTAGGCTACTATTGGTCAATGAGGTTGAGGAGGTGGAGGTGGTCATGGGATCTAGTCTTATGAGATGAAACTCCAACAGAGCAGGCCTTCTCAGGATAGACAGTATGTCACTAAATGGTGGTACTTATATTTACAAGGGGGAATGGGATATCCATGCCAATTGATTTTGACCAGAGCATTGTGGGATGGGTGGAGTGACATCCTATATTTAAGGTCTTTATCTAAATGATTAGGGAACAGGTCTGATAGATTTCCCTTTAGTAGTGGATTGTTTTAGATACATTTTCCCTAATGACTTATCTAGATTAGTTCCTATAAAAGAGATAGAATTAACTATTTAAATGGTGACTGGAGAAGCACCAGTGTCCATTCCTCCTTACCATATGGTAACTATTGAGGTTCAAGAGCTCAAGAGCTAACTGTGGGACTTGGAAGCTAAGGTTTTATATTCCCCATCACTTATCCTTGTGGTTAACCTATCCTTTTCTCCAATAATGTGGATATAACCCTTAGGTTTTGAATTTATTACCAACTATTGAACTATCTTATGATTAAGAACTAATATCCATTATCTCATATTGATTACCTTTTTTACCAGATCTAAGGAGTGATGGTCTTCTCCAAGATCAATTTGAGGTCATGTTACCATCAAGTTCATGTTAGGATATCAAACATACCACATATAGTGTTTTGAAGTAGGTATGGATTGTATGAGTATCTAGTTATATCATTTTGTCTTATGAATGAACCCATATATTTCATAGATCTAATGAATCGGGTATTTCACCCACATATGGATTCATTTTTGGTGGTCTTCATGGAAAATATCTTAGTGTATTATCATACTTGACATGGCCATGCCAAACATCTTGAGAGAATACTGAATACACTAAGAGAGCACTAGTTGTATGATATTCTCACCAAATTACACTTTTGGATTAGAAAAGTTAACTTCCTGGGTCACATCATCTCATAGGAAGTATTATTTGTTGTCCAAGAGAAGCTAAGAGTTTTGGTATACTAGGAGTATCCCAAGAACATGTTTGATATATGGAGTTTATTGGGGATGGAAGGATATTAAGGTGTTTTATAAAGGATTTACCATGTCTTATGGAACCACTCATAGGATTCACCAAGAAGGGTGTGAAGTTTATGTGGTCTAAAGAATGTGAGAAAGCCTTTTAGGATCTAAAAGGGAGACTGACTTTAGTGTCAATCCTGATTTTATGAGATCTAAGCAGAAGCTATACAACTTATTATGAAGTGCTAATATCAGGCTAGGAGTAGTTCTAATATAGGTAGATTGAGTTGTGGCATACAGATCCCACTAACTGAGGCCTCATGAAAAGAATTACCCTATTCATGACATCGGTCTAGTAGTTGTGGTTCATGATTTACATTGCTAGAGGCACTATTTATTAGGAGAACAGTTAAACATTTACAAAAACACAAAAGTATCAAATAAATTTCTATGTAGTTTGAATCGAATATCAGGTAGTACAGGTAGGTATAATACCCATATTCATTCGACTTTGAGCTCGCTCATACACCTGAGAAGGGTAATTAAGTAGCTAACGCACTGAGTTGGAAGTCTCAGACACATGTCGTTCAGGAGGCTAGTAGTGAATGGTAGTTGATGTCCTTGTTTTCTAAGATGTACTTAGAGGTGTAGGACCTTCAGGGGACACCTTTACTCATACCATTATCAGTGACATCCTATATTCTAGAATGGGTAAGGATGAGACATATTTCATATCTAGAGGGCTTGTCTTAGGTGAGGAACCACTAGCTAGTTAGGTTATCGATGAGGATGAGATTATTCACATTCATGGGAATGTATGGGTACCTATAGATATACGGGAAGGATTTATGTGGGAATCTCATGACTCTAAATGGAGAGTACATCTAAGGATTTACAAGATGAACCATGATGTATTTTTTTAGTTTTGGTGTTTATGTATGGGGATGAAGATTACAAGTATTAATCAAATGGTGTTCCACCTGTCAATAGGTGAAGGATGAAAACTAGACGTTTGCATGAATTTTACAGCCTTTATCCATTATAGAGTGTAAATGGGATAACTTTACAATGTATTTTATGACAAGATTACCAAGATCCCCTTGAGATAGTGATTCGGTATGGGTGATTGTTGATAGGATAATGAAGTTCACTCACTTTTAACCTATCATGCAGACCTTTTTATTAGGAAATATTGGTAGGTTTTACATCTGGTAATTTATACACCTTCATGTTATTCCCTTTTCCATGATATCATAAATATAATCCCAGTTTAAATCATGCTTCTGGTAGTGGTTATAGAAGGCATTGGGTTCACATGTGCTTTTGAGTACAACATATCACCCTCAGAATTGATGGTCGGTCCAAGTATATGATACGGGTGTTAGAGGACATGCTCTGATAATGTGTCCTTGATTTTATAGGTACTTGGGGGAAACACATACCTCTCACAAAATTATCCTACAACAACATATTTTAGGAGACTATTTAAATGGATCCCTATGAATCTCTATAGGGAAGGTCATGATGTTCACCCCTGTACTTGTTAGAGGCAGGTAAGGTAGTGATACTGGGACCATGTCTCATTCAGGATACATCGAATCATATATAGTTTTTCTAGGAGCATATGGATATAGATCAGTATAGGTAGAAGACTTATACCAATCATCATCATCGACCTATATAGTTTGAGGTGGAACATTAGTTCTTTCTATGAGTTTCTCTTATATTGGGTCATAGATGGATTCAAAAGAAAGGAAAGCTATTGCCTCATTACTTTGGGCCTTTTTATTAGACTTACCTCAGAGGTACCTAGAAATTCATGAAATATTCCAATTATCACATATTCACCATTACTATTCTAAACCATAATTTTTTTTATCTTGAGGATATTGGGCTAGAGGAATATGCGTCCTTTGAGAATAATCCTATAAGTATTGTTGATGAGAGGATGAAGGATCTATGAGGAAGGTCAATTCCACTAGTGTAGGTGATACGGTAGCATGACCATGTATAGGATGAGACCTAGGATCAAGAGGCCAATGTATATGCTCAGTGGCCGAATTTATTCTTAGATAATTTTTTACCACCCTCAAAAGGGAAACTCAGGGATGGATTGTTTTAAAGATGGGAGGTTATAATATCCCAAATTTTTTAATAGGTAAAGATAATTTAAATTTATACTAAAACTACTTGTTTTATGTTTGAAATCCGATTAACCAGAAAAAGAAGTATTTTGGAAGCATCCATGGCTCATTAAGAGCCTAGAGATCTAGATTTTGGAAAGGTTGACCGAGTCACATGGTTAGTACATAGTTAGTGCTAACTATGCTACTCACCATGTGGGTTGATGTAGTGTACTATAGAGGGGAACACTGTTTTTTAAACCATATACCTTAGGTTGCATGTCTATGTGGGTTGTTGTGATGAACTAAAGGGGTTTACACAGTTTTCCCAAATCATGTGCCCAACCCGCATACTTAATGCCACTTAACCTGTGGTGTCACATGGTTTGGAAAAACATGTGCCACTAAAAAGTGGGTGAAATTAAATTTGTTTGCCTACCTTATTTAATATTTTAACCCCATTTTTTATTTCCTCTCAATGCACAGTAGGCTCCTCCTGTGTGAGGAGCTCATTCTTCTTCACTCCTGGGATTTGATCCTCTATCTTCATATGATCTCTAATTCTACTATTGTTTATCACATTGGATAGCTAATGTTAAGAGATTTTATCCCCTTACTTCAATTATATATCTATATATCCATCATGAATTATATTTCTAGGAGACCTGATATGACCTATTTTCATGTCATTTTCCTTATTTGTCGATTTCTTCCATTCTAGCTCGGATTAGAAGCTAACAATGAATGAGGAGTCATCTACCACCATAAGGTAGGTGGTTTAATATTTATCCCTAAAGTATTTTCACTTTATGTCATGAATCATGATTTCACAATGATAGACCTTCCATATGAAGCCTTTAAATATTAATTAATCTTAGTTATATTATTTTCCATGTTAGAGATTTCCATTACACACTTGTTATTATTGGAGGACATACCTTTCAACAAGTTCCACCCTTTGAGGTATGCCTATGGAATTCTTTGGACTTATAAATGATAATGTGACTATCCTAGATTCTATGTGGGGTTGGATTGATAATTAAATTTTGACACCCTGATTAAGTTAAATTAAATTTAATGGTATGACCATGCCACATGGAACTTATATAAACTATGGATTACGTCTTTGGATAAGAAAATGTTAAAAGGGTGGAAACCACACCTTGTCTTATAATAAACCACTACATACATGGTGTAATATTATTATTATTACTCTCCCATGTATAATGTACATTGAGATATGGTTATGGATAGTGTTGGACATGAAGGTTCACACTCCCCTGATGTGTGATGTTGGGTAGGACTTATCACATCAGTTATTGAATGGGGATATGATGTTTCATGTTCATCTAGAGATTTTTGTGCATGAAGTTTCACTTCTCTCATTGGGTTTATGGATATGATAAAATTTTAATCTCTAATTTAATTCCTAGGATAGTACCCTATTTATAGCATGAGACTTTTATGACTATGCATAGATGCTTGAGTTATACCTTGAATCCTGGATAGTAGTAGTATATATATATGGATATATGTCACTACTTATATAGTTCATATATATATATATATCTATATATATTTATACTTATTCTTATATATATATGTATGTGTGTGTGTGGTGACGTCTGGAAGATACATCTTGTCTTAGACAGAAGAAGGTAGCGTCATCTTGGTGTCCTTTAGGAACCAGATCTGACCCATTACAGTTTACATTACTACTTTTAATTATTATATCTTCACATTGATAATTTATATTCACTCACTATATATTTCTAGATGATGTCAGCGGTGGACTATTGAGTATATCTCACACCCTGTTCAGGCCACCAATTGGTAATCGAATAGAATTCTTGGTTGCAGGTAGGGATAAAGGCAAGGGTCCAACTATTGGTGCTTGATTGTCTTTATAGGATAGAGTATGTGAAAAGAGGAATAATCTTATTCTTACGATTATATTAGAGTTATATTAGTCCTTTTTTATATTTTTGGTATAGCATATTGTATATTCATTTTGCTCTATATTTTGTGCACTTCCCTTTTTGTAGAGTATTATGACATGATCACCATTTTGATTATGAATGAGGTTATTTATTATGTCTTTCACTATTATCTAAATGGTATTTCTTTCATTACTATTTCTTATCTATTTCCAATTTTTACCTATTATTTTATACCACTATGTTCCACTCTAACTAGAGGGTATATTTTCTCCAATAAAACACCTTAGGCCCTCACTGCTAGTCGGAAGACTCTAGCGCATGGGGAGGCACACTTCAGTCCATGTGGACAACTGGTTCAAGTCACCTATTAGTGGATCCTAGTTAAATATTCTATATTAACACCCCAATATTTCACTATATAATTTTTCATTTAAATAAACATTATGTCAGTACCATGATTCTCATGTAACAACAAACTAAAACAAAACTGTGATATATTTTATGTGCTGAAAAAACATAAAAATTAAAAATGATTGTTATGACATAGAAATTAAGTAATAAATTATAAATATAGGTAACCATGTTACAAAATAAATAAATAAAATTAAATAAATTTCATCTAGTAATGGTAGTCTTCTTTATGAGGCTTACTTGTTTGAGCTTGGGAAGGAGGTAGAATCACTAGGGTTTACCTTAAACCAAGACCAAGCTAGACTCAAACAATTATGGTATGGGAGAAAACATATGAAAGATAATTTTTAATCCATTATAAATTTCCATGAGACTCATTATAGTTGAATCTTCATCTATGTTTTCCACTTGATCTTGCCTTGAGGTTAGATACTATACTGAGATCATGAGGGGATATGTATCTAGAAATTGGGGAGATATAATCATATAATTATTAATTTAATAAGTTATTTATAACTTCTATTTTATAAATTTTATATTTTTAACTTTTAAAAATAAATTATATTTTTAATACTAATTGGTTGAAAAAATTCAATTAATATAGTTAAGTAGCTAATAAGACTATTTTATGGTAAAATGTATTTCTCTAAAATTGCCTTTTTATGTAGTTTATTTTAAGAAACAAGATATATTATAGATAAAATATATTATTAATATGAATAATATATTATCACAAATATAATTGGTAATTGATAATAAATAATGATAAAAAATAGTTAAAATTTTAAAAATGTTATTTTCTGAGGAAAATAACTTTCATTATAACTTTATGTTTTTATTTAAAAGTGAAATTATAAAATTTTTAATTTTTAATTTGACTAAATTAACATCATTTTTGGATTCATCTTTTTAATATTATCTTAGGATTAATTTTTGAGATATTTATATAATGATTAATTTCTAGGTGAATAGTAAAAAACATTACTTTTACTAATATAGTGATGTTTATAACATTATCATGAAGTCATTATTACTTAAAAATATTATAGAAATTTTTTTAGAATAAAGATTTATTTAAGGATTAAAATTATTCATTTAAAAATTCTATGTTGAATTTATTAAACTCATGCCTAATATTTTGGAAACTTAAGTGATATTTTACTCCCAAAACAGTTTTTATTCTCTTATATAAAAAAATAGTTTTCATTACTTATATAAATTCAATTAAAAAATGGATTTAATATTATATTACAACATGATAATATTATTTAATAAGTTTAATTTAATTTTTAGGCATAAAATTATTATTGATAAGATTAAAGTTAATGACCATGATAATAATAGAAGGGTTATTTCCAAATAATTGTTTTATTAATGTTGTGTAATTTTTAAATAATAAATTAAATTGGTCTATTTTATATAATTACTTTGATATGATTTTTAAAAATTTATACAAATATATTATCTCTATTTTAATTAGTAATTAATGTCATATAAGATTAAGAACACTTAATAGTGAAAACAATAATTTTCTATAAAACAATTTTTCAATATATTAAGTGTTTTAATGTAAATTTTAATTTTATATTAGTTAGAAATTAAATTAGAATATATGGGTATTAAATTTAGGTTAAAAAATCTATATTTGGTAATATGTGTTACATTATATTTTTAAAAATATATATTACTTGGGTAAAAACTAGTTACTGTGGTAAAAACCAAAATGGTAACATGTAAAAATGTAGTGGTAAAAGACTTGAAACATGTTTAAAACATGTGTGAAAATGAATTTTAGAGTTTTTTTGAAACTTATCTCACCCCAAAATTCATTATTTATCATTTTTGGATCCATTTACCATTGAATAGTTCCATGCCATAATTGAAAAGGTAATGGATATTTACAAAAAAATCGTTTTCTTCACTTATAAAATGAGATCCTTTACACCACATTTATCCACCCATTATATAGAATTGGATTGAAAAAAAAACTCTTCTCTAGTATCTCCTAAATTATCTACCCATGACCTATAATCCCTGGTCTTTCCAAAAGACCAAGCTAAAGAGCTTAAGGTGTTACCCAAGGGAGAACATCTAAAGAGAGAGGTAATGTTTTCTACCTAACTCTCTTATTTATTTTCTTATTCTACCACATCAAACATATCATATCCTTAAAATTATGATAAAATAATTATTAATAAATTTCAAAAAAAATTATTATACAAATAGAATATACACTTCCTACTCTTCTCACAACCATCTAAAAAATGAAAATGTCGCTTCTGTTATGTATGGACTACCGCTTCCATAAGAAACATGATCTATTTTTTGATAACCACTTAAAAGGCTGGTTCAAAGGGGTAATTTAATGAATAAATATGATATTTAAAAAATTATTAATATTATAAAACATAAAATAATTCCAAACTCATTTACATTCTATATAAATGAACGCATCACCTGTGTGAACATGCATACTAACACCTCCATGAATGAAGCATTATATATTTCCATTACCATCTAATATGGATAAGTTTAAAAATTTATTTAATATTTAAAAATTATATTTATATAACTATTAATATTATTTAAATATAATATTGGATATCCTATAATTGGAATCAACAATAAATTGTCATTGTAAACTTAATCACCTTAAAGGAATATATTGAGGCACCATTGTTAATTTGGGTCAATTTTGGGAAAAACTATGAAACTCTATAAATTTTTGTGATAATATAATAATAAAATAAAAATAATTATACAATTTTAGTGATAATGAAGCTATTTTACAACACATTTTACTATGGTCAATATACTAAGGAAGTTTCAGTGAAATCGACCAAACTACCTAAACTGACTGCCATAAGAGAAAACTATTTAATTAATAAAACAATATAATAGTAAATAGAACATAGTAAATTAAATATAGATATAAAATTTTCTTAATAATTTTTTAATAAAATTAATTTGATTTTCTATTAATTTAATTTCATTCACAAAGTGAATCAAGAAATGAGCTACGGGTTTTTGGAACTCAATTTAGCTATATTGAGATATGATTCATATTCACTGCGTGTTTCCCTTTTGGTGTATATATTGGACATGAATTTATTTTATCATAGTTTTCATGAAATATAAGGGATATAAAAATCCATATCATGTTCTACATTTCATGGGTTTTCAATTTGAAATATAACAATGATGTAAGGGTTTTTTGTTAACTCAATTCACATTTATTGAGTTATGATTATTCTTCTTGAACTTATTTCATATAAGTTGGGTAAATTCTTATAATTGATTATGTTGTGTGATATTTTATCTTTTTTTCTATGTATTTACATTTCTACCATATAAAACTATTTTTTGAATTTCTCTTTCTTCATAAATTATTATATCTATAAGATATTTGGTTAACTTAAATTTCCTTTATTTAGGTTAAAATATTATTCCTTGTGCATCATTATTCTAATTTTGATAAATTATTCTGTTTCTAATCTCATAAGATATTTCCTCCTTTAACTCTAGGTAAATTTATTTTTTTAACATAAAAATGCTTTCTTGATTAATTTATTTCCCGTAAAAGTGAAATGTTTTTAACAAAAAAATTGCATCTCCTTTGAAGACATTTTTTCTTCCATTTAAACGTTCATTATTCCTGAAATAAATTCCCTTATTATTTTGAAATATAAATATGTTTTTACTCAAGTGACCTTCCTATTTTCCATTAAAAATTTTCAAAGGTGATTTTTACTGTCTCTTTATATGATGTGGGTTTTCAATAAAAGTATTTCAAAATATTAAAACATATTTCAATACATTTGTAATAAAATATTTTATCATCCACTCCATATTCCTTTTTTATAACCTTTATATGTTTTCAATGATCTATTATTGGTCGTTATTTTTAAAAGTAAAAGTTTTCCAAAGATTTTACTTCACATTTTCTAAAATGACTGTTAAATGTAATATGTAACTTATTCTTTCACAATTATGTAAAAAATGTTTTCCAAAAACTATTTTATAGTTTTTCTAACAATTTCCTCATTATATCTAAAGGTTTTATTTCCTTAGAAATTATTTTTCAGGAGTCGCCCTCTAAATATTCTTATGAAATACTTTTTTAGGGTGATTTAATTTTGGGTATCAATTATTTACATTCTTAAGGTAAATTTTGGTGATACCATTTGAAAATATTTTAAAACACTATAACACCCTTAAAATTTATTTTAAAAGATTAATAAGCTCGATAGCTTGCTCAACATGAAACATCGAGCTTTAAAGGAATTATAATGTATTATAAAAATATTATTATTTAAATGTTACCTAACTATTTAATTGATGGGTATGAATATGAATAAACACATTATAAAATATATGTATAGTATTCCTACTCAATAAAAATTTATTTAATAATTCTTAGGAAATGAACACTCAATTTTTAGTGAAGTCGTCTTATGTTTCAAAAATAAGTTTTCTTCAAAAATGATTTTTATTACATTTTGTGAAAGAAAATTATAATTAATTTATACCAAATTTTTAAATTTTATTTTTAAAATTTCATTTAATTTTTTAAATAATCATATAAAAATTATATTATGTTGAAATTTTGAGATTTGTTTTTCAAAAGTTTGATTTTTCAGTTAATAGTTAAAAATACTAATTTCTGTAAAACTGTATTTTCTTTTCATTTAAAAGTATAATTATGATTTTAATTTTATCTTAAAGTAAAACAAGTTTTATTTAATTATATATAATATAATTAATTATATATCAATCATTATTATACTCTATTTTGGTATATTTTTATTTTTAGGATTAAACCATATTTTTTCTAAAAACTATTTTTTATTTTTTTTTTACAAATTTATATTAAAATTGATTTTAGAATATTATATAAATTTAATATTGAAAATGGGTTGAATATTTAGAATAAAAAGGATCAAATTTGGTAAATATATCATTTTTTTCTTATGAATAACAACCTTAGTAAATATTGTCACCTTGGTATGGGTGAATGGGGTAATTGATATTAAAACTAATATGATAAAGACTATATAACCCTAAAAATTGTATTTAATATGTTGTATGAGTGTGGTTATACTATCCTCATAAAATATTATAATTTATGGAAAGTTTTTTCCATTTTTATTTTAAAATTACTTATATATTATTTCAAGTAAATATAAATTCAAAAATGTCACTCTATTGTTTTTAATATCGATAAAATTTTGTTACAAGGATAAAAAAAATAAGTTCAGTTATAAATATTTATTTTAATAAATTATTTTTTTATCATGGTAATTTATTTATACTTTTTATTAATGAAATAATTACTTTAAATTCCCATGAAAAGCCGATTCAATGCTTGTACAAGCAGTAGAAAAATCAAGTAAATAATTTTAAAAGCTCTTAAAGTAATATTTTTTGGGTGGGTTAAAATTTACCATGAATATTGAAGATAAATATATCATATTAGATATGTTTTAGAGGTTTATATTCAAATTATATTACTATTATGTTATTTTCAAATTCAAATTAAGTGAATATTTCTAAAAATGATATTGATATTGATAGTATTTTATATTAAATAGTGTTTTATTAAATTATTTAAAAATCATAAAAATATTTAAAGGGGAAAATTAGGATGATAAATGGTCAAAAATGAAACCTATTATACCTTTATGATCCAATTTTCAACTTATAAGAAAAATTGTAACCTTTTAATATTCAAAAATTAATTACCACAGTTAAGGTTAAAATTGGTTAACTGGTGGGTTAATCCAAAGGATAAGGTCTAAAATTATATAAAAACCTATAAAAATTTGATCATGTTATTATATTAAGTTCATATCCTCCTTATATTTTAATAATGTCATTTTTGAACCATTGTACATAAGTTAGACACATATTATATTATAATATTTTATATATTTCCAAAAAAGACATTAATGATATTTTATAATAAATAATATTTATTTAAGGATTTAAAATTAATAAAAATATTATATTCATACAATTTAATTTTATATGGTTTAAAATATCTACCATGGTAAATTTAAGGCTCACTTTTCTTTTTATGGTAATATTCTTGACCCTTAAAGAGTAAAAAACTTTGATATTGTGGTAATTGTAAAAAATGTGAAATGGGGGGTTAAAACAAATAGATAAGGGTGAAAAAATAACCTAAAATTGTCCCAGTTTTATTTTATAAGAGGATTTAAAATTAATCTTTCTTAATATAATAAATATAATAGTTTTGAGTCACCTGAATCTAAAAATTAATTTATATTAATTTAATACTTTAAGTAATTCCAAGAGCCCCTCTCTCATCGCTTATAAATGGGTACCTCTTCTCCACTCTTACTCACAACCTTTGATCCATATATCTCAAAAAAAACCTTCCCATTTCTATTATAAAATTATATATATATGAATTATAGGTTCTTTAATTCTTAAAAATCTATTCCAAGGGTCTATAAGAAAGGATCTAAATGAAATCTACTGAAGAAGAGGTAATCGATTTTACCGACTATTTCAAAATTATCTATTATTATAATCCACATGAATATATTGTAAACATCATAAAATAACAAATATAATATTATAAATATACTTATATTTTATTATTATTATTTTACAATTATTTTCCATCTATTTTTCATCCTACGAAATGCGAAAACGTCATTTGTGTACATGTACGGCTTATCGTCTCCACGTAGCGGTAAAATTTGTTTTTCATCACCATTTAGATTGAATGGTTATAAATATTTAAATAGTGAATATATATGATACCTATGAAATAATTTTTATTATGGAGTTATAATATCATATCTACCTTCTTACCTTTTAATATTTTTGAAAACGATATTGTCGCTCGTGCGTACGTGTGGAATACCACCTCCATGAAGTGATGTGATTAATTTTTCATTTCTTCTTTACATGAATGGTAATATGGATAGATTTAATTAATATATATGATATAATAATAAATCAATAAATGTGAATTATTATTTACCTTTCTTTCATTCCATCCATTGAAAAGTGAAAACAACGTTCATGCGTACGTACGACCTACCATCTCCATGAACGGTGTGATTTATTTTTCTATCTACAAATTTTATGGATGACTCTAAATATATAATTAATGGTTATTTATTATATTTATATCATGATTAATAGTATGTATATTATGTAACTTTGATCAAATTACAAGGTTCTTAACTACCAAACCAAAATTATCATGAAAAATGAAATAGGTAACACCCAGAAACAATGATTTTAGAAAGGAATTTATAATAAATGAGTGTAGAAATGTTATGCGTGTATCATATATGATATTATAAGTATGTATATTATTCTGGTAAATAATTATAATAAATTTAAATTTATTATACAGGATGTTAGAGTGCTTTCGAAGAAAGTCTAACTTGAGGTAAGGGTTTATCATCTCAAATTGTCTTATTTGGTATATATGTTATATTATGAACCTACCTTACTTTATGAGGTTTATATAAAAGAGTTTTAATATGTTATATCAGGAATATACTTATGATAATGATATTGAAAGTTTCATTAGAATTTATTATTTAATAGTGATTATGATTCAAAAGTTACCAAAGAAGTAATGGATTTATGTTACAATCTCATTGTTTATCTGGACTATTTATGATTAAGTTTATAATGATGAAATTTCATAATATATCTTTAAATTATATCATGAATTTAATTATCATATGTTTTTTTATTTTAAATACATTATTTCATTTATTTTTTTGGTTTAGTACACAAGATACCAAGAGAACATTTTTATGGAAAATTGAATTTATTTTTCTCTTCGGTCGAAAATACATTCTATTCTATATTTTTTCTTTATAAAAAATTAAAAAAAAATTAATATTATACTGTTATTTTTTAAAGTCAATTTTTACCCATGTTTTTCATTTTATAAAAAAATTTAAAAGGAATCTTCTTATATTTTTCTAAATAAGGTACTTTTAACTTTTGACCAAAAATTTGAAGGGAATCATTGTTTTAACATACATGAAATAAACATAATTTACAACTGACATGATTGATAAATTATTTGAATCTTAATTTACAAGTTTAAAATGTTATTTTTAAAGTAAAAAAATCCTTAATATTTTGGAAATTTTTAGTTTTTAATATCTGATTTAAAAATGAAAAGGGAATTTTCCTAGAGAAATATTTTAGTGATATTTTAAATAAATTTTAATTTATGATAAAATCCTTTTATGTTACTTATGATTTACTAGGGATATGATCCAATGATACCAAATTTGTTATTTCTATGTATAGTTTATTTTTATGATGATGGAATATTGATGAAACCCTTTTTCTTTTCCATGGGTTAAGGAATGATGAATTTTTTTATGATCTTGTGGAATAAATTTGAATAGATTTATGATTATATAATGGGTGGGCCAATAATTATATATCCCACCAATTAATTGGGTTAAGATTAATGTCTTGTGATCTCAAAAGGTACATGGGAGGTTATCCCAAGTCCAAAATAATAGGGTACATGGGAGGTTATCTCTAGCCTAAAAGAGGGTACACAGGAGGTTATCCCAATATCTAAGGAGGTAAATGGGAGATTATCTAAAGAATAATATATTATAAATTTCTTATTGGGTATCCTTGTAATAATATTTCTATGATTATTATTATTCCTCACTTTATTCCACTCTTTTATGACATAATCTTATGCCAATGTTATGTTCTCATGGCTCATGTACATTGATCCCTTTATGATTCATGACTTATGAATTGCCAAGATTTATTCCATGAATCTTATTTATGATCTAAGAATTATTGGGTTTGATTTTCAAAGGATAATATCTTCTTATCATACCTTTTATGATCATGTTATACTAAAATGATTATTTATATCTCTCTTTTTTACCTTACTGAGCATCTAATCTCACCCTTTATTATGTTTTATTTTCCATAAGATATGAAGAAGATTTGTAAGTCTGATGTTTCTAAGAAGAGTTCTAGTTATGAATAACTTAGTGAGAGATGATTTAAATCATTTATGAGTCAGATGTTTATGTATCCATGTTTCCAAAGAATCTAAACCTTTATGGTTCTCATGTAGATTTTAATATTATGTAATGAATATTCATCTAATAGTATGTAATATTTTTTTATAAAAATTATGGGTCACTATAGTTGGTATAAAATTAGGTTTTAGTTAATATTTAGATATTAGTATTATAAAAAATTTAAAAACTCTTGATATAATTCTAATTATGGGATAATATCCTAAAGTTTTGGTGAGGAAGAGATTATGTGGTTTTTCTAGCAATGCATCCCTATTTGGATACTATAAGTGGACGTAGTTTTGGAATAGATTCATCTAGGGGTAATAACCTTTAAAAGTGTTGGTCGATTATATCTTAGGAATTATTCAATTGTATGGTGAGTGTTCCCATATTATGCATATGGTTTTACACTCCTGGGATATATTCATAGGGTAATTCATATTTCCTTTTTAATCCATTATGAATTATTTGAATAAATGATGATCATGGATAACCTAGTTTAAACCTAAGGTTTCATAGATTTAAAATAATTTTTCCTGATTTAGACATCATATAAATAATTTTTCATTGTTATGAATACTGTTTCTCAAACCATGATTTTGGTTTTTAGTTAATGACTGAAACTAGTAGGAATATTATTAACATTTAATGTGATGTACAATGAGGTGATTCTACCAAATGGGATGATGAATGAAGTGAAATATGCTATGATTATTCCTAATTAGTTATCATGACATATTATTAACAACCTATACCTTAAACAACTCTCAAAATCACCAAAAAGAGAATAAAAAAGTTCACTGAGAGATCGGGTGGTGGAGACTATTGATGAAAGAAGGATCAATTTCTTTTATGTAAAAAATTTGGAAAGAGGAACCTAGGATGTAAAGACCCCAAACCTAATAGACCAGAGTTGGTGGTTACTTTATTACATTATCATAAGATACAATGAATCAAATCCTAAAGGAATGATATTTTATTAGTCTTTATAAACTAGATACATACTTGAAATTCAAATTATATTTAACAATATCAAATAAAAAAAGTGTTTTCTTTGAAAATGACATTATTACCCTTTTCATATCTCTGCATATTAATCATAAAAAACTTCTTGTTATCCTGGGTAAAATAAAACATAAGAAATGGGGGATATCATATTATTAGTAAGAGTACATGTACAACATAATCAATCATGGATGAATAATCATAATAAATATTCAATGTTAAATGACTGAAACACATTCTATTTAATCAATAAACTAAGGATAATATGGAATTAATAAATTATGATCAAATAAATCCATATAAATAATCACATAATCTTGAAACTTATCCATGGATATTCTAACTAATTGAATAATCACATGAACATAAAAAAATAATCTCATAATAATGGAATTCATAATTTCAGACATCTAAAATATATTTTCAAGACTTTTCACAAGATAGTTTAAATCTTTGGGTAGAAACCCTTCATATTTTTTCAACTGATTTGTCTCATAAGACTTATCAATGCATTGAGGGGCTATATATAATCGGGTCCCACTTTTTATTTACTAAATCTAATGTATTATTCATATTAAAGGGGTGAAACATAATCAATATAAATATTCATATTGAAAAACTAACATGTGAAATGTTAATACTTACCCCAATCAAATAAACATAATGATAAACCATCCAAAATAATATGGTAAATGGTAATAAAATTATATATCCTTGGTCAAACTAATTATAAACCATAAAAACAAATAATAAGGATAATATCAATACAACATATCCCTAGTGAATCATAAGTAAAATAAATTTTTTATGTCATCTATTAATATAAATACAATACAAATATCATTAAAACATTCTTGAGGAAAATAACCTTTATAATATGAAAATCACCTTTTAAAACAAAAAGGTAATTAAAAATTTTCCAAATAATTTTATTTTAAAATAACATTTGAAACTTATAAAATAATCCTTAAAACATTGAGTGTTCATAAGGATGGTAAATTATGTTTATGTCATACACATTAAAATAATGATACCTTTCATGTTTTCGATAAAAGCCAAATGGGCTTGTTTTGAAAACAACATGATATTCCTTTTTAAAAAAATTAAAAATTAAAATTAGGTAAAAATTTATTTAATAAACCATTTTTATAATGTTAAAAACATTTTGGAAAACATTTTTATAAAACAAGTATTTTGATGAAAAATTATTTTCGACCGAAGAGAGAAATAATGTCAGATTTTTTTTAAAAAAATATTATCAATCATTTTAAGTAAAAAAGAGTATAAAAATGGTAATATTACTTGAAAGGTTAATTAATAACAATATGAAAATAAAATATATGGAGTTTAATATATAAATATGAAATAATTTCCCCAATGGAAGCTTAAACAAAAACAATCTTGAATAATGATGAGATTGGGAAATAAACCCTTACCACTTTGGTAACTTTTTGAATCATAATCCCCATGAAAGAAATTACTTAAGATTAAAATTTAAATATAATTAATAGAAATATATTCATGATAAAATATAAAAAGGGGAATTATATACACCACACAAAGGAATAAGTGGTCAATATAGTGTATGTCTCACGTAAGTAAAAGTGAAACAAGAAACTCTAACCTCATATTCGACTTCCTTCATGTGTATCTAAAATATTTGTATAATGAATATAGTTTTATAATAAATCTATTAAATAACCATAATAATAAATCATATACCATATATTATATACTTATAGTTTTTTATCACCTATTTATTAACAATTCTTTGTTAAAATCATTATTTCAAGTGATAATTGCATCATTTTCCATGTATGTTTTAGTTTGGTAATTTTGGTCCTTTTAATTTAATCATGGTTAATTCATGTAAATAATTTTAAACATTATATAATTTAAATAAAATCCATACTTATTACTATAAATGTGAAAATAAAATGAAAAACATTTCACATCTCTATGTGGAGGTGGTAGTCCACACATACGCACGAGCGACATTATTGTTTTCCAATGGAATATAAGTTAAGAATTTAGATGTGATATTACATTTATATATATTTTTATAGATCATAAATATCACATATATTTATTAAATCTATCATTACTACCTTCCATGTAAATTATTAGCGGAAAAAATTCACACTGTTTCGTGAGGCGGTAGTCCACCATACACAAGATTGACGTTATCATATCCCCCATGGAATAGAAAGTAAGAAGGTATATGAAATATGATAATTATATAAGTATAATAATGTCATAAATATAACATAAATATGTTAAATCCATCATTATATCCATACTTGAAAGGTGGTTATGGAAAACAAAGGGCATCGGTTCGTGAGGTGATAGTACATCGTACACACAATCGACAGTTTCATTTCTCATTTTATGGAAGTAGAGATGGATATGGATTATTTAATTAAAATAATAAAATATAAGTATATATTATATAATTTTGTTATTATATTATTATATTTGAATAATTTTTTAAGTAGGTTGAAGAATAAATAAAACAAATATACATGTTTAATAATTTTGACTCTTCTTCGGAGAGTCTCATTAGGTTTATACCTAAAGTCTTCTTATGAGGGATTCCAAATCAAAATAATACCTATAAGATGTGGGTAGGTAAGTAAGGAACTTATTTTTGGAGTTATTTAATGAACCAAATGTATTTTTAAGTATATATTGGGGAGGAGAGGGGGTGGCCTTTTATATGTGGAGGAGAGGACACTGATGGAATTTTTGAAAAGATAAAGTGATACCCATGTTTTTATCATGAAAAAATCCTAAAAAATGGATCATTGTAAAATATTAGTGGATATAAGATCTATATATTCCAATAAAATGGTTTTTTGACAAGTTTTAGTTCGTTTTTAACCCTTATCTTCTTAGTTTAACCCCCCCCCCCCCCTCCCCCCTCGGTAAACTCATTTTTACCTTAACTATAGTAATTAATTTTTATTATTTTCACTATAAATTATTGTAAATATTTAATTAAAACTTATTAGATAATATAAATTATTTTTATTCCAAATATTTTATCCATTTTTCCAAATTTAATTCAAAAAATTAGCATAATTCGATTTTAAATTGAATAGTAGATGCGACGAAAGAGTGGTTTTCCAAAGAGAAAATCATCATAAGTATAGAATGTTTTAATATCAAAATTCAATACGAAATTGATTACAAAGAACTAAATTTGTTAAATTTTAATAAAATTAAACGAATTTTTCTTTAAAACTAATTTAAAATATAATTTAACTTTTTAAATAATTTAAACGAAAAGGTAGTTTTCAATAAAAATAGTATTTTTCACTATTCATAAAAAAATTAATTTTTCAAAAAATTATCCAAAATTCACCAAAAGATAATTTTTGACATGTAGATTTCAAAAATTAATTTTATTTTTTAAAACAAAATTTATAAAATAGTTAAAAATTAATTTTTAATTATATGTTCAAAGTGTGATTAATCCGCCTATCATAAAAATACAGTTTTTTAGAAAACATTTCTTTCTCATTCAAATGGTTCTTATTTTATTTCTAATCAATATATAATCATTGAATTTATTTTATACATGTGTAAACCATATAATTTTTATAATTTAGTTAGTACAATTAATATCCACCATCTTAACATCTACGTTATAATGGTAATGCTTAAATAATGAAATTTTAATAGAGTATAGTGTTTTGCTCAAACTCAGTGTTGTGTGCATTAAAATCTATCGAAGAGATTGAATTTTTTCAAAATATATATATCATAAAGTATCTGGGTTCTACATTATATTATAATATTGGTATTTTATGGCATATATTTTATTGAATATGATGTTCCTCTTTTAAAATCTCAGGGTGTTAAATTCTACCCTCTTTAAATAAATTACATCCTCATAATTTAATCTTGATCTCAATAATAAAGTGTTTTGAAATTTGAAAATAACCTTATTGAAATATCATATAGTGGGAAGGGTTAATAAAACATCCTCTTAATTAGAGATATAGTTAATTAAGAAGGTCATCTAGAATAATCACATAATTGGGTTTTTAAGTAGGATAACATAGGTGGGAAGTGAAGATGTGTACATGGAAAAAACAAAAAATTCCCAAATAATGATAGAGGGGGGATAGAGGTTATTGATAAAAATAAAGTTAATGATCAAGATAAATTCAACCACCATAAAACCATAACTCTTTGATGAGTTAAGGGACCATTTTATTCATCATAAATGAAGGTAATATGATAACATTTTTGTTTCAATATCCTTTTTCCTGGAGTTGAGTAATTCCTTTACCATCTAGACTGAGAACATATGAAAATATACTTACTTGATATATCTCTTTTTTATAGGCATAATTTAATCCTTTGGTTGTGATTAGATCAATTCCAACTTCATCTCTTACTCCAATAAATGAATATAAAATAGTAATTTTTATTTATAAATCATTAAAATTAACATTTAATAGATCATTATATCAATAAAATAATGAAAATTAATTCCTCATATCCATAGATATTTTATAAAACTAAAATGGTTAGTAAAATTTGTGCAATATAATAATGTAATCTTTAATACCTCAATATTAACTACCAAAATTCAACTTAATCCATTTCATAAATGGTTAACCTTAAGACTCATCCAAAATATGTCTGACTAAATTCAATGTCCAAAAAATTATAAGGAAGGTCATTAAATTAACATTATATTCCCCATACGATATAAATTGTCTATTAATATCTTATTCAAAATATTTTAATACCTTTATCACCATAAAACCTTAATGAAAACATGCATGCTTTCAAAAATAAAATCCCAAGTTTCAAATATATTCCATAAATCCAAATATGCAGTAAACTCCAACAAAGATTACATAAATCACTAACCAATTTCAAGGTTAACAATATTATCCCATAAACATTTATTTATCATTATTATCTCAATATGGGACACATATTAAGGGTTTTATTCCCTCAATCATGTGTTTTCCAAAATGATCCACTTTCCACAAAATCACTTTTCTTAGTTATAGGTACCATTCATCACGTGCTTTCGAATCCTTAAAGAAAGGGTATAGCATTACAATCATTATAAATTTTATAATTATTATAATGAAAATATCATTGATAAAATAATTCTACAACATATTTATTTAATCCAAATTCAATCACATTTATTATTCCAATTTAGTTGTATCAATAACATAAACTTGACCTTGATCCCATAACTTATTATGGGTTTTATTCCCTTGACGGTTGGGATAGTCATTTTTATAGTGCCTTATATCCTTATAGTTGAATAATTGAACATTGGGAACTTATTTATTTCCCTATAAATCATGATCATGGTGGTATTTCTCTCCATACTCATATAAAACTCTCATTCCCTTGAAGAAAGTATAAGGGTTTTTTTCTATAATTATCACATGTGGGAGAATCCTTTTTCCTGTCTTCCTTTTATCCATGTTTTTCTATATCATCATCTTCTTATATTACTTTCCTTAGAATCCATAAGGCTTTTATAATTATTTTTATATCTTGATAGAACATGATGTTATGTCCTCGTATGATGGGAATGTTTAGGAGAATAATTCCCTTCGAAGGATTGGTATTAACCCATAAAATAAATGTTCAATCTTTCTATTTAGATTACATATATATTCCTTGGTATTCCTTGATAACCTTGTAAAGTTGTCTTTATACTTACTAAATTTTCATTTTCATTTTGTCTTAGAATCAGGAATTGTCTCTCTATATCTGCTCATTTCTCACAAAGAAAATAATTTTATAAGAAGAGTACCTTAAAATCCATTCATTCCATATTTTCTATTTAAACTTCATACTTAGTGTTTTTAATCAATGACCACTATAGATCTATATCTCCTTAAAGATTATAAACTTCCAATACAACCTTATTTCTTTCATTACTTCCCAAAGAGAGAAATTTACTCTCTAAGGAACTTATCCATTGGTTAGCTACAAATGGATTTGTAGTCCCATTGAATGATGGAGGTTATTGATGCATAAAGAAGTATAACATTGTTAAACTACATGGTGGGTCAATAGGAAACTCCATAAAGGAAAGGTTATTTCTCATAACCTGAGTCAACTTCCCCAATACGGTTATAATTTCTTTAGTTCCACCTGCAGCTCCAACTCCAGAATAATTATCTTTCCCAATATTTAAATCCATACATGGGGTATATGCATTGATAAAATTTCCATTCCTTACACTAGGAATCATTTATAAACAATGGAATACACTAGACTAGATAATAAAATTATGAAACCTAATGTATAATACCAATACTAGTAAAAGACTTAATATAAATTGAAAACTTTATGCATTTCTAATCTCATAATCATACAAATTGTTTATTTGGGAAAGTTTCTAGATCATAAAAATATTTTCAAATCCTTCATAAATTTTTATAAATAAAATGTAAATTAACCAAAACATATCCCCTGGGAGTGTCAAACCAGGTTCACAGTAAGACCCATTATCATGTACTAGGTAATGCTCGAGTGAATCCCAATACATCTTTTTCAAAATTATTACCCCTAAGTATATCTATTCTAATACCATTTCCACTTATAGTATTTAGATAGGGATATATTTCTATGAAAACCACATAATCTCTACCTCACTAAAAATTTATGATTTTATCCTATACTTATACTTATCCTTAAAGTAATTCATAGGGTTATATTCCCAAATCTATGTTTCCTGAAATCTAGTTCCTAATATTTTCACTGAACTTCCTCTAATGCCAACTATAAATACCCAGGCCCTAGTATCCCAGAGTTGGTGATTACATTATTACATTAGAATAAGATACAAATAATTTCTTCCCAATGGACCAAATAGTTTTTTAGTCTTGGTAAATAAGATACATAATTTAAATTCACATTACATTTAAAAAAAATTCAAAAAGTGTTTTCTTTGATAACTCCATTATTACCCTTTTCATATCCCTACATATCAATAATAAAACACATCCTAGTATCCTAGGGAAAATAAAACATAAGAAAGGGTTGATCATAGATACATGGTAAGGGTGAGTGTATAGTATAATATATCAAAAATAAATAAGTATAATCAATATGTAAAGGTAAATAACTAAAACACATTCCAATTTAATCCATAAATTAAGTAGAATATTTTAGAAATAAATAATGATCAAATAAATCCATATAAATAATCAAATGATATTAAAACTTATCCATGAATATTCTAAATAATTAATAATAACATGGACATCAATAAATTATCTAATAATAAGGGAATTCATAATTTCAGACATCTGAAATAGACTATCATGAACATTCACAAGAGAGTTTAAATTTATGGGTAAAAACCCATCTCATTTAGTCAACCGATTTGTCTCAAGATACCTATAAATGCATCGAGGGGAAATATATAAATTATCCCCACACATCACTTACTAACTCTAATGCATTACTCATATGAAATGGGTGAAACATAGTCGACATAAATATTCTTATTTAAAAACTAACATACAAAATATTAATACTTACCTCAATAAAAAAACATAATCATAAACTATCCAAAATAATATGGGGAAAAGTAATAAAATTTTACATACTTATTCAAACTGATCATAAAACATCCAAATAAATAATAAGGGTGATATTAATACAACATATACCCAGTTTATCCCCCGAATGGCCCGAAGGCCTTCTTTTTTATTTTATTATATATAATCCCACTTTCTAAGGGATGAAGGGGAAACCGTACATGACCCGTAGGCCCAAGGCACAAGCCCCGACACGACTCGAAAAACATGACCCAAAGTCTTAGAGGCATACTATGCCCAATACATGACCTGTAGGCCCAACCCACTGGAATAGCCCCTCCCCTAGCTTCTGCATCATTAATCACCTAGCCCCCCACCTTGCATTGCTAATCGGATAGAATTGATCCGTACAAATATGCATGATTCCTAGTCTCGATGGTGTTTGTCATACCCTCTCATTCTTCCAATCTGGTAGCTCTGCTTCAGGTGACTGCTAGTCTTGTTGCTCTGATCCTCTTCCGGGGCCTGCTCTGTGTGAACTGGACTACTCCATGGTCTTTGTGGCCCAAAGACCTTTGATGACCCGAAGGCCCTGGAGACCCGTAGGCCCAAACCGGTGGCACAAAGGCCCAAATTGGGTGAATAGTTCTGGCTGCTACAATACTGAATAGTACCTGCTACAGTACTACTACAGTACTGCTATAGTAACATGGAAATTCACCTCCACGCGGTTTTGAACCTGGGTCTCTTGGATTCTAAGCAGGAGCCCTTACCACTCGGGTACAGGCTCGTTGGAATATACCCAGTTTATCATAAGTAAAATAAAGGTTTGATGTCTTCGATGAATAGAAATTCCAAAAAGGTGTTATTAAAAACATTCTTGAGGAAAACACTTTGAAAATAAAATTTTAAAATAAAAAGTTCACAAAACATTTTGAAAATAATTTTATTTGAAAATAAACTTTAAATTTTATAAAATAATATTTAAAACATTTATTGTTCATGATTATGGTAAATTTTGTTCATTTTGTACATGTTAAAACAAATATACTTTTCACATTTTTTGTAAAAACCAAACAGGCCTTGTTTTGAAAATTACATGATGATTCCTTTAAAAAAATTAAAAAGTAAACAAGTGTAAAATTTTCTTTAATAAATCATTCTTCAAAGGTAAAACATTTTTTAAAACATTTTTATAAAATAATTATTTTAACAAAAATGGATTTTGGACTGAAGAGAGAAATAAAGTCAGGTTTTCTTAAAAACATTTTCTCAATAATTTTAAGTACTAAAGAGTCCGAAAATGGTATTGTTACTTTAAAAATTTTCATGAATAACCAAATTGGAATAAAATATATTTATTTTAAGATATAAAAATAAAATAATATCCCTAATGGATATTTAAATAAAAACAGTTCTGAATAATGATGATATTGTGAAATAAGCCCTTACCACTTTTTTAACTTTTGAATAATAAGTCTCATGAAATGAATAACATCAAATGAAAGTTTAAATATCATGAATATAAATATATTAATTATATAAAATATCAAAATGGGAATTATACATACCCTAAAAATGAATAATTTGTGAATATGGCTAATCTCTCATAGAAGTAAAAGTGAGATGAGAAACTCATACCTCAGGTTCAACTTCCATCATATGTGTCTGAACATCCTATATAATAAATATAAGTTTATTATAAATCAATTAAATAACCATAATCATATATCTCATACCATATATGATTTACTTATAGTCTTTTATCACCCAATTATTAACAATTCTTTGTTAAAACCGTTGTTTCGGGTGATAATTGATTTATTTTTCATGTTTATTTTAGTTCAGTAATTTGGGTAATTTTAATTTAATCATGGTTAAATAATATCTATAATTTTAACCATGATATAAATATAATATATATTAATTATATATGTATTTAGAGTAATCAATAAAATCTATAGATAGAAAATGGATTACACCATTCATTGAGATGGTAGGCCATACGCATGTATGAACACTGTTTCCATTTTTCTTGATGGATGAAATGAAAGTATAATAAATATTAATTAACCTTTAAAATAATTATTATTTTATATATATCATTTATATTAATAAAATTTATTCTTATTACCATTCATGTAAAAATAAAATGAAAAACATTTCAAATCACTACATGGAGGCGATCGTCCACACGTACGCATAAGTGACGTAATTATTTTCCAATGTATTGGAAGGTAGGAAGTTAAATGTGATATTATATTTCCAAAAGTATTTTTATATAATAAATATAACATATATTCAATAAATTTATCCTTAATACCTTCCATGTAAAGCGTAAGTAAAAAATTGAATCACATTGCTTCGCGAGGCGGTAGTCCTCCATACACACGGGCGATGTTATCATATCCCCCATAGAATGGAAAGTAAGAATGTATATGTGATATGATAATTATAGTAGTATAATAATGTAATAAATATAATATAAATTTTTAAATCAATCATTATATCCATCCTTGAAATGTGGTCATGGAACATGAATTACATTAGCTCGCGAGGCTGTAGTCCGCCATACACATGATTGATAGTTTTGTTTCCCATTTGATGAAAGTGAAGATAGATATGGGTTATGAAATTAAAATAATAACATATAATTATATAATATATAATGGTGTTATTATATTATCATAGTTAAATAAGGTTTGAATGAGTTGGAATAAGAAATAACACAAATATGCATGTTTAAGAATTTTACCTCTTCTTCGGAGAGCCTCTTTAGGTTTATACCTTAAGCCTTATTAGTAAGGATTCATAATAAAACTAAGGAATCTATGATGTGGGTATGTAATTAATTAAGGAATTTTGGTATGTCTTGGTTGAACCAAAAGTTTGGGAACTATGAAGATGGGATGATAGTGGGTGGCCTTTTATAAGTGATGGAGAGGACACGAATATGATTTTTGAAAAGATAAAGTGATACCCATGTTTTTATAATGAAAAAAGCCTCTAAAATGGGTATTTATCAAAACTTAAATAATATAAGTTAAAAATATGTTCATTAAATGTGTTTTAGACTATTTTTAGGTTATTTTTAAACCTTATCTTCTTAGTTTAACCCCCTGGTAAACCCATTTTTACCTTATGATAAAAAATTAAGTTTACTTTATAATATAATATATATTATCTTGATTAAAAATATTGAATCTATTTTTCCAAATTCAATTCACAGAAGTGCCAGGATTCAATTTAAAATTAAATAGTATACACGATAAAAGAGCAGTTTTTCAAATAAAAAATTCCCATAAGTAGAGAATGTTTTAATATAAAAATTAAATATTAAATTGATTAAAGTGACCTAAATTAGTTAAACTTTAATATAATAAAACTAATTTTAATTTAAAATCAATTTAAAATATAGTTTAACTTTGTAAATAATTTAAATGAAAAGGAATTTTACAATAAAAATCAGTATTTTTCACTATTCAGCAAAAAAGTAATATTTTTAGAAAATTCTCAAAAATTCACCCAAAGAAAAATTTTAAATTAATATTTAAAAATGAATTTTATTTTTTTTAAAAAAATAAAGTGGTAAAAATAAATTCTGAATTATGTATGCAAAGCGTGACTAATTTTCTTTTCAAAAAAATAGTTTTTCATAAAACATTTTTTCACTTTCAAATGGTTTTATTTTATTTCTAATCAATAGATAAAAATTGAATTTATTTTATAAAATTTCAAACCATATAATTTTCATAATTTATTTATTACTATTTATACCCACCATCTTAATGTCTAGGTTATAATGGTCATGTTTAAATAATAATATTTTAATAGAGTATCGTGTTTCATTCAAACCTAGTGTTGTATTCATTGAAATCTATCAAAGAGATTGGATTTTAAAAAAAATAAATATATCATAATGTATTGGGGCATTACATTCTCTTATAATCTTGGTATTGTGTGTTATATAATCTATCGAATATGAAGTTCCTCTTTTAAAAACTCAGTGTCTTACTGAGAAGAATGTCTCAAAGGAAGAGTAAAATGTTTTATGTGTAGAAAATAAGGGTATGAAGTAATGAATTACTGAGGAAAAATGATGAGTTTAATGGGGGGAAATAAATTTAATCTTAGAGATCCATTTAAAGTTCATTTTCTTAAATTTGGGGAACCTGGGAATTGTTCGATTCAATGACCACTTCTAAAGGTTAACTCCTTGACCAAGGAAAGACTTATGTTATAACAATAATTAAAGTGAAAGGATCGAAGTGTTTATGTATTAGGATTTGAGAATTATATTGTAGAATTATTTTTATCAATAGTATTTTGGTTATAAGAATCATGAAATATTTAAGAATTTTTTTTAGTAGTTCTACTTTAAGTATTTGAAAGAATTTTTTGAATGCTACTGATGACCTAGAAAATTGATTTAATGGTAAGGATATATTTTTGGAAAACATATGATTGAGGGAATATAACCCTAAATATGTTTTCAATTTTGAGATAATAATGTTCTGTTTACATAAACATATTATTTACATTGATAAAGTAAGTGGTATGGTATTGGTGACCATGAAATTGGTTAGTGATTTGATAAAAAGTTATTTATGTCATCTTTGATGAAGTTTATTGAATTTTTTGATTGATATAATATACTCAATAGTTTGTGATTTTATTTCATAAATAAGGATTGTGTTAATTTTTGGAAGCATTTAAGTTTTCATTGAGGTTTTATGGTGGTTCAGGTTATTAATATGTTTTAAGATAATATATAATCAAGTTATTCACATTTTGGTATCTAACATTGTTAGTTACTTTATGTTGTGAGGGGATAAAAGTTAAAGTTGATCTTGAAGAAAAATGTTTGATCAAATCTATCGGTTTTTTAGTTTTTAAATTTGATAATACATGTTTTGGAGGAGTCTTAAGATTAAATATTTATGGAATGGATTAAGTTGAACTTTGAGGTATATTGTTGGTTTTTTATAGATTAATGTATTATATTGGATATCTTGTGCTAAAATTTTTAGTTTTTTTAAATATTTAGAGAAATAAGGAATGATGTTTCATTATTTTATAGATCTTATGATCTATTAAAAGTTAATTTTAATGCTTTTATCTTGAAAACTCATTTTGGAATAAGAGATGAAGTGGAAATTCATCGAAGAAAAACCAAAGGATGATATTTTTCTTATGAAATAGAATGAAAAAAGTAATTACATTTTATCAAGTTCTCTATAATAATAGTAAATTAATCCCTAAAAATTAGTAAAATGATCTTGAAATAAAAAAAATATCCTTTTAACTTCATTTTAGATGAATTTATGGTCTTTTCACACCTCAATGATTTATGGTTTTGTGGTCATTAACATTCTCATGAACATGTTCTCTATCACTCTCCGTTATTATATGGATATTAATTTTTTCTCCATATTCATATATTCACTTACCACTAATTTTCTCCTATTTTTAAACCTAGTTAGGTGTTATTCTGTATGACCTTTTTAGTTCCCTTTCCCTCTTTTTAAGAGGCAATTTTATTAACCCTTTTTATGATGTGGGTTCTCAACAAAAGTATTTTCAAATTTTATACCCTTGATTACTGAGATTAGGTTCAAATTTAAAGTATGTAATTTATTTAATGATAATAGAATGTAAATCCCAAAAAAAGAGTTTAAAAGGATAATCTTCTCCATGTCTTTCTTAGCATGCAAGATCGAGCTTTAAGTGAATTGGGATATATTATAAACAATTATTATTTAAATATGACCTAGATGTTGAATTGTAAAGTATGAATATGAATAACCAAATTATGAAATATATTTATAGTATTCCTACTCAATAAAAATTTATATAATAATTCTTAGGAAATAAGTACACTATTTTTAGTGAAGTCATTTTATGCTTCATAAATGCATTTTCTAAAAAAATGTTTTTTTTTTGTATTTTGTGTGTGGAAATTATAATTAATTTCTGACCCTTTTAAAAAAATTATTTTAAAAAATTAAGTTCATTTTTTAAATTTTCATATGAAAATTATTTTAAGGTGAAATTTTGATATTTTTTTGAAAATATTGATTTTTTAGTGAATAGTGAAAAATGTTGATTTTTGTAAAATGTTCTTTTCTTTTCATTTTAAATTATCATTAATATTTTAATTTTATATTAAAATAATTAATTTATTATTTAATTATATATGATCTCATTAATTATGTAGGAATCATTGTTATATATTTTTTTGGTATATGTTCATTTTTTTGGGTGAAAAACAAATTTTTTCTAAAAACTACTTTTAATGGATTTTTACACATTTATATTAAAATTGATTTCTTCCAATTATAGAAATTTATTATTAAAAAATTGATTCCATATTTTTAATTATAAGATTCAAATTTTATAAATATTTCCCTTTTATTTTTTCTCAATATGAATAGTAACCTTAGTAAATATTGTCGCCTCGATAAGGGTAAATTGGGAAATTAAGGTTAAAAATAATATGATAAAGACTAAAAATAACCCTAAAACTTATATTTAATCTATTTTGTGAGGGGTTCAAAATCACTCATCCAATATTCTAATTTATGGAAATTTTTAATCATTTTTATTTGAAAATGACTTATATATTATTTTAAGTAAATATAAAGTCAAAAATATCACTCTCTTACTATTAATATCTATAAAAGTTTGTGACAAGGATAAAAATGAATTAAATTAGATTATTAATGTTTATTTTAAATATAAATGATTTTTTATTTTTCTTATTTATTTTTAATTTTTAGTGATTAAATTATTACCTTAAATACTTACACAACGCTGACTCAGTGCTTGTGCAAGTAGTAGAAACATCAAGTAAATAATTATTGAAACTCTAAAGGTAATATTTTTTGGGTGAGTTAAAATTTCCCATGAATATTTAATATATATATAATATTATATTTTTAAAATATATATTTTTTTTAATTATATTACTTTCATTTTGTTTTCAAAGTCAAATTATGTGAATAATTCTTAAAATTTCATTAATAGTATTTTATGTTAAATAATATTTTATTAAATTATTTTAAAATCTAAAAAAATAAAGAGGAAAATTAGGATGATAAATAGTCAAAAAATTTATCCCTTTTACATTTATGATCCAATATTCACCTTATAAGATAAATTATAACCATTTAATATTGAAAAAGCATTATCGCAGTTAAGGTAAAAATCGGTTAACGAATGGGGTAATCCAAAATATAAGTTCTAAAATGATATCAAAACCTATAAAAATTTGATTGGTTAATTATATTAATATAATATCCTCATTTTATTTTAATCCATGCCATTTGGGAACCATTTTATATAAGTTAGAAACATATTATATTATAATATTTCTTGTATTTAGAAAAATGAAATTAATTATATTTTATAATAAGCAATATTTTTTTAAATGATTTGAAATTCATAAAAATCATATATTCATAAATTTTAATGGAGTGTGATTTAAAATATGAACCTTGTTCCATTTATATGTCACCTGTCTTTTTATGGTAACATTCTTGACCCTTAAAGAGTAAACAATTTTGATATTGTGGTAATTGTCAAAAAGGGTAACAGAGGATTAAAACAAAAAGATAAGGGTGAAAAATCACCTAAAATTATCCAAATTTTATTTTATAACATTATTTATAATCATAATCACCATAAATTTAAAATATATCAATTTTTTCAGCTAAACCTAAAAATTAATTTATATTAATTTAATACTTTAAGTAATTTCAAGAGTGTCTCTTTCATCATTTATAAAAGAGAACCTATTATCCTCTCTTACTAGAATACTTTGAACCATATACCTCAAAAAAATATAAAACATTATCTTCTATACTTCCCTCTACATGAACTAGAGGTTCTGATATTCTTAAAATTCCATTCCAAGGGTCCTTAAGAAGGGATCTAATGGAAGTCTACTGAAGAAGAGGTAATTGTTTTTACCAGCTCTTTAAAATTTCTTTATTATTATAATTCCTAAAAATATATTGTACCCATACTAAAATAATAAATCAAATATCATAAATATACCTATATTTTATTATGAATATGTTAAAACCATTTTTCATCTCTTTTTCATCCTATGAAAAGTAAAAACATCACCTGTGTGTATGTACGGCTTACTATCTCCACTTAGCGGTGAAATTTGTTTTCATGACCATTTTATTTATATGGTTATAAATATTTAAATAATGAATATATAAAATATTTATGAAATAATTATGTTTCTATAAATATAATATCATATCTACCTTCTTAACTTCCAATCCTTTGGAAAATGATAATGTCGTTCATGTGTGTGTGGACTACCACCTCCACAAAGCAATGTGATCTATTTTTCGTTTTTTATTTAAATGGATGATAATAAGGATATATTTATTGAATATATATGATATATATAATATAATAATTATTATTAAAAGGTTAATTATTATTTAACTCTCTTTCATTCCATCCTTTAAAAAGTGAAAATATCTTTCATGCGTACATACAACCTACTGTCTCCTTGAATGGTGTAATTCATTTTTTAATTTATAACTTCTATGGATGAATAAAAATACATGAATAATGAATATATATTATATTTATATCAATATTAAAATTCTGTATATTGTGTAAATGTTATCAAAGTACAAGGACTGAACTATCAAACCAATATTCTCATGAAAAAAAAACAGTTAACACCCATAAATGGTGACTTTAATACGGAATTATTAATAAATGGGTGTTGAAAATTTATAATTGAATAATATATAATTTTATAAGTGTTTAAACGATTTTAGTATAGAAATATAATAAATTTAAATTTATTATATAGGTGTCTATATCACTTTTGAATCAATTGAGACTTAAGGTAAGGGTTTATCATCTCAAATTGTCTTCTTTGGGATATATGTTATGTTATAAACCTACCTTATTTTATGAGCTATATATAAGGAACCTTTTACATGTTATATCATTAATATCCTTGTTATTTTTATATTTAAAGTTTTATTTGAATTTATTCTTTTATGGGGCTTATGATTCAAAAGTTACCAAAACGGTAAGGGATTTACGTTACAAGCTCATTGTTTATCGGCATTGTTTATAATTTGGTTTCCAAATATGAAATTTCATAATATATATCTCAATAATATCATGAATTTTATTCTAAAATGGTTAATTCTTGAAAATACATTTTCCTTTAATTTTTCTCACTTTAGAACTCAAGAGATCGAAAGAACATTTTTAAGAAAAACCTAATTTAGTTCTCTCTTCGGTCAAAAATATTTTTCCTTCCATATCCATATTTTCTAAAAATGTTTTTAGAAATGTTTTTACTATTCTAATATTATTTTTTAAATTCATTTTTACCCATGTTTTAATTTTTAAAAAATGGTCTAATATAAATCTTCTTTTCATTTTATGAATAACATAATTTTGAATTTTTAACCAAAAATGTGAAAGGAATATTTGTTTTAACGTACATGAATTGAATGTAATTTCTCATCATCATGATCACTCAATTATTTTAAGATTACTTAAGAAGTTTCCAATATTATTTTTAAATAAATTATTTTCTTTAATATTTGAAAAAAAAAATTTAATATGTGATTTAAAAATGAAAAGGGTATTTTCCTTAAGAAATATTACAGTGATATTTTAAAGAAATTTTTCATTTATTATAACATCCTTTAATTTTACATAGAATTTAATGGTAATATGATTCAATGATACCATATTTATTCTTTCTTTATATGTTTTATAGTTATGAGGATGAAATATTGATGAAACTCGTTTTCTTTTCCACAGGTTAAGTTATGATGAATGTTTTTATGATCTTGTGGCATGAATATGAATAGATTTATGATTATATTAAGGGAAGGACTATAATTATATATCCCTCTGAAAAATTAGGTAAATTTTAATGTAATATGAGCTAAAAGGGTACATGGGAGGTTATCCCAATCCCAAAAAAAGAGGACATATAGAAGGTTATCCCAAGACCGAAAGGGGGTACATTGGAGGTGATCCCAATCTCATAATAGGTACGTGGGTTGTTAGCCCAATACTAACATGTTATTATTTATTGATAGGTATAATTTACATATGATTTATATGATTATGATTATTCCACAATTTATTTCACTCTTTTATGACATGATATTATTCCAATGTTGTGTTCCCATGGATCATGTACTTTGATCCCTTTATCATTCATATCTTATAAACTGCCAATCTTTATTCCTTGACTAATGTTTATGATATAAGAATTTATGGGTATGATTTTAAAATGTTAAGATCAAGTTTTAATACCTTTTATGATCATTTTATGTTTAAATGATCATTGATATCATCCTTTTTTACCCATACTAAGCATCTGATATCACCCTTTATTTTGTTTTCTTTTCACTAGGATGTGAAGAAAAGTTTTAAGTGTGATGTTTCTAAGAAGGGTGATAGTTTTGAATAACTAAGTGGGAGATGATTTAGAAATTTTATAAACCAATTATTTATGTATCCAAGTTTCCCAATATACTAAACCTTTATGGTTCTAGGGAGTATTGTAATGTTATTTGATGGATATTCATTTAATAAGATGTAATATTTATGTATGAAAATTATGGGTCATTATAAACCTATTTTTTATTTCCAAGGATTATTTATGATGTGATAATTGAAACCACTTTTATTTCCATGGGTTCTTTATGATTTGATGAATTTTTTATTTCAAGCGGCACACATATATATGGATGATGTGGTTAGGGTCCTATATCTCCCTCTAATACATTTTTTAGAAGCATATATCTCATAATACATGTATACATGAGTGAAATTAAGTTTTCTCTACAAGTTTGAGTGTGATAAGTGACTCATGATGGCGTGAGTTCGATTGGTGACTCGCAGAGGTGATGATTCCATGTGTTTATGTCTGTGCTAAAGTTGTTTGGCATGTTATTCTTCAAGGGAATGTTATATTTGAATTTCATATTCCTATGATTATGTTATATAGATCTTGTTTATTATATATTGATTTTATAAACTTTTTTATGGAATGTTTTTGTTTATTTGAGATTGCAAGTCCTTCTATCATGACTTGTATACAAATCTTATTATTTCATGTTATTTTTAATAATATATTTCTCATATACTCATATTTTCTCATACACATAAAATCTAAACTTTGATTAAATATTGATAATTTTTTCCTTATTGATCATTTAAGCTCACCCCCTTTCTTATGTTTCCATTCCTTTGGTTATGAATATGATTATAACTTATGAGAAGTCTAAAAGGGAATCTAGTGTAGCTCAATTATAGAGAAATTTTCACAAGTGTTTTAATATAAATTACTTATGTAGCTAGTATTCAAAATTACTAAACCTTATATTCTTGGGATTGTATGTCTATTTTTTAGATGTAATGCTTAACTTATGGAAATGATGAAAATTAAATATATTTTTAGATTAGGTCATCTAACTTGGTATTAAATCCTATATTTAAAGCATGTGTTTTTAGCACCATACCTGAGAGAGTAGGTATAGGCCACCTCACCAATCTTTTGGGTTATGTGAACTCATTACAATGAAGACCATTGTAGTAGGAGGCTGGTATTTCAATATAGGGAAAATAACCCTAAAGAAACTTTATAATTATTTTCCATATATTTTCATTTTCTCACTGCAACTGAGCAATATGTTCTTAATAAATGATTTACTTGTAATATTTATGTGCTAAAAAAATAATGCATTATGACACATTTTCCATTCTCAATGTAATTATGGGTTGATGAAGATGGTAGTCTAGGTTGGGGCCCCAGTAATTGGATCTACCTTTGAAATTGGGAAGATTCTATGTCAAAATTATGTTATGATTCATCAATAAGGGTGAGGATTCCTTCTTTATAGGTGGTTGGGGCATCATTAATCTCTTATTCAATAATGTCAAGATTATAGTATTTGAAAACCTATTGAGTCTTAGATATTTTTATAATTATGTTATCATCTATGATAAGAATGAAAACACTAGGAACTAGATGAAAAATATTCAAACTTGACTAATTCCATGTTGATAAAAGAGGTTCCCACTTTTTAAAGTCTTCTTTATTAGTGCACTTATTCATCAAACAAATAACATTGACTGAGTTGAACTAGTGATCCTCATCAAAATAGTATCTTGTTTAGGGATAAAATGCACATTGACTCATTCAGTGGGATGTTTCCCATTATCTCATTTTGTGGTAAGGTTCCCATTAGCTCATTTTTAAGAATGATTCCCATATTCAAAATGATGGGGGTATAAATTCCATGAGAGTTTGGACTTGTTAAAGAATAATTAGGGACACCTATTTCTATTTTCCTTTCCTTTTTTGATTATATAGGATACCTAAATGATGAAAAGTGTAAGGTATTGGTACAAATATGAAGAGGTAATTGGGATAAAAATAGTTGATTCAATCATTCCTTGATGATGGATTGTATATGATCCATTATATTCTAGATCATCTGGTCATCAAAATTTTGTGTGGGGATATATGGTTCCATTTACCATTATTATTGTATGGGAAAATGGATGAAAAATATGCCACGTTCTATTTGGGATTGTTTAATAGAAACTAACCATTATCAAACATATTTTATAGTGATTCATTAAATATGTATAATTCTTGGATCATATGATCCAACATACAATGGTAAGGGTAGTAATTCAGGTGATCACTCTTCCATGTTTCATCTAGATTCTTAATTTATATCATTGTGATTAGTTTATTCTAAAAGGTATAGATGAAGTACTCTATAACTTGATCATTATGGAATGAATAATTTTTATTATTTATGATATAAAAGTCACATCACCTAAACCTCTTCATATTTATGGTGATAAAATATATTTTTGTTTTCCATGAATTTCTCATATATGATGGTAGTTCTTGATGAGATTGTTCCTTGGTTCTTTGAATATAATCTTCTAGATGTTGTGTTATAGTGAAAAAATCTCTAAAACCACTGAAGTACTTTAGGTAGATGAGTGTGGTTGAAAACTCATCATGTAGGTTCTCTATATTAATATCTAGTAATTTTTTATATGGAATCTATATTTCTAAGTAGTATACCAGACCCTTCCATATTTCAATAAAATATATGACTCTCTCATTTTATCATTTCTTGTAATTAGAGAGGTCAAGGATAATTTTTTCCTTAGCATGGAGATGAATTGAAAGATGAATTTTTGAAGTAGGTATTACTAGATTATAATAGACCTAGATGAAGGGTTATTATACCAAATAAATATGGTACCTTCTAAGGTTTGAATGAAATATCTATTCTTGTAAGCCTCTTATTGTTTGGGTATTCCTAACATTGGGCCACACTAGGGATAAAATGGTTGAGATATTTATATAGGTCTCTTATTCCATAAAATTTTGAGAATTTAGGATTCCAAAATTTGGGTGGAGGAGTGATCCAATATTTCTACTTAGGTTAAAACTTCCTATATGGTTATACTAGTGCACATAAATATTTTATATCATCCATCCAATTAGTAAGAACATCTAGGGATTCCACTGCCTAATATAGCCTTCAGTGACTTTTCGGAACTAGCGGTTGATGTTTCCTTAGTGGTGGTAAATCTTGATGATAAATTGTTATTATATTTAAATATCTAGATTGATGTGATCACAAGTTTATAGGGTGGATCAATTATACCTTTGTAGGTTGAGAAATATCCTCCCTTTGAATACATTCATCTAAAGGAGACATGAAACATGTATCCTAAATATCATACTTAGTGGGTATACCTTTAAAAATTTGGTAGTGATTTGATCAATCTCCTCTATTATATACTTGAACTAAAATATATGCTCCTTTACTAAGACAAAATCACTATTTTTTAGTGGTGGGATGGATATGGATGTAGCCACACATTTTCCATTGGTAAAATCCCACTGATTGTTCAGTAGAGGAATATTCATAAGGGATACCAAATTATGGTCTTTCCTATGATTTTGGGTATGTACACCTTCCTTGTATATCAATATATAAGTGTAATTATCTACATATTCCTCCTATTTGTCATGTTCTTTGATAGTATCATATTTTTTAGCATCATTTAGGTCAGCAGTTATAATTTTTACTAATGTGAAACCTATGGAGGGGAACACATATTTCCTTGGAGAAGTTATATCCATAATTTGGATATATTTCTTCCCAATAGATGATACTAGATATGACTATGGGAATAAAAATTCTCTTATACCTATGGTATGGTGTTTCCCTAGGGATATTTCTTTTATAGAGACATGGTATTACACATGTGCTACAATGGAGTATTTCTCCCAATGGACTCTCCTTCCTGATTCCTATGTTTTGATTACTTTTTCTAGCATAGCTTTCTCTACAACTTCATGTAAAACTGGGATCACATGTTGGTGATGATTTCTATAGTGAATAGGATCCATCCTAAGTAGCTTCTGGGAGTTTACCTAAACATAATTGATATCCTCTTACACCTCCCTAAGATAAGGAAGGTAAAAATTATTGTGCTCTGAGGATAGACTATCAAAGTGGTTTGATGTTGAGGTGGGGGAAACCTACCCTCTACTAGAATGTTGATGTGGTGTTTTCCTCCATGGACATAGTCCCTAAAAATTCTCATCATTTGTTTCCAAGGATAGAATTATCCCTTCATAAAGGTATTATTGCACCATTAAATTCACCATCTTGAATTTTTAGTGTTATGTAGGTGAAAATATACATCAGTTCCTCAAAGATAAGGTGGATGTAGCGATGATGGCAACATAGGATCAAGGTTCCATTATATGACAGTTCCCAATAACCCTCACAGCTTTTTGAGATCCACCAGGTTGGTTGGAGATACTAATACCTTATATTATATTCATTATTGATTCTGTTTTTATTTTTAGGGAATACGAGAAACCCATCAGTGTGGTATCATCAATAAGAATTCATTATTAATAAAATTATTTTCTATGTAAGGATTTATGTTTGGGTATCCATGATATTTCTGACATACTCATGGTGTTTTTGAGTTAGTCTAAACCTACTTTCTAAAGGCAGTTGGTCACTGATACATACTAACAACATTTTGGGTTGTGAATTGGTAAAGAATATTGGATGTGGGGTCTTCTATTAAGGGTTTTTATGCCTGGTTGGGGACTCTATTATAGATATAAGTATCTTTGTGAATTATTTTGAGTAATAATAATAATTATCCTTAAGAAATTCATTAAATAAAAAAATATGTTTAATAGGAAACTGTGCATGGGGATTTTATTATCCCTCATTTAAACCAAGTATCTAGTTACTATATATCTTGGAGCCATATATCTAGGTGCTCTGGAACTTATCACCATCTAGGAAGATTTTAGACTATTATAAAAGGAGGTATAAGGTGTTGTGGTGTTGGGATCAAGCCCATAAAGGGGATTTTAATGTATCCCTATAAAGGGAATCAGAACCCATCTAGTTTAGTTCTATTTAACGAGACACACCAAACCTTTCAATGTCATCTGATAAGGACTATAGTGGTTCCTTTTAAGGTCATGCATCCATGATCACTTCCAAGTAGTTTAAAATCATGCAGAGTAGACTACTTGGTGAAAGGTACCTAGAAATGGTTTGTTTGAGACTTATGTATAAACAACCCTTTCAAATTAATCCCATTTGTTGGTAATCCATGTGAAGGTATTTGGGGGAAACCAAGAGAATAATATCAACTCAAATCACCAAGAGTATAATCTCAACTAAATTCATATAATTAAACCAATAGGAGAATATTGACTTGAGTCATATGAGGAATCCAATAGGAGTATCTCAAATTAAGTCATTTATGAGGGCTTATGAAAAATATTCCCAAATAAGAAATATTTCATGGAAAGGGTTACCCTACACCCAATATTACAAAATGGTGGATGTTTTCAAAGGGGGAAACATGTGCTATAATATTATAGTGTATTCTGAAATATTTGGTTTATGAAAAAGGATATCTTTTTATAAAAGTAGACTTAGATACCAATAAAAGGTATCTTTCATAAGGTCAGTCACCCTTGGTCCAATTTTTCACAAAAGTAGACCACTAGAAAATTGTAAATTCACAATTTAGGAAGAACCAATTTTACATAAGAATGTATTTTATGTGTTTGGATAGGATTAGCCAAAGACAAGGTTATTTAAGGATGTTCCTCATAATGGATTTATTTGGGGACCTTTGTGAAGAATTTTTATAAGATCAGTCCCATGAATGAAACATCCATGAAAGAATTATAAAGGGGTATTTTTAAATGTAATTTTATATGGTAAATCCCATGAATATTTTATATGGGAGAGGAATTATCAAAATTTTCTTATGTTATCATCCTCTGCCTGTTTCTTGGGCTTATATTTAGAAGTTACCTAAGGGGTTTCTTTGAAGGATCATGCAAAGGAAGTGTTTCTAAAATAAATATATTTATATATTAGATTTTATGCCATGGAGGAAGTCATCTCCTCGAATTTTGAGTTCATAATATGTTTCTCAAAATTCATATCAAGTATTTATAGGAAATACTTCATAACCACTATCTCAAGATATGTGTTTGTATAGGATTTTCCTGGTCACCACAAATTATGCGATCGTGAAGGATTGTTGCTTCACCACTAAAAATCAATACTCAGCAATGAAGTATCTATATCACATGTATTAAAATGAATTATAATCTATGTATTTATCATGATACCATGAAGGATCCTAATTATGAGGCTAAAAATTAATTCTGAGTCATGAATTTTTCATGTTTTCGTGAAGGATTCTCATTGTTCCACCACAAATGGTTTCTCAGCCAAGAAGAGATCACAAGGTCATGAAGGATTATCATCCCTCTTTAGGAATGAATCTCAATTAACAAATGAATTTATGTGGAAAAAAACAAGGTAATGTTATCTAAGGATATGATTCTTTCATGGTAAATTTTTCTTTTCCATTTTACTTCATGTTAAATTGAATCCCAACATAAAATGATCATAACTTTTGATTCGTAAGACTTTTTTAGATCCATGAGTAGGTAAATTGAATCATAAAAATGAATTACACCCCTAACTACTAGGTTTACCTATATTAGGTATTTTATGGGGCAAAAATTATCTAAAATACCCTTAAAATCGGTTTTATGATTTAGATAACTCTTTTCATCAGCAATGGATACAATACATATCCTATACCTAATGGGACATTTTCACTACCACATCACCGAAATAGGAAATGTTTTTAAGTAATATTTACCCCTCAATATGTGAGTGTTAATGTGATACATTTAGAACCCATTGATTTATTCTTTACGATATATTATTCTACTTGTATGTAACTTGTGTTGTGTTAATGAGGATCGTATCATGGCTTCCATAGCAAAGTTCATGGACCACAATTTTTTTGCACCGGTAATGTAAATCACTTAAATTATTTGATTAATGATTTATTATTTATTTTATATTGTTTTTTGATAAATATAACTCATTTACCTTGACTGATTGATTAATTATGATTTGGCCAAATCAATCAGTGGCATATAATTATGTTTGGCGGTGCCTCATTCACCCTCATGATTGTGTTGCTGGTATATCATCCCCCCTAAGTTTATTGGTGGAATTTCATCCAACCAATATGTGAGTTGGTCATATATAGTCCAAAAAAGTTATATTAGTGGTATTTTATCCACTATAGTATGTGATTTGATAGTGAATTATTCCCCTTGAATATCTGAGATGGAGATAAACAATTCACCTATGTGTTTCTTAGTGGTGATGTGTCATTCATCAGGTGATATATCATTCACCACTATCATTATGATTATGATACTTCATTAATAATGAACATGTGGATGTGGTACATCCACCAAGACAATTTTATGATGATATCTCATTCATCGAGTTGATGTTATGGTGAAACCTTTTTCACTTACATTCAATGATGGTGATGCAGTTTTCACCCAAGAATTATGGGTATGGTGATAAATCATTCACCGTAAATTTGGGGTGGTAGATCATTCACTTTAGAGGTGTTTTTAATCCATGGTATCCTCATCCCATTCCAAAATTGTCCAAATTAGATATGTTTACTCATGTATTTGGATACTGATAATTCCATGATGTGACATGTCATTTTTTAAATTATCATTTAATATTAATCATGTACTTTGAAAGGAGCAGTTGGGATCTATGTGATCACTAAAAGGGGGTGAATCAATGATCTCATATTTTTATTATTTCTTCTTTAAAACAACCCTAGTCACTGATTAGATATATTTTACTCTTCCAAAATACAACATAAAATGACCCCCATAAGAACATAATAATTTATATGGTTCACTACTCAATAAGAGTAGATAGTCCTTAGAATGATATAAAAACAATTCAGGATCACATATCCACTGGAAATAAATCCTTCATATCCATCACTAGCATATAAATATAGTCTTTTGACAATATATATTCTACTTTCACATATAATATGATAAAATAATTTTTGCAACAATGAAATTAACCTTCACCAACATGATTCAACAGATCATCAATTTTCTTCTTGAAATATTCACACTTACCTTTATTCAAGTTCTTTTTCTTTTATTTCTTGCATAGTATCTTATAATACTTCATTTAAAACTTCTCTATCTAATCATGTTCATTTAGAAATTATCCATTTGATACTTATATGTCTGATATGATTTTTTCAGATTCTTTATTCACTAAGCACTTCATGTATGGTACTAATATGTCTGGTACATATCTATCATGTACTTATCTATCTGGTGTCCTGTGTTTGATACTTCTATGTTTGGAACCCAGTGTTTTGTGCCTCTTTTTCTGATACCATGTGTCTGGTGCATCAATAAAAGGATCACTCAAAGAACTCATTCATAACCTCACTATTTTAAAAACACTTCATAATACACCTACTTCCCTTATATACTCATAGTTTCTCAAACACATTAGTAGCATAAACATTAAATTTTAATTTCCTACCCTAAATTTGAATTACCTGGTTGAGTCTTTTTCTAGTTAATCACATTAAAATCCTCCAAATAAATATGATTCAACAAACTTTATAGGAACTTTCCTCAAATATCAGCATTAATGATCTTAAAATATTCTATAAATATCAACTAGAATTAAAATATTTCCTTCATTATTATTGACCATTGACCATCCATCTCACCATCATCATAATGTATGAATTTATAAAACATTATAAAGATTCTCAACCCTCCATCTGGTTCATCATTGTAAGAACTACTCTATCTGGTAATGCTTTATTCGGTATTCCTTTATAAGTATTTTCTTCATTCAATACTTATTTATTCAGATCCCCTCTATTAGGTAATTTATATATTTTCCATTTAGTGATATTTGTCTGAATAACATACAAATTTTCATCCAAATATCTCTTTTCGATGAACTCACAAACTTTTCTTTGTTTGGTAAACTCTATCCAGAAACATATTTCTATAAACCTTTATCTAGTAAACTTAATGTTCCTAAAAATCCTTCTTTTGAAAAAAATCAACTAGAATCATGAATACCTTATAATAATCATGATTATTGGACCTTTAAAGAATAGTAAATATTTGACCAGTTTTTTTTTCTAAAAGGATCAATCTGATGGCCTTGTGAACACTTTTTTACAAGCAATTTTTCATGTCTTTCAACCAATCACCTATTTCTAATAGACTATATCTGATCACCACTAACTAGAACACTCTATCCAAAAACTTTATAAATAAAGATCAAAATTTTCAAGTGATTTATGGAATAAAAAAAATACAACACCATATGGAAACATTCTTCCTGTTAACCAGTTTATTTCACAATTTAACAGCAACTCAAAACCTCTTGGACACAAAAATATTCCCATTTGGGTTTTTTCTTCAACCAAGTAATATATATCATTTAATATCATAAATCTAGGTAATGGATAACCATCCAACAATTCTAACCATATATGATCAATCTAGGTCTAGTAAATATAAATCATTGAACAAAAATTCCATGTTATCCATAAAGTAGTGATTAGAAATTGTTTCGAACTCAATAATTCATCATAAAAACTAGAAAAAACTACAATTTATAAAGAAAAAGTTCTAAAATTCACTTAAAAACTGTTAAAATAGTTTACATATGCTGACATCACATATTACCCCTTTTAAAAACTCTCCCTAAATATATTCTCTCCCTTGAAAGGTAAAACACATATCAATGGATGTTGTCATATTTCTCCCCCTTTAACAACAATATCCAAAGAAAATATGAGATAAGGGAAAAATACCACACACCTTATCCTTGAAGAGAGTTAGGATTAATTCCCATTATCAATCTCAATATCTAAAATTTTTCCTTTGGTAATAGTTTAATGAAGATATCAGCTAGCAGGTCCTTTATAGGTATAAACTCTAGATTTAGTTAATTTTTTCCACATGTTCTATAATAAAGTTATATTTAATATCATTTTTCTAAAATCATGAAAGTTTCACTAGATTCATGGTGATATTAGTATCACTTTAATTATCACAACCTAAGATAAGGGATAGCTTCACATAAAAACATCTTCCAACCATGTCTTCATTTACATTAATTGTGTTTTAGATTTCATGGAATCTATATTCTTATATTCTACAGTATAGAGAGTTATTGAACTTTTCTTCTTTATATGCTAACTTGCATATCTTTCACTCAAAAAAAAAACTACACCATATGTGGTTCATCTATCATCGGTACAACCTTCCCAGTCTGCATCAATAAAAACAAATAGATTCAACTTTCCCTTATTATCATACTTTATCACATAATCTATAGTTCCCTTAATGTATCTGAAAATTATTTTTCCAGCCAAAAAATGTGTCATTTTTTATAAACTTTGAAATCTATCATATAGCGTTATGGAATAAAACAATTCTGGACTAGAGGCAATTAAATATAGCAGTCCTCCAATAAATGTCCTAAATACTTTAGGATCTATATTCTTTCCAACTTCATCCTTAAAAAACTTTTTTCCCATCAATATAGGTGTGGAACCAAGTTTTAAATCATCTAAACCAAATCTTTTTAAGTAATTATTTTGCCTGTTTTCATGTGATAAGAAAATGTGATCCTTTTCTTGATAAAATCTAACAAAATACCTTATTTCTCTCAATATAGAAATTTCAAAAAATGTCTTCATTTCTTGGGAAAATCCTTCACATTATTATTAATTATTCCATATAAATATGATAACATCAATATAAAAAATCATAATGAGAGAAACTTTTTTATTTTATTTAATGTAGAGGTTATTTTCCACTCTTCCCTTCTTGAAGTTGGGATTCTTTAAACATTAGTCCATATTGGAACACTAGTCTCTTAGGTATTTCTTTAGCCTGTAAAAATACTTGTTCAACTTTTAAACATATTTTTCAATTTGAAAAAGTAGGAATCCACATGTTTTCCTAAAATATACTTTTTATTCTAACTCTCCATTGAGAAAATAATACTTGACATCCATTTGGAATAACTTATATCTCTATTGAGCAGAAATAGCAAGAAACGTTCTGATGGTTTCAAATATTTTAACTGGGAAAAAGGCCTCATAAAAATTAATTACTTCAACCTATGAGTATCCCTTTAAAAATTGTATTCCCTTTTTACTTACTAGTTCACCTTTTTCATTCAAATTTTTCAAGAAAATCCACTTTGTTCTGATCACATTTTTATATTTAGGTTTGGGTACCAACTTCTATGTATCATTTTTCTCAATTTAATTAAATTATTAATTTATTGAATCAATCCACTCTTGATGATCCAAATATAATATTGAGTCTATGTTTTATTTTTTGTCAATAAGTCAGTATGTGTTAGTGGGTTAAGTAGTGATTCTTGAAAAATTGTTATGGACTCACTTGATGGCATTGGATATCATGCTTGAGAAATTCCCCATGTAAGATTGTGATAATTTTTGAAATGATATTAAATTATTAAATAAATGTTCTAAGGAGTTAATTATGTTGTAATAAGTGTCCATTCCCTATTTGGATGAAAAATAATATAATAATACCATGAAAATATTCATTTTCATGATGGGTTGGTAGTAGAATAAGATTTGAAGGGATTTAGGAAGATACCACGAAAAAAAAGTGTCTATAAAAAATATATTCATATATTTCTCATGAATATTATTACATTATAAAGGCCGTGAAAAAATTTCTTATATATATTTGTATGATTAATAATGAATTTGAGTTAGTGGAATTATTTTGAAATGATAATTATTTTTTTAGTGGCCTTTAACAAAAAATAGGTCCATCCCCAAGATAGTAAGTAGTCCAGCTCGATCACACTTGTGGGAGTATGAATAACCACATAGTATCCATCCCACAAGTGACAAATGAGGCAGTATGAGAGAGAGTGTGCTTCATAAGGCCCACAATAGAACACCCGGGTGAGAGAGTACATGGGCTTGGGAAAGTGGGACAGTGTGTGTAGGCATGGCCTGTGTAAAGATCATGTGTACATAGTGTTGTAGGTTTTAAACCCCACTGTCATATCAAAGTTCTAAAGGAACATGATAACATATATGGAACCACTCAACGAGGATAAATTTCAATGTGGGACAAGCACGGTGTGAGGCATCATTCCTCCATCATTAAACATGCGTATATAGTTGTGGAATCTTGATCGCATGCATCTATATCATCCAATATCTACTGATGATCTTATTAAACCTTTATCTCTATAAGTATATTTTTTAATGACCTTGAAAACTAAAAATCACTAATCTTAACTCCATATTTTGATGACCATCCTTCTGATGATCAAGCGAAGAGATCAAGGAAAGCATGATCAAACCTAGTACATGTATGAAATTATTGTCATGTATGAATGTGATGATATATAAGTGTGGGGAAATGTGTTATTTTAAGGAGAATCCATCACATAAATCCATCACATGATGATATATGAATCACATGACCATATGGTGACAATCAACTGAGAACAAGTAACATCGCATGATGTCATACGGACAATCACTGATGTCATTGTGTAAAGAACAATGTATCTTTTAATCATGTGATTCTTCCATAATTTTTAATTTATATCACATGAATACTTCACTAATTTTCCATCAATTATCTGTAATGACATCACATGAATAAGATTGGATCATTTGAAACAATAAGTTTTCTTATGATCAAGTGAAGTGATTATGTGAGCGCATAAACTTTTCATCATCAAATGTAAAATCTATTATAAAAGATTTGGTATTCAATGAGATATTGAGATCTTTATGAGTTTGATTTAGTCTTGATCAGTCACGAACCAAGTGGGTATTCCATCCAACTCAACACCTAGACTGGTTTGAAACATGTCCTGAAGGGCGTTCTTGATTCCCATGGGTTGGAAACTAGTGCATGGGTATCAACAAAGTTCTTTGGGAATTATTTCACCCATTTACATAATCACAAATAACCAAAAATAATAATCATCACATAATTGAATAAATATGACCAAATTATGTACAAAAAAATTCATGTTAAAATGTTACAACTTTAAACAAAACCCAAAATGGTCAATAACAAAAAGGGAACAACCAACTATCCCAAAAAAACTCCTTACGACAAGAGGGACATCTCCCTTAAGCCACCACCACCAACACCTACACGAAGTGGAACTCTAACAACTAGATCCACCATCTCCATGATACATATTTCCTTTACCTGATTCAAACATAATAAGGTCTACATACACCCAAAGGTGTATATAGGTTGTGAGTCAAAGCCCAGTAGGATGCCAACCAACAAAGATATTTCATACCAAAACATTATTAGACAAATTAACATGTAAGTTTTATAAAAAGGACCAAATACATTTTTATAGAAAAAATTTTAAAGAAAACATGCTTGGTTTTGAAATAAACAAAAAATTGCACCGTATGTCAATAGTAAATACCATATCACAAGAGAGCACTATGTCAGGAGAAATCCCTATAGGCACTAGTTAAAATGGGACACTAGGTACCTCATATCTCAGTGAAACATGGTATAGAAACCATAACCCATAGCGTTCTCGTGCACGATCCACTAGAGAGGAATCCATCCAAAGTTCTAGTGGTATCCAATCATCATCATTGTCATAATTTAGTTAGTGTTGTAATCATAAATCCTACTAGATGAATCCGGGGCAATCCACTTCCGAGTCAACTAGACTACTAGTCCTAGTCCGCCAACTTAGTTACATGGGATACCCATTGTGCTCAATTTTTATTCCATATATCACATAGAACATAACATTTACACATATTCACCAAGAAATGAAAGTATACATAGAATCCCAAAACTTTTCATAAGAAACCCTCTTTTAAATCCATATGCACACCAAATATGTTTAGAAACACATTTCACACCACTTACATATTTTATCAAACACCTTTATTAAGAATAAAAGAAACACATATGAAATACACATGTAACATAACCCATTTCATTTAAAAATCCATTTTTCATCACTTTTTCATCTTGAATTATTTTCAAAACACATTTCACACCTCATATACAATATATAGAACACATCCAAGAAGAAAAACAAGAATACTAAAGTTACCAAATAATGTTTAAGCATGGAACCACCTACCTCAAGTGTAGAAACTTCTAGAAATTGGTTCAAAACCACAACCACACCACAAAAAAATTTATAAGGGAAATATTGAACAAAAAACATCAAGATAAACCCCTAAATAACAATACTTAACCATAAATATATCACCCAACCCACTTGAGAACAAAACCCAAAATAAGGAGGAATAGAAACCCTAAAGAAGAGGAGAAATCAAGGGGGAAAACCACTTAAATGATTCTTGAATAATACACACCAAAATCACCAAAAAATGGAGATACAAGGGAGAAATGAGGAGGTTTGGAGATTTCTAGGGCTATAAATCCAATATGGGGGAGAAAAGGGGTGCATTTTGGTTTAAATATGAAAAGGGAAAATGGTAAAAACCAAAATTTTATTGACATGGATAGGCTGGATGGTTTTCCAATATGGTTTTCCAAACTGTGAAACAACCATGCTCTCCTCACTTTGTAAGAGGTAATTAATGCATGGATTTACCACATGGTTTGACTATCTGTGTTTTAACTATGTGGTTTCTACTGTCCAAACCCAACATATTTAGTATTGTTACCCGGGTAGGGGCACACGATTTCCCCTAACCCTACGCCAATTGTGCACCACATGCTACCAATCCCAAATTTTCCCATTTTTATCCAAAACAAAAAGGATAACCAATGGATAAATTCTATAACAAAATATATAGAAAATACCACATAATTAAATCACATATATGACAATTCTCTCCATCATGAAAACTTTCCATCCCTAAAAAGTCAACTCGAAGCATGATTGGAGAATAAAAACGGATATTCTACCTCAACCCAAGAATTACTATCCCAAGTCTCATAAACATCATTACCATTATTCCAAATAACTATGACCAATGAAATAGTCTTCCCATGAAGCACTTTATCTTGTAAATCTACAATCTTCACTGACCGCTCAAACACCAACAAATCTAGATCCAATTCCAACTCTTCCCAATTCAATGCATGATATGAATCTGGGTTATACTTTTTTATTTGAGAAACATGGAATGTATCATGAATCAACATAAACTGAGAGGGAAAACATAACATGTATGTCACCTTACCAATCTACTTGGTAATATAAAAAGTTCTGACATACCTCAGCATTAGCTTCCCTTCCTTACCCAAACAGTGATGACCCAAGCGAGGTTCCACTTTCAAGAACACTCAGTCACCCATAAAAAACTCTAAAGCTTGACACCTATGATCAGTATAATACTTGTGATGAATCTAATATGTAAAAAAACATTGCCTTATCAACTTGAATTTATAAAAAGTCTCATGCATAAGGCTCAGTCACAACAGTGAGGTCTCACCCGCCTTAGCCCAACACAAGGGAGACCAACACGGCTGACCACAAACCACCTCAAAAGGATCCATTAGAATCAAATATTGGTAACTATTATTATATGTGAACTAAACCAATCCCAAATAGTTATCCCATGAACCTTATAAATCTAATACATGTGTTTGTATCATGACTTCCAAGATTTGATTCACCCACTTTGTCTGACCATCCATTTGAGGATGGTATGTCATGATCAACTTGACCTGCAATCCTAATGCCTTATAAAGACCTTCCAAAAACCATGAGGTAAAATAGGGATCTCTATCATAAAGAATTGTTGATGGACACCATGAAGCCTTACAAACTCCTAAACATACAATTGGTCCTAGTCATCTACTTTAGATGAATCTCAAATTGGAAAGAAATGGGTTTATTTGGTCAGATGATCAATCACCATCCAAATAGAATTCCTCCCTCAGGATGTATGAGGAAATCCAATAATAAAGACTATGGAAATCTCTTTCCACTTCCAGGTAGGAATGGGAAATGGTTGAAGCAAACTTGAGGGCCTTTGGTTCTCTACTTTAACTTGTTGGCATGTATAACACCACAATACAAAATAAGCTATATCTCGCCTCATACCTGGACACCAAAATTGTTGATTCACATCATAATACATCTTGGTATCACTAGTATGAATAGACCACTGATACCACTAATTATCTTACATGACAACCTTTCTCAATGACAATGGTACCATGAAGCGACCCTTGAAGTACAAAACTTCCTCAGGAGACAATGACCAATCACAAGGCATATCCCCACCATGAATAAACTACATCGAATACTATAATAAATCATCACTCAGATGATATTTTTGAATCAATTCTAGAAGAGAATGCATCAGTTGGACACTAACCAATAATGAACCTTATTCGTTTTCCTTGGTCTTCAGGTGCAACTGATCAAAGAGCCCCATAAAAGTTCACTCCTCACTGGACTCTTTCAATTATTACATTAGAATTTTCCTACTCAAATCATTCGTCACAACTTTAAATTTTTTGGGGGTATAGAATATATCAAAATTGAACCCCTGAAGGTACTCAACCCAATGACAATGCCTTATATTCTGATCCTTTTAGGAGAAAATGTAGGTTGAGATTTTATAATCAAAATAAACCACAAATTTGTCCATAAAAAGGTAATAGTTCCACATCTGCAAGGCATGCATAACTGCTGCTAACTCCAGGTCATGGGTCGGGTAATTCTTTTCATGTGGTCAGAGATGGTGAGAACCATAAGCCACTACATGGTTATTCTACATCAGTACACACCCAAGGCCCATACTTGAGGCATCATAATAGACCACATATCCCTTTCCAAATTCTAGAAAGATAAAAACATGAGTTGTGTTCAATCACCATTTAAGATCCTCAAAGGTCACTTGACACTCTGGGATCCATTAAAACTTCACCCCCTATCAAGTGAGTGTCTTGATGGATGAAGAAAGCTGAGATAAATCTCAGATGAATCACTAGTAATACCCTACCATGCCTAAAAGGATTCTAATATCAAACACATTATTCAGCTTATCCCATGACATAACCACACTAATATTCTTGGGGTCCAAAAAAAACCCTTGTTCTAAGATTACATGGCCCAGAAACTTCACATCTCTAATACAAAAGGTGAACTTAAAGTTTTTTTCATAAAGACTATGGTCCTAAAGGGTTCCCAACATGATCCAAAAATGCTTCTCATGCTAATCCTTGATCTCATAATAGACCAGGATGTCCTCCACAAATACCAAAAAATGAATTGAGGTACTGGTGGAACACCTTGTTCATAATTTCCATGAAGACTATTGGAGCATTCCTTAATCCTAAAGGCATGAAAAAATACTCAAAATGGTCATACCTACTTCGAAAAGATGTTTTGGAACATTCGCCTCTATAACTCTGACTTGGTGATAACCATAACACAACTCAATTTTTGAAAACCACATTTCCCCTTTAAGATGATCAAAAAGTTCATCAATATGGGGAAATGTGTACTTATTATTAATGGTTACCTTATTCAACTTATGTTAATTAATTCATAACCAGAGAGGTATATTGGCCTTTTCACAAATAAAACTTGGGTGGCCCAACGTGAGATGCTCAGGTGAATGAATCCTTTGGATTCCAAATCAAATAGTTATAAATTTAATTCCCTAAACTCAGCAGGGTCCATATAGTATGACCGAAGAGATATAGGTTGTGTTCTCGATTCCAACTCAATAGAGAACTCCACATCTCACTCTGGATGAAAACCTGAAAAATCCTCTAGAAAAACCTCTAAAAACTCATCAACCATAGGAGGTAATCCACCTTATGGATCACGACCATATCCATCCAACTTGAGTGATGAGATATAAAAAATAATATTTACCAACTCTGGAAGTGGAGTTCTAGCACAACCTGACCGAGGATCCCATTCTCTCTAAAAACACTAGGTACTTCCATCAAGTTCCAAAAAGCTCACTTTATGCCTATAAAAATCGATGTGTGCCTAAAAATTCACCATCCAATCCTTGTAGAGGATTATGTTAAATAGTTCTATCTCCAAAACAAGAAAATCACATTCCAAATTGACCCCTGACACGGTGAGTGCAAAAGAATGACACCTGAATCCTTACACTCTCTTCTTACCAAGAGGCAATACCAACTCTGCCGCATAATACATAAGCTCAGTTTGAAACTTTAACACATCAACAAGGTAAGAAGAAATAAAATAAATTTAAGCACTGGTATCAAATAGGATAGAAACTAAAGATGATTCAATAAGAACAGTACCTTAAACTATCATAGTCCCTGTATCTGATTCCACTCATGCTCAAACCACCATATAAAGTTTCTTTATCTTAGCCTGATACTGAGAAAAAACTCTAGCCCATTCCTCTACCTTAAACTAAATATACCCAGAAGATGATCCGGCCCAGCCTCCATGACCTCCAAATCGAGAACCTACTATCATGAATAGTTCTAGTCGGTCTTACATATCTTTGGAATCTACAGATCCTACACCACTTTGATAAGAACATATGGCCTTAAAAAACTACTGCAAGTGTCATATAGCTCCACATTGGTGAAAAGGTATGGGAGGAGATGTACATGCAGTTCATATGTTTCCATCCTTCCCACACTAGTGGCACAAAACCTACCCCACATCAGAATTTGTAGACAAATACAACCAAGAAGGATATTTTGAACTACCGCCTAGCTTCTTCCCATACTCATCTCACTTCCTCTTCTTCTTTCAAGAAATAGCACTGACCACAGTTGAAAATGCTTTAGGAAAACTAGTATGGACCTTACGATCAATCTCAACCATCATAGCACAATCGACCACCTAGACATAAGTCTTTAGCCTGAATAAGTAAACCTAAGATTATATTTCTATATACAACCCATATATTGAACCTTTGAGCCTTCATTTTCTTACTAGAAATGATCTATTGAATGTACCAAAGTAATTGAGAAAAGAATTTATCATAATCCATCATATATTTATCTCCCTACCTAAGATCTACAAACTCCAAGGATATGGAATAAACCAAGACCTCAGGAAAATAGTTCTTCATGAAAATGAACTTGAATTCTTTCCAACCCATTTTCTCATGCTTCTCTACTTGAACCACTGAGTCCCACCACTTTCGACTGGGACCTTCCAACAAGAACAAATTTCATTTCACCCTAACTGCCTTAGGAGTATCGAGATATTAAAACATCCTATCTGTCTTATCAATCCACTTTTATGATTCTTGAGGTTACATGATACCTTATAAAGGAGGAGGATTTTTCTTGAGGAACTCTTCAGCCTTGTCCTTTCTAGGACCTAGTTCGGCTTCTCTACCCTGAGTAGAACCATAGCCCGCTCCTTGTCTCAAAGCTTGGATGGCCTAAACCACTGCTCCTACTAATATCTGACCAATTGGTGAGGGAGAACTCTCTCCATATTCTTCCCACGGTGGCATAGGAATTCTTCTGGGGGAGGAATTTTGCTACATAAGAAATAATCACAAGGAAAACCATGAATACTACCATCAACGCATATTTTGAAAATTTTCAACATCAAAAAAATCTCAATTACTTCCATAAACTAAAACATAACCAAATCCATCATAATAACAAGACAAACTAAGCCACTCCACCCCCACACAGTGTCCATATACAGTCTATAGCATGTATGACTCACCTAGAGGAAAAGTAAAATCAAATCCCAACATACCATGGTGACTCGAGATCTGTCACAAGGTGTGTTATCCAAGAACCCTACTCAAAACTAGAACCTCAATCCTTGACAGTCCTGACTATTTTCAATCTAAACTCACCCCAAAATAACTTAACCCAAAATATTGTAACCTGCCTCTGATACCATTTTTTCATGAACCTAGTCGGGATTCCATCCAACTTGAAACCCCACTTAGTCCAAAACATATCCTCAAGGTAATTCTCGATCCCCACGGGTTGGAAACTAGTGTCTAGGTATTAAAAAAGTGATTTGGGAATAATTTCACCCATTTACATAATCAAAAATAACCAACAATAATGACCATCACATAACCGAATAAACCTAACCAAATGAGGTACAATAATTTTCAACTTCAAAGTTCACAACTTTAAACAAAAACTAAAATGGGATACAACAAAAAGGGAACAACCAACTATCACAAAAAAACTACATGTGAAAAGAGGGACATCACCCTCAAGCTACCACCACCAACACCTGCATGAAGTGGAAATCTATAAACTGGATCCACCATCTCCATGATGCATCTTTCCTTTACCTAAATAAAACATAACAAGGTCTACATACACCCAAAGGTGTATATAGGATGTTATCCAAATCCTAGTAGGATACCACCCAATAAATAGATTCCATACCAAAACATTATAATTCAAATTAACATGCAAGTTTTATAAAAAGAAGCAACGATATTTTTATAAAAAAAATTAAGGAAAATGCTTTAAACAACAAAGTGCACCATATGCCAATGGTAAGTACCATATCACAAGATATCACTATGTCATAAGAAATATCTATAGTCCCTAGCTAAAATTGAACACTATATACCTTGTATCTCAATGAAACATGGTATAGAAACCATAACCCACAGTGTTCTAATGCTCGAGCGACTAGAGTGGAATCCATCAAAATTTCTAGTGGTATCTAATCATCATCATCATAATAATTTAGTTAGTTTTGTAATAATAAATCCTTCTAGATGAATCTAGGATAATCCACTTTTGAGTAAAATATCATACTTGTTCTAGTCCACCCACCTAGTCACCTAGGATTCCCTTTGTGCTCAATTTTCATTCCACAGATCACATAGAACATCGCTTTCACACATATTCACCAAGTAATGAAAGTACACATAGAAGCCCAACACTTTTCACTAGAAAAACCTCTTTTAAATCCATATGCACACCAAATACATTTAGAAGCACATTTCACACCACTTACACATTTTATCAAACACCTTTATGAAGAAAAAAAAGTAATTACACATAAAATACACATGTAACATAACCCGTTTCCTTTGAAAACCCATTTTTCATCACATGCACATCTTGAATCCTTTTCAAAACACATTTCAAACCTTATAAAAAATATATAAAACACACCCAAGAAGAAAATAAATATTAAAAAAGTTACCAAATAATTTTTAAGTATGGAACCACCTACCTCAAGTGTATAAATTTTCGGAAATTGGTGAAAAACCACAATTGTACCACCACAAGATCCTATAAGGGAAATATTGGACAACAAACATCAAGATAGAACCCTAAAGAATATGATTTAACCCTAAATAGGTTACCTAACCTGATATATAACAAAACAACAAATAATGAGGAATAGAAACTCTAGAAAAGAAGAAAACCAAGGGGGAAACCACTTACTTAAAGGTTTCTTGAAGAATTACCACTAAAATCACCTAAAAAATTGACATCCAAGGGGGAAAGGAGGAGGTTTTTAGGCTCTTAGGGATGGAAATCCTGAGTGGGGGATAAAATGGGTGGATTTGGGGTTAAATAAAAAAAGGTAAAAAAAGGTAAAAAAAAGGTAAAAACCCAAATTTTAATGACCTGGATAGGTCGCATGGTTTTCCCACATAGTTTTCCAAACTGTAAATAAATAGTGAGCTCTCGGTCTCCAAGAGGCACTGAACACACAGATTTCCCGCATGGCTTGAATATCCATGCACTAACCGTGCAGTAGCTACTATCCAAACCCAACATATGCCCCATAGTTTCCTAGGTAGATCCACATGATTTCCCTTAATCATGCACCAACCGTACATCACATGCTACAAAGCCCAAATTTTCCCATTTTTCTCCAAAATACAATGGAAACCCAAGGGATAAATGCGAGACCAAAATAAATATAAAAATACCTCATAATGAAATAACAAATGTGAATGATCCTCCATGAAAATTAGATGAAAATTTCCTATATAAATAGAGGAAAGTGTCAAGGTTGGCTGTTGTTTAGGACTTTAAATAGAGCTCTTATTTATACTTGAAATAGAAAATACTAGTGTCTTGATCATGTGAAGGTTATAATGAGTCTATGTAATCTGATCACATGAAGGGTATCTATGAACAAACCTAGTCTTATGAAGGAGAGAAGAAACTTATGAACCTCTATGGTTGTGTGAATGGTTTGAGACTCTATGGAAAATCCTTATCATGTGAAGGAGAACCCATGGACTACTATTTTTTCACAATATGTAAAAATTTGTGTGATTAATCCTTCAAGGAGACACATTTTTTGGTGAAAATGGAAATTTCAGAAACCTAAGGATTACACATCGTGTAATGGTTACATGATGTGAAACCTATGGGATTCGAGGTTTTAAGTTATTTTGTTCAGAATATTTCTCATTAATTTGGAGAAACCCTTTTTTTACCATTTTAGAGGAACACTAGGTTCCTTGAGGAGGATTTCTATCCTTCTTCTCCTCACTTTGATCCATTGGTTTTAGTGGATGCCTGTTGGCAATCTGTGGTGAGTTCTTATCCTCTCTCCATGGTTTTCTTTCGTTATTCACTTTAGGATTCACTATGGTGATTTTTATCTGGTTTGGGAGGATTTTTGGGTTTCATTTTGACAACCCTTTTTTCGGTGTAGGTTAATCCATGGGTTTTTTGAGCAGTTGTGGTTGTGGTCATTTCTTCTACACCCTATGGTGTGTATTGAGATCAGAAAGCTTCTTTGAGGTAGGGGATCCATGTTCTCACTCATTAACATGATATGTGTGGTATCTACATTCTTTTTTTACCTTTGTTTGGATATTAAGGGTCGAAATAATCAAATAATTAACTTTCATGTCTAAAATTTATGGGTATGGGGAGTTATCACATGTTTTATTGCTTTGTTATATGTTATACTACTACAAAATAGGCATTTAACTATGCTAGAAATGGCCTTTATCAGTACTAGAAAGGCACTGACTACATGATCAATGTAAAAATCCCTGGTCTTTTATCATCTCTTTCATGAGTGCTGATAAAGTATACCAGTATCAATGCTTCAAAAGAGCTAATAAATGTGGGATTTATCATTGCTTTTAAAAGCATTGACAAAGGGTCATACTGTGGTGTGCTGCAACAGCACACCGCAGTACAAAAAACACACCCATATATCAAAAAAACAAGTCCCAATATGGTATTTAAATGAAATGAAATTTAAAACACAAACACAATAAAAAAACACTATATTATATACATTTCAAACATTGGTTCAAACAATTACATAAATACAAATTATTAAATACATTCAAAAACATAAATGTTTCTTTATCTTTTAACCCTGGCCCAACTCATGATATTGCCGAAAAAACCACCCATGTTCAACCAAAAGAACACACCTGTATAAGAAAAAAATTCTTATGTTAGTAATAATATAAATAAATAAATTAACAGAAAGTGTGAATTTTACTTAAATTGATGTCAATTTTAAATAAAAAGACACATTTGGAGTCATACCGATCACACCATGCATTAGATTGAGGTAAAGATGGTTCCAGTACATATCAAATTAATTGTGGATCATTTTCCTAAAGTATCAAAACAATATGAATGTGTTTTAACATTTTTTAGTACGTCAGTTGTCTTTTTTACTAAAATGTCATTTTAAACTGGAAGCATGCACTTTTGACTCATTCTGACCACATTGTGTGTCGGTTTAATGTGGAATGGATTCCTACATGTCACAAATGACTTATTAATTGTTTTCCTAAATTATCAATAAAATATGAGTGTGTTTGATTGGTTTTCAGTGAGTAAAAATTTTTAAAGTCAAATGTCAATTTTAAACTAATAACGGACACTTTAAGTCATATCGGGAACATCATGTATTGGATTTAGGTGTGGATAATTCCTACACATAAAAAATGACTTATGGATCATTTTCATAAATTATTCAAACAATCAGAATGTGTTTTCTTAGTTTTGAGTATGACGATTGTCCATTTTACTAAAATTGATGTCAATTTTAAATAAAAAGACGTACTTTGAGTCATACCAGTCACACCGTGTGTCATATTGAGGTGTGGATGATTTCTACATGTCTAAAATGAGTTATAGATCATTTTCATAAAGTATAAAAACAATATGAATGTGTTTTCTTGGTTTTAAGTACTTCACTTGTCTTTTTTACTAAAATGTCATTTTAAAATTAAAACATGAAGCTTGACTCATACTGATCACATTGTGTATCAGATTGAGGTGTGACTGATTCCTACACATGAAAAATGACTTATTAATCATTATCCTAAAGTATTTAAATAATTTGGATGTGTTTTATTAGTTTTTAGTAGGTCAGTTGTCCTTTTTACAAAATTTGATATAAATTTTAAATAAAAACATGCACTTAGAGTCATACCAGTCACACTGTGCATTGTATTGAGGTGTGGATGATTCCAAAAAGTTCCAAATAACTTATGGATTATTTTACTAAATTATCAAAACAATATGAATGTGCTTGATCATTTTTGAGTATGTAACTTTTCTTTTTTACTGAAATTTCATTTTTAAACTTGAAACACTCACTTTGACTCATACGGATCACATCACATATCAGTTTAATGTGAGACTAATTCCTAAACATCACAAATGATTTATGAATTGATTCCCTAAATTATCAAGAAAATTTGAGTTAATTTTATCAGTTTTCAATGAGTGGAACTTTTTAAATTCAATTGTTGATTTTAAACTGATAATAGACACATTGAGTTAGTTGTCTTTTTTACTAAAATTAATGTCAATTTAAAATAGAAATAAGTACCTAAAATCATACCAGTCACATCGTGTGTCGTATTGAGGTGGAGCTGATTCCTAGACATCCCAAAGATCTTGAACCAAACAACAAACCCGCACATAAGGCACAAAGTGTGATTTCCACAAAAATAGACATCTTCAAACAGGCGCAATAGAAATAGGAGAACTAATTCATGAAAGGATAATCATCTAAAGGTTCTCATTTATAAAAAAAACCATTTGAACTATGAAAGGATTAGTTCATCATACTTGTATAATAAAATATTAACTTACAATGGCAGCAAAACAAAAATGATGAAACTTTGAACATCTTTACCCCAATACAAGAGACAACAATTAAGCTAATGTGTTGTTTTCTTCTTTCACAACAACTCATCCAAAAATGCTTCCTCCACTATCTTATCAAAATAGATATCTTTAGAGAAGAGTACACTCTCCTTAATCCATAGATGAATACCCCAAATAAAAAGATAATCTTTCAACAAATCATGTGATACCACCTCCAGAGAAAAGGAAACCATCTCTTTGAAGTGTTCAACATAAGCCTTCACCATTCGCTGACCTTGCTGGACACTCATGATATATTCCCTTTTCTTCATCTTCACCTCCTCGGGTATAAACCATCATACAAAGATGGACTTAAAAACTTCCTACATCATCCCAAATTGCATCATTGGTGGGGAAAACAACACTCATTCTTCCAAATCTGGACCCCCAAGCAGACCCAGAACAACACAAACTCTAATGGATTGGGGAGTTCCAAACACTCTGAAGAAATGATCAACTTTCTCTATCCACTTCACTACCTCTAACAAACCTCAATTTCTACATAAGATGGGCAGCAACTAAGGAGAACTATAAACAGGGAAAGACCCACTAGAAACTTCAATGACCTTTCTAGGTGAAATATTCTAAATAACACAAAAATCATAAAATCAAGTTCAGAATCAATTCCTCACATACCCACACATATGAAAATTCTCATAATGAATAGTGAGGGTCACACTTACCACTTTATCACCAAACCCAATAATTACCAAATTTTCAATCCAAAACATTTTTTCTTTAAAACCCTTTTTTTCCAATCTGATTCCATTAGAAAGAAATCATTTTAATTTTCAAATTTTTTTCATTTTAAAAGCTTACTCATAACAACCAAGACCAAAAAAATACATAATTCACACTAAACCACCAAAATGATGAACTATTAGTCATGCTTAACCTGGCGATATGGTAGTGATCCATAGTTTACTTAGTATATGAGTTTACTATGATTAAAAAGATCAAAAACCCCCTATCACTAATAAAATATCAAAAATACCACCATATACATAATACTAGGCCACTGGGTTCTTAGTTGTGTTAACAGTGGCCCTACTTACACTAGCCTATCAACAGGTACCTAGTTCCATTCCATTAGGTACTTAGTGCCTACCGCACAAAGGTACCTCTATCTCTTCATCGCTCTCTCCTATAAAATATTATAACCCCTCTTTTAACTCCCCTTCAACACAAAATACACCCAAAATGAGACTAAGATACTAACATTAAAGGGCATTACATGGTTAGATCGGATGGGGAATTTAAAACCTCCACATCCTCAAGAATTTCATAATCAATAAGATTCAACCAAATTCTTGAGGGAATAGATTCAACGATTGGGTTTTCATATGTGTAAGGATAGATTTTCATAAATTTCCTAGAATTTTCCAATAATTTTAAAAGGTTTGATGTATTTTGAGGTTAATTTACTCTTCTTTCTAATACATTAGTGAACCAATCTAAAGGAAACATAAATAAACATATTATCATTAACATTAAATTATAGGGGTCGCCTATAATGGTTACTGTAGGACATTGGTTGATTTTGAGTTGTATAAAAATGTTTTTTAATTAACATCACTCAGCCTATTATTTCTTAGACAAGACTAGGGCTATTCATAGAATATTCTTCTATCTTTATCTAATATAAAGGAGAGTGAAAATGAATTTAATATAATCCCTCATACGATTCCATCTAGATAAGTGATTGGTAACTATTTTTATAAGATAATTCCACCAAGTAAAGTTAATCCTTCAATGAGCCACTGAAGTCAAGAATTAAGGCTCAAAGAATATCCTCCAATATCAAGATATTATAATTAAAATAATTATTAATATAAATAATAATGGAAGTATAAAATTTAACCCATAAACTCGTTGAAAATTAATTTTCTTTCTATAACCAAGATAAAAACATCATATCCCTATCAGATACAACACTATATGGGACACCTATAAGTATTATTATCTCTTTGACATACAATTAACCGAGTTCATCAACCGAGGAAGCCTCTTCAATATATAATAAGTTTTTCATCTTATTTAGGGGATCCACTATAACCCACACTACATCTCTCTATTTAGTTGATCTTGAAAAACTGGTCAAGAAATTCATCATGATTTCATCCCATTTCCTAATAGGAAAAGAAATTATTGAAAGAGTACTTATAGGTTTTTTGTATTTTTAAAAAATTTGGTACAACCACAAGTGAGGCACACAGCACTATAAGGAAATTATAGATAAATCATTGGTCCAAGGACTTGACCCTACAACCACGCCCCAAAGACCAACCCACCCTCACTACCCTAGCTGACTATAGAGGGCATTGGTTTTTTTTATTTTTCCTTCACTATATTATAGATAAAAGATTTATCAATAAATAATATAATTCATTTCATCATTGAAGGCCACAAAAACTAGTGACTAATATCATAGTACATCTTTATGATCCTTACATGAACCTAGAGGAGTCGCACCGATAGTGGAAAGAAGATGAGATGTAGGGTTCTTCATGGTTAAGAAAAGTAAAAAAACGCAAAATGTGGCACCCAAAAGATCAAAAAATGATAAAGGAAAAGTAAAAAAAAACATACATTGGATTCTAGCCTTGATTCATCTAAGGGGAAGTAGAGGAGTTGCATCGGAAGCTGAAGAGTTCTGTGAGAGATTAAGAATCACAACTGACTGAGTATCAGTTAAGGTTATTTTAAATAGATTAGAAAAACTTTTAACAGCACTTTCAAAAAAATGCTGATAAATATACCTTTTATCAGCATAAAATTTAGAAGTGCTAATATAAGGGATATTTATCAGCTCTGATGTTTTAGCACTAATAAAGATTATTTTTAACAGCACTTTTTAGCACTGATAAAGGGTTTATTTAAATAAATTTATTATAATTTTATAATTATTAAATATATACAATTATTTATTTATTTATTTATAATTATATAAATAATTATTTATTTATAATAATTATAATTATATAAATTTATAAATATAGTAAATATACATTTATAAATATATTTATTTATAAATATTTATTTACAAATATATTTTTAACATTATTAGTGGATATATAATCTCAAAAACATGCATTTTAAAAATGAGTGAAATTGAAAATTTTAAAATGGGTACACTTTAAAAATATTGAAAAAATGGATAAGATTTATTAATTAAATATAAATTATTAAAAAAATATGGATATATATATATATATTGAAGTAAAGATGAATACATATTGAAAATACTAATAAATAGTAAATAATATATATAAATAAATAATAGAAAATGATCAAATTCAAAAATAAAATAAAAAAATATTAAAAATGAATACCCTAACTGTAATAGTATTAAAAATAAATAAATAAAATTGACTGATTGAAAAAATAATATATTAAATGTATCATGTTATAATGAAATTCTAAAATATACTGAAATTTGAATAAATTACATAAATATTATGTGTATGAGTTTTTATATATTACGTAAATATATATTTTTATGAGTGTTTGTATATAAAATTGCATTAATTATAAATATTGATAAATAATATATATTAAATGTAGACATATAAATTAATATATAATTAATTTTTTTTAAAAAAATGAATAAATTACAAAATTATTTAAAAATTTATTAATGAAACAATTATTAATAAAATGAATATGTATAATATATATATATATATATATATATTATAAATAGTAATAAATAATATATATTAAATATAAATATATATAAAATGAATAAAATGTTAATTAAAAACATATTAACGTCTTCTTTATTTTTAATGTTGTTTGATTTTTCCATTTAACATATATCAAATGTCATGTGTTACATTGATTTTACACACACACACACACACAGATATATATATATGTATATATTCATTTTATTTATTTTAAATTTTTATTTGTTTAATTATTTCATTTTATTCATTTTACATATCTATATATTTAATATATACTATTTATTAATTTTTAAAATATATATATATATATATGTATATATTTATTTTATTCATTTTTAACAATAATTATTTAATTAATGAAATTTTTAAAAAAATATTTTTATTTGTTTAATTATTTCAGTTTATTGTGGACCTTTATCTTCACTTTATTAATGCTAATAAATGTTACCATTTATCATAACTTTTTTTAGCGCTCATAAAGGGTACTTTTTATCAGCGCTAAAAAAAGCACTGATAAAGGGTAACCTTTATTAGCACTTTTAATTTAGCATTGATAAATATGGACTTTCTTGGCACATTTTTGAAGCGTTGATAAAATTTGGTGTTGTTAAAGCCTCATTTTGTAGTAGTGTTATTGAAATTTTTATGCATTCCTGTTGCCAGTTCTGAAAATAGTGGTTATTGGGAGCCTTGCTTTCATTGTAGTTGTTATATTGTGATGACCCTTACTGGGTTTTTTGTGATCGCACCTAAATAAAAGGATAAGGAATGTATATTCGGCTAATAATTGGTTTCCCCTGGACATTCTGGTTTGAGTGATAATACCCATGATAATTTAAAGAAGTAATGTGATAAATCCCCTAAGTAAATGGAAGTCAAAATTTGTATTGGGATGTGTTCTTGTGCTCATTGTGTTATCCTGTGTGGTTTGGGCTGTTGTGAGATGATAGATGTGACTGGATGGGTTGTCCAGTGTGTGGGGAAGTGATGTAGTGGTTTGATAGCATGGATGTGATGTGAGAAGTTGTGTGATTTGGTGTAGTAGTTGTGGTGTAGTGGTTGTGGCGTGGTGGTTGTGGTGTAGTGTTTGTGTCGCAGTGGTTTTTTCATAGTGGCTATGGTGCAATGGTTGTGGTGTGGTGGTTATGGCATAGTGGTTGTGACACTATGGTTATGGTGCGTGGTGTTTGTGGTTGTGTGATGGATGAGATGTGTGGTTTTTATGGTGAGATGTCTTGGACGATGTGATGCGATGACAATGGTATATGTGTGGGGTCATGGGAGTAGTTATAATTGTTAGGCCGGTTGTATGGCATGGCTGAGATAGTTTCCCAGTTAGCCATGGGATGAACTATGATGAAAAATGAAAAAAAAATAGGCTAGTAAATAAACAAGGTGAGATGGAAACAGATATGTGATAAATTACTTAAACTAAAATGAAATGAATAAATGAATGGGTTGGTAATTGAATGTAATAGGATGGAATTTGATGTGTGGTAAATGGATTAATGGATAAATGTGGTGAAATTGGTAAGTTGAAAGTGAAAACTATTGTGTGGTGGTTGTGTAGTGTGTTGTATATAATGGTGGAAATAGTTGTGATAGTTGATGTATGGTACATGGTGGTGATGTGGTGTGTGCTAGTGATGTTGATATGAATCCTTAGGTTGGGTATTGTGTGTTATCTCTATATCATGTATGTTTATGTTATTTTATACAGGCCTCGCCCAAGTTGGATACCCTTACCAACGCTCAGTGGTACTGAGTTCTGGGTGTTTTCCCCAACATCTAGGATGGTAGTGATACATATGATTGTCTACCCCCTCTCCCATACTCTTCCTTCAGTAGTGATGTGCGGCTCAGTTGTCTACGAGCAAGATGTGATGTGTTGGCCCATGTGTCTATGAGAGAGATATGATGTGTTGGACTAGGTGTCTATAGTCGAGGCATGATGTTTTGTGGTGTGATATGTGGTAGGGGTCATGTGTGGTAGGAGGAGGGAATGAGTTTTATGTCCTTCACATTCATGATACCTTACTGCTCTGGTTCTGGTTGTGATGTGATTTGTGGGCTAGGTGTCTATGGGCGTGATGCGATGTGTGGCATGGGTGTGTGTAGGAGAGATATGATGTGATATGTGTGGATTAGATGGGAGAATATGAAATTCGACGTTGGGGGTATGAGAGAGGAAAATTAGAGGGGAAGAGGCAGTGGGGAACCTTTCTTTGTTATAATCTTGATGATATATTATGATATTGGATGCATGATTTGGTATGTGAGTTGTGGTGAGTTTGGGTTTGGTTAGATGACCTGTATAGGTGATTATTGGTTCTTTTGTTTGTTCACTGTCACATTATCATTCTTTTTTCACATGTTCACTTGAGGCCTTGGTTATGTCCCTACTGAGTACACCTATTATTCTCACCCTACATATATAAACTATTTTTAGGTTTCTATAAGGAGTTTGGGGACCGAGATGGACATTACTAGCTAGGTTGGAGTTGTTTTTGAGTTGTCGTCGTAGAATTGTATTTTTTTATTTACTTTAGATACTTTTTTATGTATTGGTTTTATTTACTAATGCATTGTGGTATGGTTTTTGGTTTACAATTATATAGTTTTTTGGAGTTGTTTGGTGGTTTTTTATCCTATCTCCTAATTCTATTTCATTTATATAGGTTAATACCTCACATACTATGATATTTTTATAACCTCAATACTAGTCATTAACCCAAGGCCTACTAGAGGTGAGAATCATGGGCCATTACCTCTCTCTCTTTATTGTGAAATCTTTGGTGGTGGGTCATGAAAAAGCATTTGTCTAAAACTTCTTTGTATGATCCTATTCATCTAGAACTTATCTATCTGATACCTATTCATCTGATACCATTTCATCTGATTTATTCTTTACACAGTGCCTTGTGTCTAGTATTTCTCTATTTGGTACCTCTATTTCTACTACTACTCTATCCGGTACCCTATGTCTAGTACTTCTCTATCTACAACCCTATGTATGGTACCTCTCTATCTAGTACCATATGTCTGGAACCTCTGTGTTTGGTGCTTTAACAAAAGGATCTCTCATGATTCTCGGTCAACACCACACTAATTCAAAAAAAAATCACAATGAACCTACTCCACTTTATATACACATAGTTTCTCTAAAAATCAAGGGAGGATCATGAACTTCATATTTGAATTTCCCACTCCAAATTTCAATAACTCGCTTGATTAATTATCTAGTTGATCACCTTCAAAGCCTCAGAACAAATAGGAGTCAAAAAACTTCATAGGAACTTTCCTCAAATATAGGTGTCAATAATATTTAAATCTTCCTAAAATCACAGTTATAATCATTATATTTTCATCATGATTATTGAGGTTTTGATTTTCCAACTCCGTATCGTCAAAAATGTATGACTTTACAAAAACTCTATAAATATCCTCATCCCTCTATCTAGTTCTTCTTCATAAGAACTCCTTCATTCAATAATTCTCAATCTAGTATTCCTTTGTAAGGATATTCTTCATTTGGTTATTATTTTTCAAGATCCCCTCCATTTGTTAATCCTCATTTTTTTCCAGTGATATTTTTCTGAAGAACTTAAAAATTTTCATTCAACTCTCTCTGTCTGATGCACTCAAAAAAATTTCATTGTTCGGTAAATTTTTTTTGGAAAACTTTATATTCCTACAAATCCTTTTTGAGGCAAGAAAACCTATGCAAAGTAAAAAAATAATTTGGGCAATCTGATCAGGAATACTCGTTAAAAATTGAGCTTAAAAAATCTTTGAAATTGGAGGAATACTACTTAAAATTTAGTGATACAAAAGGTAAGAAAGTTATAATTGACTATGATGGCTTCATCACACTGAGTGCTAGAAACAGCTAGAAATGTAGGGATAACACCAATGTAGAAAGAATAATCATTACGCATTACCTTACTGCTAGCATGAAGGAACAACTTCCCCTATAGCCACCCCCTGCTAATAAAGTAACTACCTCCACAGATGCTACAGCCTGATCTTCTGAATCTGACTCTGAACAATCATCCAGTGAGAATGATGACCCCTTATATAGGGATGCCTATCAACTTCCATAGGATCTAGAGCTTCCAAATGATATTGACTCATGTATTGAAGAGAAAGACAACATTGATTTTAGTCAGTATAAAAATGGAGAGATGTCAGCTGATACCTATCTTGATCTCCGAAAGAGGATGTTCATCAAAGTGGTTGAGGAATTTTAGAAGGATCCAAGATTTAATTTTAATGAAATCCCTTGGTAATGATCTTTGTTAGGGGATTTTGGTTGAATATTTTCTCGATGCTCTCTCAAGCAGTGTACCCAGATTTTGTCCAAATCTATGCTACACTTATCCTTTGTAGTGTACCTGGTTTTTCATTGGTTTTATTCTTCATCAGCATGTTCATTCACTGGATATCACTTAGGGGTGACCTTCCCTCTCTTTTTTTGACTTACTTGTGTAGATACAGACCCTTATCTGTCTTTTTCTGATGCTCTATAATTTTCCAGCCGGTTCCATCTTTTCCCAATGGTACTATTCAGCAGATAGTTGTAGACCTTCACTTTAGAGGCTCCACTATTGACTTGTTTTCTTAAATTTACAGCACTGGAAGAGGTTATATCATGAAGCCTCCTTGAGTGAAGATGAATCAGGTTATAGGATTCTTGTTTGGGTCTTTATTCCATTTTGTAATTTCTATAATTTTCTATCAGTGTACGTGCATTACACCTCATTCTTTATATTATAAAAATTTTGGTTTTAATAAATTTATTTTAGCATGAATTGGGAGACCAATTAATGTCATTTTCTCTAAAAAAACACCATAAGGAAATATTATTCCTGTTAACTAGCTTCTTTCATAGTTCAACATCAATTCAAAACCTCTTGGCCTCAACTCACTTGTATTTACTAGACTTTCTTAGGGACACCTTTGGTGGTGACCTACTGAGTTATACTCACACCCTACTCGGGTGCCCTAGTACCTAGGTAGACTTCATGGTTATAAGCATAGGTAAGAGAATGGACTATATGATTGGTGTATGGTGATATAATTGGGTTGGGTTTTGTTACCTAACATATATTTAGTCTCCTATATTTTGTTTCTTTTAAACTATCTTTTATATGATCATCCAATAGGTGATCTTGCTTATTGATATATTCATCTGTGAAATTATAGTATATTTCATTTTTTTATAACATGCACTATTATTTTTTCATGGTTGGCCTATAGTTGTAATCTTCATGTGTGTTGATTAATGTGATTACTATTGTTGTTGTTTATTCTATTATGTTTTATAGTTATCTGTGCATGAGGATATAGTCTTCCCACCTATTTCATATCGAACCTCACCACTAGTCAGTAGCCTCTGGTATAAGTGGAGGCAATCTTGAGGTATTTAACACTCCCTTTTGGTAACATTAGAGGTGAACCAGGCTGGGGATGTTACACAAATCATAGCACTTTTGGCTTCCAATGATTTAATTATTTTAAACTGTATAATTTCTAACTTATTCTATATTATGTTTAAAATTTTTCAAGATGAAATTTAACTATAAATTTTTCTATAAATTAAACACTTAAAACTATTTATTATTTTTTTCATTTAGAAAAAAACTCAACCTTTTCTTCAATAATAAAAGTATCAGAGTGATTCTCCTGAATTTTGTAGTCCTTCTGAAGGTTCCAAGTGTAGCGTAAGTGCTTATTGGGTGTAGCCAACTTGGATTTTTTTCCTAATTTATGAATAATACATGATCTTAATGATGAATAATTTCATGATCTACAAAATTAAATTGAATATTAATTGACAAATAAACTCTAGAACCAATAAGGAAGGATCTTCACATATAACTTATATTTAATTTATGGATAGTTTTAGCCTTGATCTTGTAATTCTTTATTAGATGATGAATTAGTAGACCAATCTCATCATATCATCGATGTGTAACAGGATCCAAGGTTAGAATCCCTATAGATATGATCCATATGTGCTCAAAAATATTATAATGTCATCGTAGAATCATCAGGTTCTAGAGTGGTCGATTTTGATCACTTGCATCATTCATCGTTGATCGCAATAAGAATTTTTTCCATTGATGAAATATTCTTTAGGTTCTCTAAAATACATGAGAGGGTGGATGAGGATTAGTGCTCTTGTTCTTGAATGCATTCTAGAGAGTGGTTTCTCTCTTTTTTTTGTGCACAACAAGTAGATCACCCTAAAAAGTGATATAACCGGGTATTTATAAAGCTAGGTTAGGGTTGATAGTTACACATAGTCCCTTAGCCAATTTATTATTTCTTAGTGAACCCAATGTCTAATAATAATATAAATAATATTATTATTTCTTAACATGTAAAATAACTACGGATAAGTAAATATAATTTTCTAAATTAATAAATTAATATTTATTTAAATGATATTTAGTATATCGTTTCCAGATAGACCATTAAACTTGGTCTATCTATCCTTCTTGGAATTTACTGAAACTTGAATAATGACTTTTTATTTAATTAATTAATATTACTACATTATTCATTAATAAATATAATAAATATTATATTCATTGAATATTTCAAATAAAATATTTATTATTATTTAACTCGCATATTTATTCTTCCAAATAACTCATGATTAAATCTTGGTGGTAAACTAACCCTGAATAAATATTAAACCACAAAGAGGGGATAATATTTATTCAAACTTTTTAAATTCAAAAAATGATTTAACTAAGATTATCGATACACTTAGTATGTGGCCCTTTATGCCTATTTCTTAGTGACATTAGACAAAAATTCCTAAATTCTAAGGTTAGTGTCGAACAACACGAAAAACATCCATAGAGAAAGAAGTTAATGTTGCATTGACATCCAACCTAATATGAATTCTCAATGTGTAATATAATTCATTTATCATGATATCTCTAATCATACAAGTTGTATTATAGTGTCATCAACCTATGTGTTTGATGTATCTTTCTTTGACTTTCCAGAAATGAACTTTCTGACAATGCCACTGTGGATATGGAATTAATTAGGTTTTTTCATTCCCATCAAAGGGTCTAAGATATCAAAATTCATGAAGGAATGGAATGGATAAATCTTTTTTCTTGTTATTCATTAATACAATGTCGATCGTAATGTACCCAATGTATCTTAATTCACCACAAGCATATATTATTATTGTAATAATACATAAAAGTATGCAATTCATGACATGCATTAATAATAATCTTAAAGTATAAGAATTAGTACACAAGATAATAGATAGAAGTTTCCAATGACACATTTAAATGTGGATTTCCTACCGGCGAGTCATGTTCTCATAACCTCATACACTAAAGATTACCATGGGTGTACACCATGAGAAAGTGTCTCAAAGTCCTATGAGTCTTCATCACTAATAGATTGTATCATTTTTTGCTATCAAATGATATCATTAGGTTATAGAAAATATATTAAGAATATTTTCATGACACTTGAAATTTATAATCTTAGTGGGAAACTTTTATGGCCTTTTAGTGCAATGGGTACCCTTAAGATATTATCACACACTATCTCACATAGAAGAAAAATCATGATGTGATAAAAACATTATCAATATTCAAAAACAATAAATACAGGTTATCATAAAGTATGTAGAAATTTTTTTTAGGGAACATACTCCAAAACCTTCTAGAACATAATGATGTGATACTTTCCTATATTGATAATTAAAGACTCCATCTAATCTTTCTAATATTTACAGTACGTTCCACCAAAGAATGGATATTGTTTCTGATTTTGGCTCGCCAAAGTTTCAAAATATATACGATATTCCCTATAAACATTTCCCTAAAAACACATTAGTACTATTAAAACTAGTGGCAAACACTAATACCAAATGTTGTCCCAAATAAAAAAACTTTAAGATGGGGTGAATTGAAATTTTAGAAATTGTGAAGTAAAAACCCCTCAATAATAAAACAAAATTAAGATAAATTTATAAAGTGTAAAAATTATTGATATTTACTTTTGTAATGAAAAATAAATTTTAGTTGAAAAAATATTAAATCATGAAGTAAAATAGAGAGTAATAAAAATAATTGTGAAGCTGAAGTGTTAAAACAAATTTAAAAAAAAGCAAGAGAGGTAAAAACATAATAAGTAAAGCAAGAAAAAGGTAACAATAATTTTCAAATAAATTCGGTATAAAAAATATCTATTCTCATATTTATCAACTAATTATACACACCATGTTCCTATGTAACATCCCGAGTTTTAAAAGAAAACATTATGTTTGATAGCATACATATATGCCACTTTTAGCTTAAATGAACAACTTAATATTATTATTTAATGATATAGTTATCACATAGACATTATAATGGTAGAAATGACAAGGATTAACTTAATTATAAAAATATGGTTTACAAATCTTTATATAATGGTTCATTGGTTATCAGATTAATTATGAAATTAAATAAAAACCAATTGAATATAAAGGAAGTGTTTTTATGAAAAACTATTTAAAGGTAAATAATTGTGAATATAAAATAATAAAATCACTATTTTTGGATTATATTAATGAAATATAAATTCAATATAATTTTAAAAACTCATATTATGTGTTTTTTAGACTTTATATAAGAACAAATACAATTTTACGGATAAAATGAGTGTTTTTCTAAAAATGTAGTTTTACCACCTTTTGATGAAGAACATATTTTAAATCTATTTTTTGTCACTTTTATATGTTATATTTGAAAAAATAAACTACTTATTTGTATTAGATAAATAAAAATTTACTTTGGTTTAATTTTTGGTATTTTTTTTGATAAAATTAGTATTTTAATGAATAGTGAGAAATACTGTGTTTTAATTCAAAACTGCTTTTTAATCTAATTTATTAAAAAATTTAGAAGAATATTTTAATAGATTTTAAAATATATTTAGATTATTTTTTATAATTTAATCCAATTTTGTTCATTGGAATTAATTTTAAATTGAAATTATATATAAAAACATTTCAAACTTTTGAACGTTTTACTTTAAAAACCCGCTTTTTAGTTTTGTCTGCAGAATTAATTTTAAATATAATTTTCTCAATTATGTGAATTGAATTAGGTAATATGGATTCCATATTTTTAATAATAAGGTCCAAATTAGGTTTTAAGTTCAATTTAATTTTTATATATAAACATTTTACCATGGTAAAAAAATTATTTACCATAGTAAAAGTAAAATTTTGACAAGGGTTAAGATTAAAAGTTAAAATATTAACATTCCTAAAAACTAAAACATTTAAAGGGTATTTGATTTTTTTATAGACCCTAACCAAACTATAAATCATTAATTACAATCCAAAGTCATGGAATTTAATTCCACCTCTATATGGTTAGCTTTTAATATAAATAAATTAATCACATGAACCCACCTCTCCTCAAGTATAAATAACAACCCTCACCTCCCCCTTTCCGCCCAAAAAGCCTTATAGATCCTAAAATATCTAACCAAACCTCTCCTCATCACTATAACCATGTCCAATTTCTTATATTCTCAAAAAAAGACCAAATCCAAGATCCTCAAGGATCTTTCAAGGAGGGGATATTCAAGAGGTGATTTTCTCAAAGTACCTCTCTTAATTTCTTTTCTTTTTCTACTTTATCCTCACCTCCTTCATACATAAATGATTGATAACTTAATAATAATTTACATACTTAAGTTTTATTTTTCTAATTTAATATATAATTTCCATTTCATTTCTCACCTTCTCTTATTCAAAGAAACAAAATTTTTTTCCAAGTTATGTCGGTTAATCACCTCCGTGAATAATGTTTTTTTATTTCTCGTTTACTACCTTCATGGATGGTCTTAAAACCATTATTATGGTTAAATAATATTTTAATATGTATATCATAACCTATTTAATATTCTGGAAATTTTATATTAAACATAACTTCATGCTTTAAAAATTGTGGGTATACGATAACTTCGTTTGGGGACGTGTGGACTACCGCCTCCTCAAAATGACGTGATTCGTTCACACATTAAATAGAATGTATTAAAGATTGTTTTAGTAAATATATATGATATAAATTAAATATTAATGATAATTTAATGATATTATATAGGTATACATATTTACATACATTTCATTTAATGTTTGTTCTTTCAATGTGACAGGAAAAACAAAAATAGCATTCATGTGTACGTACAGCCTACCATCTCCATGAACAGTGTTTTTAGTTTGTCTTAAAATATTATTATAAATAATTATATAATGAATATATAATATATTTATATCATGATTTATATTCTATATATTATAGAATCATGACCATGTGGACTATTGACATCATTCCAAGTTCATTTTCAACTCAAGAACCAAATATAGGAAAAACGTCTGATATGAACTTAAATAATTGTGTAATTGTTATAACATGGTAATATTTGATATAAAAGGAATAATAAATATGAAAAAATTTCTCAATCAAGTATAAATTAACCAAATTTTATTATTCAGGAAGATAAAGAACACACGTGGTGAATAGGACTCGAGGTAAGGGATTGTATCTCAATCTTCTTTCATTGAGGTATTTATTGATAATATGCACTTTTATTCTTTTATTAGGTGTATATAAATATAATATGACATTTAATATCCATATTTTATCTATAATAATGTTAATTAAAGTTATGGTAAATGTATTAATTCATGGATATTAAGATTTAAATGTTCAAAGTGGTATGGGACACCTTGAACGTTTAAAGATTTAATTATCAAATATTTCATTCATGATATTAATTCACATATTTATTTATATGGATATAAATGGATTATACATGACATTTATATATATTTTTTAAAGGTTTTCAAAAGGAATCTTTTCCTAAAAATCATTTTACTTTATTTACAAAATGACAAATGGAATGTTTTTTAACATATATGGCGGCAATGACTTCTCTGTCTCCATAACCATTATTTGATATTTGGATTGATATATAATCCTTAATGTTTTTAAAAGTAAAATAAATCCATTATTCCATTTTTTGGTGTTTTGTTATTGAAAATGGTTTTTAAAGTAGATTTACTACTTTAATATCTTGAAATTATTTCTTGTGCATGAAAATGAAATTTTATGAGTGAAATGTTGATAATTGAAATACTTTATGTGTTATGATTATATAATGGTACTTGGATATTTTATGGGTGGTTACATGATAAACCAAATATGGGTGGTTACGTGATAAACTAAATATGGGTGGTTCTATGATAAACCAAGTAACTTTGGTTACATTATAACCTCAAATTCATTGGGTATGGAAGTTAGTTGTATGGCTATTCCATTTGTAAGAGTGATGTGTGTGGAATTCAATGACATGGTTATTCCATTTAAGTATGATTATGTCCAAAGTTACATTTATATGTTATATGTTATTTTTATGGGTTTTATGGTAATATTTTGATTATAAAAATGGTAATCAATGATCTTATATTTAGTGAAGAGTATTTACTACTTCTTAAAGGTGAATGGTAATACTTATGATAAAGTATTCATGGTTTACGTGTTTTCACAAGACTAAAAGGTTTCCTTCTTTTTGTATCCCTTACTGAGATTTTTATACTCATCCTAAGTTTTTAAAAAAAATACATGATTTAAAGGAGAATAGATTCAAGGATGGGATCAAGGAAAAGTTATGATGATTAAACATGAAACAAAACCATGTTTCTTTGTAAAAGTTTTTATTTTATAAAAAATGGATAGTGAGTAAAAGTCTCTACTTTGTAATTTTTGAGTTGTTTTGTATGAGTTATGGCCTAATTCTCTAAAGATATAAACTTGAAAAGATCCTCAATGTGAGATAAAGTCAAATTATTGACTTAACTCAAGATTATGTAATGTTTAATGTTGGGGCCTTATAGTTGGTATAAAAGGATGTTTTAGAAAACTTTAGAGGTTAGGGTGATATTTAAGCATAAGTTACAAGTTAAATATAACCACAATGGTTAGCATAATAGTAAGATTCATAGTTATTTTAGATAAATTTAATGAGTTTGATATAACATGAATAAGTATATCTTAGTATTTATTTTTCTCATAAGATATTATATTATGATTTTATTGATATACTCACACTAAAATTTTTGATTTTAGTAAATGGATGGATCTAGCAGGCACCAAAGTAACAATGGGTGTGAAGGAAAAAGTGGTGGTTCTCTGAATAAGAAACTGAATAAAATAGGAGCTTCAATGAGCACTATTGTGGTTATTCTGAACCAACTATCAGGAGTAATTATTAACCACTTGAATCTTGTTGATTTTTTCGATGCATCATATATGAGAGAAATGAATCTCTGTGGAATTTCAGGTAATAATTATCATAAAGGTAAGAATATTCATCAATATATGTGTCAAGGATGTGGAAAGAAACACCTAGTAAAATGTTTTAAAGGGATGGTAAGGTGTTATAGATGTGTTAATGAATGTCATAAATAAATAACCTACCAAGGAAAAATGAAGCGTTCAGTTGACTCCAGTAAAGAGAAAGAAGTTCTTTCCGAGTTATCAATTGAATGTTTTAAATGTGGATAGTATGTTCAATTTGAAAATATATATCCTACAAAGAAGGTTTAGGAATGGGATCAACATTAAAGTAAAAATATATTTTTAATAATACCTAATTCCATTCCAATTGAATATTAGGAAACTAAAAATGACATATGAAAGGTATGTATTATTTCTTGACTCATGTTTTGACATTATTGAATCTTAGGACATGATTCATGTTTTTGTTTATAGGAAATAAATATTAAGGAATAAGATGTAAAATTGTGGTTAGGGGAACATGAAGAATGCTGAATGATTAAGAAGTATACATATAATGGATTTGATAGTTATATTAGATCTATAGATTATGAAATGTTAAGTATTAATGTTATTTTTATGATGGGATTACTTTGGAATATTTTTTCTAGTATGTACAACCCTGAAGTTTTTTATGTGAAAATGTTATTAGAGTAAGAATTATCTTTTCTTATTTGGATATAATTATAAAGTTATTAATAACCTTTAAGGTTTATATGATCTTTGATTTTAAGGTAATTATGGGATATTACATTTTGAGATGAAAAATGAAAGGTGTGAGATAAACCATGAGATTAAAATTTGTTGTGGTTATTTTTTAGGATTTTATCTCATTTTGGGAATGTTATAATAATTATATAGTTTTATAAAAATGAAAACCCATAGGATAGGTGATAAGCCATTACATCTAGCAAGGATGTGGGAATCGAACCCATAACTAAAGGGCGACAAGAGTGCATCGCCTACCACCGGCCTATGTGAAGTCCCTAGTTAACATAACTTTTTATTTTTAGTTAAATGAGTTGATAGAATAAGAATAATTTGATTTTGAGAACTTATATTTTATCAAATGGATATCCTTGGAATTAGAAACTGATTTTGGAATTAACTGATAAATGTTACTTTAGAAATAGTTCACTATTTTGGAAACCCAATATGACTAGGGAAAATAAAATACTATGGGATTTTATTTTAGGCGTAATGGTTGAATTTTATTTTGTAAGAATATATGTTTTTATTAAGGACTTATGGATATTAGGCTTATTTATTGAAATGATTAACCTATCTTGGAGAATATTTGATTTTGGAAATTACATTTTTAGTATAAGACATTAAGAGTAATTGATGTTATTTGGAGATAAATGTGAAAAATTATATTGGAAGACTATGTTATCAAATCCTACTAATTTTTGGGTTTCAATCTTAGTTTGGATTATTTTGAGTAATTTTAAGGACAATTATTTATCAAATGGTCTATATTGAACTTTGGTTATTACTTTTGAATTTTGGATATTAAAAGTAGTTTTTCATTATACAATGGTTTATTATTTTTGGGAAAATTATATGATATTATCCTAAAATTTTTTGTTTTGGTTAATGTTTAAAGATAGGATTAATATATATTTAATCTTTTGTGGATTATGTGATTCTCTAGAAGTCGATTCTAGTGTTTTAGGCCTGAAAAAAATCATCTTGAATACTCATCATTTGGAGAAAAAAGATGAGTTTTTGGTGGAAATTTATTGAAGTATGAAAATCTACTTGAAAAGTAAGTATGTTTCCTTATGTTCTTAGTCAATATTGTAAATTAATTCCACAACTTTATGGAAATGGTATTAAAACAAAAACTTTTTTTTTACTTTTCATAATACAAAGTCAAAGACCGTTTAACCCATCAAAATTTTATAGATTTTTTATTGTTAAATTTTTCCTAACAATGTTTTATATTATTATCCATAATAACTTGATTTCTATTTTTCTCTTCCATATCCATGATTTCTTACATGGAACCCTAGTTTTTGTTATCTCAGGTGACCTTCATACTTTCCTTTCTTTTAAAGTAAAAGTTTTGTTAATCCTTTTTCTAATGTGGGATTACAATAAAGCTATTTTGAAAAGTCATACATTAGTTTCCAACCCCAAATTAAAATTTATAGGGCACAATTTAAAAAATGGGGGGAGAATGTAACATCCTGAGTTTTTAAAAGAAAACACTATGTTCGATATCATACATGATACACTACTTTTAGCTTAAATGAACAACTTAATATTATTATTTAATATGATAGTTATAACATAGTGATTAGAATGGTGGGAATGAAAAGGATTAACTAAATTGTGAAAATATTGTTTACACATGTTTATATAATGATTCATTATTTACCAAATTAATTAGGAAATTAAATAAAAACCAATTGAATATAAAGGATGTGTTTTTATGAAAAACAGTTTAAATGTGAATAATTGTGTATATAAAATAATAAAATCACTTTTTTGGATTATATTAATGAAATATAAATTCAATATAATGTTTAAAATTCATATTATGTGTTTTCTATACTTTTTATAAGAACAAATACAATTTTATGGAAAAAATGGGTTTTTTTTAAATGTAGTTTTACCGCCTTTTAATGGAGAACCCATTTTAAATCTAGTTTTTGTCACTTTTATATATTATATTTGAAAAAATAAACTTATTATTTAGAATAGGGACATAAAAATTTAATTTGGATGAAATTTTGGTATTTTTCTTATAAAATTAGTATTTTAATGAATAGTGAGAAATACTACATCTTGATTCAAAACTGCTTTTTCATCTAATTTATTTATATTGTCAGAAGATCATTTTAATATATTTTAAAGTATATTTAGATTATTTTTTATCATTTAATCCAATTTTGGTCATTGAAATTAATTTTAAATTGAAATTATATATAAAAACATTTCAATCTTTTGAACGTTTCACTTTAAAAATCCGATTTTTAGTTTTGTCTGCAGAATTAATTTTTAAAAAAAATTCAAAATTGTATGAATTGAATTAGGTAATATGGATCACCTATTTGGAATAATAATGTCCAAATTAGTTTTTAAGGTCAATTTAATTTTTATATATAAACAATTTACCATGGTAATAAAATTATTTATCGTAGTGAAAGTAAAATTTTGAAAAGAGTTAAAATTAAAAGTTAAAAGATTAACATACCTAAAAAATACAACATTTAAAGGGTTATTGATGTTTGAATCGACCATAAACATACTATAAAACATTAATTACAAGACAAAGTCATGGAATTTAATGCCACCTCTATATGGTTAGCTTTTAATACAAAATAATCAATAAATTAATCACTTAAACCCACCTCCCCTTGTGTATAAATAACAACCCTCACCTCCCCGTTTCAACACAAAAAGCCATTTAGCTCCTCAAATATCTTCCCAAACATATCCTCCCCAATCTCCCCATGTCCACTTGATGCTGGTCTCACCAAAAGATCAAATCCAATGTCTTCAACCATCTTTCAAAAAGGGGATATTCAAAGGTAATTTTCTCAAAGTACCTCTCTTAATTTATCTTTTTCTACTTTATCCTCACCTCCTTCATCCATAAAGGCATAATAACTCTAGAATCATGTACATACTAGAGTTTTATTTTTCTAATTTAATATCTCATATCCATTTCATTTCCCACCTCCTCTTATTCAAATAAATGAAATTGTTTTCCAAGTTATGCCGGTTAATCGCCTTTGTGAATAATGTTTTTGTTATTTTTCTCTTACCGCCTTCATGGATGGTATTAAAACAATTATTCTGGTTAAATAATATTTTAATGTGTATATTATAACCTATTTAATATTCTATAAATGTTATATTAAACATACCTCCATGTTTTCCAAATTTTGGTTATACGGTAACTTCATTTGGGGATGTGTGGACTACCGCCTCCTCAAAATGATGTGATTTGATCACACGTCACATGGAATGTATTAAGGATTGTTTTAGTAAACATATATGATATAAATGACATATTAATTCTACTATAATGATATTATATATGTATATATATTTACATACATTTCATTTAATGTTCATTCTTTCAATATGACAGGAAAAACAAAAATAGCATTCATGTGTACGTCACTAGTAGAAAACCATTTTTTACAGCATATTTTCACATAAATTATTTATAACTGACATGAAAATATGATTATATTACCTTTTCATGTCAGTTTTATGAAAATCGACGTGAAAAATTGAGTATTCTCTGCTCTTTCACGTCGGTTCTATAATTTAACTAACATGAAAGATCGGTTTTTTACATCAGTTTTAGTATAACCAACATGAAAGAGCTGTGAATATTAATTTTTCACATTGGTTATAAAATAAATTACATAAAAAAAATTTAAAAATTTTATTTATCGCCTGAGGATTTCATTACACGGCCTTCCATTATCATGATGGGGCTCTCTTTTATCTCTCACTGAAGCCCTAACTTTCTGGTTTCTTCGATCTGATGGTCCAAATCTTTCCTTACGATCTAAATCGAGCTGTAGGGTTTCATCATCCATGGGTTACACATTGAAAATAGATCTAAAGTAAGCCTAAATTTTTTTTCTCTCTTTTCAGTCATTATTTGGCTTCAAATCTCTAACTAACGATTGTTCAATCAGGTGTTCTTCATTCTCGCATTACCATATTCAGACATTCGGGTTTTTTTAGGTTCATCATTTCACATTCAACAAGGTGTTATTTTCCATCATTCTCACATTACTGATAGTTTATTTTATTTTTTTGTTTTTTTGAATTTAGCTCAATGTTACAAATATAGACTATGAAACTTTCACAACCCTCCATATGAAGGTTCAATTTAGTAGTAATAATAGGTTTTTCACTTGATGATGGTTTGGTTTTGATGATTATTGAAAAATATGATGGTGTTTTTGGTTTAATATTGAATTGAATTCATTTTTTTGGCTAGTGAACAAGTTATTTCATGGAACTTCATTTTGTTAAATCTTAATGTTTCATAAATAAGTTAATACCTTCGACATGGGTGCACTGTGTAATATTTATTTTTGGCTATTCTATTTTACAAACCAAACAGAAAAATAATTTTCCCTTTGAGTTCTTATGGAATAGTTACCATATTTTTACTCTTTCATTTTTTGAATCAAACATGATAATTCATTGTAATTAAATATAGGTGAAAAAGTCCTATCGTGGTTTGGGATCAGAAGCTTTTGATTTATGATGGCTTCAAAGTTTCAGTATAATAGTTTATCCACTAAATTGTTGGCAGTGGAATATAAATTATATTTTAAATTATAATTCCCTTTTTTTATTTTCCCAATTTCTTTATTCAAATATAAGAAAGTAACATAATAAGAAAATCAAATGTGATAGTTATTTTTTAGGCCTGCAACTTATTGGAACAATTTAAAGTCAAATTCTTAGTGCACACCTAACATGATTGGGACTGTATATTCTACTTATAATTTTATAATGTGTTAATTAGTTCCTGATTTTATTTAACAAGACACTTTTTAAAACTAAGACTCAATTTATGATTAGATTATATTGTTAATTACAATACAAAATAATTTTTTTATTTTTATAAATAATCAACTATGAATTAGTTTTTCTCATTCTATATATATTTTTTATGGATATTGTTTTATGGATATCATTGTACATATTTTTTAATAATTTTATAAGGTTATATTCGTTTATTTTTACTTGAGACATTTTTTAAAGGAATCTATTTTGTAATTCCTTCTGCATGATTGAATTTTCTCATTAAAATTTTCTATTTTCCTTCAAATGTTTCCATTCTTGGTTTTCTATATTTTTCTATGTCATTTCTAATCTCAATATTTTATAAATTACTACCTTTTTTTATATTTATTTTTGATATTTTTTATAGATAATGAATAAAATTTGGATTAATGTACTTCGAATAGGTGTTGAATATGAGGAAGGTGTCGATGATTTTTTTGAATTTTTAAAAAAAATGTTCTAAACAAGGACAAGTTTTTATGTCCTAGCCTAAAATGTTTAAATTTTAATAAGTTGAAAAGTAGAGAGATAAAAGATAATTTAATTTGTCATAGTTTTAATTCGAGTTATAGGCCTTGGATTTGGCATGGTGAAATCAGGAAGAATTCCAAATCTATTGATGATAGTGCTTTGTAAGATGATACCGATAAACTTGATGAAATGGTTCATGATATTTAATTAGAGGAAATTGAGAAACAACTAAAAATTGAGCATTTATATGGTGATATTGAAAAACCATTGTATCTGGGTTATACGGAATATATGATTTTATCGATGATGTTAATATTGATAAACCTATAGATGGAGTGATAAGATTTTTACAGAGCTACTAAAATTTTTTAAAGACAGTCTTCCTAAAGACAATGATCTTCTAGATTCACATTATAAGGCCAATAAAATATTATGCCTGATGGGATTAGGTTACAAGAAAATACATGTCTTCCTAAATGACTATGTGTTATATAGGAAAGAATACAAATTTCTATCAAAGTTTCATAAATGTTGGACATCATGGTATAGGTTGAAAGAAAAAACACGGGCTAATTGAGAAGTTTTAGAGACCCCTACCAAAGTATTTTGGTATCTTCCTATAATTCCTTGTTTTAAATGTTTATTTGTTGATTAAAATTATGAAAAAATGTTAAGATGGCATGCTAATGAGTGGATATGTGACGAAAAAATATGCCATCCAACTGATTGTCTATAGTGGAATAAAATTGATCAGTGGTTTCCTACATTTGGAAATAAAGTTCAAAATCTTAAAATTGAAGTGTACACAGATGGAATGAATCCATATCTAAGAGTTATTAGAACACATAGTTTGTGGATTTTTTTATTGGTAATTTAAAAATTATCTCTTGAATTTTTTATTAAGCGAAAATATTTTATGTTTATTTTAATGATCTATGGACCAAAATAGCCCAAAAATGATATTGACATTTTCTTTTCACCATTAATTGATTATTTGAAACTATTATGGAGGGAAGGTATAAGGATGTATGGTTCTTATAAAATGGAACATTTTCAACTACATGCAATGATTATGTTCACTATAAATTACTTTCCAACATATGAAAATTTTTCTGGGTATAGTGTTAAGGGGAATAAAGCTTGTCTAATTTGTGAACACCAGACTTCATATTGTCAATTTCATCATGGGAGAAAAACAGTATATATGGTTCATCGAAAGTTTTTTTCTATGGATCACTCTTATAGAATATTGAAAAAGTATTTCAATAGATCATAAAAATTTGATATTGCTCCAAAAAAATTATCCAATGATTAGTATTTTGAGATGGTGAAAGACATTGATGTGACATTCGGAAAGACACATAAATCTAGTAATAATAAAAATATTTATAAAAAACGGTCAATATTTTTTGAGATACCATATTGAAGACATAATGAGGAAAAACATAACATTGATTTCATGTACGTGGAGAAGAATATATGTGAAATTTTGATTGGAACATTCTTAGATATTAAATGAAAGAATAAAGATGGGTTAAATGTAAGAATGGATTTACTATAAATGGGAATATGTTTGGAGTTGGCACCCACTCCTGATGAAATGTGAACATTCCTAACACTATATTGTCATACCTTATCCAAGAGAAATAAAACTAGATTTTTTCGATGTATTCATGATATCAAAGTGCCGCATAGTTATTCTTAAAATGTAAAAAAAATTGTGTCTTTAAAGTATTTAAAGTTGAAAGGTATGAAATATCATGATTGTCATGTCATGATGCAACAACTCCTACCATTTTCATTGCATGGAATATTTCCCACCTGTGTCAGAATGACTATCATGAAGGTGTATTATTTTTTTAATTAAATTTTTAATAAGGTGATTGATTTTAATGCTTTGAAATTTTTTGAGAAAGAAGTGGTTTTTATACTTTGTAAATTGTAAATGTATTTTCCTCTATCTTTTTTTGATATCATGATGAATTTAATAGTTAATTTAGTGAGATAAATAAATCTTTAAGGACCTATATATCTACATTGGATGTATCCTTTTGAAAGGTATATGAAGATATTGAAGGGGTATGTTAAGAATCCATATCGACCTAAAGAATCCATTTTTTAGAAGTATATTTATGAGGAGGTTGCATAGTTTTATACAAGATATTTTTTTGACGTGGAGCACATCGGTTTGCCTACATCTTACCATGAATGAGTTAATTTTATGAGGAAGGGTATTTGTGGCTTGAAAGTAAAATTGTTGATAGGTGAACAGATAAAGAAGGTACGGTTATACATCTCTAATAACATAGATGATGCTCAACCATATATAACATTGCATATTAATGAGTTGAAACAAAGTTGTCCAAAGAAGAAAGATATGTGGATTTTGAATGATCATAACAAACCTTTTTTCCATGGTTTAAAGAGACTTTGAAACCATATGCAGTAGAAAAAATGAGATGGTTAGTGGGTGGTTCAAGTTTAAATTTGATAACATGGTCCAGGTATGACATTAATGGCTATACTTTTCATACAAAAGATCAGAACAATAGATGTGTAGTTTAGAATAGTAGTGTGTCAGTGTTCATAGAAGCAATGAATTTTTCAAGTGCCAAAGACAAAAACTCAATCTCTACATCAACCGCATATTATGGAGTGATTGAAGAAATATGGGCATTTGATTACATTAAATTTCAAGTTCTAGTGTTTAAGTGTAAATGGTTTATCAATAATAATAGTGTCTGACACGATGAATTTGGAATGAAAAAAGTTAATCTGAATAAATTGGAATACACAAATGATCCTTTTATCATGGAAATACATGCAAAAAAATTATATATTCTTGATCAATCTGATATGCAGTGGGATATTTTTTTACAAGGAAAAAAAGTATGTTGGTGATGATAAGCTTAACGAAGATGTTGATTTATGTGAGATCCCTACATCCATGAAAATATTAACAAATAATATTGATGAACACATCAAAGATATGGTTTGTGCCAAATGGAATGATCATGACGAAGGAATTTGGGGGGGGAAATCTTTAGTACATTCCTTATTATGTAGGTAATATATGTTTAATTATGGTTTACTTTTTTAAATTTCATAAGTTATATATTTTAATTTTATTTTCTTTATTAAAACATGTATTATAACTAATAAGTTAAATTGTTTGTTTATATTAGTTTAGTTTTGTATATTTTTCCATATTTACACATAAGTAACTTATCTGTTAATTTATTTTGTTGAAACCCAATTATTTAAAATTTAACATTTTAAATAAAAAAAATATTGTATAAGAGTATATTATAAAATAATTCTTTTTGTTGTAAAAATGATTTATCGGGTTAGTGAATTTTTACTATGTCATTTCATCTCATTAATATTATGTAGTTTTCATTCATTTATTTCATTTCATCTCTCATGAATATTATTATAATTTTATTTAACTATAAAAAATATTAATAAAATTGTATTACATTTAGTTAAATTTTCTTTTTGTTTGATAATTGTTAATTTTTTATTTACATTTTTATGTAATTGTTAGATTTGTATATTTTTGTACTAATTGATGTTGATTTGATTTGTAGGATAATGACAGATCAATCCTCTGACCCACCACATATTCTTGGATATTATCATACTCGTACCTATGGGGAGGAACTTACACATGCTCCTGTTGATGATACTCCTTATCCTTCTTTACATAATACATCTACTTCCACAGGGGAAAAAAGAGTTTGAGGATTAGTAAATGTGGCACCATACATTTACCAAAATTATTAGTTGGCCATACCCAGGAACAAATGATACCATTGGACATTGATGATAATGATATTCTTATAGGTCCAAATTCAAAACAATTCAAGACTTTTGTATCAGTACAGGCTAAAAGTAAAGTTAGTATTTTGTTTGAAGATTGGAGATGTGTTGACAAAGTGACATTATCACTATTATGGGAGACCATTTTAGTAAGCTTGTTTGTTATTATTTTACTTATCTTGAAACTTTTATAGTAATATATGTTCTTCCCCTTCTTATCAAATAACATATGATATACCTGACACTGGAGGAGTCAGGAGGAAATGTTTATCATTAGCAGCTAGGAGATGGAGGGATTTTAAATCATCCCTCCATCATAGTTCATTTTTCGCAATAGATAGCCTAAAAATACATGTGATATATATCCATTTATAGATGAAGATACATGGAAATAATTTGTTGAAATTATATGATGATAAGAGTTTTTAGTAAGTGAAATGTTACCTTTTTAGATGATTTTTTATATCAATGATCATGTTAATGATTTCTTTATTCTTAATTCTTAATTTAAAGTAATCAAGGAGATCTCATCAGGATATTCAAGCTAGAAATGTATACCCTCATACATTATCTCGAGGAGGGTATACATTATTGGAAGAACACATGCGAGAAAAAAAACTCAAAAAGCTGAGAGCTGAGTCATCGGGATTTGGAGAGGTTTCCCCCCCAGCTAGACAAGAAAAATAGAAGAGGGATCGAATGGGAAAAAATGGAAATATCTTTTAGAAGAGTCAAGATTTGTAGCTGATAAGATTGTAAGATGTTTATTTATTTATTGAAGTTAAATTAACTCTTTATATATTGTGATTCATTATGTATTTTTTCAAATATTCCATACAGGATTCTCTTGAGGAGCAGATCAAATAGGGGGTATTTATTATTGAGGGTAGATAGGATATTTTAGTTTCATCATTGGGAAAACCCAAAAACCTGGGTCGTGTACAAGGATACCCAGAAGGTGTATCAATAAGAAAAGTGTTTCCATATTTGTAATCTTCTTCAAAAGAGCATGTTTATAAAAAATGGAATCTTTGGAAGACAAAGTTCAGGATATTCAAGCGAAAATGGAGGACAGGATTAGAGATTCGGTACAGTCAATGTTTGCAGACATGAAAGGATGGTTTCAGCATGTCGATCTGACTCCTCCACCTCTGCCAGCAGATCCCACTACTCCTTATCCTACTCACACATCTGTGTTTCAAGACCCCACTTCTTATCCTACCCCAACACCCCCTTCTCCATAGCTTCCAAGTTACTATGAGTTATATGTTGATGATCCTCATCATATTGTTGCATACGGGGTGATATATTATATCAGTGATACAATTCATCATTTCCAAATTGAGATAGAGTATTATAGGGTCACTGTACAAGATATTATAGATAGATCATCAAAAATATCATGTCCTACAGATGAAGTGAGTATAGTTGGACAAATTATCGGTCATTTTTTAGTCTTTCCATCTAGACTACTTAGACATATTACAATAGAGGTATGTATCTATGTTATATTTTATTTCATTTTGTTAGTAAATTTTTTTCCTCATTTTAATGTTTATATATTTCTCTAATTTTTTATAGGAATACTTTAAAGGTAAAGAAATATTGTATAGACAACAAAAAATTTAATGTTCCGTGACTTTAGATACAGATTCTATTGGTCTTAATTTATTTTCAACATACTCTAATTTATTATGGGAGTATATGACATTCCATTTGATGCTGATATTTGTGGGTGTGAAATAAATGTGGGGATTTTGAAAAATGATATCATGGAGCTTGTATTTGGAGATCAATTGGGCATTAACATGATGCATGTTTTTTTCATGTAAGTCGATTAATAATATTTTTTCATTCCATTAATTTATTGAGAATTTATAATTATGTCTTCTTTGTATTAGGTATCTATATAAAATGTGTACATAACATGACAAGATAGATGTATATGGATTTATGGACCCACAATTTATTTCTCCTATAGCTTTGACAATGACTAATGCTGAAATAAAATTTTAAATAGCTGAAATATTTCTGAAGAATGACATCATTCAGTGTTGAATGTTTCCATATCTTTAAAGGTATGAAATGTTTTTTCTCACAATGTGTTATATATCACTTAAAATATTAATAACTCATATTAAATTTTCTTTTATATTAGTGTTCATTGGATTTTGTATGTTTTTTTTCAAGAGAGAAGACATTGTATTGGCTATGCTTTATCCATAGTGAAGTGAGAGAAAATTTTAAGAATATATTGAACAGGTAAGTTTGATTATTTTAATAATTGTTTATATTATAGTGAATAAAATTTATTATATTCGTATTATTTTTAATCAGTTCATGTAATTTCTCTAGAGAGACGACAAATAAGAAGCACGTCAAGATCAAATTTGTAAAAGCTAAGGTGAATTTTTAATTATAATTACTAAATTATGGATATATTAATTAAAAAATTTATTTTGAATTAAAATCTCTTTGAAATAGTTTCATAAACAACAATGTGGAACCGAATGTGGATACTATGTTTTAAGATTCATGTATGAAATAATTCCAATCGGTACAGTTTCAAAGTTTCATAAAGTTATATTTCTTTATAAAGCTTTCCGTAATATTTAATATGTTTTATTGAAAATTCAAGTTAAATTATTTCTATATTATTTTTGTAGAATTTTGATTATGGATGGTCATATACTGCAGAGGAGTTGATACATTTACAAATTGAATGGGAAAATAATTTTATAGGTTTGATTGGTTTTTAGTTTATTTAATAGTTTAATTGTATTTGTCTTTTGTTGGTTTTTTTTTTGCTACCTTTTATACTGGCTTGTTTACTATTTCCTGGATGCTGTTGTGGTGGATTATGAATGAATGTAATATTTTTTAAAAAAATCATGTTGATTATTGGATAATCGATGTGGAAAATAAAGTATGCATTGTTTTCATGTCGGTTATCCAATAACCAATGTGATAAATGGTGCGTATGTTTTTCACATCAGTTACTGGATAAACGATGTGAAAAAAATTACGCATTGTTTTTCACATTGGTTATCCAATAACCGACATGAAAAATCATTTATCACATCAGTTATTTAAAATAACTTACATCATAAAGGGTGTGTAATTTGTTTTTCACGTTAGTTATCAAGTAACTGATGTGAAAAAAATTTACGTACTATTTTTCACGTCGATTATGGGATAATCGGCATGAAAAAACAATTATAGATATTATTTATAATTTCAGTTTTAATTAATTGATGTGAATAATTTATTTAATATGTCCCCTATAATAATTTCCCTTAAAACCTGGCGTGAAAAATCATAAAAACCCGACATGAAAACCCGTTTATGCACAAGTGTGTACGACCTACCGTCTCCATGAATGGTGTTTTTAGTTTGTCTTCAAAGATTATTATAAATACTTATATAATGAATATATAAGATATTTATATCATGTTTTATATTCTATATATGATGTACTTATGACCACATGGACTATTGACATCATACCAAGTTCATTTTCGACTCAAGAACTGAATATCGACAAAACGTCCAATATGAACTTAAATAATTGTGTAATTGCTATAAAATGGTAATAAGTGATATAAAAGGAATAATAAACATAAAAAATGTTCTCAAACAAGTATAAATTATCCTAAATTTATTATTTAGAAAGATAAATAACACACGTGATGAATCAGACTCAAGGTAAGGGACTTCATCTCAATCTTATTTCATTGAGTCGTTTCTTGATAATATGCCCCTTTTTTATTTTATTAGGTGTATATACAGCCAATATGACATTTCATAGACATATTTTATCTATATTAATGTTAATTAAATTTTTAGTAAATTTATTAATTCATGGATATTAAGATTTAAATGTTCAAAGTGGTATAAGACACCTTAAACGTTTAAATATTTAATTATAAAATCTTTCCTTCATGATATTAATTCACATATTTATTTATATGGATATAAAATGATTATACATGAAATTTTATGTCTATATTTTAAAGTTTTTCAAAAGGAATCTTTTTATATGAAACATTTTACTTTCTTTACAAAATGACAAAGGGAATGTTTTTTTGTAGGTTCCAGGCGTAGTAGAAGCATGTGGATGGGTGTGCCCAAATTTAATTTTACCATTAACAATGATCAATCCAAGATCCATCATGATGATAAATCACTGAATATTTGGAATATAACAAAGAATGAAAAATAAATAGGGAGGTCTCGGAACCATAGAGAGGATCAATATATGTTGTTTATAATTAATTTAATTAAAAGACAAGAATTACCTTGATGGAATTATCTCTCAGTTGATGCTTTAGGTCACGATCCAATGTGATATGTTGTTGCATCACAGAATCCAAGTGTAGGCTTTCTCTAGTGGTGATCCACACATGCTCCACGTATCTCTGGATATCACCGAAAGGATATCCGAGTGCTAGAATGGAAGATCCTTTGTTTGCGATGTCTGCCTTCAATCACCTTGAGAGACGCTTCCAAAGCATTCTCCTTGATCTGGTGGAGGAGGATCTCTCTCATAACTTGAAAGAGTTCTTGGTGGAAAATAATTATCTCTTGGATTGAGAGATTTCTCTAGATCTGTTTTACACAACCATAGAAAATTTCTAGATCTAATGAGAATAATGTAATTGGGATTTATATTACTTAGAATAATAAAACTGAATTAATTACCCAGAGGAATTTATTCATTTCATTTAATTCTTAGTAAGACCCCATGTCTAATAATAACATTTGACTATTATTATCATTTGACATTCACCCAGTGAATTACACCTAATATTATTTAATTAAATAAATAATATTATTTCTCACAAATCCCTAGAAAAACTACACTGCATGTATATTAATATACACGGTGTGTACTTTTTTTTCTATTTTCTTTATTTCCTCCACCACATTTATTAGACCTTGATTAATGACTATTTATTTCTTAAATAAATATAACTGCATTACTCACAAATAAATATATTATTTTTCCCACAATATATTCTCTTGAATAACTAGTGTCGAAATAAATGTTATCAGAAATCCTTGAATAATTATTAAACCAAAAATGGGAATAATCTTTATTCAACTTTTTAAATGGATATTTAACTGAGATACTTGAATACACTTAGTGTGTGATCCTCTAGGCCACTTTCTAAGTGGCATTAGGCAAAGCCTGCCTAAATTCCAAGGTTAGAATCTAGAAACATGCCAAGGCACCCATAGAGAAATAAATTAATGCCGCAATGACATGCCACCTCATAAAAATTCTTAACATGCAGTGTAATCCATTTGTATCGATATCTCGAATCAAGTGGGTTGCATGCTAGTGTCATTAACCCATGTGCTCGATTACTCTTTCTTTTACCTCTCAGAATTGAACTTTCCCATTCCTCACCATGGACATGGATTTATTTAGGCTATATCAATTCCATAAAAGGGCCTAAGATATCAACTTCCATTATGGAACAGGAGGGACAAATCTTTTCTTTCATTATCTATCAATGCAGTATTACTCGTGACGCACCCAACATATCATACCTCATTGTGAACAGTGTTTCATCACAGTTATCATCAATACATTTAAGTGTGTGAGTTGTAATACCCGTTAATAATAATCTTAAAGTCTAAGGACCAATACACACATCTATAGATAGGAACATCCAATGACACTATGAAATGTGGATTTCCTACTGGTGGGTCTCATTCTCATAATATCCTCTAGGATATTACCAAGGGCTCACACTATGAGAAGGTTCCTCAAAGTTTCATGAGGCCTCACCCCTAATGGAATGTATCATTTGTGTCCCTCAAATAACATCATCTATCCATAGAACATATATTCAAGAATAATGTTATGGCACTTCCGGGTTCTCATTATAGCAGGGATCCATTATGACCCTTTAGTGAAACAGCTATCCTTAGGACATTATAACGTGCATTGTTACATAGAATAACAATCAATATGTGATAAGATATTTATTAATATTCAAATTCATGAATACAATTTTATCATAAAGTACAAAGTAGTTGGTTCTAGGCTACCAACTCTAACAGACTCCCACTTGGACTAGAGCCAACTACTAACAACCTTTAACCCACTAGACCTCACATGATATTCATGCTTCTATAGAGATAGGCCTTTAGTCAAGGGGACTACCACGTTCTCTTATGTGGACACTCTTCTTACTACAACTTCACCCCTTTGATAGAAATATCTCAAGAGGTGATACTTTCAGAGAATGTTCTTTGTCTGTTGATGTGACCTTGGTTCTTTTGTAATATCCATAATTGTAGTATTATCACAATACAATGTGATAGGGTCTCTATTGGTAGGCACCACATAAAGCTCCGAGACAAACTTCTAAATCCATACGGCTTCCTTGACTACATCAGAAGTCGTTATATATTTGGACTCTACTGTAGAATTGGCGACAACTGGTTTCTTTGAACTCGTCCAGCTCACATCTCCTCCATTGAGACAAAAAACATATCATGATTGTGAATTCAGATCATTCTAATCTGTCTGAAAACCAGCATCATCATACCCTCTAATGACAAGCTCCTCATATCCTCTATACACCAGGAACACATCCTTAGTTCTTCTCAGATACTTAAGGATAGTCTTAACAGTAGTCTAATGTTGTTCTCCTGGATCTTCTTGATATCTTCCTACCATTCTCTGCGCATAGGAAACATCAAGTCTGGTACATAACATGGAATACATGATGGATGTTATAGCCGAAGAATATGGGATCTTACTCATCCTATATTTCTCTTGTTGTGTCTGAGGACACATTCTCTTATAGAGATGTAGGCCATGTGACACTGGAACCACTCCCCTCTTGGATTGTTCCATACTAAATATCTTTAGTATCTGGTCAATGTATGCACCCTGACTTAGTCCAAGAAGCCTCTTAGATCTTTCACAAATGATCTTGATCCCTAGAATATAGGTTGATTCACCTAAGTCCTTCATGGAGAAACACCTATTCAACTATTCCTTAATGGATTGTAATACTGGTACATCATTTCCAATAAGTAATATGTCGTCAACATATACTACTAGGATAATGACCGAATTCCCATTAAAACTCTTATAAACACATGGCTCACATTCATTCTTAATGAAACCAAATTACTTTATGGCTTCATCAAATTGAATGTTCCATGACTTGGATGATTTCTTTAATCCATAAATGGATTTCTGCAACTTGAAAACCCGTTTGGATTCACCTGGTGTCACAAACCCTTTTGGTTATGTCATATAGACATCTTCCTGAAGGTTCCTATTAAGGAATGTAGTTTTGATATCCATCTACCAAATCTCATAGTCATGGTAAGTTGTTATGGAAAGTATGGTTCTTGTGGATTTAAACATGGCAATTGGAAAGAAGGTTTCATCATAGTTACTTCCTTGAAATTGTCTGGATCCTTTAGCCACCAAACTTACTTTATAGGTTCTAACTTGACCTTCCATGTCTAGATTTATATTGAACACCCATTTTCATTTAATAGGATTTACATCAACTGGATCATCGACTAAAACCCAGACTTGGTTCTGATACATGGAATCCATCTCAGAATTCATAGCTTCTAGATATATTACAGCTTTTGATCTATCTACTACTTCCTTGCAGTAGATAGGTTCATAATTGTATAATAATAATGACTCACCATCATCAGTGACTAGGAAACCAAATCTCTCTGGTTCCCTTACCTCTCTTAATCTCATGCGCAGTACTTGTGTTTCTTGAACCACTTCCACAGGGACCTGTGGAACTTGTTCCTGTACTAAATCTTGTGTATCTTGAGCATTGAATTTGTCTAAGTCAATATTTATCCCACTATCCTTTTTAAGTATGTGCTCCCTCTCAAGAAAGACAACTTTTCTGGCGAGAGTCACTTTCTTGTCTGAAGGGTTAAATAGGTAATATCCTTTTATTTTCTTAGGATATCCTATAAAGATACACCTCATGCCCTAGGGTGCTAGTTTGTTTTCTGAGAAGGCCTTAAAAACTCCTCGCATCCCCATACATGTGTGTGTGACCAAAATGGGTTTCTTTCCATTCTATAACTCGGAGGGAATTCCATTTTCCTTCTTAGTTGGTACTCAGTTTAATGTATGTACTGCAGTTTGTAATGAATATCCCCAAAAGGATAATGGAAGATCTGCATGACTCATCATCGACCTCACCATGTCCAACAAGGTGTGGTTCCTCCTTTCACTAACACCATTCCACTGTGGTGTATAAGGAGGAGTGATTTGAGATGAAATCCTAGACTCCCATAAAAGGTCAATGAACTCTTGGTTTAGATATTCTCCACCTCGATCTGATCGAAGCTTCTTTATCTTCTTAACAAGATGATTCTCTACTTCATTCTTGAATTACTTAAATTTCTCCAAGGACTCTGACTTATACCTCATTAAGTAGATATATCCATATCTACTCAAATCATCAGTAAAAGTATTAATGTAAGAATATCCACCTCTAAATTCTACTAGAAATGGTCCACACATATCTGTGTGTACCAATATTAGAATCCATGTGTCTATTTCACCTTATCCACCAAAAGGAGGCTTAGTCATTTTCCCTTATAAATAAGAATGACATCTATCAAGTGGTTTTAGCTCAGTAGAGTCTAAATAACTATATTGGTAGATCATTGTCAAGCACTTCTCATTTACATGATCGGGATGGTGATGCCACAACTGGGTGTTGTATGAGTCATGTGAGTTTGTTTCATTGTCAATTTTCAACACTTGGTTTTCATAATTTAATACATACAAACCCATTATTTAAATGTGCCATACCATAACATATGTTGTTCTTATAAAAGAAACAACCCTTATTTCCAATATTGAAAATAAATCCATCCATATCCAAATATGATTTAGAAATTAAGTTCTTCATAACACTAGGTACATAATAACAGTTATGTAAAACCAAAAGCATCTCAGTTGTTAATGAGAGATGGTAATCGCCAATGGCCAATGCAGCTAGCCTCGTGCCAATAGAATCTCGAAGATCCACCTATCCTCTAGAAATATTTCTAAATATACTTGGTTCCTGCATTTGAATACAGATGTGATCCCTGTATGTTGTATCTAATACCCAATGTGTATAAATGGAAAGATTACACTCGATAACAAATGAACCTTTAGTGTCCCCATGCTTCTGGGTGTAGTTCCTCTTCCAGTGACCTGGATTTCTACATGAAAAACATATTGCCTCTTATTCCTTGCCCTGCCTCTAGATCTTCCCCTTCTTGGAGGGATGTTTCTCAGGGGCTTCAGACTGTTTATAAATCCTTGGCCCCGTTTCCTTGTCCTTCCTCTTCTTATTCACCATAAGGGTTGTGGGTTTGTCATGCCACATGTCTTTATCTACCTAGATAATCAAGGTCAGAAGTTTTGATAGACTCTTCTCATTGTTGCTCATGTTGTAGTTGATAATAAAGCTAAAGAAGGTCTTGGATAGTGATGATATGATGAGATCTGTACACAACTCATCTGGGAACTTAATATCTAAGATGTTCAGGTGTTCAATGTAGCCAATAAGCTTGACTACATGAGGCTCAGCTGGCACAGACTCTCCAAGCATAGTTGTGAACAAAGCATTGGAGATCTCATATCTCTCATGTCTCTCCTTCTCTTGATAGAGATCATTAAGGTGAGACACCATGCTATATGTGTCCATGATTTTATGTTGATTTAAGAGCTCATTAGACATGGACGATAACATGAAGCATTGGAAATATATGGAATCATCCAAATGTTTCATAGAGAGATATTTCTTCATCACTGGCCTCGTTTCCAGGAACATCTGAAATAGGCACCTCCAACACATACAATTTCCTCTCGTGGTGAAGGATGACACGTAAACGCCTCTGCCATTCCTAGAAATTGGTGCTGGTGAGAAGGTTTTCCTTCTCGAGTATGGCTCACAATGATATGTTTGATGTCATGTTTCTTGCCATTTATACAAATTAATATGATCAAATAATTAGTACTTTATCATGATAAAATTGATACAAATAAATAAATTAATACTTATTAGTCTCCCACTATTTTATTGAAATTCAATAGCCCTCATCATTGACATCAGAATATTCTATTGCCTGAATTTCTATTGGAAAGGATCCATATTGCCCTTCGCATTACCCCAACTAGGGTTGGTCAAGCAACTTGAAAGGTTTTAGGTAGTAATTCCAAATTCCAACTGTATTAACTCATAGCTCCTTGATCCATTGAGTGGACTCCCCAATCCTGAAATCTTTTTATTTTGGATTTCCTCAACATTTGCCTCTTGGTCACACCAATTCCTGTTGTGGCAGTCAACCCTTGATGTGAACCATGTCAAGTCAACCCAAAAACTTGAATTTGAATTCCCCAATAATTTAAAGCACCCCAATTAGGGTTGGTTAATCACTTTGAACTATGGTTTGATTCTAACCAAGATTATGGAAGGATATACTGACTTAATATTTCATTGAGGGATTTTATCTTTATATGTAAATTTCCATTTTATTATCTTTTTTACATTCTTGTTAATACTAAGTGGGATATAATTAAGTGATTAACCATGTCTAAGATAATATTTATGCATAACCTAGTCTTATTTTAGTTCCATATTGTATGCTTGTTTAATTCATTAATTGTGTGCTTGCAAAAACACACCCATAATAAATAAATCATGCAACTGACAGAAATAAAATAAATGGAATGATCATGAACTTGTTCTATTGGTTAGTTTATCTAGCAGTTGATAAACTAACCCAAGACCTATGGGAGAAAACACCTTGAACCTTTTGGGTTTGTGTTTATAGCTTTCCACTTGTCCACCTTTGTATCTCCTTGGATTGGATTCACCTTGGCTCCTAACTTGAGCTGCCTACACTAGCTTGGGAGCTCCATCTATTACATATGCTTTTATATCACATATAGGTGAGGGGTAAAATGGGGTTTTACATAAAAGAAACCTTGGGCATGCAGGCCCTACATATTAATGAGGAGAAGGATCACAGACCAACAATTTTAATTTAAATAAATAAATTAAAAGAAACCATCCACGTAAAAAAGGTCCTGGTCTAGCTCATGATCATCCATACATGCAACGATATTTATGCATAAATAAAAATAGAATTTGATTATTTAATCATTATTGTATAAGATAAATCATGCTCGAATCAATTAATTATTATCCTTAATTAATCAATCATTTTATCTTAAACCTTTTTATGAATTTCCTTGAGATTATCATCCATCATAATTTTAAACAAATGAATTTATTTAAAATTATCTTTTTACATAACTTGCACCTTGGAGGCAACCCATTGAATTCCCGTTCATAACTACCCAATGAGTGGAAATGAACATTACGCAGATGTTAAATTAAACACAAATGTATAAAAGACCTATCACCTATTGTGCCCCAGATTTACGCCCGCACCATGGTACACGTCTCAAGGGTTTTTATAATATAATAATAAATTTTAATAAATCTGTGTAATTTGGATGAGTACACGACATGTAGTTCCTACTACACAGCGTGTACTATCATTCACCGTCCATCCGAAGTACATGTCCGGGGTGTTGGTGTGTAGATGTACTTCAGAATTCTTCGGAGTATATGGTGTGTTCGGTGGGCCACACACCATGTAGTATCTGTGTTACATGGTCTCCAGTTGGGAAATTCGTGTATGAGGTACATGGTCCAACCCTAACCCAAATGGACTACACGTCGTGTCCAGTGGGCCACACGGCGTGTAATCCAGAAAGCATGTGCCACCTATTCCTGGTCGACACACAGAGTCATAAAGAATTAGATAAACTCCAACACATGGCTTGGTTTGGAAGACTAGTCCCGATGCATTGAACCTTGACTACACAGTGTGTAAGGCATAATACATGCCTTGTGTTCTGGCGTTGTATGACCAAGAACCTTTGTCACCTCCAGATGAGATCCTATATTTTATTTTAATCAAAATTAAAAGAAAATATTGTTTCTGTAAGGTGAATGAAAAATGAAAGAGGAGGAACAGAGCTCGAGATTCAGATTTACAGAACGATTAACTTGAATTGAAACAACTAAATTATTAAATGTGCAAATCATCAACGAAAAAAACTAAATAATTATAATCAATGATATGGCCCCTTTGATAACACTTGTAGGTTTTGGACACAGCGGAAGCACATGGATGGGTGAACCCAACTTTAATTTTACCGTTAACAATGATCAATCCGAGATCCATCACGATGATAAAATGTCAGATCTTCAGAATAGAATGAAGAATGAAAAGGAAAGGGGGAATTCTTAGAACCATAGAGAGGATCATCATATATTGGTTATAATTAATTTAATTAAAAGAAAATAATTACCCTGATGGAATTATCTCTCTATTGACGCTTCCAATCGCGATCCCATGTGATTCGTCGTTGCATCACAGAATCCAAGTGTAGGCTTCCTCTAGAGGTGATCCACACATGCTCCACGTATCTCTGGACGTCGCTGAAAGGAACTCTAGGTTCTAGCGCGGAAGAGCCTTCACTTGCGATGTCTGCCTTCGGTCGCCTTGAGAGTCGCTTCCAAAGTGATCTCCTTGATCCGATGGAGGAGGATCTCTCTCGTAACTTGAGAGCGTTCTTGGAGGAAAGGAATTCTCTCCTGGATTGAGAAATTTCTCCAGATTTATTGTGCACAACCACAAAGAATGGCTAGATCCAATGAGAATAATGTAATTAGGATTTATATTAATTATAATAATAAAACTAAATTAATTACCCAAAAAAATTTATTCATTTCATTTAATTCTTATTAAGACTCCATGTCTAATAATAACATTTCACTATTATTATCATTTGACATGCATCCAGCGAATTACACATAATATTATTTAATTAAATAAATAATATTATTTCTCATAAATCCTCATAAAAAATACACAACATGTATATTAATATACACGGCGTGTACTTTTGTTTTTCTATTTTCTTTATTTCCTCCACCACATTTATTAGACCTTGAATAATGACTATTTATTTCTTAAATAAGTATCACTGCATTACTTGCAAATAAATATATTATTTCACCCACAATATATTATCTCGAATAACTAGTGTCAAAATAAATGTGATCAGGCATCCTTGAATAATTATTAAACCACAACTGGGAATAATATTTATTCAACTTGTTAAATTAATATTTAACTAAGATACATGGATACACTTAGTGTGTGACCCTCTAGGCCCCTTTCTCAGTGGCATTAGGTGGAGCCTACCTAAAGTCCAAGTTTAGCATCTAGGAACACTCCAAGGCACCCATAGAGAAAGAAGTTAATGTTGCAATGACATGTCACCTCATATGAATTCTTAACGTGTAATGTAATCCCTTTGTCTCGATATCTCGAATCAAGCGGGTTGCATGCTAGTGTCATCAACTCATACGCTCGATTACTCTTTCTTCGACCTCCCATAATTAAACTTTCTCATTCCTCACTATACCCATGGATTTATTTAGGCTATATCAATTCCATTAAAGGGTCTGAGATATCAACTTCTGTTATGGAACAGAAGGGACAAATCCTTTATCGCATTATCTATTAATGCAGTATTACTCGTGAAGCACCCAACATATCCTACCTTGCTGCGAACAGTGTGTCGTCACAGTTTTCGTCAATACATATAAGTGCGCGAGTTTTAATATTCATTAATAATAATCTTAAAGTCTAAGGACCAATACACACGTTCATAGATAGGAACATTCAATGACATTGTGAAATATAGATTTTATACTAGCGGATCTCATTTCCATAATATCCTCTTGGATATTACCAAGGGCGCACACCATGAGAAGGTGCCTCAAAGTTTCATGAGTCCTTGCCCCTAATGGAATGTATCATTTGTGTCCCTCAAATAACATCATCTAGCCATAGAACATATATTCAAGAATAGTGTTATGACACTTCCGAGTTCTCATCATAGCAGGGATCCACTATGACCCTTTAGTGCAACAGCTATCCTTAGGACATTATCACATGCATTGTCAAGCAGAAGAACAATCAAGATGTGACAAGATATTTATTAATATTAAAATCCATGAATAAAAGTTTATCATGAAGTACAGAGTAGTTGGTTTTAGGCCACCAACTCCAACATTTTTAACGTATGCAGCGGAAACGACTTCTCCGTCGCCATAACTGTTATTTGATAATTGGATTCCTCTATAAGCCTTAATGTTTTAAAAGGAAAAGAAATGCCTTATTCCCCTTTTTGGTGTTTTGGAATTCAAAATTGTTTTGAAAGCATATTGACTATTTCAAAATCTTGAAATGGTTTCTTGTGAATGCAAATAAGATTTTATGTGTGAAATGTTGATAATTTCAATCTTCTATGTGTTATGATTATATAATGGTACTTGGACATTTGACGGGTGGTTACATGATAAACTAAAGATATGTGGTTACGTGATAAAGCAAAGATGGGTGGTTCTGTGATAAACCAAGGATGGGTTGTTACGTTATAACCTTCAATACATTGGGTATGGAAGTTGGTCGTATGACTATTCCATTTATAAGAGTGATACATGTGGAAGTCAGCCGCATGGTTATTCCATTTAAGTATGATTATGTATGAAATTACCTTTATATTTTATGTGTTTTTTATGAGTTTTATGGTAATATTTTGATTATAAAATGGGTAACCAATGAGATTATAGTCGGTAGAGAGTATTTACTACTTCTTAAATGTGAAAAGTAAAACTTATGATAAAGTATTCATGGTTTACATGTTTTTGTAAGAGTAACAGTTTTCTTTTTTTTGTATCTCTTACTATACTTCTTATGCTCATCCTAGCTTTTGAAATGTTTTTTACAGGATTTAAAGGAGAATAGATTCAAATACAAGATCAAGGAAAAGTTATGATGATTAAACATGAAACAAAACCATGCTTCTTTTTCAAAGTTTTTGTTTTATGAAAAAAAATGGATAGTGAGTAGAAGTGTCTACTTTGTAATTTTTTAGTTGTTATGTATGAGTTATGACCTAATTCTCTAAAGATCTAAACTTAAAAAGATCCTCAATTTGAGATAAAATCAAATTATTGACTTAACACAGAATTATGTAATGTTTAAGGCTGGGGCCTTATATCCTATACCTATAACTTCTTCACTTTTAACTCAAAGCGACGAGAGGATTTTATACCCAAATTGGAATAGTACAACATTAGGTGCAAGTAGTGCATGCTTGCAATAAGTTTTTATGACTATACCATCTTTAATCAGAAGATCAGGAATAATGTAAAGATGAAATTACATACAGTGGAACCTTTTTTTGTTTTGAAGTAATATAAGAAATGGAAGGCAAGACACAAGGTGAGAAAGAACAAGTACAAATCAGTACAAAGAAAAATTATTTGTTCTTCAAAGAATTATGAGATACTGAGAAAATTATTCATTTATCACTTTGTGCATCATCAATCTAGGAGCTCGTGCTCCCATCTTTGTTTATGGGAGTCAAATATAGTACTATTGAGACTGATGGGTGCTGAAATGTTTCATTCTGGTGTTCTTGATACTCAAATACTGACATCGTTCTTGCGATATTTTTGAAAATCATTACCGACTTTCCTCCTATTCTTCTATCAAATGTAATCATTGAGAGATCAAACAATTTGGTGCAAATATCGACTTAAACTAAATCTATGATAAGAAATAGTTTGTTCTTTTCATTGTATGTTTTCTCATCTTCTATTATTTGTATATAAGTCTTTACAATTGTCCGTGCTCTCTGTTTCCATGCTTTTCCATGTTCTTCCATGATGTAAAACAAATAAAATAACCGCCATTATGTAAAATAGAAAAAATAACTTTGATTAATATATTATGTTTACGAAATGTGGAAGGTTTGCATTCTAATAGATATATAGACATGAATTCAGGTAGGTATCATATACTTGATATAGTTTTATACTTTTTCTAAATCTCTGAACAATTATTCAAGGGTAAACGTATATTGTGATTGATTAAAACCAATGATTCAGACAAAAGAGTTACATATTTTTGATCTGACATTGGATGTGATATCACATTAATCAAAAATTGAATAATTGTCCTAATTACATCAAAAAAATTAAACAATTTTTTTTAAAAAATATTATTTAATACTCAGATTATTTAAACAGTTAATATATGTATAATTACATATTGTATAAAGTTTGTAACATTTCTTATTTTTTTATACTTCCAAAAAAAATTCTAATGATATGTGAATGTAAAAAATTAATAAGCTTATTTTATTTTTTATTATGACTATTATTTATTGGATTTTAAATTAATAACTTACTAGTTTGATATGAACTAGTTTTTCACACTATGACCATTTTTATTATCTTAAAATGTAAAAAACACTATTTGTCTAATTTCATAATAATTAATGTTAATATTTTTATAAAAAATTATCAAATATTGGTTGAATGAAAAATGTTTATAAAAGATATTTATATTTAAAAATCCAAGGTTTAATTTTATTTATCAAGAACTCCATAGCGATATTTTAGAAAATGACACACGTCGTTTCATAAAAAATGAGCTGCATTGTTTCAAAATTACTTATATTTAAAATAAACATTATGTCATAAAAATTATATATTAAAAATAAAAAATAATTACATTTTTTTAGAAAAGATAAGATATATTACTGATCAAGCAAACCAGGCCTACAAAGCCAATCAGGAAACGAGTCCACACAACAATGATCACCCCAAGATTTCCCAAAAGGAGCCAAACAATGAGCTTCCATATTCCCTCCTCGCTTGATAAAAGAAAATTTGTATGTAGCAAAGCCTTCAGTTAATGACCAGATCTTCCTCAAGATAAGTCCTTAAGGTTGAGATGCATCGTCTTTCGAAGCTAAAGCGTTCACCACTTCGAGGCAGTCGGATTCCACCAAAACCTTGGGCCGATTTTTTGAACGGGCAAAAATGATCTCATAGAGGATGGCAGAGGCCTTCGCCACCACAGGGCTCCATGAGAAAGGAACAACCCGGCACTGAGATTCCACAATCTGGACAAAACTATTATGAGCAATGAGTCTAATACCGACCCTGGAATTAGCAGAGACAGTAGCATCTGTATTGATCTTGAGGAAACCCTCAGGGGGGGAGACCAACAAGGAGCCGACTACCGAGTGTTGCCCAAGGGAGGCACTGAAACGTTATTCTTCCAACCGTTCATCCATTACCTAGCCATGTCCATCTAAAGACGATAATGGGTCACCTTCATTTGGAAAATGCAATCATTTCGTCGAGTCCACACTAACCAAGCAATTGTGCAGATCAACCCCGCCACTCTCGGTTCAAGAGAAGCCACCCATTTAACCAGATTTTGGACCAACCCAATTGAAAGATCAAAGAACAAACCAAAATCCGATTTCCATGCCTTCCACACCCCTTCCACCCCACGACAGGAAATAATTTCATGCACAGGGGATTCCACCTCCTGGAGGCACAACGGACAGGTGTCATCCTCCGCCAAATGTTATCGCACCAAAAAGTCACGGGTTGTGAGAACCCCAGAGTAGACTTGCCACCAAAAACAATTCACCTTAGGGGGGGAAGTGAGCGCCCAGATAATCTTCCATTGATCATCAGGAAAGGTCTGAGCCACTCCTTGGGCCCGCATTTTGTAACCTGAGAAGAAAGAATATCTGCCATGAGACTCCACGGTCCAGCAAAGTTGGTCACTACCCATCCTTGGTGTGAGAGGAATACTAAGGATGAGCTGACAGTCAACCTCATTAAACCAGCTGTAAAGCTTCCCACGATCTCAGTCCTCAAGCGAGTCATTGATCAGATCTCGTACCCTTGCATCTTCGAAACTAAGAACAATAGTCGAAGAGACCTTATGGTTAATGCCATTTTCCAGCCAGGATTCCTTCCAAACATGAACATTATGCCCATCAACAATTCTCCAGATGCATCCCATGTCAAGGAGGGATTTTTCACCCCAGATGCATCTCCACAAAAAACTCGACCTTGGCCCCAACTGGGCATTCAAGAAGTCAGAATGAGGGAAATATTTTGCTCGCAGAACCTTTGAGAACAGGGCATATGGATGGGAGAGGAGACGCCATCCTTTCTTTGCCAGAAGAGCCTCGTTAAATCATTTGATATTCCTAAAGCCAAGGCCCCCATGAAATTTTGAAACGCACAACTTCACCCAAGACATCCAGTGTGAGTTATGTTTTCCCTCATAAGAGCCCCACCAAAAATTGGCCAACCGGGAGTGGATCTGATTGACGAGAGTTTCCGGGAATTTAAACAGCGACATAGCATAAGAAGGGATTGCTTGGGCCACTGACTTCACGAGAACTTCCTTTCCCGCCTTGGAAATATTCTTACTAGACCAAATAAAAATTAGATTATCCACCCTGTCCATAATTGAGGCGAACACTTGTTTCTTTGACCTACCAGCAAGGGTCGGGAGGCCAAGGTACTTAGGATGCTTCTCAACTAGAGGAAAACCACACATTCTCTGGAACTCCTATCTCTTTACTTGTGAAACGCCTTTACTGAAAGATAACTCTGATTTCGAAGGATGAAGACGTTGCCCAGAAGCCCTTTCGTACAGATTGATGATATGCAACACTGAACTGCATTCTTGTGGGGTAGCACGAGCAAAAAGAAGGCTATCATCTGCAAAGAAGATATGGGAGATATAGGGAATTTCTACATACCTTAGCACCATGGATAATTCCTTGATCTGACACCTTTAAAAGGAGGTGAGAAAAAACATCAGCCACCAGAATGAAGAGATAAGGTGACAGGGGATCCCCTTGTCTCAAACCTCTCGACGGTTTAAAGCTCGCTGAAGGGGCCCCATTAATATTAATTCTATAGGAGACTGACGTAACGCAATTCATGATAATAGAAACCCATCTCGTCCCAAAGCCCAACATGGAGATAACAAGTTCAAGAAAAGACCATTTAACTCTGTCATAAGCTTTCATCATATCTAATTTCATTGTCATGATGCCTCTCTTAGAAGAGGAACGAGTTTTCATCGAGTGGAATACTTCAAAAGCGATGACAGCATTATCAGTAATAGATCTCTTTGGAACAAAAGCACTTTGGTTATCAGAAACAATCAACGGGAGGAAGTCCCTAAGTCTGGTTACCAAGATTTTAGAGAAAATTTTGTAAACCACATTGCACAGACTGATTGGCCGAAACTCTGAGACTTTCTAAGGGCACTGAGTTTTTGGTATAAGAGTAATAAGAGTTTCATTAAGGGATTAAAGAGATGTTCTACCTGCCCACACCTCCTTCAGCAGGGCCACCACATCAGGTCCAACGATATGCCAAAAGCGTTTAAAGAACAGAGCATGAAACTGATCAAGCCTCGGGGCCTTGGTAGAGTGAATAAGATGCAGAGCGCCAAAAGCTTCATCGTCAGAGATATCTCTCTCCAACTGACGATTCATATCTTCCGTAACCAACTTTGGGATGCAGCTAGTCATACCTGTAGGAGTGCTGATGCTTTCCGCTTCATAGAGTTTGTTGAAAAAATTCAGGATGATGGAGTGAATATCCTTGATATCATGAACAACTCTCCCGTCGGGATCCTCCAGATACGCGATATGATTTTTCCTTCTCCGTGCAGACGCTCTGTGGTGAAAGTAGTTGGTATTTTGATCGTCATCTCTAATGTGAGACTCTCTTGCCCGAAGAAACCAGGAACTCTCCTTCTCCCTCAGCGCTGCATTAAGATTCTTTTCCGCAACGGAGATATTTTCAAGAACATAGGCAGAACAAGGAGAAGAGTGGAGTCACTTTAAGCGAGACTCAGCCTCATTAATGCTTCTGTCAAAGTCTCTGAACCTCGCTGAGCTCCACTTCCATAAGCAAGACGCAGTATTGCGGATATTAGACATGATGCACTGATTTGGTCCCTCCCATGCCGCTTGGACCACCTTTTCACAGTTGTTGTCTTGAATCCACATACTTTCAAGTCAAAATGTCTGCACATGCCTCCTCTGTTTCCCTTGAGAGAGCGTCGACAAGATGATTGGACAGTGATCAGAAGAGACTGGGGGTAGGTGAACAATAGAGAAGGCATGAAAAAGAGAAGTCCACCCATCATTCCCAACAAATCTATCCAACCTTTCCGCAATACAGTTCTCTATTGACCTACCCCGCCTCCAGGTGAACGGAGAGCCAGAAAACCCGAGGTCATGAAGAGAGTTCGACAAAAGAGAATTCCTAAACTCATCCATAGCAGCGCCACTCCTCACGCATCCCCCTTCTTTTTCATGATGAGAAAGGACCTCGTTGAAATCCCCCCCGATCCAAAGAGGGCCAGGTAAAGAGTTCCGCAGTTGATTCAAAAGGGCCCATGATTTGTGCTTATCATTCCCACCCGGCCACCCATAGAAACCTACAAACGACCAAGTAGGAGACTTTGAGCCAGCAACTGTAACCGCAATGTGATTGCTTGAAAATTAGAAATTTGGACCCCAAGATCCTCCTTCCACAGGAGGCGTAGGCCACCCGAGTGTCCCTGTCTTCCAATGGGAAGGACGTTTTTGAAACCAATCTTCGAACCCAACAGACCAGCATCCTTGCAATCCAGCATAGTTTCGAATACAATAACTATGTCAGGGCGATATTTGGAACTCCAGTGACGGAGAACACGAACCGTTCGGGGATTGCCAAGCCCCCAACAGTTCCAGCAAAGGATTTTCATGGCCCTAGGCAGGGCTGGGACACTCCCGCCGCCGCCTCTGCAACTTCGACCAACTGTCCGTCATCTGCCATTTTCCACCTCTTTGGCAGACTTTCTGTCATCTGAAGGGCCTCAGAACGTCGTTTATGCTCATTGGCATGTGTACCAAAATGCTCAACACCCCTCTCCCCGCAAAACACCCTTTTTCCACGTCCGTTGTTTTATAGTGGCGTTCAACATTATCTCAGTCATATCATCTTTTTCCTGAGAGGTAGTACCGGGCGTTACATCATCTGAACTAGAGACCGGATCTGGTGGGTTATCACTAAGATGGTGTACCCCTCGGCCTGGGTCTGGTGGTTCCTTGCAGTTTGAGTGTGGTCTAACAGCTAGAAACGGAATGTCATTTAAAACAGTTGGGACTCGGCTTGGGGTATCCACCAGATCCTGCCCCTGACTTAATTGATTTTCCTCAAGAACGATCAAGGTCAGTGTGCTACACAAAGTCCTTCCTTCCGCCCATTGATCCCCTTGAATGTCAGCGGAAAGATTCGGCGACCCAAGCATGATGATATTAGTATGAGTTGGTTCAGCCTGCTTACTAAAAGCCTTCGCAAGTTTGTCTTAGTCCTTTTGTTTTTCAAATTCGGAGATAAACGTCATTCCGGAGGTTTTGGCACGAAGCCAGAGACTGTATTGCAAAATGACATTACCCTGTCCATCCTCCTTCTTCGTATCACAGTCCTTCACTAAATGTCCAAGACACCCACAAAAGAAACAGAAAATATGAAGCTTTTCAAACTCAAAAGAAATCCAGACGTCAGAGTCCTCCTTTGCCAAAAACATGCCCCTCATAAGAGGATGTGCAACATCAATCGAAACTCTGATTCGCACAAAAGGGCCCCAATGAATTGGATCAGACCAGTCTCATTCCAAAAAAGTACCAATGCGCCCTCCGATCTCCCACATAACACATTCAGTTCTACCATGAAATGAGATTCCATTAATTCGAATCCAGAAAGGTGAGCAAGACAAGTTAATTTTCTGAATATTTTCTTCGCCTTTAAGGTCCTCCATGAGAATGAGCTGGTTGTCAAAGGACCATGGTCTACCGTTGGGGACTTTTATTTTGTCTCTTTCATTAAAGAATTGACTAGAAGTCTCGCTCCCACTTCCCTTATAGCAACGCCGCCCTTCAATAATTTTTTTTAATGATTTAAAATAACACCTTTTAACATTTTAATGCTCATAAAATATAAAAAGATAAACAACAAAACAAATACAATTAAAATAAAATGTTATTTGTTTTAAAAAAATATTTTTAAAATGTTTATTTTTTTCAAAAAACATAAATAAAGTAAAATATTTGTTTACTTCCAGAAAACCTTGATTTAAAATGATCTGTGAATGCAAAATACAAATAAGCTTATTTTATTTGATTGTTATTTTCTCATTGTTTATTGGATTTTAAATAAATAGTTTATTAGATTGATATCAATTAGATTGATATGTGTTTTAAAACAATTAAAAAAAATTAAAAACTAAAACAAATGCATAAAACATCTGTTTTATTTAAAAAATAAATAAATAAATTATATTTAAAACTCATAACATATCTTCTGTGCTGAAAAAACTGAATATTTAAACATTAATATATATATATGTGTGTGTCTGTAAATTCATAACATGTTTAATAAAACATATATATACATATATAAAAATATATGAACTCTATAATTTAAACGCAGAGCACCATTTTTTTTTCAGAAAAATTTAGTCACAGAACATATGTTCACTTCAGATTGAGCGTCGTTGTAATACGTAGCAAACACTAGATTCATTGGTAAATTTATTTTAAAAAATATAAAAATATAAATAAAAAATGAAAATGATAAATTGAATAATGATATTAAAGTTAAAAAAAAAAAAACTGGACGAACTCTGCCGGTTTCCATCGACACTGCTCCTCGTGATATCCAGTTCGGGGACCGAAACTCAACGATCACCGGTAAGTTCCTCTTCGTCGCCCGCTCCTCTCCTTTTTCTCATCGGCTGTGATGCTGTTTTCGCTGCCGCCTTCTTACGAATTGCCCCTTTACAAGCAAGGTTTTACTGCACTATCCTAATTTTATTTTGCGAAGTGTCTCGCCAAACACATTGTAGATTGTTTCTTCCACTCTCCGCGGGATCGGCTAATCCCGCGCCCGTTGCTTTTTGATAGTTCTAATCCTAAAGACGAAGGTTCTATCTCCTTAGGCTTCAGAAGTTTGTTCGGTGCCTGTTTTCCTGAAAATATATGAGATTTTAAAAGGCCGAGGAAAATGGAAGGCTTATTGAGCACATACCCTTCTCATATATGCGCGGGCCCATTGTTTTTATCTAATCCAAAAACGATTCGGAGCATATCGATGATCAATAGTCTTAGAATCACATTTCTAAATAAAAAGCCTGCGCTGGGCTTCAATCCGAACAAATGTAATTGGCGTATCGGAAGAAACACTTCAGTTGGGATAAAGACCCTAGATGGGAATGATAAAGTAGAACCCGATATGGACTGGGAAGCAGAATTCCTTGGAAAACTTGAACTACATGGTTCTGAGCCCCATACCAGGAGGATGCAACCTAAGTCAAGGTTACTCAAAGACACTGATAAAATGGACTGGTGTGTAAGGGCGAGGATGATTGCACTCAAGTCAATTGAAGCGAGGGGCTTGACTAAAACTATGGAAGCCATGATCAGTAGAAAAAAGAAGAAGAAAAACAAGGGCAAGAAAAAACTAGCCAACAAGGACTTTGCAATAGACAAATTTTTTGAACTCGATCGGGATGAAGATGATTCATTGAAAGATACGAGCCAATTAAACAATAGCCGTCACCTTAGGGAGACTGTGAGTTCATTTGCAGGTGGGATGTTCGAAGAAAAGAAAGGCAAAACAATGGAGACGTTTGTTCAGAGGCTGTCTCAGTTCTCAGGGCCTTCGGATCGTAAGAAAGAAATAAACTTGAACAAATCACTCGTTGAGGCACAGACTGCAGAGGATGTTTTGGAAGAGGCTTATGAGGTAATAGCGGCTGTCGGCAAAGGCTTGAACCCTTCTCCACTCTCTCCTTTGAACATTGCCACTGCACTCCATCGTATTGCTAAGCACATGGAGAAAGTTTTCATGATGAGCAGTCACCGGTTGGCATTTGCTCGTCGAAGAGAGATGTCAATGTTGGTGGGCATTGCCATGGCAGCCTTAGACGAGTGCTCTGCTCAGGGTATATCAAACATTTCATGGGCATTGTCAAAAATTGGAGGTGAGCTAATTTATGTATCAGAGATGGACAGAGTTGCAGAGGTGGCCGTTACCAAGGTCAGGGAGTTCAATTCTCAGAATGTTGCCAACGTAGCGGGCGCCTTCGCTTCAATGAAGCACTCTGCCCCTGATCTCTTTGCAGAATTATCAAAGAGGGCATCAGATATAATTGATGCTTTTCAGGAGCAAGAGCTTGCCCAGGTACTGTGGGCCTTCGCTTCTTTATCTGAGCCAGCTGATTCTTTGCTTGAATCCTTAGATTATGCTTTCAGGGATGCAGGCCCATTCAAATGCTGCTTAAATGGAAAGACATCAAATGAAGATGAAGAAGGAATCAATGGAGGCACTTCTGGCTTTCATGCTCTTAATTTCAATAGGGACCAGCTTGGAAATATAGCTTGGTCTTATGCCGTGCTTGGGCAAATGGACCGAGTATTCTTTTACCATGTGTGGAAAACCCTGAGCCAAGTTGAGGGGCACAGGATTTCAGAGCAGCGTCGCGAGGACATAATATTTGCTTCTCAGGTCCTCCTTGTGAACAACTGCTTGAAGCTGCAGTATCCACAGCTTCAATTGTCTCTTAGGAGTGATCTGGAGGAGAAAATTGCCCTTTCAGGGAAGGCTAAAAAGTTTAATCATAAGAAATCTTCATCATTCCAGAAGGAGGTTGCGCGTCTGCTTCTCAGCACTGGCCTCCAATGGGTCCGAGAATACGATTTGCATGGATACTCTGTGGACGCTGTCTTGACTGATCAGAAAGTTGCTTTGGAGATCGATGGACCAACTCACTACTCGAGGAATTCTGGCGTCCCTCTAGGACACACAATGATAAAGCGCCGATACATCACTGCAGCTGGTTGGAAGCTCATAACGGTGCCTCACCACGAGGTAATTTCTTTATCTTTACTTCACACCCACTGAGCATTCTCTTGCTTTGGTTGTAACCCCTCCAGTATGTACCGTTAATTATTATTATAAAAAAAATATCAGCATTCCCTAGGTGTGCCAGTTGAGTAATTCAAGTGGAAAGTGGATTGATCAATGGATGCTTATTGAGAATTTGTTTTTGATAAATTTCATTTCGTTCTGCTGGGGGTTAATGATTTGAGAGCCCTGATGTGTTGGGACCCTTGGTGTGTGTTTTTCAGTGGGAAGAGCATGAAGGGGAGTTTGAGAAGCTGCAGTATCTGAGAAGGCTTCTGAAGGACCATGCAATGGAGCCAGGTTCAGCATTGTGGGAAGAAGAGGGCGGCAACTAAAATAATTGAAAATTTGAAATATTCCTCTAAAATTTAACGGTAAACAATCTTTATAAGTGGCAGTTGTCAATGAGTTATGCGAAGTCCAACTATGTTTAATACTCTTGTTATGCACTGACAGTTTCTGTTGAATTACTTTTGTTTTTATACCTTGTATCTGTTGAACGTTCTTAGATGTATTAGTCGTGGTTTTATTTAGTTGCTTCCGTGGGAACATCTTTCATGGAGCTCCTTTTGTGGGCTTCTTTCATGAAGCTACTCATGCGGGCTTAGATTTTGTAGGGTTCATCCTGTCCATGAAAGACACTTGTCGTTGTCCACGCAACACCACCATCGTTTATTGGCCGATCTCTGTCGCGCCTGCCCCCATGCTAGACCCCACACTGCGGGTGAGTGCATTTTTAATGAATTTGTATAAAACATGGTATTCTGGGGATTTTGATTGGTAATTGGGTTCATTTGAAATATTGCTCTAAATTGACCTCATCTGAAACGTTTGCAAATTCAAATAATACAAATTACCAATGAAAATCCCCACAAATTATAGTAAGATATCACATTGCCTTAGCAGAGTCTTGGTACCTGACATAATAGATAAATCAAGTTTTGATTTTTCTTTCAACGTTTACCGTGATGTCCCATATTCAGGATCCTCTGACAAACTTTCGTATTCCTTTCAATATCAGGATCCTCTGACAAACTTTCGTATTCCTTTCAATATAACATACAATTATTGAGGCAGACATGTATATTATTATATCATATTCTTATTGGGCATAATATTTTCTTCACAATATAATTTCAATTTGGAGGATCGTTGTCTTCAGGAAGTATGTATTTCATCAGTTGTTTTAATTCCGTAAAACTCTTGTCATTGCATATATTCATGGCTTTCAAGTTCACCAATCTTGACATAGTTGATAAAACCGTGAATTTCTTACAATCTGAGTATAATTGTTTTTTAGCATCATTATATAAGTGCTCAATTATAGGTGTTTTCTCAATTGATTTCACTTCAATATCATGAATCATTTCTTCAATTTGATCAAAACTATCATTTTGAAAATTTTCATCATCATTAGATCTTGAATTCTTCTCAAATTCACCATGCCAAATGCAAGGATTATAAATCGGATTGAAACATTGTAAATTAAATAATCCTTGTTTTCCTTGCTTTGCAATTTTATCATACTTAAGCATTTCAAGCATGGACATAAAAACATATTAAATATAAGTTATTGTATTTTGAAATTCAAATTCAAATTTACATTTATAAAGAACAATACAGAATAATAATTTATTTTAAAAAATAACAATAATGATAAAAACAATTTCGAAATATAATATAAATATTAAATATATTATATTTCTTCAGTGGCACATATTGATTACTGAAAATTGTTAATGAACACATGATAATAACAAATAAAACTATTATTTATAGGGAAACTATACCTGTTGCATTGAAAGCGTTAGTTTGAACTACTCATGGGGAAAAAAATACATAAAAATCATTTAATAATTTAAAAAAAACAATGGTTAGTATACAAATATTGCATATTATAAAACAAAGGTTGTACACAATTTATAATATGTGTACACGGAATAAACATACGTTATTCATAAATGTAGATTATAAAACACATTATATAAAGATTATAATACACAAATCACAACTTCGAGAAAAATACAGAATAATTGAAAAAACATATCATCAACGTTATGAAACACAAATTCCAGGTTAGATACAACTTAATACACATATAGGTTACATATTATAAAATAAAGTAAACCACCTGAGGCGGAGGCTGACAAAAAACGAGGGTTCAAGATGGCACAAAGAGTCCGAAGGAGGTGGCTGAGTACAACTGCAAGCGGTGGAAGGTGGTTGACGATGGAGTTGAGGGCTACCGAACGAGATTGGAGGCCGATGGATCAAAGACTAGTTTTTCATGTCGATTATAAAACTTCAGTTTTAATTTGTTTACGTTGGTTATTTTATAACCGATGTAAAAAATCATTTATAACATCGGTTTTAAAATACCAACATTATAAATGTGTTGTTTTAAATAGGTTTTGTACTAGTATAAAACGATGAAAATAACTTGGATTTAATAGATTATGTTTTTGAAATACGACATGTTTGCATTCTGATAGATATCTAGACATGAATTCCATTAGTTATCATGTAACACCCCTCGGGATTCCCATGTTTTATTATGTATTTTCAAGTTACATAATGTTTGGGTTGAGTTTCAGAAGCTTCTGGGTGCTTTTGGGATGTTTTGAGAAGATTTTAGGAGGCGTATAGCTTGAGTACAATTAGGGGAAGCCGTGCGGTATTCTCCAGGTAACTATGTAAGAGCTGGTGGGGTCTATTGGGTAGGCGCACGGTTTGACCAAACCATATGAAAATCGCGTGACTCGGTAATTTTGTTGCGGAATCGCCGGGAGAAACAACGACAGAAACGAGGAAAAACGAAAAGAAAGAAAACACAGTGTAACGCCCCGACCCCAGCTACCCAGAGTCGGTGCATTACTTCGTAACATTGGCATGATCACAAAAGATCAAGTCTCGAAAGACCGATTAGTTTAGTAGCCTTGGAAACACTAGATACATTCGTAAACGTTACATTACATCATAAAGTGAAAAACTGCAATAACAAAGTCTCCATAGTCCACACTCATATCCTCTTCTGACTATCCCTGCAGGTCATTCATAAAATACTTCTTCACATCCTGGAAAATATTAAAACATTGAAAGGGGTGAGCTCAGATGCTCAGTAAGGATAACAATATTTCGGAAGCTTTCGTAAATAAACATAAACATTTAAGGCAATGTATAACTAAAACAAAAGCCTTTTAAACTTGAACATCAACATAATATGGCAAAAGTAAAATGAGATAATGCCATTTACTTCTTCACATGGATATTCTACTGGTCGAATAATCACATGCAATATCAATAACCACTTTCATAATGAGGGAATGTATAATGCCGGACATTCTGAAACATTTTGTCAAGGCCTCGGCCAAGACATCTAAAATGATTAAGGCCTCGGCCAAAACCATAAATCAAATTGGGAAAGGCCTCGGCCAATTCCACGTCTAGTTGTCTCATGAGACCTGCCGATGCATCGAGGAGCTATAGCGGGCTCCACCCGTCACTTATTAAGTCCAATACATTCCTCATATGAATAGGTTTAAACATATCATAAACCATAACATAATTGTATCACATAAAACATGCATAATGTAAACATAACATTTCCACATTTCAATCACAAGATATCAATACAACACATTGATATAATAAAAACACTTTCAAAACCATTTTCAATACCAAAATAAAAGAAAGTTAAAACTTTGTATTTATTTTTCGTTAAAAAAAATGATGGCTTGTAGAGGAAGCCGAAACTCAAATAATGGTCACGGCGGCGGAGAAGTCGTTGTCGCCGCATAAGTACGGAAAGAAAAACATTCCCTTTTGTCGTTTAGCAAAACGCTTTGTATAAAAAGATTCCTTTTGAATAACCGTAAAAGTCAAAGGGGTTTATACACCGTATAAAAGAAATTTGTGTATAAAACCAAATATGCCTCAATGAAAGGAGATTGAGACGAAGTACTTTAAAAGATAATTTTTAAATAAAATATATCTATTATGTGTATTCACTATAGGTACACATAAATAATGTAAAAATACAAGATAGGACATAATAATATCATGACATAATTTGAAAGTAGGAGATTAACCCAAAGAATGGAAGTTGGGTTAAGAAGTTCCCTTACCTCGTGTCTGACTTGACTCAACCGTTCTTTAACCTCCTGAATAATAAACTAGAGTTAATATATACCTTATTAAGAACCATTTTCAACTTCATTATCCTTATTATATCACTTATTACAATGATATGAACATTATGTAATTATTTAAGTTAATAATGTTCATTTTGTCGGTATTTGGTTCTTAAGTCAAAAATAGGCTTCTTACACTTACATGTTGTTAATTTGGTCAAAGGTTCATTATATCCAGAATGATATTCATGATGTAGATATCATATATGTCATATATATCCAGTACATACATTCATTTATAATATTACATCACATTTAGAGGTAAGAAATGAAATGCACCGTTCATGGAGACGGTAAGCCGTACGTACGCATGAACGCTACTTCCATTTCTATTTCATATTTTTTGGAATGGAATCATAATGATATGAGAGTATATTATAATTCCAGTATAATAACATATATAATATCATTAACTTTATCCTTCACACATCCCACATATGGTATTAACGAATCAAATCACTTTCAGGGGGCGGTAGTCCGCGCTTCCTAAAATGAAGATATCGTGTTTTACCCATAATGGAAACCATAAAGGTATGCCCAAAATGAAAAAAACAGAAGCTTAAGGAAAACATAAACATATTATATATCATATATAAAAATAGTGACATCATAATGTCCACCTTTGAAGGTGTTAAATGAGTGTTGAACAATCATCGTTTCGGGAGGCAGAATTTCGCCATCCACGGAAACCTTATGTTCTTTAACCATTTGATGTAGTTGTGTGGAAGTGTAGCTCAAATAAATCTTATAACAACATCCTAGTATATTTAAGATACTGGTGTTGTTACAAAAGAAGTAAATAAAAAGAGTTTAGGGGGTTGGAGAAGCAAAATAAAACAAAAGAACATGAGAGAATGAATTACCTTAAAAAGTGTAACTCCTTTTGAGTTGAGCCTAAAGGCTTCCTTTGAAAGGATTCTGCCCAAAGGGAATCCTCTAGGATGAGGAGAGGGATGTGGAGAGAGCAAATGGGCAGGGGTTGGCCGAGCCAATGGCTTGAAGAGTGTGTGAAATGAGGTAGAGGTGGGGGCCTTTTATAAGAGGAGATGAGGGGCACTTTTGGAAAGTAAAGGAACATTACATTATTTGAAAATGTGTTTCGGTTTTAAAAGGTCCCACATTGATAGAATTCGTGGATAAGGTGATAAGGCATCGAAATCCACTCATCCAATTGGTTTTGGCCATGTGTAGTTCATAGATTTTATATTATCTTTCCATTTTATTTAAATCGTCAAATAATGATGTCATCGCTGCATCATTATTATGTCATAAATAATTAAATTTATTTAATGTCTAAAAATTATAAAAAAAATACTATGATATAGGAAATCTTTTTATCTTTCCAATGACTATTTATAATCAAAATTTGGACTAGTGTAACCCTACTTAAAAATTGTTTTAGTAAAACACTTTATGTTAGTGTCATTTTCACTTTAACATTAAATAAAAAGTAATTTATGTTATTTCCCAACAAAAGTGGATCCATGGGGTCCCCAAGTTAGGCCATGGCTTGTCTTGGTCGGCCATGACACAACCAATGAGGTTGGGACATGTGTCTAGGTCATTTAATATTATTAAAGTATTATTTATACCTTAAACTACCCTAATTACCACTAATCGCGATTAAGAACTTAATAAGTTACTATTCACCAAAAAATTATTTTTATCCCATTGAACCACATTTTACTTCTTAATGACAACCATGTATGTCGGATTTTTGAAAATCAAATCACAGAAGTGGTAATATTTCATTTAAACGAAAAATCAGTTATTTAACAACCACTTAGTGGTTTCACTATTCATCAAAAATTGAAGTTTTTCAGAATAAGGCCAAAATTTCACCCTAAGCTATAATTGATATTCCGAATTGAAAAATGATGTCTATTTTACAAAATTCCAAACATATTAGTTGCATTAATTAATTTTATAATTAATTCCCGCTGTCACAACAAATAGCGTGTTTTTAAGAAACAATTTATATCAAAAGATTGGCAATTGTTTATGTCCAATTTCAATGTTAAATTAATTCTAATGACCACCATTGGATAAAATGGTAAAAATATATTCTAATTATACTTTAAAACCATCAAATATTATAATTTATCACTATAAATTATTTTGATTAAAAAAGTTGTTTTAAGTATTTTTCACTATTTATAAAATTTTAGAAGTTCTCAGAAAAATACCAAAAATTCAACATAGGCTAATTTCGATATTACGAATACAAAAATGAAGTCCATTTTGACATATAAAATTTATAATATTTCAAAAAGAATGTATTACTATTCATAACGGCTACTTTGATTAGTCGCGGTGTTTTAGAACTCGAAGTTGCGTACAATGCAAGCTATTGTATTACTGAATGAGAAGCGTATCGTGGAAGCTCGGGGTGTTACATTCTCCCCTCCTTCAATAAATTGCGTCCTCGCAATTTGAAATTTTTCTTGGAAAATACAAGGTTGAAAAGAGAAAATACCTTTGAGGAAAACCCACATCGAAAATAAGGTTAATAAATATATAACATTAAAAGAAAGCAGGATAAGTACAAAGGTCACCCGATATAGCCCATTATAGGATTCTATGAAAATATGGATATGGAGGAGAAACAAACCATCAAGGTCTGATGGGGAGTTATAGAAAACAGGATTAGGAGAAAGTTTAACCACAAGAAAATCACAAACTTGTGATTGGTTAAACGGTCATTGAATCCCTAGTTGGAAAAGTTAACCGACAACATTTTTGTTTTAAGTTACCTTTTATAATGTTGAGGATTTTATTTAGGAGATTTACTAAGAACGTAAGGGAATATACATACTTGTTATGTATACTTTCATTCATTAATGAATTTTTACCACAAACCCATCTTTTACTCCAAATGGTAACAGAACTCAAAAATATTCTATTTATCCTAATTGTATAAGGTACCAAAGGTTAACACATACCATTTAGATTAGTAAAATTATTTTGTAATAACCAGGGACTTCCTGTAGGCTAGTGGTAGGAAATAAAGGCCTGTCGCACTTTGATTGTGGGTTCGATTCCTACAGCTTTGTCCGACGCAACGGTTTATGCCCCACCCTGCAGGTTGTCCTTTTCCTAAAACTATAGTATTATAATACCCCAAAAATAATCTTCATAAATTTTTTTTAACCTTAAACCATACTATCCAAAAATCAACTTAATCCACTCCAACCTTTATAGTTATCCAAAATACCTCTGTCCAGACTTTCTCTAAAAGGTCTCTTAATTCCAAAATCAATTTATCAGATTCCCCAAACAAAGAAATGTTTCTCTTATTGTCACATACCAAAAATATGATTACCTTAATCATATTAAAACCTTACTGAAATCAAAAAGTAATGCAGTACAATCCATATATATATATTACATTATTCTTATAACCAGAATATAATCCTTGAGTCCAAAAGCACCAATACATTAGTTATTCTGCTTCAACTGTAGTAATAGCATAAGATTGTCCTTGATCCCTTGTCCTTTTCTGAGGTAAGTTTCCTTGACGCTTAGGACATTCATTTGCATAATGACCCATTTCTCTACAATTGTAGCATTCAACTTTGACAGCCTCTTTCTTTCCCTTGCAATCACGTGCCTGGTGACCTTTTTCTCCACATTTATAACAGACTCCCATTCCTTTTAGGCAAGTACCAGGGTGATTCTTCCCACAATTATCACATAATGGAAAATCCTTCTATCCCTTTTTCCCTTTATCTGTCTCTTGTTCCACCGTTCTCTTCTTCTCTTGCTTTACTTTGTTGTCATAAGACTTAGAGAATTCCTTTTCTGTCTTGATAGCACATGAGACTATATCTTCGTATGTTGAGAAAGATTGTGACACTAGAGCTCGACGGAGAAATGGTTTTAACCCATCAAAGAAACGATCAATCTTACTTCTTGGGTTACGTATATAATCTGCAGCATGCCTCGCTAACCTTGTAAAGTTAGCCTCATACTTTGCGACATTCTCATCCTCCTTTTGTCTCAGACTCAAAAATTGCCTTTCCATATCCGCTCGATGGTCTCGAGGTAAGTATTTTTCTAAGAACAGTTCTTTGAACTCCTGCCATTCCATGTTTGTTAATTCATCATCTTCCTTTGTGTTTTGAATTAGTGACCACCATTGATCGGCATCTCCAGTGAGGCGGTAAACTGCCATGACAACCTTCTCCCTTTCACTACTCCCCAAGGCATGGAATATTTTCTCTAAGGAATTTATCCATTGCTCAGCTACTGTAGGATTTGTACTCCCATTGAAGGTTGGCGGTTGTTGCCTCATGAAACGGTCTAGCATTGATCCTCCACGTTGCGGATCAGGGTGCTCCATACGAGTAAGGTTGTTATTCATAACCTGCGTGAGTTGTCCCAGTATGGTAATAAGTTGATCAGCACCAGTTGTATCTTCAGGTCCACAATAATTATCTTGAGCAGGAGGGCAATCCCTACACGGAGTTCGTGCATTGATACAGTTTCCATTCCTTCTACTAGGCGCCATTTCTAAACAATGGCATAAACTAGATTAGTTTATGAATCAAAATACATAATTCCATACTTGTAAAATACTTAACATAAATTGAACTATTTATGGATATAATCCATAATCATAAAAAGGTTTTATTTGAGGAAGTATATACTCATAACCGTTCATAGTGGTTTGTAAAGAAAATGAGAATTATCCTAAGCGTATCCCCCGGGAGTGTCGTAACCAAGAGTGCAGCAAGGCCCGTTGTCGTGCACCAGTTCCCGTTCGAGTCTAGCTCAAAGCGGTGTTTTCGGGTTTTACCCCTAGGTACATCTGTGCCAGAGCCGCCTCTACCTGCTCGTATCCAGACAGGGATGTATTGCTCGGAAAACTCATATCATCTCTATAATACCAAAATTCTAGGAAGTTCTTCTATACTAATCCTCGAAGCCTATCTTTGGGCTATGCGTTCTAATCAGAGTTTATCTACATCTAGCTTCCAAGGTTAGTACTAAACTGCCTTTGATACCAACTGTAACGCCCCGACCCCAGCTACCCAGAGTCGGTGCATTACTTCGTAACATTGGCATGATCACAAAAGATCAAGTCTCGAAAGACCGATTAGTTTAGTAGCCTTGGAAACACTAGATACATTCGTAAACGTTACATTACATCATAAAGTGAAAAACTGCAATAACAAAGTCTCCATAGTCCACACTCATATCCTCTTCTGACTATCCCTGCAGGTCATTCATAAAATACTTCTTCACATCCTGGAAAATATTAAAACATTGAAAGGGGTGAGCTCAGATGCTCAGTAAGGATAACAATATTTCGGAAGCTTTCGTAAATAAACATAAACATTTAAGGCAATGTATAACTAAAACAAAAGCCTTTTAAACTTGAACATCAACATAATATGGCAAAAGTAAAATGAGATAATGCCATTTACTTCTTCACATGGATATTCTACTGGTCGAATAATCACATGCAATATCAATAACCACTTTCATAATGAGGGAATGTATAATGCCGGACATTCTGAAACATTTTGTCAAGGCCTCGGCCAAGACATCTAAAATGATTAAGGCCTCGGCCAAAACCATAAATCAAATTGGGAAAGGCCTCGGCCAATTCCACGTCTAGTTGTCTCATGAGACCTGCCGATGCATCGAGGAGCTATAGCGGGCTCCACCCGTCACTTATTAAGTCCAATACATTCCTCATATGAATAGGTTTAAACATATCATAAACCATAACATAATTGTATCACATAAAACATGCATAATGTAAACATAACATTTCCACATTTCAATCACAAGATATCAATACAACACATTGATATAATAAAAACACTTTCAAAACCATTTTCAATACCAAAATAAAAGAAAGTTAAAACTTTGTATTTATTTTTCGTTAAAAAAAATGATGGCTTGTAGAGGAAGCCGAAACTCAAATAATGGTCACGGCGGCGGAGAAGTCGTTGTCGCCGCATAAGTACGGAAAGAAAAACATTCCCTTTTGTCGTTTAGCAAAACGCTTTGTATAAAAAGATTCCTTTTGAATAACCGTAAAAGTCAAAGGGGTTTATACACCGTATAAAAGAAATTTGTGTATAAAACCAAATATGCCTCAATGAAAGGAGATTGAGACGAAGTACTTTAAAAGATAATTTTTAAATAAAATATATCTATTATGTGTATTCACTATAGGTACACATAAATAATGTAAAAATACAAGATAGGACATAATAATATCATGACATAATTTGAAAGTAGGAGATTAACCCAAAGAATGGAAGTTGGGTTAAGAAGTTCCCTTACCTCGTGTCTGACTTGACTCAACCGTTCTTTAACCTCCTGAATAATAAACTAGAGTTAATATATACCTTATTAAGAACCATTTTCAACTTCATTATCCTTATTATATCACTTATTACAATGATATGAACATTATGTAATTATTTAAGTTAATAATGTTCATTTTGTCGGTATTTGGTTCTTAAGTCAAAAATAGGCTTCTTACACTTACATGTTGTTAATTTGGTCAAAGGTTCATTATATCCAGAATGGTATTCATGATGTAGATATCATATATGTCATATATATCCAGTACATACATTCATTTATAATATTACATCACATTTAGAGGTAAGAAATGAAATGCACCGTTCATGGAGACGGTAAGCCGTACGTACGCATGAACGCTACTTCCATTTCTATTTCATATTTTTTGGAATGGAATCATAATGATATGAGAGTATATTATAATTCCAGTATAATAACATATATAATATCATTAACTTTATCCTTCACACATCCCACATATGGTATTAACGAATCAAATCACTTTCAGGGGGCGGTAGTCCGCGCTTCCTAAAATGAAGATATCGTGTTTTACCCATAATGGAAACCATAAAGGTATGCCCAAAATGAAAAAAACAGAAGCTTAAGGAAAACATAAACATATTATATATCATATATAAAAATAGTGACATCATAATGTCCACCTTTGAAGGTGTTAAATGAGTGTTGAACAATCATCGTTTCGGGAGGCAGAATTTCGCCATCCACGGAAACCTTATGTTCTTTAACCATTTGATGTAGTTGTGTGGAAGTGTAGCTCAAATAAATCTTATAACAACATCCTAGTATATTTAAGATACTGGTGTTGTTACAAAAGAAGTAAATAAAAAGAGTTTAGGGGGTTGGAGAAGCAAAATAAAACAAAAGAACATGAGAGAATGAATTACCTTAAAAAGTGTAACTCCTTTTGAGTTGAGCCTAAAGGCTTCCTTTGAAAGGATTCTGCCCAAAGGGAATCCTCTAGGATGAGGAGAGGGATGTGGAGAGAGCAAATGGGCAGGGGTTGGCCGAGCCAATGGCTTGAAGAGTGTGTGAAATGAGGTAGAGGTGGGGGCCTTTTATAAGAGGAGAGGAGGGGCACTTTTGGAAAGTAAAGGAACATTACATTATTTGAAAATGTGTTTCGGTTTTAAAAGGTCCCACATTGATAGAATTCGTGGATAAGGTGATAAGGCATCGAAATCCACTCATCCAATTGGTTTTGGCCATGTGTAGTTCATAGATTTTATATTATCTTTCCATTTTATTTAAATCGTCAAATAATGATGTCATCGCTGCATCATTATTATGTCATAAATAATTAAATTTATTTAATGTCTAAAAATTATAAAAAAAATACTATGATATAGGAAATCTTTTTATCTTTCCAATGACTATTTATAATCAAAATTTGGACTAGTGTAACCCTACTTAAAAATTGTTTTAGTAAAACACTTTATGTTAGTGTCATTTTCACTTTAACATTAAATAAAAAGTAATTTATGTTATTTCCCAACAAAAGTGGATCCATGGGGTCCCCAAGTTAGGCCATGGCTTGTCTTGGTCGGCCATGACACAACCAATGAGGTTGGGACATGTGTCTAGGTCATTTAATATTATTAAAGTATTATTTATACCTTAAACTACCCTAATTACCACTAATCGCGATTAAGAACTTAATAAGTTACTATTCACCAAAAAATTATTTTTATCCCATTGAACCACATTTTACTTCTTAATGACAACCATGTATGTCGGATTTTTGAAAATCAAATCACAGAAGTGGTAATATTTCATTTAAACGAAAAATCAGTTATTTAACAACCACTTAGTGGTTTCACTATTCATCAAAAATTGAAGTTTTTCAGAATAAGGCCAAAATTTCACCCTAAGCTATAATTGATATTCCGAATTGAAAAATGATGTCTATTTTACAAAATTCCAAACATATTAGTTGCATTAATTAATTTTATAATTAATTCCCGCTGTCACAACAAATAGCGTGTTTTTAAGAAACAATTTATATCAAAAGATTGGCAATTGTTTATGTCCAATTTCAATGTTAAATTAATTCCAATGACCACCATTGGATAAAATGGTAAAAATATATTCTAATTATACTTTAAAACCATCAAATATTATAATTTATCACTATAAATTATTTTGATTAAAAAAGTTGTTTTAAGTATTTTTCACTATTTATAAAATTTTAGAAGTTCTCAGAAAAATACCAAAAATTCAACATAGGCTAATTTCGATATTACGAATACAAAAATGAAGTCCATTTTGACATATAAAATTTATAATATTTCAAAAAGAAGGTATTACTATTCATAACGGCTACTTTGATTAGTCGCGGTGTTTTAGAACTCGAAGTTGCGTACAATGCAAGCTATTGTATTACTGAATGAGAAGCGTATCGTGGAAGCTCGGGGTGTTACACACAGGACACGACGATTTACGTGGTTCGGGAAAAATCCCTACGTCCACGGGAGAGGCAGAATTTCACTATGATTCGGGAGAACAAGATTACAGAGGATTTCAAGTCAGTAAACCCTAGCCCGAAAATGGGCTACATATGAAGAAGACGGTCCACTGTTCTGAATAGTAATCCGCGTTGCAACAGTGATCGGCGACTCACTTTGTCAAAAGTGCTACAGTGTCTGCTGGCTGGAAGTCAAAAGCGCTACAGTTCTGTTGACCCCGAAGTCCGCACCGTTACAGTGCCTGTCGGTGTCGGTCGGTCAGCTTCGCTACAGTTGCAGGCCACAAGCATTCGGCCCAACCGGATCGGGCAACACCAATCCAACAAATTTATGGGACACAAGCGATCCATACAGTTGATGCACAGTTTTCCAAACCGTGCAACATAACCGTTGAATGAGATTGATTAAATATGAAAAATAGATTTTAACTCGAAGACTCCCCCAAAACCCTCATTCATCCTCTATTGTCACAGGCTCTCGACCCTCATCCCTTCCCTAGGCGATTTTGAAAGATATTCTTCCTTTCAGTGCTTGATTTTAATGGATCAGAGAGTTGAATCTTGAAGATCAAGGGTAAGAGTCATGTTCTTCCTCTCTCTCCTCGATTCTCTCGTTTTCTCTGATAAGGAACCTTAGACCAGAGCTACCATGCCCAAATCTATGGTTTAGGGAAAGCTTTGATAAATCTTCTTTGGAATCTTTTGAAGGAGTAAAAAGGAGATCCTGAATCTACGAGGTCGTGAGTCGATTCTTTGTGTCAAACACATTTGAGGTAGGCGACTTCTCCTCTTTTTCCACTTTCTCCAAGAACGCGAAGGCTCATTGTTTTCTAAAGAAATTGCTTCTGCTTTTGGTTGGAAAAATCTTGTGGAATCCCTCTTGGAAATCCCCTTCGCTTGCTTGGTCTTAAAATCTAGAATTGTGGGTGATTACAATAATGTATTCAGTTAAATGGTTTAATGGATTTGATATTTAAAATAAAGGTTTTGGGCGTGAGAACTTATCATGAACTTGGCGGGTGTGTTCATATGCATATGACAAGGGCTATGTGGGTTAGACATGGTCATTGTGCTAAATCATGTAACACATTGGATTATTTCACCAAGTCACGTCTTGGGACTAGAGGGACAAATACCACTCATGAGTTGAACTATTCAGGAGGGGCCTTCTGGTAGTGGTTGCATTGATGGGTGTTCTGTTGGAGTTGGTTCTCTAAAACCAAACTTGTGTACTTCGGATTGCACACACACACACACACATATTCAAAGAAGTGAATATGAATTAAAATATATTACTACATATTGTTCATTGTTTTTCATGACTTTAATGTAATAATGTCCTAGAGTATCTGTCGCATTAAAAGAGTCATAACAGTTCTCTGCTATGAAGAGAACATTGAAATGTCATGAAGATATTCTTAAATATAGTTCTACAGTCGGATAACATTATATGATGGGACATATAGAATGCTAATTGTCAGGTGCGAGTATTAGTAAGCTAATGAGACTTTATCTCATGAAGTTTGCATTTAGTAATCTCTAACACAGGAGATTATGAGAACATATTCGCCTGTAGGAATTCTACATGTTTGTGTGTCATTGAAATTTCCTATCTGCGAGTGTGTGTGATGATCCTTAGATTTTAAGATTATCATTAATGCATATAATGACTTGCATACTTTGATGTACAGACCAAAACCGTGATTCCGTATGTTCGCAGGAAGTAGGGTATGTTATGTGCGTCACAAATGACATGTTATTAATGAATAAGTCGAGAAAAGATTTGTCCCTTCTATATTTATGGATGTTGATATCTTGAGTCTTTGATTGAAATATAATCATCACATTAAATTCCATGGCCTTGGTGTAACGACGAGTGTCACAATCCAACGCGGGTCGACCCCAAATCGGTCACCCAAGCCGGCCCACGACAAGGCCCGAGAGGCGTTCCTGATTCTCCCGGATTGACAACTAGTGTCAGACATCAAAGATAAGCCAATGAGAACAATTTTTCCCATTAATAAACAGATATAAAAGAAGCAAAACAGAGTATGCCACATAATCCAATAATAACTGAACATCAATAAATAAAACCATATCCAAATACAACTACAGTGGAACCAAAACAGAAAACTATAACAAAAGCCAAAACTGAAACCAGACCAGGACCAACATGATCTCCATGTGACCTCTTGGTCACCACCATCCATAAGAACCAACCCACTCCACATGCAACCTGAACGAAACTGAACCTGCAAAATAGCTCGGGTCTACCGGCGCCGAGTGACACAAGTAAGGTGTGAGCATAAAATAGTTTAGTAGGCAAGCACCACAGAATCCATACATGTCCTTTCTTGAAACAGTCCAAAAACTCTAGTTTGAAATACATTTAAGAAAGTAGTATTTTTATCTTTAAAATAATCAGTACCGCTTTCCAAAAATTCTCTTTGAAAACAAAACATGGGTTTTCATTTTAAAACAATTTCTCATTTTTAAAGCTAGCCTGAAGACCAAAATCCAAGTAAAAGCATAACACAAATAATTCATAAAAGAAAGGACAATCTAAAAACCACCAACGAGGAAATATCAAACAAGACCTAAAACTAAAAAGCAGTGAAAGTACAAGCATGCCAATACTAAATAAACAAGATAACCATAATTGTGTAAAATAAAACAGGAGAATACAGATATGTAATCATGGAAATTTCTTAAATATCCCTAGAAGCAATCCTTGGATGTACTCAGTTCGGACCCACCTGTTAGCGTATGGTGCAACTCTATAGTCAATAACCAACCTGGCTGCTCTAAACTAGCATCACTAGTAGAAAAGCCCACCTGACCTATTCTCAATCCAGGGGGTTCCAATCCATCTAATTGGGACTAGAAAGTAATTGTCACTCGACCCTCTAGATGACGTCCAAGAATCCCATGATAATAGTATAAAGGGAATGAGGAGGTCATCGCACACTCGACATTAAACACAACTCATAGATGCCACTGTGCATGCCTTGCCCAATCCCTGACACCAACTATGCAAATTCCATCTCATTGGAAGGACGACCTTAGGGGTGCCCATCACACATTGAGCCATTCCAAAGTGCCAATCGGGCCTACACATCATATGTTTCTAAAACCACTTTCTAAAATACAAAGTACCAATCGAGCCTTAGCATTTACAATTTCAAACCATTTCCAATAAAAATACTTTTCTTCTCAAAACCATTTTCAAATCAAGGTGATAACATAACTCTTACTCAAAAGGTGCCAAACAGACCTTTAAAGTCATGGGGTCACCAATCAAGTTTCAAGGTACCAAACGGGCCAAGTTTTAGATAACACATTTAGAAACTATATTTAAAGATAATTAGGAACTACAAAGCCATTTAGAGAACATTAGGAGTTAAGAAACTATTTGGGAGATAGAGTGGAAGAGAGAAAGAGTGAAAAAAAGTGTTTTGAAATTCGAGGTTTAAGATGAATATCATTATGGAAAGCCATTATCATTTGTGTGCTTATCCATATGTGCACCCCATGCACATATGTATATGCCCACATCCTATGACACACTTATTGAAATCCATAAAAGTACCAAAGGTTCTAATCAAAGAAACATAAGTAACACTATAATCTATCACAAGGATCCACATGAAAGCATCAAACCATAAAAGGCACCAAAATCCACCCAAAAGCCCAATTCCCATGTGAACCAAACTACTAAAATCCAACCCAAGCCAAACACAATCCAAAAATACCCAATTTCATTTTAAAAGAACAATTATCATTTCATCAAATACCTTGTATGCATATATATAGGAATAATTAAAAAAATCCATTGAAAACCCATATTCACCAAATTTACAACATGAAAACACCACAATTCATCAAACAAACACATCACAAGCATGGACACCACATTTAGAAATTTAATTGAAATACTCAAGCATCAAATGGAATGTTTCAGAAAGGAAATGGACGAAAACACCTACCTCAATGATATGCGAATACAGCGAAACTTCAGAAGGAGGGAGAACCAAGCCCGAGAAGCAAACCACACACCCTACCATCAAAGGAAACAACCCATATTAGCCAACCCTCACCCTCGGGTTCATCCAAGAAGGAACCTAACCAAGGAAGAAGAATGAACCAAGAGAGGAAGAGAAGAAGAAGAGAAATTTGCCCAAAAACCTAGAGGAACTGTCACGACCCGTCCTCGGGACCCGTGCCGTGACTACCCCAAGCCCGTCTCCCAAAGGCCAGGGGCTGGCGACTAGCACCAAGGCATAAATCCCGAAAAAAGGGGAAGACATTGCCTTTATAAAGTAAATAAACACTACAGAGTAAGCAAGCAGAAGTAAACACTAAGTAAAAGTGGGTACAAAAGTAGTGCAGAAAAGTAAGTGGGCCAGAATACAGACCCAAACTGAAAGTAAAGTACAACTGGAAAGGAAGTACATCAACTGAAAAGTAAAGCAGCAACACCGAGCCGTCCACTGGAAATCCCACCTGAAGGGTGGGTACAGATAGCCTCCTCAGCTCCTCGGGTCCAGCCGTCCGATCTGTGTATGTTCCGCCCAGTGGTCCACCTCCAGGTACCGACTTGCTCCACAAGCCTCAACCACGATCAGCGCTGTCCGTCGTCTGCATCCAACACAACATAGTGCGGGCATAACCCGTGTAGGGGTGAGTATACGCTACTCAGTAGGGACCCCGAGACCCCCGAAGGTCTCCCAAAATCCACAAAGGATAATCCACAAAGGAAAGATAAAATCACGAAGTAACATCCAACACTACTTAGGTATATGCCCATACATATACCTAAGCCATCAATTCCAGTTCAAGTTCGATCACGTCCACAAAGGATAGCACAATCCAATCCACACAAGATAACACAACCTAGTCCACATAGGAAAGCAAGTCAATCATATCGAAGATGATGATTGAAAGTCAAGACTCAGCTCAAACCGGGATTTAATCATGACGTCGAAACCATAGCTGCTGGGGAAACTCCTCCTCTATCGAGTACAGTGGGCCTGCCGCTACAACCAAGCGCTTCCATTAACCTTGGAATGTTGTAGTACTCTACCTGTCGAGTACTGTGGGCCTGCTGCTACAACCAAACGCTTCCCACCATGGGTCTGCCGCTACAACCAAACGCTCCCCCTCATAGCCTCCAGAGGTACTCCTTCTGTTGAGTACCGCGGGTCTGCCGCTACAACCAAGCGCTCCTCCGCCGCGGGTCTGCCGCTACAACCAAGTGCTCCCCCTCACAGCCTCCAGAGGTACTCCTTCTGTTGAGTACCGCGGGTCTGCCGCTACAACCAAGCGCTCCTCCGCCGTGGGTCTGCCGCTACAACCAAGCGCTCCCAACTGGGCTATCCGAAACACACCGAGTCGATCGATCAGCAGTCGTCAAGTCTCAGCTAGCTCTAGGGTTTCATAGAGATTGAAAGTACAGTAGTCGTCACCGCCGAACCCACGGAGGATTCCCATACGGTTGTCACTGTCATCGAACCCATGGAGGATTCTAGTATGAAAGTCATCGTCGTCGCAGACGCAGCCAGCTCTAGGGTTTCCGCACACAGCATGCTCGTTCCAGGAGGGTCCACTCCACGAGCCAAGAAGTCGATACATCAAATGACACGTAGTCCGTAGTTGATGTATCCCAAAGTTCCATCTCATCAAAAGGAACACAACGCAACAGACAGCGCGTCAATCAGACGCTCGGTCTGAGAGTTATTGGCTTTTTCGTTCCAGGGGCCCGGTTGGTTTTTAAGTCAAAACCAACCCGACCGCACTCCATCTGCATCCAAACCTCGAGCGGAGTAAGCAAAAAAGGCCCATCTCACTAAGAGGAATCCAACAGAGTCGACGACACGTCAATCGGACGTCTGGAGCTTAAGTTATAAGCGTTTCCGCTCCAAGGCCCCGGTTGGTTTCGTGTTCGAACCAACCCGGCCGAACCCAAAGTTCTCCGAAACCTTGAGTGTAATATACCAGAACGACCGTCTCGATCCAAGGATCGCATCGCAACTGACGATGCGTCATTCGGAGGTCCGTAGCCCAAGTTATGGGCAAAAGAACGAACTTGTCCGGTTTTAGGGGGTTTTGGGCCCAGACCGACCCGGCCTGAGACCCCCTGGGTCGGCCCGAACCGGGTCGACCTGACCCGGGTCCGGGTCCGGCCCAAAAGGGCACGGCGCGGCCCGGCCTAGCGCGCTGGTGTGGCGCCCGCGTGACCAGGCGGCTCGGCCGAAATGGCCGAGCGGAAGGGGGGGGGGGGCGCTGCCCCCTGATCGACAACCCGCGGCCCCCCCACGTGGGGCCTGCTCTACTTCCAACCAGGGGTTATGAATCCCCGGTCTCCCCCTGAAACGGCCGACCCGGTCCGGTCGGCCGGTTGCTTCCGCCGCGGGACCGCCGCGGTCCTGCCCTCCTGCTCCGGCGGCCGGTGATTCCGGCCGCCGCTCCCGCAGCACCGCGGCCATGTCCGATCGGCGCGGCGTGACGGCGCCGCGCCCCTCCGCCGCGGCCCCGCTCCGGCCATGGCCTCTTCGAGGTTCTCCGGCACGGCACGACAACACCACGCTTCTTCGCCCATTCTTCATTATTTCTGCGCGGTGCAACGGCACCGCGTTGCCTTTGCTCGTGCCGCAACAAATTCAAGCATCAAGGGGGGGAGGAGAGTCGTCAGTGTTCGTGCGGTCCGACTTCCTCCCATTATTGCGATAACAGGCGGCCAAATTTAGAGAACGATGAATGACGACGAAAATATTCACGAAGAGAAACAATTAACCCCTACCTCGATGAAATCGTTGAACGTAGGTTTGTCGCGGAATTGAACGTCGCGGAAGAAGGTTCCGTACACGTTGACGGAGATCGTCCGAGGAGGAACGGTGTCTCCCTTCCTTTGACGCGGGAAGAAGAATGAAGGAAGGCGCGTCGGTGTTCTTCGCGTTCTTCAAGGAAGATGATGAACTTCAAGACTTAGAGCTTTCTTTCCCCAATCCTCTCACAATAAGCTAACCCAATTAAAATAAGGTCACCCCTTATTTTAATTGTTTATGCCATGCTTTTCAAAATTACAAAATTCAAAAACGAATCCACTTAATTAATTAAACTTATGTTGTCAAATTAAATGGAGAGTTAAGGGGGGTTAGGGAATATGAAGGGGTGGGGTTCGTGTGGGCCCCACCCCACAAATATCCTACCTAGTGGAGTAGGATATAGTGGGTCTCACTCCAACCACTTAGCTTAGGTTAAACTACTTTAAATAAAAATAAAATTGGTTGCACCATTTTATTCTATTCTTCACTTAACCCAAAATTTTAATTACTACACCCGAGCAAACGCAACTCCAGGAAAGGTGTTCCTAAGAAATTACCGGCACTGTGATTCCATCGGTGTCCTCGGATTTCGATTCCGAGCACCGGTTTGAAAGTTATGAAATCCTGCTCGTTCGTTCACTGAACGTACCTGAGCTAAACTTCAGAAATTTATTCCGGGCTCACCGGGCCTCGGAATCAGGTGCCGTCAGAAACTGCGTTGTTGTAAAATCCCAAAGAAAATTAAGAAAAAAAAAATTTCCCTTGAATTTTACGGGTCTTTATGTTACTCCCACCTCAGGGCTTTACGTCCCCGTAAAGATACATCATAAACTAGGGAAACAAATGTGGGTACTGTGCACGCATCTGAGCCTCCCGCTCCCAAATGCTCTCCTGGAGGTTTCCGTGCTGCCACCTGATGCGCACTAGAGGAATCGACCGTCCACGTAGGACCCGCTCCTGTCGATCCTCGATCTCCACTAGGACCTCCGCAAAAGTCGCCCCATCATCAAAGTCCAGCTCCCCATGGTTGATGATATGCGTCGGGTCGTGCACGTATCTCCTTAGCTGAGATACGAGGAAAAAAAACGTCGTGCACCTGATGCAACTGAGGTGGATGGGTCCAGTGGCAAACCACCTCACCTACCCTGCTGAGAACCTGAAATGGTCCGATGAAGCGTGAAGATAACTTGCTGCCCCGACAAAATCTTCGTAATCCACGTCGAGGTGAGACCCGCAAGAAAACGTGGTCGCCATCCTCGAACTCTAGTGGTCTCCGCCTCCTGTCAGCACACGATTTTTGTCGGTTCTGAGCTGTCCTCATCCGCTCTTGGATGGCCTGGACCTTCTCTGGTCCTACAAGAGCTGCTAAGATTTCTTCTTTGCCAATAAGAGAAATCCGGTCTCATCCCTTGGATGAACCACGTTCTTTGCCTAATACAGTCAATCCCGACATGGATGATACTAATCCATACCAAGGATGACGTCGTAAGGCCTCGACGCCACTACCAAGAGATCCAACCGTAACTCTCGCCTCCAAGGGTTGAGTCACACTGTCGGCATCAGTGTGTGGCCACTAGGTCTCCTCCAGTAGGTATCTCAAAGGTGAGGGTCAAGTCAACGGTTTTTAAACCAGAACCTCTTAGTAACAACAAAAAGAGAGGGAAGGAAAGTAAATGCCTTAAAGAAAGGTGTCTTTTATTACTGCAGCTCAAAGTACAAAGACACAAAGCATCTACAAACAAATATCAATGAAGCTAGAAGCGATATGAACAAAAGTCTCCAGGTCTGGAGCTAGTCCTGCTCCTGTCCATCTGCTCCTGGAGCTCTATGATCGTAGGCCTCAGCTGCCTAAAGCTGAGCTCTTCCATGTCCACCTGTTCCCTGCAGTCGAGGTGGACCTCCTGGTGGTGGTGGTGGCAACACCTCGAAGCGTCGCCCACCTCCAGCTGCACGACCAGATCCCCTGCCTCAGTATTCTACTCATTGCGGTCTGCCTTGATCGAACCTCTGCCTCTGCCTGGGAGGTCCTTCATTTATCTGCTGGTCATCTGTATGGCGGGTCGGACAGTCACGTGCCATGTGACCAACCCCGCCGCAGGAGTAACACTGTCCGCGCATGGTAAGTCGTTTTCCACCCCGGGTGCCTCGCACAAACGATCCTGTGTCATGCGGTCGACCACTTGTAGGTCTAGTCCTTTTGGACCTCTGCGTCATCTGTCTATTGCCCACTGTAGAAGACTCTGCCACATGCCGGTTAGTGGTGGGTCCTGCTGCTGGAGACTGCTCAGCAAGGAAACTCTCCACTAAAAGGGCTCGCTCCAACACCCCTGTCTGCGTCGAGATGCTGTGAGAAACAACTGAAGCTCTAATCTCTCGCCTGAGCCCCTGATCGAAGGTTCGGGCCCTGAAGAATGGGTCCCGTACCATGTCCATGGAATAACCAGAGAGATCGGTAAACCTCTCCGAGTACTGGGTTACCGTCATGCTGCCCTGCCGCAGCTGTAGTAGCTCCTGGATGCGCACCGCACGGAGGGTGGCTGGGACGAACTCTGAGCAGAAGAGGCTCTCAAAGTCCATCCAAAGAAGAGATGCCTCGTCGTGCACCTGGAGCATCAAGCTCCACCATCTTCCTGCTGCCGCGTGCAGGAGGCTCGCTGCAAGGACCACATGAGGTCAGCTGGTGTCCCTACTAACCTGAAAACTCGCACAACCGCCTCCATCCAATCCTCGGCTGCCTGAGGGTCCGTCTCCCCGCAGAACCTGGGCGGTCTCTGACGCTGAAACTCGTGCAGTGCACTAAGGCGACGTGCACTCTCAGCGGCTGGGGATTGTAGCATCTGTGGCTCGGCGGGTAGAGGTACCACCGGTGCCTCCGCTGAAAAAGGGCCCTGCACCGAGGCCTCATCGCTCGGTGGGCTGTCGTCTCGCACAAAGCTCTGAACCCTAGCTGACTGCCGTCGTGGGGCCATCTTGAAAAGATACAGGTGCACCACTGTCAAAACAATATACCTGGTGAGCTGACACAAGTAATCACAAAGAAAACTTTTGAAACACACAAGCAATCAATGTTTTCGTGCATTGAGTCGGAAATCAGAAGTCAGGGTCCTGGTGTACGGATACGTCGGCCGCCGCACCAACACTGGACTCCCTGGACTGATAACCACACTCAATACCCTTAACATTATTGCTTCACATAGAAGAAAGATCAGACTCTTGAGTTCTGCAGTAGAACCGAACGCCTCTAATACCAATTTGTCACGACCTGTCCTCGGGACCCGTGCCGTGACTACCCCAAGCCCGCCTCCCATAGGCCAGGGGCTGGTGACTAGCACCAAGGCATAAATCCCGACAAAAGGGGAAGGCATTGCCTTTATAAAGTAAAAAAACACCACAGAGTAAGCAAGCAGAAGTAAACACTAAGTAAAAGTGGGTACAAAAGTAGTGCGGAAAAGTAAGTGGACCAGAATACAAACCCAAACTGAAAGTAAAGTACAACTGGAAAGGAAGTACAACAACTGAAAAGTAAAGCAGCAACACCGAGCCATCCACTGGAAATCCCACCTGAAGGGTGGGTACAGATAGCCTCCTCAGCTCCTCGGGTCCAGCCGTCCGCTCCGTGTATGTTCCGCCCAGTGGTCCACCTCCAGGTACCGACTTGCTCCACAATCCTCAACCACGATCAGCGCTATCCGTCGTCTGCATCCAACACAACATAGTGCGGGTATATCCCATGCAGGGGTGAGTATACACTACTCAGTAGGGACCCCAAGACCCCCGAAGGTCTCCCAAAATCCACAAAGGATAATCCACAAAGGAAAGATAAAATCACGAAGTAACATCCAACACTACTTAGGTATATGCCCATACATATACCTAAGCCATCAATTCCAGTTCAAGTTCGATCAAGTCCACAAAGCATAGCACAATCCAATCCACACAGGATAACACAACCCAGTCCACATAGGAAAGCAAGTCAATCATATCGAAGATGATGATTGAAAGTCAAGACTCAGCTCAAACCAGGATTTAATCATGATGTCGAAACCATAGCTGCTGGGGAAACTCCTCCTCTATCGAGTACAGTGGGCCTGCCACTACAACCAAGCGCTTCCATTAACCTTGGAATGCTGTAGTACTCCACCTGTCGAGTACTGTGGGCATGCTGCTACAACCAAGCGCTTCCCACCATGGGTCTGCCGCTACAACCAAGCGCTCCCCCTCATAGCCTCCAGAGGTACTCCTTCTGTTGAGTACCGCGGGTCTGCCGCTACAACCAAGCGCTCCTCCGCCGCGGGTCTGCTGCTACAACCAAGCGCTCCCCCTCATAGCCTCCAAAGGTACTCCTTCTATTGAGTACCGCGGGTCTACCGCTACAACCAAACGCTCCTCCGCCGTGGGTCTGCCGCTACAACCAAGCGCTCCCCACTGGGCTATCCGAAACACACCGAGTCGATCGATCAGCAGTCGTCAAGTCTCAGCCAGCTCTAGGGTTTCATAGAGATTGAAAGTACCGTAGTCGTCACCACCGAACCCACAGAGGATTCCCGTACGGTTGTCGCCGTCATCGAACCCACAGAGGATTCTAGTATGAAAGTCATCGTCGTCGTAGACGCAACCAACTCTAGGGTTTCCGCACACATCATGCTCGTTCCGGGAGGGTCCACTCCACGAGCCAAGAAGTCGATACATCAACTGACACGTAGTCCGGATTTGATGTATCCCAAAGTTCCGTCTCATCAAAAGGAACACAACGCGACAGACGGCGCGTCAATCGGACGCCCGGTCTCAGAGTTATTGGCTTTTTCGTTCCAGGGGCCCGGTTGGTTTTTAAGTCAAAACCAACCCGACTGCACTCCAATTGCGTCCAAACCTCGAGCGGAGTAAGCAAAAAAGGGCCATCTCACTAAGAGGAATCCAACAGAGTCGACAACACGTCAATCGGACGTCCGGAGCTTAAGTTATAAGCGTTTCCGCTCCGAGGGCCCGGTTGGTTTTGTGTTCGAACCAACCCGCCCGAACCCAAAGTTCTCTGAAACCTTGAGTGTAATATACCTAAACGGCCGTCTCGATCCAAGGATCGCATCGCAACTGACGGTGCGTCATTCGGAGGTTCGTAGCCCAAGTTATGGGCAACAGAACGAACTTGTCCGGTTTTAGGGGGTTTTGGGCCCGGACCGACCTAGCCCGAGACCCCCTGGGGCGGCCCGGTGGGCGCGGCCCGGCCCGGCCTGGCGCGCTGGTGTGGCGCTCGCGTGACCAGGCGGCTCGGCCGAAACGGCCGAGCGGAAGGGGGGGGGGGGGGGCGCTGCCCCCCTGATCGACAACCCGCGCCCCCCCCACATGGGGGCCGCTCTCCTTCCAGCCGGGGGTTACGAACCCCCGGTCTCCCCCTGAAACGGCCGGCCCGGTCCGGCCGGCCGGTTGCTGCCGCCGCGGGACCGCCGCGGTCCCGCCCTCCTGCTCCAGCGGTCGCTGATTCCGGCCGCCGCTCCCGCACCACCGCGGCCTTTTCCGATCGGCGTGGCGTGACGGCGCCACGCCCCTCCGCCGCGGCCCCGCTCCGGCCGCGGCCTCTTCGAGGTTCTCCGGTGCGGCGCGACGGCGCCGTGGCTTTTTTCGAATTCAACGCCACCGCGCTGCCTTTGCTCATGCCGCAACAAATTCAATCATCAAGGGGGGGAGGAGAGTCGGCCGTGTTCGTGCGGTCCGACCTCCTCCCGTTATTGCGATAGTAGACGGCCAAATTTTGAGAACGATGAATGGAGACGAAAATATTCACGAAGAAGAAACAATTAACCCCTACCTCGATGAAATCGTTGAACGTAGGTTCTTCGCGGAATTGAACGTCGCGGAAGAAGGTTCCGTACATGTTGACGGAGATCGTCCGAGGAGGAACGATGTCTCCCTTCCTTTGACGCGGGAAGAAGAATGAAGGAAGGCGCGTCGGTGTTCTTCGCGTTCTTCAAGGAAGATGGTGAACTTCAAGACTTAGAGCTTTCTTTCCCCAATCCTCTCACAACAAGCTAACCCAATTAAAATAAGGTCACCCCTTATTTTAATTGTTTATGCCATGCTTTTCAAAATTACAAAATTCAAAAACGAATCCACTTAATTAATTAAACTTATGTTGTCAAATTAAATGGAGAGTTAAGGGGGGTTAGGGAATATGAAGGGGTGGGGTTCGTGTGGGCCCCACCCCACAAATATCCTACCTAGTGGAGTAGGATATAGTGGGTCCCACTCCAACCACTTAGCTTAGGTTAAACTACTTTAAATAAAAATAAAATTGGTTGCACCATTTTATTTTATTCTTCACTTAACCCAAAATTTTAATTACTACACCCAAGAAAACGCAACTCCAGGAAAGGTGTTCCTAAGCAATTACCAGCGCTGTGATTCCATCGGTGTCCTCAGATTTCGATTCCGATCACCGGTTCGAAAGTTAGGAAATCCTGCTCGTTCGTTCACTGAACGTACCAGAGCTAAACTTCGGAAATTTATTTCGGGCTCACCGGGCCTCGGAATCAGGTGCCGTCAGAAACTACGTTCTTGTAAAATCCCAAAGAAAATTAAGAAAAAAAAAATTTCCCTTGAATTTTACAGGTCTTTACAGCAACTCACCTAAGAACCTTAGAGGAGCTTCAATTGTGGAAGGAGAGCCAATAAAGGAGGGGTTTGAGAGCCCCCTTGTGCGCCTCAAATGAATGGGGGAGGAAAACCTTGAAATAGGGTTAAGATGAGGGAGGGGAAAATATAAAATTTCAATTTTTTATGAATCTGGGTAAGTCGCACGGTTTGGCCGCTCAATTTAGTTAACCGTGCACCAACCGTGCGCACGCTAATGGAGAGAAGGTTCACATGCATGGGCTGACTGCATGGTTTGAGAAATCCTGCACCAACCCTGCAAATCACCTTTGTTAAAATTGAAGAGGCTCCCACACACTTGCCTTACAGTTTCCCTTAACCATGCGCAAGCTGTGTGCCTTGTCCCAGACACCACCCAAGAGTCGTGCAGTTACTCCTTTTCCTCTCATGGTTTGATCCAAACCATGCACATGCCATGCAAGTCAAACTGTGCAAAGATGAAAATGAACTGGAAACACCCTCCTCCTTAACCAGCCGCACGATTTCTCCCCAAATCATGCACAAGGCCAAAAAATTGCTTGAAACCCCCAAAACTCAAAAATTCTCACCGGGAACTCAACCCAAACCTCAACCAAAAGATACAACATCAAGAAATAAACAAAATAAAAGAAATATAGGGTTAGAGTGTGACAATTCTCCCCACCAAAAAAATTTCTTCCCCCCAAAAGTCATCCAGCCAAACAAGGAACAAAACCCGAACTCGAAACTGAATGAATCCAAATGGAACCACAATCCTCGGTGCGACCTTTTAACTCAATAAGTCACACGCGACCAACACTAGAGAAAACTGGATTCATGGTGGGTCTCCCCACCATTTAAAATTCTACCTGCACTGACCAACACTAGAACACCCGAAAAAAAGGGAACCCAATAAAAGAATCTCAAACCAACATTGAACCCAACATGATTCACCATTTCTACAAGACAAGAGCATCTCCAGACGAGCACAACCCAAAACCAAAATCGATCCATAAGGAAGAATACCATTTAAATATTTGCATCCCAAAAAGGCACAACTATGGAATTTTCCAAGAATACAAAGCTACTGAAATCCTAAAAATAAGAAAATTTTCAAAAATAAGAAATATTTTCAAAAACAAGGAAAACTATAATAGGGAAATTCAGACCGGCCCCACTCCAACATTGGGAATAAAGTTGGGCCAACACCCCACAGACCAAAAATTCCTGAGTGTGTGAAGAGCTTCACTCCGTGGCCTATGGCTGGAGCCCTAGTGCCTTGAAGCATCTGCTACTCCGCAGTCAGGAGCTGACAGCCTCTGCCTGAGACTTCCTCTTCTGGAAACGCTACGTACAGAACTTCTCTAGGTGACTAAGACAACCACATCGTCAGAAAACCTTCAGAGGACGACAACAAGAAAACTTCGAATGCCCAAACTAAGCACACTAGAAACACACAAGCGAATAATATGATGAATGAGAGGAAGGAAATGAAAAAGGAGGCTCTTTAGGAATGAGTTCCTCTAGAACACACTCCACCAGACAGGGAACCTTCACGATCACTAAGAGAAACTGGATTTCCAATTTCTACAGACTGTACCCAGGGAACCAACTCAGCTAGAAATGCCTCATCCACTAGCTTCCCAAATAAAACCCCCTCAAATGAGAGGACTCGCTCCTTAATCTTTGGATGTAGACCCCAAAAAAGAGAGTAGCTTTCAGTTGATCCTTTAAAGCTATCTTCGGAGAAAAAGAAACCATCTCTTTAAAGCGATCAACATAGGCCTTCACCGTCGGTTGACCTTGTTGAATGCCCAAGAGCTCTGTCACTTTCTTCACCTTCACCTCCTCATGTATGAACCATTGAATAAAATTGGTCTTAATGACTTCCCAGGACATCCCAACTTGCAACGATGATAGGATGAACACCTTCCACCGATTCAAATCCAAACCCTCAAATAAACCCAGAACAGCTCGCACACTCATGCCTTTAGAAGTTCCCAAAGACCTGAAAACCCCCTCAATATTCCCAAGACACTTCGTAGCCTCTAACGGTCCTCAATCACCATAGAAAACTGGAAACAACTGAGAAGAACTTGACTCCGCCACTCCAATGGGAGTCCGGGTAGGGCCAATGACTGGAAGAGACCTGCTAGAAACCTTTGGGATCTTTATGGGTGGTATAATCTATATATAAAAAAACCCAAAACCAAATCAACATCAAACCAAAATTCAACCAAAAAGGGATATTCTAAACCAAAACATTGTTGGGCAATAATCCCTCAAGGTAACATTGCAGTATTTTTGGGATGGTTGTGTTTGTTGACAAAGCAGGTTTTCATGGTGAATTGTTGAGTTCCAGAGAAGTTGTTGACAATCCATGTTGACAAAGAACCATGAAAAAGGAATGAAAGATCTAGATGCGGTACAAAAGAAAAGATACAAGGTGGCGTCGTTTTCTAGTGTTTTCCAAATTTTTGAGGTCCAAAATTTGGGATTTGGTGAGCATTGCGAAAAGTGTATTTTCTTGAAAATCTCATCAAAATATGGAAAAGGCATGAGTTTTACAAAGATGGGCTTCTTAAAGTGGATTTCATAGAGACTGGAAGAATGTTGACGGTGTGCTCTGTGGTTATGGCAAGCTTCGCGAATGACATAGATAAAGAGCATTGCGAGGGAGAATTGCAGCGGCAGTGCAAAGAAATTGACGGAATGATCTGCGATTACAATGAGCTATGCGATCCGAAAATATCCACGGTGCTTCTCGATACAGAGAGAATTTCAGCAGGAATTTCAGAGCTTTGCGATTTGAGATGATGTGGCGCTGACTTTGTGCGAAAGGTTCTCTAGTCGGTGGAATCACCTATAAATAGGCCTCGACCCCCTTGAGAAGAGTAGAGAGTTTTCCATGAAAAATTTGTAGCTCTCGAATCGCAAAGGAGGTTCATGGAGGCAGTGTGCTTTACGAAAGGTAGGAGCTTCGCGGCGGCTAATCTAGCTCTGCGAAAGAGGTGTGTTCCACATTGGCTTAGTGAACTTTGCGAAGGAAGCCACTTTGTGATGGCTTGAGCTCTGTGACGGCCTAAGCTCTGCGAAGGTGTGTGCTTTGCGAAGAAGCAGTTACTTCGTGAAGGCTTGTTTGAGCTTTGAGAAATTGGGAGCTTCACGAAGTAGGGAGCTTTGCGAAGGTATTTTCAAAGGTTGTTTCCCAGTGATCAGTGGAAAAAGGGTATTCATCAGTGGATGAATTTTGGACTTCAATAGAGCATCTACATATAGTGAAGGATGCACTCATTAGAGATAGTGGACCTATAAGTCTTTAAACTGTGATTGGATCTTCTGAAGAAGCAGTGAGCTCTCTTCAGTTGAGAGAGCAGTGAGTTCTCAAATTGTGAATGGTTGTAAACCAGGAGGGACAATGAGTCCACTTCAAACTTGTAAACATCAGTGCGCTTATAGTGGATTTGCTACATCGATACATCGTCAATGTATTCTCCTTGGACATAGCCCAGTGAGGGTGAACCAAGTAAAATTTTTGTATCCCATGCATGCTTTAAGATTCATTTATACTCTACAACGGGAAGTATAGAGTAAAGAGAGTTTTTTCTAACAACAAAACAAGATCAAAAGGGGCAGTTGTTTTAATTTGTCACACCCTGATTCATCCCCCCTCTCAGGGTATCTAGCTTAGTGGACCTAACAAACACCATGCTCATAAACCAAACATCACAAATCAAAACCAAGATCCTCTTTCAAAAACCACCCTTTCCATTCTGATTTCAAAACCATTTCATTTCAAGACCACTTTTTGAATACCGAAACTCATTTCTAGATCCAACTTAAACACCCAAACCTACTTTTAAAATAAAAACATTTCCTAAAATTATTTTTCTTTTAAAAACCCTTTTTTCAAAAAACAAATTTTCATTTTAAAATCCACCCATACCAACTTAAACCAAACCAGAACATAACTCACTCCGAAACTTCTGGAAATAGGGAACTAGTGGCCATGCATAACCTGACCACATGTTTTAGCATACCATGCGCTGAGGAAGCATCAACCACTGGAAGTATCTTGAACCATGCACTCAAACTCCACATGGGTCGCTACTCCATGCAAGCTCACTGTGTAACACAAGTTTAATTTAATTGTCATCCCCCAAATCACAAAAACCAAGCAAAACCCAACAACATAAAACCCAAAAACCTAAAAAAATACTCAAATCCCGGACTACCCTTGTTAACTCAAGGATCATAATGAGCAAGAGTTCATGAAACTCTTCTCATACCTACCTCCTGAGTCCCGAAAGTCCTATCTTCAAACCAACTAATGCCCCAAATAACAAATAGATGCTCTGATACCATTCTTTCATGAACCAACCCGAGTTGACTCCAAGCCAGTCACCCGAGCTGGTCCACGACAAGTTCTGAGAGGCGTTCCTAATCCTCCCAAGATGGAAACTAGTGCTGAGCATAAAATATAAACCAATGAGAACAATTTTTTCCAATAATAAATAAACATAAAAGAAGTAAAATAACATACACAACATAATCCAATAATAACTGAACACCAATAAATACAACCATATCCAAATACAACTATAGCGGAACCAAAACAAAAAAATATAACAAAATACAAAATATAAACCAGACCAGGACCAACATGATCTCCATGTGACCTCTTGGTCACCACCATCCATAAGAACTAGCCTGCTCCATAGGAAACCTGAACTAAATTGAACTTGTAAAACAACTCGGGTCTACCGATGCCAAGTGGCATAAGTAGGATGTGAACATAAAACAACTTAGTAAATAATCACCATAGAATCCATATAAGTCATTTCCCAAAATAGTCCAAAAACACTAGTTTGAAATACATTTAACAAAGTAGGGTTTTTATCTTTAAAACAACTAGTACCACTTTCCAAAAATCCACTTTGAAAAAAAAAATGGTTTTCCATTTTAAAACGATTTATCATTTTTAAAGACAATATAGAGAATAAAAACCAAGTAGAAGAATAACCAAATAATTAATAAAATAAAGGACAATATAAACTAAAAACCAGGAGCATGGAAATATCCAACGAGACCAGAAACCAAGAATTGATGCATGTAAAAGCATACTAATACTAAATAAACAAGATATCCATAGTGATGTAAAATAAAATAAGACCATACATATATGTAATCATGAGAATTTTCTAAACATCTTTAGAGGCAATCCATGGATGTACTCAGTTCAGACCCACCTTTCGGTGTATGGTGCAACTCTGTAGTCAATAACCAACCTGACTTCTCTAAACTAGCCTCACTCGTGGAAAATCTCACCTGGCCTATACTCTATCCAGGGGGTTCCAATCCATCTAATCGGGACTAGAAATTAACCGCCACTCGACCCTATAGACAATGTCCAGGAATCCCATGTTAATTGTATAAGGGGAATGAGGAGGTCATCACATGCTTGGAATTAAACACAACTCACAGATGCCACCATGCATGCCTTTCCCAATCATCGACACCAACTATGTGAAGGCTCTCTCATCGGAAGGATGACCATTGGGGTGCCCATCACACATCGCGCCATTCCAAAGTGCCAAATAGGCCTACACATTCTATGTTTCTAAAACCACTTTCTAAAATGCCACAAAGTACCAACTGTGTAATGGCTTGGACCTCTCCAGTCCATTACTTTGTGAAAATGCGGTGTTATAGGTGTTCTGGAAGGTCAAGGTAACTTGGGGGTGCGTTTGGGTGGACTTTTAAGGAAGACTAAAGGGCAATAACTTTCGCATGGGCGGTGCACAGTTTGTCTAAACCGTGCAGCCAAACCGTGCGAGGTTGGTCTTGGAGGCAGTGGCTAACGCACGGTTAGTGCATGATTTGTCTAACCATTCGGACTAACCGTGCGAGGAGTGTTTGAAGAGGCAGTAGCGACCGCACGGTTAGCGCACAGTTTGTCTAACCGTGCGAGCAAACCGTGCAGACACTTAAATTAGATCCTAAAATTGTGGATCTCAATCGTTTCACCTCTAACTTGCTCGTTTAAGCTTTTAAGAGGCCATAACTCAGGATTACCCTTCCTTGAAGGTAGTAGAACCTCTCCCAAGCATTTTGGAGGAGATCCGAAGGCTTCTCTTGGAGAATCGAAGCAATTTCTTGAAGTATGTGATCATTATTCTTCGTTCTTGATCGGTTTCTTAGATCCACTTGGATCTACTTCTCCTCTCCTCTCGGTTTCTTAGATCTACGACCGTTATGGGTAGATCTAAGTGTGTGGATGCCAAATATATTGAGCTTTGGTCTTGATCTTTCTAGGAGGAGAGATCTAAGGCGGGTTTTTGGAGAATCATCCCGGCTTTCTTGTGCGTTCTTCGTTGTTGGGGTTTTCGTCAAAAACCTTGAGGTAGGGGATTCGTTGCTTCTCTTTCTTTTTTGTGAAACTATATTGTTAGCATGTTTTATCCCACTGGATGACAATGGAATTGACATAATAAATATTTTTAACCGGATAAAGAAATTGTATCGACCGTATGTTATTGCCTCTTGTTTTGCTAGATAGTATGATATCTATGCTTTCTTTGCTTAGCTGTTGTCCTTGATGGAAATCGGTAAAGAACGTAAACTAAGACTAATTGATATTTGTTTGGATAAAGATAAAGAGGCATGTGAACGAATCTGGTTCTTGTTGTAATTTGATGTTAATCAAATTGGCATCGTAAGCATGTATAATCATTTGTGATAGCTTACTGGTTAGGTTCCCGATTTTGGAACCAACGGATTATAAACCTGTTAATTTAAGATGGTTTAAAGATTTGATTGTTTGATAATTCCTTGAAGGATTCTGAGTTACCCTCTTGATTGTCAAAGGGCCAAGAGCCCAATTGATGTGATGTTTGCTTTCCTGCTGCTTGTGCTGTGATGTGATCTTGGATGAATGTTGTGATATGTGGGGGCATAGAGGCCTTTTGGTTGGGGTAGCGGATGACGCCTAGAGTGGCGAGATGCATCGGTTTATGCATGTGGGTGTCGGGGAGGACACCAGGGTTGATGGAATGGGATGGATGTGATTGTTGGATTACTTTTTGGTTCTTTGGTTCTTTATCTACTTTACTTTTCCCCACTGCTCAAGGCAGCTAGTCTTGCTTACCCTTCTTACGAGAGAGGAAAAGACATGTGGGGTATGCCACGTGCTTTCCGTGTTTAGATTCTCAAGGGGGAATGGGTCTATGATCTTGCTATAGGCAGCAAAGACTCGACAGGTAGTATATCTACTCACTGTGTTGACCCCCCTTGTGTTTAGTAGCATAGAATGATTTTCTAGAATGCCTGAGAATATGGGAAAGTAATTATGCAATGAATGTTTGAATAAATGGTGTTAGCCCATGGGGTTGGAGTTCGCTGGAACATAACGATGAGGTTGTAATTTTGAAGGAACAATTGACTTTGGGTGTGATGCTAATGAAACTTAATGTGGAATTGTTCATGGTTAATTAATGTTTAAAGAATTAATTAACGTACAATGGAACTGATAAAAAGCGAATGAAGTAATCTAATAAATCTCTTTAAATGGTTGTGTGCTTATAGGATACCTAGTCTTAGAAATAGCAGCCCGGAGTCTGAGAGACGTTAGCTGCAGTGTGTCTAATACTAGGTTATGCCCATAGTGTGGTTGTGAGTTATAGTATATTCTGTACGTTTTGTGTTTCTATACGCTACTCCACCCTATCAGTAAGGGCAACTGACACCCCGAGGATTCTGAGCCCTGGGGGGGGGGGTGTTTTCCCCAGCATTCCGGTGGGAGGATGAATGGGTGACTACCCCCTTTGGCCCTGATCTCTTCTCTTGGTAGATACTTGTGCCGTTAGGCACAATGGTTAGTTTTCCCCATATATGTGTAGAGGGCTGTAATGGCTTGTGGTTATTCACACACATATATTCTGGATATAGTATCCTATGGACTACTATAGGTGTAATGTGTATAGGATGTGATGGCTTGAGGATACTTACTCGGTGTATGGGATGTAATGGATTGAGGTATAATACCCGACGTATGATACACGTTATGCGAGCTATGGTGGCTCCTGGAAACTACCTGGTTACTCTTGGTTGTGAGGATGGTGTGGTGATTCCCCCAGGTGTCTGCGGGCAAGACTTTGTGGTGTACGAGGTGCATATTGTGGTGCTTCACCCAGGTGTCTGCGGGCAAGCCTTTTTGGAGAGAGATGCTTAGGACGTGTGACGTTGAGGAAAAGCGGAAAACTAGTGGGGAAGTAGTAGCAGGGTACCCTTGATATTCTTTACTATATTCTATATTCTTGTATGCGTTACTTGGTGAGAGTAGCCATGGTGAGATTGAGAACTTAGTATACCTGTTTAGGTGACGAGTTAGTTTCACTTGTTGTTCACTGTGCTTTAGCATGCTTTCTTTACTTTTGTACGAGAGGCTTCAGGGAGGATCCTACTGAGTATACTTTTATACTCCCCCTATGTATATATAAACTATTTTTCAGGTCACTTGGAGCAGGTGGTAGATCAAGCTGGTTTCTACTAGCTTGGGGTTGCAGGAGCTGTTTGGGCTTGTGGTTGCTGCTGTTTTTACTTTCTTTTGGGTACTTGCAGTTTTTCCCCTTTTAGTTGTAGTACTTTTGCATGAAATTCCATTTGTGCACTTGGGTTTCTTTTATATTTCCAGTTCTGAGTTGGAGTTGATTGATGTCTATCTTATCTCTCTCTTCAGCATGTGTTATCTTAGAGGGTAATGCCTCCCATTTGCGTGTTACTATACCCTCGGTGCTAGTCGCCAACCCGGGGCCTATTGAAGGCGGGACTCTGGGGTCATCATCTCCCTTATCACATTGCCGGCCTGGGAGGGGCTCACTTTGTGGGGAGAGGGTCATGACAGAGTGGTATCAGTGGTCTGGTTGAGGGATATGATGGAGTTTGGAGTTAGGCACAGTTGAGGTTACATGAGTTGGTAGGGAAACGATGTCATTCATATTTAGAAAGTGAGGTAAACACTGGAGACCGGCTGAGACATAGGCGTTTAGGCCCCCCTATGATCTAATGTACGAACCTTTAAGTTTACAATGGCTACTAAACAAGGTGATACTAGTTTCAGGGTAGATACCTAGGAAAGGATCATGCATCATTCTTCTTTGTGCCTGTGTTTGAATGGGTAGACCTTGAGATAGGTTAACCTAAAATGAATAAAAGAAAAAAATTAATTAATTAATGTTGAGTCTTCCATATTCCAGGTTTAGGAGCTCTAACAATTTGTTATTTTACAGGTATGGATCCAGGTCGACGTCCTCGTCAGGTTTGCGTGGAAAATGTCCAACAGGCTATTCCAGCAGATCGCCATAGAGTAGAGGTTGACGACGACGATACTTGGAGGAAGACACTTCGAGAGTTTCAGCGCCAGAGTCTGCAGAAGTATGAGAGATCCATTTTAGATGCAGTTACAGAAGACTGGTTAGAGGAGGTCAAGATAGGCTTCAGTTCGATCCGTGTTCGGAAGGAGCACTGGGTATCCTTAGCTGTGACGATGCTGCATAGATCAGTAAGGTAGTGGTGGTTCTTGTTCCTTGGGGACTGTGAGGAATCAGCGATCTCATGGGAGGAGTTCCGAGATAGGTTTAGAGTCGAGTTTCTTTCTTCGACTGCGAAGGCATCCAGTCGCTAGGAGCTTCTAACCCTTCGACATGGGATCTCCAGTGGTCGAGAGTTTGGAATCCTTTTCAGGAACCTTTTACGATATGCTTCGGACCTATTACCAGATGAGGAGGCTAGGGAGAGGCATTTCGAGGAGGCTTTGCATCCAGAGATCCAACGCCAGGTCACCCCATTTATGCTGAAAACATATCTTGAGGTGCTGGCGAGGGCATAGGTTGTCGAGAGGACTTTGTCCAGGACCAGATAATCACGAGAGGGGAATCAGCATGATTCCTCACGAAGCATAGCTGTGGTCCGGGGTCCCCGGTTTTTAGGGCAGAAGAGTTTCCGTTCAGCCGGGGGTAGGTTTCAGCTCTTCACATCTCATTTCTCCAGAGGCAGCGACTCTCAGGCCTATGCCAAGGGATCAGGTGCTTGTTTTTCTTGTGGTGGTCGTGGCCATTAGTAGCGGGAGTGCCCGACCTTTCAGAGCGGTCATCATGCACCAGGTGTTATGCTTCAGGTTCCTCTGTTGAGGCAGTTCCAATCGAGGCGGCAGCAGCCAGTTGCACTAACTTTAGATCAGCAGAGGCTAGATGGGGCATGCATAGGATAGCCCCATGACGCTCCCCGTACTCAGAGAGCAGAGCGTGGCCGTGGTGGTGGTCGTCATCAGGGTCAGAGAGGCCGTGGAGGAGGTCATGTTTAGCTTCATGTTCTAGCGTTGCCAGCACCAGGTGAGCCAAATGTCGTTCGAGGTACCCTTTTCTTGTTTTCTACCTTGGTGTATGCCTTGTTTGACTCAGGAGCGACACACTTCTTCATATCACCTATCCTTTTCCATGCTTTGGGACTTGAGGTAGAGAGGCTTTCAGTGCCCTTGGCATTGACTACGCCAGTTGGAGGTCGAGCTGACTTGTTTGAAATATGTAGAGAATGTGAGATAGTGTTGGGGAAACACCGCTCTTGGGGAGATTTCCTATGTTTACGAATACAACCATATGATGCCATCCTCAGCATGGATTGGTTGTATTCGGTGCAGGCTATCGTGGATTGATTCATGAAGAAGGTCATCTTCATTGGTGCAGATGGAGAGCAAGTGGTGTTTGTTGGTGAGCGAGATCCTCGGATGGGTCATATGCACGTTCCATCCTTATCGTCCATGATGGCTGAGATAATGATGAGTTCATTAGAGGTTCAGTATTTGGCGTTTCCTAGGGTCGTAGAGGAGTACCCTGATGTCTTTCCAGAAGAGGTTGTAGCATTACCCCCTCAATGATAAATCGAGTTTGGGATCGAGCTACAGCCAGGAGCATCTCTTATCTCCATGTCTCCATATAGGATGGCCCCTTTTGAGTTTCGAGAGCTACGTATACAGCTTTATGGTCTGTTATAGTGCGGTTTTGTTCGGCCAAGTGTGTCACCATGGGGTGCACTAGTTTTGTTCGTGAAGAAGGTCGACGACAGTTTGCGGTTTTGTGTCAATTATCATTGCTTAAACAAATTGACAATAAAGAATCACTATCCTCTTCCACGGATTGATGACTTATTCGATCAACTAAAGGGTACAAGTTGGTTCTCAAAGATCGACTTGCGGTCAGGATATCATCAGATGCATGTGAAAGATGAGGATATTTCGAAGACTGCTTTCCGTTGTCGTCATGGGCATTATGAGTTCTTTTTAATGCCGTTTGGCGTGACGAATTCTACAGCTGTATTCATGGGATTGATGAATGATGTGTTCCGTGAGTTCTTGGAAAAGTTCGTGGTAGTTTTCATCGACGACATCCTTGTGTACTCCCCATATGAAGAGGAGCATGCAGAGCATCTACGAGCCGTCTTGGGAGTTCTTCGTCTACATCAGCTGTTCGAGAAGTTTTCGAAGTGTGAGTTTTGGGTTCGAGAAGTTTGTTTCTTGGGGCATGTTGTGTCCCAACAGGGAGTAGTTGTGGATCCATCGAAGATAGAAGCACTTGTGTCTTGGGAATCCCCTAAGACAGTGTTAGAGGTGCAAAGTTTCCTTGGTCTCGCAGGATACTACAGAAGGTTCGTAGCCAATTTCTCATGAGTTGCAACTCCTCTGACAACTTTGACCAGGAAGGATCAGGAATTTATATGGATGGATCAGTGTCAGACAGCTTTCGAGTATCTAAAGGAGAAGTTAGTAAGTGCTCCAGTCCTTTGTCTTCCAGCTGAGGGAGTTCAGTTTGATGTTTTTTGCGATGCTTCACATCTGGGGTTAGACTGTGTCCACATGCAGCAGAGGTCAGTTGTTTCTTATGGGTCTCAGCAGTTGCGTCCCCATGAACGCAACTATGCCACCCATTATCTTGAGTTGGCAGCCGTGGTGTTTGCTCTGAAGTTGTGGATACATTACCTCATTGGTGAGCGCTTTGTGGTTTTCTCTAATCATAAGAGTTTGAGGTATGTTTTCTCCCAGCGTGATTTGAACTTATGACAGCGTCGGTGGATGGAGTTCTTGCAAGAATACGACTTCGAAATATCGTATACACCTAGAAAAGGGAATGTTGTAGATGATGCGCTGAGCCGAAAGTCACGTAGCGATGATGTGCGTGAATCCGGTGATTCCTGGAGAGTAATGGAAGAACTCTCAGCACTACATCTTGATATGGGAGAAGTTGGGGGTAGAGGCTGTCTTTTTCAGATGACGGTACAGTCATCCCTGATGAAGAATGTGGAAGAGTCCCAGTTGGGAGATCTAGAGGTGGAAGTCTGGAGAGACCGAGTTGTTTGTGCTGAGGCCCCTGATGGTTGGTCTGAGGATGAACAACACAGAGTGTTGTATCACAGAATGATTTTTGTTCCTTTGATGATGTGTGATATGGTCCTTAGAGAGTTCCATAGTTCACCTTTAGCGGTACATTCTGGCATGACAAAGATGTACTGAGCCTTGAGGAGTCAGTTTTGGTGGCCTGGGCTGAAGCGTGCGGTTGCAGAGTTTGTGTCTCGATGTTTAGTCTGCAAGAAGGTGAAGGCCGAACACCGTGTTCCTAGTGGTCTTCTCCAGCCATTAGAGATTCCTTAGTGGAAGTGGGAGGACATATCAATGGACTTTGTTACTAGTTTACCTCGAGCTCCGGGAGGACATGATGCTATTTGGGTGGTAGTGGATCGTTTAACAAAATCAGCCCACTTTATAGAAATCAAGGAGTCAAGCTCAGTGGAAGTTTTGTCGAGGAAATATCTAGAGGAGGTGGTGAGACTTCATGGAGTCCCTAGGATGATCATTTCTGATCGAGATCCTCGTTTTACCTTTAGGGTGTGGAGAGGTCTCCAACATGCTTTCGGTTCTCAACCATGCCTTAGCACTGCTTTTCATCCTCAAATGGATGGTCAGACAGAGCGAACCATCCAGACTCTTGAAGACATGTTACGCTCTTGTGTTCTTGATTTTGGAGGATCATGGATGAGGCACTTACCCTTGGTGGAGTTCGCTTACAATAATATTTTTCACTCCACCATTGGTATGGCGCCGTTTGAATCCTTGTATGGTCGGCCTTGACGTTCTCCGTTGTGCTGGACTGGGGTCGGAGAGTCAGCAACTTTCAGATTGGAACTAGTGAAGAATACAACAGAGATGGTTCAGGTGATTCGTGAGAGGATGAAGACAACGCAAGATCGTCATAAATCATATGCCGATCAAAGAAGGAGACCCTTAGAGTTTAATGTTGGGGATTATGTGTTTCTGAAGGTGACTCCCCGTCGTGGGAAGCGAAGGTTTGGCCGTGGAAGCAAGATTTCTCCCCGGTTTGTTGGGCCTTTCGAGGTGTTAGCTCATGTTGGAGTTGTGGTGTATCGAGTAGCACTTCCCCCTCAGATGAGCCAGATACATGATGTTTTCCATGTATCACAGCTCCGTCGTTATCTTCATGACGACTCTCACATCATCGATTGGGGAGAGATCGATGTTGATGATAATGCAACCTTTGAGGAGCAACCTATGGAGATCCAAGACCGCAAGGAGAAGGTGTTGCGTGGGCGTTCTATTCCTTTAGTTCGTGTCTTGCGGCGACACGGTGGCTTGGAGGAGAGTACCTGGGAACGTGAGTCACATATACGTGCTTAGTACCCAGAGTTGTTTGATGTTTGACTCTCTTCATGTATCATTGTAGATTATGTGGTTATGAAACTTTCATGTTTATGAGATAGCTCCCTTTGTTGATTTTGTGGCTTGCTCTCTTTTGAGAGGTATCTCGAGGGGTGGTTGTTCAGACCCTATTTCATTTTCACTTTAGGAGGGTTTTGGATTCTCTAGGATGAGAATGTTTTGAGAGGTATCTGATGTAATGGCCCGGACCTCTCCAGTCCATTACTTTGTGAAAATGCAGTGTTAGAGGTGTTCTGGAAGGTCAAGGTGACTTGGGGGTGCGTTTGGGTGGACTTTTAAGGAAGACTAAAGGGCAATAACTTTCACACGGGCAACACACAGTTTTTCTAAACCGTGCGGCCAAACCGTGCGAGGTTGGTCTTCGAGGCAGTGGCTAATGCACGGTTTGTCTAACCGTGCGGCCTAACCGTGTGAGGATTGTTTGACGAGGCAGTAGCGACCGCACGGTTAGCGCACGGTTTGTCTAACCGTGCGAGCAAACCGTGCGAGCACTTAAATTAGATCCGAAAATTGTGGATCTCAATCATTTCACCTCCAACTTGCTCGTTTAAGCTCCTAAGAGGCCATAGCTTGGAATTACCCTTCCTTGAAGGTAGGAGAACCTCTCCCAAGCGTTTTGGAGGTGATCTGAAGGCTTCTCTTGGCGAATTGAAACCGGTTCTTGAGGTATGCGATCGTTCTTCTTCGTTCTTGATCGGTTTCTTAGATCCACTTGGATCTACTTCTCTTCTCCTCTTGGTTTCTTAGATCTATGCCCGTTATGGGTAGATCTAAGTGTGTGGATGCCAAATATAATGAGTTTTGGTCTTGATCTTGCTAGGAGGAGAGATCTAAGGCGGGTTTTTGGAGAATCAATCCGACTTTCTTGTGCTTTCTTCGTTGTTGGGGTTTTTATCAAAAACCTTGAGGTAGGGGATTCGTTGCTTCTCTTTCTTTTTCATGAAACTATATTGTTAGCATGTTTTATCCCACTGGATGACAATGGAATTGACATAATAAATATTTTGAACTAGATAAAGAAATTGTATCGACCGTATGTTATTGCCTCTTGTTTTGCTAGATAGTGTGATATCTATGCTTTCTTTTCTTAGCTTTTGTCCTTGATGGAAATTGGTAAAGAACATAAACGGGACTAATTGATATTTGTTTGGATGAAGATAAAGAGGCATGTGAACGAATCTGGTTCTTGTTTTAATTTGATGTTAATCAAATTGGCATCGTAAGCATGTATAATCATTTATGATAGCTTACTGGTTAGGTTCCCGATTTTGGAACAAACAGATTATAAACCTGTTAATTCAAGATGGTTTAAAGATTTGATTGTTTGATAATTCCTTGAAGGGTTTTGAGTTACCCTATTGATTGTCAAAGGGCCAAGAGCCCAATTGATGTGATGTTTTCTTTCCTGCTGCTTGTGCTGTGATGTGATCTTGGATGGATTTTGTGATATGTGGGGGCATAAAGGCCTTTTGGTTGGGGCAACAGATGGTGCATAGAGTGGCGAGATGCATCGGTTTATGCATGTGGGTGTCGGGGAGGACATCAGGGTTGATGGAATGGGATGGATGTGATTGTTGGATTGCTTGCTGGTTCTTTGGTTGTTTATCTGCTTTACTTTTCCCCACTGCTCAAGGCAGCTGGTTTTGCTTACCCTTCTTTTGAGAGAGACGAAGACACGCGAGGTATGCCACGTGCTTTCCATGTTTAGCTTTTTAAGGGGTAATGGGTCTACGCTCTTGCTATAGGTGACAAAGAATTGACGGGTAGTACATCTACTCACCGTGTTGAGACCCCTTGTGTTTAGTAGTATATAATGCTTTTCTAGAATTCCTGGGAATATGGAAAAGTAATTCTGTAATGAATGTTTGAATAAATGGTGTTAACCCATGGGGTTGGAGTTCACTGACGAGGTTGTAATTTTGAAGGAACAATTGACTTTGGGTGTGATGCTAATTAAACTTAATGTGAAATTATTCATGGTTAATTAATGTTTAAAGAATTAATTAACGTACAATGGAACTGATAAAAAGGGAATGAATTAATCTAATAAATCTCTTTAAATGGTTGTGTGCTTATAGGATACCTAGTCTTAGAAATAACAGTTCAGAGTCTGAGAGACGTTAGCTGCAGTGTGTCTAAGACTAGGTTATGACCATAGTGTGGTTGTGAGTTATAATATATTCTGTACTTTTTGTGTTTCTATATGCTACTCCACCATGTCAGTAAGGGCAACTGACACCCCGGGGATTCTGAGCCCTGGGGGGGGGGGGGGTGTTTTCCCCAACATTTCAGTGGGAGGATGAATGACTGACTACCCCCTTTGGCCCCGCTCTCTTCTCTTGGTAGATACTTGTGCCATTAGGCACAGCGGTTAGTTTTTCCCATATATGCATGTAGAGGGATGTAATGGCTTGTGGTTATTCAAACACATATATTTTGGATATAGTATCCTATGGACTACTATAAGCATAATGTGTATAGGCTGTGATGGCTTGAGGATCCTTACTCGGTGTATGAGATGTAATGGCTTGAGGTATAATACCCAACGTTTGATACACGTTATGCGAGCTGTGGTGGCTCCCAGAAACTACCTGGTTACTCTTGGTTGTGAGGATGGTGTGGTGCTTCGCCCAGGTGTTTGCTGGCAAGCCTTTGTGGTGCACAAGGTGCATATTTTGGTGCTTCGCCCAGGTGTCTGTGAGCAAGCCTTTTTGGAGAGAGATGCTTAGGACGTGCGATGTTGGGGAAAAGAGTCAAACCAGTGGGGAAGTAGTAGCGGGGTACCCTTGATATTCTTTACTATATTCTATATTCTTGTATGCGTTACTTGGTGAGAGTAGCCATGGTGAGGTTGGGAACTTAGTATACCTGTTTAGGTGACGAGTTAGTTTCACTTATTGTTCACTGTACTTTAGCATGCTTTCTTTACTTTTGCATGAGAGGCTTCGGGGAGGATCCTACTGAGTATACTATTATACTCAACCTATGTATATATAAATTGTTTTTCAGGTCACTTAGAGTAGGTTGGAGATAAATTTGGTTTCTACTAGCTTGGGGTTGCAGGAGCTGTTCGGGCTTGTGGTTGCTGCTGTTTTTACTTTCTTTTGGGTACTTGCAGTTTTTCCCCTTTCAGTTGTAGTACTTTTGCATGACATTCCTTTTGTGCACTTGGGTTTCTTTTATATTTCTAGTTCCGAGTTGGAGTTGATTGGTGTCTATCTTATCTCTCTCTTCTGCATGTGTTCTCTTAGAGGGTAATGCCTCCCATTTGTGTGTTACTATACCCTCAGTGATAGTCGCTAACCCGGGGCCTATTGGAGGCGAGACTCGGGGGTCATCATCTCCCTTCTCACATTGCCGGCCCATGAGGGGTTCACTTTGTGGGGAGGGGGTTGTGACAAACTGGGCCTTAACATTTACAATTTCAAACCATTTCCAATAAAAATACTTTTATTCTAAAAACCATTTTCAAATGAAGGTGATAACATAACTCTTACTCAAAAGGTGCCAACCGATCCTTTAAAGTCACGGGGTTACCAATCAAGTTTCAAGGTACCAAACTAGAAATGTTTTAGATAACACATTCAGAAACCGCATTTTAAGATAATTAGGAACCAAGAAGCCATTTAGAGAACATTATGATTTTTAGAGAAACCATTTGGGAGATAGAGTGGAAGAGAGAAAGAATGGAGGAAAAGTGTTTTGAAATTTGGGGTTTAAGATGAACATCATTATGGAAATCCATTATAATTTGTGTGCCTATCCATATGTGCACCCCATTCACATATGGATATGACCACATCCAATGGCACACTTATTGAAAGATATAAAAGTACTATGGTTCTAATTAAAGAAACACAAGTAACACTACAATCTATCACAAGGATCCACAAAAAAGCATCAAATCATAAAAGAAACCAAAATCCACTCAAAATTCCAATTTCCATGTGAACCAAACTTCCAAAATCCAACCCAATCCAAACCCAATCCGAAAATACCCAATTTCATTTTAAAAGGCCAATTGGAATTTCATCAAACACCTTGCATGCATATATATAGGCATAATTAAAGAAATCCTTTGAAAACCCATTTTCAGAAAATTTCCAACATGAAAGTACCATAATTCATCAAATAAACACATCATAAACATGTGCAAGACATTTAGAAATTTATTAGAAACACTCAAGCATTAAATGGAATGTTCCAGAAAGGAAATTGATAGAAACACCTACCTCAACGGTGTGCGAACACAAAAAAACTTCAGAAGGAGGGAGAACCAATACCGAGAAGAAAACCACACACCCTAACATAAAAGTAAACAACCCATATTAGCCAACCCTCACCATAGGGTTCAACAACCGTTCAAATCTCCTATATTAAAATTGCATAGGATCCCACGTGTTTACCGCACGGTTTCCCCTAACCGTACGCAAGCCATGCCCCTTATCCCAAATACCACCCAAGAGCCACACGGGTACTCCTTTGTCTCATCTGATTTGGGCCAAATTGTGTATAGGTCATACAAATCAAATCGTGCAAGAATAAAATGAATCGGAAACACCCTCTACCTTAACCAGCCACACAGTTTCTCCCCAAACCGTGTATCATAATCATGCACAAGGCCAATAAACCACCATAAAACTCAAAAACCCAAAAATTATAAACGATAATTCAACCTAAAACTCCACCAAAAGATCCAACATCATGAAATAAACAAAATTAAATAAAACTAAGGTCAGGGCGTGATAATGAGTTTAATTTAGATAGTCAAAGAAAGACGTATCAAGCATATAGGTTGATGACATGAGTGTGCAATCTTCTTGATGAGATATCATGACAAATATATTATATTACCCAACAAGTTCTTGTGTGTGTTTGTCGATGTTGCGACATTAACTTATTTCTCTTGGGTGACTTGACCCGTTGCTAAAAAGTAATCTTGGACTCTCAGCTATCCCGCCTAATGCCAACGAGAAAGAAGCCTATAGTGTCACACAATAAGTGTTTCCATTTATCTAAATTAAATTATATTTAAATTTAATTTTTGGAATAAATATTATTCTCAAGAACAGGGATTAGTTTTATCCAGGATTTATTGATTGCATAAATTAAATAAGTATTTATTCACAAGGTAATTATTTAATTATTAAAATTCATAATATTAATTAATTTATTGAATGAATAAATATTTATTTGGGTGTTTGATAAATATTGAGGAGGACTAGCAGATAAAGATTGCGTTAGGTGATAAATATTAATTTATAATCTGGTAAAATAATATTTATCGTGGCATTAGTTAGTATACGCCATGAGAATAATAATAATAATAATAATAATAATAATAATAACAACAACATTGCATGACATAGATTCATATAAGGTTTAATATATAATCTAAGGTTCTTTGTGCAATTAAAAAATATTTTAACCTCAACCCTAACTCTGTAAATAGATGATTACGTCTATTGTGTAGAATTTGATCGATATAGAGAATCACTGTGAAAAATGAAATCTAAAGCAATATCTCAAGACCAAAGAACCCTCCATAGATTCTCCTTCTTCCTCCACCATCTCAAGAATGATATTTCAAGGACGATTATTTAAGATAAAATGAATCATTGTAGAAATCAATACAAACACTAAAAGATGATCGATCCGCTGCACCAACACTCGAAAATCTATCAACATTGTTTGGAGATCATATGAGCACATTTGGATCACCTTTAGAGGGATTATACACTTGGATCCTATAAGAGAAACAATGGTTGAATGAAAAGGGGTTTTCAGACAATCAATATCTTCATTGAATAAAGATCTCAAGACTGAGGTATTCTTTCTTCTGATCTATTTAAATTAACTATAAATTTAATGTGAAAAATATATTCTCTTGGTTTTGGTAGCCTTATTTGTTAATATTATTCGGAAAAAATTTCATTAGTCACGACATTTACATCTTGTACAATATGATAATGATCCATCAAATCTGATAATTGTTGAGTCAGGATCAGCCCTGATAAGTGCTTCTGTTGTACCCCAAACCAACAAGTGGTATCAAAGCAGCCACATTTAAATTTATAATTATTTATTTGTTTGTTGATCATTACATATTTAAAAGTTAAATTTCATTTAACGTTTTAATTCTTTCTTGATCCTTCATCGAAATCACCCACATAGCCCAAATCAGTTAATCATTAATGAATAATGCATCTAAAGAACCCATTTGGAGGTACTGAGAATTCTGGCCAGATAATACAAGGTCACACAGTGTGTACTCTTTTGTCACACATCGTGTGCCCTTATTCATTACACCAGGACACCCACATGGATTCTAGGTCATTGTGTAATGAATACATGCAACATGCATTAAATGCACCACATGTTGACCATCCTGGGTAGCATACAACTTTGTCAGACTACATGCCGTGTAGTCCATATGTTTTCAAGGCGGAAAACATGGGGTCAAGACGTGTCGTATTAATACATCATTTGTATTTAAAACAAAATGTGTATAGGCTAGCATCCATGTAACTTGATGTATATGCCATATATTTCTACATAGTGTGTGCTTTATAAATGCCTACAAGAAGTGCACGCCGAGTCCTTAGGCGTGTATTGCTGATATCTAGTGAAGCGAAGTACACACCGTGTGACCATCTTGCACACATCATGTACTTTACCTATTTACATGAGAATGTTAAATTTAATTAATTACTTCATTAAACCTCATTGAACTAGGTTTTTTGGGTCATTAAATTGGTAGTACACATCAGTCATTGGGTTTTATATTATATCAAATGCTTAATTAATCCCATGTTATATTCAAAACTACAATTTATGTACAATTATTTCATAATAAAGACCCAAAACATTAAATTATATAAATATTATAATATTCATGTGTTAGATGTGGAATTAATTTGGAAGTACACATCGCTGAATTACAACACATTCCATATACACAATATGTTGCATGAGTTCATTGTATACAATTATAACCATACAGAGTAGTTCAGATAGGTACTCGCAGAGTTTCTTCCAAGTACAAAACTATGCACTATTTTATTAAATAAAACTAAACTATTTATTTTATTTAAGATCAAAATAGATGGAAATTTCAGGATTATTGGATGAAATAAGATAAAAATTAATTAATCAATTAATAAGACAATTAATTAGATTAATTCGAGCACATTTTATTTTATCAAAGAACAAATTGAAATGAATGCTAGCTAGCTATTTTAAATGTGTAATCATTGCATGTGTATGACCGATCATGATCCTTGAACAGACCTATGTATGTACCTGTTTAATTTAATTTAATTTATTGTATGGTTTTGAAATTATTTATTATTAAATTAAATTTGATGTCTTACGTGTCATCTCTCCCTCATTTATTATGTAGGACTTATGTGTCTAAGGTTGTTTTATATAATTCCCTTTAACCAATCCTTTGGTTCCCCTCATCCACGTGTGATTTATAAAACATATGTAATAAAAGGAGTATCCAAAAAAACATGGAGGCGATTCAAGATGGAGCTAAGGTAGAGGTAGTTCAAGAAATAACTAAGATAGAATCAACATTTGAGATACATAAGTGGGCATGTGGAATGATGCAACTCATGCCAAGAATGACATAATGGGTTCCCCCTAGGGTAATAGGTTGATTTATTTCTCTCTCAATAAATCAACCATTAGATAAGATTATTATCTCATCATTTATTTTTTATTTTATTTTTGTATTATGCATGATTTATTTTATAGATGTAAGATTGTAATCACATAAATAAATAAACTAATATAAAAATATGAAATTAAAATAATTATATTATTTGTAAATATTTTATCATAACATAGTTAACCCCTTAAGTAAAATCCAATTAATATTAACAAGACATGTAAAGGATAAAACAATAAAACTTTAAGAATAATAAATAAAATTACTCAACATAATATTAAGTCAGACTAAGCCTTTAATTACTTGATTAGGAATGAAAAATTAGAACTAAATGTTTGAACAACCCTTTTTGGGATACATAATTTTATCAGAGAGTTCTTATGAAATTTTTGGGTTTACTTAACCATTTTACATCAAGAGGAGTATCCATTTCTAGACTTGATGTAACTTGGAGGCAAGTGTTGAGGAAACTCGCGAAAGGGTTTCTGGATTAGGGAGTCAACCCAACGGATCAAGGAGCTACAAACCCATAGTTGGCAAAGACCTTCCTACCAAAATACCATTGTGTAATTGACCAAACCCTTGCCTGGGTTATGAGAAGGGGCATATGGATCCTTGTTACTAGAGTGTCCAAGAAACTAGAAATTCCAAGTCTAATGGAAAGGGTTGTTGGGACTTGATAAAATTGTGAGAGACTTAATAAAATTAAAAATTATTATTATGTCTTGTATAAATTATAATCAAGTGAAGTAGTTGATATTCAGTGTTTAATGATTTCATCCAAGTCTAATAAACTCATGAAGTCACATGGAGACACATATTCTTATAGCACGGTCATTATCTTTGTAGTTTTTATCAGGGGAGAGAAAGATAGGAATAGTTTGAGATATCCAAGGTGCTCTTTCAGAGTAAACTTAGAGAAGGTGCGCTAGTTGGGCCTCATGCAGTCAAACTCATTGGCTATATTGAGCACCAAGAGAATATAGGATTTAAGTCACCTAAAGAACTGCACACCGATCTCATTATTTCATCACTCCCTTAGAGATACTCTATCTTTGTTGTCAATTTCAATATGAACAACATAGAGTAGTCTCTCCTAGATCTTCTCACTCTACTTCACTAACTTGATAAGGTTATGAAGCGTAAAAAGCCTTTTTTCTTTATAGTGAATAAAGTAAAGGTTAGGAAAAGATATCTAAGTCAAAATAAGACAAGGATCAAGGGACAAGAAATGGAATAAGATGCTATCTCTTTCGCATATGGAAATAAAGTCAACAATAAAAAAAATTGCACCCTGGTAAAGAAGAAAGGGGAAGATTTAGGTTCATTTTCAATTGAGTGTAATATATCCGTTTCTATAAATTGGGTATTAGATATAGAATATGGTGCTCACATATGTATTTAAATATAGAAACCAAGTAGATTCTGGAAGATTTCTCAAGGAGAGGTAGATCTATGAGTAGTCAACAAATCCAAACTTACTATTATGGCTGTTGGGGACTACCACCTCACATTGTCAATGATAATGATGATGGTTTTAAAATATTGTTATTATTTTTCTCACTGCAACAAAAACTCAATTTAGCGGCGTTTCTTTTATATAGCGTCAGTTTAAACTGCTGCTACATGCTTCTGCGATGGTTTCAAAAAACCATCGCTAAAATTGGTGTCGACATTCAACATGCGGCGGTTTCTGGAAACCATCATAGGATGAGTATTTCATGGTGGTTTTTTTAGTTTTAGTGGTGATTTTCCTGTAAAAAAATGATAGTCTAGCAGCGTTTGAAAATCTCCGCTACATTATGAATTTTTTACCAAAAAACCGCCACTAAAACAGATAAAACCATTAATAAATAAAAGTTTTCCATATTTAGCGGTGGTTTTAACCGCCACCCCAAAAAATACCATAATATAGCAGCGATTTAAATTGTTGTAAAAAAAATTATATCTAGTAGCGGTTTAAACCACCGTTAAATCATGAATTACAAAAAAAAACAAGTTGCATATTCTACAACCCCAAAACCTACAACACATTTCAAAATAGTTACAATCCACCATTCCAAAACAACACAATAATAATCCAAAAAAACAAAATAAAACCAATCAATCCCTTCAAGAATAATAATGAAAATCACAATTAACATGAGAAATCATTTACAAGTACTTCTTGCATGAAAACCACAGAATTCTTATCCAAAAAAAATTGTTTGCAAGTAATTATTTAAACTATTACGCAACACATTTCCAAGGAATGATTAGCCAAATTTCAGATTGAATTAACAATAATTCAAGAAGCACATGAACCAAAAAATAAGAAAAAATGGCATATAAACAACTAAATGGAATATCTAGGATAAAATCACAATTAATATGAGATGATTTAACTATCACAGGTCTCTCTACCATAAAAAATATCACCAAAATGGTTGAAAATGAAGTAAAAATGTTCCAACAATACATCCCTACAATCCAAATATGATATCGCGATCACTCTCTATAAAGAACCATCTATGATAAAAATTTGAATCCTCAAAGGGAAGATACACCCACAACAACCTGAAGATACCAAAAGAGAAATCACCCTAAATATCCATAAATGATATGAACTTCCATAAGAAAGGATTAAAACTGACTTGGATTTATAGGCTTGAGATATCATTGCATGGATAAGTGATATATGACCTTAGTTTGGTGAGAGATAACATAGAATGATCCTTGGTCAATAGGATTGGGTCATGATGTGAGATTTGGAAAAGGGTATAGACTTTCCTATAATGGCTGGGGTTAGGTAGAGATTACGGTCTTAGAGAAAACCATGGGGTTATGTGTCATGACTTGACATATTGGGGCCCGACTTGGGACACTAGTAAGATGAGAGTGACACCACATGTTCACCCATAATAGGTGAAGGTCTAACGACAAGCACAAAGTAAGAATATCACTAAAGTGGGAGGATTTATCCTATTGTACGTGAACACATACACACACACACACTCAACTCCATGAAATAGTGCATAGGTATAATAAATTAAAACCTCTATGGTGTAAAAAATTCATGTAGTAACTTATAGGAAATACATCAAAATGAGATAGATAAATATCTAGGAAATGAAAAAGGTAAAATACATGCCTAACCAAGAAGAAGGAAAGTAGGTCCCAATCTAGAAACAACTAAAAGAGAAAAGAAGAGGAGTTCCCAACTCAAGATCCCTAAGTCTGACCACCAAAAATGGCCAGTGCCTCTACTTAATTTTATGTTCCATAGATACTAGGTCCACTAAGGACACCACCAATCTACTAGTTATCTGTATAAGAAAAAAATCATGCATGCAAAGCCCATGCAGGTGCGAGTATAAACATACTTAGTAAGGAACCATGAAAGAAAGTGGGAAATAGTAGAATATAGTAGTCAGATCAACCTATATGCAAAAGAGAGACAAGAAACTAAACATCATATATGATCATAAAGAAATTTCAATCTCCATAGCCAATTGAAACACAACATATAGACACACGGTTATACAACACATACATAGGGAACCCATTGTCCCGATCCCATCTAAAATATAATAAAAAGATAAAAAATACACACATTGGACCTACTAATACATGAAAAAACCCTCTCCACTAATAATTTCCCAATGATGAACTCTTCTCGTCACCCTATCCATCTCCATCTCTACTACCTGCTACCAGCACCTATAAGGAAATTATATTGAAAATTAAACAATGTTGTATATTTATATTTAAACTTAAAATCAATAAAATTCTGTGAACTAAATGATTTTGAAGTTGTGTGATTTAACTTCTCACCACCATTCATCACTGCAAAATCTCCAGGGACAGATCCGATAATCTTCTGATATAAATCAAGAAACACTTTCTTCAAAACAGATATCTCAGCCCCCTGTTCCTAAATTATGTTTTGCATAGAATCAAACTTTCTCTGAGCATCTCGGGGCAAGGATTTACTAAAACCAGGAGTAGATTCACTTACAATCCCTATTTTACTGCCAAAGACCTCATATGGTAATGGTCCCAAACCCATACTGTGCACTCGACCAGGATGCTCCTACCCAAGGACTTTAGCAACTTGGCCATCCTAGGAGACTGAGTAGGACTGTGCGGGATTTACATCCCATAGTTCTTTAATATTTACCTATAAATCAAATATCAGTCATATTAGAAGTAATATATATTAACATAGTGACAACTGATAATAAGTTATTATAATGAAAAATGAATTTATACCCCAACTTCTTTGGAATACTCATTAACAAAACTCCCATTAGATTTTTTATGAACATCCAATCACACTTCTGTTCGAGATGTTTAGTGGCCTAAACTCTATGACGGAATTAAATAAAGATAAATCAATAATTTAATATATTAAATAGATAATATTGTCTACTAAATATTTAAACTAATGAAAAGATTACCAGAGTTGATTGACTTCTAGAAAAAATATTTGACCCCACAGTGTGAGGGATGATTTTCTTATCCCAATTAAATGAATTCTTCCTTGAAAGATCATGAAATAAATAAAATTTAGTTTAATAGTAATGTATGAAATGTCATCTCTTTTTCATATACATGTATAAATGTAAAATGAGATTAAAATAATAATATTTATTTAAATACCATGTGCTTCTCATCACGATGCCTATCAATAAAAAATTTCCATTGCTCTCTAGGTACCCCATTGGGTACCTTATCGTACATTTTTGGGCTCTCAATGAAGTATCGTTGACTTCATTCCATAATCTCTATTTATAATCTTTCCATTTCTTGCCCAAATTTTTTTAATTTCCACTTTTGTGCTAGCAGATCAGTAATGGTAAAGTGAAAAAAATATGTACACAGATATTTATTTTGAAAATATATAATTTAATATCATAATGACATTCAATTACACCATAATGTATTAAAATTAACTTTATTTTTGAATCAAAAACTTCATTTTTCCAAGATGAAGGCATATGAATCCAATCATCAAACGTAATGGGGAGGGTATCCGGCTCCACCTGTCAGCTGGCCTAGAATCTAGCTAAGTAATCCCACAATGTCATCCGTAAGGACCCCATAGGAATAAAATGTGACAACTATCTTTAGTCTGGTCAGATTCCATACATATGAACTTTCCATATTTTTCTCTATAGTAGCATTGTTTCCATATTTTATGAAAAAACAGTTAGTAGTATAAAAAAGTGCAATAAATTTATTCATATTAAAATTTGTACCTATAACAGTCACCCTCCAATATCCCCATAAAGAACTAGGAGTGGTGCCCTGCTCCTTTACTGCTAAGGCTGCTGAATGGGAAGCCCTCGACTAAGCTGCTGATGGGATGCTAACGTAGGCTGTGAGATATGGTGCAGGGGGAAAGCAGATGGTGTCTCATATTTTATAGAGAGAGAGAGAGACAAATTGATCACCATCTGTTAGTGTAGTCAATGGAACGTTGACTGAGAGTCGACCAACATCAGTATAACGCTTTCTCCTTGTCATTCCTGTCATTTAATCAAATAAAATTAAGTTCAAAACATATAATTCAAAAAATTCATGTAGAAAAAAATAGAAATGACAACATATTTACAGTAATAACAAACAAAATATACATAACAATGATAATGAATGACTTCACAAATGATATAAGTGTTTGATAAATGAATGGAGAACTGCACATACGATCATTTTATTCTTCAATCATGTCAGTTTTCTGCTCCATCACTACTTCATCTACTTTATCCACTCTTTCAAGAATAATACTTTCAATATCATGATGGAAAAATAAGTCTGCTTCTTGCTATTTATGAGATTCAATTTTAGAGGTAAAATCTTCCACTTTATCACCCATATCATACAAGTCTCTTTATTTTACATGAGAAACTACACTCCACCCTTCATTCACGACATCTTTTATATAATATACCATTTTCACTTGTGATGATAAGATATATAGATCATGTTGTTAATGATCACAAATATCCATCAAGTGAGATAAGTTCATAGAATTAAATTACAAGGAATCTCTTTTAACACCCCCGATAATATCCACCCAATTGAATTTGAATAAAACAACTAAAAAAATTCCCGTGGTAGTTTAATTATATAATATCAGTCAACTTTCTATAGTATCCCACTTTAAAAAACGTAATATTCCACTATTATGTGTTTTCAAACCCTCTTCTTGATCGACTATATGGAATCTAAATCCATTCACATTGTAAGCATCGAACTTTCTAGCTTGTTTTAGAGGACCTCGAGCAAGAAACTTAAAATATTCTAACAACTCTACTCGAGTATCATTATTCATTATCTAAAAAAGTAATATACATTATTTGATTTAAAAAATATATTTATCAACTTAATATCCGTATTTATTGAAATATTTATGAACTTACACATCATTCAAACCATTCTACAAGATCTTTATCAACAAATTTTGTTATATATTTCTCATTTCATGTTCATCCTCTCATTCTTCTATTTGTTTGTATCCTTAACTCTTTAATAAACAGATCTACAATTTCACTATTCATTAGCACATATCTATGTGCCTATAATAATTCCATTTCTATTAGTGTAACATTTGAGCTCCTCCCAACTGATCGACCAATTGCAGGAATGATTTTTGATTTCCCATGTATTTCAGATTGAGTTGATGTGTCATCAACACGTCCAACTCAATTTAATCTTGTCTCAATATCATCCAAGTATATAGAACAAAAGGTAAGACACTCCTCTTCCAAATAACCTTCATAAATAGAGCCTTCAGATTGAGATTTATTTTTCATGTATGATTTCAAATGCCTAAGATATCTGTGAAATAAAATAAAAAAACATAATTATGCTTTTAATGAAGTTCCAAGAATTGTTTACTAAAATAAAAAACATATAAATAAAGTACCTCTCAATTGGATACATCCATCAATAATGTACGAGGCCTCCTAATTTATCTTTATCAACCAAATGCATAGTTAAATGCATCATGACAGTAAAAAATGATGGAGGAAAGATAATCTTTATTGCACAAAGTGTCAATACAAATCTCTCCTAAAGGCTGTCAAGATAAAATGGATGTATAGTTTTCTCACATTATTTTCTGAAAAATGTGCAGAATTGGATTACAACAGCAATAACCTTTTCAGGTAATAATGTACGCAATGCCAATGGAAGTAACTGCTATAACAAAATATATGAATCGTGGATTTTCAATCCATGTAATCTACGATGCTTTAAGTCAACACACATTGAGATATTACTTGAATACCCATCAAATAACTTCATATGTTTTAAAATTTGAAGGAATGTATCTTTATCCCTATTTTTCATTGAAAAAATTACAGGAGCATACTTTCCATTATAATCTGGTCAGAGATCACGCTTTCTATTCATTGCTTGTAATTATTTTCGAGCATTGAGACGATCCTTCAACTTTCCATGCTTATTAAGCAATGTGAAGATCAAATTTTCACAAACATTCTTCTTAATATACATCACATCAATATTATACTACAACAAATTAAATTCCCAATATGGAAGTTTGAAGAATATTTTTTTTTCTTCCATTATTGCATTATGATTTCACTTGATGATGCACTTCGAAATAATTTCCCACTATCATTCAAATGATGCACCTTCTCAAATTTTGTGTCAACATTTTCAAGTTGTTCCAATATTTCAAAACCTATTAACAACATTGGAGGTGGTCTACGATTAATGAAACCATTGAATTTTGACTTGTTTAGCCAAAATCTATGAGATGCATCGATAAATCTTCAATGAAACAAGAAGAACCATATTCTACTGTGTGGTAACCTTTCATGCTCAAAATCAAAGTTACAAACAGGAAAATCCAAACCCATGTAAGTGTTCCAACCAGCTAAATTCCCAAGTCTAGGGAAGTCACTAATGGTCCACATTAGAGCAACTTTCATTTTGAACATTGTTCTAGAAGATGCATCATATGTCTCAACACTGTTGCTCCATAAATCCTATAATTCTTCAATTAAAGGCTTCAAGTATACATAAATATCATTTATATGATTTTTTTTCAGTAATAATCATCAAAATGATAAAAGACTTTGGTTGCATACACATCCACGGAGGCAAATTGTAAGGGATCAAAACAACTGACCAAATGCTATAACTAGTACTCAAAGTCCCAAATGGGTTGAATCCATTGAAATCCAATCCCAATCAAACATTCCTAAGATCAGATGAGAATTCTGGATGTAATGAATCAAATGTTTTCCATGATTGTGAATCTCTTGTATGATGTATTAACCCATTATTGTTATTATCTACAGAATGACACTTCATGTGTTCAATGGTTTTTGATGATATGAATAATCTTTGGAATCGAGGCTTTAAATGAAAGTAATGAAAAACCGTTATAGGTGTGTTCCTTTTCTTTTTATTCATGGTAATATGTTGATTCATACTTCCTGTTGGAGTTAGTGCCCTATAAACCAACTTCTTTGTACTTTATGATAAACATGTATTCATTAGATGAATATTAATAAATTCCTTATCACATCATGATTGTTCTTATGTGTGACATAGTGTGTGATAATGTACTAAGAATAGATATCACACTAAAAGGTCATAGTAGATCCCTACTATGATGAGAACTGGGAAGTGCCAGGACACTATTCTTGAATATATGTTCTATGGTTCGATGATATAATTTGAAGGGACACAAATGATACAAGCTATCAGGGGTGGGGACTCATGAAAATTTGAGACACCTTCTCATAGTGTGCGCCCTTGGTAATATCTAGGGGATATTATGAGAACAAGACCCGTCAGTAGGAAATCCACATTCATAAGTGTCATTGGATGTTCCTATCCACGAACATGTGTATTGGTCCTTAGACTTAAATATTATTATTAATGGGTATTATGACTCACATACTTGATGTATTGATGAAAACCATGACGACAAATGTTTTCGGTGAGGTAGGATATGTTGGGTGCATCACGAGTAATACTGCATTAATGAATAATGCGAGAAAGGATTTGTCACTTATAGGGAAGTAGATATCTCAGGCTCTTTGATGGAAATGATATAGCCAAAATAAATCCATGGCCATGGTGTTCTCTAGGAAAGTTCAATTACGGGAAGTCAAAGAATGAGAAATTGAGCACATGGGTTAGTGGCACTTTCATGCAACTCGCTTGATTGGAGATATCAGTAAAAAGGGATTATATTACATGGTAAGAGTTCCTTTGAGGTGAAATATCATTGCAACATTGACCTCTTTCTCTTGGGTTCCTTGACCCATTACTAGACAGTAATCTTTTACTTTAGGCAAGCCCACCTAATGCCAATGAGAAATAGGCCTAGAGGGTCACACACTAAGTGTAGACAACATCTCATTTAAATAATTTATTATTTAAAAAGTTGAATAAATATTATTCCTGGTTGTGGTTTAATAATTATTCAAGTACGCCTGATCACATTTATTTCATTTCTAGTTATTCGAGAGAATATATTGTGGATGAAATATTTATTTATTGGAAAATAATTCAGCTATATTTATTTAATATAAATAAATAGCCATTATTCAAGGCCTAGTAAATATTGAGGAGGATTGGCAGACCAAGTTATGGGTTTGGTGAGAAATAATATTAAATATTATTTAGTTAAATAATATTTAAATATAACGTGAAAGTTAAGCACATGTCATGAAAATAATAGCATGACTATTATTATTTGACATGGGGTTTCAAATGGAATAATAAAATAAGTAACAAAACTTGTGCTAATTATTTATTATTACCTAGTGAATTAAATTCTATGTTATGTTATTATTCTCTAATTATCCAAGGGGTCATCCCCCCGTCCAACCAATGGTTATATGCACAACATCCTTGAAGAAAATATATCAAGCCTATATAACCCTTCCCTCTCCAATAACGCTCTCAAGAATGAGAGTGATCCTCCTCCATCATATCTAAGAGAACACTTTGGAAGCAATTCTCAAGGCGATTAAAGGCGGACATCACAAGCGAAAGGATCATCCATGCTAGCACCCGGAGACTCCTTAGGTGACATTTGGAGATACGTGGAGCACATGTGGATCACCACTATAGGAATCCTATCCTTGGATTCTACATCGTAACGAAGCCACACCTCAGACCCGTGGTTGAACACATCAACAAAGAAAGAATCACATTGGAGGTAATTCTCTAATTAAATTAAATTAATTATAAACAAAATATGTCGATCCTCCCTTCTCGGTTCTAGTTTCTCTCCTTTTTATTTTATCTTTTGTTCAATTCTATGGATACTGGTGTTCATCATCGTATTGATCCTATATTAATCATCTATCATGGAAATTTTCAAAGTTGGGTACACGCCCATCCTGTGCTTCCACAGCACCTGGAACCTATAAGTGGTATCAGAGCTGTCATATTTTCATTTATAATTATTTAAATAATTATTTGATTATTTAATATTTAATAATTTAGTTTGTCAATTTATGTTTAATAATTCTTAGAATATGAATTTCAAGATCTATTCTTCATCTTTTGTTTCTCACAGATCTAATAGAAATGAATCATTTTTAGATTAAAATTACATCAAGGATCTCATCAGGAGGCGCCGACGATTCTGTCTAGCTAACACGATAGTACACGCCATGTATTTGGAATTACACGTCGTGTTATCTTCCATACATGTTGTGTAATATGGATCACACACCATGTAGTTGTGTTCAACACATTGGTAGTAATTCAGAAATTACTCAAGCCGTGTGCATTAATGAAACGTGGTGTAGTTAATTCTTACACCACGTGCTGACCATGACAGACTGGTGCACGGTCAGCTGGAATACATGCCATGTGGCCCACTGGACATGGCGTGTAGTCCCATTGGGTCAGGGTCAAGTCATGTATCCCATACACGGCTTGCTCGGATGGTGACTGTGTAACCCGGAGTTAAAACGACATGTGGCCCAATGGACATGCCATGTACTTTGAAGATTTCTGAAGTACACCTCACACGGCATTTCCCTAGGCTTGTACTTTGGATGGATGGTGAGGAGGATACTCATAGTGTAGTCAGATATACACGCCGTGTTTTGTTTCCAGGTTACACTGATTTAAAAATTTATTATTATATTATGAAACCCTTGAGACATGTACCATCGTGTGGGCGTAAAGCTGGGACACAACATGTGATAGGTGTTTGATATATATATATATATATATATATATATATATATATATAAATGTTTAATTAACATCTATGTAATATTTAAAGATCTGCATATCATGTATGAGTTTTATTATAATTATAATTCTACGTGCATGCTACATGTCATAAATAATAAAGTGTATATAAGTATAAATACATGCTGGTTAGTTTTGGATGGGTATTCACCGAGTTGCCTCCAAGGTACAAGTTATGTACAAGGTTATGGATGAGAATCTCAAGAAAATTTAGAAAAATGATTAAGGTAGAAAGGATTTATTAATTAAAGATAATGATTAATCGATTTGGGTATAATTTATCTTAATAAGATATATTAAAGAATTGAATTCTTGTTTTATTAAATGAATAATTAATTTCATGTTTGTGGATGATCATGATCTAGACCAGACCTTTGTATGTGATTGGTTCCCTTTTAATTTATTTATTTAATTAAAATTATTGTCCTACGTGCCTTCTCCTCATTAATATGTATGAATTTCATGCCCATGGTTTCTTTTATATAACCCCCCTTTACCCCTCAACTTCATGTGAGTTAAAAGAATATATAATGGATGTATCTCCCAAGATAAGTGGAGGCAGTTTAAGTTAGGAGTTGAGGCGAAACCAATCCAAGGAGATACAAAGGTGGACTGGTGGAAAGCTATAAAAATGAACCTTAAACGGTTCAAGGTGTTTCTCCCCTAGGCCAGGGTTAGTTTTATCAACTGCTAGATAAAATAACCAATAGTAATTCTCATGATCATGCCCTTTATTTATTTATGTTAGTTGTATGGTTATTCATTATGGATGTTTTATGCAATCACATAATTAATAAACTAACAAGCATACAAGATGGAAATAAAAATAAAATGGCTTATGTGTAAATATTATCTACACATGGTTAATCACTTAAGTATATCTCACTTAATATTAACAAGCATGTGAAAAGATAATAAGTAACAATTTGTGCATAAATGATAAAATCCCTCAATTAAATATTAAGTCGGTATAGCCTTTAATTACTTTGGTTAGAATCGAACCATAGTTCAAAGTGCTTGACCAACCCTAGTTGGGGTGATTTAAATTATCAGGGAATTATAATTTGAGGTTTTGGGTTGACTTAACTTAGTTTACATCAAGGGTTGACTACCATAGTAGGACTTGGTGCAATTGAGAGGAAAAGGTTGAGGAAATCCAAAATTAAGGATTTCAGGATTGGGGATTCCACTCAACAGATCAAGGAGCTATGAGTTAATGCATTTGGCATTTGGAATGCCTACCTAAAACCTTTCATGTTTCTTGACCAACCCTATTTGAGGTAATGAGAAGGGAAATATGGATCCTTGTTTCTATAATGTCCAAGTAATAGGATATTCTGAGGCCAATGGTGAGGGCTATTGGGTTTCGACAAAATAGTGGGAGACTAATAGATATTAATTTATTTATTTGTCTATATTTATCAAGATAAAGTACTAAAACTCTGTTCATCTTATTTGTAGAAACAACATCAAAATGACATCAAACATATCATTGTGATCCATACTCAAGAAGGAAAACCCTCTCATCAACACTAATTTCCAGGAGTGGCAAAGGCACCTTCGGGTTATTCTTCTCCATGAGAGGAAACTTTATGTGCTAAAAGAACCTTTACCAGTTGCACCTAAAAATGAGGTGAGTGATGAGGAACTCTCTGTGTATGAGAAACATTTGAATGATTCTATGAATGTTCAGTGCCTCATGATATCATCCATGACCAATGAGATATGGAAGAAACATGAGTAAATAGATTCTTATAGCATGATGTCTCAACTTCGAGATCTCTATCAAGAGAAGGTGAGATGAGAGTGGTATGAGATATCTAATGCTTTGTTCACTACTAAGCTTGGAGAGTCTATGCCAGCTGGACCACATGTAGTAAAGCTTATTGGATACATTGAGCATCTGGACATCTTAGGGATTAAATTACTAGATGAGTTGCATACAGATCATATACTATCATAACTTCCCAAGACCTTCTCTAGTTTTATTGTGAATTATAATATGAGAAATAATGAGAAGAGTCTATCAGAGCTTCTTACCCTGATTCACCAAGTAGATAAGGACACAGGGCATGAAAAACCCACAGTCCTTATGGTGAATAGTAAGAGGAAGGAAAATAAAAAGGGTACTATGATTTATAAACAATATAAAGCCTCCGAGCACCGCCCTAATAAGAAGAATAAGATCCAGAGGTAGATAAAGGAAAAGGTGGTAGTATGATTTGCATGTGGAAAGTCAGGCCATTGGAAGAGGAACTACACCCAGAGGCAAGGGGAAGCCAAATATGCGTTCGTTATCGAGTGTAATCTTTCCATTTATAAACATTGAGTATTAGATATAGCTTGTGGGGCTCACATCTGTATTCAAATATAAGAACCAAGTAGATTCTAGAAAATTGCTAGAGGAGAGGTAGATCTGCGAGCTGCCAATGGTGTGAGGCTGGATTCTCTTTCCATTGGTGACTACCACCTCAAATTTTCAATGAGAATGATTTTGGTTTTACATGGCTGTTATTATGTACCTAGTGTTACCAAGAACATAATTTCTGTATCGAGTTTAGATACAGATGGATTTATTTTCAAGTTCGGAAATAAATGTTGTTACTTTTATAAGGACAACATTTGTTATGGTATGACACATTTAAATAAAGGTCTATATGTATTAAATTATGAGAACCAAGTGTTGGAAATTGATAATGAACCAAGTTCACATGACTCATACAACACCCAGTTGTGGCATCACTGCATTGGTCATGCAACAAGAAATGCCTGGAAAAGCTCTATCAAGATAGTTATGTAGACTCTTCTGATCTAAAACCAATTGATAGATATCACACTTGTTTACATGGGAAAATGAACAAACCACCATTTGGTGGATAGGTTGAAAGGGTCATGGAGATTCTAAGATTGGTACACACTGATGTGTGTGGACCATTTCTAGTAGAAGCTAGATATGCATATTCTTACTTCATTACTTTTACTGATGACTTGAGTAGATATGGATATGTATACTTAATGAGGTATAAGTCCGATTCCTTTGAGAAATTCAAGAAGTTCAAGAATGAAGTAGAAAACCATATTGGTAATAAGATAAAAAAGTTTTGATAGGATCAAGGTGGAGAATATCTTAACTAAGAGTATATAGACCTTTTATAGGAGTCTGTGATTCTATCTCAACTCACTCCACCTTATACACCATAGTGTAATGGTGTTAGTGAAAGGAGGAACCGTACCTTGTTGGACATGGTAAGGTTGATGATGATTCATGTAGATCTTCCATTATCCTTTTGGGTATATTCATTACAAACTACGACATACACATTAAACCAAGTACCAAATAAGGTGTAAAATGGGATTCCCTTCGAGATATAGAGTGTAAAGAAACCCACTTTGTCACATACATGTGTATGAGGATGCAAGGCGTTTGTTAAGAATTTTTCAGGAGACAAACTAGCACCCTGAGGCACGAAGTGTATCTTTATAGGGTATCCCAAGGAAGGAAAGTGATACTACCTATACAACCACTCATACAAGAAAGTTATTGTTTCCAGACATGCTGCCTTTCTTGAGAGGGAGTACATCCTAAAAAAGGATAGTGGGAGAAAGATTGACTTCGATGAATTTGATGCTCAAGATACATAGGAGTTGGTATAGGAATAAGTTCCACAGGTACCCATAGAAGTGGTAGTTCATGAAACACAAGTACTGCGTATGATTACAAGAGTGGTAAGGGTACCATTGATATATGGTTTCCTTGTCACTGAGGATGTAACTCATTATTTTTGGTAATGATAAACCTCTCTCCTACAAGGAAGCAGTAGAGAGTTCAGAAGCTACAATATGGATAGAAGCTATGAATTCTGAGATGGATTCTATGTATTAGAACCAAGTATAGGTTCTGGTTAATGTGCCGGTTGATGTAAATCTCATTGGGTGTAAATTGGTAATCAAGAAGAAATTGGATATGCAAGGTTAATTTAGTACCTATAAAGAAAGATTAGTGGATAAAGGTTTTAAACAACATCAAGGAATTGACTACGATGAAACATTTTTTTTCTAGTTTCCATGTTTAAATCCATAAGAATCATACTTTCCATAAAATATTTCCATGACTATGATATTTGGCATATGGATTTCAAAACTGCATTTCTTAATGGGAACCTTCAGGAAGATGTCTATATAACACAACCAAAAGGGTTGGTGACACCAGGTGATGCTAAAAGTGTATGCAAGTTGAAAAGATCCATTTATGGATTAAAGAAAGAATCCAGATCATGGAACATTTGATTCGATTAAGACGTAAGATAATTTGGTTTCATTAAGAATGAATGTGAGCCATGTGTTTACAAGTGGTTTAATGGGAATGTAGTTGTTATCCTAGTAGTGTATGTTGACGACATATTTCTTATTGGAAATGACTGACCAATCTTGCAGTCAGTCAAGGATTGGTTGAACAAGTGCTTCTCCATGAAGTAATTAGGAAAATAAGCCTATATTCTAGGGATCAATATTATTCTTAATAGACCCAAGAGGCTACTTGGACTAAGTCAAAGTACATACATTGACCAGAAAATAGAGATATTTAGTTGGGAAAAATCTAAGAGGGGATTGGTTCTAGTGTCACATGGTATACATCTTTCCAAGAGAATGTGTCCCCAAACACAACATGAGAAATATAGGATGAGTAAGATTCCATATGCTTCAGTGATACGATCTATCATGTATTCCATGTTATGTACCAGACTTGATGTTTCCTATGCACTGAGAATGGTAGGTAGATATAAAATAGATCCAGGAGAACAACATTGGACTAATGTTAAGATTATCCTTAAGTATCTGAGAAGAACTGAGGATACGTTCCTAGTATATGGAGGATAAAAGGAGCTTGTCATCAGAGAATATGTTGATGCTTATTTTCAGATAGATCATAATGATCTGAAGTCACTATCAGGATATATTTTTTGTCTCAATGGAGGAGCTGTGAGATGGAAGAGCTCAAAGAATCCAGTTGTCACTGATTCTACAGCAGATTATGAATATATAGAGGCTTCTGATGCAGCCAAGGAAGTCGTTTGGATTCATAACTTTTTCCAGGAGCTTGATTTGGTACCTAGAAATAAGGATACCATTAAATTGTATTGTGATAATACTGCAATGGTGGCTCTTGCAAAGGATCCATGGTCACATCAACGGAAAAAGAACATACTTATAAAGTATCACCTCTTAAGGGATTTCTATAAAATGGGTAAGTTGCAGTGAGAAGAGTGTCCATAGAAGAGAACGTGGTGGACCCCTTGACTAAAGGCCTATCTCAGCAGAATCATGAATATCATGTGAGAGCTAAAAGACAGAAGGTTGTTAGCAGTTGGATCTAGTGCAAGTGGTAGAATGTTGGAGTGGGTTCCATAGAAACCAACTTATTTATACTTTATGATAAATTTGTATTCATTGGATGAATATTAATAAACTTCTTATCACATCATGATTGTTCTTCTATGTGACATAGTATGTGATAATGTCCTAAGAATAGATGTCTTACTAAAAGGTCATAGCGGATCCCTACTATGATGAGAACCCGAAAGTGCCATGAAATTATTCTTGAATATATGTTCTATGGTCGGATGATATCATTTTAAGGGACAAAAATGATACAATCTATTAGGGGTGTGGACTCATGAAACTTTGAGGCACCTTCTAATGGCATTCACCCATGGTAATATCCAGGAGGATATTATGAGAAAAAGACCTGCCAGTAAGAAATCCACATTCATAAGTGTCATTGGATGTTCCTATCTAAGGATGTGTGTATTGGTACTTAGACTTTAAGATTATTATTAATAGGTATTATGACTCATGAACTTAGATGTATTGAAGAAAACCATGATGACAGATGTTCACAGTGAGGTAGGATATGTTGGGTGCGTCACGAGTAATACTGCATTAATGAATAATGCGAGGAAGGATTTGTCACTTCTATGAAAGTAGATATCTCATGCCCTTTGATGGAAATTATATAGCCTAACTAAATCCATGTCTATGGTGCTCTCTAGTCAAGTTCAATTTTGGGAAGTCCAAGAATGATAAATCGAGCACATGGGTTGATGAAACTTGCATGAAACCTGCTTGATTGGAGATATCGGGATAAAGGGATTATATTACATTGTAAGCATTCATATGAGGTGAAATTTCATTGTGATATCAAATTATTTCTCTCAGGTGCCTTGACCCATTGCTAGACAGTAATCTTGGACTTTAAAAAATCCCGCCTAATGCCAATGAGAAAGAGGACTAGAGGGTCACACACTAAGTGTATCCAATATCTCAGTTAATTAAATATTATTCTTGGTTGTGGTTTAATAATTATTTAAGTATGCTTGATCACATTTATTTTGTCACTAGTTATTCGAGAGAATATATTGCAGATGGAATATTTATTTATCGGAGAATAATGCAGTTATATTTATTTAATATAAATAAATAGTCATTATTCAAGGCCTGATAAATATTGAGGAGGATTGGTGGACCAAGTTATAGGCCCGATGAGAAATAATATTAAATATTATTTGGTTAAATAATATTTAAATATAACATGCAAGTTAAGAACATGTCATGAAAATAATAGCATGTCTATTATTATTTGACATGGGGTTTCACATGGAATAATAAAATAAGCAATGAAACTTGTGCTAATTATTTATTATTACCTAGTGAATTAAATTACCCTTTATGTTATTATTCTATAATTATCCAAGGGGTCATCCCATAGGCTAACCAATGGCTGTGTGCAAAAAATCCTTGGAAAAAATATCTTGAGCCTAGATAACTCTTCCCTCTCTAAGAATGCTCTCAGAAACGAGAGAGATCCTCCTCCACCGGATCTAAGAGAATGCTTTGGAAGCTATTCTTAAGGTGATCAAAGGTGGACATCGCAAGTTAAAGGATCTTCAGTGATAGAACCCAAAGACTCCTTCAACGATGTCTAGAGATACATGGAGAACATGTGGATCACTGCTAGATGAATCCTATCCTTGGATTCTACATCTCAATGAAGCCACATATCAAACCCATGGTTGAACGCATCAACAAAGAAAGAATCACCTTGGAGGTAATTCTTTAATTTAATTAAATTAATTATAAACAAAATATATTGATACTCTATTATCGGTTCTAGATTCTCTCCTTTGTATTTTATCTTTGATTTAATTCCATGTATATTGACATTTATCATCGTATTGATCCTGAATTAATCATCAATCATGGAAATTTGCAAAGTTGGGTACACTCCCATCCCGCGCTTCCGCTGAACCCAGAACCTACACTTGAAACATCACCCATATAATTCCATCTAGAAGAAGAACATTTTTTTGCAATCCTGCCCGCTTGAATAATCTCTCTAATAAAGCATATACTCATTGGAACATGCATGTCCAGACCAAGCTTGTTAACAATTTTTTTCCTATCATAAAGAGAATCAGAGATCTTTGCTTCATGAAATGCATTACACAACAATTCCAATATCATGGACATCGCATTATTTGTAATTCCACATAGGCATTTGATATGGTACAACTTTAGTAGAAAATAAATTTTTTAATATTTCAAACATCCACTATACAACTCTTTATTTCCATCATTAACTAGACCATGAAACACATCTATCTTGTCAGTAGAGTTTCTCTTACATTTTTCTCCGTAGAATCAAGAGGAGGATCCAATGATATGTTACAATCTTGATCTGGTTGTCCTACAGTCTCAAAAACATCACTTGTCATGTTGCTATTTGTAGCACACTCAACCGGTTGTTCTGATATGTTTTGTTGTTAATGTTGGCATCTTGAAATTACAAATTCATCATTTATAAGGTTTTTCATTTCTTTGTCCATTGTTAATGAAGTTGGGAGCTTATTCTGTGGATTGATATCAGTGATCAAACTTTCTGTAACATTCGATTCTCCATTCCAAATCCAACACAAATATTAATCAGGTAATTGCTTTAATATAAAGTGTTCATAAACTTAATATCTCTTCAACCATCTTCTAAATTTACATTTAGGGGGCATCTTATTCTCTCCCATCAACAGATTGATTGGAAATTGAAAAATCTAAAAGCTCCTCCAAACCCTTATCATATTGAGGTGTGTTACTCGATAATGTGATCCAACTTTTATCCAAATATATCACAATGTGCCTACACATTATTGAAAAAAAATTAAAACACATAACTATTACTAAATAGGAAAAGAGATTTATATATTCTAGTTGAAAAATATGTTAAATAAGGTTTTCCTATATAAATACATATGGTAAATAATGAAACATTTTAAAAAGGATAATTGAAATCCATAAAGTCTAGTTGTGAGTAAAATTATGTTTAAAAGAGTTACATTTTTTATTTAAAAACCATTAAGAAACCAAAGAGGAAAAATACACGTTGAAATCAATTTTTAATAAAAATATTCTTTTAATAAATCATTAAAAAAAGTATCACAATCAAATTTCAATAATTGATTATAGTACCAGCATGATTCTCAAAATTATTAATCTACCATCATGATACTATTTTTTATTTAATGGATACATTTTGTAACATTTTTTTCATTGAGTGAATTGGTGGATTGATGATGATAAAAGATGTGTTATTAAAATTTTCTCTCTTTTATGTATATCTATGATTTTATTTATCTTATTTATTTTAATTTAGAACTAAGAAAATCCATACATTCTTAATTTTTCAAAGGGTAATTTCTAATCAAGTGGAATTTTCTTTAAATATCTCATTATTTACTATTAAAATTGTGTCTCATTAGAGATGTTCATGAAATATTTAGTTATCATTACTATAATTTTATCATCATTTTTTCTCTTGTTCATATTTTTTTTCTTTAGTATTACTTCTCTGTTTAATTTAAAAATATATATAAATAACATAAACCTCCAAAGTATTGATATTATCGCACTCAATGAGACAAATGTGATTATGAAATTTGAGGTGGAAGAAGAGTTTAACCATTATCGGTGATGGGAATCATGGAAAATTCAAGGTTTTCAAAAATAAAATTATTACAAAAGAATCCAAATTGGACAGAGGGGATGGATTCTTTAATGGATCCAATTTGGATCAAGTTTGCAGGTATACCAATTCATTTGTTCAATATTGAAGTTATAGGTGGAATTTCATTGTTGGTAAGAAATCCTATCAAAATTGTTTTGGCTACAAGGATGCTAAACATGCCTTTGGTTCCAAGGGAATTCATTTAAGTAGATGCGTTATTGGATCTACTTTAGTACATTTTGATTTAGAACAACTAGTTGATATTCCTTTAGGAAGAGACTTATGAGAAAATTTATATGTTTTATACTAAATTCATGAATTCATAACATGTATATTCATTCTATAGTGCAATTTTATTTAAATTTTAGATCAACTATATGAAATGGGATGATTTTTTTTACATTCAAGTATCTGATATGAAGGGGTGTTCTATAGATTCATGGAAATGGGGAACTTTGAAGAGATTGATTATTAAGTGGTTAAAAATAATAGTTATGCCAAGCACAAGGCATAATCCTCTGGTTATCAAACCAATGAAATAGCCAAACCCATGGACTAATCCTCCTATTTCCGAACTCACAAAAAATATCAATATAGAATATAATAAGGTGTAACCCGAATCATAACCAAACTCATGGTTAAATCATATCCTAACTCAAGGATTTTCCCCACAAAATAAATTCAGGAAATATACATTGCAAAACAACATTAACACATCACGTTACCATACAATCACCACTTTAATTTCAACACAATAATCATTGCAACATCAATAAATTCATCATCAAACTATGATAACACAAGAACTCATCCATCACCCAATACACCATTAATTACATTATAAGTCAAACAATTCAGTTTATTCATACATGCTCATTTTCCCCTTATTTCCATGTATTTCCAAAATTGAAATTTTAATTAAATCCCCCTTTATCCATCACAAAGCACATCATTTATTACTTCATATATCAAAATCAATACATTATTCCTAAATCTAATCAATGAACATTTACACAAGTTCAACACACTATCCCATGCAAAACACCCCCACTAATTTTCCCAAAAAACATTATACCCATTTATTATTCTTAAAAAACAATATCTATAAACACAATCGTCCAATCTTATACTTTAATAACAAGAATTCGGAAACAAATCTTATATTTATCCAAACATTATTATCATATCTTTTTACCAAACCATGATATAACCCAATATCATTAATTCAATACTCAATAATCCAAATATAATTACTAATATTTACAAAACTATATATATCATGAGATTACCAACACAATTCCCATTTTAAATCATTAAATTGAAACTCATCATTTTTATATAAAAAAGAATCATTAAATTATAATCACTCTATTTAAGAATAAATAATTGAATTCAATTCATTAAATATTTATCATTCCAAATCTTATCTCAAAGTTTTACTCAACATAATTTCAAGCACAGATTTAAGTTCAACCAATTTAGCATACTTGGCATTTCAAGACCCAAAAACATCACTCTAAAACTCATCCCTATGAGGAGTTCATCCTATAAAAATTATCTTATTGATCTCAAACCACACATTCATCCCTTAACCATTATCATTTTCAACCAAATCTATTTCAATTTAAATTCTTAAACATCCACATGAAATAGAAACTGAAAAATTACCAATGGTGAGGGGAAGTGGGGTTCTATATCGGGACTATTAGAGAGTGGAGACGAGCATCTAGATCGGGACCGACATTGAGGGGCTGCGAGGATCAAGGGGTGGGGGGTGAGGGTCAGGACCGAAACTGAGGGGCGGTGAGGGTAGATACCGACAACAAGGGGAGGAAAGGGGAAGCGAGGGGTGGCGAGGGTCAGTAATGGTAGGGATTTGGGGGGTTGGGAGGTGTCATGGGGGTTGGGGGTGTGGGGGGGGGGTCGAGGAAGAAGTGTTGAGTGTGTGAAAAAATAAAAGGTTTAACAACAATTTTTAATAAACCACCACTAAATCATTTAAAAAAAAATTAGTGGCAGTTTATTAAATTGCCCCTAAAACCCACCACTAAAGTCTGATTATGGTGTAGTATCTCTAGTCACCAAAAACATTATTTCTATATCTATACTTGATACATACAGTTTTTTTTAAAATTTGGGAATAAATGTTGCTTCTTTTAAAAAGAAATCATTTTTTATAGTAAGTAATTTTTAGAAAATGGTATTGATGTGTTGGATTGCATGAACCAAGTAGTGAGAATTGTTAATGAAAATAGTTCACATGACTCATACCACACCCAACTTTGGAATCAATGAATAGGTCATGTAAACAAAAAACATTTAACTAAATTACATCAAGATAGATATTTGGATTATTTTGAACTAAAACCACTTCAGGTATGCCACACATGTTTACAAGGAAAAGTTAACAAATCCCCATTTAGTAGAAAAGGTGAAAGGGACAAGAAGATTATTGAATTAGTTCATACCGATGTGTGTGGACCATTTCCAATCGAAGAAAGTGGTGGGTACTCATGCTTCATAACTTTTACTAATGACTTTAGTGGATATGGATATGTCTACTTAATGAGGTATAATTCATATTCATTTGACATATTCAAGGAATATAAGAATTAATTTAAGAACCATATTGGTAATAAGATTAAGAAAATTTTCTCAGATCATAGTAGATAATATCTTAATCAAGAATTCATTGATTATTTATGGGAGTTTTAGATTCTATCTTAACTCACTTATCTTTACACACCATAATGGAACTGTGTAAGTGAAAGGAGGAACCATTCCTTATTAGACATGATAAGATTAATGATGTTCCATGTGAGTCTTCCACTATCCTTTTGGGGATACACATTATAGAAAAAATCATATATACTAAAATAAGTGCCAACTAAAGTGAAAAACTGTATTTAGTAAAAAATTTGGTGTAGAAGAAAATTTGTATTTTTGAATCTATGTGTGGGATTTTGAAGCTTTTTTTAAGGCCTCTTTAGGTAATAAACTTTCAATTTGAGGAGAAAAGTGTACCTTTATAGGATAACCTAAGGAAACAAGTGTATTTTACCTATACGATGCCTCAGATAAAATGATAATTGTAGAAATACATGCCATATTCATTGAGAGGGAGCACATATCTAAAAGAGATAGCGGGATAGAGATAAACTTTGATGAAGTCCATGATCAAGATACATAAGAGTTGTAATAGGAAAAAATTCCATAGAGCCCTATGGAAGAGGATGTTCCAGAGATATAAGTACTGCGTAAGAGTATAAGATAGGTTAGAGAACCTAAAATATATGTTTTTCTTATCATTGATGATGGTGAATAATTATTATTTAATAATAATGATCTTGTAACCTACAAGGAAGCATAAAGTGGCACTGGAGCTACCAAATGGAAATAATCTTCCTTAATGGGAACCTTTAACAAGATATCTATATGACATAACCCAAAGGATTTGTGACTCCAAATGATGAAAAAAATGTATGTAAGTTGTGGAGATCTATTTATATGTTAAATTAGGCATCCGGGTCATAGAAAATTTAGTTTTATGAAGCTATAATGAAAATTGGTTTCATAAATAATCAATGAGAGACTTATGTCTATAAAAATTTTAGTGGGAGTGTAGTCATTTTCTTAATTGTTCATGTCGATTAAATACTAATTATTAAAAATGAAATAGCATTCTTACAGTTTGTCAAAGCCTAGTTGAACACATGCTTCTCCATGAAGGACCTAGGTGAAGAAACAAATATTATTGGGATCCAAATCCATCGTGATAAATCCAAGAGTCTACTCAGTCTAAGTCGAAGTTCATATATTGAAAAAATACTAAAAAGATTCAGTATGAAACAATACAAGAGGATATTGTTTCCAGTGCCACATGACATTTATCTTTCCAAGAAAATGTTTCCTTACACACATGAGTAGGGAAATAGTATGAGTAGGATTCTATACACATTAGAAATTGGATCAATCATGTTTGTTATGCTATATACTAGGCTAGATGTCACATGTACCTTAAGCACGGTAGGAGGATATCAAGATAACCTAGGTGACCTTCATTGGATGATATTAAAGACTATTATTAAGTATCTAAGGTGAAATATAGATATGTTCCTAGTCTATAGAGGAGATGAAGATCTAGTTATCAGGGGATATGAAGATTCTTGTTTTCAAATAGATCAAGAAGATCTAAAATCATAGTCAGGATGCATCTTCAGTATCAATGGAGGTTGTTTGATTTGTAAGAAATAAAATAAGGTCATGCTCATGGATTCTACAACAGATTTTGAGTATATTATGGCTTCTGAGGTAGCTAAAGAAGTAGTTTGGATATGCAAATTAAGCTAATATCTAGATGTGATTCCTAATAGTAAAGATCATAACATGATCTATTGTGATTATACAACACTGGTGATATAACATCCTCAACTAGGTTCCACATGATGGTGCCCTGAACTAATTTTCAATGTGACCTCAGGCGCGCCTCTCTTTATGCCAGAGGCTGTCGAATAATAGCAAGGGTAAAATATATAACATGTGGAGACTATACCCTCTTTATCAAAGTAGAAAAATAGTCGGAATAAATAAAAAATAACCAAAAGATATAACCAATAAATAGAATAATACCATAATCAATACAGACCAGTATCACATGATAATCCAAAATAGGGAAACAATATCCAAAATAAAGAAGTAGATATATCATGCCATATATGTGTCAAGTGTCAATATATAAAACCCAAAATAAAGACACACTACAAACTCCCAAGTGGGTCTTGACATAATGTTCAGTTCTCTCATCCATGCTCCATCCCAACTCATCCATATAACATAGGTACCTTTCCCTTATCCTATCCTGCAAACATGAAGTCTATCCGGGTACTGATCAAGCAGCCCAAGTAGGGTGTGAGTACAACTCAGTAGGCCACCACTAATGATGTCTAAAATAATATCTAGTCTAGAATAGTGTATACAATCGTATAAAGAATAAAGTAAAATAAAACAAGTAAAAAAGTTTCACAATTAATTATTCTTTAATTAACCACATAATTCATTAGGTTCACAATGACACACAAACCATAAATACCTTCTTTGGACCATGTTGGAGTCTGAACCATATCACACAGGGAATCACAATTCATTATAACATGGGTTTCCATTATCCATTTAATTTCAAATTCATATCATGTCTACTTAGAACCATAGTCCAATTCCAATATCATGGGCCTAGAATGTCATGTCTATCACCCTGTGGGTATTTGGAGCATCAGTCCCTATCACACACCCCATTTATCAATCAATCACATATGGGTATTTGAAGCATTATTTCGGGTCCCATACTCATTTATCAATCAATCACATATGTGTATTTGGAGCATCAGTACTTATCCCAAACTCGTTTATCAATCAATCACATATATCACATTTATCAAATTTAATCATCATTAAACCTTTTAATCAATTATTCACATCATGGTTCACCATTTCAATTTATCAAAACAATCATGGTTCATCACTTTAATCACATGGAATAATATGAACAATTCACCATTAAACCATTTATCAACATTTAATCATATAAACCATTAACCCTTCAAGGTTAAGTCAACCAACCCTTAATTCCCATTATCTATCAAATCATAATCACATTATCAATCAATTTCATTACCAGCCTAAATGGCCCGAAGGCCTTCATTTTTATTGATTTTTGATAACCCCCCTTTCAAGGGATGAGGAGGAACCCTTACAAGGCCCGTAGGCTCATAGATTACATGGACCGTAGGCTTAGGAGATTACATGACCCGAAGGTCTTAGAGAATTCAACCAGACTATATACAAGGAACTGCCCCTCCCTAGCACCTGCATCCTTGAAGGCTCTCCACCTTTGCATGACCGTCTGGCTAGGCTTCCCATGCAAGCATAGGCTGGTACCGATGGCATATCCATACCCTCTCATTCTGGCAATCCATTTGGCTCTGCTTTGGTGAGTGCACCTACTCTGAATCCTCTTATGGGGATGCTCCTTTTTTGTAGTGTTTCTAGGGCCTGCATTCATGTGTCTCGAAGGCTTTTGGGTGACCCTAAGGACTTAAAGTGGCCCTAAGGCCTTTAGAATCAACTGGCCCGAAGGCCTTGAGTGGCCCGAAAGCCTTGCAGGACCCGAGGACCAAACTGATGGCCCGAAGGCCCAGATGGATGAATAGTTCCAGCTGCTACAATACTGAACAGTGCCTGCTACAGTACTACTACAGTCCCCCCCAGAAATATACCTCCACCCAGATTTGATCTCGGATATCTTGGATTCACCTAGCAAGTCCTCACCAACTGGGCTGAGGCTCTTGTGCAATCAATTTCATTACCACAATTACCAAATTTAATATCCCAAGTTCAACCCATTTCATTATCACATGACAATTCAATTAATCAATTCAATTTAGAATGAAATTTTCCAACATGTAAATTAAAATTTCTCAAATACATACATGCAATTCTAATCAATACTATGGGAATTGATAAATAGACCACCTACCTCAAAGTTGTTAACAAACGTTCACTTAATAGAAAAACCCAATTTGAAATGAAACAACCTTGATCACAATAGCACAAAAGTTCTAGAACCCAACACCTAAGATCAAGATTAAATGGAACATAACCATAAAAACCTAGATCTAAACCAATTCAAATGGGGAATATAAAATTCCTCTTCACCCGAAAAGAGATATGGGAGAGAGAGGAAAACACACGAGAAGATATTACATACTGTAAGAGGTGAAAATACTTCAATTAAATCTTCTATTCGTCAAGAATGGATTTCAATGAGCCTTTTAATCCTTCTGATCAATCCAAAAAAATTAATGGAAAATGTTAGGTATGATCCGGGATGAATTGAGGTTAATACTAGGGGGATCAAGAATTTTAAAATAATTTTTTAGAGAAATTGATCCCACATGCACAGTTTCCTAGATAGGGACCATAGTTTCCCAAACTGTGTGCCTCTCCTCAGGGGTCACAATGTTACTACTAGGAGGGAACATGGTTTGATAAACCATGAGTTAATCATGAAAACCCCATTATCTCAAGGATGCATGGTTTACTGGGTGAGCACATAGTTTGGGAAAACCATGTGCCAACCATGAAATGTCTAAAAACCCAAAAAAACTTCCAAAATTCACCTGTATGAACCCAATATAAGCCTCAAAAAAAGTATAACAAAAAAAAGGAAAAATATTACTTGAAAATGAGATCAAGAAATATCCATAAAAGGTTGATATCTTATAATATCCCCACCTTATAAAAACTCATCCCCAATATCTTTTCCCAAACATCTCTAGGATTCTGAGGTAAAAATATTGATCCATTGAGTCCACTATTTATCTCTCCCATGTTTCCTCCTGAATATATCCATGCTGTAATAATACTCAAACTATCATCATGGTCTTTCCCTGCAACACTTTCTCACTACGATCCATAGCATGTATCATATACTCCACAAAGGATGCATTGACCTCATGATCAACATCATCCACATCAATCCCATGATAAGGGTTGGGGTGATACCACTGAATCCATGACACATGAAAAATTTCATTCATAACACTACACCTCTGTAGAAGAGCCAATCAGTATGCCACTAGCCTAATTCTCTCCACAACCTCAAAAGTTCTGAAAAACCTGGGTGCCAACTTTCCCTACCTATGAATCCTATGGTGACCCAATCTAGGTGACACCCGAAGGAATGCATGATCACTCACTATAAACTCAAGGGGTATTCGATGTCTATCTACATACTACTTCTATCTACTATGAGTCATAAACATAAAATTTCAAATTAGCTAAACCTGCTCTGATGTCTCCTACACGAGACTTAGTCCCAATAGCTCTGACTCACCTACCTCCATCCAGGATAGAGGTGATATGCATGGTCTACCATAAAGTGCCTCATATGGTTCCATATGAATACACACTAGATAACTGTTGTTATATGAAAACTCAACAATTACTAAGTGATTCTACCAAGACCCAACAAATCCAAGACTGCACACTCGTATCATATCCTCAAGTACCTAAAGAGCACATTCTAACTACCCATTTGTCTATGGGTGGAAAGTTGTAATCAGAATTTCCTACGTACCAATAGATTTTTATAATGCCTACCAAAAGCATGAAGTGAAACATGAGTCACATTCTGAAACTATACTCTATGGAACCCCATGCAGACATAATATCTCCGAAACGTAAAAGTATCCCAATTGATCCACTGATAAATTATCCCATATAGGTGTTCTACTTTCGTTAATCGGTCCAAAAGAACCCAAATAACATCATTCTTCTCAGAAATACTTGGGATACCCACCATAAAATCCATGGTAACATCATACCACTTATATTTCAGAATGGGAAATAGTTGTAGTAAACCATTGGGTTTTTTGATTCTCAGCCTTCACCTGTTGATAGGTGTAGCATCGTGTCATGAACCCCACAATCTCCTTTTTCATGCATGACCACCAATACTATCGACATAGGCCATGGTGCATTTTGGTCAAACCTGGATTCAACACTCAATTTGAGGCATGAAATTCATGCATAATATCCTTTAAAATACACATAGGCACAACAACATGAACCCATAGATGATCTCATGCTCATGTATAGTCCAATCGAAAGGTGACTCCCCACCTTCCAAGATATCCCTCAAGGATGAACACTCTGGATTTTAATACTTCCTCTCCATGATCTAGATAAAAAGTGTGAATTCCACTATCACTTAGATGAGAGTCATCTTCTCCTAGCCCTCTTGAACCAAAACATGCATCTCATCCAGTAAAGTCATCATCTTCCACTCATAACTAGACTTCTGAACTTCCTAAGTTTGTGTCTTCCTACTCAAAGAATAAAAAAAAATGTTTCTCTTCCTAGGTGTTTATGACAGCTCAAAATCAAATGATTTCATATACTCCACCCATATATGCTACTGAAGAATCAAATATCATTGAAAAAATATGTACTTTAAACTATTATGATCGGTATACACAGTAAACTTTCTCCCAATAGATAATACAACCAAAAAATTCAAAGCATAAACTACTGAAACTAACTTGAGATCATGTGTAGGGTAATTTAATTCATGTGGCATAAACTTTTGTGTCCCATACAACACAACTGGATCTCCCTGCATCAAAAATTCTCTAATTCCTATCCCATATTCATCACAAAACAATTTATACTCCCCTCACAGCTCAGGTAGGATCAAAATTGGAGCAGTAGTGAAGCACTTATTCAACTCTTGGAAAGCATTCTCACATGATTTAAACCATTCAAACTTTATCCCCATATTGTTCATGCCTGAAAGAGGTGATTCCAAGTGAAAAAAGTCATGGATAAACCTATGATAATAGACCACTAAACCATGAAAACTATGTACATCAAAAAAATTATTGGGATACTCCCAAAAAACAACTACTTGAACCTTCTCTAAGTCCACTGACACACCATCCTCTGAGATGTTGTGATCCAAGAAATGTACTTGATTGATCTAGAATTGGAACTTAGATAGCTTGGTGTATAGACAATGATCTCTTAGTATAATCAGGATGATGTCAAGATTTTGAACATGATTTTCATGAGTCTTTGAGTACACCAAGATTTCATCCAAAAAACAACCACATACTGATCATGGTATGGGTGGAAGATTCAGTTCATTAAGGTCATAAAAATAACAGGATCATTCTTCAGTCCAAGCGGAATCATGAAGAACTCATATAGGCTATACCTACTTATGAAAGTAGTCTATGGTATATTAGAAGGTTGAATGCTCAACTGATGATACCCAGATCTCAAGTTAATCTTGGAGAAAACACAAGCCCCTCCCAACTGGTCAAAGAGATCGTCAATATGTGGAATAGGATACCAGTTCTTCACTGTCATCCAATTCAACTTTTGGTATTTAACACATATGCACAAATTATTGTCAGCCTTATTTTCAAAAAAAAAACCAGATAACCCTAAGGAAATGTACTTGGATGGATAAAAAACTTACCCATCAACTCTTATACTTGATTCTTAAGATCTTGAAGCTCTATTGGTTCTATTATATATGGTGGAATAGAATTTGGCTCAGTTCCAAGAATGATTTCAATCGTAAAATAAACACCCATCTTAGGTGGAATCCATGGAAAGTCCCCAGAAAATACATCTTGGAACTGGTCTACAATGGGCGTAAAGACATCATGCTTCACACCCCCATAATCCAAAAAAAACTTGCAACCTAGGGGTGAGCTCCCCCAATTTTTGATGAAATGTACTTGAATGACCTTCCTGGATAACCCACACTCCATGATTTATATAACTATCACCCTTCAGAGATGTAAAAGTCACTCTCACGCGGTAAAAATTTATGTGGGTTCAGTATTCTAATAACAATTCCATACCCAAAATCAAGTCAAAACCTGAAATATTAAGAATGCAGAGATCCCATAGAAAACTATACTCCCCAACATTGAGATAATACCCCTTTCACAAGAATAGTAACTTTAACCATCGATGGTTTAACCTCGCTATCCATAAGTGTAGGCTGAACTGCATAAAACTATCCTACCCCTCTTCCATATACTGTAGTTTGAGTCCATTGAACTGCACCAATCTTTTGATATGAGCTCTCTTTCCCAAAATTAACTCATCCACTACCTCAACTACCAAAACCAGTAGAACCATAATTTCCAGATTGATATGGGGTAGAATACCAACTTCCAACACTCTAATTCTTTCTAGCTCCTCCATAATTACCCATATGTCATGGGTTTCTATAGAAACATTGTAGATATCCCATCATAATAAAATATTTTCACTCTAATGGTAGTTGGGGGACTATCTATGAATGTGAACCGAACTACCACACTGGTGGTAGATCACTCGATTCATGTCTTGAGTAACAGATTCTTCCCCCTGGCCACTCTTCTTTCTATCTCCCTAGTTCATGTTTTCAAAGTGATGATACCTAATCTCGGAATACAGAACTCTTGGATTTATATTAGAAACCACCCATCCTCCACTGGAATTATCCTTTAGTTCCCCCTCAGATATGTGATATTGATTCATCACTTCTGAAAACTTCTTCTGCCTAAAGATATTAACATATGACTTAATCTCACATTTAACCCCATCTTGAAAATGATTCTTCACAGTAGCCTCATCCCCTACCAAAGCTAGAACAAAGTGATACAAATTAGTAAAGAGTATTTTATAGTTCATCACAGATATACTCCCTTGGTTCAGCCTCATAAACTCAGACACCCTCTACTACCTGAGCGTCTCAGAGTAAAATTACTCCAAGAACTTATCCTGAAAGTCCTTCCACTCCATATTCTAAACCTTTCCATCCTGAGTCTATATATACCACCAAATCTTCACCTGACCACATAACATATAATAAACTAGTTTTAATCTCTTCTCATTAGAAGTCTACAGGTGGTCAAGGGTCATCTGGATAGACTCGATCCAGAACTCAACTACCTCAGGTCCACACTCTCCAGTGAAAGTCAGAGGGTGCTACAGTTGGAACTCCCTTGTCAAGTTGGACATACTTTTCACAACCCACTCTGGGTATCTTTCCATAAAATGTATAAATCAAGAAAATTTCTCATAGAATTATCCTTCAGCTTCCTCACCCAGAACTATTGGAGCCTCAGGTTCCACTATAGGAGGATAACTTCCATACATGTCCTCCCATCATCCTATCAACAAGAATCATTGTGGATTCATATCTCTACAATGCCAAAAAAAACATTTTAGGATACATAACACATCATTATCAAATTTTAACAATAGGTATTCACATAACGCCATTAAAATTTATACCCCAAATCTTTCCACATGGTCAAAACTGAGGCACTATCACTACCATCAACCACCCCTCATATAGGTCATGGCTAACATAGCATAAAAGTTTTATAACTCTAGTTTCTCATTAGACACCCATTCTATATATTTCAATTTATCACATTTTGAATCATTTACAATTTCTAAATTTTATATTAGGCACCATTTTTATTTAAATTATAAGAGAAAGGAAATCATTTTCATTTAAAAAATTCACCCCAAACCCTAATTTTTCATGCATTCCTAAAATGATGCATGTCACATAAAAATCATGAGTTCCTAGAATGATATATATATGCTCAACTCCTGTACCATACTGTTACACAAATAAAAATCCAAAAAAACAATAACATCACACAAAAAGTGCATCACTCAAGGTGAAATAACATTCAAATGTAACAACAAACATCAATAACAACAATACCACCCTGGGTACTTGGATTTCCCTCACACATGGGTTATCTAATTCCATAAACGAGATCATATCCAAGGCTCGAATCATCCTAGTCTCCTATATACCATTTTCAAATAGTAATAAAAAATAAAATAAAAGAAAACTCATTTGATACCACTTTGTAAAGTCCCGACCTGGGTGCCACATGTCGGTGCCCCGAGCTGGTTCACTACATGACCTCAGGCATGCCTCCTCGTATACCAGAGGCTGCTGACTAGTAGAAAGGGTCAAATATATAACATGGGGATACTATAACCTCTTTATAAAATCAAAAAAACAACTTAAATAAATAAAAAATAACCAAAATATACAACCAATAACCAGAATAATACCATAATTAATACAGACTAGTATCACATGATAATCCAAAAAAGGGAAACAATATCCAAACTCAAGTAGTAGATATGTCATTCTATATATGTTTCAAGTGTCAATATGTAAAACCCAAAATAAATACACACTAACAACTCCCAAATGGGTCCCAACATCATGTTTGATTCCCTCATCCATCCTCTATCCAAACTCAACCATCTAACATAGGTATCTCTCCCTTATCCTATTCTACAAACATGAAGTCTATTCAGGTACCAATATAGCATCCCAAGTAGGTTGTGAGTACAAATCAGTATACCACCACCAATGACGTCTAAAACAAACAATTCTATAACAGTGTATACAATTTTATAAATAATAAATCACAATAAAACAAGTAAACAGTTTTCACAATTCATTATTCTTTAATTAATCACATAATTACCTAGGTTCATGATGACACCCAAACCACAATACCTACTTCATCCTGCGTCAGAGTCTGAACCATATAACATAGGGAATCATAATTCATTATAACATGGGATTCCATTATCCATTTAATTTCAAATTTATATCACTGTTACTTGGAACCATAGTCCAATGCCAATATCATGGGCCTAGAACATCATGTCTAGAACCCCATGGGTATTTGGAGAATAATTATCTATCCCACATGTCATTTATCAATAAATCACATATGGGTATTTGGAGTATTAGTTTGTGTCCCACACTCATTTACCAATCAGTCACATATGGGTATTTGGAGAATCATTCCTTGTCCCACACTTGTTTATCAATCAATCACATATATCACATATATCACATTCATCATGGTTAATCACCATTAACCATTTTCATCAATTATTTGAATCATGGTTCACCATTTCAATTTATCAATGTAATCATGGTTTATCACTTTAATCACATGGAATAATATGAACAGTTCACTATTAAACCATTTATCAACATTTAATCATATAAACTATTAAACCTTTAAGGTTAAGTTGACCATCCCTTAATTACCATCATCAATCAAATCATAATCACATTAATCATCAATTTCATAACCACAATTACCAAATACAATTTCCCAAGTTAAAACCATTTCATTATCACATGGAAATTAGATTAATTAATTTAATTTAAAATGTAATTTACAAACATGGAAATTTTAATTGCTTAAATACATACATGAAATTATAATCAATACTATGATAATTTATAATTAGACCACCTAGATCAAGGTTGTTGACAAATGTTTGCTAAATGGAAATCCCCAATTTAAAGCATAACAACCTAGATCACAACGACGTGGAAGATATAGAACCCAAAACCTAAGATAAATATCCAATAGAACATAACCATCAAAATCTAGATCTAAAGAAATTATAACTAGGAATAAAACATTCCCCTTTATCTAGAAAGAGAGATAAGAGAGAGAGAGAAAACCACACGTGAAGAGATTACATACTAGAAGAGGTGAAGATCTTTCAAAAAGATCTTTGATTCATCAAGAATGGAGTTTTATGAGCCTTGTAATCTGTCTGAGAGATCCCAAAAATAAAGGAAAAACATTAGGTTCAAGCCTAGGAAAATAAGGGTTAATACCGGGGGGTTTGGTAATTTTAAAATAACTTTTTATAGAAATTAATACCATGCACATAGTTTCCTGGGAAAGGGTGAACGGTTTACCAAACCGTGTGCCATAACCATGAAACTCTCCTTAGGGTTCACGTGGTTACTACTAAGAGGGTGTACAGTTTGAAAAACCATGCGACAACCATGAAAACCCCACTCTCTCAAGGGTGCACGATTTGCAGGGTTGGGCACATAGTTTGGAAAAACCATGCGCCAACTGTGCACTATCCAAACACCCTCCAAAATCTTCCAAAATTCACCCGTACACAACCAAGATAAGCCTCAACCAAAGTATAACCAAAACAAGGAAAAATAGTATATGAAAAATAACTCCATACATCTCCAGAAATGGTCAGGATATTATATGTGACCCTTATAAAGAATCCAAGATCTCATCAATAGAAGAAGTACATACTATGAAAATATCATCTCTTGGGTGATTTTCTCATAGATTTGAATTTACAATGAGTAGAGTATCTACAAAAGTCAATGCGATATACCCCTTGAATAAAGCCTTAACTCAATAGAAACATGATAATTATGTGAGATTTAGCAGACTGAAAGTCACTAGCAGTTGTCTCTAGTCCAAGTGGGAGTTTGTTGGAATTAGTTTCCCAGAATAAAATTTGTGTACTTTGGGTTATATATATATATATATATTAAAAAAAGTGAATATTAATCAAAACATCTTATTACATATTGTTCATTATTTTGTATGAATTTAATGTAATAATGTTATAGAGTATCTGTCACATTAAAATGTCCATAATAGTTCTCTACTATGATGAGAACCTTGAAATGCCATGATGAAATTATTAAATATATTTCTATGGTTAGATAACATTCTATGATTGTGAAAAAATAATTTCTAATGTTAGGTGCAAGTAATCATAACCATATGAGACTTTATCTCATGAATTTTACACTTGGTAATATCTAAGATGAGATATTATGAGAATAAACCCACATGTAGGAATTATACATATTTATGTGTCATTTTAATTTCCCATCTAATAGAATTTGTGATGATCATTATACTTTTAAGATTATTATTAATTCATGTCATGACTCACGTACTTTGATGTATTGACCAAAACCGTGATTCCATATGTTGCAGGAAGTAGGGTAAGTTAGGTGCATCATGAATGACATGTTATTAATGAATAATTCGAGAGAGTATTTCTACATTTCATGTTTAGGGAAGTTGATATATTATACCTTTTATTGAAATATAATTGTCACATTAAATTCCATGGTCATGGTGTAATGGTGAGTTTATTTCAGATAGTCAAAGAAATACATATCAAGCATATAAATTGATGAACTATATGTCCAACCTATTTGATGAGATATTGTAAAAAATAGATTATATTACATTTTGAGTGCTTATGTGTGGTTATCATAATTGTGACATTAATTTATTTCTCTTGTGAACCTTGACCACTTTATAGACAGTAATCTTAGACTTCTGAAAATATCTCCCAGTGCCAATGAGAAAGAATCCCAGAGGGTCACACACTAAGTGTTTTAATTGATCTCAATTATATTATATTTGAATTTAATTTTAGGAATAAATAGTATTATCAAGATAGAGGAATAATTTTATTCAATATTTATTGATCACATAAATTAAGTAAATATTTATTCACAAGATAATTATTTAATTATGAAAAATATATTATTTATTTATTGAGTTAATGAATAAATATTTATTCAGATATTTTATAAATACTAAGTACTAGTAGATGAATATTTTGTCTAATAATAAATATTAATATGAAATATAGTAAAATAATATTTATCTTTGTGCTAGTTAGAGCACGCCATGAGAAAAATAATAGTAATATTTTTATTACATGGAATAGGGTTATATAAGTTTTAATATATTATTTAAGGTTTATTGTTCTATTAAATAATATTTTAACCCTAACCCTATATCTATAAATAAAATATTATGTAAATTTTGTAAAATTTGATCGTTATAGAGAATAAATATGCCAAATGAAATCTAGAGCTCTTTCTCAGGACCAAAGAAAACTCTAGAGATTCTATTTCTACCTTCATTATGTCAAGAATGAGATTTCAATGATGATTCTTCAAGATCAAAGGAATCATCATAGTGATCAAGAAGAACACCACATGATGAACGATCCACCACTCTAGTAGCCAAAAAACCATCGACATTGTTCAGAGATCATAAGAGCATATGTAAATCACCTTTAGAGGGATTCTATACTTCGATTATACAAGAAGGAATGATGGTTGACTAAAAAGGTTTTTTTGGACGATCAAAATCTTCATTGAAAAAACCTCTCATGAATGAGGTATTCTTTATTTTGATATATTTAAATTAATTATAAATTTAACATGAAATAGATATTCTCTTAGTTTTAGTGAACTTATTTTTCAATATTCTTTGAAAAAAGTTCATTAGTCACGATGTTACATATTGAACAACATAAAAATAGTCCATCAAATCTGACAATTTATGAGTTAAGATTGGCCCACTTAAGTGCTTCTACTACACCTGAAACTAATAGTTCTTCATGTGTGTGCGGGTTCATTCCATGGGTTTATTTTTTGGTGAAAGTTATTTCACTGCCTTATGAATATGTTAATATATCGATCACCAGTTGTCATGATTTATTCATATAGTATATTTAAAATAAAATTTGAGATAACTTGTTTATTATTTTAGTAACATTTGGGAAAGTCTTGGAGTTTTCCTACTATTTTATATACTCACCCCCTACATATGCACCTTAGTGTGTATATAGATGCTATTTATCATGATATAGATAAAGGTAAAGTTTCATATTTTACAAGTGGAGCTTCATGATGTTGTGGTCATGGATGTCTAGAGTTGGAGCTTGGGGACGAAATTGAGTCTAATATTTTGAAGTGGTTCCACCTCGACACCTTGAGCCTTGTTTTCCTTGAGTCTTATTTACCTTGAGTCTTATTTACCTTGAGTCTTATTTACCTTGAGTCTCATTTTCTTTGAGTTTTATTTGTCTTGGGATTGTAGGCTTATGTTTTGTTTTCTCTTCTACTATTTCTATGATGATTTTTTTTATACTATTAGAGTTTATTCTATTTTTTATTATGATATTCCAACCCAACCCATTATCTTGGGAAGGATAAAAATTCCTCTAACCTCAAGTGATGTCCCCATGGAACCATTGGCTAACAATAAATTTCAAAGGATTTACTAAATTGTGGGGGATGATTTTACCTCAAACAACCAACTTATAACTAGACAATAATAAGGAGAAAAAAAAAATATTATGCATGATACAAAAGTAAAATATATTCAAATATATATAACCATAAAGAACTATTAGAGTTGTAGTAGAAAACAATGTATACCAAAATACTGAAAGATGAGAGATGAAAAAATATAGACAAATTACCTAACATAGAACTACCCCAAGCTCTACAAAATAACAACCATCGAGCTCCTAGATCCATTAACAAGGAATATAGAATCCCCATGCTCTATTAGAAAAGTGAGAGATCTCCCTTTATCTGTAGCATATCTAATAATGACTGTATACACACCAAGGTTCATATTCAAGGGGAGAGTATAGAAACCTAGTAAGCAATGCATCAAAATCTTATTACACACACCACTGAAATGAGAACATGTTAATTCATATTTTATATAAAATAAAAGATAGAAAAAATCATGAAAACCAGTTATCAATATAGATATACATATAAAAAGGTAGTGAAATAACTCACACCAAAACAAACCCATTGAATGAACCCACACACCCATACATAAAACCTACCAATGAAACCACCACCTGAAGTCCAATCTTGAACAATCCAAGTCATGAGAAGTACCCATCTTTCTAGACCCAATCCATCACCTAATTGTATAAAAATATCTCATGCCCTTTATTCAATACTGAAATAAAATTATAAACCCAACAAGTCTCTATACACTGCATTATAAACTCACACAAACCTAGGCCAAACCACGTTCTCACACCCACACATTTCTTTTAAAAATAATTTCTTATTTAGTAATTTCACTAAACATGTTGCAAGTGATGCCCATAACCTATGATTTAAAAGATAGTAAATCAAGGAGAATCATCACAGGTTTTCATCAATAAATAAAAACAATTTATTATGAAAGACCAATCCTTCAAGTTATAATCCAAGTAGAGTAAGTGTGAATTCACTTACCTTGAATCAAATCTCTAAGATGAAATAAAATAGAGTATTCATAGATATAGGCTCTAAAAACCTTTATATGTTGATCCATCATAATAAAGTAATCAAAAAATTCCATAGCCACTAGATCCATGAATGAAATCCCTAAACTAGGGTTTTTTACTAAGATAAAACAAGTAGATCTAGAAGGAGAGGAATAAATGAAAATAATACCTTTGATTCCTGGGATTAAGATCCTAAAATATAGGAGAAAAATATTTGGGAGGAAAGGAATATCCAAAATCACCAAATATAACCCTTTGGTTCGAGATCCCTAGACGCAAGAGATCGAATGAGGGTTTCAGGGAATATTATGAGTTAAAAATAAGATTTTTGAACTTAATTAATCTCATCACATGGTTAGGATAAATATTTTGTAAAATAGTGTTCCAAACATTCAAATCATCACTGCCCTAAAAATAAAAAATTTTCATAGTCAACGCATGATTCTGCCAAACCGTGCACCCACCATGTTCCTACCCAAAAGACCCCCTTCCCCCTCACACAGTTACCTAGAAAAGATACATGGTTTCCCCTAACCATGATCAATCCATGAACCCTTAAAAATACCTATAGATCCTTCAAATAATAACCTGAACCTTCCCTAGGTCTAACCCAAACATTCCATAACTTAAAAATATGTTATAATACTAGCCTATCCCCAAACTGGGGTGATATATTTTCCCTAACATAGGGATATTCATACCTTGGAATATAGATATTATAAATGTATATAAATATGGTTAATCCACTAGTCCAACATTATGGTGACCCAAACTAAACACAGAAAATTAATAAATTGATTTCATGGTTTAAGTAATACATCTCAAAAAAAGTAACAAAACCTAAGGACTTAAAGGTTTAGTGTATTGTAGAGTAGTTACATAAAAATATTATTTTATAAAACTTTTGAACCTTTATCAATAACCATGCTCCTATAAACCTTCCTCTAGACATCTCATATGATATAATCACCTTCATAACCTAGGTAATGGAAACATAAAACATGGGTGAGATTGAATGACCATTAAGGTAAACTTATTAATAAATCAAAACTGTTAGATCATAAATAAGAGGTAAATCATGAGAGAGGGATAAATATCCTATAAAAATATCATGGGATCATAAGTGAAAATCATAAAACATGATTGATAATTATGTATCTTAACATAGAAAAATAATACCAAATAAAGGTCATAAAAACATGGATTAGAAACGCATAACATAAATAAAAAAACATGAAATCATAACATAATAAAGTAGAACATATTTAGTACATGTAATATAATATATATTTGGAATAACTTGGAAATAAAGAATAAATCAAGAAAAATAAGTGACACAAGAATGAGTATAGATAAACATAACATGGTGGAGTAGGTTTCACCACCTGATTCTCATAACATAGTAGAGCAGACATCACCACTCGATTCCCATAATGGGGTAGGCATCACTACTTAATTCTCATAGTAGAGTGAGTATTTCATAATTGATTCCCAAAATGGAGCTAGCATTACTCACTCAATTATCATAGTTATCTCATGAGATATAAAACCTCAACCAATGAATTAGAGGGTGATATAATACCCCACTCATCATTATCTATACATACAAGTGTCACATAAAATCAACTCATTAATATTATCATAAATAACCCATGATAGTAAAATGAGTCTCATATCTTTTTCAAATGGAATCACTTAAAAAACATGATCGTTTGATACCAAAAATATGATCACCAAAAAGTATTATTTAAATAGAAAACATATATGGTGATTTATAAACCATTACTTCATTAGAGAATAATCATTTAAAAGTGGAATAGAAACAACAAAAATATTTTTTTATTAAAAATCATTTCTTAAAATCACCTTAAAGAGATGATATTTTCTAGTCACTTTTTAAAAATATTTTTTTTGAATACAAGTAAAAACATTATTAAAACATTACTTCAAAAAAATACCAATAAAGATTCCTTGGTGATAAATAAAACACATGTCAAAATGTGAAGTGGAAGTGAATAATATAAGATCATGAAAAGTAATGGCCTTTTAATTATTTTAAAAATACCTTTATTGAAAACCCACATAATAAAAATATTAACAAACAATTTGTGTTAAAATTAATAAAGGGAAATATATGGATAATTGGGGATAAAAACAATATTTTATACTAGGTAAAGGAGAACATTGGTGAGAATTAAAAACATGGATATAGAGAAAAAATCCATTAAAAGAGATGAGAATTATTCTTAACAAAAGTACATTTTTTTATAAAATAATAGATTCATCATGGAATTAGAATTTGGTGTGAAACATTATTTAGCCATAAAATAATATGTAAATATAACATAACATCATAATAGGGCATAATAATTCAATATTGAAATAAAATAGTTAAATAAAAGTGATTATGAACCATAGAAATGATTTGAGTCACAAACCCCCTACTTTTATTCCTGTATAGTCAAATGTGCTCTAACCTTCTGCACAAATAACATAACTATCTTAATATACTATTTCTAAACCATATTAATACCTAATAATATTTATAATTTCCATTTATAATCATTATCTACATGTAAATTATTTATCTTTTTCATATTTTCCCACATCAGGTGTTTATAGTTTTGTTTATTTGTACTAGTTTCATAGGAGCATTGTCAGTATTTTTTCTTATTCGAAAGTTAATAATTATAAGTTTATTAAAGTTACTATAATTTATGAATTATAATTATTTATGTAGTTTTATTTTTAATTTATGAGTGTTTCACTCTTTATCCTTGAAGATAAAATCAATAAAAGCATATTTCAGTGATTTTCTTAACCAACGAAAGGTGTTTTCTTAATAATTAAGTTAAAAATTGAAGTATCCTTTCCATAAAAAAAATAAATCATAATTTAAATATTTATATCATATTTTATCATTAATTATGTTTTTAGACTCATTTATGATATAATTTCGTAGCATTGTTCAAGTAGGTGGTCAAACCAACACAAACATGAACATACCATGATTAATGGATGATTATGAATTGATTAGTTTCAATATCATTACAATATTATAATAATGATATAATTTAGTTTTTATTAGTGTTATATACCATAATTATATATTTATTATAAGAATAATTAATGGATATGAAAATATTTTATAATTTGAATAAAATATTTTTCTCTTAGTGCGCTTGTTTTAAACGATTGAATTGACAATGATGGTTTGTTGATCATATCATTAATGTGTTCTCCAATTTGTAATATAATAAACTTAATGATATAATAAAAATTATATTTATCAATTAAACCCATTTTTAAAACCGACCATATAAGGAGTAAATGAAAAAATAGAAATCAATCGTTCCATGTAGTCTGTAGTCTACACGTATGGATGGTTGATGATTTCATTTTCCATAGAATGAGATAAATGTATGACATGATTTATAATTTTGTAATCTAAAATATTTTATAAATATCATACTTATTTATTTAATTCAAAATTTGAACCATCTTTGTAAGGTGGTTAAGGAAAATGAAGCATGATGCTTTGTGGATGCGGTAGTCCACACACACACATGAATGTCATTTTTTATTTACTTAAGGGAAAATAGGAAGGGTGGTTAATTATTATACCATAATTATAATAACATATAAGTATAATAGTGATACTTATGTTATCATTTTAATATGGTGATTTTATAAAGAATAAGTGCACATAAAGAAATAGAAAAGAGAAAGAGAGCTTATGAACTTATACCCCACTTCTTGGATTATCTCCTTTGAAAAGGGGGTTAAGACCTTGAGGGATGGTATTTTGAGAATTATAGATCCTATTTAAGTTGTATTAATGTGTTTAATGTAGGTTTGGTCATAGTTTTATCCAAAATTAGTAGGTTGTGGTGTGAGGAGAAGTGATGATATGAGGGTTCCTTTTATAAGTGAAAATGGGTGACATTTTTGTAAAAACCCAAATAATTTAAATAATGGGAAGTCAATATCATGGAAAGTGGATCCAAAAGTTGATACATAATGGTATGGGTAAGATATAATTTTGAAAAATCCTCAACCTAGTTTTTTCACACATGTTTTAAACATGTTTAAACCTATTTACCCCTTGAATTATTACCTTTTCCATTTAAGATTTTACCTCGATGATTAGATTTTACCTAAGGATTTTTTTTCCTAAAAATAAAGTGGTCATTAATAATTAATTTGGATAAAATTATTCTAAATTTTAAATCCATTTATTTTGATTCAATTTATAAGTGTTAAAAACTAATTTTAATACAATCAATATATAATGTATTAAAACAATTTTTGAGAAAAATATTACATGAGTTTCAAAATATCAAATATAGGTTTGTGAAATATAATAAATATTTTAATATGTATAATTTAAATTATAAAATAAATATTTTTTTAAAACAAAATTTTCATAAATTTCCAAGTCATACTTATATATGGCATAAAAGACGCAATATCGATATATTTCACTATTCACCTAAAATTATTTTTTTAAAAAAACTCAAAAATTCATGGTAAGATAATTTTGAAATTCTAAATAAAAAAATGAAGTTAGTTTTATATAATTAATATTATAAAATTTATAAATTTAGTTTTTAAATGAAATTATAAAATATAAAGAAAAACTAATTTATTGAAAAATGACTTTTTTTTAACATTAAGTGTTTTAATATTATTTCATATCAATTTATAATTTAAATAATGATAATATATTAGTTCATATACTAAAATATTATGTATTATCATTTAATATTGGTTGATTCAATTATTTGGATAAAATATACAATACTTTTTAAAAAAGTTATTTGAGAAAGGATAATTCATTTCAATATTAAATCTCATTTATTATTTATCCTATAAATGTAAGAATTTTTGGTTAATTAATATAATTTTATTTAATAAATGTTTTTATTTTTCTTATAGTTTTATTAATAACATTCATCTAATATATCTCATCTTTTTAGTTTAGTTTCACGTGAAACAAGCTATTGAAGATAAAATTAATTTATAGAAAAAAATATTCCAAAATCTTGGGTTGTTACATGAATTCCTTGGAGATTCATCAATGATAGAACAATATACACACTAAAGGTTTGTGTCACCATTTAATGATATTATCATACCTATCTTGAGAAATTAAAGATAGTAAGGATCAATTGGAATAATCGACATAAGAGTGACATGAGTACATGAAAAACATATCTAGAATATGACATATGCTCTGAACAAAAGGAAAGAAAAAAATAAATATATGCACTACAATGAAACAATATTGTAATTATACATAAAAAATGACCCATCGATATAGTCAATAATATTAAAAGGTCACACCCACAAAAAATCTAACTTCCATCACTTATCTAGGTGAAAACCCTTCAGACCCAAGAATAGGTGAGGAACACATTATTATTCACTAACACTGGATTATGGTAAAAAATCAACATAGATAACTAAAAATCGACACAATCCAATGCATGATTATTTAGATAGGTCTATATGTATCATCTAAGGATAACTAAAAACACATGAAATCTCTACAAAATCCATCGAGTCTTCCCTAAATCACCAAGTTAATTGAAAACTTCTTGTTAGACTAAAGATCGCCTCGACTTCCAATTTGATATAAGGTGGTATCCTAGACTCATAGATAACCTAGATTCCAAAGGCAAGTGAATTAAACACTAAACGACAAAGTAAAATAGGTCATAGTCAAATACTAGGATAAATAATACACAATGCAGGGTCAACACTTATCAAGAATACCCCAGTACTAGATCTTCGCAGATACCATCCCTCGAACAGGAATGAAAAGTGTAAACTCAAAGAGTTATCCAAGTAGTACCATGATGACATCATGATTTTTAATCATTTTAGACCATATAGTTCCAAAACCCCATATAATTCACTCCCCCTACTGGAAAGGTATAGATAATAGTTTATTCACTCCCACTAACCTATGTTCATCATTTTTTACCCTATGTACCCTCCCCAATATCTATATGGGAAATCCTATTGGGACTATCCCAATACAAGGAGGAATTAGAATTGGATTCTCATATAGAAGAGACAATTTTCATCATTTTCCACTCCTTTAGGGGATCCCCACTATTAAGTTTTAACTTAATGGACAGAGAATAAATATTAGACCACTGAAATTACTTGGATTTGGTCACCCAAGTCAAGAATTAGAGTTACTTGATAGAAAACCATGAAATCATCTTAGTCAATTTGACCGTAGTACATTCCAGTGATTTAACTGGTGAATTATTCATTATCTAATATTTTACTAATTAGACACCCAAATACTTGTGAGATAAGAAAACCAATACCCAATATATCATGAATTGAGAGACCTAGTCAGAGTATTCATCAATGAGACCGGTCATGAGAAAACATGAACTAAAAAAATGTAAAGAACCTACTAAGAACAAAGGGTAAGAGTCCTCAAGGTATCAAAGAAAACTACTCCCTCTTTACTAAATCTAGAGACAAGATCATGTACATTCCTACATCCCAAAAACCATAAAGGAGATTACCCATTTTATGACCACCCCTAATAAACCACATCTAACCAAGAAATTCACTCCAAGCTAGTTTTCAAAAAGGAAGTAACTTTATTACCAAAATTACTCAACTATTATATCAGTCTCTATAGTTTAATTGAAAAAATACAAGAGATGGTTTAAACTAATCTCTACTAAAATATCCCGATTCATGTCATGACCCCTCTAATAGGATGAAAAAATCCTTTAGAATATTAGAAAGTGACTTTGAAAATGTATAAATTGAAATAAAGTCAGTTACTAGGAACCACTGTATTCCCTAAATTACTGAAAATACATTTATAATACAATAAATTTCACTAAATCTATTCCATGTCAATGGTATTTGAGCTTGGTGACCAATTTAGATCCCAGAATATTCCATTACCCATGAGATATATTTATTCTCATTATTTAAGGCATCAAATCCCAATGAAACCACTATCTCCCTTCTACACATTAAATACCTCACAAGTAACAAAAATAACCTACACAGAAAGGATAAGAACATACAAGAATAACCAATAGAACAAGAACACAATTAGGATGTAATCACAACAAGTATAGTAATATGAAAATTTAATTATCATAAAAATTATACAAGCATATCCTACAAAACAAACAAAACTAATATTACAACTTCCAACAGAAGTTTCCAGCCTCATCATTCCTAGGTACAATTACCCACTTCTGACCATTATAATACAACAACAAGGTTCCCATACCCTAGTTCACTACATTATAATTTTCCCCATAATCCACATGAAAGGTTCTCATGGTTTGAAAACAAATACAAATTTTTTTAAACATTTATTTCAAAATACCATTTAAATAAATTCTTTAAATCCTAAATTTGAGCACCAGTAAAATCATATATAAATCCTTTTGATGAAAGATCTTTTAAAATTGACATACAAAAAAGGCACTTTTATAAAACAAAACTTTATAAAAACCATATAATCATATATTTAAAATCAATAAAAGGTTTCCTTTTTTCAAATCTCCCAATCAATGTTCATCTTTAGTAAGGTTTTTAAAGAAGTGTATTTAAATAATTTATGGAACATAAAATACCTTTTATAAAACCTTATTTAAATACAAAAAATGTTCATAAAAACTAAGCATTATAAAACATTATATAATTTTAAAAAAATCATAAAAACATGGATCATTAAATCATATTACATAAACATCACCAACCAAATTATACGACTACAAAAAATACTTGAGCAATAAGATTTTCTCATTTCATATGAAGGAAAAGGTTACAAAATTTATTATCAACTAATGATCTGAAATCCTCCATTATCATTATTAATATACGTTTTAAAAACCAAACAGTATTACAATTAGGAAAAAATAGGAGAACAGACACACAGAAAGATTAGGGGGGGCCTAAAGTAATGAAGTTTGAGTTGATCACCTCTGATAAGATTCACCCCTCTAGAGTCAAGAGTTAGACGCCTGGTAAACATTTGATGTTGGGGACTTGATCCTCTAATGCCAAGAAAGAATGATGATCCTCCACCTGGTTACATTTACGCCACGTATTGACCACATGGATGTTGTTTCTAAGGATGCCTATGCATTTCCTAATGATGTAGACAATCGACCAGGGGATCACTCTTTTACCATGCATGGAATTGTGAATGGACATAGAGTCAGTTTCAACCTGAGATAGAGCAATATTCTACTGACTGTAAAGACTCAGCCCTGTGTATAGTGCTTTGGCCTCCTTCTGGATAGAGATCCCATCCCCATAGTAAGTCTTATAGGAAATAATAATTCTCCCCAAAAATTCACCAACCACACTTCCCCCTCGTATGACTCCCGCAATGCACAAAACATTGAAATTCAGATTGAAACCAGAGAATCAAGGCTGCCACCGCACCCAGTGACCCTATAGACTGGTACTGGAAGGATACCCTAGGGACACACTTGTCTGGATATCTCTCAAAGAGGGAGCGCCTCTCTAGTTTTTGGAACCAATGACAATGTCAATGAGGATGGATCTGGTCTTAGTGATGATGGATCTTCATGAGGATGTATCCCCCTAATACCTAGATTTATTTTTGGATTTCCATATACACTAGAAACACTCATTCAATAGCTATTCTTTCTGGTCTAGTTATATTCAAACCATGAAACCATTTCTTCTGAAAAGAGGCACCAAGAAGATCTGGAGATGAGAGGGAAGTGAAGTTGTCGAAGAACTTCCATATATACTGGGCCTATTCTCCCTTGAAGAAGAGGTGATTAGAGTCCTACTCTTGGTGCGAAATGTAGTAGTGGCATCTAGATACAAGGTTGAAACCCATATTTTAAACTTTTTTATATATAGAAAATTCTTGGTTCCTTATCCTCCATGTGAGAAAATTAAGCTTTTTTGGAACTTTCTTGCACTAGACAATGCTATTTTAATTGTTCTTCTACTCCCGAGGCATCAATAACCTTCAAAAGTCCTTACATGTGAAGGAACCAAAGATGGAGTCAATGAATACACATTTATCCAGGTCGGAATTTAGAGTAATGAGATCAAACACATCCTTTTGTGAATCATCCAACATGGATTTGATAAAATGGAGATGCAGGTTGGCTTCTATAGAAGAGATCAAAGGAGGATGACATGATGCTATGAACAGAGGATTGGAAGATGTATTAATGGTGAAAAAATGGAATTATAGTAGGGAGATGGAAAAAACAGAGACGAATTACAGGTTCCCCCCAAGAGAAGTCCTGCCCAATCCTACAACCGATTCCCTATATAACAGAAAAAGGAATTCCCCCCACTCTCCCACGTCCCCCCTTTATAACAGATTCCTAACAGCCTAGTAGATTAACAGCCTTGAGATTCCTCCACTACCTCTCCTCCCACGTGTTAGTAGGTGACCCCACTGGTCCCCCCCCCAGTTTTTTAACTTTGTTAATCCATTTCTCCTGGCCCACCTGGTCTAGCAGTTGGTTCTCCCTCTGGCTGGGAAACTTTTCCTCTCCTAAAATACACCTTCCACTCACTTGAGAGGTCCCAGATCCTACCATTTCCCACCGTATGAGAATTGGTCTTTTCCTCAAGACTGAATGTTGGAAATTGATTACGAAGGACAAAGTCATACTCCCAAGTTGCATGAGAAGCATGTGGGCCTATCCATTCGATCAAATATTGTGAATGAAAAATTTCATCCTAGAGGTGATAGAGACAGAACAAGATGGCAGTAGGCTCGGGCTGGGAAACGTCATCCCTGACCAAGTCCGAGGGAAGTGAAGGTGAGGTATGGTGGGGACCAAAATCATCTTTGAGATGAGAGACATGAAAAACATCATGAATGTGGGCTGTGGGGGGTAACACCAATTGGTAAGCAACTAGGCCAATCTGGTGGACTATCTTGAAAGGTCCATAAAACTGGGGAGACAATATTTTAGAGATATGTCGAGAAAGGGAGTGTTTCTGGTGGGGTTTAAGTTTGACATAGACCTGGTCACAAAATGAAAAATTCACAGAGAGACGGTGGCGGTTTGATTGAAGGCGCATAATGTCCTTAGCCCAGTGGAGATGATGTTTGATTTGATGTAAAGCCTCATCTCGGTCCGTCAAAGCTGAAGCGACTGCAGCCACTTAGATTTCAGAAGGAAGGAAGTGGGTGAGGGTAAGAGGTTTACACGCCCGTAGAGGAGCTCAAAAGGCGTGGTTTTGATTTCCAAGTTCCACAAGGTATTGTAGGATAATTCAGCCCATGGAATCCAATAAGACCAATGTTTTGGATGTTCCCCAGTGAAGCAGCGAAGATAAGTCTCAAGGAAATGATTGAGTACTTCGGTCTGGCCATCTGTTTTCGGGTGATAGGTAGAGCTAAATCACAAATTAGTGCCATGGAGGCAGAATAATTCTGTCTAAAAATGAATGAGGAAAACCGGGTCCCATTCACTGATGATTGAAGTTGGAAGCCCATGTAACTAGTCAACTTCCTTGAAAAACATTTCTGCTACACGGGTGGCTGTGTAGGGGTGTTTTAGTAAGAGAAAATGAGCATATTTGGATAGGCGATCCAACACTATGAAAATAACATCAAAACCACTAGATTTAGGGAGCCCGGTAATAAAATCCCTAGAGAGATCCTCCCAAATGGCCACCAGAGTATCCAAAGGTTGGAGCAACCCGGTTGGGGATAGGGTGGAGTATTTGTTCCTTTGACAAACTAAACATTAGTGGAAAAAATTATGGACGAAAACCTTTATACCCAGCCAGTAAAGGGTAGCAGCGAGGTGGTGGTAAGTGAAATAAAAACCATAATGGAACCCTTCTGGAGAGGAATGATGTTCAACTAAAAGGGTCGGTATCCAAGGAGAGGAGGCTGAAAGAACAAGACAGTTGTTGTAGAATAAAATTACTTTCTGAAGATGGTAGGCTGGATAGGATGGATAGTTGTCCCAGAGGGTGTGTATTATGCTTTGGAGTTGGGAATCAGCTTCAACGTCTTTGATCATGTTGCGTTCATCTTCCCATTGATGAACTGACTGAATAAAAACCAAAGCAGTAGAATCATGACAACAAGATAAGGTGTCAGTAGAAGAATTTATCCGACCTAGTTTATATTTAATTTCAAAGTGGAACCCAAAATTTTAGCAATCTAGAACTGTTTATCAGCATTTGTAATGAACTGTTGAATAAGAAACTTGAGGCTATGTTGGTCGGAATAAACCACAAAAGGGCGGCCCAAAAGGTAGGGGCGCCAATGTTGGATGGCAAGGACAAGATCTATCATTTCCTTCTCATAGGTGGATTTAGCCAATGTATGTGGGGATAAAAACTTGCTAAAATAGGAAATTGGCTGCTAATTCTACATAAGGACATCTCCAATGTCATGGCCAGATGTGTCACACTCCAGCTCAAAAACAGAAGAAAAATATGGAAGGAGAAGAGGATCCTGGGTGACAAGCTGTTGTAAGTGGCTGAAAGCCTGTTGTGCCGCATGAGGCTAGTGAAACCCATATTTATTGGTGAGGGCTGTCAGAGGTTGAGCAATGGCGCCATAATTTGGGATAAAAACAACGATAATAGACGATTAAACCAATAAAACCTTAGACTCCTCAAACAGTAGTTGATTGAGTCCTGTCAAGTACAACCTAAACATTGGCAGGATCCATAGCGATGCCTTGGCCAAAGATAATATGACCCGAATACTTGAGATGATGTTGAAAAAATTGGCATTTATTAGAGTTTAGGAATAATGTATTGTCAAGTAAAATTTGGAGGACAACAACAAGATTTTTTTGGTGGTGTATCCAGCTATGGCTGTAGACCAAAATATCATAAAAAAATATTAGAAAAAACTTACAAAGCAGGGGATAAAATAAGGCATTTATAGTGGCATGAAAAGTTAAGGGAGAATTAGTAAGGCCAAACAACATTACTAAATACTCATAATGCCCATGATGAGTCCGGAAAGTTGTTTTGTCAATATTGGTCTTGTGCATATGGATATGGTGATACCTCGAATTGAGATCAAGTTTAGAGAAACAAGTGGAACCATGGAGCTCATTGATTAATTCTTCCATCAGTGAAATGGGGAACTTTTCAGGGATGGTTTCTTTATTGAGAGTGCAATAGTCAATGCACATGCACTAAGATATGTCCTTCTTCTTGACTAGTAATACCGGGCTTGAGTAGGCACTAAGGCTAGGCCGAATGAGGCCGAACAACAAAATATTATGAACCTGCTGCTCGATTTCATTTTTCTAAACATAGGGGTACTGGTAGGGATGGAAAACCATGGGGCCATGGCCAGGTAATAGCTGAATAAAATGATCCCAAGGTCTTTTTGGAAGAAGTCCAAGGGAATCTGTGAAAACCAGTGAAAAATGAGTAGTTATACTGTTTTACATAGATTGAAATGGAGCCGATAAATCTGAGGGATGCCAAAGAGGTTTTTCTCTCAGCATTACCTGAAGATGGCTAGATTCTGGTGAGCGTGTGGCTTGTCCTAGTAAGGAAACCGCGGTCTGTGTGCTCAGTGATTCTCCCTGCAAGCAGTAGGTGTGATGGGTGACTGAAAAATTCATCATCACAGTGTTCCAATTTAGCTGGATCTCCCCCAGAGTGCGGAGACATGAAACTCCAAAAATGATATCCAAATTTCCAATGTCAAGAACATGGAAATTGAGGTGACAATTGTAACTGCTGATAAGCTAAGGTAATTGATGGTAGCGTCCCAAGGATCGGGTGTGATGACCATCGCCCATTTTAATATAAAGTTTTGGAGTGGAATTCATCTCAAAATAAATAGGACAAATTAAAAGTGGGGAGATGAAATTATGAGATGCCCCACTGTTGACCAGCAGTAAAATAGGAAGCCCTGTTAAAGATCCTTCGATTTTGAGAGAAGAGGTGGCGTGCAAGGAACAATGAGAGGAGGATCCCCCTAAATTCAGGTACTGAAATTATAGAAGGTGGCACTCAGCTTCAGGTGATGGGGGAGGGTCAGGTAAAGGGTCGGAGGGAAGCAACATGTCAGCACCATATGTATCACCTTCCACCAAAATAGAACCCGTAACTTCGGGTCCGAGCAGCGGTGTGTGGGTGAGTAAGGTAACCCACACCAAAAATAGATCCCCTTCTTTCCCCGGTCATCCCATTCTTGAGAAGTGAGGTGACGAACACTGTGGCCAGTAGGTTGGGTGAAATGGGGTGGCTCTCCTGATAGCCCCGTAGTGGATTTTTCTGGGTGAGGGAATAGCCGACTAGAAGGTGGAGGAGGGGGAAAAGAGAGAGATAGAGGAAACCAAGCAGTAGCATCACAATTTGCTGGAGGATGTCTGGGAGCTGCCTTGGAATAACCTGCAGAGCCGTGGAGGAGGTCTAATTCAATATTGTGCGCCAGGAACATGGCCTGGAGGCATGTATCCAGGTTATGAATTCACACCCAAGAGAGGATATATTCCTGCAAGCCATTTAAAAAATAACCCAAGTGTTGTGGTTATGGAATATGTGGCAGTAAGGAGGTGAGATATTCATAATGTTCAATGTAATCCTGAACGGAGCCCTGTTGATAGAGGGACGCTAATTTTTTATAGGGGTTTTGGATGTCAAGGCCACTAAAACACTCGAGTAGTTCACGTTTGAAAACAGACCATGTTAAGTCTGGAAAAACCTCTGTAAGAATCGTGAACCAATAGATGGTTGTGCCCTCCATGATGACTTGGGAAAGCGGGAGCCAGAATGGTTCTGGTGTTTGGTGAATTCTAAAGTAGAGTTCCACCCTGGTGAGCCAGCCTCGAGGGTCCGAACCATCAAACAGGGGAAGCTCAACACGCCGGGGAAGGGGATAGGGATCGAGAGGGTTAACCATACCAGAAGGTGGAATAAACAGAGGTGGGTGGCCAGAGATACCAGAGTGGGATGAAGGATCTAGGGGTTAGGGATCAGGCTGTTGAGGTTTCTTCTCAAAATGGCGCAACATCATTTTTCGAAACTCAGTTTTCTCGGAAGATTCTAGTTCCCAGCAGTGTTGGTTTTGGCGGAGGTCCTGCAGTCCCTATTGGAGCTCACCGACTGTGGTGGTGAGGGTGGGAATGGAGGAGGTAACCGAATCGATGTGCTAGTCAATGCTATCTAGGAGAGATTGGTTTCTCGTCTCCATGGAGAAACAGGACAGGTCGGACCAAGTGTTATGAACAGAGGACTGGAAGATGTATTAATTGAGGACAAAATGGAATTACAGTAGGGAGAGGGGAAAACAGAGAGGAATTATAGGTTCCCCCAGGGGAAGTACTGCCCTAGCCTACAGTAGATGCCCTCTATAATATAAAAAGGAATACCCCCACTCTCCCACATCCCCCCTTTATAACATATTCCTAACAGCCTAGTGGCTTAACAACCTTGAGATTCCTCCACTACCTCTCCTCCCACGTGTCAGCAGGTGACCCCATTGGTCCCCCCAGTTTGTTAACTTTGTTAATCTATTTCTCGTGGCCCACCTGGCCTAGAATTTGGTTCTCCCTATGGATGGGAAACTTTTCCTCTCCTATAATACACCTTCTACTCACCTAGGAGGTCCCAAATCCTACCACATGTCGGGAAGCTGATCATTGAACCTGCCCAGTTGTGATGCTAGAAGAGGATGTCACCATTTCCTATGATCCATCGGGAGTGTTTTCGTATGGTTGGGATAATAGGATAAATCAGTGACCAAAAATGGGAATCATTAGCATTAAAATATTCCTCATTCCCTCTGTAATTATAGGCCATAGTTTTACCCTATAGGGCACGTCCTTCTACGATCTCCCATGCGAGTCTTGCATGCATGTAGTGAATAGTATCTGCTAAACTCCTCACATTGATCCCGCCATCATGTATGGGCCTCACCATCCTACCCCATGACACCCAAAGTTGTTTGCCTTTATAAAAAGAATCCCATATGAAGTTATCCAAAATCTTATAAAATGACCACCTTAGGAACTTTGATGGATGATATAGCATGAATATGGATAGCTGAAAGAAAACTATTGATTAAGGCAATATGTCCCCTAAAGGAAAGATAACCATTTTTATAATTAAGTACATGACTCGTAATCTCGTTCACCAAGAGATCAAAGTCATGGACATAGAGGCGACGTAGGGAGATTAGGGACCCAACGTAGTCAAACAGAAAAGTACCACATTGCATGTCTAGCCTATTGCATATGGAGGTAGCATGTTGATTACCGCATCTTCTTGATAAATAGAGGCTGCTATTTTCTTTGTTGATAAATTGGCCCCTCCAGGAGAAATATTCTTCCAAGATATTGTTGAGACCACAAACCAATCGCCTACTATCATTAATGAAGAAGATAAAATCGTTTGCAAACATTATATGAAATATAGATGGATGGTTCATTTTTCCACGGAAAGGAAGTATGACCCCCATAGCTATCCTTCTATTTAAAAGATGGCTAAGGGTGTCTTTCATTATAATGAAGATAGTCAGGGATATGGGGTCCCCTTACCTCAGCCCGTGTGTTTCCTCGAAAATCCCATGCATCTTTCCCATGAAGGAGACCACCATCCCTGATGAGCTGAAACATCTAAAGATAAGATCCGTATCCCAAGGAGAGAGACCCATACCCATGAGCACCCTATTGATGAAGCCCCATTCCATTATGTCATATGACTTGTTCATATCCAACTTTAAAGATATATTAGATCTGTGGGTCTTGGAGTTAATATCTCAGAGAATTTCTTGAGCTAACACAATAGCTCCCTGTATTGACTGGCCCTTCACAAAGCCATGCTGTTGTAAGGAAATCTACCAAGGAATGTACTTGGACAGCCTTGAGTTAAGGATGCTTGACAAAATCTTATAGGGAAAATTGCACATACTTACTGGTCTGTAGTGAAGGATGGAGGAAAGATATTTAATCTCAGGTAGAAGAACAAGAGTAGTAACACCAACAACCCTTAGGATATATCCACCATGAAATAAGTCCTGTATGGCCACAATAATATATCCTTTAACCACCCCCATGAGCCCTTGTAGAATGATCCCAGAAATCCATCGGGACCCAAGGCACTCTCTGAGTTGAGATTCAACATGGATTCTTGAATATCCTTCTCCTCAGGGATTGCTTCCAGAAGGGCGTTGTCCTGGTTGGACATCGGATTGGGGATCACCTCTAGCAGCTCTGAATTTCCTCCTGGGTATCTATTGGGCATGTTCGAATTTGTACCTACAAGGAGATTATTGAAGAAGGATAATGTCATACCCCCAACCACGTATCTATCATCTGAATAGGAACCATCTTCAGGCAAGATGTTGGGCTTCACTTTCCGCCTTCTCTCTTTGATACATGTGTGTAAATATGCTATATTTTTATCACCATCTTGAAGCTATATTACTCTTGATCGATCCCACACCACATGTTCCTACTTGAGAATAATATCATCCAGAATGTTCTTTTTATTAGAAATCTCCTCAAACACCGTGTCATCCCATGTAGCCTTGAGGATGAGATCCAATCTGTCAATATATTTTTTGAGGCTGTCCAAGTCCTGGTCAATATTAGGAAGACCCTTCACCCAGGATTGTAATCTGTGTTTTAGAAGTCTCAACTTGTTGTGAATAGCTACCCAAGAATGCCCTTGGGTCAAATCTCTCCAAAACTCACTGACAAGCTACTGGTAGTCGGGAGAACTAATCCAACCAACATAGAATCTAAAACGTTCACAACCGTCCTGTCTAGGGGCCAAAGTAACAAGCAAGGGAGAATGATCAGAAATTACACGAACAAGATGAACCACCTTGGAATTGGGAAACTTGGAGATGGCATTAATGTTGGAAAGAAACCTATCTAATCTACTTCAACTACATCTGTTCCATTTTTGGTTGTTTCACCACATGAAGAGGTCACCAGAGTAACCCATATCCAGGATCCCTTTACCTATCATGAACTGTGCACAAGGTAGTTGAACTCGCATGGCTGTTCGTAGAATCATACGAGTTTACGGAGTTACCCATCCCTCTCAATTCAACTCAGCTGAAGAATAATTTTTCATCAGAATTTTCTGAAAAATCGAAGAATCTAGATATACTCGTTGATGCGGGCAGACTCGCTGCATCGAACGAGTGGGGTTCCGTTGTTTTTTTAATAATCAATTTTAGGGTGATTTCATTAAATCTGCAGCATCATATTTCCTATGGCTCAATTTGATGATCGGCCGTGAGAGAAACCCTCCTGTAGTGGAGGCGAATGTGTGGAAGGGGGCGACATAGTGCCTATGAGGAGGGTGGGAACAACGAGGTGCAATGACTAGGAGGAGGGTGGAAGTGGGAGCAGCGCACTGTCGGGGGAAGGGTTAAGGTGCACAGACTGGGGGTGGGGGGGGTGGGGCGGGACCAGTTCCGGTGAGGAGGGGTTCAAGCCTGCCGATGGGGAGGGTTGGGGGTAAGAGCAACCCTCCTGTAGCATAGGCGAAGAAGGGGAAGGGGGCATCACATGGAGGGCTTCCGCCGAGGTGTCAAGTGGAAGGGTGCGACACAGATCTGAGTCATGCCAATGTTTAATATGCGATGCATAAATAAGGTGTGCACATCGCACTCTATATCCCCCAAGGTCATCGTTACAGGCATCCAACATAGGTTTTTCCAGTAGTGTAGCAGGTCAACCAAGATGTTTCTTTATTTACAGTTCTCTTAATGGATATAGTTAATCTTCTACTATTATTTTGGAATTTTGAGGCTGTGGAATCAGGTGATGCTGTGTTTATGTATATGTTTCTCTTATGTTCTTGTTGAGTTCATTGATTTCTATTTTAATGTTCTTGTTTCACTTTATATTAGGTGTTGGTGTGTGTATTTTACTCTTTTATGGTTTAGATGACTTGAAATCTGATACTCCTCTCATATCCAGGATGCTCATGCAAATTAAAATTTCCATTGCTATGTTTGGATAGATTCAAAGGAAAATTCCATTAAAATAATGATTCTTCATTGAGTTATCTCATTGGATATTCAGATTTTTATGTGTGAGGTTGGTAAATCTCAAATGGGTACTCGTGATAGTAGTATTAATGTTTACCATTTACACCTCAAGGGAAAGGTGAGCATTGAGCCAGAACAGATTCATGGGGGGGGGAGAGATTGTAACAATCCCATACTAGATTCCAATGTGTTGTTGGAATAATGGACATTTTGACTTGGTTTTGGTCCCTCCAAGTATAGCTCCTCTCATGGACAGCTGAACAACTCGTGACACATATCTTCATCCTGAAATCTTATGGTTATCATTCTTTCCATTATTTTTCTACTGGATCGAAGCTTCTCATTGGTGGGATCCCCAACATCATCCTTAGAGAACTCATTTATTATTTTGACAATTTATTTGATCACGATGTTGGTTCACAAGTGAGGAAATGTATTCTCCAACATTAGAAAAATTGGTGCATCAATCATGAAATTATAACAATCACTATTAAATTTAATCTTGTTTGTTATTACTACAAGTAAGTTTCTGATGGTGGTGATGGATCGGGTTGAATTAGACTCTTACGTGTCTACGAGTCGAGTATACGAGTCGAGTTCACTAGCCTCGAACGAGTCTGAGTGGACTCTTGAGTTTGACTACCTTTCCCTCCATCCCTCTCCACTGCCGTCAGCAACTGACAACTTCCACTCCTCCATAACTAGCTCACCATCCTCCCTCATCCCTACAGTGCATCTTCACAACGCCTCTATTCCTCTGTATCAGACCACAACCCACAACCAGAAGATTGCCTCCTTTTGTTCGCCGAAGAACACACCATGCCGGAGGCTGCTGTCCATCCGCTGAAACCCTACACCCGAGCCGCCTCCTCTCTACTCACACCAACCCATGGATTCTCCTCTGTCTCTATTTCACATCCATCCAAGCATATTCCTTCTCTTGCATACACCACCGTCCATCCACGACGGCTGCACCCCACTATTCTGAGTGGGTGTGATTTTGTTGGTGGTTCATTACTCACACTTGACATCATTGCATGAAAAGGATTATCATTTCCTTTAGAGATATATGGGTGCCATGTTTCTTCACATGGCACATGTGCACACTAATATGAGAATTATTTCAATAACAAGGTTTTCTTTTACGTGACTTATCATTTAATTACTATGTTTATTTTTTCTGTCGTTATGTCGGGGTAAATCTGTTGTGTTGGGATGTTGATTAAATAATTTAATTTTCATGCATATCATGTTGATATTTTATTTTGAAATTAATTGGTGGTTGAATTTATTTGTAACTGGATATTTTTCTGCTTAAATTATATTTACACTGAAATAGTTTCTGAAATTAAAACTGTCCATTTTCATTATTAGTTGATTTAGTGATACTAATAAAGTTAATTACTTGAACCTATTATAGTGAAAATAGGTGGAGAAATTTTTTGATAAACAACTTGTATCATTTTTCTTATTGGTTCGGTACTCAACGCATCTTCTAATTTATTTATAACACCATATAATGAGACCTTAAATAAATTGGGAGATAAAAAATAAGCCTATAAACAGTATTTATAAATTTTTGAACCGATGATAATTGAGTTATATAAATATTTTATCATAGAACAAGATATTTTTTCATTGTTACATAGTAATTTGATTATGACATCAGCATCTCATACACATTTTTTTTATTATGAGTTCATCGTCATTTTTTCTATTACATTTTATTTTCTCTCATTCTCTTTCATAATTGTTAGTTCCATAAAAATAATTAAAAAAAGGAATTATGTCAATTTATTGTTCACCAAAACAAATAAAAATAGATAATTTCAGTGAACTAGATCTCGTTCTCTCTATGGTTTGACCCTGCTTACCAATTTTATAGTAGCCAGCAGGTTATAATTTTTTTTTTCAAATTGGACATGCCACGACGTGCGTACCAAATTTATGGAACCATTGGCAGGGAGCACACACACATCTAGCATTAATAAAATCTTAATTAGACCTTGATTTAGGCATTTTTTCCCTAGATGGTAAACACTCATAATTCAGCTCCATCGAAAAATGATCCACCTCTTGATCAAGAACTAAAACATCAAAGAAAAGGGAAAGATGAAATTGGTAGCTATTACAAAAAACCAAATGCATCCATGGGAGGAAAGTGGTGAGACTCAAATTCTAACACTTCCTAGTGGAAAATTCCACCTTGTTTTCCAAAACTGTCTTGATAATCAAAGGCCTTAGACTACTATGAGAAAGGAATTGAGACCCAACACAATTAGAGTCATCTTTGGTATAACAAAACCCACAATTCTAGTGATGCATTTTGAACTGAAGTCATCAATGATTAAATTAATCCAACAACATGAAAAACTTCATGGATTTAGAAGTGAAGACCCTTACCTTCATGTGAAAAAATTTCTCAAAGTTTATAACACATTTAAATATAATTGGGTGATCAAAAATGCATTGATCCTACAATTGTTTCCATTCTAATTACAAGAAAAAGATAAGGACTAGTTGGAAAGTCTTGAACCGAATATAGTATTCACTTGAGAAGTGATGATAAGTAAATTTATTTATAGATATTACACAGCTTCACAATATTTGACAAATAAGAGATACCTCAACTTCTTTTTCCAAAATGAATATGAATCACTAGGAGAATCTTGGGAAATATTCAAGTCCATGTGAAGGGATTTAACTTATTATAGGATGAAGTTGGTAAACCAATTATAAGCTTTCTACTATAGACTGCAACCTGAGAGTAAGTAGGCAATCAATACAGCCACTAACAATGAATTCATGGAAATATATCTTGAAGATCTTTACATGTTAATTAAAAACATGGAAGAACACAGTTTCCAATGGTCAGAAGATTTTTCAAGAAGGAAATCAGGACTGAATCAAGTTGATTATCACAAATTCATGGCTTCACAATTTGATGCTCTCAATAAAAGGACTGCAAATTTATCACCAAGTCTTCCTAAGATAGTTTCAGTCCATATAGTTCAAGCTGAACACTACCCACATTGTGGTGGTCTAAACACGCTGTCGTGACACATCAAATTGATTATGATTTTAAGGTTGATTTATAGTCTAGGAAAGAACCTAGTTCATATCTAAAGGAGAGATGGTAGGTTTAGAGTGTGCGTTTTTAATAAGAAGTACTAAAATAGGGGGTGGTTTTGAAAATAGTTTTAGGATGAAATGACTTAATTGAAAGCTTAAAAGTTGAGAAACCAAATGGGTTTTGAAAAATATGAGATAAAAGGGTTCATTGTGATTTCACTACACACATTTCAAGTTAATTTTTCATAGATATTCATTTAGGTTTGGAGTAATTCCTTGGTTGAAATTAATTGGAATCCCCATTAATTCCTAATCTTTTATTTCAATGCTTAAAGAACCAAACCTTGATGTAACAATCGCATTGTCAAGGTCAAGAAATTATTCATGTAATAAGAGATTCCAAATCATATTTAAATCTCAAAAAGGTGGGTATGAAAAGGATTCTTTTGTTTTCTAATCAAAACAACACAAGTCACACACTCAAAACCTCACACTGATCGGTTAGAAATTAAGAGTATCTCAATCACATGCATCAAAACAAGAATTAAAATATGGAATTATATAAGATACATGGAAATAAATCTTTTCACACCCAAATTACTCACAACTAGAAGCTAAAATAATAATCTTAACTCCCTTGACATGTGCGTAGCTCCCTCACAACAAACACCCACCGTTTAGCTCGACATCGGGAGGAGGAGGAAGCTCGGTTGGAACTCCTTCTTCATTCTTGATTCCCCTATGAGGATAGGGTCCTAAAAAACTTCAAGGAAGAGTATGAGACTCCTCTAGGACTTAAAAATTCAAGAGTTTCACTTCTTGTCCGAACTTTCAAATGGGGAGCCCAAGCTTCCATTTTATAGGCAAAGTGGAAGGTGGTTTTGAGCATCCTGATTTCGAGAAACCACTTGGTTCATGATTTTCAATTACCAGACAGTCTTATATCACTTTTGAAAAAACTGAAAATTTGAATCCCCACCTCCTTAATATATCCACCGAAAGTTTAGCACCATTTGGAAAATCACAACTTGATATATTGACATATTACAAAATGCTACTTTTGACTTTGTGCATATTCGGTGGCTTGGACAGAGTAGTTCGTATGGGCCCATTATAAGCTAAATCAGGATTGGGTTACTTGATATGAAATGTATCTTATTAAATATTGGACTAGTCCACAAAATTTCAGACCCTTTGGATGCACGGTCTAATAGTATTGTGCGTATTAATCCACTAGTGTGTTTGGATTCTGTGCAATTTGGCCCATTTTTCTTGGACTTCATCTTGGGTCCTCCAAATCACCCCCACCTTCAATGAAATTATCAAAAAAAGTAACATTGACCTTTTTAATTGTGATAAAAACAAAACAATTAAATCAAACATCAAGTTAATTTTGTTATTATATTTAAAATTTACAATATAAATTTAGTTTAATACAATGGTGTAAGGGTGAAAATGACACAGTGAATCGTGGTACGATCATGGTCCTCATGATTATCCCATGTGTCCATATAACTCATCTGAGAACAATATGTATGAAGCTAACTTTTTAATCTACAATATAGGAAATTATGGAAACAATATAAATTGGAAATGGAATAACCAAAATCAAGGTTAGAAGGAACCAGTGTCTACTCAGCCAATGAACCAGAACATGGGTCCACCTAGGATTCCCGCTCAATCTACTTTTATTCCTTCCATGTAATCTCAAGAGCAAGGATCTAAAAAGAAATATCAACTACCCTTTCATCATCAATAATAATATAATAATAAAAATAAAACAATAGACTTTTCCCCTCCTACAATGTATGGTCAACAAGGTTGGGGAGAAACTATAGAAAAACTAATGACGTCCAAGCAATCAAGGTTCAAGTCACAAGAGATGGGAACCCAAAAATTTCTAACAAAAACCCAAATATTGCAAACAAAAACCTAAAAATTTAAAAAAACCACAAAAAACTTACAATAATCTATTCAAAACATTGAAAATCATGTTTTTCAATTAGCCTCACTAATGAAAAATATCCAATAGGGAACTCTATCAGGTAAAAAAAGAGTTAACCCAAGAAAAGAGGAAAAATCTATCACATTACATAGTGGAACACAATTTATAGAGTGCTGAATTTCTGATTCTCAACCAATAGAAGAGACACCTACACCTACCACTTTGAATGTTAATTCAACAAAAAAGAAAGTCAAGAAGAAGATAAAGAGGAGGAAGATAAAAAAAAATTTTAAAATTGAAAAGTAAATAAATGAAAAGAAAAATTAAGTACTCAATAAATTAGTGAAATATCACACACCACCTCCTCTATTTTCAAAAATACTGAAGAAAATGAAGTTGGATGATCAATTTTTTAAATTAATGGAGTTTTTCAAGAATATTCACATAAATATTCCTTTTACAGAAGCCATCACACAAATTCCCCACCGTGAAAAATTTCTCAAAGTGTTTCCATCAAAAAGAAGAAAATTAGATGATGTGGGAACAATCATAATACATGAAGAATTTACAGCGGTCTTACCCATATCCAAACCTCCTAAAATAAGAAACCCTGGAAATTTTACTATACCTTGAAATATTATAGGATTTCAATTTGGGAGATCTTTATGAAACATCAAATCTAGTGAAAACCTCATGCCATTTGGAGTTTTCAAAGAACTAGGAATCATAGAATTAAATCCAATGAAGGTCTCCTTATAAATAGAGGACCAATCAGTGAAACATCCTCGAGGAATTATAGATGACGTACTCATCAAGGTTGATAAAATTTACTTCCTTATAGATTTCATCATCCTTTATATGGAATAAGATAAGGAAATCCCACTCATTCTTAGGAGACCTTTCTTATCAACATATAGAGCACTAGTTGATTCCTAAGAGGGAAAATTAATTTAGAGATTTTGGAGAAGAAAACATAACATTTGATGTATTGAAAGCTATGTAAAATCACTCTATAGCTGACTATAATTTCTTAGATACAAGTGAATAATGGGATGAATTAGAAAAGGACATCCTGAATCCCAAGGATTTTCTTAAGGAAAATGAGGATTTAATTGAATCAATAAAATAAGTAGAATTCATCAGAAACATAGTCGAGCCTTTGGAGAGATAATATTTCACCTAATTGACTTAATTAACTGAAAATACTCCAATAATATAGCTTAAAACCCTTCCACCAAACCTGAGATATAGCTACTTGAGAGATTTAAACACCTTTCCAGTCATCGTAAATTCTATTCTTTCTAGTGAACATGAAAGTAAATTAGTAAATGTCCTCTCGAAATGGAATCTAATGATAGCTTGGATGATAGCTAATTTAAAAGGTATAAGTCCTACCATATTTACTCATAGAATACATATGTATGATTATTCAAAACCTTATAGGCACCAACAAAGACACTCAACACCTCCAATGAAAGAACTAGTCAAGAGAGAAGTCATTAAACTTCTCGATTCTTATTTAATATTTCATATCTATGATATTTAGTGGTACAACCCATTGAAAGTGGTACCTAAAAATAGTGGGACCATAATGGTTGATAAAGTAGAATTGATACCCATAAGAACAGTGACTGTATGGATAGTTTGTGTCGATTATCAAAAATTGAATGATTCCACTAGAAAGGATCACTTCACATTAACCTTTATTGATCAAATCCTTGAACAATCGGTAGGAATAGATTAATATTGATTTATATATGGATACTAAGGTTATAATAAAATAGAGGTTACACTATAAGATCAAGAGAAAATCATGTTCACTTGTCTGTATAGTTCATTTTCTTATTAAAAAATTCCTTTTCTAATGAGAAATGCACCAACCACAATTCAATGATCCACAATGGAAATATTCTGTTAAATTATTGAAGAGTTCTTAGAAATATTCCTGGATGACTTCTCTCTTTATAAGAATTATTTTAATAAATGTATGGACCATTTGGTAAGGTTTTTCTGAGAAGTGAAGAAAATATCTGGTGATCAATTGAGAAAATCACACTTTATGGTACAAAGTGGGATATTTTTAGGTCATTACATCATCATATATTTATTTATTCATATGGATAAGGGAGAAAAAATAAAAATCAGGGGAAAATCTGGGAAAACCAAGGGACACCAAGGACCTAGGGAGGCCTAAAATAATGCATGCCAAGATCATCCCCTATGATAATGTTAACCCCTTTTAACTTCAAAGAGTTTAGATTATAGAAGCAGGTAACTTTAGAGTCTTGTCCTGCTAGAGAAGCAAGGTGGTCTACAACTTTGTTACCCTCTCTCCACGTGTGGCTCAATTTGATATTTTTGATCATACCTTGACATTTTATGATGGTATATTCTATAGACCAAGGCACATCATCTATGCTACACAAGGATTTTAGCAAAACCATGGAGTCTATTTTTACTTTTGAGATGACAATGTCTCCCTAATGGAATAAAGTGAGACCAGTGAGAAAAACCTTTGCTTCCGCCTGCAGAGAAGATCCACGACTGACTTCAATTCATTCAATCAGAGTTTTTATTGGGAATATTGGATTATACCAATATTTCATTAAGGATTTATATATTATTTACTTCCCCCCTTACCACTATGTTAGGAAAATATGTTACATTCCACTTTGGTACTGAATGTTAGGATGCATTTTAATTGTTAAGTAAATTCTTTTTTGAATCTATAATAATTATTTCATCACATTTGGAGAAACCATTTGAGTAAATATGTGATTATAATGGATGGGTAGTTAGTTATACCTTGGGAAAAAGGAAATAAAGGATATTTAGACCAATATATTATGATAGTATCACTTTTAATAAAGCTCAACACAACTACACAACAACTGAAAAAGAGTTGATAATAGTTTTATTTTCTTTTAATAAATTCCGATATCACATGTTGTTCTCTAAAGTCACTATCTATACCGATAACTCTTCCCTACGATACTTGATAACCAAGAAAGATGAAAATCCTAGACTCATTTGATGAATATTTTTACATTAGGAATTTGACATTAAATTCAAGAATAAAAAGGGTACTGAGAATGTTGTGACCGGCTGTTTATCATGACTAGACCATAAAGCAAGTGAAATCAATATGGAATTAATCAATGAAACATTTCCTGATGAAAAAATCTATGCCACTGAGACAATCAAAACTTGGAATGCCGATATCATCAATTACCTATCTTTCGATATGGTACACCCAAATTTAACAAAGGATTAGAGAAAAATATTTTTTAATGAAGCATGCCATTAATACTGGGATGATCCATTACTTTTCAAAAACTATGTAGATTGAATGATTAGAAGATGCATCCTAGAAGAATAATTTGATAGTGTTTTGAATTTTTTCCATGATATAGAAGATAGAGGAAAATATGGAATTCATCATACAATTATCGAAGTGTTATAATGTTTTTTTTACTGGATCACCATGAATTAATATATTTATGAGTTTTTCATAAATTTTGATAAATACCAAAGAAATAGAAGAATAAGTTGGAAGCGTGAGATGCCACAAAATTTGATTATGGGTGTTGAAAGTTTTGACATATGGGGAATCAAATTCATGGGTCCCTTTCCCAAATCTCTTGGAAAACCATATATTCGTTTCCTATGTTTACTACATGTCAAAGTTTGTAGAAGCAGAAGCATTTTCGAAAAATAATGCTCTAGTTGTCATTAAAATTTTAAAGCCACACATTTTTACCCGGTTTGGGATTCCAAGGCTCATCATCAGTGACCGTGGCACCAAATTAAATAATTATTTGTTACAAAAGATAATGAATCTCCATGTATATTACCACTACATGATAACTCTATACCATCCACAGACCAATGACCAAGATAAGGTTTCAAATAGAGAAATTAAGAGCATTTTCAAGAAAACTATGAGTATGTCCTAGAAAGTTTGTGCCACCAAACTTGATGAATAACTTTGGGATTATAGTACTACATATAAGACACCCATTGGAAATTACCCATACCTCTTGGTCTTCATAAAAAATTTCCACATCCCTGTAGAACTGAATCAAAATGATTATTGGGCTGTAAATAAGCTAAATTTTTATTTCAAAACTGACCAAGAAAAGTATTTTCTATAGATTAATGAATTAAGTGAGACTAGGAGGAAATAATATGATAATTATTTGATATATAAATAGAAAACTAAATCTTTCTATGATAAACATATCTAACAAAGAAATTTTTCACAAGGAGAAAAAGTTAAACTCTTTAACTCCATACGTCATCTCATGGTAGTAATAATCAAATAAAAGTGGCTAGGTCCTTACCCCATCACTATTGTTTATCCCCATGGCGATGTTGAAATATCAAATGTAAATATGACTCCATTTATGGTTAATGTTAAATGCCTCAAACTTTATCAAACATCCAATACAATAGGTGTCATTGAGGATGTTTATTTAAAATGAGAGCATGCTCGTCTGGATGAAGATGTAAAACTTAACACTTCATGGGAGGCAACCCATGTTTTTTTATTTTCCATCAAACATTTTTATTATTTCTCATATATTTTAGGAAATAAAATTGGCATGCATGGAACATTTATTAGCTACTCATGATATTTTTTTTCACTTTTTATCCTCTCACACATCTTCTTTCATATATGTGATCTTTGGTTTTATCTTTATGATATGATGCGAGTATGTTCTATATATATATATATTTTATAGGTACATAATTTATGGAGATTCATTAGATAATGGAAGCCTTTCTGCATCTATTTGCACTTACTCAGGGAAGTTTTTTATTTTCTGTAATATTTTATTCTTAAAAAAATCACGATATAAAATAACTATTTTTTTTGAAAATCTGAAAAAACTAACATTAGTTTCATTGATGAACCCAGATGAAGGATTTTATATTTTTTTGTAACATGGTCAGAGGCATACCACTTACCCCTATGATGTTTGAGCACATTATTCCTATTTGACGTGATTTTTTTTCTTGATATCCCGATTTAGATGAGTGCTGATATTAGTTTATACTTTGAAATTTTTTTCTTGAAAATAGTTTATTTTTGAGACACTTATATACAATTATGATCATCTATTTTATAAAACAATATATTTACATACATGTGAGTATTATGAACCATTTTACATCGTCTTATGTTTCACTTTTTCTTGAGGGAATCTCAAGCATGTTATGTATTCTAGAACTTGTCATGTTTTTCCGTCAAATCGATAGTACTTTTGAAAGTTGCACTAAAATGACTGAAGAATTTGTTTTGATTTATTTATCACTTTTATCCAATTATCCAATTGAACATTTTCTTCATCTTGTATACCATATAATCCATGAAGAATCCTTTTTTAGGATGATAACACTACAAATACCCTTCCCTGCCTATTTCTTGAATATTTGTATGATGATTTTCAATATAAGTGTGGGGGAGATATTTATTCACGGGGAGGGTTTTTTGAGTGACAGTGAGGTATTTAATGAACATGTATTAAAATTATCTCATCATGATCATATTTTTATATTTCACAGTGGATATATTTATTACATGTATTTTTATATGGCCATATATATTCTTTTTGATTCTAATAATGAGTACAACTGTGGTCATTATTATATAATAATCACCTTTAGGGATACCTATAAAAGTGAAGAATCATTAATCTAGGAGATAGAGAGTTTTTTATATGATATACTTTCACTTATATTCTATTGAGTATGAGATACTTGTATAATTTTTATCAGGATTTTGTCATATATATTTCATGGGGTTTTAGAGGTGATACACACTAGTTTTTTTCTAACCATTTTATTTGAGCGAGTTGCGTCCTAAAAAAATAAAAAAAAATAGAAAAATTGCATTATCATATTATTGGGGACAAGTAAAATTTTAAGTGTGGGGGAGATATATTTTAATGGAGGAATTTGGATTAACATTTATCATGTATTTATTTCAAGATTCAACCCTCATTTTTATTTAAAATTTTCAATTTTTTTATAACCCACCATCCCATAGCCTTAGAGACATTTGAACCTAATGTGAAGTCATTGAGATTGGTGCTTTATTTTTTATTTCCACTACTGAAGATGTAAAATTCATTGAAATCCTATGGTAAGCTTGCCTATGTACGATAATTGAGCATAACTTTGATCAATTTGTATGAGTTATGAGAGTTATGGAGAGGTAGGTCACATGATGCATGAGTATAGATACTTTTCTTTGAAATAATGAAAGTGGAAGGGAAACTATTTTTGAAAAGTGTAATTTTAAATGAAGTATGATATTTTATGGGTAAAAGGAAATAGAAAATTTTGAAATTTTAATTTTGATGTTTTGATTTGTCTATAGGTCCAATTGTGTATTATTTATGATTGTTTTTCATTAGAGTAAAAAAGTTTAAGTGTGGGGGATTTGATTCATATGGAATTAACTTAAATTTTAATAATTTTTTAACTTCATTTAAATTAATTTTTCCAACCACTTCTTATTTTTTAGGTTCTTTTTTTAGTTTTTAGTATTTTTGATATTTTCATAATTTCTAGTTAATTCATATAATAATATAAGTAATTTAGTAATTTTGTTAGTTTATATTAATTTTATATAATATATTTAAAAATATATTATTATTAGTAATTTCTCTAATATTAGTTTTATTATTTGTTTATTAATATCTATTGGTATATATATATATTTTCTATATAAATATTTTATTTTATTTCATTATATATTTTTGTAGTATTAATAAAAGTACTATTTTTATTATATTAATATTTAATAGTAGTAATTTTATTATCATAATTTTATTATATCTATATTTCAAAGTATTTAATTACATGTTCATATATATATATATATAACATTATATTTTAATTATTTTTGTTTATATTTAATTACTATAATATTTATTTATTCAATTAAAAGTCTATTATTATTATTATTAGTATTATTAACATTTAAAATTTAGATAATATTTTTTATTTTAAATTTTAAGTTTGATTTTTTTTGTTTTTGAATGCAGATACACACACAATGGATTTTCTTTTTCTTCAGTGAGAGAAAAAACATAAAAAGGTAGCACCCCAATGGCATCAACCTCCTTCTCGGCCCCGAAGACAACACCACACCTAACAACCTCTCCAGCATGATTTCCCCTCTCATATTTATCAGTGGATGATCACACCCTATATCTCCACCATCCTGGGAAACGCCTCTCTCCACTACCGATCCACCTGGTCGTGAGACCCCTCCATCCCTCACCACTACCACCACCAACCGACAGACACCACTCCTCCATAACAAGCTCACTATCCCCCCTCCTCCCTATAGTGAATATTTAGAACGCCTCTCCTATACTACACTAAGCTACAACTAACAACCAGTAGACCACCTCCTCTTATTCATCAGAGAACACACCATGCCCATGACCACTGTCAATCCAATGAAACCCTACACCCGAGATACCTATTCTCTACTCACACCAACCCATGGTTTCTCCTCCCCATCTGATGTACATTTATCTAGGAATCGTCCTTATCTTGCACACACCAAGGACCATCCATGATGGATACCCCCATGATTCTAAGTAGGTGTGATTTTTTTGGTGTTTTGTTGCTCACGTTCAACATCATCACATGCGAAAGATTATAACTGAGTTTGTAGATCTACGAGTGTCACGTTTCTTCATGCGGTGCATGTGCAGACTGATTTGAGCATTATTTTAGTAATGTGATTTCCTTTTACATGACTTATATTTTTACTATAGTGTTTATTTTTTCGGTTATGATGTTAGGGTAAATTTATTGTGTCAGGATGTTGACTAAATAATTTAATTATTGCACGTTCCATATTGATATTTTATTTTCAATTAACTGTTGGTTGAATTTTTTTAAATGGATATTTTTTTACTTAAATTATATTTTCACTAAAATAATTTATGAAATTAAAATTTTCCATTTTAATTATTTATTTATTGAACTATACTTAGAAATTTAATTGTTTTAACCGATTGTAGTGAAAATTTAGTGGCACAACTTTGTGAGAGATGGGTTGTGTCATTTCACTAATTGGTTCGGTACTCAATGCGTATCTCAATTTATTAATAACACTAGAGAACAAGAACTTAAATAAATTGGGAGATAAAAAAATAATCCTATAAAAGGATTTATAATTTTTTTAACCGGAGATAATTGAGATATATAAATATTTGATCACAAAATAAAATAGTTTTTTATGGATTCATAGTAATATGATTAGAATTTCAGCACCCCAGACACATTTTGTTGATTCTGAGTTTATCATCATTTTTTATATTGCATATTATTTTGTCTCATTCTCTTTTATAATTGTTATTTCCATAAAAATAATTAAAAAAATAAGAATTATCTCAATTTATTGTCTGCTCAAACACCATAAAAAGAGATAATTTTATTGAACTAGATATTGTGCTCTCTATGGTTCGACCTTGCTCACCACTTTTAAAGTAGCCAATGGTTTATAATTTTTTTTAAAATTTGGATGTTTTTGCGATGCACATACCAATTATAAATTAATGAATAAATTTAAAAAGATTAAATTAATCCACCATAGATTTCACGTGTTTCCATATCAAAGTACTATTTATTAAAAGGCTTAAAAAACACTTAAAAAATTATAATAGGATATACCTATGAATATATCACAACTTTATCTATTATGCTACTTATTATACCAAACACGTTTCACTAATTACATACATTACAAATATTAACAACTACATGTTATCTATTAACAAAAATAGCTACATTTTTAGTATGATTTCATGAAACATAATTTAATAATCGTAAAGTTCCCAATCAAAAACCTAAAAATAGGTTATTATATTTAGCATAAAATAATTCTAATTGATACGATATTAATTATACTAGACATGATCCACTAATTATGAACATAATAATGAATAATAATGATAGTATATACTTTTGACATATCAAGAAATTAACCAAGGAAATAACAACATAAGATTCTAGAATGCTATCTATCAAATCATAGGTATTATGCACCAAAATTCAAATAATTAAACCTAGTCATGTTAGAAAAATCTTAAAATGTCTAGATAAAAAGAACACTCAATCCTATGTAAGGGTTTCCTACAGTATAAACATGGAAAAAATCATTGGATATGTAAGTTAGTGAACATGTAATTATGCTTTTAAATACTAATTCTATAATTGTATAAATTATTTTAAATTTTCATGGATTCCAATTACCTGTAATTAAATTATAATAATTAATGTTAAGTTCCAATTCTAGACTAATTTACCATTCCTTTAAAAAATACAACACAAGGAAAGCCTAAAACAAAAATCAAAGCTAATAAGAATCAACACACAACACAAAATCAAAGCATGTTTACCATGTTCTCAAAATCATTTCTTATAAACTCTAAGTTTCATCCATAGGAACGATCAACCATTTAAATAACCAAGATTATCATATTTCCATATACCAAACTATAAAAAAAAATATAATATTAATGATATAATCCCAGTGGGAATTATTTTTACTAATTAAAGATACATAAATCCCATCATATAAACCCACACAGATGAGATTAAGAGAAACCAAAAAGTGAATAAAATCACTTATATGTACCCAAAAAACCTTGATAACTTGTAGTTAAGAATAAAGATGTTATCTATTCCTTTTTATACCCTATATTTCATGTATCAATACATCCTATATCCATTCCCACCATCCCATCTGATGGACCATAATAAAATGATACTATTTGTAACATCCCAACCTAACCTGTTATCTTGGGAAGAACCAAAATTACACTAAAATTAGGTGATGTTCCTTGGGAACCAAACACTAAAAATAAATGTTAAAGGCTTTACTAAATCACATGGGTTGATTTTACCTTAAAAAACCAACCTTCAAGTAGAACATAATCAGGAGACACAATATGGTGCATGATATAAAACCAAAACATATTAAAATTTATATATAACCTAAAATAACTATCAGAGTTTTAGTAGATTACAATTTATACAGAAATAATTCAAGATGAGAGGCCCAAAAAGATATACAAGATTTCAAATACAGAACTACCCCATGATCCATAAGAAATTAACCATCGATCTCCTACCTCTATCACCAAGGAAAATAACATCCCCACGCTCCACTGGAAAAGTTATAGATATACCTTTATCTATAAAATATTGAATAATGAAAATATACACACCAATATGGCGCATGATGCTAAACCAAAACATATTAAAATTTATATATAACCTGGAAGAACTATCAGAGTTTTAGTAGATTATAATTTATACAAAAATAATCTAACATGAGAGACCCAAAAAGATATACAAGATTACAAATATGGAACTACCCCAAGATCTATAGGAAAATAACCATCAAGCTCCTAACTTTATCAAAAAGGAAAATGACATCCACACGCTCCACTAGAAAAGATAGAGATATACCTTTATCTATAACATATAGAATAATGTCTACATACACACCAAAATTCATATGAATGGGGTGAGTATAAAAACCTAGTAAGAAATCCACAGAAATCTTGCCACACATGCCACTATAACAAGATCATTTTAGCTCAAATTTTATATAAAATAAAATATAGGAATAAATTTGAAAATGAGTTATCAATATATATATATATATATATATATATATATCATAAGTTAGTGAAATAACTCCCACCAAAGTACACCCATGGAATGAACCCACACACCCATGCATAACACCAACCAATGCAACCACTGCCCGATGGTCACTCCTGAATAGTCCAACTCATGAGAGTATTCGACCCTATAGAACTTAATTATCTCTATTGGTATAACAATTTATTTCACCTTCTATATTTGGATTTAACAACCAATTATAAACACAAAAGGACCTGTAAAATATAGTATAGATGCACAATAACCTATTCCAAATTAATTCTCACACCCACATTTTTTAAAACAATTTATCTTTTAGGAATTTCATCCAACATGTTGTTGAAGATTCCCAAAACCCATGATTTCAAAGAAATAAAATCAAGTATAATCATCATAGTTTTTCATTAAGAAATATAAATAGTTTATTTTGAAATCCAAATCCTTCAAGTTTTAGGAAAAGTAGAGTAAGTTTGAATCCACCTACCTCAAATTAGGTTGTTGAGAATAAATCTCATAGTGTCTTCATAGATCCAGGCTCTAACAACTCTACTACAATGATCCATCCTAATAAACTAACAAAAAAAATACCCTAACCACTAGATATGGAAAAAAATCCATGAACTAGGGTTTCTCCTAAGAGAAAAAAAGGCGATCTAGGAGGATATGAAGAAATGGAAAACATACATTTGACTACTAGGACCCATGATCCTAGAATTAAAGATAAGAATATCCAATAGGAAAGGAATTACTAAAATAACCAATTATAACCCCCTATTTTGATAGACCAAGATACAAGATAAATAAGGAGGGTTTTAGGGAATATTTTAAGTTAAAAAAAATATTTTCAGACATAATTAATCATGTTTCATGGTTAGGAAAACTATGCACAAACTTATGGATGCCTTCTTATAGCCCTGGTGATCTTATGGCAGACCCAAATGATTAGTGGGGACCTCAGGATTGAGTCATGAAATTTCTGTTTAGTTCCTGAAAAATACATCTCGATTATTTTTTAGGAAAGAATCATATACCTATTTCTCATTGAAAGTCATAGCCACACTAATCATAGTGGGACGTGGGTTATCTTCGGTGCCCGGGTTTATCTCTATAAGTTCATAGATTGTGGTGGAGACACCTTCTTCTAATGAAGAAGGGTAATCTTTGAGGTATTATTCTTCTTCTTCTTTATCATCCTCTTCATCATATTCTTCCTCTTCTTATGGAGAGAGGATTTTTGAGATGAACTTTCTGGCATTGGGAGAGAAATCATTTTCTTCCATAGTGAGTAAGGAGGGAGCTACTTGGGGTCCCAAGTATGGGTCGGGAGCATCTTTGTTAGGGATTTTCCTGACATCATAGGAGTCATCCTATTCTTCCATGTCTTTATACTTGGCATCCATAACAAAAATCATGAAGACAATTGAGTCTATCTCCGGGATTGAGCTTTTTCATTTAACTTGGTTGATGGGTAATACATACTCATCCCCATGCTATTGGAGGGGGTCAGTGAGAGCTATTTATAATCCATTTGGGTCAGTGATCCAATCAACGTCGTCATCCAAAGACTACTTATCTATTAGTTTATAGAACCATGCATCGATGTAATGTGACTCACATGAATTGAATAAGGATTTATCGACGTGTAATGTCCCTTTTTTCCATTAGCACAATATTTGATGCACTGATGGTATGATGATGGAATTTTAGCATGCTAATGCAGCCAGGGCATCCCTAATAGGACATTGAAGGACGTACTTTGCCGCACTACCAGGAACTTGAAATCAGACACCAGGTCCCCAAGCCTGGTTTTAAGCTTGATTCACCCTAATGGATTCTGCTCGCTTTTTTCATATCCTAGCAGAGTTTTGGTGTAGGGTGTCAAACTATCTTCATTATAGACCAATTGAAGAAGTGTTCATAGTGGGAGGAGGTTGAATCCAAATCCGTTGTCGATGAAAATCATTTGGACATCAATGCCATTTATCTTTCTAGACACATATAAGGGTTTGATGTGCCCTTTCATGATGGAGTATTCATCTCTATCTATAAAGGATATGACAACATGAAATTCTTCAGGATTAGTCTCTATCCGATAGACTTCAACCACTACTACTTCAACCTCAAATTCCTGGGGACTTAGTAAGGATTTGATGAGTGCCTCCCTAAGGTTTGCGGATAGACTCAAAGCATCTAGGATTGACATCTTTACTGGTACTAAAGCTACACTACTACAAATATGGCTTATAATAGTGCTAAAAACGACCTTTAACAACGCTAAAAAAGCATTGTTAATCTCGGTGAAGATAAAGGGGGGTCCCCTTTATCAGTTCTAAGAAAGCGCTGATAAAGGTAGTATTTATCAGCGCTATTTTCAGCGCTGATAAATGTATAATATATCAGCGCTATTTTGAGCGCTGATAAAAACTACCTTTATCAGCACTCAAAATAGCGCTGATATATTATCCATTTATCAGCACTTAACTAGCGCTGATAAAGGCCAAAGATCCTATCCAAAACTAGAACTTGCACAGAACCTGCCCAGCACCTGCACACATTACAGCACCTGCACAGAGTCCAAACAAAACCTACACACAACACACACAAAACCCACACAAAAAGTACAGAAGAACAAAAATGATACATACATTTACTTGAAATCATGAATACAAAACAAAACACTTCTATATACATTTCAAACAATGTTTAATTTGGTTATAATTACATTTATCCAACAAACAGTTAAAAAACAATGATGTTCCATCCTTTTTGCATCCATCCGCTCTAAAAAATTGACGTCCATGGCGGCGGTTTCCGAACAAATCATTCAAACTGAGGAAAAAGATTTCACCTACATAATAAAACAAATATTATGTTAGTAATACAATAATGAAATAAAGAATGGGGTTGCTAAATGGAATTATACTAGTGAGGCACAAAACATAAAATAACCAATTAACGAAATTGGTGCATGGTTAGGTCTAATCATCTATAATAATCAAATGGCCCAATGTTTAGTAGAACATGGGCTATTTAATGATTCGAGGGGGAATAGATAAACCTACAGTTTGGTTCTAAGGTTATGATGGTCTCACATTGATGGTTAATGGTTTGTCAAATAATGTGATGAACTTGTGTAAGGTATGAGTTTTTGGGGAAGTATCTCTATATGGTTGAATAATGGATTGTAAGGCACTCAATGAAACTATATGGATTAGAAGTGTGTGTATATTGATTCCCACATTGTTGGAAAATGATTTATTTTACCCTTAGGACTAATAATTCACCTAATTAATGAGTGGAATTAACAAATTTTCACTATTAACCATTAAAGAGGGTTACCCACATATATCCCTTATTCCACTAAACAAAATCCTTTACACGCACTCTCCTCCTTCTCCCTTCCCCCATGGGATATCTCCCTTAATTTTGAGACAAATCAAATATTATCAATTACATTAAAAGAGTGGTGGAATATCTTGAACCCTATTATCCTCCTCCATTGGATACCAATGATGGGCCTTTTGCAACGACATTAAAACTTGGCTATATACCTATAGCCACGGTTTAATACCATGGCTATATTTCCCCCCATTCCATAAAAAAGAAGCACCCATTCCCCCTTCCCCAGCACACCCCCTACACACTACCCACCCCCAAGCACACCCCCTACCCCTACACACTCCCTGCCCCCTGAACACCCCCTGCCCCCTTCCCTAGCACACCCCTGCCCACTGCACTTCCCACAATGCCCATTTCACACCCCCCTGACCACCCCCTACATATTTCAAAAGAACCCAGCACACCCCCTACCCCTTCCCCCTACCACTTTTCCCCTTCCCCCTCCCCCAGAAAACCACCCCTGCCCTCTCACCCTGTCCCCTGCACATCATAAAGAAAATACCTTGTATGGAAATTGTGCTCAATTTACATTATACACATCATATATATCAACACATTCTCATGTACTTTCATTCAATGTAAATACACATATATAGACTCTCTACATATCATAAGAAAACCCTCCTTAAAATTCACAAACACATTAAATACATTTGAAAACACCCATCACACAACTTTCTCATTTCTTCAAACACATTTAAAGGACTTAAGCATGAAAATACACAAGAAATACAACTGCATTCATTTTAAAAATAACTTTCAATTCTATACACACCCCAAATTCCTTTGATAACACATTTTTAACCACACAAACATTTCATATAGTACACTTAGTAAGAAAATACAGCATAATAAAATCATCATATAATGTAAAAGCATGGAATCACCTACATAAAGCGTGGAATCTTCCGAAATTTGCTGGAAAACATAAAACCACACCCCCAAAATACCTTAATAAGGACTGATTAAACATTAATATTGAATATATTAATGGAAACCCATGTTTAACTTGTGTTATTCCATGAGTTTAACATCCCACAAGGATAGATGGTCATGATTTAATGTCTTACAGAGATGTAAGACCTGGGTGGATCAACACACTTATAAAGGTGGATCAGGTAGGTACATCTCTAGGAGGGAGCACCTGGAATGTTTACCTGATAGATGGATCAAAACGCCCAATGAGGTCTGACCCAAGTGTGGTGCATCCCATAAAGGTAATGTTTCTCATTTTGAAGACTTATTCGGACGCCACTAAGGGAAATACAAGAGGGAAAATAAGAGAAGGTGTACCCCAGTGAGGGGGTCACCATAGTTTACCATTGGTTGGGATTTAACCTCATGGAGGCTTCCTACGTACCCTATTTAGAATACAAGGATCAAGACCCATATATTTAAAAGAGGTATGTTGTGGGTATTACCCATGGTTATCTTCCCTTCACACTAAGAATACTCTTGGTTGGATGAGTATGGGTTTTTTGGGGCTTATGCATTGTCAGATTCTCAGGTTCTTCCAAGAGTAGCAATGGGATGAATGGGACATATGTGCTAAGATGGACCATGTGAATGGTGTGATCCTTGTAAATAGGCACAAGGCACAAAAAACATGTGGAGCTGTCTGTAAAAATTATTTATGGTGTCCATGGGGCTTATCAGACTCCCCATACCTTCCATAAACACCTCAAAACATCACGAGGACCAGATTATACATGATGGTGCATCATAGGGTTGATTCTTTTGATGATGTACTGGTCGTTTGAGCTTGGATTTCATCTCAACCAGCCTTTCCCTTACATGAATTATCCTGGGACACATATTTTGGTTCCAAAAAATCCCTCAACGATACTGATTATATCATACATCTACCTAGAAATAATTGTGCAAGTCAAACAACAACACATGTGCTCAAATACAAGTTCAAACAAACGAGATACAAAAAATGGATTTTGTTGATCCTCGATGGTTTCGTCGTTCACCCCATACGCACTGCACACCATCAGGCCTTACTTCAATATTGATTTGTTCAAAGATCAATAATATGAATCCGGGGATAGAAAACATTGAGTAATAAATTAAGATTTCAATACATCGGAGCATTCTCAATTCACCAAAGAAGGTTGGAGGATAATCAATGATCATATATAGATAACATAAGTGGTAGGAATTCACCTTCATCCTATTTGTGTACAATCTTCCATCAGGTATGTTTCCCATTCGTTTCTAAACACATGTATATCATCTTCTGAATATGAGTTTTTGTGATAGTCATAGTAGTACTGAAAAAATATAAATACAAAAAGTATTAATAAATATTTTAAATGAACTCGTAATTATTTTTGAAAATACGTCATCAGGGATGCTAGTTTGTTGATGAAATATGATCTATTTCATAAATTTACAAACATAATAACCACAATACTTTCCGTTTTTTGTTTTGGAAACTACAGAAACATCGACAACAATAAGTAATTTGTTTTGATATGTGTTTGGATAGTGAAATGTTATTATATATACCCGGATACTTTTCTAGTTGTAGATCTTGTAGGCGTGCTCATCCTTATGCCTTGGATTCATTCCATGCATTAGAAAATATTGATGCACCGCCCTATCATAACAGAATCTTCATTAAAAGATAACATAAATTATATAACTATATGTTTATTTTTAAAATGTTGGATCTAGTGTATTAAAAATTAACAAATGCCATCATGCGTGGTCTGTTTGTTGGATATCCATGCGTTGAATCCAGAAAATAAATCTTTGGAGTATCCAAATTGACTGCAATCAGCATCCAATGCTCCCTAAAAATACAAAAAGGAATAAGTAAAGAATGAAATGAAAATATAGTTGATATGATTAAATTGTAGAGTTTTCCCCTGCATCATTGGTATTAAAAAGATTATGTCATCCATAATTTTGTTTTCAAACGATTTGAGCAGGGATGACATTATTTCAACCTATTTAACAGAATCTATTTCGTCTTTTGAAAATGTGGTGTGAGGACTAACGAGTCCAAATTTTTGTTCATGGGGAAATCCCTTCAATTGTTTTTCATATATACGTCTGCGACAAATATAAAATGTATTTAGTCAAAATTATCAGAGTATATCAGCTTTTGTAAGATCAAATCATGAAAACTTACCTCATGTATACATTTAAAACTGAGGAGCCTAGCCATTCATACTTGAGGAGTTCATTTACATTTTCAGCACTAATGAAATATGATATCTCCACTCCATACATATCTTTTTCGAAATCAACTATGTGAGTATTGCCTTCTTTCAAATTTTTATCCACATGAGCCTGCAATGATATTAACTGTGGATATAGAACGGGTGGGGTGAAGGTGCTCTCAGTAGACCATTTCAATCGGTTGGTTGATCCTTGAGATAGTTTTGAGCTGATATTTCATTTCACCCCACAGTCTTTGTCATTCTGTAATAACAGTCATTGGTTCAGACCTTTTTTCATTAAATGTTAAAGGTCCAGCTTAAAAAATAAATTAGAAATGAATACCTTTTTGTCGACATGTTTTTTTACAAGAACTTTTGACCATGCGATGAATGTTACAGCAGTTTGTTCAACCATATGAATTTTGTCATCGTCATTTGGAACAGGTATCTCGGCACTCGGCTCATTTTCTACGTTAATTGACACTCTAATATGATCTTTTGGAAGTTGTCTATTGTGTAGCATGTCTTTTTGCATATTGAACACCGTAGCCCTCGCTATATGGCGATAGGTGGAAGTTGATAAATATAAATCAAAATCATTTTCACCCTATGGAATATTAGTACAGGAAAGGTATCAGTGTCAATGTAAATCACATTTCACAGAAACAATTATTAAAACATTGATTACCTCATCTAAGTCAGGTTTTTTAGGGGAATGACTCACCTCAAAGCTGGTGGGGGTTGGGAAAGATCATCACGCACTGGTTGTTGTTGAGTTGTTTCTTCTATTTGCCTCTCCCCCATCAATTTTTCTATCATCTCTATTTGGTATTGTAATTCTTCTTGAAAAATAGATAATTGTTCTTGAATCTTTTCCATTTTTTCATTTTGATCCCCCGCTTATTTTTGTTTTTGAAAATATGTTTGGGGTGTCACCCCAAAACCCGCACCTCTAACGCGGCCATAATATTCTGGCTGCTTCAAGGCTGCTGAAAGTATATCTGCATCTGGTGCGGTTGTTGTTGATTATTGTGACTATTTCAGATAGAAAATATAGAAAAATAAGTAGTTATTGTAATGTAATAGCGATTTAAAGCAACTCAAATTTATATTATGTCATACTTACACATATTTCCCACACTTTTTGTGTGTTTTTGTAACAGCCCATGATTTTATGAAAAATATTCTTTTTAATTTCACTAATGTCTTGTGTTGTACGCAACACAAAAAGGAGCTTGCACAACACGCATCCTTGACTTGCCTTGCATTACACGCAATCGCAACCTTCCTCGATAGCGTGTGTAGTACGCAATACTGAGTTTCACGAAACAACGATATGCTATTAAAATATTATTAAAACTAGCCATTATGAATAGTAATAACCACTTTTTAAATTTTAGAAATTTTAGCTCTCAAAATGGACTTCATTTTTGGATTCGGAGTATCGAATTTAGCCTAAGGTGAAATTTTGGTACTTTTCGGATAACTTTCATATTCTGATGAATAGTGAAAATTACTAAATTATAATTAAAAACAACTTTTTTAATCGAAATAATTAATAGTGATAAATCATTAATTTGAGTGGTTTTAAAGTATATTTAGAATATATTTTTACAATTTAATACAATGTTGGTCATTGAATGTAATTTCACATTTAAACCAGACATAATCAAGTGTCAATCTTTTGATAGATATTGTTTCTTAAAAACACGCTATTTGTTTTAACAGTGGGATTTAATTATAAAATTAATTAATGCAACTTCTATGTTATGAATTTGGTAAAATATACTTCATTTTTGAATTCGGAATATGAAATATAGCTTAGGATAAAATTTTGGCATTTTTCTGAAAAACATCAATTTTTGATGAATAGTGAAACTACTAAGTGGTAGTTAAAAAACTGAATTTTTCATAAAACATAATTTTACCGCTTCTGTGAATGGAATTTCAAAAATCCGAGAGACACGGTTGATGTCAGTAAGTAAAATGTGGTTCAATGAGATGAAAATAATTTTTGGTGAATAGTAACTTTTTACTTTTTTTACCACGGTTAAAAATAAATAGGGTAATTAAGGGTAAAAATGATATTAATATTACCCTAACACATGTCCTAATCCTATTGGACAAGTGTATCTCGACCAAAAACAACCTTAAGTGTAAAATATTATCATTTAGGCCCACATGGGTTAGATTAGGACATTTATTATTAATTTATTTAAAGAAGGTTTAAAATAGTTAAAATCAAAGTTTAATAAGTAAATCATTTTTAATATGGGGTTATACATAAGATAAATTCGACTATAAATATCCATTAGAAAGCTAAAAAGATTTAATATATAATGGTATTTTATTTGTAATTTTTAGACATTAAATAATTTAATTTATTTATGACACAATGATGATGCAGTAATTATCTTATTAATGAAATATTGAAATAATTGATGTTATAAACACCAAAATAAATGTAATTTGAGACTTTTTATGAATTCCAATAATTTTATAGGTTACTATGATATATTAGTGTTGATTTAATCAACTTGGTTAGAACATATAATTCTGTTATGACTTTCACAAAAATCATATATCAAATAGTGTCAAAATTGACAAAAAATAGTTTTTAAATCAAATATTATATTACTAATTGTTATTTTATTCCTAAAAATCTAAGGTTCGGAAAAATTACTTAGATAAGGATATATATATTAATAATAAACAATTTGGGGTTAGGTTGGCATTTTATAGTAAGTGTATTAACCATATAGTGTAAGAAAACAAAAAGACACGGTAAAAGTTAAATTATTTAACTTAGAGTTAAATCTAATTGATAAGGTTAAAATAATACCCTAAACTTGTCTAAATCCTATTGGATGATATTATTTAGACCCATCCCCACTTTAGCTTCGAAATAAGACCCTTTGGAACCATTATAAACCGATTTTGACTTTAATATAAAATAATATTTTGAGATATTCCTAAGGTGCCCCTCTCCTCCCTTATAAAAGGGTACCTCCTCCCCCTCCTCCTCACACCAATTTGAGCACTCAAGCTCGGCCAACCCCTGAAAAAATCCCTTCTCCACTTCCCTAGTATCATCATAGAGGTCCTGGTCTTCTTCAAAGACCATCCTTAGTTCTTTAAGTGGAGTCTAAGAAAAGGCGCGTCAAAAAGAGGTAATATCCATTACCGATCTTTTTCAATTTATTTCATCTTCAACTTCTTCTTCTTTAGTTGTTTCATGATAAAGTAATAACATAAGTATTTATTATATACTGATATGTTATTATAAATATGAAACAACTCTAATTAACCTTCTATCCATCCTACGGAAAAAGGAAATCATCGTGCGTGCGTACGTACGGAATACCGTCTCCACGCCGTGGTGTAATCTATTTTCCGCCACCACATTAATTGGATGGGTATAAAGGTGTAATGAGTAACTATATATGATTATTATAAAGTGATATTGATACTGAAATAGTATACATACACTTCAACACAATTCCACGACCATGGGAACGATATCATCGCTCGTGCGTACGTACGAACTACCGTCTCCACGACGCGATGAGATTCATTCTCAATGATTAACCATTCATGAATGATTATAAAGTATATATAATAAGTAATAATGCAATATATGACCTAATAATGATACTTGAATTATTTATATTTATATTTATGTCATCTACTTAATTCCATTCAATTCAATAAGGAAACGAAAACAGCGTTCATGCGTACGTACGGACTACCGTCTCCATGAATGGTGTATTTCTTTCCATTTACTGATTTATTATATATGTGTATTATGAATATATATATATATAAATCATGTTTTATATTCTGGAATTAAGTAATCATGTTCTAAGTAATCATATGAATAATTACAAGTTAAAAACACGAACGACAAATGAGACGATTTTACCCAAAACGCTTCTTTAACATGGAATTTACAAAAGAACGGGTAATATAAAGTCATAAGTGAACCATATATGATATCATAACAATGAATATTATTCTTTAATAAGTTAATGACATTGTTTAAATCATTATACAGGAGGTTCGGACACTTACGAAGAAAATCGGACTTAAGGTAAGGGAAATATCACAATCTCACTTTTATCCGAGATTGTTTTTACTTTGGTAATTACTGGGGTGTATTTTATCATCCACATCCAAGTTTACTCAATATGTAATGTTATTTACATCCACCTATAATTGTTTAAATCCAATTTTACCCTTTGGTGAGTTTTTAGTAAAATATATGAAAGGAATATTTTGTTGTTTTTCGTACGAGGTACTTTTTGACTTTTCCGACAAAAGTACGAAGAATGTTTTTTTTAACTTATACGGCATGAATGGATTTTTAAAACATTATTTCAAAGAATCTTCATTTACAAGTTTTCAATTTTATTTTTAATCAACTTCTTTTAGTTTAGAATTGTATGACATGTTATGAAAGGAAAAGTGTTTTTGAAGAAGAAAGGATATTTTCCTCAAGAATGGAGTTCAAGTGTTTTATCAAAATTATTTTCCATCTAAGATAATAAAGGGTTCTGTTTTTATCCCTATTATTACATTGATTTGATTATGTTGTGATGGAATTATGTTTATGAATTCCTTTATCTTATATGAATTGTTTTATGATGTCATGTTGTTTAAGAATCCCATTTTTATTACATGGGTTACGCTATGATGTATGGTTTATGATTATGTGGCACACATAAGAAAGGATTCATTATAAGATGGGTGGGACCTATATCTCCCTCCAATGCATTGGGTAAAGATTTTATATCTCATGAGATAGACATGGCTGAAATGGTAGGTTATACCGGTTCAGTGAAACAGGACTGAAACGAGGGCTACTCGATTCAGAAAGGAACTTTGTCTACTAAGATAGTCTTGGCAATGAGTCTTGACTAACAAGAAATGATTCTCTATGATTATGTGTGTATGCCACAAAGTTTCATGTTTTATGTTATGATTATTGGGATTACATTTCACTTCTATGATTTATCCCATGTTATGATATTATGAGCTCTTTTGCAGGTTAAGATTTCCAAAAGCTATGTTCTTATGTATATGATGTGATTGATATTTCTTTTGTTTACCCTTACTGAGCATTTGAGCTCACCCTTTTATGTTTTCTTTTCCCCAGGATATAAAGAAAGGTTTTAGGTAAAAAAAAAGGGAAGATCTTTATGGGAGATATTGAAGATCTTTCCCCACGATTAGAAGATTACGTTCCGAGTTTCCAAAGACACTAAACTATTACGATCCTTGTGTGTGTTTTTTTGTTATGTACTAAGCATTCCGCAAAAGTAATGTAATGTCCATGTACGTCAAGCTACGGGTCTCTACAGTTGGTATCAGAGGAAAGGTTTAGTCAACCTTTGGAAACTAGGATGTGAGAACTTTAGTGAGATCCCTAGAGATATTTCTAAGGTGTGTCTAGGGATGTCTCTAAGGTTAAGTATATGTATAGGTTATAGTACTATAATTATGCTAACGATCATAGAATTAAACCTAAGATGTTAGATATTGAAGTTACTCCCCCTTTATTATGATTTTTTCCTCTAACACTATTCTTTTTGGGTTTTAGAAAATGGCTGGAAACAAGATGATTCACGATAATGGAGGATATGATGGACAATGGAATGATATTCTTCATAATGAAATGGGATTTGGAAGTCCAAACATAATTATTATGCCGAATCAGCAATCTCATAGTATGATCAATAAAGTAAAATTTGGTAAGTTTCCTGACTCGGCTAATAAGAGAAAGATGGAGTTTCATGATGATCATAGAGGAAAGAAAGTTCAATTTCCCCTATGTAATTCATGTGGGAAGAGGTATCAAGGAGAATGTTTCAAGGGAACTGGAAGATGCTTTGGGTGTGGAAAAGAAGGACACAAAGCAAGTAAGTGCAAAGGAAACAGGTCGGTTAACACCATGGATGAGGATAATGGTATTGCTACGACATCAAAAATGGTTAAGTGTTTTAAATGTGGAATGTATGGGCATTATGCAAACAAATGCCCTAAGGGAAAGACTCATGAAGAGAATCAGTATGGTCATATGGGTAGTATTTATGTGGATGATGATGGAGAGACTACAAATGATATGTGAGATGAAAGAATTTTTGAAGCTCGGTCAATGGTTTAAGAATGTAGTGGAATGATTACATGTTTATCATGTGTAATTTTTTATAAGTAATCTCATGCTACTATGGAATAAAGAGACATCTATGGATTGTTACACTGTTGTCTTTCCTTGTGTTTTGAAAGTGTATGATTAATGTTACCAGTATCCATGAAAGGTTATTCAGATATTTTTGGAATGTAGATGATATGCGCATAATGAAGGGATAAGGAGAAAATTAAATGTTTGATAGTATTCATGAGCTCATGATTGATATAAGGACTAAGTGATATCATGGTTTGAGTATATAGAATTTTGAGGATTTTGGTATGTGAAAAGTGTTAACTTTTAACTGCATTCAAGTTTTCACTATGGTTCAATGGGTATTCAAGAGAATACATTATTAAGAACTTTGAATGTTTGGAATGTGACCAACAAAACATATCTTATGATATATGGGGATCGACGATGGTGTTAAATCTCTGGTAATCGTTTTCACTATGTTATGAGAGTGGACTGCAGTATTATGGATAAGCCTAAAGATTGGAATGGATTATGTTGGACATAAGTTAGTATTGTTTAAGGATAGAAGTTTTTTTCTCGATATTATTGATGAGATGTTATAGTAATGTAGTTTTAGAAAAAGGACAACCTGCAGGACGGGCGACAGCCCATCGCGTCGGAAAAGGCTGTGGGAATCGAACCCACAACCGAAGTGCGACTGGCCTTTATCGCCTACCACTGGCCTACAGGAAGTCCCTGTTTAATAGAAACTAGTTTTATTATATTAAGCAGTATGATATATGAAGTATAAGTCCATTTTAGGAACTATATATGATTAATCTCACTATAGATCGACTTATGTATATAATTTTTGCTAACCTTTTGTTTGAGACAGATGGAATGACCCGTCATTCTATCACATGATCTGCTAACACTTCACGAATAATAAATTCAACTTCATTTATTTAAGAGATGAAGTGGAAATTGTTCAAGGCACGAACAATAGTGCGATTGTACCAAAATAAAGTAAGTATTTATTCTAATTCAAATTCTTCAACTTTAGGGAAACGATCTTGAAAACAAAAAAAATGTTGTCCTAGTGATCTTATATCTGATTAATCGGATGGTACCTTAGATCGTCACAAATTTATGGATTTGTGATTGTTGGCTTTTCCATAGCCATGTTCTCTACCACTCTCCATCAGAACATGATGGTTAGATTTTTCTTCCATATCCATATTTTCACCTATGTGGAAACCCATTGATTAGTTTATTTGGGTAACCGTTAAGTTTCATACTTTTGTTTTAAAATATTGGTTTTGGTATTCCTTTTTACGATGTGGGTTTCTATTAAAGAAACTTTCGAATAGCAAACCATTTATAACCCCGACGAATTTCGAGGGCGAAATTCATTTTAAGGGGGGTAGAATGTAACAGCCCATGATTTTATGAAAAATATTCTTTTTAATTTCACTAATGTCTTGTGTTGTACGCAACACAAAAATGAGCTTTCACAACATGCATCCTTGACTTGCCTTGCATTACACGCAATCGCAACCTTCCTCGATAGCGTGTGTAGTACGCAATACTGAGTTTCACGAAATAATGATATGCTATTAAAATATTATTAAAACTAGCCATTATGAATAGTAATAACCACTTTTTAAATTTTAGAAATTTTAGCTCTCAAAATGGACTTCATTTTTGGATTCGTAGTATCAAATTTAGCCTAAGGTGAAATTTTGGCACTTTTCGGATAACTTTCATATTCTGATGAATAGTGAAAATTACTAAATTATAATTAAAAACAACTTTTTTAATCGAAATAATTAATAGTGATAAATCATTAATTTGAGTGGTTTTAAAGTATATTTAGAATATATTTTTACAATTTAATACAATGTTGGTCATTGAATGTAATTTCACATTTAAACCAGACATAATCAAGTGTCAATCTTTTGATAGATATTGTTTCTTAAAAACACGCTATTTGTTTTAACAGCGGGATTTAATTATAAAATTAATTAATGCAACTTATATGTTATGAATTTGGTAAAATAGACTTCATTTTTGAATTCGGAATATGAAATATAGCTTAGGATGAAATTTTGGCATTTTTCTGAAAAACATCAATTTTTGATGAATAGTGAAACTACTAAGTGGTAGTAAAAAAACTGAATTTTTCATAAAACATAATTTTACCGCTTCTGTGAATGGAATTTAAAAAATCCAAGAGACACGGTTGATGTCAGTAAGTAAAATGTGGTTCAATGAGATGAAAATAATTTTTGTTGAATAGTAACTTTTTACTTTTTTTACCACGGTTAAAAATAAATAGGGTAATTAAGGGTAAAAATGATATTAATATTACCCTAACACATGTACTAATCCTATTGGACAAGTGTATCTCGACCAAAAACAACCTTAAGTGTAAAATATTATCATTTAGGCCCACTTGGGTTAGATTAGGACATTTATTATTAATTTATTTAAAGAAGGGTTAAAATAGTTAAAATCAAAGTTTAATAAGTAAATAATTTTTAATATGGGGTTATACATAAGATAAATTCGACTATAAATATTAATTAGAAAGATAAAAAGATTTACTATATAATGGTATTTTATTTGTAATTTTTAGACATTAAATAATTTAATTTATTTATGACACAATGATGATGCAGTAATTATCTTATTAATGAAATATTGACATAATTGATGTTATAAACACCAAAATAAATGTAATTTGAGACTTTTTATGAATTCCAATAATTTTATAGGTTACTATGATATATTAGTGTTGATTTAATCAACTTTGTTCGAACATATAATTCTGTTATGACTTTCACAAAAATCACATATCAAATAGTGTCAAAATTGACAAAAAATAGTTTTTAAATCAAATATTATATTACTAATTGTTATTTTATTCTTAAAAATCTAAGGTTAGGCCAAATGACTTAGATAAGGATATATATATTAATAATAAACAATTTGGGGTTCTTTTGGCATGTTATAGTAAGTGTATTAACCATATAGTGTAAGAAAACAAAAAGACACGGTAAAAGTTAAATTATTTAACTTAGAGTTAAATCTAATTGATAAGGTTAAAATAATACCCTAAACTTGTCTAAATCATATTGGATGATAGGATTTAGACCCATACCCACTTTAGCTTCGAAATAAGACCCTTTGGAACCATTATAAACCGATTTTGACTTTAATATAAAATAATATTTTGAGATATTCCTAAGGTACCCCTCTCCTCCCTTATAAAAGGGTACCTCCTCCCCCTCCTCCTCACACCAATTTGAGCACTCAAGCTCGGCCAAACCCTGAAAAAATCCCTTCTCCACTTCCCTAGTATCATCATAGAGGTCCTGGTCTTCTTCAAAGACCATCCTTAGTTCTTTAAGTGGAGGCTAAGAAAAGGCGCGTCAAAAAGAGGTAATATCCATTACCGATCTTTTTCAATTTCTTTCTTCTTCAACTTCTTCTTCTTTAGTTGTTTCATGATAAAGTAATAACATCAGTATTTCTTATATACTGATATGTTATTATAAATATGAAACAACTCTAATTAACCTTCTATCCATCCTACGGAAAAGGGAAATCACCGCGCGTGCGTACGTACGGAATACCGTCTCCACGCCGTGGTGTAATCTATTTTCCGCCACCACATTAATTGGATGGTTATAAAGGTGTAATGAGTAACTATATATGATTATTATAAAGTGATATTGATACTGAAATAGTATACATACACTTAAACACAATTCCACGACCATGGGAACGATATCATCGCTCGTGCGTACGTACGGACTACCGTCTCCACGACGCGATGAGATTCATTCTCAATGATTAACCATTAATGAATGATTATAAAGTATATATAATAAGTAATAATGAAATATATGACCTAATAATGATACTGGAATTATTTATATTTATATGTATGTCATCTACTTAATTCCATTCAATTCAATAAGGAAACGAAAACAGCGTTCATGCGTACGTACGGACTACCGTCTCCATGAACGGTGTATTTCTTTCCATTTACTGATTTATTATATATGTGTATTATGAATATATATATATAAATCATGTTTTATATTCTGGAATTAATTAATCATGATCTAAGTAATCATATGAATAATTACAAGTTAAAAACACGAACGACAAATGAGACGATTTTACCCAAAACGCTTCTTTAACATGGAATTTACAAAAGAACGGGTAATATAAAGTCATAAGTGAACCATATATGATATCATAACAATGAATATGATTCTGTAATAAGTTAATGACATTATTTAAATCATTATACAGGAGGTTTGGACACTTACGAAGCAAATCGGACTTAAGGTAAGGGAAATATCACAATCTCACTTTTATCCGAGATTGTTTTTACTTTGGTAATTACTGGGGTGTATTTTATCATCCACATCCAAGTTTACTCAATATGTAATGTTATTTACATCCACCTATAATTGTTTAAATCCAATTTTACCCTTTGGTGAGTTTTTAGTAAAAGATATGAAAGGAATATTTTGTCGTTTTTCGTACGAGGTACTTTTTGACTTTTCCGACAAAAGTACGAAGAATGTTTTTTTTAACTTACACGGCATGAATGGATTTTTAAAACATTATGTCAAAGAATTTTCCTTTACAAGTTTTCAATTATATTTTTAATCAACTTCTTTTAGTTTAGAATTGTATGACATGTTATGAAAGGAAAAGTGTTTTTGAAGAAGAAAGGATATTTTCCTCAAGAATGGAGTTCAAGTGTTTTATCAAAATTATTTTCCATCTAAGATAATAAAGGGTTCTGTTTTTATCCCTATTATTATGTTGATTTGATTATGTTGTGATGGAATTATGTTTATGAATTCCTTTATCTTATATGAATTGTTTTATGATGTCATGTTTTTTAAGAATCCCATTTTTATTACATGGGTTACGCTATGATGTATGGTTTATGATTATGTGGAACACATAAGAAAGGATTCATTATAAGATGGGTGGGACCTATATCTCCCTCCAATGCATTGGGTAAAGATTTTATATCTCATGAGATAGACATGGCTGAAATGGTAGGTTATACCGGTTCAGTGAAACAGGACTGAAACGAGGGCTACTCGATTCAGAAAGAGACTTTGTCCACTAAGATAGTCTTGGAAATGAGTCTTGACTAACAAGAAATGATTCTCTATGATTATGTGTGTATGCCACAAAGTTTCATGTTTTAAGTTATGATTATTGGGATTACATTTCACTTCTATGATTTATCCCATGTTATGATATTATGAGCTCTTTTGCAGGTTAAGATTTCCAAAAGCTATGTTCTTATGTATATGATGTGATTGATATTTCTTTTGTTTACCCTTACTGAGCATTTGAGATAACCCTTTTATGTTTTCTTTTCCCCAGTATATAAAGAAAGGTTTTAGGTAAAAAAAAGGGAAGATCTTTATGGGAGATATTGAAGATCTTTCGCCACGATTAGAAGATTACGTTCCGAGTCTCCAAAAACACTAAACTATTACGATCCTTGTGTGTGTTTTTTTGTTATGTACTAAGTATTCCGCAAAAGTAATGTAATGTCCATGTACGTCAAGCTACGGGTCTCTACAGTTTTCATCTATCAATGTCCCATATTTATTTACACGAGCCTCCTTCCATAGCACATGGCATGGGATGGATATGGATTTCGATTTCTATTCATCAATCTGCATATAAACAGAGAAACATGGTTATGGTGTTGTTTTATGTCACATACTAGTATTAGGGTAGATTTAAAAGATGTACCATTTTTTTCTCAAGTTTAGCATACTCCATCCTTACTTTAGGGTAAGGGTACGCTGGTTCTGTTGCACTTTTTTTATTTTCATCACTCAGTAGCTATTTCATAAATAAAAAACTATCAATCAAAGTGATGAATACAAGAAAACTTCAAAAAACATATTACCCCACACAATGTACCTGAAAAGTATGCTCCCCACGACGGTTTCTAAACGCATCTCACGCTCGTTGGGACATCAAGTGTGCGTAAAGAGGAGGTGGGTGCGGCTTGATTTTACCTTATGAATATTTAAGATGATATTTCATTAAAATTGCGAGGAAACATCTATGAATCCTTCCTGCAACTCTTAATACATATTTCTTGTGCGAGACATCTACTATAAATGCACTCTACAATGGATGATGAAGAGTAAGTCAATGTTTTGGTATTTTATTTTATTTTAATAAATTAAAAAAATGATATCATAATGTTACCATAATCTCTTCCCACATTAGTGTCTTCAGCCCGGAGACAACATGGTGCCACGACTATACATCAATCGGCACGCGTTGCCGAGTGAAGATTCCAATGTAGCTACTAAAGATGGCTCTGTTGGGGTTAACATGTTGGCCTCTCTTATTCCATCCCACCTCAAATTTGATGCCTTTTGCTTTTGACTTAAGGATTTTGGCCAACACTGTCAAACTATGATGCTCTTGTTTTTTTTGCACTTTCAGGGTTTCATTTCCTACCATTTCTTCAGAAGTAGCATCAATATCTTCCCCCGGAGTGCTAGCATCAGCAATGGGACCAACAACAACAGGTTGAGAAACCTATTGTACCTCAACACTGGGACCAACAACAACAGGTTGAGAAACCTGTTGTTGCTCTGCACTGGGACCACCAGTATCTGGTTGAGAAAACTGTTGTTGCTCTACAGTGGGACCACCAGCTGCTGGTTGAGAGACCTTTTGTGCCTCGGGATTGGGCGCATCAGCAGGTGCAGAAGTCATTATCTGCAGAAGTGGTTTAATATTTAATTTAGATTACATAAAAATAGCAGCAAACAGATAATAAAATAACGTAACACAATGTATGTTACAATAAACAAATAACCTGATTATTGTACTCTTTTTTTCCTTTAAAGGCTGAAGTGATTTGACTCCTCTATTGACTATGTAAATTCCTTCATTGTGGTCTCCTCTGACATACAAAATGCCATCTAAATTTGGACCACTGCAAAATGATTGTGAAGTCCCTATAAAAGGGTCAACCTCCATTGAACTTTCATCTGACCCTTTAGTTGTTTTGGTCGATAACAGAAAAATTGACCAATTTCAGTTTTTGGGGTCTGGAACATAAAATACTTGTACTGCCTATGATGCCATTATAAATGGTTTGTCTTTCTCCCCTTCCTTACTGAAATCAACTTTCACGAATCCCAATTCATCTATTTTAACAGCACTCCTGTTATCAACCCACTTGAATTGAAAAATCGGCACTTTTAATTTCGTATAATCCAACTCCCATATTCGTTTGATGATGCCAAAGTATGACATATTCACATAAATTGGATTTTTTCCTTAGCACCGGAAACATGCATCACCTCAGCCACAAGTGTAACCCCACTATTCTTCATGGTACTGTCTTCATCATGTTCATTAGTATAGAATGTATAACGGTTAACTACATAAGAATTGTAAGATAATACGTACACACTTGCTCCTCCGGCCAGCCATCGAAGTCATTCTGAAATTGAGTCTGGATTTTCATCTAACTGCTTAAAAATATGGTCTCGAAACCATCCTATAAACTGTCGATTATGTGTATCTGATATCCATTTTTTATCCCTAGAAGGATTCAAACGCCTAATAATTTCTTTGTGGGTTTGGACATATGGGTCAACATCGAAACTGTTATGCAAAACGTAAAGGTGGGCCTGCTCCCGATCTGTAATATTGATTGTGATAACCTCTCTTCCAAAAATTCCTTCACCCTCAAGCCACTCAGTGTGATGAGATTTCGGTAGGCCAACGGTTTCCACACCAGACAGGTATTCAGTACAAAATTCAATAGCTTCCTCAACAATATATTGCTCCGCAATACAACCCTCTGGCCGACTTTAGTTTTTGACATACCCTTTCAAAATATTCATATATCGTTCAATGGGGTACATCCATCTATAATGTATAGGATCACATAGTCAAATCTCTCTCACCAAATGAACCATCAAATGAACCATCATATCAGAAAATGTTGTTGGGAAGAACATTTACAATCCACATAATATGACGACAATTTTTCTTTCCATAGTTGACAATTTTGCCGGGTCTATAACTTTGCTGCATATAGATTTGAAAAAGAAAAAGAGCTTCATTAATGTATGACATACATTCTTGGGAAAAATGCAACGTAAAGCTATAGGAATTAGATCTTGCATCAAAACATGGCAGTCATGTGATTTTAGAACCTTTAATTTTAAATCTCCCATTGAAATGATGTTCTTGATATTTGATGAATACCCCTATGGAACCTTTACGTCATTCAAGAAGTTGAAAAACAGATATCTCTCCTACCTGGAAAGAGTGTAAGCAGCAGGAGGAAGAAATGCTCGTTCTTCACCCTTCACTGGTGCCAACTCTTCTCGTATTCCCATCTCAACCATGTCCAATCTAGCCTTAATTGCATCCTTTGTTTTGCCGGGTGCATTTAGCAATGTGCCGATGACACTATCACATAAATTTTTTTTCAACATGAATAACATCAAGAAAATGTCTGACATACAGACAATTCCAGTATGGTAATTCAAAAAAAACTGATCTCTTTTTCCAACCAGTTTTCGTAAGGTTTTTCGAAAATAGTTTACCAAAAGTAGTGTCCAAATCTTTCACTTTCTCAAAAAACTGATCACCTATTAGTGGAGAAGGTGATGTACGTTCCTCTGAACTTTCTTCGAATGATGTCTTCCATGATCGGTACTTATGTCGTCGGGGTAGAAATCTGCGATGTCCTCAAAACACAGTTTTCGATGAATGTTTCAACCTAATTGACTGTGTACCTTGTTCTCAAATGGGACACCCTTTAGTTCCTTTAATGCTATATCCTGACAAATTTCCATAAACAGGAAAGTCATTTATCCTCCCGTACAACATGTCTTTCAAAGTGAACTGTTCATTTTTGTAAGCATCATACATCGTAACACCTGAATCCCACAATATTTTCAAATTCTCGATCAATGGGGCCAAATAAACATCAATATCATTACCTGGTTGTTTTGGTCCTGATATAAGCATAGATAACATGATGTATTTTCATTTCATGCATAACCACAGTGGTAAATTATAATTTGCCAACATAACTGGCCATGTACTATGATTGCTGCTTTGAAAACCAAAAGGATTCACCCCATCTGTAGATAACGCCAGACAAAGGTTTCTCGCTCGTTCCAAAATTCAGGATACTCGTGATCAATTCTCTTCCACTGAGGAGAGTCTGCAGGGTGACATAGTTTCCCATCTTTAATTATTGTATCTGCATGCCATGTCAATTGTCCTGCAGTCTCCTCACTTCCATATAGGCGTCTAAACCTAGGAATGATTGGAAAGTACCATACAACTTTCGTAGGACTAGAATCATCTTTCTTGTATCGGGAATCACCACACTTTGGGAATTATTTAAGTGATTTGTGGTCCTTGCGAAACAATATACAGTCATTTAGGCAAGCATGTATTCTTTCAGAGATCATACCCATCAATCGTAGCATTCATTTTGCATAATATGTTCGGCTTGTGAGTTCATTATCTTCTGGGAGCATGTCATTCAGGAGAGAAAGTAGTTCTGTAAAACTGGCATCACTCCACCCGTTGCCTGCTTTCAAATTATACAGCTTCAATACGGCTGAAAATGCTTTATATTTAGTGAAACCAGCATACAATGGCGTTTTTGCACAACTCTTTAACTTCTCAAACAATTTTGGGAAATCATGAAGTTCATCTTCAACTGTCCTTGTCATTTCCTCAATGCGATCTTCATCATCATTCACATCTGTAATCACACCCTCCATACAATCGTCTTCACTGTTCACACTTCTAATCATATCAGATGATCTATAAAATGTCGTGTTCTCTGAGTGACTACCTACATTGGTTTTTCCCCGTGTTTATTCCAACATGTATAACTTCGATCTATTCCGTGACAGATCAGGTGTTCTTCCAACTCCTCTGGACTAATTTTTCTTGAATAACAACAGCATAAACACAAACAAAGGATTTGAGAAGGGCCACATGCATGATCTTCTGCAAACTTGATAAAATCTTTCACGCCATCTTCATACTCTTTTGTTAACCGATTGGAATTCATCCATTCTTTATTCATATTCATCGTCTTTATGGGTTCGATATCGAGAACTTGCCTAATATTATGTTTTAATTAATCAGGTAGCATTGTTTGGGTTTTATAAAAACAAATCATGGTACAAATTCCTTTAAACACATGTGAAATCCATATACATGGTGTGTCCAGTAGGGTGAACATCGTGTATGTATAAGATACCTAATTTAATCTGAAATATATCAAATTTATTCCAAGTTATTCTTATAAAGACTGAATGATGCCTTAGAAAATACATGACATGAGAACAAGAGGAAACCAATGAGTAACAAGAGAAAATAGTAATAAATATGATGCTATCTCAATTTACTCAAGGTGATGATAAGATGTTGGTCAAGATCAACTATGGGTTGGGATTACACTTATATTTAATTGAAAAAAACTACTAAAAACTAATCCAGAAAAGGATGAAATATCCTATTCATCAAGTCCCTTAATACAACCAATGCATTAGTTAAACCAAAAATCATCGCTAAAAAATCATACAGGCCATAAATACTCCTAAAATCAATCCATGGTAGGTCCATCGATGTCCAACTCATCTAATGGTATCCTAATGTCAAATCTATCTTGGAGAAGATCATAGAACCTCATAGATGATCAATATGACTATCAATGCGTGGATGAGGATACATATTCATGACTCTCATCAGGTTCAATCTCCAATAGTCCAAAAAAATAATAAATACCAATCAACCATCTATATTATAGAACTATAAAACCCCATGGTAAAGTACTATGCCATATGAAACCATTATATTCTATATCATAAAATTGTAATTCAAAAAACTGATGCTCTTTTGGTGTTATTTTAGAAATTGTGATAGAAACTGAATTTTATCCCAAAACCAACTAGATTATAAAGTTTATCTCTTTATTAAGAAGTAAATTTTATACCTCATCAGTGAAAACATCCTAAAAATGCACTACCATTGGGGAAAAAGAATCCTACAACATTCTAGCAACATCTACAATATGCCGGACTATTTGAGCCATTAGGGTACAGTAAATATATAATTATAACATGATATTTAAAATGAAATGTGGAAACATGAAATCATACAGACTCCTGATAAACCCATAATACAAAACATATCGCCTAGTATGTCTGTCACATATACAAATAAATAAATTAGAAAAAAAACATTGAGGATCTACTTCAACCCCAAAATTCCAACTCATCCCATCTCTAAATAGTATCAGAGCTAACCCATTCGATCATACTACACTACTGTAAATAGCATATTTCCCAATGGTTCAGAACCGTTGGGATAGGATACATGTCACAAATGACTCATAGAATGTTGTCCTAAAGTTTCAACAGAATCTGAATGCATTTGTTCAGTTTTTCGTATGCCGGTATTTGTTTTCAATTAAAATGTTGTCCATTTCAAAAAAATCTGAGACACTTCAATTTTTGGTGGTCACACCAGGCCTCAGATTGAGGTGGGGTTGACACTTCAAAGCATAAAGGTACCATTAAATACTTACATTGGTCAACTTTCTTTGGAAATTGTTTATCTTCATCCGTGCCTTGTACTTGCACCCATGAATTTGAAGGTGAGTATGCGTACATGATAGTTGAACTTCTTAGAGAAGAGTTTCTGGAAGAGTATAAGAGACATGAAGCAATGAATATCATTAGAGTGTTGGAGAAAATGTGGTTTCTACAAATAATGTGGCAATCGGCTTGTGCAACGCGGCCTAAGTTACAACTTGCAGGTATTGTACTTTATTTTTTTCTGGAGGCTTTAAGTGTAAATGCATTTTGGAATGATCATTGCTATTCATTGTCTTTTAGGTTCTTTTGATAGCTGAGGGGAAAGGGTGGGGTCTGCAGACATTGGAGGATATGTCGAAGGGTAATTTTGTGTGTGAATATGTTGGAAAAATGGCCTCTTTTCCCTTTAAGCTCCCCGAACCCCAATCACCATTGGGGTTCAGGGAGCTTGAAGGGAAAAGAGGCCATTTGGTTAGATGTTAGATACTATGGAAATGTTGCAAAAATATAGGATGTAATTTCCCATAAAGTCACCCTTCGACATATCCTCCAATGTCTGCAGATCCCACCCTTTCCCCTCAGCTGTCAAAAAAACCTAAAAGACAATGAATAGCAATGATCATTCCAAAATGCATTTACATTGAAACCCTCCAGAAAAAAATAAAGTACAATACCTGCAAGTTGTAACTTAGGCCGCGTTACACAATCCGATTGCCACATTGTTTGTAGCAACCACATTTTCTTTAAAACTCTAATGATCTTCATTGCTTCATGTCTCTTATACTTTTACAGAAACTCTTCTCTAAGAAGGTAAACTGTCGTGTACGCATACTCACCTTCAAATTCATGAGTTCAAGTACAAGGCACAGATGAAGATAAACAATTTCTAAAACAAGTTGACCAACATGCATCATCCTCGATGGAAGTAAGATAGAAATTCACATGGACGTTCTTAAAGATATTATTTTTATGTATATAGTGAAAGGGTGGTGGATGTTCATTGTTGATGTTGTTTGTCTATGAGACTTTCACCTTCTCTTCTCCTCTCTCTATGTCTTGGACATCATGAAATAGCCTTATATCATGTGGGGTAAATTGAGGTTGCTGAGAAACTATGGCACCGCATGATCTTTCATGTCCAGTGCCCTCAGGATTGTTTTTCTAATCAAGATACCTATGATCATTAGTTGCGTGTAAAGGTGGTGCGATAACCTCCATGATAGACTGGAAGTTGAACAATCCATTTGATGAACAAGATGGGATTCTAAATCTGACATTAAGAGCATCCAATACAGAAAATTGTTCCAATGATTCATCAAGTGAGGCTACATTTAAAGATATTTCCTGTGTTTCATCAAGCGAGTCAGTTCCTATTTCCATAAATCATTCACAAACATCACTCATCAGTTTCCTCAAGGATAAACATCACTCATCAGTTTCCTCAAGATATCCCTATGGAACCTATAGGGTATCCAATTCCACATCATTCACAAACAACCCACTTGTGTTGCTAAATATCAATAACATCTCTTATTTCGACACTCATCACTAATTATGAATCACATCCTTAGACATAATCATGATCACATTAAAACCACACTATCTATTATGGAAATCCTTAATGGAATTAGGCTCAAGATATGGTATAATTCCTATCTCAAATCTATATTCACTATTTGGTCCTCACACACACAATATATAAATAATATACCAAGGGAATACCATCCATGGAACTCACATCCCACCTTGAGAGCACGAGGAGGAGGAGGAAGAGGCGGCGGTGGTCGTGGTAGCGAGGGTGGAGGCAGTGGCGGCGGTAGAGGCGGCGATAGCGGCAGAGACGGTGGAGGTCACGTCAGTGAGGGTGGAGGCGGCAGAGGCAGTGGCGGTCGCGGTAGCGGGAGCAGGAGTGGAGGCGGCGGCGGCGGCGGAGAAGGAGGAGGATGAGGAGGACGAGGAGGAGGAAGGAGGAGGAAGGAGGAGGATGAGGAGGACGAGGAAGAGGAGGACGAGGTCGCGCGGCGAGGGGTCTGGTTCAGCTTCCTCGAGAGCTTGACCGCGTGCAAGTGAGGATGGCCTGTTAGGGTTATTAAATAAAAACCGACAGAACCTTTATCAGTGCTCATTAAAAGCGCTGATAAAGGTATGTTTTATCAGTGCTAAAATAAAAGCACTGATAAAACATTTATTTATCAGCACTTTTTTAGTGCTGATAAAGGCATACCCCTTTATCAGTGCTTTCTGTTTAGCGCTGATAAAGGGAAACACTTCCCTTGCCCTGTTTTGTGGAAGTTCTAGTTTCTTTAGAATATTATATTTCTGCTCTAAAGGTCGGATCTTCCTAGCTTGGGGTTGGTATTTCATAGAAACTTTAGGGGCTTGAGCTTTGGATGTAGATGATCTAGCCTATGTGATAGGAGCTGGTGGTGATGCGGTCCTTTTCGGGCTTTGCTGAACTAGTTCGCCCGTATGCCTTAGGCGATTTGATATTTGTTCTTCCTTCGATGGATACTCCAAGATAATTGGGCTCAGATTTATTTCGGTAGGGGCAGAGGAATATTCTAATTCTCACTGTGTCTATCGGATGGTCCTTTCACGAGTTTCCGCAATATTAACGGTTTGAGTTAAGGCATGGCCGAGAATTTGAATCCTGCCATGATCATGCCTTCCAAGAAACCATCAGCCTCTGTGGCCTCTTCCTACATCTCTTTGGTTGGGAATATGGAATTCAGGTTTGTGGCCATAATCACCATCAGATAAGGGGTTCATCAATTGGATGACATTGATGGAACCTAAGATCAGTTCTTGATCTGACAATGTTTTTGTTTGATTGTCTCCTTTTGATGGTACCATTTGGCGGGGCGACACCTGTTGTACCAAGTCTGCTGGTATGAAGTCTTAAAGTGTCAAAAATGGCTTCAGATTTGGTGTCATCCCATCTTCTTGCTCCTGATTTCTACCCTTCTATCCCTTAGAGGACTGTGAGGTTGAGGATGATAGTTGTGTTGCATAAGGAGCTATTGGGGGCACAATAGGTTATTTCAACTGCACCTGGAGGATGCCATGATCTTGGTTGACTATTTTCTAAGTCATCCAACTGTCAAATTTTTTCCCCTTTTTACTGGAGACTTTCCACCATTACTCTTCCTCTCTTGGGTCTTAGGTGGAGACATACACCACTTATGCTAGTGGTTGACCCAACTTGACTTTCTATGAATCCACCATCTTTTTCAGAAAATACTTGAAGATGAAGCATTCATGGATAGTGTGTCCCAGTATCTGGTGATAGGGAAAATAATGTGGACAGTCATCAAGACCCACTTCATCAGATCACATTGGCTCTGGTAGCCGAAGAAAGTTGAAATTCATGGTGGCTATGAAGTAGCCACGAACCTGGTCATCTCAGAACAAGTAGATTTTATTCTTTTACTCCTCAATTTGATTTATTTTGTCACCCCTTTGCTCATATTGATGAGGTGGGGGTGGATGTTGGCATCTAGGGGCCCCATATGGTTCAGTGGAGGCCTCTCAACTGGAGCTGATGCCGGGGGTGGCTTAAGTGTGAAAGAAGCCGCTTCATCTTTTCCCTCTCTTTTTCCTGGGGCTTATGGGGCCACTCGGGAATTGAGATTGATCTGCTACAAGGAGTCTTCTATCCTTTGGGAAATGAAAAATAAATCTCAGAACCCACTTATGTACTTCACCAGGATGAGCGGTGTTTTCAATTCATCATGAAGGTTATCAATGCACATAGCGAGCATTTAATCTTGGTGGAGTGACCAGTTTAGTGAATAAGTCGTACCTTTCTATCTGGAAATGAAGTACGAAAATATTTCATTATATCGCTGCTTGTAGTTCATGAGATCAGTAACCATTGTCTTAGGCAATGTCAATTTTAAGTAGAAGATAAACTATTGTTTAAGGTCCTCCCATCCTGTGATTGAGTTAGCTAAAAAGATAGTATACCATATGAAGGCTGAACCCTACAGGGTTCGCATGAAGAATATGAGTTTTACTACTTCTTGATACTCCGAAGTGCCCATCATGGGGTCACAATAATAGGTTTAGTGTATTAGATGTTGTTCCAGGTCTCCTGAGCCATTGGACACTAGGAATACGGGGTTTCTGAAGTTTGGTGGTGGCGGAACATTACTCACCCAATCAGGGTAGGGTTTTCTCTCTGGTTGTATCAGAGTGCATCGCCCCTCCATGGCTTCTAGTCGAGATTTTAGTTGCTCGATTATATTCAATATCCCTTGATACATATCCTGTCGGGATTGATCTTGGGCTGGCACGGCAGTGGCCAAAGCTGGGCGTGCCTGTGCTACAAGAATTTGGGGTGGATACCCAGCCAGGGGTATCCTTTGTGGGTTCACCTGACTCTGGCTACCTTCCTAGCATGGGGAAGTCTTGATTCCCTTATGGGGCCAAATTTAAGTAGGTTAATGGTCCCGATGCTGGGTTGGACGGGCCTCCAAGCTTGAATTCATTCACCGAGATGAGTGCTTGTGGCAAGGGAACCTCTTTTGGGAATACTTGTTGACATTCCGTAGGGGGAACACACCCGACAAGATAAATCCCTCGACATAGCTTGACATTAATTCGTTGATCTCTTTCATTTCTTCCTCTTGCTTGGAGAATCTTTCCTCGAGAGTGAGGGACACATTCTTAGGGGGAGGAGGAGGTGAGTCATAGATGACCTGGGGTTTATTCTTCTCTTTTTTGGGGTTTCACAAGGGAGGTAATTATGGATTAATTGAGGGGGTTCCTAAATTTAGGACTGCTCTTTGGTTTTAGGTATGCACACCATCAGGCTCGAGGTGGGATGCCTCTGAGAGGGAAACATATTTTCTTGCATCCTCTCCTTTTGTGTTATTTCCTATGAGATATGTGGGGTTTACATTTACCACATTCATTTATGAATACCACATTGGTGCTGGGGTACCTGGTGCCGAATGGTAAGAAGGCTTTCTGCAACCTTTGTTGGACTTTCCCTTCCATTATGCAGTATTCTTCGGGTTTCTTGGTGAATATTGACCCAAAGGGATCCTTGATCTGACTTCGTAACATGCCTTCATATCAGAGGTTGTGAACCACAAGATAGGGTGGAATGGGTGACTTCTCTTCTTATCATTCTACCCAGATAGGAGAAGATAGCCGTCTGCTGTGCGGGAACTTGAGGTAAAAATCCCCCCATCCCTACGGTTTGAGGTTGTTCTTGTTCTTCTGTTGATGCACTAAAGCCTAGATTTGTTGGTCTTATGGGGGAATTTTGAGTTAAAAATTCCCCCAACCCTGTGGGATGGGGTTTTTCTCTCATTATGGTGGTATCCACCACCATTTTCACATTTTTGATTTCACGCATTTCCACGTGGGTGTGAGCCAAGTATGGCGTCATACCTACACAAGATTTATGGTATTTTAAAGAAACAATCACTACTTTTTGGTTGGATTACCTTAGGCAGAAAGCCTACTAGATGTTATCAGTTTCCTAACTCAGAAGCTTTTCGATGGCTTGATCTCTTCGGTCCTCATGCTTTTGAGACTTACTCCGGGCCAATTTTTGTTGAGTATTCCATATTTTCTGATTAGGGATTTCATTTGGTTACTGCATTTGGGTAATGATGTTGCAATATGTTATTTCCAATGAGGTTTTCTGGACGGGATGTGAGGTGAAGTGTAGAGCTCCATGTTCTCCTCATCCCCAAATATGAAATCGAGTCGGGGCGTCACCGATGAGGAAACACAACTTGTGCAGCACATGGAGGCAAACCAGTTCAATGTTTTTCTTTCATCTTTATGATCTTGGATTCCATGCAGACGGGAGGGATTCCAGTTCTATTAGATAGAGAAGCTCCCCTAACATGTTGGCATGGTCCTCATACCCTTCGTAGGGAAAGAACGTTTCTTTTAGCTGGAGAAGATTCATCCATATATTGAGGCAAATTTCATTCATACATTCCCTAGAAAGCTCCCTTAGTATGTCGAAGTGAGAAGTGTCCATAGGATAATACATCATTGGTATATTATCCTTAGTTATTTGTATTCTCACAAGAAACATATCATGATGTTGTTATTCTGGGGACTCCTCTACTTGATATGCCCAACTTAACTGCTTCTTAATAATTTAGCTCTAAGGATCTAGGCTGGTGGGAGCCTCATTGATATGTGAATGGTGCAGGGGTGGCTATGAAGATGAGCGTAGCCCCAGAACATCCTCTGGTTGTGAAAGGATATCACTCATCATAGACAGTGTGCATAATATGTCTAACTCCATCTTTCCGAGTGCCTCAATGTTAGAGGGATTTCTTATATTTGTTATGGCAAGGGTAGGGCCTTCTTTTTAGTATGAATTTTGATTGTGGGGAGGAACTCTGTAATCGGTGACACAATGGAGAGAGATACAATTAAAAATTGATGCCCGACTGTGGGAAATGTCCTGTGGCTTATACCCTGGGGAGGAACTTTAGGGTGGGATACAGTGTGGGGAGGACCTTCTTGTTGCTTGATTTCACTAAGGCATGGACCTTCTTGATGACTGATATGATGGAGAGGACTACTATCACTACTTCATGCTTGGATACAGGGAGAATTTCTATAGTGTACATCCTAGGGAGGGACTTCAGGATGTTCCAAAATGAAGAGAGGATCTTATCGTTGCTTGATGTCACTTTGGGGAGGGCCTTCACAACAACCGCCATTACGGGGAGGGCCTTCATAATGACTGTCATCATGGAAAGGAATATAATCATGACTCGACACCCGACTACAAGGAGACACATATTTGTAGCGTATAACCTGGGGAGGACCGTTAGGGAAGACGACAACAAGGGTAGGACCTTCTTGCTGTCCAATCATCAGGTCCAGGGGAGGGCTACCCTGACACGCATCAGGAGATAAGCTCTCGTGATCGAGCCCACAGAGTAATCCTCAGTGGGTGCTCTAGGGAGAACCTTTAGAGTTGTTGGTAGCGAAATTGTGGGGAGGGCCTTCACAATTTCTAATGCCACTTCCATAATTTGGTAATGGACTAAGAGGGTCTCGATCCTTTATTGATATATGTTCGAGGGTGACAAGAACCCCAACTTCTTGCAGAGCAGGATCATTTATGTGATCTTCATTTTCTAGTTGCCTTTGTTGCATTTAATTTTTGAGAACTCTCTTGCGGGTAATCAGGGCTACCTACTATTAATAATGACCTTCATATATAGGTCCCTATCTTGTTGGGTCTCGTGATATCGTCGAGATACACTGACAGGCATCTTGAGTTTTGGCAGGGATGTATACCTGCCCTGGAGTGGCCACCGCATTAGACTGGCGTCCCCCCAGTTGGAATGGGTATTTTTTCTCTATCCTATTGTCCATATATCACGAGATATTTCCTTATACACTTAGATACTAGATAAAGGATGCATAACTGCTCCAGATTGGCTGACCTATTTTTCGAGTAAGTCATTCCGTTCGAGGAAACTGGTTCATGGGCCTGGTTTCTCGCCTTTTTCGCCAATGCAATGCTATCTTGTCATGTTTGGAGGATATAGTCTAGAATCAACGTCTGACCTTCCATCATTTCCATGATGTGCTAAGATACATATTTGGATGAAATGAGTATAAAGTCCCATTCCGATGTGAGAGCAAGAGTTGTGCCTGCTTCGGTCCCCCATGGTTCTCTAATAGATACTGGTATTTATCCTGTGCCGGGATAGAGGAACGAGTCTACCACCGGTTTTCTTCTCCAGTTTTCACCGTATTTTATTGGTGGGATTCATATTTACAAGAGGGGATTTTCATCTGCTTTCTTGCCGCTATATTTGTCTCACGATCTTTGTATGCATATACAAGAATTTAAATCTACTCATATTTTCTTACCACCCTATTTGGATGAAAGGATTGATATGCATCAGCAAGTATTTGTACCTGTGTTTAGCTGGTCTCTATCATATTTAGATGACGGGATTGATATGCATCAACAGGTATTTGTGCCTGCGTGTAGCTGGTTTTCATCCTATTTGGATGAAGGGTTTCTTGTGCATCAAAATATATCATTATCTTACTATAGTTTGCTTCTATTTCTGCACGACGGGACCAACGATCTCTAAAAGGAACATGAATGTGCTCATATTGTTCCGTCCTATTTCTGTGGTGGGCTTGAGTGGAAAGGGTAGATTTGTGTGTCTTCCCGTTTAATTCCACCGTGTTTATACGACAGAGTTGCTCCTCAGGAACCAGGGTGATAACATGTTCCTAATTATATATTTTACACCCTTTGTGGGAAGCCTGAGGGGATCATGTCTTTTGGAATTCAGTATGTTTCCTTGGCATAAGTTCCTCTTCAGCGTGAGGAGACTTGGTCACCCAGTGTCGACGGTGACGCTCTCTGTCAGGGGACTGTGAGTAGGACCCCTGTGTAGTTGAGATGAAGTTTCCAACATTGAATTCATCTGCCTCCATAAGATAAGGGAGGTATTTGTTGTCACGTTCTTAGGACATGCTCCCGAAATGGTTTGAGATGACCACTAAGGTTGCCTTATGCTGGGGCGCCGACTGCAGCTGAGAAGGAAACTAGCGAGATCTTGCAGACTGGAGGGCTTGTCTCACAGACTCCACTATGGGAAGAGTTCCATTTTTGTGGTACTCTTTGATAATCATGTTGGATACCCAGCGTTGAAGACGCTGGGTAGGCGAGGGGGTCCTACTCTTCATTGGGGCCCCGAACGCCTGCGGGATCACTGAGGCGCATGTCTGCATTGATCATTAGGATGTCATTTGAATTGAAGGTTTCTCAGTGGGAACCTACAATATATATATATATATGACATATACAGACCACAAAAACCCATCAAATTAGAATTCTCTTAAACATATTCATATTTGATGATTCATCTTGGCCTCCTTCCCCCCTTTGTTTTTTTGTTGTGAGGCGATGAGGCTTGAGTGGGGTAAGACTACCGCCTTGGTTAAGGATTCAAATTGGGTTCACCATTTTTGTTTCACTCTTCGAGGTGGCATGGGTTTGTGGTTATGAAAAGTGAAAAATGGTCCGATGGGTGAAAATCATTTGTCAATTATTATAGAAACATTCACATCACCATCTTTTTTCTACCCGATCCGCATCATCATCCTTTAAAGAAGGATTGTATTAACCCCGTGGGGAATGGGCAGTTTATCCCTTTTGTATTGTGAAAAAGGTGCTATAGTCAAATGTCCCCGACAGGTGATTTCATGGGGTCAAGTATTTGTGAAATTGGTCCTATCAAGATATAATTTTCTTAGATGGTCTCAAACGGATTTATTCATGGATCTAGAAACACTCAATAACCTTGGTATCCATGATTCATGGACCTTATTTCTAAAGGAAGGCACTCGTTGGATGATGATTTGTCCAACGACACTTAAGGACTCCATTGGTTGAGAGGATGGGAGGTTAGGCTCACCGTAACCCTTTTGGGGGTGGGAATTGTTGCCTATTCTAGGACTCTATTATATATTTAAGTCATGTTCATATGTTCATGAATACTTGGTTCATTCCTGAAGAGTGTGTCCACATGATAGCCCTGATTTTCAGGATCAACATAAGCATACATGAATTTGATTCTATGGAGACAATGCTAACTTAAGACATGCAATAAATCACTATGGAGTTTATCATCATCCAGGGGGGATGGAAGGTGACTTGATATTGGGATTAGACCAATAATATGGGATTTTTATGTATCCTCAGGAGAGGAATTAGAGCCCACGTAGTTTGGGAAACTTGGGGCTTACGCATGGGATCATCCCATTTGAGGGGACATGGTTGGGTAGACCCTTTTGGAAGGGAACCCCTTTAGAGATCGGGCCTTCAAGCAGGCATCCTATGTATCCTAGATTGACCGGGAATCAAAGTTCTACTACTTCAGAATTTGGTTTAGGGATTATGCATGAGAGATATCCATTTGATAGGTCATTATTGGGTGAAACCTTTTTGTAAGGGCACCCTTTTGAGCTCGGTCCTTCAAGTAGGCATCCTACGTATCCTGGCTTGATCAGGAATTAGATTTCTCCTAGTTCATAATTTGGTTTATTGGGTGAACGTTGGGATCATCACAAATCTCTATGCCCACGTGAGTCATACTAGGTGTGAGAAATAAGAGGATGTGATAGATCCGACCAACCACACACCTTCTCTCCTGCTGATGGAATAGGGCATGAAGTGATGAAACTTTTAATGTGGGATAACATTGGAGGTCATGCGGATCAGTCCTCATAAGATTGAAGACTTACCTCAATGGGAGTTCCCCAAAACACGTTCTGGGATAGGGGAGGAATGTCACCTCTTGTCAAGAGAAGAGGCGAACATGATTCCTTCAACTGGTCACTATTCCTCATTGAATAGAAAATCAAGTGATCACCCTTAATCCCTAGGACATGGAAGTTCACATTAGCATCCCAAGGTTGGACTCTAGGTTACCATGGGAATGTATACTTACAGATATCCCAAGAGTCCAAACCGTTGTGGGGAGAGCCTTCGTGACTCAGCTTACCATGGGTATGTAGACTTAAAGGGGTGCACTGATGCACTTGATGATCTGATCATATGAGTTCGGTAGATTTGGAGGAGGTTTTGGACTGATGTTAGGGGACTAGTTCACAGAGGGGCTGTGGAGGACTAGACGCTAATGGAGGGGCAAGATTGGATCCATATGAAGGAATACCCAAGAACTCCTTATTATGCGTACTATTTTCTTATGCGGGATGGGGGGAGCTCCGCATACCATAGTGGTATACGGGTAGAGGGTTCATTTGTGCACCGAATCATTATGCGGGTTTGGGCATGGACCACCATGAACCACAGTGGTACGCAGGCCGAGATGCGGTCTGTCACGCCGCATCGGGTTCCATTTGTGTACAGATTCAATACGCGAAGCCGGGTTAAATCTTCTTAGCGATACACTATGCCAAACACCATATCAAATGAGGGTCTTTGGGACTATCATTCGTGGGGAGTTCATTCGGGAGGAGTATGTGGTTTTCAATTTCCCCAATTAGGTTCATGGTTCTCCCATTATTATCATGTTCCTTCATTTTATGGTTCATGGATGGTTATACCTATGAAAACGTGGTTTGCAATTTAGACTTCACTGATGAATCGAGACTAAATCCATAATCCTATTCAAATTCTTACTTCCAACCTCTGGGGTCTCCTCCATGATTTCTTTGTCCATTTTTTCTCAATATCTTCTATGCTCCTTTTATAGAGCATTTGGGCAATCATATCTATGGGCATGCGACACCATTTGCGGAAGCCCATGAAGAGATATCTTGATCTATGGAAGACTTAGTCAACCGCGGTTTGTGGAGGCTGTGGTTCACGATTCATTGTTCGCAGAACCATGACAATTATCTTAGTCTATGAACTACTGAGTTTTCTTGATGGTATGCGGATGGCCTCTGCACACTTGATTCCCTCAGCGATGCAGTTCGCAGGAACCTGGGTTCGCTGGCCATTGCTCCGTGGGCCAGTGCCTCATGGGTCGTTCCGCATACCAGTGATTTGCAATTCATGCGGTTTTCAAACCCTTCCTGATGTTGGTGCATGGGTCTCTTAAAAACTCCTTGAGAAATTTAATTCCTTCAAGTTTCTTCTGAAGTTTGCAACTCATTTTGATTCCATTTGCTCTTCTAGACTTGTAGAAATGTTTTCTTCCTTCTATAAAGTGATTGTGTGAGTATTTTCTTCCTTTGGAAAAGTTTTCAGAACCCTACAGGGATATTAGTGGATAATGAATATATATATATATATATATATATATATATATATATTTGTATGGTAGTAGATGGAGCTCACCGTGGCACATTATGTTGTCACTCTCCTTAAGAGTTGATTTCCCCCCAAAAAATCGATAGTACTATGGGTTGTCAACAAATCCTTTTTAGGATACAATAATTTATCAATACTCTACACAAGTACTTTGCTAAGAGTATCCCTTTAAGAACCTTTGGAACCAATATCACTTTGGTAAGGGATTTTTTGTTACACACTGATAAATTTTATTTAATTCTTGTAGAAGGATTTTGAGGAATCTCAATTTTGAGAGGAATTAGTGTGGGGAATAAATTGATTAGAAGTGATATTTATATCTACTAGAGACTATAGTTTATAGACATGGAGGAACCCATTTAGATAATTCATCCTACCTAGTCAAATGAGTAGATACCTTTTATAGAAATAAATATTATTTTCATATTTAATCTCATTTATTCGATCACACATGATTGATTAATTGGACCATATTGTACCCACAATAGAACTATTATGGCAGCTAGATTTCACATGATATGACTAAAAATCTAGATCATACCCATTCAGTGAACCGATTCGACCCACCGAATGTAACCATTCAGGATTAATCCCAAAATGGTATTACCTACCAAACTGTTGAAAAAATTAAGGCACCTCTAAGCACCTCACACCAATGCAGCGTGCTAAGTGAAAATTACATCATCAAAGCACCACACTGTGTGTATGTGTATATGGTGTAGTTATCTATCCCTGTAGTATTATTATCTTTTCCTTTACCAATTTTAATAATTATAAATTTTCTCCCATCAATAAATAAGACCCAAATCCCCCCACTTTCTAATGTCGTATTCCAAAAATCCTTCCCCTTTAAAAACTTAAAACAAAACATTTTAATATTTTAAAAATAACTTAAAATCCAAAAATCCCACACCATTTTAAAATATTTTAAAAACACCATTTTGAGATAAAGCATCATATTATTTTTTAATTAACTAGTATAAATAAATTCATCTCTCAATTTGAACCTTTATATAGTAGATACAAATCAAATATGAATAGAGAAACATGTGGACTCTACCTCTTGTTATCAATTGGATTCATTCTACACAAGTATGTTAAAATTTATCAATTATTCATGTACTATTAGACATAATTATGTACATGTATCAGTTATCCCTTAATGAATGTTTTATACCCAAATTCATCACCTCTTTAGAGTTTCCCCCTCCTGCATTCACATTGGTGGACCAAAAACTGGACCTATATTTCAATACTCATTTGATATACTTTGATCATTAAGAGTTTTTTTAAAACTAGCCTTCCTTTTTATCATGGGAAAAATCACAATTTCCCTTGGATGTAATGTATTTTTTGTGTTTCCTTCACACATATGATAGAATTACCAAGATTGAACATATACATGCAATGTTATCATATGGTAAGTTGAGGTCCCATCATTGGTGATTTATTGATAAGGAAATTAAACCCATACCCAAGGAATTTTTATACACTAACTCCCTTGATAGTCTATTTATTAGTGGATCTACCAATTTTTTCTTGATCTAAAAAAGTCCATGGTTATTATACCATGATGTATCAATTTTCTTATATATTTATGTTAGAGACCAATGTGTCTCTATTTTCCATTATAGGTATTTCTATATGCCCTATCCATCATTTATTGACTATCACAATGTATAGAAACTAAATACATTTGTATATAATTCAATGTTATATATGGTAAAAGATATATAATCCATTCTTATTTTTTACCAACAGTTGCTAAAGAAACAACTTAAGAAGCCATTATAGAGTCCATTATATAGTAATTTTTCTTTAATCCCCAGGAGATCTCTCCACATACAAGTGTAAAAACTCAACCACTCATAGATGAGTGACACTCCAGATTAGTAATCCAACTCACATAAAAAAAACCTTCCAATACCCTTGGGTTTACACTATAACATTTTAAATAATCCATAATACCCATAAAATATCTAGGTACTATTTTAACTTCATCCTATTGTATATAACCAAGATTACTTGTACACCTACTCCACTTTCTAACAACATATGCAATATTTGGTCTTGTGCTAGTAATAACATACATAAGACACCTAGTAATCCTTATATATTCTCGTTGGGTAACTTCTTAACCGAGATTTGGTATAATCTTAATCCCAAAATCATATGGGTTAGAAACCAATGAACAATCAAATTATTCAAACCTATTTAATAAATTTTCAATATAATGAAATTGAGAAAGTAGACTAATATTCTTATTCAAAAAAATTCATATTCCTGAAATAAAATTAGCTTCACCTGAGTCTTTCATATCAATGTTTCTAGATAAAATATACTTTGCCTCATTTTATTGGTTCATATTAGTTCTAAATATTAACATCCCATCAATATATAAACAAATAATAACACCTTGATTATTATGGAACTTACTATAAAATAATTTACTAGATTTTTTAACTATAAAACCATTAGATAAAATTAATTCAATAAATTTATCATTCCACTAATTTGGAAATTATTTTAAAGCATATAGGAACTGTACCAATTTATTAAACTTTTTTAAGGTACTAGGAATCATTGTGGTTGTTCCATATATATTTATTTATCCAGTTTACCATTGAAAATGCTATTTTAACATATATTTAGTTAATTTAAAATTATATATGGAAGCTAAAATAAAAAATAATTCTAATAGAAGTAGTATTATCCATGGAATAAAAAGCATCAAAATAACTGATTCCTTTCATTTGATTAAATACATTAGTTACCAATCCGGATTTATATTTTTCAATTTTAGAATCAACTTTTCATTTTCTTCTCAATACTGACTTATAACTTATCACTTGTGATCCATGAGTAAGATAAACTAATATACAATTAATTTACCTAGTTATAGATTACATTTAATCATTTATGGAATCCTTCTAAAGAGATTCATTAGGAGATGACATAACTTCTTTGAAAGATTTTGAATCACAGTCTATATTAATAAAAATTAGAGTTTGCGTAACAATACTATCATTAGTACCTTCTAACAAGTGAATATGGAAATCAAATCCATATGTAATAGGAATTTAAGGTCTTTCAATTTTATTAACCTCCTTGACCTTATCTTTTTAAGATAATCTTTTATTTGAGTTATATTTATCAACTTGCACTTTATTAGGTAAAGAGGTAAACATAGATTCATCAAAGATATTATATATTGATTCAATAACTATGTTAAAAACTACTATATCATTTTATTATACAAACATGAATATATATGATTTTTAATACTCCACATATCCATGAAATATGTTATCAATACCTCTTTTACCTAACTTCTCTATTTTAGGTTCATGTACACTTATAGTTGCATGAAAATCCCAAACCATTAAATAATTTAGGTTTTGTTTCCTATTATTACATAATTAATATCATGTTATAGCCTTCCCTTTATTGGGAGCTATATCAATCCAAACTTTTACTCTATGTAGATAAATATTCTTTACATAACATAATTATCCACATAAGAATTGTATAGTTATAATATCCTTGGAAACATTGGAAATATAAACAACTGGTTCATAATAGTTCTATATCATCTCATAATTATATCTTCATAACTATCACTATTATTAGACATATCATACATAAAACCTTTCTTCATAACTTGGGAAAGGAACCCTAATAAAGGGTGAGCTCTGATGCTCTGTAAGGGTAAACAAGGGAGATATCAATGATCATATAACCATTACATGATAAAAATGTCATAATACCATTATATTAACATTTTAAAACCATACCCTACATATCCTAGATCATAATATTGATTCATGGAATAAATCTTGGTAGTTTATAAGACATAAATCATAAAGTAACCAAAGAACATGAGCCATGAGAGCATAATATAGGCATAAGACATGGAATTTTGGTATACACATAAGTATAGAAAATCATATCCTTAGTAGTTAAGGATATTTTACAATACAATAATAGTGGTATGGGTTCACTCCCCAAACCATTATAGTCATCATGGTTACCTCCCAAGCCCATCATAGTGGAAAAATACCCTTACTAAACTAAGTTCACTCCCCATTCCAGCCCTATTTATCTCATGAGATATCAATATTCACCCAATGAATTGGAAGAAGATATAGGTCCCACCAATTATATAATTAAAATAATACATATTCATGAAATAAGATCATAAACCATTCATCATGTTAGAACCCATGAAAAGAAATGGGTTTAAAAAACATTTCATTATAGAATAACCTATAGAAAAGGAACGAGTTTCATAAGCATCATTCCATTATAAAAATAAACCATCTCGAGAAAGAATAAGGATGAAATACTTGGATCATATTCCTAGTAAAACATAAGTAATATTGATTGTTTTTTTCATTGATGAATCAAAATATCATTAAACCATTCTTGAGAAAAAACAAACTTTCTATTTTGAAATCACTTCTTTAAAATCTAAAAACTTACAAAATAATAAGGAAAAATTTTAATTTGAAAATAAAAATGGTAACTTGTAAAGGAATCATAAAAAAATTAAGCATCCATTATGGTGGTAAATTCCATTCATTCTATATAAGTTAAAAAACATTCCTTCCATGCTTTTTATGGAAAAATCACAAAGTAACTCGTTTGGAAAAAAATAAAAAGATTCATTTCAAACTATTTTTTAAAAATTAAAATTTGGGTAAAAATAAATTTTAAAAATAATAGAATAATAATAAAAACCTTATCTAAAACATTTTTATAAAACATTTATATGAAATAAATAGTTTTTTCGACCGAAGATATAAAAAAATTCAATTTTCCTTAAAAACACATTTTCGGTCTCTTGGGTATAAAAGGTGAGGAAAATGAAAGTAAAATATGTATTTTAAAGAAATTATAAAAGTATAATAAAATTAATGAGTATCCTGAGTGGTTTATCATAATATTTCATCATTATAACTTAATCATAAACAATCCTGATAAACAACGGGATTGTAACATAAAACTCATTACCTTAGGCCCGACTTCTTTTGTATGTTTTAGAACCTTCTGTTTAATAAATATAGGTTTTTTATAAATGTTATTATAGAAAAAAACTCATATATCAAACCAAATATGATTTACTTTTAACCTTTTATTACTTTTTTATTAATAATTCTTTATTAAAATAGCTATTTCGGGTGATAATTGCTTTGTTTTTCATGTAAGTTTTGGTTTTTTTTGTTTCAGTACTTGTAATTTGACCATAGTTCCATAATATATATAAATTTAATCATGTTATAAATATAATATATATTCAGTATATATATATATATATTTATATTCATCCATAAAAGTTTGGGATAGAAAAATGAATTACACTGTTCATGGAGATAGTAATCCGTATGTACGAATAAAAACTGTTTTTATTTTTCAATTGATGGAAAAAAAGAAAGATAAGTATTAGTTAAACTATAATATATCATTATTATATCATATATATCATAAATATTTATCAAATCCAAACTAATTACCATACAAGTAAAATATAAATAAAAAACAAATCACATCACTTCATGGAGGTGGTAGTCCACACATACACACAAAAAACATTATCGTTTCCTGAAGGATTGGGTGGTAAGAAGGTAGAAATGATATTATCATTTCATAGGTATAATTGTGTCATAACCTATCATAATACCCATCCATAAAATGTTATGTTGAAAAATGAATTGTATCACTACGTGGAGATGATAAGCTGTACATACACACGAGTGATACTTTCACTTCACATTTGATGGGAAAGAGTGTGTATAATGGTGCTTTCATAAGAATAATTATATTTTAGTATATTTCGGACAATTAATTTATTAATTTATTAATAATATAATATATTTATTGGAGGTAAAAGAAAAATTTAAAAGAAAGTGATCGGTTATGGCGATTACCTCTTCTTTGAAACGACACCATTAGATCTCCTCTATAGGGATATAGGGTCAGTATTTTGGGAAGAAAAAAACCTCCAGTATGTTTATAGGTAATTTTATAAGTGAAATTGTTATAGTTTTATTGATATATAAGTCTCAATGTGGTGCGAAGAAGATAAAGTATGGTTCCCTTTTTTAATTGAGGGGAGGAGCATTCTTGGAATTTCCTAGAAATTAAATTAATATAAATTAATTTTGATGTAAAAATGGATCAAAATTGAAAATATTTGATAATAATGTGGGTAAGATTCTAAATAATCTCATATAATAAAATTTGTACATGTTTGGACCACATTTTCACCCTTATATTTTATTTTTAACCCCCATTAACCATTTTGACTATCAACCTAATATTAATGTTTTCTAAATATTATGGGTTAATAATGTTATTATAAAATAAAAAATGACCCATAAATGTACCATGGTTGATGTTTACAAACATATAACATTAAGGTTTCCGAATATATGATTTTAATTAATTTTATATCATTTAATAAAATATTATTTTTTATAAAATATCATTAATGTCATTTTAACACTATTCATTTAATTTAAATTTTAATAGATCAAGAAAAAAGGGGAATTAGAATATAATTCTTTAAAAGCTCCTCAATTTTTTTTATAAAAATCTAGAAAATTAATGGGATTCCTTAAATAATAAAAATTCTATCACTTTTAATATTTTTAATATCATTTATTATATTTTTTTATTAAATAAAGAAATACTGAATCAGTGTGGCATAAGAAATTATGTTAATTATATAATTACTAAAAATTAAAAATAAATTTATATCAGGAAAATTATTTCATCAATATCAAAATAGACACTTATATTTTTTTTATAACTTTCTTTTTTTCCTTTGTGGACACATAAGAGATATTAAAAACAAAGAGTGCGATATTTTGTAACTTTCTTTCATTTAAATAGTATATATGTCATTTTCCCGGAAAAGTATCCATTAAACAAATAAATTTATAGATTAAGGTGATAAGGGTATAATTTACATCATAAAATAATAATTAGGATGAAACATTATTTCCTTACCCCTTAGTTTTAACCTAGATTAACCCAATTTTCACTTTATAGAGGTGATAGATTTTACTAAAATTACTATTCATATTGACAAAAAATAAAAGGGGAATTTTTAACAAATTTGAACCTATTAATTCTAAATATGTTATTCATTTTATCTAATTAAATACCTTTAAATGGAACAAATTAATTTTAAATTAAGTGCAAAAAATCTGACAAAATCACTTTTTAGAAAAATACATTTTTAAGTATAGAAATAGATTTATTATTATGCTATGCATAATAAAAAATATTAAATGAATGTTAAAAAATTTGATTGAATATATAATATATTAATTTAATTAAAATCATTCACCAATAGTGATCAATTTAATTTATTAGGATAAAAATACATTGCGCACATAAAAAACGTTTTTAGAAAAACATCTCCTTTATTTTAAAATGTTTTTATTTTATTTTAAGTTATAATTAATTTATAACTAATGAATTCATTTTATAAATGTGTAAAACATAAATTTTCATAATATAGTTATTTTTACTCATACCATTTAATTTAATTTCTAGGTGATAATAAAATTTTAATATCATATCGTGGTTTGTCTAAACTCGTTGCATGTAACACAAACTATCAAAGAAATTAAATTTATTTGAAAAAATAGTTCTTAAAATATTGGGGTGTTACATTGTAACCCCTTTAAATTAATTTCATGCATGAAATTATGTTACTTTGAAACAAACATATGAGGATATTTCTTCCTCATCATATCCTCAGGTTCTCACGTAGCTTCCTTAAATTGGTGGTTTCACCATAAAACATTGACCAGGTGAGTGGTATTTTTTTGTAGAACTTTCTCTATGAAATATATAATATACATTGGTTTTTAATCATCAGAAAGATAAATTTATAGGGTTATGACCTATGATTTCAGTACATGTTAAGGATCAGGTATATACTTCCTCAAGAGAGACACATGGAATAGATCATGAACTTGAGAGAGTGGGAGATCCAATCGATAAGCAACCATTATGATATGATCAAGAATTTAAAAAGGACCAATATAAATAGGGACTATCTTGACCTTATTTCCAAATATCATAACCCTATTCCAGGTAGATATTCATAGGAATAATTTTTCACCAACTTCAAACTCTAGATATTTTTGACGATTATTTGCATTATTGTTTTTTGACTCCGAGCTTCTCTTATGTGTTGTTTAATGGATCTATCCTTTTATACCATTTACTAAGATATAATAGGTCCCAATAGATTTATTTCTCCAAATTCATTCTAAAATTTTGTAGTTTTTTACTTCCCACCATAGAGGTATTTATAAGGAGCCGTTTGAATGATGAAGTGAAAGATATTATTATAAGAAATTTTTTCTAAAAGAAGGTTTTGATCCCAAAAACCATTGAAATCCATAGATAAGGCTCTCAAAATGTCTTCTAGAGTTTGAATGGTCCTCTTAGATTGGAAATATTTTGAGGATGATAAGTAATTCTGAAACTTAACTCTCTATCTAGATCCCACTGAAGACTTCTCCAAAACTTTGAGGTAAACCTCAGTTCATGAATATATACAATTGATAGTGGTACACCATAAAAAATTACCACATCATTAATATATAACTAAGTAATTTGATCAATAGATATATTCTATAATTGAAATAAAGTATGATTAATTTGTAAGGTGATTGACTACAACTCATATAGAATCATTCCCTTTAGATGTTTTGGGGAGTTTGATGAAAAAATCCATGGTGATGTTTTCCCATTTATATTATGTTATAGATAATGGTTGTAACATCCCCTTAGAATTATGTCTCTCAAAATTATATTATCAACACACCAAGAACTAAGAAACATACTCTTTAATATCTCTCTCCATGTTATCCCACAAAAAATACTCTTTCAAATCTCTATACATCTTCATAATTCTAGGATGAAGAGTGAATGAAGAACTATGCACTTCATCCAAAAAATTATTCTTCAAATATAGAACCAAAGGGACATATACATGGTTCCTAAAACATATTATTCCATCAAAATTAGGGTTGTAATATAGAACATTTCTCACCTTATTTTTCATCTCTATATCTTCTTTCTATGCCTCTTTAATCTTTAATAGGATAGATTGTAGAACACTTATTTGAGAAAGATAATAGTTATCCCCTTATTTCAAGATCCATCCTTTTCAAGTATACAAATATAAAATCTTTTTTGATCCTTATAATAGATAATCTAGCATGATCCTTTCGACTCAGAGCATCTACCACCTTGTTTGCTTTCCCAGGTTGGTAATGTATTGAACAATCATAATATTTAATTAACTCCAACTATTTTCTTTGGTGAATGTTTAGATATTTGTCAGTGAAAATATATTTTAAACTTTTGTGGTCAGTATATATTTCATACATTTATCTATAAATAAAATTCATCCATATCTTTAATTAAATAGTTAACACCAAATCATGAGTAGGGTAATTTTTCTCATGGAAATGAAATTGTCATGAGATGTAAGTGATAACCATATCATTATATATTAGGATGCATCCCAATCCCCTCTATAGTGCATTACTTTAGATTAAAAACCCTTCTCTATTATTGGTTAGTTTAAGTATAAGTGTGCTAACTATACTTCTCTTAAGTTACTTAAAACATTCCTCATATTCATCCATACAAATGAACTTGGATCCCTTATGAGTTAAATTAGTGAGTGGATTAAATAGTCATGAAAAACTATCCAAAAAACATCAATAATATCCAAAAAACCAAGAAAACTATGGATCTAAGTCACAATGGTTGGTTCAGTACAATGTTTAATAACTTCTATCTTTGAAGGGTCTAATTATATTCACTCACATGAGATTATATGACATAATAATGAAACTTTCTAAATCCAAAATTTACACTTGGTAAAATTTTAATAAATATTATCCTTCCTCAGGTTCTTCAACATAATCCTCAAGTAATATTTATTCTCTTACTTAATCTATGAATATATAATAATGTTATCTATGAAGACTACCAAAAACTAATCAAGGTATTATATAAATATTTTATTAATTAAATCTATAAAGATAGAGGGGGAATTAGTAAAACCAAATGGAATCACTATAAATTAATAGTGTCTATAACTTGTACTAAATGTTGTCTTGGCTATATCCTACTTCTTGACCCTCAATTGATGATATCCATAACAAATATCAATCTTTGAAAATTATTGAGCTCTATATAGTTAATCAAAAAAGTTATCAATACAGTGTAGATGATGCTTGTTTTTGATAGCGATCTTATTAAGTTCTCGATATTTTATACACAATCACATTGATAAATATTTCTTCTTAACAAACAAAATAGGTGAAATCCAAGGTGACACACTTTCCCAAATTAATACCTTATCTAGGTTTTCCTGGATTTTCTTATTAAATTATTTCAACTCAATGAGGGATATTCTATATAGAGTCTTGGAAATAGGTGTATCTACAGAAATAATTTATATTGAAAAATTAAATTCATTATTTGGCGGAATACCATAAAATTATTCCAAAAAGACATCAATAAAATCCTACACATTAGGAATATATTCTATTTTGAGTTTCTCCCCAACCAGCTGACATAAATTCCCCTTTTGAATAAAAATCATGACCCATATTATGAATGAAATTTTCATCAGAAGTTCATTTTTTTCATTACACTGATATATGATCATAGTTTTTTTAAATATTTATTGTAATGAAACTTACTTGGAAATTAATGTGGTATTTATGTAAATAAATAAAATCTATGGTCAAAATAACATCAAATTCAACTAGAGGAAGAATGGAATGATTTTCAGGAAACAAATTCCCACAAAATTCAACCGTAGAAGAATCATAAACTTGGGATGCAATCATCACACCATTATAGGTTCTTACTACTAAATAAACCTCAAATTTTTGAGTTAGTACTATGATACCCATAGAAAAATATTTATATATAAAAGAGTGGGTTGATCCAGAATCAAATAAGACATTAGTATCTTTAGAGTGGATGGTATGTTTACCTTACACTATTTCATTATCGTACCTATCATCATAAATAGTGATCTTATGATATTTTTATTTGTATCTAAGATTAATATATTGTTGATGTCGATTATAATCCTCAAACTTTAGATTTGGTATTTGGTTAGAATAATTTCTATACTCCTTTCATTAAAAACACTAGAGTGTGGGTGGTATATTCTTTGGTTCTTTCTCTCTATTCTCATCATTAGATAACTTATTCCCATCAATTTGGTATTAAATTGCCTAATGACCTTCCTTTACACAATATAAACATTTACTAGTTCCATTAAGACAATTTTCCCTATGTTTCCTTCCACATTTTTAGCATAAAGGAAAGATCATCTTCCTCTTTCCACGGGTTTTAGAATTTTCTTTGAATTCCATTTTTTTGTCAAAAACAAGAGATTGATGGGTAACTGTAATCTCTATATACACCTTGATATCACATCAAATGATTTATTTATAACTACTGAAGTCCCTTATGTATAACACACTTTGTAGACTTGGTTTTAAGACATTGAATAATATGTAAAACTCACTTCCAAGTTGGATGATAATTCTAGAAGCATACCTTGAAAGTCTTGTAAAATTTTTCTTATTGGTACCAACCGATTAATAATCTTTCTATTTCAACTCAATGAATTAATTATATATTTTCATATAAATAATATGAGGAAAATACTTATTGAAAAATAAGCTCTTAAACTCAACCCACCGTATAGATTCAATTTCTTCCTATTGATTCGCGTTCTTAATAAAAGTACACCATTGATCTTATTCCCCTTCCAAATAATAAATATCTAGAATAAATTTCTATTATTCTAAAAACTGGAAAATAAAAAATATATTTTCAGCTGTACTGATCCATTGCTCAGTGACTAGTGGATTAGTAGAACCACTAAAATAAGGTGTTCATTTCCACATGAAGGACTCAATATAATGTTATTCCATCCTTTTCTTGTTTTAAATCTTAGCATGATTCATAGCTTGATATATTTTTTGATTATAGTAATGATATTTTACATTCCAGATCCCATAACATTTGGTTGGTCAAGAGGAAAATCATTACATTTTCCATCACATTCAACGTCAACACAATTCCTTTAGGTTCCAACCAATTATTAAAACAAAAATAATATCATGAGCAATAGTAATCATAGTGGTAAACCACATAATCATGAAAAATCTTTTATATGTGTCTAAATCATGGAACCTTATTCTATGAAAACTTATGTTTAACCTAGGTCATTTTTGATCATTACCAAAACTTTAGAATTTTATCATATACTTAGAATTATCTTTAGGGTTATCACTAAAGTTTTATCATGCCAGCTTCCAAAGGTAAAATAAACATTACTCTAATACCAAATATATAAAAACAAACTTTTCATACATAGATATTACATATAAGTAGATGAATATTCATTATATAACATAATAATCCATGCCAGAATAATATAATACTAGTATATTTAGAAACTTGGAAACACAAAAAATTGGTTCATAATAGTTCTATATCATCTCCCACTTATATCTTCATAACTATCAACCTTCTTAGATATATCATACATAAAAACATTATTTATAACTTGGGAAAGTAAACACAAGAAAGAGTGATCTCTAATGCTCAGTAAGGGTAAACAAGAGAGATATCAATGGTCATATAATAATAATATGATAAAAAGGGTATTCCAACATGATATTAAAATTTTAAAACCATAACTTGTATATTATAGATCATAATCTTGAGTCATGGAATAAATCTTGGAAGTTTATATGACATGAATCTTAATGGAATAAAAAAACATGAGCCATGAGTACCTAATATAGGCATAATATATAGAATTGTGGCATAAAAATAAGCATAGAAAATAATTTCCTTAGTAGTTAAGGATCTTTTTCATGACTATCATAGTGGTATGGGTTCACTCCCAAAACCATAATAGTATTCAAGGTTTACTCCCAAGACTATCATTATGGAAAAAGTCCCTAACTGAACTGGGTGCACTCCCCATTCCAGTCCTATTTATCTCATGAGATATCAATATTTTCCCAATGCATTGTAGGTAGATATAGGTTCCACCAATAACATAATTAAAATCATACATATGTGTTCCACAAGATTATAATTATTCATCATATTAGAATCAATGAAAATAAATGGGTTTCATAAACATTTCATCATAGCATAACCCATGGAAAGAGAACAAGTTTCATGAAAATCATTCCATCATAAACATAAAACATTCAGATAAATAATAAGGATAGAATAATTGGATAATATTTCTCTAAAATTATAAGGAAAATTGATTTTTCTTTGTCATTGATGAATCAAAATATCATTAAACCATCATTGAGAAAAATAACCTTTATATTCTGAAATCACATCTTTAAAATATAAAAATTTCCAAAAATATTATGGAAAAATTTTCTTTGAAAATAACCATGGGTATTTTTAAATTAATATTAAAAACATTGAATGTCTATGATAGTGGGAAATTATATTCATGCTGTATAAGTTAAAAAAACATTCCTTCTATACTTTTGATGGAAAAGTCAAAAAATACCTTGTTTTTAAAACAACAAGAAGATTCCTTTCAAACCATTCTATAAAAAGTAAAAAATGGATAGAAATGATTTTAAACAATAATATTAGAATATTAAAACCCTTTTTTAATTTTTTTTTGATAACACGTTTATGAAATATTTTTTTTGGTCGAAGAGATAAATAAAGTTTAGTCTCTTTAAAAAATATTTTTAGTCTCTTGAGTACAAAAGGTGAGAAAAATAAATGGAAAAAATGTATTTTAAAGAAATAACCATAGGGGAATAAAATTCATGAGTATATTTAGAGTTTTATCATAATAGTTCATCATCATAACTTAATCATAAACAATCTCGATAAATAGTGAGATTGTAACACAAAACCCGTTACCTTAGGTTCGGATTCCTTAATTGATTTTCAAACCTCTAATATAATAAATATAGTTTTATTATACATATTATACTAAAAAATACTCATATATCAAATCAAATATGATTTAATTTTAACATTTTATCATCTTCTTATTAATAATTTGTTATTAAAATCACTACTCCATGTGATAATTTCTTCATTTTTCATATAAGTTTTGGTTTGGTAGTTTTAGTCCTTGTAGTTTGATCATAGTTACATAATCTACATAATTTTATTCATGGTAAAAATACCTTATTATATATATATATTTATATTCATCCATAAAAGTTTGGGATAGAAAAATGAATCACACTATTCATGGAGATGGTAAGCCGTACATATGCATGAATGTTGTTTTAATTTTTTAATATAAAGAAAAAAAGGAAAGATAAATGATACTTAGCCTTTAAAATATCATTATTATATCATATATATCATATATATTCATAAAATTCATGCTCATTACCATTAAATTAAAATTTAAATGAAAAAAATCACATCGCTTCATGAAGGTGGTAGACCATACGTACGCACAAGAAACATTATATTTTCCAAAGGATTGGATGGTAAGAAGGTTCAGATTATATTATGATTATATAAGTATAATTGTGTCATAAATATCATATATAAATATTAAACCCATCATAACATCCATCCATAAAATATGGTGTTGAAAAATTAATTTTATCGCAATGTGGAGATAGTAAGACATACATACACACGAGCAATACTTTCACTTCCTATTTTATGGGAAATAGTGTGTATAATGGTGTTTTAATAAGAATAATAACATTTAAAAATATTTAGGATACTGAAGTTATTATTTTTTAAATAATATAATATATTTAGTGGATGTAAAATATTTTTTTTAAATAAAATGATTAGTTAAGGCGATCACCTCTTCTTTGAAACAACTCCTTTTAATCTCCTCTAAAGTCCTATAGGGTTGGTATTTTTGGAAGAAAAAAACCTATAGGATATTTAAATTAAGTGGATAATATTAATTGTTATATTTTGGTTGATATATGAGGTTCAAAGTGGTGTGAAGAAGAGAAAGGTGGGTTCCCTTTTATAATTGAGGGGAGGGGCACTCTTGGAATTTCTTAAAATATCATATTAATATAAATTAATTTTAATGTAAAAATGGATGAAAATTTATAATATTAAAATATAATATGTGTATGATTAAAAATACCCTCATAAAATAAAATTTTGATATGTTTAGATCAAATTTGTACCCTTATAATTTAGTTTTAACCCCCCATTAACCATTTTGACAATTATCATAATATTAAAGTTTTATACCCTTTAAGGGTTAATAATGTTACTATAAAATAAAAAACAACCAAAAAAATGGACCATGGTTGATGTATAAATCCATATCCCATTCATTTGTGAAAATATAATATTTTGATGAATTTTAAATCATTTAATAAAATATTTTTTGTTATAAAATTTCATTAATGTCATATTAATACTATTATTTAATTTAACTATAGATCAATAAAAGGGAAATTCGAGTATAATTCTTTAAAACCTGCATAATATGTCATATAGATCTATAAAATTTATATGACACATTAGATTCTTCAAATTCTATCACATTTAATATTTTTAAAATCATTTATTATATCTTATTAATAAATGGATAAATACTGCATCAGTATTGCATAAAAAATTAAGGTTAGTATATAATTACTAAAAGTTAAAAATAAATTTATCTCTATAAACTAATTTCATTAATACCAAAATACAGACTTATATTCATTCATAACTTTATTTTTTCCTATCTGGACACATAAGAGTTATTAAAAACAAAGAGAGTGACATTTTGTAACTTTATTTGAGTCAAATATTTTATTGGACATTTTCATAGAAAAAGTGTCCATTAAAATAATAAATTTAATACCTAATGTGATAATGGTATAATTAAATTCCTATAATAGGAATTAGGATGAAAAATATGGTCTTACCACTTAGTTTTAACCTATATTAACCCGATTTACCCTTTACCGAGGTGATTTGTTTTACCACGATTACTATTCATATTGAAAATAACTAAAAGGGAACTATTTACCAAAATTTCACCTCATAATTATAAATATTTAGTTCATTTTATCTAATTAATATCTATAAATGGTAGAAATTAATTTTAAATTAACTACACAAAATATGATGAAAACCAATTTTTAGAAAAATACATTTTTAGCATAAAATTAGATTTTTTATTATCCCATGCATACTAAAAAATATAATATGAATATTAAAACGTCTTAATGAATATATAATATATAAATTTTATTAAAACCATTCTCCAATAGTGATCAATTTACTTTATTAGGATAAAAATATATTGCACACATAATATTTTAATAGTATATCGTGGTTTGTCTAAACTCATTGTTGCATGTTATGCACGCTATTGAAGAAATTAAATTTATTTGAAAAAAATATTTCATAAATTATCAGGGTATTACAGGAACCCTATTTTGGATATTACACATATTTAATAATTACTATACCCAAAATCCTTTTGAAATACTTGATATATACATCATGGAATTAACCATTTCTCTTAATGTTATATTATTTCTCACAACTACACCATTTTGTCGAGGTGTATAAGGAGATACCACTTCTTGTATGATCCCTAGGGATTCAATCAATGAAGGAATATAATATTATCCTACCATATTAGATCCAAATTAATATCATTTTTAAAGATGCTAAATTTATATATAAATTCAACTTTATCATATAGAATATACACATATAAAAATCTAGAATAATCATGAATACAAGTTACCCAAAACTTTTTATTAACTATAATGGGTGTATAATGAAAATCACATACATCACTACGTGTTATTTCTAACAAATTAATTTCCATTTCTATAGTTGGAAATGGCTTCCCAACTATTTTAGTCTGCATGCAATTTACACATTTATGATCATTCTTATCCATTCTAGGTAATAATTACATCATTGAAATATCATGCATTTTATTATAATTTATGTGATCTAAATAACTATTCCCTAAATAAAATACCATATCAATTAATCTTAAAAAAATATTTTTATTTAATTTTAATAATCTATCATACACGTTACCCTTTCCAACAAATATCCCACCCTTAGATAGAACAATTTTATCTATCTTAAAGACAAGCTTCAATCCATACTTGTTTAAAAAGCACATCGATACTAAGTTTCTAAAATCTTTAGGAACATAGAAAAAATAATTTAAAGTGATGGTATTTCCTGATGTAAACTTGGGATCAACCCCACCCTTCCCTTATAAATTAATTCTTGTAGATTTCCCCATGTAGAGTGACATACCATATTTGATCGATTATAACCCCTTGTAGAGAGATTTCTTGATTCACATGTGTCATGTATCATTGGAATCAATCCACCAAGAATTTTTTTCCTTGAGAATATTCACTTAATATATCACAGACACAAAGTGATACTTAGGATTATTGTAGTTTTAATCTTCCTTATTTCAAAGATGATAATCCCATTTAAAGATTCCTAACATGAAAAAAGAAGTTTCATTCTCTTTTCTTCTTATTTAATTTTACCTTCCCTTTTAAGGATGATTTGAACATTTTTACCCTATAAAGACCCAAATGGACCCACTCTCTCCACCATGAGGGCCATGGATTTATCATCCTTAGGTTCACTTGCCTCCTAATGATTTTTATATTCATCCTTGATTTGTAAATAGGCGATAAAATCATTGAGGTAAATATCATCCTTATTTTATTTTATATAATGTTTAACATTATTCCAATAAGGGGGAGTTTATAAATGATATATATGATAATGATGACATCATCAATGTTCATCTTCATTTCTTTAGGTGTTATAATATGAAACGTATTTCATATAATTTATCTATAATAGATCTAATATTTAAATTTTTGAAAGAAATAAACTTGTTTACTTGGAATTTCATGCTCATAATATCCTCATTGATGTAATTTTTTTAAAATAATCCCATATCTTCTTTATGGTTGGAATATGTTGATATGTTTGAAAGAGGTAATTAGCTAATGCATTGAGTATGTGCCCTCGAAACAAGATATCATCATTATCCCATTTTTGAATTGTGTGGGAAACTTGAAGTGTCTCATATTCAAATACATGGAGATTCATATTTGTGAGTACATACAAAACTTTGAGTGTCACAAAAAGAAAATGCATTCTATTTTAACATCTCTTGAAATAATTTCCATTTAATTGATATACCTTCATCGCATTGATGAACATAACCATATCCATGTTGATGGAATATACTCTTGAAAATGTTGGGGATATTGGTGGATAATGGATATGGATATTTTAGATGGTATTAGATGAATCTTATTAAGGCACATAACATTGTCATTCTTCTTAAGAGTAGATTCTTCCCCACCAAATTGGTATTACTTTGTTTTTTTGTTGAATCATCTTCAGGATAAAATGGTGGATCAATACTCTACATATGTATTTTTTGGAGAGTATCACTTGAAGAACCTTTGTAATCAAGATAAATTTGTTAAGGTATTTTTTTGAGAATCAAAAGAATGAATCTTATTCTTATAGAAGGTTGTGAAGAATCTCAATTTTGAGAGGAATTGGAGTGGGGAATATATTTCTTAAAGTTATATTTTATTCCATTAGAGAATCCATTTTATAAAAAAATTAGTAATTAATTCAAATAAGTCATATTACCCATTTGAATGGGCATATACAATTTATGAAAATACATTTTTTATATTTAATCTAGTCCATTCGATTGCACCCGATCGATTAAGTTTCCCAAGTCACACCTTATAGTGAATCACCAGATATATTAGATAAAACCCGATATAACCAATGATGCAAATTTTACCTATTTAGTGAAATGGTTTGACCCACTGAACTTACCCATTCAAACTTGGGTTTGAACTAGTATTGTAACACCCTAAGTTTTTTTGAATTGTTATTTTTTGAATAAATTAAAATTCTTTGATGGCTTGTGTTGTATGCTACACCAAGTAATGCTTTATTTGTAAGAAACACCAAGTTTATATTTCACTACATGCAACACTGAGTTTATATTTTGGTACACAAAAACTATGTTTGGATTGTGTTACACACAATATCGAGTTTCTTTGATAGATTACACTATACGCAAGACCGAGTTTTACCGAACTACAATATACTATTAATATTATTATTTAATATAGTAGTTATCACTTAGATGTTGGAATGGAGGGAATGAGAAAGATTAAATAACTTATGAAAATATATAATTTTCAAATCTTTATTAGTTATCTATTTATTATAAATAAAATAAGAATCATTTAAAAGAAAAAGAAATGTTTTCTAAAAACAATATCTTTTCTAAAAGACGAGTTAGTTGTCCTTGGCACATATAATTTAAAATTAAATATAATAACTTTTATAAAATTAATTTTACAAAAAAAATTTATTTTTGCAATCGAAATATCAAAATTATCTTAGGTTGAATTTTCTTTATTTTTTTCGAGAAGTTTCATTTTTTGATGAATAGTGAAAAATACTTAATTTTAATTGAAAATTTCCTTTTAATTTAAATAATTTATAATGTAAAACTATATTTTGAATTGATTTTAAATTAAAAATTGTTAAATTATATATCAAATAATCAAATTTAGGTTTAAATTGAATATAAAAACTTTTTAAACTTTTGATCATTGTTTTTCAGTTTAATAACCCGTTTTCTCATTATGTCTGTGGAATTAATTTTGAATTAAATTCTACCATTTATGAGATTTTAATTTGTAAAAAAATATTCCATATTTTGAATAATAATAATTAATAATTTATAATATGGTCAATTTAATTTTTGACCAAATTTATTAGTGAAAACAGTTAAAATTAATTAAAATGATTAAAGTTAAAACAAATTTATTTAGTGGTTAAACTTTGAATATAAGTTTTAAGAATTATGAAAAATTTATCAAAAACCTATTATATATGAATATTTATACCCTAAACACTTTAGGATCTAATTTTATGTGTTTTTGGGATACTTTTCCATGAAAGTGACCCATATAATAAGTTAATTAAACAAAAAAACAAAAATGTACCTTTCTTCAAGTTAATTTATATAAAGATTTAGAGTAGGTAAAAACTACATAAGTTCAGTTATAAATATTATTTTTTATTTTAAATGATTTTTTGTTATCATTAAAATTTAATTAATTTTTTTAGATAATATAAATATATTTAATTCTTAAAAATGCAAATGCATGAATTTTTTAGTTAATAATTAACTAAAATAATTGATGCTAAAAATATTAAAAGTGGAGAAAATTGAATGAAATATTTTATTTAAAATTTTTTTAGTTGAATATATATTTTTATATTGTTTTTAACTTAATATATTCCAATTCCATAATTTCCTTAATATTTTTAAATTCAAATTAAATAATTTCAAAATTAACCTTAATGTTATTTTATAACAAATGATATTATATTTACTGATTTAAAAATTAAAAATACTATATTATTAAAAGTGATTTTTAAATTTAATAAATACTAAATATGGTCAATTAATTGACCAATTTACCCTTTATAATGAACAAATTAAACCCTAAATAGTAAAAACTTTGTAAGCAAGGTTAGAGTTAAAGTAATGTTTTTACGCGTTACTTGAACTTTTATTAAAATTAATTTAAAACACACACAAGATTTATATAATATAAATTGGATATAATATTTATAATCATTTATTCCCAATTATCTAATAGGTATATTTATAAGTTAGTCTTAAATAATAAATTACTTAGGTTAGACAATTAGTTTTCTTAATTAAAGAAAAAAATGGTAAAATATGAAAACTTAAGAGTTAAGGAATATAATGCTTAAAACATGTGTATAAATGTGTGTTTGAGGTGTGTATAGACCATATAATCCCTAAAAACATTTAATTATCCGTTTTTGATAAACCTGAGGTAATATTGACCTCCCAAAAGTGAATACTTTAGAGTATTTACAAGAATGACACTCCTCCTCAACTATAAAAGAGTACTCACTCTCCCCACTTTTTACACCTATCAAGCCATTATTCTTGAAAAAAACCTGAAATAATAACTTCCCAACTTCCCTTACCTCATCCTATAATCCTTATACTTGGAATAAATCCAACCAAGGAAGCCCTTTGGTGCAAACCAAAAGGAAATACCCGAAGAAGAGGTAACGTTCATCAACAAACATTTTTGTTTTATCTCTTCCTCAAAATCATTAAATTATTTTTGTATCATAATTATATAATAAAATTAGTATTTTAAATATAATTATATGTTTTTATGTTAATGTTATGACCTAAAACTTTACACACTTCCATCCAATGGATTATCAAATCATCGTTCGTATGTACGACATACTACAGCCTCGCGAACCGATGTCGTTTCATTTTTCCATTACCACCTTTAAATGTTAAGAATAATGATAGATTTGATATTTATATATAATATATATGATATTTATGACTTATTTATTCTTTTTTAATTATTATATAATACAAAAAATTTATGCTTTCAATTTTTTGGGAATATGATAACATCGTTCGTGTGTACGGCGGACTACCGCCTTGTGAAGCGATGAGATTCATTCAAGATTTACATAGAATGTATTAAGGATGAGTTTAATATAAATATGTGATATATATGACATAAAAATTATACTATAATGATAATATATATATATATATATCATTTACTTTTTTTTAATAAAATAAGAAAATGGAAACAATGTTCTTGCGTACGTTTAACTACATTCTACATGAATGATATATATCATTTTTATTTATATATATTATATATTTTTATAAATACATATATAATAAATATATATGATATTTATATCATTTATATCATTTTTATATGATGAAATAATGATTAAACCAAGAGGAAAAAATATAACAAATCAAAACATATATAAAAAACAAAGTGGTTACCACCCGAAACATAAATTTAACATAGAATTGTTAATAAAAGGGTAATATAAAGTCATAAGTAAATAATATATGATATTTTATATATTAATATATTTATTTTATATATTTATAATAAACTTATATTTATTATACATGAGGTTTTAACAAGTACAATGAGATTCTATACTTAAGGTAAGAGATTTACATCTTACTTTTTACTTTTGCGAGACGCGTGATATATTCACCATGAATTTTTTCTATGTGATGTATATAATTCCAATGAATGTACTTTATAATTCTTATAATTTAAATTTTTTATTTTTACACATCCATTTTAGGATCTCTCTAGTTTTAAAGTTACCAAAGCGTTAAGAGAATTTTGTCTCAATTTTTCTTCTTTGAGACACATGTTATGTTATGAACCTATAATATTTTAAGATGTGTATATACTTCACAGTGAAATGTTATATAATTAATATAATTATTTTAATGATATTATAAGCTTCAGGTAATGTTATTATTTCTTGAGTATTACGATTCAAAGTTACCAAAGTGGTAAGAGTTTTTTATTATAATCTCATTATTATCGAGATTGTTTATAATTATGCTTCCATTGATGAAATATTATGATCCATATCTAAATAATTATCATGATTTTTTATCCTATAGTTATTCATGATATCTTCAAAGTAATTATACCATCATTCCACTCTTTGGTATGTAAGATAATAAAGAAAAGGTTTTTATGAAAATCTGACTTTATTTCTCTCTTCGACCAATAATATGTTTTCTTTCAAAAACATGTTTTCTTTCAAAAAAATGATTTCTAAAACAATGTTTTAGAAAAATGTTTTAATATTATACTATGATTTTTAAAATACATATTAACCATGTTTTACCTTTTAATTTTTTTAAATGGAATCTTCTTTCCGTATTCTGATCAAGGCTCTTTTTAGTTCTACCGATAATATGAAAAGAATATTTATTTTTATATATATTTCATGTATGTAGTTCTACACCATCATGAACAATCCATTAATTGAAGCTTAATTTATACATTTTAAAGAATATTTTCAAAACAAAATGTTTTCTTAAATATTTTGGAATGATTTTTATATTAAATTTATTTTCAAATAAAGTAATTTTGAAAAGGTTTTATGTTTTAAAAAGTGTTTAAAATGATTTTCAATGATTTATTTATAAGTTTCAAAGGTTATTTTCAATGAATAGAATTTACAAGGTATTTTATGTTTAAAAATTATTTTGAATTATTTTCAAAGCATCATTTATAATTTTTAAAGTTTATTTTAAAATAAAATGGTTTTTAAATTTTTTTATCATTTAAAAATAATTTTTCAAAGAAAAGTTATTTTCCTTTAGAAATTATCCAAATGATCTTTCAAAATCAATCTCCATACAAGATGAAATAATTTGATATAGTTTATTATTTATTGTATATATGATCCAATGAAACCATTATTATTCTTTATTTGAATGTTTTATGTTTAATATGCCAAGTTTTTTTATGAAACCCGTTTCTCTTCCATTGGTTATACCCTGATAAAATGATTATGAAACCCTCTTCATTTCACAGGTTATTATATTATTAAATGTCTATGAAACATATCTCTTTTACATAGGTAATGATATGATGAAATGTTTATTATACCCATTTCATTTCATGGGTTATGATATGTTTTTTATGAATCCCATCTCTTTTATGGGTCATGATATGATGAATATTTTATTATCTTATGGAATATGGATGTTTGATTTTATTATGTGATGGGTGGGAATTATATATCCCTATAATTAATTGGGTAAATATTTATATCTCTTTATATTTAAATGGATTTAATGGGGATTAAACATAATTTAGTAAGGTATTTTTTCTGATAGGATGGTGTTGGGAGTGAGACTTGACTACTAAGATGGTCTTGGGAGTGAACCTTGACCACTAATATAGTCTTGGGAGTGAACCTTTACTACAAATATGGTTTGGGGAGTGAACCCATTACTAAGATAGACTTGGTAGTTATCCTTGACTACTATGGAAATCCTTTCATATGTTTATGTTTCTGCAATAATTACACATCTTATTACTATATTATACTCTCATGGATTATACTCGTGATTCCTTTATGATTAATGTCTTATGATATTCCAATATTTTTTACATAACTCGTGTGTATGATATTTGATATGCAAGTTATGATCTTCATAAATTATTCTCATGTTATCATACCCTTATGTTCATGTTATTCTTATATATCTCCCTTATTTTCCTTTAATGAGTATATAAGCTCAACCTTTATTATGTTTTCTTAACCTATATTATAAAGAAAGGTTTTAAGTAGGTGTACTAAAGGAGAAGATATTTTTTGCAAACATTGTAGATATTTCACCAGACTAGAAGATTGTGTTCCAAGTTTCCAAAGGAACTAAAATATTATGGTACTTGGACATGTGTTTGTGTAATGTAATGAATATACATCTAAAAAAAAGTAATATCCATATGTTTTAAGCCTATGTATATATAGTTGGTATAAATGAAAAGGTGTAGTCAACCTTTGGAAACTAGGTTGAGAAAAATTTATTGAGATACCTAAGGATGATTCTAAGGATATGTCTAGGTATGTCATTAAGGATAAGTCTATGGATGAGCCAAATTTTTGAAAAATGTCCTCGAATTTTGGTAAAGGATTGAGAGAGTGGTTCCTAAGAAATTATATCCCTATTTGGATAGTACAAGTGGATGTGGCTCTGGTACAAATGTAAATAGGGGTAACAACCCTAAAAACTCCGTATTGAGCTAGAATCGATTAGGAACTGGTACACGACAACATGCCTTGCTGCACACCTTGTTTGACACTCCCAATGGATATGATTTAGAAATTCACAAACTCTTTATAAACCATAATGAAGTATTTAAATAGATGATGAATATGAATAACCTAGGATGAACCTAAGGTGTCATAGATTAAAAAAGCGGTGTTATAATTTATACATAATATAAGTGATTTTCATGATTGTTTTTTATTTTTCACTATGATAAGTGTTTCTCACACAATTATTCCTAGTTTGAGTCAATGGTGGGAACTAGAAGAAACTGGGTTAATGTTTAATGTGAAGGATAATTTTATAATTAGTGGTCAAATGGAATTATGAATAGAGTAAAGGAAATTGTGATTATGCCTAATTAGTTTTCACAAAACATGATTAATAATGTGTACCTAAACTAACTATCAGATATACCAAATAAGAGAAGGAAAGAGTAAACTGAGGGTTTAGGTGATGGTAACTAAGGATAAAAGAAGATTCAGTTTTCTATATGTCATGAATGTGGAAAAAATAACCCAAGTGAATGTATTATAGGAATGATAAGATGTTTTGACTGTGGAAAACAAGGGCACAAATCAAGTAACTACAAAGAAAAAAATAAAGAGTTCAATTAACAAAATAGATGGGAATATTAGTATCCCTAAGTTATTATAAATGGATAAATGCTTTAAATGTGAAAATTAAGGGCATTATGAAAATCAATTTCCTTGGGAAAAAACTTGTGAAGAAAATTAGAAAGGTGGTATGAGTAATGATTATATTAATGATAATGGATAGACTAAAAATTAAATTTAAAAGGAAATAAGTGTTAATAAATAATATGTTGAAGCTTAGTTAATTGTTTTATAAGTTAGTGGGATGAATGGATTATTTATTTCTTATAATTCAATGATTATTTCATAAGAATCATGAAATATATATATATTGTTTAGTGGAAATTTTTCATTAAGGAATTGAAAGGTTATGTCGAATGATGATTTAATGGAAATGTGATATTCATAGAACACATGATCAATAGAAAGATAACCCTTAATATGTTCCTGACTTTCATATAATAATGTTGGGATAAAGAGATGATTGATTTGGATAAAGTAAATCCGATAACGTTCATTACCTTAGAAACAATTAATGACTTGTTGAAAAAGTGGTTTATGATATCATGGATAGAGTTTGAAACTTTTTTGGATTTAAGAAATATATCCAATAATTTGTGTTCTATGTAAAGAATAGACAAGCATGTATGTTTTCAATATGGTTTTATGGTAACTCAGGTTATTACCATGTTTCAAGAGGATACATGATTAAGGTATTACCATATTTGGAATGTGAAAATCAAGAGATACTTTATGATATTCGGGGGGGGGGGGGGGGTCAATATTAATCCAATTTTAAGAAATTTGGTGACCTTATTTCTAAAGTCTTAGATTTTTATCATTCAGAAGGGTCAAAAGGATAACTATTTATGAAAAGTTTATATTGAGCTTTGAATGAGGTTTTAATGAGGTTTTAGAGATTAATGTTTCTTAATGTGAATATTTTTTCACATTGGATAAACTATGCTTACCATTTTTTTTGATGATAATTTAAGATAGAAGGAATGAATTATCATTCTATTTATGAATATTATGATCCATCAGTGCTTCAGACACAAAAAATTCACATTTATTTCTTGGAGTAAGAGATTAAGTGAAAATTGAATGAGGCACTACCGATGGATGAGATCATGCTTATAAAATGAAATAAAATCAAGTAAGTATATCTTCTAGTAAAAATTCTCTAACATTAAGAAAAGGGTCTTGAAATAAAATTTTGTCCTGTTATCATCATTTTTGATTATATCAATTACCTTTTACAAAATTCTCTGGTTTATGAATTTGTGATCATTAACTTTATCCTAACCATGTTCCCTATCACTCTCTATTAGTATTTGGGTGTTATTTTCCTATTATATGTCCATGTTTTCACTTTCCAACTATGTTCAATTATGTAGAAACCAAATTATTATTTACTTTGAGAAACCAATATGTTTACAGTCTTTTATTTTCAACGAAAGTTTTAATATTAATTTTTATTATGTGGGTTTCTATGAAAGTAACTTTCAAGTATTAAATACTTGATAACCCAAAAAAATTTTGTAGGAGAAATTCATTTTAAGGGGGGTAGATTGTAGCAACTTGAGTTTTTATGAATTATTATTTTCGGAATAAATTAAAATTCCATGATGGAATGCGTTGCACGATACACCAAGTTAAGATTGATTTATACACAACACCAAGTTAATCTTACACTACACGCAATGCTGTTTTTAGCTTGTGTTTCATGAAACAATATGTTTGTATTATGTTATAGAAATCAATGAGTTTCTTTGATAGCTTGTGTTACACACAAGACCAAATTTTATCAAACTACATTATAATATGAATATTACTATTTAATATAATAGTTATCTCCCAAAAATTTGAATGGAATGAATGAATATGATTAACTAAATTATGAAAAAATATACAGTTTTAAATTTTTTATTAGTTATCTACTGATTATAAATAAAATAATAATCATTTAAAAGAAAAAATAAATGTTTTCTAAAAATAATATCTTTTCTAAAAGATGGGTTAATCATACTTGGTGCACATAATTTAAAATTAAATTTTACCACTTTTATAAAATTTATTTGAAAAATAAAATTTAGTTTTAAAATTATAATATCAAAATTAGCTTAGTGTTATTTGTTTCTTCTATTTTTCTAATAATTTTCATTTTTTGATGAATAGTGAAAAATATTAACTTTAATTGAAAAATGCCCTTTCATTTAAATAATTTATAATGTTAAAATATATTTTGAATTGGTTTTAAAGTAAAAATAATTAAATTATACATATATTAATCCAATCTAGTTCATTATAATAAATTTCATATTGAAATTGAATATAAAAACATTGTAAACTTATGATCATGTTTTTCACTTTAAAAATATGTTTTCTTATCATGTATGTGAGATTAATTTTGAATTAAATTATTCTATTTATGTGAGTTAAATTTGGAAAAATAGATTCTATATTTTGAATCATCATAATTTATAATGTTTAATAAGGACAACTAAAATTTTTACCAAAGTTTTTAGCGAAAATAGTTAAAATTAATTACAACTATTAAGGTTAAAACGAGTTTACTTAATGGTTAAACTTAGAATATAAGGTGTAATAATGACCCAAAACTTGTAAAAAATCCATTTTATAGAAATATTTAGATCCTTATAAACATAATATATAATTTTATGAGTTTTTGGATACTTTTCCATGAAAGTGACCCATATAATAAGTTAAGTAATGAAAAAGACAAAAAATGTACCTTTCTTCCTTTTAATTTATATAAATCTTTAAAATAAGAAAAAAAACTACATAAGTTTGGTTATAAATATTATTTGTTGAAGATAAATGAGTTTTTTTATCATGATAATTTTTTAGATATACAATTACATGAAATGATTATGAATCACAAATACAAGAATTATTTAGTTAATAATTTACTAAGATAAATGATACTAAAAATATTAAAAGTGAAGAAAATTGAATGAATTATTATCTTACATAAATTTTTTAGATGAATATATCATGATACCTATTTTTACATTAATATATTCTAATTCCATAATTTTTTTGATATTTTTAAATTCAAAATAGATAAATAATGTCAAAATTGACCTTAATGTTATTTTATAATAAATGCTATTTTATTAAATGGTTTAATGTTTTTTAAAAAATAATATCTTATTACAAGTGATTTTTAAATGTAATAAATATAAAATATTGTCCCTTAGTTTACCAATTGACCATTTATAAAGAAAAAATTAACCCCTAAATAGTAAAAACTTTGTTAGCATAGTTGGGGTTTAAAGCAGTGTTTTTGCACGTCACTTGGGTTTCTTTTAAAATTAATTTCCAAAAACACATATAATTTATAAGTTATAAATTTTATAAATATTTAAAATAATTTATTCCAAAATATATAATTATTATCACTTTAAATTATTCTTTAAGAATAAATTACTTAGGTTATAAAATTAGTTACCTTAATGATAAAATTGGTAAAATAAAGAAACTTAAGAGTTAAGGAACAAAATGTTTAAAAAATGTTTATAAATGTGTGGTAGAAGTTTTTATAGACCATATAATACCTAAAAAACTTTAATTATCAGTTTTTGATCAACTTGAGGTATTATTGACCTCCCAATAGTGTATACTTTTGAGTATTTACAAGAATGCCACTCCTCCTCAACTATAAAAGGGAACTCACTCTCCCCGATTATTCAAACCCTCTAAATACATTTGTCTTGACAAAAACATACCAAAATAACTTAAAAACTTCCCTAGACTCATCCTTTAATCCTTACTTTGGGCAGAAATACAACCAAGGAAGTTCTTCGGAGAAAACCAAAAGGAGATACCTAAAGAAGAGGTAACGTTCATCAACAAATGTTTTTTTGTTTTATCTCTTAATAAGAACCCTTAAATAGTTTTCATTTCATGATTATATAATAAAATAAATACCTCAAATATAATCAGATTTTTTATGTTTAATTTATTACCTACAACTTTACACACTTCCATTAAATGGGTTACGAAATCATCGTTCATGTGTATGATGGACTATCACCTCACGAAGTGATGTCGTTCATTTTTCCATTACCAGCTTTCAAGGTTGGAAATAATGACGGAAATGATGTTTATACATTATTTATATGATATAAATGATTTATTTATTCTTATGGAATTATTATATAACACATACCTTCATTATTTTAATTTTGTGGGAATATGATAACGTCGTTCGTGTGCACGATGGACCACCACCTCGTGAAGTGATGCGATTCATTTACTCTTTACATGGAATTTATAAGGGTGGGTTTAATAGAAATATTTTATATATATAACATAAAAGTTATAATATAATTAATATATATATATATATATCATTTACTTTTATTTTTTTCAATATGACAAGAAAATGGAGACAACGTTCATGCGTACGTATGACCTACCGTCTCCATGAATGGTGTATTTAATTTTTTTTTATATTTTATAGATTATTATAAATATATATATAATAATATATATTATTTTTATATCACGGTTATCATTTTGGATATGATTAAATCATTATTAATGTAAGTGGACAAAAAATAGCACAAATCAAAACATTTACGAAAAACAAAGCTGTTGTTACCTAAAAACATAACTTTAACATGGAATTATTAACAAAAAGGTAATATAAAGTCATAGGTAAATCATATATGTTATTATATATATGAATATATTTCTTATATATATATATAATAAACTTATATTTATTATACTTAAGTTTTTAATAAGTATGATGCGATTCAAGACTTAAGGTAAGGGATTTATGTCTCACTTTTTACTTTTGTGAGACACATGATATATTCACCACCTACTTATTTTATGTGATGTATATAATTCCCATGAATTTAATTTATGGAATCTTATAATTAAATGTTTTGGTATTTACACATCCATTTGAGTATCAATCTACAGTTTCAAAGTTACCAAAGCGGTAATAGAATTTTGTCTCAATTTTCATTATTTGAGACACATGTTATGTTATGCACCTATATTATTTTATGAGGTGTATATACTAACCTTAGAAATATTATATCATGAATATCATTATTTTCATGATATTTTAATCTTTATTTAATTTTATTATTTTATAGGGATTATTCTTCAAAGTTACCAAAGTGGTAGGAGTTTGTTGCTATATTCTCATTGTTCTCAGGATTATTTATGATTATGATTCCATTGATGAAATATTTTGATCCATATCTCAATAATTCTCATTAATTTTATTATAATATGGTTATTAATTATATATTCAATTTAATGGTACCATTTTCCCACTCTTTGGTATGTAGTATAATTAAGAAAACGTTTTAATGAAAATATGACTTTATTTCTCTCTCTGGTCAAAAATCCGTTTCATTTCAAAACCATGTTTTCTAAAAAAATGTTTTAAAAAATGTTATATTATTCTCCTATGATTTTTAAAATACATTTTACCCATGTTTTAACTTTTTTAAAAAATATTTTAAAAGGAATATTCTTGTCATTTTCTGATCAAGTCTCTTTTGAATTCTATCGATAATATAAAAGGAATCATTGCTTTTACATATACATCATATATAGAATTATCTGCCGTCATGAACACTCCATCTATTGAAGATTACTTTATACATTTTAGATAATATTTTCAAAATAAATGGGTTTTTAAATATTTTTGAAAGTTTTTTATTTTAAATTTATTTTCAATGAATGTAATTTTGAAAAGGTTTTATGTTTTAAAAATTGTTTTAAATGATTTTTAAAATTCATTTAAAAGTTTCGAAGGTTATTTTCAAAGAAAATAATTTAAAAAGACTTTTATGTTTAAAAATCATTTTAAATTATTTTTAAATCATCCTAAATTAAATTTCAGGTTTATTTTCAATGAAAAAGGATTTCAAAATGTTCTATAATTTAAAAAGTGTTTTTCAAAGAAAGGATATTTTACTTAAGAAGTGATCCAAGTGATATTTTAAAATGATTCTCTATATAAGATAAAATAATATGATATAGTTTCTGATTTACTGGGGATATGATCCAAGGAAACCATTATTATTCTTTCTTTGAATGGTTTATGTTTAAGATGAAATGTTGTTTAAGAAACCTATTCCTCTTCCACAGGTTATACCATGGTAAAATGCTTATGAAACCCACTTTATTTAACGGTTTATTCTATGATGAAATGATTATGAAACCTGTTTATTTTCCATAGGTTATGATATGGTGAAATTTATTCCCATTTTATTTCATGGTTTATGATATGATGTTTATGAATTAAATATTTTTTTGGGTCATGATATGATGAATTTTTTATTATCCCATGGAATAAGATTTTATGATTTAATTATGTGATTGGTGAGATCTATATATCCCTTAAATGTATTTGGTAAAGATTTATATCTCAGAAGATATACATATATGGAATGGAGAGCGAAACCGGTTTAGTAAGGGAATGTTTCTCCTAAGATAGTATTGGGAGTGAACCTTGGCTACTAAGATGGTATTGGGAATGAACCTTGAACACTAAGACGGTCTTGGGAGTGAAAATTTACTACTAAGATGGTTTGGGGAGAAAACCCATTCCACTAAGATAGCCTTGGTAGTGATCCTTGACTACTATGGAAATAATTTCATATGTTTACATGTCTAACACAATTCCATGTATTATTACTATGTTATTATATAGTGTATTATGATATTGATTCTATAATGATTCATATATTATGATAAGATAATCCTTATTCCATGATCATGTGTATAGTATTTGATATGCATTATATTACTTTCAAACATTATAATCATATTCTCATGCCCTAATGTTCATGTTATGATTATGTATCTACTTTATCTACCCTTACTAAGTATAGGAGGTCTCCTTTATTATGTTTCATTTCCCCAGGTTATGAATAAATATTTGAAGTAGGAGTACCAAAGTGTAAGATCTTTGTGAGAAACATTGAAGATCTTTCACCAGACTAGATGATTGTGTTCTAAGTTTCCAAAGGAAATAAACTATTACAATCCTTAGGAATGTGTATGTGTAATGTAATGAATATAAATATAAAATATTTAATATCCATTTATGTTAATATTGGGTCACTATAGGTATGACCTATTGATCCATAAATAAAATTAAGGCACTTGTAAGTATCGACGCAGCGTGTGAAGTGAAAAATGCGACATCAAAGTTCCACATTGTGAATTTATTCATGAAAACTCTTTCATGGATAGTGTATCACACCACCCCATAGGATTATTCCCTTTTACATTTTAATTTTGAATAATGATACCCATTAATAAACAAAGGCCCACTCCTCCAATATTCTAATATGAGATTCCCAAAAATATTCTCCTTTAAAAAATTAAAACAAAACATTTATTTTTAAAAAAAAAAAATTAAAAATCAAATAAAATAACTTAGATAGGAGTAATAGGGTATAATTTTATATGGATTGGGAAATAAAATTCCTTATAGAACTTGAACTTTGTGAATCTGAGCCTGATACCTTGAGGATGAAACCTAATTCATTGTTACTCCAAAACACTAATAAAATGGACTGGTGTGTAAGGGTGATGTTGATTGCACTCAAGTAAATTGAAGTGAAGAGATTGAATGAAAATATATAATCTAAGATCAATTTAAATAAGAAGAAGAAAAATAAGAGGAAAAAACTATCCATCAAGAAATTTGTGATAGTTTTTTTAACTTGATTGGGATGATGATGATTCATTAAAAGATATGATCTGATTAAATGATAAATATCAACTTAGAGAGAATCCAAGTTCTTTTTTAGGTGGAACGGTTGAAGAAAATAAAGGTAAAATAATGTGTATATTTGTTCAGAGTCTCTCTCAGTTTTTAGGGCCTTCATATCACAAGAAAGAAATAAACATGAATAAATCACTCATTGAAGAACATACTATAGAGGTTGTTTTTGAAGAGGCTTATAAGGACATAAAATATTTAGAAAAAGTATTTAAACCTTCTCCACTCTCTCCATTTATAATTTACACTACACTTCATCATATTTCTAAGCACATGGAGTAAGTTTTCACGATGAGAAGTTACTAGTTAACATTTTCTTATTGAAAATAGATGTCAATGTTGGAGGGAATTACCATAGAACCCTTAGATAAGTGTATTTCTTAAGGTATATCAAAAATTTCATAAGAATTGTAGAAAATTGGAGGTGATATATTTTATATATAAGATATGGATAAAGTTCTAGAGGTGGTAATTAATGAGTTCATGGTGTTCAATTCTCAGAATGTTTCCAACATAGTAGGCGCCTTTACTTCAATGAAGTACTCTACCACCGATCTCTTTGTAGAATTATCAAATAGGGCATCAAATGTAATTGATGATTTTTTTGAGAAATATATTTCCTAGGTAATTTTTTCCTTTTCTTATTTATCAAAGCTAGATTATTATTTTCATGAATCCTTATATTATATTTTTAGGGATGAAAACCCATTCAAATGCTTCTTAAATGGAAAGACATCAAATGAAGATGAATAAGGAACCAATGGAGGCCCTTACGACTTTAATGATCTTAATTTCAACAAGGAACAAATTGGAAATATAAATTGTTCCTATACCGTTCTTGGAAAAATGGAATGAGTATTATTTTACAATGTGTGGAAAAACTTAAAGAAAGTTGAGGGGCATAGGATTTTAAATCAGCATTGTGAGGAAATAATATTTATGGGGTAAATTCCAATTAGGGGAGAGATAACCAGAGGATATTTTTTCAATGAAAACTGAAACTGGAGTGTTTTGATGACTGGAGAAGTAGTGTTATTTGGTGGGGATCCAACTTGGAACACAACTGATGGAAAATAATAATTTTCAAGGGTTGATGAACCACCCAAAACCAACCCTTGGACTACTGTAGATTCTTCCATCTATAAAATTAGAATAAATTCCTTATAAAACCTATACATACTCCTTTGTTTTATTTGGAGAGAAAATAAAGAACATGAATTACTTTCACATATAGATGTAGGCACAATATTGAACCATGTAAAGTTTATGGATTATTTTATTTTTCCTTCTCTATTTGTGTTTGATTTCATGACCTCAAACATATGTCACCCCAAAAAAGTGGAATCAAAGCAAACATTATTGAAATTATAATGATTCAGTGGGGTTTTATGGTGACTAAGAGTTTAATGTGGTTGTTGACACTCCATTTTATCACTTAGATGAAAATTAAACATAAGGAAATGCCTTAGAAAAAGGAAGAGAAAATAGATGTATAAATCCAATAATAAAAAAAATACTAAAAGAGTAGTTTGCCCAAGGTTTGCCCATCTAAAAGAGGGAATTAAAGAGGAATAGTGGAACTTAAGTTCTACGGGGGTTTAAAATAAACAATACCTACAAGATAAATTTTCCCAACCCTTAATCAATGAATAATAGCATGAGGTCCACTTCTTTAACCAGGGACTTATGTGAGTTACCTCCGTGAACACATGTGGAGAACCTTGAAGGATTGAGCAAGGTATCACCAAAGTTTTTCTACCTAGGTGATCCATCTCCCAAGGTGTTATCTATTCACTTAGGCCTACATTCTTAGAGAACCCCCTATGTGATCCTCCTTGGTTCGTCCTACCTTCTAGCCTACAAGAGCCATCCATCAGGCCTTCTTCAAATCCATTCATGTTCGACCCTCTCCTACTTTGGCTCCCTTTTTTGATAGGAATAAAATCAAAGACTCTACCAAGACATCCTAACTTACAAAACCATATGAAAAGTAATGTTATTCTACAACCCTAGTTTTTTCGGGCTTCCCAACTCCTTCCATCACTGATGGAGGACAAGAAAATGGAACCCAATTCACTTCTTGGTGATGGCAACTAGACCTCCTGGGTGTGACTTTAGTTGGTGATGTTAGTACAGCACTATTGATTTGGGTGGGTTGAGTATATATTTAATGTGGTTGTTTTGATGAACTGGGAACCTCGTTATCATCTCTCTCTGACTCATATGATGCAGCCTTTGAAGTAGATGAAGCACCGTTCAAACGAGAAGGATCTTTCCTGCTCCATTTCTTTACCCCAACTCGAGGAACAAAATTTTCTAAAACCCATTTAGGGAATAATGAAATCCAATATTTTACATACTAGATGATAAATCATATAGTTTCATTATCTAGAGGTAGATTGATCACCACCCCCGTCAATTACATAGTTGTGAGAAACCATAGCTGTCGATCTACCATTGTGTGATTTTCCAATTTGATGTGCACTAGGGGGGATACAATAATTTTTTGTAGGAATTTAAACTGGAATGAATACCGATACAAATCATAATCCTCATATATCATCTCACCATAGATCCTAGTCTCTAAGACACCATCCCTAAAAGCTATCATGTATGACCTCATCTCAATTCTGGTTGTTCTGTCACAAAAAAACCTTCCCATTAGTGAATTCCCATAGGGAAGAAGTTAAAATCCATGAATAAACTCAGTCTTGTCTGAATGTCATGAGGTTTCAATGATAAGGGAGAAATACTAGATACACCTTGGATGTATGGTCAAAACATGATCCTGAGGACTTGAATCCCACTCTACATGACATAAGTCCTAAAATAAGCTGTGATCCATCACCATAAAACCTAGAATGGTCCCAAAATCCTAAAAGGAGATTTCCCCGCATGAATATGAAGTAGATTCCTTTTAATTCTTTCCAAAATTGGGTGTACAAAGCCACTAAATTCTTCTCCGCCTGTTTGGATGCTAAAAGAAATGTTCCTGGACTTATACTAATTTTGGAATCATGGAAAAGAGTCAGATAGATACTGAACCACATGGCTAGAAAACCTAAAAGACGTGTCTTGGTAGAAAATTTGGGCTTAACTTTATAGCCCCATTTTTCAAATTCTTCTTTTTATAGCATCATTCATAAGGTGCCTGGTACACTTCTCTTCTCCACCTTGGGAAAAATCATTGGACGTTTTCTAGTGGGGCCTTTCCACTTATTCTTCATCAATAAAATTTCCACTCATGTCATTGGATGAATATCCCATTTTCACAAGGATATGCCTTCTTGATTCCATGATCCATTTTCAATAGATCACAAGATAAATCTAGCGTTTTTCTAGTTTTATTCCATATTGCCCTTGAAGGGATGAACTCGTTATACATATCTCCAAGGATCGGATCCCCAGAGATCTTGTGAACATCCCACAAACTAGTACCCACCTCTCCATGCATTAGATGAAATGAATTAATCTATGTAATCCAACATCTCAATAAATCCAGAAAAAACTCATCATTCCTATATAAATAGGTCTTCCCTACCCACATAGCCTCATAAATTCTGAAACCTTCCAGATCCCTTTTGAAGTCAACATAGGTTTGATGCACCCAGTATGCCCACATATATGTGGGATTAACACCCCCTCCAAGGAGGAAGTCCCAACCTTCCCTATAAACCTTTGATTGATCCATATGTGAATCTATAAAAATTGATTAATAGCAATGCGGCTTGATTTTAATTGTGTGTGGCTTCATATCTAGAGCACACGGGCTGTGATGCATAATGCAGGCTGTGGATTCCATCCTCGTGTTAATATACCTATCCACACTGAACATTTTGGTAGATGGGAAGTTATGATAATCTTAAAACCAAGAAGTTGGGAGATATTTCTTTAGATCCAGTGTGAGGTATTCTTGTAAATGGTCATAACCATAAAGTGACAGATATGCACTCTTCTGAAAATCATGATGATACTTCTTCAGAAAACCCACCAAATCAAGAAGGGTGGTATAGAAAATGTCATAATAATCATTCCCAATGATCTTCAACATCTCATCAATTCTTTTTCTAGCAAGTTCATCAAAAATAAAAACCTTCTTGGAATCCATTGGACCTATAAATAAATATTAAGTTCAATTCATAATAGGATCATTTTGAAGAAGACCATGGAAATTAAGAAATTTGAAAATGGGAATTTTGGAATGAAAGTGTCTCATGAAAGTGTATCGTGCATGTGCATTATGAAAGACACTCATCTAAGACTATGTGTCATGCAGCCCAATACATACTATATTTGAGCGAATGAACCCTTCAGTAAGAAAATCACTATGGAGCCTGTATAGAGGGCCTGTGTGGGAAGAGATGAAATTTTAAAATTTAAAGAGCCTTCCATCATAATGAAATCCCTATTTATAGGAAAGGAATCCTACCTGTGCGACGATCTTGTGTGGAAGAATAGATAGAAAAAACAAGAATGGAAGCTTGTGTGACTCATCTATTCTTTTCATCTCTTTTCTTTAGGATTATACCCTCTTTATTTGATCTGATCCAATCTTAAGTGGGGGATTTTGTTGACATTACATTTTATCACTTAGATGAAACGAAAATAGAGGTAAATACCTTATAAAAATAAGGATAAAATAGATGAATAAAGCCAATAATCGAAAAATACAAAAATAATAGTTTGCCTAAGGTATCCCCATGTACCGTTGGTGTGCAAGCACCTTCATGCCACCCAATTGCGCACTACCCACTTGCACAAACAAAAACATTTACACAGGGACCTGTATTTGCCTATAAATAGGCCCATCATGTCTTCATTTGGATGGAAGAATTTTCCCGAAGGCCGATTGATGCTCTGATTTCCCTAGTGCTTCGCTCAAGTCCTATGAAACCTTTTAGGAAGTTTTCTAACACCTAAAATAGGGGGAATTAAAGGAGAATAGTGAGACTTAAGTCCACTTAGGGTTTAAAATAAAAAAACCTATGTGAGTCATTTTACCAACCCCTAATCAACAAAGACTACCCTGAGGTACCCTTCCTTAACTAGGGACTTAAACGAGTTACCTATGGGAACATCTGTGGAGACCCTTGAAGGATTAAGCAAGGTATCACCCAAGTGTTATCACCTAGGTGGTCCATCGCTTTAGGTTCTATCTATTTTATTAAGCCTACCTAGGTAGAGAACCCCCTATGCAATCCTCCTTGGTTCTCCCTACCTTCTAGCCCACATGAGCTATCCATCAGACCTTCTTCAAATCCATTCATGGATGAACCTATCCTCCTTTTTCTACCTTATCTGAGAGGGATTAGATCAATGCCTCCAAAAAGACCTCATGACTTATAAAACCTTTGGAAAAGGAATGCCAAAGTGTCTTCCATTTTAATTTTCATTTCAACGGCCAGAGGTTTCCCACACTTGTCCTACCGGAGGGTTATGATCCTTAGGGAATATATAGATTTATATATATATGGTCATGAGGACCCTTACCCCAAGGATAATGTTGATGAGTTCCCAGTCTGGTGGATTGGGGTTTGGACTATGTACAACCCTTCTAGTCTCTAAGAACCGTAGCCTTTGGTTCCTAACTGGGAGGGTAAGGATCACACTTGCTTTTCCATTCAACATGGAATGAGATCCTCCTCTCACTGTAGAACCAATTTCAGGGAATCCCTCCAGGTGTAATCCTCTAGCCTTTCTTGTCAGAGGTTGCAGTATTGCTCCTCTCCACCTCCGCATCCTCCACCTTCATTCCTTCTTTACCTTTGACTCTCATCCAATGTAAAGTGAAGAGAGGGAAGTGTCATAGCCCCAACCTCTTCCACAATATCCCCAACCTCTTCCTCTATATCCCCAACCTCTTCTACTAGTGAAGGAGGAAACATGTGTGGTTTGTTAAATCTTCCACTTCCTCTTATTTATAAAACCGAGCATGAATCATGTCATTTTAGAGGATAGTTTTTTTAAGTTTGGGGATGAAGCCTCAATTTATTATTTAAAGCAAAGAACTCTTTTTATACTGGGTATAGGGAGACCCATTACATAGCCCGAAGGCCCAAGACCAAGTGGTCTGAATACAAGGCTTGAAAGCTCATTTTTTGGCCCAAAGGACCCCTTGGTGAACAGTACTGCTACAGTACCTGTGCTGCTACAGTACCTACTAGAGTACCTCTGCCGCTACAGTACCACTACTGCAATAGTTCTTTGGCTGCTACAATACTGCTACAGTACCCGAAATTTTTTCCCTACCCAGATTTGATTCTGGGTCTTTTGGATGCCAAGCAAGAGCTTATACCACTTGGGTAAAAGCTTGTTGGTGATGATCAGGACATCCAAACAATCTACATAAAGTATTTAACTATGATAAATCTTATTTCTATTAACTAGGATATTTAGGAAGCCCACCTGAGGCATGAGATTAATGAGAATAATCCTTATGAATAATCCCCATTCATAATTCCATTAATCTGAGTATCCTCCTCAGGAGTAAACCCTGAGTTAAGCCCCCAAATCACCATGAGTTAAAAAATACCTCACGGTCCTTATATAGGGGATATAATTCTCAAGAGTAATCCTTAACCTATCCTCTCAAAGGGCTATACTCCCCTATGAGACTTAGTGAACTACATGGGATTTTATTCCTATCCAAATGTGATACGTAAGAAGCCTCCCTGAGATTCAAAAACCAAATTTTAAATCAAACCTATTCTTCATGGGCCATATCCCCAAGAAGGTATAATTCAACTTGGAAACTCATATACCTTCTAGGTTCCTTAGGCTGATTCGGCTAAAGTCCCATGCTAAACTTTGACAAGGCACCATTCTCCTAGACATCCTTACCACATGATGTTAAACTGTACATGTGAGTTCTCATCACACGAACTTAAAAAGTATGTTGTGACCCATTAAGTGGCACATAACTACATGGATTCTAATTCATTTCACAATGATATGTATGAATCCAATTTATGTTTTCGATCCCAAACATCAAACAATTCATGTCTCCCTGGATAACGATAAATTCTAGAGTGACCTTCATCTACCTGGATGGAAGTAAACTATAGAGTGCTCCATTGTGTGGATAGAAAACAAAAATCATCATAATAAAGACCAAAGAATATATACTTAGTATATTGGAGGATAACATTTATGGAGAACCTCAGATACATATATATATCTCTATTAATAAAGAACCTCAAATATATACCAATGATTCTGAATTCCACACATTCCAAATAATTGATTGCTAATTTGGGATGACCCACATCCTAATTGGGAATTAATGAAGGATTCATGAAAATCTCTTAAATATATAAGAGAGTATCAGAGTAGGAAATAGTTTCCCTAAAAAGGTTACGATGAGCTTGACCTCCCATCCTCTCAACCAATGTGAGTTATTAAGCATCGCAAGTCAAAACACATAACGAGTGTCTGCTCATATGGACAGACTTCCTGATTTACTGGAACCCTCTAACACAGGGGCTGATTCTAAAGCCATTATTGTGGCTAAGGAACAGGATATGATCACCCAAACCCAGGAATCCCAAGGGACTGAACAAGAGGAATCCTTTGAAGCCAGTGATGTTCGTCACGAAGTAGAAGACCAGACTAGGAAATTAGAGGAGAATTTCTTGAAATCAATGGCCAGAAAGGGAAAAAACTCATGGTGGATGAAGATGGATACATCACTCCTAACCCTAGGAAAACTAGGAAAAGGAGAGATTACTCACAGATGGAAAGAACCATCACCACTCGCTCTATCAATACCACTAAGTCTGTCAATAATGAGATAGTTCATGACACTCCAGCTGATGAGGCTAATGAGATTACACCACAACTCTCCCTTGATGAACAATTAAAGGAATTTTATGATCATTGGGAAGAGAAAAAAGGATTGGCCTATGAGAAAATGAAAAGTGGTGAAATTTCTGCTGAAACATTTCATAAATTTGAACTCGGTATTTTGAGGAGAAGAAGGCTATTAACCCTCTAGAATTCCTGTTGACTTCTTCTTTTGCAGTTTGCTTCAGATCAGAAATATTTGACTAAGTTTTTTCATTGCTTATGTACTTTTAATAATTGTAATTTGGAACTACTTCTACACCTGCCTTTGAGCCTGTGCTGCCAATATTGCATAGACTCTGGATTCTCTATACAGTGAAAAAGTTTCTGATTTGTTGGGATTCCTTTAAGATCTTTTGGTTTTCTTTTTCTGGGATGAGCTCAAGATTAGGATGCTTTTTGATGAGAAGCATGCTTTGACATCTTTTTGAAGCTCTATTAGGATGTTTTTTGCCTCTGGTTCTGATGTTAAAGGTTTGAGTTAGCTGGAATGCTCGATTTCGCATTATTTCTTGACTTTTCATACATCTATTTGGTTGCGACCTTTCCTTGATGATGAGCTAATTTGTTCTGGAATATGAGGTAGAAGAATACTGAAGACATGCTGGGTCTGATCTCTCTCTATTGGCAGTTCGTGCAGATCTTCTTCTGGAGCCTTTTGAAGGTGCATACCCTGTTTTGGAATGTTTTAATTTTGTTGGTATTTTTCTATTTTCTAGATGGTGTATGCTTTTTACACCTCGAGATTTCCTTGTAACTTTTCTATTTAATAAATTCCTTCTGACATGGATTGGGAAACCAATCCATGTCACCTTCTAAAAAAAACATAACGAGCGTCTGCCTTTGGAAAGAAGGTCCCCATGGATACATAACCGTTGAGTGTTTCCAGTTCCAAAAAAACCCATTAGAAACCATTCGGAAATAGAAAACCATCATAGGAGCTAAATCCGAGGGAAATAGTGGTTATAATTTATTTTTGAATACAGATTCATTAATTTCTCATCAAGACAATTTCAATAGAACAAATGGAATTAAAAATGGAGGTTAAATGAAATCGAAAAAGGTGGTAAAACTTTGGGTCAAATATTAGGTGTTACAGTAACCCATTTCCAAAAAATACTAGACTTTTCATAATTATGGTGAATTTTAGTGGGGTTTTTAGTGACTATTTTAGCAAGCCACATCAGTGCCACCTCATCATTTTATCTAGAATGTTGAAACTATTTTGGAAATATCTTGTCCAATCAGAGTCAATTTTCATCAACCCAAGAGTCATTTATAATTTTTTTTATTGTGATAGAGACATCCATTTAGTTATATTTTAGATATTTTCACCACATCAATGGAATATAATATCAATAACATGATTAAACTCACCACTTCAAATTATTCCATATGAATACCAAAAATATAGGATTTTTGTATATTAAAGATTTGTGGAAACCAATATTAGAGAATACTAATACTATTACAGAGGCATTAGAGAAACTAGTATATAGATTAAAATATAGTGAGAAGATGTCTACCAGTACCATACCAGTTGGTGCGGAGTGGTTTGTGATCAAGAGGAAATGAATGACCCAAATTAGGTAGTGGATTGATAAAAGTATATTCTAGAATTTTTCTAATGAACACGATGTTTCTGTTTTATAGAGAAAATTAGAAAATATGTATGAAAGGAAAACCATACTGAATAGATAAAACTTGATATTCCAACTTGTCAATATGAAGTACAAGTATAGGAACTAAGAAATAAAGGACCTGAGTGAGTTCCCGGGTATTTTTTATCAATTGAATTCCATGAAAATAATGGTTGATAATGAGTTGTAGTCATTTTTGATGTTGAGTTATTTACTGAATACATGGGACACACAAGTTGTTTCAGTCAAAAATTCATCTCTAGATGGAAATATCACCATGTAAATAGTGAAAGATAGATTGTTGAATGAATATTTGAGAAGGAAGGATGAGGGATGTACACCTAAATTAGAATATCATGCCACTAAAAGACAAGGGAAAAAATGGAATGGAAGAATCCAAGTAATAGAACCCCATGACCAATTTGTTTAAATGAGGAATAAATAAAAATATATATTGAGATATGAAATGAAGTTATAACCACTATGGAAAACCAAAGCACTTCATCCAAGAGTGTAGGAAGCTGAAAATAGAGTAGGGGATTCAGGAATTGAAAACCCAAAATAATGATGATGTAGTTTTCAATAAAGTGATAATTATTGTTTATGAATATGATCAAGTTAATCTTGTAATCCAATACTTGACATGGATAATTGATTAGGTTTCCTCCTACCATGTCACAACTAAAAGATATTTTTTCTCATCTTACACTTCAGGGAGTTTTGGAGACATGAATATGGGAAATGATGGTTCATCCAAAATCATTGGTATTGGTAATATTCTTCTAGAGACTAATATTATATGGAAATTACCATTGAAGGATGTCAGGAATGATCCAGATATTCTTCTCAATATTATATCCAATAGAATTATTGGTGATGATGGATATGTTTGTTCATTAAATAATGAGAAATTAAATCTTACCAAAGGTAACATGGTAATTTCTAAAAGAAAGAGATATATTTTTCTTTATATCATAGATGCTCGACTGTGTGGAGGTGGTGTAAATGCAACTAGAAAATAGGTTCTTGTATAAGTTTTTCATTGATAGATTGGTCACATGATAGAGATAGGAATCATAATGCTCTATATCAAGGATAAATTTCTAGGAATACAAGGTACACATTTGGATTTTTGTGTTGATTTCATCATGGAAACACAATATAGAGTATCACTTTGTGGTTATTTACCATCTAGAAAATAAAATATTTTATATTTAATTAAAAGTGATGTCTATATGATGATAACTAAGTTGATGGGAGTTTATATTTACTTTTTTACCTTTACATATGATCATTTTAGAAAAGTTTGGGCCTTTTATTTGAAAACTAACGATCATGTGCATGATGTTTTTAAGTAGTTTTATGTGAAGGTGGAAAGAGAAACATGAATAAAATTATTGTGTGTATGAGAAGACAATGGAGGAGGGTACCGTGGTCCATTTAAGGATTATTGTAGGAGTTTCAACATCATTATGGAAAAATTGGTACTAAATATGCCTCATAATAATGGTATTGTTGATAGGATGAAAAAAATAATTTTCTAGAGAGTCAGGTGTATTATCTTAAATGAAAAGCTATCAAACACCATTTGGTGGGAGGCAATGAGGACAAAAATTGATCTTATCAACATTTCTCCATATGTTCCACTAAACTATGATATTATAGAAATGGTTTGGATAAGTAAATATGTTTTATATAAACACTTGAGAGTATTTGGATTCTGATCATTTTTTCACATTCTAAAAGATGAGCGAGAAAAGTTGGACAAAAAAAGAAAGCAATGTATCTTTTTGGGATATTCTAATGAGGAGTTTGGATACTAACCCAAGGATATTATTAGTAGGAGTCTTTTCAGTATTAAGGATGTGTTATTTCTTGAGGATAAGACGATAGAAGATTTTGAGATGAAAAAAATACAGAGAAGATGTAGTATGAGGAAATTTTAGTCAAACTAGAACCGGTCTTACCACCATCAGTTCCTTCTAGTGTGACAGATATTTAAGAAACTAATGATACATCACTACCAGGTAATATGTATCCATCATATGGTATTCCATAATAGATTTCCCTTGAAGCATAATTGAGGATATCCACCATAGAATATTAACCAAGTCATAAATACTGCCTAAATGAGTATGTGATTCTCATTAATGGGGGAGAGATATAAAATTATAATGATGTCATTAAGGGTTAGTAAAAGATGAAATGGAAAAAGGACATTCAAAATGAGATGATATATTTACACAATAATTTTACATTTTATTTGGTGGAGTTACCACATGGAAATAAGAAACTTAGTAATAAGTTGGTTTATAGAATCAAAGGAGAATATAGAATCTCACAACCATGATACAAAGCCAGAATGGCTATGAAGAGATTTAGTAAAAATAAAGGTATTTAATTTAATGAAATTATTTATCCTATGGTAAAAATTTCTTCTATTATATATTTTTTTATTAGCATGAATTCTTAACCTAGAAGTTCAATTACATGATGCAAAGAAACAATTATTACATGGTGATCTTGAATATGTGATATACATGGAGAATCTAGAGGGATTTCAGGTGAAAGGTAAAGCAAATATGGTATGTAAACTTTGGAAAAATTCATATGGAATAAAATAGGAAATAAGGAAATGGTACATGAAATTTGACTCATTTATAGAGAAAAATAAGTACAAGAGGATGAATGTTGATAATCGTGTTATCATCAAATAGTTTTATGATCTTGATTTAATTATCTTGTTTCTTTATGTAGATGATATGTTTATTATTTGAAGAGATATAATCAATATTTATAGGTTTAAAAAGTAGTTAAATAAGTATTTTTAAATTAATTACTTAAGAGATTAAACTCAGATTATTGGTATGATGATTACCCATGATAGAAGGAATCATAAGATATAGTTTTCTCAAGAGAGATAAATTGAGAATGTTCTTGAAAGATTAAACATGAGAAAAGAAAAAGTAGTTAGTATTATAATTTTGATAAATTTCAAGCTCATGAAAATTAAAATCCCATCAACTAAAGAAGATACAAAAGAAATTGAAAAAGTTATTTATCAGTTATAAGTTGGTAGTCTTATGTATACCATAGTGTATACCAGGACATATATTTCTCATGCTATTAGTATTGTGATAATATTCTTATCAAATCTCGGAATGGATCAATGAACAACTGTAAAATGGATATTTAGGTATCTATGAGGTATATCTAATCATTTTTTATGTTTTGGAAATGGTATACCTATTTTTTAAGGATACACAAATGTTGATATGGTTGAAGATGTAGACATGAGGAAATCTATATCTAGGTACCAGATATCATTTGCAGGGGGAGATATATCATGGAAATCATAACTTCATAAGTGTATTGACTTGAATAACATAGAAGAAGAATATATCACAATTTCTGAATGATGTAAGGAGATGATTTCTATGAATAAGTTTTTATATGAGTTGGGAAAGAGTTAGGAAACTTACATTCTCTATTGCGATAGTAAGGGTTCTATTCATCCTAGCAAGAACCCAAAATTTCATTCTAGGTCCAAAAACATTAATGTGATATATCACTAGATCTGTAATATTTTAGAATAATGATTATTGAAACTTAATAAAATCCACACCAATGATAATAGGGCATACATGATGATGAAGGTTTTAAAAAAAGAGAAGTTGGAAGACTTTAAGAAGATTGAAGGTCTAACTTCTACCCCAAATCTTTCATGAGGGGGAGATTTGTGGGGGACACTCCCAATTAGTGGAGAAATCATTGAAGTCTATTTTATTGAAATTTTTTTTTGCTTGAGTCTTTTTTGGATAGGTGAAGAAGTATTTATTGGTGGGTAACCAATGAGGAAAGTAACCAATTATGAGGAATAATTTTCAAGTGTTGATGAACCACCCAAAACCGACCCTTAGAATACTATGAATTATTTAATCAATAAAATCAGAAGAAACTACCTATAAAACTTTTATATCCTTTGATGTTTCATCTAGAGAGGAAATAAATAATAGACCCATATTTTTCCCATGGATGTAGGTACACTGCTGAACCATATAAATTTTATACGTTCTTCTATTTTCCTTCTCTGTTTGAGTTTGATTTCATCACCTCAAAATTTTAATTCTGTAACAATATTTTCTTCTTAGTTCCCTATTACGATGAAAATATTGAATCCACAATATCCACAACTTTAGTTTTCCCTTAGGAGTGATATGGAGGAGAAAATTTCCCTTTCAGAGAAAAATATAAATTTTAAATATAATAAATATTCATTATTCTAGAAGGAGGTTGCACATATTATTGTTAGAGTGGGACTCAAATGGGTATGTGAGTACAATTTTTGTGGATACTCTATGGATTATATCTTGACTGATTAGTAAGTTTATTTGGATATCTATACACCAACTCAATACTCAAGAAATTTTGTCATCCCTCTAGGACACACAATGATAAAGCACTGATATATCACTACAGTTGGTTGGAAGCTCATTATGGTGATTCAACATGAGGTAATTTATTTATCTTTAATTCACACCCACTGATTATTCTCTTTATTCAGATATAACCCCTATGTTATATACCATTAATTATTATTATAAAAAAATATTTTTATTCTCTGGGAGTTCTAGTTAAGTAATTCAAGTGGAAAGTGTACTATTCAATGAATTATTATTGGGAATTTGTTTTTGATAAATTTCATTTTTTCTATTGGGGGTTAATTATATGAGAGACTTTATGTGTTGGGAAACTTGGTGTGGGTTTTTTTGTGGGAATATCATGATAAGGATTTTGAGAAGCTTTAGTATTTGATAAATCTTCTGAAGGAACAAGCAGGAGAGCTAAGATCAGCATTATAGGAAGAAGTGGACACAAACTAAAATAATTTAAATATTTAAATATTTCTCTAAAATTTAATGGTAAACAATATTTATAAGTAGAAGTTGAAAATTATTTATGATAATTCCAACTATGTTTAATAATATTTTTATGCACTGATAGTTTGGTTTTAATTACTTGCATTTTTATACCTTATATCTGTTTAATGTTCCTAGATGTATTAGTCATGGTTTTATTTAGTTTCTTCCATGGGAACAACTTTTATGGAGATAATATTTTTTTCTTATTTCATCAAGTTACTCATGAGGGGTAGATTTTATTGAGTTAATTATATCCATTAAAGACACTTTTCATCATCTACACAACACCACCATCATTTATTGACTGATATTTGTCGTGCCTTCTCTCATGCTAGACCTGAAACTGCTAGCGAGTGAATTTTTAATGAATTTTTATAAAAAATGGTATTTAGGGGATTTTGATTGGTAATTTGGTTCATTTAATCTATGTAAAACCCAAGTTTTAGATTGATAACTTCATTTACAAATTTATAAAATTGATGATAACATAATTTTGCATAATATATTCACTAATTTCCAAGTCATATTAACCTTTTTGCATCATTTTAATTTGAAAATAAACATTTTAAATGAGGATTTATAAGAACATATCACATTTCCTTAGTAAGACTCTTAGTAATTGAAATAAAAGGTAAATCAATTTCTGATTTGTATTTCAATGTATACCATGATGTCCCATATTTTGGATACTTCAACAAATTTTCATATTCCTTCTAATGTAAAATATAATCATTGAGGTAGACATATATATATATTCTTATATCATAATATCATAGAGCATAATATTTTCTTCACAATATAATTTCAATCTGGAATATTGGTTTCTTCATTAAGTATAGATTTCAACAGTTAAAACAATTCTATAAATATCTTATCATTACATATATTCTTGGCTTTCATATTCAATAATCTTAACATAGTTGATAAAATTGTGAATTTCGTACAATCTGGATACAATTTTTTTTATAGAATTACTATATAAGCACTCATTTGTTAGTGTTTTCTTAATTAACTCACTTCAATATCATGAATAATTTCTTTAATTTGATCAGAACTATCATTTTAAAAAATTTCATCATCATTTGATCTTGAATTCTGCTCAAGTTTACCAGGATAAATCTAAGTATTATAACTCAGATTGAAACCATTATAAATTAAATTATTATTTTTATATTGTTTTCAACTTTATCATATTTAACGATTTCAAGCATGGACTAAAAAATAGACCATTGTTTTGAATATTTTGTTTACAAAATTACAAAAAAATGTATCAACTTCCTTCTTATATTCATCACTTGTTTGATGTGTATTAATTCAAATATGATTCATTATAACTTAAAAAAGTTTAAATTATTAAATATAATGTATTTTTTTTAAATTCAATTTCAAATTTACATTTATAAATGACAATAACAATAAAAATTTATTTTTAAAAAACTAACAATAATAATAAAAAAATTACAAAATATATTATATTTATTTAGTGGTTTATATTGATGATTAAAATATTTTAATGAAAATATGGTAATAATAAATAACATTATTATTTCTAAGGAAACTATATTTGTTATATTGAAAGTGGTATCTTAAACCACTCATAGGGAAAAAAACATAACACTCATTTCATATTTTTAAAAATAATGGTTATTATATAAATATTTAATATTATAACACATTTTTTGGACCCAATTTATAATATGTGTACACATAATAAAATTAATGTTATTTATAAATGTATACTATAAAAGACATATTATATAAAGATTGTACACAAGTTATAAACATATTATAACATAGGTCATCATTTTTAATATAAACTAGTTCAAAAAATAGTAATATGAGACAAAAAATATTCCAAATGGTAATACATACATAGAATATGGAATATAATATAAAAAATATTCAAAAAAATATAAAATTTAAATATTTGGTAAACTAAAATAAAGAAAAATTTCACACAAAAATTACTTATTCCAAAAATAAATTTGAAATAAAAATAAAAATTTATATTTTAATACTATTCTTCTGCATTAAAATAAATTATTTATAGATTATACAAAAAATATTTATTAGGTATTACTTGATAATAGACTGATTATAATAAAAATATTAAATAATACCATTTCATGTTATAATACAGAAATCACAACTTCCTGAATAATATAGAATAATTGGAAAACATATTATCAATGTTATGAAACAAATATTCCATGTTATATACTAGTTAATACACATATAGGTTACATATTATAGAATAAAATAAAATATGATAGGAAGAAGATGAAAAAATGAGGGTTTAAGAAGGCACAAAGAGCTTGAAGGTGGTGGATGGGTGTAGTTGTGGGTGGTGGAAGGTGGCCGATTGTGGGGTTGAGGGCTATCGAAAGAGATTGGAGGCTGATGGATCAAATAATTAAGGTTTAGGGTTTGATTTTTAAGAGAAAAAAACTTTTGACCTATGATTGAAATGTAAAAATATCAGGTTCCCATTATTTCAAATAAATTTAAAGGGTTTTCATGTCGGTTATTTAAAAACCAATTTTAAACAATTATTTTTCAAATTAGTTATAAAAATTAAGTTTTTTTGTATTTTAAAATTGGTTATTTTATAACCAATGTAAAAAAATAATTTATAACATCAGTTTTAAATAATTGGAATTATAATTTAGTTTCTTTAAATAGATTTTATATTAGTGTAAAATAAACAAAATAACGTGGATTAATAGATTGTGTTTATGAAATATGATATGTTTTCATTATTATAGATATACAGGGATGAATTACAGTAGGTATAATATAACACCCCTTGGTTTTAGGTATTTCCTAATTTTATTATATATTTTCATGTTACATAATGTTTGGGTTGAGTGTTAGAATCTTCTGGGTGCTTTTAGGGTTTTTAAGGTTTTAGGAAGTTCTCAGCTTAAGCACAGTTAAGGGAAAATGTGTGGTATTATCTAGATAAATATTAATGAGTTTAAGGGGTATTTCTTTCTGGAACATGTTTTGGAAAAACCATGCAAAAACTATGTGACTTAATAATTTTTGGTACAGAGGTGATCAGCATGTTTGGCGTACAGTCTTTTAAATTGTATGACACAACCATGTAAGGAGATTAATTAAATATGAAAGATAGATATTTAACCCAAATAATAACTTGAAACACTCATTAATTATCTAATTGCATATGCTTTTATCCGTGATAATCACTTACTTTGTAACCGAAACCAATAAGTGGTATCAGAGTGGTCACATTAAAATTAAAATTTATTTATCTATTTTTTAATCATTAAGTTTTTAAAAGATAAATTTCATTTCATGTTTTAATCCAATTTTGATATATCATTGAAATATCTTCTTTATCCTCTTTTTCTTTCTCACATAACCCATATCGGTTAATAATTAATGAAGAACACATATGAAGTACCCATCCCGAGGTTCCAAGAATTCTGGCTGGATAATACAAGGTTACACGTTGTGTACTCTTTTTTCACACATCATGTATCCTTATTCATTGATCCAGGAAACCCACATGAATTATAGGTCATCATGTAATGAATAAATTTCACATGAATTAAATGTACTGTGTGTTCACTAGCTAGGATGGGACAAAATTTTTCCAGACTACATGTCATGTAGATTTCCTACACACCATGTATTCCATGTGTTTTCATGGTGGAAAACATGGGGTCAATATGCGTCATATTAATACATCATGTGTATTCAATATAGGACATGTACATACTGGAATTTATGTAACTTGTTGAACATGATGATTATTTCTACATAGTATGTACTTCATAAATTTCTGCATTAATTATACACTAAGTCCCTAGGTGTGTACTACATATATCCAGTGAAGCACTGTACACGTTGCGTGTTCATCTTGAACATGTAATGAAATTTACCTATTTATGTGGAAATATTAAATTTAATAAATTAATCCATTAAAAATCATTGAATCAAGTTCCATGGGTCATTAAATTGAAAATACACATCATTAATTAGTTTTTATATTATATCAAATTCTTAATTAATTCCTCATAATATCCAAAACTATAATTTTTGTACAATCATTTCATACTAAAGACTCAACACATTAAATTTTATAAACAATGTAATATTTAGGTTTTCCCCTATGGAATTAATTTGGCAGTACATTCCATGAAATTATGATACATTCCATGTACATAATATATTTTATGAGTTCATTGTTTACAATTAGAACATACCAAGTAGTTTGGAAAGGCACTCATTGAGTTTATTCCAAGTACAAAAATGTACAATATTTTATTAAATAAAATAAAGTAATTTATTTTATTTAAAATTATAGAATATGGGAATTTCAGGATGATTGGATGGAATAAGATAAAAATTAATTAATTGATTAATAAGATAATTAATTGATTAATTTGAGCGTGTTTTATCTTATCAAAGAATGAATTGAAATGAATCCAGGCTAGCTATTTTAAATGCATAGTCATTTTATGTTTATGACTAATCACGATATTTGACCAGACCTATGTATGTATTAGTTTAATTTAATTTAATTTATTTTTATGGTTTTGAAATTATTTATTATTTAATTAAATTTTATGGAATGAGTGTCATCACTCCCTCCTTTATTATTTAAGAACTGCATGTCCAAGGTTTTTTTGGTAATTCCCTTTCACCAATACTTTGGTTACCCTCACTTGTCTGTTAGTTATAAAACATACGTAATAAAATAATTATCCAAAGTTTCATAGATTTGGTTCAAGAAAGATCCAAGGTAGAGTTAGTTCAAAACGGATACAAGAAGAAACCAACACATGGGATACATTGGTTGATAGGTGGAATGCGGTGACTCATTCCAAGAATGACACAAAGAGTTTTACCCCTAGGTTTATAGGTTTATTTAATGTCCTCTTAATAAATTGACCCTTATATAGGCTTATGATCCAATAATTTATTTATTTATTTTATTTATGTATTACACATGATTTATTTTATGGATGTAATACTGAGATCACATAGATAAATAGACTGAAATGTAAAGATGGAATTAAAATAATTGGATTATGTGTAAATGTTTTATCATAACATGGTTAATTCCTTAAGTAAAATCCACTTAATATTTACAATACATGTAAAGGATAAAATGTGAAATTTTTATTTATAATAAATAAAATCCATCAACTTAATATTAATTCATACCAATCCTTCCATTACTTGATTAGAAATGAAACCATAGAAGTAATTTGTTGACCTACCATTGTTGGGACACTTACTTTTATCAGGTATTTCTTATGAAAGTTTTGGGCCGACTTAAAAATTTTACATCATGAGAAGTATCCCTTGTTAGACTGGATATACCTTAGAGTCAAGTGTTGTGGAAACCCGAGTAAGGGTTTATGGATTAGGGAGTCCACTCAAGGGACCAAAGAGCTATAAGACTGTAGTTGGAAAAGAACCACCTACCTAAATACCATTGAGTAATTGACCAAGCCCTTACTTGGGTTATGAGAAGGGGAATATGGATATTTTCACTAGAATGTACAAGAAACTAACATTCCAAGACCAATGGTGAGGGTTGTTGGGACTTGATAAAATAGTGGGATAATTAAAAAATTAAAAATTATTATGATGTCTCACATAAATTACAACCAATTGAAGTACTGAAAATTTGATATTTTATTGTAGAATATTGACAAGTTCTTCATAAATTATAATTGAGTAAAGTACTGATAATATTATCTTTTATTATAGAATAATTAAAATTTCATCAACCACCTCATCCCTACAACCAATTTTAAAGAAATATCATCTCCTAATAGAACTATTACATTCTAGAATCATCAATGGACGATCTACTTGAAAAAGTACTGAGTGATGAAGAGTTTTCTTGCTATGATAAACACATGAGTGATGTAGTTTATGTTCAGTGTTTAATGATTTCATACATGTATAATGAGCTCAAGAAGTCACATGAATACATGGATTCTTATATAATTCTCTATAATATCCATATACTTTATCATGAGAGAGTAATACATGAATTTATTGAGATATCCAAGGCACTCTTTTAGTGAAAACATAGTGAAGGTGCACCAATTGGGCCTCACATGGTTAAAATTATTGGTTATATTGAGCACGTAGATGTTCTCGGGTTTAAGATACATGAATAACTATGAACTGATCTAATTCTTTCATCCCTCCTCAAAGATTATATATTTTTTTCAATTTCAATATGAACAATATAGATTAGTCATTCCCAGATCTTCTCACTCTACTTTTCCAATTTGAGAAAGATAAAAACCATGAAACGACTTGTATACTTATGGTGAATAAAAGGAAAGTCCAATCAAAGATATATAATTTTAAATATTATTTGAAATTACCTTTAAAGAAGAGAAAGATCAAGGGATGGTCAAGGGAACACGATGCTATCTATTTCACATGTAGCAATAAGGGCCACTAGAAGAAAAAATGCACCCATGTAAAGAAGTAAGGGGAATATTTATGTTCATTTTTATTGAGTGAAATCTATATGTTTCTAAAAATTGGGTATTAGATAAAACATGTGGTGATCACATATGTATTAAAATAAAAGAACCAAGTAGATTCTAGAAGATTTCCCAAGGGTATGAAGATCTAAAAGTAGCCAATGTAGATGGAATTACCGTTGTGGCTATTGCAGACTACGACCTAACATTACTAATGATCTCAGTTTTAAAATATTGTTATTATTTACTTCAATTTCTAAAATAATATTTCTATATCTATACTTGATACAAATGGATTTATTTTCAAATTTGGTAATAAATGAAGTTTTTTTTACAAATAAAGAATTTTTATGGTAAGGACGGTTTAAATAATAGTATTTATGCATTAGATTACATGAACTATGTAATGAAAATTGATAATGAAAATAGTTTACATGAGTTATAACACACCCAAATATGGAATCACTGGCTAGTTCATGTAAACAAAAGGTGTTTGACTAAAATACACCAGGATGGATATTTAGATTCTTTTGAACCAAAGTCACATAATATATGTCACTTATGTTTATAAGGTAAAATGAGCAAATCAATATGTAATAGAAAGGGTGAAATTGAAAATAATATTCTTTAATTAGTTCATAATGATGTCTGAGGACCATTTCTATTTGAAACAAGAGGTGGGTATTTATACTTAAAAACTTTTAATGATGAATCTAGTAGATATATATATGTATACTTAATAAGGTATAAGTCATATTCCTTTGATTGATTAAAGGAATATAATAATGAAGGTGAGTACCATCTAGGAACTCCACTAAAATCACAATAGATAATATCTTAATCATGGCTTCATTGATTATTTATAGGATGTTGGGATAATATCCCAACTCACTCTTACTTACGCATCACAATGGAATTGTGTAAGAGAAATGACGAAGAAAACCCTATTAGACATGTTAAGATCAATGATGATTCATGAAAGTATTCTATTATCCTTTTGGGGGTACACGTTAAAAACTATAGTGCATATACTAAACTAGGTTCTAACTAAAGAGAAAAATGGAATTACATATAAACTTTGGTGTGGAAGAAAATCTATATTATTGAATTTACTTTTGTGGGGTTGAAATGAATTTGTTAAGGCCACTTCAGTTAAAAAACTTACACCTTGAGGCACAATGTGTAACTTTATTAGATACCCCAAGGAAATAAGAGGATATTACCTATATGACCCCTCATACAAAAAGGTTACTATGGAAATACACACCATATTCCTTGAGAGAAATAAAATTTATAAAATTGATAGTGGGAGATTGATAAAATTTGATGAAGTCCAGGCTCAAGGCACACAATAGTTGGCATAAGAGTATATTCCATAAAGATATATAGAGGAGGAAGTTATGGAAACACAAATACAATATAGTATTACAAGGGAGGTTAGGGAACCTAAAATATATGTGTTTCTATTCACTAATAATGGTGACTCATTATTCGTTGATAATAATGATCCTATAAACTATAAGGAAGTAGTAAGTTGCACCAAATATGCTAATTGGAAAGAAGATATAAATTATGAAATGGATTCTATGTACCAAAACCAAGTCATGATTTTGGTAGATCCTCCAGTGGATGTAAATCCCATTGGTTGTAAATGGTTATTAAAGAAGAAAATAGACATGGATAGACAAGTCAGTACCTATAAGGAATGACTGGTTACAAAAGGGTTCAAACCATGTAAAGGTATATACTATGAAAAATCCTTTTCTCCAGTTTCTATTCTAAAATCGATCAAAATTATACTTACCATAGTATCTTACCATGACAATGATATTTTGTAGATGAATTTAAAAACAACCTTGCATAATGGGAACCTTCAGGAAGATGTGTGACAAAACCTAAAGTATTTGTGACTCAAAAGGATGCCAACAAAGTAAGAAAGTTATATAGATCCATTTATGGATTAAATAAATCATCTAGGTCAGGGAGCATTCATCTTGATGATGATATACCAGAATTTGGTTTCATGAAGAATGAATGTGAGACTTATGTCTATAAATGGTTTAGTGGGAGTGAAATCATGTTTATAATAGTTTATATCGATAAAATACTACTTATTGGAAATTAAGTACAGGTATTATAGTTTTTCAAATACTAGTTAAATACATGTTTATAAATGATTAACTTAGGTGAAGTAACATATATTCTTGGGATAAAAATCTATCATGATATATCTAAGAGATTTATCAGTGTAATTCAAAGTTCATATATTGAAAAAATATTGAAAAGATTCGGTATGGAACAATATAAGATGGGATTGTTTCCTATTTCACATGACATTCATATTTATAACAAAATGTATCCTCATACACATAAAGAGATAAAGAGGATGACATGGATTCCATTTTCATAAATTATTGGGAAAGTCATGTATGTTATGCTATATACTAGGATAGATTTCACCTACACCTTAATTGTGGTAGGAAGATACCAAGATGACCCAGGTGACCTCTATTTTATGGAAATCATGACCATATTTAAGTATATGAGGTGAAATAAGGATATATTTATAGTCTATAGAAGTGATAAGAAACTGGTCATCAAGGGATATGAAGATTATAGTTTCCAAATAGGTCAAGATAATATGAAATCATAGTTGAGATATATATTTACTATCAATGGAGGTGATGTGAGCTAAAAGAGCTCAATGCAGACCATGGTCATAGATTCTAAAATAGATTATGATTATATTTTAGCTTATAAGGTAGCTAAAGAAGCGTTTTGGACATGAAAATTCATCTAAGATCTAAATTTCATTACTTGTAGTAAGGATCCTATCATGCTTAATTGTAATAATAATTTAGTGGTTACCCTTTTGAAGGATTTATGATCATATAAAATAATGAAGGATATACTTAAGAATTATCATATCTTGAAATTTTTTTCTCAGATAGATGAAGTTTTAGGGAGAAGAGTCTCCATTAAAGATAAGGTAGTATACCCCTTGACTAAAGTATTAACACAATATAAACATGACCATCATGTGAGATCTAGCGAACTGAAATTTTTTGGTAGTTGGATATAGTCCATGTGGAAGTCTGTTGGAGTTGGTGACCTTGAAAAAAATGTGTTAATTTAGATTTCATATATATATATATATGTATATTCTGAAAATTTAATATTAATTAAAATATCTTATTATATATTGTTTATTTTTATGCATAATTTTAATGTAATAATTTCCTAGAGTATTTTTCACATTGAAAATGTCATCAGAGTTCCTAACTATGATGAGAACATTGAAATTCCATGATGATATCCTTAAATATAGTTCTATGGTTAGATAAAATTATATGATAAAACGTAGATAATTTTGAATATGATGTGTGATCACTTTTATATAGATGTGACTTTATGTCATGAAGTCCACACTTGGTAATCTCTAAGATGATATATTATGAGAACATACCTTCTTGTAGAAATTTAACATATTTTTGATGATCCTTAAACTTTATGACTATTATAAATTTATGTCATGACTCATGTACTTTGATGAACTGACCAAAACCATGATGTCATATGTTCATCAGATATAGGGAAAATTGGGTGCATTGAGAATGGCATGTTATTAATGAATAATTTGAGAAAGGATTTTTCTCTTCTATATTTATGGAAGTTTATATGACAACCCTTTGATTTAAGTATAACTATCACATTCAATTCCATATTCATGGTGTATAAATGAGTTTAATTCAGACTATCAAAGAGAGACATATCAAGAATATAGGTTTTTGACTGATAGAGATAATATTTACATTCTTTTTTATGTATATTTAAATTATTTAAACCCTAAAAATTTACCAATTTGATTTTAATTTCATTGTTTTTTGATTTTAGATATATTTTTATTTTAAAATTGAAAATTTCTCAATTCTGGAATTTTAACTATTTTCAATCACTTCTATATTTTGAGCATAAGGTTTTCCATATTGATAAAAATTAAGTAATTAATTTTTTTAGTCTTCTTATGTTTGTGGGATAAAAATTTTTCAACCAGTATAGGTGTTGATTTGAACTTATTGAGGCCCAAATAAATAATCCAATGTGGAAAAGTTGTTTGGCCGATAGAGTTGAACCCTACTCATTAAATGAGACATAAATACGACTAAAGGCCTAAAAATTATATTATTACAAGTAGATAAGAAAGAATACTAAAAGGATTAAATTCATGTTAAATTTAAATGAAATGTTCTATTATTTATTCAATATATACCTGAATCAAATTTGAAGAAGTTAAAAGGTCTCTTCGGATAGAAAAGACGACTTCAATAAACTGGATATAAATTTTCCTAAATGTTTACAAAAGACTTTAAATTTTAATTCCCAATATAGAATTAAATTTAGAATAACTTTATATAATAAATATAGTGAAGAGTTAGTTGAGGAGGATAAAATTAATCCAGCTTTGTATGAATAGAAACTAGACATCAGATTTCACACCCTCCCCCTCTTTATATTTCCATCTACATAACTTTTCAAGGGGTGTGGTTGGATTTAGAGAGAAAGGGTATGGGATAATATTTACATTGATATTCATGTATATTTAAATAATTAAAAACCCACAAATTTACCAATTTGAGTTTAAATGCATTATTTTTTAATTTTAGGGATGTTTTGATATTAAAATTGAAAATGTCTCAATTCTATAATTTTAACTATTTTGAATCACTTCTGTATTTTGATTATAAAGTTTAAAATATTGATAAAAATTGAGTAATTACTATTTAGCCTTTCAATGTTCATGGGGTAAAACTTTTTATACCGGAGAAAGTGTTGAGTAAAACTTCTTAAGGCCCAAATAAATCATTCACGGTGGAAAATATTTTTGGCTAATAAAATTTACCCCACCACATTAAATGAGGCATAACTATGGATACATGACTCCAAATTAGATGATTTTGGTTTTATAATAAATAGGACTGAAAGGAATGAAGGAATATTAAATGTTAAGGGAAAACTATCTCATTTATTTAGTATATACCTAAGTCAAATTGGAGATAGTTGAAAGGCCTATTTAAATAGAAAAAGGGTACTTCAATTTATTGTATATAACTTTTCTTAATTATGTACTAAAGACTTGAAATATTTAGGGCTGATAGAGAATTAAATTTTGAACAACTTTATAGAATACCGCCAGTGTAGATTCGGCCGACTATAAGGATAAAGAGAGCCAACGTCAGATAGATAGAAACTAGAAAATAGATTTATCACCCCTCCTCCTAATTATATTTCCATCACTATATATTTTAAAGGGGTGTGGTTGGATTGAGAGAGCATGGGAAAGACTTATATAGTGATATTGATGAATATTATATTCATTCATACTAAAATAGAGAATATGGGGTCTTCTTAAGTGATTCTAGGATAAGTACCAAGTGGTTGTGGATGACTACAACCAATGTATACTCTCTTCCGAGTTATGATCTTATCATGTAATATCATTTGATTTTCTCTTGAACTTATATTTTTGAATAAAATATGTAGTTTTCTATATTGAATACATTTTCAACTAGTTTGTTTTTGATAGTTTTCCAAGCTATGGAGTAAAATAATTTATTTCACTATTTAAATTTATTCAGCGAGTTCTTTCCATTGAGCGTCGTGATCTTGATTAGGTTTGATTGTTTGGAGGTCTTAAAACAATTGAATCAATTATATTGGAGGGATAAAAATAATATTTTGGTATTTATGTTTTATCATTTCAAACTAGGGTGTTTATATAGAGGTATTTGTGTGGGTATTGAGAAATCCAATTGGGAAATAATTTTAAATAAGAAAGTGGGGAGTGTTAGAGAGGTTTATGATTATCCAAAACTAATATTTTGATTCTTATTTCAGAACCCTTTAATTCAATATCAATTTTCTACCTTTTCTTTAATTTTCTTTCAATTTCATTTATATCTATTTTTTGTATTATATATTTTAATTACACACCCTAAATTTTTCTCCTTAAAAAAAACAAAGAAAAAGTGATAGTTTTAGAACTCAAATCAAAACATCCTCAAGAGAAAATCCAGAGACTACTATATTGAATTTATTTAGGGGATAAATTGATTGATTGTGGTTTTTCTGAAAAATACCTTCACATCAACTGGAACCATTTCCGAGGAGGTTTATTGTGTCAATTTTTAAAATAGTTTTTGAATGACCCAAAATTATTACCTAAACTTATTACCATTAGATTCTAAAATTAATATAACTTATCACTCTAGGGATAGAGATATTAGAAATATCACTATCCCAATATGTGAATATTCTACTTCCACACATAGAAGGAACTGGATTGAACCTAAAATTCAAATGGTTAAGAAAATAAATTTGAAATAATTGGCTCCATCATATGATTAAAATCCACAAAACCCTATAGAATATCACAATACACCTACTAGGATTGAAATTAATTTTGGTTTTATTACCCAATTACCAAAATTTAATGGGTTTATAAGTTAATATTAACATAAACACCTTCAATAATTCAGTTATATTTTTGTTAATATGAAACCTCAAGGTGTTGATGAAAAGAAAATAAAATTGAGGTAATTTAATTTTTATTTATAAGGTATTTACAAATAATGATTTTTCTATTAAAATTATGCATTTATTTAATATTGTAATGAATAAAAGAATAATTTCCTTGAAATTTTCCCCACTTCCAGAACTACTTCTATATGAAAGCAGATTTGATGGATTAGTAAAACTCAAGGTGAAACATTTTATGAGTACTGAGAATGATTCAAAAGACTCTATTTTAGTTTCCCCAAACATAAAATCCATGACCAACTATTGATTCATTATTTTTATGAAAGATCATGTCCTACCAGTAGGAGCATGATTGATGCTACTGTTGGAGGGGATTTATTTAAAAAAATCCATTTCTTTCTTGGAAATTAATTACAAACATGGCCTAAAATTCTCAAAAATTTGGAATAAGAGTCTTTATTAATGTGAATTATGCCAAAACATTCCCCACTACTAATTTTGAAAACAACACGATTGTAGGTCAAATTTATGATCTTACCTCTATGGTGAGGTCGATGATGTTTTAAAACAACCCACCAACCCCACCCAAACTTGAAGAAAACTTTTAAATGAAAGTCCATTGTGGAATTTATTATTATAATGAAAATTTTAGTGACCAATGTCCATAAATGAAAGATATTTTTGAGAGTTTATGTTCTATTTTTCCTAGAAAAACCTTTCAATAAAACCAATAAAGAACTTTTAAAACCAACCAAAATTTCAATAAAGGATGAAACATACACTCAAATGAAATATTTTCACACCCTAAACGAAAAATAAGATTCTTACAAGGTCAATAAAATAATTATCAACAAATATATTTCAATGATAAGTCCAATGATGATTTTAGAAGAAAATTTAAGCCTACTCTTCCCACTCAAAAGTCAGAGAGTATCCTTGAAAACGTAATGAGAAAATAATAAGAGGAAATGATACAAACACAAGAAGTAATGATACAAAAACAAGAAGAATCAAATCAACAATAGAACAAGATGAATACATTGATGACTTAAATGGTTGAAATTTCCTCTGATATTAGATGTATAAGAAGTAAAACGAGTAAAGGTTTACCTTCACAACAACAAGTGAATCTGATAGATAAAAGGAAAGAAAACATGTGTGCTATTAAAATTAAGAGTGAAACAAGATTGAATAACCCTCAAATTGCGAAACACAAACCTATTGTTAAATATATTAAATAGAATACATGACTAAGATAAAATCTATAAATTCTAAATTTTCATTGAATAAAAACACAAAGTTAAGAGAATAAATGTTATTTGAAAGAAAAAATATGGAATAGAAGAGGTTGAATGGTCCTTATGTTTATCAAATTAGTTCTGAAAATAGTTGAAAATATTCAAACCACCACTTACTTATCCTTGTTGTAAACCATGAGTTAATTAAAGTGTTGAAAAAGAGTTAGATAAGGAGGTTTTGGAAATTTTTATGAAAGTTAAAGTCAACATACCTTTTATTGATGCTCTGAAATAGATTCCAAGTTATGATAAGTTTTTGTAAGAGATATTTACCCAAAAGAGGAAATATAAAGGAGGTGAAAACTTAGGAAGGAATGTTTCATCCATTATTCAACATGAATTTCATATTAAATAAAATGAACCAAAAACCTTTACCTTTCCCCACACTATAAGGAAATTATAATTCAAGTATTTAATGATTGATTTAAGAGTTACGTTAATGTTATTCCACATTATATTTACTCATCTATTTAGGTTAGATGAATGACATTGTCTAGAATTATCATTCAAATTTCCAACCGAAGTAATACTAAGCTTCTTGGAGTTATAGAGGATGTTCTCATTTAGGTGAGAGACATGATTTTTTACTGTGAATTTCTATGTCATGGATATGGAAGATGATTAGTTTAGTACCCGAACACCTCTCATTCTAGGGAGACCATTTTTGAAAACTACAAAAAAATAATCATTGTTCACAAAGGAACTATTTCACTTGAATTTGGAGGCGATGTTGTTCACTTCAATATTTTCAGTCCATGAAACACCTAGTTGAGGATCATTCACCCCCTCAAGTAAACATGATTGACTATTTTTCCATTGAGATATTTCCTAATTTTTTCTATGATGAACAACCGAATGATGTTTTAAAAGATAAAAATTTGTTTTTTGTTGAATTTGATCAATAATATAGTGAAAAGGAATCTTATAATGAGTGCTGGAATATTGAAAAATCTTTAAAAAATTTCATTGATCTTAGAATTAATGAATATGACTTTCTAGAAACCCTTGAATCTTCTATTAGTTTCCCCGAAGAAGATGCCAATTTTTTACATGGAATAGATCCCAAGAACATAGAAAGTGATCAAAATAATGAATTTACTTTAAAATATATAACTTAACTTAACCATACCACCCATGTGTAGATTCCTTTGATCAAAGAAAATACCCCACCTAAGTTAGAGTTGAAACCACTTCCTGAGAAACTCAAATATGATTTCTTACGTGAGAGTGAACAATTCACTGTTATCAAATAAAAATATATTTCAAGAGATAAATAAAACAAAATTTTGGGAGTCCTAAAAAACCAAAATAAATATATAAGATAGAATCTATATAATTTAATTAGAATCAGTACCTTATTTTTCATGCGTAGAATTTTGTTGGAGGAAAATGTTAAATCAATAACACTTTTAGAGGTTGTTAAGAAAAAAGTTACCCATTTGTTGGATAATGAAGTAATTTATCCCATATCTAATAGTTAATGGGTGTGTCTTGTCCAAGCTGTTCCCAAAAACATGGATTTAAAATCTCAAGAAATGAATTTGGTTATCTTGTCCCTGTTAGCCTTCCAAATAAATGGGGAACGTATATTGATTATAAGAAACTCAATATTGTGACAAGGAAATACCACTTACCATTTCCATTTCTTGACCAAGTCCTTAAAAGAATAAATTAAAAAAATCACTATTATTTTCTTTAAGTATTATTCAATTATTTCCAAATTCATATTGCATCATAGGATCAATAGAAAAGAACTTTCACATTCTCCTTTGAAACCCTTTCTTATAGGAAAATTACCTATGATTATGTTATTATCCTAGAAAATTTAAAATATGTATGATGAGAATATTATTTGAATTTATAGAAACTATCATGGAAGTATTTATGGATGATTTCACTATTTATGCCTCATCATTTGAAAGTTATTTGAAAATTTTTCCTCATGTTCTTGAGAATTGCACTGATAAAAATCTTGTTCTCAATTATGAAAAACGACATTTCATTATAGATAAAGGGACCTTTCTTAGTCATGTTGTATCTCTATATGGAATTAAAGTTGATAAATCTAAAGTTGAGGTCATTTCTTTATTTCCATACCTAAAAAAAGTGAGAGATGTGAGATCCTTCTTTGGTCATGCAGGTTTTTATAGAAGATTCATAAAGGATTTTAGTAAGATTTCAATTGTATTATCTATATTTCTCTAAAAATAAAACCCATTTGTATTTTATGAGAGTTTTAAATTGGATTTTAAGGATCTGAAACAAAAACTGACAACCCCTCCCATTTTCACCCACCCAAATGGGAATTTACCTTTGAAATAATGAATGATTCACCTGACTTTTCTCTTAGAGAAGTTTTGAGTAAAAGTATATAAAATAAATATCACATTACTAATTATGCCTATATAACTTTAGATCAAGTATAATTAAACTAAAAAACAACAAAAAAAATAACTAATAAATAATTGTTGGATATTTTATTTTCTTTAGTCAAATTTAGGTGTTATCTGCTGGGATCCAAATTAATTATTTTCACAGACCATTCCATGATCAAATTCTGATGAAGAAACATAATAAAAACCCAGACTTTTGAGATGGATCTTGTTGTTATAAGATTTTGATGTTGAAATAAAAGTTAATAAAGAAAGTTAGAACCTTTTTTTAAATCATTTGAGTAGGATACCAACTATTTTTAATGGAATACTTCAGATCTTTCCACCAATTAAAGAAAAACTTCCAGATGAGGAGTTGTATACTTGTAAGAGTGAAAGACCATAATTTTATGATCTAGTGAATTATTTTTCAATTTATAAAGTTACCCACTTTTTTTTCAATGAATAAATTTATAAACATGTGAGTGATTCAAAGAATTAAATTTGGGATGATTCTTATTTGTGGAATATGGGTAGTGATCAAATGATTAGGAGATGCATTCTGAATTATGAATTTCAATCTATCCTGAATTTTTTTTCACAATTTGAGTTATGGAAGAAAATTTAGGATATAAATCAATACAAGAAATTTTCTTGATTCTATTTTTTATTGGACCACCATTTCTAGAGATGCTTTTTAATTTTTTAGAAACTATAAAAATTAACAATTTCAAGGTAACATTACCAAAAGGAATGGGATACCACAACAACCACTTTTTTTGGTGATGTATTTGATGTATGGGGTATTGATTTCATGGGACATTTTCCCAATTATTTTGGATATATTTAAATATTTATTGTTCTTGATTATGAGTATAAGTAGGTAAAGGCTATTCCCATGAGAGTTGAAGATGACAAAATTATATCCAAGTTGGTGAAAGGAAATATGTTTTCTAGATTTGGATTTCCAAAGTTTCTAATCAATAATTAAGGAAATTTTTTTTTAAATATTAAATTTTAATATATTTTGAATAAATATGGAGTTCATTATAGGGTCTCTACACCCTATCATGCTCAAAAAATAGAATGATTGAGTTGTAAAATAGAGAAATCAAAAAAATTATGGAAATAGATATGAACCTAAATAGGAAGGATTAGAGTTTGAGACTATATTATTCACTGTGGACCTATATTAATATATTAAAAACCCTAATTATCACTTCAACATTTTGATTAGTCCATGGAAACTCCTTTCACATAATGGTTGAGTGAGAACAAAAATATTTTTAGGTTGTTAAAACATGTAACATGAATCTATTTTCTACTAGAAAATAAATTAAATTTTGTTTGTAGGTGCTAGAGGAGATCAGGAATAATGTACATGATATATTTAGGTTTTACAAGGAAAGAACCAAATATTTTCATTATGGGATTATTCTCAGAAAAAAATTCATGGAAAGAGATAATATGTCGCTGTTTGATTCCAGATTGAAGCTATTACCATGTAAATTTTGTTCTAAATGGTCTGGACCATTCATTGTTACTCATATTTTTTCCTTTTGGTGCTATCTAAGTAAAATAATCAAAAAAGGGACACCATTCATAGTTAATGGGAATAGGATGAAGTTATTTTGAAATAATTTTCAATATCCTATAGGGGTGGAGATCCATATTCATGAAGTTGAATAAAATTGAAGATAATTTGTGTCTTTCCTTATCACTTATTTTTATTATGTATTTAATTTATGGAATTCAATTTTCTCATATAAATAATTTTCATAATGATGAAATTATACAAAATAATACTAGGGGGAGGAACATTATGGGTAGATTATTATTTTTTTCTTTTTATTTTTTTTTGTTTTTGTTTCAATTATTGGTGTACTTATTCTTTTCATTTATTTTCTTTTTTCAAATTTTTTGTGTTTTTATTTGAAATTTATATGTATTCTTGAGACTTGTGAGATTAAATTATCATCATTTTAATTTTTGAAACCTATATACATGAGTGAACCAATTGATCCCTTAAAAATGACCATAAATGAATGATGAATATGACTTTGTTTAAAGTTTAAAACTTTGGAAATTTCTTAAAAAGACCTCTAATCTCATGCTACATCTCACTGTCTTTATCTTTTAAATCCCCTTCCTTTGAGTCTTCTGGGCCCTTCTTGAAATCTTCTTCACATTTACCTCATTTCTTGAGAGAAACAATTCATGCTTATTTTAACCATAACTTGATTTATTTCTATAAAAAATTGAGGGTTGAGGTACTTGTGTTTTAAATTATTGAGGAAATTATTTGGATTTCAAAAGCTAACTTTTTAAGAGAATACTTTTTTATTTTGTCTTGACATGTACATTTGATCTTTGTGATCCATTATTAATGATTAACAACCTGGTAGGTTAGCCATATTACAGGCTAATATTTCCCTTTCCAACCTACTATGGAAGTATAAGTGCATGATCTTGTTGAACTTAAGTGTGGTGGGAAGATGAATTGGGGTGTGATACATCATTTGGTGTTTCTTTGGTTGGGAATTAAAATTACAAAGAGTTGTTTTTTCTGCTGAAAAATATTTTACTAAAAGATGTTCCATTGTAGATATTTCAATGAGAAAGGGAGATGTTCCTATGTAGAGCTCTCAATGAAATAAAGTTGTGCCTATTTAGAACTTTTAATAAAAAATAGATAAGAGAAATGAAATTTTTTCTTCTCAATAAATGATGATGTTAGATAGAAAATATATTTTCATTCTTAGAGATTATTTTCATCTAATATAAGTAAGGATGAGACCATAATTGAGTGAAAATTAGAATCATACATTTTTGGTTCAAAAAGAGCCAAACCCTCCTTATTCAGCCTTATAATTTTTTTGATATTCAATACCTACTAATCTTAAACCATATAGAAGACCTAAAATTTCCTTACGATAATCACGTGTTTTTGGCTCACATTGGGTGGAGATATAGAAATTTATCAAGACTGTGGTGATTTTTTCATGAGTTTGGATGAGAAAAGCACAATTGGAAATACATATTTGTGTGTTGAGTGAAACTTAATCTGAGATAAGTGTGATGTATGAATTGTAGGATAAAATAAGTGGAAATGGATTGAATTATATTAATAGAAAATTTGATATTTTTTTGATGGGGAATTGTATATTTTGTTTCTTTTTTATAATTTGGTGAACCACATGGGTATATGTTTTAAATTTTCATTGATTTTATTTTTATGATCACTTGTATATGAGTCCAAGTGATAAGTGTGGGGTAATTGATAGAGACACTATTTCCATTTTTTCATATATATTTAAATGATTGAAACCCCACAAATTTACCAATTTGAGTTGAATTTCATTGTTTCTTGGATTTTAGGGATGTTTTGATGTTAAAAATGAAAATTTATCAATTTTGTAATTTTTACTATTTTCATTCACTTATGTATTCTGAGCATAAAATTTATTATATTAATCCAAATTGATTATTTATTTTTTTAGGTTTCCAATTTTTGGTATATGTGTTAAATCTAAATTCTTATGGCCAAAATAAATCAGTCAAGGTGGAAAAGTATTTTGGATGACAGAATTGAAACCAACTCATTAAATAAGGCATAAATCCAGATAAATGCCTCCAAATTAGATTATTCTAGCCAGAGAATAAAGAAGAATAAAATAAATGAACACATGTTAAAATTAAAGGAAATTTTTTCTTATTTATTCAGTATATAATTGAGTCAAATTGGAAAAAAATAAAAGGTATCTTTAGATAGAAAAATAGAACTTCAATAAATTATATATAACCTTTCATATATTAGAACAACTAGATTAAATACCCTAAAGAGAGGCGGGGGTGGGGGGGGGGTGGGAGGGTGATCAAGGTATGATAGATTTAAAAAAAATGTCTATTTAGATATTGTTTTTTTATAAACAAAAAACTATTCTCACCCTCCTTCCCATAACAGAGAATAATATGAGAATTAAAACATGTACATGACACAATAATTTTACTTAGTTCACCCTCACCAGGATACATCCAAGGAGTATATAAAGGAAACATTCCTATGTACTAAATACACTAAATCTCATAAACAATACAAGTTTTAAAGTGGACTCACTATCCCTCATAGTTTACAACCACACACAATTTGAAAGCTCACTGCTCTCTAAACTAAAGTGTGCTCACTGCTCCTTCAGAGGAATCTTCTATTATTCTGAAACACCTTAGATTTGTTTCACACATGAGTGTTCCATAATGTATAGTTTTGACCATGTACCTGAAATATAATTCCCCACACAATAATTTATTTTCATAGTGACCTTTAATGGACTATTTCTTCTCCTTCTCGATCTACTTAAAACCTTTCGTGAAAAACCCTGCACCGCATAACACGAGTAATTAGCGAGATGCCTATACTTCATGGATGAAATTTTCTTTGTATAGATACCTCTATTCATGATCCATTTTACATTGATATAAATAGTTCCTTACAAACCACTTTGGGTAAATGTCTTGGAAAATTACCTCCTTCTCGGAAATTCTCATTTGAAAACTACTTTAGACTTTGCTGAATTATTTCATAGACGATCTTCTCTAATTAAATTCACTCTATATAATTATGTGATTAGGGTCCTTTATATAGGAAAATAAATCCCTAAAAACCTAATAATCACAATTAACATTAAATCCTTTTCATCTTAGCTATAACCATTTACTATAATCTCTATGCAGTTCACAATGATCATTTATTCCTTTACGATACCCTCTAAAACACTGTCCTCACCTAAAAATGACGAACCTCCCATGAACTGATCCTGATATGTAGTTCACATTGCGCATAAACCTTTGTGGTGGATTTAATTCACTAGATTCTTCTATAAATTAAACGCTTCCTTTATAATACAAAAACTCTTTTAGATGCTTTATAGTTCATTAAATCCTTTAGATGCTTCAAGGTTCACCGAAAATGCTATGCAAAAATCCTTCATTTTCCATAAAACAAATCCCGATTTTGAGTCCCATAAATTTGGAAAATACCAAGAAAATAAACCACCTTCAAACCGTTTTCTTTGATAGAAACCATTCTAGAATGAATTAAACCATATTTTTCAATAAACAAAAACAACCCAAAAAAAATGAAACATAGAGAATTTGTTTTCCAAAAATCTTCCACATTGAGTTTGTTGATGAAATATCAAAATTTATTTAAAATTTTTACCAATTTTTCTTATTGTGAATATATATAGTGATAAAATATTTACTAAATGCACAATATAAGCCCACATGAGACATGATCGACATGAGAAACAAGAGTAGCATGAAAATTTCATCAATAAAAAACTTTATTCCCACACCATTCAGATGCTTTCATCATGATCCCTACCTGTCATGATTTATAATATTTAATCGATCATCTTTAGAAAAATCATATTTAGAACTTCCCATATGCTACCCATTCCATCTTATCTCCTTGTCTTGATTAAGATATCCACCCTTTGTAAATGAACTCAAAGGACACTCCTTTGTGTATGCAACGTTGTAAATAACACATATCAATGCATAGGGGAAAACACAATACCGTAGGAAGAGGGGGACCCATGTCCACACTTTTTCAAGTGTGGGGAGTCGGCTACACTCCAAGAGTCAGTCAATGCTACTCAGATGGTTCTTTGGGTAAGGAATTTGTCAGAATGTTTACAACCTATAGTTCTATAGGCACATATTCCAACTTCACAAGCCCATTATACACCTTCTTCTTGATAAAATGGTACTCAATTTCAATGTGATTCATTCTTCTGTGTTGGAATGGATTTCTGATAAGATTTATAGAACTTAAATTATTAAAATGGATTTTGATTAGAAACTTAACTTCAAATCCCATATCATTAAGCTGCTTCTTTATCCACAATAACGACATTCATACTTGAGTAGTCATAATATAATCAGATTCTATAATTCTCAATGAAATTTAACAATATTTCTTACTTAGGCATAAATAAAAAATCCACCAAGATAGAATGAACCACCTGGATTTTATTTTCTATCATCTAACAAACTAGACCAATATGCATCTGTATAGCCCAATAACTATTGCTATGATTTTTCATTGTATAACAAACCAAAATTCAATATTCACTTGATATTTAAAAATATTTTTTTACTTAAAGTAAGTGGTTTTTTTGTCACTTTGATATCATAATAATTTAATTGAGGAAAAAATATATTAGGTATTATCGTTTTCATGTATAATATAATTCCAATGATCTACCTATATTCTATGACATTAACTACTTTACCTTTATTGTCTCATGATATTTTCATATGGGTATCCATTGAAGTTGTAATTTCCTTGGAATTATCCATTAAAAATATTCTCAAAACCTTTTCTGAATATTTTTATTGAGTAATAAATGTTCCATTACTTCCTTATGTCACCTATAAACCGAGAAAAAGGCTAGTTCAACAATCATTGAAATTTTGAACTCAATTTTCATGAATTTTGTAAACATATTTCATTTTATTCATCTGATCCACCAAATATAATGTCATAAAAATATACTAGCACAATTATAGTTTTATTAATTTCATTATTGACATAGATATTGTAATCTACTCCCCCATGCTAAAAACCAAGTTTCTTCCAAAATTGATCAAAGCTTGAATACCTCAATCTCAGTGCTTGATTTAATCCATATATTACTTTCCTTAACTAAAAAACTATATTATCATATTTATGAATGAGAAAACCATCTGGATGATCGATGTAAGCTTCTTCTTCCAGAACCCCATCCCGAAATGTAGACTTAACGTCTATCTAGAAAACTTTGAAATTTATTTTCACTGTTATGGATAAGAATAATATAATTGTATCTAGCCTCAAAATGGTGAAAATATTTCATCAACATCGATAACCTTTATATGGGAGTTCCCTTTGTACACTTTTCATTCTTTTTTGAATAACTATATCTTATTCATTAGGCTTATTGTGAAAGACCCATTTATTCCCAATGAAATTCATATTTGTTGGTCTCAAAACAATCTCCTATGTCTGACTCTTCTTAATTAGGTAAATCTCATAATTCATAAATTGAACCTAGTTATTATCTCTAGATTCTTCCTCAAAACATTTAAGCTCTAAAAAAGATATGAAATATGTATACTAGGAATATTTCATTCTCTATGTTTGAATTAGAGTTACCTAATCACAAATGATATTTTTCCTATCAATTTTCATCTTGACTAATTGGATTCCATGCAGATACAAATTTAACTTCCTCATACTCATCATCAATATCTTCTTCTAAATCATAATTTTACACTTCTACTCACCCTGAGTTTCTTACCTTTTCATCACTTTCATTAAGTAACTATTCATTATATTGTTCAATGTTTTGTTCATTATCTACTACAGTGACATCATTACTTTCAACTAATTTTACCATCCTCTTGTTGAAGAATTTATTTGCTTTAATTGTTTATGAATATCCAAGTAATATACCCTAATCTATATGTGATTCAAATTTATTTTGTTTATCCTTATTGAAAATAAAACACTTACTTCCAAATATTCAAAAGTATTTAAATTTGGGTTTCTTTCCATGCCACAACTTGTATGTAGTATTTTCTTCTTTCAAACACAATAGATCCCTATTTGATATGTAGAAAGATGTCAAGACTACTTCCTTTCATAATTTCTATGGTAGGTCCTTTTCAATAAGATTTTTTTGGCCATGTTTTTTATGATATGATTTCTCCTCTAAACCACTCCATTTTATTGAGGAGTTTTCACTATTGAAACATGATGACTTATCCCACATTTCTTGAGATAATATTTCACTTGGATATTTGTGAATCCTGTATCATTATCAGTACAAATATTAAGAATATTCTATCTAATAATCCCTTCATATTCCCTCTGATATTGTTTTATAAAATTAAACACATCAGACTTATGAGAAATGACAAATAACCATTCCATTCTACCAAAATCATCAATGAAAAAAACACAATACCTCTTTCCATCAACGGATCTTGGTGAGATGAGTCCACACACAACTTCATGAAATAATTCACGTAATATTGTTGACTTTTGTTATTTTTCCTTGAATGAATTTCTAATAATATCCCCTTATTGACAAGAATCACATGTGTGAGTGTGATCATGTGATAGATTGGAGAAATCTCAAGTTGCATCACATTTGACCAGATCTTCCAGATATGGTTGACATAGATGGAAATTTGTTTATTCCACAACCTATTTTCTTCCTCTATGGATAGAAATAATACATATTATTCTCTACTCACATGGTATAGATTCCCTTCTATGCATTTTCCTTGAAAAAAATTGCACCATTTCTTTCATGGATGATACATAAATTATTTGAAAAGATAATGGAATGTCTTGAGTCACACAATTGACCAACACTTGGAAAGTTGTGACCGAGACCTTAATCAACCAATAAATAATCACATCTCATGTATCTTCCCCCAAATTTGGATTTCCCAAGACAATTATATTTAGGCCATCATCATCACCAAATATTATGATACTTTTCTTATCGTATCTAATTTCTATCACCAAATCCTTATTTCCTTTCATACGAGAGGTGTATCCACTATAAATGATCCATATTCTAGTGTGATATATGATTTATAAGAAATCTCATATAACCACTACCTGCTCATCACTTTTATTTTTAATCCATTTCTTTAATTGATATTCTTGAAATTCCTTAGAGTATGATGGACTACTTTTATCTTGAAATGTTGAAAATGGATTTTGTGTTTTTAGATTATTTGATGATTCCTTGAGTTGTTGGGTATGAACACTTGGAGTCTATTTTGGTACTTTTAATATTTTAGTTGATGTATAATATCTGGAAATGTGTCCAAATCCTCCACATTAGAAAAAATGACCATAAAATGATATCATGAAATATTGAGTTATGTTTGGATACCTTTATTGATCTTTTTACCTTTAATACCTCTTGGATATGGAACAAAAATTTTGTGAGTGTATTTTATTTTCACAATAATAACATCTAATGTGAGGTAAATTGTTATGTGTCACTACTATACCATTGGTTTTCCCCTAGACTATCTAGATTTTTGGTTCTGATTTACACCCAAATAAATCTTCAACTTCGAAGAAGGTTCATGTTGTCTAACTTCAACCATAACCGATTTCTATTTTCAACCAAGCCACATACCAGCTGTATAATTATGATCTATCTTTTTCTTCTCTTAACATTCCTTTTTTATTTAACTAGAGCTCTGAATTCTACTTTTACGTTTCCCTTTATATCCAGATTTACCAGAGTCAAGATTTTATACTTATATTTTAAATTTATTTATAGATTAACAATCTCCTCCTCAAGATATTCGATGCATTTGACTCAATATTTTACAATTTTACTTAGACTATTGAAAATTATGGTCTGTTCTTCAACTTTGAGCTTGTAATCAATGATTTAATATGATATTTCTATCTTTTCATATTTAATAATTTCAATTTCTTCATACATATCAGACTTCTCTTCTTCCTTCTACTGCATATAGAGTTTAGAATCATTAAACACCCTATTGAATTTCTTTTTTGGATCTCCAAACATTTATATCTTCAATACAAGCTTCTAATTTGATCTAAAGTTAAATATTAATTAATATTATCAATTTTCATTTTCTATTTATTCCCTTTTTTAGGAATTTCTGACAACTTCCACCATAGTATTTTCTTTACGATCCTTGCAGTCCTCTTACTCTTTTTCCACAAATTATTTTGAGCTATCTTCTTATTTTGAAAGTAGATTCTTCTTTTTAAAGAAATTTCTCTTGGTACTTATCCTACCTTTTACATTGGATGAAGACTTCTTCCTAATAATTCGATCATTATCCTCATCATTGTTTGGAATATTCTTAGGAAACTTTACTACAAGATGTCTAATCTTTACACATCGAAATCATACAGGTGGAAGTTTCCCTTTGAAATTTTCTCTTTCTATTTGCATATTTTAGGAGAGGAATGACATGAACTCATTCACATTGTCTTACTATTGACTATCTTTAATAACAATCTTCTTCATGGTCCTGAATGACACTTCTTTAGAATTACCCATTTACACAACACCATTATCATGATTTATCATCTCATATGTGATAATAGAACTATGTAAGCTATCGAATGTCATTTCCTTAGGATCTTTATCCTCCTGTACATAGACTTTTGGATTGAACTGAGGTGGGAGTATTCTCAAGATGCACTTAAGGATCTTCACATCTTTTATAATTTCTCTAAGACCACACATGTATTCCACAATAAAATTTACCTGATCAGATAATGCATCTGTAGACTCATTGGGGTGCATTCTCAAGTCCTTATATTTGTTCCAAAGAATATTCAAATTTTCTTATCATAATTTTGAATCACCTTTTTATATATTTTTATTCTTTTCCCACATAGCATGATATGATATACATGACATCACCTTTATATAGATTCTGTTGGATAAGTCCCCTAAGGAATTGATTCCTTTGGCATAAACATACCATTATCTATGTTTTTCTTCTGAAAAAATATCACTGACCATGATGGTATAAATACCATGAATTTCAGCTGTAAATATATCCATACCCAATGATCAAAATAAGTGTTACATCTGATTATTCCTTAGATGAAAATATTGTCCATTAAAGATCAGAATCCCTTTTTTTATTAACACATTCCATTTATTATACTAAAATAGAACCTCTTAATTTAAACCATTCCCTTTGATACCAATTGTTATTCCAAATAGGTTAATTACCCTGGTGGGGGGGGGGGGTGAATCATGGTATGACATATTAAAACAATTATCTCTTTGGATCTTGTTTCGTTATAAAAAAACACTCCTCTCTCTCTCTCTCTATCTCTCTCTCTTCTTCTCGTAACAGAGAATAAAATGTGAATTAAATTATGCATAGGACACATCAATTTTACTTGGTTCACCCTCACTAGGATACATATAATATGTATAAAAATTAAATGTGATTTTGTAATAAATACACTAAATCTCACTACTAATACAAGTTTCAGAGCGAACTACTGTCCCTCCTGGTTTACAACCAAACACAATTTAAAATCTTACTGATCTCTCAACTGAAGTGTACTCACTACTCCTTCAGATGAATATTTAGTTATAATGAAACAACTTAGCATTTTTTCACACATGAGTGTTCCATGATGTCTAAATTTTATCTTGTAGATGAAATAAGATTCACCACATAGATATTTCCTTGAGGAGAGATCCTTTGTGAAATGTTTTCCCCCTTATTGAATAGGTTAATACCTTTAATGAAAAACCATTCATCATGATGTGATAATGCTTCATGATACACCTCTAATTTATGGATAGACTTTTCTTCATGGAAGAAATTCTCTTCATGACCCCTTATCTATTATAAGAAACACTCCCTCAAAAACCCCTTCGGTGAACTATCTTCATGAACTACCTCATTCATGAAATTTCTCCTTTGTAAACCACTTGGGACTTGGCCAAATTCTTCAAGTGATGATATTATCTAATGAAATTATATCTATATAATGATGTGATTAGGGTAATTTATATAGGAAAATAAATCATGGAAAACATGCTAATAAAAATTACCATTAACTCCTTTGTGGCTTAGCTATCACTATGTACTGTACTCGCTATGTGGTTCACATAGCACATTTATTCTTTTGAGACACCCTTTAAAACACTATACTCACCCACAAATGATGAGCCTCCCACAAATTGATCATTCTATGTGGTTTTCATAGCACATAACCCTTTTTATTGGCCTTAATTCACTAACTTCATTCACAAAAAATGAGCTTCCTTTGTAGTATGAAAACTTATTTAGATTCTTTGGGGTCTGAAAACTCCTTTAGATGCTTTGTGGTCCAAAAAATTCTCTAGATACTTTGCTGTTCTCTAAAAATTATATGCAGAAATACTTTTCCATAAAATGAATTCCTATTTTGAGGAAAAAAATTGTCAAACACTAGGAAACTATTCCACCTTCAAACCATCTGATTTGACAACAGCCATGCTAGAATGTTGTCAACCATCTTTTTCATAAAAAAAACAACCAAAAAGAACTGAAATAACACCTAGATGGATTTTTTTACCACATCCTACATGTTTCCAAAATAATTAAAATTTTGAGGACCTATAGTGAATTTAATTTTGGTCAAATTTTAAGAAGACATCTAGTGAAGATTCTGTTGAGAAGGAGGAGAAGATCGAGCCAAATTTAGATGGATAGAAATTGGACAATAGATTTACCTCCCCTCATCCTATTTATAATTCCATCTCCACATCTTTTTATGGGGTGTGGTTGGCTTGAGATAGCATGGAGAAGTATGAGACAATGAGATAAATGAAGATTCTATACATTCATGTTGGAATAGAGAATATGGGGACTGCTCAAGTGATGTGTGGCTAAGTACCAAATGGTTGTGGATGACGATAACTGATATACACACTCTTATGATTAGTGATAATCTTGTGTAATCTCTATTGAATTTCTATTGAACTTATATTTTAGAATGAAAGAAGTTGTTTTATATCTTGAATAAATTTTAAACTAGTTTTTTTTATGGTTTTCCAATCTATGGAGTAAAATAATTGATTCACTATTTAAATGTTTTTAGAGAGGTCTTTCCATTGAGTATAGTGAAATTGATTTGGTTTTCTTTCTTGAAGGTATTCAGGTAATTTAATCACTTATATAGGAGGGAAAATAATTATATTAAGGTATTTATATGATATAATTTCAAAATATGGTGTTTATCCAGAGGTATTTGGGTGGTCATTGGGAAATTTAATTGGGAAATCATTTTTAAAAAGGAAAAGGTGAGTGTCCAAGAGGTTTAATATTATCCATAACAATTGTTTTAATTTTGATTTAAACCCCTTTATTTCATTGAAAATTTTCTATGTTACTCTTGAATTTTCTTTCACTTTAGTTTATATTTATTTTCTTTATTATATATTTTAATCACATCACTTAATTTTTTCTTCTTTCAAAAAACAAAAAATGATAAAGTGATAGTTTTGTAACTGAAATTGAAACCTCCTCGAGATACAATTCATGGACTGATATATTTCATTTCTCTTAGGGATAGATTCCTTGATTGGTGTTTTCATAACAAAAACCTCCACATCACTGACATGGTTCTACAACCATCTTGATGATATATCATGACAAAGATATTATATTACACATTTAGTGCTCGTGTGTGGTTTCCAACATTGATACATTAACTTCTTTCTCTTAGTTTCCTTGACCCATTACTAGATTTTAATCTTGTACTTTAGGAAATCCCACCTAATTCCAACAAGAAATAATCCTAGAGGGTCAAACACACTAAGTGTTTCCTTTTATCTCAATTAATTTTTATTTAAATTTAATTTTTGGAATATATGATTCTCAAGACCAAGGAATAATTTTATTTAGGATTTATTGATCGCATAAATTAAATAAATATTTATTCGTAAGATAATTATTTAATTATTAGTATATATAATATTTTTTTATTTATTTAATAAATAAATATTTATTTGAGTGTTCTATAAATACCTAGGAGGATTATAAGATGAAGACTGTGTCCAGTGATATATATTAATTTTCAAAATGGTAAAATTATATTTATTATTTAACCAATTAGAAAATGACATGAGAAAAATAATAGTAATATTATTATTACATGGAATGGGGTCATATAAGGTTTAATATATTATTTAATATATTTTTTAAAATTAAATAATATTTTAACCCTAACTGTATATCTATAAATAGAAAATTATATCAATTTTTTTAGAATTTGATTGATATAGATAATCATTGTGGACAATTAAATGTAGATCCTTATATCAAAAACAAATATTTCTCTAGATATTATCCTTCCTCCGTCATTTCAATAATGATATTGCAAGTAATATTCTTTAAGACTGAAGGAATCATCATAGATATCAATATCAACACCATAAGATGATTGATCTGTCGTACTAGAACCTGACAATCCATTGATGTTGTTCGAATATCCTAGGATCATATTTGGATAATCACTTGAGTAATTCTACACATGGATTCTACAAGATTAATGATGGTTGAATAAAAATGGGTTTTTAGATGATCAATATATTCAATGAAGAAAAAAATAAATATTGAGATATTTTATCTTCTCATATATTTGAATTAATTATAAATTTAACATTAAAAAGATCTTCTATTAGTTTTTGAAACCTTAATTTTCAATATTCTTTGTAAAAATTTCATTGGTCATGACATTTATATCTAGTACAATATGAGAATGATCCATAAAATATAATAATTTTTGAGTCAAGATCATCTTTTATAATCACTTCCTTTGTGACTGGAACCACTTGTTCTGTATGTGTGAGTGGGTTTATGCCATGGGTGTATTTTTTGTGTGAGTTATTTCATTTCCTTGAAAATATGTTCATATATCCATAATTAGTTTTCATACTTCTTTCATGCATTATATTTAAAATAAAAATTGATTTATTGTTTTAGTGACATTTGGGGAAGTCTTGGGGTTTTTCTACTCTGTTGTATACTCACCCATGCATATGAACCTTAGTGAGTATGCAGACACTATTTATCATGATATAGGTAAGGGGAAAGTTTCATATTTTACAAGTGAAGATTTATGATGTAGTGGTCATGGATGTATAGATTTAGATCTTGGTTTGATAGTTAAGTCTTAGATAAGGGAGTGGTTACATATTGGTTTCTTAAGTCTTATTTTCTTTGAGTATTATTTTCATTAAGTCTCATTATCTTTTAGTTTTATTTGCCTTGGGATTTTAGGATTCTGTTTTGTTTTCTCATATATTCTTACTTTGATGATCATTTGGTTATACTATTAGATCTTATTTTGGTTTGTATTGTAACATCCAAACCCAACCCATTAGATTGGGAAGGACTAAAATTCCACTAAACTTTGGTGATTTTCGTAGGGAAGTAAAGGCTTATAATAAATATCAAGGGATGTATTAAATAATGAGGTATAATTTTCCCTTAAACAACCAACATGAAAGTATACCATAATCCAAAGACACAATATGCATCATGATACAAAAACAGAATATATTAAAATATTATATATATATATATATATATAAAACTAGAAATAACTATTAGAGTTGCAATATAAAACATTTTATACCAAAAGAATGAAATATGTGAGACCTAAAAAGATAGAAAAACTGCCTAACATGGTACTACCCACATGCTCCCTAGGAAAACGACCATCAACCTCATGGATCGGTCCCCAAGGAAAATAGTATCCACACACCCACTAGAAAAGTGATATATCTCCATTTATATGAAATATATCTAATTACGACTACATAAACACCAAGGTGCATGTGTAGGGGTGAATACACAAACCCAGTAAGAAATGCACCAAAATATTCTCACACACACCTTTGGAACAAGAATATGTTAGTTCATATTTTATATAAAATAATAGATAAGAAGAAGCATGAAAACTAGTGATATATATATATATATATATATCATAAGGTAATGGAATAAATCACACAAAAACACATCTATAACATTAACCAACACACCCATGCATAACACTAATCAATTCAACCACTGCCCAAAGGTCACTCCTGAACATGCCAACTTTTGAGCAGTAACCATCCAATCAGACCCAAGTTGTCACCTAGCGGTATAAAACTTTATCATGCCATCTATATTTGGCATCGATAACTTAGTCTGAACCAGACAAGGACTTATAAATACAGCATGAACACACACCAACCCATGCAAGACCAAGTTATCACACACACACATTTTTTCTAAAAAAATGTATCATTTAGGAATTTCATCAACATGTTGTGGGAGATGCCCATAAACTATGGTTTCTAAGACAATAAATCAAGTAGAATCAACATAGGTCTTTTTCAATAAATATAATTCGTTTATTTTAAAATAAAAATCCTTCATGTTTTAAGCCATGTAGATTAAGTGTGATGACACCTACCTTGAATCAAGTCACTCAGATGAAATCTGTAACATCCTGGGTCTGTAATCCACTCAACTGGTTCCCCATACTCAGTTTTTCACATGGCCTCAAGTGAATTTCCCCAAACTCCATAGGCTGTCGACTAGCAGTGAGGGCCTAGGGTGTGATAGTGGGGAAACTATTCCCTCATTGGCAGGGTGTAAGACAACAAAATAAATAATAAAAATAGAGGAAGTAGTAAACAACATGAAACTAAAGTAAACAATGGAAGAATTAAAGGTAAAATAACCAAAAATAATAACAGAGCAGAATGATGTAGCATGTTACATGTTCTAAAGAAGTAGTGAAACCAATATACACTGCAATCAATTACAATACAATACAAAGGTATAACAATACAAAATGAAACACAACAACATCATAATCCTTGGCTTGGTCCCTTTCTCTACTTCTCCTAAGAAACAATAAAGTACCTGTATAAGGATCCTTTCCCCTATCTACACATATAGTAATATAGAATTTTTGGTCCCAAATACATGACCCAAATAGGGTGTGAGAAATAAATCCTAGTATGCAACCACCTAAGGTCTATGCCAGTCTATCAGTGAGTATATACAAAAATTGTGTATAGTAATGAAATGTAGTAAACTAGTAGGTAATCAGAAGTAAAAATTCCTACAAGTACATGTATTCATTTACCGATTTTACTATGTTCATTAGAAATTCATTTACCTGAAGTATTTAAGTCTCAAAATTCTGCCTAAGCCTGACATTCCCCACATCAAAGTAAGAACAATAGAAGTCTCAGCAGACCTTCTAACAAGTAAGCAGAGACTGAATCCAATCTTGTACTTTTGCTTGGAAGACATGTCACAATTCATTAAATTCCATCATTTAAGTGTAACCTAAGTTTGTTCTTGAGATTCTTAAGTTGGAATTAAAGTATCACTATAGGTGTAATTATATCGACATCCTACGAATCTGTTCTCAGTGGTCCTACTAGGGAGCCCCTATTATCACTCTCAATATTGGTATAAGGTCATGCGGGTCTGTCCTCAGTGGTCCTACTAAGGATCCCCAAGGTATCACTCTATGTTTAAATAAGATTATGTCAATTTAGTCTATCCATGATCATCCTACTAGGGATCCCAAGTGTCACAAATGACATATAAATCAAAAGCCTATCGAGTCCGTCCATGGTGTTCTAAACTGAACCCATGTATCACCTAAGGTGCAAGTTACAATAGTCATGCGAGTCCATTCATGGTATTCTAAGCTGAACCCATGTATCACCCAACGCTATTTACAATTTAATCATTAAAATTTAATAAAACATTCCAACATGCTTAAACAAATAAAATCACTGCATGAAAAAAGGGGAAACACAATCCCAAATCCATAATAAAAAATACTTAAAATTCTAACATAATTGAAATTCCAGATAGTAATCAGCTTCATTTTTAAACAACACTAAAAGGGAAACAATAGAATGACCATAGACATGCTAGGCTGAAATGACTTAACAAATTATCTGAGGGAAACACACCCGTGGGTGGACCTTAACCAAACAACAAATCTAAAAATGATTTAATTCAATGAATTCATTACCAAAACAACATTAAGTAATAATAAGGATCAAATTCCTTTCAAAGTGACACCCTAAACATGGACACATAGAACAATGACACATATAAACATCTCAAAAATTAATGAGAGGCATGAGACCACCTACCTCGTCGTAGTATGACTCTCCTCATCCATCCTCGACTTCCAATTCATTCTAGAACAACAGAGATCTAAAAAACAAGGATATTTAATTAACCTTAAATAACTTATTTGAGAACTAAAATCACCAATAATGGATCTAAATTAATTTAGAGCTTACTGATTGGGTTCAAATGAGATCGACAGTGATTGATTTAGAGTTCGGATGATCAACTGAGAAGAGGTTGAAGTTTTAGTGCTCCTATTGAGTTCCCCCAGCGAGCCCACTATCCAATCTGCAGAATGGAGAGGCTACTGCCTATTTTAATAAAAAACACAAGTACATGACATGTAATTACATATACATGGTGTGTATATCATTTTACTATTCATTTGGAAACTGAATTCTATCGACTTACTTTCCAGGACCTGTCGACATGACTATATGACATGTACTAAGAAGTACACGACATGTAGTTGGATTTTCCTATTTTCCTTGATGACATTACCACATTCCATGTATTTCCTTCATACATGGACAAACTATATGGCGTGTACTTAGAATTACCTAGTGTGTTACCCTAAATCATCATGTGTGATGGTATAATTCCAGTACTTATCTAGTTTTCCCTTGTTTTATCAAAAACACTGAAAGGAAAAAATAATAAAAGAAATCGTAACTCAAAAAGAAGAACTAGGTTCTTACAAACTTCCCCCCTTAAAGAAATTTTTCCCTGAATCTCCCTTCCATGGGTGGTGAAGGAATATCTGAGAATAACTCTAGCCACCGAGTATGTATGTTAGCCTCCCTCTCCCAGGTCTAATCCTATACTCGGCCATGCTGCCATAGTACCTATACAAGAGGAACTGACCGGCCTCGGAGAACGTTCGTGCTCCTATCGACTATATGAATCAGATGATCCTAAAATGATGCATCAACCTAAAGTTCAACTTCCATAGGTTGGAAAACATGAGACAAGTCATAGTGATAATGACATAGCTGAGATACATGGAAGACATCATGCATAGATCGATACCTCTGAGGTAACTGTAACTGATAGGAAACTGACCCGAATCTCTCCAGAATCTCAAATGGTCTAACATATCTTGGTGAAAGTTTACCCTGTCTCCTGATCCTCTTGTGTCCCAACCTCGGTGCGACACGTAGGAAAACTTTATCCCTAACCTCAAACTCCAACGGTTGTCTCCAGCGATCGACGTAAGATTTCTGAGGAGATTGTGTAGTATCCATCAGCTTATGAATCAAGTGGACCTGCTCAGTAGTCTCTTGGACAAGACGAGGTCCCAACATAGTTGCCTCTCCTGCCTCCAACCAACACAATGGTGATCAACATGGACTTTCGTACAAAGACTCATATGGATCCATCTAAAAAGTAGCATGGAAGCTATTATTATAGGAAAATTCAACCAAAGGTATATGATTCTCCCAAGATCCATGAAAGTCTAGGACACATTCACACAACATTTCTTCTAGCACCTGTATCATACGCTCTGACTAGCCATCAGTCTAAGGGTGGTATGTTGTGCTCAGAAGCACCTACGTACCTAGCACCCTTTGAAGACTATTCTAGAAACAAGATGTAAAGAGGACATCTCTATCTGAAATGATAGAATGAGGAACCCCATTAAGTCGTACCACGTTTTGGATATACAAAATTTTCATCTCATAAACACTAAAAGTCTCCTTGATTGGGAGGAATTGAGCGACCTTCTTAAGCCCGTCAACTATGACCCACACAACATTGTTACCTCTAGGCGACCTTAGTAACCCCATCACGAAATCCATCGTGACATCATTCTATTTACACTTAGGAGTGGTTAGATGCTGTAAAATCCCAACTAGATATCGATGTTCCACCTTCACCTGCTGACAAGTGGAACACCTTGTAAAAAAATTAGCTACTTATCACTTCATACCAAGCCACTAGTACTGACGATGCAAGTCACGATACATCTTGGTGACTCCAGGATGCACTGCCCAAGCTGAAGCATGAAACTACCTCATCATATCCTCACGTATATCTTATGGAACCCACACACGTCCATGGATACCCATAACTTCATCATCTCTTATCGTCTATCCAGGAGGAGGGTCCTCACCTACCACACTTTCCCTAAGAACTAGGCCTTCAGAATCTGATAGCTGCCTCATCATCACTATGTCCAGTAGAGTAGAGGTAACAACCAAAGATGAAAGGTAAGTCTACCCTTGACTTTCATGCACCTCTAAATGCATCTCAGATTATAAATCCATAAGTTGGAACTCAACACTGGCCTCCTACACTACCTGTATCTGAGTCCTCCTACTCAGTACGTTAGCCACTTCATTGCCTTTTCCATGCGTATAAGCAAGATCAAAATCAAAAGAATGAAGGCATTCCACCCAGCGTCGCTATCTTAGATTCAAAAAATGATGAGTAAATATGTATTTGATACTTTTTTGGTTTGTGTAAACCAAAAATTTCTCTCCCAATAAATAATGTCCCCAACAGCACAAAACATGAACAACTGCAGCCAACTCGAGATCATACAATGGGTAATTCCTCTTATGTGGCCTCAACTGCCGAGAACCGTAAGAAAAGAACTTGATCTCACTACATAAGCACTTCTCCCATCCCAATACCTGATGCATCACAGTACATAGTGTAACTCTTTCCCAACTCTGGAAATATCAGTATCGACACTTAAGTCAAATGTCCCTTCAACTCCTGAAAGGCTACGTCATAAGAATCTGACCACTCAAAATTCACACCTTTCTTAGTCAATCCCATCATTGGAACTACAAAATGTGAGAAGTCCTATATAAAATTCATGTAGTATCCAGCTAGACTTAAGAAACTCTACACCTAAAAAATGTTCTTGGGCTGTTCCCTGGTAACTACTACTCTTACCTTCTCTGGGTCTACTGATACTCTAGTCTCTGAGATAATGTGACCCAAGAAGTGAATCTGATCCATCCAGAAGTGGCATTTTTCAAGATTAGTATATAACTGATGATCTATCAGTGTATTCAAAATGATATCAGGATGTTTGGAATGGTTGTGTAGATTATGATAATACACCAAGATATCTTCTATAAAAACCACCACAAAAGAATCTAGGTAAGGATGGAACACTTTGTTCATCAGTTCCATGAAAAACTATGGTGCATTAGTGAGACCAAACAGCATAACCAAGTACTCATAGAGACTATACCTACTACGACAGGCTGTATGAGGTATGTCTGTAGTTCAAACATATACCTGAGGATATCCTAACCTCAAGTAAATATTCGAGAAAAATTGAGCTCCTTAATGCTAATCAAATAGGTCATCTATCCGTGGAAAGGGATATTGGTTTTTAATCATATACCAGTTCATTTTCTAATAGTCCACGCATAGTCTAAGGGAATCATCCGACTTTTTTGCAAAAAGGACCGATAAACCCCAATGAGAAGTGCTGGGTCAGATAAAATCCTTAGATTCCAGATCTTCCAAATGCCTCTTAATCTCTTTCAATTATGTCATAGATATCCTGTAAGGAGGAATGGATACCAGTGCAGCTCCTGACACTAAATAAATAGTGAACTCCACCACTATGACAGGAGGTAATCCTGAAAAGTCATCCGTAAAAAAAATCCCTGAAATGTTCATCCACTGGAGGGAAATCCACCTAACATGTTCCCTAGTCATCCAGATATAAACTCACAATCTGGGCTGTCATCCCGCCCAGCCCACGATGCTCTGGTCTAGATCAGATCACCTGAACATCCCATTCTCACTTTTGTAGAAACTCTCTTCCCTCTGGTGATGTGAAACTCACCCTGTGACGATATAAATCAACAAAGTCTCAAAAATAAACCAACCAGTCCATTATGAAAATGACATCAAATTCCATCATTTCTAAGACATAGAGGTTCCATAGAAAGTGACACCCACTAATCTAAAGGGGGAACTCCTTGTACTGACGTACACTTTCCATTCTAATACCTAACAGAGTGTCTAACGTCATAACACTAGAATAAGTATAAACACAGAGCCCAAGGCTTTCCAAAATAGCCACAAATATAAATCTATGTGTAAAAATAGTATCAAAAAGTGAAGAAGATAAAATGGAGGCCACTAAGATAGTACCTCTAATAGTAGAAGGTTCAAGATCCTACTTCTGTTGGATTTGTTGCACTGCATAAGTCTGACCTACACCATGGCCCTAAGACACTACTTGGCTACCTTGAGCTGACCTGCCTTGGTGTCACTGAGATCCTGGGGTTTGGCTACCACGACCATGACCATCACCTTGGCCTAAACACCCCGACATATTCTAGTTTTCAGACTAGTGAGAATCTAATGATCCTAATCCTACACATAGAGTCTATACAAAACTTATTCTCACTAGAAACTGGTGGAAAAGTCCTATAGAAGCACTGTAGATGGACCATATTTCCGCAATCTCGACACTCAATTGGGTCCTTCAAGTAATGGGGCCTTGTATTCCCCAGCCTACTGCACTAGTGGCACCTAAACTGTTTACTAGAAGATAGGTTCTAACTACTACTATCACCATGAGAGAACTCTAGATGATGCTTCATATTACTGGTTGAGACATTACCAAAAATCGGTGGCGAACCGCCCTAGATTTCCCCACAAGCTTCTCACAGATTACACTCAGTGATCAGTGTCTGATTCATGATAATAGAGACTAAAGGCAACCTAATGACATTCACCTATGATCGGCTGTAGAACTGGAGACCATCCTTGAATTGTCTAGCTTTCGATACGCCATCACCCATCAGAATAGGTGCAAAACGCTGAAGCTCAGTAAACTAGGAAGAATAGTCCACAACTAATAGTGTTCCCTAATTTAGGTGTATAAAATCCCAGGATTAGTCGACCCTCAGCATCTTAGGAAAATAATAATCATATAATGACACCTGAAAGTATTCCCATGTCATATACTAATGACGCCATGCCTGAGTGATAACATCCCACCATCTCTTGGAAGAATCGCGCAACATATATGTCATGATCTTGACCCTCCTCTCGAGAGGCATCTCCAAACGATCGAAGATAGTCAACACATATTCCATCCATAATTCCATAGCCTGTGGTTCTCCCTAAAAGGTTTGTATGAACCTCAGAAAGACTTCACAGAACTATGTATCTGCACCTGCATCCTTTATAATGTCTGGTGTTATAGCTGGCACAACTGGAAGATCCATTGGTAGCCCATGGACTACCATTTCTAGAGTATGATCATCACTGCTCTCCGAGAGTACAGTTTGTGGTCATCGCAGTAACATTACTCTACATGGTCAAGAGCACACCTTAGTTCAAGATCATCATCAAAGTTTTCCATTTAGGAGTTCCAAAACAAAGAAAGATAAAACCCTCAAGGTTTGGAAAAAAGGGACTACATGACATGTAAAATGATTACCCGGCATGTACCCATACCTTGTCACATGGTTGTGTTCTACCGCCAGCCTGGGCATGTATCTACCCCAAGTACACGGCGTGTAACGAAGGTACATGGTGTGTTCTGATAAAAAAATTACAGCTCATGTTTTCTCTTACATGTCCCGTTACACGGTCACATACTACATGGAGTGCACACATTGTACATAGTGCGTTATTCTTAAAACTTGGAACATCATCTTGACCAAACAAGAAGTACACACAACATGTTAGGATAAAATACACATCATGTATCCTAGATTTTTCAGGACAGAAGCTCCAGATTTCCCAGAAAACCGTTGTTCTATAGAAAACCCAACTAGTGGTATGCCAAATTCCAATCTTTGAGGGCCCATACTCCCTAAAAATCAATGTTTGGAACCCAAGAATAACATATCACAAAACAATTCTATAACAAGTGTATACAATTTGAACCATATCTGTAACAAGTTCATTTAACATCTACATTCCATTCGTGCATCATTTCCCAATTCATAAGGTCCCATACTCCTTATGGATTGAAATATGACATCACACTATTATTTACTACACCCAACTAATATAACAATAAGAACATATATCACATTAAATATCACTACAACATGAAATATCTAATGCATCCTAGATGGAATGACATAATGCATGAAATATGATTCTAACAAGTGTCTATATGATGCATGAGATGGAATACCATCACCTCATCAGGTTTCAACAAAATCAAACCACAATAATCTCAATAATAACAGCACAAAACAAGTGCATCACCCAATAGTGAAATTAAATCAACTGTAACTGCTAAAAAACGAAAAACAAAATTTTATTCGAGGAAATTTGGACTTTACTTATACACGGGGTAGCTACTCTCGAGTACAGATAATTACTATATTCCCTACCCTTTCTATTCCACTATATTGTCACCAAACAGTAAGACAAATCAGAAAATAAATCCTCTGATACCACTTTGTAATGTCCTAGGTCCGGAAGCCACTCAACTGCTGCCCTGTACCCAGTAGGCCACATGGACTCAAGCACATTTCCCCAAATGCTATAGGATACTGACTAGAAGCGAGGTCCTAGGGTGTGATAGTGGGTAAACTATGTCCTCATTGGTAGAGTGTATCACAATTGAATAAATAATAACAATAGCAGAAGTAGTAAACAATATGCAACTGAAGTAAACATCGGAAGACTTCAAGGTAAAGATAAACAAAAATCATAACATATCAGAATGAGGTATCATATTACATGTTATAAGGAATCATAGAAAAGAAGATACACTAAAATCAAGTACAATACAATACTAAGTTTTAACAATACAAAATGAAACACAATAGAATTGCAAGCCTTGGCTTGGTCCCTTGCTCTCCTGCTCCTAAGCAGCAACCAAGTACATGTATAAGGAGCCTTTCCCCTATAGAAACCTATATCAATATAGTCGATTTAGGTCCAAAAACATGACCCAAATAGAGTGTGAGAAATACATCCCAATAGGCAACCACCTATGGTCTGAGCCAATCTGTCAGTGAGTATATGAAACAATTGTATATAGTAATGAAATGTAGCAAAATAGTAGGTACTCAGAAGTAAAAAATCCTACAAGTACTGGTATTCATTTATATATTTTACTATGTTCATTATCAATTCATTTACCTAAAGTATTTAAGTCTCATAATTCGGCCTTAGCCCAACATTCCATGCAACAAAGTAAGAACAACAGAAGTCTCAGAAGAATTTCTAACAAGTAAGTGGAGACTGAATCCAAGCTTGTGCTTTGTCTTGGCAGATATGTCACAATTCATTTGATTCAATCATTTAAGTGTAACCTAAGTCTGTTCTTGAGATTACTAAGTTGTAATTCAAGTATCACTACAGGTGTAATTCTACCGACATCATACGAGTCCATTCTCAGTGGTCCTGCTAGGGATCCCCAAGTATCACTCTCGATGTTGGTATAATTTCATGCGAGTCCATCCTCAATGGTCCTACTAGGGAGCCCCAAGGTATCACTCTATGTGTAATATAATATTATGTCAATTTAGTCCATCCCTGGCTGTCTTACTAGAGAGACCAAGTGTCACTAATTACATATAAATCAAAAGACTCTCGAGTTTGTCCATGGCATTCTAAAGTGAACCCATGTATCACACAAGGCGCAAGGTACAATAGTCATGTGAGTCCGTTCATGGAATTCTAACCTAATCCCATGTATCACAAAACACAATTTACCATTTACTCATTAAAATTTAATAAAACATTCCAACCTGCTTAAACAAGTAAAATCACTGCATAGAAAAAGGGGCAAACACAATCCCAAATCCATAATAAAAAATACTTACAATTCTAACACAATTACAATTTCAGGAAGTAATAAACTTCATTTTTAAAGAACCATAAAAGGGAAACGAAGGCATGCCCATAGACATCCTAGGCCTAAATGACCAAACAAATTATTTGAGGGAAACACACCCACATGGTGTCCCTTAACCAAACAATGAAGATAAACATGCTTTAATTCATTGTATTCATTACCAGAACAACATTAAGTAATAATAAGGATCAATTTTTTTTAAGGAGACACCCTAAACATGGTAATGTGTCACAATGATGCATATAAACATCTCTAAAAATAACAAGAGGCACGATACCACCTACCTCGTCGTATTATGACTCTCCTCATACAACTTCAACTTCCAATCCAGGCTAGAATGACAGATATCTACAAAACAAAGATATTAAATAAACCTTAAATAAATTAGTTGATAAATAAAATCACTAAGAACGACTCTAGAGTAATCAATATATTACCGATTGGGTTTAAACGAGACTGATAATGATTGGTTTAGTGTTCGGATGATCAATCGGGAAGAGGTTGATGTTTCGATGCTCCTCTTGGGTTCCCTCGGAGATCCCGTTGTCCAATCTACAGAATAGAGAGGCTACTACCTATTTTAAATTGAAAAACACAATTACATGACGTTTAAGTACATATAAACAACGTTTATATCATTTTACTATTCATTTGGAAGCTGACTTCTGCGAACTGACTTTCTAGGACCTGTCGACATGACTACACGACATGTACCAAGAAGTACATGGCTTGTAGTTGGCTTTTCCTCTTTTCATTTCCGAAATGACCGAATTCCATGTATTCCCTTCATACATGGAAAAACTACACAATGTGTAATTAGAATTACATGGTGTGTAACCCTAAATCAGCCCGTGTGACAGTATAATTATAGTACTTAACTATTTTTCTCTTGTTTTCTCAAAAACACTCAAAGGAAAAAGAATAAAAAAACCATACCTCAAAAGGAAGAACCAAATTCTTACAAAATCACATCACATATTCATAGGTCTAGGCTCCAATAGCCCTCATACAATGATCCATCATAAGAAACTGGTAAAAACATAACCTAACTACTAGATCCAAGCATGGAATCCATGAAGGCGTTAGAACCACTCATGGAAGTTACTTCCAGTGAGAAGATGGTCTTTCTCTAATATAGATCACAGGGATAGCGTGGATGATAAAATTTCCATTTTTATACAATTTAAATTAGTATATTATTAGTACTTTTTTTATTACAAATTATATGATAAATAGTAAATTAATTTTTTTATTAAATATCTCACTATTTTATCAATTCCTAATATCCCTAACCATTGAACTTGAAATGTCTAGTTTCTAAGGCATTCTAGTGGCAAGGATCCATATGATTATTTGTATAACCCCTATTAGGGTTGGTAAAGTTACTTAAAGGTATTTAGGTAGGAAGGTATTTGGCAACAGTGGGATTACTTATCCTTGATTCATTAAGTGGACTCCCTAATCCTAAAATACTGAATTGGATTTCCTCAACACTTTCCTCTATGTTACATCAAGTATAGTGAGGGATACTTCTCTTTATTTAATATGGTCAAGTTGACCCATAACCTTCATAATAACTCTAGGTTAAAAGTAAGTGTCCCAATGAGGGTTGGTCAAACACTTAGTTCTAAGTCTTTCATTCCTAATCAATTAATGGAAGGCCTAGTCTAACTTAATATTTAATTTAGGTATTTAAATTTATTATACATAAACTTTATCGTGTTTTATCCTTTACATGTATTGTTATTATTAAGTGGATTTTACTTAACTAATTAACCATATTGGATAAAATATTTATGAATAATCAATTTATTTAAATTAATTCTTTTCATAATAATTCATTTATTTATATGATCATGATCTTTCATCCATAAAATAAATAATGCATAGAAATAAATAAATCAATAATCAAATGACCCATCCTTGAGATTTTCTAACGGTTTATTTAATGAGTGTAAATTAAATCAACCCATGACCTAGGAAAAATAACTCATATTTCCAGTCTTGTCTTGAGTTAAAACATTCCACCTATCCACCTATGTATCACATGGTTTGACATCATTATAGTTCCATATTAAACCTCTTTTACGCATCATGGTAAACTCCATTAATTACAAGTATTTATAACTCACATGCAGGCGAGGGGAACTAAAGGATTAGTTAATAGAAAATTACATGAATACCCTTGGACAAATCATTCCTACATATTAATGGAGGAAGGGTTGACTTGTAGACCATCAAAATTAATTTAATATTAAATAATTTCAAACCCATGCAATAAATTAAATTTAAATATCTGACACATACACTAGTCTTGGTCAATCTCATGAACGGCCATACATTCAACATATACACAAAAGTAAACTAGTTAACATTCATTCATATCTGCTATTTATTATTAATATAAACATGATTTCATTTTTTAAAAAGTTAATTAATTTCCTTTAATAATAATTACCATAAAAAATCCTCTTGGAGATAACCATTCTTAAGAAATTAATGGAAAATAAATAGAAGAACCAATAATTAAAAATTTATTACAATAAATTAATTTTCCATTTAAAATTATTTAAAACCATTATCAAATTGTCAAACACAATAGGTTATAATCAATAAAATAATGGTTTCATGATGAAAGTTTCAATTCAATTAAATTTAATTCTTTTAGTAATTGGCAGACTACATTACATGTATTATACATCTACATAACATGTACCTCAATTTCCATGAATTCAGATTACATTCCTGGGGATTAGGGGTATATCTCAGCTAGAATACATGATGTGTAAAATCTAGCTACATTCTATGTGGTCCAAATTCCTTGTGATCATGAAACCTGGTGAAGAAATTGGCGTGTTCGTTAGTCGCAACTACACAAAGTGTATAGGGCAGGTACATGTTGCATATCATGCATGATTTGTTTTCAAATAACTTTCTGAATGTCTTAGTGGCTATTTTGGATGCATGAAATGATTAAATACATGATATGTACACCATATTAACATCATTTATATAAAAAATGCTCCATGATACCGATCTCATGAGGTTTGGCCATGTATAATGACCACACAAATTTCTTGATTTATGCTGCTAACCCATGTAAACTACACAATCTGTACATCAAATACACACCATGTAATATGAGATACCTTGTTCTAGACTATCCTTGTATATATATGGGGTGTAATAAATTCAAAACATGTAATTAAATTCTCAACGTACCATGTATCCCATGACACATCCAAGTGTAGTGCACATGGGTACACAATGTGTACTCTAGATACATGATGTGTAACCCAGTTTTACCAACTAAAAATTCAACACTTCCCAATGCCATCTACGGTCATTCTTAATATGTTCTTAGACCTTTAAGAAAATTAAACACTAAAGAAACATGATTAATTTTTTGATAACATTTTAATTCAAATTGTATTAGCGAAAAAATAAAATGAAATGAAACATTCAAACACAATTTATTATAGATCAACAATCAAATAAATAATTATAAATTTAAAAAATGACCCATATTATACCACTTCAAGGTTCTAGGAAAAGAAAAAGTGTGTAGTGGTGGGTGATATATTAAAATTTATTTTAATATTTAGTTTCCTGAAACCCCGAGTGAGGATCTTTAATGTAAAATTTATAATTAAATTTATTTATATATGATGAAAATAAATACCTCAGTTTAGGATCCTTTCTATGTTGATGATACTGATATTTTGAAAGACCATTTTTAGATTGACTTCATTGGAATGTGTGTATTTAAGGGTATAATTCTTCAAGATGTGATCTTCAGGTTCACATTTGATATATGAGCAACACCAATTGATTTCTAGGTGCTATCTTGGCAAATAAACTGTCTTTCATTGTTTGTGTTGATAGCTCATCCTTTTTCCTTAAAGGAATATCCCTTTAGTTTCCCATTCTTGAGATGGATAGAGAAGGCATAGTCGATAGAATTTTTTTTGTGTGAAAATATTCTCTACATTCACACTATACCACACAATAGATATAACCATATATTTATAGATCTAGGGTTTATGTTAAAATATTATCTAATTTTATTCCAAATCTTAAAAAATATTATAACCTTTAATAAACCCCATGTCACATAATAATAATAATAATAATAATAATAATAATAATAATAATATTTTTTTTCTGTGCTCTAACTTACATAATAGAAAATATTATTTAACTGGATTGTTAATTAATATTTGACACTGGGCACAATCTTGTTCTATCCGAAATAATCTTACATTTATTGAATGCTAAAATAGATATTAAATATTTTATTCATCAATAAACTTTTTTGATCGATAAAACATGAATAAAATTATTACTCAGTCTTGTGAATAATATTTATTATATTAAATAAATTCAAATATAATTTAATCAAGATAAATAGAAACACTTATTGTGTGAACCTCTAGAATTATTTCTCATTGGCATTAGACGAGATTGCATGAAGTCCAATATTACTGTTTAGAAATAGGCTAAGGAAACTAAGATAAAGAACTTAATGTTGCAATGATGAAAATCACATATGAATGCTCATTATGTAATATAATAACTTTATCAAAATATCTCACCAAGTAGGTTTCACATCAGTGTTACCAACCTATATAATCGATACATATTTATTTGACTATCTGAAATAAACACATCATTACACCATGGTCATAGAATTTAATGTGATTATTATATTCCAATAAAAGGACTGATATATCAACTTCTATAAATATGAAAGGGACAAATCCTTTCTCAACTTATCAATTAATGACATGTCAATTGTGATGCCTCCAATGCACCCTACCTCACTGTGAACATATGGAATCATGGTTTTCATCAGAAAATATAAGTGTGTGAGTCATGAAATGCATTAATGATAATCAGAAAGTTGAAGGACCATTACACATTCTTGAATATAGAAATATCTAATGAGACCAAAACATGTGGAATTCCTACAGGCAGGTCTATTATCATAATCTCCCATCTTAGAGATTTCCAAGTGTGAACTTCATGAGAATAAGTCTCATCCTCTTATGAGAACTCACAAATTAAAGTCTACATACCTTGTTCCCTATCAAATTAAAGTCTACATTCAATGTTACCTATAACAATACATTATATAACCACATAACTATATTTATGAATATCATAATATCACTTAAAGATTCTTATCAAAGTGGGGACCTTATATGACCTTATCAACGCTATGTATACTATAGGAAATTATTACATTGATGTCATGATAAACAGTGAACAATATGTAATAATAAGTTTTATTAATATTAAATACATCAGATATACATGTAATCAGAGTACAAGCAGTTAGTCCTAAGACACCAACTCCAAAAACTCCCATTTGGATGATATCCAACTGCCTACGCCTTTCAGTCTGCTATACCTCACACTATAATCATGTTTTAGCTGAGTCAAGGCTTCATTTAATGGGTCTACCACATTTTCTTATGTGGAAATATTGCCCACAAAAACCTAACCTCTCTAAGAAAAATACCTGAAGAGATGACACTTCTAAAGTATATGCTTTATCTGCTGATATGACCTCTTCGTTTTTGAGATATCCACCACTGTAGTGTTATCACAATAGAGTGTGATAGGATCTTTACTACTAGGTACCACATAAAGCGCTTGGATAATGTTTCCCATCCATAATACTTATTTAGCTTCCTCATAAGCTAAAATATAATCGAACAATATTGTAGAATCTTTGACCACAACATTATTTGAGTTATTTTAAATCCCAAAACTTCCATTAAACATGAAGATATATCTTGTTTGTGATTTAATATCTTGTCGATATTTTTGGAAACTACAATCTACATATCCTATGATGGATGGTTTCTTATCTCCTCTATAAACTATGAATATATCCTTACTATACCTTAGATAACTAAGGATAGTATTTACTGGCATCCAATAATGGCCATCTAGGTTATCTTGATATCTTCGTACCATAGTTAATGTGTAGGCAACATCTAGACTATTACATAACATGACATACATGACTGGACCAATCACTAATGCATATGGAATCCTTGTAATTATATTTCTTTCATCATGTGTCTAAAGCAAAATTTCCCTGGAATGATAAATTCTATGTGACCCTAAAAAAATACCCTGATGGATTGTTCCATACTAAAACTCTTCAGTATCTTGTCAATATATGTATGTTGAATTAGGTGGGAAAGTCTATTGGATCTATCATGTTGGATCTTGATCCCATGAATATATGCTGCCTTGCCTATATCCTTTATGCAAAATCATTTATTAAATCAAGACTTAACAGATAGTAAGACTAGTATTTTTTTTCAATGAGTAATATTTCATCATCATATATTATTTGGTAAACGACTGCACTCCCACTAAACTATTTTTAGAAACAAGGATCAAATTAATTATTTATAAAACAAAATTACATTATGGATCCATAAAAATGAATATTCTATGACCTAGATTCTAACTTTAATCCATAAATGTGTTTTTTCAATTTTCATATCATGTTGGAATCCTTTGGAGTCAAAAAACTTTAGGGTTGTGTCATATAGAAATCTTCCTAAAGGTTCTCATTAAGTATGATTTTTTTGACATCCATTTTCTAAATCCCATATTCATGGTAAGAAATAATGGAAAGTAAAATTTTAATGTATTTAAACATTGAAACTAGGGAAATGGATTCTTCATAGTCAATTTATTGACTCTGTTTAAACTCTTTTGTAACCAGTTATGCCTTATAGGTACTGATATTTCCTTCCATGTCTAGTTTATTCTTCAATACCCATTTTCAACCAACGAGCTTTACATCCACTATAAGATCTTCCAAAATCCATACTTATTTTTGGTACATGGAATCCATTTTAGAATTCATGGATTCTTTTCTATTGGAAACATATGTTCCACTTACTACTTTATTATAAGTTAGAGGATCATTATTATAAACTAATAACGAGTCACCATCCTAAATGACTAGAAAACCATACCACTTTGGTTCTCTAACCTCTATTTTACTCCTATAAAGTACTTATGTCTTTGGAAGTGCTTCTTTTTTCATGAGGATTTTTGGAATATGTTCATGTTCTAACTCTTGTATACCTTGAGCCTTAACTTCATCAAATATTATCTCACTCCCATTATCTCTATTAGAGATGGTCTCCCTTTAAGAAATATTATGTGTCTTGACACTATTACATTTTTTATAAGGGTTCATATAGGTAATATTCCCTTGTTTCATTGAGATATCCAATAAAGGTATACTTTGATCCTTAAGGTGAACTTTTGTTACCTGAAGAGGCCTTAAAAAATGCTTCACAACCCCACACATGTAACTATGAAAACATGGGTTTCTTTTTATTCCATAATTAGTTTGGTATACAATATTCAAATTTAGTTAGTACCTAGTTTAGTATTTATGTTGTTGTTTATAACGTGTATCCCCAAAATTATAATGGAATACTCCCATGAATCATCACTAATCTCATAACGTCTAACAAGGTGTGGTTTATCAATTCACTTACATAATTCAATTGATGTGTATATAGAGGAGTGAGTTGAGATATAATCCCAAACTCTTGTGAATAATTAATTAAGTCTTGATTAATATACTCTCCACCATAGTCTAAGTGAATCTTTTTAATCTTATTACCAAGCTTATTCTCAACATTATTATTTTATTATTTGAATTTATAAAAATAATCTAACTTATAACTCATCAAATATACATATCCATATATATTAAATTCATAATAAAAAGTTATGATCTATGAATACCCACCCCTTACTTCAATAGAAAATAGTCTACACACATTAGTATGAATTAATTCAATAAGTTCTTTGTCCCTTTCACATTTTACACCAAATGAGGATTTGGTAATTTTTCCTTATAAACATGCATGACATACACCAAGTGGTTTTAGTTAAAAATAGTCTAAATATCCATCTTGGTATAATTTAGTCAAGATATTTTTGTTTACATGACCTAGCTGGTGATTCCAAAGTTGGGTGTTCCATGATTTATGTGAAATATTTTTCTTTATCGATTTCCAATACTTGGTTTGTGTAATCCAACACATAAATACCATTATTTAAATGTGTCCTACCATAAAAAATTATATATTTATAAAAAAATCAACATTTATTCCCAAATTTTTATATAAATCCATATGTATGAAGTCTAGATAAAAAAAATATTTTTAGTAATAGATGGGAAAAAATAAAAAAAATTCAAAACCAAGATCATTCTGGTTGGAAACATGAGGCCATAGTCCCCGATTGTTACAACTACAAGTTTGGATCTATTGGTTGCTCATAGATCTATATCCTCTTAGTAAATTCTTATGAATCTACTTTTTTACTATATTTTAATACATATATTTGTAACACAAGATGTATCTAATACCAAATTTATAGGAATATATGTATTAAAATTGATAAAAAAATACACTTAAAGCTCCCCCTTGATTCTTTAGTTGGGTTCAATTTTTCTTCTAATGGGATTTCTTTCCATATACAAAACAAACTACATCTTGTTCCCTATATTTCCCCTTGATCTTCATCTTCTTGGATTGGTGTGAATAAGCTTTAGGATTAGATACATTCACTTTCCCTTACTGTTTGTTCACTATAAGGATTGAAGGCTTTTCACACTTCATCACCATATCAACTTGGTGATGATGTTTGAGAAGATCGGGAAGAGACTTATTAATACTGTTCATATTAAAATTTTCATCAAAATTTGAGAACATATGAGGGATTGATACAATAATTAGATTGGTGAATAGATAACTAGGGAATTTAAACCATAAAACCTCTAGGTGCTCATTGTAGCTAATGATCATGACTACATGAGGACCAACTGACACACCCTCCACAAGCTTAGTCCAAAAGAACACCTTGGAAATCTCAAACTGTTCCTCTATATCTCTCTCCTGGTAAAGAACATGTAGTTTATAAAGTTACTATAAGCATCCATGTTTTTATAAGAATTCATGAGTTCACTAGAGATATAGGATAGCATTAAACATTGAACATCGAAAGCATGGTTCATATGTTTTTTATAAACAGTGAAATCTTTATCACTTGCCTCCATTATAGGTATATCAGGAATTTAGGATTATAGAATGTAATATTTTTGTTCATGGAACAACATAACCTGAAGATGTATGAACTACTATTGGAGATTATTTCTAGTGAAGATATGATATTTCTCTAATATAGATCATAGGAATAGTGTGGATGAGAAAATTTCCACTTTTATACAATTTAAAAGAGAATATTTTTAGTACTTTTCTTGATTATAAATTATGTGAGTGATAATAAATTAATTTTTTTAATAAATCTCCCACTATTTTATAAATTACCAATATCCATCACCATTTAACTTGGAATTTATAGTTTCTAGGAAATTATAGTTTCAAGGATCCATATACCTCTTCACATAATCCCAATGAGGATTGGTCTAGCTACTTGAGGGCATTTAAGTAGGAAATTATTTTCTAACTACAGGATTATAGCTCCTTGATCCATTTAGTGGACTCACTAATCCTGAAATCCTACTATTTTTCCTTAACACTTTCCTCCAAGTTACATCAAGTATAATGAGGGATTATTCTCTTTATAGAAGATGATTAATTCAACCCATAACCTTTATAAGAACTCCACCTTAAAATTAAGTGTCCCAACAAGGGTTGGTCTTTGTTATAAGGATTTCATTCCTAATTAAGTTATGGAATTCCATGTCTAAATTAATATTTAATTTAGGTATTTTAATTTACTATGACTAAATTTTATATTGATTTATCATTTACTTGAATTGTTAATATTAATTGGATTTTACTTAATTAATTAACCATGTTGGATAAACAATTTACACGTAATCCATTTATTTAAAGTATGTATTTGCACATTAATTAATTTATTTATGTGATCATGATCACGAATCCATAAAATAAATAATGCATAGATAGAAATAAGTAATTAATTAAATGAATCATTCACGTGCTTTTCTAATGGTTGATTTAATGAATAGTCATTTATTCAACCAATGAACTATAAGAAATAACTCCAATTTCCATTCTTGGAAGGAGTTGAAATATTCCACCTATCCACCTGTGTATCACCTTGGTTGGAATCATTATGGTTTTGTCTTGAATGGTCTCCATGAATCTTGGGAAACTCCATTAATTGAATGTATTTCTAACTCACACTCAGGTTATGGGAACCAAATGATTAGTTAAAAGGGTATTACATAAATATCTTTGGATACATAGTTCATAGATAATAATTGATGGAGGAATGACTTTCAAGCCATAAAAATTAATTTAGTATTAAATAAATGAAAACCTATATAATAAATTAAATTTAAACACCCCAAATATACATTGGTCTTGGTCAATCTCATGAATGGTCATACATGCAACATATACACAAAAGTAAACCAGTTAAAATTAATTTATTTTAATTATTTAACATTAAGATAAATGCGATTGAATTAATTAATTTATTAATTCTATTTCATATTAAAGACCATCTGAATACTCTTGGTGATAACCATATTTAATCCATTAATGGTAAATAAATGGAAGAACCAATAATTATTGGTTTATTACAATAAATTAATTGTTCATTTAAAATTATTTAAAGCCATTATTGAATTTTTCAAACATAAAAGGATCCAATCAATAAAATAAGGTTTTAATGATTCAATTTTTGATTTAATGTAATTTAATTCTACTATTTATTAAGATACTACAAAAATATATTCCTCAGTTTCCATGTATTTGGGTTACACAACTAGGGATTATGTGTGTATATCGGGTGGACTACACGGCGTGTAGAAGCTAGCTACACATTGTGTGGTCCAAATTCTATGTGACAGTTAATCCTACTGAGGAAATCAATGTGTTTGTCAGTCGTGACTATACAATATGTATAGGCCAACTACACTCTGTTTATTGTACATGATGTGTGTACACACAATTTTCTGAATAGATAAACATGTATATTGGAAGAAGTAAATGATTAAATGCACACCGTGTACACCAAATACATTTTATTTATATCATAAATGCTCTAGGATGTCAGTATCATGCTGGATGACCATGTATAGTGACCACAAAGATTGTGTGATTTATGCCACTAACCTATGTAGACAACATAAGATGTATGCCAAATACATGCCGGGTAATTTGACATGCCATGTTCCAGACTGGCCTGATATACATGATTTGTGAAATAAATGAACCATGTGTAATTAAAATCTTGGTATTTCATGTATCCCACAATACATCCATGTGTAGTGCACATGGGTACATGACGTGTACTATAGTTATACACTGAGTATTCCAGTTTTACCAGCAAAACATTTAACACTTCCTGATGGAATCTCCAGTTTTAATTCATCTATTATTATACCTTTAATAAAATGACACACTTAATGAACATTATTAATATGTAAATAACATTTTAATTAAAATTTTATTAAAGAATGAATAACATGAAATGAAACATTCTACCATGATTGCGTATAGATAAAAAATCAAATAAATAATTATAAATTTAAAATATGATCCATATAGTACCACTTGTAGGTTCTAGGAACAATGAAAGCGTGCACTGGTGGGTGAAATATTAAAATTTATCTTAATATTTAGTTTCACAAAACCCCCAGTGAAGATTATTCATGTTAAATTTATAATTAAATTTATTTAGATCCAAATAAAATAAATAATTCATCTTAGGGTCCTTTCTTTGTTGATGATGTTGATATTACGAAAGACCCTTTTCAAATTACCTTCTTTGTGATGTAAATATATAAGGGAATAATCCCTCTATAAATGATCCACACATTCTCCTTTGATCTTCGACTAACAATAATTGATTTTTGGGCACTAGCGCGATGAATCGATTGTCCTGCATTGTTCATATTGATCACTAATCCTTTAGTCTTAAAGAAATTTCTCTTGAATTTCTAATTCTTAAGAGGGAGAGAGAAGGTGGAGTTGAGATATAATTTTTGTGTGTGTGAAGATTCTCAATATTCATACTATACCACACAATACACATAACCATCTATTTATAGATCTAGGGTTTAGGTTAAAATATTATTTAATTTCATGTTGACCCTTAAACAATATTATAATCTTTAATAAACCCCATGATATATAATAATAATAATAGTAATAATAATTTTAATAATAATAATAACAATAATAATAATAATAATATTATTATTATTTTGGTGTGCACCACATTTCATAATAAAAAATATTATTTAACTGGATTATTAATTAATATTTTTCACTGAACATGATCATGGTCCGCTCTAAATCCTATAACATTTATTGAACACCCGAATATATAAAAAAATTTCATTCATCAATAAATAATTTTTTTTAGATAAAACATGAATACAATTATTCCTTGATCTTGAGAATAATATTAATTCTATTAATTAAATTAAAATTTAATTTAGTCGATATCAACAGAAATACTTAATGTGTGACCCTCTAGGATTATTTTTCATTGAAAGGAAAGATTTCCAAAAATCCAATATTACTTTATATAATTGGTTCAAGTAACCTAATAAAAAAGAAATCAATGTCTCAATAATGAAAACTACTTATGAATACTCATTGTGTAATATAATCCCTTTGTCATAATATCTCATCAAGTAGGTTACACATTTGTTTCACCAACATATATTATCAATACATATTTCTTTGATTATCCAAAATTAATGCTTCATTACACCATGTACATAGAATTTAATATGATAGTTCTATTCTAATAAAACAGATAATATAACAACTTCTAGATGGAAGGGACAAAACCTTCCTTAACTTATCCATTAATGACATGTCAATCATGACGCACCCAATGCACCCTACCTCATCGTGAAAATATGGTGTCATGGTTTTCATCATAAAATCTATGTTTTCAAATCATGACATTCATTAATGTTAATATTAAAATCTAAGGACCATTACACATGCTTTTAGATAAGACTATATCATGACACCAAAATATACTAAATTACTATTGGTAGTTCTATTCTCATAATCACCCATCTTAGATATTATCAAGATTTAACTTAATGTGAATAAGACTAATCTTCTTAAGATCACTCCCAACTGATATTCAATATACCATGTTCCTTGTAATAGTACATTATCCAACCATAGAACTATATTTATGAATATCATCATAACACTTCAAAGTTCACATCATAGCAAGGAACTGCTATGACCTTATCAGGGAAATGTATACTTGATCGTGTTTTCATGAAACATAAAATTGATTATGATTTCAAGATGATTTTATAGAATAGGTTATACACTAGGTTATCTATCAAGAAGTGTTGGTGGTTTATAGTTCATATTTTCAATAAAAATAACTAAATAGCAGGGGTGGTTTTGAAAATAATTTTATGAAAATAATTGAATTTAAAGAGTTTAATTGTTGAAAAAAAAATTTGATTTTGAAAAATATTAGAAAACATGGATTGTTTTGAGTTCAATAAATACATTTCAAGTTCATTTTTCTTATAGATTAATTTATTATTAGATTTAGTCTTTGGTTTAAATTAATCAGAATCTTGATTACTTTCAAAGATTTTATGCCAATGTATGTAGAACCAAACCTTGAAAAAATAATCATATAACCAAGGTAAAAATCTTATTCATGGTATAATAACTTCAAAATTAAATTTACATCTCAAATAAGTAGGTAAAAAATGATTATTTTGTTTTCTTATTGTAATAACACAAGAAACACACTAAAAAAATCACACTAATTAGTTAAAAGTAAAGATAATTCCATTTGGTTGAATCAAAAAAAGCATTCAAATATGATTCAAGGTAAGATACGTATGAATGAAATGGTTTAAAACCATAAATACATAAAACCAATCAATTAACAAGTGTTATAACCCCCATTACAATATGTGTAGCTCCCTCACAATGAATTCCCATTGTTTAGCCCACTATTGAGAGGAGGAGGAAGCACATTTGAAACTAAAATTTCATATATACTCTCCCTATAAGGATAATAGGATAAAGAACCTCCAAATATATAATAGGAATACTTTGTGACTCGAAAATATCGACACCATTAAACCTGGTCGAACTTCCAAATGAGGTGCCCATGGTGCCCTTTTATAGGAAAAGTAGAAGGTGGTTTTTGGAATCTAGATTTTGAGATACCAATTAGACAATGGTTTTGGGTAGTTAGACAACCTTATATCACTTTTTAAAAAACTAAAATGTTATTTCTCTACTCTTTAATATCTCTATATCAATTTTTATATCTATTTAATGTATAAAATTATATATATTTCCAAAAATAGCGAACCCAAACTTTGACTTTGAGTATATTCTATTTCTTTAACAGATTATTTAAATTGGTCCCCTTAATGTACTAATTGGAATTGGTTCTATTAAGAAGATTTTTATCCCACTGAAGTTTGGGTCTGGCCAAAAAATCTCAGTCTAATTAAATCCACATTTTATCTAAAGTGCGTGCTTAAGTCCACATGTGTACTTGGAATCCTATATAGTTTGGCCCATTTTTCTTCGACTTCATCTTGGGTCCTCCAAATCACCTTCACCTATAATGAAAACATCAAAACAAGTAAAATTTACCTTTTTAAATGTGATAAAAATTAAATAATTCAATTAAACATGAAGTGAATTTTGATATTATATTTGGAATTTACAATACAACATCAGTTTAACACTGTGGTATTAGGGTGGATATTAATAGTGAATCGATACGAAATCACACCCACACACATAAACATTTTCACTCTTGGGAAAAGTCATATTTCCAAAATTATGCAAAGATATATTCCCAAATTCATGAATACTTAATGTCAAAATAATATTTAATACATGATAGAAACATGATCAAAGAATAAACCACACCAAGGATTTATTCATAGTGATCATGGAAAATGTTGTCTCATAAATTGTATTAGAATTAAATTCAAGGAGATGTATGATAATAGTCTTTGAAATAAATTAATAAGTAAACCATGTCACTAAATCTCTAAATGTGTGTCTGACAACCATTTCATGATATTATTTACAATTTTTATCTAGTAAATATTGGTTATTTTAAAAAATTTCTTCTTAATTGATTCTTTCCACTAAACCTTCACTATTAATTTAAGAATTTAATATCCTAACCTATATATCCCCATATGTTTTTACATTTCATCACTCCCCTCATTTATTATTTTTTTGTTATTTTTTTTAATTTTGTTTTTGTTTTTTTGTTTTTGTTTTTTGAGGGTGTACACTAGTCAGATAATAGGTACACATGTGTAGGTCAATCCGAAATAGTAATGAAATCAATCAGATAAGGAAAAAATGTATGGAAAAATAATTTTATAAAGATGATAAATTTTAACATAAATTATATCTACCTTCTATTGATTTTGAAATATTCATACTTCATGGTTGGTTGAAAAGATGTGTAAAGTTGTTAAGTGAAATTATTAAACCATAAAATAATCATATAATGGTTATCAATCATATTAAAGGTTTCATAGATATAAAACCATTTATATCATAAAAAAGTAACTAATTTACTAAAAAAAATTACACCTCAATGATAAATTATTTCTAAAACTCACATACCATTGGTGAACAAAGTTTTTTTAAAATGTTAAAACAACTTTAAATAGAGAAATAAATCATGCATTTTTAATAATATCCTTGATTATGTGGGCATTAAAAATAAGTATTTCATCAAAAAAATGGGCATGGAGTAAAAATACTATACTAAAAGTGAAAAAGAGAAAAAGAAGAAAGATGATGAAAATACCAACAAACTCAAGAATGTGTCCAACCACTACACCTAGTGTGTGAAGTGTCCTCACTATAATAAAATAAATTGTGGTAATAAAGGATAAAAACTTGTGGGTTACATTGGTAAGTATCTTCTTGAAGGTGGATTTCCTATACAGGGGACTCTAGAATGGTCTCATGAAAGTGCTTCAGCCATTGTCCATTAACAATGAGTGTTTGTTTGATTTTTTCATTTAGAACCTATATAACACTAAATAGAAAAAAATTAGTAATAGTGTATGGGAAAAACTAGTTTTAATGAATATGAATTGGGTGTGACTTCAAACTTTTATTATAAAGGAGGACCTTCTTCCCAATGTAGAATTGATAATAAAGGATTAGATAGTCATGGGCTACCTTGGTTCTCTCCTTATAGATCTACGAGTTCTCATATGAGTCCCTTTGAATTTCCTCAAGATCATAAATTTGTAACTTCCTATACCATATTGGATCTAAGAGGTTAATATTACATTGTTTAACATCCCAATATGCACGATTCTCTACCTCCATAGGGCGGTGAAATATTTTTCATCCCAGATCTTTTTTATACTCTATAAAAAGTTTAAGGAATTATAATTAATGATTTATAGGGAGTGAACTATAAATGATGATAGGAAACTTATTTTTATTCTAAAGATATGAATATTTCAAGTTTTATGGTAGTTGTTTACGTTCCAAGTTAGTGGTATTTTGGATTTATGGGAGTGAATGTAAAGGTCAGAGGTCAATGATCACACCAAACTACTCGATGATAACATACTCAGATGAGGAATAATATTTTAAAATTCAATCAATATCATCGATGGTCATATGATCGTTAGTGATTAATAAATCATCAATTAAAACAAAAATATTTACAATTTTACAAACCCCCTAAACACTTGAAAGATGAATCATAACCCCAATCATTAAAGAGTGAAGAAGATAAAAATAAATTAGAGTATTGGTCAAGGAAATAATATTGTTTATGCGTGTCATCAAAGAACACTTTCATTGAATAGATATAAATATTGTAGTTCTCTTCAATAAGGTCTTTCATAGCATCAAGGATATTTAATATTATATTTCTCCCCGCAAATCTATATAAAAAACACCATTGTGAATTTTTATGATTGTATTTTATTTTTTAAGTAATGTACTTAAAATTATGAGAGGATCATGTCCTTATGTCCATTTATCTTCCATCTAAATAACATAGAATTCTGCAGGGAAGATGAAATTATTTACATGTATGAGGACATCCTTGATCACTCCTATTAAGTGTGTTGTGATTTGTTTGGAATGTTTCATGACTATTCCCATTGTTTGAATCTCTACAAACTAAAGATAAGTATACGTAGAGTGAGGAATCACATTAATCAAAGAACCTGAATTAAGAATTTCATCAAAAAATAAAGTCTCCCCTATGGTGTATGGTATTGTAAAAGTTCTTGGATACTTACATTTGGTTAGAATTAATGGTTATATCAAGGCTGATAAATTCCTTACAAGGATGACTCTCTCATTCCCTTTCAATCATCACCTATGGGTGAAATATCTTTAAGAAATTCAATATAATGAAGGAATTGTTTTACATTAATCCAAGAGAGGAATGTTAACTTGTACCTTTTTAAATGTATCTATGGTCTCTTTATCGATTCCACTATAAACAATTTTCTTGGATTGAGAGAGTATTTAGGAATAGTGGAGGGGAATGGGTTTTTAGTGGAATCAATTTTTTTTACCCTTTTTATGTTTTTTCTTCACTTGAATCTTTTTAGGGTAGATAAAGAGAGTTTCTAGAAGGAGGACATGCCTGATGCATAGAATCAATAGAAGGATAATGTTTTTTACCACTTTGAAATGTGATAGTATTTACATTACCTTTGTCTTTGGGATTGTAAATATGTTAGAGTGGTAGTTATCCAGAACCTTGACTTTGGATTTTACCCATCAAGTTTTAAAGATGGCCAAATCAAGTTTTTATGTCTTTTATGGATTATTGTGTGTTTTTTTGAATTATAGATTATTTTTAGGCATTTGTTTCATCATGTTCTTAAGACTAGGCTTGGGTTTTGGAAATGGTTGTTAGAAAACCCATTATAGAGGATAAGGATTTCTAGGTGGTGGTGGAGGATGACTACTCTTCCCTAGGTGGTTCCATGATTGTTGAAGTTATATTGAATACCTGATTTCATATAAGCTTGGTTATCCTTCTATCCATAGTTGGATGGATAGTATGATTCTTTTCTAAATGATTGGTTATAGGGGAGGCCTGGAAATATTTCCTCAAAAATCTTATAAGATTCTCTAAGTTGGGGGAATTGGTCAAAATAGTGGGTTTCAATGGAAAAGATACCATATTGAATTAGAGGAGGTTGGGATTTCCCTTTGGAAATAACACTACCACAAAACGGGGTAAGGGAAACGCTACCCCTTTAATAGAGCTGTTAAAAAAGCACTGATAAAGGGGTACCTTTAGTAGTTATAAGAAAAGAACTGATAATAGGTAATTTTAAGAGCGATAAAAAAAATCACTCCTAAAAGTGCCCCTTTATCAGCACCTTTTTAGCACGGATAAAGGTACCCCTTTATCAGCGCTTTTTTACTAGTGCTATTAACGGTGACCCCCTTTATCAGCGCTTTTATAAAAGCACTGGTAAAGGGTAAATTTAAAAAAAACAACCATTAAAAATCATATATTTATATATAAATATATAAATATATTTTATATTGATATAAATATAATATATATTTTTTAAATATGTTATAGATAAGAATAAATGGAAATCTAAAATTAATGTATAAGATATTTAGTAAAGGAGGATTATAAGATATTTTTAAAAATATTTTTTGTTAATAATTTTTTAATTTTTATCGATTAATATTCATTTAATAATAGTTTGAATATAAAAAAAATAACAAAAACTAATAAAAGATAAAAAAATAAGTTAAAAATGCAACTCGAACTTTAAATAACCATAACTTTTGATCCAGGTCTCTGTTTGAGCTCTACAACATATCAAACCAAAGACTGCGTTGAGATCTACATGCTAGTGACCCATGAAAATCTTATGTCACATTATTCAAGGAAAAAAAGTCCCATAAGCCCTCCAAAACTGAGTTTTTAGTCGGGAAAACCTGATTTTTTAACATTCAAAATGCTATAAATTCTGATCCAGATATCCGTTAGGCATGTACCACATATCATAACGAAGATCATTTCATGTTCTTTGATTTGTCTGGTTGTGGAGTTGAAATGGGCTTCTGTATTAGAATTTATGGTTGTTTTAACATCCTATGGATTTTCAGATACACATATATATGTATTTATTCGTAAATATATATATGTGTGTGTGTGTGTGTTGTATATATGTATGTATGTATGTATGTATATATGTATGTATGTATGTATGTATGTATGTATGTATTTATTTATTTATAAACACACATAAGAAAACATATTTTTTAAATGTATTTAAAACTATTCTTATAAATATATATTAATATACAAATAAATAAATGAATACAAAATTATAACTATATATATATATTTAAATATATATTAATATAGGAATATATATATATTAATATATGAATAAATATATATATTAATATTACTAAATATATTTATAATAATATGAGTCTATATTAATATACGAATAAATATAAATATATATATACAAATAAATAGATATACCCTTAAATGGTAAAAAACTAAATGGATTAGTGGTAAAGGTGCAGGTGTACAAGGGGGAGGTTTGGGGTTTAATTTATAGTGGAAGCAGGGTCGTGCATGGGCAAGTGCATCGGGGGATAACACTGTTAAAGGGAGGGAATTGCATGGGAAACTACAACATGCAATGAGAGGGAAGGGGATCTACCTAGCACTGATAAAAGGGGGGAAAGCGCTGATAAAATTGGGGGTCAAGCGCTGTTAAAAGCTCCCCGAATTATATATTCTTTTAATTTTTTTTAATTCTTTTTTGACTTTTATCAGCACTAAAAAAGAGAACTGATAAAAGAACCCTTTTATCATCACAATTTTTAGCACTGATAAAATGGGTCTTTTATCAGCACTCATAAAGGGGACCCCCTTTATCTTCACTATGATTAAAAGCGCTTTTCTATCGCTGTTAAAAGGGGTTTCTAGTGCTGATAAAACCATGTTCTATAGTAGTGTAGATAATTTTCAAAGTAGGTTACTTACCACTTCGTGTCCATCTTCTTATTTAATTCATAAATTTTCACCTCATGGACTCCTCTTATGGGTACACTAAAACTTTTACCAAAATTTTGAGTGTTTTATACCATGATTTCAATGAGACTACTTGTTGTGATTTGCGTATTTTATATTGGGTCACCACCTGCAGCAACATCAATCATGTTATGATCGATTGTAATTAAACCTTTATAAAAGTATTTTACTAAAATTTTATCACATTACCCACATATGCGGATGTGGTGGCATGGGGGTTTTGGGTTTGGAGCAGTGGTCGCAAGGTCGAGTCCCCAGACTAGTTTTATTTCCTTGCGTGTGTTGTAGAAAAAAGAGTCTAAAAGTTGATCAATTATTCGGTGGTGTGGAAAAAATGAAAAATTTATTTTAAAAGGTTCCCAATATTCATGAAGTGTTTTTCCAATAGATTTTATTATTCAACAAATTTCTTTCCTTATTATTGAAGTATAGTATTCTGGGAAATATTTTTTATGAAAAAGGAATTTCATGTCTACCCAACCTCTAATTGGGGAGTTAACATAGTATATCCAATCATTTTCAATGTATTATAATGATAAAGGTAATTCCACAAACTTAACCAATTCTTTATCCACATTATCATATTTTGAAGTCGAACATACAATCTGAAATTTCTTTAAGTGCTTCTATGGGTCTTCTCTAGGCAGTCTATTAAATTTCGGCAATAAGTGAATTAAACAAGATTTTATTTTGAAGTTTGGAACTTCTATTTGTTCTTGAATATATATATATGTTGGATATCAACATCAAGAAAAGTGAGTTATTTTAGTGTTAATTTATTTTATTCCCTATTATATAAGCTAATATCAGTTTCTATTTTAGTTCTAGAAGAAGTGGGGTCTAGAAAAGTCTCAAGGTGTGGCATTTCCTCCTTCAAGGGATCATCCTGTGTGTCTTGGTGTTGATGATGAAAAATATCCTCTCTATTTCTGGATCAAAAGGAGGTAGATCTCCCACAGAATAATGCATCATTCATATAACCTACTTAAGAAATAAATTATAATATAAAAACATAATTAAATTTATAAGATAAAATGAAACAAAGATTTGCAAAATTCACAAACATTTTATCAGAAATTAACTTTAAAAACCAAGTATATCCTTGGAAATGAAGAAAACATTTGGCCACATTTTCATTGAAAATCAAATTTATTATTATTTAAAGATGATTTTATATCATAGGGTAGACCTTAGGTCATTTATAAAGGATATTTTGTGTTTTATAGTGTATTTTCAATAAAAGAACTAAAAATTAGGGTTGGTTTTGAAAATAATTCTAACAAAATAATTATATTTAAAGAGTTTAATTGTTGGAGAAGAAAGATTATTTTGAAAGATATTAGAAAAAAGGGTCTTTGTGAGTTTACTATAAACACTTAAAGTTCATTTTTCTTAGAGATTTATTTAGGTTTGGTGTAAGTCTTTGATTGAAATTAATTGGAATCTGGATTACATTTCCAAGATTGTATATCAATGCATATAGAACCAAACCTTGAAATAACAATCATATACCCAAGTTACAACTATAATTTATGGTATAATAACTTCCAAATAAAATTAAAATCTCAAATAAGTGGGGAATAAAATTATTTTTATTTTTTCTAATTAGAACAAGACAAGTCACTCACTCAAAACTTCTCATCGATTAGTTAAAAGTAAAGAGCATTTTATTAGGTTGAATCAAAAACAGAATTCAAATATGAATCAAAGTAATATACTTCTAAATGAAAAATTTTCAAACCTGAAATACATAAAAAGGGGGAAAAAATAAATGTCAAAACCCCCTTTACAATATTCATTTATCCCTCACAACGAACACCAACCATTTACCCCTCCATTGATAGGAGGAAGCTCTTTTGGAAATCCAACTTCATCTTAGATATATATATGAGGATATTTAGCTCTAGATCCTCCAAATGTATTAGATTAATCATTTGTGAATCCAAAATAGTACCACCTTTCTTCCTAGTCAAGCTTACAAATGAGGTGCTCAAGGTGCCCTTTTATAGGCAAAGTGTAAGGTGGTTTTGGGCACCAAAATTTCAAGATACCACTTATCCCATTGTGTTTGGTAGGTATAAAACCTTATCTATCTTTAAATAAAATAAAAAAATTATTTACCCAACTTCTTAATATCTCCCTATTAATTTTAGCAGCAATTTAATGTATAAAATGGTTGATATTTCCAAAATAAAAAAACCAGAGTATTGACTTCGAGCAGATTCTATTTATTGGACATATTAATCATATTGGGATACTTAATAGAATAATTGGTATTGGGTTTCTTAGAATAGTTGTATTGCAATTAATTTTGGATCAAAAAACAAAATTTCAGCCTAATTGGATTCACATATCATCCTCAGTGTGTATTTGAGTAAACTTGTGTGCTTGGGATCTTGGGCATTTTGACCCATTTTTCTTCAACATCATCCTAGGTACTTCAGATCTCCTCCACCTACAATGAAAACATCAAAAAAATGAAATTTATCTTTTTAGTAGTGATAAAAATAAAACAATTTAATAAAATTGTAAGTATAATTTGTTATTATATTTTGAATTCACAATTAATAATCAGTTTAACACAATGGTATAAGGGTGGAAATTAATAGTGAATCACAACCTGATCAATACTATAGGACATTATTAGATTAAATTAATGAAAAAAATAAACAATATATAATAATAATTTTTATTAATATTTAATACATCTAATATACAAGTAATAAGAGTACAAACAGTTGGTCCTAGGAGACCGAATCCAATAGTTCTTACACAAACACATTTATTTTAAAAACAAATTCTCATTTAGGAATTTCATCGAACATGTTATAGGTAATTCTCTTAACCTATTGTTATAAAGATAGTAAATCAAGGAGAATCATCCTGATTTTTCATCAAGAAATATAAATAACTTATTTTAAAATCCCAAACCTTCGTATTCTAATCCAAATAGATTAAGTGTGAAGACACCTACCTTGAATCAAGTTGATAAGATGAAATCGCATCTCATCGTCATAGATATTGGCTCCAAAAACACTCACACAAAGATCCATCATAAGAAATCGGTCAAAACATACCTCAATCACTAGATCAAGGAATGGAATCACCGAACTAGGGTTTATACTAAGAGAAAATAAAGATATATATAATTAGAGGATGAAATAGAAATAATACCTTCAATTTGTATGACCCATGATCCCAAAATAAAGAAGAATAATCTCTTGGATAAAAGGAATAGCCAAAATCTCTAAAAATAACCCTATGGTTCAAGATCCCAATCCATAAGAGAAATAATGAAGGTTCTAGAGAATAATTCAGGTTAAAAATAAGATTTCAAAACTTAATTAATCATGTCACGTGAATAGGAGTCCCGATTTGAAAAATCATGTTCCAAATGTACAAATTTCCACTATGATGAAAATTAAAAATTTTCATAGTCAATTCAATGTTTGGAAAAACCATGTGTCCACCATGTGCCTACCCAAAATACCCTTTTTTCCACACGAAGTTACCAAGAAAAGCTTCATGGTTTCCCCTAAACATGATCAAACCATGCACCCTAAAAAACACCTCAATATCCTTCCAAAACTAAAATGAACCCTACCTAGGTCTAACCAAAATATTCTATAACTTAAGAAGATTCTGTTAGACTAGACTATTCCCAAATTGGGGGTGTTACATTTTCACCACCAGAAGGATTTTTTGTACGTAAGAAGCTAGCTACTGGCGTTGTCCATACATAAGTTTAATCCCCTATCCCAACATTATGGTGACTGAAGTTAAACATTAAAAATTAATACATTAACTTCATGGTGAAATTAATAAATTTAAAAAATAATCACACAACCTAAGGACCTAAAGGTTTAGTGTCTTAAATACTATCTACATAAATATATCATATTACAATAATTTTGAACATTTATCCACAACTGTGCTCCTCTAGATCCTCTTCTAGAAATATCATATGATATAATAATCTTCATAACCTAGGGAATGAAAACATACGACATGGTTAGATCAAATTCCATATAAGGGATAATTATAAACTAGTAAAAACCATTAGATCATAAACATGAGGGAAAACATAAGCAATGAATAAATATATGATAAAAAGATCATGATATCATAAGTGACAGTCATAAAACTTAATTGAGAATTACAGATCATGTAATATAAATATAAGACTAAATAAAGGTCATAAAACATGCCTTAGAAACACATAACAGAAGTAAAAAAACATGAAATGATAACATAAGAAATAAGAGAATATTTAGAACATGGAATATCATAAACATTTGGAATAACATGGAAATAAAGAATAAGTTAAGAAATAGATGTGGCAAAAACATGAGCATAGATAAACATAACCTACTAGAGCATGATTCACCACTTGATCCCATGACATAGTGGAGTAGGCATCAATACCTAATTCCCATAGTGGGGAAGGCATCATTTCATGAATCTTATAATGGATTGAGAATTCCATAATCGTTTCACATAATGGAGAAATCATTCCTTACTTTATTCTGATAGTTACATCACAAGATATAAAACCTTAACCAATTCATCATAGGGAGACATAGGAACCCACCCATCATTATCTATACATATTATTTCCACCTAAAATGAAATCATTCATCTTATAAAAAATAATACATGAGAATAAAATTGGTTTCATAACCATTTAAAATGTAAACACATAAAACAAAACATGATCATTTGATAAAAAACATGATCATATAAAAGGAGTATTTAAAAAGAGAACAGATACAGTGATTTATTAACTATTACATTATTGGATAACAATCATTTAAAAATAAAAGATAAAACATAAAAATACATATCAAAATGTGAAACATAAGGGAATAATATAAGATCATATAATGGAAATGACTTTTAAATATTTTAAATATTAATTTATTGTAAATAAAAATCATTAAAATTTATTGAAAACTTTGTTTTAAAATGAATAAAGGTGAATATAAGAATTATTAAAGATAAAAAACAATTTCATTTTCCACTAGGTAAATGATAACATTGGTGGGAAGTAAAAACATAGATATGGAGTAAAAATCCATTAAAAGGGATGGAAATTATTCTTAACATAATTAAGTTTTTCTATAAAATAATAGATTTGTCATAAAAGAATTAATCGATGTAAAAAATTATTTATCGATAAAACAAGTTTTAAATATAATTTAAAATCATCATAGGTTATAATAATTAAATATTTAAATATAATAGTCAAAGAGGCATGATTATGACCCAAGGGAACAATTTGAGTCACAAAAATCCATTAACTTTATTTCTACTTAGTAGAATGTGCTCTAAAATCCTATATAAAGAACATAAATATATTTATTTAATATTTTAAATCATATTTATACAAATTTTTTTATAATTGTTATTCTTAATCATTATCTACATGTAAATTAGTTAGTTTTTTCCTATTTTACTACATCGGAGTTTATAATTTTGATCATTTGTATTAGTTTTGTAGGAGTAGTTTTGGTATTAATTCTTCTTAAAAAGTTTATCATTACAATATAATTAACTTTAACACAATTTATGTATTATAATTATTTATAAATTTTCAATTTATATTGATGATTTTTTCACCCTTTTTCTTGGAAGATAAAATCGATAAAATTAAACTTCAATGATTTTCTTAACCAACAAAAGGTGTTTTCTTAATTTTTGTGTTAAATATTGATGTATCCATTCAAGAAAAAATTAATAATTATTTAAATATTTATATATTCTTATATCATTAAATATGTATTTATAGTCATCCATGATATAATTTATATCACTGTTTAAGTACAGGGTCAAACTGACCGAAACATGGATATACCATGATTAATGGATGATTATGAGGGTATTTAGTTGAAATATAATTACACTAGTAGAGTAATGATATAATATAGTTTTTATTAGTTAAACATATAATAAATAAAAAAATTATAAGAATAATTCATGGATATGAAAATATTACATAATTTGAATAAAAGATTTTCCTCTTAGTAAGCTTGTTTTAAACTATTGAATTAATGATGATCATTTATTGATCATATAATTTATACGATATTTAATTTTTTATATTAAAACCTTAATTATATCATAACCATAATATTTATCCACTAAAACCGTTCTCATTACCAACCATGTAAGGCAATGATGAAAAAATGGAAATCAATTGTTTCATGGAGGCATTAGTATATACATACGCATGGTTTATGAGTCCATTTTACATAGAATGAGAGAAATGTATAATATTTTTTATCACTTAAAGAATAAATTATATTATAAATATCATACTTATTTATTATATTAGACATTATTTCTAGTCATGTAAGGTGGTTAAAGAAAATGAAACATGATACTTTGGAGAGGTAGTAGTCCTCACAATTACATGAATGCACTTTTCACTTTTCAGAAGGGAAAATAAGAAGGGTATTTAATTCATATACCATAATTATAATAACATATAAATATAATATTTATAATTATGTTATAATTTTAATATGATTTATTGTAATTTTATAAATAATAAGGGATCATAAAGGAAAAAAAGACAGCGAGGTTAAGAACTTACACCTCACTTCTTGGATTATCTCCTTTGCAAAGGGTTTTAATCCCTCGATGGATGGTATTTTGAGAATAAAAAATCATAATTAAATTTATATATATTTTTAAGAGAGTATTTGGAAGAATTTTGGCCAAACTTTTGGGGGTTTTTGGTGTGAGGGGAAGTGAGGAGAGGAGATCTCCTTTTATAAGTGAAAAGGAATGTAATTTTTGTAAATAACCAAAAAATCCTAATGATGGGAAGACACTCTAAAGGAAATTGGAACTAAAATATGATAAATAATGGTTTTAGTAATATATCATTTCTATAAAGACTCCAACAAGTTTTTCACACATGTTTTAAAAATGTTTCAACCCCTTTACCCTTGAATTATTATGTTTTCCATTTAATCTTTCATGACAGTGACTAGTTTTTACCTAAGGTAACTTATGCATAAAAATAAAGTGGTAATTATTAGATAATTTGGACCCAATGATTTAAATTTTAAAATCCATTTATTCTGATTCAATTTCTAAAAGTGTTACAAATTAATTTTAATATAATTAATATATAATGTATTAAAATAAATTTTGAGAAAAATATAAATTGAGTTTTAAAATATCAAATATAGGTCTATAAACTATAATAAATATTTTAAAATTTATAATTGAAATTATAAAATTAATATTTTATTAATAAAAAGGTTTCATAAATTTCTAATCCATACTTATATATTGCATGGAAGTCATAGTGTCAGTATATTACATTATTCACTTAAAAATCAATTTTTTTAGAATTAAATCAAAAATAATTCTAAGCTAATTTTGAAATTATAAATCCAAAAATTAAGTTATTTTTATATAATTTAGATTCTAAAATTTATAAATTTATTTTTTAAATGAAAATACAAAATATAAAGAAAATCTGATTTTATTGAAAAATTATGTTTTTAAACATTAAGTGTTCTTAATATTATTTCATATCAATTTATAATTTAATTATTAATAATATGTTACCTAATATACTAAAATATTATATTTTATCATTTAATATTAGTTAGTTTAATTATTTTAATAAAATATACAATACTTTTAAAAGAGTTTATTTGAGAAAGATTAATTCATTTTAATATTAAATTTCATTTATTATTTATCCTCTAAATGTAATAATTTTTATAAAATAAATATAATTTTATTTAATAAATATTTTCATTCTTCTTATAGTTTTTTAATAATGGTCATCTGATATGTATTGTCTTGTTTAGTTCAGTGTTTCATATAAAACAAGCTATCAATAATAGAATAAATTTAGATAAAAAAATATTCCAAAATCTTAGGTCATTGCCAGAATCCCTCAGAGATTCATCAATTATAAAAAAAATATGTAAAGGTATGCACATCCCATAAATGATATTATCATACCCATACCAAAGCAAGAAAGATAGTGAGGACTGATTGGGATAATCCCCTCTAGAGAAACATGAGTACAAGTAAAACATAACTGAAATATGACTTACAATCTAGACATAATGAAAGAAAAAAAGAATGTCATACACTACATTGAAATAAAAATGAAATTCTACCCAATAAAAACCCCCATAAATACATTCAATAATCTAAAAAAGACACACCCATCTAAAATCTTACTTCCACCGCTTATCTAGGTGAGAAACCTTTATTCCCAAGAATATGTGAGGAACACATGATTTTTCACTTTCAAACTATATTAAAAAGACAAAACTACTCAGAGAACTAGAAATAGACACAATCCAATGCACAATGATCCAGATATTGTAAGAGTGGGTTCACTATACCCAACATGAACAATAAATTTCAATTACCATTTCATGTGTATAGTGAGATATACATGATGTACACTTACCATTATAGTGGATACATTTATGCATATACTATTTAATGTTACTGTCCATAGATTATTTGTCATATCAAAACATAATTACAGACCTCATGCTTTAATGAGACCCTTGAGATACTATGATAGTAATATTAAATATACATCCTATGGCCTAGATACATCATACCTACTAGAAATAGTAGATGAATGACTATCAGGTGGTGGGGGCTCATAAGCATTGATATTTCATCTCTTGAAGTTTACACTTAGTGATATCTAGTAGTTGAGATTAAGAGGAAAGATACGCCAATAGAAACAACAAATGTTTTGGGTGTCATTGGATGCTCTTGTCTATGAACATGTGTATTAGTCTCATGACTTGATATCATTATCAATGTGCTTTATTTGATTGTGTACTTTTATTTAAGGTAAAACCATGATAATGAAATCATGGAAAGGTATATTGTGTTGGGTGTGTCATTGGTGTTATCACATTGGTTGAATGATCAAGATAGAATTTTTCGCTTTTGAGTTAAGGAAGAAATATCTCAGACCAGGTTGATTAGGATGGTATTAAATTTTTAAATCCCTGGCCATGGTAGTCAAAGGTAAATCTATCGAGATATATCAATAAATAATAAATCAAGAAAGGATGATGAAATAAGTCTGCGTCCTACTTTGTGAGATATCTAAAGTCAAAGAGATTTATATTAAAAAGTGCATGTTTATAGGTTGGTTATCATTTATATGACTATTCCATATATCTTTGGGGTCCTTTATGGGTTTATAGACTCTTATCTTGGTTTGTGAATACTTTTCACTACTATCAAGATAAGGTCATAGAGGGTCACACACAATAGTGTATTAAAAAATCTGCCCTATTTTTGGTGAATATGTTTATAAGACACAGTGGGCCCCACAAATAAGGTCTGGGTGTTGTCCGAAAATGTATGACCGCTAATGAATAAATATATTAATATTATTTGAGTTAGGAATAATTAATAAGGAATTTATTTATTAAATTTAGTTACAAGTACTGAAGTAAATACATGGAAAATATTATATTAATGAATATTATAGTAATATTATAGGTTTATTTAATATTTGCAGGAATGAAGAGTTGAGTTAATGAATCAATTTTATCATGAAATATATTTATTATATTGAATGTATGTGATAAAAATAAAAATAATATTTATGACTTAGTATAGTAGTCATAATATATCTTTTATATTTAATATAGTGAGTAATAAATATTCGTGGGTCAACGAGACTTTTCCAGGTAATTTCACAATGTCATATATATAAGAGGAGAGAAGATCCTGCATAAATACTATTCACTATGATTTATTTAGAGCCTCTCTCTCCTCTCCCATTTTTTAGAGAGAAAATATACCGGTGTAAGTGATCTGATCGAGTTCTTCTTCTTTCATTGAAGTAATGTTGACGCGGTGATCGTCGAGACATTGAAGGCATCATCAGAGCATCAAACTAGAACCCAAAATTAAATGCTTGATGATCCTGTGGATTTTTGAATCATGTGTGGATGATTTAGAGGAATTTGACTTTGTATCCTTCAAATAGAAATCACCGGCAATGAGCGGATGATGAATGCATGACTTCAGATCAAACTAGGTATTTTTTGTTACTTTTTGTACTTAAAATTATTCATGCATGATTTTAAAGCATTAAAATGGTAGTGATTTACTAGATATGATGTATTTACAAAGATCATCAGTGAAAAATTTTAAATCCTTGGCCCACCTCTTTCCACTATGCACCCCGATATGTTCATTTGGTATCACATCGATGTGTGAAAATTTTTATCCAATGTAAAAATTAAATTTGAATTAAATTTTGAAGAGGGAATTGATTTGGTTCTAAATCTGTAGATGAAGTTTCAATCTAGTAATGGATAACCAAGATATGGTCATCCAAAGGTTTTTAATGTGGATTAAAATTAATTTTTTGGGTATAACTTGAAACCATCTGCAAAACAATTTCCAATGAAATCGAAAACCGGCCAGCGTACTGATCATCATAATAGTATTTTTTGGATAGGTCATTATCTATGTGGGTTACAATAAAATTTGTTATAATATTAATTATATTATAACAATAACATAATATTTCCATCCTTAGGTGGTAATGTTTAAAAAAATTTCAATTATTTTGGTTCATGGGTCTTCTTTCCACCAATGAATTAAAAACAAAAAATAAATAAAAGGGGATTTTGATTTCCATGAGGTGGAGGGTGTGTTTTTTCCATGATATGAAAACAAAAAATAAATAATGGAATATTACAATAGAATGTTTTCCCCACGATCTACCCCTATCCCTCCCCCTATAGCAGCTGAAATGGTCTCCCTCCTCCTTTGAGCGGCTAAACCCCCTAGTCTAGCCCTCTCCACCCTCTACTGGATGGCCCACCTTCGCATGCCTATGAACCAACATCCTTCTTCTGGTGTCCCCCACCTCTCATTCTAGAGTGACCTCTGCGAGCACCCCACTAACCTAAGACCTAGGCTGCTATCGCGTACTGTCCAAGTGGCCACCACCTCGACTAGCTAGCTCTCCGCTGGTGAGATCCCTGATCTATGTTTACTTGAGTCATACTGCTTGATTCGGTCCCCATCGGTGTTTCCACCCAGATCTGTAAAGATTTAGTTGGACCCCATCAACCACCACACACTGCTAAGATCCCCACTACTCAGCCTCCATTCCTCCTTATGGACTCCAATGTTTCCTCCTCACACTTGCCACCAGATCCCACTCATCCGTGCCGACTAAACCCTGATGTCCATATTTTGAAGTCGGTCGATCATTGTCACCAGGTATCCCTCACTATTTCCATCCCAACTAGTTCCTTAAGACACCTTCCTCCTTCAATGGTACCAACACTTTCATGAACAATACCCACCCCTCCTATCGTGTCTCTATAATGGACCATAACCTCCTCCTCCACCCACTGTCATTGCCTTCTTCCACACATCATGTCCATATCCAAACCAAGGTAACCCTGCACAGTTCTATTGGACCCAATCCGTCTCGAAAAAGGTCAGGGTGGGTATGCCTAACTCAGAATGGGTCTGGTCAAGATTTCCTAGCCCAAAACAACCCAGACGAGGTCCACATGACCTGATATGGGCCTATGCAGGGTCCGTACAACCCACTAATGGATTGGGTGGGGGCTTTGTGGACTGGGTTATTTTATATAATCAAAATCAACAAATTTAATTTCAGAATTAAATTAAATTAATTAAAAAAATTAATTAATGTCTGTTTTAAAAAAATTATTTTAATACCTCATATTAACTTAAATTAATTTTGGTATTAAATTAAATTAAGTAAATAATTTAATTTTTTGTGTTAAAATTAAATTAATATTGATACCGAATGATGAAAATATTGAATTTAAAATAAGAGTAAATTTTTAATTCAATAAAACAACCCTAAAGAAATAACAATTTATTGTTAGTTTATTTTTTATTTATACAATTATTTTTATATGTGAGTTTTATGCGTATGGACTAATCATGATCTATAGATTGACCAATACATGTATTGTGTTTTTTTATTTATTTATTTATTGCAATGCATGTTTTTAATAATTATTTTAATAGTTGAAGATATGTGTGTCATATTTGCATCATTATATGTATAAAGGTCTGTGTTCCCAGATAAAAGTTTTTATCTATATTCTAAATTCCAGAGACCCCCCCACTTATGTATGTATTTTTGTATAATGACTAGGATTAGAATTGATGTACTTCATGCTGAGATTTGAAGATACACCAGACATTAGTTTGATGCATTGGATGAGTGATCACTGTATCTTGAGTCACAAGAGATGTGACTAATTGAGTTATCCATAGATTATAGGTTGATACATTATTCACTAAATGGATCAAATATCATAATCAGATCATGATCATGTCATATAATTTTATTTATGCATGGATTATTATTTTATGTATATGTAGTTTTACCCATGATCACATAAAATAATAAGAAAGAATACAAAGATAAAATGAACATGTGACATGATGGATATTTTATATTTATTGAATGGTCATTTGTGACTATGATCACTTAGAACATAATTATGAGATAGAAACTTATTTCATTTCATCATGTAATAATAAAAAGTAATTAAATAAATATTAAGTTGAAAACACCTTCCATCGTTTGAATTTGAATAAAACAGGGTGTATAGGGTTCTCAATTAGCCAATGTTGAGGGTTCCTAATATTATCAGAGAGTTCATATGAGAGTGTTGGGTTGAATTAATTGAATTTGGAAGCAAAGAAGTAGCTAAATCTAGATTTCTTCAGCTTTAGAGGAAAACACAGAGTAAATTAATTTTTTGATTTCAGAAGATGGAAAATCACTCAACAGATCAAGGAGTTACAAACTAATGCAGTTAGCAGTCAAACATCTACCTTGAACTCTTTAATTATTGGCATAACCAAATCTTGTAGTCATGATAAGATATTCAAGGGTCCTTTCCACTATAATATTCAATATACTGAGTATTCTAATTCTAGTATAGAGGGTTTTAGACTTCAATAAAACAGTGAGATACATTTAATAATTTACTTAACTAATAAATAATTCCTATATTTGTAATCAAGATAAAATTAATAATCTTATATATTTTATTTTTATAGAAATTGGAAAGAAATATCACAAGTACCTTGTGATAATTATTGGAAAAAGAAAATATTCAGACTATAAGGATTTTCTAAGAGTAGTACAAGCACTTATGAATAGTACAACATATGAAATTCAAGGTGCTATTATCCCCAATACAAGTTAAGCTACCTTAGGAAGTGAGGTTGTAAAAAATGATTTCATAAGAATCATTTAAGACACATATAATGGTTATGTCATAATGCTGTCATCATTTCACAATGTGAGTTTTTGGATATAACATCGATACATTGATGATTTCACATGTTTTATCATCTCCGAAAATCTTTTTAGGAGAAAGTGAAGTGAGATACAAATTGGTTATAATTACACTGGTTACATGTAAATTTAAATATAGATCACAAAATTTAAATGGACTCCTTTATCATATCATTTTCACCCTTATAATCTGGTTTTTCTAATATTACAAAACAAACAGTATGGAGAAAATTATTTATTACCATCTAGGTAAGGTCCGCCAATCAATAATAACATTAAAGAAATATTAATCTTTAATTATTATGGATAAAAATTTGAATTATAATGTGAAAAGGAAAATGTTAAGTGTCATACTAAATACACCTTCCAAACATCCTTCAAATAAATAAGTAATAAATAGAATATTTTTTTTGTATATCATGAAATAAATTCTATGGAAGATAAGTTTAATTAACTAAAATGAATAAGAAAGTACATACTTCTTCTTTAGTGAATATTCATAATTATTTGTAATGTTTATATAATACTTATTTTGTATTAAATACAACATGAATTTCACATATTTGTATTCAAATACAACAACCAAGTAAGAAAATAAACATTAGAAGAAGTAAGGTGTGTTCTCTAAGCAGTTGAGAAAAGGTGGTTCCTAAGTCCGTGGTGAGAAGTGCACAACTTATAATTTCCATGTTAATGATTTTTGTTGAAATTTCATTGAGTATTACTAAAATATTTATCTCATGTTTCCTCTAGACACAAGGATACATTATCCCAGTTCTAGAATGAATGACGTTTTTAGTGTTTAAATACTCAACAAATAGTTTAGTAACACATTAATCATAGGAAATACTTGATTAATATAAAATATAAGACGTATACAAAAAATTGTGGAAAGATAATTCATTGTAAAGAAAAAATAAGTAGTTTTAAAGGATATTCCAAGTATGGTTTAATAATTTTCATAGTTAAATACCTAAGGTATCATCAACACACTTATGTACATTTTTTTTGGACAAAGAAACCTTTAGAAATAAAGGTATGCCACAAATATTTCATAATTAGTTCAGAAAGAGAGAAAAAACTATTCCAAGGGTAAGATAATGGTCATTATACTTCATAAGATTATAAATATTTAAGGAATGTGAAAGTAAAGTATTGTATATGCATGTTCATAAGATATGATATTCATCAAGCTGGTATGCTGAAGAATATCTTGGCCAAACATTCATCAATCAATATAATTTGGCATAGAGTAATTACAAAATGCACATTACCTTATCCAAATCAATGTAATGATGTTATTAAGGAGGATCGATGATGAGTCTTACATTTTAACATTTATCAGAATAATGTTTCATGGAGAAATTCCTAAATGCACATTTCATTATATGCATTAGAGTTCTGATGTAAGTAAAAGGAGCAACAATGTTAAAACTAATGCATTGCAGACACTTGCATTGTTTTCAATAAATTATTTGAAAAATAATGACATTATCCAATAACAATATATAAATTATCATGAAAAATTGATTTCAATGAGTTATACTAGGATGAAATTTAATATGTTATAAGAACATGTGTTCATATTCCAAGATTTTGTAGAGGATATAAACAAAATTCCATCAAGAGAAACATAATTTGCATATAAAGTTATTAACCTAAAAGTTTATTAGGATATTATATAAACACATATGATAGAAAAATATATTCAAGTTATAGACTATATTTATAATAAAGGGTGAAGATATCTATTTGAGATAGTTGGAGAAATATTTACTTGGGTTTATTCAATGCCATAAAAGCACAAATAATTGACATAAGAGTGAGTTCCACAAGATGCGTTGAAAGGAATGTTCTAGAGACACATACTATGCAGGAAGGATAAAACCCTAATGATAGTTTTATATTCACCACGACTGGTGATACATTATTAAATCCTATAAGTATAAAGTATATGGAAATTATATAAAATTGACAAGACCAATTAAAATTCAACAATAAATTCCATGAATCAAAGTATAGGGGGATTTTTATTTTGAATATTGTGTTGGTTATTCATGCGAGACGATACATGGATGATACACATGTCATACCGATAATGATCTATTCGAAACACCAAGTCGTTATTCATAACTCCATTATAATATTACTTATGATAACTACTTTATATGATTATTTTATTGAGTATTAGATGTTAAGACAATTGATCATGAGAGGTTTCCATACGACGCAACCATAAAGGGTTGATGACATCATAAAATTAAAATTAGGGTGTAAGTGACTAAAATATAGTTTAGGATTAAAAGTAAGAAACAAGATCTTAGAGTATTCATTTGGAATGAATCATTACCATGTTGTTTCCAGAGATTAATGGGAGCATCGTTGTTTTAAAAGAAAAATATGTTTGGAAACATATCAAAAACAACTATTTCTATTATGGTTAGTTAAGAATAGAATAAATGAAATACTCAAAATGTTGACTTAAAGTAGCAACCTAAGTTTGAGGGAACATAACCTACTGAGGTATATCTAACAATTTCTTAGACCAAATAAATCGTATATATATATACCACATATTGAAAAATAAAATTTGGGTCAATTAGAGAGAGAATTTTTACCAATGTCACATGGAATAAATCTCTCCAAAAAGAAAAACATGGTCATGTTGGATATTAATGTGTTGATTAGAATTATATATGCTTTTGAGATGGATCAATCACATATGCCATGATATTTTACAAGATTTGATATTTCCATCATTTAATTAATAGTAAAAAAATATTTGTTATAACCCATAGAAATCCAAGGGAATAATTCATAACTATATAATTGTACTTGAGAGAGTACAAATGATATGTACCTGGTATTTTGAGGGGAAGGGGTACTAGTTTTGAGAAGATATAAACTATTATTACTTGGATAAATGTGATATAATATAATAGTTAGACTAAGGTAATGAGAAATATAAGCTCATTCAATCCAGTGGTATCCATATCTACAAATACGGAGTGCATTGTGGCTTTTGAGGTAGCTAATATGTGGTGTATTAAATGAAATCATTTGTTCCAATTCTTGAAATATCACCTAGTAAGTAAAGTTTTATCATGATGATAATTCTATTATTGGTACTAGCCACGATTCCAAGTTTGGATAGTGGAAAAAAGGCATACACACAGGGCTACATCTCTTGTGGAGTTTTACTCAAGGAGATAAGGTTTCACATAATAGAATAGCCATGCAGAAGAGACATGGAATACCCAAAAACCATATCCATGACATAGTAGAAACATGATAATAATTATGTGAGATCTAACATGATGGTTATCAAGTTGGCTCGAGTGCAAGTGAGAGTGTTGTCATAGTGGGTCCCATAGACCCAACTTGAACAATAATTTTATATTACCATTTCATGTATATAGTGAGATATGCATAATGTATAATTTCCATTATAGTGTATAAATTTTAGAGCTCACTATTTAAAGGTAATTTCCATAGACTATTTATTATATCAAAAGGTTATATCAGATCCCTGTACATAATTAGAAGCATGAGATAATATGACAATAATATTAAATATATCTCTTATGGTATAGATACAATATACTAACTAAACATAGTAGATGTCTGACTATTAGGTGTTGTAGGCTCATAAGCATTGAGACTTCTTCTCATGAAGTTTTCACTTGGTTATCACTAGTAGTTGAGATCATGAGAACATAACCTCCAATAGAAACATCACAGGTTTTGGATGTCATTGAATGTTTCTATCCATAGACTTGTGTATTGGTCTCCTGACTTGAGAAAACTATCAATGTGTTCCATTTGATAATGTACTTTGATTCAAGGAAAAAACCATTATAATGAAATTATCAAAAGGTATCTTGTATTGGGTGTGTCATTGGCAGTATGGAATTTGTTGAATTATCAAGATAGATTTTGTCGCTTATGAGTTAAGGATATAATATATCATGTTAGGTTTATTAGGATGGTAGTACCTTTATAAATCCATGTTCATGGTAGTCAAAGGTAAATCCATAGAGATAGATCAAAAAATAAGAAAGCAATAAAAGATGATGAAACAAGTGTGAGTCATACTTTATGAGATATCTGAAGAGAAAGTGATTATATTACACAGTGCATTTTCGTAGGTTGGTTATCATTGATATGACTATTACTTATCTATTTAGGGGACTTGATGGGTTTATTGACTCTTCTATTGGTATATGGATATTATTAACTGGTATCAAGATAAAGGCCTAAAGGGTCACACACAATAGTGTATTTAAGAATCATCCATATTCTGGTGAATAGGTATATAGGACATGGTGGGACCCACCACTAGGGTCTGGGATTTTTATGAGGATGTACGATCACCAATGAATAAATAAATTCATATTATTCAATTTTAGAATAATTATTAAAGAATTTATTTTTGAAACGTATTAATAAGTATTAAAGTAAATACATGGAAATTTTTTTATGAACAAATATTATTTTAATATTCATAGTTCATTTATTATTTTCAGGAATGAAAAGTTAAGGTAATGTATCTATTTTATCATTTAATATATTTATTATATTACAAGTAAGTGAAAAAAATATAAATGATATTTATAAATCAGGGCAGTAGTCAAAATATATCGTTTATAGTTTTTATAGCGATTAATAAATATTTGAGGGTTGAGGAGACTTTTATGGGTAATTTTAAAATTCTATATATATAAGAGGATTGAAGATCTAAAATAAAGACTATTCACTACATGTTATTTAGAGTCTCTCTCTCCTATCCCTCTTTCTAGAGTGAGAAACTATCAATCCAAGTGATCAAATCGAGTTCTTCTTATTCCATCGAAGGAAATTCGATATAGTGATCATCTAGACATCGAAGGAATCATCGAATTGACACAATATCACCCAGAATTGGAATATTGATGCTCCTATAGATTTATGAAGCCTGTGTGGATGATCTAGTGGAATTCTACTTTTTATTCTTAGAGGATAAATTTTTGACGATGAGTAGATGATGAATGTGTATCTTTATATCAAACTAAGTATTTTTTGGTTTATTTTTGAGTTTACATTACTTTACGTGTGATCCTTAGGCATTAACCTGGGTAGTATTTCGTCGAAAATGACATCATCATCATCATGTAAATTTTATTCCAATAAATCTTTCACAAAAAATGAGAATGGGCCCAAAGTGCCCCAACCGACAAGCCTAAGGATGCCAAAAATAGTGGAGGATGAGGGCATCTCCTCGAACCAAGTTGACCCCATCTGGCTTCATGGTGATTGCAGTATGAAAAAAAAATGGTCCGGATTGGGGACGTAGAGAGAAGCAAGGTGGGCCGAGACCTTATTACCCTCACGCCAAGTGTCAACAATGACATAGTTATGACAATTGTCGGTGAAAAATTTTAAATCCTTGGTCCACCGACTTCTGCTGCTCGCCTTAGTGCCTTCACCAAATAGGTCTATATGTAGCATCTACATATAACTAGAAACCGATGAAAGCTCTTTAAAATCCATTAAGTCTTCCCTGAATCACTAAATTTTATCATAAAATTTTTGATAGACTAAATACCACCTCATCTACCACTTAAATATAAGGTGGTGTCATGTACTCAAAGATAAACCATATCCCAAAGGCAAATTCATTAAGCACTAACCCACAAAGGAAACTAAGTCTTATTCAAATATGAGGATAAATAGTAACCGATGTAGGGTCAATAATTCTCATAATACATCAGTACAAGATCTTTATAGACACTATCCCTTAAAATAGAATGAAAATAGTCCATTCAAAGAGTTATCTATATACTACCTTTATGGAATCATGATTTTGAATCATTTTAGAAAATCTAGTCCCAAATCCCCACAAAATTTACTCCACCTACTAGAAATTTATAAATAATAGTTTCTTCACTCCCACTCACTGATGTTCATTGATTATTACCCCATGTACCATCCCCAATATCTAGATGAGAAATCCCCTTCCAAATATCCCAACATAAAGAAAAATTAGAATTGAATTCTCATATATAATAGATGATGTTCATCTTTTTTCCACCCCTTTAGATAATCCCCACCAATTAGGTTTAGGTTACTGGTAAGAGAATAAATATTCAACCAATATACATCCTTTTATTTAGTCACCCATGTTAGTAATGAGATTAACCTAAAAAACTATGAAATAATCCTAGTCTATATGACCAAAGTTAATGTTAGTGATTTAACTAATTAATTATTCATGATCCAACATTTTACTAATTTGAAACCTAGAGTCTTGTGAGGTAATAAAAACACTACCCAATCAATAATGAACTGAAATACCTCATTATATTAGTCATCAGTGTGGAAAATCATGATAAAAATGAACAACAATATGAAAATAACCAACTCAACACAAAAGGAAAGAGTTATCATGGTATATAAGAAAAAAATTGCTCCTTAATAAATCTAAAGACAAGATCATGTACTTATGAACACCATATAAAATACAAAGGAGCTAACCCATTTTAATAATACCCATGATGAGCCACATATAACCAATAAATTTATCATAAGATGGTTTTTGAAAAGGAAAGTGAACCTTATTACCAAAACCCCCCTAATTGTGATCTTTATCTCTACAGTTCAGTTTGAAATAGATAAGAGATGGTTTTAACTCATCTTTTCTATAGTATCCTGATTCATGTCCCAACCCCTCTGAAAGGATGAACAACTCCTTCATAATATTTGGTAGATACTTTCCAAAGACATAAATTTATATAAAATTGATTTATATAAACTATCATATTCCTAGGTTACTAAAAATACACTTATAAGACAACTAATTCCACTAAATCTAGGATATGTCAAAGGTATTTCAGTGTTGTAACCAATATAGATCTTTTAATATTCCATTACCCATGATATGTCTTGATTCTTATTCCATAAAGAGTCAACTCCAGATGAATCTACTATCTCCCTTCTGTGCATTACTTCTTTCACAAGAAACAACAAACTTTATAGAAATGATTGGAATATACATGAATAACCAATAGAAAAAGAACATAATAATGTTGTAAGAAACATAATTATAGAAACACAAAAAGATAATTATCATAAAAAGTAGATAAGAATATTTATCACAACAACAAAAAAAGATATCAAAATTTCCCATAGAAATTTCCATCCACATATTTCTCTGGTACAATTACTCACCACTGACCCTTCCATAAAACATTAAGGTTCCAATCCACTTGTTCTCCACATTAAAAATTTCCATATAAACCACATGAAATATTATTAAGGTTCCATAAAAAAGACAATATTTTCACCAAATATGTATTTCAAAATCCCATTTAAAGATACTCTTTAAATCCATTCTAAAATTTAGGTACCAATAAAATCATTTTGAAATACTTTTTATGAATTCCCTGTTAAAACTAGAATTCATCAATGTCAATTTAATATATTTTTTAAAACTATATAATTATAAATTTTGAACTAATAAAAGGTTTCCATTTGGAAAATATCTTGATAAATTTCCATCTTGATCACGATTTTTAAAGAAGGGTTTTTGAATCCTTTATTGAACATGAAATACCTTTCATAAAACTTAATTTAAACAGAGAAAACATTAAAAAAATGAGCATGCTATATCATTCTATAATTTGAAAACTTTTTTGTTATAAAAGCGTGGCTCATAAAATCAGATTACATAAACACCAACAACCAAATATGTGACTACCAAAAATAATAATTGATAAATATGAATTGTTTACTTCTTATGCATGAAAAGTTTAACAATATCTTATTAACTCATGATAAATTAATTGGTTTAAGGTAAACTTGAGTTAATTCAAGAATCTTAACCATTTGAAATTATTTACAGAAAGAAAAACATTATGTGAGAACTTATCTACTACCATATTTCATGCCATTATGTTTTAAGATTTGGAATATTATTTGAAATATTATTTTAATAGTCAATAATGCTCAATTAATTAATAAATTACCAATATAAAATTAATCCATCATAGATTTCACATTCTTCTAAAACAATACAATATTTATTAAAAGGCTTATAAATACTTAAATAATTACAAAATGATATCCCTATGAATATATAAAAAATTTATCTATTATGATACTTAATATAATAATTTTTATTAATTATATACATCACAAATATTAATAACTACATGTTATTTATTAACAAAAATAATAACATTTTTAGCATGCTTTAATGATCCATAAGTTAGTAATTGTAAAGTTCCAAAAAAGACATGACAATAGTTTATTACCTTTATCATACAAAAATTATAATTTCAATGATGTTAATTATACTAGACATGATCCAATAATTATGAACATAATAGGGAATAATAATGATAGTATATTTTTTTAGCATATTAAGAAATTAACCAAGTAAATACCAACTTAAAATTATAACATGATCTCTATAAAATAATAGGTATTATACACCAACATTCAAATCATTGAACATAAATCAATAAATGATATGTTATGAAAATATTAAAATACCAGGTTAACAAGAACACTCAATATTGTGTAAGGTTTTACTATAGTATAAAAATGGAAACAATAATTAGAGAAGCAAGACATTTAACATGGAATTATGATTTTAAATACCAATTCTATACTTGTCTAGATTATTTAAATTCATATATATTTCAATTAAATGTAATTAAATTATGATAATTTAGGTAATTACAAGTTTATGTTCCAATTAGAAACTAATTTCCTATTCCTTTAATCAATTCAATATAAGGAAAGCCTAAAACATAAATCAAAGATAAAAATAATCAACACACAAAACAAATTTAAATAATATTTACCATGTTCTCAAAATGATTTCTTAGAAAATCTAAATATAATCCATAGGAAAAATCCAAAATTTTATCCACAAAGGTTATCATGTTTCCATTTACAAAAGAATAACCAAAAAAATATCATATGAATGATGTAATAATAGTGGTAAGTATTTTTACTAATGCATGATAAAAAACTCACATAAGCAAAACTCGCATCAATGAGATTATGAAAAACCTAAAAGTGATTAAATTTTTTTGTACCAAAAACACCTTAGTAAATTGAATATTAATATAAAGAGGTTAGTTATTCAATTTTTTGGTTTATATTTCAAGTATCGATAGATTATATTTCCATGCCTACAAACCCAACTTATGGACCAAAACAAACTGAAAACATTTATAACATAATGAAGAAACCCATTAGACCAGGAAAGAATAAAATTCCATTAACCTTAGATAACATTCCCATGGAACTAAATTTAGAAAATAAATATCAAGGTAATTACTAAACCGTGGGGGATGATTTTCCATCAACCAACCAACCTATAAGCAATCCATAATCAAGAGACATAATATGATGCATGATCCAAAACTAGAACATATTCTAATATATATATATAACCATATATAATTATTAGAGTTTTAGTATAAAAAATGTATACCAATATACTATAATATTAGAGAATTAAAAAATACAGGCAAAGTTCTTAATACGAAACTACCCCTAAGATCTATATGACAACAACAATCAAGCTCTTAGATTTGTTACTAAGGGCCATAACATCCTCACACTCCACCAGAAAAGTGAAATATCTTACTTTATCTTTACAATATATAATAATGACCACATAGACATCAAGGTGCATATGGGGGGGGGGGTTATTATACAAACCTAGTAGTAAATCCACAAAAATCTTCTCACACATGCCACTAGAAGAAGAACATGTTAATTAAAATTAAAAAAAAACATGTTAGTTCATAGGTGTGTGACTCTAGATTATTGGAAACTGAGATGGGTGAAGATTTTTTCTTAATGTTTCAATTTAAAATTTAATTTTGTGGACTCTCACGCATCTTTTATTTGATTTGTAAGGTTTCCCGCTAATCCTAAAGCAGCTTTTGGAAAATGAAAAAATTGATTTGGATGAGCGGTACCCATCCCTCTAGACCCAAGTATTTTCCTAGTGGTATAAAAATTTCTAGTGACTTATATGTTACAAATCAATAGATAAGTCTAAAACTAACAAGGCCCCATACAATATAGTATGAACACACACCAACCCATAACAAACCAAGCTCTCACACCCATAAATTTTCTTTAAATTTTTGTTCTCATTTAGGAATTTCATCAAACACATTGTGGATGATTCCCAAAACCCATTGTTTTAAAAAGATTAAATCAAGGAGAATCATAATAGGGTTTCATTGAGAAATATAAAAAATTTATTTTGAAAGGAAAATCCTTCAATTTCTAGTACAAGTATAGTAAGTTCAAATCAACCTACCTCAAATCAAGACATTGAGATGAAATCACATTACATCTTCATATATTTGGACTATAAAAACCATCCTATAATGATCCATCATAATAACTGAATCCAAACATACCCTATCCACTAGATCTAGGAATGGTATCCCAAAAATAGGGTTTATACTAAGAGAAAAAATGATATATAAAAGGTAAGGAAGAAACTTAAATCATACATTCTATTCCTAGAAACCATGATCCTAGAATCCAAGAGAATAACCTTCAAGAGGAAATGAATTGTGAAAATCACTAAGCTGAACCCTCTGGTTTGAGATACCTAGTTATAATAGAAATAAGAAGAGGTTTAGAGAATATTTTAGGTTAAAAACTTATTTTAAGACTTAATTTATCCTATCAAACAGCTATGAAAACTATGAAACAACCATGTGTATCATAACTAACCCAAAAATTACAATGTCACATGGTCAATGCATGGTTTGGACAAACCATGTGCTTAACTAGAAAACCCCCTTCCCCATCACATAATTACCTAGAAAAGATTCATAGTTTCTCCTAATTGTGATCAAAACATGAACCCTAGAAAATACCAAAAGATCCTTCCATAACTAACCAGAACCCTTCCTTGGTCTAAACTAGATATTACATACCTTAAAAAGTATCTATAAGAAGAAGATATCCCAAAACATTGGGTGCTTCATGTATTATGAATCATATTGTGACTCTTATTATGGTTTGATTAAATGTTTTATGTTTAAGGTAAATTCACCCCCATTATTTGGTAAATACTTTGACATTTTTATTAGCATTTGGTGTCCCAGGGACTTTAACTAAGGTTAGTTTAATTTTGGTCCTTCCCAATACAATGGGATAGTTTATGATGTTACAAATGATATCAGTTTGTTACATCCTACCTACTAGGATGTAAGAAACCATATATGATGTTTTTATACTTGAAATTTATATTATAAAAATATGCGGTAACCTATTTATACTGAATTTTAATTTACCGGGGTGGTTCAAGTATAAAAATTGCTGATAAAAACTTCTAGACATTTCACCAACTCACTGTCGTGGGTTTAACTGACAAATGTCTACTACCATTCATTTTTAAATAGACTTACCACTATGTTTGTATCATTCATTTGTTATTTAAAATTATTTATTTTGAAATTATGTAACTATGCCATTTTTTTGATTTAATACACTTTAGAACTCATGATTAAAGAAATGTGTGATAGCTGATTTGATATTTTAACTATGGTTTTAGAATGATAGGATCGATTAGATAACCTAGAAACCTGTAAGAGGAGGCCACAGATAACGTGGGTTCTCCTGAACCATAGGGGGACTAGGAACTTGTTTAAAGAATTGTGAAAGTATTCCAAACTATGTAAAAAGGGAACCAAAATGGAAAACCAAGACATACTAATCAAAATTTTAAATTTTTGAAATATAATCCACTAATATTTTAGGGGGATTCGAGATTTAAGAAAAAAGAAACATGAATTAACATGATTAATTAAATTTTTGATTTCCTTGGAACCCCAACTGATATAAAGGTAAAATTAGAAACATATATTCTATAGGATCTTTCAAAAAATGGTAATAATTAGATGTTTATGTTAAACTCACCCAATAAATTACTTGGGTGATATTTGAGTAATTGTTCAAAAAATAATCTTATATATACTTTTGATACTAAAGAAAAAATGTTACAGGAGATGATGAATAATTCATGGATGTTTCAAGGTGAATCCATGCTAAAAATAGCTCCAAATATAGTCAAGGGTCTGGATTCTTGAAGGATTCATCCTTTTAGAGTGGAAAAGGATTTTTGAAAGCTGTTAGAGAATCATGAAATATTATCTTATGTGAATATGGCATTCTTTCACATGAATTTTGTATCCATCCCCATGAAACATATAAATTCCTTAATTCACCCTTAATTTAAGGGGATATGACCTCTGGTATTCCAAAGAATATCTGAATTCCTAAAACTTCATCCTTCCTAAGAAAAAGTGGATAAGGATTCCTACAGGTAGACTTATTCTTTGAACAACCTCTCATGAGTACATTAGAATTTAAGACCATGATGTAAATGAACTTCTTGAAATATCATTCCCTATACACTAGAGGAAAATCCCTCACGCCTCTTAGGGTTTTTTGAGTCATCCACCTTTCCCAAAACCTTCCTCATGGGAACCCATAAATAATCCATAGGCAAAGAATCTATGTTTCATGGGTATCAACTTCACAAAACCCCTAGCCCTCATGAAAACCATGGACTTCATGAAACCCACATCATGGGCTCCTATATGATTCCTCATTTCAAAATAAATACCTTCATGATAATTGAGTTCTTGAGGGCCCTATACCCATTCAAATTAACTTCATTCATGCCCCAACCTTCCATGCGACTGGTATCGCCAACTGTCATGCTAAGACCCTTTCCTCTAAGCATGGGATGGGCATCACCTATGCCTCTTTCTCCTAAGAATAGGAACCCTAATTCAGGGACCCCCACATGTCACCCAGACTTAGAAGTGCATATGAATTGTTCCATCCTAAATAACCTGTGTACTAGACATGTAATCCCTAAGGGCGAAATCATAATAGGAATCTTCTTACTTTTCCCTATGAGGAAGGATAATACTATATCCTTCTCTCCTAATTGGAAATAGTCTCCATGGGTGTATGTCCCACCAAATCCAAGCTGTAAAACTTTAAACTTCATAGTGACCATGTCATAGTCACATGATGTAAAACTAAATAGCAACAAAATTAGTGTATGATGTTTAAATATAGCTTTAGCCTATTTGATAAATATAGGATTCCCCATGTTTGAATCACATGGGATGATATCCACCTTAAATATTCCATGTGTAATCCCTACTCACCTGATCACTACTTCTTAGTATCATCTATGAATATTATTCTCATTAGACCCAATCCAAACCTTATTATCACTCCTATATTTCTAGAAGTATCCTTAAAACATGATGTTAAACTACACAGACTAGTCTCCATCATGCGACCTAAAACTATGGCATTGAAATACAATGGTTTTGATCCATGTCTCCTCACAGGGTACGTAGAATGACTTTATGAGGATCAATCCTGAAATCAATCATAACTTCTCCTAGAAGACTAAACCCTATAGCATGACCATACCTCCTAGGAATACAGTTAACCTTTTACCATCCAAACCTGAGGTACCCACTGGACTTCAACACCACCATACGACACCAACCCACCTAGACTATTGAATGGTAAGTGTACATGAGAAATGTCACTACATGAATTTAAACTTTTGAATAACCCTTACCCACAAGTATTCAAACCTATGACCCCTATTATTGAATAATAATTCCTATCTCATTCAACATAAATTGGATTTCCTAGGAATATATCCTTAGATTCTTTATGTACCTAATTCATGCTATAATGTACCAGATATGAGATAACTTTGGGATCTACACCCAATATTCCTCAAGCATGATATTCCATCAAATTCGAACAAGGAAGAATTTTAAAAATTCCAAACATGACCAAGATTAAAAACATCCCCATTAGCTCCAAACCAAAGGTAGCTACCCTATTGTAACAACAAGTATAATAATTAATTGATGTACACATTTAGATGGAACCAAGAACAAGATTCATGAACATGTATTAGGTCTAATAGGGAGATCTGAACTAGAAGATAAACTCCAAGGAAGAATCCATGGATGGAAGATCAAACATCCCATAATATCATTCTGATCAAGGAGCTAACGTCATCAACTATGGTGATAAATGTTTCTCACCTTTGGAAATAAGTAATGAGGGGAAACACACCCTGGAGGGGCTATAACTGGTCTAAGTACATGGAACACTCCATAAGAGAAAAATAAGTACAGTGTAATCCTAATGACTGCCCTGGAAGAATGCCTCGAAAATAGAATGGTGAACCCGATGTGAAATTATCCTCCCACAGCTGGGGGTGGATGATGAACATTGGAAATCACCAGTTCTAAGACATCATTGGCATGGATCCATTCCATTTATCTAGAAGAGGATGATAAACATTGGTCATATTGGGAATTTCCTTCACCATACATATACTGATGGTTGTCCTTGTATGCATATTATAGGACTTAATCTATGATCAACATGCAACGAACCACCACCAATAGGAGTGTGGAAAAAATTGATTGTATGGAAATACTACATAACTATACTTTGGATACTACAGAAGCCACTGATCCCATATGTCTTGGGTGGCCTTTCCCCATCCCTCCCTATAATATCATTCAATATAGGGTTATCAATGCCATTGTACATTAATATGAATAGGAAGGCATCATATATACAGAGGATATGAACCAAAAATACTTGGAAGCTATGACCCCATACCATCACCACCATGCCGATGTACCACACTAGGGTCAAACTACCCACATCACAATGCAGAACTGTTTCAGTAGCCTCACTATGGAACACTTCGACAATTCCCTCCCCTAATCCATGGAGTTAGGGGACTCATGAGTCACACCTGCATAAACTGCCACCTAGAGGTCATCAAGGAGGGCCCCCACTAATTAATGTTGCCGACAATGTTGGGTGGACCCATAAGATGATGAATAGTTTGATCATGTCCCTACTCCATTGTCCCCAGTTCAGAATACGTGGCACTAATACTAGGGGCAGGCTGTTAACCCTTATGAATAGGAGGCCTCTATGATAATTACAGCAGCCCCAAACCCCACTGAAATACCTCTTACCCTCCCAACCACTTTTCATGTGCATTTCCTCCCCTGGTTGGGATAGAGACCCCGAACATATATTATCTAGGTTAGGTTAAATCTCCCTATCATGGGAAATGACAATGAATATCATGGGCCATCCCATGATAAATATATCCACAAAAGAGGTGTTCTTCCTGACACCATTATCTAACATGGATATCCTCCTCATTTTGAATACTTTTATTTCCCTAAAAACCTATACTAGGGTTGGAGGATAGATAACTTCCACGGGGGACAGACCTACGATGCTATCTATAACGTATATGGAAGAAATTACTATGGCCCCTATGATTTCATTCTTGGAAAACTCACTCACTCATAGACACAGGACTGAGGGAAATTTCATATCCCTATCAAAATAGTGAAGTAAAATATGGTGGTAATATTAGTAGAAATGATTCCACATCCACCTAAACTATAGATGTATGAGATATATTTGGGTCCAAATTAGAACCATAAGATGATGTTGATCACTCTTCTCAGATATGTAGGAATGAATAACTTTCTGGTCGACAAGAGACCATAAATAACCAGTCCTGCATGGATATGATTATGATGTTAGATCCACCCTTGGAAGACACCCCATTGTTTTAGGGATGAATTTCTCATGTGATTCCTCTTATGTTAGAGAAGTATAATAAAAATAGATATGCGTCACTACTAGCCCCAGTCACTTTCCACCTCTGATTAGATCCTAGGGTGATCAAGAGCAGGGTGACCCTCTGGATATTGGGATGGAGGATGAAATATTTTGGTAGATTTTTATCATCAACCAAATACTAGTCATGTTTTTTCCTCCCACAACCTTGCGGTTTGTCATCCTAAAGTCCCTCACTAAGAACCATGTGGCGTGTGTTTTCCAAAATATATGGGTTACATTCATTCATCACCAGTACCACCAGTTGACCTATCTTGGGATCTAGGAAAACCTTGAGGATATTTATTAGTAGTGATGAAAAGTTGATATTACGACACTCCTGGTAGCTCAGTGCCTTGATTTATATGAATAATGCAAGAATTTATAGTGAGCCTATATCAGGATCCTCACCGTGCTCTAGTGAATTATGTAGGAAGTGTCTCCCCACAAGAAAATTATGGGTTAGGGGCAGTATTCTACCCTTGAATTTAGTCACCATTCACGATGGTCATAGGATTTTAAGGCTAACATGACCGATGATGAAAAGAGTTCATCTCTAACCACCACTACCATGAATTTCATCAAAATAAATCCTATCAATTATCAGAGGAATACAAACAGTTAAACAGGGAACAATGGAGATAATCCAACTCATAGGGGGATAAAAAATTAGGAGGACCCTCTAGTGGGTTCCCATACCCATCAATATAGATATATACTCGGCCTCGAAAGTCACAGTAGGGATCCACTACACCCTTTATGTTGAAATATCAACATGGGAAAGAGGATCATAGAAACCATTATACCATCTAAAGATACACCAAAAAATAGATACAAATACTAGAATGACTGTATTACTTTTGGAGCTTGAAATATATAAGAGGATCACCACCAAAATCCTTACAGAGAACATACCAATGAAAGAAATGTATGAGGGTAACTTTTCCATGTAAAGTCAATAAGCTATATTATGTCTTTTATTTTCCTTTATGTTTGGAAAACCACAAACACTTTTTCCTTAAATATTATTTTTATTTCTCTATGGAAATTTATATTCTTTAACCTTAACATGATTTTTTATGTTATTCATAATGTTACTTATCTAATATTAAACCATATATTTCTAATGGATGAATTAACTTAAGAATAATCATATCCTTATAAAAACCTAGGAATTTTAATGTTCCTTAGATACTTAGTCTCACTATTTTTAGACTCTGATTTAATATTATTTTAGACTCCAAGTTATTAGAAATTCTGACTCTAAATTCACAGAAATTATGACTCTATATTCTTAGAAATTAGAAATCCGAATTCTCAAAAATTATAACTATGAATTATTATAAATTTTGACTCTGAATTCTCAGAAATTATAACTCCAATTTCTCAGAAAAACAGACTCCGTTTCTATTTAAAAACAGACTCTATTTCTATCTAAAATCAGACTCCATTTCCATCTAAAACCAGACTTCGTTTGTATACATATTTAAACTCTGTTTCCCACTATTTAGAATCCAATTATTCATACATGTTAAAGTTACTCTTCTTTTTTAATATATTGTTCCAAATTTATCAAATCCTAGTTTAATTAAGTTTCTTAAACTTAAGAACTTTTTTCTTACATGTTATAATTCGTTACACATGATTATGTTACAATGAAAATATGTCGTACAATATATTTTTTACTAATTGTTCGTTGAGTGTCACCAATCCATGTACCTATGAAATTCAAGGAAAAATATGACCGTTGGATGAGGAGATGACTCTTGGGATTTTTTCCTATAAATACCCAAGCCATTCCAATTTTTCAATATGCACTGATATGTTGATACATATAAATATTCATGTTGTGATGATTTGAAGTGATTTTTAGAGAGATAAAGACTCTCATGCTTCATGCAAATGCTGTTAACATCTTTCTCAATCAATGAACAACTTGTTCAGCCAGCCTAGTGAGACTCCGATTGTTGCTGTGTACAATCGAGGGCTTCTAGGTATAAGAAGAAAGAGGTGCCGACTACCTTAAAGTTTGAGGACTTATGGGGATTGGAAGACATAAGTGTATAATACCTTAAAGTTTGAGGGCTTGCATGGATAGCAAGACAAACTTCGATATTCTTATCAAGGTCTTACCTTGGTGTGGGTAAGATATAATTTCTTGAAAGTATAAATCAAGGTACCTTTATTCAAGGTTGTTGGATACCCTTCTATTTGGGTTAAAATATTTCATACTTGTTTACTTGTTCTTGTTACAAGTTTTAATTCCGTTTTATTTTTTAAAGAAAGAAATTATAACTTTCTTATACTTTATTATTCTTGTATACTTTGTTATAATAATATTCTATATGCTTTAAGGTAGAATATTTCCTTAATAAAAACTTTCTTAAGTTTCTTTAAGATAAAATTGTTTAAGTTTAGGTTACTTATAATTTGACCTAGTCCCTTCCAATTATCCCCTTGTTTAAGAACCAATGCAGGGTTGTGAATTCACCTTTTTTAACTTTGTTAAACTTATATTTTCTTCAGGTTAAAAATGAATGTTTTTAATCTTACAATTCACCCCTCTTGTAATTGAGCATCTACATATACATTTTGATCATACAATTGTTATTAGAGAAAGGTCTCTAAAATAATTATACTTACATATAAGTTTTCTTATTCAACTTTTCTTTCTTATCTTTACTTTCTCAAGTTTTTGTTTATAAAATATTATGGCTAATACGTTTTGTGGAAAATACATTATATATATATATATATTTAATAATACAAGGAATGAAAGTTGGTTCAATAGATAATCTAAATCCTACTATACCTACAATCATTGATGGTAATGATTATAAGTACTAGAGATATAGGATGAAGAATTTTGTTATTAACACTGGAGTGGATAATTTTTTCATGCTCATTGGTGAATAAAATATTCCAGACAAAGAAATTAGAAGATTCACAAATCAATAAAAGGAGGAATATCAAATAAACTACAAGGTACGTAATAATATTTTATGTACCATGAATAGGAATATCTACAGTCAAATATCTTCTTGTGAAGCAGCCAATAGTATCTAGAAGAAACTTGAAGTTACACATTTTGGAACTTCAAAAGTGATAGAAACTAGAAGATCTATGCTTAGAGCTAAATATCACGGATTTATGTTTCCTTATGGAGAACCAGTTTGCAAAGCACAACAAAGATTTTTGACTATAGTCAATAGTCTTCAATCTACTGGAGAAAAAGGACTTGATGATGATGTTCTTATGGACAAGATAATTGATATAATGCCCAATGAGTGGGAATGTAAAAGGAAAAATATTGATGGAAATAGGAAATTTTATAGCATTACTATTGATGAGTTATTTAGAAATCTTCTTCAACATGAAACTATAATGAAGAGAGATGCAGATTTTAATAAGAAGAAAAATGGTAATGGAAGAGTTTCTTTCACTACTACATCTAAATCCAAGACTCCAGGAAGGATAACTAGATCTAAATCTAAGAAATCTGTTGTTATATCTAAATCAAGTGATAATGATTGGTATGATAATGAACTAGAAAATATTTTTTGATGGTTTAAATAGATTGTGGGAAATAAATATTTTCAATAAAAAATAAGAAGAAATATAGAAAGAAAAAGAACGATTCTGAAGTAACTTGTTATAAATGTAAAAGAGCTGGTCATATCAGACCTAATTTTTCTATGCTCAAGTGAAAAGATATAAAGGAAAAACATTATAAAAATAGCATAAAGAAGTACTAAAAATATAAGGCTAAGAAATTCCTGAAGGCTAATGAAACCTGGAGTGCAATTGGTGGTGACTCTTTAGATGAATCTTCGAAAAATGAATCTTATGCTTAGAAAGATATTGGTCTTATATCCAGATTACTTATTTAAAATAATTGTCTTATGGCTAAGGTACACCATGATGAATCTTTATCCAATATTTATTTAAATTCTAATTTTCCTAATGAAGAATATTTTGAATCTTCGGATGAAGAATATTCCTCATTATAAGATAATAAGTTACCTTCATTTTAAGAAGTTTCTAGATTTTCAAAATTACTTGATAATGGGAACTATATGATAAAAAAATTTAGAGAAATAAAATTATAGAATTTCTATTTTAATAAGTATCAGATCTTTCTAAAGATCTTGATTAGAAAACTCTTGATTTTGAAAGTACTTCTAAAAACCATAAGGAAGTTAATTCTTAGAAGGATAAAATTTCTCAGTATCTTCAAAATGTTATTTATAAGAAACATATTTTATATAATAACTCAAACTCTAAAAATAATTACTATAAAAATAAGAATTTAGTCATTAGACTACAATATAAAAAATTTTCCTTAAATAAACTTTTATCAAATTTCACTTCTGGAAGGAAAGAATTTGATAAAATGTATTCACAACTTTGACCTCTTAGGAATAATTTCGGATTTGGTTATACTCACTCCAAACCATTTTTTAGTCATAAATATTTTGTTCCCCAAAGTGATCCTTTTTGAAATAAGTGTCAATGTGGTGGAAATTGGGAGAAAAATTGTTCTTTAAATAAAACCCAATCCTTAGGTTTTCATAAAGCTTATTTTTCTAAGAAAATGTGGATACCTGAGATTTTACTTTCTAACATTTCAGGATCCAAACAAGTTTGTATTCCGAAAGTCTAACTCTTTTATTTTCAGTAAAATAAAGGAATTACCAACAAAAATATATGGTACATAGATAGTACATGTTCCCAGCACATGATTGGTAACAAAAACTTCATTGAAAAGATTATTGAGAAGAAAGGAGGGAAAGTAACTTTTAGAGACAATTCTTAGGGAGAAATTTTTTGTATAAGTAACATTGTTATTCTTGGAAAAGATTTAATTTAAAATGTTATATTTATTAATGGTATTAAGAAAAACCTTATAAGAATTATCCAATTATGTTATGAAGGTTACCTTTTGAATTTTAGGAAGGATAAATGATTTGAATACAATTCTATGGAAGAGTTTGTTCTCTCTTCCCATAGGAACAAGAATGTTTATACACTTAATTTAGAAGACCTTAGGAGCCAAGACCTACCTTGAATTATTACAATGGAAGATAAATCTTGTTTTGGGAATAGAATACTAGGACAATGTAATCTTACGAACCTATACAAACTCTCAAAGAAAATACTTGTTAAGGATATACCAGAGATTAGGTTTGATTATTCAAAAATTTGCGATCCTTTTCAATATATAAAGCAACATAAGTGAAGCTTTAAATCAATCAGTAAAGTCTCTACTTCTGACGAATTACAGCTAGTGCATATTTATCTTTTAAGTAAAAAAAAAACTAAAAGTATTGGAGGAAAATACTCTGTTTTTTTTAGTTAATGATTACAAAAGATTTACTTGGGTCTATTTTCTAGAAAATAAATCTGAAGCCTTTTCTTATTTTAAATATTTTTTAGCCAAATTTAAAAATGAGAAAAACCTTCCATTAATAACTATTCATAGTGATCATGGGGGAGAATTTTAAAATTCATATTTTAAAACTTTTTGTAGTAAGAAAATCATTACTCATAACTTCTCAGCTTCAAGAACTCCTAAAAAAAGTGGTGTTGTTGAAAGACGAAATCGAATTCTTCAAGAGATAACTAGAACAATGTTGTGTGTATATTCTATTGCTAAAATTATTTGGGATGAAGATGTAATTACTTTTTGTTATACTATAAATCGAGTTTTAATCAAACATTTTCTTAATAAAGCACCTTATGAATTGTGTAATGGTTGAAAACCTATTGTTTCTTACTTAAATGTTTTTGGAGGAAAAGTATTAATCTTGAATACTAAAGACAAATTACATAAATTTGCACCAAAATATGGTTAAGGAATCTTCTTAGGAAATTCCACTACTTCTAAGGCTAATAGAGTTTAAAAAAAATTCATTTACTATTGAAGAAACAATGCATGTTAAATTTGATGAAACTAATCCTTTTATTTTTTAACAACCCCAACCTACATATTCAGACGTGCTTTCAAAAACTGATTATCAACCTTTGATGAAAGATTCTTCTAATAAAGGAAATACTCAAGAAAATGTTTCTAAAGTATTTACCCCAGATGATTTTTACCTTATGTTTATGAATAGGTTTTACAAAACCCAAATCAATTGTTTCTTAATAATCATCCTAGTGATAGTATCATTGGTGATGTAAATCAGCCTGTAAGGACTAGAAGTTCTTTAAGAAGTGAAGAACATCTAGAATTTATTTCCCAATTCGAACCTAAAAGTACTGATGAATCTTTAGGTGATGAATATTTGATTAAATCCATGAAAGATGAACTAAATGAATTTTAAAGGAACAAAGTTTGGACCTTGGTTGAAAGACCTGACGAAACTTACGTAATTGGAGTAAAATGGGTCTTCAAAAATAAATGTGATAAAAATGGAGTCATTGTAAGAAACACAGCAAGATTAGTTGCTAAAGGCTATGATAAAAAAGAAGTAATAGACTATAAATAAACCTAATCTCCAGTAGGTAGACTTTAATCTATTCATATTCTCTTATCCTTTGTAGCATTCTTTAATTTCAAACTTTTTTAAATGTACATGAAGTGTTATTTCATTAAAACATATGTTCAATAGGAAGTTTATGGTGAACAACCTCTTGGATTTGAATTTACAAAACATCTTGAACATGTTTTTAAACTTACCAATGCATTGTATATACTTAAACAAGCCCTGGATCCTGATATGATAGACTTATAAGATTTTTGTTACAAAAAAATTATGTTAAGAGAACAACCGATCCAAATTTTTTATAAATAAAGATAAGAAAAATGTTTTGATTGTTTAAATTTATGTTGATGCAATTATATTTGTATCAACTCATGAATCTTTAATTGATTCATATGAGAATCTTATGAAATCTGAGTTTGAAATGAGTATGATCGGTGAGTTAACACTTTTCCTTGGTTTTCAAATTTCACAAAAACTAGAAGTAAATTATATATCTCAATATAAGTATATTGAATATCTTCATAAAAAGTATGGATATAATAATACTAAAAGTATAACTACTCCAATCGGTACCTCAAACTATCTTGATCTTAATGAAGTTGGGAAACCAGTAGATCAAAAATATTTTAGAGGTATGATATAGAAGTTTATTATACTTAACAACTAGTCATCTAGACATAATGTTCTTAGGAAGATTCACCAGAGTAGAAGCTAAGAAAATTTTTCAGAAAGAGAGGGTATTTCATTACCATCAGGACTGGCCTGTGATTTCATGGGAAGCCTAGACGAACAAGACATGCGAAGGTGGAGAGCTGATATCATGATGAAGAAGCTGGGGAAGAGAAGTTCCAGGTATGTTATATATATTTCTTAAGACCTACGAGTCATGTAATCTCTAAGACTACGGGCCTTGAACGGGTTCCCCCTCATCCCTTGAAAGGGGGTTATCAAAAATCAATAAAAAATAAGGCCTTAGGGCAATTCGGGGGGGGGATGATTTTGTTTTAAAAATATTTTTAGATGCTGATTTTGATGGATGTATGATGGATTGGAAAATCACATTAGGAAATTTTTATTTATTATGAGATTTATTAGTTTCTTGGTCATGCAAGAAGCAACACTCAGTAGCACTTTCCATTGCTAAAGCAAAATATGTAGCAGTTAGAAGTTGTTGTGCTCAGGTGTTGTGGATGAAACACACACTCACAGACTATGGAATGATTTTTACCAAAACAAAAATAATTTGTGATAATACTAGTTCCATTTACCTACGAAAAAATCCTGCACATCACTCTTTTTCAGAGCACATAAATATTAGGTATCACTTTCTTAGGGATCACACACTTAAAATAGATATTATTTTACCATTTATTGGAAGGCAATACCCACTTGTTGACATTTTTACAAACACTTTTTATTCTGATAGATTTGAATATATTAAACAAAAGTTAGGAATGATAACCATAAGGTAATATTATATATTAACTTTTTGTTTCAACTTATCTCCTAACATTAAGTTACTCTTTTTTTCATTGGGGGAGTACATATGTTTACTATTTTAAATTTTCTTTCATTAATTTTTTTTTCAGAAACTAAAAATTTTATTTCCTTAATAATTTTTTTCAGAATTTGAAAATTTTTCCCTAATAAAATGTTTAGAATCTAAGTAATTCAAGAATAACCTTTTCAATACTGAAAATTATTTCTATGTAATCCAGGAGGTATGTTTCCTTAAATGAATCTTCGTAATTGTATTTTTTAATTATTGCTATTTTTATATTGTTTTAAGAAAAATTTATCGGATTCACTTTTCTTAAATATGATTTTCCTTAAAATCTCAGAAGATATGACTATATAAATCCTTCTTCAGTATTAATATCAAACATCAGATTAGTTCAAATTAATCTCAAACATTGGATCTATCCGATAATTGAAATTGTCGCAGCGAAGCCTATTTAAAGGGACCCCGTGTCTGTCTCCCACACCGGTTCTCTCGGATTTTTGTTCTGAGAACCTGTCACTCTTTAAGTGTTATGTTCCATTTCTCAAATTTCCTTACATTTTGAATGTCTCTTGAATCTTCTCCTCAGACTCCGATGCAGTATCAATCTATCAAGGAACCCAAGTATTGGCTTATGTTCAGGTAAATATTAATAGGTATTAATTTAATTTCAAAGTACAATTCTTTGATTGTAAATATTATCAAGCTAAAAGGATGGGAAATTTTTTTTGTTTCCAAATAGAAGAATCAAGACCCAGTCTATTCAAAACCTGCCGTGTAATTTTATGATTTAGTTCATTTTTATGAGCAAGGTGGAAGAGATATGTTTAAGTTCAAAAGTTATGGGAAGTCTTATTCTTTATCTTTCAACAAGGCTACAAGAATCCTTGATATTCCCTATAATGGTGAATCTATTCTATGTTCTCACCAATTTACTGATAAGGAAGGCCCCTTCGAGAAAGTAAAATCTATATAGTTCCTTTTACTAAAGAATGTCAAGAAACCAAAGATTTATCATCTCTGAACAGATCATATGTTGGTTGCTTTATGGATGCACGGTTTACTTATCCCAAGGAAGGGTGATAAGGATTCACTTAAGATATGTGATATCTTTCTATTATATTACACGTTGAACCTTTGAAAGATAAATCTGGTGAGATATATCCTTATGAAAATATATAACATCGAGAATGGAAACATAAAGTCTCATATTTTGATGTATCCGACAATTATTTCTAAGATTAGTTTATTATGTTTGAAATATTTGAAAATCCCTTGCACCTCAAAGGACAATATTTTCAAGATAATTTTGCTCAGTGATGATACTTTAAGAAGAATGAAGATTGGTTTCAATAGTGAATTGGGTGAGTTTGTTGATCTTCCTAATAAGGATAATCAAGTTAAGAAAGTTGAAGTTGAAGAAAGTTCAAAACCTTCTCTAAATAAAAGAAAAGAACCAGAACCTCAGTTTCCTAAACCCATTCTGAAACCACAATTGGCACCCCCTAAACAGAAGAAGTAAAAGAAGTTCTCTGATGAAGTAGTTTCTAAGTGGAGGGAGCAAAAGAAAAAGATAAAGGAAGGTGATCCTATCTTTTTGATTGAACCTATAGATGCTAAAGATTTGAATATTTTTGAAGTTGAAAATCTTGAGAAACAAGCAAAGGAGAAAAGGCAAAAAAAAGAGTCGCAAGCTCATGTTGTTCAATGTTTCTTAATAGATGTTGAGAAATATTCAGAAAAAATTCATGAACCGTAAGTCTTATTGAAGGAAGATTCACATCTAGAATAGGTTATTAAAGAAGAAGAAATTCATCATGAAGAGGAAGATGAAGACAGTGAATATTTAATAAAAATTGTGGAAGAGTATCGTGAAGAGAAGATTACTTTTGATAAACTCTCAATAAGAACTTCCCAAGCTTCATCCACCAAAATTGCTTCAGATAAGCTGAAGGAAAATTCTAAAGAGGGGGAAGTTAACAAAATTCATTCTTTTTAAGAGAGTTAGGACAATAATGACATTTTTTAGGAAGATGATGAGGAAGTTAATGTTGAATAATGATGTGGTAGTGTTTTCATGCTCTTTTCTACATCCTTATATATATTTCTGTTTACTTTTTAATATCAAACCATTGTTTTTTGTGTAATATTTATCAAATGTTGTATTTTGTAAATTATATTATAAACAAATGTGTTTATGTATTAAAAGTGTCTTTTTGTTATTATTTTTTATTGTTTTTCAATAATAAAATAAAGTTGTTATTTAAATTTCTTTTAAGTAATAATTTATGTTATCAGCTTTCAATAATTTTTAATTAATTAATTAAATTAATTAATTCTTTATTATTTAAGTTGTAAATAAATAAAAGAAGCTAGTTTTTAATTCTTTTAATAATTTAACTAGTTTTAAAATTCCAATTTTATTCAATTAACACTTTTATTATTTAATTTAATTAATTTTTTAATTAATTTTTTAATTAATTTTTTGATTAATTAATTGGTTAATTAATTTAAGAAAGTAACTTTAAACACTTTTAGGATGTTTTAAATTTATTTATTTTTTATAATTTTTAATACGAATAAAATTATTTCTTTTAAATAATTTACAATTATTCTTATTATTTAACTTAACTTGGTTTTATTTATTTATTATTATTATTATGTTAATAAATTATTTTAATTTTTAGGGTTTTTATATGTTTTGATGATGTTACGGTGGCAAGTCTCACCGCCTCCACCCCTTTCTACACGGAGTAACCATTAGTCCCTTTTTACTGTCTCACTGTTTCAAACTAACAGTTCTTGTTCCACCGTCTCACACCATTTCACTTGAGCCTGCCACCATATCCTCCACCTTACTATGTCACCGTGATCATCACTCATGGTGACACACCCAATCCCTTCCACCGTTCCCTGCTCCTCGTCAGCCACCGCTCCACCACATTTCTGTCTCACAACAATCTTCACGGTGCATGTCTCACTGTAATCCCCTGACACACTCCTCTTCCCATCCTATGCATCACATCACGCCTGTCTCACCGCTCCTTCACACAGCATCACAGTAGCAACATTACAAACCAAATACACAGTAGATTTCAAATTCAAACCACAATCAAGCAGCAGAATAATCATAATTTCTGCATTTTCGGAGGGAACTTACACAAGAAAAATGGAAAAATTGAAGAACTTGAAATCAAAACACCCACACCTTACCCTATGACCAAATCAGTGTCTCCATCACACCGAACCCAAACCCACCGAACTTCTCATTCTATTCTGCTCACGCCGCATCTCGGTTCCCTACTCCTAGCCACCACATCTCCCTTCCCAGGCCATCCACTACTCCGCTGTAGCATCCACCCAAACCCCGTGACCATAAAGCAGCAAGACCGCTTCTGCCCTGAATATCCCCTTCCAAATTCGCTGGATCGAACCATCTTCCTCAACCCAAGCCACCCGAAGCCACCACACCATGCCTCACCGCTTCCTTACTTCAAAACCCCAACTACCCCCGCACGCTCGCCGACAAACCTACTGAAGCAGCGGCGCTGGCCGAAACTCCCGCAACCCATAGCCTCACCTTCCACACCCTCAACGCTACTAAATCCTCCCCCTAAGCCAATGCGCCACCCTCCCTTTCCTTCACCCAAGCCGAGCCACACCCGAACCTCCCTTCCTCCGCGCAGACTCAATGTGCCGACCCCCCTCCCCTCTTCGTTTCTTTCTTCTTCGTTTTTTAATTTTTATTTTATTTTATTACATCATATAACATAATATACTATATAATGTATTATATATCATATAAAACACTACAAAAATAATAAGTTTAATAATAAATAGTATATAAGATTTTATATATCATAATAATATATGTATTAATTAAATAAAATCGTTATTAAATATATATTACTAATAATTTAGATATTATAATATATATATATATATATTAATAAGTTGTTATTATTATTAAATTTATGTAGTGATATTAATATATAGTGTATAAATATATTTAGTTATACAAAACAGTTTTATTTTTTATTGGACTGACATGCGTTTGTTGTGTTTTCTATTGTTTCGTTCCAGGGGGTTGTATGCACTTACATAGGGTTCACTAAAAAAAGATGGTGACATGCACATAAAAGTGCACCACGTGGATCTTCTGATTTGTAGAGGGAAGATTTTTTCATGTTGTGCATGCATCATTTCATTCATTTAGAAGCAACTGCTCCAGTGACCAGCACAAGAGGAAGCAACACAATGAAAGCTACATGTGGAGACCAGGGAACACCTCGAGCGAGATTCCATAAACTTATATAGGTCATTAGAATTCGCGATGGGCATGAGATGATTGAGACCCAGAGGGCAGAGTGCGGGTGATGGGGTGATCGAGAAGGCATGCATTCAGCAGGACTGGATGACAGAACTCGAGAGAGACTTCATTCTTGATTGCACTTCCATCCATCGAAAGGGGATCAGGCGATCCCTAGAGTTTTCACCATTTCACATCGTGAGAAGATTGGAGTACCAAGAGTAACAAATCAGATAATTTCATACCGCGATTCCCAGGGCGGGGCATTGAGCGCACTCCAGTATTGCATCCACCATCGAGCGACATGAATTAGAACTTTCAGGATCTCAAGAAGGGAGACAAACAATTTTCTTTTCCTTTTTCTCTATTTATTTGAAACTTATTTCAATATAAATTTAATTGGTTCTAATTCTGTTGTTGCATTAAAACCAACCATTATATCCAGCTAAATTCCTCCGGGGGGGGGGGGGGGGAATAAGCTGGTTGATTAGATTTGTTTAGTCAGATTCATGCACTGCATCATTTTCTGGATTGTCTTTCTCACTATTTTCAGAACGAGTTTATTTTCAAAACAACAAGGTTGAGTGAAAAACGATCTTGTTTGAACCATAATGAAAACTTTTTGAATTTGAGGAACTCACTAAAAAGTGATTTATGCTCAAATGAGAGAGATAAACTGATCACAACTGACAAGTTGGCCCCAGTGAAATCTGACTTGTTATCGCTATTGGATGTAATGACTTTAACAGTCGAAAGACTGTAAGAGTTATTTCATCACAGACTGACCAGACGAAAAATCTGGCCAGTTAATTTAAGTTATATTGATATTTCTAAAACTTTAGTGCATGAATGAGGCTAAGTAATATTGAATGGTCCAGTGGAATATCTCCCCTTATTCATCTATTGGTTATTTTAACCACAAGTTCCCTTACTCTTCTGTCTACCCCCTTCCTTGAACTCACAATTTCACCATCACTCCCTTACACACTGATTCTCAGTCACTCCACTTCACCACCACCAACTATTTTTGCTTGTTTTTGGGTGTGTGTTTTTGTTTAGTTTATTTTTTTAGATTGCCAAACACAACATGAGGACTCCCTGTGGTTTGACCATGTCTTGCCACTATCCTAAGTAGTAAGTAGGTTATAAATTTTAGTTTTTTCCCATGCCCAAAAAAGCAAGAGCATGATAATTTTGGCTCCGTTTCTGGGGAGGCTAAGTGTGATATTAAAAAAAACAAAACAAAAATTGCATATAAAAAAATGAATAAAAAAATACTAAAAATATGCAAAAAGAAAATTGAAATTCAAAAAAATAGTGTGGACCTGCTACAAGAAAACTAGGTCTAAGTCTGAATACTTAGTACCTGGTAATCCTGAAATTAATAAACATCTCAAGGAAGTTAAAAAGAATAGAGACAAGATAAAAATAAAAGATAACAGAAATAAAAACATGAAAAACCCACTTCTTGAGAATTTTAACCAACATGGAATGATGAACCCACCCGAGAATGAGATAGCTGAGAGGAAAAATTTGAGAGAGTTCTTGCTACCTTCAATGTCTAGTAACACTTCATGCATTATAATCTCTCATATGTCCAGGAACTACGAAATCAAGAAATCTATGCTTAGTCAATTTCCTACCTTCAATGGAATTCCTAGTGAAGACTCTCTTGACTTCATTAGAGACTTATACTATAGTGTCCAACAGCTACCACTTAGGGGTCTCACTGAGGAAGAGCTTAAAATAAGAGTGTTTCCCTTATGCCTTAAGGGCAATACTAGGTCTTGGTTTCCATAGTTAGAGGAAGAAATCTTTGTCACTTGGGATCAAGTTTATAATTCTTTCACAATGAAATTCTATCCTAGGAGGTTTACATCTGAAATTAGGCACAAAATAACTGGATTCCTTCAGGATGAAAGAGAACTATTTCATTAATCCTAGGATAGGTTTAGAGGTTTTCTTAGGTAGTGTCCAAACCATTAATATACACCTAAATTACTCATGGACACCTTCTACAATAGTCTCACCCCTTACCATCAAACCTTGGTGGATCAGTCTTCTGGAGGAGACTTCAGTGATAGGACTGCTGAGGAGCTTAAACAAATATTTAATATCATATCTCAAAACTCACAGCACAAATTATCTAGGAGGAGAACCATTGTGAGAAAGGAATCTTCCCCTGCTCCTCAAGATGAATCCCAAGCTGTGAGATTATTTAATGGGAACCCACATCAAACCCTTAAGGAGCAGTTCCACCATTGTTGCATGTATGGTCATTCTCAAACCTATTGTCCAAAATTTTATATGCTTTTCAAGCCTCATGAGAGTGTTAGCTTTGCTGGTTATGGACCTCAGATGCAGCCTAGGCATGATCCTTTTTCCAACACCTATAATCAGGGGTATAGGAACCATCCAAACCTATCGTGGAGGGAGCATGGATTTCTCTAACCTACTGCCCCTCCTAGATTCCAGCAGCCTCCTAGGTAGTAATTCCGACCCCAACCCCAACCTAAGGCTGAGTCATCTAACTCAAAAGATGAGGTGAGAGACATGTTCCATCAGTTGATAGAAAAGTTTGATGGACAAAAGACAAAAAATGATTATGATAAAGTTCAAATGGATGCTAGAATGAAGAATTTGGAAATTCAAATGGTGCAGTTGGCTAGGGATGCTAGTAATAAAGAAAAGGGTAGGCTTCCTGACATCACTGAGGCCAATCCTAGGTAGAATGACATGGATGTGACCACCATAAGTGGTCTCCAAACTCATCAAGATCCTAGTAAAGAACCCCAAAATGTTGAAAATGAGAAACTAGATGAAGTTGGAAACTCAAATATGAAAGAACCTAAATCTGAAAAACTGGACAAAACCACTGGAATTCCTCTAGTTCCTGCTGTTCCAACTCAAAAATTCAAAGAAAATGGCTTGAAAAACAAATAAAATAAAGAAAATATAATTTTTAAGAGGAATTTGTAGAGATGCCCCTAACTGTGAGAATGTTTTCCCCTAAAATCCCATTCCCACAAATAATTTAAAATCCAATTCATGATTTTGAACTGTTGCATTTTTTTTAAAGTGGTTAAAAAGATGAAAATTGATATCCCATTCTTGGAAGCCTTGATTCAAAGCCCATTATATCTGAAATCACTTAAAAAAATTTGTTCAAACAAAAATACATTGGAATAATTTTCCACCTATAGCTTAATAGAGGAGTGTAGTGTAGTCTTGCAGAATAGGATACCTCCTAAGCTTCAAGACCTAGGAAGCTTTTTCATCCCTTGCACTTTTGGGGATAGAGGTGGAAAGTTCAATTGTTTGTGTGATCTAGATTCTAGTATTAATATGATTCCCTTGTCACTTTTGTAGCACCCAAGATTAAGAGTTCCCCAACCCACCACTGTTGTGTTACAGCTTACTGATAGGACCATTACTTATCCAGTGTGTGACCAGGATGTTTTTATCATTCTCAGTAAGCCCTTCTTGGCCACATGGGGAGATGTGATAGATGTGTCTAAGGGGAAACTTATCTTCAATATGGTTAAACAAAAATAAAAATTCAATGTGTTTATGAAAATCCAAGAACCCACCCACCCAATTTTCCCAAAATATGAGATGTTAGTTACTGAGAGTAGTATTGATAAGGAGGAAGAAGAGTTTTTGAGAATGATAGCCAAAATAAACAGTGAACATGAAATCCCTACTACTGCTTATATAGGGATTATCTCAAGTAAGGAGAGAGAACTTGTTGATGAGTATGAGGGAGAATTATTATATAACTTAGATGAGTTTGTTTTGGAGCACATTCTTACCTCGAGAGAAGAGTCTAAGTTTGAGGATATTTTTTTAAGCTCTAGTGATGAGGAAAAATCCTTCTCTACTACCTTCTTCAAGAGGCAGCATGAAGACCTTGGGCCACCCTGGCCCAAGTGTCTTACCTCAAGCTAGTCACCACCCACCCTTGAACTAAAACCCCTCCCTGCTCATCTCAAATATTCCTTTTTAAGAGACAGTTCTACCCTTCCTGTTATCATTTCATCCATCCTAGAGGTGAGTCAAGATCAAAATCAGCTTAGTGTTTTGAAGAAATCGAAGTCAGTCATAGGATGGTCGATTGTTGATATCAAGGGGATAAGTCCATCCTTCCGCATGCATAAAATTCCCATGGAACTTGAGTGTAAGACTAGAGTAAAATCCCAAAGAATACTCAACCCAAACATGAAGGATGTTGTGAGAGAAGAAGTGATTAGGTTACTTGATGCTGGAATAATTTTTCCAATTTTTGATAGCCCCTGGGCCAGTCCTGTCTCAGTGGTACCCAAAAAGAGTGGAGTGACTGTGATCACTAATGAAAATAATAAGAAAATCCAGAAAAGAGAAGTGAATAAATGGAGAGTTTTTATAGACTACAAGAAGTTGAATGTTTCCACAAGAAAGGATCACTTCCCATGCCCTTTTGGGATCAAATGTTAGAGAGATTGGAAGGCAATGAATTCTTCTGCTTTCTTGATGGTTATTCTAGTTACAAATAGATTTTTATTGCACCTGAGGACCAAGAGAAAACCACCTTCACCTGTCTATTTGGAACATTTACTTACCGGTGGATTCCCTTTGTCATGTGTGGTGATCCTGCCACTTTTCAGAGGTGTATGATGGAAATTTGTTTAGACAAGATTGAAAGGGTAATTGAAGTGTTCATGGATGATTTTTCTGTTGTGATAAATAACTTTTAGAACTGTCTGAAAAATCTAGAACTACTATTAGAAAGGTGCCATGAGACCAACTTAGTCTTAAACTAAGAAAAGTGCCAATTCATAGCCACTGAAGGAATAGTTTTGGGACACACAGTTTCTAAGAAGGGGCTGGAGGTTGATAATGCTAAAATTGAGGTCATACAAATGTTTCCCCCACCTGAAAATTTCAAAGTAATCAGAAGTATTTTGGGTCATTCTGGGTTCTATAGGAGGTTCATTAAGGACTTTACTAAGATTACTAGACCCCTGGTCTCCCTACTGGTTAGGGACATACCCTTTTTCTTCAATGATACATGTCTAGATGCCTTTAATCTACTTATGGAGAAGTTGACTACTTCACCTGTAATAACTGCTCCAGAATGGAATCTTTTTTTGAGGTAATGTGTGATGCTAGTGACTTTGCAGTTGGAGTTGTTTTAGGGCAGAGGAAGGATAAGAAACTACATATTATTTACTATTCAAGAAAGCTTCTTGACGATGCCCAAAAGAATTATTCCACCACTGAAAAGGAGTTAGATACTGTGATGTTAGATTTGGAAAAGTTCTGGTAGTACTTGATAGGATCAAGGATCATAATTTTCACAGATCATTCACCCCTAAAGTACTTTCTGGCTAAAAAGGACTCAAAACCAAGACTCATGAGGCAGACCTTGTAGTCACTGGAGTTTGATTTGGTGATTAAGGATAAGAAAGGGGATGAGAATATAGGTGCAAATCACTTGTCCCAATTTCCCAATTCCCCAAGTAAGGACCCAAAAAAGATCAACTCTTCTTTTCTTGATGAACAATTGTTTGCTGCTTTTATGCAGCAATATGATTAGTTCATTGACTTCACTAGTGCAAAAACACTTTTTCGCGTCGGTTTTTTTTAATTTTTAACGTTGGTTATAAACCGACGTCTTTATAGGCGACGTTAAAAATACAGTTTTCACGTCGGTTCATAGAAACCGATGCGAAAAATAATTCGCTTATGAGCTTCGGCGTCGGTTTTTTATAAAACCGACGCCGAAGCTACATTTAGAAATTATTTTCCGCGTCGGTTCATTAAAAAACCGACGCGGAAAATATAGGCGACTAGGTTTTCGGTGTCGGTTTTATATAAAACCGACGCCGAAATATCGGTTTTCCGCGTCGGTTTTTCTAAAAAACGACGCGGAAAACCAATTTAAACAGGATTTTCGGCGTCGGTTTTTTGAAAAACCGACGCAATATCAAACTTTCCGCGTCGGTTCATTAAAAAACCGACGCGGAAAACCAACTTAAACAGGATTTTCGGCGTCAGTTTTTTGAAAAACTGACGCAATATCAAACTTTCGGCGTCAGTTTTTAAAAAAACCGACGCCGTAAATAATTGTTTTTTAAATAAAATACATATATTTTCTCCTCCAAACAAATCGGAACCCTGAAAAAAAATAACGAAGTATACAAAAACAATTAAACAGCTTTAACAGAAGTACTTGAGAAAACTCAAAGTAAAGCAGAATTAAAATACACGTACCTACATGGTGCATTTTCTTAATCTAACCATACTCAGTATCAATCATTGTAAGTTTCCTCCCATAGATAGCACCAATCCTGTCAAAACAGTAATGAAACTAAGGAGATGTGCGTGAAAAAATCAATCCAAGATATTAGTGCAATGAATAAACATTAAATGAAAATGTGTAATTTATTTGAATCATTCATTTTTTCACAAAGTAAATTACCAAAATGAAATGTTACGACTCCTGATCAAAATTCCAGGAACACTCAGCCGATGCAACCTCTTCCTCACCTCCCCCACTGAAGATGTTGGGGGTGTCTTTTCACCATAGGATCCCCACCACCCCCAACCTCAGGTTTTTATATTTGCTCTGTATAGACGTGCATTACCCATTCACTATTGTTATTTGTTTAAGTTATGGAATAACAGAGAAATAAGTTTGAGTGCAAAAAATAGGTTAGAAAATTGAAATCAAATGCAGATTGAAGAGACATAAAGAAACATACCTTAAAAATTGACGCCTTCTATTTTATCTTTGTGCAAACCCACTAAGCGCTGTTTCAGGTATTATGTGATATGATTCTCGGCAATCATTTTTCGATATTTATTTGCATAAAAAATAAAAAGGCCTAGAAGATATTGCTGTGCATTCAAGGGAGACAATTTTTAGTGTTTGTGAATGTTATTTCGCTATACGAATCTCTATGTTCATGATCCAAGTACCACCCTACAGATCTGTCACTATACAGAAAAATGATTTTAAGAAATAACAATGAAAAGAAATATAATAACTAATTCTGAATTAAAATACACGTACCTGAAATATACGACATGCTTATTGTTGGTTATTGTTGAAGGATTCATTTGATTATTAGTAGATTCAATAAAACAGTTTTTGCCGAGGCACTTGAGAAAACTCAGTAAAGCAGAATTAAAATACATGTACCTGAAATATATAACATGCTCATTGTTTGTTATTGTTGAAGCATTCATTTGATTATTAGTAGGTTCAAACACCTAATATATCATAAGAGTTAGTTTTTTAAACCCATATATATTATTATTTATAAATTTTAGTATACATACCTCAAATCTTAATCAGACTTAACAGATAGTCCGCAAAAGTAGATTGAATATGAATCATATCAGATTGAGAATATGACTGTGAATCATTGAATACCTACAATAATATTGAATGATATGAAATTAATAAATAGAAGAAAGTGGATGAAAATATATAAAAAAGTTAATACAACTAACCTTATGAAAATCAGTAGTTTCCCCAGTTGTGATTATCTCGTACATAAATCGTAGAATATAATAACCACATTCAACATTTCCATTTTGACGATGACACTGCAGTTATAAAACATTTAACTAATAATGAAACCCAATATATAACAAAAATATAAAAACTAATTACCTGTACTTCCACATATTTGATTTTCGTTGGTTTCTTTTCATTTGTAAAATGTTTCCATGAACTGCATTTTTTTATATAAGAACTAATAAAACTTGTGTAAACAATTAAAATTAAACATAACAAACTTCTAAAAATAAAAAAACAACTTACCTGTTTAATAAGTTGGAAAACGGTTTACGCACTTTTCCTAATAAAGAGCAAAACCAATATAAGGTGCATTCATTTGGGCAAAATACACCTAACATCCAATGCCCCCTATAATAAAAAAAGTTCATAATTAATGACATTATAATGATCATGAGTTCAAAATTATGTTGATATTCTTACTTATCAAGAAATGGAAAAAACCAGCACTGAATCTCTGTTTGTGATAATCTCTCGGATATATATTGAACTCTTTCATCATTTTTCACATGTTTGACTTCCAAGGAAATGTACTCTGGATCTATAAAGCTATAAATGTTTGTAGTTTCATTTTGTAAAAGAATCCTGTATAGATACCTAATTTAAAAAGAAAATATAGTTAGTCAATGACATAACAATATTTTATTAAAGAAATAGCAATTCAAACGTCAATTTACTTACATGGAAAACAACTGCACCACATTCAGCCCGATCTCTTCAAAATTAACTAAATTCATGATATATATTCTTTCAATATTCTCAATTTATAATTTCTTCCACATATATCGGACGTCATCCAAAACTCATAGATAAAATTCAAGGAAGAAGAGCACTGAGATAATCTTTTCAACCCAGAAGAAATATCAGAATTATCTACAACCGACTGTTTCTGAACATTTTGCTGCATTTGTACAGTTTCTTTTGCTTTCAGATATTCCTATATAAGTTAAATGTCAGAAAACATTATAAGTAATTTGGAATCATTTCTAATTACTAGTTAAAAAAACTCATACCTCATGTGAAATATAACGAAGAAGTGCAGTTGGCCAAAGTAAAAAATGTCCCATACATTCCCCAACACTGGTGATCTCCGCAGTAGGAAATGGTAGTAGAGCAGTAGGATCTATAATAACAAGTACTGATACTCTAACCTGACCCATCTGCATAGGCTGATGATGTACCGAGTCCCCCAAAAAATACACTTGTCCTAATGCAACAATATGTACATGAGGATCTCCCGCAAACAACTCACAATATAAGGTTCGATCCGATGGAGGAGGTGGAGGCTCAAAGTTAGCAGGTGGGGCAGGGTAGTCAGGGTGAGCAGGCTGAGAAGTCAGAAAAATGAAAAGGGTATATTAGTGTTTAAAATTTATAACATAGAAAAATTGATTAAAAATTAAATAAAATAATATACCTCAAATGGTTGCGCAGACGGGGCAGGGTAAGCAGATGAGGCAGGGTAGTCCGGGTGAGTTGGCTGAGAATGTTGAAAAATGAAAAAGTTATATCAGTGTTTATAATTTATAAAATAGACAAATTGATGACATTAAATAATATACCTCAGAAGGCTGCCCAGACGGTGTTGGGTAAGCATATGAGGCATGATAGTCTGAGTGAGTAGGCTGAGAATGTTGAAAAATGAAAAATTTATATCAGTGTTTATAATTTATAGAAAAGAAAAATTGTTAACAGTAAATAATATACCTCGGAAGGATGAGCAGACTGTGACTGTCTTGCCAAGTGTTCTAATAAAGCCTTCTGTACTGCTGCTTGAATTTGATCACCCATAGACCGTTTCATATCCTACAGCTCTTCTTTTTAAGGATTCGATTTCCGGGTCTCTTGGTTGCTTACTCTTACCAAAAACCTTCCGAATACTAACACCCGCCTGATATCCTCTAACACGGCCGGGGTGTTTAGTCTTTCCCAAAGCAGTGGCTAGGATATCCATCCTACCCTCGGGGATAAAAGAGCCCTGTGTCTCTTTCTCCTGAAGTTCATCCTGAAATGAAAAATAAAAAATTTATATTAGTGTTTATAAATTATAAAAAAGGAAAATTGTTAACAAAGAATTAATATTTACTTACAATTCTATCAGCCACTTGATGAGCTTCGTCTGTAAGATATTGTTCATTTTTTCTTCTTCTTGCTCGTTTCCATTTCTCATGGCGAGTGGGAGGAGATGGAGGACCATACTGGACCTCTTCTGAACCACTACTTGATCGAGCTCTTAATGCTTCAAATTTTTCTTCAATAATTTTCTGCTCCAAATACGAGTATCCTCCACGTGATAAAGTATGAGGGTATACGTTTTTCAACTGGATCTCCTAATGAGATCTTCTGGAGGCCTGTTACATAAAAATAAACACATAAGTAATAAGGAAAATATAGCATAAATTTTAAAATATAAAACAATTACAATACCTGAAATTTCTCTTCCTGACGACTGTCAACAAATCGCTTCCATGTTTCTTCATCTATATATGGATACTTAAGACATGGGCTTTCAAACCTTCTCTTTCCAAAAACATAATCTTTCGTCAGTTTGTTTTTAAAATCTCTCCATCGAACCGCCTCTAAAGAGAGATGTCTTTTCCTAATTTCTTTGGTTTCCTCAAAATTGAATGTAATCTGTAATTGAAAAAATTAAATACATCATTTAAACTATATAATATTAAAAAAATGAGATAAAATAAATAGATAAAGATATTTTACCGTCACGGCCTCCCAAAGCTGTTGCTTCGCCGTCCTGTCCACTGACTTCCAATCAGGATATAAAATACTAATCCTGCAACGGCTCTGCATCGCTATATAACTGACAAACTGAACTGCATTTGGGCCAACTGCATTATTATTATCATCAAAACGGATGTGTAATTTGTTATCATCACGAGCGAGTGATAGTTTTGGTAAACGTGTAATACCACGTTTACCAACTAGAGAACTTGATTTTTTAGTAGTAACTGGAGAAGTCTCCTCCGCCGAGGACGCATCAGTAGTCCTGCAATTTTTTTTAATAAATTAACAGTTTTATTTCATTAAATATGTATATTACTGAATATTTAATAATATGTCAAAATAGATATACCTCGGTAACTGCTCCTCTCTATCTGTATTTGAAATTGCTACTAGAAAGTGTAATGAAATTTTGGGTACCTGCATATCATTAGAAAACTGAATAATTAGAAACAAGGAAATGAAAAATAAATATGTAAAAATAGAGGCATGAATTTGTAAGTTTTAAAAATAGACACAAAATATAAATATTTACCAAAAAAATTAGGAGACTAATTTAGTGTTTTCCCACGTCCCTTCATCATGATCGGTACGTACTGCATGCACTATGTTTGTCTTATATTCATTGTAATCATCTGAAAATTGCATAATAGATGAATAAGGCTCATGTAAATCACTAGCATCATCAGAATCATCATCATCACCCAAATGATATCTTTTCCCTTGCAAAACAACTGACCACTGATCATTCGACGGATCAATGACATAAAATACTTGTTTTGCATGTGTCGCCAAGATAAATGGTTCCTCATTGTGATTAAATCTTTTTAAATCAACCAGTTTAAACCCATATTCATCATGTTTCAAGCCACTATTACTATCAACCCAATTGCACTTAAAAATAGTGACTCGAAATTTAATATAATCAATTTCCCATATGTCTTCAATAACTCCAAAATATGATGTTGATGCAGAAATTGGGTTTTTATCTTTGGCACTCGAAAAATGCACTGCTTCAGCGAATACGATCACACCACTATTCTGAACGGTACTCTTGTCATCCAGGTTTTTTGTGTAAAATGTGTAGCCATTGATATCAAAACCAGACCAAGTGATCACATTAAAAGATGGTCCCCCTGATAACCACTTCAATGTTTCTGATACAGATATATCTGAGGTGACTTTCTCTTTAAACCATGAAACAAATGTCTTCTTATGCTCAATCATCAACCACTTTTCATTTCTTTTCTGATATCATAACTTTAATTCAGCAATATGTGAGGATATATATGGTTGAACCTCATCTGTGTTGTTCAAAATGTATAAATGTTCTTGCATCACTTCATCACGTGGAATGAACTTTACCTTTAAGCCTCGAACCCCTCTACCTTCTCTGTCAACTGTCATATGTCGAGATAGAGGGAGACCAATATGCTCCACCTCATTCAAATAATCAGTACAGAACTCAATCACCTCTTCTGATACATATTTTTGAACAATAGAGGCCTCTGGTCGATAAGGACTTTTAACATATCCTTTCAAAATTTTCATATATCTTTCAAAAGGATACATCCATCTTAAATAAACAGGCCCACACATTCTTATCTCACGCACCAAATGAACCAATAGATGAACCATTATATCAAAAAATGTGGGTGGGAAATACATTTCTAGTTGACAAAGAATAAGAGTTGCTTCATTCTCCAACAAATCTAACAAATTTGGATCAACGACTTTGCTACAAATGGATTTAAAGAAATTACATAACCTGATGATTGTCTTCCTGACAGCTTTCGGTAATATACCACGCACTGCTACTGGTAGAATTTGTTGCATTAACACATGGCAATCATGTGATTTCATACCTATTAATTTACAATCCTTCAATGACACAAAATTATTCACATTTGAAGAAAAACCGCTGGGTACTTTAATACCATGAAGACACTGACAAAAATTCATCTTTTCAATCTTGCTTAATGTGTGACAAGCCGGAGGTAAATATGTTCTTTTTCCTTTCACAGCGGGAGCTAACTCCAAACGTATTCGCATTAATATCAAGTCAAATCTAGCATGTAATCCATCTTTTTTATTTCCTTTTATGTCTAACAAAGTTCCAATCAAACTATCACATATGTTTTTCTCAACATGCATAACATCAATGTTATGTTTTATCTCTAAAAATCTCCAATAAGGTAGTTCAAAAAAAATAGACTGCTTCTTCCAGATATGTTTTTGTAAACCAGAACTTTTTCTCTTTCCAAATGTTGAATCAATATATTTCACTCTGTCATAATATTCTTCAGCTGACAATGGTTGAGGGGGGAGGTTGTATTCTTGTAAACCGTTAAATGCTTTTCTCAATCTACGATAAGGATGATCAATTCGCAAAAATCTTCGATGTCCCATGTACACTGTCTTTCTTCCATTCTGCAATTGATAATATGAAGTTTGTTCTTCACAAATTGGACATGCTTTATGTCCCTTAACACTATATCCAGATAAGTTTCCATACGCAGGAAAGTCGTTTATAGTGAACATTATCATAGCACGCAAAAGAAAATACTCTTTCTTGTATGCATCGAAAACTGTAACACCTTTCTCCCATAGCAGTTTTAAATCCTCAATCAATGGTGTAAGATACACATCAATATCATTTCCTGGTTGTTTTGGTCCAGAAATCATCAAGCTCATCATAACATATTTTTTCTTCATACATAGATGTGGGGACAAGTTGTAAAGTACCAGCAAAACAGGCCATGAACTATGTTGGCTACTGAGGCTCTGATATGGATTCATTCCATCAGTACACAATCCCATTCTGATATTTCTAACTTCACTTCCAAAATCATGAAATTTTTTATCAAAAGTCTTCCACTGTGGTGAATCGGAAGGGTGACGTAAGTTACCATCAGAAATGCGCTCATCTGAATGCCATCTTAACCTTTTTTCATCATTTGAATTTGCAAATAGACGCTTCAAACGAGGAATAATTGGAAGGTACCAAAATGCTTTAGATGGAGTTTTGATTTTGGTACCTAAAAATAAATCAGAATTGAATTATCAGAATTTTTTGAAAAAAATATTGGATGATATCATTGGAAAGTAAAAAAATTGATTTTTCATAACGTTACATGACATCACCTGAAAATGAATCTGAGTTGACTTTCTCATCCATCTTATAGCGCGATGTTCCACATGTAGGACAACTTGATAAATGTTCATTTTCTTTCCTATACAGTACACAATCATTGGGGCAAGCATGTATCTTTTTATACCCCAATCCCATTGGGCATAATATTTTCTTCGCCTCATAATTGGAATCTGGAAGCCCATTGCCTTCTGGAAGAAGCTCTTTTAAAAGCTCAAGTAAACTGGAGAAACTTTTATCACTCCACCCATTTTTTTCTTTTAAGTTAACTAATCTCAAAACTGCTGATAACACTGTATATTTACTGCAACCTGGGAATAATGGTTTCTCAGAATCTCCATACAATCGTTCAACAGTTGGTGTTTTTTCGATGGTTTCAACACCTAAATCATGAATTAATTCTTCAATACGATCCTCTGCCTCATTATGAATATCGTCATCAACATTGGATGTTGAATTTTCAGTTCTTTCACCATGCAAGATCCAACGTGTATAATTAAGGCTAAAACCATAACAAATGAGATGATCTTTGATTTCTCTGAAGTTTAACTTTCTCATATTTACACACTTCACACATGGACAGAAAATCAAATCAATATTTTGATTATGCCGTTTAGAAAATTCCAAAAAATTGTCAACTCCTCTTTCATATTCACTAGTAGTTCTTCGTAGATAAATCCAATTATGATCCATTAATACCTGATATCACAATATAATTGATGAATATATTAAAACATAAAAACATTTAAATATCTATCAGATAAATTGTAAACAAAAACATATTCCATAAAAACTATTGATAATCAGATAAAAGACATCAGATATGAAACACGTTTACAAATACAGTAAACAGTTAATTTTAATATTATATACATGTGTGTTATATTGAAATACAAGGACAAAATGGTTAAATCAAAGGTTTCATTTTTTGAAAATAAAGTTTCATGATATAAATATTATATGAATGACATACAAGATAATATGATTTCTCACTATGACTACTATTGATCACACTATATTTATTTTTTTATTCATTTGATGTAACATGAATGAATCATGGAAAAATTAATGTGAAAAATAGTGCAATAACTATCCTTATTTAAGACAATGTGTATTAAGAGACATGATACAATTTTTGGTGACTATGATAACTCAACTCCCTCAATCCATGAGTTTTATAATAGGGAACTATGAACATATAAATTCATTATGGAGGGATAAAAATTCCATTGCATATTGTAGGTGACAACTTACACCCCCATCCATGGGTCTATTGCAGCAAAACATGTCAAGGAATGGATCAACATGAAGAGAAATATATTATCCATCCATGAAAGATTAGATCATGAGAATGTTTTATTTGCAGCCTATGACTTAGAGGGGGAAGTAAATCATTTCATGACTATTATTTAGAGGGAGAGAAAGATGAATAAATATAATCAATGGAATGAGATTAGTTTAAGAGGACATTTATTAAAAATGCATGAATCTAACCCCACATATGAAAGTGGAAAGGTATTTTTGAACATTAATAGAGGGATAATGATTATATTATTATCTACGAAGAAATAATTACAATACATTATGATTCTAGTCGTATTATGGACATTGCAAGAAAAATTATTTATTATATAATGGAATGAAAATAATTATTCAATTTTTTTTAACATAATAGATAGTGGTAATTATTCATGTCTTAGTTAAATGATGAGAACCAAAAAGAATTGAGGAATTTGGCATGGTAAATCTCAAGAAGGAATGAAATAACAACAAACTACATGCAAAAATGTGAGTGAATTCATTTAACACAATAAAATTATTTTTTTGAAGAAGAATTTATTAAAATGGAAATGGAATTAAAAATATAGTACTTCATAATGTAATGAAAGATCATTTTAAACAGGAATAATGATAATACAAACAAAAAATTTGAAGTTCAACCCGAATGGAGATGTTAAATCCAAACTGCGACCGGTATAATTACTCCCAAAAACAAACAATATCAAATCTACACCAACAATGATAATACAAACAAAAAATAATGATAAATTACAACTAAAATCTAACCAATAATCAAAATCACGCAAAATAGGGTTATTGATAAAGAAATAAACAATGGGATATGAAACAAGAGATAAATAGGAAGAACACATACCCAAAATCGTGCAGACGACAAAAAACCTTCAACAATGGCCGTCCAAGATCGCAAATCAAGTTCGAAGGTCGTCGGGAGTCCGAAGCGCCACAGCGGAACTCGATTTCGACGAACGAACAAAATGAGGGTTTCTGACCGTGAATATTTTTAAAAGACTTTTCGCGTCGGTTTTAAGAAAAACCGACGCCGAAAACTTTTTTTAATTATTTTCGGCGTCGGTTTTTAAAATAACCGACGCGGAATTATGAGTTTCGGCGTCGGTTTTCATGAAAACCGACGCCAAAACATTTTAAAAATTTATTTTCCGCGTCGGTTCTCAGGAAAACCGACGCGGAAAATATGTATACTAATATTATTCGCGTCGGTTCTTAGGAAAACCGACGCGGATAATAGGTATACTAATATTTTCCGCGTCGGTTTTCTTCAAAACCGACGCGAAAAATCAACGCATAATATTATTTGCGTCGGTTCTTAGGAAAACCGACGCGGATAATATGTATACTAATATTTTCCGCGTCTGTTTTCTTCAAAACCGACGCGAAATATCAACGCATAATTATTTTTGGCGTCGGTTTTTTGTAAAACCGACGCCAAAAATTCCCCGCACATACTATTCGCGTCGGTTTTTAAAAAACCGACGTTATTACGACGACGTTAAATCCTGTATTTCCACTAGTGCTTCCAACTTTATGGAAGCTAGAGTCCTGCCCAAGGATCTCTCACACAACAAAATAAGGAGGTTTATATCTGAGCTGAAATATTATATTTGGGATGACCCTCTTCTCTTTAGGAGATGTGTCGATGGGATTTTGAGAAGATGTGTGGTTGAGGATGAGATTTTTTCCATACTTGAGATCTTCCATTCATCACCTTGGGGTGGCCACCATGGAGGAGAAAGGACTTCTCAAAAGGACTTACAGGCGGGTTTCTACTGGACAACACTATTTAAAGATGCTAAGAGTTAGGTTATTGGCTGTGAGAAATGTCAAATGTTGGGAAATGTTGGAAGAAGGCAGGAACTACCCCAAAAAGGTATTCTAGAGGTTGAAATATTTGATGTGTTGGTCTTGGAATTAATGATACCATTCCTATACTCTTGTGGGATTGAGTACAATTTGGTTCATGTGGACTGCATGTTTAAGTGGGTTGAGGCAGTAGCTCTGCCTGACAATTCAGCTGCTAGTGTTGTGAAATTCATCAAGAAAAACATCTTTTCCAGATTTGGTGTGCTTCGAGCACTCATAACTGATAATGGGACTCATTTCAATAATTATAAGTTCAAAGGTTTGATGGAGAAGTATGAGTGCTCACATAAGATAGACACCACTTACCACCCACAGTCCAGTGGTCAAGAAGAAGTTTCAAACAGAGAGCTCAAATAGATTTTAGAGAAAACAGTGTCTAGATCTAGAAAGGAATGGTCAAGGAAGTTGGATGAGGCCCTTTGGGCCTATATAACTACTTATAAGAATCCTATAGGGATGTCACCATATATGCTTCTCTTTGGGAAAACATGTCATCTATCTGTTGAGTTACAACAGAGATCTTATTGGGTAGTGAAGCCACTTAACTTTGATTTTAAGTCTGCTGGTGAGAGGAGACTGTTAGAGTTGAGTGAGCTAGAGGAGATTCGAATAGAGTCCTATGAGAATGATAAAATCTAAAAACAAAGAACAAAGGATTTTCATGACTCAATCATTCAAAATATGAATTTCATGGTTGGTGAGAGGGTCCTGCTTTTCAATTCTATATTGAAGCTATTTCCAGGAAAGTTGAAGTCCAAGTGGTCAGTACCCTTTACCATTGTTAGATTTTTGGTTAATGGAGCTGTTGAGCTAGTTGGAGAATAGAATTGACCTTTCTTAGTCAATGGTCAAATAATAAAGCACTTCGTTTAAGGGAATCCAAAGGACTTGGATTCCATATCTCTATTGGAAGAATGAGCTGTTTCAAGTCTAACTGAGGAATATAAACTCAGTGTTTCATGGGAACTAACCCATGGCTAATTAGTTTTTTTACTTTTATTTTTTTTCCATTAATAAATTTAACCTATAATTCTTGTTTTCCAGTTTAATATTATAACTTCTTAATGGTTCTTTATGATCTGTTGTTGTTTTAGAGAGAGAGTTGTTGCTTTCAGAAACTTGCTCAAGAAACCCCAAGGGAGAAATCCACTACATCATATGGATAACATTTCTTCTACTCACTTACTTGGGTTATTTATATTGAACTTCAAACTTTGAAATCTTATTTTACTTATTTGAACTTGCAGGTTAATGAAAAGGAGTAAAAAACCACTATTTCTAATGAGGATCTGTTGATGGAAGCCACTATTAAAGGTCCCATAATTCAGGGAAGTGTTGTTCTTCCCCATTTCACTTTGAATTACATGCTTAATCATCACTGTGAAATGAGTGTGGGGGTCTTTACACTTATTTTTTAGACTCTTAGAATGTGTTTTATTTCACGGGTATTTATCTGATAGTATCTAATTCGTTGAAAACTTATTTTGATTTGATTTGTGAAACATGCTTGTGCCCACTGCTTTCAATTTCATTATGCTTGTGCTGCACATCACTGTTAATCATGCTACTATTTTAAGTAAATTGATAAAATCTTTTGTCTGCTCACAATGATTCAAAGCATGAACTTTTCAGAAGGAAATACACTTTTTTGCTGGTGATGGTTGGTGGGGTTGGGTTCTTCTATTTTTGTTTTTATTTTCTTTCACTTTTTTGTGTGGCAAAGAAATATTTTGAACCTCATTGCTACCCCTCCCTATCTTTTTTCAGCAGAAATGTCTATATGTTTTGAACTTAAACTGTCTCCCACCTTGAGAATCAACATTGGGGAGAATTTTTAGTTTTTAATGTGGAGGAGAGGGGTTATTCTAGTGTCATTTCATATTTTCTAGTGTCATGTAGAATTCCCCCTTCCTAAACCTGAGTTTGTGTTTGTTTAAATAAAATTGTCAAATTTTTTCAAAATTTGTTCTAAATTTTTGACAAAAAATTCAAATTATTTCATTACATGATGGTCATTAGAGGTTCACCAGTATTTCAATTATGTCATGTTTAGTGGATAACTGCTCATTGGATTATGGGAGTGAAATTTACTCAGAAATTGTTAAGCATGAATGATTGCTGAGTGCAATTGTTCACTATCTCTATGGATTTGTCTATGGGAGTGTGACCGGATAGGTTTTTTGGGATGAGGATCATGAATTAGTGTTACTAGAAGTTCTCACTATAACCTAGGGGGCCCAAATTATTGTTAAATAATATTCAATCACTTTAGTAATTCAAATCGATTGATTATTAATTAAGTCCTTTGTAACTGGAGTAAAATGGGTAAATGGGATCCCACAGTGAGTATCTAAGACACGGTTCACTGGGTGCATTTTTGTGAATAAATAAAGACAATTTCAATTTTAATAAGTGCTATGCATAGTGCTATGCACATGGAATATGGCTGGAAAAAATAGAAATAAAGTTCCCTTGTCAAAAAATGAACTCATTAAGGTGAGGGGAATTTTGAACCCAGATGAAGAAGGGAGTAATTGACTTGGTTAATTTTCATTTGAGTTGAATCAGTACGGTGAAAAAATTTATGAACTTTAATTTTTGGAACTTGGGGGAAGGTGAGAATGGAAGGTTCCCTTGGTTAAGTTTTTAAATCCACTTCATATAACCTGTCAACACTCCTTGAATTAGAACTTGAATTGGAAGGTGAAGTAGGACAATTAATGAGTACACATAAGAGGAATTACATACATTATAGTGTATTAATCTGTGATGATTTTTACTTCCAGTGGGTATTTGAATCTAGGCATGATATTATTTTTGAATACCTTTGGATAGCCTGAGTCACTATTGCTTTTGATCCTCTGGGTATTAAAGTTTAATCATGCTCTTTTTAAACTGAACTTCACATATCATCTTTTTGTTTTAAAGTCAAGGGAATGCATTTGTTTGAGGACAAACAAAGTTTTAAGTGTGGGGGAGTTTGATGTGGCAGTGCTTTCATGCTCTTTTCCATATCCTTTTTTATATTTTTGTTTACTTTTTAATATCAAACCATTTTTTTGGGTAATATTTATCAAATGTTTTATATTGTAAATTATATTATAAAAAAATGTGTTTATGTATTAAAAGTGTGTTTTTGTTCTTATTTTTTATTGTTTTTCAATAATAAAATTATGTTGTTATTTTAATTTCATTTAAGTAATTCTTTATGTTATTATTTTTCAATAATTTTTAATTCATTAATTAAATTAATTAATTCTTTATTATTTAAGTTGTAAATAAATAATATAAGCTAGTTTTTAATTATTTTAATAATTTAACTAGTTTTAACAATTCAATTTTATTCAATTAAAACTTTTATTATTTAGTTTAATTATTTATTTAATTAATTATTTACTTAATTATTTTATTAATTAATTGGTCAATTAATTTAAGCAAGTAACTTTAAACACTTTTATGATGTTTTAAATTAATTTGTTTATAATTTTTAATACGAATAAAATTCTTTCTTTTAAAAAATTCATAATTATTTATATTATTTAACTTAACTTTGTTTTATTTATTATTATTATTATTTTACTAAATTATTTTATTTTTTAGGGTTGTTTTATGTTTTGCAGATGTTACGGTGGAAAGTCTCACCACCTCCACCCCTTTCTACACGGAGTCACCGTTAGCCCCTTTTTACTGTCTCACTATTTCAAACTAACAGTGCCTGTGCCACCATTTCACACCATTTCATTCGAGCCTGCCACCATATCCTCCACCTTACTGTGTCACCGTGAGCATCACTCATGGTGACACAACTAATCCATACCATTGTTCCCTACTCCTCATCCACCGCTCCACCACATTGTTGTCTCACAACAATCTTCATGGTGCCTATCTCACTATAATCCCCTGCCACACTCCTCTACCCATCCTCTGCTTCACATCACGCCTGTCTCACCGCTTCTTCACGCAGCATCACAGTATTAGCATTACAAACCAAATACATAGCAGATTTCAAATTCAAACTGTAATCAAGATGCCGAATAATCATAATTTCATCATTTTCGAAGGGAATTCACACAATAAAAATGGAAAAGTTGAATAACTTGAAATCAAAACACCCACACCTTACCCTCTGCCCGAAACAGTGTCTCCATCACATAGAACCCAAAACCACCGCACTTCTCCTTCTCCTCTGCTCGTGCCGCATCTCGGTTCGCTGCTGCTAGCCGCCACATCTCCCTTCCCAGACCATCCACTGCTCTGTCGTAGCATCTACCCGAACCCCGTGACCACGAAGCAGCAAGCCCTCTTCTACCCCAAATCTCCCCTTCCTGCTTTGCTGGACCAAATCATCTTCCTCAACCTGAGCCACCCGAAGCCGCTGTTCCATGCCTCGCCACTTCCTCACTTCAAAACCCTAACTACCTTCACACACTCACAAGAGAACCTACTGAAGCAGCGACACTGGTCGAAACTCCCACAACCCCTAGCCTCGCCTTCCACACCCGCACCGCCACTACATCCTCCCATGAAGCCGTCGTACCACCCTCCATTTCCTTCACCCAAGCCGAGATGCACCCGAACCTCCCTTCCTCCGTGCAGACTCAACGTGCCGACCCCCCCATCTTCATTTCATTCTTCTTAATTTTTTAATTTTTATTTTATTTTATTATATAATATAACATAATATACTATAAAATGTATTATATATCATATTAAACACTACAACAATAATAGTTTTATTAATAAATAGTATATATGCTTTTATATATCATAATAATATATGTATTAATTAAATAAAATCATTATTAAATATATATTACTAATAATTTAGGTATTATAATATATATATATGTGTGTATATATATATTAATAAGTTTTTATTATTATTAAATTTAAGTAGTGATATTATTATATAGTGTATAAATATATTTAGTTATACATAGCAGTTTTATTTTTTATTGGAATCACATGAGTTTGTTGTGTTTTCTATTGTTTCGTTGCAAGGGGGTTGTATGCACTTACATAGGGTTCACTAAAAAAAGCTGGTGATGTGCACATAAAAGTGCGCCATGCGGATCTGCTGATTTGTAGAGGGAATATTATTGCACACTGTGCATGCATCATTTCATTTATTTAGAAGCAACTGCTCTAGTGACTAGTGCGGGAGGAAGATGCACAGTGAAAGCTACACGTGGAGGCCATGGAACACCTCGAGTGAGATTCTAGAGACTTCTACTGGTTATTAACATTCATGATGGGCATGATATTATTGAGACCCGGAGGGCAGAGTGCGGGTGATGGGGTGATTGAGAAGGACATTAATTCAGTAAGACTAGATGATAGATATCGACAGAGACTTCATTCTTGATTGCATTTCCATCCATCAATAGAGGATTGGGAGATCCCTAGAGTTTTCAAAATTTAACATCAGGAGTAGATTGGAGTACTGAGAGCAAGAGATCAGAGAATTTCATACCTCAATTTCCAGGGCGGGACATTGAGAGCACTCTAGTGTTGCATCCACCATTGAGCGACATGAATTAGAACTTTCAGAAGCTCAAGAAGGGAGACAAATGATTTTCTTTTCCTTGTGATCTATTTCTTTGAAACTTATTTCAATATGAATTTCATTGGTTCTAATTCTATTATTGCATTAAAACCAACCATTATGTCCAGCTAAATTTCTTCAGGGGGAAATAATATGGTTGATTAGATTTGTTTAGTTATATTTATGCACTGCATCATTTTCTGGATTGTCTCTCTCACTGTTTGCAGAACGAGTTTATTTTCAAAACAACAAGGTTGAGTGAAAACTGATCTTTTTTTAACCTTAATGAAAACTTTTTCAATTTGAGGAACTCACTGACAAGTGAGTTATTCTCGAATGAGAGAGACACACTGATCTCAACTGACAAGTTGAGCCCAGTGACATCGGACTTGTTATCGCCATTGGATGTAATAACTTTTAGAATCGAAAAACTGTAAGAGTTATTTTATCACAAATTGACCAGACGATAAATCTGGGTAGTTACTTTAAGTCAGATCCATATTTTAAAAAATTCAGTGCATGAATGAGGCTAAGAAATATCTAATTGGCTAGTGGACTTTCTCCCCCTATTCATCTATTGGTTTTTTTCACCACAAGTTCCCTTACTGTTCTGTCTACCCCCTTCCTTTCACTCACTTGTTCACCTTCAATCCCTCACACACTGATTCTCAGTCACTCCACTTCACCACCACTAACTATTTTTTCTTGTTTTTGTGTGTGTGGTTTTGTTTAGTTTATTTTTTTATATCACCAAACACAACATGAGGCCTCCCTGTGGTTCAACCCTGTCTTTCCACTGTCCTAAGTAGTAAGTCGGTTATAAATTTTAGTTTGTTTCCCATGCCCAATGTAGTGCGATATTTCAAAGAACAAGATCATAAATATCCAGTGTTGTTGAAAAGTCTATTACTAAAAGAAAAATAGAACTTCTTGATACACATTAGAAAGATGTAGCTGGATCTTCTAAGTCAAATTTTGTTGAATAAGTGAATGATACTGCTCTAGAGAAAGGTTCTTCAGGTTCCAAATCATCATCATCCATGGGACATGATTTTTTTTGTGAAATATTTAAATAATATTGTGTAATCAATGTTATTATTTCCAAACATTGAATCCCAATTTCATCTTATTCAATAGTCAGTTAACTTGAAGATGAATTCTATAAATTTTTTGATGGAAAATTTAATCAAGAATGAAACCGATTTCAAAACCTTCATGATCAACTATGAAGCTCATAGAATGTATTTAAAGAAGATTACAACTTTTTCTAAGTTAGTAGTTGATGATATTAAGATTTTTGGTGATTATATGGATTCAGTCAAAGAGAATTTCAACAATTTTGATGAGAAGTTCAAGAATCTTTCTGAAAGGATAAATCAAGAGCAAGATTCCTGGATCCAAGAAGATAAAGATCACTATAGAAAGATTAACTCCGTTGCTATTTCCTAAAAGGGAGAAACAAATACCACATATCATTTAGTAGAGAAAGTAAAATCTCTAGAAGAATTTATAAAGTCACAAGAAGAAAGGATTTATACTCTTAAGAAGAAGAACCAATAATAAGAAGAGTTACTAATGAAGTGCCAAGAAGATTATTAGGAGATAACGAAGATGAAGGCCGTCCATAAGAAGCTTCTTCCAAAGTTGAAGAAGGATAATTGATTAAATTAATAACTCAGATCTTTTGTTGTCCTAAAACTTTTTGTTCAAAGTGAATGAAATCTTTTTATTATACTTTGTTTTGTATGTTTATTTTCTAAACTTCAGGTACCAAATTTTTCCCTTCCATTCCTTTTTAAAAATCACAAATGGGGAGAAAAGTTTAAATAAATATCATATTAAGGGGGAGTTTACCCTAAAGAAGAAATTTCATATGAAAGGGGGAGCTTAATCTTATAGAGAACTTTCTTAAGAAAAGAAAAGTTATTTTCAAGACAAATTTCTTATGCCAAATAATATGATTCTTAAGGTGAAAAAACCTAAGGGGGATTTAGTTGTATTCACTAATCCACAAATATAAGGGAGATAATTTTTTTTTCAAGTCTTTTAAACTTTATATTCTTTTTAAAAAAGTAGTTTGTGCTTTCCAAAAAGGGGTATATTGTCAATTCAATAAGATATATTATGTATTTTCCATTCCTTTATGTTTTTAAAATCAAAAATACATTTTCCTTAAATATTATTTTTCTTTCTATAAGTAAATTTATTTTCTTTAACATTAAAATGATTTTATATGTTATGATTAATATTCTTTATCTATGATTAGACTATATTTTTCTTAAGACTGAATTACCTTATGAATAATCAGATTCTTATCAAAACCTAAGAATCATACAGTTCCACAGATATCAAATCTCACTATTTTTAGACTTCGATTTAATTTGATTTTAGACTCCTAATTCTCAGAAATTATGACTTTGAATTCTCATAAATTATGACTTAGAATTCATATAAATTATTACTCTGAATTCTCAAAAGTTTTGACTCCAAATTCTCAGAAATTCTAACTCCCAATTCTCAGAAATTATGACTATGATTTCTGAGAAAAAAGACTCTTTTTCTGTCTAAAAACAAAATCTATTTCTATCATAAATTAGACTCCATTTCCATCTAAAATCAGACTCTGTTTCCATCAAAAATCAGACTCCTTTTGTATACATATTTAGACTCAGTTTCCCACTATTTAGAATCTGATTATTCATACTTGTTAAAGTTACTTTTCTTTCTTAAGATACTGTTATAACTTTATCAGATCCTAGTTTAATTAAGTTTTTTAAACTTAATAGAGTTTTTATTACATGTTATAATTTTTTACACAAGATTATGTTACAATGAAATGATGTCTTACAATCTGTTTTTAACTAACTGTTGGTTGAGTGACACCTGTCCAAGTCCCTCTGAAATTCAAGGAAAAATATGACTGTTAGAGGAGGAGATGACCATTGAGATTTTTTCCTATAAATACCCCATCCATTTGAAGTTTTAAATATTCATTGATATGTTTACACATCTAGAAATTACATTCTATTATGTTGTAAATATATTTCTAGAGAGATAAAGACTATCATGCTTTGTGCGAATGCCGTGAACATCAAGTTCAAGATGTGAACAACGTTTTCAGCCTTCCTAGTGAGACATTGATTGTTTTTGTGTATAATCAAGGGATTATGGGGATAGGAAGATAGAGGTGATTACTACCTAAAATTTCAAGGGCCTCTAGGGATTGGAATATAGAGGTTCCGACTACCTTAAAGTTTGAGAGCTTATGGGGATAGCAAGATAGACTCCTATATTCTTATAGAGGGATTACCCTGGTGTGGGTAAGATATAATTTCTTAAAATTATAAATGAAGGGACCTTTATCCAAGGTTTTTGGATACCCTTCTCTTGGGTTTAAAAGATTTTGTACTTTTTTACCTTTTGTTGTTACAAGTTTTAATTTTGTTTTATTTTTTTAAAGAAAGAAAGTATGATTTTATTATACTATCTTATTATAGTATAATCTATTATAATAAGATTATATATGATTTAATGTAGAATATTTCCCCATGATAAATTCGATTAAGTTTCTTTAAGATAAATGTGTTTAAGTTTAGTTTCTTTATAATTGGACCTGGACCCTTCCAATTATCCCTTTGTTTAAGAACCAAAGAGGGTTTGTGAACTCACTTTGTTTAACATTATTAAACTTATTTTTTCTTAAGGTTAAAAATTAATGTTTTTAAACTTACAATTCACTCCCTCTTGTAATTGAGCATCTATATCTACATTTCGATCCTACAGTCCCTCCTCTTATAGAGAATAAAATACTATTTGGATAGACACCCAGATTCATGGAAGGTGGTATTATGAATTTGATTAGGGTAGAGGTTGGTGGTTATCATAAAAGGAAAAGATATGACTTGGCTACCCTACCCGAGCAGTGTGGATTCCCACCTATGTGCCATTATTGCTTTACCACTTGAGCTAATATATTGGTAAAAGGGATGGTTACCACTAATACTCACTTTGATGATGTGATAAATTCTCTCATTATCTATCTATAATATCTAGTGACACAACAAGATACAATACCAATAGAGCGGAATCTATACCTGGTGTGGGAAGACCAGATGTATACGCCTCCAAAATACATTAATATATTCTTTAACCCATTCAATGGAATGTGTGATCTTCTATTACATCTGGCACATTTCACATCATGATGCAGATCGATGTTGGGAACTCTTGAGTAATAAGAAGTCCCAAAGATTATATGATTCATCCAGAACTTGGAAGTAACTACTTTCTTTTAGTATATCCAACTACCCCATGATCAATTTTTTAATGGTAATGTCTCCACAGATAGTTACTCTATTATTTTAGCTCCATTATGTTCAATCCCAACATACCTGGCCTATCTAAGTACAGATAGAGGCCTAACAAGCGATTTAATAACTTCATTGATCAATGGATGGGACTCATGTAATCCCTCATTATGAAATTATCCCAAGAATAGTTATAAAAAATGTATGTTAATAATGTAAGGATGAGCTATACCCCATTCGTTACAACTCAATCCAATGGTGCTCAAGACACAACTACCCCAATCCCCCCTCTATAGGCTAAGGGCTGGCAACAAGCTTCGAAAGGAATAAATAATATGTAAGGCCTTCATGGTGGATTTTAAGATATGACGCGACATGTTCTAGGTGAGATAATTATTGAGGAATCACTTGACAAAGGTAGTGATTAGTCATGATCATATGAGAGATTATAGGGGCACCATTTAGCTAGGCTGTACATGGGTTATCTATCTGCAATCCAAATGGAACCATCCTGTGATATCAGGGTATGGGTCCTCAAACACTAGAGTGGAACCCTACTTCATGGAAGGGAATGGGTGCTCTATTTTCTATTTATGTGAAACCATTCTAAGGTATTAGGGTATTGGTCCTCGACCACTAGAGTGGCACCCTCCTACTGGGTAGGGCATGGGACCTCTATTGACTATTTGAGTGGTACCCTTTTACAGAGACGTGGTATGGGTCCTCAACCATAAGAGTGGTATCCTCCTAATAAGAAAGGCATTGGTCCTTTATCTAATATCAAGGTGGAACCCTTATATGGTATTAGGGTATGGGTCCTCAAGCAAAAGAGTGGAACCCTTTTGTTATAAAGGGCATGAGTCTTCTATCGATTATCCAAGAGGTACCCTCCTATAGAGTAAGGTAATGGGTCCTCTATATATTGCATGAAAACATTATATTTTACAGGGTAATGGTTCCTCTACTTATATGTTTAGTACCCTAGACTATACAACATAGTGGTGAATTTTTTCTTGACTTGGATATTTCTTCATATATACATGTGATATGGTGAACATAATTGATAGACCTTTGTAACTGATGGAAGACTCTTTTCCAAAGATGGGATGTGAGATGGAGATCCCTTTTCTTTCTTATTTGGGTTTATTTTTTTGAGAATATATATATATATATCGATATCCATATCATTGGATTTTTTACTCTCTTACTTTGATTTGAGATGTTTATTCCCATCATGTCTCTTACTACCCCTTCCACTTTCTAGGTGTCCTACTAGGTATGTATATACTCACCCCTACATGGGATTTCCCACATGTTTCATGTATTATGTAGATTATGGACAGGTCAGTGATGATTACAGAGAAGAATAGGGATTCCCTGGTGTATTTTATTACATATGGTAGTCAGGGCTTGAAGATATTGTTCTAGGGTCTCTTAGCACCTTACTTATCTATTTTTCTCAGGTTGGGACATATTTCTGGTTGGATGTGTATTTTTCCCATTTTTTACTTTTGATATTACACCATAGTACTCTTGTACTCCCTATAGGTTTTACAATAATTGTATATTCTCTAGATGTTACATATTTTATTATTATTTCACTAAACTTCAATAAGGATATGTTTGGGTGCATGTGTATAGGTACTTAAGAAATTTCATCCCACATTAGTTATGACTTTCATCACCTATCACCATCCCCTGGATTATGAAGGTGGGATTTAGGTAGTTGTGGTTCGAGCCTCAATGGGTTAGGTCATGATAGATTGGTATCAAATTAGTTCATTCCTTGTGATGATGTTTGGAGTTATCCCATTATGAATATTTTTTTGGGATTTATGGAAATGTTGTCAAAGTGTATTGAGTGTGGCTTTCAGGCCAAGAAACCCAATTTTGGGGCAGTTTCTGATGTATCCATTCATCCGATATTTGATACATATATTTCATGACCCAAAATAATGGGTCTTGAGCCGTAACAACCCCAATATCACCTTCTTAGGATAGGGGTTGGTGAAAAGTGCCAAAGGGAATAAATAATATGGTAGCCTTTGCCTAAGTACATGTACGAATTCACTAAACCATATCCATGTAGAAGTGTAAATGAAAAAAATAAAAGATGAAACATTAGAGAATAAACCATGTATTTAAATCTTGTAGTAAGTATAAGAGTAGGATAGTGTAACCTGAAAATTAAAAAGAAAAAAAATTTATTCCCAAATAGAAAGATATCCCAACTTGAAAAAACTAGAAAAGTAATGTGTTGAGAGATCTTAGATCCATATCTCCAAGTCCTAAACACTGCACTTAGTAAAATTCACTATGGTATCCCTATGATCTTTTATAATCACTATAGACCTATCCACCATCAGCATAAGACATGACACATGTGAGAAAATCCCATGCAGGGGTGATTATATAAATACCCATTAGGATGCCTCAAAAGCTGAAGGGGGAGTAGTATGATACATGATAGGAATAGAAAACTCAACCTAAAGTAATATATTAACAAACTATAATGATATATATGCTAAAAAAATAATCCTAAATGAAAGATAAAGGGGATATTCGTCTCACAACTCAGACCAATAAAAGAGTCTGCAATTCATTCCAAAGTCCCATCAATGAGTCCAAGTGTCTCATGTTTCTTTTTAAAGAAACATCCAAGTCAAGCCACACCTCATCATTATACTACATAGTCAAGGGAAAAAATCTCTAGGTAGAGGACTCATTCCCAGTTACAATACTAGGGTGACACTCAATTATAGAGGACCCATGTCCAGACTCCGTAGGATGGTACCACCCTGATAGTCGATAAAGGACCCATGTCCTACCCAGCAAGATGGTGACACTACAATGGTCAAGGACCCATACCATGATACCATATGAGGGTTCCAATCGGATATAAGATAGTGGACCCATGACCTACCCCATAGAAGGGTGCCACTCTAATGGTTAAGGGCCCATACTATATCTCCAAAGGAGGATTCCACTTGTATAGTTCATAGAATACCTATAACCTTCCCAACAAGAGGGTTCCACTCTAGTGGTTGAGGACTCATACCTTAATGCCACAGGAGGGCTCCAATCAAATAATAAATAGAGGACCCATCCCCTTCCCAACATGGGGGTTCCACTCTAGTGGTCAAGAACCCATACTCTAATACCACATGAGGGTGCCACTCAGATAGCAGATGGAGGATCCATGCTCTTCCTAGAAAGAGGGTTCCACTCTAATATCTCTAATGATCCAGCCCAATCACTACTATCATTGTGAATCACCTAAAGAAGTTTCAGGCCCAGAACATCATGAATTGTAACTAGAAAACCAATATAAAGGAAACTATAACGTTTTACATGAAAAAAAATCAGGTTATACTATTAGTGGGCCAAAATATGAGTCCAAATGAAGGAGATATGAGAGGTATAAGTTTCCTAAAAAATTAGGGTACACAAAATTTAAGGGGACCCACATGGAATTTTGTTCCACCTGGTTGCTTTGTCGTGTCCCTATAAGTACACGAATCACTTCCCATGTATCCCTAAAAATCATGTAAAAGGGACTACATGGAATGCCTCAACCACCCAGGGTCATACACCTGCTACTAGCCATGTATATACAATCTTTACCATGCATGGATACTCCGATACATGGTGTTTCCTCAAACACAGGGTCCTACCAGTGTCCTTTGGGTTGTGTCGATGTACCATATCCATGTGCTAGTACATGGTATGTTCTTATCCATTCATATTTAGATGTACTCTTAAAGTATATGATGGGTCACCAACATCGAGTCATGCATCATGTGGGGTCCCACATGACATGTGATATTTTACTCATTTGAAACCCTATCTACCATATCCTGGGGTCAACACACTATGAATTCCACACACTACGCAACATGTATTTATAATTTTCATAGAATCCCAAATCTTCTCCACACATCTATGATCTATACCCACTACGACAAATCCCGTATTAGGTTTTCTTGAAAATGAAGGGAAATCCTCCGTTCATCGATTCTGACCCTCCAGTGTCCAGATATTTTATCTATAATGGTCCATCTGAACCCCATACATTCCTCGCACACCTCCCCTGTCATATAATTCATTTTCATATATCTTGAATCCACAAAAAAATCACCCACATACCATGATTCATCCACATTCATCCTTATATTGCAAAACCATCTGCCAAACATGAATTCAGGGGTTTAATTGATCTCAATCCCACTTAACAATGTCAAAATGCGGCCCTATAGGACTATGATGAAGAATAAAAATAATGGTAGGAGAAAAGAAAAAAATTAAGGAGAAATAATCATTTTCCAAGTTTTAATTTCCAACAGATGCAGATTGGGATTCCTAGGGTGAGAAACATAGTATAAATTGAATAAACAATTTTAAATTGATAGATAATCTATTGAAAAGGATCACAATAAAATTATATCAAATAAAATGAATTGATAATGCTCAATATTTTAATAATATATGGAATAATCTATAAATTCCCAATCCCACATTGATATTAGATCATTATTTGATGAGGAATGTGTATGCCAATGAAGGTGGAAGATCCGTTGTGTTTGTTGTGTCCTGATTCACCTTGATTTGGAGGCTCATTGTCATTTGAACTCAAAACACCAATGAATAAAATGGAATTCACCTATCAAAAGTCCTAGTGTTATGTATATAACCTTGTAAATCATCCACAATGATGGTTAAATAGAGTAAATTTGGTTTTAGGGGTTTAATTAATTAATTAATTAATTATTAATTAATCAATTGAATACACCCACCAACAACCGTTTTATCCGAACGCCTCACGTTGAGCAACTTTAGGCTGTACCTAGGGGAAACCTCACATTCTAGGTTCTACTGTGGTATCATATTTTTGATCCAATAATCTATTTAAGAGTTATCATATTATTTATAAAAAACTATGTTCACATTATATAAAAAATATGTAATATTTTTATAAAATTAATTTTGGACACATCAGGCCTCAGAATCATGCTTCGTATCATTTCTTGACTTTGAAAATATTTCTAGATATTTTTCAAACTCTTAATATGAAAAAGAGTCTCTACATCGCCCTTATCTCCCTAAGATATCTAGGTGGATTCCAATAATTAATTGAAAAATATCACTGTTTGAAAGAATAAATGTATCATACTAAGTAGTGGTCACACCCATTACCTCTTCCAGCTCTTGTTTGAAAACTTATGAGGGTATACAAAACCATTGTTTTACAGGATCAACCCTTGACACCGATATACCTACAGGAACCTCCACATGATAAGTCTCACCAAATGTAGAATCACCATGAGAATTATTACCAAGACCCCCTTAAATTCTTAACACATATGGTTACCTTAATGGAATTGAATAATAAGATCTACTAATTTGAGGATTCACAACTTCTAGGATACTTAAACTACACCCTAGGGAAGAACATATTGAAGTTTCTATAATGTAGGAGGCCCCAAAAGGATAGCCTAAAAAATCATTCCAACTACTTCACATACCACATGGTTCTTGGTTGTACCATAAAGGAGTGTTTCATCTTCATAGATTGGATCCATGACTAATTAGACTCTGACATGGTTAATTTGGTTGATGTCTTAGAATTGGTAGAACAATCCTTTACTGTCCTTGATAGTGATGATAATAGAACCAATGAATGGAAGTAGGTCGTTGTCCATGGTATGTTTAAGTACAATTATTAGATGGATCGTAATATGATATGTCATTACCATGGAATTATCTTTACTACTTGAGTAGACCATCAACCCTTACAGTCACCACATCCACTCTATACACCTCATCAAAATCAAAACCTTCAAAGCCTTGAAATAATAGGAATCGATGGTGCTAGGGTAATCAAATTCTCCCACTAGTTCCAAATACAATTTTCACTCTTAGTGAATTTATGCACCTTGAGTTTGGAGAAACCCCCAGAACCTAGACCATCATAGAGTATTCCAATGATAATGAATAGGAATATTCGTTTGTTAATGAAGTATAATGGGTAGATCATGGTTCGATACTCATTAAAGAGGAAAAAAATATAGTCCCTTTGATCACCTTTTTCCAAAATCTTCAAGGGAGGGGAAAATTTTGTTCTATTAAGAAAAATAAAAAGAAAAATTACCTAGAAAGGATAGTTCATGGAACTAAAACAAGGAAGTATGCCTTGCACAGGGAACAACATGCACTATCCTCACTCTCCAAATCACTAATTACACCCCTGAAATAAACTATATCAGTTGATCATGTTTCTTAATTGTGGAAGTATATATCTTAGTCACAACTGACAGAGGATCGACCTTAGCCATATAGTGCTCATCCTAAACTACCAAATAAATGGCAGAGCATGATAAGAACTAGCAAAGCCCCATCACATTAACCAAATGCTCCCACTATTTTCTATGCCATGGAGTGGCCCCAAGTAGTTAGAAATATTCCCCTCACTTAGAAGTATGATTCCTTAAATCTCTTCACTAGAATACCAGAACACATATCTATCCTTGGTGCACTCTTCCTATTAAAGGAATTCCATAAGGATCTCATAGAGGCCTTAAATATCCCTCTATAGTTTGAGATTAAGATAGATTCCACCAAGACTTATCATGAATATGAGGCTGAACAGGAAGAGTTATAAGACATCATATCCTTATTTTAGAAAGATAAGGGTGTTATTATTCAGGGTAACATATTCCCACTTTATATCACGTGCCAATTTAACATTGTGGAAATCCATTGTTGTGTGGTAGCCACTAGATCTATGATCAATATCATCCAAACCCAGAAACTCCACAATTTGGGGCTCACATAATCATATTTGATCCTCTCTAACCTAAAAATTCATGGGTATGAAAAGAGAAATAATAATCTACATCGAAAGGTTCGTCTAGTGTCTTAGTTTGGTGACCCGGTAGAAAACAATGTCTTCATGGATGTCTAACCGGAACTACCTACAACACCCTATTAGGAAGGCCTTGTGTAGAGACCTAAGATTATCATAAATAAATATCACATAGTTTTAGATCAATATTCAATACATTTTACAAATATATTCCCAAGGGCCATACTGTTTTAGTGCATTTGGAGACTTATTACACAATATTCTTATTTAGTGAAATATCTTCAATATATCCCATAAATATATTCCCATTTTTTACTCTTCATAAAATTACCCTACTTAAAACCTTTCTTCATAACCTAGGGAAATTAAACATAAGAAAGGGTGAGCTTATATTCTCAGTAAGTTAAAATAATAAAGACATTATTCTATGATTATATGAAAGAATAATATACTAATAAGGGTATGAGATCATGAACATAACTTAAAAAACTCAAACCCAACCTGCCATAGACAAAAAAACATGATTTAGGTAATATAGAATTATCATTCCAAAATACATGATTAATAAAAGTATGAAATCATCATAATTCATGAACCATAATCTCATGTAATAAAATTATGGCACCAACATAGGTATAGAAACCATTTTATTTGTCAAGGTTAACTACCAAGATCCTTAAACATAGTAGATCATGCCTCATCACCTTTTTTCTATCATGGATTAACCCCATATGTATTTTTCCCATTGCTGACCAGGCCCATAGGCCTGTTTCACAATTCGGATCAATCATGTCGACATGTTTCCCATTATTATCTCATGAGATATAAATATTTACCCAATACATTGGAGGGATATACATGTCACACACATCACGTAATAAAAGTCATATATACATGTTCCATAAGATCATAAAACATTCATCATATCATAATCTATGAAAAATAATGGGTTTTACAAATATTTCATCATAGAATAAGCTATGGAAAAGAAATAGGTTTCATAATAATTTCATCATATCATAACCCATGGAAAAAGAAGTAGGTTTCATAAGCATTTTATCATAGTATATATCCTGGAATAGAAACGAGTTTCATAAAAAACTTTTCAACATAAACATAAACAATTCATAAAAATAATTAGAATGGTTTCCTTTTATCATATCCTCAGTAAAGAATAAGTAACATAAAATTATGTAAACTTAGATGAAAATTTATTTTTAAAGATCACTTAGAGAATTTTTTTGAGGAAAATATCCTTCAAAAGTTGAAAAATATGTTTTTAAAACATAAAACACTTTCAAAATAATTTCATTTGAAAATAACCTTGGAAAATTATATAGGAAGATTTAAAGATCATTTAAATATTTTCTTGTGGAAAATATCCTTTAAACTTTTAAAACCACATTTTAAAACATAAAACATTTTCAAAATCTTTTTCTTTGAATATAACCATGGAAAATTGTAAAGGAATCTTTAAATATCATTCAAATAATTTCTTGGGTAAAATAGCCTTTCAAATTTGAATTTTTTTTTTAAAATATAAAAAAATTTCAAAATTATTTTCTAGGAAAATAACCTTTGAAACTTATAAAGGATGATTTAAAGATCATTTAAAACATTTATTGAAGGAAATATCCATTCAACTTTTAAAAAAATTTTTTAAAACATAAAACATTTTATAAATCCTTTTCTTTTAAAACAACCTTTGAAACTTATAAAGGATGTTTTAAATATCATTTAATTTTTTTTTTGAGAAAACTAGCCTTTAAACTTTGAAAATAAAATTTTAAATCATAAAAAAAATTAAAAATCCTTTTATTATAAAATAAACATGGAAAAATATAAATTAATATTTAAAACATTGAGTTGTAATGATGATGGGAAATTTTTTTATACAACATACATTATAAAAAAGCTTCCTTTCACATTTTTGGTAAAAACCAAATGAGAGTTGTTCAGAAAATTAAATGAATATTCATTTTAATTTTTTTTAAATAAAACATGTTTAAAAATTTACTTAAAAATCAATATAGAGTAGTTAAAAAAATTAAAACATTTTTAGAAATCATAGACTTGGAAGAACAAGGGTTTTTGACTAAAGAGAAAAATATATTAGATTTTTCTTAAAAACATTACTTTAAACTCATGAGTACATAAAGGGAGGAAAATGAAAGAATTTTTTTTTATTTTAATGACATAGCCATAGGATAAGAAAAGTAATTATTTTCTTGAGAATTATATAAAAATATTTCATCATAGAAATCATAATCATAACAAATCTTGATAAAGAGTGAGATTGTAACATAAACCCTTACTACTTTGGTAACCATTGAATCATAATAAAAATTTAATATTAACATTAAATGAAACATTAAATATAATTAATAGAAAGATATTAATGATATTACATGTCAAAGGTTCATTATATAAACCTCATATAAGATTATATGTGTATAAAACAACACATGTCTTAAAGAAGGAAAACTGAGACAAAAATCCCTTGCTTATTTGGTAATGTTTTAACTATAAACCCCATAAAAGAGAGATAATAAAATGGATATGTAAATAAACATAATTTTAAAGATAATAATCATAAAATAAATTCATTGGAATTATATACACCACATTAAAGAAACACGTGGTTATTATGGCATGTGTCTCATGAATAATAAAAGTGAGATGAAAATCTATTACCTTAAGTCTCGAATTCCTTCATACGTGTTAGAACCTCATGTATAATAAACATAGGTTTATTATAAATATATTACAGATTAATAATTTTATATATCTAACCATATATTATTTACTCATGACATTTTATTTCACTTTTATTAACAATTCCTTATTAAAATCACGTTTCAGGTAATAACTGCTTTATTTTTCAAGTATGATTTGATTTTATATTTTTGATAATTTTACTTTTATAATTACTAAATAATATAAATAATTTTAACCATGATATAAATATAATATATATGAATTATATATATATTTTTGTTAATCCATAAAAGTTAAAGATAGAAACTGAAGACGACATGTCATACATATGCATGAACATTGTTTCCATTTTCTAGAAAAACTAAAAAAATGAAGGTAAATAATATATTAACCTTAAAAAATAATTTTTATGTCATATATATAACATATGTTAATTAAACCTATCAATGTCACTTTACATGTAAATTTTATGTGAATAATGCATCACATCGCTACATGAAGCAAGAGTCTTTCGTACACATGAATGATATTATCACGTTCCCATGAAATGTAAAGTTTGAATTTATATATGATATTATTATTTTAGAATTATAATAATATCATAAATATCATTTATAAACATTAAATCCATAATTATATTAAGTCTTGATAGGTGGTTATTGAAAACAAATTATATCAGTTCACGACGTGATAGTTTTCCATACACACGATCGATAGTTTCGTTTTCCATTTGATGGATGAGAAGATGGATATAGGAAATTACATAAAAAACAACATCAAAATATATGATAGATACCTTTTTGTTATATTTGAATTAATAGGACATAAATTATTTTGTTAAGATAAGAATTAAAAAATAGAGTTTAGTGATGAAAATTACATTCTCTTAGAAAAACCCCCTTTGGATCTCTTATTAAGGACCATAGGGTTGGTCTTTTTGGATGAAAATAAGATCTGTAAAATAGATAATGGTATTTTTAGGGATTTTAGTATGATTTGGTAATGAAAAATGTATTAACATGTGTGAATAAGTGAGGGGATGAGGTGACCTTTTATAATGGGGGAGGAGTGACATTTTTGTAAATTCTTAAAATTGTTCAATAATGGGGAGTCACTCTCACCAAAAGTTCCTCCAAACTTGACAATTAAAGGGGTTTATATAATATATGGTCGATACAATCCTCCAAAACACAAATAAACACATGTTTTATTCATGAAATTCTTTATCCTTTAAGTTTACATAATTTTACCATTTTATTTTTCACCACGACAACTAGTTTTTATATATTTACGTAGGTGATTCATACCTTCAACATAAAAATAAAATGTGTCTTATTGGATAATTTTTATAAAATAGTTATAAATATTAAATTCAATTTATTAAAAAAAATTCATATGTGCGTGGAAAATTAATTTGAACACAAGTGCATAAAACGCGTAAAACCCCGTTTTAACCATTACTACGGTAACACAGTTTTATCTATTTATGGGTTAATATAATTATTATAAAATAAGCATTATTGTATTAATGGAAAATTATTGATATTTTTAAAAATAAATTAATAAATTTTTAGAGGATAATATTTTTTGTAATTTTAAATCATTTAATAAAGTATTATTTATTATAAAATAACATTAATATCAATTTTGACACTATTCATTTAATTTGGCTTTAAAAACATCCACAAAAACTGGAATTTGAATATATCATTTTTAAAATTTTCTAGCATGTTATATTTATCAGCAGAATTCATGAAATATAGTAATTCATTCAATTTATTTTACTTTTAATATTTTTAGTCTCAATTATTTTTTTTATATTAATTAAATAATTATTATGTTGGTGTTACTAAGACATTTAAAGAAATTATATAATTAATAGAAATAAAAAATAAATTATGATTATTAAATTAATTTCATTATGCTAAAAATTATAATCAATATTCATTCACATCTTCCATTTTTCCATATGTGAACATATAATTGAAATTGAAAATCAAGTGGGTGACATTTTCCCTTTTTTCATTACTTAAATTATTACATAGGTCAATTTTAGTTAAAAGTATCAAAATAGAAAATAAAAATATATCCTTTGTTAATAAGGGTCTAAATATAGGAATATTATAGTAATTAACATGTTCTTAGGTCATTTAATCCCTTATCCTGTTAGTTTAACTCCTAATAAACTCGTTTTAATCTTAACAACTGTAATTAATTTGTACTGTTTTTACTATTCATTTTGATAAAAAATTAAGTTGAAGTTATTATTTATTATTAATTAATTAGATTAAAAATATTGGATCAATTTTTTAAAATTCCATTCACATAAGTGTAAGAATTTAATTTAAAATTATACTGGAAGATGCGATGAAAACAGGTTTTGAAAAAGAAATATTTCAAAAGTTTAGAAAGTTTTTATATGAATATTTAACATAAAATTTGTTAAAATATTATAAATTAAATTATTAAATATACAATTGAACTAATTTTACTTTTAAAGTAGTTTTAAATAATAGAAAACTTTGTAAATTCTTTAAACAAAATGACACTTTTTAAAAAAAATCAGTATTTTCACTATTAACTGAAAAAAATAATCCTTTTAGAATATTATCAAAAATTTACTCAAAGATAAATATGAAATGTATATTCCAAAAATGAAGTTATTTTTTTCAAATAAAATTTCTAAAAGTTTCAATAATTAATTTTATTACTTGTTCACAAAAAACTAATAAAAAAGTATTTTCAAAGCATATAAATACTTTACTAAATATTATGTTCTTTATTTTTCAATATGGTTTCTTTATATAAAACCTTTATACTTAATATGTGAAATGTTTTAGTTCCTATTCATAATTACAATTTTAAAATCTTGGTGATAAAGGTTAAGTAGAAAAAATAATATTATAGTATACAGTAGTTTTTTATAACTCAGAATTGCATATAATGTATGCTATTAAAGAAATTAAATCTATTCTAAAAAAAATTTCATAAAAACTCATGGTGTTAAATTATACCCCCATTAAAATAAATTTAACCCTCTAAATTCACCACTGAAATTTAAAAAATGTGGATACATTATCATTATCACATCCTTAGTGTAAATACCCATACCCCAGTTGTCTGAAGCTGGTGCGTTATATTAATACATTAGTATGTTTACAAGGAAGTCACATTACTAAGGACTAAATAGTCTAATAGTTTTGGAAAACCATATACAAATATAATATTTATATTACAACTTGAAATAAAAAACAACATTTCATCTCCATTGGAAACACCCATAAACTCTTATATTATTCATACAATTCATTCATAATAATATCCATCTTCGCAACCTAGGGAAAATTAAAACATAAGAAAGGGGTGAGTTCAGATACTCACTAAGGGTAACTAATATAGTGGAAGTTATCATAAACATTAGTCATGGTGATTAACTATAAACACATGCCATCAGAAATAAATTAGAGTGTAATATGGCTGGAATGAAAGGTGATTACATAAATACATACAAATGATCATAAGATAATGAAACTTAACTATGAATATTCTACTAGTCGAATAATCACATGGTTTATAAATTAATATTATAATAATTAGTTAATTCATAATGTCAGACATCTGAAATACTTTTTAAAGGCCTTGTCCAAGACGTCTAAAAATACTAGGGTTAGGCCTCATCCAAAACCGATTTCTATTTTTTCTCATGAGACCTACCGATGCATTTAGGGAATATAGATGGCCCAAACCATCACTTTTTAAGTCCAATTCATTCCTCATATTAATGGTTTTAAACATAAACATCATATACATATGAAACGTAAATAACTTCCCCTAATCTATAAACATAATTACTAACCATTCTGAGTATTAAGGTGAACAATATCAAGATAGAACATCCTGAGTCAATCGTATCACAAAAAACTTAATAAAACATGGTGGATTATAAACATAAAATATTAACATCAATAATACCTAAAATTCAAGAGAGGTGTTAAAATAAACAAAAATACTCTAATAAAATCATCGAGTAATTTTGGAGATAAATCCACTTTTACTTTGAAAAGAAGAGTTATTTTGGAAAAATATTTTCATAAACCAAGAAATAAACTAAGGTAGTTTTTCAATGATGAAATGAGTGGTTTAATAAAAATAATGGTGGATTATAATAGATTATATAGTGCACTTGAAAATAATAAAGAAATTGGGAAGTTACCTTTATTCGGGCTTTCTTATCATGAAGAATTGAGAAGGGAACCCTTTTAAAACAAGTATTTTCCACAAACAAAAGAAAAAATGATCAGAATACATGATTTTTAGAACATATAACCAGAATTTATAATAATTATATATAATAAATGTGACATCCCGACTCCAGAATACCCAAATCTGGTGCCTTAAAACATGATGTGTAAATTTTTAATGAAACATGAACTGATATTTTACACACCATGTCCTATACAGAGGATCGATTCGGTTCAGATTCTACGAAACAAATTACTTCTGATATGCTTCTTCTGCTAAAATGGATGCCTGAAAAAAAAACTTTATTTCAAAAACGTAGGGTGAGCATATGAATGACCTGTAAGGGGTTTTAAAATAACATAATATACTAATATTACATTTGAAAACCTTATTTTAAAACATTCCATAAAAAAGTTTTCTTCAGAAATGTTGTAACACAGGTAACATATCATAACAATTGTATTAGAAATAAATATGCACAATTAAAATCATACTAATAGAATTACAAGGGAACATGATTAAATTATAAGCATGCTTATTCGGAGTAACAAGTAAATGACATTCTAAATAAGTACGACTTATGAATACGCGAGTACAAGTTTAATAACTAAGAGTAATACATAATCTGAGTTGCACATAAAGGTAATAAATTTAATTTCATACATTTCTACTGTGAAACATACACTGGTTACTAAAATCACTGAGTACCAAATAAACGTCATGCCATACGAATTTACTTCTTTTGATACTCATTAGTATTGGCTCTTAACCATGGATATTCTACAAGTCAAATATCTGCTTGGTTAATTAATTATCATAAACATAATGAGGAAATGTATAATATCAGACCCTGTCAAGACCTCGTACCATGGCCTGATTGTCTGATGAGAACTATTGATGCATCGAGGGGCTTTTATTAACCGGTCCCAACCTGTTATATCGAGCCTATTACATTCATCATATTCCACAAAGGGTCGTATATTCAAAATGTACCATACCACTTTGAATATTTAATTTTCTCATTTCATATTATTCAAGGTGTCCTATACCACTTTGAATGATTTAATTCCTAATTCCATAAAAGGTTATAAGAGTTCAAATTACATTCATTTTCATTTACATATATATAGTCAATCAGGCATATAAGTATTAGTTACAGAACTATCAACTGGATGGCTATATCATTGACTGGTGATTATGATAATAAGATTATGGAATCTATGATAATGACTAATTCACTAAATAAATACAAGGTTTTTTTACATAAAATGATAACCCTAAAATTCTAAGACTTTATTAATCAACACATATGGGAATTTCACCTGGATGCATAATCAATTAAAAGATAAAGAAAATATTTCATCTGGGGTGTTAAAATGATATATGATCACACACTTATTACTGATATGCTTTGGTATAACACATCTCAATGGTATACATAATGCTAAAAATGGGAAGTATGAGATTCAACCAAAAATAACACCATTTAATATAAAAATAAGTAATTCATACCTATGAATATAAAAGTTGCATACCCTAAAGATTATACTCATTAACTCTCCACAATTACTAAACACATAATAAGTATAATATTTGTAATATCCATAATTAGGGTTTCATGTTGTGTAAATTTTGTTCCTACAACAGGGTGTATATAAAGGATAGTATTTTTAAACAAAAACAAAACATATTTTGAAAACACATGTTTTATTTTTTCCTTAGTAATCCTTGGAAAATTCTAAGTAAAATTTAGGATTCAAAGTTTATTTTCATACACATATATTCACATATCTAAATATACATTATGTTTTAAAGGGTTTAAATCAAAAATCCATTGAGACCCATATGAATTTAATATATTAGTCACATTAATTGGAAAGAGTCCCTAAAAAACATAATATAAATTTTAAAATATTTTTTTATAAAACAACTTACATATATGTTTATGTGAACATATACAACTTATATACAGAACTGGGTATACACATGGGTCTTACACCAAAATCAATTGCCACTTACAAGTTTATCAAAAACATAAACAAACCATTGGAGTTCAATGTTAAAAGGCTTAAATCCGGTCCAGAAGGTGAGACTTACAAATTATATAGTTATATGAAAACATGTGTATATATATAAAATTTTTGTACAACACATAATTCTTTAAATTTTAAAACTCTACTTAAGCATGAAGCTTAATGTTTAAAAGTCTTAAAATCAGGTATAAAAGTGGTTTACCCAAAACTGTATGATGATACATGTATATATATTTATATATTCATAAACCGAATATACAAATAACCACATATATATAAAGTTCATAAATAACTTTTGTATGTATAATATAAACCCTTATGTTCATAATACTTTTTGAACTCAAATTCCAGAAGACTTAGAACCAGTATAAGAGATAATTTTAACTGAACTGTAGGGTTATATATATATATATATTATTAGTATACATATATATGTATATAATCTCAAAAAAAAAAGATATGGGAACATAAATTCCCTTACAAAACATAAGATCGTAAAATAAATAAATGTTCGAAACAAATATTTAACCCTTACATGATTGCAGGAACATTGATCTATTGTTTTGAACACTTCTATAGAGCATCAAACAAGGCCTTCCCCCCATTTTAATTATGAAAGGAGTAAGGCATTTATAGACATACCTATACTATTTAACCAGGACTAGTAGAGATTTTTTAATAATTTTGTTATAATGATGGGTTTAGGCTTGTGGTGAAATCTCGAACTATAGGTACAGGTTCCACAATTCTCATTCAATCAATTAGAGAAATATTAATGCAATAAAATTGACATAACTAATATTAGACAGAGTTAAATAGGGTAGAGGGAACAAATCAGTAGACTAAAACAATATACCCACTATTTATAGTCCAAAAGTAAAACTTTCACGAATTAGGGACTGCAGATGACAACCAAGGAATAATAATAATAATAATAATAAAAGAAAAACAATGGTTAGGGTACAACACACCACACTATTAAACCAAATAAATCTGGAACCTATAAGAAATAAAGCCATAAATTAGATCCTAAGACTTACAACATAAATCCTACCTTAAATTTTGAGAAGAAGAAACCCTAACTCAACAAAAAATCGGACTGAGATATCAAATATAATTTGATCCAAAAACCTCCACTCACGAACACCAATCTGCAGCGGAACTCCCAAACCCGGTTCGTACCCTCATTTCCGATCTAACCACCAGCGGCCTGCATGAGCATCTAACCTAGTCTCCCTCGACATTGACTCACACATAGGGTCGACTCCCATACCTCAGACTAAGACCGCATGCCACTCGACCAGGAGACCTCGACATGACCTGACACCGCACGATCACCACTGAAGCCGCTCGGCCATCCCACAGTTCACTACAGATGGAACCCAGCTCGACGACAAACCCCTAACGAGGACCCTGCTGAGAAAGACCACTGTGAGCTCTCCCTCTCACCCTCAACATGGCACAACACCCTAAAGTGCGGACCCCTAATTCCCTTTACGAGATCTCTCTTTTTTATCTGATTTCTTCTTTTATTATTATTATAATATTTTTATATTATATTATTATTCTTATTTCATTATATCCTTACTCTATTATCATATATTATATTATCAATAACATTAAAAAAAGTAATTTTTTTTACAAAACTAATAATATATTAAACTTATTTTATAAATACTTTTAAAATGTAAAAGCTATTATTATTAAATTCTTTTATAAAACATATTTTTTACATATTTCATTTTATATAATTATAATGTTATAAATTAATTTAATAATTGAAAATTTATTATCAAAATAATAATTATCCTAATTTGTACAATATATTTGTAATTTTTAAACCCTAAAAATTTTTAATATGATATATATATATATATAATTCAAAGTAACATTAATCTTTATTTAAAAGATCATTCATACATGTACAATTTTAATCATTCTATTAAAATAGTTTTATTATATATTCAAAATGTTAATAATGTTATGAAACATTAATCCAATTTATAATCTAATAATTTTCATATTTTCGAATATATATAAAACCCATATAATTATTCATATAATAGTTTAAATAACTATCTGGATAGTTAAAATAGCACAAAAATAATGTCATTAAAATATTTTAAAATAACAATTTTCAATGTCATGTATAATCACAATATAAAATTATAATTTTATAATCCAACACACACACACACACACATATATATATATTTTACATTTTGAAAAAAAAACAACAAATTAGTTATATTATTATAATTATTTTTTAAAATATTATATTAAATAATTATTCGATAAGAATATTTTTTTAATAAAATAGTTAATTTGAATTATTCTTTGAACAAATTGAGATAATATTTACTTAGAAAACCATACTGGTTAGTACGATAATTAAAACATAAAATTATTATTATTACACGTGAAAAAGTTTGGAGTGTCAAATTATTCCCCCTTACATCCTCAAAATTCTAAAATATTTGTACACAAACCATAAGAACATCAGAAGCACTTCACTCCCAAGGTCCCTTTACCAGGAACACCACTGATGGTTGGGTGCTGACGACCTCAAGTGGATTCCTAAGGTAGTATTCAGCTGCTCGATTTCCTTGGTCCAGACATACTGTGAACAGCTAGGGTCGAACCTGTTCCTAAAGCACTCAGCCTTCCATGTCATGACCCGTCCCTCTGGGCCCGTTCCGTGACTACCCCATGCCCGCCTTCCATAGGTAAGGGGCTAGCAACTAGCACCAGAAAGGCGTATCCCTTAAATGGGAAGGCATTTCCTTTTAAACCTATACAGACACACAATCCTAGAACACAACAAGAAGCAACCACACAGACTAGAACATAATAAGATGAAACCAAAAAGTAAACTGGTGTAGTAAAAGAGTGTTGAAAGTAAAAAGGGGCCGAAATACACACCCAATTGTAAAAGTACAAGTATGACTGGAAGTACAATACAACTAAAAGAAAAAGGAAAACAGCTACTGAGTCATCCTCTAAGGTTCCTACCTGAAGGGTAGGTAAGAATCACCTCCTCAACACTCCACATCCGTTAGTCTCCTCCACTTCATGTCACACCAAATGGTCCACCTCCGTGCACCATCAAGTCCTATCTCCCTCAGCCTCGATCAACACTGTATATCATCTGCACCAGACACAACAAGGTGCGAGTGAATCCTGTGCAGGGGTGAGTATAACAATACTCAGTAGGGACCCCAAGACCCCCATAGGTCTCTTACAGTCCCACAAAGGAAAAACCACAAAGAAAGACATCAAATATACTTAGGTATATTCCCATACATATACCTAAGTTATCAAGATATACTCATCTCATACATGATGGAAGGACACCACATAGGTAACATCACGAAGGCATAATTACCACACAGGTAGCCCCAAAAAGATAACACCATGAAAGTAACTTCACGAAGGTATAAGTACCACACAGGTAACCCCACAAAGATAGAGGTACCACACAGGTAAAACCATGAAGACAATACCACAAAGGCAGAAGTACGACACAAGTAACACCATGAAGACAATACCACAAAGGTAGAAGTACCACATAGGTAACACCACGAAGATTGAAGTACCACACAGGTAACACCAAGAAGAGAGAAGTACCACACATGTAACACCACGAAGACGATACCACAAGGGTAGAAGTACCAAAACGGTAACACCATGAAGCTAGAAGTACCACACATGTAACACCATGAAGATATAAGTACCACACAAGTAACACCATGAAGTTAGAAGTACCACACATGTAACACCATGATGACGATACCACAAAGGTAGAAGTACCACACAGGTAACACCACGAAGCTAGAAGTACCAAAAAGGTAACACCACGAAGATATAAGTACCACACAGGTAACACCGCGAAGATGGAAGTACCACACAAGTAACACCACAAATATTGAAGTACCACACAGGTAAAAGACTCAGCTCATAATCAGGTATAACTTAAGTACATAAGTACAGATGATTAGTTGTAAAATAGATCATCTTATTCTGTTATGAAGAACTGATTCTGACCCACACAAGATTGATAGGTAACTAACCCCCGCTGACCCACATAGGATCGATAGGTAACTAACCCCTGCTGACCCATGCAGGATCCATAGGTAACTAACTACCGCTGACCCACACAAGATCTGACCCACATAGGATCGGTATGCACTGACCCATATAGGATCTGACCCACACAAGATCGATAGATGCTGACCCACATAGGATCGATGTTATTTATTTATGTTGCAGACTACCACAGGTTTCCACACACCCGTTAAACTTGAGTTTCGTAGAATCTTCCCCTTGAGATATAGGTCATACCTCGACCACCACTAAGCTCTATAAAGGAGTAACCCAAAAAACCATCATGTTGTAAGGATTCCAATGTGATAGACGGTGCATCAATCAGATGTCTGGTCTGTGAGTTATAAGCATTTTAGCTCCAAGGGCCCGATTGGATTCGGGTTCGATCCAATCCGGTCGTACTCCAACTTTCTCCAAAACTCATGTGGAGTATACCAAAAGGAATTTCTTGATCCAAGGATCCCAATGCTATAGACATTTCATCAAACAGACGTCTGGTACTCAAGATATGCCCCTTTAAGTGTTTATGGGTCCGGTTGGGCCCAGGTCCGGCCTGACTTTGTCTGGGCTGGGCCAAGGTAGAATCAGACCTCAAGAGGGGCGGCTCAGCCAGAATAAAGAATCCTGTAAGGGGGGGTGGCCCTCAAGGGGGGCGGCCCGAACTGAATAGGGTGGCCCAGTCCGGGGTGGCGGCCCGCTGGGTAGCGGCCCACATGGGCAGCGGCCCGGTCTGAGGGAAGCGGCCCACTTTGAGGGTGGAGGCCCACTCCGAGGTCGGCGACCTGCTCTGAGGGAGGCGTCCCACTCTGAGGGAGGTAGCCTGGTTCGGTCCGACGTGGGGGTGTAACCCCCCAGCCACATAGATTCCCGAACAACCTGAAGGCTGTTTGGTTGGCGAGGCACCAATGCCACATGGGCGCCACTCGGTCACCGCAGAACCTACATGAGGTGGTTTTGGCCTCTGTCGTGGATTAGACCGTGGATTACGTTCTTTGGTGGTGCGGTGGTCGCGCTGCCTTCCTTCCCGTGACCAGCCGTCGTGCCGTCCAGCTCCTCTGTTCGCCATGGCTGAAGAATCGTGACCCTCCACTTGTGGCGCCCGTCAACGTGCTCGCGGTATTCTGAGGTGGCACAAGGAAAGAAAGATAGAGGAGGGTTTGGGCCGGGTTTTCTAGGCCCTCACACTCCGCCTTAGCTCGCAATATGAAAAATTTTAAGGGAGTTCAATAAATAATTGTATTTAACACAAGATTAAACCCATAAGATTCCCCACAGTAACCTCCCGCAAAGAGGAATGAATCATAGGTCAACCCATTAGTTGGTTGACCCGCATTCTTTGTGTTATTCAAGAACGGAGAAGAGGAAAATAATTTGAATACATACATGAATTAAACCCCCTACCTGGAAGAGATGTCTGCTGATGACGGTCGATGGAACCTCCTTCATCGTTGTCGTCGGTTCGTGAATTGGTGGCGCTTGTCACTGCTCGTTGGAACCAGTCTCATCCTCCAGGTGGTTGGCGTTGCGGTACTTTTCCAGGGCTTCATCACTTAGTGAATCCATGCCACCCCCTCCCTGAGCTCCATATAAATAGGATAGGAGAAGGAGTGTGCAACGCTCAGGGAATTACTAAGGTTCATTTAATTAATGAACCTCCTGAATTCTCAATGGTGTGGTTACATACAAAGAAGAGTCAAACCATTTATTGTCTTGACACGTTGCTAGTCCCACCATCACCATTCATCCGTTGGAGGAAAGAAAGAAAAAAATAACAAAACAAGTTATTTTATTAATCTTTCAAAAGTCCACAAAAATAAATTTTTCACCCGACCTACAATAGTCGAAGTTATTCCTCCCTTAAGTGAATCCGGGTATTGCGGATTCAACAGTGCCCTTATATTTTTAATCCGAGCAATGGTTCAAAAGTTAGAAAACACCGCTCACACATTTAATGAACGTACCCAAAAAAAAGTTTGGAAAATTATTAACAGTCACCCTCGACCTATGTCGGTCGAGGTTAGGCTCTACCTAAGTGAAACACACCCCAAGGACCCCAACGGTACTCTCGGATTTCTAATTAGAGTTACTGTTTAAAAGTTATAGATTTTACAATAAAATAACTGTCACTTAATTAATTTATTTACAGCAAAAAACTAACTTTCACTAGTGGCTTCCACTAGCTAATGTTAGTATCTGCCTAAAGAAAGAATACCCTCACGACTTCAGTGATGGTCTTGGATTTTTAATCTAAGTAACAGTTTGTGAGTTATAAGCATTTGAAAAATAAAATAACTTTATTTAATTATTTTATTTATGGTTATTCCATTTTCAGGTTTTCCCACAGGAGGCCTGCACCAACTAAACTTTAGTGGAATCAAGGGTAAACTCGCCATTCTGAGCACAACAGTTCCCTCAAATTTATTATCTAAGTAACCGTTTAAGAGTTCTTCCAAATTTTTAGGAAAACTGCTTATGCACGCTAATTAAAGCTTAACAAAACTTCAATGGATCATTTCAAGCACTCTGTGCCTCAGAATCGTGCGCCGTCAGATTTCACGGTCTCGACATAATTCCATATAATTAAAAAAAATTATACAAAATTTCTAGGACATTACATTATATAAAAGGGCATGAGAAGTGCGGAGGTCAGAAATTTTAGAGTGGACTAAATCCCTCTATGTCCCACGCACCACTTCGTGCTTGAAAATATTGATGTCGTAGAGTTCCCCGTACATACTAAAACTCAGGACCTGGAATAGGTAGGCTACATGATGGTCACCATCCAAAGTAGATTCAAGAAATTTACCTATAGCTTGATAGTTATCAGCCAAAGTGAAACATAGAAAAAGAGCTTCATGATACTTTCATCTTTTCCTGTATGTTGAAAATTGTGCAATTGCAGTATGGTAATAGACCAGATTGCTTCCTTTGTAAAGATGGAGGATTTTTGGGAGGTTCGACACCCGATGGAGTTGTCTACAAGTCATACGTAAGTTATCATAGGGATGGTACTCTTCAGAGTATGTCTTTCCAATTATTGTCTCTAACAACTCGGTAGGTAGTGATAAAATATTTGTTAGTGAAGTCATATCTTCTATCTGAAAATTTTTACAAAATCGGATTTCATAATGAAAAAACTATTTTAAAACAGAGTCATTGTTTTATATAAAATCATATCAAAACAAAAAATACCATATTATCCATTTATAAAATTCATGATATTACATAATCACGTTCTCCCACTCACAAAACACTAGTATGTATTTCCTGACGTCCTCTAAGATGACTCCTCACAGATACCACTGATTTTGGGGATTTACCTAGTTCCCATAAAGACAGATCCCCAAGGTAGTTCTAAATTCTTCTATCTCCTTGGTCCAGACGCAACGTGTGTAACTAGGATCAACCGCATGTGGACATCTAAATTTCAGATTGAGAAAATAATGTCAAGTATCAAGTTGAGTGACATTGGTATGAACTTGATGTTGGCAATGTAAATGGGTAGTCTTGTTCTCAAGGGTTTCAAAGTCCATAACTTGACCATGAAGACCATAGGTAAAAATTTGACATAGATATGCAGCCCGAAGGTCACCCCCTTATGCAGCATCCAAAAAGTCCACAAGAGAAAAGAAATTATTAGATAGGGTAAAAAATTTAAATATACCCTCAAAGTATTTGCCTTGTCGTCTATAGATCAAGAATTGAGCGTTCATTATGAGATACTAGATGAAGCCTGCTCCTTGGTGTAGTTGGAGTACATGAGGAAAATTAGATACATGGTAGATGTTTTTTCATGATAAATGAATATTTTGAAAAGTATCAGAGTTTTCTACACATGATTTTCCTACTATGGTCTCTAATAATTCTGTTGGATGTGACAAAAGACAAGTATTTTGGTTTTACATCTAAAAATTAAGAAAAAATCATTCTTAGTAATGCTTATGTAATTTTTTTTCTGTTCTAGTTTTCCATAGTTATATAAACTGAATCCTCTGATACCAACTGTGAAATCCCAAATCCAGAATACCTGGAGCTGGTGCCTTGAAACATGATGTGTAAATTTTTAACAAAACATGCACTGATATTTTACACACCATGCCCCATACAAAGGATCGATTCGGTTTAGGTTCTGGGAAACCAACTACATCTGACATGCTTCTTCTGCTAAATCTGATACCTAAAAAAAATTATTTCAAAAACGTAGGGTGAGCATACGAATGACCAGTATGGGTGTTTAAAATAACATAATATACTAATATAACATTTGAAAACATTATTTTAAAAGTTTCCATAAAACAATTTTCTTAAGAAATGTTTTAACATATGTAATATATCATTCTAATTTTCAAAGAAATACAAGTGCACAATTAAAAGCATACTAACAGAATTACAAGGGAAAATGATTCAGTTATTAGAATTCTCATTCAGAGTAACAAGTAAAATAAATTCTAAATAAGTATGAATTATTAATATGTGAGTACAAGTTTAATAACTAAGAGTAATACATAATTAGAGTTTCACATAAAGGTAATAACTTCAATTTCATACACTACTACTGTGAAACATAAATTGGTTACTAAAATCACTAAGTGCCAAATAAATTTCATGCCACAATCATTTACTTCTTATGATACTAATAAGTACTGAATCTTATCCTTGGATATTCTACTAGTCAAATATCCACTTGGTTAATTAATTATCATAAACATAATGAGGAAATGTATAATATCAGACCCTGTCAAGACCTCATGTCAAGGCTCTAAAATGTAAATGGCCTCATGCCATGACCTGATTGTATCATGAGGACTATCGATGCATTGAGGGGCTTTCATTAACCGGTCCCCAACCCGTTATACTGAGTCTATTGCATTCCTCATATTACACAAAGGGTCGTATATTCAGAATATCCCATACCACTTTGAATATTTAATTTTCTTATTTCATATTATCCAAGGTGTCCCATACCACTTTGAATAATTTAATTCTTAATTCCATAAAAGGTCATAAGAGTTTAAATTACATTTATTAGAATTTACATATATATATTGAATCAAGTAAATAAGTATTAATTACATAACTATCAACTGCATGGCTATGTCATTGACTGGTGAGTATGATAAGTAGATTATGGAATATGTGATGATGACTAATGCACTAAATAAATACAGGTTTTGTTACATAAAATGATAACCCTAAAATTATAATACTTTATTAATCAACACATATTGGAATTTCACCTGGATGCAAAATCAATTAAAAGATAAAGTAAATATTTCAGGTGAGGTATTAAACTGATAGATTCTCATACACTTATTACTAATATTCTTTGGTATAACACATCATAATGGTATACATAATTCTGAAAATAGAAAGTATGAAATTCAACCAAAACTAACACCATTTAATATAAAAATAAGTAATTAATACCTATGAATATAAAAGTTTCAACCCCCAAATATTATACTCATGAAATCTCCACAATTACTAAACACATCATAAGTATAATATTTGGAATATCAAATATTAGGGTTTCATGTGGTGTAAATTTTGGTCATACAACAGGGCATATATAAAGAGTAGTGTTTTTAAAGAAAAAATAAACCTATTTTGAAAACACATGTTTTATTTTTTCCATAGTAATCCTTGGAAAATTCTATGTAAAATTGAGGATTCAAAGTTTATTTTCATACAAATATATTCACATATCCGAATATACATTATGTAGTAAAGGGTTTAAATAAAAAACCCATTGACACCCATGTGACTTTAATATATTAGTTACATTAATTAGCAAGATTCCCTAAAAAACATAATATAAATTTTAAAATATTTATTTATAAAACGACTTACATATATGTTTTTGTGAACATATACAACTTATATACATAACCGGGTATACATATGGGTCTTACACCAAAATCAGTTGCCACTTACAAGTTTATTAAAAACATAAACTAACCATTGGAGTTCAATGTTAAAAGGCTTAAATACAGTCTAGAATGTGAGAATTGAAAATTATATAATTATATGCAACAATATATATTTATATATATATATAAAAGTTTTGTACAACACATAATTCCACAAGTTTTGAAACTCTACTTAATCTTGAAGTTTAATGTTTAAAAGTCTTAAAATAAGGTATAAAAGAGGTTTACCCAAAACCTTATGATCATTCATGTATATATATATATTTATATATTCATAAAACGAATATAAAAATAACCGCATATATATAAATTTCATAAATAAGTTTTGTATTTATAATATAAACCCTTATGTTCATAATACTTCTTGAACTCAAATTTGAGAAGACATAGGACTAGTATAAGAGAAAATTTTAACTGAACCGTGGGTATAAATATTTAAATATATTTTTATGAGTGTACATATATATGTATGTACTCTCAAACAATAAATAAATGGATACATAAATTCCCTTAGAAAACATAATATCGTAAAATAAATAAATGTTAGAAAAAAATATTTAACCCTTACATGATTGCAGGAACATTGATATGTTGTTTTGAACACACCCACAGAGCATCAAACAAGGCCTCCCCCCCATTTCTATTAAGAAAGTAGTAAGGCCTTTATAGCCATACCTATACTGTTTAACTGGTACCACTAGTGATTTTTTAATAATTTTTTTATAGTGACGAGTTTAGGCTTGTGGTGAAAGCTCAGAATATAGATGCAGATTCCACAATTCTCATTCAATCAATTAGAGAAAAGTTAATACTACAAATTTACATAAATAATATTAAAAAAAGTTAAATAGGGTCTAGGGAACAAATATGTAGACTAAAACCATATACCCACTGTTTATAGTCCAAAAGTAAAACTTTCATGGATTAGGGACTGCAGATGACAACAAAGGAATAATAATGATAAAAAAAAGAAAAACAATGGTTAGGGGACAACACACTTCATTATTAAACCAAAGAAATATGGAACCTAGAACAAAGAAAGGAATAAATTAGATCCTAATACTTTTAACATAAATCCTACCTTAAATTAGGATAGGAAGAAACCCTAACTCGACCCAAAACTGAACTGAGATAACCAAATATAATTTGATTCTAAAACCTCAACTCACAAACACTGATCTGCATCGGAACTCCCATACCCAGTTCGTACCCTCATTTCCGATCGAACCACCAGTGTCCTGCATGATCATATCGCCTGGTCTCCCTCGGTATCAACTCACACTCATGGTCGATTACCTGACTGCAGATGACGCCCGCATGCCGTGCGACCTGGAGACCTCGACACGACCCGACACTGCACGATCACCACCGAAGTCGGTCGACCATCCCAAAGTTCACTATGACCGAAAACTAGCTCGACACCAAATCCTCGACGAGGCCCCTTCTAAGTGAGATCGCCGTGACCTCTCCCTCTAACCCTCAACACAATGTGACACCCAAAAGAATAGACCCTCAAATCCCTTTACGAGATTCCTCTTTTTTTAACTGATTTATTCCTTTATTATTATTATTATAATATTTTTTCTATTATATTTTTGTTCTTATTTCATTATATCCTTACTCTATTATCATATATTATAATATCTATAACATTAAAAAAAAGTCAAAAGTTAGACAAAACTAACAACATATTAAACTTATTTTATCAATAATTTTAAATTATTATTAAATTCTTTTATAAAACATATTTTTTTACATATTTCAATTTATACACTTATAACATTATAAATTAAATTAATAATTGAAAATGTAATGTCAAAATAATAATTATCCTAATTTTTACCATATATTTTTAATTTTTAAACCCTAAAAAATATTAACACCATATATATATGATTCAAAGTAACATTAATATTTATTTAAAAGATCATTCATATATGTACAATTTTAATCATTCTATTAAAATAGTTTTATTATATATTCAAAATGTTAATAATGTTATGAAACTTTAATCCAATTTATAATATAATAATTTTCATATTTTTGATTATATATAAAACCCATATAATTATTCATATAATATTTTAAATAACTATCCAAATAGTTAAAATATCACAAAAATAATTTCATTAAAATATTTTAAAATAAAAATTTTCAATGTCATGTATAACCACAATATAAAATTATAATTTTATAATCCAATACATACACACACACACACACATATTTCACATTTTTGGAAAACAAACAAAAAATTATTTATATTATTATTATTATTATTATTATTTAGAATATTCTATTAAATAATTATTCAATAAGAATAATTTTTTTTAATAAAAATATTTATTTTGAATTATACTTTGAACAAAGTGAGATAATATTTACTTTGAAAACCGTACTGGTTAGTACAATAATTAAAATATAAAATTATTATTATTACATGTGAAAAATTTTGGGGTGTCCCAATAAATGAACAATTAAATAGGTTTATAGAGGAATAAAGTACAACACGAATGAAAATGAATATTCCGGAAGGAAACCCTTACCTTATGTCTGAATGAGTTTTGAAATTAAACTTAATGTCCTTCATAATCAAATTAAATCCATTAAATAATTAATTAAGAACCTTTTATATAGGTATTTTATTTATTATTGTTTTATTAAGTTCATTTATATCCTTATTGATGAGTTATAGATTTTAATTTCATCGTTCTAGATCATTTTTTTTGGTTTTCATGTTCAATTAATTTGTTTATAAGTAATGAAGTTCATGTAAATGGGTATAATTATCTAAATTTGGAATTAAATGTTTTTAATGGGAATATATAAGTGTAAATGTTTATATTTATCATATGGTTATATGGTATGATGATGAATCATTAGATAAGACATTTAGTGATAATCATTTGGATTATTACGACAATATTTTGATTACCACAGACTAGTTTTGTCGTAAAAATTAGTATTATGTATATATAATGGTTATAGAACATTTAATAAGATATAATAAATATTTTATAATATGATTCAACCATAATTTTTTTTTCATGACCAGACTTGAAGGAGAAATTAAAGAACGAAAGTTCATCGTCCACAAAGGTTGTAAATCAGTACCTCTCAGACGATGATTTAGTTTTTAAAATAAAAGAGGGGCAATAAGAAGATTGATGATTTTTCTTCCATTAACATGATATAATTATAGTATATAAATTATAATGAATTTATCATGATCATTTTTATAGAGGAGGTGAGTAGAGAATAATAAAATAAAGAACCAGAAAAAAAAATAAAAGGAGAAGGAATATAATTTTACCTCTTGAATACACCTCCTTGAGAATCGCCTTATGGGAATGGATTTAAGTATTTTTACAAGACCAAGAGCTTATATAAGTGGTTGAGGATATTTGGAAGAGTATTAAGGAGAAATTTTATAGGGCTCAAATCTTGGAAGTTGCGAGGAGAAGAGGGAGTGAGGGGTGGTTTTTATAGTGGAGGAGAGGGGTAATTTCTCATTATTTTATTCATTATTTTATTATTTTTCTCAAGAAAACCAATGGAATTGATTATTGTGACTAAATAAATAAATAAGTGCATGTGAGTTTGAACCATTGGTGATTACATCAGCAATTACTCAAGAAATAATGTATTTAGCTTATAATTTATTTATACTGTAAATTACCTTATTTTGCTATTCACTATAAATTCAAGTATTTCAGAAATATTCAAAAAATTCACCCTATCCATTTATATATGTGTATAATTAAAAATGAACTAAATTTTATGAAAATAAATTTCTAAATATGAGAAATTTAATTTATAATTAAAATTATCATCCACTCGAGAAATATAGTTTTTTAGAATTAAAACTGATTTTATAAAACTCATAATAAATATTATATATTATAAGTATTATTTTAAAATATTTAATTTATAGTTTTATTATTTGAATTTATATGTGATTAAAAATAATTTTATTTAAAAAATAGTAAAAAAATGTGTTTAGGGAGGGGTCTGCATCGATCCAAGGGAGAAGGGAATTATGGCTTCGGGCTCGAGCCGCCTGAGGGAGAGGCTGCGATGGAGTTCTTCATGCCATGAGGGAGGTTCATCTTCGAAGGGATTCATGTAGGCCAACATCGAGCATGGATGGGGTTCCTCCCCGGGAGGCCGAGTATTCTTCAAATCCAAGGATCTGTTTCAAGGTCATGGTTCAAGGGTCTTCACCATCATGCCGTGCTAAGTGAAGGGTACGAGTAGTATATCCCGATACAAACTCGACCAAGCAAATAATGACCACCAACAAGGGTAGATATGGTGATGTCGAGGAAAATTGGAGCGACCTCAGTGGGTATAGAACTTTGTTAGGGTTTCTATTTTGGATTTCTTCAACCTAACCGGGTATGTTTTTGTTTTATTTCATAGGTGTTTGAATGTTTCTCTTTCTGTAATCATTTTTCCAATTCTGCTTTTAGTGTCGGCCTTGGTTGTCAATTGGGTTATGTTTATATTGTTTGTACGATGTGAATATTATATGTTTCAAATCTTATTTGTCATGTATCCCTGTTTCATACTAGAGAAATTATTTCTGTGGTCCATAGATACCCATTTTAGTGGTCCCTGTTAATTCATTTTATGTTGAATCTATCAATTTTGTGTTATTTTATTATCCTTTCAATTTTTTCTATTTAATATTGTGTAAAAAATTATTCAAATGAATGAATATAAATTTTAAATTCCTTTTGTTTTTCGTTTCAATTTTAAGCTTGCTTGGAAATCTTGATTTCGATACTGTATAAATAGTAGATTTTATTGCTATAAATCCTTACTTTCAGTGTGAAAGTGTAATTCACAAACCTCCATCTATCAGTCTAGTGAGTGTGCAAAAATTCTGAAGTATAAGAAGTTATTCCACTTGTGTATACATATTATGTAAAAGTGAAATTATATTTTTAAATTATGGTTTTTGATTTCCATATTAGTAATGAATTATATTTATTTTTTCAAAGTTATGTTTTTCCAAAATAAAGGTTAATTACATTATTTTTAGTGTTCTGATTTCAATTATAATTTATTATTTTCAAGTTATAATTTATTTTTGTGCATGGAATTTAATTTTTTTAAATATTTCAAAATTTATATTTATCAAAAGGGATTAATATTATTTATGTCTATCAAAATTTTGTTAATTATGAATTTATTCTTATGTAAGGAAGTTTATTCATTCTTTTCAAATTATTAAAAAAATATTATTTCTATTTTCTCCTTATTTAAGTATTTAATTACAAGGGATATTTTTTTTATCAAAGATTTGTTTAATAAAACATTTAATTCTATGATTACATGTTATATATATATATATATGTTTATATGTATATATGTATATGTGATTATTATGAAACATAAAGTTCTTTTATTTATAATTAATAATTATGTATATTTATATATATATAAGGATGAAATGTTTATTGACATGTTATAATTATTATTTTCATGTTTCTAAAAGAATGCGCAGAGCATGTCAACATGTTATATTGAAATTAAAGATGTTGAATTTGCATATAGTCTTGGTCTTGCATTATGCATAACATCGAAATTCTTTAATTCATAATAAATTCATGTTTATAAATTAAATTATTAAGGATTAGCTTCTAAATTGTTAAGTACATGGATTTCTCCAAGCTTGAATGTGTTTTATTTAAAATGTTTCTTTTATAATTTTATGTGAGGAACATAATTATTTATTATGATTATTTTAAGAAGATAAACTATTTATATGATTATCAAAGTTATTTCATGAAAGGAAGTTTTAATGCATGGATAGTTTATTCAAATGCTTGTGGCATGAGTTTTGGTTGTAAAAAAACTCACAAATATTGTTCAATGAAAGTTAATTAATACTCATATATAAATATAAGTGTGATTGTGTATTTTAATGATTTGAAATGTTTTTAAAATAAAAAATCCTATGGGAACCCCCCCACATATATATTTAAGGAAAACTAAAAATATTTTTATAAAAATTGGTACTTTAACATGGTAAACATGATAGGGATTGAGGAGTGAACTTGTCCCTTAGGAAAGTGGGTAGGCCCAAACAACCTTCCATGTATCAAGTGGCCTCATGTTTTTTTTAAGATCTTGCTTAATTTTTCCTAAAACTACTAGATTATTTTACAACATTTTCAAGTATAATTAATTTTATAGTATTATAATATTTTATAAAAACGTTTTTAAAAAATTAATTTTTAATGGAATTTTAGAAAACAACTAATTGGTAAATTTAATGATCACCACTTGTTTTAAATTATTTTTCATAGGTTCAGTATAGTTTTCTGAAACTGTTCGTTTCACTTACAGAATGAGCGCACGAGAAGTCTTTTCTTTTCATTTATTATTTTCCAAATAGTTTGGTTATGTTGTAAGGTTTATCTAATTATCTAGAATCTAGACCGATAAAAGTGCCTGGTATGTAATAAATGTTGGGTATTTTTTCAAGTTTATTTTTTTTAAAAAAATACACAAAATATTAAGCACTGATTCTGGAAGCACGGACTCGGGGAATTATAGTTGGTATCAGAGAAACGGTCTAGAAAAACTTAGAGATTAAAAGTTGTATTCTAAGTGGTATATCCTAGAATTTTAGCGGTTTAAGTGTTTCTTAATTTTGAAAATGGAGATTTAGAATTATTTTTTTAGTCTAACTAAGGAAATGAGAGAACCAAATTTTTTTGAGGGGGGAATAATGTAACATCCCAGAAATTACAAATGTACTTTAATTGTATAAATATTATATTAAATGGATTAATTTATAACTAAAACAAAATGGTAAAATTTTAAAGATGATTTTATTTAAAAATAATAAATAAAATTAAGTGTTTTAATTAATTTTTTTATAATATAATTATAATAATTATAATTAACTATTATTACTATTTATAGTTTTAAAATAAATTTTAAATTAATGTTCTAAAAACAAATACTATTTTAAAATATTATTCCATGTAAAAGAATATTTCGATATGAATATATGCATTTGATTATTTTTATACTCATAAAATAATTCAAATTATAAAATTAATTTTAATTAAAATATTATTTAATTAAATATTTTAAATGAATAAGAAAAATATATATTAACTATTATAACTAGGTTAATAAATACTATGTTACGTTATAGATATATTCACTATTAATGTTCATATTTTAATATATCCTAATTATGATTTTATCTAACATAATGAATAATTTTATAATTATACAAATATAATTAATTTGGTTTTATAAATTTTAATTTTCAAAAATATATATGATATATATATATACTTTCAATTAGTAATTATGATATTTTTTTTATTATAAATTTTATTTTATAAAACTCATAATAAGGATTATATATTATAACAATTTTTATAAAATTTTGAAATTATAGTTGTATTATTTGAATTTATATGTGATTAAAAATGATTTTATTAAAAAAAGAGGAAAAACTTGTTTAGTGAGGGGTGTGCGTCGAACCAAGGGAGAAAGAAATTAGGGATTTGGTCTTGATCTGCTTGAGGGAGAGGCTGTGATGGAGTTCTTAGTGCCTGGGGGAGGTTTGTCTTCAAGGGAAGTTGCTTAGGCCGACACCAAACATGAATGGTGTTCTTCAGTGGGAGGTCGAACATGCTTCAAAGCCGAGGATTTATTTCGAGGTCAAGGTTCAAGGGTCATCACTGTCGTGCCATGCTAGGTGAGGGGTCTGAGTAGAAGATCTAGCTATGGACTTAACAAAGCAAGGATCATCTGACAACAATGGTAGATCTGGCAATATCAAGGAAAATCATAGCGATATTGGAAGGTATCGAACTCTGTTAGGGTTTTGATTTCATATTTCTTCAACCAAATCATGTAGGTTTTTGTTTTATTTCATAGGTGTTTGATTCTTCCTCTTTCTTTACTTGTTTTTCTTATTTTTATTTCAGCATCAGCCTTGGTTGTCAATTGGGTTATGTTTATATTGTTTGTACGATGTGAATATTATATGTTTTGAGTTCGATTTGTCAAGTATCCCTATTTCAAATTTGAAAAATGATTTCTATGGTTTGTAGATATACATTTTAGAAGTCCCCATTAATTAGGTTGGTCTTCATCATATGTTCCTCAGTTATTCAAATGATATGTATATATTTGTTTTTAAAAGAAATTAAATATACACAGAACATTTATTACAAACAAGGAACTATTGCTGGTCTAGGTTTTGTAGTATTATACAAGACTTAATTTCTTTTTAGAGTTGTAAAAAAATAAAATAAAGCCAACAAAAATACAATATGTGCGCTAAATCATTAATTGAAGAGAACTCAACTGGAAAACTCTACTAAAACTATAGAAAATAATTTAAAATATTGGGTGAGTATTAAGTATACACAGTAAGGGATTTTAAAAATATCATTGTAAAATAATACGTTTAAAGTATTTCATTTGTTAAAACAATGCTTAGAAGTGATTTTTTCAACTTATTGGGAAATAATAATAAATTTCATAAAATTATGAAAAATAAAATTTTCTAATAATAACATTTTAAAACAATTCATTGTATTTTGATATATATAACATTTGAAAAATCATCTTAATTCATTCATAAAACTGTAGCAATTTCACTTGAAAATTTATAGGCATTAATTCTCAAAGGCACCATGGATCTTAACACGAATTCTCAGTTCACTCCCGAGACATGGTGGACATAGTCCCATAATGTATTAGGTTCACTCCCTAATCCCATAATGTGCTTAGGATAAACCTCCCATGCACCATAATGTTCTTAGGATAAACCTTCCATGCACCATATATAACATCTCATGAGATTAACACATTACCCAAGGCATTTGGGCGCTATCTCGGTACACCCATCATAATTGGACAAAGTCCCATAAGGGTTTTGGGTTCAATCCCCTTACCTTTCCTTCATAATATCTACGTGCGATCATTTAGAATTAAAAACATGATAACCTTCATTTTTCATCATAAAGTCCATGAAGCTTATTTAAAGTTTTAACTTCGATGTACATTTCATAAAAAGAAATTACTTGGGTAAACTTGTGTCATGAAAAAATTTGTTTTGCATAAAATCATACATATATATGTATATAACGGTTTTACATAAAATATACATACATATATTTATTTTTTAAAAATTTGTTTTATAAAACATGATGTTCACACTACCATTTATGTATATCGATGTTAAAAATAATAATTATTTTACATAAAATGATATGTATCATACATACATATATAAACATCAACACACACACACACATGTCTTAAATGATATTTTTTCATATGGAAATATATAAAACATAAATGGATGGATTGAAAACAATATCAAAACCCTTTGATAAAATGATAACGTTAGATATGATTTTAAATCCTTAAAAAAATAAAAATATGTATATATTCATATATATAAATATAAATATAAACACATACACAAACACACACACACATATACAAATCGAACATAGTTTGATAAATTGAAAATAAAATAGAACCCTTAAAATTAAATATTAAATCTATTATGTTTTAAATTTCTGAATGGCCATTAAAATACGAAAACGTGACATCCTTAATTATAATATGGTGACATGCTTAATCTTCTATACACATGTTTTTTAAAAAATGACAATAAAATGATAAACATTACATTAATAATTTCATCCTTATATATATATATAACCATGCTTTTAAATTCTAAAGAACTTGTTTCCCATAAGTATATATATATATATACACCATGAAATTTATAATACACATAATATCAAATTAAAATCAAATTTAAACAAAACTTTGATAAATTAAAATACCCCTTGGTAAAATTAATATAAAATCACATTAAAACATAAATTTTTGTAAATACATATACATAAGTGGAATAATGGTTTTAGATTCTAACTTAGAATTAGTAATCCTTGAAAATAATTAGAGTTTTAATAAAAAATTCCATTATACCATAATAAATTAAATTTAAACAAAATTTTGAAAAATTAAATATACACCCTTAAATTATTATTTATGAAAATAATTATATATAGTTGGATAGATATATAAACATATATATATATATATATGTATATGTATTTTTAAAAATAAACATAGTTTGATAAAAATGAAACAAAACTTTACTTCAAATACTCAAAACATAATTTAGATAAGCATAATCATAAGTCATAAATTATATAAATAAAATGATCCCTTATATAATTTAATAAAAATAAAGAACCAAAAATAGAAGATAAATATTAATTACACCCTTATATAAACTTAACTTAAAACAATAATTGATAATTAAAATATGAATAATAAAAGTAAAATATTTAATCTCCATCACTTGAATTATCGGAACAAAATAGAAGACCATCTATTGGTTTAGAATTCCTCTCTGGACTCAACATTAGAGGTTTTGAAAAATTAATATTTTCATAGGATTTTTATAACCATAAAACCCACTGTGTAAATAGTGTCACACACATAAGCTTGCAGTGAAAGCTCAAACTATAGACACAGACAACAAACAAACACATTCAATCAATCATAGAAAAACCATAACAATAAAATTGACATAAAAAATATAATATAACTAGAATTTAGACATCCTAACAAACATAGGAATATCAAAAATAAATATTTTATGTTCATATTCCAAAATAAAGACTGGAAAAATTGATCCATAGAGAGTCAATAATCCACAAAGATAAAAAGACAAGCATATTGGTTATCCAAAAATGACCCTGCAACAAGGATTTAGTCACATAAAAAGAAAATTAAGAACTACCTAGTACTAGGTTGGAGAAATCCGAAATAGAGGGTATCGATTCTGGTTCAAAACCATGATGTGACTTAGGTCTCCTTCACTAGTTCTAGGAATTAGAACCCTAGACTGCACCCGAACCCTTTGGCATCGCTCAAACCAGTCCCGCTAGAGGTCGTCCTCCATAAGCCCTGCCTTCGGCCTCAAACACCGCATTACTCAACACAAAGGTGCATGACCTCGACCCGACCAGATCCTCCAATTTCTCAATTCACCTCTGTGCCCATACTCACGGGTACTCAGTTACTCAGACTCCCGTGATGACACCCTCGTCAACACCCTCTCTAACCCTAAGCCTGTTTTTCCTCAAAATATCCTCCACCTATCAATCATGATTCCTTATCTTTATGGTTATTATTATTATTTAATTTTATTAATAACTTTATTTATATAAATATTATCATAATATATGGATTAACATATTTTATAACTTTAGCATTAAAACAAAATAATTTTATATAAATAGTATAACTTCTACATTAAAAAATAATAATTTTATAATCTAAAAATATTTTATAATTCGAAATGAATAATTATAATATATTTATTTAAACTAATTTTTCTTAATTCAAAATTTATAAAAGTAATAGTTTTATAATAATAATTTAATCATAATTCATGATTCGAAATTAATAATTGTAATTTCATATATATATATATATAATTGTTTTTTTGAAAATTCAATATCTAGACAACCAAATAAATTATCATTTAAAATATTCTATTAAATAATCATTTTGATAAAATTAAATTCTATAATAAAAATAGTTATTTTAAAAAATTACTTTAAACAAAGAAAAATAATATTTGTTTTTAGAATAAATTTGAAAACTATAAATAATACTTATAATCAAATAAAAAAATTAATTTCAATTATTATTTTTAAAGAAAAGCGTCTCAAAAATATTATTTTCTCTTTTTAATAAATCCATTTAAAATATTTTTATTATAAAACTAAGTTTAGAATTTTTGGGTTGTTACATTATTCCCCCTCAAAATAATTGTACCCTCGCAATTTTTTCGTCAGACTAAAAATAATTCTAAAATTCTGTATTTATAATTAAGAAACACTAGGGCCACCAAACTTCTAGACTCAACAACATCTAATCTCCAAACTCATCTAGATCATTCCTATAATACTAACTGTAAAAACCTAGAACCCAATTAGCCAAAGATGATGCCTTATATTAATACATTTCTAGTTTTACAAGGAATTCGTATCCCAAAGGATAAAATAGTTTAGTAGTTTTGGAAAACTAGATACAAACATATGATTTACATTACAACTTGAAAGAAAAAACAACATTGCATCTCCATTGGAAACACTCATAAAATATTAGATTATTCCTTCAAGTCATTAATAATAATATTCATCTTCACAACCTGAGGAAAATTAAAACATAATAAAGGGGTGATATCAGATGCTCAGTAGGGGTATGTAATATAGTAGAAGTTATCATAAACATTATATATGGAGAATCACTAAAAACACATGCCTTTAAAAATAAACTGGAGCATAATATGGAAGGAATTAATATTGACTATATAAAGACATATAAATGATCATATGAAACTGAAACTTAACCATATATATTATACTAGTAGAATAATCACATGGTTTATCAATTAATATTATCATAATGAGGGAGTGCATAATGATGGACATCTGAAACATGTTTTCAATGCCTCGACCAAGACGTTTGAAAATAATTGGGTAAGGCCTTGGTAAAAACCCAATTCTATTTTGTCTCACGAGACCTACCTATGCACTGAGGGGATATAGAGGGCCCTAACAATCACTTTATATGTCCAATTCATTCCTTATATGAATGGGGTTAAAGAAAAAAATCATATATATATGAAATTTAAATAAATTTCCCTAATATGTAAACATAATTATTAACCATTCCGAGTAGTATGGTGAATGGTATCAAGATAGAACATCCCCACTCAAACTGATCAAAAACCATTTAATAAAATATTGTGGATGATAAACATAAGACACTACTGGAAAACTGCCCTATACCCACTGTGGGTATTTAATTCTTCAAAAATAACAACTAGGGGGTTTTGAACCCGGGCCTCGCACTGCGCCTAGCTGCCGCGCCCCACCAACAGACCACCCGATATGCAAATTATAGTTGTTATATATACATATATCAGTGTATATATATTAATATGTGCTATTTAATTTCAAAAAAAATAGCTAGGTTTCGAAACTGACACCTCGTGCGGAGCCTCCAGGCAACGCCCCATCAACGGACCAACCCATCTTATTTTTTATCTGTTATATGTTTATACATATACATATATATATATATATATATTCATATCTTCTATTTAAATTCAAAAAAAACTCCTGCTGGGCTTCAAACCTGGCACCTCGCGTAGAAGCCTCACGACCGCGCCTCACCAAAGAACCAACCTACCTGTAATAATAATCTGATATATATATATAAATCAACCTATATATATTAATACGCAATATTTAAATTCAAAAAAACCCCAGCAGGTTTCGAACCTGGAATTCCTCACTGTGACTCACGGTCGTAACCCGTCCACGGGCCAACGGAGCTGTGAGAACTTTTGAAATTTATATTTATATGTATATAAATATATTAATCTAAACCGTGAAAAAATATCTTTCCTCCAAATTGTTTTGGTGTCCCGCCTAATTTTCTTTCCCCGCCGTAATGCGGGAAAGCTATGCCCACGGTTCTGGAGAATCGTGGGTATAGGTCTTCAAAAAAAAAACCCCGCAATACCTACAGTTTTCAAGAACCGTCGGTATAGGTCTTTTGGAAATACCCTATACCCACGGTTTTCTCCAAAACTGTGGGTATAGGTCTTAAAAGAGAGCTATACCCACGGTTTTTTGTACAACCGTGGGTATAGGTGTCCTATACCCATAGTTTTGGAAAACCGTGGGTATAGGTTCACATACTATCCCTATACCCATAGTTCTGGAAAACCGTGGGTATAGGGGTACCCTATACCCATAGTTTTTTGCAAAACCGTGCATATAGACCTATTTTCCAGTAGTGTGATATTAACTTCAATACTACATAAAATTCTATATAGTTGTTGAAATATAAAAAAAATACCCTAATAAAATCATTGAGGAATTTTTGAGAGAAATACATTTTTACTTTGAAAAGAAGAGTTATTTTGGAGAAATATTTGCATAAAAACATAAATGAAATAAGTCAGTTTTTCCATGATGAAATGGGTGGTTTTATAAAAAAATGGTGGCTTAAAATAGATTATAGAGTGCACATTAAAATATGTAAGAAATTAGGATGTTCCCTTTAATCGGGCTTTCTTATCTTGAATAATTGAGTAGGGAACCCTTTTAAAACATGTATTTTCGACAAAAAAAAAGATATACTGAACATAATACATGATTTTATAACATATAAACAGAATTTATAAGAATTATATAAATTTAATTAATAATTACATTGGTTTATAGAGGAATAAATCACAACCCGAATAAAAATGAAGGTTCGAGAAGAAACCCTTACCATATGTCCAAATGAGTTCTTCACTCTACCTAAACATCCTCAAAAATAAAATTAAATACATTAATTAATTAATTAAGAACAATTTATATAATTATTTTATTTATTATAGTTTTATTAAGTTCATTTATGGCCGTATTGATGAGTTATAGTGTTTAATTTAATCATTCAAGAGCATTCATTTTCCTGGTTTTCATGACCGGTTAACTTGTTTATAAGTAATGAAGTTAATATAAATGGGTAAAATTCTCCATATTTGGAATTAAATGTTTTTAATGATAATAAAAAAGCATAAATGGTAATATATATCATATGGTTATATGGAATGATTATGAATCATTAGATAATACATTTAGTGATAATCGTTTAGATCATTACAGTGGTATTTTGATCACCGTGAACTAGTCTTTACGAATGAATTAGTATTATGTATATATAATGGTTCTTCAACTTTAAATAAGACATAATAAATATTTTATAATATATTTGAACTATAAAAATGGTTTTATTTCTATTCTTGAAGAAGAAATCAATGAACGAAAATTTGTCATCTCCGAAGGTTGTAAATTGGTACCTCCCAGACAATGATTTTGTTTTTAAAATAAAAGAGAGGGATTAATGAGATTGATGATGATTCTTCAATTAACATGATATAATTTTATTATATAAATTATACTAGATTTTTCATGATAATTTGGATAGAGGAGGTTATTAGAGAATAATAAAACAAATTAATTGAAAAGAAAAATAAAAGGATACAACTGGAATATAATGTTTTCCCAATAGATATATACCAATGGTTTCTTCAAACCATTTCTATACTATAAAAAAGGAAACATTTTACAATGGTTTGTTCAAACCATTGGCAATATGTAAATATACTTATGATTTCCCAATGGTTTGATAAAACTATTGGGAAATATTCAGTTTCTCTAAGATATACCAACAGTTTTAATAAACTATTGGTAAAGAGAGGATTTCACAACAGTTTTTAAAAACCGTTGGGAAAGTTTTCCCCCAAATACCCAGCACCACAGCTCCCACTCACCCGATTGTAGACCCTAATACAGATCTCCTCCCGATGTTTTCTCAGCTGTGAAACTCCTTCTAACCATAGATCCATATTCAATCAAACAAATTTTTATTTCTTCACTTGAAATTAGTAATTGTTACCTTAGTTTTAATATTCTACCTCTATTTTTTTATGTTTTTTGTTTTTATTTCAGCTAAATTAGAGTTCCTGCTGTCTGTAGAGTAACAAACCATTTGATTTATTTTCTATTTTTTTATACACTTCAAACATGGTAAAGGGTTTGTTTAGTGGGGTGATATGGTACTTTCTGTGGACATTAGTTTAGTTTAAAATTGGATTTTGATTTTGTATTTATAGTTTTTGTTCAAGGAATAATGGGAAGGGTATTGATATTGAGGATGAATTGGCATTGGTTGGATGATGGATTGGAATTATGAACAACCCACCCCCACCCCCTCGACACCTCCCACCCCCTGGACAGTCCCCACCCCCTGGACCCCCTATTGGACAACCCCCACCCCATACACCCCCACCCCGTGGACAACCCCAACCCTACCCTCCCAGAACACCCCTCAACTACCATGGATAGACCACCCCTCATGGACACCCCCACCCCCTTGTACACCCCCACTCTCTGGACACCCCCTCCCCCCACCACCTGGACACCCCACCCCCGTGGACACCCCCACCCTTTGGACAACCCCCTCCCCCCACCCCCACCCTTTGGACTACCCCCTTTCCCCCACCCCCGGGACGCCCCCAACCCCTGGACACCCCCACCCTCCCTAGACACCCCTCACCCCCATGGACAACCCCAACCCCCTTGGACAACCCACCACCACCTCCACCACCCCTAGACACCCCACCCCCTGGGCATCCTCCACCCTTTGGACAACCCCCACCCCACCCCACCGACTTAGACAACCCCCCTGGACACCACCACACCTTGTAGACACCACCGCCCCTCCTAAGTGCTTGGACCAATTTTTAAATTGGAATTAACAATGTAGTAGATTTCCCCATTCCCCAATGACATTTTCCAAGTGACCCATAAAGCCTTATAAATTGAATTTGTCATGTTTTGATAAATAGAATTTGTTATGTTTTGATAAATTGAATTTTTCATGTTTTGATAAATGGAATTTTTCATGTTTTGATAAAGTAAATGGGTTGTTTGGTCATAGATCGACATTACTTCCAGCTCCATGCAGTGCGCATATAATGATGTTTGGTCCGTTGGGTAGTTCATCATGATCTCAGCTCGCCAATCCCTTTAAAAGGAGAATGGGTTGTTTGGAATGAAATGGATAATGCATTATCGTCTTTCTTTATTAATGAATAAAAATATTTTAAATAAAATTACTCTAAGGGGGGATACAGGAGGGGTAGGGGGCTGTCCAAGTGTGGGGGGATGTTTAGGTGGGGGGTGGGTTGTCCAGGGGGTAGGGGCTGCAGGGGGTAGGTGGGGCTACAGAGGTGTGGGTGAGGGGGGTATGGACTACCCAAGGAGGGGTGTGGGCTATCCAGGGGGGTCACAGTGGCATGTCTAGGTGGGGGAGGGGTGTGGGGTATCCAGGGAGGGGGGTGGGCTGTCTAGGTGGGGGGGGGGGTGGGGTGGGGGCTGTCCAGGTGGTGGGGGGGCTGTCTAGGTGGGGGTTGTCCTGGTGGGGTGGGTGGGTGAATAGTGGGGGTGGGGGTGGGGGTAGGAGCTATAGGGGCGGGGGTGTGGGCTGTCTAGGGGTGGTTATGGGTGGGATATACAGGTGGGGGAGGGGTGTCAAAGGGGGGTGGGGGTGGGCTATCCAAGTGGGGAGGGGGGGGGGTGGTGTTGGTTGTTCAGGGAGGAGGGGGGTGGGATGTCCAGGTGTGGTGGTGGTGGGGGGGGTGTCCAGGTGGTGTGGGGGGATCTCTGGGTGTGGGGGGGGGGTTGTCCAGGGAGGGGGGTGTGTTGTCCACTCCGATACTCTAAAATGAATAGGAATCAAATATAACCAATGTATAGTTGCTTTCACACATTAAGACTTTTCTTGAAGTTTCATACCAAGACTCACTCTTATCCTTCTAATAAAAAGTGATATCTGCAATGAAATCTCACTGAGGTTCTTATCCACTATCCATATTGATCTCGTTGAAATTTAACATTCGTACAACTCAATATAAATTAATGATATAACATGGCTCATACTCCTATGAGTAGTGTCCCATCGAAACATGGCTCATAAAATCCGATCCACATATGATATTTGGTGGTGTGTTTACAATTGGGTATGTTGTGATATATATGTATCATATTCAAGGTTTACACTAACAGTCTTCTCTGTCATCTATAATAAGCTTGAAATCATGCTACAATTGGATAAATATTGGATTTTAGGACCCTAGTTTGGGTGTGGACACCCCCACCCCCCTTGGATATCCCCCCACCCCCTTGGACAACCCCCACCCCCTAGACACCCCCACCACCCTCGGCAGCCCTGCCACCCTCGTGGACAACCCCTCCACCCCTATAGAGATCCCTTCAACCCCCATGGATACCCCCCCCTGTGAACATCCAGCCCACCCCTTGTACACCCCATACCCCCTGGACAGCCCCTCCACCCTCATGGAAAGATCGCCCACCCACCCTGTACCCCCCTGGATAGCCCTGCCACCCACTAGACAGCCCACCCACCCCCTGGACACCTCGTACCCCTAGACAGCCCCCACCCCTAGAAATCCCCCACAACCCCTAGACCCCCCAACCCTCTGGATAGCCCTGCCACCCTTGTGGACAACCCACCCATCCCCCTGGTCATCATTGTAGTTTCAGTTTTATGGGACATCTATGATTCTTTCCAATGGACCATCTATATATAAATAATCATCAAAGATTTGAAAATACCATGGAGACTGATGATCCAACTTAGCATATGTCTAGAACTGATGTGCTTAATGAATTGAAAGATTTCAGTTTTTCATTTGGTAAGGGACAAATGAAATCTAGAAAGAGAAAGAATATTTCCACTGAAACCTGTTACAATTGGAAGAAGAGAAGTATCTTCTTTGATTTTCCTTATTGGTCAACCAATTTTTTACATCATTTATTAGATGTAATGCACATTGAAAAAAAATATATGTGAAATGTTGATTTAAATTCTTCTAAATGGTAAGGGAAAGACAAAATATGATTTACGGTCTTAGCGTGACTCGGTGGATTGGGGCATTAGACCAGAATTGAATCCTGTGCGTATCAGTGAAAATAAATGGAAAGTTTCATGTGATTATTATGTGATTAGCCCTAGAGAGAAAAAATTTTTTTGGAAGTACTAGAGACTATTTAAGTTCTTGATGGCTATTTAAGCAACATATCCAAATAGGTCAACAGAAGAGATTTGAAGCTAAAATCTTTGAAGAATCAATATTATCACATCATTCTGCATGAGTTGATTCCAATAGAAATTCGTCATCTTTTTTTTCAATAATTTAAGGGTGGTTTTTATTCAGTTATTACATTTTTTAGAGATCTTTTTGGTAAGAAGTTTTCCGAGTCTTTCTTGCAAAAAATGTTGGCAGATGCCCCATTAATTTTGTGTGAGTTAGAGAAAATATTTCCTCCATCATTTTTCACATGCATGCTGCATCTGACTGTCCATATTCCAACTTAAATACTTATCGGAGGACCTATTTATTTTCATTGGATGTATCCAAATGAACGAAATATGTACACATTAAAGTCTTATGTCTGTAACATGAATCATCCCGAAGGTTCTATCGTGAAGGGTTACTTGGATAAAGAATGTATGGATTTCCGCTCTATGTATTTGTCTGATCTTACTACAATAATGAACAGACCAATGATAAACGAATAAGAATAGTATGAGCAAATTGAACCTAGTTTTCCATCACTTCCTCAAATAGGAGGAATTCCTGGATCATATACATTGATGACATTAAGCCTTGAAGAGCAGGAGATGGCACATTGCATAGTTTTGTTCAACTGTGATTTGTTAGATGACTACATCTTGCAAGTAAATTCAATATGTATATCTAATATATATATGTATCTATTAATCTATTCCTATTTTTATCTATAGGGAACATAAAGTGATTACTAATATAAATCATCATTATTTATCTTTGATAAGAAGGGAGACTTTTCATAGCAAATAGTTTTCTGCTTGGTTAAAATTTAAGGTAATAATATTATTATATAAAATAATTAATAAAATATTTAATTATGTTTAATATTGATTTATATTTCAGGTATTGAGTTTTCCTGCTGACTCTGAGGAAATAAGAGCTTTGGATTTTGGTCCTAATACCATGGTTCATGACTGTAAATCAATTGTTATCAATGGGTACATATTTATTATCGCTGAATGAGCAAATAACATGAGAACAAAACATGATGGTGTTATGGTTACTGCCAAAACAGACTATTATGCTAGTGCATCAGATAGTAGACCATGATTTGAAAATGTAGGTTATTATGGAGTCGTTGAAAGAATAATAATAATAAATTATTATTCTCAAGGACGAGTCACGATGATGAAATTCCAGTGGTTTGATTCGTTGATAATGCATGGAAAATTTATTGATGATTTTGGATTTTGAGTAATTGATATGACTCACACTCTTGCTACCGATGAACCATATGTATTGATATCAATTGAGAAACATGTTTTTTATATCAAAGACCATCTTTGACCTAAATTTAGGGTCATTATTGAAGTAATTCTAAGACATATTTTTGATAATGGTGATGATGGAATTTACACCATCCCTACTGCCATTGGAAACGATTCATTTATTAATTTTTATGACTCCGATAGCTCAATTTATAGAGTTGACTATGAATATGAAGTTGTGGTGGGAAATATATAAAATCATTTATTCATGTTCTCAATTCTTTTGGTTTACCTTGACTTGGGCTGTTAAGGTTGGTACTATTCAAATTGATTTAATATTGATTACAAATATGTTGTATCCAACTAGACTGTTATGTAAATTTTCAATGTTTATTGGTTGCAATTTTATTTGAATTGCATTTTCTAATTTAAAATTGAACTGTATTCAAACCTAAGAAACCAACATTTCTATCTTGGTGGACATTTCAATGCTTCAACTATGATTTGTATAAAATTTGTAAAACTCTAATACATCTCTTTAACATTTTAATAGGTAATGAACATAATGGTTTTTATTCTTCAGAAAAACATATATTGAAACCTATATCATCTACCTCGGCTAAAGAAATTAAAATTTTCCTTAATTTTGAAAACATCTTTACCCCTTATGAATCCAGAAGAATCAATGTTCCATGATTTTAATAGACTGATGAAACTTAGTAAATAACCATCCTACTAAAAATCAAATTTCTTTATTATATCTTTTATGATTTATTAACTTTATTATATATCTGTTCAAGCTCACCTAAAACAATAGATAGTTAAATTATCCCTGAATCCCCCTATTACCTCTCATTTATTTTGTTTTTTGGGTTACACATTAGTTATCCTTTTATATTTGCTTCCATATTTGTTTTAAAATGTAGGAAATTAAATCAATTGAAGATAGGAGATGAAAACAGATTATGGAAAACAATTGTTTCATGACAGAGCTGGGAATTCCAGTACTAGTTCCTGCAGTGAGTATTTTATTTCAAATATATTTATTTTAATAATATATAATGTTATCTGATTAATTTTTTTAAACATTTTGTCAGGATCCATCTATTAGGAGAAAATTATATGATGAGCATCCTAGTAGTGGTCATAGTACTCAGGGTGTTTGTATGAGGGGGTGGTAAAAGAGCTAGATGATCTGGTAGGCATACCTGATTAGACCCTGCACCTCCCACTGACAAACCATCCATCCCACATTCTGATCCCAATGTGCCGTTTGGGACACACGAGATATTTAGGCCTCCCATTTTTTCACCACCCTTTACATATGAGCCTCCTCACCCATCTTCACCATATCCAATGATGATTCCCACTCCCCATCCAGCATTCGGCCAGCCATCACTGTCATCTTCTTTTACTTATGCTTCCTTCTCTCCGGGCTTTTATATTCTATATTCTTCGACTCTTGCTTCACCAGAGTCTGTCCCCGCAGAGCATACATTGGGACCCACTCCATATGTACCCGGTGTTCCTTCAGTTTCTATGGATCCAATGACGCTAATTGATCAGACTACCATTGGTATACTTACACAACCCGAACAAATTTTGACACCATTATTTATTTTCATTATAACATGTATTGATAAAATATTTGTTTTTCTTTCATAATAGATACATCTACTGATAGGAGGCAGGGGAAGGGGTATACACGCATGCGTTCGGTGTAAAACTGCTGCACGTAGTTGATGGTGGACAAAAATGAAGATAGTCAAATGATTGAAAAATCAGGGCAGCAATGTCGGGGTTTTTTGGTGACGCTTACCAAATACTCCAACATCATTCCTGTCAGTCCGTTCTCATGTAGACAACTGCCAAATTAAGTCAAGGATAAAGCTTGGGAAGAGATATGGGTAAATAAATATGTTGTATTTAATGAAATATTTTATTTTTTTGTATTTATATGTATTAATATTTCGGTGTTAGCTACTGTAGAATTTCCCCGATGGTGAGGGTGCACGACCAGCACATCCAAAGGATTTAGGCGAGCTTTGGAAAGCTTATAAGCATGAGATGTAAATTGGATAGAATTATAGAGTGGAATTAGAGTTAGTGAAAATCCCTATCATGGATGATTGTCCGTTATAATAGTACCGACAGATGATTACTCATTAGATGACTGAACAATTTAAGGTATTAATCACATTAGAGGTATTTAAATGAAAAATTTCATGTTTTTCGTTAGTACTAATTATTGAATTTTATTTAGGATTCATCTGGTAGAAATAAAAAAATATTGATTCTAAAAAATACATCCACACATTGGGACTTACTACAACAGCAGATCATGAGAGGTAGCAGGTATGACAGTTTATAATTTTTATTTGCGAATTGCACTTTCTATTACTACCTCCCTAATTTATTCGATTTATAAATTTGTTATATAATTTTAGTTATGCAATTAATTATTGGTATACTATTTTTAATTATGGTTTCCTACATTCAATTTCATTGCAGAGGAATAAATTGAATATATAAGGACGTGTGCCTCAAGCAAAACTATTTTTCTCGAGTAGAAGGAAGAAAGATGGAAGTGCGGTTAATAAACCGACTCAAAAACAGATTGTAATTTTTACTCTGTAGATTTAAAATTTTAATATATATTTTGTAAATTAATAATATATTTATATTTGTAATAGGATGATTTAGAGGCTCTTGATGCCTCAGAACCTGACAATTTTGGGCCTAACGATCACTTACATCTGGTGTTGGGAGATGATCACCCTGGTAGAGTACGCTGCTGACCTAGGAAGAGTATAGTTCTAATGAGGGGTTGGACCTCCTCAGTTACGAGTTGTAGGGCCGCTGAGTTTCAGTAGGTTAAGGCATAGGTAGAAAAGGCTTAAAAAAGGGCCACAGAGATGGCAGAACTGTCTACTAGGGCAAACACTGCATTTATGAAACTGATGGATGTTTTACGTACAACACTTCCACTAGAGGCCAACACATCCTGTGATGAATAAATTTCATCGATGCGTTCTATACATGGTTAACCAGGTGGAAGTTCAAGTGGAGTTCGAGACGATGACAAGGAGGAGGTCGAGGAGGAGGAGGAGGAGGGTGAGGAGGAGGTCGAGGTGGAGGAGGAGGGTGAGGAGGAGGGTGAGGCGGAGGAGGAGGGCGATGAGGAGGCTGAGGATGAGTATGAGGGTGAGGAGGAGGGCATGGAGGATGGCGATGAGGATGAGGGTGGGGCCTATGATGGAAGTGATGATAGTGATAGTGATGAGGGACATATTGATTCGTTACATTTTTTACCGATATTAATGACCTTTGATGCTTATTAATTTGTTGTTCCTGAATATATGTGTGATTAGGTAGGTCAAATTATCATTATGTTTTATCTATAAATTATAAAACTTGACTTTATTATTTGTTGTGGCTGATTCACCCCTCCCTTAGACAGTCCCCACCCCCGTGGACAGCCCGCCCACCCCCTGGACACCCCGTACCCCCCCTAGACAGCCTCGCCACCCCCGTGGAAAGCCCGCCCACCCACCCCGTACCCCCATGGACATCCACGCCACCCCTGGACAGCCCGACCACCCACTGGACACCTCGTACCCCCTGGACAGCCCCCCCACCCTGGAAAGCCCCCCACCCCCTGGACACCCCCGACCCGCCTGGACAACCCCACCACCCCCATGGATAGATTTCCCACCCCCTTGGACACCCCGTACCCCTTGGACAGCCCCCACCCCCCGTGGACAGCCCGCCCACCCACCCTGGACACCCACCCACCACCCCCAGACACCCCCATCCCCCGGAAACCCCCACCCCTGGAAAGGCCCCCACCCCCTAGACACCCTGAACCCACTGGACAGCCCCACCACCCCCGTGGATAGCCCACCCACCCACCCCGTACCCCCCTGGACAGCCGCGCCACCTCCCTAGACAGCCCGTCCACCCCCTGGACACATCATACCCCCTGGACAGCCCCCACCCCTTGGAAAGCCCACCCAGACCCCGGACCCCAGACCCCTGACCCCCTGAACAACCCCACAACCCCCATTTAAAGTCCACCCACCCCCTGGACAGCCCTGACACCCCCGTGGACAACCCACCCACCCACCCCGTATCCCTTGGATAGCCCCACCACCCCTCTGGACAGCCCACCCACCCCCTGGACACCTCATACCCCTGGAAAACCCCCAACCATGGAAATCCCCCCACCCCTGGACACCCCCACCCCCTTGGATAGCCCCACCACCCCCGTGGACAACCTGCCCACCCTTTGGACACCTCATACCCCCTGGACAGCCCCCACCCCTGTGGACAGCCTTTCCACCCCTGAACACCCACCCCCACCCCCGGACACCCCCATCCCCCCAAACACCCCACCCCATGAAAATCCCCCCACCCACCAGACACCCCCGGCCCCACTGGACGGCCCCACCACCCCCTGGACACCCTGGACCACCCTGGACAGCCCCGCCACCCCCTGGACAACCCACCTACCCCCTAGACACTCATGTATAGTTATTAAAAGATATTTTTTTTATAAATATAGAATTTTTTTGTCTTTTATATTATGATTATCATATAGATTAGTGTGTCAGTTATGGTTTCATATAAAGTTAACATTTCTTGTTTACTTAAATATATTTTCTTTGAAACTTCAATCTTATTGAATTTCTTTTTATGAAATGACTTATAAAAATTTTATTTACAGAATGGATAGAAGTTGGATGTATCAAACCGATCGGATCTCCAATGATTTTCAAAATAATTTGGAGAGATTTTTAGATTTTTCATTTCACAATGCTTCAGATAGTGGTCACAAACATTGCCCTTATTACAATTTTTTTGGAAGACCTTGGTTGAGATATGAAGAATTTAGCTACCACATAACCAAATATGGTTTTCAAGAAAACTAATTTGTGTGGTATCACAATGGGAAGAAAATGATATCTCAAATTGCTGATGATCCAAATGAGTGGACTGGATTGGATAATTTGTTATATGACCAATTTTTGTTTATTCATCATCATGAAAATGAAAGGATTCTGACCCTAGAATATTTTGATATGAGCACAGATGATGCGTCTAATGAAAATGATGATGTTGTTAGGGTGAAAAAATTAAATGATACTGCCACGACTCCAGTATATCGAAAATTCTGTAAAAAAAAACCGGAATTTTTAATTTGATTGTTTCATGGGAAAACTATGTATGGGATTTCTAGTACTGCCATAGATTACATTCTTACCTTATTAAAGGACTTACTTACAGGTGATATAGATATTCCCTCAAACCACTATATTGTATAAAAGTTAGTTGGGGAACTTGGATTTTCAAGAAAAAAAATTCATGCTTGCCCGAAATATTTTAGTTTATTATGGGAGGAAAATTTTAAACAAAATGATTTTATAAAATGTGGCACATCCCGCTGAAAGCCAAAAGCTGATGAAAAACCATCCTGTGTGCCACAAAAAGTAATGTGTCACTTTCCATTGATCCACGGACTCCAGAATCGTTTAATGTATGATAAAATATCAATAAAAATGTGATGACATGATACCAAGAGAAAGAAGACTAATGATGAGTTGGTTCACCCTGCAGATGGATTTTCATGGCAGAGATTTGATGTTCGATATCCTGATTTTTCAGCTAACATGCGTAATGTGAGGTTGGGTCTTTCATGTGACAGTTTTAATCCGTTTGGGAAGATTCTTACGTCACACAACACATGGACAGTTTTTATACACATTTATAATCATTCTACATGGTTGTGTATGAAAAAAATTTCACTTTCATGAGTGTACTCATATTTGGTCCTTCTGATCCTGGAAATTATATATACGTATACATAAAACCTTTAATAAAATAGTTGAAACTTTTTTGGGATGTGGGTGTGCGCACATACGATGCATGTTCAAAAGACATATTTCAGATGTGTGTTGCGTTTATGAGGACGATCAATGATTTTCCTGCTTATGCAATGATGTCTGGATGAAGCATGAAGGGAAAACAATCATGTCCTATTTTTATGAAGAATACACGATCTAGAAGACTGAAACATCATTGTAGTTTCAGTTTTATGGGACATCAATGATTCTAGCCAATGGACCATCCATATAGAAATAATCGTTGAAGATTTGAAAATACCATGGAGACTAATGATCCACCTCAATGTATGTCTGAAAATGATGTGATTAATGAATTTAAAGATTTCAGTTTTTCATTTGGGAAGGGTCAATTGAAATCTGGAAAGAGAAATAATGTTTCCACTGAAACCTGTTACAATTGGAAGAAGATAAGTATCTTCTTTGATTTTACTTATTGGTTAACCAATTTGTTACGTCATTTCTTAGACATAATGCACATTGAAAAAATATATGTGAAATGTTGCTTTTGATTCTTCTAAATTTTAAGGGAAAGACAAAAGATGATTTATGGTCTCAGCGTGACTTGGTGGATTGGGGCATCAGACCAAAATTGCATCCTGTGCGTATCAGTTAAAATAAATGGAAAGTTCCATGTGCTTCTTATGTGATGAAACCTACAGAAAAAAAGGAATTTTTGGAATTACTAGATATTATTAATGTTCTTTATGGATATTCAAGCAACATATCCATATGGGTCAACAGAAGATAGTTGAAGCTAAAATCTTTGAAGACTCATGATTATCACATCCTTCTGCATGAGTTTATTCCAATAGTAATTCATCATCTTTTTTCCAATAATGTAAGGGTGTATGTTATTCGGTTGTGCCATTTGTTTAGAAATATTTGTTCTAAGAAGTTGTCCAAGTATTTCTGGAAAAAAATGTTGGAAGATGTTCCCATTAATTTTGTGTGAGTTAGAGAAAATATTTCCTCCATCATTTTTCACATGCATGATGCTTCTGACTGTCCATATTCTAACTAAAATACTTATCCAAGGACCAATTTATTTTAATTAGACGTATCCAAATGAAATAAATATATACGCATTAATTTCTTATGTTCATAATAAGAATCATCTCGAAGGTTATATCCTGAACAGTTACTTGGCTCAAGAATGTATGGATTTCTGCTCTATGTATTTGTCTGATCTTACTAAAAGAATGAACATAAAAATGAGAAACGAAGAATAATAGTATGATAAAATTGAACCCATTTTTCCATAACTTCTTCAAATAGGAGGAATTCTTGCATCATATACATTGACAACATTAAGCCTTGAAGAGCGGGAGATGGCACATCGCATAGTTTTGTTCAAATGTGATTTGTTCAATGACAACATCTTGTAAGTAAAATCAATATGTATATCTTATATATATATATATCTTTGTTAATAGATTTCTATTTTTATCTATAGGTAACATAAAGCGATTATAAATAGAAAGCATCATTCTTTATCTTTGAGAAGGAGGTAGACTTTTCATAACAAAGAGTATTCTGCTTGGTTAGAATTTAAGGTAACAATATTAATGTTTAAAATAATTAAAACAATATTTAATTAAGTTTAATATTGATTTATATTTTAGGTATTGAGTTTCCCTGTTGACTCTGTCTCTGTGGAAATAAGAGCTTTGGATTTTGGTCCTAATATCGTGGTTCGTGACTGTAAATTAATTGTTATCAATGGGTACAAATTTATTATCACTGAATGAGAAAAGAACATGATAACACAACATGATGGTGTTATGGATACTTCCACAATAGACTATTATACTAGTGCATCAGTTATTAGACCATGATTTGAAAATGTAAGTTATTATGGAGTCATTGAAAAAATAATAATATTGGATTATTATTCTCAAGGACGAGTCACGATGATGAAATTCTAGTGGTTTGATTAAATGATGAGGCATGGAACATTTATTGATGATTTTGTATTTAAAGTAATTTATATGACTCAAACAATTTCTATCGATGAACCATATTTATTGGCATCAATGGAGAAACAAGTTTTTTATGTCAAAGACCATCTTCGACCTGAATTTGGGGTCATTATTGAAGTAATTCCAAGACATAATTTTGATGATGGTAATGATGGAATTGACACCATCCATACTTTCATTGGAAATAATCCATTTATTACTTTTTATGACTCTGATAGCTCAATTGTCAGAGTTGACTGTCAATATGAAGTTGTGGTGGAAAATATATAAAATCATTCATTCTTATTCTCAATTATTTCGGTTTACCTAGACTTGGGATGTTAAGGTTGATAATATTAAAAATTATTAAATACTGATTAAAAATATGTTGTATCCGACTAGACCATTATGTGAATTTTTAATGTTTATTGGTTTCAATTTTATTTGAATTACATTTTCTAATTTGGAATTGAACTGTATTCAAACCAACGAAACCAACATTTCTAACTTGGTGAAAATTTCAATGCTTCAACTGTGATTTGTATAAAATTTGTAAAATTCTAATCCCTCTCTTTAAAATTTTACCAGGTAAGGAACGTGATGGTTTTTATTCTTCTGAAAAACATGTATTGAAACCTGCATCATCTATCATGGCTAAAGAAATTAAAATTTTCCTTAATTTTGACAACTGCTTTACCCCTTATGAATCTGGTAGAATCAATGTTCCATGATCTTAATAGACTAATGACACTTAGTAAATAACCATCCAACTAAAAATTAATTTCTTTTATTACATCTTTTATGATTTATTAACTTCATTATATATCTGTTCAAGCTCACCCAAAACAATGGATAGTTAAATTATCCATGAATCCTCCTATTCCCTCTCATTTATTTTGTTTTTTGGGTTACAAATTAGTTATAATTTTCTATTTACTTAAATATTTGTTTTAAAATTTAGGAAATGAAATCAATTGAAGAGAGGCGATGAAAACATAATATGGACAACAATCGTCGCATGACTGAGCTGGGAATTCCACCACTAGTTCCTGTAGTGAGTATTTTATTTCAAATATATTTATTTTAATAATATATAATGTCATGTGATTAATTTTTTTAAACATTTTCTCAGGATCCTTCTATTAGGTGATAGTTATATGATGAGAAACCTATTAGTGGTCCCAGTACTCAGGGTGTTCGTACGAGGGGGTGGTATGAGAGCTAGACGATCTGGTCGGTGTACCCGATTAGACCCTGCCCGTCCCACTGACATACCATCCATCCCATATTCTGATCCCGGTGTGCTATTAGGGACACACAATATATTTAGGCCTCCCATGTTTTCAAAAACCTTTACATCTGAGCCTCCTCACCCATCTGTACCAAATCCGATGATGATTCCTACTCCCCATCCAGCATTTGGCCAGCCATCCCTGTCATCTTCTTTTACTTATGCTTCCTTCTCTCTGGGCTTTTATATTCTATCTTCTTCGACTCATTCTCCACCAAATTCTATCCCTACAGATCATATTTTGGGAACCACTCCATCTGTATAGGGTGTTACTTCAGTTTTTGCGGATCCAGTGATTCCCATTAATCATACTTCCGTTGGTATACTTATACAACCCGAACAAATTTTGACATGATTATTTATTTTCATTATAACATGTATTGATAAAATATTTGTTTTTATTTCATAACAGATACATATAATGATAGGAGGCAGGGGAAAGGGAGTACAAGCACGCGTGTGGTGTGGAACCGCCACACGCAGTTGATGGTGGACTACAATGAATATAGTCAAATGATTGAAAAATCAGGGTAGCAATTTCAGAGTTTTTTTGGAAATGCTTGCCAAACACTTTGACATCATTCCTGTCAGTCCGATCTCATGGAGACAACTTCCAAATGAAGTCAAGGATAAATCTTGGGCAGAGATATGGGTAAAAAAATATGTTGTATTTAATGCAATATATTATTTTTTTTATTTATATAAATTAATATTTTGGTGTCAGCTACAGTTTAATTTCCCCGATGGTGAGGGTGAATGGCCAGAGCATCTAAAAGATTTAGGCGAGCTTTGGAGAGCTTATAAGCATGATCTGTACATTAGCTAGCATGCTAGAGTGGGCACATAGTTATAGGCATTCCCTATCATGGATAATTTTCCATTAGAAGGGTATCAACAGATGATTAATCATTGGATGACTATCCAATTTAAGGTATTAATCACATTTGAGGTATTTAGATGAAAATTTGCATGTTTTTCATTAATACTAATTATTTAATTCTATTTTGGATTCTTATCGAAGAAATAAAAAAAATATTGATGCTAAAAAATCCATCCACACATTGGGACATACTACAATGCCAGATCATGAGAGGCATTAGGTATGACAGTTTATAATTTGTCTTTATGAATTGCACTTTGGATGCTTCCTCCCTAGTTTATTCGATTGATAAAGTTTTTATATAATTTTAGTTATGCAATTAATTATTGGTATCCTATTTTTAATTATGGTTTCCTAGATTTAGTGTCATTGCAGAGGAATAAATTGAATATATAAGGACGTGTGCCTCGAGAAAAACTATTTTGCTCGTGTAGAAGGAAGAAAGATGGAAGTGCGATTAATGAACCGACTCAACAGAAGATTGTAATTTTTCCTTTTTAGATTTAAAATTTTAATCACTATTTTTAAACTTAATAATCCATTTATATTTGTAATAGGAAACTTTAGAGGCCCTTAATGCCTCATAACCTAACAATTTTGGGCCAAACGATCACTTACATCAGGTGCTGGGAGATGAGCTCCCTAGTAGAGTATGCTGCCAACCTGGGAAGAGTATAGTTCCGACGAGTTATTGGACCTCCTCAGGTACGAGTTATAGTTCCACTGAGTTCTAGAAGGTTAATTTATAGGAAGAAAAGGATGAAAAAAATCACCACAGAGATGGAAGAACAGTCTGCTAGGGCAAACACTGCATTTTTTGAAATTGATGGATGTTTTACGTCCAACACTTCTACTAGAGGCCAGCACATCTTGTGATGAATATATGTCATCGATGCATTCTATATATGGTACACTAAGTGGAAGATCTAGTAGAGGTCGAGAAGATGGTGAGGAGGAGGATGAGGCAGAGGAGGAGGTGGGCGAGGAGGAGGCCGAGGCGGAAGAGGAGGGCAGGGAGGAGGGTGAGGCGGAGGAGGAGGGCGATGAGGAGGATCAGGCTGAGTATGAGGGCGAGGAGTAGGGCAGGGATGATGATGAGGGTGATGATGAGGATGAGGGTGAGGCTGATGATGGCGGTGATGATAGTCATGGCGATGAGGGATAGATTGATCCATTACATTTTTGACCGATATTACTGACCTTTGATGCTTATTAATTTGTTGTGCCTGAATATATATGCGATTAGGTAGTTCCGATTATCTTTATTTTTTATTTATAATTAATAAAACTTGAATTGATGATTTGCTGTGAAAGATTCACCCCTCCCCTAGACTGCCCCACCCCCGTGGACAGCCCTCCCACCCCCCTGGACACCACGTACCCCCAGGACAGCCCCGCTACCCCTGTGGACAGCCCGCCCACCCCACTGGACAACCCCTACCCCCGTGGACAGCCTCCACCCCCATGGACAACCCACCCACCCCCAGGACATCCCCTCTTCCCGTGGACAACCCCCCACCCATGTGGAAAACCCCTCCCCCTGTGGACAGCCCCCACCCCTATAGACAGCCCACCCACCCCCATGGACAGCCCCCACCCCCATGGACAACCTACCCACCCTCCTAGACACCCCATGCCCCCTTGGACAGCCACTCCCATCCTTTGGAAACCGCGTACCCCCCTGGAAAGCCCCACCCACCCCCTAGATAGCCCCACCCACCCCCCCCCAGACAGCCTCTCTACCCCTGGACAACCCCCACCCCCGTGGATAGCCCGCCCATAAAGATACATCATAAATAATTCATCATAAAAGCATTTCAAAATCACCTAATATAGACTTATTTCTATTTAAAACTCTCCAATGGTATATAAAAATATCTTTTAAAGTTCTTTTTCAAAAATCATATAGTATTTTTGGACCACAATAAAAATGTATTCCATTTCTTAATAACTAAACCCCCTTCCTACCATACACACCAAAAGCATTCATTTTTTCCTAAAGAAACACATACTATTGAAATAAACACTATTCCAAAACCATTTTAAAAATACCAATGATCTTAAAATCCATGAAATTGATTCCATTAAAACCATTAAATCCCTAGACCCCTTGGACACCACCCACCCCCTAGACACCCCCATAGACACCCCCACCACCCTGGATAGCCCTCCTGGACACCCCAACCCCCTGGACGCCCCCACCCTTTTTAGAATCCACCCCACCACCTGGACACCCCCACCCCTTGGACACCCCCACCCTCGGACACCCCCACCCCTATGGACAACCACCCCCACCCCTGGACATCCCCCACCCCCTTAGACAACCCCCAACCCTTGGACCCCCAAACCATGGACACCACCCCACCCCCTGGACACCCCCAACCCCTATAAAGCCCCCCCAACCCCTGGACACCACCCCACCCCCTTGACACCCCCTGGACAACCCCCCCCCCCCGGACAGCCCCCACCCCCTGAACACCCCCAACCCCCTAGACGGCTCCTACCCCCTGGACACCACCCCACCCCATGGATACCACCACACCACATGGACACCCCACCCCATGGACACCCCCACCCCCATGGACAGCCACACCCACCCCCTAGACACCACCCCACCACCCTTGGACTCCCCCCAACCCCTTGAACCGCCCCCACCACCATGGACACCACCCCACCCCTGGACACCTTCACCCCCTAGACACCCCACCCCATGGAAAGCCCCCCAACCCCCTGGACACCACCCCTCCCCTAGGTATACTTGTTTTATGTGTATACTTTCTATAATTACCTTATGGAATATGTGTTAATTCAGTATTTGGGTAGAGGGTAATTAAATATAGAATTGGAGGTATTCAGATTTATGTATGAATTATTTGTTGGATGAATTCTGTATGAATTCATATATAATTCTATATTTATTATGCAGGTATATTTGTTAATGGTGTATTGTGTTACTTGTTTTATGAGTATGTATTATGAAGGTATTTTTTTGTGGATGAATTTTTCAAGCCAGGTGGAATTGTTGCAGCTGCACTGGGGGAGGCCTGGTGGAATTGCTGCAGCTGCACAGGGGGAGGCCAAAAAGCCATCTTGCTGCACGTACAGAAAGGATATGCCAACTGTTTACAACCATTTTTATATTTATAAAATCAAAACTTATACCAAAAGTTTTATTTAAACCGTTGGTATAAGTATATGCCAATGGTTTGTAAACCGTTGGCATATATAATTTTACTTCATATTTACCAACAGTTTATGGGAAACCGTTGGTAAAATTCTATACCAACGGTTTCGTAAATTGTTGGTATAGAGAAAATTCTTTCTATTACCTACGGTTTAAAACTATTGGTAAACATTTATACCAATGGTTTACTGAAACCGTTGGTATATACTGAATTTTTCAGACATATCCCAACAGTTCTCATAAGACCATTGGGATATGTCTATCCCTACGGCTCAAGACCCAACGGTTTGGACAACCATTAGTATAGTTTATACCAATGGTTTTCCAACCTTTACCAATGGTTTGAAACTATTGGTAAAGATAAAATTTCCAGTACTGGGAAAAGGAAGATGATTTTACCTCTTTAATACTCCTCCTTGAGAATATCTTTAAGTGGATTTATTTTTGTCTTTTTATGAGACTAAGAGGTTTTAGACGTGGGGGAGGATCTTGCTAAGAATATTGGATAGAAATTTGACATGTCTAAAATCTTGGAAAGTGTGAAGAGAAGAGGGTGTGAGGGGTGGTTTTTATAGTGAAGGAGAGTGATAATTTCCCATTATTTTATTCATTATTGTTTTTTCTCAAGACAACAAATATTGCTGATTATTGTGACTAAATATAGATATAATTGAATGTGAGTTTGAACAGAGGATTATTTCATCATCCATGACCCAAGTAATGGTGTATTTATCTTATAATGTATTTATATTGTAAATTACCATAATTTACTATTAACTAAAAAATCAACTATTTCAGAAAAATACAAAAATTTTACCTTAACCATTTTTCAATGTGTAGAATTCAAATATGAACTTCATTTTATGAAATAAGTTTCTAAATATGAGAGATATAATTTTTAATTAAAATCATCATTTACTCGAAAAATACAGTTTTTTAAAATTAAAACTGATTTTATAACACCCTACAAAATTAAATATGTTCTTATTAAATTATCCTAAAATCATAGGACAACAAAATATTGATTTTTGAATACATTTTATGAAAATTAATTTTCTTTTAAATCAATTTATTAATTAAAAAATTTTAATTAAATATTTGTTATTCACAAAAATACCAACACTTAATTATTAATTTTTATATATTCACTTACATATACCATGATATAATTATATCATTTTTTTAATTTATAAGGTGCCTAAATTTTATCTATAAATTCATGGGTATAATTAATATTCATTATGATAATTTACAATTGGTGAAGGTTATATTACTATTCCTAAAGTCAAGTTAATATTCACCAAAAATGTAAGCTGATCCTATCAGTCCCTAAACATCTTACTGATTGAAACGATGTTTGTCTATTTTTTGAAATTCAAATCATAGTGGTTGTGAGATTATATTTTTTGAATAAGTTATAATAAAAAAGTTTTATTTCAAAGAGACTCAGTATTTCATGATTTGGATTCTATATTAAATTTATTTGTAAATCCTTGTGGTTTCACAGTCAGGTTCCCACACAACCTCATCAAGCTGGTGGTTTTTCCACAAAACATTGATAGGAGAGTGGTCTTGTTTCATAGAACTTTTTGTGTACAATATATAATCTCCACCGATTATTTATCATAAGAAAGATCATGTTCCAATGGTATGAACTCTATATTTAGTACATGTAAAGGATCATGTATGTGATTCCTCAGGAGATATACATGAAACATATCATAGACTTGGGATAGGTTCTATGGAAGTTCCAAACAATAAGCTATCATCCCAATACGATCAAGAATATAAAAGTAACCTATATATCTAGGGATCAACTTTTTTTGTATTATAAGAACAATTTCATCTTATTTTACACTTCAATCAATTTAAAATTCATCTCTTAACCCATGAAATTAATATTCATGATGAATCTTTCAGGTATAGATCACTAAAACTATAATAATATTCTTAATTCATTCCTTAATACCTTAAATATTTACCAAAACCAAAATGTTTATCACAAGTTATACAATAATACCTAAAGTTAAACTTAATAAATTCCATGAATAGTTAACCTTAAGTCTCCTCCAAGTATTTATAAAATCAAAATCAAAAAATATATAAACAAGGTCACTAAATTTAAAAAATGAACATATAATTAATCCCCTAAACAAAATGAAGTAGTTATTAATTTCACATACCAAATATATTAATACATTGATCATATATTCTTATGAAACATATCAATATCCTAAATTACCATAAATCCTTGATGGAAACATACATACTTTCAAAAATTAACTTTTTTCTAATTTCTTAAATAAAATCATAGATTTTTGAATATATTATATAAATATAAAAATGTTGTAAACTCCATCAATGATAAAATAAAACAATTTTTCATTAAAAAATTTATTATTTCTAAGGTAATAAATACTATCCAATTTACTTTATCCATAGAAATAATTTATTTATCCCTACTAAACACAATTTTCTCAATATCAGAAACATATTATAAGTTATATTCCCTTAATCACGTGTTTTTAAAAAAATATCACATTGACATTAAATCACTTTTCTAAGTCATCAATACCATTCAACATATTATTGTACATCCTTAATGAAAATATTATAAAAAAATTTCTTATATATTTCATAATTCTTTAATTTGAATACATAAACACTTCAATCATCCTACTTTATTCTTAAACCATTAACTAAGATTCAGCATCCTATTACTTAACACCACCTTCCTTTCATATTTCATTTGTAGTCTCATCATCATTAACAAAAAAACCATTAATTGTATCACCTTGTTGATCATCTTCTTGATAATTCACCCTAGTACATAAATTTATATAATTCCTTTACATTTCACATTTATAACACTCAACCATTGATTATTCATTAGGGAAATTGTTATTTTCATCCATTAGATTAACTAACTTTTTCATTTTCCCTCAACTATCACATAATCTGTTTCCTTATCTCCACACATAAAACATCATCTAGTTCTTTTGAGACATTTACTATAGTGATTCCTCCCACAATCTCTACATATTGAAAATCGAATCTCTTTCCTCCTTGGTCTCCACCACTTGAACACTCAACAAACACTATCCTTATCTTATTTGGGGAGTATGAGAGTTGGTTAATTTTAAAGTTATTAAAAATATATCATGAAAACTAATTAGGAATAATAACAACATACTTTACTCTAATCATAATCCCATTTGGTTTATCATCCACACATTTCATATTACATTCAATGTTAACCTAGTTCCTTATAGTACCCTCCATTGACTAAAACCAAAAGGCAAAGCGTGAGAAACAAAATTCCTAGTGGAAAACTGCATAATCATGAAATACCATTTATAGGAAGTCAAAATAATGAAACATTACTTTTAATCTAATATACCTTAGGATTAACCTAGGACATTCATAGTCATCATCTATTTAAATCCTTAATGATGATTTGTAAATATTTTTTGAATTTCCAAACCATGTCCTCTAGGAGTGAAAAACTATGTGTGCAGTATGGCCTATTATTTTGCACTAGGAGATGATCAAGTCCAGATAAATTCACCACTTTTTGAGTTATTACCCCTAGATAAAACTGTTCCAGAGCCACATCCACTTATAGTATCTAGACAAGGATTTAATTTCTTGGAAACCACTTTATCTATCCTTCACCAAAATTCCAGGATATTTTACTATACTTAGAATTGTACTTATTGATATCCCAAGACATATCCTTATACACACACTTAGGTATATCCATAATAATCTCACTAAAGTTTTTTAATACTAGTTTCTAAAGGTTAACTAAAAATATACTCTAATACCTACTGTAGATACACAAGTTTCTCATACATAAAAATAACATATTTTTAGATGAATATTCAATAAATTTCACAAATAAATTACCATGGACCATAATGGTTTAGTGAAATTGGATATTAGGAACAAAATCTCTTAATTTAGTGAAAGATCTTCAACATATCCGATAAAGATCATACCCTTATATACTCTTCATAAACACACCCAAATTAAAACCTTTCTTCATAACCTAGGGAAATGAAACATAATAAAGGATGATTTAAAATACCTATTAAGTTAAAACATGGAAGATATAATTTTATGATCAATATAATGTATAAGATAAGAATAAGGGTCCGAGATTATGAACATAACTTACAAATTTCACACCCAACCTACGATATATAATAAAAATGAGTCATGGAATAAAACATTATCATTCCAAAATACATGATTTATAAAAATTTTAAATCATCATAATTTAGGAACCATAATCCCATGTCATAAAAATGTTGCATAAAAATAGGTATATAAACCATTTCATTTGTAAAAGTTAACTACCAAGGCCATCAGGCATACTGGATCAAGACTCATCACTCGTTTACTATCATTGATCAAGCCTATCGACCTATTTCCCACTGTGGATCAAGCTCGTATGCCTATTTCTCATTGCAGATCAATCCATTTGACTAGTTTCCAATTATTATCTCACAAGATATAAATATTTACCTAATAAATTGGAAGGATATATAGGTCCCACCCATTACATAATAAAAATCATACATACGTATTAGATAAGATCCTAAATCATTAATCATATTAGAACCCATGAAAAGGAATAGGATTAAAAAAAATTCATCATAGAATAAACTATATAAAATAAACAATTTTCATAATCATTTTTTCTTTCATCTTATCATAACTCATGGTGATGGAAAACAATTTACATCGGCACATGTGGCGGTAGTCTATGGTACACACGATCGACAGTTTCATTTTCCTTGAGATGGATGTGGAGATGGATATAGATTATTAAATTAACATAATAACATCTCAGTATAATTTATATACTTGTGTTATTATATTTGAATTAATAGAACATTAATGAAGGTGGTTAGAGAATAATTAAAAGAAAGATTTTAGTAAAAAATTACCTTTTCTTAGAATAACCCCCTTTTAATCTATTATTAAGGACCCTAGGGTTGTTTTTTTGGGGATGAAAGTAGCTCTAGAAAATGGTTAAGGATGTTTAATAGGAATATTTTCAAGGGTTGGTAAATCAAAATGGCTTAATATGTGTGAATAAGTGAGGGGAGGACGTGACCTTTTACAATTGTGGTGGATTTTTATTTTTGTAAATACAAAAAACTATTCAATAATGGGGAGTCATTCTCATCCAATGTGCCTTAAAAATTGATAATTAAAGGGTTTTAGAGAATATATGGTTTATACACACCTAAAAACACCATGTTTTAAACATTTTATTCCTTATCCATTATGTTTACTTAATTTTATCATTTTTGTTTTCACCATGGTAACTACTTTTTTTATATATTTGCCTAGGTGATTCATCCCTTAAGTGTGAAAAAAAATAAGTATTATTTTTTAATTTGTACTAAATTATTCTAAATGTGAAATCAAAATTTTAAAATAAAAAACCTATGTTTGTGGAAAATTAATTTTAGCACCAATGCATGAAACGATCAAAACCCTGTTTTAACCTTTACCGTGATAACAAAGTTTTTATTATTTAAAGGCCAATATAATTATTATAAAATGACCATTGGTCCATAAATGGATCATGATTGATGTTTTAAAAAATATACCAATATCTAGGTAGATTATATATTTTTTATGAATTTTAAATAATTTAATAATATATTATTTATTATAAAATAACATTAATGTGAATTCTCATACTATTAATTTAATTTGACTTTAAAAACATAAAAAAGTGGATTTTGAATATATCATTTCATAATATATCTATAATATTATTTTTAAATACAAAATTCATTAAATAAAATAATCCATTAAATTTATTTTACTTTTAATATATTTATTGTCACTTATTTTATTTTTCTATTAATTAAATAATTACTTTGCTGGAATTGATTACTCTTCTAAACTAATTATATTATTAATAAGAATTAAAAATAAATTATACTAATGAAATTAGTTTCATTATTCCAAAAATTACCATCAATATTCATTCACATATTTCTTTTTTCCATATGGGAACACATAATTGAAATTTTAAAGCATATGGGAGAAATTTTGTCTTTTTATCTTTACATAAATTATTACATTGGTCACTTTCATAGAAAAGTTTCCCAAAATAAAATAAAAATTAAACTTAAGTTAATAAGGGTATAAATATGTATATAAAATAGAAATTAGTGTTTAGGTCATTTCACACTTATTTTTTTAGTTTAACCCCCGGTAAAACTGTTTTAACCTTAACCATGATAATTAATATTTACTATTTCTACTATTAATTTTGACCAAAAATTAAGTTGAAGTTATTATATATTATTGATCCAGATTATTCTAAATATGATACACGTTTTCAAAAATTCTATTCATGTAAGCGGTAAAATGTTATTTAAAATTAAACCTGTAGACGCGACCAAAAGCAGTTTTTCAATGAAATTGTTTTCAAAAGTTTATAAATTTTTTATAACATAATATAATATAAAACTGATTCTGATGATCTAAATTCGATTATTAAATTTATAATTGAACTAATTTACTTTTAATTTTTTTACAAATGATGGAACTTTGTAAATTCTTTAAACAAAAATACATTTTTTAAATAAAAATATGTATTTTTCACTATTCACTAAGATTTTAATTTTTTCCAAAAATTATAAAAAATTGATTGAAATATAATTTTACATTTATATTTTAAAAATAATTTTTTTTAAAATAAATTTTATAAAATGTCAAAATTAATTTTATTACTTTTTCAAAAAAAGAAATAAAAAGATATTCTGGAGGCATATAAAGACTTTATTAAAAATTAAGGATTTTTATCAATACGATTTATTTATATAAATACATTATAATTAATATTTAAAATGTGGTTATTTATATTCATACCACAAAGTTTAATGTCTTGGTTGTAAAGTTCAATTTAAAAAATAACATTAATAGTATATCGTGGTTCGTTAAAAATCAGTGTTATGTGAGACGCAAGATATCAAATAAATTAAATTTATTCAAAAGATATATTTCATAAAAATTGGTGTCTTATAACTTTGATTCAATTGAACACAATAGTACCATATTATTATCATTATTTCCTCAAATACTCCCTCAACGGTTGATTAGGGGTGCTCTAGGGCGATGCTCCTCCGTTTAACTCTAGTGAATACCAACACATGGATCATGGATACTAAAAAAGGGAGGGAAATAAACTTTAGACCAATAGGGTTGAGCACATCAACTCTCCAACTAATATTAGAACCAATTCGGTAGATCCTTGTGTAGATTTTAATGATATATTTATCCTTCCCATCCACTGTTTGGTTCCAATGACCTCATATCTAGAGAGTTATTTTATACTCCCTGTAAAGAAGGAATTCTCACATATGAACTCGTATTTCTATATAGGGTAGGCATGGTTGAAGTCCGAAGAGCCTACTCAGGTTTTTTATTAAGAAGTATTCCCCCTAACCACTAAATCGGGATAATTCTTTATATTCTGAAGATCAGGGATGACCCAATGGAAGGCCACCCGTCATCATTGTTTTTACATCAAAGGTGATCCTCACCATTGGAAACCTCATTGAATTAGCTCCTCATCTCTTGTCATCTTGGTATCCATAGGGTAATAATACCCTTACGAGGATCCCGCACCCAATGAAGTATATGAAAACATTTCTCTATGATCTTAAGATTCAAAGAAGTTAATTTCTTTCTCTGATCCTCATGTTTCAGATGATGGGGAGGATTTGGAAGACACCCCTTCTACCCTTAAGGAAGGAATATCCACTATTGTTGATAAGTTGACCCAAGTAAATCTTATCATTGATAAAGATATAAGGATTACACTAATTAGTGAATCCATGTCTATGATGTAATAACACCAATATGTGGATTTCCTAAATCTACATCATGATGTATTTTCTTGATGCTATAAAGAAATCTCAAGGATCTACCCCCCAAGTCATGGTTCACTACCTTGGACTCCTAGTGGGAAACCATGGGTTCAAACAACCTATCAGAAAGATGAAACCTTCCTAAAATTACATGGTTAAAGATGAAATTGATAAGATTATCTGGTCCAACATTGTCAATGTGGTCTATTACCCCAAGTAGTTGGAAAATATCATCCTAGTCTGGATGAAGAATGGGGATATCATAATCTGCATCATCTTACATTAACTCAACCATTACTGCCCAAAGGAGTAATCTCCCATTCCAGTGGAAGATTTATATATTTATTCTACAAATGGGTTTTAAGCCATGTCCTTCAATGATAGGTACTAAAGGTATAATAATATCTATATGAACCTTGAGGATGAATAATTAACTACGTTCAAGAATTATTAGGAAACATTTGGTACTAAATTATTCCATTTCTTTTAAAGAATTCTGGGGCTACTTTCCAACATTACATGCAACATATATTTATTTTAGTACTCAATAAACCAGTGGAGTTATATGTGAACAATTTGGTGGTAAAATAATTCCAACATCAGGACCATATTAGGTATCTTTATAAAGTGTTATAATTCCTTCATTCCCATCCCTAAAGATAAACCACATTAAGTTCATATTTGGGGTCACCTCGGGAAATTTATTGACGTCATCATTATGTATAGAGATATCAAAATAGATCTAGATATAATTAAAGCAATCATCCAGAGGCCTCTACTACCTAACATCTAGGATTTTTGGGGCCTCCAATGTCATCGGGCTTATATTTTCCAATTCATCACCAATATGGATAGAAAATAAAATCCTTTCTCAGGGATCATGATGAAAGGATAAACTTATCAATGGGATGAAGAGTTTAAAGAAACATTAGAGAACATTAAGCTGTATCTTCTATATCATCCAATCCTGATTCCACCCATCCTAAGAAAGCCTCTGGACCTTTATTTGATCATTATAAAATAGTCTATCTCTATTCTTCTTGCTTAAAAGAACAATGTAGGGAATAAGAATAGTCTGTATTACCTCAGTCACATGATCCTTAACATAGAGACTAGATATTCACCCATCGAGAAGAGATACCCATATTTAATCTTTGTGGTTTATAAATTATAGAACTATATTTAGAAACATGAGATGAATCTAGTATCCTACATAAATTCATTGAAGTAAATACTTGAATACCCCATACTTACAGGGTGATTGGAATGATGGGAAGTAATTTTTCATCAATTCGACATTAGGTTTTTCTCTTAAAATGGTTTCAAGGCCTAGGCACTAAAAAAATTTTTGGCCACACATCTGACCATTGGGGAACTACCCCTAGATGTCAACTTCCCAAATAAGGTCATCCTCTCCATTGATTAGGCTGCACCATGTTGGAAGACATACTTTGAGAGTGCCTCCTATAGCCTATCCAAGAAAAGGATAAACAACCCAAAACCCCATAGGGTGGGCCCTAGGATTGTCTTAATTACTCTATTGTAGGTTGTATGCCTATACTTGTTCCTATTTTTAGAAGGATGTACCAACAATGAGTCTAAGTATCAACTCTTTTCACCAGCCTCGAGTTAGCTCTCGATATTGAAGTTCCCCAGATGGATGTAAATGGAGACTCAAATCTAATCATCGGGAAGATTAATGGTGACTACATCATTAGGAAGTAGGAACTCATACCCTTTCTAGAGAAAACTCATGGGCTAATGGCATGGTTACCTTCCCTACCAAAGTTGACTCACATTCCTCGATCCCAAAATGATCATGATAATGCCTTGATAGGCTTGGACACCTCCCTTTTAGAGCCTGATCAAGATGACTTGGTCATTCACACAGAATATCAGAGACTCATATCCCCTATAACATCTAATGAAGAAGATCGATAGGTGAACCAGATAGTGACCAAAATTCCCACAACAGATCCCTCAAGTGGAATATAAGTCAAGTAATCACCCAGTTAGATCACTCTCTTCATTGAGTATCTATGACACAAGAACCTCCAACAAAATTGTGTTGATCCTGAGTGAATCTATAGACACACTATGAAATATACCCTCCAAAATGGTCCCAAACTTTTTTGATGGAATACTTAGCTATTACATCCAAGGGATGGAGGTTCCTCAGGTACTATAAGAATTCTGTGTCACGTAGTGTGGGACCCATCAAGTAGGATTGAATATCTCCCACAATATCCTAAGAGTGGGGTATTTTTATCCCACCATTTTTCATGACTATATTGAGTTCACTAAGAAGTTTCATCCATTCCAGATTCATGAAAACATTGTGCATTAGCTGTCAAAGGATCTCCATACAACCAATTACTCATGGATATTCACTATATAAGGTATTGATATTTTGGTCCCCTATCCATGAGTAACAAATCTACAATGTAGTTTCATTTTGAATGCTAAAAATCTATTCCATAATAGGGTGAAATCCATCCACCCTAAATAACTCAAGTCCCTTCCCATGGATTAGTTTGTAAATTCCTTCTTAATCCATCAATTTTTGATCCATAATACTATTCTCACAGACAATGACACTAAATTTTGAGCCAATGAGTTGAAGAAATTCTACACCAAGTACAATATCTAGTCAAACCACATATTTTTCTACAATGATAAAGAATATGGGTAGATTGAGGCATTAAATAACACTCTGTAGAATCATGTGGATGATGGTGGGTCAGAATAAGAAGAGTTACCCCAATAAGCTATCTAATTCCCTTTTTCACTACTAGACAATGACTTGAAATTCCACTCAGGTGACTTCATACTCTATGGTGTATGGGATAGAGAAAATTTACCTATAGAGGTTCAAATAACATCACTCTAGAAGGCTGTTTATGATTAATAGATGTTAGAAAAGAGATTATAAGTCAACTTGGATGAGTTTTAATACCTCGATGAAAGAAGACTCCAATCACTATATATCCTGAAAAGGATTCAAAAATTGGTAGCACTGGCATTCAATAAGAAATTTTCCTCCTCTATTTTCTATAGGGTTACATAGTATTGGCTCTTAGGATTTTGATGATACCTAGTAAGAATCTGCTAAAGTTATAACCAAAATGGGAAGGACCTTACATCATTCATTTGGTCTACTCCAATGGTGCATATTTGTTGATCACTATATATTGGGAGTCTATCCTCCCTCCCACCAATTATAGGATCCTCAAGAGGTACTTCATCTGACTCTTTGAGGACCTCATATTAGTCACATGAAGTAAAATTTCACAATAACAACCTTTTAACATGACATAAAAATGAATTACACTTCATATTAGTCAAATGATTTAAAACTATATGAAATTATCCTACTCATATTATGTAAAACTACATGATAATATCCTAATGACATAATTTAAAATTGTATAACACTTTTTCCTAGTCACATGATGTAAATCTGAAAAATATCATCTAGGTATAATGATGATAAACTACAGGATAATGTCATGGTCACATGAAATTAAATTTCATGACACCATGGTAAAAAATATGAAAAATTAAACTATAGAAAACTAATCCTTACCATATGATGTTAAACTACGTGTCTAACATCCTTACTGAAATGCATTAAACTGGATGGTCTATGTCCTCTTCACATGACTTAACCAATGTGTTACTGCAAACACTCATTTGAGAGGTAACCCCCATTCTAGTGTTGGACTCTTACCACACCATGATCTAGAACTACATAAGGCTCGATTAATATTACTAATGGGATACGCAGGGATGCCCGAACATCATGTCCCTGGCTTGGCTCAATTGCTGATCCATTTTTGGGATATTCCCCTTTGGGATCATGTTCAAATCCCACTCAATAATCCACCAATTAGAATGTTTGAGTTCATGTAAATATAACTCCTAAAATGTTTAAATATCTGTTTAACAACTTATCATTGCCACCATTACACTTTTAGTCTTCCTCAATTCAAATCCTCATCTTCCTCCAAATTTGAATAGGACCTCATATCGGTGATGGTTCCTAGATAAAATATCTCACCTATTATCATAGGTACATTCCCCATAGGATCTTAGGTGATAGATGGATATTATCATGTTTCAAACATGGTCAAAAATTGACCCGCATTTGTTCACCTCATCCTTCACTGATGCAGTTATAGAATCTATGTTTTTGATAGGGATAATAAGCATTCCCTACCCATTGGTCATCTTATTTTCATAGTACAGATTTTAGAAGTCATGATTTATGTTCCTTTGACCTCAATTTGTTTTATTGTAATCTTAACACCCTTAGTGTTATTCCCTCATATATTCATACACATTTATAGAAAAATTCATCATCATCAGAACCCTCCCAATTTGGCTTCATCCACCCTGCCATGTGATCCCATACAAAAAAGAGAACTAATCAACACTCATTATTTATCACATATAACATAGATCCCTTTGTAACGTCCTGGTTCCGGGTGCCTCCCAAAGGTGCCCCGTACCAGGTTGGTCACATGGCCTCAAGTGTATTTCCTCGAACACCAGAGGCTACCAACTAGCAACGAGGGCCTTAGGTGTGATATTTGGGAAACTATGCAGAGTAACACAATGAAAACAAACGTATAATAGTATCATAAAAAGTAGTGCCATACAATAAGTAAACAATGGTGAATGAATGTAAATAATCAACTGCAACATATATATGTAAATAATGATGTATGTCAGAAGTATCTATGAAAGTAGCCAAACAAGTCACAATTATGGAATACAGTACTAAACCAAGTACAAAAAAGACAAGTAAACTCCAAAAATATCTCAAGCCTCAGCATGGCCCAATGTTCCACAGCTCCACAGTATTCAAGTACCTGAAGTAGAAGGGCACTTTCCCTTATCAATACCTATAACAATATAATCTATTTGGGCCTCAAATCATGACCCAAATAGGGAGTGAGATGAAACCCAATAGGCAAAAACCCAAATATTAGTGCCTAACTTTCAGTGAATATATATAATAAGAAAAAATGAAAAATGAAGTAATAACAAAGGAGGAACTCAAAATTAAACAGTCTTATAGTTTCAACTACTTTTATTTACATTAACAATTATTCAACCAAACATTCACAAGCATCCCTATTGGAAATTTCTCACAACCTAACCCCTTTGGTTCAACTTATAAAAAAGATATAACGACCCTCTGGGTAAGCTCACATAGTCTAACCCCTTTGGTCTTGTGCAAACAAAGACTCTATGAGGAATTACTCACCATCAATTCCCCCTATAGTCTTTTAACAATAAACTACAGACTCTCTGAGGTATCACTTGACGTCAATTCCCCTTGTGGTCTCGTAATGATAACTTTAGACACTCTGAGAGAGCACTCAATGCCAATCCCCCTATGGTCTAGTAGTGTGAAAAGTACAACAGACACTATGGGGAAGCCCTCAACGTCAATTCCCCCTATGGTCTCACTACACCAAGTTCCCAGAGCCCTGGGTAAGTCAATCATGCACAAATGATATTCTGAAGCCAATGTAAAACACAAATACTACTTGGCTAAATGGATACAAATCATAACACAAGCATGTTAGACAATATCACTCCATCCTAACAACACTAGGCATGGAAAACAGAGCATCCTAACAGGAAATTCTAGACCCAATGACCAATAGTAGATCAAACACAGGAAAACAAATCTATATCAAGGTGAATAACCCTATTTACAATCAACAACCCATACTCAAGAAAACAAGGCACAATAGAAATTAACAGGGTTAAATTCCCTATACACACAATACCCTAAACTAGGTTATTGTGAACTTTTTGCAGATATAATTCAAGAAAAACTATGGAAAGGAACAAACCACCTACCTCGATGTTGTACGATTCATATAGTTGAACCTCAACCTCTGAATCGACATTGAGTGTCATAGATCTACAAAAACGTCTAAAAGGTTCAACCATGGATATCTCACAAAAGAGGAGGAATAAAGAGATGATGCTCTATAAGAAGGTATAACTCACCGAGCAGATTCTAATGCAATAAAAAATTTTTGATTCGGAGCACAGACGACCGTTCAAGGACTCCGAGAAGAATTGGAAATCTTTAGTCGCTCCTAGATGAGACGTAGCCAAAAGAAGATGTTTCTGTAAACGAGACATGACCCTGGTATGATGTAAAAATTAAAAATAAAAATACATGGAATGTTCCCTAAGGATAAAAATCATGTATAGGCCTTTACTAGGCCTCCCTTAAGCGGCCCTGCCACATCGTCACATGGTCATGTATGCGGTCGTGACATGACCAAACGCGGACTGTACTCAGTGATAGAGTACACGACATGTACAAGGTAGTACACGACGTTTACTACTAAAATTTTCCTTCTTCCCTTTTTCATCAAAAGCAACATGAAAACGAGATCCATTCCTAAAAATAAGATCTAGGTTCTTACAAACTTCCCTCCTTAAAGAAATTCATCTCCGAATTTCCCTATTAAGGTGGTGACAAAGAAGAATCCTCAAACAGCTCTGGCCACTACGATCATACATTGGCCTTCCTCTCCTAGGTCTCGTCTTGTACTCGCCTATGCTGCCATATCACCTATACCAGAGGAACAAACTATCCACGGATAACCATTGTACTATGATCAAGAATCTGGATAGGATGTTCCTCAAATGATGCATCCACATCCAACTCAACCTCCTCAGATTTGAAAACATTATATGAGTCTAATAATTAATGTCTTATATAAGAAACGTTGAAGATGCCGTGCATAGCCTGGTACCTCTGAGCTAACTGCAATCAATAGGAAACCATCCTGAATCTCTCTAAAACCTCAAACAAACCAATGTATCTCGGTGAAAGTTTTCCCTGTATCTTAATCCTCCTATGTCCCAACCTCGATGTGCCCCGTAAGAAAACCTGATCACCGACCTCGAACTCCATAGGTTGTCATAGTCGGTCAACATAAGAATTATTTTGTGATTTTGTAGTAGCCATCCTCTTCCAAATCAACTCCACTTTCGCTATGGTATCTTGGACAAGACGAGGTCCTAGAATAGATGCCTCTCTTGCTTCCTACCAATATAGGGGTGATCGACATGACCTATTGTATAAAGACTCATAATGTACCGTCTTAATAGTCTCATAAAAACTATTATTGTAGAAAACAATCCACCATAGGTATTTTATTCTTCCAAGAACCTCCAAAATCTAGGGCGTATGCTCGAAGCATGTCCTCCAACACCTAGATCATATGCTTAGACTGGCCATCTATCTGGGGATGGTAAGAAGTTCTTAGAAGTACCTATGTACCCAAATCCCTCTATAGTCCCTACCATACTTGAGAAGTAAAATAGGTGTCCCTATCCAAAATTATTGAGTGCAGAACCCCATGTAAATGTACAATATCCCAGACGTACAACCTTCCTAGCTCATCTACACTAAATGTCTCCTTGATTTGTAAGAAGTGTGAAACCTTTGTGAGTCTGTCAATGAAAACCCAAACTATATCATTCCCTAGAGGTGACCTCAGTAATCCCATCACAAAGTCCATCATGAAATCATTCCACTTCCACTTAGGAATGGGTAACTACTACAAAATCCTTGCTAGTCACTGATGATATGCCTTTACCAGCTGACAGGTGGAACATCTCATGACAAAACCTGTAACATCTCTCTTCATGCATGATCACCAATACTAATGGTGTAGATCTCGATACATCTTGGTGACACCAGGATGAACTTCCAAAATTGAAGAATCAAAATCTTGCATCAGCTCCTCGCGTATGTCTTCAGACACCCATATATGCCCATGAAAATGAAATATCTTATCCTCTCCTATGGTCCCTCCAAGAATAGGGTCCTCTCCCAACACACTCTACCGTAGAACTAGTCCTTCAAAATCTGATAGCTTCCTCATTCGCACTCGATCAAGTAGGGTAGAGGTAATGGCTACTGAAGAAAGGAACGTCTACCCCTATCGGATGTGCACCTCCAAATTCATCTCATAGAACATATCCATAAGCAACCACTCACAACTAGCCTCCTGAACTGCCTCTATCTAAGTCCTCTTTCTCAATGCATCAGCCACTGTGTTGCCTTTCCCAGGCGACAAGGCATGCTCAAAATCAAAGGACTAAAGGTACTCAACCCACCTTAGCTGTCTCAAAATTAAGATCGCACTGAGTGAAGATATACTTGATACTTTTATGGTCGGTGAAAACCAAAAAATTATCTCCCAAAAAAAATGTCTCCAACAGCATAAAGCCTGAAAAACTACAGCCAAATCAAGATCTTGAATCAGGAAATTCCTCTCATGTGGCCTCAACTTATGAGACCCATATGCAACAACTCCTTCCATGTTCATAAGAACTAATCTTAGCCTGATACCTAAAGCATCATAGTAAATAGTATAGCTCTTTCCTAGATCTAGAAAAACTAGTATCAGTGTTGAAGTCCACATCCCTTTCAGCCCCTGAATGGATGAATCTTATGAATCTATCCAAAGGTACTTCTCACCCTTCTTAGTCAGGCCCGTCAGTGGCATTGTTAAGTGTGAAAGGTCCTATATAAAATGTCTGTAGTAACCCACCATCCCTATAAGACTCCATACCTCAAAGACGTTCTTAGGATTCTCCTAGAAAACTAATACTATCACTTTATATGGGTATACTGATACTACTGTATCTGAGATAACATGACCCAAGAAGTGAATCTGGTCCATCCAAAAGTGGTATTTTGAGAGCTTAACATATAATTGATGCTCTCTCAGTGTTCTAAAAACAATCTCAAGATCGGTAGCATGGTCATGTCAAGTGTGAGAGTACACAAAGATATCATCCAAGAAAACCACCATGAAGGAATCCATGTGTGGATGTAACACTTAGTTCATCGGTGCCATAAAAACTATAGGCGCGTTCGTTGGACCGAATGACATAACCACATACTCTTATAGATCATGATTTCTCCAAAAGGCTGTAAGAGGTATATCAGATGATCTAATGCACAACAGATGATAACCAGATCTCAAGTAAATCTTCAAGAACACCCGGACTACTAGAACTTGATCAACAAGATCATCAATCCTCAATAAGGGATATCGGTTCATGAACTTAAACTGGTTCAGTTTCTGATAATACACTCAAATTCTGAGGGTACCATCCACCTTTTTTGTAAAAAAGACAGGTGAACCCCAATGAGAAGTACTGGGTTAGATGAAACCCATTGCCTGCACTCCTCCAACTACTTATTGATCTCCTATAACTCTGGTGTAACCATCCTATAAGGAGGAATGGACACTGGTGCTTATCCAGCCATAAGATCAATAGAAAAGTATACCTCTAACTAAAGAGGAAAACCTGCCAAGCCCTATAAAAAGACATCCCTAAAACGATCCACCACTGGAGGAAAGTCCATCTGTGAAGTCCCCTAGTCATCTAGGTGCAGACTAGAAATCTGGGTTGTAACTCTTCCCAACCCATGATGCTCGGGTCCCGCTCTGCCTGCCTAGACATCCCATTCACCCTTATGTTGAGACAAACCGCCGTATGGTGATGTGAAACTCACCCTATGACAATAGCAGTTGACAAGATCCTGGTAGGGAACCAACCAGTCCATTTCGAGAATGAAATCATAACCTGTCATCTCTAAGACATAGAGGTCCCATAAGAAGTGACACCAATCGACCTCAAGTGGGAACACCTTGCACTGATGTACACAAGCCTTTCTAGTCCCCAACAAAGTGAATAACATTAATAAATTAGTATAATTAAAGATACAAATCCCAAGGATCTCCACAATCGCAAAAAATATGAATCTATGGGAAACCCATGTATCGAAAAGAGTAGAAGCTAAAAATGAGGCAACTAGAATCGTACCTCTAACTGTAGAGGTTCCGGAATCCTAATCCTACTGGGTCTGCTTCACTGGAAAATTTTGACCTGTAGTATGGCCCTGCCACCATGCTTGACCACCCTAAGATAATCTACCCTATTGTCACTGAAATCCTGACAACTGTCTACCACGACCAAGAACTCCACCTCAGCGTGAACGACTGGACAAACTCCAGTTCCCAGAGTGATGAGAAATTGGTGGTCCTACTCTTGAATGATGAGTCATAGAAAAGCCTATTTCACCAGTTGCTAGTGAGAAAAACTAACAGAAACACTAAAGATAACCCATCTTTCCACAATATTAACACTCAACTAAGTCTCTTGGGAAATGTGGACTCATATTTTCTCTCTTACCACAATGATAGAAAACCACCTGGATACCTGAAGGTGTACCCCTCCTACTCAGATCTCCACGTGTAGACTTTCTATGGTTCTTCCTACTTTCATCCGGAGAAGCACTAACTCTGGATTCTGAACCTCCCTATCCCATAGATCCATAACCCCTCAGGTTTCCCTCTGTGATCAACACCTGGTTGACTATGGAAGATATAGTCTTCAACTTGTTGATGTTCACCTGAGATCAGATGTTATTCCTGAGACCATCCTCAAACTTTATTTCTAGGAATAACTCATGACCCCCTAGAATGGGTGTTAAGGACTTCAACTCTGTGAAGAGAGAATAATACTCCATGACCGAGAGAGTAAATTGCTCCAAAATCATGAACTCTCGGGCTCGATCAGCCCTCAAAGTATCTAGGTAGAAGTAATCATATATGGTAAATTGGAAGTAATCCCAAGCCATAACTTGATGGAATCCTGCCAGTGATATCACGCCCCACCATCTCTTAGAGGAATCCCGAAGCATATACGTAGCGAGATTCACCCCCGTCTCTGGAGGCATCTTGAGATTTTCGTAGATAGATAACATGACTTCTATCCATGACTGTAAAACCCAAGTTCCTCCATCCCCTGAGAAAGTGGGAGAATGATGCTTCTAAAAAACCTGTGTCAACTCTACCATATAAAGGTAAGGATGCAGTGCTCCCTAGAAGGTCTGCATAAACCTCATGAATCCTTCTTAGAACTATGCATCGACACCTATATCCGAAATGATGGCTGGTTCCAAGACAGGCACAACGGGGGGATCTTCTAGTAGTCCTTAATCTACCACCTCTAGTGTCTGATCATTTCCCTATATCTGGCATACAACTAGAGGACGTCTCAGTGGCATGAATCTACAAGGTCAAGAAAAAATCTTAGTTCAAGATTATGAAGGAAAGAAACTTATAAGTTCAATAAAGGAACATGAGAAAGAAAACATTCATGTTTTTTAAAATAGGGATACAAAGTGTGTTCCCTTAAGCCTTTACATGTGCATGTACTTCTGCCAGACCTGGTCATGTAATACCCTTACACACAGTATATTAATCCTCATAAATGGAATGTACTTGAATCATTTCCCCCCTGCCCGAGTTCCTCTACATGGCTAAACACATGGTTCCTTCCTGGGTAACTCTACATGGAATGTGTGCCCTAGACACATGGTGTACCCCTTATGTGATGACCATTCGTGTCATTAGTCAAATGGTCAGTGACATGGTCGACTCTATATGTCGTGTTTATGCTAGAAATGGAATGTACTAGAAGGATTTCACCAACCTGTGTTGTTAGTCACATGGTCAGATACATGGTCACTATAACACAACATTTACTACCAGTACACGGTGTGTTCCACCAAACAAAACCCAACCCTGTGTCTCTTCCCACACAGTCAGTCACATGGTCAAGTAGTACATGGCGTGTACATACAGTACACAGTGTGTACTTAAGAAAAGTTTTTCATTCCTGAAACGAAGGATACATGGCATGTATTCATCATTACACACTGTGTATTCTGTATTTTTCCAGACAATATGCCTTAGAAACTACTCTGGAACCCCATAAAAACACTGAAACAAACATTAAAATTCCAAATTCTGATCCTTGAGGGCCCATACTCCCTGCGAATCAAATCTTGAAATATTATTCATGTCACATAAAAAGTATAACAGTGCAAGAAAGCATATGATCCACCAAATTACGATCAATGAGGGCCCATAACACCTCAGGGACCAATGTTTGGAGGTCATCCAAAAGAAACTTTTCATATCATCAATACCCTATCAAATAACAGATATTCAATCAATGCATCTATCACAACATCATGAATATCTTGCACAATATCTATCACTACAATGTGAAATTGTTAATTCACCCTAAATGGCATGATAAGAATGCATGACATATGATCTATAGCAAGTGACAATATGAGGCATGAAATGGAATACCCTCATCTCATCGGTTTGCAATAGAAATAGAACCTCAATAATTTCAATGAAAATAGCACAAAACATGTGGACCGCACAATGGTGAAATAAATTCAACTGTAATAATTGCAAAACCAGAAAAATTGCAATAATCGTGGTAGATTAGCTTTTCCCTATACACAGGTTAGCTACTCCTGGGCATAGCTTATTACCAACTACCTATTATTTTCTATACCTATATATAGGCTCCAAATAGTAATTCAAGAAGAAACTAATCCCTTTGATACCACTTTGTAACGTCCATGTTCTGGGTGCCGCCCAAAGGCACCCCGTACCTGTTTGGTCACATGGCCTCAAGCCCATTTCCCCGAATGTCAGAGGCTACTGACTAGCAGCAAGGGAATTGGGTGTGATAGTGGGGAAACTATGCTCTCATTGGCAGAGTAACACAGTGGAAACAAATGTATAATAGTAGCGAAAATAGTAATTCCATACAATAAGTAAACAATGGAATATTGAAAGTAAATAAAAAATTGCATCCTATATATGTAAATAATTATGGATGTCACAAGTATCTATTAAAGCATACAAACAAGTCACAATGCTGAAATATACTACTAAACCAAGTAAAATGAAGAAATGTAAACTCCAACAGCATCGCAAGACTTAGCTTAGTCCCATGCTCCCCATCTCTATAGCAGTCAAGTACCTAAAGTAGAAGGAAGCTTTCCCCTATCTATACCTGCAAAAATATAATCTATTTGGGCCCAAAATCATGACCCAAACAAGGTGTGAGAGGAAACCCAGTAGGAAACCACCCAATGATCTGTGCCTAACTGTCAGTGAATATATATAAACTTCAAAAATGAAAAATGAAGTAATAAACAAGGAATCACTCAAAAGTAAATAACCCTATAGTTTCAACTACATTCATTTACATTAATAATTATTCAACCAAAAATTCTCAAGCAACCCTATGGGAAAGTTGTCACAGCCTAACCCCCTTGGTTCAACTTATAAAAAAGATATAAATACCCTCTGGGTAAGATCAAACAGTCTAACCCCTTTGGTCTCGTGCAAATAGAGACTCTTTGAGGAAGCACTCACCGTCAATTCCCCCTATAGTCTTTTTATGATAAACTAAAAACTCTATAAGTAAACACTCAATATAAATTTCCCCTATGGGCTCATAATGATAAATTTAGAAACTATAAGGGAGCACTCAACATCAATCCCCCCTATGGTCTCACAACGTGAAAAGTACAACAAACACTCTGGGGAATCCCTCAACATAAATTCCCCCTCTGGTCTCACTACACCAGGTTCCCACAGCCCTGGGTAAAGAAATCACGCACAAATAATATTATACAAAATTAAAACACAAATAATACTTTTCTAAATGACTAAAAATCATAACACAAGCATGTTAGATAATATCACTCCATCCTAATAGCACTAGGAATGGAAAATAGAGCAGCCTAATAGGAGATTCTAGACCCAAAGATGGATATCGGATCGACCATGGGAAAACATATCCATATCAAGGTAAATAACCCTATTTACAATTAACAACCCATACTCAAGAAAAAAAAGGAACAATAGACATTAACAGGGTTAAATTACCTAAACATGCAATACCCTAAACTAGGATATTAGGGACTTTTTGCACATATAATTCAAGAAAAACATCAGAAAGGTACAAACCACCATCCTTGACATTGTACGATCAATATAGTTGAACATGTTCCTCTAAATAAACCTAGAACATTGTAGAACTACAAAAACATATAAACAATTCAACCATGGATATCTTATGAAAGAGGAGGAGTCAAGAGATGAGGCTCTAGAAGAAGGAAGAAATCACTAAGGTGATTCCAACATAATTGATAGTGTTTGATTTGGAGCATGGATGACGGTTCGACAAATCAAAGAAGAATTAGTGATCTATAGTCTCTATTGGATGAGACGGATCCAAAAGATGATGTTTTTTTAAACGATAAGCGACCCTAGTCTGATATAACAATTAAAAATAAAAATACACAGTGTGTTCCCAAAGGATCCACGGCGTGTATAGGCCTTTACTGGGCCCACCTTAAGTGGCCCTGCCACATTGTAACACGGTCGTGTATGCGACCATGACATGACCATTCATGGCCTAGACTCGGTGCCAGAGTACACGTCGTTTACTCCTAATATTTTACTTCTAGCCTTTTCCTCAAAAGCAACATCAGAATGAGATCCATACCTATAAATAACATCTGAGTTATTACACACTTGATATTAATAATTATGGTAGAATATTCTCCAGCATGTTTGAGACACATGAAAATTTTAAAGAAATATTTTTCCCCATTGGTCCAAGAATTACGACCTTAAACTATATGTGAACTTTTATGGTAATGGGACTTTTACAACATATTTTCATATCATGTTTATAGTACCTTCTCTACCATGCATGTTCAACCCCATGATACATGATCTATGAATCTAAACTGGTATAATCCCCATCAATCTAAGTATAATGACCATAAACTTTGTGTAATTCATCTCAGAGCCATTCAACATGTTTCAAGAACCCACTGGCCCTTATATCCATATCATTTTATTACCATTTCATGTTGTAAAAACATCCCTAGGATAAAACCCATTTTACAAGATCCAAAAATCTAAAACAATGGAAACATTTTAGTCCTAAAACCATCACAACCCTAAACTACACAACTGACATCTCCCTATATGATGTTACAAACTATATAATCAACTCATTTCCCTTTCCTAAGAGGATATACACCCACATAAGATATTATTATCATATCAAACCATGATCTATAACATTGTGTGGATTTATTACTAGTTCTATGGGATGTGTAGTGATTTCTATACCCCTTGTATCTAGGCCTAGAAATAGATTAATCCCTCAGACTATGATCATCTTGACTAAATTAGGAACTCATAGAATTTTTTAACATGAGACCCATTATTTTTGGCTAGTTAATTCACCCCACACTCACCATAGGTCCTAGCTACATGAACTTAAAAAGCATGCTCCTTGTCCTAGTCACATAACATTAAATTGTATAAAACCATGGTTAAAGCAACTTGAACTTAGACTACAGTAACCCCATCCTTACCCTAAGATGTTAAACTGCATGTTCAATGTACTTTCCACAAGGCATTAAACTGCATGGTTTATATCCACATTACATGATGTAAAAATATGTAATATATTAATCCCTCACCCAATTGGGTCCCCCCTTTCAGTTTCGGTCTCTTATTGCACCATGATCTAGAATTATATATGGCTTGATTCCAAGTCTCCTAGGTTATGTAGAGATGTTCATATCAATTATCCTTGGCCCATCTCTATCCCTATTCTACTTCAGGTCCTCCACTTTTAGAAAACTATTTTTACCTCAATTTAGTCTAGTAAATCCCCTCATCATGCCCAACCACATGGTGGCATAATTAATAGAGTGATTAACTACATCCAATAATTTCCCTTACATCCCCACAATTTGAACATTCCTTGATTTGTTTCCTTATCATCTTCCTGGTCTAAACATGATACCCTAATAACAATGATTCCTAGCCAAAATAGCTCATGTACCATCTTAGTGTCCATTTCCTGAAGTATTTCATCAACAAACAATGGCTTACATGTTTTGAATATAGTAAACACTTGATCCCATATTTTCTCCCATCCTATTCTAATGTGGTTGTGAAATATGTGTTTAAACATAGTAAACAGTCATCCATCACCCATTATTCAACCCAATTTCATGGTTTGGGGTCCATAAGTCTAAATTTACTTCCATTTCAACTACCTTTATTTGGGTGGAATTCTAACACCCTTTTTATTATCCTTCTGTGAATTTTCACACATTGGAAAATAAGGTCATCATCGTTGGGACTCTATTAACCCAGCCTCTCTATACCGTTGTGGTTTATACCCATGTGACTAGAAATACTTCTCAACATTCCATGTTTCCCATACTGAGCAAGGATCATGTAATCATAGGAATCTTGGTAGTAATCCCTTAAGATTATTGAGATAAATCCCTCCCGGTCCAAGAATCATGAACTTTAACTTTATGCAAATTGTTCTAAATACATTTGTGTGGAAATTGGTCTCCTTGACCTTTTTCCACATCATGTTTAAATTCTTTGTTGTAATATGAACCTTTCCAGAACAATAACTTATGGTTCAATCTCCAGGAACATAAACTATTAGTAACTCCATGGTCCAAAATCCATGGCCTTAAACTTAGAGTCTTGATCAAATACATAAAACACTTAAATAAGATAAATATTTCTCTCCATACACAAGATGTTAAAATACATGTCCAATGTACTCACTATAAGATAATGAATGGATTGGTCAATGTCCCTATTTCATGATATAAAACTATGTGATGATTTGGATCCTTCTTGGGAGGTCCCTTTCCCCATAATAGTGTCGATCACATACCTTACCTCACATGTTAAAGCCTATTAATTGATATTTAAGATGAAAACACTCTTTGGGAGTGATGTTTGGTTCCAATTTAGACTGATATTCCCCTCTAATATACTCCAAATCTTGGTAGCGTAATACCTTAAGGATTTAAATCCATGTGAACATTCCATAAATTCATTTTCACAGATTGAGTCCTCCTTTATTTGGATCCCCACCACATTCTATATCTAAAAGTGATCCCATAATGGTAATGGTTCCTTGCTAGATTGGCTCACCTCCCATATTGGTCACACATCTTAAAGGAATTCTGGAAACATATTGATAGATCACATGTTTAGAACATGGTAAACAGTTTATCCTCATTGGTACGCCCCCACCCTTGGTAGTGTAATGGTGGAACTTTCCTTTTTAACATCGTAAGTTGTCATCCATAACCATCCTATCATTCAAATTTTTGAAAAAAATATTTTACGTCTTAGTTCATGACCTTAATTTCACTTATTTTTTAGGTAGAATCCAATACCCCCACTGTTACCCAACATGTTCTCTTGTTCATGTTGGAAGGGAAATTCAACTACATAAACTCTCTCTCTCTCTAAAAAATGTCACCCTAACCGGAACAACCCAGTGGTCGATGTATCATCTTGGATCCAACCTTCCATTATTTACTAGACACTCCCATATGAGTAGACAATTTCCTATTTATCTCTTGTTTCTAACCCCAAGCATGAATCACATTGTCTTAGAGATTTATGTATGGTTGACTTATTGATATCATTGAGGTGAAACTAAGAGAAAACACCGAAGTTTGAGGAAAAATTATAATATAATTATCTTAATAAAATTAGTAACAAAGAGGGTTATCCAAAAACTAGGGATTGTCCATTTTTATAGATAAAATAAAGGAATCCTTCTATGAAACAACATGAGTGAGATAATGCTCCAAATTGGATAGTCTTCTCCTAGTGGCCTCAAAAGCCTACTAATTCTCGACCAATCATGCTACCTCCTACTAGGCCGCATGGTGAACATAATTTTCCAATATTTTCATCCATCCATATTTATACCTACACTCTACTTACAGGAATACCTCCTCCACTTATTTGGCCTTAGTTCCACAAACTATTCACTGATATGATTGATCCAGTCACCCTTAGTAGCAATGAAGACCTTGTGCTTATACACATATGATTCCAACTGAGAGAGATCATATTTGGATACCTGGAGTGGTTGAGTTCCTTATGAGTTCCACTCACACTCGGTGGAATTAAACTCCATCAACTATGAATGCACCCTTTTGGTGTGGAAGTCCAGATATTGGGAATGAAGTCTACAAGATTCCACCCCACCAGTCCCAAGACTCACTATTTAGTGGTGGAGGGAACCCATCAAGCTTGGAAGATCATCCCATAGGGTGTGGGTAATGAATTTATATATCCTTATCCATTCCCTATGCCGAATGATCATGTTCTACCCATAAACATCGAGGATAGAGTCTTCAAAATACTTAGGCAGTGTAGGATTTTACTCTCTAAGGTTCCCCAACACATCACCAGTAGGGTTATTTGTTCCTCTCAGATAGAGTAGGATCCATATCCAAAGGGAGGTAATCTCCTTACATGAAAATAGTCTAAAAAAACCCACATAATGTTCCATTGTAGGTTAAGTACCCTCTATATTAATGGTGTTATATGTTTTTTCAGGATCATCTATTGCAGGGATGTAATTTTATGTTAAAGCTTCCTCAGCTACCCCTGTTGAGGGTTCAACTTCATTCATCACCACCGATGAGAGATTCTCCAACATGGTAATGACTATTAATCTGATTGAATGTTAGAAAAGTAAAACTAATGTTTAGTAAGGATACTATACAAAATGGGAATACTTATATCCATATAGGGGCTAACTAGAAGATTTGAGATTCTCGACATAGGCTCTAACATCTCTATAGCATCTGACACTTCAACATGTTTTCCCACAACTGGGAACATTTTATATACTTAAAATAAATATGAAAGTTCACATAAAATATAAAAAATAGTGAAATATGATATCAAATGGTAGATGATCAGTAGTTACTATCTATCCTTGGGGAATCTAAACCACCATTTCATTCACAAACAACACCTCAGTGACTGAAGACTGGATGCCTATGACCACCACTTCAGAAGGAGGTTCCACACTATCCCCTTAAAGGGTTGAAGATTTATCATCCTATCTTGGGTTCTCATCATGAATATCCCACAAATTCATGTCTTCTGATCAATACATAAGTCAAAAGGGGATGAGACAACAATTTTAAAGGGTTATCAATAGTCCTAAACCCATGAAACCTAAATATTTACCTCATAAGAACCAAAGTATTCTTCCTTGGGGGATTATAGGAAGGCATAACACTCCCATTATTCCTCCTTGACCAATACCTATTCTCTAACCTCAACCCCAATCGACTGACCCTCTGGGAGGTCTTCAAGAAAATTCATCTTTAGGAACATCCTCACATGGCTAGTTAATGGGCCAAAAAACATCCTTGGAGAATTACAATTCATACAAAACCCTTAGATATTGAATCAACTCATCTCAAGAAGCTTGGAAAACTAAATTGTCATAGAGTTAAATCCCCTCATCCTAGAGGTGTAACCACATCACCTAAATAGAGTTCAATTTCAAAAATACCTCATAGTCTCTCGAGGTGTTGGGGAAGAACACAACTTCAGGCACCCTCATGTGACATAAGATTTTCCTTTGATCCATATATAACATATAAGGAATCAACATGGGGGGTTTAACTTCCTTTAGATGCCATTTTCATAGGATCCTTATCCTAACCACTCTGACTCCCTTTAGAGATTCACCCCTTGTAGGGTCGAGAACCATTGGAGATGCAACCACTATTCTACTAACAGGTCGAATTCTTCCTCCTCAGTGTGCTCACCTATCTATGATATGCACCTGAACACATATCTATGGGACCCATTATTTAGATTCCACCCGAATGATTGGATACCTTAGCATATCCTTGTGATATGAACTTTCCTAGTTATTCTCATAATTTCAAAAAATCCTATATGGAGCATCGATTGGTAGAAAATCTATCAAACCCCACTACCTTCCCATGAAAACATGTTTCATATATAACAGAGCACCATTTATTGGTGATCGATACATACTATTTTGTAAATCATGTGGGAAAACTTTTGAAGGTAGTGTAATTTCTTGAAAAAGATCTATCTATCATGTGGTTTGAAGATCACCTTGTAGTTTACCATCACCACCAGTACCCCACCTTGGAAGGCCATAAGGTATGCTCATTTATCAAATTTTCTAGCACTTTCATTTATCCCATCAAGAGGGGGAATGAGTAAAACATGAAATTAAAAAGCATCCCAACCATCATAATCACAAATAATTTTACAACTATATAGGGAGTCTCCTATTGATGTTTATCAAGGATGTTTGGAAGTTTTTTTGGGAAGGGACATTGAGTTTAGTCACTTATATCCTCCCATGAATGTGGTGACACAGTCATGTAGAATGTTTAATGGTTCATACACATGGAGAGGGTACTTCTCCTTACTAATGTTCAACAATAACTTATACAACTTTTCCAATAGAGAAACCACTAGATTGATGTTCCACCCCATAACCATCATTACTTACATGATAAATTTACTTTTTTGAACCTCTATATGTGTGTCATAAACTCGTATAATCCACCCACATATGAGAACCATAATAAATCCTGGAATACTAACCATGATGGTGAGGGGATATACACTGTACCCCCAAATACACCACTGGATTGCCTCTAGGATCACATAGTAGGAATTCTTCTTCCTGTGTTGCAATGCCCTCAGGAATTGGTGGGGTATCTATGGAATCCTTTATGTGAGATCATATAGGAAGTATCTAAAGAATTATTTAATGGGTGTGTTTTTCATCCTATTATTGTGCCACTTCTCCCCTTAAACCAGGCACAATATATCCCTTCCAAGTGCTATAAACTACTCCTAGTTTTCCCATACATTATCTACAGGGAGGAACTCATCACACATTTCCCCTTGAATTGGAATTATAGTTATATGGTAGAGGTTTCATAGACTAATTCTAACATCCCCTTGATGTAGATGAAATATATTGACCCCCTGATGACCACCTTATTATTTATTTATCCATGATATCTGGGTGGTTGTAGAAATGGAAATTAGAGTTCTATGCCTCTTCATACAGCCTAATCCCCTTCATCTCCCCTTCAAACTCATCACATGTCTGGAAAACCTAGTATGTATAGGGCCAATAATCTATGAATTTTCCACCATGGACTGAATACCACTCCCTCGTCCATCTCTAGAGATGGTCCTCCAGGCCCCCCTTAATGTTAATATTATATTTATAAAAAGATATATATATAGAAATCTCATTCTCATGGATGTTCTTTATAGGGTTCCACAAAGAGTTAACTATGACTGGAGCATGGTCCTTAATGTAGTGGCTAGCTATAGAACTGTTCCACCTATACTGCCCATGAGAGCTCCTAGACTAGTGAGAGGGAGAATCTCTATTATAATTGTGGATGAAGACATCATCCCTAAGTTAAAATACATATAACAGGAGCCTATAAGAAGAGGAAATAATATCTATGATCCTCTATCATATACTCAGAATGTGTGTAACGTTTTGACACACTTTATAAGATCTATCAAATCATTATATTGGTATCCATTTCTACCCCTAAAGTAGCTGCAACTTCAGTACCTTCAACAACCATCTTAAGGTGTTTTAAACTTTTAGACATATGGTTTATGAAATATTTTATCTTAAACCTTTTGGGTTTTTTTAAAGGATTCACTCACAAAATATGTGAGTTCTGAAAACAAATTTTATAATATTTGTTTTTAAAAATGAAAAGTTTCACGAGATATAAGGATCAGTGTCACATAATTCTCAATAATGTTGTGAGTTTCTCAATAAGATAATAGCGTAACATCTTATAATAAAGTCTAATGGAACCCCATGGGGTCCCTATCACTATTTATATCCTAGGGTTTGAGTTGAGTTTCTAAAGAGGAATTCCAAGATTATATATTTTCTATGATTTCACCCTAGAATCCAACCTCCTCTCATGCGTACGATCCCATTATGAGGGGAGGAGAATTTTATGATGCCAAAAAACACATGTTATAGAATAAAATAAAGAATTCAGGGATATATCATGGTTAATTCAGGCTAAAATGGGCTCAGACTCCACCTATGGGACTGGATTCATGAAGGATGAATCCTCACGAAGGGTAATGTCTTCGAAAAGTTCATCATAGCATCATGAAATATTATCTTACAAGAAGATGGAAATATTTCACACAGTATATGTATCCACCTCCACAACACCTATAAATACCTCCCTTCACCCATCATTTAAGTAGATGTGTCCTTTGGAATTTCAAAAAAATATATAAATTCAAAAAACTTTATACTTCATTAGACAGAGTGGAGAAAAATCCCTTTTAGGTCTCCATCTTCTAGAAACAACCTCCCATGAGTACTTGATACTTAAGACCATGGGGGAGATGACCTTGATCTGAGACCCTTTTCTCTAAGCATGGTATGGGAAGCATCTATGCCTCTTTATCCTAATAATATGCCCTTTAATGTCAGGGCTCATACATGTCACATAAACCTAATAGTTCTTACACCTTATTCCATCCTAAATTGCCTACACAATGGACAGATAATCACCATGGGTGGAATAATCACAAGAAACCCCTTACTTTTTCCTTCTATTGTGGTTGAGTGATATATCCTTTTCTCTTACTTATAAATGGTCTCCCTATGTATAAGTCTCATCATGTCTAATCTATAATACTTTAAACTACATAGATACCATGTCCTAGTCACATGACGTATAACTATAAGGGAATATCCTTAGAACATGATGTTAAACTATAGCCTTACCCTATGTGATGAACATAGGATGCCTTATGTATGACTCACATGAGATGATACCCTAACCCCAAATCTTCCATACATAAACCTTCTCATACCATTATTTATTCTCAGTAGCATCTGGTTAACTTATATGCAAATCCCCACACCAACCCTTGTTGTCTCTACTTTAGTGAAACAATAATCCTTACCGCATGATGCTAAATTGCACAGAATAGTCCCCATCAGAAAATTTAAACTATGAAATTGAACTATTTAGGTTTTTATCATTGTCTCATTATAGATCGCATAAGACTCCACCACGAGTTTCAATCTATACATCCATCGTAACATCCCCTTGAAGACTACAACCCCAAAGTGTGACCATTCCCCCTAGAAATACACTCAACCTTTTACCATCTAAACTAGAGGTCCCCATTGATCATCAATGTTTCCATGCAATGCCAACCCCCCTTGACCCAATGCATGATGGGTTTACATGGGAAACACCCCCATAATACTTTAAACCTATGACGAACCTATCCCTAAAATACTTTAAACTTGTGACCCCTCTTAATTCATAAGAATTCCAACCTCATGTAATATACATGGTATTTCCTAAGAATAAATCCTTTAATGAATTATATCCCTAACATAAGTTTCCCCATAGTGGATACAGGGTGCCTTGGGATCCACACCCAAGATGCCTCACACATGATATTCCCTTAACATTGAATGAGGAAGAATTTTACAGATTCCCAACATGCCCAAGATTTCCAACATACTCAACAACTCTAAACATAAGGTAGACATACTATCGTGGTATCAAGAAGCATAATTAACTAGTGCCCACCTTGATATGGTGGTAAGAATGAGATTTACAAACATGTCTTAGATATATAAGGGAGACCTTGACTAGGTGATGAAGTCCAAGGAGGAATCCATGAAAGGAAGAACCTACATACCGGTATCCCCTTATAAATAAGGAGATGATTTCAATAACCATGGTGATAGAGGCCCCCTGCAATTGGAAAGAGGGAATATAGGGAAGCACACCCTAGAAGGTCCTTGAATGGTCCAGGTATGTAGACCACTCCATAAGAGAAAAATAAGTGCATCCAAATCCCAATGTGTACCCTAGAGGAGACCATCAGAAACATGTATACAATTAATGTAAACAAAATGGGATAATTGATTAGTCTCAACTAAGGAAATATATTTGTGATATAATAAATAGTTATGTTTTTGAACTTATTATATTTTTCTATAGAGATGGAATCTATTACACTTTTTAAGGTTCATATATTTTAGGATGGTATGTGACTGAATATTCATACTAAGGTGGTCAGGTTATTGATCAATGATTATAAATACATGTTCAATAGAGTGAAAATGAAGAAAATGGACATATCAGGGAATGATAACAGAGTAAAAAATATTTTCTATATAAACACAATTGGGTAATCCAATACGTAAAACAAGTGGAGGGAAATATAATCCTAAGAATGTAGAGCACCAGATAACCAAAACATCAAACTAATCTATTTTTTAAAATTTATCAATAGAAAACTTAGTTATTTTCAATGTAGATCATTCATATATAAGGATAGGGAATGTAAAACACTACCTCAATAATATTAAAAATTTGAATAGAAAGTACACCTCAGTAATTATTGTATGACACCCATAATGAAAATTGGTAAATATGGATCAAATCAGTCTGAGATATATCATGCTCCACCAAAGTGGTCACGTAAAAATAGTTCTCATCCTCAGAGTTAGGAAACTAAAGGAAATTCTAGGAAAACATTGGTCATCCAACCAACACCACCTCAACAATGACACAAGGACTACTTACTGAGAGTTGAATGAAAACTATATAGATCTGAGTACCAAATCAAGCTAAAGAACTGGGTCCCTCAATGGTAAGAGGTACCATTATTCTTACCTCCACTCTAATTCAAGTATTTTTTGATACTATTTTATCCTACTAATTTATTCTTTATCATGTGTAAAATCAATTGGGATTTCAAGTTTAAATGATGTATAATTTCTTGAGCATCAAAAATCATCTAGGGTAGTCGGAATATAGAGGATTTAAGTGTCCAACCTGTCCCACTACCATTGATACAATCCACTTTTTGTGGGTGTTTATAGTATTGGAAATAGAATTATTCTATTTGATATTTAGAATGGAGTGTTTGTTAGAATTAAAAGCTTATATAAACTGTTACGCCCAACAAGCAGCCTTCACATCTCCATATGGAACTGTTTATTTGTTCAAGGGGGGTTGAAATATGGATTTTTATAGGTCAGGACCTTTGGTTACTGTGGATGGATCCATCTATTATCAGTTGGAATCAATGAAATTAGGTTAAATTGATGGAATTGGTAATATTAATCTTCCTACTGTAGTATAATAACAACCACATATATTCAGAAAGATTTATATTGGTTGTCACCTAAATGATAAATCAAAATTTCTGTTGATCTAATTTTGGGAAGGATTCCTATTTTTCTTCCATCATATAGAATGGATTTAATAGAATTATGAAAATTAAAGGTCTAGCTGGAATACTTGTAAAGAATGGTATTTATTAGATGAAACAAATTGCCTTGGGCTAATTCAGTACTCTTTATGAATAAGGTAGATATATCTCAATAATTATTTCTATCATAAAATGAATCAAGTTATGATCAATAATTGATACCCTCTTCCTCAAATCAATGAAATTTATGATCAATTTAATGGAGTTAAATGGTTATCTAAAATTGATCGATGATATGGGTAACACCAACTTTGAGTTATAAACAAATATATTCCAAAGATATATTTTCAATGATGTTACGTCCACTTTGAATATGTAGTCATTCTCTTTGGACTTGCAAATGCACTTGAAGTTTTCAAAGCATTATGTAACGATATATTACACAAGTAACTCAATTTTTTTCATTGTATTTATCAATGATAGTTTGGTTTAATCTCAAAATAAAAATTATTATGAGAATAACTTAGAGATTTTATTGGTTATTTAATTTCTGAAAGAGGTATATCAATTGAATTTTAAAATATTTAAGCAGTCATTTTTTGAAACTGCCTAAGAACCTATTCAAGGAATAGATCTTTCTGGGATTAATAGGATATTATCATTAATATTTATGAGAATTATCAAGAATCACTTATCCCATGACTACTTTAACTATGAAAGATATTACATTTAGGAGGAGTGATTATTTTTAGAAATTATTTCAAGAGCTTAAGGTTTGACTGACTTTGGAACTTATCCTCATCTTCCTAGAACCAAGACAAGGATATATGGTATATTATGATGCATATGGATATATACTAGGATGTTTTCTCATACAAGGAGACAATTTTGGAGCTTATGGATCTAGATTGTTGAAAATACATGAAAATAATTATCTAACACATGACCAAGAATTAGCTACAGTATCTCATGTATTAAAAACATGGATCCAATACCTATTTTGTGAAAAGTTAACCATTTTTATAAATCATAGAATATTTAAACACAACTTTTAAAAAAGGTATTTTAACCTAAGGAAACAATAATGAATGAAATATCTACAAATATTTTAATTTTACTTGTTTTATACAATAGGAAAATACAATTTAGTGGATAAATATTTGAGTTGAAAATCATATAATTATGTGCTCAGAGAAGCTTGTGACTAATGCAATCCTATGGGAGTAATTTCCAATATGATTTTGGATTATAAGGAACAAAAATGGTATTTAGTTTTGTTTTTCATTACTCTAATTAATTATTTATTGAGTTATATTAAGGGGTCTTAGAAATAATACCTATATTTCCTTTCTATTAGTTTAAAAGTCAATGGTGGTGAGCCCATTGAGGTTTGGAAAGTGGATGAAAACTCTCTGTTGAACTTTCAGAATAATATTTTAGTTCCTTCATCATGACAAGAAGAAATTATTTTATCATATCACCATTCAAAATGGTAGATTCACCTGGGTATTCAAAAAATGTATATGGAAATGAATACCCATTTTTGGTTGTCAGGTATATAATGAAAATTAATTGATTATGTTATGAGATGTCTCACCCAAAAAAGGTAAGACATGAACCCCATTAACCCCAAAAAATGTTATAGAGAATTCCTATATCCATATGAAAATAATAACATATTTATATGGGTTTTTTCATTGGTCTACTACAGATACTTCATAAGCATGATGCTATTTGGGTGATTGTGGACCGACTCACCGAGTCGACACATTTAATCCCAATTCAAGATTCTAATGAAATGGAAGAATTGATGAAGCCCTATATTTGGGAAGTGTTTAAATTTCATGGAGTACGAATATCAATTGTCCTTAATTGATACCCAATATTCAATTTAATATTTTTGGATAATATAACAACCTGAACTTTTATATATGAAAATATCTTTTGAATTAATAAATTCATTATTATGTAATTATGTTATAGAAAACATATGCACTACTTTTTTTTTTATTTTTGATAATTATAACTTATATCCTATAAGATTTAAAATACTATTAAACATAATAAACATTTATAGTATAACCATAATACATTTATCATATGATTATTACATATATAGTGTTATGATAAATCCCATTAAAACAGAAAAATAAAGTGATTTCCTTGAACGGTATGATCATACCTACTAAAGAACATTTATCAGAGATTTTGTGGGAGATAACATCACTAAGATTTTACCTTGACCAATACAAAGACTAGATTTAATAACTACTTCATGAGTAAAACCATTATTGAGATAAGTTCCTGCTCATCGAGATCATAACCCAAACCATGTTTTTTGAACCACCCAAGTAAAATCTCACCATCACACACCATACCCTTAAGGAATTCATTAGTGTAATAAAGTAAAATGTATCTAGACTCTAACATTATGATTTTATTTTTTTTATTTTTAATAAAATAATTATTGTATTTTTATTTTAAAAATTTATAATGGTCAAGTAATAAAGTTTAATAAAAATTAGAGTTTGATACGGTGAAATAGTAATTGTATTTTTTTGAAATATATAGTTTTAATAAAGACACTATTTTATATGAATTAAGGAATTTTTGAAATAAATGATATTTTAATAACATATTATTATTAAATAATATTTATTAAATATAAATGATTATATAATTTTATGAAATCAAATTTAATTTTTATAATGGTCATAATACTACTATTTTAAAAAACTAGTATTTTTCTATAAATAGGGATCTTTTTATTTAAAAGTGTAAATTATAAAAATTAGAGTCTTATATTGATAAAATAAATATTATTTTTGAAATTAACATTTCATAATGATCCAAAGTTGAATTTTTCATAATTTTCTAAGATGGTCTATTTTTTGGGTAAAAATTAAATACGGTACAAAATCTACGGTACGTATTATGGCATACGAGAAGTCCAAAAGTGATGAAATAAATACTATAAAGATTATCCATCAAAAATATTATTTCCACACTTTAAAATAACAAGTTTTTGAAGTTATTATATTAATTTTATAATCCTTTAATGAACCCTCTAAAGCTTATATTATAATTTAAGGTTTTAAAATCAATGTTTATAAACATGGATCAATTTCACATCACCAAGTGTATTATTTTAAGGAGTTAGATTCATATAATTATAAAATAATTAAATACACTCTTATTTGGTATAAAAAATGGGAAAAACCATGGGATGGTTTGTTGTTTGGATTAATTTATCATATAGATCCAAAAACCATTGTTTATAAATTAATAAAGAATTTCCCTCTCTTTTGTTGCAAAACCTCCAAAACTCTCATTCCTCTTCACTAAAAACATTTAGAGAATTAGTTTTCTCTTAATTTACCTCTATAGAGACCTCCCAAATTTTCCCCAATCTCTTGAGAAGCTCTTCCCAAGCTTTCAAATAACCCCTCTCAAGGTAAGGGATCCCTCTTTCTTTTCTTTATTCAAGAACCTTTTTTATATTATGCCTTTTGATTTACAATTTTTCATATTGGGATATAATTTTACACATACATATGAATATAAATATAAATTAAAATTGATGAGATACCCGTTTCACTATAATTCAATCCTTCCAAGAATCATTATGTACCCCCATTATCCTGTCAAAATTATCCTGCAATTTTACATGTCAAAAATTTGTGTTGTGAACACTCATCCCCATTTCCAATAAAGGGTATTCACATAGATGTGACTACAATTGGAAGGATATATAATTTGTCTTAGTAGTAAAGACCCTGTAATTCTACATGAAAAATGGGGGTTCAAAACCCATTGGGCGCAGGTACTATAGTAATACTATAGCGGTATTGTAGCAGCGGTGTAACTTTTCATCAGCGGGTACTGTTGCGGCGGCAGGGCACTGTAGCGGCGGTGGTACTATGCAGGTACTGTAGCAAGCAGGTTACTATTCATAGAATGTGAATTGGGCAAAAATTTGGTCCTACGGGCTATGTAATGGGCTACAAGCCCACTGGGCCTTCGGCTATGTAATGGGTTTCCCTCTACCCAGTTAAAAGAGGTATTTGATTTGATTTAATAATAAAAAATGAGGCTTCGACCCCAAACTTTTTAAAAAAATAGCCTTCCAATGAATTTGGTATTTTTTATCTTGTGCGATTATATGTATGGTGTAGGAGTGGTTATCCTAATTACACTATGTTACAAGGTCTTGGTAGTTATCTTTAACTTATGTTTATAATGTTATGTTTTATTTTGTTACCACATTCCCATGTTTCCCTTATGATATCATAGTATTTCATGCTTTGATTTTCAAGTTTATGATTCTCAAACCTCTTATTTAACCTCGATATTACTATTTAATCAGATGTACTTCCTTAAATTATTTTACTCTTTTATTATTCCCTTACTTATATTTATAGATAACCCCATTCTTATGCATTTCCTCATGTTAACCCATGATGTTTTAGAAGATCAATGAAATTTAAGGGCATGTTACAGAGTTTTAGTTTACAACATTGTATTCAGGTTTCAATTTGTTATGATATGTACCTAATTACACAAATAAACTAAGCCTCATGATCCTATAGGGTTGTATTAAGTTTATATTTATGTAGTAAATCATGAAATAAAGTGTATTAAAGATATGGGTTGTCATAGTTTGTATTATATTCAATTATAATTATTTCTTGGGATTAGGATTATCAATCTATATTAAAATCCTTACAAATAATACTAAACATATGAATTTTTTTAATGTATATAGTAAGAGGTTTCCAAGAAAATAAATCCCCATCAAGATACTACAAGTGGATATATATCTGGAACAATTGTACCTAAGGGTAATAAACCCAAAAGGGCATGTTGAACTAGACATGATCATCACATATTGAATGTCAAAGAGGCCTTATTACATACCTGGTTTTAAACTCTTAGAGTATATTCTTTGGTAAATTCACAAGACATCATGAACCATTATTATTGGAAAAATAATTCCCATAAAATTTTATGTTAGGAAATAGAGTATAGATAAATTAAATTGAAACCTAGAAATTTATAGGTTAATTAATATATGTCATTTATGAGTTATCCATTCAATGTTAATAGTTTAACTTTTATGTGTTTAATATTTTATATTATCATCCATAATTTTCCCATTATTTTTATTAAATGGATGATAATAGAAGGAACCAAGTCAATAACTAATATGATGGACATTGTGATTACTACCCAAATGAGATTCCCAAAATGATTGGAGAATGATTCAGTAACTTCATGGTAATACTTTCTCAGTTAACTGATGTTTTAAACCAGAACATTAATTAAGGGGAAAACCCAAACCCCCCTAAGAAAGAAAATGTTTCAATTGAGTACTTTATGTGAAAAAAACCTCTAAAATTCAGTGGATATTTTTATCCCTTAATTTTAGAACAATGGATAAATCACATTGAGAATATCTTCTCAATCCTTCAATACATTAATACAGAGAAGGACATGCTGAATGTATATTTTATATAAGGATAATCTGATCAATTCGGTACATTGATAAAAAATATAAATCCCAATGAGTAGTATATATAATACCATATTTTTTTTATAAATATTTTCCTTGAACACACTAACTTAAAATAGAGAGGGATTTCATTAGACTCAGAGAATACAAGGAAAATTTCACTTGACTTGCACAATTTTACTCTCTCTTTGTAATTACCCATGAAACTAAAGTTTATAGCTTCTTTTATGGGATAAATACAAGTCTATGAAAATATTTTGGGATTTGGGATTTTTAATGATATGAGGAAATTATTTGATGTTCCCTAGAAGTAAAAATAGGGATCAATGAATATCAAAGGTTAGGAGATAAGAAGTATAGAATAGATTTTAATCTTGTTGGTATAATGGTGTAAACTGACAACAACATCAAACTTTTCAAAAGCATTGGAAGATGCATCATGGAAATTGAATGATGGGGAGAAGGAAATAATTTACGTGCAAGAAGAAACCGAACCTTGCTAGAAAATAACAATGAGATAAATCCACTAATGTGATGTAATAAAGGAATAATACTATATACCCTTAACCTATTTTCCAATTTTACAATTATAAATATGGCGTCCTCTCTTTTTATTAGATAACTTTTCTTTACATTTTACAAACAAAGGATATTTAAAGTCTAGTGTCTTGGAAATCAGGAACAATGTAGATGAAAATATAAAAAATTATTATAATCCACTTTTAAGGATTCATAATATGTTCATCCTAAGTACAATTACTGTATCTCATGACCTATAGACATATATCAAAGTAAAGGGTGAGCAGAAGGTCCGGTAAAGAAAACAAATGAAATAGTTTACATGTGATCTTGAGCGATATCAACAAGAAAAAGGGGATAAAGAGGAATATAATAATAATAAAAACATGAAAAAATAACTTGAAAAATGTGGTTTCAACATTTAATTTAGACATTCATGAACATATTTGTAACACCCCAAGCTTCCACGGTACGTTTCCCTTCGAATAATGTGATAGCGTGTGTTGTACGCAACCTCGAGTTCTAACACACACCACAACTAATTAAACTAGCCATTGTGAATAGTAATACCTAATTTTTGAAATAATATATATTTTATATTTCAAAATGGACTTCATTTTTGGATTCAGAATATCGAAATTAGCCTAGGGTGAAATTTTGGTACTTTTCGGATAACTTTTATATTTTGATGAATAGTGAAAATTACTAAATTTTAATTAAAAACAACTTTTTTAATCAAAATAATTAATAGTGATAAATTGTGAATTTGAGTGGTTTTAAAGTATATTTAGAATATATTTTTACCACTTAATATAATGTTGGTCATTGGACATAATTTTACAATTAAACCGAACATAAACAAGTGTCAATCTTTTGATAGTTATTATCTCTTAAAAACACGCTTTTTGTTTTGACAGCGGGAATTAATTTTAAATTAATTTCTGCCACTTCTGTGTTTTGAATATAGAAAAATGGATTCAATATTTGGAATCAGGATGTCCAAATTGTGTAAATAGGTAACTTTTATTTTTAGACATTTTGAATAATTACTGCGGTAAATATTTTATTTACCATGGTTAAGGGTAAATCCGGTAAATAAGGGTTAAAAAAATAATATTATAATAATACAAAATTACCTTAAAACGTGTCCTAACCTTATTGGTGGACACATACCCGACCATGGCCATCCTTGGGTCGATTTGGGGACCCCATGGAGCCACTTGTATGTGGTAGGGACACATTATATTAATAAAGTTAAAATAAAAATAAAAATGGCATAAGCTTACATCTTTTAGAAGAACAATTTTTACATAGGGTTATACATGTTGGATTTTAGATTATAAATATTCATTAGAAAGCTAAAAAGATTTAATACATAATTATATTTTATTTATAATTTTTAGACATCAAATAATTTAAATTATTAATGACAGAATAATGATGCAATGTTTACCTCATTAATAAATCATTTAAATAAAAAAGATTATAATGATTAAAATATTATCTAAAACCTGTCCAATTCTTATTGGTTGATTTTATTTAGAATATTAGTCATCCTATCTTTTACCTCAATGATTTTTGGACCATTATAAACCGAATATAATTATATTATAAAGTAATAATTTCACTCTTTCCTAAAGAGCCCCTCCTCTCCCTTATAAAAGGAGACCACTTATACTCATTCCTCACACCTCTCAAGCCACTTGGCTCGTCCCAAACCTGCCCAAATAATCTCCCCACATCCCTCTCCTCATCCTTGAAGCTTCCCCTTAGGCAGAAAGCATTTCAAGAAGTCCTTTGGTTCCAACCAAAGTGAGTTACCTAAATTAAAGGTAACGATTTCTCTTAAATTATTTTCATTTATTTTGCTTCTACAACCCCCAAACTTTTTTTATTTCCTTTATTTTGTAACAACACCAGTATCACCAATATACTAGGATGTTGTTATAAGAAGGATTAAAACTACACATACACACAACTCCATCTAATGGATGATGAACATAATGTTTCTGTGGATGGCAAACTAACACCTCACGAAACGATGATTGTTCAAATACATCTTACCACCTCTCATGGTGGCCATTATGATGGAACTGTAATTAAATATGATATTAATGATATATATTTTATATATAATCTTCTGTAATTCCATTTTATTTCATACCATTATTCGTTTCATGTTGTATATACATACGAAAATTTCATTTGAGGAAGTGCGGACTACCGCCCCCTTAAAATGATATGACTCGTTCATACCACACATGGAACGTATAAAGGATAATTAACTTAAGTAACATATATAAAATATTATATCTTACTGGAATAGTAATATACCTATGTATCATTTGGATTCGATTCTTTTAAAATAAAAATTAAATGGAAGTAGCGTTCGTGCGTACGTATGGACTACCGTCTCCACGAACGCGATGAGATTCATTCTCCATCGTATCCATTCAAGTATAATTATCATTTGATGATTTAAAAATGATGTTTAAGGACTTGATACCATTCTGGATTTGAATAATATACAACCTATCCTTTACAAACATGTCTTACGTAACAAAACATACAAAAGCAAACAAGTAAGTTCACACCCGAAACAACGATAATACTAAGATATTATTATCAAATCAATGTTAAAAGATCATATATGATATCATATTAAAGTAAATGATTCTTGTATTATTAAATAACAATTATTTCACCATTATACAGGAGGTAAACCTACCATCGACCAAGGAAAAAGTACAAAGTAAGGGATTCTCTTATCTCACTTTCAATTTCGTGAGATTTCCATTATTTGCCACTAAATTATTGAAAGTGGTGTATTGTGTATGGCCATTTGATATATATTATCATGATTCTCTTTATATTCATGTTATTCTGTAAATCATTTGGTGGTTATTAACTTTTGGCCATACGACTCAGTCGATTAACGTGGTAAGGGATTTTCTAATCTCACTTTTAATTTCGTGAGAATTCCATTGTTCACCACTTAATTATTGCATGTGGTGTATGTGTACTGCCCATGATTGAATTCATTGTGTAATATACTTTAATTTATGGGTATTTACATCATCATGGTATGATACTTCTTTCATGGGTGTATGTTTCGAAAGATACCTAATCGATAAGGGAATTTGAAATTTCAATTTCCACTCATTTGGCTTTACGCATATTTCATTGATTATATTACCCCAAGATTATGTGTGGAATCAGTATTCATTTGATTATGTCATAATTTCCACTCCCCTTCCTGTGGATATAAGTTTGATACACATAATCACTCCATTGGTAATTCTCAAGTCATTGATATGAATTTGATAAGAGTAATTTTAACTCGTTCTCCATTTGTTGAGTTAAACATCCAATTCATTGGTATTGTTTTTACAAGAATATGTGTGAATGTACTTTGATTGTTTTACACTGAATATACAATCATATTTAGTGTATTTATATTTGTCACACATAATTATGTCATTGATTTATCCTTAACCTAAGGATACAACATTTATGAGAGATTTCATCTCAATTTACATTCCATTGAGACTTCTTTGATGATATACACCAAATCACTTTTATGTGGTGTATATAATGTACTTTGACATAGAATATCATGATTCCCTTTATTCTCATGATATTACAAAGTTTTGATTACCTCAATTATTTGTATTCAAGTGTCTCTTTTGGTTAGAATCTCTAACTAAAATATCATTTTTAAATGTTTTAAAGACTTATTCATCTAAACCTTTCTCATTAATGTCCATGTTTTAAAAATGGTTTTAAGGATTTATTTATATGGACATTCAAGTTTTAAAATTAAAACTCCCTTCAAATGTTTCAAAGTGGTATGGGACACTTTGATTCAAAAATCTATTTTTAAATGGCTTCTTGACAAATAGTGTGACTTTTAAATGTTTTCAAGAAAAGGGGGATATTTCTCTCAAATAGTTTTGATGATTATTTTCATCTATGTCAACATCCTTCATTATTATTGATTGAGGTTAACGTGATACAATAAAATCTTCCATATTGTATGAAATGAGTTATGTTTGACTGTGGATGTGCTGTTTTTATACCATTCATGGTTTGTGGTTAAATTATTGACATTTCGTATGCTAGTTTTAATACGAATGTTTATGTTATGTTTAAACATGTTCATATGAGGAATGCATTGGACTTAATAAGTGACGGGTGGAGCCCGCTATAGCTCCTCGATGCATCGGTAGGTCTCATGAGACAAACTAGTGTCTTGGCACAAGGCCTTGGCAAAATCTTATTTGTAGTCTTGGCACGAGGCCTTGGCTATGTGGTTATGATAGTCTGGCATTATGCATTCCATCATTATGAAAGTGGTTATTGATATTGCATGTGATCATTCGACTAGTAGAATATCCATGTGAGTAAGTAAATGGCATTATTTCATTTTACCTTTTCCATTTTATGCTGAAGTTCAAGTTTAAAAGGCTTTTGTTTTAATTATGAATTTCCTTAAGTGTTTATGCTTATTTATGAAAGCTTCTGCTATAATGTTATCCTTACTGAGCATCCGAGCTCACCCCTTTCAATGTTTTATTTTTCCCAGGATTATGAAGAAGTAATTTATGAATGACCTGCAGGGATAGTATGAGGGGATATGAAGACAAGATGTTTTTTTTATGATGTAATGTAAAAATTTATGGATGTATCTAGTTATTCCAAGGCTACTAAAAAAATCGGTCTTTCGAGACTTGATCTTTCTTGTGATCATGCCAATGTTATGTAATAATGCACCGACTCTAGGTAATTAGGGTCGGGGCGTTACAGTTGGTATCAGAGGAAGTTTAGTACAAACCTTGGAAGCTAGATTTAGATAAACTCTGATTAGAGCACATAGACCTAAGATGAACTTTGAGGATTATTATAGAAGAAATTCCTAGAATTTTGGTATTGTAAAAGATTTTGTGAGTTTTCCGAACAATACATCCCTGTCTGGATACGAGCAGGTAGAGGTGGCTCTGGCACAGTTGTACCTAGGGGTAAAACCCGAAAACACCGCTTTGAGCTAGACTCGAACGGGAACTGGTGCACGACAACGGGCCTTGCTGCACTCTTGGTTACGACACTCCCGGGGGATATGCTTTGGTAAATTCACAAGATTAGTATAAACCATTATTAAGGGAATACAAAAAAAAAATGCCCCTAAGAATATATGTCCGCAAATAGATAGTGGATAACCTAGATTTTAACATAGGGTACCCCAAGTTAGGATATATTGTTCAATTACAAGATTATCCTATTATGTCTATTTTTTTTACATTCTTATTAGATAAGTATTCAAAAACCCTAATTGTATTTTCTTTTGTTAGTTGAAACATGGAGGGAGCAAGATCACGAACAACTCTTCTCTCTCTTCCTGAAGAACTACTTACAATTATTCTCCAGAAGTCATGCGCAGACGATGTTGAAACTTTTTCAAATGTCCAAGTTACATGCAAACAACTTTATGAGACATCCAATACCTCTAGCATTGCACGATTCTTTCAAGGAACAAGTACTGACTATGGGATAATGTTGCGCTCTCAACTTTCTTACCACGCTAAGCGTGGGAAGTACCATCAGGGTCTTTTCAAATTATTCACTTTATCTCAAAATTACGATGCACTAAATGATTTTCTAGATGCTGCAGAAGAGGGAGATCTTCGAGCAGCCTATATGTATCAAATTATATATTTATGTCTTTTGGGATATACGAAAACTGATTTACCAAAACCTTATTTTGAAATATTTGAAGATGAATCAGTGAGAAGTTTTCTAAAAAAACATGTTAAAGACGATGTCTCAAAATTATATATAAGAAATACCTATTTTTTTATGATGCATCGATGATTCCATCGATATAATCCAAAATGGATGAGGAGTTTTTGGGTAATGGAAGTAGATGATTTTGAAAAATTCCTGAGGTACCATTGTGACACATGAACGCATTCTACCAAAAGGCAAATCCGCCTAGTCTCTCCAGAGTTCATGTTGTGATCCACATATCTCTAGTGACAAAATACATGCCTGACCCAATGCATGTACTCACCTATGAAGAATTATAACTGGAACTCGATCTATCTTATTGTGGAGAGCCTATCAGAATTCTTCATACCGAAGATCAAGTGTTGAGAAACGGATGACATGTCTGGTAAAAGATCTATGGAGAAATCATAAGATGGAAGAGGCAATGTGGGAACCTGAGGAACATATGATGAAGAACCTATGTGGAAATAAATGGATGGTGAAATGTTTAAAAGTGTTAGTGCTCTTTATTGATGGGATTACTTTGGAATAATTTTCTCTTGTATGTGTAAACCTGAAATTTATCATGTGAAAATGATATCTGAGGAAGAATTATCTTTTCTGTTGAGGATATAGTTATAAATAACCATTTGGTATTATATGATCATTGGGTTTGAGGAAATTATAAGTTATTATAATTTGGGATGAAATTGCAAGGTATGATATAACATTTGTGGTTAAATTATGTTATTTTGAGGAATTTATCTCATTTTGGTAATATTATAAGATATAGTTTTTGAAAAAGGACAACACGTAGACCGTGTGACAACCCGTCGCGTCGGACAAAGCTGTGGGAATCGAACCCACAACCAAAGTGCGATTGGGATTTATCGCCTACCACTGGACTACGTGAAGTCCCTGGTTAGTGTGACTATTTTTTTTAGTTAAATGATTTTATTGATCAATAATAAGTTAATTTGGGTTCTTATTTCTTATCAAATGAATACCCTTGGTATAGGAAAATGATTTGGTGCTTAAGTGGTAAATATTATTTTGGAAGATGTTCGATTTGTTGGGAACACTATATGCCCAAGGAAAATAGAATACTATGAGGTTTCATTTGAGGATTAATGGTAGATTTTTATCTATGTTTTTATTGTGGATTTATAGTGATTTGGGTTATTTATGGAAATGATTAACCTATAATAGAGAATATGTGATTAGGTTAATTACTTTTGAGTATGTGACTTTCATTTGGAGATACAATTTAACATGGGAGACTACATAATCAAATTCTTTAATTCTTTGGGTTTAAATATTACCTTGGATTATATGGAAGGATTTTAAGGACAATTGATTATTGAATGGTATTTATTTAACTTTGGGGTATTGTTGGTTTATTTTTAGAAATTAACATTAGTGCATATTTATCTCAATGAATATCCTTTTGGGGGATCATTAGATCATTCACTAACCATTTTGGTTTTGATTAATCTTCAAATACAATGTAAATATATGGTTTATCCTACATGGATCATGTGATTCTATAGAAGTTTATTCTAGCTCTTCCAGTGTGACCAAGTCTTCTTGAATACTCATCGTTTAAAAAAAAATTGAGTTAGTGGTGGAAATTTATTAAAGAAAGAAAATATACTTAAAATTTAATTATATCTCATAATGTTCTTAGTAAATATCATAAATGAATTCCTCTTCCTTATGTAATGTAACTTAAAAAAAATGTTGTCCGTTTACTTTCCTACTAGGAGACTAATGGTCGTTTGTCCCAACACAAGTTTGCGGTTTTCTCATTGTTAACTTTCTCCTGATCATGATTTCAATCCCTCTCCATCAGAACTTGACACTTAGTTTATCATCCATATCCATGTTTTCTTATATGGAATCCTAGTATGGGTTATCTTGGATGACCCTTATACCTCTGTTTCTTTCTTTTAAAGTGATAGTTTTATTGACTCTTTTTCCGATGTGGGACTTTCCATTATATTCCCAAGGAAAATTTTAAAAATTGCGAGGACGCAATTTATTGAAGGAGGGGAGAATTTAACACCCCAAGCTTCCACGGTACGATTCCCTTCGAATAATGCGATAGCGTGTGTTGTACGCAACCTCGAGTTCTAACACACACCACAACTAATTAAACTAGCCGTTGTGAATAGTAATACCTAATTTTTGAAATAATATATATTTTATATTTCAAAATGGACTTCATTTTTGGATTCGGAATATCGAAATTAGCCTAGGGTGAAATTTTGGTACTTTTCGGATAACTTTTATATTTTGATGAATAGTGAAAATTACTAAATTTTAATTAAAAACAACTTTTTTAATCAAAATAATTAATAGTGATAAATTGTGAATTTGAGTGGTTTTAAAGTATATTTAGAATATATTTTTACCACTTAATATAATGTTGGTCATTGGACATAATTTTACAATTAAACCGAACATAAACAAGTGTCAATCTTTTGATAGTTATTATCTCTTAAAAACACGCTTTTTGTTTTGACAGCGGGAATTAATTTTAAATTAATTTCTGCCACTTCTGTGTTTTGAATATAGAAAAATGGATTCAATATTTGGAATCAGGATGTCCAAATTGTGTAAATAGGTAACTTTTATTTTTAGACATTTTGAATAATTACTGCGGTAAATATTTTATTTACCATGGTTAAGGGTAAATCCGGTAAATAAGGGTTAAAAAAATAATATTATAATAATACAAAATTACCTTAAAACGTGTCCTAACCTTATTGGTGGACACATACCCGACCATGGGCATCCTTGGGTCGATTTGGGGACCCCATGGAGCCACTTGTATGTGGTAGGGACACATTATATTAATAAAGTTAAAATAAAAATAAAAATGGCATAAGCTTACATCTTTTAGAAGAACAATTTTTACATAGGGTTATACATGTTGGATTTTAGATTATAAATATTCATTAGAAAGCTAAAAAGATTTCCTACATAATGATATTTTATTTATAATTTTTAGACATCAAATAATGTAAATTATTAATGACACAATAATGATGCAATGTTTACCTCATTAATAAATCATTTAAATAAAAAAGATTATAATGATTAAATTATTATCTAAAACCTGTCCAATTCTTATTGGTTGATTTTATTTAGAATATTAGTCATCTTATCTTTGACCTCAATGATTTTTGGACCATTATAAACCGAATATAATTATATTATAAAGTAATAACTTCACTCTTTCCTAAAGAGCCCCTCCTCTCCCTTATAAAAGGAGACCACTTCTACTCATTCCTCACACCTCTCAAGCCACTTGGCTCGTCCAAACCCTGCCCAAATAAGCTCCCCACATCCCTCTCCTCATCCTTGAAGCTTCCCCTTAGGCAGAAAGCATTTCAAGAAGTCCTTTGGTTCCAACCAAAGTGAGTTACCTAAATTAAAGGTAACGATTTCTCTTAAATTATTTTCATTTATTTTGCTTCTACAACCCCCAAACTTTTTTTATTTCCTTTCTTTTGTAACAACACCAGTATCAACAATATACTAGGATGTTGTTATAAGAAATATTAAAACTACACATACACACAACTCCATCTAATGGATGATGAACATAATGTTTCTGTGGATGGCAAACTAACGCCTCACGAAACGATGATTGTTCAAATACATCTTACCGCCTCTCATGGTGGCCATTATGATGGAACTGTAATTAAATATGATATTAATGATATATATTTTATATATAAGCTTCTGTAATTCCATTTTATTTCATACCATTATTCGTTTCATGTTGTATATACATACGAAAATTTCATTTGAGGAAGTGCGGACTACCGCCCCCTTAAAATGATATGACTCGTTCATACCACACATGGAACGTATAAAGGATAATTAACTTAAGTAACATATATAAAATATTATATCTTACTGGAATAGTAATATACCTATGTATCATTTGGATTCGATTCTTTTAAAATAAAAATTAAATGGAAGTAGCGTTCGTGCGTACGTACGGACTACCGTCTCCACGAACGCGATGAGATTCATTCTCCATCGTATCCATTCAAGTATAATTATCATTTGATGATTTAAAAATGATTTTTAAGGACTTGATACCATTCTGGATTTGAATAATATACAACCTATCCTTTACAAACATGTCTTACGTAACAAAACATACAAAAGCAAACAAGTAAGTTCACACTCGAAACAACGATAATACTAAGATATTATTATCAAATCAATGTTAAAAGATCATATATGATATCATATTAAAGTAAATGATTCTTGTATTATTAAATAAAAATTATTTCACCATTATACAGGAGGTAAACCTACCATCGACCAAGGAAAAAGTACAAAGTAAGGGATTCTCTTATCTCACTTTCAATTTCGTGAGATTTCCATTATTTTCCACTAAATTATTGAAAGTGGTGTATTGTGTATGGACATTTGATATATATTATCATGATTCTCTTTATATTCATGTTATTCTGTAAATCATTTGGTGGTTATTAACTTTTGGCCATACGACTCAGTCGATTAACGTGGTAAGGGATTTTCTAATCTCACTTTTAATTTCGTGAGAATTCCATTGTTCACCACTTAATTATTGCATGTGGTGTATGTGTACTGCCCATGATTGAATTCATTGTGTAATATACTTTAATTTATGGGTATTTACATCATCATGGTATGATACTTCTTTCATGGGTGTATGTTTCGAAAGATACCTAATCGATAAGGGAATTTGAAATTTCAATTTCCACTCATTTGGCTTTACGCATATTTCATTGATTATATTACCCCAAGATTATGTGTGGAATCAGTATTCATTTGATTATGTCATAATTTCCACTCCCCTTCCTGTGGATATAAGTTTGATACACATAATCACTCCATTGGTAATTCTCAAGTCATTGATATGAATTTGATAAGAGTAATTTTAACTCATTCTCCATTTGTTGAGTTAAACATCCAATTCATTGGTATTGTTTTTACAAGAATATGTGTGAATGTCCTTTGATTGTTTTACACTGAATATCCAATCATATTTAGTGTATTTATATTTGTCACACATAATTATGTCATTGATTTATCCTTAACCTAAGGATACAACATTTATGAGAGATTTCATCTCAATTTACATTCCATTGAGACTTCTTTGATGATATACACCAAATCACTTTTATGTGGTGTATATAATGTACTTTGACATAGAATATCATGATTCCCTTTATTCTCATGATATTACAAAGTTTTGATTACCTCAATTATTTGTATTCAAGTGTCTCTTTTGGTTAGAATCTCTAACTAAAATATCATTTTTAAATGTTTTAAAGACTTATTCATCTAAACCTTTCTCATTAATGTCCATGTTTTAAAAATGGTTTTAAGGATTTATTTATATGGACATTCAAGTTTTAAAATTAAAACTCCATTCAAATGTTTCAAAGTGGTATGGGACACTTTGATTCAAAAATCTATTTTTAAATGGCTTCTTGACAAATAGTGTGACTTTTAAATGTTTTCAAGAAAAGGGGGATATTTCTCTCAAATAGTTTTGATGATTATTTTCATCTATGTCAACATCCTTCATTATTCTTGATTGAGGTTAACGTGATACAATAAAATCTTCCATATTGTATCAAATGAGTTATGTTTGACTGTGGATGTGCTGTTTTTATACCATTCATGGTTTGTGGTTAAATTATTGACATTTCGTATGCTAGTTTTAATACGAATGTTTATGTTATGTTTAAACATGTTCATATGAGGAATTCATTGGACTTAATAAGTAACGGTTGGAGCCCGCTATAGCTCCTCGATGCATCGGTAGGTCTCATGAGACAAACTAGTGTCTTGGCACAAGGCCTTGGCAAAATCTTATTTGTAGTCTTGGCACGAGGCCTTGGCTATGTGGTTATGATAGTCTGGCATTATGCATTCCATCATTATGAAAGTGGTTATTGATATTGCATGTGATCATTCGACTAGTAGAATATCCATGTGAGTAAGTAAATGTCATTATTTCATTTTACCTTTTCCATTTTATGCTGAAGTTCAAGTTTAAAAGGCTTTTGTTTTAATTTTGAATTTCCTTAAGTGTTTATGCTTATTTATGAAAGCTTCTGCTATAATGTTATCCTTACTGAGCATCCGAGCTCACCCCTTTCAATGTTTTATTTTTCCCAGGATTATGAAGAAGTAATTTATGAATGACCTGCAGGGATAATATGAGGGGATATGAAGACAAGATGTTTTTTTTATGATGTAATGTAAAAATTTATGGACGTATCTAGTTATTCCAAGGCTACTAAAAAAATCGGTCTTTCGAGACTTGATCTTTCTTGTGATCATGCCAATGTTATGTAATAATGCACCGACTCTAGGTAATTAGGGTCGGGGCGTTACAGTTGGTATCAGAGGAAGTTTAGTACAAACCTTGGAAGCTAGATTTAGATAAACTCTGATTAGAGCACATAGACCTAAGATGAACTTTGAGGATTATTATAGAATAACTTCCTAGAATTTTGGTATTGTAGAAGATTTTGTGAGTTTTCCGAACAATACATCCCTGTCTGGATACGAGCAGGTAGAGGTGGCTCTGGCACAGTTGTACCTAGGGGTAAAACCCGAAAACACCGCTTTGAGCTAGACTCGAACGGGAACTGGTGCACGACAACGGGCCTTGCTGCACTCTTGGTTACGACACTCCTGGGGGATATGATTTGGTAAATTGACAAGATTAGTATAAACCATTATTAAGGGAATACAAAAAAAATGCCCCTAAGAATATATGTCGGCAAATAGATAGTGGATAACCTAGATTTTAACATAGGGTACCCCAAGTTAGGATATATTGTTCAATTACAAGATTATCCTATTATGTCTATTTTTTTTACATTCTTATTAGATAAGTATTCAAAAACCCTAATTGTATTTTCTTTTGTTAGTTGAAACATGGAGGGAGTAAGATCACGAACAACTCTTCTCTCTCTTCCTGAAGAACTACTTACAATTATTCTCCAGAAGTCATGCGCAGACGATGTTGAAACTTTTTCAAATGTCCAAGTTACATGCAAACAACTTTATGAGACATCCAATACCTATAGCATTGCACGATTCTTTCAAGGAACAAGTACTGACTATGGGATAATGTTGCACTCTCAACTTTCTTACCACGCTAAGCGTGGGAAGTACCATCAGGGTCTTTTCAAATTATTCACTTTATCTCAAAATTACGATGCACTAAATGATTTTCTAGATGCTGCAGAAGAGGGAGATCTTCGAGCAGCCTATATGTATCAAATTATATATTTATGTCTTTTGGGATATACGAAAAACTGATTTACCAAAACCTTATTTTGAAATATTTGAAGATGAATCAGTGAGAAGTTTTCTAAAAAAACATGTTAAAGACGATGTCTCAAAATTATATATAAGAAATACCTATTTTTTTATGATGCATCGATGATTCCATCGATATAATCCAAAATGGATGAGGAGTTTTTGGGTAAAGGAAGTAGATGATTTTGAAAAATTCCTGAGGTACCATTGTGACACATGAACGCATTCTACCAAAAGGCAAATCCGCCTAGTCTCTCCAGAGTTCATGTTGTGATCCACATATCTCTAGTGACAAAATAAATGCCTGACCCAATGCATGTACTCACCTATGAAGAATTATAACTGGAACTCGATCTATCTTATTGTGGAGAGCCTATCAGAATTCTTCATACCGAAGATCAAGTGTTGAGAAACAGATGACATGTCTGGTAAAAGATCTATGGAGAAATCATAAGATGGAAGAGGCAATGTGGGAACCTGAGGAACATATGATGAAGAACCTATGTGGAAATAAATGGATGGTGAAATGTTTAAAAGTGTTAGTTCTCTTTATTGATGGGATTACTTTGGAATAATTTTCTCTTGTATGTGTAAACCTGAAATTTATCATGTGAAAATGATATCTGAGGAAGAATTATCTTTTCTGTTGAGGATATAGTTATAAATAACCATTTGGTATTATATGATCATTGGGTTTGAGGAAATTATAAGTTATTATAATTTGGGATGAAATTGCAAGGTATGATATAACATTTGTGGTTAAATTATGTTATTTTGAGGAATTTATCTCATTTTGGTAATATTATAAGATATAGTTTTTGAAAAAGGACAACACGTAGACCGTGTGACAACCCGTCGCGTCGGACAAAGCTGTGGGAATCGAACCCACAACCAAAGTGCGATTGGGATTTATCGCCTCCCACTGGACTACGTGAAGTCCCTGGTTAGTGTGACTATTTTTTTTAGTTAAATGATTTTATTGATCAATAATAAGTTAATTTGGGTTCTTATTTCTTATCAAATGAATACCCTTGGTATAGGAAAATGATTTGGTGCTTAAGTGGTAAATATTATTTTGGAAGATGTTCGATTTGTTGGGAACACTATATGCCCAAGGAAAATAGAATACTATGAGGTTTCATTTGAGGATTAATGGTAGATTTTTATCTATGTTTTTATTGTGGATTTATAGTTATTTGGGTTATTTATGGAAATGATTAACCTATAATAGAGAATATGTGATTAGGTTAATTACTTTTGAGTATGTGACTTTCATTTGGAGATACAATTTAACATGGGAGACTACATAATCAAATTCTTTAATTCTTTGGGTTTAAATATTACCTTGGATTATATGGAAGGATTTTAAGGACAATTGATTATTGAATGGTATTTATTTAACTTTGGGGTATTGTTGGTTTATTTTTAGAAATTAAGATTAGTGCATATTTATCTCAATGAATATCCTTTTGGGGGATCATTAGATCATTCACTAACCATTTTGGTTTTGATTAATCTTCAAATACAATGTAAATATATGGTTTATCCTACATGGATCATGTGATTCTATAGAAGTTTATTCTAGCTCTTCCAGTGTGACCAAGTCTTCTTGAATACTCATCGTTTAAAAAAAAATTGAGTTATTGGTGGAAATTTATTAAATAAAGAAAATATACTTAAAATATAATTATATCTCATAATGTTCTTAGTCAATATCATAAATGAATTCCTCTTCCTTATGTAATGTAACTTAAAAAAAATGTTGTCCGTTTACTTTCCTACTAGGAGACTAATGGTCGTTTGTCCCAACACAAGTTTGCGGTTTTCTCATTGTTAACTTTCTCCTGATCATGATTTCAATCCCTCTCCATCAGAACTTGACACTTAGTTTATCATCCATATCCATGTTTTCTTACATGGAATCCTAGTATGGGTTATCTTGGATGACCCTTATACCTCTGTTTCTTTCTTTTAAAGTGATAGTTTTATTGACTCTTTTTCCGATGTGGGACTTTCCATTATATTCCCAAGGAAAATTTTCAAAATTGCGAGGACGCAATTTATTGAAGGAGGGGAGAATGTAACACCCCAAGCTTCCACGGTACGTTTCCCTTCGAATAATGCGATAGCGTGTGTTGTACGCAACCTCGAGTTCTAACACACACCACAACTAATTAAACTAGCCGTTGTGAATAGTAATACCTAATTTTTGAAATAATATATATTTTATATTTCAAAATGGACTTCATTTTTGGATTCGGAATATCGAAATTAGCCTAGGGTGAAATTTTGGTACTTTTCGGATAACTTTTATATTTTGATGAATAGTGAAAATTACTAAATTTTAATTAAAAACAACTTTTTTAATCAAAATAATTAATAGTGATAAATTGTGAATTTGAGTGGTTTTAAAGTATATTTAGAATATATTTTTACCACTTAATATAATGTTGGTCATTGGACATAATTTTACAATTAAACCGAACATAAACACGTGTCAATCTTTTGATAGTTATTATCTCTTAAAAACACGCTTTTTGTTTTGACAGCGGGAATTAATTTTAAATTAATTTCTGCCACTTCTGTGTTTTGAATATAGAAAAATGGATTCAATATTTGGAATCAGGATTTCCAAATTGTGTAAATAGGTAACTTTTATTTTTAGACATTTTGAATAATTACTGCGGTAAATATTTTATTTACCATGGTTAAGGGTAAATCCGGTAAATAAGGGTTAAAAAAATAATATTATAATAATACAAAATTACCTTAAAACGTGTCCTAACCTTATTGGTGGACACATACCCGACCATGGGAATCCTTGGGTCTATTTGGGGATCCCATGGAGCCACTTGTATGTGGTAGGGACACATTATATTAATAAAGTTAAAATAAAAATAAAAATGGCATAAGCTTACATCTTTTAGAAGAACAATTTTTACATAGGGTTATACATGTTGGATTTTAGATTATAAATATTCATTAGAAAGCTAAAAAGATTTCCTACATAATGATAGTTTATTTATAATTTTTAGACATCAAATAATTTAAATTATTAATGACACAATAATGATGCAATGTTTACCTCATTAATAAATCATTTAAATTAGAAAGATTATAATGATTAAAATATTATCTAAAACCTGTCCAATTCTTATTGGTTGATTTTATTTAGAATATTAGTCATCTTATCTTTGACCCCAATTATTTTTGGACCATTATAAACCGAATATAATTATATTATAAAGTAATAACTTCACTCTTTCCTAAAGAGCCCCTCCTCTCCCTTATAAAAGGAGACCACTTCTACTCATTCCTCACACCTCTCAAGCCACTTGGCTCGTCCAAACCCTGCCCAAATAAGCTCCCCACATCCCTCTACTCATCCTTGAAGCTTCCCCTTAGGCAGAAAGCATTTCAAGAAGTCCTTTGGTTCCAACCAAAGTGAGTTACCTAAATTAAAGGTAACGATTTCTCTTAAATTATTTTCATTTATTTTGCTTCTACAACCCCCAAACTTTTTTTATTTACTTTCTTTTGTAACAACACCAGTATCAACAATATACTAGGATGTTGTTATAAGAAGGATTAAAACTACACATACACACAACTCCATCTAATGGATGATGAACATAATGTTTCTGTGGATGGCAAACTAACGCCTCACGAAACGATGATTGTTCAAATACATCTTACCGCCTCTCATGGTGGCCATTATGATGGAACTGTAATTAAATATGATATTAATGATATATATTTTATATATAAGCTTCTGTGATTCCATTTTATTTCATACCATTATTCGTTTCATGTTGTATATACATACGAAAATTTCATTTGAGGAAGTGCGGACTACCGCCCCCTTAAAATGATATGACTCATTCATACCACACATGGAACGTATAAAGGATAATTAACTTAAGTAACATATATAAAATATTATATCTTACTGGAATAGTAATATACCTATGTATCATTTGGATTCGATTCTTTTAAAATAAAAATTAAATGGAAGTAGCGTTCGTGCGTACGTACGGACTACCGTCTCCACGAACGCGATGAGATTCATTCTCCATCGTATCCATTCAAGTATAATTATCATTTGATGATTTAAAAATGATGTTTAAGGACTTTATACCATTCTGGATTTGAATAATATACAACCTATCCTTTACAAACATGTCTTACGTAACAAAACATACAAAAGCAAACAAGTAAGTTCACACCCGAAACAACAATAATACTAAGATATTATTATCAAATCAATGTTAAAAGATCATATATGATATCATATTAAAGTAAATGATTCTTGTATTATTAAATAACAATTATTTCACCATTATACAGGAGGTAAACCTACCATCGACCAAGGAAAAAGTACAAAGTAAGGGATTCTCTTATCTCACTTTCAATTTCGTGAGATTTCCATTATTTGCCACTAAATTATTGAAAGTGGTGTATTGTGTATGGCCATTTGATATATATTATCATGATTCTCTTTATATTCATGTTATTCTGTAAATCATTTGGTGGTTATTAACTTTTGTCCATACGACTCAGTCGATTAACGTGGTAAGGGATTTTCTAATCTCACTTTTAATTTCGTGAGAATTCCATTGTTCACCACTTAATTATTGCATGTGGTGTATGTGTACTGCCCATGATTTAATTCATTGTGTAATATACTTTAATTTATGGGTATTTACATAATCATGGTATGATACTTCTTTCATGGGTGTATGTTTCGAAAGATACCTAATCGATAAGGGAATTTGAAATTTCAATTTCCACTCATTTGGCTTTACGCATATTTCATTGATTATATTACCCCAAGATTATGTGTGGAATCAGTATTCATTTGATTATGTCATAATTTCCACTCCCCTTCCTGTGGATATAAGTTTGATACACATAATCACTCCATTGGTAATTCTCAAGTCATTGATATGAATTTGATAAGAGTAATTTTAACTCATTCTCCATTTGTTGAGTTAAACATCCAATTCATTGGTATTGTTTTTACAAGAATATGTGTGAATGTCCTTTGATTGTTTTACACTGAATATCCAATCATATTTAGTGTATTTATATTTGTCACACATAATTATGTCATTGATTTATCCTTAACCTAAGGATACAACATTTATGAGAGATTTCATCTCAATTTACATTCCATTGAGACTTCTTTGATGATATACACCAAATCACTTTTATGTGGTGTATATAATGTACTTTGACATAGAATATCATGATTCCCTTTATTCTCATGATATTACAAAGTTTTGATTACCTCAATTATTTGTATTCAAGTGTCTCTTTTGGTTAGAATCTCTAACTAAAATATCATTTTTAAATGTTTTAAAGACTTATTCATCTAAACCTTTCTCATTAATGTCCATGTTTTAAAAATGGTTTTAAGGATTTATTTATATGGACATTCAAGTTTTAAAATTAAAACTCCCTTCAAATGTTTCAAAGTGGTATGGGACACTTTGATTCAAAAATCTATTTTTAAATGGCTTCTTGACAAATAGTGTGACTTTTAAATGTTTTCAAGAAAAGGGGGATATTTCTCTCAAATAGTTTTGATGATTATTTTCATCTATGTCAACATCCTTCATTATTATTGATTGAGGTTAATGTGATACAATAAAATCTTCCATATTGTATCAAATGAGTTATGTTTGACTGTGGATGTGCTGTTTTTATACCATTCATGGTTTGTGGTTAAATTATTGACATTTCGTATGCTAGTTTTAATACGAATGTTTATGTTATGTTTAAACATGTTCATATGAGGAATGAATTGGACTTAATAAGTGACGGGTGGAGCCCGCTATAGCGCCTCGATGCATCAGTAGGTCTCATGAGACAAACTAGTGTCTTGGCACAAGGCCTTGGCAAAATCTTATTTGTAGTCTTGGCACGAGGCCTTGGCTATGTGGTTATGATAGTCTGGCATTATGCATTCCATCATTATGAAAGTGGTTATTGATATTGCATGTGATCATTAGACTAGTAGAATATCCATGTGAGTAAGTAAATGGCATTATTTCATTTTACCTTTGCCATTTTATGCTGAAGTTCAAGTTTAAAAGGCTTTTGTTTTAATTATGAATTTCCTTAAGTGTTTATGCTTATTTATGAAAGCTTCTGCTATAATGTTATCCTTACTGAGCATCCGAGCTCACCCCTTTCAATGTTTTATTTTTCCCAGGATTATGAAGAAGTAATTTATGAATGACCCGCAGGGATAGTATGAGGGGATATGAAGACAAGATGTTTTTTTTATGATGTAATGTAAAAATTTATGGATGTATCTAGTTATTCCAAGGCTACTAAACAAATCGGTCTTTCGAGACTTGATCTTTCTTGTGATCATGCCAATGTTATGTAATAATGCACCGACTCTAGGTAATTAGGGTCGGGGCGTTACAATATTAGCAAGGTCCATCCCTAAGGTTTCATAAAAATTACCAAGTTTATTCACCAGGGTATCATGAAACTTGTCATCTATAGAGAGTAAATTCTTTACCCAATGCATTTGAGCGCTATTAGAGTGAACCATTAATATGTATTTATTTTCATGTTATCCACATAAATCATAATCATAATGTTCATAAATAAACCCTATATAATAAAAGAAATGGGGTTTATATCAAAATCGTGACGTTTTAAAAAGTGCTTAAAAACGAGATCATTATGTCATTTATAACCCATGGAATGGGAGTGAGGGTTATATTCATGTCAATTGCAGAATAAAATATATCAATTTTATGTCTTAATGAATACCTATGAAAATGAAATAGATTTGGTTATTCAAATAAATAAAATAAGATAATTTCTTGAGAAAAATAGAGAGATTTTGAGATGAAAATTCTGCAGCATGATGGCTAAATAAAATGGTTTTAGAAAACATTAAAAAGAGAGGGTAAAGGGTCAACCACTCATAAATACCTTATAATACTGTATAAGTAAGTAATAAAATGTATATAAGATCATGGAATACATATTTTAATGACATGCCACATGAAAAGTAAACTTGAATGAAAAGAGAAATACGATTTCTTTTACGAAAAGTTCACAGCATAACAACATCACTTATAAATTCATAAAATCAGTTGATGAGAGTAGAAAGGGTCTCTAATCATTTTGAAACAAAATTTACAGCAATAATGATATATAATAACATAACCCCACACAATAAAATGGAAACTAGAAGACATAACATAAAGAAAGTGATGACTAAAAGAGGAGGGTGAAAGGTTCCCTTACCTTAAAGAGTGACTTCAAAAACTCCAAGATTGTGACCTTGGGGGCTTGAGGGAACCTTGGAAGGAATCCTTGAGAGGTAAAAAGACCAGTGATTTGTTGAGGAGGAATATGCAATGAAATTACAGAAGGAATGAGTTGGTATTTATAGCAAAAGTGAGGGAATATTTTATTAATTTCCAAGGGACACCTCATTAGTGGAATTTGAAAAACCATGGGCTTGACCATGGTATTTTCCCATAGTATTGGAAACTTGGGACACCTCATAACATATATTACTATCCAAAAGTCGACCAGAATTATTACATCAAGATTACATCATTAATGATGTCATTAAACACACCGAAACTCAAAACTGTATTTTTACTATTCATTGAAAAAAACATTTTATAAAAATATCATAAATTCACCCTAACCTAATATCGACGCTCTGAATTAAAAAATGAAATCAATTTTATTAAGAATATTTTATAATTATGATATATTTAATTTTTAAATAAAAAAACTATTTACCAGAAAAAAATACTTATACTTAACAAATAATTTCTGAAATATTTATTTATTAATTCTATTATATCACATTACCAATCAAGATGCCTAAATTATATTTACATGTTCCTAAGTGAGGTTACTATTCCATTTGTTACATTACTATTCAATAGGGTAAAATTTCTATTCCAAAGGGTAAAGTTACTATTCTCCAAAAAATTATTTTGATCATATTGAATCACATTTTTCACACTGATTACAACCATGTATGTCATATTTTTGAAAATAATTTCACAGAAAAAGTTATTTAATAATAAAATATTTTTTTACTATTCATAAAAATACTATTCATAAAAAAACACTATTCAAAAAACACTATTCATCAAATTAAAACTTCTTAGAAAACTTCTAAAAATTCAAAGTAGGTTAATTTTGACATTTGAAATTTAAAAATGATGTTTATTCTACCATAATAATTCTCTATGTATGAAAAATCTCTAAAAATTGCAATTTTTACTTCTAAAATCGATTTATCAAATTTGTATAAATTAAACACATAATTTATTAATAAAACCTTTTTCTAAAATAGGAATGATGAGATAAAAATTCAATTTACACCAAGGGATTACAAAAATGTAACTAAGGCCTCATTAAATAACCCCTTATAACGCCCGCATAGGACCTAAGAGTAAGGTGTGTTATAGTGATATAACCTTGGGGCGGCTTGGAAAACATTTCCCGAGTGGTGATTTCTATCAGCTTGAACTTCTCCCATAGGCGATTATGTTCAAGATTCTCATGTTGAAGCTCAACTTGGGATTGGTCCAAAGAAAAGCCAAGTGAAACATCCTCCTTCCCAAGCTCTGACAGATGGGCTTCATACGGACCGAGTCTACTGGATGAGCCCATCAAATCCTCTTTCTGTATAAATTAAACATGATCACTTGTATTTATAAATGATAATCATAATGTTATGAGAATAGTTTCCAACTGTTATATTGACCAATGATCATATAACAGTCGAAACCCAACAGTCCCATTTTATTTATACTCACTTCATTAATTAAAGGATATAGTTTTTTTGAGTATAAAATAAAATAAAACACAAAAAAGGTACAAATAATATTCAACAATTTGGGTCATTACATTCTTCCCCCCATTAAGAAATTTCATCCTCAAAATTTTAACTCGTACCCTCAGAAGAGAAAAGGTGTGGGCACTTCTTCCTCATAGACTCTTTTGGTTCCCATGTGGCTTCTTCACATTTTTGGTTTCACCACAACACCTTGACAAGGCAGGTAGTATTATTGTGTATAACCTTGTCTCTAGGATCCAAGATCTCCACCAGCTACTCTTCCTAAGAGAGGTCATGTTCCAGTTGTACCACCTTTGGATTTAGTACATGTGAAGGGTCAGGTATGTACTTCCTCAAGAGGGATACATGGAAAACATCATGAACTTGTGATAGATTTGGAGAAAGTGCAAGATGATAGGCCACTGCTCTTACTTGATCAGGGATTTCATAGGGGACAATGTACCTAGGGTTGAGATTCTCTTTCTTCCCAAACCTGATGACTCTCTTACAAGGTGAAATTTGAAGAAATAATTTTTCACTAACATCAAACTCCAAGTCCCTTCGACAGTTGTTGGCATTGCAATTTTTATGAATCTGGTAATCCTTAATGTGTTGCTAGATGGAATAGACTTTTTTGGTCATCTCTTGCACAATATTAGTCCCAAGAATCTTTCTCTCACCAAATTTATCCCAACAAGTATGAGTTCTACATCGGTTCCCATATAGAGCTTCATACGGTTCCATTTGAATGATCGAGCGGAAGCTATTGCTGTAAGAGAACTCAACTAATGGGAGTTGTTGATCCCATCCATATTTAAATTCCATTGAGCATGTTCTCAGCATGTCCTCAAGTGTTTGAATAGTCCTTTCAAATTGGCCATCATTTTAGGGGTTATAGGTCGTATTGAAATTAAATTTGGTTTTGAGAGCATGTTGAATACTTCTCCATAATTTTTATGTGAACCTTGGATCATGATCAGATACGATAGAATGTGGAACTCCATACAGCCTTTCCACTTCCTTCACATAAATCCTGGAAAGTTGATCTAGAGATAAGTCTTCCTGAATAGAGATAAAATGGGCAGTCTTGGTGAGACGATCCAAAATAACCTATATCGCATAGTTTCTCTTTGAAGTTCTTGGAATACCAATGAAAAATACCATAGTGATATTGTCCCACTTCCATGCTGGTATGGGTAGTGGTTGTAATACCCCTTTAGGAAGTTATCACTCTGCCTTCACTTGATAACATACCAGGCACCTTTTATTGTAGTAAACAATATTCCTTTTCATATTATCCCACCAATAATGATCACAAAGGTATCTATACATTTTTTTTACTTCCATGATGTATATAGAAAGTAGAGTTATGAGATTCATTCATCATCTCCTTCTTTATTTCTAGAATAGAAGGAACACCTAGTCTTGTATGGAATTTTAGTACACCTTATTGACCAATATTTAACTCAGGAAACTTTCCATCCTTTACAGCCTCAAACTTATTTTGTTATAAAGGATCTTCTTTCGGATCATTCTTGATCTTAACTAGTAATCATGGTTGATAAATCATTTGGGTTAGGGTTGATGATGTCCCTTACCTTATAATTACCATGTAAAAATTTACTAGGTCATTGATCAAAGGATCTCTTTGAATCCTCATCATGGATAGACCAATTGGGTCTTTCCTGCTTAATGCATCAGTGACATTGTTTTCTCTTCCAGGATGATAATGAATTGAGTAATCATAGTCTTTAAGAAGTTCCAACCATCTCCTTTGTCTCATGTTCATTTCCTTTTGTGTGAAAATATACTTCAAACTTTGATGGTCTTTGTATATATCACATTTCTAACCATAAAGATAATGCCTCCATATCTTCAGAGCAAAAACAACATCATCCATCTCAAGATCATGCATAGGATAGTTCTGATCATGAGTCTTCAACTGTCGATATGTATACATAATGAACTGTTCATTTTGCATGAGGATGCACTCAATCCCTTTCAGAGATGCATCACTAAAAATAACGAATCCTTCTCCACTTGAGGGAAGATTCAACACAGGTGCAATAACCAATCTCTTCTTCAGCTCTTGGAAACTTTCCTCACACTCCTTTTTCGAGATGAACTTGACCCCTTTTCAAGTTAACTTGGTTAATGGATTAGAAAGTCAGGAATTTTTTTCAAAAACCTCCTATAATATCCCACTAATCCAAATAAAATATGAATCTCAATTATTATTGTAGGCTGAGGCCACTCCTCTATAACTTTTTTCTTTTTAAGATCAACTATGATTCATTCATTGGTTACAATGTGCCCCAAGAAAGCAACTTGTTGTAACCAAAATTCACATTTTCTGAACATTCCAAAAAGCCTCTCATTCAGTAGAGTTTTTCAAAATAAACATTAGATGATCCTAATTCTCCTTGTGAATTTTGGAATATATCAAAATACCATCAATAAAAATTACCACAATGTTATTAAGGTAGTCTTTAAAGACTCTATTAATCAAATCCAGAAAAATACAAGTTGAATTAGTCAGTATGAAGGGAATAACAACAAACTCATAATACCCATATCTTGATCAGAAGGAAGTTTTTAGAATATCTTCTTTCTTCACCCTCAGTTGATGATAACCAGATCAAAGATCAATCTTGGAGAAGAATTGAGCCCCACGAAGATGGTCAAATAAGTCATCAATTCTTGGAAGTGGGTATTTTTTCTTCACAATGATCCCATTCAGTTCTCTATAATCAATACATATACACATTGATCATCCGTTCTTCTTCACAAAGAGAACATGTGCTTCCCAAGGAGACACACTCGGTTAGATAAACCCCTTCTCCAAAAGATCTTGTAGTTGTTTCTTTAATTCATCCAAATCCACATTTTCCATCTTATATGGGGTCTTTGATATTGAATGAGATCCAGTTGTGAGTTCAATGGAGAACACTACCTCCCTTTCTGGGGGAGGTATGGGTAACTCCTAAGGAAATATATCAATTTATTCCTAAACGATGGGGAAATTTTCTATCCTTATACTCTCATTTCCTTCTTCTTATTCACCGATTAACTCTATAAAAAAGAATATAGGAGGTTCTTTTAGAAAAATATCCATTTGAGATATCTTTCCTTGGAAGATAACTATAGGTTTTACATTCAAGACTACTGATATTTCCTTTCTTCTGCATTTGATCTTAGCATTATAAATTGAGAGCCAGTCCATCCCTAGTATAATGTCAAATTCTATCATGGGAATGACTACTATATTTTTTATAAGATAGTGATTACTAAATTAAATACTATAGTTTCTAAACACTGATAATTCTTGGATAATCCCACTAGGAGTATGGACTGATAAATCTAATTTTAGTAATTCATGGGTAGATTCTAAATCATTTACAAACTTAAAGGAAATAAAGGAATGCATAGAACCAGAATAAAACAAAGTACTTGATTTCTTTGAGAGAATAATAAGAGTACATTCCACCACATCATTTGGAGGTTCACCATCAGTTGTCATGATATCAAAAGCACGACCTTGCTCCCTTGGCCTTTGCTGAGGCTGATGGTGGTTCTCCTCCACTACCCTCAGATTTGAACAGTGATGGGAAAAGTGCCCAAGTTTTCCAAACATAGATAATTGGACATCAGGTAGGGCCTGCAACATATTCCCCTTGTTGTTAGTGTTGGGAAGTTTTGGATTTACCTCACTACGACAATTCCACAAAATATGGATATCTCTTACACACTTGTAGCACTTCCTTCTTCTGAGAAACAAGTTCCCCGAATGCTTCTTCCCACATTTATTACACATGGGATGTTGCACTTTCTATCATTATCTTCCCTAATAGAAGATCCTCCCTAATCCTATATTTGTTGATATCTTCTTGTCATTGGATTTATTAGACCACAACGTCTCACCAAACTATAGTTCAGCTTTCATTGCACTCAGAAAAATCTCCTCGTAGCTATCACGGTCTCGGTTGAATAGATTCTTCCACATATGGGGTCTCAATACAATAAAGAATCTATCAACCATCCCATTTGGATCCATGAAAAATCTAGAGGTGTAACACGGAATCCTTGTGAAGTTCATCTCGTAGATTCCCAGAGATTCATTCTCCTTCTTCTTCAGCTCGAGAAACTCCTTCCCCATTTTTGTTCTCATAGAATAAGGGAAATACTTATTGAAGAAGATCCCTATAAACTCTTACCACTCTATAGATTAAACCTCCAATATTAGCCTCATGTTTTTAATTAGTTCCAACCACTTATCATCTTCTCCCTATATGTGGTAAACAGCTAGGGTGACCTTCTCTTGTTCCAAACAGCGGATCACAGAAAAGATCTTCTCGATAGAGCCGATCCACTGTTCAGCAATCAATGGGTTGGTAGATCCACTGAAGGTTGGTGGTCGTTGATACATAAAAGAATCAATATAATTTCTTTCACTTCATGTTGAGATCATTATATCATCTTTATTTGAGTTATTTTCCATAACTTGAGTCAGTTTGTTCATTATCATCATGAAAGATTCCATTCTGGCTTCCATGGGAGGGCCTTCAATGCATGGTCCATTGCGGTCACCATTTTCATGGTTCCTACTATTTCACACCATTTTCTAAAAGAATAAAACCTTAGCTATAAGATTATTTAATTTACAAATAATTTAACTATAAAGTATTTTTATGTCTTAAAACTTTATTCTTAGACAGAGTATTCTTTAAAAACAATTACATTCTATATAAATCCTTCATAATGATTCATAAAAGATTTTGATTAACTAAATATATCACTAAGGAGTGTAAAACCAGGAGTGAAGAAAGGCCTGTTGTCATGTACCAGGATACCCTGGGTCAATTCTGAAATTCCTTGTCAGAGTTTTCACTCCTAGGTATATCTGTGCTAGAGCCACATCCACTTGTTCATATATAGACATGGATTTATTTGTTTGGAAACCACTTAATATTTCACCAAAATACCAAGAATTGTTCCTATATTTAAACTTTTATATAGGGTTACTCCTAAAGTTTTCATATCCTAATTTCCAAAAATAACTAAACTATCCCTTGATACTAACTATGGAATCCCGCCTTTTTATTACATAAATTTTCATTACATTTTACAAATAGAGTATAGTTAAAGTCAAGTGTCTTGGAAATTAGGAACAATATACATGAAAAAATAAAAAATTATTCTAATAAACTTATAAGGCTTCTCAATATGTTCATACTATGTACAATTACTGCATCTCATAACCTAGAGACACACATCAAAGGACAGGGTGAGCAGAAGGCTCGGTAAGGAAAACAAGTGAAACAATTTACATGTGATCTTGAGAGATATCAATATGAAAAAAGAGATAGAGAGGAATATCATAATAATAATAACTTGAAACATAACTTGAAAATTTGGATAAAACATTTTATTTATACATTCATAAACATATCACAAATGTTCATCTCCAAGGTTCATCTCCAAGGTGTCATGAAAATTACCAAGGTTATTCACCAAGGTATCATGAAACTTGTCATCTCCATAGATTAAATTCTTTACCCAATGAATTGGAGTGCTATACGGGTGCACAATTAATATTTATTTATTTTCATGTGATCCATATATATCATAACCATACAGTTCATAAATAACCCAAAGATAATAAAAGAAATGGGTTTCATATCAAAATCATGACGTTTTAAAAAGTGCTTAAAACGAGATCATTATGTCATTTATAACCCATGGAAAGGGAGTGAGGGTGTAACAACCCATGATTTTATGAAAAATATTCTTTTTAATTTCACTAATGTCTTGTGTTGTATGCAACACAAAAAGGAGCTTGCACAACACGCATCTTTGACTTGCCTTGCATTACACACAATCGCAACCTTCCTCGATAGCGTGTGTAGTACGCAATACTGAGTTTCACGAAACAACGATATGCTATTAAAATATTATTAAAACTAGCCATTATGAATAGTAATAACCACTTTTTAAATTTTAGAAATTTTAGCTCTCAAAATGGACTTCATTTTTGGATTCGGAGTATCGAATTTAGCCTAGGGTGAAATTTTGGTACTTTTCGGATAACTTTCATATTCTGATGAATAGTGAAAATTACTAAATTATAATTTAAAACAACTTTTTTAATCGAAATAATTAATAGTGATAAATCATTAATTTGAGTGGTTTTAAAGTATATTTAGAATATATTTTTACAATTTAATACAATGTTGGTCATTGAATGTAATTTCACATTTAAACCAGACATAATCAAGTGTCAATCTTTTGATAGATATTGTTTCTTAAAAACACGCTATTTGTTTTAACAGCGGGATTTAATTATAAAATTAATTAATGCAACTTCTATGTTATTAATTTGGTAAAATAGAATTCATTTTTGAATTCGGAATATGAAATATAGCTTAGGATGAAATTTTGGCATTTTTCTGAAAAACATCAATTTCTGATGAATAGTGAAACTACTAAGTGGTAGTTAAAAAACTGAATTTTTCATAAAACATAATTTTACCGCTTCTGTGAATGGAATTTCAAAAATCCGAGAGACACGGTTGATGTCAGTAAGTAAAATGTGGTTCAATGAGATGAAAATAATTTTTGGTGAATAGTAACTTTTTACTTTTTTTACCACGGTTAAAAATAAATAGGGTAATTAAGGGTAAAAATGATATTAATATTACCCTAACACATGTCATAATCCTATTGGACAAGTGTATCTCGACCAAAAATAACCTTAAGTGTAAAATATTATCATTTAGGCCCACTTGGGTTAGATTAGGACATTTATTATTAATTTATTTATAGAAGGGTTAAAATAGTTAAAATCAAAGTTTAATAAGTAAATCATTTTTAATATGGGGTTATACATAAGATAAATTCGACTATAAATATTCATTAGAAATATAAAAAGATTTACTATATAATGGTATTTTATTTGTAATTTTTAGACATTAAATAATTTAATTTATTTATGACACAATGATGATGCAGTAATTATCTTATTAATGAAATATTGACATAATTGATGTTATAAACACCAAAATAAATGTAATTTGATACTTTTTATGAATTCAACTAATTTTATAGGTTACTATGATATATTAGTGTTGATTTAATCAACTTGGTTCGAACATATAATTCTGTTATGACTTTCACAAAAATCATATATCAAATAGTGTCAAAATTGACAAAAAATAGTTTTTAAATAAAATATTATATTACTAATTGTTATTTCATTCCTAAAAATCTAAGGTTCGGTCAAATGACTTAGATAAGGATATATATATTAATAATAAACAATTTGGGGTTCGTTTGGCATGTTATAGTAAGTGTATTAACCATATAGTGTAAGAAAACAAAAAGACACGGTAAAAGTTAAATTATTTAACTTAGAGTTAAATCTAATTGATAAGGTTAAAATAATACCCTAAACTTGTCTAAATCATATTGGATGATAGGATTTCGACCCATCCCCACTTTAGATTCGAAATAAGACCCTTTGGAACCATTATAAACTGATTTTGACTTTAATATAAAATAATATTTTGAGATATTCCTAAGGTGCCCCTCTCCTCCCTTATAAAAGGGTACCTCCTCCCCCTCCTCCTCACACCAATTTGAGTACTCAAGCTCAGCCAACCCCTAACAAAATCCCTTCTCCTCTTCCCTAGTATCATCATAGATGTCCTGGTATTCTTCAAAGACCATCCTTAGTTCTTTAAGTGGAGGCTAAGAAAAGGCGCGTCAAAAAGAGGTAATATCCACTACCGATCTTTTTCAATTTCTTTCTTCTTCAACTTCTTCTTCTTTAGTTGTTTCATGATAAAGTAATAACATCAGTATTTCTTATATACTGATATGTTATTATAAATATGAAACAACTCTAATTAACCTTCTATCCATCCTACGGAAAAAGGAAATCACCGCGCGTGCGTACGTACGGAATACCGTCTCCACACCGTGGTGTAATCTATTTTCCGCCACCACATTAATTGGATGGGTATAAAGGTGTAATGAGTAAATATATATGATTATTATAAAGTGATATTGATACTGAAATAGTATACATACACTTCAACACAATTCCACGACCATGGGAACGATATCATCGCTCGTGCGTACGTACGGACTACCGTCTCCACGACGCGATGAGATTCATTCTCAATGATTAACCATTCATGAATGATTATAAAGTATATATAATAAGTAATAATGCAATATATGACCTAATAATTATACTTGAATTATTTATATTTATATGTATGTCATCTACTTAATTCCATTCAATTCAATAAGGAAACGAAAACAGCGTTCATGCGTACGTACGGACTACCGTCTCCATGAACGGTGTATTTCTTTCCATTTACTGATTTTTTATATATGTGTATTATGAATATATATATATATAAATCATGTTTTATATTCTGGAATTAAGTAATCATTATCTAAGTAATCATATGAATAATTACAAGTTAAAAACACGAACGACAAATGAGACGATTTTACCCAAAACGCTTCTTTAACATGGAATTTACAAAAGAACGGGTAATATAAAGTCATAAGTGAACCATATATGATATAATAACAATGAATATGATTATGTAATAAGTTAATGACATTATTTAAATCATTATACAGGAGGTTCGGACACTTACGAAGCAAATCGGACTTAAGGTAAGGGAAATATCACAATCTCACTTTTATCCGAGATTGTTTTTACTTTGGTAATTACTGGGGTGTATTTTATCATCCACATCCAAGTTTCCTCAATATGTAATGTTATTTACATCCACCTATAATTGTTTAAATCCAATTTTACCCTTTGGTGAGTTTTTAGTAAAAGATATGAAAGGAATATTTTGTCGTTTTTCGTACGAGGTACTTTTTGACTTTTCCGACAAAAGTACGTAGAATGTTTTTTTAACTTATACGACATGAATGGATTTTTAAAACATTATTTCAAAGAATCTTCCTTTACAAGTTTTAAATTTTATTTTTAATCAACTTCTTTTAGTTTAGAATTGTATGACATGTTATGAAAGGAAAAGTGTTTTTGAAGAAGAAAGGATATTTTCCTCAAGAATGGAGTTCAAGTGTTTTATCAAAATTATTTTCCATCTAAGATAATAAAGGGTTATGTTTTTATCCCTATTATTACATTGATTTGATTATGTTGTGATGGAATTATGTTTATGAATTCCTTTATCTTATATGAATTGTTTTATGATGTCATGTTGTTTAAGAATCCCATTTTTATTACATGGGTTGCGCTATGATGTATGGTTTATGATTATGTGGAACACATAAGAAAGGATTCATTATAAGATGGGTGGGACCTATATCTCCCTCCAATGCATTGGGTAAAGATTTTATATCTCATGAGATAGACATGGCTGAAATGGTAGGTTATACCGGTTCAGTGAAACAGGACTGAAACGAGGGCTACTCGATTCAGAAAGGGACTTTGTCCACTAAGATAGTCTTGGAAATGAGTCTTGACTAACAAGAAATGATTCTCTATGATTATGTGTATATGCCACAAAGTTTCATGTTTTAAGTTATGATTATTGGGATTACATTTCACTTCTATGATTTATCCCATGTTATGATATTATGAGCTCTTTTGCAGGTTAAGATTTCCAAAAGCTATGTTCTTATGTATATGATGTGATTGATATTTCTTTTGTTTACCCTTACTGAGCATTTGAGCTCACCCTTTTATGTTTTCTTTTCCCCAGGATATAAAGAAAGGTTTTAGGTAAAAAAAGGGAAGATCTTTATGGGAGATATTGAAGATCTTTCACCACGATTAGAAGATTACGTTCCGAGTTTCCAAAGACACTAAACTATTACGATCCTTGTGTGTGTTTTTTTGTTATGTACTAAGTATTCCGCAAAAGTAATGTAATGTCCATGTACGTCAAGCTACGGGTCTCTACAGTTGGTATCCGAGGAAAGGTTTAGTCAACCTTTGGAAACTAGGATGCGAGAACTTTAGTGAGATCCCTAGAGATATTTCTAAGGTGTGTCTAGGGATGTCTCTAAGGTTAAGTATATGTATAGGTTATAGTACTATAATTACGCTAACGATCATAGAATTAAACCTAAGATGTTAGATATTGAAGTTACTCCCCCTTTATTATGATTTTTTCCTCTAACACTATTCTTTTTGGGTTTTAGAAAATGGCTGGAAACAAGATGATTCACGATAATGGAGGATATGATGGACAATGTAATGATATTCTTCATAATGAAATGGGATTTGGAAGTCCAAACATAATTATTATGCTGAATCAGCAATCTCATAATGTGATCAATAAAGTAAAATTTGTTAAGTTTCCAGACTCGGCTAATAAGAGAAAGATGGAGTTTCATGATGATCATAGAGGAAAGAAAGTTCAATTTCCCCTATGTAATTCATGTGGGAAGAGGCATCAAGGAGAATGTTTCAAGGGAACTGGAAGATGCTTTGGTTGTGGAAAAGAAGGACACAAAGCAAGTAAGTGCAAAGGAAAAGGGTCGGTTAACACCATGGTTGAGGATAATGGTATTGCTACGACATCAAAAATGGTTAAGTGTTTTAAATGTGGAATGTATGGGCATTATGCAAACAAATTCCCTAAGGGAAAGACTCATGAAGAGAATCAGTATGGTCATATGGGTAGTATTTATGTGGATGATGATGAAGAGACTACAAATGATATGTGAGATGAAAGAATTTTTGAAGCTCGGTCAATGGTTTAAGAATGTAGTGGAATGATTACATGTTTATCATGTGTAATTTTGTATAAGTAATCTCATGCTACTATGGAATAAAGAGACATCTATGGATTGTTACACTGTTGTCTTTCCTTGTGTTTTGAAAGTGTTTGATTAATGTTACCAGTATCCATGAAAGGTTATTCAGATATTTTTGGAATGTAGATGATATGCGCATAATGAAGGGATAAGGAGAAAATTAAATGTTTGATAGTATTCATGAGCTCATGATTGATATAAGGACTAAGTGATATCATGGTTTGAGTATATTGAATTTTGAGGATTTTGGTATGTGAAAAGTGTTAACTTTTAACTGCATTCAAGTTTTCACTATGGTTCAATGGGTATTCAAGAGAATACATTATTAAGAACTTTGAATGTTTGGAATGTGACCAACAAAACATATCTTATGATATATGGGGATCGACGATGGTGTTAAATCTCTGGTAATCATTTTCACTATGTTATGAGAGTGGACTGCAGTATTATGGATAAGCCTAAAGATTGGAATGGATTATGTTGGACATAAGTTAGTATTGTTTAAGGATAGAAGTTTTTTTTCCGATATTATTGATGGGATGTTATAGTAATGTAGTTTTAGAAAAAGGACAACCTGCAGGACGGGCGACAGCCCATCGCGTCGGACAAGGCTGTGGGAATCGAACCCACAACCGAAGTGCGACTGGCCTTTATCGCCTACCACTAGCCTACAGGAAGTCCCTGTTTAATAGAAACTAGTTTTATTATATTAAGCAGTATGATATATGAAGTATAAGTCCATTTTAGGAACCATATATGATTAATCTCACTATAGATCAACTTATGTATATAATTTTTGCTAACCTTTTGTTTGAGACAGATGGAATGACCCGTCATTCTATCACATGATCTGCTAACACTTCACGAATAATAAATTCAACTTCATTTATTTAAGAGATGAAGTGGAAATTGTTCAAGGCACGAACAATAGTGCGATTGTACCAAAATAAAGTAAGTATTTATTCTAATTCAAATTCTTCAACTTTAGGGAAACGATCTTGAAAACCAAAAAAATGTTGTCCTAGTGATCTTATATCTGATTAATCGGATGGTACCTTAGATCGTCACAAATTTATGGATTTGTGATTGTTGACTTTTCCATAGCCATGTTCTCTACCACTCTCCATCAGAACATGATGGTTAGATTTTTCTTCCATATCCATATTTTCACCTATGTGGAAACCCAGTGATTAGTTTATTTGGGTAACCGTTAAGTTTCATACTTTTGTTTTAAAATATTGGTTTTGGTATTCCTTTTTACGATGCGGGTTTCTATTAAAGAAACTTTCGAATAGTAAACCATTTATAACCCCGACGAATGTCGAGGGCGAAATTAATTTTAAGGAGGGTAGAATGTAACAGCCCATGATTTTATGAAAAATATTCTTTTTAATTTCACTAATGTCTTGTGTTGTACGCAACACAAAAAAGAGCTTGCACAACACGCATCCTTGACTTGCCTTGCATTACACGCAATCGCAACCTTCCTCGATAGCGTGTGTAGTACGCAATACTGAGTTTCACGAAACAACGATATGCTATTAAAATATTATTAAAACTAGCCATTATGAATAGTAATAACCACTTTTTAAATTTTAGAAATTTTATCTCTCAAAATGGACTTCATTTTTGGATTTGGAGTATCGAATTTAGCCTAAGGTGAAATTTTGGTACTTTTCGGATAACTTTCATATTCTGATGAATAGTGAAAATTACTAAATTATAATTAAAAACAACTTTTTTAATCGAAATAATTAATAGTGATAAATCATTACTTTGAGTGGTTTTAAAGTATATTTAGAATATATTTTTACAATTTAATACAATGTTGGTCATTGAATGTAATTTCACATTTAAACCAGACATAATCAAGTGTCAATCTTTTGATAGATATTGTTTCTTAAAAACACGCTATTTGTTTTAACAGCGGGATTTAATTATAAAATTAATTAATGCAACTTCTATGTTATGAATTTGGTAAAATAGACTTCATTTTTGAATTTGGAATATGAAATATAGCTTAGGATGAAATTTTGGCATTTTTCTGAAAAACATCAATTTTTGATGAATAGTGAAACTACTAAGTGGTAGTTAAAAAACTGAATTTTTTAAAAAACATAATTTTACCGCTTCTGTGAATGGAATTTCAAAAATCCAAGAGACACGGTTGATGTCAGTAAGTAAAATGTGGTTCAATGAGATGAAAATAATTTTTGGTGAATAGTAACTTTTTACTTTTTTTACCACGGTTAAAAATAAATAGGGTAATTAAGGGTAAAAATGATATTAATATTACCCTAAAACATGTCCTAATCCTATTGTACAAGTGTATCGCGACCAAAAACAACCTTAAGTGTAAAATATTATCATTTAGGCCCACTTGGGTTAGATTAGGACATTTATTATTAATTTATTTAAAGAAGGGTTAAAATAGTTAAAATCAAAGTTTAATAAGTAAATAATTTTTAATATGGGGTTATACATAAGATAAATTCGACTATAAATATTCATTAGAACTATAAAAAGATTTACTATATAATGGTATTTTATTTGTAATTTTTAGACATTAAATAATTTAATTTATTTATGACACAATGATGATGTAGTAATTATCTTATTAATAGAATATTGACATAATTGATGTTATAAACACCAAACTAAATGTAATTTGAGACTTTTTATGAATTCCACTAATTTTATAGGTCAATATGATATATTAGTGTTGATTTAATCAACTTGGTTCGAACATATAATTCTGTTATGACTTTCACAAAAATCATATATCAAATAGTGTCAAAATTGACAAAAAATAGTTTTTAAATCAAATATTATATTACTAATTGTTATTTTATTCCTAAAAATCTAAGGTTCGGCCAAATGACTTAGATAAGGATATATATATTAATAATAAACAATTTGGGGTTCGTTTGGCATGTTATAGTAAGTGTATTAACCATATAGTGTAAGAAAACAAAAAGACACGGTAAAAGTTAAATTATTTAACTTAGAGTTAAATCTAATTGATAAGGTTAAAATAATACCCTAAACTTGTCTAAATCCTATTGGATGATAGTATTTCGACCCATACCCACTTTATCTTCGAAATAAGACCCTTTGGAACCATTATAAACCGATTTTGACTTTAATATAAAATAATATTTTGAGATATTCCTAAGGTGCCCCTCTCCTCCCTTATAAAAGGGTACCTCCTCCCCCTCCTCCTCACACCAATTAGAGCACTCAAGCTCGGCCAACCCCTGCCAAAATCCCTTATCCACTTCCCTAGTATCATCATAGAGGTCCTGGTCATCTTCAAAGACCATCCTTAGTTCTTTAAGTGGAGGCTAAGAAAAGGCGCGTCAAAAAGAGGTAATATCCATTACCGATCTTTTTCAATTTCTTTCTTCTTCAAATTCTTCTTCTTTAGTTGTTTCATGATAAAGTAGTAACATAAGTATTTATTATATACTGATATGTTATTATAAATTTGAAACAACTCTAATTAACCTTCTATCCATCCTACGGAAAAAGGAAATCACCGCGCGTGCGTACGTACGGAATACCGTCTCCACGCCGTGGTGTAATCTATTTTCCGCCACCACATTAATTGGATGCGTATAAAGGTGTAATGAGTAACTATATATGATTATTATAAAGTGATATTGATACTGAAATAGTATACATACACTTCAACACAATTCCACGACCATGGGAACGATATCATCGCTCGTGCGTACGTACGGACTACCGTCTCCACGACGCGATGAGATTCATTCTCAATGATTAACCATTCATGAATGATTATAAAGTATATATAATAAGTAATAATGCAATATATGACCTAATAATGATACTGGAATTATTTATATTTATATGTATGTCATCTACTTAATTCCATTCAATTCAATAAGGAAACGAAAACAACGTTCATGCGTACGTACGGACTACCGTCTCCATGAACGGTGTATTTCTTTCCATTTACTGATTTATTATATATGTGTATTATGAATATATATATATATAAATCATGTTTTATATTCTGAAATTAAGTAATCATGATCTAAGTAATCATATGAATAATTACAAGTTAAAAACACGAACGACAAATGAGACGATTTTACCCAAAACGCTTCTTTAACATGGAATTTACAAAAGAACGGGTAATATAAAGTCATAAGTGAACCATATATGATATCATAACAATGAATATGATTCTGTCATAAGTTAATGACATTATTTAAATCATTATACAGGAGGTTCAGACACTTACGAAGCAAATCAGACTTAAGGTAAGGGAAATATCACAATCTCACTTTTATCCGAGATTGTTTTTACTTTGGTAATTACTGGGGTGTATTTTATCATCCACATCCAAGTTTCCTCAATGTGTAATGTTATTTACATCAACCTATAATTTTTTAAATCCAATTTTACCCTTTGGTGAGTTTTTATTAAAAGATATGAAAGGAATATTTTTTTTGTTTTTCGTACGAGGTACTTTTTGACTTTTCCGACAAAAGTACGAAGAATGTTTTTTTTAACTTATACAACATGAATGGATTTTTAAAACATTATTTCAAAGAATATTCCTTTACAAGTTTTCAATTTTATTTTTAATCAACTTCTTTTAGTTTAGAATTGTATGACATGTTATGAAAGGAAAAGTGTTTTTGAAGAAGAAAGGATATTTTCCTCAAGAATGGAGTTCAAGTGTTTTATCAAAATTATTTTCCATCTAAGATAATAAAGGGTTATGTTTTTATCCCTATTATTACATTGATTTGATTATGTTGTGATGGAATTATGTTTATGAATTCCTTTATCTTATATGAATTGTTTTATGATGTCATGTTGTTTAAGAATCCCATTTTTATTACATGGGTTACGCTATGATGTATGGTTTATGATTATGTGGCACACATAAGAAAGGATTCATTATAAGATGGGTGGGACCTATATCTCCCTCCAATGCATTGGGTAAAGATTTTATATCTCATGAGATAGACATGGCTGAAATGGTAGGTTATACCGGTTCAGTGAAACATGACTGAAACGAGGGATACTCGATTCAGAAAGGGACTTTTTCCACTAAGATAGTCTTGGCAATGAGTCTTGACTAACAAGAAATGATTCTCTATGATTATGTGTGTATGCCAAAAAGTTTCATGTTTTAAGTTATGATTATTGGGATTACATTTTACTTCTATGATTTATCCCATGTTATGATATTATGAGCTCTTTTGCAGGTTAAGATTTCCAAAAGCTATGTTCTTATGTATATGATGTGATTGATATTTCTTTTGTTTACCCTTACTGAGCATTTGAGATCACCCTTTTATGTTTTCTTTTCCCCAGGATATAAAGAAAGGTTTTAGGTAAAAAAAAGGGAAGATCTTTATGGGAGATATTGAAGATCTTTCACCACGATTAGAAGATTACGTTCCGAGTTTCCAAAGACACTAAACTATTACGATCCTTGTGTGTGTTTTTTTGTTATGTACTAAGTATTCCGCAAAAGTAATGTAATGTCCATGTACGTCAAGCTACGGGTCTCTACAGAGGGTTTTATAAATGTCAATTACAAAATAAAATATATCAATTTTATGTCTTAATGAATAAACCGATAAATGAAATAGGTTTGGTTATTCACATAAATAAAATAAGATAATTTCTTGAGAAAAAGAGAGAGATTTTGAGACGAAAATTCTACAGCATAACGACTTTATAATATGGTTTTAGAAAACATTAAAAAGAGAGGGGAAATGGGTAAAAAACTTCTAAATAACCCATAATATGGTATAGGGATAGAATAAAATGTTAATAAAATCATGTTATATATATTTTGATGACATGCCACATAAAAAGGAAACATGAAAGAAAAGAGAAGATGTGATTTCTTTTACGAACATTTCACAGCCTAACGATGTCACTTATAAATTCGTAAAATCATCTTATGAGAAGGTAAAGGGTATTTCATAATTTGTAAATAAAATGGATATAAATAGTGATATATAAGAACATACCCCCACATAATAAAATGGAAATCATAAGACATAACATAAATAAAGTCATGACTAAAAGAGGAGGCTGAAAGGTTCCCTTACCTTGAAGAGTGACTTAAAAAACTCAAAGTTTGGGACCATGAGAGGCTTTAGGTAACCTTGGGAAGACTAATTAGGAGTTAAAATACCAAATATTTATTGAATAAGAATTTGGAATGAAAGGAATGAATGAATGAGTTGGTATTTATAGTAAAAGTGAGGGAATATTTTATTAATTTCCAAGGGACACCTCATTAGTGGTATTTGAAAAACCATGGGATTACCCATGGTATTTGCCCATGATATTGGCCACTTGGGACACCTCATAACATATATTACTGTACACAATTCTAACAGAATTATTACATCATTAATGATGTCATTAAACACCCTGAAACTCAAAACTGTATTTTTACTATTCACCGAAAAATAAAACATTTTATAAAAATCTCATAAATTCATCCTAACCTAATATCAATGCCATGAATTAAAAAATGAACTCCATTTTATGAAAATAATTTTATAATTATGAGATATTTAATTTTTAAGTAAAAACACTATTTACCTAAAAAAATACTAATACTTAACTAATAATTTCTGAAAGAGTTACTTACTAATGCTATTATATCACCTTAAAAATCAAGATGCCTAAATTATATTTAAACTTTCTTAAGGGGGGTTACTATTCCATTGGTCACATTACTGTTCATAAGGGTAAAATTACTATTCTAATGGGTAAATTTACTATTCAACAAAAAAATATTTTGATCTTATTGAATCACATTTTTCACCCTGATTACAACCATGTATGTCAAAATTTTGAAAATCATTTCATAGATAAGTTATTTAATAATAAAATATATTTTTTTCTATTCATCTAAAAAATATTCATAAAATAATATTCATCAAATTGAAACTTCTTATAAAACTTCTTAAAATTCATCCTAGGTTAATTTTGACATTTGAAATTCAAAAATGATGTTTATTTTACCATAATAATTTTCTATGTATGAAAAATCTCTAAAAAGTATAATTTTTTAGTTCTAAAAGCAATTTATCAAATTTGTGTAAATTAAACACATAATTTATTATAAAAATATATTCCTAAAATAGGAATGATGAGATAAAAATTTTATTTACACCAAGGGATTACAAAAAGTAACTAAGGCCTCATTACATAACCCCTTATAATGCCCGTATAGGACCTAAGAGTAAGGTGAACTATGGTGATAGAACCTTGGGACGGATCAGAAATCATTGTCGAGTGGTGATTTCTATCATCTTCAACTTCTCCTATAGGATATTTCGTTCAAGATTCACATGTTGAAGCTCAGCTTGGGCTTGGTCCAGAGAAAATCCTAGTGACACAACCTCCTTCCCAAGCTCCAACAGATGGGCTTTGTACGACCTGAGTCTACTGGATGAGGCCATCAACTCCTCTTTCTATATTAATTAACCACAATCGCTTGTATTTATAACCAATAATTATAACATTAAGAGTATAGTTTCCAATAGTCATATTGACCAACAGTCATATAACAATCGAAACCCAACTGCCTCATTTTAATTATACTCACTTCATTAATTAATGGATATAGTTTTGTTGAGTACAAAATAAAATAAAAAAAAGAAACAATTATTATTCAAAAGATTGGGTCATTACAATAAATAACAAGGAAACTATGAAAATCAACACACTAATCCAAGGGTTTTCAAAAATAATCAATTCAAACAACCTCTGAGGATGAGAGATAAAGGGTACGCTTATGAAATCACAACTACTGAGGTTGATACAGACAATGATATGGTGATAGGTATTCTAGTTATTTATTCATGAATAACAAACATACTTTTTTGATTCTAGTTCTAAACATTACTTCATATCATGGAAGTTTAATAGAACTATTCAAAAACCACTAAAAACCTAGAAGTAGAGATATTAGTGAAAAAATGGAGAAATTATTGTATCTTAAGTAAATAACTACTCCCTACTATAATTTATGGGATGAATTTTCTAAAAAACCATATGATACTCTCTTCAGTCAAATTTGATGCTACTATGGGCGTGGATTAGATTTCCTATAGAGCTAACATAAATTTTTGAGAGAAGGAAATCACTCTCTGTATCGAAAATTACCATCCAATACTATTCTAGTGTAAGGAGGAGGATGAATCTTATTTAGTATCATCAACTCAAAAATGGATATTATTGCCTTGTGGGAAATCATATATAGCTCTAATTATTGATAATAAGGAAAATATCATCTTTTATGACATTCCCATTTTAAGGTAATTCATCAATATGTTTCCTTAATAATTTATTTCTAACACCCCAAGATTCCACGGTACACTTCTCTTTGAATAATACAGTAGCGTGTGTTGTACGCAACCTCGAGTTCTAACATACACCACAACCAATCAAACTAGCCATTATGAATAGTAATACCCACTTTTTGAAATTTTATAAATTTTATCTTTCAAAATGGACTTAATTTTTGGACATGGAATATCGAAATTAGCCTAGGGTGAATTTTTGGTATTTTTCTGAAAACTTTCAATTTTTGATGAATAGTGAAAAAAAACTGAGTTATTGGTTAAAACTGACTTTTTATTTAAATAATTATTTATTTTATTTAAATTTAATTAATGCCAAAATAGTTACATAATACCTATATAAGTTCAATGTAATTCATTGGAGTTAGTTTAGAATAATTTTAGATATATAAAAAGTTTATTGAACTTTTCACTGTTTTTTACCCACCTCCTAGGAGAATTTGAAAATTCACATAAAACATAATTTTACCGCTTCTATGAGTGGAATTTTGAAAATCCGAGAGACATGGTTAATATCAAGGAATAAAATGCGGTTCAATGAGATGAAAATAATTTTTGATGAATAGTAACTTTTTACTTTTATTTACCACAATTAAAATTAAATAGGGTCATTAAGGGTAAAAATGATATTAATATTACCCTAACACATGTCCTAATTATAATGGAAAAGTGTATCTCGACCAAAAACAACCTTAGGAAAAAACTATTATCATTGAGATCCACTTGGATTAGATTTGGACATTTATTACTATTTAATTTAAAGAAAAGTTAAAAGAGTTAAAATCAAAGTGTAATTACTAAAAAAAATTTAATATAGGGTTATGCATAAGATAAATTAGATTATAAATATTAATTAGAAAGATAAAAATATTTCCTAAATAATGGTAGTTTATTTATAATCTTTAGAAATTAAATAATTTAATTTATTTATGACACAATTGTGATGTAGTAATTACCTAATTAATGAAATATTAAAATAATTGATATTATAAATATAAAAGTAAATGTAATTTGAGACTTTTTATGAATTCCACTAATTTTCTAGGTTAATATTACATATTAGTATTGTTTATATAAATTTTTTTCAAAGTAATAATGATGTTATGAAATTATCAAAAACAAAATACCCAATAGTGTCAAAATTGACATAAAAGAGTTTTTAAAACAAATATTATATTATTAATTAATATTAAATTTCTAAAAATATAAGGTTCGTAAAAGAGACTTATATCATGATAGGTGTATCATTAATGGACCACTTGGGGGTTTCTTGGAGGTATATAGTAAGTTTATTAACTATAGAATATAAAAATACAAAGTGACATGGTAAGTGTCAAACTAATTAACTAAGAGTTAAATATAAAACATAAGCTTAATATGATGACCCAAACCTGTCTAAATTCTATTGGTTGAGTAGTTTTCGACCCATAACCACCTTAAACTTTAAATAATCCACTTTTTATCCATTAGAAACCGAATATGAATTTATTATAAAATAGTATTTCTAGCTTTTCCAAAGGTGCCCCTCACCCCTCTTATAAAAGGGCACTCCCCCTTCTCACTAATTCACACATTCAAAGCCTTTTTTCTCAGAAACACCCTGCCCAAATACTCTCTCAACTTCCCTCACTTCAACCTAGAGGCATTATTTTTTTCAGAAATCCAACCTAAGGATCCTTTTTGATCAAATCAAAATGAAGAACCCGAAGAAGAGGTAATGTTTTCACCACCCTTTTTCAAGTTCATTTCTTCTTCAATTTATTCTTTATTTTATATTCCCATTATAAAATAATAAATCCAGTATCTTATATATACTGTGATGTTATTATAAATATGGTACAAACATATTCAATATTATATCCATCCTTTGAATGACATGTCACCATACGTGCGTACGTACGGCTTACCGTCTCCACGTCGTGGTGTAATTGTTATTCAATAAATTATTATTTGTATGGGTATAATAATGATGTGTAATTCATGTAAATAATAAATATGAAATGATAATGATTTTTTATATATTATATAAAATCCAATTATATATTATTTTAATATCAAAAGGATGATATTGTCGCTCATGCGTACGTACGGACTACCGTCTCCACCATCGCGATGAGATTCATTCCCCATCATATCCATTCAAGAATAAATCTCATTTAATGATTAAAAATAATGTTTAAGGACTTGATATAATTCTGGATATGAATAAGATACAACTTATCCATAACAAGCATGACTTACATAACAAAACATATAAAATAAAATGAGTAAGTTAACACCCGAAACAACGATAATACTAAGATACTGTTAACAAATCAATATTAAGAGATCATATATGATATCATATTAATGTATATGATTCTTGTATAATTTAATAACAATTATTTCACCATTATACAGGAGGTTAACCAACCATCAACCAAGGAAAAGTACAAGGTAAGGGTTTATTTCACAATCTCTACATTTTCCGAGGTGGTTTATACCTGATTATCTACTGTGACCTCTTTATCATCCACATCCATGTTTCTTAAAAATGTATTTAAAATCATTATTAAGGTTTTAAAGACTATGGGATAAAGTCATTTATACCCTTGTTGACTTTTTATAAGAAGTTTATAAAGGAATCTTTCCGTAATTTTCCAAACAAGGTCCTTTTTAATCTTTTCGACAGAATTAAGGTAAGAATGTTTTTTTTAACTTATACGATGGATGGGGCTATTTTAAGCCATTATAAATTGTAAAATATTCCCATAAAAGATTATAATAATATTTTCAAAGTAAATGTTTTATTTTATAATTATGTGACTTTTCAATGATTTCAAAAAAGAGATATTTCTCTCAAATAGTTTTGATTTCATCTATGTCAACATCCTTTGATGGATTTTAATCTTATTTGAATTTGATTTATTGTGATACAAAACTCCCATATTTTATTGAAGTTTTTGTGATATGTATGACTGTGGATGTGTTATTTTTATACAATTCATAGTTTATGGAGAAATTATTGACATTTCGTATGCTAGTTTTAATATGAATGTTTATGTTATGTTTAAACCTTTTCATGTGAGGAATGAATTGGACTTAATAAGTGACAGGTGGATCCCGCTATAGCTCCTCTATGCATCGGTAGGTCTCATGAGACAAACTAGTGTCTTGGAACAAGGCCTTGAAAAAATCTTATTTGTAGCCTTGGAACGAGGCCTTGTCTTTTTGGTTATGATAGTCTTACATTATGCATTCCATCATTATGAAAGTGGTTATTGATATTGCATGTGATTATTCGACTAGTATAATATCCATGTGAATAAGTAAATGGAATTATTTCATTTTATCTTTGCCATATTATTCTGAATTTCAAGTTTAAAAGTCTTTTGTTTTAGTTATACATTGCCTTAAATGTTTATGCTTATTTATGAAAGTTTCCGCTATATTGTTATCCTTACTGAGCATCTGAGCTCACCCCTTTCAATGTTTTATTTTTCCCAGGATGTGAATAAGTAATTTATGAATGACCTGCAGGGCTAGTACGAGGGGAAATGAATTCATGGTTTTGTTGTAGTAGTTTTCACTTTATGATGTAATGTAAACTTTGTGAATGTATCTAGTGTTTCCAAGGCTACTAAACTAATCGGTCTTTCGAGACTTGATCTTTTGTGATCATGCCAATGTTATGTAATAATGCACCGACTCTGGGTAATTGGGGTTGGGGTGTTACAGTTGGTATCAGAGAAATTTTAGTACAAACCTTGGAAGCTATATTTAGATAAACTCTGATTAGAGCACATAGACCTAAGATGGACTTTGAAGATTAGTATAGAAGAGCTTCCTAGAATTTTGGTATTGTAGAGATTTTGTGAGTTTTCTGAGCAATACATCCCTATTTGGATACGAGCAGGTAGAGGCGGCTCTGGTACAAATGTACCTAGGGGTAAACCCCGAAAGCACTGCTTTGAGCTAGACTCGAACGGGAACTGGTGCACGGCAACGAGCCTTGCTCCACTCTTGGTTACAACACTCCCAGGGGGATATGCTTAGGATAACTCTCATTTTATTGACAAATCATTATGAAGGGTTTATGAGTATATACTTACTCAAAGAAAACATTTTTATGATTATGGATTATATCCATAAATAGTTCAATTTATATTAAGTGTTTTATAAGTATGGAATTATGTATTTTGATTCATAAACTGATATATTTTATGCCATTGTTTAGAAATGGCGCCTAGTGGAAGAAATGTAAACCGTATCAATGCACACACTCCATGTAGGGATTTCCCACCTTCTCAAGATAATTGTAGTGGAGATGGTGATACAACTGGTGCTGATTAGCTTATCACCATACTGGGACAACTCACTCTAGTTATGAATAATAACCTTACCCGTATGGAGCACCCTGATCCACATCATGGAGGATCAATGTTAGATCGCTTCATGAGGCAGAAACCACTAATATTCAATGGGAGTACAAATCCATTAGTAGCTGAGAAATGGATATGTTCCCTAGAGAAAATATTCCATGCCTTGGGGAGTAGTGAAAAAGAAAAAGTTATCATGGCAGTTTACCGTCTCACTGAAGATGCTGATCAATGGTGGTCATTGATTCAAAACACGAAATAAGATGATGAAGTATCAAATATGGAATGGAGGGAGTTCAAAGAGATTTTTTTAGAAAAATACTTTACTCGTGACCATCGTGCAGATATGGAAAGACAATTTCTGAGTCTGAGACAAAATGAGGATGAGAATGTAACAAAGTATGAGGCTAACTTTACAAGGTTAGCAAGGTTTGCTGGAGATTATATACATAACCCAAGAAGTAATATTGATCATTTATTTGATGGGTTAAAACCGTTTCTCCATCGAGCATTAGTCTCAAAATCCTTCTCATCGTACGAAGACATTGTCTCATGTGCTATCAAGACAGAAAAGGAATTCTCTAAGTCTTATGACTTTAATGAAAAGAAAGAGAAAAGAGATCTGCTGATCAATATGGGAATGGAAATAAGGGAAATAAGGGAAAGGTTGAATATCCATCCTGTGGTAATTGTGGGAAGAAACACCCCAGTACTTTCTTAAAAGGAATGAGAGTCTGTTACAAGTGGGGTGAAAAAGGCCACTAATCTCGTGATTGTAAGGGGAAGAAGGAAGCTACTGATGTTAAATGATAAAACTACAGAGAGATGGGATATTATTCCAATGAATTACATCAGCATCAGGGGAACTTACCTCAGAAAAGTCCAAGGGATCAAGGCCAAGCTTATACTATCACTATTGCTGAGGTAGAAGCTCCAAAGGACGTGGTGGTAGGTAATTTAATGGTTTCCTCAAGTTTATCAAATGAATTATTTGGTTCTAGATCATCACATTATTTCATATCTTCCCAGTTTTCTAAGAAAATTAGATATTTCCAATTTGATTTAACAAGGGAGTTGTCAGTTAAAACTCCTAAGGGAAGTATCATTGTAACAAAGTTTTGTGAATCAGTCCCCATTAGAGCACATAAATGTTCTTTATCCGCTGATCTCATCGTCATTCCAATGGTTGAGTTTTATATAATCCTCGGTATGGATTGGCTTTCAGACCACGATGAAAAAATTTATTGTAAGAAGAAAGAGGTTACTATTTTTGATGATGATGATAAGGAACACCTTATCTTTAGAGCAGAATCGTCACCACCTAATTCTTATCTAGATCCACCCCCAGTAGCCCTACTAAATTCAATTATTGGGGAGGAAGAAAATGAAATGATTGTGGGTGAGGAAAGGAATGTTCAAATAGAGGATGTACCTATTGTGAAAGAATTTGTAGATGTATTTCTGGAAGATTTACCTGGACATCCTCCAGAACGAGAAGTTGAGTTTTCCATTGATTTAATTCCTAGATCAAGTCCTATATCGAAGACCCCTTATAGAATGGCCACTGTTGAATTAGTTGAACTAAAGAAACAACTAGAGGAATTGAGTAATAAGGGATTTATTCGACCTAGTATTTCTCCATGGGGAGCCCCGGTCCTTTTTGTTAAGAAGAAAGATGGATCTATGATGTTATGTATCGACTATAGGGAAATCAATGCTATAACAATAAAGAACAAGTATCCCCTACCTCGCATTGATGATTTATATAACCAACTGCATGGAGCTCAATACTTTTCAAAGATTGACCTTCGGTCTGGATACCATCAGTTGTGTGTAAATAAGGAAGACATTCCTAAGACAGCATTTCGAACCAGTTACGGGCATTATGAGTTTATGGTAATGCCTTTTGGATTGACTAATGCACCCTCTATATTCATGGATCTAATGAATAAAGTTTTCAAGGAATATCTTGATGAATTTGTGGTGGTATTTTTTGATGATATCTTGGTATACTCTAAAATCTATGAAGATCATGAAAATTACTTGCGCATTATCCTGAAGACTCTAAGAAGACATGAATTATATGGGAAGTTTAGAAAGTGTGAATTATGTCTTCAGGAGATTTCTTTTCTTGGCCATATTGTCTCTAAAGATGGAATCTCTGTTGATCCTTCTAAGATAAGAGCAATCCAAGAATGTATAGCACCGATGAGTATAACTGAGGTATGCAGTTTTTTTGGTTTAGAAGGTTATTATCAACGTTTTGTCCAGAATTTTGCCCGATTGGCTAACCCATTAACGAAGCTCACACGTAAAGGGGTTAAATTTGTTTGGAAAAAAGAGTGGGAAGAACTTTTTGAAGAACTGAAGAGAATATTATTGAATTCTACTATATTGACTCTACCATCAGGGAATTATGGGTTCGTTATTTATAGTGATGCATCGAATAATGGACTTGGTTGTGTCCTTATGAAAAATGATAGGGTTATTGCCTATGCATCACAACAGTTGAAAATTCATGAGAAAAACTATCCTACTCATGATCTCGAGTTAGCAGCTGCGATCTTTGCTTTGAAGATATGGAGGCACTACCTCCATGGTGAAAAATGTGAGATTTATACTGATCACAAGAGTTTGAAGTATATTTTCTCACAAAAAGAACTCAACATGAGGAAAAAAAGATGGCTTGAATTACTCAAGGATTATGATTACATGATACACTACCACATAGGGAAGGAAAACAAGGTTCCATATTCTTTGAGCAAAAAAGATCATGGAGTTTTGAACAATATGAGAATTGGAAGGGATCCAATTTTCATGGATCTAGTGAAGATCAACATGGGAATAACCATGGAAGGTGTAACATCAATGCTTTTTCAAATGGTTGCCAAACAATCTTTACTAGAAAGGATTAAGAGTTCTCAGACTGATGATTAAGAATTTCAAAAGAAGATTAAAGTTGTGAATGACGGGAGATTGAGAGACTTTTTGTATGAAGATGGAATTTTGAAATTTGGGAAGAGACTTTGTGTTCCCGATATACCTGATCTAAAAAGAGAATTGCTGGATGATGCTCATAGTTCCAATTTCTCTCTACACCCTGGGACCACCAAAATTTATAGATATTTGAAGGAACATTTTTGGTGGGACAACATGAAGAGGGAGATTGCTGATTTTGTGTCAAGATGTATGGTTTTTCAACAATTGAAAGATGGAAGGAAACAACATGGTGGATTATTGCAACCTATTCCTATACCTGAGTGGAAATGGGATAATATCACAATGGAATTTGTCATGGGACTACCAAAGACCCCTAGAAGGAACGATGCAATATGGGTTATTGTTAATCGTCTTACCAAGACAACACATTTTCTTGCTATAAGATAAGATCTACCACTGGAACGTCTAGCAAGACTATATATTAATGAAGATTTGAGACTTCATGGAGTACCCCTATCAATTGTTTCTGATCGTGATCCCCATTTTACTTCAAGATTCTGGAAAATTCTTCAGAAGGCCTTGGATACTGAACTTCATTTGAGCACTGCCTACCACCCTCAAGCAGATGGAAAATCAGAACGGACTATTCAAACCTTAGTAGACATGTTGAGATCCTGGTCACTTGAATTTTAGGGTATGTGGGATAAATATTTACCTTTGATATAATTTTCCTATAAAAATATCTTTCATTCGAGTATTCATATGGCACCATATGAAGCATTATACAGAAAGAGATGTCGCACACCAACCTGTTGGGATGACGTTGGTGAATGAAAACTCGTAGGTCCAGAACTGGTGGATGAAACGATGGAAAAGGTGAAGGTAATCCAAAACCACATCAAAGAAACTCAAAGTAGGCAGAAGAGCTATGCCGATAACCGAAGGAAGGATTTGGAATTTCAGGTAGGAGATCATGTTTTCTTGAAGGTATCTCCATGGAAGGGAATTATACGTTTCGGTAAGAAGGGTAAATTGAGTCCTAGGTACATCAGACCTTTCTAAATTCTAGAACAAATTGGGGTTGTAGCTTACCATTTGGCAATGCCGCCAAGTCTCTCCAAAGTTCACAATGTGTTCCACGTATCACTGTTGAGGAAATACATGCCTGACCCAATGCATGTACTCACTTACGAGGAATTAGAACTGGAACCCAATCTATCTTATTGTGAAGAGCCCATCAGAAATCTTGATACCAGAGAACAAGTGATGAGAAACTGAATGACTCGTCTGGTAAAAGTTATATGGAGAAACCATAAGATGGAAGAGGCAATGTGGGAACCCAATGAACTTATGATGAGAAATCACCGGAGTCTTTCTATACAGTAATTTTATAGAAATTTCGAGGACGAAATTATTTGAAGGAGGGGAGAATGTAAAACCTCAAGCTTCCACGGTACGCTTCTCTTTGAATAATACAGTAGCGTGTGTTGTACGCAACCTCGAGTTCTAACAAACACCACAACCAATCAAACTAGCCGTTATGAATAGTAATACCCACTTTTTGAAATTTCATAAATTTTATCTTTCAAAATGGACTTAATTTTTGGATTCGGAATATCGAAATTAGCCTACGGTGAATTTTTGGTATTTTTCTGAAAACTTTCAATTTTTGATGAATAGTGAAAAACACTGAGTTATTAGTTAAAACCGACTTTTTATTTAAATAATTAATTATTTTATTTAAATTTAATTAATGTAAAAATAGATATATAATACCTATGTAAGTTCAATGTAATTCATTGGAGTTAGTTTAGAATAATTTTAGATATATAAAAATTTTGTTAAACCTTTCACCGTCTTTTACCCACCTCCTAGGAGAATTTTCAAAATTCACATAAAACATAATTTTACCACTTCTGTGAGTGGAATTTCTAAAATCTGAGAGACATATTTAATATCAAGGAGTAAAATGTGCTTCAATGAGATGAAAATAATTTTTGGTGAATAATAACTTTTTTACTTTTATTTACCATAGTTAAAATTAAATAGGGTAATTAAGGGTAAAAATGATATTAATATTACCCTAAAACATGTCCTACTTCTAATGGACAAGTGTATCTCGACAAAAAACAACCTTAGGAATAAAATATTATCATTTAGGTCCAATTGGATTTGATTAAGACATTTATTATTATTTAATTCAAAGAAAAGTTAAAAGAGTTAAAATCAAAGTATAATTACTAATTTTTTTTAATATAGGGTAATTCATAAGATAAATTAGATTGTAAATATTAATTAGAAAGCTAAAAGGATTTCCTACATAATGGTATTTTATTTATAATTTTTAGACATTAAATAATTTAATTTATTTATGACACAATGGTGATGCAGTAATTACCTAATTAATAAAATATTAAAATAAATGATATTATAAATATCAAAGTAAATGTAATTTGAGACTTTTTATGAATTCCACTAATTTTCTAGGTTAATATTACATATTAGGATTGGTTATATAATTTTTTTTGAATTAATAATGATGTTATGAAATTATCAAAAACAAAATACCCAATAGTTTCAAAATTGACATGAAAGAGTTTTTAAAACAAATATTATATTATTAATTAATATTAAATTCCTAAGAATCTAAGGTTCTGAAAAGAGACTTATATCATGATAGGTGTATCATTAATGGACCACTTGGGGGTCTCTTGGAGGTATATAGTAATTTTATTAACAATAGAATATAAAAATACACATTGACATGGTAAGTGTCAAACTAATTAACTAATAGTTAAATCTAAAACATAAGGTTAATATAATGACCCAAACCTGTCTAAATTCTATTGGTTGAGTGGTTTTCGACCCATCCCCACCTTAAAATTTAAATAATCCACTTTTTATCCATTATAAACAGAATATGAATTTATTATAAAATAATATTTCTATCTTTTCCAAAGGTGGACCTCACCCCTCTTATAAAAGGGCACTCCCCCTTCGCACTAATTCACACATTCAAAGCCTTTTGTCTCGGACAAAAACTTCCCAAATACTCTCTAAAACTCCCCTCACTTTATCCTAGAGGCATTAGTTTGATCATAAAGCCAACCTAAGGAGCACGTTTGATCAAATCAAAAGGAAGAACCCGAAGAAGAGGTAATGTTTTCACCACCCTTTTTAAAGTTCATTTCTTCTTCAATTTCTTCTTTCTTTGTTATTACCATTATAAAATAATAAATAAAGTATATTATACATACTGTGATGTTATTATAAATATGGTACAACCATATTCAGTATTATATCTATCCTTTGAATGACATGTCACCATACGTGCGTACGTACGGCTTACCGTCTCCACGTCGTGGTGTAATTATTATTCCATAAATTATTATTTGTATGAGTATAATAATGATGTGTAATTTATGTAAATAATAAATATGGCATGATAATTATTCTTTATATATTATATAACATCCAATTATATATTATTTTAATATCAAAAGGATGATATTGTCGCTCGTGCGTACGTACGGACTACCGTCTCCACGATCGCGATGAGATTCATTCCCCATCGTATCCATTCAAGAATAATTCTCATTTAATGATTATAAATAGTGTTTAAGGACTTGATATCATTCTAGATATGAATAAGATACAACCTATACATAACAAACATGGCTTACATAATAAAACATATAAAAGCAAATGAGTAAGTTAACACCCGAAACAACGATAATACTAAGATAGTGTTAAAAAATCAATATTAAGAGATCATATATGATATCATATTAATGTATATGATTATTTTATAATTTAATAACAATTATTTAACCATTATAAAGAATGTTAACCTACCATCAATCAAGGAAAAGTACAAGGTAAGTGTTTATTTCACAATCTCTACATTATCCGAGGTTGTTTATACATGATTATCTACTAGGACCTCTTTATCATCCACATCCATGTTTCTTAAAAATATATTTCAAATAATTATTAATGTTTTAAAGACTATGGGATAAATTCATTTACACCCTTGTTGACTTTTTATAAAATGTTTATAAAGGAATCTTTTCATCATTTTCCAAACAAGGTCCTTTTTAACCTTTTTGACAGAATTAAGGTAAGAATGTTTTTTTAACTTATACGACGGATGAAGCTATTTTATGCCGTTATAAATTGTCAAAGCTTCCCTTACAAGATTATAAGAATATTTTCAAAGTAAATGTTTTATTTTATAATTATGTGACTTTTAAATGATTTTAAAAAAGAGATATTTCTCTCAAATAGTTTTGATTTCATCTATGCCAACAACCTTTGATGGATTTTAAGCTTATTTGAAGTTGATTTATTATGATAAAAGACTCCAATATTGTATTAATGTTTTTGTGATATGTTTGACTATGGATGTGTTATTTTTATACCATTCATGGTTTATGGAGAAAGTATTGACATTTCGTATGCTAGTTTTAATATGAATGTTTATGTTATGTTTAAACCTTTTCATGTGAGGAATTCATTGGACTTAATAAGTGACAGGTGGATCCTGCTATAGCTCCTCGATGCATCGGTAGGTCTCATGAGACAAACTAGTGTCTTGGCACAAGGCCTTTACAAAATCTTATTTGTAGTCTTGGCATGAGGCCTTGTCTATGTGGTTATGATAGTCTGGAATTATGCATTCCATCATTATGAAAGTGTTTATTGATATTGCATGTGATTTTTCTACTAGTAGAATATCCATGTGAATAAGTAAATGGAATTATTTCATTTTATCTTTTCCATATTATTCTGAATTTCATGTTTAAAAGGCTTTTGTTTTAGTTATACATTGCCTTAAATTTTTATGCATATTTATGAAAGTTTTCGCTATATTGTTATCCTTACTGAGCATCTGATCTCACCCCTTTCAATGTTTTATTTTTCCCAGGATGTGAAGAAGTAATTTATGAATGACATGTAGGGTTAGTATGAGGGGATATGAAGACAAGATGTTGTTGTAGTAGTTTTCACTTTATGAAGTAATGTTAACTTTATGAATGTATCAATTGTTTCCAAGGATACTAAACTAATCGGTCTTTCGAGACATGATATTTTGTGATCATGCCAATTATATGTAATAATGCACCGACTCTGGGTAACTGGGGTCGGGGTGTTACATTATTGGTTCTATTCATAGCATAGAGTTTGTGTTCTTAATTGTACTTATACCCATATATTTTCCAATATCCAAGAATCCATATATAATATCTATTTTTGAACTTTAGGATCTAAAGAAGAAACTATAGGAGAGTCTAGATAAAGGATTTATATGACCATGTTCTTCACTGTGGCCTTCATTTTTCCTCTTATCTATGAATAAGGATGGGTCAATGCACCTCTATATTGACTATTATGAACTCAACAAAATCATGATAGAGAACAAGTATCCTCTTCCATAGATTTATGAGTTTTTTGATCAACTATGTGGATCCCAATACTTATCTAAGGTGGATTTTCATGCAGAATATTATAATGTAATGGTAAAGAAGGAGGATATCCCTAAGACTGATTTTCATACAAGGTACAAGCACTACGATTTCATAGTGATTCCATTTAAACTAACTAATATTCTAAAAATCTTCATGGAATTAATGAATAGATTCTTTATGGATTACCTTGAAAAAGTTTTGGTTGTATTTATAGATTATATTTTTATGTAATACAAAATCAAGGAGGAACATGAGGATCATTAAGATGATGTATTGAAGACCTTGTGGAAATAAATTATGTATGAAAAGTATAGTAAATAAAATTTTTGGATGGATAAAGAAAATTACTAGGGAATAATATCACTGGAAATGTTATATTTATGGATTCTCAAAAAATATAGGAAATTGAAGGGTGGCTTAGACTAAACTCTATGATTGAGATCCATAGTTTCCTTGGATTAGTCAAGAACTATCATTTATTTGTGAGAAAATTATCAAGATTTTCAATCACACTAACCAAGATAAAATTAAAGGGGGTGATGTTTTTTTGGAATTATAAATGTGAAGAAATATTTAATGAGATAAATAAGAGGATAATCACTACACCACTGATCACATTACCCACTAGCGGGGATAGATTTATGTTTTATAGTGATGTGTCCAAAAAAGGATTGGGTTCTATACTAATTCAAGATGAAAAAAAGATCATCTATGCCTCCAAATAATTAAATATCCATGAGAAAAACTACCCAAAACATGATCTAGAATTGGCTGTAGTGATATTCGTGCTGAATATTTGGAGACATTATCTTTACGGTGATAAGTGTGACATATATACGGATGATAGAAGCCTCAAGTATATATTCACAAAAAAGGATATATATATGAACATATGAAGATGGTTGGATATGGAAATGATTATTATTATTTAATCCATTACCATCCTAGGATGGAGAAAAAAGTGGAAAATGATCTATTTATAAAGGATCATACAACCCTATCCATGATGATAATTATAGGGATCAAATATTATTAGACATATAGAGGATTTTCATGGGTATAATAAAATGAAATTTATCCAAACTTTCTCAAATGAATGATCAACCATCTATCCTTGAGAGTAACAAGGAGGATTAGAAGGATACTGAGGTGATACAGGAAAAGGTGGAAAATATTATAAAGTCCAACTTTAAAAAATATAGAGTTATAAGGTTTTGAAACCAGATATGTGTCTGTTTCGTTTAAAAGATGATGGTTTATATCTAAATTTAATGAGTCATTATCTCTAATGTATATAATGATTCAGTTATTCTCTCATTACATGTTATCATACTAGATTCAATATCTTCATTTACTTACTGAGGTTTGATTGTTGATGTTAAAATATGGTTGCACAATCACTCACATTAGCTTTACTATTTCCATTTTTCATGGAAACTCACAGCGATTCCCACATCTATAAAAAAGTATAGATATACTTTATAAAGAAATTTATTCCTTCATGGTTTCAGAACCAATGACACTTAGGAACTCAAATTGTTCTATAGGATGTGATATCAGGCTCATCACACCATTTTGTTGAGAACTATTTCCTATTATTTGACTCTTATATTTTTATGATATGTTTGTGAATATCTTTCTAATTCCTATATGGAATCAGTTACCCTAACAAAATGATCAGGTGTTGATTATTATATCCATCAAGGGGGGTGGGGGGTTCTATTAATGAGATCATCTATATGTATCTAAGGTTATTCATATGTTTATAATTGTTACTTAGAAATTGGTATATGTTAATATTTTGAAGCTATATAACCAGTCATTGTGAATTTTACTGCCATCTAGGGAGGATATTGATATTTAGATGATGGTATTGAACCTTTATAAGGCATCCTCCATATCCTGTTTACAGTAGGAATAAAAACCCACATAGTTGTTTAAGTCGTGCGGTTTAACGTCATGCAAAAATGATATATATAAGGGCACATGGGAACTAGGTATTGAGCTCGAGCCTTAGGAATGAATCCTATATAACCTGCTTATGACATGAATTTAATTCATTATAGTTAAATATGAATTTAACCTACTAAAGGTTGGTGACATATATTTATTTCCCATAGGGGTTATTTCCCTAGGGGTTTTTAATATGGGAATTCCTTTGGGACTTACTCCGAGGTGGATTACCTTGTATTGGGGCACTTGTATCATGTCACTGAATGGGTATTACACGCTGAGGTTTCCCTGGCTTTGGGAGATTTATTATGTGAGTGATATGATCATTGAAAATCCCTAAGGCCACAATGCTCGGTGTGTGAAAAAAGGGGTAGTAAGTGATTAGTCACATTACATATGAATACATATATTATGAACTAGGGCATACCTAATTTTTTGTTTGATATAGATATCTGTAATTTTAACAGTGTACTACATAAACTATTTATAGTAGGAATCAATGTCCTCATAGTTTAGTTATCATATCAATCCAGTCATGGATGAATAATATTGATGAATTCACTGGGGACTTTGGACCCATAAGTTAAAGTGTCTGAGATATGGATGGAATTACATCGAGGTGGATTCCAATTTGTTATCAGGGATTAGTAAGGAATACTATATATCCTATTCGGATATGAATCAAAGTTATCATAGTTTAATTTGGGGTATATTTGAATATGTCTAATAGAAAAGGTTATCATGTCTTATGGTGTCTGCCTGACATGTCCAGGGTGCCTTCACAACATGTCATGAGTGTCTACCTGACATGATTTGAGTGTCTTCCTGACATATCCTAGGAGTCTGTATGACAAGGATGATATATCTCGGGGTGATTTTCATAATTGAAGTAGACATGTTAGAGGCTTGTTTCATGATTTGTCTAGAATGTCCAAGGGGATATTGCATGATCAATGAAAACATGTCCCAGGGTGTCATGTGATCAAGGATGACATTTCATAAGGCTTCTACGTGAATTGGATGACATTCCCAGAGGATTGTTTCATGACTTGAGCGACATATCGAGAGGACATCACTATACTTGGTTTTCATGTTCAGGGGACTTCACAAGACTATGGTGACATGTTCGGAGGACATCACAAGACTTGGTTGGTATGTCTCGATGCTGTTTCATGACCTAGAAAATATGCATGGAGAACTCCACAAGAAGTATTTTTCAGGTCTGGATGACTATTAAAGACTTTTTTGTCATGTCCCAGTGTTGTTTCATCACTTTGATGGGTCATACAGAGCACTTTATTCCTTCATATGAAAGCCATCACATCCATATTTTCATAATTCTCCCATATTTTTTATCCTTTATGGAATATGTGCCTCAATATTCATTAATCATTAGATTTTTTAGGTTTTTCATAACCAAATTAACATGCATAGACTCCTTTGCATATTCTGATTGAACCACCAGAAGTCCTTCACATGATCTATAATAATATAAAGAAAAGTGAATGTTTATTTTGTGTGATCCATTAGGTCATTCAATATATTTTTACCAAGTATAATCCTCTTAAGATGATGGGGCATTCCACTCGAAGAAGTCTTCTCTTGTGCTCACATGGGTATGCCTTGTGTCTCATGTGTGTGTTCATCTGGGTTTTTGTGCTGTGGGCACGAGATTTACAGGCCTCACCTCCTTGGTTGTATTCTATTTCACATGGTTTATATATCACAAATATTATCTGGAGTTGGTGGAGGGATTATCACATCACGTGATTTGCATGATCTTCCCATGAGTCGTCCAAGGCATCACATGATAACCATCAACCATGAGATAATTCCTTCACAATTTCTATTGGACCTAGGATAATAAAAGGGATTTATCATAAACACATTTACATGTAAAAATGTAATTTTCACCCATTATCCAACATGTATGATAGTCTTTGAGATTTGAAGATTCCCACCGAAAAGATTTTTCGGGATTGAAGAGAACTTTTCTAGGATCTTTTGTGTGATTATGATGTCCTATTAGAGGCCTTTCACCAAATTAAAATGGATTGAAAGGGGCCTCACTTATTATCAAACTGGATTATTAAAGGTTCTTCAAATGATCAATGGTGATATCCTGAGGCGCCAAACCCCTTCACATGAAAATCAATGTATCTTCACTCTGTGAGTGGATTCCACTATTTTCAACCTTTTATACACTATTTTCCAAGATCTTTATATTTTTCCCATAAGTTTTCCATCATCAAATTATTAGTAGGTGATCTCATGACTATATGTGATAATTCTCATGGATAGTTTATATGCTTTTCTATGATGTTTCATGTGATCAATTCAGGATCTCACGATGGTGTGTGATTATTTTCAAGGATAATACCTCCACTTTTATGTGATGCATCTTGTGATCAATTATGGATCTCCCAATGGTGTTTGATCACTATCACAGAAAATACCTCCACTTATTTATAGACCCAAGGGGGAATAAAATGATTGAATGAACATGTCTGAGGTACTTTGTATAATGAATATGACACACCAATATGCACTTGCATGAAAAGGTCGACATGTCACTAGGGGGATTTGTGAGGTCTTGCAAATCGAATAAGAATGTCACTTGAAAATAAACATAATATATATCACACAAGGATTTCACCTTTCTTAAATTTATTTTATAAGGGGGTTTGAGTTATTATAAATAGTCTATCAATTTAAAATTCTCATGATCAGAGGAACTTGTCTAAAAGACTATGGATGATCAAAAAAACTTGTTTGGATGCATTCAAGAGAATATGAGGGTTATTCAGAAGGGATTTGTGTGATCATAAATATATCTGGTGCATTTCATGATCTATTCTCATGACCTTACTAAGGTTATTTGATCATGTGTCCATCAATTGGTTATGAAATCCACATGATTCAGTCTCATGAACTACATGTATTCATACTAATCCATTGTTTTTTCAGAGAAAATAATACCCCTGGTTTAGGTATTTCATCAATTCTAGTTTTTCTTAATTCTTATTTGTAAGGCATCAAAAAATAACACCCCCCTTAGGGGACATGTCCATAGGGAGAAGGAATCAATTATGAGGAGAGTAAATGCTTGCCCGAGTCCTTGGGTCTTCCACTAATCGGTGACTCAGATGACATTTTTCCATCCAAGTGACTTCTAGAATTTTGAAAATCATCCTATAAATAGGGGAGAAAGGGGGTGACTCATTTCACCTATGACTTATAAATCTAGAGATATCATGATTAATTCCATTGCATGGATACTTTTCAATACATTTTGGCAAGACCCATTTCACAAGATCTGTCATCAAGAACCAATATTAAGACTATTTCTTAAGACTATTTTGTGATATCTCTACATGTGAATAATTTTTATCAATACTTTTTGAAAATAAAAAAAAATCAAATCTTGATAATTTTCTTGAACCTCGACCCATATCCTTGGCCACATGATTATATTGCATGATTCATATGATCTGTTAGAATAATCATGTGATCTCTTTCTCATCACACGCTTGTAATTACCATATTCGGGTTACATGATCACAAGTATTATGATAGACCACATATTCCCAAGATTCTCTATGGGTCACGTGATTCCCCATGTGCTCTGTGGGCCACAAAATTAACAAGACCCATATCACGTCATATGATCGCAAATCCATTCATGGTTTATGTAATTGGCATGATGCTATTAGAGTCATGAACCTATTTTGAAAAAGTTCCTTGATCATCTAATGTGTGATTTTTGTCTTTGGTGTAGATGGATTCTAGTTAATTTAAGTCTTAAAATAAACAAGTCACACCAATGGTGGCTCATCAGAATGCCATTGTCACAAGTGTGGATGCTATATGTTATACCGTTTCTGAGTCATCATAGATAAGCTTGATAGACCTGATGGGGATAAAACTTATAGAATATCCTCTCTTAGACTTCCTACTGATTTATGGGCTTTGTATTACAAACAATGTACATATACTTCCAATGTAGTCATTAATTGTGCCCCTAATGGATTTTGGATACCCATAAAACCTTCTAGGAAAATATTTCCCATATAAAGGATTTCATCACTGAGGAAAAATGATTAGAGGGGTACATACTAAAACTTATTCAAAAATACTTTGTAAATATTCTTTATAAACCTGATTTAGACATCCAAATGTACCACATGATAATGTAGAAGTCTATCTCAAACCAGAGGTTTAGGTGGTTTCTTTACTAGGACCTTCGATCTGGGGGACCCTTAGAATGCTTGAGGCTCGGGTCTATATGATATTCATTAGTGAGGGAATATGTTCTACCCACATTGGTGGGAGTATTCTTTGTGAATGGTATGTACCTTATCGGTTCAGTCATCAGTTTTGGTGTATTCAGAAGAAATTTCTTACCCCAATTTATGTTCAATCTGACAATCATCCAATGGGGGATAGACTGTTTCATTTTATGTTTACAGGGAGTAGACTCAAGTCCCAATATACTTCCCTTAATGTGATGTTGGGATGAGTTTTTCCTAACACTATGATAATATATGGATCTTCTTGTATCTGAATAAGTAATTAAACACATCTCTACCTGAGGATTCCAAGTTTCCATCGATTTTCTATGCCAATAAAAGGCCTAGAAAGTAGATCACCTTCAGAAGATCGACAACCTTGATAATCCTTGTATGTAAGTGAATCATTCACCATCAGTTTTTTTGTCGACAAAAGTATCATCTAGCATGGATTCTGTGAGAAAAATGCATATGAGTGAATCCATTCCTATACTATTATTTCCAATTAACATTCAGCGATGCATGATCTATTAGGGAGATAATTATGATTCTGATATATGGGGACTAATTTTCTTGGAAAAGATTCATTTAGAATAATTTTCTCATATTACCACTCTTAAAGGTGTCAATTTCAAATACCATCCCATTATGGTCAAGGATTTCCTTTAATACCTTGATGTAATGATGGATAATGTAATGTTTTGGATATATTACTCACCTTTGGTGTAGCGAATGGTGGTTCGGGGAACATTTGAGGTTTTTAGGGATGAAAAGGGATATATTACTCACCTTTGATATGAAAGGAATATTCTGGAGACCAGAGACTCCGACCATCCCTAGTATATTATCCCTGGGGTACAGCTGCTGGAGATGGATTGAGTAGTGACTAGGGGACCGATAATGAGGGTTCTCTAGGGAAACTAATTCATATGAGGGTGATGATTAACATACCTAGGGAATAACAATCTACACTTCAATCTATTCCATCCTCAATGAATTTGGTATCAACACCTTCTAGGGTCCCTTCCCTAAAGAGGAAAGGGAAAAGGAAGCTATCTGAATAATCAGAGCCCCCTCACCCATAATCTGTATGTAAGCATCACACATTAATCTTTACCAATTTTAAACCAATATATAGTAAATCATTCTAGTTTTTCAAAAAATGTGTAGTTACTCACCAAGACTACCTGGAAGAATATATATCTATTCTTGAGGATATAGTTGAGTGTTCTATTATTCCAGTATAAATGTGACTATTGGCCCTGACCCATCAAGAAGTAGAGATAGTTGAAGTGCTAGATCAGTTAATCCCAATGCATACTACTGATGTTCTAGTGGTCATGTCGTTTGAATTGGAATGAGATAACATACTTCTAGAAGAAATTGATTGTGGTTTATACTATGCTACTAATTTGAATTTGATGGAGGTGTGTTTTAGATAAGGTGATACATTCTTTAGAAACATGACACATGTTTCACTTTGTGTCATTTCATATTAAATTTATTTTTCTATTTAATCCTTTAATGGCAGCTATTGAAGTGTGATAATAGATAAAGAACTGATGGTGCCACCAGGCCGCTCGTTATAAGAAGGTGTTTCCTCTTCACCCAAAGAAGGGTTTGAAGAAAAATATGTTTCTAGTGATGCAATTGAGAAAGTTATTTTTGAAACACTGATCACATCTTTTGGTTATCTTATGGCATCATACCATCTAGTAACTTTATTATTAAACCTTTTTTTCTTTTTTTGTATTAATTCCTCCCAAATATTAGAAATTCTAGTCCCTTTTACCTTGGGAATTCCTTGGAACAGGTCAACCAATATGGAGGTCGGCTCCATAACTGCTACATAGAATACCAAAAGAACATTTCCTTCACTGAGTGACTTAGTGCTAGAATATATTCATATCCCCATGTTTGGCTTGAGTTAGGTCTTAGAGTTTGAATCACTTTATCATCTGATGTAGTGGAAAGTCTGGAAGGATATTTGGACCTTAATTTTGGAGCCCCCCATTGGAAGATATAGAGGACCAACAAGGTTATCTTATGTTTATGTTTACCAACCTTGTTTATGAGGTTTTTAACTATACCTATCTTCATTCCTGGGTGAAGGAAGTGTTCTCCCTAAGGGAGAAAAATTGGGACCTTGAAACAAGGGTAGTAATAGTAGAGGCTTCATATTTAGTAAAAAGAAGATGATATGGGGGCTTGAATGAGTCTTCTCAGTGCATGGTGGAGGTGACAGCTCACCGAGACATGATTAACACTAGGAAGTTTGAAATAAAATGATTATAGTCTAAGATTAATTGTCACTAGGAAGAGATATCTTGGTTGTAACATGAACTGAAAATATCAAATAAAACTATATTGGAGAAACATGGGTTCCTTGACCTGGAGGATAAGTCCAATCATGATTCTTTTTTTAGGGAAGAGGCATTGTAGAAGATCATAGAGGTGGAAAATGAATATTTTGATCAATTTATCTAATGAATTTTCTCCCTAGATCATAAATATTTAGAGATAAAGGAATCATACTAATAAATGATATGATGGGAATTTAGTTTCATGATTCTCCCTTTATTTTTTTATTCATGGGAGAGACTCTGGTATGTGGATATTATTAATTTTTGTGAACTTTCTCAGTGAATAAATTTTATCAACTTTATATATAATTGTAAAACTTTCCTTCATTTATGATGTGTATGAAATTTCAATTATCTAATATCTCGTGAATCATCAATGATTCCCATCCTTTTTATAATACCATGTAAACCCAAATTTCTATATTTTAATGTTTAAATAACAACATATTTCTCTTAAAAATTGCTCAATAATGACCACAGACATGAGATTCCCCATTGATACACCCACTCCAGTTTTCTTTAGATTTAAAAATTTTAAAAGATAAGATAAGTATTATGTATATCTTGGTGGGAAAATTCTCTAATGTTTACCAAAGTCAATAGACTTAGTGAGGATATATTATTTTTCTATGAAAAAATGATGATCTCTTTAATATTTGCATCTTCTTTTTTTATATTTCCCCAAATATTTCATACACTTCATAGAGGGGAAAGATTAGCGAGTGTGTACTTGTATTTCTCTTAGGATTCCCTCTTATGGGTTTTCAAATGGACGAGTTTTTATGACTTTTCTATTTTATAAATTCGCAATACTTCCCAGGGTTCCCTTTTCAGGTTTTCATCCTAGTGATCTTTGTGTATCTTGTTAAATGGTTTCTTTAATGTATTGAAAATTAGACCATTATATGCTATATTTTAGGGTCTTCTAGTTCATACCATCTACTACTATAATTTAGGGTATATTACCATAGATATTATATTTATATAGTTTATGGTATTCTAGATTGTACTTTCTATTTTTTTTGGTTTTAGGGTATCCTAAATCGGACCTTATATAATCGTATTTTAGGGTTTTCTAGCTCAGACCTTCTCTTAATGTAGTTTAGGGTATTATATCTTGGACCCTCTATTGCTATAGTTTTAGGTTCTTCTAGTTAGGACATCATATTGATTTAATTTAGGGTCTTCTATCTTAGAAATTATATCATTTTATTTTAGGTTCATTTATATTGGACCTTCTATCATGGTAGTTTAGGGATTTCAGCTCAGATCTTCTATTACTGTAGATTAGGTTCTTCTAGCTCATACCCTATATCACTGTAGTTTAGGGTCTTCTAGCATGAACCTTATATTGGTAGTTGAGGATGGGTATTCATGAAGGGTTAGATAACCCAACATCCTTGAATAGATTCTGAAGAATGAGTGTCCATGAAGGGTTTAGATACCCTATATTCTTAATCGATATTACGAAGAATGAATGTTCATGAAGGGCTCTAGTACCCTCTATTATTGTATAAATCATGAGGTATGAATATACATGCTGGGTTATGACACCCTACATCCTTTTCTTAAAAGGGTTTTTGGTGTATAATGAAATATTAGGGATGTCGAGTCTACATGGATAGTTGAAATATTGGTTAAATTAGTCATAACCAAGGGCTTGAAATGATGAATATGGAATGTGGAAGACATATTAGGGATCAAACATAACACCCTAAAGTGTTGTATTCTTCCACGATGTCATCAAGGATTATAGGGATTAGATTTAATTTCCTACAAGTAGGAGATACCTCTATTTAGAAGGTCATAAACACATATCCATGATCCCATTGGGATTACATGCATGGTCAAGTAGAGGTGTCCCCACTCTCTTACAAGGGAAATGAGATATTTATGAAGACTTAAACATATTTACTATGAAGTGGTATATGGAGAAAAGTGTTACCTAAAAAGGGTTCTAGAACCCTAGGGAAGTTGAGATTTAGGTTCTGTGGCTTGGGACTTATGCCATGTGGTTTTGAATCACATGGTGTGGGCCATAAAAATATTTAGGAATGGAGTGTTGCATTCTACTTTGACAAATGGTGTAATACAAAGTGAAGTAACATCAATGATGTTTTATCCTCTTGAATAATATATTTATGGGTATTGTAAACCATGGTCTAAGAAAATTTTATTTAATTGGAGTTGGTAACTAGTTGTTATATTTCCACCATTGATAATGGTGAGAGCTTATAGTGTGCCACATGGTTAAGAAAATAACTCATGGATTTAAGTGGAGAATTTCTAGGATCCAAGGATCCATTTGGATGAACATGTACATGTTACCATTTTTTTATAGGGAAGATCCAAGAGAAATGAAGATCAAGGTCCATGAGGTTCCAAGAGAAAGATATCAACTCAAGGAACTTGATGTGTCAACTAAAAATTCAAAGGTATGAAGGTGGTTTATGAAAAATGTAATATCCAAGAAGGTTTCAAGAACACTAAATGTTATGTTTCTTCCTACTGAACATGTTATCATAGTGACAAGATGTAACAAATCATTACTATAGAGTTTCCATGGAACTGGGGGTCCAATAAGCATGGGATGGATTTTACTAGGGCCATGAAGTGGGCCCTATTATCTTTATCACTTATTTATTTATGCTCTAACTTTTTCAGAAACTCTAGGAATGAAGAGTTTAGTGAGGGGAGACTTGGATTTTTCTCAGGATTCCCTTTGTGTGTTTTTAACCAGATAAGTTTTGGTTCTCTTCACTAGAAGTTTTCAGGACTTACAATTTGGACCATCAAAGGATAAAGTGAATGCAATTTTAAGTCCAAAATACATGTAGACCTAGTATGAGGAGAATGTTACACAACATCCTTATTAGGATACCTAGGGTTAAGAGTACTATAACATCCTTTTTAGAGAGATATGAAAATTTTTTAAATCAAGGATTAGGGTTCTTAGTTCATGAGAAATGGTATAGAACAATCATTATAGGGACAATCCAAAAATACACTAAGGTGATGAGTTCTTCCATGGTGATTTCTGGGCTCATAAGGATCAGAAACCCATTTTGCAATTTAAGACACATTTGGTTGATGACTGGGATCACATATACAGAAACCAGGGGAAGACATGCATTTTCCTAAAAAATATACATTGAATCCAGGTGTCATTTTACAAGGTCCATTGAAGGGTTGGGTCAACCCAAGGTGTGCATGAAATGAAGTGTGATTTATGGGTCGAGGCACTTAAAAGATAACAAAAGCACCCTATACAATGGTTTAATGGGGCCAGACTCTTATGGTCCTTTGATAAGGAATGATGATGGGTGTTGGATTTCACATATTAACATCATGTTATGGGGATGTATCTATCTTGCAGTTTAATTTCATTTGAAAAGAAATTTTTAATTTCAGTTTAATGTAATTTTCTATAGATGTTTTTCTTGTATTTTAACATCATGTAGTTAGGGTGTGGAAACCAATATGAAAATTTTCAAGATATCCTTAGGGAAATTTTTTAATGTTCTGAGGAATTTAGATATAGGGGGAATATTTTATCTATGAAATTGTTTATTGGTGGGTATCCATATTCCAGAGCCCTTTTTGTAAATATTTATCATGTGTGCAAGCTAGCCGTATATAGATCTGACTCTTGTGTAGGAAAAATGATCTTTTATGACTTGAACCTCTTTAAATAGATATATATGATAGTTTTATCATTGGGATTACTGAGGGTTACCTATGAATATTATAAGGGTAAGAATCATTCCATAGTAATCTCTTTTATGGATATCTCTCTTTATAGATCTCACTTGTATGTAGGGGAGAGGGGTGATTAACTTAGCACAATTGGGTCTTTATAGAGTATGCATACCTTTAAATGGAAGGGTACAAATATAAGATGTCATAATCTTTCTTGGAAAATGGGTATTATTCATAGATATGTAAAATTGAGAGCATCCCAATCCTCTTGAATTTCTGGTTTATGGATGATGTGAATCATAACCCAATAATATCTAAGTCATCTGTATATGGGAATCGGTGGGTACAGTTTCACAACTAGAAATGGAGAGATCGTATACTATTCCACATGGTTTGGAAAATAACTCTTAGATTTATGGGGGGCCTTCCCACTATTCAAGGGTCCATTTTGATGATCCATTCCCTATTACTAGTTTTCTATAGGGAATATTTGAGATAAAGGAATCCCAAGGTCCATGGGGTTCCAATAGAAGGGTATCAAATTAAGGAAATGGTTGTGTGGACTTAGATATCGAATATATAATGTTTTTTACTAGAAAATGTAAGATTTAATAAGGGTTCAAGTAACCTGAAGTCTATTTTAGCATTCATTGAACACATTTCAAGGTGAAGGAATAAAAAATATGATTCTTGGATTACAACCATCAAAGGGGATGATCTGTTTAACATGAAGACCTTTTGTCACAAAGTATAATGGAATTGTACTAGGAAGTGATTCCTGATTTGAGGTGTGTCTCTATCACATTAGTACGAGTGACTTTACCGGTTTTCTAAGCTCACATGATCCATTTTTGACATGAGAAACAATGGAAAATTGGACAGTTGACTGAGTCTCACAAGAGTGGGTCTCAGATGGATCGTTTCATAGGTCCATACCATATACAATTAAGGGTGATTTTTTATCATTTTATATATTTTATCTAACCCTTTTATTAAAGATACAGGTGACCCTTTATATCCCATGATGATAAGAATCAAGACACATGTAGTTCTTGCACGAAATCTCTCTACACAGGTCTAACCTATAAATAGGGGGGATTTTTATGTTCTGGCTAGACCTAGAATTGGAGATTTATGTTTCACTACATATCTTGTGATGGAAGTAGTCAAGACACATGTAGTTATTGAACGGGAAACTCTACACACAGGTCTAACCCATATGTAGAGGTGGGCATTGTTCCCCTTGATTGTTGTATCCGGACCCAGGATTAGAGATACGGGTATCACTACATATCCTGTGATGAAAGGAATCAAGCCAAATGTAGTTCTTAAATGGGATACTCTCTACATAGGTCTGAACCATACACATAGGGGATATTATTCCTATTTATTGTTGTATCTAGACCGAATATTGGAGATCCAAAAGTCATTATGTATTTTATGATGGAAATAATCAAACCACACATAGTTCTTGAATGGGAAACTCTACATGCATATCTAAAACAGACACATATGGGGTATTTTCCCATTGATTGTTGTGTCTAGATCTAGTATTAGATATTTGAGCATCAATCAGTATCCTTTGATAGAAGGAATCATGCCACACATAGTTATTGAATGTGAAACTCTACATGCAGGTCCGACCTATACACCGAGTTGGGAATTTTTCACATTGATTATTGGAGATAGACCCATTGTTAGAGATCTAGGCCTCACTATATACCCTTTCATGGCAAGAATCAAGACACATGTAGTTCTTGAATGGGAAACTCTCTACATAAGTTTGACCCATACACATAGGGGCATTGTTCCTTTCATTATTGTAGCTGGATCCAATATTGGAGGTCTAGGAATCACTACATATCCTGTGATGTCCAAAATAAAGCCACACATATTTCTTGAATGGGAAAATATCTATGCATGTCTAACCCATACGTAGAGGGGTAATGTTTCAAATTAATTATTGTTTCTAGACACAGGATTGGAAATCTAGGCATTACTACATATCCTATGATGGTAGGAATCAAGGAACATGTATATCTTGAATGGAAATATCTCCATGCAGGTCTTACCCATACATAGAGGGGGGGGGGGTAATTTTCTCATTTATTACTATATATGGACTTAGGATTTGAGATTCAAGCATCACTACGTATCCTATGATGGAAGGAATCAATCCACACATAGTTCTTAGAAGGAGGTGTCGAAGAAGACCAATACCAAGGATCACGGCCCTCTTATGTGAGGTCCATAGTAATTCATAGTTTTATGTCATGAAAGAGACTCAAACAAATAGTTTAATGTCATGCATTAAGGATGTTCGATGTTTCATTTATGATCTTTCATCACGGACCATGAAAAACTTATCATGAACTGATATGTATCAATCATGTGAGGAAAACCATAATAAAATTCCTAAGCCTATGTGATCTATTCTTGGTGTGAGAAAAAAGGAATAGAAAAGGTTTATTTCATGAAACAAAAGTGATTAAAAGAAAGGGCATGGGAATTTTCATCATGGGGTGACTGTTATATGATATAGGATCTAGGAAGCTCTATGTATCTCAATGGAATGAGAATGATTTTTTTGTATTTTTGGGAAAACAATGAAATTTAACATTATAAATCATGGACATTGGTTACCCAATGTGAAAAAGAAGGCATGAAGCCTCATAAACACTGCCTAGGTTTTGGTGAAATCATCTCATGGGAGGCACCCATGTGTTTGTGACACATGACTTCCTCAGCTTGTTTCCCAAGGAATCCTATTATTTGAACAATGGTTAAGACTACATTTTAAAATCATGTGATGAAGATGTTGTCACATAGTTTTTATTTCCTACTACTAGGATAAATATATTATGGTTGGACCTAGCATTTGTGATCTAGGAATCCTTATGTATCCTATGATTCCAGGAATCAAGACACACATAGTTCTTGAGTGGGGTGATTCCATATGTGGATCAGACTCACACACATGAATGGGGCCACTTAATTTTTTTTCACATAGATACATCTCATATGCAGTGAAATTTTCATGAAATTTTGTTCTCCATGCAGTTTAACAACATGTAGTGAAGACATAAGATGTTGTGCTACTTTAAGTCTTTTTTTAGGATTTCTTCCATACAGTTTAACATTAAACAACAACGACATATCATGTAGTTTAAAATCCTTTTACCAATAAATTTTCCTTTTTGTTTAACGTCATGTGTCCAAGACATATCAATTGTGTAGTTTTATGTCATGTGACATGGATGTATTTTTTAGTTTAACATCATGCGATTGAGATGAGTTATGATGTTTAATGTAATGTGACCAATAAGTATCATGCGGTTTAATGTCACGCGACTAGGATGTATCTATCATGCGGTTTAATATCTTTTGAAAATGACATAATATGAATTTTTTTACTTCATATGACTAGGACATATCTATCATTTAGTTTAAAATCATTCAACCAGGATGTATCGTGTAGTTTAACGTCATGCACCGAGGATGAACCAAGCAGCTTAACATCATGTGTAGAGGACATATTTTGAAATCTAACATCATATGACCATGATGTGTCATATAGTTTAACATCATGAGATAAGTACATATCAATCATTTTAATGTTATGAAACATGAAAATTGGATTCTTTATGAAAACTATGAATAATAATTCTTAAGAAACCTTGATTTTGTAGGATAATGATGTGTTCCCCATCCATTATGTCCAATGAGAAATATTTATTGGAATAGACCTTATGTATGATATAAGACCCTTCCCATGTGGTTTTTATATTTGAAGGTTTCTTTGCTAGTATCATTTGGGTTTTGAGAGATAATACTAGTTCTTCTTGAAGGAACGATTGGAGGAATACCTTTTTAGTGAGGGCTCATGTTATCTAATTCTGATAGACTTTGAGGTTGTGAAGTGTATACAACCATTTTTCATTGAGCCATTCCAACTCATTGACCCACTTCTGTGATTTATCATCATCTAATAGTGGTCCATATATAGCTATTATAATCATGGGAAAATAGAATTATATGGGAAAAAATTCCTCGGTTTTGTATACTAATGAATATGGAGATTCATTTTTAGTAGTGCACGTGATGGTATAGTAGGCCCATAAAGCATGAAGGAGCCTATGTAGCCATGATTTCATTCCTTTATACATCATATTCTAGAGTATATTTTATGGAGTCTTTTTGAAGGAATATATTAGTACATTTTCCCTCTCATGATAGTGGGATAAATGGTTGGACTCAATTTTTACTCCTTGTACAATTTCTTCAACTTGATAGAATAGAAGTTGGTTTCATTTCTCATCATTATCTCTTGAGGGACTCTAAATCTGACGATGATATTGGACTTTACGGAGCCAATGATATTCTTCATCCCATATTCCTAAAGAGGTATTGCCTCAACCTATTTGGAAAAGAAGTCAGTAGAGTTATAAATGTACTTAATGTTCTTAGCTATATCTAGGGGATATTTCCCCACAACATCCATTCCCCATACAAAAAATGACCAAGAATTGTGCGCTACAAGTATCAATTCTGGGCATTGATAGATGAAGTTTTCATGAATATAAAATTCATGAAATCTAATGGTGAATTCTACATAGTCTTGTAACATTGTATTCCGGTTGTAACCAAGCCTCTAGATTTGATAGGAGAGCCTAGTCCCAATATTATGAGTGTCACATGAGGTTATATGAAATTCTTTCACGATGTAGGTAATCTATCATCATGATATACATCTGAGGAGGATATCATCAAAGCCTCATTTTTAGAGGGATTTTTTCTCATTAGGAACATCCCTAAGGGTAACGTTTTCTTCTCGGTGCCGAGTCTGTTCCCTTTTGGTTTGGTCTATCAGGAGAGTCCCACTTTAGAGATAATCAATTATGGGATCCATACATCTAGGATCATATTTTGTTGAATCATGATCTAGAGATGTGGTGACCTAATTAATTTCCTTCATTCCATAGATAATGACTAATGAGACCATCCTTTAGTGCATAATTCCTAATTCACTTCATCCTAACCAGGGTTTTCTATGACTATGGATGAATTGGCTAGCACATCAGCACAATTGTTTTTTGATAAAGGGAAACGATGTAATATGGATTAAAAAGGGAACTTTTCCATTAGTCACCTAACATAAACTATGAGAGGATCCAATTCCTCCTTCTTGGTGGAATATTTTCTATTTTTTTATCACTAGCTCCTAGTCCACTTTGATGTTCAGGTAGACTATCTACAACTATAGGGCTAGTTCCATGCTGTTAATGAGGGCCTGATATCCAGATTTATTAAGAGAGATGACTAAATATAATGAAAAGGAGTATGTATAAATTTATATGTCTATAGAAACAAATAAAATCACTAGACCTATGATCGTACCACAATTCACAGTTTCATTTTCACCCTTACACCACTGTGCTAAACTAATTTTGTATTGAAAATTATAAAAATGATAAAAAATATCAATTCATTATTGATTAAATTATTTTTTGTTCATCACTCTTAAAAAGTACAATGTATCTTTTTTTTGGAAATTACATTGTTGGTGAAGGTCATTTGGAAGGCCAAATATGATTCAGAAGAAAAATGGGCCAAACTGCATTGAGGCCCAAGGATAACCGTCCACTATTTTGAAATTTTCTTGAAATACATGCCAAAAAATGGGATTCAATTTTTTTGAATTATCCAAAACATAGTGGGATAAAACTTTTATTAAATACCCAAATCCAAATTTGGCCATCTTGTGGCCCATCCAGACTGATCTATCCAAGCCACCGAATCTGTATGAAGTGAAAATTGGTGTACTGTGTTTCATCCAGATCTCAATATTATGACTAAAAAGGATTCCAAACATTTTGTGGATATATTTAAAATATTTTTAAACAACCTTTTTGTTTTCTCCAAAGAGAGATAAGGCTGTATACCCACTCAATACCGTGGTCCAAGTGGTTTCTTGAAATCTGGGTGCGCAAAACAACCATCCAGATTGCCTATAAAAGAGTACCATGGGAACCCAATTTGTGAGTTAGAACAAGAAGCAAAATCTCAAATTTTGGAGTGATATAGTAATCTACTCATCATATTGTAGTCTATAGAGGCCCCTATCCTCATATGGGGATCATGACTGAATAAGGAGTTCCACCCGACCTTCCTCCTCCTCTCAATGTCGGGCTAAACGGTGGGCGTTTGTTGTGAGGGAGATACACACATGTAAATGGAGTTTTAATTCATATATTATCTACTATTTTGGAGTAATTTTGGGTTTTAAAACATTTAATTTCTTGTATATTACATGATTTCATATTTTAATTCTTGTTTTGATGCATGTGAATGTTATGCTCTTAATTTCTACCCGATTCTTGTGAAGTTTTTAGTGCGTCACTTGTTTCTTCGTATTATACAATATAATAAACCTTTTATTACCCAACTTCTTGATATTTAAATATGACTTGTAATCTCTTATTCCATGCACAAGTATTGAACCTTGTCAAAATTATTTTTATGTCAAGGTTTGGTTCTTCACGAATTGAAATAAAAGCTTAGGAATTAATCAGTATTCCAATTAATTTCATCCAAAGAATTACTTAAAACATGAATGGATCTTTAAGAACAATGAAATTGAAATATTTTTAGTGAAAAAAACAACAGTTTGTCACAGATTTTTCGAAATCTACTTTGGTTTTTAACTATTAAACTCTTTAAATTATGTTATTTTCTTAAAATTGTTTTCAAAACCACCCCCTTTTAGTACTTCTATTAAACATACACACTCTAAACCTATCAATTCTTCTTGAGAGACGACCTAAGGTATTAACTATACTATAAAATAATATTTAAATCATAATAAATTGGATGGATCATGACAACACATTCAAGTGTTGTCTTCATTTTCAGGGAGCACTTTTGTGTTTAGTGTGTTTTTTAAAATATTGACTATTTTGTAATTTTTTGTTCACTTATTTTCTTCCTTAATTATTAGTTTATTTCTAAAATAATTCTTTTGTAGGAATTATTCATGACATGATCTTAATTGGAGGAACTACCCTTATTAGAACAATAACTAGAGAGGATCTTACATCATCAACACTAAGAATCACCAACCAATCCATGAAAGGAGGACCCACAAAAGATCGACACACTTCTTGATCCTTCCTCTTCTTCTTATGGAACCAACATCAAAACTAAAATAAAATTGTATAAATTTTTTGAAAACAATATAACACTAAAATAACTAACCCCACCTGATATTGATATCCAACCCACATATAATCAAATACAAGGCGAGAAACCCAATTTTGAACTTAAATCTGGTCTAATTCACTTATTGCCAAAATTTCATGGACTCATTAGGGAAAATCCAAACAAGAATTTAAAATAATTTCATAATATGTGTTCTACATTAAAACATGATAATGTTGATGAAGAAAATGTAAAGCTTGTGGAATTCCCATTTTCATTATAAGACATTGAAAAAGATTGGATTTACTATGTTAATTCACTAATTAGAGGTCGGGCAGACATGAAATGCCTTTTTCTTGAAAAATACTTCCCATCCTCTAGAACTAAAATAAAAAAGGAAAACAATTATGGTATAAGGAAATATCAAGGGGAAAACTTCATAAATACTTAGAAATATTTAAAAGGATTTGTTCAAGTTTCCCACACTTCCAAATAAGTGATCAAATTTTAATTCAGTATTTTTATGAAGGTTTAGTTACTATTGATCGAATCACGATTCAAGATACTACACATGGTGTAATATTTGATAAGACCATAATTTTTGTAAGAAAACTAATTGAGAAAATGACGTTGGACACTCAACAATTCAGTTCAATGTCCAGTGTACCAATTGGAGGTGTCTATGAGGCAAAAAGTACTGAATTCAAGAAGAAGGTGGACACAATGTTTGAAGAGGTAAGTATCCTTCTTTGACAAATTTCCCTTTACCAAGTGAAATTCAAATCTTCTCCTCCCATCCATGGTGGTATATATTCTTCAAACACCCACTATTATGACCAATTACCTCAATTGAGAGACACTTATGATATTTGTGAGGCCATATTTCTAGGACACCCCTATAACCAACCCATTAGGTAAGAACCATACTATCCATCCAACCCTGGGTATAAAAAAACAAAGCCTATAAGAAATGTGGGTATTCAAACTAACCTCATCAACTATGGAACCAACTAGATCAGAGTAGTTATCCACCAACACCACCCCTAAATCCTCAACCACTCAAATGCCTTATCAACAACCACTTCAAAAACCAAATCCTATCCTATAATATATGATGGAAAAAATGGATAACGACAATCCCCAATTCCAAAAAACCACCCAAGCCACCATAAAAGACCTAATAACTCAATTAGGGAAACTCACAAACTCGATGGGGGAAATCCAAAGTCATGGTTTGGGGTAAACTATCCTCTCAACCACAAGTCAACCCTAGGGATAAGGTAAATGTCATTTCCATCTCCAATATGATTGGAGATAAAATTAAGATCCAAATGGAACCTCATTTAGAGTCATCCCCTCCTGAGGAAAACACCATCCCAATCGTGGAAATTGGTCAAATTATTGAAAAACCTTTTCATGAGAGAATCCCTTACAAGGGAAAGATTGTGTCTATTTATGAGTCAACTAGCCTAACCATTCCTATTCCATTTCCCAAAATGGCCAACAGAAATAGGAAACAAAATGAAACTGAACATGATAAAGAAAGTTTGGAAACATTAAAAAATATGTAGGTTAACATCCCCTTGATTGATGTCATGAAGAAGATTCCAAGATATGCCACATTTCTGAAAGAAATGTGTACACACTAAAGGGAACTTTGAGGTGATGAGAAGGTGATCTTGGGGAGGAATGTATTAGCATTGATAGAGCCATCACTCCCTACCAAATACAATGATCCTAGAACATTCTCAATGGCGTGCACTATAGGGGAGTATTACTTTTCCAACTCTATGATTTATTTGGGTGCTTTTATAAATGTCATGCCTCACACTATCTACTTGTCATTGTAGGTAGGGGAACATGATCCCAATTGATTTCGTTCCATTAGAAAATCAGATTAAAACACACCCTTATGGGCTGTTAGAGTATGTTCTTGTGAGGGTGAAAATTTTAAATTTTCTTACTGATTTTTATGAGATTAAAATGGTATATGATAGGATGAATGGACTTTACCAGATTATATTGGGGAGGCCCTTATTGAAAACTAACAAAACCATAATTAGTGTCTACTATGGTACATTATCTATGGAGTTTTTTGGTGACATTCTCCACTTCAATATCCTTGATTCCATGAAGAACCCCTCAGAAGAACATTCATATCAATATGTTAATTCAATCTATGTACTCCCTTCCCCTAAAAAAACTTCCTTTCATTCTCTCAATCCCCTTTCTATGTTTTATTCATTGATTGAAAAGCTATGAAATGAATCAGTCATAGAATGTTGTACCAATCTATAAAAATGTCATGCATGTTTGTTAATTGCTGATTACATGAACACTAAGGACCAAATGATTGTCAATGATACTTCTAATATTGTAAAAGATCATTACTCATATGAAGATGATACCATTGAGTAGTTAGATGAGATTAGAGAACTCACACTTTCACACATGATCCCATTAATCCAAAAACTCCTTGAACTAGAACAAAAAAACCACTTCGTGATATAAAATATTCATATATTGATAACGAAAAAAGTTGATTGTCATAATTGGAAGTTCACTCCCTCCTGAGCATAAATTGTGATAGCTTGAACTTTTGAGGGAGTATAAATAAGATTTGGGATGGAATCTTGCAAAAATTACTTGTATTAGACAATCAATTTTTACACATCATATATTATTAAATGATGAGGCTAAACTAGTGAGGCTGTCACAACATTGACTGAACCCAACCCTCATATATGTTGTTAAAAATTAGGTAACAAAATTATTGACTGTTGGAATAATATAAACCATCTCATAAATCTAATTGGTCAGTATAGTATAGGTGGTTCCTAAAAAAACCATTATGACGGCAATTAAAAATGAAAACAATGAATTGACTCCAGCTCATGTGCAAAATAGTTGGCGTGTCTGTATAGACCATTTTTGACTAAACCAACGCACTAGGAAGGACCATTTCCCATTTTAGTTCATTGAAAAAAATGCTAGAGATTCTAGAAGGTAAGTCCCATTATTGTTTTCTTGATGGGTATTCTAGATACTTTTAGATCCATATTTCCACTAAGGATAAGGAAAATACAACATTCACTTTCCCCTTTGGCAAATTTTTATTTAGAAGGATTCCATTAGGTCTGTGTAATACTTAGGGTACATTCAAGTGATGCATGGTTAGTATTTTCTTAGATTACCTGGGGAATTTCATGGAAGTATTCATAGATGATGTCACTATATATGGATCCTATTTTGATAAATGTTTGAGTAGTTTAGGTTCAGTCCTATGTCACTATATTGAAAAGAATATCATATTAAATTATTATAAATTCCATTTCATGGTGAGACAAGGTATAGTATTGGGACATTTCATTTCAAGGATGGTATCCAAGTAGATAAATCAAAATTGGATTCCATTTCTTCTCCACCATTCTAAAAAATTTATGGGATATAAAGTATTTCCCAGTTCATGCCATATTTTACCATTGTTCCATTCATGAATTTAGTATGATCTCAATCCCTCTATCCTAATTTCTCCAAAAAGAAAAATAATTTGTTTTTGATAATGAATGTGTGGATACTTTTAATAAACCAAAATGGAGTCTAACATCACCTTCAGTAATCCAACAACCTCGATAGGATTTACCATTTGAGCTCATGTGTGACACCTCAAACAATCCAGATTTGGCAGTCTTATCAAAAAGGGTTAATTAAGCTCCAAACACCATTGCCTATGCCTCACACAGAATGGAACTTTCTCAATAAAACTACACCACTACAAAAAAGAACTCCTTTCCATTGTATTTACCTTGGATAAATTTAGGTCGTACCTTTGAGGGTCCAAAGTCATTGTGTTCTCGGACCATACATCACTCCAATATATCTTTATGAAATCGGAAGCTAAACCATGTCTCATTCTCTATATGATCCTCCATCAGAAATTCAATCTAGAAATTATAGATAAAAAAGGATCAGAGAATGTGGTGGATGACCATATCAATAGGATCCTCTCATCCTTGAACATTGACTCATCACCCTATATTCTCCCAAATGACATTTTTCATGATAAAAAACTATACCAAGTGAACTATTTTATTCCTTGGTATGTTGAAATTTTAAATTTTTTGGTATCACCTTTCATTCTGTTAGGAAAAAATCTCTTAAGGTATCATTGGAGAATTTTTAGGTGATTGGGTTTATTTAAAAAGTGGGCCTCCATGTTGGGTTTGTTGAAAAAGAATACCATGATGTTAAATTTGTTAACAAAGGAGTTTTACATGGTTAATTATCGAGTTTATTAGATGTTGTTGACAATACATGATTAACAGAAGAACCTCGACAAAGGAATCGATGGTCTAAAGGTCGTACAAAAAGAGCAGATACAAGGTGGCACCATTTTCCAGTGTTTTCCAGTTTTTTTCCTCAAAATTGACAAATGGAGAAAAGTGTTCTTGGTAAATGGGGTTGCACACTAGTTTCTAGGAGTCTTGTAAAATTGTGCGCCTTATGTTTTTCAAGATCAGAACATCAAAATATGGAAAAAGGAAGAGAGGCACCCATGTTTTTGTTTGGGTGTGCAAAGTGACAAGGGAGACAAAGGCTAAGGTGGATGGACTTGAGCACGAAGATGAGACTTGCGCATGGCACTTAGGGTGACCAAAATGACTATAAATAGAGGGCTACCCCTCCTCATTATCTTTGGATAAGCTCAACACTTAGAGAAAATTCGATCTCCAGTCGCGCAGGTGGTTTGGTCGTGTAAGTGGTGGTTTAGCCGTGTAAGTATAAAGATATTCAGAAGTTGTGTTCCAATTGATAGTTGCATGCCAATATTGGTTTGGGCATAAACAAGTGTGATTCACCTAAGTTTTTAGTTTTGAATGGAGTGTTGCGCAAGTAGTTTGGTGACAATTACGCGCCAGGCATAGAGAAGCACGCCAGACTTGGAGAAGCACACCAATAATTCCAGGGTTTCACGAAAGTTGTAAAATTTATCGGTACACCTGTGGTAAAGTTGTATTCATCTATGTATGAATGTGTAACATCAACAGAGCATCTTCATATAGAATAGAATGCATTCATTTATGATAATGAAGGTACCTACAAGTCTTTAAACAATTAGTTGATCTTCTGAAGAAGTAGTGAGCACACTTCAGTTGAGGGATTAGTGAGCTTTTAAATTGTGAGTGGTTGTAAACCAGGAGAGAAAATGCATCTAATTCACACTTTCTAAACATTAGTGCAATTTTAGTGTATTTGGTAAATTATCACATCGACAGTGTCTGCTCCTTGGACGTATCCTAGTGCGGGTGAACCAAATAAAAATTGCTATGTTATGTGAATGTATTAATTTCTGTTTATACTTTTCTATAGGAAATAGGGAGAAGATAGTTTTTCTTAATAGAAAAACAAGATCAATAGGGGCAGTTCTTTTAATCTTTCATACCCTAATTCACCCCCTCTCAGGGTATCTAACCTAGTGGACCTAACAAATTCCCACAAATTTCAATAAAAATTGGGCTGACCGTCTAAAACATGAGACCCATTGGTACATTTGGGATGACCCCTACCCTTAGCACACATGTAGTGATCAATTACATAGGCTTTGTGTTCCAGATAGTGATTTTTAGTCTATTTTTAGGTTCTTCCACACTCTTTCTTATGGGGTCCACTTTGGTCTCCATCAAACTGCTTGCAAGGTCCTTGATACTATTCTCTTTTTGCCAACATTTTTTTGGGATTCCCATGGTTTTTTAAATCACTTCCTTATTTTCAAAGAATGGGGAATGTCTCTAAAAGAAATTAAATTCCACAACAACCGTTTCTCTTCCATGAAATTTTTGATGTTTGGGGAATTTACTTTATGGAACAATTCCCCAATTCATTTGGGAACCCTTACATTCTTATGGCGGTGTATTAGGTTTTAAAAAGGGTAAAAACACATTCCATAAGGATTGATGATTCTAAGACTATTGTGGAATTTTTGAGAACCCAAATTATTTGTAGTTTTGGATTACCTAGGTTCATCATCAGTGACCAGGGTTCTCATTTATGAAACTGAATGATGCAATCACTTTTTTGTAGGTATATGGTCAGGAATCGAGTGTCTACTACTTATCACCCACAAACCAATGGTAAATCCGAGGTGTCAAATAGATAGGTAAAATAGATTCTTGAAAAAATGGTCAACCTAAAAGAAAATATTAGAGTCTTAGACTCGATGATTCATTATGGCCTTACCGTACTACCTTTAAAGTTCCCCTTAGAATGTCACCATTTGGCTTGTGTTTAGAAATAGTTGTCACCTCCCTGTTGATATTGAGCACTGAGCCTACTGGGATATTAAACAATAAAATTATAATCATTCAAGTATAGGTGATCAAAAGAAGTTTCAGATTTAGTAGTTGGATGAAATATGTAGATATTCATATGAGAACTCTAGGATTTATAAAGATAAAACCAAAGCTAACCACGATCGTCTCATCCTTCATCGTCAATTCCACATTGTCTAGAAAGTACAACTTTTTAGTGGAAGGATAAATTTGCATCCAAGAAATCTTTTTTCCCACTGGTTTTTCCCAAATAATATTACCAATGTTTATCCATTTTCTATTTTTCAGATTCAAAATGATGAAACCAAACAAACCTTCACTGTCAATGGGAAGCGGATGAAGCACTTTCATGAAGCCGTTACAGAGTCCCTGATGGAGGAACTCTAAGTTCAAAAAGCATTATAACAATAACACTCACTAGGTTTTATCCTTCATTCCAACATTATCTTTTATTACATTGAGGACACTGCATGTTCTAGGTGTGGGGGATGGGTATATTCATGGTTTAGTAAATAATTTTCATCGTCTTTATTCTTTATTCTCTTTTTAGCTTTATTAATAGTATTGTTACTTCCCCTTATCATTTTACCCTCTATTTTATGCAAGAATGTTAATTTTTGATATCCACTTTATCGTAGAAAATGATTCCCACTTAATCATGGAAGTTATTGAAAAAGCATGTGGAATTTCCCTATTTCATGTGGTTTTAACATTCAAATGTTTTTCTAATGAAATGTGCATTTCAGAATGAATTAAAAATTTTGGTGTGAATTTATATTAAAATATGGTTTTTTGATGATATAAATGATTTTATCATTCTGAAACCTTTGAGAATAATGGTACCCTTTATGTGAATATTTTAAAAGAAAATTGTGTCACTTGATTTCTCCACACATCTTTTCACCCAACCTTGAAGTGTTAAAATTTCATAATAAATATAAGGTAAATATAATTTAGGTTAATTTTTTGATAATTTAAATAATTGTTTTTCTATATGTTAATTCCTTATCCAATCTATTTCATTACTGTACCAGATTGACCTATGTGTGTGTACCTATTATCTGACTGTTTTATGCCAACAAAAAAAAAACAAAACAAAAAAAAATACAAATAAACAAAGAGGGGGGTGATGAAATTTACAAAATATGGGAATATCATGGAAGGGGTATTATGGTTTGACTTTTGGGAATGCTTAAGTGAGTGGGTCTTGAAATTTTATTTCAAAGTATGTGGGGCAGGTTCGGTGAAAATGATCATGTAAGCATATTTTTTTTAAAATAAACTATATTCACGCGATAGAAAGTGGAATGAATAACCAGAAGTGACTTTCACACACACACATGGATAATTATTGACTTGATTAAATTTTGAATTATTTTCATTGATTGGGATCATGCATCTCTTGTAATTTCTTCCTAATACAATTTTTGAAACGTCTTTTTCCCTCATCATTGAGAATGAGAATAACTCCTCAGTGTGATTTTTTCTTGGATCACATTTCTATCAGGAATTAAATTTTCATTGAATGTTAAATATTTATGATGTTGGGAATATATACTTGATTAATTTTTTGTAAATTTGACTTTTCACAGGATTGAAAATGTTTATGTGTGGGGGTGTGATCAGACCATGATTCACTGTTTCATTTTCACCCTTACACTACTGTGCAAAACTAGTTTTGTATTGAAAATTATAAAAATAGTATAAAATTTTACTTCATAATTTATTAAATTGTATTATCTTTATAACTATTAAAAATTTCAATGTTAATTGTTTTTTTAATTACTTTCTAGGTGGAGGTGATTTGGGTGTCCAAATATGATTCAGAAGGAAAATGGGAAAAACTGCATTGTAACCCAAGGAAACTTGTCCACTATTTTGAACATTTATCAAACTAAGTGCCTAAAATGTGCTGAAATTTTGGATAATGATTCAAAACTTCATGTAATGAAACTTTTATTAAATACTCCAATCCCAATTAGGCCATATGTTGATCAATCTAGACTAATTTTTCCAAGCCACCGAATCTACACAAAGTCAAAAGTGGTGTGATGTGTTTTATCCATATCTCAAGATTTCATCCAAAAATTGATGCCAAAATTTCATTGGATATATTAAATATATGGTTAAACAACTTTCAATTTTTTCCCCAAAGTGAAATAAGGCTGTATACCCACTCAAAACCATAGGCAATGTGATTTTTTGAAATCTGGGTGCCCAAAACCACCATCCACTTTCCCTATAAAAGAGTACCTTGGGAACCCCATTTGGGAGTTAGAAATAGAATAAAAAATATTCCATTTTGTATTCCTAGAGTATTATCCTCATTATCATAGATGTTCTGGAGGCCTCTATCCTCATATGGGGATCAAGAATTAAGAAGGAGTTCCACCCGACCTTCGTCCTCCTCTCAATGTCGGGCTAAACGATTGGAATTCATTGTGAGGGAGCTATACATATGTATAGGGAGTTAAAATGCATATATTAGGTACTAGTATATATTAATTTGGTTTTAAAACATTTCATTCCATGTATCTTACATGATTTGATATTTTAATTCTTGTTAATATACATGGAAATGTTATGCTCTCAATTTCTAACTAATCGGTGTGAGGTTTTGAACGTGTGACTTGTGTGTCCCGAATGGAAAATTAAAGTTCCATTTTCTTACCCAACATATCGATATTTAAATATTATTTGGAATATATTATTCTATTCATAAGTTTTGTACCTTGGAAATATGATTATTATGTTAAGGTTTCTTTCTTCACAAATTGAAATAAAATCTTAAGAATTAATCGGGATTCCAACTAATTTCAACCAAATAATTACTTTAAAACCGAATGAATATATAATAAACATGACCATGAAATATATTTAGTGAAATAAAAATAACTCATTTTCCTTATATTTTTCAAAATATATTTTGTGTTCAATGATTAAACTCTTTAAATTAATTCATTTTATTAAAAATATTTTCAAAACCACCCCCTCTTTTAGTACATTATATTAAAAATACACACTATAAACCAATCAAAACTCCTTGAGAGATTACCTAGGGTCTTCCAAATACTATAAAATAATCTTCAAATAATAATAAATTTTACTTATCATGAAAAAACAATCAAACAAACCAATTGAGCTTCGAGTTTTCCAGTTTTTTTCCAACAGGACTTCGAGAGGCATAATAAAAATACATCTCCTATGTCTGGGGAGTGTCATGGGAATAAAAAACTATTTGTATGGATGTTTGGTTTATAGTGGTGTGATTTATGGGGTGGTATGTTCTTCAAAGAATTCAGTAAGGTACTTATCTTTCACCACCTTTGGTGACATGAACAAGATGTCAAAATATTGTACAATAACCTCCCATCGAGCCAAACACCTAGTAAATATAAGGTGACCAAGTATATACTTGAGAGAGTCAATATGAGAGGCCAAGTAGACTTCATCATGCTTCAATTAATGCCTCAAAATTTCCATTTCAAAGATGAGAACAAAAAAATTCTTCCCAAAATTCGAATATTGAGTCTTATTACCTAGCATCATTCAATTGAAGTATTTAAGACTATTCTAATTCCTTACATCTTTCTTCTATGTGTATAGATCATCGAGTTATCATTCCATGGATACCACCTATAGGATGATAATATTATATTACACTAGAATAAACAAGAATGGTAGGTTCTTAAATTACTTCTTGATACTCTCAAATGCTCATTGGAAGTCCTCATCCCATCACCAGGTGACTCCCTTCTTCATCAACTTGGTGAAGGGGAGTGATTTTCTAGATAGGTTATCTAAGAAATATAAAATACAATATTGATTCCCAAAAAGAACCTTAGTTTCGTGAGATTTTAAGGGGGTGGCATTTACAATATTATACTAGTATTTTATGGGTCTACCTTGATTCCATAGTGGCATACCAAAAAGGTAGGGAATTTTCTAAACATTACCCCGAACAAAAAATTCCACATATTCATCTTCAAAATATGCTTCCAAAAATTAATGAATATTATTTGAAGGTCCATCAATTGATCAAATTTCTATCATGATTTTACTGCTAGGTCTTAGACATAACAGTTTTCTATTCATCCCAAGAAGGGATTAAATACATTATTCATGGAATGTTGGTATGTAGCGCCATCATTATTTAATTCAAATGGCATGAACAGATATAAAAAGATCCCATGGGGTGCTCTGAAGTTGGTTCCTTCCTTGTTTTAAGGATAGAGATTTATTTTATTGTAACCTAGATATCCATACATGAAGTAATGGTCTTGGAATATATCACTTTAATTGATCAAGAGTTGTGTGATTGATAAGGGGAAATTGTCCTTTTGGTAGTGTCGATTGAGGTCTCTAAAATCAATGAAGACCCTAATCTGTGTATTCTTTTTATGGGGATGATGTTGGTTATCCTTCTTGGGGTTTTCAATTCCAAGATAAAGTTGTATTTTATCTTTTTTTCATATTCCATTTCTAAATTAGTAGCAATGGAAGAATTCATCCTCTTCAATTTATGCTTGAAACCTTCATTTTCATCGGATAAGGCTAAGTGGTGTGTAGCCACATTGGGGTTCATCATGGGAATTTCTGTATAATTCTAATAGAAAAAATATTTATGTTTCTTTAGAAATGAAATATACACCACCTACTCCTCAAGAGGCATGGAGGCACTAATCAATGTAGGCAGTGGGTATTCTTCTATTACCAGATTCACCTACCTGAGATCATCGACATTGGTAGTGATTCCTTCCTCCGATGCGGGAGGGGAATTCATGAAGTCATCCTCTTCTTCTTACACCTCTGATTCCATTGAGTTATTTTCATACATGGTTGGTAATATGTGGTAATATCTATCATTTTAAAGGATATAGAGTCAATGGGAATAAAAATTGTCAACCTAAACTACCAGATTCATCATAGAGGGATGAAAAGGATAATTATTTTCTTTTAAAATGTCATTGGGGACAAGAGTTTTTTTGTTTTCTAGGAGTAATCTTACCACGTCAATCAGGTTTATGGGTAGGACATAATCACCACCTACCATACTCCATGGATTCATAGGGGCGGTCCCCAAGCCATTGGTGGATGAAACTTTCATATTGTCATCCACCATTAGTTGTTTCCCTCCATTTTATAGAAACCTACCTCAACATATATGGATTCAAAAGATTCAAAGGAAGTGATATCACTATGTATTATGCTGAACTCACCATCTATCAGGTATTTCAAACATGATTGAAATATTTAAAGCACTGCAACTTGGATGAGAAGCTAAGTTCTTCCAAGAATGACATTATATATAGCATCTTTCTAGATAACCATGAACTCAAAATTAGATGTGTGATCCCAAAACTAATCCTTGATCTTGATCTTACTGTGAGGATTTTTCTCACTCTTATCATACCCATGAATGGTTATCCTTATAGGATATAAACCCCCCTCTCTATAACCTAAATGTCGAAGTGTCTGAATTGGCGTGTGGTTGATACCGAAACCATTTTAAAGCAAGGAGATTCATATTTCAACATATAGGGGTCTAATATTGCCCTAGATAACCTCTTCCTGATCATGTTATGTGAGTTAGATGCTGTCATGGAATTATGATGGAATATTCTTCACTTGGTAAACCTTGACATCATCGAATTCTCTCTCGAACTTATATGGGTTCTCGAGGGATTCAATGAGTTCCTATTTGATTTATTTTAAAAAATATAGCACATGTAAGATTGAAAGTTTAACAAGAACAACTTACAACTATTTTAGAATGTCATAATTTCTTGCCAGAGGTTATCAATTCCTAAGGTGTGGTTTCTCCCTATTACATGGATCATGTTTTGAGGTGTTTGAGGTGTATGGCCCTAGTTCTTGAGTAGAGGTTGGAGGAGATTTTTTTAAGTGGCGTAGGTCATGCCAACCTTATACATTGTATGGGATGATCGAAAAATCAAACCCCCACCATTTAGTTGTGTAAGATGACTGGTCTTAGATGTCCACTAGAGGGATATAAGTATTTTACATGTTTCAATTTGGATTTCTAGAGTGCTCAACCATGGGTCCCAACTATATATATTTCATCTGTGATTATTTGATCAAGATATTAGGTTTGACCATGCCCGCACTATCCTCAGTATTCTGGAATCCTACGCCTTCAATAAGTCCCCAATCAGGTATGAGGGACTCATAATCGGAGGTGTATTCATCATCTAAGAAGGTGTATGTTAAGTGTACTATGTTAACAGAACCAAATATGATTTATTCATAAAATTAAAGATCTATTTGGTGGGGTGGTTCCTACTCAATGACTGTTTAAGGAAAGAAGTAAACAAGGGTTAGAGCTTGTACAGGAGTAGAATATGTCTCTTCCTATTCTGTATTTCCCTATGAACGGTGATTATGTCCAACTATGGGATGTGTTTTTGATCTATCCTCCCTCTGTGATAGGATCATTATTGGTTGGAAAAGTTTTTCTCTCAAGGTGGAATTATCTTGGTAAACTATTTTTAGAGTCATCAATTTATTGAACTTTTTTCCATGAATGGATGGAACTTCTTTCCAATCAACCTCTTCTTCTATTTTAGAAATGGCTACAAAAGTCACAAATACGGATGAATTATGCAACATAACTTATCCAGAATCAACCATGCTTTAGAGAATGTATTTAAAGATGAAACAATGTTGGATGGTGTTACCCAACCTCTTATGGAAAGGTAAATAGCAAGGACAATCAGTGGGGTTGACCTCATTGGGTTTCTTGGGATGTGGTAGAATGAGTAGGTTATTTTACATGGATATAAGGAAATAAAAGAGGGAAAGATCAATTTTTAAGGAGTATGATTTATTAATCTCGTACTTAAATTATGGGTGACCCTAATCTAATTTACTCCCAGTTAAGGATGATTTTATTATTGATGCCTCTCTATGAGAGGTTTTAGGCGATTTGGGGCCTACCTGGGTTATTGAAAGGGAACCACTACTGGTTTGAGGGTAACAAAAACAATATATGACTTACCCAACCTTTTCCCCTATGTTGAGGGAATTCTATGAGATTTAGATTGAGTTTTCTGAATAAAATGTTCTAGAAACTATGATGTTTCCATAAACTCAAAAAATTTGCATCAATACTTCATTAGGATCAAATGAAATTATAGATTATCAAAATACTTTCAACATAGAGTTCTAGTAGTTTATCTTGCGAGATAGGGGTACTGAGTGGATAGGTTAAACCATTCCATATTGTTATGAAGTCAGGAACCCTCTCATTTTCATATTGCTTACAATTTCTGAGGTTGAAAATTGTCATTTTACTTAGCATAAAGTTGAACGTATAAAGGAATTGATGATGAAGGTCCTACTATCCTACAATGGATCCTTTTGGAAGGCTTCTGTTCCAAATGAAGGTTGGCCCTATCAGACTTTGTACAAATCATCTTAGCTTTGTCACCTTCTCTTGGTCTCATGGGCTCATAATTAGGCTATATTGGGGAAAGAAGTGCATGAGATTCTATTCTAGATCTCCCATGTCATTAATGGTTGAGAAGGTTGGATTAATGAAATTATTTTCGGGTAAAGTGTCATCCAACCATTCAAGATATGGATTCTTTTTTGTGTGTATGGGTTTGCGCCACCCTTCCATGGCTTCCATTTGAGCATCCTGGGACTCAATGGCATTGGGAAGTTTCAAAAGTACCACTTTCAAGGCCACCTCCCATATATAGGGAGAGGTTGGGGTTTTATAATTTGGCCCCGTTTTCATATCCTACTAATTTTTGATTTTTTCCAAGACTAAATGATTGACCTAATGGGGGAGATGTTTTCACTTAAATGGAGTAAAGTAATGGCCATCTTTTACTTTCCCATTTATGTAGACTAGTTTTATAGATCTATATCCATCATAATGATCATATCCCAATCTTTTAGGTGTATTGAATATTCCTTGATGTGTGGGAGGAGGGATATTTGTCTCTGTTTGAAGAAGATTCCTAGTGGGAATGTTTCTACTGAGTCGATCCTTGTTGATTTGTTTGTGATTATGTATATCATTCTCATATTGTTCCAAAATTTTCTCCATGGAGGTAATTTTGGATATCTTAGGCTGTGAGTGTGATGTAGTCAGAACTTTTCTATTATCCTTAGTGGTGAACTTCCATAAGGGTGGAAATTCATTATTTGGGGGTTGTAAATTATGGATCCTCATCTAATTACACATACTGGAAGCCTCATTTAGTGCATCCAAATCACTCTCCCATTGAGTTACAGTTTCTGTATTTCATCCCTCTATGTTTACGTCTTGTTCCACATCATATTTTATATTGATGGTGATGAAATTCAGTAAGGTGTGTCAGACAATGATAGTTTTCTCATTTATCTCAACGTAATATTATGATTCTGCACTGCTTAACCCTAACTAAAGGGTTTCATCATGGTTTTTTCTATGAACCTTGTCTATATTGGGGAATTTTGGACTACATCCCTTACAAGGTTTGATTACCTTCATCATACATTCCTCCTATATTGGTTTGTGAATAGTGACATTGAGGGAGTTTCCAGTCTTGTTTTCCAAATAGAACCTAAATAGAAAAGGTTCATCTTGGGGGGGAAAGAATGGATGTGATGAAGAAATTCGATATTTACCACCCAACCTAGTGAAAACTGATTCATTCTAGGGTGTTGCTAAGGATGAAAATACCCCCATCCCTACTGGATGGGGATGATCCAGGGATACTATTGGAAATTTAAGATCTTGTTATAGAGGATTTGATGACTCATGAGACGGAAATTGATACATAAATGCCTTTGGACCTTTGGTATGGGGATGATCTGGAATCACCATTGGTTTCTATAGGACCCTCTTAGGGTGTGATAAACCTGGTGATGGTGACTATGAGAAAACTTTCCTCACCCATGTGGGTTGAGGTTCATTTTCAACTTTCAACAATATTTCTTAGATCTTCTTAGGGATTGATGACCCGATGGGTGGATGCTATGGAAAATATTCCCCCATCCCTATGGGTTGGGTTTTATCCAGGATGGATATTATAGAATATACTACTACAATACACTTGATTTTGAGCAATTGTGCTCATGTATGATCTGGTTCTAATGACATCTTATGATGGGAGTCACTTTCTATAGGAATTTTTCAGGTTGGCCACAAATTCATCTTTCATATCTGAAATTCATTCTCATTATTTTGAGGGGCCCAACATAAAGATCTATTGTCATTCCTCTCCATCCATTTATGATGTCATTTCATCTTTAAAGTGTGGGAATTATATTTTTTTGACCAACTAGATCATGCATTACTTGGTCCCCTAAATTTTCCAAAGGATATGATATTAAAGGATGTGGTATCTAGGGATTTCTATTATTATGGTGACATAGTGAAATGAAATGCTCTTTACTTTCCCCATCATCGAATAGGTTCAACTGATGGGGCACTATAAATTAGTTGACAGAGAGTTGTCATGATACGAAGACAAACACTACATTGATTTTTTCATGATCTTTCACCCCTAGGATCTGATATATGAAGAATGCGGCCATATCTAGATTCCAAAAGAGTGTATTTGTGGTATGAAGGTGAACCTCATATGCTGAACAAGGGAGGTGTCTAGCCTTCAAACACTGATGAGTTTCCCATATATTTTGGAATAGGTAAGGCATGTACTCCTTCTCTATCTCATCTAAGATCTCATAGATAGATGTGGAAAGGGGTCAGAACATGATGGGGATGTTTTTACCAGCTAAATCTCTCAATATATACTTGTTTACCTCCTCTTAATCATACTTATATGCCTCCACCTAGTCAGACCATATAGGTTTCTTCTCTTGTTCTCCTACTGATCATGGTGGAGTTCCATTGATAGTTGATAGGGAACTACATATGGTTGACCACAGTGGATGTTAGAAGTATATTCATTATGGTCCATTTCCACACTGCCATGAGGAGAAATATCAAGGTAATTATAACCTTATGATTAATTTTAAGAGTCAAAGGACCCTTGAGGTGTTGTAGATATTCATCGAACAACCTTAATAAAACTATCATTGAGTAGGTCTGGGATATGAGCCACATTCTACATCACAACCAAAATATGTCGATTTGCCTTTTGGAGTTGATTTGGTATACAATTCTACTATATGACGGATACTAGAATATGTTGAAAACTATATGGTACTATAAGAATATGATCCCACTACTAAGAAGCTGATGGAGTATCCCAGTGAGCTTCTATATTATCAGTAGAATTATGAGCCTTCCTGGGGGTGTTTTTTGGAATATGTTGGTCAATCCTAGATTAAGCGGGGATATGAGCTGAATTCAAATATGAATTCCCCTTCAAGATATGCCAATGGACCTCCATAATGGGACAAGGTATATGACCCTTCTCCTGTAAGAACTATTAAGGATGCTTGTAAATATTTTCAATAGCAGAATTAGGGATATGATCCTAGATTCTGCAAGCTGATGAAATATTTTATGTAGAGTCACTAATAATAAAATGAACCCATCCTAAGGAATGTGTCACTATCAATTGGTGAACCTCAGACCAAATGGGTATATGATCCCAGTACTATTCATTTGGGGTATGTCACTGGTCTTTTGATAGGAATATGAGCTTTTCATGAGGCATGTTCCACTATCACTTGGTGAGCCCCGGTTAGAACGAGGATATGAGCCTAGTCTTATGCCTTTGGAGCATGCCATCAGTATTTTACAACAAGAATTTTCTCTTTTCCTAAGGGATGTTCCACTCTCACTTGGTGAGACTCAGTTGGAATGGGAATATTATCTCAGTCTTGTACCTTTTCCTTTACTAAAATATGCTGATAATCTTCCTGGATGGGATAAAGAATATGCACTTTCTCCAAAGAAGACACTTGTTTCTATTGATCAGGTGATGTGATCATCTAGCTATTAGGATAGGAATATGTGACTACCCATGTATCTATACCACTTCCCAATATTCCAATGAATTTCTTCAGCTATTTCTATAATTTAGTGACACTTTAGAAAAGTGTGCATAGGAAGGTAAGCCTACACATTTTGAGTCTCCAATATATAATAGAGGATATCTTCAATTGAATTGGGGATATAAGACCACTCATAATCTCGATTTTCCATCAAAATATGCCGATGGAATTCATGTGTGGGGTATGTATATGTGCCTCCCCCATGCTTACTATAGGAATACATGTGTAGACTTGATCTGAGGGGGTAGGGATATGAGCTTGTCCGTCATCTACTACTAGAATATGCCAACATGATTCATCAATAGAAGTAGGTGTATGATCACAATACCATATATATTTATATTTTGACACCCAATGATACATCCTTGTTACCTATTCCTAAGATTCCATGGTGTAATTCTATTTTTTGGTTCCCTCATTAGGAGACTGTGGGGCACAGACAGGATGATGATGGTGGTAAATATTAACCCGATCCTTCCGAAATGGATTGTGAATTGCTATTTATCAAAATTTGAATCCTTGTACTACCTTCCATAGAAACAGAATGTTCTAATTTCCATGCTTTGGGGATAAGATTCCAAAGTGATTGATGATAGAAATGAGTTCAACTGGTTTCACTGTAGCTTTCTATGGATGTGGAAGACTCATCAATTTTAGCATTTGGGGGACCTTTCATGAATCCTTGAAAGTGGGGATCATACCATTTCAACGTTATTCCCAAAACATCATTTTTTAACCCAAATATGAAGGTTTCAGGTAGGTGACTTAATTTTGTGACTCGTAGGGGTTGCAATAGTAACTGATGTTCTCGAACAGTTGTTCAATGGATACATGATCTTTGGTTAATGTATTATTTATGAGAGTAGTATATGGTGTCACAAAGTAAACTGGGTCCAAGGTAATTGATCTATGCATCATATAAAGTATAAAACATTATCAATCTGATATGCATAGGTAACATAATTATCTTTTCTTATTCCTAGTTTTTTCATTTTACTCACACCAAATTTTCATGGTGAGAATCACCTATTTCATGGGAACCCTGGTTATGTAGTATTTTATATTAGGCATACATTTTTTGTTTTCATTAGAGGCACAAAATAAAATTTACCAATTCACGATCAACATATCATTTTCATAATTTGAGAGATTCACATTAGGTTCAAATTTTTTGTTTCATTTGAAAGATGGCAGGTTTCTGGTATATTTGAAATTATAGAGGCATGATTATCAATGTATATAATGTTTTGGTTACTCTATCATTACATAATTTCGCACTATATTCACTATATTTGTTTCCAATTATAAGATTTATTTTGGGTGTTCAAATATGGTTTCACAATCACTCACATTAGTTTTAACATTTTCATATCTCATAGAAACTAACAATTGTTCCCACATCCATAACTGAGTACAAACCTTATTTTCAGGGGGAAGTGATTCTTTGGGGTTTCAGGCCCAATGACTCTTAGGAACTCACATTGGTTGAGAGGATGGGAGCTTTGGATCATCACTGCCTTTTTGGTGGAACTATTTCCTATTTTGTGGCTCTCTTATAGATTTAAGATATGTTTGTAATATCTTCCTAATCTCGATACATAATTGGTTACCCTAAAAAAATTATAGGGTATTGAATCATTATAACTATAAAATGGGGGTTTTGTTAATGATATCATTCATATGTATCCAAGGTTCTTCATCAATTTCCTATTATTAGTTATCAACATGTATCTTTTTTATAGTTTGAATCCATAAAACTAGGAACTATGGTGTTTACTACTATATAGGGAGGTTATTGAAATTTCTAGGATGGGTTTAAACCTTTATAAGGTGCCCTAAATATCTTATTTATAAAAGTAATCAAAACCCATGTAGTTCTTTTAAGCCGTACAGTTTAACATCATGTAGATATTAAATATATGAGGGTACTTTGGCACTCAGTATTGAGATCCAGACTTAGGAAAGTATCCTATGTATCCTACTTATAACAATAATTAGATTCATCATAGTTCAATATGGATTCAACCTATTTAAGGGATGCGACATATATTTAGTGACCATGAGGATTATTTCCCTGTGGTTTACCAATACGGGAACTCCCTCACAACTTTTTACTGAAGTGAATTACCTTGGTTGGGCGAAATTGTATCATGTCAATGAATGGGGATTACACACCAAGGTTTCCCTACATGGAGGAGATTTATTATGTGAGTGGTATAATCATTACAAATCCCGAAGCCCATGTGAGCCATGATCTAGGTGAGAAACAAGTGATATAAGGTGATCATTCTCACTTTATATGAATATAGAAATTATGCACTAGGGAGGCCCCAATGGGGTGTTTGATATGGATCTCATTCCATAAGAAGTTTTCTTATGTGTCCAGTTTATAGCATAATCAGAGTCCTCATAGTGCACTTAGCTTCCCAGTCCACTAATGGATGAGGAATAATGATGAACCCACAGAGAATTTTTGATTCCATGTGCTAGAGTGTCTAAGACATAGAGGGACTTACATCGAGGTAGATACACATTGAATATTAGGTATTGGGAAGGATTCCAATGTATCCTATTTATACATGAATTATAGTTATCATTTTTCAATTTAGGTTATATCTAAATATTCATAATTTACACGGTTATCATGTCCTGAGGTATCCACCTAACATGTCTAGAGTGCCTTCTTGACATGTTTTGAGAGTCTTCATAACATGTCCCGAGTGTCTATGTGACAAGGATAACAAATCTCATGGTGAATCCAGTGATGTTATTATACTTATCAGAGGCATGTTGGTGACATGGATGGCATGTTCGGGGGACTGTTTCATGATCAATAAATACATGTTAAAGGGTTTCACGAGATCAAGGATAACATGTCATAACACTGTATCATGACTTGGATAACATGCCGAATCGAGACACAATTTAAGAGGACTTCACAGTAATTGTGGAACATTTCTATAGGAATTCAAAAGAATTCCATTATGTGTCTGTAGTTCTTCACATGACTTGGTTGACATGTCTCAACACAATCGCACGACCTGACCGATATGCCTGGAGGACTCTGCAAGACATAGTTGACACATCCTGAGGACTTTGCAAGACTTTATTTTTATGTCCTGGCGTTATCGAATGACTTTTATGGGTCTTTTAGAGTTCATTATTTCTTCAATTTAAAGCTATCATATCGATATTCACATTATTTTCCATTATTTTGATAGTCTTTATGGCATATGTTCCTCAAGTTTTATCAATTGTTATCTTGTTTGGGCTTCGTGTGACCAAATCAATATGAAACAAATACTTCACATAGTCTGTATGAACCAATGGAAGTCTTACACATGATCTATAAGGTGATTAAGTGAAGCTAATGTTCATTATCCATGATCTATTGGGTTATTCCCCTGATTTTTACTTGTTGGAAGACCTTTGTAATGTTGATTATTTCTACTCTGAGAAGTCTACTCCTGCGCTCCCATGGGTATTCCTTAAATCTTTTTTTGTGTTTATTTTTATTTTCAAGGGGATGGATTTATAGGCCTCTCCAACCAATTTATATGACACATTTCATGGAACTTATATCATAGATTTGAGCTAGAGTTGGTGGAGGGAGTACCACAAAAAGTGCCTCGCATGATCTTGTTTTCAGTCATCCAAGGCATCACATGATAAATAGTGACCATGATAATATTCCATCATCACTATATCTATTAGACCAAGGCTCCTCAAAGTTCTTACACATAATCATGTTGAGATGTCAAAATGGCCTTTTCACCCATGATATGACATGTCTATTAGTTTTCGCAAGATCAATATTCCTGCAGAAAGGATTTCCCGTGATCAAATAGGACTTTTTCTTGGGTCCTTTGAGAGATCAAGATAGATTTTCAAAGGAATTTTTTGAGATTAAAATGAATTTTCAGGTTCCTCTTATGGAATCATATAGGCTTGTCGAAGGTTCTTCACATGATCAATGGAAATTCCCTGAGGCACCTAACCCCTTCTTATTAAAATCAATATATATTCTCTTAATGGGTGGCTTCCACCTTTTCAACATTTTATCCAATATTTTATAATACCTCTGGAAATTTTCCATTTATTTTTCATTAGGGTATCTCATGATCAGTAGAGGATCCCACAAAATTGTGCAAAAATTATCACGAAGAGACGTTCTTCTTATATGTGATGTGTAGCGTGATCAATGCCAGATCTCATGATGGAGTGCGGGTATTATTGCAAAACATACATCCACTTATCTATGGTGCATCATGTGATAAATGATGGATCTTGTGATGATGGGTGATAACTGTCATGTAAAATCCAAATTTGTGTCTATGGAGCCAATGGGGAATCACATGATCAAATGGATGAGTCTAAGGTACATTGTATAATAAGGATGATACAGCAACTTGCTCTTATGTGAGAAGGCTGACATGTCACTACGGTGATTCATGAGTTCTTCCAAATATCATAAGCACATCTCATGAAAATTGACATAACTATCCATCACATGAATCTTAAACCTTTTTAGCCTTTATTTTATAAGTGGTTTGGGCGATTGTTTTGTGCCTACCAATTAACATGTCACATGATCATAGGAAGTTGTATGGACACATCTTCATGATAATCATCACTTGTCTGGACACATTCGAGATAAGAAGAGGGTTAGATAGAAAAGATTTTTGCGATCATAAATAGATCTTATGAAGTGCATGATCCCTTCATATGATCTTCCCATGGTCATGTGATTACATTTCATTATATAAGTTACATGATCTGTATGATACGACCACCTAGACTTCATGTAGTCATGCTACTTCTTCCTTTGTTTTTATGGAGAAAATAATACCCATGATTCAGGTATTTCCTCAATTATAGTATTTTTGATGCTCATTTGATGGGAATTAACAATGTTCCGTTAAAACTATAATTGAAGAGGGACATTATGGATTATGCGCATAACTAATCCTTACCTATTCATCTTAGAATCACTTGATTAATAGATATTTGAAGAAAACAATTTTGTGGGATAACATGAAGTGGGATATTGGGGATTTTTTATCATGATGTTTGGTATGATAAGAAGTCAATGAAGGATGATTGAAATATAAGGGTATGATGAAACCATTACCCATACTAGTATGTAAATGGGAAAACATAACCATGGATTTCATTATAGGACTTCCCAAGAAACTTAAATGAAATAATTCCATTTGGGTAGTATTTTATCAACATACCAACCCAAAAAATTTAATTAATATAAAGGTGATTAGCCAATAAAAACACATATGTTAATTATATTTTAATGGTATTAAATGTTCATTTTAGATCTTATGGGCCTGATTTAGTGTATTTTAATTTTGAACATCCATTCTCATCATTTGTGCACTTCATGCCTAATGTACACCAATTTAGGAACAATGATTCATCTAATTTAACAGAATATAATTATCCATATTTTAATTTTATATTTTGATAAATGGATCAAAATTTCAATATGAACATTTTTCATTCAAGGATCAATGGAGAATTCATAAAGTATGATGGGGAGATTTGGAAATGAAAGGAAACAATTCTGGAGAAGGCAGATCAGACACTATCCCACTGATGAGAATGTGGGACCCATAATACAGTCCCAATAAAGACCAATTTTTTTTGGGATGCTAGAAACCATCAAGTGGAACATTTCATACAACAGTTACAAGTGATAATTCTAAGTTTTAAATGGAGTTTCATGTGACCCAATTTGGAGATAAAATTATGGGCCAGATTATACGGCCCATAAAAACATCCCACACATGTAATCATATCTCACAAACCATAAAACTATTGTGAGATGAAATTTTACAGGATATTAGGGGACATCCGTATATTCATTTTTCTCTTCTATATACCACAAAAATTCGGCCATATAGATTCTATTTTGAACACATCTGTTGGGTCGTGCAAGTAGGATTAGATGTTTTGTCAAGGATGGAAAAATCAACTCTCCCTCAACTTTCCACCCACTTATGGACTACCAAAATTAATTAAGGAGACTTGGACTGTTGGATGCTCTACCCAAGGCTTCAAAAATTCCTATTTAAGGAAATGGTGGTAGAGGAGTTGGGAATCTTTTATGTTTGGTCTAATTGTAGTGTTATGCTGTCGCTTTGTGTTTGTAATAACATTTACTTCTCATGTAAGTTGTTAAATTCACCTTAGTTTCTTAATAAAAGTTCTTAATTTCCTCTTATTATGTTCTTCTACAAATCACATTGATACTGTTTCCTCAAGTTGTGAATTTATTCACACAATATCTTGTGAATTTTATCACACAATGGTGGAGTGATCGTTATTTTGTTTTTTTACTTCTTAAATTCCACGCTCGAAAGATTACTTTCCTCTTCCGTTGAGAACATGTCATCAATGGAGGGCTAACACACTTATGGTTTGTTCCAAGGGAGTATCAAGGGTTTTTATTGGATGTTATTTCTCACTCCATTAATGTCTAATCACTTCTTTTAATTGCTAATTTTGTTTGAAGATCTTTAAACTCCTCAGTCCTTGTTGAATTTAAGGACACACACTTCAAGTTCTAATAAAAACCTTAACCTTGAATTGCTCAAAACATTTATCCTTCAAGTGTGTAGGTGATTAGTAATAAAGTATGTAGGTATTAAACCAGTCAATGATGATGTTTTTAATCTTCTTAAATGAACCCATCACAAATATAAGTAATTGAAATCATTAAAAAAGGAATTCATTCAATCCACCCTGAGTGATAACCTAGGATAAACTCATTATATTAAATATAATTAAATTAAATATATTAGTGATCCTTTAAACCCATCTAAAATCAACCCAAGTTGTCCACTTCATAGAAAAAAATAGTCTGTAAAATGTGCGTGTCTATAGGTTTTTTCTTAGGTCTCTGAGGATTCGACAACCCAAGCTACACTATAAGCGACCGCTTAACCCTAAAAACATGGGTAAATTTGAGCGTGACTCAAATTTTGGTGTCATTTATGAGGAACCAAGTAAGTAATCTAAACACCCATTCTATTATCCCCCATTTTTTCTATTCTCATCCAAATTCTCTTATCTTTTCCCTTTCTTGTTTTATTTTCTTTCTTTTGGCGCATTTATGCCTACACTTGTGACCAATCAAACCGTCTAGTTAGGGTGGATAGTCTTGGGGTTGGGGAGTCAAGTATAGAAAGGTAAATCCATACATTAGATCCTAATCTTCCTAATACTCTAGATTTAAAAATTGATTCCATTTCAATGGAAGTTCTTCAAAGAAACCAACTCATAAACCCATGTGGGAACCAAAATGGAAATCCAAATGAGGCAGCCCTAAACTTGGGAAATGTTGTCTATCAAACCATGAATGACTAACTTACACCTTCCTGAACCAATTCCCCCTCATGAATTAGAAACAATTACCTAGGAGATTCCAACTACATCTTTAAACCCCATGTCCTAAACCACCATCCCTCATTCCATGGAATGGAGTCCTAGATTCCCCATATTCACATCATGGAGTTCAATGGCATTTTAGAAACCATGTGTCCCCCACTCAACTAGAATTAGCTAAGATGAGTCTATTTTTTCTTTAAAGGATCAAGCTAAAAATTTTCTAAATAATTTGAGACCATCATACATCAACTCTTGGGACCAATTACAAAGATAATTCTACAAAAACACTTTTCCAACCACAAACAAATTGCACTTAAAAAGAGCATCAAATTTGATTATGAAAAAGAGGGAGAGTCATTTTATGAAACATGGTAAAGTTTCAAAGACACACTCAACATGGTACCTCACCATGGATTTTAAATCCTAGAAAAGTTTGAATATTCTATGAAGGGGTGGGTTTGGGGAACAAACAATTCATTGACACGATGTGTAATGGAACTTTAAAAAACAAAGCCCAAAATGATTCTTACGAGTATCTGGAAAGCCTTGCTGAACAAAACCAAACATGGGGAACCTCACCTTATTCTGAAATGATACAAAGAACTAAATTAATTCATACACTTAGATAAGAGGAAAGCCTTAGGGATAAACTCACAGCACTCTCTAGGAAGGTTTAAGAGACAGACCTTAGGAAATTCCATGAAATCCAAATTGTAGTCCCTATTTGCACAATTTCTGACAAACATGATCATAAGACAGACTACTGCCAAACCATTCCATCTATCAAGTATGTTCTTTTAAGAGTACCCCAAGTAGAAGTAAATGCTTTGAACTTTAAAAATCCTCAATAACAAAACACCTTCAACCAAAGGTATAATGACCACCCAGGCTTCTGCTGGAAAGATAACCAACAACCTAGCCAACCACAAGGACAAAATCATTACCCCCATCAGAACTACCAAACCTATAACCAATTCCAAACCCAACCTATCAAATACCAATATCCACCGGTCCATTTTCAACAAACCATCCCACCTCCAAAATATCCCACTGGGATAAACCAATATTCTTGAGCACCAACCCAAACTATTCCACAAATCCTACAAGAACAACTATGCAAACAAATAGAAAGGATGAACTTGGAAGTCTCTTCCTTAAAATAAGAACTTAAAACCATCAAAACTAGAAAGTGACCCATGCCTACACAAGACATTCCACAAAAAACAGTAAGGGGAGAGTCAAGTTTCACTCAAATAACTCATGAACAACTAAAGTCGTTGATAGTTTTAAGAAGTGGGAAATCAATTGAGAAACCTGAACAAATAATTCAGAAACCATGTAAAGCTTCAAACTCTAATTAAAATTCAAATGTAACACGTGATCAAACTGAGGAATCTAATAACAATGTGAAAGAAACAACCCTTAAACAAACAAACCCACAATATGCACCATTTCCTAAACACATGATGGGGAAAACCAAGCCTAAATTGAATGAAACTTTGAGGGAAATATTCTCACAAGTCAAGTTAAACATTCCCCTTCTCAATGCAATCCAAACGATACCTGGATACTCAAAGTACCTTAAGGACTTGTGAACTTTTAAAAGAAAAATTTCACGTAAAAACCAAGTCCTTTTTGCTTCTAATGTGAGTACCACCATCCAAGGGACCATTCCTCCTAAGTTGAAAGACCTAGGTTGCCATTACATCAATGTTGAACTTGGAGAGAGAAAAGTTGTTAAGGCCTTGTGTGACCTAGGTGCTAGTTTCAATCTCATCCCCTATGCTGTGTACTGCTAGTTAGGCCTAAAAGAGCACCAACCACATCTGTCACACTTTAACTTGATGATCATATCATTAGGGAAACAAAGTGGATTTTAAAGGATTTTTTGGTAAAGGTTGAAAACGTCATCTACCTTGCTGACTTTATTATCCTTGAAAACCATCCAAACTTAGGAAATAAGGAACAAACCCCAATCATCCTTGGTCGACCTTTCCTTGTATCCGTCAACTCTTTTATCCGGGTCTGAAATGGGAAAATGACCATCACCTTTGGAAACATGAGTCTAGACTTGAACATCTATAATGAAAGCTCAAAAATAGGGGATGATGAGGAAGTTCATGAAGTAAACATGATAGAAATAATTGATAATGAATCCATAGAACATCAGGGAATATTTGATGGATGTTTAAGTCAGGATGAGATTGATTTCTTTTGTTCCCATGAAGGAATTTTATCTCCTTATATTGAATTGTTTTTAAATTTATCTTATGATGAATTCTTAGGTCCAAAAATCAGTGAAACCTTTCATGAAACCACTTTCATGGAGACCAATGAAACTTCCTTCTCTAAATATGATCAAACCAATCCTGTAGCTAAAACTTCTACACATGGGGATTTGATTCTATCTAAAACTCTAGGAAAAAAATCAATCTTGATCCAATGTCCCAATCTTCTACTGAAATTATGAACCAACCTGACCTTGAATTGAAGGAATTTCTTACTGCACTCTAGTATTTCTTCCTAGGGGATAGTCAAACACATCCTATTGTCATTTCTTCTTATCTTGAAGCCAATCTTGAGAGGATGCTTCTACATGTCCTTAGGAAAAATAAGAAATACATTGGTTGGACCTTGTCTGATATTCCTAGGATTATCCCACTAATAGAGACTCATAGGATTGTTCTAGAATCTGACTCAAATCCATGACGTCAACCTCAACAGAGACTCAATCCTAATCTCATAGAGGTAGTAATGAAGGAGCTTTTGAAATTGATAAAAGTTGGGATCATTTATCCCATATCTGAGAGTGAGTGGGTGATCCTAATCCAAGTGGTTTCCAAGAAGGAAAGAATCACAGTGATAACCAATAAATATGGATAGATTCTTCCAACAAGAGTGAGCAGTGGATGGAGAGTTTGCATCGACTATAGGAAGCTAAACTCATTTACCAAGTAGGACAATTTTCCCTTATCATTTGTTGACCAAGTCCATGAGAGAGTCACAGGTCAAACCTTCTACTATTTCTTAGATGGGTACTCGTGGTATAATCAAATTGAGGTGTCCATAGAGGATCAAGGGAAGACTACATTCACATGTCCATTCAGCACATTTTCTCTCAAACGCATGCCCTTCGGGTTATGCAATGCCCTTGAAACCTTCCAGCGGTGTGTGATGGAAATATTCTCAAACATGGTAGGGATTTTCTAGAGGTCTTCATGGATGACTTGTCTATGTTTGGGGATACATTTGAGGGATGTATGAGGAATTTGGAGAGAGTCTTTTCAAGATGTGAAGAAAATAATATAGTCCTAAACTGGAAAAATGCGATTTCATTGTTAAAGAGGGACTAGTCCTTGGAAATATAGTCTCACGTAGGGGGATTGAAGTTGATAAAGACAAGGTTGAAATAATTCATCACCTTAAATGAAACAAAACTATTAATTAAGTGAGGTATTTCTTAGGAAATCTTGGTTTCAATAGAAGGTTCATTAGGAATTTCAGCTCTATTTATTGACCACTTTGTGCTCTATTGGTGAAAGATGCTCCGTTTTTATGTATAGAAATCTGTGAGGAATCATTCTCTACACTCAGGTCAACTCTTATCTCTCCACCTATCATGAAGTCTCATAATTGGAAACTTCCTTTTGAGCTCATGTGTGATGTGAGTGACTTCTCTATAGGAGCAGTCTTAGGACAATGGTGTGAGAAAAATCCATGTGCCATTGATTAGGAAAGCACATATTTAAATTATGCACAAATAAACTACGCCACCACTGAGAAGGAGTCACTTTCTATTGTGTTTGACTTATCAAAGTTTAGGTTATTCCTCTTAGGATCCCCCATCACTATGTTCACTGACCATTCTGCAGTAAAATACCTCTTCCAAAAACAAGATGCTAAGGCTAGACTGATTAGGTGGGTCATTCTATTACAAGAAATTGACCTCATAATAAAGGATAAAAGGGTGTTGAAAATGTTGTATTTGATCATCTCTATAGGATGGAATTCAAAGATAGCTGAAATCACCTTTCTGTGTCTGATTCATTTCCCGATGAGCACCTCTATTCAGTGAGTGATTTCCCAAGGTATGCCGACATAACCAACTTCTTAGTTACAGGAGTCATTCCAAATTTCTTAGGGACTCAAGATTGAAGGAAATTAATTTTTTATGTCAAGAACTATGTGTTTGATGATCCATAACTCTATAAGTTTTTTATTGACCTAGTCATTTGGAGGTGTGTCCCAAAATCTAAACAAGAGTCCATCCTTAAACTCTGTCATAGCGAGGCATGTGGGGGTCACTTTTCCACTAAGAAAACATCTGTTAAGATTATTCAGTGTTGTATCTTCTGGCCCACCCACTCAAGGGACTCATACACATTTTCTCAAAGCTGTCCTGGGTTTCAACAAGTAGGGTCCATCACAAAAAGGAATCAAATTCCACTCACTCCCATCTTAGTGGTTTAAATCTTTGACTGTTGGGGAATTGATTTCATGGGTCCCTTCCCAAACTCTAGGGGATATCATTACATTATCTTAGGAGTTGATTATGTATAAAAATGGTTTGAGTCCATTCCCAAAAAATAAAACGACCTTCAAACTGTGATTATATTCCCAAAAGAAAACATCTTCTCTAAATTTGGAATTCCTAGGGATATCATTAGTGATAATGGACTCATTTTTGAAATCTTCCATTCTTAACACTCATGGAAAAGTATGGAATTTGTCACAAAGTGTCCACTTCTTACCACCGATAGAACAATGGTCATGTTGAGTTAGCCAATCGATAAATCAAACAAATTCTTGAGAAAACTGTTAATCCATCTAAGAAAGATTGGTCTAGAAAAATCTTAGATGCTCTTTGGGCTTATCGAACCGCATATAAAACCTTTTTAGGAATGTCCCCATATAGGTTGGTTTATGGTAGGGAATGCCATTTTCCAATGGAGATTGAACATAAGGCCTTTTGTAAAATTATGAAAATGAATTATGACCTATCATTGGCCAAAAAAAAGGAAATTAGATCTCAATGAACTTGAGGAACTTAGGATGGAGGCTTATGAAAATTCAAGGATCAATAAAGCTAAATTACAAGCCTACCAATCTCGAAATCTTAAAACAAAACACATTGTACTTAGTAAAACTATTATTTTTTATAGTTTTAAACTTCATTTATACCAGAAAATGTTGAGGTATTGATGATCAGGTCCATACACAGTGCATAAGGTGTACCCCCATGGGGCTGTAGAAAGTCAAGATCCCACCAATGGTCAAACCATTAAAGTTAATTCTCATAGAGTCAAACCATTCATTGAACCATTCTAAAAAAATGAAGTTGATGAAAACTTGTGTGAACCAACATTAGATGAGGAAATTACTTAAATAATTAAGGGTCTACATCGAGCTAGTGGCATTAAACCAAAGCGTTGCATGGGAGGCAACCCGTGGTTTTCATCTTTGTGAATCCTCTTTAAAAAAAGGATTAATAAAAAAAAATTATATTTAAAAAAATACCTAACTTTGCATATGATAGTACCATAGACTGTTGACCTATTCTTCTATTATGAGTATGTATGGGTATGAAAGGGGAGCGCCATATATATCTATGTCACGTTGTGTGATCCTTGAGTAATACCTTACCTAGAAATTTAAAAAGAAGACAATGTATCATCAGTTTATTTTTATGGGTTTGTAGGTTAAAATAAATAAATAAATATATATATATATAATAATCAATATATATATATATATATATATATATATATATATATATATAAGGACACACTGTAGGTCAAGGAGAAAACCTCATCACAACCGGTGAAGTTGTGGGGACTCGAACCTGGGACCGAAGGGAGACAGGGGAGTGCGGCTACCACTGACCTACGGGTTATAGTGCTTCCTTTTTATATATTTTTTGTATATATACTTATATTTTACATTTTTTATTATTATTATATGTATATATTGTTTTTTTGTTTTTTTCCCTTTTTATCTAAGGAAGTCTGTAAGTGACATGGATATCAAAGGACAAAATTAGAGTATCAAGAATTTAGAATTCAACCACCAGGTGACTTCATTCCATGATCCTCATTTTGAATCTCCTTTTGAACCCCCATTCGCTACCTCTACCCCCTTCTAAAATTTCTTTTCATTAAACACTGGGGAAATTGTTATTTTAAGTTGGGGGGGAGATAAAATAAAAAAATTTCCTTTGGTAAAAAAAAGAAAGATTTGAAAAAAAGTGTTCCTTAATGGATGAATTTTTTTAACCTTGAACATGATAATAGACATTGTAAACTTTGAAACTGAATATCAAATAATTTATAATTCCTTGATTCAAATTGTAATCCATGTATAATTTCATGAGCATAGATTTTTGAAAGTGTTGTTGTCTAATGTGAAATTTCATCGTTTATATTTTCAACCAAATAAAAAAAGAGATCACAATTTACGTCCTTTGGATAGTGGGGTATTATTTTGAGTTCATGGTGTCCCCCAAATAAATATCATAGGTTTCGTGATCAGTTTAGTTTTAATATGAGTATTCAATAAAAAAATAGTAAATTTGAACGTAGAGGAATGAAATGACCTAATGTGTGGATTTCGGCACTTGGGGATCGTGACTCCATAGTTATCTGGCCCAGAGTTAGTAATTTTATCTCTACTTGTGGTAATTTGACTTTGATTTTGACTGATTGAACTCGAGATGATGACTGAGTATGTGGGCTTCACTTGGTGCCCTAAGGCCTTTGAGCCCGTGAGTAATCGGCAAAGTCTTGGTACATGGGTTGACTCTTTTGACTGCAATTTCAATTAACATGAAAAAATTGTAAAAATAAACAAAAAAAAATACAATAAAAAATTTGAATACTCATATTAATATTGAAATGAGATTCCACCAAGCACTTCCATCATTTCCCCCTTGAATAATGATGAACCCCCATGTCTATTGCGATACACAACACATCATCACTCTTAGTTGATATTGGATTAAATATGGCAATGAATTTGAACAAAGTAATGGTCTTGGGATCGGGATATTCTTATGAAACTATATTGTATTAAAATATTTTGATGGGTTTCATGATTTTTTGGTATAAGGGTCATTGGTGATCATTGTGTATTATAATGTTTTTGGAAAAGGGAATTCAAATTTAATATTGTTGAGATACATTTTTCTTGGGACTAGAAAATATCAAGTTAGGGGTTGTGATTAGCCAATAAAAACACATATGTTAATTACATTTTAATCTTATTAAATGTTCGTTTTTGTTCTTATGGACCTGATTTAGTGGATTTTAATTTTGAACATCCATTCTCATCATTTGTTCACTTCATGACTAATGTAAACCAATTTAGGCCCAATGATTCATCTAATTTTACAGAATATAATTATCCATATTTCAATTTTATATTTTGAGAAATGTATCTAACCTTTTATATGAACATTTTTCATTCATGGATCAATGGAGTATTCATAAAGGATGATGGGGATATTTGGAGATGAAAGGAAACAATTTTGGAGAAGGTATATTGGACACCATCCCACTGATGAGAATGTGGGGCCCACAATATAGGCATAATAATGCCCAAATTTTGGGAGATTCTAGAAGAAATCAATAGGAACATTTAATACAATAATAAAAAAAGCTAATTCGGAGATTTAAATGGTGTTTCATGTGGCCGAAGTTGGAGATAAAATTATTGGGAAGATTCTGCAGCCCAGAAAAACATCCCACACATTTAATCATATATCGCTAACCATAAACTATTGTGGGCTGAAATTTAACAGGATATCAGGGGAAATTTTTATATTAATTTTTACCTTCTATGACTTACCAAAATTCTTCCAACTAGATTCTATTTTGAACAAATCTTTCGAGTCATGCAAGTTGGCTCGGATTGTTTGTCAAGGATGATAAAATCAACTCTCCCTCAACTTTCCACCCACTTATGGCCTACCATAATTAATTGAGGATACTTGGACTATTGGAGGTTCTACCCAAGTCTTCAAAAATTCCTATTTAAGTCATTGGTGGTGGAGGAGTTGGACATATTTGGTGTTTGGTTTCATTGTAGTGTTATGCTGTCGCTTTGTGTTTGTAATCGCATTTCCTTCTCATGTAAGTTGTTCAATTCAACTTAGTTTCTTAATAAAAGTTCTTCCTTTCCTCTTATTATGTTATTATCCATATAAAATTGATAACATTTAATCAAGGTGTGAATTTATTCACACCATACCTTGTGAAATTTATCACACAATGGTGGAGTGATCGTTATTTTGTTGTTTTTACTTCTTCAATTCCACCCTCATAAGTCTACTTTCTACTTCCGTTGAGAACCTGTCACCAATGGTGGGATAACCTACTTATGGGTTGATCCAAGGGAGTATAAAGGGTCTGGATTGGATGTTATTTCTCACTTCATAAATTTCTTATCACTTTTTTTAATTGAGAATTGTTTTTGAAGATATTTAAACTCATTCGTCCTTGTTGAATTTATGGCCACACACTTCAAGTGATAACACGAACCTTAACCTTGAAGTGCTCAAAACATTGATCCTTCAACTATGTAAGTGATTAGTATTAAATTATGTAGTTTTTAAACCATTGAGTTATGATTTTGTTTAATATTCTTAAATTAACCCATCTCAAATATAAGAAATTGAAATCATTAAAAAAGGAATTCATCCAATCCACCACGAGCGATAACCTAGGATCAACTCATTATCTTAAATTGAATTAACTTAAATATATTAGTGATCCTTTAAACTGAAAAAAAATCAACCCATGTTGGCCACTTCATATCCAAAAATAGTCCTTATAATGTGGGTGTCTATAGGTTTCTTCTTAGGTATCTGAGGATTCAACAACCCAAGGTACACTACAATCGACCGCTAAACCCTAAAAACTTGGGTTAATTTGAGAGTGAATCACAAGGAATATTTCTCTCTTGACCAACTCACCATGATATACATAAGGAATGTGGTAAGACTGGATGGAGTTCCACTCTTTATTTATCTAATCGAGATATGTGGTTTACCTATAATTTTTAGAGAATAGCTCATTATGTTTTGGATATAGAACTAATCTTCAACACTTATTATCACCCTCAGATAGAAGACTAGTCTAAGAGAACTATTAAAACTATAGAGGATATGATGAGATCATGTTCAAGGGATGTACAAGGATTTTGAAATCAACACCTTCCCCTGCCAGAGTTCTCATATAACAGAAGGTTCCAATCTAGTATTCAAATGGAACCATATGAGGCTCTATATATGAAGGGGTGTCAGAATCTAACATGTTGGGATGATGTTTGGGATAGGAAGATGATGATTCCTGATCATTTCCAAAATATGATAGAGAAGATACAAACCATTTGACATCTTATGAAATCTACACAAATTTAATAGAAAATATATGTAGACAATCATCAATGAGACCTAGTTTTTGAGGTTAGAAATAAATTGTTCCTATGTATAACACTATGGTACAAAGTCATGAGGGTTTGGAATAATGGAAATAATAGTCAAAGATATATTGGACCATTTTATATCCTTGATCACATCAGAGAAGTGGCCTATCAAATATGACTCCCATAAAACCTTTAACAATTACATGATGTTCTCCATATATCCTCTTGAGGAAGTACATACCAGACCCATTACATGTAATGGATCTAGAGTTGGTACCATTGAATAATGATATTTCATATGAAAAGAAGACAATATAGAGTTGAGATCATAGATACAATGTTCTATGAAGCACGACAAATCACCGGATCAATGTTTTGTGGTTGAACCACATGTTTGAGGAAGAAACTTGGGAACTGAAAGTGGGGATGAAATAAATGTTCCCTCATCCATTTTAGTGTATGATTTAAAAATTTATAGGTTGATATTTCTAAAGGGAGAAAAAATGTAACAAACCAAACTTTTAAAAATGAAATTCCCTTTTTAATGAATAAAAATTAATTAGGTTATATAAAAAATGCACTACTCTAGTTATTTTAGACAATTATAAGTTCTATCCTATTAGATTTAAAATACCATTAAAAATTATAACCATTGAGAATATGCCCAATATATAGTTATCATATGATTAGAATATATATATATATATAGGGTTATGAGAAATAAAATTGGAATAAAGAAAGGAATCGACGTCCTTAACCATTTGGATCATACCAAATGAAGGCCATTTATTAGAGATTTTTAGGGAAATTGAATCACTGGGATTGTCACTTGACCAAGACCAAGATGAGATTCAATAACAAAAGCATGAGTGAAACTATTTACTAGGGAAGTTAAAGCTCATCAATATCATGACCCAAAACATGTTTGTCGAACCACCCTAAGAAAATATCACCATCACACACCTTAACCTTAGGGAATTCAATACCATAATAAAGGGATATGTAACTAGACCATAACATTATGATTTTTTATAATTTTATTTTTAATAAAATGTTGAGTATATTTATAATTTATTACTTTATAATTGTGAAATAATAATGTTTGATAAAAATTAGATTTTGATATGATGAAACAAAAAAATTATTTTTGGGAAATACATAGTTTTAGTAAAGACACTTTTTGATAAATTCATAATTTTATGAATTAAATGATATTTTAATAAAATATTATTATTATATAATATTTATTAAATATAAATGAAAAAATAATTTTTTGAAGTAAAATTTAATTTTTATAAGGGCCAGAACACAGATATTGTAAAAAACTCATTATTTTTTAATAATTTCAGATTTTTGATTTAAAAGTATATATAATCATATTTATAGAATTATTTTGATAAAAATAAATATCATTTTTAAATCAGAACTTTGAAATTATCCAATATAAAAGTTTTCATAATTTTCGAAGATAGCTGGATTTTTGGGTAAAAATTAAATATAATATAAATATACGTTATGTATTATGACATTATAAAAGCCCCAAACTGAGGTAATAAATACTCAAAAGAGTATAAATGACCAAAATTAGGTTCCCCCTTTAACATTAGGTCTTTTTAAGTTATTTTATTAATTTTATAAACCCTTAATGAATCCTCCAAAATATATACTACATTTTACAATTTTAAAATTAATTCTTTATAAACATGACTCACTTTCACATCACTAACGTTATTAGTTTTAGGATTTTGGTTCTTAACATTATAAAACAATGAAATCAACTCCTATTTAGATGAAAACATGGTGAAAACCCAAGGTATGGTTTTTTCTTTGGATTAATCTATCATAAATAGTCCAAAACCCATGTTTCAAAATTAATAAAGGATTCTCCTCACTTTTGTAAGAAAAACCAACTCAACCTCCCATTCATCTTCACTAAAATCCATTATATCCTGAATTTTATCCACCCTTACCTATATAGATACCTACCAAGTTTCCCCCAATCTCATAAAATGATCCAATATTTTTTTTCAAGCACCCTCTCAGGGAAATGTATCCTCTCCTTATCCTTTTTATTCAAACAAATTCTTTATATTATATATTTTTATTTCCAATTGTTAATGATGGTATATGTTTTCACACATACATATTATCATGACTATAATTTTCCATGTGATGAGATGCACCTTTCACTCTCATTAAAACATTCCATGGATCATTATGTACCCCTGTTAGGCTGCCGAAATTATCATGCAATTTTACAATCCAAACATTTATGTAGTGAATAATTATCCCCATTTTCACTCATGGCTATTAAACAAGATATATATCCTTAACCTATTGGGTAATTCCATGTATAAAACCCTCACTACATTATTGTGGGATTAAAATTCATGAAATTCATCCTTATTTTGTATGATATGTGTGGAAGACTTATACATGTACTTGATATGACTGTGATGGGTGGGTATAGATTTATATATCCCTCCAATGAATTAGGTAATGTTTTTATCTTATGATATTCCATTTATGGTTCCTGAGAGGTTATCCCAAGCACACTATGTTACGATGTTTTGGTGGTTAGCCTTGAATTATTCTTATGATGTCATTTTTTATATTTTTTTCCACATTCCCATGTTTCCTTTATGATATCATCTTATATTGATTCACATATATTTATTTATACTATAATATGATTTTATTATTCACATACTAGGATTTTTATCTCACCCCTTCCTTATATACATCTTTAGGTTATCCCATGCAGTTTAGAAGATCAAGGAAATTTAAGGGCATATTACGAATTATTAGTTTAGATATTTCTATTTCCTTTTCAATCTGTAATTATATATACCTATTTATCCAAATAAACTAGGCCTAATGATATTATAGTATTTTATTAAGTGTATCTTTATGTAATTAATCATCAAATAAAGTGTATGAAAGATATGAGTTTTCATAATGATCCTTGCAATAATCCTTAAACACTCAATTAAAAATGATCATTGTACATCATGCAAAATTGGATGGAAAATTAGAACATATGATTCAATTATTGAAATATATAATACGAGCATGTATTATAGATTTTAGTGGTTATTGGGAAGATCATTTATTTTGGTGGATTTTTCATATAATAATAGTTATTAGTCCATGAGAAAAATAGATTCATTTGGGGCATTGTATGGTCATCCTTGTTGATCTACCATTTATTGGGTAGAGATTGGGAAAACATCATTCACCATACAAATTCTTGTACATGAGATTACTAAAACAATCTGTATGATCTAAAAATAGATGGAAATAACCCAAATATATCAAAAATTTCATGCAACTCATAGCTAACAACCCTTATATTTTAATGATAGTGATTACATATTCTATAAGGTATCCCTAAGACTAATTCACCATCATTTGGGAAGTTAAGGAAAAACGAGATTCTTGGTATATCAAATAAATTTAAATTTTGGAATGTATTGTATACGTTTCATATTGGTTAGCCTTGCCTCCAAGATCTAGTGATGTTTATAACATTTTCAATTTATCCTAGTTAAAGAAGTTCCATCTTGACCCTATCCATGTGATACATTGGGCGCATGTCACCCTTAAACTGGATACAACATTTATTATTCCCCCGATTCATATTTTGGATAGGCAATAAAATAATTTATGAGGGAGATGAATTTATTTTATATGTATATAATGTTAGTAAGGTCCCATTAAAGTGGAAACTTGGAGAAGTTCGTGTTGTATTAATGGATTTAGCACATCCCAGGAACAACAGACCTCATACATCCAAGGATAGAAAGCCCCGTAGCGGGGAGAGTGAACACACCGTATTTGAGGAATTTCAGTATTTTATTATGTATTTTTTTGTTACATAATATTGGGGTTGAGTTTTAGAATTTTATTTCTGGTTATGGGATGTTTTTGGAAGGTTTTAAGAGACATATGGGTTCCTGATGGTTAGGGGAAACCATGTGGTGTTCTCTAGGTAACCATAAGAGATGGATGGGTCTTCGAGGTTGGTTCATGGTTAGCGTAAAATTTGGAAAAACTATTATGAAACCATTTAACTTGGTAATTTCTTGGATAAAAGAAATCTACATAGTTTCCACATGATTTTTAAAACCACGAGGAATAATTGTCTGAAAGGATTAATTTAATGAAAAAATGGGGTTTTAACCCAAAGACTCCACCAAAACCCTAATTCATCCTCTTCTTTCATAGGCTCCAGACCCTAAACCATTACCAAGTTGATTTTGAAGACACTCTTGCTTCTGGTACTCGATATCAATGGATCAGAGAGCATTGTATCTTGGAGATCGATGGTAAAAGTATCATTCTTCCTACACATCCTTGATATTATCATTTTCTTTGATGAGGAACCATAGACAGGGGATTCCATAAATAGATCAATGGTTTAGTTAAATATTTGATAAATATTATTTTTAATCCATTTAACAGTAAAAAAATAGATTCTAGATATATGAGTTTGTGAAATTATTCTTCTAGTCGAACGCATTTGAGGCTGGTTGCCTCTCCCAATTTTCCACTTTCTCCAAGAAAATGAACTGTCATTGTTTTCTAAATAAATTTATTCTACTTTTGGATGGAAATATTTTATAGAATCCCTATTTTAAATCCATTTATCTTGGTTCATATTAAAATATATAATTTTCGGTGACACCCATAATGTGTTCAATTAAATTATTTAATGGATTTTGTTTTAAAAATAAATTTTCTGGGTGTGAGAACTTGGAATGAACATAGTGGATGTGTATTCCAATCCCTATAGAATTTCCAAGTGGGCTATACATGGTCGTTGTGTCAAATCTTGTGGCACACTAGATTATTGCACCAAGAGATGAATTGGGACTAGAGGGAAAGATACCGCTAATGAGTTAGACTATTTATATGGGGCCTTTTAGAAGTGGTTTCATTGGTGTCTGTTTTTCTTGTGTGAGTGAGTTCATGCTAAGGGTATGTTTTCAGTGTGAGTTTTTTTACTACATTATGAATATGTTTATATAAAAATCACTAGTTTTCATGATTTTTTACTATCTTATATTTAAAATAAAATGTGAGCTAATATATTTCTTAGTTTAGTAGAATTTTGGTGAATTATCAGTGTTTTCCTATAGGGTTGTATACTCACCCTCTATATATTCACATTAGTGTTTATTAATTTTTTTATTAGGATACAGGTCTGAGGAATGTTTCATACTTTACCTATAGAGTTTTGTGATATTGTGATATGGATGTTTGGGTTTAGATCTCTGTGTAGCAGTCGAGTATTAGAGTCTAGAGTGATGCCACTTTGGTACCTTGAGACATATTTTCCTTGAGTATTATTCTCATTGAGGATCATTTTTTTGAGTTTTATTTGTCTTGGGATTGTAGGATTATGTTTTTTTCTCTTATTTTATTACTGTAATGATTTTTTGATTCTATTATTGGAGTTTATATTGGATTTTATCATGTATCATATTGTGTCTCTTATTATGTTCTGATTTTAGGATGTTTTTTTGGGTAAATCACCCCCACGATTTAGTAAAGTGCTTGAAATTTTTTATTAGCCTCTGGTTCCCCAAGGAAATCACATATGGTTAGTGGAATTTTGGTTCTTCTTAATCCAATTGGTTGGGTAGAGATTTTACATATCATATAGTAGGTATAATTTCATATTTTAACCAAATATTTGAATAATTAATTAAAGAGACAAAATATTAGTAAAGTGTAAACTTGTATTGTGATTAATTAAAACCAAGGATTCTAAAAACAAAGTTACATATTTACGATTTGAAATTGGTTGAGATATATATTAATCAAAAACAAAATAATTTTTCAAATTATATAAAATAATTTAAATAACTTAAAATAAAATATATTATACATTTATATTATTAAACAAATCAATGTATAATTACATATTGTACAAAGTTTTGAACCTTTTTTAATTTTTTTTATAATTCAATAAAAAATTAATTTGAAATGGTACATGAATGTAAAATATTAAGGATTTTTTTATGGTTATTTGTCTCTTATATATTAGATTTTAAATTAATAATTTACTAGTTTGATATTAACTAGTTTTTCATCCTATGAGCATGTTTATTATTTTAACATGTGAACAGATAAATAACATTTTTTTTATAATTTCACAGTAATTAATGTTAATATTTTTATAAAAAAACTATAAAATATTGGTTGAATGGGTAATGTCTAAAAAATATATTTATATTAAAAAATACAGTGTTTAATTTCATTTATCTAGAACTCAATAATGATATTTTTTAAAACACACATGTTGATTCATAAAAAAATGAGCTCCACTTTTCCAAAGTTACTTATATTTAAAATAAACATTAATTTATATATATATATATATATATTAAAATTAAAAAATATATACATTTATTTTTAAAAATTAGCTATCATTAAATTTTATACCAATTTCAAAGTCTAAAAATGATATATTTTAACATTTTAATTCTAAAAAATTTTAAAAAATAAAATAAAATAAATAAAATTACAATAAAATTTTATTCCTTTAAGTAATTGTTTTTTTTTTTGAAAAAACATGAATAAGGTAAGATGTTTTCTTAATTAAAATTTTTTTATTTGAAATGATAAGTTAATATTAAATATAAATTAGATTATTTTATTTGATTTTTATTTTCATATTATATATTGGATTTTAAATTAATAATTTATTATATTGATATCAATTATATTTTCAACCTGTGAGCATGCTTGTTATATTTAAATATAAATAAATTAAATTACAAAAAAATATTTATGTGTTTTTCAAAATAATAAAAAAATAGTTTGAAAACTAAATAATTAATATTCAAAACCTATAACATATATTATATTTAAATTAAAATAAATATAATTTTTTTAGAACATATATAAACTCAAAATTATAAAAAATATTTACGTAAGATTTTTTATGTGCCTTAAAAACTATTAAAATTAATTTTAAAAACTAAATATTATGTATTTAAAACATTTGAAAAAATATGTTATTTGTTAAAATATTCAATGTTTAATTTTTTTATTATATAAAATAAAACATATTAAAAGAAATTAATATAAAATTACAAAACATGAGTTCTCTGTTTTAAAAATGAATAATTTTGTTTAAAAATATTTTCTGTCATTTTGAAATTATCTATTAATAAAAATATTGGACCTCCCTGTTAGAATAAAAAATAATTATTGGAAAATTTGTTTTAAAAATATAAATAAAATTGAAAGTGTGTATTCAACTAAAAAAACATGTAACTCTTTTGGAACCTGGTCCAACCAACATCTACATGACACCTCATGATATCCAGTTCGGGGACTAAAACTCACCCCTCCCTGGTAAGTTCCTTTTGGTCGCCCCCTTGCCTCTGTATTCTCATAAGTTGTGATGTTGTTATTATTGTGTAATTTTTATAAATTTACACTTCACAATTAAGGGGTTATTCTGTGTTTGTATATATATTAGTAAGATAAAAGAAATGATTTCCTAATTCATAAAAGGAAAGGAAAAAAAAGAAATGGACATTCTTTATCATCATTTTGTTCAGATGCAATATTTAGTAAAAAAAATAAATGATTTTAATTTCTTTCTATATTGTTTGGTTATTTTTTAAACAAATGAAAATAATTTTTTTATAAATGACACAAATAAACTTTATTAATAAAAAACAAACACACACAATGCATGAAGATTACAAGGCATATTTTCCCAATATAAAAAACCCTAGATTAGATCCCTATAAACATCACAACTACAAACATGTCTACCTAACATAAAAAATTTATGTTAAATTACATAAATGAATTTTTTATAAAAGTAAATTTGTTATTACCTTTTCATCTAAAAAATAAAAAAAAAATATTAATTTTAATTCATCCATAAACATTTAGGCCACAAAAATTTGATAAACGTTGAAATATAAACAATATGTTATTTAAAATTTTAAAAATTAAAAAAAAATGTTTAAAAAAATGTAATTTCATATATTCCATAAAATATTTTACATTATCCATATATTTATTTATTTTATATTTTTTATATTTTACATTTATACATAATTATCTATATAAATCAATTTTTGAACCTTTAATTTAAACAACTATCAAAATTATCTATATAATTTTTAAAAAATATTTATATAATAATTATTTATAAAAATATTGTCAACATTATTTATAAATTATGTTGAAATTAAAAAAAATTACTTATTTATATATACATTTAACTTCAAGGAATATATTTATACAATAAATTATATTGTTTGAAAAGAATTTTTCAGTTACAACTAAAATTATATATTAATTTAAATCATTTACATGATTAGTATACATATTTATTTTATAAAATTAACTTTACAATATTAATATTTTATATTTTATAAAAATATAATATTTATTTTACATAAAATTTATTAATATTATACGTGACTTCGATTATAAGTATAAATCATAAATTTTATAAGATAACATAATAATAAATCTATAAAATTTATTTTAAACTATAACTTCAATATCATTATTTTTACTATTAATATCTTAGTTGAAATAATTTAAAGAAGAATTTAGCAACTATAAAAATATATACTAATTAATGCATTACATTAAACTTAATATATAATATTTTGATAAGTTTATTGATAAATTATTTATCTAATATGTAATTGAAAATTAAAAATTAATTGAATGCAACATGTTGAAAATTAATAACCAAAATTTCATAATATACATTATCTTATAACATATTAATGTATTTTATTTCATTTAATATCATTTATAAATTTATATTTACATCATTAATATTCTATATTAAAAAAAATTAATAATATTTCTACTATAGATTTTTTATTATAACTAGTGAATGAAAATATTATATAGTATTTTAATAAACTATATTGAAATTTAATTAAAATATTAATTAATATTATTAATATTATTAATAATATCACTTATTTATATAAATAATAAATTTTATAACATAACCTAATTATAATTCAGTAAAATATAATCACCAAAAAAATCTATAAAATCTATTATAAACTATACCACCCAAATGTCATTTTTTAAATCATTCATGTCTCAATTTTCTTAATTTCAATCACAATTTAATGGTTACAAAAAAATATATTAAATAATGCCTCACATAAAACTAATAATACAATGAGATTATATTATTAATAAACAAGGTTAAGTTTATATGAATCTAATGAGATTGAAAAAATAAATATAAATTATATAAGATAACCATAGAACACTAATATAAAGTATAATTTACAATAATAAATAAAAATATGCCCTTTATTATAAATATGAAAGTTTCAATAAATATATAAGTTAAAAAGGTAAAAAAATCATTAAATATTTACATTAATTGTGTTAATATATGTAGGTAGTGGTTTACACATCTCATAAAAATATAATAAATCATAATCTTTTTAATTCATGCATGAAAAAATTTATTAAAAAAACCCTATAGCATTAAAATATAAATTAATATATTATTAAAAATCAAAACGATGTAGCATCAGTATGTCAAAAACAAAATAAAAAACAACCCATCATTTGGTTAAAACCAAAACCAAAATATAACAACAAAGGTTGATAAAAGAGAAATTACAGTAGAGGATAAAGAGGGAAATAGTAGTAGAGGATTTCTATAGCCATGAACAGGTTGTGATAAGGGGAAAAATGGTGGAGATCTCAATGAAGATGAAATATTATCAGAAGGTGTTTACATAGAATCAAAGATAATATGATATATTTTAGAAAATAACTTCAAACACAACCATTTCCATCCAAATCACCTTAATTTTGGGGCGATTTAAATCCCATTGTTGGATAGAAATATTTTTCTCACTATTTTTTCACCACATATTTCTCCCGCTACATTTTGACCATGCCAAATAGAGTAAATACCTTTCAATTATTTCTTTTAATTTCATTTCCCCCTAAATACCTCATTCTAAATGAATTTTTATTACATTATCCTAATTTTATTTTTTTGAAGCATCTTTCCATACAAACTGTAATGTTTTTATTCCACTATCCATGGGACTGGATAATCCCATACCTATTGATTTTTGATAACTCTAATATGAAATAAAAATGTTCTATATCCTTAGGCTTCACAATTTTTTTGGTTCTCATTTTCCAAAAAATATATAATATTATAAACTTACGATGAAAATAGAAGGATTATTAAGAATATAAACTTCTCATATATTAATGAGTCCATTTTTATCTAATAAAAAATAAATTTGGATAATTTTAATGATAAATGGTCTTACAATGTCATTTCATAATAAAAAACCCATGATGGGGTTTAATCTGAGAAAATGTAATTGGAGTTTTGGTAGAAACACTTCAGTTAGGATAGAGATGTTGGGGATATTAGTGGATAATTGATATAGATATTTTTGTATGGTAGTAGATGGAGATTATTGAGGAATGGTATATTCTCACCCTCATTAAGATTATATTAACCCCCAAATAATCGATAATACTTATTGGATGTGCAATAAAAATGTACATGCATGAGATGCATGTACACATATTTGTGATCTATGAGACATATATATATATATATAATATTATATTTGAAATAGTTTAAATATAATATATACTCATGATTCATGTATTTTTAATTCATGAAAGGAATGAATATAATGTATATATATTATTTATTTCTCCAGAATAGTTTATTAATCAATTATAATCAATTATGAATGGATTAATTTATCGGAATTTATTTATGAGAATGAATTCAATAAAAAAATAACACAATATCCAGAAAATAAAATCATGTGTTATGAATACAAGATGACTTGGTCTTCAACTATATAAGAGGAAAATATCCTCTCATGTTGGGTGTGTGATGTGTACGTGCCTATTGAAAATCTATCTTCTTCTCAAGAACTATTCATCTCAATAAAGAAGGTTCTAGTACCCCTTCAGTTGCTAGAGAATCCTTATGATACGTTCATGGATCCATTTTCAGTGTATCATCTCAGTGGAATGGTGATTTTACTCACACCCCTTTATGATCCCCTTAAATCATTATCATTCAAAGAGAATAATATAGATGATACTATTTATGTTTTACAGGTACTCTATTTATAGTATAATTTACACATTGATTCTTGAAGTTAGATTTACCTATTTTTTTGATTTGTTTTCCACTAAAAATGATTAGTCGATATTTATATCAAATTAATATGTGGTATTAAAGAGAATTTCTTCATGGTTTAGACATGGTTAAATCACAGGTTTTCAACGAAACATAAAAAATATCACTTTCATAAATATGGAAGAGGATTACAGACCCTTACGTAAGCTGTATAAAGGTTATACCCTTATGCAGAAGGTCTAAATAAGGGTAACCTATATATTAACTTTATAAAAATGGGTTGTATAAAGGTAGTACACTTATGATGAAATGTTGTGTAAAGGTGAATATGATTTACACTTACAAGATACCCTTTTGTGATACCCTTAAGCAGAAGGTCTGTGTATGGGAAAACTATTTATTATCTTTACATAGATGAGTTGTGAATGGTAGTACCCTAACACAAAGGGGTTTATGTAAGGGCCATTGGAACATTACCCTTATGCAAATAGGAATTACATTTTCTATATAAAGGTTCTTGATGTTTACCTTTACACAACATAGAAAATATTCATAGTACCCTTACACATAAGAGTTTCGTAAAGGTAATACCTTTACATTAGAGAGTTATGTAAAGGAAATATGTATATTACCTTTATGCAGTGGTTTTCAAATAGATATGTATAAAGGTAACCTTACCTTTACAAATATTCTAAAAACATGAGCTACCTCATACAGATTAGGGATTCTACATAATGGTAAGTAGAAACTATATTTATTTATTTTTAAATATTAAATGGTTTTTATGGTTTATAAAATTTTTATAAATCATAATAAAAGGTATTTTGGGATATCTTAATTTATAAATATTTAATAAATAAATAAATAAATTATAAATTATTTATTACTAATTAAATAAATGTTTATAACATATTATTCCCATAAATTGAATGTAAATATTTAAGAAGACATTTTGAAAAATTTAATGGTACGACTGATTATTGATAAATAAATTGTTTATTTAGAAATCATAATAGGTGATTTATAAAGTGTTCATAAATTTAAAAATTTATGAAATATATATTATATAATATATTTATATAATAGACATTCAATTATAAAATGTTTATAATTAGAGAAATATCATAAAAATTACATTAAAATAAAAATACGAAGGGGTTCATATTTAAATGAATATAACATATATATATATATATATTATTTATAAATTATAAAATGTTAATAATTATCATTTATCTATGTATATTATATAAATTTCTCATGTTTTCGAAAATATTATTTAAAGGTTGGGTCCAAAGCCTTTTTTATTATTAAAGCAAAGACCTCTTTCAAATTGGGTAGAGGGAGACCCATTACATAACCCGATGGCCCAAGACCAAGTGGTCTAAAAACAATGCCTGAAAGCCCATTTTTGGCCCAAAGGGCCCTTCGGTGAATAGTAATGCTACAGTAACCGTGCTGCTGTTGTACCTGCTACAGTACTACTGCCGCTACAGTGCCCCTGCCGCTACAATGCTATCACTGCTACAGTACTGCTATAGTACCTGCTACAAAATGTTGTTACAGTAAGCAAAAATTATTCCCTTCCCGAATTCGATCCTTGGTGTTTTGGATTCCAATCAGGAGCCTTTACCACTTGGGTAATGGCTCATTGGAAAAGCGTGTGTGGGGTAACGCTCACCTCCCACTGGGGGGGGGGCACCATGCGCAGAGCGCACCGTATGTTCCCCGACTAGGAAAATGGATTTGAATCTCCATGTGTATAATATTCATGTTTGGTAATTTGTTTTATGAAAAATGAATATTGTGTATGCCCATTTATGTGATAAATTTATTCAAGGATAGAGCCTTGCATATTATTCTAGGTTTGATATCATAAAATTTATTTTTCATCTACTTTAACATCAATTTTTATTATTAGTTGTGATCTTGAGAATAGCTTTTGGGCACATTCTATTCATATTAGGTGTTAGATTTTTCATGAATTGAATTCTATCATGAGAAAAGACTCCCTAGGTATAGAAACTTGGGTTCCGACCACCTACTTTATTAAATGTTTTTTTGGCTAGGAATGTGAATATTATTGACTATTTGTCACTTTAGGATTACTCATATGGAGTTATTTTGTCTCATATTACTCTATTCCTTTACATGAATCATCCATGTAACTTATGCATATGATGAATTTCTATATTTATGTATATACTTTGTTTCTATTTTTGCGTGATTAAAAAAAACTTGTGGGTTATGTAATGAGTAAAAAATTAACGTGGTGTGAACACATTAATTTTGTGGCTGTAATAGGGATTTCTAAAACTAAAATATTCTAAAATTGTATATAAAAAAGAAAATAAAACATGAAAATATAATGATTACATATGATGTAATAATTATGAATTTAATATGAATATGATGTATATTAAATGGGTGTGACTTTAAAAGGAAACCTCTAAAATATTAAGTGTGAGATTCCTTCCAAAGCGGCAATTGTTAAGACCTTGATCATCTAACCAGGTTAGTCACAGAAAATATTTGTGCCTCTGGATTATCTTGTGTATAGAAAGAATGTTATGATTAAATATGGATTATCCTATAGAATATGTCATGTCAAATATGGCTGCCTCTTGATCATCCTTTTATATGTTATTATTGTTGATTTCTTTGGGTTACACTTTCCAAAATACCCTAATTTTATTAGTTTGCTGGAATAATAGAGTTTCATATATCCATATGATGGATTTGGATAAAAAGTTATCCACTCAACTACCCAAGAGTCACAACTATTTTGATTGTGATGATTCCCAACCTAAATGACTAATTAGTGATAGAAACTCTAAAATGGGCACATTTTCCAATGAAATATGGATCTTAGGACACTAAATGGATATGATTTATGAGGCCTTAAATTTAAGTGGTCATAATTTCATCAAAAGTACTTAATTAAATTTTCTAAAACATGGTATTCATATGATAAAAATTTATTTAGTAGATAAATGCATCATTAACATCATAATAAAACATTGATATTAATCCTTGAAATTAGAAACTTAAATTAAGAGATTTCTAATATTGGCATCTTAAGAAAAGTTCTAACGAAATAGAAATATTATATGTGTTAGAACATTACCTTCTATAAGAACCAGTTGTTAAAATTGTTCAACATGTGAATGTAGATTCTTATGGAATCATTGAATGATTCATTTAATGTTTCAAATTCACTAGAGGCCAATTGGCCTAAGGAATTATAGTATATTATATTCAACAGGATTTGATATTTCAATAATAGGGCATGTCATCCTTATGCATGGTCCATGATAATCTTCTTCGTATCATTACAATTTAATCAGATGTCTCCAAATAGACTATATTTTAATAATAGTCAATATGATTGAATATTATTTGAGAGACTGAAGAATATATATAAGTATTGTTATGGTTAATGAAATAATTCTATTATCATCTATGGAAATATTCATGAATGATGGAATAATTCAATAATTTTTTCCTGATATTCTTCAAAGTGTTGATAATAGATGAACTAGACATATGATATCTATGTTCTGGTACTATACCAATAGTACAAGTAGATAAAAGTCCAAATATGGTAGATATAAAGTTGGGAAGTCTATTAATATTTTTCCAAGGATAAGTATATATGAAACTTTTGGGTATTATCAGAAAGTAGTAAGGATTATATGTGATGGTATTATTGAAAATACCTAAAGAAGATTGGGATTTTCTTGGAATTTCTATATTAGGTATTGATGCTATATATATTTATTATTGTATTTTTAATGGTATGTTGTAATTACTGTATGCTTTAAAAGTTATTTAAATATACATGATTTTAATGTCAAATGGATAATCAAAAGTGCTTGTAGTTTTCATTTTAGTGATTAAGTAAACAATTTCTATAGGAAAACTTTGAATGAAAATATGTTTATAAAGGATTTTTTTCCATTTACTAGCTCAGTTCACTCTATAAAAAACAACCAAATCAGTTGGAGACACGACCTCAAGCACAATTCCCCATATACCAGAGGATGCTGACTGGTAGAGAGGTCTAAAGGTGGTCCAACTGAGAGACAATACCCTCTGTATTAGTAATTAATATAGTATAGGAAGTAAATAAAATTATAGGAAGTGAAAGATAATCCTAACTAATAAGTAGTAATAAATAGGTAACTATTACAATGCCATATAAATAACCCACTTTTCATGAACATGCTAATACATGAATACAAGGCAGTAAATATATTATAGGTTGTACATACAACATGAATAGATAGAAAAATAAAAAAAGAAACAAAATACCCAACTTCTATAGGAATCCTGAGTACATGCTCAACCCCCATCTATATTTCAAGCCTTATTCCATAAAGAGTAATAGAATGTAGGCACAATCCAAGGTCCTAACCGAAAACCAAGAGATCTATTCCGGGTAACAAATGGTGGCATGAGAAGGGTGTGAGTAAAACTCAGTTGGACACCACAAACAGTGTATAATGAAAATAAAATATATTAATATAAAAAGTAACAATGTGTAGGTGTAATAAATAAAGTTAGTAGAGTAATGATATATAAATAACCATGTTGATATCAGGTTCCTTTTGGGAAAATAGGTTGACCATACCAACTTTGTCCTAATTTTAATCATCTATAAGCATTTTACATTTTTATATAATTATACTTGGACCCGTGGCATATAAAAAATGTGTTCATGCATCCTTACAATCATATGATGCTTTATATTTTAAAAATGGAATCATCCTGAGCTTCTAACTAAAGGGGTTGTGGGGTGTCATGTCCAAAAATTAAAAGGATAAATATAAGGATCAACATATCTATTTTTTTAAATAATTTAATGTGAAATGTCATGTCTGAATTTTTAAATAAATAATGAGGGACTACACATCCTTTGATTTCAATCATCAATGAGTAATTACATGTCCAATGATTTCAATCAATAACGAGGAACATTATTTCCAATGATTTAAATAATTAATTAATAATTCTATGTCTAATGATTTCAATCATTATTGATGAATACCATGTCCAAATATTTCAATCAATAACGAGGACCACCATGTTCAATGATTTCAATATCTAATGAGGAATGCAATGTAAAATTATTTTAAAAAATATTATGGAACAACATGCCCTATTATTTTAATATACGATTTGGATAATCATGTCCAACATTTCTTAGTCATTAATAATTCACTGAATTCATTATGATTTGCAATAATTCTCATGGAATTCAATATCACAATCTAAGTATCTCGCAAGGATTAACTAGTAACCAAAAACATTACATTTAATAATTAAACAGAGGCCATGAGAAATCATCTATTCCCAATTTACAATAAAAACATTCCTTTAACGATTTAAAATATTTTTTCTCAAGGAATATATCAACACATTTAGTTTTACATAGATACTATATATGTAAGGAAAAGTCCCAATCCTAACTTGAGAATAATCAAAGGTAAAATTAGGATTCCCATTCCCATTTCACCACTCACTCATTCCATTTATCCATTAAATCATTATAGACAAGAAAATAAACCTTTGGAAGGTGTTTACTTACATATAAAAATCATGTTCACCTAAAACATTAATATCAGAAACCCTAAGGGGTGGTTTAAACCAAGGTCATCAACCTCGGAAGACATCAAGGGACTCATAGTCATGGTTGAAAAAAAAAATTAATTGTAGGGTTCTCACATCTCATTAACTTACCTTTCTATCCAATAGTAATCTTCATAACTCAATAAGGTCTAAGTTTATTTCCTTACCATTTAAAAATTCATTTAGTCTAAATTTTTTATTTCCCACTATAAGTGTCAGGACAAAAAAACTAAGTTGTGCATTGTTTAATGGCATGTATTATAAAATGAGGGAAATTAATAGAACACACACTAGGGGTGTTCCATGATGAGGTCACAAAAATTTAAACATATCAAGGGGTTAAGAGAATATAAAGTCTATAGTCTGGACATCTAATTTATGGTATTTCATATTTTAGAAGAAAAGTGCATAAAATCTAGCATGGAAAACAACAAAAACATAATATAAACAATAATACTTTAAGGGTGAAATCATATCATACCTAATATATACCAAGTAAGTTTCGCTCATTCATTACCAGGATTTTATTCGATCTAAAATTAGAGAAAATAAATAACCAAAAAAATTCCCTAAAAATAGGGCATATTATCTCACACAATGATAGAATTTAAAAAGAAAAAATAAATAAGTGAAAAATAAAGGGGAGTTGTAGAATAACAAATGGGATTAAAACACATTAAAGGATGTTTGATTCAGACCAATAATGAAGGATAATCACCTCAAGGTAAAATAGAATGGAGAGGGGTGTATGGGAGAGTTATTGGGTATGAATGAGGAAGGAATGGGTTAAAAAACCATTTAATTTTAGAGGGGGAAAATGATAAACTTTACCATATTTAAGAGGCACATGGCTATGATTCATGGTTAGGAAAAAAATTTGACAACCATGTGGTTCCACTATCCAAAGCACCACCCTACCACATGGTTTCCTTGCACAGTTTACTAACCCTGCACCAACCATAAAAATCTACTCAGCAAGCACACCCCTACCCTGTACGAATTCATTGCATGGTTAGAAAAATCATGTTACAACCATTTGGGGTCATATGAACTTATACAACAAGGTGAATGGATTTCTGGATCCCTCACATGATTTAAAAAAATCATGTCTCTATACAAAATAGTCTAGATAGTTGTCTTGCATAGTTAGTACTAGCCATGCGCCAACTGCATACCAAAGGCTATCTCTCCCGAAACTAATCTTCCAAAACCCAACACACCCAAAAACCATCTGGATTTCTAAACAAATATTAAGTATTAAACCTCATCGAAAAACAACATTTTAAATAATTCAAACTCTTGGAATCCCAATCTAAAGCACGATTTTAGATTTGGCCATCCAATAAATGAAGAATTAAAATTCGATTGAAATTTCTAACCGGATCAAAACATCAGATCTTGAAACCACCCAACCTTAAAACTTATTATCCCCTATGATCCCAATTGGGAAATGAAAACATCACCCAACCTACCTAGTTCATGAATTCCTACTCAAATGCACACATTTCATTTCTAAATTCCCCACACACATCCCAGAATCACTTTAATTATATAGTAATTAAACTGCTAAAACCCAATCCAATGCTCAGAAATATAACTAAAACACTAATAAAACACTTACATGATCCCATAATTCCAAATACATGATCCTGTAATTATCTATTTCATCACTTATCCTGTGGTTATCACCACCATATGTTCTAGTTTGCACCAGACGATTCAGAGTCTTGAAAGAAAAACTTTCATCATTGTTTTCTGAAGTACACCATTAGTGTCCTAATGTTGCTCCAAAAAAATTATGAAATTGACCTAGAAGTTGAATTAAAATCAACCCAACATAGTTAGGTAGAGTTATATTTTACATGAAAAGTCTCAATTGAAACTTAGAGTGCACACATATAATCCTAATGGTGTGCATGATGCGGTTCCTAACAATCACATCCAACCATCAGAGGAAACTCAATACAAACTACATATGAGTGAAAATTTTCAAAAAATGATCATCATTGATAGTCTATGAATCCATAACTAAATCTAAATACTTTATCTCAAGGAATATCGTGATCATTACAAGCACACTCACCAAATCCTGTACGCAAATTTTAGTTATGTCTCCAAGCCAAATCATCATTTCTTTCTTAGTTCCACAACATGAACCTCATTTCATTGTTGAAATAATACCCTTGTATCATCACAACTAACCTAGTAATGATGCCCACACTCAAAATCTATCCCAGTCGATGTGAAATATTATACCAATAATTTACCCTGAAATACAATCATACATTATTACATTTTTCCTACACTGTATAAAATAAAAAATGACCATCACAGGATCAACCTCAGAGTACCACGCCCCTTATCACAAGGGGGGAACCCAATAGAAACTGACATCCCGCTCCCCACCTTAGGATCATCCTTATCATATCACAAAAAAAACTATTTTTTGAGTACTACAACCCATTCCCCATCCATCCCTAGACATTATGACTTGAATGGATAAGGACTCACTCATTCCTAAGTACTAAAGAAAATGTCACCCATCACCCATTACCACTCCCTGAGAATAGTTAACATGGTCTTCATCATGTTTCAAATCATATTGAGGGTCACCACTCTAAATGGATAATGGTTTAATCCCCACCATATTTCTTATATTTAAACTGATCCTTGAGCATAGCTCCCAAGGTATCCCCCCTAAAACCATAAAAATCTATTTAGATAGCTCGATGTATATCTGAGGCTCTCTTAGTGTACTTAGGATGATGTAAAGATATTAAGAATGATCATCTATAACCAGTAGTATACTATGATTCCATTAAAATGCCTAAATTTATCTCTGAAGTCACACTCCCATAAACTAGGATGTTCTTTCCTTAACCAACCAATAACACCATATTTACCGACAATGAATGTCAAGGTACACCCATGGGTCAACTACCTCACCCCTCCCATATTATTTACAAATTACCCCTTACCATAGGGAACACTTACTTTAATTTACCCAAAGACCCAGGTCACCATGCGCACAAGAATCAGATTTGAGACCATCGATCCTCGACCCATATATAGAAACTCTCTGACGTTTTTTATTAACCCATTACTATACACAACTATGTGAATTAAAATTTCCATACAAAGTGGGTCTATATCCCATACCACCTGATTCAAGACCCGACTTGTGCTTCAAGGAGTCATACATTAACAAGTACAAGCGATTGTGATACACGAATCGTCAATTTTTAACACACTAGATGATCCCTTCAAACTCCGATTCAAAACCAGTCACCTTACATGTGCCACAATTTATTGAATGATTACCCACTGCATAATGTCATTTTAGAAATTAAATTTATGACAAAACAATCACTTTTAAATGAAGCGATGACCAAAAAAATCCTTCCCATTGAATACAGTCTCGATACCTAAGAACTCGATGTTATTTTCCATAAAACTAAAGGTACCATCAAGCATATACTGTAAAACCAAGTACCTATTATGTTTCAAAATCAAAAATGAGTGTAAAACCAAACTCATTTACCTTAAGAAAAATGTAAACCTGGGCCACCCCCTCTTCCAGTTTCCCCTCAATCAGACAAACAATTGAATCACTATAGTATAATTCAAAATTAATGGACTTTAGGTCCCCCACCTAGTCGTTATGACCGAGTTTCAAAATATAGATACAATGTCCATCCACCAATCCCTAATGTCTTCACTTGAGAGAAAAATCCCACCTAATGGTTTCTATTACATGAATGTTAACAAACCTGTAAGCTCTCTTTAAGAGAGGAACAATTGTAGCAGGTAAAAATATCACTAACTCACAAGAGTTAAAAATATTCCAAATTAGGTGTAATGAAATCACCTACCAGACATCAGACTTATAATACCTAATCCTGTATGAGCATCCTCATAGATTTGTAATCCATTGAGGGTCACAATAACAAAATAAGAGTAAAAAATTTTGATGCTCACTAGGTGTCTGTATATGTTAATACCCCCTCAATGTCCAATTGACCAACTGACCACCTGCCTACTTGGGGTGTTGTTTCATCAACAAAGAGTCTTATTTAGATCAAATAGTCAAATAAAAACACTAAAATTTCATAGGAACTTTGATCAAATGTCTACTATTTTCATATCTCCAACGACACTACCACAATTGGGATATCCCCTCACTCTATCACAAGGAATCATCTTTAAACAAATCCATTCCAAAAAGTCCACAAGGATTTACCACCTACACTTTAGGTCCAAATCAACCGAAAATACCACTAAAACTGTATAGAAATTTCCACATCCCCATTAGAGATATCTATCAAGGAAACACTAGAACAAAAAACTACATGTGGGTTCTTCATAGTCAACACACTTAATGGTTTTATTTAAGCTCTTACATAAAAAAATATTTTATAACCTTTAATAGTATTAGCTATTTAAATCATCGAGTACCAGTTGTAAAATTCAAACTATACTGGTCACTTATTTAGCTGACACCTCATAGAATTATAGGAAGATTATCTCATGATTTTCCATTAACCATTTATTTATTAAAAATTTATCACTAAAAGGATTGGTTAAAGAAAATGTCAATTACAAACTACATATAAAAACAATATTTAAATTTTCACCAAAATTTTAATTAAGAAATTATTCATATCAAATAACGTTCAAAAGCTTAGAAAAGGTATTTCTTTATTTTAAGAGGACTGGTCAAGTAATATACTACAATAAATTTATACAAAGAACCATATGAGTGGGTTTTAACAATTTAAATAACCACCCCATATAACACAAGCATACCCCCAAGTACCAAGTCATGTAAAAATAAAGGTGACCTATGAGGGTCCTATCATTCTGATCTGGGTTTAGTTCTATGGGTAACCATTCCTGATTTATGGATTCAATGTTTTATAAATTATAATTAGCATCTCATTTATTTACAACCAATAATAGTTAATTTTTTTAAAATTTATAAACACTCTTAGTGGGTTTATCTCATAGGCATATCTTGATAATGATCACCTATAAGGGTCAAGTCAAGAATATAAGGATTCAGATATACATGTTATCATTCCCTATGTATTGAGGTAAAAACCTTTATAAGTTTAAATTGAAACATTATTTAATTGAGATCCATTATAAATAACTTGAATTTATTTAATCAAACCAACTTACTTGAAAATGAAGGTTTACATACAATTTAGTTATTTATCATTTCTAACATTTTTATTTCTTTAATTAGTTTTAGGATGGTTAAATAAAATTACAAAATCCATCTATATGAGAAAACACCATTTAGGTTAATGCAGATAATTTTTATAAAAAACCATACACAATAACCTTAACATGGAAAGGTATCATATTAGAAGAGAATCCAGGTCAACATTTAAATAATAACTATATAATGGTGTATAGATAAACATGGTACATAATAAAAAAACATGGTATGCAGCTAATAATTCTAATGATATGTGAATCATGTGTTCATAAAATGATTTATGAACACACATCATCTCTTTCCATGCTAGGATAAGAATAAAATCTCATAAATTAGTATCCACTGAAAATAAATTAATCACTTAAGGTGAAATAATAATCAACTATGATAGTCAAACAATACGGACAATAGTCCCATCCCTGGAAACTTGATCTCTCCCTTATGCATGGGTTGTCCATTACCATAAACAAACTATTTACTATGTTCTGACACATTCTTATTATCTTGTATACCATACCAAAATAGTAAGATAAGAAAAATAACTTCTAATACCAATTTATCATGTCCCAAACTAGTTCACTTTATAAATAGTAATTGGATTAGTTGGTGATAAAGCCTCAAGAACACACCCCATATTCCAGAGGCTGCTGATTAGCATCGATAGTTTAAAAGTGTTATAGTGGGGAGACTATACCCTATGGTTCAATAATAAATAAAATGAAGGGAATAAATAAAATGAATGGTAGAATAAGATAATAATTACTAACAAGTGTTAATAAATAGATAACTAGGAAAATTTGAAATAAATAAGAAACCATTCCTGAACTTACTAAGCCATGAATATAAGGAATTCAACATAAAATAGGTAGTACATACAACAGGACTAGGACGATAAATAAAAAAATAATAAAAATACATAAGTCTTATAAGAAACCCTAGTACATGTTTGACTCCAAGATCCATGTCAAGTCATAGTCTATAAAGAGTTTGAACAAATAGGAACAATCCAGAATCCTAACCTATGACCAAGAGATCTATTTGGGTACCAAACGGTGGCCCAAATAACACACTAGTAAAACTAAGTAGTCCACAACCAATAATTTATAATGAAAATAAAGTATGTTAATATAAAATTTAATAGTGCATAGGTAAGATAATTAAAGACAATCAATCAATAATGTATAAATAACCATGTTGAGATTATTCCCCTCATGGGGAATCTAAACAACCTTACCTCTTATGGCCTAAGATGGAATATATCTGAGAATTTTAAATTTTTATATAATTATACTTGGAAATATGGTATATATCCATAGTTCCATGTATAATGATAATCATATGGGGGTTCATATTTAAATAATGTAATCAACCTAAGAATTTAACAAAAGAGGGCATGGGGCATTTTGTCCCAAAATTCAAAAGATAGAGATAAGGAGCACCATGTCTAACAATTGTAAATAATTTTGTGTGGAACACCATGTACAATGTTTTAAATAAATAACAAGGAATTCCATGTACCATGATTTTAATGTTTAATCAGTAAACCCATGTACAATGATTTCAATAAATAATGAGGAACACTATGTCTAATGATTTTAATAAATAATGAGGAATTCCATGTCTGTTGATTTCAATCATTAATTAGGAATTCTTACTCTATAAATAGTAACCAGATCAGTTGGTGATAAAGCCTCAAGCATAAATCACCATATACTAGAGGTTTCTGACTAACAATGAGGGTCTAAACGTGGTATAGTGGGGAGAATATACCATATATATTAGTAATAAATAAATTTTAGGATATAAATTAAATAAAACTAAGTGGAAAATAATTATAACTTATAAGAAGTAACAAATAGATACCTAATCTAGTTCCTAATAAACAACCAATGATGCTTGAACATTCTAATCCATGAATTAAATATTGTCAATATAAAATAGGTATTATATACAAAATGACTAGATGGAAAAATAAATTAATAAACTAAAGAACTAATTCCCGAAGGCAACCCAAGTACATGCTCGACCTCTATCTCAATGTCCATTCCTAGTCCATAAAGAGTAACTATATGGAGGCATGATCCAGGGTGATAACCTACAACCAAGAGTTGTCTCCGTGTACCAAACGACATCCTGAAAATGGTGAGTAAAATTAAGTAGGTTACCACCAAATTAAAATCAATTTAATGAATATAAAATGTAATAGTGTGTAGGCTTTATAAATTAATACAGTAGAGCAATTACGTATAGAAAACCATGTTTATAACAAGTTCCTCGTGGGAACCCTAGCTGAACATACCTGTTTCATCCAAATATATAATGTCTCAAATCATTTTACCTTTTTATATAATTATACTTATACCCATAGTACATAACCACGGTGTACATGTGAAATTAAAATAATACGGGGATTCATATTTAAATAAAGGAATCGACCTGAGCATATAAACAAAGGGAGAGTGGTGCATAATTTCCCAAAAATCAACATATAAAGATAAAGGTCACCATGTCCATAAATTTTAAATAATTTAGTGTATAATTATATGTTCAATGTTTTAAATAAATAATAAATAACTTCATGTATAATGTTTTCAATCATTAACTAGGAACACCATGTCTAATTATTTCAATCAATAACTAAGAATTCCATGTCTAATTATTTCAATAAGTAATAAGGAACACCATGTACAATTATTTCAATAATTAATGAGGAAAACTATATCCAATTATTTTAGTCAATAATTTGGAATAAAAAGTCCAATTATTTCAATAAGTATTGAATAACACCATGTCTAACAATTTTAACCATTAATGAGAAATTCTATGTCCAATTATTTCAATCAATAATGATGAACTCCTTGTCTAGTGTTTCAATAAATGATTAGAAGTTCCATATGAATAATTTCTTCATCATTCACAATTCACTCAATTCAATAAGACTTGTGAGCCCATCCATGAAATTCCATATCAGAATCAAGGTTCTCTCAAGACATAATTAGTAAGAAGAAACATTACATTTAATAATTAAAAATAGGACATTAGAAATAATTCATTACCAATTTAAAATCAAGAAATTCATGTAATAATTTAATATATTTGTGAACAAGGCATTAATAAACTTTTTTAGTTTTACTTAGCTATTACATATGTAAGGAAAAGACCCAATCATATGGTGAGAATAATCAAGTGGTAAAGTAGGATAATCATTCCCTTTTTTCTAGTTACTCATTCCATTTAATTTTTCAATCACTAGATATAATCCAACACGACATAAGAGGGTGTTTAGTTATATAGGAAAAACATGGTCAAATAAAACATTAACATCACACACCCTAAGGGGGTGGTTTAAACCAAGTTAATCATCCTCGGATGATTTCAAGGGACTCATAGTCATGGTAAATAAAATTAATTATAAGTGTATAACATATCATTAAATTACCTTTTTATCCAATGGAATACTTTATAACTCAACATGGGCCACATGTATTTCCTTCCCATTTAATAATTTATTTAGTTTAAATAAGTCACTTCCCTTTATAAGAGCAAGGATAAAAACACCAAGAAATTATTTGGTTAATTTCAAGTAATGGAAAATGAGGAAAAATAATAGTACACACCCAAGGGGAGTTCCAATATGAGTCCACAAACCAATAACCATGTCAAGGGGTCTAAATAACATGAAGTATATTGTCTATACATCTAATTTCAGGTACTTCACATTTTAAGAGAAAAACACATAAAATATAACGTATGAGAAAACTAAAACATAATATAAACAATTATACTTTAATGGAAAAGTTATATAACACATAAATTATACCAAGGAAGCACCACTCATCCATTATTGGGCTTTTATTTGAGCCGAAACAAGGGAAAAGGAAGAACCGAACTAACACACTAAAAATAAGGAATATTTTCCCAAAAAAAGATAAAAACAAAAATTGAATATATATTTTAATATAAAATATAATTTTCTTAAAATTTAAAGGTTTATTTATTCTTTTATTTAATTATTTTTGTGATTTATTTCAAGATATAGTAATTTTTTGAAAATGAGTTTAAAATTGATAAATTCATGATGTAGAAGATGGATCAGGATGTCCCATAAAAAAGGACTATGTACAAGGATTAAAAGTGAATATAAAAACTTAAAAAAGACCTAGGCTAATGTAAAACACAATTTTCATAATAAAACCACTTTTATGATATAGTATTAAAGGAATTTTTGGGGTGGTCAATTATAGCATAAAAAGAACTTTATAAGAGCATGACCACATGTGTCACAACGTGACGCATATTTATCACACCATGACACTTATAAAATATTTTAGGATGAATATTTAAAGTCTTAAATCATTTTTATGTGTTTATTTGATGATATTACAGTGTAAAAATTCCTTTCATGACAAAAACGTTCCCGTTGGGATCAAAAAACATCCAGTTTTGATGAATGTAGTACCCAAAAACCCATTTATGATCCCTCGATGGACCATGTTGATTTTGAATGATTTATTGAGAAATTATGACACCCCAGGGGTGTGATTAATGCCTATAAATTGAATACATGGGGATTATAAAGGGGGATCACTAGTTAAGGGAATGATCTAGATGATAACCTGCTATTATTATATTTCCTTAAATTCCATTCTTTTATTTACTTTTATTTTAAATTATTATGATGTATCTGTAACGACCCAAAGTTTCATTAATGGAAATCCATCTTGATCTTATTAAATGTCTCTTTATATAAAATGTTTTTATAAGATGCCAACTTCTTTGGTTTTATGATAAGAGTTGTGACCGTTACTTTTATAGTCGTTGAACAGTGATCACATCATTAGTATAAATATAAGGCTTTAACGAACTCATTTTTTACTCAGACAAAGGAAGCGATGGCCTCATCCAGTAGAATTTCCCCATATCAAGCCCATTTTTCGGAGCTCGGAAAAGAGGTGGCATCCTTGGGCTTCTTCCTTGACCAAGCCCATGCTGAGATTCATTATGTCAAGCTCAAACGTGACCGTCTATGGGAAAAGTTGAAGTTGATTGAAATTACCACTCGAGTGATGTTATCTGAGCCACCCCAAGAGTCTGTCACCATCGCACACCTTACCCTTAGGTCTTATGCAGTTGTTTTAAGGGGTTATGTAACAAATAAGTATTACTATATTCATGTAATTTTTTTTATATAATAATGAATATAATTTCTAGTCAATTTTTATACATTGTAAATAGTTTTTAAAGTACAAATGGTGTTTTTAGTTATTATTTAATTAAGAAATATATTTTATTAAATTAATGGATTTTTGAATTAAATAAAATTTTAATAAAATAATATTATTATTACTAAATTAATTTTTATTAAATATAAATGATCTTATAATTTTATGAATGCAATTAAATTTTTTATTAAGGTTTGAAAGCCATTTCTGTCAAAACCCGTGAATTTTCGATAAATGTTGGTTTTTATTTTAAAAGTGAAAATTAAAATATTTAGAAATTTTCTTAGATAAAATAAATGTCATTTCTGGAATCAGGACGTCGAAATTATCCAACGGTGAATTTTTTAAAAATTTCTTGAGACAGTTGATTTTTTGGGTAAAAATTAAATACCGTTTAAATATATAATGTGTTTTATGACATCATAATGACCCAATAGTGATGTAATAAAATACTATAATCCTTATGTTCGGCCGATATATGTTTTAAAATTAAAATAAAGTGATTTTGGGATTGTTTGACTTGCTTTTCAAAGCATTAATGAACCCCTCAAGACATATTCAACACTTTGCCTTTTTAAATTAATTTCCATGGGAGTGTGACTCACCTCCATATAAGCAACCCTAATATTTTAATAAGTTCGGACCTTGGCCTTGTAAAATATTTTTTTCCTCTTTACTTTTCCAAAAACCATGGGCAAAAACCATGGGATGATTTGGGTTTTGGATTAGTTTAATATAAGGAGTCCCAAACCTAAATAATAACGAATTATCTCACCTTTCCTTTATAAACCCACCCAAGCTCCCACTTCCTCCTCACTAAAATCCTTTGGAGTTCTTCCAACCTCTGCCCTACTCTCTCTAGAATCCTCCGAAGGTTCCCCAAGCTCCCAAGAAGCCTCTCACAAGCCTCTCTCTAGCCTTTGGAAGCACACTTCCAAGTAAGGGTTTTTTCTTCCTTTCTAATTTTTGTCGATTTTATTTAAGTTGAATTACCCTTTTAATTTCAATTATGAATGTTGGGGTATGGTTTCTCACCTCCCCCATACTACCCTATTATTGTTTGAATGATGGGAGACCCCTTTCTCTCTCATTAAATTCCTCCCATGTACACCCATTACTATGCCGAAATTCCGAAAGGAACTTCTCTCTCTTCTTTTACATTAATGCAATACTTTTGTATCATGAATCTAAATTCCATTTCAATTATTGAGACATGTATATATATGACCTCCTTACTTTACATTATATGTAAATATTATTAGGAACCCCTTTATCTCTCATCAAACGTTTTTATGAATTCTTATGTCACGCTGTTACGCTGCCGAAATTGCACCGATTTTCTAAGCCAATGTCATTGTGTAGTGAATACCATGCCCATTTCTCCATCAAGGGTATTAAACTTTATGCAAATTTACTTATTGATTGTAAAGTTTAATGTATGAATTCCACATTCCTTTATCGTGGAATAAATTATTATGTTTTATGAATCCATGTTTTATGATCCATGTGGCACACTTATGCCTGAAATGAAATGTTTAAGAAGGGTGCGCCCTTATAGCGCTCCAATGCATTGGGTAAAGTATAGTATCATGATACATCATGTGAAATGAGTGTTGAATCATGCTAATTCAAGTGAAACGATGGTTTACTCATGCTTCATGTGCAATGAGGGTTTACTCATGCTCCACGTGCAATGAGCCTTGGCTCATGCTAATTCAATGTTAAGTGTTGTTGCCACATTTCCATGTTATGATCATCATGATTTATCGTGCCTTTATGTTCATGTTTATCTTATGTTCTATTGTCATTCCTATTGCCTAAAATGTATTTTACTCCTCATGTTATTCCATGTGTACTCCCTTAATGGGCTTTATAGCTCACCCTTTTCTTATGCATGTCCTTAGGTTATCTCATGCAATGCTAAGTACGAGGGAATGTAGTGGTCATGTAAAAGTAGTTTTCAATAAAGATGTTGTATTTCATGTTCTAAGTTTTTATGTAATGATCCTAATCCCAAAAGAAACTAAACCTCTCGATCTTCTTTGTTGTATCAAGTGAAGTTTTATGTAATAAAGCATGTTTAAGTTGTAATAAAAATCAGGGTTGTCATAGTTGGTATCAGAGGATAGGTTTAGTTATTTTTGGGATTAGGAAAACGCTAGTAAAGCCTTAGATACAAGACTAAGTATAATAAAAACATCCCTAAGATTTGGTAAATACTATGTATGTGGTTTATCAAACAAATACATTCTTGTCTAGATACGAGCAGGTAGAGGCGGCTCTAGCACAGATGTATCATAGGGGTAAAACCCGAAAACACCGCTTTGAGCTAGACTCGAATGGGAACTAGTGCATGAAAATGGGCCTTGCTGCACTCTTGGTTACGACACTCCCGGGAGATATGTTTTTATAAATTCACAATCTTGGTATGAACCCTTATTAAGGGAAAAATGCCCCTAAGAATATATGTTAGAAAGTAGATCATGAAAAGCCTAGATTGAATCCTATAGACTCATGAGTTAAAGTAATTAAAGTTTATTTATAAGTCATCAACTTTTTATTTGGATTACCCTTTATGTGTTACCCCTAACTTTCCTTTTATTCCAGCGAATTGCCGGTAATAGGAGGACTCGGGCTAAAAACCATTGTGAAGATCAGTGTGATGATTATACTAATGAGATGCCCAATCCAATGGGAGCGGGAATCGCGAAATTTTTCATGCTTCTCTCTCAGTTAACTCAAGTTTTGAATAGAAACACGGGTCAAGAGGAATGTTCAACCCCCCCTAAGAAAGAAAAAGTCGCTATAAAGAGATTCATGAGACAAAGGCCTCCTACTTTTAGTGGATCATCCGATCCCGCGATCGCTGAACAACAGATCAACTCCATTGAAAAGATATTCTCCATCCTCCAATGTTCTGAACAAGAGAAGGTTATTCTGGATGCTTATTGTATGGAGGGTGAAGCTGATCAATGGTGGACGTTGATCAAAAATACAAATCCAGAGGAGGAGATCGAGGCTTTGGAATGGAAGGAATTCTGGAAGATTTTTTTCGATAAATATTTTCCGCGCACCCTCCGGATTAATATGGAAACGGACATCCTTTCCCTCAAGAAAAAAGATGAAGAATCTGTTGGAGCGTACGAGGAAAACTTCACAAGGATTTCATGATACGCTTCCGGCTTTGTCGTTACCCCCGAATGCAAGGTTGACCGCTTCTTTGGGGGGCTGAAGCCTAGCTTGAAGAAAGCATTAGTGATCCGTGACTTCGACAGCTATGAGGAAATTGTCTGATGTGCCCTCATGGTCGAAATGGAGATTGGAGAATCACAGGGGTATCATTGGGATAAGAAGCATAAGGTGGAATTCAATGCTGGTGGGCCAATGGATAAATCCAACGGTGCTAAGAAGTTCCAGCACCCCACTTGCCAAAAGTGCGGAAAGAAGAACCCTAGAAATTGCCTTAAGGGGACGAGAAAATGCTTCAAGTGTGGAGGAGAAGGGCACCTAGCTGTTAACTGTCGGCAAGAAGGACCCGCGGCTACGACAGAGGAGAGGAACGATCTGTTTGAACCTCAACGCGTTGTTCAATGCTATAAATGCAAAGAACTGGGTCATTTTTCAAATCAGTGCCCTAATCCAAGGGTTATCGGAGGCAACCAACAACCTCCAAGACAGCAAGGAAGAGCTTTTTCCATCACTTCTACCGAAGTGAACCCCGACAACGAAGTGGTGATAGGTACTCTAGTTATTCATTCAAGAATAGCGAACATACTTTTTGATTCAGGTTCTACGCATTCTTTTATATCTAGAACTTTTAGTAGAACAATCCCAGTACCACCACAAATCATGTAAGTAAAGATGTCGGTGAGTACGGCAAATGGGTCAATCATTGCATCACGTGAGTATAAGTCCTTCCCTGTTATAATCTGTGGATTTAATTTTCCAGTGAACCTTGTCATACTCCCTTTGGTGTAATTTGATGTAATTCTTGGCATGGATTGGCTTTCCTTATATAGAGCCAATATAAATTGCTGGGAGAGGGAAATCACACTCCATATGGAGAATCGACCCCCGATTCTTTACAAGTGTCAGGAGGAAGATGAATATCCTTTAGCTCTATCATCTCAAGCATGGATATTAATGCCCTATGAGCACGCGTATCTGGCTCAGATGATTGAGTCCAACGAAGAAAATATCCTTGAAGAAATGCCTATTGTGAGGGAATTCGCTGAGGTGTTTCCTGAGGAACTGTCTGGTCTTCCTCCAAGAAGAGATGTTGAGTTCTCAATTGAACTTATACCTGGGGAGTTACCAATATCCAAGACTCCATATAGAATGGCTGTTGTTGAGCTTGAAGAGCTGAAGAAACAACTACAGGAGAATCTGGATAAAGGGTTTATATGCCCAAGTGCTTCACCATGGGGTGTACCAGTCCTCTTCATCAAGAAGAAGGATGGGTCAATGCGACTTTGCATCGATTATCGGGAACTTAACAAAATCATGATAAATAACAAGTATCCTCTCCCACGAATTGATGAATTGTTCGATCAGTTGCGTGGAGCAGAATAATTCTCCAAGGTGGACTTGCGGTCGGGATATTATCAATTAAGGGTGAAGAAGGAAGATGTCCCCAAGACTTCTTTTCATACAATGTACGGTCACTTTGAATTCATAGTAATGCCTTTCAGACTCACCAATGCTCCAAAAATATTCATGGACTTGATGAATAGAGTCTTTAGAGATTACATTGAAAAATTTTTGGTAGTCTTTATAGATGATATTCTGATATACTCCAAAACCAAGGAGGATCATGAGGAGAATTTAAGAACTGTACTAGAGACTTTGCGCAGGGAGAAGCTCTATGAAAAGTACAGAAAGTGTGATTTCTGGTTGAAAGAGGTCTCATTCTTGGGCCATATCATCACAAGAAATGAGATATCTATGGACCCCTCCAAAAAAGATGCAATTGAGGGATGGCCGAGGCCAACATCGGTAACGGATATCTATAGCTTCTTGGGGTTAGCTGGATATTATCGACGATTTGTGAGAAAGTTCTCACGATTGTCCAACCCTATTACCAAGATAACTCGAAAGGGAGTAAAGTTTTCTTGGAGTGATGAATGTGAAGAAAGCTTCAAGGAGTTGAAAAGGAGGCTTATCAGTGCACCCGTGCTCACTTTACCCACAAGTGGGGAACTTTTTGTGGTATTCAGTGATGCTTCAAAGAAGGGTTTAGGTTGTGTGATGATTCAGAATGATAAAGTGATATCCTATGCCTCAAGGTAGTTGAAAATCCATGAGAGAAACTATCCAACGCATGATCTGGAGTTGGCGGATGTTATCTTTTCCTTGAAAATATGGCGGCATTATCTCTATGGAGAGAAATGTGAGATATATACTGACCACAAGAGTCTTAAATATATATTCACACAGAAAGAACTTAATATGCTCCAGAGAATATGGATAGAGCTCATCAAGGATTATGAATGTTCAATACATTACCACCATGGGAAAGCGAACAAGGTGGCAGATGCCCTAAGTAGAAATGATCCAGCGATTCTATCAGTGATGATAATTGAGAAGGATCCAATCTTCTTAGACTTGATGAAGATGAATGTGGGGATCATAAAGAAGGGAACATCATCAATCCTTTCACAAATGATTGCTCAAACATCTCTTTTGGAAAGTTTAAATGATTCTCAAAAGGATGATGTGGGAATTCAAGAAAAAGTGGAAGCTATCAAAAAGGGGAAATCCTCAGAGTTTAATGTTAATGAAGAAGGAATTGTGAGGTTTGTGAAAAGACTACGTGTTCCATCAAGTCCGGAGCTGAAGAAGGAACTTTTGGATGATGCACATAGTTCAAATTTCTCTATTCACCCAAGGAGCACAAAGATGTATCGAGATCTCCAAGAAAACTTTTGGTGGGATAATATGAAGAAAGAGATCGCCGAATATACATCAAAGTGCCTTGTGTGTCAGCAAGTGAAGGTAGAGAGGCAGAAGTATAAGGGGATGATGCAACTATTGCCCATACCAGAATGGAAATGGGAAAACATCACCATGGACTTTGTCACCAGACTTCCAAGGACATCCAAAGGCAACAATGCAATCTGGGTTGTTGTGGATCGTCTTACAAAGACTGCACACTTCATTGCTATTCGGGATGATTTATCATTGGATAAACTGGCACAGATATATATCAGGGAAGTGGTAAGGTTACATGGAGTACCACTATCTATTGTGTCTGACCGAGATCCAAGATTCACTGCTAAGTTTTGTAAGAGTCTTCAACATGCTCTGAATACTGAAATGAACATCAGTACGGCCTATCATCCTCAAAATAATGGCCAATCCGAGCGGACTATCCAAACACTTGAGGATATGTTGAGAGCATGATCAATGGACTTTAAAGGAGGATGGGATCAACATCTTCCTCTGGTTGAGTTCTCTTATAATAACAGTTTCCACTCGAGCATCCAAATGGCACCATATGTAGCCCTGTATGGGAAAAGGTGCCGAACAACGACATGTTGGGATGAGGTCAGTGAACGTAAGCTGCTTGGACCAGAAATGGTTTAGGAAATCGTAGAGAAGGTGAAAACCATTCAGCAGCATATCAAGGTAGCCCAGAGTCGACCGAAGAGTTATGCAGATAATCGTCGACGAGACCTTGAGTTTAAAGTTGGAGACATGGTGTTTTTACGCATATCTCCGTGGAAGAAGGTCATGAGGTTTGGAAAGAAAGGGAAGTTAAGTCCAAGGTACATCGACCCCTTCGAGATTATTGATCGTGTTTGGTATGTGGCCTATCTTCTAGAACTTACACCTACTATGGCCAAGGTGCATGATGTCTTTCATGTATCCCTCTTAAGGAAGTACATACCGGACCCTTCACATGTACTCTCTTCCGAGGTGGTACAATTGGAAGATGATCTTTCTTATGAGGAGAAACCAGTGAAGATCTTAGATCGTAGAGAAAAAGTTCTACGAAATAAGATAATGCCCCTCATCAAAGTGTTGTGGAGAAACCAAAAATTTGAAGAAGCAACTTGGGAGTTGGAGGATATGATGAAGCTAAGTTACCCACATTTGTTTTAGTATGGGAAAATGAAAAATTTCGAGGGTGAAATTTCTTAAGGGGGGAATGTTGTAACGACCCAAAGTTTCATTAATGGAAATCCCTCTTGACCTTATTAAATGTCTCTTTATATAAAATGTTTTTATAAGATGTCAACTTCTTTGGGTTTATGATAAGAGTTTTGACTGTTACTTTTATAGCCATTGAACAGTGATCACATGATTAGTATAAATATAAGGCTTTAACGAAACCAATTTTTACTCAGACAAAGGAAGCGATGGCCTCATCCAGTATAATTTCCCCATATAAAGCCCATTTTTTGGAGCTCGGAAAAGATGTGGAATCCTTGGGCTTCGCCCTTGACCAAGCCCAAGCTGAGGTTCATTATGTCAAGCTCGAACGTGACCGTCTACGGGAAAAGTGGAAGTTGATTGATATTACCACTCGAGCGATGTTATCCGAGCCACCCCAAGAGTCTGTCACCATCGCACACCTTACCCTTAGGTCTTATGCGGCTGTTTTAAGGGGTTATGTAACAAATAAGTAGTACTATGTTCATGTAAATTATTTTTTGTATATAATAATGAATATCCATTGTAAATAGTTTTTAAAGTACAAATGGTGTTTTTAGTTATTATTAGATTAAGAAATCTATTTTATTAAATTAAGGGATTTTTGAATTAAATAATATTTTAATAAAATAATATTATTATTATTAAAATAATTTTTATTAAATATAAATGATCTTATAATTTTATGAATGCAATTAAAATTTTTATTAAGGTTTGAAAGCCATTTCTGTCAAAACCCGTGAATTTTCGATAAATGATGGTTTTTATTTTAAAAGTGAAAATTAACATATTTATAATTTTTTTAGATAAAATAAATTTCATTTATGGAATCAGGATGTCGAAATTATCCAACGGTGAATTTTTCATAATTTTCTGAGACAGTCAAATTTTTGGGTAAAAATTAAATACCGTTTAAATATATAATGTGTTTTATGACATCATAATGACCCAATAGTGATGTAATAAAATAATATAATCCTTATTTTCGGCCAATATATGTTTTAACATTAAAATAAAGTGATTTTGGGTTTGTTTGACTTACTTTTCAAAGCATTAATGAACCCCTCAAGACATATTCAACACTTTGCCTTTATAAATTAATTTCCATGGGAGTGTGACTCACCTCCACATAAGCAAACCTAATATTTTAATAATTTCGGACCTTGGCCTTGTAAAATATTTTTTTCCTCTTTAATTTTAAAGAAACCATGGGAAAAAACCATGGGATGGTTCGTGGTTTGGATTAGTTTAATATAAAGGGTCCCAAACAAAAATAATAAAGAATTCTCTCAACTTTCCTACATAAACCCACCCAAGCTCCCACTTCCTCCTCACTAAAATCCTTTGGAGTTCTTCCAACCTCTGCCCTACTCTCTCTAGAATCCTCACAAGGTTCCCCAAGCTCCCAAGAAGTCTCTCACAAGCCTCTCTCTATCCTTTGGAAGAACACTTCCAAGTAAGGGTTTTTTCTTCCTTTCTCATTTTTGTCGATTTTCTTTAAGTTGTATTGCCCTTTTAATTTCAATTATGAATGTTGTGGTATGGTTTCTCACCTCCACCATACTATCCTATTATTGTTTGAATTATGGGAGACCCCTTTCTCTCTCATTAAATTCCTCCCATGTACACCCATTACTATGCCGAAATTCCGAAAGGAACTTCTCTCTCTTCTTTTACATTCAAGAAATACTTTTGTATCATGAATCAAAATTTCATTTCAATTGTTGGGACATGTATCTATATGACCTCTTTACTGTCCATTACATTTAAATATGATGAGGAAACCCTTTCTCTCTCATCAACCTTTTTTATGAATTCTTATGTCACGCCGTTACGCTGCCGAAATCGCAACGATTTTCTAAGACAATGTCATTTTGTAGGGAATACCATGCCCATTTCTCCATCAAGGGTATTCACCTTTATGAACATTTACTTATTGATTGTAAAGTTTCATGTATGAATTCCAAATTCCATTATCGTGGAATAAATGATTATGTTTTATGAATCCATGTTTTAAGATCCATGTGGCACACTTATGCATGAAATGAAATGTTTAAGAAGGGTGCGCCCTTATAGTGATCCAATGCATTGGATAAAGTATAGTATCATGATACGTCATGTGCAATGAGTGTTGAATCATGCTAATTAAAGTGCAACGAGCGTTTACTCGTGCTTCATGTGAAATGAGGGTTTACTCATGCTCCATGTGCAATGAGCCTTGGCTCATGATAATTCAATGTTAAGTGTTGTTGCCACATTTCCATGTTATGATCATCATGCTTTATCATGCCTTTATGTTCATGTTTATATTATTCTCTATTTTCATGCCTATTGCCTAACATGTATTTTACTCCTCTTGTTATTCCATGTGTACTCCCTTACTGGGCTTTATAGCTCACCCTATTCTTATGCATGTCCTCAGGTTATCCCATGCAATTCTAAGTACGAGGGAATGTAGTGGTCATGTAAAGGAAGTTTTCAATAAATATGTTGTATTTCATGTTTTAAGTTTTTATGTAATGATCCTAAGCCCCAGAGACACTAAACCTCTCGATCTTTTTTGTTGTATCAAGTGAAGTTTTATGTAATAAATCATGTTTAAGTTGTAATAAAAAGAAGGGTTGTCATAGTATCCTTCACCAAAATTAACTTAATTACACTATAAAAATAGGGGTAGCTTTTATGAGGATCAGTAAAGTTGGAGGATTTACCAATTTTTATGTTTTAGTTTATGTTCTTAGTTGAATAAAAACAATTTTTTTCTTCTACTGAATTGTTTTAATTATTATTTTAGTTTTAAATTCTGAATTCATCTATGCTAGGGTTAGATTATTTTAATTTAAATTTCCTTGTTAAATGATCAATATCTCCCTCCTCCCAATTCTTTCATATTTACTATGGACCAAATGAGGGTTGAGTGGTGAGTGCTCAACGATCGTAAGTATGTGTGATGAATTGTGACCAGAGATGTTATTAATTAGGGAATAACAATACCCAATTAAGGATTTCCATAATTTATTAGTAGGAACTCCTAAAATTCCATTAACATAAGAAGGAGGGTAGATCGACTTAAAATTTAGATTCGGGATATGTAACATACCGACACAGGTTCCACACATCAGTTCTCCAATCCAGACCGCTATGTTAACTCATATGCGCCTCCCCGTATGTCAGGGGATGATGACCACTTGCAAGGGTGTAATATAAATCATGGGGAGACTATATGCTCTTTATCCGAGTAATACACCAGTGGAAATAATAGTCAATATCCAAATGATATAACCCTTACCGAATCAATACCAAAATCAAAAGATGACCAAAATAGTAAATAAAATAAACAAAACTAAACAATAGATATTCCACGACAAAGTACATTTCAAGCGTCAATATAGGAAACCCAAAATAGATAAAGACACTGACTACTCCTGAGTGGGTCCGGAACCATGTATGTTTCTCTCATCCAAGCTTTATCCCAATTTAGAAATCTAATATAAGGTTCTTTCACTTATCCTACCTTAAAACCATGAAGTCTTTTTGGGGGACAATCAAGTAGACCGACTAGGGTGTGAGTATAACTTAGTAGGCCACCACCAATGGCATGTAAAACAATATCCAGTCTATAACAGTGTATTCAGTTGTACAAAGAATAAAACACAAGAAATGAAGTTAAAATTGTACATTTATTCAATTACTCTTTATTTAACCAATAACACCCCAGGTTACCAAAGACAACCAAACTCTCAATCTGTGCTTCGACCCATGCCAGAGTTTGAACTATCCCAAAGGGATATCAAATCTCATAATTCCATTTTTCCATTCTTTATCTCAATTCACATATGAATTCCATTATTACCATTCATTTTTTAAATTCACATATGCATTTCATTGTTAACATTCATTATCTCAATTCGCATATTAATTCCATTATTACCATTCATTGTCTCAATTCACTTATAAATTCTATTTTCCCATTCATTATCTCATTTCGAATATTAATGCCATTATTATTATTCATTGTCTCATTTATCATATAAATTCGATTGTTACCATTCATTGTCTCATTTCACATCCATCATAATATTACAATATCACATATAGATCAATATCCCAATATCACATATATAAAAATTTCACCATCAATTAATACACCCATTAATTAACCAAATTAAACAATTTCTTATTCACAAAATTCCATTAATCAATTCAATAATTAATTAAGAACATAAATTTCATTACTAATTCAACAATTTGTTTATCACATTTATTCCATTAATTAATTCTATAATTAATTAATCATATCAATTCTATTAATTAATTAACAAATAAATTAATCCCATCAACCCTGTTAAATAAATAATTAATTAATTAGTCATATCAATAAATTTCATTATCACAAAAATCTACGTTAATTAATTCAACAATTAATTAAATCTAATTAAAAAATTAAAAATAATAATAATTAATTCAAAAATTAATTATAACAATTCAACAATTCTTATATCCACATAATTAATTCAAAAATTAATTAATTATATTTCTATAATCTTAATAACCCCATTATTAATTCAACAATTAATTATCTCAATATATACAAGTTCAAAATCCCTCAATTAATTAATTCACCAAATTAATTAATTCAATCAAAGAAACTCAATTTATAATAATATAATAGAAACTATATAATTACATAAATGTAATTTAAATCAAGACATTGAGATTTAAATAATATACCACCTACCTAAAAATTGATAAAGAACACTCACCAACAGAAATATCCAATTTTAAATGGATAAGTCAACTAATGATGAAGAATAAAATCTAGATCTGAATCCTAAATCCAAGATAAAATGAATAACGGTCTAACAAACATAGATCTCTATCTAAAACTAACATTTGGTAAACATAACACTTTTGTCCAGGAAGAGGAGTATGAGAAAGAGAGAGATCTAAATGAGAAGAAAACACAAACTTGGGGAGGTGTAGATCTTCAATATTTCCATTGGTTCCCCACAAATAGAGGCTGTAGGCCCTAATAATGTATATGTAAACCTCCAAAAATGAGATAAAATTACTTTTTTTGAGTTAGGGTTGATTTGGGCGAGTTTCAAGGATTTAGGTAATTTTAAATCTAATTTTAAATTTAATTAAAAACTTGAAAATGGTTTGCTGGGCAGGGGTGCATAGTTTTCCAAAATGTGACCTTAAACAATTCATTTATTCTAGTGTGTGTGTCTGTGGGGGGGGGGGGATTTTTCTCACAAAAGGGCACATGATTTGACAAACCATGCATTAGTACTGCAAATCCCCTCAATTTGGATTCACACTATTTTCTAGGGTAGGGAACAAGGTTTGGGAAAACCATGTGCCAACTATGCACTTTCCCAATTCCTTATAAAATTCTCATATTTCACCCCAAAACACCTAAAGGTGAAAACAAAAAAAAATTAATAAACAAAAGACAAAATAGTACATGTAGACCAACTCAATACATCTTCAAAAAGGATATAGATCTTACAATCTTCCCACATTATAATAGCTCATCCTTAAGTTATACTCCCAAGAATCTCTAAGATTCTGAGTCAAAATGATCGGGCCACTAATCCAATATTTCTGCTTCCATATCCCATGTTTCCTCTTGCACACAACTATGTTTCCATAATACTTAAACTATCGGTATGGTCTTTCCTTATAACAGTTTTTTACTTCAACCCAACACACGTATCAAATTCTCCTCAAAGGATACATCAGTTTCAAGATCAAAATCATCTAAATCTATCACATGATAAGGGTCAGGGTGATACCACCATAAATGTGACAAATTAAAGACATCATGTGTAGCATTGTACCTCTATGGAAGATCCAGTTGGTATTCCATCAGCTTGATTCTCCCCACAACCTGAAATGGTCCAGCAAACCAGGGTTCCAACTTACCCTATCTTTGTATGATGTGGTGACCCAACCTATCCAACACCCAAAGGAATACATGATCACACTCTATAAACTATAGGGGTCATTAACGTCTATTTTCAGTTGACTTCTTCCTAATTGGAGTCATAGCCATATATTTCCAAATCTACTGTACCTACATTAATGTCTCATGCATGAGACTAAGTCCCAATAATTATGACTCACCTGCCTCCATCCAACATAGAGGTGATCTGCATAGCCTACCATAATTTGACTCATTTGGTTCCATCTGAATAGTTTCCTAATTACTGTTGTTATAAGGAAACACACCCAAATCTAGGTTCTTCTCCTAAGACCCATCGAAGACTAGGACACAAACTCATATCATATCCTCAAGAACCTCTATAATATTCTCTGACATCCTATATTTCTATGGTTGGAAAACCGTACTCAATAAAACCTATGTACCATGAAAATTCTATAATACATTCCAGAATCGTGAAGTGACATTCGATTCATAGTCTGAAACAATAGTTAATGGAACTCTATGCAGACAAATTATCTCCCAAACAAATAGTTCTCCCAACTGATCCACTAAGAAAGTCTCCTATACTAGAAATAAATGTCTTAACTTTATCAAAAAATCCATAATCACCCAAATAACATCCTTTTTTTGAGGCATCCTCAAGAGAACCACCACAAATTCCATAGTCACATCATCCCACTTCCATTCCAGAATGTGAAACGACTATAGTAAACCACTAGGTCATTGATGATTACACTTCACCTACTGATAGGTGTAACATCATTTCATGAACCTTGATATCTACTTTTTCAATCTTGGCCACACAACTTTCATCATAGCTCACAGTAAAGTTTGGTCACACCTGGATGCGCCACCCACTTCAAGGCATGAAATTAACGCATCATCTCCTCCCGTATTATTTTAGTCACAACAACCCGATTTGTGACATAAATGATATAATACTCATATATGATCCAATATGAAGGTGACTCCCCCACCTTCAAGGATTTCAATTAAATTAAAACATTATGGATCATGATAATTCTTATCCCTAATACCTATCAAGAGTGTAGACTCCAATAAAACTGAAACAAGTGTCATCTTCTCTTGACTCTCTTGAACAACAACATTCATCTTAGCTAGAAAAGTCATCATCTTCCACTTAGCACTTGACTTCTAAACAACCTGAGTCTAATTATTCCTATTCCTAGCCTCAAAAACAATAATTCCCATTCCAATACTATATGCTAGATCATAATATAATTACTGCATATGATCAACTGATCTCCACTACCAAAGATTCAAGTGTCATTGTGAAAAGATATACTTTAAGATCTTATGATCAGTATATACCATGAACTTCTAGCCCAACAGATAATGTTTTCAATATTTCAAATTATAAGATGCTATATCTAACTTGAGGTCATACATAGGGTAATTATATTCTTGTGGCCTAAACTACCAACACCCATATTCCATAACTCAATCTCCTTACATTAATACTTCTCCATGAACTATCCCAGAAGCTTCAAAAAACACCATATACTTCTCACTTGGACCAGGTAGGATCAAGATCAGTGCTATTGTTAAGAGTTTATTCAACTCCTTGAAGGAATTCTCACATGATTCCGAACATTCAATCTTTACTCCCTTCTTTTTCAGGCCTGAAAGTGGTGTTTAAAATCAGGAAAAGTCCTAAAATAACCTCCAGTAATATCCAAATAACCCCAGAAAGCTTCAGATATCGAAAACATTATTGGGATACTCCAAAGAAACAACTTCTTGAAATTTATCTAGGTCCACTGATACTACTTCCTATGAGATGTTATGACCCAATAAGTGTAAATGGTAAATCCAAAAATGAAACTTAGATATCTTGGTGTATAGTCTATTCTCTCTCAGTGTACTCAGGATGATGTCAAGATGTTGAGAATGATCACTATGAGTCTTGGAGTACACCAAGATGTCATCCAAAAACATTACCACAAACTAATCCAGGTATGGATGGGATATGTTTTTCCTCAATTCCATAAACACTGCTAGTGAAGCGATCAACCGAATTGATATTCCGAAAAACTCATATAGGTTATGCCTACTTTTGGAAGAAGTCCGAGGTATATCAGAAGTTCAAACTCTCAACTGATGATCCCCCATTATCAAGTAAATCTTTGAGAAAACACAAAAACCCCACAAAAAGTCAAAAACATCATCGATATATAAAATAGGATACCAATTCATCACAGTCATATGATTTAACTTTCGGTAATCAATACACAATGGTAGAGTCCTGTTATCCTTCTTTGCAAACAAAACTGGAGAACCCCAAGGTGACATACTCATATGGATAAATCCATCTTCCTCAAACTCCTCTAGATGATTCTTAAGATTTTAAAGATCTACTAGTTCTATTTAGTATGTTGTAATAGAAACTATCTCAACCCTTAGTATGAGATCAATTGTAAATTCCACACCTCTCTCAGGTGGCAGCGCTGAGAAGTATTTAGGAAACACATATTGAAACTTGTTCACTATGGGTGGAAAGGTATCATTCTTCACAACCAATTTATCTAGAAAAAAACTAGCAATCTGGGTCATAAGATCCCATAGTGGCTTGTGAAATGTCTCTCTATGGATCACTAATATATCCCACTCTCCATGGAGAATTGAGTCATCACCCTTATGAGATGTAAAAGTCAATCTACTTCAGAAAAAATCTATATATACTTATTATTCCACAATAAAATCCACACTCATAATTAGGTCAAATATTTTCATTCCTAGAATATAATGATCCCAAATAAAAGGAAACTCCCCAACCTCTAAAGAAAACCCCTTAGAAAAACTGATGAATCTCAACTATATTCCCAGAGGTGTGTCGATCGTCAACACCCTACTCATGAACTCCACTTCTAGGCTCAAAACATTCATAATTTTTTTAGAAATAAAATAACAAGAGGCACTAGTATAAAATATTTAACTATATAGTATAGAAGATACAAAAATAGTACATCTCACTATTGATAGTCTAACCCCACTATCCACAAGTATAGTCTGAACAACATGAAAATTTATTGACCCTCATCCATACAATGCAGTATGAGTCCCATGAACTGCACCACTCTACTGATACATATTAGTTTTCCTAGAAGCACTTAATCCATTACTTGTACTTCCTTTCGCAGGGGAACTCTAGTTCTCAAATAGATATGGTGTAGAAGATCCCCTTCCCACACTGTAGTTCTATCTAGATCCTCCATCACTACCCTTCTATCATGGGTTTCAAAATAACTTCTATAGATATCCCATTTTTATGTAACCTTATTACTCTAATGGTGGTTGGGGATAGTTTCTACAATAGTGGCCCTACCTTCCACACTGGTGAAAAAGACCTTGGGTAAGATCCTAAGTAGCTGATCCTTTCCCTTTTCCACTCTCCTGCTATCCCCTAAATAAAATTCTCCTAAGGATGCTTTACACTCTAGAAATTTTTACATCCTCATCGTCCAACATCAACTATCTATCATGCACTGGAATCCTCCTTTAGGTTCCCCTCAGCTGTGAGAGCATGATCCACCACCTCAGAAAACTTCTTTAACAGAAAGAGGTTTACATGGGAATTAATCTTACATCTAATTATATCATAGAAACATCTATTCATAGCTATCTCATCCCATACCAATGTTTTAACAAAGTATTGAAAATAAATAGACCATATAGAATAGTCCATCATAGAAATACTCCGCTAAGTTAACCACAAGAACATAGATTCTATCTCCCACCTTATCATGTCCGAATAGAAGTGCTCCAAGAACTTATCCAAGAAGTACTTCTATAACATACCATCATCCCACAAAGTCTAATCCTGAATGTCCAACCAGCGCTTTGTTAATCCTCATAGCATGTAGGAATCCAAATTCACCATCTTCTCAGCAGGAGTCTCTAAATGTTCAAGTATCATCTGGATAGACTCAATCAAGATCTCATCTCCCTCTGATCCACCTTCTCAAGTAAATTTTGGTGGGTGTTGAAACTGAAGATTTTGTGTATGATCAAAAATTCTCTTTAAAACCTAATCTATAGATCTCCCCCAAAACTATATGAAATAAGAAAATTTATCATGGAACTACTCTCCTACTTCCTCACCTAACACTCTCAGTGCCTCGAGATCCATTACTAGTGGAGAATATCCATCAATTTCCTTCTGTCATCCTCTCAAAAAGTATCGTCATGGGTAAATATGTCTAAAATTAAAAGCACATGTCTCAGGACACATAACACCACTCTGACACATTTACATAATAGGAAAACAAAATAGGGAACCACAAGTGTTTTTCACCAAACAGTTATATACGTTCAAAACAGATGTGCTATCACTACCCATGATACATCCTAAATCTAGGTCATGGTTAATAAGGGGAAAGAATATTCTCATATCCATGTTTCTCATTATACACACATTTAGTCAAATCTTTCACCATTTATTGTTCTCAATTTTATATTAAGTACGTTTTCTTTTCAATTTCACAAGAAAGGAAAAACATTTCAATTTCAACAACTAATTCAAAAACCATTATCCCGTGCTTGCATAAAAGTATGCATGTCACAAAATAATCATGAGTTACTAGATTGATTAATGTATACTAAAATATAATGACATACTAGAAAAAAAGTCAAATATCAAAAGGTCAGGAAACAAATACTTTACATCACACAACATGTGCATCACCCAAGGTGAAATAACACCCAACTATAACAGAAAATACCACCAAAAAATTTCCCACCTTGGGTAGATGGGTTTTCCTCTATACATGGATTAGTTACTCCCATGTAAAAGATCATGTATTAGGACCAAATCTTCATAGTCTCATATATATCTTTCCCAAATATTAAGACAATAGAAAACCAACGAAAATCCATTTGATACAACTTTATAATGTCTTAACCTACGTGTCACACACTGGTTCCCTGAGCTGGACTATTACGTGACCTTTAGCACACCTCCCCACATGCTAGAGGGTTTTTGACTAAAAGTTAGGGTCTAGTAGAAATCATGGGGATAGTATACCATTTTTATCATAATAATACACAAACGTATATAATAATCAATAGCCAAATGATATAACCATTTCCAAAGAAATTCCAGAATAACAAGATGATCAAAATAGGAAATGAAATATTCAAAACTAAATAGTTTATATGCCATGCCAATGTATATGTCAGGTGTCAATATGAAAAAGAACCAAAATATATAAATACACTAAATGCTACTGGGTGGCTCCTATACCACATTTGGTTCCCTCATCCATGTTATATCCCAATTCATCCATCTAACATAGGGTTATTTACCTTATCTTGCCCTGAAACCATGAAGTCTATTTGGATACCGATCAAGAATCTGATGTAGGGTATGAGTACAACTCAATAGGACACCACCAACAACATCTAAAATAATATCCATTCTATAATAGTGCATGTAGTTTTATAATGAATAAAACATAATAAATAAAGTAAAAAGTTTAAATTTCTTCGATTACTCTTTATTTAACCACATAACACCACAAGTTCCCAAGGACACCCGAACTCTCAATACCTACTTCAGCCCATGAAATAGTTTGAACTATCACTAAGGGATATCATATCTCATAATTCTAATTTTACCATTCCTTATCTCAATTCAGATATGGATTCCATTGTTCCCATTCATTTTTTCAATTCACATTTAAATTCTATTGTTACTATTCATGATCTAAATTCATATATGAATATCACTATCCCCATTCATTTTCTCAATTCACATATGAATTCCATTTTTACCATTCATTTTATCATTTCAAATATGAATATCATTGTTACCATTCATTATCTCATTTACCTTATGAATTCCATTGTTACCATTCATTGTCTAATTTTACATCTATCACAATATTACAATATCGCATATGTCACAACATCAAAATATTAGATATATCAAATTTGCACCATAAATTAATTCACCAATTAATTAACCAAATTTAACAATTTCTTATTCACAATATTCCATTAATTAATTCAATAATTAATTAAGCACATCAATTCCATTACTAATTCAAAAATTAGATTATTGCGTCAATTCTATTAATTAATTTAAAAATTAACTAATAATATCATCCCCATTAATTAATTCATAAATTAAATAATAAAATAAAATATATTAATTAATTCAAAAATAAATTAATCGACTTAATCAATTTTTGGATCACAACTATCTCCGTTAATTAATTCATTGTTTTATTAAATCGAATTCAAAAATTAATTATAACAACAATTATTTAAACATTTAATCATTATAATTCAATAATTCCAATATCCCCATAATTATTTTAATAATTAATTATTTCTATTACTACAATATCAATAACCCAATAATTAATTCAATAATTAATTATCCCAATTCACAATCTCAATATTCCCAATTTCACAATCCCTCAATTAATTGATTGACCATATTAATTAATTAAATCTTAGAATCTCAATTTCGAATCATTTAATATAAATTCTACAATTACATTAATGTAATTTAAATCAGGACTTTAAGATTTGAATAATAGACCACATACATCAAAATTGATGAAGAACTCTTGCCAACAGAAATCCCTAATTTGGAACGGATAGGTTAACTCATGATAAAGAACAATATCTTGATCCAAATCCTAAATCCAAGATCAAAAGAATCAATATATAATAAAACTAGATATAGATCCATAACTAATAGAAGGTAAAGATCCCTCTTTTATCTATGAAGTGGAGCAGGAGATTGAGAGATATCTAAATGGGAAGCAAACAAATACACGAGGAGGTGAAGATCTTCAGTCTTCCCTTTGATTCAACAATAATGAAGGTTGAAAGCCCAAGGTATGTGTCCAAGAACCTCAAGAAATGATAGAAAATTACATGTTTTTATTTAAAGTTTATTTGGGTGAGTTTTAGGGGTTTGGGAAATTTTAAATCTTAATTTTGAGTTAATTAAAAACCCACACATTTATGGATGGGAAGGGGTGCATGGTTTTTAAAACCATGCACCTAAACCGTGTGCCCCTTATGGGGGGGGAGAGAAATTTCTCTTAACATGGAAAGTGGTTTTAAAAACCATGTTCCAACCATATGAATACCCTCTATTTGGGGTTTCAATGTCTTCTAGGTATCGACACATTATATAGGGAAAACTGTGTGCCAACAATGCACTTAACCTCTTCCTTCCAAAATTCTCAAATTACACCAAAACACACCCTAAGGTGAAACCCAAACAAAGAGTACTCAAAACTAGAAAAAAGGGTAAATGTAAAAAAGACGAAGGAATCTCCAGGAAATGTTGGGATATTACAATATTTCCTCACCATCACCATCTAGATATGGGAGAAAGAGAGAGAGGAATTAATATAGTAATCTATCTCTTACCATCCAATGGAAGAATATTTGGTAAAAAATAGAAACCATGATAGAATAAAACTAGGTCTATCCAACCACAACTCAATCACTATCTATTAGCAATTTTTTTAATCAATCATTTAATCAAATTTATAAATTTTCAATTTCAAAACAAAATTCCAAAAAAATCAAAGTAAATCAATTTTCTCAAAAAAAAAATTAAAAGTGACAAACCCATTTTGTGTGAAATACTATTTTAGAGACAACCTAAGGTAAAATGACTATACTATACCTAAGTAATAATTTTTTCCCATCCCTCAATTAGGGAATGCGTCAAACAAGGAACCGTTTCTAGGGAGAAAATGACACAAAATACCAAAAAAATCATATCCTTGAATTACCCAAAGTCCAACTAACATATAATTATACCTAGAAATTGATAGAATTATAACAGAATTAAGAAAATTAACTTTTATAGAGGCTTTGAAAAATACCCCTTTAAAATTCTAGTGACACTATCAATGTTCACTCTGAACACAAAATCATGGCTATAAATCCCAAAAAAACCCTTTGAGATCTATGTTCACTCTAATTTGTAAATTATAAAAATCAAATTGTTCTGAATTTTGAAAAAAAAATCGAATTGCATGTTAATATGAATCCCATACTACTTAAATTTCCTGGTATTTCAGGTGAGGACCAAAATAAACACATTAAAAAAATTAAAATATGTCTGCTAATTCTTTATACTGAGAAGAGCACCTAAACATTAGTTCAATTGAGGGTAATTCCCCTTCTCATTTGAGGTATCTATGATGGTATGTTGGTATAGAATTAAATTACATGGAATACCTAATGTAACACCCCAATATTTCATGGTACACTATATTTTCAAAGTAATTCAATAACTTGCACTACATGCAACACCGAGTTCAAGCACACTACGACTTACCAAACTAGCCATTAAAAAGAGGTTTTGAATAGTATTGACTAAATTTTAAACTTTATATAATACTTATAATTTTAGAATCCATATTATGAGTTTCTTAGACATAATAAGAAAACAAATTCATTTTTTTCAGATAAAAGAAGTATTTTTTTAAAAATACAATTTTACCGCCTTTTAATGGTGAACGATTTTTAAATCCAATATTTGAAACATTTATATATTAAATTTGAAAAAATAAACTTTTATTTAGAATCAGGACATAAGAATTTAGTTTCAATAAATGTTTGGTGTTTTTCTGATAACTTCTATATTTGGGTGAATAATGAAAAATGCTATATTTTAACTGAAAACAAAATTTTAATCAAAATAATTTTAGTGTAAAATTATACATTTTAATTGTTTGGAAGTATAAATAGATTATATTGTTACCTTTTAATCCAATTCTATTCATTGGAAATAATTTCACATTGAAATTGAATATAAACAAGTATCAATCTTTTGTTAGTTATTATTTCTTAAAAAACACACTTTTTAGTTTTGACAATGGGAATTAATTTTAAATCGAAAAATTAAACTTCTATTTTTTGAATTTGGTAAAATAGAATTAATTTTTGAATTCATAATATCAAAATTAGCTTAGGGTGAAATTTTGGTTATTTTCTGAAAACATTCTATTTTTTGATGAATAGTGAAAAACACTGAGTTATTGGTTAACCGACTTTTTATTTAAATAATTATTTATTTTATTTTATTTTATTTTAGGTAAAAATAGATACATAATACCTATATAAGTTCAATATAATTAATTGGAGTCATTTTATAATAAGTTTAGATATATATAAATTTTATTGAACTTTTTACCGTCTTTTACCGACCTCCTAGGAGCATTTTCAAATTTACATAAAACCTAATTTTACCACTTCTCTAAGTTGAATTTAAAAATTCCAAGAGACAAGTTCGATATCAGTAAGTAAAACGTGGTTTAATAAGATGAAAATAATTTTTGGTGAATAGTAACTTATTACTTTTATTTACCACGGTTAAATGTAATTTGGTTAATTAAGGGTAAAAATGATATTATTATTACCCTAAAACATGTCTTAATTCTATTGTATAAGTGTAATTCGAACAAAACCAACCTTAGGAATAAAATATGATCCTTTAGGTCCTCTTGGATTATATTAGGACATATATTATTATTTTAGTTAAAAGAGTTAAAAGAGTTAAAATCAAAGTTTAATAACTAAAACATTTTTAATATTGGGTTACACAAAAGATAAATTCGAATATGAATATTAATTCCAAATATAAAACTGTTTCCTATATAATGGTATTTTATTTATAATTTTTAGTAATTAGATAATATAATTTATTTATGACATAATGATGATGCAGTAATTACCTAATTAATGAAATATTAAAATAATTGATATTATTAGTAGCCAAATAAATGTAATTTGGGACATTTTATGAATTACAATAATTTTAAAGGTTAATATGACATGTTATGGTTAGTTAGATGAATTGTTTTCTATGTAATAATGCTGTTATGAATTTAGAAAAAACAAAATACCAAATAGTGTAGAAATTGACATAAAAGAGTTTTTAAAATAAATATTATATAATTAATTTATATTCTATTCTTAAAAATATAATGTTCGGCCAAAAGAATTATATAATGATAGTGGTATCATTAATTAACCACGTGTGGTTCTCTTGGAAGTTTTTAGAAAGTTTTTTAAACATATAATATAAAAATACAAAGAGACATGGTAAATGTCAAACTATTTAACTAAGAGTTAAATCTAAAAGATAAAGTTAATATAGTGACCCAAACCTATCTAAAACCTATTGGTTGAGTGGTTTTATACCCATCCCCACCTTATAAAATAAATAATTCATTTTAGAGGCATTGGAAATCCGAAATTATTTTATTATAAAATAATATTTCTAGCTTTTCCAAAGGTGCCCCTCACCCCTCTTATAAAAGGGCACTCCCCCTTCTCTCTAATTCACACCTCCAATGCCATTTGGATCGGACATCCCCTACCCAAATATCCTCCCAAATATCTTCCCTTCATCTTAGAGGCCTTATTTTTATCAGAAAGCCAACATAAGGGGACCTTTTGATCAAATCAAAAGGAAGAACCCGAAGAAGAGGTAAATATTTCATCACCTCTTTCAAGTTCCTTTCTTCTTCCACTTCCTCTTTCTATGTTGTTTCTATTATAAAATAATAAATTCTATATTTTCTATATACTGTGATGTTATTAAAAATATGGTTCAACCATATTCATTATTCTATCCATCCCTTGAATGACATGTCACCATACGTGCGTATATACGGCTTATCGACTCCACGTCGTGGTGTAGTTGTTATTCAATACATTATTATCTGGATGGGTATAAAAATGATGAATAATTGAGGTAAATAATAAATATAACATAATAATTATTCTTTATATATGATATAAAATCCAATTATATATTATTTTTATATCAAAAGAATGATATTGTCGCCCGTGCGTACGTACGGATTACCGTATCCACGAAAGTGATTAGATTCATTCACCATCGTGTCCATTCAAGACTAATTTTCATTAGATGATTAAAAATAATGTTTAAAGACTTAATATAATTCTGAATATGAATAATATAGATCCTATCCATATAAAACATTACTTGCGTAACAAATCATATAAAGGAAAACGAATCAGTTAACACCGGAAACGACGATAATAGTAAAATATTATTAACAAAGAAATATTAAAAGATCATATATGATATCATATTAATTTATATGATTATTGTATAATTTAATAACAATTATTTCACCATTATATAGGAGTTTAACCTACCCTTGACCAAGGAAAAGTAAAAGGTAAGGGTTTATTTCCCAATCTCTTTATTATCCGAGGTTGTTTTTACGTAAGTATCTACTGGGACATCTTTATCATGAACATCCATGTTTCTTAAAAATGTATTTAAATTTTTTTTACTATTTACTAGACTATGGGTTAAAGTCATTTATACCCTTATTTTAATTTTTATAAAATGGTTTTAAATGAATCTTTCCATCATTTTCCAAACAAGGTCCTTTATAAACTTTTCGAAAAAATTACCGTATAAATGTCTTTTTTTTAACTTATACGGTGGGTGTGGATATTTTCCGCCATTATGACAATGTTGAAGATTCCATTACAAGCTTATAATAATATTTTCAAAAATTAATTTTTTCGTTTATAATTACATTACTTTTCATAGATTTCAATATAGAAAGAGATATTTCTCTAAAAAGGTTTTTATTTCATCTATGTCAACATCCTTTGACAGATTTTAAGCTTATTTGATGTTGACTTATTATGATACAAAACTTCCATATTGTATTGAAGCTTTTGTGATATGTTTGACTATGGATGTGTTATTTTTATACCATTCATGGTTTATGGATAAAGTATTGACATTTCGTATGCTAGTTTTAATACGATTTTTTATGTTATGTTTAATTATTTTCATATGAGGAATGCATTGGACTTAGTAAGTGACGGGTATAGCCCGCTATACCTCCTCAAGGCATCGGTAGGTCTCATGAGACAAACTAGTGTCTTGGCACAAGGCCTTGAAAAAATCTTATTTGTAGTCTTGGCACAAGGCTTCGACTATGTGGTTATGAAGTCTGGTATTATGCATTCCATCATTATGAAAGTGGCTATTAATATTTCATGTGATTATTAGACTAGTAGAATATCCATGTGAATAAGTAAATGGAATTATCTGATTTTATCTTTGCCATATTATGATGAAGTTCAACTTTAAAAGGATTTTTTTAGTCTTATGCATTACCTTAAATGTTTCTTCTTATTTATGAATGTTTCCGCTATATTGTTATCCTTATTGAGCTTCTGATATCACACCTTTCTACGTTTTATTTTTCTCAGGATGCGAAGAAGTATATTATGACTGGCCTGTAGGGATATTATATGGGATCTCAGTGTTGTCTATGGAAACAATGTTGTTGTATTTTTCCATTTTATGATGTAATGTAAACCTTATGAATGTATCAAATACTTCCAAGGCTACTAAAATAATTGGTCTTTCGAGACTTGATCTTTTTTTATCATGCCAATGATACGTAATAATGCAACAACTCTGGGATTCTAGGGTTGGGGCATTACAGTTTGTATCAGAGGAATTTTATCAATAACCTTGGAAACCATATTTAGATAAACTCTGATTAGATCACATTACCCTAAGATAAACTTTGAGGATTAGTATAGAAGAACTTCCTAGAATTTTTGTAATGTAGAGAGTTTGTGAGTTTTACAAGAAAATGCATCCCTGTCTGGATACGAGCATATAGAGGTGGCTCTGGAACAGATGTACCTAGGGGTAAAAACCTAAAACACCACTTTGATCTAGACTTGAACGGGAACTGGTGCATGAAAATGGGCCTTACTTCACTCTTTGTTATGACACTCCTGGGGGGTATGCTTAAGATAATTCTCATTTTCTTTATAAATCATTATGAAGGATTTACAAGTATATACCTCCTCAATGAAAATAATTTTATGATTATGGATTATATCTATAAAGTTTTCAATTTATGTTAGGTATTTAACAAGTTTGGAATTATTCATTACAATTCATAAACTGTCCTAGTGTATGACATTGTATTGAAATGGTGCACAGTAGAAGGAATATGAACTCCATAAATACATATGATCCAAAGATTAATAATGGTCATATATTTCATGGTATTATGACAACATTTATAAGGTAAATAGTCTCCCATGTATTCTCAACATATGAAGAAATAGTATCATGTGTTAATAAGATAAGTAAAGAATTCTCTAAGTCCTATGCCTTTGAAGGGAAGAAAGAGAAGAAAAGGATGGAAGAGAGAAAGATGGATAAAGGGAAGAAGGAAACAAAGGATTTTTCCATATGTGATAACTGTGGAAAGAATAACCTTGGTAAATTCTTTAAGGGAATGAGAGTTTGTTAAAAGTGTGGAGAAAAAGGACACCAATTATGTGATTGCAAGGGTACGAAAAAGGTTTCAGATGTAAAATGTTTCATCTGCAAGGCATTGGGACACTACGTGAATCAATGTCCCAGTCATCAGTGTATACCGCAAATGATGATATTTGATAATAATCAAGTTATTATACTACCTTAGATGTTGAGGAATGACTAGTGTTATTTATGTTGTTATTATAGAATTATTTCATTTGAGTGTTGTATCGACAATATTCTGGTTATATGAATTATGGAGACAAATAAGGATTGTACTGTAGTACAATTTTATTGAGGATTTCAGATTATATGGTTCTAAAAAAAGTGACTTAATAGTAAGCTACACTTTTTGGAAAATACATAGTTTAAGGAAAGGTAATCCTTAATATGGTTCTGATAATGAGGTAGTGATTTTGCAATAAGATATGGTTGATTTGGATAAATTATATTGGATATTATTGACTTCCTTGGAACTGATTAATAGTTTGTTTATTTCTTCATTGTTTTAACATTCAACATTTTTGGATATAAGGGATATATCTAGTATTCTATAAAGAATAAGGGAGTATGAATGTAATTAATAAGGTTTTATGGTAATTCAGGGTGTTACTATAACGCCCTGAGATTTTATGAGAAATATTATTTTTAATTTCTTTGATGTATTATGTTGTACGCTACACAAAGATTAGCTTGTTCTATATGCAACACCGTATTTTCTTGTATTATACACAAACACTATTCTTGGCTTGTGTTTCACACAAGAGCGACCATCCTCGATAGTGTGTGTTGTACACAATACTGAGTTTCACTAAACAATGATATATTATTATAATATTATGAACTAGCCGTTATGAATAGTATTAACCAAATTTTTAATTTTATAACATTATAATTCATCTTACACATTTTCTAGAATGAGATATGAAAACCAAATCAATTTTTCGATAAAAGAAGTATTTTCCAAAAAATGCAGTTTTACCGCTTTTTTATGGCGCACCCATTTTAAATATAAATTTTGACAAGATTATAAGTTAAATTTGAAAAATTAAAATTCTTATTTTTAATCAGGATATAAAAGTTTATGTTGGATAAACTTTTGACATTATTCTGATAACCTTCATATTTTGATGAATAGTAAAAATATGCTAAATTTTAATTAAAAAAACTTTTTTTATCAAGATAATTTATATGGTTAAATTATAATATTGAATGGTTTTAAAGTATATATAGAATATATTTTTACCATTTAATATAATGAAAGTCATTATCATTAATGTTACATTGAATTCATAGGTAAAAATATTTCAATCTTTTGCAATGTTTTAACTTTTAATACTCATTTTCTCAACAACGGGATTAATTTGAAATTAAATACTGAAACTTCTATTTTTTGAATTTTGAAAAATGGATTCCATATTTGGAATTAGTAGGTCAAAATTATGTTAATATGATACTTTTTATTTTTAGACATTATAAATAGTAACTACGGTAAATTTTATTTACTTCAGTTTAAGGTAAATCGGGTAATTAAGGGTAAAAATAAGATTCTAAAATTACCCTAACACCTTCCAAAATTCTATTAGATGGATAAAAGACGACCCATATCACATAAGGGTCAGAATAGATTCATTTTAGGGTCTTTTACCATGAAAAGGATGTAATTATTATTAAAACCAAAGAAAGTGACAACATGTTACTCTCTTATATCTTATAAGTGTAAGAATTTTAATTTTGTGATAAACTTCATAAAACATAGAACATAAATAGTCACCAGAAAGATAATAATAATATCTTGATCATGTGAATTTATTTATATTTTTTAGGTATTAAATAATTATCATTAATGGTGACACAATAGTGATATAGAAATTATTTTATTGATTAAAATATCAAATAAATGGTTTTAAAATTTTAAAAATAAAAATTATATGAAAAAATTAATGTACTCCATGATTTTTTTAGATGCATATGACATGTTATGAATCTATTAAATATTTTTTGTTTGAACATATCCTCTGTGTGGATTTTATTTAAATTCAAATAAATGAATAGTGTCAAAATTGACACTATTGTTATTTTATAAAAATAACATATTATAAAATTGTTTAAAACTCACAAAAATATTTTAAAAAATAAAAATTGAAATTTATATGGTCTAAAATTTCATAAAGAATCCAATTATATACAATTCACAACACATTATTAATTATTTGTAACAATTTAAAATTTTGAATATTATTACCACAAATAAAATTAAATAGATTAAATAAGGATAAATCAAGTTGATAAGGTTTAAAATAAATTAAAAACATGTCTAAATATTATTGGTTGATGCGATTACAACCCTATCTCATTTATATTCATATTTTAGTCATCTATGGAGGTTTTTAAGTGGGGATTGAGTTTATTATAAATTACTATTTTAGAGGTTTCCAAAAGTGCCCCTCTCATATCTTATAAAAAGGCACATCCTCCCTCTCCTCCTCACACCATTTTGAGCCTTCAAGATTGGCCAACCCCTACCAGTTTATCTTCTCCACTTCCCTAGAAATATACTAGAGTTCCTGGTCTTCTTTAAAGACCAACTTTAGTGCCCTAAGAGGAGGTTTAGAAGAGGAGCGTCAAAGAAGATGTAATATCCTTCACCAATTCTTTCAAATTTATTTCTTCTTCTACTCCCTCTTATTTATTTGTTTAAATATAAAGTAATAACATAAGTATCACCCATATACTGATATGTTATTATAAATATAAAACAACCATATTTCACCCTTTATCCATCCTACGGAAAACGAAATCACCGCGTGTGCGTACGTACGGAATACTGTCTCCATGCTGTGGTGTAATCTGTTTTCCACCACCACCTTACTTGGATGGGTATAATGGTAGCAATAATAACTATATATGATTATTATAACATAATACTGATTCTGATAAATTATATCATCCCCTCCAATTCCATTCAATAATTATGTGAATGATATCATCGCTCGTGCGTACGTACGGATTACCATCTCCACGACGCGATGATATTCATTCTCCACGATTAACCATTAAAATATAATTATAAAGTATATATAATAAATAATCATGAAATATATGACGTAATAATGATAATATATTTATGTACATATATGTTTCATTTACTTAATTCCATTCAATTCAATAAGGAAACGAAAACAGTGTTCATGTGTACGTACGACCTACCGTCTGCATGAACGGTGTATTTAATTCCATTTATCGTTCTATCATATATATTTATATTGTGAATATATAATATATATAAATAATTTTTTACATTATAAAATTATGTAAATCAGTATATAAGTAATAGTATCCATAACAACAAGTCTAAACACATACGATAAATGAAACAATTTTACCCAAAACGCTGCTTTAACATGGAATTGACAAAATAATGGGTAATATAAAGTCCTAAGTAAATAATATATGATATCATAAATATTATTATGGTTTTTTTACCAGATAATAATATTATTAACCCCACTATACAAGAGTTTCAGACACGTGCGAAAGAAATTGGACCGAAGGTAAGGGATAATTATTTCAATCTCGTTCTTATCCGAGATTGTTTATTCGTAAGTATTTACTGGGGTTATGTTTATCATCCATGTCCATGTTTTCTAAAAATGTTTTTATAAGATGATTAATTTTATTCCATGTATGTTTAAAGTCATTTTTACCCTTTTTTTTACTTTTACCACATGGTATGGAAGGAATATTTCTTTTTTTACCATACGAGGTACTTTTTGACTTTTCTGGCAAAAGTACAGGAAGAATGTTTTTTAACTTATACAACATGAGCATATTTTTACGGTTTCATAACGACTTATTTTCATGAAGCTTCCTCTACATTATTTCATGATTATTTTCAGCAAAATCCTTTTCTTTTAAAATTACATGGCATTTTGTGAAACGAAAATGGTTTTGAAGAAGAATGGTTACTTTCCTCAAGAATTAATTTCATGTGTTTTATCAAAACTATTTTCCATCTAAGATGAAATTATTTAGTATGATTATGTTTCAAGTATAATGTCTCTATTATTTACATGGTTTGATTTTTCTTATGATAAATGATATCCATTTTTTTATATTGATTATTTTATGATGGGATGATGTTTATGAAACCAATTTTATTCTTTGGGTTATGATGAGTGATTTATGTTTATTTCGTAGCACATGTAAGAAGGATTTTATTATGAGATGGGTGGGACCTATATCTCCCTCCAATGCATTGGGTAAAGATTTATATCTCATGAGATAAACATGTCTGGAATGACAAGTGAATCTGGTTCAGTAATACTGGGTTGGAACGGCAAGTAAACCCGGTTCAGTAATGAACTTTGTCCACTATGATGGTCTTGGAAGCAATGCCTTTGATAATATGGAAATCATAACATGTGATTAATGGTTTCCATAATTACATGTTTTATTCCTATGCTATTTTATCATGGTTAATGTTCCTTTATGAGCTATGCCTTATGCACTACCATGATTTTTGTCATTACTCACGATTTTGATGTTTTATGTTCATGTTCTTACGTTAAAATGTTTAGGAATTGTTTTATATTCTCCATGTTTACCCTTATTGAGAATTTGAGCTCACCCTTTTTATGTTTTCTTTTCCCCAAGATATAAAGAAAGGATTTAGGTAAGGAAACCAAAGGGGAAGATCTTTATGGGAGATGTTTAAGATCTTTCATCATGATTAGAAGATTATGTTCCGAGTTTCCAAAGACACTAAACTAATACGGTATTTGGGAATCTATTTTTATCATGTATTAAGTATTCCTAAAAAGTAATGTAATGTCTTTGTAAGTCAAGCTATGGGTCTCTATAGTTGGTATCAGAGTGAAGGTTTAGTTAACCTTTTGAAAATAAGATTTGAAAACTTTAGTGAAATCCCTAGAGATATTTCTAAGGTATGTCTAGGGATGTCTCTAGGGTTAAGTATAAGTATAGGTTTATAGTCCAAGAATTATGGTACCGATATTAGAATTAAACCTAAGATGTTATATATTGAAGGTACTCCCCCTTTATTATGTTGTTTTCCTAGCATGATTTTGGACTCTCACACTATTCTTTTTGGGTTTTAGACGATGGCTGGAACCCAAAATAATTGTGTTGATCAATATAATGTGCAATGCAATGATTTTACTCCTGAACAAACCAATGTTATGGGAGATGGAGTGAAAAATATTATTTCTATACTTACTCAAGCTATGAATCATTCTGGACTTCCAAATGAGCAGAGAAAGGAATAATATTCTATTGATTATTTCATGAGGCAATGTCCACCTTCTTTCAGTGGGTCATCTGATCCACTTGTTGTTGAACAATGGATCAGTACCATTGAAAATATATTTCTCATACTTCACTGTTCAGAGAATGAAAAAGTCATTTTGTCTATTTACCAGTTATAAGGTGAATCAAACTAGTGGTGGACTCTAATTAAAAATACAAGGCCCCAAGATGAAATTGAATCCATGGAATGGGACGAGTTCAAGAACTTGTTTTTCAATAAGTACTTCCCTCGTATTCTTAGAAAAATATGGAAAATGAGTTCATTGAGCTTTCGAAAAAGTATGATGATTTTTTTGGTATATACGAGGTGAATTTTACAAGGCTTGAAAGGTATGCATCTAGATTTATTATCCAACCTGAAAGTAAAGTTGATCAATTCTTTAGTAGCTTAAAAACAAGTCTTCGAAGGGCATTAGATATAAGAGACTTTAGTAGCTATGAAGAAACTGTGTGTTGTGCTATCATGGTAGAACTGGGAGTTGGTGTTACATATCCATCTCATGGTTTTGACAGGAAACGAAAGATGGAGTTCAAGGAAAAATCTCAAAACTATGGTGAAAAGAAGACAAATGTTTCGTTATGCTCAAAGTGTGGAAAAATCATGGTGGAGATTGTCTTAAAGGGACTATAAAATGTATTAAGTGTAGAAAAGAAGTTTATTGACCAGTTGAGTGCCGAAGTAATGGAAAAAAGGTAGCTAATAATGTGAATAGAGAAAATACTACATAGAAAACACCACCAACACTTCAATGCTACAAGTGTAGGGAACTTGGGAATTATTCTAACCAATCCCCTAATCCAAGGGTTAATGATGATCGAAATCAACAACTGCTTAAGTAAAAAGACAAAGGTAAGTCACATGAGATCACTATTGATGAAGTTGAATATGACAACGAAGTGGTGGAATGATTAAGTGTTTATGTAACGGGATTCCAAAATAGTGTTCTAGAATCTCATTTTTAGTATTGTGGAATATTAGAATATCTATTTATTGGTTTATTCATCATCAAATCTATCCCAGGAATGGGGAATTTGATTCTATAAAGTATCAAGATGTCTATTTGGTTTATCTCATAAGAAAAGGGATAAAGCTAAATTTATATAGATACCTTGCTGTGAACATGAATAAGATTATCAAACATTCAGAAAAAATTAATTACCTAATCTATCCAAGGATTATATCAGCTATGCTAAAATAGTATGGTTGTGTAACTAAAAGATAAGAATTTTTTTGAGTGCAGTGGGATCTGCCTCATTAAAGATATTTGTAAGAGGATAAAAGTCAACTGGAACCCATGGAAGAGATAATGGGTTGGAGATGAAGATAAGATCTATGATAAGTTCAATCTGATGGACTATCCAACCTGGCCTAAGAACACGGTTGATCCTAGTCTGTGACCAAATGAGGAAGTTGTTTACTCTTCAAAAGAAGAAGAAGATCCTGCCACTCTAGTTAGAGATCAAGGGTCACCTATCGATGATAGGAGTGATCATGACACCACTGTACATCGAAAAGGTTTTCCCTTTGTACCTCTTAGTCCTACACTTTCCTTACCCTCTAATGATCCCGCACTTGAAGACAATGGAGATGATAAGATAGAAGTCTCAGGCATTGTGGAATACGTAAGTAGATATAGTGGCTCTGAAGAAGAATAATAAAGTGAAGATGATGAAAGTGCCAATGTTATAAAAGAGGAAGAAGACGAAGAATATAGTGATAAAAATGGAAATGAATAACATTTCTCTGAACATGATGATGATTATAGTGATAGTGATGATGATCATCATAGGAATGATCAAGGTGAATATTTTGAAATGGTTGAAGCTGTGGATCAGGATCGGTTAGAAGAACCTGCTGAAGTTGTTGTAGAAGTAAGAGAAAATGCTAAAGTTGTTATTGAAGTGGAATATCATGAAATTACTATAACTAATTTAGATTATGAAATAATAAGACATCGCGTTGAAGATAATAAATTAGTGAGGAGATCTTAGATTGGGTGGATCCTCAAGAAATAGAGAATCAAGTTGGTGAATAGAATCAACTTGGAATAGTAAGGATTTATACTCTCACTCATCTGGAAGATGATATAATGATTGAATGAGAAAGTAATCTTGGGTATGTACCAATGGGGTTACATTATGAATATTCATATGATGAAGTTTGTGTACTGGTTTCAAGGGAATCAGTGGATGAGACCCTTCCTATTGAATCTATCACAAATGCACATTTTGAAAGGTTTAAAGAAAAAGTATGTTCAGTTGTAAGTATATCTCTTAAATCTTAGATAGTGTATGAGATTCAAATAGATTGAGGAGAAAACAATGAGTTGAGTGATTAATTACATTATCTAAGATCTTCAATAGAATAAATAAGGAATTCTAGACAATTGGTTATGGTTCCAAGTCAGATAGTAGGTATAAGTGAGGCTGATGCAACTAATGATCCAATGAAAGTGATAGAGGAGATTCAACCCAACCTAATTAAAACTGCTAATACAATTGTTTCAAGTACTAAAAATTTGAGAAAATAAATGACTAGGCTTGCTTCTGAAATAAATAACTTGACCTCAGAGTACAAAGGTTGAATGAAGACTATTCTTAAAACCATTAAGACTCATACCTCATTTCCTTATAATATTCCTTCAACATCTGGTCCAACTTCTCAGACTATGGACATTGATGCAGTCAAAACTATTGTAAATGAGTATTTTAAGGTTTATTTGATGCCTCTGTTTTGGGAAAGATTGAAAATATTGAGAAGAACAGTGATCGTGTGCATGATATGGTCAGATTATATACCAAAAAAGAATTTTCCACTCATGAAGAGCTTATAATGAGGATTAATTCATATTTATCAAATATTTACACCAAGAACTAGTTGAAAAGTCACTTTAAGTATTTGGTAGAGAATCTGAATTTAACCCAGTTAAAAAAGATTTCAATGAACAAGTCAAGAAATTGAAAGACTTCACTCCTATTCTGGAAAAATTCATAGAGAATAAGGATGACTTTGAAAAAGAAATGAAGTATTGTTGTGAGATTATTTAGGATTTAATCAAGATGTTAAATCCATAACTTCATGTAAAAAGTTAAGCAATTGTAGTGCCTACTTTTGCACCTCTTGGACCTCTTGGATCAGTGCCTCCACCTCAAATGTCAGTTGCTCAGGATTTGACTCTGATTTTCCCAGTGACCCAAGAACATATTCAACCTCCTGTGTTGTGACAACACAAAGATAGCTGTGAACATAATATTCTAGAAGGAGTGATCCTACCTCCTATGAGAATTTCTTCAGACCCTCCAGCTTATCAACCACCACCAACTGAACTCTCTAGTGATCCCTCTGAGAAAGGTAAGGAACCTCTTACTCCTCAGCTGTAGTGTGGATCATTATTTGATAGGGATTTTTTATTACATTTTGTTATTTTTATTTGATAAAGTGTAACACAATGTACTTTATTGATTAATGGAATTTTGTGTTCTTGTCTTTCCTCTATTTCTCTTTTATTTATTACTTTATGATACTGTTTTACTTCCATGCTACCTGTTTTCATTTTGATAATCCCAAAAGGGGTAGAAAAATCTTGGAATTATCATTATTTACTTTACATTCGATATCACTCTTATATATGTTATTTTCTCATTGATACCATTACTCTTTATTTTACCTTTGAACCTTATCTATATTATAAAAATAGATCCATAGTGGGAAATTATAAGTAGAATCATTTGATTTCACATCAAACAATTTTACTAAATAATTCCATGATTTGTGATCATCAAAAAGGGGGAGAATGTTGTCCATAATCTCTAGTATTAATAGTTTTATTAATCAGAAATCAGGTCGACTCCTATTATTCATGTCTAAAAATTTCAATCAAAATTATTTCAGTTTCAATATGTGAAATTATGTTTATTTTTGATCTCACATAAATTTGGTACATTCTGTTAATATTTATATTGTAAGTCTGTACAAGAAAAAACATTTTCTAATTGTAACATACTACTACTGAAAAAAGACATATCAATACAAATGACCTACCGACAAAAGGCCTTCTGATGAAAATGACCTACTGATGCAAATTACCTACTAATAGAAGACATACCAATGGAAATGAACTACTGACAGATGGCCTACCGATGCAAATGACATACCAACAAATGACCTACCGATAAAGATGACCTACCCTTAGTTCAAATGACCTACCCATGTATGGTGCTACCGACGTGAGGACACAATGAGAGTTAAAATGAGTCACTAATGAAATGAGTCACCAATGCATGGAAAGAATGAAAAAATGACACACTGATGGAATGATTCACCGGCAGAAGGAGATACCGACCGAGGACTCATCGATAGACTTCTTAAAATTTCCTATATTTAAAATTATTTCTAATAGTCATATTTTGAGTGTTTTAATGTGACTGATTAATTTAATGCATTTTTGAAGAAATATTAAATGAGAATATTAGAGATATGAGGTACTGTGTCTACCTAAAATATGAATATTGTCTAACTATAATAATATATATACAAAGGAGAGCACGTGAATGAACATATATGGATAGAATCGCGCAGACACGCATACACAAGAAGATACGAGCACCATATAAAAATAGGAACACACAAGGAATTCTTCATTCCTATTTGTTTTGAACCAAAGATCTGTTGATCATAAAAGTTCCATCTTCTCAGTAACATCCAACTAAATCAAATGAGAAGACCCTCTCACCCTTATGGAAGAAAGAAGATAGTGACCACAACACTCTGTTTTCAGTGTATGTTTCTAGAAGAGGACTCGAGCTTTAACTCTGACACATCAAAGAGTCTAGAGATGAATTGAATAAAACTAAGAGAATCTCTATTCCCTTCTTAATATATTCTGGTCCTTGTGTACTATTTAAGTAAAATGTTGACATGTGTTTATGTCTGTACTAAAACACACATTATCTCTTGCAATAAACTATAGGATAGTAGATATCCTCAAACAACTATCTTCTTAAAATTGTTTGTCCCATGAAGAAATGTACAAGATTTCATGTGTGACCTGGCTATTAGTTTTCCCATGTAGAATAGTGGAAGAGGTCTTGTGACTTGGATTGTCTTATGTATAGTTGTTAACCCTGATCCAAGGTGTGGATCAATGATATATATATATATATATATATATATATATATTGGTGGCAGGTGATCACCAAGTAGAGAGGACTAAGTATCTTCTTGAGACTGAACTTCTTATTTTATATCCTCTATGTTTTCAATTTAATTTATCTCTTTTTTAAATCATTTTTCAGAAAACTAAAATTTACTTTGTTAGTTAGTCTTGGATAGTATTTATAACTAATTTTCCTTAGTAGATTAGTTTTAGAATTTGTATCAATATCTCATATTTTTATAACTTAAAATTAATCAATGTTTTGAGAAAATATTTGAACAGTAAAACTTTTATAATTTTACTACCTTAGTTAATTGGAAAATTTTATTTTAAATTGGGGAACCTTTTAAATAATATTTTAATTTTTTTTACAGGAATTAAATTCACCCCCCCTCTTAAGTGTCATCCTCTGACCAATAATTAAAATTCAAAAATCCCCCACCATTTTAAAATAGTTTAAAAATAATATTTTGAAGATAATGAATCACATTATCTTAGAAATAAATTTTATAAATAAATGTATATATCAATTTAAACCTTCATATAGTTGGGAAAAATGAAACATGAATAGAGAAATAGGTTGAAACTGCCTTGAACATGTATCTCTTATTATAAAAAAGATTCATTATGTATAAGTTTGTTAAAATTCATATATTATTCATAAACTCATAGATATCATTTTTTTACATGAGTAACTTATCCCTTCATGAATGTTTGAGATCCAAAATCATAATATATTTGGAGTTTCTGCACTCCAACATTAACATAGGTGAACCAAAAAGTCTTCATCTGTTTAAACACTTATTTGATATACTTGGATAATTAAGAGTATTTTTTTTAAAAAACTCATATATATTTTTCTCATGGGAACCAAATTCCATTTTCCTTGGATTTAAAGTAATTTTGGTGTTTCATTTACTCATAGGATATAATTACCTATATTGAACTTATACATGAAAAGTTATCAGATCTTAAGTTGAGGTACCATCCATGGTGAATTATTCATAAGGAATTTAAACCTATCCCCAAGGTATTTATGTACACTAACTCCCCCTAATAGTCCCTTTGTTAGTGGATCCTAATTTTTTTTCTCAATATAAAAAAGTACAAAGTAATGATACATTCTTGTATCAATTTTATACATTGAAATTTATGAGACCAAGGTGTATTGATTTTCCATTATAAGCGTTGTTATATTCCACATCAATAATTTCTTGAAAATAAAAATTCATAGAAACTAGAGACATTAGAAAATTACACAATGGTAGATCTGGTAAAAGAGATCCAATACATTCCACTTATTTACCAGTAGATGCTAAAGAAATACACTCAGTGGCCATTATGTAGTTTATTTTATTTCTTTAATACTGATATGATTGATCCAAGTTAAAGTGTAAAAAATAAACCACTCATATATGAGTGATCCTACAGATTAGTAATCCAACTCATATCTATGAAATAATATAATACCATTGGGTTCCCACCATTACATATACAATAATAAATATTACCCTTAAGATATTTGAGTACTCTTTTATTGGCATCCCATTGTGTATAATCCGGATTACTTGTCAACCTACTCAAATTTCCAATAACATATTAAATATAAGATCTTGTTTTAGTCAAAGAATATATATCACACTATATAAGCCTTACATATTCCAGTTGAGTAACCTACCTTAAAGGATTTAGTGGAATCCTTGTCCCAAAAGCATATGGGTTAGAATGTAGTGAACGATAAAATTATTCAAACCACTTTAAATCTTTTTCAATATAATGATATTGAGAAAGAAGAATAAAATTCTTATCCTTAAACATTATTATTCCAAAAATAACATTAGATTCACATAATAGTGTTTCTAGATAAAATACAGTTAGCCTTAATTAATTGGTTTATATGAGTTCCAAATTTTAACATGTCATCAATATATAAACAAATAATAACACCTTGATTATTATGTGACACAATATAGACACATTTATTAAAATAGTTAAATATAAAACCATTAGATAAAATTAATCCATTAAATTTCTAATTCGATTTTTTAGAACATTTTTTTAAACCATAAAGGGGTTGTACTAATTTAGAAACCTGATTTAGTTTTCCAGGCACTATGAATCTTTCTAGTTGCTCCATATCCATTTATTCATCCAATACACCATTTAATCAAGTTATTTTGAGATCCATTTTTTTAATTTCAAAATTATATATGGAAACTAAAACAAGAAAAATTCTAATTGAAGTAGTCCTATATATGGGAAAAATAAGTATCAAAATAACTTATTCCTTAATTTTGATTAAATACCTTGGCTACCAATCATTATTTATATTTTATCCATTATACTTTTGAATTTTTTTTTTCTTCTAAATACCCACTTAAAACCAATCAGTTGTGTACCTATAGAAATATAAACTAACATCCATGTATGGATCTCAATTAGAGTGTCAATTTCATCATTTATGGTATCTTCCAAAGAGATTCATTAGGATATGACATAAATTATTTGAAATATTTTAGACCAGACTCTATATTAAAAACATTAGAGTTTATGTAACTATAAAATCATTATTACATTCTAAAAATTATATATAAAAATAAAATCTATATCTATTAGGAATTAGAGGTTTTTCTCTTTTGAGAACCTCCTCAACCATATATTCTTGAGATACTCTTTTATTTAAGTGAGATTCATCAACTTGGACTTGCTTAGATAAATAGGTAAATATATATTCATAAAAGATAATATATCTTAATTCAATAGCTATGTGTACAACTAATAAATCATTATATTATACCACCATGAGTAAATAAACTTTTGAATACAACACATATCCAAGAAATATTCTATCAATACCCCCTTTACCTAAATTTTTCTTTTTTGGTTTAGGTAATCTTATAGTTGAAATTAGATCCCAAACCTTTAAATAATTTAGTTCTAGTTTCCAATGATTTTATTATTCATATATAGTTATATAATTCCATTTTTTGTGAATCCTATTTATGATGTGACATATAGTTAATACTGAATATCCCAAGAATCCCATTGAAATTCTTAACATAATCATCACAGAGTTAACCATTTTCATTAATGTTATAATATTTCTCTTAGATACACCATTTTTGAGGGGTATATAAAGGCATCCAAACATTTCATACGTAGATATTACATCTTAGTAGTTGAATATTCTTTACATAACATAATTATCCACACCAAAATCTTATAGGTCTAGTATCTTTTGAAACATGGAAACTTAAACAACTGGTTCATAATAGTTCCACATTATCACACCACTTAAAACATCAGAACTATCTCCTTTCTTAGACATATCTTACATAAAACCTTTATTCATAACCTAGGAAAGAAAACATAATAAATGGTGATCTCTAATACTATTTATGTGTAAATAAGGGACATATTAATGATCATATAAGCATAACATGAGAAATAGGGTAAGAGAACTTGATCTTAACATTTTAAACCATACCATGTATATCATAGATCACAATCTTGTGTTATGGAATAAATCATGGTAGTTTATAAGACATGAATCAAAATGTAATCAAAGAACATGATCTATAAGAGAATAATATAGGCATAAGAAATGGAATTATGGAAAACATATAAGCATAGAAAATCCTATAATTAGTTGTAAATTATCTTTTCTAAGACCATCATCCTGATATGGGTTCACTCCCGAAACCATATTAGTAGTCAAGGTTGACTCCGAAGACTATAATAGTGGATAAATTCCCTTACATAACTCTGTTCACTCCCCATTTAAGTCTCATTAATCTCTTGAGATATAAATATTTATCCAATGCATTTAAGATAGATATAAGTCCCACCCATCACGTAATTAAAATCATACATATGTTTTCCACATGATCATAAACCATTCATCATATCAGAACACATGAATGAAATGGGTTTCATAAACATTTCATCATAGCATAACTCATTGAAAAGGAATGGTTTAAGAAAAATCAGGCCATCATAAACATAAACCACCCATAGAGATAATAAGGATTTAATCCTTCGATAAAATTCCCAGTAAATCACAAGAAACATTTAAAGTTATTATCTTTAATGAATTAAAATATCATTAAAACATTCTTGAGGAAAATAACCTCTCCATTTTGAAATCACTTCTTTAAAATCTAAATTTTCCAATATATCGTGGAATGAAATTTCTTTAAAAATAAATGTGGGAACATGTAAATGAATCTTCAATACATTGGGTTTGAATGATGGTAGGAAATTATGGTCATGTTGTATAAGTTAAAACAACATTCCTTTCATACTTCTGATGGAATGTCACTAAGTAAATCGTTTGAAAAACTACAAGAAGAGTCCTTTAAAACCATTTTATAAAAATTAAAACATGGGTAGAAATTAATTTAAAAAATTATATTATAATATTTAAATAATTATTTAAATTTTTTTATAAGAAATAAATATGTAAAAAAGGGTTTTCAAATGAAGAGAGAAATTAAGTGGATTTTCCTTAAATTTGTTTTTGATCTATTGAGGGAAAAATGTGAGAAAAATGAATGTAAAACATTTATTTTTATGAAATAACCATAGGATAAGAAATTTAATGTGTATAATGAGTGTTTTATCATAATATTTCATCATAATAACTTAATTATAAATAATCCTAGTAAATAATGAGATTATAACATAAAAATCCCTACCTCAGGTATGACTTCCTTTGTACATTTTATAACCTCATATATAAAATTTATAGGTTAATTATACATATTATTATATAAAAATCTAATATATAAAACCATATATAATTTAATTTTAATCTTATATCATCTATTTATTAATAATTATTTTTTTAAATCACTATTTCATGTCCCAATTGCTTCGTTTTTCATATAAGTTCTGGTTTGGTAGTTTCAGTAATTTTTATTTAATCGTAGTACTATCATCAACAAAAATTTAATCATGTTATAAATATATTATATAATCATTATATATATATATATATATTAATATTTATATTCATCCATAAAATTCATGGATAGAAAGATGAATTACACCATTCATAGAGATGGTAAGCCGTAAGTATGCATGAATGATAATTTCATTTTTCAATGGATAAAAAAAGAAAGGTAATTATTAATTAAAATTTAAAATATCATTATTATAATCTATATATCATATATATTCATTAAAATCACCCTTATTTGAAATTAAGTAAAATATAAGTGAAAAATGAATCAGATCTCTTTGTGAAGGTGGTAGTCCACACAAACGCATGAGTGACATTATTGTTTCACAAAAGATTGGATAGAAAGAAGCTAGAAAATATATTATCACTAAATAAGTATAATTATGTCATAAATATAATATATAAATATTAAATCCATCATAATACCCACCCATAAAATATGGTGATCAAAAAATAAATTATATTACTACGTAGAGACGGTAAGTCGAATGTACGAACGAGTGAAAATTTCACTTTCCATTTGATGGGAAAGAGGGAGTATAATATTGTTTTAATAATAATAATGGTAATTTTTAATAATATTTATTATAATTAAGTTATTATTTTATGAATAATATATTATATCTATATGAGGTAAAATAAAAATTTTAAGGAAACTGGTCGGTTTGAGGTGATTATCTCTTCTATGAAACGACTCCATTAAATCTCCTCTAAATGGAAATAGGGTTAGTATTTTGGGAAGAAAAAAATTCCAGGATCTAGATATTGAAGTGTATACGATAAATTTGTAGATTTTGGTTGACCTATAACTATCGATGTGGTGTGAAGAAGAGAAAGGAGGGTGCCCTTTTATGATTGTGGAGATGGAAACTCTTTGAATTTCTTAACATATTAAATTAATATAAATTAATTTTCATAATGGTAAAAGATAATATTATTATGATTTTAAATAATCTCATATAATAAAATTTAGAAATTTTTAGATCACATTTTTATCCTTATATTTTAGTTTTAACCCCTCATTAATCCCTTTTGACCATTAGTGTAATATTAATGTTTTCTACCATTTAAGGGTTAATAATTTTACTATAAAATAAAAAATGACATATAAATAGACCATAGTTGATTTTTAAAACCATATAAAATTAATTTTTTAAAATATACTATTTTATGAATTTATATCATTTAATAAAATATCATTAATTATAAAATATCATTAATGTCATTTTTAATACTATTCATTCACTTTAACTTTAAGTAAATCAAAAAAAGGGGGAATTATAATATAATTATTTGAAACCTACTTAATATTTAATATAAATCTAAAACAATTCATGGGACACATTAAATATTTCAAATTATATCACTTTTAATGTTTTAAAAATCATTTATTGCAATTTTTATTAAATAGAGAAATATTGCTCCGTGTTTCATAAGAATTTATTGTTATTATATAATTTCTAAAAATTGAAAAAAAAATCAGGAAAATAATTTCATTTAGATATATTGAGACACTTATATTCATTAAATACTTTCTTTTTTCCCTATTTGGACACTTAATATATATTAAAAACAAAGAGAGTGAAATTTTATAACTATCATTGATTTAAATATTCTATAGTCCATTTTCATTGAAATGTGTCCCTTAAACTAATCAATTGTGAGACTAAGGCGAGTTTTTTTTACATTTTTTCAAAAAAAAATTCAAAATACATCTAGGTTAAAAAAAAATTATTTTTTTACCCCCAAAGGCGGCACCTGGTGTGCCGCCTTTGGGGGTTTTTTCACCCAGGGAAAGGCGGCACATGGTGTGCCGCCTTTGCCCAAAAATAAACCACAATGGCGGCACACCAAGTGCCACCTTTGCATTAATATTTATTTTTAAATATTTATTTTTTTGTTTTGTTTTGTTATATATATATATAACAAAACTTTTCAGCAGAATTTTTCTGCTCTTTAATATCCAGCAGCACTGCCATTACAGTAGTCTGGATTCTGACAAAAACCCTCACCATAGACTCCCTTTTATAAGGGGGCTTGCCCCGGAAATCATACTGCATTTCCGATGTGGGATTCTATTTCTTTTTTTTCTGCGCAGTATATTCTGTGTTTCTGATGTCAGATTTTGTTTCAAGTACGTGACTTTGAAAGAATATAAAACATATAATATAATACCAACATAAATGAAACATTAAAAATTGATTAAACATATAAGGAAAAGTTGAAAACAAAAATAATTTCATAAAAAATGTTGATACAAATTAATTTATAAGCTTTCCAAACTACCTACTTGAAACTTAAACATATTTCAAGTATGTGAATTTTAAAGCTTATAAAAGATAAACTTTAATACCAATATAAATGAAACTTTAAAAATTGATTAAAAATATAATAAATAGTTGAAAAAAAAATAATTTCATAAAAAATGTTGACCAAAAATAATTTATAAGCTTTAAAAACCATCAACTTGAAACTTAAAAATATTTCAAGTTCCCGACTTTGAAAGAATATAAAACATAAACTATAAGACCAATACAAATGAAACATTAATCATTGATTAAACATATAAGAAATAGTTGAAAAAAAAAACTTCCTAAAAAATGTCCATGAAAATTAATTTATAATCTTTCAAAACCGTCTACTTGAAACTTAAAAATGTTTCAAGTATGCGAATTTGAAATACTATAAAACATAAAATATAAGAACAACATAAATGAAACATTAAATATTGATTAAACATATTAGGAATAGTTGAAAACCAAAATAATTTCCTAAAAAATATTTATGAAAATTAATCTATAATCTTTCAACACCGCCTACTTGAAACATAAAAATGTTTCAAGTACGCGAATTTGAAATACTATAAAACATAAACTATAAGACCAATATAAATGAAACTTTAAACATTGATTAAACATATAATAAATAGTTGAAAACAAAAATAATTTCATCAAAAATGTTGATTATAAATAATTTATATTCTTTCAAAAGCACCAGCTTGAAACTTAAAAAAGTTTCAAGTATGTGAATTTGAAAGACTATAAAATATAAACTATACAACAAATATAATTGAAACTTTAAAAATTAGTTGAAAAGATAATAAATATTTGAAAAAATAATAATTTCATAAAAAATGTTGATGAAAAATAATTTATTAGCTTTCGAAACTGTCTACTTGAAACTTAAAAATGTTTCCAGTGCGTGACTTTGACAGACTATAATTATATTATTAATTAACTAATTAATTATTATATAATTAATAGTTATATTAATAATTAAATAAATAATTATTATATAAGTAATAATTATTGAGTAATAATAAATAATTATTATATAAGTAATAATTATTGAGTAATAAAATATAACACCAATATAAATGAAACTTTAAACAGTGATTAAACATATAAGAAATAATTGAAAACAAAAGAAATTTCCTAAAAATGTTGATAAAAGATATTTTATAATAATTATATTACTAATTAACTGTTATATAATGAATAATTATATTACTAATTAACAAATTAATTATTAACTATTTATTATATGTTTAATCAATGTTTTAGGTTTCAATTATATTACTCATATTTTATGTTTTATATTCTTTCAAATTTGCGTACTTGAAACAGTTTAAGTTTCAAGTAGACGGTTTTGAAAGCTTATAAATTATTTTTCATCGAAATTTTTAAAAAGTTATTTTTATTTACAACTATTTATTATATGTTTAATCATTGTTTAATTTTTCATTTATATCGGTCTTATAATTTATATTTTATAGTTTTTCAAAGGCATGTACTAGAAACATTTTTCAGTTTCAAGTAGGAGGTTTTGAAAGCTTATAAATTATTTTTAATGGATATTTTTTAAATTTTTTTTATTGTTTTAAACTATTTATTATATGTTTAATCAATGTTTAATGTTTCAATTATATTGGTCTTATAGTTTATATTTTATTGGCTTTTAAATTCACGTACTTGAAATATGTTTAAGTTTCATGTAGGTTGTTTTGAAAGCTTGTAAATTATTTTTTATCAACATTTTTTATGAAATTATTATTTTTTAACTATTTATTATATGCTTAATCAGTTTTTAAAGTTTCATTTATATTGGTCTTATATTTTATATTTTATAGGCTTTCAAAGTCACGTACTTGAAATATGTTAAAGTTTCAGGTAGGTGATTTGGAATGCTTATAAATTAATTTGTATCAACATTTTTTATGAAATTATTTTTGTTTTCAACTATTTATTATAATTTTAATCAGTGTTTAAAGTTTCATTTATATTGATCTTATAGTTTATGTTTTATAGTCTTTCAAAGTCGCGTACTTGAAACAGAATCACAAATCAGAAACGAAGAATGTACTGCACAGGAAAAGGAGAACCCGAATCTCACATTGGAAATGCAGTATGGTTTTCAGGGAAAACTCCCTTATAAAAGGGAGTCCTGGGTGAGGGTATCTGTCAGAATCTAGACTGATGTAATGGAAGAACCGCTGGATATTAAATAGCAGAAAAATTCTGCTGAAAACTTTTGTTATATATATATATATATAAAACAAAACAAAACAAAAAAGTAAAAATAAAAATAAAAAATTTAAAAAAAAAATTAGGCAAAGGAGGCACCTGGTGTGCCGCCTTTGCAGTTAATTTTTGGAAAAATGAGGCACACCATGTTCCACCTTTCCCTGGGAGGAAAACCCCCAAAGGCGGCACACCAGGTGCCGCCTTTGGGAGGTAAAAAATAAATTGTTTTACCCGGGTGGTATTTGAAAAAATATTTTTTTGAACAAATGTAAAAAAAACTCGACTAAGGCAATAAGGGTCAAATTATATTAATATAATACTAATAATTATGAAATATTATGGTCATAAAACTTGGTTTTAACTTATATTAACTTGATTTACCCTTTAACGAGGTGATCAAATTTTCATATTGACCAAAAATAAAAAGGACATATTTACCAAATTGGATTCTCCTGATTATAAATATACAATTCATTTTATCTGATTCTATACTTATATATTTCAGAAATTAATTTTAAATTAAGTTCAAAAAATGTAATAAAACCCACTTTTTAGAAAAATATATTTTAAGCATAAAAGTGGATTTATTATTATCTCGTGCCTGATAAAAAAAATTAGATGAATGTTAAAAAATTTTAAATAATAGATAATATATAAATTTCACTAAAATAATTCCAAAATAGTGATAAATTTAAATTATTAGGATAAAAACACATTGTGCACATAAAAATAATTTTTCATAAATACATCTCCTTTATTTTCATATTTTTTCTATCTTCATTTATAATTAATTAATAATTAATTAATTAATTTTATAAATTTTTAAACTATACAATTTCATTTTTATTTATTCCTATTTATACCCACCAATCCAACAGCTAGCTGATAATAATAATTTAACAGTATATTATGTTTTTTTAAACTCGTTGCATGTAATAAAAGCTATTGAAGAAATTAAATTTATTTGAAAAAAATATATATTTCTTAAAATATTTTGGGGTTACCTTATACCCCCATAAAATAATTTCACCCTATAAATTCCATTATTAGGATATAAAAAGCCGAGGATGATTATTCCTCATCATATCCTTAGTTTCCCAAATAGCTTTCTCGAATTGGTGGTTTCCCCACCCAACTTTGACAATGAGAGTGGTCTTATTTTGTTGAAAATTCTCTCAATGATCTAAAATATCTATTGGTTGTTCCCCATAATAAATATATTGTTACATTAGAATAAACTCTGAGTTTAGTACATATGAAGAGATAAATATTTTTTAATGGTAATAAAGTGTGATGACATTGTAAGGATATTGACTAAAATCCATATAGCATTATGCCCTTTAGTCATTTTGGGGAGTCTGATGACAAAATCCATGGTGATGTTTTATCATTTCGATTCTCATATGGGTAATGGTTATAAAATCCGCTTATACTTATGTCTCTCATCCTTAACTTCATGAAATACCAAGGACTGAGAAACATACTATGAAATATCTCTCTTCATACCATACCACTAAAAAGACTCTTTCAAATCTATATACATCTTCATAATTTCATGTTAAATATAGAATAAAGAATTATGAGTTTCATCTGATAGATCTTTCTTCAAATCTAGTACCAAAGTGTTACTCATTTCAGAAAGATAATATTTCTTCCCTTCCTTCAAGATTCCATTATCCATACTTTACAAAACTAAAAATACCGAATATTTTTTTATCCTCATCATAGATTAGCTAGCATGATCCTTTCAACTCAGAGCATATTCCACCTTGTTTGATTTCATGGGGTGGTAATGTATTGAGAAGTTATAATCTTTAATCAATTATAACCATCTTCTTTAGCACATGTTCATCTCTATTTTATTGAAAACATACCTTAAATTTTATTATTAGTAAATATGTCACACATTTCCCTATAATGATAGTTCATCTACATCTCTAATGAAGAAATTATCACAGCCAACTCTAACTAATGATTTTGGTAATGTTTTCTATGGAACTTCAATTGTCATGAGGCATAATCTATAACCAAGTAATTCTATATGTGTAATCATCCTATGCCCTTATTTGATGCATATAAATAGATTACAAACACTTCTATAATGAAATGTAGTGTAATAATAGGATCACTGACCAACCTTCCCTTTATTTCCTTAAAATATTACTCACATTCATCAATACAAATGAACTTTTCTCCCTTCCAAGTTAACTTGGTGAGTGGATTAAAGAGCTGTGAAAAATTATCCACAAATCACTGATAACATCCATCCAAACCAAGAAAATTGTGGATCTCAATAAAAATGGTCTATCTTTTCCAATATTAAATAACTTATATCTTTTAAGGTTCTACTAAGAAACCCTCACAAGAGATTATACGACCTAATAATGAACCATACTAAAGTCAAAAATAAAATATAGTAAATTTTACTTAAAGACAATACTTCCTTAGGGTCTTTATTAAAATCCCTAAGTTATCATCATGCTCTTACTTTCACTTTGAATATATAGAAATATCATTTATAAAGACTACCCCAAACTGATCAAGGTATTCTCTAAAGACTCTAGTCATTAAATATATGAATATAGAGGGAGAATTAGTAAGACTAAATGTAATAGACATAAATTCATAGTGTATATACCTTGTAAATAATTTTGTCTTTTGTATATTCTCCTTATTAAACCACAATTGATGATATCTAAAATGAAGATCAATCTCCAAAATTTATTGATCTTCATATATTTGATCTGACAAGTCATCAATATTTCCACACACCAAGCCCAATTTTTTATTTTATTTTTGGTCCTAGTTTTATTATTTGGATCCAAATATGAGTTATAGGTGTGTTTCCATAGAAATTAATAAAAATTGGACGGATGGAGGGTGGAGGATAGTTGGTACATAATTATGGAAAACTGTGCACCGGCCTAGGGAAAAATATGTACCCTAGATAGTGGCTCTATATGGGGTGTATATTTAGGAGCACAAAGGTGTTCTATCCCACTGTTGCTTATTCTTATTCCACCCTAGGGGAACTGAATCTCCTACATGGTTTGGAAGACCGTGCGGCCAAACCCTGCGGCCTTCCCAGGCTTAAAAAAATATTTTTTAATAATAATAATAATAATAATAATATTTCATATCCATATCCCCCTCAACCCCTCCCATTCAAGTCCCTACCCCCACAGGGGGCCTTCCCCCTCACATGTTCCACCCCTTCCCATGACCTCTGCTTTGTTCCATTTTCTCCTCTGATTCTAGGTGAAATCATCACCAGTAAGGGTTCTCCCTCCTCTATTATATTGTTCTATTATTTTTGTTGTAATGTTTCTCATCCCCCTCATGGTGTGTACTCCAAGGATGAAACCTAACCTGATTTTTCGATGTTTCTTTGAATTATTCTTGGTGATTTGAGTTCTTCAACCCTCACTAAGGCAAGTTCTTATCACAACCATTGAAGGCAGAAAGTTATCCAATGGGATCGGTCATGGTTTCATTAAAATTCCTTAATAGTTCTATTTTTATAATTAGGGATTTTTTAATTTTAGTTTCCTATTTGTTAATTTGGATTTCCTTCATATATTTGAAGAGTTTTTATATGTATATGAAAATATGGTCATATATATGAGGGTCCACATATACAGATTCACTTAAGATAATGTGAATATGTACATTGGGGATAGGTGTGATTTTATATATGTGGAGGTGCATATTCTTATAAGAGTAAGAGGGTTAATTCAAGCGGTCTTAATCAAATGAGACATGTTTTGAGGTAGGTTTCTTATGCTTGAGACTTTAATTTTAATCCTTTGATTTGGAGTTTTAATGTTTGTTTTAATTATCATATGAAATTTATATTCTATGTATGTTGTTTGGTTATTGGAAATGGATTTTCATTTGTTTTATATGTTCTTCTCGAGATTCCAACATAAGTTTACTTTTTTTTGGAATGTTTTAAATGTTATTTCAATTTTTAGGGAATCTTAAATGTTCATATAGTTTTCTAAATGGATTCTATCATGAAAAGTGGAAACTACCAAATGTGTTTTGGTATTATTATTGTTAAATGTAACTTTCATATATATGTGGATATATATAAATGGGCACCACATGTTCACATATTCAATCATGGAGAATGGAATATGTGAATTGAGATAAAGGGTGAAAATATATAAATCTATATGTATATGTTGTAAGTACATAAGTTAGTTTTATAAATTAAAAGTTTTGGGAAAAAAGTGGTTTCTAAATAAAATGTGTTTATTTAATGTTTATGAGGCCCTATTAGAACTTATAAATGTATTTAAAAAATTATAACCACACTTAAGTCATGCCCCTTGAATAAAAAATGCGAAATATGTTTTAGATGTGTGATTTATGATATGTTCCTAATAAAGAGGCTTGTGGTTGGTTTAAGTAACTAGGGAAGGAGATGTTATTAAGGGGGGAAATCAGAGTTGTGAAGGTGGATGGGTTTTTGTATAATTGATGTAAGTTGACCACATGGTTGTCACTGGATGTGGTCAAATTCTATTTTACTCATATTGCATCCAAGTAGTTGACCATTTTCATCTCTCAAGTAGGAGGGTTTGGGAGTCCCACTATCATAGAACTTATGTATCTTTATTTTGTTTTCTCAATTTAAAAACATCCATATTTGATGATTTGTTTTTATTTGGATTTTTATTTAAATAATTAATACAAATGGAAATGAATCCAATCACAATAATGGATGGAAGGGCTTTGATCCAGGGTTGAACACATAGATTCTTCATCATTATATAGTTCTAATTAGATACAATTTATTCAATATAATTCATCTATTTCTATCTTCTATATAATTTTTGGTTCTATACATACACAAGAGAAATATACCCTGATAAATATAGTTCCACCTCTTCCATAGTGAAGAGGCTATAGACACACTCGATCAAGGAATTTAACATATCAACACCCAGCTCCATCATATATTATTCATCGCTTAATCCATAGTGCTCCACTAGTATGTAATGAAAAATGATAGAGTGAGGGAGTGATGATTTGATAAATTTGAGGATTCATCATCTCATTAGAAAGATAAAATGAAAACCATGGATTTGATTTCTTCTATTTTGCTATCACATCAAGGATAAAAACCAAAAATAATAAATAAACAAAGTGTATGTGTGATCTCCCCTGAGGACCTAGCCCCTAGGTTTATTTTATATGATTTGGAGTTATAAGATATCATGTTATAATATAGAGAATGGGGAATTATATAAAGATAATTGGGTAGATGGAGAGAATGATACAACACAATTAACAAAATAGAACCAAATTATTATTAATATAAGGAAGGAAATTTCATAAATAAAATTATAATGGAAAAAACCTAGTTGATGTAGGAAGATTCCAAATATATTAACTAGGTTAGAGTGAAATATATTTATAGGTGATTAAATTATTTATATTCATATTCAATTTTGAGGTGAGAATTCATGAGTACCATGTGTCGTAGTCGTTGACTGAGATCAACTTAATCCCACGATAGAATCTATGCCTCTTTGAGATTTTATTAGAGAAAAATTCATTAGATTCATTGCAGTGTAGTGAAATAATGACTATTTAGTATGCAATTCTTCATGGATTTGAAAATTTTAGAAATTAAGGTTGATAATTGGGCCTTATGTCTTCAGATTTAGACATTTTTTCAGGGGCCCAGCGGGTGTGTTGGGGACCGACTATGTATTACGTTTTTTAAATAACAATCACATGTACAAAAAAACACAACAATAAATTATGAAAATATAATTAAATAAATATAAATATAAATACATACTTATTATTATTAATATAGATTCATTTTATTTTTATTTTTTCATTAAATAAAAAATATATATATATATTATTTATTTATTTGTAATGTTTTTGTATTTTTTTCTTTTAATTCAGTTTTAATAGGGGATCTTGGATTCGGCGAGGGTGGTGACAACTTAGGATTCCTCTTTACTTGGATTTTTCGTTGTAGAGACATGGAAAATTGAGATGGTATTCTCTGGGAAGAAGTGAGCATCTCAGTGGTTCAACTGTTGTGAGATTAATCTTCTAAGGAATTTGGTTGGGGATCCGTTTTCTTCATTTTTAAATGTAGGCAGTGCTCAACTTCCAAATCTACTGGAATGGGTTATTTTTTCACAGGTGACATGGTTGGGTGATTTATTTGGGGATTTTGATTTGGTTTCATTGTCTAAAAATTGTCACACTCGGATTTATCGGGAGAGGAGGTGATGCTCGGTTTGGCTTCCTCGTGGTTTGATCTCGTGCGGGATTTTCGAGTATGGTATTCTTAATGTATGAGGAAGGTACATAAGTTGGCTTCATAGATTAGTCATAGTGGATGGTGGACATGAGGTTTGGAGGTAACGATGAGAATAACTCATAGTAATTAGAGGAGGTGGTTGTGGATGGTAGGCATACATACCATATCATGGTAGGCTGAAGGATGGGGGATGTATGGTCATTATTTTGAGAGTGAGGGGTATCCATAGTAGGGTTTTGTACTTGTGGAAGGTTGAACTCTATATTGAACATTACCATAGGAATTAATCACAGTTATTATACTAACCATGAGGAGGGGTTTTTAGTGTGAGTTCATAATCAATATACAAGGTCAGTATGTTGGTTGTGCAAGGCCTTTCCATTTTTTTCAAACTGCATTCCAAAAAAATAATTTCATTTCAATGTATTATTTTTATCCAATAAATATAAAATTATAAATTAGTTAAATACAATATTTGAACAATTAAATTAAAAAATTAAAATCACTAAAAATTCAACTTTCCAATTCCACTTTTATAGGGAATTAATTTCTAATCATTTTTTCATATTAAAATTTTTTTCATTTTCAAAATAAAATCATAATTTCAATTTAAAATTTAAAATTAATTTTTGGATTTAAATTGATTGAAAAAATTGATACTTCAAATTTGTTGCATTTATGAAATATATTCTAGAATTAAATTCGAACCATTTTATTTCAATGTAGAAAAAATAATTTCATTTTATGTATGGATTGTAAATTTAACTTCAAGAAAAATGAATATATCACTAAAACTAGTAGTTTGATCCATTTATCAATTATATTATAAATTCTCAAAATTTATAAAAAAAATATTTTTACTTGGGATTTGGATTAAATTAGGGGTATTTTCAAAGAATAGAAGAAATAAAATGTTGAAAATTTCAGTTTACATCACTCCCCCAAATTTAAACAATTGCACTCTCATGAAATTTTTATCATTAAATTTCAATTTATTCAAGAATAAAAATATAAATAAAGACATCATCCCTATATTAAAATAAACAATCCGGAGAAGAGATAACACATTGGATCATCCAATGTTTAATTTATTATGCCTCATATATAAATCAAACCATTTCCTCACTTGAATTTGGTCAATGATTTTAGTTTAGGAGTGGATCTAATTAAATTTATTTGGAATGAAAATTTTAACTAAAAGGACCTCCATTTATCCCTCTTTCCTAAATTTCTTAAATCACAATTTTATTTTCGACATTAATGATATTACTCAATGATTTTTTATATTTAAATTTTCCTAATTTATGGTTTCAATATTCACATCACCTAAAGATACTCATGTTTTACTAAAACACATTATTCATCATTTTTTCTCAGCCATGTATGTGCATAGTACTGTGAAAAATCACTTATTGGAATTTGCATAAGGTTACTCACCCACATTGTGTTGTTATCTCAAAGATCCATTTTGGGATCCCAATTATATATTTTTATTCGAAGATTATATGAATTATATAATTTTCATTTGAGTTGGCTCCTTAAGGTATTATTTCTCATAGAGGTCAAGTAACCTTAGATTAGGGTCAATATTCCAGTTACATTAATATATAAAATTGATTATAAACAAATATTTTTACTCAAACTCTATCTTCTAGTTCATAGACCAAAATTTATGGAATGCAGTGACTAACTTACTCAATAATCACTAAATTCAACAATTTCAGAATCAATGAATCACTCAACTCAAACATTAGTATTTTCAAACTATGGAGGTCATCAATTTAATTCATGTAATGTATAAAAAATCAAAATATAAAACTATAAAAAGTATATATTCATATAAATGTATTTAGAGAATATTTTTTTAAATATAAAAGAACAAAAACCTGTAGAAACATTGTATAGATTCCTAATTTTTGTTAATTTAAAGGCATAAATTTGATTTAAAATTGAAAGGGGTATTTAAATATTTACAGACAGAACATCCCATTATTTATTTTATTATTTTATATATGTGTTTTTTAACATTTTTATATTTGAAATAAATTTTTCTTTATTTATCGATTTACTAAAACAGTAAATACATTTTTTAGTTATTTATCTTCAAATTTTAATAAATTAACTAAATGTAGTTAATTTTTTTATTTAAAAATTATTTGATATTAACTACAAATAAATTAAATTCTAGTCTAAATAGGTTGAGTTAATACCCCAATATTATTCAATAATTCTCATTTATGTTCCATTTAAATGCACACAAATAAAGTGATTAAATAGGTAAAAAGAGTATACACAAACTGAAGTTTATTTCCTAGTTGTTTTGAGTGATGTTCTTCCCTAGGTGTGCTTCTTTTCTTGCTATGGATAGGTGAGCTACCCTCCCAGGTGTTGTATAGTTATGGAAAACCTAAAAAAATAGAATAAACCATTATAAAAATTTTATTAAAGAGAAAGGTAAATAAAATGTAAAAGAGAAGGTGAGGGAGTCTTTGTTTATCCCTCCAAATAGGGGATAGAGTTATAATATCCACAGGTGGGTAGTCTTGAGACTATCCCTAGCCTATAGGGGTAATGTTTATGTGGTAAGAACCATCACATGTGTGTTCATCCATAGCTCTTCAGTTCTACTTCTAAGAGGACCCCATAAATAGAGTACAACATTGTCATCCCCTTTTAGTATAAATTAACATCAATCTTTGGGTTGGAAGGATAAATAATAGGGGTTCCTGAGGTTCTTCTACACTAGTTATAGACTCTTATTCATATAGTGGCTACAGAAATTGTTCTTATAAGATATATTCAATCAATGGGAAATTAAGAGATGATTTCTTATTGAAAAATATAATAAAAAGTTGAGCTTGGATCAGAATACCCCACTTTATATGCAGAATCTTGTACTTATATTTCATCACGTGGTACCACTGGGCATTATTTTAGTTTTTCATGCCTCCCTCGAGTTGATGTTAAGGTTGAGGTTAAGGGAGTACTATCTTCACAATAAGTCTATTGAATTCTTCAAATTCTTTCAGGAATTCTCCTATGGAATCATCATCATATTTTTCAACAATAGATGCAAGTAGTCTGTTAAATTAATTTTCATCCATCTCCTCCTATTCATCATCATAAGAATTTTTTCCTCAATTTCCAATAGATCTAGTTTCTCCTATACTATTTCTAGCTCAAATTTTTATTTAGGGGGAACTATGGAAGGTTCTTTATCTTCTCTATCCAGGGTAGGAATTGATTTGGTGAAATGTGAAATATTACAATTATGGCGAGTAATAGAAAATTATTCTTTAAAAAATTTGAAAGTAATGAGATCATTTCAATGGAAACCCCCTCGTCAGTTTTAGAATCTAGATCAATTTCTAAGTACAATTTTTCTTTTATGATGTCTTTTCTGGATGTTGGTAATATTGGGAAATATATTAGATCTTCAAATGTAAGCTCATCCACCTCATTATATTTATTATACATGATAGGTATCCAATATTTAGATCATATGGTTTCATTTAGGAAAAAATATATAGATATATAATTGGGTTTTTAATAAAATAGGATAAAGTAATGTTTGAAAGAAAAAATCACTTAAAAATTATGGCATATATCTTTCTGGATATCTATAAAATAATACATATTTACTATTTTCAATTATATTTATTTTTTTTGTATTTTTTTCATTTTATTTGGTTTTGGTAGGGGGTCTTGGCTTCAGTGAGTGGTAGAAATGGATTAGGATTACTCCTCGCTCGTCTTCTTCCTTACAGACATAGCTCAAATCAAGGCACGCTTCTCCAATTATTTGGAATCTTCATATTGGTTCAACTATGGTGGGATTGAACTTAGAAGGAATATCGGTGAATATCAAAGTTTTATTCATTTTTTATGGTTGGAAATGATCGATTTCCACAACTGGTGGAATGGAATCTTTCTTCATAGTCAATGTGGATGGTTGGTTTATTTAGAGGTTTTTAATTGGTTCATTCATTCATAAACATGTGTTGTTAGATTTATTGGAAGAGGAGGTGTTTCTTGAGTTGGCTTCCTCAAGGTTGGATCTTGTGTGGGATTTTCGAGTATGGCCTTCTCAATGTCTGAGGCCAGTAGAAAAAATAGATTCATAGATCTATTGTGGCATATAGAGGTTGAGAGTGATGGAGGTGACCATGAACACTACTCATGGTAATAAGAGGTGGTGTCCAAAGACGGTTGGAAGACCTTTCATATCACAGTAGGTTAGAGGAAGGTGGGATCATGGTATGTATACTGAACATGAGTGGTATCCACAATACGGTGTTGGATATGCTGCAAGTTTATCTATCAGTTGGTGGTTACCAAAAGAAGTACCCATGGTCAGTGTACTGACTGGGAGGAGGGGTTTTTCATGGTAAGTTGATAATCAACCCACACAGTCAGTATGGTGATAATGTAAGGCCTTTCTATTTTTTTCAATCATCATTTCAAAAAATAATTTTCTTTCAAAGAAATATTTTTCTCCAATAATTATAAAATGATAAAATAATTAACGAGAGTATTTAAACCATAAATTTGTTAAAATAAAATCACTTTAAATTAAAATTTCCTTTCCACTTTTGCAGTTCAGTCCACAAAATATTTTTTTTTCTTAAGATAACAGTTTTAAGGAAAAGTGGGAAACCAGACAAGATTTAAAGAATGTCAAGCAACATAATACATCATAGCTGAATATATGATTTGTAGTTTAATCCTTTTAGAAACCTTACCTTTGAAGAAATTTTTCCGTTCATTAATTTATAATCATTTAATCACATTTAAAAATTATGAATTATCAAAATAAAAATCATAATTTTAGTTTAAATTTTAAAATTAATTTGTAGATTTAAATTTATTGAAAGAATTGATACTAATTATTTAATCTATTCAATAAAATAATTCCATAATTTAATTCTAACAATTTTATTTCAATCTTTAAAAAATAAGTTTAATTTATGTATGATCTCTACCAATGAGGGAGAGGCGCACCCTTTGGTGGGAGTGGTGATATTTTTGGTGAAGGTGTAATTCTTTTTAGTGTTTCCCTCTGAAGCTATGATGGTGGTCATATTTAGGTGGTGTTTGGACTTGGGCATGATGTTTCTTGCAGTGAGTAGTTAGGAAAATGATTCTCCCACTACTCTTGCCATGGCGCTTCCCTTTTGGTGTCTTTTTCTTCTCCCCAACATCATTTCAATGGTCTCTACTTATGGATCTGCCCCTTCTTGGTCAAGATATGTTTCAGTTTTATCGTCGTCACATTGTGGGAGAAAAATATGAGTTCTGTGGATGTTTGATTGTGTTTAGAAATATTTTGGTGGTCAACATAGGTTTGCATTTGGGTGGGAAGCAACACTCCTCAAGTGCATTTGTGGCGTCTTCAGAAGACGATGGGTGTAGATTGGTGGCAATGTTGTTGGCTAATTAGGGTTTTTCTAATCATTTTAGATGTGGAGAATTTGGAGGTGGGATGGGCATTTGGTTCGACCATATTGGACATATTTTAATTGGTTTAATTATAATAGAATTTGTATCAATTAGCTCTGGGCTACTCATACCTAAGGCCGCATGACTCTAGGTGTTCAGGAATGTAATGGGTTCTCCCGTAATCCAATTAGAAAATTATATATGGTTATCTTTTTTTAATAAAGGGTATAGTTCCCAACCAATATTGAAATAATTTGAATTTATGTATTTATTGAAAATTTAACTTCAAAAAATGAAGAGATAACAAAAAACAGTAATTTGATCCATTTTTCAAATTATATTCTAAACTCTCAAATTCACCAGAACATTGTTTTTACGTAGTGGTTTGATTAAATTAGGGTTATTTTCAAAGAATAACAGATAGAAAATATTGAAAAATTTTGTTCATGTTAGAAATTTATATGATATGAACATATATTCTAGCTTAATAAATACTCAAATCCATTTGGGTATAGAACAAGAGAGTCTTGGGTATCTAGGTGGGAATAATATGAAAATTATGCTAGGAATTACCTTCCCTACCTAGAAATATTATGTTACAACACTAACTAAACTATGATGGTGTGGATTAGTTGGATAATTTAGGAGAACACAAATTTATGTCCATGTTAGATCACTGAGAGCATGAAGATCCTAGGTCCCCACTAACCCTAGATACATAGGGATTTCCCATGGTACTTTCTATCTTTTACTCCTTTTCTCTATGGTACTATTTTTAAAATTCTCTTTTGAGTAATTTAGTTTTCTTGTATAAAATTATAAATACTTGTTTACTTAATCTACTATTATGAATCCATACTGAGACACATGTTTTAGCATTACTTATCTTTTATGAGATTTTTTTTGAATTGTATTAAATTATTTGAAAACATTTTTTGAAATATAAGAGAGAATAGTTTTTCTTAAATTGGAATCATGTTACTTATTTTACTTAAAAATTATATGTTTTATTTTCAAATTGTTATGATATGAAATTCACATTAAATATTCGAAATGGGGAATTTTTTATCACTTAATATCTATGCTAGGAAGTTTTATGCTCATCCCTATTTTCTATATCATTTTCAGTTTTAGTTTCTACATTTCTTTGGTTTTCTCATGGAGAAGGTGTGGTTGTTTAGTTGGAGGTAACCTATAAGGTTACATAGAGGTATGTGTAGTAGTTATTTACTTATTTTCCAATTCTAGTGTTTATTATATTGTTATATTTTTAATTATTTATTAATATATCATGTATGGGATAAATCCTTCCCAATTGAGCATATTTGATTCCTGAAAATAGTTTCCATCCTGGGAGGATTGTGACCACTTCTAGGTCCTTGTTGCGTGCTGGATCTACTGACTGATTCAGGGTCAACCAGGGTTGGTTCATGTAAAAATGGTATCAGAGTAGACCCTTGTTATTTCAAGTGTTAAGTATATTGGATACATAACTATCAGGACTTAGGTGGTAGGTCATGTATTGGTGTCTAATCACCACTGCCTTTGAGAATATTTGAGTCACTATGGGTAGTTGGTTTTGAGTCTTTATTTTCCTTTTGGATTAATAATGATAGAATTTTTATAGTTTGATGATATTTTTCATATCGGGAGATGATATTTGATGTGATATGGTGCTACATTGTGAGCTTACATAGAGTAGTGACCCATACGGAGCTCAAGTACACGGTTCAATATTCTTTTAGTGGTTCATACATGATACATTCATGGTCTGATAAACAATATGGTCAAGTTTTGCATGACCACTAGTTCACTATTTCAGATATTTTAGTGAGGGTGATCCTTTGTTATGATTTTGGTTTTTGAGAGTGGATTTTGAAAAGAAAATTATTTTTGAAAATGGTTTTAAGAGTAGAAAAAATGATTTTATGAAGGAAAATGATATCCTAAAATGGGTTTTATTTAGAAAGGGGATTATTTTAATGGGATGTGTGGCTCCATGGGAGAGTGAAATTTTTTCTTTTGGTTTTAAAGTGGATGAGTTGGAATGGTTTGAGTTTATTTGGAATTAAATTTTAAAATTTTATTTGGAATCAGTTCTAGTATTTAAATAATTGTAGTATTTGAAATGGGTTTGGAATGGAAATGGATGTTTTTAAAGAGGTTTTTTGGATTTTTTATGTTTTTGTTTATGAACATGGTTTTCTGGGTTTTGAATGTTCCTTGGAAATATTTTTGGTTGGGGTTTGGTTTGATATTTATACTATGATGTTTTTATGTTATTTAGAGTATACCACCCAGAAATATCCATGAGGTTTTTAAGTGGTGTCTTCTAGTTGTTGGCCCTACACAAACTCCTAGTGGGGTGGTTGAGATGAGTTATTCTAAAACATTGAATTTTTTCCATGGCGATCAAGGTTCATTAAAGTTTATAGGGTGGCTTGATGGATTTCAAATTATCTTCATGTCTTTGGGAACTCCAAATTCTATGAGGGTGTTAGATTTTTAGGGTCTATTTGAGGGACCGAGCTTACAATAGTGGAAGGTGTTTGTTCCCCCCTAATTTCTATATAGGATACCCTGGGTGATATTTAATACCACTTATATTTAATGGATTATTTCTGAGTAGGTGTAGGAGAAGAAATTGATAGATCTCATGGATTTTTAGTAAGTTCAATGGATGGTGAAGGGGGTATGTAGATAATTTCTAGGATCTAGTTTCTTTTTCTTCAAAAATAGTGTAAACTAATCTATTAAAAGATCATTGATTCATATGGTGTATATGTATAGAGATTAAATAATTCATTCCTTAATCTTGTAATGTTATGTTCAGGAAGTTTGGGATGAGGTGTTTCTACAGAAGTTGGTTTTTTTATAGTAGCCTCTGGTGGTTGGCGATCCGGTTTCTCTTTGTGCTCCAGAAATTTTCTCACCCAGTGAGGGGTGTAAACTAGAGGAACCTATTCTTTGGAAGTATCCTTTATCACTTCATTTTGTTTCACCAAAACACTCCATTATTTTCTTATAGTGTGGTATGTTTGGGAATTATATGTAGTCTTACTGAATTCCACTAAAAGAATGTCATCTGTGTGGTTGTACGTAACACCTGAAAAGGTTTATTAAGTCACAATACCGAAATAAAAACTTTTATTTGATTAATTTTAGATCCTAACTACGATGAAGAATACGCTTCATGAAATTAGGGCTCAATCCATAGGCATATGAGTGAATCTTTTCATACAGTGCAAGAGTTTCTAGGTGTGGTGGATATACATCCAATATATTGACTCTAATATTTCAGTATAAATATTTTAATTTTCCCCTTGGTGTAGAAATTAATTTTTGAAAATTATTATTTTTAGATATCTTGGTGGCCCTATTTTCTTGTGATTTCTAGGGTTTTTTACTTCTATATATGAACTCTTGAATGGTTATATTTCTATTGGTATGGTTTTGGTTTTGGGTGTTACGAATTTTTAGATGTTATATCTTAGGGTGTTATAAATAATAGCTTTTTTATTGTTCATCTAGATTTCCTTTTGATTGGTTTCCCTCTTTTAGGGAGTCATCTTTTTTGTGATTGGTAGTTCTTAAATAGCGGGGATACTAACCACAGATTTTTTTTATTATGGGTTTACCTAGAGATGTTTATGGATGACTTATAGAGTTTAAAGGTCACATTGAGTTTAGTAGTTTTTTTTTCAGTTTGTTAGATTTCATTGGTTTTGGGTTTTGTTTCGAGGTTTCATTTTGTGGGTACATTTGTTTTGGATCTGAGGGTCTCAATTCGTGTTCCTAGTTAAGATAAGGTACTTTCTAGGGGAATAAAATTTTTAATGGTGGGGGAAATTTTACACCCTAAAATAGGTTTTTATTTTATTTTATTAATTTTTTATTACTTCTTCTTGTCACTAGATCATGGGTTGAGTTCTATGTGTATTTCAACTGAAATAGTAAAATTTTGGATGGATGGAGGATGGAACACGATTGGTGCATGGTTTGGGGAAATTTTGAACTAGCTCAGTGAAAATTATATATCCTAGAAAAGTTCTTCGTCTAGGATGTATAGTCAAGTGAAGGGTCATCCACTAGCTCCTTGCTTCCCATGTAGCATCCTCCCAAGGTGGACTGAAGCCTCACATAGTTAATGCGTAGTATGGAAGAAAAAGAGACCAAACATTAGGCTATGTCCAGGATTTTAAGAAATACAATTTAATTATTATTATTATTATTATTTCATATCCCTCTCCCCCTCAACCCCCTCTAATTCGTGACCAGAACCAGGGGTGGGGGGGATTCCCCCTCATATGCACCACCCATTCCCACAACCTCCACTTTCCACTATTTTCTCCCCTGATTCTGGGTGTGATTTTTTTCGATAAGGATTATCCATCCTCTGTTCTATTCTTCTTTTATTTTTTTCATTGTTTCTCCTCCCCCTTATGGTGCGTATTCCATGGCCAAAATTTAATGCGGGCTTTGGGTGTTTCTTTTATTTATTCTTAGTGCCAAGGGTTCTTGATCCTATATTAAGGATGTTTCTTATCACGAAATTTTAAGGTATCAAGTTTTCCACCATTTTTGGGTAGAGTTTCATTCAAATTCATTTATAAATCTATTTTTTAATTATGTATTTTGTTTTTATTAGTTTCCTATTTTTTATTTAGGGTGTCTTATATCTATTTGAAGGTGACTTATATATATATATATATATATATGAAAATATAGACATATGAATAATAAAACTTTACACATATTCAATTATGTTAATGTGAATATGTACATCGAGGCTAGGTGTGCTTATATATATATATATATATATATGAAGGTGCATATTCTTATAAGCGTCAAAATGTGTATTCAAGTTGTCATCATCAAAGGTGACATGTTTTGAGGTAGGTTCCATATGTATGAGACTTTAATTTGAAATCTATGATTTCATTATTTTATTAAATTGTTTTTTCATATCGTATGAAATGTATATGCTATGTAAAGTGTTTTGGTTCTTGGAAATGGATTTTCACTTGTTTTCTATGTTCTTATTAAGCTTCCAACATGGTTTTCTTTTGTTTAATAATTTTTTCATGCTTATTTAAAATTTTAGGTCATATTAATTGTTCAAATGGTTTTAGAAATGTTTATTATCATCTAATGTAGAAAGTTCCAAAGATTTTTTCATCTTATAACTTGTTGAATGTGACTTACATACATAAACATCGATCGATATATATATATATATATGGGTACCACCATTTATCATATTCACTCATGGAAAGTGGAATATATTCTTTGGGATAAAGTGTTCTTATATATAAATATAGGTGTATATGTCATAAGTGTGAAATGTGGTTTTATAATTGGGAAAAATATGTTTTATAAAATAAAAGTGTTTCTTTGAAGGTGACAAGGACTGGTTGGAACTATGAAATGTTTTAATGAAATGAAAAAACCCTCTTAAATCTTTACCCATGAATTAAAAATGTGATTTATGTTTTAGATTTGTGATTTATCATATGCACCTAATAAATATGCTTGTTCATGGTTTAATTGATTTTGAAATTGGATGTGCTTAAGGAGGGAGATTGAAGGTGAGAAGGTGGGTGGGTTTTTTGGATAAATTATTTGACATGTATGTATATTATATATTAATAAAAACTCACTTCTAATTTGTTATGGCACATAGGTATATTTTCTATCTAGGTGGGAAGACTAATACAAGTAGGATATCTATGAATAGCCCCACCTAGAATGATTATGTTACAACACTAATGAAAATATGATGGTGTGGATTGGTTGGCTCCGGAAGGAGAACGAACCATTGTGTCCCTTGATGATCATTGAGAGTATGAGGATCCTAGGTCCCAACTAACCATAGCTACATAGGGATTTAACATTTGTCTTTCTCTCTTTTACTTCCATTTTACATGGAACTATTTTTACAATTCTCCTTTATATATTTTATTTTTTTACTTTATAAAATAATAAAAATATTATTTAATACGTCTACTATTATATATCCATACTGAGACAAATATTTTAGTATTAGTTATGTTTTATGAGAAATTTTATAAGATGAATTTCATGATATGATTTTTTTAAATATTAAGAAAAGTGGTTTCCCTTAAATTGGTTGCTTGTTTCTTTTTTCCCATAAAAGTGTAGAAAAACATTAAGTTTATTTTATTTATTTTCAAACTATCATGATATTGACATCAATTTAAAGGTAAGGAATAGGGAATTTTTTATCCTTTGCATCCCTACTGGGAACATTTATACTCATTCTTATTTCTCTATATTTTTATAATTTCAGTTTCAATGTTAACCTGATTTTCTCATGGAGTGAGTGTGGTTCTTTGGTCGGATGTGACCCATGTAGTCACCAGGAGGTACATGTAGTGGTTATTTTTTTAAAGTGATAGTTATTATTATATTATTCTATTTTTATTTATTTACTTATCTATAATTTATTGAATAAATCATTCCCAATTGCATATATTTGATTCCTAACACTGGTTTTCAACCTTGGAGGATCAGGAACACCTCTCAGGCCTTGTTGTAGGCCGGCTCGGGTGACCAATTTAGGGTCGACCCAAGTTGGTCTATGATAAATACGGGTAGAGGGCACCTGTTCTTGATAGTGAACTAGTTTAGTTTTTTATAAACAATGAAACTCACATTGATCCATCTATCATATTAACAAAAAGAATATGTTCACCCCAAGGTGATTCACATGGATGAATGAATCCCATTTCAAGATTCACTTGGAGTTACTTCTTCTATTCTTGAAACTCGATCAGGGAAATTCTGTATGGAGTCTTGGAAATAGTTTTAGAACTATGTGTGAAATATATTGAAAACTCGACATCATTATTTGGTGGAATACCAGGAAATTATTTTGTATTTACATAAATAAAATTTGACACAATAAGTATACATTCGATGCTGATTTTTTCCCTATCCATCTAAGACAAATACAAATTTTGAATTTAAATGATGACCCATACTATGGATGTAATTCCCATAGGAAGTTTATTTTTCTCATTACACTAATATAAGATCATAGGTTGGTTATGTAACACCCTGAGTTTTTATGAATTATTATTTTTGAATAAATTAATATTCATTGATGGATTACGTGGCACACTACTTCAAGTTAAGATTGCTTTATATGACTCACCAAGGAAATATTGCAATACCCACAACACTGATTTTAGATTGAAATACACTCAACACTATGTCTGTCATGACCCGACCCTACCCGGGCTCGATCCACAACTACCCCAAGCCCGCCTCCATAGGCCAGGGGCTGGCGACCAGCGCCGAAGGCTAAACAACTCGGGGAGGCCTTTGCCTAAGTACCTATACACACACACGCATCATACTCAATGCAAAAGTGAAGAGTAAAAGAAAAAGGTAAAGTACCAAAATCTTTATATAAACCACAAAGTGCATAGAACTCTAATAGTACAAATCAAGTGATGAAGGTAAATAGAAAAGAAAAGGGGAAAAACACACGCCCAACCAGAAAAGTGCCACAACCTGACAACATGCGAACAAAAGTAAACATATGGGAGATTCCCCCACCCAGAACCCAACAAGGACCACCACACGTGGTCCAAGATCCCGAACTCCTAAGCCCCACTGATGTCACGACCAAACTGTCCATCGTCTACAAGGTCACACCATGTGCTGGAAAATCCCAATCAGGGTTGAGTATAAAAATACTCTTAAGGATACCCTGAAGGCTCAAGGGAGCAACAAAGGAGGTACCTAAGGGTGAGAAGTAGATCTAACATGGGAAATTAAAGGAGTACAACCGAGAGTGCAATAAAGAGTAACGGTACGTAGTCCAACTCAACCCAACAAGAGAAAGAAGGTAGACTCGTCCAAACACAAGGAGCTAGAAGCGGTGAGAGGATGAACATCACATCGCGTATTCGCTACCTATAGCAGGAGATTAGACTCATCCAACCACGAGAAGCTAAACACGGAAAGCACGTGGCATACCCCGCACATCTTCACCTCTCCTGGAAGGAGAGTAAACAAAACCCAAGAAGTGGGTACTGGAACAAGGTATATACATATCCATATGCTCAAACAAGAATCCCAAACAATATCATAAGGGGGGATCCATCCCATAGCTCAGCCCAAGAAAGTGAGTAGCCAACAGTCCTAGAAGTAAACACCATCGATGCCCAACATCCCACATGTCTGCCCTGAACTGCATGTCAAGGGGCTCAAATCACCGCACCTTGATACTATCCGCTTTGGGCAGCACTGACTCGACCTCACGGTTTTAGGTCGTGTCACAAGGACGCATCTCAGTGGGTAATGCTCCCATCATACTTGAGAGTTCTGGGGGAACGTAAAACCACACCTCGTCACTGCCCCACAGTCGAGAGGTCTCCTCAAAGTCGACAGGCGACCCCCTGCCTAGCCCAGCTTGATGGTAATCCCTGGAAGTCAATGGGTTCCCACTGGAGGGAGACCCTTCAAGAGTCGACGGGTGCCACACTGCCCAGTCCCGTAAAAGGGTAATCCACTAGAGGGATAACCGACTAAAGTAGTCGACAAGTTCCAATGCCTAGTCCCATAAAAGGGTACTCCACTGGAGGGAGGCTCAGAACCATCATTGGGGACCACTTCCTAGCACAACTGTAGGTAAACCCAGCATCGAGGACCACTTCCCAGCCCCGCTGGAGGTAAACCCGACATCGGGGACCACTTCCCAGCCCCGCTGGTGGTAAACCCGGAACCGCTCTGGCCATCCCTACTCGATGGTACTGCTCGGTGAACACGGATGTACTGGCCATCCATGCTGAATGGTAACCCACTTGCCATCCCTGCTGGATGGTACTGCTCTGGCCAGCCCTATTGGAAACAACCTCCTCACTAGCCCTGCTGGAAACAACCTCCTGGGTAGAGGATCAGTGCCCGTGTAATGTGTTGGTCACACCGAATCCATAAGAACTCTACCAGAGAACATGAAGCAACACTGCCAGCCAAACCATCGAGAACAGAACCAAGGGAAAACCACTCAACCCTGCTGGTCAAAACCATCGTGAACAGGACTATGGGGAAACTCACTCAACCCTACTATTCGAAACCATCATGAACAGGACCAGGGGGAAACCCACTCAACCCTGCTGGGCGAAACCATCGTGAACAGGACCAGGGGGAAACTCAACCCTGCTGGTCAAACAAATGAGAATAGAACTAGGGTAAAACTCAACCCTTCTGGTCAACAATCGAGAACAGAGGGACCCTCTACGTCGTGATAGGTCAAGGGTTCGTAAACCAGAACACGACACACATATGGGGCCCACACGACGTGTGGACCCAAGTCAACTCCAACTAAGCGCACAAATGTTCTTAGGTACAAACAACCACATGTACCTCCATGTGTTACCGTATACTCCCAGAGTATACCATGATTCCATCCCAAAGGATATCATGCACACGACACCCAATGTCAACGTGGAGGGCGTAAACGTAGCAACTCCAACTCGCCACCTCATCGGCCCAGGTACGAACAAATACATCTCTTCAAACATATACTTTACTAACACGGGAGTGCACACGATCACACGCCAAGGGTTCTCTGCAAACACCGCAGGAAGAACCTCCACCGGAGCACCTTACTTGCTTTCGCATTTAAATATATATCGAAAGAGACTATGCACGTCCAAACGGATCGAACTGTTGTAATCTTAGAGAAAAAACACGCGAGATAGACTAACGACTCGCCTCCAGTGGATATCCGACGTAAAAGTCATCTGAAACCGCTTTATGCCTGAACGGCGTCCCGTGGTCCCGAGCCTCAGCCCCAAAAATATTCGGGCGCATCGCAGCATTGTGATCACCTTGGGAAAACACATCAAAAGGTCAGATCACTTGAGTGCAACAGATATCCGGAAAAAAAGATGCATTTCTATGTACCGCACACGAGCGGTTCTACGTGGGACCCACACCCCAGTCCCTAAGCACAACAAACAGATTGCACCATTGCGATCTTCTTGAAAAAGTACACAAGTTCGACTAATCACTTGTACGAAATGGACACCCGGTGAAGGAGATAGAAATTCACCATCAACGCCCAAAACGGCCCTCATGGGGTCCGCACAATCATGCAGAATTAAATCGGGTGGATTTCTCTAATGCAATTCCCTCGGAAAAACACCCAAAATTGTTTGGTCGCCTGCCCCGAACGGACGTCCAATGAAAAAGTTGAAAAAAGCTCCGTACAGCTTGAAAGATGGCCCGTGGGGCCAACATCTCAACTCCAGGTTCAACGCCTAAAAAACCCCTTGGAAAACTTCTTCTCAATGCCAGAGTCGCAACGCCGCTGACGATGCTCAAAACGGACGTCAGATGTGTCTGCGCCGCCCAAAACAAAAACCCACGGACAAATGCTAAACTACTTAAAGGAATGTCGTGCCATAGAGGCCCCCATTTCAGGCGTTTTAAAACACCTAAAACCATCTCAAAATATTCGCCTCGTCGATACGGTTCTATAGCCACAAATAGCGTGTCAAACGGATGCGCCGTTTAGGAGATACGACCCCCCGAATGCAAGGGGGCCTAGCCGGGTCGGTCCACCCCGGCCAGCCCACTCTAGACCACCGACCCGCGGCCAAACCGCGAGTCCGGTCTAGTTTTCCGCGGCCTATAGGCCGCGACCCACCTCCAAACCACCAGACCCTGCCTCAAGTCCTGTTTTTTTTAAACGGACCGGACACCCTGGCCGGTCTCCTCTCCTTGCGCGGTGTCAAAGAAGACCTGCGCGTTGCGGGTCTTGCTCCCCCGAGGTCGTTGCCTTGCCGACCACGTCGCGCACCCCAGCTCGCCGACGCCGCTCGCCCGGCCGACGCCCTCCCTACTACTGCCTGCTCCGCTCAACCGCGAGCCCCGGCCACCTCCAATGAAGACCGTCCGCACCACCGTGCTGGGAGCCTGCTGCCGTGCTGGGAGCCCACCGCCACCGCATGAGCTCGCCGAAAAAAAAAGAAAACCGCTGGGAACTTCAAAAACCCGCGAACTTCGCCGAATGTTTGCGAACACGTCGGGACTCGAATTTTAAATATGAAAAGTGCGTTGGGGATCTCAGATAAGCCCTTTCGAAACCACAAAATTCTCTCAACAATCCAACTGCATAACCAAACTATAATGGGGATTCAAAGAGGCGTTCAGAAATTAAAAACTGAAAACAACGACCGCCTACCTGCGAGGGTGTAGCCCGGAGCTTCACCGCACGTGCCGCTACCTCTCCCGCCGCTCGACGCCGCCTTGATCGGAGGAGGGAGGTGGAGGAGGAGGTTGAGAGGGAAGGGTTGAGGGAGAGGGGGTTTTGTTAGGGGGAATGAGGATGGGGGGGAGAGGGAGAGAAGATTTAGATAATTAAATTATTTTTAATTAAAAATTCGACCCCCGAAAACACCCACGTCCTAAACCCCCGATGCGGTTAAAGACAGGACGTACCTAGGGTAAACACCACCTTCTGAGCACAAAGGAGGTCTCAGAATATTAATCTGAGGCCCCATTCAAAAGTTATTAAACTCAACGCCCGAGGCCACCAAATTATGAAAATGCCCTCAGTGGAATTTTTCACAGAAGGCCCATACCCGCAAAAGTTACACCCCTTCTAGGGTAAAAGATTCACTCCAGACTCAACGGTGCCCTCAGTTTTCCAATCCAATCTTCCGTTTAAGAGACACCAGTGTTTAACCATTAAATGAATAAATAAATTAATTTAATTATCTGTTTAACATTCTTCTAATGGACGGGGCGTCCCAACGTCCCACGCTGACATATTTTATGTCGTTCCTAGGGTAAACACCCCATTCTGGACTCATCCGTATAGTCATATCTCTGATCCGAAACACTGTTTAGGAGTTATCCCATTTATTTGGTGTGCCTAGTGTGAACGCACTGAAAATTTAATTCCAACCACACCGGGGCTCGAAATCGCATGCCGTCTGAAGGTGCTGCTCTAGAATAACATCAAGAATACTCTGAAGTCTTTTATAGAAAAAACCGGGTTCTTACATCATTCCATACTTCAAGCTTTTCATCCCCGAAAAGAAAAAATAGGGAACAACTCAGGGTACTAAACCCACACCTGGCTCTACCGTACCCAGAAGAACTCTTGCACAGTCCTGCATCACTGCACACAGACCAAAGGATTTGATCTGCTCACGTGAGCTCTACCCTTGCCTATGACATAAATATCAGTACACACACGTCTCCTCAGGTAAGCCATGCGGGAGACTTCGTGCACCCACTCCAGACTTTGGAGTTAGGGCAAGGTGGTAGGGAACCTCTCCATCCCTTTGCACGGTCTCAAACGGCCCGAATGATCTCGTGGGGTAGCTCAACTCCCCGACCAAACCCCTACGTCGTACGTCGTGACTGGAATCACCGTTCGGACCTAGGACAAAGCTCGGTGATTCCCATTTTCAGAATATCCATATGGTGAGACACCCAAGGACATCTGGTCACACAAGGTTTCAGAGTCGATGTCCCACAACCAAGACCCTCTAACATGATCGGAAGCGAAGGAGTCAACATCATCGACTGAAGAGAGAGGTTCCACACCTTTTACTCTACCAACACAGGGCCACACCAACACCCCGCGTCACCCTGGTAACAACCCAAACAAGGAGAAAGGAGAAAATCATTTCAAACATAGAGTCTATCAACTCTACTGTAAAAAGTAGAAGAATCGTAGAGCGTACCTCTTATCACCTCATGCTCTGCAAGATCATAGACATCCAAAGCTCACAGCTATCCACAGTCCCAACCTTCAGCTCCCAGAACTTGACATGGATCACCTAGTGGTGATGGGAAGACCTCATAAGGTCATCCTCTACTTCTAGCTCCTCCCGCTGCTATGATAGCACCACCTCTCTTGGTACTACTCTGATCACGGTGCTGCCTCTGTCGTGGTGGTGCACCTGTTACCTGCTCGACATTCTCAGCGTGCCTGGTCGGGCAGTCTCGCGCCAGGTGACCTCGCCCATTTCAAGAATAACATTGACTCTCTCCGGCCTGCACTGGTGCCCTCTGGCTCCATTGTGGTGTACGACCACTCCCATGAGTCTGGTTGTCAGAAAGCCACTTGCGTCAAGGTTCTACTTGCTGACACCCGCTAGCTGTAGCAGACGTCTCGGCTTTATCGAGCCTGCAGTCACCACCAAATTTAGAGCGTGGCAGGAAGCTCTATGTCACCAGCGCTTTCTCTAGCACCCCGGCATAAGTGGGAATGCCCAAGGGTTCTATGACATCATGAATCTCTCGGTGGAGACACTGCTCAAACTTCCACGCTCGGAAGTTTCTGTCATGGACCAAGTCCGGGTAAAAGCGTGCACAGTCTGTGAAACTGTCCGCGTACTCGGCCACCGTCATCCCTCCCTACAAAAACTATAGAAGATCCTGAATTCGAATGGAGTGTAAGCAGAAGGGGAAAAACTCCTCATGAAAAAACAACTGAAAGTCACCCCATGGAAGCGATGACTCATCAAGAAACTGAGTCACCAGACTCCAACAAAGCCAAGTTGCTCCGCGGAAAAGGTTGGTGGCCAAAGCCAACATAAGATCTACCGACATCTTCACAAGCCTGAAAAAGGTGAACCACTGTCTCGAGCCAAACCTCTGATGCCTGAGGCTCTGGCTCACCACTGAACCTCAGCGGTCTCTGCCACTGGAACTCGCGGTGTGCGCTCAACCTGCACTCAAGCTCAGTCTGCTCTGCTGAAGCTGTCTACTACTCACCAGTTGAGGGTGATGCTACCAGCCCACCCACAGAAAGGGGCTCACATGATGGGTCCTGGACTGTGGCTCGTAACTCACAGGGTCATCGTCACGAACCAAAGCTGGTATGCTGACTATCTATCTTCACGGAGACATCCTGAATATTATCAAGGAGTGTCGTGGTCAGATAAGCATATATGTATATAACAATAACATCAATGGGGAGATGACTCAAGAAGGACAGTCAAATCCTCAATATTATGTGATGCACAAACCAATTTTCCCTGCAATAAGTGTCTCAGCATGCCAAGTCTGCAAGCGGGTTATCAGGATCCTGGTGAATGGATACGTCAGCCGCCGCACCATCACTGGACTCCTTGGCATGGGAGATACTCTCGATACATGTTAACACTATTTACCTAAATCCCAATGAATTCCTTTTTTTAGGGACGTTCGAACAACATCCCAAGGAATGAACCACCTCTGATACCACTTTGTCATGACCTGAACCTACCCTGGCTCAATCCGCAACTACCCCAAGCCCGCCTCCATAGGCCAGGGGCTGGCGACCAGTGCCAAAGGCTAAACAACTCAGGGAGGCCTTTGCCTAATTACCTGCACACACACACATAGCACACTCAATGCAAAAGTGTAGATTAAAAGAAAAAGGTAAATTACCAACTGCTATAAATAAACCACAAAGTGTATCGACCTCTAACAGTACAATGAAAGTGCTAAAGGTAAACTGAAAAGAAAAGGGGTAAAACACGCGCCCAACCATAAAAGTTCCATAACCTAGCAACAGGTGAAAAAAAGTAAACAGGTGGGAGAGTACCCCACCTGGAACCCGACTACGACCACCGCACGTGGTCCAAGTTCCTGAACTCTTAAGCTCTACTAAATTCACGAACAACATGTCTGTCATCTGCAAGAGCACACCAAGTGCGGGCAAAGCCCAAGTAGGGGTGAGTATAAAAATACTCAGTAGGATACCCTGAAGTCTCAAGGGAGAAATAAAGGAGGTACTAAAGGGTGATCAGTAGATCGAACAAGGGAACGTGAAGGAGTACAACCGAGAGTGCAGTAAAGAGTAACAGTACAGAGTCCAGCTCAACCCAACAAGAGAAAAGAGGTAGACTCATCCAAACACAAGGAGCTAGAAGTGGTGAGAAGATGAACTTTCCATTGAGTCTTCACTACCTATAGCTGGAGAGTAGACTCGTCCAACCACGAGAAGCTAGAAACAGAAATCACGTGGCATACCCCACACGTCATCACCTCTCCCGGAAGGAGAGTAACCAAAACCCAAGAAGTGGGTACTGGAATAAGGTATATACATATCCATATGCATAAAAAAGAATCCCAAACAAGATCTTAAGGGGATCTCCATCCCGTAGCTCAGCCCAAGAAAGTGAGTAGCCAACAGTCCGAGAAGTAAACACCATCGATGCCCAGCATCCCACACGTCTGCCCCAAACTGCAAGTCAAGGGGCTCAAATCACCGCACCTTGATACTATCCTCTTTGGAAGGAACTGAACAGCCCTTATAGTTTTAAGTCGCATCACAAGGGCACGTCTCAGTGGGGGAAAGCTCCCCTCATACTTGAGAGTTCTGGGGGAACTTCAAACCACACCTCGTCACTGCCCTGCAGTCGAGAGGTCTCCTCAAAGTGGACAGGAGACCCCCTACCCAGCCCCGCTGGAGGGTAATCCCTGGAAGTCAATGGGTTCCCACTGAAGGGAGACTCAGAAAGAGTCGATGAGTGCCACACTACCCAGTCCCGTAAAAGGGTAATCCATTAGAGGGAGACTTAGCTAAAGTTGTCGACGAGTCCCAATGCACAGTCCCGTAAAAGGGTAATCCACTGGAGGGAGGCTCAGAACCGTCATTGGGGACCACTTCCCAGCCCAGCTGGAGGTAAACCCGGCATCGGGGACCACTTCCCAGCCCCGCTGGAGGTAAACCCGGCATCAGGGACCACTTCCCAGCCCTACCGGAGGTAATCCAGGAACCGCTCTGGCCATCCCTACTGGATGGTACTGCTCGGTGAACACCACTGTACTGGCCATCCCTACTGGATGCTAACCCACTGGCCATCCCTGCTGGATGGTACCGCTCTGGCCAGCCCTGCTGAAAACAACCTCCTGGCCAGCCTTGCTGGAAACAACCTCCTGGGTAGAGGATCGGTGCCCGCGTAATGTGTTGGACACACCGAATCCACAAGAACTCTACCAGGGAACACGAAGCAACTCTTCCGGCCAAACCATCAAGAACAGAACCAGGGGAAAACCACTCAACCCTACTCGTTGAAACCATCGTGAGAAGAACCAGGGGAAATCCGCTCAACCCTGCTGGTCGAAACCATTGTGAACAGGACCAGGGGAAACTCAACCCTACTGGTCAAACAAACGAGAATAGAACCAGGGGAAAACTCAACCCTGCTGGTCAACAATCTAGAACAGAGGGACCCTCTACGTCGGGAGATGTCATGGTTATGAAAAGTAGAACACTACAAGCATATGGGGCCCACATGACGTGTAACCCCAAGTCAACTCCAACCAAGCACACAAACTTTCTTAGGTACAAACAACCACAGGTACCTCCAAGTGTTCCCGTATACTCCCAGAGTATACCACATTTCCAGAGCAAAGTCTATCAGGCACATAGCACCCAACGTCAACGCGGAGGGCATAAACGTAAAAACTCCAACTCGACACCTAATCGGCCCAAGCACGACCAACTACATCTCTTCAAACATTCACTTTACTCACACATGAGTGCACGCGATCACACGCCAAGGGTTCTCTGCAAACACCGCAGGAAGAACCTCCACTGGATCACCTTACTTGCTTCCGTATTTAAAGAGATCTCGAAAGAGACTCCCCACATCCAAATGGATAACACTGTTGTAATCCTCGCAGAAAAACATGTGAGATAGACTACTTACTTGCCTCCAACGGATATCCGATGTAAAAGTAGTCTGACACCGCTTTACGCCCGAATGACGCCCCGTGGTCCCAAACCTCGGCCCTGAAAATAGTGAGGCGCATCACACCACTGCGATTGCCTCGGGAAAACACTTCAAAAGGACTACTCACTTGAGTATAATGAATATCTGGAGAAAAACATGCGTTTTTCCATACCGCACACGGGCAGTTCTATATGGGACCTGCACTCCGGTCTCGAAGAAAAATGAATGGATCGCACTGTTGTGATCCTCTAAAAAAAGTACACAAGTTCAACTAATCACTTGTCCGAAACGGACACCCACTGAAGGAGATATAAATTCACCATCAACGCCCAAAACGGCCCTCGTGGGGCCTAGACCATCATGCAGAATTAAAGCGGGCAGATTGTGCTAATGAAATGCCCTCAAAAAACACCCAAAATTGACTGGTCGCATGCCCCGAACGGACGTCTAATGAAAAGGTTTCAAAAATCTGTGTGCAGCTCGAAAGACAGCTCGTGGGGCCCACATCTCAAATCCGGCTTCAACGCCCAATAAACCCCTTGGAAAACTTTTTCTTGATTCCAGAGTCGCAACGCCGCTGACAGCGCTCAACACGGACATCAGATGTGTCTACACCGCCCAAAACTAAAACCCCTGGACAAACGCCAAACTACTTAAAGGAGTTTCATGCCACCGAGGCCCCCGTTTCGGGCGTTTTAAACCCCCGAAATGATCTCAAAATATTTTCCTCGTCGATATGGTTCCACAGCTGTAGACGGAACATCAAACAGACATTCCGGTTAGGAGATACTACCCCCCGAATGCAAGGGGGGCCTGCCGGGCCGGTCCACCCCGGCCGACCCACTCCAGACCACCGGCCCACGGCCCAACCACGGGTCCGGTCCAGTTCACCACGGCCCGTTGGCCGCATCCCGCCTCCAAACCACCGGACCCTGCCTCGGGTTCGGTTTTTTTAAACGGACCGGCCACCCTGGCTGGTCTCCTCTCCTCACGCGGCGTCAAAGAAGACCTGCGCACTACGGGTCTTGCTCCCCCCGAGGTCGCCGCCTTGCCGACCGAGTCATGTGCCCCAGCTCGTCGACGCCGCTCACCCGACCGACGCCCTCCCTGCAACCACCTGCTCCACTCAACCGCGAGCCCCATCCACCTCTGTTGAAGACTGACCGCGCCGCCGTGTTGGGAGCCCGCCGCCGCGCTGGGAGCCCACCGCTGCCACATGAGCTCGCCGGAAGAAAAAGAAAACCGCCCAGAACTTCAAAAACCCATGAACTTTGCCAGACATTTGCGAACACATCGGGACTAAAATTTTAAATCTGAAAAGTGTGTTGGGGAGTTCGGATCAGCCTCTTCGCAACCACGTCCTTCGATCAAAAATCCGACAGCATAACGACACTATAATTGGTATTAAAATATGGGTTCATAAATTAAAAGCTGAAAACAACGACCGCCTACATGCGAGGGCGTATCCCGCAGGTTCACCGCACGTGCCGCTACCGCTCCCACCGCTTGACGCTACCTTGATCGGAGGAGGGAGGTGGAGGAGAAGGTTGAGAGGGAAGGGTTGAGGGTGAGGGGGTTTCGACAGGGAGAATGAGTATGGGGGGGAGAGGGAGAGAAGAGTTAAATAATTAAATTCTTTTTAATTAAAAACTCGACCCCCGAAAACACCCGCGTCCAAAACCCCCGACGCGGTTAAAGCCAGGACGCGCCTAGGGTAAAAACCACCATCCGAGCACAAGGAAGGTCTCAGAATTTAATCTAAGGCCCCGTTCAAAAGTTATAAAACTCAACGCCCAAGGCAGCCAAATTACGAAAACGCCCTCAGTGGTATTTTTCACAGAAGGCCCGCACCCAGGAAAGTTACACCCCTCCTAGGGTAAATGGTGCACTCCGGACTAAAAGGTTCTCTCGGTTTTCCAATACGATCTACTGTTTAATATATACCTTGCGTTTAACCATTAAACAAATAAATTAATTAATTTAATTATCCGTTTAACGTTCCGCTAACGGGCGAGGGGTCCCAACGTCTCGCGCCGACATATTTTATGTCGTTCCTAGGGTAAACACCCCAATCCGGACCCATCCGTACAATCATATCTCTGATTTGAAACATTGTTTAGGAGTTATCCCATTTATTTGGGGTGCCCAGTGTGAATGCACAGAAAATTTAATTCCGGCCACACCGGGGCTCGGAATCACACGTTGTCTGAAGGTGCTGCTCTGGAATAACATCAAGAATATTCCAAAGTCTTTTATAGCAAAAATTGGGTTCTTACAATGTCATTATTTTGTTACACATAATACGAAGCTTCTTCGATAGCTCTCATTACACATAGGACCAAGTTTTATTGAACTACAATATACTATTAATATTATTGTTTAATATGATAGTTATCATCTTACTGTTGGAACGAATAGAAAAAATAATATTAAATAAATTATGAAAATATATAGTTTTACATGTTTATTAGTTATATATTTATTTGATATGAAATAAGAATCATTTAGAAAAAAATGAAATGTTTTTAAAGAAAATATATTTTTTAAAAGACTGGTTAATCACGCTTGGCTCACAAATCATAAAATTAAATTTTACCACTTTTAGAAAAAAATAATCAAAAAATAAACATCATATTTGAAATTATAATATTAAAATTATATTAGGGTGAATTTGTTTATTTTCTGAGGAGTTTCATTATTTTGATGAATAATGAAAAATACTTAATTTTAATTGAAAACTGCCATTTAATTTAAATAATTTATAATGTTATACTATATTTTGAATTGGTTTTAAAGTCACAATAGTTAAATTATACATATATTAATACAATTTATTTCATTGTAATCAATTTTATACTGAAATTGAATATAAAAACTTTGTAAACATTTGATCATTTTTTCAATTTAAAAACCCGATTTCTCATCGCAACTACAAGATTAATTTTTAATTAAATTATTTCATTTATATGACATTAATTTGGAAAAAATATATTAAATATTTGTTATAAGAAATAATTTATAATTTATAATAAGTACACCTTAATTTTTGATCAGATTGATTAGTGAAAATAATTAAAATTAAATACAGTGAGTAAGGTTAAAATGAGTTTACATAGTGGTTAAACATAGAATATAAGGTGTAAGAATGACCCAAAACGTGTACAAAACGCATTTTAAAGGTATATTTATAGAATTTTCATCTTACGATCTAATTTTAAGAGTTTTTGGGAAAAGTTTCAAGGAAAGTGACCCATATAATAAGTTAAGTAAAAAATGGAAAAAACATATACCTTTCTTCCATTTAATTTCTATAATGTTTTATAATAGGGAAAAAACTAAAAAAGTTAAGTTATAAATATTATTATTGAAGAAAAATTATTTTTTATAATGATAACTTATTTTAATTTTATTAGATAATATAATTACATTAAATTCTTAAGAAACACAAATATATGAATTATTTAGCTAATAATCAACTAAGATAAAATATACTAAAAATATAAAAAGTTAATAAAATTGAATGAATTATTTTCTTCCATATTTTTTATATTAATAAATAATTTAAAACATTTTTTAACTTAATATATTAAAATTACATCATTATATTGATATTTTTAAATTAAAAATAAATAAATACTATCAAAATTAACATTAATGTTATTTTATAACAAATGATATTTTATTAACTATTTTAAAATTTAAAAAAACATATATTATTATAAGTGATTTTTTAATGTAATAAATATAATAAATTTTCCATTAATTGTAAAATTTAACTTTTATGATGAAAAAAGTAACCCCTAAATAGAAAAAACATTTTTTGAATAGTTAGGGTTAAAGTAGTGTTTCTGTGCGTTACTTGAGCTTCTGTTGAAATTAATTTACAACACACATAATAATTATAATTTATAAATTTGATATCATATTTAAAATTAGTGAATACAAAATATATAATAAGTATAACTCTAACTTAGTCTTAAATAATAAATTACTTAGGTTAGTAAACTAGTTACCTTAATGAAAAACAAAAATGGTAAAATAAGGAAACATAAGAGCTATGGAACTAAATGATTAAAACTTGTGTATAAATGTGTTGTGGAGGTATTTATCAACCATATAATTTTTCAAAACATTTAATTATCAGTTTTAGATCATCTTTAGGTAATCCTGACCTCCTAATAGGGAATATTGTTGAGTATTTACAAGAATGTCACTCCTCCTCAACTATAAAAGGGAACTCACTCTTCCTCACTATTCACACCTATCAATACATTTAGATTGAGAAATACCTGAACTAATAGCTTAAAAAATTTCCTAACATCCTCTTATATGCCTTACTTTGGGTAGAAATCTAACCAAGGATGTCCTTCAGTGCAATCTAAAAGGAGATACCTGAAGAAGGGGTAATTTTCATCAATGAACATTTTTGTTTTATTTATTCCTCAAGCCCCTTAAATTACTTTTATATTTTTCTTATATAATAAAATAATTATCTTCCATATAATTATATGTTTTTATTATAAGGTTATGACCAAAAAATTCAAACATTTATATCAAATGAATTTAGAAATCATCGTTCATGTGTACGGTTGACTGGCACCTCGTAAACCAATGTCATTCACTTTCCCATTTCCACCTATAGTGGTTAGGAATAATGCTGAAAATATTTTTTTTATATGATATATATGATTTATTTATTCTTTTTTAATTATTATATAACACACAACATAATGATTTCCTTTTTTGGGAATACAGTAACGGAGTTCACGTGAATTAAGGACTACTGCCTCACTAAGTGATGTGATTCATCCACACTTTTCATGAAATGTATAAAGGAGGAGTTTAATAAGAATAAATGATATATATGGAATAAAAATTATACTATAATTATGTTTTATATATATATCATTCAATTTTCATTCTTTTAAAATAAAAAGAATTTGGAAACATCATTCATATGTATGTACAACCTATCGTCTCCATAAATGGTGTTTTTCATTTTCTATTTCTATATTTTATAGATTATTATAAATAAATATAAGATAAATATATATTATATTAATATCATTTTTATCATTATGGATATTAGGAAATTATGATTTAATTAATATCACCTAAAATATAACAAATCGAAACATATATGAAAAACAAAGTGTTTATTACCCGAAACAAAACTTTAACATGGAATTGTTAAGAAAAAGGTAATATAAATTCATATATAAATAATATATTGTATAATATATATGAATTTGGTTATGTGATATATTTATAAAAAACTTATATTTATTATACAGGAGGTTTTCCCAAGTACGAAGAGAGTCAAGACCTATGGTAATGCATTTACGCCTCACTTTTATCTTTTACTAGACACATGATTTAACATCCCCGGTAATTATAGAATAACAAATTTTAATATTTATTAATATTTATGAATTAAATATTAATTTTAATTTAAAATGGATGATTTTTACGATAGCATACCCAATACACAATAATTGTTTTCTCTAAAATATTACTTTGCACACAAGACTGAGATATTGAAAAATAATACATTGTTAATATTATTATTTTATATGGTAGTTATAGTCTAGACATTGTATTACTTAGAATGAAAATAACTAACTATATTATGTTTACACATTTTTATTAAATGTTTTTACTTTCTTTTAATAAATTTTAGATGCTTAAAATGAGAAATAATCCAATTTTAAACAAAAAACACTCTAATATTTTTAAAAGGTAGTTTTATGCTTTTTTATGGTGAACCATTTTTAAATCTAGTTTTTTAACTTTTATATATTGTATTTGAAAAAATAAACTTATTATTTTGAAGTGTTACATCAGAATTAATTTTGGTTGATTTTGTTTGGTGTTTTTTTGATAAAATTCATTTTTTTAATGAATAATATAAAATACTGCATTTTAACTCAAAACTACCTTTTCACCTAATTTAATTATACTATTAGATTATACATTTATGTGGGTTTAAGGAATAATTATATTATTATTTTATCACTAAATCCAATTTTTTTCCATTGGATGTAATTTCACATTTAAATTGGAAATAAACACATGTCAATCTTTTGATGTTTTTACTTTTTAGAAACTTGTTTCCTCAATCTATAAAGAGGATTAACATTAATTTAATTTTAGTCACTTTAAAGAGTTTAATTTTCAAAAAATGACATACATGGATGTAATAATTATCAAAAAATTGACCTAATAGGATCAAAATGATTTTTGGTGAATAGTAACTTTAGTATTTTAATTACCATGGTTTAATGGAAAATCAGGTAAATAATGGTTTAATTAATACTATAATAAAAACAACTACTCTAACACTTGTGAGAACCTTATTTTATGAGCTATGGATGAAAAAGATAATCCTTGGGCCTAAACATGGGCCTTTGAAAGCTACTTGGGAGTGATTAAGATATTTATAACAATTTTTTTAAAGTAAAAAATAAAAATATCATAAACATGTCTCTTATTACTAATTTTCTTATTATGGTGTTATATAAGTGATATATTCAACTAAATATATTAATAAAAAATCTAAAATATTACCTAAATTATGGTTATTTATTTATAATTTTTAGGAAGAAAATACTAAAATTTAATTATGACACAATGATGATGGAATAATATATTTATTAAAGGAAGAATCAAATAAATGATATTAATAATATAAAAATAAATATAATTTGAAATATTTTATTCCATTAATGAATTTTATGGGTTAATATTACATATTTTGAGTCCATTAAATGGATTTTTTCTAAGTTATCAATTTTTTTGGAATTTATTTAAATTCAATGAAATGAGTAGTGTCAAAATTTACTCTATTGATATTTTATAATAATAATAATTTATTAAATTATTGAAAAATCCTAAAAATAAGTTAAAATCACAAAGTGAATATGATAAAGTCTATAAGTTCATTAAGTGTCCAAATATTTGAAATAGACTCTATATAAGTAAAATTTATAGCCTCATAATATTTAAAATTTTCTTACCAAAATTAAAATTAAAAGAGACAAATTAAGAGTAAATTGAAAATATAGGGTTTAAAATAAAATTCATACATGTATAAAAATTATTTGATGAGATTATTTCAAAATATGATAATATTATATATTACATAACTCAATTTGGAGTCATTTTTATTAAAAAATTAATTTATATTAATTTTATATTTGAATAGTTACTATGGGTGCCCCCCCTCTCATATAAAATGGTACCCACTATTCTCTAATAATCACAACTCAAGAAACATTTTTTTTGGACAAGATATGACCAAAACCTTTCCTATAATCCCTTCCCATATTCTGTAGGCATTAGTTTATGTATAACACCCTTCTTATAGGTGTTAAGGTGTTCTTCAAAGATGATCAGCTGAAAAAAGAGGTATCGTTTTCTTTAAGTATTTCTATTTTCATTCTTCTTACACTTCTTTAAAATATTATTCTTCATATATGAAATAATAACTCAAGTATACTAAATATACTAAGATATAATTATGTTAATATCATTACCTAAATCCATCTCCACTGCCATTAAATGGGAAAGGAATTAATTGTCTATGCGTACGTGTGAACTATCATCTACATAAACCGATCTAATTTGTTTTCCATAGCCACATATAATGAGTGGTTATAATAATGGAATTAATGTTCATAATTTATATTAATTACATATTAATCATTATAAGATAACAAAAAATTAATTATGTTTTTACTTTCCACGCACATAAAAATGATAACACCGTTTATACGTATGTGTGAACTATCACCTCTACGAAGTAATGTCACTATATCACTGGTATGATATATATAAGTATATTTAAATAATTATTATGATGTTAATAATATTATGATAATTATGGAAATATAAAATAATAATTATCTTATTTTCATAATTTTCAATGAAATATGGAAAACGTTACTCATGCATACGTACAACCTACCGTCTCTATGATTATAACATTGTTAACTTTTCATACCATAAATGAATGGTTTGATTTAAATAGTATAATTGATGTATAAAAGGGATTATTATTCCATGAATTTTATTTTTGAGATGATTTACTTATGACCACATGGACTATTGATATCAATCAAAGTTCATTTTTGACTCAAGTACCAGATATCGACAGAACATCTGATATGAACTTAAATAATTATTTAATTCTTATAACATGGTAATAAGTGATATAAAAGGAATAATAAACGTCAAAAGGGTTCTCAAGAAAGTATAAATTAACTCAATTTTATTAATCAGGGATATACATATTGTATGTGACGAGTCATACTCAAGGTAAGGGACTTCATATCAATCTCATTTCATTGAGGAATATTTCGATAATATACACCACCTTCACTGATAAAATGTATAAATAATACCTTTTAAATTTAATTTCATTCAAAGGTTTTAAAAAGTAATATTTTTCTATGAATTGTTTTACTAAAATAAAAAATGGAATGTTTTTTTAAAGTACATGATGATAATGACCTTTCCACCGCCATGACCATTATTTGATATCGGGAATCCTCTACAAGTCATAATGTTTTAAAGGGAAAATAAATATCATATCACATTTTCATATATTTTGGTTTTGAAAATGGGTTTGATAATGGATTTATTATGATAATAATATCTTGTTATTACAATGTGGAAATGTTTTTTTCCTTTAATATTGTTAATGTGTTATGATTATATTATGGTTCTTGGGAATTGCTTATGTATACAAGTGGTTCTATGATAAACCAATGTTGGGTGATCCCATGATATCTCTCCAATGCATTGGGTAATGAGATGGGGTTAAATGATAAGGTTTCTCCTAATGTATTTCGGGAATATACTATGATGGGTATTCCAAACATAGCCATTAAGGTTTCCCCCTATGTAGTAGTGAAATATACAATGTAAGTAAGATATCTATGACACAAGTTACCTTTATGATTTATAACGTATATTATTTTTTAGGTAATCTTTTGATTTGATGAGGTATACAAAACAGATTATTTTTTTATGGGTTAAAAGTATTGCTTCATGGGTTTATTAGTATTAATGGACTAACATTTTCATTACTTATCTGATTTCCCTTACTGATATTTTTTTATCATCCCAGGTTTTTTAAAATGTTTTCATAGGGTGTAAGGATGGGTAATAGAATGTGAATGTCATGATAAATGATAAGAATATTTTTATCAAGAAAAAGAAAGCGTGTTTTATTTTGTAAAAAAATGTATAGTAAGGAGAAGTGTATACTTTGTAATATTTTGATCTGTTATGTAATAGTTATGGAATATTCTATAAAACAATGTTGACTCTCCTTTCGTCAAAAATTCTAAAGATCGGAAAAGGGAATATCTCAGCTGAAAGTGATTCATCCTTTGAAGAAAACATCAAAAATCGACAAAGGCATGAACAAAGGATCAAAAGCCAATTCACCGCGCAAGTTTTACCACTGTCGCGCAAGTACACTTGCGCGACTACCTTGGTCGCGCAGGTGACTTGCGCGACCTAATTGGTAACCGCCCGGTAACCGCCCGGGGTCTTCTTTTGCCTATAAATAGACCCTGTGGGCCCCCCATTCGAGAGGATTTTTTTTCCAGAAACTCGGATCGAAGCTCCCGACGCCCAAGTCTTTTCTCAAAGCTTCCAGAACACTTCTAAGGTAATTTCTTACCTAGAATGGAAGATCTAAAGAGAAGAAGGAAGGCCTAAGTGTTGAAACTTATCAAACACTTGCGCGCCGACTTAATTCCTTCAATATAACTTGCGCGTCCCTTCTCTGGAAGAACCTCAAGAGGATGGGAAAGGGTTTAATAAAGAGTCGCTCAAACATTTTCATATTTGGTTGAAAATCGCGCAAGTACCCTCCATGCCGCGCAAGTATACTTGCGCGACCAATACTTGCGCGCCGTCGCAGGACTTGCGCGCCTTGCAAGACTTGCACGCCCCTATCTTTTTGGGTGCCCATCTTGCCCATTTTACCCCTCTTAAGCCATTTCACCTTTCCTTTTTAAGATTCAGTCTTCAAGACACTCTTCAAAGCCATTTATGGCATGATTTCTTGATTTGACTTTCTTATCTAAAAGGAATTCTGTGGAATCTCTCTCAAAGTCTAGTGATTTAAATATCCTTTTGTCACTAAAATACAGAGAGTTCATTCATTTAACCTCATCCTTTAAGATGAGAAAATCTTAACCTGGGTCTCCTTTTCAGTAATAATCCCCAGTTATAAAACCTTTGATCTGGGCATCTTCCTCAGGAGTAAGCCCCAATCAAAGTCCTCTAATCTTGGGCATCTTTCTTAAGAATAAGCCCCAAACTCAAATATGGGCATCCTCCTCAGGAGTAAGCCCCAAACCTTAATCCTTAACCTGGGTCTCGGTTTCAGGAAGAAGACTCAGTCATAACCTTGGGCTTCCTTTTCAGGAGTAAGCCCCAAGTCCCTTAACCTGGGTCTCCGTTTCAGGAATAAGACTCAGTCATAACCTTGGGCTTCCTTTTCAGGAATAAGCCCCAAGTCCCCTTAAACTTCTCTTAACCAGTCATAAATTACCTTTGATTTGGGTTTCCTTTTCAGGAATAAAACCCAATCATAAGTCCCCTCCTAACTTGGGCATCCTCCTTAGGAGTAAGCCCCAAGATTAGAGTATTCAAATCTCCATGAAGCACATATAACTTTGTGGACCTTGTTCATGGATTTTCTCCCTAAAAGTAAATCCTAAACCTTCGTCTATCTGGGCAGTCATCTATACATAATCCCCAAAACAAATTCTTATGATTGCATCTTTTATGGCACAATTGTCTAAATTTTACCAATACCTCTTGTTTCTCACACCGAGCATGACTCACGTGAGCTTAGAGTGTAAAAGTAATTATGACATTCATCTTTGAGCCATCAATCATAAACATCATATCCCATTCCTCGAACTACGTGGGTTCTGATTCCTTTTTCAAAAAAAAGGATACGTAGGTAGCCCATTTATGGGTTCGATCCCAACATTGAAATAATCTATGTCCTTCTGAATGACGATAAACTTCAAGTGCCCCACTGAGTGGCTTTAAAACCATCCTGGTCATCAAAATGACCAAGAGACTTTTATATAAATGTTTTGAAGGATACTATTGACCAAGAATCTCTAAACAAATATATATGATTCTATATTGATGAAGAACCTCGAATACATATAAAAGATTCTCTAAATTTCTTGCATATTTAATCATTGATTGCTAAAACTAAAGGAAAGATCATTTTATACTTGGTAATGTAATAAGGATTCACGAACTTAACTTAAATCTATAAAGAGAGTCCCGGAGTAGACAATAATTCCCCTCAAAAAGGTGTGATGAGTCCGACCTCCCATCCTCTCGACCAATGCAAATTCCTAAGCCTCATTAGCCCACAAGCTAATGAGTGCCTGCCTTTGGAAAGTAGGTCCAAACGGATGTGAAATCATTGGATGTTTCCGGTTCTACGAACAAACCCATTAGAAACTGATCGGAACGTTTGAATCTCCCGTCCAGGAGGTCATCCCCGGATTCCGCGCGAAACAAAAATGACGATAAACTTCAAGTGCCCCACTGAGTGGCTTTAAAACCAGCCTAGTCATCAAAATGACCAAGAGACTTTTATATAAATGTTTTGAAGGATACCATTGACCAAGAATCTCTAAACAAATATAGATGATTCTATATTGATGAAGAACCTCGAATACATATAAAAGATTCTCTAAATTTCTTGCATATTTAATCATTGATTGTTAAAACTAAAGGAAAGCTCATTTTATACTTGGTAATGTAATAAGGATTCACGAACTTAACTTAAATCTATAAAGAGAGTCCCGGAGTAGACAATAATTCCCCTCAAAAAGGTGTGATGAGTCCGACCTCCCATCCTCTCGACCAATGCAAATTCCTAAGCCTCATTAGCCCACAAGCTAATGAGCGCCTGCCTTTGGAAAGTAGGTCCAAACGGATGTGGAATCATTGGATGTTTCCGGTTCTACGAACAAACCCGTTAGAAACCGATCGGAACGTTTGAATCTCCCGTCCAGGAGGTCATCCCCGGATTCCGCGCGAAACAAAAATGGTGAACCCGACGTGAATCCTTAACCAAGTTAAAGTGATGTTCTTCTTATCTGTTAGGCCCTTTGGGCCAACAAGGCAATCATTGACATATGATCATCCAAAAGATGCAGTAGCCGGATTCATCTTGATTATGTCTGTTACATGGAACAGGCACTCTTTTTTCAAGATCTTCTACAAAAATGGCTTTCCTTAAATTCACCCCTGTGAATACTGCTGCTGGGAACACCTCTACTGTGAGGTCTGCTGCTGTGAAAACCAATGCTGCTACTCCTGCTGGAACGTCATCCGCTCTGAGGATGACATCACCAACTCAGCGTCTTCAACGCTGTGTTTCTAATGCACTGGTTAAGGAGTACCGTCGCAACGGTACTATCCCAACTCTGGAGGCCGCTCGTCAAGCCCTCCAAGTTAACAATTCTACCTGGTCGTCTGGACAACGGCGACCAGCAATCAAGAAGCAGGCGGTGCTGACTACCGTCTCTAACCGTTTCGGGTCGTTATCCCCGGAACGCAGTTTCCATTCACTCCCTTACTCCGAGGAAGTGAATGAGAAGGTCCCGCAGGACCTTAATTAAAAAAGACAGGAGTCCTTCTCAAGGGCTCCCATCAACAATCGCCGCCAGACTCGTGCGGTAGTGCGCCCTCAACATGATGAGGGTACCGACTCCAGGCATTCAGCTCAGGTTCCTCGAACCCGAGCAGGCAAGATGAACCACCAGAGACGGAACCCGGTTAACAATAGGCAGGTTGTCATCCCTGCCATCTCCGGAGAAGTCCACCAACCTAACTTGGTGGAAAACGAGCAGGCATACACACCTGTTCGTTTTAATCCCGCTGTCCAGCAGACTCGTCTGGCAGCATCAAGCCGATCCCTCCAGGAAATTCCGGTGGAGTACCATACGCAGGAACATACACCTGCTTATACATCAGCAGTTAGTCAGCAGGCTCGTCTGACTACATATGATGGATCTCGTCAACCGCGTTTGGCGAAGTGTAATCAGCAGGCACATACACCTGCTAATACTAATCAAGCCTACCAACAGTCTCGCTTGGTAGCGCACGGAGAAGTCAGTCGGAAAGCCCCGACGACAAACAGGAGGCAGACTAAAATCTCTGCCTCCACACTTGAGTACTGTCAGAATTCACTGACAGGAAAAGGAGGACAGGAGCAGGCACATACACCTACTCCAAGCCCGGAATGGACGTATATCCCTGTTCCGGCGGCTGAAGTCACCAAACATATTTTGTCAATGGTGAAAGAGCAGAAGCAAATTCCTGCTCATATTCTGGATGCTTGCCAGGATATCATAACAGCTTCAGCATCATCTCAGGGACAGACACATAAATCTATCCCTAGCAGTAGAGTGACACATCAACAATTCACTCCGGAACAGACACACACATCTTTTCCAGTCCAAGAGGGTTATGGGGCATACTCCCCCATATCATACGGACAACCAAGTCAGGCACATACACCTGATTTGAGCGATGATTGTCAGCCTAACCTGACCATCTTTCCTGATCAGGCACATACACCTGCTCAGAGCAATCACTTTCGTCATCAAGTGGTTTCTAAAGCGAGTAAGAAGGCATCTAAGAAAAAGATCTGCCCAGCACAGTCAGGAGATCAAAGGCCAATCTGCAACAAGGCCTTGCTCGATGCTGGAGTTCTTGAAGCCCTCAGACATTTATCTGTCGAAATTCAAGATTCTACTCCCTCAGTTCCCAAAAACAGGAACAATAATCCCGAAGGTCTTCAACAGACACTTCCTCATGAAAACTTGCTTCATAAAAATTCGGTCAATCTTGAAGTTTCTTCTTCAGATATGAGCCACAGGAACCCTCTGTGTGGTCAGAAGGCCAAGGAGCAAGAGATTTCATCTTTTGCTGTAACCCATCATGAAGGTCCTCCTCATGGTGATGAACTTCGCTGCAAAAGTCCTCTCCGCAGTAGTGATTCACATTGTCTCGAAAATTCTTCAGAAGGCAATGTAGTGACGAGAAAGCCCTCCTATCTCGAGGCACTTGAAAACGTAAAACTAGTCATGTCTGAAGTTTTACTATCGGCAGGTGAAACTCTTTCTCCATCAGAAGATAGCTTGGGGTTCAGGTTATTCTCCGAACCTTCCCTGGGTCATTCATCTTCCAGCATGAATAGTGATTCCTCTACCAATCTTGTTGAATCCGATGAAGCAACAAGGAAACACCAACTCTGGTCCAAACAGGTAGAAGAATATTCATTTAATGATAGAGAGGAAATGCTGAACATGAGGAAAAAACTGGCAAAAGGTGAAGTACCAGTCATGTTTTGGCCTTTGGCTGACTGCCAGTACGACATTCCAAAGATGTTGACGGATGATGGAATCCATGATATTCGTCTCAACATATGGAAAACTCTTTGTCAATTAAAGAAGAAGGTATTATCTTACGATGAATATGAAAATCATCTTAAGATAATAGAAGGGTTACAACGCCAGATTGATTTGGCATCTCTATCAGTCACTCGGTATCCGAAGGCTGAAAAGCAACAGAGAACCCTTCAACGTTCATGCCTTGGCGCACTAAGAAGATTGTGTCAGTTAATTTCCAATGCTCCATCTAATGTTCATATCAGAGGATGGGGTGTTCACGGAGCACTACATTTCACAGTGATTTCCGGTCAGCAGAGCCCGCCGAAAATGGTCTCATGCAATGTTATTGCCCATGGCCGGCCACAGTCAATGGGCTTTGTTCATAATCAAAAGCTTTCTCGAGATCAAGCTTCAACTAGTTCCTCTCAAAGTCAAGTATATAGAGAAAAGGTTGTTGAATTTCTCCTACATCAAGCAGGAGAGAATATTGCACAAGCCTCTCGTCTGGAGCAAACACGTCATCAAATGACAGAAGTTTCGGAAATCATCCAACGGTCTGTTGAACCAGGTGATAAAAGTGGATACAGGTTAATGCATCCAGCTAATTTCCGAACTAAGATTCGCAAGATCAAGAGAGATTTTAAAAAGATCTCAGACATAGCATGTCAAGAGACACCCCAGCTTTCCAGACTGGGGACTTCTCTAACCCAACCCTCAGAATCAATGAATGGGATTCGAGGAGTTGAGCGGAAGCAACAGGAACTCCCCCAGTCCACCGGACTGGGGACTTTTTCAAATCTTCAATCCCTCCCTCAGAGAAAGTCAGTATTCTCTCGATTAGGGAATAAGCCTCAAGAGGAACGAAGAGCCAAGATGTCAGGAGATTCTCTCCAAGTGACGGTTCTCCAAGAAATTCCTGAGGGATCAAGTCAACGGAATGCCATGTCTTATCATGGACATTGAAGGAGACAATATCACAGAAATGCTGATACAAAGGATTCCATGAAATATGCATCCATTAATGTCATAAATGCCGTTGCTGCTGATTCACCAGATGAGGCTCAATCAGAGGGATCAGACGAAGAGGTTCCTGCTCAAGAAGTCGCGCACACAGACCTAAATGAAGAAGGTGTGCGCACACGTAATCAAAGGCTTACCCAAAATCTGGGTATTCCTTCAAGTAACCCACTTCCCCCTCTCCGAAAAGGATCCAATAAGGGGAAAGGTAAGAATCAGGTTACTTCTCACCCTTCCTCTGAAGGAGGTCAATCTCTCTCATTAGAGCAAAGGTTTGCACAACAGGAGGAAGAAATGAAAAAATTAAGAAGGTTGAATGCAGAACTACTTCAGAGTAGTCTTCTTCTTAAGAATGCTGAAGTCCGACAGCCGAAGGAATTTGTTGTAACTACTGAGATGGATCAAGAATATCCTCCTTTGTCAGTACACCCACAGAGGTCTAATCCTACGGGTCAAACGCAACAACGGTTGGCAGCACTACCATCAGTTGCAGCACCAACCACCACGTCTGTCCAAGCTCCATTCATTGCACCTACCCAAAACCAAGTTCAACCTGACGTTTCTCAAAAGTTAATAACTACTATTGAGTCATTAACAGATCGGTTAGAAACTATGGAAGGGAAACGGGCGCAAGTTCAACCTGAAAAGAAAGTTTACCCTGAATGGGTAGATTCAATTTCTCCTCCATCCAGTTTTGGAAACCCTATTTTCCCTACTTTCAATGGATCAGGCGACCCTGAACAACATTTGACGCATTACGTGTCTTGTTGTGATCCTATGATGGGAACTCCAGAGCAACAAGAAGCAGTGAAACTCAGATGCTTCGTGCGAACCTTGCAAGGACCAGCTTTTGTCTGGTATACAAGCTTGCAATCCCGGTCAGTCATCGGATGGGAGGATCTTCGTCAAAAATTCCTTCTTCAGTTTAGCTCAACATTGCCAAAAACGACAGTTTTCGATCTTACAAACTGCAAGCAAAGGGAGAATGAAAGAGTCTCTGATTTCATTGCTCGTTGGAAGGGATTAACGTATTCCTTGAGTTTATCACTCCCTCAAGAGGAATTGTTGCCAATATGTGTGGCAAATTTGCGTGACGAATTACGCACTCCATTGATCCCTGTGAAATACACAGGAGGGTTTCGAGACCTTACTTCAATCGCTCAACAGATTGAAGATTCCCTTATGCAGGCTAAGGTTAAATCTCGTGTAATTCCATCAGCTCCAGGAAGAAGAATGGGTAAAGCAGAAACTGCTACAGTTATGCTTAAACAGGCACCTGTACCTATTTCTACTTCAAAACCTTCATCTTCTCGAAGGGCTCCACCTCCTGAACGCCAACAACAAAGGCTGTTTCATCCAAATGATCAAAAAGATCAACGACGAAAACAATTTGAGGATATGAAGAGTAAAACATACTCTTTCCAAAGTGAGCAAGTTCCTGGTTACTTCATTTCAGCTCTGAAAAATAATTTGGTTCAATTACCAGTGCCGAAGAGACCAAACAAGGAAGGAGATGAAGATCATCCCAATTATTGTCCCTTTCATCAAATGTTGGGACATCCCATCCAGGAATGTTTTGTCTTTAAAGACCTCCTGCAAAAGATGGTCGACTTGGGACAAGTCAAATTGAAGGGTTCTTCAGCTCATGTAGCGTTTATTATCGCTACAGATCCAGAAGAAGGAGGCGAGTGGCAGGAAGTCAAAAGCAAAACTGCGAAAAAATATGATGATTGGATGGTCAGAAAGACAATCAATCGGACCCATTCCATTTTGCGAACACAATTGAAGAAGCCAATTGTGTATCCTACAAAAGCTGCAGTAAAGCCTCCATCAAAATACAAATCCTCAAAAGGGCAGCACAATTCAACGAAGAAAGAGGAATCAGGAGAAGATGAGTATGCATCAAAGCCTAAATTGTCTTTGACTCTGGCAGATTTCATGCCATCTACTTCAAAGCAACGGGCACCGTCCCACCAAACGACACAGCCTAAACATGCTAACTTGGCAGAGTCTTTATCAGACGAAGAGTTAATCTTTGGTTCTGTTAATATGATTCAATTAACAGATTCATATTCCAGTCTTGATGAGCCTGAATTCCCTGTATCAAATAAGGGAACCCGAGGAAGTTCTAGAGGTTCAGGATATAGGGGAAGACGTGGATCTTTCCGAAGCCACTACTCTAATTCTACCCCTGCTAGCACTGTATATGCAGCAGAAACTCGTGGTAGAGCCCTTCAGCGAGCTCAAAATGAACAAGCAAGTTCTTCTGCCAATGGCCAACTCAGCTTCGGCACAGTTATTTTGGAAGACCGATTAAATGTTCCATCTTCTTTATCTCAGCAAGTAAATGGATCTAATCAGTCTAATTTTCCAAAACCAAAGATGTTGCCAACTTCAATACAAGATGCATCAGCTTCCAAAGCATCTGCTTCCAAGGTACCTGCTAAATCACATATTCCTATTGGGAAACGCAGGACTCTAGATCAAAAGTATGATATATTGAAACACTTGGCCCAAGTACCAGCCAAATTATCAATTTTGGATGCTTTGAATCTATCAAAAGATCTTCGGGAAGCACTCATCGAAGCTTTGTCAAGTCCTCAGGAGTTTGAAGCTGAAATTGCTGCGGCTGAAATTTATCACATAGAGAATAATCCTGCAGAATGTCATGCAGTGATATCTTTTACTGATAAAGATGAAGATGATGTTGTGCATGGGCACATAAAACCTTTGTACCTATCTGGCAAAGTCAATGGTATAGATGTTCGAAGAGCTTTTATTGACAATGGTTCAGGAGTCAACCTCATGCCCATTCGCACACTTCGTCGATTGGGCCTCACAGAATCTGATTTATCTCCTTCTACCATGATGTTGCAAGGGTATGATAAAAATGAACAAGAACCACTGGGAGAAGTTACGCTCAGAACTCAGTTTGGAGATCTTGTTTCCAATTCGGATTTTATGATTGTTGATCAGGACTCAGCTTTCAATATCTTGCTTGGAAGACCCTGGCTACATCAGCATGCAGCTATTCCGTCATCATACCATCAATGCCTCAAATACTGTTATGATGGTCAAGTTGGAACATTGTATGGTGATAAGGCCCCGTTCAAGACATGTGAGTCTCAATACATTGAGGCGGAATTTTATCACATGAAGGGAAGAGAAAAATCTACAATGAAGGAAATTACCAAAGTTAATGCTCCATATGGTTTGGAAAAAATTCCAATAAATCCATTTTCACATGTGAGTACAGATTATGTGTTACCTATCAGTCAAATTGAAAAAATAGGCCCAAATCAAAATACTCTTATGGAAAGATCCATAATGTCAATTACGGCAATCGAGCCAGACAACATGGGAGAAATTGGTAACTTACCAAGCAGTGATGAAAGCATAAGTGGTGACGTTTTCATTTCGTCTGCTGAAATCCAACAAGTCTATACTTCGCTAATCAGGCCAGAAGAAGTTATAGCAACACCAGAGGTGAATATTGATGTCGATTCTCAATCCATCATCTCCTCTTTATTTCCCAAAGAAGACCCTTTATCATCAATAGGGTCGGAAATGGAAGCTTCTTCTTCAAAATGTGAAAATTTTGACATTTCTTATGATCATGAGAATTTCGTTTTTTCATCTACTTTGCAAGTAGAAACGGAAGAAATTACACATGATGAAGAGGAAGAGGAAGATCTCAGAGATGCTCCTCCAGCATTTGAAGAGGGTATCTCTACCACTGTGGATGAACTCAGAGAAGTAAATCTGGGTACAGAGAAAGATCCACGCCCCACTTTAATTAGTGCGGCCATGACCCTTGAAGAGCAAGAGATGTATATTTCTTTTTTAAAGCAAAATAAAGATATTTTTGCTTGGAATTATACAGAGATTCCTGGCCTTGATCCTGATGTTGCCACCCATCATTTGGGTTTGCCAAAAGAACATCAAGGATTCAAGCAAGCTGCGAGAAGAACACACCCAACCTATGCTGCCAAAATCGAGGCTGAAGTGGATAAGCTTATCAAAGCTAACTTCGTCAGAGAAGTTCAATATCCCAAGTGGTTGGCTAATATTGTCCCTGTAAAGAAGAAGAACGGACAAATTAGGATTTTCATCGATTTCAGAGATCTTAATCGGTATTGTCCTAAAGATGATTTTCCAGTTCCAATTACAGAACTCTTAATTGATGCGACGGCTGGCTATGAAGTACTTTCTTTCATGGATGGATATTCTGGATATAATCAGATCCGAATGGCCCCAGAAGATGAGGAATATACAGCCTTCAGAGCTCCTCAAGGTGTGTTTTGTTACCGGGTGATGCCCTTTGGTTTAAAGAATGCAGGTGCAACATATCAACGCGCCATGCATCGTATCTTCAAACCTTTTCTAGGGAAATTTGTTGAATGCTATGTAGATGATCTGGTGGTTAAATCCAAACAACATTTTGATCACTTGGCTGATTTGGAAGTCATATTCCACAAGCTTCGACAACATAATTTGAAGATGAACCCCTTAAAATGTGCTTTTGGGGTAACCTCAGGAAAATTCCTCGGCTTTGTTGTACGCCATCGTGGTATTGAAGTCGATCCGGAGAAGACCAAATCAATCCTTGGTATGTCACCTCCTCAGAATTTAAAAGAATTAAGAGGACTTCAAGGACACTTAGCCTATATTCGGCGTTTCATCGCCAATTTGGCAGGCAAAAGTTTACCCTTTACCAAATTATTGAAGAAAGGAGTCACTTACCAGTGGACTAAAGAATGTCAAGAAGCATTTGATGTTCTCAAAAAATACCTCTTGAGTCCACCAGTACTCATGCCACCTGTTGAGGGTAGGCCTCTTATCCTCTATGTGACAGCTTTAGAGCGATCATTGGGTGCCTTTCTCGCTCAAAAGAATGATGCTGGGAATGAAAATAGTCTCTACTATCTCAGTAGAACTATGCTTGAAGCAGAAACCCGGTATTCAAGTATTGAAAAGTGCTGCCTAGCATTAATCTTTGCAGTTCAGAAACTGAGACACTACCTGCAACATCACGAGGTCCAATTGGTATCTCGTAATAATCCACTCAAATTCATCCTTAGTCGTCCAATGCTTACAGGACGTCTGGCAAGGTGGGCGGTTATTCTACAGCAGTTCGACATCCAGTATGTGTCTCAAAAGGCAATTAAGGGCCAAGCTCTGGCTGATTTCCTGGCTGAACACCCTTCAGTGGAAGACATGTATTCAGATATCGAACTCCCTGATGAGGAAGTTTTTTCTATTCAAGAGAGTCCTCAAACATGGGAAATGTATTTTGATGGTGCTTCTAGAAGTCCAACAGGGAAGAAAATGGAAAATCCTAAATTCAACAAAGTTGGTTTAGGAATTGTGCTCATTTCTCCAGATAAGGCAGTGTTACCTTATTCCTTTTTGTTGTGGGAAGGTGGTACCAATAATGAATCTGAATACCAAGCTCTCATTGCAGGCTTGGAGTTAGTGCTTCAAGCACAAGTGAATCACTGAAAGGTGAAAGGTGATTCAGACCTGGTAATCAAACAAATCAATGGGGATTATGCCATCAGAAAAGAAGAATTAATCCCTTTGTATGATTACGTCAGAGAGTTAATGTCGGAATTCCCTACAGAACCGACATTTTCTTATGTCCCAAGATCACAAAATGCTCAAGCTGACGCACTGGCTAATATAGCCACAGCTTTAGCAGATCCAAATCGGGACGAGACAACCATCTGTATTGCCCACCGTCGTGCAATTTCACCTTATGTTCAAGTCAGAACAGAGGAAATTAATGAAATTAGTCCCATTCCTGAACCATATGGTCATACTACAGGATGGATGTCACCTATCAGGGAATACCTTCAAAATGGAACACTTCCACCTGATAGAGCCGAGAGAGAACAAATTCGGCGACTTGTGGTCAATTTTACTCTTTATGATGGTCCAAACCACCTCGAGAAAATTCTCTACAAACGTGGTTTTGATGGAGTTCTCTTCAGATGTATTGATGGTGAAGAGACAATGGCTGTCATAAAAGAAGTGAATGCAGGAGTCTGTGGTGCCCACCAGTCTGGACATAGATTGTCTGATCAAATTCGAAGGCTTGGATACTTCTGGCCTTCAATGATACAAGATTGTGTTAATTTCACAAAGAAGTGTCATTCATGCCAAGTATATGCCAACTTCATTCATCAACCTCCAGAGTTGCTTCATACAGCTAAATACTCATGGCCATTTTCCACATGGGGAATGGATGTGGTGGGACCTTACCCTTCAGCTACGGCCAAGCAGTTTAAGTACATTCTTACTGCTACTGATTTCTTTTCCAAATGGGCAGAGGCAGTACCTCTCAAAGAAGTCAGTTCTAAATGCATTGTTAGCTTCATCAAGTCTAACATCATTACTAGATTTGGTGTCCCTCATACCATATTGACGGACAACGGCACTAACTTCTGTTCTTCTGAGGTAAAGAAATTTTATCAAGAATACAACATTAAGTCCAACCATTCATCTCGATATCATGCAGCGGCTAATGGCCAGATAGAGGCCTTCAACAAGACTCTTTCAAATATACTGCAAAAGATGGTGGATAAAGATAAGAGGTCATGGCCTGATAAACTCTATCATGCTTTATGGGCTTATCAGACTACCACTCGCAATGCAACGCGGTCTACTCCATATTCATTGGTATATGGAACAGAAGCAGTCTTGCCAATTGAAGTTCAATTGCCCTCACTCAGAATAGCCATTTGTGATCAATTATCAACAGATGAGCAATCCCAAAAGCGTTTGAATGAATTGGAACAGTTAGATGAGAAGAGATTGTGCACTTTTCACCACTTGGAAATCTATCAGAATCGGATAGCACGATCTTTTAACAAAAAAGTTCGTCTTCGTTCATTCATTCAGGGAGAATTGGTATTGGTTCTTAAAGCACCAATGATACCAGGAAAGAAACCTCCCAAGCTTGAACCAAAATGGGAAGGACCTTATTCAATACATAAGGTCTACTCCAATGGAGCGTATTCTCTAATCTCAATGGATGGAGAACACATCACGACTCCAACTAATGCCAGATTTCTGAAGAAGTATTTTGTATAAATACAAAATATTGTTCCCAGAACCAAGACTCTTACATTTGGTTCATACAGCAATGGTCCAGTATGACCTTAAACTACAAATTCGTCCAACATGACATTAAACTGTGTCACACTTCTGTCCGAGATGACATTAAACTATAATACGTCCAGCATGACGATAAACTGTACGGTCCATGCATATGACCTTAAACTATTCTCACTTATGTCCCTGCAACATGACACTAAACTGTGCAGCACCAATAGTCCTAACTGCAAGACTTTAAACTGCATAGTCCCTGATTTTGTCCTACATGACAATAAACTGTATAGAAGTTCCTATATTTTGTCCGAGATGACATTAAACTATATTGTGTCCTAGCAACATGACATTAAACTGTGTGGCACTTTCATCGTCCAGCATGACATTAAACTGTAAAAAAATCCCCAGAACTGATATCCTCATATTGGTTCACCTTAGTCCTAGCTACATGACTTTAAACTGTACAGCACCAGTTCGTCCTTGCTATATGACGTTAAAACTATACAGCAATGGTCCCGTATGACTTTAAACTGCATCATCCCTGGTCCATGTATATGACCATAAACTATTTGCAAATATGTCCAGCAAGACGTTAAACTGTGACGTCCTAACTACATGACGCTAAACTGTATAAAAGTCCCTCACGACCAGAAAGACGTTAAACTATATAATCATCAAAAGTCCAGCATGACATTAAAACTGCACAATCCCCCTTTCGTCCAATATGACGTTAAACTGTATTGTCCCCATCGTCCTAACTACATGACACTAAACTGTACAGAAAGTCCTTGATATGTCCTACATGACATTAAAATGTGCATCGTTAAGGTTGTTATTACCTCTTGTTTCTCACACCGAGTATGACTCACGTGAGCTTAGAGCGAACATCAACCATAACACTCCCTTTTGGCCACTAACCATGTGTAAGTCCCAACAACATTTTTTTTAGATCATTGTCCACAAGAACAACTTGATCATTAATTCATTCTTTAATTGAACTACACAGACTTTGATCCTTGCCCTCCAGGCTGGGTATGTAGGCAACCTCTCAGGGTTCAAGCCCAAAGAACAATCTCTTCACATCGTTTCACCACCATCTCATATGATGATGATTTGTGAAACCGCCCTTGGAATCAATATCTTTACATTTATTAACTTTCGTCCTTGTTATATGACGTTAAACTATACAACACTTCTGTCCGGTATGACAATAAACTACAATATTCTTTGATTTCCTCATTTGAAAGAGAACTATTATTGACATTGATTTTTTCAATCATGGTTTTCATTTTTTACGTGCATACATGGTAATGCCTGAACTTTTTATCTCAGGTTAAACCATCATTGCACTAAATTTCCCTTTTCACCCTTCACATGTACGAACCAAATTTGTACAAAGGGTAGTTCTAGAACTACGTGGACTTGATTCCCATCCTTATGGGATACATAGGAACATTCGAGTGTCCCTCGAATCCAGTCCCAAGTCTTTTGGGCCTAACCCCAAATTTCACTTTCAGTCCCTTGGCTGAAAAGTCTTCATGAAAACACACACTGTGTATTCATTATTATGGTCCGAATTCTATGACCCTAAACTAAGATCACTCATACTTTCGTCCTGCACGACGTTAAACTGCATTTCTAGGACTACGTGGACTTGATTCCCATCCTTATGGGATACGTAGGAACATTCGAGTGTCCCTCGAATCCAGTCCCAAGTCTTTTGGGCCTAACCCCAAATCTCACTTTCAGTCCCTTGGCTGAAAAGTCCTCATGAAAACACACACTGTATATTCATTATTATGGTCCGAATTCTATGACCCTAAACTAAGATTACTCATAATTTCGTCCTGCACGACGTTAAACTACATTTCAAGAACTACGTATGGCTTGATTCTCATTCTTATGAGATACGTAGTGAAGTCCAAGTTTCAATTCAGGACCCAGCCACAACATGATTATGGTTTTCATTGACCTATGTATCTCTATATACATTGGAAAATACCCATCTTTATGTATTATAATCCTAACCTTAAATATTTTCAGATCTTCATAACCCTTTTCATGACTTCTAGTCACAAAAATGTCAAACTTCTGAGAATTCTTTTGCCTGACTATGCAGCACGTGCCCATAGGTGGTCTTGCATAAACAGTCCACATAAAAGACTTGTCAGCCAAGAGATGCTATTTATTTGACCATGCAGCCAATGCCCATAGGTGGCCCTGCATGTTTTCAACCCCCTAACGGGTTTGTTAAATAATAGTAACTTCATTCTTGGGAAGAATGCCTCTTTTGTCCTTATTTGTCTTAAACGACAGTATGTAGGGATCCGCAAAAAATAGCCATCCTTAACATATTTGTCCCATATCCTTTTTCATGATCTGAAAGTATTCAAGTATATGGTTTATTCTTCTTCCCTACATTTGGGTCAGACCTTCGTAGGAGTGATATTCATCCAGTTCTTCGATATTCTTGTTTGGAAATATCTTCTCCATATTCAAGTGCCTCTTTCCATACAACAAACTCTATGCTTTAGAAAATTTGAATCCCCATAAACTTTCACTAGCTTTTAGCACTAGGAAAGTAAATTTCTGGGAGTTCTTTTGCCTGACTATGCAGCATGTGCCCATAGGTGGCCTTGCATAAACAGTCCACATAACAGACTTGTCAGCCAAAAGATGCTATTTTATTTGACTATGCAGCCAATGCCCATAGGTGGCCCTGCATATTTCAACCCCCTAACGGGTTTTGTTAAATAATAGTAACTTCATTCTTGGAAACTACTTCTTCTAATGCCTTTTAGCTCTTTTTCATATCATTCCTCAGATTCAAATATTCTTAAGCCATAGTTTACATTTTTTCCCTCATACTTGAGTATGGTAATATGTTTTCAGATAAATTGTCAAGGAATTGAATCCATTTTTTCTAATCCATTTCCGGTCAAAGCTATTTCGACCTTAAACATTAGCCCCTTTATGTCCGGCTTGCATGACTTTAAACTGCCCACACAAAAGACAAAGGAACTCTGAATAAAAGTCAAGTTCCAGCTCACTAAATATACATTTTTTGTATGATTTAGGTAATATTGAGCAGTTAAAAGGTTCAAAGTTTGTAGGGTTATTTGTAATAATCCTAGTAAAAATCAAACTATGCTTACTAAGCCCATTGGCTTAAGTAAATTTGAAGCAGGTAATGGAAGAATGCAAGTACAAATGATTGAAGACAAAAGTGTTTTTCATTGATACACAAGAGTTAGAAGGACATCCACAGACTGGAATCTCTTCTCTTTTTCAAGAATTACAGAAGATTGTCAACATAAGTCTTCATTTGATGTATATCATCCTGAGCCTTATCAATTGTTACTTGAAGCTCGTGCACTTGACCAGCTTCACTCTTTTCAGCTTGCTGAAGTGCCTTCTTAGCATCTGCAATGGCTTTCATGCCATTCATATGAGTTTCATCCAATGATTTATTAAGCTGATCAAGTTCCCCAGTAACAGCATCTAACTGTTGCTGGAGTTGCACCTGCTAGACGACCTTTTCTTTGATTTTTTGCTTCAGATCCTTCATCTTGACAGCATAATCAGCTTCAGCCTGGGATATCGCAGCCTCAAATTCGCCTATGTTGACTGACAATTTCACTCTGGTCAAATCTTCGCGACTTGTCTGCATTTGCTCCCTCCTGAAAATAATCTGTTTCACCGCAGCATGGATCTTTTCATACCCAAAACCACCAAGTCCCATTATAACAAATTGGGATGACAATCGGGAAATTTTTGATGGTATCTCTTCTAAAGGCACCCCCGATATGATGTTCCATATGTTGTTCCATGCCTTACGTCGTGAAAAGCTGAATGCTTTGAGCATCTCTGGATCTGATTCAACATCTTCGTCAGAAGGGGGTATGTAATCTGGAATTAACATGCTTAAGGAAGTGCCTCGTCCTGCTCTTTCCCCTCTGATTTGGGCTTCTTCACTTTCAATTCCCGTTGGGGCAGAGGCTGAAGTCTCATCTCCGGATCTAGCCGTTACAGTTAATGGCCCTACATGATCAATTGAAAGATTTTAGTTGAATCTTAAAGGATAACAAAAGTATGGATTGTCTTGCAAATAAAGTACAATCACAAATATTGTTATCCCTTACCCAATGGTGGTTCAGCAACATGAGAAGACTTCTCCCCATCTTTCCCGGTTTCAACAGGATTTTCAAGATGGGTCTCAGGAGAGTTTATTGGATTTAGCTCTACTTGAGCTAATGTTTCTGCAATGATAGGGTTGACATCAGTGTCCACACCCTCTTTGGGCATTGGTAGTTCAGTAGCTTCTACGGAAGAAACTGCATATTATTTTACATCATGGTTAGAAATATGTTTTTTTTAAAGAAAAATTTGGGCGAAGGGTAACACTCACGCACAAGGTCTTCTAAATCACATGACAATCTAGCATGATCATAAAATTCTTCAAAAGTCATTCCTTGATTCATCATTTCATCCAATGATACTTCAGAATCTTGGTTAGTCTCACCAGTGGGAGCATTTGCTACGTCTTCTTGCTGACTTATGTCCTGCAACCCCTGACCCTGGACAGCATCTTCAGTAGTGGGAGGGATACTGGGAATGGATGGTAGCTCTTCTATAGGAGCAACCAAGTTAGCTTGAGTCTGTGGTTGTTCTACAGCACCCTCCACGACCTTTGAAGAAGGATCAGTCCCTTCCCTCAAGGGGGAAATTGAAGAAGCCCCTGCAATCCTCAGAAATATGAGTAACCATATGATTATGGGTATAAACTCATGATTGTTCGAAGGACTTACCACTGCTAATGAAACGTTTAGCTAAGGATTTCCTCCTTCGTTGCCTTGGCTTCTTTTGTTTTTTTGGAGTTTCAGTTGTCTCCCTTATTGGCACTTGGATTGGCGAATGAAAGGCTATGTCCAGTGCCTCATTCATGGCCTGCTGGCCTGGAGATATCTTGCCTGGTTCGCGAGGAGAATCAGCAGCAGCCCCAACAGCGGTACCACCAGGGCTATATTGTGGTGAAGGAACCCCGGTCCCTTTCTTTGCAAGCTGCAAGATGAAGAAAATAACTTCATTAAGTAACAAAGCTTCAACTGAAATCAAGTTGCAAAGAAAATAAGGAAAGAAAACTTACATCTTCAGGAGCCACGTACTCTTGCCACTCCTCATCTCCAGAACCACCAGCCCCCTCAGTGGTGCCACGATCAATCATTTCCTTCACCCGCCTGGTGATAGGAACCGAATTATCAGTGGCATATATGAGCATTTCCAGCTCTCTGATGTAAGCTCGCACTTCATTGGGGTTATCTCCGTATTGAAGGTCTTTAGAAGCTAGAAGATATCCTATCCCAGGAAGTTGTAGGCCCTCACACAAATCCAGCCAGGCGGTCTCAGTATCACAGTATAAGCTCTGCCATAGCTGAACAGCCTCTGGTCTTAGATATAAAGGCTGTGAGGAAGGTCCTACAATTTTTGATTTTAATTTCTTCCCGACTCCTGCAACTACAGATAGAGAATAAGAAAGTGAGACTTGTTACTTTATAAAGTAGCAGTGATTGAAGTTATTACAATCAAATAACTCACCAGGAGCTGATGGAGTGGGTCTTTTAACTCTGGCCGGAGGATTATATCGGGCACGAAACCGCTTTTCTGCCGGTTGTGCCTCATCATCCCCATCATGATAATCCGAGGAATCAGTTCTAGAGGAGGAGTCTGTTGAACCTATTTCAGGAGGAGAAGCATCACCTTCATGAGGAAGAGTTTCTTTCTCTACAGTCCTCTTCCTCTTTCCCACTTGATATACTGGGTGATTCAATATCCCTTTAGGGTATGATGCTATCCAGTGTTCGGCATAAAATGTAGTCAGATAATGTGCCGCTTTTTCAACTGGTAGATCAAATACTGCCCCAGTCTTCTCTCTTGATGTCAGCAACCATAGTTGTCGAGCAACCATCGGTTGTTGCTCTAACCTGACATGTACTGGAAGGGATACAACAATCTGTTGCAAACATTTTAATTAGCGTGCAAATCTATATGGAGCATAGGCCTCGCATATGATTTCTCCATCAATCCTGGCTACTAACACGCCATCCCTGCAAGCTAGCATGTATGCCCTCAAATCCAAAGGGGCTTTCCCATCATCAACAAACCGCCCAGATGGCGGACTTCCATAAGGAAAGAAGTTGAATTCCTTATACATGCTTAGTCTTACTTTTATGTCATAACCATTGACATCTAATGGAGCAATTCTAGAGAATGCTTGCACTGACGGTCTGAAAGAGCTTCCAAGAATTTGTAATCCATTCTGTACATTGTAAGTCCTGAAGTGAGTGGCGATCCATCCCCACAAAACCTGGAATGGTCCCACTATTCTTAAAGGAGATTTACCCTGGAAGACGTGAAGTAAACTCCTGTGAATCTTTGCTAAAATGGGGGTAGCTAACCCAACCATTTTTCCCTCAGCCAACTTGGCCGCAATGACGAAGGTCCCTGGCCTAACGCCTCCCTTCGAATCCCTGACCGGCAAGAGATAAATACTGAGCCACATTTCCAAGAAACCCGCCAGACGAGTTTTCTTTGGAATTCTTTGATTCACTTCATAGCCCCATTTTTCAAACTCTCCTGCTTCTAGAGTTGGACAGAATGTGCCAGGAGCTCCTCTCTTCTCAGGTTTTGGACAAGTGGTAGGACGTCTGGGCCGGGTATCCTTGGATTTCTTTTTCTTGGATCTTTTTTCCTTTGGCTCCATCCCTTTCTTCTCAGTAAGAAACACATTCATCCATTCTTCCGGATGGATATCTTTTCTGAAATGAGTTAATGAGGTCTCTGAACTCTTGAGCTTGTGAAAGATTTTGAATAATTCTCGAGCCAAAGCAGGAGTCTTCTCTGGATCATTCCAAGTCACCTTGGGAGGAATGAATTCATCATACATATCGCCCAAGATTGGAGCTCCTGAAATCTTGTGGACATCCCACAAACTGATACCTACTTCTCCATGAGTCAAGTGGAAAGAATTAGTCGCTGGACTCCAATGGCTGAGTATCTCTGGCATGAAGATATCATGTCTATAAATATATGTTTGCCCAACCCAAACAGCCTCATATATTGCAGCTCTCTTCAGATCCTCAATAAACTCTGCGCAAGTCTGTCGCACCCAGTATACCCACATCCAAGTTGGTTTCACACCTCCCCCAGGACGGAAATCCCAACTTTTCTTCCAGCCTTTGGATTGATCCATCTGAGCATTTCGGAAGATTGAAGGATGACAATGTGGTTGGAGCTCAGGTGTATGTTTTTTCAGATCTGGTGTGCAAGGGCTATGATGCATCACATAAGCCTTCTACACTGTTCCAGTAGTTTGAAATGATCCTCCGCCTGAGATATCTGCTGAAGCAAAATTGGTATAATTCTGAAACCAAGAAAATGGAAGATAATTCTTTACTTCTGGAATAATGACTTCTTGCAGATGACCATGACCATACAAAGGTAGATAAGTGCAGTGAGGAAAGTCGCGATGATATTTCTTCAGATACTTAGCCAAATCTGGAAGAGTGCTGTTTTTGACAGTATAGTAATCAGGGCCAATGATATTTATCATATCATCTATCCGCTTGCTAGCCAGTTCATCAATTAATCCAGGTCTAAGAGCCATTGAATCTGCACAGGAGTTGAATAAATTAAACTCTTAAATGGGTTTTATTTTTCATAAAATTTGTGAAAAGAATTTGAAAAAAATGGCTAAGGCATTAAGGCGTGCAAGTATGGAGATGTCGCGCAAGTGATAGATGTGCCGCGCAAGTTTTGGTCGCGCAAGTATTACCGCGCAAGCCCTATTACCTTGAGAGTAGCGCGACAGCGAAGAAACAGTGAAAACAAGAGACTTGCGCGGTGAGAGCTCGAGAAATTCGGGGTCAGATTCCATCTACGGCCGGAAGCGGTATATTTATAGGCCAGGAGGCCTATCTGCGCGCCGCACCCCGAGCGCTCAAAGCCTGCGCGACGCAGACTTGCGCGCCACCCGCTGACGCTGAAAGACTTGCGCGCCCTCCCTTTTCCTTTTGAGGAATTCAATTTCCTCAGAGTCAAATCCTTATTTTCTCTCTGGATCCAACTCTGAGGGGGGAATTTTGTTGACGCTCCTTTCGTCACAAATTCTAAAGATCGGAAAAGGGAATATCTCAGCTGAAAGTGATTCATCCTTTGAAGAAAACATCAAAAATCGACAAAGGCATGAACAAAGGATCAAAAGCCAATTCACCGCGCAAGTTTTACCACTGTCGCGCAAGTACACTTGCGCGACTACCTTGGTCGCGCAGGTGACTTGCGCGACCTAATTGGTAACCGCCCGGTAACCGCCCGGGGTCTTCTTTTGCCTATAAATAGACCCTGTGGGCCCCCCATTCGAGAGGATTTTTTTTCCAGAAACTCGGATCGAAGCTCCCGACGCCCAAGTCTTTTCTCAAAGCTTCCAGAACACTTCTAAGGTAATTTCTTACCTAGAATGGAAGATCTAAAGAGAAGAAGGAAGGCCTAAGTGTTGAAACTTATCAAACACTTGCGCGCCGACTTAATTCCTTCAATATAACTTGCGCGTCCCTTCTCTGGAAGAACCTCAAGAGGATGGGAAAGGGTTTAATAAAGAGTCGCTCAAACATTTTCATATTTGGTTGAAATCGCGCAAGTACCCTCCATGCCGCGCAAGTATACTTGCGCGACCAATACTTGCGCGCCGCCGCAGGACTTGCGCGCCTTGCAAGACTTGCACGCCCCTATCTTTTTGGGTGCCCATCTTGCCCATTTTACCCCTCTTAAGCCATTTCACCTTTCCTTTTTAAGATTCAGTCTTCAAGACACTCTTCAAAGCCATTTATGGCATGATTTCTTGATTTGACTTTCTTATCTAAAAGAAATTCTGTGGAATCTCTCTCAAAGTCTAGTGATTTAAATATCCTTTTGTCACTAAAATACAGAGAGTTCATTCATTTAACCTCATCCTTTAAGATGAGAAAATCGTAACCTGGGTCTCCTTTTCAGGAATAATCCCCAGTTATAAAACCTTTGATCTGGGCATCTTCCTCAGGAGTAAGCCCCAATCAAAGTCCTCTAATCTTGGGCATCTTTCTTAAGAATAAGCCCCAAACTCAAATATGGGCATCCTCCTCAGGAGTAAGCCCCAAACCTTAATCCTTAACCTGGGTCTCCGTTTCAGGAAGAAGACTCAGTCATAACCTTGGGCTTCCTTTTCAGGAGTAAGCCCCAAGTCCCTTAACCTGGGTCTCCGTTTCAGGAATAAGACTCAGTCATAACCTTGGGCTTCCTTTTCAGGAATAAGCCCCAAGTCCCCTTAAACTTCTCTTAACCAGTCATAAATTACCTTTGATTTGGGTTTCCTTTTCAGGAATAAAACCCAATCATAAGTCCCCTCCTAACTTGGGCATCCTCCTTAGGAGTAAGCCCCAAGATTAGAGTATTCAAATCTCCATGAAGCACATATAACTTTGTGGACCTTGTTCATGGATTTTCTCCCTAAAAGTAAATCCTAAACCTTCGTCTATCTGGGCAGTCATCTATACATAATCCCCAAAACAAATTCTTATGATTGCATCTTTTATGGCACAATTGTCTAAATTTTACCAATACCTCTTGTTTCTCACACCGAGCATGACTCACGTGAGCTTAGAGTGTAAAAGTAATTATGACATTCATCTTTGAGCCATCAATCATAAACATCATATCCCATCCCTTGAACTACGTGGGTTCTGATTCCTTTTTCAAAACAAAGGATACGTAGGTAGCCCATTTATGGGTTCGATCCCAACATTGAAATAATCTCTGTCCTTCTGAATGACGATAAACTTCAAGTGCCCCACTGAGTGGCTTTAAAACCAGCCTGGTCATCAAAATGACCAAGAGACTTTCATATAAATGTTTTGAAGGATACCATTGACCAAGAATCTCTAAACAAATATAGATGATTCTATATTGATGAAGAACCTCGAATACATATAAAAGATTCTCTAAATTTCTTGCATATTTAATCATTGATTGTTAAAACTAAAGGAAAGCTCATTTTATACTTGGTAATGTAATAAGGATTCACGAACTTAACTTAAATCTATAAAGAGAGTCCCGGAGTAGACAATAATTCCCCTCAAAAAGGTGTGATGAGTCCGACCTCCCATCCTCTCGACCAATGCAAATTCCTAAGCCTCATTAGCCCACAAGCTAATGAGCGCCTGCCTTTGGAAAGTAGGTCCAAACGGATGTGGAATCATTGGATGTTTCCGGTTCTACGAACAAACCCGTTAGAAACCGATCGGAACGTTTGAATCTCCCGTCCAGGAGGTCATCCCCGGATTCCGCTCGAAACAAACAATAAACCTCAAATGATCCTATAAGTGAAGGAATGTAAATTCTTGACTTAACTCAATATTATGTAATGTTTATGTCTAGGTCCTTATACATGATATATACACAACCTCTTTATTCTATGCGATGTATATACTTCCCATGAATGTACATTATGAATATTATGCTTAGAGTTTTTATTATTTACAAATATATTTGAGGATATCTCTTTCATGTGGTTACATTTTCAATGTTACCAAAGTGGTATGTGATTTTTGTTTCAATTTTACTTCTTTGAGACACATTTTAAGTTATACACCTATATTATTTTAAGAGGTGTATATACATACATTTGAAATTTTATATCACAAATATCTATCTTTTAATGATATAATAATCTTTATGTAATGTTATTATTTCATGGGTATTATTATTCAATGTTACCAAAGTGGTTATATTTTATTTCTAAAAATTATCGTTATCAGGATTGTTTATTATTATGCTTCTATTGAAGAAGTATTATTATCTATATCTTAAGAATTATCATGAATTTTTATCTCCTTTTATTATTCATGTTATAATAAAAAGAATAGTTTGATTTTCCAACTATTTGGTGCATAATATAATTATTAATTTTTTATTATAAAAATACGACTTTATTTCTGTCTTCGATCGAAAATATGTTTTCTTTCAAAACGATGTTTTCTAAAAAAGATTTCAAAAATGTTATAATATTCTCCTGTGATTTTTAGAATACATTTTACCCATTTTTTACCTTTTCACAAAATGGTGTTAAAATGACTATTCTTATCATTTTTCAATCAATAATATTTTAACTTCTACTGACAATATGAAAGGAATATTTGTTTTTATGCATACTTCATGTAAAAAAGTCTGCACCGTCATGAAAACATCATTCATAAAATCATAATTTATATAATTTAAAGAATATTTTTAAAATAAAATGTTTTCTTAAATATTTTGAATTTTTTTTAAATTAACTTTCGTAGAATGTAATTTTGAAATGGTTTTATGTTTTAAAAAGTGTTTTATTTGATTTTACAAGCTTATTTTATATGTTTTGAAGGATATTTTTAAATAAAAGTATTTAAAAGGTGTTTTATGGTTAAAGTTATTTTAAATTATTTTCAAAGAATCCTTTATCTGTTTTCAAGTTTATTTTCAAAGAAAAATGTTTTCAAAATATTTTATGATTAAAATATAATTTTTCAGTGAAATGATATTTTCCTGAATAAATGATCCAAGTGATATTTCAAAATTCTTCCCCATATAAGATGAAATCCTTTGATATAGTTTATGATTTATTACTGATATGATCCAAGTACACCATTATTATTATTTTTTGGAATGATTTATGTTTAATATGAAAAGATATTTATAAAACCTATTTCTATTCCATGGGTTATACCATGATAAAATGATTCTTGAAACCCACTTTATTTCATGAATTATTCTATGATGAAATTATTAGGAAACCTATCTCTTTCCATAGGTTTATATATGATGAAATATTTATGATACCCATTTAATTCCATGGTTTATGATATAAGTTTTATAAATCCAATCTCTTTTATGGGTCATGATATGATGAATGTTTTATTATCTTGTGGCATATGTATATACGATGTCATTATGTGATCAGTGGGAAAAATATCTCACTCTAATGAATTAAGTAAAGATATATATATCAAGAGATAGACATGGATGGAATGGGGGAGTGAACCCGATTCAGCAAGGGACTTTGTCCGCTAATATAGTCTTAGGAGTGATCCTTGATTAATAACATGGTGTTTGGAGTGAACCTTGGCCACTAAGATGCTATAGGGAGTGAAATTTGGATAGTAAGATGGTTTTTTGAGTGACCTCATTCCACTAATATATCATTGGTAATGGGCCTTGAAAACTATGGAAATCATTTCATATGTTTATGTGTTTTCCAAAATTCTATGTGTTTATTCTCTCATGGATCATGCTCTAGATTCCCTTATGATTCATAGCTTATGATCTGCCAATATTTATTCGATGAATCATGTGCATGATCTTTCATATGTAGGGTATGATCTTCAAATATAATGATCATATTTTATTACCCTTATGTTAATGATATACTTATGTATATTCTTTATATTAACTTTTGGATCATCTGAGCTCACCCTTTCATATGTTTTTCTGCCATTGGTTATAAAGAATTTTTTCAATTATGATTACTATAGGGGAATATCCTTGTGGGAAAAATTGAATATCTTTCACTATATTACTGTGTTATAAGTTTCTAAATCCACTAAACTATTACAGTCCTCAGGCATGTGTTTGTGTAATTTAATGAATATACATCTAAAAATATCTAATATCCATGTGTATTAATGTCAAGACTCTATAGTTAATTTCAAAAGAAAGGTTTTGTAAACATATGAAAGCTATGATGACAAAACTTTAGTGATATACCCAAGGATAATTCTATGTATATGACGAGGGATGTCTCTAAGGATTAGTATATAGATGATTCAATGTTTAGAAAAATGTCCATGAATTTTGGTAAAGGATTTATAAGGTGGTTTCCTAGTAAGTAAATCTTTTTCTAGATACTATAAGTGTATTTGTATCTAGAGAAAATATAAACAGGGGTAAAAAACTGAAAAAAACATATTAAGATAGAATCGATCATGAACTGGTACATGACAACGATCCTTGTTGCACACTTGGTTTGATACTCCTGGGAGATATTTTTGAAAATCCAGAAAATCTTTATGAACCATCATGACTTATTTTAATAGATGATTACTATGAATAACATAGTATGAATCGAAGTTTTCATATTTTAAAAAGGAGGTGTTATGATTTAGACATTGCATCAGCGATTTTCACGATTATGTGATTTTACGCTACGATATGTGTTTCTCACACTATACTTCCTGGTTTTCTTCAATGGTGGGAACTAAAAGGGACCAGGTTAACATTTAATTTGAAGGAAACATTCTTTATGAACATTCTAATGGGACAATGGATGGAGTGAAGGAAATTATGATTATGCCAAATCAGTTCTGACGAGACATTAGTAATAATTTGTACACCAACCATCTCTCAGATATACCTAATAAGAGAAGGAAAGAGTAAAATGAGGTATTAAGTGTTGGTAACCAAGGATAAAAGAAGATTCATTTTCCTATATGTCAAGAATGTGGGAAAAATCACCCAAGAAAATGTATTAGTTGAATGAGAAGATGTTTTGATTGTGGAAATGAAGGACACCCAGAAAGTAAATGCAATGTAAAAAATGAAGAGTTTGGTTAATAAAATGGATTGGAAAATTGGTATACCTAATGTATTATCAATGGATTAATCCTTTAAATGAGGAAAGTATGGGAAATATGAAAATATATGTCCTTATAAAAAATATTGTGTAGAAAACCAGAAAGGTAGTATGAGTAATGGTTACATTTTTGATGATGAAGAGACTAAAAATGACATGTTAAATAAATGAAGTGATGTGGAATAAGATGACGAAGCTTAGTGAACTATTTGAGAAACATGTGGGATCAATAAATCATTTTTGTATTAGAATTAAAATATTATGTTTTAAGAATCATGAAATATATAAGTATTGTTCATTTTATGTTTTTTATTAAGTATTTGAAAGGATATACCAAATGAGGATTTAATATAAAGGTGATATTCATGGAAAACACATGTTTAATGGAAAGATAACCCTTTATATGTTCCGGATTTTGAGATAATAATGTTGGCATAAAGAGAAAATTGATTTGGATAAAGGTAACTGGATAGTGATGATTAACTAAGGTCTGATTAATGACTTGTATAAAAAGTGGTTTATGCTATCATGGATAGAGTTTAAATCATTATTGGATTTAAGGAATATATCCAATAATCTATATTTTATATGAGTAATGAATAATCATGTATGATTTAAATATGGTTTTATGGTAATTTTGGTTATCACCATCTTTCTAGAGGATACATGATTAAGGTATTCACATATTTGTTATGTGACAATCAAGAATTACTTTATGATATATAGTGGATAAATGTTAAGATGATTTTGAGACGTTTAGTGGCCTTATTTATAAATACTTGTATTTTCATCATTTAGAAGTGTAAAAATGATAACCATTTTTGAAAAAGTTTATGTTGAGTTTTGAATGAGGTTTTAGAGATTACTATTTCACAATATGAAATTTACGCCTATTAGATAAAAAGTGATAACCATTTTGTTTGGATGATAACTAAAGGAATATGGAATGACTTATCATTATATTTATGGATCTTATGATCCATTAGTACTTCAGACATAATAAATTCACCGTTATTACTTGGAGTTAGAGATGAAGTGAAAATTGATCATGGCACAATGATTGGATGATATTTTTCTTATGAAATGAAATGAAATCAAGTATATATTCTTTTGAAAATTCTTCATCTTTAAGAAAAGGGTTTGGAAATACAATATTTTTTTTGTTATAATAATTTTTGAAGATATAAATGAACTTTTTCAAGATCTTTAGTTTATGGATTTCTGATCATTGAAATTCACTTGAACTTGTTCCCTATCACTCTCCATCAGTATTTGGGTGTTAGAATTATCTTCTATGGAAATGTTTTTACTTCACACATATGTTCAACTATGAGATAACCTAGTTATGAGTTACTTTGGGTAATTATTATGTTTTCAAATTTATCTTTTCAAAGAATGTATTGGTATTCATTTATATGATGTGGATTTATATGAATGTAACATTCAAGTATTAAACCATTGATGACCCAAACTAATTTTTCGTGTGAAATTAATTTTAACAGGGGTAAAATTTAACACCAGGAGTTTTTAGGAATTATTTTTATTTTGAATAAATTAAAATTCCTTGATGGCTTGCGTTTCATGATACACCATGTTAATATTTATTTATACGCAACACCTAGTTAATATTTCACTACAAAAAACACTGTTTTTAGATAGTGGTACACACAACACTATGTTTTGATTGTGTTACAAAAAATATTGCCTTTCTATGATAACATAGATTATACACAGGACCGAGTTTTACCAAACTATAATATACTATTATTATTATTATTATTTACTATGATATTTATCACCTAGCCATTCAAATGAAGGGAATGAATAGTATTAACTAAATTATGAAAATATATATTTTTCATATTTTTATTAGTTATTTATTTATTAAAAATAAAATAATAATCATTTAATAGAAAAATAATTGTTTTCTAAAAATATTATCATTTATAAAAAGACATTCTAATCATTCTTGGCACAAATAATTTAAAATTAAACTTTACCAGTTTTATAAAATTTATTTTATGAAATAAACCTAATTTTTAAAAGTGGAATATCAAAATTATCTTATGGTTATTTTTTTATTTTTCTAATAAGTTTCATTTTTTGACTAATAGTGAAAAATACTTAATTTTAATTGAAAATATCCTTTTCATTTAAATAACTTTTAATGTTAATATATATTTTTAACTGTTTTTAAAGTCACAATAGTGAAATTTTACATCTATTAATCCAGTTTATGTCATTAGAATCAATTTTATATTGAAATTTAATATAAAAACATCATAAACTTGTAATCATTTTTTTCACATTAAAAACCACTTTCTTATCACGTCCACAAGATTAATTCGGAATTAAATTATTCTATTTATATGAGTTTAATTTGAAAAAAATAGATTTTACCTTTGAATCATCATAATTTATAATTTATAATATGGATAAAATAATTTTTGACCAATGTTATTAGGGAAAACGGTTAAGATTAATTATAAGTGTAAAGGTTAAAAAAAGTTTACTTATTGGTTAAACATAGAATATAAGGTGTAATAATGACCCCGAAACTGGTTTAAAACCCATTTTATGGACATATTTCGACCATTATGAACTTATTTTCTAATTCAATGAGTTTTTGGGACACTTTTCCATCAATTTAACACATATAATAAGTTAATTAAAGAAAAAAAACAAAAAATGAACCTTTCTTCCTTTTAATTTCTATAAATATTTATAATAGGGAAAAAAATCATAATTTTGATTATAAAAATTATTCTGAAAGATAAATGAGTTTTTTTTATAAAGATAAATTATTTTATTTTATTTTGATAATATCATTACATCAAATGATTAATAAACACAAATTTCAGCATTGTTTATTTAATAATTAACTAAAATAAATGATACTAAAAATATTAAAAGTGAATAAAATTAAATGAATTATTGTATTATATATATATATATTTAGATTTACATATAATTTTACATAGTTTTTTACTTAGTTATTTAAAATTACATAATTGTATTGATATTTTTAAATTCAAATTAAATAAATAAAGTTAAAATTGACATTAATGTTATTTGATAATAAATGATATTTTATTAAATGATTTGAAATTTTAAAAAAAATCATAGATTTCTAGAATTGATTTTTAAATCTAATAAATATAAAATATTATCCATTAATGGACCAAATTAACTTTTATAATGAAAACATTAACCCCTAAATAGAAAAAACATTGTTAGCACAGTTAGGGTTAGAGTAGTGTTTTTGCACATTACTTACGCTTTTGTTAAAAAAAATTCCCAAAACATTTAGAATTTATACATTATAAATAAAATATCATATTAAAAATAATTTATTCAAAATTATATAATAATTATCACCCTAATTTATTCTTAAATAATAAATTACTTAGGTTAGAAAATTCGTTACCTTAATAAAAAACAAAAATGTTAAAATAATAAAAATTAGAAGTTAAGGAACCAAAATTTTAAAACATGTTTATAATTGTGTTTTTGAGGATTTTATAGAGTATATAATCCCTAACAACCTTTATTTATCAGTTTTGGATCAACTTTAGGTAATCTTTACCTCCCAATAGTGAATACTTTTGAGTATTTATAACAATGTCACTCTTCCTCAATTATAAAAGGGAACTCTCTCTCACCCCTTATTCAAACCTATAAATCCATTTTTATTAATGAAAACCTACCAAAATCACTTAAAATATTTCCTAACAAAATATTATAAGCCCTAATTGGGGATGAAATCCAACCAAGGAATTATTTTTGGAAAACCATAAGGAGATACATGAAAAAGAGGCAACATTCATCAGTGAACATTTTTGTTTTATGTTTTTCTCAAACACTGTTGACACCACTTAAGAAAACAAAAATTCTATGAAGAGAACCCCAGATATTTCAAATCTGAAAACAAGATTTTAATAGTTCAAAGGATGGTCAAAATACTCCAAAAGAGCTTCACGATAGAATAGCATCACAGGCCTACGCGGCGGAGCTACGCGACAGACCTACACAGCTGAGCTCCACACCAGATTTTTTTGTGTGCCCCTACGTGGAGTACCTACATGGAGCAACTGTGTGAAGGTTCTACATGAGAAAAATTTGTTTGACCATACCCCATATGTGCCTATAAATAGAGCCCTTGGGTTCCCCATCTCAAGACTGAAAAAAGTGGAAAAACTCTCTAAAGCTCCCATTGCATAGCTCTTTCTCCTAGATTACTCGAATTGTCTCAGGTAGCTCTATAAACCACAAGAGTAATGATTTTTAAATGGGATAAGAATGTTTTGAAAGTATTTTTACAAATCTGACATCGCTTTGGTCCTCCTATGTAAAACACATTCTTTAGTCATCATTCATACCTGTGCGGCATACCTGTACGCCATACTTGTGTGGTATACCTACATGGTACATCTACACGAGGTTTGAAAGAGCACTGTCGTGGGCACCCTCAAATGATTAGTGTGATTTTGGGGTACTTAGGTGCAGCAGAGTGGCTGACCAAGGTCGTCTCTCAAAGGAGGAAATGAATTTAACAACTTATTAATGGTATTCTAAAAATAAAATAAAAGAGAATAAAATAAAAACACTACTTTAAAGGATTGGGGGTTTTTTTATAGTTTATGAATATAAAATAATTTTTCTGGAAGAATATTGTATATTTTTTTGTTTTTAGTTTTGAAATGAATTTCGATTAAAATGACACAACAAGAAGATGTTTTTTTAGAAAATATTTTAAAAGGAGTAATCGATCTAACACTACCTATTCATTCAATTATTAATCATTATCATTTAAATAAATATCCACTTAATTATGATCCCCTAATTTTTCATCCCTCGAACCCTACGAGAGTTAACTTAACCACAAAGATGAAATTACTTAAACCCTAGGCTAGCTTCGGAACACGCAATCGCAGCACCCTGCTATGATTGTTGTTCTAAGGATAGATTATGGTCAGTGGTTAATTAGATCACATATCCATTCTGGAAATGAAGATGAATTGTGTTTAGGGATTATATTTTAACTCTACAAATTTATCCCGTGTGGTCTTGTATTACCGATTAAGATCGCGCTCTCACAATTTACACAAAATCTCGACCTCGCGTGTTTTGTATTAATTGTTCAATTGCTTGATTAGTTTCTTGTAATTTAAAAACACAATTCATGGATCATATTTTGTGAATTACAGTAGCTCATTGATTCAAAATAAATGAATGAAAAAGGATATAGGTCGATCGATTACTAAAAAGAACTACTCTTCCATGGGTGGCGTAATCATCGTAGAAGCATTTTGCATGTGCAAAGGTTTAAAATGGGTATACCCAATAACGCTTCTACTCAAGAATTCCAGACCAATTAGGAAGATTAAGAGAAGAATAAATTTAAACAAAATAGAAGAAAAGACAAGAAAAAAAAGAAGAACAAAGAAGTTTATTACATAAACAAAATCATTACAACATGAAGGAGAAGAAGAAGGCTTTGTCGAAAGGATCCTTGCTTCAAGAGCTACCCTTATTTAAATGGTTGGATAATTGGAGTGGATCCACTTCTCCTCTACCCTCAACTTCCCAATTCACATCCCAACCCCTCCAAATGAGAAAAACTCCAATTTATAGAGGGGAGGGGAGGAGAGGTTACAAGTGGTTTCGAGTGTGAATGTGGAAATTAGGCCAAATATTTTATGCCAACTTGAACCGCCCATTTGACCACAAAAACGCGTGAATTGGCAGGCTTTCAAGAATGATAAAATGTGAGGATATGGGTCCTCTATCTCCTCTCCACATTTGGGCTCAATACAGACCCATATGAAGGAGTTATGGCCGAAATACAGAAGCTTCTCCATTCTGGCGAGCCCAGCCCAACTTTGACTTCATGGCCAATGTTCAACAAACAAATGAACTATTTAGCTATAGTGTCCTGAATAAAAGTTGTAGATACTTAGGTTAGGAACACTGTTAAAAAATTTAAAATTCAAATAATAAATATAAAAATATTTATTTTCGAAATACTACAGTGAACTATAAAGGCTAAAACTGGAATTTTCATCAAATATTCAAATGAATGATCTAATCCCAAATACTTTCTAATTAAACATATTTAACCGAGTGTGATGAAATTATATCGTTTATTATCAATAAAATATTAAATAAAATAGTGTTTTATCAACTCCCCCACACTTACCCTTTTTCACTCCTGGGAAAAACCTCATGTCAAGTAAACATCAATATCAAATCAAAACCAATTTTAAAACACATATCCTTGAGATCAATCAATTTCCCACCAAGAATCAAAAGATATCATGCCTCATAAAAAACATTATTTCAAGTTCTCCATTTATATCATTCAATATATTTCCACTTCATTTATCCTCCCTTGCACAAAACACTTACCTCGCTTAAATTTTCTCTCATCACTCAAATATCAATTTTTTTGCAATGTCTTTCTCATCCAAACACATACAAGGGTCACTATAGGCTTGATAGATTCCTACATCGCTACCCGATATGAGTTAAGGACATATTTTTATCATGAGGACTTTTCAGGGTTGTTATGTGTCTTTCGGTTGGTAGGATTAAGATGTGAAAAACTCTGAGGCTGAATGAGGAGGGCTTGACTATTTTGAAGAAAAATTGCATTAATCTAATTTTCACTTAAATATGGTCTTCTCCTCAATCCCCATAGTATCAATTCAGCTCCATCATCATGAAAAGTCATGAAAGGATTACACTATTCATCATTTGAGCATCAAAAATTTCAATCTTCTCAAACATGATTTTCTTGAAAGCTCCAGATGGGCACAACTTTCCACCTCAATTAGAAGCTCCAGAAAAGGCACAACTTCACTTGTCATGAAAGCTCCAGAAAAGGCACAACTTTCAATATAATGGCTTTCTTTAGTAGAAAACACATCTCTTCAAAATTTAATTTTCCACCCAAAGTATCACAGAATGTGGTGTCACAACACAAGACAGCTTCCCCCACACTTAAGCTCAATTAGATTATGCAATTTCACTTCAAGAGTCGTTTGGATAGGGAAAATTGGCTTGTAATGTGGCTAACCTAATAGGATGTGAATGGATTATAAGGGCTACAAGGATTAAATATTCAAGGTAGGCCATTATAAAAAAAGGATTCTTTGAAATATGGTCTTTAATTCAAAACAAATGCCTCAATCATTTAAACATAAGTACCTCAAACCCTCAAGTTTTGATAGGAATAGATCAAATTCTGGTTAAATCAAGCATGGTTTGGTTCTCTCAAGAATTGAGTTGAATGTAAAGAATATGAAAATAATGGTTCAGAAGCCTCATATGAAAGTGATTTCAAATATAAAGACAGTGAGATGTGGCATGAGATTCAAAATTCAATGTACTTTTCATGAAATTACTAAATATTTGACCTTGAAAGAAGGTCATTTCAGCATTCATTTAAGCTTAGTTTCAAGGGGTAAATTGTTTCACTTATTGATATGGATTTAAAAATGGTGATGAGAATCATTTTAGCTCAAAATGTTTAAAAAAACACAGAAAATTGTAAAATAAACACACAAAATTTGAAAAACACACAACCATTTTTTTTTGAAAAACACGCAATTATTTTTTTGGTTTTTTTTAAACAAGAAAACAATTGAAATTACTAAACTAAAAGGTTCCCTCCCCCACACTTAAAATATTGCATTGTCCACAATGTGAACCTGTGAGATGATATATGCACATGAAATGCAGAATTTTTAAGTAGGACAAATAATATAAAAGTGAAAGGGTTAGGAACAGCCTGATGTGATCAAGTGATGATGGGGTCATGCAGTGTGATAAAATACACTACATCAGTTGGATGTCCCACAATGTATCTCTTCAATCATTGCCCATTGACTATAAAGCTCCTTCCAGTGTCCTCTTGTGTGATCTCCACTTCACCATAAGGAAAAACATTAGACACAATATAAGGACCTAACCATCTGGAACGCAACTTACCAGGCATCAGCTTCAGTCGTGAAATGTAGAGAAGGACTTTCTCTCCAACATGAAACTCCCTTTGTTGGATCATTTTTTCATGAGCTGCTTTTTATCTTTCCTTGTAAAGCCTTGAGTTCTCATATGATGATAATCTAATCTCCTCAAGCTCTTGAATTTGCAACTTCCTTTGGATTCCAGCTTGGGCCAAATCCATGTTGCATTTCTTTATAGCCCAATAAGCCCGATGCTCGACTTCCAATGGGAGATGACATGCTTTCCCAAAAACAATCCGAAATGGGGAAATACCAATGGGGGTCTTGTATTCTGTTCTATAAGCCCACAATGCATCATCCAAGCACTTGCTCCAATCCTTCCTATTTGGATGCACGGTTTTCTCCAAGATTTTTTTCAACTCACGGTTTGTAACCTCAGCCTGGCCATTTGTTTGGGTGTGGTATGGTGTTGATGTTTTGTGTGTCACCCCATACTTTTGAATGAGGGAAGAAAAATTCCTATTGAAAAAGTGTGTCCCTTGGTCACTGATGATGTCCTTTGGTACTCCAAACCTGCAAAAAATCTGTGCTTTGACAAAGTCCACAACAACATGAGAATCGTCAGTCCTGGTGGCCTTGGCCTCCACCCATTAACTCACATAATCAACAGCAACAAAAATATACAAAAATACAAATGAACTATGAAAAGGACCCATAAAGTCGATTCCCCATACATCAAAAATCTCACAAAATAGTATGGGTTGTTGGGGCATCTCATGTATCCTAGAAATGTTCCCAGTGTATTGGCAAAGAGAGCATGAATTACAAAACACATGGGAATCATGGAATAAACTAGGCCAATACAATCCAGAGTCTAAGACTTTCCTAGCTGACCGTTGGGGTCCAAAGTGTCCACCACATGCAAGTGTATGACAGAAATGTAGGACAGACTCAAACTCATGATCAGGAACACACCTCCTAATGACTTGGTCACTACACATGTGCCATAGGTAAGGATCATCCCACACATAATACCTAGACTCACTTTTCAATTTTTTGACTTCATGCTTCTTCAAATTTTCTGGGATTTCAGAGGCAACAATGTAATTAACTAAATCAGCATACCAAGGATTCTTACCTGAGATGGTATAGAGATGCTCATCAGGGAAAGTGTCCCGAAGTGGTACCTGGTCCAAGGTGTCACCCTCTAGTGTGTGAGTAAACCTACTAATGTGGTCTGCCACCAAATTCTCTGACCCCTTATTGTCCTTTATCTCAAGGTCAAACTCTTGAATAAGGAGCATCCAACGGATAAGTCATGGCTTTGCATCTGGCTTCTTTAGGATGTACCTCAAAGCTGCATGGTCAGAAAAAACAACTACTTTAGAGCCCAATAAATATGAATAGAATTTATCTAAAGAAACTATGAAAGCAAGAAACTCCTTTTCTATGGTAGTGTAGTTTGATTGGGCTGAATCCAGTGTCCTCGATGCATAGGCGATCACATGTGAACGTCCTTCCACCCTCTGAGATAAGAAAGCTCCAACCGCGAAGTTGGAGGCGTCACACATAAGCTCAAAAGGAATCTCCCACCGTGGGGGCTGTATGATAGGTGGAGTGGTTAGATGTAGTTTTAGCTCATCAAATGAATTCCTACAAGAAACATCAGACACAAAATCAGAATCCTTTTGAAGTAATCTTGACATAGGAAGAGCAATCTTACTAAAAACTTTGATGAAGCGCCGATAAAATATTGTATGCCCTAGGAAAGATCTAACATCACGCACACATAAAGGATATGGTAAGGATGAAATAATGTCTATCTTAGATCAATCAACCTCTATCCCATGTTTTGACACTACATGCCCTAATACAATGCCATGCTCTACCATGAAATGAAACTTTTAAAAGTTCAGGACCAGATTCTTCTCAATACAACGATTCAACACCTTTACCAAAATAATTAGACATTCATCAAATGAAGACCCATACACTGTAAAATCATCCATAAATACCTCCATGAAGGTCTCAATAAAATCAAAAAAAATACTCACCATACATCTCTGGAAGGTACCTGGGGTGTTTCAAAGACCAAATGGCATCCTCTGGTAGGAAAATGTGCCAAAGGGACAGGTGAATGTAGTCTTCTATTGATCCTCTGGAGCTATAGGAACCTGAAAATATCTAGAAAATCCATCCAAGAAACAATAGTGTGTCTTCCCAGCTAGTCTCTCAAGAATCTGATCAATAAATGGGAGGGGGAAATGGTCCTTGCAAGTGGACTGATTTAGTTTCCTATAATCAATACACACACGCCAACTATTTTGAACTCTCATTGGAACTAACTCACCTTTCTCATTTTTAACAACAGTAACACCACTCTTCTTAGGCACAACCTGAATAGGACTTACCCACTAAGAATCTGAAATAGTAAAGATTATACCTACCTCGATCAATTTCTCAACTTCTTTTTTAAAAACTTCCAGGAGGGTGGGATTGAGTCTCCTTTGTGGTTGTCTCACCGGTTTAGCCCCATCCTCCAAGAGAATCCTATGCATGCAAATGGAGGGGCTAATACTTGATATGTCAGCCAAGGTCCACCCAATCTCTCTGATGTTCTCCCTAAAAATATTCAAAATCTTTTCTTCATGTTCAAAAGGGAGATTATTAGCAATGATAATAGGTAATCTCTCACCACTCAACAAGTATGAGTATTTCAGATTTGGTGGCAATGGCTTGAGTTCTAATGAAGGAGGGTGTAGTATGGATGGAGACATTGAAGGAACTGAAATATGTTCACAAAGAGCATCAGTATCAGAATATACATCATCAAAATCATAGAATAAAGCATAAAATCCATCAACATACTCAACAGCCATTTCATAATCAGAGTGAACATGATCAAAATCAGAATATGAATCCACATCAAAATCAAATCCAAGATAGGATTTTGTATCAGCAACATGTGCGGAAGTGCTCTTAGACATCAAACTCGAACCAATACTCATAATCTCCCTAAGCATAGGACAATCAAATTCTATGGAGTTTTTATTTGGTTGTTCAAAATGGGATATAACAAAAGCATAATGGTCCTCTGAGGGGTACTTCATGGAATCCATAACATTAAATATCACAACTTCATCTCCAAAATCCATGGAAAGTGTACCCTCATTGACATTTATGATAGTTTTTGCAATCTTGAGGAAGGGCCTACCTAAGATAATGGGGGCATGAGAACTTACCTGATCATCCTCCATGTTAAGCACATAGAAGTCTGCTGGAAAGATCATGTCTCTTACCCAAACAAGTACATCCTCAAGAACTCCCGCTGGATATGTCGTAGCTCTATTCGCCAACTGCACCACTACTCTTGTCGGCTTCAACTCACCAACCTGCAAGGATGAGAATACAGAGTGAGGCATCACGTTTATGGAAGCTCCCAAATCACAAAGAGCATCAGAGAAGTGCAACTCCCCTATGGTACATGGGATGGTGAATGTCCCGGGATCCTTGCACTTTGTTGGCATTGCTAGAGTTGGTGTAATGAGTGTCGAGACATTCCTTCCAAGGTTGATCCTCTCATTTCCCTTGAGCCCTCTTCGAATGGTGTGGAGTTTTTTAAGAATTTGGCATACCTTGGGATTTGCTTAATGGCTTCAAGTAGAGGAATGTTGATCTCCACACGATTGAATGTGTCCAAAACCTCCTTTTGCATTCCTTCTTCAGCCATCTTCTTGGTTTGAACAACCTTGTTTGGAAAAGGAAGGGGTTTATGAGGAACATCATCAATATTTTTCTTACCTTTATCTTTCTCCTTGGATTGCTCATCAGTTGGTTTGGAATGCGGCTTCTCTGGAGTTGAGGTGAATCCCGGTGGAATGGTAGGTACAGATGTATCGTTCATTTGCTTCCCACTTCTCAATGTGATGGAACTAACATTCCCCTTTGGATTTGGAGTGGGTTGGGAAGGTAGATTTCTATAATTCTTACTTACAAGTTCATGGAGGGCGGTGGCAATCTGGCTCATTTGAGTCTTCAACTCCCTCAGCTCCGAACTTTGACTTTTCAGCTCATTCTGCTGATTAAGAACAATTTGCTTCAAAAGATCACCAGTATTAGAATCTAACTTTGGTAGAGGATTCCCTTGTTGCTGACTTGCTGATGCTTGGGCTTCAAATCTCCTTTGGGGTTGTTGGAAACCCTACTGGTAAGGCGGAGGCTGATGGAAGTTTGGTTGAAAAGGGGGCCTTTGTTGTTGTCTAGAGCCATACCTCATGTCCGGTTGATCTTTCCACCCTTGGTTGTATGTTGGAGCAAATGAATCAAACTTCTTTTGGGGATATGGTTGTTGTTTCTCCTGAAATGGTATCCCTAGGAATACTGCTGCACAATCCTCTGTCTCTTGTAGTTGTGGGCAACAGTCAGTTGGGTGGCTTGTCTCAGTGAAAATGCCACAAGGCCTTGAAGGAGGGGGTAGAGATGTCTTTTGTTCCAAATCAATTTACCTCACCATAGTTGTCAATTCTTCTAACTTGGTATCAATCAAATGACTCTCAAGAGAAGAAGGACTTACCTGATGTACTCCCCTGATATGTGGTGTACCTCGATCACCAAATTGTTTGGAGTTTTGGGTCATCTTGTCGATCAATGCACGTGCGACTACTGGTGTCTTGTCCACCAATGATCCTCCAGCTGCAGCATCCACCATGCTCCTCTCCATGGGTGTGAGTCCTTCATAGAAGTATTGGATGAGGAGTTTCTCACTAATTTGGTGATGCGGACAGCTTGCACACAACTTCTTGAATCTCTCCCAATACTCATACATTGACTCCCCTTGTGCTTGCTTGATCCCCAAGATCTCCTTACGAATGGAAGTGGTCCTTGATGCTGGAAAAAATCTCTGCAAGAAAAGACGTTTCAAATCGTTCCAACAAGTTACATCTTTGGGTTGTAAATAATACATCCAGTCTTTTGCAGCTCCATCAAGTGAGAATGGGAATGCTCTTAATTTGATTTGATTTTCAGAAACATTTCTTGGTTTAAGGGTTGAGAAAACCACATTAAATTATTTCAAATCTTTATTGGGATCCTCACCAGAGAGGCCATGAAACTTTGGAAGTAAGTGAATTAACCCAGATTTTAGTTCAAAGTCCGATTCCAGATTTGGGTATGCATTACAATTTGGTTGATAGTTAATATCAGGTGCAGCCAATTATAAAATGGTTATATAAAGTTCATTTCCATTTTTTTCAGCCATTGGTTCCTCTTTTATGTTTTAATTTGAATAGCTTCCAATTTCAATGTTTCCAGAAGAGAGGAATTCACCAACTGGTTGAATATTTAAACTTCCCGTAGACTGAGAATTTATGATTTGAGCTCTAAGGCTACGTTCAATCTTAGGGTCAAGATCTAAAAGATCACCGGGATTAGTTTGTGTCATAGATAAAATAAAAATTAAAAGAAAGAAAGTGGACCATAGTAAAAAATGAGAAGTTCGAGTTGATGGTCCCAAAAGAAGTAGAAGAAAATAAAAGAAGAAGAAGAAAAATCAGATTGGGTAAATAAGGAAGAAAGAAGAGAGGAATAGAATAAAAATGTAAAAGAAAATAAATACCTCTAATTGGTTGAAATAATTACATGCCTCCCCGGCAATGACGCCAATTTGAAAGAGCACTATCGTGGGCTCCCTCAAATGATTAGTGTGATTTTGGGGTACTTAGGTGCAGCAGAGTGGTGACTAAGGTCGTCTCTCAAAGGAGGAAGTGAATTTAACAACTTATTAAAGGTATTCTAAAAATAAAACAAAAAAGTATAAAATAAAAAAACTACTTTAAAGGATTGTTTTTTTTTATAGTTTATGAATCTAGAAGAGGTTTTCTGGAAGAAGATTGTATATTTTTTTGTTTTTAGTTTTGAAATGAATTTCGATTAAAATGACACAACAAAAAGATGGTTTTTTTAGAAAATTTTTTGAAAGGAGTAATCGATCTAACTCTAAATCTTCATTCAATTATTAATCATTATCATTTAAATCAATATCCACTTAATTATTATCCCCTAATTTGTTATCCCTCAAACCATACGAGAGTTAACTTAACCACAAAGATGAAATTACTTAAACCCTGGGCTAGCTTCGGAACACGCAATCGCAGCACCCTGCTTTGATTGTTGTTATAAGGATAGCTTATGGTAAGTGGTTAATTAGAGAACATATCCATTCTGGAAATGAGGATTAATTGTGTTTATGGATTATATTTGAACTCTACAAATTTATCCCGTGTGGTCTTGTATTACCAATTAAGATCGCGCTCTCACAATTTACACAAAATCTCGACCTCGCGTGTTTTGTATTAATTGTTCAATTGCTTTCTTAGTTTCTTGTAATTTAAAAACAAAATTCATGGATCATATTATGTGAATTACAGTATCTCATTGATTCAAAATAAATTAATGAAAAAGGATAGAGGTTGATCGATTACTAAAAAGAACTACTCTTCCATGGGTGGCATAATCATCGTAGAAGCGTTTTGCATGTGCAAAGGTTTAAAATGGGTATAACCCAATAACGCTTCTACTCAAGAATTCCATACCAATTATGAAGATTTAGAGAAGAAAAAATTTAAACAAAACAGAATAAAAGAGAAGAAAAAAAAAGAAGAACAAATAAGTTTATTACATAAACAAAATCATTACAACATGAAGGAGAAGAAGAAGGCTTCGTCGAAGGGATCCTTGCTTCAAGAGCTACCCTTATTGAAATGGTTGGATAATTGGAGTGGATCCACTTATCCTCTGCCCTCAACTTCCCAATTCACTTCCCAACCCCTCCAAATTATAAAAACTCCAATTTATAGAGGGGATGGGAGGAGAGGTTACAAGTGGTTTCAAGTGTGAATGTGGAAATTCGGCCAAATATTTTATGCCAACTTTCACCACCCACTTGACCACCAAAACGCGTGCATTGGCCGGCCTTTCAGAAGGATCTAATGTGCGGATATGGAACCCAATAATCAATCCCTCTCGTAGTATAGGGAGGTGGATCAAGTGGTTAATGAAAGCCTCAATTCAAGAATGCAAGAGTCCTTACTGAGGACTCCCACCAGTAGTCGCCGCCAGAATTGTGCGGTAGTGTACCCCCAACATGATGGGGGTGTTGCCTATGGAAGTTTGGCCCAGGTCTCTTAGACCTGGGCACACAAGACGAACTGCCAGAGAAAACGTCCGGTCAATAGGGAGCAGGTTCTCACCTTTGCCTCCTCCTGATAAGTCCATCAATTTAACTTGAAGTAAAACAACAAGCATTCATATACACCTGTCCCTCCCAAATTTTCTACTTAAAAGACTCATCTAACAACAACCCACCAATCCCACCAGATAAACTTGGTGGAGTACCGTGAACAGGAACATACACCAGCTTACAAGTCATCATCGAGTCAGTAGGCTTGTTTGAATACATTTAAAGAAGCCCGCCAATCTAATATGGTGGAAACTGGTAAACAAGAACATACACCTGTTTACAATCACCAATTCTGTCAGTAGTCTCATCTGCCAGTATTGAAGGAAGTTAGCCAACCATACTTGATGGAAAACATCCAGCATGCATATACACCTTCCAATGTTCATCAATCCTTCCAATAGTCTCATTTGGTAGCACTTGGAGAATTCAGTCAGAAAGATCCAACGACAAATTTGGGGAAGACTGAACTCTCTTCCCCCATGCATGAGTACTATCAATATCCATTGACAGGAAAAGGAGGACAGAAGAAGTCATATACACATACTCCAGATACAAAATGGACGTATGTTCCAGTTACAGCCACTGAAGTCACCAAACACATATTATCAACGGTGAAAGGGAAGGCATATTTCCCTGCCCATATTCTGGAAGCATGCCTAGATATTTTAACAACTACTTCAGTAGTATCAGTAGAACATAAACATAAATATTTCCCCACAGATGGTATGACACATCGACATGCCACCCCGGAGTAGATACATACCTATTTTCCAGTCCAGGATGGTCATGGGGCATATCCCCCCATATCATATGGACAACAACATCGGGAATATACAACCTTTCCAATTGGAGGCAATCGGTTCATTCTGTTAACCACTCCAAGGAAGGCACATACACTTTCCCATGATAACCACTTTACCCAGCAAGTGGCCCCAACTAAGTATAAGAGAACATCAAAAAATAAGTATCGCCAAGTACTGTTGGAAAATCAAGAGTCAAGCTACGATTTGGATCCTCTTAATGTAACTCCCCGACCCCAGTTACCCAGAGTCGGTGCATTATTACGTAACATTGTCATGATCACAAAAGATCATGTCTCGAAAGACTGATTAGTTTAGTATCCTTGGAAACACTCGATACATTCATAAATGTTACATTACATCATAAAGTGAAAAACTACAATAACATGGTATCCATACTCCACACTCATATCCCTTTCAGACTATCCCTGTAGGTCAGTCATAAAATATTTCTTCACATCCTGGGAAAAATAAAACATAGAAAGGGGTGAGCTCAGATTCTCAGTAAGGATAACAATATAGCGGTAACTTTCATAAATAAACATAAACATTTAAGGAAATGTATAACTAAAAAAAAGACATTTACACTTTAACTTCAACATAATATGGAAAAAATAAAATGAAATAATTCCATTTACTTATTCACATGGATATTCTACTAGTCTAATAATCACATGAAATATCAATAACCACTTTCATAATGTTGGAATGCATAATTCCAGACTATCATAACCACATAGTCAAGGCTTTGTGCCAAGACTACAAATAAGATTTTGTCAAGGCCTTGTGCCAAGAAACTAGTTTTCCTCATGAGACCTACCGATGCATCGAGGAGCTATAGTGGGCTCCACCCATCACTTATTAAGTCCAATGTATTCCTTATATGAAAAGGTTTAAACATATCATAAACCATAACATAATTGTATCACATAAAACATGAATAAAGGAAACATAACATTTCCACATTTCAATCAGAAGATATCAATAAAACACATTGATATAATAAAACCATTTTAAATACCAAAATAAAAGAAAAGTAAAACTTGGTATTTATTTTTCATTTAAAAAAAGTTATGGCTTGTACAGGAAGCCGAAAATCAAATAATGGTCATGGTGGTGGAGATGTCATTGTCTCCGCATACGTACGACCAAAAAACATTCCCTTTTGTCATTTAGTAAAAATATTCATATAAAAATATTCCTTTTCAATAAAAATAAACTTAAAAGGGGTTTATACACCATATAAAACAATGTTGTGTATAAAACAAAATATTCCTCAATGAAAGGAGATTGAGACGAAGTCCCTTACCTCGTGTCTGACTTGACTCGATCGTTCTTTAAACTCATGAATAATAAACTAGATTTAATTTCTACTTGCTTAAGAACCTTTTTAAAGTTCATTATTCATTTTATATCACTTATTACCATGTTATTAATAGTATTTAATTATTTAAGTTAATAACGGTCGTTTTGTCGATCTTTGGTACTTGAGTCAAAAATAAACTTCTTACAATTACAAGTTATTCATGTGGTAAAATATCCATTATATACAGAATTATATTCATGATGTATATATCATATATATAACATATATCCATTATATACATTCATTTATAATATTACATAACATTTAGAGGTATGAAATGAAATGCACCGTTCATGGAGACGGTAAGTCGTACGTACGAATGAACGCTACTTTCATTTATATTTCGTATTTAATGGAATGAAATCATAATGATATAAAGGTATATTATAATTCCAGTATAATATCATATATAATATCATTTACTCCATCCTTTATATTTCCCACATATGGAGTTAACGATTCAAATCACTTTGAGGGGGTGGTAGTCCGCACTTCCTAAAATGAAATTATCGCGTTTACCCATAACGGAAATCATAAAGGTATGCCATAAATGAAAAAAACAGAAGCATAAGGAAAAAATAAACATAATATATATCATATATAAATATAGTGACATATTAATGGCTACCATGAGAGGTGTTAAAAGAATATTGAACAATCATCGTTTCATGAGGCAGTAATTCGCCACCCATAGAAACAGTATGTTCTTTAACCATTAGACAAAGGTGTGTGTAAGTGTAAATAAAATAATTCTCAAAAAACATCCTAGTATATTTAATATACTGGTGTTGTTACAAATAAAGTAATAAAAATAGTTTAAGGGGTTGGAGAAGCAAAATAAAACAAAAGAACATAAGAGAATACATTACCTTAAAATCGGGTAACTCTTTTTGATTTCAGACAAAGGCTTCCTTAGGAAGACTTCTGCCCAAATTGAGGATTATAGGAGTAGGAGAGGGAAGTTGAGAGAGTATTTGGGAAGAGATTTTCTGAGAAAAATGGCTTTGAAGGTGTGAATAAGATGGTAGAGCTGGGGGCCTTTTATAAGAGGAGAGGAGGGGCACTCTTGGAAAGTCATGAAATGTTACATTATTATGAAGTGATTTTCACATTTCAAAGGTCCCAAAATTATATATTTCAAGGATAATCTGATAAGGGTTAGAAATATACTCATACAATAGGTTTTTTACAAGTGTAATTCTTAGATTTAACATTATCTTTTAATTTTATTTAAATCATTAATGAATGAGGTAATCATTGCATCATCATGGTGTCATAAAATATTTAATTTATTTAATTACTAAAAATTATAAAAAAAATATCATGACGTATGAAATAGTTTTATCTTTCCAATGAATATTTATATTCTAAGAGATATTTTACATAGACAAAACTAAAATTGTTTTACTTGGGTGATACATACCTTGGTTATACTTTCCCTTTAAAAAATTATATAATAAAATGTCACTATCACCCAAAAGTGATTCCATGGGGTCCCAAAGTTTGGAACAAGGAATCCCATGGTCGTTCATGACACAACCAGTAGCATTAGGACACATGTTGGGGTCATTTTGTATTATTATGATATTATTTTATTACCCTTAACTACCCAATTACTAATTAATCATGATAATTAAAGATAATTACCGTCATTAATATTCATAATGTCAAAATAAAAAAGTGTCTTAATTACATAATTTGGACCTTATGATTCCAAATATGGAATCCATTTTACCAAATTCAAAACACAGAAATTGTATTAATTAATTTAAAAATTATTCCCTCAGTCAAAACAAATAGTGTGTTTTTAAGAAACAATATCTATCAAAAGATTGACAATTTTTTATGTCCAATTTAAAAGTGAAATTAATTCTAATTACCACCATTGAATAAAATGGTAAAATTATATTCTAATTATACTTTAAATACACTCAATATTATAATTTATCACTATAAATAAATTATATTAAAAAATTTGTTTTTAAGAATTTTTCACTATTCATCGAAAATTGGAAGTTCCCAGAAAGATACCAAAAATTCAACATAGGCTAATTTTGATATTATAGAATCCTAAAATGAAGTCCATTTTGAAATATAAAATTTATATAATTTCAAAATGTGGTTATTACTATTTATAATAGATACTTTGATTGGTCACGGTGTGTTAGAATCTCAAACTTGCGTACAATGCAAGCTATTGCATTATTGAAAGAGAAGCATACCATGGAAGCTTGGGGTGTTACACTTAGTGCTGGAGTTCTTGAATCCCTCATACACTTATCTGTTTCAACTCAAGATCCTACCCTCTCATTACCAAATTACGAGAGTGGTAGTTATAATTCTGAAGTTCCTCATTGTACACTTCATCATGAAGGCTTACTTAATGAAAATTTGGTCAATCTAGAGTGCCTATCTCCGGATCAGAGCCACGAAAACCCTCCGTGAGGCCAGAAGAACAAGGAGAAAAAAGATTTATCCCTTTCTATAATCCATCATGGTGATCATCCCCATGAGGGGATTTGCTACGAAAGTCCTCTCCGCAGTAGTATTTCGCATTATCAAGATAATTCCATAATTGAAAATGTAGTGATGAGAAAGCCCTCCCATCTCGAGGAACTTGAAAACACAAGGCCAGTTATGTATGATGCCTTATTATTTACGAGTGAAATTCTTTCTCAACCAGAAGACATCTTAAGGGAACAATCATTCTATGAACCTCCCTTGGGTCATTTTTCTTCTAATACAGAGCATCCACTTTTGTCAGACCAAGTGAAGAAACCTCTAGTGAAATATGATGAAGATATGTAAAACATGAGTAAACAATTAGCTAAAGTAGAAATACAAGTCATTTTCTAGCCTTTGGAAGGTTCTCAGAATAATATTCCAGAATTGATGATCGAATATTGCATTCATGACATCCGCCTCAACTTATTGGAAATTCTTCGTCATTTGAAAACCAATGTATTACCATATGATGAATATCAAAATCATGTAAAGGTAATAGAAGGGTTGCAACTCCAAATTGGCTTGGTCTCTCTCTTAGTTTACCAACATCCAATAGTTCAAAAACAGTAGAGAACACCTCAATGTGCATGTCTCAATGCTCTAAAGAGACAACACTAGTTAATTTATGATTCCCCTTCTAGTGTTTGTATTAGAGGATGGGGTGGATATGGAGCATTGCATTTCACTGCACTCCAAAATTAGCAAAGTCCGCCAAAAGTGTTCTCATGTAATGTTATTTCCCACGGTCGTCCACAATCAATATATTTTGTATGTAATCAAATTTATGCTCAAGAACAAGCCTCGACCTGTTCTCATCAGCATCAGGCCCAAAGAAAAGAAGTTGTTGACTAGCTTTTACATCACGCATTTGAGAATCTTGAACAAGTGTCGCACATAGAGGATGTTAGGCATCAGAAAATGAAAATGTCTGAAACAACACAAATATCTTCCAAAATAGGTGATTTAAATGGTTGTCTGATGATGCACCCATATAATGTATGAACCAAAATCCGAAAAATAAAAAGACCAGTTGCCCAAATTTCAGCCATAGAAGTTCAAGAATCACTCCATATTGTAAGTTTGGGGGCTCATTTAATTCAACCTTAAATTTCATTCAAAAATGTTCAAAGTTTTGAAGAAGAAGAACAACAACAACCACAACCTGCAGGGCTGGGGGCTTTTTTACATATGCAATACCCTCCTTAAAGGAAGTCAGATTTCTCCTGATTAGGGAATAAACCACAAGGAAAGTGTACAACTAAACAATTTGAGTATTCCCTTCAGTTTACTGTCCACCAAACAGTTCAAGGGAATTCATCATATAGGAGGAAAAAGTCTCGTGAAGGACTCAAAGGAAGATGATCTTGCAAAAATACTAATAGAATGCCATTGATGCATTACACGTCAGTAAATGTCATTAACACCATTACAGAAGATCCTCCAAAAAATAATTCAAGTTTAGTGGAATCAAGAGATGAAGTTCTTGTCCATAATACGGTACACATCGGGTAAAATGAAGAAGTTGTGCACACCCGAAATTAGAGGCTAACCTAGAATCTAGGTATGCCTTCAAATAAAAAACTCCCCACTCTCCGAAAGGCATATAACAAAGGGAAAGGAAAAATTCAGGCTGCATCTCACTTTTCCAATAGATAAGGTCAATATCTTTCACTTGAAGAGATATTTTTGTAGCAAGAAGAGGAAATGAAGGAGTTGAAATGACTCAAAATAGAGTTACTTCGAAACATCATTTCTGCTAGACGTACTCCCTAGATAGGTCCTCAACTTGAAAATCCAATAGGAACTCCTCAGTAAAGAGGATTTTTAGTAACTACAGATGTGGATAATGAATTACCTCCATTAGGTACAAAATCAAGGTAGGACCATATACATCCTAATAGACCTGTTCCCGTGGGTTATCCAAGGCAGATATCAGTACCGCCATCAGTGGTTTTGTCGGTCATTGCACCGGCTCAAGCTCCCGTTGCTATACCTTCACAAGTTCCAACACATCCAGATGTTCCCCAAATTCTTATGAACATAATTGAGGCATTAACAACTCGATTTGTAGCTATAGATGAACGATGTGTACTAGTTCAGCTGGAAAAAAGATCTTATCCTGAATGGGTGGATGCAATTCCTCCTCCACCAAATTTTTTGAATACCACATTCCCAATCTTTAATGGTTCAGGAGATCCAGAAAAAGAGTTAACACATTTTTGTTCTCATTGTGATCCCATGATGGGAACTTCTCAACAACAAGAAGCAGTTAAGCTTAGGTTTTTTATGCAATCATTAAAAGGACAAGCTTTTGTCTGGTATACAAGTTTACAATCTCAATCAATTACTGGATGGGAAGATCTTCGTCAGAAATTCCATATCCAATTTATCTCAACACTACCAAAGACGATAGTTTTTTATCTTACCAATTGTAAAAAAATGGAGAATGAAAGAGTTTCATATTCTATTGCATGATGGAAAGGATTAACATATTCTTTAAGTCTAGCACTCCCTCAAGAATAGTTTTTTCCAATTTGTGTAGAAAATATGTGTGATGATCTACACACACCATTGACCCCTGTGAAATACACAGGAGGGTTTCGAGACCTTACTTCAATCGCTCAATAGATAAAAGACTCTAATATAGAAACTAGGGCTAAAACTCGTGTAATTTCATCAGCTCCAGGAAAGAAGATAATAAATGTAGAAGTTTCTACAGTCACACTCAGGCATTCACATGTACCTGCTTCTATTTCAAGACCTTCATCATACCGAAGGGCTCCACTTACTGAGCATCAGTAGCAATGACCACCTAGTCAAGATGATCAAAGAGGTCAAAGGTGGAAATAGTTTGTGGAAATAAAGAATAAATTTTATTCTTTCAGGAATGAACAAGTTCCTGGATACTTCATCTCAGCCATAGAAAACAATTTGGTTCAATTTCTAATGTTGAAGAAGCCAAATAAATATGGAGATGAAGATCTTCTGAATTATTGTCCCTATCACCAGATGTTGGGACACCCCATTCAAGATTTTTTTTTTCAAAGACCTTCAACAAAAGATTGTAGACTCTGGACAAGTGAAACTGAAAAATTACTCAGCTCAAGTAGCATGTGTTACTGCTACTGATCCAGAAGAATAAGGCAAATGGAAGGAGGTCAAAAGTAAAAATGTGCAAAAATATAATGATTGTATTATCAAAAAAATTATTAACCTGACTCATGCTATTTTACGAACATAGTCGAAACAACCGATTGTGTCTTCTGACACTCCTAGCACAGCAAAACCACCTTCATAAAAAGGTTATTACTCAATAAAGTGAAGTGATTATAAGGAAAAATAGAAGTCAAAAGAAGACGAGCTCGTGTCAAGGACAAAGTTGTCCTTGAACCTAGAAGATTTTATGCCATCTGTTTCAAAAGAACAGGCACCACCCCACCAAACAACACAACCAGAATTAACCTATCAACAAGAATATCCATCAGATGAAGAATTAGTCTTTTGTTTTGTTAATGTTATCCATTTAATGGATCCTTATGCCAATGATGATTCTGATTATAATGAGCCAGAATTCCTTGTACCTAATTAGGGGACAAGAGTAAGTGGCCAAGGTCGAGGATACATGGGAAGACGTGGGAATTCTAGAAACCACCATTTTAACTCTACCTCTTCTTGAACCATATATGCAACAGTAACTTGTGGAAGTGTCCTTTAGCGAGCTCAATAAGAAGAAGGAATTTCTTCCATGAAAGATAGGTTTAGTTCTGACACAATTATTTTGGAAGACTGATTAAAAGTAACACCATCTTATTCTCAGAAAATGAATAGACCTAGTCGGTCTAATTTACCAAAGCTATGAGTATTTCCAGCTTCTTCTCTAACATAGTGTACATCTACATCAGAAGCATCAACTTATGAATCACCTTCAAAACCACATCTCCTTGTGGGGAAACATAGACCTTTGTAGCAAAAGAATATTTTTCCGAAACAATTGGACCAAGTATCAGACAAGTTATCAATTCTGGATGCTTTGAATCTATCAAAAGATCTTCGAGAAGCACTCATTGAGGCTCTGTCAAGTCCTCAAGAGTTTGAAACCCAAATTTCTACTACTGAGGTTTACCTTCTAGAGAACGATTATGCAGAATTTCATGCAATCATATCTTTTTCCGATGGTTATAAAAATGATGTGGTGCATGGGCATATTAGACACTTTTATTTTTCTAGTAAGGTCTATGACGTAGATATCCGATGAGCCTTCATTGATAATGGATCTAGATTCAACCTCATTCCTATTCGTACACTTCATCGATTGTGTCTAACTAAATCTGACTTATCTCCTTTGACATTAATGTTTCAAGATTAAGATAAAAATGAGCATGAACCTCTTGGTGAGATTACACTCATAACTCAATTTGTAGATCTTGTGTCTAATTCAGATTTCATGGTTGTTTGTTAGGACACAGCCTTCAATATTCTCCTTGGAAGGCCTTGGCTGCATCAACATGCATCCATACCTTCGTCATACCACCAATGTATTAAGTACTATTTCAATGGTCAAATATGACATTTTATGGTGAAAAGGATCCATTCAAAACATGTGAATCTCAATACATTGAGGCAGAGTTTTATCCCACAAAAAGAATGAAGTCTGTGACAATGGAAATAACCATATTTAATGCTCCAAATAGACTATAAAAGATCTCAGAAAATCCATTTATACATTTGAGTACAGATTGTGTGTTACCCATAAATCAAATTGAAAAGACAAAACCAAATTCAAGAACTTGTCTAGTAACTTCAATAATGTCAATTACAGAAATTGAGCTTGACAACATGGAAGAAATTATTGATCCACCAATCAATGATGAAAGCATAAATGGAGATGTTTTCATTTCATCCACTGAACTACAACAAACCTCTTCTTCGTCAACTAGAGTAGAAGAGATTATAAAAATGCTTTATAAATACAAAGATGTTTATTTTCAATCCATCAATCCATATTTAATACCACAGGAAGACCCTTCATCATTAGTAAGGTCGGATATGTTGGCCTCTTCTTTGGGATGTTCAAATACCGATTTCCCCTCTAACTCTAAGAATTTAGCCTCGTTATCTACTATTAAAATAGAAATATAAGCAGTAATGTGTAATGAATAAGAAGAGGAAGATCTTAGGGATACTCCTATATCATTTGAAGAAGGTGGCCCTAATCGTGTGGATGAGATTAGAGAAATAAATCTGGGTACAGAAGAAGACCCACTCCCTACTCAAATTAGTGCGACCATGACCTATGAAGAGAAAGAGGTGTATAATTCATTTCTAAAGAAACATAGAGATTTATTTTCTTGGAATTATACAGATATTCTAGGTCTTAATCCTGATATATCCACCCATCATTTGGGTTTTCCATAAGAACATCATAGATTCAAGCAGGCAGCAAAAAGAACACACCCAACTCATGCCTCTAAAATTGAAGCTGAATTTGATAAGATTGTAAAGGCCAAATTTGTTAGGAATGTTCAGTATCCCAAATGGTTGGCCAATATTGTCCTAGTTAATAAGAAGAATAGTTAAATTAGATTCTACATTGATTTTAGAGATCTTAACCAGTATTTTCCTCAAGATGATTTTCCAGTTCCGATTACAGAGATTCTAATTGATGAAACGGCTAGAAATTAAGCTCTTTCCTTCATGGATGGCTACTCTAGGTATAATAAAATTTGTATGGCCCTAGAGGATGAATAATATACAGCCCTCAGATCCCCTCAAGGTGTTTTTTTCTATCGAGTAATGCTCTTTGGCTTAAGGAATGCAGGTGCAACATATGAACGTGTCATGCGCCATATCTTCAAACCCTTCTTATAGAAATTTATTGAATGTTATGTAGATGATTTAGTGGTAAAATATAGACAATGTTCCAATCAATTGTCTGATTTAGAAAACATATTTCATAAACTTCAGCAACAAAGTTTGAAGATGAACCCCTTGAAATGTGATTTAGGGGTAACCTCAGGATAGTTCCTTAGCTTCTTTGTATGCCTTCATGGTATCGAAGTTGATCCTAAGAAAACAAAATCAATCCTCGGTATGTAACCTCCAAAAAATTTTAATTAATTAAGTGGAATACAAGGACATTTGGCCTATATTCGGCGTTTTATCACCAATTTGGCAGGTAAGTGTTTTCCATTTACTAGATTAATGATGAAGGGAGTCACCTACCAATGGACCAAATACAACGAAGAATAATTTTATACCCTCAAGAAATATCTACTGAGTCCACTAGTATTAATGCCACCTTGTTTCTGACGCTTTCGCCGGGGCGCGTGCATCCGTCCGTGGAGGACGCGCAGCTGTTGCCCCGCATTCCCGCTTTCCAAAGGCGGGCGGCATTCGTTCCTTGTTCAGGTACGTCTGCTCCTTGATCGAAACGGGATGATGGGATGTCGGTTCTTCCTTCCGTGGATTCCTCCTCGGAAGTCATCACCTAGTCCGGGTCTCCCTCATAGATTTAATACGTTGTTCGTGAATCTCATTCCCGGTGCCATATCGTCATGGACGCCGGTTAATTACACTACTTCCGTCAAGACTTTCCATAGGGTCTTGACATGGTAGCGACCTTCGGTCAGAGTAGACGACAACATTAGGAATGTCGGGGCGTCTCTGGGTGCGTGGACAATGGGGAACCTGTATTCTTCCTCATAAGAGGGCATCTCAAGGGTGCAGAACCCGAGGCGTACATCTGAGGTTTTCCTCAGCTTCCTGTGTTTAACACAGGGTATGTTGCAAGATTAACGTCTAGTAGATACGGTTACACCAAAGGCGTTCCATCCGAGGTTTTCCTCAGGCATCTCATGTTTATCACAAGGTAGGCCGCGAGTTTAACGTCTTGCAGAGACGGAATAAGGGTGATCAGAACATCCCATAGAGACGGATCTGAGGTGCTTCACTCCCTAGAGGGGAGATGTCACACCGTAATGGCTGATCTGAACACCACTGAGGGCGGATCAAGGGAAGTGTACCCCAGGATGGGGGACACCATGGATTACCACTGGTTGGGATTAATCCTCTTGGAGGTTTCCTACGTACCCTGTGTAGAGGAAAGGGATCAAAACCCACGTAGTTCGAAGGGGTGATGAATCGGGGTGTACGCAGAGGACAGCGACTTGGAGATATGATGGGGCTTACACGTGGAAAGCGGCCCATGCGCTGCTAGGAGCAGCAATGAGGTGGATGGCATGATCTCACCGGGATGTGGCGGCCCGGGTGAGAATAAGGATGGTTGATGGATGGATGAATGAAGTGGAGGGGGAGTGAAATGGGATCATCGCAGGGGCGACAGTGAAGTTGGGCTTGAGCCTTGAAGAGGCTTCCTACGTATCCCTGTGGCAGGGAATGAAAGTCTGCGTAGTTCGGGATGGTGCTGGTAAACCGACGTGAAGCTGGACCTTGGCCCGATGAATGTCGTCAGCGAACCAACGTGAAGGTGGACCTTGGTCCAATGGGCATCGTCAGCGTACCGACGTGAAGGTGGACCATGGTCCGATGGGCATCGTCAGCATACCGACGTGAAGGTGGACCTTGGTCCGATGGGCATCGTCAGCGTACCGACGTGAAAGCAGACCTGTGGGTCCACTAATGGTGGGCTTGAACCTTGGGAAGGTTTCCTACGTACCATGCCTTGACATGGATCAAAATCCTCGTAGTTCAGGGAATACAGTTTAACGTCATGCGGGACGAAAGGAGGCATGCAGTTTAACGTCATGCTGGATGAGGGCAAAACTCGACGTGAATGAACGACCGAGCAATGTGGCTTGAACCTCATGGAGGCTTCCTACGTACCATGCCTTGAAATGGATCAAAGACCTTGTAGTTCAGGTGGGAAAGGGTCGCAACATCTTACCATTGGACCAGAATACAGTTTAATGTCATGCTGGACCGGGGTGAGACCCGACGTGAAATGACGGGTGGGCTTGAACCTCATAGAGGCTTCCTACATACCATGCCTTGACATGGATCAAACACCTCGTAGTTCAAATGGGATGGGTCGCAATGGATTACCACTGGACCAGAATGGGACCCGACGTGAATGGATGATGGGTGGGCTTGAACCTCGTGGAGGCTTCCTATGTACCATGCCTTGACATGGATCAAAGACCTCGTAGTTGAAAGGATGGGTTTGTCGGTGAACCGACGTGAAAGTAGACCCGGGGGTCCACTATTGGTGGGCTTGAACCTCGTGAAGGCTTCCTACGTACCATGCCTTGACATGGATCAAAGTCCTCATAGTTCGGAATATGGGTTGGGTCGCAATGGCTTACCACTGGACCGGATTTTAGTTTAACGTCGTGCTGGACGGGGGTGAAACCCGACATGAAAGACGGGTGGGTCGCAATGGCTTACCACTGGACCGGAGTGTAGTTTAACGTCGTGCTGGACGGGGGTGAAACCCGACATGAAAGATGGGTCGGTTGCAATGGCTTACCACTGGACCGGAGTGCAGTTTAACGTCGTGCTGGACGAGGGTGAAACCCGACGTGAAAGACGGGTGGGCTTAAACCTCATAGAGGCTTCCTACGTACCATGCCTTGACATGGATCAAAGACCTCGTAGTTCAAGAGATGGGTGGGTCACAATGGCTTACCACTGGATCAGAGTGCAGTTTAACGTCGTGCTGGACGGGGGTGAAACCTGACGTGAAAGACGGGTGGGATTGAACCTCATAGAGGCTTCCTACGTACCATGCCTTGACATGGATCAAAGACCTCGTAGTTCAAGAGATGGGTGGGTCGCAATGGCTTACCACTGGACCAGAGTGCAGTTTAACGTCGTGCTGGACGGGGGTGAAACCCGACGTGAAAGACGGGTGGGCTTGAACCTCATAGAGGCTTCCTACGTACCTTGCCTTGACATGGATCAAAGACCTCGTAGTTCAAGAGATGGGTTGGGTGTGAACGGCTTACCTCTAACTAGGGTCGCAACGGCTTACCGCTGGATAGGGTTGTCAACGGCTTACCGCTGCATAGGGATGTCAATGGCTTACCGCTGAAAAGGAGTGACAATAGTGGATGGGGCTTATGCAAGGAGCTGCCCGGGTGCCACTATGGAGCGGCACTGGTGGATGAGGATTACGCTAGGAAGCTGCCCGGGTGCTGCTATGGAGCGGCACTGGTGAATGGGGCTTATGCAAGGAGTTGCCCGGGTGCCGCTATGGAGCGGCACTGGTGAATGGGGCTTACGAAAGGATGATGCCCGGGTGCCGCTAAGGAGAGACACTGGTGAATGGGGCTTACGCTAGGAAGCTGCCCGGGTGCCGCTATGGAGCGGCACTGGTGAATGGGGATTACGCAAGGAAGCTGCCCGGGTGCCACTAAGGAGCGGCAATGGTGGATGGGGCTTACGCTAGGAAGCTTCCCGGGTGCCGCTATGGAGCGGCACTGGTGAATGGGGCTTACGCTAGGAAGCTGCCCGGGTGCCGCTATGGAGCGGCACTGGTGAATGGGGCTTACGCAAGGAAGCTGCCCGGGTGCCTCTATGGAGCGGCACTGGTGAATGGGGCTTACGCAAGGAAGTTGCCCGGGTGCCGCTAAGGAGCAGCACTGGTGAATGGGGCTTACGCAAGGAAGCTGCCCGGGTGCCGCTATGGAGCGGCACTGGTGAATGGGGCTTACGCTAGGAAGCTGCCCGGGTGCCGCTATGGAGCGGAACTGGTGAATGGGGCTTACGCAAGGAAGCTGCCCGGGTGCCGCTAAGGAGCGGCAAAGGTGGATGGGGCTTACACTAGGAAGCTGCCCGGGTGCCGCTATGGAGCGGCACTGGTGAATGGGGCTTACGCTAGGAAGCTTCCCGGGTGCCGCTATGGAGCGGCACTGGTGAATGGGGCTTACGCAAGGAAGCTGCCCGGGTGCCTCTATGGAGCGGCACTGGTGAATGGGGCTTACGCAAGGAAGCTGCCCGGGTGCCGCAAAGGAGCAGCACTGGTGAATGGGGCTTACGCAAGGAAGCTGCCCGGGTGCCGCTATGGAGCGGCACTGGTGAATGGGGCTTACGCTAGGAAGCTGCCCGGGTGCCGCTATGTAGCGGCACTGGTGAATGGGGCTTACGCAAGGAAGTTGCCCGGGTGCCGCTAAGGAGCAGCACTGGTGAATGGGGCTTACTCAAGGAAGCTTCCCGGGTGGTATTCCTCATGTCTGGCCATAAGGGCATCCCAACTCACTGGTGAGTTGAGGCCTTCTCTTATTCACTAGTGCACAAGAGGGATAATGCCAAGGGGCATTGGAATCACACCACTGTAGTCCTGGCATTGAGCATCTTATGCTTGGAGCATAAGGCATCTCATGTTTGGAACAAGAGGAATCCTACGTTAGGAACATAGGGAGAATACTACAGTTTATATTCTTGTAGGTAGGACTGTTGGCATATCATGCTAGGAGCATGAGGCATATCTTTCTTGGAGCAAGGGGCATCCTATCATTTGTTAGATAGGGAGAATACTACAGTTTATAGTCATGTAGGTAGGACTATTGGCATCTCAGGCTTAGAGCTTGAGGCATCTCTCGTATAGGGCGAGAGGCATCCTATATTTGCCACATAGGGATTACTACAGTTTAAAGTCATGTAGATAGGACTATTCGGCAGAAGGTTCCTAGAAATGGTTGGTGTCGGGACTTACGCAAGGGCGGCCCTTTCTGGTTCAACCTAGCATAGGAGCCAAGTGATTGAGTTTGGAGGAGTTGCCTGAGGAATGGTTCGACTCAAGGTACTCGAGGAATTGAGGATGAGAATCTCAACTCACGACATGGAATGAAACCCAGAGAAATATGTCGACTCTAGGTGTTCCACGGTGTGCGGAGGAGTGTATCAAATCATGGTATTCCATAGGTGGAAGGTGGGAGTGCATAAGGGCGCAATGGAAAATCCCGGCATCCCGGCCCGAAAATTTCGCGGTGCGTCTCTCCAATTTTCATGGGGCGAAGGTAGGATCCTTGCAAAGGATAGGTCTTCGCGAAGTAGGTTCGCGAAGCATAGCCTCACAGAGAAATAGTCTCTCGCGGAGCAAAGTTCTCGCGAAGTAGCTTCGCGGAGCAAAGGTGTCTCGCGGAGCTTGGTCTCGCGGAGCAGCATCGTGGAGCTTGGTCTCGCGGAGCAGCATCGCAGAGCATGGGCTCGCGGAGCAAAGGGCTCTCGCGGAGCTTGGTCTCGCGGAGCAGCAACGCGAAGGAAGCTGCTCACGGAGCATGGCTTCGCGGAGCCGCAATGCGGAGCTCCGCTCGGCCGCCCAAGGGGTGAAGTGGCCGTGGCCGTCCTCTTGGAGAAGGGGGTGAGATGGGTATTTATAGGCAAGGGGCGCCGCGAAGCAGAACTCCCGTGCCGCCTCAGGTGCTTCGCGGCGCGCTCACGAACGTCAAATTCGTTCGCGGAGAGGTACCACCTCCGTAGCTTCGCGCCGGGCTCGCGAACGTCAAATGCGTTCGCGGAGAGTTACCGCCTCCGGAGCTTCGCGGGACCGCGCTGCACGGGTGCTTCGCATCGGTGATTCACATCAGTACTTCGCGAGGGGTCTTTGCGGCGCATCGCAAACGTCTAATGGGTTCGCGGAACCTCTCGCCTCATTGCTTCGCGGTGGCGCTCCGCGATCACGGAGGGGGGCTTCGCGAATGGGCTTTGCGAACCAGATTTCCATCCCAACTTCAAACGTCCATAACTCCTAATCCGTAACTCCGTTCGGGCCCTGCGACCTACCAAATCGAAGCTTGAAAAATGGACTACGATCTTTGATATTGTATGGAAGCATTTGCAAAATTTTGGGGATGAGTTTTCCGGGGTCTACACACCTATTGAAGGAAGACCATTTATTCTCTATGTTACAACGTTAGAGCGATCACTAGGTACCTTCCTCGCCCAAAATAATGAATCTTGGAATGAAAAAAACCTTTACTATCTCAAAAAACTATGCTTGATGTGGAAACTCGATATTAAAATATTGAAAAGTGTTGCCTAGCATTAATATTTGAATTTCAGAAACTAAGGCACTACCTGCAATATCCTGAGGTCCAATTGTTATATCGCAACAACCCACTCAAGTTTATCCTCAGTCATCCTATGCTTACAGGGCGTTTGACATGATGGGCGGTTATTTTGTAATAGTTCGATATCCAGTTTCTGCCTCTAAATGAAATTAAAGGAAAAGCACTGGATGACTTTCTTGGTGAGCATCTATTTGCAGAATATACATCATCTAATACTAAACTTCTTGATAAACAGGTATTCTCAATACATGATAACTTCCAAACAAGGAAAATGTATTTTGATGCTGCTTCTAGAATTCCAATAGGGAAAATAATGGAAAACCCTAAATTCAACAAAGTGGGGTTAGAAATTATCCTTACTTCCTTAGAAAATGCAGTATTTCATTATTCCTTATTATCAGAAGGTGGTACTAACAATGAGGTAGAATATCAAGCTCTCATCGCAGGTTTGGAATTGGATCTTCCGGTGCAAATAGATTTTTTAAATGTAAAAGGTGATTCAGAATTAGTAATCAAATAAATCAATGGGGAATATTCTATCAAAAAAGAAGAGTTATTACCTTTGTGTTATTATGTCAGAGGGTTAATGGATGAATTTCCCTCAAAGCCGACATTTTCTTATGTCCCACGATCAAAAAATGCCGAAGAAGATTCACATTCTAATACAGCTATAGCCTTGGAAGATCCAAATTAGGATGAGGCAGTCATTAGCATAGCCCATCATCTTTTTTTCTCACCTTTGTTTTTCAAAATAGAATGGAGGAAAATAATGAAATTTTCCCTATTTCTAAACCATATGGTGATAACATGAGATAGAGAACATCCATCATGGAATATATTCAAAATGGGATACTTCCACCAGATAGGGATGAAAAGGAATAGATCTGATGACGAGCAACTAATTTTACTCTTTATGATAGTCCGGACCACCAAAAGATCCTCTACAAGTGATTCTTTGGTGGAATTCTTTTCAGATGTATTGATGGATAAGAGACTGCAGCTATCATGAAAGAAGTAAATTCAAGAGTTTGTGGTGCTCACCAGTCTGGGCGCAAACTCTCTGATTAGTTCTGAAGGCTTGGATACTTTTGGCCTTCAATGATGTAGTATTGCACAGATTTCACTAAAAAATGTCATCTCTGCCAAGTGCAACCCCCAATGTCTCTACATATAAATAAATACTCCATGCCATTTTCCACATGGGGAATGGATGTAGTAGGGCCTTATCCTTCAGTCATGGCTATATAGTTCAATTATATTATCACTGTTACTAACTTATTCTCTAAATGGGATGAGGCAATACCTCTCAAGGAAGTCGGAGCCAATAGCATTGTTAGATTTCAAAAACTAATATTATCACCAGATTTGGTGTCCATCATACTATTTTGACCGAAAATGGAACCAATTGTTATTCTACTGAGGTAAAAAAGTTATATCAGGAACATAATATCAAATATATCCATTCATCTCGCTATCATGTGGCAGCCAATGGACAAATAGAGGTCTTAAAATTACCCTATCAAATATAGTCCATAAAATGGTGGATCAAGATAAGAAATCATGTCCTGATAAAATTTTGAATGCTTTATGAAATTATTGGACAACTACCCATACTGCTACCCAAGAAACTCAATATTCATTAGTATATGGAACTGATGCAGTTTTACCAATTTAAATGAAATTCCCATCACTCATAGTTGTAATATGTGATCATTTGTCTATAGACAAGTGGTCTTAGAAATGGTTCAATGAGTTGGAATGTTTAGATGAGAAAAGATTGCATACTTTTCATCATCTAGAAGCCTATCAAAATACAGTAGCACGAGATTTTACCAAGAAAGTTCACCTCCATTAATTTCTTCAAGGAGAATTGGTATTGGTCCTTAGGACTCTAATGATACCAGGAAAGAAACCTCCAAATCTAGATCCAAAGTGGGAAGGACCTTATTCCGTACATAATTTCTTTTCAAATGAATCTTATGCCCTAATATCAATGGATGGAGAGCTTATTACAACTCCAACCGATGCAAGATTCTTGAAGATATACATTGTGTAGTTCTGCACATTCGTCCTCACTACAATAATTTAAACTACACAGTACTACGTCCTCGCTACAATACTTTAAATTGCACAGTACCATGTCCTTGCTACAAGACATAAAACTGCATCACCCCCATGTCATAGTTTCAAGACATTAAACTGCATAACAACCATAATCATCCATAATGCATGATGATAAAATGTGTGGCATATTCATCCTTGTCACATGACGTTAAACTGCATGACATAATTTGTACAACTAACATTTTATCTATTTTTATGTTAGAAGGTTCCATAAGAAAATATCATTGACATCATCACTATTCTTTAGTAATATAAGAGTCCCTCTCTTTCTTATGTCTGAGTCAGATCTGCATGGAGACCTAATTTCAGGAACTATGTATAGCTTGATTCTCATTCTCCAATGAGATACGTAGAGATGACTAAATCTCTAATTTTGGTCCCAGCCACAATCACAAAATCTCATTATTTTCTTTTCTCCTCCTGTATACGAATTAGATTTATAAAGATTTTTTCCTTAATATATATGAGTTGGTCCTTATACCATTTTATGTCCGGAGATTTACCATTCTCTCAGAATGCGTCAAAAGCCCTCGTTCTTCATGTCAAACTCCATTGGCATGAGAAAAGACTGTTTTAAGAACTACGTATGGCTTGATTCTCATTTTCTAATGAGATACATAGAGATGCCTAGATCTCCAATCTTGGGCCCAGTCATGAAAAAATCCCTTTATTTTTTGTATAATAATTAAATATGTATAGAGAATGTTTTAAGAACTATGTATGACTTTATTCTTTCCCCATCAAGACATATAGTGACACTTGGGTTTTATCCTTTAGTCCCATTACAATATGTGTTTCCTTTCACATTAGTTCGTCTTTGTCCTTACCACATGACATTAAACTGCATGGAAATATAGTATCCCTATCCTTAACTTGCGTCACCTTTGCGCTGTAAAAGAAACCCATACTGCTCATTGTTTCTCACACCGAGCATAGCTCACATGGTCTTAGGAATTGGGTAAATGGATTCTTTATATAAATAAGGTGTCTCAATTTTTTATGGGATTATTAATGTCTTCACTTCATGACTTAAAACTGTACAGTATAATGTCCTCATTTCATGACTTTAAACTGCATGTCATAATATTAATTCAGAGGAAACAAAGAAAGTCTCCATTTTAAATATGAGTAAGATCTATGTAAAAGTTTTCAAACTCATAGCCAATATTGGTTAAAATATTTACCATATGAATTGGACATAAACCACTTCCATATTTTAGACTCTTAATCTTGAATATTTTCGTATCCTCATAATCTTCCTTATGGTTTCTGGTGAAGGATTTTCTAATATCTGAGAGCTCTTTTTCCTGACGATACAGCACGTGCCCTTAGAAGGCCTTGCATAAGATGCCTACATAATAGGCCTGTCAATAAAAAATGCCAATATTTATTTATGCAGCATATGCACCAGTTTTCCTTCCATAATACAACCCCCATAACGGGTTTGTCAAATAATGGTAACTTTATTCTTGGTTATGGTATCTTTGTCCTGTTTAATATTTGATGATAATATACAAGAATATGTGTTTTAAAACAGTCATTCTAGTATACTTGTCCCATTATATTTCTCATAATCTAAAAGTCTTCAAAACCATGGTTTACACATTTCCCTCACCATGTGTTCAATAAAATATGAAAGAACCTCGAAATCACTTGGTCACATATTATATATTGTTTTCATTTAGGGTCCTAGTTGTATGACCTAAAATTATAGACACCATACCTCTTACTTTTGGGTCATACCTTCGTAAAAGTCAAATTCCTACGATTCTTTGGACATATTGGGAGGAAATACCCTTTATATATTCAAGTACCCTTCTCCATAAACCAAACTATGTGCTTCTCAAAATCTAAATCTTCATAAACATTCTTTTGTTTTTAGAAATAGAACTTCCAACTTCTGAGAGATCTTTTGTCTTACTATGTAGCATGTTCCTTTAGGCGGCCTTGCATAAGTTTCCTATATAATAGTATTGTTAGTCAAAAGATGCCACTATTCATCTATACAACATATGCCCCAGTTGGCCTTGCATAATACAACCCCCATAACGAGTTTGTGAAGAAATGGTAACTTCATTCTTGGAAAAGGGTTCCTCAAATGCTTTTATCCCTTTCCCCATATCATTCCTCGGTTCTAGAAATTCCCAAATCATAATTTACAATTTTCCATTCCATACCTGAATATGATAGTATATTTCCGAAAAAATTACCAAAAAATTGGGAGTGTTTCTAACCATTGGTCAGAGCTAAATAACTTAAATTAAACCCACACAATTTCCTCCCTGCATGACATAAAACTGCATAGTACAATGTCCTTACAACATGACTTAAAACTGCACAGTACAATGTCCTCACTGCGTGACTTAAAACAGCACAGTACAATGTCCTCACTGCATGACTTAAAACTGCATAGTACCAATGTCCCCACTGCATGACTTAAAACTGCACAATATGATATCAGAAATTCACCCTTTCTGATAAAATTTAACCATTACTCATACACCAAATTTTTATAGAAATGGTTATCCTATTCATGATATATGTCTGTCTAAAATAGCCCTTTCATTCTTTAAATTCCTTTCCTGGTAAAAAAACCACCCATTGTGGTCTTGAGTCATCCAAATATTATTTTCCCCTATCTATCAATAGTAAAATGTTAAGCTTTAAAGATCTTTTTTTTTTGACTATGCAGCATGTTCCCTTAGGTGGCCTTGCATAAGTTTCCAATATAATAGGCATGTTAGTCAAAAGATGCTAATATTTGTCTATGTAGCATATTCCCCAGTTTTCCCTACCTAACACAACCCCCATAACAGGTTTTTCAAATAATGGTAATTTAATTCTTGGGAAAGATACCCCTTATGTTTACATGGGTTTAAAATTTGGTGACCATAAAAATCATGGCTCAAGATTCCCCTTGGAAATATTTAAAGAATATTAAAGAAATTCTTATCCACAATGTTTTTTTGGGATCTAATTTAAAATTTTTTGGTTAAAGATATTCGACATTAAACACTATCCCTTTATAGTCTAACATGCATGACTCTAAACTGTAAATAACAACAGACTTGGTGCTCATTAGATTGGGAACCTGTAAAGGGAACTCTAAACAAAAGTCGAGTCCCAGCTCGCTAAACATACATTTTTGTATGATTTAGGTAATATTGAGTAATAAAAAAGGGGTTCAAAAGATATTAAATTTATGGGGTTGTCAATATAACCTTAGAAGTAGTCAAATTATGCTCATTAGGGCCATAAACTTAATAAGAAAATTTGAGCACTCCATTCTTTCCAATATAATAATTATTGTCTAACATAAAGGAGTCATTATCATCATTTACCTTTAATATTGCAATCATGGAAAACAGGAATGATGAAATATATGATTGAAGGCAAAATTTCTCTCATTTATGTAAAATCATAGGGCCATACACAACATGGAGCCACTCTATCATGTTTTATAATAAACATTCAACATGTATTTTGATTTTTTGGACTGATTCATGAGCCCTATCAGCTACTTGTTGAAGTTGAGGCAGCTGAGAAACTCCAACTACCTCTTCCCGATGAAGCACTTCCTTAGCAGTTGAAATGGCAGTTACGCCCTCTAATTGGGTTTCTCATAATGTTTGTTTCAAATTCTTGAGTTTGTTATGAACAACATCCAATTGTGGTTGAATATATAACAACTCCTTTGCAGATTCTTTAACTTGTTTACTAATTTAAATTGATTTATTATTATGATTTTCTTCTACCTCAACTAATACATCTTGAAATCCCTCAATATTGACAATTTGTTTAGCCTCTTAAAAATGTTATTGTATCTTGTGCTCCTGCTACCACTAGTGAATGATCTCTTTCATAGCATCATGGAATGGTCGATAATTAAATACACCAAATCCAAATACAAAAAATAATCCTGGCAGTTTTGGAAAATTGTACAACAATTCATCTAAAGGCTTCTCAGAAATTATGCTCCAGATATGCCACCATGTCTTCTTACGTGCCATTCCAATAGCATATTGAATCTCTAAGTCTTAATCTGAGTCACTACCATGAGGTAAAATGTACTCTAGAAATAGGTCACTTAAAGAGTTTCCTTGTTCAACTTCTCTTGGAATAGTAGAAGCTTCACCTTCTGATTTAGGAGCTGATAACCCTAAATAAAAAATCAATGTCATTGTCCATTTAGAATGGAAGAAACATATATGATTCATATAGTTGATTATATTTACCTAATAATAAGTCAACCACATGACTGGATTCATCCTCTATATTCTCAGCTTCTGTGATTTGAGCAGATATTTCTTGAGAAGGGGCATTCCCTTGAGCTTGCTCAGTTATTATATTTCCAGGCTTTAGAGCATCTTTTGATGGAGGATCCTCTATAGGTATTTCTCCATCTCCAATAGAAGGATAGAGTGAAATACCCCATTCCTGAAGATCCTTGGTGACATTTTCTGCAGATAAACCCGCATAAGGTGAGCTTTGATGTAAAGAAATAAGTAACGAAGAATAATTATGTATGGAAAATGAAAGAATAAGGACTTATATCTTTGATATTACTCATGGAAATCCACAAACTCCTTGATGGAACCTAGAATATCAATATTTGGATTAAGGGATTTCACCATTTCAGTATATGCAGCTTGGAATATTATAGAATCCCCACCATTTAAGGTATCCAACAAACATTGGTTGATGCCTAAATTTGCTCTGCTGACATTCTTCTTCATCATCTCTTCAATTAGTATAGCATCATCAGATCTTTATAGGTTTGGACCAACATCAATATTTATCTCAGACTGCCATGGGTCTTCATTCCATTCTTTTGGAGTAATAGAAAATTCAGTATTGATTATTTCAGGATCCTCTGGAAAAAGCAACCAAGGAATGTATATAATCTTACCATGGATTTCCACTCTCTTAGTAGAGCCATAAGTAGGTATAACTAAATCTTTTGTAGATTTATCAACTAAAATTGCAGATTCATCAACATGAACCTAGGTTTCCACTTAGGTTTCTTTTTCTAGTCTCGAGGAATCAGCTCTTAATCCCTTAATAGATGAGAGATACATAGATCCTCCAAGAGGATAAAATGTGGTTAGTTGAGTGTATTGAGAAAATTATATTCCCTAAAGACGGTATAAATACATACTCCTTCGGCGAACACTTTGGATCAATGTCATTGATCTCTTGAATTTTTGTTCAAAATCATGGGAAGAAATTGAAACACTCCTCTTAGGAGGAGAAACTTGAGGTAATGGTTGGGGATTATCAGTCACAATTACACTAGTCATGATTCTCGCTCCTAGAGAATGTTCTGGCGACTAGGGAGGATCATTAATTGCGTCAATAGGAGACCCTGTAGAACCATACTTAGGTGATTAGAGAATTTTTTAGTGCTTCCCTCTCTACATTCAAGCTGCACAAATAAATTTTCATCAAGATTAATGATGATAAATGATAAATCATATTTGAGAAAAAGGAAAAAGGAAAATACATTCTTAGTATTTACATAAATATCCCACTCCTCCTTAGAGTCTGTAATTACCCATTCATGTACTTATAAGTCCATCATATGAGATACTCGTTTAGAGGTTGGTATTTTTTCATCAGTTGCATATATAAAATACTCCAGCTCCGTAACATACTTCTATACTTTAGACAGGTTATTTTTTGGATTTCAATTATAAGGTTCCTTGATGTCACCAATATATGGTATTCAAATGCCATGCTGGAGAAATTCCCATGCATCCCTAAGATCACGAGTTACAACCTCCTAATGATGAATGGATGAAGGTCGCAAATAATTCAATATTTTTATGGTTGATTGTGGAGGAGATTAAACACTTTCTGAATGGTGAGATTCTTTAGACCTCCTTTCTTCTTTAAAAAGTTCAACAGATGGAATAAGAACATGTGTTTGATGGCAACGACTCGATCACCTCGGTGTTGGGGGTATTGCTTCTCTAGCACTAGTCTTCCTGGTATACCTCCTATGAAGACGTTTTGAGGGCTCTGAAACCTCTGAAACTTTTGTATCATCTCTGGCCTTGGACTTATTACCACGATTTCCACATGCAATAGTCGTTGTTGCCACCACTCGGTATATTCCTTTTGTTAAATCCCCTTGAGGATATTAAGAGGCCCAATATTTTTCATACCCAGCTTCCAATCCAATCGATGCATCTGATGGAGGTAATGTAATCGACTATTTGGATACCTCTAAAGCGGATAGAATTCATAATTGTCGCGCTACCATTGGGTGTTTCTTCTATCTAACGTACGTGGGAGGAAAAGTGTTTAATAGTTTAAGACATATGAACAGACGAGAAAACCTCTACAATACATAAGCCTCACAGATAATTTCACCATCAATCCTAGTTGATAATATACCATCCCTGAATTCCATCATATAATATCTCAGCTCATAATTATTTTCATTACCATCATCAATAAATGTTTCAACTGGTGGGTTACCAAAAGGAAAGAAGCTGAATTCTCTTGAGACATTTAATGCATTTAGCACCACATCAGGTCTCATGTTTAGAGGTTGAATACCAAAAATATTCTGTAAAAATGGGGTGAATCGACCATTGGGAACTCTAACTGGATTCAACACTAAGTATAAAGAAAAATGTTCTGCAATCCAGCCCCACAACACTTGGAATGGCCCTGAAATTCTAAATGGATCCTTCCCATTGTATAAATTTTGTAGGAGATAGTAAAGTATTTCCAATATAGGGGTTTATAATTCAATATACTTCTCTTCTACCAGTTTAGTTACAATGAAAAAAGTCCCTAACCTTAAACCACATCCAGATTCATAGACTGGAAGCATGTAAACGCTTATCAACATAGAAAGGAAGGAAGCTAAAAATACCTTTGCATCTATATCAGGTTTTACTTTATATCCCCAGTACTTATAATCACCTCTTTCTAGTATAGGCCAATATGTGCCTGAACTGCCCCGGTTATCTACAGAAGGAAAAATAGTAGGACGTCCACAGTTTGGACCTTTCTCTGTTGTTGGTTTTAAGAAGGCTTCCATCCACAATCTAGAATGGATATATTTTATGTCATTGGGTAAATTATTTTCTATCTTAAATAATTCATGGGCTAGCGGTGCTGTTCTAGTAGAATCACCCAATGTTGTAGCAGGAAGAATTAATTCATCATACATTTCCCCAAGAATTGGAATTACAGCTATTTAGTAAATATCCCAGAGACTAATACCAACTTCACCATGCATCAAATGAAAGGAATTCGTTTGTGGACTCCATTGCCTTAGTAATTTAGGAATAAAATCATTTTTATAAACATAAGTTTTCCCCATCCATATAGGTTCATAGATATGGACATCTGTTAACTCTTTCTCTAATTATGCACAAGTCTGACATTCCCAGAATTCCCAAATCCATTTCGAGCTTGAAACCTCATCCTGAACGAAGATCCCAATATTCTTTCCAACCGTTAGACTGATTTGTTTGAGAAGCCCGAAAAGTGGAATCATAACAATGTGATCTTGGATCTACAACATGATCCTTCATATCAGGAGTTCAACTACTATGATGAATGATGCAACTAATAGGGACTGTTTCTTGTTGTACTGAAACCCCCCTTGAACTAATATTCATATAGTTACATTTGGAGTATTGATGAAAAAAATTCTTTGAAAAGTACTTCTTAATAGATGTAACATGGGCATCTTGCAAAATCCCATGCCCGTACATGGTTAAGTAAGGACTTTTTGCATAATCACATTGGTACCGAATTAAACCTTTTCATAACCCAGGAAGAGTACTCTCAACTACATCATAGTAGTTTGGTCTGACGATCTTCATCATTTCATTTTGACGTGCCTTAGCTTCTTAAGTATAGGTCATCAAATGAGTCATTATTTCCTAAAAAATAATTACCAAAACTTCAACTATTAGGTTTTAATTTTAAAAGGATATAAATAAATGAATTTTACAAAGGAGACTATTCACGTAAGTCCTTCGACGATGTCCATCACATAGGTCCTTCGATGAAGTTCATCGTGTAGGTCCCTTGACATGGATTCTAGCGTAAGTCCTTCGATGAAATCCTTTAGCGTAGCACTATCACTTAAATAATTTAACCTTGAAGAAATTTCAAGGGAATTATGCAATAGCACAATGCAATAGAGATGGGAGAACAAGCTACGCAATGAGAGCCGTAAAATTTTGAAATGCACAGGTGAAGAAAATCAAAGAGGATGAGACCTATTTATAGAAAACCAAAGACCGACATGCTAGGACTACGTGTAACATTTTCGCATGAAATCTGTGCGGGATATCTAGGCAGGGTACCTACATGGCAGACCTCCGCTTTCTAACAATTTATCCATAGTCTTTATCCCAACAAATTCACCTTAGGACTCGACCCCCTTTCTATTTTCAGATCCAATCCTGAGGGGGGGATTTTTTTGATACCACTTAAGGAAAAAAAGACTATGAAGAGAACCCTGGATATTTCAAATCCAAAAAAGATTCAAATAGTTAAAAGGATGGCCAAAATACTCCAAAAGAGCTTCGCGAAAGACTATCTTCACAGGCCTACACGGTGGAGCTACGTGACAGACCTACGCGATTGAGATTCACGCAAGATTTTTATGTGTGACCCTACGCGGAGTACCTAAGTGGCATAGCTATGAGAAGGACCTGGGTGAGAAAATTTCTTCGACCATGCCCCATATGTGCCTATAAATAGATCCCTTGGGTTCCCCATTTTAGGACTGAAAAATTTGGAAAAACTCTCTGAAGCTCCAATTACATTGCTCTTTCACCTAGATCCCTCGAAGGTAGCTCTCTAAACCATGAGAGAAGAACGAGATAAGAATGTTTTGAAATTATTTTTACAAATTTTACATAGGTTTGGTTCTATTATGCAAAACACATTTTTCTATCATCAGTCATACCCACACGGCATACCTACGTGCCATACTTGCGCGGTATACCTACACGGTAAATCAACGTGGGGTACAAACGCGGCATACTTGTGTGAGGGACCTACGCAAACAACTCAAGTACCCTCTTTAAAATCCATTCATGGAAGGGTATCTACTTTCTTTGTTCCCTTATCTAAAAGGGAATAAGTTTATGCCTCCACCAAAACCTCCTAACTTGTCAAACCTTTGGGAAAGGCACATTAGTGTGTCTCTTATTTGGGTTTGTATTTCCACAGTCAGAGGTTTCCAACATTTATTTCAAAATGGGGTTAGGATTCATGGAGTGTTTTGGGTTTGTATATCCATAGTCACATGGACCTTTCTCCTAGAAATTGTGTTGGGAAGTTCTCGATTTAGAGGAAGGTTGGGTCCGAACCTCTCCCTTCTCGAAGAGAGGACCCAAAACCCTAGGTCACTGGTAGGGAAGGTACAATTTACACTTAATTTTCCATGCAAGAATATGAGAAGTCTCCCTCCCCTACCAGGATCAATTTTAGGGAAACCATCCTGGTGTAAGCCCTTATCTTTTCTTATAGGAGGTGGCATCATTGCTCCTCCTCCCATCTCTGGTGCCAAAGACCAAAGGGGAGATGGGAATAGGGACTCTTGTTACCCTTTACCTCTCTCATTGCGCTTTGTCCCCAAGGGAAGTCGTCCTAGTGTAAGCCCCTAAACGTAATCACTTCCTCCTTACATTGGACCCTTGTTAAATGTAAATGGAATAGAGGGAAGGCTCGTCTCCTCACCCTCTTCCACGATCACCTCAACCTCATTCACTGTGGACACTATAGGTGCACTGTCTTCCATCAGCGGAGGAGGAAAAATTTTAAAGTGTGAATGACTTTGTTGAATCTTTGACATTCTATTTTTTCTCACATCGAGCATGAATCACGTGGGCTTAGAGATTTTTTACAGTCATAACATTTTCATAATCGAATGAACTATGAGAACTCTGATTCCTATTCAAACCAGAATACGTAGGAAGCCTTTTCAGGGACCAAACTCACTGGGCATCCTCCTTATAAATAAGCCCCAAATTAAACCCCAACTCATATGGAATCCTTTTCAGGAAGTAAACCTAAACTCATCTCTATCAAAGGACCATACTCTTATATGATACTTATTGAACTATGTGGGATTTTATTCCCATACATATGGGATACGTAGGAAGCCTCCTTGAGGTTCAAACCCAACACTTCAAATCAACCCTGTTCTCCTTGGGCGATATTCCCAACAGGGTCTGATCTTACTGGGAAACCCGTATCACTTCATGTTTCCTTGGGCTGCTTCAGTATAAGTCCCAAACTAAGTTTTGACAAAGCACCTTTCTCTTAGAGGTCCTTATCACATGACCTTAAAAGTTATGATGTGTCCTATTAAGAAGCACTAAACTATGAGGGTTCTGATTCCTTTCACAAGGATACGTAGGTGGCCCATTTTACTAGTAAGATCCCAAAATCAAAACAAAACTTTATATCCCTAGATGATATAAATTACAGAGTTCCCCACTTAGTGGATTAAAAACAAGTATCATCACAATGATGATTAAAAGAATCTCTAATCAGTACATTAGAGGATACCATTGATGTAAAACCTCGAATACATACATATATTTCTATTAATGAAGAACCTTGAATGCATACTGATGATTCTAAAATTTACACATGTTAATAAGTGATTGTAAATTCCAATGGATAATTATAATATACTTGGTGAATTAATAAGGATTTATGAAAATATCTTAAATTTAAAAAGAGAGTCTCGTAGTAGACAATAAGTCTCCCCAAAAGGGTGTAATGAGTCTGAACTCCCATCCTCTCGACCAATGCACGTTCTTAAGTATCATAAAGTTAAAACTTAACAAACTTTTTCCTTTTCAAAGAATGCCTCATTTAGATAAATAACTGTTGGAAGTTTCCGGTTCCATAAAAAACTCCATTGGAAACCACCTGGAAATAGTGATTCTTAAAACGTAAACACACGTTTCAAAGAACTATGAAACAAACACCTTAAATTATTTTCACATCATTGTTATATAGTAATCCACTACATACTTAAATGTAGTTATTTTAATTTTAAAAACTAAAAATTCACAAAATTCGATCAAATGGGTTACAAAATCATTATTTGTGTGTACGTTGGGAAACCACCTCACGAACCAATGTTTGTTTTTCCTTTTCCTCTTTTCAAGGATGGGAATAATGATGGAAATTCTGTTTATATATGATATTTTTGATTTATTTATACGTATTTTATTATTCTATAACACACACCATTAGGATTCCCATTTTTTGGGAATAAAATAACGTCTTTCGTGTGTATGATGAACTATCACCTCACTAAGTGATGTGAACCTTTCACACTTTATATGAAATGTATTAAGGATGGGTTTAATAGAAGTATGTGAAATATATGACATGAAAATGATACTATAATGATAAAACACACATACACACCCACCCACCAACACACACACACACACACACATATATATATATATAATTTACTTTATTTCTTTCAATATGACAAGAAAATGAAAAAAAAACTTTTTTAAGTATGGAATACCATATCCTGGAACGGTGTATTTCATTCCCTATTTTTATCTTTTATATATTATTATAATACATATATACTTAATATATATGATATTTATATTATTTTTTTCTTTCAGAAGATGATGAAATCCTGATTATATTAAGAGAACAAAATATATAACAAATCAAAAACATATACAAAAAACAAAGCGGTTATTACCTGAAACATAACTTTAACATGGAATTGTCAACAAAGAGGTAATATAAATTAATAATTATATCATATATGGTATTATATATTTTATTTTTATTCTGTTATTGTTGTATAACAAACTTATATTTATTGTACATGAGGTTTGAACAAGTACGATGAGAGTCAAGACTTAATGTAATGGATTTACGTCTCACTTTTTACTTTTGTGAGACACATGATATATTCACCCCCACATTATTCTATGAAGTGTATATAATAACCATTAATTTTTGGTATTTATGATTTTTATACTTACAATTTTTGGTATTTACACATCCATTTGAGGATCTATGTTTAATGGGGCTATGGTTTCATTGTTACCAAAGCGGTAAGAAAATTTTGTCTCAATTTTCATTCTTTAAGACACATGTTATGTTATGTAACTATATTATTCTATGAGGTGTAAATACCACTATTTGAAATTTTATATCATGAATATAATTATTTTCATTACATTTTAATATTTATGTAACTTTATTCTCACATGGGGATTGTGTTTTAAAGTTACCCAAGTTGTAAGAATTTATTGCTATAATCTCATCTTTATTGTGATTGTTTATGATTATGATTACATTGATGAAATTTTATAATCTAAATCTAAATAATTATTATAAAATTTATTCACTTATGATTATTCATGATATCTTAAAATTAATGGAACCATTTTCCGCTTTTGGTATGAAAGATAATTAAGAAAATATTTTTATTTAAATCTGAATTTATTTCTCTCTTCGATTGGAAATCTATTTTTATTTCAAAACAATTTTTTTATAAAAATAATATTTTAAAAAATGATATACTATTATCCTATTATTTTTAAATGAAAATTTTACACATGTTTTACCTTTTTACAAATTGGTTTTAAACGTAATCTTGTAATTATTTTCCAGTCTAGGCTCTTTTGAGTTCTACCAACAATATGAAAGGAATCATTATTTTTAAATATATGTCATGTAAATAATTTTCTTCTATAATGTCCAATAAATTAATTAAAGCATCATCTATAAATTTTAAATAATATTTGTGAGGCAAATTTGTTTCTGGAATATTTTAAAAGGTTCTTTATTTTAAATTGATTTTCAAAAAATTAATTTTGAAGTTGTTTATATTTTAAAAAGTGTTTTAGATGTTTTTAAAAGCTTCATTTATAATTTTCAAATGTTATGTTCAAATAAAAGGATTTAAAATGTGTCTTATGTTTATAAACTTTTTGAAATGATTTTCAAATATTCCTTTTTATGTAATCATGGTTATTTTCAAAGAAAAAGTTTTTCAAAAAGGTTTTATTTCTTAAAAATAGTTTTTTAAAGATATTTTATTTTCCTTAAAAAATGATCAGAGTGATATTTCAAAATCCTTATCCATTTAAGATGTTATACATTGATATTGTTTTATTTACATAGGATGTTATACAATTACACCATTCTAATTATTTACTTTAATAGTTTATGTTTAAGATATAAATATGTTTGTGGAAACTTTCTCTCCCATGGGTTATACCATGATAAATTGATTATGGAACTTTCTTCCTTTCATGGGTTATTATATGATGAAATTATTATGAAACATTTCATCTTTCAAAAGTTATTATATGCTGAAATAATTATGATACCAATTTAATTTCATTGGTTATGAGATTATGTTTATGAATCCCATCACTTTTATGGGTCATGATATGATGAATGATTTGTTATGTTGTGGCACACATATTTATGATTTAATTATTTAATGGGTGGGACCTATATCTACATATAATTAATTGGGTAAATATTTATATTTCATGATATAGACATGACTGGAATAATGTGTGAGCCTGGTTTATTATGGGACTTTGTTTTCTAATATGGCCTTGGGAGTGAACCTTGACTACTAATATGGTATTAGTAGTAAAACATAAACATTAAGATGGTTTGGGGAGTGCAACCATTATACTAAAATATTCTTTTAAGTGAACCATTAATACTATGGAAATCATTTCATATGATTATATTTCAACCACAATTTCATTTCTTATTACTATGTTATGATCTCTTGACTTATTCTATTCATTCATTTATGATTCATGCATTTTGATATACCAATATTTTTTCCATGACTCATGTGTATGATCTTTGAAATAAAGGGTTTGATCTTAAAATTTTAGGCTCATGTTCCCATTCATTTATATTCTTGTTAAGCATACACATCTCTTTTATTTTCCCTTATTTTTCATCTAAGCTCACCCTCTATTATGTTTCATTTTTATAAGTAACGAATAATTTTTTAAGTAGGATTACTAAAGGAAGAGATATTTTAGTGAAACATTGAAGATCATTCATTATAAAATAATATTGTTTTAAAAGTTTCCAAATTCACTAAACTATTATGTTCCTCCTCCATGTGTTTGTGTAATGTAATGAATATACTTCTAAAAAGATGTAATATACATGTAAGTTAAACCTAGGTCAATATAGGTTTGGAATATCAAATGTATCTTTACTTCCTCAAAAATTTATATGGGATTTATTTTAATTAAGCCAACCCATGATTAAAATAATATCAAATTCAACTAGGGGTAGAATAACAATATTTTAAGGAAACACATTCCAACAAACTTCAATTAGATAATAATTATATATTTAGGATGGAATAATCATACCATTAGATATTTTTACCACTTAATCAAAATATTTTTTTAAGGTTATACTATGATACCGTTAGAAAATTATTTGTATATAAAAGAGTGGGTAGATCCAGAATTATATAATACATTATTTATTCTAGAGTTGATGGTAGGTGTACATCTCACCACATTGTTATCCTACCCCTCACAAGAAATAATGACCACTTGAAACATCCATTTTTTCTTGGATTAAGAGTTTGTTGATGTAAATCATTGTCATTAACCTTTATATTTGGTCATAGGTAATTATAATTCCTATACTCTCATTTCAAACACTGGAGTGTGGGTGGTCCATTCTCGGTTGCTTTATCTCTATTTACTCCATTAATTATCCTCTTCTCATCACACCAAAAATAAAATACTTGATAAAATTTCTTTAAACACATGAAAAATTTACCATTTGCCATAAAATATTTTCCATATGTTTCCTTCCACATTTCGGGAATAAAGGAAATCTCATATTATTCTCTCCATGGTTTTAAGAAATTATTTTGAATTTTAGTATTCTTTTCCTGACAAACCCATGATATATATAGGTAACTCCAATCTTCCCCTCCACCTTAATATCACATAGAATGATTTCTTCATTTCTACTAAAGTACATTAAGGATAATCTCGTTGGATACTTGGTTTTAAACCACTAATGAATTGATCAATCTTACTTTTAGGGTGGATGATAACACAAGAATCATACCTTGATAGTATTGTCATGTTTTACTCATAGCTACCAACAAATTGATCATAATTCTTTTTAAAATTAATTAATTATATCTTTATTTTCATATGAATAATACATGGAAGTTATTTATTAATAAATAACCTCTTAAACTCATCCCACTAAATATAGAAAATTTCTTCATGTTGCTTCATGTTATTGATAAGAGTACACCATTTATAATCATTTACATACAAATTATAAATAAAAAATAACAACTTTATCATGTTTTTAACATTAAATATTGGAAAATATATTTTCTATGGTACTTTTTTATTTCTCAGTGAGTAGTGGATCATTGGAAGCACTAAAAGGATGTGCAACAAGAATAATAAAGTACTTAATAGATCATTGTTCCCTCATTTTCTTGTTTTTAATATCAGCGTGATTCATATCTTAAGAATGTTGTGTGATAATAAAAACAATATTTTTTATTCTATATCCCATAACATTCAGTTTATTTGGAGGAAAATCATTTCATTTTTCAGTTTTATTCAGCACTTACATGATTCCTTCGAATTCTAACCATTAAATAAAAACAAATATCATAGTGTGAACAACAATAATCATAGTGAAAAATCATAAAGTTATGAAAAATAATTTTTAGGATTTCTAAATAAAGAAACATTATTTTCAATCTATGAAAAAAATTGGTTTAACTTAATTAATTTTTGAGAATTAAATAATATGATGTTATCCTATATTTAGAATTATCCATAGGGTTATAACTAACGTTTTCCCATCCAAGTTTCAAAAGATTGACTAAACCATTCTCTAATACCAACTATAGTAACCCAACATTTTCATACATAGATATTACATCTAAGTAGAGTAATATTCTTTATATAACAAAATGATGAACACCAGAATCATATAGATCCAGTATCATTGGAATCTTTAAAAATATAAACAACTAGTTCGTAATAGTTTTATATCATCTCCCACTTATATCTTTATAACTATCAATCGTCTTTGACCTAACATACATAAAACATTTCTTCTTAACCTTGTAAAGAAAACATAAGAATGGGTGGGATATGATGCTTAACAAAGTTAAAAAAGGGATATATCAATGATAATAAAATAATAAAATTATTAAAGGGGTATTAGAACACTAGATTAACATTTGAAAACCATACCTTGTATATCATATATCATAATTCTGAGTCATGGAATAAAATGTGGCACTTAAAAATACATTAATCGTAAAGGGATTAAAGAAAATGAGCCATTAGATCATATAATAGGCATAAGACATGGAATTTTGGAAAGAAATTAGAATATAATATTATTTACTTAGTGGTAAAGGCCCTTTTCATAGACTATCATAGTGGTATGGTTTCACTCTCCAAACTATTATAGCAGTCATGGTTCACTCCCAAGACTATTCTAATGGAAAAATACCATTATCGAACTGAGTTCACTCCACATTAAAGTACTATTTATCTCACAAGATATCAGTATTTACCTAATGCATTGGAAACATATATTGGTCCCATATGCCACATAATAAAAAACAAACATATGTGTGTGTTGACCCTCTTTTCCGTCACAGAGTCCAACGAATGGAAAAGGGAAATACATTAAGCCCAATGATGTTCACCATTTGAAGAACATCAAAAATTGAAAAAGGGATGAACCAGGAACACATTTGGAGGGCGTCATGCAAGTATCATGCATGTCGCGCATGTCAATTGCGCGCCACATATGGGTCACGCAAGTCACTTGCGTGCCTTATGTTTTTTTCCAAGGTGCCCAATGGCCTATAAATAGCCCCTGTGGGCCCCCCATTTCTAGGAGGAATTTTCCAAAACTCAGATTCCTGCTCTGGTCGCCCAAGTCTCTGTCTAAAGTCTTCCGAACACTTCTAAGGTAATTTTTTACTTATAAGGGAAGCTCAAAAGAGGAAGAATAAGGCCTAAGTATTAGAACTCATTAATAATTTCATGCCTAAGTGTCCAGTCCTTAAGGGAAATGAAGACACTTGCTCCCCGCCTTTCCCTTTCAAGGGAACTTGCGCGCCACCCTTCTAAAAGAATCTAGGGATGATACTAAGGGCTTGAGTTCCAAGTCACCCAAGTATTACCCTATAGGTTCTTCGTCACCCAAGGTGACTCATGTAGTGAAAGTCTACTTGTGCGACCAAGACTTGCGTGCCAGAACAATACCTGTGTGCCTCCTTCCTAGTCACCTCCTTTCCTCAAATCCACCTCTCCTCTTCAAGACATACCCTTCTAAGCCCTCTTAAAATCCATTTATGTAATCGTTCCTTTGTTCGATTCCTTATCTGAAAGGAATTATGTGAGAACCTCTCCCAAAAACCTCATGACATACAAGCCTTATGTTCCCACGGCTAGGGGTTTCCTATATAACCTCACCCTTTGAGATGAGAGGATATTTTGATTTGGCCCTCCTCAGTACTAATCCCCAAGTTACAAGTATCCTTAACCTAGGCCTCCTTTTCAGGAGTAAGCCCCAAGTTACAAGTCTCTTTAACCCGGGCCTCCTTCTGAGGAGTAAGCCCTAAGTTACATGTCTCCTTATCATGGGTCTCCTTCTCCGGAGTAAGCCCCAATTTACAAGTCTCCTTAACCTGGGCCTCCTTCTCAGGTGTAAGCCCCAAGTTATACGTCTCCTTAACCTCGGCCTCCTTCTTAGGAGTAAGCCCCAGTCATAATTTCCTTGAACATTTGGGCACCCACCTCAAGAGTATACCCCAATCTTAATTTCTTTTTGATTTGGGATTCCTTCTCAAGAATAAAACCCAATCATAAGTCCCTCTTAATTTGGGATTCCTTTCCATGAGTAAGTCCCGGGTTAAAATTCCAAATCTCCATAAAGTAAAAATACCTTTATAGACCCTGCTCTTGGGATTCTTTCCTAATTCCTCGTCTTCATTTACTTGGGCCGTCATACATACATAAGCCCCACATCATTTCTCATAACTGCATCTTTCGTGGAACCATTATCAAGTTTACTGATACTTCTTTTTTCTCACACCGAGCATGACTCATGTGGTCTTAGAGTGTAAAAGTAATCATGAAATCTCTTTTTCGTCCATTTAACTATGCATAAACCCCATATTTCTTTTCCTGAACTATGTATAATTTGATCTTTTCCTTAAAATTAGAGTACGTAGGAATCCTTTATAAAGTTCAAGCCCATATTTCATTAATTATTTTCTGTCCCATATGACGTTAAACTATATCCTTTTTATCGAACTACATGGGTTTTGATTACTTTTTAACAAGGATATGTAGGTAGCCCATCTGCGGGTATGATTCCAACTCTGAAATAATCCCTGTCTTTCTGAATGACAATAAACTTCTAATGCCCCACTGAGTGGATTTAAAACTAGTATTTTCATCATGATGACTAGGCGATTTTTATATAATATATTGAAGGATACCATTGACTAAGAATATCCAATACATACAGATGATTCTATATCGATGAAGAACCTCAAATACATATAAAAGATTATCTAAATCCCATACATATCAATCATTGATTGACAAATCTAAAGAAAAACTCATTTTCATGCTTGGTGAATTAATAAGGATTCCTGAACATAACTTAAATCTATAAGAGAGTCCTGGAGTAGGAAATAATTCCCCACAAAAAGGTGTGATGAGGCTAACCTCCCATCCTCTCGACCAATGCAAATTATCAAGACTCATTGGTTCACAACTAATGAGCCCTTATCTTAGGAAATTAGGTCCAAATGGATAGAGAATCATTGGGTGTTTCCAATTCTATGAATAAACCCATTAGAAATTGATTGGAAAGTTTGAACCTTAAACAAACAAGATCATCCCAATTTCCAGAAGAAACAAAAAATGGTGAACCCGATGTGAATCATTAACCATGTTAAAATGATGTTTTAATTATTTTTAGGCCCCTATTAAATTCAATATGAGGGCCAAAAAAGTAATAAAACACATATGTGTTCATCAAAAAGATGTACTCTAGCCAATATTATCTTGATTATGTCTGTTATATCAAACATGCACTCTTTTCCAAGATCTCTTTGCAATACAGAAATGGATCCCTTAATGTTCACACCTGTGAATTCCACGACTGATACTCCTACTGGATCCTCATCCCCTCTGAGGATGATATCACCTACTCAGCGTCTTCAGCACTGGGTCTCGAATTCATTGGTGAGGGAATACCATTAACACGGTACCATCTTAACTCTGGAGGCCGCTTGACAAGCCATCCAAGTTAATAACTCACCATGGTTGTCCGGACAGCGACGACCAGTGGTCAAAAATTAGGTGGTTCCAACCACCTTTTCCAACTGTTTTGGGTAGTTATCCCCGGAACGCAACAACCAGTCCCTCCCATATTATAGGGAGGTGAATGAAGATGTCACTCAATGCCTCAGTTCAAGAAGACATGATCCATTCCCGAGGACTCCAACCAACAATCGCCGTAAGACCCGTGCGGTAGTGCACCCTCAACATGATGAGGGTATCACCTATAGGGGTTCGACTCAGGTCCCTCAGACCGGAGCATGTAAGACGAACCGTCATAGGTTAAATTCGGCCAACAGGGAGCAAGTTCTTATTTCTTCCCCCTCTAGAGAAGTCCATCAATCTAACTTGATGGCAAACAACGAGCGGGCATATACACCCACCCATCCTGATTTCACTACCCAGAAGACTCATATGGTAGTAACACATCAACCCCGCTAGGAAATTCTGGCAGAGTACTATAGGCAGGCACATACACCTATTTATAAATCATCAACCAGCTAGCAGGCTCGTCTGACTGCAACCAAAGAAGCTCTCCAATCAAACGTGGTGACCACCTGTAAACAGGCACATACACCTACTTACACTCATCAATTCTTCCAGAAGTATCGTCTACTAGTATTGAAGAATGTTCATCAATCATATTTGGTGGAGAATAATCAGTTGGAATATACACCTACAATTCATCAAGCTAACCAACAGTATCGTTTGGTAGCACTCAGAGATGTCAATTGGAAAGATCCAATGACAAGCAAGAAGAAGACACAACTTTCTTCCCCCACCCATAAGTATTGTTAGAATTCACTGATAATAAAGGAGGACAAGATAAGGAACACACATCTACTCCAACCATGGAATGGATGTATATTCCCGTTCTGGCAGCTGAAGTCACCAAGCACATTCTGACAATGGTGAAAGAGTGGAAGAAAATCCCTGCCCATATTCTGGATACCTGTCCGAATATTATAACAACTTCAGCGACATCACAGGGAAAGAAACATAAATATATCCCTATCAGTGGAGTGACTCATCAAAAGGTCACCCCGGAGCAGATACAAACCTCTGTTCCAATTCAGGTGGGTCGTTGTTCATACTCCCCCATGTCATATGGATAATAAAGTCGGGTACATACACCCGATTTAAAAGGAGATAATCAACCTAACCTAACCATTTCTTTTGAGTAGGTACATACACCTTCCCATTATAACCACTTTCATCAAAAATTGGTTTCCAAAGTGAGTAAGAAGGAGTCCAAGAAAAAGACCCATCTAGCACAGTTGAAAGATTAAGAGCCAATCTGCAATAAAGCCTTGCTCAATGAGAGAGGTCTTGAAGCCCTCAGACAATTGTCTGTTGCAACTCAAGATTCAAATCCCCCATTTATAGATTCTGGAAGTAAAAACAATAATTCTGAAGGTATTCATTAGAAACTTCCTCATGAAGGCTTGCTTCATGACAATTTGGTCAATATCGAAGTATTATCTTCATATGAAAGCCACAATAACCCTCTGTGTGGCCAGAAAACCAAGGAGAAAGAGGTTTCATATTTTGCTGTAACCCACCATGGTGGTCCTCCCCATGATGATGATGAATTTAGCTACGAAAGTCCTATCCACAGTAGTAATTCTCATTTCCTGAAAAATTCTTCAATGGACAATGTAGTAATGAAAAAGCCTTCTTATCTTGAGGCACTTGCAAATGTGAATCCAGTCATGTCTTATGCCTTACCTCTAGCAGGTGAAATAATTTCTCAATCAGAAGATATCCCGGGGTTTTGGTTATTCTCCAAACCAACCCTGGGTCATTCATCTTCTTATTTGACAAATGAATTCTCTACCAATATTGTTGAATCTGATGAAGCAACAATGAAGCACCAACTATAGTCTAATCAGGTAGAAGAATCTTCATCAAATGACAAAGAGGAAGTGCTGAATATGAGAAAAACACTGGAGAAAGGTGAAATACAAATCATGTTTTGGCCTTTGGATGACTCTCAGTAAGATATTCTAGAAACGTTGACAGAAGATTGTATTCACGATATTCGTCTCAACATATGGAAAAATCTTTATCACTTAAAAGGGAAAATATTATCTTATGATGAATATCAAAATCATGTCAAGATAATAGATGGGTTGCAACACCAAATTCACTTGGCATCTCTCTCAATTTCTCAACATCCAATGGTTGAAAAGTAGCAGAGAGCCCTTTAGTGTTCATGCCTTGGCACATTGAAAAGGTTGCTCCAGTTAATTACTAATGCCCTATCTGGTTTTCATATTAGGGGATGGGGTGTTCATGGATCATTTCATTTCATGGTGCTATCTAGTCAAAAAATCCCTCAAAAAGTGGTCTCATGTAATCTTATTGCAAATGGCTGGCCACATCTAACTGTTTTTGGGAGTAATCAAAGGATTTCTTAAGAACATGCCTCAACTAGTTCTTCCCAAATTCAGGTCTCATATAAGTTTTCAAATTACTCTTGCATCAAGAAAATGAGAAAATCAAACATGCTTCTCGTTTAGTGAATGCACATCATCAGGTGATAGAGGTGTCAGAAATAATCCAACGGTCATCTGAGCCAGGTGATTTGAGTGGATGTAGGTTGATGCATCCGGCCAATTTTTGGACTAAAATCCAGAAAATCTGGAAGGATTTTAAGAAAGTTTCAGATGTAGCAGCTCAAGAGCCACCTCATCTTACCGGGCTAGGTACTCTTTTAATCCATCCCTTGAAATCAACAGATAGGATTTGAGGAGTTGAGCAGGAAAAACAGGAGCAACCCCATTCCACCGGACTGGGGACTTTTTCAAATTCTCAATTTCTCCCTCAACGGAAGTTAGTCTTCTCTCGATTAGTGAAGAAGCCACAAGAGGAACATAGAGCCAAATTATCCTGAGATTACCTCCAAATTACAGTTCATTAAGAAGTTCCTGAGGGATAAACCAAACAAAAGGCAATGTCTCATAAAGGAAATGGAAGAAGACAATATCGCAGAAGCACTGACAGAAGGGATGAAATGCATTATGAATCGATAAATGTCATCAATTCCATTGTAACTAATCCCCACAAACATGAGGCTCTCTCAGAGGGATCAGATGAAGAATTTCATGTTCAAGAAGTTATACACACAGAAACGAATGAAGGAGGTGTGCGTACCAGAAGACAGAGGGTTTCCCAGGGGCAAGACATTTCTTTGGGTAATTCGCTTCCATACTCCCGAAAGTCACATGCCAAGTAAAAGGGTAAAAGTCAGGTTACATCCCACCCTACCTCTAGAGAAGGAAAATCACTCTCATTAGTGGAATGGTTTACGCGACAAGAAGAATAAATTAAGGAGTTAAGGAGGTTAAATGCAGAACTACTTCAAGGTAGTCTTCCTCCTAATCATGCTGAAGTTAATCAATCAGGGGAATTTGATGCAGCTACTGTGATGAATCAAGAATATCCCCCTTTAAAAGTACACCATCACAGGTACAATCCTATGGGTCATATGCGACAACAATCACCAATACTACCATCAGTGGCAGTACCAGCCGCCACACCTGTCCAAATTCCAGTTATCGCACCTTCTTAGGACCAAGCTCAACCAGATGTTTCTAAAACATTAATGACTACCATTGAGTCATTAACATCTCGGTTGGAAGCTATGTAAGGAAAGTGTGCATGAGTTCAACAAGAAAAGTGTGCATAACTTGAATGGGTGGATGAAATCCCTCCCCCATCAAATTTTATGAATACTACATTCCCAATTTTTAATGGTTCGGGAGATCTAGAACAAAACTTAACACATTTTGTTTCTCTTTGTGATCCTATGATGGAAACTCCTCAACCACTAGAAGCATTTAAGCTTAGGTGTCTTGTGTAGTAATTATAAGGAACTGCTTTTGTCTAATATACATGTTTTCAATCTTGGTCAATTACTGGGTGGGAAGATCTCTTTCAAAGGTTCCTTCTTCAATTTATCTCAAAATTACCAAAGATGACAGTTTTTGATATTACCAATTGTAAAAAAAGGGAGAATGAAAGAGTTTCGGATTTAATTTCTCGCTTGAAGGGATTAACATATTTCTTATGTTTAGCACTCCCTCAAGAAGAATTTTTGCCAATTTGTTTGGAAAATATGCATGATGAATTACACACACAGTTGATCCCTGTGAAATACACAGGAGGGTTTCAAGACCTTACTTCAATCACTTAGAAGATCGAATACTATCTTACAAAGACTGAGGCTAAAAGTCATGTAATTCCATCAGTTCCAGGAAGGAGAATAAGGAAAGCATAGACTGCTATAGTTACACTTAAACAAGAACCTTTACCTACTTCCACTTTAAAACCTTCATCATATCGAAGGGATCCTCCTCCTGAGCGTCAACAAAAATGGAAGCCTCGTCAAGATGATCAAAGAGATCAATGGTAGAAATAATTTGAAGATTTGAAGAGAAAAGTTTATTATTTCTGGAATGGAAAAGTTCCTGGCTACTTCATCTCGCCTCTGGAAAACAATCTGGTTCAGTTTCCAAGGCCCAAAAGGATGAAAAAGGAAGGAGATGAAGACCTCCCCTACTATTTTCCATTTCACCAGATGTTGGGGCATCCCATTCATGAGTGTTTTCTCTTCAAAGACCTCTTGCAAAAGATAGTGGACTCTGGACATTTAAAACTGAAAGGTTATTCAGCTCAGGTAGCATGTGTTACTGTTACTGATCCAGAAGAAGAAGGCAAGTGGCATGAAGTCAAATGTAAAAATGCACAGAAATATGATGATTGGATGGTCAGGAAAATGATCAACCTAACTCATTCAATTTTATGAACATAATTGAATCAACCAATTGTGTCTTCTATTATGAATTCCACCACAAAACCCCCTTTTTCAGAAGGAAACATCTTCAAATAAGCAACATAATTTGAAGAAATCAGAGCAGTCATAAGAAGACGAGTTCATGTCAAAGCCTAAATTGTCTTTGACTCTGGAAGATTTTTCGCCATTTACATCAAAAGAATGGGCACCACCCCACCAAACTGCACATCTTGAGCTGGTTCATCATGAAAAGTCGTTATCAGATGAAGAATTGATCTTTGTTTCTATTAACATGATTCATTTAATGGATCCATGTTCCAATAATAGTTTCAATCATGATGAGTCTAAATTCCCTATATCTAACAGAGGTGTTATAGGAAGATACAAATGTATAGGATACAAGGGAGGACATGGATATTCCAAAATCAATTATTTAAATCCTACCCCTGCCAGAACTGTATTTGTGGTAGAAACTCGTGGAAAACCCCTTCAACAGGCTCAACAGAAACAATAATGTTCTTCCACACATGCATGATTCGGTCCTGACACAATTATTTTTGAAGACCAGTTAGAGGCTACACCTTTTTCCTCTCATCAAATAGATAGACCTAGTTGGTATAATCTACAGAAGCCAGGTGTGTTTCCAATTCCTTCCTCGGTACGAGATACATCTACTGCCAAAGTATCAACTTCCAAGGCACCTACAAAACCACATTTTCATGATGAAAAACGCAGACCTTTGGACCAAAAGTATGATGTCCGGAAACATTTGGCCCAAGTACCGTCCAAGTTATCAATTCTGGATGCCCTAAATCTATCAAAAGATCTATGGGAGGTGCTTATTGAGGCTTTGTCATGTCCTCAAGAATTCGAAACTAAAATTGTTGCAGCTGAGGTCTACCATATAGAGAATGATCCTACAAAATTAATTGCAGTGATATCTTTTACAGATGAACATGAAGATGATGTTGTACATGGAAATATCAGGCCTTTATATCTATTAGGAAAATTCAATGATATAGACATCTAATAAGCTTTCATTGATAATGGATTAGGATTCAATATCATTCCTATCCGTACACTCTGTCGATTGGGCCTCACCAAATCTGATTTATCTCCTACTACTTTGATGTTGCAAGGGTACAATAAGAATGAACAAGAACCACTGGGAAAAATTACACTCAGAATTCAGTTTGGAGACCTTTTTTCTAATTCAGATTTCATGGTTGTTCGTCAGGACACAACATTCAACATTTTTTTTGAGAGACCTTGGTTTCAAAAACATGCAGTCGTACCTTCATCATATCATCAATGTCTCAAATATTGTTTCAATGGTCAAATTGGGACATTTTATAGTGATAATGCCCCATTCAAAGCATGTGAATCTCAATACATTGAGGCAGAATTTTAACACATGGAGGGAAAGGAAAAATACATGGCAAAGAAGGTCACCAAAATTAATACTCCAAGTGGTTCGGAAAAGATTCCAGTAAACTCATTCATACATATGAGTACAGATTATGTGTTACCTATCAGTCAAATTGATAGGATAGACCTAAATCCAAGCACTCTTATGGAAACTTCCATAATGTTAGTTTCAACAGTCGATCCAGACAGCATGGGAGAAATTGTTGATTTTACAAGCAGTGATGAAAGCTTAAATGGAGATGTCTTCATTTCATCCACTGAAATCTAGAAATTCTATACTTCATCAACCATTCCAGAAGAAGTTATAGCAATGCCAGAGGAAAATAATGATGTCAATTATCAATCCATCATCTCCTCTCTATCACCTCAGAAAGACCCTTCATCATCAATAAAGTTAGAAATGGCAACCACGTATTCAAGATGTTCAAGATTTAACTTCTCCCCTAGCCATATAAGTTATACTTCATCATCTACTATGAAAGTAGAAACAGAGGAAGTAACACATATTCAAGAAGAAGAGGAAGATCTCAGAGATTCTCCTCCAGCATTTGAAGAGGGTATCTCTACCATTGTGGATGAACTCAGAGAAATAAATCTGTGTACAAAAGAAGATCCACGCCCCACTTTAATTAGTGCGGCCATGAATCTTGAAGAGAAAGAAATGTATAGTTATTTTTTAAATCAAAATCAATATGTATTTTCTTGGAATTATACAGAAATTCCTTGTCTTGATCTTGATGTTTCCACTCATCATTTGGGTTTTCCAGAAGAACATCAAGGATTCAAGCAAGCCGCAAGAAGAAAAAACCCAATTTATGCCTCTAAAATTGAAGCTGATATTGATATAACTTCTTCAGAGAAGCTCAATATCCAAAATGGATGGTTAATTTTGTCCTTCTGAAAAATAAGAATGGACAAATTACAGTTTGAATTGACTTCAGAGATCTTAATCGACATTTTCCCAAGGATGATTTTCCAGTTCTGATCACATAACTCTTAATTGATGCAATAGCTGGCTATGAAGCACTCTCCTTCATGGATAGATATTCTAGGTATAATCAAATCTGAATGGCTCCAAAAGATGAAGAATATATAGCCTTCAGAGCCCCTCAAGGTGTGTTTTGCTATCGAGTAATGCCCTTTGGCCAGAAGAATGCAGGTGCAACGTATCAATGTGCCATGTACCATATCTTCAAACCCTTTTGAGGGAAATCTGTTGAAAGTTATTTGGATGATTTGGTGATTAAATATAGACAACTTTCTAATAACTTGGATGATCTGGAAATCATATTCAACAAACTTCGACAACACAATTTGATATAAACCCCTTGAAATGTTCTTTCGGGGTAACCTCAGGTCGGCTTTTTTATACGCCATCGTGGTATCAAAGTTGATCCTGAGAAAAAAATCAATCCTTGGTATGTCACCCCCTTTAAATTTGAAATAATTAATAGGACTTCAATCACACTTGGCCTATATTCGTTGTTTCATTTCCAATTTGGAAGGAAAGTGTTTACCCTTCATAGAATTAATGAAGAAGGGATTCACCTACCAATGCACCGAAGATTTCCAAGAGGCATTTGATATCCTCAAAACAATATCTCTTGATTCCACCAGTATTAATTCCACCTGTTGAATGAATACCACTTATCCTCAATTTGATATCTTTAGCGGGATCATTGGGTACCTTCATTGCCCAAAAAATGATTATGGGAATGAAAACAACCTTTACTATTGTAGACGCCGGAAAAGTCCGTTGTTCCCAAACGAAGCTCCGGATGAGGAATGCGAGGTCATATTTGGAGTCAGAAGCATGTTTCGGAGGGCCCAGAGGCCTTGTGCGGAATTCTGGAGGCCCGCGCGCAAAGTTGTAGTGCCGCGCGCAAACCACCCGGGATGCGCGCAATGCGCTGGGCCGGCGCGCAATTTTGCGCGCCCGTGGCCCGCGCGATTCCCTTGCGCGCCGGGCCCGATTCCGCGCCCGTGAAGGAAATTGCGCGCCCGCGAACCGGATTCCGTGCCCGGGGTTGCCTATAAATATAAGGCGACCCTCGACGTTTTGGAGGTTGCCGGAATTCGAAGGGTCGCTCGTTCGCGCAATCCAACCCCTCCCACGCGAAATGTTGAACTTCAGGTAACCTCCTTTCTTTCGCGCAAGCAAGCCTCGGGGTTCGCCTTCGCACGCAACCCTTTGGCTCCTTTCCTTTGAACAACTCTTCACCCAAAGGCTTTCGCGCGCAATAGAAGCCTCTTGCGCGCAATTGCCCCCTAGGTGCACGCAATCCAACCTGATTGCGCGCACCCCCCTTTTTGCTAAGTGGCCATTCGTTAAAAGAATGAGACGTTGCCCCCGCGAGCTATCCGAAGCCCGGTGCGCGCAATCTCAATCATCTGCGCGCAAAGTGATGGCCCAATTACGCGTCAGCTCACCCAATTACGCGCCGACCCGTGGTATTGCGCGCCAAGCCCCTCTTTTGCGCGCAAACCTCCAGGGTCGCCCCTTTGACCCCCTGTGGGTACCCGCCTGCGTGGCGCCCGATGATCTTCATACCGGGTGCCTGCACCATGAATTGTCTTCCCGTGCGGCCCTCTAGGCTTGCGCGAAGTGACACGGACCCATCGGCGGCACCATACTCGTCCGCGCTGCAAGACGTTAAACTGCCAAGTGTTTCGTCCAACATGACGTTAAACTGTACCTCGTCCGCGCTGCAAGACGTTAAACTGCCAAGTGTTTTGTCCAACATGATGTTAAACTGTACCTCATCCGCACTTCAAGACGTTAAACTGCCAAGTGTTTCGTCCAACGTGACGTTAAACTGTACCTCGTCCGCGCTGCAAGACGTTAAACTGCCAAGTGTTTTGTCCAACATGACGTTAAACTGTACCTCGTCCGCGCTGCAAGACATTAAACTACCAAGTGTTTCGTCCAACATGACATTAAACTGTACCACGTCCAAGCTGCACGACGTTAAACTGCCTAGCATATCGTCCGAGCTACAAGACGTTAAACTGTTCAGCATTCGTCCTGCAGGACGCTAAACTACACCATGTCCGCGCTGCAAGACGTTAAACTGCCAAGCATCTTCGTCCTCAGCACACGACGTTAAACTGTACTTCGTCCGGCAAGACGTTAAACCGTCTGCTTCGTCCGATCTCGTGCCTCGCACACAGGGTCCCCCCGGTTTGGATGTGGCCCCCACCCGCTCGTCTCTGCAGGGATGACGGGATTTCCCCTATTTAGGGACGATTCAAGGAGTGGCCTTCGCCCACGGGGGTAGGGCATTACAAACCCCTAGTTCCTTATGGGGGACTGCACATGTGTATCTCCATTGCGCTTCCCCACTGCCGGAGCCAGTAGAGGGCATGACAGGGATCGAGGTCTCTCACCTTCGACCCAAGTCCCTCTCCAACCGAGCTTTGCTGCATCCGGGCTGCCTCAGTGCGTAAGTCCTGACAGAATGAACTACGTGGACTTTGATCCGTGTCTCCTAAACAGGGTATGTAGGAAGCCTCCCTGAGGTTCAAGCCCACCACCTGGTCGCCCCGGTCATATTCACGTCGGTTCGTCCATCAGTGGACCCCTCCCGGGTTCAAATTCGTGTCGATTCACCTATGAATCCGCCCTTGTGGGGAATTGCACATGTGTATCTCCATTGTGCTTCCCCACTGCCTTTTTATCCTTTCAAAGTCCAGCATGACGTAAAACTGTGATCCACCCGGCCGTTCCATCCCCCTCTGTGCGAGGTGGTTCAGTTCAATCCTCCGCCTGACAGCCTCGACCTCCTCGTGAGCCGGCTTGTCAACGTCCAGCATGACATTAAATTGTATACCCGAACTACGGTGACTTTGATCCGTGCTAACGCGCGGAACGTAGGAAGCCCCTACGGGGTCCAAGCTCTTCACTCCATCATCCATCCTGATCCTTACCCGGGCCGCCACATCCCGGTGGGGTCATGCCATTTCATTTCACTCCACTTCACTCGGGAAGCAGCCCATGTGCTGGCCCCAGCGTCGGAGGTTCCCCACAAGGGGTTCTGTCATCTGATCCACTTCTCGTGTTGATCAGTCCGATGCCGTCCCCGCTGGACGTTAAACTCTCGGCATACCCCGTGTTAAACATGGGAAGCTGAGGAAAACCTCAGGTAACGCAGTTCCCCGCACCCAGCGCAGGATGCCTCAGGCCATCATGCCTTCGAGAAGCCCTATTAGGGACGGAAGGCAGAAATGCAGAGCCACAGTGTTAAGACACGCCCCCAACACCCAGAGCTACCCAGTCTCCTCACCGCAGGTTTCTGCCCCGAGCAGACTCCTTGGAGCGTCCGGGCAGAAGCAGCGTAATTAACTGGTGTCCATGGAGACATGGCGCCGGGAACGAGATTCACGAGCACGTCTTAAATCTATGAGGGAGACCCGGATTAGGTGACGAGTTCCGAGGAGACGTCCACGGAAGGAGGAGCCAACATCCCATCATCCCGGTTTCGATCAATGATTAGACGCCCCTGAATAAGGGACGGATGCTGCCCGCCTTTGGAAAGCGGGACTGCGGGGCCACAAGCCGCGCGCCCATCCCCTCGGGTCGACGGGCGCACGCGCGAACGCGCCCTGGCAGAACAACGTCGGAACAGAAACCCGACGCACATCCGCACCGAAACAGAAAAATGGTGAACCCGACGTGAATCTCTTCTCCTCAATACGAAGACTGATAGCTTTCAGAGGTGTTGGAAGACTAGCATGTTGCCCGGCTGAGCATTCAGCACCGGGGCACGGAACCCGCCAGGGGCTGGGGAAGGGAAATAGGGCACTCCGTCTCACGACGTCGATGGCCTGGGTTCCCCCCACGGAAGGCGTCGATGGCCTGGGTTCCCCCCATGGAATCATCCGTGCGCGCTTAAATCAGCCTGAGCCACCAGAATCTGCGGGTACTGCTTCGGCATCGTCGTCCCAGCCTGCCTCTTCCGAGAAGAGAAAACGGCGGCGGCGCAAGAAGGAAGAGCGCGCCCCGCCAGTTCCGCCACTATCCCGCATTCTCGGTGATTTCATGCCCCCGGAGATGAGGATCCCTCCTCGGATCCGCCCGGCGGTGGATGATTCATCCGATGACAGTGTTGGGTACGCTTCGGTTAATACCGTTGAGCTGGTAAATCCCTTTTCGGTTCCCGACGTTGAAGAACACCAGGTGGACCTCCCTAGTGTCCCCGGTCGTCACCACCGTAGGAGGAGCCGCAACAACAGGAGTCGCTGGGGCACGACAGTTGCTACATCCAGCCAGGCCGTGCACGCCACTGAGACTAGGCAGCAGGCTCAAAATCGAGCTCAGCGTGCGCAGCCCCCCCCCCCCCCCTCCGGGGATGACGGATTCGCCTCTGCCACTGTTTGTGGTGTGGGACCAGGCAGAACCGCCTCAGCCGCGTCGCGATCAGCTCCGCCCTGCCGCGAGTCCATCCCGGCCTCCTGACCCCAGTACGGTGACTACTTCCTAGGCTTCAACCAATGAACAGCGAGATGCGCCAAGCACCAGTCGGCCGCCGGTCCAACCGGCAAGGCCCGTCATGCCTCCAACCGCAGAGCAACCTCCTGCAACCAGGGGCTCGCGCTTGGCCAAAAAATATGACATCCTGAAGCACTTGGCCAACATCCCAGCAAGGCTCTCCATCCTTGAGGCTCTGTGCATGTCATCTGAGATGCGCGAGGCGCTCGCTGAAGCCCTGAAGAGCCCCCTCCAGTTTGAGACAGAGGTTGCGGCTGCAGAGGCCTTTCACGCCGAAACGATTGAGGACGCCGAATGTCAGGAAGTTATCTCGTTTTCTAGTAAGGATGAAGACCCTCCTATACTGGGGCACATTCATCCACTGTATGTTACCGGCCAGTTCAATGGCCTTGAAGTCCGGCGCTGTCTTGTCGACACGGGGTCCGGGATTAACCTGATTCCAACTCGGACGCTCCGGAGATTGGGGTTGTATGAGGATGACTTGATTCCCTCCGACCTCAGGATCCAGGGGTACGACCGCACTGAGCAAACTCTGGTCGGCAAGATACGTTTGAAGACCCAGTTCGGTGACCTGGTTTCCAACACCGAATTTATGGTAGTCTCTCAGGACACTGCGTATAACGCATTGATGGGCAGGCCATGGCTCCACCTTCATGCGGCGGTTCCCTCGTCATACCACCAATGCCTTAAATACTCCCTTAATGGTCGAGTAGGCGTGATTCAGGGAGATGCCTCTCCTTTTGCCTCATGTGAAGCCCGCTATCTGGACGCAGACTATTACAAGAGCAAGGATAAGCAGATCCTGGCAAGTGAGGTTGAGCCTGTCGCTGTTGCAAGTGATCCCTGGGCAAGTTTGGATGACGCTTACGTCCTCCCAATTCATCGGTTGGATGTAGACATGGTCTCGATGGCCTGTGAGTCTCCTGATGTGATGACCGCGACCGCTCGTGTCAGCACCCACGGCCCAGCAGGATCTGGTAGCCCCAATGCAGTTCCCAGCGCAGTCTCTCCCGTGGACGATCCCTCCCCGAGTGGAGAGGACGTGGAAGATGCACCCCCAGCCTTTGAGGAGGGCTTCTCCGCCACGGTCGATGAGTTAGTACAGGTGAATCTTGGAACCGAAGAAGATCCAAGACCCACATTGTTCAGTGACGCCATGCCCTCTGAGGAGCGGCAGCAGTATGTGGACTTCCTCAGACAACACCGTGATGTGTTCGCTTGGGGCTACGACGAGATGTCGGGGCTAGATCCTCAGGTATCCGTCCACCGCCTTGGTCTCCCGGCGAACCATCGCGGGTTCAAGCAGCCTCCCAGGAAGATGCACCCATCCCATGGTGCCATGGTTGAGGCCGAAGTTGACAAGCTTATCAAAGCCAACTTCGTGAGGGAAGTTCAGTACACCAAATGGCTGGCCAACATTGTGCCGGTCAGGAAGAAGAACGGGCAGATCAGAGTCTGCATCGACTTCCGCGATCTCAACCGCCACAGTCCGAAGGATGATTTTCCCCTTCCAGTGACAGAGCTGTTGATTGACGCCACGACAGGGTTCTAAGCCCTCTCCTTCATGGATGGATACTCCGGATACAACCAAACCCGGATGGCCCCTGAGGATGAGGAGTTCACTGCCTTCAGGGCCCCCCAAGGTATCTTTTGTTACCAGGTCATGTCCTTCGGCCTGAAGAATGCAGGTGCCACCTATCAACGGGCGATGCACCGCATATTCAAGCCAATCCTCGGCACACTGGTGGAATGCTACGTCGACGACTTGGTGGTCAAATCGCGCCAGCGTTAGGACCATCTCAAAGATCTTGAGAAAGTGTTCGGCTTCCTCCGGTCTCGCTGCCTGAAGATGAACCCGTTGAAGTGTGCCTTCGGGGTCACCTCCAGAAAGTTCCTTGGATTTGTGGTAAGATACTGGGGTATTGAGATCGACCCAGAGAAGATCAGGGCGATTAGCCAGATGCCTCCCCCAGGTAACATCCGGGAACTGCAAGGGTTCCAAGGCCACTTAGCCTATATACGCCGATTCATCGCGAATCTGGCCGGAAAGTGTAAGCCCTTTTCTTGGCTCATGAAGAAAGGTGCCACCTATGTATGGGATAAAGAGTGTCAGACCGCTTTTGAGGAAATCAAGCAGTACCTGCTTCAACCTCCGGTTCTGATGCCGCTTGTATCCGGGAAGCCGTTGGTCCTTTATGTGACTGCCCTGGAACGGTCCCTTGGTGCCCTTCTCGCCCAGAAGAACAACGAGGGAACAGAGAATGGCCTCTATTACCTCAGTCGCATGCTCCTCGATGCGGAAGTTAGGTATTCCCCCATCGAGAAGAGCTGCCTGGCACTCGTATTTGCCGTACAGAAATTACGGCACTACTTGCAACACCATGAGGTACAGTTGGTTTCTCGGGTAGACCCGTTGAAATATATCCTGAGCCGACCTATGTTGACTGGCCGTCTAGCGCAGTGGGCTGTGATTCTCCAGCAGTTCGACATCAGGTATGTGTCCCAGAAGGCCATCAAAGGGAAAGCATTGGCGGACTTCCTGGCTGCTCACCCGACCTCCGCGGATCAGCCGCTGGATCTAGGCTTTCCTGATGAGGCCATTCTCTCGGTCGATCATGTCGATCCATGCTGGCAGATGCACTTTGACGGTGCCTCCCGGAGCCCCACTGGTAGAAGGCTCAATAATCCTAAGCTCAACAGAGTGGTCTTGGGTATCGTCTTCATTACCCCGGAGCAAGCCGTGCTGCCATACTCTTTCCTGTTGTCAGAGGGCTGTACCAACAATGAGGCGGAATACCATGCCCTCATCACTGGCCTCGAGTTAGCTCTCAAGATCGACGTGCCCCATCTGTGTGTGAAAGGGGACTCCGAGCTGGTCGTTAAGCAGATCAATGGCGACTACGTTGTCAGGAAGCTGGAACTTGTACCATTGCTGGAGTGCACCCTCCTCCTGATGGCCCAGTTCCCTTCTCGGCCAGAAATTGTCCATATTCCCCGGTCGCAGAACGGTCGAGAAGATGCTTTGGCCAGCCTTGTTGCGTCACTCGCGGAGCCTGAACAGGACAACCTGATCATCCGTGTGACGCACCGCAGGCTCATCGCTCCCGTTATCCCGGAAGGAGATCGCGGCCCGTCGGTAAGTAATCTCACCACGGTTGCCCCTGTGCCCGGAGCCCCGAGTACCCCAGATATGGTAGTCGAATCAGCCTCTGATTGGAGGGCGCCTTTGGTTGAGTACCTCCAACATGGCATTATCCCGTCGGATCGGGCCGAGCGCGAGCGAGTTCGACGCCGCGCATCGCAGTTTGTCCTCCAGAGAAGTCCCGGCCTGGAGCAGATCCTCTATAGGCGCGGATTTGATGGTGTTCTCGTCCGTTGCCTTCAAGGAGTTGAGATCCCACGAGTCATGCAAGAGGTTCATGCTGGTTCATGTGGTGCCCACCAGACTGGGCCGAAGCTGTCCCACCAGATTCGGAGGTTGGGATACTTCTGGACCTCCATGATCCATGACTGCATCGAGTATGATAGGAATTTCCATGCGTGCCAGGTTCATGCGAACTTTGTGCATCGGCCGCCGGAGCCTCTCCATACCACTAGGTATTCTTGGCCCTTTGCAGTCTGGGGTCTGGACGTTGTGGGACCTTACCCGCCGGCGACGGCTCGCCAGTTCCGGTTCATTCTAACCGCCACAGACTTCTTCTCCAAATGGGCAGAGGCGATTCCGCTCAGAGAGGTCAAATCCTGTTCGATCGCTGACTTCGTGACCTCCAACATCATTTATCGATTTGGAGTGCCTCACGCTATCCTCACGGATAATGGGGCCAACTTCCGAGTAGCCGAGTTGAAGAAGTTGTACGCCAAGTACAACATTCGCTCGAACCATACATCTCGCTATCATGCGCAGGCAAATGGACAGATTGAGGCATTTAAAAAAACCCTCTCTAACATTCTGCAAAAGATAGTTGGTCAGAACAAGAAGAGTTGGCCGGACAAGCTCCCCAACGCCCTCTGGGCTTATCGGACGACGACTCGCAATTCCACCCAGATGACCCCTTATTCCCTGGTGTATGGAGATGAGGCCGTCCTGCCCATCGAGATCCAGTTATCGTCCTTGCGCACTGCGGTCTACGACCAGCAAGCGCCGGACAGAGCTGCTGAAGCCCGTCTAGTCGATTTGGAAGCACTGGATGAGAATAGGCTTCGCGCCTTGCACAACTTGGAGAGGAATCAAAGCAGAATGGCTCGAGATTTCAATAAGAAGGTTCGCCTCCGCTCCTTCTTGCAGGGTGACCTAGTACTGGCCCTAAGAGCGCCAATGATCCCCGGTAGGAAGCCACCCAAGTTGGAGCCCAAGTGGGAGGGACCTTTTGTTGTCCACAAGGTATATCCCAATGGTGCGTACTCCCTAGCAACTATGGATGGTGAGCGTGTCACTCCCACCAACACTAGGTTCCTCAAGTAGTACTTTTCCTGAGTCCACTTCGTCCAAGCTACAAGACGCTAAACTGTTCAGCATTCGTCCAACATAACGTTAAACTGTACCACGTCCGCGCTGCAAGACGTTAAACTGCCAAGCATCTTCGTCCTGCATGACGTTAAACTGCCCCTCAAGAACTACGTGCGGCTTGATTCCCATCCTTATGGGATACATAGGACCGCCTGAACATTCATGTTTCAGGCCCAGCCCCATCCTTCGGGAATTTCCATCCCATCTCGGGCCCTTGGCCCAGTTGCCTCTAGGTATGCGGAGTATGGTGTGAACGCGGGGCTATGCCCTCATTCACGTCGGTTTGCTCACCACGCTGTACGCGCCCCACGTTTGGGGATGCCTTCCGCTCCCCCCTTTCTCTTTTCGTCCTGCATGACGTTAAACTTCACTTCAAGAACTACGTGCAGCTTGATTCCCATCCAAATGGGATACATAGGACCGCCTGGACATTCATGTTTCAGGCCCAGCCCCATTTCTCGGGAATCTCTATCCCGCGTTGGGCCTTTGGCCCCAGTTCCCCTCCTTTTTGTGCGAGGCGTGTGGCGTGAGCGGGGGATTATGTCCTCATTCGCGTTGGTCTACTGGCCGCGCCGTACGCCTCCCCCCGTGTGTGGGACTACCTCACACCCCTCATCATCCTGTATGACGTTAAACTGCCTCTCAAGAACTACGTACGGCTTGATTCCCATCCTTATGGGATACGTAGGACCGCCTGGACGCTTGTGTTTCAGGTCCAGCCCCGTCTCTTGGTTGATCACGGGGATCTGCCGTCTTTTGGTTGCTCTCAGGGTGAGTCCTCCGACCCTTTCCGGTGATCTGTTAACGTGTTTTGGGTACTCAGGTCTATGACCCGTAGTGTCGGATTCAATCCCGACAAGTCTTGTGTTGCTTTTCGGGCCTCGCGCTTCCTCTTGTTCGAGCCTTCACTCAAAGGGATCCTCATTAGCAGTTTGGGTACGATGCCTCAGTGCTCTCCTATCGCTCCAGGTCGATTTACCGGCGGGTCCTGGGCCGCAAATCGATATGAATCCTACGCTTGAGCGGTTGATGCTCGTTTGCTTGCCCCATCCTAGGCTGACGCGATCAGATGTTGTGTTGCGAATATGGTCAGCGACATCCTTGATCTCCATGTCGGCTCTTTCAGTCTCTAAACATTGGTTGCATAGTTCTCATCACACTCTGCCTTCGTGCGTTGTAGTGGAATCTTGACACTCTCTTCATACTAACCTTCAGTACACCTTTACACGTTAGGCAGGCCAACCAGGGTAATGGTGTCTTTCGAGGCTCCCACGATCTGAGCACCAAGAATATATGCTGATTTCCTCCCTAAGGGCTATGTGTAGCTGGACCCTCGTCCCCATAAGGAGGAAGGAGTCGCCCGAACAATCGCGTTCTGGGCCCAGTATAGCTGGAGGCTAGCATCTTTGCCCCTCGGGTGATGGACATATGCAGGCCCCTATCCCAGGATCCTTCTCCTGGAATTGTGCGTGACCGCAGGGCTGGGGTATGTTCCCACCTCCGCTGGGTCCACTGTATCGCAATAAGCGGATTCCTCCATGGTTCGAACCACACGACCTTAAACTGTGTTGTATGGTCTTACCACACGACTGTAAACTGTGATCGTCTTGGACGCCCGACGAGAAACGGCACTGCATCGTGATGTTCTCCTCAGGGGACACTCACGTTGGGCGCTGGTTAATAACCACGCCATTTATCAATGCCTTTCATGGCTTGATTATTATGGCGACGCCAGGGATTTCTTAATCACAGGCATGTCGCTGCACAAAGAAAAACCATCCACCTTTTAGGACAAACAAGAAATATCAAATACCGCTTCTTCTGTGTGCGAGGGTCAGACCCGCACCCCTCCCCGCGCTGGTTCCCGATTGTGTTGCGCCGCGCTTCGAGAACTACGTGTGGCTTGATTCCCATCCTTATGGGATACGTAGGAACGCTCGGATGTTTGAAACTTCGGGTCCAGCCCCCACTTCTTAGAGATTCCCCCTTCTCTGGGGAATCCGCCGCCTTCGGGTCACCCTCAAGGCGTGTCCCTCGACCCCTTGCAGTGGTCCACCGGTGTCAAGAGTACTCTGGTTTATTGCCAGGAGGGTCAGGTTCAGCTTGGTCAGGTTCCGTCCACTTTTCAGGCTTCGTGCTCCCTTTCATTCGGACCCATCGCCTACGCCCTGGGTGGAGCCCCCGTGAGTGGTCTGGACACAATGCCTCAGTGCTCTCCCACCGACTCGGGCTGGTGCCCCCAAGGGCCTCGGGCAGCAAATCGATATGAATCCTGTGCTTGAGTGGTTGATGCTCGTTTGCTGACTCATTCCATCAACGGTCAGTGCGATATGGATGCCGCTTTTCCGCCACGGTCGGCAGTACTCCCATATCGTTACGCCGGTGCCCCCAGTCCTTGAGTGAATGGCCGCATGATTCACATTACATTTTCCACCTCCCATTCTGGCCAGGTGAAACCTCGACACTCTTGACACTATCCCTCAGTGCATCTTCGCATATCCAGGGGATAGGACCACGATGTGGCGTACTGTGAGGTTCTTATGGTCCAAGCTCTAAGACCTTAAACTAAGATCTGCCCCTATGGTCCGAGCTCTAAGACCTTAAACTAAGATCTTCCCCTATGGTCCAAGCTCTACGACCTTAAACTAAGATCTCCCCTAATCGGGGTTCTACGTCCTGCATGACGTTAAACTGCACTTTCAGAACTATGTGTGGCTTGATCTCCAGCCTGATGGAGTACGTAGGAACGCCCGGGCATCTCGGGTCGGGTCCAGCCTCATGGATCGCTAAGTCCCGCCCCTCCTCGTCGTCGGTCGTTTGGCCTGGATTCTGGTAGAGTGGTGCAGTTGTGATATTCTCTCCGATGCAGCTCGGGATGCCCCATTGCAATGATGGGAAGCGACAGTTTCCTCGTCAAAGAGGTTCTGTCTGAGAATTGGGGTGATTCACGGCCAGATTAGTGCATCCTCCTAGTACACTTTCCCCACGGTGGCGCAATTTTGAGAGCGTTAGATTCTGTCCGAACAAATCGTCACTTCGCCCCACGCTTCGCATGCCCTGTTGATCTGGATTTCCACCCTTGTGCCTGAAGGAACCCCCAAAGTGGTATTGATGATGACATGTGATCCGCCTCCTGCAATATGAATGATGACCTTCGGTCCGTCTCTTGCAGTAGTATGGTTGATTGATCCATTGTCCGCTTGCTGCCTTGGGCATTTCCTAGAAGGCCGACCGTCGTGGATTTCTGAATTCGGGACACGCGATTCACCCTTTCTCATTTTCCTATGTTCGGATAAAATCTTAACGCCCCTAGCGTTGTCCCTCTCATGTGTTGGAACAAATTGGGGGGATGATACATTGATTAGGTCTGAGGTCTCCTTTCCTAGGAATGACCTCCCTCTTTTCTCTAGAAATCCAGGCCCAATTGTGGATGCCTGAAGTTTGGTTAACACTCCCGCAAGACAATGAATTGTGGTTGAGCACGTTAATCCAAAAGATGCAGATAAATATATTGGTTCATACAAATGGATCAAAGTAGCGGAAGCAAAATGTTCTGGGAATGGCAAAAACAAAGCCCCTAGGGATTAGCGTGCTGAATGGATCTTCCCAACGCCGCTACCCTTTGGCTGGCGGCCTCCAGAGCTGCTTCTCGCTCTCTGCATGCCCTCTCTTCGTCGGCGGTCGCCGCGTGGAAAGCGCTTTGCGCGACCGCGACAACGAATTTCGCGCCCGACACCCTTTTTGCGCGCCACAGTCCCGCACCACCTAGGACTTCGGCATTCCGGCGTCTCCCTCGGAACCCGATCATTGCGACCTCTCGCCGATCAGATTCCGAGGGGGGGCTTTTGTAGACGCCGGAAAAGTCTGTTGTTCCCAAACAATGCTCCGGATGAGGAATGCGAGGTCATATTTGGAGTCAAAAGCATGTTTCGGAGGGCCCGGAGGCCTTGCGCGGAATTCTGGAGGCCCGCGCGCAAAGTTGTAGTGCCGCGCGCAAACCTCCCGGGATGCACGCAATGCGCTGGCCCGGCGCGCAATTTTGCGCGCCCGTGGCCCACGCGACTCCCTTGCGCGCCGGGCCCGATTCCGCGCCCGCGAAGGAAATTGCGCGCCCGCGAACCGGATTCCGCGCCCGGGGTTGCCTATAAATATAAGGCGACCCTCGACGTTTTGGAGGTTGCTAGAATTCGAAGGGTCGCTCGTTCGCGCAATCCAACCCCTCCCGCGCGAAATGCCGAACTTCAGATAACCTCCTTTCTTTCGCGCAAGCAAGCCTCGGGGTTCGCCTTCGCGCGCAACCCTTTGGCTCCTTTCCTTTGAACAACTCTTCACCCAAAGGCTTTTGCGCGCAAAAGAAGCCTCTTGCGCGCAATTTCCCCCTGGGTGCGCGCAATCCAACCTGATTGCGCGCACCCCCCTTTTTGCTAAGTGACCATTCGTTAAAAGAATGAGTCGTTGCCCCCGCGCGCTATCCGAAGCCCGGTGCGCGCAATCTCAATCATCTGCGCGCAAAGTGCTGGCCCAATTACGCGCCAGCCCGCCCAATTGCGCGCCGACCCGCGGTATTGCGCGCCAAGCCCCTCTTTTGCGCGCAAACCTCCAGGGTCACCCCTTTGACCCCCTGTGGGTACCCGCCTGCGTGGCGCCCGATGATCTTCATACCGGGTGCCCGCACCATGCATTGTCTTCCCGTGCGGCCCTCTAGGATTGCGCGAAGTGACACGGACCCATCAGCGGCACCATACTGGTCCGCGCTGCAAGACGTTAAACTGCCAAGTGTTTCGTCCAACATGACGTTAAACTGTACCTCGTCCGCGCTGCAAGACGTTAAACTGCCAAGTGTTTCGTCCAAGATGACGTTAAACTGTACCTCATCCGCGCTGCAAGACGTTAAACTGCCAAGTGTTTCGTCCAACATGATGTTAAACTGTACCTCGTCCGCGCTGCAAGATGTTAAACTGCCAAGTGTTTCATCCAACATGATGTTAAACTGTACCTCGTCCGCGCTGCAAGATGTTAAACTGCCAAGTGTTTCGTACAACATGACGTTAAACTGTACCACGTCCAAGCTGCACGACGTTAAACTGCCTAGCATATCGTCCGAGCTACAAGACGTTAAACTGTTCAGCATTCGTCCTGCAGGACGCTAAACTGCACCATGTCCGCGCTGCAAGACGTTAAACTGCCAAGCATCTTCATCCTCAAAACACGACGTTAAAATGTACTTCGTCCGGCAAGACGTTAAACCGTCCGCTTCGTCCGATCCCGTGCCTCGCACACAGGGTCCCCCCAGTTTGGATGTGGCCCCCACCCGCTCGTCTCTGAAGGGATGACGGGATTGCCCCTCTTTAGGGACGATTCATGGAGTGGCCTTCGCCCACGGGGGTAGGGCATTACAAACCCCTAGTTCCTTGTGGGGGACTGCACATGTGTATCTCCATTGCGCTTCCCCACTGCCGGAGCCAGTAGAGGGCGTGACAGGGATCGAGGTCTCTCACCTTCGGCCCAAGTCCCTCTCCAACCGAGCTTTGCCGCATCCGGGCTGCCTCAGTGCGTAAGTCCTAACATAATGAACTACGTGGACTTTGATCCCTGTCTCCTAAATAGGGTACGTAGGAAGCCTCCCTGAGGTTCAAGCCCACCACTTGGTCGCCCCGGTCTTATTCACGTCGGTTCGTCCATCAGTGGACCCCTCCCGGGTTCACATTCACGTCGATTCACCTATGAATCCGCCCTTGTGGGGAATTGCACATGTGTATCTCCATTGTGCTTCCCCACTGCCTTTTTCTCCTTTCAACGTCCAGCATGACGTAAAACTGTGATCCACCCGGCCGTTCCATCCCCCTCTGTGCGAGGTGGTTCGGTTCAATCCTCCGCCTGGCAGCCTCGACCTCCTCGTGAGTCGGCTTGTCAACGTCCAGCATGACGTTAAACTGTATACCCGAACTACGCTGACTTTGATCCGTGATAATGCACGGTACGTAGGAAGCCCCTACGGGGTCCAAGATCTTCACTCCATCATCCATCCTGATCCTTACCCGGGCCGCCACATCCCGGTGGGGTCATGCCATTTCATTCCACTCCACTTCACTCGGGAAACCGCCCATGTGATGGCCCTAGCGTCGGAGGTTCCCCGCAAGGGGTTCTGTCATCTGATCCACTTCTCGTGTTGATCAGTCCGATGCCGTCCCCGCTGGACGTTAAACTCGCGGCATACCCCGTGTTAAACATGGGAAGCTGAGGAAAACCTCAGTTAACGCAGTTCCCCGCACCCAGCGCGGGATTCCTTAGGCCATCACGCCTTCGAGAAGCCCTATTAGGGACGGAAGGCAGACATGCAGAGCCGCAGTGTTAAGACACGCCCCCAACACCCAGAGCTACCCGGTCTCCTCACCGCAGGTTGCTGCCCCGACCAGACTCCTTGGAGCGTCCGGGCGGAAGCAGCGTAATTAACTGGTGTCCATGGAGACATGGCGCCGGGAACGAGATTCACGAGCACGTCTTAAATCTATGAGGGAGACCCGGATTAGGCGACGAGTTCCGAGGAGACGTCCATGGAAGGAGGAGCCGAAATCCCATCATCCCGGTTTCGATCAAGGAGCAGACGCCCCTGAATAAGGGTCGGATGCCGCCCGCCTTTGGAAAACGGGACTGCGGGGCCACAAGCCGCGCGCCCATCCCCTCGGGTCGACGGGCGCACGCGCGAACGCGCCCTGGAGGAACAGCGTCGGAACAGAAACCCGACGCACATCCGCACCGAAACAACTATCTCAGTCAAACTATTCTTGAGGAAGAAACTTGATATTAAAGTATTAAAAAATGCTTCCTAGCATTAATATTTGCAGTTCAGAAATTGGGACACTACCTGCAACATCATGAGGTCCAATTGGTATCTCGCAATAACCTACTCAAATTTATCCTTAGTCTTCCAATTCTTATAGGACATCTGGAATGGAGGAAAGTTATTTTGCAGCAGTTTGATATCCGGTATGCATCTCAAAAAGAAATAAAGGGCCAAGCTCTGGCCGATTTTTTTGCTGAACACCCATCTGTAGAAGATACATATTTAAATATTGAACTTATTGATGATTAAGTATTCTATATTCAAGATAATCCTCAAACATGGGAAATGTACTTTGATGGTGCCTCCAGAAGTCCAAAAGGGAATAAAATGGAAGATCCTAAATTCAACAAAGTTGGGTTAGGAATAGTGCTTATTTCCCCAGAAAATGAAGTGCTAAACTATTTCTTATTATTGATGGAAGGTGGTACAAATAATGAAGCAGAATATCAATCTCCCATCATAGGCTTAAAATTGGCGCTTCAGGTGCAGGTGAATCACTTGAAGGTGAAATGTGATTCATATTTGGTAATCAAACAAATCAATGGGGATTATTCCATCAGAAAGGAAGAGTTAATCCCCTTGTGCGATTATGTCAAAGAGTTAATGGAGGAATTTCCCTCGGAACCGAAATTTTCTTATGTCCCACAATCACAAAATGCCCAATCTGATGCACTGGCTAAAGTAGCCACAGCCCTGGCAGATCCAAATCGGGATGAAACAATCATCAGTATTGCCCACTGTCGTGTAGTTTCACCTTTTGTTCAAATCAGAATAGAGGAAATCAATGAAATCAGTCCCATTTCTGAACGATATGGTCATACTACAGGATGGATGACACCTATCAGGGAATAACTTCAAAATGGAACACTCCCACCTGATAGAGTCATGAAAGAACAAGTCAGAAAACATGTGGTCAATTCTACTCTTTATGATAGCCCAGATCACCAAATAATTCTCTAAAAGTGAGGTTTTTATGGAATTCTCTTCAGATGTATTGATGGTGAAGAGACAATGGATGTCATGAGTGAAGTTCATGCAGGAGTTTTTGGTTCCTACCAGTCTGGACATTGACTTTCTGGTCAAATTAGAAGGATTGGATACTTCTGTCCTTCATTGATGCAAGATTGTGTTGCTTTCACTAAGAAGTGTCATTCTTGCCAAGTATGTTCCAATTTCATTCATCTACCCCCAGAGTTTCTTTATACAGCTAAATACTCATGGCCATTTTCCACATGGGGAATGGATGTAGTAGGACCTTATCCTCCGGCTACATCCAAGTAGTTTAAGTATATTATTACTATTACTGACTTATTTTCCAAATGGCTAGAGTAAATCCATCTCAAAGAAGTTAGTTCTAAAGGCATTGTTAGATTCTTCAAGTCTAACATAATTACCAAATTCGGTGTCCCTCATACCATATTGACGGACAATGGCACCAACTTTTGTTCATCCGAGGTGAGAAAGTTGTATCAAAAATAGAACATCAAATCCAACCATTCATCTCGGTATGATGGAGAATCCAATGGCCATATAGAATCCTTCAATAAGACTCTTTCAAAAAAAACTGCAAAAGATGGTGGATAAAGATAAGAAATCCTGGCCTGATAAATGTTTCATGATTTACGGGCTTATTGGACCACCACCTGCACTGCTACGAGGTCAACTCTATATTAATTGGTATATGGAACAGAAGTAGTCTTTCCAATTGATGTTCAATTACCTTCTCTCAGAGTATCCATTTGTGATCAGTTATCTATAAATGAAAAATCTCAGAAGCGATTTGATGAATTGGAACGATTAGATGAAAAAATATTGTGCACCCTTCACCAATTGGAAGTCTATTAGAATCGAATAGCATGAGATTTCAATAAAAAAGTTCATATTAATTCATTCATTCAAGGAGAATTGGTATTGGTCCTCAGAACTCCAATTATACCAGGAAGGAAACCTCCAAATCTTGAGACAAAGTGGGAAGGACCTTATTCAATACATAAGGACTACTCCAATGGAGCTTATTCTTTAATGTCAATTGATGGAGAACTCATTAAAAATACAAAAAATGAAATATTATTGAAGAAGTATTTTGTGTAACACAAATACACCCTTTAGTCCTCACAACAAAACTTCAATCTGCATGGTCCCTGCTGTCCTTACTACAGGACATTAAATGACATATCCCCTCTATCGCCCAACATGAAGTTAAACGATGTCCCCTTTGTCGTCCAACATGACGTTAAACTGTTCGTCCGAGCTACAAGATGTTAAACTTCCAAGAACCTCATGTCTGTGACACATGACATATAAACTGTGAAACAGTCCCTTATATGTTCTACATAACGTTAAACTGTGCACATGTCCTGTAAGACGTTAAACTACAATACGTCCTAGATACATGATGCTAAACTGTACAGCACCCTTTTGTCCCACATGACGTTAAACTGTGCATCGTTAGGGTTGTTGTTACCTCTTTTTTCTCACACCGAGCATGAATCGTGTGAGCTTAGAGTAAGCTTCAACCATAACACCCTCTCTGGGCCGCTAACCATGCGTAATTCCCAACACCATCTTCGGGTCATTTTCCTCAAGTATAACTCGATCACCAATTCATTCTCAATAGAACTACGTGGACTTTGATCCTTGCCTTCTAGGCTGGGTACGTAGGAAACCTCCTGAGGTTGAAGCCCAAAACCAATATCTTCACATCGGTTCACCTCCATCTCATACGATGTTGATCCGTGAGCCCTCCCTGAAACCAATATATTCACATTGGTTCATCGTCTTCCTTGCTATATGATGATAAACTAGACATTCCACCATTTTCCTCGATGCAAGACATTAAACTACATTGCAATATTTCCTAGCTACATGACACTAAACTATGAAGCACCAGTACATGAATATGACCTTAAACTATTCGCACTTTTGTCCTGTACAAAAATAAACTACAATAGTCTCTGACTCCCACACCTAAGAGGGAATCATTATTGAAATTGATCTCCATTCATGTTATATTCCAAGGACTACGTGCATACATGGAAATTCCCGGACCTTTAATCTTGGATCCAACCATCATTGCACTAAAGTCCCCTTTCACCCTTCACATATACGAACCAAATCTGTACAAAGGGTATTTTAAGAATTATGTATGGATTGATTCCCATCCTTATGGGATATGTAGGAACATTCGAGCATCCATCAAACCCAGCCCCAAGTCCCTGGGCCTAACCCCAAACTCCACTATCAGTCCCTTAGATGAAAAGTCCCCCTGTGAGCACATGAATGTGGTATGAAAACCCCAATCTTTATTCACATCAGGTTTATAACTAACACACAATGTGTCTCTCTCATTATGGTTCGAATGCTATGACCCTAAACTAAGATCTCCTATGATCTCGTCCCACATAATGTTAAACTGTATTTCAAGAACTACGTATGGCTTGATTCTCATCCTAATGAGATATGTAGTGAAGTCCAGTATCTCAATTCAGGACCCAACCACAACATGATTATGGTCAACATTGGTCTATGTATCTCCTTTATGCATTGGACAATACCCATTTTTAGGTGTCATAATCCTAACCTTAAATACTTCCAAATCTCCATAACCCTTTTCTTGACTTCTGGTCACAAAATTTCTGATACCCTAGAATTCTTTTGCCTTACCATGCAGCACGTGCTCTTTGGTGGTCTTGCATAAGTAGTCTATATAATGGACCTGTCATCCAAAAGATTCTATTATTTGACTATGCAGCCAATGCCCTTAAGTGGCCATGTATAATTAAAACCCCCTAACGGGTTTTTCAAATAGTGGTAAATTCATTCTCAGGGGAAACCCTCTTTTGTCCTTATTAGTCTTAACTACGATATGTAGGGATCCATAAAAACAGCCATCCTTAACATATTTGTCCCATACTCATTTTCATGATCTGAAAGTATTCAAGTCTGTGGTTTATATTACCCTTCACTACGTTTGGGTCAGACCTTTGCATGAGTGACATTCATCCCATTATTTGAAAATCTTGATTGGGAATATCCTCTCCATATTCAAGTACCTCTTTCCATATAACAGACTCTATGCATTGGAAAATTTGAATCTCCATAAACTTCCACTGGCTTTTAGAAATAGAAAATTAAAATTTCTGAGATTTCTTTGGCCTGACTATAAAGAATGTTCCTCTAGGTGGCCTTGCATAAGTAGTCTACATAACAGACCCGTCAACCAAAAGATGCTATTATTTGACTATGCTTCCAATGCCCATAAGTGGACCTGCATAATTCAACCCCCTAACGAGTATGTCAAAAAGTGGTAACTTCACTCTTAGGAAATACTTCCTCTAATGCCTTTTAGCCCTTTTTTCATATCATCCCTCAGATTCAAAATTTATTAAGTCATAGTTTACATGTTTTCCCCCATACTTGAATGTGGTAATATGTTTTCAAACAAAATATCAAGGAATTGAGTCAATTTTAATCCATTCGGCCAAAGCTATTCAACCATAATCATTAGCCTTTTTATGTCCAACATCCATGAATTTAAACTGCCAATAAAAGACATGGTACTCATTAAATTGGGAACTTGTAAAAGGAACTTTGAACAAAATTCAAGTCCCAACTCTCTAAATGTACATATTTTATGATTTAGGCAATATTGAGAAACAAAAGATGCAAAGTTTGTGGGGGGTTTTTGTATAATCCTATCAAAAATCAAACTATGATTAATAGGCCCATTGGCTTAGGTAAAAATAATAATATATAAGTAATTAGCAAGAGAATGCAGGTACAAATGATTGAAGATGAAATGTCTTTTTAATTGATGCAAAAGATTAGAAGAACATCCCCATATTGGAGTATCTTCTCTTTTTCAAGAATTACAAGAGGCTTTCAACATAACTTTTCATTTGATATACAAAATCCCAAGCTTCATCAGCAGCTACTTGAAGTTCATTCACTCGACTAGCTTCACTATTTTCATATTGATAGATTGCCTTCATGGCATTTTCGATGGTTTCAAACCATTCGTTTGGACTACTTCCAATGAATTGTTATGCTGGTCATGTTCCCCAGTAACAACATCTAATTGTTGCTAAAGATGCATATACTGGACAAATTTCTCCTTGATCTTATGCTTCATCTCCTTCAGCTTTGCAGCATGATAAGCCTCAGCTCGGGACACCATTGCCTCAAATTCGCCGATATTAGTCAATAGCATCACTCTGGTCAGATCTTGACGTCACTTTTTCTCTTGATCCCTCCTTAAGATGACTTGTTTCACCACGGTATGGATCTCTTAATATACAAAACCACCAAGTCCCAGCATGACGAACAAGGATGACAGTCACGGGATCTTTGAAGACAGCTCTTCAAGAGACACTTTAGATATGATCCTCCATATAATCTTCCATACCTTGCGACGTGAGAATTGGAGTGCCTTTTACACCTTTGGGTCTGATTCAGAATCACTATCATAAGGGGGAATATAGTCTGGGATTAATTCACTTAAGGAAGCTCTATGTTCTAATCCTTCCCCAATGAACCTTGGTACTTCACTTTCTACTCAAGTTGGGGCTGAGGCTAAGGCTTCACCTCCGGATCTAGCCACTGAAATTGAGTCCCTACATAGTCAATTGAAATCTTTGGTTAATTACAAAGGATAAAAAAAGTGGATTAGATGTCTTTAAAATTAAATACACCCACAAATATTATCATCTTTTACCCAACGGTAGATCAGCAGCATGAGAAGGCTCATCACCATCTTTCCTAGATTCACCAAGATTTTCAGGATGGATTTCAGGAAGCTCGGACGGGTTAAGCTCCACTTGAGCTAGAATCACTACAATGATAGGGTTGTCTCTACCCCCTTCAGGCATCGGCAGATCAACAACTTGCTCAGATAGAACTACACATTTCAACTAATCATGGTCAGAGATGTAATAAAAAATTTTAACAGGATGAAGGATAACAGTCACATCCAAAATATTCTAAATCACATGGTAATTTAACATGATCTAATATTTATTCAAAAGAGGTGCCAAGTTTCATCATTTCAACCAGTGATATCTCAGATTCTTGGTTAGTCTCACCAGTTGGAGCATTTTACACGTCTTCTTGGCGACCCTCGTCCTATGACCTTTGTCCCCGAACAGCTTCCTCAGAGAAAATTGTGGAGTCAGTTATAGTGGTCGCCAAATGGTCTAGTGCAGGTGTTGAACTTATAGCATCATAGAATGGAAGTCATTTGATGACTTCATTCAACGTTCTATGAAGTATTTTAAATTTACCAGAAGTAAGCTCTTCTCTCCGTGATGTAGCAATAGGAGCAGTACTGGGAACATAAGCTTTCTCTTCTTCTCTCCTCGTTTATTTAGAAGCAACCAGGTCAGCATTAATTTTTGACTGTTCATCAGCACCCTCCATCATCCTCAGAGGAGGGTTAGTCCTCTCCCTCAAAGGGGAAATTGAAGAATCTCCTTCAATCCCAAGAAGTATGAGCAATCTTTTCATGAGTTCGGATTCATGACTATCCTAAGGACTTACCACTACTAATGAAGAGTATAGCTTTGGACTTCATCCTTCAATGCATTTGCTTTTTTGATTTTGTGGGTCTTTTCACATTGAAACTTCTAAATATAGGTATTGGAGAGTTAAAAGCCCTTTCTAACTCCTCGTCCATGGCTTACCTTCATAGAGATACCTCACCCGACTCGCGAGGAGATTCAGCAGCTCCAAGAGCAGTGCCACCAGGGTTGTACTGCGGTGAAGGGACATCAGTAGTTCCTTTATTAAAAAGCTACATGATGAAGAAATAAATTTCCTTGAGTAACAAATCTTTGACTAAAATTAAGTTTCAAAGCAAATAAGGAAAGAAATTTACATCTTCATGAGCCACATCATCATGCCACTTCTCGTCTACTGAAGCACCAATCCCCTCAGTGGTGCCATGATTCATCATTTCTTTCACCCAATTGGTAATAGGAATTGAATCATTAGTGGCATATTTGAGAATTTCCAGCTCTCTAAGGCAATCCCGCACTTCATCGGGGTTATCCTCGAAGCGGATATTAGCAGAATCTCGGAGATTCCCCACTCTAGGGATATGTAGCCCTTAGCATAAGTCCATCTAGGCAGTTTTAGCATCAAAATATAAAATCTTCCATTTCTGGGTAGCCTCTGGTCATAAATATTCAGCATGTTCACCAGAAGTCCACGAGGAGGGTCCTACAATCTGGGACTTCAACTTCTTATCAACTCCTGCAATCATAGATAATGGATAATAAAATGAAACTTGTTTCTCTATAAAATAATGGTGACTAAATTTCTTCAATGATATTACTCACCAAGAGTCGATGGAGCAGGTTTATTAACTTTGGCAGGAGGATTATATCTGGCACGAGGCCGCTTTGACGCATGTCGTGCCTCATCATCCCAATCCTCGGAATCCAGTGAATCAGCCCCGGGTGAGGAACCCAATGAATCGGCTCTGGGTGAGGAAGAATAACCTTTCAGATGAAGGGTTTCTTTCCTAACAGTTCTATTTTTTGTCCCCACAAGAGGGACCAGATGATTTAGTACCCCTTCAGGGTATGATGCTACCTAGTTATTTGCATACCATTTATTCAATTGACTCACCACTCTAGCAACTGGTAGATCAAACACTTCCCTAGTTTTTGCCATAGCTATCAGCAACCATAGTTGTCAGGAAAAAATTGAATGCTTCTTTGACCTGATGTGCATGGGAGGGGATACAACAATCTGTTGCAGATACATGAATTGGTGTGCAAATCTATATGGAGAATAGGCCTCATATATAATCTATCTTTCAATTCTGGTGTCCAATACACCATCTCTGAAAGCCAGCATATATGACCTCAATTCCAGGATAGTTGTTCCATCATCAATAAACTGCCCGGTTTGCGGGTTTCCCTAAAGAAAGAAATTAGATTCCTTGAACATGCTCATCCTCACCTTTAGATTATATGAATTGAGGGACAACGGAGAAATTCTGAAAAATTCATGCACCGATGGCCTAAAAAAACTTCTAGGAACCTGTAATCCACTCTGTATAGTGTATGTCCTGAAGTGAGTGGCGATCCATCCCCACAAAACATGTAATGGTCCCAATATTCTCAAAGGAGACTTACCCATACATACATGGAGTAATATCCTGTGAATCTTTGTCAAAATTGGGGTGGCCAACCCAACCATTTTTCTCTCATCCAACTTGGCTGCAACAACCAAGGTCCTTAGCCTGATGCCTCCCTTTTAATCCCTAAAATGAAGAAGATAAACACTAATCCACAAAGCTAAAAATCCCACCATACGGGTCTTCTTTGGGATTCTTTGATCCACTTCATACCCCCACTTTTCAAACTCTCCTACTTCCAGAGTTGGCCAGAATGTTCCAAGAGCGCCCTTCTTCTCTGTTTTGGGGAAGCTGGTAGGGCGAGTACAGGTGGGACCATTATCCTTCTTCTTGATGATAAACATATCCATCCACTCTTCTCGATGAATATCCTTTCTAGAATGAGATTTGGTGGACTTTGAATTCTTGAGCTTGTGGAAAATTTTCAATATCTATTGAGCCAAAGACAGAGTCTTCTCCGAATCATTCCAGGTCTCCTTGGGGGTGATGAATTCATCATAAATATCTCCCAAAATTGGATCCCCCGAGATCTTGTATACATCCCATAAGTTGATTCCTACTTCTCCTTGAGTCAGATGGAAAGAATTGTTTTTCGGGCTCCAGCGGCTGATTAGCTCCGGCACAAAATTATCATTCCTGTAGACATATGTCTGACCAGCCCAGACGGCTTCATATATTGCAACTCCCTTCAGGTCCTTGACAAAATCTTCACTGGTTTGTCACAACCAATATTCCCACATACAATTTGGCTTCACACCTCCTCTGGGATGGAAATCCCAACTTTTGTTCCATCCCTTGGATTGATGCATCTAAGAATTTTGGAAAATAGGGGGAAAGAAATGCGGCTGCAGCTCAGGCTTGTGGGGCTTCAGATATAGAGCACATGGGCTATGATGCATTATGTATTCCTTCTCCACTATTCCAGCATTGACAAATGATCCTGCAACTAAGACATTTGCCGAAGAGAAATTGGTATAAGTCTGAAACCAGGAATCAAGAATATAATTCTTTGCTTCTGGAACATTGACTCCTTGTAGATGACCATGGACATATAAATCCAAGTTGATGCTCTATGAGAAATTCGAATGATATTTCTTCAAGTACTTAGCCAAATTTGGGAGAGTACTATCGCAGATATCATAATAATCATGGCCAACGACGTTCATCATGTCATTTATTCTCTTGCTGGCCAACTCATCAACTGATCCAATTATTATGGGAGCCATTGAATCTTCACAAAGATCAAACAATTAACTTTTAAGTAAGTCTTTTTTTATGAAATACTTGTGAATAAAACAAAAAATTTCCAAGGCAACAAGGCCCGCAAGTCATTTCACACAAGTAATGTCACACATGTATTTCTGCGCAAGTATTTCCGCACAAGGACAAATCATTACTGGAGAAGTGCGGTGCAAAGAAGAGAGATCGGCCGAGGAAATGAAGACACTTGCGTGACGAGAGCTCAAAATATTTGAATGCAAGATGGTTTGCGTGAAGTGACACCCATATATATAGGTGATCCCTCAACCCTATGCGCCGGAACCTACGCGCCGGAACCTGATAGCCAACACCTGCTTGACGCTGAACCCTTGTTTCTCATTTTCCTCAGAGTCAAATCCTCTTTCCTTTTTCAGATTCAACTCTGAGGGGGGACTTTTGTTGACTCTCATTTCTGTCACAGAGTCCAATGAATGGAAAATAGAAATACCTTAATCCCAATGAGGGTCACCCTTTGAAGAACATCAGAAATTGACAAAGGGATAAACCAGGAACTCATTTGGAGGGAGTCACGCTAGTATGTTGCGAGCCGCGCAAGTCACTTGCGTGGACCATATGGTTCGTGAAAGTCACTTGCGCACCCTATTCCCTTTTTCTCCCAAGGTTCCTAGTGGCATATAAATAGCCCTTGTGGTCCCCCCATTTCAAGGAGGAATTTTCCAAAACTCAAATTCAAGATCTGGTCACCCAAGTCTCTGTCTGAAGTCTTCCGAACACTTCAAAGGTAATTTTTTTACCTATAAGGGAAGCTATAAAGAGGAAGAATAATGCCTAAGTATTAGAACTCATTAATACTTGTGTGCCTAAGTGTCCATCCCTTAAGGAAAATGAAGACACTTTCTTCCCACCTTGCCCTCTCAAGGGAACTTGCGCGCCACCCTTCTGAAAGCCTCTAGGGATGATACTAAGGGCTTGAGTTCCAAGTTTCCCAAGTATTACCCAATAGGTTCTTCGTCTCCCAAGGCGACTCATGTCGTGCAAGTCTACTTGCACGACCAGGACTCACTCACCAGAACAATACTTGCGTGCCTCTTTTCTAGTCACCTCTTTTCCTCAAATCCACCTCTCCTCTTCAAGACATACCCTTCAAAGCCCTCTTAAAATCCATTTATGGCATGGTTCCTTTATTTTCTTCTTTATATGAAATGAATTCTGTGAGAACCTCTCCCAAAAACCTCGTTACATACAAGCCTTATGTCACAATGGTTAGGGGTTTCCTATATAAACTCATCCTTTGAGATTAGAGGATCTTTTGATTTGGGCCTCCTTCTCAGGAGTAAAACCCAAGTTGAAAGTCTCCTTAACGTGGGACTCCTTCTCAGGAGTAAGCCCCATGTTACAAGTCTCGTTAACCTGGGCCTCCTTCTCAGGAGTAAGCCCCATGTTAAAAGTCACCTTAACATGGGCCTCCTTCTCAGGAGTAAGCCCAAAGTTACAAGTCTCCTTAACCTGGGTCTCCTTCTCAAGAGTAAGCCACAAGTTACAAGTCTCCTTAACATGGACCTCCTTCTCAGGAGTAAGCCTCAGTCATAATTTCCTTAAAAATATGGCCACCCTCATTAAGAGTAAACCCCAATCTTAATTTCTTTTTGATTTGGGCTTCCTTCTCAGGAATAAAACCCAATCATAAGTCACTCTTATTTTGGGATTCCTTTCCAGGAGTAATTCATGGGTTAAAATTCTAAATCTCCATAAAGTTAAAATACCTTTATGGACCCTACTCTTGGGCTTCTTTCCTATGTCATGGTATTGATTTACTTGGGCCATCACACATACGTATGCCCCACATCATTTCTCATAACTACATCTTTCGTGGCACCATTGTCATGTTTACTGATACTTCTTGTTTCTCAAACCAACCATGAATCACGTGGGATTAGAGTGTAAAAGTAACCATGAAATCTCTTTTTGGGCCATTTAACTATGCATAAACCCCATATTTCTTTTCCCGAACTACATGGACTTTGATCATTTCCTTAAAGGTAGAGTACGTAGGAAGCCTTTATAAGGTTCAATATCGTCTTTTATTAATTCTTTTCTATCCCATATGACATTAAACTATATCCTTTTTATCGAACTGCATGGGTTCTAATTCCTTTTTAACAAGGATACATAGGTATCCCATATTCAGGTATGATCCCAACTCTGAAATAATCCCTCTCTATCTGAATGACTATAAACTTCAAGTTCCCCAATGAGTGGCTTTAAAACTTGTATGGTCATCATAATGACCAAGAGATTTTTATATAATATATTGAAGGATGCCATTGACTAAGAATCACCAATACATACGGATGATTCCCTATTGATGAAGAACCTCAAATAGATATAAAATATTCTATAAATCCCATACATATCGATCATTGATTGCCAAATCAAATGGAAAACTCATTTTCATGTCTAGTGAATTAATAAGGATTCGTGAACATAACTTAAATCTATAAGAGAGTCCTGAAGTAGGAAATAATCCCCCCAAAAAAGGTGTGATGAGCCTGACATCCCATCCTCTCGACCAATGCAAATTCTCAAGCCTCATTGGTCCACAACTTATGAGCACCTACCTTTGGAAATTAGGTCCAAATGGATAGAGAATCATTGGGTGTTTCCCGTTCTACGAATAAACCTGTTAGAAATCGATTGGAATGTTTGAACCTTAAACAAACAAGATCATTCCCATTTCTAGAAGAAACAGTGTGCCACAATATCATAAAACATTTATCATATCAGAACCCATGAAAATAAATTATTTTCGTAAACAATTCATTATAGCATAACCTAGGGAAAAGGAATAGTTTTCATAAAAATAATTCCATCATAAAAATAAACCATACAAATAAATAATAATCATTGTATCCTTAGATAATATTATCATTAAATAATTATAAACATAGAAGTTTGTTGTCATTAATGAATCAAAATATTATTTAAATATTCTTGATAAAAATAACGATTCTATTTTAAAATCTATTTTTTAAAGAATAAAATTTTCTAAACTTTTATGGATAAAATTTTCATTGATGAAATCCATGGGAAAGTTTAAAGTAAGATTCAAAAAATTTAGTGGCCATGATGGTGGGAAATTTTTTCCATGTCATATAAGTTAAAAAACATTCCTTCCATACTTTTTTTGGGAAAGTTACATAGTACATCGCTTGTAAAACCAAAAGAATATTCCTTTCAAAGTGTTTTGTAAAAATTTACATTTTGTTAAAAATTAATTTAAACAATTATGGTAGAATATAGAAATCATTATTGAAATCATTTTTAGAATACATGGATATAGAATAAAAAGGTTTTTCGATCAAAGAGAGAAATGAAGTCAATATTCCTAAAAAACATATTTTCAGCCTCTTGATAATAAAAGGTGAGTAAAATGAAAGGAAAAATATATTTTAAAGAAATAAAAATAATATAAAAAAATTACATAAGTATATTGAGATGTTGATCATAATATTTAATTATCGGAACTTAATCATAAAAAATACCTATAAATAATGAGATAACAATATAAAACCCCTTACCACAGGTCTAACTTCCTTCATATGTTTTCAAACCTCTTGTAAAATAAATTTATTCTTTTATTCATATTATTATAGAACATTATCTTATATAAATCCAAATATTGTTTACTTTTTACCTTTTATCATGCATTTATCAACAATTATTTATTAAAATATCTATTTCATGTGATAATTAATTTGTTCTTCATGTAAGTTTTTGTTTGGTAGTTTCAACCCTTATAATTTTATTATAGTTACATCATATATAAAATTTTAATAATGGTATAAATAACAGATATATTAATTATATATATATTTATATTCATCCATAAAATTTTGGGACAGAAAAATGAATTACACCATTCATGGAGATGGTAATCCATACGTACACCTGAACACTATTTTCATTTTTTATTAGATGAAAAAAAGAGGAATTTAAATATTCAATCAACTTCTAATGATCATTTTTATATCATATATATCTTATATATTCATCAAATTAATCCTTATTACCATTCAATTGAAATATAATTGAAAAATGTGTCACATCGCTTTGTGGAGGTGGTACTTTACACGTATGCATGAGAGACATTATCATTTCCCAATGGATTATATGGTAAAATGGTAGATATGATTTTATCATTACAGAAGTATAATTGTGTCAAAATATTATATATAATTATTAAACCCATCATAACATCTATCCTTAAAATATGGTTATGAAAAATTAATTGTATCACTGTAAGAAGACAATAAGCCATATGTACTCATGAGCGACACTTTCACTTCCCATTTGATGTGAAATATGGTTTATAATGGATATTAACAACCATAATAACATTAAAGTATATATAGGATAGTTATTTAATTATTTTATGAAGAATATAATATATGTAAAGGAGGTAAAGAAAATTAAAAGAAAGTGATCGTTTAAGGTGATCGCCACTTCTTTGAAATGACTCCTTTAGATCTCTTGTAAAGGGATATAAGATTTAAATTATTTGAAAAAAACCTCTAGGATGTTTATATGGAAATTTATAAGGTAACTTGGTATATTTTGGTCAATCTATAAGACTAAAAGTTGTGTGAATAAGAAAAAGTAGGGTTCCCTTTTATAATTGAGAGGAGGGGCACTTTTTAAATTTTTTAAAATATTAAATTAATATAAATTAATTTTCAGGTACAAATATTTCCAAACTAATAATTTTAAAAATTGATAAGAGTATTATTCAAAAATAATCTCATTTAATGATATTTTCACAAGTATATATCACATTTTTATCCTTATCTTTTAATTTTAACCCCTTTTAATCCTTTTGAGAATTTCTAATATATTAAAATTTTCAAACATTTAAGGGTTAATAATGTTATTATAAAATCAGAACATACCCATTAATGGAACATGGTTGATTTTTACAACTATATCCCATTACATTTTCTGAAGACAATTTTTTTATTAATTTTATTTAATTTAATAAAAAATTATTAATTATAAAATATCATTAATGTCATTTTAGCACTATTAATTTAATTTAAATTTTAAAACATCAATACAAAAGGGGAATTTGAAAATAATGCCTTAAAAACTCTCTTATATTTCACATAGGTCAATAAAATTTAGGGGACACATTAATTCATTAAAATTATATCAATTTTAGTTTCTTAAAGTAATTTATTATATTTGTTATTAAATGGAGAAATACTCTATTAGTGGTTCATATGAAATTATCATATTTATACAATTACTAAAAATTTAAAATAAATTTCTATGTGAAAAATAATTTCATTAATATAAAATTAGATACTTATATTCATTCATAACTTTATTTTTTCTCAATTTTTTCACACAATAGATATTAAACATAGTGAATGTTACATTTTCTAGAATTCATTGATTTAAACATTATATAAGTTATTTTCATAGAAAAGTGTCCATTAAATGAATAAATTTCATGTTTAAGGTGGTAAGGTACATTTTCACTTCATATAATAAGAATTAGGATAAAATATTATGGTATTAACACTTATTTTTAACCAAGATTAACTTGATTTTCCCTATATTGATGTAATAAATTTTACCACAGTTACTATTCATATTGATAAACAATAATAGGGGCCTATTTTAAAAATATAAAACTATATATTCTAAATATATAATTCATTTCATATAAATAAATAACTTTAAATGGATGGTATTAATTTTAATAGATGTGCACAAAATGTGATGAATTCCTCTTTTAATAAAAAATACATTTGTAAATATAAAACTGGATTTATTATTATGCCATGCATAAAAAAAATATTACATGAATGTTAGAACATTTTACTGAATAAATAATATATAAATTTAATTAAAATCATTCAATAATATTTATAAATTTAATTTATTTGGTTAAGAATTAATTAAACCCCTAAAATTAGTTTTTAAGGTAAACATATCCTTTATTTTCAAATGTTTTTTATTTTCATTTACAATTATCTGATAACTATTGAATTGATTTTATACATTTGTAAATAATAAATTTTCATAATTTAGTTAATCCTATTCATATATACAAATCTAATAAAGATTTTATAATAATATTTTAATTGTATATTGTGGTTCCTCCAAACTCATTATTGTGTGCAACACAATCTATCAAAGAAATTAATTTTACTTGAATTTTTTCTTTAAATATTAGGGTGATATAGTATAATGAGATTCCACTTTATGTATGATCCCTATGGATTCAAGTAATGAAGGAATATAATACTATCCTCCCTAATTGGATCTGAAGAATATAATTGCAACCCCACGATGGTTTTCTACCTCATTTTTATGGATGATAAATTTCTCTACAACATCATCTTTTACATGTAAAAGATGAACATGAAAAAATGCCCCATAATCATAAATTAAAGTTACAAAGTAATTTTTCTCACCAATATTGGGCATAGAATTCAAATCAAATACATCACTATTTAGTTTTTCAAAAAAATTAATTTACCATTTTATAGTTGGAAATAGTTTCCCATCAATTTTAGTTTTAATAAAAGTTACACATTTTTTTTATCATTATGATTCATTTTAGGTAATTATTCCATTTTTGGTATGTCATGTATTTTCATATAATTTTTGTGAACTAAATTTTTATTCCATAAATAAAAAGACTCTTTAAAGTATAAATATACAATATTTGTATGTAATTTCATTAATACATCATACAAGTGATTTTTTCCACCCAAGATACCACCCTTAGACCAAACAATGTCATCTACCTAAAATAAAAGCTTAAATAAAATTTTATTTAACAATATCCCCACGACTAATTTTCTAAAAAACTTGGGATCATAAAAGACATCATTTAAAGTTAGGATATTTCCTCATGTAAACATAAGATCAACCTCACCCTTCCATTATATCTTAATACTTATAGAGTTCCACATGCAGAGAAACATCTTATATTCGATTGATTAAAATTTGTTTAAGTGATATTTTTTGGGTCACACATGTCATGTAGAACTAGAATCGATCCAGAAAGGAGTTTTATCCTTGAGCACATTCACTTTGAACATCATGGCCATAAATTTATACTTATGAGTATTGTAGTTTCCATATGTATTCTTACATTTATTATATTCTTGTCCAAAGTGTCTGAAACTGCAAAATAAGGATTATTTCCCTTTTATTCTTAATGAATTTGGAATTTCCGTTTTAATTATTGTTTATAAGTTCTCCCCCTTTGATTACCAATATGGACCCACTCCCTCCACCTTGAGGACCTTGGATTTATCATCCATAGGTTCACTTACCACATCATGCTTTTTATATCCCCCCTCAATTTGTAAATAGTTGATCATTGAGAAAAATATCTCCCATCTTATATTTTATATAATTTTTAATATTCCATCAAGAATACATGATTTTATCAATGATTGATGTGACAATAATGTAATCATCCATCTTCATACTATTTCTCTTTTGGTATTGTAAGATGCATTGTATTCCTTGAATTTTTTTATAATATATCTATTATCTATATTTTTGTTTGTAATACACATTATTACTATTAATTTCATGCCTTTCCCATAATTAGTGATGCATTTTTATTCAAATTCATCTCATATTTCATTTTTGGTTGGAATATATTGATATTTATCGAAGAGGTCATCAGTTAATAAATTGAGTATGTGTCCGAGCCACATGAGACCACCATTATCCCATTATGTCCTTGTGAAAGAAACTTGAAGCATCTAATATTAGGATATGGGGGGTTTAATGTTTAGAGAACATACACCACTTTGAGAATCGCAAAAATAAAATTCATTCTCTTTTTCCACCTCTTGAAAATATTTCCATCAATTTACACTCATCACATTGTTGAACACCAATATATCAATGTTGATGGCATCTGCTCTTATGAATATTGAGAATATTGGTGGATAATATGTGGGGATAGTTTTGGATGGTAGTAGAGGTATCTTGTCATGGAATTCCACCTTATCACTCTTCTTAGTATTAGATCCATCCCAACAAAATCAATAGTACTATGGTGTGCTGGTTAATCCTCTTTAGGATACAATGATGGATAGATACTCAACACAAGTACTTTATGGAGTATTTCCCTTAAAGAACCATTAAATTAAGATATAATTGGTAAGGGAATTATTATTTTTCATTAATAAAGTTCCTTTGATTCTTCTAGAAGGATTTTTAGGAATCTAAATTTTGAGAGGAATTGGAGTGAGAAATAGATATATTGGAAGTGATTTTTCTATCTTACGGAGACTCAATTCTATAAACATGGTGGAATTAATTCAAATAATTCACCCTACCCATTTGAATGGGTAGATACATTTTCTATAAAGTTCTATTATTTCAATATTTAATAATGTTTGTTCAATTTTAGATGATCAATTGAGTGATCTAGATCACACTCCCTAATGAACTATTACTTTTGTATGATCACACCTAATATGACTAATGATCCAAATATTACATGTTTGGTTAAATAGTTGACTGACTGAATATACCTATTCAAATATTATTTTATTGAATACATAGATTATTCTTTCAGGGATTCAAACCCATTGAAATTCCATTTAAATAGAAAGAAATCAATTAATGATGAAGATGGAATAAATTTAAGAACTTATAGTTTTTTTAATTTCATTGGGGACCAACTTGTAAATATAGCTTGGTGTTATTTCATGCTTGTGAAAATTTACCAAGTATATTTTTCTATATTTTGATGTAAAATAACACTCCCTAAATGGTAGGTTGTTTCTAATGAAGGCCTTGAATTAAGAAGTTGGTTCCTCCCAAGGATGATTACGGCTGAAGTTTTGATATTTCCTGATGGAAAATTTATTGTGGCCTTATATTTATTCTCCTCCATAACTATTATAAATATGGGTGATGCTTATGCGAAAATTGTAACTTGTTCACCCCATTTCATAATAAGAATATATGTTACCTTACCCCTGGATATAAGTTTCCCTGACTAAACCACATAAATATTTATCTCCCAATTTATGTTTTTGTTTCATTATTTGAGTGTGTAAACTTTATAGAGAGTGAGTATTATACACAAATAAACTAGTATCAAAGTTTCTTACATAACTATAGAATAAATAATAACAACACTTCTATTCACACTTATGACTTAGATCTTTTATTTTTAATGAACTTATTTTATTAATTATACAAGTCTTATTTACTATTTTAATCTTATCTACAATCCATTGTTTCTAAAATTGAACAACCTACATATTTTTCACCTTCTTTAATCCATCAATATTTCATTAAAATACTATTTTTATATTTTTTATGAATACTTTAGGTCAATTATACCCTTGGAATTGACTTTACAAAACCCATGCTTCAATGAGAACCAGTTTTCTCTCATTATAGCACCCAATTCACTAAACATAAAAAATAAAAAAGGTATTTAGTTTGTATGTTTGGAGGATAATCTATACAAAGGGAAGTAAGAGGAAAAAAATAATTGTAGAGATGCATGGTTTAGGTGGTGTGGTGTTTATGAGAATTGGAAAGTGAGGGGGGCATTGAATTTGTCTTTTTTTATGTAAAATTAAAAAAAAAATTAGGTGATGGAAGGAATAACATAATGGGGGTATGTTTACCATCTCAAAATATAGTGTGAATCCGGGACACTTGAAAGGATGAACCTATCCTCTATGGCGTGAGATTCAGCATATTATTCCTTCTCTTGAGATGTTGGTGTAAAGGATAGTCGATCGAATATATTCCTTTTTATGGATCCACAATTGGGCTGCTCACAAACTTGATTTTCCTTACTTCCCATTCTCAGACTTAACTTTTAGGGAGGATTGAAACTATCCAGCGTTTATCTAAGATGTCTTGGACAATGATGAATGTGTTTTATTCAATCTTATTGATAGTTTTAGGAGTATGACAGATTAATTTTCATGTGTTCTTTGTCTGGAACCTTCAGTGATAAAGATTATTAGAGGGATATCAAATATTTGGATGTGTTGGAAATATGGGGTGATACTCTTTGGAGAAAATGTTTTCCCTCTATATTATGCTTCCTTGTTATGAGTCTAATTAACCATGAGGTTCTTATTGATGATAATGTCCAATTCATGGGTATTACTCTCACCTCAGGGTGTTCTTATTGTATCGAGCTGCATGTCAAGACATGTCATCACCTGTTTTTAAAGAGTGTATGGGAATATATTTTTGGGAGATCCTTTGATAGTTTTACTAGGATCATATCTCATGAGATTTCAATTTCTTTTCTTTGGATCATTGGTTTCATGACTCTGATAGTAATTTCCAAGAAAAGAAATTGATGACAATCATTCTATTTGCGGGTTTATGGTACATTTTGTAAGAAAAGAACAAGTCTCTGTTTGAGGGGATTATCACATTACCTTTAGCCATTATTTTCAGAACCAAAATAATTCTACTTGACCTAGTATAAAAGTTTAAGGAGTAGGAGTTATCTCCTTCCCTCAACATTCTCATAGCTGCTAGAAGGTCACGATCATGTACCCAAATTCCTTCCTTTAGCTATTGAATCAGTTGTCTTCCCACTATTGAAGGATTTAAACTCAATAATAATGGATAATGTAATATGAATTAAATTCATGGTGGGGGTGTTGTTTGTGAATTTAGGGGATCTTCTATCATTGAGTTTTCTACCCCTTTTGGGGATGTTGATTCCTTGTTGGCAGAATCCAATGCCATTCTTACAGGTTTTGAACTTTTCTGTACCAAAAACATCAGGCTTTTCATTTTTGAAACTAATCGAAAGGTTATTTAAATTTATATAATTATGTATAACTCTACCCCATGGAATAGTTCTTATCATACATGAATTTGAATGAGTCTTCTTCTAAATAACATTGAAATTTCTCATAATTGATGGGAGGAGAACTAGGAGGATGGATTTTTTATTCAAGATCTCCCAAAGATTTTTTCACTTGTTTTTCTAGAACACGGTCCTTTCAGGAGGAATATGTTGACATTATTATAGGGGATTCTCTTGGACTCCACCATTTTCATCCTCCTTAGTCTCCTTCCTTCTTTTTTCATTTTCATCGGCTGTGGTTTTTCTTATTCCATCCCTTGATTAATAAAATATCACTATTTTTGTAGTGTTAAAAAACTATTATGGATTCATTGGTGTCATGTATTTTTAGAAATTTAGATATCTGTTTTGATATAGAATGCCCAAAATGAAATAAGTACCATTCCACCTAAGGATTATATTCTAGATCGACAAGATGAGATGAAAAGTATTTCTAGACATAATTGTATGGTGTCTAACACCAAATTTGATGTGGATAAATTCAATGAGACATATAACTTGAACATGTGGAAATAATATTTTTGGTGTTCAAATGAAGCAATAGTTAGATATCACCTTTGAAGAAAAGCCTCCTAACATCTCTGATGGTTATTAGAGGAGACTCAACTATCGAGGCTATAGTATGATATGCCTTTTTTTATAAAGATATGAAATACAATGTGATGAGATATACCTCTATAATAATATTTTTGAAAATCATGGATAAAAAATACATAGAAAATGTATAAAAAATTTATCTACCTAAAAAAGAAATTATTTATATTTTTGTTTAAGAAAGGTTTGTCCATGATTGAGCAATTAGACTATTTTAATAAAAGCCTACCAGGTTTTAAAGGTTTGGAGGTAATTATTAGAGATGAATATAAGGATATTATGTTACATAACTCTCTACCATAGAGTTATGATTATATTACTTAAACATTAATGTATGGTGAGGTTGAGGTAATGTTTTTTGATGTATCAAATCCCTTAATTAACAATGAGTACATGTAGAAGTAAAAGTATGGCCATAGAGATTCCACATCAAAAGAATTGGTGAAAACCAAAGAAATATCATCCTGAAAGAATATTGGAGGATTCAAAATAGTTGAATCAGAATAGAATTTAGGAGTATAGTTCGACTATAATAATCTAACAAAATATATGTGTGCCTACTATCACCAAAAAGGTCACTAGAAGATGGATTTTACCAATATTTGGAAAGTGAAGGTGAATATTTTACAGAAAGTAGAAGATATTAAAGATAATACTTTCCAAATTTCCTCTATAGTCAACCATTCAAAATTTTGGATTTTGGATTTAGGTTGTTCATTTCACATTTATAATAATAAACATTGGTTTTCAAGCCTTAAAGAGTTAGATAATGGTGTGGTGCTTATGCGAAATAACCACCCTTACCATACTAGATGTATTGGAACAATATGGTTGAGAATGTATATTGGTACAACTCCATGCCTCAAAGATGTAAGATATATAAAATAATTGTAAAAGAACCTAGTATCCCTTAGATTCTGGTACAATCTTGGTTACTATATAATAATAGAATATAGAGTCATGAAAGTAATATATGGTGTTTTCCTTGTAATGAAAGTTATTAGAAAATGTGTTTTATTAATTAAATTATATGTCTATTATAGGTGGAGAAGTGATATTAGAATAAAGTGAATTAGACACTTCTAAATTATGAAACCTGAGACTCATATATACTAGAGATAAGTCCTTGTAGAGTTTAGTAAAGAAAAGATTTTTTCAAGGTTTCAAGATAGAAAAATTGTACTTTTTAGAGCACTGTTTAATGGGAAAGAATACTAGAGTAAGATTCAACATTGTAACCCAACTCATGAAATTAACAATTGACTACATCCATATTGATGTATGGGGACCTTAAAAAAAATTCTCCATTGGGGGTAATCACTATTTTGTCACATTTATTGATTATTACTCATGATATATTTGGGTATATATCGTGAAGAATAAGGATGAAGTGTTGTTTGTCATAATTAATTGAATGAAGATGATTAAAAATAAAAAGGGAAGGAAAATAAAGAGATTGAGATCCGATAATAGTGGATATTACACATCAGATATATCCAAATTGGTTTGTCAAGATGAAGGGATTATGAGGCACTTTACAACTCCTAGAAAACTGTAACAAAGTGGTGTACTAGAACAGATGAACCATATAATCATTGAAAATTCATAGAGTATATTTTATTAGTTAGGTTTGAGAAAATAATTTTTGATAGAAGAATTTATGTATGCTACATACATTGTGAATCAGTTACCAGCTGCCATATATGATGAGGAAATTATGATAAAGGATTTGTTTGGTGAGAATGTTTCTGATTATAACAAAAATAATATATTTGGTTGTATTTTATATTTTACCATGAAAGAAAAAAAATGGATCTATGAGAAAAGAAAGATATATTTGTTAGATTCAGTAATGGTGTGAATGCTTTCTGACTATGGGATATAGAAGAATATAATACCATTCTATGTAAAAAAGTAACATTTGAAGATTCATTGATAGTTAATTAAAATTATTCAATAAAATAGAGAGATGTATCAATTTCAACTGAAGTGTAGAAAATTACACTAATGACTGATTAAGAGAAATCATAGATAGAGTTTAGTGATTGTATGGATGTTCTAACTGAGGATTAAGTACCACTATAACAGGATACTCATCCTCATGAGAGTATCACCATTGATAAAACATGAAGGACCATATAGAAACCTTCTAGATATGATGATATTGTTAGTTATTATGTTTTATTAATTAATGGTGATATCCCAGATAACTATCAATATGTATTAGATAGAAAAGAAAGGAATTTTTGGATATCAGTTGAGGAATAAGATATAAATTAACTACATCATAATTAGTAATGGGATATTGTTACTCCTCTAAAAGAAATGAATATAGTAGCATGGATCATGTCCCAACATTGTTTGTACCTGATCAATGTCTTTTATAATTGAGATACCTAGGGGAACTGAGAAGGGATCAACATGAAGTCTTTTTTGAGAAATAACTTGGAGATATTTTTCATCAAGGTGGATTTTTTTGAATATTAAAATAAAATACCAACAAAAAAATGGTGATTGGATGCCAGTGAAGACCCTATAGTAATGATTTAGTCCTTCCCAAAGATGATTGTAGTTATATTTTAGTTTCTCTTTGTGAAAAATTAATAGTGTCCTTTTTTTATCCTCCTTCATCACTAATATAATTATTTGTTATGATTATAGTAAATTCAATATTTATTCTCCACATTTGATAATAATATTATAAACTACATTCCCCATTAATGTAGGTCACCCTGACCAACCCCTATAAATATTTCTTCTTATTTCTGTTTTTTTTCTTTTTTGAGTGTCTAATCATGAGACATAGTGAGTATTCTTCAAAACAATTTTACCATGTGTGGAAAGCCCAAATCCAAGTTGAGGGGAATGAGATTTCATATTATCTATAGAAGGAAATAATATTTTCTTGTCAAGTAATTCTTTGAATGACTACTTGAAGTTTTATTATCATTATATTCAATTGTATCTTAGGAACAATCTTATAGATAAAATTTCCCTTTCAAGGGAAGGATAAAAAAATTCATCATAATAATTCATCATCATTCCATATATAGTTTACGTGCCTTTTTGTTATACTCAACCTTTAATGGGCATGATTATAATATTTTCATGGATACTTTGTGGATGATATCTTCACTATTTAGAAAACTAGTTTACAAATACATGGACCAACTCAGCACTCAAGGAATTCTAGAATCCCTTTAGGACACACAATCATAAAGCCCTGATACATTGTTATGATTTTTTGGATGATCATAACAGTGCCTCTCCACAAGGTAATTTCTTTATCTTTACTTCATTTTTCATTTAGAGTATTTCATTTTAATTTTAATTTTCATTTAATCATTCATGATTGTTTTCAGATTCTCTATGATACATTATTATGATAATGTTTATATGATTTTTCCTATTTATTGGAGAGTTAAAATTAATTAATGTAATGATTTTTCCAACATTAATAGGGGAGTTTCTCTAAACATTAATGAAGTGTTTTCCTCAACATAATTTTATTTAAAAATAAATTTTGACTGTATTAATTAGATATAGAATTTATTCCTTTTTAAAAATATGTGGTGAAAAGGTTGTCTGTAAAGGTGTTTGATTGGATATATTGAGGTTTTTCTTAAGATGTATTCCATCAATAGAAGGAAAAGGGATACCACATTTATGGAAACATGTAATAGGAAATGATTAAAATGAATAAATCATCGATTTTGTATCTATGATGTGGAAGGATGTTTTGTTTGTAGTAACATGTGTGAAATATTGAAAAGGAACAATGAAAAGTTAAATAGTCATTAACGTGGATTTAATGCAAAAACAACATACTAAGGTTCGAGTAGTTGCATATAATGGAGAAAAACCTTGAGATATAGACATCAAGATGAGGGAATACTATTAGTGTGAGGATTGGGTTCCTCGATTGATAGAGAAACGAGATGATGTCGAAGTGGCATCACGATAGCACATTGATGATAACACATATTCAGATAAATATTTCGTAGTGGTGATTTGTTTTTCATAAGAAGATGTGGTTTTTCACCAAGATGATTTTCAAAAGACTTCGTAGAGGTGTATTTTAGTTTGTTTTTTACATAGTTCCTTCTACGCTTCCTATGAAATTAAATTTCTATAATTTTATTGAATTTTGTACTCTAAGTATTAGTAGTTATTGTAGATTTTATTCATGTTTTCTTAATCATCTTAATTGGAGGGGTTTTCTAGGTTAACAATTTTTCCGTGTTTATGTTATTGATTCTTCTTAATTTCCCACTTCCATTGTTTTGTCTAGTTTCTCAAAAATTCTTCATAAGCAATTTTCTTCCAAATATTGGGAATCTCTCCAAAATATATAGTTATTATTTATAAATTTTAATATTTTAATTTTATCATAGAAGGAGAAAATTTTGGTTTCATATGCAGTTAGTTAACTCTTAGGATTTTTTGTCCTATATTTGGATTTATGTTTAAAAAAAATTTCTAATCAATTATGTAAAAAAAATTAGAAGTTTATAAATTTTTACGAAGTTTCAATTTATTATATCATAATGGTTAATTATTAATATTTATTATTGATACTTTGTACTGATTTATTTTCATCTTATTTTTTGCACATATATTGATATTTTTTCATTATTATATTTTTATTTCTTTATTCTATCTCTATTTTATGGTATTTTTATTTTGGATATTCATATTATGAATTGAAAATTTTATTAAATACCTGATTTATTTATTTTTTGACATGTTTTGAATGTATTTTGTTCACATTATATTAATTAGTTATGAATAACTGAATGAATTCTGATGAAGGTGGTTGAATTTTTTTTATCAAATATCAATTATAAGGTATAAAATATATTAAAAATATTTTACAATTATTTCATATGTTTTGAAGCATTTAAATATGTTCTTAAGTTTTTTGTGAATTTTTAATATGATGTATAATTGGGAAGTAAAAGTTACACAATATGTGTCAGAATGAAATATTTTTTCAAAGTCTATAGAAGAATGGTTTCTAAAATATAAAAGTGAGGCTTTGTAAGAAATATCAAAAAAATTAACTGACTATATAAGTGTGAAAACTTAGAAGAACAACTACATATTTAGAATTTAAATTTTCAACTAGTCATGTATGTGATTGAGATGTGTAAGTGTTGTCATGTATATAAGATATAAGGGTATTTTGGGACCCTCAGGTCATGATGTAAGACCCAAGTCACCTTAATGTGGGTGGGAGATTCTGGATACTAATCAATCTCAACATTTTCTCTCTTATCCTCATAATTCATTGGATTATATTCCTATGTTGTTAGAAAATAATATTTTAATCTATCACACATGATTACTTCCATGATAAATATGAAAAGAATAAAATGAAAATTATTTAACCATGTTGAGGATGATATAGTATTTTTTTCAATATATGTGGATGAGTTTTATAGGTATAGATCCCTTAAAAAGGTTTGAAGTTGTTTTACATGAAGTCAATGAATTTACAGAATTATGAGGTGGACTAAAATTTTTGATAAAGGAAAATATATGATATTGATGATGTCGAATTGGAAAAGGAAATTTTTTCACTAGGATACATAATATATTTTAAATAATATGTATGATATTCCAAATGATTCACAAGTTTCTTCTAGAGTATATGTGTGTTAAATTCATAGTTTGTATAAAATATATTTTTAGAATACATAATATACATTTAAGGATGCATGATAAAAAGTTAAAACACAATATGGTGATACGTATAGATTTCTTTTTTAAGAAAGATCAATCTAGGATAAAATTCCTGAATTTGCGATATTTAAATGTGATAATACTAATTTATTCTTAAAATATTAAATATCATGATGTCGATGAAAATTTAGTAGTGATTCAAAAAGATAGTTTTGGATAATTAAAAGTAAAAAATGTGAGAATATTCACCCAATATTTTGGGATAGTCATGTTTGAATATTTGACGACCATTATGTAGATCAGAATCTAGAATATTTCATAGTAATATTCTTGATCAATATAAATGAGAATATCATGGGTAATTCTGGAAAATTAGTTCTGGATTGTGGTAAGTAGATCCATGTGATATTTAACATCCCTGGTTTGAAGACTATTTTCCTTTTATTCAGTATTTTGAAGTTATATAGTTATTGGGTTAACTTTGGGGTGTTTTTGGATGGTTTTGGTATGTTTTGTAAGCATTATGGAGTCTTCAAGTTTTAATCATGGTTAGATGAAACCATGTAGATTTCCCAGGTAATTGTGTTGGGGTTTAAGAAGCTCATTGGATAGTTGCACATTTGATATATAATTTGGTAAAACCATATGGTAATTATGAAGATTTTGAAAATTTTAGATTCTTTTATAATGCACGATTAACATACAGTTTACTGAACCATGGATCCTAAGAATGAGACCTTGTGTATTTTCTAGTAGCACCTTCAAGATTGATGTAGAGTTTTCCAAACCATTCTATGTGATTAATTGAATACAAAAATTATTTTTTTAACATGAATAATAACCTAGATTCTTCATTCTTCTTCTCATGTCCAAGGTTCATGAACCTCATCCCTCCACTAGGTGATTTTGGTTATTCCTTTCCTCTTGAATTATAATTCCAACAATCAGAGAGAGTAGGATCTAGAAAATCAAATGTAAGATCCTTATTCATCCTTTAACTTTCTAAGCTTATTATTTTCTCTAGAGTGTAACCTATAACTAGAATGTCATTCCCAAAATTATGGTTTAGTCCTTTTTGATGAAATATTATTTAGTATTAATTGAAGGATAAAAAAGAATACCTTTTAAATTTTATATTGCAAAGTAATTATTTGTGTAGAATACATTGAAGGTGGGTGGATTATCCCCCTTTCCAATTTCATGTATAAATTGAAGGGTTTAGGTTTTTTAAATAAGTTCCTTGTGATTTTTATTGAAAAAATATATTAAAACATTTTTCAAATATATTAATGGTTTGTCTCAAAGTCTTGGATTGTCGGTGATGCCCACAATGCATTTGATAAAATGATTTAATGGAATTTCAAGAAAAGAAGGTATTGCATGATTGAACATGGAATTGAAATAGCTAGGGTTCATTTATATGCATATGGAAAGAACCTTTTTAGTTAGAAATGGTTTCATTTATAATTATAACACATTTTTTTAGGATGCTGAGTGATGAATTGGGATTAGACGGATGAGTTTTTTCTTGATAGTTTGACTATTAAGAGGTTCTTCTTTGATAGGAGGTGCATTGGGATGGTTTATTGGATGGGATTGTGGGTTCATTCATGGATTTTAAAGAAGTTTGGTATATTTAAATACATTTTTAATTATATATTTATCATTTATTATTCATCTTTCATACAGTTTATATAAAATTTTAATTTGATCTAACTTATTATTTAGTGGAACATGTTAGTAGTCTTGGAGATTTCCTACTGATTCAATATAATCAACCCCTACATATCTACTTTGGTGAATATACAGATGATTTATATCATGAAATAGTAAAGGTAATATTTTATAATTCTCAAGTGGATCATCTTGATGGAATGTTCATTGGTGGATAGAACTTGGAGGTGGTCTAGCATTGGAGTCTGCTGTAGTGCCACCTTGGTACCCATGTTTTATCACCACTCATATTTGTAGACTTCTACTTTTTATTGGTTACTATTGTGACTCTGATTGTTTTTTTGGTCCTTTATGTCATTGGAATTTGTGTTTTATTTTTTTATCATGCATCATTTTAAATTTTTTTTCGTTGTTTTTATAGGTTATTATTTAAGGTAAAATCACCCCACACATTTTTTTGTGCCCTTGGAACTTATTGTCATGATTTGGTTTCCTGAGGAAGTATCGTAAGGTCTGTGATATTTTGACATTTCCAAATCCAAAATGTCAGTTCAAGATGTTACAAATGGTATCATTTTGTTACGATCAATATATTGGGATGGTATCAAAGAGATAAGTTGTTTCATAACATAAAATGTATATCATAAAAAAATATTAATTACCTTTTTTAGGATGAATAATAAGTTACATGTGTGGATCTGGTAAAAAAATTATTTTTCAACGCATATAGGCATATTTTCAACTCATCGTGGGTTTATCTTATGATATTATGATATCTAGGATTAGTAGATAGACATCCCACTATGATTTTATCAGCCATAAGTTATTTCAAATTGTTGATTTTGGAATTCTGTTACAATGAACTAGATTTTCATTCATAATATAATATATAACTAATGATTTAAGAAAAGGTGGTAAAAAAATAGATTCTAACACTATGGTTATAGAAAAACATACACCAGTAAGGATATATAGGAAACATCAAGAGGGTTTGGCAGAGAGTGTGTAACATCTTGAGATTTCAGAATATATTTTGCATTAAATAAACATTGTACTTATTACCTTTTTCACAAAAAACACTGAACTAAAATGATCTTTGAAATACTAGATAAGAAAATAATAACTATAATAAAATAATAGTAGATAAAAATATGGTAATAAATTAGAAATTCATAAAAATAGGATTAAGAACACTTTAATTTTTAAAAGGTAATTTCTCAATAAAAGTAGTTTTACTTTGTACATTGTATTTTTATTTTAAAAATAAATTTCAAATTTTTAGAAAAAAAATTTGAAAAAATTAAATTATGTTTTTGGTTTATAATATCATTATTATATTATGATTATTTTTTGATATTTTTCTAAAATAATTTATTAATAGCTAAATAGTTAAAAAACATCGATTTTGCTAATACCGTCACTTTTATAACATTATCATAATATAATAATGATTAAAAAGTTTTTATATTTTTTTTAATCTAATAAAAATATATATAAATTAAAATAAATTATTTAAAAATAAAATTTTGAATTTATAAAAAACATATTTAACGTTTTTGAAAATTAAGTAATATTTTCCTCTAAAAACTATTTTTTGCTTACATTAAAATTTAGTTTTCATAAATGTGGAAATAAAGAATAAAAAATTTATATAATATTTAAGATAATAATTTTCATGTCATTTAATAATTTAACTTTCATTTTTAGGTATAAAATTATATTACTAAGATAAAGGTAATAACTATGATTTTGATGAAACTGCTATTTTTTAATGAACTATTATATTAACACTATTTAATTTTTATCTATTAAATTTAATTAATATATTTTCAATAATTAATATAATATTATTCTTAAACATATATATATTTATTTTAACAAGCATTTAATTTTAAATCAATGTTAAAGAAGATTAAGAAAACATAACAGTTAAAACATCAATTTTCTACAAAATATAGTTTATATATATATATAATGTTTTAATTTATAAGTTAATTATCTCTTATTTATAATTTTAATTAGATTAAATTGAGATTAAATTTATTTTTATCACAAAAAAATGTGGTTTTATATTATTTTTTATTAAAGCATAAGTTACTTGGGTAACCACTAGTTAACCTAGGAAAAACAAAAAAATTGGAAAAAGAAAAAATATAAGAGTAAATTCCTTAAAACAATGTTTAAAAATGGGGAAAATTATTGTTTTAGGATATATAAATTCATATTCACCCTAAAATTCATTATTTCTTACTTTTGACCTCATTGGACCTTGAATAGTGTAATGGTATCATTGAAAATTAAATGGTATTCACAAAATTTCCCTTTTCTTCTCATATAAAAGGGGATCACTTACACCTTTTAAATGATCAACTTTACTTTCTTAGTTTCCTTTAAACTCATAAAATTTTCACTATAATAAAAGTATATTTCACTAACTAATTACCATAGTCACTATATATTAACCTAATTCCTTCAATTCGAAGAATTTTATCAAGAGGAAGTTTAAGGTCTTGATGTTAGTATTAATCACTCCTTACCCTACTCTTCATAATGTTACTCTTCAAAAAATACCCAAAACGTAGTAATATAATGACCTCCATATCATTAGTACACTTATGGTTTATTAATATAATGTAACAATACTTATTTATTCTTTCCCATCCACTTAGGAAACAAAAGAACATCCATCGTGTGTTTGTGCGGACTAACGACTCCACGAATCGACGTCTTTAATTTTTCACCACTATATATATTAATTTGTTATAAGGATAGAATTTCCAAATAAATATGAACTGTATAGTATAATTATTATTATTAAGAGACTATTTATAATTCATTTTATTTCTTTCTCATTCGCTTGTAAATGATAATGCTAACTGTGTGGTGTGCAGACTACCATTTCCATGAAATAAGATTTTTTTATTTTTAATCTTGAATATAATTATTTATAAAAACTGATAAAATATTATTCAAAACATTAAAAATATTTAAATTATATTATTATTCTTCAATAGTAATTATATTATTAAAAATGAAATTAATTTCACAACTATAATCATTTATCAATTATGGTATGTTCATGTTTGTGTTGGTCTAACCACCTATTTGTACAATATTATAAAAAAATATCATGTATGATTGTGAGAAATTAAATAATAATATTATAAGTTAAAATAAAAAAATTTATTAATGTATGGTTTTTTAAAGTTCATATTTATAATTTAACTTATTAAAATACCATCATCAATTCCTAAAATTATCGAAATATGTTGACATTGATTCCACTTTCACACAACATAACTAAAAAAATTATAGAATGAGATAATATATTTACAAATCAATATAACTTATCTATTATAGTACCTTAAATGATATATTAATGATAAAATAATTATAAAATAATGTCTACAAAAATTAACATCATAAAATATGCACGGAATAATTAAAGTTACTAACAACCGATGATAAAAATAATCTATAACTAAATAATATATTCTTAAAAAATGATGATGAATTTCTTATATAAAATTTAATGTGAATGAATATGGTTAAAAAATATAATATTATGATTTATCAAATTTTTATATAAGAGGTTTTTGTGTATTCGACTTTGTGGGGAAGTAAGTTAAGGTTTTGTGGTTACTCAATATCTCTTATTGAGTTACAAAATTTCTTATTAAAATCTATCTTAAAAGAAAGATTTGTTTTATGTAATGAATACATTGTATTTTATTTCATCCTTTTTTCTAGGACTATAAAATTTATATAACACCAATATAAAATGATTCTTACGTCAAATATTATGTTTCTGAAGATGTTTAATTTGTCTAAATTCTTATTTTTTTTGAGAAATACTTCATGTTATATACCAATTTAATTTTATATGGTGTATTTAATGATTAATTTATGAAAATAAAAATCTTTTATAGACTAGATTTCATGATTTATTACATAAATATACACATAATACAATCCAAAAATATTGGTATACTTAGTTTATTTCGGAAATTAGATACATAGAACATTAAATTGAAATAATGATAAAATGAAAATATTTAATACTTGGTAACATGACTTTAAAATCCATTGATCTTATAATACCGCTCGGGATAACCAAGGTGTGTATATAATAATGGTTTGGGATATAAAGCCCAGAAATTTAATAAAAAAATCATGACATGATTAATGAAATACATTTTATTCAAGAGGCATATTAAGGTGATATAAAAGGGTGAAAATCATAAACTTGAATATACATTCTTGATATAATTTGATGACATCAAGGTAACTTTGGAATGTGGAAACAACATAAATCACGATATAATAAGCATAATTCAAGGCTAACCATTAGGAAATAATGAAATATCATTATTAGGAAAATATCCTATGTTCCATACACAGTATCTCATGATACGAAAACATTACAAAATGCATTTGAAGGTTATATAATTACAAGCCCGCCTATCACATTCATATTATGTACATGAATTTATGTGATATACAAGAAAATACAACATAAGGATGTATTTAATCAGTTTTAATACCATTATAAAGGAATGTGGCTTACATAATTTAAAGTCCCAAATAATATAAGTATGTTTTCATCTAGGTGAATACTATTGAGTGGAAATGGGGATGGGTATTCAGAACATAAAAGCGTGGTAGGGGAAATAACAGGATAATTTTGGTAGCATAACTAGTGTACATAAAGGTTCTTTTAAGGGTTTAATGAGAAAATATTTTGATCTAACATTATATGGTATTCATAATTATAGTGAATGGATATGTAAAAACACATTACAAAATAAAAAAGGGATAATAAAAAGGATTAATGAAAAAGAAGTACTTGAATTAAAAGGAAGAGGAAGAGAATACCATACCTTGAGTGGGACCTACTATAAGCTTGGAAGGATCTTCTTAAGAGAATGGGAACAAATTATAAGGGATTTAATGAGGGATATTTATAATAACATTATTCTTAATGGGGTTTTTTTCGTGAATATTAGTGGGTGATTGGGTGGGTATTTATATAAAAAGAGGGGAATTATTTATTAACTTCTAAACATAGGTTTTCAATTCTATATTATAAAATAATTATAAATACAAACCATCCCCTAAGTTTTCCCAAATTTTCTACCAAATAGGAGTGGGTATAAAAAAATTTTATAGATGTTAACCAAAAATACAAAAATAATACCATTGCTGATGTTAAAGTAAGTCATTTTCATAAAGAATTTATTTTAAAATCATAAAATATAATATACGTTTTGGATGATTCATTAAATGTTTATAAAACTAATTAAATAAATTCAAAGAAAATTTTTTGAAGTGTAAATATATATTTGGTCATTGATTAATATTACATCATTTATTATATCACTTATGTTCTATTATGATGTCATAATAGAGACCATATATTTATACTCTATTTAATTTTTACCCAAAAATTTGACTATCTCAATAAATTATGAAAAATTAAACCATGTATAATTTTAACACTAAGATTTCAAAAATAATATTTATTTTTCCAAAATAATTATCTTAATATGAGAATTTTTAATTTTAAATAAAAAACATTATTTACTTGTAAATATTAGTTTTTACATGACTAATAACTTTCTAACCCTTAAAAAAGTACATTTGACTTAATTAAATTATATTATCATCTGTATATAAATAAATATTAATTAATAAAAATATTATAAAAAATAATATTTATTTCAAAATTCTCTAATTTATTAAAATGTGTGTTTTAATTGAAACCATATAATTTCCAAAAATACAATTTTTTCGTTGTATCAAGATATAATTTCCATCAACTCATATATAATTGTATATATAAAGTAATAATTAAAATGGATAAATATAATCATTACATTATAATAATGAAAACATACAATGTATACTACTACGGTCTAGATACATAACCCATTATTACGCCAATGTATTCTTTAAGGGTAAGGTGTGTGATTGTGGTACTTTCTTGGGATGGTTCAAGAAACAAAGTTTGGGATGTGATCTTGAAAATATTTAACTTCTCCTATAAATGGTTTCATTCGTGTTTTAGTTTTTAAACTTTTGATTGGACTTATCCAAGGGAATATCCCGAGGATATCATCTCCTTTATAATCTCCAATAAATGGGCTTCATAGGGTATGATCCTATTGTCTGAGGTCATAACTTTTTCATTTATATCAAATAGAATTTATCATAACCCTTAATATATATTGGTCTTAATGGTCACACTGTTCTCAATAATTATTAATATTAATGGTCTTTAAAATATTAAAGACCTTATTTTATAATGGTTTAAAATTACCAAAGTAGTGTGTTCATTTTATATAACTACATTACTTAAAAAAGTCATTCATTCCTTCAAAATTGAATTTTATTTTTAAGTGTTTGGGTCATTACATTACTCCCCCTTTAAAAATTTTACCATTGAAATTTCATTTTGTAAAAAAAAACAGATAAGGGTAATTTTATTTCATCACCTCTTCTGGTTCCCATGTCACCTCCTCAAAATTGTGGTTCCACCATTACACTTTGACCAGGTGAGTTGTCTTGTTTAGTACAAATTTATCTTTATAATCTAAGATCATCACCAGTTTCTCCATTCATAAAAGATCATTCATTAAAGGTACCACATTTGGATTCAATACATGTGAGGGTTTGGTTACGTATTTATTTAAGAAGGATACACGGAACACATCATGTACTTTAGATAGGTTAGGTGAGAGTTCTAGTCTATGGACCAAAGATCTAATGAAATCAATTATCTCAAAGTGGTCAATGTATCTATGGATAATCCTTCCCTTATTTCAAAAGATTTTGAATGTTTGTAAACTGTTTTATCATCTCTTAGATAAGTTCATTTACCATAATCTTTCACTCTCAAACATTATCCCAATATGTTTGTGTTCAATACTTCTTGCCATAAAATTCCTCATAAGTTGATATTTGAATACTTTAATGGAAATGATAGTTATAATAGGAATCAACTAGGGTAATGGGATCATCCCAAAATCCTTTTAAATTCATTGAACATGATCTTAGCACATCCTCTAGTGTTTAAATGGTTATCTCAGACTGTCCATCCATCGGAGTGTGATATATAGTACTGAAACTTAGATCTATATCCAACACCTGCTGAAGGATTCTCCAGATCCTTGAGGTAAACCTAAAATTTTAATTAGACACAATATAGAGTGTAACTCCATGATGTCTTACCACTTCCCTCATGTATATCTTAGCGAGTTTTTAAATAGAGGAATATTCCTTGATAGCAATGAAATGAGTACACTTTGTAAGGCGTTTAGATGACATTATTAATTTTAAAAGTATTCCAGAGTCCTAAGAGAAAATCCAAGGTTATGTTTTCCCAGTTTTATACAGTTTTTGGAAATGGAATCATAATACCATAATACTTTTATCATTCATACTTTAGTTGTTGGTATACCAACCATCAAGATACAAATTCTGAAATCTTCCTCCTCATGTTATACCAAAAATAATTTTTTCTTTGATATCTATACATCTTAGTACATACTAAATTAATATTGAATTATGTGATATGAACATCATACAAAGTTTTCCTCTTATCCTCTAGATTTTATGGGACACATATACTGGTTACAAAACTTATAAACTCATCTTTAGAAAATCTAAAATCTAAAATATTCACTACAAATCTCTTTAGCTCTTCATCATCATTTTAGGCCCCCTTAGTCCCCTTGGAAATATATATTTTAGTAATTATTTTAGAAAGGTATGATAAATATATTTTAATTATTTTAATTTTCATCCTTTTAAAGTCCATTAAGTTTTGATCCCTTTAGATCTTTATCATGGACAGGGTTACAAGATCATTTCTACTCAGAGGAAATACCACTTCATTTGCCTTCCTAGGATTATAATGCATTGAAAAATATTATTCATTGATCAGATATAACGATATTTTTTTGATCATATTGAATTACTTTTGTGTGAATATATACTTGAGGATTTTATGATATGTATATATGTCACACTTCTCTCCAATGTTATAATGACTCCAAATATTCAATGTGGAGACCACTGTATCTAATTATAGATCATTCATTGGGTATTTCTTCTAATGGATTTTTAATTGGTGGGAGAAATATGCTATTACTTTTTTATCTTACATCAGTAAACAACCCAAGAAATTTTTGGATTCATCACTATAGATCAAAAATATTTCCCCATTGGTGTGTAATATGAGCATAGGTGTTGTGATTTTCCTCTTCATTAACTATTTAAATCTCTCCTTGAATTCATTATCTTAGTTAGTGGGATTGAATATTATTATACGTTTATCACACATAAATGATAGGACCCAAATAATCCAAGTAAAATATAGATCCCTATCATAGATATTGGTATTTGATACCCTTAAATTCTCTCTATTCTTAAAGGATATGTAGATACCCATTTACTAGTGATAATGTTTCTAGGAATGTTATTAGATCTATCCAAAAAATTAATTTACTGTAATTCACATATAAATTTTCCTTTTTCACGGTATTCAGTAAAACATTCAAATGATTCTCTTGTTACTTATTTATTTTAGAGTAGAAAAGAATATCTTCTATAAATACTACCAAATATTTATTAACATAACCTTAAAGACTCTATTCATTGCGTCCATAAAGATATATAGAAAATTAGTTTCTTCAAGTGGAATTAATATGAAATCATATATTCATTAACTAGTATGAGAATATTTATTGGGGATATAATCCTTCGCTACCTTTACTTGATATTATACAGACTAAAGATCCACCTTAGAGAAGTACCGGGATTCATGAAACTATTATAAGAAGTCATTAATCCATTACAGATGATATTTTTTATTTATCATGATCATATTAAGCTCACGATAATAAATATAAAGTCACATTTACCCATAATTATTATTTATGGTAAAGAATGGTGAACCATATAGTGAATAACTTGGGTATATTCACCCTTTATTAAGATTCTGTTGTAGTTAGTTATTTAGCCCTTAAAGTTCAACAATGGTCACTATATACGGTGTCTTGGGTATTGGAAAATCTATAGGTATAAGTTCAACGAAGACTCAACCTATCTACTTGGAGGAATACTATGAAATTATTTGGGAGACACATTAGTGTATTCCCTCATAATGGGAAATTCATCAAGGATGGGTTTTTCCTTATTCTTAGTCATTTTACCTAGATAAATTTACTCATGAGGCAATAATATCTATGCTTGGGATGAGGATTCCAAAGGAAATTAAACCTCATCTTTAGAATTGTATAGAATTTGAGGGTGATTATTGATATGGAGATTAATTTCATTATCCTGATAATTTTTTAGCCATATACAAGGAAGGATAATCCAAATCTATATTTTCATCGAATTCCACTAAAGGGAGTATCAAAAGGTTTTCTGGGAAATTAATCCTGAAAATATAAATAGTGGATAATTTATATACTTGGGATGAAATAATTTCCCCCATTTTCAATTTTCATTGATAACTCACTTCCATTCTTTTGAGTGGTGTTTAAATAGTTCTACTAAACCTGTGTGATATGACAGAATGTGTAAAACCATGTATGAAAAGACTTCCTTTCACTATTTGATTCTGGTTATAATCATTTACTTTACCCAAAATAGACTTAGTGATGTTGAAATTCAAACTATTAGAATATAAAATGGAAAATATGAACATGTAAGGGATAACTCATAAATGAAATAAATTCTGTAACCTTTTAATTTATAGGTTTGTATCTAAGTTATCCAGGGTATATTTCCTAAAATAGGATTTTATGGTAATTTTTGTTCCCTTCATATAGGATTATAAATAGGTCATGAATTTACTAAATCATATCCCTCAGGAATATCAAAATTGGTTAAAAGAAAGGATTATTTTTCAAGCACCATGTGATGATAGAGTGAATATCCAAGGCGACCTTTTTAGGTTTATTAACCCTCAGTATAACTATGCTAGATCCAAATCCACTTGATGTCTTAATATAAGGATTTTATTACTTGTAAACCACTTAAACTATACTTTACCAAAATGTAGTCATTTTTCCAATGTTTTGTTTTATCCCTAAGGATTTCACTGTGGATTTCAAATCACAATCCCTAAAAATAACATGACCTTTCATTGGATACCAAATATGAAAACCAATATTTTTATATACTTTCTTTCATGATTTATTACATAAAGTTAGACATAATACAATAAAATAGGATCGATAGGCACAATGTATTTGGTAAATTAGATACATAGAATAGTAACTTGAAATAAGGATTAAATAAATTATTTAAAACTTTATAACAAGCCCTAAAGATTTGCTGATATTCTAACATTTCATGGTATAAGTTGAGGATATACCTAAGAAAAGGGTAAGATTTAAAGAAAATTAATAAAAATATAAAATTGTACTATGATGAAAGTAATAAATTTGAGTCAATAGGTTTATCAAGGTGATGTAAACGGGTGATAATATTACACATGAACATCAAAGAATGAATAAGATGATAACATCAAGGAAACATGGGAATGTGGAAACAACATAAAACATGACATCATTATTATATGTAAAGGATAACCATTGACACATCATAACATATTGTGATTAAAATAATATCCTATGAACCATAAATGTTATCTTCTAATATTAAAACATTACCCAATACTTTGGAGGGCTATATAATTCTGGGACCACCTTCCATATTCATATTATGTATATAAATTTGTGTTCCACATACATCATACAATATAAGGATATATTATATCAATTACAATCACATGATAAATGAGTTTGGTTATATAAATTTAAGTACCAAATCAATGAAGTATGGTAACATCTAGGTGAAGACCCTTGAGTGTAAGTGGGGATTGGTATTTACAAAAAAAATGGAATGAAAAATAATTGGATAATTTCAGAAGCATTACTGGTGTATATAAGGTTTCATGGAAGGATTTAATTCGGCTGAAAGGTAGTCTCTCGTTATATGGTAATCATAAAAAAAATAAAGTAATTTGTAAAAAAATACATTAAAACATGAAAAATTTGAAATCAAAAGGCTTAATATAAAGAAATTACTTATATAAAAAGGGAGATAAAGAGAATCCATTACATTGAGAGGGCCCTTCTAAAAGATTGGGAGGAGTTTTAAAAAGATTGGGAACACATTGGGAGAGATTTATAGAGGAATAAGGAGAGTAATTTCATGATAAATGGGTTTTTATTTTATAGGAGTTGGAGGTTGTTTTGGTATTTATAGAAAAATAGTGGGGTATTATTTATTAATTTCAAAACTTATGTTTTGAATTGTAAATGATAAAATAATCAGAAACGAAAAACATCCTATGGTATTTTCCCATGGTTTCTAAAAAATATGATTTGTTTTCAATATTTTATAAGTCCAAGACATGAAAATATTTAAATAATATAATTAGTGATGTGGAAGTGAGTGATGTTAATAAAGAATTTATTATAAAATATTAAAATATATATCTGTTTTGGAGGATTCATTAATGGTTTATAAAATTAAAAAAAATATCATCAAAACAAACCATTTTAAAGGGTAAATCTGTATTTAGTAATTGATTCCTTTATTAGAATTTATTAAATCTCTCTTGGAATATTATTATGTCATAATATTGACTCTATATTTATACCATATTTATTTTTTACCAAAAAATATTGTTGTCTTGAAAAATTAGGAAAAATTCACCATTGGAAAATTTCAGTTTAATGATTTCAAAAATATTATTTATTTTATAAAAATAATTTTCTAAATATGATAATTTACACCTATCAACATAAATAATTATTTATTAGAAAATACCAGTTATTAAAACATTAACAACCTTTTGACCCATATAAAAATTACAATGTACTTCATTATATTATATTTTAATCTATATATAAATTAATATTATTTAATAATAATATTATATGAAAATATAATTTATTTCAAAATTTTGAATTTATTGAAAATAATGTTATGATTAAAAACTTATTTTTTCTGAAAATACATTTTTGGTATTTTTATAACAAAATAAAGTTTTCATTAACCCCTATATAACTATAAATTTAAAGTAAAAAAGTAAAGGGATAAATATAATAATTATTTTATTAAAAATAAATCATATAAATTCTTAATGCTAGGATATATATATATATATATATATAACCCCATATTACACTAGTGTGTTCCCTAAGGGAAAGGTGTGTGATGGTTGTACATTCTTAGTGTAGTTTAGTGAACATTATTTGATTTATGATCTTGATAACCTGGAACTTCCCCCATAAATGGGTTTTTCATGTTTTACTTATTGAATTTAATAAAGGGATTAGTCAATAGAAAATATTAGTGATTCTATCTCCCTTACAAGCTAAGATAAATAGGATTTATAGGGTTTAATACTACTAGTTGAGTCCATCACTTCTTCCATTTATGTAAATTAAGATTTATCATAACCCTTAATATATACTAATTTTACTATTTACTATAAAATGGATATATTATCAATGTTTATGATTCTTAATGGTCATTTAAATCTAATAGGATATATTTTATAATGGTCCAAAATAACCAATGTAGTTCATGTGTTTTTTATAACTACATTACTTAATAAGGGATTTGTTAATTCAAAAGGGAATTTCATTTATAAAAATTCAGGTCATTACAAATTTGTTATATTATATCATCAATTATATTTGTTTAATGGTATTTTAAGTTAAATTTTGATTTCTTTTTAATTCAACGGGTTTCAATTTAAATGTTACTCAATCTATAAAATATTTACCAACTCAAATTATTTCTCCTAGAGTCATAAGTTCCCTACTTGGTTATGATATTCTAATCCACCTTTTTATCCATACGTTTCCATTTTTTCCAATGGTAATTTATCTTTTTCTCTTGGTAAGTTATGTAATTTCATCAGTATCAATGTCTTTTTGATAATATACCTTTTAAAATAAAATTTTGACATTGGTAAGAATAACTCCCATTCTTTATAATAAATATTTCCCCTCTATGTCCATATTTTCCTTACTTACAATGTTTTCCTCTATTGTTTTAAAAAAATATGTATCAAATCACATGATCCTCTTACTTCCCATCACCAATTTTCAAAATGAAATTTTATTTTTCTATTTCTGATGTTGGATTTCAATAAAGGTGTTTTAAAAATATTAAAATGTTTTAAATATAAGATATTTATTATCTCCAACATTATATTTTCCCTATACAACATTTATATATTTTCAAGATTATATTATTGGATATTTATTAAAAATTAATTTTTTAATGTATCAAAAAATTATTCATTCCAACATTTTTTAAATTGACTTTTCAAAATAAACTTGTTACATTTTCACATAAAATTTACTTATTGAAATAATAAAAGAAACTTCCTTTTATAAATTTATTGTATTTCTTATAATTTTGAAACATATTTCCCATGTTTCATGGCCTTACAAAGTAATATTTCCAATTATTTATTGAGTCTTATTTTAAATGGTTTTAATAGATATGGGTTATTTTCATCTTGATTTTCAAAGTAAAATTATACTATTATTCTAATAGTATTATTAAAGTACTCATTGGTTATTTTCCTATGTTTTTACAAATGAGTAATTATAAAACTATAAGAGAAATGATTCATCACTACCATTATCTTGTATAATCATTATCATTGTATAATGATAATTTTTTTTCCATTTCCATTAATCTATTAATAACTTATTTTTTATTTTTTTATTAAAGGGTGTTCACCTAGTCACCTATACATTTATTGATTCAGGAATTATTGACTAAAATATATTCATTTTATTGATATAGTGTAAATGAAACGTACTCTATTATCTCAACTGAATTTAATTTACCTAGAAAGTTGCTTGATTTCATTGGATACCAATTTATTTTCCATGGTATTATCATGTTATGATTATTTAAGGTGTTATGAATGTTTTTCTTATACGGATCCATTTTAAAAGAATATGGAACCCATTTTACTTACAAGGTATGTCCATGGTATAATGAATGGTTGGTTTTAAGTGGAACTCTTATGTATGGATGATGATATGTGGGGACCTATATTTCCTTCCAATATATTGGTTATGGTTTTATATCTTATGGGATAGAAAATAATGAACATGATTGATTTTGTTCACAAAGAAATGTGCATGATTGTGTTTGTTCACATTTTTAAAGAATAAACATGTTTGCGTATGTTCACAAAGGTGTGAATATAATTTTTTTCTCACAAAGATTTTATGTTATTATATTTATTCCACAAAATTTTAATTATTCTTATTAGTATATTATGATCTCATAGATTATGTTTATTGAATCATGGTTCCACAATCACTTGATTCATTTATTATAGTATGACATATCGTATTCTAAGAGTCATGTTTTAGGATATGATATTTATCGGGTATGTCTTTCTTATGTATCTTGATTGTACATATATTTCTATCTTATTCTCTCTTATGATATTTGATTATTATCACTAATTTTTACCCTTACTGAATGCTTGATATCACCCCTTTTCTATGTTTCCATTTCCCAAGGTTATGAATATTTAAAAGTATAAAATTTCTAGAAGAGTATCTTATCTAGAGGATTGATGGGAGATATTGAAGACTTGTTATGGGTTAAGTATTATCTTATATGGTGAAATAAATATTCATTAGCTAAAAAGATGTGAGTTTTGTTAGTAAATGTTTTTTATCAAATTCTATAAAACTCTAAACCTAAAAGGTGTTGTAAAAGTATTTTAATGTAATTTTTTAGGTAATGTAATTAAGATGGTATCATCCATGGGGTATCTCAGAATTTGGTTCCACTAGAACCATAGGAGAACCAATAGATTTTCTTGATTATAGTGCAAGCATTCCAGGTTGTTAACAAGAGGAATCGAAATAAGGAACCACATATTATGTATCACTCATTGAAATTTCATAGATATAATCCATTAATATTTTAGGTAAATTCATCTAATGAATAAGAAGAATAATGACTAGGAAAGATAAACATATTATTTTATTTACTTGAAACACCAGTTGATATCAATGTTAATCTAGTAGTATACATGCTTCAAGACCTCAATCGATAATGATGGGACTTATTTGTACAAGACAATTTTGTTCAATATATTACTTGGAATGGGTTTGAGTAAATTTTTAACAAATAATTTTATCCACAAAACTTCTGAGAATTGAATATGATAGACCTATTTTATATAAAGTAATGAAATCTTTCAGTAATGGAGTATGGAACTTTATTTTCCAATATAGAATATTTTTCTCCCAATGTAGTTTCTAGTGAGTCTCTCAAGGTGTGTATATTAGATTAAATGATATGAATATATATTTACTCCATGGTTTTCATGTTATGTATTTAATACTATATGAACTTGGTAAACAAGTAATTCATCATAGAAAAAATATATTCCAAGGAAACAGCTAGGAGGAATCATCTTTGTCCAACTAGACAATGGTGAGAACTCTAGTGTAGGGAGTAAGTATATAAGGGAAAACTATAATGTAGGATCCTAGGTATTTATATAATAATAAATTTTCATATCTATTGATATTTATGAATAAAATATTAATTTTATGTTAAAGGGACACTTTTTTAGATAGCATACTTGACACGCAACAACAGGTTTCTCTAAAATCTTATATTGTAAACAATATTTAGTTATATTGAAAAATAATATAATATTATTATATTAAATTGTGGTTAAAGTCTAGCTGTTGTATTGGAGAGAATGAATAGAACTAACTAAATTATTATTATTCCTGTTTTTTAATTGTTTTTACATTTATGCAATAACTTTTAGAGGTATAAAATGAGAATGGATTAAATTTTAAGCATAAAATACTTTAATATATTTTTAATGGTCCTTTTACTACATTTTAATGGTGAAAAATTTTTAAATAAATTTTTTGTACTTTTATGTGTTATATTTGACAAAATAAACATATTATTTTGAAGCAGGAAATCAAAATTTACTTTGGATATATTTTTGGTATTTTTCTGAAGAAATTCATATTTTAATGAATAGTGAAATATACTATATATTAATTCAAAACTAAATTTCATTTAATTTATTTGTATAGTTATATTTTCCTTTTAATTGGTTTTAAAGTGTCATTGGATTATGTTTTTATCATTTAATCCAAATTTGGTCACTAGAAGTAATTTCAAATTTTAATTGGATATACACACATGTCAATCTTTAGGTAGTTTTACTTCTTAAAAACATGTTTTTTGGTTTTGACAATGGGAATTAATTTTAAATTAATTACTAAAATTTATATATTTTGAGTTTGGAAAAAGGGATTCCATATTTGGTATCAGAAGGTTAAAATTTATTAAATTGGTAACATTATATTTTGACATTATGTATAGTAACTTTAGTAATTATTTTTATTTACCATGGTTAAAGGGTAAATAAGGTAAATAAGGGTAAAAAACAATATTATAATAATATAAAACTATCCAAAATGTGTTATAATCCTATTGGATGAGATATTTATGACAATGATCATCCTTAGGCTAAACCTTTGGCATTTGGGAGCCACTTGGGTGTGAAAATGACATTTTATAATTGTAAATTAGAAAAAGGATATATAACATAAACATGTAAGTTTTAATAAAACTATTTTTATATAGGGTTATATAAGTGATATATTAGTCTATAAATTCTAATTATAAAGATAAAAATATTCACTAAATCATGATATTTTATTTTAATTTTTATACATTAAATAAATAAATTTATTTTTGACACAATGATGATGCAGTGATTACCTTATTAATGAAAGATTAAAATAAATAATATTATAAATATTAAAATAAATGCAATTTGATTATTTTGATTTCCTAAACAAATTTTATAGAATATATTGACATATTATATTTGATTTAATACCTTTTCTTCTAGGTAATCATGTTTTTATGACTTTAACAAAAATTAGTTACTAAATAGTGTCAAAATTGACGTAAATGAGTTTTTAAAACAAAAACTATTTTATTAAATGATTTAATAGTAATAAAAATATTATATTATTCCAAATAACTTATATAATGTTAAAAATGTAATTAATTATCTTATTATTTTTTTTCTTGGCATTTTATAGTAACTATAGTAAGCATATATTATGAAAATGGAAGAGTACATGGTAAGAGTTAATGTCTTGAACTAAGGGTTAAAGCTAAATGATAAGGTTAAATTTGTGTCCTAAACATGTATAAAACCTATTGTTTGAGAGGTTTTAGACCCAATATAATCTTATATTTGAAATAAATGAGTTTGGGTCTATTTGAAACCAAAAATAAATTTATAATAAAATAATATTTTGGGAAATTTCTAAAGTGCCCCTCATCCCTCTTTTAAAAGGACACCATCTCTGCCCACTTTCTCACAACTCTCAAGCCTATTGTCCAATCTATATTCTTATCAAATAATCTTCCAAAGTCCCTCATATCTTTATGTAGTCCTTACCTTGGGCATAAGGCAAATCAAAAAATCAGTTTGGATCAAATCAAAAGAAGTTACCTGATTTAGAGGTAACGACTTCTCTCAAGTTTCTTTCCTTTATTTTCCTTAGTCACTCCATATAATATTCTTATTATTTGATTATATAACAACACTGTTATCCTCAATATACTATGATGTTTTTATTAGAATTATTATAACTACACTTACACACACCTCCATCTAATGGATACAAACATATTTGTTTATGTGTATGGCGAACTTATGCCTCACGAAACGATGAGTGTTCAATTTTCCCCTAACAACTCTAATAGTAGACATTATGATGGAACTATATTTATATATGATATATATTATATTTAAATTTTATCTATTCTTATTTATGTTTTATTTACATCATTACTTTATCTTGTCCATAATTTGTAAATACGATAATTTCATTTCAGGAAGTGCAGACTACCGCCCCCTCAAAGTGATATGAATCGTTCATTCAATACATGGAAAATATAGATAATTAAGTTAATGAACTTATGTAACATATATAAAATATGATATTATAATATAATTATAATTTACATACATATCATTTAGTTTTAATTCCTTTAATATGACAAATAAATGAATGTAGCGTTCATGCGTACGTATGACCTACCATCTCCATGAACGGTGCATTTAATTTATTATCTCCAAATGTTATGGAAACTTATAAATACATATATACTGGATATATATTATAATAATATAATTAATAATATCCTGGTGATGATGTAATTTTTACTACAAGGAAAATTTACAACAAAACATTTTCATTTTCGACTCAAGTACCGAATATTGACAAAACGACTAATCTGAACTTAAATAATTATGTAATTTTAATAATATAATGAAAAGTAATATTAAATGAATAATAAACTTAAAAAAGGTTCTAAATCAATTAGAAATTAACCTATGTTTATTATTAAATAAATTAAATAACGAACGAGACAAGTCGGATTCGAGGTATGGGACTTCGTCTCAATCTCCTTTCATTGAAGAATATTGTTATTTATACATAACCTTACTTTATATAGTGTATAATTATACCATTTTTTCGTTTAATTTAAGTCAATATTTTTCATAAGGAATCTTTTTCTAATAAGTGTTTTACTAAATGACAAAGGGAATGTAACTTTTCAATGTATGCGGTGACAACGACCTTTTCTCCCTCACAAGAATTATTTGATATTTTGATTCCTTAACAAGCCATAATGTTTTTGAAAGGAAAATAAATAACATATACTCTTTTATGTATTTGTTAATTGAAAATGGGTTTTATAAATCATTTATTATGTCAATATCTTGAAATGATATATTGTGATTACAATGTGGAAATGTTATCTTTCCTTTATTATTGTTTTATATGTTATTATTATGTTATGGTTATTGGGTATTTTTTATGTATATGGGTGGTTCTGTGATAAAACAAGGTCAGGTGAGCCTGAGATATCTCTCCAATGCATTGGGTAATGTGACAGAGGTAAACATTAAAATTTATCCTAAGATATTTAGAGAATATAATATGATGGGTACTCTAAATGCAACTATGAAGTTTACTCCCTATGTAGTTGTGAAAGCTACAATATAAGTATGTTATAGATGCCACAAGTTACCTTTATAATTTATTATTTCTATTATTTATTCATAAATATTAATATTTTATGAGGTATATTAAAGAGATTTTGTTTTATGAGGAAAAATAATCATTTCATTGATTTGTATGTATTTATAGACTAATGTTTTCTTTCCTTATTTTATAACCCTTGCTGAGTTTTTATGATCATCCCATGTTTTTGAAATGTATTTCATTGGGTATAATGAAGGTTAATAAAAAAGAATAATTCAAGAATATTTTTATGAAGAAAATAATTCTGGTTTTATTTAATAAGTTTTATTTTTTTGAGAATTTTGATAGTGTATAAGTGTAAACTTTGTAATATGTGAGATGTAATGTAATAGTTATGGCCTAATTCTTAAAAACTTCAAAAATGAAATGATCCTCAATGTGGGTTCTTGAAGTAACTCAATATTATGTAATGTTTAAGACCGGGGCCTTATCGTTGGTATTAGAGGTCGATTTAGACAACTTTGGGAGTTCAGATGTTGCTAATTGAATATCCATAAACTATTTTTACTTTATATTAATATTGAAATGATATAGAATTTGAAGATTACCATATTGTTTTGTCTAAGATATGTATGTGTTAAGAATGGTTTTCCACAAAGGAAATAGGGTAGCTATGATGGGACGACATTAAGAGGAAAACAACCTACCAAATCAGCAACTAGAAATGGTCAGAATCATAGGTGAACTGTTTGTTGCAGTGATGGAATAGTTGACTTAGGCTATAAATGGTGGTTTTATCCATGCATGAGATCAGACATATCAAACATAAAGAAACATGTCAGTAGAGATGAATTTCATGAGACAACATCCCCCATCACTTAGAGTATCATCTAACCCTATGCTAGTTGATGAGTGTATTAAAGCACTGGAAAAGTTTTTCGATGTCCTGGGGTGTTCAAAACATCAAAAGGTTAGTCTTGTTATTTACTAGTTTGAAGGTTTTACTTATCAGTGATGGTCAATGGTTAAAAATATACGAAATAGTGAGGATATTTATGTTCTTTATTGGGATTCATTCAAAGGTATGTTTCTTGAGAAATATTTTCATAATGCAGTTTGACTTAGTTTGGAAAAACAATTCATGGAATTGGGTAGGAGGATGACTCAGTGGCTACTTATACATAAAAATTCACTCGGATGGAAAGGTATGATCCAAATTTGATACGGTATCTTGATAGTAAAATCATTTATTTATACTCATAATTAAAGCCAAATTATCAAATATAATTATCTTCTCGTGAGTTCAAAAGTTGTGAAAAAAAAATCGATGTGCAGTGAAGGTGCAAATTGAATTTTCTGATGATAAGGTGTTCTTTGACAAACAAAAAAAATAAGAGGTCAAGGTGGAAGATGAAAGGGAAGGAGTTCTTCAAAACAGTCTGATATTAAGAAACTTAAGTTTATAGTTTGTGAAAATTGTAGTAAAAAGAACACTGGGGAATTCCTTTTTAATTCTAGTAAGTGCTTCCAATGTGGTAAAATTGGATGTAAGATTCATAATTTTACTGAAAAATATCAGGGTATTGGTACTAAAAAATATGATTTAAAGTCAGTAAAATGTTTTATGTGCAATGAAATGGGTCATTAAAAAATGAGTGTCCGACAAATAACTCAAATGATGGAAAGCAGCCAGAATAAAAACAGAAAAGGGTGGTGAAATCTATTGAAACTAATTTAGAAGATGTTGGTCCATTAAATGAAGTAGTATCAGGTACACTGTTTGTTTATTAAGATTATTACAATGTGTTGTTTGATTCCCGGTTTACATATTATTTCATTTCTGAGAAAGTTTCTATAAAATTGGGAATTCCATCTCAACTTATGAATCCTGAACTTGTAGTAAAAATACTTGGGGGAACTGTTTTACAAAACGAAATTATAAGAACCTTTATGTACTTATGTTCTTAAAGAATCTACCTGAAAACCTTATTGTTTTTTCACTAGTAGAGTTTTATGTTATTTTTGTTATATATTGGCTTTCCTTTTATCATGCTATGATGGACTGCAAAGATAAAGAGGTTTATTTTCAGAAAGAATTTTAGTTTTTGTAAAAAAATTAACCCTTACATTTGATAACATATCAAGAAGATGATAAACTAGTAAAAGATGGAAATGAATCTTACCTTTCATATATTGTTGAAGAAAAGGAACTGTTTGGATTAAGGATGTGCTAGTGGTAAATGAGTATCTTGATGGTTTTCCTGATGAGTTTCCTATTATAATACCTAATTGGGAAGTTTAAATTAATATTTACTCAGTTCCTAATGTTAAGCCAATTTTAAATCCCCCTTATTGAATGGATTAAATTGAAATTTTAGAGTTAAAGAATAAATTTCAAGAGTTATTAGATAAAGGTTTCATTTGACCCAGCACATAACCATGGGGTCCTCATGTATTATTTGTTAAAAAGAAATATGGTTCAATGAGACTTTTCATAAATTATAGACCCTTGAATTACATCAATATTAAAAACATGTATCTTTTTCCTCATATCAATGATTTTTTTGATCAGCTCCAGAGAGATCAGTATTTTTCAAAGATTGAATTGAGTTCAGGGTACCATCAGTTGAAAGTAAAGGAAGCATACATTTAAAAGACTACATTTTGTACTAGATATTTCCATTATGAATTTGTAGTTATGCCTTTTGGGTTAACCAATGCACCTTTTGTATTCATGGAACTTATGAATAGAATTTTGTGTGAGTTCTTGGATATGTTTTTAGTTTTGTTTATTAGTGATATTTTCGTATATTCTAAAATTAAAGAGGAGCATGATTGTCATTTAAGGGTTGTCTTTAAAACCTTAAAAGAAACTAAATAGTATGGGAAATTCAGAAAGTGTGATTTTTTGTTACAACAAATTTCATTCCTTGGTCACATTATTTCTAAAGTTGGAATAACCATTGATCCTACTAAAAAAAGTTATTGATGAATGTCCAAAAACCACAAATATAACCACGATTCATAGTTTTCTAGTTTTATAAGGTTATTACTAGAGGTTTGTCAAATATTTTTCATGGTTATCTAGCCCCCTGAATAATTTAACTTGAAACGGTGTTAAGTTCATCTAGAAAAAATAATGTGATGAATGTTTAAGGGAATAGAAAATAATATTGGAAAATTCTCTAGTTTTGGAACTACCATCCAGAAATGGTGAATTTGTTATCTATAGGGATGCTTCATTGAAAGTACTTGGTTTTGTCCTAATATATAATGATTAGGTAATTTTTTATGCTTCATGTCAGTTGAAAACTCATGAGTTAAATTACCCTACACATGATTTGGAATTAGCTGCTATTTTTTATGATTTAAAAATTTGGAGGAATCATTTTTGAGGCATGAAGTGTGAAATATATACTGATCAAAAATGTTTGAAGTATATATTCCCTCAGAAATAATTAAACATGAGACAAAAGAGATTACTAGAATTAATCAAGTATTATGATTTCAATATTCATTACCATCAAGGAAAAGAAAACAAAGTGGTTGATGCTTTGAGTCGGAAAAGTAATCTGTATTAACCATGCTACGTTTGGAAGTAGATCATTTAGTTTTTGATTTGATAAATTTTGGATTGGATGTTTTTGGTATAGGGAATTCCTCTATTTTGTTTCAAGTGGAAGTGAAAATATCTCTATCTGACAGAATAAAGTGAGCGTAGAAAAAGACAGTGAGTTGTAGAAAAAGGTAGAATTGGATCATAAGGGAATGTTACCAAAATTTAACATTGATAAAGACTATGTTTGGAGGTTTGGAAAGAGATTATGGGTTCCTTGTGATTCATTATTGAAGAAAGAGTTATTATTTCAAGATTATAGTTCTCTATTTTTAGTTCATCCTGAAATTACTAACATATACAGAGATCTTCGGGTGAATTATTGGTGGGATGGAATGAAAAGATATATTACTGACTTTACCCTGAGATGTTTGATTTTTTAATAGGTTAAACTAGAGCATAAGTTATCAAAAGGGATGCTTCAGCCTTTTCTAGTTCCATAGTGGAAATGGTAAAATGAGTCCATGGATTTCATAGTGGGATTTCCAAAGACTTCTCAAGGTAATAATGAAATCTGGGTTATTGTTGATCAATTGACTAAATCTTCTCATTTTCATTCTATTCGAGATACTTTGTCTCTAGATAAAATTTCTTGATTGTATATTAAAGAGATATTTAGGTTACATGGAGTTCCCCTCTCCATTTTATCTGATCATGATAGCATATTTACTACTAACTTTGGGAAGGGCCTCATAAGTCATTGGGTACTGAATTAAATTTTAGTACAACTTTTCATCTGCAATTTGATGGGCAGTTAGAACAAACAACTCAGACATTGGAATATATTATACGTATTTGTTAAATGGATTAACAGAGAAGTTTGGACTAACATATTTCTTTGGTTGAGTTGTCCTATAATTATTTTTTTTTATTTCAGTATATAGATGGGACAATTTGAAGCATTATATGGATATAAGTGTCGAAATCCATATTTTTGGGATAAAGTGGGTGGAAGGAAGTTAATGGGACTAGAATTTGTAGAAGAGATGGCAGAAAAGGTTCATTCGATTTAGACTCAGATGGGAACATATCAGATCAGGTAGAAAAGTAATGTGGATAACCGGAGGAAGGATTATTCTTTTGAGGAAGGTGATCATGTATTTCTCAAAGTTTCTCCATGGAAAAGTGTGATGAGTTTTTGTAATAAGAGAAAGTTTATTCTGAGGATCATTAAACCCTATGAAATCCTAGAGAAAGTTGGATCAGTTTCCTACCGAGTGTATTTACATCCATAGTTTTCATAGGTGTACAATATTTTTCATGTTTTAAAGTTGAGAAAGTATATACTAGATCAATCTCATATTTTGAGTCCAACGGTAGTTCAGTTGGAAGAGAATCTTTCTTATGAGGAACAGCCAGTCCAAATTCTTGGCCATAGAGAGAAAGTGTTCTAGAATAAGGTAATTCATTAGGTAAAATTTTTGTGGAAGAAACATATCTTTTAATAGGAAACATGGGAATTGAAAAATTCTATGAGGGATAAATACCCCCACTTATTTGATAAGTAAATAAAATTTTGGGGACACAATTTCTTGAAGGGGGAATGATGCAGGATCCCAGGTATTTATATAATAATACATTTCATATCTCTTAACAGTTATGAATAATATATTAATTTTACGTTACAGGGATGATTTTTCTAATAGCATACTCGACACACAACAACTAGTTTCATCAAAATCTTACGTTGCACACAACATTGAGTTATACTGAAAAATAATATAATAATATTATTATTTTAAATGTTGGTTAACGCCTAGCCATTGTATTGGCAGAAATGAATAGAACTAACTACATTATGATTATACGTGTTTTTAATTGTTTTTACATTTATCAAATAAATTTTAGAGGGTTAAAATGAGAATGAATCCAACGTTAAACATAAAATACTCTAATATTTTTGAAAAGGTCATTTTATCGCCTTTTGATGGTGAACCCTTTTTAAATTTTGTTTTTTAAAATTTTTATGTGTTATATTTGACAAAATAAACTTCTTATTTAGAAGTATGAAATATAAATTTACTTTGGATAAATATTTGGTATATTTCAAATAAAATTCACATTTTAATGAATATTGAGGAATACTATATTTTAATTCAAAACTTTGTTTTCATCTAATTTATTTATATAGTTAGATTATCATTTTAATAGGTTTTAAAGTTTAATTGGATTATTTTTTTATAAATTAATCCAATTTTTTTCATTATATGTAATTTAACATTTTAATTGGACATAAACACATGTCAATGTTTTGGTAGTTTTTACTTCTTAAAAACATTCTTTATGGGTTTTACAATATGAATTAATTTTAAATTAATTACTACTATTTTTATGTTTTGAATTTTTAAAAATGAATTCCATATTTAGAATCATAAGTTTAAAAATTTTTAAATAGGTACCTTTTATTTTTAGACTTTATAAATGATAACTTTAGTAATTATTTTTATTTACCATGGTTAAAGGGTAAATCAGGTAAATAAGGGTAAAAAAATAATATTATAAAAATTTACAACTACCCTAAACATGTCATAATCCTATTTAATGAACAATTTTAGACCATGAGAATCCTTAGGCCAAACTTATGTAATTTTGGAGCCATTGGGGTGTGAAAATGACATTTTATAATTTATAATTTAAAGAAAAAGGAAATATAACATAAACATCTATCTTTTACTAAATTTTTTTATATGGGGTTATATAAGTGATATATTCGACTATAAATAGTCATTATAAAGATAAAAATATTTCTTACATCATGATAGTTTTCTTTATAATTTTTATAAATTACATAAATAAATTTATTTATGACATAATGATGATGTAGTGATTACCTTATTAATCAAAGATTCAAATAAATAATATTATAAATATTAATATAAATGTAAGATTATTATTTTTGTAACACCCAAGAGTTTTATGAGAACTTTTTTGTATTTATGCTATATAAATCATCAAAGGAATCTTTCAATACACACAACACTAGCTTGGCTTTCTTTACACGCAATCGAGACCATCCTCGATAGCTTGCGTCGTACGCAATACCGAGTTTCACTAAAAAACGATATGCTATTAAAATATTATTAAAACTAGCCATTATGAATAGTAACACCCAATTTTTGAAATTTTGTCAATTTTATTTTTCAAAATGTACTTTAGTTTTGGATTCATAATATTGAAATTATCCTAGGGTGAAATTTTGGTATTTTTTTGAAAACTTTCAATTTTTGATGAATAGTGAAAACACGAGGTTACTATTTAAAAACCGACTTTTTATTTAAATATTTATTTATTTTATTTTAGGTCAAAATTGATACATAATACCTATATAAGTTCAATTCAATTCATTGGAGTCATTTTATAAAAATTTTAGATATATAAAAATGTTATTGAACTTTTCACCGTCTTTTACCCACCTCCTAGGAGAATTTCCAAATTCACATAAAACTTAATTTTACCACTTCTTTGAGTGGAATTTCGAAAATCTGAAAGACACGGTTAATATCAATGACTAAAATGTGGTTTAATGTGATGAAAATAATTTTTTGTGAATAGAAACTTTTTACTTTTTTTACCACGGTTAAAAGTAAAATAGGGTAATTAAGGGTAACAATGATATTATTATTACCCTAACATGTGTCCTAATTCTATTGGATAATGGTAATTAAAAAAACAACATTAGGAATACAATATGACCATTTAGGCCCACTTGGATTAGATTAGGACATTTAATATTAATTTCTTTAAAAAAGGGTTAAAATAGTTAAAATCAATGTTTAATAAGTAACTCATTTTTAATATAGGGTTATACAAAAGATAAATTCGACTATAAATATTCATTAGAAATATAAAACGATTTACTACATAATGGTATTTTATTTTGAATTTTTAGACATTAAATAATTTATTTTATATATGACACAATGATGATGCAATAATTATCCTATTAATGAAATATTGACATAAGTGATGTTATAAATACCGAAATAAATGTAATTTGAGACTTTTTATGAAGTCCAATAATTTTATATGTTAATATGACATGTTAGTATTGATTTAATTAACGTTTTTGGAAGTAATCCTTCTGTTTGGAGTTTTAAAAAAATAAATTACTAAATAGTGTCAAAATTGACATAAAATAGTTTTTAAAACATATATTATATTATTAATTGTTATTTTATTCCTAAAAATCTAAGGTTCGGGAAAATGACTTCGATAAGGTTATATATATTAATAATAAACAACTTGGGGTTCTTTTTCCTTTTTATAGTAAGTTTATTAACCTTATAGTGTAAGAAAACAAGAAGACACTGTAAAAGTAAAATTATTTAACTTAAAGTTAAATCTAAATGATAAGGTTAAAATAGAAACCTAAAATTGTATAAATTCTATTGGGTGAGAGGATTTATACCCATACCCACATTATCTTCTAAAGAAATCAATTTTGAGATATTAAAAACCGAATATGAATTTATAAGAAAATAATATTTTTAGTTTTTCCTAAGGTGCCCCTCTCCTCCCTTATAAAAGGGAACCTCCTCCATCTCTTCCTCACACCACATAAAACTTCAACCTCGGCCAACCCATGCCACATTATCTTCTCCACTTCCCTAGAAACATCCTAGAGGTCCTGGTCTTCTTTAAAGACCAATTTCAGTGCCCTAAAAGGAGGTCTCAAAGAGGCGCTTCAAAGAAGAGGTAATGTTCATTACCGATTATTTAAACTTTATTTCTTCTTCCACTTCTTCTTCTTTAGTTGTTTCATAATGAAGTAATAAAATAAGTATCACTAATATACTGATATGTTATTATAATTATGAAACAACCCTATTTAACCATCTATCCATCCTATAGAAAATGAAATCACCGCGCGTGCGTAGGTACGGAATACCGTCTCCACACCGTGGTGTAATCTATTTTCCACCACCACCTTACTTGGATGGGTATAATGGTGTCAAGAATAAGTATATATGATTATTTTAAAGTGATATTGATTCTGAAATAGTATACATACACTCCAATACAATTCCACGATCATGGGAATGATATCATCACTCGTGCGTACGTATAGAATACCGTCTCCATGACGTGATGCGACTCGATCTTCATTGATTATATAAATGAATTGAATGAATTAATATGATATATATTACACTAATAAAATTATGTAAATGAGGTATATATAACCTAAAAATAATAATAAGAATTTATTCGACAAAACACGCATAATAAAAAAAGGTAATAAACACCCGAATAACAAGTAACAATGAAATATTTCTAATAAGAAGATAAGAATAGGACCATATATGTTATCATAAAAATAATTTTGATTCTGGAATAAGTCAATGACATTATTTAAATAATTATACAAGATATTAGGACACTTATGAATCAAATCGGACCTAAGGTAAGGGAAAATCTCGCAATCTCAATTTTTATCCGAGATTGTTTATACTTCAGAATTTACTGGGGAATAATTATCATCCACATCCATGTTTCCTCAATATTTAATATTATTTATATCCTCCTAAAATTGTTTAAATCCAATTTTACCCTTCGGTGAGTTTTTAGTAAAAGATGTGAAAGGAATCTTTTGTCGTTTTTCGTACAAGGTACTTTTTTACTTTTCTGGCCAAAGTACGAGAAGAATGTTCTTTTTTAACTTATACAACCTGAATGGATTTTAGAACATTATTTCCATGAAGCTTCCTTTACAAGTTTTCATGTTTATTTTTAATCAACTTCTTTTAGTTTAAAATTGCATGACATGTTAAGAAAGGAAAAATGTTTTTGAAGTAGAAAGGATATTTTCCTCAAGAATGGAGTTCAAGTGTTTTATCAAAATTAATTTCCATCTAATATAATATAGGGTTATATTTCTATCCCTATTTTTACATTGTTTTGATTATGTTATGATGGAATTATTTTTAAGATGCCCTTTTATCTTATATGGATTGTGTTATGATGGCATAAGAATCCCATTTTTATTACCTGGGTTATGCTATGATGTATGATTTTTGATTTTGTGGAACACATAAGAATGGTTTCATTATGAGATGGGTGGGACCTATATCTCCCTCCAATTCATTGGGTAATGATGTATATCTCCTTTTATAGACATGGCTGGAACAGAAGGTTAATCTGGTTCAGTGAAACAGGACTGAAACGAGGAGTGAACTCGGTTCAGAAATGGACTTTATCCGCTAAGATAGTCTTGGAAATGAGTCTTGACTACAAAGAAATGATTCTCTATGATTATGTGTGTATGACACAAAGTTTCATGTTTTATGTTATGATTATTGTTATTACATTTCACTACTATTATTTATCCCATGTCATGAAATTATGATCTCTTTTGCAGGTTAAGATTTCCAAAATGATATGTTCTTATGAATATGATGTGATTGATATTTATTTTGTTTACCCTTACAGAGAATTTGAGCTCACCCTTTTGTATGTTTTATTTTCCCCAGGCCAGGAAGAAGGATATTAAGTAGGATATGCCAAAAAGGGACTATATATATGATGAAATAAATGGGAGACAACGTAGATGATTTATGAACCAGTTGTTTATGTTTCCCAGTTTCTAAAGACACTATACCTATACGGTCTTTTCATGGTTTTGTTATATGTTGTTGTTGAAACCTATGGGAATCTAGTTGCTTTATTATATTTTGATAATCCCAATTATGATTATTTGTATTTTGTTAATCCCTAGTTTATAAATGGTAAAATACTTATTTGGGAATCTAGCTATTTATTTTCTTTAAGTATTGTTCTATTATTCTATGTTTAAATATTATTCTTTCGGTTACTGGATGTTTGTACACTCTGACTTAACCTATTCTGCCAATAAAATTATTAAACAGAACAGAGCTACCGATACAGTTAAGTCTACCGCTATGTGAGAGCTACCGATAGAGACTAGTCACCGTTACATTAAAGTCCATCGTTACGGATAATAGCTACCGTTACAGAACAGAGCTACCGATACACACAAGTCCACCGATATGTTGAAGCTACTGTTATCAAAGGAAGTCTACCGATATATCAAAGTATACCGATACAAGACAGACCTACAGCTACCGATAAAAGACAGACTTACCGATATAGATCTACCGATACAAGACAGAGCTACCGCTACCGATATAAGAAGGTTACTGTTACATCAAAGCCTACCGATACTCGAAGGTCACCATTATGTAAAGCCTACCGATATAAAGCTACCGATAGAAGACCAGCTACCGTTACACATCAAGTCTACCATTACTCAGGCCTACTGTGACATCTACCTACCGATATCCAAAGCTACCATTCCAGAAACAGAACCCGACACTGCTTTAATTTCTTTATCATTATTTAATCTAACCAACGGTCATATCAGGTATATTTTAATACACTGAAATTTATTTAATGTGTATTGTTGGTTGTCAGGGAACCGTACCTCATACCTACAAAAAGTAAATCATCTTTTGCCGAACCTCGTGCTTTAAATAAAGGAAGGATGTTCTACTGAAAAATGTGAAATGAATAGATGAATATATAGAGACATACATAACACGAGGTGTGATGGAAGAACAATCGAGTGTGAATGAAAAGAGATGACTGAACTTACACGAAGAACTCATTCATCACTGAATACCAGTGAAGAGCTGAGAATAAGAACATAACACTAGAACTTCATCCACTACTATCTCCTTCGTCTCTACACCTGGAAGTCAAGGAAGCAGACGACACACTGTTTTCCAGACAAAAACCAGAAGAGGACTCATAACCAATTATGATCAATCCAAAGGAGTCCAGAGCTGCACTGCAATCACTAGAGCCATTTCTAAAATCTAAATCTTTGCCTCTGTGATTTACGTTTTACATATTGAGCAGTGTGTGTTATCTTCTGTATTTAACAGACACACTGTCTCCTTTACTTTAACTAGAGGATCTGTAAATCCTCACACAAACTCTTACATCTTTTATTTCCCACTGGGATAGTGGTAGAGGTCATGCGTGACCTGGACAGCTGGTTTACTATTGTTTCTGTTCCCATGGATAACAGTGGTAGAGGTCTTGGACCTGGACAGTTGCATACTGTTGTAATCCCCGATCCAGGGTGTGGATCACTTTTATATGATGTTTTGAGAGGACTAAGTCTCAGCTTGAGACTGAACCTCTTCATTAAACCTGCTGTGCTTATTTATTTTCTAAGTTATTTTTATTCCGCTGCAAACTACTTTAAAACCAAAATTGTTTTAAAGTCACTTCGATAATTAAACTCTCAAGTGTTTATATTAGCTTTAAATCAGTAAGTTAGTTTCAAAAGTTAATCAATTCATCTGATTTGATTAACTGGGAAATAATAAATCCTTTGAGAACCTAACAGAACCTTTATTTTGATATAAATTCACTACAGTTTAATTATATGTTTTATTTTGGGGATTTTTAGACAATGTTTTTAAAACAGAAATTTTAATTGGAACTCAATTCACCCCACTATTGAGTGTCCACTCCGACCAACATTTGGTATCAGAGGGTTGTTTAAAATATTGTGTACTCTATTTTTAAACTGTGATTTTAGTTGTATTTTAAAGTTCTTAAAATTTCTGTTATTTCTAAATTTTTATCTCTTTAAAATCTTTGCTTTAAGTATCTTATAATGGATAATAGACTTGAAGGTGTTTCTACCAATAGACCACCATTTTTCAATGGAACTAACTATGCTCAGTGGAAAATCAAGATGAAAATTCATTTAGAGAGAATGAGTTTTGATATTTGGACTGCTATAGAATTAGAATATAAAACTCCTACTACTGTTAGATCTACTTGGAATGAAGCTACTAAGACAGCCTACAATAATAATTGTAAAGCTATGAATTCCTTGTACTGTGCTTTAGGATATGAGGAATTTAATAGAATATCTTCCTGTAAAACTGCTTATGAAATTTCGGAAACCTTAGCTTTTTCTCATGAAGGAACAACTAATGTTAAGGAAATGATATTGAACACTTATACTATTAAGTACGATAATTTTAAGATGAAGCCTGATGAACCCATTTCTGATATGTATCTCATGTTTAATGAAATTGTCAACACAATGACTTCTCTAGGAAATGATGTTCCATCAAAGGAACAAATTATGAGAATTCTGAGATGCCTACCTGAAAGATGGAGAGGAACTTCTGTCTCAATTAGAGAGTCGTGTGATATTGGTGAACTTCCAGTCAAGGAATTAATTGGCAAGCTGATGATGTATGAAGAAGAAATCAAAGTGATCAAAGAAGAAGATGATGAACCAAGAAAGAATTCTGTTGCGTTCAAGACTTCAACTTCAAATAATAAAGATAAGGAGAATCTTCAAGCTATAAATGAGAGTTCAAGCTGTGAAGATAGTGAATCTTCTTCTTACAGTGATGATGAGATGGCTCACATTTCCAGAAGGTTTAAGAAGTTTTATAGGAAGAATAAGTTTTTTAGAAAATAAAACTACAAAGGAATGTATGACAACAAGGGACATTGGAAAAAGGATTGGAAGACTGAAAAATCTGATGAATTTGTCTGCTATGAGTGCAAAAGGAAAGGACACATAAAAACAGACTGTCCAAAGTTGAAGTACAAGAAGAAATATGAATACAAGGACAATAATTACAAGAAAACCATGAAGGATACTTGGAGTGCTTATGGGGATAGCTCCAGTGAATCGGAAATTTCTGAAACTGAATCTAGAAATAAGGCAAATATGTGTTTCATGAAAAACACATTTGAGGTAACATCTGAAACTCCTGCTTTAAATTCATATTATTCTGGAGATGATTCTAACTCAGAAAACATGTCAAAATATGAACTGTTTGAATATTATGATATGTTAGAAAAAACCTGTAATGAGCTGAAAGACAAATACAATGGTTTAAAGAAACAGTATACTTTAACTGTTAAACATAAATCTGATCTTGATATTGAAATAGAAAAGAATGCTCAGTTTCTTAAAGAGAACACTGAACTGATATTATCTAATGATCAACTTAAGAAAGACTTAGAAAAGTTTACAAATGGTAAAGATACTCTTACTCAGATTCTAGGTAAACAAATAGCACCTAGATACACTTCCGGTATAGGATACCAACCTAGACAGAGAAAATTTACCAAAACTAAATTCATTCCTAAATCTGGACAGAATACTTTTAGTTCTAGTTCTGGACATTTATATACCTCAACTAGTTATATTCATAGTTACGGATCTAATAAGTTTTACCTTTCAAAATCTGTTGATTCTACAAATTTTATTAGACCCATAAGACAAATTTGGGTACCTAAAGTGCTGTTGGATAACCTGTACGGACCCAAGAAAATTTGGGTACCAAAATCATTTTATGTCTAAATCTGTTTTGTAGGGAACCTGCTTAAAGAGATCATGTAGAAAGCCTTGGTATTTGGACATTTTATTTTCAAGACATATGTCAGGAGACTTCTCATGCTTTAAAATCCTAGTCAGAGTTGATGGAGGCTTTTTCACCATTGGTGATAAAACAAAAGGAAAAATCATCGGCTTAGGCCAGATTGGTAACACTGAATCAATATTGATTTCCAAAGTTTTATTTTTTGATGGACTTAAATATAATTTGTTAAGTATTTCTCAGTTATGTGATGATGGTTTTTATGTTAAATTTGAAAATTATTCTTGCAATGTTTTTAATTCTAAAAATGTTTTAGTGTTTTCTTCTTTAAGAAATGAAAATGTTTATGCTGTTGATTTAAATTCATTATCTAAGAAAAATATTACTTGTTTAAATGATTTTCATAAAGAGTCTTGTCTTTGGAAAAAAAGATTAGGACACTGCAATGTACACTCACTTAGAAAACGTTCTAGGAAGAACATAGTTAGAGACCTACCCAAACTTGAATTTCCAGCAGACAAAGATTGTAATCCCTATTAAAAGGGAAAGAAACATAAAGTTTCTTTTAAATCAAAGAAAGAAGTTTCAACTTCTCAACCTCTCGAGCTGGTTCACATGGATTTATTTTTACCTTCTAGAGTTTCTATTTTAAATGGGAAGCACTATGTCTATGTTCTAGTAGATGAATTTTCTAGATATACTTGGGTATATTTTCTAGCTCACAAAAGTGAAGCATGTTCTTACTTTGTTAAATATTCCAAGTCTGTAGAAAATATTAGTGGACTTAAGATCAAAACATTGAGAAGTGATCATGGTCGTGAGTTTGAAAATCTTGAGTTTGAATCTTACTGCTCACACAGTGGCTATAGTCACAATTTCTCTGCCCCTAGAACACCTCAACAGAATGGTGTAGTAGAAAGGAGGAATAGAACCCTGCAAGAAATTGCTAGGACTATGCTTAATGAGTATGACCTACCTGTTTATTTTTGGGCTGAAGCTGTCAATACAGCTTGTTATGTTATTAATAGAGTCTTGATCAGACATGTTCTTAAGAGGACCCCTTCTGAGTTGTGGAACCATAGGAAACCTAAGGTTAACTACTTCAGAGTTTTTGGCTAAAAAGTATTTATTCTTAATACTAAAGACAATCTTGACAAATTTTCATCCAAGAGCGATGAAGGAATTTTCCTAGGATACTCTACTTCTAGTAAAGCCTATAGAGTTTTCAATAAGAGAACCAAATGTGTGGAACAATCTGTTCACATAAAATTTGATGAAACTAATCCACATGAACCTAATACCTCTCTTGAAAATCTTGAAGATGATCTCTCTTCTTTGAACCTTAATGCTATCAATGATGAATTTTGGGTAATTGATATGCAAGAAGAACTAAATCAATTTGAAAGAAACAAAGTCTGGAAATTAGTAGAAAGTCCTAAGGACACTATAACCATAGGCACAAAATGGGTGTTTAGTAATAAAGTTGATGAATCTGGAAGCATCATTGGAAACAAATCTAGGCTAGTTGCACAAGGTTACAATCAAGAAGAAGGAATTCACTATAAGGAAACCTTTTCTCCTGTAGCTAGATTAGAGGCTATTAGGATCTTACTTGCTTTTGCATCACATCTGAATTTCAAGTTATATCAAATGGATGTGAAAAGTGATTTTCTAAATGGTTTTATTGTTGAAGATTTTTTTTTAGAACAACCACCTGGTTTTCCAAATCCTCATTTTCAAAATCATGTTTTTAAATTTTCTAAAGCTTTATATGGTTTAAAACAAGCTCCAAGAGCTTAGTATGAAAGACTTTCAAACTTTTTTATTTCAAAAGGATTTTCAAAAGGAATTACCGATCCCACTCTTTTTATAAAAAGGATTTCAAAAGATGTTTTAATAGTACAAATATATGTTGATGATATTATTTTTGGATCTTCGAAAAATTCTTTATGTACTGATTTTTCAAAGGTTATGTAAAATGAGTTTGAAATGAGCTTAATGGGAGAGCTTAAGTACTTTCTTGGATTTCAAATCTTTCAAACTAAAGATGGTATTATTTTAAATCAGAGTAAATATACTAATGATTTATTAAAATGTTTTGTTTTGGATAGTATTAAGGGAAGTGATACACCTATGAGTACTACTTGTAAATTGGATATTGATGAAACTGGTAAACCAGTTGATCAAACTAATTATAGAGGTATGATTGGGAGTTTACTTTATCTCACTGCTAGTCGACCTGACATTATGTTTAGTGTATGAATGTGTGATAGATTTCAAGCTAATCCTAAAGAATCACACTTACTTGCTGTTAAAAAGATTTTCAAATATCTTAAAAGTACTGCTAATTTGGGTTTGTTTTATCCAAAAGGACAATAATTTGATTTAATAAGTTATTCAGATGCTGACTTTGCTGGATTCAAGTTAGATAGAAAAACCACTTCTGGAATATGTCATTTACTTGGAAAGTCCCTAGTATCATGGTGTAGTAAGAAACAGAACTCAGTTGCATTTTCTACTGCTGAAGTAGAGTATATAGCTGCTGGTAGTTGTTGTGCACAGATTCTGTGGATGAAACACACTTTCTTGGGATATGGATTTGTTTTTAAACATGTATCAATCAATTTTGACAACACTAGTGTGATCAACATATCTAAGAACCTTGTGTCTCACTCTAGAACAAAACACATTGATATTAGACACCACTTTTTAAGGGATCATTATCAAAGAGGTGATATAACACTTGAATTTATAGGCTGTGAACTCCAATTAGCTGATATTTTCACTAAGCCTTTACGTTCAGAAAGATTAAGTTTCATTAGACACGAATTAGGAATGATAACTTATCCTCACTGTTAGAGAATCCTCACCATTATAAATCCTCACCGTTAGAGAATCCTCACCGTTAGAAACCTCACCGTCAGAGACCTCACCATTAAGAAACCTCACCATTAGGAAACCTCACCGTTAGAAACCTCACCGTTAGAAAACTCACCGTTAGAAACTTCAACGTCAGAGACCTCACCGTTAAGAGACTTTACCTGTATATCTCGCGCTGTTTTAAACTTTTTTAAAGCCGAGACATCGATTTTTTTTATATATATGATTTATTTTCATTGTGAATCCTAAATGATATTAAAAACCGAGTCTAGACTTCACTCAATCTCACCGCCAACTCGTATGTTCGAATCCATCCAACCTAACCCTCTCAAGACGCAAAACCATAAACCTAGAATCTGCAATGGCCCGTGTCAAGAGACCCCAGGTTACATATGGGAGTGATGATCCGCAAGCGAAATGACAGAAAGTAACGAATGCTAGTACCAGTGGAAGTGGAAGTGGAAGTATAGCTCGAAGGAATCCAATAAACCTGCATCTCTCAAAGTGAGAGATTGTCGTAGAGAAAGAGGTGTGTGCAGAATGGCTCATGGAGAGAAAGTCCTTGGTTCTTAAAGTTTTAGAAGAACAAGGTTGGACTGATTGCTTTGTGAACAACAATGGACCTCATTATCCAGGACTGGTGAAACGGTTCTACGAATTCGTTCGTTTTGAAAAGTCTGAAGAAGAAAGCAGAATGATTTCTGTGGTAAATGGTCAGGAAGTATCTTTTACTTCAGTGGAATGGGCTAGGAACTTAAGATTTCCACATGAAAGAGATTATGTGTTCTACTCAAAGTCTGTACCTTCGACCAGTGATGTGTTTCAATATGAAGATTCTTTGCTGGAGCTTACTGGAAATGGGACCCCTAGAAAAGTGATTGCTGCAGAGATGGAAGGAGAAGATAAGTTGTTGTTTAAATTTATTCAGCATGTTGTTAGTCCTAGAAGAGGAGATTTTGCTACTTTGAGATTCCAAGACATATATCGGTTATACTTGCTAAAGCATAGTGTGAGAATCAATCTATGTAGATTGATTATGGTTCAAATGGAATATATGACTAGACCGAAGTCCAAATCAAATGCACTATTTTTCTCAAAGCTAATTTCTGTGATGTTAAAAGTGAAAGAGGTAGCTGGACCTCAGGATGAGGTAGTAGTGGTTAAGAACAACTTCTGTATTACAAGAACTGTCTGTAAATACATGAAAGTCAGTTGTAATCCTTGGAAGAAATCATGGGTGAATGATGATGGAAAATTCTATGACAAGTATACTCTTATGGATTATCCTTCTAGACCAAAGGATGTGAGGGATCTTGGTCTTGAACCAGATGAGCCAGAACCGGTCTACAGTGATAATGAAGCAAAGGAAGGAGGAGACCCAGACTTACCCCCTAGTCTTGTCCATCAAGTTGTTTCTTATGGACCAGCTAGCCCTCCAAAAGAACTACCAAAAAGAGAAACTGTCTTGAAGGAAAGTGATACAGAGACTACATAAGAAGGAAAAGATGCATGCCAGTATGTTTTCAAGGACACCTCTGAGGAGGATGAGGCAACAAAATATGATCATTATGTTAATGGAGAAAAGGAGGCTGATGGTGAAGCAGATGATGAGGAAAATGTTGAAAAAGAGCTCAGTTTGAGTCCTCTAATAGTCTGTACAGTCAGGACAGTGCCTGATCAGGAAGAAGTAGCAGCAGCACCTATTGATGAGAGAGTCATTAATGACTCAGAACAAATGGCTATTGAATCTACTGCAGTTGTAAAGGAAATTTCTGAATTACCTCAGGAAGAACAGTTAGAAGAGATACCTCAGGTGAATATTCCAAGTGAGGGGGAGAATCTTGGCTTAGTATCAGTGATATATGACATTGAAGGTTGTACATAAGATCCCAGATATATGATTCTTGGACTTTCTTATGGATATTCAGATGAGGAAGACCAACCCCAAAAGGAATCAGTTACCTTACCATCTATGGCTGAAAATGTGGCAACCAAGGAGGACCTTGAGTCCTTAAAAGCTGAATTGAAATAAGCAATAAGGGAATCAGTAGCAGATATGAAGAAAAGTATGGTTGAAGAGATGAAAAGCGTGGAGCAATCCCTTGAGTTATCCATTGGATGTGGTGTGTCCAGTCCTGTGAAAAAAATGATGGATGAACTTAAAGTGTGCCACACTCAGATTGAGAGTTGGACAGGAGCTGTAGTTTCCTTGAGACAATCGATTTCTTCTCTGACTACCATGCATAGCTCTCAAACTCAAGTAACCTATGACATTCGATATATCAAATAAGTGGTCAAGAAATTTGTGGAAATTTTTGAGGCCTTTAAGAAGTCATTCAAAGAACATCTGAACAGTCAGGATGAACTTTTTTAGAAGGTAGTTAGTAGTCTGACTCAATCCTTCAAGGAGACAGTGGCCTTCTCAATGAAACCTTTTCCCGCATCCAGCTCAAGTGTGAACATTGACTAGATCCACACTATTTTTTAGGAATAATTGGCTAAGGCCAGTCCCAGTGGTGCATCAGATACTCAGATTCTTTCCACCACTAGGGAAGTTAGTAGTTTTGTTCGTGATCACCTGTGGGAAGCTACTGCTTCTCAAGAGGCAATCAAGAATAAGGTGGATGCTTATTTTGAAAAGGTTTATACCAAGCATCAGCTGACCAACCATTTAAAGATCTTACTGGAAAATATAAAGTTACCTCCAGTGACCCAAGCCTTCAGAGAACAGGTTAGTAAGCTCGGGGAGCTTACTCCTTCCTTGGACAAATTCATTGAAAATCGAGATGATTTTGTGTCTGCAATGGAGAGAGGAGGAAGCATTATAATGGATTTCAGGAACCATTGTTGCCCTTCCTGTATTTGGATTCTCGACCAGTGATTGTACCTCATGCACTTCATGCTTCTTCCTCTAGGTGTACTCCTCAATTGAATCCAGTTCAAGCCATCAAGATCTTGACACCGATGATCACTCAGAGGAGCACAGATTTCAGATCTGGTACAGTTTCTGTAGCTGAACCACCAGTTGTGCCATCAGCCATTCCGAAACCCCCTGATGATCATAAGGGGAAGACACTTGTTCCCCAGGAGGATTGAGTGTTTCTAGATCTTTTTTAAGGATCCACTTATATTTTTTTATGATTTTATTAGTGTATCATTTTTATATTAATGAAATTCCTCTTCATTCTCTACTTTACAGAGTTTCTTTTCCTTTGTCATTTTTTCTCTGCTAATCTTTATCTTTTCTCTGCTACCCTTCTTTTTGTTAATCACAAAGGGGGAGAAAATTAGAAAATGAGCCAATGAGAGCATATAAGAAATGAAACCTAAGAGTTACCAAAGGGGGAGCAACACACAAAGGGGGAATGAGAAACTGTCACTTGAGAAATCGACTTAAGAGAGAATCTTGCAGTATAATTGAAATGGGGAGGAATATGGATGTTTTGTTCTGAATAAAACAAAAGAACCTTTTCCTCTGAGGCTAATTTATTTTCCATTTTTTCCCTCTGATACTATTTCAATTTTCTTGGCATAAGTTGTGATTATCAAAAAGGGGGAGATTGTTGAACCCTCTCAGAATCTAGATGTTTTATTATATTTTGATAATCCCAATTATGATTATTTGTATTTTTTTAAATCCCTAGTTGATAAATGGTAAAATACTTATTTTGGAATCTAGCTATTTATTTTCTTGAAGTATTGTTCTATTGTTCTATGTTTAAATATTAGTCTTTTGGTTACGGGATGTTTGTACACTCTGACTTAACCTATTCTGCCAAAAGAATGCTTAAACAAAACAGAGCTACCGATACAGTTAAGTCTACCGCTATGTGAGAGCTACCGATACAAACTAGTCACCATTACATTAAAGTCCACCGTTACGGATAATAGCTACCATTACAGAACAGAGCTATTGATACACACAAGTCCACCGATATGTTGAAGCTACTGCTATCAAAGGAAGTCTAACGATATATCAAAGTCTACCGATACAAGACAGACCTACAGCTACCGATACAAGACAGACTTACCGATATAGATCTACCGATACAAGACAGAGCTACCACTACCGATATAAGAAGGTTACTGTTACATTAAAGCCTACCGATACTCGAAGGTCACCGTTATGAAAAGACTACCGATATAAAGCTATCAATACAAGACCAGCTACCATTATACATCAAGTCTACCGTTACTCAGGCCTACCATGACATCTACATACCGATATCCAAAGCTACCATTCCAGAAACAGAACCCGACACAGCTTTAATTTCATTATCATTATTTAATCTAACCAATGGTCATATCAGGTATATTTTAATACACTGACATTTATTTAATGTGTGTTGTTGGTTGTCAGGGAACCGTACCTTGTACCTGCAAAAAGTAAATCATCTTTTACTGGATCTGGTGCTTTAAATAAAGGAAGGATGTGCTACTGCAAAATGTGAAATGAATAGACAAATTAATAGATACATACATACCACGAGGTGTTCTAGAAGAAAAACCGAGTGTGAATGAAAAGAGACGACTGAACTTACAAAAAGAACTAATTTATCACTGCATACCAGTGAAGAGATGAGAACAAGAACATAACACAAGAACTTCATCGACTACTATCTCCTCTGTCTCTACACCTGGATGTCAAGGAAGCAGATGACACTCTGTTTTCCAGACAAAAACCAGAAGAGGACTCATAACCAATTCGGATCAATCCAAAGGAGTCCAGAGCTGCACTGTAATCACTAGAGCCATTTCTAAACTCTAAATCTTTTCCTCTGTGATTTACATTTTACATATTGAGCAGTGTGTGTTATATTCTGTATTTAACACACACATTGTCTCCTGTACCTTAACTGAAGGATCTGTAAATCCTCACTCAAACTCTTACATCTTTTTTATTTCCCACTGGGATAGTGGTAGAGGTCGTGTGTGACCTGGATAGCTGGTTTTCTGTTGTTTATGTTCCCATGGATAACAGTGCTAGAGGACTTGGACCTGGACAGTTGCATACTGTTGTAATCCCCGATCCAGGGTGTGGATCACTTTTATATAAAGTTTTGAGAGGACTAAGTCTCAGCTTGAGACTGAACCTCTTGGTTAAACTTGTTGTGCTTATTTATTTTCTAAGTTATTTTTATTCCGCTGAAAACTACTTTAAAACCAAAACTTTTTTAAAGTCACTTTGATAATTAAACTCTCAAGTGTTTATATTAGTTATAAATCAGTAAGTTAGTTTAAAAAGTTAATCAATTCTTCTGATTTGATTAACTGGGAAATAATCAATCCTTTGAGAACCTAACAGAACCTTTATTTTGATATAAATTCACTACAGTTTAATTATGTGTTTTATTTGGGGGATTTTTAGACAATGTTTTTAAAACAGAAATTTTAATTGGAACTCAATTTACCCCCCTCTTGAGTGTCCACTCCGACCAACAGTTGTAATAAGTGTACTTCAATTTTGAAGTATTAACAATGTATGTAAAGTATGGGTCATTATAATTTTGATTTAATACATGATTTTTTTTGATGATATTGAAATTTTATCTTTGGGTTAATTCCTTTGGTTCGAAGGAATCAAGTTGTTATGACCTTAACAAAAATCAGTTACTAAATAGTGTCAAAATTTACATAAATGAGTTTTTAAAACAAATACTGTTTATTAAATTATATAATAGTCCTAAAAACATAATATTTAGAAAAATAACTTGTATAATGTTAAAAATATCATTTAATGATCTAATTATGTTTCTGTGTTCATTTTATAGTAACTATAGTAACCATATATTATGAAAATCAAAGAATACACGGTAAGAGTTAATGTTTTTAACTAAGGGTTAAAGCTAAATGAAAAGGTAAAATTGGGGACCTAAAATTGTATAAAACCTATTTTTTAGAGGTTTTAAAACCAAAAACACATTATCTTTGAAATAAATTAGTTTTGGACCATTTGAAACCGAAAATCCATTTATAATAAAATAATATTTTGAGACTTTCCTAAAGTACCCCTCCTCTCTCTTATAAAAGGTCACCACCTCTACCCATATACTCAAACCTCCAAATCCTCTTATATCATAAACATTATTCTAGAATAAGCTCTCAAAATCCTTAATCTATTCATATTATCCTTAACTTGGTCATAATGAAATTCAAGAAATCCTTTCAACTCAAATGAAAAGATGTTACCCAATTTAGAGGTAACATATTCTCTCAAGTTACTTTCCTTTATTTTCATTCTTCACTACCTATGATATTCTTATTATTTTATTAAATAAAAAAACCAGTACTATTTATATACTAGGATTTTGTTATGAGAAGTATTCTAACTACACTTACACACACCTCTATCTAATGGATACGAACATACTATTTATGTGTACGACGAACTATTGCATCACTTAACGATGATTGTTCAATTTTCTCTTACCACCTCTCATGGCGGAAATTCTGATGGAACTATATTTATATATGATATATATTGTATTTATATTATCTCTATTCTTCAGTAATAATTATTTACAACATACCTATATGCTCTCCAGAATGTGTAAATATGATAATTTCATTTGAGGAAGTGCGGACTACCACCCCCTGAAAGTGATATGACTCGTTCATGCCATACATGGAAAATATAAAGGATGGAGGTAATGGAATTTTGTAACATATATAAAATATGATATCATACATTAATTATAATATACCTATGTATCATTTACTTTTCATTCCGTTAATATGACGAAGAAATGAAAGTAGCGTTCATGCGTACGTACGGCCTACCGTCTCCATGAATGGTGCATTTCATTTATTATCTCCAAATGTTACAAACTATTATAAATACATATATATTGGATGTATATGAAACATAAATCATGAATAATATTATAGTGATGATGTACTTTTGACTACATAGACAATTCAAATTAAAACAAGTTCATTTTCAACTAAAGTACCAAATATCAACAAAATGACTGATATAAACATAAAAAAAAATATTTATTATATAATGATGAAAAGAAAATAAATGAATAATAAACTTGAAAATGGTTCTTAAGAAAGTATTATTTAACCTATGTTTATTATTCATGAAATTAAAGAATGAATGAGACAAGGTGTATTCGAGGTGAGGGACTTTGTCTCAATCTCCTTTCATTGATGCATATTTTGGTTTATACATGACCTTATTTTATATGGTGTATAATTATAACATTTTTATTTTAATTTAATTAAATGGTTTTCAAAAGGAATTATTTTTCTACAAAGCATTTTACTAAACGAAAAAGGTAATGTTTCTTTTTAACGTACTCGGTGACAATGACCTTTTCGTCGTCGTGATAATTATTTGATATTTGGATTCCTTTATAAGATGTAATGTTTTTAAAAGGAAAATAAATACCATATAGACCTTTTACATGTTTTGGTTTTGAAAATAGTTTTTAGAAATCATTGATTATGTCAATACCTTGAAATGATATATTCTGATTCCAATGTGGAAATCTTATCTTTTCTTTATGCTTGTTTTTGTTTTATGATTATTTTATGGTTCTTGGGAATTGTTTAAAAATATAGGTGGTTCATTGAAAAACCAAGGGAAGGAAAGGCTGAGATAGCTCTCTAATTAATTGGGTAACATTGTAGAGGTAAATTTTAAAGTTTCTCCTAAGAGATTTAAGGAATATAATGTGATGGGTATTTCAAACATAACCATGAAGTTTACTCCCTACATGGCTGTGAAAGCTATAATGTAAATACGTTATGGATGCCACAAGTTACCTTTATGATTTATTATTTCTATGATTTATTCATAAATATTATTATATCATGAGGTATATTAATGGGATTGTGTTTTATGAGTAAAAAAGTATGATTTCAATGATTTGTATGTATTCATGGACTAATATTTTCTTTCCGTATTTTATAACCCTTGCAGAGATTTTTATGCTCATTCCATGTTTTTTAAATATTTTTTCTAGGGTATAAAGAAGGTTAAGAGAAGGGAATAATTCAATAATATTTCTATCAAGAAAATAATTCTTGTTTCATTTAAGGAGTTTTATTTTTGTAAAAATATTGATAGAGTAGAAGTGAATTCTTTGTAATATTTGAGATGTAATGTAATACTTGTAGCATATTTCTATAAACATCTAAACCTAAAAAGATCATAAATGTCAGTTTTTTACTTAACTCAAGATTATGTAATGTTTAAGTCTGTGGCCTAACATATAATGAAGATAGTAGAGAACTACGTAACCATTCCACTATACCAGTCTATTTACCCCCTCATCAAAATATTAAAATGAGTTGAATTTTATATGGATTATTGGGGCACAAAAAGAGGGAATGTTAGACAACATCTCATACATGTCGCAAATATTTCCAAAAAGGACACCTAAAGTATTATTTTATAAGGTATCAACTGTTAATAGGTGGGGATAGATTAAATTAGTCTCATGTATCTCATGCTCAACTAGGATGATCTCTTCAGAGTATTTTAACCCCAAACATCGGGTGACCCAGGATGATTCCAAGAACACCTCAATTATTCATCCAATACAAACTTAATAGGGTAATAAGGACTACTCTGTGAAAAATAATACAAAAATCATGGATTTGGGTATAAAATATTAATCAATAATTTGGTTCCCTCAGTAGTGTGAGATAGTATCATTCTTAATTAAACCCTTATGCATGCCTTGTTTGATACTGGAATATCTCATTACATTATTGATTCTCATGTGGTAAACCAATTGGGGTGACATATGTAAAGGACACCTCATGTTACAAGTATCAGTACACATCTTATGAAAAGAGAATACATAAGATTTAAGTGTCTAGAGTGTTCCATTATCTTGAATGTAATTTAATTTTTCTGGGAGTTTACTATATTATAAATGAGAATATTCAATTTAATCATTGTAATGGACTAATTGGTATAATTAAAAGATTATATCTATTGTTTCACCCATCATTTATCCTTCACATCCCTTGGTAGTATTTTTTATTTATTCATATGTGATTGGGATATGACTACCAGTAGATAAGTACCTCTAGTGAATTTGTATGGAACCATCTCTTATCAGCTGGTGGTGATGACCCTAGGCTCCACTAATAGAACATGGAATAAAATTCTTCATGTTATAATAAACTGATATCGTGATGTCTTTTCTCATGATTTCTCAATGTTATCACCTAATTATATTTTCTATTGATCTACTTCCAACAATGATTCATATTTCCCTTATATAGTATAGAATAGATCCAACTATGACAATTAAAGTTCCAACTAGAATAATTATAAATAAATGGATTCATTAGACCATGTAAAACACAATGGGATACTCTATTGCTATTCGTAAATAAGGTTGACAGTTTTCGTCGATTATATGTTGACTATCATAAACTGAATCAATTTACAATCAATAATTTATAACCTCTTTCTAGAATTTATGATCACTTAAATAAATTTAATTTAACCAAATGTTTCTCTAACATTGATATAATATTTTCACCAACTTCGTGTTATGAAATAATATATCCCAAAGAAAACGTTTTGAAGCTGATATGGACAATAGGAATACTACCATTTCCTTTGGTCTTATGAATTGAACTAAATTTTTAGGGCCTTAAATAAGTGTATCTTCCATAAGTAAAAAAAATTATTTATTAATTAATTTATTGATGACATTTTTTTGCAATATTAAACCAAAAATGAATATGAAAATCACTTGAATGTTACATTAGTTATATTTCATGACCCCCAAATCTATGGTAAATTCTCTAAGTGTGATTTTTAGATACAAAAAATTAAATTTACATTGTTATTTAATATATTAAAAAGTCATATAAATTGATCCAAGAAATATTAATGTAGTAATTTCTTGGAAACTGCCTAAAAATGAATTTGAGATACAAATTCTTATATGATTAATAAGTTATTAGCATCACATTTCCAAGGATTTCTCAAGAATTTCTTCACATATGACTTTTTTTATAAATAAAGGTATTATATAAAAATAGATTCATGATTGAAAAAATACTTTTAGGATCTTAAATATCAAATAACTTTAGAACCTGTCCACTTTTTTCCAATAATTAGTAAAGGGTTTTGGGGTGTAATTCAATACATATTGATCTTCATTGGGTTATGTTATCTTACAGTGAGATCATGTGGTAGTTTATACCTTGAGGTAGTTATGAGGACATGAAAATAATTATATAAATCATAATATAGAATTAGTTGTGGTGATCCATACTAAAAAAATTTGAACCACTGTCTATTTAGTGAAAATTTCATAGTGTTTACTGAGCATAAAATTTGAAACACATATTTTTTAGATGGGATTTGAAACCAAGGAAATCAAAATAGATATAATATCACCATTTCTTTTGAATTTTACCTAGTTTATATGAATTAGAATGTAAATTTTTTGGTTAATTATATGATTTATAATTCATATAACCGTGTGTCCAATGAAGTTCAGGATGAGTGGAAATTAATGGGAGAAATTACCAACATGTACTTGGATTGTATGGAACAAAATGAGAATGTGATATTATTTTTCATTACTCTTATTCCTAACTTGGTTGACCTAGTCAAGGAGGCCCAATAATAATATCCTATTTTTCATACCATTAGGTCAAACCTCAATGATGGGAAGATCATTGAAACTTAGAAAGATAATGAAAACTCAGTGTTTCAATTTCAATATTGGATTGTAGTTCCTTTATTATGCTAAGAACAAATCCTTTCAACTTATCACCGTTAAAAATGAGCTATCCACTTAAGTATTTAGAAAATTTATATGGAAATGAAGACCCATTTTTTGGGGTTAGGTATGAAATGAAATTTGGCTGATTATGTTACAAAATGTCTCACCTATCAGAATATAGAGTATGAAAATCAACTACCAGAAAGAATGTTACTGTCTGTCTATACCCATTTAGAAATTGGAATATATTTCCTGGGAATTTATTATATGTATATAATGGAATATTAATAAGCATGATAATGTTTAGGTAATTATGGTCCAACTCACCATGTTGGTATACTTTATTCCAATTTTAGAGTCCAATTAGTGGGAGACTTGACAAAGTTCATATTTGAAAAATAGTTAAGTTTCACAAGGTAAAATTTTATATTATAACTAAATATGAACCTGGATTTACCTATTTGTTTTATAAATACTTGCAACATGACCTTGGAAATTAGTTGATTGAGATAATGACATATCATCCCCAAAAATATAGATATTTAAAGTGTATTATCCAGACACTAGAAGACAAGATTAGAGATTTAATAATAGATTTTAGGAGTTTAGGGGAAGATTTTTTTCCTTTAGTATATTTTTTAGAAAAAATATATTTATCTGGACTCAATACAAATGGATCTATTTGAGGCATTGTATGATCATCCATGTTGATCTCCACTTTTTTCAGTAGAAGCTAAATAAGTTTCACTAATTGGACTAAGTATTTTCCATGAGACTACTATGAAACCTAGATGACCATGATATCAATGGATAAAACATAAAGCCTTAAAAAACTTATACAAGTCATTGTTTTTGGACATTATCTTTTGATATATGTGACCATGTATTATTGAAAGTGGAACCGTGATTGGGTTATCGAAGTTTAGGCCAGTAAGAAAAAATTCTCCTCGGTATGTCAACCCATTTGATATTCTTGAATTTATTAGTGATTTTTCTTATCAGTTAGCCTTATCATTGATAATAAGTTATATTTATAATGTTCTCTGTGTTTCCCAATTAAAGAAATACCATATTGATCCTAGTTATATGATTCCTTGGGAACGTATTACTATTAATTCAGATTCTAAATATAACCATTCCCTCATTTGTATTATTGATAGAAAGGAGAAGGACTTAGGAGGTATAAAAATATATTTTATATGGGTATTATGGAAGCATGATCTTATTTAAGAGGAAAATTTTTAATGGAATAAATTTATGCTCGAGAAATGGATAGATCTCTTCTAGAGAACAACCAATCTCCAGCTTTATGAGAAAGGAAAGAGCAATGGTGGGGAGAATAAAACACACCTACTTTTAGTTAATTTTACTTTTATTTATATATTTTTAAGTTATATAATTATTAGATTTAATTTTGGGAGTTTTTTGTATATTTTTGTGGAGTTTTGGAATCATTAAATTGGGTACAAAATTTGAGCATGGTTAGGGAAACCGTATAGATTTTCCAGGTAACCATGCGAGGGTTAAGTAAGATCACTGGATAAGGTTTTGTTGTAACATAGTTTGGGAAAACCATGTAGTAACAGCGTGTATTTAATATTTTTTGGATAGTGGAATAATTCATTATTTTTGAATGGTTTACCAAACTGTGTAGCCTAATTGTGTGATTCGGGTTATTGTCTAGTAGAACCGGCATGGTTGGTATGTATTTTTCCAAACCATTCATTATGATTAATTAATTATGAAATTTTTATTTTTAACCTAGTAACTCACTTGAAACCCTCATTATTATTCTTCTTTCTTAGGATCTCGAACCCCAACTCTCCTCTAGGTTATTTTGGCAACACATTTCCTCATGAAGGCTGTGTCTAAAAAATATGAGAGCACTATATCTATAAAAAATATTTAAGTTCCTTATTATTCCTTTATCTTCTCAATATTATCACTTTCTCTAGGGAGGAACCCTAGATCAATTTTTTCATGCTCAAATATATGTCCTAGGTCTTTTTTTGATAGAATACTCATTGATATTCATTAAAGAAAAAAAAGGAGATCTCAGACTTGTGATATCACAAAGTAAATATTTATGTTGAATGCATTATAGATATGCGGATTCTCCATCTTTCCACTTTCTCATAAAAATTGAAATATTTAAGTTTTCTAAATTAATTATTTATTATTTTGATAGAAAAACTCATTTTAAAACCTTGTTGAAATATCTCTTGTTATTTGGTCTCAAAATATTGGGTTGTGGGTAACGCACATGACATGTTTGATAAAATTATTTTAGTTAATTTAAAATAAATAAGGTTTGGGGTGTGTGAAATTATCATGTACAAGGTTCTTGTCCATTCATATGCATATGGAAAGGTCCTTTGGGATATAAATGTCTTCAAGAACATATGATTATACCACCTAGTGATCACTTGGGACTTGAGGGATGATTTTATGCATATGAGTTGGAATTATTAGACAGTCTATTTTGACTGTAGATGCATTCGGTTGGTTTATTGCAATGGTTTATGAGTTCATTCATGGTTTGTACATTGGAATGGGTAATTTCACTACTTTGATAAATATAACATGATCACTATTTTTTGTAATTTCAACATATTTATATAAAATGTAAATGTGAGATAACATGTTCTTATTTATTTTGAGTGTGTGGGAAGTTGTGAAAAATTCCTCCTATAATGATATACTCACCCATTTATATGCACTATAGTGCATGTGAATTTTTTTATCCTGAAACATGTAGTGATAAGGGTTTTTTCAACCCCATTGATGCATCATGATATTATTTTCAGTAGTGTATGGTTCTAGGAGGTATTCTAAAATTGGAGTTTGGTTAAGTTCCACCTTGGTACTTGGGACTTATCAACATTGGTATTTTTATACTTCTTCGTTATATTGGTCACTACATTGAAAATAATTATGTTTATGCCCATTTATTTCATTTAGAATTTATTGGATTTTTATCTTGCATCTTGTTAACTTTTATGCTATGGGTTTTCGGTTATAGGTTTTTATATAAGTAAAAATCACCCCTCATGAATTTGACACCCTTGGAATTTATTTCCTCTCTTTGGTGTCCAGAGGATATCACCTAAGGTTAGTATAATTTCAACAATTCCCACGCTAATGGTTTAGGTCAGGATATTACATAATAAATTGAGAGTTTGTTATTGAATGAGGATGATGGGTAGAAAACTATGATTCTACTATTTAGGGATGAAATATTATAGGTTTTTTATTTTCATGTCTTAATTATGTTTTCTATAATTTATTTTTTAAAATTAATTGTGATTCTGTGTTGAGGATATAAAAGCAAGAATAAGAATAAGATAAATGTTGTTGGAATATAATGAAAGAATCATGTAGGAAAAAACATGAGAAAAAAAACAAAATTAAGATTTATGTACAAAGAGATGAGGAGTAAGATCAATATTATATAGTCAATTTATTTCTCATACTTACATTGGTGATCTTTCTTAAAAGAAGGTTTCTATTATTTCTTTCAGTAAAAATTTGGCTCTTATTTTTTAATTGGATGGTTACATTGATTATAGTATGTTCAAGTACATTCCCTTGTATACAACATCATCTAGACAATAATAGGTATTTGTGAGTATGGGGGATAAAAATTACCACACAATAGGGTCACAGTCATCTATAATAGAGGAAAACCTCATTAAAAAATATGATGTTACATTTGTTATTTATTTCACCATTTTGAGTTAAATATATTTTTGCAGAATAAGGATATACACTTTTCATTTTAGAGGAATGTAAAGACAATAAATGTATTGATTTCCTCTTTATTTGATACGGAACTTAAAAAATTAATGGTCACTAAAACTACTAAAGAAATCTTGGAAAATCATAAAAAATATATTAATGAGATAAAAAGGTAAAGGAAAAATATTGTAACTCTATAGAAGCCAAATTTAAGATACGATAATGTGAGAAGATAAATATTTTTATGAGTTCTTCACTATGTTTAATATTATTTTCAACCCTATAAGTGAGTATAAATAAATTCTTAAGGACTCTATAGTGTCAATTAACCCCTGAGTATCTTTCTGGATAAATTTTATGTAAATTACCATCTCTTTAAGATAGAGATATTAATTAATTTTAAATTTATCAATTATAAAAAACTTTATTCGATTATGAGATAAAAAGATAAATTACTCTCTAAATAAAAAATAAGAGGGAGAGAAAAATATCCTTTACAACATACAAAATCTAAATATTGAATATGAGAAGAATAATTCTAATGATGAAGAGAATATGGAAGTATTTGATGAGATTATATCCCTAATTTAAAAAAAACATAAAATAGGGGAAAGTTACATATTAATGTAAATTTCCCATTTCATATTTTAATTTTGGGAAAATTAGTTACTTCTCTACCAAATGACCCTTGAGAATCCGAAGTGAAAGTGAAGGGAAGTTGAAACTTTGATACACTTCACGAATGGATATTCCTTCAAGAAAAATCAGTTGCAATGAAAAGGTAAGGGTGTTATGTCATAGAAGTCATTTAGAATATGTTATCTATCCTAGTAATAAGATACTTTTGATACTAAATAAAGTTATGATGATGATTTAACCAGAAAAGAAGCATTGCACAAATTTCTTATAGATCAAGTAGATGAAGATATTTTATCCTCAGAGGATGACACATAAAATTATAGTTATTTTTATATTGAAAAAAATAAATAACCAATAAATACCCAATGATAATTGAGATAAAGATGTTATTAAAATATAATGAAATCCTAAGAGATGAAAATTAATATATTAATGGATACATTGACTAAAGAGAATATATTCAGATTGAGAAAGAGAGTTTTTTTAAAGAAGTTGAGAAGTTAAAAGTTTATAATGATGATAAAATTAAGATAATTGATTATATAAATTTCGGTATCATCCTTAGGGTTGAAGGGTTTAATATGTTGAAGATTAAAATTATTAATGTTTATAAGCGATGGGAAAAACTATAGAATAATTTAAAGAGAGATATCACGAGAGATGGTGAAATATTCAAGTAATTAAATAATCCGTTCAAATATATTTTTTTTAAATAAGTATAAAATATAAAAAACTAATATTTATTGATAGAAAAATCATTGAATATGAATAGAGTAAGCATGTCAACATAACTCCCAAAAATAAGATTAGGTTTTATAGAAAATATAGTGAAATAAATAGTCTAGATTAATGAATAATTTTGAAGAAAAGGTTAAGACTTCTCATATTAGGAAGGAGAAAAATTCTATAAAAATTTACACATCAAACCCAAATGTCCAATTAAGAGATTAAAATAAGTGTTTGGTGGAATCATCTCATTTTAGGTAAGAAATATACAATGGATAACAACCCCTGAAATAACTAATGTTTTTTTCAAAGTAGGATATTTCAAGGATATTAACAATGTTTTGATGTGTTTGGATAAAAATATTATAGTTTATACTACAAAATGTATCTAATGAAACAAATAATTGAGGATGAACCTATGGGATATAATCCCAAATTATAAAAATCATCAATTGAAAATGGTTTAGAATAAAATTGAAGTGAGAAGATTTTAACTAATTGAAGGATGTATGTGGAAGGTATGATCACGAAGGAAACATCAAAAATAAGTTTCTTAAAATCATATCACCTCAATTAAATCCATATTTTAGAACTGATAATGTTTAAAAAGGATAATTTCAAAAAATTGGATAATGTTATTGAAGTTTCTTTCAAAGAAATAAAAAATGAGACGACATAGATTATGAATAGTTGATGTTATTCCCACATGATAGTTCATTCAAATAATATAAATAATATTGAAATATAATATGTAATTGTTACATTTATAAAAAAATTCATTAAAAACAAATTGTGTTGGAATGGCTAATATTGGGAAGAATCTGATCAATACAAAAAAGGATCTATTCCTAGAAGTTCTGAAGAATATTTTATTTAGTTTGTAAAAACTCTTTAATGATAAAAATTATTTAATTTTCAGAATTAATGGTTCGTTTTAAAGGAAGTAAAAGATAGAACTTTATTGAAAAGTGTACTTTAAATTCAAGGTAATTGTTTTCAGATTCAAGAAGCCCAAATATATTTCTATATGAGTTTGAAAGATGAAAACAATTTGTGGTATCTAATAACTTTCCATCTTGACCAAAAATACATAAATATATTTTTCGAATAATAATCCATGATAAATATTTCACTTTTGAAACAATTCATTGTAACTACTTTTCATATATGTGAAAAGTGAAATATATTAAATAAAATTCAGAATGGAGTTTAGATCCATAATATAAGACTTCTTTAGTTGGTTAAAACTAATGTTTGTGGGCTTATGTATAAAAAATAAATTTGTGAAGATAATAATTATATAAAATTTATTGTTGAATTTACTAGGATAACATATATTATTCTTACATCTTGTAAATCTTAGGATTTGAGAATGTTTATAGTTTACAAGAGACTAGATAAAAAAATTGGTTTTATATATAGTTGTTGAGATCAGAAAATGGATGTGAGTATACCAAAAAACAATTTTTAGAGTATCTTAAAAAACATAGAATAAGACACACGTTTATTTAACATCGAACTATATAATAAAATGGAGTAGATAAAATAAAAAACAATAGTCTTATTAATATAACTAGAACCATTCTAACTAAGAATGAAACATTAAGATATTTCTAGTTTAAAGTTAGTAATATTACTAAAAAATAAAAAAACATGTTTATTGAGGCCAAATTCAAACATGATTCCATATGAAAATTGGTTCAATAAGAAACCAAATATGAAACACTTTAGAGTTTTGTAGATTCTATGCTTAATTAAGAAGATGGTAAAATAGTGGAAATATTGATGAGAAGTATAAAGATGAAATATTACTTGGTTATAAAACAATTTAAATATCATATACATTCAACAAAAAAAATATTATAGGATAATTAACTATAATAGTTTGGAAATATTTGAAACATAAAGAACTGAAAAACAAGTAATGTATAAAAATGTGGATGATGTTCTCACCACTAAACCTACTACACAACATGAAGATAATGCACAAATTTCTGATAATGATGCAGATCTGACTTAGTATGGTGATAATTATTTAGATTCAAGAAACATAGGGGAAAAATAAAATCTAGGGAGTCATGTTAATTTAGAAATTATAACTCGAGATTTAACTCAAGGGGTGAAAACTAAGAGATACATTGTAATAGCTATTCACACTAGTTTTTTTCAATAGTTAATCCCCAAACTATTGATGAACATTCTTAGAAAAAATATTGGATTCAAGATATGAATAAATATCTTGATGAAATTGAGAATAATGAAACATGGGAGCTTGTTCCTAGACCCACAGAGAAGAACATCATTGGCATAAAATAGATTTTTAGGAACATGCTAAATGAAAAATGAGAAGTTTCAAGAAAAAGAGAAAGACTTGTGTGTAAGGGGTATTTTTAAATTAAATTTTTTGATTTGGATTAAAAATTTACTCATACTACTATGCTTGAGACCATCCTAATTTTTCTTCAAATTAATTCTAAAAAGAAGTTCATAATTTTCCAAATAGATTCATGGTATCCATTTTTGAATGGAAATCTAAATGAATGGGTTTATATAGAGAAACCTATGGTTTTTATAATTGATGAAAATGGAAACAAGGTATATAGATCAAATCAAGAACTTTATGGATTAATGTAATCCCAAAGATCCTTTTATTTTATGTTGGGGGAGTATTTGAGAAGAATAAAATTAGAAAATTTATAGGTTGGAAAAACACTTTTATATAATGATGATTAATTCCACATCCCTCATTGTGATTATATATGTTGATGAATTTATCCTTTCTAGTAATGATGAGGTATTTTGTGAAGTATTTTCAACATAAATGAATATGTTTGATATTAAATTATTTTGGGGGTGATGAAATGTTTATTGGATTTGAATGTTACCCACACTGCTAATCACATTCTTAATTCTCAATAAAAGTATTACAAGTAGTTATTTAAGATATTTTACCTTTGAATAATCAAGAAGATTGTTAACACCAACTCAAGTGGTCACTAATGTGAGTAAGGATTATGAAGGGAAGAATGGTAATGAAAAAAATATAAAATATAATGGAGGTATGTTTTACTTGACTATTTCAATGATAGATATTTTCAATGTTGTCACTATTTGTGCGTGGTATTAATAAAATCCTAAGGATTCACATATCTTGTAATATATATAATTTTTTGATACATAATAAGAAAATATAATTATGTAATTTTGTATGAGAATAAAAAAGATATGGATTTAATGCTTTTCATTAATGCTAACTGGCATAGTATTATTTATGTTAAAACGTCCAAATTAGGAGGATTATTTTACATTGGTACAAGATTTATATCCTAGAATTCAATGAAAAAATCATATTCTACAATGCATTCCACTAAGGATGGGTATATTGTTACATCATAAGAAACCCCCAAAATTATTTAGGTGAAGTCTCAACTTGGGGGTATGAATTTTATAACTGATAATCCATTTAGTGTTGTCTATGAAAACAAAACTTCTATAAAATTTGTCTAAGAATCTAGTACAACATTCAAGATAAAATCATTTTAATATTAAATATAATTTAATGTAGGAGAATTTGGGTAAAGGTTTCTTCAAGATATAATTTATTACTTCTAAGGATTAAATTATTTACATCCATACAAAACCACTTCCAATATAGGATTTTGAGAAGTTGAAAAAAATAATAGTTATTCACCCCATCCCCCAGAAACACTAAATCATGTAATTGAGTATACCTATACCTTATAACATATGTTTTGGTTAATGTGGGATGATGTAATCTGTAAGGGGAAAACCCTTTTTTTTTAATGATTTTATGTTATTTATTGAGATGAGTATAGTAAAATTCATGAAAGTTTTCCTAAAGAGTCTCTGTTTTGGTATCATTTTATGGAATTATTTAAGGACAACCTTGATTAATGAATTAATCTCTATATATTTCTACACTATGTTTGATCAAGTTGACTTAGAGATGATTAGTTCATAAATCATTGATTTTAAGAGGGTGATTTTATCCATTTAAAGAGAATATTTGTCTTCATTTTTAATAAGGGGGAGAATTGAATATATCGATCTAATTGAGGTAGAGTGGAAAATACTTATTAATTCTCTAGGATGTTATACCCTGATGAAATGTACGGTATTGGCAAAAAATACAAAGGTAAATATTACTGAAACACTTTGAGGATTATTTTGTATTTTGTTCAGTATATATAGATGAGGTTTGAAGTTGGATATGTCTTGGGAAGGGTTGAAGATGTTTTAATATTCCTATTAATAAATCCATAATATTAGAGGATAATATACTATCATGTTATTTTTTTGGGTTAGGTATTTAAATATTTTAGTCCACATCAATACAGATTTCATTTGATCATGTTTGTGAAACCCAAAACCCACATGGATAATCCTATTGGGGATCTGTGAGCCATGTTAGGCCTTCAATATTCAAGTGGGATACACTAAATGTATGATTAAATAAAATAAAATAAAATACTATAACGAAAAAATAAAGTTTTTTATAGAAAAATAAAATAGTTTAGGTTTAAACACACATAGTCAGTCCACACATGAACCATCAAAGTTTTATATATTGTTTCAAATTAATTGAAAACTAAATTTTTTATCCTTTTCCTATCTTAAGTATCCCATATCTCCTTTGGAAATAAACACTAACCCCATATATATAATGGGATTCATCTCATAAACCCACATGAGTACCTTGGTAACCCGGTAACTAAGCCAGTCCTGAAAAGGCCCGAATGGAGTTCCCGATCCCCATGGGTCTACAACTAGAACCTGGATTCATAAAAACTAAAATATAGAACAAATTTTCCACTAAAAATTCCAAAATTATAAGAAAAAACACAATATGAAGATCAAAATAAACTTCACTGGGAGTAATGAAACATAATTCAACAAGAAAATATAGCCGAAAGTACTAAAACCAAAGTGCCAAAAAAGGGAAAACAACCAAAGTCCCAACATACACAACTCACCACTTCCAAGGTTCAATAGCTAGATCCACCTCTAAGAGATCCCTTTCCCTTTTTTTTGAACCTGGAAGGAGATAATCTAAAAACACCCAAAGGCACAGGTAGGGTGTGATCCCAAGACTAGTAGGATTTCACCCAAGGATTCTATAACAATATGATAGTATCAAATTAAGTAACAAAGTGATATAACTTTTCAAATAAATTGGTTTGGAATTCACAAAATAATGTTTTAAAAAATACTTCTTTACAATTTAAAATATGGAAATAAATTTCATAAGATTGATTTTTCTAATAAACAAATTCTGCTTTACTTAAATGGAAATTTAAAAAAAAACATTTATTAAATAAAAAATTTTATATAAAAAATTTTATATAAATTTACAAGGCATGTAATGAAATTCATAACAATGGTATATGAATTTTAAATACAAAAAAGTGATCAAAATAGTTATATTCCAAATAGGTATGGAAATTCCATGTTATAGGGACACAACACTGTGAAACGGAAAGTATGTATATACTACCCTATGGGCCTAAGGAAAAGTTAACTTATCACCATCACCTAAAGAATGAGATATGCTGATATAATGTTTTAAAACATTGTAAATAATAAAGTTTTGTCCAAAAAAATACTAAATACCTAAGTCTTTCATGTTCGCAATTAAAAAACTGATGGGAATTTTATTTCAAGACTTCTTAAAATAAAATTAAATCCCATTCAACAAATTACAAATATCCCAATTTTCTCTTTAAAAACCATTATAGGTTTTTAATAAAAAAACATGAATTTTTACAATGAAACTACTAGGTTTCCATCAAAACCATTTAAAATCCCTTTACAAAATACATGGACTTAAAATCAATTCATAAAATTTCACAATCCATTTCACAATTAAATCCAAAAATTTAGTTTTCATAAAATTTCCATCCATTTCACAAACACATCCCAATTCACTAGAATTAAGGGTTTTCCCAATTTTATGTCAAAGAGAACCAAAACCTCAAATAACTAGAATTGGTTTTTTAATAAAAGGATTGAAATAAATTTATTCAATTTGAGAAATTAAATTTTATATCAAAATTAATTTAAATAAATCAATTAAAGGTTATTTAAATTGGTAACCAAGAATTAACAAGCTACCTTCATCAGGAAAACAAAATTCTCACAACGAAACCCACCAATAAGAACGAAGACATAGAGGGTCTAGAAACTGAACCTAAAAATAGGATTCAACAACATGGGGCTTAGATCCATCAAAATAAATATCATACATTAATATCTAAGGAAGGAATAGATAAAGAGATGGAGAGGCATGAAGAAGAATTACCTAAAAAGAATCACCATGATCGCCACAATGATCAATCACCAAATGAAAAAGTTTAGAGGGGTTAGAGGATACCAAAGGAACCTAGGGAAGGCTATAGGTTGAGAGAAGGGATATTTGGAGTGAGAAAAAATGATTTTTTTTCAGAATGCCTGTTAAAAAACATGGCACATGGTTTTACACGACACGTTACACAGTTACAGGTCATGTAATTGGTAATTCTCATATCCACCAAAAAACTGTCACCTCTTAATAAAAACAAATTATTTCCATTTTATTATTTACAAGATGTGTAATCATATTACACGATGTGTAATTATTTAGTATGATAATGAAATGACTGGTAACAGTTGAGGATCCAAAAAATCTCTAACTTCACCATTATAGGTATCCTCCCAATACCTTTTATACCCTACCCAGAAAACTAGAAAAAAAGAAAACTACTACATGGTTTAAAAAATACCTTTCTGAAAGGTAATGAGATATTACAGCCTCCCCACTGTAAAATGTTTTTTGTTCCCATAAAACCAATGAAGAAGCTTCTATGACAAAAATATGAGGCCAATACTCTCTCATCAATGCCTCTCATTCCCACATATCATGAAAGAATTAACTTTTCTTCCATAGAACTTGAAAAAAAGGTATAATGTTCCCACAAAATATGTCAGTTAAAAAATAAACTATACTGACTGGTTGTTTAGTCAAAGTTAAATCAGGTTTAATATCAAGATCACTCTAGCTCAAAATGTGAGACGGATCTGAAATATACTTTTGGATCTGATACACATGAAACACATTATGTATCGATGTTAGTTTCGATAATAGTTACAAATGATATGCAACTTCACCGCATTCTCAACGACCTCAAAATGTATAGAAAAAATGAGGAAAAAGATTTCATTGACTCCCAAGACATCGATAATCCAACCAGGGTGAAACCTTCAAGAACACCAGGTCACCAACTTTGAACACAAATGGTCTACAGCGATGATCACCATAAGATTTATATCATCTATATTCCTTCAAGATACTCTAATGAATCTACTGAATATTTTATATCATCTATAATACCATGCTTGGTGAATCCAAGGAACCTTTTACGATCTTCGACCAACAAAATGAATATTTACAATCTTGATCATATAAGACTTTAAAAGGATCCATTTTAATCATAAACTAGTAAGAAAACTCAACCGACCACAAATGATGATTCCATGCTCCACCAAAGTAAATAACAAAACCATAAAGTATATCCTCAATAATCTCTATAGATATTTCTGTCTGACTATCCTACTACTGATGGTATGTCATGCTAAAATGGATGTGTGATCCCAGTGCCTCCTAAAGGACTTTCTGAAATTGAGAAGTGAAATGAGGATCCCTGTCAGATACTATAACATATGGATGTTTTTAGAAAATAAAAAAATATGTCACATAGATATTAAAAAACTCTTTAACTTTGGAAATATATCTAATGGGTATAAAGTGAGGTGATTTATTCATCCTATTGATCACAACTCATATCACATTATTCTTCATCTGGGTACGTGGAATCCCAACCACAAAGTCCATTAAGATCTCATCCCACATCCAAGTAGTCACTGAATGTGAATAAAGAAAACCTAAAGGTTTCAAGTGCTCAAACATAACTTGTTGTCATGTATAATAACAAGAAACATACTCAACAATGCCTCATTTAATACATGGCCACAAAAACTTCCACCACATATCATAGAACATATTCTTAGTTACTGAGTGAAAATCAACCTGGGAACCATAAAAATAACCCATCACATCCTTCCTTACTAAATACAACACCACAATCTGATTTCGATGGCATAGAATCACCTCTTTGGCACAGTAACACAATGAAATTGTATCCCCACCATAGAGAGAGTCTATAATTCTACAAAACTCATAATCAAGATGATTATCCTGAAGAATAAATTCTAGAATATTGGATGTCAACTAAACACAAGATAAAGAAATTTTATCTCCTTTATCCTTAACTCCAGTATGAAAATATGCATAGAGATCCACAAAAATCCACTCTTTGGATGATTCTTTTACAGTATGGGTTGGAATTTTACTACTCAAGTCATCTGTAATGACATTCCATTTCCCCAGGGTATAGGTGATGCTGAAATAAAAAGACTACAGTCATTCCACAAAACTTCTCTAGTAGAGATGCAAATATTTTTTAGATAAGATATAAATCAATCTTTTTTTGTCAGAATACATAGTAAACCATTATCTATAAAGGTAATGCTGCCAAAAATTAAGGGTGTTCATCACAACTACTAGTTCAAGGTCATGGGTTAGATAATTCTTCTTATGTGGCCTAAGATGATGATATCCATATGAAACGACCTGATTACCCTGTATAATAACACAACCCAATCCTAAACATGATGGATCACAAAAGACCACATAGCCCTTCCTGGACTATGTAAGAGTCAACACTGGTGTAGTTATCAAAAGAATTTTTAGCTCAAAAATAGAATTCATACATTTCTCATCCAAAGTGAACAATACTACCTTCTGAGATAATGTAGTCATGAGAGAAGCCAAATTTGAGAATTACTTGATAAACCAACAATAATATATAACCAAGACTAAGAAGATCTTAATCTCGAAGAAATTATATGGTTGATCCCCTATCATAAAAACCTTCACCTTCTCAATATCAAATTATATTCCCTATTCCAACACCACATGTCCAAATAATTTCAGTTCCCGAATCAAAAAATTATATTTTTAAATATTAGCATAAATTTAGTGATTTATCAACAAACTCAAAACCATTCTAAGATGATTAACTTGATCCTCCTTGGACATAGAGTAAATTATGATATCATCCTCAAAGAGTACCATGAAGGTATCAAGATACTCATGGAAAGTCATTTTTATCAAATCCTTTAAAACTACATGAGAATTCGTAAGACCAAAGGGCATGAAAATGTACTTAATATTTTTATACCTACTCTAAAAGGTTGGTTTATGAAGGTCAGACACTTCTATTCTTAAATGTTGGTACCCAAATCTAAGGTTGATCTTTGTGAACCACTTCTCCCCTTTAACTGATCAAAAAAATCATCAATAATGGGAAATGAATATTTTTTCTTTATGGTCACTCGATTAATCTTTCAGTAATAAATGCATATGCAGAATGAAACATCAGATTTCCTAGCAAAGAAAACATGCACCATCCAATGTGATACACTTGGGAATATAAAGAATTTATCTAGAAGATCGTCCAATTAAGAATTTATCTCTTTCATTTTAGTTGGTTCTATATGGTAAGAGGGGATATATATTTGTTGAGTACCAGGAATTAATCCAATGTAAAACGCAACCTCCCTTACTGGTGAAAAAAAAAGAAGTTAGAAGGAAACAAGCTAGGAAACTCGAAGACCACTAGAGGTAGATCACTACTCAAAGCTTACCACTCCTGGTCAAAGGAAAACACTGATATCACTTTCCCCAAATCCATATAATAAGGTTTATATATAATTGATCTTAGGTTTCATTCTATTTGGAAGACACGACACACACCACTACGCATAGTAAAATAGACCTGCCAAAGATAACAATCAATCAATGATTTATTAGCAATGATCCAATCCATCCCGAATATGATTTAAAGCATTTTCATTTTAATAACCATAAAACTACAAGAAATATTAACATATGATTGAGATAAGGCACAATAAAAACTATATACACCCCACTCTCTCTTTATACCAAAGGTTGTAGTAATATCCATTACACAAGATAAAATATTCATAGGAAGGTTTAGCAGATTAACAATAAGGATTGAAATAAATGAATGAGATGAATCAATATCAAATAGAGAAATCATTAATGACGAAGCTATAATAATGGTACCTCTTGTCACGACCCGTCCACCAGGGCTCATGTATTGACTATTCTAAGCTCGCCTTCCATAGGCTAGGGGCAGGCGACTAGCACCAAAAGGCGTATTCCCTAAAACCAGGAAGGCATTGCCTTTATTTCCTGTAAACACACACAACCAAGCACACATCAAGATACTACACAAGTAAACTGTATAGTAAGAAGAGTGTGTACAAAAAGAAAAAGGGTCAAGAATACAAGCCCAACTAGAAAGTATAAGAAAACTGAAAAGTACAAGTAAAATGAAACATCTCCTTTGAACTACCACCAAGGATCCTACCTGAAGGGTAGGTACAAATCTTGAACAATCATCTCTATGGTACGCCTCATCTAATTTCCACCTCTGAACTACCTACAGTTCCGGTACTCTCGTCCTCAGTCAGCGTTGTCCGTCGTCTACACCAAACACAACAAGGTGTGGGCCTAGCCCGTGAAGGGGTGAGTATAATGATACTCAGTGGGGACCCCGAGACCCCCAAAGTTCTCTCAAAATCCCCAAATGATAAAATACCAGCATGGAAACAATACTCAACCCTACTTAGGTATATTCCCATAAATATACCTAGGTTATCAAGTATACCCATCACATTCATAAGGAAACACAAGGCCCAACTTATTAGCTCAAAGCTCAACTGTTCCATGAAGGAAAAAATACCACAAAGGTAACACCACAAAGGTATGTTCCAAAAAGGTAACACCACACAGAAGAATACCACAAAGGTATCACCATGAAGGAAAGTACCACACAGGTACGCCACACAGAATAATACCATAAAAGTTTCACCATAAAGAAAAGTACCACATAAGTATTCCACACATAAGAATACCACAAAGGTATCACCACAAAGGAAAGTACCACACAGGTACTCCAGATATAAGAATACCACAAAGGTATCACCCTGAAGGTAAGTACCACACAAGTACGCCACAGAAAAGAATACCACAAATGTATCACCATGAAGAAAAGTACCACACAAGTACGCAACACCGAAGAATACCACAAAGATTTTACCATGAAGGAAAGTACCACCAATATATGCCACATAGAAGAATACCACAAGGTATCACCACGAAGGTAAGGACTCATCTCACACTAGGTATAACTTAGGTACGGTAGTAAAGATGATTATATGCAATTACTGAATCATCTTACTCTGTTAAGAGGAAGACCCACATAGGGTCCTAAATCATCAGACCCATGTAGGTTCCTCTATCATCAGACCCACATAGGATCCTAGGACATCATCAGACCCACACAGGATCCGAACACATCATCATACTCACATAGGATCCTAGCACATAACTAGACCCACATAGGATCCTAGTACATCATCAGACCCACACAGGATCCTAGATTAGTCCTGCATGGATTCCTAGATCAGATCTATATGGGACCCTCAATCACATACCCATGAAGGATCCCAAATCACAGACCCACATAGGATCCCTTTATCATGTTACAACCAGTTGTAGGGTTCCCGCACTAAGATCTCTTGATTCAAGGAGGGTCCGCTCCTCAAGCCACATGTCGATACTCCAACTTCTACGAAGTACAATGAAGAAGTATCCCAAAGTTCCTCCCTAAAAAAGTAGCATCAATTCAACCGACGGTACGTTAATCGGACGCCCGGTCTACATGTTATTGGCCTTTTAGTGCCGAGGGCATGGTTGGATTTGTGTTCGATCCAACCCTGCCATACCCCAACATTATCCAAATATCAAGTGTGGTATACCAAAAGGACCTTCTCGATCCAAGGTTCCTGGCTCCGTAGACGGTTCGTCCAACGGACGCCCGAAGCTCAAGATATGGCTGAAAGAGCGAAAATGGGTCGAAGTTGGTCCTGGTTTGGTCTGACCCGGTCGGACAGACCCGACCCGATTCAGGTCGACCCAGACCACTGGGTCCGACCCAACCCACTGACGTGGCCTAGCCCACTGGTCTCGTGCTGCGATGGCCACTGGGCTCACGGTGCGGTGGCCCGCTGAGCTCGTGCTGCAGTGGCCCCCCACGGCTGGTTGGACGGCCAAACTCTCCTCCACATGGTGCGGTCATGCGATGCACCATCTCTGGCGGCCGACATCGAGCCGTCTATGCCTTTCCCTTATGTCGCATCTCTTCTCCACCGGGAAGCACAGACACACACTGCCACCCCTTCGCGAGGCCGGCCGGAGTATCGGCCGGTCGCCCTAGCTCCGCCGCGGTCGACAGACCGCGACCCTTCTCCGGTGGCGCGGTTGCATCACCACCTTCATCGCGGTTGACCGTGGTGCAGGCCACCGTTCTCGAGCCCCACCGGTGTCGGTATTTATCCTCCTCTATCACAAAGAACACATCAAGAACCATAAATATATGCGGAGAGGTCGGGCCATGTTCATTTGGCATGCACCATCCGCCTTAGGGCGGTAGAAAGTGGCTCAACAATTATTGAATCATGAAAAATGTCAAGAACGGGTAAGGGGGTATTCAAAACAAAAAACCCCTACAAGATACCCCACAACATCCTCCCGTTAAGATGAAAGAATCGCGGGTCAACCCGCTAGTCAGTTGACCCATGTTCTTCATATAAATTCAAGAACGGGGAAGAGGAAAGCCAAAATGCACAAATGAAATAAACCTCTACCTCATGTTCGTTGGAGAGCATCCGTGTTTGAGGAAGTGTTGGCATTCATCATCCCCCTAAACTATCCTCCAACGACGCCACTCGTTCGTCAATATCTGATTTGGGGTTTCGGTGTCATTCGTCACCTCCCGCTGGTACCGGATCCGTCCTCCAAGGTTTTGACGTCACTGCACTTTGTCAGCACTTCATTGCTTGGCGAATCAGTGCCAACAACTCTCCACAAGTTCCATATAAATAGGATTGGGGAAGTTTTTTCAATGTTCGTGGGATTAATGGAGGCCCATTAATTAGGAACCTTATTAATTTTCCAATGGTGCCGTTACTCAGAATTGAAAGGTCAATCCATTTGTTGGCTTGACACGTCGTCGGTCCCACCTTACCTCTCCTCCGTTGGAGGAATAAAATAAAAATAAAATAATAAAGATATTTTATTTATTCTATTAAAAGTTCAAAAAACTAACTTTTTCTCTAGATCTACTATGGTCAAAGTGAAGGTCTCTTTAAGAGAATATTGGCACTGTGAGTTCAACGGTGTCCTCAAATTTCAATTCCGAGCACTGGTTCAAAAGTTACAAAATGCCCCTTGCACATTTACTAAACGTACCCAAAAAAAAGTTTGAAAAACTAATAACAGTAAACCTTGACCTGCACCGGTTGAGGTTAGGATTCTCTTAAGTGACAAATTCCCCAACTAACCCAATGGTACTCTTGGATTTCCAATCTGAGTTACCGTTTAAAAGTTTTGGATTTTAAAATAAAATAATTGTCAATTAATTATTTTATTTATGTACAAAAACTAACTTTCATTGGTGGTACGCGCTGACCAATGTTAGTATCTTCCAAAAGAGATTACACCCTCACAAGTTCAGTGGTGGTCTCTGATTTTAAATTCGAGTTTCCGTTTGTGAGTTATAAGCATTTTAAAAATAAAATAATTTATTTAATTATTTTATTCACGATTATGCCATTTTTGGGTTTTCTCACAGAAGGCTCATGACGACTAAACTTAAGTCATGCCTAGGTTAAACCCACCATCCTGAACGTAACGTTTCCCTTATATTTCCCATTCGAGTTACCGTTTAAGAGTTATTCCACTTTTTTTTGGAAAAATACTTACCTGCGCTAATTAAAACTTAACCAAACTTTGACGGGTCATTCTGGGCACTCTGTGCCTCGAAATCGCATGCAGTCAGATTTCACGGTCTCCAAATAATTCCATATAATAAAAAAATACAGAATTTTTGAGGCATTTCATTCTCCCCACCTTAGGGATTTACATCCCTGAAACCCAAAACAATGGAAAAACAACCAAAAGAGGGTACTAAGAATGAATCTGAGCCTCCCACTCCCATTTTCTCTCCTGGAGTTCTCGTACTGCCTGCGTAAGCGCCCCAAAGGTATCAACCACACACAATAGACATGCTTCTGTAGATCGTCAATCTCCACTAGATCCTTCGAAAACATCGCCTCATCGTCGATGTCCAGCTAACTGTGGTCGATGACGTCAGATGGGTCATGCACGTATCTTTTCATCGGGGATACGTGGAAAACATCATGCACCCAGTGAAACTGAGGTGGAAGAGCTAAGAGGTAAGCCACCTCACCAAATCTGCTAAGGACCTGAAAGGGTCCGATGAACCTCGTAGATAACTTGTCGCCCCGAACAAATCTCCGCAAACCTCATCATGGTAAGACCCGTAGGAATACATGGTCCCCCTCCTGAAACTCCAAGCGTTTCTGTATCTTTTCGGCATAAGACTTCTACCAAATCTGTGAAGTCTTCAGTTGCCGACAAATGAGACATTGTGATACAAACTCTACTACTTCACTCCTCATCTCTATCCACCAGTACTGATGCTGGAGGTCCTGGTACATCTTCACCACACTTGGATGTTCCACCAGAGAGGATGTATGGAACTCCCTCAACACCTCCTCCTGAAGCGCCACTGGTACCACGGTACGTCCTATGAAGAGGATGACGTGCTCCCTACCTTCATAAAATCCAACAGATGCCTACCCTGAGGATATCTGAGCACGTCGAGCCTCACAGTCAATGCACCCAAGTTACGCCTCCCTAACTAACTAAAGGAGTGGGGGAGTGACTGTCATAGACTAAAGATAAGATGCTCCATCTCAATCCATATAGGATATCCACAAAACGACTAGCTCTTCTGTCGCCTCACTCAGCAGCTGCAGGCCAGACCTCCTGCTGAGTGAATCAGCTACCAATTTCCCCTTCTCAAGAGTATAGATTATCTCAAAGTCATAGTCCAAGAGGATCTCTAGCCACTCAGTTGGGAATTGAAAGCTCAAAACTCCTACTACCATGAGGGTAAGGTTGGTCAACTCAAGAGTGATCGAATGCACCCTCCTGTGCATGAGTTTATCCTGTGCTGCCTAGGATTCCTTTTTTTTACAACTAAGTAAAACCTAATCCCAACGTTGTAGATAAACCACAACATTTTTTCCTAATACAGTTGATCTGAGTATGAACTGTGGATGTCCAGTCCATACCCAATCTATGGTCTTAAGGCCTCGATGCTGCCACCCATAGGTTCCAACCGAAACTCTCACCTCAAGGGTTAGATCGCATTATCATTTCAAGTTTGATTATTGAGTCTCCTCCCAAAGGTATCTCCAGACATGAGGGTCAAGTAAACAGCTTTAATAGAAACTGTAGGTCTTGAACAGTATTAGTGGAAAGAAGGAATGATTGGTACCTATGTATATTTATATGGTAGTTAGTAGTAGACACAGACCGCACCTCAAATCATTCATAGAGACCTTAGGTCAATCTCCTTGAATGCATGCAGCTACTCTCATCCCATGTCCCCCAGCTCCCTAAGCCTGGTCGGGTCCACAAAAGGGGGGTGGTTGTAACATGTTAAAAATTACACCACCTCATGTAGATCTCCTAGCTCTTCTTCCACGTCTGCTGCCCTGTAGATTCATCTGTCCCTAACACTTCTTCTTCCCGAAACATTTTCCATGACCAAGCCTTTGAGATTGGTGCTAGTTTCCTACTTTCCCACTACTAACATTCACTGGATGTATCCACTCATCCAAAGAACATTCAACCAAAAAGGTACTCTCGAGCACCCCAACATAAGTAGGAATGCATAAAGGAATAGTGTTGGCTCAATAGTCCTTACACACAATGCTCTTGAAAGTACGAGCCCCAAAGAACTGATCGTATCATATTAATCAAGTACCAGTAATGATCAGTACACCATGATCAATACTCAGCTACTGACATGTCATCTTGCTGAAGCTGTAGGAGCTATAGAGAACTCTCGGCCACCTCCTCAAGCCAGTCCTTAGACGCTTATGAGTCGGGCTCGCCTCGGAACCTGAGGGGTATCTGATACTGAATCACGTGCAAGGCACTAGGCCTATATGTGTCCTCTACCAGTACCATCAGTTGTAACTACTGAACAACAGGCAGGGATATAGCTGACACACTACCCGAAGGTACTATCTCGGGTAATGGTCTACGTATTGAAGCGTCATCACTATGCAGACCATCCTCATGGTCACTCACTGAAAAAGACTAGTAGCTAAGATCACCATCTACTCTAATGGTATCTCAACTAGGTAGAAAACTCTATCAATAGTCTCCACCTAGCCCTCAGCTACGTGGGACTCTGTCTCACCTCGAATCCTTGGAGGCCTCTGCCACTAGAAATCGTGCAACACGCTTAGTCAGTGTGCACCGTCCGCTAGTGCAGATGGTGTTAACTGTTGTCCAATGAGTAGTGGTGTTTATGGTACGCCACTCGAAGGTTCCAACATAGTAAGAGGGTCCTATACCAGAACCTCATCGCTCGGTGGCCATCATCGTGTACTCTCTTGGGAATCCTAGCTGGCAGTCTACGCAGTGACATCCTGATAAGGAACATGTGTGCCACGGTCATTAAGTTATACTTGTTCAGCTGACTCAAATAAATTGAAAAGAAAACCTTTCAAAAACACATGAAATTAGTGTTTTCACCTGCTTAGTCGGAAATCAGAATTCAGGGTCCTGGTGAATGGATATGTTGGCCTCCGTACCAACATTGGATTCCCCAAACTAAAAACCACACTCATAACACTTAACACTATTTCCACCCAAAAAATATCAGAGTCCTAGTTCAATGGTAGAACTGAATCCACTGATACCAATTTTTCATGACCCATCCTCTGGGGTCCATGCTGTGATAACCCCATGCCCACCTTCCATAGGCTAGGTGTGGGCGACGAGCAGCGAAAGGCGTATTCCCTAAAACCGGGAAGGTATTGCCTTTATTTTCTATAAACACACACAACCATGCACACAACAAGATACGAACACAAGTAAACTTTATGGTAAAAATAGTGTGTGTAAAAAGAAAAAGGGGCCAGAATACAATCCCAACTTGAAAGTACAAGAAAACTGAAAAGTACAAGTAAACTGAAACAGCTCCCGTGAACTCCTACCAAGGATCCTACCTGAAGGGTAGGTATATCTCTTGATGGACCCTCTCAACGGTAAAACTCATCTAATTTCCACCTACGATGTACCTCCATTCATGTCACTCTCATCCTCAATTAGCATTTTCCGTCGTCTGCACCAAACACAACAAGGTTTGGGCAAAGCCCGTGCAGGGGTGAGTATAATGATACTCAGTAGGGACCCCGAGACCCCCAAAGGTCTCTCAAAATCCAAAAAGGATAAAATAGAAGCATGGAACAATAGTCAACCCTAATTAGGTATATTCCCATACATATACCAAGGTTATCAAGTATACCCATCTCATTCATGAGGAAACACAAGGCCCAACTTATTATCTCAAAGCTCAAATGTTCCACGAAGGACAGAATACCACGAAGGTAACACCACAAATCTAAGTAACAAAAAGGTAATGCCACACCGAATAATACCACAAAGGTACCACCATGAAGGATAGTACCACACAGGTATGACACATAGAATAATACCACAAAGGTATCACCATGAAGGAAAGTACCACCCAGGTATTCCACACAGAAGAATAACACAAAGGTATCACCACGAAGGAAAGTACCACACAGGTATGCCACACAAAAGAATACCACAAAGGTATCATCATGAAGGTAAGTACCACATAGGTATGCGACACAGAATAATACCACAAAGGAACCACCATGAAGGAAGGTACCACACAAGTACGCCACAAAGAAGAATACCACAAAGGTTTCACCATCAAAGAAAGTACCACAAAGGTACGCCACATATAAGAATACCACATGGTATCACTATGAAGGTAAGGACTCAGGTGACACTAGGTATAACTTAGGTACGATAGAAAATATGATTAGATATAACTACTAAATCATCTTACTCTGTTAGGAGGTAGACCCACGTAGGATATTTAATCATCAGACCCAGGTAGGATCCTAAATCATCAGACCCACATAGGATCGAAGTACATCATCAGACCCACACAGGATCCTAGTACATCATCAGACCCACACAGGATCCTAGTACATCATCAGACCCACACAGGATCCTAGTACATCATCATACCCACACCGGATCCTAGTACAACTGACCTGTGAATGATCCTAGAGTAGTTCCGCATGGATTCCTAGAGCGGATCCATGTGGGACCCTTAATCACAAACCCGTGAAGGATCCCCAAGAATAAACCCACATAGGATCCCTTTCTCATGTTACAGTCAGCTACAGGGTTCCCACACTAAGCTCACTTGATTCCGGGAGGGTCTGCTCCTAAAGCAACATGTCGATAATCCAACTACCACTAAGGCCCATGAAGAAGTATTCCAAAGGACTTTTGTGAAAGGGGGGTCTCAACACAACCGATGGTGCTTCAATCGAACGCCCGATCTGCAAGTTATTGGCATTTTAGTCCCAAGGGCCCGATTGGATTCGTGTTCAATCCAACATGGCCATACACCAACATTATCTAAATCTCAAGTGGCATATACCAAAAGGACCTTCTCGATAAAAGGTTTTTGGAGCTGCAGACAGTTCCTCAAACGAACCCATGAAGCTCAAGATATGGCCGAAAGAGCGAAAATGGGACAGAAGTATGTCCGGGTCCGGTCCGACCCAGTCGGACCGACCAGACCCGTCCTGGGTCAACCTGACTGTTGGAACCACTTTGTGTATAGGTTTGTATTTGTTGTCAATAGTTTTCAATGGAATATCAAAATGAAATAGATCATGAAGTACTCCAATAAAATGGAGGAATGGAATCTCACAATGAAGGAGATCATGAAGTACTCCGATGAAGTAGAGGAGTGGTGATTCAGATGATTGTTGTGCTGATCTTAAGTTCAAAGAACATGTGTCAAAGGTGATACATTTTTTACAACAATGAATAATGTGAGGAGTGATCCATATGAGGATAATTAGAGAAGAATGGGGTTTTTAGATGAAGACGATGAAATTCCTCCTTATTGCATGAGATCCATGGGTTTTGATGAAGACCATGCAATTCCTCGTTATTGCATGAGAACTAGGGGTTTCGGATAATGACCATGCAATTACTCATGATTTCATGAGAACCATGCAATAGACTTCTTGATCAATTGAATCACATGGTTTACATGAAGTAGGTCATGATAATTGATGAAGAAGACAATGTGCCAATGATTGGAATTCTAAGATGGTCGTGCAAGGGTTGGAATTCTGAGATAGCCATGTACATCAAATTGTCATAGAATATGATGATGCTAATTCTATGCCTTCAATGAATACATATCACAATATTGGAGTTTGTGATAATAGCAGAAGAGTTTCTGAAGGATACAGATCACCAAGAAGAAGTGTTGTTGAGGTGATCGTACTTGTTGACAAAGCAAAGAAACGACATAAAAATTTGTTGACAAAGGAAATTCCATGGTGACATGTCGAGTTCAAGAGTTGCGGTCAATGATCTATGTTTGATTCAAGAACATCTATAGAGGAATGGATGATCTGGAGGCGGTACAAAAAGAGCAGATACAAGGTGGCGCCGTTTTCCAGTGTTTGCCAAATATCAGGGCCTCAAAATCAACGAATGAAGAAGAGTGATTTTGGAAAAGGGACTTGCGTGCCATACTCTTGGAGGATAGGAAACTTGCGCGCCATATGTTTTTGAAGATCAGAGAATCAAAATATGGCAAAGGGATAAGGGTCGCGCAAGTTTTGGTGAGGTCGCACAGGTGAATTATGTTCCGGGAAGAGACTTGCGCGCCGACAGCTTGAATGTATTATAAATTGCGCGCCTATGGTTTTTCGAGATCAGAAGATCCAAATTTGGCAAAGGAAAGATGTTCGCGCAAGTTTGGATGTTGATCGCGCAAGTGCCTAGCAGGGGCCGAGACTTGCGCGCCGCCGCGCAGGGGGTCCAGTTTGCCTATAAATACTGGACTACCCCTCCTCATTTCCAATGGAGCTCAAGACTTTGAGATTTTTCGAGCTCTCGTCGCACAGGTTGTTAAACCGTGCAAGTGGTAGTTGGGTCGCGCAAGTAGAGGTTGCGCGCCGACTGATGGTTGAGCGCCCCAGGTGATTTGGGCAAGGAAAGAAGTGAGTCGCGCAAGTTTGAAGTTCAAGAAGGCAGAGTCGCGCAGGTTCTTTGGAGGCACTTGCGCGCCAGGTTATACTTGCGTGCCTAAGACTTGCGCGCCGGGGGAGACTTGCGCACCGGGCTTGAAAAGAAGAGCCAGATATTGTTAAAACACACCCACCTTTCTGGAGCTGCACAAGAGCTAATGATTTCCTGATACTTTCGGTGAAGAGAGAGATTGAAGAAGAAATCTAAATGATACATGCATGATCTCATGCATACATGGAGAACTGATTCTGACAACGTCGAGTAAGCTGAGATTCATTAAGTAAGAAATCACATCAGTGATTGTGATTCAGGAAAACGAAGACAAGGGGATCTAGTGCATTCAGTCATTACACTAAATAAGAAAGACTGAACTATAAAGAGAATCAACTCTGAACCCTAATGCAAGAAAAGTCTCATGCTGAACAGGAGACAAAGAACATCAATGCACATTTATTGAAGAGACCTTCACGTCTATAAACTGAGTGGGACTTCACCAACGGTAGTGAGCAAGGGGGAGTCAACGGGAGTGACCCGAGGGACGCAGTGAGCTATCCCTGAACAATTGTAAAGGCAGTGAGCCTGGGACAGAGTGACTGTACCCGAACCTTTGTAATCTATAGCTAGTGAAGCATAGTGGATTTAGGTACGACCAGCAACCTGTCGGCGTATGCTCTTTGGACGTAGCCCTTTTTGGTGAACCAAGTAAAAATAGGTGTGTCATCTCTCGGCATGTGAATGTTTAATTGCTGATCATATCCATCATACAGGTTTATGTAGTTCCTACCAACGTGGGAACAAGATCCACATCTAAAAGAAGAAAAAGTTTCCACCCTGATTCACCCCTTCCCTCTCAGGGTGTCCCGGGGTCGTACACCGACCACATTCGTGTCGACTCAGCCCACTGGTTCCAGCCCGGCCCGCTGGACTTGTGGTGAGGTGCGGTGGCCCACCGTGGCTAGCCAGATGGCCAGCCTCTCCTCTCTGTGGCGTGGTCGCGCGTCATGCAAACTTCGGCTTCCGGAGTCGTGCCGGCGGTGCCTCGCCTCACCATCGTAGAACAAGGCCATGACTCTTCTCCACTGAGTGGTGAAGATGCGTGCTGCCGCCGCCCTAGCTCCGTCGCGGCTGACAGGCAGCGACCCTTCTCTGGCGGCGCATTCGCACCGCCACATTTGTCGCGGCCGTCCATAGTGCCGGCTGCCGTTCTCGAGCCCCACCGGTGTTGGTCTCTATCCTCCTCCATTGATAAGAACACATTAAGAACCCCAAATATTTGCGGAGAGGTCAGGCCATGTTCATTTATCCCACACCCTTTTCATTAGGGCGGTAGCGAGTGGCTCAATAATTCTTGAAACATGAAGAACGCCAAGAACGAGTAAGAGGGTATTCCGAACAACAAACCCTACAAGATACCGGTAACATCCTACCGCTATGACAAAAGAATCACGGGTCAACCTATTAGTTGTTTGACCTGGGTTCTTCATATAAATTCAAGAATGGGGAAGAGGAAATCAAAAACGCACAAACGAAATAACCCCTACCTCAAGTTCATTAGAGAGTGTCCGCATTTGAGGAAGTGTCAATGTTCATCGTCCCCTGAAACTAGCCTCCAATGATGTCACTCATTCATCGATCTCCGGTTTGGGGTTTCAGTGTCGCTTTTCACCTCCCGCTGGTATCAGCTCCATCCTCCAAGGTTCTGGCATCACTGGACTTTGTCCACACTTCGTTTCTTGGAAAAGCAGTGCCAAAACCTCCCCCCAAGCTCCATATAAATAGGAGAGGGTAAGGGTGTTCAATTTTTGTCGGATTAATGGAGGCCCATTAATTAGGAACCTTCCTAATTATCCAATGGTGTGGTTACTTAGAATTGAAAGGGAAAGTCATTTATTGTCTTGAAACATGATCGGTCCCACCTTACGGCTCGTCTGTTGGAGTAATAGAATAAAAATAAAATAATAAAGTTATTTTATTTATTCTATTAAAGGTTCCAAAAAATAACTTTTTCTTTGGAACTACTGCTGTTGAAGTGAAGGTATCCTTAAGCAAATATCGATGTTGTGAGTTAAACGGTGTCCTTAGATTTCAATTCTTTGCACCGGTTCAAAAGTTACAAAATGCCGCATGCGTATTTTCTAAATGTACCCAAAACAAAATTTGGAAAATTAATAACAGTCACCTTTGACTCGCGCTGGTCATGGTTAGGATCTGCCTAAATGAAACATGCCCCAACGAACCAACAATACTCTCGAATTTCGAATCTGAGTTACTGTTTAAAAGTTATGGATTTTAAAATAAAATAATTTTCACTCAATTATTTTATTTATACCCAAAAACTAATATTCATTGGTGGTCAGCGCCGACCAATGTTAGTATCTGCCTAAATAAAGTATACCCTCATAAGTTCATCAGTGGTCTCAGATTTTCAATCTATGTTACCGTTTGTAATTTATAAGAATTTGAAAAATAAAATAATTTAAATAATAATTTTATTCATGATTATGCCATTTTAGGGTTTTCTCACAGGAGGATCATGTTGACTAAACTTAAGTCACACCTAGGCTAAACCCGCCATCCTGAACACAATGGTGCCCTCATATTTCTTATCTAAGAAACCATTTAAGAGTTATTCCAATTTTTTAGTAAAACTACATACGCATGATAATTACAACTTAACCAAACTTCAACGGATCATTTCGGGCACTCTGAGCCTTAGAATCATGCGCCGTCAGATTTCGCAGTCTCGAAATAATTCCATATCATAAAAAAACTTATACGGAATTTCCAGGACATTACACCTCTCACAATCACTGGAACGTATCCACTTTCTATGGAGACATGTCCACAATGTGAAGAAGCTTCGATCCACATTCCTGTGGCTATAACCCCTTTTCACCTGAAGAATCAGATTTCCTCATAGTTTTAGGAGGATCTAATGATCTCATTACACTACTCTGAGTGGAATAAATATGGACGAAATGCTTAAAGTTCCCCTAGTGTCCACATGATAGACAGTTCTTGGGTGACTCAGTGTAAAACCAATTTCAATTCCCTAGATTTTCTCATTGGTAACAGACCCAAGGGCCTCTTCCATTCACTATATGAGGTAAAAATGACTTTTTGTCGAGAAACACCATTAGAATAATCATGATTTCATTTTCATTTAAAGGAACTCATGATCCCATTGGGAGAGAAAGAAACTCCCAAAAACCTCGACCTTCCATCCAGGTCTATCTTGACCATCAACACTCAATCCAGTACATCTTTATAAGAAGGCATATTTTACAAGCAAACTTGAGAACAAACATCATGATGAAGTTCAAACTCAAACCTTTGAGCCTTTATCTTCTTGTTAGATATAATCTCATGTGTGAAATACATAAGCTCATCAAAACGGTTTTCATTCTCTAACACAGTCATTTCATCCTGCTTAAGTTTGAGAAATTATATGTAAATAGACACAAAAATTATTATAGATAGAACTAGCCATTAATAAGTACATTAAATCCTTTATACTATAATCCCTCACGCTTCTTCATCATTACCATAGTGTCTCACCATCTCCTTCTTGATCCTTCTATCCAAACCCAATTTTTATCGTTTTTAGGATAATATGATCCATTGAACAGGTATGGGTTTGGCTGAAGGTACTCTTGAGAACAAATCTTGAGAATGTCTCTCTGAGGTTTCATAGCAGAAGCCTAAATGGAAACTGGAGGTGGTGACTTTCCCAGATCTTGGACAGTGCACACAATCACCTTAAATAGGTTTGGGTCAACAAGAGGATTTACTCGTGGAGGTTTAGAATTAGATATCTCTTGGATCTAATTCACATGTATTCTCAGAGACATGATGTTACATAATATTCAAAGAAAACAAGGAAGATATCAAATTAACACTCAAACAAAGCAACAATGGAAATTAATCCTAATAGATAGAAAAAACAGGATATGGATTTCAATCTATCAAAATAAAAATAGGGAGAATAGTAGAAATAATCCTCATGAATTATTTCCCTAACTACCATTAACTAATTAAGGTTCATTATGGTGAGAGATGTCCATACACTCAATCAAAACTGCCTCTTATGTCCCGACAAGATTTCAAAAATGCATTATGAATTCAAGAAAAAAATATCAAACTCCTCTGATACCACTTTTACATTAACAAACATGATTACCATGGTAACTTGATAACTGAGCTAGTCCTAACATTGTTTGAAAGGTGTTCTCAATGCCTATGGGTTAGTGACTAGCACATGGAATCATTAAAACTGAAAGTGTGAATGATTTTTAAACTAAAAATTTCAGAAGTAAAATAAAAAATATAGAATTCATATCACAAGAAAATCCACTGGGAGTAATGTAGTGGAATTCAAAAAGAAAATAAAGCCTAAAGTAATACATCCAAGTTTCAAAATTGGGAAAACGGCCCAAGTCCCAAGGGACAAAACTCACCAAGTCCAAAGTTCAGCCGCTAGATCCACATCCAAGGGATCCCTTTCCCTTGCTTAACCATGGAAGGATATAATCTAAAAACACCTGAAACCACAAGTGTGGTGTGAGACAAATACCAATAAGATTTCACCCAATGATTCCATAACAAGATGAAAATATTAAATTAACCAAGAAAGTGGTTTTAATTTTCAAATAAATAGGTTTGGAATTCTCAAAATCTATTTAAAAACCATGATTTAGAATTTAAAATATAGAAATACATTTCACATGATGGAATTTTACATTTTAAAAATGGTTCTTTATACAAATAGAACTTTTCACAAAATGGATTAAAAAAATATTTTTATAAAATAGTTTATGTAAATTTACAAGGCATGTAAATAAATTCATAATAATGGAATATACATTTGAAATAAAAACAAGAGATCAATATGGTCATATGCCAAATAGGCTTGGAAGTACCAGGCTATAGGGACCCAACATCGTGAAACACAAATTGTGTACATACGTATGTTTACGAATAAGTAAAAGGGGAATCATCACCATATCCTATCGAATGGGATGTGTTGATATAAAGGTTTAGAACATTGTAAATGGTAATGTTTTATCCGAATAACACACTAACTACCTAAGGATTTCAAGTGATCAAATAAAAACAATGATGGGAAATTTATTCCAAGACTGCTTAAAATACAATTAAATCACATTCCCCTCATTTCAAATTTTCATGTTTTCTATTTAAACCCCATAATGGTGTTTTAATCAAAAACATTTCTTTTTGTGATGAAACCACTCGGTTTCCGTAAAACAATTAAATATATTTTCACAAAAACAAAGATTTGAAACTAATCAATGTAATTCCATAATTCATTTCAAAATTTAATCCACAATTTTAATTTTCAAACAATTTATATCCATTTTACAAACACATATCAATTCACTGGAATTGGGGTTTTCCCAATTTCATGAAAAAGAGAATCAAAACTCCAATTCACTTGAATTTTATTTTTAATTAAACTATTGAATGAAATTTATTAGATTTGGGAAATTTCATTTTAAATCAAATTTTATTTAAATCATGTAATTAAAGGTTAATTAAATTGGATACAAAGGATAGAACTGCATACCTTCCTCACAGAAGCACAAATCTCACAATGAAACCCACCAACAAGAACGAAGGCCTAGAAGATCTTGGAACTCAAAATATAAATGAGATTCAACAATATATGGCTAGATCCATAAAATTCCAAGGAAGTAATAGAGAAATTGATGGATATCCAGGAAGAACGATTACCTTGAAAGACACATCGTGATCACCAAAATGATCAATCACCAAATGAAAAGGTCATAAGCAGTTGGAGGCTAACAAAATATCATGGGTAATGCTCTAGGTCAAAAGAATAGAATTATGGAGGAATAACAAAATAAAATTAATCTGGACTAACTGTTAAAAAAATAAGGCTCGGGGTTTTAGATGACATGTTTCCCAATTACAAGTTTTGTAATTGTTAATTTTCATTTCCACCAAAAACATGTCACCTCTTCTTTAAAATGATTATTTTCATTTTAAGATTTACATGGTGTGTAATTATTCAATAAGATGTATAAACAACTGGTTAATACTGAGAATCCAAAAAATCTCCGACTTTTCTATTATAGGTATCCTCCCAATACCTTATCGACCCTACCCCGACAACGAAAAAATAAAACCACTGCATGGTTTAGAACATACATGTCAAAAAGTTAATGGGATGTCATAATGTACAAGGGACAGACATCTATGCCTATATTCTATGTTCCACCATGAGTTGACCAGGAAACAATTATTATTATATATTAAATACTATAACCTATAGGACAAATCATTAGTTAATGGATCTGACATGGATATGGATGAGACCTTTAATTTTTCTACCTATATTCTTTGTGGATTGGATAGGACCACTTAACAAAACCTATATCTCACATGGCTCACCCCATGGATAGATCAACTCGCTCCATGGGCCGACCTAGACCACCCCATTAACACCTCTATGTTTATTTTTAATTGAATAATTTCAAGAATTTTATGATAATGTTTGATTTTTTACAAATTATTATATACATAGTCACGTGTTTATCTACCATAATACATTATAAAATCACAATTTCAGTGGATGTGATGATTTAGGAAAGGTCACTACTCACCAAGGTTCCCTTACTTAACAAAAAATGTCTACGAATCAATCACTTCTTAGCCAAGGATGACATCCAATTCCTCCTACTCCACAAAATATTTCAAGGAGGTTAATATTAGTTTTAAAACATGCATGTCTCTTCAGGAGCAGTATAATATATATGATAAGAGTGTATCAACAATTTCCAAATGTGATGTGTCTATGTCATCTACATTTCCACCACCTTATTCTGTAGCCAGATATAGGTTAATCCATGTTAATAAATTTTAATTGGTGTCCTCTAACTATTATTTATAAAAACCTTAACCATCCTATAATTTCAACCCTAATTTGATCAATTACTTGTTAAATGAATTAACTTTGAAATGTAGAACCTTATTCTCTAATCATACATATGTGTTAATGTACCTCCATGGATAAAGAGTCTATTCAGATGTATTAATAATGTTCCAATATTCTCTCTCTTTAAAAACTATATCTTTCATTATCACCAAACTTTTTTACCCTGATCTTCTATATAATAAAATAAATATGGTCTTATACTTTTCTCACCCTTTAATAAATGGTTATGATCAATTAATGTCAAAAAGATACTATGTAGTCTTGATATGTATCCCAAAAGTTTATGTGTAATAAAAAAATGGAATTCAGGATAACCATCCAAATAAAAAAATATCTTAATTTTTTTGAAAATATTTGCAAATATTCAATTTTGAAGAAACAAAATAAACCATGATGTGTTAAATTTAACTAATAATTGATTTTTAAAGTCAATTATATACCTATAAAAACCATAATGATCATATCCAAACCCTAATAAAAATATAATAATTCCTTTATTTTAAATTTTATATCACTATAAAACCATTATTTGGTTTTCACCAAACCATGATGTGTTTATAACTTTATGGATCTAGCAAATTCGGGTATCTATATCTAGAAAAGTTACAAGTACTACAACTTAAACAATGTTTTTTTTTCATTTTTCACTAAAATGGCATCTAAATGAAACATTAATTTCTCCATTCCCCATTTCAATATTGATTTCCATCTGATAAAAAACCATAAAATGGAGATAAATATGATATTGTTCCACCAACTTTTCTAGTTTTTCCAATCACATGTACAACCCATGAACAATGTTTTGGCATGGTTCGTCCTAAACTCCCAAAGAACAAACCCATATAAAATAAATTTTTCCTATATTAAATCATTAAATTTCCCCATCCATAATGACCACTATATATGGTTTATTAATCCTATGGTGAAAGGTATTTTATTAAATATCCTCTATAAAAATGGTGACCACCATCATGGTGGATTCTAGACTCTGGTGTGGATCAAGTACTATGACATGTTCTCTCATAATTTTTTTATATCACCATCTTTTCTCAACTATGATATCCAAAATTATAGGGACCATGATGATTTTTTGAATACCGAAATATTGTTTTATAATATTACTATATGACTTGATCTTCTTCACAAAAATGAATTCCACGATTCTATAGATTAATCCAATCTTTTTTATAATTCTCCCACTGTATTAATAATTCTAAATTAATATCTTAAAATATTTAAATCATTCATTCAATTAAAATTATGAATATCTACCCTTTGATATACTATAAACTTCTCTATGTCTTCCTTATATTTTATATGACAGGACATCAATGTTCCTTCACCTTTCCTTTTCCATAGAATATATAGTCAAAATGGTGAATTTAATATAAAAAACTCATTGAATTTTATGTATCATCATCCATATTTTGAAATGACATGTATCATCTTTATCACTTATTAGATCACAGATTTAAAAATGTATTATTTATTCAACATGCATAGTTTCCATATATGATAACCATAAATGATGTTTGTATTCCATCACATTCACTTGAACTCAACAAAAAACCTCTTCTAGAAAATTAATAACACCACTGTTAATTGTAATCTCTAATTGGAAACAAATCCAACATAAAAAATTTGGTTATCATATTGTACCCCTTTCGATATTTTTGTCTAGAAATCCATAAATCAATCTCTATAATTTAACTATTTCCTTTATAAGAAGAGAATATATTAGTATCCAAACATATATCTGAATTAAAAGCTTATGTATATGGGTACGTGATGCATCTCATCCCCCCTTTTGACAACAAATTTCAAATAAAATCATCAGGTTTGTATTACATGTGGTTATTTAAGTAATGGAGTAATAAAAATCTCAATTTATCTTAAAATAAAAATCTCCCACACTTCTATACTCTCATGATTTGGTAGGGGTGATTTTACATTTATTTTCATAATTTATATTCTCCTCATTTTAACAAGAATATGTTCTGTATATATGAATTTATTATCCTTATCCTTTGAAACATAATTCAAACTTTTCTTCTTGGATTACTTTTTACCATCAAACATATTATATAATTATTCAAATTATTTTTTAGATATTAAAAAAACTATAAACTAAATCACAATGCTATGATTGTAGGTTGTAAAAAAGATTCACTCTAAAAGATTTTTTCCTTCATCATTGTTTCTCCTTAGGAAACATTATATTTCTCCTCTCTTAGCTTCATGTTTGAGACCTCTTGTTGTGTTGTAATAATAACTTTTATCACTTATTTTAATATATTATATTTATATTGAATATCATTACTATAAAACTAGCTATAATTCTCAAATAATTTTATTGAGTCAATGTACTATGTTTCAATGTGATATAAAAAATTACCTAATACTAGTTCAATCACATATTAGTGTAGGTAAATAGAGAATAAAATAAAAACATCAACGGAAACCATTAAATTGGCTTAAGTTCATATAATCATGAAAATCAAGCATTATATTATTCTACAAGTTTTCCTATGATATCAATATCAATAATATGGATAAATAAATAAGAAACCAAAAAACATATTAGTCATCCCACTTTTAAAAAAAATTCTTCCTTTTATGTGGAATTTATAATTTCAAAAATGAGCCAAAAAAACAGCAAAACCTATATTCAAACTCCCTCTAAGTTACTTTATATCAATTAATATATTTGATAATTATATTAATTATGAGATTATATACTTTCTTAGTGGTGTTAATTATCATAAATAATAACATATTATACAACTAGTTAATTCAAGAAAAATAAATCAAGAATTCTACTTTGAATATTGTTACTTATCTATCATAATCTTGTTATCCTATTCTTTCTTCATGGTTTGAAACAAGTTGGTATGAATCTAACACCAATTGTTAGGAACTTATATTGGATACCACTCATATGAAAGACATGTACAGATTGAATTATTATTTTTTTGTGGACCGACTATCCTCTAACATTTCCTAAATGTTCATAACACCACTTAAATTATAAAAACATCAATTGAATTTAAATATAATGAATTTATACCAATTTTAAATATAGTTTTATTGATTCAAGTTCACTCATTCAGATATAGATTTCTCAACCATTTATAGTTCTTTAAAAAATTTCATATTTATATATTCTCAGTAAGAATGCCTAAAACCATTTATTTCATTATAGATTTAGCTTAATAATAAATTATTTTCTTAATTGTTAAAATATACCATCATTCTTATTACTTATATTTATTCCATAATTTTGAATAAATTTACATCAGGGATAATATATCCTCCTTAAATTTTAATCATCTCTAATATAGTTATGAAATTTAAATATAGAGGTAGAGAAGTACTTACAAATCATCCTCATAGAGAGGGGTTTGGTTTGTTTTGAAAAACCATAATTTTTTTTTCCAAAATTGTTCAAATAAGTTTTTACAGTTATTCTTTATGTTATTAAAATTATATAAAACTCTTTCCAAATATTCAAAAAATTTATTATTTAACTTAGACGACATGGAATCCAACTCTAATGTTATAATAGTTTTATTAGTGGATGTTTACTATTGTAACTCATTGACACATCCTTATTATGCATGAATATTACTATATATGATATGAATTGCACATATTTTCCATTATTTATATCTAGTTTAATTTTTTAATCCATGATTCATTATTTCCTTCTTGTTAATACATTAATACTATCATATATTTTTTATTTTTGGAATGTATTTCATCAAATATTAATCCACTTTTATATAGTAGGAGAAATTTATGCCTTATTTAATTTTAAGTTTGTTTTATCCTTCCATAATGGTTTTTGTGAATAATTAACCATCAATTATTGATGAACACTAACATTTTTTCATAATTTGTTCCTTAAATTCCATGAATCTATTTTTTATCATAATAGATTTTATTCATTATAAAATTTTCCACTCATAGTCATAGGATCCTCTTACTTTCCCCTTGATAATTTGATATTAATCTTTTAACAATACCTTTACAAATGACTATAGTTAGAAAAAATTAATCATCTATTATTTAAATTATACATCACATAATCTTTCCCTAGATTGATGATATATAGTGGGATCAATTAAATTGATGAGAACTTTGGCCTCCATAAAAATGTTCATGGTGTTCCTTATGTATCCTCAATAGTTGTACCTATTTTAAACTCTCCTTTTATAATTAATTTCTTTTGATTTAAAAAAAATTATTCTTTCCTCCAGAGATTCCAAATTCTTAAATTTAAAATCTCCCTTTATTGAGACTATCATATGAGAGATCACCAATTTACTCTTCTTATATGAGTATTTCAATTACTTTTCACCCTATCAAAACCACAAATACTTTTATTTTATTTATGAATACATCTCCCCCATTATAGAATCACATTCTATTTCATATTTTATACTATCTTAGATATATCTCTTAAGATGGATAATATTAGATTTAAATTCCTTTTCCTTATCCATTTAAATTTAATCTTCATTAGAAAGATCTCTGAATAAATCACTATTCTCTTTCATATTTGCATTAATCCTTATAAAATATTATTTTAAGGCCAAATAATCTTTATTTAATATATTATTATCTAATAATTATTCTATTATGAATGTATCATCATCTTCTTAGATAATTTTTATGTGATCTATATTTCTTATATAGATTGTATTTCTTAATGATTTTTATATGAGTATCCTCTAGATTGATAATTGATGTTGTTGACACTTATTCACAAAAAAAACTCACCTTCTATTATAGTATATTTAGTGGAATATGAGTTTCTATATTTTAAAGGTCTTTTGAAATAGTGTTAAATTTAGATATATAATTAAAATTAATAACAAAAACTTAATTAGAGTTTATTTATTCAAATAAATATTCATAATATTATTACTCTTCATCTTTCTCATGGACATAAGGAAATTATATTCAATTTTATTTATGAGTATCACGTTATTGCTTGATTTTAATTTATTCCTTCTATAAGAAGTTACAAAATCTTCTCCTTTCATGGTTTCTTGATAAATCTCTTTTAAGGTCACCTAAATTTTAAAAGTTATAGAATAATGATGGGTTTTTCATAAATACATGAGAAATTACGACACCCGCCAATTTATTTTATGCCTTATTATCATAAAAGATTTTACTATATAATCCCAAAATTCATATTATGGTGTATATACTTCATAAAATCATAACCACAGGTCTAAAAATAAAAAAAACATACCTTTACAATAAATTCTACTGTTATATCCAAAAATAATATACATCCATTTGAATGAAAAATAGTGTAATAAACAACAACAAAAATTAGTAGATTTAATTCTAAATCAAAACCTTTAGGCTCTGATAGAACTTTTTTGAACTATTGGGTTATGATGCTATCCATAACACACACTGATAGGGGGTGAATCAGTATACTGACCAATTTAATAATTTTATCTCTAATCATCTCCCATAATTGAATCTTGTTATAATGTTAGTAGAAAAAACCTTTCAATATGACATATTGATTTCATCCACAATTAATAAAAAATAATTAATATAAAATAAATCACAAAAATACATGAGTTTTACTTTTTTCACTCACACTAGGATAAATCCTAGGAGAATATAAAATGAAAGTTGAAGTAAGTATATCCATATCCTCCTCAAAACTAGGTAATTTACTTCTATGGAGTTTTATATCTCCAACCAACCATGACATGAAATTCTCTAAACAATGATGTGATTATATCTTTATGAAACTAGTAGATGGTGACATATCTCTCTAGAAAATAAAAAATTATAACCTATGACTTTATCCATGACCTATTTTCTCATTTTCACTAAATCAGTATTTAAGAAAGACATTAATTTCTCCATTCCCCATATCAATCAAGAAATTAAAAAATACTATTATGGGATGAACACATCAAAGTGATTTCACTGACATTTTTAATTTTTCCAATAATACATTCAAACCATAATTAATATTATGATGTAGTTCATAAATAAATTTAAAAATAACAAAACCTATATAAAATGATTTTTGATATAAATTAAACAAATAGATTACCCTATTTTAACCAAACCATGATGATAATAATGATGTGTTTTAGTCATCCCATTGTTTATAGGGATTTATTAATACATTCTCTTCAAAAATAGTGATTTAAATAATGGTGTTTTCTAAACAATTATATGATTATTATGTTTAAGGAATGATCTCTTTTTTTCTTCTATATCCTTTTCCTTAACATTACCCCAAAAATTAATGGACCATGACGATGGTTTGAAAACAAACTTTTAGTTTTATACTAATCTGATTTGGACAAAAATTATTTTTAAAAAATAGATTACATATTTCTCTAGTTTTCTTCAGACATGATCATAATTCAACTAAATATTAAATTCGAAAAATAAATATCTTTAACCATTCAAACCATTAATCAAGGTTATACTATGAATCTTAAGTCTTTTTTATCTATCCTTAAACTCTATATCACTTCCTTAAATTCTCCATGATAGACCCTCAACGGGCCTTTAACTTTACTTTTTTATAGAATACATAGTTATAGTGACTAATTTAATATAATAAATTTTAAACTTACACATATCAACATTTATGTATATCAATTTTCGGCATCCACTTTCTCAATTATTAGAAAATGTATTTTATAATGTATTATTTCTACACTGTGTAAGGTACCTATATATGATATCCATGAATGATATTTTTCTTCCTTTATCATCACATAACCTCAACACATAACCTGTTATAAGTACTGAATATAAAAAATCTAAATGAAAAACAAAGGAAACATACTACCTTTTCTTATGATAAGATACATAAGAGTCAATTGATTCATTAAAATATCATATAAGTTAGATATGGTACTATGTAATTATAAACTAAAAATTATAATGATTAGGTATGTGTAAAATAATGATTTGTAACATTAATAATTTTACACATAGGTTTTCTATTTATAAAATTTATAGGAATTATGAAATATTATCAAGATTTATTTTTATTATAAATTAGAGATTATTTTAAGAAATCCTTGAATGATATTTATAGAAGATTGAATGATAAGAAAAATGTATTTAATTTAAAACATTTTATTAAATATCTTTGGTAATTATTATGAATACCATTGATTGAAATATTTTCTAAGAATATTGAGAATTATTTTCCAGAGAATTAAAAATATTAAAATTTTGAAATCTATTCATGAAGATATGATTTGTGATTTAAAATATAATGATCAATAAGAAGATTGTAAGTGATATAGAGACGATGATGAGTAATTATTAATGAATCTGAGCATCGATATTCTAAAATTGGAGAGAATGTTCATTTTTTTGAATTACTAATGGTTCATGAGTATACTATGATCAAGAGTATACTTGTAACAAGTTGATTAAAGTGATTTTAAACTACTAATACAAAACTCTTAACATGTGAAGAATATTTTTGTATTGACTATGAAGCTCTATAGAGTGAAGTGTAGTTATTTTTTATTGATTTTTTTATATTCTCTTATAAATAGAAGGAAACATGCATAATCTATTTGGATACATATACTGACAAATTATTCCTTAGTAAATCATAATTCATTAACATTTTATTTTCACTTTATCATATTTGTGAATCATATATGACTTAGATTTCAGTGATCACAATAGGGATGTATTAACCCACCTTAGGGGGGAACATGTAAAATACTTTGTTATTATATTTTTTAATTTTATATATGGGTGAGGAAGATATTTAATTTATTATGTAGATCCATTATTTAATTAGAACTATAGTTTTATTTTAAAAGAAACCATAAAAGGATATAAATAATTATTTGATCCCCCTTCTCACTATTATTACCCATTCATGGGCACCTAAATTTGTATCAAATAAAAAAGGATACACGTAAGGATATGTAAGCTTGTGATTTTTAATATTTCCTCTAATTTTTTAACTAGTTATTTATTAAAGAAAAAATATAAAATCTTAAAATTTTTAATTATAGAGGCATGTCCACTTTTTATGAAAAGAATTTTCATAGATAGAATAATAGGATGGTTTTATATCACTTAACTCTTATCATATAGGTTGTTGGTACTATTACTATTAGACAAATAATTCTTATTAAAGGATATCCAATCAAACATACTAATAATAAAAATAGTGAGAATAATATTATGGCCATAAATGATATTATATGTCCTTTCCGAGAATGGTTTACACAATAGAAATGAGATAGAAGAATAAAAAATATATTTTAGATATGATTCAAAATATTTATGAAGGAAATATCAATATAAGATATGAAAATGGGAAAATATGGATAGAAATATTTAAATATGTAAATATGGTTCATAATTAAACCATTAACGAAATTTTCATAGGTTCAAATGAGATTTTAAGAAGCATCATAGTTTTTAGAGAAAAAATTGAGTATGGTCATGTTGTTAGGGATTTTTATTAACATATTTGATTCAAAAATTTTACCATTAGAATATATACAATTTAATTAGATATCTCTTTATGTGTTATATAGTACTCTTCTAGCTTATGAAATGAGAAAATCTAAAAAAATTAAAGGAAAATCAAAGATGATAAGGATATTGATTTTTAATCACTGAAGATGTTTAAACTAAAGGAAAATAAATAAGAGTTATCCACTAAATCTGTAGAATATATAGAGGATCTTGAGATGATTATATCTATTATTTTAAAAAATACTATAAAAATAATGGATAAATATAAAGTTAAATTATGCTTTAAATTTATTAGCTAAAATTTAATAATTAATTTTGTAGTTGAATATCCAAAGTAGAGAAGTATTGATATAAAGGATTATAAAATAAAAGGAACTACTTATATTAGGGATGAATTAAAAATTTAAATTCTAAGAATGATATGAAATATATTGATGAGACGAAAATTTATTTAAGAAACAAAAGAATCAGTCTTTTGAGTAAGAAACAAGTAGTTTAAATCTATACATAAAATCAGTTGTTTAATAATAATAGAGTTACTAGAAAGCATAGATCCTTCATGTAACATGTTGAAAAGAGTGATAAAATTTTAAAATATGATTTTAAAGAATAAAATAATTATATAGAGAACATTTTTAAGGATAATATTTAATCATACCATGATCAAAACATCATTATCAACATTTAAATTAAGATATTGTAGAAGGATGATGAGAAATTAATGGAAAATGAATCTGGGCTACTCAAGAAGAAAGATCATTAGGATTCACAATTTTAAATATATTAATTAAAACAAAATAATCAAATATTTTAATATAAACACCATAATAAAAGATAAATATTTATAAAAACATTTAGTCAAAGTGTCTTTATACTGAAAAAACATTGATGAAAATGAAATAAATTTTTTATAAAGACACTGAGGTGAAGGTTAAATTATCACCATCAACTGATATTTCTAGCTCAAAGAAAAAAAGAGGTAAAATATGTTTAAAAAATATAAAAAATATTTTTTAATAATAATGAAAGCTAAAAAAATAATTTTGGGAAATATGTGTTGGGAAAAATTGTGATAATTAAAACTCTATGTAAAAACGGAATTAAGAAATTAAAAAAACTACCTCTCTAAATAATGTTCAATAGGATACTCAATTTTCTACTAGATAACAAGAAGTTAAATTTTAAAATAAAAAAAATAAGTTCATAAGATTACTAATCAATATAAAGTGTTGGTATTATGGATTTTACAAGAATAAATCCAATTATTTTTGTTATAATGTGTCATTCTATAAAATAAAAATACTGCATGAATTAAGGGGAAGTTAGTCTATGAAAATAACCAACACTTATAAATTAAATAATGTTAATAAGAATGAGAGGAATTATGATATTTATGTTTAAAAATATTTGAACACTTATAAAACACATTTGGAGTGTGTGACTGAGCTGATCACTATCCTAAATAATTTTTAATTATTATTATAAAAAATTCCAACAATCTATTGAAGTCAATAACATTTAAAAATTAAAATTATATGAGTCCTTTGTTATTGAATTTTCTCAAAAATAAATATTAAAATAAAATACCTGGATATTGTAAAGTGACTGGTCATTCCACCTGAAGATGGATACCAAAACTTTTAAGAAGATAGAAATTCATGATTGTTTAATAATGATTTTTTAACAAAAATTCACTAGAAATTAAATTATTATTTTCTACTACGATTAGATCCCAAAAATTGAAGTCTAAAAAGGTTCTTTTTATTGATAGTATAAAATAATACATTAAATGTTAGTTAATTATATAATGATGATAGTTAAGTTGTTTTACATAAAACATATTTTATTATAAAACATTTAAAGGATATGAAAGTTTTCATGAAGGAAGAAAGAATAAATCTCGACAATTCTAAATTGAAAATACATAGAATTATTGTTATTTTAGTGTTAAGGAAGAGAAAAAACAATGATACAAAAGGATTAGTTATTATATACTGAATGTAGATAATTTTCATTATATTTTTATTATTTTTAATTCTATTTATTATATATAGACACCACTATTAAATAATTTTATAATTAAATATTTATTTCTAATCATATTTTTTTTCTTATTTAAAATGAATTAAATCATTCCCCATTTTGAAATCTATTTTAAAACGAGCTCTGGTAAAAATATGAATTTTAAATTTTAGTAATTTTTTTAAATTATGCAGAATAATTTTTTTCCCATCTATACCAATGTAAGATTCATATTTAAAGTTAAAAATGTTAATCTGTAATTCAAAAACATTACATGTAAAGAAAATTAGACACCTAGGAACTATAATGAATGTAATGCCCACATATAAATTCCAATAAACTTTAATTATCAACTTCGGATAGAGTAAAAAGTGAATAAAATTCCACTAATCTATATCCTAAGATAATTTTGATGTTTAAAGGTGATCTAGTAAGCTTAACATAAATTTTAAATTTTTTTGAAGATTTCATAGCCCAAAATGACACACCATCATTTCATTCATATGTTTATCATGTTGGATCCAAATTTGATAAACTTTTAATATATTCTAGAAGAAAAATTGGTAAAAAAATCTATTTTTATTTCCAGTCCAAAATCATCTATATTGAAGTTTTTTCAGGTGTATTAAATAATAGATAAAAAATGCATGAAATATTATGAATCATGGAAACGTAAATCTCCACTCACTTCCCACCACACTTTGGCCTACCCTAATTAATTATATGAGTTCTATAAAACTTTTCCCAACCTATGTATCATTAAATATTGATTTAGTGAGGATTTGAGTAAGTAAACTAATTGATTCTTTCTTATTCATCATTGTAATGTTTTTCACAATTTTTTTCATTATAGGTGAATTTTTCATTAGAAATATTTTAAGAAAACTCTAGTTTTAGAGAAAAATATTTTCTTATTATGTATTATTTTTCTTATATATATAATTGTGATACCATTATATCAAGTTGTGAATATTTTCACACAAAAATTTGTGGAACTAATTATGCAATGGAAGAGTGTTCGTTATTTGATTATTTTCACTTCTTAAATTTTACTTCTATGAGTCAAATTTTTTCTTCCATTGAGTGGTTTTCATCAAGGTATGGATAAAACTTTTATGGGTTTATTTTATGGAGTTTAATGGGATAAAATTTATTCTATTGAATTTTATTTTAACCTTTAATTTTTTCTTTAATTATATATTTCCATTGGATAACTTATTTTATTCTTCATTATTATTGAATTTTAAAACTATATATTTTAAATTCTAATATAATCCTATTCCTTAGAGTGATCCTAAAAATTATCCTATAATTTTTTAATTTATTATCCATGGAAATATTTTGGTATTCAATTAGTGAATTATTCAGTAAGTTATTATCTCATGGGATGGATACTTCTTGAATCAATAAAGTAAAAATTTTATAAAAAATAAATTCAATCTAGCCTTGGAAACAAATTAATATTGACCCATATTCATTAAATACATTAATTTTAATCTTATTATGTATAATTATATAAATCGAGCCATCCCAATAGTTATCCTCTTTATATCGATATCTTATAAGGTTTCTTTTTGAATTTAATTTACTTCATAGGTCTATAGGGAATCAACACCCTAGTTACACTTCAAGTGACTCCTTAATCCTATAGGGTAAATTTGGGTGAACCAACTTTTAGCACTATTTTTTGGGGCCAAAGTATGTAATATGAAACATATCATTTTATTATATCCATTATTTCTCATATATTATTTCATTTTTTCCTTTAAATTTTTAACAATAATATCAGCATTTATTCAAATAAACTAGTTTGGGTGGAAAATCTTCGGGGTGGGGAATAAATTGAATCGAGGGTCCTTTCTGATTTAGATCCATGTCTTCTTAATACTTTGGGATCTAAAATTTAGTTCACTCTTATAGAGTTTCTTCCACATAACCCCATATTAAACCTAGTTGGGAATAAAATGGGAAATCTAAATGATTCATCCCCTAACTATAGAATATAGTAAGTTAAAACATAAATGAAACCCACAAACCTAGAATGACTAATGTACCCGCATTCATTATCCATTATTCCCAAGTAGAGGTTAACTATGAATTTTAACTCAATTTCCTCAACCACTTTCTCACATTTCAAGCGATGTATTTAAATATTCCTTATCTTTATATTAATGTTTTTAATGGAAATGTTTAGACCATTTATTCCCATCATAAAATTTCTTCAACCAATATTAGAATATTACCTTTCTCCATATAATATTGAACTATTAATTGGTTAAATAATTTGTTTATGGAATCTGTCCATTTATAGAACCAATAATGTTTTTTATAAAAACACTTTCAAAAAAATAATATAATTACACATAAAAAAGGATTTTAAAATTTATTAAATGAGGATGATTCATTTAATGAAACTTCATAAAGGATTAAAGATACCTTCTCATGGTACCTCACTATGTTTTTAAAATCCTGTAATTGGTTTGAATAGTTTATAAAGAGTTAGTGTAAGAAAATAAGAAGTTCATAAACATTATGTTTAATAGAACCTTCAAAAACAAATCCCCCAATAATGATTGTGAGTATCTAGAAGGCTGTTTTAAAAAAATATGCGGAACATGTATTTATTATGAGAATCCTTCCAAATATTGTCGGATACAAACTTTAAGGGCTAATGAAATCCTAAGGGTTAAAATGTTATCCCATTCTAAGAATTAGGAGGAGATAAATACTTGAAAAGTACATAAAGTTAATTTTTACCCTATTGGAATAATTTGTGAAAAAATAATCACAACAATGGTAATTTATTGACCATTCATTTTATAAAGTTTCTTATTCATATAGGAATATCTATAGAGGTTAATTATTTAAATTTTCAGAAGAAAAAACCCTAAAATAATTTCAATATAAGGTAGAATGATTATATAAGCTTCCATTGGGGGATAATCATTAATATAATCAACTACAAGGTTAGAATACCAAAGCTCCAAAAAACAATCCAATGCACAACTAATTTCAATCCTAAAAATACCAATTCCAACATCATATAGTGAAATATGTATAAGTAAAATATCCTCTAGGGATAAACCGAGAAACTAAAACCTATATATAATATATTACTTTCCCATTACATGTAAAAAAATATAAGAAAATCATGAAAATTTATTAAGATATTTTTTCTTTAAAATATGAATTTAAAATAATTTAAGTTGATAAGGAACCTATTCCGACTCAAGCTATCAATTCCTAAACCTAAAGGGTATAATCTAGTTTCACACATCCCTCTCTAAAAATAACTCAAAATTGTGATTATTGTAAAGAGAAGAAAATTCATTGTTAATCATAAAAAGTATATTTCTAAAATATATGAAGATTATATATATAAATGTTTAATAAATTCCTTCAAAATATTATAAATAAAAATATATAATAGAGTAACTCGTACCTACCCAAAAAATTCTTGTAAGTTGGTCTATTTTATTAAATAATGAGGGGAAAATCTAAATTTGAGCTATGTGAAAATTTGATGATGTATTCTCTCATGTCAAAATCAATATCCACCTTATTAATTAAATATAAATCATATATTCATACTCTAATTACCTTAAGGAATTTTATGCTTTATAAACGAATGTGTCTCATAAAAACTATGTAACATCCTAGGAAAATAAAGAATATGAAATTTTTATATTTATTGATATTTTTGAATTAAATATTAATTTTATTTTAAAGGAGATTTTATATTCAAGGGCATACTTGACACGCAACAATGGGGTTCTCCTAAATCTTATGTTGCAAACAATGATGAGTCATACTGAAAGATAATATATTATTATTATTTTAAATGGTAATTAACACCTAGACATTTTATTGGTAGGATAGAATAGAACTAACTACAATATGATTATACATATGTGTTAAATGTTTTTACATTTATCCAATAAAATTTAAAGGCTTAAAATGATAATGAATCTAATTTTAAGCATAATTTACATTAAAAGGTTGATTTACCATCTTTTGATGGAAAACCCTATATAAATCTAGTTTTGGTAACTTTTATATGATATATTTGACAAAATAAAATTCTTCTTTTTAATTGGGACATCAAAATTCACTTTGGGTAAAATTTTGGTATTGTTCTGATAAAATTCATTTTTGATGAATAGTGAAAAATATTGTATTTTAATTCAAAAATTCCTTTTAATATAATTTATTTATATGGTTAGATTATATTTTTAATTGGTTTTAAATTGTAATTAGATTATATTTTTACTATTTAATCCAATGGTGGTCATTGGAATTAATTTCACTTTGAAATTGGACATAAACAACTGTCAATCTTTTGATAGTTAATATTTCTTAAAAACATGCCTTTTGTTTTAACAACAGAAATTAATTTTAAATTAATTAATCCAACTTCTATAATTTGGATTTTTTAAAATAGATTTTTTTTAATTCTCAATATAAAATATAGCTTAGGCTGAATTCGGGGTATTTTTCTGAAAAACTTCAATTTTTGATGAATAGAGAAACCACTAAGTAGTAGTTAAAAACTGACTTTTTCATTTAAATGAAAATTTACCACTTCTGTGAATTGAATTTTAAAAATTCGATATAAATGGTTGTTATTAGAAATTAAAATCTGGTTTAATAAGATTAAAACATTCTTTTGCGTAATAGTAACTTTTGACTATTATTTACCACGATTAAAGATAAATAGGGTAATTCAAGGTAAAAATAATATCATAATAATACCAAATTTACATAAATCCTATCATAACCTGGTTTTATGAGTCATTTCCGACCATGGGTATCCTTCGGTCAATTTTGAGACCCCATAGAGCCACTTGGGAGTGATAATGACACTTTATATTCATTAATATAAAGTAAAGACAAAAATGGCATAAAAAATATCTTTTAGTGAATTAATTTTTATATTAGGTTATTAAAGTTATCTTTTCTACTAAAAATATTTATTGGAAATATAAAAAAATTTCCTACATCATGGTATTTTTTTTATTATTTTTGTAAATCATATAAATAAAATAATTTATGACACAAAAATGATGCAGTATTAGCTCATTAATAAATGATTTAAATAAATAAGATTATAAATATTAAACAAATATCCAAAACTTGTCCAATTATTATTGGATTATTTTATTTCGAACATGAGTCATATTATATTTGACTTTATGTAGTTTTTGACCTTTTTAAACTGAAGATAAGTTGATAATAAAATAATTGTTTCAAACTTTCCTAAAGAGCCCATCCTCTCCCTTATAAAAGGACACAACTTATAACCCATTCCTCACACATCTCAAGCCACTTGGCTCCTCCAAACCCTACATAAATAATCTCTCACGATCCCTCTCTTCCTCCTATATGCCTTTCCTTAGGAAGGAGCCATTTCAAGAAGTCCTTTTGGTTCAAACCAAAGGGAGTTACCCGAATTAAGGGTAACAGTTTCTCTTAAATTATTTTGTTTTATTTTATTTTATTTTACTTATCCAACCCCCTAAACTATTTTTATTCCTTTATTTTTTAACAATACAAGTATCCTCAATATACTAGGTTTCTTTATGATAATTATTCTAACTACACTTACACACACCTCCGTTTAATGGTTAAAGAACATACTGTTTCTGTGGACGACGAACTACTGCCTCACGAAACGATGATTGTTCAAATATCTCCAACTGCCTCTCATGGTGGAAATTATGATGAAAATATATTTATATATGATATATATTATATTTATATTGTTTATAGGCTTCTGTATTTTTAATTTATAGAATACCTTTATGGTTTCCATAGTTGGTAAATACGATAATCTCATTTGAGGAAGTGCGGACTACCACCCCCTCAAAGTGATATGACTCGTTCATGCCTTATGTGGAACGTATAAAGGGTATAGTTAATTAAATTATATATGATATTATACTGTAGTTATAATATACTTATGTATCATTAATTTTCCATTCTATTACAATATGAAATGGAAATGGAAGTAGAGTTCATGCGTACGTACGGCATACCGTCTCCATGAATGGTGCATTTCATTTCTTATCTCCAAATGCTATGTACTATTATAAACACGTGTATATACTGGATATATATTATATATATGATATCTAAATAATGAATATAATTCTTTATATAAATAAATTTTGACCACGTGATCAACTTGTAATTATAAAAAGTCCTTTTTTGACTCAAGTACCAAATATCGACAAAACGACCATTGTTAAATTAAATGATTATATAATGATTATAAAATGGTAATAAGTGATATAAAAGAAATTATAAACTTTTAAAAAGTTTTTAAGAAATTATAAATTAAATTTGGTTTGTTATTCTGGAGATTAAAAAATGAACGAGTCAAGTCAGACATGAGGTAAGGGGTTTCATATCTCAATTTTAATTCCATGAGATTTTCATTGTTTGCCACTTATTTACTGAATGTGGTGTATTTTGTACTACCATTTGATATATATTATCATTATTATTTTTATATTCATGGTGTTATGTTATTCAAGCTGTCTATTAAATTTTGTTTATATGACTAGTTTGATTACAATGTTGTAAGGGGTTTTCATCGCACTTCTTATTCCGGTGGGATTCATGCTGTATTTCCACTATTTCCTTTTGTGTGGTGTATATAATTCCCATTATTGTATTAATTGTGTAATATAAATCAATTTATGGGTAATTAAATCTTCATTTTATGATCCTTATTTAATATGGTGAATGTTTCATAAGTTACCAAATCGTTAAGGGAACCTTTCACCCTCTTCTTTTTTAAAGATTTCTTTCTGTTATGTATTTTAATTTACATATTCTAATGTTGGGATATATTATTCTATATACTTAATGATGTAAATTTTATTTCCAAGTGATGATATACCCTTTTATCTCTCATCAAATTATTATTATGAATTTTAAAGTGACGTCTTTAGGCTGTCGAATTTCTGTAAGGGAACTTCCTAACCCAATTTCAATTATTTGTGTTAAACTTATACTTCTTGATTATGTCATGTTATAAATATGTGTGAATGACCTCAGATTTTTTCCCACTTAATATCCACTTATATTGGGTGTATTCTTATTTTTCAAACATAGTTATGTAATTTATTTACCCTTAATCTGTGGATACCGTCTTTATAAGGGATTTCGTCTCAATTTACATTCCCCTGAGACTTCATTGTTTTTATCCACCAATTCAATTTTATATGGTGTATATAAATCTCTTTGGAAGATTATATCATGAATATACATATTCTCATTATATTATAAGTTTTTTTATTTTATTCTTCAATTATGTTTAGTGAAGTGTTTCTCAAGTGTTACGAGACTCTTTAACTAAAACATCATTTTAAAAGCTTTAAACAATTATTCTTATAACTATATCTCATTAATGTCTATGTTTTAAAAATGGTTTTTAGTATTTATTTATATTGACATTAAATTTTTAAAATTTGAATTCCTTTTAAATATTCAAAGTGGTAAGGGACACTTTGATTCAAAATTTTCTTTATTAATTATTTCAAATGGTTTTGAAAATGGTTTGATTAAGAATTGATTATGACAATATATTGAAATGATATATTGTATTTTAAATTTGGAAATATTATTAGTGAAAAGTTTATATTTACAATATTTTATGTGTTATTATTTTATAATGGTACATAGACATTTGATGGGTGGTTACATGATAAACCAAATTACGGGTGGTGTCGTGATAAACCAGGACGGGTGTTTACGTTATAACCTCTAGTGCATGGGTATGGAAGTTGTCCGTATGGCTATTCCATTTAGTGATATGTGTGGAATTCAACCGTATGGTTATTCCATTTAAGTATGTTTATGTACCAATTTATTTATATATGTTAAGTATGCTTTCTATGGGTTTTATGTTAATCTTTTGGTTACAAAAGGGTAAGCAGTGATCTTTTATTCATAGAAAAGTATTTATTACTTCATAAATGTAAAAATTATTACTTATGATAAGGTATTAGTGGATTACTTATTGTTTTTATAATATAATAGTTTTCCGTCTTTGTGTATCCCTTATTGAGATTTTTTCCCATCCCAAGTTTTTGAAATGTTTTTCATAGGACATGAAGAGGAATAGGGACAAGGATGTGATCAAGGAAATGTCATAATGTCTAAAACATGGAACTGGACATGTTTATTTTTAAGATTTAATATTTTATGAAAAAAATAGATACTGCGTAGTAGTTTCTACTTATAATATTCAAGCTGATATGTAATAGTTATGGCATAATTTTCTAAAACTCTAAACCTGAAAATATCCTCAATGTGAATTCTTGATTTAAATCAAGATTATGAAATGTTTAAGGTCGAGTCCTTATAGTGGATATCAGAGGTCGGTTTAGATAAATTTAGATGTTAGGGTGTAATTTAAGCATAAGTGACATAACCATAATGGTTATCAAATTTGAAAGATTCATAGTTATTTTAGAGGCGATAAATGGTTATTACATTTTGGGGTGAAAATGAAAGGTATTAGATAACCTTTGGGGATAAATTATGTTATGGTTATTTTGGTGGAATTTGTCTATTTTTTTGGAATGTTGTGAAATTTTATAGTTTTTGAAAAAGGACAACATGAAAACTGTGGTACAACCCGTTACGTCAGACAAAGCTGCGTGAATCGAACCCACAACCAAAGTGAGTTTGAGATTTATCACCTACCACTGGACTACTTGAAGTCCCGGGTTCGTATGACTAATTTTTTTTAGCTAAATAATTTTATTGATCAAGAATAAGTTTATTTGGGATTATATGTTTTATCAAATGGACATCTTTATTATAGGAAAATGATTTGGTGATTAAGTGATAAAGGTTATTTTGGAAGACATTCTCTCTTTTGGGAACACTATATGCTTAAAGAAAATAGAATACCGTAGGATTTATTTTTTGTAGTAATGGTTGAAATATTATTTTGGAAAAATCTATGTTCTTATTGTGGACATAAGGTGATTTGTTTTATTTATGGAAATGATTAACCTATCATATATAATATGTGATTAGGTTAATTACACTTCAGTATGAGACTTTAAAAGTTGTTGATGTTTTTGGAGATACATATTAAGATTTACTGTGGAAGACTGTGATTTAAATCCTTCTGAGTTTTGGGTTTCAATATTAGTTTTGATTATTTTGAAGAATTAAGGAAAATTGTATATTGAATGTTCGTTATTGAACTTTGGGTACTTGTGTTGGATTTTGTAGATTAGGAGTAGTATTTCTTTTTATAAAGTATTATCCTTTTAGTGATTATTTGATCTCATACTAACCAATTTTGGTTTTGGTTCATATATAAAGATAGAGAAAATATATGGTTTATATTTTTTGGATCATGTTATTCTCCAGAACTTGATTTTTTCACTGTTTATGTGTCCAAGTCAGCTTGAATACTCGTCGTTTTGAAAAAATAAGAGTTTTTTGTAGAAATTTAGTAAAGGAAGAAAGTCTACATGAAAAGTAAGCATGTGTCCTTATGCTCTTAGTCAGGCTCATAAATTATTTCCTTAATATTATAAAAATGAGCTTAAAACAAAAACATTATCCGTTTACTTTTCATACTGGGAAACCAATGACCGTTTAACCAATCACAAATTAGTGTTTTTGTTGTTGTTAACTTTCTCCTAATCATGTTTTCTATCACTCTAAATCAGAACATGACACTTAGTTTCTATTCCATATCCATGTTTTCATGGAATTGTAGTATGGGTTATCTCGGGTGACCTTTGTAAAAATATTTCTTTATTTTAATGTGATAGTTTTATTTACTCTTTTTCTGATGTGTGACATTCAATGAAGTTTCCAAGCCCAATTTTAAAATTGTGAGGACCCAATTTCCAAAAGGGGGGAAGGATGTAACATCCCAGAAAAATAAAGAATATGAAATTTTCAAATTTATTAATATTTTTTAATTAAATATTAATTTTATTTTAAAGGGGATGTTATATCCAAGGGTGTACTTGACACGCAACAATGGGGTTCTCCGAAGTCTTATGTTGCAAACAATACGGAGTCATATTGAAAAATAATATATTAATATTATTTTAAATGGTAATTAATGCCTAGACATTTTATTGGTGTAAATGAATAGAACTAACTACAATATTATTATAAAAATTTGTTAAATGTTTTTACATTTATCCATTAAAATTTATAGGCTTAAAATGTGAATGAATCTAATTTTAAGCATAATTTACTTTAAAATGTTGATTTACCACCTTTAGACGGCGAACCCTATTTAAATAAAGTTTTATTATATTTTATATGCTCTATTTGATAAAATAAAATTCTTCTTTTGAATCAGGAAATCAAAATTCACTTTGGGTAAAATTTTGTATTTTTCTGATAAAATTCATTTTTTGATGAATAGTGAAAAATACTATATTTTAATTCAAAACTGCCTTTTAAACTGATTTATTTATATGGTTAGATTATATTTTTAATTGTTTTTCAATTTTAATTAGAATATTTTTTTAGTATGTAATCCAATGGTTTTTATAGGAATTAATTTCACTTTGAAATTGGACATAAAAAAGTGTTAATCTTTTGATAGTTAATATTTCTTAAAAACACGCCTCTTGTTTTGACTACGGGAATTAATTTTAAATTAATTAATACAAATTCTATGATTTGAATTTGGTAAAATAGACATAATTTTTGAATTCAGAATATCAAATATATCTTAGGCTGAATGTTTGGTATTTTTCTGAAAAACGTCAATTTTTGATGAATAGTAAAACCACTAAGTAGTAGTTAAAAAATGACTTTTTCATTTAAATGAAATTTTACCACTTATGTGAATTTAATTTTGAAAATACAACTTACATGGTTGTTATTAGTATTTAAAATGTGGTTCAATAAGATGAAAACATTTGTTGGGGAATAGTAACTTTTGACTCTTATTTACCGCGGTAAAAGATAAATAGGGTAATTTAAGGTAAAAATAATAATATAATAATACAAAATTAACATAACACTTGTCCTAACATTATTTTATGAGTCATTTACGACCATGGAAATACTTGGGACTATTTGGGTACCCCATGGAGCCACTTGGGAGTGATAATGACACTTTCAGTTAATTAATTTAAAGTAAAGACAAAAATGACCAAAACAAATATCTTTTAGTAAATTACTTTTTACATAGGGTTATATAAGTTATCCATTAAACTATAAATATTCATTGGAAAGATAAAAAGATTTAATACATCATGAAAAATAAATTATAATTTTTAGACATCATATAAATAAAATTATTTATGACACAAAAATGATGCAGCATTTAACTCATTAATAAATGATTTAAATAAAAAGATTATAAATATTAAAACAATATTTCAAAACCAGACCAATTCATATTGGATGATTTTATTTCTAACATGAGTCATCTTATATTTTAATTTAATGTGTTTTGGAACTTTTGAAACTGAATATAAGATTATAATAAAATAATTGTTTCAAACTTTCCAAAAGAGCCTCTACTCTCCCTTATAAAAGGACAACACTTCTAACCCATTACTCACACCTATAAAGCCCCTTGGATCGTCCAAACCCTACCCAAAAAAATTCTAAATATCCCTATCTTCCTCCTATAATACTTACCTTAGGAATTAGGCACTTAAATGAGTCTTTTTGGTTCAAACCAAAGGGAGTTACCCGAATTAAAGGTAATAGTTTCTCTTAAATTCTTTTGTTTTATTTGGTTTTATTTTACTTCCCAAACCCCCTAAACTCTTTATATTACTTTATTTTATAACCAAAACAGTATAATAAATAAAATATGTTGTTTTTATGATAATTATTAGAACTAAACTTACACCGACCTCCGTCTAATGGATAAGGAACATACTATTTCTGTGGATGGCGAACTACTGCCTCATGAAACGATGATTGTTAAAATATCTCCAACTGCCTCTCATGGTGTCCATTATGATGGAAATATATTTATATATTATATATATTATATTTATATTATTTCTATTATTATTTATTTTTCATTCATAGAATACCTTAATGGTTTCCATAGTGGGTAAATATGATAATCCCATTTGAGGAAGTGCAGACTACCGCCCCCTCAAAGTGATATGACTCATTCGTGCCTTATGTGAAACATATAATGGGTAGAGTTAATGAAATTATATATGATATTATATGTGAATTACAATATAATTATGTATTATTATGTTTATATTCCCTTACAATACTAAATATAAATGGAAGTAGTGTTCATGCATATGTACGGCTTACCGTCTCCATGAACGGTGCATTTCATTTCTTATCTCAAAATTTTTTGTACTATTATAAATACATGTATATACTAGATATATATGATATATATGATATATAAATAACTAATATTATTCTGGATATAATGAAATTTTGACCACATGAATAACTTGTAATTATAAGAAGTCTATTTTTTACTCAGGTACCAAATATCGAAGAAACGACCATTATTAACTTAAATGATTACATAATGTTTATAACATGGTAATTAGTGATTTAAAATGAATTATAAACTTGAAAAATGTTCTTAAACAAGTATAAAGTAACTTTATTTTATTACCCATGAGATTAAAGAACGAACTGGTCAAGTCAGACACGAGGTAAGGGGTTTCTTATCTCACTTTTATTTCTATGAGATTTCCATTGTTCGCTACTGATTTATTGCATGTGGTGTATTGAGTACTGAAATTTGATATATATTATCTTTATTATCTTTATATTCATGCTTTTATATTATATAGTTTTTTTATTAACTTTTGTTCATACGACTCGTTTGATTACAATGTGGTAAGTGGTTTTCATCTCACTTCTTATTCTCGTGAGATTCATGCTATATTTCCACTATTTCCTTTTTTGTAGTGTATGAAGTGCCAATTATTGTATTAATTATGTAATATAAATTAATATATGGGTAAATAAATCTTCATTTTTTGATCCTTCATTAATATGGTGAATGTTTCATAAGTTACTAAATCGTTAAGGGAACCTTTCACCCTCCTCTTTTTTAAAGACTTCTTTTTCTTATGTCTTCTAATTTACATCTTCTAATGATGGGATATGTTCTTCTATATCTTTAATGATTTAAATTTTATTCCCAAGTGATGAGATACCATTTTATCTCTCATAAAATTATTTTTCTAAATTTTAAAGTGACGTCGTTAGGCTGTCGAATTTTGGTAAGGGAACTTCTTAACCCAATTTCAATTATTTGGGTTAAACTTATACTTCTTGATTATTCCATGTTATAAATATGTGTGAATGACCTATGATTGTTTCACTATTAATATTCACTTATATTCAGACTATTATTATTTTTCACACATAATTATGTAATTGATTTATCCTTAATCTAAGGATATCATCTTTATAATGGATTTCGCCTAAATTTATATTCCCTTGAGACTTCATTGTTGTTATGCACCAATTCACTTTCATATTGTGTATATACTTCCATTTGGAATATTTTGTCATGAATATCCTTATTCTCGTGATATTATAAGTTTTTTTATTCTATTATTCAATTATGTTTAGTCAAGTATTTCTCAAGTGTTATGAGATTCTTTACCTAAAACATAGTTTTAAAAGCCTTAAAGAATTATTCTTATAAATATTTCCCATTAATGACCATGTTCTAAAAAATGTATTTTTGTATTTATTTATATGGAAATTAATGTTTTAAAACTTTAATTCCTTTAAAATATTCAAAGTGGTATGAGACATTTGATTCAAAAAACTCTTTATTAACTGTTTTAAATGGTTTTGAAAATGGTTTGATTAAGCATTGATTATGTCAATATCTTGAAATAATATATTGTATTTGCAATATGGAAATTTTATTAGTGAAATTTTTATATTTACAATATTTTATGTTTTATGATTTTTTAATGGTATTTAGACATTTGACGAGTAGTTACGTGATAAACCAAATGACGGGTGGTGTCGTGATAAACCAGGAAAGGTGGTTACGTTATAACCTCCAATGCAATGGGTATGGAAGTCGTCCATATGTCTATTCCATTTAGTGATATGTGTGGAAGTCGATCATATGGTTATTACACTTAAGTATGTTTATGTCCCGAGTTATCTATATATGTTATGTGTGATTTCTATGGGTTTTATGGTAATATTTTGGTTACAAAATGGTAAGAAATGTTCTTTCATTCAAAGAAGAGTATTTACTACTTCATAAATGTAAAAAGTATTACTTATGATAAAGTATTCATGGCTTACATTTTGTTTTGAAAAAACTAATAGTTTTCCTTCTTTGTGTATCCCTTACTGAGTTTTTTGCCCATACCAAGTTTTTAAAATGTTTTTTAGAGGACATGAAGAGGAATGGGGACAAGGATGTGATCAATGAAATGTTATGATGTCTAGAACATGGAACTAGACATGTTTCTTTTTAAGAGTTTATATTTTATGAAAAAATGGATAATGAGTAGTATTTTATACTTATAATATTCCAGATGATATGTAATATTTATGGCCTAATTATCTAAAACTATAAACCTGAAAAGATGCTCAATGTGAATTCTTGATTTAACTCAATATTATGAAATGTTTAAGGTCGTTCCTTATAAACTAAGTCTTTTTTTCCACAAATGTGCACAACATAATCCATGTAACCATGTCTCTTAAGTTAAAGAGCCCCAGTTGTCCTTAAATAATTGTGAAACTATGCAATAAAATATTTTTCAATGACTTATGTGATTTATGATATAGTGTTAACCACATTTCTTTTGTTTTTTATTGTTGATTATGGATTTAAGAGAAATAACATGTCTTTATCACTCTACAACTTTTAAATCCTAGTATTCAAGTACCTAAGGGTATCATAGTGTATGTTTTGCTAAAATATTAAAGTATTATTTACCATATAAATTTAATTTTCCATAAAAATCATCTAAACCTAGGTACCAGATAATAAACACATATCATCCTTGGTCGTCTCCTACTAGAAATAATAAACATAGTCATTTGAGTTAGGAATGAAAAGATGACCCCAACCTTCAAGAAAACGACACTTAATCTCAATATCTATAATTAGTGTTCTCAAATTAGTGATCATAATTAGATTCAAGAATTGAATTGGTTAATTAATATTGAAATTGGACTTGAGGAACAACAAGGAATTATTTAAGGATGATTAAGTCAAGAGGATATCAATTTTCTTTATTCACATGTGGTAAATTTATCTCACGTTCTGGAATCTATTATATATATCTCTTATAATGATTTTATTTAGATCAATAATCTGTGAAAAATTGGGTGAAATTGTTAATTTTAATTTTATACCCATTCATAGAACTAATATTTCCATTTTGAAATATGAAACAATTATTCTAAATAAATAAATTCTTTCTTTAAATATAGAAAATGAAACGAGGTTTCATTCTAACTCTCAATCCCTCTTATGTAATTTTGATCAAACCAATATTGAACTCTATGAACTACCTTCTTCACATTAGTATATATTATTAGGGCACACAAAAATCCTTCATAAACATATTTATTCTTATATCGAATCCAATTAATAAATAATACTTATGGATGTCTTGATCAAGCATAAAAAAAATAATTGGATAGACACCATCTGATGTTCCTAGGATTATCCCACTCATTGTGACCCATATGATTTATCTTTAAATATATTATAAATCTTATTGAGTTCCCCTTAGAGACTAAAAAGCAATATAATATAATTTATACAAAAGAAAATTATTATGTTGTTAAAAACTGGTATTATCTACCACATTACTAAGAGTCAGTGGGTAAGCCCAATTTGAGTGGCTATTAAGAAAGTTAGAATTATTGTTATAACCATTGAGGATATTGAAATACTAACTAAAACGATGAGTAGTGGATATAGGTTTTTCATTGGATATATGAAGTTAAACACATGTATTGATAATGATCATTTTCCTTTAACATTTATTAATCAAGTCCTTGAGTGAGTGGTAGGACATGGATTCTACTACTTCTTTAATGGGTGTTTGGGGTATAATTAAATTGATTCTTCCTTATAATATTATTAAAACATATCTTTCACATGATCATTTATAACTTTTACCTACAAACCCATGCCTTTTGGATTGAATAATTCCCCTAGTATCATCCAACGTACATGAGGGGAATTTAATCAAACATGGTTAGGGAGTTTTATAAATTATTTGTAGATAACTGCTCCAATTTTTTGGATACATTTTAGATATGTTTTATAAATGTTTAGTGTAACATTGTGATATTTTAAATTATATATTTTTTTGATTCTTAATGTGTTTGATAGATTTCTTCACAAAAAAACACCAAACCAAAATGAACCACAAAACATTATATAACCATCATAAAGTAACCGTTTAATTTTCATGTAAAACAATATGTAATTTCATTTTGAAATATACGTAAAAATAAAATAAAAATTCATTTCTAACACTATGGAATTGATAAAATTTGATTAGTTTAGCTAAATAACTAATAAGACTAATTTATGCTTCAAAAAGTAACCTTTCTAAAAATTAGATTTTATGCACTTTATTTTAAGAAACTAAAAATATTATGAATAAAATATATTATTCTTATGAATAACATAGGAAAAAAATAATTAGTAATTAATAAGAAATAATAATTAAAATAGTTAATGTTTTATGTAGTTATTTTCCTATAAAAACAGTTTTCTTTATATTTATATGTTTTTATTTCAAAATTAAATTCTCAAATTTTGAAAAATTAATTATTTCAAATTAATTTTTTTTATTTATAATTTCAATATTACCTTGCGATGATTTTAGGACTTTTATTAAATAATTGTTTTAGGTGAATAATGTAAAATATAGTTTTTACCAAAAGTATAAATTTAATGAATTTATCATTATATAAGAAAGGCATAAAATTTTATAAAAAAATTAATTTAAAAAATATGTATTCAATAATTAAAATTATACATTTTAAAAATATTGTGTTGAATTTAGAAAACATATGATTTACATTTAAAGGAATTTTGTAATATTTTTAGTAAAAAAACTGTTATTAGTCTTTTTTTAATTAAATATTAATTTTGTAAAATTGAGTTTTGTCTTACTATATAAGCCAAAAAATCTATTTTTAATAAGAAACCAATTTATTACATAAAAATAAAAAGAATGATAATTTTATCCTTCACATACATTTTGATCTTAAAAATACACTTTCTAAAAAGTGTTTTTAACCTTTACATGAGCTAATATTAATTTAATTTTTATTACACTTATAAATTATATTTACTAAAATTTATTTCATATTTGGTATAATAAGATATAAGTTATTTAATAATTATTGCTCTATATTTTTTCATTAAAGGTAAATTACTTAGGTAAAAATTAGTTACCACAAAAAAATGGGAAAAGAGAAATATCTAAGATTAAATGGATTAAAAATGATAAAAACATGTGTGAATATATATGGTTGAGTATTTATTTGTCTTACTCCTTCGCCAATCCATTGGTTTCCATTATTGGATCCTTTTGACCCTTGAATAGTGACTTTACAATTAATATTTTTACATAAAGTCCACTACATCCACTTAAAGAAGGAGTATTCACCACCCCACTTCTCTTCACACCTAAATGAACTTTTATAGACTAAAAAAATACCCAAATTCATCACCTAAAAATTTATAAACATCCCAATGGTTCTAATCTACTCAGAAGATCTCCATTGAAATTCCAAATCCTTTTTGTAAAGGAGTTTTCCAAGGAGTAAGGTAAAAACTCCTAATTATTGATTTTGAATTTCAATTATTTTATTTATTCTTCCACTTACTTAATATATAATTTATCCATTATTTTATAATTAAATTTTTATTATTAATATAGTGAAACTTTATTATGATTATGGAATAATAATTAATTACTATTTCCATATTATTAGAAAAAAATGTTGTTATGTGTACGTGCAAACTCTTCCCTATATAAAAGAAATGTTTATTTTTCATCAAATCCTTGAATGGATGGTTATAAAAGTATATTTAATGAATTAATATTATTATTATAACCTTATTAATATTCAAAAATTCTATATTTTTCTATATCTTCCAAACATTTTAAGGAAATGGAACGCTTCACCCATGTGTACGTGTCGACTACCACCTCCATAAAATTTACCTATTTTATTTTTTATATAGTTTTTTATTATTCATAAACATATGATAAATCATTATTCATCACATTATAAATATAAATATAATATCATTATAATTCTATAATACTGATATCATTCTAAAAGAATCATTTTATTAACCATACTCACCCATAGATTATAGTTTGTTCTTATTTAGGTTGGTTTAACCATCTATATGAAAAATAATATATATTTCTATCATGGTTGAATAAAGAAAACTAATTACTAGTTATATTGGAAAATAATTAGTATTTTTTTCTGGAATGGTAATGTTAATATCTAACCCCTTACTAAGAAACCACCACTTGTTCGTTAAAAATTATCGAAACAAGAACGTCCCATACTTGTTCATCATGAATCATAACTAAAATACTTATGAAATAAAATTAGAATATTATAAATCCTTATAAATCATTTATTATAGTAACCAAAATTATCTTTTAACTATTAAATGTTAATTTATGAATAAGAATCTATATAACCGTTAAAAAACTAGTACTAAAAAACAAAAACTAATAACACTCAATGATGTAAAAAAATATAACCAACTGAAATATTTTTAATAAATGATTTAAAAAAAGTCACAAAACGTTATAATTATAAATATGGTTCTTAAATAGGTTATTGAGATATTTATTTTTTATATAGGAAGTTTTATCATGTTCAAATAAGAAGGAATAAAAGTAAGAGTTTTTGTTAACTCAATTTTCATTCATTAAGTTATGATTATTATTGTTGATATTTATTCTTATAAGTTGGGTATATTCTTTAGAATGATTGTATTATTATGTATTTACTCTTTTTTCTATTTATTTACATTTATTTCTTATGAATTTATTTAATAACAATTATTCCTTCAAAATACGATGCTTGTAAGGGTTTTTCATAACTCAATTTTCCTTTCTTTGAGTAATAATGATAATTCTTGAACACCATTATTCTATGTTGAATTATATAATCCTATGATTGTATAAAATGGTATTTAGACTTAAATTTATATGGATTTACATTTTAACCTCATGAAATCCTTTTTTAACGGATAATTTCCTATTGATATCCTTATGCCATGAAAGTACACATCATTACTACCTTGTAAGAATTACTATGATGAAGGTACTTCCATTTTATTTTTAATATTACTATTGTAGTATATTCACCAGGTTACCTAAATTATTCTATTTAATGGGTAATTATTTATAATCTTCATATCTATTTTTTCTATATAGATAACTTTTAACCACTAGGCTATCGTTCTGTACGAGGTTCTTTAAAGAAAAATAAGATATGGGTTTTTTAAGTATCCACCTTATTTATCTAAATGGATTCTGATCATAAAATTTTATTTATTTATTATGGTAAGTATTGACCTAATAGTACACCCATTACAAGATATGAGTTTAGTTTTATAGAAGATTATGTATAAAGTTATTCTATTTATTTATTAGAGAAATATTAATAATATGTATACTTATTATTTAAATTTAGATGTTTATTGATTACCAAGTCATGTTAGTAATTTATTATATATTTTATTCATTACTACATATGATAAATTTAATTGAATTAACCATTGGTGGGTGGGTCTTATAATAGCCTCTTGATGCATCAATTGTTCTCATGAGATAAACAAGACATGGTATTTGGTGTATGGTTGTCCATTTATTATGATGACTTCGTTATGGTATTGACAGAACGTAGATGTATTGGAACAGGAACATGATGTAATTTAATGTCTTGTAAAATGGTATTTGCAAGTCTAAAATTATGAATTCTCTCATTATGAAACCAGTTATAATTATCCATGTGATTATTTATATTGTTATGTCAACAATGTATTTATTTCAATCTCATGTGATTAGTTAAATGGAATTACTTTATTATCATCTATATATTTTCAGATTATTAATTAATTTCTTATTGTATAATAGCTCTAGGGTATGATTTTACTTACTGAGTGTTTGATATCAACCTTATTATTTTTCTATTTCCCTAGGTTATGAAGAAAAGTATTATCCATGTACAATATAGAAGAAAATAGATTTTGTAGAGATATTCTGAGAGATGTTAAAGACTCATTTTATATTAAGTAGTTATTAATGTAGATTAAAAAATATCCATTAGTTTATAAATACATAGGATTTATTAGTTTACATATTTTTATAATTATCCAATGATCTAAACCTAAAAGGTCATGGGAATATATGTAATGCAACAATTTTTTAGTCATGTAATTATGGGATGTTTACTTTTGGATTGTCAATGTTGGTATGAGATCAGGGTTTATATAACATTAGTGGTTAAGCTCTTATCAGTTAAAGATAAACTAATTGTGGTATAAACATCATGGGTTAGTATATTTAATGTTGATTATAATTTAAATAGTATAAATTTCACTTTGGGGTGGTAATGTTGGATATTTTTTTTTTCGGGGATTAGTTTAGTTATTCTTGGTGATTAAGATGAGAGAACTTTTATAAACCCCTATGGACAAAGCTATGTATAGGTTAATATCAAAACAATTTGGTAAATTATAGAGTTTGAGGTTTCTAAGAAATTACATCCCTATATGGATACTAGTAAGTGGATGCATTTGTGGCACAGATGCACCAAGGGGTTATCATCCTGAATAGGGATGCTTGAGTATCAACTCAATATTAACATAGTGCATGATGATTTATAATAATACTACACACTTATAAGGAAATTCCTAAGGAATATTATTTGTAAATTCACATGTTTTTCATGAACCATTATGAGGGATATTAATATAATTATGTTATAGGACGTAATAGGATACTGGAAATGGAAAACCTAGGTAAAACTAAAGGAGTTATGGGTGGATCCAATTATATCAGAGTTGAACATAAATTTTAATGTTTGAAATAAGGTATTAGCAGGAGAGACGTCATAGGATTGAATTTATATATTAATATTATTATTTACTCTGATATTATGGGATAATATCATAACTATTTTGGTTTAAGTATCTGGTAGGAATCATAAAAAAACAAAATGTAGCTATGAAAATTATGTCTCTAGAAACCCCTATGTCATAACATCCAACAAAGAAAATTTTGTATAAATTACTATGACAAATAAAAATCAAGTTATATTTTTATTAAGAGGTAAAAAATGAGTTTATTAATCTCACCTAAGATAGTGTGGTTGATGTATTGATAAAAAATTATCATGATTCATTACAGTCAAATAGATACCCTTATCTATTTTATTTGAAATATATAATAAAAATTGTGAAGGGTTAATTTATCTAATTAGTGGGATGTAACACCTAGATATTTCATATTATATTTTACTTTGAAACTTAATTTGTTTGATAACGTTTTTCACATATGAACCACCGAACATTATATAATCATTAAAAAGTATCCATTTAATTATAAGTTATAAATATAGGAAGCCAAATTGTGAAATATATATATATATATATATAAAGGTCATTATTAATACAAATGAATTGATATAATTAAATTAATGTTGCTAAATCACTAATATTACTAATTTATTCTTTAAAACGTGACATTTATAAAAATGGATTTTTATACACATTATTCATTAAACATAAATATATTATGGAAAAACTATTATTGATATTTATAATATATTAACACCAATTTAATTAGCAAATGATAGGAAATAATAATGAGAATAATTAATATTTTATAAATTTATTTTCTTAAGAAACTGTGCTCATTATATTTATATGTTTTTATTTAAAAGTTAAAATATAAAAATTTAGAAATTTAATTTTACCAAATTAAAGTGATTTTTTATTTATCATTTCAATAATATGTTGATATAAATTTTTTGGATTATTCTAAATAAAATCACTTTTAGGTGAATAGTTTAAAATATTGTTTTTTACATAACTATAAATTTTATGAATTTATCATTATATAATAATGATCTAGAATTTTATAAAACCTCTTAATTAGTCAAATGTGAAATTTTTAATTAAACATATACATTATAAAAATATTTTGTAGAATTTAGAAAACCAATAATTGATATTTTAAATACTTAAGTAATATTTTCTAATAAAATATTTTTTTGATCCCTTCTTTTAATAAAATATTATTTTGATGAAATTAGATTTATTTTTTCCTTGTAAGACACATAAATTTTATTTTTTAAATTTTTAACAAATCCATCTCCTGACTATTAAAAAAATTATAATTTTATCCTACACATAAATTTTAGCTTAAAAATACACTTTTTCAAAATTTCAGTTTTTAAGCATTATATTCTCTAATGTTAAAATTAATTTTTATTAGACATAAAATAATTATTTGATAAAATTCAGTTAATATCAAAAATTACTATATCAGAATTATTTATTTAATTCTATTTTATATTTAGTAATTAAAATTAAATTACTTAGTTAAAAATTAGTGATTAAGGTAAAAACCAAAATTGGTAAAAGTTAAATTTCTAAGAGTAAAAGGATTAAAAACATGATAAAAAACAAGTTTTTAAATTTATATTTGACTATATATCAAACTTAACCCTTTAAAACTCCATTATTCTCCATTATTGATCTATTAGAACATTGAATAGTGACTTTTCCTTTTATATTATTACAAAAATGCCAATCTCACCAATTATAAAGTGAGCCTTCACTTCCCCACTTCTCCTCACACCCAAAGTCGTCTATGTCAACCACAACTCTAAAAAATACCTACTAAATTTTTTTATCAACATCCTAGTATTTTTTAACATCTCAAAATTACACTCCTAGAAGTAATAATACTTTTTTAAAATTATTTTTCTATGGGGTAAGCTAAGAATCCTTAATTAATCAGTTTTTCATTTAAATTATTTTTGTTCTTCTACCACCAAATAGAGACCTATTTTATCAATTATATAATAATGAAATTGGTATTATTAAAATATAAATTTTTAATTTAATGATTTAATAATCATTAACCATCCTTTCTAATTTACATAGAAAAACAATCAAATTGTCATGTTTACGTGTAGAGTCTACCTTCTCTATGAATGATATGTTTGATTTTTCATCACCTCCTTAAATATATGATTATAAAAGAAACTTTAATGAATCAATACTATATTTAAAAACTTTTTAATTTCATTAAATTATAAACCCTTCCCTATCTTACTCATATTTTATTTAAAATAAAGGTGTCGTGTATGCGTGTGTGCAAACAATCACATCTACAAAATGTTTCATGTGTACATGCACAATCTAACTTCTCCATGAATGACGTGTTTTATTTTTCATCACCAACTTAAATGAATGATTCTAAAATAATATTTAATGGATTTATATTATATTTAAAACCATATTAATATTCAGAAATTATAAACCATTCCATATCTTCATCCTGTTTTATGGAAAATAAACACGTCGTGCATGCGTACGGGAAAACTACCACCTCTATTAAAGTATCATGTTTCTGTTTTCATCTAGTATTTTATTTTTTATAAAAAATATACTAAAATATTATATATCTTCTTAAAATAATATAAATAATATAATTACTCTTTTATAACAAATATATTATTCCAAAATAATCCCATTTGTAACCACATTCACCCATAGATTATAGCTTATTCATGTTTGGGTCGGTTTAACTACCTACAAGAAAAATGATATAAATTTAGAACATACATAACTAAGGAAACATAATTAATGGTTATATTGGAAAATAATATGTAAATAATTTTTTTTTTGTCTGGAATGGTAATGGTAATATCTAACCCATTATTAAGAAATCACACGTTCGTTAAAAATTACTAAAACAAGATCATCACCAAATTGGTTTTCACAAATCATAAATAAAATAAAAATGTAATGAAATTAAAATATTATAAATAATTATAAACAATATATTAAATTACCTAAGAGTATCTTTTAATGATTACATTTGAATATGTAAAAAAGAATTAAGACCACCATTAAAAACTAGTACTAAACAAGCAATCAAATATAATAAAATTTGATGATGGAAATAAAATATAACTGAGTGATATGTTTTTAATAAATGATTAAAAATTAAGTTCAAAAAATGTTGTAATTATGAATAAGGTTCTGAAATATTTGATTTATATACATAATTGTGTTATATAGGAAGTTAGATCACATTTTCCCATGGAGGAATAAAGGTGATAGTTCTTGTTAACTCAATTTTAATTCATTGAGTTATGATTCTTGTTCTTGAACATTATTCTTATAAGTTGGATATGTTTTTCACTATGTTTTTTTATAATTTATTTCCTACTTTTTCTATGGATTTACATTTAATTCTTATAAAATACCTCTACAACGACCCTTCCTTCAATATACGATGTCTTTATGGATTGTTCATAACTAAATTTCCTTTATTTGAGATATGGTGATTATTATTGAACCCCATTATTCTAAGTTGAATTATTTTACCCATTTTTTGTTTAAAATACTATTTTTGCATATATTTTTATGGATTTACATTAAATCCTCATGAACTAATTATTTAAAGGATCATTTATTATATATATACTTACACCATGAATGTACTCCTCACTACTATATTGTTATCATTCCTTTGATAAAGGTACATTCTGTTGTATTGGGAGCATTAATATTGTTTTATATTAACATATTAATCCACGTTTTTCCATTAAATATAGAAATTATGATAATATATATCTACTATTTTTATATAGATAACTATTAACTACTTATCCTTGATTATGTATGATATTCCTCGGGGAATAATGAAATATGTGTTGTTTAACCCTTGAAATTATTTATCTAAATGAATTATGATCGTATAATTATATTTATTAGTTAAGGAAATTATTGACTTAATAATATTCCCATTACTATATAAGTGTTAGTTTTATGGATATTTATAAATAAAGCTATTATATTTATTGATTTGTAAAATATTAATATTTTTTATACTTATCATTTCAATATCAATGTTTATTGATTACTAAGTCATGTTGGCTATATATTTTTTAATTTATTCATTCCTTCATATGATGAATTCATTGTACTTATGTAGTGATAGAAGAGGCCCGAAATAACCCCTAAAGGCATTTTTTGTTCTCATGAGACAAACTAGATAATGAATTTAGTGTATGAATTCCCATTTATTAAGATAACTTGTCTACAGTCTTGAAAACAAGCAGATGTATCGGCACAAGGCCCTGATGTTTTTTTAATTTTCTTGGCTCAATGCCTTGAAAATCCCATCATTATGAATTATGTAATTATGAAACTAGTTATTTCTATACATATGATTATTTATATTATTATTTCATCTATTTAGTTTTTCAAGTTCATGTGATCAATTATATGATATTATGTGATTATTGTTTGTTTCCAAACATTTTACTCATGGCTTGTTTATTCTTTGATAGCTTCTAGTATAAAATTTCCCTTATTTATAACTTGATCCCACTTTTCCTATGTGTCCATTTCCCCTAATTATGATGAAAAGTATAATTCATTATATTTATATATGAAAATAGTATATATAGTAAATTTCTTGAAGATATTGAATACTTTTTATAAATTAAGTAGTTCCTAATATAGTGTAAAAAATTTCCATTCATTTATAAATAAATGTGATTTATTAGTTAATGGGTTCTTTTAATTATCTAAATCTCAAAAAATAAAAAGTACTAGGAATATATGTAAAATTATATTTTCTTTAAATCACTTAATTATGGGATGGTTACTTCAAAGCCATCACAGTTTGTATCAAAGAATGTTTTATATAACCTTTGAGGAAATAATTTTATTATTTTAGAATAATCTATTTGTGACAGATACCATCATGAATTGTTATGTTTTTGTTTTATTATAATTTAAAAGGTATAGATAACCCTTTAGGTTGGTAATACTAGATACATTATATTTTTGGGGATTAGATTAGATATTCTTAGGGAATAATATGAGGGAACTTTTAAAAAGACCCCTAGGTATAAATCTAAGTTTAAGATAGAGATATTTTATTTTGGAAAATTATAGATTTTTTTGTTTCTTAAAAATTATATCTATGATTAGATACCAACATATTGATTTATTTTTGGAAAAAATGAACATCATTTTAAGAACCCTAAAAAGTTTTGGTGAGTATCAACTCGATCTTTACTAGGTGAATGGTGAGTGGGCATAAGATTAAACACTTTTCTAGACACTCCCCAAGGATATTATTTGTAAATTTACACATTCTTTATGAAGAAAAATGATGTATTTGAATATATATAGTTCAGAGGACCTAATAAGAAAATAACTGTGGAAAACAGAGGCAAAACTAAAGGTTTTATGGGTTGATCTGATTATATAATATTTTATCCAAAAGTATTATATAATGAAATGAAAGTTTCCTAGGAGAATACATCATACGATTTATTTTTCATATGAATATTATTATTTACTCTGAATTTATGGGATATTATCATTAACATTTTGGTTTTAGTATTTGGTTATAATAAGTTTCATGAGACTAAAAATGTGAAAGGTATTTTTTTAGAATATTATGTAATATTTTCCAACTTAAGAATTTTATTTGGAATTAATTTCTATGAAAAATGAAAATCAATACATTGGTTTAGTAATAGGTAAAAGAAAAGTATCTTAGACTTAACTAAGATAGTGATGTTGATGTTTTAATATAAATTTTATCTTTAATAAAGCTTATCTTATAGATACCATTATATATTTTATTAAAAATTGATAATTAAAATTTAAAGTACACAATTTATTTAAGGTGGGAAAATATAACACCCTAAAATTTTAAATTCTATTTTCCATTTAAACCTAATGTGTTTGATAAAATTATTCACAAGAAACACCAAACCAAAATGAACTATGAAATATTATATGACCATCATAAACAAGTAGTTTAATTTGATTGTTTAAATAGAGGTAACTACATTGTTAAATATATGAAAAAATAATAAAAAATAATTATTAATACAGATGCACAGATAAAATTAAATTTTTGTATATAAATAACTAATAAGACAAATATATTATTTAAAATGTAACCTTTAAAACAAATATATTATTATGCACTTTATTATAAGAAACTAAATATATTATGGTTAAAGTATATTATTGATATAAATAATATATTATAACCAATTTAAATACTAATTAATGTGAAACTTGAATACGAACACTTAATATTGTAAAAAGTTATTTTCCTATGAAACAATTGTTCATTAAATTTTTATGTTTTTATTTAAAAGGTAAATTATGAAATTATAAAATTTTAATTTGATAAAATTAAACTTATTTATTTATTTAACATGTTAATATTATTATAATATTATTTTTTTATTTTTTATAAAATAATTTATTTTTAGTTAAATAATGTGAAATCAATTTTTACTAAAAATGTCAATTTTATGAATTTATCGTTATCTAAGAACGGATTATATATTTATAAAACCCTTTAATTAATAATATATTTATTTTATAAGTAGAAATACAAATTTTAGAAATATGGTGTTTAATTATGAATAACAATTATTTATATTTTCATTACTTAAGTAATATTTTTCAATAAAAACAATTTCTGGTATTTTCTTTCAATTATAGTTTTTTGGAATTTTTTTATTTCTTTGAAATTCAAAAAAAAATCAAAATTTTCTTAATAAAAATATTTATTTTTGGAAAATAAAAAATATTTTAAATTTTATCCTATTGGTAATTTTTATGATTAAAAATAAACTTTTTCTAAAAATGTGGTTTTACACGTTAAATGCGCTAATATTAAAATTAATTTTTAGTATGCATAAAAAAAATTATTTTCTAATATTTATTTTATATTTAGAATTATTGGCTAAAAATTAAATAAAAATTCCCATTTTTTATTCATTAAATGTAACTTAGATAAAAATTAGGTACCATGGTAAAAACCAAAATAGGTTAATATGAAATATCTAAGAGTAAACCACTAAAAATCATGATAAAACATGTTTCAAAATTTATATTTGATTCCTAATATATCATAACCCTTCATCAATCTATTTTTTCCATTATTGTATACATTGTTTCCTTTAATAATGACATTAACTTTAATTTTACTACAAAAAATGGAACTCCCTCCACTTATAAAAGGATCTTCACCACCCCACTTCTCCTTACACACAAAACCAATTAGATAAACCAAAACTCTACCCAAATACCTTATAATAATTCTTATAAAAATATGTTTTTTTAATTCTTCTCAAAATACCACCAAATAAAGGATTAATAATTTTTATAGAAGATTTTTCCATGGAGTCAGGTAAAAGTTCCTACTTACTCTTTTTTCATTTCAATGCATTTATTTCTTCTTCACCTACATAAGATAAATTTTATCCATTATATTATAATTAAATAGGTATTGTTAATATAATGATATATTATTTTTATTATATAATAATCATTAACTACCCTTTCATTTTTACTTAGAAAAATAAAAATTGTTTCATGTGTATGTGCGGACTACCGCCTCCTTCAATGACATGTTAGATTGTTTTTCACCGTCTTACATGACTAGTTATAAAAGTATATTTAATTAATTAATATGATATCTAAAACCTTATAAATATTATTAAATTATAAACTACTCTATATCTTCTTTTGGTTTTGTGGAAAATGATTGTGCCTCCCATGCATACGTGCAGACTACTACCTCCCCAAAAGTGTCATATTTATTTATTCATCAATTCTTTTATTCATTATCAAATTTTCTTAAAATAGGATTCAATACATTAAAAACCTTAATTATTATAATTATTTTTATTTAATAATGATATTTTTTTCAAAATAATCACTTTATTAACCATACTCACCCATAGATTATAGCTTCATCTTGTTTTGGTCATTTTAACCAACTACATAAAAAATGATATAAATTTATATCATGGGTAAAGAAGGAAAAATTATAACTGATTATATTAGAAACTAAAAAATAAATAATTATTATTATTTTTCTATAATGGAAAGGGTGATATCTAACTTATTATTTAGAAACCACCCATCGTTCTTTAAACCCTACTGAAACAAGATCACCAATTGCATGGTCATTAAAAATCAGAACTAAAATAATTGTGAAATGAAATTAAAACCTTATAAAGAATTATAAATAATCTATTAAAAACCTTAAATGATATTATAATGATGACATTTGAATCTATTGACAAGAATACACATTTTCACTACAAAACTAGTACTAAACAAGAAGTCAAAACTAATTATAAATTATTATGTGAAAATGCATAAAAATGAAGTTTATAAAATTTTATAAGTATGAATAAGGTTATCTGGTCCAAAATGAGCCTTGATACCCTGACAGGGGGAGGTGAATCAAGGCATAGATATTCTTTTTGAAATTCTTTCCTCTCTACTAGATATTGACCTCTTTATTATAAGGGTCACTTTGTTCGCACTCAAGTTTCAATGTTGATCTTATTCTTTCCTTGTTTATTTGATGATAATGCTTTGAATGTAATGTAGGAAAGAAATCAAAAGGATGCAAAATTTTCACTTGATTCACCCTAACCGGTATACATCCAAGGAGCATAAAAACAGTGACGTTCCTATTGTACCAAATTCACTAAGGTTCTCTTCCAATAATGATGGTTTGGGCTAGATCACTTCTATGCCCAGACTCACTACCATTACAAGGATTTGGGTATACTCACTGGATTATAAAGGGTCACTCCCTATGTCTCTTCCACTGGATAATTTCTAGTGGGAAGGATTGTCGTCTTCCTCTTCATTTTCTCACTGTTCTTAGAAGGAATCCACACATAGTTTATAGACTTGTATGTACCTTAATTATCTCTAATAAATATTGCATCCTTAGTTGTATATATATGCTCTATTGAAGTTATACTTTTATCCACAGATGAATACCAATTTACAGTATTATTACTGGCCAACACCAATCTTTCACACAACCCTTACTATTACATGAATGAATGATTTATGACTTGTGTACAAACCGACTTCTTACATGAAACTTCTTATGTGAAACCCCAATCTTAGGTGCAACTACCTTAGCTTGAAAACTACTCCAATTTCACACACAACATCAATTCTTACGTACAACTCCCAACCTTACACACAACTTCATTATATTGAGTGAAACTCCCTTTTCATATAATTATTACGTGATTCAGAGCTCCAATTTTCTCGAAGTGTTGAGATTTTTCCAATGGGGGAGGGTACCCTCTTATTTATAGGCATCACTGAACCCTACGTGAAAAACCATAATGTGTCTCACAATACCTTAACACATCGCACAAAACCCTATTTGATCATGCCAAAAAAACATTTGACATCGCATTGGGCACGTAATACTCTTTCACACAAAATCATCTTTCGTGCACATTTTAAAATCTTTCATGCACATCAATAATTTTCCATTTTTCGACGTTTTAATCCCAAAACATGCATTTAATGCATGTTACCAAATCACCTAAAATTCTGTTCGCAACATCCTTTTCCAAAAACACATATATTTATTTTCCCAATTTTGAGGCCTAGAAATTCCTCCAATACTGGAAAATGGAACCACCATGTATTTTTTTACCACCTCCATTTCATCCATTCCATTATCATTGTTCTTTTCACACATAGATTGTCAAAAATATCTCTGTAACACCACAACTCACTATAAACCCCTCTTTGTCAAAAAACACAAACAACCCAAAATGATTCAATGTTACCTTGAGGTATTTTTTCTCAAAAATGGTTATAAAATAACAAATTAAGATATTTATTTTTATTAAAAAGGATGTTAGATATTTTTGACCTAATAGAAAATAAAGGTCATAGTTTTTTTTACTTAATATTTATTCATTAAGTTTTGATTGTTCTTCTTGAACATTATTTTTATAAGTTGATATGTTCTTCCCTATGATTTTATTATGATTAATTTCATCTTTTTCTCAAGGGATATACATTTAATTATTATAAAATTCCTTTAATGTGATTATTCCATAAAATATGATGTTTGTAAGGGTTTTTCATAACTCAATTTACTTTCTTTGAGTTATAATGATTATTATTGAATCCCATTATTATATGTTCAATTATATTACCCAATTATTGTATAAAATATTATTTACACTTAAATTTATATTGATTTACATATTATATTCATGAAATCTTTTATTATGGAATCTTTATTATTGATATCCTTACACCATGAAAGTACTCCTCGCTACCACCTTGTTAGATTTCCTTTAATAAGGGTAATTTCCATTGTATTGTGAATATTATTATTATTATTTTATATTCACCTAGTTAGCCACATTATTCTATTAAATAGGAAAATATTTATAATTTTCATATCTTCAATTTATATATAGATAAATTTTGACTACTTATCCATGATTATGTATCAAGTTCCTTAAGGAACATTGAGGTATATGTTGTTTAAAAATCCACCTTCTTTCTCTAGATGCATTGTGATCAAATAATTAAATATATTTATTGGGAAAATTATTGACATAAACATATACCAATCAATATATAAGAAGTTTTTTGAATGATTCTCATATAAAAATTTATTTTATTTATAGATTCTAGAAATATATAATTTGTAAACTTTTCATTGTAATATGGATTTTTATTCGTTACTAAGAAATGGTGGTTCTGTATTTTATAGTTTATTTATTCCTTCATATATTGAATTAATTGGACTAAATTAGTGATGAGTGGGGATTTAAAGAGCTCATTGATGCATCAGTTGGTATCATGAGATAAACTCAGTAAGTTATTTCGTGTATTTGTTCCCATTTATTTAGATTTCTTGGTTAGACACTTGATAGAAAGTAATTTTCTTGTCACAAGGATTAGATGATATGTAATTTCTTAGCAAAATCCCTTGATAAGTCTGAAATTATGCATTCTATCATAATGAAACTAGTGATTGTTATCCATGTGATTATATATAATGTTATGTCATCCATGGATTTGTTTCAAACTCATGTGATAACTTATCTAGAATTATATGATTATCATTTATTTCCTACTATATTATTCATGAATTATTTATTATATAGTAGATTCTAGAATATTATTTCCCTTATTTATCATTTTAGATCAATCTTATTATGTTACCATTTCTCTAGGTTATGAAGAAAAGTATTAAACATGATATATCTAGAAGAAAACAGCATGTTTGGAGAATTTATATAAGATTTTGAAGACTAATTATAGATTAAGTATTTATTAATGTTTTTTAAAAAAATACATTAATTAAAAAAAAGATTAGATTTATTAGTTAACATCTATTTAATTATATAAATCCCAAAACCTAAATGGGAATTGGAATGTATGTAATGAAACATTTTACTATAGGTCTAGCAGTTATGCGGTGGTTACATCAAGGTTTCCACATTGAGAATGTTCTATCAACATGTGATGATAAAAATATAATCCTAAATTTGAAAAATTAATATTTCATGGTAAATGAATGATTAGTTATTAGGGATACTATGTTTGGTAAATATATTAAGGATGATAAATCCAAGTTAGATATCACATTCCACCTTACCTCTAAAAAACTACCAAAGAAGTACACTCTTTCTTCAGACACATTGGGTTTCTATAGAAGTTTTATTATAAATTTCATATTCATTAAATGATCTCTTTATTATTTACTTATACAGGATGCTACATTTTTTTGGATGTATCTCTATGAGGAATCCCACTTAACACTCAAGTTATGTGCTATATCTCCCCCCATTATGAATTATTATAATTACAAACTTTTTTTAATCATATAACAATTCCTTACCCACACTCCCAAATCTAGTGAAAAATACATAATCATTAAAATTATGGATTAGTACCAATAAATGTGACCCAATTATTTTCATCCAAAAATTATATCCAAAAAAATTAAATAATATATCACTTAAATACCCAATGACATTTTATATTTAGTTTTTTAGAGAATTAGGATAATATCTTACATAAACAATACCCATGAAACCCGAAGAGTATTTTTCCCACTATACCCATGTTTTAATATTCTATATTAGGTTATCGTCATCATCCAAATGAAACCCTTCTATACATAATTAAATTTACATCATTCTTTATAACATAGGTAAAAGGAAACACAATAATGGTCCACTCAAATGCTCATGAACAATAAACATAAGCCTTAATAACTAAGGATTATCATGATGGTATGATGACAAAATCAAATTGCATGAGCATAACATAAGAGAAATCACACCCATAATTACCTGGATCATGAATCGTGAAAAATGGAATAAAGCTTTAACAAAGGAAATAATCATAAAAATAAATAATAATGAGACATGTGATGTCAATATTGATCAAAGGAAAAAATTATATCTTATAGAAGCATAATGAAAATGTGTTAGTATCTTGGAAAATTATCTTCAAAGAAAATTTACTGAACCCATAAAAATTGGAATAACAAAACAACTAATCTCCAATATAATTCTCTGGAGAACATAATCCTTAACCAATGCATTGGAGTTCTATAAAGGTCCACCCATCATATAAGCTATATCAGGCTCACCCGACACTATCTAGGCACACCAATCAAGTAAGATATATCAGGATCACCCGACACTATCTGGGTGCACCCATCGTATAAGCTATACTCGACTCACCTGGTGCTATATGGGCACACCCATCATATATGTTTTATTGAGTTCACTTGATATTATTTGGGAACACCTATAGAATAAGGTATATCAATATCAACCAATGAAATGTGGGTGCACCCATGATCATCAATAATGTCCAATTATTTCCCATGAATAATATATTTAGAATCTTTTACATTTTAATAAAACATTAATCATTTTATTTCATTTGTTTATTCACTCATGAAAAATAATTGGTTTCCATATCAATCTCATAATCAATATAGATAAATAATATGTCTGGTTTCATTAAAAAAATATCCCTAGTGGATAATAAGTAAGATTAAGGGTTATTGAAATCTATGAATTGAAATAAAATTAAGATAACATTAAAACGTTATTAAGGAAAATAAAATTTTCACTTTTAAAATTACTTTTAAAAAATAAAAATTTAAAAAAAAATCTTTTTTTATGAAAATAAATGTGGAAAAGTATACAGGAATATTCATAGAAAATAATGTTCATGAATATGTGAAAATCTATTCATGATGTAAATATTAAAAAACATTATTTTCAAAAGTAATTTAAAGGGAGACAAAAGTGACCCATTTAGAAAATATTAATAAATTTCCCATTAAAACCATTAAAAATATGGTTAAACACCATTTAAAATAAATTTATGAAAACATTTATTTTTAGAAAAGAAAATTTTTGAAGGTATTTTTAAAAAACATGGATATATAAGAGAAATATTATCGATTTCAAAGAAGGTACAAGATCAGTACCAATTACAAGTGACTTCCTTGATGTTTAATTAATTAATAAGGGAGGAAATGGAAGTTAATCATGTAAACCACATTTATAAATAGAATATAAGGAAATATATTTGGTTCAAGAAAAATAGATCGTAAAATTTCCACCAAGGTAACATTTAACATAAATAATCACAAAAACAAATGATATTGTAACATAATTCCTTTAACACTTTAGTAATCTTTTCAATCATAATCCCCATGAAAGAATAAATTCAAATTAAACATTAAATATAATTAAAATAATTATATTAATGATATAAAATTTCAAAGGGTATATATATAAACCACATAAAATAAGATAGATGCATTTTATTAAATGTATGTCCTAAGTAAATAAAATTTGAGATAAATAACCCTTCAAAAGATCATACTACTTAATTGAGAGTTAGTAAATGGATAATTTTTTTCTAAAAAATGTGAATCCATAAAAAACAAGTGGAAATTTAAAATAAAACAATTTATATATAAATTAACACATAATAATTTCATAATGGATTTAATTAAGAAAGGTTATAACCCAGTGAAAGGAAATTGAGTTTAGAAACCCTTTCCTAATTGGTAGCTTTAAAGTCAAATCCATTCAGATGAAATAATTAATGTTGAATCCTATAATACCATGAATTATAAAGAATTAATGAATAATATAAAAAATGGTGGTATATATATAACTCATAAAATAAACTTGGGGGATAACAATAAATTATTCTTTAATAAAGGAAAATTTTGATGAGATGTCATACTGCCTTGGTAATCTATGGATCAAACCCTCGTGAAGGGGAGAAAATCATATGTATTTTTAAATAAAAATAGTTATAATTAAAATAACTATAAAATAAATTCATGAGAAATATCAACACCACATAATCCAAATAAGTGGTGAATATTATATATGTTTCATAGAAAAAAATGTGAGATAAGAAACCCTTGCCTCAAATTCATATTTTCCATGTATGTACTTTAAAAACTATCCAATAAGATTATATAAATTATTTTATTTCTTAAAAAAATTATAGTTTTGATAAATTATACATAAATCATTTATTTTATTGTTTTAATGTCATATTTAAATAATTAATTAGTTAAGTCCACGTCGGGTGTTTTGAGGATGTTTGGTCCATATTTTCAAAATGGATTCAATATGTTGGATGTGTTAAAATGGTTCCGTATTCCATCATATCAAGAATAAAAATCATTAAATAAATCTAATTTTTTATATAAATTATAGTTTTAGAACAACCCAAGAATAATGGTTATGAAAAATTAACTATGTTACAATTATGGAGAGGTTAGGTCATACGTACGCATAAACAATTTTTCCATTTTTCAATCATCATTATGAAAAAAAATTAAGTATTATTTTATCATTAAATAATGATAATAATATCATAAATATCATATTTATTACTTATATACATTTCTATATATCATCTATATGACGTGGTGTTCAAAAATGTATCACATTACTCTATAGAGGTGGTAGTCCTCATGTATACACAAATGACATTTTTGTATTTCAATGAATAGAAATGTAAGAAAATATATGATATATTATATTTTAATAGTGATATAAATTTAATTAGTATCATATATAGATATTAAATCCATTATCATGAACAACCTTGAGAGGTGATTATAGAAAATTAATTTCACTGGTTTATAAGGTGGTAGTCTACTTTACACATGAATGATGGTTTTGTTTCCAATTTGATGTTAGAGGAGAAGGATTTAAGATATTAAATTTAAATAATAACATATAATTTTATATGAGTTATATTTTTATATCATCATTTTTGAATAATATTTTATGTATGTTAAAGAAGAAATAATACGGAACACTCTCTAAAGAATTATACCTCTTCTATGGACAACCTCTTTAGGTTTGCACCAAAAGCCTTCCTATGAGGGTTTTATAAACATAACAAGGATTATAGTGCTTTTTCAGGTAATAGAGAAAGTAATTTTTTAGGTATTTTATAAGTATTTTATAAATAAAAAGTATTTTAAGATGTGGAGATGATATGGGAGGGGTGGCCTTTTATAAGTGGAGGAGATGACTATATTGGAATTTTTTAAAAGAAAATGTTATACACACATTTTACACATGCTAAAAGGATCCCAAATGGACTATAATTGATAGTTAGATTATATAAGGTCGAACTATTTCTATAGAGTATAATATATACAAGCTTTTATGTCATTTTAACCCATATATGTTTTTAACCCCGACCCATTTTCACCTTAACCACTGTTAAATATTTTTACTATTTTCACTATTAATTATTAAAAAATATTATTTTACCATAATATATAATATAAATTATGTTGATTAAAAATATTAAATAACTTTTATAAAGTTCATTTTTCATAATTATCAGAATTTAATTTAAAATTAAACTCACAAACGTGATAAAAAATTGGGTTTTCAAGAAATTTATTTTTCAAGCAGAAGATGATATTATATTAACTTTATAAAAATTAATCATAATTATATGAATTTAAATTAATATATATATAATTATAATGTATAAAATTAAATTAAATTATTTCTCATTAAAGGTTATTTTAATTAAATAGTATTTATAAACATTATGCACTTTAAAATAGTTTCCAAAAAAATGTGTTTTTAAGCCTAATAATAAACTTATTCGAAAATCCAGTATAAAGATGATTTAAATGTAATTAATTATATTAAATATAAATAAATAATAAATATGTTACATTAAATCAAATTTAAATCATAATGGTACTTTTAAATTACTTAATTTATTAAAAAGAAATTTTCATTTTATAAAAATTGTTATTTTACACTATTCCCTGAAAAATCATTATTTTCCAAAAAAGCCCCAAAATCTCATCGTAAATTAATTTTTATTTTATTATTTAAAAAAATAATATTATTATACCAAATAATTTTTATAAAATTTCTTGAAATTAATTATAATATTTTCTCACAAAAATCAATAAAAGTAATTTTGTTTTTGAAGAAAACATATTTTTTTATGAATAAAAGGATATTACTAAAAATTGAATGATTATTTACTATTAATATATCATTAAATTTTTATTTAGAAGGAAATATATAAATATATATATCATAAATTATTTAATTTTATTCAAACCTCTAATTTAAAAGCTAAGTTATAACAATCATATATTTCATGGGTCATTTACCCTTAGTTTTGCTTGTTGTATATGCTATCAAACATAATGATCTTCTTTTAAAATAATAAACCCTTACATGACCCCCAGAAAATAAATTGTTTCCTTACTAGATGAACATAAACTCAATAAAAAGGGGTTTTAAATTTCAAAATATCCCATCTGAAATTCCACATCATAAAAAGGGTCAATAAAACTTCTATATAACATCCCGTATTTTTATAAATAAGATTTCCTTTGTGATCAAATTAAATTACATGTTATGGTTATATAGAACACATGAAATTACATAGTTTTTATTATTCAATTGGATTTAAAATACCATTAAGCGTCATAAACATTGATAAAATAACCATTGAATAGTGGTCATAAGATTAGCATAAATATAGTATTATACTAAAACCAATTGATGCAGAAAGAGAAAGTGATGACCTCAACCTATAAGACCATACCCTATGAAGTCCATTTATCAGAGATTAAAAGAGATATAGAATCACTATTATTGTATGTTGATCAATCCCAATCCGATATCCAACAACTAAATCTTGAGTGAATCCGTTTATGGGAGAAGTTCAAACCCATCAAGATCATGAGCCAAACCACGTACGTCAGACCACCCCGTTAAAATATCACCATCACTAACCTTACCCTTAGGTTTGTTTCTTATGTAATAAAGGTTTATGAATCAAGAAACTTATAATATTAATATTTATATTTCATTTTCAATAGAATAATAGTTATATTCACTTATTATTTTTGTTACTTTATAAATGAATTTTGATTTTGATACTATAAAACCCAAATCTTATATTTGTGTAATATGTAATTTCAATTAAAAAATTTATTTTTGATGAATTCATGATTTATAAAAATAAATTATATATAAATAAAATAATATAATTAATTAATATTTATTAAATGTAAATGATAATTTAATTTTTTTGATGTCAAATGTAATTTTTATAAGAGTTCGAAAATGGTAATTTTCAAAAAAGCAACATTTCTCAATAAATTTTTATTATTGTTTTAAAAATAAAAATTATCATATTTATAAAATTATTTTTATAAAATAAATATTATTTTTGGAATGATCATGTAAAAATTATCATATAATTAATTTTTCATTATTTTTTGAGATAGTAAAATTTTTGGGTAAAAATTAAATACGATATAAATATATGGTTTGTATTATGACATCATATTGACCCAAAAGTGATGTATAAATGATATAAATAGTATAATAGACAAAATATATGTTCCATAATTAAAATAATGTGATTTTTAGTTTATTTTATTAATTTTTTAAAGCCTTTATGAATCCTTTAAAACCTAAATTATAATTTAAGATTTTAAAACATTTTTTTATGACATGAATCACTTCCACATCACCAAGGGTGATATTTTAAGTATTTCGTACATTGGACTTGTAAAATACTAGAAAAAAAATCCTTTTTAGTAGAAACTATAGTAAAAACAATGGTAAGGTTTTTGTTTTTTATTATTTTATTATAGAGTCCAAAACCAATGTTTGGGAAATGATAAAGAACTCGCCTATATTTTCCTAAATAAACCCACACAAGATCCCATTAAAATTCACAAAAAAATGGATAAAATTATTACATTGACCTATCCTCTCTATATTACTCCCAAGGTTCCCCCAATATCTCAAGAATCTCCTCTCAAAGTTTTGGAATCATCCTCTCAGGGTAAGGGATCATCTCTTTCTCTTCTTTATTCAAGAACCTTATTTATGGAATGCACTTTTTTTCAATTATTAATGTTGGGATATAAATTTACATATCCCTATTAATACCCTTTTGATATAAAAATTATTATACTCCCATTTTACTCTCATTGAACCATTTTATGAATCTTTAATTATTACTGTTATGTTACCAAACTTTCACCATGTTTTTCCATTCTCTACTATTGCATTGTGAATATCTTCCACCATTTACACTCATGGGTATTCACCTAGATATATTGATCCTCCATTGATTGGGTACTTACATTTATGTAACCCATAATCTTTCATGACGGGGTTAAAATTTATTAAATACATCCTTATGTTGTATAGTCTATGTGGCACACTAATGCATATACATGATACGAAAGTGATGGGTGCGGCCAAAATTATATAGTTCTCCAATGTAATGTATAATTTTTTAGTCACATCATATGTCATGCATGGGATTATTTAGTGAACCTAATCCATTATGATATTTTTTATATCATTTTTTTATGGCTTGGTGGTTATCCTTGACCTATGTTTATGATTTTAGGTTTAAAGTTGTTGCAACATTCCCATGTTGCCTTTATGTTGTCTTTTTATATCATACCTTATTATTGATTTTTATGATTCTCACCCCTTTTATTTCCCAAAGAACATACTATTATCTAATATTTAATACATTATTCATGTTATGCTTTGTTTATTCCCTTACTGGGATTTTTAGCTCACCCTTTTCTTATGTATGTCCCCAGGAAATCCAATGCAGTTTTAAAAATGATATAATATTATTAGCATGTTAAGAAAATTTTAAATAATATTGATGTAACCCCAATTTTAAGTTGTTATTTAGTGTACCTAATTATCCAAAGACACTATACTTATTTATATTATAGGTTTTATTATGTGTTTTCTTATTTAATAAATCATGAATTTATTTGTAATAAAGACAATGATTTTCATAGTTAGTATCAAAGGGATGTTTAGTTATTTTTGGGATTAGTATTATAAATCTATAGATAAATATTTATGGATAATACTAAATATAATAAAACATCCCCAAATTTTGGTAAATTATATATTAAGTGGTTTCCAAGAAAATAGATCCTTGTTTAGATACTACATGTTAATGTGGCTCTGGAACAAAGGTTGTTGACGCCCTCCAAATGGGCATCGAAAAACATAGAATGGGGGAAATACCCGAAACATGGGTATTATTTTCTATAAAAAAACAAAGGAAGTATTAAAATGAAGTCTGGGTGGCTAAATCGCATGGATCCCATATCTTCCAGAAGAACATGTGGTCACATGACCTTGAAATCCAAGTAGATGAATCATGTGTTGTGTATGATATTATTATGATCACATGAATACCCACTGAAAGAAAATTGTGTTCCTAAAAGGGTGTCTAGAAAAGCACTTATGATCATGTAGATTCTTCCAGATAAGTTCATCCAATTATAAAACTTTTTAATCAATAGATTCATAATAATAACCCAAAATAGTTTATAAAATAAAGATGGAAAAATAAGAAGCTTTATGATATTGTGAAGTACATTGACCTTCATGCACTTTTCTTATGTGATTTTCAAGACCCAAAAATCCCCTGGAAACATGTACACCTTTTCTAATGGGATCATATTGGTGTGTAACCTTCATCATGTGATGGAACTCAGACACATCTATTCAATCATGTGATTACCCTTCAACTCTACAGACAAGAGGAGGGATTATCTGTAATAAAAACCACACACGGTCACGAGATCTACAATTGATCCTAAAATACATCGATAAAAAGAAGAAATAATTTCAATGAAAATTATTTCATGACATTATAATATCCCCTACATTTGTAAAATAAGAAGGGAAATAAAATGGTAAATGAAGGAAACTTATCACGAAGGTATGATGCACTGATCTTAATGAGAAAGGGGTTATGTGCGCCAGGTGATCACCATTGATCACATGAAGGTCAAAGACCTATCTTTTGAAGCCATAATGATCTTATAATATACCCCTATGAATCCATATTGATATTGATAAAGGCCTCTAACAAACCATATTAGTCTTGTGAAAGTCCTTAGCCTAGTCTTCTTCGATCACGTGAAATTCTTTTCATAGGTGCCTTGATCTTGCAAATATTATTAGACATGTCATCTTGATAGTTAAAAGACAATTTTAAATGTCAACATGATTATGAAAAACCATTTTATTTGTTTTTGTCCAATAAATTTTGTGATAGTTGAGCATTCTCGTGATCGCTTCTTATCGTGTGACACCTTGGATGACCTATTACAGGATCATGTGAAACACATGTTGTAATAATCCCCCACTGACTCTAGATAATATTTTAGCGATCAACAACCTGTAAGGTGTTCTATAAATAGGGTTGTGAGGCATATGAATTCCTCCCCCTCAGCACAAAAAACACACATGATGGTGGTAGCTACACGGGAGAATAGGAGAGGACTTCTTATAGTGGAAATTCATGTGATCACAAGGGTTTTCCACCATATATGATCTAGGGAATTCCCAATGAGACCATGTGGAATGAATATGTATTCTGTGTGATCTTCCTATAGATCACACGAAGGAATTTATACATTCCATCTAGATTATACGAAGAAATTTCCACATGCCGATTTAGTCACACAAAACCAAAATAATTTAATGCTTGACAAACCTTGATGTGCATATGAAATAAAAAATAAAAAAGATATAATAATTATCTGAAGATGGATATGCTAATATTCATGTTCTTCACATTACCTACCCAGATCATGTAGAAACACCAAAACCTATCACCCATGTCTCGCGAGGTCCTCAAGACTTGTCAACCAAGTCTTATGAGAAATCCATACATGTTTCTAAAGTAACAAGGAGCACTATGGAATGTCACTCGAGTCTTGTAAAGTCCTTTATATATTTCTACCAAGTCATGGAGAATAACTAGGACTTTTCACCCATGTATCACTTTTTCCTCAGGACATATCAACCAAGTCTTTCTAGGTCCTCTGGACATGTTTCCCAAGTCATGAAACAACACCATGACATATCACCCGGGTATAGTGGTGTCTTATTTACATGTCTCCTAATTATTTTGAATTCCTCCTAATATATCAACCAAGTCATGTGACACCCTCTAGACATGCCATCTAGATCATACAATTCCATTTAAAAATGTCTTTCTGGTCATATGATGTCTTCCATACATGCCAACCTAGTCATGATACACCATCCATACATTCCATATAGATCATGAGATGTCCTATGGATAGGTCCACTGAATCATGCAATTGTCTATGGAAATGTAGTGTAGAAAACAAGTACAAGTATAGATATTCCTATACTTTTCATACGGGCACCTTGGATGTGTTAGGAAGACAATCAGGACATGTCAGGTAGATACCCTAGGACATGATGACCTTGTATAATGGATATATTTAGGTAGGCCATCATGCTAAACTACAAGAAATCTAATTCATATACAAATAGGATATATAGGATACTTTCCTAGTATGTGAACTATAATGATAATCAACCTTGGTGTGAACCCCTCCATGTCTCTGACACTCAAACCCATGTGACCAAAACTCTCCTATGTGTTCATCTCCCTTCCTCATCCATCAGTGGATTGAGATGATTAATGAAACATGAAGACTCTAATTCCTTCTATAATTAGGAAACATATGAATCCTTCTAGAGGCCCGAGCTCTATATCAAACATCCCTTAAGGGATACCCCAGTTCATAAGTCTTGAATCTATATGTAATCAGACCAGTCACTTTTTATCCCTTATTCTCACACCGATAACAGATCACATAGGCATAGGGATTTGAAATGATCACGTCATTTTCATCATGAATATCCCATAGCTAAGAAACCATAGTGTGTAATCCCCATTCAATGATATTACTACCCCCATAAAAGGGAATCAAACTCAGGGTAAGTCCTGAAGGCATGATCAAACTATGATAACTTTGATTCCTACTATAAACATGATATGTATGACCCCTTCGTATGGATCAAGATCCATACTTAGTGCCTAAGTACCCTCATCCATATCTTTTCCAAATGAATTTAAACTATAAATCTTGAATAAGCTATGTGAATTTGGATTCCTATTACACAAAGGATGCATAGGACTCCTTGTAAAGGATTAATATTATCCTTAAAATATTAATCACCTCCCTAAATAGAGATAAACTCTAGGGTACCAAGTTATATGGATTCAAAATAAAAGAAACTACCCATTTATAAGAAATAATGGTAAATGGATGAAGAACCTCAGTAACATAAAAATGCTCTCATTAATAGAAACCACTTAACATATTTAAGGATTCAATACATGATCATTTTAATAGGGTAACCAGTTTAATATCAATTTTAGGAAGAGATTCATGAACATATCTTAAATCTATAAAAGATTCCCATAGTAGGAAAAATTTCCACAAAAATGGTGTGATGCTCCTAACCTACCATCCTCTCAACCAATGTGAGTTCCTTAGAAATGTTGGGTCTAAAACACTAATTGAATTCATGCCTTTGGAAACAATGTTTTCACCTTGTTATGGATGTGGGAAGCATTTGAATTTTCTATGAGATAAAGTGGTGAATTAGGAGTGAATGATTGTGAAACCACACCTAAACCCCCACAATAATCTCTCAACAAGGAAATAAAAATTGTAGGACTAGTATGAATCCATCTAATGAAAGAATAACTAAATTATTATAGTCATTAGACACCTTGACTCCTAAACCTGAGGCACTAAAAATCCTCTTAGTGAAAAAAATGGTGAGTGCTTCTTGAATCTATCAAATAAAAAATGATTTGTTTACCATAAATTGGGCCATTCTGTTCTTCAACTTATATGAAAACGAAAATGGTAAGCTTGACATAATTTTATACAAAATCAGGATTCTAATGAGTTAAATCCATTCTAATTATGACAAGTCCATATGAGCAAGATGGCCAGACTAGGAATAATAAAGGAAAATTGTGTTACATTTTTATATATAATTGATCATGTATCATTCATGTGATAAAGTATTGATTGGTGAGATTTTTCTTTATTGAAATTGTGACACCAGAAAAATATATCATAAAAACACCAGACTCGATATCATTTCTTCATCTAGTGACTTTTCTATAACATTAGTTATGACTAAAACCCTGGTGGGTTATAAAATAACCTCACACTACCAACACCTTAAACTTTGGGTGGGGAATTAAAAGGTTTCAGAATACTTTTAACATAGTACTATGCCAAACCTTGAGGCTACACATAAGGGCCTCTAGATGCAGAAACCAATGTGTCTACATTATCTAAAAAATATATAGTGAAACCGATGGAACTCATTTAGACTGCATAATGCTTCAAAATATTATCCCCATAGCATGACAATCACCACCTCTAATATCCAAGGAAGGTGGATCAATGGGTAAACTACAACTCTGTTCCAATTCAAGAGCCTCTGAGGAGGGATCCTGTCAACCACCATCACTAGTGTCATCCCACCAGTTCCTCTTAGTCACCTACTAAGGGAACCACCCAACACATTTCCACCTTGGAAATTCATGAATGGGTACCATGGAATCCACATAAGATACAGAAAACTATAGATAACTAGGCATGTAATCATATCCCCACTTCAGCTAATGAATCCCACTAGTATATTTTGGTGGTATCCAGTGGCAAGGCTCATATCCTTCCATCCTCGAATCTAGTCTGCATGTGAATTTCTACAGTAAGCATGAGGGAGGAACATATCCCTTCCCCCATGCATGATTCCCATCAACATATTCTGATGGAACAAGGAGGATAAGAGTTGGTTTTGATCCCCACTTCAATCAAAGATATCTTCTAGTAAATATTGGTGATATAAAATTTGTAGGCATGAGTTCCTTCACAATATTTTCTAAAGTGTTACTAAATTTTAGAAACAGTTGAAGAAATCTATCAAAACATTTTACCACTGGTAAATATATAGGTACATTCACATATTCCCTCCCTCATAACCATAACATCATAACACCATGATCAGTATGAATAGGTGGACACTCCAGAGTAAGAGTACGTTCTTACTCCCATCCAGAAGAATTATTGGCATATTATGATAATGGATGAGGCACTAAACCGGGTATATTCCCATTCCAAATATGGATCCCCAAGTGCGAGCAGCACATGCCTCGGGAAATGCACACATTCTTGTCTAAAATGATTGATGGCATACTCCAATTGAATAGGACCGGGCTCATATTTTATAGCAACCCAAGATTAACATACAAGGATATTACATCATTTTAGATGAATATTATGAACATTACACAAATATATTCCCAAGGAATGTAATAGTTTAGTGTTTTGGAAATATAGAATAATGTATTCTAACTTGGTGGGAGATCTTCAATGTATCCCTTAATGATCGTCCCATTTATTACTCTTACTTAAAACCTTTCTTCATTACCTAGGGAAAGGAAACATAAGAAAATTGTGATCTCAGATTCTTAACAAGGGTAAACAAGGGATATATGTAAGTATAAAATGATTATAAGAGTATGATAATGTGATCATAACATTATAATATCATACCCTGTATATCAAAGATCATAATGAGGATACATGGAATAAATATTGATAGTTTGTAAGACAGGAATCATATGATAATAAAAAACATTAACCATGTGAGAAATCAAAGGCATAAGACATGGAATTTTTTGCAATCACATAAGCATATAAAAATATTTAATATATGTCATGACTCATTTCCATAACTTATTGAGTCACTTTATGGGGACTACACCTACTGGGAAGAACACACAACGATACTAAGTTAGATTCATTTCCTTGTAAGGGATTGGGTTTCCCCATATTCCCATAGTGAATCAGGTATCACCATCTTACCATAAAGGATCAGGTTTCACTATCTTCCCATAGTGGATCGGGTTTCCCTATCTTCCCATAATGGATCATGTTTCTACTTCTTCCTATAATGGATCAGGTTTCCCTATCTTCCTATAGAGGATTGACTTTCCTCATCTTCCCATAGTGGATCGAGCATGTCCACTTGATTCCCATAATTATCTAATGAGATATAAATATTTTCCCAATTAGTCAGAGGGACATAATTTTTTCAACCCATCTCATAATAAAATTAAACATAAATGTTACAAAAGATCATAAAACATGCATCATATCATAACCATTGAAAATATATGGGTTTCATAAACATCATATCATCACCCATGAAATAAAATGGGTATCATAAAAATTTCATCATATAATTACCTATGTAAAATATATAGGTCTCATAATCATTTCATCAAAGTATAAACCATGAAAAAAAGTTGGTTTCAAAATATTATAAACCATCAAAGAGAAATGGGTTTCATAAACATCATTCCATCATATCATAAACCATTCAAGAAAAAATATAAATGGTATTTTTATATAATATCCACATAAAAGAATAAACTATATCAAATTATTTCATCTCATAAGGAGAATTATTTTAAAAGATCACTCTGAAAATTTCATAAGTTAAATATCCTTTCATTGAAAATCATATTCATAAAACCATTTCAAAAATACTTTCCTTATAAAGAAATATTTACCATATCATTTAAAACATTTCTGGAGGAAAATATCCTTTCCTATTTGAAAAATTATTTTTAAAACATAAAACCTTTTAAGAACCATTTTCTTTGAAAATAAACATAAAAACTTATAAAGGAGGATAGAAAACATTTTCAAAACATTTTTCCTTGAAAACATGTAAAAGAAGCCTAAAAACATTTTTTAATTATTTTTCATTGAAAACTTATAAAAGAAGTTTGGAAATATTTTCAAAACCTTTTTACATGAAAGCTTATAAAATAAGATTGAAAACATTCTGAAAACATTTTTTTTGAAAACGTATAAAATAATTTTAAACAACTTTGGAAAATATTTTTCTTAAAAAATTAAAAAAGATTCTTGAAAACATTTTGAAACTATGTTTCCATCAAACAAATAAAAGAAGATTGAAAACGTTTTTAAAACCTTGTTCTTTAAATATACATGAAATTCAAAAAAATCTAGAATATTAGGAAAAATAATCTTTAATGTAAACTTACAAAAGGAAGCTTCAAGTAAATGATAATCATTATGGTAGTTAAGTCCATAAATAACAAACATTACTTTTTCTCCTTAAAACATTATAAAAGTGCCTTGATCGGAAAAGAATAATAATATTCCTTTTAAAAACGTTTTTAAAAAATTTAAAACATGGGTAAAAATGTCCTTTACACATCATAGGATAAATAGTAAAACATGTTTTAAAACATTTTTATAAGACATGGTTTTGAAAGAACATATATTTCTAACTAAAATAAGAAAAAAAGTCAAATTTTATAAAAACGTTTTTTTAATTATCTTAAGTACCAAAGATTGGACATATGGTTCTCATTAATAAATTATGACTAACTAGAGGATCATAAAATTCATGAATACTCTTGAGATATAAATCATAATATTTCATCAATTTAAGCATAATAATTACCAATCTCGATAGTTTATGATATTGTTTCCATAAACTTTTACCACTTGGAAACTTTGAATTATACTCCCTATGTAAGAAAATAAAATTACATAAAGCGTTAAATATAATTAAAAGAATAATTTTAATGATATAACATGTCAAATGGAAGTATATACATGCCATATATAAATATACGTTCATTACATGGCATGTATCTCAAAGAAAGAAAATTGAGACAAAATTACTTAACCAATTTGGTTAGTTTTTAACCACAAACCCCATGAAATAAATATTTTAAAATAGATATGTAAATACCCATAAATTTAAGTATAATAATCATATAATACATCCTTGGGTAGTTGTTTTTGACACTTTTTCTAGGTCTCACCCGTTTCCACGTGTTCGTTGTACGCTTTTTCATTGCATTGTACCCCTTATTCCCGCTTTCCAAAGGCGGGCATCATTCATCAGTTTTTTAGAGATGTCTAATACTTGACTGAAATGAGATAATGATATTTTGATATCTTCTTATAAGTATTCCTCCTCATAATTCATCACTTAATCTGGGTCACCCTTATAGATTAATACATTGTTCATGAAACCCGTTCACGGTGCCATCACTTTGTTGATGCTATTTAATTATGATGCTTTTGTCAGGAGATTCCAAAAGGGTCAAGTTAAGGAGTAAACCTTCAGTCATGAGAGTATTCATGCTATGAATAAATTTAATTTCTATACACCAAAACACTGGAACACCTATATTCTTCCTCGTTAAAGGTCTTCTCAAGGGTATAAAAACTCAAGGCTTCCCCCATGGATCGTGGGGTATCTTATGTCGAAGGCATGTCTCCAAGGTTTTCCTTGGATTACCATGTTTAAAAAATGATATTTCATGACTATAACATCTATAAGAGACAGATTAGATATATTATAACAATAATGAAGGTGTTTTATATAGGAACATCCCTGGGAGGGAGAACCTGGAAGGTTTACTAGATCAGTGGATCAGAATGACTGATGGGGATATACCTAAGCGAGGCGTGTCCCATAAAAGGAATATTTTACACCATGAAGGATGATCTGGAAACCACTTAGGGTGGATCAAGGATATGGACCCCAAATAGTTGAAACATTGGATTGATGGATTAGAACTCCCAATGAGAGAAAACCCGGGGGGTGTGTCATACGAAGAGAAGGTTTCACACTGTGAAGGCTAATCTGGACACCACTAGGGGAATATTAGGGAGGTAGAACCCAAAGAGGGGAAACATTGGATAGATAGATCTAAATTCCCAATGAGGTCCGACCCAAGGTAGTGTGTCTCATAAAGAGAATGTTTTACACTGTGAAGGATGATCTGGACACCAATGGAGGAAGATCAGGGAGGTGGACTCCAAAGAGGGGAAACACCAATGTTTACCATTGGCTAGTATTAAACGTCATGAAGGATTTTTACATACCATGTATAGAATACAGGGATCAAAACCCATGTAGTTCAAAGGGGAATGTTTTGTGGAATACACATGGATATTAGCCCATTGCAAGAGGGTCTCTCTTGGTTGAATGAGTGTAGATTATGTGGGTCTTATGCATGGTCAAATTCCTGGGTTCTATAAGGAGAAGAAATGGGATGAATGTGTATTATGAATTTATATGACCCATTTTCTACCAAGATATGTTAATTAATGAATGGTTCGTATGCACAAAGACGTCGCTTGGCGGATGGTGTTGCTTCACCATGATAAGGGTGAGGTGATGGGTAAAATGGTTGGGGCTTACACATGGTTAGTTGCTTGAATGAGTGGCATGATTCCATCAGGATGTGGTGTCCTAGGAAAGAATTAGTATATATTATGGAGGGTTTGATGAAGTGGATGGAATGAATGGGATAGAATTGAAATGAATAAGATAGTGATGGGATTGAACCTTGGGGAGGTTTCATACGTTTCCCAGATGGTTGTGCATCAATGTCCATATAGTTATGACAGAGAAATTGGGGATTAAACATGGATAGATTCCCTGGTGGACTGGAAGTATATGTGAACTCCGGGTGGGCATGATCCTCCCATGATATAGTGGATCAATGGAAATACTAGGATTGGAATGAATGAGGTTGAATGCAGAGATCTAGGAGGTTCACCACCAAGAAATAGAGAACCAAGGTTTTCCAATGTTTGGTATTGAACCTCAATGTGTCTTCTTATGTACCATGTCTATAATATATGGATTCCAAGGAGAAAGTATGTCTTGGTCACTAACAATCACTAAGCTCACGTGAGTCATTCTCAGTGTGAGAAACAAGAGGAATCAGTGGACCAGATAGTCGCATTGTGAAAGATGCATCAGTGAGGATTGGAGTGGAGATTACACATGGCTAGTGGCCTAGGGAGATGGATATTGGGAAAATAAGGATAAAGGTTTCTAACTCCTGAAAGAAAGGCTATGGGATTACACCAAAATGGTTTCTCTTCCCCATAAGAAGATATAGTTCTATATGAGGAGGATCTTATACCATGTGTGGGATATATCACTCCCATGGAAACGTGTGGGCGTGGAAAATGCTCAAGGTGGGGTACCCCATGTGAATTGCACGGGGTGAGTATACTACTTAACATTATATTCTAAGGACTATGTTTCATGAAAGTTTAATTCCATGCAGCTCATATAGTGAGTAACCACTCCTCGCCCCTTAGACATACATAACTAGCGACTTTTAAACCATTGTGAAGGGATGGAACCAATAATGCTGGGATACAATAGGGTGAAGGAGTGGATAGTAAAGGGGTCAATGTTAGAATATCAATGAGAAGAATAAATATCTATTAACGTACCTCTATATAGAATCATTAGGTAGAGGAACAAAACCTGAGACACCGTATGAGGAACCAAGAAATCACTACGCATAAGCCTGGTGGGCCGCATGAAGGAGGTGCATGAAAGATGTGGGTTTTGTGCACAGGAGGAAATAAAACATGGTTACTTGGGGTATATACAACCCATGGATACTATAATAATGGGTGTTCTTAATATTGGAGGCATATGTGCAAAATAAAGGGATCAGATTGAAAGAGGCACTGCATAAAGGGTAAGTCTTGTGCATAATAAAAATCTTTTGTGTGCACTTTCCTTATAGAAAAAGAAAATGGGTGAGGTTCAAGAACATGTGGGCCCACCCAAAGATAGAAATATGGGGTACATATCGCACAATATCAATAACCTTGAATTCATGACTTCTGAACAGTCACGGAAGGTGTCGTAGTACATACACGAGAGATATGATTCAACTTCCATAGTGTTACCCTGAAATGGGTGGGGTTCCCATCTATTTATAGATGAAAATCTCAACGGGGTCATGTAACAGGGCCAGTGCGGAAGAGTTTGGTTGTGTTGCATTGGGTGATTAATAGTTTTTTGTGTGGATTACAATCTAGTGCACTCCTGACTTGACTGTTTTTTGGGTTGCTGGAGAAGAAGATGGCCTTTGACATCGCATTGGGAGCTCATGGGGTCTTTTGTGCATGGATTTTGATCTTGCGTGTAGATGTCCAAACTTTCCCTCAAGATCCCTTGGGATTTTCAAAATTACTTTCTGAGTCAAATTATGGCTTTATGTCGCACAAATATGCTTATATGTGGCCTCAAGAAGAATTTGGCACAAAAAAATCCCCCCTTAGAAAGAGATGAAGGGGGACCAGAAGGTTGCGTTTTGAGGAAAACACCAAAGAGGAAAACATTTTTTAGAATGGGCATGAAAATTTTCATATAACAATCTATCACTCTCTTGTGCGTAAGTTTTCAATTCATATGTGAAAGATCACATGGTTGGTCGATGGTTTCCATGAAAATTCCAAATCATCCATGCTTTAGACATAGCTAAATTTTTTCATAGACATCATCCTATCTTTCATGCAACCTAATATTTTGTGCGCCAACCCTAAATCTTTTTGGTGACGTTTTTTGTACATTTGCAGCTTGATCAACATGGCTGGTGAATATACTGATGTTGTGAGGGAGGCTTCCTTTGTTTTCTAGAGGGTCAAGATGATTGTAAAACCTTATATTATCTATGATATAATGGTTTTGCAAAATAATCATAGGCTCCTATTCATGTTGATATAGGAGCCGAAGGATTGCATCCTAAGTAATATCCTCCCACTATAGAACTTTGGCATTCTGGAGGAAGTGGTCATTCCAAGCTTCGAGACTGACTCATTGTAGTCAGGGGTCCTATTTGAAGATATCATTTAGTATTATAACATCACAAACAATGGTCACCCTTCTATGGTACTCTGGAGATGGTTTTATACGTCTTGAATAAAAAAACTCAGACAATCATAGGAAGCAAACCAATGGATGAAACATTTCTCTCACTATGCAAGCACTTTCCAAAGAAACATTACTGATAAGAGAAAAGTCTAGTAAAAGAACTGGTGTAGGTGGTCATAGGGTAATCTCACAAGTTAATGGGCATGGATATACTGGGTGTGCCAAACAAGAGAATATTTGTGTGAATAGTTATGAAGCATCAGACTGTTTGAAGTTGTGTGGACAACACAATTTCATTTCATCCACCAGTAGGAATTGGTGCCAAAATTATTAATTCATGGATTTCCTGAAACAAATAATTTCCACCTCCACCATGTGGAGGTCAGTATCAATCTTTGGGACATCCATTGAATCAGAGTTATTCCTCTGTAGGGACTTCAGTATCGCGAGTTCCTACCAATAGAGAATATCTTGGGAGACAAAACATGAACCCCCATTTTCACATGTCATTTGTTGGACTTGGTGAATGAGAGGATGAATATTGACTATATCCTGCAATAAATCTCCTACCCATCATGGTTCATCATGTTCTTCAAAAGGGATATGGCAGTGAGGATGCCAGGCTCAGTAAAATAGTGCCCAAACATGTCACAGAGGGGAAAGGTGGGGATATACTGGGTGATCCTTCAAGTAGGATAATACCGCTATTGTGGCTTCAGTGTAAATGAGATATGGGATCCATAAGTACGATACATTGGATTCCTTTCTTCCTTTCCAATAGGGTTGCTTCTTCCAATGAGGGACATAAGGATGGCAGTACGTTCGAGGACACTGGTAATGGTCGGGATCATGGAAGCTTGTAATGAGGTTAATCTCATAGTACACATATTAGAATGGTTGTACAGTATCCTGGGATGAATTTCGAGAGGAGGTACGGCCAGGAGAATTTGAGGACCATTCCAGATCCTCCATGGATGGGTTGCATCTCACCTTGGTGGATATGACTTCTTGAATACCATTTGTCCTAGAGGAAAAAACTACAACCACCTTTATTTAATATTTATGGGGGTTCAGCAACTGATTATCAGTGAGTAAGGGATCAATATCCAGATTAGAAATCATGAAAACATCAATTTTCACCCATTCCATTCCCCGATCAACTAGATGGTGGATAAACTACATGGTTTGTTAGAGCAGAGGGAATATTTCTAGATCATCAAGAGAGGCGTGCTAGTGGCCCATATTGTTGGCAACATTTTTTGTGAACCCTACATGCCATCATGCTTCTCCAAATAGTTTGGGTTCCTACAACGAATACCAAATAATTTTTATGCAGAGTTTCAAGAGAATCATCACACTTGTATCCTTCACTAGTTATGGATCATGTTTACAACTGCTAATTTTGGTGGAACAATCTCACTACCCCCGCTGATGTTGATGTCAACCTGAAGATGGAATATGCGATCACTGGGTGGGATAATATCTGGAAGAAATTCTACAAAATCACGTAAGAAAAATCAAGGCAGAAAGTGTTGAGTCTAGGAGAAGAGTAAGTAGGGTAGTTGGTGTTGGATAAATGAGGCCTGAAGAAATCCAAGTAGTTGGGGTAGCATAAGCTAGAACCTCAGTGGTAGGAACATCATAAGGTGTGGCCACACCCCTGCCTTCTAAAGAGGGGTGGTCCTGAAGACATCCCCAAGGACCTTCCAAAGAAGCTCCTGGGAAGTAATTGAGATACCTACTTTAACCCAAAATAGATGGAATCTTCCCCACACAGTGGTCGGCTTGGACAACAATGTAGCAATATGTTTTTCTAGAAATCCATTGAAAAAAAATGATGTGAGATGCGATCTATCTTTCATAAATTGGGCTTATCTTGGTGGAAGATAGGGCATATTCTCATCAAAAACATGTATATCTGGTGGCCATGGATGTGCATGAAAACCAATAGGGGTGATATGAAGAGTTCCATATTTTTGTGGAAGTGATTATCAGCTAAGAGAATGGCCCAGAGGAACTATCACCTAAGGATAATGGAGGTGATGAAGAAGAAGTAGAGGAAGAATAAGATGATGTGGAAGTGGAAGAGGAGGAGGGGGAGGAGGCTGATGACGAAGATCTCGATAGAGAGGAGCCGCAGGAGATAGTGGTTCATCAGGGGTGCCCATGTGAGAGTGATGAAATCAGAGGCTACGATGAGAAGGTTTTCAAACATCTCAATTTAATTCTCAACCAATATCTCTCTTGGTCTCTTCTCTTTTTATAATTTATATACACTAACCAAATTTTTTTCTTTTTAGTAAAAACATGGTGATGACCAATGGAATTTTTCTGAAGGGTACGATAGTGTTCCGATGAATGTGGAAATACATCTCCCTAAGCCTACATTTGGAGATGATCAAGGCGGTGGACTAGTTGTGGATGAAGTATCCAGAGTTGAGTCAGTGGAAGGGGCCAGGGTGATGAGTTTATAATCCAGAACCATTCATACACCGGTGCCAATTATTGAGATAACAAGCACTAATGGGACAATAATGTTATAAATTTCCATTGTGACTCAAGAAAATGACCCAACTGAACTCATTTCTTATATGTATCTATTTTTCTTAGACCCACACTTGTTATCTAAGACCCTGAATGAACAAGGTGGTAATTCCACACATTTCTCATAATAATGCAACCCTAAAACCCTAAAGAGTATGGGACATCTATGGGGGATCATTTGGTGGTTGTACCAGGCCATTAGGAGCTAGTCATTTAATTCGATCTGACCTTGGCATGTGGTGAGTAAGAAGTCATGGATATTGATGGCTCCACTAGCATGGAGGAGCCTAAAGCTGGTGGAGGAAAATTTTCCAAAAAAGAAATGATTTAAGAGGGTCACCCACATTTCATAGAGCCTGACCCCTTAGAAATGACGCCATAGGAAGATCATGCTGCTAAACTTCTGGTTATCATCCTGGAATACAGACATGCAGACCCAGAGGAACTAGATAACTCTAATCCAAATGCAATTGAGAAAATCCATATGACATGGAAATGGGTGTGTAACTGTATCAAATATTTCCTTGATATATCGGAGGTAGAGTGGCTAAGTCATTTGGGGCCAATCCAAACCTAACTATACTATCTTTGTGTCGGTATGGTAAATGTTTTCCATCTTCCTGGGATGATTTGAAACTATATTATCGGAAATATGTGGGAGAGAATTCAAAACCGAGATGCTACCTAGGGCCAAAAGATATCTAATAATATCTAGAAGTTTTATGAGTTTGAGCAGGAAATCCAGCATCTTCATGAGAAGATGAACAATGTTCCATATTCATCACCAACCAATCAGAACTCATGAAACGATTGAAGGCCCTGCTAATGAAAGACTATGGGTAGATGTAAATGAAATCAATCAATTGGATGAGCTCCAAGACAAATGGGATTATTTTTAGATCAGGGCTAATGAGATTCACTATGTGGCTATCGACAAGGATAAGGAGCTCGGGAAGTGGCAGGAGGCTCTAGAATCCACATGCCAGAAGGTAGCTACATTAAAAAATTCCATCAAAGGGGAATATCCCTAAAGAATATGTCTTGTCCGAACTCATGAAACATACTCTTTATTCCTATTTGGTTGTTTTGAACTATGTTCATGAGCATATTTCTTGCTTTAATTACTTTATCTTGTCCATATTTGTGAAGAAACTAATGATCAATCCCTAAGATCATGTGGGTCATGCCCAGTGTGAGAAATAAGGGATGACCACATAATCATTCAATTTTTATGAAAGTTCCATATCATCATAAAATACTTAGGGTCTGTTATTATTGACTGAATACCCATAGTTTTTGGGCTAATAGATTTTGTGGATATAGAATGGGGCTCTCAAGGAAGCCAAATTTCCTTTCCCAATACGTTTTAGCACACGAACAGTATAATTTCAAGGATTTTGGAATCAATCCTAACAAAGGAAAAAATGGAAATTTTAAATCACAAAGCCAAGAATTCGGTACATAATGATTAGTGGAATCATGATATTGGAAAATTATTGAACGTTTTCAAAACATAGTATATGTACCAATAGCTTGATATGGGGAGAAACTGACAAGGGTTGACTGCTGACCGTGTTTGGAACATAGTATCTATCATGGATTTTTATCTAATGTCTTCTATAATGTTGGACGAGGATGGTAGGTGTGCCTAAGAAGTATGGGACCAGGCCATTAGGGGGTTATTTCTTATGTGAAATCAGATGAGGATTCAAATAAATGGAATTCAAATCATGTAAGTGGAGTGATGGAATGTTTTAATGGATTCGAACACTCTTGAAATTATGCCACAATGGTTGGAGCATGTTGGTGTAGGCACATTTTTCTAAAGAAGGATCAAACATATAGTCAAGGGTAGAATCATCTCATATATTGAGAAACAGCTCAATATGCGTTCGAGCTACATGTAGTTCTTGATCATAGTGTAGTTGGAGGCCAAAACTGATGGGGGAATTTCTCTCTGGTGAAGTGGCTGAAATCTCCCATAACTTTCATGGGGAATCCTTAAATTTCTCAGGATATGGATATAATTTAACTTCATACATTAAGGATTATGGGTTCTTAGTATAATGTCACATAGCTTAGACTATATATTTTATGGATGGGACCAAAGAAAAATTTTCTGGGAATCACTACATATCCCATAAGTATGGTAATCAAGCTACACGTAGTTCTGGAAGTAAAATTTTGTCATGTAGGGTGGACCCATGCACAAATATAAGAAAAATTAGATTTTTTTTGTTCTTATGTTCTTTTCTTTTTTTATTTAGTGGCAGGTCTATATTGAAAAGCATGGGTGTCTTTAATGGAATAAAGTCATGTGCAGGGCTTGAATGGTGCCATGGTGGATGAACAATTCCAAGGGTGATGCCCTATCAAGTGATAACACCACAATGTTGTTCTTTTTTTCATCATGCATCCAGGATGATGATGACGCAATTTAAGTTCATCTGATAGGATCAGAAAGTGCATTTTAAAATCATGTGGTAAAGAAGAAACATTTTAATTTCATGTGTGATAGACGAGATCTTAGTTTAAGGTCATAGAACTCAGAGCATAAGGATTCATAGCTTTTTAATGTGGGTATAACCCCACCAAGACCCGTAAGACCACATGATTTGTTCTTATAGTGGGAAATAATAAGTGATGTCAGGATTTCCCCATCTCAAAAAATGGAAAAGAAATTCCTAGTGGGGAAATTCCAACCATTCCAACATTCCTACTCGAAGTGCATAGGTGCATGGAGGGATAACACCAGGGGTGTCAGAGACCCACAAGAACATGATGGAACTAGGAAAATTTGAATCACAAAATTTTATACTTGGTACATAATGATAGTGGCATAACGATCGAGGATAAATTCTAAACTTTTTTGAAACATATCATCCATATTGTGTAACATGGAATGGGAACATAAAAATGAGGGTCAGCAACTGACTATTTTTGAAATGTGGTATATGTCTCAAAATTCCATTTAAAATTATCCAGGGTGTTTTCCTAAGATGGTAGGTGAGCCATGAGGTCAGTAACCAAGCTGTTAGAGGGTCCCTTCTAACGTGAAAGATTATGGAGATCCAAATAAAGGGACATGTGAAGTGTAAAATCATAATGGGGGAATATCTCTATGAAATATAACATTCCATGTCTCACACGACCGTACATTCTAACATACCGGTGTGGAATATCCATAGGCAGGATCAGATCTGCCTTCAAGGATCAGGTTCTTGAGGGATGTCGTAAATAGTCTAAAAGGCATGTTTCTCAGACGAGAGGGATCTTATGTTATGTACATGGAGTGCATATCATAGGATCCCAGTTTAACATCATGTGAAAGAAACATACCCATCCATGTTATCGTCGTGTGGCTATGACATAGGGAAATATTAGTTTTAGATCATGGAGTTCATACCAGTTATAGGGGAGATGTGTGGCGTGGTGCCATGAGGAAACCCAACTGGAATGAGGACCAAAGAGATCCACACTACGCCACATGTTCCCAGATGATATCCAGGTCAAAGGGCCAAAGGGGTGAGTTTGTGACTCTGTGGTTAGTCCTAGGGAAATTCTGTTCAGGTGTCACTACGTATCCAATAAGGATGGGAAACCATCCAAACGTAGTTCTTGATAGGTGGAACGGTAAGGTACCAATGTAAAAAAGGTAAATGTCTTCCTAGATGAAGATGTCGTAGTGTTGTGTAGTTTACTGTCACATAGACCAGATGTAGAATGGAGATTTTAATGTCACATGATAAGGATGAGAGCTATTGTGCCCTTTAATGTCATGAAACAAGGGCATTTATGATCTTAGTGTATGTTCATGGACCTCTTACCATAAAATTAGGCTTCTAAATGAAAAATGTGTATTATGACACCATGAAGTAACCCGATGTGAATGAGGACCAAAAAGATCCATACTACACCACACATTTCCTAAGGAAAACCCAAGTACAGTTTGAAATCATAAGGATTGGACATGGACACTCAATTTAACGTCATGATCTTAGGGTGTAGACTCTCCTTCCATGTGGGTAAAAACCTTACCATGGACCCCAGTACACATGATCCATGCTCAATGTGGGAAACAATGGGGTAAATAGGATTCTTATGACACATGGAAACACAAAATAGGGGAATTGGGAGGTCAGGATAAGGATTTCCCAATGATGCTGATTGGCCTACGCAACGTGCAAAGGTGCACATAGGGATAACACATTGGGTGTTGAAATTCTATTTGGACATAAGGATGTGGAAAGGGATATGAATCACAGTATTCGATACATTGGAAACAATAGGGGTGGTGTAATTATGAATTATAACTACAAAACTTTTTCAAAACACAACATCTATATCCCATAACCTAGAATGGGAATATACAAATTTGGATCAGCCGTTGTGCCTGTTTAAAACATGGAACCTACCTCAAAATGAGGTTCAAAATTTTTTGGGGTGTTGGCCCAAAATGGTAGGTGATCCATGAGGTCAGGCACCAACTTGTTAAGGTATCCATTCAAATATAAAATATAATGGAAACCTAAAAAGGGTCAAGTGAAGCGTGGAGATGTAATGAGATCATGCCTATGAAGAACCTATAACTAGTCCTACACCACGACACATCTAAGCACATTAATGAGGCATATCGGATAGAGGGATTTTAACCCCTTCTTAAAGGAATAATCGTCAAGAGGGATCTTGTATATGACATGGTAATGGACCATTGTAAAATGAAGAGGATATGGAGAAAAAAAATAGGTTTTGATGAACCATGGGTACACCTGAAGACAAAGAAAATGAGAGTTCCTACATATCCGATAAGGATGGGAATCAAGCCATATGTATTTATTGAATCCCTTGTAGTTTAACATCATGTGGTGAGGATTAAGGTTTCACACAGTTTATCATCATGTGACTAGGACATAGGGATATGATCTTATTGTCATAGAGCTCAGACCAATTGATAATACCCTTTTAATTTATATATGTGGCATAGATAGGTGATGAAACCGACATGAATGGGGGATAAGAAGGTCCATCTCCATACCACATATTTCCAAGATAAGTATCATTCAATAGGTGATGGATTGTAAGACAAGGTGTCTAGGAATTCTTACTTATCTCATAAGGATCTGAATCAATCTATACGTAGTTCTTGAATACCGTGCATTTTAACATCATGCAGTAAGAATGAAGTATGCAGGGGAATTAATGAGGGGGATATGTGGTTCAAATGTTATATACTAACACGAAATAGAACCAAAGAAGTATCATCACTACACCAAAAACTCCCTAGAAGAACCTAGGTTGAGAATTTGAAAGAATCTTATGGCTGGACCATAGAAAAAATGTCCAGGCATCCTGACGTATCCCGTAAGAATGGTAATCAATTCATACATAGTTCTTGAACTCCATGGAGTTTAACTTCATGTGGTAAGGATGTAGTATATTATCAAATTTCGCAACATGAAACTAGGATGCTGGGGGAAATATACCCCAAGGGGTTTGTGCATGGAATGGAAAAATAAACTTAACATGGATGAGGATCGTGTAAATCCACAACTCTCCATACGTTCTCAACAGGTATCTCAAGAAAAGAATCTAAAAGAATGAAAATACAGATGGTCCCAAAGACTAAATATATGTGTGTTTCTATGTATCTCATATGGATAAAAATAAAACCATACATATTTCTTGAAATGGCATGGTGAATGACCAATGCCAATGGTGACGCCCTTTTAGATGAGGACATCGAAGAGTTATGCAATTTATCATCATACAACTAGGATGAAGCAGAAGTTTTAACATCATGTGGGATGGGGTGGTTTAACATCATGTAAGAAAAAAGGCACTTTCATTTAAGGTCATATTTAAAGGACCATAAATGTTGTGTATTTTAATGTCTTTCCGGTAGGACACATTAGTTTAACGTCACGCGAGCCATGAGAGATATTGGATTAGGGTCATAGAACTCATACCATGAGGTGAATCTAACAACATGGGAGTGTGTAGTATGTTTTAATAATGTAATACTATGTGAATGAGGACCAATGAGTTCTTATCACCTTACCTCACACTATCGAAGAAGAAATCATGACATAAGGTGGAAAAGTAGAATTGGAATTTGAGCCATAGATGAAGTGTCCAGGCATTCCTACATATCCCCTATGGATGGGAATCGAGTAAAACATAGTTCTGGATGATTTTGTGAAGTTTAAAGTCATGTGGTAAGGATGAAGAATATATTAGTTTAAGGTCATAGAACTCAGACCATGTCTAGTTTATCATCACATCAGATGTAATAGTAGTTTAACATCAAGAATGATGTGGGAATCCCACTAATGAGAAGTACCATTTGAGGAAATTATAATTGGTGGGAGGATTAAATCACTCACCATCCAAGGTGACCAAAGAGTATGCACTTTTAGGGTACACCTTATGAATGATATAGGGCCCTTCCCATTTGGGATCCAACTTTGGTGGCTTCCTGTCAGGTATCATCGGCGTCCTCAGAAAAAATACCATATCAACTTGAATGAAAGAGAAGAGATAAAATTTATTATTGAATGATCTTTATATATTTTTATATTGAATCTCTAGGGTTTTCAAGGCCCAGATCCTATTCCCATTGAAGCCTTCCAACTCAACCAGATGGACATCTGTTACTCTGTCTGATGTCTTCTAATCATAGATAATTGTATAGATTGATGGAAACTAAATCTCAATGGGATGGAATGCCTCTATTCCTTACACCAGGTAATATGGGGTCACCTGGGTGAATTTTCGAGTGGTATTTTGATAATCCCATAGATAATTGGGGAGCTTATTTAGCCAACCCTCCCTATTATTTCCCACCATCTTCTGAAGAATTTTAGAGAGGGTCTTATTAAACACCTTGATCAGTCCAATTTCCTATGCATGGTAGCAATAAGTGTGGTTAGAACATATGTTTTACTTGGTGTAAATGTTTTTTATCTCAACTGATCATAAGTTGGTTCCATTATCGGTTAGAACAGTATGAGGGAATCCAAATCAAGGGATGATATTGGGGATCACAAACTTGAAAATAGAATGGGACTTAACCTCCTTAAGAGGAATCACCTCTACCCACTTTGAAAAGAAATATGTTGTGGTCAAAATAAACCTACACTAGTGAGATATTGTTGTCATATATTTTCCCATGACATTGAGTCCCCAATCTACGAAATTCTAAGAATACATGGTGGTGTGGAGGGGATCTATAGATGATGCACAAATTTTGAATGAATCTGAAACACATAGAACCTCTTGGGAACCTAAGATAGTCATGGACCATGGTGGTCCAAAAGTAGCCCAACCTTATAATATAGTGAGAGAGCTTCGAACCTCCCTAATGGGATCCATATTAATCGATATGAAATTCCTACATAACCTGGGGAAATGCGTATCCCTGAATGAAACAAAGGATAATTCCATCAAACCCATGTTTGTAGGGGATTTATTTAATGCTGGGATCGATCTGGTGGATAAAATATGTTGCACGGTGAATGATTATCTCATGTTTGGCTCTGTTAGTTGGTAGATTATTGTTTTGGAGGTACTCAAAAAAATGATTTTTATAATCGGATGTGTCTTCTACATAGTAGGGGGACTTAGTGCTATTGGTATAGAAGCACTGATGTTATTGTGGCTTACCTACGGTCTATCATCGTTGTTTAGGAATATGGAAGGATTACCCTTAGATGCACCACATGAATGAATATGTATTCTTGGTTATGTTTTGAAAGAGATACAGAAAGTCTGGCTAGGGCATCATCTTAATGATTCTATTACTGGTGATCATAAATCTCTGCTGGTTAAGAAGGGAACTAGTCTATCAGCTCTCCAAAATTCATGATCAAGGGTATAGGCTCTGGCTTCCTGATGATATAATCACCATTGATCTACTTGATGACTAGCTCATAGTCCCCCTTCACATGTAGGTGAGAAACATAAATCTTGAGAGCTAACTCGAGACCAGCGATGAGAGCCCAATACTTGCCTTTTTATTGGTGCATCCTTCTGAAAAAAATAATGAAAAGAGTAAGACTACCTATATAGGTGTGATGAAGACAACCCCCATACCTACTATACCGAGTCGAGTTCCATTTATCTTCATGCTAGTTAGGCTTTGGGAGACACCATTGAAATTAACTTTCTGACATAGAATAGCTTGATCTGCTGAAAAAATGGCCTCATATAGAAAATCAAGATCCAAGGAATGCTCTTATAGGGTCGGATGGCTGGCGAAAAATTCTACCAGTACTTGAACCTTGATGGAATTAGGTGGGATGAATCTAATTTCAAAATTATAAAGGATCACTTCCCACCAAGCTAGATGGCCTTTCCATATAGGGTTGTTCCTGATATAATTAATCAGATCCATGTGGGACACCAGCTATATCTCATGATGCTGCGGAAAATGATGCAACTTCTGTATTACAAAAACCAATGTGGGGTAGTTATTATTGATGAAATAATATATGGTCTTTGTGTTGAGAGTCATGCAGATGATATAGTACAGATTTTTCTCTATCCCTTCATTATTCTTCTAAGTGATAAGGGAATTGTGGGATCATTCCAAGGCGGTCACATAAAGGACCACCAAATTTAATGAGATGGGTGGCATCAGAACCGGAGTCTGTAGTAGATACTACATTATCTCCTCAAAAATGGTCTGGCACTCTTCATCCCATTGATAGAAGACACCTTGCTTCATAATTCCAGAAAAGGTCTTACACTTTCCAACCAAATTCATGATGAATCGGCATATGTAGGATATATGGCCTTTCTATCCTCATAGAAACTGAAGGTTTCTTAGAGGAGGAATCTGACTGAGGGCCTTTATCTTCTATAGGTTGATCTTGATGCCTCTTTATCTAAAAAAAGGCTGATAAAATACCAAAGATAACCTTGAAGGTACACTTCAAGGGGTTCATCTTCAAATGATGGGAGTGGAGAAAGCGAAACACTTTCTGAAGATCTCTAAGATGGTCCTGACATTGGTAGTATTTGAACCCAAATTCATCAACATATAATTCCACTAGTTTCCCAAGGATCAGGTTGAATATGTTGTGCATGAAACGCTGATAGGTGAAGCCTAAATTCGTCAAAACTAAGGGGATTACTTGATAGAAAAAGGTCTCATGTGGTTCCCTAAAGGTGGTGGACTCTTAATCTTAGAGGTCCATTTAGATCTGATTGTACCGAGAGTACCATTCCATGAAGGAGGGGAATTTTAATCTAGTGGTAGAATTAATAAATAACTCTTTCATGGGAAGGGGAAAATCATCCTTCAAACAATGATGGTTGAGATCCTAAAATTCAATGTCGACTATGATCTATCTGTTCTTCTTCCTGATTGGAAAGATGTTGGATAATCACATGGGGTACTATACTTCTTTAAGAAAGTTGTATTTGGTGAGCTTATAAACCTCAGCCTCAACCACGGAACAATGATATGGATGCATCTTTCTAAGAGGTTTTTTGAAGCTGCGATGAATTACTGAGAGACCAAGGTGGTGTACGACGAACTGAGGATCTATTCCTAGAATATATTTATAACTCCAGTAAAATACATCCAGATGCTACTTCAATAAATCCACATACTGTTGTTGTTCCTCTTTACGCATTGTTGCGCTCATCAGTGTTGGTCTTGGGTCTTCCTCAGTACCGAGATTCACCTGTACCAACTCATCGACGGTGGTGGAGACACCTTCTTCAAATGTGGGATGAGAATCCTCTAGGTCATCCTCACCATTTGAGATGGGAGGATCAATGGGAGTAAGTGGTTCATTCAATCCAACAGATATAAGAGTAACACTGCCCGCACTATGGAAACCATGGAAACTAAAGTTGTTCGTTTTATTCCATCATTCCTTTGACTTAGGGGACCATGATTGATGATATAAAAGTAGTATTGGTGGTTGTGTATGTTTCGACGTATCCAAACCCAATGAAACAAGAAGGTATGGTGTATCGTTATAGCTATGAGGTGAATATCTCGATACCTAATAGGGGTAAGATGGTATGATATCACTCTAGACTGGTCTATATAATAGTAAGAGGTACTATTTTGGCATTCCTTGAACCTAGAAATGGGTCTTCCCCTCATCTCAGAAACAAAGAAGCAATGTCCCAAATTTGGGGTTATAGCCTCCAACCGATGAATCATGAGAATGAAGGCATCATCCAAATCCACACATAGGTCGACCACAATAATAGTGTGCTCAAACTCATTGGTTTGAACCTTATTTTCATTGATCTTGTAATAGTTGACATCTAAATAGAAGGATTCACAAGATTCAAAGGGGGACACATTACCTTGAAGCACACCCACTCAACCATTGAGGGAGTACATGAGGCATTGGTTATATGATGAGGGAACTATTGCATACAGATGGAGCCTAGGCTTACCCATCAATGCATTGTAGGTAGTGTCCTATGAGATTGCCAGGAATTATGTACTGACAAATGGACCACTAAACTGGGTCTTTAGGTGAATCTTTCCACATGGCCTCTACTCGGTCCTATCATAACTCTAAATTTTCAGGTTAGAGGGACTCAGATCTTCTTTAGAAAGTCCTAGTTTGTGGAGTGTATGGTTTGGGATGAGATTGATCCTAGAAATTTTTTCAACAAGACAATGATGTACTTCCACAACATTTATATATCCCATGATGTAAATTGGTTGGATGTTCCCCTTTATGGGGGATCCTTCATCTTCTTTTGAGAACAAGGTGATGGCTTGGCATTATGCTCACTCAACATCCTCATCATGGAAGGAATCTATAGCTTCTACCACTGTTTCAAACTGTAGGGGTATTTTCAAAGCCTCTAAGAGGGCCCCATGCATCTATTCTTATAGGCGGAGGGCCTCAAGGATTGAAATATTTTTGGGAATGTTGGAAATATTCTTAAGAACATCGTACTTCCGTTTCAAATTCACATTTTTTCCAGAGTAAGGTTGCACTTTGGCATGAGATATGATGAGTACTGTGGTTGGTCAAACCGGTAGAATCTAGCTAGTGCTAGGGATATCTCATTTCTTACTAGAATAACTATGAAAACCCACTACCAAATGATTATCAGATGAGTGAGTCCTAGACATTGCAAGGCAGGGATGATCACGATGCAGTCGAAGTGGCTCTGGTTGATCGATCATCATGAATGGTAGTGGTGGAGGATCTAATGAGGTAGAAAGAGAGTATTATAAATGTTGATCCCTATGATGATCTTTCTATCTGGTATTGATAGCATGTACGGCTTGGCTACAATCACTGGACTAATCATTCTGATGGTTCACATATTCATGCCCTTGTCTATGATGGCATTTACTGGGAGCATTGGGAAGATGTTCCCGATGTCCCATGTCACTAGGAACCATGTAAGGGTCCCCTGTTTGATAGTATTCACTAATACATAATCCTGATCATCTCTTAAGGAATCCTCCAATACTGGGAATATTCGGGGGGAGACTCCCATATCTAGAGGCATGAAGTTACCAAGAGTATGGTATGGCTTTGTCATTGGTGGGGGATCTAGTTTCCCTTGCACAGTTGTCCCCTGCTATTATTGTAAGTGAAAGGATGAGATGTGGATGTAGAAGTGCCAGTCAGAGGAGGCACAAAAAATTCAGTAGCCTTGGGCTGTTTCAAATGGGAAAAATGACATTATGAAATTAAGTGACTTATATTTGGGCTAACCAATCGTCATACATCTGAGACTCGTGGATAGATACCTCTTTCCATTCACCTTCTCTATCACTATTAGGATTCAGAGTAACACATGCCACATGTTCTAGGATAGGACCCAATCTGACTACATTGTTGTCAATCTGGACCTAAAACTAATCCTTAAACACATATAATTTCTTGATGGTGGGCCCAAGAATCCTTTGATAGGGGCATTATTCAGGGCGATCCATGATATCAGCCTCCTGGGGCTTCCTTCATTCTGCAAATTTTAGGATTCCCAGATCCAAGCCACTTTGGAAATAACCGAGGACTTGAGGTTTATCAAATGAGTAGATCTATTTTCTCCTGTCTGGAAAAATAACTCTAGGATCCTGTATTTGATGAGGGGATGGGGCCTAATGAGGTGCTTGAGCATGATTGTATCACCTAGGTGGTGGTTCTTAACGATGTGGTGCTGGCTGATTCATATATTGGTGATGTTGAACCTGAGGCTGGACTTAAGGATGTTTTCCTCATTGAGGCTATTCATGAGGCTTTGTTAATGATAATTCTAATGGTATAGGGGCCTCTAACTATGTGACAAAAGTAGTATCATATTTTGAAGCTCTTCTTGTAGGATATGTGGGAGGAAATGGGTGTTTATGTTTAGCATACTGCAAGGCCTCCTCCAGTCACTGAGCATTATCAGAAAAATATTGGATTCTACCTGGGAAGATCTAAGTGATGAAGGAGGGAACCAATTTAGTCTTTTCATTTCCTAAGCACATCTTTAGTAGCTATTCTTGAGTAAATTTCATATCAATTTAATAGCTAAGTCCCTTCCACATGGCTACAAAGTCTTCAACTCACTCATCTTGCTGTTGTTTTCACTTTAAGAGGTCATCGATACTATTCTTGTGAGTGGTGGAGATGGACTGATACAAAAACTACCGATGAAGATCTTCCCAACCAGATATGGACACAGTGGGTAACTGTTGTACCATAAAAATGCAGGTCATTCCAACATCTGTACAAAACACCAGAGTATAGCGGCCTCCTTCTGAGCTGGAGTCCCCAGTATAGGTCTACACCTCGAAATAAAGTTGTCCAGATGTTGTAGCAGGTCACCCATCCTGTTGTAAGTGGAAAAGGTAGGGTTCCCAAAATCTGGGGGTTCCATCATATCATCCACCCATGTTGGATACATATTAACATCAATCAAGATTTTCACCTATTGTGTTTCAAGGCCCTTGAGGCAGGAAATGGGAGAAACCAACAGATCACCTTGATGAGGATTTCTAATCACCAGTGTGTAAGCATTCCCTACATTGTGATAGGTAGGATCAACAGCTCATGGATTATCTAGAGTGACTGGTGGAGCCACTGGAGGAATAACTTGAGGAACCACTGGGGGAATGACCTGATTCGGGTCCCAAAGATGATTATCTCACAGTTCAGTCATATTTGGAGATGCATATCATGGTCATTTTCCATAAGCTCTGACCTCTACCTTTTTGGGATGTATATGATTCTTAGGATTGATGAGAAGTAACTCACTAGGAATAACCTATAGCTATGCCTACTACCCCAAAGGAGGATGGATGGAATCATAACAAGGATCACCGTATTCTGGACGCCGTTCAACAAGGTGATCAACACGGAATACATAATTGAGATTTCTTATTTTTGTGAGATGTTGGATACAAACATCCTTATTGGGACCATCCTCCATATTTGGCATTGAACCAGATGGGTCATAGGGCTTAAGGGACCCGATGTGTTTTTTCCCTTATTGGTGTTCTATCTAATCGGAAATGATATGGAAGGGTCCCCAAGGCCAATAAAATGTCTCTGCTGACGAGTGTGGACAACTGTAGGGTCTGCCAGGTGTTCTGTTTCCCCAGGGTGTGGGTCATCCTCTTCAGACCCCATTCCAACACCCCCTTCTAGATATATATTAGGGATGACTATTTTTACAACAATGGTTTCCGGAGGCATATACTAAATATTTTATAGTAGATTTGGTTGTCGTAAGATCTGGATGTAGTGGAGAGTAGCATATTGCCTCCAGCCTCAGATATATAGATGTAGAGATGACTCTTTGATAATTATATAGATCATAGTGAATCTCGGGATGAATTGTTATTGGAGATTCTGGTGAAAAATGGATATGTAGGATACTAAGCAATAGGTTCCGCGGTTAGGTCGAACATGTGACACTGAGGGACGATGTTTTCCCAATGATCCTGACTCTTCAGATAAGCTTAATGATAGTTACGGAGGTGGAGATGCATCATCCAAATGGTTTGGAGTAATAACATGACCTCATCCTAGGTGAGAGACCCTAGGATATCAAAATTAGGAGTAGAAATCAGCAAAAACATCTCAGATAACAGGTCTACCACAAGTTTTTCAAAAAAACTTCTTCTTTCAGAGGCAGGATCTGGATCTTGATTACACCATTCTTGGAATGGGGGTGGTTGGGGAAATGGAAATGACCTTCCTAATGATCAAAACAGACATGTATAGGACCTTCGTTTTGACCGTAGATTACGTGGGGAGGGCCTCCACTTAGATGGTAAATAGAGCGGGGAGGACCTCCGCTGAAGCTTGTGGGAACATAGATAGGACCTCCATGTCGACGGGTGACGGAGCAAGGAGGATCTTCACTATGGTTAGTGTTGTTGTGGAGAGGACCTTGGCCTGATCTAGGAGTAATGCGAGGAGGGCCTCTATATTGACGATTTATGACATAGGGAGGACCTCTATATCTGGAATCATAGGAATAAGGATAACCTCCTTGCTAGGTGTCGAAAAGACGGGGAGGGCCTCTACATGGACTATTTCTGGTAACATTGGAAGGATCTCTATACTAAGTAAAATAGTGGGTAGGACCTCGACTCTAGTTGATGGTGGTATGAGGTGGACCTCCGTACTAAATTTCATTGTCATGGGTTAGCCCATGATGAATTCTGATCATGTCGGTGACCAAAAGAGTTAACCCAACCTGCCTGTTGGGAAGATGAGGTCTCAATCCTAATTAGAAATTAAATTACCCCTTCTCTTCAATAGCAAGGAACTGGAAGCATGCGTCGGTGGTGGAATAGTTCACTGAAGCTATAGAGGATGACACCCCCTAACTGGAATCTTCCTCATCTTATGCCCGAAGTTGGTGTTGGGTCTCTCAGGCCAGATCTAGATAAGAAAGAGTGTAGGCCACTAATTCTTTGGTCTTATAGATCAGAAATTGGTGATGTTGAAATTTAATGGTGGGATCTCTCCGTGGTAGCTACCGGGTGATAGTCGTCACCGAGATGACTCGTATATCCCGTACCTCATTGGCTTAAGGAAAAGGGTTGTAGGATCATTTTGGAGAGAGTCTCCTAAAATGGTTGAATGTTAGGGTGGTAAGTGGTGGCCCCCTATGTGGCCCTTGGGGTGGCACTGGTGATGAGGCATTGAAGCATCTAGGTCCAAACAGGCCATATCTCTCATTGGAATGACCCCTTCAATCTCGTATCGTCAAACAATAATGTATATCACCCTCCAATGAATAATTTTAGATGGTGAGATGGGGTCTGGGTTTTTGATATTCATGGTTGTGGATGATGTCATAGAGGAGGTGGAGCCATGCGCGATCGCCTCATTATCATTCCTCATACCCATGCGTATGCCGGCGGAGGATAACTAGTTTCCTATAGCTTGGGTCCTGCAAAGCAGGAAGATCCATCCATCGGTTTAGATATTATGAAAGAAATTCCCAATTCCCCAGCATCGTTCATTCTCTCATGGTTGGAGAGAGAGATCTATGTTTACAATTCCATAGACCAGAATTCCCAAAAATTAACTACCCCAAATTTTGGAGGGTTTCATGCCAAGCCCACTATTTTCTTGGTGAGACCTGCACCAAATAGCTAGATTCAGTTTCACACTCATCTTTCAATGTCTCTAGTGCTACTAATCCCCATAGTTATAGGATAACTATTTCATGTTGGGTTCACCATTTTCTATTTCTTACACTTTTGTCAGGGCGTTCCCACTGCTGCATGTTTTCCACATGCTTGGTCATCGCATTATACCCATCATTCCCACTTTCTAAAGGTGGGTTGAATTCATATCTTTTTTAGATATTTCTACTCCTTGATCGAAACTAGATAATGGGATGTCGATATCTCCTTTACTGGATTCCTACCTGTAATTATTCACCTAGTTCAGGTCTCCCTTATAGATTAAGATGTTGTTCGTGAAACCCTCTCCCAAATCCATATCTTTATGGATTCCAGTTAATTATGTTTCTCCTTTCAGGACATTAAAAAAGGGTTAAGTCAAGGAAACATACTTCTTTCAGTATATTAGTCACACTAGGCATCAATGGCATGTTTGGACGCTGAAACACTAGAACACCTATATTCTTCCTCGTTTGAGGGATTCTCATGGGTGTAGAAACCTGAGGATTCCCACATCGATCACAAGGTATATTATGTCGGAGGAATGTCTCCAAGTTTTTCCTTGGATTAACATGTTTAACATGGGTTATTCTGTGAGTTTAACATCTAGTGGAGACAGATCAGATTGATTGGAATAGTTATGAAGGTGGATTATATAGGCACATCGCTAGGAGGGATCACCTAAAAGGTATATCAGATGAGTCGATCAGAATGCACAATCAGGAAGGACCCAAGAGTGGTGTGTCCAATAAAGAGAATATTTCACACTATGAACGCTCATTTGGAAACCACTAATGGTGGATTAAGGAGGTGGATACAAAATAGGGGAAACACCATATGGATGGATCAAAATGCCCAATGAGGGTGGACCTGAGGTGGTGTGTATCAGGAAGAGAATGTTTCATGCTGTAAATACTAATCTGGAAACCACTGGGGGTGGATCAGGGAGTTGGACCCCAAAGAGGAGAAACACCAGATGGATGGATCAGAATTCCCAATGAGGGTAGACCCTGGGTGGTGTGTATCTTGAAGAGAAGTTTTGACACCGTGAAGGCATATCTGGACACCACTAGGGGCGAATCAGGTAGGTGGACCCCAAATATGGGAAACACTAATATTTACCATTGGTTTGGATTGAACCTCAGGGAGGCTTCTTATATACCCTGTATAGAATACATTTATCAAAACCCACATACTTCAAAGGGGAATTGTTTTAGGATTAAACATGGCTAGCGTCCCATTGTAAGAGAATCACTCTTGGTTGAATGAGTCTAGATTGTGTGGGGCTTATGCATGGTTAGCTACTCGGGTTCCACAAGGAGTAACAATGGGATGAATGGGGATTAAACATTGAGATAGACCATGTGATACTAAGATCGGTGAAGGAATTAATGTGGATTACACACACATAAGACCCATGGTGGATGGTATAGTATCAACGTGATAAGGGTGAGGTGGCGGAGAAAATGGTTGGGGATTAAACATGGTTAGATGCTCAAATGAGTGTCATGATCCCACTGTGATGTGGAGGCCCAGTAAATAATTAGGATGGATTATGGAGGGTTGGATGAAGTGTATAGAATGAATAGGATGGAATTGATGTGAATAAAATGGTGCTAGTCTTGAACCTCATGGAGGATTCCTACGTATCCCAGCTGGTTGGGAATCAAATTATACTTAGTTCTGACAAAGATGTTAGGGATTACGAATAGATAGCTTCCTAGGTGTACCCAAAAGAGATGTGACATGTGGTTGGGGAATGATCCTCCGGAGATGTAATGGATCAAGGAAATGATTAGGATGAAAATGGATGAGGGTGGAGTTTGAGATCCAAGAGGTCCATGCCCTAGGAGAAGGTCACATTTTTTACCAATAGTTTGGATTCAATCCTAGGGAGGATTCCTATATAACCTATCTAGAAGACATGAATAAAAATCCACATAGTTTGATGATTTGGGGATTCTGTACTGAGAAGGACCTAGAAGGAAGAAGATGGGTCTTAATCCAAGATGGATTTCATGGTCACTAATAACCTCTAAAACCACATGGTTTATGGTTAGTGTGAGAAACAAGAGGAACTAGCGGACCAGACGGTCGCATCGCGAAAGATGCATTGGTGAGGAATGGTGTGGGTATTATGTATGTCTAGTGGCCCAGGGAGATAGATATTTGGAAAAGGAGGATAAATAGTGTTATATCTTCCAAGAAATGATAGGGTCTTACACCATAATTTTTTCCCTTCTCAACAGGAAGATATCATTTCATACAATGAGGATCTCATCTCATGTGAGGGAGATCTCACTCTTGTCGAGACGAGTGGACATAGTAAATGTCCAAGGTAGGGCACCCCATGTGTATTGCATGGGGAAAGTTTACAGTTTAATATCATGTTCTGAGGATGATGCTTCACATAATTTTAATGTCTTGTAGCTCAGACAGTGAGGATATGCTCCTCACCCCATGGAATTACATGACTGGCACCTTTTAACCCTTAGTCAAGGGGCGACACCAGTAATTTTAAGATACAATGAGGTGGAGGAGTGGTTTGTAAAGGGGTCTGTGTTTTTGTATCAATGTGAAGAAGTAATAGATATTAGTGTACCTATGAGGATAAGCATTAGGTAGAGAAACACAACCTGAGACACCACACGAGGAACCAGGAAATCACTACGTGCAATCCTGGAGGGTCATGAGAAAGAGGTGTATGAAAGATGTGGGTATTTTACACAAGAGGGTATCAAACATGATGTCTTGGGATAGAGACAACCCATGGATCCTATAAGAATGGTTTATCCCAGTATTGGAAGATTTCATGTGAAATTAAGGGTATAGAGAAAACGAGGTACTATAGAAGGGGAAAGTCTTGTGTGAAAACGGAATCTTTTTGGGCACTTTCCTTAGGAAAAAAGGAAATGGGAAAGGGTCAATCCCTTTTGGGCTCACTCTAAGGAAGAACCATGGGGGACATATCATGCAATATGATGTACCTTGAAGTCATGACTTGCATGCGGTCATGCAATATGTCATCTAGAATGCACAAGAGTGACAATTCATCTTCTAGAGTGTTTCCATGAAAATGGTGGGGTTCCCTTATATTTATAGTTGAAAATATCGGTGGGAGTGCGTAACAAGGCCGACATAGAAGAGGCTGGTTAACATCGCATTGGGCGCATAAGAAGTTTTCGCAAGGATTCTCATCTTGTACACCCCAGACTTAGCTGTTTTTTTGTTGTTCAAAGTGGGAGATGTCCATTGACATCACATTGGTCATTCGAGGGGTCTTGCATGCATATTTCAGTCTTACATGCAGATGCCCAAACTTGCGCACAGATCCCTTGGGATTTTTTTAATTGATTGCTGAGTCAAATTACGGATTTAAGTTTCTCAAATATTATTATCTTCATCATCAAGTGTAATTTATCACCAATATTAGTAAACAACCCACATATAAGAAATATGTGGTGAACATGGCTTGTGTCTCATGGAAAATAAAAGTGAGATGAGAAATCACTTAATACATGAGTAACATTAGAATCATGCTCCCCATCAAATCATATAACCAATGAAATATTTTAATTTAATTGAATAAATTAAATTAAAGATATAACATTTCATAGGTTATCATATACACCACACAAAAGAAGCAAGTGGTGAATACAGCATGTATCTCATAGAAATAAAAATTTAGATTAAATTCCCTTACCTTTAAGACATGACTTACTTCGGAAACATGCAAACCTCATGTATAATATATATATATGTTTATTATAAATATTCCATAGAACCATATTATTATATCTAATACCATATATTATTTTATAATGATATTGTTTACCTGTTTATTAACAGTTATATGTTAATGTTAAGCTTTGGTTAATATCCACATTGTTTTTCATATATGTTTTGACTTTTTATTCTTGACACTCTTAATTAGATCATGATTTACTTATTTAAATAATGTAAAAAATTATTTAAATATCATATATCTTTAGTATATAATCCTTATAATAATATATAAAAGATATAAATATTAAATGAAATACAATGTTCATAAAGACGGTAGGCTGTATGTACACATGAACGTTGTTTCCGTTTTATTGTCTTATTAAAAGGAATAAAATAAATGAAATATATGTATATATATAATCATTAAATCATAATTATTATGTAATATATATGAAATAAATTTTTTAAACCCATCCATAATACATTCCATGTAAACAGTGAACGAATCACATTGCTTCGAGGTGGCGGTAGTCCACACTTCCAAAAACGAAGTTATCATATTTACACAAGATGAAAATAATGATGGTATTTTTTATGTAATAATTACATAAGAATAAATAAATCATAAATATAATATATATATATATATATATCATATAAAAGCAGTGTGTCCATCATAATTCCCAACCATGAGATATGGTAAAGAAAAAAAGGACAACATTGTTTTTTGAGGCGGTAGTTCACCGTACACAAAAATGGTACTTTTGTTACCCAATAAATGGAAGTGCGCATAAGGGTATACCAAACCCTTAGAATAAAAAATATAATTATATTTAGGATAATTATTTTATTATATAAGAATGGAATTAAAGTATTTGTGGGGTTGAGAATGAAAATAAAACAAAGGATCATGAGTAAGGATGTTACTTCTTCAATGGGTAACTCCTCTTAGTTTGCACCAAAGGGATTTCTTGTATAGATATATTCTAAAATGTGGGATTCTATGATGAGTGTACGGATTTTGGGAGACTATTTTAGCAGATGTGGGTTGAGAAAAGGTATATTGGGATATGTGAGTAAGGGGACAAGTGAATGCTTTTTATAATGCAGGACGAGTAACATTCTTTTAAATACCAAATTTTAAGCACTAATGGGAGGTCTCCCTTACCTCATGTGCTTAAAAAATAAAAAAAATGGATTAAATTAAATTTATGGTTGACCAAAATCTCCACTTCACAAAAATAAGTCTATTTTTATAGTTTTTTTCCTTAGTCATTAAGTTTACTTATATTTTTCATTTCGGTTTTTCATTAAGGTAACTAGTTTCCCAACCTATGTAATTTAAACATAAAGAATAAATTAAAGTTTTATTTATTTGAAAATATAGTCCAACTGAATTATAAATATGATATTTAATTTACAAAATAAAAATATTATGTTTGTTTGAAATTAACTTTAAAATAAGTGCATTGAATGCTAAAAAACACAGCTTTAACCAGAACCATGCTAAAAATGTTATTACAATTTAGGGGTCTATATGTTTATTGTAAAAGATAATTTGGTCCATTAATATATCATATATTATATTAATTAACACTTAAAATTCACTTTTTAGAAGATATGTTTTTTATTAATTTTGAATATTTTAATAAAATATAATTTATTATAAAATAACATTAATTTTATTTTTGAAATTATTTATTAAATTTTAATTTAAAAATATTAAAAAAAATTGGAATTAAAATATATTAAGTTAAAATTTCTGTAACATGATATATTCATCTTAAAAAATAATTTAGCACAATATTTCATTAAATTTACTTTACTTTTAATGTTATTATCATCATTTATTTTATTTTATTATTAACTAATTAATCCACGTGTTAGCATTTGTTAAGAGTTTAATGTAACTAATTAATATATAAAAATTAATTATAATTAATTATGATAAAAATAAATCACTTATATTTAAAAATGATATGTATTACCAAAAATATGTTTTTTCAATATCTCAATGTTTTATAAATTTTAAAGCTAAGGAAATTTCCTTTTTGTCTTTTTTCCTTAACTTATGAAATAGGGAAAATTTATTGAATAGTATCTATATAACGCATAAAATTAGAACCATGAATGAATATAGTCTAAATATGGGTATCCAAAGCCTTTTGGACAAGTTTCAAGGTCATTCTGTCCCATAATTTTAAGGCTTATACCATTGTTATTCTTAATTTTACCTTAATCATTATAATTTATCTAACCACATTCACTAATATATTTTCTTAAAAAATAATTTAATATTATAAGACTATAAATATATTACTTATTATAACCATGTACGTCTGTTTTTCAAAATTGAATTCATATAAGTGGCTAAATTAGATTTAAAGCTAATCCCACATATGTGGTGAGAAAGAAAGTTTTTTAAGTAAATATTTTCAAGAGTTCAAAAAGTTTTTATATCTAAATTCAATATAAAAATGATTATAATAACCTACATTGGATTAATAGATGTATAATTTATCTATTGTGACTTTATAATATAATTTAAATATAAATTAACATTAATAATTATTTAAATGAAAATGTAGTTTCTAACTAAAATGCACCATTTTTTACTATTAATCAAAAAATTAAACTTCACAGAAAATATGAAAAACTCACCCTATTATAATTTTTACACACCAAATTAAAAAATTATTTTTTTATAAATAAAATTTATAAAAGTTTCAAAATTTATTTTTAAAATATGTGTGCCATTAAAAGGCGTTAAAAAACGATCTTGCATGTAACACAGGCTAACTCACTATTGTTTGATGTGTAAGCATAATATGGTGTTGTGTATAATTCAGGAAAAACATAGTGTTTCCATATATAAAAAGATATATTAACTGTTGCATGAAATGGAAAATATCAAAAAGATTAAATTAATTTAAAAAAATCACAAAATATTGGTCTGTTACATTATACCCCCTTAAAATGAATTTATCCCATGAAATTCCTCTGGGTAATTAAAATTTTAATACTTGAAAGTTACTTTCATAGAAACCCACATCCAAAAAAATAAAATTAATTCTAAAAATTCCTTTAAAAGGGAATATTGGAAATATAATGACTACCTAGTGTAACACATCCTTAGGTTTCCACATAAAAGAACATATGTCGGAAGTGAAAACATGGACATGGATAAAAGGTATAAATAATTATAGATAATTATTGAGGTCATCAATCATAAAAAAGTGAATAATTAATTAAATGTTAAGGGCCTCAAAGCTATACTTTTTATTATTATTAAGAAGTCCACCAGTTCAACAAAAATTTAGGTATTAGGCCAATATTTTATTTTAAATCTATTTTCCTAATGAATATATACATACTTGATTTCATTACATTCCTTATGAAAAATCTCATCCTTTAGTTGTTCCTTTATAAATTCCCAATTAATCTCTTACTCCAGGGAATAAAGGTGAATTTTTCATTCCTGAAAAATTTATAGATCATGAGAACGATAAATAGAATGATAATTCATTCCATCTATATTTATCATAATAAAACGATTATCACAAGTTATCCAATTTTAATAAATCCTTGTATGGTTATATAATATCTTAAATCTCTAAAACCTCATTTGAGGTTTGACATAAATCATTCCATAAAAGGTTAACCTTGTAAACATTCTAAAAGCTGAAAATCCCAAACATTATAATTAAGTTCATTAAACCATCTTAACATTGATCCCCCATGTATCATAATGTTTTTCATGGTTGTCACATTCAAAACATTCGAATACCCTCATAATATATTCTCTTTAAACATGGTAATAACCTGATTTACCATAAATCCTTTAGGAAAAAATGCATGCTTCCTTATTCCAAATATTACTAGATTTATTAATTAAATATAATAAGTTGTAAACTCCATCCCTGATAACATAAATCACTTTTTAAAAAAAACTTAATCAGTTTTAAGGACATCGATACTATCTAATTTACTTTATCCAAATAATTCATCTATTTATCTATGATAAACATAATTTCCTCTACATATTCAACGCATTAAGGGTTATCTTCCCTTAATAAAAATATAACATTTCCATTAAATCACTTTTCTATGTCATAATAACCATTTAACATATCCTTTCTAATCCTTAATGAAAAAATTATACTAAAAAAATTATATATTTCATGTTCATATAACAAAATCATTGAATTACAAAACATAAATACTTCATTCATCCAACTTCATTCTTAAACTATTACTTAGAATTCATCATCTTATTCCTTAATACCTCTTTCCTATAATTTTAAATATGAATCATTTATTAAGATTAATCAACCAAAATATGATCATTATTCTTACATTTAATGTAAGCAATACTATTATAACACCCCATACCTTTCACATGTCATTTTGAATCTCTTTATCTTTTACAGTATAACCAATACTCATATCACCTTCTTGATTCTTTTCATGATATTTTCACCCGGAAAATATATTTTCATAATGACCATACTTTCCACATCATTAACATTCAATGATAAAAAAAGTTTCTTTTAGTCCCCTCTATTGACTAAAACACAAAATCGTAGTGTGAGAATCATTTATCAAAATAGAAACCATATAATCCAAAAAAATCTCTTATAAGATGTCGAAACCATAACACATACTTCTTTAATATATGAGAACTTAGGTTTATCCTAGTTCATTCATATCTAACATATATTTAAATCCTTCATGATAGTTTATAAAGAGTTTATGAATTCTAAAAGAATATCTCATGGGAGTTTCAAACCAGGTGTGCAGTAAGGTACATTGTCATATATCAAGTTATGCTCGATTCAGGCTTGATGCAACTTTTTAGAGTTGTTACCCCTAGGTATATTTATTCTAGAGATACATCCACTTGTAGTATCCATAAAATGATGTATTTATAGGAAACCATTCGCTCAATCCTTCACCAAAATTTCAAGACATTTTCCTTTAGTTTTCCTCATTCTTAGACATATCCTTATATACATCCTTAGATATATCCTTTGAAATATCCCTAGGGATATCACTAAATTTTTTTCATTATAGTTTCCAAATCATGAATATACATTTACATTAATACCAACTATAGATACCTAGGATTAATATATAAGGATATTACATATTTTTAGATAAATATTCATCACATTACAAAAATACATTCTTGAGGAACATAATAGTTTAGTGTATTTGTAATCATGGAGAAAAATATTCTAACTTGGTGGAAGATCTTCAACATATACCTTAAATATATTCCCCTTTAGTAATCCTAATTAAAACCTTTATTCATAACCTGGGGAAAAACATAATAAATGAGTGATATCATATTCTTAGTAAGGGTAAATAAGGGAGATATGTAATCATAACATGATTATAAGGGTATGGGAATGTGATCACACAACTGGAATATCATAACCTGCATATCAAATATCATAATAAGGAGACATGTAATAAATATTAATAGCTCATAAGTCATGAATCATAAGATAATAAAGAACATGAACCATGTAAGAATATTATAGGCATAAGGTACAGAGTTTGTGACAAACAAAAAAACATATAAAAACATTCCCTATAAGTCAAGGCTCATTTCCAAAATTTATTAGGGAACTTCATTAGGACTACACATACTAGTCAGTACACTACACCACCCCTAATCACAGAACATTCCCGGGTTTTACTATTTTCTTATATTGGATTAGGTTTCCACTTCTTCTCATAGTGGATCAGGTTTACTAATTTTCCCATAGTGGTTCAGGTTTCTCTATCTTCCTATTTTGGACCGGGTTCCCCCTCTTCCCATAGTGAATTGTTTTTTCCCATCTTCCCATAGTGGATTTGGTTTCCCCATCTTCCCACATTGGATCTATCCAATTGACTTGATTCCCATCATTATCTCATGAGATATAAATATTTAACTAGTCCATTAGAGGGATATATAGGTCCCACTAATCCCATAATAAAATCATAAATACATGTGCCTCAAGATAATAAAATATGAATCATATCATGACACATAAAAATTTATGGGTTTCATAAAATTCATATCATAACCCATGAAATGAAATGGGTATCATAATAATTTCATCATATAATTACCTATGAAAAATATATAGGTATCATAATAATTTTATCAAAACATAACCTATTAAAAAAATCAGGTTTCAAAATACCATAACATGTGAAAGAGAAACGGGTGTCATAAACATCATTCTATAAAAATATAAACCATTCATGAAAGAATATGAATGGTATTCATGGATCACATCCCTAGTCATTCCAAGATTATAAAACAGTATGACATCTAATATAGATAAAGAAATTTCAAAGATCACATGGAACATTTCCTAAGTTAAATATCCTTTCCTTAAAAATATTTTCACAAAACCATTTCAAAAATACATTTATTATCAATAAATATTTACCGTTTCATTTAATCAATTTTTTGAGGAAAATATAATTTATTCTTTGAAAAAATATTTTTAAAACATAAAACCTTTTTAAAACCATTATCCCAAAAAATAAACATGAATATTTTTAAAGTAGGCTCGATATTATTTTTGAAAATATTTTTCCTTGAAAGCTTATAAAATAAGATTAAAAACATTTTGAAAAACCTTTTTCTTGAAAACTTATAAAAGAATATTGAAAACATTTTGAAAACCATGTTCCTTAAAAAATATAAAATAATATTTAAAACATTTTTAAAACCTTTTCCATTGAAAATTTATAAAATAATCTTGAAAATATTTTGATAACATTTTCCCTTGAAAACTTATAAAAGAATTTCTAAAATACTTTGAAGAACTGTTTCATAAAAAACATATAAAAGAAGAATAGAAAAATTTCAAAACCATTTTATTTGAAAATAGTTGAAATTAAAAAAACTAGAATATTAGGAAAACATTTTCTTTAAGGTAATCTTACAAAGGAATCCTCAAGGAAATGATGGTCTTGATAGCGGGTAATCATGTACGTGTCGAACATTCCTTTTCACCATAAAAGTTTAAAAAGGTTCCTTGATCGGAAAATGACAAAAGTATTCCTTTTAAAAAAATAAAAAGGTAAAACATTGGTGAAAATTTCTTTTAAACATAATAAGATAATATTAAAACATTTTTTAAAACATTTTTAGAAAACATGATTTTAAAAGAACACATATTTCTAACCGAATGGAGAAATAAAGTAGGATTTTCACAAAAACATTTTCTTAATTATATTAATTACTAAATAGTGGTAAAATGGTAATAATACATGAATACATCATAACTAAATAGATTACAAGAAACTTCATGAGTTCTCTTGAGATAAGTATCATATTATTTCATCAATGGAAGCATAATTGTTAACAATCTCAATAAATGATGAGATTGTTTCAATAAAATCTTACCACTTGGAAACTTTGAATTATAGTACCCATATTAGAAAATAAAATTACACGAAACTTAAAATATCATTAAAATAATTTGGATCAAGATATTAAATGTTTAATGTCAGTATATACACCACATAGAAAAATATAAGTGCATAACATGGCTTGTATCTCAAAGAAAGAAAATTGAGACAAAATTACTTTACTCATTTGGTAAAATTTTGAACCATAAACCCCATAAAAATAAAGATCCTAAAAATGATATTTAAATAAAAATAAATTTAATTATAAAATTTATAGGATAAATCCATGGGTAGAAAACATACCCCATATAATAAATAGGTGGTGAACTTGGATTGTCTCTCACGGAAAATAAAAGTGATATGAGAAAACACATAATACTTATATAACAATAGAATTTTGATCCACATGAAAGAATAACATAAATTAAATCTTCTAATATCAATATATAAATGAAAGTAATTATATAAAATGTAATATTACAGTATATACACCACACAAAAGAAGCGAGTGGTGAATATGGCTAGTATCTCATAGGAAAAAAGTGAGATGAAATTCCCTTACCTTAAGTCTTTAATTTATTTGTACACATTCAAAAATCTTATATAATAGATATAATTTTTTTATGAATCTACCATTTAACCATATTATTATATCTAATTACATATATTATTTTATTATGACTTTATGTTACTTGTTTATTTATAATTCTATGTTAATTTTACACTTTGAGTAATATTTGTGTTCTTTTTCATATATGTTTTGACTTGTTTTACTTGATAATATTAATTAGATAATTATTTAATTAATTTTATAATGTAGAAATTTATATAAATATAATATATATTCATTATATAAATATTTATAAAAATATATAAAATATATAAATATGAAATGGAAAACACTGTTCATGGAGATGGTAGGTCGTACGTATGCATGAACATTGTTTCCATTTTATTTGAATATTGAATGGAATAAAGTAAATTAAATAAATTTATATATACATAACATAATTAAAGTATAATTACTGTTTCATATATATTATATATTTTCACTAAACCAATTATTAATACATTCCATATAAAGTTTGAACGAATCACATCACTTTGAGGAGGCGATAGTTCACACTTCCACAAACAAATTTATTATATTTACACAAGAAGAAAATCATGAGGTTATGTTTTATATATTAATTAAAAAAGCATAAATAATTCATAAATATCATATATATCATATAAAAATAGAGTCCTCATCATAATTTCTAACAATGATAGGTGGTAAAGGAAAAAACAAATGACATCGTTTTGTGAGGTGGTAGTTCAGCTTACAAAAAAATGGTAAGTTTGTGACCCATTAGATGGAAGTGTGTATAAGTGTAGGTAAAAACCTCAGAATAAAAAAATATAATTATATTTAGGATACTTGTAATTATATAATCCTATAATTATAATATTTTATGGGGTGGAGAATGAAAATAAAACAAAGGATCTTGAGGAAGGATGTTCCCTCTTCCTTGGGTAACTCCACATGGTCCATACCAAAGGGATTCCTTGTGTGGATTTAGTCCCAAATATAGGATTATAAAATTACGGGAGGTATTTTTTAAGGATATTTTGATATAGGTTTTATGATTCAAAGTTTCTTTATATGTTTTAGGAAGGGGAAGAGTGAATGTATTTTTATAGTGACAGAGGAGTAGAATTCTTATAAATACGAAAAGGTAAGTTCTTATAATCGGAGGTATTCCATAAATAATGTGCTTAAAAATGGAAAAATAATGAATTTACGTGAATTTACGGTCTAAATAAATCTTCACCATAAAAAAAGTGCATTTTTATAATTTTTTCCCTTAGTATTTATGTTTACATCTAATTTTAATTTTATTTTTTCATTTAGGTAACTAGTTTTCAACCTTATGTAATTAACCCATTAATAATAAAGTAAGGAGTGATTTAATAAAACAATATAGGACCAATGAATTATAAATATGATATATAATTTAAAAAATTAAAATCGCATGCATGTTGGAAATTAACATTAAAACATGCGCATGTAACACGTAAAAACATTTCTTTAACTCAAACTATACTAACAATATTTTTCTATTTAGGGGTCCATATGTTCATTATAAAAGATCATTTGTTCCATTAATAGAAAATATTTTATATTTATTAACACTTAAAAATAATTTTTCAGAAGGAAATATTTTTATGCATTTTAAATATTTTAAAAAATATAATTTATTGTAAAATAACATTAATTTCAATTTTGACATTATTTATTTAATTTTAATTTTAAAATATCAAAACATTATTTTAATTCAAATATGTTAAGTTAATATATGTGTAACATGATTTATTCCAATAAAAAAATAATGTAACACAATAATTCATTAAATCTACATTACTTTTAATGTTTTTATGATCATTTATTTTATTTTATTACTAACTAAATAATCCATGCATTAGCATTTGTTAAGCGTTTAATGTAACTGATTGATCTCTAAAAAATATTTACAAATAATTATTATACAATTAACTCATTTATCTTAAAAATTTTATGTATAACCTAAAATATTTTGTTTTTCCATATCTCAATGTTTTATAAATGTTAAAGATAAGATAAGTACCTTTTTTCTCCTTTTCTATACTTAACTTATCAAATAGGGAACTTTTATTGAATAGTGTCCCACCAACACATAAAATTAGAAAAATGAATTTATATTATCTTAATATTGGAATATAATGGATTTTGGACAAGTAACTAGGTCATTTTGGCCCTTAAGTTTATGTTTTAGTCCCTTGTTAAGCTTAATTTTACCTTAATCGTTGTAATTAATTTTAATCACTTCCAATAATTTTCTTAGTCAAAAATTAAGTTGATCATATTAGTATATAAATATCATGAAAATTATAGTCTTTTATTTCCATTTATTAAATTCAATTAAAATATGTGGCTAAATTATATTTAGATCCAAACCCACAAACGTGGCGAGAAATCGGGTTCTTAAAGTAAAAATGCTAAAAAGTCCAGTAAGTTTTTATATCTAAATTCAATATAAAAATAATTCCAATGACCATAATTGGAGTAATATATTTATATTTTATCTATTATGATTTTAAAATCCAATTTTAAATATAATTTAACATTAATAACTATATAAAAGAAAAGGAATTTTCTAAATAAAATGTTGTATTTATCACTATTCATTAAAAAATGAAATTTCAAAAAAATACCGAAAATTTACCCTAAGATAATTTGGAAATTCTAAATTTAAAATTTATTTTGTTTAAAAATAAAATTTATAAAAGTTTCAAAAAAAATTAAAATAGGTGTGCCATTAAAATGTATTAAAACTCAGTCTTTCATCTAACCTATACTAACTAAGTGTTGTGTGTTGCGTAAGCTTAACATGGTGTTGTGTATAATGCAAGAAAACATAGTTTTTACATATATAAAAAGATATATTCAACATCAAATGAAATTAAAATTATAAAAAATATTAAATTATTTCAAAAAATATATATTTCACACAAACTCGGGGTGTTACATACCCATATTCTGACTAGGGATCACCAAGTGAGAGTGGAAAATTCCTCAGAGAATTCTTATATTCTGGTAAAAAAAGAACAAAAAAATACTCTAAAGGCACATGAACGGGGTAATATTCTCATTCCAACCTAGTCTCACCAAGTTAGTGCATCACATTCCTCTAGACACACTCATATTACTATCAGTGAAGCTATACTACAATAGCTCACAGAAGCCAGACTCATATCCATACTTTTGTTGATGAATGACAACACTAAAATCCTTTATAGGATATATAAGATAATTTTCATATCCCTTATCCCATTCTAAATTTATGTTGGTATATTCCAATGGGGAATGATTATTTTAACTAGTCTCATATCCCCGTTTCAACCAATGTTGTCCAACATATTATAACAACCACCCACAAGAAGGATTATATTCCTTCTAATAGTGAAGAATCTCATCAACATACTCCACATCTTCTCAATAATGGGATCTTATTATCGCATCACAATATTTTTATCCACATATTATGATATCCATCATGGAGAAATCTTGTATCCCTTCTCAACCCCAAAAGGAAGGTCGGCATATTCCAGCCACATTGCAGAATAAGGCTCATATCCCTTATATACTCAAAACTAGTGTACCTGAGGTTGTTCTATGTATACTCATAACACCACAGGGGTCCTTTGAATCTTTATTTTAGTAAAAAGTTTATCATTACCTTGATATCCCTCCTCAAGGTAGTGTGGTGATGGATCGTAGGGAATAAACTCCTAACATCTACTGTGGTCAACCTTCCCATGGTGATATCTCTCTCAGACATGGAAATCCTCCCCTTTCTTAGACACCTTCATATAGAGAGGTTCTCAAAACATAGACACCTTCATATAGAGAGGTGATAAAAAATGCCTATGGTAAACCATATATATTTCCCCTTATTCTACCAGAAATACTTCCCCATAGTTAGTAGGCAACGCAAAGAAGAAATCTCTATCATCTGACCAGGTGGAGGTAGGAAAGTATAACGAAAAGGAGATTGAAATGGATATATAGAGAGATATTTATCTAGAAACAACCTCCCAAACATTCTATTGCCCCTCTACACATATTACTATGAGATACATGATGATCTAGAATACACTAAAATACATGGGAAACTCATCATCAGTTAAAGACTACACACCTACCATATGTGGGATACAAGGGTCGCCTTCAAACCATAAATAGACTCTATTGTCAGTTGGATATGGCCTCATTCTTCATATCCTAGAACCCAATAATAGAAGATAATGATAAATTCCTTTGCATTTTGTTTCTTTGTATCATAAAAAATCATTTTAGACTAATTTTCAAAGTCCCATCAAATGTATGTATCTGAGGATGGGTAAATATTGGAAATTTCACATCACTATGTCCCCAGAACAGTAAATATCCCAAGATACGACATCATGTAATTTCATAGCCTTTGAAGAAATTAGGGAATCGGGTAATGCACCTTCAAGTTGGTCAATACAATAGAAAGAAATCTATTGAAATAATTAAATACATCCGAAAATGGTGGTAAAGGACTACTGATAGATTTATACGTTGGGCCCCTAGAAATAATGGGAACACATTTCAGACATAGAAGTAAAAGGTGTGGTTAACCAAAAACGTTCCTGTAGAAAATGAGACCCATAATTGGTTTTCATTTCACCAAACATGGGAATAATTACACAAAATCATATAGGATATAGTATAAGCATCCATAGTAGTCATCTAAGAGTGAACCCATCCCAGGGGGATGGGGAATATTTACCAGTACCTCCACCTCTCTGATCATCAATCCCCAAGAGGATTCATGGCATATTAGAAAAATCTACAAAACAACCCCATCTCATAGGACCGAGGGGGTTATCTTAATCACCATCACCAAGTTCATCACACCTTGAGAGGGTCCTAGATAAATCAGCGGAAATTATAGATCAACCCCAACCCATAGGAATGGGGGCATTTATATCTCAATTTTCATCCTAGGATTGATCAAATCCTAGACTAAAATCATCAAGTCCTCAATAGTAGGATCAACAAGTTCCAATAGTGTCGCCATATATTTTCTCTCCCAAAAGGTTTGGGTAATTCTTATAATTATCAAAATCCAAGAATGAATCAGAATACTCTAGGTTGGGAGGTAAATATTGACCATTAGTATCCCATCCATTCCTCCTTCCATAAGAAAAACCTTTCCTATTTAGGGACCATTTGGAAAACATGATTAGACACTCTCTCAAGTTCACTAGGAGAAGACCAATATGGGAGGAACGTATGGTGAAGGTAATAAAGACCTATAGGGGTCTAATACAAAATTTCTAATATAGAAAAGGGTCAGATAAATGACCTTTATGAAAGTAGTATAGAATCACCACTTTGTTTTGAGATTAATAGGAAAACTGACATTTCTTAATACACCTTGGTGAATGTCATCACCATCAACATAATATATTATTTTGATCAGGAAACAAATTAATTGGGATGCAATATGGAAAATATACATCGAGATGAGGGTGATTAGGGGCACCAATTATGGATACACCTATATGAAACCAACGGTGAATCAAAATACTAGAACCTCCAAATAATGATATTCTACCTCTATTGTGGAATACTACCAAGGATAAAGGGAAAGGTGTTACTACATTCCAATTAACACCAAGAGGAACCATAATTACTTCCATGGAGGAATAGATAGAAGAATGTGAGAATATGATAAAAAATCATAGCCAACTCATTGAAGAGATCCTCTGGGGAAACATTCCCACTTGCAATAATCTTTAGATAAGGATCAATATCCCTCATTACACACATTATGAAAGATAAAATCTTCCTATAAGAACAACATCTAAGTTTCAGGCTAGCTATAGATCTAGGTAGTCGGTCTATGTAAATGAGGATGTTGAATTTGATAGAGACTTCCCTCTATTATGGAAACACACTCTCCCCCACTAGGGTGATCATTCAGTCTTAGTATGGATCTATAATTAGAAAAAGATGAAAATATGGCCACCTCGTCATGCCTTTCCTAATACATGTATATGGGAGGTAGACCAGATAGTAGTTCCTCTAGAACTTCTTAATCCCATTGATTCCTTGGACACTCTAATGGAATCCATGAAATGGAGATGATCACCTGTGCATCTCTAGAATAATTTGTATCTTAAATGGGTAGAAGACACTTTTCTCCCTCCCAATTTTGGAAATCCAAACTTCTCAACATTTTATGGTGTGGGAGATCCAAAAATAGCATCGCACACTCTTTGTGTCCTGATACGGTCTGATGATGGGACTTTGATATTAGCAATAGGTTACCAAGATAAGATTCTTTTTCTTGACTTTGATAAGTCCAGTCATCATTTGGAACATCAGTCTCATAGTAGTATCCTTTTTGGGAAGGGAAGATCTTCATTGTTAATTACTTTATCAGTTCAACTCTACACTAAGAAAAAATACAATTATCAACCTCACAAACTATAAGAAATTTGAAAACATGAGGGTTTCCAAAATCATCTCTAGATGTAAAGGGGTAACCATTTCAATTATAAACCCTCTCTCGTAAGAGGAATTTCTAGAACTCTATTCTAGAAATATTCAATATGAGCTACAAATGACTTTTATCCTGATAAAGTATCCATGTAGATTTCTTGAATTTTTCAAAATAGAACAACATTTAGAATATTCCATTCACTGGACCTGAGATAAATCTCATCCCATTCCTTCAACATAGGGTAAAAGTCATGGTAATCTAGATACTTATTTTTTTACAATCAAACCATCATTTTTACCCATTCAAGAACCTAGAGAGGACACAAATCGCCTAGTTCCTCTAATAAATTGGGAGAAATAACAAAATATCACTTAACCCAAAGTGAAAGGAGATCATGGTAACCATAGATTTGATGAATGTATGAATAAATAATACTTCTTCTAAAATTAGAAGGTCCCTAGTTATTTTCTTTCGACCATTTAAAATACCCTTTTAAAGATATCGTAGCCCAAGAAACCCAATGAGGTCAACGTCACTAATCACCCTGACTAATTACCTTTCTATATGATTCTTGTTCACATGATCCAGGGTTGATATTTCCTCAAATGCATCCTATAATTCATGGTCAATTTCAGACAGGTGATGCTTCATAATTCCCTATGATAGGTCACTTTTGTAACCATCACCCAATAAGAAGAAGAGGGTGATTTGCAAGATGTTATGTCCAATGATGGATAGAAGATCAATAATTGTATGACTATAAAGACAGTTGAATGAGACCATTCTATCTAGAGATATAATATTTGAAAACTAATAATGGTCCCCCTACATAGGGAGGTGACATTGAGTATGCCTCTTGGAGGTGGATGTAATCATTGGACACAAGAGGAGATGGGAGAGAAAGAGTCATATTAAACTCATATGCATGTTCTGAATCATATAGACTTCTTCCCTTTATAGTTTGAGACATGGGAACCACCCAATAAAATGAAAACCTCATTAGATGAATGTATCATATCTATTTCTATTAACATAATACACATGGAAGACCCCATCTTAGATGATGAATATGAATTCGAGCATTAGTTCCATGTACCTTACTGGGGCGTTGGAGGCTAAAAGTGTAGGAGCTGAGGATACAGGGGGAAGCATAAGCATGGTCAAACCCAATATCTCAGTCACATCCCCTCAGAAGATATATATAAAGCTGATTCATATGGTAAATAACTCCATCAATCCCAAAGAAAACATCAAGGTTTCTCGTATCCCTCTAGTAGTCATCCAATCCCATTCATCTTACATAAATGTCTGGATGGGGTGTGATTTTCTAGTCATCCTGGATAAAGGGGGTGGTTGGTGAAACCTATACCACTGGAAGTAGATGATCCCTTTACGTTTTTAAAATAACTAGACACATCAACCTAAAATACCTCATCTCCTAAATTACATAATAAATAGAAACCCCGCCTTGGGAAATGTCGAACTTTGGAAAAAATTACGACATTATGAAATAGTTGGGGGTTTTTTCAGCCAAAATATCAATTATGGATGCACTATATCTTTCAAAATAACTTAGAAATGCACTCATTAAATCCCTCTATAGACTAGGAATTCGAGATAGAATTTTTTATAGCCAAGTTATATCAAGTAGAGAGTATTCCATCAGAATTCCATGTCATCATCTTTTTCACATAATAGGATCAGGAAGAGGACATCTAGGGACACATTGTTCTCCTTTATGTTTCTAGAAAATTAAAAAATGTAAAAATATTAAGGTATATGATTGATAATGTTTGACAAGATCATGCTTAAGTCCCAGTTTTGGGATCTCACATCTAATGCTGATTTCATAATTATATAGTAAGACACACAATATAATGTCCAACTTCAAAGACCTTGGCTTCATAGTGAAATGGGGGTACCTTCAACATTTCATCATTGTTTGAAACACCCAGTCGATGGGATGTTTTTCAAACTATATGGTGATAGTTATATCTTAAATTCATGTAATTCCATGTATGATGAGTCATGTTTCAAAAAATGGTACGAAAAACCCAATAGTGGATGAAAATACATAGGTTTCATACCCCAATATCTTGGAGAGCACCCCTATGAATCTTTGGAGCATGATCAAGGGTTATTATGCACTAACCATAAGCCTGATTGAGAAATAATTCCTAATCCCAAATTCCTAGGCTCCTCTTATCCCCAATGACAACATAAAATAAAACTATTAGCTCTAGAATCTCTATGAAACGTCTCTAGGAGTCGGGGTGATAATGTCTCTTCCCATGTTCTCTCTCACCTCGATAATGATGGAGACACCTATGAATTATCTACTATGTCTAAAAATTACTTTATTTACTTATATTTTTAAGAATAATAGGATGACCTTATGAAATACCCCCCACCCCCTCCCCCACATTTGAGGAAGGCATCTCCACCACCATTGATGATATCAGGTAGGTGAAACTAGGAATAGAATAAGAACCAAAACACACATTGACTTGTTCCACTATGAATCATTAGGAGAAAGATATGTACCTTGATTTTCGAAAGAAAAATAGATATTGGTTCTCTTGTAATTATATGAAAATTCCAAGTTTGAACCTTGATGTCACTATGCCCCATATAAGCTTACTTGATGACCATTGAGGTTCCCAACATGCATCCGGAGGAAGAACCCCACTCAAGCTACTAATTTAGAGTTGGAAGTTGAAAAAATCTTCAAAGATAACTTTTTACGGGATGTTTAATTTTCAAGATGGATTTCCAACCTCATTCCTATAAATAAAATTCATAGGAAATTTAAGTTTTTCACCATTTTCAAAGACCTTAATCGACATTTCCTGAAAGGAAATTTCCCATTTCTGATTATAGTATATTTGATTGATGTAAATACTATATTATAATACCTTTCCATCATGTATTGATATTTAGGGTAAAATAAGAAAAAAAATTCCCCAATAGACAAGGAATTCAGCACCTTCATATCACCCTAGTGATCTTCTTCTATCAGTTCATGCCCTTTGGATTAAAGTATGATGATGGTACTTATCAATTTTTCATGCATTATATATTTAAGGCCCTCTTGGGATGAATAAAATAATGTTATTTCAATGATATGGTAATAAAATATTGATATAGAAGTGATCACTTCACATATCTTCAAACAATCATTAATAGGTTTTAGAAACATGGTTTGAAGATGAATCCAAAAAAGTACACCTTCGAGGAAACCTCATGGAAATTATTTATCTTTTTGGTATGCTACCATGGGATAGAGGTCAACCAAGAAAATACTATTATAGACTAAGGAAAATACTATTATAGTCTAAAAAACATCACCCCCTTGAAATCTAAAAGTGTTAAGGGGGATAAAAAGGAACCTTTCTTACATTCGATGTTTATTAGCTAACTATCAAAAAAATATCTACCCTTCTCAAAGTTAATGAAGAAGTGAGTTTCCAATATATGGGATGAGGGATTCCAAGAATCCTTTTAGAGTATCAAACAATACTTTCTACTCCCAATGATCTTAATGAAACTAGTGGAAGGAAATATACTCATCTTATATGTGGATGTCATGGAATGATCATTTGGATCGCTCCTCACCCACAAAAAAATGATGTGGGGAATGAGAACAATATCTACTACCTTAGTCAAATGATTATAGAAATGATACTTGATATTTTAATGTTAAGAATAACTATCTCACACTCATATTTGTAGTGAAAAATCTGAAGCATTACTTACGTCACCAAGAAGTCCATTTTGCCTCTCATATTGACCCGCTGAAGTACATCCTTGGCCTTTAAATTCTCATATCATGTTTGGCTCAATGGGAAGTTATTCTATAAAAATATGAAATCCAATTCGAGTCACAAAATGTTTTTAAAGGATAGGCCCTAGTTGATTTACTTGCAGAAATCATACTCAAGAAAGTGTAATAGTGGACACCGAACATCTACATGAAGAGTTTTTCTATGGTCATGATACTCCTTGAACATGGGAGATTTATTTAAATATTGCCTCCCAAAGTCTTATTGGAAAGAGTTTACAAAAATTATATCTCAACTAGGTTGGGTTAAGGGTTATATTTTTTTCTTAGGAAAAAACAATTTCCCCTATTATTTTACACAGCCTGAAGGCTACACTAATAATGGGGTAGAATATCAAGCTCTCATTATCATCTTAGAACTAGCTCAACAACTTCAAGTAGCCTACATAAACCTCAAAGTGGATTTAGAGATAGTGATAAAATATATCAATAGAGAATATGGCATCAAGAAAGAAGAATTGAACCCTCTCATCAACTATATTAGAGGACTTATGGAAGAATTATCTTATTAACCAACGTTCAATCATGTATATCAATCATAAAATGCTTATGCCAATGAACCGGTTAACACAATCACAGTTCAGGAGGACCCACATAAAGAGGAAGTGATCTTATATATCATGCACCAAATAATGGTTTAATCAGTCATCATCTATGACATGGAGGAAATCAATCAGACCGATGCCACCTCGGATCAAGATGAATCAATATCCACCCATGGATGGATGGAGCCTATAAATGATTATATTCAAAATGAGACTCTCCAATGGACCGACTCAAAAGGGAGAATAATGAACACAGAGCATCAATATTTACCCTTTAGGATGGGATAAATGAGTAAAAATCCATCTATAAGATAGGATTTGATGAAATCCTACTCAAATTAATAGTATAAAGAGAGATTAACACTATAATAGAATAATTACATGCAAGATCTTGTGGTGCCTATCAGTTCAAGACCAGCCTCTCCCACAAAACGAGGAGGCTTGATTACTACTAGAAAACAATAATACTAGACCAAGTGGAATTATCTTGAAAATTTATTTCATTCTAGATTCATGAAAGAATCATTAATTAACACCCAAAAATACTATATAAACTAAATATTCATTGATATTTCCCACATGGGGAATGGATATTGTGGGGCCATATCATCTAGATATAGATAAGAAGTTTAAGTACATCCTTAATGCAACTAACTTGTTTTCCAAATAGGATGTGGGAATACACCTCATGTATGGATAGATAATAGAATTAACTTCATGAATTCTAATATAATCACTAGATTTTGAGTCCCTCGCATGATATTTATGGAAAATGGCATCAACTTTTTTCTACCTAATTGAAGAAATCATACCATGAGTATAAAATAGAGTCCAAACATTCATCCCACTATCACATAGCAGAGAATGAACAAATATATTCCTTTAATAAGTCACTATAAATTATAATACATAATATAGTTAATAAAGTCATGAAGTCTTAGTCATACAATCTACTTCATACATTATGGAAATACCATACCACCAGGAATACTGCTATAAAATTGACTTTGTATTCATTTTTTTATAGAACCAAGGAAGAATTTCCTATAGCTTTATAGTTTATCTCACTTCTAATAGCTATCTATAGAAAACTCTTAGATGGTGAGAAATCACAAATGTGGTTGGGTGATTTAAAATGGATTGATGAGAAATGTTTGTGCATGCTTTATAACCTTGAATCCCATCAGAATTTGTTCGAAGGAGATTTCAATAAAAAAATTCACCTCCAATCAATCCATTAGGTACAACTGGTATTGGTCATCATAACCCTAATGACACAAGGAAAGAAACCTCTAAATCTAGAACCCAAATGGGAAGGGAATTACATCACAAGGTCTATTCCAATAGAGATTACTCGTTAGACATGATGGATCGGGAACACATCACACCACCCACTAATATGAGATCTATCAAGAAATACTCTTCATAGACATCATAAATCATTGTACATCCTTACTTCATGATGATAAACTACAAAAAAGTCAAATTAACTGCTTGACAATAAACTGCAAGGAATATGTCAGGATCACGTGATGTTAAAACTGCAAGGAATTAATCTTAGTCACATAAAATTAAAATTGCATGATACATCCTTATCGTATGATGTCAAAACTATATATAAGAATTCATGGAAACTAGACTATAAACTGAACAGCATTTTACAGCTTGACCATATGACATTGAATTTTAAGGAATTTATCCTGGTCACATGATGTTAAACTTCATGAGTGCTCTTAGTCTTATGACCAAAAAATACATAACATCATATTTCTTTAATAAATGATATTAAACATTATGTTAAAGGTTAATTTAATGATTTACCTCTTCACAAGGTCTGGATCTTTGAAATAGCTAAATGAAGTGTCCTCATCCCTATGTGTGATCCAGATGCATATATGGAATCTCCCTATTCAAGAACTACACATGGCTTAATTACGTACATCACAGGATAGATGGTGATGCCTAGATCCCAAATCCTAGGTCCAGCCATAATATATAAATTTTTGTCACAATACATCAGACTGTATGAAAATTCCTTCAAAACATGACATTTAAATGCATTCATACCCCATGTACTATGAATAGGATACCTTAAGAAACAAGGTCATGAATATTTGTGCCACAAGTATAAGATTCTTCTCATGAGATAATCTCTTGAATTCCTAGACAACATTTATTGAACTTAATTACTTCAATTCCAAAATATGGAATCTTCTTCCTCACCTCTTGATGTGAAACTAAACAGTTTTATAGAACTATATACATCTTGATTCTCACTCTAATTATATATGTAGATATTTCTAGATCATGTGTATTCGCCCACCCACCATATGATACAAAATGCCCATGTATGTTTTAATCACTTCTATACGATGAAACAAACTTTTTATAATACATGTTTCTCACACTGATCATAACTCACATGGGATTAGGAATCATCGTAAAGGATTCCCCGCATGAAAGATAAATATCAACTCACAAAAGGGTTGGTATGGTCCTTGATGAAAAACCTTAAAAGGAACACCATAAGTTTTAATTGTTTGATGTTAAATTTTATTTTTAATGTATCTTGAATGAAATAAAACAACCCATTAATATGGACCTCACCAAAGAGGGTTGTTAACCTTAGTGTTGGTCTCCCACCACACCTCTACTCAAGAATTACTTGTACCTTGATTCCTATCATCACAGGATAAATAGTGACACCCAAATCTCCAATACTAGGACCATCCACAATAATAAATGGAAACAATTCCATATATGTGTATAGTTAAGACCTACATAGAGAGTTTCTCATTTAAGAACTATATGTTTCTTCATTCCTATAATCATATGATATATAGTGATTCTCAGATCTTCAACACTAGGTCTAGCTGCAATAATTAATAGGAACAATCCCCCCCATGTATGGGTCAGAACTCTATGGAGATTTTCACATCCATGAACTATGTGTGGATCAATTCCTATCATCACAGGATACATAGTGATGCTCATATCTTTAATATTGGTTTCATTCACAATAATCAATAGGAATAATTCTCCCACTGCATATGATTTAGACCTACATGGGATGTTTCCCATTCAATAACTACACGTGCATTGATTCCTATTATCAAAGGATATGTAGTGACTCCCAGATATCCAATCTTGGATCCATACAAAAATATAAATGGGAAATATTCCCCCATCTACATGTGTATTAGACCTACAGGGAGAGTTTCCCATTTGAGAACTACATGTGGCTTGACTCCCATCATCATAGGATACGTAGTGATGGCAGGATCATCAATCCTAGGATCATCCACAATATATAAACTAATAAAATTTCACTGCTAACTATATATGGGATAAACATATACATAGAGATAAATGAGACCCACTCTAATGTGGCTCAATTGACTGCCCATTTGTTCCTTGTTTCTCACATTGATCATGGTTCATGTGATATTAAAGGACCTGGAAAGACTCTATGGATGATGTGACTTAGACGCATCTAAGATCGGGGATCATGTCATATCTATATAATGTCAAACTTCAATAAAAAATTTATTTACATTGAACATATCATAAAAGCAGTATATACCTCTATTTAAAGAAGTCTAAGTCATACAGCTCATTCTACCTATATACGAGTCAGATCTATGTACATATCTCTTTCACATGTGATAAATCTATGCAATAAGGGATCCATTATATGGATACCCACCAATAAACATATGCATGGATAAAAGATACACCACATACATCTATATTCCATGACTCGTGCAAAGTATCTCCAAGGAAATATGACACAATTTTTATGTCAGTCCCTGTGTCCTTACCACGTGATGTTAAACTATAAGGAAAGAAAAACTTATTTACCACATGACATTAATCTGTAAGGAAAATTTCCTTTTCATGTAACATTAAAATACAAGATATATATGTCCCCACTACATGATGCTAAAATATTCAAGTCATTACCCATCATCATTTCTTATCAAGGGACCAAAAGAAATTTACCCTAATCAATAAGAGAATGGTGTGATTCCATCATATTTTAACCACCTCAACCCATAAGTTACACTTCATGTCTTGAGAACCTCAGGTTTCCAAAAATATTTAATGTCCCTTAGAAAGGAAAATAGATCTCTCTATTCGACCATATTATTAATGCATATGGGATTGAACCTACCAACCAAAGATATCTTGGCCTTTTAGGAAGGGATTTATAATCCTTGTGAGTCTGAAATCACCATAGAAGGACTCAGTACATTAGGGTGTTCTAGGTTATCCCCATCATGATTTCCCTATATAATTAATCATGACCTGAGAAACTTAAGCAATGATTTACAACATTTGCAACTCTATATTAAAAGGATGTTGCAGTACACTTGACCCTAGGTATCCTAATTATAATATTTCATGAAATTCTCCTTATACCAGGTCTATTTATATTACAACCTTAAACTATATTCAAAATGGTAAATGTTGTATGACATTAAACTTTATCCTTTTATGATCCAAATCGCAAAACCCTAAAAATTATAGTAAAAGGAACATAAAATATATCATGTTGAAAACCTAAATAGTCTAACTTGAAAAAATGTCAAGTCCCCACTTTCTAAAATATTCATCTCCAAAGTTTAGGAAAACGTTTGAGCACAAATAAATGAGGCAAAAAGCTCATAGGGCCCACTTTGTGGCCCTAGTGAAATCTAATCCATTCTTTATTGGCCCCCTTATCCAGTAAAAATTAAAATTGGTGATTTGTTACATCTCCTAACTGTGATAACTTGTTCATTAAATGGAAAACAATTAGGGGTCAAATCCTTCTTGAATCTTACATATTCCATAAAAAAACTTTGTGCCTGGGATGTATGAGCTGACACAACTATTTATTTTAGATGGTATCCTTCTTTTGGAACCCCAAGTAAATTAGGCTTATTTTATAATGGATCTTGCCAATAGAAAATTAGTAAAAATCACATCTTCATCCAAACGGACCCTTGTATCCCAAAAGGATCCCCCTCCCCAAATCCATGAGTTATTTTCCTAACCACATGGAATGTTATAGGTTCCCACCATTTCTAATGGTGGACCTATAACCACCAGTTCCCAGTTCCATTTTACAAATATATTCCTAGATCATGATTTAAAATCTCCATAACCAAAGTATTCAAGATAATTTTATATCATTGGTATTACTTCATCATGTATCGTACCCTTACCCAAATATGGAATTCAACACTCTATTCATGAATCTTTTAATGGCCCACATCACATTACTTAAGACCACATGGCTTAGGGGATAAGCCTCCCAACCTAAATATCAACTTCCCTAGTCCTCTAGAACCCTTCCTAGATAGTCCTTTTATCCATACCATACTTCATTGTCTTAAAATTTTATTCTTCTCAAATATTCCATGGCCCCCAAAAAATAGTGGGGATCCAATTTACTTGAACATGAATGAAATACCTATGGGATCATGCATAAGGTATTTTGACTTACAAAATAGAGGAATATCCTCCTTAAAAGTAATGAACTCAAATCCTCATGAACCCATGTAAAATTGGGGTATAAATCACCTTATGGTTATTTGAGTCATCCCCGATATGTCAACCGCATTCCATATTCATCAATTAAAGATTTAGATTTTTGAATTACACCACCCATACTCCAACTATCTTGGTGACTCAGATTCTCTAATATTTTTTCATTCACTAATACCATCTCCAATATCATACATGTAAATTGTGAAAGAGTGGATGCATCTATACATTACCATGCATATAAGACCTATGGAATCATGTACAGTTTTTTTTAACCTACCAACTAAAAGCATATCCTCATTTTAGGAAAGTAACTCCAATCCTCAAGAACCCTAGAAAAATCACAGAAAAACTCAACACATTAGACTATTTTGGGTCATCACCGGCATGTCTTACCTATTCTCTTTTCATAAATCAGGTCCTAGTATCAATAATTTAAACATAATATCAATGTTTATCCCCACTACATGATTTTAAACTACACAGAAGATATCCTTACCACATGATGTTAAACTATATGAAACACGTCCTTATCACATGGCATTGAACAACACATCAGATGTCCTTGTGACATGAAATTAAAATTCATAGATAACATTACTTTACAAACTATATATTACTAGTAGTGGAAGGTCATATAAAGAAGAACTTGAAATACCTCACAAAAATTGTCTAGTTTTTTAGAACTTAAAAAACCAACTAAAAGAGACACAATTTTCATCAGGTTAAAAACCTGGAATGGGAATCCTATGAAAATGTAAAGTATATTCTCACTGTACATGTGCTTTTTGTGCTCCAAGAAATATTTATAACTCATAAAATGGATAGAGTAATAAACCTATCATGTCAAAACCCATAAGAGGGAGTCCTGAGAAACATCTGAGTGTATGCCCATTAAGCCTTTACATATATAAATATTAGGAAAATGTTAGGGAAATATAAATAAAAAGACAAAAAACATATAGGGATCATTGTTTGTTCCCATAAAATCAACATATTCACTCTAATTCCACTGGAATCGGAAAAAGATAGATAATTCTCCCTCTTGGACATATATTTGACCCAAATTATCCTTATAAATTTGGTAATGTCAAGACAAATAGACTAGGTAAATCAATGATGAATCTCATGTTGGTGGGATTTAATGATCAATTCTCAAGAAAAATATATTGTGATTTAATCATTCAAATCCATGTGTTTAGGATTATTTGGTATTATAAAAAGGATGAGTATCATTGATCATTTATAATATATGAGATTAGTGAAATTTAATGTACAACATGAGTAAAGGAAATATGTACAATTACATGTAAATTATGGATGCTTTATTCATTGATATGGTGAAAAAAAGGATGAATCTACACATTGTGGAGATCCTCCAAGGATTAAATCAGAAAAAATATGATCAGACTATAAGAAAATTCGATCAGCTTAGTTTTCCAAATATTCCAGAGTCAGAAGAGAGCTATAAATTGAGTGATGAAGTGTCATATACCCCTCTTCTTAAACTAATTCACAAGTATGAAGAGTCTTTATGAAAGAGGAAAGATCCTAAACTCATTTATGAGTAATCACCAATAAAGATGATGATTCAAAAAGACCAGTATTTGAGAGAGCTAATATACCCTTCTATTTCACTAGTTGTGTGATCAAGTCATCCATCTGAATGTGAAAATGAGAGATAATTTTATGAATTTGTTCTAGAACCTCTGAAACATCCCTCATTGACTGTGTTAGAAAACCTTTATTATAAAATCAATATAAATCCCCCTCACTACTAGATATTTTTTTCTAGTTCAGAAAAATCTTTCGCATGATTCTTTATAATGGAAGGAAGTCAAAGTCTACGGCCCCAAAATCATGAAAGAAATAGTGAAGTCAACCCTCTTGGTCAAAAAATGTTTCTAGGGGAGTCTCAGTGACAAAGGTGTAAATACTATTCCAGATTATCTTGGGTCATGATTGGTCTACTACAAATATGGGGTTAGGTATGTCAAAAGGGGGAATGATTGGATGAGTTGAAGAAGAGGTGATAGAGGAGGTATCATATTCTCTTCTATCAAATGATGAATCAACCTTCGCTTGTATTAGAGGACTGTGTTTCTCAATAACTTTTATCCTGCCAATAGGTTGTTCATCACTATGAAAAAAATGCTTACTTAGAGGCTTTACCATGTCCTAAATTAGCTCCATTTTTGCTACAGATAAGGGGGTTTGTGAATCATAGGGTTTATCTACCTGATAGGAAATATATTCCTCCCCCACTCTGGTAGGATTCCACCCAAGCCTGGGTATAGTCGTAAGAGTAGAATTAAGGTGTGCCAACATGTGTAATAATAATATCAGTGTATTTGTGTCTTTACACACCAATATAGTTCAAAATTGGAAGATAATCCTAGAATGTTGTTCTCCATATATTCTAGATAAAGAGAGAGGAGAAACCCTTTAGATGAAACCAAATTGGAGATTAAGATGATAAGGGTTATATAGCTCAAACATAATCAGCTCATCAATATGGGTTATAATAACCCCATCCCGAAGAGATATTTTATATGAACATTCATCGAAAGATCCACTGTTGTTAATAGGAATAAGATCTGTCGGTGCGGGATAGGTCATGAAATTAAAAGTATTATTTCCTATCAACATATCAATGATCTAATCATATCCTAGAGTCATATACTTAACCCTATAAATATTCAACAACTGAGGATGGAATGAAGAATCATGGATCCCTGTAGTGTTATGGTATTTTTAACAGTGGAAATGATCTCTTATCCAACTGAATAAAAACAGGAAATTTCCACCAATATTTTAAGATAATTTTCCTTATTGAATATGGACCAAGATTTGGTATGGGTGATAAATATTCATCATGACTAGATTAATAGGTTTCCCCTATACTAATTGAGCATCCATCACTAGTGTTCTAACTTGGATTCTAAAGCATGCATCCATGAATAGGAAAAGACATCTAATCAAAAACATAGATAAAACCCCCACTAGTATAAGACTGTGGTAAACCTATGGTCTCACCCAATATCCACATGTGTAATACTCTCCACTCTCATGGGTTTCCCAATAGGAGCCCATGTTTCCATGGACCTATCGGAAGGGGTACTGATGAGGGCGTATAACGGTTAGTTGATTTCCACTACGATATAGAAAGATGTTGATCTATTCCTAAAATTAAATGATAAATCATATATTTATATCCTTCCTAAATTCTCCTTCATAGTAGTAAGAATTTACCTTGTGATGTTTGGAGTTTGTGGGGAGTTGTCCCAAACATCTATGGAAAGAAGAACCTCATCATATATCTCTCCAAGTGGAGATATCCATCCCAAAAACTAAAAGTCCTGAAGGCTGATCCCTACCACACCATGGAATAAATTAAATGAATTAGTTCTAGGGATCCAATGACTTATAATCTATTTAATAATTCCTAACTGACAATACATAAGGAACTGATAAATCTATACTTCCTCGTAAAGATGAATATCATGTAGTTGGTCAAAGAATTATGAGAATATATATATAACCATAATGTACATGCCCATTCATCATAAAAATTACTAATATTTCATAAGTCCCACATGGAGATCCATTCTCTTCTCGGATTATTCAAGGAGAAGATGAGTATTCTTGAATAACTTTGAGTAATTGGCTGATGGGAAAATTACAACCATCTATCCTTGAGGAGATTTTTCCAACACATAGGAAAACCCATAATATTATAACACAACCAATTTAATGCCTTAATAAATATTTTTTTGAACAAATTCAAGGGAAGATGATATCTAGAAAGAAGGAATATTGTAATCATCTGATGGAATAATAGCATCATCCAACTGAACAAATCCATATAATGGAAGCCTGTGTGATAAGGGATAATTATAATGTTTATATGGGAGGAGAATATTCAAAGACACTTTTTTAAAGTTCACATGATACAAAGGATCATCATTTATATTACTAGAATTCATTTCCCTCTCGAAGACTATGGTGGAAGATTTTTGGGAACTCAAATCCATTTATATGAAAACAAGAAACATTTTTTGGGTGATCAAAAAATCCTATAAAAAGAGGTGCATGAATCTGACAACATCATGTGAAACCCATAAACCATGAAGGTATTTGTGATCACGTGACCTAATATGGGTCTCTTGAATTACATGATCCATAGCATTTCTCATGACTTCATGATCTATCATGAGACTTACGATCATGTGACCCTGAGATGGTCATGAAAATTGCATGATGATCATGTGATAATGTGACCTAGACAGAGGATCAAGTAAAGCATATAAGATAGTCATGTGGTTGAAGACATGGTTCAAAGATCAATCAAATTACAAAGAGTTATATTCTAATTTTTTTTAAATAGTTCGGGGATGAATCAGTCACACAGCATGAACACATGATTTAATCTTGTGAAACAATTCTCACAAAAGATTACGACAAATAATACTTGTAATGAATTTCTATGGAGAGGTATTACGAAATGGATCTTGAAATACAGTATTGTGAAGGTGTCACAAGATGGATGTAATTGAAATAGATATATAATTCCAAGTAATCTATGGAATGATAAACCCCTCACTCCCTATTTTATTGGATGATCCTTGGAATACCCATGGTCACCCAGAAGACTAAACGTCATCTGAAACACCGATTAGTGGAATCCTCAAGGACTCATGTGGTCATTTTCTTTCCTCATATCTGAGTCTTTTTTAGTGCAGACATCGCTCTTGGGGGGGGGGGGAAATTTGTTAAAACCAACCAAATAATAATTGAAAAATATAGAATAGAAGAAATACTAGAATCATGGGTATTATTTTATTTTCAAAACATAAGAAGGAGTATGATGAATTCTAGGAAACCAAATCACATGGATTGCGTAAATCTATAAAGAAACATGATAACATCACCCTAAAAGGTAATGAAGATAGATCATGTGATGTGAACTATTGTATTATGATCCCATAAATACCATCTAAAAATCAATCATGTTCTTATGAGGGTATCTATACAAGTAATTGTGATCATGCGGAGGATTCCATGTGAGTTCCTCTGATTGTGAGACTGATCAATCAAAAAATTCCTGAAAATCACCCAACATCATCTATAGAATAAAGATGAAAAAATAAGAACATTTTTATGATCTAGAGGTAGTTTTATCTTCATTTGACGTGGTTATGTCATTCAGAAGACCCTATGAAGTCCCCTAGAAACATGTCCACCTTTTCATGTGAGAGCATGTTAGAGTGTAAACTTCACCATTAGAAGGGCCTCAGACATGTCTATTCAATCATTTTATTCACCTTCAAATCAATATATAAGTGGAGGGGTTTTCAATAAAAATACCCCCACACCATCATGATAACAATCATTAATCATGTGATAAGTCATAGACAAGAAGAGATACTTTCCATGAAAAATCTCACATGACGTTACGAGATCCCCTACCCTTGTAAAATAATGAGGGAAATAAAACAGGAAAAGGTATAAGACTATCTTGAAGTGAGGATGTGATTATCTTCATGTAAAAGGGGTAATGTTCCATTAGTGATCACCATTGATCACATGGAATCCCATTAACAATCCATCTCAGCATCATGAATACCCTTTAATAAGCCAGTGTGATCTTATGAGAGACCCCTAGCAAGCCATCTTGATCTCAAAAAAGGCCTCTGCTTGGTCATATTAGTCTCATTAAATAACCCATAATAGTCTTCTTCGATCACATGAAATCCTTTTTAGGGAATATTGATATTGAAAAAGCTATCAAACTTGTCTTCTCAATGGTGAAAATACCATTTGACATGTTTACATGGTTATGAAAAATCCATTTGATTGGACAAGGTCCAATGAACATGGTGATAGCGGAGCGTTCTCACAGTTAATGCTTATCATTCGACACCTTAGATGAGTCACAACAAGATCATGTAAAGTGCATGATTCAATACTCACTCCACCTAATCTATCTCATATCAGTGAGATACGCGCTACACATGGAAGCATATAACTGGGGGAACGAAGTTTATAAATTCATCCCCCTTGGAACAAAAGACACACATGATGGTAACTATTATATGGGAGAGTAGAAGTGGGATTATAAAAGAGTAATTTCATGTGATCTCAAAGGTATTACATGAGGTAAAATCAAGGGAATGACCTAAGGTAACACACAACATGAATTTGTGCTATGTGTGATCTTCCTATAGATCACATGAAGGACTTCTAGTAGTACAGTTCGATTATGTGATGGTGTTTACACATGTCAAAAAGGTCACATGAAACCTAAATAATCTAATTCTTGAAAAACCATATAGTGAATATGAAACAAATAATAAAAAAGATATAAGGCTTATGAAAATATAGATACGCTAATTTTCATGCACTTCACACTATTTACCCATATCATGCGACATCACTAGGACCTGTTAGCCATGTATCAAAAAGGCCTAATGACATGTGAAAATAAAATCTTGTGAAGTTATTAGTATATGTTTCCTAGGTCATGCGGTAGCACTAAGACATGACACCCAAGTCTTTTGAAGTCCTCCATATATGTATATCGTGTCCTGTGGTAGTGCCAAGACCTGTCACCCATGTCTTGCAAAGTCCTCAGGACATGTTATCCATGTCCTGTAAATTCCTCTGGACATGTCATCCAAGTCATGCGGTAGCACCAAGACATTTTACCCAAGTCTTACTGTAACACCCGAGACTTTTATGAGAAATATTTTGTTTTTATGTTATATAAATCATCAAAGAAATCTTTCACTACACACAACACTAACTTGGCTTTCTTTACACGCAACTGCGGCCTTCCTCGATAGCTTGCGTCGTACGCAATACCGAGTTTCACTAAACAACGATATGCTATTAAAATATTATTAAAACTAGCCGTTATGAATAGAAATAACTGAATTTTTTATTTTATAACATTTTAATTCAACTTATACATTTTCTAGAATGAGTTATAAAAGCAAAATCAGTTTTTTTTATAAAAGAAATATTTTTCAAAAAATAAAGTTTTGCCGCCTTTTGATGGCGTACCCACATTAAATCTAGTTTTTGACATGTTTATAAGTTAAATTTGACAAAATATAATACTTCTTTTGAATCAGGGTATAAACATTTACTTTGGATAAATTTTTGATATTTTTCTGATAACTTTCATATTTTGATGAATAGTAAAAATATGCTAATTTTTAATTAAAAACAACTTTTTTTTGAGATAATTTATATGGATAAATTATTATATTGAATTGTTTTAAAGTATAAATATAATATATTTTTACTATTTAATATAATTTATGTCATTAGAATTAATTTCACATTGAATTCATAGGTAAAAACATTTCAATCTTTGGCAATGTTTTAACTTCTAAAACCCGTTTTCTTAACAACGAGATTTATTTTAAATTAATTACTACAACTTATATATTTTGAATTTTGAAAAATGGATTCCATATTCAGAATCATTGGGTCCAAATTATGTTAATAGACTATTTTTTATTTTTGGGCATTATGAATAGTAACTACGGTAAATTTTATTTACCATAGTTAAAGGTAAATCGGGTAATTAAGGGTAAATATAATATTATAAAATTACCCTAACACCTGCCAAAATTCTATTTGATGACTAAAAGTCGACCCATATCACCTAAGGGTAGGATTAGATTCATTTAATGGACTTTTTTCCATGAAAATAATTTAATTATTATTAAAACCAAAGAATGTGACAACATGTCACTTTCATAAATCTTATAAGTATAATAATTTTAATTTGGTGATAAACTTAATGAAACTTCGAACATGAATAGTCTCCAGAACGACAATACATTTATCTAAATCATAGTAATTTATTTATAATTTTTAGGGATTAAATAATTATCATTAATAACGACACAATAGTGATGTTGAAATTATTTTATTAATTAAAATATCAAATAAATTGTATTAAAAATATTAAAATAAATATTATATGAACTATTTAATGTCCTACACTAATTTTATAGATACATATGACATTTTATGAATCTATTAAAGCTTTTAGTTTGAACATATCTTCTGTATATATTTTATTTAAATTCAAATAAATGAATAGTGTCAAAATTGACACTATTGTTATTTTATAAAAATAACATATTATAAAATTGTTTAAAAATCCCAAAAATATTTAAAAATTATAAATTAAAATTTACATGGTCTTAAATGTCATAAAGTGTCAAATTATGGAAAATTAACAACACATATGTAATTATTTATAATAATTTAAAATTTAGAATATTATTACCACAAATAAAATTAAATTCATAAATAAGGATAAATCAAGTTGATAATGTTTAAAATAAATTTCTAACATGTCTAAATTTTATTTTTTGATGATATTACAACCCTATCTCATATAATCTTAGGATATGAGTCATTTTGGATGTTTTTACCTGGGTTTGGGATTTAATATAAACTAATATTTCTTATATTTCCAAAGGTGCCCCTCTCCTCCCTTATAAAAGGGCACATCCTCCCTCTCTTCCTCACACCAATTTGAGCCTTCAAGCTCGGCCAACCCCGGCCCATTTCACTTCCCCACTTCCTTAGAAACCTACTAGAGGTACTGGTCTTATCAAAAGACCAACTCTAGTGCCTTAAGAGAAAGTTTAAAGGAGGCACTTCGAGAAAGAGGTAATACCTTCTACCGTTTTCTTCAAGTTACATTCTTCTTATACGACCTCTTATTTAGTTGTTTCATTATGAGGTAATAACATCAGTATCACTTATATACTGATATGTTATTATAAATATGAAACAACCCTATTTCACCTCTTATCCATCCTACGGAAAATGAAATCACCGCGCGTGCGTACGTACAGAATACCGTCTCCACGCCGTGGTGTAATCTATTTTCCACCACCACCTTACTTGGATGGGTATAAGGGTGAAAGAAATGAATATATATATGATTATTGTAAATTGGTATTGATTATGAAATAGTATACATACACTCCAATACAATTCCACGATCATGGGAACGATATCATCGCTCGTGCGTACGTACGGAATACGGTCTCCACGATGTGATGTGATTCGTTCTACATGATCTTCATTGAATAATGATTATATAAATGAATTGAATGAATGAATATGATATATATTACACTAATACTATTCTGGAAATGAGGTATATATAACCTAAAGAGAAGAATAAGAATTTATTCGACAAATACGCATAAGAACAAAAAGTAATAAACACCCGAATAACAAGTAGTAATGAAATATTACTAATAAGAAGATAATAATATGACCATATATGATATCATAAAAATAAGTATGATTATGGAATAAGTCAATAACATTATTTAAATATTTATACAGGAGTTTCGAACACATACGAAGCAAATTGGACCTAAGGTAAGGGAAAATATCACAATCTCATTTTTATCCGAGATTGTTTATACTTTGGTATTTACTGGGGTGTATTTTATCGTCCACATCCATGTTTCCTCAATATGTAATATTGTTTCCATCCAGCTACAACTGTTTAAATCCAATTTTACCCTTCGGTGAGTTTTTATTAAAAGATATGAAAGGAATCTTTTGTCGTTTTTCGTACGAGGTACTTTTTGACTTTTCCGTCAAAAGTACGAGAAGAATGTTTTTTTTAACTTATACGGCATGGATGGATTTTTAAAACAAAATTTCCAAGAGTCTTCCTTTAAAATTTTTCAAGTTTATTTTTAATCAACTTCTTTTAGTTCAAAATTATATGACACGTTAAGAAAGAAAAAGGTTTTTGAAGTAGAAAGGATATTTTCCTCAAGAATGGAGTTCAAGTGTTTTATCAAAATTATTTTCCATATAAGATAATATAGGGTTCTTTTTTATCCCTATTATTACATTTATTTAATTATGTTGTGATGGAATTATTTTTATGAATTCCTTTATCTTATATGAATTTTTTGATGATGTCACGATGTTTAAGATTCCCATTTTTATTACATGGGTTATGCAATGATGTATGATTTATGATTTTGTGGCACACATAAGAATGGTATCATTATGAGATGGTGGGACCTATATCTCCCACCAATGCATTGGGTAAAGATTTTATATCTCATGAGATAGACATGGCTGGAACGGTAGGTTATACTGGTTCAGTGAAACAGGACTGAAACGAGGAGTGAAATCGGTTCAGAAATGGACTTTGTCCACTAAGATAGTCTTGGAAATGAGTCTTGACTAATAAGAAATGATTATCTATGATTATGTGTGTATGACACAAAGTTTCATGTTTTATGTTATGATTATTGTGATTACATTTCACTGCCATGATTTATCCCATGTTGTGAAATTATGATTTCTTTTGCAGGTTAAGATTTCCAAAATGTTATGTTCTTATGAATATGATGTGATTGATTTTTGTTTTGTTTACCCTTACTGAGCATTTGAGCTCACCCTTTTGTATGTTTTCTTTCCCCCAGGTCAGGAAGAAGGTTATTAGGTAAGATATGCCAAAAGGGACTATAGATATGATGAAATAAATGGGAGACAATGTAGATGCTTTATGAACCAGTTGTTTATGTTTACCAGTTTCTAAAGACACTATACCTATACGGTCCTTTCGTGGTTTTGTTATATGTTTTAATAAGTATGCTTCAATTCTGATGTAATAAAAATGTATGTAAAGTATGGGTCATTATACTTACAGAGTCATTTTGACATGTTTCCCAAGTCTTGTGAAGTACTCAGTCCATATCGACCAATTCATGTGATAGCCTCCAGACATGCCATCAATAGCATATGATTACCTTCAAACTTGTTATCCTGATTGTCTGATGTCCTCCAAACATTCCATCCTAGTCATGTGACACCCTCTAAATATTCCATACAGATCATGTGACATCCTCTAGAAAAGTACATTGGATCATGCGATTGTCTTTGTACATGTTCTCTAGGAAATCAGGACATGTCTAAATGTCCTCAAACAAGTCAGACAGGCAGCCTAGACATGTCAAAAAGATAGTCAAGACATGTCAAGTAGATACCCTTGGACATGATGACCTTGTCCAGTGGATATATTCTGTCATACCCCCACACTAAACTATGAGAACAATAATTCCTATCCAAATAGGATATATAGGACGTCGTCCTAGGTATTGATCTCTAACGAGCATCCATGTTAGTGTATGCCCCTCCATGTCTCCAAAACACAAAGCCATCGGACCCAAAATCTCCTATGGATTTATCTTTAATCCCCATCCATTATTGGTTTTAGAAGATTAATAAACTATGTGGACTTTAATTTATACTATAATCATGATACATAGGACCCCTTCCTAACACCTGAGCTCTATATCAAACACCATGTAAGGGTATCCCCAGTGAATAAGTGACAAATTGATATCCAATGACACCGATTACTTCTTATCCCTTGTTTGTCACGTTGTGCATGGATATCATGGGATTGGGGATTTGTAATGGTCATGTCATTCATATCATGAATCTCCCCCATCTAGAGAAACCTTAGTGTGTAATTCTCATTCAATGATGTGAATGACCCCATACAATGGTATCCCCCTTGAGGTATGTCTCAAATGAATGATTTAACTGTGATAACTCCAATTCTTTCTATAAACAAGATGCATATGACACCTTCCAAAGGCTCGATCTCTATACCCGATTCTTGATTTACCTCATCCATATCATTTATGGAATATTTCAAATTTCATTTCCTGAATGAAATATGTGGGTTTTGATTCCTATTATACAAAGATATGTAAAATTACTCATAAAGGATAAATCACATCCTTGAAATATCAATTTCCTACTTAGGTGGTAGTAAAATTTAGAGTGCCTAGTCATATAGCTTCAAAATATAATCTATAATGCACTTTTAAGAAATAAAAATAAATGGGTGAAGAACCTCATATACATACAAATGGTCTCATTAATAGAAACCCATTTACACATGGAATGATTCAACACTTGATCATTTTTTAGGGTCACTGAGTCTATCTCAGGATTAGGAAGAGAATCACGAACATATCTTAAATCTATAAGAGAGTCTTGAAGTAGGAAAAAATCCCCCCAAAAAGGGTGTGAGGATCTTAACCTCCCATCCTCATGACCAATGTGGGTTCCTAATCACTATTGGTACTAAAACCACAATTGACCACCAACCTTTGGAAAGTGGGTATTTACCTTTTTATGGATGTGGTATCCATTGGAAGTTTCTAAGAGATGAAACTGGTGAAAAAGGAGTTAATGATTGTGAAACAATTAATAAACCCCCACAATCAACCCTCAAGAAGAAAGAAAATGGTATAACTATTATGAATCCATGTAATGACATAATAATTGAATCATTATAGGCATTAGGAACCTTGCCTCTTAAAACCAAGGAACCATGCATTCTCCGAGTGAAACATAGGTACCTAAGTGTAATAATCATGAAATGGGTTCATTTATATGAACTCTATCATCATTTGGTACACAATAATGGGCCTTTCTATACATCTATTTTGACATATTCTGGGCATATACTTTGTTAAACTCACATGATCTTTACGAAACTTTATTAATGGAATAAAAAACCATAAGTGTATATGGTATAAATTATATCATTGATAACTAATATTGAAGCCTATAAATTCATAAGTTAAGGAATAAATTTCATTTAAATATTTCCCCTTTAATGTTTTCAGATTTCAGTTTTCATGTTTATAGTTTAAAAGTACTCATTCATAATTTTACCTTTATTATAGATAATAACCAGAAATAGTAGGAAAAGATAAAAAACCTATGTGAAGTAAAATGTGATTACTTCCCAAATGAGATTCATAACATGATAGGAGCTCAAGAAAGTTATCTTTTTATTATCCCAAATCAGATATCAAAAACCATGACTAACAACTAAAATATAGTTGAGTTTCCAAATACTTAAAATAGGTGGTGGGTGAAATCTCAAGGAATTTCATCTAATAAATTTTATAAAGAAAATAAGACCCAATTTCATTTGTGTAAAAATTTTGAAAGAGTCCACAAGGGAAATGTCAAAAAGGAACTAAGAGATGTTTTAAGTGTGAAAAAATAGGGAATAAAGTATCTAATGGCCATTAAAAATGAATAACATGAGGTAAGGGAATAAATTTCAATATAAGGTACCATATAGAGTTATATTTCATAGTTTTTGAGTATTTGGGAATTATATATTCCAATGGTCTATTCTAAGGGATGACAAGCCTGATGAGCACCAACAGTCTCCAAGAACAAGGGAACAAGGAAATTATTTTATGGATATGGATCATGATGAATAAATTACATGTAACCTCTATTTCAGAGTAGTGTATTTCATGTGGTATTTCAATTGATACCCTATTATAATATCTTATCTGTTTTATAAGAACATCGGGTAACCTCTCTAAATTATTTGATAACATTGGGGAAAAACATCTATGTTTATTACATCACATGTTAATTTTTGTGGGAATTTTATTTATGAAATATTATTAGTATCCCTTTAGTGTAAATTTATGTTATTTTATTTATATAATGGTTTTACTTTTATAAATACAACATAAATTGATGGGAGAAGGAATTCACCCTCCACACCATGAATCACCATCTGATTCTATACAGGTGCAAGGAGGATGAAATCTTATTTAGTAGCAACATCTCAAGTGTGGATATTATTTCCCTGTGAGAAATCATATCTGTCTTAAATGATTTATTCTAAGGAAAATATCAACCTTGAAGAGATTCCTATTGTGGGGGAAAACGTTGATGTTTTTCCTAGAGAATTTATAGTCTCCCTCATAAATGAGTGGTAGAGTTCTTGATGGAACTTATACCTAGTCCAAGTAACATTCCTAGGGCATGTAATTTCTAAAAAAATTATATATTTAGACCTTTCAATGATAAAATAAATTAATGTATGGAAAAGGATAAAACCTATGAAATATATCTATAGTTTTTTTAGACTAGCTGGGTATTATTGATGATTTTTAAGAAACTTCTAACGATTTTGAAAACCACTAACCAACATAACTCGGAAGAGAGAAATTTTTTTATAGAATAATAAATTTGGAGAGAGATTCAAGGAGTCGAAAAATTTTCTTATCACCACATATTTACTTATTCTACACATAAGTGGGGAACGTTTCCTGTTATAAAGTGATGCTTCAAAGAAGGGCTGTAGATTTTTACTATTACAAATTGACAAAGTGATAGCCAATGCCTCAATGAAATTTAATGTTTATGAATAGAACTACCCAATTCATGATCTTGAGTTGGAAAAAGTAATATTCTCATTGAAAAATTGAAATAATTATCTCTTTTGGGATACATGTGAATTATATATGGATTATAAGAGACTCAAGTTTATATTCACACATAAATATTTGAATATTCACCAGTGAAGATGGTTAAATATGATTAAATACTATAAATGATCAATCCACTAGAAATAAAATAATGTGGTGAACACTCTAAGTTGAAAGGATCTTGAAATTTTATCATTGATGAGAATTAAGATGGATATGATCTTTGTATACATGAAAATGATGGACATGGGAATCATAAAGGAAGGAACCTCATAAATCCTTCCACATATTATTTATTAACCGTCCCTTCTATAGAAGATAAATTATTCTCAAAGATATTATGTGTAAATTCATAATAAGGTTGAATCCATGATAGAATTTAAATCTGTATAATTATAAATTAATTAATGAGTTATAAGATTTGGTTCATGACTATGTGTACCATCAAATCCCGAGTTAAGGAATGAGTTTTTTTATGGTGATCAAAGATCAACCTTCTCCATAAATTCTAGGAGCACAAAGATGTATTAAGATTTCTCAAAGAACTATTGGTGGAATAATATGAATAAATAGTTCACATAAGATACACTAAGGTGTCTGGTATATCATCAAGTGAATGTTGAAATGACAAAAAATAAAGGGGGTGATGTAACCATTACACATACCTATATGGAAATGGTAAAACATAACCATGGACATTTTTATAGGTCTTTCTAAGAAATTAATAGGAAATAATGATATATGGGTATTGTTGTATTTTATTTCAAATAATGATAATTTAATTACAATTAGAGAGTAATTATGACTCAATCAACTTATAAGGATAAATATTAGGGAAGTGGTGAGGCTGTATGGAACACCAATATTGATTGTATCTAATCAAGATCCAATATTTACCTCCATGTTTTGGAAGAATCTATAACATACTCTAAAAGTTTATTTGAACTTCATTAAAAATTATCACCATTAAATTGATGGAAAATATGAGTAAACTATACAGACACTCAAGTAAATGTTTAGAGCATTCCCAATGGACTTCAAATGAGGGTTGAATAAAAATATTCCTCTAGTAAAGTTCTCATACAATAGTTGTTTTCTATCAATCATCCAAACGTCTCCCTATGAATCTCATTCTGGGAAGAGGTTTGTAACACATTCACTCTAGGATTAAGTTGGTGAACACAAACTGATGAGTCATGAAATGGTATAGAAAATGTTTGAAAAGGTAAACACTATTCAGAATCACATCAGGGATACTTAGAACTGACATAAGATATATGCTGACAATTTTCAATGAGACCTGGAGTTTGATGTTATAGATAAGGTATTCCTCCACATATCTCCATGGAAGAAGGTCATGAGATTTGGGAATAAGGGATAGCTTATTCCAAGATACATCAGTCACATTGAGATCCTTGATCGCATTGGAGCAGTGGCCTATAATCTTGTACTCCGACCTAACTTATCTCAAGTACATGATTTATTCTATATATCCCTCTTGATGAAGTACATAATCAACCCCTAACATGTACTAAATATATAGGTGTTAACACTAGAGAATGATCTTTTATATGAAGGTTAGAGGGTGAAGATATTAGATTGTAGAGACAAGGTTCTATGAAATAATACAATGTACTTTCTCAAAGTATTATAGAGAAACCACAAGTTTGAAGAAGTGTCATGGGAACCAGATGAGGTGATAGAATAGATTTACCCTCATCTTTTTTAGTGTATGTAATGAAAAGTTTTTGGGTTAAATTTCTGAATAAAGAATATTGTAACCACCCAAAGTTTTATAAATAAAATCCCTTTTTTGATTGAATTAAATTCTTTATTATGGTAATATAAAACACAATAAATTTTTTGGTTTTATTATCCAATAAATTTTAAAAGACTCATTAAAATTATAACAATTTATAAAATAACTATTGAATAGTGATCATATAATTAGTATAAATATAGGGATATGATAAATTCAATTGACACAAACAAAAGATGTAATGGCCTCAACCAGTAGGATCATGAAATATAAAACCCCATTTATTAGAACTTATGAGGGAGATAGATTCACTAGAATTTCCCCTTGACAAATAATAAGCTTATATCAAATAAAAACGCATGAGGTAAATCATTTACATGAGAATATCAAGCTCGTCGAGATCATGACTCAAACCATGTATGTCGAACCACCATATGAAAATCTCACCATCGGACACCATTCCCTTTGAGATTTTTCCTATACAATAAACGGATAAGTATCAAGTCTCTAATAATATGAATTGGTATAATATATTTTTAATAAAATAATGGTTATATTCAATTATTATTTTTGTTACCTTATAAATGATTTTGATTTCAAAATGATAAAACACAACTTCTGTTTTTCTAAAATATGAAATTTGAATTAAGATATTCCTTTTTTATGAATTCATGAATTATAAAAATAAACTATATACTAATAAAATTATAATATTAAATAATATTTACTTAATTTGAATGATAATATGAATTTTATGGATTCAAACGAAAATGTTATAAGGGTTTGAAAATGGTTATTGTAGAAAAAACATTGTTCATCAATAAATATTGATTATTATTTTAAAAGAAAAAATTTAAATATTTAGAAAATTATTTTGATAAAATAAATGTTTCTTTTATAGTCATCACATCAAAATTATCTAATCGTTAATTTTTCGTAATTTTCTAAGACTGCCGAATTTTTGGGTAAAAATTAAATATGGTATAAATATACCATTTATATTATGACATCATTATGACCCAAGAGTTATGTAATAAATTATACAAATTGTATCCAAGACCAAATATTTGATTAATATTTAAAATAAGTTTATTTTTAGGTTATTAGATTAATTTTCTCAATTCTTAGGAATCCTCCAAAACCTATATTATATTTTAAGTTTTAAAGATCATTTATTTATGAACATGACTCACTTAAACATCACCAAGGGAAATATTTTAATGATTTCATAACTTGGTATTATAAAATAATTCTAAAAGTCTTATTTTTATGAAATTTTGGTCCAAAACCATGGGAATGTTTTTGGTTTTCAATATTTTTCTATATAAATTCTAAAACATATCTTTGGAAAATAAAAAAGAATTCACCTCTATTTTCCTATATAAACCCACAAAATATCCCATTCATCGTCAATAAATAACTCTGATCACGTCCATACTCTTCCATATCCTCTCTAGAGTCCTCCCAAGTTTCCCTGAAGATCTTAATAAGCTTTTCCGAAGCTTTTGGAATCACCCTATCAAGGTAAGCGAACCTCTCTTTCTTCTATTTATTCAAGCACCTTATTTATGTAATGATTTTTTTTCCAATAACTAATGTTGGGATTTGAATTTAAATATCCCTCTTTCTTATCTTTTGATATCAAAATGGTGATATACCCATTTCAATCTGATTTAACCATTTTATGATTCTTTATATACCATCATTGCACTGTCTAAATTTCACTATGATTTTTCATACCCAATGATTGTGTAATGAATATACACCTCCATTTACAATCAAGGCTATTCACATAGATATAAATATCCTTTGTTAATTACGTAATTCCATCTATTTAACCCACAACCCTTTATCTTGGGGTTAAAATTGTTGAAATACATCCTTATATTGTTTGACCTATGTGGCACACTTATACATGTACATGATTTGAAAGTGAAATGTGTTCCCAGAATTATATAGTTCTCCAATACATTGGGTAATTATTTAGTCTCATGATCCATTAGATATGATATTAGAGTGTGAAACTAATTTATTATGGGAATTTTTCCACCATGTTATTATGTTTTGATGCTTATCCTTGACCAATGTTTATGATGTCATGTTTAAAATTTTTTTCCATATTCCCATGTTGAATTTATGTTATGATGTTATATCATGACTTAGTGTTCGTGTTTATTATTCTTACTGCATTTATGTCCCATGGAAATTCCTATTTTCTAGCATTTAATACTTTCTTAATTTCATGATTTTTTATTCCCTTACTAGGATTTATACCTCACCACTTTATTATGTATGCCCCTAGGTTATCCCATGCAGTTTTAAGAATGATATAATATTATGAGAATGTTAAGGAAGTTTTCAATAATGTCGACGTATCCCATGTTTTAAGTTTCTATGTAATGTATCGAATTACCCAATAAAACTATACTTATCGATATTTTAGGTTCTATTATGGGTATTATTATGTAATAAATCGTGAATTAATGTATAATAAAGACAATTTTTGTTGTAATTCACTTAAAAAGAGAGAGAGTGTGGGAAGTATAAAGGTCTTATAAAAAAACATAACTTGGTTTCCAAGTAGGAAAACATTAGTGGGAAGTGAATATATGGACATAAAATTAAAAATAATGACCAAATAATTAATCATATTGATAGATATCATTGATCATAACAAAATGAATGATCATGGGAAAGTTAGAAACCAAAAAACTATAAACCAAAGTGGTGTGAAAAGACCATAATATCATCATAAATAAAGGTAATAGGTTACATTTTTCATTTTAAAGATAATTTTCCTAGATTTGGAGAATTTATTACCGTATATAATAATAAAATATAGAGAATATAATTTATTGAAAATTATAATTTCATTTTTTTAATCAATTTCTACCACAATCTCATATTTTTTTCAAAATGATGAATATTCAAGATGATTTTTTTATACCTAAAGCACTAAAAACCACTTTTAATAGATTACATAATTTAAAAAAAGGATAAAAATATATTCATATTGACCTAATAAATTAACCAAAATAAAAATAGTTACATATTGTAAGATAATTCAAAAAATTAATAAACCCTTATATGGTGAAATTCAATATCAATATCCAAAATTCAACAATAATACCCAATGTTCAAACTGAATCATTATATAAATAAATAAAACTATATCCAAAAAACCTAAATAGCCTCATCATTAAATATTGTTTTAACATAAAAGGTCATATAATATTTTTCATATTACATTCCAAAAAATATAGGGATTTTCTTCTAAAATAACATTAATCACTTAGTCACCAAATCACTTTTCAATCCCATGTTTATCTATATGATAGAACATATGTTACCTTACTTAACTCAATATACAAGATCATATAAAACCTAAAGGTTATCAATACCTTAAAACTCATTTACACAAAATTTATATGCACACTTCACATTAAACCAAATCTTTACATATACTTCAACCCAAAATCTCTCTCAAAATTCAATTAATCACTTTAAAATATCTACACTGAAAAAAACAAAAGGGTGTCTATGAATTTGAACTTATGATCAAACATAATCTCATAAACCCATTATGGCATCTATAATTATTAATATAACCTATCATAAAAAAAATCCTAATATCCAAATATATCCAAAACATTCTCTGTTATGAACTATAATTGCCTCAGGCATGCACTCCCATATCTAGTGCTAAAAAATGATCATTACATTTATGCCTTCCTACTGATAAATGTGACCTAATTTTTGTTATCCAAAACTTATAAAATAAAAAGGAAATATTGGATCAATTACATACCCAAATAAATTTTAGGTTTAGAGTTTTATAGAATTAGGAAAAAATCTTGCATAAAAAATATTAATGAATTCAAGATTGTATGTTTCCCACAATACCCATCTATTCATACTCTATATTAGTTCATCTTCATCATCCATATGAAACCCTTCAAAACATGATTTGTTCAACATAATTATTGATAAACTAGGAAAAAGGAAACATAAGAAGGGTGATCTCAAATTATTTGTAAGGGTAAACATAAATATTAATAACAGAATGTCATCAGTGATAAAAATATGGTTAAAAGGGGATGATGACATAATCAATGTAAATGAGAATTACATAAGATAAATCATACCCATAAACACTTAGATCATAAATCATAAAACATGACATAATGCTTTAACAAAGCCAAGAGTTATAATAATCAATAATCATGATCCATGTGATGTTAATAATGATCAATGGAAACATTTATAACCTATGCAATGAATAATGTAAATATGTTGGTATCTTGGAACATTATTTTCATAAAACCTAAAAATTAGAATAATTATAAGGCTAACTTAAAATATAATTATCTGTAGAATGCAATCATTAACTAATTCATCTAAGGATAATATGAGTGAATCCATTATATAATCTATATTAGGCTCACCCAACCCTATATGGTCACACCCATCATATAAGTTATATCAGGCTCAACCAAAACTATCTAGGCACACCCATCATATAAGCTATATCAAGTTCACTCAGTGCTATCTGGGTGCACCCATCGTATAAAATATATTGGTCTCGCCTGATGCTATTTGGTAACAACCATAATATAAGTTATATCAGGCTCACCTGGTTCTATATGGACACACCGATGATCACCAATAATTCCCACGTACTATTCATAGATAAAACATTTATAATATTTCAAATTTCAACATAACAATAATCATTATTCTTTTATTTCTTGATTCACCCATGAAAAATAAATAGGTTCCATGTTAATATCATAATCTATCCAAAGGAAGAGTAAGGATGGTGTCCTTAAAAAATATCCCCACTCGAGCATAATTAATATATAGGGTTGTTGATGTTGATGAAAGGAAATACCATTAAAATATCATTAAAAACATTATTTAGGAAAATAACCTTTTTAATTTAAAAATTATTTTTAAAGAAAAAAAATTAAAAAAATATTATGAAAATCATTTTATTTTAAAATAACCTTGGAATATTATAAATGAATTTCAATTCAAATAATGTTCATGATTAAGGTAAAATCTTTTCATGATTTAAATGTTGAAAATAAACATTATTTTCAAACATTTTGTAAAGAGAGTCAAAAGTGACCCATTTGGAAAATATTAAGAATTTTCATTTTAAAACAATTTAAAATAAGGTTAAATAACATACAAAATAAAATTAAAAAATCATTTATATTTTGAAACGAAATTTTTTGAATATTTTTTTAGAAAAAAATTGATATAGAAGATAATTATTCACAATCTAAAAGAATGTACAAGATTAGTATAACTTATAAGTGACTTTCTTATTTTTTTCAATCAATAAGGTAGGAAATTGAAATTAAAATAGTAAAATAAATTAATTACTAGAAGTGAATAAGATATATTTGTTTCATGAAAATACTGGAATATTATTTCCTCTAAAGGAACTTTTAACATAAACAATCCTTAAAAGAAATGATATTATAACATAAAGCCTTTTCCACTTTAGTATTATTTTCAATCGTAAGGCCCATGAAATAATACCATCAAATGAAACATAATGTATCATGAAAATAAGGATATTAATTATATAACATGTCAAAGGGTCAGTATATAAACCTCATTAAATGATATACATACATTTTATTAAACATATACCCAAAGAAAAAAAATTTGAGACGAATAAACCTTATAAAGATCATATCATTGAATTGATAGTAAATAAATGGAGAGATTATGTTTAATAGACTTAAATACATAAAAGATAAGTATAAATATATAATAAGACAATTAATATATTAATTCACACACAATCATTCTATAATAGAGTTAATGAAGAAGGTTTAAATCCCAAAAAAAGGAAATTGAGTTCAAAAACCGTTTACGACTTGGTAACATTCAAGTCAAATCCCCTTGAATGAAATAACTATAGTTGAAAATTTTAATACCATGAATTATGAAGGATTCATGATATAATTTAGAAAATTTTATGTATATATAAACATCATAATAATAAAATATTCCTTAATGAAGTAAAATTCAGATGAGATCCCTTACTACTTTGGTGGTATCTAGAAAAAAACTCATGAAAGGTAGAAACTCATATGGATTTTTAAATAAAAATAATTATCATGAAAATAATCATAAATTATATTCTTGGGTATTATATACCCCACACAATAAAAATATGTGGTGAATATCTAATATGTCACATAGAAATAATAGTGAGAAAAGAAACCCTTACTTCAAGTCCAAACATTCTTTGTATGTCCTTCAACACCAATATAATAAGTTTATATCAATTATTTGATTTATTAAAAAAATTATGGGTTTAATGCCTTATAATTAAAGAATTTATTTTATTTATTTATATTATATATTTAAATATTTAATCATTTAAGTCCAGGTCAGGTGTTTTGAGGACGATCGATCAGTATTTTCAAAACATCTTCGGTATGTTAACCATGGTCAAAGTATTAATTTTTTTGTCTTATCCAAAATAATAATAATAAAATAATTATAAACTTCATACATCAATTATAATTTCAAAATAAATCATGAATAATTTTTATGATAAATAGACTACACTACAATCATGGAGATGATAGCCCATATGTACCCATGAACAACGTTTCCATTTTTCAACCATCATCATGGAAAGAAGGTAAATATTATTTTATTTTTCCAAAAATATCATAATATAATAAATATCATATTATTTCTTTAAATATATTTATATATATCATCCATGTTATGTGGTGATAAAAAATCACATCACTTCATGGAGGTGGTGTCCACATGTACGCACGAACGATGTTATTGTCTTTCAATAAATGGAAAAGAAAGAAAATGTGTGATATATAATAATTTTATAATTATAAATATATCATGAATATAATATATAAATATTAAATACACCATCATAAATATCTGTGATAGGTGATGATGGATAATAAATTACATCGGTTCGCGGGGCGGCAGTCTCTTGTACACATGGGCGATGGTTTCGTTTCTCATTTTATGGAAGAGAAGATAGATTTATGTTATGAAACTAACATAATAACATATTATTATATTGGATATAATGATTAAATTATCCTATTAGGGTTTAATACTATTTTAATGATGTAGAATAATAAATAAAATAGAACACTCGGTTAAGAATGATACCTTTTCTTCATACGACCTCTTTAGGTTTTCACCAAAATCCTTCCTAGAAGAGTTTTCTAATAAAACCAAGGATTATGGGATGTGGGGAGGTAACTGAATAATGTATTTTTTTAGGTATTTTTTGAACCAAAATTTTGTGATGGTGTGAATATTATAGTATAGGGGTGGCCTTTTATATGTGGGGGAGAGGATACACTTCGAATATTTCAAAAGAAAAAGTTATAACCCTGTTATACACATGAAACAATCATAACCAAATGGACCATTATTGATACATTGATGATATAAGTTCAAAATAACTCTATAGAATATAATTTCAGTATGATTTGAGGTCATTTCAATCCTTATCATTTTATTTTAACCCCTAGTAATCCATTTTTCACCTTATGTGTCGTAAAATATTTTTATTGTTTTTACTATTCAATATAAAAACCAATTATGGATAAATTATTATATAATATAAATTGGTATGATTCAAATTATTTAATTCATTTTCTCAAATTCAATTCATAAATTTTTCAAAATTTAACTTAAAAAAACCCACTAACGCGATGAAAAAATAGTTTTTTGGAAAATATACATTTCAAGCATAATATGGTATTATATTAAGTTCATGAATATTAATAATAATTATTTGAAATTAAATTCATTTTTATCGATATATAATCTATAAATTTAAATTAAATATTTTTTATTAGGGCTTAATTTGATTAATTAAAATGAAAAAATGTTAAGCACTCTAAAACTGTTTTTAGAAAAATGTATTTTTAAACCAAAAAATAAAATTATACTAGAATCTAGTATAAAGATGATTTAAATGTAATTAATTAGTATAAATATAACTAAATAATATTTATATTTCCTTAAATAAAATTTAAATTTTTATGATACTTTTATGTTACTTAATTTATTGAATATAAATGATAGTTTTACAAAAATCAGTGTTTTTTACTATTCCGTGAAAAATAAATATTTTCTGAAAACTCCCCAAATTTCACCCAAAATTAATTTTAATATGATTATTTTAAAAATGGATTTAGTTTTAACAAATAAATTATAAAAAATATCAATAAATTAATTATAATATTTTATCATAAAAATAAATAATTTTTTTTAAAGAAAACATATTTTTGATTAATAAAATGAAATTACTAAAAATGGAGTAATTATTTATTAATATTTTATAAATATATTTATATTATATTGTAAATTAATATATATATACATATATATATATATATCATAAAGTATTTAATCCTATTAAAACTAGACAATTATATGGCTAGGTTATAACATCCATATATTTCACGGTTCATTTACGCTCAATGTTGTGTGTCGTATATGATTTCAAAATAACATTATTATATTAAAATCTTGAGTAAGTAAACATAATGTTTCATGTGAGAGTATTTTTATTAGGATATAAATTATGATAAATAATGATCAAAACTCTATTTTACATTTCATATGAAAGAAAATAATTGTATAAGGAATAAATAAATTACAGCACCACTAAAAAGGAATTTCTTATTGTTATATTTTCATTATAGAAGTTTAGATACTATCACATAGGACCCCCATCATTTTTTAGAAATCATTCAGTATTTAAATGAATTTTTAAAAAATATATTTCTAAATAACAATTTATTAGGTGGGATATTGTCTTGTAACAATTTTCAATAATGAAAAATTAAAATGGGTGTTGAAAATGTGGAAGTTAATTACCATTATAGGTTGTAATTAAAAGATAATTCATCTAATATTTATATATATAATTCATTTCCTGATGAGAATATCTATTCTCTGATTGATTTTTCATGGAATGTTGATATAAAAATACACTTGGAAATGGTATCATTTAAAGTTTCTAAGGAACTCAATCTAGGAGTAAATTCATTTCTAATGTCAAAGACTATGTATACAATTATCCCTACCACTAAAAGTTCCCCCCTAAAAATATCATTAAGAGATGGGTCCCAAAGGCTGAGAAATTGGTTGTTATCAATATTTCTTCATGTAGAGTAATATAGAGGTTATTTTTATAAATAAAACCACTAAAAAAGTTTTAAAAACTAGTTTATTTTGTCCTTCACTCACTAGGTATTACTATAATTTCTTCCAAAATTTTACTCAGTGTCAAAAACTAGTATCTATCCCTAAAAGGAACCAAATTCCCTTAAATTTAATTCTAATTGTATTAATTTTTATTATATGGAATTTATTTTATTATACCCTTCCAAAAATATAAGGGATATACATACATCCTTATAATTTTGTATTATATGTCTAAATGGGTTTAGGTCATCCCCACTAGGTCCCATGATCACCAGGTTGTGATCTTATTCCTTAAAGAAAGCATCTTTTCTATATTCTAAATTCCTAGTATTATCATTTCTGATTTTAGAACTATTTTTTTAATTTTCCATTCTCAACACTAATTTTAATATATTGGATCACTCAAAAAGTGTCCATGGACTTCCATCCTCACATCATTGGTCAATTTGGGTTGGTGAATAGGGAAATAAAGTAAGTATTGGAGAGAGAAACTATTAACCCATCTTGGAAAGATTAGTCTATAATGATCTTATATTCCCTTTGGGATTATCAAATGACATAGAAAATTATAATATTAATGTATCCATATTAGTTGGTTTATGAAAAATGTTTCCATTTTATAGTTTAAATTGATCACAAAACCTTTTGATCCATTAAAAATATGAATTTTTACCTTTCCATAGTTGTAAAAAAGAAAAAATTAAACGTCAGTGAACTTGGGGAACTTAATATAGTGGTTCATGAAAATTATATGATAAAATATTCTAGAGTTCAAGCCTAAAAATATAGGAATATTTGAATAAATAATTTTGAACTAAGAAAATATATACTCCCATACACTTACAAACATTATTTTTATATGGGAATGTTTTGGTTGAGGTAGTTAAGGCCCTACATTATGAATCATGACTACACTCATGGGGCAGTTGAGATTCAAGATCTTACTAGTGGGAATATATTTTATGTCAATGTCTATAAAGTAAATTCATTAATAAAATCAATCCATACACATGAAATTGAATGGATTTGAGTGATAAAATATATTATTGAGGAGAATTTTGATATGTTGGGTGTTCTATGCTGAGATAATCACATTAAAATAAATTCTTTTTTGGTGGAAACCCAACTAATTTTTAGTTTTTTTATTTTTTTTATTTTAATTCATCTATTTGAAATTAAAATAAAAGATGTTTTTTAATCCTTCATTTGGGATTTATAGTTAAGGGAATCTGTTGGGGTTTACATGGTGCACTAATGTTATTTTTTTTTATATTTAATAAATGTAAAAGTTATAGGATTTTCAATTCAAACATATAATATTCATATTTCCAACCCAATATTCAGTTATCCATGATGAGTCTATGAGTAACATAATGCATGAATGAATGATTTTTTTCTACTAAGACTTCTCTTTCAAACCCTTAGGTGATATTTTTCAATAAATTGCATTCAATTTTGATTCATAAAATTCATTCATCTACTTACTTCCCCCTTCTAAATTATTTTTACATCAACACATAGGGTAGTTTCATTCCTTATTAGGGGTGAAAAATATGAGATTTTGTGTAACATTTTTCTTAAATGGAATATTTCATTTATTTATCCTTTTATATGATAATGTAATTTGTGAACATTAAAACTGAGTATCAAAAAAATTTCTATTACTTTATTCTTAGCTTTAATAAAGCTAAAGTTAATGAGAATAAATTTTGATAAGAACGGTTCTTCAATGTTGTTTTTGACCATATATATTTTCATCTATTTTAATTAAATTTTCATAATACACATCCTTTGGATTGTGGGGTGTGAATTTCAGTTCTTGGGGTATATAAATTCATATAATAGGAATTATTATCATTTTAAATTTAATTTATTTATATGGAATACCTGAAACAGATAAAATAATATTTATTTTTAATGAAATCCAGAGACCTAACATATGGATTTTGTCACTTAGGGATTATGACTCCATAGTTATCTATCACAAATTTAGGCTTTCAATATTTATTTTTGGAAGTTTAAATTTGTTTTTGATTAAATTAAATCTATATAATTCCTAGTAATACGATATTTAATTGGTTATATAAGGATTGTATGCTTTAGATTCTACAAAAAAGTCTCACTATTTGGTTTTACATGAGTAAGAAAAATTCAATTATAAGGAATTTTTTTAAAAAATAAATAAAAAAGAAAAAAGAAAAAGAAAATATATATTTGATACTCATATTAAGGTTTAAAAGTGATTATATCATATTTCTTACCTTTTTCTACCCATAAATAAATAAGGAACCATATGTATTTTGTGAGACAAAAAATATCTTTATGGTTAATTAGAATGAAAGGGTATGATTAAATTAAATAAATTAATGATATTGGCTTTATGGTATGCTTACATACTTGGATTATTTTAAAGTATTTCAATTTGATTCAAGATTTATTGAGTTATGTTTTTAATGGTAAACAATTTAGGTAAAAAAAATTGGAATGGGGAGCTAAATTTTGTTATTTGTGTGCTAGTTATTTACATTTGACTACAAAAAATAAAATTGTATGGAATTATTTTCTACTAAATATGGATAATTTTCATTATATTTTTCAATTTTTTATGTGATTAATTATTTATAAATACCATTATAAATACATTTTAAAATTTAATATTTTTCTCATAATTTTTTAAATCCTTGTTTAAAATGTGTTAATTATTAACCCATTTTGGAAACCTAGTAAAAACATATTTGGTACCGATTTGAATTTTAAATTTCTGGATCAATTTAATATAATTATGGGGAATATTTTTTCCATATATACTAATATAGGATTCGTAGATGAATATTTTCAGCCTTGAATCCAGAAATATCTAGGTAAAGATGAATGAATACCTAAGAAATAAAATGAATGTGGTTCCCATGTATCACCTCTAATGAAACTGAAATTTTATTAATGTTTTGAGGAAATCATGATGGAAATGAAATTAAATTATTTACTGATCTAATTAAAAAGTTTCTAAGGTGATATTGGAATCCCAGGATGATTTTAAAATTTTGAACCTAATTTCATTTCCCAAAATGATAACCCATCACTTCTCTTAGACCAAATAGGTTGAATATTTTTAAATTCTATAATAAATATCATTAAAAAATTTCAATTTTTATGATTATATATTGAGTAAAGTCTCTCAAAATGTCAATTTAATGCAAATTTTACAAATAAAATGGGAGTATTTGTTTCTTTTTTATACATTTTAATGTTATGATAAAATAAATTCATTACAAGTGAATTTTTTATTATTATGTTATCGAGAAACACTATATTTTTATAAATAATATAATTACTTATTCATCATTACATTTTTAACATATATAATCATGGTACCATTATATCAAGGGGATAATATATTCACATAAAATGTGTGAAATTATTCACACAAAGACAAATCATTCATTATATGATTATTTTTTATTCATCATTCCTCCATTTATGATTCAAATGTTGTGTTTAATTAATTTGTTTTCTTCAATGGTGGGATAAAACTCTCATGGGTTGTTTTTAAAGACCATTCAAGGAATTATTTTCTTATCCATCAATGATAAATTTTATAACTACATATTTTATTTCTAATACATTCTCATACAATAAAGTGATTATGAAAATGATTTTCTAAGTTTTAAGGTGATTATACTTGAAATTGTGTGGGTATAAATCTATTAACAATGAGGTAACATATTAAAATTATGAATGGATACTTCTTGAATTACTAAATATAAAAATTTCTTTTTTTAAAAAAATAAATCATTCCCTAACAATAACATATTATCAACCCATATTCATTAATCGCATTAATTTGAATCTTAGTTTGTTTAATTATAAAAATTAATCAAATAAATAGTTTTATACTTTATAGATAAGTATCTTAAGAATGTATTTGGGTCTTCACCTAACTTCTTAGGTCTCTAAGGAATTGATATCGTAGTGATACTGCAAGTTCCCTATAGCACCCCTACCCGAGAAGCTTGGAGTTAGTGTATTATTTTATTACATTAGTATGATTACAAGGAATCAAATCCTGAAAGACTAATTAGTTTAGTAGTCTTGAAAGTATATATTACCCACATTAGTCTAATAATATATTATTAAATAGTAAAAAACGCAAGATACATAATAAAATAAATAAATTGAGTCTTTGAAAGCTTACTCAAAGATTTATTATTCATAACCTGGTGAAATGAAACATAATAAGGGTGATCTCAAATTCTCAGTAAGGGTAATTAAAGAGGAATAAATAATAAATAAATTAGAATAAATTAACACTTAAAGGTAAATAACTCATAACACATTCCATTCAAATAAATAGATAATACAAAATCAATATTTAAAGGTAAGAGACTAAAACACATTTCATTTAATAAATTAACTGAAATGAAATTCATGTATAGATATGTTGACACAAAATCACATGGATGAATAATAACTGAAACTAAATGAGGTAAATTCTTTCATAATCTAAGTCATGTTTATGGCAAATTAAAACCTATATCATCAAGACCTTTCACAAGACAGCTAATAATATGGGTAGAAACCCATATAATTTGTGCAATTTATTTCTCTCATGAGAACCTGTCGATGCATCGGTGTGCTATATAAAGTTTGAGCTCCTCCTGTTTTTGCCTATCCAAATAATTCATCATATCGAATAGTTTAAATAAATAATATTATTTATCAGATATCCAAATCGAAAAAAGAATACATATTTATCAATACTTCCTAAAATAATCAAATAACTTTCAAAGTAGACATCTTATGTAAAATGGTATATGGTTTAGAAAATATTAATATCAATTATAAATAGAATGGATAATTTGGGGAAATTCAATGTTCAATAATCATAGGAGATCTAATATTTCAAGGGGAATAAAAAATGATTCAAGGAATTTAATTTTAATATTATCCTTGTCGAAATAAATAATAAACCATCTAGAGTAATAATAAGGATGGTATTAATACAAAACATCCCATGTGGAGTATAAATAAAGGGTTTTATTGTTGAGGAATATAATTACTATAAAAATATCTTTTAAGAGCATTCTTCAGTAAAATATCCTTTTGCTTTGTAAATCCCTTTTAAAAACATTTTCTTTGAACTTGACATTTGAAATAATTTTCTTTAAGAAGTAACATTTTAGACATGAAATGGAAGATTCAATGAAATTATGGTGAGTAAATCCATAGTTTTCGTATGAGGTAAAAATAATATTTCTTTTTTATAGTAAAAAAGTTAGAAAATGAACCATTTATAAATTGACAAGTAGATTCCTTTAAAAATATTGGTAAAAGAAAAAATGATAAAAATGTCTTTACTAAATCATTTTTAAAATGTTAAGAACATATTTGAAATCATTTTAATGAAACATGGTTTTTAGAAGAAAATAGGTTCTCTGACTAAAGAGAGAAATGAAGTCAGGTTTTTTTAAAAACATATTCTAAAATACCTTGAGTACCAAAGAGTAGATAAATTGTAATAATACTTGATTAAGTTAATTAATAACCACATGAGATCAAAATTAAATGTTTTATTGAACAATTATCCAATAATTTCCTCAAATTTAAATTCATGTACTAATAATATCGAATAAAATGAGATTGTGAAATAAACCCTTGAAAAGGATAGAAAGTTGAAGTAAAAATAAATAAATTAGTAGATTTTATGTATAAAATGTAAATACAAATAAGGTAAGTGTAAATAAAACAATAGATAGTAGAAATTAATTACTCACATAATATTAGAATATTAATGACAACAAGGAAGTAATATAACTCAATGAAAATAAATTGAGTTATGAAATTATATTAAACTTGGTAACTTTTAAATCAAGTCCCCTTAAAAATAAATAATACAAATTGAAACTCAAAATACCATGATGAAAGATTTATTCATTATATTACATGTCAATGTGGCAGTACATACACAATATATAAAAAAATAGGTTCACAATAATTATGTATGCCTCACAGAATAAAAATGAGATAAGAATCCCTTACCTTAAGTTTTTTTTTCGGGAGAACATCCTTTAAATTATTTTATAATAAGAATATTTTAATTTTATACTTTCTTCATAACCTTTATCATGTTTTTAATTACTTTTATTTCACTTATTACCATGTTGTGCACAATTACTTACACAATTAATTTTACATCGGGTGTTTTGACCGAATTTAGTTTATGTGTCAAAAATGAATTTTGTAGGCCAACTATAGTAAAAGGGGTCATTATAAAACATTTAAAAAATAATATTTATGAAATAATTATCATATATTTACATCAATTATACTTTTAAAACCAATCATTAAATATGGTTATGGAAAATGAACCAATATTATAATCATGGAGACGGTAGGTCGTATGTACACATGAGAAATGTTCCCATTTTCAATGATTATTATGGAAAGAAGTTAACTAATAATATATATTTATATAATTATCACTATATACTAAATATCATTTTATTTATTCACATATACTTATATTTTTTATTCTTGTGATGTAAAAGTAATCACATCGTGTCGAGGAGGCGGTAGTCCGCACATCCACAAATGACGTTATCACTTTTTTTATGTGTGAAAGGGTAATAAATAAAATGATATATTATATATATAGAAATATAATTATTAAATGAATATCATATATATTTTGTTTAATTCACATATTTTTAATTGAAACTATCTTTTATTCATTCCATGTATCATGGAATGAATCACATCACTTTGAGGGGTAGTAGTCCTCAGTTCCAAAAACGATATTAACAATTCTACACAAAATGGAAATTATAAGAATATGTGTTGTAAAATAATTACATAATCTTAAATACATAATAAATATATTATATATCATATATACATAGAGTTTCCATAATAATGTCCACCATGAGATGTGGTAAGAGAAAAATAAACAATCATCGTTTCGTGCGGTGATAGTTTGTCGTACACATAAATATAATGTTATTTACCCATTAGATAGAGGTGTATGTTAGTTTAGTTCAATAAATTAACATAAAAACATCCTATTATATTTATTATACTTGTGTTTTTATATTATCATGGAATAAAACCTCTTAATCGGGTAACTCTTTATGGCGTGCACCAAAAGACTTCCTTGGATGGATTTATGAGCAAGGGGAGGAATCTAGAAATAAGGGAGGGATTTGGGGATATATTTGGGAATATTGTTTCTTAACCTAATTTTCTTCATAGTTTTGAGTAAGTGAGAGGTAAGGAGGCATTTTATAATTGAGGAGGAGTGGCACTCTTGTAATAATTTGATAGAAAGGAATCCCCACCAACATTATTTTTATTTACAGTTGATAAATAATGGTCCAAATTAAATACAATGGAGGATAGGGTCGATATATGGCCATTAAATATCTTTTTTGAAAGTTTATATGTCGTTTTAGACCTTATTTTTAATGTTTTTACCCTTTATTAATCTTAATTTAACCTTTATCATTTTAATTAATTTTAATTACATTCACTAATATTTTTGGTCAAAAACAAATTTGACCTTTTTAGACATTATAAATTAGGTTTATTCCAAATGTAGAATCCATTTTTCCAAATTCCAATCACCTAAGAGCATAAATAATTTAAATTTAATCCCAAATATTGAACGACAATGAAGGTTTTTAAAGTAAATACGTCCAACAGTTTGTTATGTTTTGTATAGTCAATTCCAAAGTGAAATTGATTTAAATGATATACATTGTATTAATTGATAAAAATATTAATTAATTAAATGTTAAAACAAAACAAAATAAATAATTTAACCTTATAAATAAATTATATGAAAAAAATTGAATTAAATATGAGTATTTTTCATTATTCATTAAAAAATGACTCTTCATAGAAAAATACAAAAAAAATTACGATAAGCTAATTTTTATGTTTTTCTTTGAAATATTAAGTTTATTTTGAAAAATAATATTAATAAAAATGTCAAAAATTGGATTTAAAATGGGTTTTCCATTATTAGATGGTAAAAGTGTTTTAATAAAAATATAGGTTTATACGTGTAATATTGAATTTATTATTATCTTATGTCTATTGAATTTGTTGGATGATTATAAAAAATATTTGATTGAATATATAAATTATATATTTCATTAATATCATTAAATATTTGTAATTAATTTATTTTATTAAGACGAAACGCCTTTGTGAACATAAAAATAATGATATTTCATTTATATTCAATTGGTTTATATTTTCACTTATAATAAATTGGTAACATATTAATTCATTTTATATTTTTGGAAACCATATATTTTCATAAGTTAGTTAATACTATTCATAACCTCTAATTTTAATGGCTAGGTTAAGTATTATTATATTAAATAATAATATTTTAATAATACAATGTTATTTGTTGAAACTCGATCTTACGTGTAACCCAAGCTATCGAGGAAGGTTGCTCTTGCGTGCGATGAAAGCTAACTCAGTTTTGAGTGTATTACAATATGTAGAATATATTTAATTTATTTAAAATATTAAATATATTATAAATTATTTGGATATTATATTCCTTTACAGGCTTGGTTCTATATGTCATACACACTATCGAATTCAATATTCTTACTTCATAATTTCAAGATGTTACATTCTCCCCACCTTAATTAAATTGTGTCCTTGCAATTATAAGTAAATATTGGTGATATATTATATAATATTTTCTATTCCTAGATCCCAAAACATGATAAGAGTACTTAAAATATCCTCTAGAAAATAAATAATGGGAATTACATGGGTTGTATGGAATAACATATAACTATGCCTCTAAGTAGGAGAACATCAGTGGAAAGTAGAGATACGTAGTTGGAGAGAAAGTGAAAATATTTATTGGGGCGATTGAGTTCATCAATCACAAACAAGTGAATGATAAATGGAAATTTGAGAGCCTTAAATTCATAAATCTGTAATGATTTAGTAGACTATCAGTTCAACAAAAATTAAGGTATTAGGACAAAAAAAATCCAAATTTTGAGTAATTATTTTACTACCTAATAATATAAAAAAATATATAATTTCTTGATACCTTTCATTATCATAATACAAATTTCATATATGTTTTTTAGATTCTATTAAATTAAAATTCATCCTTTACCTCAAGAAATGGGTATCCAAAAATTAACTTTTATTTATGAAGAACTAAAAAATTTTACAGATCGTAAGGCCCATAAAAGTGTGAGAATTATAACTATTTCTCCCTAACTATTATCCAATTTTTATATGGTTAATATATTAATCTCTAAACATAAAATTTAACACTACTGGTTCATCACTAATATTTAGTCATCAAATTTTCTAAATAATTACACATAAACCAAGACATCACATAGGCTAATGGTAGGTGAAAAACTTTTATCGTCCTTTGGTCATGGGTGCATTCCCCACAGCCTTGTCAGACTTGATAGGTTGTCACCTGGCATACATGTTTCCCTTTTTTAAAATAAAATTAATATAATTTCCAAAATAAATATGGTAAATCACTAAATATCTTTTTAATTGAGTTTTTCAAAACAAACTCAACACATAAATACTTTACCCATTTTATTTTGACATAGGTCCTTCATTGGTCGAAGATTTATCCATAATATTATTTTTATGATTTATAATCATGACACATTATCATTAATCTAAAACTAATTAGGATTAACCTATTTTATTCATAGTCAAAGTCCTCCATAATTATTTGTAATGAAAATGTGAATTATCCTAAGCATATCCTCAAATATTGTCAAACTAGGTGCACAACAAGACATGTTGTCAGGTAGCAAGTTACCCCAAGTTAGACCCGAGACACCTTATCCGAGTTGTTACTCTTAGGTACATTTTTTCCAGAACCATTTCAATTTTTGGATCTATATAGGGATGTATTTATATGAATATCCACATAATATCTAACTCAACAAAATTATAAGATATTCTTGTATACTTATCCTCAATGTATATCTTAGGGTTATGATCCTTAATCTATGTTTTCTAAATATACTATCCAATGTTGTTTCTAAACTTCCTTTGATACCAATTGTTACTCCCCATCCCCAGAAGCTCAGAGCCAGTGCGTTATTTTATTACATTGGCATGATTACAAGGAATAAAATCCTGAAGGACTGATTAGTTTATAAATCTTTGAAGTTTAGATTATATACATGATTCCCATAATACATTGGGAAATAAAAGACACAAACATGATACATAATAAAATAAATTAACAGATTCCTTAAAAGATTATTTAAATATTTTATCTTTATAACCTAGGGAAATGAAACATACTAAAGGTGAGATCAAATTATTGGTAAGGGTAAATAAAGAGGAATAAATAATTAATAAAGGAAAATAAATTAACATGGAAGGTAAATAATGGATAAAAAATTCCATCCAAATAACTAGATTATGAAAAATCAATATGGAAAGGTAAGAAACTAAAACACATTTCATTTAATAAATGAACTGAAATGAAATATATTCATAGATATGTTGATGAAAAAACACATGGATGAATAATAATTGAAACTAAATGAGGGAAATGCTTTCTTAATGGATGTCATGTCTAAGGAACATGAAAACATATACCATAAATATCTTTCACAAGATGGTTAATAATACAGATAAATCCAATTTAATTTACACAACTTATTTGTCTCATGAGAACCTATCAATGCATTGAGGAACAACATAATTTCTGGGCTCCTCCCAAGATTGCCTGTCCAAAACATTCCTTATATCAAATAGTCCAAATAAATAATATTCCTTATCAAATATATATATTGAATAAAGAATACATAATTATCAATAATTACCTAAATAATAAAATAAATCTCAAAGTAGACACCAAATGTAAAATGTTATATGTTTTATACAATAGTAATATCCATGATAAATAAAATGGATAATTAGGTGAAATTTAATGTTCAATGATCATAGGAGATTTAATATTTCAAGGGTAATAAAAAATGATTCAAGGATGTGAATCTGAATACTATACTTGTGAAAATCAATAATAAACCATCCATCAGGATAATAATGATGGTATCAATATAAAAAATCCCAAGTGGAGTAAAAATAAATGGTTTTTGTTGATGATGAATATAATTACAATACAAATATATTATGAGATCATTCTTGAGGAAAATAACCTATTGTTTTGTAAAAACGCTTGAAAAACTTTTTCTTTTAAAATAACTTATGAAATCATTTTCTTTAAAATATAACCTTTTATACATGAAAATGAACTTCAAAGAAATTATAGTGAATAAAGTTTTAGTTTTCTTATGAGATGAAAATAATATTCCTTTTATATAGCAAAAAGGCTAGAAAATGCCTAGTATGGAATGCGACAATAATATTCCTTTGAAAACATTAGTAAAAGATAGAAAGGGTAAAAATATATTTACTATATCATTTTTAAAAGATTAATAACATTTTTTAAATCATTTTAATAAAACATGGTTTCTAGAATAAAATAGGTTCTCCTATTAAATATTGAAATAAAGTCGATTTTTCTTAAAAATATTTTCTAAAATGCCTTGAGTACCAAAAAGTGGGAAAACGGTACTAATACATGATAAATATCATTAAGAACCATAGGAGATCAAAATTAAATGGTTTATTGAAAAATTATTCAATAATTCCCTTAGATGGAAATTTAGGTACTAATAATCTCGAATAAAATGAGATTGTAAAATAAATCATTGAAAAGGATATAACATCAAAGTAAAAAAAATAAATCACTAGGTTATGTTTATAAAATATAAATCCAAATAAGTATATTTTGAATACAATAATAGATATTAAAATTTTATTACACACATAATCATAGAATATTAACCAAAATGAGGAAGTAATATAACTCAATGAAAAGAAATTGAGTTATGAAATTCTATTAAACTTGGTAACTTTTAACTCAAATAAATTTAAAATAAATACTTAATATTGAAACTAAAAAAACATGATGAAATATTTATTCATGGTATTACATTTTAATTTCATTGTACGTACACATTATATAATAAATTATGTATATAATAATTAAGTATGCCTCCATGGATGAAAATGAGACAAAAATACCTTACCTTTGTGTTTCCTTTCAGGTGAAAGTCATTTAACTTCATGTATAATAATCTTAAGTAAATTTTATACATTATTCATAACCTTTTCAAGTTAATAATTAATTATATTTCACTTATTACCATGTTGTGTACAATTACTTATACAATTAAATTTATGTTGGGTGTCTTGACCGAATTCAGTTCATGATCAAAAATGACTTTGGTATGTCTACTATGGTCAAAGCAGTCATTATATAACATCTCAAAAATAAAATTAATGAAATAATTATCATATTTTTACATAAATTATACTTTTAAAACTAATAATTAAAATATTTATGAAAAACAAAACAATGTTGCAATCATGGAGACGATAGGTCGTACGTACACAAGAGTAATGTTCCCATTATTCCTTGATTGTTTTGGAAATGAGTTAAATTATACTATATATTTTAAAAATGATCATTATATCATAAATACCATTTAATTTATTCATATATACTTATATATTGTATTTCTATTATTTAAAAGGAATCACATCATGTTGAGGAGGCGGTAGTCCACACGCCCATGAACGACGTTATCACTTTTTAAGTGTGTGAAAGGGTAATAAATAAAATGATATATTATATCTTAATAAAGGTAATTATTTCATTAATATCATATATATATATATATGTTTTTTATGTCACATATTTTTAATTAAATCCATATTTTTTACATTCCATGTATAGTGTGAATGAACCCAATCGCTTTGAGGGGGCGTAGTCCGTACTTCTATAAACGATGTTATTATTTTTACACAAAATGAAATGTATAAAGATATATGTTGTACAATAATTAAAGAATATTAAATACATAATAAATATAATATATATCATATATATATATATATTCAATCATAATGGCTTCTATGATAGGTGGTAAGGGAAAAATTAACAATCATCGTTTCATGAGGTGGTAGTTCACTGTACACGTAACCAGTATGTCTGTCACCCATTAAATGGAGATTTGTGTAATTTTAGGTCAAAACATTAGCATAAAAACAAAATCATATATTTAGGATACTTTTTTATATTATCATGGAATAAGGATAATTTAATTAGTAGAGAAAGTAAATAAAGTTAAAGACCATTTGGAAAGACGTTACCTCTTGATAGGGTAACTCTTTTTGGTTTGCACCAAAATACTTCTTTGGATGGATTTATACAAAAAGTAAGTATTCAATGAGTATGTTTTGGATTTTTGGGAGCTATTTGGTCCAAGTTTTTCTAAACATAAGTGGCTTGAGAGGTGTGACGAAGTGGGAGGAAAGGAGGCCTTTTATAATAGAGGAGTAGTGGCACCCTTGTAATATTTTAAAATAAATAAACCCCACCAACATTGTTTTATTAAAAGTGGATGAATAATGGTCAAAATTATATATAATGGATTATAGGGTCTAAAAAATTTCATGATATATCTTTTATACATGTTTATAGTTCATTTTAGGCCTTAAGTTTAAATTTTAGGCCCTTATTAAACTTAATTTAACCTTAATCATTGTAATTAATTTTAATCATATTAATTATCCTTTTTCATAAAAAAACTTAGTTGAAATTATTATAAATTATAAATTATGCTGATTAAAAATATGAAATCCATTTTTTCAAATTTCAAAAACATAATTGGAAGAAATTATTTTAAATTCAATACCGCAGACGGGGCGACAATACGGGTTCTTAAAGTAAAAACACTAAAACGTTTGCTATGTTTTTTATAGTCAATTTCAAAGTGAAATTAATTATAATGAAATAAATTGGATTAATTGATAAAAATATTATCTAATTAAACTTCAAGTATAATATAAAACAATATTTAACCATACAAACAAATTATACAAAAAACAGTTTTCAATTAAATATCAGTATTTTTCTGTATTCATTAAAAAATTTGTATTCATGGAAAATTTCCACAAATTTACCATAAGATAAATTTTATTTTTATATTTTAAATATAAATTTTATCGTTATGTATAATATTCATAAAAGTGTCGAAATTTGATTTAAAATGGGTTCTCTAGGAAAAGACGGTAAAAGTGACTTAATAAAAATATAGGTTTTTTATGTGTAATATTGAGTTTATTATTCACTTATGTATATCGAATCTATTGGATAATTATAAAAAATATTTTATTGAATATATAAAATATATATTTCATTAATATCATTCACAGTTTTTAATTAATTTAATTTATTAGGATAAAATTCCTTTTTGAGCCTAAAAATAATAATATTTCCTTTATATTCAATTGGTTTATATTTTCATTTATAATTAGTTGGTAACCTATTAATTAATTATATATTTTTGAAAAGAATATATTTTCATAATATAGTAAATACACTAATTTTAACAACTTGGTTGTGTATTATTATCTTAAATAATGATATTTTAACAATACGGTGTTATTTGTTGAAACTCCTTCTTGCGTGTAACACAATCTATTGAGGAATATCGCTCTTACTTGAGATGAAATCTTACTCAATGTTTCATGCATTAAAATCTATAAAATATATTTAATTTATTTAAAATATTAAATACATTATAAATTATCATGATATTATATTTATTTATGTGTTTGGTGTTGCATGTCATACCCTCTATCAAATTCAATATTCTTACTCTAGAATTTAGGGATGTAACATTCCCACTTCATCCTGTTGGTTAGATTTGGGTTTACCACTTAGTTATCTTATAAAAGTAATATTATAAAAATTTTAAAAAGAATATTATATGATAGATCTTACTAAATTAAAATGATAAAAATATTTCATTCTTAAAACTTTTAAGAATGGAAAATTAGTACATGAAAGTCATAGAAGAGTGTAAATATAATATATATATAGGAACTGAAGTTAATTTATTCTCTTTATATAGACCAATTTGACATCAATAAACCAAATTTAATATTTATTTTATTATAATTTTTTATGAATTCATGAATATATATAATTTTATGTTTATATATCATAAATTTAGATAATTGAAAAAATAAAAATAAAAATATGATATATTAAAAGGGAGGTAGTTTCAATTATTTATAAGTTAAGGAAAAATAATGTAAAATAATATAAAATTAATTCCTTTGAGTCTCATCTCACTAACCATGGAATTAAACATGTGTAAAAAATTGTATATACATCAATAAAATTGAGTTATGAAAATGAAAAAATATAATTTTGTGGAAATGTAAAGAACCATATTTGCTGAATTCAAAATTTCAAAAGTTATTTTTAAATTGAGAGTCCAATTGTGATTATTGATATTTTTTCAATGAATAAACTGGTTTTCAATATTTTTTTGATAACAGATGAAGATATTAATTAATTTATAAGTTAAAATAAAGTAGATATAACTTGGAGTTCATATTGATCAGATGCATTAAATTTTTATTCCATTATGAATGTTGACGGTGATCCATTCCTATATTGTAAAATTTGTTTAGTTGTGATACTACTTTGTGTTTTTAAATAAGACTATACATATGATTATTATAGAGTTTATCTTATTCATAATAAATGAAAAGTGGTAATTGACAGAGAAAACATTTTTACAATAGGTTTATGAATGTTGAGATTATGGGTATTGAAAATCATAATGAGTTGTGATTATAGAATCAAAAATGAGGATTGTAATATTGATGGTATATCCTTGGATTATAAATATTAAAGGATACTCTAATACATGGAGAATATATCTTGAATGATGACCGAAGAAAGTTGATTTGTAATATTTAAGTGTTGATGAATTAAAGATATATGGAAATACTCAAATGGAGTACTCATACTATTCAAGATGATTTATTAATTTTTCTAAATAGGTTTAAAAAAATTACAAATTTATTTATGTTGTTTTGGGGTGGATTGAAGTGATTGAAGAAGCCATGAGAAAATTTGAAGTATACTTGAGATCCCCAAAGTTATGTTAAGGAAGTTATATATTTTATAAAAAAAATTAAGGAAGTTCATGGTGGTTATAATAGGAAATATGTAATAGTAGTGCTAAAATTTGGAAAAATACGTAAGGTTAGGACAAAACTCACATACTATAATCTAAAAATGTGTTATAACTCTTAGTAATAAGTAAATTAAGTTAATTATTACTTAAGATTCACTTTTTGTGTTGAATATGAAAATTAGGAAAGTAAATAACCTACATATGATATGTAAGGACCAATTATTTAATATGTAAGGGTTCTCTAATTCTTACAAACTAAAATATTGAAAAAGGAAAAAATTTAACTAATACATAAGAGTAACTTTTGTGGTTAGAAATAGAATATGTTTCAAGTAACACTATGAGTGTAAGGTAACTTTCTCAATACATAAAAGTCATCATAAGGAATGTATAAAGGTACTCAAAGAGTATGAGATTTTGAAAAGTACTTGAGACACGTTGTTATATATAAGACTCAGTTTTTTACTATTCAAATTTTATCAAAATAAGTAAATGTACTTAGTGATAAAAATATATGAACTGATAAAGTACCTAAGTCACTATGATACATAAAGGTATATAGAAGTTAGTGAGATTTTATAAAGTACCAATCCTTATTTTGATTCACAATTATAACAATATCTTACATAAGGGTTAAATAGTTTGGAAAATATGAGATATTTGTGGATTTGAATGTGATTATGTTCTGTTGGACTTAAAAGATAAAATATCATCATGCTTTGAATATCGATGATTATATCCATGAATAAAATAGATGATAATTAAATAGAAAGTTTAATCCAACATGTGAGTTTCCATACTATGAAGATGAGCTCCACACCGTGAGGGTTTCTGCATATGTTGAGGAAGATATAAATAAATGAGAAAAAGTATTTCACAAAGGAATAAAATCTATAAATATTATGAAAATCATGAGAGAATTGAAAAGTTAGAGATAAAGATTTAGTCTTTGTTATTAAAAGATAAAATATCAATAATTTTTTATAATATCACATTTCAATAATTCAAGGAGTATTTTCCATATTCCAATATAAAAATACTGTTCACATGAATTATGAGAATATAAAAATAATAAAAAGAAGATAATTAAAGAGGATAATTTATAAATAATAATTCGATATAACATTCTATTAATAAAGATCTTGAGTATCTAAGATAAAGAAAAAGAGATAAAATGATACTAAATTCCTTGAGAGAAATATTTTTATCAAATAGAGAGAATCTAATATTCTAGAGAGATAAGGTCATATGCATTAAGAAAGAATAATAAGAGAAGAAGGAGGAGTATAAGTAGGACTGAAGACTCTTCCAAAGATATCCTTATATCTTATAATATAGTTAATAAAGAAGAAAATAAGGATGATATTTTTTTATATAGTTCTTGCCCTATTTATTGAGATTCTTTAATATTAGGTAAGAAATACTAGTGATATTGATCTTAAACAAGGTTTAAAAACTAGGTTACTTATGGTAACAAGGATTACCTACATGTTGTTGAAATTTTATACATATTGGCAGTCAAATACCTATTTCTAAGGAAGCATATGCCATTATCATGATGTATTAACATCCCAAAAAAATGTTATATCTTATATAGGAGTTTATAAGTAGTATAGTTGGATAATGAAGTGATCTATTATAATTATTTCCATATAAGTTAGGAGAATGAAAATATATCAGAAGACAGATATTATCATGAGATAAATTTTGGATAAGGAAGATACCTTCCCATAGGTTAAGTTTGATACCTTACCACCCCTTGTAAGTTTTGAGTTTAAGATGATATGTCATCAAGATTTTTAATCACTGTAACTGAATATTTATAATATTTTCTTAGTACTTAACCCAAACACAATAAATATTATATTCCCACATTGGTATCAAACCTTATAAAATTTATTAGCATCTTCATCTTTTACATTATTTAATATTTCTCATGTGGTGGTGTGTGTTAGGAAAGCATAATTAATTCCATACATCTTAATTAAAATAATGGTTGGAATATTAAGAAGTGAAAAATTAAGATAAAAAATCGGTAAATATGGTCACATTGATTCACCCCTCTATAGAGTGACCAAAAAATCCATAAGTAACTTCAAGTGGTATTAGATCTAATCCATGTTCCCTATGATCTGATATATTTTGTTTCCTAGTTTTCTTTATCATATATAAATAAAGTATAAATCTGAATAAAGTTTAAAATTTCATTATAAAATAAATTTCCCATCCTCGATAATACTATTAAGAGGGTTCCTATAAAAACCTTTAAGTATTTATAGAATAAAGTGTGAAAGGGGTTAAGAAATAGTTCAAATAATAAAGATTATACACCCTTAATTTAAGTTATTCAAAGTTTAATTTTATTTATTAAATATATTGAGAAACATCCTCTTAAAGAATCATGTTTAGATATTAAATATGATGGGTTTATTGAATTAGTTGAAGACCGAGTTTAAGGACTAATTGAAGAATGTTTTTTATTGAAGTTTACACTTATATTTTTTTATATCGGAACTATATGATTAAAAAACATAATTGGTAATAGATGTAATGACTACAAAAATCATTGGCTCACAAGTTTCAATATTGAATCACTCTCATCAAAATGGTGGAAAATAAAAAATAATTTGTATTGTTCTTTAAATAAAAATATTTACCTAATGGTGAATAATTATGAAAAAATATGAGAAATTTTAGATAAATAATAGTGAATATATGGTTCATTAATTTAATGAAATCAATGGTTTCAAAGATGCTTAGTTAGAAATCAAGGATAAATGGGTAAATGATCTTGATAATTATTTAAAAGAAGAAAATAAGATAAATGAAAATTGAATTGGTTAAGTAAAGTGATAATGGAAAGAAATAGTAATATAATATGGGTATGGGAAGAATATAATCAATATAAAGTGTCTTGAATAACTAATACAAATGATAAATATGGAGAAGATAGATTCTGGGACTTCCCAAACTACTATAAAAATAAAGGATACCATGAAGGTTTGTGATAAGAGTATTATTTCTAAAATTACTCACATTAGTGTAAAAAAGGGCATGTGAGCATCTAAATATCTATATATTATATGATCATGGAAAGATATAAACCTTATCTAAGAAAATTATATTTATAATAATTTTATTTGAACTGATAGTATTGGTTACCAATAATAATATAGTAAACTATGAGTCAAAACATCATAATAAACTTACCACTTTAGCAAGGGTTGATGTGAGAAATAATATGAATTCTTTCTCCCAAAAAATAAGATCAAAATAAGAGTTGTTTTGTTAAAAAATAACAATGTTTCAAATATGTAAATATTGAAATAAAATGTAAGAGAATAGTATATACTAGATATTTTTGGTTTTATTATAGGTTAGGTCATTATATAATTGATTTTCATATAAAAATTAATTTTATTGAGATCAAAAAAGGCCTATATTAAGATATATAAAATCATATCAAAGAAAAAAATTCATAAAATAGGATGGAAGTGAATTTGTCTATTGAGAACAGATTTGGATTCATGTTGATTTTTTAAAAAAAATTACAAAATATGTACAAATTGTGATAATGCAAATTAGTATAATCCTAACAATCATGATTTTTATACTACAGATAAGATTAGACAAAAACGTTTTAAAAGGAAAAAAGTAATAAGAATAGGTGTATTTTCCTTGGGTTGTAAACAAAATAAGATAAGAAAAAACAAGATACACATGATAATAAATATAAAGAAATAAATATTTATATGTAACTTTAGGAGGTCCATGTCTAGAAAATCAAAGAATGATAAATCATGAGGAGTTCACAAAAATCCAAATCTAAAAAAATCTATTTCTAGGTTGGGAAGAAATTTTTATTATTTTTTATCTAAATAAGAAGAAAATGAGACCCACTATATTACTATATTTTTTGTGTCTTCCAGTATTGGGAAATAAAGGTGGTGAATAAAATAATATAACTGGAGGAATGTTTAGAATGTCTTCCATCATGGATTATTAGCTATCATAGAATTATTTGATTAATATCATGATGTTTCCTTAAAATATTTGAAAGTGGAATCCTAAAGGATATACTTGGAGTTTATTCTAAAGAAGTTTTGGAGTTTTTCCCTAGAACCATATAATTTTTACTTTATATTACCTATATATATATCCAAAGGTGTTAATATTAAAAAAATCTTATTAAATATTGATTTTTCTTCTACATAAAATTAATGTGATAATGTATTTAAATGTCTATCAAAGTGAAAATGTTATATTATTTCCCCACTGTTAAGACCGCCTCCCTCCAAAGGTACCCCTCCTAGGCTGACAATAAATAAAGAGAGATAATTACCCTTGTATGCCACCATTAATATTCCATGGGTTGGTGACTTGCACCAAGGGTGTATCGATCACATAAATGGGAGGCATTAACCTCTATATAATTTTAAATAATAAGAGTAAGATGAGGGGAACCACCAAAAAACCCCATACACAAATATAATAAGTAATCCAAATAAATTTAGTGTCATACATAAACATAAAAGAAGATTATAATACCAGAATAAGTCTAAGAAGAAACCAAAAACTCTGATAAATCATAATAGTTGGTCATAAATTCTTTTGAGCTTGTAACTTTCAACCGGATCACTAACCGACTCTTTTTGATTTAAAATATAGTTTTTATATATGTAGCATGAGTATAAAATGTAAACTCAGTAGGATACACCCTGAAACCTCTCATGAAAAATATGAAATAAGAATACTAAATCCCAGTGAATAAACAAATGAAACAAACTTTTCACTTAAACATGTATTACTAGTTTCCCATCCTCATGATGGCCCACTCATCAAATAATGAAAATAAATAAACCATTACACAATAAAATAATATATATATATATATGAAGGTAACTTTCTTCCACTTCTCCATTGGTTTTTTGGTCTCATGCCTCAACAAATAAATCTTGTGCACATCCCCCATATAAGTCATCTTGAACCTCATGCGATCAAATCATTACAATTATTACATGTTGTACAACCCAACATCTCATCATCATCATATCTAAGTAGTAACCAAGTATATTCTTAGAAGACTTTATAACCTATGTACATTCATTACACCTTAATCCATCACAGCCCTTGCAAACACACCCATGGAACGTTGAAATCCACATGTATAGATAAAAGTATGTGATAGAACCCAACCCATTATATCTAAAGATACGCCTAATCATCTATAGATGGAGGGAGAGTGTGGGAGAGGGATAAGTCAACCATTCATTCCCTTACCATCTGGGATGTTGGAAACAACACCGCCAAAACCATTGGGTTTCGGTCACCCTACCGATGTGGGTGCAGTAGCATATGAAATTAGAAAATATAGAATAATTTCATGCACATACACACTAAGGGTAACTACTTATACTTAGACTCATATTGATTTATAGTTACACTAGACTCATGGTTATCATTGCTGAGGTCTAGATATCAAACAAGTTTACAAGCATCAAGTTAACAATTAATTATATAATTATACATTAATTAATATAACTTCTTACTAAATTATAATATTAAATCGTTAATCTTACACACCAAATATCAATGACACTATTAATTCTTTACGTATACTTTCAATAACATCATCAACAACAGTGAACAAAAATATACCAAACCTATTCATTTATTAGATCAATTATCATTTTATAATGGCCTAGGTACTCTAAGAATAAACCTAAGCTACCAATACAAAGATTCAATTGCAATTAATAGATTCAAACAACGTCAAGTAGTTGGGAATTGATCATAAAAACAACATATAGCCATCAGGCTATTAAGAAAGAATAGATAAAGAATCATGTAATATTAAACATAAATCAATGAGAAATCCCCAATCTGATATTTTCCATGACTGATCGGTGTCCCACACCATTGAATGTTTTATAATATATCTCATCTTCATCAACATTGAACATAATTTCGACCCATTCTCCCTTCCCATCACTTATCTAATCAATCATAAAATAAAACATCCCTAGGCCTCCAACAAATTTCTCATCAATGGTTCTCAACAAAACCAATGTCACCAAAAAATCAAACAAGTATTTCAATCCCTAGAGAATACATGCATTTAATATATATTATTCCACACATAGAAAAAGACACTAAGGTCATGGTATTGAGGAAATTAAGCCTCCCTAAAAAAGAATCATGCTTGTTCATACCCAGACATTTATTCTTATCAAACAACACTTTTAAATTTCATCTTGAATTAAAAGTTTCATTAAGCATAGGTTATCTATAAATGGTAATCTACAGGAAAAAAACAAAACCTCAATAGAAATAAAAGTAAACATACTTTAAATCATTTTTTACCATGTTTAATTGAAACCAATATGAGAGGTCACCATTATGGTCTTGCCTCTTATATTTAATTATATCATCATTTGGTTTTATATAGTTTATAGGATTCAAGAATTTAAACCATGTAGACAACAACAACAATTACTGAAAAACATATATCACACTACCAAATAAATAATAAGAGTTTGTGTCATTATAAAGTTCACAAGTTATCAAACTCCAACCATTCATTTAATTCCCCATATAAAATATCAAATTATTTTAAACATTTGATATTTACCATTTAAAGAATTAATTTCTGGAATTGTAAAACAATTATTATTATAATACTAAACACAAATAACACAAAAACATGTGATTATTAAATTTATTACTTTAATTTATAGATTAATTAAGATTAACCCTTTAATCCATGACATATTATTTGAATTCTAATTTAATTATTGAGTTAAAAAAATATTAATCTATAGTATGCGACTAATTACAATGAATAAATTATACAAAGGCATGTAGAAATTCATTTTCAACTTATAATTATATATTATTGAATAATCATTAAAAATGAGATTCATTTTATAATTTATTATCTTATAAAGGTTAATTGTACCCATTACACAAGTATCTAAATCATGATTAATTCATAGTTGAAGATAAATAAAAGAAAGTTAATTGATCCCCTACATTAATTAGAATCTCAACATTCTATGAGAAAGGATATATAATTAAGAATCAACCACCAAAAATGAAATACCACAAAAATTTAAGTAAACACCACTAAAACCTAAGAATCGTAATGTAACATTAGGTTGAACTCGATTGCTATCCAGAAAATAAGAACTCTCCAAAAATGGATTTTTAAACGAATAAAAATGGTTGAAACAAAGAGTAGAGGGGAGTAAAGAGTACCTTGGCCCTTGAAACTTGAATCTAGATGAATCAATATGTTATAATCTCATGTAGATGTATCTAGAAAAGTTTGAGAGGTGTTGGGTAATCTGGGGTTCAGAATGAGTGAAAATACAAAACAAATAGATATTTGGATACTGTTTTATATAGGAAACTCTAAAGCCTTCACCATGGCATGGTGAACTCCCAACCATAATGTTCTTCCCCTATGACAAAGGAGATAAAAATATTAAATTATTTGAATACCATAAATCACATACCTTAGAACCTATATTTAACCACTTTGACCACCACCATGGTCTCCACCACAATATATCACTAAAACCTAAGGCCTTTTACCCCCACCATGCCCAGAACTATGCTGTGGAGACCTCCACACTACACATTTATAACAGTAGGATTCAATGATCACCACACATACCCTTCCATACATAAACTAATCTCCACAATACACTTCCTTATCTTTGTTTTTCATAGGAGAAACATTAAAGAAATTGATCTTGTAAAATAGCCATAAAAACCCTTTCAATCACTATGGTTCTCCCTGGCACCAAACGGCCAACTTCATGGACAAAATCAAAACTACAAATGAAAAAATGGCCAAAATCATTCTCAATACTGAGAGAAGAATTCAAAATGGACAACACCATTCCCACCACCATGGTATGGTGCCCCTTTAAAATTCCAAAACTCTTCACTAAATTCAAGAACTCATTTTAACTCCCTTATAGAACCTCCAACCCCCTACATAATGCCAAGGGAATAGATTCATAAATCTATGACCTTATATTACATACCTCCTAAAAAATTATCATCCTCAATAATTAAAATCATAACCCATAATGAAGAGTAATTGGGTCCAAACAACCAACCCACGAGTTTCCTCTCAAGGATTACATTACAACAGGAACACAAAAAAAACATAAAGCGTGATTACAAAAAAAAATAAACATAATAAAAGAAGGAATAAAAAAACCTAATATATCAACATAATATGAAATACAAAATCTCAATAAAAGAAAAAAAAAGAAAAAATTAGGATATTGAGTTAAAATCGGTGACTCTCACTTCCAAGTTCTCTATTCTAATCCATAATTCCACAATAGTACATGAACCAAAGGAATAACATACCCATTAAACACCTTCTCTTGATGGTATTGAATATTAAAAATTTGTTTCATGAAGGTTGAATCATCTTTGACAATCATTTCTCCCTAGTTAATGATGTGAGAATCATCAGGATGATATTGGTGAAGCTATGTGACATGGAAAACTTTAGGAGTCAAGATCTTCTATGAGGATAGTGTTAACTAATAAACCATGAATCTAGTTAAATATAATACCTAGAAAGTCCTTGTGAACCTATGAGAATGATTACTTACATAAAAAAATCTTCACTTACCATGATGAGGATATGCCTTCAAGAAAAAATGAACTTTGATATTAAACTCCAGTGGCCTCCTCCTATGATCATCATAGGACTTTTGATGATCATATACTAACTTTATTCACTCACGGATCATTTATGACTTCCCTATCATAATTTTTACCAATTATAGTCTATGAATAGCTAACTCTCTAATCTTACTCTAGTATAATAGAGAAATAAAGGTCATCCATATATATCTTTTAAAGGATCCACATTGATAGTTGAGTGATAAATATTTTTATAAGAAAAATATAGAAAGGGTAAGTGTCACACCAACAAACATTTAAAATATATAATACATGCACACAACATGTTTTATAAAGTATAGATAGTTTTCTATATCTGATCATCCATATAAAGATGAAAATTATTGGTAAGGAATTATTTTGAGCCAAAAGTATGTTGGATAACTCTTCACATCTTAAAGGTAAAACAAGGATAAAATAATAGATATCCATATTTAGAACCCCAGGAAGACTCACTATATCTTTTAGATACTGCCTCAACAACACCTCCACTGAGCTCAATTTCATTATCTCTAAGCAGGGTTTTGAATTAATTAAATGATCCATAATCACCCATATAGTATCAAAAACATCATGAGATCTGGGTAAACTAGTGGAAAAATTAGTTGAAATTTCCTCCAAATTATGCTAGGGAGGATCGAGCAGTTGAAGAAAACCCTAAGGAACATGATGCTCTAACTTAACCTTATAGTATACCAACATAGTGACATAAACTCTACAATTGGTTTACATAAACCAAACTACCAAATATGGTCTCTTTTATCATGATACATATTCATTAAACCAGGATGTACCTCTAAGGGTAAAATATGGAACTCAAGGAGAACCACCTCATGCATCATTGAAGGAATGAATAGATTTCCATAGAAAAAAACGAATGTTGTCCATCCTCAGACCATCCCTTAAGAGTGTCTGCATAACCATCTCGGTAATTTGTAACCTCTACCTTTGGATCCCTAATCTAGGAATCCTCCACCAAACTAGGGATGAATATATAGTCATCTGATAAAGATAACATATTCCATCAACTTCTCCCATATCAAGGTGTATTATTGCCAACTCTTTTATCATGCTCTAAGAGTCTCTTAACTCACACACAACACCACCACATTACTTCATGATCAAGGAATCAGCTATAATAATCCCTTTAATTGGGGTAAAGTAAATATTAAGTTCATAGGCCTGTAAGAAATTTATCCACCATTACTAATAAAAATTCATGTTACACTAGGTGGAGACATAATTTATGATCTTTTGATCTATAAATACCATAAATTTCCCACTGATAATATCATTCCACCACAACTTCATGGAAAAAAACTGAAACAAGATCAAGATCATGGGTGGAATATTTACATTCATGTGTTTGTAACTTACAATACCCCTAAGATAAAATCACCCTTTTTGGACTCAACACACAACCCAATCCAATACATAAAACATCACATAAAACCATAAACCTAATTCCATCCTACAAAAAATAATGAACTGAATCACTAAATAGTTTCTTCTTCGAATAATTGAAAATATCTTGGCATTCATCAGTCCACACAAATTCCTTGATCATTTGAATTCAATGTTTTAATATGATTTTTAATCCTAGAGATGTCAGGTATGGACCACATATAATAACAAAAAATAATAAGGAAACTCTACACTTATGAATCATTCTTGGGTGCTTCCTAGGAAAACACAACATTATCCTTTGAAGGATCTACGACTACTCCACACTGAGATTTAATATTCCCCATGAAACGAAACTGAAGATCCCAAAACCCACAGTTAGAATACCTTCTAAACAGATAATGAAACCAAATAAATTCCAACACAACTAGTAGATGATCCGTACACTGCTCTTTATATTCAAGTAACATAAGAATCTTATTGATAAAAAACACTATAGGTCATTTTAGAAACTCATGGAATATTTAATTTATCAATAATATGAACAAGACTATAGTACTCATAACACCTCACAGAATCACAATGAACTCATAATGCACATAAAAACCTAGGAAATTAATCTTCATAATATCTGCATATTTCAATTACATATAATGATACCCAGACCACAAGTTGATCTCCAAAAACCAATTTTATCCCTTCAAAAAATCAAATAAATATTCAATTTATGGGATTGGATAATAGTTTTTCACCATCACTTAATTGAAATTATGGAAATCGACAAATAACCATTGAATTCAATTTTCCTTCTTCCCAAATAGAACTAGAGCTCCCTAAAGAAACACATTAGGATGAATGAATCCTCTCTGTAATAGATCATCAATCTAAATCCATAGTTTTATAGCTCATAAGGGGCCATCTAATTTAAATATGTCGATATCAAAGAAACTCGTGGATGTATATTTATCCCAAACTTGATCAATCATCGATGGGGTAGTTTCATAACCTATTAGGTAAAGATATTAGGGTATTATTTAAAAAACATGACAAACACAACTACTTTATCTTCTACTAAACATAATATCAGCACGAATATTAAAGAATGTAGGAGACTCAATATGCATACAAATCATTTGAGGGACTCTCTCGCTAATGAACACCACTTGGTCTCTATCTATATCATATAATATGAAACACCTTATATATCAATACATGATATTCTACACCGAATGAAACTACTCCATTTAGAGGATGATGTCATTTGGGTAAATCCATAAACATAGAAAACCTCTCCAATATAAGTACTTCCTTAGAATCAGTTAAAAATTGCTACATGCATCAAATAGAATATCTCGACCTAAAACTGGTGTAGTCAATAATAAGGGAACTAAAAGTATCTATAAATAAAGTCACAAAGCATGGAAAAGGGCTGATGAAACAAAGAATTGAATTTTTTTTAAACAAAAAGGCATAAATCAAACACCAAAAGTGCAAATCATTCTTCTAAGCATGTATTAATCCATGACTTATCTATCCCTGATTTTGACCACCTCCATGAACACATGCTACCTATTTCCCCTGAGGATGAGAGATATCATAGATATGTTCTCTACATTTTACATACCCCCAATACTAATCATAATTTGGGATTTCTTAATTCTAATAATTTCATGGTTGAAACCACTATAATGGTTGGGACTGGATCAGACCACTAGTAGAACAATATCTTTCAATTAAGGTCATTAACTCTCACTTTTTATGGACATGACCTCCACAAGAAAAGAAAACTATTCCTAACCCTATAGAAGGGTTCTGAGAACTGATATCTCTATTGAAACATGTAACACCTCAATATTTCATAGTATGTTATTTCTTCAAAATAATTCAATAACATGCATTGTACGCAACACCGAGTTCAAGCGCACCACGACTTACCAAACTAGTCGTTCAAAAGAGGTTATGAATAGTATTACCTAAATTTTAAACATTATATAATCCTTATAATTTTAGAATCCATATTATGAGTTTCTTAGACATAATGAAAAAACAAATTTATTTTTTTCAGATAAAAGAAGTATATTTTTAAAAATGCAATTTTACCGCCTTTTAATGGAGAACCCTTTTTAAATCCAATATTTGACACTTTTATATATTAAATTTGATAAAATAAACTTCTTATTTATAATTGGGACATAATAATTTAGTTTCAATAAATTTTTGTTCTTTTTATGATAACTTTCATATTTGGGTGAATAGTGAAAAATACAATATTTTAATTGAAAACAACATTTTTAATAAAAATAATTTGTAGTGTTAAATTATAAATTTTAATGGTTTGGAAGTATAAATATATTATATTTTTACAATTTAATTCAATGTTATTCATTGTAAATAATTTCACTTTTGAATTGAACATAAACAAGTATCAATCTTTTGTTAGCTATTATTTCTTAAAAACACGTTTTTTGGTTTTGACAACGACAACTAATTTTAAATTAATAAATTCAACTTCTACATTTCGAATTTGATAAAATAGATTTAATTTTTGAATTCAGAATATAAAAATTATCTTAGGGTGAAATTTTTGTATTTTTCTAAAAACTTTCATTTTTTGATGAATAGTGAAAAACACTTAGTTATTGGTTAAAACCAAATTTTTATTTAAATAATTATTTATTTTATTTAAATTTATTTTAGGTCAAAATATATACACAATACCTATATAAGTTCAACATAATTCATTGGAGTCATTTTATAATAAGTTTACAAATATAAAAATTTTATTTAACTTTTTACCGTCTTTTACCCACCTCCTAGGAGCATTTGCAAATTTGCATAAAACTTAATTTTACTGTTTCTGTGAGTTGAATTTAAAAAATCACAGAGACACGGTTAATATCAGGACATAAAATGTGGTTCAATAAGATTAAAATAATTTTTGGTTAATAGTAACTTTTTACTTTTATTTACCACAGTTAAAAGTATATAGGGTAATTAAGGGTAAAAATGATATTATTATTACCCTAAAACACATCATAATTCTATTGGATAAGTATAATTAGACCAAAAAAACCTTATAAATAAAATATGAACCTCTTTGGTCCACTTGGATTAGATTATGACATTTATTATTATTTTATTTAAAGAAGAGTTATAAGAGTTAAATTCAAAGTTTAATAACTAAACCATTATTAATATAGGGTTACACACAATATAAATTCGACTATAAATATTAATTATAAATATAAAAGGATTTCCTACATAATGGTTTTTTATTTATAATTTTTATAAATTAAATAATTAAATTTATTTATGACACAATGATGATGGGGTAATTACCGTATTGATGAAAGATTAAAATAATTGATATTATAAATATCCAAATAAATATAATTTGAGACTTTTAATGAATTAAAATAATTTTATATGTTAATATGACATGTTAGGGTTGATTAAGTTTATTTATTTCTAAGTAATAAAGTTTTTAAAACTTTAATAAAAATCAATTATTAAATAATTTCAAAATTGACATAAATGAGTTTTTAAAACAAATACAATATTATTGGTTGACATAATAATCATAAATATATAAGGTTCCAACAAAAGACTTACATACTGATATGTGTATCATTAATTAACCACTTGGGGTTCTCTTGGAATTTTATAGTATTTTAATTAATTGTATAATATAAAAATACAAAGAGACAAGGTAAATGTAAAACTATTTAACTAAGAGTTAAATCTAAAAGATAAGGTTAATATAGTGACCCAAACCTGTCTAAAACCTATTGGTTGATTTTTTTTTTTCTACCCATACCCACATTATCCTTTAAATAATTAATATTTGACCCATTAGAAACTGAATATTATTTTATTATAAAATAATATTTCAATCTTTTCCTAAGGTGCCCCTCACCCCTCTTATAAAAGGGCACTTCCCCTTCTCTCAAATTCACAACTCCAAAGCCATTTGACTCACCCAAACCCTACCCAACTATCCTCCAAACTATCCTAAATTCATCCTATAGGCATTATGTTCACCATAAAAAAAACCTAAGGATCCATTTTTATCAAATCAAAAGGAAGAACCCGAAGAAGAGGTAATGATTTCACCACCCTCTTTCAAGTTTTTTTCTTCTTCCACTTACTCTTTCTTTATTATTACCATAACAAAATAAAACCTCTAGTACCTTATATATAATGTGATATTATTAGAACTATGGAACAACCATATTCATTATTCTATCCATCCTATGAATGATAATGTCACCATGCGTGCGTACGTACAGCTTACCGTCTCCACGCCTTGGTGTAATTGTTTATTCAACACTATGTTATTTGGATGGAAATAATGATGCGTAATATGTATATAAATAATGAAAATAACATGATAATGTCTATTTCAAATAAATATACCATCCAATTCTACAACTTTAAGGAAATTATATTGTAGCTCGTACGTACGTACGGATTACCGTCTCCACGACGTGATGAGATTCATTTCCACTTTCACCATTCATCGACGATTATAAAAATATATATTACTAATAAATATGTAATATATGAAATTATAATGATACTAGAGATATTTATATTTATGTACTTTCATATATCTTATTCACTTACTTCCGTTCAATACGATATGAAAACAGAAATAGTGTTTATGCGTATGTACGGCCTACCATCTCCATAAACGGTGTTTTCCATTTCATATATCTATCTATTGTAAATAATTATATTCTAAATATATATGATATATAAATCAAGTTTTATATTCTGGAAGTATTTAAATCATGATCTAAATGATACAATCAAGAATAACAAGTTAAAATACATACAATAAAGAAAGCGATTATTACCCGAAATGTTAATTTAACATGGAAATTATTTTTAAATAGGCATTATAAAGTCATAAATGAATCATTTATGATATCATAAATATTAATATGGTTCTGTTATAATTTAATAACATCATAAAGACTTTATACAAGAGGTTAAATGTACCCTTGACTAAAGGAAAGTGCAAGGTAAGGGTTAATTTCACAGTCTCTTTATTATCCGAGATTTTTTTTACGTAAGTATCTAATGGGACATATTTATTATCCAAGTCCATGTTTCATGAAATAGTTTTCAAAGGTATTATTGTAAGGGAATTTTTTACTAAAACATCATTATAAATTTTTTAAATATTTATTCTTCTAAATCATTCTCATTGATGTCCATTTTTTAAAAATGGTTTTTAAGGATTTATCTATATGGACATGAATGTTTTTAAAATGTTAATTCCTTTTAAAAGTTTCAAAGTGGTATGGAACACTTTGATTAAAAAATGTCTTTAAATTTCTTCCTTTCTAAATTGTGTGACTTTTAAATATTTTCATGAAAAGGGAATATTTCTCTCAAAGAGTTTTACAAATCATTTTCATCTATGTCAACATCCTTTGATGGATTTTAAACTTGTTTGAAGTTGATTTATTATGATACAAATATTCAATTTTGTATTGAAGGTTTTGTGATATGTTTGATTGTGGATGTGTTATTTTCACACCATTCATGGTTTATGGATAAATTATTGACATTTCTTATGCTAGTTTTAATACGAATTTTTATGTTATGTTTAAACCTTTTCATATGAGGAATACATTGGACTTAGTAAGTGACGAGTGGAGCCCGCTATAGCTCCTCGATGCATCGGTAGGTCTCATGAGAAAAAATAGTGTCTTGGCATAAGGCCTTGAAAAATTGTATTTGTAGTATTGGCATAAGTCCATGACTATGTGGTTATAAAGTCTGGAATTATGCATTCCGTCATTATGAAAGTGGCTATTAATATTGCATGTGATTATTTGAAAAGTCGAATATCCATGTGAATACGTAAATGGAATTATTTGATTTTATATTTTCCATATTATTATGAAGTTTAAGTTTAAAAGGCTTTTGTTTTAGTCTTATACATTTCCTTAAATTTTTATGCTTATTTATGAAAGATTCCGTTATATTTTTATCCTTACTGAGCATCATAGGTCACCCCATTCTATGTTTGATTTTTCCCAGGATTCCAAGAAGTGTATTGTGACTGATATGCAGGGTTAATCTAAGGGAATAATGGCATTCATAAAGTATTATATATGTTGTGTTTTATGTTATAAAGTTTAATGTAACATTCATGTATGTAATCTATTTTCCAAGATAGCTAAACTGATCGGTCCTTCAGGACATATTTCCTTGTAATCATGAAAATGTTATGTAATAATGCACCGACTCTGGGTAACTGGGGTCGGGGCGTTATAGTTGGTGTTAGAGGAAGTTTAGAAATAACCTTGGAAACTAGATTTAGATAAAATCCGATTAGAACACATTACCCTAAGATAGAATTTGAGGATTAGTATAGAATAGCTTCTTAGAATTTTAGGTACTATAGAGATTTTGTGAGTTTTCCAAGAAATACATCCCTATCTGGATACGAGCAGGTAGAGGCGGCTCTGGCACAGATGTACCTAGGGGTAAAACCCAAAAACACTGCTTTGATCTAGACTCATACGGGAACTGGTGCATGATAATGGGCCTTGCTGCACTCTTGGTTACGACACTCCTGGGGGATATGCATAGGATAATTCTCGTTTTCTTTACAAACCACTATGAATGTTTTATGAGTATATACCTCCTAAAAGAAAAACTTTTTGTGATTATGGATTATATCCATAAACTTTTCAATTTATGTTAGGTATTTTACATGTTTAGAATTATGAATTGTGATTCATAAACTGACCTAGTGTATGTCATTGTTTAGAAATGGAACCCAATAGAAGGAATGAGAACATCAGCAATACCTATGATCCAAAGAGTAAGAAGGGTCATATCATTCATGGTATTAAGACAACATTTAGAAGGTAAATAGTCTCACATGTATTCTCAATATATTAAGAAATAATATCATGTGTTAGTAAGATAAGTAAATAATTCTTTGAGATATATGGCTTTGAAGGGAAGTAAGAGAAGAAAAGGATGGTAGAGAGAAATATGGATAAAGGGAAGAGGGGAAATAAGGATTTTCCCATATGTGATAAATGTGGAAATAATCACCTTGGTAAATTCTTGAAGGAATGGGAGTTTTTTATAATTGTGGAGAAAAAGGACACCAAGTACGTGATTGCAAGGGTAAGAAAAAATATTCAAATTTAAAATGCTTCATCTGCAAGGTGTTGAGACACTACACAAATCAATGTCCCAGTCATAAGAGTATACCACAAATGATGTTATTGGATAATAATAAAGTTATGATAATACCTCATATGAAGAGGAAATACTAGTGTTCTTATGTTGTTATTATAGAATTATTTCATTTGAGTGTTGTGTCAATAGTATACTAGTTATATGAATTATGGAGATAAATAAGGATTGTACTGTAGTATTGTTTTATTGAGGATTTGAGATTATATGGTTTTAAGAAAAGTTAATTACTAGTAAGCTAAACATTTTGTAAAGTAAATGTTTGAAGGAAAGTTAATCCTTAATATGGTCCGGATAATGAGGTAGTGATTTTGGAATACGATATGGTTGATTTGGATAAATTATATTATATATTCTTGACTACCTTGAAACTGGATAATGATTTGTATATTCCATCATTGTTGGATTTTATAACATTTTTGGATAGAAGGAGTACATCCAGTATTCTATTAGCAATAAGGGAGCGTGAATGTAATCAATAAGGTTTTATGGTAATTTAGTATGTTGTAGTGTTTTAAAAGAATACATGATGAAGCTGTTCAAATGTTATTACCTGGAAAAAAGGATATTCATTATGTTTAACTTTTTTATAAAATTTGGACTGAGAGTTTGGATAGAAGTATTTTGGATATTTCTAAAGGTTTTAATGGATTAATTTTGAAATTGGATACTATTGTTAAGGTTATTTTTGAATTGTTATAAAAAGGACAAACCAGAGGTTGGGTGACAACCGGTCGCGTCCGGCAAGGCCGTGAGACTTGAACCCGCAACCAATGGGCGACAAGGGTGCATCACCTACCACTGGCCTACGTGATGTCATGGATCGAATAATATAGTTTATTTAAAATGTCTTGTAGATGAATTATAAAAACATTTTTTTGGAACCCTATATGAATAGGATAAATAGAATATTTTTTAAATTTTATTATCTTTTAGAGTGAAAGATGAGTTTGTGGTAGAAATTAGTTAGAGGATGGAACTCTACTTGTCAAGTATATATTTTTTTCTTCTCTTATTCTATGAAGAAATTAATTATTAAACTCTAGGTAAGGGATCTTAAAACTAAAAATTTGTTATCCTAATACCTTATGTTTTTTTGAACCAATGATATTTTAAATCATCGTAGATTGATGGCTTTGAGGCCCTCAATTCTACAATTGTTTGTGACTGATGACCTCAATCAATCCCTATAAATATTTACATTTTTCCTCTAATTATGTTTCTCTAATTACCACCAATTTTCTCCTAATCGAGATCATAATTTGGTGGTGAATTTTTCATTCCCCTTTTCCTCTTATTAAGACTAAATTTTATTAACCCAATTTCCGATGTGGGTTTTCCCACAAATGTATTTTCTATTTTCAACCTTTTATTTTCGAAGAACAATTTCAAATTGTGAGAAAGAAATTTATTGAAGGAGGGAAGAATTTAACACCCCAATATTCCATAGTACGTTATTTTTTCAAAGTAATTTAATAACTTGCACTATATCCAACACTGAGTTCAAGCGAGCCACGACTTACCAAACTAGCTGTTCAAAAGAGGTTATGAATAGTATTAACTAAATTTTTAACTTTATATAATACTTATAATTTTAGAATCCATATTATGAGTTTATTAGACATAATGAAAAAACAAATTCATTTTTTCAGATAAAAGAAGTATTTTTTTAAAAATGCAATTTTACCGCCTTTTAATGGAGAACCCTTTTTAAATTCAATATTTGAAACTTTTATATATTCAATTTGACAAAATAAACTTCTTCTTTAGAATCGGGACATAAGAATTTAGTTTCAATAAATTGTTTTTCTTTTTCTGATAACTTTCAAATTTGGGTGATTAGTGAGAAATACTATATTTTAACTGAAAATAACTTTTTTAATCAAAATAATTTGTAGTGATAAATTATAAATATTAATGGTTTGGAATTATAATATATTATATTTTTACCATTTAATCCAATTTTATTCATTGAAATAATTTCACTTTGAAATTGAACATAAACAAGTATCAATCTTTTGTTAGTTATTATTTCTTAAAAACACGCTTTTTGGTTTTGAAAATGGGAATTAATTTTAAATTAATAAATGAAACTTCTATGTCTTTAATTTGGTAAAATAGACTTAATTTTTGAATTCGTAATATCAAAATTAGCTTAGGGTGAAATTTTGGTTTTTTCTAAAAACATTCAATTTTTTATGAATAGTGAAAAACAATGAGTTATTGGTTAAAACCGACTTTTTATTTAAATAATTATTTATTTTATTTAAATCTATTTTGGTAAAAATAGATACATAATACTTATATAGTTTCAATAGAATTCATTGGAGTCATTTTATAATAAGTTTAGATGCATAAAAAGTTTATTGAACTTTTTACCGTCTTTTACCCACCTCCTAGAAGCATTTGCAAATTTGCATAAAACATAATTTTACCGCTACTGTGAGTTGAATTTCAAAAATATGAGAGACATGGTTAATATCAGTAAGTAAAATGTGGTTCACTAAGATGAAAATAATTTTTTTTGAATAGTAACTTTTTACTTTTATTTACCGCGGTTAAAAGTAAATAGGGTATTCAAGGGTACAAATGATATTATTATTACACTAACACATATCCTATTTCTATTGGATAAGTATAATTAAACCAAAATCAACCTTGGGAATAAAATATGAACCTATTTTTTCCAATTGGATTAGATTAGGAAATTTATTATTATTTTATTTAAAGAAGAGTTAAAAGAGTTAAATTCAAAGTTTAATAACTAAACCATTTTTAATATAGGGTTAAAGACAATATAAATTCGACTATAAATATTCATTATAAATCTAAAAAGATTTCCCACATAATGGTATTTTATTTATAATTTTTAGACATTAAATAATTAAATTTATTTATGACACAATGATGATGCAGTAATTACTGTATTAATGAAATATTAAAATAATTGATATTATAAATATCCAAATAAATATAATTTGAGAATTTAAATGAATTAAACAAATTTTCTATGTTAATATGACATGTTAGGGTTTATTAAATGTATTTATTTCTGAGTAATAAGGCTTTTAGGACTTTAACAAAAATCAATTATTAAATAATGTCAAAATTGACATAAATGAATTTTTAAAACAAATACAATATTATTGGTTGATATAATAATCCTAAAAATATAAGGTTCGGTAAAAAGACTTATATACTTATATTTGTATCATTAATGAACTATTGGGGGTTATCTTGAAAGTTTATAGTACATTTATTAACCGTATAATATAAAATTACAAAGAGATATGGTAAATGTCAAACTATTTAACTAAGAGTTAAATCTAAAAGATAAGGTTAATATAATGACCCAAACCTATATAAAACCTATTGGTTAAGTGTTTTTATACCCATACCTACCTTATCCTTTACATAATTTATTTTTGAGCCATTATAAATCGGAAATGATTTTATTATAAAATAATATTTCAATCTTTTCCTAAGGTGCCCCTCACCCCTCTTATAAAAGGGCACTTGCCCTTCTCTCAAATTAACACCTCCAAAGTCATTTGGTGCTCCCAAAACCTGCCTCAATATCCTCCCAACTATCCTACATTAATCTTAGTGGAATTAATTTGGTGAGAAATCCAACCTAAAGAGACTGTTTTATCAAATTAAAAGGAAGAACCCGAAGAAGAGGTAATGATTTCACCACCCTCTTTCAAGTTGTTTTCTTCTTCCACTTACTCTTTCTTTGTTATTACCATACCAAAATAATAACTCTAGTACCTTATATATACTGTGATGTTATTATAAATATTTCACAACCATATTCATTATTCTATCCATCCTATGAATGATAATGTCACCATGTGTGCATACGTACAGCTTACCGTCTCCACGTCGTGGTGTAATTTTTTATTCAACACTATGTTATTTGGATGGATATAATGATGAGTAATATGTATATAAATAATAAACATAACATGATAATGTCTCTATAAAATAAATATACCATCCAATTACACACATTTAAGGAAATGATATTGTCTCTCGTGCGTGCGTACGGACTACCGTCTCCACGACGTGATGAGATTCATTTCCACGTTCACCATTCATCGACGATTATAAAAATTTATATTACTAATAATCATATAATATATGACATAATAATTATACTGGAGATATATATATTTATATATGTGTGTGTGTTTATTTACTTAAATATATCTTATTCACTTACTTCTGTTCTAAACGATATGAAAACAGAAACAGCGTTTATGCGTACATACGGCCTACCGTCTCCATAAACGGTGTTTTCCATTTAATATGTCTATCTATTATAAATAATTATATTCAAATATATATGATATATAAATCAAGTTTTATATTCTGGAAGTATTTAAATCATGATCTAAATGATATGATCAAGAATAACAAGTTAAAATACGTACGATAAAGAAAGCGATTATTACCCAAAATGATAATTTAACATGGGAATTATTTTTAAATGGGTAGAATAAATTCATAAATGAATCATTTATGATATCATAAATATTAATATGGTTCTGTTATAATTTAATAACATACTAAGGTATTTATATAGGAGGTTAAACGTACCCTCGACTAAAATAAAGTGCAAGGAAAGGGTTAATTTCACATTCTCTTTATTATCCGAGGGTGTTTTTACGTAAGTATCTACTGGCACATATTTATTATCCATTTCCATGTTTCATGAAGGAGTTTTAAAAGGGATTATTTTAAGGGACTTTTTTACTAAAACATCATTTTAAATTTTTTAAATATTTATTCTTCTAAATCATTCTCATTAATGTCCTTGTTTTAAAAATGGTTTTTAAGGATTTATCTATGTGGACATGAATGTTTTTAAAATGTTAATTACTTTAAAAAGTATCAAAGTGGTATGGGACACTTTGATTCAAAAATTTCTTTAAATGTCTTCCTTTCTAAATTGTGTGACTTTTAAATATTTTCATGAAAAAAGGATATTTCTCTCGAAGAGTTTTACAAATCATTTTCATCTATGTCAATATCATTTGATGGATTTTAAACTTGTTTGAAGCTGATTTATTATGATACAAATCTTCCATATTGTATTTAAGGTTTTGTGATATGTTTGATTGTGGATGTGTTATTTTTACACCACTTATGGTTTATGGATAATGTATTGACATTTCGTATACTATTTTTAATATGAATGTTTATGTTATGTTCAAACATTTTCATATGAGGAATGCATTGGACTTAGTAAGTGATGGGTGGAGCCTTCTATAGCTCCTTGATGCATCGGTAGGTCTCATGAGACAAACCAGTGTCTTGTCATAAGGCCTTGAAAAAATCTTATTTTTAGTCTTGGCATAAGGCCTTGACTATGTGGTTATGAATTCTAGCATTATGCATTCTATCCTTATGAAAGTGGCTATTGATATTGCATGTGATTATTCAACTAGTATAATATCCATGTGAATAAGTAAATAGAATTATTTGATTTTATCTTTTCCATATTATGCTTAAGTTTAAGTTTAAAAGTCTTTTTTTAGTCTTATACATTGCCTTAAATATTTAAGCTTATTTATGAAAGATTACGCTATATTGTTATCCTTATGAAGCATCTGAGCTCACCCCTTTCTATGTTTGATTTTTTTCAGGATTCCAAGAAGTTTATTGTGATTGATATGCATGTTTAAGCTAAGGGGATAATGGCATTCATAAATGATTATATATGTTGTGTTGTATGTTATAAATTGTAATGTAACATTCATGTATGTAATCTATTTTCCGAGACAGCTAAACTGATCGGTCCTTCGGGGCTTGATTCCTTGTAATCATGCCAATGTTATGTAATAATACACCAACTCTGGGTAAATGGGGTCAGGGAGTTACAAAACAAGATGAAAAATACTGAAATATGCTCCCCGATAATTGAAACTCCTTCTTTTGGATAGGTAACTAAGATATGTAGATCATATTTATGCTCTATGAAATGCCTTGGAGACTACAATATCTAGTTGATATGGTCCTAGAAAATGTTCTTTTGGGGACTTATACCTTTTCTAGCACCTAGGAATATGAATTCAACATAAATAGTGTAACCTGGCACTGGATCTCTAGGTGAAAATATTCCTTGAAATTCCCACACCCTATCCTCATCATCAGACATAAAGTATAAAGCATAATTTAGGAGGTACATATAGTGGATACTAAACTCTTGGAAACTGTAACATACCTATCAAAATGGTGAAAATATCCTACTGGAAGTCCTCTTTAGTTACCAAAGTTAGAAACTCATCCTAGAACTTATCATTAGGATTTTCCCATGAAACAACTAACTCCACATGATCCCCAAGGAACAAAATCCATCACTGTACAGCTGACACATGAAACATCATCACAACTATAGAAACCCAATTCCTTTTACAAGCATGAATCAAACTGAATTCTATCTCGACCTACTATATCCAATCCTATATCTATTGATCTTAAACTAAGACTTCTTACTTCTACAAAACATGGAACTATAACTCTTATATTTTCTTCCTCTAAGTGTTGTTTTCATTGACATCCACTCTATAAAAATTCACTTTAAAATATTATTGAAAATGTTCTTCAAAAATCGGATAGGTACGTCCACATCATTCCATATTTGTAAAATATAAATTCTTAGTTTCTCCTAAACATGAGAGACAAAAAAAATTAAGGTTAATTCATTCCTTTATTCATTCATATTAACATATTTTCCATATTCATTCCAATTAAAACATAGCTGTAGAAATTAATAGTGCATGATCAGCTTCTAGTTCTCTACATTGAAATAAATTTAAATTTTCTTATCATGTACAATAAACTTTAAAGTCCTTGTATTAGATCATAGTTGGCCATAAAATCCTATGTACTAGCAGGTATCCATTTTTTATTACATGAACTAAACTCAGTTGATATTGTCTCCCAGCCAACTCATGCATATTCACTAGTTCTTAACTCCTAAATCCATCATATATATCAACTATTTCTATCAATTATACTCTATAATCACCCTCTATCTCCAAATGACCCCTCCTAGGCTGTTAATGAAGAAATATAGATAATGATACTTGAAACCCACCTCTAGTAGGCCATGGGTTGGTGACTAGCACTGTGGATATAACAATCACACGCATTTTTGGAATTTCCCTCTATATAAGTTTAGGGAATAAAAGATAAGTTAGTAATAGCGACTCAAAAACACCATGCATAAATTAAATAAGAAATCCCATTATATTCAGCGTCATAAATAAACTCAAAATAAGAATTTACTACCAAGATAAGTCTAGGAAGAAACCATGAACCCCATAAACTCCTAAAGGCATCTCAAAAACTCCTTCGAGATAGTAACATCTAGCCCAATCACCAAACTACTCTTGGTTACCTAAAAATGAGTTTTTATATACATAGGGTGACCATAAGATGTATACTCAATGTGATCCTCCTTGAAACCTCTTATGAAAAATTTGAATGAATCATAATAATGACTAGTGAATAATAAAATTAAACTAACGCATCACATAAATCTATAATATTTGTAACGCCCCGACCCCAGTTACCCAGAGTCGGTGCATTATTTTAATACATTGGCATGATTACAATGAATCATGTCCCGAAGGACCGATTAGTTTAGCAGTCTTGGAAAAATAGGTCACATACATGAATATTACATTTGCACTTTAAGACGTACAAAACAATATAAATAATCTTTATGAATGCCATTATTCCCTTGGCTTAACCCTGCATATCAATAACATTACACTTCTTGGAATCCTGTGAAAAATAAAACATAGAAAGGGTGAGCACAAATTCTCAGTAAGGGTAAGCAATACAGCGGAAACTTTCAAAAATAAGAATAAACATTTAAGGCAATGTATAAATAAAAAAAAGCCTTTTAAACTTGAACTTCATAATAATATGGCAAAGATAAAATTAAATAATTCCATTTACATATTCACATGGATATTCTACTAGTCTAATAATCACATGCAATATCAATAACCACTTTCATAACGATGGAATGCATAATTTCATACTATCATAACCACATAGCCAAGGCCTCGTGCCAAGACTACAAATAAGATTTTGTCAAGGCCTTGTGCCAAGACACTAGTTTGTCTCATGAGACCTATCGATGCATCGACGAGCTATAGCGGGCTCCACCCATCACATATTAAGTCCAATGCATTCCCATATGAAAAGGTTTAAACATAACATAAACATTTGTATTAAAACTAGCATAAGAAATGTAAATACCTCATCCATAAACCATGAATGGTATAAAAAAAACACATCCACAGTCAAACATATCACAACAAAACCTTCAAAAAAATATGGAAGATTTGTATCATGATAAATCAACTTTAAAACAATTTTAAAATCCATTAAAGAATTTTGACATGGATGAAAATTATTTGTAAAACTCTTTGAGAGAAATACCCCTTTTTCATGAAAACATTAAATAGTCACACAATTTATAAAAGAAGTCATTTAAAGACATTTTTGAATCAAAGTTTCCCATACCACTTTGATACTTTTGAAAGGAATTATCATTTTAAAAAACATTCATGTCCATATAAATAAATCCTAAAAAAACATTTGGAAGACATGGACATAAATGAGAAATATTTAGAAGAATAAATATTTAAAACATTTGAAATGATGTTTTCATAAAAATTACCTTAAAGAATCCCTATAAAAAATCTTTCATAAAACATTTATGTGGATAATAAATATTTCCTAGTAGATACATACGTAAAAACAACCTCGGATAATAAAGAGATTGTGAGATTAACCCTTACCAATTTGGTAACTTACAAAACATACAACCCATGATAGAGGTATCATACAATTAATATGTAAATACACATAAATTAAAGTGTATTACACAAAGAATATAATTATGGGCAGTACATACACCACACAAAAGGTAATAGTGGCAATATGGCATGAATCTCACGGGAATAAGGAGTGAGATGAAAACCCCTTACCTTGCACTTTCCTTTAGTTGAGGGTACGTTTAACCTCTTGTATGAAGATCGTAGTATGTTATTAAATTATACCAGAACCATATTAATATTTATGATATCATACATGATTCATTTATGACATTATATTACCCATTTAATAACAATTTCCATGTTAAGCTAACATTTCGGGTAATAATCACTTTCTTTATAGTAGGTGTTTTAACTTCTCACTCTTGGTTGTATCACTTAGATCATGATTTAAATACTTCCAGAATATAAAACATGATAAATATATCATATATATTTAGAATATAAATATGTATAATAGACATATATATGAAATGGAAAACACCGTTTATGGAGATGGTAGTCTGTACGTACGCAAAAACGTTGTTTCTGTTTTCATATAGTATTGAACAAAAGTAAGTGAATAAGATATATGTAAGTACATAAATCCTTATATATATATATATCTCCACTATCATTATTATGTCATATATTACATAATTATTAGTAATATATATTTTTATAATCGTCGATGAATGGTGAACTTGGAAATGAATCTCATCGAGTCGTGGAGACAGTAATCCGTACGTACGCATGAGCAAAAATATCATTCTTTTGATATTAAAATAATATATAATTGGATGGTATATCATATATACATAATCATTGTCATGTTATATTTATTATTTACATGAAATACAAATCATTATTATACCCATACAAATAATAATATATTGAATAACAATTACACCACGACGTGGAGACGGTAAGCCGTACGTACGCACGTATGGTGACATGTCATTCAAAGGATGGATAGAATACTGAATATGGTTGTACCATATTTATACAAATATTATATTATATATGAGATACTGGATTCATTATTTTAGAATGTTAATAACAAATAAAGAAGAAGTGGAAGAGCAAAGGAACTTGAAAAAGGGTGGTGAAATCATTACCTCTTCTTCGGGTTCTTCCTTTTGATTTGATCAAAAGGGATCCTTAGGATGGCTTTCTGACTAAAGGAAGGACTATAGGATGAAGTGAGGGAAGTTGAGAGAGTATTTGGGCAGGTTTTGTCCGAACCAAAAGGCTTTGAAGGTGTGAATTAAAGAGAAGGGGGGTGTCCTTTTATAAGAGGGGTGAGGGGCACCTTTGGAAAAGCTAGAAATATTATTTTATAATAAATTCATATTCGGTTTCTAATGGCTCCGAAGTGTATTATTTAATGTTTAAGGTGGGTATGGGTTGAAAAACACTCAACCAATATAATTTAGACAGGTTTGGGTCATTATATTAACCTTATATTTTAGTTTTAACTCTTAGTTATATAGTTTGACACTTACCATGTCACTTTGTATTTTTATATTATATAGTTAATAAACATACTATATACATCCAAGAGACCCCAAAGTGGTAAATTAATGAAACAAATATCATGATATAAGTCTCTTGGCCTAACCTTAGATTTTTAGGAATTTAATATCAATTAATAATATAATATTTATTTTAAAAACACTTTTATGTCAATTTTGACACTATTCAATAATTGAATTTTGTAAAAATCATAAAAAATGATTACTTCAAAAAAAGTTAACTAAATCAATCCTGATATGTCATAGTATCCTATAAAATTAGTTTAATTCATTAAAAGACTCAAATTATATTTACTTTGGTATTTATAATATCACTTATTTTAATTATTCACTATTATGGTAATTACTGCATCATCATTGTGTCATAAATAAATTAAAATATTTAATGTCTAAAAATTATAAATAAAATATAATTATGTAGTAAATCTTTTTATATTTCTAATTAATATTTATAGTCGAAAATCTAACATATATAACCCTATGTAAAAAAAATTTCTAAAAGATGTATGCTTATGTCATTTTTGTATTTATTTAAACTTAATTAAAATAAAGTGTCCCTATCACCTACAAGTGGCTCCATGGGGTCCCAAAATCGACCCAAATATGCCCATGGTCGGCCATGTATCCACCAATAAGTTTAGGACACATTTTAGGGTAATTTAGTATTATTATAACATTATTGTTTAACCCTTATTTTCCAGATTTACCCTTTAACCATGGTAAATAAAATATTTACCGAAGTAATTATTCAAAATGTCTAAAAATAAAAGTTACCTATTTACACAATTTGGAAATACTGATTCCAAATATGGAATCCATTTTTCCAAATTCAAAACACAGAAGTGGATGAAATTAATTTAAAAATAATTCCCGCTGTCAAAACAAAAAGCGTGTTTTTAAGATATAATAACTATCAAAAGATCGATACTTGTTTATGTCCGGTTTAATTGTGAAATTATGTCCAGTTACCAAAATTGTATTAAATGGTAAAAATATATTCTAAATATACTTTAAAACCACTCAAATTAATAATTTATCACTAATAATTTGTTTTATTAAAAAAGTTATTTTTAATTAAAATTTAGTAATTTTCACTATTCATCAAAATATTAAAGTTATCCGAAAAGTACCAAAATTTCACCTTAGGCTAAATTTGATACTCCGAATCCAAAAATGAAGTCCATTTTGAGAGATAAAATTTCTAAAAATTTAAAAAGTAGGTATTACTATTCATAACGGCTACTTTGATTGGTCGTGGTGTGTGTTAGAACTCGAAGTTGTGTACAACACACGCTACTGTATTATTCAAAGAGAAGTGTACCGTGGAAGCTCGGGGTGTTACATTCTCCCCTCATTCAATAAATTGCATCCTCGCAATTTGATATTGTTATTTGAAAATAAAGGTTGAAAATAGAAAATATCTTTGTGGAAAAACCCACATCGGAAATTTGGTTAATAAAATTTAGTCTTAAAAAGATGAAAAGAGAAATGAAAGGGTCACCAAAAAATTATGATCTCGGTTAGGAGGAAAATGGTGAAAATTATAGACTTATAATTGGAGGAAAAATGTAAATAATTATAGGTAGTGATTGAGGTCATCAATCACAAAAAAGTTTAAAATTGAGGTCCTTAAATTCATCAATCTATGATGATTTAAAATACCATCGGTTCAACAAAACATAAGTTATTAGGATGACACATTTTTGACGTTTCAAAATATCTTAGTTGAAATCCCACATCGAAAAATGAATTAATGAGGCTTCTAATTAAAATAAATAGTGGAAAGTATGAAGATTACCGAAAATAACACATACTAGGGTTACATGTAGAAAAATATGGATATGGAAGAGAAATGCAACCATCAATTATCTGATGGAGAGTTGTAGAGAACATGGCTATGAAAATGCCAACAATCCCAAATCCATAAATTAGTGATGATATAAGGTACCATCTAGGACATCATTTTTGTTCTATGTTCCTTTTCTTAATGTTGAGGAATTTATTTATGAGATTGGATAAGATCATAAGGAGATATACTTACTTTATAATTAGAGTTTTATCCATTAATAAATTTCTACCAAAAATTCATCTTTCACCCCAAAACACAATACAACTCAAAAATACTCTATTTATCCTAATCGTATAGGGTTCCAAATATAATGAATTTATAATTCACATATCATACCCTTTATGTAAAGAAACTATATTATACCATCCAGGAACTTCATGTATCACAATAGTAGGCGATAAATCCCAATTGCACTATGGTTATGGGTTCGATTCCCACATCTTTGTCTGACACGACGGGTCATCACACGGTCTTCGTGTTGTCCTTTTATAAAAATCCAAAAAAATAACCTTTCAAACTTAATCCATTCCAACCATTAGACTTATCCAAAATACTATTATCCAAACTCACAGTCCAAAATTTACAAGGAATTTAAACATAATGAGGATCCTTTTTTCCCGGTAATAACATGTGAATGCCTTCCACATATATTCTTTTACAACACCGCAACATCCTGAATTACCAAAATCAACCATCTCTTATTCCAAAATCACTACCACAATATTAGGACCATATTAAGGTTTATCTTTCCTTCAACCATGTAATTTCCAAAAAAAAATTAACTCGTTGTAGTGTCACTTTTATTAGTACCATAAATTCTCAAATCCTTAAATAAATAGTACTGCAGTACAATCCTTATTTATTTTCAGAACATCATTGATACAACACTTAAATGAAATAATTATAAAATAACAACATAAGAACACTAGTCATTCCTATTCATCTGTAGTAGTATCATAACTTGATTATTATCCAATAGCATCATTTGCGGCATAGTCTGATGACTGGGACATTGGTTCGCGTAGTGTCCAAACTCCTTGAAAATTAAGCATTGTACATTTTAAACCATTTTCTTACCCTTTTTGTCACGTACTTTGTGCTTTTTTCCTCCACACTTATAACAAACTCTCATTCCTTTTAAGAAAGTTCCAGGGTGTTTCTTCCCACAGTTATCACATATGGGAAAATTTTTATTTTCCCTCTTCCATTTATCCATCTTTCTCTCTTCTATCCTTTTCTTCTCTTGCTTCCCTTCAAAGCCATAGGACTCCGAAAATTCTTTACTCATCTTATCAGCACATGATACTATATCTTCATATAATGATAATACGTGGGAAACTATTTCCCTTCTAAATTTTGTCTTAGGACCACGAAAGATATTATCCTTCTTACTCTTTGGATCATACGTATTACGGGGGTTCACATTCCTTCTACTAGGCACCATTTCTATACAATATCATAAACTAGTTCAGTTTATGAATTTCAATGAATAATTACCAAACTTGTAAAATACCTAACACAAATTGGATAGTTTATGGATATAATCCATAATCATAAAAATGTTTTCATTGAGTAAGTATATACTCATAAGCCTTTCATAATGTTTTGTAATGAAAATGAGAATTATCCTAAGCATATCCCCCGGGAGTGTCGTAACCAAGAGTGCAGCAAGGCCTGTTGTTGTGCACCAGTTCCCATTAAAGTCTAGCTCAAAGCGGTGCTTTTGAGTTTTACCCCTAGGTACATCTGTGCTAGAGCCGTCTCTACCTGCTCATATCCAGACAGGGATGTATTTCTCGTAAAACTCACAACATCTCTATAATACAAAATTCTAGGAAGTTCTTCTATACTAATCCTCAAATTCTATCTTAGGGATATTTTCTCTAACCAGAGTTTATCTAAATCTAGTTTCTAAGGTTATTGCTAAACTTACTCTAATACCAACTGTAACGCCCCGACCCCAGTTACCCAGATTCAGTGCATTATTTTAATACATTGACATGATTATAAGGAATCAAGTCCCGAAGGACCGATTAGTTTAGCAGTCTTGGAAAAATAGATCACATACATGAATATTACATTTTCACTTTAAGACGTACAAAACAACATAAATAATCTTTATGAACTCCATTATTCCCTTGGCTTAACCCTGCATATCAATCACATTACACTTCTTGGAATTCTAGGAAAAATAAAACATAGAAAGGGGTGATCTCAATTGCTCATTAAGGGTAAGTAATACAGCGGAAACTTTCAAAAATAAGCATAAACATTTAAGGCAATGTATAACTAAAAAAAAGCCTTTTAAACTTGAACTTCAGCATAATATGGAAAAGATAAAATGAAATAATGTCATTTATATATTCACATGGATATTATACTAGTCGAATAATCACATGCAATATCAATAACCACTTTCATAACGATGGAATGCATAATGTCAGACTATCATAACCACATAGCCAAGGCCTCGTGCCAAGACTACAAATAATATTTTGTCAAGGCCTTGTGCCAAGACACTAGTTTGTCTCATAAGACCTACCGATGCATCGAGGAGCTATAGCAGGCTCCACCTGTCACATATTAAGTCCAATGCATTCCCATATGAAAAGGTTTAAACATAACATAAACATTCGTATTAAAACTAGCATACGAAATGTAAATACTTCATCCATAAACCATGAATGGTATAAAAATAACACATCCACAGTCAGACATATCACAAAAAAAAACCTTCAAAAAAATATGGAAGATTTGTATCATGATAAATCAACTTTAAAACAAGTTTAAAATCCATTAAAGAATTTTGACATGGATTAAAATGATTTGTAAAACACTTTGAGAGAAATACCCCTTTTTCATGAAAACATTAAAAAGTCACATAATTTATTAAAGAATTCATTTAGAGACATTTTTGAATCAAATTTTACCATACCACTTTGATACTTTTGAAAGGAATTATCATTTTAAAAAAAATTCATGTCCATATAAATAAATCCTTAAAAACCATTTTGAAGACATGGACATAAATGAGAAAGATTTAGAAGAATAAATATTTAAAACATTTGAAATGATGTTTTAGTAAAAAGTCCCTTAAAATAATCCATTTGAAAACTCTTTCATAAAACATGTACATGGATAATAAATATTTCCCAGTAGATACATACGTAAAAAAAACCTCGGATAATAAAGAGATTGTGAGATTAACCCTTTCCAATTTGGTAACTTACGAAACATACAACTCATGAAAGAGGTATCATAAAATGAATATGTAAATACACATAAATTAAAGTGTATTACACAAAGAATATAATTATGGGCAGTACATACACCACACAAAAGGTAATAGTGGCAATATTTCATGAATCTCACGGGAATAAGGAGTGAGATGAAAACCCCTTACCTTGAACTTTCCTTTAGTCGAGGGTACGTTTAACTTCCTGTACGAAGATCGTAGTATGTTATTAAATTATACCAAAACCATATTAATATTTATGATATCATACATGATTCATTTATGACTTTATATTACCCATTTAATAACAATTTCCATGTTAAGTTAACATTTCGGGTAATAATCACTTTCTTTATCGTACATGTTTTAACTTGTCACTCTTGGTTTTATCAATTAGATCATGATTTAAATACTTCCAGAATATAAAACATGATAAATATATCATATATATTTAGAATATAAATATGTATAATAGACATATATATGAAATGTAAAACACCATTTATGGAGATGGTAGTCCGTACGTACGCATAAACGTTGTTTCTGTTTTCATATAGTATTGAACGGAAGTAAGTGAATAAGATATATGTAAGTACATAAATCCTTATATATATATATATATATATATCTCCAGTAGTATTATTATTTCATACTTTACATAAATATTAGTAATATATATTTTTATAATCGTCGATGAATGGTGAACCTGGAAATGAATCTCATCGCGTCGTGGAGACGGTAATCCGTACGTACGCACGAGCGAAAATATCATTTTTTGATATTAAAATAATATATAATTGGATGGTATATCATATATACAGAATCATTATCATTTTATATTTATTATTTACATGAATTACAAATCATTATTATACCCATCCAAATAATAATATATTGAATAACAATTACACCACGACGTGGAGACGGTAAGTCGTACGTACACACCTATGGTGACATGTCATTCAAAGGATGGATAGAAACTGAATATGGTTGTACCATATTTATAATAATATTACAGTATATAGGAGATACTGGATTCATTATTTTAGAATGGTAATAACAAAGAAAGAAGAAGTGGAAGAAGAAAGGAACTTGAAAAAGGGTGGTGAAATCATTACCTCTTCTTCGGGTTCTTCCTTTTGATTTGAACAAAAGGGCTCCATAGGATGGATTTCTGACTAAATTAAGGCCTCTAGGATGAATTGAGGGAAGTTTAGAGAGTATTTGGGCAGGGGTTGGCCGAACCAAAAGGATTTGAAGGTGTGAATTAATGAGAAGGGGGAGTGTCCTTTTATAAGAGGGGTGAGGGGAACCTTTGGAAAAGCTAGAAATATTATTTTATAATAAATTCATATTTGGTTTCTAATGGCACCAAAGTAGATTATTTAAAGTTTAAGGTGTGGATGGGTCGAAAACCACTCAACCAATATAATTTATACAGGTTTGGGTTATTATATTAACCTTATCTTTTAGTTTTAACGCTTAGTAAATTAGTTTGACACTTACCATGTCACTTTGTATTTTTATATTATATAGTTAATAAACTTACTATATACATCCAAGAGACCCAAAAGTGGTCCATTAATGATACAACTATCATGATATAAGTCTCTTGGCCGAACCTTAGATTTTTAGGAATTTAATATCAATTAATAATATAATATTTGTTTTAAAAACTCTTTTATGTCAATTTTGACACTATTCAATAATTGACTTTTGTAAAAATCATAACAAAATTATTACATCGAAAAAAGTTAATTAAATCAATCCTATTATGTCCTATTATCCTATAAAATTAGTTTAATTCATTAAAAGTCTCAAAATATATTTATTTGGGTATTTATAATATCACTTATTTTAATTGTTCACTATTATGGTAATCACTGCATCATAATTGTGTCATAATTAAATTAAATTAGTTAATGTCTAAAAATTATAAATAAAATATCATTATGTAGGAAATAGTTTTATATTTCTAATGAATATTTATAGTCAAAAATACAACATATATAACCCTATGTAAAAAAAATTTTTCTAAAAGATATATGCTTAGGTCATTTTTGTATTTATTTTAACTTAATTAAAATAAAGTGTCCCTATCACCTACAAGTGGCTCCATGGGGTCCCAAAATAGACCCAAAGATTCCCATGGTCGGAAATGTATCCACCAATAAGGTTAGTACACATTTTAGGGTAATTTAGTATTATTATAACATTATTTTTTAACCCTTATTTACCATATTTACCCTTTAACCATGGTAAATAAAATATTTACCGAAGTAATTATTCAAAATGTCTAAAAATAAAATTTACCTATTTACACAATTTATAAATCCTGATTCCAAATATGGAATCCATTTTTCCAAATTCAAAATACAGAAGTGACAGAAATTAATTTAAAATTAATTCCCGCTGTCAAAACAAAAAGCGTGTTTTTAAGATATAATAACTATCAAAAGATTGATACTTGTTAATGTCCGTTTTAATTGTGAAATTATGTCCAATGACCAAAATTTTATTAAATGGTAAAAATATATTCTAAATATACTGTAAAACCACTCAAATTTATAATTTATCACTAACAATTATTTTGATTAAAAAAGATGTTTTTAATTAAAATTTAGTAATTTTCACTATTCATCAAAATATTAAAGTTATCCGAAAAGTACCAAAATTTCACCATAGGCTAAATTCAATACTCCGAATCTAAAAATGAAGTCCATTTTGAGAGATAAAATTTCTAAAATTTTAAAAATTTGGTATTACTATTCATAACGGCTACTTTGATTGGTCGTGGTGTGTGTTAGAACTCGAAGTTGCGTACAACACACGCTGCTGTATTATTCAAAGAGAAGCGTACCGTGGAAGCTCGGGGTGTTAAAATATTAGTTTATAATTATCACCATATATCACTCACCAAATATATCAAATAAATAATACATTCCATATTAAATGATTATATATATATATGTACTCTTCTTCCACTTCTCTAATGGTTTTTCACTCTCATTCCCCAACAACTACATCTTGTCCCCATCCCACCTATAATTCATCTTGCACCTTATGAAATAATATAATATCCATTACTATGTCCTATATAACTTGTACTATCATAATTATCATATGCAAGTAATAAAAATGTGTATACCCAAAAGACACTACAACTTGTTTTCTTTCATTGTACCTCAATCCATCATAACCAATGCACACACACTCATGGAAAGATGAAACCACCATAACTCGATACATTTATGTGTTACACCTCAAGTTGTTTCATCCCACATAATTATGTATAGTAAACTATGATCCATTATAAACCTAGTATAAATGAACCCTATACCAAAATCCATTATATCCCAAGATATGCCTTCTCATCCATGTCTAGAGGGAGAGTAGGGGAGAGGTATAAGTCATGCATTTTTTCCCTCTCTATATTTGATGTTGGATAAAACAACCCCAATAAATTTAGGTGTTGGTCACCATAACGATATGGGTGGGGTAACATATGAAATATGAAAATATAAAATAATATCATGCACATCCACACTAAGTAAATTTACCACAACTTATACTCATCAAGAGTTATCGTTTCATAGGACCCACATCTATCACTATTATGGTCTAGACACAAAATAAGGAAACAAGAAATAAATTAATTATTAATTATATAATTATACATTAGTTAATATTATTTATTATTCAATTCTTATATTAACACTTTGGTCTTCTAATCGACGTGTTTATGGAACTATTTATTCTTTAATTATATTCTCAAGAACATTATCAACATCAGTGAAAACCTTGAACCAACCCTATTAGTTTATTAGTTAAATTGTCATCTTATAGTTACCTAGGTACTCTAAGGCTTAGCCTAAGATACCACTCCAAAATTGCACTTATAGTTCATAGCACTAACTTCCATCAAACAGTTAGAAACTCATTATATAAATAACAACCAACCATTGGGACATAAACCAAGAATTGAGAAAGCATCATGAAAGATTAAATATAAATCAATGAGAAAGAGTTGATTTGAACTTATCCATGACTACCTACTATCCCACACCATTGCACGTAGTATAATATATCCTTTCATCCTTGGAATCAACCATCACTGTAGCTTAGCCTGACAACCCATTTCTCATCAAATCAATCGTCATACAAATTTACCTCAGCCTGAAATCACATTGCTCGTCAAGGGTTCCCAATCACAAAAAACTCACCAATAAATTAAACAAGGATCTAAATATCAAGTCCACACATAAATTTCAAATGTATTATTCATCATAATGGAAAAGGCACCAAGGTTATTCCATCAATTCATTTAAGCCTCCCACAATAAGGAACGGGCTCAATTAAAAGCAAATATTTATTTTTAGAAAACAACCCATTTAATTCCTTCTAAAATTAATCTAACCATTAAAAATAGGTTATCTTCACAGGGATACCAAAGGATAAATCTAAAAATATCTATAATTAAAAGTAAACATGCTCTAAATCATTATTTACAATGTTTAATGAAAACCAAGATGATTAATAACCAATATCCTCATTCTTATTCAGCTTAATTTTATCATCATTAAACTTTAAATTGTTTACAGGATTAAATCATATAAACCTTGATGACAACAACAAAAATTTCAACCAAATAGATATGACACTAACTAATAAAAATAAGAGGTGTAATAAAAAAAACACAAGTAAAAAAGTTATCAAACCCCAACCATTAATTTAATTCTCGATATGAAATATTAAATTCTATTAAACATGTGATAATTCCCATTTTATAACTTTAATTTATAGAATTGTAAAAAAATATTATCATAATTAAAAAATAATATAACATTAGAGAATAATATTATTAAATTTTTCTTATTATCCATATTAAAGAATCTTATACCTTTAATCAATGGAAGTGAATTTAAACTCTAATTAAATTATTGAATTAGAGACAAAATATTAATCAATGGAATGAAACTAATTCCAATAAATAAATTAAACAAAGAAATGAAACAACTAACTTTCTCCTTAAAATTTCAATATTTTTGATTAATCATTCAACATGTTATTCCATTTCTAAATTATTATCTTATGAACGTTAATCATAAACATTTAGACAAGGATATGAAGCTTGATGAATTCATACTCTCACATAAATAAAATATAATTAACAGATTCCCTACCTCAATTAGAATTTCTATATTCTCTGAAAAAGAATGAATAATAGAGAATCAACCACTAAAGATAGAAACACCCCCAAAAAATAAATTAAATACCATTGAAACTTAATAATGATATCCCACTATCATGTCTCACATCATATCTAATGAAAAATAGAGGAACTCTCTAAAAAAAATTTAAACAATTAGAAAATAGGAAACAAAGAGAAGGGGATAAGAGAGAGTACCATGGTCCTTAAAACTTCAATATAGATGGAACAAGGGGTTAAATATCAAGGAGATATGACTAGATAGGGGTGAAAGGAATAAGGGTTGGATAAAGTTTGGGAGAATGAGTAAAAATAAAAACAAAATTAACTTGAACCCTTATTTTATAGATGGATCCTGAAAGCCATCACCACTGTGTGGTGAACTCCCAACTATGCCATGCTTCCACTCTGTCAAATTTTATTTTATGTTTAATGCATTTTTATCCCATAAATCACACACCTTTGAAACCCGTGTTGAACTTCTTTGATCTCCACCATGGCATTTTTCCAATACCCAAGTTGTTTTACCCCTACCTTTCCTAACACTATGGCATGACGATCTTCACATTTCAAATTCCTAATAATGGGACTCATTGGGTATTTCACCAATCCTACCTTCCTCCAAAATGGTTCCCCAAAATGTATCCTTATCCATGTTTCTTATAGGACATAGGTTAAGGTAAAATACCTTGTAAAAAGGTTATATAAACCATTTCACTCCCTATACTGATTCATAACATTAAGGAAAAACTCCTCAGCCAAGCTCATGACACCTAAGGGAAAAACAATCAATCATATTCTCATGTCTCCAAGAAAACATTAAAACAGACAACACCACACCAACCAAAATGGTGTACTGACACTCTAAATGGATAAAACTCTTCTATAACATCTAGAAAACCTTTAAGCTCCCTTGGGAAACCTTTGAGCACTAGGGAACTAAAAAGGGAAGATATTTATAAATTAAGGGCCTTATACATGCTATGATAAGAACCATAAAGTGCTAATATGATATTCCTAAACTTATATCCTATGATCCGGTTACCATTATATGATGAGATTCATAGTATGTTTGATTTATAGGTTCTTGATACTTTTAAGAGGACAATAATTTATTTCATTAAGTTATGACTTGGTAATCTATAATATGGGAGGTTATAAGAATAGACCCACATATAGTAATTCCACATGATTACATTTTATTTGATATTTCTATATGTGATCATGTGTAATGATCCTTAGACTTTAGATTTTTATTAATTCATATAATCAGTCATGTGCTTTGATGTGTTGAATAAAATTATGACACCATTTTTTCAGGGTGATCTATGATATGTTGGGTGAATCATGAGTGAAAATACATCCATGAATAAGCCAATATATGATTTTTCCCTTACAATACTAAAATATGATATCTTAATCCCTTTCATTGGAATAAAATCATCACACTAAAATTGTCACACCCGTCGTCTCTAATTTTATTTATTTTATTAATTTTATTTGCGTCGGGTAGTTCGGGTCGAAACCTGACTTAAGATTTCGAGTTCTTTGTGTTTTGGTCTTGTTTGCGTCCAGCGCAACGCGATCGAAGCTGCGCGGCCTCACCTGGGTCGTCGAGCGGCCCCGCCCGTTTCACCGCACGCCCTGCTCGATGGTTAATTAATTAAATGAAAGGGATCAGTGTAATAAATCAATAACATTAACGGTGTTAAGAATATAATTTGTCTTGTTTCGTTATTAATATTACTCTTAATAAAATAATAAATTACGGTCACCTCTTATTTTATTTGGCTTTAAAATATTTTGTCGGGATACGAGTTCAGTCGGTTAAATATTGGTTTTTTTTGTCAAAAAAAAATGGGTCTTTGCAGCTTGGCAACGTCGGACGCTCGAGCGGAGCATGAATTGGAGACCGCGCGGCTTTGCCTGAGCCACTGGGGGGCCTGCCGATGTCAGCTAATCAAATAAGGCGAATTAATAATAATAATAATAATAATAATAATAAAACTAATAAGGTTTGATAGTTTGTTTTAATGATAACAATACATATATTATAATTTGAGGTATTATTATTATTATTATTATTATTAATACTGAATTTATGTTTTACTTCCTTTTTAATATATTATATTTTGTTTTGTTTTAATTTAATTTTATTTTAGTTAATTATTTATTTATCTATTTTCTTTCTTTTTTTTCTTTTCTTTTTCTTCTCTTCTTTTTTTTTCCTCTCTCCCTCCGTTTTTTTTCTATTTTCCTCTCAATCCCATCGGTTTCCCTCCTACCCCCCCCCCCTCGTCGCACGGCTCACCCCTTCCCCTTCCCTCTAACCCTAGCCGCCGGCTCCCCCACGGCCCTCTCCCGCTCACCCCGCCGCCGGCCTGCTCGCCGCCTCGGCCCTCTCTCTGCCAGCTCCCCACCGCACGCCGCACGCTGCGCCCCTACCCTCATTCCCAGCCGCCGCCAGCCTTGCAAATGGAAGATCTCCTATCCGTTGAGGATCTCCCTCCGTTCCTCTTGCTGGTTCACACCGACTACTAGATCAGCACACACCTCCGGTGCCTCGCACTCCTCCATCCTTTTGTCCGGATATTTCCCGCCGGCACCATCCTTCCGGCCTGCCCTCCTCGAACGGATGCGCTTTCCCGTGCCGAACCCCTCCTATTATGTGATTTTTATTTTATTTTTATTGTATGTTTTTCTTTTTCTAGCGGGTATGATGTTTGTTTTATGGTTTGTTTTTTATTATTGTTGGTTCGATTTATTGTTTAGGGTTCTAACATGATGTGTTGATCCGATTTCATGTTTTTGAGTTGCGCGAGTTTCCTTGCGGTGAAAACGGCGCGCTACTGATGTCTCGCGCTCGAATTTGAAGGTTTCACATAAATTATCTGGATTCGACGTCGAGGTAGGTGGTTCCATGCATTTGCATCATCTAGATAATTTAATTTGTTTGTTTAGTTAAACTTAATATGTTCCATGATATAATTGCACTGTGCAATCTATGTTTATAATTCTTTGGCATGCTAGTTTGATGAAAATTGGATTTCCGAAATAGTATGCTTTTATTTTTTATATGTGTTGTTGTATAAATGAATGGTTGTGTTTTGTAAGTGGCACAAAATGCGTTTTATAAATTTGTTGACATGCGTACCTGAAGAAAATTGCGCTCTCTTTTGAAATGGTTTTTTTTTCCGACCTTGTTGTGGTAAATTTTAAAAGTGTCTAATAAATTGTGCAAATGGTGCAAATGAGATTTTAGAAAAGTTGAGTGTTCAATTGATTTTAAAATGTTCTTTTTATGTAAAGATTTGTGTGTTTTGCAGTGAGGTTTCATGGTATACATGTGATATGTTTTTTGAACTGAGCGATTGTTTATTTGAGCTGTATTTGGGATTCCAAACATGGTTGAAAGGTTTTGAGGGATGTTTGGTATGTGCGAGAGGTGTTTTCAAGTCGCTTTAGATGTTTGTGTATTTAAATAGACATTTTCAAAGTATATGAATCGCATTTGGTGTGTTTGACTTGTTGTGTACTTTTGAAATTGAAATGAAAAATTGTTTTAATAATGGAAAACAAGTCTTGATATGGTTACCTCGTGTAACAAGTTTTAAAGTGATGCCTCAATATAAAATCAAGTGGTTTTGGTGTAATGTCTTTTTTTGGTTTTTCTTGAAACGATTTCATTAATAGATCAAATGGTTCTTTGATATATTTATATGACGTGAAAGGGTATTTTGAAGGAGTTGAATGCGCGTTCATTTTTAAAGTGGTGTATTTTTTTTTATAAAATGAGACATGTCCTTGGTGTGCGTGTGTCTTTGAAGTAGTGTTTTGGTATGAAAGCGGTGACTTTTTGTGTAATGTCAAGCTTGGTTTGTGAAATGTGAAAGTGGTGTGTTATTTGAATGTGAAACATGTTTGAACACAAGGGAAAACCCTGGGTATCTAGGTGGGCAGACTAGAACTAGTGCGCTAGTGAACCGGATGGGTGTCGTCCCTGTTTCACTTAGCTGAATTGACGATTGCAACACTAACTAAACATGATATCTGAGGGTCGTGGCCTTCTAAGCCACGTGTTCTGAGGGTCTTCGCCTTCTAAGCCACGTTTTCTGAGGGTTGTGGCCTTCTAAGCCACGTTTCACCGAGACACGAGGTTTCTAGGGTCCCACTCGAGCTAGATGAACCTTAGGGGTTTTACCTATAGTGCTCTACCATCTATGGCATGGTGCCTTCCGTCAGCATATGGAGGACCATTTGGGTGTTAGCGTGTGTGTGTGTGTGTCTGTGTGTGTGTGTGGGTGTGTGAGTGTGTGTGTGTGTGAGAGAGAGAGTGTGTGTGTGTGTGCCCATATTAAACTTTCCCCCTCCTCTCAAAAATCATATTTGTGAAATGCATTCTTTTTAGTGTTTTCCTTTAGCATTTGGCTTGTAAACGTTTTCTTTAAAACCATCTTGAAAGTATAATTTTGAATAAACACATTAAATTGTCTTTTTGATGTTGTGGCATGGAACCTTTTTATTGGGTGACGTCCTATTGGGCTTTTGGATCACACCCTACATACACCTTTGGGTGTATGTAGACTTTGTTTCTTGTGTAATCCAGGTTGTGACTTTGTGCTCAGTGATGGTGGTTCAGGTTGCAGTTGGTCTTTTCATGCAGAGTGGTGCTGATGTGACCTCTCTTTTACCAGGAGGTTTGAGTATGAGTTTTAGTTTTTGTTGTCGTCTTTTCTTTTTAGTTATTGGTTCGATTTGTAGATTTTAAACTTGTTCATAGTTTAAAGGAACGTTTGGTTGTCTATTTCTAGTTTCAGTTATTTATCTGCATAATTGTTTTTCTGTCTTTTACTTCGGGTAAATCGTTCCCATGTAATGTTTGATACCCGGGCACTTGTGCCAGCCCGTGGGGATCGGGAATGCCCTTCGGGTCTTGCCGCGGGCCGGGTCAGGCGTCGAGTTGATGGCGACCCGACCTAGTTCGTGACAAAATGGTATCAGAGGGGAGGGTTTTCTCTCTTGGGTCGTTTTCTTTTAAGATGGAGTCAGAGTGGACAAAAATTTAGGTTGTCGGAACTCGGCATTCTAGCTACGAGCAATGTGCCTAGCCAGCACACCTCGTGGCGGGACTCGAGTTACCAAAGTGTGTTGAGTTTTGTCTATGTTTTTCTTCATTGCGGTTAATCTTGTCTATGGGAAATGGAAAAGGGGTAAGGTCAGTGGTCCCAGTGAGCTCGCAGGGTCTGGAAAGCCTTGTAGAGCTGGGGACGCTGTCCTTGAATACCCTCCGTGGCGATGGCGTGACTGGCGCATGGCCGCCAACCATACGTTCCAGTCACCCACTGACATAAGTTTACTCTTGCGTCGTTTCTCGTCTTGTTGTTTTGGATTTGTGGAAAGTGTTTTCAAATGAAGGGCTTTAAAAAAATGAAATGATGTAGAAGGTTTAAAAAATTTGGGTTGGATGTTTTGGTTTTGGAAAATGGAAAGATTTGGTTTTGATCCTTGGTGGTCTCATGGGCAACCACATGCATGGGTGTATATGGAAAGATAAATGGTTAATGGCATGAGCGGATGAGTTCCTGGATGGACATGAGTTGGGCGCCGGTACGACATGAGAACATGCATGTGCGAAGCTCATGGGACACCACTGGTGTTTTTGCAACCCACTGGGTTTGCTTAAAAAAAAGGGGGGGCTTCGTTAAATGAAAAATTTGGTGCTTTAGTAACTGGTGGTTGCATGCGGTATCCTTGTGTTTTGAAAAAAAAAATGTTGTGTGTTAAGCGTTTCTAGCCGAGGATCCTTTTTAACTGATTTTTGTTTTGATTTTGAATTCTTATTTGTAAGTTGGTCAGTTGGTGTGAAAGCGTGTGGTTAATGGTCTCTTTTGGAAAGTGATTCGGAGAGCCCTTGCTGTGGTTTCCCCTGCACGTTTGGTGTTCGCTTGTGGTATGTCCTTACCATTGGACCTGTTCGGTTGGGTCCATGGTTTTCTTTCTTAGCCAGTGCACGCCCCCAATAAAGAGTTAATGTGCGAATGATGTGCGACCATAGATGGTTCACCGTTGGCCGACCCTCCAGTTGACTAAATCAAAGACTCTTCCTTTTTAGTGACAATGCTAAGTCTATTCTTTTTTTTCTTTAGATAAGCAGATCCTCTCACAGCGGAATGACAGATGCGAGGGGAGTTGAATGAAGTTTTGGTCTTTTGAGTGTCTGACTCATCAGGAATGAGGTTTTGACACTATCGTGTTTGGAGGTTCCCCCTGGAAACGGAGAAAGGAAATCCTGCGGGGAAGGGCGAGGTGGTTCAAAATTTTCAGTGTTGACCAGTGTCTTGAAGGGATTTGTAATATTTACATCAACTGCAAGTGTCATGTTTGGTGACGTCTTGTTGTGTGAGTTCTCTTTGGTTGTCAAGGGTGATGTTTGACCTCATCAATCTGAAAGATCAGCTTGGAAACGGTGAAGGAGACTCCAGTGGGGAAAAGGTGGAGACAACCTAGAGTGGTCGGTACGGGCCACTATTCTAAATGAACTTTTGGTCCTTTGTTGGTTTCTCTTAAGAAAGGGGCTACGTTAGGCCACTAGTGTGGCCGACCTAGTCACATGGGGATGCTACGGCCGATTGTAGTAATAACACTTTGTTTAAGACTCAGTTTGAAGTCCCTCTCTATATAATGTTCCTCTCAACAGCAATGGTCATGTTCAGGTGATGATTTGCGGTGTCGTGTTCTCATCCAATGTGACAAAGGGTGATGCGCATGCACCATTGCAGCTTTTATGTTGGTTAATGTTTTGTGTATGATCAGTTGGATGTCATGTTGTGCTGTGTCTGATGGTGTTACCTCGGTTGCAGTATGATTGCACGTTACACCGAAAGGAGATGCTCCGTTCAAGAGTCTTCAATACTTGACTGCGAGGCAGGAGATGCTTCAAACATCAGGGCTCCAGCCATAGGCCTCGGAGTGAAGCTGGCGTGTGGTCAGGATTCCCAGGATTGTATGAGACCCCAGTGTTATCTCTGTCGTCAGTAATGAAGGTGAAGGAAATTTAAAGTTGTTTTCTGTGGTTCCAATCCGAACGACCCGATTGGGTGCGTGAGGCTCCATGTGGCTATAAGGGGGCACAGTCGTCTCATTATCTTAAGGTCTTGAGAGTTGCGTTCCATCAAAGGCAATCGTTTTTAGTTATCCCTATGGGATGTGTTGGGTAATTTGGTATCAAATTGGAATGGAACTCATCTAGGGATGTGAAGATGTTGGTTCGTCTTGGGTCGTGGGTTGACGCCCGGTAGTTGGGCCTGACCCTCCCCGCCCCTTGTGGTGGGGTGCCTAGCCCCCGTCAAGAAATTTCTAAAGTTTTGTATCTGCTGTCAGTTCTAATGGTGGGGAGACCCATAGTGGGTATCACACGAATGTCTCTAGAATGAATCAGTGCTGGACTTTTCTTTACTGGCGGGGAGTCTGCTCGAAGCTTTCTGTGCCAGTTTTCCAGTCTCGTTTCGAGCGTCAGTGACTTCCTAATGGTGGGGAGCCCCTCGGGCCTCCCCATGTTGATATTTTGCTTCTGCTTTTAAATTTGGTTTGGTGATAAGTGTTAAGAATGTTCTGTGGATGTGGGTTGACCTTATTTGTTCATTCTATCTAAATGGTGTGGTTCCGGTCTAATAGTGCTTCAGTTGTTTCGTCTTCTGAGGTTGGTTTCACTGGGTGCGAGAGTTTCCTTCCTTGATCAGTAAACTGGAGGCGTTTTCGTTCTTTGGGGTGGGTGACACTTATCAGAATGTCTTTTTATGCGTTTCTTGAGGTTGTCATTTGAGTCACCCTCTCCGAGCATGATTCTTTTGCCTCTCTTTTCTTGATGTTGTGGGGATCCCCTTTGAATCAAAAGGGAGTGTGGTTTTCTGCTCTGAGGTTTGGTTTTTAGTTGTGGCTTTCCGGGGACGGAAAGCTTTATGGTGGGGAGAATTGTCACCCCCGTCGTCTCTAATTTTATTTATTTTATTAATTTTATTTGTGTCGGGTAGTTCGGGTCGAAACCTGACTTAAGATTTCGAGTTCTTTGTGTTTTGGTCTTGTTTGCATCCAGTGCAACGCGACCGAAGCTGCGCGGCCTCACCTGGGTCGTCGAGCGGCCCCGCCCGTTTCACTACACGCCCTGCTCGATGGTTAATTAATTAAATGAAAGGGATCAGTGTAATAAAACAATAACATTAACGGTGTTAAGAATATAATTTGTCTTGTGTCGTTATTAATATTACTCTTAATAAAATAATAAATTACGGTCACCTCTTATTTTATTTGGCTTTAAAATATTTTGTCGGGATACGAGTTCAGTCGGTTAAATATTGGTTTTTTTTTTGTCAAAAAAAAAGGGTCTTTGCAGCTTGGCAACGTCCGACGCTCGAGCGGAGCATGAATTGGAGACCGCGCGGCTTTGCCTGAGCCACTGGGGGGCCTGCCGATGCCAGCTAATCAAATAAGGCGAATTAATAATAATAATAATAATAATAATAAAACTAATAAGGTTTGATAGTTTGTTTTAATGATAACAATACATATATTATAATTTGAGGTATTATTATTATTATTATTATTAATACTGAATTTATGTTTTACTTCCTTTTTATTATATTATATTTTGTTTTGTTTTAATTTCATTTTATTTTAGTTAATTATTTATTTATCTATTTTCTTTCTTTTTTTTTCTTTTCTTTTTCTTCTCTTCTTTTTTTTTCCTCTCTCCCTCCGTTTTTTTTTCTCTTTTCCTCTCAATCCCGTCGGTTTCCCTCCTACCCCCCCCCCTCGTCGCGCGGCTCACCCCTTCCCCTTCCCTCTAACCCTAGTCGTCGGCTCCCCCACGGCCCTCTCCCGCTCGCCCCGCCGCCGGCCTGCTCGCCGCCTCGGCCCTCTCTCGGCCAGCTCCCCGCCGCACGCCGCACGCCGTGCCCCTACCCTCATTCCCAGCCGCCGCCAGCATTGCAAATGGCAGATCTCCTATCCGTTGAGGATCTCCCTCCCTGCCTCTTGCTGGTTCACGCCGACTGCTGGATCAGCACACACCTCCGGCGCCTCGCACTCCTCCATCCTTTTGTCCGGATATTTCCCACCGGCACCATCCTTCCGGCCTGCCCTCCTCGACCGGCTGCGCTTTCCCGTGCCGAACCCCTCCTATTATGTGAGTTTTATTTTATTTTTATTGTATGTTTTTCTTTTTCTAGCGGGTATGATGTTTGTTTTATGGTTTGTTTTTTATTATTGTTGGTTCGATTTATTGTTTAGGGTTCTAACATGATGTGTTGATCCGATTTCATGTTTTTGAGTTGCGCGAGTTTTCTTGCGGTGAAAACGGCGCGCTACTGATGTCTCGCGCTTGAATTTGAAGGTTTCACATCAATTATCTGGATTCGACGTCGAGGTAGGTGGTTCCATGAATTTTCATCATCTAGATAATTTAATTTGTTTGTTTAGTTAAACTTAATATGTTCCATGATATAATTGCACTGTGCGATCTATGTTTATAATTCTTTGGCATGCTAGTTTGATGAAAATTGGATTTCCGAAATAGTATGCTTTTATTGTTTATATGTGTTGTTGTATAAATGAATGGTTGTGTTTTGTAAGTGACACAAAATGCGTTTTATAAATTTGTTGACATGCGTACCTGAAGAAAATTGTGCTCTCTTTTGAAATGGTTTTTTTTCCCGACCTTGTTGTGGTAAATTTTAAAAGTGTCTAATAAATTGTGAAAATGGTGCAAATGAGGTTTTAGAAAAGTTGAGTGTTCAATTGATTTTAAAATTTTCTTTTTATGTAAATATTTGTGTGTTTTGCAGTGAGGTTTCATGGTATACATGTGATATGTTTTGTGAACTGAGCGATTGTTTATTTGAGCTGTATTTGGGATTCCAAACATGGTTGAAAGGTTTTGAGGGATGTTTGGTAGGTGCGAGAGGTGTTTTCAAGTCGCTTTAGATGTTTGTGTATTTAAATAGACATTTTCAAAGTATATGAATCACATTTGGTGTGTTTGACTTGTTGTGTACTTTTGAAATTGAAATGAAAAATTGTTTTAATAATGGAAAACAAGTCTTGATATGGTTACCTCGTGTATCAAGTTTTAAAGTGATGCCTCAATATAAAATCAAGTGGTTTTTGGTGTAATGTCTTTTTTTGGTTTTTCTTGAAACGATTTCATTAATAGATCAAATGGTTCTTTGATATATTTATATGACGTGAAAAGGGTATTTTGAAGGAGTTGAATGCGAGTTCATTTTTAAAGTGGTGTATTTTTTTTTATAAAATGAGACATGTCCTTGGTGTGCGTGTGTCTTTGAAATAGTGTTTTGGTATTAAAGCGGTGACTTTTTGTGTAATGTCAAGCTTGGTTTGTGAAATGTGAAAGTGGTGTGTTATTTGAATGTGAAACATGTTTGAGCACAAGGGAAAACCCTGGGTATCTAGGTGGGCAGACTAGAACTAGTGCGCTAGTGAACCGGATGGGTGTCGTCCCTGTTTCACTTAGCTGGATTGACGATTGCAACACTAACTAAACATGATATCTGAGGGTCGTGTCCTTCTAAGCCACATGTTCTGAGGGTCGTGGCCTTCTAAGCCACGTTTTCTGAGGGTCGTGGCCTTCTATGCCACGTTTCACCGAGACACGAGGTTTCTAGGGTCCCACTCGAGCTAGATGAACCTTAGGGGTTTTACCTATAATGCTCTACCATCTATGGAATGGTGCCTTCCGTCGGCATATGGAGGACCATTCGGGTGTTAGCGTGTGTGTGTGTGTGTCTGTGTGTGTGTGTGTATGGGTGTGTGAGTGTGTGTGTGTGAGAGTGTGTGTGTGTGTGCCCATATTAAACTTTCCCCTTCCTCTCAAAAATCATATTTGTGAAATGCATTCTTTTTAGTGTTTTCCTTTAGCATTTGGCTTGTAAACGTTTTCTTTAAAACCATCTTGAAAGTATAATTTTGAATAAACACATTAAATTGTCTTTTTGATGTTGTGGCATGGAACCTTTTTATTGGGTGACGTCCTATTGGGCTTTTGGCTCACACCCTACATACACCTTTGGGTGTATGTAGACTTTTTTTCTTGTGTATTCCAGGTTGTGACTTTGTGCTCAGTGATGGTGGTTTAGGTTGCAGTTGGTCTTTTCATGCAGAGTGGTGCTGATGTGACCTCTCTTTTACCGGGAGGTTTGAGTATGAGTTTTAGTTTTCGCTGTCGTCTTTTCTTTTTAGTTATTGGTTCGATTTGTAGATTTTAAACTTGTTCATAGTTTAAAGGCACGTTTGGTTGTCTATTTCTAGTTTCAGTTATTTATCTGCTTAATTGTTTTTCTGTCTTTTACTTCGGGTAAATCGTTCCCATGTAATGTTTGATACCCGGGCACTTGTGCCAGCCCGTGGGGATCGGGAACGCCCTTCGGGTCTTGCCGCGGGCCGGGTCAGGCGTCGAGTTGATGGCGACCCGACCTGGTTCGTGACAAAAATCCATGACCAAAGTGTATTGATGAGTTTATTTTATATAGTAAAATAAAGTGAAATTGATCTCATGGGTTGATTATAAAATTATACATCCTATATGATTTATAGATATCAATAAAAATGGATTATATTAAATATTTTGAATTCATATGTGGTTATCATTTTGTGACATTTAATTCTTTCTCCATGGGATCTTTGATCTGTTCCTAGACACTAATATTAGAGTTTAAGAAATCATGTTTAATTCCATTAAGGAAGAGGAATAAAGGGTTACAAACATAGTGTATCCTTCGATATCAATTAAACATTATTCAAATTTAATAGTTGGAATAAGTATTGTTATCAAGATTGAGAAATAATATTTATTCAAGATATTTTATTTTATCACAAGTATTTAGTCACTGGTTATATTTGAGAAAGAATTTATATGTGATGTTGATATAAAATAAATATTTATTCACAAGACCGTTGAATATAATATTTATTTATAGCTTTTATTATTTACATGGAAATAAATAATATTTATTATTGAATAAATATTAACTAATTACATGAATGTTAAAATACATATTTAATCAGAATACCATAGAATAAAATAGTTATTTATCTCCCATTTTATTCACATGGTGATAAATAATAAATATTTATTTAGTTATTAAGATATTAAAATATTTATTTATTTTCATGATCATGAATATAATATTTATTTATTTATCAAATGAATAACATTACTTTTTATTCAAGGTTCGTTAAATGTTAAGTAAGGAAGATAGGTCGGGTTATTGATATGGTGAAAATGATATATTAAATATCATTTAAATAAATTTAAATTTATTTATTTAAGAAATGATATTATTTTATCCGCAAGCATTATGATAGTTAGAGAAATAATAATAATAATAATAATAATAATATTATTATTATTATACATGGGTTTTGTTAAGGAATAAGAAATTTTTTAAGGGCATTTATGAAATTAAAAGTACTTAACCTTAGTTGATAAATACTTGTTTATATTATTTTCTAGGGTTAGTTGTTAGAGGCATAATTTTTCATAATGAATCCTATCTAAAAAATTCTCTCTATGAAGAAAATATTTATGGTTTCTCTCAATAATGAGAGAATTCTTCCACACCCTTCATCCCTCTAGTGAAAAAAAGAACCAGATTCACAATCCTTCAAGCTCATAGGATTTTTTAAAATCATTGAGAATAATTCAAGATGATTAGATTATCCATGTAAGAACCTGACATTATATTTCCATCCTTTAATGATCTAGGAGCATGTGTGCATCACTTCTAAAGGGGTTCTATTTTGAATACCATTAGTAAATTGTTTCTATAACTCAAATGGGGTTTGAAATTTCAACATATATATTTAAGAAAGATCTAAATATTGAAGTATTTTCTTGTCATTAAATTTCATATCCCCAATGGATTGTTTAGTTACCCTTGGTGGGGGGATCTGTGGTGACCAAATTTTATTAATTAAGTACAAATTAGATTTTTATTTCCTTTAAGATAATTAATATTTTATAATTGGTTATGATGTATATATCTTAAGTATAATCCCTCGCTAATTTTTTATTATTATATGTAGATAATTTAAATTAAATAAGACATATTGATTTTTACAGTTGTTTCCTAAATTTGAGATCATAATCCTTGTTGTGTCGACTCCCATCCTATCATGTATTTTTCACTAATAATATAATTATAAATTTCAATTTGTTCAAGAAATTTTTATCCCTAACACGTAGTGTGCATCCCACACACAAAGTCTACCAACTTCAAAAAATCTCATAACTTTATAATATACTTAATCGTATTAGTTTTCAATAACCTCCAATTAATCTTTTATTATAGTACTTGTAGGTTATCCTTATTCTACTTCATGTAAACGTAATTCTATATTTCTAACATTCTTCCTCAAAACATGATGTTATAATATTCTCTACTTTCCGTGGAACTTTATTATTTCTTCTTCTCAACTTTACTTGAAATATTATGCTCTAATATTTTCAAATTTCATTAAAACATGATATTATGGACTTCTCTAATTTCATTGAAAAATTAAGTTTCAGTATTCTCAACATTACTCAGAAATTATTGTTCCAAACTTCTCAACTTTATTCAAAAATTGATTTTACAGACTTCTTAAATTTATTTACAACTTAATATTCAGGTTTTCTCAGAAAAATCAACTCAAATAAATATTCCTTGAAAGCTTTTGTTATAAAATTACTCTCTCAAAAGTTAATTCTCATCATTATAATTTTTCACACTAATGATGTTCCCCATTTATATCACAAGGTAACCTATGATAAATTTAGGGAATTATGGGATTCAATATTATTTTTCATCCTTTTAAACTCTTTAATTGACTGCCTTTAATATCTTATAAAGATATCTAGATTTTACTCCATAAAATATCTCACAGAACTTTGTGTCAAATATATTTAACTCATCCACAAATCTTAGCATGAATCACATTATTTCATTCATTAATATTTAACATTGAATTAATATAACAACAACATCATAATTTATTTCTTACTTCAAAAAAATGTGAAGTTCCAAAAATTTATCCTATGAAATAACATACCAATAATTTAATAAATATATCATAAAAATTATTCTATATGTAAAATTAAAAACATATTTATTCAACTCAAAATCATATGGAACTATCCTCCTTTTTATTATACCTTAATCATGTATTCTCTTCTTCTAATATTTTGAACTTTTCACTTTTTGTCCAGTTGTGTCTTTTAAACTTACTAAACCCCTTATAAAAGGTCTTCTTCCTTCAGATATATTGTACCAAACATTACAACATCTTCTAGTCTCTAGTTTTTACACTCCTAAACCTTGTATCCACATAATCATAGAGAAAAATCAGAGGATTCATGAAACCATTTATGTAACTATTTCTACACTCATTTTAGTAATATTATCAAGACTATATTGCACAATAATACTCCTTCTATATATATCAACTCACTTATTTTAGAAATTCTAAATACTTGGACTTCTCAACATCTCCTTTTATTAATTTTCCTCATCTTCTTCTAGAACCATTATAGTTTTTCTTCTCGTAACCTCACAAATCCCATATTCTATTAAACTCTAAAATATTCTTCTTATAAAATTCTTCTAGGGATTCATCATTATGAAATATTCAAATTATTCTAATCGACTTAACACTCAACCAAATCATCTTGAATAACCTTTAATCTTTTTACATTGAGATTTTCTTTGTATAAACAAATAACATAGCATCGAGTGACTTGATATTCTAATAATTTAAGTTATATCAGTTCAATATACTTACTATACAACTTCCTTTTATAAGTTTATTAAAACATATCACCTTTAGTGTATCTTCTAGTGATGTTGCCTCCACATGTGTAGCTTGAACTACACTACACTTCTTGTCTTTTCATAAATATTTGGAAGGAAGTATCTTCAAAGGGTGAAGTTTACCTTAAATTATTCAGGTATAAATGTTAGGACTTTAAAATTATCCACTATGGTCTATCCTTTCTATTATACTTTCTTCTTATTTCTTCCAAAATTTTCTTTTCACCATCTCCCTTCCCATTTTCTAAATTCACAGAATCTGGGAAACAATTATTTATACAAAATTATACTTTGTAGCTTCTAGTCAACTCATTTTATCCATATTTAACTCAAATCATTAATCTATCTGATTTGTGAGAACCTTTTGTGGATAATAATTTACAAAATTTTCAGTTATTTTATTTCACTTGAATAAAAGTTCAATAATCATATAATTTTTATTTGTTGCTTCCAGTCATATTAGTCAATTTTCTTCCAACCATCAACATCATTTCCTTCCATATCTTCCACCTTAATTATGATATTTTTATAAATTTCCATTTTATTATAGTTATTTTATATATTTTTTACAAAAATACATTATATGTATGAATACATTATACTCATTAAGGAATAACTTCAGGATAATCACTATTTTAATGTGACGAACCCATCTTATGTTAAAATTACTCTTTTTCTATGTAACTTTAACCTCAATTGAACTAATGTGTACCTTTAATAATATTCTTACTCTATGAAAAATATAATTTTAACACTAGTAATAACTTTTACTTCTAATCATATTACACCTACTCATTTTGATCATGTAACTCACTTCTAAAAAGTGGAATCAGTTATTCTCAAATTTCATCATCATTTCATAAGCTTCTAGTGAAGCCAAAAATCCTATTTTGATGAACTCACAAAGGTTTCATTTGGATTCATTAATTTTATTTTAGTGAACTTACTTCTAGAATACCTATGGGAAAAGTTACCAATATTTTATTCAATATAATCTTTGAATTTTTATAATCTGTTGACCACAAATGAAATACTTAATCATCATTATCCATTGGGTACTTTAATTTTACCTTTTGGATTTGTTTTCAATACCAAATTCACATTAATGTCAATGAGTTCCCCGTATTGAAAATAAATTTGAAGCTTATCCTATGAGTGATTTTCTTGATCAAGTTTCTCTCCCCCATAATGATATAAATTTAAATCCCCCTTATTGATATATTAGGGTGAGGGAGAAACATTATTCACATAATTTCTTCTTCTAACATTTTTTATAAATGGAATGGAATCATATATTGAATTCCTTGGGAGTAGTACGGAATAAATTTTCTTAAGGATGTAATACATAAATCAATCACATCTAAGTCAACATGAAAAATACTCGATGTAGAAAACAAGGGTGATTTACTGGGGTATAAAATTTTTCTATAAATATTATCCAAGGGATGGCAATTAAAATAATTCACTTTTATGTGTTGATTTCAACAGATTTTTGTGAATGTTATTTCCTCAAGATGAAATAATACTTATTTCGTTATATTTTCTTTATCCAAAACTTTATCTTCATCGACCATAGTTTTAGCCTCCAGGTAATTCAATCCATCAGCTTTTCAGCATTTGATATATTTGTTATTTATTTAACTATAATTTTTAATTTTTGAATTTAACTCATTAGTTGTCTGGAATAAACATGTTCCTTCTTCATAGACTTTCACTTCATGGATCCCTCTAAATTACATCACCTTATAATTCACTTTTTCATTGATAATCATAAAAAATATCAGATAATTAAGCAGGTATTATTTTCCTCACTAGTTAGAGCAACAAGGCTGAGAAGATTTTCAAAAGCCATAAAATTCCTTCCCCATTTAAATCACCTTATTTTTTCATCTACAAACATCCTTGGGCCATATGGACCACTTTTACTAACTTTTATTTTTTTCATTTTTTGGGGTTTTCTTCTATAGTTATACTAGAAAGGTGCTAGGATTAATCTTTTATTATTATTTTTTATTCATTGTAGGATAAACCTACTCTAACCATATGATCATGAAAATATTTAGAATACATTCAAATTTTTTATCTCGTCAATAGGGTCTTAGAGTGAGATAATCCTATGGGTGAATCAGTGTATATAATTCTTATAAAAAATTATCACATTTTCCTTTAACTCTAACTACCCTAAATAGATCTTGACCTCACAACCTTAAGGGTTACTTGCTATGACCTTCTTTATAGATGTTGATCTGGTTCAACTAACATGACCATCCCTTTCTTACAAGATATTCATTAAGATTAATTTTACTCTCTTTTGGAGTGTACGCAGAAAGTAAATAGGGACACTAAAATTTACTTGGTTCACTGTCCCTAGGCCACTCCAAGGATCATGCAATAGACATTATTCCAATTTACCAAGTCACTAAAATTTCATTTCTCATCACAGGGGTTTGGGTTAGTTCACTCCTTACCAAGGATCACTACCTTACAAATTTTAAAGTCAACTCATTTTCTCCCAATGATCACTACTAGATCGCAACCCATATTTTTATTTTTTCACTACTCTGGGAAGATATTTATATATTTTATGGATAGAGATACCCTTTCACCAGCTTCGCTTACTTAGCATGAAATCGTCATGTATAGATATATTCCCTGGTTTGGTCCCACTAGGTGGATTCTTCATGATATGTGAATACCTCCTCATCACAGCACTTATTTTTCATCAATGAACCTAGAACTCCTCTTCTCTTTTACATTTAACAATAAACTCCTTCTTTTACCTGACAAATTCATTAAAAGATGTCAACATAATCTTCTACTTCCATCACACTCATCTAGAACACCTCTATTCGTTTTATAGTTCATATATGAAATATGCATAGGTCTTTCTCTCACTCTCTTTCCCGCATCATGATTCGATTTAATCCCTTATAAAATAATGGATGATTACCAATAAAACTACTATTAGAATCATTATGTCCAATTGAAATTTCCCCTAACTCCCCCATGATTTCCATCAAAACTTCCTCCATTATTTCTATAACTGTAGTCCACCATAACTAGTTTGTGGTCAACTATATTCATTTTTCAGTGTCTAATTAAATATTCATTTAATTCTATTTTAGTTACATTGAAATCTATCATTTATTCAAGCTTGAATCAGGGTCTAAAAATGGGACATATTATGTATAAAGAATTTATGATTAGTTTAAGAATATTTATAGTCAAATCCACTATATATAGTGCATCTCCTATCGATACATCCACTAACACATATTTTTTTCAAACACTATGGAATGTGGTTTTTATCTTCAAGATAATATTCCCTTCAACATTCCTGATTTCATGGCTTGTTGGTCATTTTACCTTCCCCAATAGAAATAAAACCCACCACTTACATCATCATATAAAACCACATCACTACAACCTTAACATTCCTTACCATGGTTCATAAGTAGGATGTTAGGAAACCTTTGTCATAATGATAGTGTAGTGAAAAAATTGTGGCCATATTTCATTCAACACATTAATCTCCATGATGTGTCTACCACCATCAGACCATATTAACCATATCAATCTTCAATAAATTCCACACCATCTCAATCGATACTTTAGCCTTATCTATGTCACATAGATAAATTCCCAAACCATTATTCCCATCAATATATCATGGTCTTCCTTACCATGGTCTTCCTCAAATTTTACATTTTGTACAAGTGAACTGGATATCAACCACAAGGATCATTACTGCGGGTCCCATTCCATATTTCTCATATTGGGTGTCAGTATCTCTACCAAAACCAAAAGCCATGACATGGTCAAACCTTCCTTCTTTCTCATCTTCACTATACCCACTGACCATGGTGTGGTATTTCCCATATTGGGAAACTTCAACACCTTCCTTTCTCCAGGATTCCTCTAACATATGTCAAGACATTCTCTATACCATAAAGGTTTATTATATAATAAATTTTCTCACTCATATTTCCTTAAAACTATGCTATATTTTTGTGTACAATTAATATAATATAATAACTTTATTTTTAATAAATACAATTAAATCCATTAGGATTCCTAACAAATTTTTTCTTCCTACTAGATTGTATTCCTCAACAAAAGATTTTTAATTTTTGATGCCTACATCATTTTATTCACCAACTTCTGTTATCTATTGATCTATGCCAATCGTTTTTCAAGAGTGTGTCTAGTAAACTTATACCTTAAACATACCTTTTTTATCTTTTAGTAAGTTACCCTTTAAGGGTAACTTTTGATGAACCCCATATTCTTCATCAAATATTTATTCCACTATTATAGTCCACATATTTCTTTCTCATATTAATTAACTTTATTACTTCAGATTAATTTATCAAACTTGAAAATTTATGTCTTGTTTGCATATTTTTGTGAGGCATCCTTTCCTTCCATAAAAGAAGCATGGTTTTATATATTTTTTTTACTTTTATCTTCGATGTAACCTTCATTTTAATTTTCATTTATTTATTACCTAAGGTATACTAACCATATATCTTCATATTATTTTACTTCATATGTATTGGTCTTCTTACATTAGTTGTACATGAGTTTTTCTTGGTATAAGTAAACCAGGACTCACCATCACAATTACCAATCCTTCCAAAATTTCTATATAACTTTCCTAAATATTAAATCTATTAGATTTAAATATATTTTACTTCTGATTTATACTCTAGTTACTCTAATCTAAATTTTTCTTAACTTTATTTTGTACCCCCTTAATGTATCCTTTTCTCATATAGTTGAAAAATTATTCCAAAAATCAATGACCTGGTTTATAAAGTTTCCAAAAAAAACCATAGAAGCCAAAAAATATAATCTTTTTCCATTGTAAATAATTTTAGATGGTGTAGGTTTGTTCTATTTCTAAAATGTTCCATATTTCCTTTTGAACACCTTATGGGGAACCATATATTCCCTTTTTTATTTCTTCTACCTTTAAAGATATGGTGGGAATATTCATATTTTTCTTCACCCATTTTTTTTATATGTGAACTATAGCCTACATTATTTTAAGGGTTAGAATTAGTGAAAACATTTTTTTGTGGAATTTAAGTTTACCTTTTTCTATAAATTATTAGAATATGGGACTTATGATGTTTTCACATTCTTCTTACCACTAGTTTGTGTCTTATAATAAGCAAGTCTCTCTATAGAAGCTTTAGAAGTGAGTCTTTTCTAAAATTCAAATAAATATTGAACTCTAATATCTTATAGGATTGTTAATTTAATTTAAAACTAAATAAACATTAAATTTATACTTTCTTACTACTCTTTAAATAAATATACTTTATCCTTACATTCATTTTTGTATTATCTAAAGATATATGTTTCTCCCAAATACACCTTTTTTGATTTCTCTTCAAATAAGGAAAATTTTTCATTTCAAAGTGAAACAGATTATTTTTTCACTTACACAAGTTATGTGATAGTTTTATACTCATCACAAAAAGGTATTGCTTATTATTCTATAGGTTTTATTCTATAATATTTATTAAGATAGATACTACTCACTTTATCTTATAGTGGTTATGGATACTCCTTCTACTGATTTAGAGAGGTAAACTTCTACTGCTTCTAATCTTCTTTATTTTTTCAATTTTTCTGGATTTTTTCTAAAACCTCCATGTTGTTAAAATCAGGGATAACTTTTATTTCCTTTAGAATAGGCCTAAATTCCCTATATTATAATGGAAATTATTTCTTCAAATTTTATAAATCTTCAATTCATGTAAAACAATGGAAAAAACAAGGAAAAACTAATGGATCCAAATAGATGTATTATATACTCTAATACCACTTAATGGTCAAAGGAGATTATACTATCACTCTAAGAGGGGGTGTGGAAGTGATTTTGGGGTAACCACATTTTATCAATTATATTAAACATCAATTTTTAATTCCTTCAAGTTGATAAAACCTCTATAATCAATTAGGATGTATGGATAATAAGTATGATTCCTCATCACTTTTCCCTTATTTTAGGTAGATAATGTAAAGTAAAAAACCACACTGGGATTGTACAGGGTTTTGCATCAAATTTAGAACCTATTCCTTATCATGTCTACTCCCGTTGGGTCATGTATTTTCTAATAATAATCTTATTATCAATTAAGAGTGGTGTGGGGAGTTTTTATCCATACACCACAGTGTGAATACCACACACTCAGTTAACTGAATTCAAAAATTATATTTTTATTCATATTATATTTTCTCTCATTAGTCTTTAATATTATCTATAATATTGAATATTCCTTCGACTACAACTTCTTCTTTAGCTAGATTGCATTCACAAAATCCATGTTCTACTTCTGGTAAAAAAATCTAAATAGCTCACTTTCATCCTCAAAACCCAATGTTCCATACTTATCATCTTTATTTGGAACTTGATTTTTAAATATTCTAAACTTTCCTCAGAACCTGATAGTACAAAATTATCAACTTTCTTCATAACTTGATGTTTCAGACTTCTCATATTTCTGTGGAACTTGAGGTTTTCGACTTTTAAATTTACCTTAGAACCTGATGTACCAAACTTTTCAACTTTTATTAGAACCTGATATTCTAGAATTCTCAAATATCTTCAAAATATTATGGTCCAACATTCTTAAAAACTTTAACTCAAATAAATATTCCTTGAAATCACTGGTCAAACATTTACCCTCTCAAACATTACTTCTCATCATCATCAATTTTCAGTCAAATGGTTTTATCACTTTATACAATGATGAATTATTTGATAAATTTGGGAAACTTATTAGAATAAATTTGAATTTCCTACCTTATAAACTCTTGAATTTACAACTTTTATTGTCCTCTGGAGATATGGGTATTTGAACCCATGAATGGTACTAAGAAAATCAATGTCAATAATCTTATAATCAACCAAAAATATCATTTTGAATCACAGTATTTCCTTATTGAATATCTAACTTTGAGAGACAAGCTCATCATCATCAAAATTTATTTATGAAATTATAATAATGTGATATCCCTCAAATTTTTACTATACACTAACTTCCTAAGTCTTTAAAAAATTATCATGATCATTATTTTACATGTTGAATCAAACACTTTTATCATCAACTAATAATTCATATGGGAGCATACTCCTTTTTATTTTTCATTAATCTCTTATAACCTTCTTTTGATATTCTACATAGGAAGCATATTTTCGTATTTTATTTTTCCAACATACTAAACACATCATGAAAGGTCTTTCTCAATTTGAAATATTATACCAAAATGCACAACATCTTCTAGTCTCTAGTTTATATGATCCTCAAACTTGAATCCACATCATCTTTGAAGAAACTCATAGGATTTATGAAAATGTTTTTGAAACTGATGAAATTCCCATTCTAGTTATCTTATCAAGATTGTACTTCACAATAGTACTCCATCTGGAGATCTCAACTCACATCTTCTAGAAATACTTAATACTTAAACTCCTCTATATCTCATTTTGGTAACATGTTTAGATCAAAAAAATTATAAGGTACTCCATCTATGTTCTAGGGTTCAAATCCATGGTCAATCCAATTTTATTGATATAAGATATTAAACATTGAAAATTTAATCCTATATTATATTATTTTCCCATTATTTTTATTCTTTCACTTTAATGAAAATGAAAAAAACAATTTTCTAAAAGAAAAGTGAAACTTGATCAACCATTTCATCAATAGGAAGAGTCTATTATATTTATCGATGAGACAGAGAAGGGATATAACTCAGTGGTAGAGTCTTCTTTATAAATTATTGTATTATTGATTATGGTATCCTCACAAATCCCATCTTCTATTAAAATCGCATATTCTTCTTTTAAACTTCTTTTGGGGATTGAACATTATGGGATGTTCATATTATTCTAGTCATCTTAATATTCGAAAAAATCATATTGAATCACCTTTTTTATTCCATCAAATAAATTTTTTTTACAATGGAAAAAAGAATATAGCATCCTTTTACCTGATCTTATGAGAAGTTAATTTAGCTCTGTACACTCTACTTACTCTATAGCTTCTTATTTTGGTATAGCATGAACTAGATTTTTCTTCATGTCCTTTCAAAAACTTTTTTTAAGAAGTATCTTCATATGGTGAAGTACACCTTATATTATTTAGAGATCAATATCATATACTTTAGTGATTCTCTAGTGTGATGCATCTTTATAATTATCATTTATTATTATTTATTAATTTTTTGACTTCTAATCATATCATCTTCCTAGATACTAAAGTCATAGAATTCCATAAACTATTCTTTATCTGAAAGTAAATTGTGTATGTTCTAGTCAAATCACCTCATCTATATTTAACTCAGATATTCATTCTATTTAATTGGTTATAAAATATTTTAGAGAGTACTTTTAAACATATTAAATATTTTTATTTCTATTTAATAATATTTCAATAACTATTATATATTTATATATTTCTTCTGGTAACATTAGTGAATGTATCTCCAATCGTTAGTAGCATTTACTTCCATCACTTCCTCCTTAAATCTGATGTTATTATATATTTTTATTTTCTATCAGTGAAATTGTAGATATAGTAACTGAATTAACTATATATATGCATGAATTCTACTCATCATGGAATGATTCTAGGTTACTTGATATTTTTATGCATCCAACTCAAATTTCATTAAACATGTTATTTTTCTATGAAACTTTAACTTAAAGTACATTAATCTTTTTACTTAACTAATCTTCCTCTAGTATTCCAAATATAATTTATAATTTGTTATAAAATTCTTTTTCTGATAACCTTACACATCATATCCTTTTTCAATTATACTCACTTCCAATAAGAATCATCAGGTATGATCAACTTTTGTTTATATTTTATAATATTTACATGAAGTCAAAAATCATCTTCCAATTAACTCATAAATCTTTCTAGTGAAATAAAAAATGTTATATCGGTGAACTTTCTTTTAAAACACCTATAAGAAATATGTCCTTTATTTTCTTCAACATACTCATTTAATTCTCTTAATCCATTAACAACAAATAAAATACTTCTTCATCACTATCCATTGGTTAATTCAAAATTAATTACAAATTTAACTTGAAATATAATCTCATTATATTTTTGGAATAAATTTTTAATTTTATTCATATTAATCCATTAGATATGATATTTCATTGTTATATTCTTGAAAATTATTTGTTGAATCCTAAAAAACCAAGTTGTGCATTATGACCATTACCAATTCAATTATGCTAAGATACTCCAAGTGGTGAAAATTAGTCACATTAAAATTTATAATTATTTATTAATTACTGATTAATTTATTCATATATTATAATTATTTTCTATTTCTATTTGATATTTTATTTAATCTAAAAATCAATATTTTGATTGTTCACTTTTATATAACAAATAACATGTTAAGAATTTGTGAATAACAAGCCAATGAATCTCATTTATAAGTTTCAAGAATTCCGAATGGATAACTTGGGACTACATAGTATATAGTCAGAGTGCACATAGTGTATACGGGTTCTTTATAATAGGATGTTCCAAAAATAAATTCCTATGTATCATATGAATAAGGGAACATGGAATCATTACATGTCATGTGTTGGTTGTGCCAGGCTGGCGCATGGATTTTTGGACTAAAAAACATGTAGTTGTCATTCACATCATATATTCCACATAGTTTCACAGTGAAATTCAAGGAAATCACATGGTCAAAAATGCATCATTTATTTATTACATGACGTTTAGGACTAAAAACCTAGAAACATAGTGGTTACACTGTGTGTAGCTACTGTGCATGTCATGTACCTCATAACTTTCCATGTCAAAATATATATCATGTCCCAAGGAGTTTATTGAGGAAATATGGTGAGAGTGGTATATGGAGTATAACTCACTAGTACATGTCATATATATCACACCTATTCATGTAGATTAAACACCAATATTGGTTGTCACCGTGTGAATTAATTACATGGATTAAAAATATTAACTACAACATTAATCTGAACTAAATGGTGTGTAGCTAGCATACATTCCATGTTATTTGGTTTTAAGAATATTAAATAATCAATTAATTTCCATGTCAAATTTTGAACTAAATGTTGTGTACAGTCACCACATGTTGTGTATTTTTTGTACATTTAATGAAATACACACTACATAAATTAACACATTTTTTGTGTGTTATTAATTATCGGAAAATGTCATTTAAAAATGAGATACACCATGAACACTATATATCAGATGAGTGCACAATATACAAAAAGAACCATAATGGGTTATTCAAAAGTGTACAAGTTGGATATCCACCTTGTACATATCATGTACTTAATTCATTTTAAATAAAATTAATTTTTTAAATTTTATTTTATTTTTTATATTATATTAGATGATAATATATAATGTTGTTTGGATGGATATTTAAATAAATAAATTATTTACCTAATAAGATAACTAATTTATTAATTTGGGTAATTTATATTAAATAATAATGAATTGATATAAATTCTAGATAGTGGTTTTGAATACATATTTTCTAATGCATGGATGATCATTGGATTGATCAACCTATATATGTGTTTTATTTCTTTTAGTTTAAGAAGTATTTCATGGGTTTTGTAAAAAAATATTTTATTAAATTAACATGATGTCATGTGTGTTATCCCCTCATTTTATTATGTACGGACTTGGATGTACATGACTTTTATGTAGCCCCCACCCCATGGTTCTCTTAACCTACATGTAATGTAAGGAATACTTTAAGGATAAATCATACATGTGATTTGATATGGTTTAAGATTGGATCTGAGGTGAAACTAACTAATGAGATACATGGGAGTTTAGGTAGAACATTGCAACTTGACTTGATCTATGGTTCCAAAGGTTACTCCCCTATGTTCAAGGGTTATTGTTTCATTTTCTTTTCAAACTAACCATTATAATTCTAATATTTATTTCACATTTTCTATTTTATTATTGTCCAGTTCATGGTTAATTTTATGAATGATTTATTCTGATCAAGTAAATAAAAGAATTAAAAATCATTAAAGATGGAATTAAATAAATTGGATTATATTTAAATTTTTTTTCTTAACTATGGTTAATTAGTTATGTAAAATCAATATGATATTAAATAAAAAATTAAATGGTTAAAGTAAGTAAATTTATTCATAATAAACAAAATCACTCAAGAAAAAAATATTAAGTAAAAAAGGTTTCTCATTACTTGATTAAGAATGGAACAATAGAACTTTGTGTTCATCCAGCCTTGTCAGAAAACATACTTTTATTGGGGAGTTGTGATGACGGTTTTGGGTTGACTTAACTAATAAGACATCAAAATAAGTAACCCTCACTATAAATTATGTTAATTATAGAAAATTATTGATGTAATCTGAGTCAGGATTTTAGGACTGAGGAGTCCACTCAATAGATCAAGAAGATTTCGGTTAGCATTTAGAACAGTTGTCTACATGTAATGACCCATCTTTTCAAAAATATATGGATCATTTTGATTTAGTTTAAATTCTTATTACTCACCTTATATTATTACTTAATGGATTTATAAAGGTCTCGAGGATGTATGGGGCTTTTTTGAAGCCCGAAAACCAAAAATTTGGAAGTGCATAAATGGATGTGTAGTTAGGATAAACTATACCGCCCAGCCCACAAGGTATACCTAACCACATGGGGTGTGGATAGAGGAGATCTGGAGTCCACAAAATTTTTCTACAAGTAAGTGATACCATACACACACTCATATGTGATTGTAGACCTCTTGGACATAGTCCATTCATATAGTTAGCACATGATTTAGCCAACTATGTGCCCTCTATTTTGAGGGTGATTTTACATTTTTTCCCTCAATGAATCATTAAACCTTATTTCTTATTAACCCACTTCATTTATAGTGGCTGAAACTCATTTCCTCCTATTTTGAACTATTTTCTCCTCTCATCAAGGTATTTTAATATTTCATTGATCCAAACAACAAATCAGAATCCACCAGTGGCGTTGGATAGCTAGAGGTATGCTCTTGAATCCTCTTTCTTCTGATTTAGGTTGCTCTTAATATTCTTTTATCAATTTAGGTGCAAGTTATTTTCCCCTATTTTCATGGAATTGGAACATATAATTGATTTCTTCCAATTATCTTTGAATCTGGGCATGTTATCATATGAAGATTCATCAACAGACCTAAGGTAGGTGGTTTAGTTGTTTTCCTTGAAAAGAGGGTTGTTTTCATAGCTAAGTCATTATTCTTCATGACTTCTTTTTTCGCACGTCACCTTAAAATGGATTTATTCATTATAAATTGATATACAAAACATTTTATACTCTTATTGATCACTATTTAGTAATTTGATGATGCCAACCACTCTCATATACACACCTTGGGTGTGCCGAATTGAATTTATCATTTGTAATTAATTGATTAAATGCTTGGAATTCCTTATAAGCATTCAAATTAGATTGTAAATGTGATCTCCCACTAATATATAAATCTATATTAAACTAAATCACCTTTTATGTGATTATATTGACTTATAAATAGAATTTCCCCTTGTAGGTAATTTCCAAATTGATAATATCACATTCTAAGTGCAACGATGAACCTTGTAATTGGATTTCCACGTATTACATAATTAAATGGATTTTTTATATTGAATGGCTTTCTTTATGGTGGTTTCCCATCCTTAATGAGTTAAATATTTTAGTGTAGATGACTTATAAAGGATAGAAAGGCCACACTGATCATTAAATGCTTTATTAAATTCTCTTATATGAATTGTTATTCCCTTGGTTATAATTGGGATTTATAAACATAATGCATGATAGGTAATTATTCATGGTTATTAATATTATTAAGACTATAAAATTGATATTGGTTGTCGAATGATGGTTAAGGGAATTGATGAGTGTGAATTTTTTCTCTCCCTTACATAGGGTATTGAGAATGATGTCTTGCATCATTCACACTATTTGGATAGTGGGCATGACACACCACATCCCTTGATTCATGTGTTTCATGAAGAATCACCCACCATCTCGAGTGTTGATAATGAAATATCGCATCCATCATGATATGTAGGGATTGTACTCTTGTCTTGATCTTATAGAGTCATTTAGACTGGTTTTGGATGACTGAGTTACGCCCGGGTCCATTCAGTGCCTAGTATTCCAAGTATATGTCTAGTTACATTTTCACATACTTAGTCCATATAAATTTATGCATTATATAACAATACTATATATATATACATTGTTACTACATGTATATTTACTGATCATACACTAATTTCAAGCATGATCTGAGGCAAGTTGATCCTCCAAGTGTCCTATAGTAACCTGAGTTGGTTGGTGATTATTTATTCAGAATTTCCTATTATTTCATATACATTCACATGGTTTATCTATGTACACTTATTGGATTACTTATATACATCATTAGTAGTAGCCAACTGGGATTTTATCTCACACCCTACTTAGGCCACCTTTAGTTCCCAAGTAGATTACATGTTTGAAGGTATGGACAAGGGAAAGTGTCCTATTATAGATTCTTGATATGATTAACTTATAGTTAGATATTGGGAGAATAGGACTGAGCATATGCTCAAGATGATAGTGGAGCAGTCTTTTTTTCTTTTTTTCTTTTACTATAGCATGTTCCGTATAACATCCCATATTCCCCTTTTTGTATACCATCATTCCATGCATCCACGTATATGAAACATCTATGTGAATTTTGATATTGTTATTAATTTTTTTAGTTATTTATGCTTCCATAATTTTTTATTATTCCTATTGTATGTTTTTCTTCTATAGTGGGTTATTAGTACATTCATTATTGTGTCTTCTTATATATTCTTCTACTATTGTCATTTATTTATCATATTCGTTGTGCCACTATAACATAAGGGTTTAGTATCCCCACTATACCACCTTTAAACCCTCGCTTCTAGTCAGCAACATCTGGTATACAAGGAGGCGTGCTTGAGACCATGTGACACACTAGATCGGGGAACGGGTTATGTGGATCATGGTTCAATATTTTATAAAGTAGTATCAAATGGGATTCTTTTGTTTTACTTTTTGAGATTTATATAGTAGATTATGAGTTAAAGGGATTTGGTAAAGAGCCTGTCCATGGGTCTAGATAACCTATGTACAAAGGAAACCCAAATTACCTAGGATGGGATGTTGTAGTTATTCGTTATTACTATTAAGGTTGATGGAACTTCATTTTTGGGTGATGCACATGTCTTTAGATGTAATTATTATTGGTATAATTTAAATTTGATTCCCTTATATTGACCCAATTAAATGATGAAATTGCATTGTGTGCATCATTATAGGCACACTATGACTTATATTCTTTGCATTTTCCATGCCATGTTTATTTTCAGCATGCATTTTCCTATGGCATACTATTGGTGCCTTGATTATAATATGAAAATGTGCTGAAATCTACTGTATAATATTGGAAATCATGATTGGAACATAAAGTGGCTGCCTTAACCTAATAGTGTTTTCCTACACATGTTAAATCAGACATATTGATAAGTAAATTATGGAACGTTAAGCCATGTACCATTGGTTTTATGGGTTGGAATGTGTTATGGTATACATTAAGAGGAATTCATTTTTTGTTTCATGAGGAGTATCATCCCTTGTGGATTAGAAATGGTGATCCATCTAATTCAACCATTTAAATAAATTTAAATTCATAAATGAGTACAAAGTTAAAATGGGTATCATTTTTAAAAATTTAATTCTTATCTTATACATGTGACATAAGACCTAGACCCACACTCAACCTTATTAATGGATAGTGGGGTTTCTATTACAATCTTATGTCATGTTATAGTCTTTCTATATTACCCATTCATGGATTTATGAGCTGTCATAAAGGTTTGATCTGTATATAGGAAGGCTTGTTCCTACCATAGTTATATTTTTTTAATTCTTTCAACTATTAAAATATATTATGATGAATTTTTTGCGTATTATAGCATCAAGACTCTCCAACATCCTCTAATCAAGTTCCCTGAATTTGGTGATGACCATGCACCAAAGGTGGCAGTCCTTAAGCTGCCAATGATCCATCCTATAGCGCCACCTATAGAACATCATCATGTTCCTAATATGGTAATTTACACCTATTTTCGAGAGTTATTTCTACATATGTTATAGTTTATGAAAAATGTTGCACGACCTTTCTTTAATATGGAAGAGTTGGCATGGGAGTTACACCAGCATCATCCTCTCACCTTTTCAATAGGATTGTATAAATCATGCTGTTGAGTATTATATTTAAGTTATTCTTTCTATATTTTAGAATTTGGGGATGCCTCTAGAGAATAGGTTCAAACTTTCTACCTATATGTAATTTGATTCTCCCAAGCGATGGTGGGATGATATTACCCAGAAAGATCGACATCATGACATGGTCTAGAAAAAATTTAGGGCTATATTCTATGATTATTTATTTTTAAATAATCTAATGGATGACAGATCTATAGAGTTTATAAACCTATAGTAAGAAGTTATGTCTGTCATCGAGTATTATGCTCACTTTACTGAGCTACAGCAGTTCGAACCTACTCTGTCGGGTGATGATCTTATGACCGCTAGGTGATTTGAGGATGGGATAGTATACATCATCTGGTCACAGGTCAATGTCTTTTGGTTGATGACCATATCTAATATAGTCAACTAATACATTATTATAGAGTGTAATTTGAGGGATGTATATGGTAAAAATCATGGAATTCATCACCTATATCCTTCAGTGTTCATTCTAGCAGATAAAAGCATCACTTCGAGATATCTCAAAATGGTAGCATTAGTTACGGTCCTCGTGCTAAAAGTTTCTTTATATGTCACCAGTGAGGGAAAATAGGACATACAAAACCCTAGTGCTTATGAGATTCAGTGGAATTTTGAGATTATGGTAAGATGGGGAATATCCAATGCTTCTGTAGGAATTTTCCATCACTTCCTAGAATGAAGGGATCCACACTGACTCTGTATTCTAGAGTGGGGAGCACCGTATCTCATCAGGCGAGATATTGGAATACCACTAGTTTCTCGGGATGAGGTGATGGTGGAGTCAAAGGTATTCAAATGCATGATTCTCAATGCTAGCTGAGAAGGCTTGCTCTTAGAAGCGAGAAATGTCTCAGGGCCATGATACAATCCAGTTATATATAGTTAATCCTATGTTAGAGAAGCAGAGTGTCTGGCCTTCTATAGTTTGAGGTACCATTCTAGTGGCCTCCACTTTAGTGTCTTTTTTTATATAGGTGCATTTCACTATTTTATATCTGGGTAAATCATGGAGAGTATGGGCCTTGATATTTATCACTTTTATGGTGTTATGATGATTTAAACCTCATTAGGTATTTGGTTAGAGGGAATTCTCCATTGTAAATATTTTTCCCTTGAGATAGAAGAATACCTCTTAATATGGAATATTTACATCCTTAACATGAATGGATTTGATGTAATCATCTGGATAGACTAGTTACTTCCCTATAGATCCCACATTCACTTCTACCATCAGAGGGTGAATTTTACATCACCAAAGGGTGGTAGGAATGTGCATAAGGGTGAATGGGATGTTCATGTTTCTTGAGATGGGATTGAGGAGCGAAGGCTGGGTAGTGTAACTGCTTAGATCACCAATATCTTCTTAGACATTCTAGGGTTATGATCGTCTATTTTCCCTCCTATAGTGGATCACTTTAAGGATGTCATTCCTAACAATTATTGTGTTCTACCTCTAAAGTGATAGATAGAATTCACTATTGAGTTAGTACCAGGAGCAATTCTAGTGAGCATTCCTCAATATAGGATGGAACCTATGGAGTTTCTAGAGCTCAAAAGTAGTTGAAGGATCTAGAAGATAAAGGATTTATACACCCATTACTTCTCTTTGGGGTTCACCAGTTCTTTTTTCCAATATGGTGGATGGTACCTTCAGGATTTGTGTAGATTACAGATAGTTGAACACGCTTACGATCAAGAATTGGTATCCGCCACCTTGAGTAGATGACCTCTTTTATTATCTACAAGGATTGAGGGTGTTTTAAAAGATATATTTGAGGCTGGGATATCATCTTGTGTGTGTTAGGTATTCAGAAATACGTAGCACATCTTTTAGGAGTAGGTTTGGTCTTTACAAGTCCCTAGTATGTCATTCAGTCTCACAAACGCACCTGAAAATTTCAAGGATATAATGAATCAGGTTGTACACCTATATTTGGATTCATTTTTGGTAGTATTTATGGAAGATATAATATTTTATTCATACTCTATACATGACCATAATAATCATTTTGAGATCCTGCATAATACACTAAGGGAGCACTAACTTTATAAAAATCTTAGAAAATTCCACTTTCAGATCGTTAAAAAGAACTTCCTAGGTCAAATAATATCAGAGTCAGGAGTTTCAGCAGATCCATTTAAAGTTAGAGATGTATTTTCCTAATAGAATCCCAAGAAATTATTTTAAATTCGGAGTTTCTTAGGGTTATCCAGATATTATAGATGCTTCTTCAAATATTTTCCACACCTAACAACACCAAATATAGGATTGACCAAAAAATAGTGTGAAATTCATATGGTCAGAATCTTGTAAATCATCCTTTTAGGAGTTTAAGAAAAGATTGAATTTAGTGACAATACTAATTCTACCAAATCTAGGAAAAAGATATACTATTTATTGTGACGTATCAGGTATCTAGTTGGGAGTTGTCCTGATACAAGATGAGTGAGTCATTGTAAATCGTCCTCATCAGTTGAGGCCTCACAAGAGAAATTACCTCATTTATCCGGATCCAAGAATCCTCAAATCATGTTTATAATTTCCTTCCCTCTCATGTTCAAGGAATGTCAAAACAGCCTGACCTGATTATCCTCCAGTTAATCATGGTTACTATAACACGTGGTCCAAACTCTATGACCTTAAACAAGGATTTACCATCCTAACCACATGACATTAAACCGTATGCCCTAAAACATGACATTAAACTAGGATTGCATAGTCTTAGCTACATAATATTAAACTATACTATACCCATGGTAAGCGAAGTCATGTTGGTTACCTCAATAGTGAGGTGGTCCGCCGAAATGACCTTGAGTTTACATTCCCATAATTGAGGGTTCTGACCTTGGGATAATGATGTGAGACTCCCCATTATATGGATTAAGGGGACCTGCTATACTTTACCTTCGATGAGGTACATTGTTGAATGTTCTTCCCTTAACCCCGAAACCAATTGCAGGGCACTCCCACTGAGGTAATCCCCTAGAATTTCTTACAAGAGGTAGAACTCGTGCTCCTCTTGGCCTTACCCTAGGATTTATTTTGATAGATCGCCAAATATGACTATCCATGATATGAAAACAAGAGAGGAAATGGGCACATTCAAAGTCCCCTATCTCTTCCTTTAAGCTCTAGTGCCCTCTATTAGTATATGAAGTGGTATGTGTGATCTTTATATCAACTACCTCTTCTTGTTTCTCACACCAAACATGAGTCACATGGGATTAGAGTTTGGTGGTGATCCTGAAATCTTCATCACCCCAACTAATGGGCCTTCTCCATATATTTAATCCCTGAATTCAATACAAATGGTCCTTATATATAGATGCAATCCCCAAATTAAATCCAAATGGGAATTCTCCAAACATTTTATCCCCAATTACAATTCAAGTTGGCCTCCTTGAATATGTAAGCTCTGATCAAATCCCCCCATCTAGGAAGCTCTGATATGTATGCCCCAATCATGTTCCCTTAATGGGACTCCTATAAAGTGTGAGTCCCAACTCAAACCATACTATGAGGGCTTTGATTCCCAACTAATTGGGATACATAGGAATCCTCCCCTAAAGTAAACACCTGAAACCCAAATCAACCTAATGTTCTTCGAGCCACATCCCTAGTAGGGTCACATTTACCCAAGAGACCATATCTCTTCCGGGTATCTCGGGCTACCTTGGTGTAAGTCATGCATCATCTTTTCTCGGTAACCTTTCACCTATATTTACTTATTGTATGATTTTAAACTGCATGGTAAATTCCTTGTAACATGGCCTAAAAGGTTATGTGTTCATTAAAGAGACAGTAAACTATGTGGGTTGTGATTCCTCTCATGAGTATATATAGGAAGCACATCTTATGGGTTCAATCCCAATGTTGAAATAGATCTCGTCCCCCTTGGATGAAGATAAACTCCAGCGTACCATCCCATATGGCTTAAAACCTTCATTGTATTAGTGAACGACTAAGGAATTATTGATCTATCCAGAAAAGGTTAACATTGATGAAGAATCTCAGATTCATATAGATATCCTCATTAATGGAGAACCTTGGATACATATATATAGTTTTGAACCCATGCAGATTTGTGATCGATATTACCTAAGGGTAACCTGAAGACACATGCTTGGGAATAGACAAAGGATTCAAAAACATATGAACATAAGTTAAATATAAAAGAGAGTCTCGTAATAGGTGATAGTTTTTTCCAAAAGGGTGTGATGTGCCTGAGTTCCCATCCTCTTTACAAATATGAGTTCTTAAGTGTTGTTTCCCAAATCATCCAACAAAAACCTACCTTTGGAAATTTGGTCCATGAATCATGGATGTGAGAGTCGTTGGGTGTTTTTAGCTCCGTGAATAGACCCATTAGAGACTATTTAGAGATTTTATTCTCAACATCAGTAATTTCACTCTAGATGACCCCTTGAAATCACCCCACTTGGACATAAACCTATAGTCATTGAAAATTAAAATAGTGAATACAACATGAATGGTTTCAGAAGACTCAATCCCTATAACTAATCATCGAGCACAATGTTTTCATCGGAATAAAAAATGGTGAACACAACATGAATCCTTAACCAAGGTGGTGGTGTTACCTTTACTTAGGCCCCTTTCACTTCCCAAAGGAAAGAATTCCATATGAGCATCATCAATTATACATGTGGTCATGAGATGCTACTTTGACGGGGGGTTTAATTTTCACCTATATCTTAGGGAATTATTTAGAGACTCCTTCACCAAATGGAATCCTAAAAGTTCTCACAGACACACATATCAACCATCGCACTGGTAGGTCCCTCCATGAAGCAGAAGACTACGTCGTACACCCAGTGTCTCAAAAATTGTGAATTTTTTTAAATAGATCAATTATTCTCTATTTTAATTTCAAAATGTTTAAAGAATAACGATTTTAAATTTTTTTAGTGGAACATTAACTGAAATATTAGTTTTATAAAGTTTAAAATGGTGTATATTTTTTGAATTAATTTAAAGCTAATTGTTTTTATTTTGAATTTATTTTATTTTAACATATTTTAATATTTTCTTTGAAAGTTAAAATATTCAAAGTTGATTCTATCAGAAAAATATTTTATATTTTGAATTTATTTCTTTAATCAAATTATTTAGTTTTTCTTTGTTTATAGTAAACCATATTTATAAGGATCATTTTTTATATACTTGAAGAAGAATTTAAAAAAGGAATATTTTCATATGGAAAAAAATAAAAAAGATGAGAAAAGTGAAATTTAACCAATTCTAACTGGCGTTGGGATGTCTGGTCATTTTCATAAGGATATAGATAAATTTCAAGGATGAGGTCCCTATGATTATAAGGATGAATTTTCAATTTTTTGTAAGGATGATACAAAATATCATATGGGTCAATATACCATATTTTTAAGGATGAGGCCATGTTTATAAGGTTTAAATACCATATTTGTAAGGAGACTTTTCAATTCCAAAAGGTAATCTCAATGTACTTTCCTCTGTGAAAAAATTAATTAAGGCTGAGAGTATAGGTTCATTATTAAATATGAAACAGGTGCTCAAAATTTTTATCAAATAAAATGGTTATATACTTTGAGATCAAAATTTTGGGGTGTCAATAAGAATTGATCGGATATAATAAATGGGGATTCAAAGATGATGAATACCTTGACGTTTTTTCATGAAAACAGACGACCAAACTCGATCTAGATGGAAAGTAGGATCGAACTTTATGATGAAAACGATTGAAGGAATTCATACAAAGATAATATGAATATATATTTCTTTACTTTATATTATCGAATTAGATCAATTAAAATATAATTTGATGACTAGTTTTGTATTCATGAGATTTGAAAAAGGGATATTGAATTTTTATGATGATGAAGTCTAATGAAACTGATGAACTAAGCTGTTGATTATTTCCCTAAGTTAAGTTATAAACCTTTTTATTGTATTATTTATTGTTATAGGTTTTATTTGATGATTTTTAAGGAGGTCATGATTCTCTCAATCTCTATATCTTCAACATTAGAGGTGATTTCATGCATGGTGATTAACAAATTGTCTTAGTGAGTTGGCTTGACATTTCTGCTTCAAGATAAGCCAAAGGTGATAAGTGATTAATTGAATTGAATAAGATTTAATAATGAACATGAATATATGTAAATTTCAAATCAATGAATTGAAAATAAGGGTTAAATATTGATGTCAGAGTGTCTCGAATTAACCTATAAAAACCTTTGTGAGTGTATCTTTGGTAGTATGAGCTCTTGTAGCCAAGTAAGTGGTAATGTTTTATTGAAGTATATTTAATCATACTGGTTGAGTGATGTTAAATCATATCAGAGATCTAGTTTCATGAGTTAATGTTATTAATTATTATTTAAGAGAGGGAAGAACTTATTTTTGGGAACTAAATGGTATTAATCAAATGACTATCAAGCAGAGTGATTGTAACACCCCAAGATCTCATAGTACGTTATCTGATTGAAGTAATTTAATAGCTTGCGCTACATGCAACACTAAGTTCAAGCGCACCACAACATACCAAACTAGCCGTTCAAAAACTATTATTACCTGAAATGTTGATTTAACATTGAAATTATTATTAAATGGGTAGTATAAAGTCATAAATGAATCATGTATGATATCATAAATATTAATATGGTTATGGTATAATTTAATAACATACTACGGTCTTTATACAGGAGGTTAAACATACCCTCGACTAAATAAAAGTGCATGGTAAGGGTTAATTTCATAATCTCTTTATTATCTGAGGTTGTTTTTACGTAAGTATCTATTGGGAAATATTTATTATCCATGTCCATGTTTCATAAAAAAAATTTCAAAAGGATTATTTTTAGGGTAATTTTTACTAAAACATCATTTTAAATGTTTTAAATATTTATTCTTCTAAATCATTCTCATTAATGTCTACGTTTCAAAAATGGTTTTTAAGGATTTATCTATATGGACATGAAGGTTTTTAAATTTTAATTCCTTTCAAAAGTTTCAAAGTGTTTTGGGACAATTTGATTCAAAAATGTCTTTAAATGTCTTCCTTTCTAAATTGTGCGGCTTTTGAATATTTTCATGAAAAAGGGATACTTCTCTCAAGGAGTTTTACAAATCATTTTAATCTATGTTAACATCCTTTGATTGATTTTAAACTTGTTTGAAGTTGATTTTTTATGATACAAATATTCCATATTGTATTTAAGGTTTTGTGATATGTTTGATTGTGCATGTGTTATTTTTACACCATTCATGGTTTATGGATAAAGTATTGATATTTCGTATGCTATTTTTAATACAAATGTTTATGTTATGTTTAAAACTTTTCATATGAGGAATTCATTAGACTTATTAAGTGACAGGTGGAGCCCGCTATATCTTCTAGATGAATCGGTAGGTCTCATGATACAAACTAGTGTCTTGGCACAAGGCCGTGACAAAATCTTATTTGTAGTCTTGGCATAAGGCCTTGACTATGTGGTTATGAAGTCTGGAATTATGAATTCCATCATTATGAAAGTGGCTATTGATATTTCATGTGATTATTATACCAGTAGAATATCCATGTGAATAAGTAAATGGAATAATTTGATTTTATCTGTTCCATATTATGTTATAGTTTAAGTTTAAAAGGATTTTTTTAGTCTTATTCATTGCCTTAAATGTTTATACTTATTTATGAAAGATTATGCTATATTGTTATCCTTACTGAGCATCTGAGCTCAACCCTTTATTATGTTTTATTTTCCCAGGATATGAAGAAGTTAGTTATGAGTGACTTGTAGGCATAATCTAGGAAGCTTGGGCATTTTAAATGGAATAAATTACTTTTGTTTTTATTTTCAAGTTGTAATATTGAACTTCCTATATGTAACCTATTTTCCAAGACTACTAAACTAGTCGGTCCTTCGGGACTTGATTCCTTGTAATTATGCCAATGTTATGTAATAATGCACTGACTCTATGTAAATGGGGTCGGGGAATCACAGTTGGTATCATAGGAAGTTTATAAATAACCTTCGAAACTAGATTTAGATAAACTTTTATTATAGCACATTACCCTAAGATAGACTTTTAGGATTAGTATAGAATAACTTCCTAGAATTTTGGTACTGTAGATATTTTGTGAGTTTTATAAGCAATAAATCCTTGTCTAGATATGAGCAGGTAGAGGTAGCTCTAGCACAGATATACCTAGGGGTAAAACCCAAAAACACCGCTTTGAGCTATACTTGAATGGGAACTGGTGTACGACAACATTCCTTGCTGCACTCTTAGTTACGATACTCTCAGGGGATATGCTTAGGATAGTTCACATTTTCTTTACAAACCACTATGAAGGGTTTATGAGTATATACATCCTCAAAGAAAACATTTTTGTGATTATGGATTATATCCCTAAACTATTCAATTTATGTTAGGTATTTTACATGTTTGGAATTATGAATTTTGATTCATAAACTGACCTAGTGTATGCCATTATTTTGAAATGGCGCCCAATAGAAGGAATGAGAACTCCAGCAATAAGTATGATCCAAAGAGTAAGAAGGGTCATATCATTCATGGTATTAAGCCAAAATTTAGAAGGGAAATAGTATCCCATGTATTCTCAACATATGAAGAAATAATATCATGTGTTAGTAAGATAAGTAAAGAATTCTCTGAGTCCTATGGCTTTAAAGGGAAGCAAGAGAAGAAAAGGATGGTAGAGAGAAAGATGGATAAAGGGAAGAGGGGAAAGAAGGATTTTCCCATATGTGATAAATGTGGAAATAATCACCTTGGTAAATTCTTGAAGGGAATGGGAGTTTGTTATAAGTATGGAGAAAAAGGACACCAAGTACGTGATTGGAAGGGTAAGAAAAAGTTTTCAAATGTAAAATGCTTCATCTGCAAGGCATTGAGACACTACACGAATCAATGTCTCGGTCATAAGAGTATACTAAAAATGATGTTATTGGATAATAATAATGTTATGATACTACCTCAGATGAAGAGGAATGACTAGTGTTCTTATGTTGTTATTATAGAATTATTTCATTTGAGTGTTGTATCAATAGTATACTGGTTATATAAATTATGGAGATAAATGAGGATTGTACTGCAGTACTATTTTATTGAGGATTTGAGATTATATGGTTCAAAGAAAAGTGACGTTATAGTAAGCTAAACTTTTTGGAAAATACATGGTTGAAGGAAATATAATCCTTAATATGGTACTGATAATGAGGTAGTGATTTTGGAATAAGATATGGTTTGTTTGTATAAATTATATTGGATATTCTTGACTTCCTTGAAACTGATTAATAGTTTGTTTATTTCATCATTGTTGGAATATTCAAAATTTTGGATATAAAGAATATATCCAGTATTCTATAATGAATAAGGGAGCATGAAGGTAATCAATATGGTTTTATGGAAATTCAGGTTGTTACCATGTTTTATAAGAATACATGATGAAGGTGTTCACATGTTATTACATGGAAAATGGATCTTCATTGTGTTTAACTTCCTTATAAATTTTGGACTGTGAGTTTGGATAGAAGTATTTTGGATAAGTCTAAAGGTTGGAATGGATTAAGTTTGAAATTGGATATAATTGTTAAGGACAACCCAGAGGTCAGGCGACAACCAGTCGTGTCTGGCAAGGCCGCGAGACTTAAACCTGCAACCGAAGGGCGACAAGGATACATCACCTACCACTGGCCTACGTGATGTCCTGGATTGTATAATGTATTTTATTTTTTAAAAGGTCTGATAGGTAAATTATACATTAATTATTTTTAGAACCCTATAATATTAGGATAAAAAGAATATTTTTTTTTGAAATCTTTTGGAGTGAAAGAAGATTTTATAGCAGGAATTAGTTAAAATATGTAACTCTACTTGTCAAGTATATATATATTTTTTCCCTCTTATTATATGACTAAATTAATTCTTAAATTTACTTAAGGGACTTCGTCTCAATATTATTTCATTGAGGTATACATTGATTTATAAATGACTTTATTTTATACGGTGTATAAAACCCTTTGACTTTTCATTTCAAGGGGAATATTTTCTACGAAGCGTTATACTAAACGACAAAAAAAGTAATGTTTTTTAATGTAGTCAGTGACAATGACCTTTCTGTCACCACAAGTTTTGTTTGATCTTTGGATTCTTTTATAGGACAACATGTTTTTTTTAATAAAATAAACACCATATACTATTTTTATGTATTTTGGTATTGAAAATGGTTTTGATAATGGATTATTTATGTCAATATATTTAAATGATATATTGTAATCGATGACCTCAATCACTCCCCATAAATATTTACGTTTTTCATCTAATTATGTGTCTCCAATTTCCACCAATTTTCTCCTAATTGAGATCATAATTTGGTGGTGACTTTTTCATTTCCCTTTCTCTCTTATTAAGACTAAATCATATTAACCCAATTTCCGATGTGGGTTTTCCACAAAGGTATTTCTCTATTTTTAACCTTTTATTTTCGAAGAATAATTTAAAATTGGGAGGACTCAATTTATTGAAGGAGGGTAGTGTGTAACACCCCAAGATCTAATAGTAAGTTATATAATTAAAGTTATTTAATATCTTGTCTTACACGCAACACTGAGTTCAAGAACACTACAACTTACCAAACTAGACGTTCAAAAGTGATTATTACCTGAAATGTTAATTTAACATGAAAATTATTATTAAATGAGTAGTATAAAGTCATAAATGAATCATGAATGATATCATAAATATTAATATGGTTCTGGTATAATTTAATAACATACTACAATCTTTATACAGGAGGTTAAATTTACCCTCGACTAAAGGAAAGTGCAAGGTAATGGTTAATTTCACGATCTCATTATTATTTGAGGTTGTTTTTACGTAAGTATCTACTGGGACATATTTATTATCCATGTCAATGTTTCATAAAACTTTTTTCAAAGGGATTATTTTTAAGGGAATTTTTACTAAAACAACATTTTAAATTTTTGAAATATTTATTCTTCTAAATCATTCTCATTAATGTCCATGTTTTAAAAATGGTTTTTAAGGATTTATCTATATGGACATGAAGGTTTTTAAAATGTTAATTCCTTTAAAAAGTTTCAAAGTGGTATTGGAAACATTTATTTAAAAAAAAATTTAAATTTCATCCTTTCTAAATTGTGTGACTTTTAAATATTTTCATGAAAAGGGATATTTCTCTCAAAGAGTATTACAAATAATTTTCATCTATGTCAACATCTTCTGATAGATTTTAAACTTGTTTGAAGTTGATTTATTATGATACAAATCTTCCATATTGTATTGAAGGTTTTGTGATATGTTTGATTGTGGATGTGTTATTTTTACACCATTCATGGTTTATGGATAAAGTATTGACATTTCGTATGCTAGTTTTAATATGAATGTTTATGTTATGTTTAAACCTTTTCATATGAGGAATGAATTGGACTTAGTAACTGATGGGTGGACCCCACTATAGATCCTCGATGCATCGGTAGGTCTCATGATACAAACTAGTGTCTTGGAACAAGGCCTTGAAAAAATCTTATTTGTAGTCTTGGCACAAGGCCTTGACTATGTGGTTATGAAGTCTGGCATTATGCATTCCATCATTATGAAAGTGGCTATTGATATTTAATGTGATTATTAGACTAGTAGAATATCCATGGGAATAAGTAAATGGAATTATTTGATTTTATCTTTTCCATATTATGATGTAGTCTAAGTTTAAAAGGCTTTTGTTTTAGTCTTATACTTTTCCTTAAATGTTTATGCTTATTTATAAAAGATTCTGTTGTATTGTTATCCTTACTGAGCATCTGAGCTCACCCCTTTCTTATGTTTTATTTTCTTAGGACATGAAGAAGTTAGTTATGAGTGACTTTCAGGTATAATCTAGGCGACTTGGACATTTCTAATATAATAAATTACTATTTTTTTCTTTTCAAGTTGTAATGTTGAACTTCATGTATGTAATATATTTACAAAAACAACTAAAATGATCGGTCCTTTGGGACTTGATCCCTTGTAATCATGCCAATGTTATATAATAATGCATCGACTCTGGGTAACTGGATTTGGGGCATTACAATGATGAAAACTAACAATTATTTGGATTAAGATATTTTGAATTAAAGGAATTTGGTAGTGGATGTTTTAAGAGATCCAAAACTGGTTAAATTAGCTAGATGTTGTGTAAGCTAAGATTTGAGTCAAAGTAAATAAGATTTTGTTCTGTCTATGTAAAATTTAATTTCAGATACAAATTTTTGAAGATAATGGCTTGTACATTTGGTGTTTCACCTATATAATGATATATTGTAGAATCAGATAATTGGTGTATGCTGGAAAAAATGAAAAAAGGGGATGGACCAGTGTGAAATTATTATATGATGAAATAAGGGTACATGTAAGGAATATAATTTTTGGAAATTTATATGACATGATCTGATGAAGCTATAAAAGTAAGAAGTTGGGATGAACTCTTTTAATGGTAATATAATAGAAATTAAGAGACTCATTATGGGGATTATAATGATTGGTGTATCTTGTTGTTGGTTGCAAGAGTTCAAGGGAAGACAGAGACTGGAGAGAGGAGTGGTCTCAAAAGATAAGACCCCTATTACACTTCTCCTTATATCCTTGTATTTACATTTTGTTGTGGATTTATTACAATGAACTAGATATAAAATTATGATTGGCTAATCACCCTTGGGGAATAATATTTATCTAATTTTGTGGGGTTTTTTACTTCATTATTACTTCTTTTCTCATGTTGGTTTATCACTCTATCCACCGTGATTCTACCAGTTATAGTTTTCCAAAATATCAAGATTCAGCAATCATTGATTTTAATCAAATAAGAAAACTATTCATATCCCTTTTCATAACCCATATAATAAGATTTTTTTATTATCAATAGTAACACACCAAGATCAATGATAGTTCATATAAGAAAAAAATATTTTCAGTATTTTTGTGGTTGAGGGAATTATACACTTGATAAACAATATTGTTTAACCATCTGTAGGTTGATCACTCAATAGATTTTCTAAATCTATTTTCTTATATTTTAGTTATAGTTTCATTTATTCTTGTATTAATGATGGAAAATATATTTTCAAAACTAGACAATTGAAATAACCCAACCCATCAATTGCTTGTTCTTGACATATTTCCTTATGTGATCTCTTTTTCATCCTATTAAATTTCAGTCATTTTACCATTACTTCATCACTAACAAAATATAATTTCACTAATCTTAATATCATTGTTCCAATAATTATTTTATTTTATTTTTCTTTGAGTTATAGTTTCTTCCATGGAATTATTCACACACCTTCCCTATGGATTCAACCATCATCACTATAATATAGGTTAAGTAGGTAAAATATAGAAATTTTTTGTGTGATTAAATGAAATCACACCAATATTCGACATCATTTTATGGTAAGGAAGTGTGTAGTTAAACAAAACAGAAAACTTAAAACTCAAAAAAAACACAAACAATATTTGAATATCCTTGTGTATTAACACTTGGTTTAGATTCATAAATCTAGATATTATGGTCCATAAAATTCATAAATATATTAAATCTATTAAGAAAGAAAATATGTAAATAGAAAACCTAAGAGACTAATCCTATTAATAATTAAAAAAAATATTCAATTTTATCTAATGAAATAGAATATAGAAAATACTTAAATGTGGGAGTATCAACTACTTCGAGTTTTAGGAAATCCCTCTTTAATTAGGATAATCCAAAGAGCTCAAAACTATGAGCCTAAATATTTATATAATTATTTGAATCCTACCTCAAATTGAATTCCCAATGAAGGCTCTTTATCCATTTGTTGACACTTTTACAATGTGGTGCAGTTGTTACCACTTCATGGGATGAGTGATACTAAGCTAAAAATGAGAGATTTACTATTCTTTTTAAGGCTAAATTCTAGGAACATGTTCCTAGAATTTGACGAAAATATTTTTGAATATTGGGAACAAGTTTATAACTTATTAATTATGAGATTTTACCCAAGAATATGAAAGTAAATAATTAAGAGTAAAATTATCAGTTTCTATCAAAAAGATGGAGAGGATTTTCATAAATCCTAGGATATGTTTATGGACACGATTATGAAGTATACTCACAAAAAACTATAATTTTATATTTTAAGGGATGTGATATATGAAGTATTGTCACCTTTATTTCACAATAAGGTATAATAGTATACTGTTTGGTTTTACATAAACAAGTACAATGAGGAATTATGATGGATTTATGAAACCTTTATTGTAAATTCATCATATAAAACTTCAAGGAGAATAAGAGTTAATAGGGGATTGTACAAAAATGTTTAATGAATTGAAAATGTTTCAAAACATACAAAAATAAAATATAAATTATAATACTTAATAAACAACAGTACCAAGAAAATGATTTTAGAGAAGCATGTAAAACCTAAAAAAATCTCTTAGAGAGAAGTGTTCCCAATGTGGCATGTTTGGGCACACTCAAGGACACTACCCCAATTTTTCCATGCCTCTAAAATCAAATGTGAATTTTTTATTTACAAGGAATGTTACTTAGATGAAATCTAATAATGATCCTTTTTCAAATAACCAAAAAAAATTCTATAGGAATCATTCTAACCAGTCCTAGAGAGAAAAATTAATGGTTAGACAACCTATTGCCAATGATTTCTAAAATTATCCTAGAAAAAAAATAAAAAACAATCAACGGATGAGTCCTCAATTTCTAAATGGGAAATAAGGGTTATGATGTATAAAATGTTGAGTAAGTCTATCTCAAAAAAATCTAAACTTCATACACAAAAATCCAAGATGGATTATTTGATTCATAACCTTGAACTACCAAAGTTCCAATTAGCTAGAGAATTTGGTAGAATAGATATAAGTAAGTCTCCAAGAACTAATAAAATATATACTAGGGAAACTATAATGGTATTTACCACTAAGAGTGGTATGAGAATCTAAGTGTAAGTTAAAAATGAACCTAGGTGAGTTCAAACGTAAAATCAAGATGAATGTGGTATTCAAAAACTATAAGTAGTGAATTTTTAGATGAATAAAATAATAATAAAAATGAATTACAACCAAATTTTCTAATTGAAGAACAATAAGAAAAATAATTGAAATGAAACATAATAAAGTGAATGAAATGTTTTAGAAAGATCATGAGGTCATGCTGGTGATTTTTGATAAACCTTTACCCACCCATCCATTTCCCTCAAAGAAATAAGAAAAAGAATCAAGAACCTGAACTCCCTAAGTTACTTGAGCTATTTAAAATATGTTAAATTAGTATCCATTTCATTAAATACTTATTTCAAATCCATCAATATTGGAAATATTTAAATAAAATTGTTTTAATCAATAATAATTTAGAATAATTTTCTACCAACAGCCTGGTAGAGGAGTGTAGTGCTACTATTTAGAATAAGATACCTCCTAAACTTCAAAACAAAGGAATCATTTTCATCCCATGTACCTTAAGATATAGTGACCCTATCAACTATTTATGTGAAAATTGTTATAACATAAACATGATCCATTTATCATTGTTGCAATACTAGATATTAATATAATTGAATCCCATCATAGTTATGTTACAGATAGTTGGTAGATCCATTTATCTCCCTACTATAAGTGTGTATGATCTTTTCATGAGTGAAAAATAAGGATTTTAATGTCAGTTTTTTTAGTTTTTAATGTTGATTACCTAGTGAAGTTATTAAATATAAGTTATAAATATGTTTTTCACGTCATCTATTATTAACCGATGTGGAAAACTATATTTCAGATAGGTTTTTAAAATATCATCATAGAAATAATTCTTAAACTATAAAATGGGAAGAGTTTTTTTATGTTTATTATATAATAACTTATGTAAAAACACTTTATCAAGGTATTTATTTAAAATAAATGATGTTATAAACCATTTTTCACATTGTTTATTTTATAAACAACATGATAAAAAAAATTCAATTTTGAGTGTTTGTTATAAAATAACTAACATCAAAAATAAATTTGTTATTTTACATTAAAATATAAGAACCCAATAGCAAAATAGTAGAACCATATTTGGAAACCAGTAGCACAAATAGAACTAGAAAAAAAATCATAGATTCAAATCATTTTAACTTTAAAATTTTGAAATTTAAACATCAAAATATATATTAAAAATAAATTAAAACCTAATAAAATATATGAAATAATCTACCCAATCTCGTTTTATGTGATTTATATATTATTAAGTATAATTTTTAGGGATATTAAAATATAAAAATTAAAAGATAGATAATTTAACATGTATTCTTTATATAATTATAATATAATTTAAAGGAAATTTTATAATAAAAACTAACCTTGTAGAATTTTGTAACTGCCCCACTTAAAATTACTTCAAACGTAAATCTTAGAACATAATATCGAAATTACTTTACTCCTTATTGAAGATGATAGTTTTGTTTCAAAATAATTTTTCAATTTGATTGCTTATATCCAAAATTTAGCTACTATAAATAAGAATTCACCTTTTCACACACATATTTGGTTTTTCTTTCCTTTTTCCTAGTGTCTCTATAAAGTTATCACATTCCCTATTTGAAAATGTTATGTATGAAATAAAATTAATTTTTTTTTATAATATACAATAATTAAAATAATAAAACTTATGTGTCCAATACTTTTTTAAAATATTCTTATATGACACTATGAACAGAGCACAACCAATCAGTTTTCATCTATTTTAGAAAAAAACACAAAACATCAAATAGTGACTAATACATAAAAAATATAATGTGAGTGGTTATTCAGTTAAGATAAATAACACTTTAAAAAATATTATGTTTCATAACCATTAAGATAAGGAAGCATCTGACACTGAATTTCACTATTTTGAAATCATTTATCAATATATATTGTTCTTTCTATATCATTCATTTTCATCAATATTGGTGAAAAAACTATGGGTAAAAAAATCCATATACTAATGTCATATCATACTGAATAAAAAGTTTATAAAGATACATAATATAAAACAAACATAAGTATTATATTTTGTTAAATTAAATTAAATCAAATTGATATAATAATAAACTTACTTGGAAAAGACTTTCATCACATTGTTTCCCAAAAAAATATCTTTCTAAAAGCTCTTTGATATCTCTCCCTAAAATCATCACAATAATTGCACTCCTGTAAATATTAAAATCCACTAAAATATTATAAACTTCCAAAAACAAATATGAATATGTTGATAATCTATCAAGTCAAAAATAAGTTATATATAAATTCATTACATCCTATACTTGTTGTTTTCTATACATTATGTCATTACCTTTAATTTATTCCTACAAAAAATAGATTACTATATAAATTTTAAATGTTAAAAAAGTTTATCCAATATAAAATAAAGGATAAAATCTATTCAAACCTCTATGGAAATATTTTGGATAATTAAAGATATCTAAAATAAAAAATGTCTGATACATTTTCCAAATGTAGTTACCACATATATAGTAAATTTTATTCTTACCGATCTATCTATAAAATCCTTCATGGTGACCCTAAGCTAATCCATATCTATATTTTTTTGGTGAATGAAAACCCTAATATAATTTATAATACCATATAAAAAATATTATTATGGGTATCCTCAATATATAACTCTCGATATATGGGATGCTATGAAGGTGGAGGTGTTGGAGTTTGATACGAAGGAGAAGGTGTAGGAGTGGGATCTATAGCATGAAACCATATTTTCATGTCTACAAACATTGAATGTACTGAAGCTCTTACCCCTCCTTCAACATCTCAACCATCTCTTAAAATCTAGTTTTTAAAGATTTAATTTTTCTTTTATATACATTCTCATTTAGAGAATCTCCAGAATGACTAAAAAAATGTTTTACCAATACACATGCCTCATATTCTTGTACATGACCCAGGTGTTCGGGCTTTCTAAATGTAGTAGCTAATATATCCTTCCCACCCTCAATTATGAATGTCTTATTCATTCTTCACTCCTTATTGGATTCTTATATATGATATTTGAAAAATTCATTAGTCAATAAAAAAATTTAAAGAACTTAAATAACTTAAATTAAATAAATTACATTAATAAATCTTTACAATTCTATCAACTACATCCCTTGACTCTTCCATAAGATATTTTTCCTTTTTTACATTTGTTCCATTTTTTATTTTTTATTTCAAGCTATAGGGAATGAGGTTAAACCTCTGTGGATCCTGAATACTTGACTAAATTTGTTTGAAATTTTTTTGTCGTCATTTTTTATTCTAATAAAGTATACCTTCAATGAGATAAGGTATGGGGGTATATATTTTTGATTGGATATACATATGATATCTCCTCAATTTTTATAAATTGTGAATAAGAAAAATTAATATGATTATTAACATTATAAAAATTCTAAAATATAATATTGCACTTACCAAAAATAATTATTGTTGTATACTTTAAAAAACCCACTTCAATGTATCTTCATCTAGAAAATGATATATATCACATCTATTTTTATATTTTATTTTCCTAAAAATAAAATTATTTGTGAGGGTTGATATAAATCCATCTATATCCTAGCATCTAAAGCTAGACACTTCTTTCTGATCTCTCTACTATCAGGTATATCATATATCATCTGATAAGATGGGGAAAACCCTATATTAGTAAAAACATTTCATTATAGGTTAAATAAAAACAACTGAGATTATCAAAATTATCTCCTAAAATTGATATATAATCTCTTTCTCAATATATTTCTAATCACAAATCAAAATAGTAACTCTCGAATGGGCATTCATTGTAATAAAAGTCTTAAATTGTTTTTGAATTTGGACCCCTAAGAATATCATTATTATAAAATTCAATATATATCCTCTTTTCCTAGCTTTGATCAACTGATAATATTGTTAAACATATGATTCCATGTTTACTAACTATGGAATCTTTTATTTTCTTAGAGATGAGTATATGAAAACTCAAAAGGGGGATGGGTGAATTAAGTCCTTCAAAAATCTTATCTATTTAAAATCACCTCTCAATTTCTTAAATATGTCCTTAGATTTAATAAAATTATAGAGTAGAAATATAAAGAAAATAAATAACATGAAATGATGATATATAGTGGTTTGAGGCATATAAGCCCCCCTAGTCCACTCCACCAATACTATACTTCATGAGATTGGTGATTTTATTAGAACGCATCCCTTTCCTAAGAACCTCCTAACTTGTGAATATGAACAATTCACTTGTCACAAGGATTTTACTGGGAATTCAAGTGTTTTTACAAAGAACATAAATAATATAGTCCAATAAACTAACATTTTATAATAAAAAATTGAGTATAATAAATCAACAATCAAAATAAACGTGATGAGATAAGAAAGTTAGTACGAATTAAGAACACTATTGCAGCAGCAACTGAAAAATGAAAATGATCTTCCATATATCATATAACATCCAAAGATATTCAAGAATAATGTACATTTTATTATTACTTTGAGAATAAGTAGGACAATATAACAAGTCCATATATGATGAATTTTTCCTCCTTTCTCTCAAATAATAGTAGCATAATAGATCAACAATATTCAAGAAGGATTTTTTTCTTCCACTATTTTTTTTCTTATTTCTTCCAAATAGTGATAAAATAAAATGATAATTACATAATAGGATTTTATCTTCACAAATAATGGCTAACAATTGTATATATTAAAATAATGAATTAATTTTATTTTTTTCTTGAATGCATTTCACTTATTGATATTAAATATTATATGCATATTCGCTTCTTATCTCATCATCACATTTATTTGAAGTAGTTATAAATATATATATATAGCTATATTTTCTACCCGTTTAATATTTTCTCTCACTTTTATATTTTCAAAATAAAGGGAAAACAATCCTCCTTAAATTTCACCACAAATATCATGTCCTATTACTAAGAAAAAACCTTGGGAAACCTGACATGAAAAAGAATGGAATATTTAATACATAAATATATTCCTAAAACTTATTGAATTTAACACTCTCTTCTTTCATGAAAATAAACCGTTTGATACAACTAGGTTTCTTTGAAAGTAACTTCCACAAAACTCCTATCACTATTTATATTTATACAAGTTGAATACTAATACAGATAAAGAAGCTTCGATTCCTCCCATGATATTAGAAATAAAAAACATCTCCTTTAAAAGTACCTCACCTTCAAATATATCATAAAGGATAACTTTGATACACTCATGGTTGAATAATTCTTCACCAAAGTCTTCCAAACCTCTTCGCATAGGTTCATAAGAAAATTTAAAATAGAACCAAAATGGTAAAATAAATTTGATTATAATTGAATAAAACCATTTCAAACAAATACTAACTATATGACAATATTATATATGTTTGTTACTAATTATATGAGTTTCTATTCCATTTTCTTCGTATACAAGTTATTATAGAATGTTGTATATGTGTCTTTCTTTTCCAATGTATGTCATATATCATCTTCCACTATAAATAAATTTCCAGTATTATCTATAAAAAATATCCTTTATTCTAAGCTTCCATTCAATTATTTTCGATGTGGAATATTTTCAGAATGAATACACGATTGAGTAATATACCTGGTGTTAAAGAGTTTCAGTGATGCGGCCTCTTGAAATCCAATATGCATATTTTTTAGTAGATTAACATAACCATTCTTTACATAACTATATAATATATGGAATTGAATCCATATATGTAACTCTGCATGTATCTGATTCTATATATCTAAATCCAAGCAATTGATTCAACATAAATAAATGAACCACATAGGAAAATTAATGTATCCAGATTTAATTTATCAAAATGAATCTTGTAGCTGATTGGAACAACACCAGATCCAATCTAAATAGATGATTACTCCACTTATCTAATTCACCTATCCATTTTATTAAAGCATCCATTTTCTCTATGTAACTGATTCACAGATCTAATTCAGCATAGCCATTTCTCATAGCTGATTCAACAAAGGTGATTCACATAGCCTATTTAGTGTAGCTAATTCATGTAGATGATTTGATATAGTCAATTTATTTATGTATCCAATTGATATAGTCATTTACTTCACCTTTCTGATTGACATAGATGATTACCTCACATATTTTATTTTTTCAGACTTATTAAAAATCTGAAAAAGTATATTCTAACCATTATTATTTTAATGTAAAAATATGAGAATTTCTAAAAACAAAAAAAAAGAATTAAAAACATAAAAAAAATAAATCGCAATATCCTATTTAACAAAAATTATGATATATATATATATATAGATTTAATAGATGAATAAATCATGGTAAAAACAAATCAAACAAAGAGAGGGTCTGTAATTATACAAAAACAAGAATGGTAAGGAGCCACTCGGTATTATCCCACTTTTTGATAATCATAAAACCTGAACTCATGCTCCCCCTTTTTCAAAGGATCAAATACATAATATAATGAATGTTGGATCAAGTAAAAATAAATAATATAATCTAAATAATATAATCTACCTCTAACAAAATATAACATTAAGTATAAGGATCCTGATAACAAATTGTCCCCATAATAGACAAGTTCAAATCCAATCACTGATTTCATGAAAACACATTATCCCATTTATAATAAAATAAATTCATGATTCTAATAAATAATCATTAAATTGAATTAGCATTCTCCCTTTTTCAATAAATAATTAAGAACAAAAAAATACATTTTTATGGAATTAACAATAATAGATAAATCATGCTTTGATATAATTAACATTCTCTATTCCCCCCATTAAAACACTACCACTTATACAAAAACAATAAAAATAGTTAACAAACATAATTAAAGTATATAAATGGATTTAAAAAAATATAATAAACTTTTTTCAAAATATTAAAAAATTTATACAACATGTTTAAGTAGTGAAAAAACTAAAAACAAAAGTTTTGGTATTAAATGAAAAATTGTTTTAACATAAACCCTATAGTGATTTACAATATTTAAACAATATTTATCAAAAAAATAAGAAATCATTAAACAATAACTAATGAAACTCCCCCTAAATAGATACTTATCCTCTTTGAGAAGATTTAATAGTGAATGATTCCTTTCTTAAAAACATCTGATAGTGATCATTTTTCATCAAGGGGAACTTCCCCTGTGTAAAATATTAAACTAAAAGGCACCATGAAACAGATTAAGTATATTCAGAAAAAAATCATAACAAGTTTCATCATTATAAATATAGTAGTAAAAGAAATAAATAAAATAGCTTCATACATGTAGTAACAAAATAGTATAATACATGAAAGAAATATAAATAATGTAACATTAAACACAATCTTACTATAAAGATAAATATTTATAGATTAAAACATTCTAATATAACACTATTAACATACATGAATGTTGTTCATTAATTAATATTTTAGTACTACACACAGTTTGGAAAGATTAAAAAATTAAACAAATTCATGTAGGGTAGAGGAATAAAAGATTAAATATTTAAGATATCCCCCCATATAACATAGTTAAATAACACCAATTGTATATAAAAATTTCGATTTAAATTAAATACTCCTTGTTTTATAGTTTCAATATTAAGAATTTTTCTTTTTTTATTAAGAATCAAACTCATTATTTTACATTGAATTCCAATGTAATTGACTTTTAGAAAATCAAAACACAAGTTCCTATTTGGGAAAAATATACTTTTGGGTCTAACAGTGTTAAAAAACTGATTTAGGTAACCAAAATTTCCTATTTTTTATAGAAATTCCCCAAAATTAAGAAATTTTAATACTAAAAAATTTAGAAATTTTAAATCTTCATTTATTATCATAATGTTAATTAATTTAATAATGAAAACATTTAACATTTTACATAATTATACTCTTAGAACATGGAACAAAATAGTTAGATATATCACTAGAGAAATAAAAAACATAATACCTCAAAACTGAGAAATTTTAAAGTCACATTCATTCTCATAATGGAAATTAATTTAATAATGAAAACATTTAACATTTAAAATTATTTTACTCTTAGAACATGGAACAAAATAGTTTATATATAGTCTTGGTTCTTTACCACTACTACTAATTTTGATATTTACTTTATTGTCTTTATTATTTCTAAGGAATTGATATAAATAATTTTCTCCCTTGGTAATAATTCTAGCAGATAGTTACAATTATTTTATTTCTATAAATAAATCATTAGTTGTTTTATCATGGGAAACACAAATATTTTTTTCTAAACATTACCTTAAATAAAAAAATTAGAAAATTTTTGTTTTTTAATAAACACAACATCATATGATTTCTTTAAAGATTTATTCTTTTTATTTAATTATTTAAATTTCTCTTCAATCATAAATCAAAATTAATAAAGTTCATTAAATGATAAATTTTTAGAAATATAATTTTCAAAATAAAAATTTGATTGTATATCCTTATCTTGATTCATAAGACATATATTTTTCTTTTAATTTTCATGCTCAGTTGTGGATTTAGAATTAAATTCACTACTAAAGTCCTCAAAGGTACTCTAAGTAGCTATCATAGTTTTCTTCACATTTCACTTATAAAAAAATTTCATTCTATATCTTAGTTGAGGTAATTATAATCTTAAGTGAACTTTATTTCATCACTCATCACACTTGACTTCTTTATCATCATTTTTCTTAGATTTATCCATTCTTTTCATATAAATCTTGTTAAACAATGTATCAATTTATGATAATTAATCATCTAAACATGAACTATTAGAATTTGAATTAGAGTATTCATATATTTATACATTGATAGTAGCATTATTTCTCTTATTATAAATATTTTTTAGTCTTATCTTGCATATAGGCTTCATAGATACTGATAATCTCAATTCATTCATTCATATTGAAACCATTATCAGGTTTGTATTGTTGAATAGAAATATAAACTTCATTCCACTTAGTTAGTAAAATTATAAGTTCCTTTAAGGCCTAATTAAATTATAGAATTAATATTTTTATGTCAGAAACATCATTTATTAACTCATTGAGTCTTCAATACATCCAAGTGATGATTTCCTCTTCAAACATCTTAAAATTGTCAAACTTAAGCTTTAAAGTATTGTATTTTAGATTTATGAAATTATTAGTACCTTCATAAGAAACCAAAATTGTCTCCCAAATTTTAGAATTAGTTGAGCACTGATAAAAATTATTGAAATCATGTGGATGATTACTACAAATGATATCATTCATAGCTTGTGAATTTAGTTTCTACACAGCTTTATTAGTAACACTCCACATCTCGGGTCCTCTGGTAGTAATCTTATACAACTTCAAAAAAAATAGACATATAGTCTAATATTATTAAAATATATAATCATAATATCTTTATATAATCCATGGTTATCTCCATTAAAATAAGTAACATGGATCATTTACATACATTCTTTCATAGTAGCCAATAAAAATAATACTTTTCAAATGATCTTTCCCTCAAGCTGCTTAAAGCCAAAAGAAATAATTAAGAATATTAAAAAAAATCAAGGCTGATATTAATTGATTATGTTATATAGAAATGTTACTATATCATACAAGATATCTTGAAAAAGGTCCTATCTTCTAATGCAAATTTTTGGTATCAAACAAAATCACAATTAATAATTGTGTTATAGTTTCAAAAATCAATTCAATGACATCTAGAAGCCCCCAATCTCTAATTCCAGTTTTTGTCCCTTAATTAGGTAAATAAAGACTCTAGAGGGGGTGTGAAATGAGTACTTTAAAAAAATTACCAATTTAAATACCCCTCTTGATTTCTTAAATTTTTCCTTACCTTTAGTTAGATTATGAAATAGACATAAAAATAAAATAAATCATAAGCAATAATGATGTATGGTGATTTGGGGAACAGAATACCCTAGTATACTCTACTAAAACTCTACTCTATTAGTCTGGTGATTTTACTAGAACCATTCATTTTTCTAGGGACTTACTAACTCTAGTGAAATTAGTTATCACTTGTCACAAGGGTTTTAATAGGACTTTGTGTTATTTTACCTGAAACTTCGATATCTTAGTACAAAAAGATGACACTTCAAACACCACAAGTGAGTATAAAAAGTCAACTCTAGATAGAAATGGGATGATATGAGAATGTTTTTATGAATTCAACACATAGTTATAGAAGAAACTGATAGATTAAAATTATCTTCAATATAGAACATCGGTATCCAAATATCTTTAAGAATAATATATGATTCCTTCTAACTTTGATTAGTAACAATATAATATAACAAGGTTTATCGAGATAACTTCTTATTCCTTATTTATATTGAATAATAGTAGTATAATAGATCTTCAATATTGAATAAAGTTTTATTATTATTTTTCTTCTTCTTCATTCTTCTAAATAGTGATTGAATAAAAATAACAATTAGATAATCTAATTATCTCTTCACAAATATTGAAAAAAAATGTAAATAGTCAAATGATGTAGTACTTCTGTATTTTTCTCAAACACACTTCACTTATTATTATTCAATAGTCTATGAAAGTACACTTATCATTTCATCATCACTTTTCTTCAAAGTAATCATAGATATTTATATTTAAATCTATATTTTCTACGTGTTGAATTTTTTTCTCTTTCTTTGATATTTTCAAAATAAAGAGAAAAAAATCCTCCTTAAACTTATAAATGAATATCATGTATTATTATTGATAAATAGCTTTGGGAAAGATAAAATGAAAAGGATTTGAATATTTAATCCATAAATATATCCCCAAAACTTACAGAATTGAAAACTATATTCTTTTATAAAAATATCCACATTGATACATCTAGGATTCATTGAAACCAATAACATAAAAAATCTCCTCAATTTATACATTTAGACAAGTCAAATATTAATACAGATAAATCATCTTCGATTGTTCCCATAATATAAACAACACTAAACATGTCCTTAAAAAATATCTCACTCTCAAATATATCTCAAAGGATGACTTAGATACATTTGTGGTTGAATAACTTTACACCAAAAAATTTTGATCCTATTTTCATATGTTAAATTGAATATTTTGAAGAAAAAAAACTTATAAACCATCTAGAATAAACCATATGAGATTGCTGTAGAATAAACCCATTATTGAATAATACTAACTACATGAGAATCTTCTATAAGTTTGTAACTGAGTATATGTGTTTGCATATGTGTTTCCATTCCATGTAGTTTCTATAATTTTTATTGCATCATGTTGTATAAATTTATTTCCTTCGTAATGTATTCTATATATCCTCTAACCATATACACTACAATCTAGTATTATCTATATAATTTCTTTGATTCTGCGCTTCCTACTATTGCATTATAGTGTATAATATTTCGGAATGAATTCAAGACTGAGTATTGTACATTGTGTTGGAGTGTTTTAGTAATGAAACCTTATAAAATCCAATATGCATAAGTAATAACAAGATCCAGGTAACTGTTCTTCTTATATAAAAATTTTCCATGGCACCAAGTCCACATATGAAATTCTCCACATATCTAATTCTATATATCCCAATCCATGTATCTAAATTGATGTAATCGGATCAACCATGTAGGATAACTGATGTATCTAAATTTCATATAGTTAAAGGAATCACATAGAAAATTGGAAACATGTAAACAAATATTCCATGAACCAAAACCTTGTAATCGATTACTCAATGCATCCAATTACTCCACATATCCAATTCACAAAGTCATTTTATCAACATAGTAATTTTCTCTATTAATATGATTAACATAGTCGATTATACATAGCCACTTCACATAGTAGATTTACATAGTTGATTTGATGTAACTGATTCACATAAAAAAATTGACATAGTTGATTCCTTCACAAAGACAATTGATGTCGTTGTTTAATTCACATAGATGATTAACATGGATGATTTTTCTAGACTTAACCAAAATCTAAAAAAAATTATTCTAACCAATATTGTTCAAGAATAAAATTTTGATGTTACAGAATCACTATAAAATATAGAATTATAAGTTTAAACAAATAATTATATGGTATAACATATATAATAACAATTAATAGATATATACAAGTTGAGTATATTAATAAATCAAGGTAAAAACAAATAAAATAAATATAGGGTTATGTAATTATCAAAACACATATGGAGATAAAAATGAGTGACTCAATAACCTTATTTATCCTTATGGAAGTATACGGATCATGTACAGAAGTAAGTGGAGGATTCATAGAAAAATTATCTTTACGTTCCTCCCTAGAAGCTCGAGGTGACTCATCTGTTTGATATATCATTATCCTACCAATAAAATTAACAAAAAAAATTAGTACAAAAAATTATAAATCGAACCATTATATATAAAAGTAATTTAAAAATGAAGAATGATCCAATAAAGAGTAAACTAAACTAAAGATATTTTTATTCATGTTTTTTAAAGTAATAAAGTAAACTTATAAAAACATTGACAAGAGAATAAATGAAAAAAATGAAAAAAAAAACTAATTAAATTATTATACAAATCCAACTATGACATAAAATTTTGAATAAAATTTTTATAATGATACAAACAATATAAATCAGACAACTCCTTATCAAATTCATTAGATCGGTTGATAACAATGATATCAATAATACTTAAAATATTCATTATTTTATTTTTTAGTAGTTAACAATGTTAAAAGAATGAATGAAAACTTTATGAAACATAAAATTATATAGACAAAAGAAAGAAAAGAATGAGTAAAAAATATACAAATCCAAACTGTATATATAAAGTTAAATAATTAAAAAAATGATACAAACTAAATTAATCGAATCTAAAAAATAATTTTTCATATTTTTTAAAATATTTTTGTTAAATAAAAATAATTAAAACTAATATATTTAACATTTTATGAAATTTAAAAAGGTAAAAAATAAATAAATATATGTTACTTATAATATTTGTAAATTAATAAATGATTTTTTCCCATATTCCTTATAATCATTTTATATGGAAAAGTCCATGTCTATAATGTTTTCATCGATATTCAATGATAATATGTCCATGGAAGTAGGGATCTCACATAAATCAACATCATCGTCATGTTTTTCATCACCAAAATACTAAATTTTTTCCTTCTAAAATAAAATACTAGTACACATTTGATGGATCAAGAACATATATAATGTTTTTTACATGTGTTTCTATAATAAAAGGATCTGTTTTTTATTTTGATATATTAATAATAACTATTGTTATATCGAATTCATCATGTGTGACACAATTTTTATTGATAACCCATTTATAGTTAACACTGGAAATCTAAATTTTATATATAAAACCTCCCATATTTCTTCAATAACTTTGCAATATGAACTTGATGTGAAAATTTCCTTTTTTTATTTGGAAATTTAAAAATAAATTGGTCATAAAAACACTAATACATAACTATTATAAACTTCACTTATATTTTCCTAATATTTGTTTTAAACTATATATCCATTAATTTAATTCATATACCATGTCATAAAATTTATACTTGTATCACTTGATAACCATATTGATGTTTATAGTGAATATGATATACCATGAATGGTCCCCATAGACCTTGACAATAAAAATTTGTTATGATTATTCAAAATCCATATATATTTTTTCTTTGGATAACATTGTTTAAACACATTAATATGTAATTTTGTATACGATTGAGCATCATCTATATTATTAAAGATGTATAAATGTACCAACATTATCTATTCACCTATAAATGATTTTACTTTCATGACATAGATCTATTTCCCCCCAAAAATGACTCATTCATAGAGAGAATTAGGCAAAATAATGTGCTCTACTACAGACAAGTAGTTTCTACAAAACATTGCAACCTCCTCATAAATATACTTCTCAAAAAATGTGGATCAAGGTCGATATAGATTCTTAACATAACCCTTAGACATATTCATATACCTTTTAAAATTATACATCCAATATATATATATAGGTCTAAAAATAATTATTTCTAACACCAAATGAACCAATAAATGCACCATGATATTAAAAAAAGATTGAGGATAGTATATTTCAAGTTGAAAAAGTAAAAAAACAGAATGGTTATCTAAATTTATCAACAAATTCATATTAATATATTTTTTACAATTTAAATTGAAAAAATTAACACACCTTAATGATAGTCATTCTTAAATGGATGAGACATATTCCAAACAATAAAGTTGGTAGGAGCTATTGCAATATGATGTGAAAATCATGATATTTTTTCATTGAAACTTCAAATCTTTCAATAAAACAAAATTTTTTATATTTAAAGAATATCCCAACAACAATTTGATACCATGGAGGCACTGAAAAAACAATTGTTATCCCTATTGGTTAATTTATAATAGTCTATAAGTAGGAATGTTCATCTTCTATTAGGATTGGGAGATAACTCCAAGCATATTCCCATTAAGAGTAAGTTCAATCTAGAATTCATACCATCATTAGTATTTAATTTAATATATAATAGTGTTATAATAAATATAGTTCAAATATACCTCTCCCCATGTATGACATAAATGTTATGCTTGAGCTCGTGATATCTCCAAAATTGATGCTCAAAAAATATTGATTGCTTCTTCCAAATATTTCTACCATTAACAAATTTTTATGTCTTTTTTAATGTGACTTCAATGTTTTTTACCCTCTCAAAATATTGATCTATTGATAAAGATATTATTTTAATATAAAATTCATGTGTGCTATTGAATTCATTTTTTAATCTTTGATAAGGTTAATCCATAGAAAAAATCCTCTATCAACCCATGTATACTATTTTTCAATGTCGTGGTTAATAAAATGAATTCAGTGCTTCATAAATTGGATAGAATTTATGCCCCTTGTCACTAAAAAGTAAATAATTTCCGTATGATGGGAAGTAATTTATAGTGAACATAATCATTTCATATAGTTGAAAATGTTCTATTTTATATGGATCATAAACTCTTATACATTCCTCCAATAAAATTTTGAAATCATCAATTAAGGATGATAAGAAAACATCAATATCATTTCAAGGTTTCTTTGGTTTTAGAACCCATTAAACTCAAGATGATATATATTCACTTCCTATGAAATTAAGAAGATAATTTATAAATTACCAATAGAATAACCCATGAAATATGTTTAATAGTAAGGCTTCGATGTGGATATATTCAATATTTTTACAGTCCAAGTCTAATATTTCTAACTTTATTTCTGAATATAAGAAATTTTTGATCAATTTTATTCCACTGTGGACAATCAGCTAGATGACATAATTTTATTCATATATTCACTCATCTTCGTTAAATTTTAATCTTTTTGAATCATTTGAATTTGAAAATTAATATTTTAAATGAGGAATTATAGCGAGAGCCCAATTGGCAAGCCATGAGTCTTTTTTATTATTAAATCAACCTGTGATTTTCTTTTTTTACTTATACTATGATATCCTGTATTTAGGGCACTCGTACAGACCTTTTAATTCCTTCCTATATATTACACATTAATTTGGGTAGGCATCTTTCTTCCTATACCCAAAACCCATCAGGAATAATATTTTCATCACATTATAATGTTTATTTTCAAGATCATTGTATTTATGAAGTATATTTTCAACAGATGCATAAAATCTTTAAACCAATTTTCCATCTATTTTTGTCCTTCAAGTTAATAAATCTTAACACCATTTATAAAATTTTAAATTCCATACAACATGGATACAATGGTTTTTCAACATCGCTATGTAGATGCTCAATTATCAGTTCTTTTCCAATTTCCTTTACTTTAATATCAAGAATAATTTATTAAATTTGATCAGACTTATAATCTTGAAAATCATTGTTATCAATAGATATTGAATTTTTCCAACTTCACCATACCAAATACAAGGGCTGTAACCTAAATTAAAACCATGATAGATTAAATTATCTTTTATTTCTCATCTTTTAAACTGTGTTATATTTAAAATTTTCAAGCATGGATAGAAAAAAAGTCATTGTTTGGAACATTTAATTTAGAAAATTCCAAAAAAGTATCAACACCTCCCTTATATTAATCCATTGTTCATAGTGCAGCAATCCAACTTTGCATCATTATTAGCTATAAAAAAATTCAATAATTCAATATAAGTTATTATATTTTGAAATTTTATTTTAAATTTACTTTTATAGATAAAAATGAAAAATAAACATAAATTATTTCAAAAATAAAATAAAGATGACATATTTTATAAACAAAAGTCTCACTGTGAATATATAAATTATAATCGTTTTAGAAAAAAACAAAAATAAAAGATTGATATAGAAATTAACATTTATTTTAAAATACTAACAACTAATAAGACATAAGTATTCTTATTTTAAATATGTAATTTTGTAATTATATATTTATTTTTTCAAAGTAAATAACGAAATATCATAAAGGAAGATCAATTCAAGGGGTCATAACACTATCATAAGAGGTGGTTAGTGACATCAACCTTAAAGATCATGGTTCAGACATGGAAATCTAACTTGATATGAATAAACACAATGATAGAATTGAATGGAGAATCATCATCAAGGTGTTAATAGGTATGGGTATCTCTTCTTGGGCCTCTAATATTATTTTTTAGGTGGTCTAGTTCCTTATGGATAGATGTTTCTTTTATGGGAATGATCCACGGATTCTTCAATAAAACTCACAGGTTGAGATGAGGAGACCTTATATTGAAGATCATTTTTATTCATAATCAATATTTCCTCAGCCACCTTATTAAGGGCATATTAAAGGGAGATATTGTTACAACTGGGTCCCAGTGACAGCACACACACCCTACCTTTAACATGGTCGTCGGTTCCTGGACCTCCAGGTACCACCAGCTCCCCCGCAAAAATGTAGTCCCCACCCTGGGGCCCACCCACATGCCTGAACGGGGTCATATGACTGATGACAGTTCTCACAGTCCAACACACGTAATTTCCAATGTGATTTTTTCATACTCACACACACCTTGGGAAACATCCCATAAGGTCACCCATCTGAATTACTACTCCAAGCCAAGCACGATTAACTGTGGAGTTCTAATCAGGTAGGCTCCAAAGAAGTAAAGTTTTCCTTGTTGACATGATTCATACCATTTACTTATTTAACCCTTTATCATTATGGGGTGTTACATCCCCCCCCCCCCAGAGCACAACATCTGCATTGTGGGCCCTACATCTCAACCCAGGTAGTGCATCACACTTAAGGTTGGGTACCTTCTCTTATACCAAATGTGACAATTGGGTCCTGGTGACAACACAACTACCCTACCTTTAACATGGTTGTCGGGTCATGGACCATCGGGTACCACCAGTTACCCCGCAGATATGTGGTCCCCACTCTGTGGCCCACCCACATGCCTGAACTGGTCATCTTACTAATGACAGTCCCCATAGTCCAACACATGTCCTTTCCAGTGTAATTTTTTCTTCACTCACAAGCACCCTGGGAAACCTCCTAGAAGTTCACCCATCTCAATCACTACTCCAAGCCAAGCACGCTTAACTATGGAGTTCTAATTAAGTAGTCTCCCGAAAAGAAACGCGCACTATATTGACATAAATTATATCATTTAGTCATTTAACTCTTTATCATTTTGGGGTGTTACATATATTCTTCTACAAGGAAGCAGGATGATTCCCCATTGTATCTCCCACCTCATAATTGCTAACAACATGATCATCTTCATGGATTATAGTAAAAGATTAGTTCGAGGAATTAATATAGTCCTTAAGGAGTACTATCATTAGAGTGTCTAGATCATCGATAGGGAAAAGATAATCCTCTATATGTCAAAAAAATCTTGGATAGTCGGGCTAACTCCTTGTTCAGTAACATAGACATGTAGAGATAAAGCTTTCTAGTGGAGTATATAGGTGATACAATGTCCTCAGGAAGGCTATGTATTCGCCACTTTGACCATCTAGTGAGAAATATCATGGGTTTTGTTATGATTTGGAAGAACCATTACTTGTATTTTGGAGGTAGGATAACATTGGTCAACAGCATCCTCACGACCATACACATCCATGCTCTTTCAATCATCAAGGTGATGAAGGGTGGCATAAATAATATTGATAGGATTATGGAATGTGTTATTTGGGATTTACTCTCAGAAGCTAAATGACGCTGGGTATCCTAGGATGGGATGGAAAGACCTATTTGGTAAGGGAGAATCAATGCGAGTAACCTCTCCAATACTCTTTATCGCTTTCATGCAAAGATGGAATATGAGGATTTAGAGGAGTGAAATCTATGGGGAAAGGTTAAGTCTACTAAATAAAGAGGAGACGCGGAGGTGATGAGTGGACATGCTTCTCTTTTATGGTCTATGATTTCTCCTCACAACACAACCCTAAAACCTATAACCAATTATATAGTGGGAAAAGGAGATATCCTATTTTGGTACCATAATTGGACAAGTTAAAATATCGGTTTCCTGGGATGTTTGGCTCTAGGAATATCCCTTTGGGAGGCTATCATGCACCCATTGTTCTGAAGGGAAATCTTGGATAAAGACCTGAAATATCTCTTCGACCTCATTAACATGAAAATGGAACCCGAAAAATGTTTATTCGTGACCTTAAATTCAAGGGCCTTATCCATGAGGGACTTTCTAAGGTAGATTATCACCCAAGACAATTTTGATAGATATAGTGAGACCATATGGTTCAAGATGATTCCAACAAAATATAATTTTCTCACTTAGAGAATAAGGAACCATGGTGTGCCTACAGATAACAATATTAAAATAACTGGCATCCACCTAGCCTCTAGGTGACCATGTTACAAAGATTATTGAGAGAATATTTTTAAGCATTTATTCTTTTAATGAGATTGTAAAGAAGATATATGGGGATTATTTGGTGAGTTTAATACCTTCTCATCATAGAAGATTATTGGTAAATCCTTTCTTGAGTGATGGTTTCATGGTGCGAGAGATGTAGTCCCTGAAAAGGTGGCACAGGATATTGTGTTGAATGTTGGATGCGGTTGTATCTCGATAGTGAGAAACAGGGATCTATATAAAGAGTTTCTAATAATGGGGGATTCTTATATATTCAAAACAAAGAACCTTCTCATCCACATGGTTAGAATACCCATGAACTGGCATGATTCCCCCATTTTAAGACAGTTACAAGTAAGAAATTATCCTATACAATCCATTCATGATGAATTCTATAGGAACTGGGTGAATTGGTGTACCCCCCTTCATGGGCATCAAGTTGAACACTCATAGATTTTATAGATTGGGAAACATGTTGGGAGGGGGGTTGTTCAAGACTCCATGGGTTCCATGATTTTGGCCTTTACTACTTATTTCAGTTGTATACACTCTCTTTAGAAGGAATCAAAGGAAATTATCACTAGTTTATACTTATGGTTCCAAAATAATATATATCTCATAAATGTGGAAACAAAATCCATCATTTTATATAACTCTCTACTGGGAAATGGAACTATCCTATGGTCAATCACATATATTTTTAGAAAGTGAATAAACCTTCTCAACAACAATATTTATGTTCTTCACACCTAGAATGAGGGAAATAGGGTTACAGACCATATTTTATTCATAGAGGACCAAGGACCCAGTTTCACCTGCTTCTCATGCATGAACCTCTTGAGGCATGAGGGGGATAATCTTGTAAGAGGGGATTCCCTTGGACAATACTATTTTAGGCCTCCTTAGCCTTGTGTTCTAGTTTGTTTCTCTATTTGTTATCATATTTATTCATATAAATAAATTATGATGATTATCATGTGTGTGATATTGAAAAAGATAATAAAAATATAAATACATGCCTACATTTATACCAAAATTGACATGAAAGGGTAACTACAAAAAGCATACTCATTTGGCTCACCAAAAACAGATTCCATATAAATAAAATTAAAATTAAAATTTAATAATTTTAATCAAATATTATTATTATAGTTCAAATATTTAAAAAAAAATTATATTATATAATAAATAAAATAATCCAAATGATTCAATTTATAAATTCATATGTATTCGTGAAATTTAAAATTGACACAAATAAGTTTTTATAATTAATAAAACATTAAACATGAGTTAAGACCCATTCGATCTAAGGGAGTTTAAAAAATAATGAACAAAAATAAAATTATATTCCTATAATAAATACAATCATGAAATATATCTTACACTAGTGACATGATTAAATAGAAGTTATAATGTTTTTTTATCAAAATATGATAATTCAATCAACATGATCAAGTAAATATATATCATTAATACTTCATATTCAAACTTTATAATCTACAATACCTTATAAATATCCATTCATAATAAAGAAAAATAACATAAATTAGAGTCTTCTTAATTAGTAAATTAATATTATTTATAACACCAATTCATCAAATAATCTTTTAATTAAATCATAATATCATGATAGGAATTCATCAATGTTAAAATAAGTTAAATGTAGGGATAATTGAAAATAAAAATACAAACCATGAATAGATGTAAAATAGAAGTAGTGGTAGAGATAATTAAATCAAAGAAAGATCCCCAAACAATATTCATCAAATTAAGCATACCTTAGATGCATGTTAAATCAGAACAATAAATACAAAAGTCCAAGATATATATCAGAGAAGCAGAGGCATATAATGATGAATAATTAGATGGTGATGGTGAGGGTTATGATGATGAAAGTAGAACAAATAATGTTTGGGATGAGGAATAATGATAGAAAATAACATAGCCTAGAGTTTAGGAGAAGAAAATGAGGCTCAGAGGACATGTAATTGAGAACCCAATACATAATATAATAGTTTTAAAAAGTTTTTTACGTAATTTGTTTGAAAAGAGATGTAATAAACAAGTTTTTTAAGTAGATTAAAGTTTTAACTGATGTTAGAAACATATATTTTACATTGGTTACTATATAACTGATGATATATATAAAGGACAATTATTTTTTACACCAATCAAAAAATTAACTGATGTTATAACCCCATCATAGAATATATATTTTATACTAGTGTTTAGTTGTAGTAGGAAAACTATTTTAGCCTAATGATTTTCTTATACTAGATATGGATTGTTATTAGAAAATCCCAAACATCCTTGGTAGCCCTTTCTTTTCCACTAGTGGAGTAGTTTTTTATGTTTCAAAATGAAAATAGATATTTAATTTGAGTCGACAAAGAGAAGAATTCAAAGTTTTCAAGAAGGTATAGGAACCTAAACAAAGTAAAATGTGCTAGTGATGAGATTTAGGAATCTAAGGAATTTGGTGATGAGGAAGGGGAATATTTTTTAATAATTATTAATGATATTCATATTAAATTAACATTTAAAAATAATTATTTATATTGGGAACCCTAGACCCAAGATTCTTCCCTCTATCAAGAAATACCATATTAAAGAGATTAAACTACTTAAAACTTACTCAAAATATTCATTTCTGGGTGGGAATTATTCACTACAGGTAATAAAATCAGATGAACTAGAGTAAAGTTAAAAAAGAAAAGTTATTAGTCATATTTATAGAGTTAAAATCTATCATTGGTCAGACCATTCGTAATATCATGGGAATCAACCCATCATTCCGCAAGCATAGGATTCCCATAGAATCTATACACAAAACAATAAATTGGGGAAAGAGGATGATCAATCACAATATGAAGGATGTTGATAGGTTAGAAGTTATCAAGCTATGATATAGAAGAATCACTTTTCCTATCTCAAATATCCCCTGGGTCAATCCTTACCAAGTAATACCAAAAAAAGGTTGTCATAGTAATAATAAATGAAAATAATTAGAAAATCAAGACTTAAAAGAAATAAATTGTAATTTATGTATTGATTATATAAATCTTAATTATTTAACGTGGAAAGACCACTTCTCCCTGTCATTATTAGATCAAATGCTTGATAGGATAGTTGATAATTATTTTTTCACTTTATTTATTGTTATTATAGTTATAACCAAATTACTATAACCCTTGAGGATCGAGAAAATACCGCATTTAAATGCTAATTTAGAACATTTTCCAACAGATCAATTCCATTTGGTTTTTTTCAATCCCAAACCAATTTTAAAAAATATAAAATGATCATATTTTATACATAATAGATATAATTATTAATGTGTTCTACGATCAATTTTCTATTATTGCAAGTATATTTGAGAGATTATTTATGAATCCAACATTAGTTTTGAAGATTTTATAAGATACAAATATTTTTTTAATTTAAATAGGTTTCAATTTATGGTTATCTATGGTATTTTGTTAGGTAACAAAGTATCTAGTATGGATAAATTATATTTCATAAAAATGTTAGTTCATCCTAAAAATGTTAAGGTTATTATACGTTTTTAAGGAATTTTGTTTTTTACCAGATATTAATTTTATATTTTTGAAAGATTACAAGATACTTATATTGTTTTTTTAAGGAAAATCCTTTTTTAAGTATAAGTTATTAAAATAATTCAATATTCCCAATTAAATGTTGAATTATTCACCCTTCAATACTATCTCCAATTAGAAGTTTCTTTTTAAAATTATGATTATTGAAAGTGGCATTGTTATTATGGTAGTGTTGGGGAAAATAAAATAATAAGGGTTACATGTTGCGTATTATACTATTATATTTATAGATAATTCCCAAAGAAACTACACCATAAATGAGAATGAATTGTTAACTATTATATTTTCTCTTGAAAAAATTAAGTAATACTTGATTGGATCTAAGGTCAAAGTTTTCACTAATCATACATCCATGAAGAATATTATAGAAAAAGACTACATTTATAAGATGGATCCACTAGTTGTAAGAGAATGATTTGGAAATTAGGTAAAATCAAAAGGCTGAAAATGTAGTTTATGATCTTTTTTTCAGTTTTCTAGTACTCAAACCTCTTACCCTAAATAGATTATTTATTTCTTCTTAGATGACAAGATACTCGTTGTTTCTACATCACAGAATGATTGGTTTGAAGATTTTGTGAAATTCTTTGCCTCTGGAATCATTCCCAATGGTATAACCCAAAAATAATTAAAGAAATTCATTTTTTATCTTAACTAATTTTTTTAGGATAACCCATTACTCTTTAGAAGATTTTATAATGAGATATTGAGGGTATTTGTGCTCGAGCAAGAAATGGTGTTGATTTTAGAGAGTTTATGTGCTTCAATATGGGGAGGAAACCATGTGGGAAAGATAATATACCCAAAAAGTAATAAAAACTAGTTTATTTTGGATTAATTTCTTCAGGGATGTAAGAATTTTAGAGGTTGGTTATGGTAAATTCCAAAGGATGGGTAATGTTGGAAGGATGCAAGAGATTCCTTAGAAAAGAATTTTAGATATTTATATTTTTTACATTTATATTTTAAACATTATAAGTCCATTTGCATATTCTCATAGGAATTAAATCAATTTTATAGTTATTTATTATGTTTTAAAGTGGGTAGAAGCATTGGAACCTTCAAACAACCAAGCTTCTTATTTTATTAAATTCATTAAGAATAACATTTTTTTCAGGATTTGGAGGGACCAAATGTAAGACCTTGGCTTCAAGTATAGTAAGTAAAAAAAATTATCCTAAAGAAACTAGAGAAATATACATATTTAATTTTTCAAATAGATAAATATTTCTGAATTTTAAAATTCATTTTGATAAAATAAAAATCATTTTTTTATTTAGCATGTCAAAATTAGAATACGTGTATTTTTTGGGATTTTTACTTAAAATGAATTTTTGTGAATAATGATAAAGAAAGTATTAATTAAATTTATTTTATTAGGATTAATGTAAAATATATACATAAAAAATTTAATGTTCATTCATACATTAATTATAAATTTTTTATGAATCAAAATAAAATCATTTCATATTAAACAAGATAATGTTTTAGAAAACAATTTTTCTGTGTTTAATGTATTTTACTTTTTAATTAATTAAACTAATCACTTATAATAAATGATTTGGATTAAATTTACTGATATTATATTCATATAAATAAATTATATTTAATCTCAGTTTATTATTACTCAAATAATAAGAATAAATTTATTTTTATGCATAATTTTCATTTTTTTCTAATAAATTTTTATGCGTTATGTGTGCCATGATTAAAATTAGCTTTTAAAAACTTTATAAATTGAATCTAATAAAATGGTTTTTATATTTTTAATCAATACACTCAATTTTATTAAAATTTTCAATTTCAATCTTGGTTACAAAAATAAGTTACCATGGTAAAATTTGGTTACCAAGGTAAGGGTTAAATGGGGTAATGAGGGAGATAAACTAAGAGATAAGGTTTTAATATCCACAAAACCTTAAATTTAATTCGATTTTTTAAGTGTATTTTCTCACATATTATTCTATATTCTATTTTTGGTTCCATTGGTGTCACTTGACCATGAGAAATATATTTATATTATTTTAAAGCTAAGCGTATTTTCAAAGGTGTTTCCCCTATCACTTATAAAAGGATCCCTTCACCACCTCACATATTCACACTCTTTCTTCACCCTAGATCAATATATCCCTGATAAAATTCCTTCCAAACCTCATTTTCACATCTTATAGATAATGGTCTTACCAAAAGACCAATATAGGCTGGTTTAAGGTGTGTCCCAAAGGGGTATCCAAGGAAAATGTAATTATCTTAACTAAATTATTTATAATTTAATTTTATTAAAACTATTATAAATAACCTATAAGAATTATAAAATAATGAAATAAATTTCATCATTTTAATATAATTTTATTATTTTAATGGAAACCCCATTATCTATCTCTTTTCCATCCAATGTAAAATTAAAACTTAGTTTGTGTGTACGTGTATACAACCCCCTTTATGAATGATGTATTTGATTTTTCATCACTTCCTCACATAGATGGTGGTAAAGGTGGAATTAATTAATAAAAATTATATCTATGACATAATTATAATTTTATAAATCTAAATCATTATCTAACTTCATTACCTCTCATTCATTAAAAATGAATATGTCATTCATGTGTATGTGCGGACTACAACCTCCGTGAATGGAATATTTCATTTTCCATCACCGCCTAACATGATTGGTTATAAGAGTATAAAAATTGTACAAATTTAATATTTATGACATGATTAATATTTTTTAAGGATAAATTAGTTATTATATTAATAAAATAAACAATAAATGTTTAATGTAACTTTAACTGTGAAAAACAATCATACTGAGACATTTTTCTTAATTTGAATCTATTCATGAAACCCTATAAAACTATATAATTGTTTTTCCAATATAATGATAAATAAAAAATTTCTCTACATTTTTTTTGGATAAGGGAACTATTTTATAACACCGCTCACTATAGTCAACATACTAAAGTAGTTTTGGAGAAAGTAACCAAACAACCTTAGGTGGTTGAGGTAAGAAAAAACTATTAAATAAATGAATGACATATGAATATAAATAGACCTTAAAAATAAAAAATAGATAAAAAATAAAAATAAATTATTTAATAAATTTTATTTTATTATTATATAGGATAGAATACATTCGTCCAATTGGTAATCCAACATAAAGATTTATTTTATAATCTCACATTAATAGAGACTATTTATATTTTAATTTAAATTGATGAAATTGTATTTTCTTTCTTTACTAAACCACATAAATATTATTATACTATAGTTATTTATAGGGTTTTTAATTATGAATTCCTTTTTCCATTTTTTTAGTAATCAAAACCATCAAAATAATATTTATAAGAAATATTAACCTTATCTTAACTTTTTGGTTATGAGTCTTTCTCTTCTCTATCCATGTATTTTATTTTGTTTCAGGAATGTTATTTTCCATAATTAAATGGTTTTAAAATTTCAATTTAAATTAACATTAAATTTTATAATAAAATTTTAAAAGTAATAATTTTAATGTTTTCAGTAAAATATATTTTTTAAATTCTTTAAAAAGTGTGAAAAGAATCAATTTTTAAATGCTTACTTCTTAAGAATATTTTCCCATAATAATTTCCATTATTAATTATTTATATTAACTTCAATGTTTTGATAGTTTATTAATTAATATGCATTCCCATTATTCTTTTTATTTTATTTTTTTATATTAAATGAAAAGGATATTAATTTCTTAAATTTTTTTAAAATGTATTTTTACGTAAATTATGATTTTTTTATCCTATATTCCAAATTTAATTACCTAAGAAAAGATTATTTTCAAGATTTCATTATGTAAAATTATATTATAAATAATGTCTTAAAGGTATCATTTTTACCTTATGAAAATATTTTTGGATTAGATTCTTAACTTCATTCTTCAAAAAATTATAAAAAGGTTTTAAAAAAGTTATTTTAAAATTTTTTCATCAATTTGCCTCTCTAATTTTAAAAGGAAATTCCATTAATAAAAAATAATTTGTTTCAAATGAATTGATGGTCTTTTTTCATATCTTACTTATTTATTGTTTATACCCTATTTTGTTCACAATCAATTTTCTCAGTCCATTCACCTTATTGAATTTTTTATCTCTATCACTCATCATCATAATGTTTACTCTATTTTACTACTTCATGTATATGTTATTCATTATCCTAGAAATATTTATAATTTAATAATTTATTTTACCATATACCCATTTCTATATGTGGTGTTAATTGAAGTAATATTACTAAAAAAATTATTCTATTGACTGGACAAATATTGATTTTTTGTGTACTTGTTTCAATACAGATATTGTTGATTTCTAAGAAATATTTATTCTGTATTTTATTATTTATTAAATATTTTTAAAATGAATTGGAATTGTGTAACTGATGGGTGGGTCCCAAAATTATATATCCCCTTGATGAATCGATAGGTCTCACAAGACAAATAATTTTGAGTGCTTTGATTATTATTTGGGTATTTAGGGTATGCATATCCATTAATTGAAAGTGTCTTCGATGAGGCATTGATGGTAAGAATAACATGTCTAGAATTATTCATTCCATAATTGAGAAACCAATTAATATTTTTCATGTGTTTACTATATTATTATTATCCATAGATTTATTTAATGAAAAAATTATTGTTTAAATGGGGTATGTATTGATTATTCACTTGGTCATAATGTTTATGCCTTATGTACTCATATTAGATTCTATTATATGAAATATCTTACGAGATATCTGATATCACACTTTATTTTTTTCTTTCCCTGGGGTATCAATAATGGATATATAATGGATTTATGGATGTGTTATAAGGAATAAGAATGTTTTTATGTAGTCTATATTTTATTATTTATGATTCCAATGTAATATAGAAATCATATATGGAGCTAGTATCCCAATAATACTACACTATTTTATTCTTTGTATCTTAGACCAACTTAATAAAATAAACACTATCTTTGGGTTTCTAGAGTTGAGGTTGTTACAATTGGTATCAAATCATGTTTAGTCATAACATTGGAAACTAGATTTTATAAGAACATAGATTTCATGAACATTGTGATAAACCCTTAAGAATATTCATGAACCTTTTCCAATATTTTAATTTTTATGTTATGGATCAAAATTCATTATGTTATGACCTAATTAAATTTATTTAATTATTTAGAAATGTTTATTAACAGAAATAATGGTAAACATATAAACACATGTAATAAATGTATGGGTTTCCTTATTAACCAAATCATCATGGTTGGGGGGTTTTTTAATATATTATAATTATATTAAGACTGTTGTTTCAAGTTATGATGAATAACCATGACCATATAGAGAAACCTATTTCTTCACAGCATAGTGAAACAATGTTGGATCACTTCATAAGGAAGAAACCTTCATCCTTTAATGAAATTACTAATCCATTGGTAACTGATAAATAAATCAAGTCCATTGAAAAGATATTCCTAGACATGGGAATTAATTAGAGGTATAATTTTATTCTATAAGTGTTTCATTTAAAGGGAAAGGCTGATTAATAGTGGTAATTGATTCAAAATAAATAGGATGAGGAGATATATAAGATCAAATTGAATAATTTTTAGGTGACATTATATGATAAATAATTTCCTCAAGAGTGATGTGATGCTATGGAAATGAAATTTTTAAATTTAAAGAAAAATAAAGAAGAAATTGTTGATGAGTATGGGGAAAATTTTACTAGATTATTCAGGTATGCAGTGGACTACATACATAATCTGGAAAGTATGATTGACCATTTCATTTAGGGGATTAAGTAAATCCTATAAAGGGTAAAAGTCCCTAAAATTTTTTAATCATATAATGATATAGTATCAAGTGCCATCAATATTTGAAAATAATTATCTAACTCTTATATTCTCAAAGGAAATCAAGAAATGAAAATAATGACTGAGCATAAAGGAAAAAATGTGGTGAAGAAGAAGAAGGTAACAGTAGAACTTCCCACAAGTGATAATTATGGAAGTAAATTCCCTAGAACTTGATTAATGGGAATGGGAGTTTGTTAAAAGTATAGAGAAAATGTCCATATGACATATTAATAAAAGGGAAAGAAATAAGTTTTTAATATTCAGTTCTTCAAAAATAAAGAGATAGAGCATTATCCAAACCAATTCCCCAAAAATCATAGTAATCCCCTTCAAAAGAGGCCAAGGAAGAACGAATAAGCTTATGTGATTACCATAGATGAAGTTTAGTTCCTAAATATTTTATACCAATTACATTAATCATAAAAATAAAGTTAGATAACTATTTATTTTATTTATAATTTTCACACTCTTTTATATATTTATTATTTACTAAAAATGTTAAATCATCCCCTAACACCTTGAGAAAAGAGTATTCAATAAAGATACTCACTGGAAATATTATTGAAATTAGGATATGGTAATTAGTCCCTATTATGATAGATAGACATAACATACTTATGAATTTGATTATTATTCATATAGTTGAATTTGACATGACCTTTGGTATGGTTTAGATTTCAATGTATAATGAAAATAAATATTTATAATAGAAAGTGATTACACTTCAGGAAGGAGGTATAGAATTACTTATCTTTATAGGGGAGGCTTTATTATTTAATTCGTGTCTAGATCCATATCCAATAGCTCACCTTAATGAAATTATTAGAGAAGAAGAGGATATTTAATATATATATGTGTGTGTGTTTGTGTGTGTGTGTGAAGGGAAACCTAATAATGGATGGTGTAAATATTGTGTAGGAATACATTGATAGATTTACTAAAATATTACCTATAAATCTTCGTGGTCCTAAAGTTGTCTTTTCTATTAAAATCATCTCAAATGAAAACCCCTATATTTATGACTCCTTATAGAATGTCCCCCATGGAATTTGTGGATTTGAAGAAACAATTGTAAGAGTTTTATGATAACGGATTCATTCACCCTAGTGTTTCCACCATGGGAGAACCAGTTATTTATTATTAGAAAAAGGATGGGTTTCTGAGGTCTACATTTATTATAGGGAGATAAATTCTAATACTCTAAATACTAAATATCACATTCCATGAATTAATGGTTTGTTTAATCAATATTAAGGAGCTTAATATTTTTTAAATATCGACATATATTTTAGTTATCATAAATTTTAGGTAAATAAGTATGATATATTTATGACAACATTTCATACTAGTTGTAGAAATTGTGAGTTTATAGTAATTACCTTTTTATTAACTAATGTAACCTCTATATTTATGTATCTGATGAACAGAGTATTTAAAGATGATCTTGATAATTTTATTTTATTATATATCAATGATATCTTGTTATATTATAAAATATATAATGAGTATAAGAATCATTTCTAAATAATTATTTAATCCCTTAGATAAAAGGAGTTATATGGGATATTCAGAAAGTGTGAATTTTGGATTCAATATATTTCTTTTCTTGCCCATATTTTCACCAGTTATGGGATACATATTGATCCTTATAATAGAAACATAGTTAAATAATGGTACAATCTGATGTATATAACTAAGATACATAGTTTTCATGGATTGGTAAGTTATTATTTGTGATTTTTTTGGAATTTTTTCTAATTGGATAAACTATTTAATAAATTGACACATAAAGGGGTTGTGTCTATCTTGTCAGGAATGTGAATAATTTTTTGAGGAGATAAAGAAGATGTTGGTCAATGAACCAATATTAGTATTATACTTAGGAAAGGATGGATTTGTGATATATAGTTATGAATCAAAGAATGGAATTGGATTTTTCCTTATTCATAATGATAGACTTGTTGTTTACGCATCAATACAATTAAAGATCCATGAATGAAACTTTACAACCTAGGATATTGAATTGTAAGTTTTAATTTTTTACTTAAGGATATGAATGAATTATTTATATGGTGAGAGATTAAAAATATATACAAATCACAGGAACATGAAATATGTCTTATCTTAAAAATATATCAACATAAGGCATAATAGATGCCTAGAAGTACTCATGGAATATGAATCCTCATGTGGTACAACCCTAGAAAATCAAAAAAAGGTGGTCAATGAATTAATTGTGAATAATCATGGAGTTTTTACCACGATGGGGGTAGAAAAGGATCTTATATTCATGGATATAGTGAAGATGTATATTATAATTATTAAGGATGAGGAAGCGTCGCTCCTTTTCAATTTTTTCCCTAACTATCTTTACTAGATAAGATAAAAAGATCTTAGCATGATGAAAAGATTTTATGGAAGAAAATTAAAACCATGAATGGTGGGATTTTTCAAAATTTTTATATGAAGGTGGTATATTGAAATTTGGAAAGAGGATATATGTTATATACATACTTGTTCTAATAAGGTAAATATTATATGAATCGCATAGCTTAAATTTCTCTATACACCCTGCTAGCACCATGATACATAAGGATTTAGGGGAACATTTTTAGTGTGATATTATGAATTGATAAATTACTAATTATGTATCAAGATGCTTGGTTTACCAATAGGAAAAGGACAAGAAATAACATCACAAAGGTTACATGAGACCTATCCTTATACCTATATGGAAGTGGGATGATATTACCATGAACTTTATCATTGGACTACACAAGATTACTAGGAATATTGATATTATATGGGTTATTGTGGATTTACTTACCAATACAACTCATTTCTTTGCTATAAGGGAGGATATACATAAAGAGAAACTTTCATGGATCTATATTAAAGAAGTTATCAGACATCATAGTGCAATTATTTCAATTGTATCTGATTGTGACCCATGATTTACATCAAAATTCTAAATGAGTCTTTATAATTCTATTAATAATGAGATATATTTTACCACCACCTATGATCCTAAAACTGATTGCTAGTATGAATGGACTATTTTAACATTAAAAGACATGGTGAGCTCATGAACACTAAGATTTTAGGGTATATGGGGTCAATATTTACCTTTGGTATAATTTTAATACAATAATAGATTCCATTCAATAATTAAAATGGAACTATATGAAGTGTTGTATGAGAAGAGATGTTGTACTCAAATATTTTGATATGAATTTGGATAGAGGAAGCTAGTAATACTAAAAATCATTGAAGGGACAATGAAGAGAGTGATAATTTTTTTGAATCATATCAAGATAGATTAGAGAAGGTAATATATATATATATATACACAATTGGAGATAGGATTTGGAATTTCAAATAGAGGATCATGTTTTCTTAAAGGTGTCTCCATTTAATGGCTTATATGGATTGGTAAGAAAGGGAAGTTAATCCCTTAGTACATCAGGAATTTTGGGATTTTTGAAAGAATTTTAGTTGTGGATTACCACTTAGAAGTTCCACCCAGAATCCTAAAATTACATGATGTGTTCCATATATCCATGTTGTGGAAGTATATTTCAGATCCAATGTACATACTCACCAAAGAATAAGTAGTGTTGTAGGTGGGTTAATATTATTATAAAGATCCTATTCATATTCTTGGCAGTACAAAGTAAGAGGTATGAAATTGGATCATTAAATTGGTAAAATCAGTTTGGATAAATGATAATATAAAGGATTCAATGTGGGAACTCGAGGAAGTGATTATAAAAAAATACATACATTTGTTTACGAGATTAAATTCTGTTAATTTTTAGGTTTAAATTTGTTGAATAGGGAATAATATAAGGATTGATCTTTGATTATAGTAATTAAACATGTTATACTAAAGAAACTATAAAAACATACACTTTTTATTATTCTAGTTGCACAATGTTTATAAATTTTAGAATTCAATTTGATAAAATAAACGTTGTTTTTTATATTAAGAATATAAAAAATAGCTTAAGGTGGATTTTTGGGATTTTCCTTAAAATTGAATTTTGATGAATAATGAAAATGAAATTATTAATTAAATTTATTTTATTAGTATTGATATAACATTTATACATAAAAATTGAATAATTGTTAATAAATTTACTACCAATTTGTTAGAAATGAAAATAAAATAATTTTATGGTGAAATTGATATATTTTCTAGAAAACTATTTTTATGTGTGTACTGTATTTTTCTTAATAAATTGAATTAGTCAATTATAATAAAAAAAATTCAAGAAATTTATTGACAATATATTAATTCAAATAAATTAACATTTATATAATGGTTATTATTATGCAAGTAATGAAAATAAATTCATTTATATTCTTGAAGTTCCATTTTTTCTAAAAATATTTTTATACGTTATGTGCACTAAGATTAAAATTTATTTTTTAAAAAAATTAAATTGATTACTATAAATGGTTTTAATATTTGGAATTATCATATTCAAATTTATTAATAATTCTAATTTCATTTTTTTCCACAAAAATAAGTTACCATGGAAAAAGTTTGTCACCACAATAAGGGTCAAAATAGTTAACGAGGGGGTTAAACTAAGAAATACAGTTTAAAATATCACAAAAAATAGATTTAACTTGATTAATTGGGTTTATTTTTACCTACCCCATCCTATTTTATAATATGGATTTCCTTGGTGCCACTTTACTATGATAAATATATTTATATTATTTTAAAACATAAGAGTATCTACAAAAGGGCCACCCTTCTCACTTATAAAAGGAGACCTTCGCCACATCACTTATTCTTACTCTTTTATCATCTTAGATGGATCAATACCAAGAGAAATACCTCCCCAAATAAAGTTTTCACACATTATAGGTTTTTTATTACCAAAATACCAATCTAGGATGGTTTAAGGTGTGATCCAAAGGGGGGTATCCAATGAAGAGGTAATTCTATCGACTTGGTTATTTCAAGTTTATTTTTATTAAACCCATTCCAAATATTCTATAACCATTATATCATAATTAAATAAATATTATTAGTTTATTTAAATTTTATTATATTATTTTAATAACCATTTTGTACCCCTTTTCCACACAGTGAAAAATGAAAACTTTACATGTGTGTACGTGTGGACTACCACCTCCATGAATGATATATTTCATTTTTCATCACCACCTACCATGGCTTGTTATATAGATAGATTTAATGAATAAATTTTATATATATGAAATATTTATTATACTTAAAATATAAATCATTATCTATCTTCCTTTCTTCCCATTAATTAGAAAATGAAAACGTTATTCATCTGTGCATGCAGGCTACCGCCTCTTTGAACGACATATTTCATTTTCCATCACATCTTAACATGGATCAATATAAAAGTGTATTTTATGTATAAATATTATTTTTATGACATGATTAATATTATAAAAATATAAATTATCCATTATATTAATTATATTGTCAATAAATTCCCAATAGAACTTTAACTGTTAAAAATGAGAATACTGTAACATTTTTCTTAATTTGAATATATTTTTTAAAACCTATTAAAAATATAAATTTTGTGCTACTAGAATGATAAATAATAAATATATATATAATTTTTATTATGATGGATCAATTTTATAAAACCTTTCACAATTGTCAACATATCGAAGTATGTTTTGAGAAATTAACCAAACAAACTCAAGTGGTTGGCCTAAGAAAATAATGTTCAATAAATGTCTGAAATATAAATATAAATGGAAAGTAAAAATAAAAAATATATGAAAATTTTTCTTAAGAAATTATTTAATAAATTTAATTTGATTATTCAGATGGATATAATGCAACTGACTAAGAATCAATCCAAGGTAAGGGTTTATTTTATAGTCACACATTTATTGGGATTTTTTATGCTTAAATTTCAATTGAGGTCATTGTATGTTATATCTCCACTAATTCCAATATATTATTTTAATCTAGTAATTTTTTTGTATTTTCAATTATTATTTCCATTTTCCCTCTTTTTTGTACTCAGAACCACCAAAATAATATTTATAAGAAAACTTAACCTTATTTTTCATTTTAACCAAATGTTTTTCCCTTCAAGGTACATATTATTTAGTTTGTTTCAAGAATTATTTATTAAATGATTAAATTATTTCCCCATGTTAGTTTTTGTTAACTTTTACTTTCCTCAAAGAAATTTATAATGAATTTTTAAACATTTTCCTTAAAAAAAATTAAATCTCTTTATAAAAGTGTAAAACAATATCTTTTAAAACATTTTATACACAAACATATTTCCCATAATAATAAAAATTATATATTATTTAGATTAATTTCTAGGTTTTTATGGTTTTAAGAATTAATATTTTTTCCCATTATTATGTGAAATTTTATTTTTTATATTAAAATAAAAGGTTATTAATTTTTTAAAAGTTTTGAAAAATGATTTTCATTTCATTTATGAATACTTTTATCTTATAAACTATATTTTATTACTTATGGTTAGTTTATTTTCAATCTTCCAATATTATAAATTATTTTAAAATAATAATAATTTTCTCCTTAACGCCACTTGAAAATATTTTTGGATATGACTCTAAACTTAATTTTTTCTACTAAATTATAAATGTTTTAAGAAAGTTCTTTTTTAAAGTTTCACTTAATTTTCCCCCTCTAATTATAAAAAGGGTTTTCTTTACTAAAAGGCCTATAATTATGATGAGTTGATGATCTCCTTTCAACCTTTAATTATTTTTGGTTCATACCTTATTTTTAGACAAGGAATATTCTCAATCCATTAACTTCCTTAAAGGTTTGTTCTCCATATATCTATATCTTTTTTTTTGAATTTATGTTTCTTCTTCGTGTACATGTTCTTTAGTATCATATATATATTTATCAATTTAATATTGTTTTAACTTTGTTACCAATATTATATATGGTTTCATTTAAAATAATATTAGAAAGAAATTTATTCCATTTACTGGGGAAATATTGATATTCTGTATCAATATGGGGTACTAGAGAAATGGTTCCACTTGTGTAACAATAATAAAGGTACTCAAATGATATGGAGTTGGATGGATTATTTTTTATCTAATTTTCAAGGTATGGTATCCTTTATTCAAGATATTTTCACTGATATGGATCATACCTTATTGTAAAATTCTCCCCCATTGATCCCCCTCAAAATATAGAATGTGAATAATAGACACTTATTCCACTCTAACGGCTGGATGCAGGACTCCTATTTTATACATGCAGTTCACTCCTCGTGATATTTTCCCATGAAGTTATTTATATGGGTTAGTATTCACAATAGGATAAAACTATTCAAGTATGATCTTTAGAAGTGGTATAATATTATACCACATACCCACTCCACCAAAGAGTCTCTCAAATTTTACATTGAGAAACTATATGAGAGGCTACAATAGTGGTGGGAGGATGAGATATTTTCTCTTCTCGGTAGTAAAAAATTTAAACTATTTGAGAAACTAAATGAATTTTAAAGGAATTCCAAATAAAGGTAAAGAGATTTATGGTTGAGGGAGAGGGATAAAAACATGACCTATTTCCTAGAGTGTATCATAGAAAATAAGGTGTAAGAGTGGGTTAATATTCAGATGTAGGATGATACATTCACTAGTGACTTGGGAGTGGAAGGGAATATAGTCATTACTCATTTCAAAAATTAACTTATGGGTGATATTTTTAATTTTGGATATGGATACCCAAGGCATGATAATTAGGTATTGTTATTATACAACATTATAAGGATCATTGATGATAATAATACTAATCTCCTGAAATTCATCTCATATGAGTTTGAGATTATGGATTTTCTCCACTCTCTTAATTATAGTAGTCCTCCTAGACTATATTTATTACCAATATTATTTTATTCACTATCCTAATACATTTATAAATAACATATAATTAAGGAAATTTGGGACTATTTTTAGGGTGGTTCTCTTCCCATAATGGCATGTTCTTCCACAATAATTCTCATTCCTAAGTTCAAGGACCCTAATTATTTTATCCAATATATACCAATATGAATTTATGACTTTATACATCTAGTTTTAACATGAATCCAGAATAAATGATCATTCTGATAATTGAAACATTCGTTTTAGAAGAGAAACATGGATTTATTAATGGGAGGGGTATGTATGGAGTGACTGGTCTGTAATAGGAAATGATAGCTGACATAAATATGAATATGGTTGGCTTTAACATCATGATTAAGGTAAACATGGAAAAAGAATAAGATATAATGCAATGGAATTTCATTTTGAAATTTTTGAGGGACCTTGGATTTTCATAATGGTTCAGTCAATTTTTCATCAAATGTTATATTTCAACCTGATTTTCCATCTCTCTCAGGGGGAGGGGGTTTATTTTATCAAATCTATGCATGGTATCTATAAACTTGATTAAATCTAACCTAGTTTATTAATCTTGTCATAGGATTCTCTATGTAGATGTCTTAACCATGTTATTTTTGTAGCAAAGATCATTCTTTTTATAAGTAGGGATATATTTTTTTCATCTCATAATTGTTTTTTTATAAAAAATAATCTTTTTCATCTATGGATAAAAAATCTCTATTGAGGGATTCAATTCGATTTGGGACATTATTGTGGATGGAGTGGATAGCATATCAAGTCAAAAAAAGTAGTGTTAATCTATAAAATTCATGCATTCCTAGTAGATTCAAAATCATTCAGTATATGCCAAGAATTATAATCAGGATGGTTCTGATGTAATATCTCATAACCCCCTTTCCACTAGTATAATTTATATTTATGACTAATAATGGATTATTAATCGCATTTATTCCCACATGACCAACAGGAAAAACCTGCTTTATTTCTTTTGAAGATAGGATAACTCTAGAAAATATTGTTTTGGGTTCCATTACAATGCATGTTTTGTCTGTCATGAAAGCCCCCAAGTTTTTTATCCAAAATATAAAGAAAATGATGAATGCATTCATTTTAGACTCATATAAGGTGGTAATGTTTAATTGGGCATCTTGGGTGAGGATAGACAAACAATTTAGAGAGAGTGGAATTAGCTTATGAAGTGTGGGTGAGATCATGAAATGTATGTAAGAAAAGTTTTCATGGGATATCATCAAAGGAAAATCTATTTGGTCCAGGTTTACTCACAATGGGAAGGACTGGTGTACATGGTTCTATCCAATTGGTTAATCCTATTTTCCTTATAGTGCACTAAAAAATCACATAGACACTCTTTGGAATCATGTTTTTTAGTTCATTGGCGGAGGTGAGATAAATTAATATAAATACGGTTGGTATGAGGTACCCATCCTTTTCCCAAGATTCCCTATCCATGATATCATATTCAAAGAAGCCAACAGGTATACCAGCATTATCAACACTGCAATTTATAGAAACCAAAAGAAACTCTTAAAAAATATGTAAGTTGTCAGAGATCCTGATTAATGAGTATTCTCTATTATTATTTCAAGAGTGTTTAGTACCTTGATATTTTGAATTATAACTCATGCAGGGCAAGAGTTTTATGAATAAGAAAGTCTATTATAGTGTAAAAACATACTATATACGCTGAATTTCATGGTTTAACACTTGAAAATTCTAGAAATTTTCACTAATAGTGAGATCTAATATCACAAATATCTCCCAAAAGGAACCTCTCATAGTCCATCAATGAGAAAAATGATATACTTACACTAAAATACCTCTTATGGTATGCCAAATTTTCCAGAAGAGAATCAATGGTATATAATACACACAAATGGGAGGAATTACCTTATAAGAAGAATATGAAGAACAAGATATAAGATAAAACCACCAAACAACTTCTGATCAAAACAAATAAAAGATCATCATACATGAATGTAATGTTATAAAACTGAATGACTGAAGAAGAAACAATAAGTACCAAAAGTAAATACTCAGAAATGACTTAGAATACCAAAAATATCCTAAACAAATTCATGATCTTGAAATATCCATCCTCATATCCATATAGTAACTAAGGTCTAGATAAATAGTTTTTATATATGTAGGGTGATCCTAGAATCTATACTCAATAGGATCCTTTCCAGATCCACTCATACTAAATATAATGAAATCGTATTAAATCTTAGTGAATAAAAAATTAAATCTAACTCATCACATAATTAGTTATAATAAGTTCATAACCTCGCCATGAATCTCTCAACAAGTATCACATACAATAAATAATATAATATCCAACATAATATAAAATAAAGGTACCCTAATTCCACATCCCCACTTGTTTGTTGCTCTACCCCAACATCTCACATCCTAATCCATCTCTCTCCAAAAGTAGGCCTCCCTAAAAATAATTTGGTAACATTATCATATCATGAGCCTTGTGTATCACATCATCTCATAATCAACATCCATGTCTCCATATAGCAATAGATTTGTTTTTGAAATCCACCACAACCAATATATAATGTATTATACCTCAATCCATCACAACCCATACAGAACATACCTATAATAATCCTTCGGTACTATATCTAAAGATACATATGTGTGAAATAAACCGAATACAATGCATCCCTATACACACATATATATTGGAATGGTAACCCCCATGCATTCTAGTGAATAATAAAATCAGGTGAAGAGAGTGGAGAAAAAGGGGTAGTCAACCATCTATTCCTCACCAACCTGGATGTTAGGGAAAAGACCCTTTAGATTCCACTAGTTCTGGTGACCCTACCGACATGGGTGGGGTAGAGTATGAAATCACATAAAATAATAATATACATATATCTCACAATCATAATATGAGAAACTTCCTAGATGTAATATTGACATCGAATATCGTCACTCAAAAAATTGGCTTCCGCTGTTAAGGACTAAATATCCTATAATAACATAAGAATTTCCAAATAATTTGATAAATTATTTCTTTTAATAATTTTAGAATTACATTAATTACCATCCAAAATCCATTCAATCCATGTATAATTTAACTAATCCCATATTTCTAAAGATTTATCAAAATTTAACATTCCATTAAATTACCAACCCCATGGGTTAAAAATTTAATACTCATTAACATTCCATAGTTTTATGTACTCTAAAACACATCCAAGCTCCTATAAAGAGATTTAAAAATGAAGAAAAAATGTATGATTAAAGAAGTTTGGAAAATGTACAAATAAGAAACTCAGGCATTCATCCTTTAAGTAGATTCATTATCAAGCATGAATATCGACTTTCAGTACAACAACAATGGGTAAGTCCATCTTTAACCCAATACATTAGTCTTGATTCCATCCTCAACACCACCATGCATATCACCATGCATCCCACCAACATAATCACCAACTAATTCCATAAATTTGAGACTCCACTCCCATATCTTTCCAAATAATCATACATCCTAGGCTCACATTACGTTTTATAGTAATTATTCTCATACAGAGAAAGCACACATGAAATAAAGCGAATAAAAAATAGTCAATATGGAATATAGGCCCTAAAATCAAAGCATCCATTCATCACAAGAAAATATGATCTCTTGGCCCCAAAAACTATCTTTATCTAAAAACCAATTGTTTTACATCTTTAATTAAATGATTCATTTATAGTATTTTATAATCACATGAAAGTTACGGAAATATCTATAAACATCTATGAATTATTTAAACATTCTTTGAAGCATCACTTACAGTTTTACCAAACTATAAGGAATAAATAATTCAATTAACATGCCTCCTTATTAATTATCCAATAATAATTACCAAATTTATGTTATTTATCTAGTTTCTAATAAAAAAACATTCTAAAACATAGTATAATAAATGATAGCATACTATCTAGAAAAACAAGATAAAAACTATTAACTTGGTATAAAAACAGACAATCACTACAACCAAAAACCAAAACCAATTACTTTTCTTTAATACGGTTTAATATTTATTTAAGTTAATTCCATAATTACCCAATGAAATAAAACATGATCAATTTATAATTTTACATAACATAGGAGAATAAATAAATACCCTACCTCATGGATTTAAACGTTCTTCAAGAGTAGAACAATGAGTGTGGATCTACGATCACCTCTTGTAAAAGAAAAATAAAACCCTATAAAGATGTTTCTCTACAACCATGCTAAAAAACAACAAAATAACTTCATAAGAATAAATAAGATCAAACTTAATATAATGGAAAGTAATAATTGGATTTAAAAAAATGATCAAATAATAAACCGTAATAGTAATAGGGAAAACTCAAATCAGATCACCATAGATCAAACATAAAAAGGTGGGAATAAAACCAAATAAAAAGGTATTTGAAACAAATTTAAATATAAACAATAGTTTCCTGGGGTTTAGGAGAAATTAGATTTAATTGAGAAAAACCAAGGGGTATATGGGATTTATAGGCACACTGTAAAATGCACATTCATGATATGAATGACTCAAGTTTTAATAATCACTAAAATACATTCCAAAAAGTTCTAATAAAATTGGATCAATTCATGTTGTGAAATTCTTGTTCATGTCATGATTTTTTGGGGATATATTTATCTAATCCAATACTTTATCCTTTCACATAATGAACCCATAGTTCACATTTCAAATCACACTCTATGAACCACACCTTCTTAGTATGTGAATTCCTATGCATGCCAGGAACTTCTCACTCACATCCTAAATTATAATTCACATCATAAACACCAATTAATTCTATATTTCATATCCCAAACTCTACAAAACCCTCTCTTGGTCACCTATAAGAACCAAAATCTTCAAAAACACATGAAGAGATGAGCTAAAAGGATTCGGGCCCTTATATAAGATACTACTCAAACAATTATCAACCTCAAAAATTTAAAACAAAACCCAAATATAATGGAAGGAAAAGGGGTCATCTAAATGAAAACCCCATGATAAACCTCTCAATAATCTCACAAAATAGGAGCACAACCTCCTCACTTAGAGGAATAAGGTGAAACAATATTTGCAACATTATTAACCAGCTCACAAGAATGCTCCTAGGGGAGATACCTCTTGAACAAGACTAATTCCATAATCAAGGAATCAAAGTTGATAATACCATATCATATGATAGATTAAGGTCAATAATGTCAAAACAGCATTATAAGGGATTATTAATCACTAAAAACTCAAAATAATAAGCAAATATTAGTGAATCATATTCCCAAGTGCTCTTCTATAAGTAGCTATGTCACTAAATGACATAGGATAAGGGAATATCATGCCTGCATAACAACTCCTCCTAGATATCTTGGATCTCCATAGTATACTCCTCAAAGGTCTCATTATCATGAATATTGATCTCTACCTAATAAATTACATGAGATTCATCGATATTGTGACACATGAAATACATCATGAATCTAGATCATCTATAGGGGAAGTTATATCTTATATCCAATGGAACTGATTCTATAAAACACCTTGAAAGGTCCAAAAAACCTATAATAAAGCTTACTCCCTTGATCTAACCTTCACTTCCCAAGATAAGGAGTCACTTTTAGAAAAACAAAACCTCCAACCTTGAACTCCAGAGGTCTCTTCCAATGATCTTTATAAGACTTCTAATAATCTTGGGTTGCTTTTATCCTCTTAAGAATCACCTAAACCATCTCAGTTGTGTAATGAACTAGTTTTTTGGCTCAATAATTGCTTACTCTCTGACCCCATTCGAGTGCAAATAAGAATAGAAATTCCAACCATACAAATATTAAACTAGTTTTATACCAATAGTATAGTGAAAACTATTATTATAAGAAAACATGACCAAAAGAGGGTGCCTTTTCATGAACCTCCTAAATACAGGACACAAGAGGACAACATGACTTCAATAGTTTACATTATTTCCTCTATTTCCCGGTCCTTTTCATCATTTTCACCCTTTTTTCATTTCCATATTTTGTGCTCTTTGGAAATTTTTCATCAAATAATTAATAAATTTGGTTGTAAAAAACATTGATAAGGAACAATTTAGTTACAAATGAATAATGTAGACCTTGACACACCCTATAAGTGTTACATGGATAATGATAAAATATAATAATCCTTGGGAATCTATTGATCCTCTCTATCTCCTCCATATAGGCCTTGAAAAAACATCCACTGAGCTTCAGTCCTAGATTTCTAATAATTGAGCATATTTTATCAAACGGTCCACTATAACCCATGTAACATTAAATCATCTTTAACATAAAGTTTAATGGTGATAAAGTCCGATGATATGTCCTCCCACTTTTGAAAACACCCTAACTCCAGTATCCTAGATTTAGTGATTAATTTATTACATTAGCACTAGATAAAATGAAACACATCCCAAAGGAATGAATAGTTTAGTAGTCTTGGTAAACTAGATACATGTATGAATTTCACATCATAATTGAAAACATAAAATACAACTTTGTATTTTCTTTTAGTATACAATTATTCTCTTTAGAATATCCCTACATATCAATCATAATACACTAATTGGAATCCTGAAGAAAAGAATCATAATAAAAGGGTGATCTCATATACTTAGTAAGCGTTATGTATAGAGAAAGCTATCATGAATAAATAATAAATAAAACATGTTCAATGAGGTATAATAAATATTGAAATGTAAACAACTAAACATTTATTATATTTAATTAATATCTTGAGTAGAAAATACAACCATGGTTAATATCATAGTGAGAATCCTTTGGGTAATAATAACTGAATTCTTGATGAAGGAAATACTTAATTATTATACATCCTGTTTATAGGAACATGATACCTATAATATCAAGACCTTTCATAAGGCAGTTTAAAACTACTGGTATAAAAAAATAATTTTTATCATGAGAGCTATCAATTCATCAAGGGGGTATATAATTTTGGATCCCACCTATCACTATAGGTTCAATTAATTCCTCATATATCAAATGATTAATTAAATTCATGAAAAATATGCCTTATCAAAAAATATACATATTTATTAAAGAATAAATATTTATCAATAACTTTATAGTCATTCAAATAATTTCAAAATATAACACCATATGTAGAAATGGTATATGTACTAGGTAATAATCATATGTATGATATAAAAATATGGATATTTTAGTGAAATGAAATATAAAATGATCAAAAGTTAGTGAATAAATCAAAATGATGGTGACATTAAAATATATTCCCAGTGGTAAATAATTAAAATAAAGGTTTATTTTTATTAATGAATAACATGACCATAAAAATATCATTAAAAACATTTTTGAGGAAGATATATTTTTTACTTTGAAATTCTATTTAAAATAAAAAAATGGGTAGGTATAAAGGAAAAGTTTTTATATTAAAATGACTATGTACACTTATAAAGGAATCTTCCAAGAATCAAGGTGTAATTATTTCATGAAAATATGATCATTTCTAATAAGTTTTAAAAAAATCCCTTATATATTTTTGTCAGAAAATTCACAAAAAATGACAAAAATATTCCTTTCAAACTGTTTTGTAAAATTTAAAACATGGGTGAAAATAACGTTAAAAATTTGTAGGGTAATATTAGAAAACTTTTTTAAAAAACTTTTATAAAACATTTACATGGAAGATAAACATTCGCTAATAGGTACAAAAAACATAAACAATCCCAAATAATGAATAGATTATGGAATAAAGCCATTTCCACTTTTGTAAATTTTGAATTTTAAGATCCATGAAAGAAAAAAATTAAAATTAAATGTTAAATGACATGATTAAAAAATATTTATGATATAATATATTAAATATTTAGTATATACTCCACATAAAATAAGTAAGTCGTGAATATGTAATATGTCGCACATAAGATACGGTGAGACGAGAAACTCTTACCTCAGGTTTGATTTCTTTTATACATGTTTGAACCTCCTATATAATAAATATAGATTTATTATAAATATATTATAAAATAATTATCATATATATAATACCATATATGATTTAATTATGATATTTTATCACCTTTTATTATCAATTCATTGTTAAAATCATTGTTTTGGGTGGTAACTGCTTCGTTTTTTCATGTATGTTTTGATTCGACACTTTCGATTCTTATAATTTTATCATAGTTACATCATATCAAGAATATTATTAGTGGTGTAAATTTCATATATATATTATATATATATATATATATTCATCCATAAATATAAATATATAAAAATAAATGACATCATTCATGGATATAGTTGGTCTCACGTACACATGAACACGGTTTTCATTTTTTGATGGACGGAACAAAATAATGGTAAATAAAAATTAACCTTTAAAAAATAATTATTATGTAATATATATCATATATATTCATAATTATAATATTTATAACTATCAGAGCAAAGTGGTGATGAAAAATGAATTACATCTCTACATGGAGACGGTAAGTAGTACGTATGCACGAGCGATATTTTCAGTTTTCATAGGATGGAAAGGAGATAGAATATGGTTGTATCATAATAATTTTAACATATAATTATATTTATTATAATATATTTATTAATTTATAATGTTAAAATAGATAAATATTAAGTATAAGAATAAATAAACTCCATTGATTTGGTAAATACGATTACCACTTCTTCGACAGACTTCCTTTAGATCTATTTTAAAGAGATCTATGGTTAGTATTTTGGAATGACTATAACCTATAGAAATTTGATAAGTATATTGATAATAGTAATAGGTAGGTATTTTTTAATATATAGGTCTCAAAGTGGTGTTAATAAGTGTGTGGGGAGGTTCCCTTTTATAATTGAGGTGAGGGGCACTTTTGGAATTTCTCAAAAGATTAAAATATAATAACACTATTCTAGAGAAAAATGCTTAAAAATGGAATATAAATGAACATGGGATGAACTATTTTACCATATACTAGCCTCTATGTTATTAGTTAATAATTTTATGATTTCTAAATAATTTAATAAAATGTTAATCCCATAAAATCACATTATTGTCAATTTTGATACTATTCATAACTTTGACTTTACAAACATTAATAAAACAAGTAAAATTAGAACCAACTATTTTAATATATCATAAACATATCATTTTAATCTATAACATTATTTTATCACATTAAATATTTCAAATTGTGTCTCTTTTAATATTTATAATATCATTTATTTTATTTTTATATTAATTAAATTAATACTGTATTGGCGTTGTACAAGCATATAAGGTAATTATATAATTTATAAAAATTATAAAAATACTTATATCATAACAATAATTTTATTATGATAAAAATAACCATTTATATTCAGTAAATATTTATTTTAACTCACCTCTATATCATTAAAACACATTTAAAGTGTTATTTTGAATTTTTCATCCTTGCATAAGAATTTGGATAAGCCGCTTATAATATAAATATAAAATTATTTTTATAAACATAAAACTGATAAATAATACTTAACATTTAATATCTAATTATATAAAGAACTTATCTCATCCCAAATATTATTTTTAGGATACCAAATTTGACTTTTTTGGTGTTGTGCACGCTCTACATCACCACTGAAAATAAATTTCATATTTATTATGGAATAAATTGAAATTTATATGTTTTAAATTATTTTTAAATTATATTTATGTTATTTTATAATTATTTATTCCTTAAATAAATTTCATAAATTTTTATATTATTTCTATGTCTTGTGGAAATCATAAAAGATATCGTATTTCATAAAAACAATAATTTTTACTATTCACTAAAAATTTAACTTCATCAAAAAAATTTAAACAAAAAACCTAGGATAAATATGGAATGATAAACCAAAAAATATATTTAATTTCATGAAATTAAATTCCTATAAGTTATTGAAATTTATTGTAAAATAAGTGCACAAAATGAGATGAAAACAGCTTTGTAGAAAAAATATAGTTTTTATTAAAAATATATATCTTTGTATAAAATTAATTTTATGAAAAATTAAATTCTAAAATTGATACCAATGAACCTAATTGAGATATCCATAATATAATATAACTAATTTTTTTTAAACCATTTTAAAATAAAATGTAACTTAACAAATAGTTGAAAAAAATACAGTTTTCCACAAAAATCTGTATATTTAACTATTCATTGAAAAATCAATATTTTTAGTAAAATATAAAATAAATCACCCTAATATAATTTTGGTATGATGATTTAAAAAATTATTTTAATTTTACCAAATACATTTTCTAAAATTGTAAAGAAATAATTATATTATTTTCTCATAAAAAGTAATAAAACCATTTTTGAAGAAAACTTATAAAATGACTACTAAAACATGAGTATTTATTTCAAAAGAATTACCTAATAAATTTATATTAATTAAATAATTTATGTATATGTGTGTGTTTCATAATATGGTTAATATTATTCACACCTAACAATTTCACGACTAGGTTTTAATGGTCATGTTAATATTATTTTAATAGTGTATTGTGGTTCGTTTAAGTTTAGTTTTTCTTGTTATATACGCTATCAAACATAGTGTTATTTTAAAATATTCGGGTTTCATTCACCACAAGATAAAAAATAGATAAAATTTATTTAAAAATAAACATACTTTAAAATCTGAGGGTGTTACATTCTCCTCTAATCTTGGTGTTTCATGTCATATACACTATTGAATATGATGTTCTTATTTTAAAATATCAGCATGTTACACTCTAACTTACTTAAATAAATTTCTTGAAATTTAAACTTTTGATTGATAATCACATGTTTTAAATTTGAAAAATACCATTTTGGAAAACCCAAATCATAAAAAAGGTTAATAAAACCTCCTTCTAAAAGAGGGAATGGTGGGTATGAAGGTAACAAAAAAATTATGTTTCTGAATAGGTGAAAATTGGAGGGGAGTGAAAATATAGACAGGGAAGAGAAAAATAACGCCCAAATATAAATAGTGAGTGATTGAGAACATGGTCATGATAAAGTTAAACATTAAAAAATAATAAATCAATGATGGGTGAAAGTTCTATTCATTTCTCTATAAGAAATCTAACTGGATAACATTTTTATTTGAGGATCTTTTTCCTAATGTCAATGAATTATTTTACTATATAGATAAATTACTAATGGAAATAAACATTCTTGATTTATTTCAATTTAATAAGTATAATATTATCCTTTTTTTTGTTTTGATATATTTTCACTTCATCTCTTACTCTAGGAAATAGTTATTTGAGATTAATGTTTCTTGCCTAAGGTACTTTCAATGAATTATAAGATCCATGATTAATTATGTTGGTCTCTAAATATATACTAAAAATAAAATGGTTTCATAAGTTATTAAATATTATAAATCAAAATACAATAATATAAAATTTAAAATTAATCTATTCCATAAGTATTTAACTTTAAGAATCTTCCAAATACAAAAATCCCATAAAAATAGGTATAAAGTCACTAAATTTTCAAAATCAATTTATCATTAATCCCCCATATAGTAGCTCTTAATTTCACATTAAATTACCTTGATTATATATTCTCATAAACCATGGAGATCAAAATTAAAACTTACTAAAAACATTCATGCATTCAATAATTAAATCCCTCCTTATTCCTTAAATAAAACCTTAGATTAGGAAATGTATTTCATAAATACAAGAAATTAAGTAAACTCCATCATAAATTACTTTTTCATTGAACCATTTCCAAGGAAACCAATACTATTTTATTTAATTCCTCTGTTTCATTCTTTTATGTACCTCATCTAAACTTGACATCAAAAACATATTAAGGATTAAATTTTATTTTTCCATGTATTCTTTCATAATATCACCTTAATACTAATTGTATAACTTGGTTATCCTACCATTCAAAAAATTCTCTAAAATCCTTAAATAAAATCTAATGAAATACAATACTTATGAAATTAATGAATCTTATAACGATAATATAATTAGTAAAATACTATTACACCATAATTCTTTACCTACATGGAATTTAATAAATCCACTTCAACTATAGTAATAGAATAATATTTACCTTCATCCCTTTGTTTATTTTGAGTTATATTCCCTTGAAACTTGGGGAATTAATTTGTGTAGTGTCCTGTAACCTTACATTTAAAACACTGAACATTGGAGTTTTATTTCTTACCCTTTCATTCACATTTCTAGTGGCCTTTCTCTCCACACTTATAAAAAAATCTCATTCCCATTAAGAAAGTACCAGGGTGTTTATTTCCACAATTATCACATGTAGGAAAACCCTTATTTACCTTATTCCCCTTATCTATTTTATTTGTCGTATTATTATTCTCTAACTTCTCTTAAAATCTGTAATTCTAGGAGAATTATTTATCTATATTTTTTGCACATTGTAATATGTCTTCATATTATGATAATGTTTGTGAGACTAGTTTCCTTCACAATATTAACTTAAGACCATTAAGGAAATGGTTATTCATACTCTTTGGATTACTTTCATTGACATGGTTCTCATTCATTTCTCTAGGATTCATTTATAAATAATGGAATACAATAGATTAGATCATAAAATTATTAAACATAATTTGTAATCTCAAAATTATTGAAACACTTAATGTAAATTAAAATTTTATCTATAATTAATCTCTAAATCATAAGCTTTGTTTCTTTGGGAATATTTTCAAAATATGTCATCGGGTGTTGTTCTATAATCTATGTTTTCCTAAATCTAGTTCCTGAGGTTTCTACTAAACTTAATTTAAAAAAACTGTAAACACCCCAAATCCAATATCCTAGAGTCAGTGGTTACTTTATTACATTGGCAGTGGATACAAGGAATCACATCCTGAATGACCGAATAGTCTAGCAGTCTTAGTCAACTAGATACATACATGAATTTAAAATCATAATTAAAAACATAAAATACAACATAGTATTTTATTTAAGTACAAAATTATTCCCTATAGAATATCCATACATATCAATCATAATACACTACTCGGAATCTTGGATAAAGGAAACATAAGAAAGTGGGGAGCTCATATGCTTAGTAAGGGTTACATACAATAGAATCTATCATGAATCAATAATAAATTAATTATGTTAAATAAGGAATAATAAATATATAAAGGTAAATAACAAAGAATTCATGCTATTTTATTAATATCTTGAGTACAAAATGCATCTGTGGATAATTTCATAGTGAAAATATCATAGATAATAATAATTTGATTCTTAATGAAGGAAATTCTTAATTATTGGACATCAAGTTCTTAGGCACATGATACCTCTACTATTATTATATTTCACAATATTGTTTAAAAATATGTGTATAAACCCATTTAATTTGGAATATTTATTTGTCTCATGATACCTACCAATGCATCTAGGAGATATATAATTCTAGGACCCGCCCATAATTATAGGTCCAATGCATTACTCATATATCAATTCATCGATTTAATTCATGAATAATATTCCTTATAAAAAATATTTTTATTAAGTAAAGAATATGGATTTATCAATAACTCCCCATTCAATCAAATAATTTCAAAATGTGACACCATATGTAGAAATGATATATGCCTTAAGAAATATTCTTATAAATGATACAAAAATATTGATATTTAAGAGAAATGAAATATCCAATGATCATAAGTAACTGAATGCTTGAAAGGATGGTATCATTAAAATATATACCAAATGGCGGATAATTAAAATAAAGTTTATTTTACATTTATTAATAAAATTACCATAAAAATATCATTAAAAACATTTTTTTGATGAAAATATCATTTTCACTTTGAAATTCATTTTAAAAGAAAAAACTTAACAAGTACGAAGGAATTATTTTTTGAAAATAAACTTGTAAACTTTTAAAGGACTAATAAAAGAATCATGATGGTAGGAAAATATTCCATTATCTTATAAGTTTAAAGAAACATTCCTTGCATATTATTGTCAGAAAATTCAAAAAGTATCTCATTTGGAAAATTATAAAAATATGAATTCCAAATCATTTGGTAAAAACTAAAACATGAGAAAAATTGAATTTAAAAAAATAATATAATATTAAAATAGTTTTTGAAAACAATTTTAGAATACATGGACATTAAAAGACAAATATTCCTCAGTGGGGACTTAAACATAAACAATCCTGAATAATTAAGTGAATGTGAAATAAAAACCTTACAATTTTAGTAACTTTTGAATCATAATCCCCATGAAATAAATAACATAAAATAATGAATTAAATTACATGTAGAAAAATATATTCATGATATAATATATAAAATATTCTGTATAGATACCACACAAAATAAATAAGTAGTGAATATGGAATATATCTCAAACAAGTAAAAGTGAACCAAGAAATAATTACCTCTAGTTTGATTTCCTTTGTACATGTCTGGACCTCATGTATAATAAATATAGATTTATTATATATATATATATATATATATTCCAAAACCATAATCATATATATAATACCATATATTATTTAGTTATAATATTGTATCACCCATTTATTATCAATTTATTGTTAAAATCACTATTTCGGGTGGCAACTGCTTCATTTTTCATATATGTTTTCATTCGGTAGTTATGATCCTTATACTTTTATCATAGTTCCATCATATAAAAAATATTATTTATGATGAAAATTTATTATATATTAAAAATATATATTTATATTCATCAATAAATATATAGATATAAAAATGAATTTAACTGTTCATGGAGATGGTAGGTCGTACACACGTAAGAACGATGTTTTCATTTTTTGATGGATGGAATGAAAGAATGGTAAAGAATAGTTCACATTTACAAAATAATTATTATGTAATATATATCGTAGATATTAATTAGTTACATATTTATAACCATACAAGTAAATTGGTTTTGAGAAACAAATTTTACCACTATGTGGAGGCGATATGCCATACGTACGCATGAATAATGTTTTTGTTTTTTATAGGATGGAAATGATATGGAATATGGTTTTACCCTAATAAATATAACATATAAGTATATTAATAAAATTATATTTATTAATTGATGATTTAAACAACACATTGAGATTAATTATAGGAAGAAATAAACTTTAAAGAGTTGGTAAAGACGATTTACTCTTCTTTAGTGAACTTTCATTAGATCTATTCTTAAGGGATCTAGGGATGATATTTGGGGAGGAACAAAACCTATAAGACATGTATAATAATGTTTATAAGAGTAATGGGTAGGAATCGGTCGAGATATAAATCTCTAATTGGTTTTAATAAGTTAGGGAGGATGTTTTCTTTTATAATTTAGGTGAGCGGAACTTTTGGAATTTCTCAAAATATTAAAACATAATAAAGATATTCTAGATTAAAATGCTTCAAATGGACTATAAATGAATAGGATATGAAATTTTCAATAATATATTATCCCCCATGTTCTTATTTAATATTTTTTGATTTTTAAATAATATAATAAAATTGTAATCCCATAAAATCTCATTATTGTCAATTTTGAAACAATTCATTACTTTGAATTTAAAAAAACAATACAATAAGTAAATTTAAAAAAAAACTATTTTAATAAATTATAAAAATGTTATGGTAATCAATATAATTGTTTTATAACCTTAGATATATCAAATTATGATAATTATAATATTTTTAATATCATTTATTTAATTATTTTGTTAATTAAATCAATATTGTATTAGCATTTCAAAAGCATATAAGGTGATTATGTAATATCTAAAAATTATCAATAAATTTATATCATGAAAATAATTTTATTATTATAAAAATATCCATTTATATTAATTAAATATTTATTTTAACTCACATATGTGTCATGGAAACACATTTAATGTGTTATTTTGACTTTTCTGGCCTAACGCAAGAATTGAAAAGGCATTTGGATAAGTCACTTGTTATATAACAATAAGATTAATGTATAAACATAAAACTAAAAAAATAATACATAATATTTAATATCCATGTCTATAAAGGATATATCTCATCCAAATTATTATTTTTAGGATACTAAATTTGACTTTCCTAGTGATGCATAGGCTCTCGTTATCACTAAAAATGATTTTCATATTTATTATTGGATAAATTGTAATATATATGTTTTAAATTATTTTTGAATACTTTTTATCTTATTTTATGATAATTTATTCATTCCATAAGTTTCATTAAGTTTTATATTATTTCTATGTCTTAGCGATATCATAAAAGATATCGTATTTCATAAAAACAATATTTTTTTTACTATACACTAAAATTTTAACTTCTTAAGAAAAATGTCAAAAAAATAATCTAAGGATAAAATTTAATTTATGGATACAAAAATAAATTCCATTTCATGAAATTAAATTCCTATAAGTGATAGAAATTAATTTCAAACTAAGTGTGAAAAACGTGATAAAAACTGCTTTTTAGAAGAAAAAAACATCTTTTCATAAAAATGCCTATTTATATAAATATTATTTTGTACCAAATTCATTTATTTTTTTTAAATTAACATAATTTAATTGTTAATAATATAATATAAGTAATTTTTTAAAAAAATATTTTAAAATAAAATGGAACTTTACAAATGGTTGAAACAAAAATACAGTTTTTAATAAAAATTATTATTTTTCACTATTGACTAGAAAATAAATCTTTTCAGAAAAATATGAAAATTATACCATAAGATAATTTTTTATTATTATTTTAAAAAATTATGTTCATTTTATTAAATACATTTTCTAAAAGTGGGAAAATTTAATTATATTATTTTCTCATAAAAAATAAAATTCATTTTTAAGAAAACATATAAAATAACTACTAAAATTTGAGTATTTATTTAATAATAATTAATCAATAAATTTTTATTGATTAATACTTATATATATATATATTATAATATTTTTAATCTTATTATCACCTTCTAATTTAATGGCTAAGTTATAATGGTCATGTTAAAATTATTTCAATAGTGTGACGTTATTTTTTTAAGCTCAGTATTGTATGTTGTATACATTATCAAACATTATGTTATTTCAAAATATTAGGGTTTCATACACCATAAACTATCAAAGAGATTATATTTTTAAAAAAATAAACATTTCATAAAATATTGGGGTGTTACATTCTCTTCTAATATTGGTTTTGTGTATCATACGCACTATTGAATATGATGTTCCTCCTCTAAAATATCAGGGTGTTAAAAATTCCACTAAGGAATATCTAACAGATTGAGAAACAAATCAGGAACACAGTGTTTAGCCTTTAACTTTTAAATTAAAAACATATGGAAATAAACTCAACACGTAAACACTTCAACTCATGCCACCAAAACTGACCTCTTAAAGCACAGTACATCTTATTCATGTTAGGATATACCGTTGAGGGTGACATATGGAACTCGCAGAGAACTAACTCATGCATCACCAAAGGAACAAAACTTCTCCACAAAAAAGAAAACATATTATTGATCATCCTGAAACGAACTATCGGGGTAATTACCATAGATGACTTGATCTTTCCAAACTCTTCCTCAGAATCCCTTAGCTGGGACTCCTCCAATTATTGCACAAAATATGACTATAATATCATCTAAAAGGAATATTATTACACAAACCTCTCTAATATCAAGATTAATTACCGAGATAACTTCTATAACTCTCCATGAATCTTCAGATTTAGTCTTGAAAATACTGTATTCCTTCCTCCTCAATGAATCATCTATAACATTAACCTCTACTGAGGTATAAGGTATATCAAATTTATAATCCTATAAACATTTTATCCACCATAACTATCATAGGTTATTTACATGATTAAATAATACATAACTCAACCTATTGTGATATGTAAAAACCATAAAATGTTTGATGATGAGGTAGTGTGACCACAACTTCAAGGAAAACACAACTTATGCCAAGTCAAGATCATCGGTGGAATAGTTATGATCATCACTAAAATACTATTTTTACCTTTTAAAATGATATACCACTGAACATTTTATGGATCAAGAAAATAGAATAAAAATACTACATTTCCATTATAAAAAGATCAGTTGTGATTTCTAATATATTCATATTAACTAGTGGTATATTAAATTCATCATTTTTGATATTTTTTTACTGATAATAAATTTTTATTTAAACAATAAAACTCAAAATTTAATGTAGTAAAAGTCCCATATTTCTTCAATAACTCCATAATATTCACTTGACACAAATATTGGGTTTTTATCTTTGTCACGTGAAAAATGCATTTTTTTATGAACGTCAATACAGTATTATTCTAAACTACACTTTTATTGTCCTGATATTTGGTATGAAATATATAACCATTAATTTATTACTCAAACCATGTTATCAAATTTAAAATTACGTCATATTCTAACCATCTGAATGTTTCAGATGTATCTAATCTGCCATAAATAATTTCTTTAATCCATATAAAAACAATATTTTACACTCATTCAAAATCCAAATATGTTTCTTCTTTGGATAACATTGTTTTAACACATTTTTATGAAATGTTTTATATGTATGACCATTATAAATTTTATTCAATATGTATAAATGTAGCTGATTTATTTATTAAACTATCAATAATTTTGGTTTTAATCTAGAGATCCCCTTTCCCCCCAAAATGACTCGTTTATGTTATTCTATTGGTAAATTGATGTGATCCACTATATATAAGCATTTTTTACAAAACTATGTGACCTCCTCAAAAATATACTTCTCAAAAATGGATCCTTCAGGTAGATTTGAATTATTAACATATTCCTTTAATATATTCATATAAATTTGTCCGACATAGATATATAGGTCCAAAAAGATTTATTTCTTACAACAAATGAACTATTAAATGCACCATTATATTAATACATGATGGTGGAAAGTACATTTCAATTTAAAAAGGTATAGAAACTACATCATTCTCCAAATTGTTCAACAAATTCAGATAAATCTCTTTGTTACAAATTGAATTGAAAAAATAACACACCTTCATCATATTTATCCTAAAATGGATGAGAGGTATTCCATGCAATAAAATCGATAATATCTATTACATAATAATGTGATAATAATGATATTTTATGACTGTCAAATTTAAATATTTTATTGATAAAAAAATTTACATTTGATGAATAACCCTATAACAATTTGATATCATGGAGGCATTGACAATAACTATTTTCCTCCATCTTAGATCATGTATGAAAAATCAAAGGTTGGTATGTACAGATTAGATTATGATTTGTATATAAATCCAACAATATTCCCATTCATATTAAGTATAATCTTGTATTCAATACATACATAGTTTTTAATTTAATATCTAACAATATTCCAAAAAAACTATGATATATATTCATCTCTACGTGTATCATTTCAATAATATGTTTAACCTCAGGATATATCTAATATAGAATCTCAAAAATTACTAATTATTTCTTCTAATTATTTTTATCATTACCATTTTTGTGTAATTATAAATATGACATCAATGTTTCCTACCCTCTCAAAATACTGATCATTTTACAAAGGTTTTGGAGTAATATAAAATTCATGCGAGTCGTCGAATGCCTTTTTTATCTTCTATAAGAGTGATCCATAGAGAAAAACATTGGATTACCCATGTATAATATTTGTCTCAAATGTTTAACATGATAAGATGAAGTATATTCTTTATAAATTGTAGAGTCTTTATTCCCCTTCACATTGTATCCAGATAAATTTCCACATGTTGGTAAGTCATTTATAGTGAACATAATCATTTTATGCACTTTAAAATGATGAATTTTATAAGAATAATACACTATAATAACATCCACCCATAAAAATTTTAAAACATAAATTAATGGTTACAAGAAAACATCAATACCATTTATAAGATATTTTTGGTCTAGAAATCATTAAACTTGGCCTGATATATTTCTGCTTCATAAAAAATTTAGGAGATAAGTTGTAAATTACCAATAAAATTATCAATGAATTATGTATTCTGTTAAATTATTTATTTGGATTCATTTTATCTATACACAGTACAATTATGATATTTATAACTTCATTTTCAAATATAGGAAAATATTGATCAATTTTCTTCTACTAAAGACAATCAGTTAGATGATATAGTTTTTTATCAGATATTCTTCCATATTCATGTCATATTAACATTTTTTCATCATTTTAATTTTCAATTAAACATTTTAATTGAGTAACTATAGGAAGATACCAAATTTCCATGGTATGAATCATTATAACTGCTAAATCAGCCAGTGATTTTTCTTTCAACATATACTATGATGTCCCATGTTTAGGAAACTCGGATAAACCTTCGCATTCCTTCCAATATAGCACACAATCATTCAGGTAGGAATGTATCTTCCTATACCCCAAACCCATCATACATAATATTTTCTTCATATTATAATGTGAATATTGAGTATTTTTTTCTTTAGGAAGTACTTCATACAATAGTTGTAGATAATCTGTAAAATTATTTTCAATCCAACAATTTTTGGCTTTCGAGTAAATAATTATTAACCCCATTGATAAAACAAAAAAAATCAAACAATCTGGATAAAATGGTTTTTCATCATCACCATTTTGATGCTCAATTATAAGTTTTTTCAAAATTTACTCTATATCAATATCACAAATAAATTATTTAATTTGATCAGACTTATCATCTTTAAAACCATCATCATAAATAGATATTAAAATTTAGAAAAATTAACCATGTCAAATCCAATGACTATAACTAAGATCAAAACCATGAAAACTTAGATGATCTTTGATTTATATGAATTATAAATTCTATAATATTTAAACATTTCAATCAAGGATAGAAAAATAGTTAGTTATTTAGAAATTTTCATTTATAAAATTAAAAAATAGAGTCAAAACCTTCCTTATATTCATCACTTGTTCTCATTTTAGTAATCTAACTATGACTCGTTATTATTTATAATAAAAATTAAGAATTGAAAATAAGTTAGTATATTTTTGAAATCTAATTTTAAATTTACTATAATATAAAAAACATAAAATATTTCACAAATAAGTGAAAGACAATATATTTCTTAAAAAAGTGTAAATTTTATAAAATAAAATTATTGTCCTTTCTAAAAAAATTCAAAAATATTATGGTAGAGAAGCAATAACATTTATTTTAAAATATTGACCAAAAATAAAGAACAATTATTCCTTATTTTTATTATGTAATTTCATAATTATATATTTATTATTTTCCAATTAAATAAAGAAATTTCATAATATAAAGGGATAATTATGAGAGTGTGATAAAAATGAGATTACAAAACATGAAAAAGAATATAAATACATGCCTACAATGACACAAAAATTGACATGCAAGGATGACTACAAAAACATACTCTTTAGGCTCACCAAACAAAGATTCTAAACAAATAATATTTAAATGACAATCCTATCATTATAATTTGATATTGTTATAACAATTAATATATTTATAAATGTGTAATATTATATAATAAGGAAAATAATTAAAATTATTCTATTTATTAATTCATAGGTATTCATGACATTTTAAATAGACACAAATAGGATATTAAAATTAATACATTGTTCAGTCTGAGTTCAGACTTATTCATTCTAAGAGGGTTTAACAAAAAATGTACTAAAATATAATTATCTCCTTATTAGAAAAATGATCATGAAATTTATGTTGTATTACTGACATGATTAAGTAGAAGTAATAATTTTCTTTATCATAATATGATCATGAAATCAACATGAGCATCAAAATATATATTATCAATACTCTATATTGAAACTCCATAGTCCACTATACCTTCAAAACACCTCTTCACAATATAGACAAATAACATATAATAGACACCTATTAATTAGTAAATTAACATTATTTGTGACACAAATTCACAAAATAATTATTTAATCAAACAATCATCTCAAAACATGCATTCATCAATTAAAAATACCTTAGATGCACAAATAATCAGAACTAAAAATACAAAACAAGAACATATATCAAAGAGAAGCAGTGGAAGATATCATTTAAGAAAACAAAAATACCAAAACAATGTTCTTAAAAATAAAAATACCTTATATTCATGGTAAATCGGAATAATAAATAAAAATAGTAAAGATATATATGTGATAAGAGGAGGTAGATGATGATAAAGAATGAGAAGTAGATGATGAATAAAATAGCAATGATAGTGGCATGAATGAGGGTTGGGATGAGAAAGAATGAGAGAAAATATCAAGACCTAGAGTTTAAGAGAATAAAACATGGATATAAATTGGTGTAATTGAGCTTGAAATGTGTAATTTGATGGTTTTTAAAAATTATTTTACTTCATTTTTTAACAATTATAAACTAATTTTTTACACCGATTAATGTTTTAACTGACATAAAAACATATTTTTCTTTAATATTATTATATAACAAATTTTATTGATAAAGTATAATTATTTTTTATATCTTTCAAATAAAATTAATCGATATTAAAAAATATTATTACATCGTTTTCTAAAAAACTGACATTATAATCCCATCGTAAAATATATGTATTTTTTTAATTGTTTTTAGTTGGAGTATGAAAACTATTTCTTCCAGATTTTTTTATTATACTAGAAATGAATTGTGATAATAAAATAATTATCATCCATAGTAGACCTTTCTTATCCACTGGTGGAGTAGTTATTAGTTATTCAAAATGAAAATTCATATTCAATATGGGTGAACAAAGATAATAATTCATTGATTTTAAGAATGTTCAGGAAGCTCCACAAAGTAAAATGTGCTAAAGATATGAGATATAGGTTTTTGAGGAAATTAGTGATGAGGAAGATGAATAGTTTTTAATAATTATTAATAATATTAATATTAAAATGATCTTTAAAAAATTTAATGATATTAGCCCACCTATTCCCAAGAGTCTTCCCTCTTAGCAGTAAACACCTATTTTAGAGACTAAATATCTTCAAACCCAATCAAAATATTCGTTTTTAGGTGATAATTATTCACTAAATGTCATCATATCATATTAACTATAGGATATAGGACCCCGGGACACCCTGAGAGGGGAGGGGTGAATCCGGGTGTAAACTTTTTCTTTTAAAACCAAGGATCCTCTTCCCACGTTGGTAGGAACTAGTTAAACTAGTATGATGGATATGATCAGCAATGAAACATTCACATGCAAAGAGATGACACAGCAATTTTTACTTGGTTCCCCGCTAAGGGCTACATCCAAGGAGCATACGCCGAAAAGTTGTCGGTTGTACCAGATTCTACTATTCTTCACAAGATGTGGATTACAAAAGTTTCGAGCACAGTCACTCTGACCCAAGATCACTGCCCTTACAAAATTTCAGGGGTAGATCACTGCGTCCCACGGGTCACTCCCGTTGACTCCCCCTGGCTCACTGCCTTTGGGGTAGTCCCACTTATTTTATAGACTTGAAGGTCTCTTCAATAGATTTGCATTGAAATCTTTGTCTCTACTTAGCACGAGACTCTGCTTGCATCGAAGTCCGGAAATGATGCACATGTACGCACTAAACCACTGAACTGGATAACCAAAACGAGAAAATAAGTTTCTCTGACAATTGCACACAACTCCAACCCTTTGCGCGCAAAACCTTACTATTTTGCGCAAAATTGCCTTTTCGCGTGGAAAAATATTTCGCTCAAAAACACCCTTTTTCGCGCACCTCAATTTTTACGTGCAACTATTCCTTTTTTGCGCATCCCGGAATTTTCCACGTAATCCAGAATATTTCACGCAAGCCCCTTTACGTGATCCTTTTACGCACATCAAACCTTGGATCTTCTCTAATTATTCAACCGTACAAAATGAGGGGAGTCACCTCTTATTTATAGGCTTTTGAGACCCCCGCACGCAAAATCCCCTGTGGAACATAAAACATCTCATCTAGCGCGTAATATCTCGCGCCGGTATCATTTTTTGCGCACATCTCCAGATTTTTCGCGCAGCCCATGACTTTGCCATTTTTCGACGTTCTGATTCCGAAACACTATTTCCACAAAAACCCTAGATCCTCTATTTCACGCACCACGCTATTTTTCACGCAAACCCACTGTTTTTTCGCGCAAACCCGCTATTTTTTGTGCAGCCCTTGATTTTTCATGCACACCTACCGATATTCTTCACACCACTTCCTCTTTGTGCGCACTTCCTTTTTCCAACAACCTGTGTCTTCATTTTTAGATTTTGAGGCCCAAAAATTTGGCAAACACTAGGAAATGGTGCCACCTTCAATACTTTTGTCTGGTTGAACTGTATGATCACTTTTCTGGCACACATTCTAAAATTCCACTGAGTATTGACAACAAACACAAACCATAATCCAATTCATGCATAGAATATCCATGGTTCCAACAATCTCCCCCTTTGGGTTTGTTGGAAATCACCAAATAAATTCAATAGATCACCATCCACATGCAAACCAAAAATGAAAGGATCAACTTAGCCAACACTCTAAGTCTACATGAGCAATGCTCAGTGTAGAAAACAAGAGTGGAAGCTTGAATTGGGTTCCTGTGTTTTGGAATTCTCAATGACCCCCAAGATATTTTCTTACAGTGTCACAGAAGAATTACATGCCTGAACATGCCTGAATTTATTCCTTTCTCCCCCATTGAAAATAAACCCAAAGAACGGTTATTGTTCATTTTCATCTCAAACCACACTCCCCCTGGATAGAATCTCCCCCACAAACCTGCATCACATCCATAAATAGAAAAACAATTAACATAACTGGGGAGAGGGGATTTTCGTAACCTCCTTAGACACTAGGAGGTGGCTAAACACCGAGGTTCAACTGATGCTTTTCAAACACAATGGCTTGGTCATGATATCAGCCACTTGCTCATTAGTTCCCACATGATCCATTCTAATCACTCCTTGTTCAACTTTCTCTTTGATAAAGTGATACCAAATTTCAATATGTTTTGTATGAGAATGATGTACGGGATTATTCGTAAGACCAATTGTGCTCTTGTTATCACAATAAATCACCATTGGTTGCTTCACCTCATCACCAATATCTGTTAATTGTTGCTTCATCCATAATATTTGAGTGCATGCATTTTTGGAGGAGATATACTCAGCTTCAGCAGTACTAAGAGAAGTACTTTCTTGTTTCTTGCTCAAACAGCCAACACATTTATTCCCAATATAGAATGATCCACCACTGGTGGACTTTCTATCCACTACATTGTCACCCCAGTCAGCATCATAAAATGCTGATAATTCACTGTCTCTTCCTGCAGCAAAGTATAAGCCACAATTGTGAGTACCTTGAATATACCTCATGATTATTTTTACTGCCACCATATGTTCCTCCTTTGGATTACTCTAAAAGCGGGCCGCTAGACATGTTACAAAGACAATATCTGGCCGTGTTTCTTTCAGGTACAGTAGGCTCCCAATGATCCTCCTGTACATGGTGGGATCTACAGAAGTCCCATCCTCATGCTTTCCAAGTTTAGTTTCAACTGCAATCGGAATTGACATTGGTTTGGAGTCTTGCATATTAAACTTCTTCAGCAGCTCTCTTGCATACTTTTCCAGAGAGATGAATATGTAATATTTATTTTGAATCAACTTCAGTCCCAAGAAATATGTGAGCTCCCCAATCATAGACATTTTAAATTCTGATTTCATGTTATTGGAAAATTCATCCACAGATTTTTGCCTACTTCCACCAAATATGATATCATCAACATAGACTAAAACCATAAATTGATCTTTTGGAGAATTATTCACATATAGATTGTGATCTACTCCTCATATTTTTAATTCTAGCTTCTTGAGATAAGAATCCAGCCGGGAGTACCACGCTCGTGGTGCCTGTTTCAAGCCATAAAGTGATTTCATTAGTTTGCAGACCTTTGTTTCATCAGTTCCAAGAAGAAAACCCACTAGTTGTTCAATGTAGACTTCTTCTTCGAGAACACCATTTAAGAATGTTGTCTTGACATCCATTTGATATACTTTATATCCTCTTTGGAGTGCCATGGTAAGGAAAATTCTAATTGATTCCAGTCGAGCAACTGGAGTAAAGGTTTATTCAACATCAACACCTTCAATCTGGGAGTATCCTTTACATAACAGTTGTGCCTTGTTTCTAATAACACTTCCATGTTCATCAAACTTGTTTTTGAATATCCATTTTGTACCAATAACATTGTGACCTTTGGGTCTCTGGAAAAGATCTCATGTCTGATTCTTGTCAATCTGATCTAACTCTTCATTCATGGCTTTCACCCATGATTCATCCTTTGTAGCTTCTTCAAATGAAGATGGCTCCACAACTGACAGAAATGCAGATTGCATGTTATTCCTCATCCTCCTTGTTTGTGTGGGTACACTCATGTCCCCAATTATGTTAGATGGATCAATCTCAGCTCTTCGATTTCTCCTGCGAGGTTCAGTTGCATTCTCTCCAGCCATAGTTTCTTCTTCAGACTCTTCTTCTGAGTCAACATCATGATGTGACTGCTGAGTGTTTTGAACAACTTCCTCTATTTCTGTATTTGTATTTTCTCCATGTTCACTATCTTCCACACTTTCTATCACATTAGCATATGGAATCCTTGAAGCATTTGAGGTCTTCTCTTCAATTATCTTAACATCACTGCTTTCGGCAATTCTTCTTAATCGCTTATTGAAGCACTTGTAGGCTTTGCTGTTCATTGAGTATCTAAGGAAAATTCCTTCATCTGCATTGTCACCATACTTCCCTTGATTTCCTTCTTTGTTTCTGATGAAGCATTTACTTCCAAAAACACGAATGTATTTTAAAGAGAACTTCCTTCTATGCCACAATTAATATGGTGTCTTCATCTCACCCATATAAAGTACTATTCGATTTTGAATATACATTGCATCTTGAACAGCCTCTTTCCAGTAATGTCATGGAATACGACTCTCAATCATCATAGTTCGTGCCATGTTGTTCACATGTCGATTCCTACGTTCAACAACTCCATTTTGTTATGGAGTTCTCACAGAAGCTACCTCATGTTGTATCCCATGCTTCTCTAGGTAATTTTCAAATTCAATGGACGTGTATTCCCCTCCATTGTCAGATCGCAACACTTTGATTGTCCGTCCAGTATCATTCTCGGTGATTCACCGATATGTTTTCATGCATTCAAGAACTTTTCGTTTCCTGTGAATGACCATAACACATTCCATTCTGCTGTAATCATCTATGAAATGGAAAAAGTACCTTTTTCCATGAGTTCTGGTAACATTTATTGGCCCACATACATCTGTATGAATTATATCAAGAAGATGAGATTCCCTTTTCTTCTTTGGTCGATATGAACTGCAGACCAGCTTTCCACAAATACAAGCATCACAAGACTTTTCACGCTCACGCTTCAAGTTGGGAATGTCCATGACAATCCTCAATTTTGATATTTTCTCCATGTCTTGTTGATTGATGTGTCCCAGTCTCCGATGCCACAAATTTTTTTCTTCTTCAATAGTCATGTAACAAACATTTTCTTTACTATCAACCTGATGCAGGTTGTCTTCTGTTCTGCATCCCTTCATAAGTGAATTTTCTATCTTTCTGTTGATAGTGCAGCCTTTCTGATTAAAAGTAACTATAAGTCCCGAGTCACAGAGTTAACTCACGCTGAGAAGATTATGACATAGGCCATCTACATATAGGACTTCATTCTTCTTTAGCTATACATTATCTAATTAATTACTTCCACTTCCTTTGATTTTCAGAGCTCCATCATTGCCAAATCATACTGTACCGTCAACCTTCCTTTTGATATTTGTTATTAGGCCAGCATTCCCTATCATATGAGATGAGCAACTGCTATCCAGAATCTAGGTACTGTTTCTTTTTGTATCTTTGAGGGCCACCTCTACAAGGTTGGATTTCTCAATTTTCTTCCCCTCTTTCCATGAGACATTCGATCGAGTAGAGAGCACTGATGGCCTTTCAATTATATCATCCATGTATATTGGTTCTTCATAGTCGAAGTCTTCTTTGAGAGGAGAAAACCTTTTTGAAAGAGCAACACATTCTTGTTGATGAGATTTCACTTGTCTCGAACTCTAGTATGAGGTGTTCATGTCCCTTATCTACCTACAATTAACATCCTTACGACCAAAGTTAGAACAAAGAAAACAATATCCATAGAAATTGTTTCTTCTATAAGATGGAGGATATTAAGTCAGTCTCCTTTATTGACATCCCAGATCTTCCCCATTCAGGTAGCTCCTTGCCTCTTCGCAATATGACATGGTATGGCCCAGATAGCCACAGAACTGACACTTCATAAGAGGAAATGTCTTCTCACTTGAATTTCTCCTCATACTTTCCTCCTTGGGAGAATAGTTGGACTGCCTATCATTTTTGAATGATTGAGGATAATTTTAAATTCTCCTTTTATTTTTGATTGAGGGTTTCTTTTTCAGAACTTCTGGGAACGTTTCAACATGTCCAACTTTCATCTTTTCTTTCTTTTGGATCTTTTCACTTCCAGCAGTTGATGTCTCAACTTCACAGCCAATTCCACTCTTTCCCATGCAAGCGGTTCTTTGATCACTCAAGATTTTTCCAACCCCATCTGAACCACATTTGTCTCTTGACAGTAATTCTACATCTAAGAATCTTCCAAACTATATTTTCTTCCTTGATTCTTTTGAAATTGATTCAGTATCAAGTTTAAACCTAAGAGTAACAACTTCCTCCTCAAGTCCCTCAATAGTCTTGGATTTTTACTCCAGTCTGGATGTGAGGTCATTGATTACCTTTCCCTTCTCTTCAATTCTTCGCTTCAGATCCATTACATCATCATTGATTTCAAGAATTTTAGACTGTAATTTAACAAATTCTTCGAGTCGTACAGTTTTAGGATTAAGCTGATCAAAATATTCAGTTGATTCCTCTACAATTTATTTCCAATTATTGCAACTCTTACATTTCACCTTAATATTGCTAACATCATCCTTAGGTTGAAAATCGGGATTGCCACTAGTTTTTAACTGATTGTCGCCACCATTATATTCTGATTTTTCAACAGTGGCCATCATGGACGCATGGTTTCCAGTTTTGAACTCTGGTTCTTCTTCTTCACAGAATTCATTATCATCATCTTCCTCTACACAGACAAAGCTCTTCTTCATAACTTTCTTTCTGGATTTGAAGTCTCCTTTCTTGAAAAACATTTTCTGAGGCTTCTCAAAGTTTTCAGCATCGCTATCATCGTCATCGATCTTTATTAAGCACTGAGAAGAAATGTGCCTGACTATTCCACAACGAAAGCAAGCAAGAGGTAAATTCCCTTTGAATTTCCCTTTTACCTTCTGGAACTTCTTTGTAATGAGTGAAAGAATTTCCTTTTCCTTGTCATCTTCATCACTACTATATTTTGAGATTTTCAGTTTCTCAATGGATTTGAATGCCATTTCCTTGCTCACTCGATTCGTAGCATCTTCTGGTTTGACTCTTATTTCATATTCCACCAAGATGCTCAGTAGATCATCCAGAGAGAGTTTGGAAATATCTCTTACCTCAAGGGCTGACACATTTGCATTGTACAGGGGTAGAAGTCTTCTCAGTATTTTCTTCACAATGTCAATGTCTTTGATTTTTTCTTCTAGGACCTGAATTGCTCCAACCACTTCAGTAATTATATTGAATAAGGAGTATGCATTCTCATCAGGATGCATCTTCATATCATCGAACCTATTGTGTAGGACTTGTAGTTTTGCCTCTTTCACTTTTATATCTCCTTCGTAAATTTTTTCAAGTTTATCCCACATGGACTTTGCTGATGTGCACCTCATCACTTTTAGATAGATCTGATCAAAAAGGGCTACAGTGAGAGCATTTTGTTCTTTAGCATCTGCATTAAGAATTTTCCTGTCTGAATCAGTCATAGCCAGTCCTGTTGGATCCAAAACATTTACACCTTGCATAGTGGAAAATAGAACTTCCATTCCAAGGGATCTTAGATGGGATATCATTCTATTCTTCTAGATCTGAAAATTACTTCCATCGGAGAGAGGGACTCCCCTGACATTGATAGCATTCTCTATAATGACAATGGATAGATTCAACACTAGTAACCTCCCGCTGATACCACTTGTAGGACCCCGAGACACCCTAAGAGGGGAGGGGTGAATCAGGGTGCCAAATGTTTCTTTTAAAACCAAGGATCTTGTTCCCACATTGGTAGGAACTAGTTAAACCTGTATGATGGATATGATCAGCAATGAAACATTCACATGCAAAGAGATGACACAGCAATTTTTACTTGATTCACCTTTAAGGGCTATGTCCAAGGAGAATACGCCGAAAAGTTTTCGGTCGTACCAAATTCCACTATTCTTCACTAGATGTGGATTGCAAAAGGTTCGAGTACAGTCACTCTGTCCCAGGATCACTGCCTTTACAAAAGTTCAGAGGTAGCTCACTGCATCCCTCGGGTCACTCCCGTTGACTCCCCCTGGATCACTGCCTTTGGGGTAGTCCCACCAGTTTATATACTTGATGGTCTCTTCAATAGATTTTCATTGAAGTCTTGGTCTCTACTTAGCACGAGACTCTGCTTGCATCGAAGTCCGGAAATGATGCACATGTACACACTGAACCACTGAACCGGATAACCAGAATGATCAAATAAGTTTCTCTGACAATTGCGTGCAACTCCAGCCCATTTCGCACAAAACCTTACTATTTCGGGAAAAATTTCCTTTTTGCGTGGAAAAATATTTCACGCAAAAACACCCTTTTTCGCGCACCTCAATTTTTACACGCAACTCTTCCTTTTTCACGCATCCCGGAATTTTCCGCACAATCCAGAATATTTCGCGCTAGCCCCTTTACGTGATCCTTTTACACGCATCAGACCTCAGATCTTCTCTAAGTCTTCAACCGTACAAAATGAGGGGAGTTGCCTCTTATTTATAGGCATCTGAGACCCCCGCGCGCAAAACCCCCTATGGCGCGTAAAACATCTCATATGGCGCGTAATATCTCGCGCCGGTATCATTTTTCTCACACATCTCCAGATTTTTCACACAGCCCATGCCTTTTCCATCTTTCGACGTTTTGATTCTAAAACACTATTTGCATGAAAACCCTGGATCCTCTATTTCACGCACCACACTGTTTTTCGTGAAAACCCATTGCCTTTCGCGCAAACCCGCTATTTTTCATGCAGCCCTTGATTTTTCATGCACGCCTCCCGATATTCTTCACACCACTTCATCTTTTTGCACACTTCCTTTTTCCAACAACATGTGTCTTCATTTTCCGATTTTGAGGCCCAAAAATTTGGCAAACATTGGGAAACGGCGCCACCTTAAATATTGTTGTATGATTGAACTGTATGATCACTTTGCTGGCACACATTATGAAATTACACTGAGGATTGACAATAAACACAAACCATACTCCAATTCATGCATAGAATAGCCATGTTTCCAACATAGGAAAGTTAAGAAGAAAAGTTTTTGTTAACTTAGGGGAGTTCAAATCTATCATTGGTTGGACCATTGCTAATATCAAGGTAATCAACCCATCATTATATATATATTGAATTCCCATAGATTTGAAACAAATAGTTAGAGTTTAGGGATATATAAGGCTCAATAAAAGCATGAATGTGGTGTTTGGTGAAGAATTTATCAATCCATAAGATGCAAGAATCATCTATCATATCTCAGATATCCCATGGGTCAATCATGTCCATGTTATAACTAAAAAAAGGGGGTGTTATAATAAATCAAAATAATGAGAAAATTAATACTTTCAAAGAAAAAAAGTGGAGTGTATATATTGATTATAAAAATATTAATTAATCCAATATTAAATACCACTTCCATATGCCATTATTAGATTAAAATATTGAGATTTTAGCTAATAATGAAATTTTTTTCATTATTGATTGAAATTGGGGCTACAACCAGATTCTCATGAACTCTGAGGATTAATTAAATACCACATTCACATGTAATTTTTTAAAAATTATTATTAGTTAATTACCATTTGTTTTGTTGGATCCCGGACCACTTTTCAAAAATTCAGGATGACCATCTTTTCAGGTATAATAGAGAGAATAATTATTGTGTTCTTAGATTACTTTTATGTTGTTGGAAGTGTAATAGAGAACTATTTTTGAATCTATGATTAGTTTTGAAAACTTATTAAGAGTAAAATATTGTTTTTAATTGGGATAGGTTCCAATTTATGTTTATATAGGGTTTTTTTATTTGATACAAAGTATCTAGTAGGGATGGAGTATAATTCATACAAAGGTTAACCTATCCTGAAAATGTTATGATGTTTTTTAGTGCATGTTGGTTTTTACCAGAGATTCATTAAATATTTTCAAATATTATAGGGTAATTATGTTATTTTTTTTCAAGGGAACACCATTTTTTTAATGATAGGTGATTAGAATCATTCAATATTCTCAAGAAAAAGTGTAATTCTTCACCCATCAAGGTTACCAATAATTGGAATATTCATTTTAAAACTATGCATAATGAAAGTGAAATGGTTTCTAGTAATGTTTTGGGTTAATTAAATTAAAAAGGGTTATATGTGGTTTATTATACTAGTATATTTCTAGATGGTTCCCAAAGAAACTACACCATAACTAGTAAGAAATTTTTCATTCTTCTATTTGTTGAAATACTTAGGTTGTGCTTGATTGAATCTAAAGTCATAGTTTTCACTAATCATTCATACCTAAAGTATATTCTGGGAAAATATTATTTAGTCCTTGACTTATGATATGGATCCTATTACTATAAGAGTTTTATTTAGAAATTAGTTAAAGTAAGATCATAAAATGTAGTTTCTGATCATTTTTTATGTTGTCTAGTACTCAAACTAGGTATTCTAAAAAGATTAATTATTCCTTCCTATATGAAAATATTAACATTTTTTATAAATCACGGACTACCTCGTGTTTATATTTTTTGAATTTAATTTCATTTTAAATCATGCCCAGTGGTATTTACCAAATCTAAATGAATAAATTCATTTCACACGATAACTTTTTTTTGGATGACCCACTACTCTTTTGAAGACATAACGATGGGATATTGAGAAGTTGTCTTCCCTAAAAAGTATTTAAATATTTTTTTATCTTCACCATAGGAATTAAACTATGGAGAAAGCTTAAATATTATAAATTACTAAAAACTATTTTATATTAGTAGTGATAAATGCTAAAGAATGGGAAATGTTGGAAGGAGGTAAGATTTGCCTCAAAAAGGAATTATGGAATTTTAGATTTTTTATGTTTATAGTTTGGAATTTATGAGTACATTTCCATATTCTCATAGGAATGAATAAATTTTGGTATATTTTTATTATGTTTTAATGTGGGTTGAATCTGTGGATTTTTCAAATAACCAACCAATTTGTGTTACTAAATTCATCTAGAAGAACATTTTCACAAGATTTGGAGTGCCTAAATGTAACACATGAACTTCAATTATAGTAAGTAAACAACTAATAAAAGAAAAAATATAATAAGATACACATTTTATATTTACAGTAGAATTTATTTTCAAAATTTTAGAATTAATGTTGATAAAATGAACATTATTTTTGGATTTATCAAGTAAAAATTAGTTAAGAATTTTTTTTGGAATTTTTCCTTAAAAATAAATTTTAGTGAATAATGATGATATAAGAATTAATAAAATTTATTTTATTAGGATTAAGATTAAATTTATGTATAAAAACAATTGAATAATCAATCAAACATTTATTATCAATTGGTTATAAATAAAAATAAAAACATTTAATGGTAAAAGATATCTTTTTTTAGATAATTGTTTTTATGTGGGTTAATGAGAGAGTTAAACTAAGAGATTAGGTTTCAAATACCACAAATACTTAAATTAAATTAGATTTGTTTTTATTATTTAAAATAATAATATAATATATTATCATTTTGGTTCAATTGGTATCACATGACCTTGAAAAATCCATTTATATTTTTTAAAAGCTAAAAGTATTTACAAAAGTGTCATCCTTTTCACTTATAAAAGGATCCCTTCACCACCCCACATATACACACTCTTTGATTAAATTAGATAAACTAATCCCTGAAAAATTAAATCCCCAACTATATTTTTTATTTAATATAGGTCCTCATATTACAAAAACACCAATTTATTAAATATTAAGGTTTGATCCAAACGGAGATATCCAAGGAAGTGGTAATTGTCTTAATTGAGTTCTTTCATGTTTAGTTTTATTAAACCTATTAAAAATATTATATAACCATTATAACATAATTATATAAGTACCATTACTTTAATGAAATTTCATTATGCTAATTTAACAACCATTATATTTCTTCTTTCCATCCAATGGAAAGTGAAAATGTTGTTTGTGTGTACATGAAGACTATGGTCTCTATGTACGACGTATTTAATTTTTCATCACCGCCTCACATGGATAGTTATAAATATGGATTTAATAAATAAATATTATATATATGAAATAATTAAAATTATATATAGATAAATAATTATCTACCTTTATTCCCTCCCATTCATTATAAAATTAAAACATCATTCGTGTGTACATGTGGATTGCCACCTCCATGATCAACACATTTTATTTTCCATAACCACCTAACATGGATGGTTATAAGAGTGTATATAATGTATAAATATGATACTTATGACATTATTAATATTATTTAATCATAAATTAGTCATTCTATTAACAATATTAAAATAAATCAACGCAACTTTAGCCACTAAAAAAGAATATTGTGACATTTTTCTTAATTTGAATACATTCTTTAAAAAATATTAAACTATAAAAATTTTGTTCTAATAGAATCATAAATAAAAAATATATATCTAATTATGAGTATGATGGAACTATTTTATAACATCTTTCCCCATGCTCAACATACCAAAGTTTTTTTGGGGAAATTATCCAAAAGACCTCAAGTGGTTGAGGTAAGAAAAATATATTCAATAAATGAATGGAATGTGATTATAAATGGGCCTTAAAAAATAAAATATATATAAAAAATATTCTTAGTAAAGTATTTCATAAATTAAATTTGATTATTTATGTGTATATAATACTTCTAACCAAGAAGGAATCCAAGGTAAGTGTTAATTTTACAATATCACTTTTATAGGGATTATTTTTATTTCTAGGTTTTTCAAGTATTAGTTATATTTTCCCCCTTTTTAGTACTCAAAACCACCAAAATAATATTTATAAAAAATCCAACCTTGTTTCTCCTTTATAGTTAGGATTATTTATTCTCCATGTCCATATTCTTTATTATATTTCAATAATTTTAGTTTCTATACATAAATGGTTTAAAATATTCAATCTATGTTAACTTTACTTTACTTAAAAAAAATTAAAATAAATATTTTTAATTTTTCCATTAAAGATATTTGAGAATTTCCTTATAAAATTTTGAAACGAATCTATTTTTAAACATTTTCCATATGAATGGATTTTTCCATCATCATGGTCATTATTAATTATTTATATTCACTTCAAAGTTTTGATGGTTTTATAAATCAATATTCATTCCCATTATTATGTGAATTTCTTGTTTCTATATTAGATGAAAAGGATCTTATTTTCTTAAGTGTTTTAAAAAAGGTTTTTTATTTAAATTATGAATAATTATATTTTATACCTCACATCTGATTACCTAATAAAATTATATTCTCAATATTCCATTATTTTAAATTATTTTTAAAATGATGATTTAATTGTCTCATTGAAACCTTATAAATTGAGTTTTTTATAGAATTTTTAACTCCATTTTTTGAAACTAAGTTACAAAGGTTTTAATAAAGTTATTTTAATGTTTCGCTTCTACTTTCATCTTTAATTTACAAAAAATAATTACCTTTACTAAGAAACCTTTATTCATAATGAATTTGTGGTATCCTTTCATCCCTTACTGATTTATGGTTTATGCATTATTTTGTTCATAAGGAATATTCTCAATTCATTCACTTTAATGAATTTTTCTTCCCTATCACTCTTCATCATTCTGGTGATTCTATTTTATTACTTAATATATATTTTCTTTAATGTCATAGATATATTTATCATTTTAATATTTTTTTCCATATACCCAGTTATATATATGGTGTTAGTTTAAGGATGATTACTAAGAAACTTATTATATTGATTGGGGAAATATTTATATTCCATATACATGTATCAATATAGATTTTGTTGATTACTAAGGTATATTTATTATATATTTCATTATTTATTAAATATATGTGGAATGCATGGGATATGTATAAGTGATGGGTGGGGCCTAAAATTATATAGCCTCTTGATGCATTGGTAGGTCTCATGCAAAAAACAAGTTATAATTCCTTAATTATTATTTAGGATTTTGTGTGTTCCTACCCATTTATTGAAAGTGTCTTGGATTAGGATTTTATGGTAAGACTAGTATTTATTACAGTATTAATTCGTTCATTAATAAACCAATTATTATTTTCCTTGTGATTACTATATTTTTATTATATATTGATGTATTTTTTCTCAATTTATTGATTAAAAGGTATATGTATTGATTATTCACTTTTTCATATTGGTTATTCCGTATGTATTCATGTTATCTTTCATTGTACGAAACCTATTATTGGAAATATGAGCTTACCCTTTAATTTTTCCTTTCCCTAGTGTATCAAGAAGTGTTATTTGAATGAATTCAAGGATGTATTATAAGGGATAAGAAATATTTTATGAATTATATATGTTATTCTTTATGTTTCCAATATAGTATGGAAATAATGTACGTGTCTAGTCTCCCATGACTACTAAACTAATCAATCCTTTTTAATTTAATACCTTGTATCCTATACCACTACAATAAATGAAACACCATAGTTGGGTTTCTAGATTTGGGGTAGTTATAATTGGTATTAGACAATGTTTAGTTTGAACCTTGAGAACTAGATTTTATAAGAACACAGCTTATAAGATCATTATGATGATCCCTTACGAATATTCAAAAATGTTTTATATGCATAGGAATTTTTATTTTATGGATTAATATCTATAATTTTATTATCTAATTATGTTTATTAAATTGTTTAGATATAGAAAATAGTATAAGGAATTGAAAAAATATCAACACCCATAACAAATGTAGGTATTTCTCTTATAAGAAAGCCATCAAGGTCAATATTGCAGATAAATAGACTATGACTATATTAAGGCAGTTGTCTGAGGTTATGAAGAATAACCTTTCCCATATGCAAAAACTTATTTCTTTATAGTGTAGTGAAATAATTTTTAAACCACTTCATGTGGCAGAAACTTCTATCATTTAATTAAAATACTAACACATTTGTAATGTATAAATGTATTAAGTCCCTCAAAAAGATATTATTATCCTAGGGATTTAATTAAAGGGAAAATTTTATTCTATATGTGTATTATTTACTGTGAAATGAACATCAATTTTTGATATTTATTCACGATATTAAAGAGGAGGGGGATATAGAAAGCAAGGAACAGAATACTTTTAATGTGATATTATTTGATAAATACTTTCTTTAAAAGAAACCTACAGATATGAAAAGGAAATTTCTTAGTTTAAACTGGAAGGAAAAAAGAAATTATGTATAAGTATGATAAAAAATTTACTATATTTTCAAGGAATATTGTGGACTACATATGTAATCTGGAAAGTAATATTGATAATTTATTTATTGGGGTTAAGTAGTGCCTTCAAAGGGAACAAGTCTCTCAAAAATTTTCATCATATAATGATATAGTTTCAAGTTCTATCAAGACATAGAAATAATTCTCTAGGAATTATAATTTCAAAGGAAATCAATAAAAGAAAATAATTATTGGGCACTATGAAGAAAGAGATGTGGTGAAGAATAAGGGAAGGTTTAAACTTCTGACATGTGACAATTATAGAAAGAAACACCTTATTACATTATTAAAGAAAATTGGGTGTTTCTTCAAGTTTAAAGATAATCCCCATACAGCCCATGAATTCAAGTAAAAGAAATAAGTTCCTAATATCCAATTCTTTAACTATAAGGAGATGTAATATTATCTATATCAATTCCCCAAAAATCAAGGGAATCTTCATTATAAGAGGCCAATGGGGGAAGTCTAATCATATATGATTATCATATATTCATTTTAATTTTCTAAAAATGTGGTAACAAGTACATTAATCATATACTCAAAGTTAGATAATTCTTTATTTAATTTTATATATTGCCACTCATTTATATCTTTCTTATTTGTAGAGAGCATTAAATTATCCCCTAGAACCCTGAGAAATTTATTTTTAATCAAGAAACTTAGTGGGAATATTATATATATGAGGATATGTCAGTCAATCCCCAATATAATTCATAGCCATACCTTACCTTATAACTTGATTATTATTCCCATAGTTGACTTTGACATAATTCTTGTTGTGGATTTGTTTTCAAAGTATAGTGTGAAATTTAATTTCTAAGATAAGGATATTATGATTTACAAAGGAGGTATAGAATTATTTGTCTTTATAGGGGAATTAATCATCTAATTCATGTCTGGATTCATCTTTAATATCTTAACTTAATGAAATTCATGGAGTAGAAGAGAAAATATAATCTATATATGGGAAAGGTAACCTAAGAATGGGGTATATAGCTATTGTGCGTGAATATATTCATGTATTTACTAAAGAATTACATGGACATCCACCTGAGCATGAATTTGAGTCTTCTATTGAATTCATCCCTGATGAAAAACATATATATATAAATCCCTACCAAATGGACCCATTGGAATTAGTGGAGTTGAATAAAAAACTATAGAAGTTGTGTGATAAGGGATTTGGTCACCCAAGTGTTTAAACCTGGGGTGCTTGTTCTTTTTATTAAAAAAATGGTGGTTCAATGAGGTTTTTCATAGATTATAAAGATATAAATAACATTAATATAAATAAAAAGTATCCTCTTAATCAAATTGATGAATTTTTTAATAAACTTCAAGGCGATTAATATTTTTCAAAGATCGATCTCAATTATACATATCATAAATTGCAGGCAAAGATGAATGATATATTGAAGCTGTAATTTCACATGAGATATAGAATATATTATTTTTTGGTAATTCTATTTGTATTCACTAACACCACCTTTATATTTATGAATCTGCTGAATATAGTATTTAAAATTATCATGAAAATTTTGTTTTGTTTTTTATTGATGATATCTTAGTATATTCTAAAAGCTATGAGGAGGGTAAGAATAATTTTTGAATTATTATTTAATCCCTTAAAGAAAATGAGTTATATGGTAAATTTAGTAAGTCATAATTTTGGATTTAGGATGTTTATTTTCTTAGCCAAATTGTCTCTAATGATAGGATATATTTTGATCCTTCTATGACTTGGGAAGTCAAAGAATGGCCCCCACTAATTAATATAGCTGAGATATGTATTTTCCTTGGATAGACAGGTTACTATCAGTGATTTTTTCATATTTTTTCCTAATTGGTTAATCTATTAACTAAGTTGACACGTAAAGGGGTTATATTCATGTGGTAAAAGGGATGTAAATAATTTCTTAAAGAGATAAATAAGTTATTATTTAATACACCTATATTAATATCACCATTGGGAAATGATGGATTTGTGATATATATTTATGCATTAAAGAAAGGACTTGGATATGTCCTTATGTAGATTTAGAGAGTTTTTACTTACTCATAAAGGTAGTTAAAGATCCATGAATGAAATTATGAAACCCATGATCTTGAATTGGAGGTTGTAATATTTTACTTAAATATATACAGAAATTATCTCTTTGGTGATAGGTGTAAAATATATATGAATCAAAAGTTCTTGAAACAAATATTCTCTTAGAAATATATTAGGATGAGGCGAAGGAGATTCATGTAACTACTCAATCACTATTCTTTCTCAATAAACTACCAACTTAGGAAATAAAACAAGTTGTTTAATGAATTGAATAAGAATGTTCATGGAGTTATGAACAATATGAGGATAGAAAATGATACTATATTTATAGATTTAGTAAGATGTAAATGAGAATTATTAGGGAAGGGGAAACATCACACCTTTTACAAATGATTTTAAACCATCATTATAAGAGAATATAAAAAGATATTATCTCGATGAAAAGAGTTTATAGAAGAAAATTAAAACTATGAATGATGGGAAATTGGAAAATCTTTTCTATAAAGATGTAATTTTGAAATTTAGAAAGAGAATATGAGTTCCATCATTACCTAATGTGAAGAGGGAATTACTAGATGAATCCCATATCCTAAATTTATCTATAAACCATGGTATCACCATGATGTATACATTTTTAGTGGGATAACATGAAGTGTAAAATTACTGATTATGTATCAAGTTGTTTTTTATCACAAGGTAAATGCGGGGATACAGCATCCTAAAGGTTTCATGAAACCTATCCCTATAACTATGTGGAATTGGGTGATATTTCTATGAAATTATTCACTGAATAGATAAAGGCTCATTGGAAAAATGATACTATAAGAGTTATTTTGGATCACCATACCAAGTCTTCTCATTTTATTTCTATTATGGAGGATCTACCCCTTAAGAAAATTTCAAGGATCTATATTAATAAATTTGTGAGATATCATGGTTCACTTATTTCAATTGTATTTGGTCATGAATCATGATTCACATTATGATTCTGGAAAATTATTTAGAACTTACTCGATACTATTATATATTTGAGCACTTCCTATCATTATAAAACTAATGGATAGTCTGAAAAGAATATTAAAACATTATAATCCATTTTGAGGTCACTCTCACCTGGCTTTTAGGTTATGTTGGATCAATATTTTCCTTTAGTATAATTTTCATGCAATATTAGATTCCATACAATAATTAAAATGGAACCATATGAAGCATTGTAATAGAAGAAGAATGGATTTGTAATTTAAAATACGGGATCATGTTTTCTTAAAGGTTTCTCTATGGAATATAGTTATAATGTTAGGGAAGAAATGGAACTGAATCCCTAGAAAAATTAGGCCTTTGAGATTTTGGAATGAATTGGATTTGTGGATTACTGTTTGGTAATGATATCCATTGTATTTAAATTATATGATGTTTTTTATATATCCTTGTTGAGTAATTATATTCTAGACTCAGTTCATGTACTCACCAATGAAAAAGTAGAGTTGTAATTGGATTTATCTTATTATGGGTAACTAATCTAGGTTGTTGACACTAGATAGAAATTTATATGGAATTAGATGACCTAGATGGTAAAGTTACTTTAGAGAAATCATAAGATAGGGGAGGAAACATGGAAACCATGGTATGTAATGATAAATATATTCCTGTATTTGTTTATGAGATGAAAAATTAATAATTTAAAGGATCAAATTATTAACGTGGGGAAGAATGTAAGACATAATCTTCAATTAAAGTAATAAAACATCGTATCCCATAGAAACTATAGAAATATTCACTTTTTGTTATTCCAAGAGAAAAAAATCTAAATTTTAGAATTCAAGTTGATAAAATGAACTTCATTTTTTGATTTATCATGTCAAAATTATCTTAAAGTGATTTTTTGGGATTTTTCCTAAAAATAAATTTTTGACGAATGATGAAAATTAAATTTATTTTATTTAGATAAATTTAACATTTATAAATATAAAATTTAATAATAATTTATACATTGATTAATAATTAGTTATAAATGAAAACAAAATCATTTTATGGTAAAATATATATTTTTAGAAAACTGTTTTTAAGTGTGTATTATGTTTTAATTTTTTATAAATTAAATTAATCACTTATAATAAATTATTTTGAATAAATTTAATGAAAATATATTTAAAATAAATAAATAAACATTCATATAATGGTTATTATTAAGAAATTAGTAATAAAAAATTAACTTTTATTCCCAAATTTCTACTTTTTCTAGAAATGATTTTTTCACGTTATGTGCCTTAAGATTAAAATTGATTTTTAGAAAATTTAGAAATTTAATATGATAAATGGTTTTAATATTTGGAATTATCATGTTAAAATTTATTAATTAGTTCAATTTCATTTCTTTTCACAATAATAAGTAATCATGGTAAAATATTTTCACTATGGTAAGGATTAAAGGGTTAATGAGGGTTTAAACGGAGTGATAAGGTTTAAAATATCACAAAACATTATATTTAACTCGATTAATTGAGTTTAATTTTACTTATCTAATACTATTTTATAATTTGGGTTTCCATTGTTACACTTTACCATGGTAAATACATTTATATTATTATAAAGTTAAGAGTATTTATAAAAGGTCTACCCCTCTCACTTATAAAAGGATCCCTTCACCATATCACTTATTCACAATATTTGAGCACATTATATTGATCAATCACCAAAAAACACTATCCCAAACTATATTTTTCACATCCTAGAGGTTTTTTTATTACCAAAAGGCCAATCTAGGAAGCTTTGGACTATGATCCAGAGGGGGATATCCAAGGAATAGGTAAACATCTCAACCAAGTTTTTTAGTGTTTATTTTTCTTGAACCTCTTACAAATATTATATAATGATTATAAAATAATTAAATAAGTATAATTAGTTTATTTAAATTTTATTATTATAATTTAAAAACTATCATCTACCCTCATTCTATCCAATGGAAAATAAAAACATCTTTCATTTGTATGTGCAGACTACCGCCTCCATGAATGAAATATTTCATTTTTCATCACTACTTCACATTAATGATTATAAATATGTATTTAATGAATAAATATTATATATATGTATTTATTATTATTATTTAAATATAAATAATTATATATCTTACATTAATCTCAATAATTATAAAAATGAAAATGTATTTCATGTATACGTGCGGACTACCAACTCTCGGAAACATTTATTTAATTTTCCATCACCGCCTAACATGGATGGTTATAAAAGTGTATTTGATGCATAAATATTATATTTATGAAATGATTTATATTTTTAAATGATAAATTATTCATTATAATAATTATATAAGCAATAAATTTTAAATGTAACTTTTATCACTAAAAATGAGCATACTGAGATATTTCTCTTAATTTGAATGTATTATTAACAACCTATTAAAATATAAATATTTTATTCTAGTGGAATGATAAAAAATAAATATATCTATAATTTAGGTAGCAATGGAACGTTTTTATAAAACCTGTATTTTATAATACCTTTTATGATGGTCAATATAACGAAGTAGTTTTAGAGAAATTAAACAAATTAACTCAAGTGGTTGGCATAAGAAAATAATAGTTAATAAATGAAAGACATATAAATATAAATATAAATAAAAAAATAAAATATAGATGGATTTTTTTAATAAATTATCTAATAAATATAATTCAATTATTTTGGGGGATATAACATAACTGGTCAAGTAGGAATCCAAGTTAAGGGTTTATTTTACAATCTTACTTTTATCGAGATTATTTATGTTTAAATTTCCATTTAGGTAATTATGGGTTATTTCTATCATAAACATCATATATATTATTATCCTCTAGTTATTTATAATTTTTTCACATTTTATTTCCAATTTTATTATTTTTGGTACTCAAACCCACTAAAATTATATTTATAAGAAAAGTTGTCTTTATTTCTCATTTTTTGACTGGGATTCATTCTCTTCTGTGTACCTATTCATTATTTTATTTAAACAATGATTTTTTCGATTTAAATGATTTCAAAAGTTCAATTTATATAAACTTTGACTTTCCATACAAATGTTTAGAATGAATTTTTTTAACATTTTCTATAAAATATATTTCTTTCTTTCTTTAAAATTGTGTGAAATAATCTATTCTACAATATTTTCTACATGAACAAGTTTCCCACTGTCATGGTCAATATTCATTATTTATCTTCCTTTCCATATTTTTATTGTTTTATAAATTAATAAATATTCACATCATTCTATTAATTTTTCTTTTTTATATCAAAAGTAAAAGGATATTGATTTCTAAAAAGTTTTGAAAGAGGATTTTCATTTCACTTCTGAATATTTTTGTCATATACACCACATTTTCTTACATAATCCAAATTTAATTTCAATTTTAATTATTATAAATTATATTAAAAATATTTTTTAAAAAAATAACCTTGACACCTTTTGAAAAGAGTTTTGGATGGGGATCTTATCATCATTTTTCAACTAAGTTATAAAATTTTTAAGAAATTTATTTTTAAATTTTCACATCTATTTTTCTATCCAATTATAAAAAGACTTTCCATTACTAAAAAACATCATTTATGGTGAATTTATGATATCCTTTCAACATTTACTAATTTATGGTTTAAAACTTAATTTTTTATAGGGAATATTCTCAACCCATTAACCACCATGAAGGTTTTTTCTCTATAACTATCAATCATTATTTTGACTATATTTTTCTACTTTATGTCCATGTTCTTTAGTATCATGGATATATTTATCATTTCAAAAAAAAACTAACCATATACCCATTTCTATATACGATTTTATTTGAAGGAATATTTCTCATAAATTTATTCTATAGACTGGGTAAATACTTATATTTTGTATCGATGTGGAGTATTCAAGATACAAGTTCACTTTATGTAATAATAAGAAATGGAATATAAGGATATTGGGTAGTCTAGATTGTTGTATATCCAATTTTCAAGGTATTTCATCCTTTCTTCGAGAGATTTTCATCCATATATATCATACCTTATTGGAACATTATATTCTTCTGATCCACCACAAAACGAAGAATGGGAATAATAGTATCGTCTTCTACTCTAAAGGTGGGTCATTGGACTCTTATTTTATACATGAAGTTCACTCATCCTATGATTGGCCCATACAAGGATTTACATGGATTGGTCTTTATAGTAGGTTAAGACAACTCAAGGTGGATCTTCATAAGTGGAATAATAGTGGCCCACCCACCCACTAAACCATAGAGTCTCTCAAATTTTAAATTGATAAATTATATAGGAGTATGTAAGAGTGGTGGATGGATAATAAATTTTCTCTTCTCACTAGTAAGAAAATTCAACTATTTGAGAAACTGATTGAAGGTAAAAGGAATGAACGGTTAAGGTCTGGAGATTTATATTTTTTAAAGGGGGGGAAACACAGCCTACTTTCATGAGTGTATCATAGAAAATAAGGTGGTATGGAGGATTAATATTCAGCTGGAGGATGATTCATTTACCAGTGATATGGAAGTGTTTGAGAATCTAGTCATTACTCATTTAAAAATATACTTATGTATGATAAGTTCATGTTGAGATATGGATACACAAGGGAGGAAAATTAAGAGACATTCTTCTATAACATTCCAAATATCATTGAAGATGATAATAATAAGATCATAAAATCCATATATTATGATTCTAAGATTAATGATGTTGTCCACTCTCTTAATCTAGATAGTGTTTCTAGACCTGATGGCTTCCTAGGATCATTATATTCAATGTACATGTACATTTTCAATTAATATTAATTGATGCAATGCATGACTATGTTTTAGGAGGTTCCCTTCCTAGGATGGAATGTTCTTTCTCAATTGATCTCATTACTAAGGTTAAAGGACCTAATTATGTTAAAAATTAAAGGCCAATATACATGTATTACTTTCCTTATAATGTTTTTAAATGTATCTTGAATAAAAGGGTTTCTCAATAATTTAAAATAATTCTTCAGAGGATCAACATAGATTCATTAATATAAGGAGTATGTAGAGAGTGATTGGTATAGCCCAAGAAATGATGGATGAAATCAATATGAATATGGATATCTATAATATCATGATCATGGTGGATATAAACAAGTAATATGATAGAATTTAATGGAATTTTACCTTGAAGTCTTTTAGGCACTTCATATTTTTAGAATGTGTATGTGACTTGGTTTAAAAAATTTATTCTTCACCCTCGTTTTCAATCTCTCTCATGGGGAGGAGGTTCATTTTTTCAAATATGTGTGTGCACTATATAAATGTAATATAATCTCACTAAGTTTATTCATATTTTTATAGGATTCTCTTATAAGAGGTTTTAACCATGGTATTTTAGTATGAAGGATCCTTCCCATCAGAAGTAGGTCTTACATTGTTGGTATTTACCACTTATTCTTTACAGATGACATTATCTTCTTCATTAATGGATAATAAATATCTGTTGAGGGATTGAATAATATTTTTTTATATTATTTTATATGGAGTGTATATCATATTAGCTAGAAAAAAATAATTTCTATCTCTTGAATTCATCCACTCCAATCAGAGTCAAACTCATTCAAGATAAGTTGGGGTTGAAGGTAAGAAATTTTGGATGGAATACCATGTATCCCCCTATTCACTGGTCGAATTTTTGTTCATCACTTTGAACGTATTACTAATCAAATTATTTCCCACATCACCAAATAGAAAACTCACTTTCTTTCTTTTGGAGTCTGGATAACTATGTAATATAGTATTTTGGGTTCTATTCCAATGAACATTTTGTCTATCATGAATATTACCAAGGATGTAATCCAAGAGATCAAGAACATGATTAATGAATTCATTTTGGATGCACATCAGAAGTAAATTATTATTCTAATGTTATTTTCATTTCATTTTTTATCAATATGTCAATATGTGTTTGTAGTGAATTCATTTAAGAAAGTTGGAGAAGTTTGAGAGAAGAGATATAAGAGACATTCCTTATAAAGGTTATGAAGGTTTCTTTATGCAGATCATGAATGTTTCCATACAAAGTCCTATGATTTTTTTAATCTTAAAGTTCAAAACAACCTAAAGTTTATCATGGTCCAATCATAGAATTTTATGTTTTTTTACAAAGAGAGAAGTACAAAGGGGGTATGTATAAAATTGAAAGAATTGTAAGTATGTGTCACATGAACAATATTATTGGATGTACTGTATAAAAAAAGTTATCATAGTATAATAGAATCAAATAAGTTCTTATTGGATGGAGGACTGAGTTACAGAGATTTGTTTGTGTTTTTATAGAGAATGGTCAATGAAGTTGCGGCAGTACAAAGTCACCAGACGGAATATGGATTATTTATGCTATAGGAAGGATGGAACTAGTGCAAAACACTAGATGTAGATATCAATGTGGCTATAATGAGTGAAATTCTATTATGTAGACACAACAATGATCCAATGGATGGAGATTTTTGATATCACAAGATGGTGAAATTTTAAATAGATATTTCAAAATAATTCCATTAAATGTTTGAAATAAATTTTAATGTAATTGGATGGATGAACATAAAATTGAAATAAATGATATTATTATATGTAAGATCATTAGTCATAAGTTTTATATTCAGATCATCAGTCATAGAGTAGTATGAATATCCACTAGATAGAGATTTTAGATTTCATCGAACAAATAATTGTTGAGTTTAGTGGATGAAATTTTTCTAACATAGGGAAACCAAATGGAGGTCCATTAAATAATTAAAGGCTTTAAGTCCATTAGATATAGGAATCTAGAGATATTTCATTAGACAAAAGAGTTTTAATAATCTTTATATAAATTATGTAAATCCCTTAACTATGATGACTATAACATATTAATTCAACCTTTTCTATCCTAACTAGGTTAAGGAAGTTTATAAAAGTTCTTTAACACCAAGTTTAAATAAGTTTGAAGAAAGGGGAATCTTTCATGAAACATCAAGTGTGTTTGAGAATATTTTAGAAGAGTTTAGAAGTTCCCAATGAAATTTAATTGAGTAAGGAACTTAAAAATTAAAAGTTTTATTAATTGGTAAAATACATTGGAGTTCCCATCCAAACTTATGGAAGCATGACTATATAAATAGGGTGATATTATGGTATTAAAGAGGGTGAACGCTATTCATAAAAGAAGAGGAAATGAAGTGTTGAAGGATTTATGCTGGGATAATCCAATCAAGTTTTTTATTGATTAAAGAAGTTTCATATGACCGATTTCAATCCTCCAAAGAATAATAATAGTGTGAGTTAGAAACCAAAGAGCCTACCTATTTAAATAAGAGTTCTATCAGACTGAGTTTCATTAGAAGAAGTAATAGTTTCATTGGACCGAGGTTCATCAGATGAAGAGGAATAATTTTTTGAGTTTATGATAAAAGTTCATAGCTAGTTAAATAAGATTCATCAGACTTATTATGATTCAACTAATAGAGAAACATCGGAACAAGAACATCGAATGGAGGTGTGTTGAATAGATCACATTGGATTGATGCGCAGTGATTCAAAGAGAATCGGATGGAGACCCATCAGAAGAAGGGTATACTATTTGATTAGATGGATGCAACTAATTAAGTTTTCCTAACAAGTTTGGTAGAATTTGATATTGATTATTTCCAGTTCTTACTAATATTAGGATGAATTTTTGAGGCCAATCAACTCTTAAGATATTTTTTTATGATCTTTATGATTCTACATAGGTGAAGGTGATCCAACTTTCTTATAGAGAAAGATAAGATATTTCTATAATTGATTAGAAAATAATAAGAAAATATCTGGTATCTGGGGGTGTGACTAGTTACTAAAAAAGGATTTTATCCATGGGGTATAACCAATTGTGAAGAAAGTTGGAGCAATTGGGAAAGTTAGGTTTATATCTAACTTTGGTAGAATAACTAATTGTTTTGGGGTAAATTGAAGGTTAACTGAAGGGATGATTATTAGGGTGTGGAAGTAGTTTCTTCATATTCCCTTAGATTCATAAAATAAGTTATTAAAATAATATATATTGGGATGGGGGTAAACAACATGTAAATTATTAGATATTTTAACTAGACCTTGTAAATATCTTATTCTTATCTCTATATTTATATTATTTCATAAAAATTGAGGTTGATATGTTTCCTAAGATTTTATTGTAACTCTAATAAGTTTTAAATGTTTGAAAATTATCCTTACCAAGTTAATAAACATTCCTATAAAAGAAGTGATCATTGATTCACCCCCTTTCCCTCTCAGTGATCCTACATCAATCAATAAACATTAATTGGCATAAAAGTTAGTTCCCCATGAAAAATAATTCTATGTATTGATGATATAGAATAAATATTCAGTGAAAACATGGTTATTCCTATATTTTATAGTATAAAATATCACATTTATAAGAATATAATGTTACCCTATCTTTTATCTCTTTGAATTAAAATTAGAGAATCTAAATAAGTGGGATTTCCTCATGTTAATGAAGTTTTTATGATAGCTGATGATAAGATAAATTTAAAAGTTTATTGAAATTATTAGATTTCTAGTTTGGTTTCTCTCATAAATAATTTTTAGGAAAATATTATGGGGTTTTCAATGGCTAAAAAATGTGGGATAAGTTGAGAAGTAGTTGTAAAGGAAATGAGAAAGTGAAGGAATCTTGGATACAATTCTAGAGAAACATATTTGAATATGTCAAGATGGTTGATGAAGAATGTATTGATGAATACTAAACAATATTCAATGATATTTTCATCAATATCAAATGTTTTGGTGATAATATGTAAGATTATACTATCATTAAGAAATTTATGAGAAACTTTATAGGTATATTTTATTCCAAAATTTCATCTTTAGAAGATAGATAATATTTATCTTTAGTTGAACTTTATAATATTATCCTTGTATATGAGTTGATAAAAACTATATTATTTAAAAATACAACTAAGGAAGAAATATATTTTGAATATTTATTAAAAAAAGGTTTATAGTTAAATAATTATAGGAAGAATCAAGTGATTCAGAGGTAGAGGAATATGGATAGGACTTCAACAAAATCACTGATCTTCTTTCTAAAATATACAAAAAGGAAAAGTGCAAGTGAAAAGGTAAAAATTATCTAAAATGTGGTAATTTTGATGATAAAGGTAATTTCATAGGATAATTTACTAAAAACAATAATGGATATTCTAATTTGGAAGAATAATATAAGAACTATCATAGATAGAAGTGTAAGAAGCATAAGAAAAATTTTCCATACAATAAGAAGAAAAGTTTGTTGAGTGGAATAGAATATGATGATTATTCATCTAGAAATGAATCTGATTTCCATGTTAACTTCTAAGATTATTAAATAATAGGAAATTATTTATTATATGGTGATGATAATGGTTAAGATATAATATAACTTTAGTGTATTCTTAAAGAAAATTTTCAATATTCTCTTAAGAAACTTACACAAATAAATAAAAAAATTAAGAAGTTGAAAAATAAATTTAAGGAGATAACTTTATAGAATGGTTATCATATCAAAAAGGAGGTAATAAACCCTAATGTGATTAGATATAAAAAAATTAAAGTGGAAAATCTTGAAAGGAAATGGAAATATTTTGAAGAAACATTATATTTAAAGAATAATATTGAAAACGTATAAATAGTACTTGTTGAGGAAAGTATGGAGAACCGACTTAAGTTGGCTAAATTTGAGAAGATGGTAGATATTATCAAAGAAATTTTAACTTAGAAAAAAAAGAATAATTTTAAGAAAATCAATTAATGTTTCTTATAACTCAAAGTGATTTAATAAATATGAGATAATCCTTTACTAAAGAAGTTGAGGATAAAGGTGAATCTTCTCAAGATGGTGAAAAAATGGACCTATAGAAGCAGATTATTTATTTTCTCAAACAATCTCAATGTATATCTGCTTATAGTAATAATGTAGGTTAAACATTTAAGATTTTTGAGAAATCACCATCAACTAAATATTATTTTAAATCATCAAGAAAATATATCTTTGAAAAAATTCACACATAGTTTGTAAAGAAACAATAACAATAAACTTCATAGTGGTACTACTATCAGCATGAAAGATCATGATTCAGAGGTCACTAATAGTTTTATAGAGTATTCAGGGGAAAATTATATTTATGATGGTAAAATATGTATCTATTAGGAAAATATTATAAATCAAGGGGAAGATATAATGAACAGAGAAGAAAAAAATAAAGAATATTTTTTTATTCAAAATATAAAGTTCAGGAGGTGAAAAATGTTAATGCCTCAAGAAAGGGATGTGATAAGTTTAAGAAAGTTAATAAAGTAAATGATATCAAGAAAGTTGATAAATGTAATAAAGATTTCTTAATAATTTATAATAATCAAATTTACATGGCTAGAATGATGGAGTAAGAATAAAAGTATGCTATATAAAATGAAAAGAAACAAGTTTCAGAAAATGAGAACAAATTTCATAACAAGTTATTAAAAAATCAGAAACATATTATTTAGAATAAATAAAAGATGATTGATCAAAATGGGAATGTTGAAAAAAATGTATGAATTTATTAAAAATCTAAGAAGAAAACATGAAGATTATGTTACAAAATCAATGTTTAAAAGATATTATGAAAACTAAAAAGATTATATCAGCTTCATCTGATGATTCTATAGATGAGAATAAATCTATTTCCCAAAATAAGAATAAGTGGAAGAAAATGTTGATGCAGATAGAATATTCTCAATTAAATAATTAATTATATATAACACTAAGTCTCCTCCTTATTCCCACTATAGTTTCTCATTTCTACTAACTTATAGAGAATTGAAGTATAATAAGTAATGAAGTTGGATAATTTATTTTTCATTCTTACAGAAAAAATATTTCATGGAAACATTACAACCCCCATGATGTGGAATGGATTACTACCCTAAAGGGGGATAAATTTTGAAGATAAGGTATGAACACTGTAGTTTTCTTAAAAATAAATTTGTGATATTAAGAAATTTAATATATTAGAGAAGTTTTTTTATACACTTTACTATTTTGATATGCTTTATATGGTGGGTGTAGGTTTTTTATTAACAAACTTACTTGTATTTTCATGGATATAAAGTTTTTGTAAGATACATGAGTATGATATTGCATGGATTTTTTGTTTTGTATTGTATTGATCACCTTGATTATACACTCTTGTTTCCAATATCAGGTTATTACATACAGACTTATTTAGTTAAATAATATTCTTTAATAAACTCATGTGATCTATTTTTATCTTGATAAATGTTTTAAAATTTATGAAATTTAGTATGATGATCTTATATGATCCCTTTTTTACCTTATACATTTTATTGTCAATAAGGGTGATAAATAACATAAGAGAAAAATAAATTGAAAACATCATATGCATAGAAATAACTGAGCACACATATTGACTTTTAATATTTTTTAAGTTTAATGTGGATCTTAAAAAACAAAAAAATGTGGATATTATTGTTCCAAATATAGTTTCGTTTCATTTTTTTAATATATAAATATTTTTTATAGTGATATTTTTTTAAGAATGTTGGATAAGTTTTAAAGAAGAGATGTAAGAAACATTCTTTAAAAAAGTTGTGAATGTTTTTTTATGAATGTTATAAAAGTTTCCTAAAAACTAATATGAAGTTGTGTCAATATTAATGTTACTAACATCATGAAGTTTATCATGATACAAGAAGAGTTTTTTTTATTTTGTATAAATATATAATTGAAAGGGGTGATGTAAAAATTTGAATGAAGTGGAATTATGAGTCACAATAACAATGTTATGGGATATACCAAATGTAAAAGGTTCTTATAAGATGATATATTCAAATAATTTCTTATAAAATGGAGGCCCAAGTTATAATGTTTGACTTACGAATATATGCAGAATGGTCTATGAAGTTGTAGTTGTAAAAAGTAATTATATTAATGATGTATTGTCTATGATACCGTACAGTGTAAAATCATGTAGAAAATCGGATAGATATATCAATGAGGTTTCAAAAAATGAAGATCTATTGGAAAAAAACATGAAATATCCAATCGAATAAGATTTTTGATTCCATCAGATGGATAATTATAAAGGATCACCAAGTAGATAATGGCATAAAAAGTTTTATATGAAGTTTAATATCATTAGATCGATGAACATCAGACTAAGATACATGATGTTATTGAATAAACGGTCATCAGTGAGAAGTTATATATGAAGATAATCAGTCATATATTATTATGAAGATCCATTGGATGAAGATTTGAGATGTCATTAGAAAAATATTTTCTGAGATTATCATATCAATTTTCCCAAAAAAGGGAATTTGGATGGAGGTTCATGATACAATTAAAATAACTAATTCCCCCACATAAGGGAAGCTATATATATTTCATCATATAGAATAATTATAAGGATATTTATATAAACTATGTAAATTAATTAACTATGATGATTCTAATATGTTCATTCAATTTTTCCTATATTTATGAAGTTAAATAGATTTTTATAAGTTCCTTAATATTGAGTTCAAATAATTTTAAATAAATGGGGAACTTTCAAGAAACATTAAGTGTGTTTGAGAATGTTCCATAAGATTTTAGAAGCACCCAATGAAATTCAATTAAGTAGGAAGCTTTGAAATTTAATGTTTCGTTGAGTAGGAAAATAAATTTGAGTTATTTCACAAAATGTTAGAAGTGCATCTATATAAATAGTGTGATGGTATGGTATGAAATATATTTATAATCATTTATAAAAGTTGAAGAGATGAAGTGATGAAGTATTTACACCATGAGAATCTGACCAAGTTTCTACTTAACTGAATAAGGTTCATCAGAACAAGTTTCATTGGTCGAAGAAGAAAAATAGTGTTAGCTTCTAAGAAAATTTCCTACCTAGTTGAAGAATAGTTCCATTCAACTGATGAGAAGTTGTATTAGACTATGAATCATCAGATGAAGAAGAAGATGTATGTGAGATACCAATCATAGTTCCCACCTAGTTGAAAAGAGGTTCATTGGACCAAGATTGCTTCATAATATAGAAAATAATTAGATTGATAATATTTTATAGACATTTTTTGAGTAGTTCACATCAGACTAGATTGTATTGATTCAAGTAGTATCAAATGTAGAACCATCGGATGGAAGGAATATCAGATAGAGTTGATTATATAGACACTGATATGGAATTCTTCTAGAATTTTTTTGGAAAAGTTTTGATTGTGTATATCCGGATATTCCTATGATCGAGAGGAAGTTTTGAGTCCAAAAAACTCTTAAGATAATTTTTGAAGATCTTGAAAATTTTAAATAGGAGAAGGTAATCCAAATTTCTTATGGAGAAAGTGAAGATCATTCTATAGTGTATTAGAAAAGAAGAAGAAAATATCCTATAGTTGGTGGGTATAACCAACTATTGAAAAGGCTTGTGATAAGGGTCATAAATAGCTCTGAAGAAAGTTAATATAGTTAGGGAAGTTGGGGTTATAACCAACTATGGTATAAGAGTTTATTGATGGTGGGTATAAATGGTGTTAGATGGAGGAATAATTACTGCAGTGTAGAATCAGTTTTTCATGTGCCTTTGTAATCATAATAGAATTTATTAAATAATCCATGTTTGGGGGGGATAAATTATAAGGTAAGGAGTAGGTATTTATACTAAACATTTTAAATATCATGTGTTGATCTCTAACTTTATATTATAGTATATTAAGTGCGGTTGATAGATTTACTAATAGTGGATTATAACAAAAATAAGTTTCATAAGTTAGGAAAGACTCCTTACCAATTTAAGAAAATTTTCTATAAAAGAGAAAGTGATCACTAATTCACCCCCTCCCCCTCTAAATAATCATACATCAATCATGGAACATTAGGTATTTTTCACTAGGACTCTTGGGATAGGATGGCCAAACTAGTTAGAGAGGGTGGCATCAACCTGAGAAGTGTGGGAGAGATCATGCATTGTATACAAGAGAATATATTTTGTAAGATCATGGAGGAAAAATCTCTTTGGTCCAGGTTCATTAACAATATATATATTAAGGACTAGTGTACATGGTTCTATTTGACTGATCAATCCTATTTTATTTGGTGTTCCCTACAAAATAACTTTTCCACTCTTCAGAATAATGTTTGTTGTGTCATTGGGAGGGGAGAGCTAAATTACTATAAATACAATTGTTCCAGGGTCCCCCTCTTTTTCCTTGGAATCCCTATACCTAAGATCAAATTGAAGTAATATGATAAGCATACTAGATTTATAAATTCCACACTTGATATAGAAAAATAAATAAATTTTTTGATAGTATTCATAGTGTGGCTGATCCTGATCGATATGTGTTCATTGTGATGACTTTAGGAGTGTTCAGTACCTTAGCGTTTTGAATTATATATCATGTAGGGAAAGAGGTTGATGAATGATTGAGTCTATTATGGTGAAAAATAAACTATATAAGATGAATTTATAGGTTTGGTACCTATATAATCTATAAATCCCCCATTGATTTTGAGATCCAATTCCACAACCCCATCCCCCCAAATGTACCTCTCCTGGGTTAGTAATAAGAGAAGGGAGATAATAACTCCAGATGCCTGTCTTCAATAATCCATGGGTTGGAGAAAAAAATGGAGGGTATATCATACACATATATGGGAGGAATTATCCTCTAATAAGAACAAGAGGAATGAGAGATAAGATAAAACCAATAAAAAAATCTTTATCATTACAAATAAAATATCTCAATGCATGCATATAATTTCACACAACTGAACAACTGCACATGAAACTGCAAGTACAAAAAGTAAATCCTCAATAATGAAATCAAAGACCATAAATCTCTTGAACAACTCTACAATCTAGTAATATCCATTATCATCCCCAACCAGCTCTTTTGATACTGTAAAATTGTTTATATGTACATAGGGTGATCATAACAAGTATACTTAGTAGGATCCTCCTAGAATCGTCTCATATAAAAGATAAATAAAGCATACTAAATCCTAGTGAATAAACAAGTGAATATAAATCATTACCTAATCATGTATACTAAGTTACTAGCCTCACTATTTATCCCTTACCAATTATCACATACAAGAAATAATATAATATCTAACATAATATAAAATGAAGACACCCTGCTACCACCTTTCAACTAGTTTTATACCCTTCCCCAATGTTGTACATCATTATCCATCTATATCCAAAATTTATCATACCATAATATAGTTGGGAAATTGTATCATATCATGAACCCTGTGATCACATCATCACATAATGAACAACCACATCTATATATAGTAACTGGCCAGTTTTTGCAATCCACCACAGCTAGTACGACATGTATTATACCTCAATCTGCCACACCCCACACACAACATGCCTATAATAATCCTTAGGTTATTATATGTATATATACATGTGTGTAAAATAAGGAAGATACATTACATCATTCTATAGACATATATATGGGAAAGTTAACCATCGTGCATAACATCACATAATACTATCAAGAGAAGATAATGGGGAAAGAGGGGATAGTCAGACATCTGTTCCTCACCAACCTGAATGTTGGGGAAAACACCCTCCAAAATCCAATGGTGTCAGTCTCCATACTGATAATTGTGGGATAGAATATGAAATCACATAAAATAATAAAATACATATAGCTCAGAACCAAAATATAGGAAAGTAGATAAACTTAATCTCAACTAAAACTATAATCACTAAGACAACCATATACCACTACTAAGGACTAGATATCCTATACGTACACAAGAATTTCAAAATACATTAATTAATTATTTCTTTTAAACATTTCATTGTTATATTAATTTCTATCTGAAATCTATTCCCACCAAGAATAATCCAAATGATCTAACTATTCCTCAAGATTTATATTAATTCATCATTTCATTCCATCATCAACCTCATGGGTTAAAATGTTGAACATTCATTAATATTTCATAATTCTAGGTACTCTAGGACTCATCCTAAGATACCATAAAGAGATTCATAAACCAAGAATAACCATCCACTTAAAGCTGTGGGGAAAGGAATGTAGAAACAAGCAACTTGGATATCCAAACTTTAAATAGAATCATTATCAAGTAAGAATCATAGTTTTCAGCACAACAACAATGGGTAATCCCAGCTTCAACACGATCCATCAGTACTTATCACATCTCCTAATCCACCATATATATCACCATGAATCTTTCCATCACATTTCCCAACTAATACCACAAATTTGGGCATCCTTGCACATATCTCTCTAAACCATCAGCCATCCCAAGATCTCTTCACATCGCATAACAATACTCCTCATCTAGATAAATAACATAAGGGAGAAACAAAAAAAAATATACAAACAGTCATCTAGGCCCTAAAACTAAGGCATCAAATCTTTAAAAGTAAATGAGCTCACTTAGACCCAAAAAAAATTTATCAAATAACTAATTATTTAATGTATTGAATTAACTGATTCATTTATCACAAATTGAAACTATATAATAATTAAGTAATCAATTATAAACACTTATGAATTATTTAAACATGATTTCAAGCATCACTTATAGTTTCATAAAAATATAAGGAATAAAAAATTCAATTAACATGACCCTTTATTATTTAGACAACATACATTATTATATTTATGTTTTTTATAATGTTTCTAACCACAAAAAAAACATTCCAAACTATATCATAGGAAAAGATAACACACTATCTAGAAAAAAAAAGAGGAAAAACATTAACATGATATAAACCCATGTGATCGATACAACCAAAACCCAAAACCAATTAATTTTCATTAATTTTGTTTAATATTCATTAAGTTAAATCACACCATTAACAAAATAGATAAATAATGAAAACTATAAGATAGCACAATAACATGAGATGAAATGAATCCCCTACCTCAAGTCATTCAATATTCTTTTAGAATAGAACAACAAGCATAAATATATGATCACCTCTCCCGTAAGGAATCTATAGCCCTCCAAGGATATTTCAATGCAATCATTATCATAAACATAAAAATAACTCTATAAGAATAGATGAGATAAACTATCATAACATGGAAAGGTAGAATTAGTGGAAACAAAACCTATCAGATAATAAAAACAATATAAATAGGTATAACTTGCCTAAAATCACCAAATATTGAACATGAGAAGTTGGGGATCAATGATAATTGAAAAAACATTGAGACACCATGAAATAGAACCTCCAATCACCTAGTGTTTGAGAGAAATTAAAGGAATTTAATAGAAACTAAGGGTGTGATGAGATTTATAGGCACAATTCAAGATCCAAATTTAAGATGTGAATGTTTCATTCACGTCATGAATGGATTGAGTTTTATGAATTTCTAAAAAACAAATCACCTGGATCCAATAAAAATAGATCAATTCAAATTTTGAAATTCATGTTCACGTTATGGATTTTTGAGGATAGATTTATCAAATCCAGTAATTCACCCTTTTTCATTATTAACCTATGGTTCACATCCTAAATCATGCCCTATAAACCACCCCTTATCATCCCATGAATTCATATTTTGTCCATGAAATTCTCACTCACATTGTAAACTATAATTCACATCAGGAACTCATCATTATTCTAAATTTCATTACCTAAACTTGACCAAATATTCTCTAGGACTCCTATGTAACACCCTAATCTTCCACAGTATGCTTATTTTTAAATAATTCAATAGCTTGTGCTACACGCAACACTGAGTTCGAGAACACTACGACTTACGAAACTAGTCGTTTAAAAATCAGTTATGAATATTATTAACCACATTTTGAATTTTATATGTTCCATATAATTTTAACATACATCTTATGTGTTTATTAGACATAATATAAAAACAAATTCAATTCTTCAGATAAAAGAATTATTTTTCAAAAAAAATGTTGTTTTACCGCATTTTAATGGAAAACCCTGTTTTAAATAAAAAATTATACACTTTTATAAGTTCCATTTGACAAAATAATATTCTTACTTATAAACGGAACATAAAAATTTACATTTTTTATATTTTTTTATTTTTATGATAAAGTTCATTTTTTAATGAATAGTGAAAAATACTGCATTTTAATTCAAAACTGCATTTTCATCTAATTTATTTATATAGTTAGATTATATTTTTAATTTATTTTAAAGTTTAATTGGATTGTTTTTTTATCATTTAATCCAATTTTATTCATTGGAATTAATTTCACATTTAAATTGGACATAAACACATGTCAATCTTTTAATAGGTTTTATTTCTCAAAAACCCGCTTTCTGGTTTTAACAACGGGAATTAATTTTAAATTTATTAATTAAACTTCTATGCTTCTAATTTGGTAAAATAAAAAATAATAATTTGGAATATCAAAATTATCTTTTGGTGAAATTTTTGTATTTCTCTGAAAACTTTCAATTTTTGATGAATAGTGAAAAATATTGCATTGACGTTAAAAACTGACTTTTTTATTTAAATAATTATTTTAATTTAAATTTATTTTAAAGTAAAAAATATATACATAATACATATATTAGTACAATTTATGTCATTTGAGTCATTTTATAATAGAATTAGATATATAAAAGTTTATTGAACTTTTGAACGTCTCTTTTACCCACCTTCTAGGCACATTTACAAATTAGAACTAAACGTAATTTTAATGCTTCTGTAAATTGAGTTTCAAAAATCTTATATACATGGTTTTAATCATATTGAAAAATTTGGTCTAATAGGATAAAAATATTTTTTTTAATAGTAACTTTTGAATTTTATTTACCACGGTTAAAGGTAAATAGGGTAATTAATGGTAAAAATAATATTATAATAATATAAAATTACCCTAACACATGTCCTAATTCTATTGGATAAGTATATTTAGACCAAAATCACCCATAGTTATAAAATTTTATCCTTTTTAAGAAACTTTTGTTAGATTAGGACATTTATTATATTTTATTTAAAGAAAAGTTAAAAATGTCATATTCGAATTTTAAGAACTAAACCATTTTTAATATAGGGTTAAACATAAGATAAATTAGACTATAAATATTAATAATTAATATAAGAAATATATCTTCATAATTATATTTTTTTATAATTTTTATAAATTAAATAATTAAATTTAATTATGACACCATGACGATGGATTAATTGATTTTTTAAAGAAAGAATCAAATAAATGATATTAATAATATTAAAATAAATATTCTTTTAATTAATTAATGAAATAAAATAATTTTATAGATAACTTAGACATGTTAATGACACATTGAAATTATTTATTCGAATTTATCATGTTGGTTTAATATTTGTAAAAATGAAAATATTGAATAGTAACAAAATTGACATAAATGATATTTTAAAATAAATACTATTTTATTAAATCATATAAAAATCATAAAAATATAAGGTTCCTCCAAATAACTTTTATAGTGATAAAAATTTAATAAATTATCCACTTTAGGTTCTTTTGGAAATTTATAGTAACTATATTAACCATGTAGTATAAAATTAAAAGAAGACATGGTAAGAGTTAAACTATTTAACTAAGGGTTAAATCTAATATATAGGGTTAATTTTATGACCTAAACATGTCTAAAACCAATTGGTTAAGAGTATTTAAACCCATCCTCGTCTTATCCTCTAAATAAATCAATTTTTATCTATTCGAAACCGAAAATCATTTCATAATAAATTAATATTTTATGATTTTTCCTAAAGTCCCCCTCACCTCTCTTATAAAAGGGAACCTCCCTTTCTCTTTAACTCACACCTATAAAGCCTTTTTGTTTGGCCAAAACCTGACCATTTCTCTTCTCAAAATCCCTCAATTAATACTATATGCCTAATTTTTGGTAGAAATCCATCCTAAGGAGACCTTGTGTTCAAATCAAAAGGAAACACCCGAAGAAGAGGTAATTGTTTTATCAACCCTTTCAAAGTTCTTTTCTTCTTCTACTTCCTCTTTATATATTATTTCCATATAAAAATAATTAATTCAGTATCATCCATATACTGATATGTTATTATAATCATGGTACAACCATATTCCACATTTTATCCATCTTAAGAATAACAATATCACCATCTGTGTGTACATTAGGCTTATAGTCTTCACGTCGTGGTGTAATTTGTTATTCAACACTAATTTGTTTGGATGGGTATAATGATGAGTATAATGGATATATATAATGAATATAAAATTATAATAATTTTTTATAATTAATATACCATCCAATTTCATACCATTTAACCATCAAGGGATTGATACCATCGCTCGTGCGTACGTACGGTCTATCGTCTCCATGACGCGGTGAGATTCATTCTCTACGTTAACCATTCAAGAATGATTATAAAATTTATATGATGAGTAAAAAGAATAATAATGAACTTAATTTCATTCTTTATATAAATAAAATATATCCTATGCATAACAAATATTACTTACATGACCAAACATGAATGGGAAAATGAAGCAGTTAACACCCGAAACAACGGTAATACTGAAATATTATAACCAAAGTGACATAAGAGGATAATATATGATATCATAAATCTGGATATGGTCCTGGTATAATTTAATAACATGTTTTAACCATTATATATTAGTCTAACTCACCCTCAACTAAATTAAATTATAAGTAAAGGGTTAATTTCACAATCTCTTCATTATCTGAAATTATTTATACATAAGTACCTACTGGGACAACCTTATCATCCATGTCCGTGTTTAATTAAATGCATTTCAAAATATTATCAACATTTTTTTAAATAAATTTTTACCCATTTTTTACTTTTTATAAAACATTTTTAAAGAAATATTTCCATCGCTTTCCAAACAATGTACTTTATAATCTTTTCGAAAAAGTAAGGAAAGAATGTTTTTTAACATATACGGTGTGAGTGGATATTTTCTGCCATTATGACACCTTAACATTTTGAAGCTTCTAGTACAATATTACAAGTTTATTTTAAAGGAATGTTTTATTTTATAATTGTATGTCTTTTAAATAATTTCAAAGTAAAAGGGATATTTCTCGCAAAGATTTTTAATGAATTTATTAGAATATTTTCATCTATTTAAACATACTTTATTGGATTTTATGGTTGATTGAGGCTGATTTGTTATGATACAATCTTTAAAATTATATTTAAGTTTTTATGATATGTTTGACTATGGATGTGCTATTTTTATAGCATTTATGGTTTATGTTTAAAGTATTAAAATTTTGTATGCTAGTTTTAATACGAATATTTATTTCATGTTTCACCCTTTTCATATGTAGAATGCATTGAACTTCGTAAGTGATGGGAGGGGACCACTATATCCCCTCAATGCATCAGTAGGTCTCATGAGAAAAAATAGTGTCTTGGCACAAGGCCTTGATGGAATATTTGTTTATAGACTTGGCATGAGGTCTTTACATTGTGGTTATGATGTCTGGCATTATGAATTCTCTCATTATGAGATTAGTTATTGATATTACATGTTATTATTCAAATAGTAGAATATCCATGTGAATGTTTAAATGGAATTATTTGATTTATTCTTTTCATATTATGTTAAAGATAATGTTTTAAAAGTCTTTTGTTTTATTTTTATACCTTTCCTTAAAAGTTTATGCTTATTTATGATAGTTTCCACTATATTGTTATCCTTACTGAGCATCTGAGCTCACCCATTTCTTATGTTTTATTTTCCCTAGGATGTGAAGAAGTATATTATTATTGACCTGTAGGGATATTATAGGAAATATTTTTGTTTAGGAAGGAGATACTATATTGTTTTTCAATTCAATATGTAATTTAAAATATAGGTTTTTATCTAGTATTTCCAAGGCTAATAACTGATCGATCCTTTGGGATTTGATTTTCTTGTGATCGTTCCAATGTAATAAAATAATGCACCAATTCTAGGAAACTAGGGTCAGGGTGTTATAGTTGGTATCATAATAATTTTAGTAAAATCCTTTGAAACTAGATTTAGAAAATGACCTTGAACATTACCCTAAGATAGAATTTGAGGATAAGTATTGAAGATCATCCTAGAATTTTGGTAACATAGAGATTATGTGGGTATTCTTAGAAAATAAATTCATGTATGGATACTACAAGTGGAGTTGGTTCTGTCATGGATGTACCTAGGGGTGAAAAATCTGACAAGGTGTTCCGGTCTTGACTCGAGTTAACCCGGTACATGATAATAAGACTTATTGTGCACCTAGTTTGATACTCCCAGGGGATATTATTAGGATATTTCACATTTTATTTACAGAATATTATGAAGTATTTATGAGTAAATATGTCTCCAAAGAAACAATTTTTATGATTATGGATTAGATGTGCATAATTTTTTCAATTTATGTTATGTATTTTACTAGTTTGAAATTATGCCTTATGATTCATAACCTAATCTAGTGTATGCTATTGTTTATAAATGGTGCCTAGTGGAAGGAATGGAAACCATATCAATGCACGTAATCCATGTAGGGATTTACCTCCTTTGAAATATAATTATGTTGGAGCAAGAGATTCCACTGGTTCTGAACAACTTATAACCATATTTGGACAACTTACTCAGGTTATGAATAATAAACTTACCTATTTAAAGTATTATGATCCACAACATAGAGGATCAATGTTATATCACTTCATGAGACAACAACCACCAACATTTAATGGGACTAAAAATTCTTTTTTAGCTGAGCAGTGGATAAGTTCCTTAGAGAAAATATTTCTTTCTTTGAGGAGTAATGAAATGGAAAAGTTTTTTATGGTAGTCTATTATCTTTCAGGAGATGTAGATCAATGGTTTTCACTGACTCGAAACATGAATAATGATGAAGAGGTTAAAAATATAAAATAGTGGAAATTTAAAGAACTCTTCCTAGAAAAATATTTACCTCGTGATCTACGAGTGGATATGGAAAGGCAATTTATGAGTCTGAAGAAAAAATAAGATGAGAATGTTTCAAAGTATGAGGCTTACTTCACAAGGTTATAAAGGCATGTTGCATACTACATATGTAACCCAAGAAGTAAGATTTATCGATTCTTTTATGGGTTAAAACCATTCCTTCGATAAGCATTGGTCTCACGATCTTTATCATCATACGAAGACATAGTCCCGTATGCTATCAAGATGGAAAAGGAATTCTCTAAGTCTTATGACATTAAAGTAAAGTAAGAAAAGAAGATAAAAATTGAGTAAGAGATGGATAAAGGTAAAACGATAAAGAAGGATTTTCCCGTATGTGATAATTGTGGGAAGAAACACCTTGGTACTTCCCTGAAAGGAATGACAGTTTGTTACAAGTGTGGAGAAAAAAGTCATCAGGCTCATGATTGTAAGGGAAAGAAAGAATCTGTAAATGTGCAATGTTATAATTATAAAGAGTTGGGACATTATTCAAATGATTTTCCAAACAATTAAGTAAATATGGGTTAGAATAAGAAAATGGATCAAGGTCAAGTTTATGCTGTTACTATAGTCAAAGTGGAATAATTATTATATTTTTGTTTTTGGATTAAAGAATTTTATTACTATATTTTTTATTGTACTACAGTACTTCTTCTTTAAGGATTTTGAAGAACAAATTATTTCATTAAGGCTTTTGAGGTTATAAAGGTATTTTTCAATAATATATACATTACGTTTTTTGGGGAATCTGATGTTATGATTGATTTTGGAAATTTAGAGATTTTTTTAAACTATTGTTTTGGAAAGAAGCATTTTGGAAAATTATTATGGTTGGAATGGATTAATTTATATTTTGGATAGTATTTTTTTAGGTTAAAACATTTCTTAAGGTTAATGGAATTTTATAATAATATAGTTTGAGAAAAATAAAACCCTGTAGGTTGGGCGACAACCCGTCGCATCGGACAAGGCTATGGAAATTGAACCCAAAACTGAAATGCGACAAGGATTTATCACCTACCATTGGCCTATAATAATTATATGGTTAGTATAACATAGTTTTCTTTATTTAAATGGTATAAGTTTATATTTGGAACCTTATACGATTTATATTAATAAAATATTTTTTATTTTTATTATCTTTTTAAGAGAAAGATGAGTTTGTGGTAGGAATTAGTTAACAGATGAAATTATACATGTAAATTAAGCATTCTTCCTTGTGTTCTTAGACTATGAATTAAATTAATTCTACAACACTTGGGAAAGGATCATAAACCAAAAATGTTTTCCTAGTACTTTCTTTTGTGATGAATCAAATGGTCTCTGGGATCATCGCAAATTTATAGATTTCTAGTTATTAACTTTATCCTAATAATGTTCTCTATCACTCTCCATCAGAACTTGATGGTTAAATTTTCTTTCATGTATATGATTTCCTATATATAACCCTAGTATGTGTTATCTCTGGTGACCTTCATACTTCCCTTAATTTATTTTAAAGTGGGGGTTTCATTAATCCTTTTTCGATGTGGGATTTCAACAAAGATGTTTTGAAATGTCAAACCCATAGTTTTCAATCTAGAGTTTAAATTGTGAGGATTGAATTTATTTAATTAGGTTAGAATGTAACACCCCAAGCTTCCATGGTATACTTCTTTTTAAATAATTCAATATCTTGTGCTATATGCAACACTGAGTTCAAGCGCACCACAACTTACGAAACTAGCCATTTAAAAAACAGTTATGAATAGTATTAACTACATTTTTAATTTTATATATTCCATATAATTTTAACATCTATATTATTTGTTTCTTATACATAATATAAAAAAAAATTCAATTTCTCAGATAAAAGAAGTATTTTTTTAAAAATGCAGTTTTACCACCTTTTAATGGCGAACACTTTTTAAAATCCAAAATATGACACTTTTATAAGTTCTATTTGAAAAACTAATCTTCTTATTTAGAATTGGGACATAAAAATTTTCTTTTGTTAAATTTTTTTTATTTTTCTGATAAAGTTCATTTTTTAATGAATAGTGAAAATACTGTATTTTAATTCAAAAATTGTCTTTTATTATAATTTATTTATATAGATATATTATATTTTTAATTGATTTTAAATTATTATTGGATTATGTTTTTATTATTTAATCTAATTTTTTTCGTTGGAAGAAATTTCACATTTAAATTGGACATAAACACATGTCAATCTTTTGATAGTTTTTACTTCTCAAAAACACGCTTTCTGGTTTTGACAATGGGAATTAATTTTAAATTAATTAATGAAACTTATATGTTTTTAATTTGGAAAAATGGACATCATTTTTGAATTCAGAATATCAAAATTATTTTTGGGTGAATTTTCTGTATTTTTCTGAAAACTTTCAATTTTTTATAAATAGTGAAAAACACTAATTGACGTTAAAACCTGACTTTTTTTATTTAAATAATTATTTTAATTTAAATTTATTTTAATTTAAAAATAGATACATAATACATATATTACTCCAATGTATTTCATTGGATTCATTTTATAATAGAATTAGATATATAAAATTTTATTGAACTTTTGAACGTCTCTTTTACCCACCTTCTAAGCACATTTACAAATTAGAACTAAACGTAATTTTACCATTTCTAGGAATTGAATTTAAAAAATAATACAAACATGTTTGTAATCAGGGTGAAACTTTTGGTCTAATAGAATCAAAATAATTTTTGAGAATAGTAACTTTTGAATTTTATTTTCCATTGTTAAAGGTAAATATGGTAATTAATGGTAAAATAATATTATAATAATATAAAATTTCCATAAAACATGTCATAATTATATTGGATAAGTCTATTTAGAACAAAATAACCCTTAGGTCGAAAATTTGATCCTTTTTACACCACTTGTGTTAGATTAAGACATTTATTATATTTTATTTAAAGAATAGTTAAAAATGTCGTATTCAAATTTTAATAACTAAACCATTTTTAATATAGGGTTATACATAAGATAAATTGGAATATAAATATTTATTAAAAATATAATAAATTTATTTAGATAATTATATTTTTTTATAATTTTTAGGCATTAAATAATTAAATTTAATTGTGACACCATGATGATGCAGTATTTGATTTATTAAAGGAAGAATAAAATAAATGATAATAATAATATTAAAATAAATATAATAAGAATTAATTAATGACATACATCAATTTTATAGACAACTGAGAAATGTTAGTGACATTTTAGAATTATTGGTTTGAAGTTATCATATTGGTTTGATATTTTTAAAAATGAAATATTGAATAGTAACAAAATTGACATAAATGATATTTTAAAACAAATACTATTTTAATAAATTATATAAAAGTCATAAAAATATAAGGTTCATAAAACTAACTTTTATAGTGATAAAAAATACATAAATGATTTACTTTAGGTTCTTTTGGAAATTTATAGTAACTATATTAACCATGTAGTATAAAAATACAAGAAGGCGTGGTAAGAGTTAAACTATTTAACTAAGGGTTAAATCTAAAAGATAAGGTTAATTTATGAACTAAACATGTATAAAACATATTAGTTAAGATTATTTAGACCCATACTCATATTATCCTATAAATAAATCAATTTGGATCAATTAGTAACCGAAAATAATTTTATAATAAATTAATATTTCAATATTTTTTCTAAAGTTCCCCCTACCTCTCTTATAAAATGGAACATCCCTTTCTATTTAGTTCACACCTCTAGGGCCTTTTGGTTTAGCCAAATTCTTCCCATTTCTCCTCCCAACCTCCCTCACTTCATCTTAGAGGCCTAAATTTGGGAAGAAATCCATCCTAAGGATCCCTTTTTTTCAAATCAAAAGGAAACACCCGAAGAAGAGGTAATTGTTTTATCAGCCCTTTCAATGTTCTTTTCTTCTTTTACTTCATCTTTCTATGTTGTTTCCCTATAAAAAAATAAATCCAGTATCATAAATATACTGATATGTTATTATAATCATGGGACAACCATATTCCTCATTTTATCTATCTTACTAATAACAATATCACCATGTGTGTGTGTGTACGGCTTTCCGCCTCCATATCGTGCTGTAATTGTTTATTCAACACTACTTTGTTTGGATGGGTATAATGATGAGTATAATGGATATAAATAATGAATATAACATTAAAATGATTATTTATAATTTATATAGAATCCAATTTCAAACCATTTAACCATCAAGGGAATGATACCATCGCTCGAGCGTACGTACGGACTATCGTCTCCACAACGCGGTGAGATTCATTATCTAAATTAACTATTCAAGAATGATTATAAAATTTATATGATGAGTAAAATGAATAATTATTAACCTAATTTCATTCTGAATATGAATAAAATATATCCTATGCATAACAATCATGATTTACATGAAAAAATATGAATGATAAAAGGAAGAAGTTAACACCCAAAACAACAGTTATACTGAAATATTATTACCAAAGTGACATAAGAGGATAATATGTGATATCATAAATCTGGATATGGTCCTGGTATAATTTAATAACATTTTTTAACCATTATATAGGATTATACCTCACCCTATACTAAAGGAAAGTATAAGGTAAGGGTTAATTTCACAATCTCTTTATTTTCTGAGATTGATTATACATAAGTATCTACTGGGACAACCTTACCATCCATGTCCATTTTTCATTAAATGTATTTTAAAATATTATCAATATTTGTTTAAAGACATTTTTACTCATGTTTTACTTTTTATAAAACATTTTTAAATGAATATTTCTATTCATTTCCAAATGATGTACTTTATGATCTTTTCAACAAATTAAGGAAACGATGTTTTTTAACTTATATGGTGTGAGAGGCTATTTTCCACCGTTATGACGCCTTAACATTTTGAAGTTTCTTGTACAATCGTACAAGTTTATTTTCAAAGGAAATTATTTATTTTATAATTTTTAATCTTTTAAATAATTTCAAAATAAAATGGGTATTTCTATGAAAGATTTTTAATGAAATTATTAGATTATTTTCATCTATGCACTACTGGGAAATTACCCTATACCCACGGTTTGAAACCGTGGGTATAGCCCTTAAAATCATGGGTATAGCATATACCCACGGTTTCAATAAATTTTGGGTAACCAAGGCATTTTTATAGCCTCAAACCATACCCATGGTTTTGGAAACCGTGGGTATAGGTCCAATCCACCGTGTCATTGACCTATACCCACAGTTTTAAAACTATGGGTATAGCTTTGACAAAAAAGGTGCTCACGGGATTCAATCCCTGGACTGCCTGTCCACACATTTGGTGCCTAAACACTACCATATTTTTCTTATTGGTATATAAATATATATTTACTTATAATTATTTATATAAATCATTGGTGTAGGTAGAAAACTATGGGAATAGTCCTTCTAATGAAAAATATTTTGTGTCCTGTAAAAAAATCCCCACCAAAATGTAGGAAATCTATACCCACAGTTTTGAAAAAACGTGGGTATATGTCCCCAAAAAGAAACCCTATACCCATGGTTTTATGAAAACAATGGGTATAGGTCTCAAAAATCAACCCTATACCCATGGTTTAGGCAAAACTGTGGGTACAAGTCCTGATATACAACCTATACCCACAGTTTAGGAAAAACCGTTGGTATAGGAGGTCTATACCCATATTTTGGGCTAAACTGTGGGTATAGTCTCCTATAATATACCTATACCCATGGTTTTTCCCAAAACCATGGGTGTAGGCCCATTTTCCAATAGTGATGTCAACATCCTTTATTGGATTTTATGCTTGATTGAGGTTGATTTCTAATGATACAATCTTACAAATTGTATTGAAGGTTTTATGATATGTTTGACTGTGGATGTTCTATTTTTATACCATTCATGGTTTATAATTAAATTATTATCATTTCATATGCCAGTTTTAATACGAATTTTTATGTCATGTTTCACCCTTTACATATGAGGAATGCATTGGAATTAGTAAGTGATGGGAAGGGCCCGCTATATCCCCTCAATGCATCGGTAGGTCTCATAAGACAAACTAGTGTCTTGACACAAGGCCATGATGGAATATTTGTGTATGGTCTTGGTACGAGGCCATGAGGTAGTGGTTATGATGTCTTCCATTATGCATTCCCTCATTATGAGATTAGTTATTGATATTACATGTTATTATTCGACTAGTATAATATCCATGTGAATGTTTAAATGGAATTATTTGATTTATTCTTACTATATTATGTTAAAAATAATGTTTTAAAAGTCTTGTGTTTTAGTTTTATACCTTACCTTAAAATTTTGTGCTTATTTATAATAGTTTCCGCTATATTGTTATCCTTATTGAGAATCTGAGCTCACTCCTTTATTATGTTTCATTTTTCCCCAGGATGTGAAGAAGTATATTATGATTGACCTGCAAGCATAATATAAGGAATAAGGGTGTTTACGAAGGAGACACTATGTTTTTTGTAAAGTCCATATGTAATGTAAAACTTATGTTTGCATATAGTATTTCCTAGGATGCTAAACTAATCGGTACATTGGGATTTTATTTTCTTATGATCATTCCAATGTAATAAAATAATTCACTAACTCTGAGCAAGTGGGGTTGGGGCATTATATCCTCCAAGCACCACAGGTTTTAGAAACACACAAATAGATGGATTAGAAGGACCTATCCCTTATATCAGATACCACTAAAATAATTATCACCCTGTAGAATTTAAAATGAATCCTCTAGAAAATGGATGGAATAAGGGTCTTCCAAACAACCACTCCATGATATACCTCTTAAAAATCTCACCAGTATAGGAGCATAACTAACTCACTTAGAGGAACAAGGTTCAAAAACTACTCAACACTGACAACCATATCCCAAAAACTATTTCAAGGTGGATAGCTCTCAAACAAGATCAAGTCCACCTATAAGTAATCAAAAAGTGATAAAAACATCCTACATTTAGATAAAGGACAACAATGTAAAAATAGTGTTACAAGATAAGATCAAGAACCAAACAACCCAGAATACCAAGTGCATATCTACGACTCAAATTATTAAGATCTCTATAATGTTATAATGTGTTACAAAAGGACATAAACCAGGGTAATAGCATGCACATGTAACACCTACTCTTGGTATTCTTGTATCTCTATAGTTCACTCCTCAAATTTCTCATTATCATCGACATCGATATATTTTCAATCGATGATGTGAGTGTCTTCATTAATATAATAGTGAAGCTTAAACACATGGAAGACATCATGAATCAAGCTCATATATGGTGGAAGTTTTATTCTATATGAAATGAAAATAACATGATCCAAAAACTCAAAAGGTCTAACAAACCAAGTTGAAATCTTACTCCCATGACCAGTCCTTCATTGACCATTATCAGGAGTCACTTTGAAAAAAACATGATCTCCAACATCAAACTCCATAGGCCTCCTAATATGATTGTTATATGACTTTGGATGATCCTTTGGTGTCTTCATCCTCCTACAAATCACCCGAACCATCTTCTCATGCTCTATATCTAAACCAAGAATTGGTGACTCTCCAACCCCAGTCTATAACAACAGATATTGGAAAGGATGTATATAAAAATATTCAAAAAAATCATATCAATGGTAGAGTAAAAACTATTATTGTAATTAAACACAACCAATGGTAGGTGACTTATCCACAAACCTCTAGAAACTATGACATAATAATGAATCATATATTCAAGATTCTAGATGGTTCAATATATCCAACCATCCATATATGGATAAAAATAAGTTTTAAGGCATAATTGAGAGGCAAAGGAATGTTGGTGACCTATCCACTCCCTATAGGTGAAATTTGTATCATAATCATAAATGATCATCTATATGATTCCATGGATCCTCAACACCTACTCCAGATACTTCTCATTAAAACATCCACTAAGGTCGACTCCTTGATTTCTAAAAAGAGTCATTTTTTTCTAACAATAAACTATTATCTATATAGAATTAAATACTCCTTGAGATTGAGGTAAATGATGATGATGTACATTGAAATTTCCTCCAACTCCAACTGATGAACATCTAATGGATGGAGAAACTCGTCAGGGACATATTTTTAAACATTTGCCTTCTAAAATACCAAAAATCTAGATAATAACTCATCAATTAAACACTTCAACCTTGGACACAAAAACTGACCTCTCAAAGAATGATATATTATTTTAATGATAGGATGTACTACTAAGGGTGAGTTATAGAAATTGTAGAGAACCACCTCATGCATTACCAAAGGAAAAAAACCTCCCCTAAAACAATACCTAGTGTTGATCATATTTAGACCATCTATCAGGGGAACCACCACAGACGACTCGATCTCACCAAACCTCCACCTTGGAATCTCTCTATTGAGACTCCTCCACCCATTACACCAAATAAAACTATAATATCATATGAAAAAGGAATCATCTTCTAGTAACATCTCTTATATCATGATGCTCCATGTACTTCTCTTCCATACTATCCAAGAATATTTGAATTCACACACAACATTACTGCATGAATTTCTACTCAGTTCCACATCTACAAAATTATTACCCTTTATCAGGGTATAGGAAATATCAAGGCTATAATATGGAAATAATTCTAACCATTATCACTATTATAAGTTTAATTAATTCTAAGATAATACATTCATTGGGCTCTTATGATCAGTGAAAACCAAAAAATGATTGTCGATGAGGTAGTGTTTCTATAAATTCAATGAAAACACAAAATTCACCAACTCAAGATAATTTGTGTCATAGTTATGTTAAGGGAGTCATAACTATTGATACACATGAGAAAAATCTAGTTTTTTATATATTAAGACACTTCTCAAGATAAGAAGTGAAGCGTCATTGAAACCCCCAAACTAAAATCCCTCTTCTGTAAAATGAAGAACTAGGGTGGTGACTAAATTTTCTTTTAGTTACTCAAAACCTACCTAAAATAGGTCATTAAAAAATAACACCCAATACTTTATGGTCAAGGATTTCATAGGAGTCATAATTTGAGAGAATTTGGGTATGAACATCCTACAAAATCCTGAAAACCCATGGTAACTATAAAGTTCTACAACATTATTGGAGGATACCCAAGAATCAAATACCTCAATCTTAAAAGGATCCATGACTTCTGTACAATGGTATACAACATACCCCAAGAAATAAACTTTATGAGACCATAAATCAAACTTTTATCACCTCCCAAATAGCTGATGATGATGATGAAAATTCAAAAATTTCTATAGATACATTGCATGCTCTTCCTCAGATGTGGAGTATATAAGGATTTCATCGATGAAAACCACCATGAACTAGTTCATATACTCTTAAAAACTGCTTTTATCAATCCCATGAAGATATTTTGAGTACGCAATACATCAAATAGCATCACAACAAACCTATAATTCCCATAACGCGTCATAAAGCAATATTCATAATATCCCCATCCTTCACCCATCTCTGATGATATCTTGATCATGTATTGATCTTTGATAACCAAATAGATCCTTTTAGTTGATCAACTAAATCATTAATATATATAAGACGGTAGTTATTATTCATTGTCACCTAGTTTAAGCGATGATAATTGATATATAGATACGGACTACCATCAGTCTTCTTTAAAACAATTAAACCTGATCACTATAAGGTGATACACTTGGCTAAAAAAACTCACTATAAATATTATTAATCTATATTCATAGCTCCTATAAATTAAAATTCACCATCCTATATAGAGAAATCAAGATCAGAATAGTGTTTGATGGTATCTTTATCCCGAACATGATCTTCTATTGAGGGGGTAACGCTATAACCTCCTTAAGAAGGACATTAGGGTACTCTTCCAGATCCCTAGGAAACACCATTAGTTAAAACTCTAAAAAATTGCATTAAATCATGCTTCAAGGAAGATAAGGATGGAACATGCATCTAACCTATCTATGTATCTTAGTCACCAATGAACATGATAGTCTCTATGGTAGTATAATTGAATACAATACACCTCATAAATCAATCCATAATAACCTGAATCAAATATAGTCAGTACCTACTAAGAATTATTTTGAATGGTTTTATTTAAAAACATAATAAATCCATCCAAGAGATTTATTTCCTATTCACTAGATCAAAACCTCTATATACTTCACATATATAACCTCAGCCGCTTACTAGTGTATTCAATGACAAGGGAATTGGAAGACTATCCACCTCATATCCCAAAGCACAAACTAGGACAGGTGATATGAAGGATTGTATATATCCTAAGTCAAACAAAACATTTTCCCAATTATAAAACAAGAAAATGGTATATTAAATTATGTTTGGATCGCATGGAACTAGAAACTCTAGAGAAAAAAACTGAGTAATATATACTCTACAAACTCTTTAAACCTAATTTTTACCACCTCCACATTCGTTATCTGCTCACTGATGAAGAGGAGCATCATAGGGATATCCTTTTCCTATCTCGTCTCCCCTATATTAATCAAAGGTTGGAGTACCCCGCAACTATTGGATCAGCTAAAATTGCTAAAAAATGGGATCCTAAAAAAAACTATCCACGCATTGTTTTCCTAAAATTTTTAGGTACTCTTTCCACTAATGATCATGGACTCAACATGAAAAACAGACATATGATCCCTTTACAGGGGCCTGAGAGACACCAACCCTGGTTAAATGAAATGAAGAGTGTTGATACCTACCCCTAAATCTCTAAAATCTCTTTTACCCAGGAAACTAAAAACCCTAGATCATATCTCTTCTATGAATAGAATCTTAATTACTCCACTCTCATGATGATCTGGTTTTGGACAACATCCTATCAACAACCCCTTCTCATTCCAGCACCTCGAGATAGGTCGATAATAGAAATGAGTTGACCTGATTCTTGATATCTAGATATAAATATTCATTGATATGTATCTCCCTAGACTCATCATCTATAAATAAGTCTAAAACATATTGGAGAATGGTCTTGAAATGGATCTTGAACTCTTTAATGTTGGAGATACCATGTTGAAGGGTAAGTATCTTCTAGTGACTGGCCTCCATTGTGGTCAGAAAAAGAAACTCAGCATGAAACTGATCTCGTAACTTATCCCATGAGACAACTGAATCATCATGATCCCCTAAGTAATAATAACCACCACTTCCTAGCTTCCCTATATAACATCATTGGTTCCAATGAAAACTAGTTCTCCTTCTAACCACAAATCAAAATGAAGATTATTACCACTCTTACAAATAGTCTAATATCACTAATTTTGAGAGGGATCCCTCGTACTTCTATAGAATCTAGATCTAAAACTCTTAGAGTTTCCTCTCCCAATTTTCATCATCTTGGACCTCAACTATGTGGTGATTAGCTGGTACATTCCACGAAACATATTTAGCATGAACTTGATAAGGGAATCGATCTGGATCCATACCTTCAAAAGAGAAGATGGTTAGGGATCCCTAAACTAGGAATATGGAATATTTAAAATTAATTATTCAATTAATTTTCAACCTAATCCCAAGGTCTACCCATTTAAAACATGGCAACAAAGTATAAAAATGAAAGATTATTTCCTAGGTCTCTACCCCAAAACTAGAATCACTTCACATGTTAGGGTCAATCAACTTAATGTTCCTTGAACAAGATCATAGGTGGGGATAAATACTCATGTCCTAGCCAGTATCCCCTATTTAAATCACAAAATAAAATTAGTTGACACTATTTCCCCACCAACCCATGTAGTCCTCACCGGTGCCTACCTCCAAACTCCATCATATCACTTAACCAAAACATTAATACAACTTTTTCATGACCCCCTCCCCCCAAAGGTACCTCTCTTAGGCCAAAAATAATTATAGGGAGATAATGACTATTGAATCCTACCTCTAATAGGCCATAGGTTGGAAAAGAGAATCGAGGGTATATCATACACACAAATGGGAGGCATTACACTACAAGAAGGACGTGAAGAGTGAGAGATAATATAAATCCACCAAACAACTCTTACTTATAACAAATAAAATATCATGATAAAAGTATAAAATTTCATACAACTAAAAAACTGAAAAAGAAACTAAAAGTACCAAAATTAAATTGTCAATAATGATCTCAAAAACCTAAACAGCTTCTTAACGACTCCACGAGCTAGTAATATCCATCCCAATATCCAACCAAATCATGTAGTCTTAAAAATAAGTTTATATATACATAGTGTGAGTATAACATGTTTATATACCATAATTATCCTAGGACCCTTCATGAAAAAGCTAAATAAAGCACACTAAAGACCAGTGAATAAACAAGTAAAACTAACTCATAACCTAATTAGGTATACTAAGTTCCTAGCCTCACCATGGATCTCTCATCAAGTATCATAAACATGAAATAATATAATATCCAACATAATATCAAATGAAGGAACCTTTTTATCAATTACTAACTAGTTTTTCACTCTTCCCCAACGTCATGCATCTAGATTCATGTATCTCTAAAAGAATTTATTCCTAAATATTCCTAGAAAAACTGTATCATATCATACACCTTGTGCATCGTAACATCTCATCATCAACATCTATATCTCCAAATAGTATATGAGATATTTTAATGATCCACCACAGCCTGTATGTCATGTATTATACTTCAATCCATCACAACCCATGAACAACATACCTATAATAATACTCAGGATACTATATTTGAAGATACATGTGTGTGAAATAGCCATATTCCACTTCAACCCTCTACACACATATATATGGGAAAGGTAATCACTATTCATATCATCACATAATACTATCGAGATAAGATAGTAGGGAAAGAGGGGGTAGTCAAACATCTCTTTCTCACCATCCTAGATGTTGGTATAAACACCCTATAGAGTCCACTAGTGTCGATCTCCCTACTAACATGGGTGGGGTAGCATATAAAATCACATAAAATAGAAATATGCATATAGATCGCAACTACACTACATGAAACTACCTAGACTTAAGATCAACTGCAACTATATTCCCTTGGACACCCAAATGTCATGAATAAGGGCTAAGTATCCTATAAGCACTAAGAATTTTAAAAGGTATCAATTAATTACTTCTTTTAAAAAAATCATAACTACTTTAATTACCATCCAAAATATATGTCCACCAGGAATAATCCATCCAATCCCACAGTTCCTCGATATTTTTCATCATTTAGCATTCCAATCAAGAACCAAATCCAAGGGTCAAAAAAATTTAAAATTCATTAAGATTCCATAATTCAAGGTACTCTATCACTCATCCTAAGATACCATAAAGAGATGAATAAACCAAGAACAATGATATACTTCAAGTAGTGGGGAAAGGCGTGAAAAAACAAGAAACTAATACATATATCCTTTTAGTGATTTATTTATCAATCAATCATAAGCTCTAATCATAACAACAATAGGTGCACCCAGTTTTATCATGCTCCATTAGTCATGGTTCCATCCCAGACACCACCATGTATATCACCATACATCCTACCATGATAGTAATCAACTGCTTTAACAAACCTAGGTCTCACCACATATATATTTCCAAACTATCAGTAATAATAGGCTTATATAATGTTTTATAAAAAGGATCCTCATATAGATAAATTACACAAGATACCAAGTAAACAAAAAACAGTAACCAGGGCATTTGGGCCTTAAAACCAAGGCACCCATCCTTCACAGTCAAACAGGATTGCATGGACCCAAAAAATTATCTTTATCAAATAAACAATTGTTTACCATAGTGAATTAACTGATTAATTTATTATAGTTTAAAACCAAAGGAAAACTATGATATCATGTGTAAATAACTATTAAACGTGTTTTCAAGTATCACTTCTAGTTTCGTCAATTTATAAGGAAGAACAAGTTCAATTAACATGTATCTTTATTTTTTATCCAATAGAAATTCCCATCTTTAAGTTATTTATCTAGTTTCTAAGACCAATGAATGTGTTAAAACATAGAATAAGAAATGATAAAATATTATATAAAAAAATAGGTAAATCGTTAGTATGATTTAAACACATGTGATCGCTACAACCAAAAACCAAAACCAATTCCTTTTATTTAATATGGTTTAATATTCATTCAGGTTAATTAAACCATTACTTAAATAGATAAAGCATGATAACTTTATTATTTCACATAAAATAGGAGAATAAATGAATCGCATACCTTAATTATTTTAATTTTCTTCAAGTATGGAATGACAAGTACAAATATCCTACTCGGAAAATAAAACCCTCCTAGGATTTTGTGACACATCCATGCCAAAAAACGTCAAAATAACACCATAAAAACAAAGTAGATCAACCTCTATAGCATGAAAAGGTATAATAGGATGAATCAAAATTGATTGGATAAAAACCCACAATATAAAGAGGTAAAACTCACCTCGGATCACCATAGATCAAACATCGGAATCCAAGGATCAAACCCAATCGAAATGGATTCAAAATTATTTTAAATAGAAATTATGGTTTCATAAGAGAAATTATAGGAATTTAAGAGATTCCATAGGTGTGATAGGATTTATAGGCACACTTAGATATTCACATTCATGGAATGAATTTGTTATTCACCTTATGAAAGGATCAAGTTTCAATAATCATTGAAAAACACATCACATAGTTCCAATAAACTTGGATCAATTAATGTTGTAAAATTCATGTTAACTTCATGATTTATTAAGGATAGATTCATCAAATCTAGTCCTTCACACTATCACATCATCAACCCATGGTTTACATCCTAAATCAAACCCTATGAATCACCCCTTATCAGGTCATGAATTCTAATTTGGACCACAAACTAATCACTCAAAATGTAAACTAAATTTTTCATTATTAACTCCTCGTGCTTCTAGATTTTACATCCTAAACTCCGCTGAACTAGATCTATTTATCCACCTATTTTATTTAGTTACCTATAACTAAATTTCATGTACTTTATAATAACTTCTATTCTTTTTTTTTGAATATTAATAAACTTAATATCACATCATGATTCTTCTTCTACATGATTTAGTATGTGATAATTTCCTAAGAGTGACTGTCGCGCTGAAAGGACATAGTAGTTATGCACTATGATGAGAACACATAAGTGATAAGATAAAATTATTAAATATATTTTCTATGGTTGGATGATATCATTTGAGGGACAAAATTGATATTGAATATTAGGGGTAGAGACTCATAGGACTTTGAGGCACCTTCGGATGGTGTATGCCCTTGGTAATATCTAGTGTAGGATATTATGAGAATGAGACTCACTAGTTCAAAATAAAAAATTATATGTTTCATTGGATGTTATTATCTGAATATGTCTGTACTGATCCATAGACTTTAATATTATTATTAATTAAGTCACTTAAATTGATGTATTAATTAAAACCATGACAATATATGTTCTCAGTGAGGTGGGATATGTTGGGTGTGTCATGAATAATATTGCATTAATGAATAATGAAAGAAATGATTTGTCCCATCTATTCTTTAACAGAAGTTGATATCTTAGGAAAGTATGATTTCTGAATATTCAGAGAAAGAGACATTGAGCACATAGGTTGGTAAAATCAGCATGCATCCATCTTGATTAGAGATATCATGATGAAGGTATTATATTACTGTTTCTGACACTTTCATCGGGGCGTGTGCATCCGTTAGCGGAGGATGTGCTACTGTTGCCCCGCATTCCCGCTTTCCAAAGGCGGGCGGCATCCGCTCCTTATTCAGGGACGTCTGCTCCTTGATCGAAACCGGGATGATGGAATGTCGGTTCCTCCTTCTGTGGATTCCTCCTCAGAACACATCACCTAGTCCGGTTCTCCCTCATAGATTTAATACGTTTTTCATGAAACTCTTCCAGGTGCCATGTTTCTATGGACACCGGTTAATTACACTGCTTCTGTCAGGACATTCCAAATGGTCCTGTCAGGGCAGCAACCATCAGTCGGGGGAGTAGTCACGTCGAGGCATCAGTAGCGTGTCTGTATGCTGAGGGAATTAGCGTGTCTGTCTTTTGTCCCTTGTCATGGGGCTTCTCAAGGGCGTGGAAGCCCGAGGCATCCCACATCGAGGGCGGGGAATCATATGCCCTAGGCATATATCTGAGGTTTTTCTCAGCTTCCTATGTTTGACACAGGGTATGTCGCAGGTTTAACGTCTAGCAGAGACAGTTACACCAAGGGCGTGCCATCCGAGGTTTTCCTCAGGCATCTCATGTTTATCACGAGGTAGGTCACAAGTTTAATGTCCAGCAGAGATGGGTCGGCCTGAATGTTGTGAAGAGGAGCGGAATGGAATGATCTCACCAGGATATGACGATCCGGGTGAGGATCAGGGTGGATGATGGATGGGTGGATGAAGCGGGGGGACTGAGATGGGACTATTGAAAGGGCGACAATGAGATTGGGCTTGAGCCTCGAAGAGACCTCCTACGTATCCCCGTGGTGGGGAATCAAATTCCGCGTAGTTCGGGATGGTGCCGGAGAGCCGACATGAAGGTGGACCTAGGCCCGATGGGTATTGTCAGTGAACCGGCGTGAATGTGGTCGGAATGACTGGGTGATGGGTTTGAACCTCATAGTTCAGAATGGTGTGTCGGTGAACCGACGCGAATGAGGACCTTGGTCTGGATGGTGCGGGGCTTACACACTAGGCCGCCCAGGTGCTGGTGACCTGACGTGAAGAAGGTCGGAGTGACCAGCAGGTGGTGGGCTTGAACCTCTGTGAGGCTTCCTACGTACCATGCCTTGACATGGATCAAATACCACGTAGTTAAAGTTGGACGCTGGAAGGCCGACGTGAATGAGGAGGACCAGAGGGTCCCAATGGTCGTGAGCTTGGACCTCGTGGAGGCTTCCTACGTACCATGCCTTAGCACGGATCAAAGACCATGTAGTTCAGGTTGGTCACAATGACTTTCCACTAGACCAGAATGCAGTTTAATGTCGTGCGAGGTGAAGATGAACCCTGACGTGAATAAACGACGAGAGGTGGGCTTGAACCTCGTGGAGGCTTCCTACGTACCATGCCTTGACATGGATCAAAGACCCCATAGTTCAAATGGGATTCGCTGGCGAACCGACGTGAAGGTGAACCCGGGGGGTCCACTTGTGGTGGGCTTGAACCTCGTGAGGCTTCCTACGTACCATGCCTTGACATGGATCAAAGACCTCATAGTACGGGAATGGCGGTGGGTGTCGGCGAACCGACGTAAATGAGGGACCTTGGTCTGATGGGAGATGGGCTTGAACCTCGTGAGGCTTCCTACATAACATGCCTTGACATGGATCAAAGTCCTCGTAGTTCGGGTTGGTCACAACGGCTTGCTGTCGGACTGGAATGTAGTTTAACGTCATGCTGGATGAAGGTAGAACTCGACGTGAAGAAATGACGGATGGGCTTGAACCTCGTGGAGGCTTCCTACGTACCATGTCGTGACATGGATCAAAGACCTCATAGTTCATAATGGTTGTGCAGTTTAATGTCATTGCGGGACAAGGGAATACAGTTTAACGTCATACTGGACGATGGCATACAGTTTAACGTCATGTGTTGAGGACGAAGGCATTTCCATGGCTGATGCTTACTCTAAGACCACGTGAGTCATGCTCGGTGTGAGAAACAAGAGGCAGCAAGGAACTGACAATCACGTCGCGAAGGGTGCGTCTGTGAGAATCGAAGAGGGGATTACGCGTTAGGCGGCCCATGGTGTTGGGACTTACTCCAGGATGGAGGCCCGAAGTGTTACAAAGCGCGGCGGGAGAGGGATTTGGGACCAACGATGGAAGCTGCCTCGTTCCCTATCATGCCCTCCACTGGCCTTGGCAGTAGAGAAGTGCGGAGGTGAATGGGTGATACCTTCCGCAAGAGAGGATTGGGGCTTATACCGAGAAGGTTTCCCTTCTCCCATGGACATACGCTACTCCGAGAAGGAGGATATCATCCCTTGTGGAGGGGGTGAACCCGTCTCTGTGGAGACGAGTGGCGTAAAAAATGTCCGAGCTGGGGGGACCCTGTGTGTGAGGCACAAGGCCGGATCATAGTTTAATGTCATGTGTTGAGGATGAGGTGCTTGGCAGTTTAACGTCCTGCAGCTCGGATGAGGTAAGTTTACTCCACACCCCTAGGACTTACATAACTGGTACCCTCCGTTCCTTGGGGGAGGGAAGGTACTGGGAAGGCCATGGTAAAAGGGGGTCAAAGAGCGAACCATCGAGGGGTCCATGTTAGCGTGGCTATGCGAAGAAGAAATAGCCGTTAGCATGCCTATGCGAAGAATCATTAGGTGAAGCAATGCTACGGGTGGTGTTGTCCATGGGATTTTGAAATCACATCGTGCAAGACTGGAGGGTCGCAAGGGAAGAGGAATTCCCAAGCAAAGGAGTATGCTTCGCGAAGTGGAGTGCCTCGGCCTTAGAATGGGTAAGGGGTGTGACTAGGAGGTGCTTCGCGAAGTAGAATATTATTCGCGGAGCACTACCTCGCGAATCAAAGGGGCCTCGTGAAGAAAGGTGTTGAGAAGCAGTGTGCTTTACGATGTATAGAGACCCTGCCTTGGCATGTAGATCACTAGTACCGGATGGGTGTTTCGCGAAGCATAAACGCTCCGCGGATGCCCGGGTTCCCTTGGGAATCCCCTTCCTCCGCAAATTCCCTTAGGATTCATAAAGGGAATCCCTCTCGGAAGAGGGGATCAAGACGAGACAGGGCGAAGGCATCTCGTGAAGTAGAAGTACCACGTAGAGCTCATGATTCCCGGGGGCGAAGGGTGCTTCGCGATTCAGGAGCTGAGAAGCCGAAAGGTCGGATCGTCTGTCCTCTTGGGCTCAGGGGGAACCTAGTATTTATAGGAAAGAGGCACCGTGAAGTAGACCTCACTCAGTGTGAAGGGGCAGCGGTTGCTTCGAGGCGGGCTCGCGAACGTCAGGGCGTTCGCGGAGCGTTACCACCTCCCAGTCTGCGCGGCGGGCTTGCGAACGTCAGGGCGTTCGCGGGGCGTTACCATCTCATGTGCTTCGCGGCGACCGTGATGCTCGGGGGTGCTTTGCTCCATAGCTTCACGAGGTAGCACGCGGGGTTTCTTTTCCGTCCCTTATTCGCGTGCAATATTTTGGCGCCAAAAAATGCCCCCCCTCAGACTTGGAGTCGTGGGGCGACGAAGGTTCGAATTCTGAGGGAAAAATCGCCAAAATGAACGGTGGTTCGCGATGCGGCCTCGTGAAGGGGCCTACCGAGCTGCCGGCCACGCGGTCCGGACGCGCCGTGATGCTCTGCGCGGGCAGGCCACACCGTGAAGCACCAGGGCCGCCGCCTATAAATAGGGGGGCTGACCTCTCTTTTTTTCTCTCACGACTTTTGTCCTCTTGTGCTCTCGACTTCGCGAAGCTCCGCGTTCTCCACATCCGCTCTCCGCGAATCGAGCTTCACGGCGAATCGCGAGTCTCCGACTCCGCGACCGCGCAAAGCGAACTTCTATTTTCCGTCCTAGGCCAGACTCCATGGCTTGGTTTTGCGCATGAACTTCGCTAGGGATCTTCGCGATCCAGCCCGAAATTTTTTCCGAGTTCTGAAACCGAAATGGTCCATCGAGAGGCTGTATTGGGGGTCCTTACAGACGCTGATCAGAGGGACGAGATGGCTAACTGTCTGGGTTTATGAGAGATGGTCCAAAGCCACTCAGACCATACTTCTTTGACAGAACTCCTATCAGAGGGTCAGAAGAACTATCCGCAGTGCAAGAAACTACCCTTGTATGGATTTGGGCTAAGGGATGATGTCTTCATCCCCGAGGCGAGTAGGGATGAACCAGCTTGCTGGTTCAGGAGAACACCATGTCAGTGCAAGTGGTTCAGGGCGGCCGATGGCCATGCGCAAGAGGATTTCACAACCGTCATTGCCGACTGTCTTTACAACCATGTGAACAATATTGACGGGAAGCCACTGCAACCAGAGACGTCCCCTCCTCCATATCATACCATGCTGAAGGCGGCGTTGCAGGATCCAAATAAGGGGTGGTCCGATGAGTGAGACCTGCGCTAGGGCGGCAACTTCACCAATGACTGGGCATGGGCCTACTGGGTAGGCGCCTCATGTGAGGAGTTTGGGTCTGAGCTGAGGAGAGTGGGTTTGTATGAGGCGGCATGGGCCTCCCAATTCCACATTTACCAACCCAAACAGCTGATGTCGGAGCTGCTGAGGAGATGGTCATCTAGAACCAATACTTTTCACCTGCACCATGGGGAGGTGGGAATCAGCCTGTGGGATGTCCACCAGATTTCAGGGGTTCCGATCTTGGGGGCCATGTATGATGAGTTCCTCCCCGTCATGAGCGCGTGGGAGGACATGGAGAAGATGCCATGACTGGCGTCAGCGCTGATGGCACTGGTCCCTGGAGAGGACAAGGAAGCAGTGAGGGATGTCCAATTTAAGAAGTGGTTCGAGCGGTTCTTGAACTTCTCGGAGAATCGAGAGTTTCCTCCGAGGCCTCGAACTTGTCCGAAGGTGGATCAACGGGGCAAGGAGCACTCATACTGGCGGGTCTTGGAGGATAGCCAATGGAAGACTTGGGGTTTCAGTGTCAACACTGAACAGCAGCCGATAGTCAGGCTGGCGGCATTCATCGCATCCCTTATATGCGGTTGGATTCTACCGGTGAGGGATACCGGCATAGGGGTGCGGCCTAGCTCGTTTGTCATGGCGTCGGTGCTGTCCATGGGGCAAAGGGTTAATCTGGGGATTCCAATGCTCTCCAAGATGTACAGGATGTTGTGGCATGTTAGCAAGGGCAAGAATCTGCCAAGGATATGCGGGCCCTTCCACCTTCTGTATGGGTGGATTGTGGCACACATCAGGGGGATTTATGAGTATCCAAACCCTATCTCGCCACCGGGATCGAACTTCCGTCCATCCATTCTAAATGCGGCCGGGAGCTTCCCATTCAAACTAACCATGCCGATGGTGCTGAACCGGGTGTGGAGGACGGATGTGTTTAACTTCCACCCATTTCCATTGCCGACAGCGATACTCACTGACGACGGGCGGGGGATGGAAGAGCACCGAGCTTATCTCCTGGCCTTTCGAGGCGGATTTTTGGTGGAACGAGTGGATCGTGAGCCGCTCTGTGAACCGTACACCTCGCATCACTTTGCGAGGCAGTTCTGGTGCCTCTAGTGACTGACCCCACAGGTCTACTGGGAGGTGCGTCACGAGGAGCACCTGTGTGTGATGAGGCATCTATGGCTCATGTTCACACATGAAGATGGGAAGATGCGAATTACATTGCCTCCATCCACTGACGCTTTCAGATTGATGAGAGTGTATTCCATTAGCTGGGAGGCTGCTTATCCAGGGGAGATGCTGAGGCATCCAACTATTCGGGTCGGTGATGGAGGGCCTCCTCTATCCCGAGGTCGGGGTCGAAGGGCAAAAAGGGCCTCTCACGGTGGCGGGGTCGTGGTGGTGGGGCCGCCATGGTGGTGAGACCCGTGCCGGCTGAGGGTGTGGCAGCAGCGGCGGATCCGGTGATTCCGGAAGAGCAGGGCCATCCGGAGGGGCGGCCACCAAGGGGATTTCGTAGGATATCCACTCAGGCTCCGGGGAAGTGGTTGCCTCATATAGACATGGTAGAGGATGCGGTCTTCCCGGAGGCCTGGGACATTTGGGATGTCAACCAGAAATTCCTCAGCCCACCCGAGATATGGGCACACTTGAATCGCCTTGGGATGGAGTTACTGGTCCTAGGCCCAGTCTGGGCTGGTTTCACGGCGTCTCCGGTAGAGGCGGAGCGATACTTGAATGAGCTGGAGGACTATGTCCACTCCAGTGGTGTCCCACGCCTAATGACAGACCGGGTGATGGTACTGCTGGATCGGACGGTCCCCCCACAGCTGTCAGCCGCCAATCTGAGGGAGCGCTTCCCCCTGCCGGAAGAATTAGAGGACTCCTCTCGAGAGGATGAGGCTGGTGGAGGGATCCCATTAGAGGACGGCGAAGTCATAGACCAAGACTCAGATTCTGATGATTTCTCAGAGGATCTCTAGGTAGCATTCTAAACTACTTTACTTACGGTCCGTTCTCGGGACATCACGGATTTCTCACCGATGTTTGAACCATGCAAGAGGAACTTGTACACAGGCCTCACTCTCGCCCCTTGGCGGGTGACGATGCAGGACCTTCAGAACCCGCGCCTATGGCTGCGTCCAGTTCTACGTCCGGTGGGGCCGGAGAACCCGAGGTGGATCCTCAGGAATCTCTATACCTTCCAACAGTATACAGAGGGCCACACCTCGGGGTTCCGTCAGCATCGACTAAAGAGAAGCACCAGAAGATCGATCTTTGTAAGTTTCCTCTACTGGATTCATTGTTGTCACATGTAGATTGTGCCAACTAATGTTTGTGTGTCTCTCTATCGTACAGTTCTTCGACTGGTGTGGGATACTGCGGCAAGGCTGGTTGGAATGTCTGGCGGCATCCCTCCTAGGGGCATGCCGGTGATGGTGGAGATAGTCCCCCCATCTCCCTAATCTGCTACACACACTATCACTGGAGGGGCCACCACCAGGTTCGTGCCTGAGGTTATTTAAGTGGAGTCTGATGACGAGGATCAATCGGCCGACCCAAGTCCCGTCATGCCTGCTCCGGCGCTAGATGTCATACCGGATTTAACGTCAGATGCAGATCTTTCCGAGGACTTCCTGCGGGCGTATCCCGTGTACGAGCCTGCCAATCGCGCAGACTTGGACGAAACGGCCTCCGACGAGGAGGACAGCAGCATAGTCTGCCGCTGATCGTGGAAGCTGATCACATGCTTCATCAAGGACACCCCCCAAACGCTATGGCTGAATGAAATGGACATACTTCGCTCGCGGCTGTACGAACTGTGCGCTGGGGGAGTGGATTCCCAACGTCCTCATGCGCTCATCCGAGATCTAATGGCTGAGCAGATCTGGGAGTATGATCGTGGGCTCATCGTGGGCTGGTAGTGGAGGAAGGCGACCAACATCAAGAAGCTTCAGGAGGCTGAAAGCAAGGTCCAACAGATGCAGACCCGGGCAAATGAGCACTCATCCTCTCTTAATGTACAATCTGAGCTGATCTCACAGTTGAAGGCCCAGCTGGAAGAGGCAGAAGAGCATATGAGGTAGGCTTCTGGAAATATGTTTGTCATTCAGGCTGGCGTAGAAAGGTCCAGAGCCAAGGCTGACGAACTGCGCCCCGCCGCTACTGAGGAGGAGCGGGAGTTGAGTCGGCGACAGCAAGTCTTGGACGCCACAAGCCGAAGGGCGGCGGAGCTGCAACGTTCTTTTGACGGGGTCAACCTGTCCATGGGGGGAGTCGACCCCCGGGTATTGTAACAAATTACAAACATTTTAATGGTACTTTTGCACTTCAATTTTTTTCTTGAATATGGTAGCATGCATGATTTCCACTGTTTTCATCGGTTCATTGCATCCCTATAATGTTGGCGGGACGTCCGACGACAATTCCCCAAGCTCATGTGGGTCAAGCCCGATGCGATAAACAGGAGATAGTTTCCTCATCATCCCTCCCAGCATGGGAGTGGAAAACAAGTTTCGGGCATCCGGGGTTTGGATAACCAGTCCGAATTTTCAGAAGGTGGGAGAGGCCTGTCCGGATAAGGAGGTTCTTAGAAAAATCGAATTACCGTTTCTTTAGCGTGCTCTTATGCATGAATGGTGCAATTCTAGGGGCGCTGAAATCAGTCTGAACATATGGAAATGGGAAGTGTGGATCACGATACCCAAGATTCGGAACACTGCAGGGATGGTGTGACAATAAAGGACAATCGTTAACCATGGTGGAGAAACGATATCCTTACTGCGTTAGCCTGAAATGGGGAAAAAAATGAAGTTCGACCGTTGACCATGTTCGAAACACGGGACCAGGTCACAAATGTAGTCGGTCAATCCTTCGGGATGTTGGCCCAGGATAGTAGGCGGACCCTAGGTTGAGCATCCATACTGTTAGGGGGTCCTTCCAAACATGACCAGTCTTCCGGGACGTTGGCCCAGGACGGTAGGTGAGCCGATGCGGCATGAGACCAGGCCGTTAGGGGTTCCCTTCAGACATGAAATGGGATGAGGGTCCGAAAAAGGGATACGCAAAGCGTGGGATATGGAGTGATGGTCTGTCCAAATAGAATCCAACACTTAGGTAGTTACACCACCGTAGTGGGAGTACGCCAGATGGGCACATTGTTTGGTCATGGATACTTCCTTCTTTGGGATAGGGCCTCTCTAGCGAGGGGTCCGGCCAGGGGGGCGGAAAGGGGAAGGACGGGATTAATGATTTCTATGGGCTGGACCCTAGGAAAAATACCAGGGTGTCTCTACGTATCCCATGAGGATGGGAATCAAGCCATACGTAGTTCTAGAAGCATAGTTTAACGTCATACAAGACGATGAGAAATGACTATGGGCTGGACCCTAGGAAAAATACCAGGGTGTCTCTATGTATCCCATGAGGATGGGAATCAATCCATACGTAGTTCTAGAGTAGAGGCTCTGGTGCATCCCATGATTAACACGGGGCATCCTGAACTTGTTCAGGGTAGAATATAAGTTTAGTGTCATGCATTGAGTACATATGGACTCTTGTAGTTTAACATCATACGATAGTATGTGGAATGAAAGGGAAGATCCCAGGGATAGTGTGGTGCGGTAGATATGAAATCGACGTGAATGAGGACTTGGAGTCCAAATCACACCACGTACCCCAGGAAGAAACTCTTCAAGTCAAGGGACCAAGAGTGAGGATTAGGCTGGGCCTGAAGAAGAGTGGTCAGGCATTCCTACATACCCCATGAGGATGGGAATCAATCCATACGTAGTTCTAGAGGAGAACGGATAGGAAAATTCCTATGGGCTGGACCCTAGGAAAATTACCAGGGTGTCTCTACGTATCCCATGAGGATGGGAATCAATCCATATGTAGTTCTGGAAGCGTAGTTTAACGTCATGTAGGACGATGAGAAGCATGGTCGTGTTGGTACACATCCTGCCAAAACTACTAAGCCCACGTGAGTCATGCTCGGTGTGGGAAACAGGAAGTAGTGTTGGGACTTTCCCGACAAAGAAAAGGGTAGTTTAGGGTGAGGGGACTCTCAGTGAATATCGGCCCCATGATACTAACACACCCATGTGGTGCACTTAGATGCACGAATAGATAGAGCCGAATATGTTGGAATTCCACTTGAACATTAGGAAGTGGAAATGTGTGAATCGTGACGCTCGAGATTTGGATCACAATGACGGCGGTGTGACGATAGGGGATAACTGTTAACCGTGGCAGAAACACAGTGTCCATATCGCGTTAGCCTAGAATGGGGGCAGACAAATGAGGGTTGACCGTTGACCATGTTTGAAACATGGAACCATGTCGCAAATGTTGTCGGAGATCCTTAGGGACGTTGGCCTGAGACGATAGGAGAGCCCTTGGGCCCAACTTCCATGGAGAGACCTTAAGCCTAGTATCCATGTTGTATGAGGGTCCTTTTTGATGTGGAAGAGGATGAGGATCCAAATAGTGAGCACATGAATCTTGGTCATGGGACGAGGGGAATGTCCCCATGAAAATCCCATACTTTGGGCTCTTTGTCAAAACACATCTGAATATGACAACGAGACGTATTAGATAGAGGGGGAAGATTCCTTTCTAACAGGGAGATCTTAGTTTAGGGTCATATAACTCGGACCATGAATGGGTAAGGGGGAAGGGGACACATGGCAAGGCAGTTACAAAACCCGGCGTGAATGTGGACCTAAGCCCTACTTACCATGTGTTCTCTGGGGAAATGCTCGAGTCGAGGGACCGAACATGAAGGTTAGGCTGGGCCTACGGGGAAGTTCCCGGGCACTCCTACGTATCTCATGAGTATGAGAATCAAGTCATACGTAGTTCTCAAATGTGGAACGGTAAGGTAATAGTGCCAGGGGAAAATGGGAAGTGCGGGCATGGCCCTTGCACCAAAAGAAGAGGATTTTGATAAATATTGTTTGTCCTTTAAGGTGAGTGGTTTTTTTTTTTGAAGTGACAGGCCTAGGGTAGCAGTCCCTGGTGTCCCCAAAAGAATCAAGATGTGATAGGCATTGAAAAATGGCATGGCACGTGACCAATACCCAATGTGATGTCCTCTAAAATGAGGTCGTCACAATGCAGTGTCGTTTTACGTCGTGCGGCCAGGACGATAATGTCACAGTTTAGGGTCGTGTGATAGGACCGAGCATGCATTTTAACATCATGCAGCGCAGATGTAGTAGAGACGATGCTAAGCGGGGTATGTGTATGGTTTCATGCGACACAACTGATGTGAATGAGGACATATCCCACACCATGCCACGCAGTCCCGTAGTCAGGGTCCCGGAGGTAGGACACTGAACTCAAGTTGGACCCAAAGACAGGAGGTCTGGGTGTTCCTACGTATCCCATTAGGATGGGAATCAAGCTAAGAGGATCTTAGCTTATGGTCATAGAGCTCAGACCATGTATGGTGACAACTTCTCGAGTAAGCGCAGACGTCAACCCGATCCCTAAGCCAACGTGAGTTAAACTCGATGTGGGACACAAGGGGGGAATCCTTATCGCAACACTTGGGGCGTCCATCAAATGGGAGTTGGCAGAGAGCCCCGAATGACACCTTTAACACGGCTTTTTCCCCGTAACGTGCAGATGCGTACTGAGGAGTAGTACCAAGAGCTTCGAAACTCTACTTGGACAAGATGAAGTGAAAAAGGATGTGAATCGTGTACTGGACACTTCGGGCTTAATGGGGATTTGGCATGGCGATGGAGGATAACTGTTGACCGTGGTAGAAAATGGTATCTATATCGCGTTAGCATGAAGTGGGAACAACAAATGAGCATCGTCCGCTGACCGTATTCACAATGCGGGATTTTATCGATTTGTTGTTCAAAACCCTCGGGGCATTGGCCCGTAACGGTATGAGATCCCTTGGGCGTAGTATTCAGGCCGTTCTTGGGGGTCCCTCCGAGTGTGTAAGATGACAGAAGCCCTGATGAAGGGATACGCAAAGCCTGGAATACGGGTGTGGACGTGTCCGAGTAAAGTCTGGCATTCCAGGTAATAAACTGGAGTACCCTTAGGCACATTGGTGAACCGTCGGAAAGGGTCAACGAAATAGCTCGAGAATGAGAGGCGCATGGCGTGGTTATTACAAGACCGACGTGAATGAGGTCATAATCTCATACCACTCCATATAATCCCCTCGTGGAGTAAGGGTAAACCAAAGGGCCAAGGTGGGATGAAGATTCCTGAGAGATGGGGCTGGACCCGAAGCCTAGACATTCAGGTGATCCTACATATCCCATGAGGATGAGAATCAAGCCACACGTAGTTCTCTAGATGCAGTTTAACGTCATGCAAAACAAGGAGGGGAGTAATATATCCCCAAACAGAGGAGGTGTATGGTACAGTGAATAAACTAATGTGAATGAGGACGTAATCCCACACCACACCATACACTCTCATAAGAGAGGACCTGGGTCGGGGGCCCGAAAATGTCAAGGGGCCTGATTATTAGGCATTGGTCAGGAAGGCCTGGCCTTCTTGTAGTTTAACGTCTTGTGGTAAGGACGAGGTCAAGGGGCCCAAGGAGGCCAATGGGACTGAGGTTGGGCATTGGTCAGGAAGGCCTAACCTGCTTGTAGTTTAAAGTCTTGCGGTAAGGACGAGGAAAGAGATAACTATATCTCATTCGGGGAGGTGTACGGCGCGGTGAGTAACCCAGCGCGAAAGAGGACGTAATCCTACACCACGCCATATGTCTTGACCCAAGGGGAAGATTTTGGATCTTGGACTGGGCCAACAGAAGAAATGTCCGGGTGTTCCTACGTATCCCATTAGGATAGGAATCAAGCCATACGTAGTTCTTGACAGCCATGTAGTTTAACGTCATGCTGGAAAAAGGATGCATCTCATTTGGGGATATGTATGGTACAACAATTAATCCGACGTGAATGAGGACGTAGTCCCACACCACATCGTAAAATCCCATAAGAGAACCTGAGTCAACGAAAGCCATGGGGCCTGAGGTCGAGTCGCGGTCAGGAAGGCCTGACTGGCTTGCGGTTTAACATCTTGCAGTGAGGACGGGGGTCGTGGGCCCGAGGAGGCCAAGGGTCCTGAGGCTGAGCCTCGGTCAGGTAGGCCTGACTGGCTTGCAGTTTAACGTCTTGCAGTAAGGATGGGGGTCGTGGGCCCGAAGAGGCCAAGGGGCCTGAGGCTAAGCCTCGGTCAGGAAGGCCTGACTGGCTTGCAGTTTAACGTCTTGCAGTGAGGAAGGGGTTCGTGGGCCCAAGGAGGCCAAGGGGCCTGAGGCTGAGCCTCATTCAGGAAGGCCTGACTGGCTTTCAGTTTAACATCTTGCAGTAAGGACGGGGGTCGTGGGCTCGAAAAGGCCAAGGGGCCTGAGGCTAAGCCTTGGTCAAGAAGGCCTGACTGGATTGCAGTTTAACGTCTTACAGTGAGGATGGGGGGAGATCTTAGTTTAAGGTCATAGAGCTCGAACCATTTTGTAGTTTATCGTCTTGCAGGACGAAGATGCAGTTTAAGGTCATGCAGGACCCATTTTCCCTAGGCAAAGTATCGCTTGAGGAACTTGGCGTTGGTGGGAGGATTTATGCGCTCACCATTCGTGGTTTCCAAGGAGTATGCTTCGTTGGGGTAAACTTTGTGGATGACGTAGGGTCCTTCCCATTTGGGCTCTAGCTTGGGTGGTTTCCTACCAGGGATCATTGGCGCTCGAAGGCCCAAAACCAGATCGCCCTGCAGAAAAGAGCGAAGGCGAACCTTCTTGTTTAAGGCCCTTGCTATCTTATTCTGATGTATTTCCAGATTGTGCAGGGCACGAAGCCTGTTCTCGTCCAGTGCTTCCAATTCAGCTAGATGGATTTCAGCCACCTCATCTGGCGCTTTCTGGTCATCGACTACAGTGTGTAATGATGGCATTTGTATCTCAATGGGTAGGATGGCCTCAGCCCCATACACCAGGGAGTATGGGGTCACCTGGGTGGAATTACGAGTCGTCGTTCGATAAGCCCAGAGGGCATTGGGGAGCTTGTCTAGTAAACTTTTCTTGTTCTGACCAACCATTTTCTGCAAAATGTTAGAGAGGGTTTTGTTGAACACCTCGATCTGCCCGTTTTTCTATGCATGATAGCGGGAGGTATGGTTCGAACGAATATTGTACTTAGCGTACAATTTTTTCAGCTTAGCTGATCGGAAGTTGGTGCTGTTATCGGTGAGGACAGTGTGAGGAACCCCAAACTGGTGAATGATATTGGAGCTCACAAAGTCGATGATGGAACAGGCCTTGACCTCTTTAAGTGGAACTACCTCTACCCACTTAGAGAAGAAATCTGTAGCAGTTAGGATGAACCTACACTGGCGAGCTGTCACTGGTGGATATGGTCCCACTACATCAAGTCCCCACACAGTAAATGGCCAAGAGTACCTGGTGGTGTGGAGGGTTTCTGGCGGCCGATGCAGGAAGTTGGCATGAACTTGGCACGCGTGGCATCTCTTGGAAAACTCGATACAATCATGGATCATAGAGGGCAAGAAGTACCCCAACCTCCGGATTTGATGGGATAGCTTTGGCCCAGCTTGATGGGAACCATAGGAACCAGCGTTTACCTCTTGCATAACCTGATAAATCTCAACTCCTTGAATGCAACGGAGGAGAACGCCATCGAATCTCTGCTTATAGAGGGTCTCCTCAAGACTGGGACCACTCTGGAGGGTAAATTGCAGCGCGCGGTGTCGGATTCGCTCGCGCTCGGCCCGATCGTCTGGGAGGCAACCATTTTGGAGATACTCGACAAAAGGTGCCCTCCAGTCGGGAGTGGCTTCAACCACTGTGTCTGACGAACCCGGGACCCCTGACGTAGAGGGCCCGGTGGTGGGATGACTTACCCGCAGGCCGTCATTGTCTTCTTGGGTGACGGGGGAAATGACTCTCCGGTGTGCCACATATATGATCAAATCATCTTGCTCGGGTTCCACGAGCGACGCAGCTAAGCCGGCCAAAGCGTCATCTCGACCGTTCTATGACCGAGGGACATGGGTGACCTCTGGTTGAGAGGAGAACTAGGCCATTAGGCGGAGGGTGCACTCCAGTAATGGCACAATCTCCGGCTTCATAACGACATAATATCCATTGACCTGCTTGATTACCAGCTCGGAATCTCCTTTCACATGTAGATGGGGCACGTCGATCTCAAGGGACAACTCAAGGTCGGTGATGAGAGCCCGGTACTTTGCCCCGTTGTTGGTGCAGCCTTCTAACAACAGGAATGAGTATGGTAAGACGGCTTGCGCCGGGGTGATGAAGACAATACCCAGGCCCACGCTATTGAGCTTATGATCGTTGAGCCTCCTACCGGTGGGGCTCCGTGAGGCATTGTCTAAGTGCATTTTCCAACATGAGACGGTACGATTGACTGATAGGATCGTCTCATTAGGAAAATCCAGGTCCAGGGATTGATCCGCGGAGGTTGGATGGGTAGCTAAAAAGTCTGCCAACGTCTGTCCCTTAATGGCCTTCTGAGGTACGAACCTGATATCAAACTGCTGGAGAATCACTGCCCACCTTGCTAGTCGGCTAGTCAACATGGGGCGGTTCAGGATGTACTTCAGTGGGTCTACCCGAGAGACCAATTGCACCTCATGGTGCTGCAGGTAATGCCGCAACTTCTGTATGGAAAAAATGAGTGCAAGGCGTCCCTTTTCGATAGGGGAGTATCTGATCTCCGTATCGAGAAGCATATGGCTGAGATAGTAGAGACTGTTCTCCATAACCTCGTTATTCTTCTGGATGAGCAGTGCACCGAGGGATCATTCTAGGTCGGTCACGTAAAGGACCAGTGGCTTCCCAGAGATGGGTGGAATCAAAACTGGAGGTTGGAGCAGCTACTGCTTGATTTCCTCGAAGGCGGCCCGACACTCTTCATCCCATTATTAGGCGGCGCCCTTCTTCATGAGCCGGGAAAAGGGCTTACACTTGTCGGCCAGATTCGCGATGAATCAGCATATATAGGCTAAGTGGCCTTGGAGACCTCAAAGTTCCCGAATATTGCTCAGGGGAGGCATTTGGCTGATGGCCTTGATCTTCTCAGGGTCGATCTCAATGCCCCGGTATCTAACAAAAAAGCCAAGAAACTTCCCCGAGGTGACCCCGAAGGCACACTTTAACGGGTTCATCTTTAGGTGGCAGGAATGGAGGATACCGAACACTTTCTCTAGGTCTTTGAGATGGTCCTGGCGCTGGAGCGATTTGACCACTAGGTCATCCACATAGCATTCCACCAGCATCCCAAGAATCGGCCTGAATATGCGATGCATGGCCCTCTGATAAGTGGAACCTGCATTTTTCAGGCCAAAGGGCATAACCTGGTAACAAAAGGTACCTTGGGGAGCCCTAAAGGCAGTTTACACTTCGTCCTCGGGGGCCATCCGGATCTGGTTGTACCCGGAATACCCATCCATGAAAGAGAGGTCTTGGAACTCGGTCGTAGCATCAATTAATAACTCGGTCACCGGGAGGGGAAAGTCATCCTTTGGGCAGTGGCGATTGAGGTCACGGAAGTCGATGCAGACCCTAATATGCCCATTCTTCTTCCTGACTGGTACAATATTGGCAAGCCACTTGGGGTACTAGAGTTCCTTGACGAAGTTGGCTTTGATAATCTTGTCAACTTCGGCCTTAACCATAGCACCGTGAGAAGGGTGCATCTTTCTGGGGGGATGCTTAAAACCTCGATGGTTTGACGGGAGGCTCAGGCGGTGAACGGCTACCTGGGGATCTAGTCCTAGAATCTCATTGTAACTCCAGGAAAACACATCACGATGTTCCTTGAGAAATTCTACGTACCTCTGCTGCTCCTCGTGGGACATGGATGCACTGATCAATGTGGGTCTTGGATCTGCCTCGCTACCAAGGTTCACCTGTACCAGTTCATCAACCATGGTAGAAACGCCTTCCTCAAAGGCAGGGGGATAATCCTCCAGATCTTCCTCTCCACCCGTGGAGGGGTTTCCCACAAAGGAGGATTCCTCTGGTCTATCAAACCCTGATGGGTAGCTGGTGCCGGTTTGGGCAGCAGTGGTCATCATATCAGAAGACCCACTCTCCACTGAGACCATAGAAATGAAGGCAGTCGATCCTATCCCATATGGCCTTCGGCCCAAGGGGCCACGTTTAATGACATCAAATTATTGGTGACGCATCATCCTGAGTCGATTAATTCCAGCCCGGCGGAAGAGACATGTATGACGTAATGTTGTTGTCATAAGCTTGACATTCTGGTACCGTACAGGGGTAGGAGGCTCCGGGATCACCTGAGCCTGGTTGGTGTAGGAGTACGAGGTGATTTTCTGTCGTCGCTTGGACATGGGAACACGCCTTCCTTGTATACCTGAAACAACAAAACACTGCCCCATGTCTGGGTTCATAGCCTCAAATCGATGGATCGGGAAGATGTAGGCGTCATCCAGGCCTTCCGATGGATCACTTGTGACCGGGGCGGATTCATCCTCACTTACTAGGATTTTCTTATCCTTTCTCTTGTAATAATCGGCATCCAGATAACGAGCTTCACAAGAGGCGAAAGGAGACGCATCTCCTTGGAGCACACCTACTCGACCATTGAGGGAGTATTTGAGGCATTGGTGATACGACGAAGGGACCGCTATGTGCAGATGGAGCCATGGACTACCCATCAATGCGTTGTAGGCAGTGTCCTGAGAGACAAATATGAACTCGGTGCAGGAAATTAGGTCGCTGAACTGGGTCTTCAGGCGGATCTTTCCGACTGGGGATTGCTCGGTCCTGTCGTATCCCTAGATTCTGAGGTTGGAGGGCGTCAAATCATCGTCAGACAGACCCATCTTTCGCAGTGTCCGAGTCAGGATTAGGTTGATCCCGGAACCCATTTCAACAAGGCAGCGGCGGACTTTCATGCCATTGAAGTGGCTAGTGATGTACAGTGGGATAATATGCCCCTATATGGGAGGGTCTTCATCTTCACCAGAGAACGAGATAACTGCCTGGCATTCGGCGTTCTCAATTGTCTCAGTGTGGAAGGCTTCCGCAGCTACTACCTCTGTCTCAAACTGAAGGGGGATCCTTAGGGCCTCGACAAGTGCCTTGCGCATTTTAGACGATAGGATAAGGGCCTCAAGGATAGAAATCCTTGCTAGAATTCCATCCAGTTGCTTCAAGACATCATACTTTCGTGCCAAGTGAGAGCCTCTGCTTACAGGAGGTCGTTATGCAGTTGGAGGCATAGTGGGTCCTGCTGGTTGAATCGGCAGTTGTCTAGTGTTGGGTACATCTTGCTGCCTACTAGTTGAAGCCTGGAAAGTTGTCACCAGGTTAGGATCAGACAGCGGAGATTGGCCTTTATCCAGGCAAGACTGACTGTGATATGGACGAGGTATCTCTGCCTAATCTAGTATCACAAATGGTGGTGGAGGTAGAACTGAGGGCATCAAATGAGGTTGTGCGTGCGGAGCTCTGTGTTGAGCCTGCTGTCTGGTCTCAGTAGCGTGCACTGCCTAGCTAAAAGTGCCTACTGACGTGCCTCGATGACTGGTGTGGTTGTGGTTCCGCTGGCGTTGATGTCGGCTGGGGACGTTGGGGAGGCTCGCTTGGCATTCCCCTTCGTCGGGAGTCATATAGGGATTTACCAGCTTCATGGTGTTAACGGAAGCGTACCCCTGTCTGTCACTCGACGAGTCATCCACCATCGGGTGGATTCTGGGAGGAATCCCCATTTTAGGGGGCATAAAGTCGCCAAGAGTTCGGGATGATGATGGCAGTGGTGGAGCGCGTTGCTTCTTCTTGCGTCGTCGCTGCTTACCCTTTTGGGAAGAGGTCGGATGTGAAGACGATGCAGAGGTACTGGATACTTCCCCCGAAGGCTCCAGATGATTCAGGGGTGCCCGAATGATACCATGGGCACGGGCGACGGTTTTTCAAGCCATCTAGTTGTCGTATTTCTGGGACCCATGGCTGGGAACCTGCTGCCACTCGCCTTCGCTGCCACTACCGATCTCTGACCCTGCAAAGACACCCGCTACTTGTGTTGGTGTCGGGCCCAACCTGACTATGTTCTTGTCGACCTGGTCTTGAAGCCAGTCTTTAAACACATAGCATTGCTTGAGGATATTCCCCAGAATCTGATGATAAGGACAGTAGTTGGGGTGATCGGTGAGGTTCGCCTCTGTCGGTCTTCTGCACTCGGGTAGGCGCACAATCTCTTTCTCTAGAGCACTTTGGAAGTAGCCAGGGACCTGATTTTTGTTGAACGAATGGGTCTGGTGCCTTCTTTCCGGATAGGGGGACCTGGGGGCCTGTCGCTGGTGAGGGTCCGGAGGGGTCTGTTGAGGAGGCGGTTCCTGATTGTCTCTCCTAGGTGGTGGTGGCGCATTGGGCGGGGGAACCTGTCGATTCTGAGGCGGTCGATGCTGGGCAGGAGCCTGCGCTTGAGGTGGAGGACCTATGCGGGGTTGCAAGGAAGGTGCCACCAGCAGTAATTCCAACTACCTGGGGGATTCTATTTGGGCCATCGCGGCGGGTTCGGCTCTGGCAGCCCTCCTGGCCAGGATCACAGGGGGCAGCAAACGTGCCTGACTAGCCTGTTGCAGAGCCTCCTCGAGGCGCTGAGCCTTATCTGAGAAATCCCGGAACCCTCCAGGGTAGTTCTGGGTGATCAGGGAAGGAACAAGCTCTGTTTTAATGTTTCCTACACACATTGTCAGTAATTTCTCCTAAGTCAGTGGCATGTCGAGGGAGTACGTAAGTCCCTTCCACCGGGCGATGAAGTCCGCGACTCACTCATCGGGCCTTTGTTTGCACTTGAAGAGGTCTGGGATGCTGGTATTTCGTGTGGTGGAGCTGAATTGGTATAGGAACTGCCGGCGGAGATCCTCCCAACCGGTCACCGATCCGATAGGGAGCTGGCTGTACCAGACAAATGCGGGGCCCTCCAATGTTTGTACGAAACATCGGAGCTTGGCGGCTTTTTTCTGGGCCGGAGTCCCCAGCATGGGGCCACACCTGGAAGAAAAGTGGGCCAAGTGCTGCGGTGGGTCCCCTGTCCCATTGAAGGGCGAGAAAGTGGGGTTCCCAAAACCCGGGGGTGCGGGCATATCATCCACCCACGCGGGATATGGCTTTCCATCCGGTGGGACCGCCACCTGCCGCATTTCCAACGCTTCGAGGCGGGCGATGAGTGCCGCTATAAGATCATCCGGGTGGGGTTCCCTGCCTTGACGGGGATCCCTAATCACAAGTGTGTTTCCAGGTTATTTGACACGGTAGATGGCTTCAACAGCTCGTGGAGCGACTGGCGGAACGATCTGCGGGGCGGCTGGGGGAACCCGGGATAGATTCCTTAGATTGCCTCGTCGTTCAGGAGGGTTTGGTGAGACGCATCACACCCTCTTTCCATAAGTTCCGGCTTCTTCCCTGTCTGCGGAAGTAGCATGATCAGGGTTTCCCGGAGGCATCTCACCGGGGGGGAATTGTTCCTGCCCCTGCTGCCCTGTCTTGGGATTACCATAGTCGAGTCGCCGCTCTGCAGCACACTCGGCCAAGAGTTCGTCAACCAGCCTCTTCTGTTCAGCAAGCTGCTGGCGTAACGCGGCCTTCTCGGTATCTTCGTATGTCTTCTGTACAGAGGAAGACGGGTCGGAGTTCTTGGTAGTTATGACGTGATCCTTACCCTTACCGTCATTTCGACTGAGTACCAGCGACTCGGTGGGTACAGAGAGGCCTAGAAGGTTCCTCTCCTGATGGGTAACCTTCCCTGATGGGTCTAGGAGTAGCGGTACGCCCTCGGGGGGCAAGTATCCATCGACAAATTCAAGCTCGTCTTCCTTGTACACTATGTCAGCCATGTGGACCGCGACCCCTCTCGAGGTCATGTCCTCAATGTTTCATAAAGAATCGGGCTGTCGTCAGATAGGGATGAAGAGGAGAGCGGCATAGTGTCCCCAGCCACAGACTTGCACATGGGGGGTAGATTCCCTGATGACCCTGTGGAGTACTTTGAAACTCTGAATGCATTTCCGTTGGCGGGTGCTCTGACGGCCTGGTGACTCAGGGTGCTGGTCCATAGGGAGTGCGGCCAAATCGATCAGGCGGCATTGCTCGCCGATTTATTCAAAGTGCTCTCGACTCCTGGGGTACATCACCCGCTCGTAACGAAGGTGGAAGTGTGTCGCCCATAGGGTTCGGCAGAAGCACCCCACTTCCTCTGGGGTAAGGGACTCTAGTGCGTGAAATTTCGGCGCTGCCGTCGGCCAAAACTTCTCTGGGAAGTGATCCACTGTGAGAATGCTCTAGAAGCTCCTGGGTTCGGACTCGGGGTATGGCCTTGTATTGCCCCACTCGTCAACTGAGGGCGGCTGAGGGACCGATAGCGATACCGAGGCAGACTTCTAGGACAGTAAACTTGGCGGTGGAGAATACGGCGAACGAGCTGACTGGACGCCGAATTTCGGGCCATCCTCTGAAGAGTGAGGTGACCTGACCATGATATCATGATACGATGGGCTGATAGCCACAGCTTCTGGCATAGGAGTTGCGGCCACCGTCGATGGGTTACGTCGTTGCTCCACCATCGTTGGTCCCCAAAACAGCTCCTCGTGATCTCTGGTAGAGGTAGAGGGCGCTTCTGGTGACAACGGTGGTGATTGCGTAGTCGGGACCTGTGGAATTTCCACAATTTCTTCCTCCTAGATGTACCTGCGGAGGGAGGTGGGAATCCGGTGGACCTCGCATTCTGGGAGAATGAGGCTGACGCGTCTGGTCCCTACCCCAGTTCTTGACACGGAGGAGCGGGGAGAAGGTTTCATCGCTGAGTCGCATTCTGCTTCAGAGTTCGAGAAACGGGCAGGTTTGATCTCCACCCAGGCCTTCCCAGGACTCTTCTTGTGGCGGCGACGACCCGCTCTCCTTCCCTAGATGGATTTTCAGGACAAGGTTCATCCTCAACATGTGGTCTCGGGGTGGCGCTGACGCCATGGCGGAGAGGGCTCCCGCTTGAGATAACCGGGGTGCGAGGGGCACTAGGGAAAATGTCAAAGGGAACATGGGGAGGGCCTCCATGGACAGTACCCATGTGGGCGGAGCGAGGTTTACCTTCACTCCTTGAGTTTCCGGGGCAAAGAGGACCTTTGCCAGTTGCAGAGAGGATTTAGGGAGTACCCCCATGTTGGAGAGGGACCGGATGGGAAGTGCCTTCACATCGACGGTCGGGGGTAGGAGGAGGGACTCCATACCCTGCATGGTGGGCACGGGAGAGGTTTCCACACCAAGCGTCACTACCGCGGGGCAGGTCTTTCTTCGAGATGGGGGTAGCACGAGGCATGTCTCTGTGATGAGCTTCGGAGTGGGGGAGGCCCACACTCTGCGGAATAGTGGTACGGGGAGGCCCTCTGTATGGGGTGACATTACCGCGAATTGATTCGGGGCAATCACCACTCAGGCTTGTAACCCCGGGAGCCAGAACGACCTTCCCATGGGGTGGTTGGAGCCTCAGTTCTGGTCGGGTGAAGGAATGCCCCTACTCAGTGTGTTCAGGGACTCCATGCTACACGTCGGTGGTGGCTCGGGCCATAGTAGTTGTTGACGTCGACGCCCCTTGACGAGATTCCTTAGCTTGGGCCCGACGCTGACGCCGAGTTAGATGGGCTCGCGCAGGTGGTGTAGGGGAATAGCCTACCTGCTCTTCTGGCGAAGGTGGTCGGCGGCGCTGATGCATCTGGGTTGGAGGTCTTGCCTGGAGCCCCTCACTTGGGACTCTGAGCGGGCCAAGCTGGACATCACCCGCCTCATCAGCGTAAGGCGAGAATTCGTCGAGGCATTCTGGGGACAGGCTCTCGAAACGATTGAATGTTGGGGTGGGGAGCAGGGGATCTCTGCGCGGCCTTTGAGGGCGGCGTTGACGGTGGGGCTTGGATGCCTTCAGGTCTGGGTGGGCCATATCCCGAGTTGGGATGACCCCTTCCTCCTCGTACCTGCGTACAAGGTTGTTGATCACCCATTCACTGGATGATCTCTGACGAGGAGAGGGGATGTGGGCGCCCCATATTCACGGATGTAGAGGCCGCCGTGGTAGCAGCAGAGTCATGTGGGGCGGTTGTGCCGGTATTTCCCCTGCCCCTGTGTAGGCGAGCGGGCGGTGATCGTGTCTCCATAGCAGCAACCTGGTTCCTAGGAAACGGAGAGATCAACCCATCAGCACTGCAAGGAAAAGGATTGACAACTAGTGCCACAGCGTCATTCCATTCTCCATGTCTGTAAGAAGGATCCACACCAACACGTTGCAGAATGGAATGCCCCACATTCTATTGCCCCAACATCCGGTGAGTTTCCCGCTAGGCCCACTATTTGCTTTTTGGGACCCGGTGCCGGATATCTAGATCTGGTGACACGTTAATCTACTGGTGTCTCGAGTGCTACTAATCTCCACTTTGAGGAGAATAATTTCACATCGGGTTCACCATTTCTGTTTCTGACGCTTTCGCCGGGGCACACACATCCGTCAGCGGAGGACGCGTGGCTGTTGTTCCGTATTCCCGCTTTCCAAAGGCGGGCAGCATCCACTCCTTATTCAGGGACATCTGCTCCTTGATCGAAACCGGGATGATGGGATGTCGGTTCCTCCTTCTGTGGATTCCTCCTCAGAACTCGTCACCTAGTCCGGGTCACCCTCATAGATTTAATATGTTGTTCGTGAAACTCTTCCCAGTGCCATGTTTCCATGGACACCGGTTAATTACACTGCTTCTATCAGGACATTCCAAAGGGTCCGGTCAGGGCAGCAACCTTCAGTCGGAAGAGTAGTCACGTCGAGGTATCAGTAGCATGTCTGTATGCTGGGGGAACTGGTGTGTCTATCTTTTGTCCCTTTTTATGGGGCTTCTCGAGGGCGTGGAAGCCCGAGGCATCCCACATCGAGCGTGGGGAATCATATGCCCTAGTCATATATCTGAGGTTTTCCTCAGCTTCCTATGTTTGAAACAGGGTATGCCGCAGGTTTAGCATCCAGCGGAGATGGTTACGCCAAGGGCGTGCCATCTGAGGTTTTCCTCAGGCATCTCATGTTTATCACGAGGTAGGTCGCAAGTTTAACATCTAGCGGAGAATGGTCAGCCTGAATGTTGTGAAGAGGAGCAGAATGGCATGATCTCGCTGGGATATGACGGTCTGGGTGAGGATCAGGGTGGATGATGGATGGGTGGATGAAGCGGAGGGGGATTGAGATGGGACTATCGGAAGGGCGACAATGAGATTGGTCTTGAGCCTCGAGAAGACCTCTTACGTATCCCTGTGGTAGGGAATCAAAGTCCGCGTAGTTCGGGACGGTGCCGGCGAGCCGACGTGAAGGTGGACCAGGGCCCGATGGGTATTGTCAGTGAACCGACGTGAATGTGGTCGGAACGACTGGGTGATGGGTTTGAACCTCATAGTTCAGAATGGGGTGTCGGCGAACCGACGCGAATGAGGACCTTGGTCCAGATGGTGCAGGGCTTACACACTAGGCCGCCCAGGTGCTGGTGACCTGATGTGAAGAAGGTCGGAGTGACCAGCAGGTGGTGGGCTTGAACCTCTGGGAGGCTTCCTACATACCATGTCTTGACATGGATCAAAGACCACATAGTTCAAGTTGGACGCCGAAAGGCCGACGTAAATGAAGAGGACCAGGGGGGTCCCAGTGGTGGTGGGCTTGGACCTTGTGGAGGCTTCCTACGTACCATGCCTTAGTACGGATCAAAGACCACATAGTTCAGGTTAGTCACAACGACTTTCCACTGGACCGGAATGCAGTTTAATATCGTGCGGGACGAAGATGAACCCTGACGTGAATAAACGACGAGAGGTGGGCTTGAACCTCGTGGAGGCTTCCTACCTACCATGCCTTGACATGGATCAAAGACCCCGTAGTTCAAATGGGCTTCGTCGGCGAACCGATGTGAAGGTGAACCCGGGGGTCCACTTGTGGTGGGCTTGAACCTCGTGAGGCTTCCTACGTACCATGCCTTGACATGGATCAAAGACCTTGTAGTTCGGGAATGGCGGTGGGTGTCGGAAAACCGACGTAAATGAGGGACCTTGGTCCGATGGGAGATGGGCTTAAACCTCATGAGGCTTCCTACATACCATGCCTTAACATGGATCAGAGTCATCGTAGTTCGGGTTGGTCACAACGGCTTGCCGTCGGACTGGAATGCAGTTTAACATCATGCTGGACGAAGGTAGAACTCGACCTGAAGAAATTACGGATGGGCTTGAACCTCGTGGAGGCTTCCTACGTACCATGTCGTGACATGGATCAAAGACCTCGTAGTTCAGAATGGGTGTGCAGTTTAATGTCATTGTGGGAAAAGGGCATACATTTTAACGTCATGCTGGACAAGGGCATACAGTTTAACGTCATGTGTTGAGGACGAATGCATTTCCATGGCTGATGCTTACTCTAAGCCCACATGAGTCATGCTTGGTGTGAGAAACAAGAGGCATCAAGGACCCGATGATCACATCGTGAAGGGTTCTTCCGTGATAAGCGAAGAGGGGCTTACGCGTTAGGCGGCCCATAGTGCTGGGACTTACTCCAGGATGGAGGCCCGAAGTGCGATAAAGCGCAGCGGGAGAGGGATTTGGGACCAACGATGAAAGGTGCCTCGTTCCCTATCGCGCCCTCTGCTGGCCTTGGCAGTGGAGAAGTGTGGAGGTTCATGGGTGCTACCTTCCACAAGAGAGGCTTGGGGATTATACCGGGGTGGTTTCCCTTCTCCCATAGACATACTCTACTCCGAGAAGGAGGATATCATCCCTTGTGGAGGGGGTGACCCCGTCTCTGTGGAGACGAGTGGCATAAAAAATGTCAGAGTTGGGGGGACCCTGCGTGCGAGGCACGGGGCCGGATCATAGTTTAACGTCATGTGTTGAGGACAAGGTGCTTGGAAGTTTAACGTCCTGCAGCTCGGACGAGGTGGGTTTACTCCACACCCCTAGGACTTACATAACCGGTACCCTCTTTTCCTTGGGGGAGGGAAGGTACTGGGAAGGCCATGGTAAAATGTTACAGTCCGAGATTTTATGAAAAATATTCTTTTTAATTTTATTAATGTCTTGTGTTGTATGCTACACCAAAAAGAGCTTGCACAACACGCATCTTTGACTTGCCTTTCATTACATGCAATCGCGACCTTCCTCGATAGCTTGCGTCGTACGCAATACCGAGTTTCACTAAACAACAATATGCTATTAAAACTAGACATTATGAATAGTAATAACCACTTTTTGAAATTTTATAAATTTTATTTTTCAAAATGGACTTCATTTTTGGATTCGGAGTATCGAATTTATCCTAAGGTGAAATTTTGGTACTTTTCAGATAACTTTCATATTCTGATGAATAGTGAAAATTACTAAATTATAATTAAAAACAACTTTTTAATTGAAATAATTAATAGTGATAAATCATTAATTTGAGTGGTTTTAAAGTATATTTAGAATATATTTTTACAATATAATACAATTTTGGTCATTGGATGTAATTTCACATTTAAACCAGACATAATCAAGTGTCAATCTTTTGATAGATATTGTTTCTTAAAAACACGCTATTTGTTTTAACAGCGGGATTTAATTAATGCAATTTCTATGTTATGAATTTGGTAAAATAGACTTCATTTTTGAATTCGGAATATGAAATATAGCTTAGGATGAAATTTTGGCATTGTTCTGAAAAACATCAATTTTTGATGAATAGTGAAACTACTAAGTGGTAGTTAAAAAAAAACTGAATTTTTCATAAAACTTAATTTTACCGCTTCTGTGAATGGAATTTCAAAAATCCGAGAGACACGGTTGATGTCAGTAAGTAAAATGTGGTTCAATGAGATGAAAATAATTTTTGGTGAATAGTAACTTTTTACTTTTATTTACCACGGTTAAAAGTAAATAGGGTAATTAAGGGTAAGAATGATATTAATATTACCCTAACACATGTCCTAATTCTATTGGACAAGTGTATCTCGACCAAAAACAACCTTAAGTGTAAAATATTATCATTTAGGCCCACTTGGATTAGATTAGGACATTTATTATTATTTAATTCAAAGAAGAGTTAAAAGAGTTAAAATCAAAGTTTATTTACTAAAACATTTTTAATATAGGGTTATACATAAGATAAATTCGATTGTAAATATTCATTAGAAATCTAAAAATATTTACTACATAATGGTATTTTATTTGTAATTTTTAGACATCAAATAATTTAATTTATTTATGACACAATGATTATGCAGTAATTATCTTATTAATGAAATATTGACATAATTGATATTATAAATACCAAAATAAATGTAATTTAAGACTTTTTATGAATTCCACTAATTTTATAGGTTACTATGATATATTAATGTTGATTTAATAAACTTTGTTCGAACATATAATTCTATTATGACTTTCACAAAAATCATATATCAAATAGTGTCAAAATTGACACAAAATAGTTTTTAAATCAAATATTATATTATTAATTGTTATTTTATTCCTAAAAATATAAGGTTCGGCCACATTACTTAGATAAGGATATATATATTAATAATAAACTATTTGGGGTTCGTTTGGCATGTTATAGTAAGTGTATTAACCATATAGTGTAAGAAAACAAAAAGACACGGTAAAAGTTAAATTATTTAACTTAGAGTTAAATCTAATTGATAAGGTTAAAATAATTACCTAAACTTGTCTAAAACCTATTGGTTGATAGGATTTCGACCCATACCTACTTTAGCTTCTAAATAAGACCCTTTGGAACCATTATAAACCGATTTTGACTTTAATATAAAATAATATTTTGAGATATTCCTAAGGTGCCCCTCTCCTCCCTTATAAAAGGACACCTCCTCCCCCTCCTCCTCACAAAAATTTGAGCACTCAAGATCGGCCAAACCCTGCCAAAATCCCTTCTCCACTTCCCTAGAATAATCCTAGAGTTCCTGGTATTCTTCAAAGACCAATCTTAGTTCCCTAAGTGGAGGATTCAAAGAGGCATTTCAAAGAAGAGGTAATATCCATTACCGATCTTTTCAATTTCGTTCTTCTTCAAACATCTTCTTCTTTAGTTGTTTCATGATAAAGTAATAACATCAGTATTTCTTATATACTGATATGTTATTATAAATATGAAACAACTCTAATTCACCTTCTATCCATCCTACGGAAAAATGAAATCACCGCGCGTGCGTACGTACGGAATACCGTCTCCACGCCGTGGTGTAATCTATTTTCCGCCACCACCTTAATAGGATGGGTATAATGGTGTAATGAGTAACTATATATGATTATTATAAAGTGATATTGATACTGAAATAATATGCATACACTTTAACACAATTCCACGACCATGGGAACGATATCATCACTCGTGCGTACGTACGGACTACCGTCTCCACGACGCGATGAGATTCATTCTCCATGTTAACCATTTAAGAATGATTAAAAAGTATATATAAGAAATAATAATTAAATATATGACATTATAAAGCTACTGGATTTATGTATATATGTATATGTATGTCATCTACTTACTTCCATTCAAGACAATAAGGAAAGGAAAACAGCGTTCATGCGTACGTACGGACTACCGTCTCCATGAACGGTGTTTTTCATTTCATTTATCTATCTTATATATATATATATATACTGAATATATATGATATATAAATCATATTTTATATTCTGGAAGTAAGTAAATCATGATATAAGTAATAATAATGTCAAGAACAACAAGTCAAAACACCTACGATAAATGAAACGATTTTACCCAAAACGCTTCTTTAACATGGAATTTACAAAAGAACGGGTAATATAAAGTCATAAGTGAACCGTATATGATATCATAACAATGAATATGATTCTGTAATAAGTCAATGACATTATTTAAATCATTATACAGGAGGTTCGGACACATACGAAGCAAATCGTACCTAAGGTAAGGGAAATATCACAATCTCATTTTTATCCGAGATTGTTTATACGTTGGTATTTACTGGGGTGTATTTTATCATCCACATATATGTTTCCTCAATATTTAATGTTATTTCAATCCACCTACAATTATTTAAATCCAATTTTACCCTTTGGTGAGTTTTTAGTAAAAGATATGAAAGGAATCTTTTGTCGTTTTTCGTACGAGGTACTTTTTGACTTTTTCGACAAAAGTACGAAGAATGTTTTTTTTAAATTATACAGAATGAATGGATTTCTAAAACATTATTTCCAAGAAGATTCCTTTACAAGTATTCAAGTTTATTTTTAATCAACTTCTTTTAGTTTAAAATTGTATGACATGTTAAGAAAGGAAAAGTGTTCTTGAAGTAGAAAGGATATTTTCCTCAAGAATGAAGTTCAAGTATTTTATCAAAATTATTTTCCATCTAAGATAATAAAAGGGTTCTATTTTTATCCCTATTATTACATGGATTTGATTATGTTGTGATGGAAACATTTTTATGAATTCCTTTATCTTATATGAATTGTTTTATGATGTCATGTTGTTTAAGAATCCCATTTTTATTACATGGGTTATGCGATGATGTATGGTTTATGATTATGTGGAACACATAAGAAAGGATTCATTATAAGATGGGTGGGACCTATATCTCCCTCCAATGCATTGGGTAAAGATTTTATATCTCATGAGATAGACATGGCTGGAATGGTAGGTTATACCGGTTCAGTGAAACAGGACTGAAACAAGGGTTACTCGATTCAGAAAGGGACTTTGTCCACTAAGATAGTCTTGGCAATGAGTCTTGACTAACAAGAAATGATTCTCTATGATTATGTGTGAATGCCACAAAGTTTCATTTTTTAAGTTATGATTATTGTGATTACATTTCACTACCATGATTTATCCCATGTTATGAAATTATGCTCTCTTTTGCAGGTTATGATTTCCAAAATGTTATGTTCTTATGAATACGATGTGATTGATATTTCTTTTGGTTACCCTTACTGAGCATTTGAGATCACCCTTTTATGTTTTCTTTTCCCCAGGATATAAATAAAGGTTTTAGGTAAAAAAAGGAATATCTTTATGGGAGATGTTGAAGATCTTTCACCACGATTAGAAGATTTTATTCCGAGTTTCCAAAGACACTAAACTATTACGATCCTTGTGTGTGTGTTTTTGTTATGTACTAAGTATTCAGCAAAAGTAATGTAATGTTCATGTACGTCAAGCTTTGGGTCTCTACAGTTGGTATCAGAGGAAAGGTTTAGTCAACCTTTGGAAACTAGGATGCGAAAACGTTAGTGAGATCCCTAGAGATATTTCTAAGGTATGTCTAGGGATGTCCCTAAGGTTAAGTATACGTATAGGTTATAGTAATAGAACTACGCTAATGATCATATAATTAAACCTAAGATGTTAGATATTGAAGGTACTCCCCATTTATTTTGTTGTTTTCCCTAGCATGATTTTTGCCTCTCACACTATTCATTTTGGGTTTTAGAAAATGGCTTGAAACAAGATGATTCACGATAATGGAGGATATGATGGACAATGGAATGATATTCTTCATGAGAAACCAAATGAAATGGGATTTGGAAGTCCAAAGATCATTATTATGCTGAATCAGCAATCTCATAATATGATCAATAAAGTAAAATTTGGTAAGTTTCCTGACTCGGCTAATAAGAGAAAGATGGAGTTTCATGATGATCATAGAGGAAAGAAAGTTCAATTTCCCCTATGTAAATCATGTGGGAAGAGGAATCAAGGAGAATGTTTCAAAGGAACTGGAAGATGCTTTGGGTGTGGAAAAGAAGGACACAAATCCAGTAAGTGCAAAGGAAAAGGTTCAGTTAACACCAGGGATGAAGATAATGGTATTGCTATGACATCAACAATGGTTAAATGTTTTAAATGTGGAATGTACGGGCATTATGCAAACCAATTCCCTAAGGGAAAGTCTCATGAAGAGAATCAGTATGGTCGTATGGGTAGTATTTATGTTGATGATGATGAAGAGACTACAAATGATATGTGAGATGAAATAATTATGGAAGCTCGGTCAATGGTTTAAGAATGTAGTGGAATGATGACATGTTTATCATGTGTAATTTTGTATAAGTAATCTCATGGTACTATGGAATAAAGATACATCTAAGGATTATTACACTGTTGTCCTTCCTTGAGTTTTGAAAGTGTATGATTAATGGTACAAGTATCCATGAAAGGTTATTCAGATATTTTTGGAATGTAGATGATATGTGCATAATGAAGGGATAAGGAGAAAATGAAATGTTTGACAGTATTCATGAGCTCATGATTGATATAAGGACTAAGTGATATCATGGTTTGAGTATATAGAATTTTGAGGATTTTAGTATGTGAAAAGTGTTAACTTTTAACTGCATTCAAGTTTTCACTATGGTTCAATGGGTATTCAAGAGAATACATTATTAAGGCCTTTGAATGTTTGGAATGTGACCAACAAAACATATCATATGATATATGGGGATCGATGATGGTGTTAAATCTCTGGTAATCGTTTTCACTATGTTATGAGAGTGGACTGCAGTATTATGGATAAGCCTAAATATTGGAATGGACATAAGTTAGTATTGTTTAAGGATAGAATTTTTCTCGATATTATTGATGGGATGATATAGTAATATAGTTTTAGAAAAAGGACAACCTGCAGGACGGGCGACAGCCCATCACGTCGGACAAGGATATGGGAATCGAACCCACAACCGAAGTGCGACTGGCCTTTATCGCCTACCACTGGCCTACAGGAAGTCCTTGTTTAGTAGAAACTAGTTTTATTATATTAAGCAGTATGGTATATGAAGTATAAGTCCATTTTAGGAACCATATGTGATTAATCTCACTATAGATCGACTTATGTATATAATTTTTGCTAACCTTTTGTTTGAGACAGATGGAATGACCCGTCATTCTATCACATGATCTGCTAACACTTCACGAATAACAAATTCAACTTCATTTATTTAAGATATGAAGTGGAAATTGTTCAAGGCATAAACAACAGTGAGATTGTACCAAAATAAAGTATTTATTCTAATTCAAATTTTCAACTTTAGGGAAATGATCTTGAAAACCAAAAATGTTGTCCTAGTGATCTTATACCTGATGAATCGGATGGTACCTTAGATCGTCACAAATTTATGGATTTTTGATTGTTGGCTTTTCCATATCCATGTTCTCTACCACTCTCCATCAGAACATGATGGTTAGATTTCTCTTCCATATCCATATTTTCACCTATGTGGAAACCCAGTGATTAGTTTATTTGGGTAACCGTTACGTTTCATACTTTTGTTTTTAATGATTGGTTTTGATATTCCTTTTTATGATGTGGGCTTCTATTAAAGAAACTTTCGAATAGTAAACCATTTATAACCCCGATGAATTTCGAGGGCGAAATTCATTTTAAGGGGGGTAGAATGTAACAGCCCGAGATTTTATGAAAAATATTATTTTTAATTTTATTAATGTCTTGTGTTGTACGCTACACCAAAAGGATCTTGCACAACACGCATCTTTGACTTGCCTTGCATTACACGCAATCGCGACCTTCCTCGATAGCTTGCGTCGTACGCAATACCGAGTTTCACTAAACAACAATATGCTATTAAAACTAGTCGTTATGAATAGTAATAACCACTTTTTGAAATTTTATAAATTTTAATTTTCAAAATGGACTTCATTTTTGTATTCGGAGTATCGAATTTAGCCTAAGGTGAAATTTTGGTACTTTTCGGATAACTTTCATATTATGATGAATAGTGAAAATTACTAAATTATAATTAAAAACAACTTTTTTAATCGAAATAATTAATAGTGATAAATCCTTAATTTTATTGGTTTTAAAGTATATTTAGAATATATTTTTACAATATAATACAATGTTGGTCATTGGATGTAATTTCACATTTAAACCAGACATAATCAAGTGTCAATCTTTTGATAGATATTGTTTCTTAAAAACACGCTATTTGTTTTAACAGCGGGATTTAATTAATGCAATTTCTATGTTATGAATTTGGTAAAATAGACTTCATTTTTGAATTCGTAATATTAAATATAGCTTAGGATGAAATTTTGGCATTGTTCTGAAAAACATCAATTTTTGATGAATAGTGAAACTACTAAGTGGTAGTTAAAAAAAACTGAATTTTTCATAAAACTTAATTTTACCGCTTCTGTGAATGGAATTTAAAAAATCCGAGAGACACGGTTGATGTCAGTAAGTAAAATGTGGTTCGATGAGAAGAAAATAATTTTTGGTGAATAATAACTTTTTACTTTTATTTACCACGGTTAAAAGTAAATAGGGTAATTAAGGGTAAGAATGATATTAATATTACCCTAACACATGTACTAATTCTATTGGACAAGTGTATCTCGACCAAAAACAAACTTAAGTGTAAAATATTATCATTTAGGCCCACTTGGATTAGATTAGGACATTTATTATTATTTAATTCAAAGAATAGTTAAAAGAGTTAAAATCAAAGTTTATTTACTAAAACATTTTTAATATAGGGTTATACATAAGATAAATTCGATTGTAAATATTCATTAGAAATCTAAAACTATTTCCTAAATAATGGTATTTTATTTGTAATTTTTAGACATCAAATAATTTAATTTATTTATGACACAATGATGATGCAGTAATTATCTTATTAATGAAATATTGACATAATTGATATTATAAATACCAAAATAAATGTAATTTAAGACTTTTTATGAATTCCACTAATTTTCTAGGTTACTATGATATATTAATGTTGATTTAATCAACTTGGTTCAAACATATAATTCTGTTATTACTTTCAAAAAAATCATATATCAAATAGTGTCAAAATTGACACAAAATAGTTTTTAAATAAAATATTATATTATTAATTGTTATTTTATTCCTAAAAATCTAAGGTTCGGCCAAATTACTTAGATAAGGATATATATATTAATAATAAACTATTTGGGGTTCGTTTGGCATGTTATAGTAAGTTTATTAACCATATAGTGTAAGAAAACAAAAAGACACGGTAAAAGTTAAATTATTTAACTTAGAGTTAAATCTAATTGATAAGGTTAAAATAATTACCTAAACTTGTCTAAAACCTATTGGTTGATAGGATTTCGACCCATACCCACTTTAGCTTATAAATAAGACCCTTTGGAACCATTATAAACCTATTTTGACTTTAATATAAAATAATATTTTGAGATATTCCTAAGGTGCCCATCTCCTCCCTTATAAAAGGACACCTCCTCCCCCTCCTCCTCACACCAATTTGAGCACTCAAGCTCGTCCAAACCCTGCCAAAATCCCTTCTCCACTTCCCTAGAATAATCCTAGAGGTCCTGGTCTTCTTCAAAGACCAATCTTAGTTCCCTAAGTGGAGGATTCAAAGAGGCGTTTCAAAGAAGAGGTAATATCCATTACCGATCTTTTCAATTTCTTTCTTCTTCAAACTTCTTCTTCTTTAGTTGTTTCATGATAAAGTAATAACATCAGTATTTCTTATATACTGATATGTTATTATAAATATGAAACAACTCTAATTCACCTTCTATCCATCCTACGGAAAAATGAAATCACCGCGCGTGCGTACGTACGGAATACCGTCTCCACGCCGTGGTGTAATCTATTTTCCGCCACCACCTTAATAGGATGGGTATAATGGTGTAATGAGTAACTATATATGATTATTATAAATTTATATTGATAATGAAATAATATGAATACACTTTAACACAATTTCACGACCATGGGAACGATATCATCGCTCGTGCGTACGTACGGACTACCGTCTCCACGACGCGATGAGATTCATTCTCCATGTTAACCATTTAAGAATGATTAAAAAGTATATATAAGAAATAATAATGAAATATATGACATTATAAAGCTACTGTATTTATGTATATATGTATATGTATGTCATCTACTTACTTCCATTCAAGACAATAAGGAAAGGAAAACAGCGTTCATGCGTACGTACGGACTACCGTCTCCATGAACGGTGTTTTTCATTTCATTTATCTATCTTATATATATATATATATACTGAATATATATGATATATAAATCATATTTTATATTCTGGAAGTATGTAAATCATGATATAAGTAATAATAATGTCAAGAACAACAAGTCAAAACACCTACGATAAATGAAACGATTTTACCCAAAACGCTTCTTTAACATGGAATTTACAAAAGAACGGGTAATATAAAGTCATAAGTGAACCATATATGATATCATAACAATGAATATGATTCTGTAATAAGTCAATGACATTATTTAAATCATTATACAGGAGGTTCGGACACATACGAAGCAAATCGGTCCTAAGGTAAGGGAAATATCACAATCTCAATTTTATCCGAGATTGTTTATACGTTGGTATTTACTGGGGTGTATTTTATCATCCACATCTATGTTTCCTCAATATGTAATGTTATTTCCATCCACCTACAATTATTTAAATCCAATTTTACCCTTTGGTGAGTTTTTAGTAAAAGATATGAAAGGAATCTTTTGTCGTTTTTCGTACGAGGTACTTTTTGACTTTTTCGACAAAAGTACGAAGAATGTTTTTTTAACTTATACAGAATGAATGGATTTCTAAAACATTATTTCCAAGAATCTTCCTTTACAAGTATTCAAGTTTATTTTTAATCAACTTCTTTTAATTTAAAATTGTATGACATGTTAATAAAGGAAAAGTGTTGTTGAAGTAGAGAGGATATTTTCCTCAAGAATGAAGTTCAAGTATTTTATCAAAATTATTTTCCATCTAAGATAATAAAAGGGTTCTGTTTTTATCCCTATTATTAAATGGATTTGATTATGTTGTGATGGAAACATTTTTATGAATTCCTTTATCTTATATGAATTTTTTTATGATGTCATGTTGTTTAAGAATCCCATTTTTATTACATGGGTTATGCGATGATGTATGGTTTATGATTATGTGGCACACATAAGAAAGGATTCATTATAAGATGGGTGGGACCTATATCTCCCTCCAATGCATTGGGTAAAGATTTTATATCTCATGAGATAGACATGGCTGGAATGGTAGGTTATACCGGTTCAGTGAAACAGGACTGAAACGAGGGTTACTCGATTCAGAAAGGGACTTTGTCCACTAAGATAGTCTTGGCAATGAGTCTTGACTAACAAGAAATTATTCTCTATGATTATGTGTGAATGCCACAAAGTTTCATGTTTTAAGTTATGATTATTGTGATTACATTTCACTACCATGATTTATCCCATGTTATGAAATTATGCTCTCTTTTGCAGGTTATGATTTCCAAAATGTTATGTTCTTATGAATACGATGTGATTGATATTTCTTTTGTTTACCCTTACTGAGAATTTGAGCTCACCCTTTTATGTTTTCTTTTCCCCAGGATATAAAGAAAGGTTTTAGGTAAAAAAAAGGAAAATCTTTATGGGAGATGTTGAAGATCTTTCACCACGATTAGAAGATTTTATTCCGAGTTTCCAAAGACACTAAACTATTACGATCCTTGTGTGTGTGTTTTTGTTATGTACTAAGTATTCCGCAAAAGTAATGTAATGTTCATGTACGTCAAGATTTGGGTCTCTACAGTTGGTATCAGAGGAAATTTTTAGTCAACCTTTGGAAACTAGGATGCGAAAACGTTAGTGAGATCCCTAGAGATATTTCTAAGGTATGTCAATGGATGTCCCTAAGGTTAAGTATACGTATAGGTTATAGTAATAGAACTACGCTAATGATCATAGAATTAAACCTAAGATGTTAGATATTGAAGGTACTCCCCCTTTATTTTGTTGTTTTCCCTAGCATGATTTTTGCCTCTCACACTATTCATTTTGGGTTTTAGAAAATGGCTGGAAACAAGATGATTCACGATAATGGATGATATGATGGACAATGGAATGATATTCTTCATGAGCAACCAAATGAAATGGGATTTGGAAGTCCAAAGATCATTATTATGCCGAATCAGCAATCTCATAATATGATCAATAAAGTAAAATTTGGTAAGTTTCCTGACTCGGCTAATAAGAGAAAGATGGAGTTTCATGATGATCATAGAGGAAAGAAAGTTCAATTTCCCCTATGTAAATCATGTGGGAAGAGGCATCAAGGAGAATGTTTCAAAGGAACTGGAAGATGCTTTGGGTGTGGAAAAGAAGGACACAAAGCCAGTAAGTTCAAAGGAAAAGGTTCAGTTAACACCAGGGATGAAGATAATGGTATTGCTATGAAATCAACAATGGTTAAATGTTTTAAATGTGGAATGTACGGGCATTATGCAAACCAATACCCTAAGGGAAAGTCTCATGAAGAGAATCAGTATGGTCGTATGGGTAGTATTTATGTTGATGATGATGAAGAGACTACAAATGATATGTGAGATGAAAGAATTATGGAAGCCCGGTCAATGGTTTAAGAATGTAGTGGAATGATGACATGTTTATCATGTGTAATGTTGTATAAGTAATCTCATGGTACTATGGAATAAAGAGACATCTAAGGATTATTACACTGTTGTCCTTCCTTGAGTTTTGAAAGTGTATGATTAATGGTACAAGTATCCACGAAAGGTTATTCAGATATTTTTGTAATGTAGATGATATGTGCATAATGAAGGGATAAGGAGAAAATGAAATGTTTGACAGTATTCATGATCTCATGATTGATATAAGGACTAAGTGATATCATGGTTTGAGTATATAGAATTTTGAGGATTTTAGTATGTGAAAAGTGTTAACTTTTAACTGCATTCAAGTTTTCACTATGGTTCAATGGGTATTCAAGAGAATACATTATTAAGGCCTTTGAATGTTTGGAATGTGACCAACAAAACATATCGTATGATATATGGGGATCGACGATGGTGTTAAATCTCTGGTAATCGTTTTCACTATGTTATGAGAGTGGACTGCAGTATTATGGATAAGCCTAAATATTGGAATGGACATAAGTTAGTATTGTTTAAGGATAGAATTTTTCTCGATATTATTGATGGGATGATATAGTAATATAGTTTTAGAAAAAGGACAACCTGCAGGACGGGCGACAGCCCATCACGTCGGACAAGGATATGGGAATCGAACCCACAACCGAAGTGCGACTGGCCTTTATCGCCTACCACTGGCCTACAGGAAGTCCCTGTTTAGTATAAACTAGTTTTATTATATTAAGAAGTATGATATATGAATTATAAGTCCATTTTAGGAACCATATGTGATTAATCTCACTATAGATCGACTTATGTATATAATTTTTGCTAACCTTTTGTTGGAGACAGATGGAATGACCCGTCATTCTATCACATGATCTGCTAACACTTCACGAATAACAAATTCAACTTCATTTATTTAAGAGATGAAGTGGAAATTTTTCAAGGCATAAACAACAGTGAGATTGTACCAAAATAAAGAAAGTATTTATTCTAATTCAAATTTTCAACTTTAGGGAAATGATCTTGAAAACCAAAAATGTTTTCCTAGTGATCTTATACCTGATGAATCAGATGGTACCTTAGATCGTCACAAATTTATGGATTTTTGATTGTTGGATTTTCCATATCCATGTTCTCTACCACTCTCCATCAGAACATGATGGTTAGATTTCTCTTCCATATCCATATTTTCACCTATGTGGAAACCCAGTGATTAGTTTATTTGGGTAAACGTTACGTTTCATACTTTTGTTTTTAATGATTGGTTTTGATATTCCTTTTTACGATGTGGGTTTCTATTAAAGAAACTTTCAAATAGTAAACCATTTATAACCCCAACGAATTTCGAGGGCGAAATTCATTTTAAGGGGGGTAGAATGAAACCGCCCGAGATTTTATGAAAAATATTCTTTTTAATTTTATTAATGTATTGTGTTGTACGCTACACCAAAAGGATCTTGCACAACACGCATCTTTGACTTGCCTTGCATTACACGCAATCGTGACCTTCCTCGATAGCTTGCGTCGTACGCAATACCGAGTTTCACTAAACAACAATATGCTATTAAAACTAGCCGTTATGAATAGTAATAACCACTTTTTGAAATTTTATAAATTTTATTTTTCAAAATGGACTTCATTTTTGGATTCGGAGTATCGAATTTAGCCTAAGGTGAAATTTTGGTACTTTTCGGATAACTTTCATATTCTGATGAATAGTGAAAATTACTAAATTATAATTAAAAACAACTTTTTTAATAGAAATAATTAATAGTGATAAATCATTAATTTGAGTGGTTTTAAAGTATATTTAGAATATATTTTTACAATATAATACAATGTTGGTCATTGGATGTAATTTCACATTTAAACCAGACATAATCAAGTGTCAATCTTTTGATAGATATTGTTTCTTAAAAACACGCTATTTGTTTTAACAGCGGGATTTAATTAATTCAATTTCTATGTTATGAATTTGGTAAAATAGACTTCATTTTTGAATTCGGAATATGAAATATAGCTTAGGATGAAATTTTGGCATTGTTCTGAAAAACATCAATTTTTGATGAATAGTGAAACTACTAAGTGGTAGTTAAAAAAAACTGAATTTTTCATAAAACTTAATTTTACCGCTTCTGTGAATGGAATTTCAAAAATCCGAGAGACACGGTTGATGTCAGTAAGTAAAATGTGGTTCGATGAGATGAAAATAATTTTTGGTGAATAGTAACTTTTTACTTTTATTTACCACGGTTAAAAGTAAATAGGGTAATTAAGGGTAAGAATGATATTAATATTACCCTAACACATGTCCTAATTCTATTGGACAAGTTTATCTCGACCCAAAACAACCTTAAGTGTAAAATATTATCATTTAGGCCCACTTGGATTAGATTAGGACATTTATTATTATTTAATTCAAAGAAGAGTTAAAAGAGTTAAAATCAAAGTTTATTTACTAAAACATTTTTAATATAGGGTTATACATAAGATAAATTAGATTGTAAATATTCATTAGAAAGCTAGAAATATTTCCTACATAATGGTAGTTTATTTGTAATTTTTAGACATCAAATAATTTAATTTATTTATGACACAATGACGATGCAGTAATTATCTTATTAATGAAATATTGACATAATTGATATTATAAATACCAAAATAAATGTAATTTAAGACTTTTTATGAATTCCACTAATTTTCTAGGTTACTATGATATATTAATGTTGATTTAATCAACTTGGTTCGAAAATATAATTCTGTTATGACTTTCACAAAAATCATATATCAAATAGTGTCAAAATTGACACAAAATAGTTTTTAAATCAAATATTATATAATTAATTGTTATTTTATTCCTAAAAATATAAGGTTCGGCCAAATTACTTAGATAAGGATATATATATTAATAATAAACTATTTGGGGTTCGTTTGGCATGTTATAGTAAGTGTATTAACCATATAGTGTAAGAAAACAAAAAGACACGGTAAAAGTTAAATTATTTAACTTAGAGTTAAATCTAATTGATAAGGTTAAAATAATTACCTAAACTTGTATAAAACCTATTGGTTGACAGGATTTAGACCCATCCCCACTTTAGCTTATAAATAAGACCCTTTGGAACCATTATAAACCGATTTTGACTTTAATATAAAATAATATTTTGAGATATTCCTAAGGTGCCCCTCTCCTCCCTTATAAAAGGACACCTCCTCCCCCTCCTCCTCACACCAATTGGAGCACTCAAGCTCGGACAAACCCTGACAAAATCCCTTCTCCACTTCCCTAGAATAATCCTAGAGGTCCTGGTCTTCTTCAAAGACCAATCTTAGTTCCCTAAGTGGAGGATTCAAAGAGGCGTTTCAAAGAAGAGGTAATATCCATTACCGATCTTTTCAATTTCTTTCTTCTTCAAACTTCTTCTTCTTTAGTTGTTTCATGATAAAGTAATAAAATCAGTATTTATTATATACTGATATGTTATTATAAATATTAAACAACTCTAATTCACCTTCTATCCATCCTACGGAAAAATGAAATCACCGCGCGTGCGTACGTACGGAATACCGTCTCCACGCCGTGGTGTAATCTATTTTCCGCTACCACCTTAATAGGATGGGTATAATGGTGTAATGAGTAACTATATATGATTATTATAAAGTGATATTGATACTGAAATAATATGCATACACTTTAACACAATTCCACGACCATGGGAACGATATCATCGCTCGTGCGTACGTACGGACTACCTTCTCCACGACGCGATGAGATTCATTCTCCATGTTAACCATTTAAGAATGATTAAAAAGTATATATAAGAAATAATAATGAAATATATGACATTATAAATCTACTGGATTTATGTATATATGTATATGTATGTCATCTACTTACTTCCATTCAAGACAATAAGGAAAGGAAAACAGCGTTCATGCGTACGTACGGACTACCGTCTCCATGAACGCTGTTTTTCATTTCATTTATCTATCTTATATATATATATACTGAATATATATGATATATAAATCATATTTTATATTCTGGAAGTAAGTAAATCATGATATAAGTAATAATAATGTCAAGAACAACAAGTCAAAACACCTACGATAAGTGAAACGATTTTACCCAAAACGCTTCTTTAACATGGAATTTACAAAAGAACGGGTAATATAAAGTCATAAGTGAAGCATATATGATATCATAACAATGAATATGATTCTTTAATAAGTCAATGACATTATTTAAATCATTATACAGGAGGTTCGGATACATACGAAGCAAATCGGACCTAAGGTAAGGGAAATATCACAATCTCATTTTTATCTGAGATTGTTTATACGTTGGTATTTACTGGGGTGTATTTTATCATCCACATCTATGTTTCCTCAATATGTAATGTTATTTCCATCCACCTACAATTATTTAAATCCAATTTTACCCTTTGGTGAGTTTTTAGTAAAAGATATGAAAGGAATCTTTTGTCGTTTTTCGTACGAGGTACTTTTTGACTTTTTCGACAAAAGTACGAAGAATGTTTTTTTAACTTATACAGAATGAATGGATTTCTAAAACATTATTTCCAAGAAGCTTCCTTTACAAGTATTAAAGTTTATTTTTAATCAAATTCTTTTAGTTTAAAATTGTATGACATGTTAAGAAAGGAAAAGTGTTGTTGAAGTAGAAAGGATATTTTCCTCAAGAATGAAGTTCAAGTATTTTATCAAAATTATTTTCCATCTAAGATAATAAAAGGGTTCTGTTTTTATCCCTATTATTACATGGATTTGATTATGTTGTGATGGAAACATTTTTATGAATTCCTTTATCTTATATGAATTGTTTTATGATGTCATGTTGTTTAAGAATCCCATTTTTATTACATGGGTTATGCGATGATGTATGGTTTATGGTTATGTGGAACACATAAGAAAGGATTCATTATAAGATGGGTGGGACCTATATCTCCCTCCAATGCATTGGGTAAAGATTTTATATCTCATGAGATAGACATGGCTGGAATGGTAGGTTATACCGGTTCAGTGAAACAGGACTGAAACGAGGGTTACTCGATTCAGAAAGGGACTTTGTCCACTAAGATAGTCTTGGAAATGAGTCTTGACTAACAAGAAATGATTCTCTATGATTATGTGTGAATGCCACAAAGTTTCATGTTTTAAGTTATGATTATTGTGATTACATTTCACTACCATGATTTATCCCATGTTATGAAATTATGCTCTCTTTTGCAGGTTATGATTTCCAAAATGTTATGTTCTTATGAATACGATGTGATTGATATTTCTTTTGTTTACCCTTACTGAGCATTTGAGCTCACCCTTTTAAGTTTTCTTTTCCCCAGGATATAAAGAAAGGTTTTAGGTTAAAAAAAAGGAAGATCTTTATGGGAGATGTTGAAGATCTTTCACCACGATTAGAATATTTTATTCCGAGTTTCCAAAGACACTAAACTATTACGATCCTTGTGTGTGTGTTTTTGTTATGTACTAAGTATTCCGAAAAAGTAATGTAATGTTCATGTACGTCAAGCTTTGGGTCTCTACATAAAAGGGGGTCGTGGAGAAAACCATCGAGTGGTCCATGTTAGAGTGTCTATGCGAAGAAGAAATAGCCGTTAGCATGCCTATGCGAAGAATCATTAGGCGAAGCAACACTACGGGTGGTGTTGTCCATGGGATTTTGAAATCACATCGTGCAATCCTGGAGGGTCACACGGGAAGAGGAATTTCCAAGCAAAGGAGTATGCTTTGCTAAGTGGAGTGCCTCGGCCTTAGCACGGGGCAAGTGTGTGACTGGGAGGTGCTTCGTGAAGTGGAATAGTATTCACGGAGCACTGCCTCGCGAAGTAGAGGGGCCTCGCGAAGAAAGGTGCTAAGAAGCAGTGTGCTTCGCCATGTACAGCGACCCTGCCTTGGTATGTGGATCACTAGTACCGGATGGGTGTTTCGCGAAGCATAAACGCTCCGTGGCTACCCGGGTTCCCTTGGGAATCCCCTTCCTCCGTGAATACCCTTAGGCTTCGCTAAGGGAATCCCTCTCGGAAGAGGGGCTCAAGACGAGACAGGGCGAAGGCATATCGCGAAGTATAAGTACCTCACAGAGCTCATGATTCCCGGGGGTGAAGGGTGTTTCACGATTTGGGAGCTGAGAAGCCGAAAGGTCGGATCATCCATCCTCCTGGGCTCAGGGGGAACCCAGTATTTATAGTCAATGGGTGCCGCGAAGTAGACCTCACACAGTGCGAAGGGGCGGCGGTTGATTCTCGGAGGGCTCACGAACGTCAGGGCATTCTCAGAGCATTACCGCCTCCCAGTCTGCGCAGAAGGCTCGCGAACGTCAGGGCGTTCACGGAGCGTTACCGCCTCCCAGTCTACGCGGCAGGCTCGCGAACATCACGGCATTCGCGGAGCGTTACCGCCTTCTATGCTCTGCGGCGGGCTCACGAACGTCAGGGCGTTCACGGGGCATTACCGTCCCATGTGCTTCACAGCGGCCGCGATTCTCGGGGGTGCTTCGCTCCATAGCTTCATGAGGCAGCGCGCGGGGCTTCTTTTTCGTCCCTTCTTTGCGTTCTATATTTTGGTGCCAACAATTACCTAGTGAGTGTTTGTATGAGGTATTAAATTCTTTCTCTATGGGTGCCTTGGAATGTTTCTAGATGTTAACCTTGGAATTTAGGCTTATTTTCCTAATGACATAGAGAAAGAGGCCTATAGGGTCACACACTAAGTGTATCCATAATCTCATTTAAATAATATTTTATTATTTATAATTTAAAATGTTGAATAAATATTATCCCCATGCATGGTTTAATAAATATTCAATTTTTATTGATCACGTATATTCTGTCACAAATTATTTAAGAGAATATAATGTGATTAGAATATTTAATAAATATTTATTTATTATTTAGTGAATATAGTATTTATTTATTTATTGGTGAATAATGAAATGGTATTTATTTATAAAAGAAATAGTTATTATTCAAGTCCTGATAAGTATTATGAAGGATTGGGGGACTGAGTTTAATGGTCTGGTGAGAAATATTATATATTGAATATTATTTAATTAAATAATATTTAATTTCAATTCGTGAGTTTATCGAATTTTGAGAAATAATATTATTATTATTATTATGGACATGGGGTTCCATAGGTTTTAAATAAATAATAAAGGGAATTTGTGCTATTATTTATTTCTAACCCTAGAAGTATATAAAATCAATTATATTATTTTTCAATAGAGGCAATTCATTTTTTTGTTGTGCACAATGATTCCATAGAATCCTCTCAAAGCACTAGAGAGATCCCTTCTCTAAGAATGCTCCCAATAAAGGAGAGATATCGTCCTCTATCTTCCACTCTCGATTCTAGGGAGATCATGGAAAATTCTTTGGATGCGATTATAATGGCGATCAAAGGTGAATGATGCAAGAAATAGGATCAACCATGCTAGCACCTAGGGATTCCTATGGTGATTTTTGAATATTTATGGAATGCATGTGTATCACTACTAGAGGTAATCTTCTCTTGATTCCTATAACACAATGATGGTATAATGTAGATCCATTTTCATATCCATCAATGAAGAATGAATTTATCACAAGGTAATTCTTTAAATTTATTTAATTAATTATACATAAAATGTGATGATTAGGTGCTCTGGTTCTAGAATTTTGTCCATTGTTTGTATTATTTAACTCAATTAAGTTGATCACAGTGTTTATCATCTTGTAAATCTAAGATTTTTCATTGATAATGAAAAAAAATAAATGTTGTTCATGAACAACATATACTTCCACTGTGATGAAAACCTTCAAGTGGTATCAAAGGGGTCACCCCCCCCCACCCCAAATAGCTCGAAGACCATCTTTTTTTATTTATTTTTGAATAATACCTCTTTTAAGGGTTGAAGGGGAACCCTTACATGACCTATAGGCCCAATACACAAGGACCATACATAGCCCAATACATTACCTTTAAAGGTGAAAGACCTGACACACTTGAAACAGCCCCTCCCCATCATCTACATCTTTAAGGTATTTAGCTTCCCACCTCACATGGCCGACCAGCTAGCATTTCCCTATATAGAGTTTCATGGTACCTGGTTCCAATGGCAATTTACATACCCTATCATTCTTCCAATCTAGTTAGCTCTACCCTGGTGATTTCTATTTTTTCTCTGAATCCTCATTTGGACCTTCTCATGTGTGGTCTTCCCATGCTTCATGGTCTTTTCTGCAACCTGAAATTCCTATGTCCTGAAGTCCATTAGTGGCCCAAAGTCTCTAAAACCCTAAGGCCCTATGTCCCGAAGTCCCTATGGCCCGAAGGCCTTTGGTGGGCCGAAGGCCCTGAGACCCATAGGACCAAACCAGTGGCCCGAAGGCCCAAATCGGGTGAATAGGGTCGGCTGGTACAATAGAAAACAGTACCTAGTATAGTAACTTCTATAGTGCTTCTACAGTAACCTTAAAATTCACCCCCACGCATATTTGATCGCGGGTCTCTTGGATTCCCACCAGGAGCCTCTACCACTTGGGTATAGGCTCATTGGTGTATCAAAGAGGTCGCATTATTAATTTTTTTTCAATTCCAATTTAATCATTATTCAATCCTAATTGTGATATCTTATTATTAATATTCGTTTCTCATAAATTTAATCAAATTGATTAATTTTATGAATGAAATAAATTGGATTCTCTCATCAGGAGGTGTCGAGGAGTCTGGACAGAAAACAAAAGAGTACATTCCATGTAACCCAGAGGTATATATCACGTACTAGTGGTAAATGCACCAAGAAATAATTTGAAATTATTTCAAGGCATGTGAATTTATTACACGTGGTGCATTTAATTATGCACCACATATTTAATGGGATAAACTGGTGCATGCTTAGCCATAGTACACACTATGTAACTTCTATACATGGAATGTAGTGCTTTAGTCATAGATGGGTTGTGTATATTCTTGCACGGCCTACCTAATTGGTGACCATGTAACTCGGAAAAGAAAACGATGTGTATCCCATGTACACACTATGTAATCCCATTTTTTTCATAGAATGGCTACATATCGAGTCCCTAAGCATGTGTTGTGGATAAAATATGTGAAAACATACACTCTATGTAGCTCCAATTAACATGGTTTTTTACTTTTAACAAATTAAACATAATTAAAATTAATTTATTATACTGTGAAAACCATGTCAACATGTACTTGCATGTGTTCAATAAGTTTATAGGACACACCATGTGATTGGTTTTAATATATATAAATGTTTAATTAATTTATATGTAATGTTCGAATCTGCATATCATGTATAAGTCGTATTACAGTTATTACTCTATGTTCATTGAAGCATAACACGTGATATAAAAATCATTTAATCCGTGTAATAATTAAGTTGATAGTACACATCATGAAAGTATGTGATAATTCGTGTATGCTACATGTTAAAAGAGTAAACTTTATACGATTATAATACATTTTGGGTAGTTCGGATGGGTACTTTTTGTGTTTCCTCATTGTGCATTTATGTATTCATTTAATTTTAAATAAATTCATTTAATTTGATTAAAATTATGATAGATAATAATCTATATGAAATTCAGATGATAATTAAGATAAAATAATTGACTAATTAATTAAGATAATTAATTGATTTGAACATGTTTTATCTTAAATAAGAATGAATATGAATTGAATACTAATTTTAATAAATGCGTAATTTGTTGTATGCATATGGAATGATCTTAGACAAGACCTTTGTAAGTGATTGTTTTCTTTTACTTTATTATTAAATTCAATTGTTGGCATGCATTCCATATCTCCTTTTATTATGTAAAGGGATGTGTTCCCAAGGTTTCTTTTATGTAAACCCCTTCCCCTCACCTTCATGTGAGTAATTTCATATATAATGGATAGAGCTCCCAAGCTATTGGAGGTGGTTCATGTTTGGAGCTGAGGAGAAACCAATCCTAGAGATATGCATATGTGGACATGTGGAAAACTGAAATATGAACCCTAAATCCTTCGAGGTGTTTTTTCCCCTAGGTAGATGATTAGTTTATCATCCACTAGATAAAATAACCTTTAGTAAAAACCTATGATCGTACAACTTTATTATTTTATTTATTTCGAGTTATATGGTAATTTCATTATAGATGTTTTGTCATGGTCACTTAAATTAATGAATTAAAAATCATGAAATATATAACTAAAATAAATTGGATTGTGCATAAATATTATCTAAGATATGGTTAATCATTTAAGTAAATCAACTTAATATTAACAAACATGTAATAAATATAATATTTGTAAATTCATGCATAAATGATAAAATCCATCAATTATAAATATTAAGTATATATATCCTTCCACTACTTTAGTTAAAATTGAACCATAGTTCAAATTTATTGACCACCCAATGTTGGGGTGCTTTCAATTATTGGGGAATTCTAACATAAAGTTTTGGGACTTAATATAGTTCACATAAATGGTTGAATTCTAAAGTAGAACTTGGTGTAATTTAGAGGCAATGGTTGATGAAATACAATTTAAGTATTTCATGAGTGCGGAGTCTACTCAATAGATCAAGGAACTATGATTTAATGCAATTGGAATTTTTAATTCCTACTTGAAAACCTTCAAATTTCTTGACCAACAAAATTTAGGGTAATGAGAAGTGTAATATAGATCCTTTCCACTATAATATCCAAGGAACATGATATCACAAATCCAATGTTGAGGGATGTTGGGTTTTGAAAAAATAGTGGGAGATTTACAAATAAAATATTTTTTTATTTATCGAAGTTTTGTTAGATAAAGTAATAAATCTATCCTCATCTTATTTTTATAAAAAATAAAAAAGGATTAAAACATATCACTATGATCCATACATTAGAAGGATAACCTTACCATTGGAACAAATTTCCAGGAGTGGCAAAGGCGCTTGCGCATTATCCTATGCCATGAAAGGAAAATATATGTAATAAAATAACCTATTCTTGATCCATCTAGTAATTAAGATAGTTAGGAATAGTTATCTCTATATGAGAAACATTTTAATGATTATAAAAATTTTCAATTTTTCATGTTATCATCCATGAACAGAGAGGTTTTGAGGAAACATGAGTTCATAGATGTGTATATCATGATATCTAACCTTTGGGATCTCTACTAAGAGAAGGTGAGATAAGAGAGACATGAGAAATATAATCCTTTCTTTAAAACTAATCTTGGAGATTCTTCACGAGTTGGGAATCATATAGTCAAGATTATTGGCTATATTAAATTATTATACATAATTGGTATTAAATTCCAAAATGAGTTGCACGCAGATCTCATACTTTCTTCACTGCCTAAGACCTTATATATTTTTATTATTAATTATAACATGAGAAATATTGATAATAGAATTTTGGAACTTATTAATTTGGTTCTCCAAGGGGATAAGGACATGGGGTTTGACAAACTTGCAGTCCTTATGGTGAATATGAAATGAAAGAACAGGGTATAGGTCCCCAAGACTCATAACAAGTATAAATCCCCAAGCACCATCTTTCTAATAAGAGGAAGATCCATTGGGGGAAAGGAAATGGAAAAGGAGGAAGTATGTTTTTCTTATGGCAAGAAAGGCCATTAGAAGAATAACTGCATCTATAAGTAAAGTAAAATTAAAGGTGTGTTCTTCATAGAGTGTAATCTTTCAATATCTACACATTGGGAATTATATACAGCATGTGGCTCTCACATATGTATCCAAATTAAAGAACCAAGTAGATTCTGAAAGATTTATAGAAAAGAGGTTGATTTTCAAGATACCAATGGTTTAAGGAAGTCTACTTTATCCATTGATGATTACCACCTTTCATTGACAATGATAATGATATTTGTTTTAAAGGATTTTTATTATATAGAAATTGTTACCAAGAACATATTTCTTATGTCATTCCTAGATGTAGATAGTTTTATTTTCAAGTTTGGAAATAAAATTTGTTTCTTTTATAAAGATAATATATGGTATGGTATGGTTCATTTAAGTACTAGTAATTATGTATTAAATTATAAAAACCAAGTATTGGAAATAAATAATGAACCATGTTTACATGAATCTTATAACAATGAGATATAACATTACCATATTGGTCATGTAAATGAGAATCATTTGACAAATATCTTTCAAGATGGATATTTAGACTCTTCTGAGCTAAAACCAATTGATAGATGTCATTCTTGTTTACAAGGAAAAATAACAAAACCTCCATTCGTTGGATAGGATGAAGGGTCCGAAGAGCTTTTAGGATTGGTACATAGTGATGTGTGTGGACCATTTCTAGTAGAATCTATAGGTGGTTATTCTTAAATCATTACTTTTACTGATTACTTGAGTAGATATGGTTATGTCTACTTGATGAGGTATAAGTCCAATTCCTTTGATAAATTTAAAGAATTCAATAATGAAGTAGAGAATAAAATTTGAAATAAGATAAATAATCTTTGATCGGATCAAGGTGGTGAATATCTTAATCAAGAGTTTATTGACAATTTACAAGAGTTTGGGATTATATCTCAACTCACTCTACCTTATACACCATAATGGAATGGGGTTTGTGAAAGGATAAGTTGTACCTTGTTAGACATGTTAACATAAATAATGAGTCATGCAGATATTCTATTATTCTTTTATGGATATTCATTTCAAAATATTGAATATACTTTAAATTGAGTACTAACTAAAGCATAAAATGGAATTCTATCTGAGATATGGAATAGAAAGAAACCTAGTTTTTCACGCACATGTGAATGGGGTTGTGAGGAGTTTGTTAAGGCCTTCTCAGGTAACAAACTAGCACCCCAAAGAAAAAAGTGTATCTTTATAGGGTATCCTAATGAAACAAAGGGATACTACCTATACAACCCATGATAAAATAAATTTATTATCACTAGACAAGCTATATTTCTTGAGACCGCACATCCTCGAAAAGGATAGTGGGAGAAATATTGAATTTGATAAATTTGATTCTCATGGTACACAAGAGTTGGTATAGGAAAAAATAGGTCCCCTTGGAATAAGTAGTTCTTGAGACACAATTATTGTATAGGAGCACAAGAGAGGTAAGAGAACTATAGAGATATGGTTTTATAGTCACCAAATATGGTGATTCATTATTGGTTAACAATGATGAATCTTTATCCTATAAAGAGGAAGTAGAGAGCTTAGAATATATAAGATAGAAATAAGACACAAATTCTGAAATGGATTCCATGTATTAGAACCAAGTTTGAGTTATGGTCGATGCGCTAGTTTTTGTAAAGATAGTAGGGTGAAAATAGGAATTCAAGAGAAAAATAGAAATAGAAGGTAAAGTAAATACCTATAAAGAAAGGATAGTGGCTAGAGGTTTCAAAAAGCATCAAGGAATTGACTATGATGAAAATTTTTCACTAGTTTCCATATTTAAATCTATCACAATCCTAATTTCTATAGCTTCTTAGCATGGATCTAAAATTTGGAAGATGGATGTCAGAACTACTTTCCTTAATGGGAACCTTTAAGAAGATGTCTATATGACACAACCATAAGGATTTGTGACTCCAGGTGATTCCAAAAGAATTTTTAAGTTGTAGGGATCAATTTATGGATTGAATAAATAATATGGGTCATAAAACATTCAATTTTATGAAGCTATAAAATAATTTGGTTTCATTAAGAATGAATGTGAGCCATGTGTTTATAAGAGGTTTTACTGAAATGCAGTCATTATCCAATTAGTATATGTTGATGAAATTTTACTTATTATAAATGACATATCAGTATTAAAGTCTATTAAGGATGGTTAAAACATGTTTTTATCCATGAAGGACATATGTAAAATATCATATATTCTAGGTATCATGAACATTAGTGATAGATCCAAGAGAATTCTTGAACAAAGTCAAAGTATATACATTGGTCAAATATTAAAAATAGTTACTATAGAACAATCCAAGAGGGGATTAGTTCAAGTGTCGCATGGTATACATATCTATAAGAATATTTTTCCTCAAATACAACAAGAGAAATATATTATGAGTAAGATCTCATATGATTTAGCAATAGGATCAATCATTTATTCCATTTTATGTACTAGAATTTATGTTGCATATACATTTAGAATGGTAGCCAGATATCAAGAAGATCTAGAAGAACAAAATTGGTCTACTGTTAATGATATCATTGAGTATTTGAGAAGAACTAAGGATATGTTCCTGGTGTATACATGAGATGATGAGTTATTCATTAGGGGTTATACTAATTCTAGTTTTCAAATAGTTCATAATGATCTGAAGTTGTGACCAGGATATGTTTTTGGTCTCAATGAAGGAGCTTTAAGCTAATAGAGTTCAATGAATCCATTTTTGTTGATTTTATAGTGGATTTCGAGTATATAATAGCTTATGGTGTAGCCCAGGAATTATTTGGGATGTGAAACTTTATCTAGGAGAATTATTTGGTACCTAGTAGTAAATATACTATTACATTATATTGTGATAATACTGTAGTGGTGGATCTTGCAAAGGTTCCAAGGTTATACCAATAGAAAAATCATATACTTTGGAAGTATCACCTCTTTAGAGATTTTTCTTAGAGGTGTGAAGTAATAATAAGAAGAGTCTCATGGAAGAAAACATGGTGGACCCCTTGAATAAAGTCCTTTCTCAAAAGTAGCATGAGTATCATGTGAGAGATAGTGGACTGAAGGTTGTTAGTAGTTGTCTCTAGTGCAAGTGGTAGTTTGTTGGAGTTGGTACCCTAGAACCAAATTTTGTGTACTTTATAACTTGTGTTATTATTTTTGAATATTAATAAACTCTTTATTATATCATGGTTGTTCTTATGCATGAAATAGTATGTGATAATGTCCTAAGAGTAGTTTTCGCACTGAAAGGTCATAGTAGTTCCTCAGTATGATGAGAACCCAAAAGTTCCACAATCGTATTCATAAATATATGTTCTATAGAAATATGATATCATCTTAGGGACAAAAACGATGAAATATATTAGGGGTGGAGACTCGTATGACTTTAAGGTTCTTTATTATAGTATACGCACTTGGTAATATCCAGTGTTGGATATTATGAGAATGAGACTCGCTAGTAGTAAATCCACATTTATATGTGTCATTTTTTTCTTATATTTAGATGTGTTTAGTGATCCTTATACTTTAATATTATTATTATTAATTATTATAATACAAATACTTTGATTTATTTATAAAAAATGTGATGACATATGTTTTCAGTGAGGTGGGATACATTAGGTACATCATGAGTAATATTACATTAATAAATAATGCGAGAAAGGATTTTTCCCTTCTGTTCTTTAAAGAAATTTGATATCTTAGGCTCTTCTATGGGAATGATATATCCTAAATAAATACATGGTCATGGTGTTATATAGGAAAGTTTGATTTCATTTTATTAAAAGAAATATACATTGAGCACATAGGTTGATGGCACCAGCATGTAACTTGTTTGATTAGATATATCCTAACAAAGGGATTATATTACACAGTGAGCATCTGTATGAGGTATTATATCATTATGAAATTAACTTCTTTTTCTATGGGTGCCTTGGCATGTTGTAAGATTCTAACCTTTGACTTTATGCTTCTTCGCCTAATGCCATTGAGAAATAGTCCTATAGGGTCATACACTAAGTGTATCCAGAATCTTAGTTAAATAATATATTGTTGTATATTATTTAACAAGTTCAATAAATATTATTCTCTCATGTGTTTTAATAATTATTTAATTTTTCTTGATCGCATATATTTCTTCACCAGTTATTCGAGAGAATATAATTTGGGTGTAATATTTAATAAATATTTATTTTCTATTTAGTGAATATAATTTTTATTTATTTATTGGAAAATAATGCAGTGATATCTATTTACTAAATAAATAGTCATTATTCAAGGACCAATAAATATTATGGAGTAATAGAAGACCGAGTTTAATGGTTCGGTGCGAAATAATATATATTGAATATTATTTTATTAAATAATATTTACTTTTAATTCTTGAGTTCAGCACATGTCGAGAAATAATATTATTATTATTATTATAGACATGGGGTTCCACAAGGATTAAATAAATAATAAAGGGAAATTGTGAAATTATTTATTTATAAAACTAGAAGTATATAAACCACAATATATTATTTTTCAATAGGGACAATTCATTTGTTTTTTTGTGCACAGTGAATCCGGAGAATACTCTCGAAGCCCTAGAGAGCTCCCTTATCCAAGAACGATACTAATAATGAAGATATATCTTCCTCCATATTCCACTCTCGAGTCTATAGAGATCAAGGAGAACACTTTGGAATCAATTATCATGGTGATAAAAGGTGAGCGACGCAAGTAATAGGATATATCATGCTATAACATGGAGATTCCTACAGAAACGTTCAAAGATTTATAGAACATGTGTGGATCACCACTTGAGGTAATATGCTCTTTATTCCTACAACATAGATATGGTACAATGTAGATTCATTTTTTGATCCATCAATGAATAAATAATTTATCACAATGTAATTATTTAAATTTCTTAAATTAATTATAAATAATATGTTATGATCGTACACTATGGTTCAAGCCTTTTATCCACTATCTTTATTCATTGATTCAATTTTGTTGATCATGAAATTTATCATCATGTAAATATAAAATTGATCATCAATCATGAAAAGGAATAAAAGTTGGGCATGACCCGTCACATACTTCCTCTAAGCCTGGAAACTTCACCTTCAAGCACTATGGGATTCATAAAAACACAAATTGATAGGCTAGAAGGATTTGGGCCCTTACATTCAACATAAATGGATTAGTATTTCTTTTAAGTTACTTTACTATGAATTCACTAAGTTCATTTTTTTCTTCTCTTATTAAAAATTTATTGGGCATCCAACCTTTGGAAGTTGCTTGGTCATTTCATGGGAATTAGGGTGTATCAGGCGTCAATACAAGATTTCCTCTATATATGGTTCCAAGGCTTTGAGTGTAGCTCTACTGAATCCAGAGTGTGTGGAACAATCATTTTTGTTGGTTATTGGACCATATGGGAGGCCATGAATGAAGGTAGGGTAGATAATATGAAATGATCCCATTTATACATCAACATGAATGAGAAGACCCTCATCTCAAAGGTCAGATTCCTAATCCAATATGGGAATAAATATCCTTCTATCCTTGAACTAGGACCTCATTTCCTTTAGTACATGATATATGTGAATAGAGACCCTCAGAGACAATGAGTCTGATAGAGACCCCCTACTATAGATCTCAAAATCAATGTATATGGGTGATGATATCATGGGATTACAAGAGGTGGAGGTATCATCAATGAAAAATAGGTCCATTGGTTTTTTTGTTTAGAAAATATTATGGTTATATGAATTCTATCATGGATAAAAAAAGGTCCATGATCAATGGACTTAATTTATATAAGAGGTATAATTTCAATATGTCAGTAATGGAGTTAGACTAAAATCTATTTTCTAAGTTCGGTCTTGGTTTTACAACCACTCCTAGGTTCCTTACCTACTAGATCAGAAAATGTGGTCTTCTTATCAACCAATAAGTAAAGATTCACCACACATTGAAAGAGGAGAACTTTTTTGTGGACAAAATTGATGTAAAAGAAAGGTATAAAATAAATATAACTATTTACTCTTGTATTGGTTCTCTCCCTCATGATTATAAACTCATTTTTAGTAAGTATTCCATTGGGCTCCACCACTTTAAACCTCTATGAAGTTGTCTTGTATGATTTAGTTTAATAAAACATTTAACATTGAGTGAGTTAGTATTTTATTTTTCATTCAATATATGATAAATGAATTAGACATGTGTAAGTGATGGGTGGGGCCCAAAATTATATTTCCCCTCATTGAAATGGTAGGTCTCAGGAGAAAAAAAAAGTTATCATGCCTTAATTATTATTTGGGTATTTGGTGTATTATCACCCATTTATTAAATGTGTATTGGTAGAGGCCTTGATGGTAAGATTAATATGCCTTCCATTATGCATTCTATTATTGAGAAATCAGTTATTATTTTCCAAGTGATTACTATATTGTTATTATCCATGGATTTATTTTATGCACAAGTTATTGATTAAATGGAATATGTATATTATTCACTCTGTCATATTGTTTATACCTTGAGTATTCATGTTAGCTTCTAAGGTACATAACCTCTTACTATGAATCTGATCTCACCCTTTATTTTTTTCCTTTCAGTAGGGTATAAAGAATGGATTTTTAAATGAATTTAAGGATGTTATAAAAGGAATAAGAATGTTTTTATGATGTATATAATTTGTGATTCATTATTTTAATATAATCTAGAAATCATGTATTTTTCTCATCTCCCAAGGCCACTAAAATATTTGATAATTTGTGATGTGATCCCTTGTAGATTTTACCAATTTAATAAATTGAACACTTTATCTAGGTTTCTAGAGTTGGGTTTGTTACACAAAATCTTTCATCACTAGTAATGATAGTCGCTTTATGAAATTTAAATTTAATACTTTTATAGAGAAATTTGGATGTGTGCATAAAATTAGAACAATTTATCATCCATAATCAAATGTAAATGCTTAAATTTCTAATAGATATATTAAATAGATTTTAGAGAAAAATTTATCAAGATTTAGTAAGGACTAGTCTTTGAAATTAGATAATGATTTTTAGGCCTAAAGAACTATTTTTAAAACTCTTATAAGAATGTCGACTTATAGAACTATTTTTGGAAAATCATGTCACTTGCATGTATATTTTCAACACATTAATTTTAGGGTTTTGAAATCCTTAAACTATGATTTTAATATTTATGGATAAATAATACTACTAGAGATGAGTGATATGGATGAAATTAGATTAAAAAATTATTAAATTGATAGAATTTTGAAAAGAAAAAACAAAGGATTTTTTATGAATCTATAATCCAAAATAGATATATCAAGGTTGGCCATAAGGTTTTACTCATTAATTATAAACTTAAGTTATTACCTTGAAAACCCATATCCAAATGGTATGGATATTTCACCATCCTTATATTTTTAGTTAATAGAGATGTGGAGTTTGTTGGATAGGAAAATATACAATTTTTTTTAATGGTCAGTGAGGCAAACCTTACTTTTAGGGGGAATCCAAGAGGGTTAGTTTTTGTTTCTCTACTTAAAAATTGAACTTCCACTAAGTCTAACTGAAGAATGTGAATTCAATGCTTCATGGGATTCAACCCATGGTTCTTATTATTATTGTTATTTTTTTTCTTGAATTTTAAATTAGAATAAAATTTTGTTGTTTTGTTCTTTACGAATCATAAATGATTTAACAAAAAAACCATTTTTAACACATTGTGGTACTTTGAAAACAAATTAGTGTTTTCAATGGATGGGCACTGCAATTATAATTTCACCTAGTTCTCAAGGATTGAACTACCTATTTAATCATTTATAGATCAGAAATATATAATCTTGAGCATCAAAGACTTGGAGGAGCATAATTTTTTAGAAACATTGAACCACCACCCCTTTAACTCAAAATTTGGTTATTTCTATTTTAAGCCCTAGATTCTTGATATTTTATGTTAATTTTTTACTTTTTTAGGAGTTTGAATTGGAAAATCAGAGGAATTTATCAAAGGGAAAAGTAATGGAGTTTTTTTAATGAACTCAAATGAGTAATGCTTAAATTAGGGAATTTTTTGTTCAATTTTTACACTTTTGTTATCCTTGGTTTACTGAAAACTTATAGTTTTTATTATTTCTCTTTAAATGATTGGAAATTGTTTTGGAAAATATTTGTTTCATGTTAAAATCACTAGAGAATTATTTTAGTTAATTCTACTATTTTGATGGCTTTTATGCTAAATTTTTTCCTTTGTATGTTTTTTTAGTATTTTTTGAAAACTTTTTTGAATCCTCAGGTGTTAGAATGTATCTTTCTAAAAATCATACACTACACTGTATTTTTTATGTAGTAACTAGTTATAAAAACTCTCTGTATGATATTAAATATTTATGATGATTGTATTTTGTGGAAAATATGATTTTTAAGCGTGACTATGACCCTTTAACTATAAAAAAAATAGGTCTTAATAATGATTTATTAGTGGCATTTTTTAAAATCTATACTAAATAAATCATATTTAAAAAAATTATACTATAGTGGTGGTTTCATTGAACTGTCGCTATAATTTTTTTATTTTAATATTTAGAGATATTTTTATTGAAAATACCGCTAAATATTTTTAAAAACTCTGATTTTGACCTATCTCCCTTTATCCCTGAGCCCCCTAAGCCCCCCCCCCCCACTCTCCTTAAGCCTGCACCACCCCTTCCTTGATCTATCGCTTCTCCCCTCACCGCCTTGTTGTACCCCTCTCTCTTGGATTTTAATGATCACAATCACTCTCATCGTGTTCTAACTTGTTTTCAAGTGTTTTGATGCTAGGAAAAAGGTTGCCCAGGAGTTGGCCCAAGAAGGCTCATAGTGGACTCTCTGAGTCCACCGGCCAACCGGTGGATTCCCACCGGCCAGCCGGTGGTCTCTGGCAGAAGCATTGCTTTCTGCCAGAGCCACTGGTCAGCCGGTGTTAGCGCACCGGCCAGCCGGTATGGGCACCGGCCAACCGGTTCTTGCCCACCGGCCAGCCGGAGGACCCAGGCAGTAGGCTTGCCCACTACCTGGTGACACCGTCCAACCGGTGGATGACCATTGGCCAGCCGGTGGAACCCAGACAGAAAGCCTGCTCTGTCTGGACCACCGGCCAGCCGGGAGCTCAGCACCGGCCAGCCGGTGGACCACCGGCCAGCTGGTGGACCACCGGCCAACTGGTGAGACACCACCGGCCAGCCGGTGTGCCTAGTCAAACTAGTCGTTGGGCTTTGACCAGACTTGTACTTTTGACCCCCAATGGATCCGGAAGCCCTCCAACGGCCATATTGAAGTGTTTATGGGTATTTCTCCTATAAATAAGAAACCATGGATGCCGGGAACATAACCGAAACATATTTTGATGTCTTGACGCTCTAACGACAAATCTCCAAGGCCTCTTGTGATCCATTGCCATCCTTGAAGCTTGAGCTCCCTCTCCATCAGCTGCTCTCACACTTTTGGCGCTCAAGGCTTCCGTGTGTTTGTATTATTTTATTTGTTTAGTTCTTCATTGGGTTTGGATTAAAAAAAACCTCTCATTTCCATTCTTTATTTCAATTGGGTTTCTTGCTACAACCATAATAAAAAAAGCAAGTTGTGCGAAGGTGTTCTAGCCTACCTTAAAACGGCTAGTGGGTTTCTTGCTACAACCATAATAAAAAAGCAAGTTGTACGAAGGTGTTCTAGCCTACCTTAAAACGGCTAGTGGGTTTCTTGCTACAACCATTAAAAAGAAAGCTGACGTAATTAATCTCTCAACGGTTCTTGTTGGGATCGGAGACGTAGGCTTGGGAATTAAGCCGAACTTCGTTATCAAATTGTGTCTTGCCTTTTTTATTTCCGCTGCATTGATAATTGTTTTAAATTGTTAATTATTTTTGAAAAGGCAATTCACCCCCCCTCTTGCCATCCTCTACGACCCAACATTTGGTATCAAAGGAGGCGTTTGTGTAATACCTTAACCGGTTACAAACTTAAGATCCTTAGTGATGGCTAATTCCTCGCATGCTCCCGAAGGGTATTCTATGACTCGGGCTCCATTCTTTGATGGAACCGATTACACTTATTGGAAAACTCGCATGATTACTTTTCTTAGAAGCATTGGTTATCCTATCTATAGGATTGTAATGCAAGGCTATACTTTATCTAACAAGGATGAGTCCAAATGGACCCCCGAAGACATTGCCAATTTTGAGCTTGATGGCAAAGCCATGAATGCTCTTCATTGTGGGCTAGACCGTAATGAATTCAACCATGTTTCTACTTGCTCCTCTTCTTATGAAATTTGGAAACTTTTAGAAGTAACCCATGAGGGCACTAACAAAGTCAAAGACACTAGATTAGACATGTATCGCCAAGATTTTGAAAGTTTCACCATGCACCCACACGAATCAATTACTGAAATGTTTACTCGTTTTACTGACATTTGCAATGGAAGAAAATCTCTTGGTGAGGATGTTTCTGCAGAAATGATGGTCAAGAAGATTCTTTGGGTCCTACCAAGCTCATGGGCACCAAAGGTGACCGCAATTCAAGAAGCAAAAGATGTCAAGAAAATGCCGGTTGAAGAGCTCATTGGATCACTCGTGACCTACGAGATCACCATGAAGAGGCAAGCCGATAAAGAAGGTAAAACCTTCATAGAGAAAAAGAACATTGCTTTCAAAGCAAAGGAAGAAAGCTCCTCCGCTGATAGCGAATCCGAGATTTCTCAACTAGCAAGAAAAATGAGCAAATTCATGAAGAAAAAGAAGAACTTTCGAAGGGCACGAAAGGAAGAGCCCAAAGCGGAGAATGAAGTTACATGCTTTGAATGTGGAAAGAAAGGTCACATCAAACCGGAGTGCTCCATTTTCAAGAAAAGGGTAAAAGAAAAGAAAAACAAGAAGGCTTTCAAAGCATCCACGTGGAGTGAAAGTGATGACTCCATGTCTTCAAGCGACTCAAGCGATGAAGGTGAACAATGCCTAATGGCATTCGATGAGGTACCTTCTTCCGACTCCTCTTCCTCATCTTCCTCTTTCAATAATTACATGTCCTATGACGATCTCCAAAATGCGAGAGATCAATTAGAGGAAGGTTTTCACGAACTTAACTCTAAATTTATGGCTTTGAAAAAGAAAAATAAAATTCTCATTTCTGAAAAAGAACAACTTCTCAAAAAGAATGAGGAACTTACCCTTAAGATCCAAGATATTCCAAATGTTGATTCTTTGAATTCAACCATTAAAGATCTAAGGGAGTCTCTTGCCAAGTTCACCCAAGGTGAACAAAATCTGACCAAATTACTAGGTTCTCAACATTCGGCTAGAACAACACATGGACTTGGATTTAACAAACAAGCCACTTCTTCTGGAGCACCCACTACTTTTGTAAGGGGGAGCTCTCAATATAAATTTTGTAATTATTGTAAAAAGACCGGGCACATGATTTATGAATGTGATTGTAAAAATGCAAGGTATGGAAGCCCCAAAACCATTACCTACTCGGATGAGTATTTTAGATGGAAACCCTCTAGAAAAATATGGGTTCAAAAGTCTCTTTTAGCTAATCTTTCCGGACCCAAACTTATATGGGTACCAAAAACTATTCTCTCTTGATTTTGTAGGATAAACGCTAAAGAAGTAGGACTTCGAAAGGCTCGTGGTATCTCGACAGCGGATGCTCGAGGCACATGTGTGGCGATCCCTCCGAGTTCAATTCCCTTGAAGAATTGGATGGAGGATACGTCACCTTCGGTGACAATTCAAAAAGCAATATCGTCGGAATAGGTACCATTGGATTTGGTAGAACCTCTTTAATTAAAGATGTTTTATTTGTTAAAGTTTTAAAACATAATCTAATTAGCATTAGTTAACTTTGTGATAGTGGTTTTTCGGTGAATTTTCAAAATGATTTATGCAATGTGTTTGATTTTCAAAACAAATTGATATTTTCTGCTTCCCGTTTTCAAAATGTTTACATTATTGATTTAAAGTCTTTAGCTAGCCAAAATGTTAAATGTTTAAGTGCTCTTGACAATGAGTATTGGCTTTGGCATAAAAGGTTGGGGCATTGTAGCTCTCATTCACTTCTAAAGCTTAATAAGAACAAGCTCATCTGTGACCTTCCTAAACTTAAGTTTAAGAAAGATTTGATTTGTGAGCCATGCCAACTTGGAAAGCAACACAAGTCTTCTTTCAAATCTAAGAAGGAAGTGTCCACTTCAAAATCTCTTGAGCTCCTAAATCTTGATCTTTTTGGTCCTACCCCTGTAGCAAGTCTAGGTGGAAAATCCTATACCTTTGTCCTAGTAGATGACTTTTCTCGTTTCACTTGGGTTTTCTTTTTATCTCATAAAAATGATGCTTGTAGAACCTTTTTGAAATTCTCTAGGAAAGTAGAAAACGAAAAAGGATATAAAATTATATCGCTCCGTAGTGACCATGGAGGTGAATTCAAGAACAAAGAATTCGATGAATTATGTTCCTCTCAAGGATACAATCACGCCTTCTCTGCCCCTAGGACTCCACAACAAAATGGAGTGGTTGAAAGGAGAAACCGAACTCTCCAAGAAATTGCTCGAACCCTCCTTAGTGAATTTAACCTCCCTCAATTTTTCTGGGCCGAGGCAGTTAACACTCCTTGTTATACTATCAATAGAGTCCTTGTAAGACCCTGTTGGCGCCAAAAATGTGGCCCGAAAGGAAGGAACGAAAAAGACAGCCGGCGCGCTGCCTCGCGAAGCACAGCCGCGAAGCACAGCCGCGAAGCACAGCCGCGAAGCCCCGCCGCGAAGCGTCCCCACCTTGGAGGTCCCGCGAAGCACCGGAGGCGGTAATCCTCCGCGAATCGGTTTGACGTTCGCGATCCGCCGCGAAGCACCGGAGGCGGTAATCCTCCGCGAACCAGTTTGACGTTCACGAGCCGCCGCGAAGCACCGGAGGCGGTAATCCTCCGCGAACCCGTTTGACGTTCGCGAGCCGCCGCGAAGCCCCGAAGGCGGCGCGCGAGCCCTGCTTCGCGGCGCCCCTCCCCTATAAATACTCGACTCCCCCTGAGTCCCCGAGGATGGACAACCCGACCTTTCGGCTTCTCCTCTCCCGAATCGCGAAGCACACTTTGCCCCGGGAATCATGAGCTCCGCGAGGTATTCCTACTTCGCGAGACGACTCTGATTTGTTTCTTTTTGAGACCCTCTTCCGAGAGGGATGCCCTTCGCGAAGCCCAAGGGCATTCGCGAAGGAAGGGGATTCCCAAGGGAACCCGGGCAGCCGCGGAGCACTTGTGCTTCGCGAAACACCCAACCCATACGAGTAATCCCTATGCTAAGGCAGGATCGCTCCACTTCGCGAAGCACATTGCTTGGCAGGACCCTGCTTCGCGAACCACTCCTTCTTCGCGAGGCAGTGCTCCGCGAACACTGTTCCACTTCACGAAGCACCTCCCACTCCCACCTATGCCCCATGCTAAGGCCAAGGCACCACACTTCGCAAAGCACACTCCTCTGCTTAGCGATTCCTCTTTTCGTGCGACCCTCCAGGTTTGCACGATGTGATTTCAAAGACCCATGGACAACACCTCCCGTAGCGTTGCTTCGCCTAATGCTTCTTCGCATAGGCACGCTAACGGCTATTGCTTCTTCACATAGCCACGCTAACTTGGACCCCTCGATGGTTCATCCCTCGACCCCCCTTTACCATGGCCTTACCGGAACCTTCCCTTCCCCAAGGACCAGAGGGTACCGGTTATGTAAGCCCTAGGGGTGTGGAGTGAACCCACCTCGTCCAAGCTACAGGACGTTAAACTGCCAAGCACCACGTCCTTAACACATGACGTTAAACTGTGACCCAACCTCGTCTCCCTCACGAAGGGTCCCCCCCAACTCGAACATTTTTTACACCACTCGTCTCCACGGGAATGGAACTCTTCCGCACATGGAATGAGATCCTCCTTGTCGGAGTGGTGTATGTTCGCAGGGGAAGGGTCGCCTCAGAGCGTAAGCCCCTGACCCTTGGTACGGATGATTGCACCTGTGCATCTCGGTACTTCCCCACTACCAAGGTCAGTGGAGGACGTGATAGGGAACGAAGCACCTCCCATCGTCGGACCAAGGTCCATCTTTCCCGCGCTTTGTCGTGCCATGGGCCTCCATCCTGGAGTAAGTCCCAACACCATGGGCCGCCCAACGCGTAAGCCCCTCTTCGCTTCTCACGGACGCACCCTTCGCGACGTGATCGTCAGGTCCGTGCAACCTCTTGTTTCTCACACCGAGCATGACTCACGTGGGCTTAGAGTGAGCACCGACCCTGACAAACCCCATCTGAACTACGAGGAATTTGATCCGTGTCAAGGCATGGTACGTAGGAAGCCTCCACGAGGTTCAAGCCCACAAATAGTGGACCAAGGTCTACTTTCACGTCGGTTCACCGACACACCCACCCGTCGCTCCTTCACGTCGGGTCCCATTCCGGTCCAGTGGTAAGCCATTGCGACCCACCATTTGAACTACGAGGTCTTTGATCCATGTCAAGGCATGGTACGTAGGAAGCCTCCATGAGGTTCAAGCCACATTGCTCGGTCGTTCATTCACGTCGAGTTTCACCCACGTCCAACACGACGCTAAACTGCAATTCCCGTCCGACGGCAAGCCGTTGTGACCATTTGAACTACGAGGTCTTTGATCCATGTCAAGGCATGGTACGTAGGAATCCTCCACGAGGTTCAAGCCACATTTCTCTGTCGTTCATTCACGTCGAGTTTCACCCACGTCCAACACGACGCTAAACTGCAATTCTCGTCCGACGGCAAGCCGTTGTGACCATCTGAACTACGAGGACTTTGATCCGTGTCAAGGCATGGTACGTAGGAAGCCTCCACGAGGTTCAAGCCCACCAATAGTGGACCAAGGTCTACTTTCACGTCGGTTTGCCGGCGAAACCCAAGTGAACTACGAGGACTTTGATCCATGTCAAGGCATGGTACGTAGGAAGCCTCCACGAGGTTCAAGGCCACCCGTCATTTCACGTCGGGTCTCACCCCCGTCCAGCACGACGTTAAACTGCACTCTGGTCCAGTGGTAAGCCATTGCGACCCATCCATCCTAACGAACTACGAGGACTTTGATCCGTGTCAAGGCATGGTACGTAGGAAGCCTCCACGAGGTTCAAGCCCACCAATAGTGGACCAAGGTCTACTTTCACGTCGGTTTACCGGCACCATCCCGAACTACGCGGACTTTGATTCCCTGCCACGGGGATACGTAGGAAGCCTCGTCAAGGCTCAAGCCCAACTTCACTATCACCCCCCTCTTGCGATGGTCCCATTTCACTCTCATCCATCTCCGCTAGACGTTAAACTCGCGGCATACCCTGTGTTGAACACGGGAATCTGAGGAAAACCTCAGATACATGTCTATGACATGTAATTCCCCGCGCTCGATGTGGGATGCCTCGGGCTTCCATGCCCTCGAGAAGCCTTGTGGTCAAGGATAACAGACAGACATGCCAGGTACCCCGGCATCCAGACACGCTACTGATGCCTCAACGTGACTACTCCCCTGACCGAAGGTTGCTGCCCTGACTGGACCCTTTGGAATGTCCCGACAGAAGCAGTGTAATTAACCGGCGCCCATGGAAATATGGCACTGGGAAGAGTTTCACGAACTACGTATTAAATCTTTGAGGGAGACCCGGACTAGGTGACGAGTTCTGAGGAGGAATCCACGGAAGGAAGAACCGACATCCCATCATCCCGTTTCGATCAAGGAGTAGACGTACCTGAACAAGGAACGAATGCCGCCCGCCTTTGGAAAGCGGGAATGCGGGGCAACAAAGCCGCGTGTCCCCCCCCCTGACGGACGGATGCGCGCGCGCCCCGGCGAAAGCGTCGGAAACAGAAATGGTGAACCCGACGTGAATCTCTTCTCCTCAGCATGGAGATTAGTAGCGTTCGAGACACCAGTAGATTGACGTGTCACCGGATTCAGATATCCGTTGCCTGGTCCCGCCAAGCAAATGGCGGGCCTGTCGTGAAACTCACCGGCAGTCGGGGTAGTAGAACGTGGGGAACTCCGCTCTGCAGCGTGTTGGCGTGGATCCTTCTCACAAACATGGAGGATGGAAGAACGCTGGGGCACTGGCTGTCAATCATTTTCCTCTCAGTACTGATGATTTGATCCCTTCGCTTGCCAGGAAACAGGTTGCTATTTCAGAGATGCGGTCACCATCCGCTCCTTGCCCGCGCAGGGGCAGGGGCAACACCACGACGGCCACTCCACATGGCGCCACCACCGCCACGACGGCTGCCACATCACGGAATACGGGATGTCCACGTCCCCTTTCCCCATCAGAGGTCATCCAACGAAGGGTGATCAACAGCCTCGTGCGCAGGTACGAGGAGGAAGGGGTCATCCCGACCAGGGATATGGCCCTCTTGGACCTGGAGGCCTCCAGGCCCCGCCATCAACGCCGCCCTAACCGGCCGCGCAGGGAGCCCCTGCTCCCCACCTAGACGTTCAACTGTTTCGGGAGCCTATCTCCAGAACGCCTTGACGACTCTTCGCCTTACGCCGAAGAGGCAGGCGCTTTCCTGCTCAGTCCGCTCAGGGTCCCGACCCAGGGCCCCCAGGCAAGAGCTCTTGTCCGGCCACGTCAGCGCCGCCGTCCAGCCCCGCAGGAAGAGCAGGCAGACTACGTCCCTGCACCACCTGCACCGGCCCGCCTGACCCGACGTCAGCGCCGGGCCCGGGCTGAGGACGCTCGCCTAGGCGCGTCCACGTCGACAGCTACAGTGGCCCGAGCCACCACCGACGTACATTATGAAGCCCCCGCGTACATTGAGCAGGGGCACCCCTTAGCCCAACCAGGATCGAGACCCCAACCGCCCCACGGGCAGGCTGGGTTGACTCTCCGGGTTGCAGGACCGAGTAGTGATCGCCGCGAGCTAACCCGCGGTGATGCCACCCCGTACGAAGGTCCTTCCTGTACCACTACTCCACAGAGCGTGGGCCTTCCCCGCTACGAGGTTCGTCATGGAGGCATGCCTCGTGCTTCCCCCATCCTGCAGGAAGACCTGCCCCGCGGCAGTGATGCACAGCGCGGAAACATTTCCCGCGCCCGCTGTACAGGGTATGGAGCCCATCCTTCTGAAGGCATCGTCCATCTGGTCCTTCTTCAACGTGGGGGTCCCCCCTACGTCCTCTCCGCGACTGGCGAAGGTCCTCCTCGCCCCAGCAACCCAAGGAGCGAAGGTCAGCCTCGCTCCACTCGCATCGACCATGGAGGCCTTCCCCATGCTCCTGCCAGTTCCAACAGAGGCCCCGCCCACATGGGTACTATTCATGGAGGTCCTCCCCATGTACCCTTCGACATTTGCCCTGGTGCCCCTCGCACCCCGGCTGTCTCGAGTGGGGGCCCTCTCCGCCACGGCGCCAGCGCCGCCCCAAGGCTGCCTGATAGGGGTCAACCCTGTCCCGAAGAGCCACCCAGGGGCAGAAGAGCGGGTCGTCGCCGCCACAAGAAGAATCCTGGGAAGGCCCAGGGGGAGATCAAACCTGCCCGCTTCTCCGATTCGGAAGCGGAATGCGATTCAGCGATGGAACCTTCTCCCAGCTCCTCCGTATCAAGGACTGGGGCAGGAACCAGACGCGTCAGCCTCATTCTCCCAGAATTTGAGGTCCACCGGATTCCCGTCTCTCTCCGCAGGTACATCCAGGAGGAAGAAATCCTGGGAATTCCGCAGGTTTCGACCGCGCAGTCACCGCCATCGTCACCCGAAGCGCCCTCTACCTCTACTCGGGATCACGAGGAGCTGTTTTGGGGGTCAACGGTGGTAGAGCCACGACATGACTGGACACCGGTAACGGCGATTCCCGTACCCGAAGCAGTGGCTGTTAGCCCGTCCTATCGTGACATTGTGGTCAGGTCACCTCGCTCTTCAGAGGAAGGCCCAGAATTCGGTGGCCAGTCTGCTCGCTCGCCGTATTCTCAACCGCCGAGTTTGCTATCCAAGAGGTCTGCCTCGGTACCGCTACCGGTCCCTCAGCTGCCCCTGCTTGATGAGTGGGGTAATGTAGGGCCTAACCCCGAGGACGAACCCAGGAGCTTCTGGAGTATTCTTGTAGCGGACTACTTCCCAGAAAAGTTCTGGCCCACGGCGGCGCTGAATTTCCGCGTACCCGAGTCGCTTACCCCTGAAGAAGTGGGATGCTTTTGTCGAACCCTGTGGGCGATGCACTTCCGCCTCCGCTGTGAATGGGTAGTATACCCCAGGAGTCGAGAGCACTTCGAGGAGATTGGCAAACAGTGCCGCCTGATTGATGCAGTGGCGCTCCTTGTGGCCCAGCACCCTGAGTTGCCCGGTCACCAGAGTGCCCTCCAACGAAAATGCGTTCAGAGTTTCAAGGCACTCCGCAAGATCGTCAGGGAAGCCACCCCCCATGTGCAAGTCTGTGGCTGGGGACACTATGTTGCCCTTCTGTTCGATCCTATTCGACGACAACCCGATTCGCTATGCGACATCGAGGACATGCCCTCGAGAGGAATCGCGGTCCACATGGCTGACATTGTGGACAGGGAAGACGAACTGGAACTCCTTGATGGAGACTTCCCCTCAGAGGGTGCACCGCCACTACTCGACCCATCAGGGAGAGTCACCCGTCAGCAGAGGAACCTGCTAGGCCTACCCGTACCCACCGAGTCGCTGGTACTCAGTCGAAACACCGGCAAAGGTAAAGAGCACGTCGGAACCGTCAAGCACTCCGACCCGTCCGCCTCTGTGCAGAAAACGGATGAGGATCCTGAGAAGGTCGCGCTACGCCAGCAGCTTGCTGAGAAGAAGAGGCTGGTTGACGAACTAATGGCTGAGCGCGCCACAGAGCGGCGACCCGACTATGGTAATCCCAGGCCGGGGCAGCAGGGGCAGGAACAATTTCCCCCCGGTGAGATGCCTCCGGGCAACCCTGATCATGCTACTACCGCGGACAGGGCGGAAGCCGGAACATACGGCAAGAGGGTGCGATACGTATCGCCAAACCCCCCTGAGCGACGGGGCAATCTGAAAAATCCAACCCGGGTTCCCCCAGTCGCCCAGCAGGTCGCCCAGCCAGTTGACCCGCGAGCGGCCGAAGCCGTCTACCATGTTGAAGAACCTGGCAATGCGCTTGTGGTTAGGGATCCCCGTCAAGACAGGGACCCCCACCCGGAGGACCTTATTGCGGAAATCACAGCCCGCCTCGAGGCGTTGGAAACACGGCAGGTGGCGGTCCCACCGGATGGCAAGCCTTATCCCGCGTGGGTGGATGATATGCCCGCGCCTCTGGGTTTTGGGAACCCCACTTTCTCGCCTTTTAACGGGACAGGGGACCCACCCCAGCACTTGGCTCATTTCTCTTCCAGGTGTGGCCCCATGCTGGGGACCCCGGCTCAGCAAGAAGCCGCTAAGCTCCGATGTTTTGTACAGACATTGGAAGGTCCGGCATTCGTCTGGTACAGTCAGCTCCCTATCGGATCAGTGACCGGTTGGGAGGATCTTCGCCGGCAGTTCTTATACCAGTTCAGCTCCACCACGCGAAAGACCAGCATTGCGGACCTCTTCAAGTGCAAACAGAGGCCTGATGAGCGGGTTGCAGACTTCATCGCCCAGTGGAAAGGACTTACGTATTCCCTCGATATGCCACTGACTCAGGACCAATTACTGACGATGTGTGTGGGGAACGTCAAGACAGAGCTGGTACCCTCCTTGATTACCCAGAACTACCCTAGAGGGTTCAGATATTTCTCGGATAAGGCCCAGCGCCTCGAGGAGGCCCTGCAACAGGCTAGTCAGGCACGTTTGCTGCCCCCTATGATCCCAGCCAGGAGGGCCGCCAGGGCTGAACCCGCCGCGGTGGCTCAAATAGAAGCCCCGAGGCAGCTGGAATTGCTACCGGCGGCACCACCCCCGCAACCCCGCAGAGGTCCTCCACCTCAAGCGCAGGCTCCTGCCCAGCAGCGACCGCCTCAGAACCGACAGGTTCCCCCGCGCAATGCGCCACCGCCACCTAGGCGAGACAACCAGGCGCCGCCTCCTCGGCAGGCCCCTCCGGTCCCTCGACAGGACCAGGCCCCCAGGGCTCCTTACCCGGAAAGAAAGTACCATACCTATTCGTTCAACGAAAATCAGGTCCCTGGTTACTTCCGAAGTGCTCTAGAGCAAGGGATTGTGCGTCTGCCTGAGTGCAGGAGGCCGGCAGAGGCGCATCTCACCGATCACCCCAACTACTGCCCTTATCATCGGATCCTGGGGCACACCCTCAAGCGATGCTATGTGTTTAAAGACTGGCTTCAGGACCAGGTCAACAACAACATAGTCAAGTTGGGCCCAGCGCCAGCGCAAGTGGCAGGCGTCTTTACGGGATCAGAAATCGGCAGCGACGGCGAAGGTGAGTGGCAGCAGGTCCCTAGCCGCGGGTCCCAGAAATACGATAACTGGATGGCTCGAAAAACCGTCGTCCGTGCCCAGGGTATCATCCGGGCACGCCTGAAGCAGTCGGAACATTCAGAAGAAGTAGCCGGTGCCTCAGCATCGTCTTCACAGTTGGCCTCTGCCCAAAAGGGCAAGCAGCGACGACGTAAGAAGAAGCAACGTGCACCGCCAGTGTCGTCGTCATCCCGCACTCTCGGCGACTTTATGCCTCCCGAAATGGGCATTCCTCCCAGAATCCGCCCAGCGGTGGATGACTCTTCGAGCGACAGTCAAGGGTACGCTTCGATTAACACCGTGGAGCTGGTAAAGCCCTATATGACCCCCGACGAGGGGGAACCCTAGGCAGACCTCCCAAACGTTTCCGGCCGACGTCAACGTCGGCGGAATCGCAATCGCGCCGGTCATCGAGGTACGTCAGCCAGCATTTGCGGCCAAGCCGTGCACGCTACCGAGACCAGGCAGCAGGCTCAGCGCAGATCTCAGCACGCGCAGACCCATCCAGCACCCTCGGCTCTACCTTTACCTCCGTTCGTGTTGCTGGATCGGGGAGAGCCGTCTCGTTCGTATCACAGCCAGTCTTGCCCGGAAATAGGCCAGCCTCTGCTGTCCGATCCTAGCCCGGCGACTACTCTTCAGGCTTCTACTGGTAGGCAGCAAGATGTACCCAGTACTAGTTACTCGCCGGTTCAGCCAGCCGGACCCGCTGTGCATCCAAATGCCGAACGACCTCCTGTAAGCAGAGGTTCGCGTTTGGCACGAAAGTACGATGTCCTGAAGCATCTGGCTGGCATCCCGGCGAGGCTTTCCATCCTCGAGGCCCTTCACCTGTCATCTGAAATGCGTGAGGCACTTGCCGAGGCCCTAAGGAGCCCCCTTCAGTTCGAGGCGGAAGTGGCAGCTGCGGAAGCCTTCCATACCGAGACGATTGGAAACGCCGAATGCCAGGCGGTTATCTCGTTCTCCGGTGAAGATGAAGACCCTCCTATACAGGGGCACATTCGCCCACTGTATATCACTGGCCACTTCAACGGTGTGGAAGTCCGCCGATGCCTTGTTGATACGGGTTCTAGAATCAGCCTAATTCCGACCCGGACGCTGCGAAAGCTGGGTCTGTCCGAAGGTGATTTGACTCCCTCTGACCTCAGGATCCAGGGGTACGACAGGACAGAGAAAACCCCAGTCGGCAAGATTCACCTGAAGACCCAGTTCGGTGGCTTAATTGCCAGCACCGAGTTCATGGTTGTTCCTCAGGACACCTCCTACAACGCATTGATGGGTAGGCCATGGCTCCATCTGCATGAAGCGGTCCCCTCGTCATATCACCAGTGCCTTAAGTACTCGCTCAACGGTCAAGTAGGCGTGCTCCAAGGAGACGCGTCCCCTTTCGCTTCTTGTGAGGCCCGCTATCTGGATGCGGGTTATTACAAAAGCAAGGACAAGCAAATCTTGGTAAGCGAGGATGAGCCCGCCCCGATCGCAAGTGATCCCTGGGCAAGCATGGACGACGCCTACATCCTCCCGATCCACCGGTTGGAGTCCACGACCCCCCGACATGGGACAATGTTTTGTTGTTTCGGGTACGCAGGGAAGGCATGTTCCCGTGTCCAAGCGACGACGGAAAATCACCTCGTACTCCTACATCAACCAGGCTCGGGTCATCCCGGAACCTCCTACCCCTGTACGGTACCGGGACGTCAAGCTGATGACAACGGTGGTGCGCCATACGTGTCTCTTTCGCCGGGCTGGAATTAACCGACTCAGGCCGACACGTCACCACTACTTTGATATCATCAAGCGTGGCCCCTTAGGCCGAAGGCCAGATGGGATCGGATCAAATGCATTCATTGATATGGTCTCAACGACGAGTGAGTCTCCTGATGTGATGACCGCTGCTGCCCAAGCTGGCACCAGTTGCCCCTCGGGTTTTGAGAGCCCAGAAGCATCTTCCGTCGCAAGAAGTCCCCCCATGGCTGGGGAGGAAGACTTGGAGGATGCTCCCCAAGCCTTTGAAGAAGGCGTCTCTACCACGGTTGATGAACTGGTACAGGTGAACCTTGGTAGCGAGGCAGATCCAAGACCCACGTTGGTCAGTGCGGCCATGTCCCTCGAGGAGCGGCAGCAGTATGTAGACTTCCTCAAACAGCACCGTGATGTGTTTGCCTGGAGTTACGATGAGATGCCAGGGCTGGATCCCCAAGTGGTCGTCCACCGTCTGGGTCTCCCGGCAAAACACTGGGGGTTCAAGAAGCCTCCCAGGAAAATGCACCCTTCTCATGGTGCTATGGTTGAGGCCGAAGTTGACAAGCTTATCAAAGCCGACTTCATTAAGGAGGTCCAGTACCCCAAATGGCTCGCGAACATTGTGCCGGTCAGGAAGAAGAATGGGCAGATCAGAGTCTGCATCGACTTCCGCGATCTCAATCGCCACTGCCCAAATGATGACTTCCCACTCCCAGTGACGGAGCTGTTGATTGACGCCACGGCCGGGTTCCAAGCCCTCTCTTTCATGGATGGGTATTCTGGGTATAACCAGATCCGGATGGCCCCCGAAGACGAGGAGTCCACTGCCTTCAGGGCTCCCCAGGGTACCTTTTGCTACCAGGTAATTCCATTCGGTTTGAAAAATGCAGGTGCCACTTATCAGAGGGCCATGCATCGCATATTCAAACCGATCCTCGGGACATTGGTGGAATGCTATGTGGATGACCTTGTAGTCAAATCACGCCAGCGCCAAGACCATCTCAAAGACCTTGAGAAAGTGTTCGGTTTCCTCCGTTCCCGTCACCTGAAGATGAACCCGCTGAAGTGTGCCTTCGGAGTCACCTCCGGGAAGTTTCTGGGATTCGTTGTCAGATACCGATGTATCGAGATCGACCCGGAGAAGATCAAGGCCATCAGCCAAATGCCTCCCCCGAACAACATTCGGGAGCTTCGAGGCATGCAAGGCCACTTAGCCTATATACGCCGATTCATTGCGAATTTGGCCGGCAAGTGTAAGCCCTTTTCCCGGCTCATGAAGAAATACGCTGCCTACGAATGGTATGAGGAGTGTCGGGCCGCCTTCGAGGAAATCAAGCAGTATCTTCTCCAACCTCCGGTCTTGATGCCACCCGTCTCCGGAAAGCCGCTGGTCCTTTATGTGACCGCCCTGGAGAGATCTCTCGGTGCGCTGCTCGCCCAGAAGAATAACGAGGGTACTGAGAACAGTCTCTACTATCTCAGCCGCATGCTTCTCGATACGGAGGTCAGATACTCCCCTATCGAAAAGAGCTTCCTTGCGCTCGTCTTCGCTGTGCAGAAGTTGCGGCACTACCTGCAACACCACGAGGTACAATTGATCTCTCAGGTAGATCCGCTGAAGTACAACCTGAACCGCCCCATGCTGACTGGACGACTAGCACGGTGGGCGGTGATTCTCCAGCAATTTGATATCAGGTTCGTGCCTCAGAAGGCCGTTAAGGGACAAGCGTTGGCAGACTTTTTAGCTGCCCATCCAACCTCCGCGGATCAATCCCTGGACCTGGATTTTCCCGACGAGACGATCCTCTCAGTCGATCATGCTGCCCCATGTTGGCAAATGCATTTCGACGACGCCTCCCGGAGCCCCACCGGTAGAAGGCTCAACGACCCCAAGCTCAACAGAGTGGGTCTGGGCATTGTTTTCATTACCCCGGCGCAAGCCGTCCTGCCGTACTCGTTCCTGCTGTCAGAAGGTTGTACAAACAACGAGGCAGAGTACCAGGCTCTCATTACCGGCCTCGAGTTGGCCCTTGAGATCCATGTTCCCCATCTACATGTGGAGGGAGATTCCGAGCTGGTGATCAAACAGGTTAATGGCGACTACGTCGTCAGGAAGCCAGAGCTTGCACCGTTACTGGAGTACACCCTCCTCCTAATGGCCCAGTTCTCTTCTCGGCCAGAGGTTACCCATGTCCCAAGATCGCAGAACGGACAAGCGGACACCCTGGCTGGCTTAGCCGCGTCGCTCGCAGAACCCGAGCAAGATGATTTGGTCATACACGTGGCCCACCGGAGAGTCATTGCTCCCGTCACCCAAGAGGACCGTGATAGCCTGCGGGTAAGTCATCTAACCGCCGGACCCTCCATATTGGGAGTCCCGGGTTCGTCAGATGCAGTGATTGAAACCACCCCCAACTGGAGAGCACCTTTTGTCGAGTATCTCCAAAATGGTCAGCTCCCGGACGACCGGGCCGAACGCGAGCGAATCCGACGCCGCGCGCTGCAATTTACCCTCCAGAGCGGCCCCAGTCTTGAGCAGGCCCTCTATAAACAGAGTTTCGATGGTGTCCTCCTCCGTTGCATCCAAGGAGTAGAGATACCTCAAGTTATGCAAGAGGTTCACGCCGGTTCCTGTGGCGCCCATCAAGCTGGGCCGAAGTTGTCCCATCAAATCCGGAGGTTAGGGTACTTCTGGCCCTCCATGATCCACGATTGTATTGGATACGCCAAAAGATGCCACGCGTGCCAAGTACACGCCAACTTCTTGCATCGGCCGCCAGAACCCCTCCACCCCACCAAGTACTCTTGGCCATTTGCGGTATGGGGACTTGATGTAGTGGGACCGTATCCGCCGGCAACAGCCCGCCAGTGTAGGTTCATCCTGACTGCTACAGATTTCTTCTCCAAGTGGGCAGAAGCAGTGCCTCTCAAAGAGGTCAAGGCCCGTTCCATCATTGACTTTGTGAGCTCCAACATTATCCACCGGTTTGGAGTCCCTCACGCTGTCCTCACCGATAACGGCACCAACTTCCGGGCAGCTGAATTGAAGAAATTGTACGCTAAGTACGACATCTGGTCGAACCATACCTCCTGCTACCACGCGCAGGCGAATGGCCAGATCGAGGCGTTCAACAAGACCCTCTCTAAAATTCTGCAGAAGATGGTTGGTCAGAACAAGAAGAGTTGGCCGGACAAGCTCCCCAACGCCCTCTGGGCTTACCGGACGACGACTCGCAACTCTACCCAGGTGACCCCATATTCCCTGGTGTATAGAGCTGAGGCCGTCCTACCCATTGAGATCCAGCTGTCGTCGCTACGCACTGCAGTTTATGATCACCAGACATCAGATGAGGTAGCCGAGATCCGTCTAGCTGAATTAGAGGCACTGGACGAGAACCGGCTTCGTGCCCTGCACAATCTGGAAAGGCATCAGGACAAGATGGCGAGAGCTTTTGACAAGAAGGTTCGTCTCCGCTCTTTTCTTCAGGGTGACCTGGTTTTGGCCCTTCGAGCGCCAATGATTCCCGGTAGGAAACCACCCAAGTTAGAACCCAAATGGGAAGGACCTTATATCATCCATAAGGTTTACCCCAACGGAGCTTACTCCTTGGTGACCACAGATGGAGAGCGTGTAACTCCTCCCACCAATGCCAAATTCCTCAAGCGATACTTTTCCTAGGGCAAAAAAGTGGTCCTGCACGACCCTAAACTGCGAGAGGGTCCTGCACGACCCTAAACTGCGACTTGGTCCCGCATGACCTTAAACTGCCTCTCCGTCCTCACTGCAAGACGTTAAACTGCAAGCCAGTCAGGCCTTCCTGACCGAGGCTCAGCCTCAGGCCCCTCGGCCTCTTTGGGCCCCTGGCCCCGTCTCCACCGCGGTCTGGCCCCAGGCCCCCTCGTTTCTCTTCGACTTACCCTCTTACGGGATCGTACGGTACAGTGTAGGACTACGTCCTCACGTTGGGATCATGTACCATACCGCACACATCCCCGAATGAGATGCCCCTCGTCCCGCATGACGTTAAACTGCATGTCAAGAACTACGTACGGCTTGATTCCCATCTTCATGGGATACGTAGGAATGCTCGGATGCCTCGTCTTGAGCCCAGCCCCAAGCTTTTCTCTTCCGCTATTCCCCCTGGGGATAGTCTCCTTGGAAGATCTTTGTGTAGTAGGGAGTAGGCTTTCTTGGCCCCGCTCATGCAACCCCACTCGCGCAAAGATTGTAAAGGTCGCACTATGTGCCCACTCCCGTTCTTCTACCCTCCCACATCCTCACCGCATGACGCTAAACTGCATGGCCTTCAAGAACTACGTATGGCTTGATTCTCATCCTTATGAGATACGTAGGAACGCCAGGACATTTCGTCCGTTGGCCCAGCCCAAAAGCCAAAATCTTCCCCTCGGGTCAAGACATGGCAGGGTGCACACTTTTGCCCCGACCCACGTCGAGCAAGCCTCGACCCGGCTGCATATTCCCCCTGGATGTGTTTGCCCCTTTCGTGGATGAACGCAGCTAAGCTTCACCCGCTCCTTGACTGGGATTCTGTCCCAAGGTGACAAACTTCCCCCAGGTGGTGCTAGCGATTCGGGCCACGGCCCAGGATTCCTCATAAGAGTGTACGGTGTGGTATGGGACTACGTCCTCATTCACGTCGGGATCATGTACCATGCCGTGCAACTCCCTTTACGAGGCCCAGCCTCAGGCCCCTTGGCCTCCTTGGGCCCCTGGCCCCCCGTCCTCATGTAAGACGTTAAACTACAAACCAGTCAGGCCTTCCTGACCGAGGCTCAGCCCCAGGCCCCTTGGCCATTTCGGGCCGCGGCCTAGGACCTATCTTATAGGATCGTATGGTGTGACGTAGGACTACGTCCTCATTCACGACGGCTTCTTTACCATGCCATACACCTCCCTTGTTTAGGGGTACATTACTCCCCTCCTCGTCCAGCATGACGTGAAACTGCATTTTAAGAACTATGTGTGGCTTGATTCTCATCTCCATGGGATACGTAGGATCACCTGAACGTCTAGGCTTCGGGTCCAGCCCCATCTCTCGGGAATCCCCATCCCATCTTGGCCCCTTGGCCTATCCTTCCTCCATGAGGGGACCATATGGTGTGGTGTGGGATCATGTCCTCATTCACGACGATCTCGTAATGACTACGCCATGCTCCCCCCCCCCCTACTGAGCTGTTTCGTCGATCCTTTTTCTTCGGCGGTTCACCAATGTGCTTAAGAGTACTCTGGTTTATTACCTGGAATGCCAAGCTTTACTTGGACACGTCCGCACCCGCTTTCCAGGCTTTGTGTATCCCCACATCAGGGCTTTAATCATCTTTCACACCCGGAGGGACCCCCAAGAACGGCCTGGATACAATGCCCAAGGGCTCTCCTACCGATACGGGCCAACGCCCCCCAGGGTTTCGGACAACAAATCGATAAAATCCCACGTTGCGAATATGGTCAGCGGTCGATGCTCGTTTGTTGTTCCCACCTCAGGCTAACGCGATACAGACGCTGTGTTTCCGTCATGGATAACAGTTTTCCTCTGTCGTCACGCCAACCCATTAAGCCCAAATGTCGGGTACACAATTCACACCCTTCATCACTTCATCATGTCCAAGTAGAGTCTTGGGACTCTTGGTACTTTTCCCCCGGGAACGTCTGGGCGTTCGAGGAACAAGCTATATCAAAGGTGTCCTTCGAAACTCTCTGCTGACTCCCCTTTGATGGACGCCCCAAGTATTGCAATGAGGATACCCCCCTTGTTTCCCACACCGAGTTTATCTCACGTGGGCTTAGGGATTGGGTTAACATCTGTGCTTACTCGGGAGTTGTCACCATCCACGGTCCGAGCTCTAAGACTATAAACTAAGACTCTCATCTGGAACTACGTTCAAGACCCCTTGTCTTCGGACCCAGCTTGAGTTCAGCAAATTTACCTCTCTAATCCTTCCTTCAGGACCCTGATCACAGGGCTGCGTGGCGCAGTGTAGGACTACGTCCTCATTCACGTCAGGTTTGCAACAACTGCACCACGCACGCCCCCATTCTGAGTTTCAGTCCTCCTGTTCTCTGTCCTGCATGACGTTAAAAGGCACCCTTCAGAACTACGTGTGGTTTGATTCCCATCACAATGGGATACGTAGGACCACCTGGATGTTTAAGATTCGGGTCCAGCCCCACCTCTGGGAGATCTCCTGATTTCCCGGTCACCTAGGCCACTTGGTCCATCCCTCTCCAGCGGGGGGGTGTGTAGGTATGATACAAGGTTTTGGGCACCATGCCCCCTTCCCCTGGGAATCTTCCATCTCTCGATCACCCTCAAGGTTGAGTCCCTTGGCTCCCTGCAGTGGTTCACCCACGTATTAAGAGCACTCTAGTCTAGGACCAAGAGTGTCAGATTCAACTTGATCAAGTTCCTTCCACTTGTCAAGCTTCGTGTTCCCCTCTATTCAGACTTTCATCATCTTTCACACCCGGAGGGACCCCCAAGAACGGCCTGGATACTACGCCCAAGGGCTCTCCTACCGATATGGGCCACGCCCCCCAGGGTTTCGGACGACAAATCGATAAAATCCCGCGTTGCAAATATGGTCAGCGGTCGATGCTCGTTTTGTTAGTCCTCATTTCAGGCTAACGCGACAGGATGCTGTGTTGCGAACATGGTCAGCAGTAATCCTCTGTTGTCACGCCAGCTCCTTCAGTCCATGAATGTTGGTTGCATGATTCACATCATTTTCCACCCCATCATGTCCAGGTGGAATCTCGACACTTTTGGCGCTATCCCTCAGTGCACCTTTGCATGCTAGGGGGACAAAGATGCAATCTGGCACCCTTTGAGGCTCCCATGGTCCGAGCTCTAAGACCATAAACTAAGATCCATTCGGGACTGCGTTCAACTTGATTCCCATCCTCATGGGACACGTAGGACCACCCAGATGCCCTGTCTTTGGGTACAACCCATTCAGGAAGCCAGTCTCTCTCCCTGTTTCACCTCTGTGTAGGCCCCTCGGCCTAAGGTTTCCCTCTCCGGATGGCGTACAATCTGATGTGGGATCATGTCTCTGTCAATTGTGTTTTATAACACTGTGCACATTTCCCGCCTAGCATCGTCTCTGCTACGTCCGCGCTGCATGACGATAAAATGCATGCTTGGTCCTATCATACGACCCTAAACTGTGACATTATCGTCCTGGCCGCACGACGAAAAACGGCACCGCATTGGGGTGACCTCGCTGTAGAGGACATCACGTTGGGTATTGGTCACATGCCATGCCATTTTTCAACGCCCATCACGGCTTGATTCTTGTGGCGACATCACGACCTACTGTTCTAGGCCTGTCGCTTCACAAAAAAAAACCATTCACCTTAAAGAACAAACAAGATACATCAAATTCCGCTTCTTTAGTGCAAGGGCTATGCCCACACTTCCCTTTTCCCCTGGTACTGGTACCTTACTGTGCCACCTTCTAGAACTACGTATGGCTTGATTCTCATCCTTATGAGATACGTAGGAGCGCCCGGGTACTTTCCCGCGGGCCCAGCCTAACCCTGGTGTTCGGTCCCTCGACTCGAGCATTTCCTCGGAGAATGCATAGTAAGCAGGACTATGTCCTCATTCACGTCAGGTTTTGATGTCATGCGTCCCCTGATCCCCTTTTTCCATCCATGGTCTGAATTCTATGACCCTAAACTAAGATCACCCCAAGGGAAAGGAATCTGCTCCCTCTCTCTAATACGTTTCGTTGCCGTATTCAGATGTGTTTTGACAAAAAGCCCGAAGTATGGGATTTTCACAGGGACATTCCCCTCATCTCATGACCAAGCTTCGTGAACTCGCTATTTGGATCCTCATTCTCTTCCACATCCAAAAGGACCCTCGGACGACGTGGATACTAAGCTTAAGGGCTCTCCATGAATGCTGGACCTAAGGTCCCTTCAATCGTTTCGGGCCAACGTCCCTACGGATATTTGACAACATTTGCGACATGGTCCCGTGTTTCGAACATGGTCAACGGTTGACCCTCATTTATTGTCTTCATTTCTGGCTAACGCGATAGGATGCTGTGTTGTGAACATGGTCAGCAGTAATCCTCTATCGCCACGCCGCCATCATCGTGATCCGAATCTCGAGCGTCATGATTCACACATTTCCACTCCCTCATGTTCAAGTGGAAATCCATCATACTCGGCTCTTTATCTTCGCGCATCTAGGTGCGCTGAATGATCGTGTTAGTGTCATCGGGCCGGTAGTCACCGAGCATCCCTTTGCCCCAACCTGCCCCTCTCTGCGTCGGGAAATTCCCACCACTACTGCTTGTTTCCCACACCGAGCACGAATCACGTGGGCTTAGTAGTTTTGGCTGGATGTGTACCAACACGGTTAGGCTACTCCTCGTCCAGTATGACGTTAAACAGCGCTTCCAGAACTACGTGCGGCTTGATTCCCATCATCATGTGGGATACGTAGAGACACCCAGGCATTTCACCTAGGGTTCAGCCCCTGGAATCACAAAATCTTGTTCCTCCCTATTTCCAGCCCTCGCCAGAGGCCCTGTCTGGAAGAAAGAATGATCCGTGATCAGGCCAATGCGCCCAATTTGGCGTACTCCCTCCACGGTGGTGCAACTACCAAGGTGTTGGATTCTGTTTGAACAAACCACCACTCCATTTTCCACGCTTTGCGTGTCCCTTATTCGGACCCTCGTCCTCTTTCATGTCTGAAGGAACCCCCTAACGGCCTGGTCTTATGCCGCATCGGCTCACCTACCGTCCTGGGCCGACGTTCCGGAAGACTGGTCATGTCTGGAAGGACCCCCTAACAGTATGGATGTCTGACCTATGGTCCACCAACTGTCCTGGGCCAACGTCCTGGAAGATTGATCGACAACAAATTGATAAAATCCCGCGTTGAGAATATGGTCAGCGGTCGATGCTCATTTGTTGTCCCCATTTCAGGCTAACGCAGTAAGGATACCGTTTGTCCGCCACGGTTAGCGGTTGTCCTTTATTGTCACACCATCCCCACAGTGTTCCAAATTTGGGCATCGTGATTCACACTTCCCATTTTCACCTGTTTGAACCGATTTCAGCGCCCCCGGTGCTGCCCCATTCGTGCATAAGAGCACGTTGGAGAAATGGTAATTCAGCTATCCTGGAAGTTCCTCCTCCGATCAAGCCTTCCCCATCTTTCGGGAATCTGGACTGGTTTGAGGGAATTGTCGCCAAACGTCCCGCATACATTGTAGGGATGTAACAAGGCAATTCAACAGTGGAAATCGTGCATGCTACGGAGCTCAAAACAAAGGAGAAAGAAAAAGTTGAAGCACAAAAGTGCTAATAAAAGTTTCTTTCGGGTTCGCTACAATACTCGGGGGTTGACTTCCCCCATGGACGGGTTGACTCCATCAAAAGAGCATTGCAGCTCCGCCACCCGTTGACTTGCGGCGTCCAAAGCCTGTTGCCGCTGATTCAACTCCCACTCCTCTTCAGCAGCAGCGGGGCGTAATTCGTCAACTCTGGCCCTGGCCCTTTCTACCTCAGCCCGGACGGCAGCCATCCTTCCAGAGGTTTGCCCCATATGTTCCTCAGCCTCCGCTAGCTGGGCCTTCAATCGTGAGACCAGATCGGACTGCGCATCGAGAGTGGCTGAAAGCTCGTTGGCCCGGATCTGCATCTGTTGAACCTCGCCTTCAGCCTCCTGGAGCTTCCTAATGCTGGTCGCCTTCCTCCGCTGCCATCCCACGCTCAGCCCACGATCATGCTCCCGGATCTTCTCAGCCATGAGGTCTCGGATGAGCGCGTGAGGGCATTGGGCATCCACTCCCCCGGCACACAGTTCGCGCAACCGCAAGCGGAGCCTATCCATTTCGGCCAGCCATTGCGCTTGGGGAGTGTCCCTGATAAAGCGCGTGATCAGCTTCCACGACCAGCGGCGGACTATGCTGCTGTCTTCCTCATCAGAGGCCGTTTCGTCCCAATCCGCGCGGTCGGCAGGCTCGTACGCAGGATATGCCTGCAGGAATTCCTCAGCAGGATCTACATCGGGTGTTGAGTCTGGTACGACACCTGACACCGGCGCAGGCACGACAGGACTGGGACCGACCGGTTGATCCTCTTCCTCAGAGTCCACCTCGATGACTTCAGGTATGGCCCTGCTGGTGGTCCCGCCAGTGATGGTGTGCGCCGCAGCTTGAGGAGGTGAAGGGACTATCATCACCATCACCGGCATGCCCCTGGGAGGGACGCCGCCAGACATCCCGACCAGCCTCACTGCCGCAGCCCACGCCAGTCGGAGAACTGTATGACAGAAAGAGACATAAACGTTAGTTGGCATGGCCCACATGTGGCAACGAGGAGACCGGTGAAGGAGACTTACGAAGATCGACTTCCGAGCACTGCTCCTGGGCCGGTACTGATGGGACTCCGAGACGAGGTCCCCCGTATACTGTTGGAAGGTCTGGAGATTCCAAAGGAGCCGCCTCAGACCCCTTGGTCCCACCAGACGCAGAACTGGACGCAGCCATAGGCGCGGGTTCTGAAGGTCCCGCGTCATCAACCGTCAAGGAGCGAGAACGAGGCCTACGAACAAGTTCCTCCTGCATGACTCAAACATTGGTGAGAAGTCCATAGGGATTCGAGAACAGATCGTAATAAGAGAAGTTCGGAATGCTACCTCGAGAGCCTCCGCGAAGTCGTCGGATTCTGAGCTTCGGTCTCCGACCTCTCCCTCCTCCAGCGGGCTCCCTCCTCCAGCCTCATCCTCCCGAGAAGAGTCCCCTGATTCCTCCGGCAAGGGGAAGCGCTCCCTCAGATCGGCAGCCGATAACTGTGGAGGGACCGTCTGATTCAACAGTACCCTCACCCGGTCTGTCATTGGGCGAGGGACACCACTGGAGTGGACGTAATCCTCCAGCTCGTTCAAGTATTGCTCCGCCTCCGCCGGAGACACCATGAATCCAGCCCGAACTGGGCCTATGCCCGGCAGTTCCATCCCGAGGCGATTCAGGTGGGCCCACATCTCAGGTGAGCTGAGGAATTGCCGGTTGACATCCCAAATGTCCCAAGCTTCCGAAAAGACAGCATCTTCTGCCATGTCAATGTGACGCAGCCGCTTCCCCAGAGCCTGAGTGGGTATCCTACGGAACCCCCTCGGTGGCCGCCCCTCCGGATGACCCTGCTCTCCCGGAACCACCGGATCCGCCGCTGCTGCCATACCCTCGGCCGGTGCGGGTCTCGCCGCCATAGGAGCCCCGCTGCCGCGAGCGGCCCTAGCTGCCCTCCGACCCCAACCTCGAGATAAAGGAGGCCCACCGTCACCAACCCGGATCGTTGGCTGCTTCAGCATCTCCCCGGGATAAGCGGCCTCCCAGCTGATGGCGTACTCATTCGCTAAGCCGAAGGCGGCGGTGGACGGAGGCTATGCGATCTGCATCTTTCCATCCTCACGTGTGAACATGAGCCACAGCTGCCTCATCACACACGGGTGCTCCTCGTGACGCACCTCCCAGTATACCTGCGGGGTCAGCCGCTGGAGGCACCGGAACTGCCTCACAAAACGATGCGGGGTGTACGGTTCACAGATTGGCTCACGATCTATCCGAGCCACCAAAACTCCACCTCGGAAGGCCAGGAGGTAAGCCCGATGTTCTTCCGTTCCCCTTCCATCATCAGTAAGCCCCCCCGTCGGCAGTGGGAAGGGATGAAAGTTGAACTCGTCCGCCCTCCACACCCTATTCAGCACCATCAGAACGGCCAGTTTGAATGGGAAGCTCCCAACTGCGTTCAGAATGGAGGGGCGAAAGTCTGATCCCGGCGGCGAAATGGGGTTTGGATACTCGTAAATCCCCCTGATATGCGCCGCAATCCACCCATACAGGAGGTGGAAGGGCCCGCATATTCTTGGCGGCTTCTTGCCCTCGCTAATATGCCGCAGCATTCTGTATAGTTTGGCGAGCATCGGGATCCCCAGGTTGATCCGCTGCCCCATGGCCAACATCGATGCCATGATGAACGAGCTGGGCCGTACCCCCATGCTTGTATCTCTCACCGGTAGGATCCACCCACAGATGAGAGCCGCGATGAACGCCGCCAGCCTGACTATTGGCTGTTGTTCGGTGCTGACGCTGAAACCCCAAGTCTTCCATTGGCTGTCCTCCAAGACCCGCCAGTACGAGTGTCCCTTGCCCCGCTGGGCTGCCCTCGGACAAGTTCGAGGCCTTGGAGGGAACTCTCGATCTTCTGGGAAGTTCAGGAAGCATTTGAACCATCTTCTGAAGTGGACATCCCTCACTGCTTCCTTGTCCTCTCCAAGGACAAGCGCCATCAGCGCTGACGCCAGCCGTCGCATTTGCTCAGCATCTCCCCACACGCTGGAAACGGGGAGGAACTCGTCATACATGGCCCCCAAGATCGGGACCCCGGAAATCTGGTGGACATCCCACAGGCTGATGCCCACCTCCCCGTGATGCAGGTGAAAAGTGTTGGTTCTGGACGACCATCTACCCAACAGTTCCGGCATCAGTTGCTTTGGTTGATAAATGTGGAACTGGGAGGCCCATGCCGCCTCATACAGTCCCACTCTCCTCAGCTCGGCCTCGAACTCCTCGCAGGAGGCGCCTACCCAGTAGGCCCAAGCCCAGTCATCGGTAAAGTTGCCGCCCTGGCGCAGGTCCCACTCATCGGACCATCCCTTCTTCGGATCCTGCAGAGCCGCCTTCAGCATGGTGCGGTAGAGAGGAGGGGACGTCTCCGATTGCAGTGGCCTCCCGTCAATGTCGTTCACATGATTGTAGAGGCAATCAGCGGTGACGGGTGTGAAATCCTCCTGTGCATGACCATCGGCCGCCCTGAACCATTGGTGCTGGCATGGTGTGCTCCTGAACCAGCAAGCTCGTTCATCCCTTCTTGCCTCAGGGATGAAGACGTCATCCCTCAGCCCGAAGCCGTACAACGGCAGTTTCTTGCACTGCGGGTAATCCTTCTGACCTTCCGACAGCAGGTCTGTTAAGGAAGTGTGATCCGAGTGGCTCCGAACCATTTCCCCCAAGCCTGGACGGTTGGCCATCTCATCTCGACGAGCAGCATCTGCGAGGACCCCCAAGACAGCTTCTTGATGGGCCATTTTAACTCTGTCCCTCAGAAAAGGATTCTTCCGGATGGATCGCGAAGCTCGATCGCGAAGCTCGATCACGAAGCCGGATCGCGAAGGTCGGTCGCAAGTTCAAACCGCGAAGTCCGGCCAAGGCAGACAAGCAAAGGTTCGCTTGGTGCGGACGCGGAGTCGGAGACTCGCGGTTCGCCGCGAAGCTCGATTCGCGGAGTGTTGTCGCGGAGTACGCGGAGCGTCGCGAAATCGAGAGCACAAAAGGACAAGGAAGGCACGTAAAGACAAAATAGGGCGGACCCCCTATTTATAGGCGACGACCCGGAGCATCGCGGTGCGCCTCAACCGTGCGAAGCATCGCGGCGCGTCCATATCCGCGGCCCCGGCGAGCATCGCGGCCCCCCTTCGCGATGACGCATCGCGAACCACCGACAGTTTTGGCGATTATCCCTCAGACTTCGACCCTTCGCCCTCTGCAGCTCCAAGTCTGAGGGGGGGCATTTGTTGGCGCCAAAAATGTGGCCCGAAAGGAAGGAACGAAAAAGACAGTCGGCGCGCTGCCTCGCAAAGCACATCCGCGAAGCACAGCCGCGAAGCACAGCCGCGAAGCCCCGCCGCGAAGCGTCCCCACCTTGGCGGCCCCGCGAAGCACCGGACGCGGTAATCCTTCGCGAACCGGTTTGACGTTCGCGAGCCGCCGCGAAGCACCGGAGGCGGTAATCCTCCGCGAACCGGTTTGACGTTCGCGAGCCGCCGCGAAGCACCGGAGGCGGTAATCCTCCGCGAAACCGTTTGACGTTCGCGAGCCGCCGCGAAGCCCCGAAGGCGGCGTGCGAGCCCTGCTTCGCGGTGCCCCTCCCCTATAAATACTCGACTCCCCCTGAGTCCCCGAGGATGGACAACCCGACCTTTCGGCTTCTCCTCTCCAGAATCGCGAAGCACGCTTTGCCCCGGGAATCATGAGCTCCGCGAGGTATTCCTACTTCGCGAGACGACTCTGATTTGTTTCGTTTTGAGCCCCTCTTCCGAGAGGGATGCCCTTCACCAAGCTCAAGGGCATTCGCGAAGGAAGGGGATTCCCAAGGGAACCCGAGCAGCCGCGGAGCACTTGTGCTTCGCAAAACACCCAACCCATACGAGTAATCCCTATGCTAAGGCAGGATCGCTCCACTTCGCGAAGCACATTGCTTGGCAGGACCCTGCTTCGCGAACCACTCCTTCTTCGCGAGGCAGTGCTCTGCGAACACTGTTCCACTTCACGAAGCACCTCCCACTCCCACCTATGCCCCATGCTAAGGCCAAGGCACCCCACTTCGCAAAGCACACTCCTCTGCTTAGCGATTCCTCTTTCCGTGCGACCCTCCAGGTTTGCACGATGTGATTTCAAAGTCCCATGGACAACACCTCCCGTAGCGTTGCTTCGCCTAATGCTTCTTCGCATAGGCACGCTAACGGCTATTGATTCTTCGCATAGCCACGCTAACATGGACCCCTCGATGGTTCATCCCTCGACCCCCCTTTACCATGGCCTTACCGGCACCTTCCCTTCCCCAAGGACCAGAGGGTACCGGTTGTGTAAGCCCTAGGGGTGTGGAGTGAACCCACCTCGTCCAAGCTGCAGGACGTTAAACTGCCAAGCACCACGTCCTCAACACATGACGTTAAACTGTGACCCAACCTCGTCTCCCTCATGAAGGGTCCCCCCAACTCGAACATTTTTTACACCACTCGTCTCCACGGGAATGGAACTCTTCCGCACATGGAATGAGATCCTCCTTGTCGGAGTGGTGTATGTTCGCAGGGGAAGGGTCGCCTCAGAGCGTAAGCCCCTGACCCTTGGTACGGATGATTGCACCCGTGCATCTCGGTAATTCCCCACTACCAAGGTCAGTGGAGGACGTGATAGGGAACGAGGCACCTCCCATCGTCGGACCAAGGTCCATATTTCCCGCGCTTTGTCGCGCCATGGGCCTCCATCCTGGAGTAAGTCCCAACACCATGGGCCGCCCAACGCGTAAGCCCCTCTTCGCTTCTCACGGACGCACCCTTCGCGACGTGATCGTCAGGTCCGTGCAACCTCTTGTTTCTCACACCGAGCATGACTCACGTGGGCTTAGAGTGAGCAACGACCCTGACAAACCCCATCTGAACTACGAGGACTTTGATCCGTGTCAAGGAATGGTACGTAGGAATCCTCCACGAGGTTCAAGCCCACCAATAGTGGACCAAGTTCTACTTTCACGTCGGTTCACCGACACACCCACCCGTCGCTCCTTCACGTCGGGTCCCATTCCGGTCCAGTGGTAAGCCATTGCGACCCACCATTTGAACTACGAGGTCTTTGATCCATGTCAAGGCATGGTACGTAGGAAGCCTCCACGAGGTTCAAGCCACATTGCTCGGTCGTTCATTCACGTCGAGTTTCACCCACGTCCAACACGACGCTAAACTGCAATTCCCGTCCGACGGCAAGCCGTTGTGACCATTTGAACTACGAGGTCTTTGATCCATGTCAAGGCATGGTACGTAGGAAGCCTCCACGAGGTTCAAGCCACATTGCTCGGTCGTTCATTCATGTCGAGTTTCACCCACGTCCAACACGACGCTAAACTGCAATTCTCGTCCGACGGCAAGCCGTTGTGACCATCTGAACTACGAGGACTTTGATCCGTGTCAAGGCATGGTACGTAGGAAGCCTCCACGAGGTTCAAGCCCACCAATAGTGGACCAAGGTCTACTTTCACGTCGGTTTACCGGAGAAACCCAAGTGAACTACGAGGACTTTGATCCATGTCAAGGCATGGTACGTAGGAAGCCTCCACGAGGTTCAAGGCCACCCGTCATTTCACGTCGGGTCTCACCCCCATCCAGCACGACGTTAAACTGCACTCCGGTCCAGTGGTAAGCCATTGCGACCCATCCATCCTAACGAACTACGAGGACTTTGATCCGTGTCAAGGCATGGTACGTAGGAAGCCTCCACGAGGTTCAAGCCCACCAATAGTGGACCAAGGTCTACTTTCACGTCGGTTTACCGGCACCATCCCGAACTATGCGGACTTTGATTCCCTGCCACGGGGATACGTAGGAAGCCTCGTCAAGGCTCAAGCCAAACTTCACTATCGCCCCCCTCTTGCGATGGTCCCATTTCACTCTCATCCGTCTCCGCTAGATGTTAAACTCGCGGCATACCCTGTGTTGAACACGGGAAGCTGAGGAAAACCTCAGATACATGTATATGACATGTAATTCCCCGCGCTCGATGTGGGATGCCTCGGGCTTCCACGCCCTCGAGAAGCCTTGTGGTCAAGGATAACAGACAGACATGCCAGGTACCCCAGCATCCAGACACGCTACTGATGCCTCAACGTGACTACTCCCCTGACCGAAGGTTGCTGCCCTGACTGGACCCTTTGGAATGTACCGACAGAAGCAGTGTAATTAACCGGCGCCCATGGAAATATGGCACTGGGAAGAGTTTCACGAACTACGTATTAAATCTTTGAGGGAGACCCGGACTAGGTGACGAGTTCTGAGGAGGAATCCACGGAAGGAAGAACCGACATCCCATCATCCCGTTTCGATCAAGGAGCAGACGTACCTGAACAAGGAACGAATGTCGCCCGCCTTTGGAAAGCGGGAATGCGGGGCAACAAAGTCGCGCGTCCCCCCCCCTGACGGACGGATGCGCGCGCGCCCCGGCGAAAGCGTCGGAAACAGACCCCTTCTTAAGAAAACCCCCTATGAACTTTGGAAAGGCAAATTGCCCAAAGTTGGTTATTTTAAAGTGTTTGGTTGTAAATGCTTTATCCTTAATACAAAAGATAACCTAGGGAAATTTGATGTCAAATCCGATGAAGGTATTTTTCTTGGGTACTCCAACTCAAGAAAAGCCTATCGTGTCTTCAACAAACGTTCAAAAACCATCGAAGAATCATCTCATGTCAAGTTTGATGAAAATATTCCAAAACCCCATCCGGTCATTGAAGATGTTGAAGATAAGTTTGATAAACTTGAATTAAATGATTCCTCTTCTCCTCTCAAGGAGGATGATGATCATGAACCTTCTTCACCTTCTTTGCCTTCCACCTTGCCTAAGGTTTGGAAACCTTCTAGAGACCATCCATTAGAAAATGTTATAGGTGATCTTCAAGCCGGTACTCAAACTAGAAGATCAATCCTCAACGAGGTTGAACATCAAGCCTTCATTTCTCACCTAGAGCCTTAAACCATTAATGATGCCATTAATGATGAGAATTGGGTTCTTGCAATGCAAGATGAACTAAATCAATTCTCTAGAAATGATGTTTGGAATCTTGTTGAAAGACCCAATGATCATCCAATTATTGGCATTAAATGGGTTTTTAGGAACAAACTTGATGATCAAGGAAATATAACCCGGAACAAGGCTCGCCTAGTAGCTAAGGGATATAATCAAGAAGAAGGAATTGATTATGGTGAAACCTTTGCGCCTGTTGCTAGATTGGAATCCATTAGGATCTTGTTGGCTTTCACCACCCACTTAAATTTCAAACTTTTTCAAATGGATGTTAAAAGCGCCTTTTTAAATGGTTTTATTTCAGAAAAAATCTTTGTTGAACAACCTCCCGGTTTTGAAGATCCAAAATTTCCAAATCATGTTTTTAAATTAACCAAGGCTCTATATGGCTTAAAGCAAGCCCCTCGGGCTTGGTATGAGCGGTTAACAAAATTCCTTTTAGAAAATGATTTTAAAATGGGTCAAGCTGATTGTACCCTCTTTTTAAAACACACTTCAAAAGATCTTTTAATCGTCCAAATCTACGTCGATGACGTTATCATTGGTTCTACCAAAGAAGCACTTTGTACTGATTTTTCAGATTTAATGAGAAAAGAATTTGAAATGAGCTTTATGGGGGAATTGAAATTTTTTCTCGGTTTTCAAATCTTTCAAAATTCAAAAGGTGTTTTTCTAAGCCAAGGCAAATACACAAATGAACTCTTAAGTCGTTTTGGTATGGATCAAGTAAAGGAAATTAGTACCCCCATGAGTACTTCCTGTAAGCTTACGTTAGATGAAGTCGGGAAACCGGTTGATAACAAGCTTTATAGGAGTATGATCGGGAGTCCACTTTACCTAACTGCGACCCGTCCTGACATCATGTTCAGTGTTTGCCTTTGTGCTCGTTTTCAAGCCAATCCCAAAGAATCTCATTTTAAATCGATCAAAAGGATTTTTAGGTATTTAAGAGGATCCAAAAACATTGGTTTATTTTATCCTTCTAATACTTCTTTCGAACTTTCTTCATATTCGGATGCTGATTTTGGCGGATGTCAATTAGATCGAAAGAGTACTAGTGGAACCTGTCATCTGGTAGGCAATTCCCTTGTATCGTGGAGTAGAAAGAAGCAAAATTGTGTTGCTCTTTCTACTACCGAGGCCGAGTACGTAGCCGCTAGGAATTATTGTGCCCAAATTATTTGGATGCAGCACACTCTCTTGGATTATGGCCTTTCCTACGATCATGTCCCTATTCAGTGTGACAACACTAGTGCCATTAGTATTTCTAAGAATCCAATACAACACTCTAGAACAAAGCATATAGACTTAAGGCATCATTTCCTTCGTGACCATTTTCAAAAAGGGGATATCACTTTGGACTTCATTTCTACTGATTTCCAATTAGCTGATATTTTTACCAAACCGCTCCCGGTTGAACGTTTTGATGTTATCCTTTTTAAATCTTTCTCTTTTGTGATTGTGATCATAAAAATATGGGGAGATTGTTGTACCCCTCTCTCTTGTATTTTAATGATCACAATCACTCTCATCGTGTTCTAACTTGTTTTCAAGTGTTTTGATGCTAGGAAAAATGTTGCCCAGGAGTTGGCCCAAGAAGGCTGATAGTGGACTCTCTGAGTCCACCGGCCAACCGGTGGATTCCCACCGGCCAGCCGGTGGTCTCTGGCAGAAGCATTGCTTTCTGCCAGAGCCACCGGTCAGCCGGTGTTAGCGCACCGGCCAGCCGGTATGGGCACCGGCCAACCGGTTCTTGCCCACCGGCCAGCCGGAGGACCCAGGCAGTAGGCTTGCCCACTGCCTGGTGACACCGGCCAACCGGTGGATGACCACCGGCCAGCCGGTGGAACCCAGACAGAAAGCCTGCTCTGTCTGGACCACCGGCCAGCCGGGAGCTCAGCACCGGCCAGCCGGTGGACCACCGGCCAACTGGTGAGACACCACCGGCCAGCCGGTGTGCCCGGTCAAACTAGCTGTTGGGCTTTGACCATACTTGTACTTTTGACCCCCAACGGCTCTGAAAGCCCTCCAACGGCCATATTGAAGTGTTTATGGGTATTTCTCCTATAAATAAGAAACCATGGATGCCGGGAACATAACCGAAACATATTTTGATGTCTTGACGCTCTAACGACAAATCTCCAAGGCCTCTTGTGATCCATTGCCATCCTTGAAGCTTGAGCTCCCTCTCCATCAGCTGCTCTCACACTTTTGGCACTCAAGTCTTCCGTGTGTTTGTATTATTTTATTTGTTTAGTTCTTCATTGGGTTTGGATTAAAACAAACCTCTCATTTCCATTCTTTCTTTCAATTGGGTTTCTTGCTACAACCATAATAAAAAAGAAAGTTGTACGAAGGTGTTCTAGCCTACCTTAAAACGGCTAGTGGGTTTCTTTCTACAACCATAATAAAAAAGAAAGTTGTACGAAGGTGTTCTATCCTACCTTAAAACAGCTAGTGGGTTTCTTGCTACAACCATTAAAAAGAAAGCTGACGTAATTAATCTCTCAATGGTTCTTGTTGGGAGCGGAGACGTAGGCTTGGGAATTAATCCGAACTTCGTTATCAAATTATGTCTTGCCTTTTTTATTTCCGCTGCATTGATAATTGTTTTAAATTGTTAATTATTTTTGAAAAGGCAATTCACCCCCCCTCTTGCCATCCTCTACGACCCAACACGACCCTCACCGCTCACCACCCCATCATTATCCCTTGATGCCCCTCACCACCCCCACCCCCCGTCACCCCTCTCACTGCCCTTCCCCTCACCTGCTCTCCCCTTTCTCCCCCCTTGTCTGGTCTCCCCCCTCAACAAAGGGTGATTCCCTATACCAAGAACATGACCCCCATTCTCAGCCTGATTTTCACTTCCCTAACGGCTATTTTATCCCCCCTTTAGATTCCTCCTAGTCATCATTTGTTATTGATCATTTATTTTCAAAAATATTGGGGTATAATCATTAAGGTATGTTATTTTCATTCACATTCAATCTTATTTTATTATCCACTTTCAGCATTTTTCATGCCCTAGATTGCAATGGTGTATTGGGGTTTCTTGTTTCATGAATTTAATTAAAGGTGTTTTATTTTTAGAATTCATAAATGCCAACTAAGGAGGTTTCTTTATCTCTTTGAGTGGAATAACAATAGGTGTCGTTGTATTCATTGTCTCTGGTAGGTCTTTTGATATACCTATTTTGGTTCCATAATCATGATTAAGTAAATTTGTTTAATTTTTTTTTCTTGAAGATTAAATTGTTTTTATTATTGAGGATGAAATGGTGATAGTAATATAGTGATTTTTCTTTTGTTTTAATGTGATAAATTGTGGTTTTTCCCTTACAAATGCAGTAAGACAATTTTTAAAATAATTGTGAACATATGGTGATTGATGAAATGTAATTTTCTTATGAAATAATTGATTTGGTTAATGTAAATTATTTATGGGGTGTTACAAATATTTAGTTTCATGGTTTTGATTGTTTTTCCCAACTATCAAGATTTATTTGATAATACAAATGTTGTGAGTGTTTGTTAATATCAAGAATTATTATGGGTTGTTTATTAATTTTATTATTCTGAGGTGTTATAAAGATTATATTGGATTAATATCAATGTTAAAAGGTGTTTTTGGATGTCAATAATTATTTAAGGGGAGCTATAAATGTTGATTTATTTTATTAATATAAATAAGTGTTTTAATTAATAACAAGAAGTGGTTTACATAATTATCAAAGTAAGAGATAGATATAGAGACAATCATGTTTCTGCAATATAAAATAAAGATTGATAATATTAAAATCAAAAAAATTAGAGATATTTTAATGTTGGATTGAATCATTTTGATGTTGAATTTGTGATATGTCAAATCAAGACCCTACCCTATCAATAATGAAGTTGGGTGGTGTTTAATTTTGATTGTACTTATTTTATTATCCATTTGTATCTTTATATCTAAATGTACAAGGATAAAATTGACAATCCAATACCTATGGATAATATTTGGATTAATTTACCTTGAAACACACCTTGGTATACCAAGGGTTTGGAAGAATTTTTAGATTATGAAATTGCTAAATGATCAATGGAAGGTAGAATAAAATGTATGTGTCCTAATTGTATATTAAAGTAATGGTTGAATAGAAACTAGTTATATTAAAATTTGATATATATATATATATATATATATATATATATATATCTGTGTGTGTGTGTGTGTTGTATTTTTAATGGTGAATCAAATGTTATGGAAATTCAAAACAATTAAAATACTTTTAAAAAACACAAATTGGCCCGAAAGAGGAGAATTTAGTTCAAAATTTGTTAAATAACACATTTTGTTTTTCAAAATACAATGTCCAATGTTTTAATAGATCAATAAAACCTTTAGTTGATCCTGAGTAGTTAATCTTCCTCAGAACATCAGTGACCAAAAAAATGAGTTTTATGAATTAGTTGAAGACAAACAATAAGAACTATATAAATAGTGTTTCAGGTATTCAAATTTGTCTTTTCTACTTAAGTTTTATCATATCAAGTGTCTCTATAGAATTATTGACAAAGAAATTTCCATAATTTTATATTTTATTCATGATTAATTTGGTTATGCTAATACCCCTACATCATTCTTTGAGATGAGAAATGTCATCAACAACCTTGGATTTGATCATATAAAGACCCATGCATGCCCTAATGATTGCATGATTTACTAGAGAGAAGAGTCTAATAAATAAGAATGCATAAATTTCATAAAAGTAGATGGAATTCAACGAACAAAAATGAGATTATAAATCAATTCAACCCTATAGATAATCAGAAGAAGAAAAGTCATGCAAAGGTATTGCATTACTTTTCTCCGAAACCACACTTGCAAAGATTATTCATTTATTCTAAAACTTCATATGACATGAAGTGGCATGGTTAGGATAGTAATGATAGATTAATTATAATTCCAAAATATTCAAAATCATGGAGTATGTTTGATTCACTATATCCGTATTTTTCTGCAGATCCTAGGAATATACGTTTGGGATTGGATTATGATGGTTTTAATACTTTTGGTACTTTAACTACTAATTATAGAATTTGGCCAGTTGTTTTGATCCCCTATAATCTACCTCCATAAATGTGTATGAATAATATTTCTTTCATTATTATTATGATTATTCCTATAATGTAAATTTCTGGAAATGACATTGATTTATACCTTCAACCTTTAATCAAAGAATTGTTAGAATTATGGGATGATGGCATGGAAACATATAATACTTCAACGATAAAACTATTCTTAAAAATGCATGTTGATTTAATGTGGAAAAGTAGTGACTTTTAGGGACTAGGAAATTTATCTGGTTGGAACAATCATTCTTTTTTGGATTGTCCAGTTTTTAATTTTGATTTTGAATCTCAATGATTACCTCATAGAAGAAAATGGTGTTTTATGTGTCTTTGTCAATTTCTTGATGCTTCTCGTAAATTCAGGTTTAACAAAACATGATTCAATGGAGATATTGAATTGATAAAGTCACCAAAGGTGTTATATAGTTTAGAAATCTTGGGAAAATTAATGAATGTCAATAAATATTTTTTAAAATGTCACCAGTTTAAAGAAGGGGGAAAAAGGTATGAGGTACAGTATCTGAAGTAGTTAGAGCACAATGGAAGAAAAAGAGTATTTTTTTTAAAATTTCTTATTGGGAGTTTAATTTGATATTTCATAATCTTGAAGTAATTCATATTGAGAAGAATGTTTGTACCAATGTAATTTTTACATTTCTTAATGAGAAAGGTAAATCAAAGGATCACCTCAATGCTCATAAGGATTTATATTCAATGAATATAAATCATGGTTTGTGGGAAAATGAGAATAGAAAGTATCCTTTGACTATTTTTACAATTAAATAAAATGCTAAAGATGTATTGCTTGAAAATTTAAAGAATGTTAAAGTATCATATTGATATTAATGTAATATATCAAGGTGCATTGACTTAAAACATTGAAAGTTACTTAGATTGAAAAGTCATGAATTTCATATTCTGATAGAGCAGTTATTGTCGTTGGTATTGCGTAATACGTTACCTAGAAAATTAACTATAGTTCTAGTTGAGTTTTTTACCCTTTTTAGCGATCTTTGTGGAAAAATTATAAATCCAAATGAGCTTGAAAAACTTCAAGAAAGAATTTTTTTGACACTTTTTAATTTGGAGATGTTATTTCCCCCTTCATTATTCACAGTCATAATTTATTTGACTATTCATTTGGTTGAAGATGCTAAACCTGGTGGATCATTACACTATCGATAGATGTATCTAATTGATAGGTACATTGATATTATTTTTATTTTCATTGGTGAATTTGATTTTATTGAATCATTTCATATATTTTTTAATATGTTTCATATTTTTTTCATAAACTACTTAGGTCATTTGAAATCATATGTAAAGAATAAATCTTAAACATAAGGCTCTATTGCTGAAGGTTACATAGTCGAAGAGAACTTGAATTTCTTCTTTAGGTATTTGGATAGGATTGAAACTAGATTCAATTGTGTTGGATATGCTGAGGACATCTCCACTAATTCTCATTTTGAAAACTAGTCATCGATATTTCCAACAATTGGATGACCAATTAGAAAGGGGTCAAATTTTACACTAAATTAATTGGAGTTTCTACAAGAACATAGATATGTGATACTCAATAGTGTTATTGTAGATCCATTTATTTAATAATTGTAACTTCAAACAAAGAGGAAACTAAGGGTTTAAGATCAAAATGAGCTAGAATTAACAAAGTATGTTAAGAAGGATATTGTTGAATGGTTCGCTCTTCGTGTAAGTATATACTCATATTTATATTATTAATGTGTAGTTATTTTTTCTATGTTAAAATTAACACCTTATATATTTTTTTCTATATAATGAATGTTGATAATCGAGCTGAAATATCAAATGATTTGAAGTTTTTGGCTCGATGACCTCTAAGGTGGGCTATGAGATTCGATGCCTACAATATTCATGGCTTCAGGTTTCTTACAATTTATCATCAAGAAGACTTGAAAACTCAAAATAGTGGTGTATTTATATTTGAGGAAGTGTGATACTATGGAAATATGAATGATATAATTGAATTAAACTATCATGTTCAGTTTTCAATCGTCTTATTCAAATTCAATTGGGTCAACATTGATAGGGATATAATGAAAGATTCGTTAAATTTTACTTCTGTCAACTTCTATCTCTTGATCTATAATGGTGAGCATGCAGATCATAATCCATTGATCTTGGATTCAAAAGAAATGATGGTTTATTATATCAATGATGAAATACATGTAGTTTGGAGTGTTGTTGTGCACTTAAAGCAGAGAGACTTATATGATATGGGTGATGAAGATCAATTGGTGCTTTGTGATAGTGAACCCCATCAACCAAAAAACATTGAATAATTTTTTCCTAAGAATATTGAAATAGTGTAACTTGAAAGAGAGAGTGAAAATGAAAGACTAGTCACAATATAGGTTGATAATAATGAAGATAATGAATATGAATACAATTTAATGTATAAATTGGTAATGAAAAAAATATTACAATTTTTCATTGATAAGTGTTTCATACATATATACATTGTTCTAGTTTTTTATTTTTTTTATAAAAATATTTTAGTTTTTCATTTTTTATACATTTAATATACCTAAACCATTTGAATTGTAGGAATGATGAGAATAAAAAAAATCAAGATCCTAGTCGATCACCATATCGGAGCACGCCACCACTACTATTAGTATTTGTGGATCCAAGTGATTCTGTTGCACCTGATACTACAAGTGAGATACATGTTTCCCCAGATGTTGTTGGTATCCCACCACCTAATTCACCTCTGGTGATGGATCAGTTGGTCACCCCTTTATCTAGGGGATATTAGTGAGTTACTGTTACTAGTATGTATGACATTTTTCAAAAAAAACTATATATATTATTATTATTATTTTAATGCATTCTTCAAACAGATAAGGACAACCATATAAGGGATACAAATATGAACATGATAGATGTATGGGACCTAAAGGACGTAAAGATTATCATTCCATTTGATGAGTTTGGGGTGCCTACCGGTGACGTTTCTAGAATCTATGGAAAGATTCTTGGGCATCTTTCTTGCGAGACAGTGAGTTTTCCCATTAATTATAAAAATTGGAGGCATATTTCTACAACATGGAAAAATGTGGTATTTGATACTCAAGTAAAGATAATATTCATTTAATATTTATTGATAACTAATTTAAAATACAAGAGTAAAATTTTGTAATATACTTATAAAGTGTTATGTTTTTTATTTCTATATTTTTTTCATTTTGATGTCCCTGACTCTGTTTCATGCCCATGGAATTTGAAAATTTTATACAATAAATGGAGAGATTTTAAATGGATATTATGATTTGAGTTTAATGATACATCTGTGATCTCACAATGGATGTATAAGAAAGTGCCTAAAGACATTTCTCATGAGCAATGGAAGATATTTTTTGATAGTAATATAGATGCATCACATGAGGTAATTTCATATTTTTTAGTATCTTAATAACATAAATAAAATAAAATTATAATTTTTATTAATGTTTCTATTTTTTTTGTAGGAATTATCAAAAAAAATTATATGAATCGCGAGAAGCAAGTCATTCCTCACATCGTTGGGTCTCGGGGTTTTTTGAGAAAAAGAAAATTTTTGATTTTTATTTTATTCATTATTATTTATATAATTTTATTATAAGTCGATGTTTTTTCTTACTTGTTTATATTTTTTATAAATTCAAATGAATTAGGTCACTCGGTTGGCCAAACAGAGATTTTGTTTAAAGTGCATAGGAAACTTGATGGTCATTTTATAAATGAACCTTCCAAAGATGTTGGAGTAGTTACTTTTCATTACCATTTAATTTTATTTCATTACTATAAAAACATAATAATGAAAAATATATTTTAACAATTAACAAGATATAAACCCATTTAAATTGGGCTGACTACGTGGATAAAATGATTCCAATTTGGTATCTTTTGATACATCTAGTTGGCCTCAATTAATTGGGTTTCAGGCTTGTTTGTTGTTATAATATATTTTTCATTATTATGTGTTTATAGTAGTGAAATAATATTAAATAGTAATGAAAAATGTGTTAATTAAATAATATTATGGTGTTCAAATATTTTAAAAATCATTGTTAACATTTTTATATTAACAGATTAAAATTCAAGAATTATGGGATGCTAACCCTTCACAATCATCATCGGTTTCCCAGAAATATGTAGTTGGAATTATTTCAGGAAAGTAGCATCTTGTACATGTAAAGGGGATGGTTTCTGGACCTACTCCATCAATTGTCTTTGGCAGGTCATCTTCATCTGTTATTACTACACCCAGAGGGGGTTTGGGTAGTGCTGTTGATCGGGAATCATAATGACAAATTGAAAGATTGAAATAAAAAGTGAAATAATAATACTCTTATAGGTAAACACAAGATTAGTGGCGGAAAGAAATGGAAAATGTTTTAGTTTTTGTATTTCAGCAGATGAGCAGCATGATCCACAAGGAAATTTTCAGCCTTATAGCTCATCCTGAAAAGGTAAACTCTAAATTCCATAGATCATTGACACATTTTAAAAAACATATGAAACTTCCATAAATAAAACTAAAATGAAACTTTTATATATAAAATATGAATTTCGAGTCATACTGACCACATCTTATGATGGATTGACGTGTGGTTGATTCATACACGTTAAAAATGAATTATACGTCTTTATCCATAAGTTTGAAAACAATATGAGCTTGTTTTCTCCCCTTTGACTCGGTAAAAAATTCTTAAAGTTAAAAAAATCCTTTAAAAATGTGTGTATGGGGGTAAAACTAAGAAAATGATGTCAGATTGTTCTGAAATCAGAGGAAAATGACTATAGATTGAATTGTGAAATGTAGGAACTAACAACACATCATTCCGAGTTACAGTTTCCCTAAGATGACCATAAATGCGTTTTTAGTGTTTTAAAACACTAAAATGTGTGTGGAATAGTCCAAAACCATATAAAACAAACTAAAATTGATGTTTAATCATGGTAAAACCACCACTAATTTATTTTTGATGTGTATACATTCGGTTGGAAGTTATTTTTTATTGAAATTGAAATAACAAATACACGGGAAAAACCATTCAAAGAGGGAGAAAGTGGTGTAGGACAATGGAATCCCCTTGTACTACATTGATACACTCAATGGGAAGAGAGTTAAGACCAGCATAAACCATAAGCTCCTCATCCTTCTAACCCATGCGAGCCAGCGAGTCCGCCGCAAAGTTGGTATCCCTCTAACTGTAATGAACCATTCTTCCTTGATTGGTCTCCGCCTTACATCTACGAATGAGATATGTCAACTCCCAAGTTATCTTTTGGAGACCCTGTAAAGCCTTCACAAGGACTTCAAATTCTGATTCAATATTCGCTGGTTGAAGTCCCCGCCTCCTACATACCATCAATCTAGAGAGCAGGGCTCGAACCACTGCACCCAAGGAGTTACCCGAACCATAGTAAGCACTAAAACCGATGTGGACTGATCCCTAGGAGTCCCCGAGAACCCCAAAAACCCTCATAACCCCCTCCATGTAAGATCCGTCAATGTTCAGTTTCAAACCAATGTTCGGAGGCTGCCACCTAACCCAACGTCCGCTCCCCCGGATCTACATGCATGTTCGGTTGAGAAGGTTGAAAATTGTGGCTGATGTGTGCCCTCCTTTAACAAGCGAAGAAAACTCAACGATGGGGTATCTTAATCGCATCTGCAGGAACAAAAGAGAGCGTTTGAATCCCATTCGAACCTGGTTGCACGCCTCCTAAATGGTCCAGCATATGGACACAAGGATGATAGTATGATCTGTGTGCTCTATGTTTCTATTCTCAGTATCTAGAAACCACACCGTCATGAGTTCCTGTAGAGATTGGGATTCGTTATCAGTGTTCGGATGGGAAGTGAAGAAAGACCATAGGTAGGAGGCTCATTGGCCTTGAAAAAGCAAATAAAGCATCGACTTAGCCTTCAGACTCTCACAGCAGTAGCATCAAGAATCCATGGAGATACCCTTCCATTGGATATTCTCATCTATTGGAATAGCCTTGTCTGTGATCCTCCACAACAAGAAACTCATTCTCATTGGAATTTAATTGCACTGTGCTATTGGTGTCCACTCGTCTGAGGTGTGTTCCGTATGGAGTATCCTCCTGTAATCCCAAATTTTGTACTTACCAGTACTTGACCCAGTGAAGCAGCAGATATCAGGTTCATCACTCATAATAATTTTTTTGAAAAAACTCATCTGATTGGGGTTCAGCGCCGCATGGACCAACTCATACAATTCACTATCTTCACTGAAAGAAATGCTCGGAGAGGGACAACTTGAGTAAGCCAGTATCTCCCTGGGCCAGTTGGTTTCCCAGAAGTTAACCTCCCCTATACCGATGACCCATTGAGTGTAGCTAGATAGAGTCTAGGTATGGGATAACATGCACCTAGCCAAACCAGTTGCACCGCGATGACCAGTCGCTTCATGTCGTATGTAGCACGCCTTGAAGAACCTTTCCCACATATTCTCCCCTACAATGATCTCCCAAGAAAATTGAGCTTTCATACCTAGAATGGTATCCTAGATGTCCTGAAGTCCTACACCTCCTTTGACTACTAGCCTAGCCAACCGCTTTCAAGAAGCCCAGTGGCTACATCCTTCCTATTTCACGTCCCATAGGAAGCTGTTGATCATTCTCTCCATTTTTTCAATAGTTCCTTTTGGGGGTTTGATGATGGAGAAAACATGCATTGGGATAGAGGTTAGCACATTGTTGATCAGCATTACCCGCCCTCCAAATGACAGAAGTTTTCTCTTCCAACTGACGATCCTTCCCAGTAGCCGCTCAAGAATATCATTGAAGTGTTGTTTTTTGATGTGGCTCAAGAGACCGATACCCCAAGGTAGATGATGATTGGGAACTGTTTCTGATGGAAACTGAGGATTCCTTGGATGTCTCTACACCGCCTGCCTGGGAATTTTTCTGATATGAAGACATGGCTTTTCGAGGGGTTAATACATTGGCCACTAAGTCGGCCATATCTGGATAGAATCTCCATAAGATAGGACAGAGATCTGCACCTTCCATTCATGAAAATCAAGACATCATCGACAAAAATCAGATGAGAAATACTCTTCATACTCCGCCTCCCACAGAAAGGCTTCATCTTTCCCTCCGCCAAGCTGCGATTTAGGTTCCTAGACAGAGCGTCCTAAGAACGAATAAAGAGACTTGGGGATAATGGATCCCCCTGACGAACACCCCGGACTGATTTAAAGAAGCCGAAACATTTCCCCATAAGAGAGACAAATAGCCAGGGAGAGGAATAACACCTGAAACAGAGGTCGCAAAACCATTCTTGGAACCCGAACCTCCCCATGGAATGAATGATAAAACTCCATTCGTTATTGTCAATGTCCTTATTCATGTCGACTTGGAAGATAACATTGGAGCCCACTGCACGTCTGTGAATGTCATGCACAAGTTCGCTAGCGATGCCAACCGCCCCTTGAATGCTTTGACCCTGAATAAACCCATGTTGCTCTGCTGAAACCAACTTGGGGATGATCCTGTTTAGTCTCCTGGAGATGAATGTGTCCAGAATCTTATAGGAGACGTTGCAGAGGAAAATAGGCCGGTATTGGTTAATGAAGGTTGGGTTCTTGGTCTTAGGAATGAGAACCATCCTTGAAGAGAAAATTACCCTATTAAGGACCCCAACACCAAAGAAATCTTGCACCGCCTCCACCACCTGCAGCCCAACCACCTCCGAAGCAGCAGTGTAAAAGGAGGCTGGGAAACCATCCAGACTAGATGAACTATCCTGTGACATACTCATCACCGACACCTTAACCTCATTCTCCATTGGAAGGGTGGTAAGAGAGGTGTTGTCTGCCTCCCTCACAAGTTGCGGGAGACAACTCAAGAAGTCTTCGCCGCCCGAAGCATCCCTCACAAAGTTGGAAGAGGCCTCCCCCATCAGAAGACCCTCAAAGTTTCCCAAAGCCATTTTTCCAGTGAAATCCACATTGGAAGTGAAGGACCCATCTTCGAGACTTGGATTGATCCTCATGTTCCTCCTCTCCTTCATACATGCATGAAAGAAGGCATTGTTGCGGTCACCTTCCCTTAACCATCTTACTTGGGAGCATTGTTTGTAGACTCTCTCTATTTCTAAAAGCTTCTGGGCAAGGGCATTCCACTTGTCACATAGAATAATGAGTGTGTTTTCATCCCAAACATTCTGCAGAGATTCCTCCAACCTGTCAACCATGGCTTGAATGTTGTTCACCCCATCTGCAACATTTGATTGGTTGACCATCCAGCTTCTAATGTCCTACTTGAGGCACTTTAGGCAGTTAACCAATCCTCCCCAAGACCTTCCTCCTTTCTCCTTTTTCCAGGACTCTTTCAGAAGCTCCATGAAGGATGCATCCCAATGCCATGCATTGGAATAGTGAAATATTGGACTTGCCACCTCTTCACGCCTGATTTTTACATATAGTGGGGCATGATCCGAAAATGATGTCTGATTACCCTGAAATAAAATTATAATGACCATAGATTTAATTTTAAAATGTAGGAAATGACGACATGTCATTCAAAGTTACGGATTTCCCGAAATGGCTTTAAACGCGTTTTTAGTGTTTTAAAACACTAAAGCATGCATGGGATAGTAAAAAACATAGAAAACAACCTCATATTAACATAGAATAATGGAAAAACAACTATTTACTTTTTTTTATGTGTACATGCAAACAACACCTCGGTCCGACTTACGGTGTGGTAAGAATGACTCGGTAAACACTTTTTAAAGGTACAAAAGCCTTTAAAAACAAGTGTTGGGGATTCAAAACTAGGAAAATGATGTCGGATTACCCTAAAATCAGAGGAAAATGATTTCAGATTTAATTTTTAAATGTAGGAACTGACGGCATGTCATTCCAGGTTACGGTTTTTTCGAGATGACCGTAAATACGTTTTCAGTGTTTTAGAACACTAAAACATGCATGGAATGGTTAAACCCATAGAAAACAACCTCATATTGACATGAAATCATGGGAAAAACACCGTTGAGTTATTTTTGATGTGTACATGCAGATAACATGTCAATCCGACGTGCGGTGTGGTCGAAATGACTTAGTAAACACTTTTTAAAAGTATAAAAGCCTTTAAAAACATGTGTTGGGGGGTCAAAACCAGGAAAACGATGTCAGATTGGCCTGAAATAAGAGGAAAACGATTGTAGATTGAATTTTGAAACATAGAAACTGGAGGAATGTCATTCCAAATTACGATTGTTTTGGGATGACCGTAAATAGGGTTTTAAAACATTAAAACATGCGTGGAACGGTCAAAAATAATATAAAACGACCTCATATTGATATGGAATCGTGGGGAAACCACTATTGAGTTTTATTTATGTGTATGTGCAGACAACATGTCAATCTGATGTGTGGTGTGGTCAGAATGACTCAATAAACACTTTTTTGAAGGTACAAAAGCCATTAAAAACATGTATCGGGAGGTTAAAATTAGGAAAATTACGTCGGATTGCCCTGAAATCAGAGGAAAATTCCATATATTAAATTATGAAATGTAGGATCTGATGACACGTCATTCCGAGTTACAGTTTTCCAGAGATGACTGTAAACGTGTTTTTAGTGTTTTACAACACTAAAATATGCGTGGAATGGTAGAAACCATAGAAAATGGCCTAAAATTGATTTAGAATCATGGGAAAACCATCGTTTTATTATTTTGGATGTTTACGTGCAAGCAACATGTCAATCTGACGTGCGGTGTGGTCAGAATGACTCGATAAACAATTTTTAAAGGTACAAAGACTTTTGAAACATGTATCAGGGTGTCAAAACTAGGAAAATGATGTTGGATTGCCCTAAAATAAGAAGAAAATGACCATAGATTTAATTTTGAAATGTATGAACTGACGACATGTCATTCCGAGTTACGGTTTTCCCGGGATGACAGTAAACGCAGTTTTAGTTTTTTAAAACGCTAAAACGTGTGTGGAACGGTCAAAGCCATAACGAATGACCTCATATTGACATGGAATCATAGGACAATGACCATTGAGTTATTTTTGATATGTGCGTGCAAACAGCATGTTAATCCAATGTGCGGTGTGGTTGGAATGACTTGGTAAACACTTTTTAAATGTAAAAAACCTTTAAAAACATGTGTCGGAGAGTCAAAACTAAGAAAACGACGTCAGATTGTCCTAAAATCAGAGGACAATGACCCTAGATTAAATTGTGAAATGTAGGAATTAACAGGATGTCATTCCGAGTTACGGTTTGTCCAGGATGACTGTAAACGCATTTTTAGTGATTTAAAACACTAAAACGTGTGCGAAATGGTCAAACCATAGAAAACGACCCCAAATTGACGTTGAATCATGGTAAAACCACCGTTGAGTTATTTTTGATGAGTATGTACAAACAACACGTCAATCCGATGTGTGATGTGGTCGGAATGACTCGGTAAAACACTAAAACGTACGTAGAACGGTCAAAACCATAGAAAACGACATCAGATTGACGTGAAATCATAGAAAAAACCACTGTTGTGTTTTTTACGTATAGACAACACATCAATCCGACATGTGGTGTGGTCGGAATGACTTGGTAAATATTTCTTAAAGGTAAAAAAACCTTTAAAAACACGTGTTAGGGGGTCAAAACTAGACAAACAACGTCGGATTGCTCTGAAATAAGAGGACAATGACCGCAGATTAAATTTTGAAATGTAGGAACCAACGACACATCATTTCAAGTAATAGTTTTCTCGAGATGACCGTAAATGTGTTTTTAGTGCTTTAAAACACTAAAACGTCCATGAAATGGTCAAAGCCATAGAAAACAGCCACAAATTAATGTGAAATCATTGAAAAATAACAATTGTATAATTTTTGATATATAGAACATGTTGTGCTATCAAAGTCTTTAAAATTTGTTTATTAAGTAAATTTCAAGCACTCCACATGTCGATTTAAAAAATAATTAGAATATTTACTTATCTCTTTTCAGTTTCATGTGTCAAATCATATCTTAAATGGGTAAGTTTGTGGTTTCAAAGTGTTTTTCATGATATAGTATTTGTTTTATGTTAAAATATATTCTATTTGATTAACAAAATAACAAATTTTATATGCAACATTCTGAATATATTTTGTGTGTTTTCTCTTTCGCATTTATTTTTCTTAAATGTTCTAGTTTTCATTGTAGGTGACAGATGTCGGCAATAGGCAGAAGGTTGACCGTTCCGATCCACGACATTCTTCAAAGGTAGTCATGATGATTCTTAGTTTATGTGGTATGTTACAATTTTAACAATTATTCTACTATAATTCTGATTTATTATGTCTTGTTGTAATTTAAGTTTTTTTTTGTTACAGTTGATAAGATAATGTGGTCAGTTTCAGTTGATGAGATGATGTTGAGGCAGACGGATGCAGTGGAGGTCTTAACATAGATGTATATTGGGCATGAGTTATTGAATCTTTGTTTAGTTGAATAATAAAAATTATGTTTAGCGACAGTTAAGAGAAACTGCTGGTAAACATAACTGTCGCTATTCTATTTAGCGGTGGTTAATTTTATGTAATTTATTTTTTACCTCGGTTTATTTAAAAAAAACCGTCGCTAAATAAAAATGAAACTGTTGCTAAATGCTCCAAAACGCCACATATCAAAACCGATGCAGAATTAAAGAAACTGGTGCTAAATGACCATTGATAGTGCAATATGCGGTGGTTTTGATAACCACCACTATATTATTAGGCGGTGGTTTAAATTGCCACAAGTTCATGAAATAACCGCTGCTAATGCCCTTATTTTGTGTAGTGTTTGTACATGTTTCTGACCAACCGAATAACAAAATTTGTTTGAACTTTAAGCTGTTTAAATTGTTTCTCCCATCTTTACATTCATTATTAGGGATAATGTTGAGATTTAAGTGTGGGGAGGGAGTCTTATTTTGTGGTAGACTATATTTGATGAAGTACACATCAAAATACCCCCTATTTTTTTTTTCAAAATTGTCTATTTTAAGCACTAGTTTACACATTCAGTCGTTGATTTTTTTTTTAATGTTTGGAGATTGTTTTGAAGCCTTAGGGTTATTCTTTCTCGTTGTCCATGAATTCAATTAGGTAACATATTTTCTATTTCTCTCTTGATTTTTTTGGGGTGAAATTTTAGGAGTAGGTTTTGCATTTTTAATTGAAATTGAATTTCTTAATTGGATTTAAACTAATAAACTTTGCATTCAAATGGTTTGAAAATGAACACTTAATCATGGTTGAGCTTTTTATATTTTAAAATGGATGGATGAGTTAATTATGTTGTCATGTTAATTATTAAGTTCACTCATCCGTTAGCATTTTCTAATTATGCTAAGTTGCAAAAATATGTCTATTTGATCACTATTGTGAAAGGAACTTTTTTGAGGAACAATTGAATGAAAAATTAAGTTAGTTAAAATTCTTTTAAAATTTTCAAATTCAATCACCTTTGTTAAAATTGGAAACCGTCATTTCATCAAAACCATTTCTTTTTTAGAAATAAATCGTGCATTATACTTGAGAGACTTCACGGGGGAAAACATTTTTGAAAAGCACCTCTTGGTTAGCATTTTAATTCCAACATCATTAAGATGAATTTCAATTCATTGAATATGTTCAATTGATTGCTTGAAGATAAAAAATGCATTAAGTGTGATAGAATTTGATGTGGATTTATTTTAACTCAATCTTGACAGGTCTATTTTGGGAAATAATTTAAATTTTCGATGTCAAAATGTGATTTGAATGGAGAATTATTTATTCTTGATCACTTTGTAATAAAAAATTAATTAATTGAATTCCAGTGTTAAAATGTGAATTTTTGGTGTTTAAATAAATCAAATGTTCATTACTTTAATTTCCATATGTTTTAAGAACGATTATTTTAAATGTTTTTAGTGGAACTTTAATCGGAATATAATTTTGAGAAAGTTCGGAATGGTGTCTGTTTTTGGAATTAATATTTTCAAGTTCCTTGTTTTTATTTTGATTTTCTTTTATTGGAACCCATTTTAATCTTTCCTGTGAAGGTTGAAAAATCGAGAGTTTATTCTGTTTGAAAAATATATATATTTTTTAATTCGTCTCTTTCATCAGATTTTTCAATATTTTCTTTTTTTTATAGGAACCCATCCTCGTAAGGATCATTTTCCATACAGAATTGCAAACGAGGATTTTCGTTAAGGATGAAAATGAAAAGTGCAAGGTTTATTTTTGCAGAACATAATAGTGAAATTTGATTAGTCCAACTTGCGAAAGGATGTTTTGCCATTTGCGTGAGGATATAGGGCAATTCCTTAAGGATGAAGTCCCTGAGTTCGGAAGGATGAATTTTTTATTTGTGTAGGGATGCTGACAATTCTCTTGAGGATCAATTTCAAATGTTCATAAGGATGAGGCTATGTCTGTAATGATGAAATCCCATGTTTGTAAGGACACTTTTCCATTTCAAAAGGCAATCTCAGTGTGCTTTACTCTGAAAAATCGAATCCAGGCTGAGGCTACGGGTTCACGGTTGAAGATGAAGCAGGCGCTCGACCCATTCTGCAAAAGAAAACGACGGACATTCCGAGATAGGAATCTGGGGGCGCCGAGGAGAATGGATCGAAGCGGATAAATGGTGATTCAAAGTTGATGAAGATCTCGATGCTACCAGACGAAAACCGATGATCAAGCTCGATCGAAAGGGAGACTGGGATCAAATTGGAAGACGAAAATGATTGAATGAATGAAACTGAAGCTACTACGAACTGAATCATGGTGCTTCCTGTTTTCAAATTAGATCGATTACAAAGGAAGTCTACGAACCCATTTCTTATTCGGGAGCATCGAGGCGCCCATTTTCTTTATAAAATCAAACCTACAACAATAAATAATCCAACGAGCACTGGTCTTCAACTCAATGAATGGTCTCAGTGAGCTGGGTTGATATTTCCGCTTGAAGATGAGCTGAACCTATCGAGTGATTAACTGAATCGAGCAAGAACTGATGGTTAACCCAAATGAAGGTAAAGTTCAGCTCCATAAAGTACAAATAAGGGTTAAATGCTAATGACTGGGTGGCTTGAATTAACCCATGAAGACCTTCGGGAGTGCAGTTGGGGCAGTATGAGCTTTTACTGAAGCCGATCCGAGCATTCTGGCTGATTGAAGTCGAAGCAGAGCAGAGACCTAGTCGTAGGAGTTTAAGCTACTGATTACTGTTCGATTGAGGGAAGAGCTGATTGTCAAGAACCGAATAGTTTTAGTCAAATGACTACCGGGCAGAGTGACGAAAACAGATCAAGATTTGGCTTAAGATAGTATGAATTACAGGAATCTGGCATTAGAAGTTCTGAGAGAGCTTTAACTAGTTAAACCAGAAGGATTCCATAAAAGCTATGATTCAAGATGAAGTTGATATAATTTTGTTTGTTTTATGTTAACTTTCTTTGCAGGATCAAACTAGTGAAGATGATGGTCTGTCCATTTGATGTTGCACCTTTAGAACGGTGGTCCATACAAGAAGATAATTGGTGCCACTTGGATAGAATTAAAAACGGGGATGGAGCAGTGTCTATTTATTGTAGGATTAAAGAAAGGCACATACATGCGGTGGCATTTTTGGAAATTGTTATGACTTGAGGCCGTGAGCCTAGAAAAGTTCGTCGATGGGATGAGCTCTTTTAATGGGAGAACAGTAAGAATTCAAAGACTCATTATGGGGATCAGGGCGATAGGCGCAACAAGTTGGTGGTTACATAAATTCAATCGAAGATTGAGAATAGAGATAGGAGCTGACACAATAGAGAAGAATACTCTTCCCCTTCTCCTTACTTCCTTGCCTTACTATTCTGTTATGGATTTTTTGCATTGTACTGAATTGAAAATGATGTTAGTCTAATCATCTTTGGGGAATAAGATTGCTCTGGTTTATGTTTTTGTTTACTTCATTCTTTCTTCTTTTCTCATGTTGGGTTTCTTCTCTCTCCTTCACTCTTCTTACAATTATCTTTTTCTAAAATATCAAGATTCAATGATAGTTGATTTTAATCAAATAAGCTAACTGTTAAGAATCCTTTTGAAAACCCATTTGATAAGAGGATTTTATTCTTGAGAGTAGCACACCAAGATCAATGGCGGTTGATCTTCGCAAAAACTATTTTCACTATTTTCATGGCAGGAAGAATTCTATAGTTGATTAACCATAGATTTCAACCATCCACAGGTTGATCACTCGATAGAGTTGGTAGGCTTCTTTTCTTGATTTTCAGCTCCAGTTTCATTTCTTCTTACAAGAATGAAGGAAAATATATTTTCAAAACTAGACAATCTAAATTCCCCAACTCGTCAATTGTTTTTTTTACTTCATTCCTCATGTGATCGCTTTTTTATCCTATTCTATTTCCATCATTTTTTCCTCCGCTTCATCGCGTGCAACACATCATTTCACTACTCTTCATACTGTTGTTGTCATCGCTATTTTCTTGTTGTTTTCTTTGACTTTTAGTTTGTTTCTTGTAATTCCGCACACACCTTTCCTATGGGTTCGACCCTTCTCACTATTAAACTAGGGTTGGCTGGTAAAATAGATTAATATTCTATGTGAGTCAATGACCTTGCACCATGGGTGAAGCTGTCTTGCTTTATTTACTATTTTGTATGTGGTGGTGTGTGTTAGGAACACATAAGTAGGTTCTTACATCTTAATCAAGATAGAGGTTCAAATATTAATGGGTAAAATTAAAAGAGATAAGAATTCGGTAAAAAGGGTCACACTGATTCACCCACACCCCTCTAAGAATGATTTCATGATCTACTGAGCATTTAGGAAAGCAGATGTATCTACTTTCTTTTTTCATATTCATAAAAATTGTTTATTGGGGCTCAGATCAAATATAGTTGCTTATAAGATAAGGCGGAAGAAGAAATCATCTTTGAAATTCATTATTTTTTTACAGACCATGTTTAATCAAAATAAAAAAATTAGGACATGGGGAAGTTTGATGAAAAGGTTGAAGAAAGTATTTTTATGGGTTATCTATCCATTGACAAAGGATACAAATAATGGAATAAAATAATTCATAAAATAGTAGACTACTATGATGTGAAGATTATTAAAAGTGAACCCATAATGAGTTTTCTAGATGATTAATTTCATGAGAAATCAGATAAAGGTGACATGTAGAATTATGAAAAGGATTGTGAAAAATAAAATGAAGATAAACTAAACACTTGAGATGTTGACTAAAGAATATACTAGTAATGAGGAGGGTGTTATTTGAAATAAAAATTAGAGATATAAAAAGGTTAAAAAGCATGCTAAAACAAGAAATATCATGAGAAATCAAGAAGCATCTGTGAAAACCAGAAGAAGGGTGAAACTCAACAATCAAATAACTTTGATATAAAAAATGGAGCCACATTTTTTTATAGCTCTTGAAAACAAATAACGAGTTACTTATTTAAATGACAAGTTATATCAAATTGAAAATAATTTTACTTGGGATCTAGTTCAAAGGATAAAAGGAGATAATGTAATTAAAACCAAGTTGGTTTTCATATATAAATGTAATGATAAAGGTGATTTTTCAAGAAATAAATCTAGATTGGTGTGAAAATGATACATCTAAGTCGAAGGCATTGATTTAGAAGAAACATTTACTCTCATTGCAATAATTGATGCTTTTAAAATTTCCTAGTAGCTGTAGGAGAGAAACTGTTTCAAGTATACAGAATGGATATTAAATCAACATCCTTAAATGATGACTTGGATGATGAGGTATTTATTGATAAACCTGAAGGTTTCATATTAAATAGTGAAGACACAAAATTTTACAAGTTATGTAAATCATTATTAAGATTTAAACGGTCACCTAGATCATGGTACTCAAAAACTAGATAATTGTCTAAAAAATATGGATTTTTTTAAAGTCAAAGTGAACAAAATCTCTATGTAAGAGAGATTTGCACATGTTCTCTTATTGTCTTTATTTATATTGATGGAATTATTTCTATAGGAGAGAAGGAGTGTATTTATGAATCTTTTTCGCAATAAATGAAGAAACATTTTGAAATGTCAAGCCTCGGTGAAATAGAATTTTTCATGGGAATATGAGTTATGCAGAAGAAGATTCTATTTTTATATCTTACGAGAAATATGATAAGGAATTGTTGAAGAATTTTGGAATGAAATTTTCAAAAATATATTTATACTCCTATGATAGTGGTCCTAAAGTTGAGTAAAGTTGATATAAGCTAAAGTGTGAATAAAAATGATCACTGGATAATTATTGAGGAGTCTATTGTATCTAACATCACCTAGACTAGACATTATTTATGTAGTGACATTTTTTTTCTCTATTTCAAAGTGAACCCAAAGAATCACGTATAAAGAAAGTTAAATGGATATTGAGAAATATTAATGGAACTATAAACCATGGTATATTTTATGAAAGAGGTGAGAAGATTAATTTTTTTGGCTATAATGATGCAAATTAGGAAGGGGTTATTGATGAAACAAATCAACATTAGGATGCACATTTTTTCTAGCAAACCGATGCATTAGTTGACATTGTGAAAAATAAATTTCAATAACACTAAGTACAATAGAATTTGAGTATGTGGTTGTTACAAAATCTTTTACTTTATCGATATGAATGAAATATCATTGTAAGATATTAAAGGGAAAGTGGAAAATTTATTGAGAATTATCTATGATAGTCATAGCTTAATTATAAAATAATCTAATGCAACATTCAAGGTAAAAACATTGATATTAAGTACCACTTTATTTAGGAAATGGTTGAAAATATAATAGTGGCACTTGAATGTATTCCTACACTAAATCATATTTTATACCCTTTCACAGAGACCCTATCCAAATATAGATTTAAATAATCAAGGATGAAAATGATTTCTCTACCTTACCATCTCACTCGAGGTGTGATGGCTATTCCTCACTTTTATTTGGGTTATATTGTCAGAGAGAGAGAGAGAGGGAGAACATAACTCTCGTGTTACTTGATATTATGTGACATGTTTATATTGAATCCAAAGGTGGCTTTATTGAAAATAATTGGAATAAAATTCAGTTTTTATTAGAAAAGGGGGATAAATCAGTTTTATAGGCCATACAATTGCTTTTCTCTATGGGATAGAAATATATCAATATTAATTAATCGAGTGATATGGTGTCAAGAGTTGTTCTTTTTTAGAAAGAGGGTATGCAATGGTTTAAGTTATTTTATTGAAACAAATCCGAAGATAGTGATTAAATAACCCATATAATTATGATGAAATCGGTTGTATTTTTTATCAACACCATTTGTGATGTATAAAATACTTCTTAAATTCTTTTGGATTATTTCAAAAGTTTCGGATTTTTTAAAGAAGTTCCAGGTATTTTTGGTGTATTTTGAAGGTGATGCATAATTAATAGGTGGATGTGAATTTATAATTCATTTTTTGTTAATTAAATGCATGTTTAATATGCCCTTTTCTGTTGTGAGAATTTGTTAAGCAATGAAACCGCTCAGACATTCCTAGTCGTCCACATGCCCCCTTTCCGGCTTTGCACATCTCACTTTCCTCCTTTCGGGTTGCAGCGCCATTTTCACAGCAGGAGTGCAAATCGGCTTGACCGAGAGAGAGAGCCCAGTCTTGTGGAGATGACGTCATCTCCCTGGTCCGCTGTTCCTTCTTCACCAAGAAGGCTTGTGAGAAGCGGCTCCATTCCAGATGCGAGGGTTAGGGCAGAAGAGAGCATCGTGAACATATCTAAGAAATATTGATTTCCCTTCCGTCGTTGGTTCATTTGGAACCCCCCTTGATGATGAAACTGATCTCTTGCTTCTTGATCCGCAATCGAAGAAAATTCTTAAATCAGTCATTGGTTCCTGTTCTTTGAGCCTATGGTCAGTGAATCAGGTTCAATTTGGATGGCAACACTAGATCTGGACAGCGACTGCATCTCTTCAACTACCTCAGACTCGAGCAACAACGTTGGATTTAGACAGTAGTGTCGATCCCCAGACAACACCCTCTACACCCTTGACAGCAGCGGCAACGACTCGAATAGCCGTGTCTTCCACGAACATCAGTTCTTCCTCAACTTGGAGCTCGGTGTTCTTGGTTCTTAGAGTCCCGTTCTTGGTCTGCTGAAGCCACAACAGAGGCTGGATGGTGATTATTTTCAATCTTGGACAGCCACAACATATCTGGACTTGGAGGACTCGAGACTGCGGGATGGAAGGGTTACAAATAGTGTTGCCGGAGGAGGAGCTTCGATGCAGGGATATTGCATCATTGCTCTTGTTGATAAGAAGTTTCTGTGAGCCCATACCCCTGTTACTTCGGAGATCGACCATGACCGGTGGCAGGAGTTCTAGTTCTTGGACCTGAAGGGCAGCCTACTGGATTTTTTTTTCTTGGACAACCATAGCTTATATGGATGGCTGCATCGAACTCAGACAATAGCGACAACGAACCCCAGCAACAGTGCATTGGACAACGGTGATGACTTTGGATAGCAACTCCCATGTGGTGATGAATCTGGACAGTAGTGACAGTCGTGGAGGATCAGACATTCTGGACTCCCCGTTGATGATTTCATCACCCTTTTACAAGCTTATGCATCGACAAAGGTTTGGCCGAACCCCGGTAAGGGGGTCTCGGTCCTGTTACAGTTTTTCCTTGTCGATTTTTTATAAGCGTGTGCATGTTACTTGTATTTTCGTCACATCTTATTTATGTTTCATGTCTAGTTTAGCTTGTGAGTTGTGTCCTTTGTTTCATCTTGTAACTATTTCCTTGTATAGTGAAAACCCGTGATGATCCTGCCTCGTGCACGTAGGCCATATGGCTGAAGCACGTAAATCCTTGGTGTCCATTTTATTGATTTCATTTCCTTTCTGCATTTAATTCGACCTGTAAAATGTTGAACGCTCATTGCATCTTGAATATTAAATTCTGATTGAATTTATCTGGTTAAATAAAAGTTGTTTTGGGCTTTGTACTGCCCGGTTCATCATTGCTACTGCACCCTTAATTTCTCATTGATTGTTTAATTCTGGTTTTAGACGAATCAATGTGTTTAGAATTGTTGCATTCTATTTTATGAGAATTAAGTGCAAAGATGATGTAATTGTCCACTGCCAGCGTGTTGTGTTCACAACTGCTGAATTATTTTGAATATGTTCATTTGATGTTGTGATTGCAATGCAAAATTTCTGGTTTGTCTTTATCAGTTTGCATGTATTAAACTAGTAATAACCATTGTTTTCACATTTCAGATTTTAACGAACCAAAACACCCAAATAGATTCGGGCTATTATGCGGGGATTGTCTCTCGCATAGGGGCGCTCCCCGCAACAAATTAGTATCAGAGCCTAATTGGGTTTAAGTTTTGTTTTGTTAAAATTTTAAATTCATTGTTTTTTTGCTTTCAAATGTTTTGCTAGTGGATTTTACTTTGTAGCATGCTTTGACTGTTTTTTTATCTAGGTCGTTGGCTCTCTTAGACTGTAATTTCATTCTATTGTTGATAGTTTGTTTCCTCATTGTTTTACTATTTCCTTTGCCTGTCTGAACCACAAAGATGCCTATTAGTAGTTGATGCCTATGTGTGTCTATGGTTTCGGGGTAGGAATGGGTTCTATGTGAGGTTTGCCTATGTTTGAGAGCCGGTTAGTGGTAAAATCTTGGCAGGATCTTGTGTCTCTAGTGTCTGCCTTTTTTCCTAGGAGATGAGCTTATGTTAGCTCTGATGTGTTCCTCCACATCCTTTTGGATTGTTTGGCTCTGGGTATGGTCCTGTTGCGAGTTCGGTGTTTAGGTTTGGGTAGATTGTGGGTGTAGTGTCGCTTGGCTGATCACCAAGCTTCTTTGTTTACTATTCGACCCTGTTTAGCGGCTATGTTTGGTTTCCTGGGAACTGTGTGCCATTAATAAGTCTAGACTAGGATGTATGGCCCTTTAGTGGCTTGTTTACCCTAGTTTCTAGCTAGCTCCCAACCTTTGTTCTCGCATTCTTAAAGCTGTCTTAGGATGTTGGGACTGCTTGCATGTGTTCTTACAGTCTCCCTTTTGTGTGAGGATGTCTCCTTTTGGATCTTTTTAGGTGATCGTCTCATATGGTGGAGATTCTAAATCCATCTGTTGAGGATCTTCTGGTGCCTTGCGTCGAGAGTCTTCCTGTTAGAGTTTTCAGGCGGCATGTCCCGGTTTTAAAGCCGACGGTGCTTGGTACTTTGGTCCTGTTATGTCTTTGTGGGTTCAGGTGGAGACCTCTTTGGGTTGTTTCATTTACTATGAATGCTTCTCCTCTCCACGTTGCTCCTGTTTCTGTCTATAGCCTTAGGAGAGTGAGCTGGTAATTAGCTCTAGTTATGTTCCTCTGGTGTGTATTGGTTTTGGGCTGGTTTCTCTATGTCGTGACCCGTTACGAGTGGTGATTGGGCCTGGGAAGTGTTTAGAGTGGCAGTGTCATGTGAATAGGTTCAGTGACAATTGGACTTCATTGTGGTTCTGTCAGGATCTCTTTAGCGATATTAGACAGTTTTTAGATATCGTTAGGAAGCTAGACTGAGATGGGTTTTATTGGTCGGTAGCATGCTGCCCTTGGATCACCGGTGTTCTCGTGGGTCTAGAGTTTTCCCTTAGAACTTTTGGGACTGCATGGGATTTGCAGTGGTACCCTGTTGTTGAGGAACCTCTCTTGTTGGCTTGGTTTAGGATGTGGCTTCCCCTATTACATGGTTCTAGGAAGTGTCTTCGCTTCAGGTGGAGAGTTTTCTAGGTCTGTCTTAGATTCAGGTTGAGTGATTGATTTTCTTGCTCTGAGATTTGTGTCCTTTTCTGCTTGTTTGCTGACCTGTTTTATTTCCTACTTTCATTCTTGTGAAATTCTGAGATGTTTTGTTTTTCCATGTTTCATGTGAGGATGTATACGGCTCTGTTTATTTGTGTTCTGCAGGCACAGGTGAGCTAGTTTGGGACCTGTTGGCATGTGATTTGCTGGTCCGTGATTTCCTCATTGGTATCATCTCAAAGTGCGACTCAGGTAAGTGAAGGTATGAATCTCTATCATGAAATTGTTTGGAATTGTTTTAGTCTAAACATGTTTATCATATTTTTCGATATCATTGAACTTCAAGAGACATGTATCACAGTTGATACATGGTAGGGGGACTGTTTGGGTCATACCCCATAGGTTGTTTCCTGCTAAGGATATGACCAAGTTGATGATGTTAGGTGGTGCAGAATCATCATGTGGTTTTTCATGTTAATTCATGCATTTAATTTCCAAGGTGGAGATTTGTGAATTTATAATTCATTTTTTTGTTAATTAAATTCATGTTTAATATTCCCTTTTCTGTTGTGATAATTTGTTAAGCAATGGAACCGCTCAGACATTCCTAGCCATCCACGTGCCCCCTTTCCGAATTTTCACATCTCACTTTCCTCCTTTCGGGTTACAGCGCCATTTTCAAAGCAAGAGTGCAAATCGGCTTGGCTGAGAGAGAGAGCCAGGTCTTGTGGAGAGGACGTCATCTCTCTGGTCCGCTGTTCCTTCTTCGCCAAGAAGGCTTGTGAGAAGCGACTCCATTCCAGATGTGAGGGTTAGGGCGGAAGAGAGCATCGTGAACAGATCTGAGAAATATTGATTTCCCTTCCATCATTGGTTCATTTGGAACCCCCCTTGATGATGAAACTAGTCTCTTACTTCTTGATCTGTGATTGAAGACAATTCTTAAATCGGTCACTGGTTCCTGTTCTTTGAGCCTGTGGTCAGCGAATCAGGTTCAATTTGGATGGAAACACCAGATCTGGACGGTGACTACATCTCTTCGACTGCCTCAAACTCGAGCAACGACTTTGGATTTAGAAAGTAGTGTTGATCCCCAAATAGCACCCTCGACACCCTTGACAACAACGACAACGGCTCGAATAACCGTGTCGTCCACGAACATCAGTTCTTCCTCAACCTGGAGCTCAGTGTTCTTGGTTCTTAGAGTCCTGTTCTTGGTCTGCTGAAGCTGTGACAGAGGCTGGATTGTGATTATTTTCAATCTTGTACAGCCACAACATATCTAGACTTGGATGACTTGAGACTGCGGGATGGAAGGGTTCCAGATAGTGTTTCCAGTGGAGGAGCTTCAATGCAGGGAGATTGTATCATTTCTCTTGTTGAGAAGAAGTTACTGCGAGCCCATGCCCTTGTTACTTTAGAGATCGACCATGAACGGTGGCAGGAGTTCTAGTTCTTAGACCTGAAGGGTAGCCTAAAGGGTTGTTTTTCTTGGAAAACCACAGCTCATCTGGATGGCTGCATCGAACTCGGACAACAATGAAAACGACCCCTAGAAACAGTGCATTGGACAATGGTGATGACTTTGGACAGCAACTCCCACATGGTGATGAATTTGGATAGCAGTGACAGTCGTGGAGGATCGGACATTCTAGACTCTGCATCGACGATTTCAGCACCCTTTTACAAGCTTATGCATCGACAAAGGTTTGGCCGAACCCCGGTAAGGGGGTCTCGGTCCTGTTATAGTTTTTCCTTTTCGATTTTTTATAAGCGTGTGCGTGTTACTTGTTTTTTCGTTGCGTCTTATTTCTATTTCGTGTCCAGTTTAGCTCGTGAGTTGTGTTCTTTGTTTTATCTTGTAACTGTTTCCTTGCATAGTGAAAACCCATGATTATCCTGCTCTATGCACGTAGGACATATGGATGAAGCACATAAATCCTTGGTGTCCCTTTTACTACTTTCATTTCCTTTCTGCATTTAATTCGACCTGTAAAATGTTGAACGCTCATTGCTTCTTGAGTATTAAATTCTGATTGATTTTTTTTGGTTAAATAGAAGTTGTTTTGGGCTTTGTACTGCCCGGTTCATCATTACTGCTGCACCCTTAATTTCTCATTGATTGTTTAATTCTGGTTTTAGATGAATCAATGTGTTCAGAATTATTGCATTCTGTTTTATGAGAATTAAGTGCAAAGTTGATGTAATTGTCCACTGCCAGCATGTTGTGTTCACTACTGCTGAATTCCATTGAATATGTTCATTTTATGTTTTGATTGCAATGTGAACTTTCTGGTTTGTATTTATCATTTTGCATGTATTAAACTAGTAATAACCATCATTTTCACGTTTTGGATTTTAACGAACCAAAACACCCAAATAGATTCGGGCTATTGTGTGGGGATTGTCTCTCACATAGGGGCACTCCCCGCAATAGTGGAGATTTTACTACCAGAATAAGAATGATTTTTTTTTTCAAATTTCATGCATGCGACATGACCTGACCCTTTTGGGACCCTATATAGGTAATCAAAAAGGACAAATGTGCCTCCCTAAGATCACCTCTAATAGGAACGGGGTAAGTGATTAGCATCAAAAGGTCACACACACAAAGTGGGAGGCATTCTCCCATGAAAATGTAATAAAAGTAAAAAAAATAATGTATTGAACATATGAAATAAACATCCATATCTAAACCCAAATTATTAAGACTATATATGAGATACCCACAATAAATAATACAAAAGTGAATAGAAATTACATATAATAATGTATACAATACAATGAACTTAACATGGATTTTTTTTGTAATTGAAAACATGAAAGGGATACTATCCTAAATAGGTGTAGACACCTCCATCAAGTCAACACCAGTGATTACCACCATGATCCACCTCTACATATCAACACTACCAGCTCTACATAACCATATAATCCTTTAAATATTCAAACATCTGTATAACCATAAGCATGTCATTATACAAGTGCCCATGTAGGGGTGAGTGAATTGACGCAATAAGATATCCCATGTGCTGAGAAATACTAAATCTAATCTTGTTAATGAATAATAATCAAACCATATAAAATAATAATATATAGAAATGAACTAACAACTCAATAACACCAAGAGGTAATCTAGGTCAAACCATAACTAGGAGATTGTCTCATCCTCAAAGCCTTATGGGATACTCCACACAAGTCTAGCTCATTCAATATCTTCACAAGTCATTCATCACATGTTTATCTATTCATATTAACTCATTCCAAATCACACCATGATTATTACTACCTAAATAAAATAAGCACCTATAAATTCACACGCCAAAAAATCCCCCAACACTAACCACACCCTTAACTATAGTGTAGACCCCTGGAAAGCATAGTGAGCTTCTGTCTGGGTCAAGATGAGGTTTTATGCTAGAAAAAGGAGACCACACCACAGTAGACCTACATGGGTATAAGTCAAATACATATAAGTATAAGTTTTAAAAATATCACATGGTAATATGAATATCATGACACAACAGAGTAAATGCTCGAAGGTGAATTGTCATGACCCGTCCCCTGAGGCCCGTGCTGTGACTACCCCAAGCCCGCCTTCCATAGGCTAGGGGCTGGAGACTAGCACCAAAGGCATAATTACCTAAAACTGGGAAGACATTGCCTTTATAAACTGTAAACACACACACAAGAAAGCACATAGCTGGATGAAACACCAAGTAAACTATATAAAAAAAGAGTGATGAAAGTAAAAGGGGCCATAATACAAGCCCAAATGGAAAGTACAAGGACAACAGTGATACAATACAACTGAAAGATAAGGGAAGACAACTACTGGATCATCCTCCGGGGTTCCTACCTGAAGGGTAGGTACAGATCGCCTCCTCAGCACTCCACATCCGACCGTCTCCTCTGTGTACCAACTTGCCGTATGATCCACCTCCAGGTACCATCCAGTCCTGGTACTCTCAGCCTCAGTCAACGTTGTCCGTCATCTGCATCCAACAGAACAAGGTGCAGGCATATCCCGTGTAGGGGTGAGTATAACAATACTCAGTAGGGACCCCGAGACCCTCAAGATCTCACAAAATCTACCAAGGATAAACCACAAAAAATGAAATCAACAGATAACCCTTCTTAGGTATATGCCCATACATATACCTAAGTTATCAAGTGATCCATCTCAATCATGAGGAAAACAAAAAAAACTGACTCAGCTCAAACCAGGATTTTATTCTAGAGGGTAGTATCAAGTAACATCCCCAATCACATTTTCGAAACCTCAGCTGCTAGAGAACTCATCCTCTATCAAGTACAATGGTCCTACCGCAACACCAAGCGCACTTCCCACTAACCTTGGACTGCTGAGGTACTCCTCCTTTCGAGTACCGTGGATCTGCCGCGTCACCAAGCGCACTCCCCACCATGAGTCTTCCGTGTCACCAAGCACGATCCCCCTCATAGTCTACTGTGGTACTCCTCCTATTGAGTACCGTGGGTCTACTACAACACCAAGGCGCTCCCCACAATGGGTCTGCCGCGACACCAAGGTGCTCCCCGCTGGGCTAGTTGAGTCACTACGAGTCGAAATGGTCAACAGTCGTCAGGTCTCATCCAGCTACTAGGTCTCCGTACTATGCTCGCTCATCTCCAGGAGGATCCTCACCACGAGCTACTGTTCGATACTCCAACTGTCATGAAGTCCTATGAAGAAGTTTCTTAAAGGTCCACCACATCATAATGGTCTCAACGCAATAGACAGCGCGTCAATTGGACGCCCGGTCTGTGAGTTATTATCCTTTTAGTCCTAGGAGCCCAGTTGGATTCATGATCGATCCAACCTGACCATATCCCATCCCAATCCAAAACTTAGTGGAGTATCACCCAAAGGGACCGTCTCACTCCAAGATTTCCTACACCACTGACAGTTCATCAAACAGACGTACGGTTCCAAAGTTATATCCAAAAGAAAGTAAAAGGGGTCGTAGTGGGTTCGGGTCCGGTTCGACCCGACCCGACCTGGCATGTGTTGACCCGGTTCAGGTCGACTCAGCCCAACCCACTGGGTCAAGCCTGACCCGTGATATGACCCGTTCCACTGGGAGGTCCAGCAGGCCGTGAGGGCCGCGAGGGGCCAAGGAGCCTGCGGGTGCCGCAGGGGTGCCACGAGGCCGCGGGGCCGGTTTGGCCATGGGGCGTCGCGGGGGGGCGCGGGCCGGTTCGTCCGGGGCGCCACGAGGGGCGCGGGACGGTTCAGCCGGGGCGCCGTGAAGGGAAAATACCGGTTTGGCTGGGCACCGTGATGGGAAAAGGCGGCTCAGCTCGGGGAGGCGGCTCGATACGACGACAGTTCGGCGGCGGCGCGGAGCGGCGGAGGTCACAGGTGGCGGAGTGCCTTTGCCTTTGTCGCCTTCCTCCATTTCGAAGAACACACCCAAGAAGAACGATGGAGGGGTCGGGCCATGTTGGTTTGGCCTGCACCCTCCACGTTTAGGGTGGTAGAACTTGGCTCAACAAGTGAGAAGAACGATGAACTTCAAATTTTACAACCTCTGCAATGATTCTTTCCCAAACCACAAAAGAAATCAAAGAAAGTATTATCTCGCAAATAAACCCCCTACCTTGATTGTTGAAGTTGGCGCAGGAAGAAGTACGGATGTTGATTCGCCATAGATGAGGACGTCCCACATCGAAAGAAGTCCCGAGGAAGAAGGTTGAAGGAGTTCAGCGTTATTCATTCGGAGAAGAAGTTCTTCGTTGGCGTTCTTCGTTTGAAGAAGAAGTTCTTTATAGGAGAGATTTTCTCTCAAACTCCTCCTCTCCCCAATTCCACAAAAAAGCAATTTGTGCCAAAATAATAGATTATGCAATCTATTATTTTGTTGTCAAAATTCAAAAATCTTAATTAATTATGGTGGATGTCATAATTAATCAAGAGAAGGGTTGGTATTAATTAAAGGGGGTGGTGGAACCATTAAGTGGGGACCTCAAGAGGTTTCTCCCCACTTAATAGGGAGTTTCAAGAGGTTTTAACCTTGGGTGGTCCCCACCACCACTTCCTCTCATGGGAGGTTAGTTCAGGTGGTCCCCACCACCATAACCTCTCATGGTAGGTTTAGTTCGAGTGGTCCCCACCTGAAATATCCACATGGAAGCTCAAAATAAAATAAAATGAAGTTTATTTTATTTTATTATTTCCATGAAAAACCCAAAAATTTTCTCTCACCCTCGACCAACTACCGTCGAGGTGAAAGTCTTTTTAAGTGAATAACAGTGCTGTAAGTTCAATAGAGCCCTCAGATTTCAATTCCGAGCACCAGTTCAAAAGTTAGAAAAACCCGCTCACATGTTTACTAAACGTACATGAACAAAAGTTTAGAAATTAATTTCGGGCACTCTGGGCCTCGGAATCACACACCGTCAATTTTCGCAGACTCGTAAAATTCCCATTTATTTTAAAAAAACTTTACATGGAAATTCCGAGTCTTTACATTCTCCCCACCTCAGGGATTTACGTCCCCGTAAGCTATAACTCGAACTAAGGAAACAAGTGGGGGTACTGAGCACGCATCTGAGCCTCCCGCTCCTATGTGCTCTCATAGAGGTTCTCGTGCTACCATGGAACACGCACTAGATGTATAGACCATCCACAAAGGACCCGCTCCTATCGATCCTCAATCTATACTGAAACCTTCATAAAATTCACCCCATCATCAACATCTAGCTTTCCATGGTCGATGATGTGAGAAGGGTCGTGCACGTATCTCCTCAGCTGGGATACCTGGAAGACGTCGTGCACCCAGTGCAAATGAGGTGGAAGAGCTAAGCGGTATTCCACCTTAACAACTCTGTTGAGGACCTGAAAAGGTTTGATGAATCTCAGAGATAATTTGCCGCCTCAGCCAAATCTCCATAAACCTCACCGAGGTGAGTCCCGTAGAAAGACGTGGTCGCCATCCTCGAACTCCAGAGGTCTCTGTATCCTATCGGAATATGACTTCTGTCCGCTTTGTGTAGTCTTCATCGACTCCTGGATGATCTGCACCTTCTCTATAGTAGCCCGTACCATCTCTGGTTCCACTAGTGCTGACTCCCCCAGGTCAGTCTAGTACAAAGGTGATCTGCAAGGTCGCCCGTACAATGCCTTGAAAGGTTCCATACCAATGGTGGAGTGATAAATGTTATTGTATGAAAACTCCACCAAAGGTAAACGATCCTCCCAGCTGTGATCGAAGTTCAGGACACAAGCGCGAAGCATGTCCTCGAGGGTCTAAATTGTCCGCTCAGTCTAGCCATCCGACTGAGTATGGAAGGCGGTGCTCAAACGAAGCTGCATCCCGAAAGCCTCCTGCAACCCCTTCCATAGCTGAGAAGTAAAATGTGTATCACGATTGGAGGCAATAGTCATCGGTACTCCATGTAGCCGCACAATCTTCTGCATATAGAGGCATCCCAAGCTCTCCATTGAACCCTGCTCTCTGATCGGTAGGAAGTGGGCCGACATGGTGAGTCGGTTGACGATCACCCAAATTGAGTCATGAACCCTAGATGTACGTGGAAGTCCTGTCACGAAGTCCATGGATATACCATCTCACTTCCATTATGAGACCTACAAAGGCTGAACCAAGTCTGTTGGTACCTGATACTCTGCCTTCACTTGCTGACAAGTGAGGCACCAAGAGACAAACTTTGCTACTGCCTTCTTCATTCCCGGCCCCCGATGCTGTCGTCGGAGATCCTGGTAAATCTTTGCCACTTATGGATGTACTGCTAGAGGGGACGCGTGGAACTCCCTCAACACTTCCTCCTGAAGTAACGCTGGTACCATGGTACGTCCCCCGAAGAGGATGACGTGCTCCCCACCTTCAGAAAATCTATCAGGTTCCAGTCCTGTGGTTATCTGAGCACGTTGTGTCTCGCAGTTAGCGTCCCCATGCCACGCCTCCCTGACTCACTGAAGAAGTGGGGGAGTGACTATAATAGACTGTAGAAAAGTTTCTCTATCCCTATCCACAAAGGATATCTGCAAAGCGACCAGCTGCTCCGTCACGTCACCTAGCAGTTGTATACCATATCTCCTACTAAGTGAATCAGCAACAACATTACCCTTCCTAGGAGTATAGAATATCTTGAAGTCATAGTCCTAAAGGAACTCAAACCAACGTTTCTATCTCAGGTTCAGGTCCTTCAAGGAGAAGATATACCTACGAATCTTGTGATCATAGTACACTATAAAGCGCTCGCCCATCAGATAGTGTCTCCACATCTTCAAGGCGAAGACCACTGCTACTAACTCCATGTCATGGGTAGCGGAGTTCTGCTCATGATATCTCAGCTGTTGAGAACCATATGCGATCACTACTTGCTCCTGCATTAGGACACATCCAAGTCTGGTCCCTGATGTGTCGTAGTAGACTATGTACCCTACGCCTTCCTATGGATGCCTCAAGATGGGGGCACTAGTCAGCCTCTGCCTCAGCTCCTGAAAACTCTGTTGGCATCTCTCTGACCACACAAAGGGTTTCCCCTTATTCATCAATACTGATAGTGGTGCTGCAACTCTAGATAAGTCTAGCACAAACCTCCGGTAGTATCTAACCAAACCTAGGAAAATCCGTACCTCCACCACACTCCTGGGTGGATCCCAAGAAAGTACCGCCTCAATATTTGCTGAATCTACACAACTCCAGCCTCCAATATGACATGTCCTAGAAAGTGAACCTATCAGATCCAAAATTGGCACTTCTAGAGCTTACCATAAATCTGGTGCTCTCAGAGTGTGTCAAGTACTACCTGCAAATTATAGGCATGCTCCTCCTCAGTAGTCGAGTAGATCGGATTTTCTTCGATGAAGACTATGACAAAGCAATCGAGGTATGGATGAAATATCCTATTCATGAGCCCCATGAACACTTCTGGAGCGTTGGTTACACCGAATGACATAACTAAGAACTCATAATGGATGTACCGACACCTGAAGGTCGTTTTATGCACATCCTCGTCTTGTACTCTGAGCTGGTGATAGCCTGATCTGAGGTCTATCTTCGAGAACCACCATGATCCCTTCAGCTGATCAAAGAGGTCGTCAATCCTTGGGAGTGGGTACTTGTTCTTCACAGTCACCTAGTTCAGGCACCGGTAGTCGACACAAATCCTCAAGCTCCAATACGCCTTCTTGGAAAACAGAATCGGGGCTGCCCAAGGTGAAACATTGGGCCAGATGAATCCCTTCCCCTACAATTCCTCCAGCTATACCTGCAGCTCATGAAGCTCCGCAGGAGACATATGATATGCTGGTGTAGATATTGGTGTCGTCCCGGGGTACAAGTCAATGTAAAAGTCCACCTCTCTATGAGGAGGTAGACATGGGACATCATCAGGGTAAACATCCGTGTACTGGTCCACCACTACAGGATAGCTCGGACTCTCCACATCAACAACTCCAAGGGTAAGGCTAGCCAACTGATGAGTGATCGGCTGCACTCTCCTCCGGGTAAGTCCATCACACGTTGCAAAGGCTCCCTTCTCGCCGGTGAAGGTAAACCTGGTCCCATCTGTGTGGACACACAACACTTTGTGCCTAATACAGTCTACATGAGCATGGACTGTAGATAACCAGTCCATACCCAAGATGACATTGTAAGGCCTCGACGCCGCTACCAGGAGATCCCAACCAAAGCTCTCGCCTCCTAGAGTAAGCTCATACTACTGGAACTAGTGCGTAATCATCGAATCTGCTCCCTTAGAAGTCTCTAGCCATAAGGATCGAGCCAATGGCTCCATCGGAATCTCCGAGCTCCGAACGAGGGCAGTGGAAATAAAAGAATAACCGGAATCTGTGTCTATAAGTACTACAACTAAGGTGGAGTAGACACAGATCGTAACTCGTATCATCTACAGAGCACCATGATCGTAAGCCTCAGCTGCCTGGAGCTGAGCTCTCCCCTGTCCACCTGCTCCCTACGGTCGGGGTGGAACTCCTGGTGGTGGTGGTGGTAATATCTAGAATCGTCGCCCAATGCCAGCTGCACAACCAGATCCTCTACCACGTCCACCTGCTCCCTGTGGAACACCTCGATCGAATCTCTGTTTCTGCCTAGGCGGTCCTTCGACTATCTGCTTATCATTCGAACGACATGTCAGAGAGTCACGAGCCTTGTGATTCTGACTGCCGCATGTGAAACACTGCCCACTCCTGGCATGTCTGTCTCCGCTTCGGGTTCCCCACACAATCGATCATGAGTCATGCGGTCGTCCACCTATAGGTTTGGTCCTCTTGGAACTCTATGACGTCTATCTGCTGCCAGCTGCAGAAGACTCCGCTACGTGATGAATGGTAGTGGGTCTCGCTGCTGGTGACTTCTTAGCAAGGAAAATCTCCACCAAGAGGGATCTCTCTAACACCCTCTCCTGTGTCGGGATGCTAAGTGTGATCACCGAAGCCCTGATCTTCCACCTGATTCCCTGCTCAAAGGTTTGGGCCCTGAAGAATGGGTCCCACACCATATCTTTGGAGTAGAGTGAGAGGCCAGTGAACCTCGCTGAGTACTGAGCTACAGTCATTCTGCCCTGCTGCAGATGAAGTAGCTCCTGTATGTGCATTGCGTGAAGATTTTCTCGGAAAAACTCTGCCTAAAACAGGCTCTTGAAGTCTGCCCAGAGAAGCGTCACCTCGTTGTGGACCTGGAGCATCAAGCTTCACCATTCGCCTACTAATTCCTGTAGAAGGCTGACAGCAAGGATCACCATGAGATTGGTTTGTGTCCCTATGAGTTGGAAGACTCTCACCACAGCCTCCATCCAATCCTCAGCTGCCTGTGGGTCCGTCTCTCCCCTGAAACGTGGGTGGCCTTTGGTGCTGGAACTCATGAAATGCGTTCAAGAGGCGTGCACCATCTGCTGTTGGGGCTAGTGGAATCGGTGGCCCAATAGGGAAAGGTACCGCTAGTGCCTCTGCTGATGCCTCTTCTGGAAGAGGACCCTGCACTGAGGCCTCATCACTCGGTGGGATATCAGTGCATACAACTCTCGGAACTCTAGCCAGATGTCTGCTTAGAGGCATCCTGAAAAGGAAAAGGTTCTCTATGGTTAAAAGTTATACTTGGTGAGCTGACCTGGTGTTCAGACATAAGGATTTACAAAGAAATTTTTTGAAGGCACACATGCAATCAATGTCTTTGTGCACTAAGTCAGATATCAGAAGTCAGGGTCCTGGTGTATGGATATGCCAGCTGTCACACCATCACTGGACTCCCTAAACTGAAAACCACACTCACTACACTTAACACTATTGCTTCATAGAAAAGATCAGAGTCCTATGTTCTGCAGTAGAACCGACTCCTCTCATACCAATTTTTCACGACTAGTCCCCCGGGGCCCGTGCCGTGACTACCCCAAGCCCGCCTTCCATAGGTCAGGGGTTGGAGTCTAGAACCAAAGGCGTAATTACCTAAAACTGGGAAGGCATTGCCTTTATAACCTATAAACACACACACAAGAAAGCACACAACTAGACAAAACACCAAGTAAACTATATAACAAAAGAGTTCTGAAAGTAAAAAGGGCCAAAATACAAGCCCAACTGGAAAGTACAAGTACAACAGTGATACAATACAACTGAAAGATAAGGGAAGACAACTACTGGATCGTACTCCGGGGTTCCTACCTGAAGGGTAGGTACAGATCACCTTTTTAGCACTCCACATACGACCGTCTCCTCCGTGTACTGACTCATCGTATGGTCCACCTCCAGGTACCGTCTTGTCTTGGTACTCTCAGCCTCAGTTAGTGTTGTCCATCTTCTGCATCCATCACAACAATGTGTGGGCATAGCCCATGTAGGAGTGAGTATAACGATACTCAGTAGGGACCCTGAGACCCTCAAGGTCTCATAAAATCCACCAAGGATAAACCACAAATAATGAATCAATAGATAACCCTAATTGGGTATATTACCATACATATACATAAGTTATCAAGTGATCCATCTCAATCATGAGGAAAACATAGAAAAACTGACTCAGCTCAAACAAGGATTTTATTCTAGGGGGTAGAATCAAGTAACATCCCCAGTCACATTGTGGAAACCTCGGCTGTTGGAGAACTCCTCCCCTATCGAGTACAGTGGGCCTACCATGACACCAAGCGCGCTTCCCACTAACCTTGTACTTCTGAGGTACTCCTCCTTTCAAGTACCGTGGATCTATCGCGTCACCAAGAGCCCTCCCCACTATGGGTCTGTCGCATCACCAAGCACGCTCCCCCTCGTAGCCTACTGAGGTACTCCTCCTATCGAGTACCATGGGTCTTCCAAGACACCAAGGCACTCCCCAATGTGGGTTTTCCGCCACCCCAAGGCGCTTCCCACTGGGCTAGTCAAGTCACTCCAAGTCAAAATGGTCAGCAGTCATCAGGTCTCAGCCTGCTACTAGGTCTCCGCACTACGCTCGCTCGTCTCTAAGAGGATCCACTCCACGAGCTATTGGTCGATACTCAAACTATCACGAAGTCCCACGAAGAAGTATCTCAAAGGTTCGCCACATCATAGGGGTCTCAACGCAACAGAAACCACATCAATCTAACACTTGCTCTATAAGTTATTAGTCTTTTAGTCCTGGGGGCCTGGTTGGATTCGTGATCGATCCAACCTGACCATATCCCATCTCAATACAAAACTTAGTGGAGTATCACTTAAAGGGACCATCTCGCTCCAAGATTTCTAGCACCGCTGACGGTTCATCAAACAGACGTCCGGTGCCAAAGTTATCCCCAAAAGAAAGTAAAAGAGGTCGTAGTGGGACCGGGTCCGGTCCGACCCGGTTCAGGTCGACCAGGCCCAACCCGCTGGGTCAAGGCTGGCTCGTGATGTGGCCCGGTCCGCTGGGAGGTCTAGCAGGCCACGAGGGCCGTGAGGGGCCATGAAGCCTGTGGGTTTAGCTCGGCCGCGGGGGTTCTGCGAGGGCGTAGGGCCGGTTCGGCCGCGGGGTGCCGCAGGGGGGGGGGGGGGTGTTTGGCTGGGGCACAACGAGGGGCGCAGGACGATTCGGCCGAGGCACCGTGAGGGGCGCAGGACGGTTTGGTCGGGGTTCCGCGAGGGGTGCAGGCCGGTTTTTTCAGGGCACCATGATGGGCGAAGGCGGCTCAGATCGGGGTGGTGGCTCGGCTCGGCGGCTCGACACGATGGCGGTTTGGCGACAGTGCAGAGCAGCGGAGGTCGTGGGTGGCGGAGCGCCGTTGCCTTTGTCGCCTTCCTCCATTTCAAAGAACACACCCAAGAAGAATGGTAGAGGGGTCTGGCCATGTTGGTTTGGCCCACACCCTCTGCATTTTGGGTGGTAGCATTTGGCTCAACAAGGGAGACGAACGATGAACTTCAAATTTTACAACCTTCACAACGATTCTTTCCCAAACCACAAAAGAAATCAAGGAATGTATTATCTCACAAATAAACCCCATACCTTGATCGTTGACGTTGGTGCGGGAAGAAGTACAGATGTTGATTCACCATAAATGAGGACATCCCATGTTGGAAGAATTCCCAAGGAATAAGGTTGAAGGAGGTTGGCGTTCTTCATTCAGAGAAGAAGTTATTCGTTGGCATTCTTCATTTGAAGAAGAAGTTATTCATTGGACAGCTTTTCTCTCAAACTCCTCATCTCCCCAATTCCACCAAAAAGCAATGTGTGCCAAAATAATAGATTATGCAATCTATTATTTTGTTGGAAGAATTCAAAAAGCTTAATTAATTATGTTGGATGACATAATTAATGAAGAGAAGGGTTGGCATTAATTAAAGGGGGTGGTGGTACCATTAAGTGGGGAGCTCAAGAGTTTTCTCCTCACTTAATAGGGAGTTTCAAGAGGTTTTAACCTCAGGTGGTCCCCACCACCACTTCCTCTCATGGGAGGTTAGTTTAGGTGGTCCCCACCACCATAAACTCTCATGGGAGGTTTAGTTTGGGTGGTCCCCACCTAAAATATCCACATGGAAGCTCAAAATAAAATAATATGAAGTTTATTTTATTTTATTATTTCCACCAACTGTTGTCAAGGTGAAAGTATTCTTAAGCGAATATCGGTGCTGCGAGTTCAACGGAGCCCTCAGATTTCAATTCTGAGCACTGGTTCAAAAGTTAGAAAAACCCACTCGCACGTTTACTGAACGTACCTGAAAAAAAGTTCAGAAATTCATTCCGGGCACTCTGGGTCTTGGAATCACGCGCCGTCAATTTTCGCAGACTCATAAAATTCCCATTTATTATAAAAAACATTTTACATGGAAATTATGGGTCTTTACATGAATAAAGTGTGGATCATGTTTTATTTGATTTTATATGCCTCAACCATGCAAGATCTAGAGATGGGGAAGGATAGATCACACTGTAAAGGGAAGAGTGTGGATATGATGGGTTGAGGTTGAAGTCATTTCACCATGAATCATCAAATAAAACTATAATAAATTTCATATTTATGAAGATTTAGAAGATCACACTATGAATTATAATGAGTTTAAAATTTGATATTATATAGATTTTCTAGATCTATGCTTGACTTGAATATCACACCAGAATAGATGATCTCATGTCACAGTCATTTGGAGTTTGAAGCATGTCACTCTGCAAGAGAGAGCATCAAATAATGATCTAATAGTTTATAGAAAATATTGAAGATTTGATTTGAATTTCAAAGATGGAGGATAAATATCATGATCTGGGAGATATACTTGATTTTTAGACATTTTTACCTTATAAAAAATGCTTCACTTGTAATGGTATTGGAACATGATATAGATGAGAACTAATCCCAAATATTATTTGAAGTGGTGGAGGTTGGAGAGATTTATAAATTCTACTATGGGAGATCTAAAAAATGATGGAATGTATAATATAATAACATACATATTTTTTGTGAGAAGGGATAAAAAATAGTGTGTTTTTTATATATATTTTTTGATATAAGAAAAATGCTTGAGACTAGTAGATTTAATTAATATATCTAGTTCATTGGAGGAATAGGATCAAGAAAATAGGGTTACATTGATCATATACAAGTGTTGGAGAAGAGGATGGAGTGAAAAAATAATAATTCAAATATTGAATGATTCTTCATTAGGAAGTTTTTTTACTACTTCGTTTGCATAGAATACATCAATCTAACTCACTCATTGAGAAGTATATCTAATCTAGTTTGGAAGAAGAGGAATAACAATGAATATGAGGTCAATTTTACATTAAATATTAGTATAAAATGAAAGGAGTATTAGTTTTTTATACCAATTATAAGGATTACATCACATTTATAAACTATTGAAGAATCCATCAAAGTAGTGCATAGAGAATAAAGAAAGGTAATCACCCATGGATAGTAGTTACAATTGCAAGTTCCACCATAGAACCAAAATCAATGATCACATAAGAGATTGTTTTGGTGGGACACACTTCCCTAGAAAAATGTATTAAGATACATGGGATGTATGGGACATCATTTTAAGATATGAACTTCATGCCTGATAATGGATTGGGATGATATAGATACAATTCTTAGATCTATATCAGGGGATGCACTTTCCACCAAGACATAGATATTGGTTTGTAATACCTTGTATGTTATCCTTGGAATCAAGTATAGGGATGTGACCCTCTCAAGTGGCCTACAATCTTGGTTTTAAATGATATGGACATGATCTTTGGGTTCAAATTTCTTGGAATCATGATTAATTTCACAATATCCCTAGATTCATTTCTTTACTATCCAACTAGATGACTATAAATTCATTCCCATGAGTTTTCAGATGAGATTGGATTTCCTAGGACATGATCCTAGGAATCAACCCTTGATATTGGTTTGGAATTTTGGGGATATGTTCCCTTTAATATTCAATGGACATGATCCTTGGATCTATATGAGATACTATATGACCAGTTTCCATATTGGGTGATCCCCAGAGTTTCTAAATGATACTGGATTTCATAGAACATGATCCTAGGGATTCATATTTAATATTGAATTGAAATTCCTTGGACATGATCCATGGATTCAGATGAGACACAATTTGTAATGACTTAGGAATAGTCCATGGATTCTGAAATGACACGATTTAGAATTCCATGGACCCAGTCATTGGATTCAGATGAGACATGGTTTGAAATGCCTTAGATACGATCCATGGATTCCGTGCGACGTGATTTGGAATTCCTTTAACATGATCCTTGGTTTTAGATGTGACACTATATGAGATTTATAGATCTTTATATTAGTATTTGGCTATTGATCCCAATAATACTGGAAATCATAGTTATTTCCCTTAGGAATCATCTATGTGCATGGTTATAATAGCCTCGAACCCACACCCATGTATCTGATTCTAAAAACATAATATTTACATTTATGGATTTGATATTGATAAACGTAACCACTTTTTAGAAATCCAAAACATTTAACATAAAAATATAATATTAGATCACTCACATACCTAAGGACCTTTTAGGTTCAGAGTTTTTTAGAATTAGGACAAACTCTTTCAAAGTGGGAATTTTCACATAGTATCCATTTTTTACAAAAAATAAGTTCTTTATAAAGAAATACTTGGTTTATTCAAGGTAAATTCAATATCTGGAACTAGGAATTTATTGAATTTTCTACTCATCTTTAATCTTTGTGAAAAATCATTTGAAAATGTGGTATGATCAAAACAAAAAGTTTAGCGGGGGACATAAAAGTAAGTTATTTGTAACTTCTTGGAACCAGATGCCACTCAACAGTGACCAGTTCTTGGTTGGCTATATGGTCTCAATCAGATCTCCTCAAACACCAGAGGCTGCTAACTACCAGTGAGGGACTGAGTGAGTCAGTGGGGAGACTATGCCCCCATTAACAGAGTATATCATAGTGGAAGTCAACACATTCTATTATAGAAGTGAATAAATAAATAGAAAAATGAAAAGTAAGACAATGAAAGAATACATATAAAAATCCAGAAAGGTCACATATATAATGATTTAGATGATACATGTATCTAGAAAGCATCCAGAATAGTAAATGGAAATATAATATAATACAAGTGTTCAAAAGACAAAATGACAAAAATGATATCCCAATAGAATCACAAGCCTCATCTTGGTCTTATGCTCCCCTTCTCCAAAGAAATAATCAAAAACCTATTCTATGGTACTTTCCCCTACCATCACCTGCAACCATATAATCTGTTTAGGTTCCCAAGGAGGCCCAAATAGGGTGTGAGATAAAAATCCCAATAGGTAACCACCCATAAGTCTATAAAGTTCTAATCATCATGATGAAATATACTAAAAAAGTTTAAGTAAAGAAGTAATGTAAGTGTGAATTCCCTTGGAATATGTATATTGCAATAAGTAAAACCAAACAGTCTCTCAAGACTCTCAACAAAAAAATGTTAGCTCCTTACAAGTAATCTATAAGAAAAGTAAACAAGTAACACAAACCTTCCATACACCCAACCATATCTATTCCACACAAACTTTCCATATAAAGAAAACATATCAATTGATGACCTTTCCATATAAATAAGTGTATCAAGTTCCCACTACCATGTCGCAATAATCAAAGTGTCACAAAATCCATAACCTTGCCATATAAAAAAGTGTAGACCATGAATGGATGGATCCAAGGTGTCATGAACCAAGGAATCCTTGAGTATTCCTAGTATAATCTTGATGGAAACTCATTAAAGGTGCTGTTGGAGTTCTAGGAGCATCTGTACTGACATGTCCTACGTGAGTCCTAGCAAGCTAGATCTGGGGGTTAGAAATGCCCAAGGAAGCCCATGGAATCAAGACCCAAGGGGCATTATCAACCCAAATCATCCACTACCGCATTCCATATCCATGGAGAGAAGTCCATGACATCTATTTAAACTATCATACAGGCATTCATACAATTTAAAAATTCATTTTCATATGAGTCTACCCACTCATATAATAACATTTATCCAATTTCACACAATGAGTATACCCGCTCATTTAATCACATTTTCATTTAATCTATTTAATCAAATTAATAATGGAACAATATAAAACACTAGACAAGGATATTTTACATCTCCTAATCAAGATATTCATTTCCACTAAGCTTATAATGAGGCCTCCTAGAACTAAGAAAGTGTAAAAGCCCACCCCTTGGGTAGTTTAACAAAGTTCAAAACCAATAAAAGGCATAGTGCACCCCATGGGAAGCCTTCGGTTGGGGAAACAACCACCAAAACATCTCAAAGAACCTAAGGGAATCCCTAATAGGTCCCACTTCATCAATTTCAGTTAAACATTACAAATTTGAGCCCATACCAAAAAGTCTGACGGACGACGAAAAGGCCGATAACTCTATAAAGAATGAAAATCTAAAAGAAAAGCATAGAACACCTACCAAAACTCTGTAGTAGAGTGATAATCCATTATCAAGTCCTGATTCACCTCGGTTTTGGAGAAATTTAAAGAACGGATGAAGAATGAGAAATTTTAGAATATGATCCAAAAACCTAAACAACATAGTCGTTATTTTGAAGAATCAATAATGGATAAAAAAGAATCAAGATCTTACTGGCACTATTACAACGAGAATAACGGTGAAAGAAACAGAGTCCAAATCTGCAACCAAGAGAAAATACTACCTTAGGCTCTTCTTGGTTTCTTCTGTGCATGAAAGAGGGGCAAGGCTTCTATTTTTTTTAAATAAGAGTCCACTACCTCATTTTAAAAAAATATCATCGAGCAATTACATAATGTTTAATTTCCTTACACAACATATAATTTCCTTACATAGCGTGTAACGCCCTATTTTCCCCTTTCCAGAAAAGAAATCCTACATGTCGTGAAAGGTCCTGGACAAAAAATTAGGCATTGTGAAATAGGATTACATGAAGTTTATCCCTATTTCACATTGTGTAGTTAGCCTGCCACTTATACACAACCTTCCCACCTCTTCTTTCCCAAGAACAACCCAACTGGCCCACGACCCGGATTAGGGTCTAAGCCAAAATGGAAAGTTTAATAAGATTTCAAAGAGAAAGAAAAGATCTTTACCTTAAAAAAACCCAGGATCATACAATCTTCTTCCCATAAATCAATTCATACTTGAATTTCCATATGAAGGGTGGTCAAGAGTCATCTAAAAAAATCTTTCCACTAAACATGTATGCTGACCTCCCTCTCCCAAGTCCCATCCTATAAAAAACTATTCTTCCATAGCACCCATACTAGAGGAACCAATTGGCCTTAAAGAACCTTTATGATCCTATCAATGATATGAATTAGATGCTCCTCAAAGGATACATCAAACTCAAGCTCAACCTCCTTGGGTTGAAAAACATGAGACCGGTCTAAATGATAATGGTGCAGTTGAGATATGTGTAAGACGTCGTGCATGGATCAATACCTATGAGGTAAATGAAACTGATAGGCTACTGACCCAAATCTCTCCATAATCTCAAATGGCCTGACATATAGTGGATAAATCTTACCATGTCTCCTGATTTTTTTTGTGTCCTAGCCTTAGTGAAACATGTAAAAAGACCTGATCCCTGACCTCAAACTCTAGAGGTTGTCTATGATGATCAGCATAAGATTTCTGATGAGACTGTGATATATCCATCTACTTCTAAATCAAATGGACCTACTCAAAAGTTTCCTACAAGATACATATTCCCAGTAAAGATACATCACCTACCTCTAACTAGCACAGGGATGATCAAAATGACCCACTATACAGAGCCTCATAAGGTGCCATCTCTATCATCACCTGATAACTATTATTGTAGGAGAACTCAACTAGGGGTATATTCTTCTCCCAAGAGACCCCAAAATATAGTATGCATGTTCTCAGCATGTCCTCAAGAACCTGTATTGTACGCTCTAACTGGACATCAATCTGAGTGTGGTATGTTGTGCTCAGAATCACCTGTGTACCCAATGCCCTCTAAAAACTCTGCTAGAAATGAGATGTAAAGTGGGTTCCCCTATCTGAAGCAATAGTGTGTAGGACCCCATGAAGTCTTACTATCTCATGGATATAAAACTTCCCAAGCTCATCAACATTAAAGGTCTCATTGATCAGTCATAAATGATCAACCTTTGTGAGCCTATCAAAAATAACCCACAAAACATCGTTACCTCAAGGTGACCTCAGTAAACTAGTCACAAAATCAATCATGAAATCATCCCATTTCCACTCTGGAATAGGAAACTACTGTAAAATCCCGACTAGTCGCTAATGTTTTTCCTTCACCTGTTGACAAGTTGAACACCTCACAATAAAACCAGCTACTTCTCATTTCATACCTGGCCACCAATACTGATGTCACAAGTCACGGTACATATTGGTGACTCTGGGATGCACTTCCCTAGCTAAAGCATGAAACTCCCGCATCAAATCCTCACATATATCCATTAGAACTCAAATATGTCCATGGATATATAGGATCTCATCCCTACCAACCATCTAACCAGGAGGTGGATCCTCACCTTCCACACACTCCTGTAGGAATAGGCCCTTAGAATCTGATAGATTTCTCATTCGTACTCTATCCAGTAGGGTAGAGGTCACAAATAAGGATGATAGATATATTTGTCCCTATGTGTTGTGAACCTCCAGATGCATCTAAGAGAACAATTCCATAAGTTGTCACTCACTACTGGCCTACTGCACTGTATGTATCTGATTCCTCCTTCTCAGTGCATCGGCCACTGTATTTCCTTTAACAAGCATGTAGGTAAGCTCAAATTCAAAGGATTGAAGGCACTTAACCCACCTTCAATGCATTAGATTCAAATCATGATGAGAAAATATATACTTGAGGCTTTTGTGGTCGGTGTACACCACAAAATTCTCTCCCAGTAAATAGTGTCTCCAATAGAAAAATGCATGAAAAACTGCAACTAGATCTAGACCATACATAGGGTGATTCATCTCATGCAGCCTCAGCTACCGAGACCCGTATGCCATGACTCTATCTCATTGCATCGACACTTCTCCTATCCCAATATCTGATGCAACCCAGTACACATTGTAGCTCCTACCCTACTCTGGAAGTATCTGGACTAGTGCTGATTTCAACCTTCCTTTTAACTCCTGAAAGGCTATCTCACAAGAATCTGACCACACAAACTTCACACCCTTCTTTGTCAAGCCCATCAACGACACTGCTAAGCATGAGAAGTACTGTATGAAATGACTGTAGTAACCAGATAGCCTAAAGAAATTCCATATATAAAATACGTTCTTGGTATGTTCCCAGGAAAATATAGCTATCACCTTCTCTAGGTCCATTGGAACTCCTGTCCCTGAGATGATGTGACCTAGGAATAGAATCTGATTAATCCAAAAGTGGAAATTTGTGATCATAGCATATAAATAATTCTCTCTCAGTGTATTTAAAAAAAATCTCAAGATGGTTGGTATGTTTGTGTCAATTGTGAGAATACACCAAGATATCATCCACAAAAACCACCACAAAAGAGTCAAAGTGAGGATAGAACACTTGGTTCATCAAATACATGAAAACTACTAGAAAGTTCATGAGACTGAATGAAATGAACATATACTCATATAAATCATACCTGATATAAAAGGATATATGAGGTATGTGTGTAGGTGGAACATTCACCTGGTGATATCTTGACCCCAATTCAATTTTTGAGAACCCTCGGGATCCTTGAAGCTGATCAAACATGTTATCTATCCACAGAAAAGGATATTGGTTTTCAACCATCATATGGTTCAACTTATAATAGTCCACACATAGACTAAGGGTACCATCCACCTTTTTCGAAAAAAGGACTAGAGGAACCCATGAAGAAGTACTGGGTCAAATAAACCCATTCACCTCCAAATCCTCTAGCTAACTCTTGAGCTCCTGAAACTCTATCTTAGCCATCCTGTAAGGAGGAATGGACACTAATGCATCTCTTATTACTAGTTCTATGGAGAAATAAACCCCTCTCTCTAAAGGTAACCCAAAAAATTAATTTTGGAACACATATCTGAAGTGATAAACTATAGGAGAAAAGTCTGTATGACTCACTCCCTGATCATATATAAAAACACTAGTGATATGGGCCATCATTCTACCCATCCCATGATGCTCAGGTCCTTCTCTGCTCTCCTAGAAATCCCATTCACCCTTATAAGTAAATACTGCACCCTTTGGTGATGTAAAAGTTTCCCTTTATAGATAGAAGTCAACATAATCTCAATAATATACTAGACATTCCATCCCGAGGATGATGTCAAACCCTATCATCTTGAGTACATAAAGATCCTAGACGAAGTGAAACCCACCAACCTCAAAGGGGCACTCCCTGTACTGGAGCACATCATCCATTCCGATTCCCAATGGTGTGTCTAGAATCATAACACCCTCAGAAGATAGCACAACAAGCCCAAGTATTTTTACCATAGGTGGAAATATGAAACTATGTGACACACCTGTATCAAATAGATAATATGAAATAGTAGAGGCTACTAAGATAATAACTCTCAACATAGATGGTTTGACACCATAATCCTTGGGGGTAGGCTATACAGAAAAAGAACTAGCCTACAACACGACCATGTGACATAACCTCACTTCCCGAAGTAGGCCCACTTTGATGTCTTGGTATAACCAGAGTATAGTTGCCTTTTCTATGACCACCATTACCTCGACCTGACTGGCCAACACTGCTCTAAATCCCTGCCTGATGTAGAGCTGAGGAACCTTCTTCTGAACTTAGAGTTGAAGCTGACCCACTACCACTCATAGTTGGAGGGAAGGTCCTGTAAAAACATTGTACCTAACCCATCCTACTGTAATCTCGACAGTTAACTGGGTCGAAATTGCATTGACTCTTCATGTGGACTCACCTGCCACACCGGTGACAAAATACAGAGCTAAAAATACTAACAGCATGAATGTCACTCATCTTACGGAAAGCCTTAAAATGGTGCATCCCACCTAAAGGCATCGATCAGCTGGGTTGAGAAACAATAGTCCCATACTCTATACCCCCAGTTTCTCTCAGGTTCTACTATGTAATTAGCACATAATTCACAATACTAGTGATAAAATTCAATATAAACACATTGAACTAAGATCTGATAGCATGTCAGAGACCTTACTCGAAGCATCTCACTCTAGATAGATCATCAGCAAGGTACATCATTACAAAATGATTCAACTCTATAAAGCGTACTGTGTATTCCATAACCATCATCGTGCCCTGCTCCAGAAGCATGAACTCACTAGCCCGCTCTACCCGCAGAGTCTCAGGGTAAAAGTAGTCATAGAATCGGGTTTGGAAAATAGTATAACCCATGTCTCACATCCTGTTATCCTAGTTCAGATCATCCCACCAGCGCTTTTCTACTCCACGTAGTATATAAGTCATGAGATTGACCCTCTGCTTGGGAGAATTATCCATATGATTGAATAAATATAACATGGTCTCAAGCCACAACTCAATATCCTGTGGACTTCTATTCCCCGAAAATGTAGGAGGATGCTATTGTTGGAACACCCTTGTCAGCTCATCCATAGCCACAATAGGCTATGGTTCTCCCTGGAAAGTATGCATAAAGAGAAAGAACCCCTTGTGGAACTGTTCCTCTGCACATATGTTTGGAACAACCTCTAGTTCCATAGTTGGAACTATATGAGGATAAACATATAGCCCATATCCCACTACCACCGGAGTGTGGTCATCGCCACCCTCCTAGCATACCACTAGAGTTCATCATGGTGGCATGTCTCTACAATTACAAACACACACCTTAGAAAGAAATTTATCAAAGTGTTGTAGCTCAAAAGCATAGAACAGGTCAAAACCCTCCTAAAATAAATTCATAAACCACAACCCAATCCTAAATTAAAGACTGTATAAAGAACAGTCACCAAACTACTATAATATCCTCCTCTTACCCACTCAAAATATGGGTCTAGGTCAAGTATCTATTTTAAATTTCATTAAATTTCATTTGATATTCACTTTTTTAAATGATTTAACCTATGGTCCACCAAGTTCTGATCCATGAGGGCCCATAACATCTCGTGAACCGAAATTTGATTCCCATATAATTCATACATATTAAATTCAATTAACAATTGAATTTTTAAAAGGTGTGTCATTTACCATTCCATAAGGGCCCATACACCTTATGAATTGAAAGATAGAATCACTTTTCTATCCAATGCACAAGATCTAACACAATAGAAGGAACAACTATCACAACACTTATCAAAACTACATGGGTTAGATAATACATCCTAAATGGAATGAAATAATGCCTAACATGTGATTTCTAACAAGTACCTATATGATGCATGAGATGTCATGCCCTCATCTTATCGGGTTGTAATGAAAATAGAACCCAATCATATCAATAGTAACAGTATAACACAAGTGCATCACCAAATAGTGAAATCAAATCAACTATAATGGTCAAAACCCAAAAAATCACAATTCAATTTGAGGTAATTTGGATGTTCTCTATACATGGGTTAGATATGACTGATCACAACTCATTACCAAACTCTATTTCCTTCCTATCCCTGTTTATTGTCACCAAGCAGTAAATCAAGCCAGAAAAGAAACCCTCTGATACCACTATATAATGTCGTGGACCCAGATTCCACTCAATAGTGCCCCGAGCTAGGTTGGTTACATGGGCTAAAGCACATCTCCCAAAATGTTATAGGTTTTTGACTAGCAGTGAGGTCCTTAGTGAGTCATTGGAGAGACTATTCCCTCATTACTAGAGTATATCATAGTGGAAGTCAGCACATTCTGTAACAGAAGTGAATAAATAAGCAGAAAACTGAAAATTAAGATAAGGAATATATATAAAATCTAGAAACATCACATATATAATGATGAATATTATACATGTATCTATATAGAATCTAAAATAGTAAATGTAAATATAATATAATATAATCATCAAAAAGACAAAAAGAACAAAAAGGAATCCTAGTAGTATCACAAGCCTTATCTTAGTCCTATGCTCCCCTGCTCCAATGTAATAATCAACAACTTATACTAGGGCGCTTTCCACTACCATCACTTGAAACCATATAATATGTTTGGGTCCCCAAGGAGGCCCAAATAGGGTGTGAGATATATTAGGTTATAATGGCTATGATGATGACACAAGAGGGGGGTGAATTATGTCCTTTTAAAATTTTCACAATTCTATTGCTTAATAGTAAGAGACGATAGAGCGGTGTTTTTGTATGAAAGAATAAGAAGCGGATAAAAATAGAGAAATAGAACATGACTGTTTATAGTGGTTCAGGGAATGAATATCCTTTAGTCCACTCCACCAATAACCTTCTCTGCAGGCTTGGTGAATTTCACTAGTAAGGTCCTCATATCATAAGACTGATCCACACATGAGTGCAGACAGTTGTTACCATTACATATAAGGATTAAAAATAGAGCCTTTGGGTTCTTTTATAGGGAACCGAAATATACACATATTATCATGAGAATCTAAAACTCCACCATGACTGAACCCGAGTAGGAGATACTCAAAAGAATCAATATAGATTGATTTGATAAAACAGTTTAAACTTCACAGTTGTAGCAACACACAATTGATAGAAGATGGATCTTTGACTTCAGAAGAATAATAATATTTGAACTATGTCTGAAGAGATCTGGTTTGCACAAAAGATCTTCAATTTTAAGAACAACAACAAAAATAGAGCATCACATTTCCAGGATTGAACATGTATATCTCCAAAATGTAGTCCTCATTTCTAAGATGCTCGATCGCTGTAGCACTGTAAATTAATTTTCACAAAAAAACTCAAATAATATAAATTATTAACACAAATGAGAGATATATAACGATATATCTTTAGTAGGATTTTAGATCTGAAGAATATTCCTAATAAATTGAGAGAATTAAAATTCAAAAAATATAGCTCAGAGTAGTCATAACTTCCCTTAATAATAGGTGAGAAAATATGCACTGAATATGATCCTTTAAAACAATTATAACGATCTTTGAATCTGTCGAAATCGAGCTTTAAATTTACCTGATATTCCATAGAGACTATTTCATGAAACTCTAATTAAATCGTAAATTCAAATTTCCAGCATTGAACAGTCAAACATAAGGTAACATCATAAAATTAAAAAACCACAAACGTAGGGTTTAACTACGTAACGTAGGGATAATAATCCATACGTTCATCCTTGTCAGCATAAAATTCTGAACATAGCATTTACTATCCATACGTTCATATTTTCAAATGTAAGGTTGACAACGTAATATTGATTACAAAAGTAAGGTTGATGATCCATAAGTGTGTTTCTCAAATGTAAGGTTCCATACTTACGTAGGGTTCTTTAACCATACTTTTTCTCTTTGAAAAACATAAGGTTTAATTCAAACAAAATGTTCCTTATCCATACGTTTCTTCCAACATAAGGTTCATTAACCATATGTTCTGATCCTTTACCATAAGATTTAATACAAATGTAGGGTATGTTCCTTACGTTATGCTCTTCAGCGTAGGGAATGAACAACGATTCCAAAAAATGACAAATAGTGAACAATGTTACCAGAATACATTTGAGAGAATTTAGAACACTTTGATGAATATTTATCATGAAATAAATAATTTAATATTAATCCAAAATAATATTTATAAATTAAATTAATCCCCTGAAATACAATTAAAGTAAAATCATTAGTAAAATAAACAATGGTATTTGTGAGCATCAAAATCCATAATATTTATAGAGTATTGTTAAGACAAGACATTCCCAACAATATCCCCCCTTTTTATGATCACAAAACCTATAAATTAAAACTTATAAATTAGAATTTTTCAAACATAAAGTGAATTAAATTTGATTTGACAAAATTATTTTGATAAAAAATGTTGCATTTATATAAATTTCTCCCCCTTTTTGTGAGATAAAAAAGAAAGTAAATAAATAGATTAAAAAACAATTAATGTCAGATATATTAGTAAGTGAATGTTATAATAAACTGAAATGGATAAAGATTACTGAATTTTTGACTAAATAAAAGTAAAGAAAATAAATAATTTAAACATAAAGATAAAGAAAATTTCATTCATCAACAATTAAAGAAATACAATAGATTATGTCACTGGGAAACATGATAGTTATTTATAGGGTTAAGGTAGAAAAGGGTTAGGGATTGGCTAGATTAGAATTTTTAATGGCTTGAAAAATTTCCTTCAACTCAGCTATCTGCCCCCGCAATTTCTTCATCAAACTATCACCCAATTGAATAACCAGAAGCCTAGAATCATGACTAACATGTAGATTCTAAAAATATTGACTTTCAAAAAGTCATGTAGAATTTTTTCTTGGTTCATAAACTATTAAAAATTCTCTGTAAACTGGTTAAGCAACAATCTAATAGTAGGTTCTCCTTGAGTCAATTGATCATCAAGAAATTTTTGATTCTACAAAAGAACTAAAAGAGGAGCACTGTTGCATTTTAGGTTCTCTAGACGATAATTCACATCTTCCATAACAGATGTAATGACCTAAAATATTCTAATCAAACTTGGGATGGTAGCATGAGTAAAAGTAGTTGTACTAGTCTGATCAAAACTGCTTTTGATTGATTCAAACTGACTTTCCAAATACCACTTGAGATCTACAAAATATAACTTAAAAACAAATTCAGACTTGAGTCTGCCAATCTCATTCAACATATCTCACTTAAAAGAATCATAATAAATTCTTGAAATAGTAGTCTCATGAATTTGTTTGATCTTTTTCCTTGCACTTTCATGATATTTTTGCAGATTAGAATTTTCTTCCTGAGATTTATTAAACTTAACAATAATCTCTTCCACATGATGAGACAAAGAATCAGATGTTCCTTCTTCTGGAATCGATGTGCGATCAACAACAAGAAGAAAATAATTTTCCACTAATCTCTTCACATATTTTTTAGATGAATAAGATTGATTATAAAGCACTTAAATCTATTCTTCTGAAACATGAACTGACTGTTCCATAGTTTGATTCACAACCACATCTATAAATGATTTTTGTACAATTGTTTCTTCTTGAGAAGCTTATTTCTAAACAGTTTCTTCTTGAATATTTACCTACTCTTGAATATTTACTTGTACTTGATAACTGATTAGAGGTACAATAGGAAGCTCTATAACTTGACTAACTACCCATGTATCCTTCTCAAGAATTGATTCCTCAAGGCGAACCGAACAGGTTGCCTCTCTAGAACCCAATAATAGTTCTTCAATTTGTTGAACAGGTCTAGTCCTAGGTTTGAGAACAAGTCCCTCCTGACTTTGTTTATCCCCTGTTTTTTCTTCTGTATCATATCGAAGTCTCCTCTAAGTCGATTGAGAAATTCCACTAGTAATAGATTTAGTTACACCTTCTATTCTTAAAAATCCTTGCTCCCCTGAGAAAAATCTCTTGAGATCTGTTCTTCCTCAGCACCAACAGGTAAAATTTTTCCTTTGATAGTACTACAGAAAAATGCTCGCTTACTTAGATTTCCGGAATTAAAGACATTACTATGATGGAACTTAACTCTTGAATCAACTAACTAAATCATATCCTTTTTAAACAAGTCTCGGGAAATTATCCTTTCATAAGGATAAAAATTTATCCTAGTATCTAGTTGAAAGCACTACCAAAGATATCAAAACAAATATCAAGGAAATTTCAGCTTGATATCACTGAAAAATAAAAACATGATGTACATGTATGGGTACAAAATATTTTACATCTCATCCATCCTTGGCGCAATTCCAGTCTAAAAAAATTAACCAAAATTTTATGTTCTACCTCGATATCCTTAACAAACATTTTCTTTATGTCAGTTATATTAAACAAAAAAGACATAATGTATTTTGAATAATGATCCTTATCTCCAATAGATCTAAGATCAAAATGGAAAACTCTTTCATACAAGGAGTTCAAAATTTGTGAAACTTCAGTAGAGGAAATAGAAAAGTACTTATCTTCTATACTTATGAAAATCATATCTTTAAAATCACCAAATCTAAACTGTACACTTTTATAAAAATAGCTCATCTCCACCTCATAAAGAAAATTGGAATTTACTTCATTGAAAGAAGACTCCAGTCCTTGAAAATATAATGCCTATTTCAGAAGAAAATCTGTATGGTACAACCAATCTAAATCCACTCTTTTCCTTGAAGAATATTTTGTCGAGAAACATGTTGTCTCTTTTATTCACTGGATTCACCCTCTTCGACTCACTTGGTTTTCTCAATTTTTGAAAATATGAAAGTTTGAGATTTTTCATCTTCTAGGGTTTGGAAGAAGGATGGAGTTTTTGGGAAAGGAGAAAGGATTTAGTAAATGAAGGTTTTGGTAGTTTAAAGGTTTATGATAGACAATGTATATCCTCATTTCCCATATCATTATGTAAGATAATCATTAAGATTTTAAAAAGTAAATGGTGTGAATAAAGTTAAAATTAAAATGAATTAACTAAAATGCACAGGGAAAATTAAATATTAAATAAATTTAGATTTAAAGTAATCAATAAATAATTTTAACATAAATAAACTGGAATAAATAAATAAAATAAATATTTAAAGTTAAAAAGATTAAAAAAATATCATTTTAAAAATTAAATATACCTAAATCCCCCCTTAATAAAATCAAAACTTGTAGTGGGAAGAGGTTTAGGGAAAATATTAGCTAATTGATACTTAGTGTTAACAAATTCTAAAGATATATCCTTTTTAAAAACATGATATATTAGAAAATGATTTCTAATATCAATGTGTTTAGTTCTAGAATGACTTATGGTATTTTTTGAAATATTTATAGCACTTGTATTATCATATAAAATAGGCGTATTATTAAAATTTAGTCCAAAGTCCATCAGTGTGTTTTTCATCTACAAAACTTGTGCACAAAAACTGCCTACAGATACATACTCTACTTTAGCTCTTGATAAGACAAATGAGTGTTGCCTCTTACTCGACCAAGATACTAATGATTTTCTTAAAAAGTGACAGGTTCCTGAGGTACTTTTTCTATCTAATATACTAACTCTAAAATCCGCATATGAATATGATATTAAATTAAAATCAGAAGTTTTTGGATAAATAAGATATTGAAAAACAGTTCCATTCAAATATCAAAAAATACTTTTAACAAAAATAAGATGAGATTCTTTAGGATTTATTTGAAATCTAGCACATAGACATACAAAAAACATAATATCAGGTCTGTTAGCAGTAAGATATAATAAAATACCAATCATACCTCTATATAACTTATTATCCACTGGTTTTCCAACTTCATCCAATTCAAGTTTTATATTGGTACACATGAGAGTTGTACATGTATTGCTGTTTTCAAGACCAAATTTTTTCATTAAATCAGTAATATATTTACTTTGGTTTAATACATTTCTATAATCATTTTGATAAATTTGAAGTCATAAAAAGAAATTTAATTCTACCGTGATTCTTATTTCAAATTATTTTTTCATGAGTTCTGAAAAATCGTTACAAAGTTCTTTATTTATTAATCCAAAAATAATATCATCAATATAGATTTGTACTAATATAAAATTAGAACAAACTATTTTCTTAAAAATGGTTGGATCTTCCAAACCAATAGTAAAACCATTTTTAACTTAATCTTTCATACCAAGCTCTAGGTGCTTGTTTAAGGCCATAGAGAGCTTTAATAAGCTTAAAAATAGAATCTAGTTTTTGAGAATTTTCAAAACCAGGAAATTGCTCAACATAAACTTCCTACATTAAATAACTATTTAAAAATTCATATTTAACATCCATTTAATTTAATTTAAAGTTCATATGAGATATATAAGATAAAATAATTCTAATTGATTCTAGTCTAGCTACAAGGGAAAAGGTCTCATCATAATTTATACCATCTTATTGATTATATCCTTTGGCTACTAACCTAGATTCATTTCTAGTTATAATCCCTTGATCATATTGTTTATTTCTAAAGACCCATTTTGTTCCTATGACTGGATAATTTTTTGGTCTTTCAAATAATTCCCAAACTTTATTCTTTTTAAATTGGTTTAACTCTTCTTGCATTTCTAACATCCAACTCTCATCTTCTAAGGCTTATTCAAAAGATTTAGGTTCTAATTGTGGTAGAAAGATAGATAATTCAACTAGGTTTCCTATACTTCTTCTGGTTTTAATGCCTTTATCTAGGTTTCCTATAATAGTTTCAAAAGGATGATCCTTTAAGATTATAGAATGTATAGGTAAAATAATTTCAGTTTCTTTAGTATCATGTACTTCCGAACTAAACTGAATTTTATTTATATTTTCAAAATCATTTTTTAGGTTTTCAAGTCTTATGTTATTAGAACAGTCAGTAGTTTCATCAGTTTGATATTTCTCTTTATTCAAAGGGACAGTTTCATCAAACTTCACATAAAATGATTCTTCAACAATCCATGACTTTTTATTAAATACTCTATAAGATTTTGAATTTGCATAATATCCTAAAAATATTCCTTCATCATATTTTGGATTGAACTTACCAAGATTATCCTTGTTGTTGAGGATATACACCATAAATCCAAAAACTTTAAAGCACTTTACCTTAGGATTTATGTTATTCCAAAGTTCATAAGGTGTAATTTTTAAAATAGGTTGAATGAAAACTCTATTTATAATATATCAGGTTGTTCTAATAGCTTCTAGCTACAAGTAGGTTAGAAGGCTGTATTTATTCATTATAGTTCTAGCCATTTCTTGAATGGTTCTGTTTATTCTTACAAAAATTCTATTTTATTGAGGTGTTCTTGGTGAAAATAAGGTGTGTTTAATACCCAAATTTGAGAAAAAATAATTAAATTCTTGATTCTAAAATTCTCCACCATGATCACTTCTTAATGAAATTATCCTAAAACATTTTTCATTTGCAACAATTTTATGAAAACTTTCAAAAGTAGTAAAAAATTCTTTTTTGAGTTTTAGAAAATAAACCCATATAAATCTAGAATAATCATAAACTAAAACATATGCATATAATTTTCTATCCAAATTTATACTCTTGATGGTCTGAACAGATCCATATGAATAAGTTCTAGGGGCTTTGATATAACAATTTTTTTAATAGATTTGAAATAGGATTTGTGTTGCTTACCATTTTAACATGCATCACAGAATCCATCACTTCCAAATTTAAGACTAGGTAAGTCAGAAACTAACTGTTTTTTAGTTAATTTATGTAAAGCATAAATATTGCAATGCTCAAGTTGTCTATGCCAAATACATGACTCATTTATCTTAGAAGTTAAACAATTCACTTTCTATTTACATAAGAAATTTAAATCCATAATGTAAACATTATCTGTTCTAGGTGATCTAAACTTAAACAATTTATCTTTGAATATAGAACAAGAATTGTTAGAAAAATAAACACAATATACATCATCATAGAGTTGAGAGATACTTAATATATTATTATTTAATCCTTGTATATTCTGTACTTTGTTAATTGAGACAATCTTTGGATCTCCGACTATTTCGAGTCCAATTATCTTTCCTTTGGAATTATCACTAAAAGGTGACTAGGCCTACATCTATTTGAGTTAGTGTGTTGAAGTTTGATAGATTTCCACTCATATGTCTGGAGTATCCACTGTCCATGTACAATATATATTTTTCTTTTCTATGACATGTTACCTAAAAAGATAATTCAAACAGAAGTTTGTTTTGGTACCCATATCTTTTTAGGTCCAATAGTGCTAGCTAAAAAAATTTAGGAATTCAAATATGCTTTATTTTTCCATGACTTATGTCATCTACTTTATTTAAACTCTTTGAAATAAAAGCTCTTTTAATCCCAATTATTTTAGGATTTCTCAAATAACAATTTTTTGTTATATTCCCTTCTGTTCCACAAAAGTGACAAGTACTGGTTTTTGAATTGGGAACAAAATAATTCTTATACAATTTAGATTTTTCACCCTTACTATCTATACCAAATATTTCCTTTTTAATGATATTTTTTCCAAGAATTTCATTTAGAATATTTTATCCTTTTGTAAAAATAAGTGCAAGAATTTCATAAGTCTCTACTTCATCCTGTAGTATTTTAATCTTATTTTCATGGTTAGTACAGTTTGTAGTAGATGAGAAATTTTTTTCAACTAACTCTTAATGCTGTTTACATAAAGTATCCCTTTCTCCTAAAATAACATTATGAATATTATTTAAATATTTCTGTTTCTTTAATAAGGATTCATATATTTATTTTAGCATAATGCAATAGGTATCCATTTTATCATTAGAATAACTAGAATCAGAATCATATGAATAATAGGTTTGTACCTTATCTTCTTCAGCCATGAAAAACATATTTGCTTTTAGATTTGACTGTTCCTTCTATGAATCAGAAATAGATGAGATTCTAGAGTCTTCAGAAACACTCCAAGTAGCCTTAATTTCTCTTTTGTCTTTATTTTCATAATCAGCATTTTTGTGATACTTATTTTCCATCTTTCTCTTTTCACCTTTTAGTTAAGGACAATCAGGTCTTATATGACCCAATTTTTTGAATTCGTAGCACCTAAATTCCCTTAAGTCTTTATCATTATTTTTGAAGGGTTTTGTGAATCCTATTTTCTTCTTTTAAAACTTGCTAAACTTTCTGGATAATTGAGCCAACTCCACTTCAGAGTCAGATGAGTCTGAATCCCTTTCTTCTCTGACTTCTCATTTTATTTTTTTTGTTTTTATTTGGAGATGTTACCTTTAGAGTTGTATTATCCTTTTTCACTAGGACTTTATGATCTTCAGCTTCATCTTCCATTTTGTCTTTATACATCATCAATGTCCCAATGATTTCTTTCATTGTCATATTTTTGATAGGAGATGATTGTCTAATAGTAATTGATATACCATTCCATTTTGCAAGCAGTACTCTCATTACTTTTAATGGTTGATCTGATTGATTGATAGGCTCACCCAAAGATTTAATATTGTTAAAAATTTCTATAAGCCTTCCATTAATTTGAGTGATGCTTTATCCATTATCCATTCTGAATGTATCAAATTTTAGTTTTTCTATTGTATACCTCATCTATCTTAAATTTTCTGTACCTTCATAGGCAACTGCAATTGTCTACCACATTTCATAAGTTTCTGGACATTATGATACATGATTAAATTTGTTTGGTCCAAGACCACAGATGATAGAATTCGTAGATTTGGATCTCATATCATATTAAGCTTCAATTAGAGCATCCCAAGTTTCTGGTTTCTTATGGATCTTATAGGGAGATATAATTTTTGAATAAACTATGTATCCAAGATTTTTTAGATAAATAATCATCCTTGTTTTCCATCACCCATAATTTTCTCCATTGAAATATGGAGTAGGAACCATTTATGTTCCTTCCCTTGGATCATTCATTGCCATATTTGTATAAATCTTATGCTTATAGCATCTTATAGCTCCATTGAAAATCTCTTCCTTTGATACCAAATGTTAGGTCAGAATAGATATGATGATGACACAGGGGGGGGGGGGTGAATTGTGTCCTTTTAAAATTTTCACAATTCTATCGCTTAATAGTAAGAGATTATAGAGCGGTGTTTCTATATGAAAGAATAAACAACAGATAAAAACATAGAAATAGAACATGACTCTTTATAGTAGTTTGGGGAATTAATGTCCCCAAGTCCACTCCACCAATCACCTTCTCTATAGGCTTTGTCAATTTCACTAGTAAAGTTCTCGTATCATAAGAATGATCCACAACTGAGTGCAGAAAGTTGTTACCCTTACATATAAGGCTTAAAAATAGATCCTTGTGGTTCTTTTATAGGGAACCGAAATATCCATAGCTTAGCATGAGAGGCTGACACTCCACCATGACTGAAACCAATCAACCGACACTCAAAAGAATCAATAGAGATTGATTTGATAAAATAGTTTAAAATTAAAAGTTGCAGAAACATGCAACTGACAGAAGATGGATTATTGACTTCAGAAGAATAATAATCATTTAAATATGTGTTAAGAGATCCAGTTTTCAAAAAAGATCTTCAATTTTAAGAACAATAAAAAAAGAGAGCATCACACTTCTCGGATTGAACATGTATATCTCCAAAATGTAGTCTTTGTTTCTAACATGCTTGATCGCGGTAGCACTGTAAATTAATTTTCACAATAAAACTCAAAGAATATAAATTATCAACACAACTGAGAGATATATAATGATATATATTGCAGTAATATTTTAGATCCGAAAAAGACGCCTGATAAATCGAGAAAATTTAAATTCAAAAAATACAGCTCAGAGTCATCATAACTTCCCTTAAGAATAGGAGAGAAAATATCTGATGAATACGATCCTTTAAAAAAATTATAATGAGCTTTGAATCGGTTGAAATCGAGCTTTAAATTTCCTTGATATTTCATAAGGATGGTTTCACGAAACTCCGATTAAATTGTAAAATCAAATTTCTAGCATTGAACATGAAAACATAAGGTTCCTTCATAAAAAGGCAAAACCAAAAATGTAGGGTTCAACTACATAATGTAGGGATGATGATTCATATATTCATCATTGTCAGCATAAAATTCAAAATGTAGCATTGACTATCCACATGTTCATATTTTAAAATGTAAGGTTGACAATATAAGGTTGATCACAGAAGTAAGTTTGATGATCCATATGTTTGTTTCTCAAACGTAAGGTTCCATACTTACATAGGGTTATTTAACCATACTTTCTTTCTTTGAAAAATGTAAGGTTTCATTCAAATGTAATGTTATATATCCATACTTTTCTTCCAACGTAAAGTTGATTAACCACACGTTCTAATCCTTTACCATAAGCTTTAATACAAAAGTAGGGTATGATCCTTATGTTACGTTCTTCAGTGTATGGAATGAACAAGGATTCCATAAAACAACAAACAGCGGAAAATGTTTTCAGAATACATTTGAGAGCATTCCAAACACTTTGAAAAATATTTCTCATGAATGAAATACTTGAATATTATTCCAAAATAAGAATTATAAATAAAATTAATTCCCTAAAATATAATTAAAGTAAAATCATTAGTAAAACAAACAAGGGTATTTGTGAGCATCAAAATCCTTAATATTTATAGAGTATTGTTGAAACAAGACATGCCCAACAAGATAAACATACCAGTAGGTAACCACCTAGAATTCTATAAAGTTATAAACAACACAATGCAATATGATAAAAAAGTGTAAGAAAAGCAATAACTTAAGTGTGAATGCCCTTGGGATATGTATACTGAAACAAGTAAAACCAAATAGTATCTCAAGGCTCCCTACAACAAACATTGTCTCCTAACATGACAGTTATAAGAATAGTAAACAAGAAACACGACCTCACTGTACACCCAAACTTATCTAGCCCACACAACCTTGTCATATAAATAAAACATATCAACCCATGAAATTTCCATATAAATAAGTCTATCAAGTTCAAAAGACCACACCATAATAATCAAAGTGTCACATAATCCACATCCATGTTGTATAAAGAAGTGTAGACCACAAAGGACCAAATCCAAGGTGTTATGAACCAGGCTAACCTTGTCGAGTCTTAGGAGAATCTCAATGAAAACTTGGTTAAGGCACTCACTAGTTGGAGTCCAAGGAGCATGTGTACCGACATGTCCTACGTGAGCCCATGCAAGCCAGACCCAAGGGTTAACAAGGCCCAAGTCATCCCACAGAATCAAGACCTAAGGGGAATACTCAACCCAATGCATCCACTACCGTGTTCCAGATCCATGGAGAGCCATCCGTGACATCTATTTAAACTATATTAAAAGAATTAACACCATTTAACAATTCATTTCCATATGAGTCTACCCACTCATATAATCACATTCATTCAATTTCATACAATGAGTATACCCACTCATTTAAGCGCATTTCCATTCAATCCATTTAATCAAATTAAGCATGGTACAACATAAAACTCTAGGAAAAGAGATAATAAATATTCTAATAAAGCTATTAATTTTCACTTAGCTTATAAATAAGCATCCTAGAACTAGAAAGGTGTCAAATAACACCCCTTGGGTAGTTTAACAAAGGTTAAAACCAAGAAAAGGCGTGACACACCCCATGGCCAGCCTTCATTTGGGGAAACAACTACCAAAGCATCTCAAAGAACTTAAGGTCATACCTAATAGGTCCTACTTCATATATTTCAGTTAAACAATACAAATTCAGGCCCATACCAAAAAGTCCAGCGGGCATAAAAAAGGCTGATAGATTTATAAAGCATGAAAATCCGGATGAAAAGTATATACCACCTAATTTAGCTCATTATTAGAGTCATCATCCAGTATCAAGTCCTGATTCACCTCATTTTAGGAGAAATATGAAGAATGTATGAAGAATGAGAACTTAGGGCATATGATCCTAAACATGAAAAGGACATATATTCTTCTGAAGAATCAATATTGGCTAAAAAGGAATCAGGATCTTACCGTGTAGTTCAAAAGAGACCGAAGATAGAAGAAACAAAGTACATATCTATAACCAAGATAAAATACTACCTTAGGCTCTTCTTGGTTTCTACTGTGCGTGAAAGAGGGGTGATGCTTCTATTTTTTTAAAAAATAAGAGGCCACTGCCTCATTTAAAAAAACACCATCAGGAAATTACATGGCATGTAATTCCATATTTCCCCCTTTTTTGAAAATAAATCCTACATGTTGTGAAAGGTCCTGGCCAGACCATTACATGTTCCAAAATGGAATTATATGACATGTATCCCCCTTTCACATCGTGTAATCGGCCTATAGTATGTACACAACCTTCCTGACTCTTCTTTCCCAAGAACAACCCAACCATCCAATGGTTTGACTTATGGTCTAAGACAAAAATGAAATTTTAACTAGCATTCATCTAGAAAGAAAAGATCCATACCTCAAGAAAAAACCAAGGATATTACAAAATATTTTAGTCCAATGAAAACATGGAAACCTATAAAATGTATTCCTTTTACATATTATTCTTTTATTGTATAAAATAAATATTATACTCTAGGAAAATAAACCTTTTTCTAAAATAAATCCATTAAAAACCATTACAATTAAATAGAAACCCTTTTAGGGAACTTAGAGAATCATATTCATAACCCGTGTTTAATCATGTCAGGAATAATTAGATTTCAGTTAAATTCATAGGAGAAACCACCCTGATTAACACCCTACTTCTTTCCATTGAAGACAGGTAACATTACCCAATTCATTGGAGAGCTATATCAGACTCACATACCATATAAGTTGTATCAGGATCACCTGTTTGTATAATGTGTATCAGCTTACCCGTTGGTATAAGCTGTATCAGGATCAATAGTTTGTATATGATGCATCGAGATCACCTTTCATCACTAATAATTATCAAGTACTATATTATGAATAAAACATTTCATGTTTTCACCTTCTCATCATAAAACCCTTTAAAAAATATTTTGAACCCATATTCAAAACACTTTTGGATATCAAAATACGCTTTCCTTAAAAAAAACCATTTTCAAAACTAAAATAACTAGAAAAAATGGACTAAGGGTTTTTCTCTGAAGAAAAAATGGATTTCTATAATATAATAAAAAAATAAAATAACTATTTTGGAAGTGGTAAATGTTGTTGACATTGTATACATTAAAATAAAACATTCCATTTGCTTTTCGTAAATAAAATCAAAATATTCCATTTAAAATACATAAAAATATTCCTTTTTGAAATAATTTGTATGAAATATAAATGAGACATAAAATTTAATTTATAAATCATTTATGTTAATATACATACATCCATAAAATAATTTTAATAATATGGACCTAGAAGAAAAATATTTAAAAAATAAATCGTTAAAACATTTAAAAAGATGTTTTAAGTTAAAGTATCCCTTATCTCGAGTCAGACTCATCACATACGTTATTTATATTCCTGATTACTAAAATTATGTTAATTATTTACTTTATTAAGAAACATTTATAATTTTATTATTAATTTTATTTTATTTATTACCATGTTATATTCAATTACTTAATCATTTAAGTTCATGTCAGATGTTTTAACAATATTCAACTCATATGTCCAAAAAGACTTTAGTTGGTTCAATATGGTCAAAGATATAATTGACATATCATATAAATAATAATTATAATTAAATAATAATCCTTTTTATTCATTAATAACAACTAACGATCCATGAAAGGCATATAGGAGAAACAAATCACATCGCTTCGTGGATGAGGTAATCCATACATGAACACGAACGACATTATCAACTTCCAATGGATGGAAAGGTAAGATATTAGATGATATATTATCTTTATAGAATGATAATAACGCCATAAATATCATAAATATATATTAAATAAACCATTATAATGATTTTTGAGAGATGGTGATGGAAAATGAATTATATAGGTTCGCGAGGCGGTAGTCCGCAATGCACATGAATAATGATTTAATTTCCTATTTGAAGGAATAGGGGATAGATAAAAGTTAATACATAAAAATAATAATATATCAATATATGGGATCTAATTATGTTATTATATAACAATTTTTATAATAGTTTTGATGAGGTAGAAGAATAAATAACCCTAAAACGCTCTGTTAAAATCTATATCTCTTATTAGGATAACTTATTTTAATTTATAGATTAATACCTCTAAGGATTGAATTATTAACAAAATAAGACCTCTAGAACATGTGGGGGAATTTTTGGAAGGGATTTTGGAAGGAATTTTCATATCTATATTACTCCAAAGCTGTGGGGAGAGAGTACATGAGGTTCTTTTTATAAGTAACGAGAGGGGAACTCTTGGAATTACCTAATGCATTAAATTAATATAAATTAATTTTTAGATAAGAGTGAAAAAATTGATATATTTTTAAGATATAATGATGATGAAGTTAGATAATACAGTCTGATAGAATTTGAATAATTTTAGGTGATTTTTTCAACCTTATCTATTTGTTTTAACCATCGTTAACCCTTTTGATGATTACTGTGATATCAAAAAGGTTTTAATATCTAGTGGTCAAGAAAGTTACTATACAAGGAAAATTTACCCATAAATGAACCATGATTGATATTCTAATCTATATCCCATTCATGTGACTGGATATGGAATTTTTTATGAATTTAAAACATTTAATAAAATATTGTTTATTATAAAATATCATTAATGTCATTTTCAGAACTATTCATTCAATTTGACTTTAAAGTCACCAAGACAACAACTAAATTCGAATACAGAATATTAAAAAATTCATAATATGTTATATATATATAATTTATGGGACACTATAAATCACCCAAATAAATTTACTTTTAGACTTTTTATAATCACTTAGTTGATTTTTCAACTGTTTGTGCGAAAACAATGTTGGAATTGCATCAGCTTTTAAGGTAATTTTATCATCACTAAAAATTATAAAACACTTAACATAATAAAAATAATTTAATTTTTATAAAAAAACCTTTATGATTCATTAAAATATTATTTTTATCTATATGTGTACATATAATATAAATTTTAAAGCAAAAGAGTGACATTTTGTATTTTTATTTACTTAAAATAATTTATAATCCATTTTCAAAGAAAAAGGGAAAAACATTTTCATAACATAGAATATTGGATGAATATAGTAAAATAATACTCATAAAATATATTAAATTAATTTTTTTGGGTTATTTTTAATCCTTATCATTTTATTTTTAACCTCAATTGCCCGATTTAACCTTTACCATGGTTGCAACTATTTACTATAGTTATTATTTATAATTATCTGAATTAAAAGGGATATATTAAGAAAATTATTACTTAATTATTATAAAGATAGAATCAATTTTTTAAGATTAATACTCTATAATTAGTACAAATTAATTTATGATAAAAAAGAAAAACACAAGGAAAAACAGTTTTTAGAAAAAATGTGTTTTTAATTCCAAAAGTGAACTTATAAAAAATAAGGTATAATGATGATTAAAATGTAATTAATTATATTATATCAAACTAAATAAAAATTATGTTAATTTTATATAAAATTCAAATAATAATGGGACATTTTAATGGAAATAAATGATAGGTTTATAAAAAATTGGTGTTTTTTACTATTCACTGAAAAATCATTCATTTTAGAAAAATTAATAAATTACATGATAAGATAATTTTGATAAGATTAATTAAAAAATAAAATAATTTTATCATGTTAAATATTAAAAATTTAAAAAAATTATTTTTAAATAAAACCATATAATGCATGAAAACCCAATTTGGTTAGAAAAGTTTTTTTTTCCTTTTGACTGAAAAATTAACTAATATTATTATAATTAATATAAATCTATCAAATATATATTTTGAATATTAATATGGCATGAATTTTATTTAATATTAATAGTACTTGGGTTGTTATATTCTTCCCCACTTTTTAAAATTGCATCATCATAATTTTATCTCGTTCCTAAGAGAAAGGGTTTAAAACATTTTCAATATCAATTCTAAGGAGTGGAAGATAAAATGTGACACCCCAAGATTTTATGAGATATATTTATTTGATGTATTGTGTTGTAAAATACACCAATATTATCTTGAACTATATGCAAAAACATATTATCTTGCGATATACGCAACACTATGCTTGGCTTGTGTTACAAACAAATTCATGTTCTTTTGATGTAATTCATTTCACACAAGATTGAGTATAAGTGAAGAAATAAATATTTTTATGTTACCTTATAACCTAACTGTTAAAATGAGGGGAATGAAAAATATTAATTTATTTATGAAAATATTGTTTACACATGTATTTAATAATTATTTTGTGAAAAATTATTTATAAATGAAAATAAATTTTTTAATTAAAAGGAAATGTTTTTCTGAAAAACTATTTAAATGAAAATAAGTGAGTTTAAAAAATAATAAAATCACTCTTTATGGATTTTAATAATAAAATATAAATGTAATATATTCAATTTAATGTTTAAAATTCACCATATATGTTTTCTACGCATGATATAAGAACAAATTCTAATTTTTAGATAAAGAAGTATTTTTTCAAAAAAATACAGTTTTACCGCCTTTTGATGGGGAACCCAGTTTAAATATAATATTTTACAATTTTATAAGTTTTTTTTGACAAAATAAACTTATTCTTTTTAATTGGGACATCAAAATTTATTTTGGTTTAAATCTCGGTATTTTTCTGATAAAATTACTATTTTAATGAATAGTGAAAAATACAGTATTTTAATTTATAACTTCCTTTTTGTTTAATTTATTTATATAGTTAGATTATCTTTTGAATAAATTTTAAAATATATTTCGATTATTTTTTTATCATTTAATTTAATGTTGGTCATTGGAAGTAATTTCACATTGAAATTTGATATAAATGCATGTTAGTTTTTTGATGGTTTTTACTTAAAAAAACCCGTTTTCTCATTTTGAAAATGGGGATTAATTTTTAATTAATTTATCCCAATTTTGTGTTTTTAATTTGAAAAAATAGAGTCCATATTTTTAATCACTATGTAAAAATTATTTAAACAGGTCCCTTTTATTTTTGAACATGATGAATAGTAACTACAGTAATTTTTATTTACCACGGTTTATGGAAAATCGAGTTAATTAAGGTAACAAACAATATGATATGGATAATAAAATTACCCTAAAACCTGATAAAATAATATTATATGAATAAAAGTCTACCCATATCTCCTAAGGTTCAGAATGGATTCATTTATTGGACTTTTTTCCATGAAATTAATGTAATTATTATTAAAACAAAAGAAAGTGATAACATGTCACTCTCTTATATTTTATAAGTATAATAATTTTATTGTAGTGATAAACTTGATGAAACTTAGAAAATAATTAGTCTACAGAAATATAATGAAATTATCTACATAATTTTAATTTATTTTTAATTTTTAGATATTAAATAATTACCATAATTATTGATACAACAATGATATAGTAATTATTTTATTAAGATAAATATCAAATAAATGATGTTATAAATATTAAAAAATATATTATATTAAATAATTTATGTTATAAATTAATTTTATGGATTAATATGACATGTTAGGATTGATTTAATGTATTTTTTTGAAGCAATAAAATTATGAATTTTTGAAAAAGTTAAGTATGAATAGTGTCAAAATTGACATAATTCATAACTTAAAATATAAAATAGTTTATTAAATGATATAAAATTCCTAAAAATATAAGATTCAACCAAATGGTTAAGATAAGTTATAATATGTCATTAATACCACTTTTTTTTGGTTTTTTTACATGTTATGATCATTACATTAACACAAAAAGTGTAAATAACAAGATATCACCATAAGATTAAAAAGGGTATAATAAGGGTTAAACAAAAAAGATAAGGATTAAAAAATATTAAAAACTTATCTAAAAATTATTGGATGATTTTATTTCAATCCAATATCATCTTATATTTGAAATAAATGAGTTTGGGACTATTATAAACCGAAAATAAATTTATAATAAATTAATATTTCAAGATTTTCCTAAAGTGACCCTCACCTCTTCTATAAAAGGGAACTTCTCCTTTCTTTTAATTACACCTCAAAATACCTTTTTCTTGGCCAAACCATTCCTATTTACTCTCCAAAATTCTTTCAATTCATCCTAGAGGCCACAATTTGGACATAAATCTATCCCAAGGAGACCATTTGTGCAAATCAAAAGGAGATACTTGAAAAAGAGGAGGTTCAGATACATACGAAGGATATCAGACCTAAGGTAAGGGATTATTTTGTCTAACTTTTATTTCTGTAGGACATATGCCTTATACACCACCCATTTCTTTTGTGTGGTTTCTATGATTCCAATGAATTTTTTATGATTCTTATTATGAAGGTTATGATATTTACATATGCATATAATTCTTCTTATTTTACGAGGCATACGATTCGACTGATTATAATTGGTAAGGGATAATTTCTCAATCTTATTATTTTTTGATATTGTTTATACATAAGTATTTTCTAGGGTATATTTATCATCCAAATCCATGTTTCCTAGTTATGTATTCTATAATATTATTTCTATTCTCATACAATTATTTAAAGTCAATTTTAACTATTGGTGAATTTTTATTAATAGGTATGAAAGGAATCTTTTGTTATTTTCAAATACGAGGTATATTTTGAATTTTCTAGAAAATGTATGAGAATATTTTTTTTAACTTATACTGAATGAAAGTATTTTTACACTTTCATAATTCCAGATTTCCATGAATCTTCCCTTACATGTTTTCAAGGTTATTTTGTAAAGAAAATATTTTATTTTAAAATTGCACGATGTTTTAAGAAAAGGAAATGTTTTTTAGGAAGAAAGGATATTTTACTCAAGAATAAATTTCAAGTGTTTTATAAAAATTATTTTCCATCTAATATGACATTATTTAATAAGGTTAGATTTTAAGCATACTATCCCTAAATTTTCTATGGTTTTATTATGTTTATGTTATTTATGACTTCCAATTTTTGTTCCTAGATTATGTTTTGATGGAATGATGTTTAAGAAACCCATTTTATCTCTTAGGTTATAATATGATGAGTGAATTATGTTTTTGTGGAACATGTAATAATGATTTCTTTATGATATGGGTGGGACCTTTATCTCCCTCCAGTGCATTGGGTAAAGAGAGAGAACTCATGAGGTATGTTTGTTATGCATGAACTTGATTTCATGTTCACAATTTTATGCATGAACCTAGTTTTCATGTCCATAATTTTATTGGTGGACCTAGTTTCCATGTCCATATGTTTATGAAAAGTCCTAATTTCATGTCCTTAATTTAATTAGTGAACCTGTTACTATTTATACATGTTCACAAAGTTATAAGTTTATGTTTATGCCACAATATCATGTTTTATGTTACGGGTATGATCTTGTGTATTATGATCTTTGATTTTTCTTATGATTCAAGTTTTCCATTGATATGTAGGGTATTCTCTTTTAATGTTATGATCATTATCTCATACCCTTTATCCTCATGTTTATTTTTACATAACACCCTTGTTAACCCTTACTGAGCATCTAAGCTCACCCCTTTTTATGTTTCTTTTCCCTAGGATTTGAATAAGGGTATTAAGTAAGATATATTAAAAAGGGGGTTCTGGTTATGGAAGATAAAGAAGTATATGATGTATATATTTTATGAACAAGTTTTTTATGTTTCCTAGTATCCAAAGGCACTAAATTAATATGATCTTTGGGAATCTATTTGTGCAATGTATTAAGTATCCTGTAAAAGAAATGTAATGTTCATGTACATCAATCTCGGGTCATTAGATAAAACATAATGACATGAAAGGAAGACCATTTTAATATTTAAAAATACCATTGTTGAAAACCCACATCTTAAAAAGGGATAATGAAACTTTATTTTGAAATGAGGTAAAGAGAAATATGAAGGTCATCTAGAATAACACATAACTAGGTTTCTAAATAGAAGAACATTAGTGGGAAGTGAAAATATGGATATGGAGGAAAACAATAATGTCTAAATAATGATGGAGAGTGAAAGAGAATATTGATCATAAGAAATTTAATGATTATGATAATTTCAATGAATAAAAAACTATAAATCAGTGAGGTGTGAAAAAGACAATCGATTTATCAGAAATGACGTTAATAGAATAACATTTTTATTTCAAGATCCTTTCCCTAGAGTTGAGGAATTCCTTTACCATCTAGACTAAGAATATAAGAAAATATATTTATTTTATTTTCTTAAAATTCTTAAGCACAATTTCATCCTTTTTGTTTAATTTTGAAAAACTATTAGACCTTTATCTCATATTTTACTCCATAAAATGAATATTTAAGACGAATTATTCATGCATGAAGCACTGAAATAAACTTATAACAAATTAAAAGATCCAAAAAGGATAAAAATTTGTTCTTCATATCTTTAGAAATTAACCAAAATAAAAATGGTTTGTATAAGATAAAATAATATATAATGTAAATAAAACTTTGTATTAATAAATACAACATTAATCTCAAAATCCTCTGTGATGACCCGAACCTGAATGCCACTTAATAGGTGCCCTGAGCCCGGTGGGCCACATAGACTCAAGCACATCTCCCCAAATTCCAGAGGCTGTCGAATAGTAGTAAGAGACAATGGTGTGTCCTTGGGGAGACTATTACCTCATTACCAGAGTGTATCACAATAGATAAATATAAATAGAGGAAAATAAGGGAAATAATATAAGTAAACAAAAGGAATAATGTAAATAGAAAAGGATAAAAATAACTGAATAACTGGAATATAATAAAACAATTGATGATGATATGCCATATATCTAGTAATCCTGAAAACATGGATACAAATTAGAAAGAATACATACAAATCCCAATTTAGAAAAAAAGAAATACATAAAATATCCCAAGCATCACGAGCTATAGCTCGATCATCTACTACCAGCTCCATCTGATCACAAAAAAGAATCAAGTGTCCGAATCAGTACACTCCCCTTTATCAACACCTGCATACATGTAATCTACCCTGAGTACCAAATGGAACCTGGAGAGGGTGTGAGATAAATCTTAGTGAGCCACCACCAATGGTTTCTATAACATCTGGCCCATGTAATGGAACTGTAACAATATGAAAGAATGCATACGTAAAGTAAAGAAGTAAAATGTAACTAAATACCCAAGTACCTACTTCAGCCCTCAAATGATGTCTAAATATGCAACCAGTTCATTATTTTATTGTTACCAGTTTATAAATAAGTCACATGTTAACAATAGAGAAGGTTCTAAGATGTAACAAGGAAACATGAAATGATATTTAATAATGAATTTTCCAAGGTAATAACCAAGGAAACATCGATCCCAAGGGTCACAAACTCAGTAATAATTATGTCTTGGCTAAGGGTAAGAGTGTAATCCAAGGAGTATAGTCCAAGTCATTCCACAATGAGATGCCTACCGAGTCCAAGGATTTCATCCAAGGTAAAATGGGGCTAAGAAGTAACTAGGCTCGATGGGATTTAACCATGGAACCTACTTGTGAATTATTAATCCAAGGAGTGTATCCAAGGAATCCTATAATAATATTTAAGGGATCCTATAGTGTCATACCAGTCATCCAAAGTTATACAAGGATTGGGTTTTATGTGGGTTTCAACCAAAGAAAGCCACATCCTTGAATCATAATGGGGTTCCCAAGTGCTCAAGGCATTCCCTAAGGAATCCAAGGTGATCTATAGTTAGGCCACTACTATTTTGATAATGAATTCATATATAATTCATAAGTTTTAATCCATTAATTTTCATTAGTGTGACAAGTATAATTGATTATGAAACCATTAAATCAAGTCTTAATTAATCAATAAGTCTACTTGGTTCAATCATTGCCTTTCATTAGTGTGATAAGTCCAAGTAGCATGAAACCATTCATCTAATCAATTTAATTCATTTTCAAAAGTCAAGGTTCACTTTACTACCTTCCATTAACATGGTAAGGGTTTATATATGCATGAAACATATAATTCAATTATATTTATAAATACCAAGTCATATACTTAGTATACATTCCAATTTCCATTTCACATTTAATTATCAAATTGAATAACTTAAATTAGGTGGTAAATTGGTGAGAATAAATGGTTATTTTCATTATGAAATTCTCAATTTAAATAAATCTATATAATATAAAAAATATTACCATTAGAAGGTTCAAGCCAAGGCACACCCGAATGATGACCCAACGTGTCAAAACACAAAAAACTTCATTATGGCATAACACCCTACATGGGGTTTTGGGATTTGTGAACATAACCACTAATAACTAATTGCATATTTATAAAGAGTATAAACACACAATTTTAATGATTATAAGCATGAAATATAAATTCAATAAATGAAACCCGATTAAATCGGCATGCCCCACATGACAATATCAAAATCAAAAAACAAGAGGGATGAGTTATAGACCACCCTACTTAGGCTTGTATGAATATCCTAATCTATTATTAGCCTCTAATTCATCTTGGAATGTATTATATCTGAGAAAAATTTAAAAACACTAACACCTTGATAAATTGGTTGAGAAAAAGAGAGATAGAGAATGGCTAAAAAGGACTCGATTACTTACCGTTGCACATCCAACACGAGGAATGGAAGCTCGAATGTATCCTAGATGAAGGAGATATCTTTGTCCCTAGGTTAAGCCTTCAAAAATATCCAAAATTAGTGAAATAGTGGTTAATCCTTCTTGGGATCATATTAGGGAAGAAGGAGGGGCTTAATGAGACCATTAAGGGAAAAAAATGTAAAATTACCCAAAAATTATCCTCTCCACGGTTTGTCCGCACGGTTTTAAAAAATGTGTGAAAACCATGCACAAGTACCTGGAGAAGAGGGGGAATTCACATGGTTAGGGAAACCATGGGCCAACCATACAGTAAGGCTTTGTCCAAAAAAGCATCCCACCCCCACAGTTTTCTCTAATAGTTTGTACTCCCCACATGGGTTACTAAAAACCGTGTTCCAGGCATAGTTCTCCCAAAAAGATGGGGTTTAGGCTCTGAAAAATCACCATAAACCCTTGATACATTTTCTAACTCATTAGGAATCCATATTAGGTCCAAAATAAATAATTAGACCAAAATTTAAAGGATCTATACCTGAGTGAAGAACCTTGTTCTTAGAGTCTCCCCCTTAAAAGAACTCATCCTTGAGTTCACCATCTAAGGGTGGTGAAACACTATCTAAGAACAACTCTGGCCACTGGGCACATATATTAGCCTCCCACTCCCAAGACTCATCCTAAATGAAGATGTGCTGCCATAAAACCCATACTAGAGGGACAGTCTGGCCTTATAGATCCTTCATGATCGGGTCAATGATGCATCTAGATACTCATAAAAGGTAGCATTGATATCTAACTCAACTTACTTGGGATCAAAGGTATGATATGAGTCAACATGATATTGGAGAAGCTGTGAAACATGAAAGACATTGTGCATGGTATGGTACCTCTAAGGTAGTATAAACCAATAGGATACTATTTTGAATCTCTCCAGAACCTCAAACTGCCCTACCTAATGAGGAAACAACCTCCCTTACTTCTATAAGCATCTATGCCCTAGCCTGGGAGATACCCAAAGGAAAATACAATCCCCTACCTCGAACTCTAGAGGTTTTTGATGGTGATAAACATAAGATTTTTTTCTAGACTGAGTAGTATACATATGCTTCCTGATCAAATGAAACTACTCTAAAGTTTCCTATACGAGACAAGGACCTAGTAGGGATGCCTCACCTGCCTTTATCCAACATAGGGGTGAACGACACAACCTAACATATAAGGCCTCAAAAGGATTCATTTGAATTGTGGAGTGAAAGCTATTATTGTAGGAGAGATCTATGAGAGGGATATGATTCTTCAAATATTCTCCAAAATCAAGGACACATTCTTGGATCATGTCCTTTAGAACCTATATTGTCCGTTGTTCTGAGGGTGAATATCTATTCTTAGAAGCACCTGTGTACACATAGATTTCTGCAAACCCTGCAAGAACCATGATTTGAAATGATAATATCTATCCGAAATGATATTAAATGTGTCTCCCTATAGTTTTATGATCTCACAGACATACAATCTTCCCAACTCATCTACTAAGAAACTCTCACAAATAGGAATGAAGTGGGATACTTTCATTTTTTAGTCAACAACTACCCATGCATCGTCACTACCCCTTGGTGACCTAGGTAACCTAACTATAAGGTCAATGTAAACATATTCCCATTTCCATTCTAGGACTGTAAGAACCAGTAACAAGCCTGAAGGTCTTTGGTGCTCGGCCTTCACCTGTTGACAGGTGGAACACCTAGTGATAAATCTTACTATCTAACATTTCATCCTAGACCACCAATATTGGAGTCACATATACCCATATATTTTGGGGATGCTAGGATGAACTGCCCACTGAGAAGTGTGGTAATCTCACACAAACTCCTCTCTCATATCTATAGGAACCCAGACATGCCCATAAATATGCATAATGTCATCTCTATCCACAAACCAATTTGGAGGCAGGTTATCTCTTGATGTACTCTCATGGAGAACCAATCCCCTAGGATCTGAAAATTTTCTACCCTTCACCTTATCAAGGAGGGAAGAGGTAATTGTAAAGGATGAGAGGTAAGACTACTCATTACTATCATGAAAATACATATTCGTCTCAGAGAAGAGGGCCATTAATTTTCATTAATCACTAGCTTCCTATACAGCCTGTGTCTGATTTTTTTGACTCATCACATCAGTGACTACATTTACATTTCTAGTCATATAGGCAAGCTAAAAATCTAAGGACAGAAGATATTTTACCCATCTTCAGTATCTAATATTCAAGTCATGCTGTGGAAATATATATTTGAGTCTATTGTGGGTTTTGTTCAGAAAAAAACACTCACCCAAAAGACAGTGCCTCCAAAAATGTAAGGCATGGAAAACTTATACTAGCTAAAGGTCATGCATCAATTAGTTTATCTCATGAGACATCAACATCCAAGATCCTTACACAACAACTTTGTACTCCTACATCATCAAAACTCCTAGGAAGATGCCTTATGCATCACAGAAGATGATATAACCTCTACATGGATTTGGAAAACTTAGAATAGGTGCTGATACAAGCCTCCCATTCAGCTCCTAAAAGGATTTATCACACTCTTCTGACCACATGAAATTAACACCCTTATTTTTAAGACTGGTAATAGGTGAAGAAATGAATGATAAGTTATGTATGAAATTCCTATAATATCCATACAACCCTAATAAACTTCTTATATCAAACTCTTTCTTGGGCCAATCAAATGAAACTACAACACTAACCTTCTATAGGTCAACATATACTCTTGATTCAAATATGATGTGTCCCAAGAAGTGAATTTTTTTATCTATAAGTTTCACTTATCAAGATTGGCATAAAGCTAATGCTCTCTCAGTGTAATCAGAATTATCTCAATGTGCTTGTCATGGCCGCTAAGAGTGTTATAATTCACCAAGATGTCATCCACACAAACTACAAAAAAATAATCTAGATATGGATGGAAAACCCTATTCATTAGAGCCATGAAAATGGTGGGATCATTCGTAAGACTGAATGAAATAACAAGGTACTCATACATACCATACCTTCTATGGAAGGTTGTATGATTTATGTATGATAGACTTAATTTCACTTGGTGATAACATGAACTCATGTTGATATCAGAGAAGACCCCAACTCCTTGGAGGTAATAAAAAAGATCATCTATTCAAGGCAGTGGACACCAGTTATTCACTGTAATATGGTTCAATCATCTATAATCCATGAATATACATAAGGTTCCATACACATTCTTGGAAAAAACATGAGAAAAATACAAGAGGATGTACTGGGATGTATAAAACCTTCGGCCTCTAAATCCTTTAACTGCCTCTTGAGCTCTTATATCTCTGTAGGTTCCATAATGTATCGAGGAACATACACTAGATATACACCTGGAACTAACTTGATTGTAAACTATACCTCTTTCTGAGAAGGTATGCCAGAAAATTCATTAGGGAAAACATCCCTGAAATGATCTACTACTAGAGCAATTTCATCCTGGCTTAAGCCTTGAACCTACATGAAGAGATTTTCAATATGGGTGGTCACTCCACCTATCCCCTGATTCTTTAGTCCTGGTCTACTAGCCTAGAAACACCACTCACCCTTATGTAGATAACTGCTACCCTCTGGTGATGCAAATGATACCCTGCAGTGATATCAGTCTACAAAAGAATTTTACCAAACCAACCAATCCATCCTGAAAATTACATCGAATACTATCATCTCAAGAATGAAGAGGTTCCATAAGAAAGGGTAACTTCCTATATCAAGGTGACAATCCCTACACCAACGTATTCCCTCCGATTGTACCCCTAACAGTGTATATAGGGTCATTACACCAAAATAATACTATATATCCAGTATGAGACTTTACAAGATAAATATAGAGATAAATGATTGTGAATCACCTGTATCAAATAATGAAGATACTATAGTGGAGGCTAATATAATAGTAACTTGTACTGTAGATGGTCCCACTACCTGATCCTTGGGTATTAGCTGCAAATCATGCATCTGTCCTGATCCATAGCCCTAAGAAACATCTGGACTACCATGATAAAAAATTATTTGTTATCATTTATGGTGATTAGGGGTATGGATACCACGAAGACAACCTCCTCCTTGACCATTCCCATTGGTTATATTCCAACTCCCCACATGACGTGACACAAAAGAACCATCTCCTGAAGGTGGAGTTAGTGATGATGATTTTCAACTCGGATCTTGTGAAAACGTATCACAGAATCTTTGAATATTCCCCATATAACCATAATCCTAACACTACATTGGGTATCTATCATAATGAGGATTCAGGTTTCCCTTTCATCCACACTAATGACACACCATGGAGTTATCAAAATGGGTAATTTGGTTGTCACTGCCTTGATGAGAAACTTTGAGGGCACATTTCCTACTAGTGGGAGAACTATTGCCCTACCATGACTGCAAATCATTTTTTTCCTTTTCAAATGGCCGGTTTAAGGGTTTCCGATACCCAATTACATATCAAGTCAAAACAACAGCATCAAACACTTGAAATATCACAACTACAGAGATCCACCATTGCCAAAATTTCAACAGATTCACCAACATAGACTTCACCATCAAGGGAGATCACCACATCACCATTTCACCATCACTTCACCATCACCATATCACCATTTGACCATCAAAAAACAACCGAAAAGGGTTCACAACCCTCAGCAATCAACACTGGAGCTAAAGCCAGAAGCACCTCATCTTAAGGGGTAGAGCCAAGGTGAACTCTCCCACAACATAACCACTGGAACTGAACCCAGAAGCACAACCTCAGACAATGACGACACCGAAGAAACACCATCGCACAAAGAAAATAAATAACATAGAACTTCTTACCGGGAAGACCGCTAGACGCCTGAAAGAAACCCTGGAACCCAGATCCTTCCCCCTACAAGCCAAACCGGAACTGTCGCAAACTCACACCGACAGCTCACCAAAGACGCCACCTAGGTGCGCCGGGCCGATCCGAGAGGCCAGATCGACACCGAGGGACTTCGTCACCGTGAAAGGGACGCTGAACTGCGCCAGATCCACCAAACCGAAAAGACAGACTGAACCGCGCCAGATCCCCCCCGCGCCACGACGACTCCACGCACGCCGATGCCGAGCCGAATGAATGGAGCCCAAGACGAGTGGCGTACACAAGCCCATCCTTGAAGCGTCTAGCATGAAAAATCTCATCACTATATAGAAGAGGAGAGAAGCACTGAAACTCTGTAAAACATGATGAATATTCCATAACTAACATAGAACCCTACTAGAGATTCATGAATTATCTAGATCTGTTAGCTCTCAGATTCTGAGGAAAGAAATGACCATAGAAGGTAGTCTGGAAATCAACCCATAACATGCTCGGATAGTGACTAACCTTAGTAATCACATCCCACAAAATCTTGGATGAATCATGAAAAATATATATAGAAATTTTGACCCTCCTATTTGGAGGTGTCTCTAGATGATCAAATATAGACAGGGTGGCCTCTATCCAAGACTCAGTAGCCTATGGACCGCCACCTCCCATAAAGTCGGAGGATGCTATTGCTGGAACTCATGAGTCATATTAGCCATCATAGGTGCAGCTCATAGAGAATTATGCATGGGCAACATTAGATCTAGAAAAACATCATGAACATGGGAATCAATGTTCGGATCAAGTACAACAAGTGGTGCCTCAAGTAGCACTCCTAAATGTATTACTGGAATCTCAGGGCCCACCATGTCTAGAGTATAGTCGTCGATGCTCTCATGGAATATGACATGAGGACTTCGTGGTGGCATTGGTCTACAAATTCCAAGAACACACCTAAAAAAATATATGCATAAAGATAACATTTCTAGAGGAAGCTAAACGTAATAAAAATCACTTCCCAAGGCATACTACCCCAACTACTTGCTTAGAAAACCAAGTATAGGTAATTTATCAAGTATAAGTTTCATTTAATTTTACATTTAATTACCAAGTTCACTCATTTAACTATCATAAACATGACAAGGTGGGATAAGGATGTGCAACCACTTCATTTTATATTTCATGTTTTTCTTTTTAATGGATAGTCATTCCCATTGAATTAGTTCCCATACACCTTATCATTGAAAACAACACCCATTTATTTATATCATAATGGCTTGACTCAGTAAATTACTCACCCCAACCCACAATGTCCATACATCTCATAAATTGAGATATATTATCACTCAATCACAATCAAGGAATATCACAATCATAAGTTAACAATCACAACATCACACAACAATCACAGGCATATAAAGCAATGAAAGTAGTAAAATAAACCTATATGGCATGATAATATACTTGACATGCATACTGTAGGTGCCTATAATGATGTATGAACTATGCTCATTGACCTCATATCATCTGGCCAAGGATTAAATAAATCCTCAATCAGAGTAATAATAATAACCACCACACAACATGTGCATCACCCAATGGTGAAATAATGTCAACTGTAATAGGAAAAACAAAGAAACAATTATATTTTTGGGTAAACTGGATTTTACCTTGAACTTGGGTTCGTGACGCCCAAGCACAACTTATGGACAAGTCCCATAGCATTTCTAATCTCCAATATATTGTCTACAAATAGTAAATCAAGAAAAATCCTACCTATAATATCACTTTGTGACGTCCCAAACCTAGATGCCACTTAATACGTGCCCCGAGACCAGTGGGCTACATGGAATTAGGTGCATCTCCCCAAATTTTAGAGTCTTATAACTAGAAGTGTGGGAATTAGGTGTGTCCGTGGGGAGACTATGCCCTCATTACCAAAGTGTAGTAAAATGGATAAATATAAACCAAGGTAAATAGAGAAAGAAATAAAATTAAACCAAAGTAACATCAAAAATAGACATCGAAAACAATAACTAAATAACTTGAATAACATAAAACTGATGATGATATTTCATGTATCCAGTAATCTAGAAAACATGGATACAAAGTATCAAGCATACATGAAAAATCCAATGTAGAAAAATTGAAATACATAAACTATCCCAAGCATCCCGATCTACATCTCGATCATCTGCAACCAACTATATCCTAGCACAGTAAAAAAGCATGTGTCTAAAGTATTACACTTCCCTTTATCAAAACATACATACATGTAATCTACCCTGGTTACTAAAAAGTGCTTGGAGAGGGTGTGAGATAAATCTCAGTGAGCCACCGCCAATGGTGTCTATAACATCTGGCCCATGTAATGGAAATGTAACAGTGTGCAAGCATGAATATTTAAAGTAAAGTAGTACAATGTTACTAAATACCCAAGTACCTTATTTATCCCTCATCTAGTGTCTAAACATATTAACGGTTCATTATTTGATTGTTATCAGTTTATAAATAAGTCACATGTTAACAATAGTGAATGTTCCAAGATGTAATAAGGAAACCTGAAATGATATTTAATAATGAAGTTACAAGGTAATAATGAAGGAAACATATACCTCAAGGGTTACCAACTCAGTGATGAATGTATTTTGGATAAGGGTAAGAGTGTAATCTAGGGATCATAGTCCATGTCATTCCACAATGATATTCCTACTGAGTCTAAAGAGTTGATCCAAGGTAAAAAAGGTCTAAGCAATGACTGAGCCTATTGGGAATTAAATATGGAACCTAATTGTCAATGATGGATCCAAGGAGTGTATCCAAGACATACAATAACAATAATAAATGGATCCCATGGTTTTATACCAATCATAAAAAGTTATACAAGGACTGGGTTCCTGGTGGGTTTCAACCAAATCAAGATGCATCCTTGAATTGGAATGGGGTTCCCAAGTGCTCAAGGAATTCCCTAAGGAATCCAAGGTGATCTTGGGTTAGGAAACTCCTATTTTGATAACAAATTAATATATAACTAATAAGATTTAATCCATTAACATTAATCAATTTTATAAGGATAATTTAGCATGAAACTATTTAATCAAGTCTTAATTAATCAATAATTCCATCTGTTCAAGCCTTGCCTTTCATTAGTGTGACAAGGCCAAGTTACATGCAGCCATTCATTTAATACATTTAAGGCATTTTAAAAATTCAAGTTTCACTATGATACCTTACATTAACATGGTAAGGGGTGATAATAATATGAAACCTATTATTCAATTATATTTAAAAAGGCCAAGTCATATACTTAGTATACTTTCCAATTTACATTTCACATTTAATCATCAAATTGAGGCACTTACTTTAGGCAGGTCAAGTGGTGATCATACATGGTACTTTCCATTTTGAAATTCACAATTTAAGTCAATCCATATAATATATAAAATCTTACCATTAGAAAGGTCAAGCCAAGGCACACCCAAACGAAAACCCAACATGTCAAAATACCAAAAAATCCATTTTGGAATAACACCCTACATGGGGTGTTGGGAGTTGTGGACATAACCATCAATAACTGATCACATGTTTATAAAGAGTATAACCATAACATTATAATTATTATAAGCATGGAATATAAATTCAATAAACGTAACCAGATGAAATCGGCAGGTCCCATATGACAATTCCAAAATCAATGAACTTAATGGATGATTTATAGACCACCCACCTCAGGATTGTATGACTATACTAATATAGTATTAGCCTCTAATTCATCTTGGAATGGAGTAAATATAATGAAAAGGTAAAAATGATTACATCTTGATAACTAGGTTGAGATAAAGAGAGATGAAGAACATCTAAAAAGGACTCAAGTACTTATAGTTGCGTATCTAACGTGATGAATGAAAGCTCAAATGGATCCTAAATGAAGGAGATCTCTTGATCCATAGGTTAGGCCTTAAAAAAGATCCAAAATGAGAGAAATGTAGGTTAATCCTTATGGGGATCATATTAGGGAAGAAGGATGGGATTAATTATACCATTAAGGGAAAAAAATTAAAATTACCCAAAAATTATCTTGTGAATGGATTGTCCGCACGATTTTCTAAACTATGCGCAAACCATGCATGTGTACCTAGAGAAGAGGAGGGAAATTTCACGGTTAGGACACACAGTTAGGGAATCCATTAACTAAGTGTGCAGTAAGGATCTGTCTAAAAAATCATGCCACCCACATGGTTTTCTCTAAACATGCGGCCTCCCCGTATGGTTTACTACAAACTGTGGGCCAGGCCTAGTTCTCCCAAAAATATGGGTTCTGATCTCTAAATAAGCCCCAAACACCCTTAAGACCTTTTCTAAATCATTAGGCATCTATATTAGGTCCAAAAATAAATAATTTTACCAAAAATTAAAGTATACATACCTAAGAGAAAATTTAGGTTCTTACAACCTTAACTATAACACCCAAAGTTTAACTTAAATCATTCGATAAATAATTATCCTGAAAATTCTTCAAAATATTCCTGACTAAGTACAAAATCAAAAAATAAGATGTAATTTATCTCATATTCTTCTGATATTAATTCAATATTTATCTCCAAAAAACATTAGTCACTAATAAAGTCCTATACCCAAAAATGTATATTTAATAATAATATAATCTTCAAAATATGCTAAATTTTTCCATAAATAACTCAAATCACCATAAAGCCGAAATAAAATCATATATACATGAAAAATATAATTCAAAATTTATTCCTAGAATAAAAATTCAATCTTATAGAAATTTATTTCCACTTACCTTAATCATATAATTTCCCTAAAATAGTGAACTTCCTTAAAAATTAAATTAATGACATAGTTACCAAATCAATTTCCAATCCCATGGTTATTAATATAATAAATCATTTTTGGGTCCATAAAAGTTTTCAAGGAAGATCATAAGTATTTTAAGAATTTTTGAATGGATGTATTAAAATAAATTGATCCATTTCATTAAGATTAAAATGGTAAAGTTACAGGAGCTGTAAAGAAGTTGCAATGGAACCTCGCCTTTCGCATAAGAACATTTTCTATGCAAGTCCCTACTCCACATAGAGCCTCCTCGTTGATCCTTCAAATAAGGCCCCACATAAAAAAAATTCATTTTCAGGGAAAGGCGTCATATCCCCCTCCCTGAAAATAAAAATTCGTTTGTGGGGTGATCCATCATATTCCCCCCCCACAAATAAATTTCTCTTTGCATGGAGAGGAAAAATATTTTGGCTCCCCACAAATGAATTTCTATTTGTAGGGTGAGGGGTCATATCCCCCACCCCTAAAAATGATTTTTTCTTTATTGGGTGAGGAATGTAACATCCTAATATTTTATGTTATGTTTCTTTTTTAAAAAATCAACATCTTCGATGGCATATGTTTCCCACAACCCCCAACTAAAACGAACAATGAAATATTATTATTGTTATAATCTAGACATTAAATTGGAAGGAATGAATAGTATTCACCAAATTATGAAATTTATATATTATATATTCAATAAAATATTTTTACATTCATCCAAAATATTTTATATGCATAAGATAATAATGAATTCAATTTTATGTATAAAAGGCTATATTTTTCTAAAGGTCATTTTACTACCTTTTAATGGTACACTTGTTTTAAAACTAAAATTTGAAACTCTTATAAATCCTATTTTAAAAAATAAAATTCTTATTTAAAATATTAATGTCAAAATTATCCCTAGGTTAATTTTTAGTAACTTTTTTATAAGTTTCATTTTTTGATGAATAGTAAAAAATACTGCATTTTAATTGAAAAATGAGTTTTCATCTAAATAAATTATAATGATAAATTATATTTTAAATTGGTCCTAAAGTAAAATTTGATCAATTATACATAAATAAATCCAATGTATATCATTTTAATCAATTTCATATTGAAATTATATATAAAAACATTTCAATCTTTTGAACATTCATATTTAAAAAACCCGTTGTTTCATCACGTCTGTGAGATTAATTTTAAATTAAGTTGTAAATTTCATATAAATTAAAATTTTAAAAATGGTTTCTATATTTATAATAAGGACAATATTTATTAATTTGGATCCTTTTATTTTTGGACAATATGAATAGTAACTTTGGTAATTTTTTATTAGCACAGTTAAAGTTAAATAGGGTAATTTGAGGTAAAAGTAATATGATAAGGAAGATAAAATTACCCTAAAATTTTCAAAACAATTTCTAGATGAATTTAATTGTACCCTTAAAACCTAAGGTTATAATTTGAGTTATTAAATGGACACTTTTCAATGAAAATAGCTTGGATATTATTTAAATTAAAGAAAATCAAAAAAATGTCACATTTATATTTTTAATAACTATATTATTTCTAATATTGTGTTATTTAGTAGATATATTAGAATATAGATATTATTTTGAAAGCTAAAATAATTATCTACATCATGGTATTTTATTTTTAATTATTAATAAATAAATATTTACATTAAATAATTATACAATAATGATGCATTAATTATTTTATTAATGAAACAATAAAATAAATGATGATTTTAAATAAAAATTAAATTAATCATATTTATAAAATTATTTTCATAAAATGAAGTCCATTTTTGAAATTTACACATCAAAAAATGATTAGGGATAATTTTTGGTATTTTTCTAAAATAGTTGAATTTTTTGTGAATAATGAAATACAATAATTTACGATATTTAACATTATAAGATAAATACATAAATATTTGAGTCATGGATAGTGTATGAATGATGTAATAACCATCAGTTAAAACTCACATACACTATTTAGTATACCTAGTCAAAAGAACCATCACCATTGATAGTCTTGATCTAAAATAATGAACTAATGAATAAAATAATCAAAACACCCCTCTCCTCTCCCTATAAATACCACCCCTCACCACCCCACCTCCTCACCCCTCTAAATCCTTGTATCTTGTAAAAATTATACCCATTTCCCTGCCCAATCCTCTTACCCACGTCCAAGACCTATTGGTCTTACCAAAAGACTTAATCCAAGTGTCTTAAGGAGGTTCCCAAGAAGACTATATTCAAGAGGAAAAATCCTCCTCCTTTATCTTTTAATATTTTCTCTTCTACTTTGATTTTTTAAAATTAAAAAATCATTCGTGATGTGTCGATTCACTGCCTTCCTGGACAATGAGTTTACATTTTCCATTACCACCTTCAAATATTGTCATAAAACCATTATTATGGTTAAATTTTATTTTAATGTACATATTATAAGTTATATCAAGTTTTGGAACCAATATATAAACATAATATTAACTAAAATGACCCAAGTTTGTGATGGTCAAAAAAATCTCCAAAATAAATTTAATACATTTTCATCAACATTTTATCTAATGCATCATCCTCATAGCATATAACCAATTGATATATGAGACCATTTAAACTTATGTAATTTCATTGATACTAAATAATTTCACTTCTGGAGAAATTATTCCTATTTGAAAAGAACTCCCATATTTATACTCAAGGAAACCAACCATAAAACCACGAAAAGAACGCTCCTAGAATAATAATATTACACATTATAACTTATAAAAACGGCCATAAATTAACTTAATAAAATTATAATAAATCAATTATATGTTTAATAGGCTCTAAATTAGGTAATTATTGAATCTAATTTGATTATCCAAGACATTAAGTACAAGTACAGAATGATTTTGGATGTATGGTAAGGGTTTCTCAAATCACTTTTACTTATGTGAGATATATTCCTGATTCAACCCTTATTTTTTGTGTGGGGTGTACATACTATCCTTTGATATATCATATCATGAATATCATTATCTTTATGGTATTCAATGTTTCATTTTATAATTATTACTTTATGGGGCATACAATTTGACTGATTACAAAGTGGTAAGGGGATTCTTAACCCAATTTCCATTATTTGGGTTAAACGTATACTCCATTAATTATTTCATGTTATTATTATGTGTATAATGACTTTAGATTATCTTATGTTGTATTTACACATGTTGTTTTACAGTTGATACACATAATCGATTCATTTGGTCAACAATCACACTTTCTTTTAAAAGATTAATTTACCAAATTTAAAAGGAATATTGTTTTAAACTTATACGTCTTGATCATCTTTTCCAGATTTCATGACTCCTTTATGTATTTAGGAATTCATTATAAGTTTACAATTTTATTTTCCAAGAAATTTTTTTATTTTATAACCACACAGATTTTTAAATAAATGACTTCAAAGTAAAGTGGTATTTCTCTAAAGAATTTATTAACAATTTTATTAGAGTATTTTAATCTATATAAACACCATTTGTTAGATCATATGGTTAATTTATATTGATCTCTTATGATACCATATACAAAGTTTTATTGAATCGTTTATGATTAGTCTAAATGGGGATGAACTATTTTGACACCATTCACCATATTTATCTAAATGGTTTATGATTATGTATATTGTTTAAGAAAAATATTGAAATTTACTATGCTAGTTTAAATATGAATGTTTATGTTAATTATGTTTCACCACTTTCATATGAGGAATGCATTAGAGTTAGTGACTGACTGGTGGGGCCTGTTATTTCCCCTCGATGCATCGATAGGTCTTATGAGACAAACTAGACCAGATATTGGCTGAGGCCTTACCCATTTATACAGATTTCTCAGTCGAGGCCTTGATGATATATTTAGATTCCCTGTATTATTAATTCCCAAATTATGAGAATAGTTATTGAAAATACATGTGATTATAAGACTAGTAGAATATCCATGGTTAAGTTTTATTCTCATGTAATTATTTATATGAAATTATTTGATCAGATTTTATTACTACCATATTATACTCAATATTATGTTTTAATGTCATGTGTTTATAGTTATTCACCTTTACTTATTGTTTATGTTTACTTTTGATAGCTTATGTTGTATGCCTACCCTTACTGATCATTTGAGCTCACCCCTTTCTTATGTTTTATTCTTCCCCTGGTTGCCTAAAAGTTTATTATGATTGATAAAAAAGGTTATATAAGGGGAATAATGGTAGCTAAGGGGAATAATGGTGTTCTAAAACTAAATAATTTTTATCTAAAATTTATTTTGAATTTCTTATATGTATCTAGATTTCTAAGAAAACTAAACTATCTATTACTTTGGGATGTGATTCCTTATAATCACACCAATGTAAAAATGTAAGGAACCTAATCTAGGATACTTGGGTCAGGGTCTTTACATTTGGTATTAGAGGAAGTTTAGTAGAAACATTGGGAACTAGGTTTAGGAAATCCTAGATTAGGTAACATAAACCTAAGATATACTATGACGATATCTATAGAAGAACATCCCAAACAAACCATATTTATGAGTTTAGTTATGTATAAAAAATTTCAATTTATGTTAATTATTTCACTAGTTTTGTCATTATATATTATGTCTCATAATGATATGATCTAATCTAGTATATTTCATCATCTATAAATGGAACCTCATAGAAGTAATGAGAACCTCACTAATGAACATGATCCAAAGAGTAAGGAGGAAAAAATATTTTATGGTCTTATGATAATATTTCGAATGGAATAAGTCTCCCAAAAATTCTCATCATATGGGGATATAGTATCATGTGATAATGAGATAATGAAATAATTCTCTAAGTATTATGGCTTCAAATGGAAGCACAAGAACAAGAGTACAACTGGGAAAAATTTGGATAAAGGAAAGAAGTGAAATAAGTACTTTCCCACATGAGATAATTGTGAAATGAATCACCATGGTACTTACTTAAAAGGAATGGGACTTAGCTAAACGTGTGTAGAGAAAGGACACCGTTCTTATTATTGACAGGGTAAGAAAAAGGTTTTCTATGTACAATACTTTAACTGTAATGATATGGGAAACTACATAAATCAATGTCTCAAGAATCAACAGAATATACCCTAAAATAGGATAATGGATCATGGTCAAGATTATTCTACTACCTCAGACAAAGAGGAATGACTAATATACCTATGTTTGGATTCAAGAATTATGTTATTTGAGAATTTTATCAATATTTTTCTGGTTATAATAATCATGAGATATATAAGGATTGTACTGTGTTACTTCTTCTTTAAGGAGTTAGAATCATGTGATGTATTGCACTAGTAATCAGGAGAAGTGATTTTTTTGTAAGTTGATCTTCTTGAAAACACATGACTTGGGAAATATAACCCTAAATATGTGTTTGATGTTGATATAATAATAAATAGATGTTTATGGGATTGTATTAGTGACCATGAAAGTGGTTATTGATCTGATGGTTTATGTTATGCTGAATTATTAAATGTTTGGATTTATGGAATATATTCAACAACCTGAAATTTTACTCTTGGAAGAATGCATGTTTTCATAATGGTTTAAAAGATATTAAGGTATTTATATATTTATTATATGATAATAATAGCTACATTATTTAGGGAAATCTTCTCTTAAGTTGATTTTGGAAATTTAGTGACCTTCCTTACAAACCTTTGGTATTTGAATTTGGACTAACATATTTTTTATCTATCTTAAGGTCAACTACTTATAGAATAGATTAAGGATATTATTGATTAATATTAAAGTATCATTTATCATATTTGATAACTTGTTCTAACCAGTTTGGTTTCATTAAATATTTAAAGGATGAAATAATGAATTATGGTTATCATGATTTATAAAACATCTTCAGGCATAAAAAATTGTCTTGAATATTCATCTCTAGATTTAAGAAATGAAGTGGATATATATCAAAGAACAAACAAAGGATGAGATTATGAAATGGAAATAAATAAAGTATTTATGGATAGTAAAATAAACCATCAACTCTAGGAAAATAATTTTGGAACAAAAACTTCATCTGTTTACTTTTATTTTTGAGAAATTGATTGTCTTTTAACATATCAAACATTTTTAGTTTTGTGATGGAAGACTTTATAATGACAATGTTCTCTATTAGTCTCTATTATAACATGATAGTTATATTTATTTTCCATGACCATGTTTTCAATTCCAACTAATGTTATACTATAGGGAAACCTAGTTTTTTCATTACCATCACATTGTTATTTCCCTCTATTTATGAGGATGTTTTGTTAACCCAATTTACGATGTGGGTTTCCCATAAATGAATTTTCAAGTATCATCCATTGATTTTCAAAGTGAAATTTTAAAATTGTTAGGATTAAATTTATTGAATTTGGGGAGAATGTAACACTCCAATATTTTATATTATATCTCTTCTTAAATAAATTCAATATCATTGATGTCATATGTTTCAAACAACACCCAGCTAAGACAAACAATGAAATATTATTATTGTTATAACCTAGTTGTTAAATTAAGAAGGAATTAATAGTATTAAACACAATATAAAATTTATATATTATATATTCAAAAAAACAATTTTCAATTCATCAAAAATATCTTATACTCATAAGATAAGAATGAATCCAATTTTATACATAAAAAGGATATATTTTTCTAAAGGCTGTTTTACCACCTTTTAATGGCGCACTTATTTTATAAATAAATTTTGACACTATTATAAATTCTATTTAAAAAAACTTCATAATTAAAATTATAATGTAAAAATTTTCCAAGGGTTAATTTTTAGTATTTTTTTGATAAGTTTCATTTTTTGATGAATAGTAAAAAATAATGTATATTAATTGAAATCAGAATTTTAATTTAAATAAATTATAATGATAAATTATAATTTAAATTGGTACTAAAGTACCATTAGATAATTTATAAATAAATCAATCCAATTAATTTTATTGGAAGAAATTTCACATAAAAATTGGTTATGAAAACATCTAAATCTTTTGTACATTTTTACTTTAAAAACCCATTGTTTCATCATGTCCGCAGGATTAATTTTAAATTAATTTATGAAAATCCCATGAATTTAATTTTGAAAAAGAGATTAATTATTTTTAATAATAAGGTACATATTTATTAGACATGATCCTTTTATTTTAAGAAAATATGAATAGTAACTTTAGTAATTTTTTGTTACCACGGTTAAGGGTAAATAAGGTAATTTAAGGTAAAAATAATATTATAAGGATTATAAAATTACCCTAAAATATTACCAAATTTTATTGGATGAATATAATTATACCCTTAAAACATAAGGTTCAAATTTGATTTATTAAATGGATAATGTTTCATGAAAATGACTTTGATATTATTTAAATTAAAGAAAATCACAAAATATCACATTCATATTTTTAATAACTATATTTTTATTAATATGGAATTAATTAGAAGATATATTTAACAATAGATATTAATTTTAAAGACAAATTATTTATCTAAATCATGGTATTTTATTTTTAATTTTTAATGAAGAAATATTTACCTTAAAAAATTATACAACGATGATGCAATAGTAATTTTTTTAATGAAACAATCAAATAAATGATCTTTTAATAAAAAATTAAAATTATCATAATTAGAAAATTATTTTCTTAAAATGGAGTCTATTTTTGAAATATAAACATCAAAAAATGGTTATGGATATTTTTTGGTAGTTTTTCTAAAATAGTTGATTTTTTATGAATAGTGAAATATGGTAATTTATGATATTTAACATTATAAACTAAATAGATAAATTTTTGAGTCATATATGGTGTATGTCTGATGTAAGAACCATTATTTCAAACATAAATCCACTATTTACTATACATAATCACAAGAATCAAAACTATTGATAGTCTTGAGCCAAAATAATAAACTAATGAATAAAATAATCGAAAACACCCCTCCCCTCTCCCTATAAATACAACCCCTCACCACCCCTTCTCATCACACCTCAAATCCTTTTATATTGTATAAATTCTACCAATTTCTCTTAAAAATCCTCTTCCCCATTTCCAATACCTACTGGTCTTACTAAATGACCAAATCCAAGTGTCTTAGAGGAGGTTCCCATATAGACAATATTCTAGAGGTAAAATCCTTCTCCTTTCTCTTTTAATTTATTTTCTTTTCCTAACATATCTTCAAAAAGATATAAAAAGTATAATGGTAACTATAGTATCATATATATACTATAATTTTATTATTTTAATTTAATATACATCATCAAATATCTTCTCTTAGCCTTTGATTTTTTTAAAAATGAAAACATAGTTCGTGATGTGTCGATTCACCACCTTCGTGGACAATGAGTTTTCATTTTACATTACTGCCATTAAGGCTGGTCATAAAACCATTATTAAGGTTAAATAATATTTAAATCTAAATATTATAAGTTATATCATTTTATATAACCAATATATAAACATAATATTAAATAAAATGACCCAAGTTCACGATGGTCGAAAAAAATACCGAAATAAATTAAGATATTTTCATCAACATTTTATATAATGAATCATCCTAATACCATATAAAAAATTATATATGAGACCATTTAACCTTATTTATGTTCATTAATAGAAAATAATTTCACTTATAGATAATTTATTCCCATTTTACAAGAACTCCCATATTTATACTCAATGGAATTGACCATAAAACCATAAAATGAACACTCTTGGAATAAAAAAACTAAACATCATAACTCATCCAAATGGACATAAATTAACTTAATAAAATTATAATAAATCAAGTATATTTTTAAGAGGTTATGTATTAATTAATTAATGAATATACTTTTATTATCCAGGACATTAAGTACAAGTGGAAAATGATTTTAGACATATGGTAAGGGTTTTTCATATCACTTTTACTTCTATGGGATATATTCCTTATTTAACCCTTATTTCTTGTCTGGGGTGTACAAACTTAAATTTGATATATCATATCATGAATCTCATTATCTTCATGGTATTCAATTTTTCACTCAATAATTATTACTTTATGGTCATACAATTCGACTGATTACAAATTGGTAAGGGAATTCTTATCCCAATTTCCATTCTTTGGGTTAAACATATACTCCATTGATTATGTCATGCTATTATTATGTGTGAAAAGACTTTTTATTATCTTATGTCTTATTTCCACTTTTTATTATATCTAATACACACAATCGATTCATTTGGTTAACACTCACACTTTCTTTTAAAAATACTCTTTTAAATGATTCATTTTAAAAATTTTAAATTAATGTTTTTTAAACTTATATGGAATGAGCATATTTTATAGATTTCATGATGTCGTAATGTCTTAAGGAATACTTTAAAATTTTACCTAATTATTTTCAAATAAAATTTTTTCTTTTATAATTTCATATCTTTTTAAATAAATTATTTCAAAGTAAAGTGGTATTTATAAAAAGAATTTATGAATAATTTAATTAGAGTATTTTAATATATGTCAACACCCTTTGTTAGATCTTATAATCAATTGAGGTTGATCTCTTATGATACAATATATAATGTTTTGTTGAATTTTTTATAATCCGTTTGGATGGGGATGTGCTATTTTGATACCATTCACCGTATTTATCTGGATGGTTTATGATTATGTTTATTGTATGGGAAAAGTATTTAAATTTCCTATGATAGTTTAAATACAAACTTTTATATTGATAATGTCTCACCCATTTTAAATGAGGAATTCATTAGACTTAGTAAGTGATGTGTGAGTCTCTTTATAACCCCTTGATTCATCAGTAGGTATCATAAGATAAACTAGACAGGGTATTGGCTGAGGCCTTACCAATTTATATATAATGATTGGTCAAGGAAATGATGATATGTTTTAGACATCCCAGATTATGCATTCCATCATTATTATATTAGTTATTGAAAATCCATATGATTATTCAACTAGAAAAATATCCATGGTCAAGTTTTATTCTCATGTGATTATTTATATGGTGATTTTTCATTACTTCCAATCAACATGGAAGAACGGTTACATTCGTACCCCTATAAAAACCCCCACATAAGGAATAGTGGGGATATAGGGATATAGAGAGAAATACATAGATGGGGAAGTAGAGAGAAAGTCCAAGAAATTGATTTTAGTAGGTAATCATTTACTGCATATCACAAAGTAAAATAATGAATAAGAATTTTTCTACATATCATAAGAAGTGCTCCACATATAATAAATATTTATGGACATCCATCAGCATAGAAAATCTTTTTTTAGATAGCCATCCACATAATAGAGTCCTTTGTAGACTAGTATTCTGTGAACCTCATGAAGATGAAATCTTTGTGGACTACCACCCCACATAGAAATAAATATGTGGGATGGGGCCCTTCAGTCTTGGTACCCTTCCATGTACCATTTGACCTTATATCATCTCCTCTAAGAATTTTTCAAACAAACCTCTCCATTAAACTCTCCCTTGAAGCACTAAGACCTGAATGGGCCCCCTTTGTGAACCACCAAGAGAAGACCTATACCAAAACCCCTAGATATATATGATGAAAAACAGAAGGGCTCACCACAATGTCCTCTCAACCATACATTCTCATGGTAAAAGAGTCTATAATGGTAACCTACCTAACAAGGAGGATCCACAGAATTCTCCCAATCCTACATTCCTATTATATTGAGATTCCCAACCTTGGAGGTAGTGTTAGGAACCTTCCCATTTCAAAGAGTGAGGGGAATATCTTTCTTTTCCCTTTTATGAGGGATAATTTCATATCATACTCTTATCTCAGAAACCAGGAAAAAGTAATCCCTCATGGAGTAATCTTCTAGCCTTTAATGTGGACCAAATCCATATGGGTGTGTAAGTCCTGATCTTTGTCATAAAAACCAGAGAGGATATGAGTGTTAGATACCTTTCTCTCTCCATAACCATGGTCTGGTTATAAAAATAAAAGAGGATATGGGAACCTCAAGGCCCTTTCTCTCTTCTATAACCCCAACCTTTTCCACTAGCAGATGAAGAAGATTGTGTGGTTTTTCAAATCTTTCACTTCTTATTGTTTCTCTTACATTTCATGACTCATGTGGGTTTAGAGGTTAGTGATGATCATGAAATCTGAACGATCTAATACCTATATTAGGAGGATATTCCCTTTATGAATCTCCATCTCAACTTCAATGGGCCTCATATTCGGTATAAGACCAAACCATGTTTTCACCACCTCAAAATTCAATATTCCCGATGAGGAAAATGGGACTTCTCCAAAGGTGTAATCCCAAAATCACTGAACTATATGGGATTTGATTCCTATCCTAATGGGATATGTAGGAATCCTCCTTGACATCCAAAACTAACACCCCAAATTCACCCTAATTTTATCTGGGAAGTATCCCTAGTGGGGTCATATTAAAATTGGAGGGCCATATTATTTTCAGGTCTCTTTCATTACCATCCTTATTAGGCTACATTCCCAATAATACAATGCCTCAACCTGGGAGACTACACCCCTTCTAGGTTCTCTGGAATGCTTCGGCATAAGTTTCACACAATATTTAACTAGGCACCTTTGTCCTAGAAATATTTATCGAATGATGTTAAACTACATGGTTTGGTCTTCATCACATGACATTAAAAGGTAATATGTTTCCCATTAAGTGGAACCAAACTATGTGGGTTCTGATTCCTTTCACAAGGACACATAGGAATCCCATATCATAGTCCCGATCCCAATACCAAAAATATATCTTTCATATTCTTGTATGATGATAAATTCCAGAGCCCCTCACTTAGCATATTAAAACTAGTATCTTGGTAATAAATGATATAATATTATCTAATTTTCATACAAAATGGTACCACTGATGGAGAACCTCAAATACATATTGATGTCTCCATTGATGAAGAAACTCAGACACATATAAATGATTCTAAAATCAACACATGCTAAATAATTAATTATTAATTCAAGGGATACCTTTCTTATATTTGGAATTTAACAAAGTATTCATGAATACATATTAAATATATAAGAGATTCCTAGATTTGGAAATAGTTCCCCTCAAAAGGGTGTGATGAGCCCAACCTACCATCACATCAACCAATGCCTTTTCCAAAGTCCTCATTGGATATATCCATGTAGCCACCCACCTTTGGAATGTAGTTCCACATCAACTTGAAATGAGTTTAGGAGTGAGACCATGTCAGAAAAAAATGGTGAACCTGACGTGAATCCTTATCCAAAATATTACAGTGTCGCCCACATGTTAGGCCCCTTCACGTATAATGAAAGTGGTCCAAAACATGGATCCAAAATTAATAATTATGAATGTGTTCATTTATTGAGATGATACTTTGATGGGTTTTCGTTTATGTTTCTCTCATATGTATCCATACACTTTTGTCAAGAACTCCCTTCAATCCATTCCAATTTCATCCTTTCAACCAATACAAACTTACAAATTGGTTGTCACAGGGTCCTCAAAGAACCCAAGGACACAGTCATCAACCCATCATCTCCAATACCGGGTTTCAAATTCTCTCATTCAGGGGTACCACCAATATGATACCATCCCAACCATTGAGGTAGCTAAACAATACATCCATCTCATAACGCCCCACTAGCCATCTGATCAACTATGGATGGAGACCTAGAAGCCAACAACACTAGTTGTTGTATCAAATAATTTTTTGAAGCCTATCCCTAGAATATTTCAAAAAAATTCTCCCTTATATTAAGAATGATGATAAATAGGTCACTGGTGGCCTCATCTAGATTACACAAGGGTCCCTCCAAAAGGATCCTACCAATAACCATCACCACCAACACCACACCTTAACAAATCCTCAATATGATGGTGGTGCCTCCCTCAAGAGTTTAAACAAGGTCACCTAGACCTTGGAACTCAAGAAAACCATCTTAGGGAAGTGACTATAGCGTAGGGAGTAGGGTCGTACCTCTATTCCATCTAAAGAAGTCTACCATTAAAATTTGGTGGAAAACTTCAAGCATGCACAAACACTTTCCCTCACCAGCCAAATCTACAAACATATTTTGATAATATCTATAGAAGCCTGATGGTACAGTTTGGAAGTAATCTATGATCTAGTGAACACACATATCCATATCCATCAATACCTCCCACACATTTTGGAAGCACTCGAAGGAACAAGACGATGGATCTCACTTACAAATAGGAGGAAAAACTATATCTATACCTCTGCACCAGATTATTTCAGCATATCTCAAAAACGTGTGTAAGAAAAGAGCAGGAATACATCCCTTATCTAGCTACAAAATTGGAGTATATTACCACTACAACTGAAGAATTTACTACTTATATGTTGGAGATGATGGAAGGACATGTGACTATTCCTGTCCACATTCTACAAGTTTTCTAGGATATAATGATAGCATTAGTGGTGATTAGGATTCAGGTATACAACCACACCTTTCATTTTAAGTGACTCAGTTGAATAATTTGAGATTCACCATGGTATAAAACCATATTCCTACTCCCATCCAAGAGGTTCATGGACAAACCATGATAAATGGACAACTATATTGGGTCTATATCCCCTTTCTAACTTGAGGTCATCAGTTCATCCCAATGACCACTCCAAGGGAGACACATATCCCTACCAAAATTCCAAAGACTTATTGAAAAATTTCTTCAATGAAACAAGAGCTAATCAAACAGGTTTCTGTATATGAATGTAATAACACACAATAAGAAGCTCCAATCACCCAGAGTAATTAATATAAATAAAATCCTCACCAAAGATGATTGGGGAATTAAGAGCCGATATATGAACCTACTCTACTGAATTCTAGTTTTCTTGAAGCCGTCAGAAATTTATCTTTGGTGGATCAAGATCCTACTCCTCCATTACCAAATTATGGAGATATTAGAGGTAGTTATGAAGGTCCTTCGCATAATTTAGCTACCAGTAGTTCCATAGGCCCTCTATAAACATCATAAAATGAAGGCTCACTTCATGTACATAATCTGATTGATCTCAAGAGACCATCAACTGATGAGTACTATAGTATCTCTCTATGTGAAAAAAAGATAATACATTAAGATTGTCCTCCCCAGGGTATACACTATATAATTTCTCCTTGTATCTAGGTATTAAGCCATGATGGGTAATACCCATGATGACATTCATTGTAAAGGTACTCCCCACAAAAAAAATTCATTTCATCAAGAAAGTCCTCCCATTGATGAATTAACTTTGAGAATTACCTCCTACCACAAGGTGCTTGGAAAAATGAGTCTAGTCATACCTAATGCATTCTCATTGATAATAAATATTCTTTCTCAAGCAAAAGTCATTACAAGGAAACAATTGTTCTTCTAACCCTCCTTGGACCACCTTCCTTCTAATGAAACATCAGAAATATTTTGAAACCACATTATTTGCAATAAAATAGTAGGGAAACATACAATTTGGTGGGATTGGTTTGAAGAAACCCTCATGAGGTATAAATAAGACATGTTTCTTAAGAGGAGATAGTTGGACAAGGGTAACATAATAGTTATGTTTTTGCCTTAATGTACTCCCCATTTCAGCATTCCAGAGGAGTTTTTGGATGATTGTATGCATGAAATCTTCCAAAATATATGGACCACTCTTCATAAATTGAAAAAGAATGTATTGCCTTATGATGAATACCCAAATCATGTTAAATTAACAGAAGAGATGAACCACAAAATCTACTTGGCGTCCCTCCTAGCCGCACAAAACCCAAAATTGGGACAACAACAAGGATCTATTCAATGTACAAGTCTAGATGAATTAAAAGAACTATGTTGGATGACCGCTAATGACCCATCTGGTGTTTATATCATCTGATGGGGGTAAACATGGGGTGTTTTATTTCAATTCAATCTTTGATAAAAAAAATCCCACAAAAGGTAAAATAATGTAACGTCATACCCATAGGTCAACATTGAGAAATAGACTCCACTCACAATAGATGGTATTCTTAGCAAGAACTGGCCCACAACAGCTCTCAAAGATGTTATACCATAAGATAACGATCCATTGAAAGACTATTACTTCAAGAATATGAAAATATTGAGCAAGAATCCCACGTAAGGGAATTAAATCATAAAATAGTGAAAATGTATTCAGAAGTATTTAGATCGGGTATAGATCATGTCATTCACCCATCCCATGTTAATAAAAATCTCTATAAAACTAGAATAATAGCCATAGTAGATAAATCCACAATAGTAAAGAAGAAACCCCATCCCACAGGGTTGGGGGAATTTTTAACATAGCCCTAAAAGATAACAAATAAGGCCTAAAATGTAGTGAAAGTGGAACTAGAGAACCCCTAGACCATATTTCTGGGGAAATTTTTACCTCAGCTCAAGTGAAAGTTTTTCTTTTCTCAATTTGGAGAAGTTATAAAAAATGAAACTTCTTTGTAAACCCCATCCCATTATATACTTTATTCTTCAAGCATGCAGGAAAAAAAATTATCTAGAGGTTCCCTTTATATCACCCTTAACTATATGACTTAGAAGGGATCCATAAAATAAAGGATGTTCTCCCATGATGGTTACAATAAGAAACATATGTTAAGATCAAAACTTCTCCCAAGAATCATAGCTCTTCTGGTAGACACTCCTATATAAACCACATATCCTACTATTATGATACTGATGAAATGTTTGTAGGACCCTGGGAGACCCTGAGAGGGGAGGGGTGAATCAAGGTGACCACTTTTTCTTTTAATGTGATGGATCTTGTTCCCACATTGGTAGGAACTTGTTAAACCTGTATGATGAATATGATCATAAATCAAACATTCACATGTAGAAATATGACACAAAACTTTTTACTTGGTTCACCACTAAGGGCTACGTCTAAGGAGCATACGCTGACAGGTTGTCGGTCATACCAAATTCCACTAAACTTCACTAGCTGTGGATTACAAAGGTTCAGGCATAGTAACTCTATCCTAGGCTCACTGCCTTTACAAAGGTTCAGGGATAGCTCACTGTATCCCTCAGGTCACTCCCGTTGACTCCCCCTGGCTCACTGCCTTTGGTGAAGTCCCAATTAGTTTATAGACGTGAAGGTATTCTCATCGTTGCAAAATAATTCATCATCTGTTGTATGTAGATGATTTGTTGAAGTCCAACTTTCACTCGTAGACTAATATCACTTGGAACCGAAGGTATCGGGCAATATTCCAGATTTCGTGCAGCTCCCAAAAGACCGGCGCACTTCAACCTCACCTGGCGCACTTTTCTAAGCCCGGCGCACAAGTTTCAATCCCGGTGCGCAAGTCACTTGTGCGACACAAATTCGACGCGCAGGTGACACCAACCCACTTGCGTGACACTGCCTCCTTCAACTCCAAACTTGCACGACTCTGCACCTTTAAATACCAAACCACCTTGGGAGCGTAGCCAACAACTAGCGCGCAACCTCTACTTGCGAGACCCAACTACCACTTGCATGGATCAACAACTTTCATGACGAGGGATCAAAAAATATCTAAGTCTTGAACTTCGTTACAAATGAGGAGGGGTGGTCCTCTATTTATAGGCTAACTGGACCCCCTGCGCAGTGGTTCACAAGTGTCCTCACAGCGCGCAAGTCCCGGCGCGCAGCTCCAACCACCCTAGCCTCTGTCGCGCAACTCACTTGTGAGACCACACCAATACTTGTGCGACCCTCTTTCCTTTTCCATATTTTGAAGCTCTGATCTTGAAGAAAAATAGGCACACAACTTTCCAACCTCCTAGGCATCAGCGCGCAAGTCCTTTCACGGAGCGCAGGTCACTTACGCGACCAGCCCAAAACTTGCACGACCCTTATCCCTTTGCCATTTTTCCGTGTTCTGATCTTGAAAAACATATGGTGTGCAAGTTTAATCTCCTTCAAGTACACGACACGCATGTATCTTTTCCAAAAACACTTTTCTCCATTTGTTGATTTTCAGCCCCAAAAATTTGGAAAACACTGGAAAATGGTGTCACCTTCAATACTGTAATCTGATTGGCTTGTATGATAAATTTTCTAGTACACATTTTGAACTTCCTCTTAGGATTTACAAAAAACACAAACCATACTCCAATCCATGAAAATTTGACCATGGTTCCAACAATCTTCCGCTTTGGGTTTGTTGGCAATCAGAAAAAAAATTCAATAGATCTCTATCCACATGAAAACCAAAAATGAAAGAATCAACTCAGCCAACACTCTAAGTCTACATGAGAAATGCTTGGTTTAGAAAACAAGAGAGGAAGCTTGAATTGGGTTCCCATGTTTTGGATTTCTCACTGACACCCAAGAAGCATTACATGACCATTGTATTCCTTCTCATCCTATCACTGACACTGAATTCGCACTGTGTCACAGAAGCATTACATGCCTGAACATGCCTGAAATCTCAATGACGCCCAAGAAGCATTACATGACCAATGTATTCCTTCTAATACTATCACTGACACTGAATTTTCATCATGTCACAGAATCATTACATGCCTGAACATGCCTAAACATTCCTGAATTTATTCCTTTCTCCCCCATTGACAATAAACCCAAAGACCGTTAATTTGTTCATTGTTCAGCTCAAATCATACTTCCCCTAGATAGTATCTCCCCCACAAACCTGCATCACATCCATAAACAGGTAAAAATAGTTATCATAAATGGGGAGAGGGGAATTCCATAACCTCCTTATGCACCGGGAGGTGGCTGAACACTGAGGTCCAACCGATGTTTTTCAAAAACAGCCACTGACACTAGCTTGGTCAGGATATCAGCCACTTGCACATCAATTCCCACATGATCTATTCTAATCACTCCTTGATCAACTTTTTCATTGATAAAGTGATATCTGATTTCAATATTTTTTGTACAAGAATGATGAACACGATTCTTCATAAGATCAATTGCGCTCTTGTTATCACAGTAAATTACCATTGGTTGCTTCACCTCATCACCAATATCAGTTAGTTGTTCCTTCACCCATAGCAGTTGAGTGCATGCATTTGTGGAGGAGATATACTCGGCTTTAGATGTACTAAGAGAAGTACTTTCTTGTTTCTTGCTCAACCAGCCAACACATTTATTACTAATATAGAATGCTCCACCACTGGTGGACTTTCTGTCAACAACATCTCCAGCCCAGTCAGCATCATAAAATGCTGATAATTCACTGTTTTTTCTTGCAGAAAAGTATAAACCACAATTGTGAGTACCTTGAATATACCTCATGATTCTTTTTTCTGTTTTCATATGTTCCTCCTTTGGATTACTCTGAAAGCAGGTTGCAAGATAGGTTATAAAAACAATATTTGGTCCTGTCACTGTCAGATACAGTAGGGTCCCAATTATCCTCTTGTACATAGTAGGGTCTACAGATGCCCTATCCTCATGCTTTCCAAGATTGGTTACAACTGAAATCGGAGTTGATATTGGTTTGGAGTCTTGCATATTAAACTTCTTCAGCAGCTCTCTTGCATAAGTTTCTTGATAAATGAAAGTGTAATCCTTATTTTGAATCACCTACAGCCCCAAGAAATATGTGAGCTCCCCAATCATAGACATTTTAAATTATGATTTCATGTGATTGGAAAATTCATTCACTAATTTATACCTGCTTCCACCAAATATGATATCATCAACGTAGACTAGAACCATGGATTGATAATTTGGAGAATTATTCACATATAGATTGTGATCTACTCCTCCTCTTTTGAATTCCAGCTTCTTGAGATAAGAATCTAGCCGGGAGTACCACACCCGTGGTGCCTATTTAAAGCCATAAAGTGCTTTCTTTAGTTTTCAGACATTTGTTTCATCAGTACCAAGAACAAAACCCACTGGCTGTTCAATGTAGACCTCTTCTTCGAGTACTCTATTCAAGAATGCTGTCTTGACATCCATTTGATATACTTTATATCCTCTTTGGAGTTCCATGGCAAGGAACAACCTGATTGACTCCAGTCCAGCCACTGGAGAAAAGGTTTCTTCAACATCAACACCTTCTATTTGGGATTATCCTTTACATACCAGTCGTGCCTTGTTTCTAATAACACTTCCATGCTCATCAAATTTTTTCTTGAAGATCCATTTTGTACCAATCAAATTATGACCTTCGGGTCTCTGGACAAGATCCCATGTCTGATTCTTGTCAATTTGATCTAACTCTTCATTCATGGATTTCACCCATCATTTATCCTTTGCAGCTTCTTCAAATGAGGATGGATCCACAACTGACAGAAATACAGATTGCGTGTTATTCCTCATCCTTCTTGTTTGTGTGGGTGCACTCCTATCCCCAATTATGTTGGATGGATGAATCTTAGCTCTTCAATTTCTCCTGCGAGGTTCAGTTGCATTCTCTCCAGACATAGTTTCTTCTTCGTATTCTTATTCTGAGTCAACATCATGATGTGACTACTGAGTGTTTTGAACAACTTCCTCTATTTCTGTATTTGTATTTTATCCATGTTTACTTTCTTCCTCACTTCCTATCACATCAACATATGACGTTCTTGAAGAATTTGTGGTTTTCTCTTCAATTATCTTAACATCACTTCTTTCCACAATCCTTCTTAATCTCTTGTTGAAACACTTGTAGGCTTTTCTGTTCATTGGATACCCAAGAAAAATTCCTTCATCATCATTGTCACCAAACTTCCCTTGATTTCATTCTTTATTCTAAATAAAACATTTGGTTCCAAAAACTCGAAAGTATTTCAATGAAGGCTTCCTTCCATGAAACAATTCATATGGTGTCTTCGTTTCTCCCATATAAAGCCCTATTCGATTCTGAATGTGCACTGTAGCTTTAACAGCTTCCTTCCAGTAATGGCGAGAGATACCACTCTCAATCAGCATAGTCCTGGCCATGTTGTTGACGTGTCGATTCCGGTGCTCAACAACTCCATTTTGCTATGGAGTTCTCATAGCAGCTACCTCATGCTGTATTCCATATTTTTATTGGTAATTATCAAACTCTATGTATTTGTATTCCCATCCATTATCAGATCTCAACACTTTGATTGTTCGTCCAGTATCATTCTCAGTGATTCTCCAATATGTTTTCATGCATTCAAGAACTTTTCATTTCCTGTGAATGACCATAACACATGAAATTCTACTATAATCATCAATGAAAAGGAAAAGTATCTTTCTCCATGAGTTCCGACAACATTTACCGGACCACATACATCTATATGAATTGGATCAAGAAGATGAGATGCCCTTTTCTTCTTTGGCCGATATGAGCTGCAGACCAGCTTTCCACGAATGCAAGCATCACAATATTTTTCACACTCATGCTTCAGGTTAGGAATGTCCATGAAAATCCTCAATTTTGATATTTTCTCCATGTATTGTTGATTTATGTGTCCCAGTCTCCTATGCCACAAATTGTTTTCTTCTTCAACAGTCATGTAACAAACATTTTCTTTACTATCAACCTGATACATGTTGCCTTCTGTTCTGTATCCCTTCATAAGTGAATTGTCTGTCTTTCCCTTGATAGTGCAGCCTTTCTGATTAAAAGTGACAATAAGTCCCGAGTCACAGAGTTGACTCACGCTGAGTAGATTATGACATAGGCCATCTACGTAAAGGACTTCAGTCTTCTTTAGATCTCCATTAGCTAATTTAGTACTTCCACTTCCTTTGATTTTCAGAGCTCCATCATTACCAAATCGAATCATTCCATAAACTTTCCTTTTGATATCTGTTAACAGGACAACATTACATCTCATATGGGATGAACAACCTCTATCCAGAATCCAAGTACTGTTTCTTTTTGTAGCTTTGAGGGCCACCTCTCTAAGGTTGGATTTCTCAATTTTCTTTCTTTCTGTCCATGAGACATTGGAATGAGTATAGAGCACTGGTGGACTTTCAATTATGTCATCTGTGTACATTGGTTCTTCATAGTTTAAGTCTTCTTCGAGAAGAGAAAATCTGTTTGAAAGAGAAACAATATATTGTCGACAAGATTTCACTTGTCTTGAATTCCGGTATAAGGTGTCCATGTCCCTTCTCTGCCTGCAATTAACAGCCTTATGACCAATGTTAGAGTAACAAAAACAGTATCCATAGAAACTATTTCTTCTATAAGATGGAGGATATGAAGTTAGTCTCCTTTGTTGATGTCCCAGATATTCCCCATTAATGTAGATACTTTCCTCTTCGCAATATGACATGGTATGGCCCAGATAGCCACAAAACCGACACTTCATGAGAGGAAATTTCTTCGCACTTGAATTTCTCCTCATACTTTCTTCCTTGGGAGAATAGTTGGACTGTCTATCATTTCTGAATGTTTGAGGATAATTTTCAGTTATCCTTTTAGTTTGGATTTATGGTTTCTTTTTCAGTACTTCAGTCAGCGTTTCAACATGTACAACTTTCATCTTGTCTTTCTTTTGGCTCTCTTTACTTCAAGCAGTTGACATCTCAGCTTCATAGCCAATTTCACTCTTTCCCATGTAAGCGGGTCTTTGATCACTCATGATTTTTCCAACCCCATCTGAACCACTCTTGGATCTTTCCAGTAATTCTGCATATAAGAATCTTCCAAACTGTATTTTCTTCCTTGATTCTTTTGAAATTAATTCAGTCTCAAGTTTACTCCTAAGATTAAAAACTTCCTTCTCAATACCCTCAACAGTCTTAGATTTTTCTTCTAGTTTTGTGGTGAGGTCACTTATGACCTTTTCCTGCTCTTCAATTATTAGCTTCAGATCCACTACATCATCATTTCTTTCAAGAATTTCAGACTGTACTTTCACAAATTCTTCTATTCATTCAATTTCATCTTCAAGTTGATCAAAATATTCAGTTAATTCTTCTACAATTGATTTCCACTTATTGAAACTCTTACAATTAATCTTAAGATTTCTAACAGCATCCTTAAGTTGCAGCTTGGGATCTGTATTAGTTTTTAACTGATTTTCTCCACCAGTATCTTCTAATTTTTCAATAGTGGCCATCATGGAAGCATGTTTTCCAGTTTTAAATTCTGGTTCTTCTTCATCAAAGAATTCATTATCATCTTCTTCCTCTTCACAGACAAAACTCTTCTTCAGAACTTTCATTCTATATTTGAAGTATCCTTTCTTGAAAAACCTTTTCTGGGGCTTCTCAATGATTTCGGCATCGCTATCATCATCATCGATCATTCTTAAGCACTGAGAAGCAATGTGCCTGACTTTTCCACAAAAAAAGCAGGATAGAGGTAACTTCCCTTTGAATTTCCCTTTTCCCTTCTGGAACTTCTTGGAAATGAGAGAAAGAATTTCTTTTTCCTCTTCGTCTTCACCACTACTATCTTTTTAAATTTTCAGTTTCTCCATGGATTTTAATTCCATTTCCTTGCTTACTCGTGTAGTAGCATCTTCTGGTTTGACTCTCATTTCATATGCCACTAGGCTACTCAAAAGATCATCCAAAGAAAGTTTGGAAAGATCTCTTTCCTCAAGGGCTGACACCTTTGCATTGTACAGGGGTAGAATTCTTCTTAATATTTTCTTTACAATGCCAACATCTTTGATTTATTCACCTAGACCCTGAATTTCTCCAACTACTTTAGTAATTCGATTGAAGAAGGAGTCTGCATTCTCATCTGGATGCATCTTCAGATCATCAAACCTATTGTGTAGGACTTGTAGTTTCACCTCCTTCACTTTGATATCTCCTTCATAAATATTTTAAATTTTATCCCACATGGACTTTTCTGAGGTACAACTCATTACCTTTAGATAGATCTGATCAGAAAGGGCTACAGTGAGAGCATTCTGTGCTTTAGCATCAACATCAAGAATTTTCCTATCGGCATCCGTCATATCCAGCCCTGTCGGATCAGTAACATGAATACCTTGAATAGTGGAAAATAGAACTTCCATTCCAAGGGAACTTAGATGAGATCTCAATTTATTCTTACAGATCTGGAAATTACTTCCATCTAAGAGAGGGAATCCCCTGACATTGACTGCATTCTCCACGACGACAAAGGATAGGTTCAACACCAGCAACCTCCCTCTGATACCACTTGTAGGACCCCGGGACACCCTGAGAGGGGAGGGGTGAATCAGGGTGACCACTTTTTCTTTTAATGTGATGGATCTTGTTCCCATGTTGGTAGGAACGTTTTAAACCTGTATGAGGAATATGATCAGAAAGCAAACATTAAAATACAAAAATATGACACAACACTTTTTACATGGTTCACCACTAAGGGCTATGTCCAAGGAGCATACTCTGACAGGTTTTCGGTCATAAAAAATTCCACTAAACTTCACTAGCTATGGATTACAAAGGTTCAGGTAGAGTAACTCTATCCCAGGCTCACTGCCTTTACAAAAGTTCAGGGATAGCTCACTGCATCCCTCGAGTCACTCCCATTGACTCCCCCTGGCTCACTGCCTTTGGTGAAGTCCCACTCAGTTTATAGACGTGAAGGTCTTCTCATCGTTGCAAAATAATTCATCCTCTGTTGTATGTAGATTCTCTATTGAAGTCCAACTTTCACTCGTAGACTAATCTCACTTGGCACCAAAGGTATCGGGCAATATTCTAACTTTCGTGCAGCTCCCAAAAGAACGACATACTTCAACCTCACCTTGTGTGATTCTCCAAGCCCGGCGTGCAAGTTTCAATCCCGGCACACAAGTCAATTGCGCAACACAAATTCGGCATGCAGGTGACACCATCCTACTTGCGTGACACTGCCTCCTTCAACTCCAAACTTGCACGACTCTGCACCTTTAACTCCCAAACCACCTTGGGAGCGCATCCAACAACCGACACACAACCTCTACTTGCGCGACCCAACTACCACTTGCACGGTTCAACCACTTGCGTGATGAGAGCTCGATAAATCTCTAAGTATTGAACTTCATTAAAAATGAGGAGGGGTGGTCCTCTATTTATAGGCAAACTGGACCCCCTGCACGGTGGCGCGCAAGTGTCCTCACGGCGCGCAAGTCCCGACGTGCAACTCCAACCACCCTAGCCTCTGTCACGCAACTCACTTGTGAGACCACACCAATACTTACAAGACCCTATTTCCTTTGCCATATTTTGAAGCTCTGATCTTGAAGAACAACAAGCGCGCAACTTTCCAACCTCCTAGGAATCGGCGCGCAAGTCCTTTCACGACGCGCAGGTCACTTGCGCTACCAGCCCAAAACTTATGCGGCCCTTATCCCTTTTCTATTTTTCCATGTTATGATCTTGAAAAACATATGGCGCACAAGTTTCCTCTCCTTCATGTACATGTAGCACAAGTATCTTTTCCAAAAACACTTTTCTCCATTTGTCAATTTTCAGCCCCAAAAATTTGGCAAACACTAGAAAATAGTGCCACCTTCAATACTGTAATCTGCTTGACCTGTATGAGCACTTTGCTGGAAAACATTCTGAACTTCCTCTGATGATTGACAACAAACACAAACCATACTCCAATTCATGCAAAGATGACCATGGTTCCAACAATGTTCATAATAATGTTCTATTCAATAAACACCATTGACATTGATTCTAACAATACTGTAAAACATTAGGCCAATATAGGAGAATAAGACGAGGATATCTCCATTCTAAAAATAGTCCACACTAAAATGACCAAAGAATTTGTGCATACTATAAAGCAGAAGATTAACCAAAATTTGGGAAATACTTTGAATGGTTTTTTTTCCTCCTAGAAGGGTGTCAGCTAAAGAAAGGGGTAAGACCATGGTTTAAACCCACTTATTACCCGAGGTAATTTAACCCCTTACACTTCAGGAAAAATAGTTAAGTATGATATATAATTGAATTAACTAAAAAGGATTAACTATAAACTACTTAAGGGTCATATTCAAACTATATATATTCTTTAAAAAGAACCACATGTCACTCCTCCAGCTGATATCTCTCAACAAGAGGATCTATCCATACCATCAAAAGTAGATTCACAATGTGTTATCAATATAGGAGCACGGAAACTAATCTATTTATAATTGATGATACCTGAATACTGATACTTCCCTACATTAGACAGAAAACCAGACCAATTCTAGTCATGTTATAACCAACCAGCTCAAGAACAAGTGCAGAAAGGACCAACACATCTGGTTTAGCCTATTATGCCACATACTCCAGATCCCGCTAAGTTGAACATTTATATAGGACTTGATGACACTATTGAATCATTGTTAGAATTTATAGAAGCTATGGAAGGTAAACTTGTTCCAATGTATCCAGAAAGAAAATTTTACCCAAAATGGGTAGATATGACACTTCCCATGCATAATTTATAAAATATTTTGTTTCCAATGTTCAATGGTTCAAGATATCTGGACCAGTATCTAATTAATTATATATCTCAATTTTTACCCATGATGGGAACTTTTTTTAATAAGAATCCACCATAATTCAGTGTTTTGTACAAACTTTGTAGGGACCATCTTTCATATGGTACACTAGTTTACCAGCAGGGTCGGTCAAAGGATGAGATGACCTCTACCGACAATTTCATTACCAGATTACCACAACTCTTCTAAATACAATATTATTGTACCTTTAAAACTATAAAAAATGATAAAATAATAGTCTCAACCTTTATTTCTAGGAGGAAGGGTCTAACTTAGTCTTATAATTTTCAGTTTCCAAAGGAATATTTGTTGGGTTTTTGAATAGAAAACATCAGTGATGAGTTGTGAAAACCACTCATTACAGTCAAGTAAAATATGGGTTTTGATAACTTGTTATAGTTTCAAAAATATTGGAATTCTCAATCTTATGAACCAAATCCAAATCCAGACCAGTACCGGAAGCCCAGGGAAAGAGGAAAGATAAAGAAAAAACTAAAAATGTCACTTTAAAACTAGCCCTAGTACTGGTTCTTACTCTGAATCCTACACCATACCATGTATAACCACCTCTGAGGCAGTAACAATAGTAACAAAACCTCATTGGGATGAAAATAGATATCCAAAATACACCCAAATTGAAGACCAGAAAAGTAAGGTCTATTCCTTTTGAGATTAGTAGGTTCCAGACTACTTCTTAACAGACTTGGAAAACAACCTGCTAACTCTACCAAAAACTAGAAGACCCTATCAAGTTTTCCTTGAAGGTCACCTAAATTACTTCCCATTTCACATAATGTTGGGGCACACTATCTGGGACTATTTCATTTTGAAAGTTTTCTTGTAAAAATGGTTGATTTTGGGATGGTGAAATTGAGAAAAACCACCATCACAAATAAAATATATCTTTTCCCATTATTCTAAAAGAAGAGGGTGAATGGAAGGAATACACCCACAAATATGCACTTAATTTCAGTGATTGGATGACTCAAATTATGATTAACCAAACATATACTATTCTTAGATCATAGTTAAAACAACCAATTGTGCTCCCAACCGCTTATATTATAACACAACAGATTCTGTTAGCACCAAAACCCTCTAAAGGAAAATATTATAAGAAACAGAATGGATTGAATGGTGGTAAAAAACATAAAAATATTAAACTATTCTAAGGCCCAATCTATCCTTTACTATATTATACCTCATTCCTTCAATTTTAAGAAAACGAGCGTCGCCCCACAAAATGGTAAAATGTGAACCATCCTATCAAACTGAGTTCTCATCAGACGAATTTTTAATCTTAATATACATTAATGAAATTAATTTAATAGATACCTTATATGATTATTATATTTATAATGAACTCAAACTTTCCATTCCAAATTGGGGAGACATGAATCAAGGATGCATGATCTAAGTAAACAGAGAGGGGTGTAACTGCAGACATATACAATATGTCAGCCTCATCCCTACTAGAGCTATCTATGCTGCTAAAACCCATGGGAAAGACCTTATAAAATCCCAAAAAGAGTAGGAAGATGTCTCCAAAAATTTAAGAAAATCATTTAGAACTAATAATTTTGGAAGGCTGATTGAATAATAGGTGACAACCTGACTAGCCCACGAAAGTGGGAAGGTCAAGTCGGCTCGATCCAATGAAATAAAAAATGATCTTGAAATATACTCAATGACCTGGATCATCTTCCCCAGGAACATCATCCCAGAAAATTCATCCTAAAGAATAGTTCCCTAAAAGTAAACATAGAACCTTTACTTAAAAGGATGACATCCTAAAGCAATTGGGATCAATTATATAAATTATATTAATTATGGATGCTCTTAGTCTATCAAAATATTTTTGATAATCACTTATAGAAAATCTATTATTCCCTTAAGAATTCGAATCAAAAGTTTCTACCACCAAGGTATATCATGTGGAGGTCTGTCTTGAAGAATTTCTTGCAGTTACCTCTTTAACTGAAGAAGATAGAGATGATGTTATACAGGGATACATCAGGCCACTATATATATCTAAAATATTAGTTGACATTGACATACATTTATATTTCATTTTTAATGGTTTAGGAGTCAACCTCATTCCTGTTAGGACACTTAAATGGCTAAGATATTCTAAATATGGTTTTTCTCCTTCTACTTTAATTCATTAGGGGTATGATAAAAGCAAACAGAAACCCCTCGACTACATTTAGATGAGAGATCAGTTAATGGATTTTGTGTATGATTCAGAGTTCTTAGTAATCCTACATGATACAACTTTCAATATCTTGCTGGTAATGCCTTGGTTACATCAATATGCAGTGATCCCTTCATCATACCATCAATGCTTCAAATACTATAGCAATAGACATACTAGGGAATTACATGGTGACAAATCTCCATTCGAGTCTTATGAATCTCAATATATTTATGCAGAACTGTATCAAAGATAAGGCAAGAAACTCATAACTGATGGTTCCACTCAGGTTACTTCTCTAAGTGGCTTGGAAATGACCTCGGCTAACCCATTCAAAGACATTAGTGATGAATATATGATACCCATCAGTCAGGTTGAAGATATCATCTCAGATTTAAAGACATGATCAATGGTCTACATGATATCAACTGCACTAGTTGAACTTGAGGGAATTGAAGAAAAATATGATTCCTATATTGTCAGTGATACCTCATATGGAAATCCTAAAAAATTATCTTCATAAAATCAATATGCCACCACTTCATCTGTTAAGCCTTTTGAAGTCATGATATTAACATTGCAAGCTAGCTCCCATGACACTGACCTTTCCCTTGACCTTAAATACTACCCTTCATCTCTTATCCACCTTAACATGGAAATAGATGAAGAGAAATAAGAAAAGGAAGAAGAGGAAGAAAATTACCTCAGAGACAAACCTCCATCATCTTTAGAGGGAGTCTCCACCACTATTGATGATCTTCAATAGATAAATCTGGGTATAGAGGAGGATATGATACTAATGAAGATCAGTGCATCCATTTCTATTCATGAATATAAAATTCACACTTCCTTCCTAAAGTATCATTGATACATGTTTTCCTGGAACTACAAAGATATGAAATGCCTAGATTCTAATGTGGCTACCCATCAATTGGGTCTACCAGAAGACCATCATGGCTACAAAAATGAATACAAAAGGACGCATCCAACTTATACTTCCAAGTTTGAAGCCGAAGATGATAATCTCATAAAATAAAACTTTATTTGAGAAGTCCAATACCCAAAATGGATCACCACTATAGTCCTTTTCAAGAAAAATAATGGTAAAATCAGTTTTTTCATCGATTTTAGAGACCTCAACCAGAACTTTCTGAAATTTGACTTCCCAAAATCAATTAACAATATTCTGATTGATGAAACAATTGGATACCAAGAACTTTCTTTCATGGATAGCTATTCAGTGTATAATAAAATTTGAATGGACCTATAATATTAAGAATCCACAAACTTCAAGGACCTAAAAGAGTATTTTTCTACCGAGTGATGCCTTTTGGTTTAAAGAATTATGGAACTATATATAAATGTGCTATGTATCACATATTTAAACCCTTCCTAGATAAGTTAGTCAAATTTTATGTAAATAATTTTTTGGTTAAGTCTTGAAAAAATTCTGATCACCTTGACAATTTGGAAATCATCTTTGATAAACTTTGACAATATAATATTAAGTTGAATCCACTGAAATCTGATTTCATTATTACTTCATGAAAACTTATCGGCTTCATTGTATTCCATCATGGAATCAAATTCAACCCTTATAAGACTAAGGAAATTATGGGAATGTTACCTCCTTGTAATCTCAAATAACTGAGAGGATTGCATAGAAACCTTTCCTACACTTTATGCTTCATAGAAAACCTCATTGGAAAATGATTTCCTTTAACAAGGCTGATGAATAAAGGGGTTATATTTCAATGGACTCATGAATACCAATAATAATTCGATATCCTCATGAAATATCTCTTGATCCCACCAGTTCTGATGCCCCAAATCAAAGGAAATCCACTCATCCTATATGTGATGGACTTGGAACTACTGCTGGGTGCCTTCCTTACATAAAAAAATGATGCTGGTAGTGAAAATAACCTTTATTATCTCAATTTCAACAATATCGAAACTGAGAATCAGTATTCAGATATCGAGAAAAACTGTTTGGTATTTATTTTATCAATTATAAAATTAAGGCATTACCAGCAACACTATGAGGTCCATTTGATCTATCGAATTGACCCTCTCAAATATATCCACCATTTTCTTATACTGACTGGATGTTTGGCATTATGGTGATCATTCTGCAATGGTTCAAAACTCGGTTCATATTGCACAAGTCTATAAAAGTTAAGGCCTTAGTAAATTCACTAGAAGAACACCCCTTTATAGAATAAGTTTCGATGAGTACCAAAAAACAAAACTAGGAAGTATTATTTATTCCAGACTCTAACTGAATGTGGAAAATGTACTTTGATGGTTCATCCAAAGGCCTAACCATAAAGATATTTGAAGGCCCAAAAATCAACAAATTAATGTCGGGAATCATTCTCATTTCGCTAAAAAATGATTTTCTACCTTATTCCTTTATGCTATCAAAAGGATACACCACCAACAATTCGGAATACCAAGACCACATTGCATGCTTGGAGATATATTCTCAAACACCTATGACTCATTTGAGAATCAAAGGTGATTTCAAGTTAGTAATTAATAATGTCAATAGTGATTACGCCATCAAAAAAGAAGTTATAACCCCCCTTTTTTATTATTTTCTTGGTTTTATTGTAGAATTACTATACGATACAACACTAAATCATGTCTCATGTTCACAAAATGATTAGGAATATGCATTATAAAATGCTCGTATAGCCCTAGAAGATCTGGATCGGGATGAAATAATCGTTAGTATCACCCATCATAGAATAGTATCACTATTTGTTCATAGTTTAATATAAGAGATAAAAAAGATCAATTATACCCCAAACATAGATAATTATACAAAAGGTTGGATGAAAACCATCCTAGAATATCTTCAAAATGGGGCCCTTCTACCCGATAGAGCTGGAAAAGAACAAATTCAGTGATGAGAAATCAATTTCATAGTCTATGATAGCTAGGGTCATCAGAAAGTTCTTTACAAGTAAACCTTTGATGGAATTATCCTTAGATGCATTGACATAAAGGATATAATTACTACCATGTAATAAGTTCATTATGTAACATGCAATACCCATTATTTAGGAACCAATATTTATAACCAAATAAGGAGACTTGGGTATTTATATCCTTTGATCACACATGATTTTACAAATTTTTTCAAAAAGCGATAGTCCTTCAAAGTGCATTCCATCTTCATCCCTCAACCCTCAAAGTTTCTGTATACAACTAAATAATTCTGCCATTCACTATATGGAGAATGGATGTTTTGTGGTCTTACCCTATAGCTATGGAAAATAAGTTCAAGTATATATTTACTAAAACTGATTTCTTCTTTAAATGGGATGAGGCAGTACCTCTTAAGGAATTCAGAACCAAAAGTATCATCAATTTCATGAAGTCGAACATCATTACTAGATTTAGTGTCCCTCACACAATACCGATGGACAAAGAAACAACAACTTTTGTTCATCCAAATTGATGATTTTTTACCAAGAACACAATATCAAGTCTAACCATTCTTCTCACTACCTTACATTAGAAAATAGGAAGATAAAGGATTTTAACAAAACTCTATCGAATGTTCTCCTAAAAATGGTGGATGGAGAAAATAAATCTTCTCTTGACAAGTTCCTTAATGCCCTATGGGCCTACTGAACAACAACCTGCACTGCTACTCAAGAAACCCATTATTCAATAGTTTATATAATAGAGGTAGTTCTACTCATCGAAGTTCAATTTCCATAACTTTGAAGATATATCTATAAACAATCTAATTTAATGAAAAATCATAGAATAATTTAATGAGTTATAATTACTTGATGAGAAATGTTTCTATAAACTACATTATTTGGAAGTATACTAGAACCAAATAGCATGTGACTTCTACAAGAAATTTCATCTCTGTTTGTTCCTTTAAGGAGAATTGGTTTTTGGCTCTGAATACTCCAATGATACCTAGTAAGAAATCCCCAAATATTTATCCAAAATAGGAAGGACCATACACCATAAATAAAGTCTATCCTAATGGTTCTTACCCTTTAATCACAATAGATGAAAAACATGTTACACCCCCTAGAAATATAATATTTCTCAATAAATAATTCATGTCATAGTCTAATACGGTCATTCTCTTAGGTGTAATCCCCAAACAAACCTCCAAATCACAATGAGTCGAGATAATCCTCATGGTTACAGAAACATGGGAATCCTCCTAGGTGTAAGCCCTGACAAAACCTTCAAATCACCATGAGTTGAGATACTCCTCATGGTTCTAGAAACATGGGTGTCCCCATAGGTGTAAGACCAGAACAAACCCCCAAATCAACATGAGATAAGATACTCCTCAGGGTTTCAGAAACATGGTTTTACTCTTAGGTTTAAGCCCTAGTAAAACCTCCAAATAACCATGAGTTGAGATACTCCTTATGGTTCCAGAAACATGGGTGTCCTCCTAGGTGAAAGACATGAACAAACCTCTAAATCACTATGAGTTGAGATACTCCTCATGGTTCTAGAAACATGAGCATATTGATATGTGTAAGCCTTGTCCAAATGTCCAAATCACCATGAGATAATATACTCCTCACAGTTCTAGAAATATGGGCCTCCTCTATAGGTCTAATCCCCAAACCATCATCCTGGCCATATGATGTTAAATAACATGGTCTCCCTTGACTTTTATACATGACATTAAACTGAATAGAACCATGGTTCCTATTTTTATGACCTTAAAAGGAATATATACTATCCTTGACACATGATGATAAACTGCATGAAATTTCACCCCAGTCATAAGATTTTAAACTATACGATTGCACCCTTAAAGCATGACATAAAACCACAAGGTTGACAACCTTGTTGCACGATGTGAAAATTCACAACACATTGATCTATTGTTGAATGGATCAAAACCCTTGGTGATCTTCCCCTACAACACCTCCATTCAATAACTACATGTGGCTTGATTAATTCCATCACAAGATATGTAGTGATGCCCGGATCACCAATCCTGGGTCCAATCGCAATATAAAAATGTCCCCCTCTCTATGTATGGGTCATACATGCATATGGAGATTTCATAAAAGAACTATTAATAGATTTATTCTCATCTCAATGGGATACATAGTGATTCTTAGACCCTATGTCCTTTTCCCATCCATGAAGTAAAGGAAATACCCCCTCTCTTGAATACAAGCAAATATCTATGCAGGGGACTCCATACTCCATGGCCTATGCCGATTCAAATGTTTCCTTTATACATAGAAAAATTATTTACATAATTTTTAATCCTTATCCCAGGAAAAATAATATCTCTATAATATTTCCTTGTCCATATACAATATAATTTTATTTTATTGAGGACACTTATGTTTTGACTATGAAAAACATTCCCTAGTTTGGATCTGTATAAGTATCCCTTAAAAGGACTATCAACCAGAGGCATATTCATCATTATGAGAGACCCATTTTATCTCAATAATCCTTGAAAAAATCATGATGGAAACTTATTTTTGAACATGGTCCATTTTCATTCATCACTTACTTGTCCCATATCATGTCTTAGTTCCAAGAACCCCCAAGACCTTGGTTTTTAATTTTCTTCCTCACATCTGAAGCATGCCAAAACATCCATAACCTAGTAGGTGTTATCCCACTCATCATTTACATGACATTAGTTAACCTTCATCCTCACTGTATGAAATTAAACTACATGGTTTCCCAGAACTATGTATGACTTGATTCTCACCTCCGTGAGATACATAGCGATACCCAAATACTACATCCTAGCCCAACCACCACATAATCAAAATACCCCTATATTTCCTTTAAATTTACTATGTGTGTTAAAATAATCCTTTTCCACTTATTTTTTCTCACACTGAGCATATCTCACACGGGCTTAAGAGTTTTGGTAAAGTCCTACCCACATGATCAAGTCACATCATTTCATTTCATGGTCAACATGGTCTTGGATGGAAGACCTTAAAAGGAACACAATTTTTTTTCCTGATGTTAAACTACATGATTTACATCTCTTACATGATGTGAAATTTCACATTTCTATGGACCTCAACCAAGAGAACCATAAACCTAGGTGTTAGTCTCCCACCACCCCTCATTCCAATAACTAAATATGGCTTGATTATCACCTTGAAGAGATTATATAGTGACACCGAGATCCTATATCCATGTCTAGTCACAATATAAAAATTCCACCACTCTTCTTTGTATGATCTAGATCTTAATAGGATGTTCTAGTATGGATTATGACCCCATTGTTTATCCTTTAGTGAAATAGTAATTCCCCCCTCCCCACATGAAAATTCGATCAAGTGTGGGGAGTCTTTTCCAGAACTCATGTGGCTTGATTATTGCTTCAAAGAGATACATAGTGAGGCCCATACCTTATGCCTTATGACCAGCTGTAATATATAAAAAAATAATTTTCCTTCATATGGGTTAGACATACATAAGAAACATTTCTCCCTATTCTTGATTAATTTTAACATAAAAAGATCCTTCCATAATTAAGAACATTCCTTACACAAATCAAAACACGTGTCTAAGAAAATATGAATATCCATAATATTCCTCCGGCCACTGATGATTAAATTTAATATTATTGAGGAAAAATTTGTTTTGAATATGAATAAAATTCACAAGTTTGGATCTGTATAAGTCTCCCTTAAAATTCCTTTCAACTAGAGGCATATTCATACTTTGGATAGACTACTTTTATCTCCATAATCCCTGAAAAATTTTATAATAAAAAATTATTTTCGAACAAGGTCCACAGTTATTCCTAGTATAATTTTCCCATACTGCTTTTCAGATCTGTAAGCCCTCAAATTAAAGCTTACAACCTTCTCTTTTCAAGCCTGAAGGATGATGGAAAATTCTTAGTAAGGTTATCATGGAATGGAAAATCATTAAAATTTTGGTCAAATTCATGCAACCTTAAGAAAAAAAAATCGTACTTCCCCACAACATGACATTAAATTGTGTGGAAATTTCCTTTTCACAATGACATTAAACATTATGATAGTCATCAAATCCATTTGAAATTAAACTGTAAGTTAATGTCCCCATCACATGACCCTAAATTATAGATTAATTGTGTCCTCATAGCATGACGTTAAACTTCTTGACACATGATCAATCCTATATGACCCATTACCAACGTGAGAGCTAGATCCCTAAAAAGGTACCTGGTACTATCTTTGAAGACTCACATTATTCCAATCCCATACCAGAATGAAATATGAAATTACCTTCCACTATATAATAATTCGATCTATATAGGGGTCCCATCCTTTCTAAAGGATTCATTGTCCATGTTTATCAGGCATAATTCATGAGTTTTCATTGAAATCAATAATGAAATATGATTGAGGAAAAAACTCCACCACATATCCCCTATCATGAAATCTCATGTGGATTGAAATGATTTATATATATTACTCTTGTTTCTCACACTGATCATGTCTCATGTGATATTAGAGAGCCCATATAGTCACTTCGATTAGCACAATTGAGTTACATCTTTGTTTATTTAAAGACAAGAAACTTTAACTCATGAACCATTTATTGTGACCTCTTTATTTCCTACATGAGATCTTGATCTGTATATAATTCTTGGACACACAAACCAATTATGCCTTGGAATATTAATCCCCCATTTCCTATGAATGTGTTTAATCTTCATATAAGATTCCAAAACATTTCCTTTAGTTTATTGATACATGCCAAGAATAAAATACCATTCTTTCTACATGTGACTCAGACCTATGTAGGGAATTTCATATTTGGGACTTGAAACCTTAGTTTTATATAAGTTCTCTAACAACCTATTGATCAAAACTATTCAACCTAAAATATTAACATTATTTGGTCCTGAAAGACCCTAAACCTACTAATGAAAAGAGACATAACATTTAGGTTGAACAACAATAGAATAAAACATAGGAAAAATCAAGTCTTATCTCTCCAGGTTATATGAACTAAAAAAATATAAAATAATTTTCCTATTCCCGTTATTTCAAATTAAATACACTAATACTTGGACAATATAACAAGTAATCCAACTCTGGTATTACTACTAAAATTTCAAGGTAATGTTGGAATAAATATATATATGATTGAAAACAAAATATATTTCATTTTATATATTAAGGGGATTTAGGCGAATCCACATCCTATAGTCTCTCCTTGATATTATTAGGAAATAAGAAGAAAATGATGTGACTACAATGAAATTTGAATTTATATATTTAACAGATCCACTAATTCCTAATGCGAGGCATTAAAGGCCTGCTTGATACTGATTCTTTACCTAGCTTCAACTTCATATAATGAACACATTTTATTTATGAAGGAATTTTTCTCTTGAATTTTCAGTTTTATGAATTATTTCCCCATATTTTTTTTATTAAATTTGTGACTTTATTCTAGAAATGTGAGCCTCATATTCTCATAGTTTCACAATCTGTGCAGTCGTCCAATCATGAAGTTTCAATTACTAAGCAATTTAGCGATGTCGATCAGAATTATTATCCTTTAAATCATCTGCATGATGACTAGAAAGATTAAACTAGATGAGAGCACATTCACAAGTGACCAAATCCTATTAATAAATTAGAACTTGATGCACAAGGACATGAAGTTTTTGTAATCAAACCCACCTATGACTAAGCCATGAAAAAGTTGATGAATTATGTCAATTTTATCAGAAATTTTTTATAAAGAAGTCTCTATGATGATATTGTAAACCTGATGTGAAGAACATTTTGGAATGGACTAATATTTAATGGAAGCACTGGGATCTAGAACCTATTAACCCTCTACTATATTTACATAATTTAGGATGGAGTATTCTACAGACATACCTACTCTATATTATGACATGGTTGTGGGAAAGCCCTCCATCACTCCCTCATGTTTAATTTCAAGAACTGGGCTAAGAATTTTGGCATTGATCAGTGTAATACCCAATACTATTTCGTTGGGGCCAATGCCAGTGGGGTAGCAAAAATTTTCAATAAAAAATGTTGGGTCTGCACTATTAAAAAAGGGTTACTTGAAGAAGAAACTCTTCTGAAATTATTAGAACATTGAAAAATACATATTTATCCCTTAAGAAATTGGTGAAGAGATAATAGTAGGCATGGAAATCAGAGAAGCTAATGGTTTATCCACCCATCATACCAGTTTCCATAATATCCCATCTCGATAATTTTCCACCAAACTTTTGGCATAACCCCATGAAAAGTTAGGAAGAGATTTCTTAGAAGTTAAATAAATTTACATGATATAGTCCTCATGATTCATAATTAACCACAGTTGATGGAGGATGAATGGGTATGATTCTATTTTAATCCTAATTAGAAGAAAATATGAAACCTATTGTAGAAATCCAAATTTTCCTTCATACCTATAGGGAGAATAAGGCTCATAAATCGTCACCCCATCTACCTGAGAAGTTAGAAACCCATATCATAGTTAGGAAATGTAGGGGATTTTTTCTTACGTTCCTCCACCATTATATATTACCACCCAAGAAGGTTCCAGATAAAAAATTAAATAAAAATGGGAAGGATCTATCAACAACTCAATAGCACTTTCGATGTTCAGGTATGTAAGGTTAATGACAACAATGTTGAGAATTATGGGGAAAAAGGTATAATGAGGGATCATCTTGGTATACTAATATTCTTAACATCAACAGTGTTCCTCTACCCAACTATATAAAATATTAAATGGTCATATAAGGGGATGTAAGTATCTTCCCTCCTATATATAACTTAGTGACTCATAAATGTGAGTGAGGGTGAGAACATATAAGTTTATGGGTTGTCCCTCCACCAAAATGTCCCCCATCATCAAAGTATAGAGGCTAACACTAGTATAATTATCACATGATGGAAATATCCATCCAATAAAAAACAAGGTAAAACATTTGACCAACCCAAAGTCTTAAGATACGTCTAGATATATCCTATATCTGCATGTAATGTGTTATTCTTCCTTGAGAGTGGCCCAGTATGAACCTATAACAACTCAATATTGTTAAGTCGGATGGGTACTAGTGCACCGAACCTTCGACCTTGGAACACTAACTTCTAAAAATATATTTATACATTCAATGAATGGAATAATTGAATGAGTGTGAAGGGGTTGACCTAATATCTTCTTTTCCATGATCATTAAGTCTCCCTATAAGGGAGAAACCTCTAGTGTTTTCCCATGTTTTAACTACAGGAAGGAACTCATCATACATGTTTCCAAGAATGGGAATTCCCCCTAATATATATATATATATATATCACACAAACTAATCTCGACTTCACCATGAAATAAGAGGAAGGTGTTTGTGCTTGAAGCTAATTAATTCAGGAAAAACCCTGATAGGAGAATACACCACAAACTGGGAAATCCATACCGCTTTATATAATCCAACAAACTTCAACCATCCAAAAAATTCAATTCAATTATGGATCACCCAAAATTCCTAGGCCCATTCAGCATATAAACTCCCTTAGGACCACAAATCCAACTTGGAACTCCAACCAATGTTGGGATTTCCTCTTGAGAGGTTAATAAGGGATGGATAATCCTAAATGGTGGACTACAAGGATATGTCATGATTATCGTGTTTACTCTAAGTCTATAAGGAACGATTCATAATGAAAACTTTCTCTTTAACCAATTATGAAATGATGTGTCCCATAGTGTAAATGTTCAGTTGAACATGATTTGAGGACCCCTCAAACCAAGAATATGGACTATTTTGATCAACTAGTGTCATTAGAGAATCATCTTGAATCCTCATGTTGTACAAGTGTAATTTTTTAGACAGTGGATAATCTAGAAGCTTTAGGGAAAGGATACTCTTCAAAATAAAAACATGAGGAATGATATAATACTGAGGATTGGTTTTAATATTCTTGGATGTAGAAATTATTCTTTCAATCAAGGTGGAAGTAGTCACCAAACTATAAATAGGTTATTTTCTATAATCAATTTTATCCGTGTGGCATGATAAATCATCAAAAATATATATCATATTCTTCAAAGAATGAAAACACAAATTCTGGTGAACCGCGAATCAGTCAAGAAGCTATGAAGATAGTGAAGTTATTAAAGAGATATGGGGAAATGATTATTGATATGTGGGAATAATTATACCAAAATAATAATAAACAATTTATGGAAAATACCAGTTCATGAATGAGAGTTTTTGCTATGCGGGAAAGGGCATCCACAAAGGGAATTATATACAAATAAGAACTCTATGAGGGAAAGATCAGACTGGACCACAAAGTAATGGATTTCAAAAAATGAAAAAATGAGTCAAGTTTGAAACCTTTTATAGGCATGATCCCTTCTACGAATCCACATGAACCCCACAAAACATCCCACAAAGCATTTAATCATACAAATTTCTTACTCATAATGGATTCCTATTTGTTCTGATCAAACCCCATTTCGATGGGTAGCATTTTATTAGGTCAGGAAAATTTTACATAGAATATCAAAAGGATTTTATGTATGTTTTAATGGATATATTAAAATCAATCATGATATTACATGAAGGTTAAAATGGTAATGTACCAAGAGCCAAAAATAAGCTGTAAAGGTATCCCGTCTTCCACACAAGCACATCCTCTATGTGAGTCACTGCTCCACAATGAACCTTCACAAATGAAAAATCATTTGTCTAGGTAATTTTCCATATTTTGTTTCCCTACACACAAATTTTACTTTTTAGGGATAAGAATCATATCCCCCATAAATGAATTTTTCTTTATGGGCGAGGCATCATATTTTGACCCCTGAAAAAAAAATTCACTTTGCGGGGTGAACCATCACATTTTATCCCCCCACAAATGATTTTTTATTTGTGGGGTGAGGAATGATTTTTAGGCCCCCCTAAAATTAAAATTCACTTTTTGGGGAAAGTAATATTTTCTGGGCCCTCTGTAAAAAAATCACTTTGCGAGGTGATGAGTTATTTTTAGGCCGCCTGCAAACCAAAATACTTCTCGGGATGTAATTTTTCATTAATTTTGATCAAATAATTATAATTTTTACATATATATCCCAATAAAAACCTCCTACATAGGGAATGGTGGGGATATAGAGGTATATAGAGAAATACATAGACAAATAAGCAGAGAGACAACCCAAGCAAGCAATTTCATCTGGTAATCATTTACCGCATATCAAAATGTAAAAGAGGGTATAAGAATTGGTCCAAATAGAATAAAAATTATTACACATATAAAAAATATTTTTAGACAAACATTTTTATAGAAAATCAATTTTTATATATCCATCTACAAAGAATAGTCCTTTGTGGACCATCATTCCATGAATCACATGTGGATGGAATCTTTGTGAACCACCATATCACATAGAAAATAGTATTTGGGATGGGTCTATTCAGTCTTGTTACCCATTCATGAAGATTTCAACATTACATCGTACCCTACATGAATTATTCAAACAACCCTCTCCGTCAACCTCTCTCTCAAATTGCTATGACCCAAATGGACCCCTTCACGAACCACCAAGATAAGAGCTCTAACCCCCCCCCCCCCCAAATATGTATGATCAAAACCAAAAGGGAACAACACTATATACTCTCAATAATATATTCCAGTGTTAAATGAGTTCATAATTGTAACCTATCAAATAAGGTGGATCCTCTAAATGTTCCAATCATACATTCTTATTATAATGAGGATCCGAACCTTGGAGGTGTTTCTATGAACCTCCCCATTTCAGAGAGTGAGGGGAATCACTTTCTTTTATTTTTGATGAGGGATAATGCCATATCCTACTCTCATATATGATATCAAGAAAAGGTAATCCCTCCTAGAGTAATCACCTAGCCTTTCTTGTAGTCCAGGTCAATATGGGTGCTTAAGTCTCGATCCTCGTTATGAAAACAAGAGAGGATACAAGCATCTGAGTACTTTCTCTCTTCTGTAACCTTATCCTAGTTATAAAAAATAAATTGATTGGAAACTAAAGTATATATATCTCTCCTACAACCCCATCCTCATCCAGCAATGGAAGAAGGATATTTTTTGGTTTTTCAGATCTTTGACTTCCTCTTGTTTCTCACACTGAGAATGTCTCATGTGCTCTTAAAGGTTTGTGACTATCAAAAAATACGCATGATCAAATACATGTCTCAGGAGGAAATTCCATTTAAGAATCTTTATCTCACCTTTAATATTCCTCCTATTCAGTATAAGAACTAACCATGATTTCAACACCTCAAAAGGGAATATTCCTAATTTGGAAAATGGGAATCCTCTAAAGGTGTAAGCGCCAACTCATCGAACTATGTGGGTATTGATTACTGTCCTAATGGGATATGTAGGAATCCTCCCCAAGGTCTAAACCCAACACCCCAAATTCACCCTAATGCTCTCTAAGACATATCCCCACAAGGGTCATATCCAACTCAGAGGTACATATTCCTTCTTGGTCTCTTCTATCACCATCCTTAATGGGCTACATTCATAGTAATATCATGCCTTCACCTGGGAAACTACACCACTTTCAGGTTCTTTGAGATTATTTGGTATAAGTCTCACACCAACCTTGACTAGGCACATTTTTTGAAGACCTCCTAGATGAATGACATTAAACTATAGGGTTTGGTCCTCATCAATTGACCTTAAAAGGTATTATGGGTCCAATTAAGTGGCACCAAACTACATGGGTTCTGATTCCTTTCACAAGGATACTTAGGAAACTCATCTCATGGTCCTGATATGAACATAAAAAAGAATCCATCTTCCTAGATGATGATAAATACCAAAGTGCATGACCAAGTGGCTTAAAACCATCTTATTGATATTAAACAATATAATAATATTGAATCCACTTACAAAATGGTACCATCGATGGAGAACCTTGGATACATAAAAATTTATCTATTGATAAAGAATGTTGGATTCATACAAATGATTTTGAAATCAACCCATGATATATAATTGGTTTTTAATGCAATGGAACCCTTTTTTATATTTGAGGTTTAATAAAGGATTCAAAAATTCGTATTAAATCAATAAGAGAGTCCTAAAGTAAGAAATAGTTCCCCCCAAAAGGGTGTGATGAGACCAACTTCCCATACTCTCAGACAACGCATTATCCAAAGGCCTCATTAATGAAATCAAAGTGGCCAATTTCCATTGAAAATAAGGTCCGCATCAAATCAAAATGAGCATGGGTGTGAGATCGTGTCATAAATAATCATATATTCAAAATATGTAACAACCATTTTATCCTGATTAACCATAATTAACTCAACAAAATTGATCATCATAACCATAAATGCTATCAATACCTTTCAAATTATGTCCATAGAATATATAATCATTATTCTTCAAATAAATTTTTCACTAAAACACATACTAATTCTAATGGTTGAATTACGATTAAAGTCTCTAAAAAATACACTTAATCATGTTAATATCCCATCACCTAAAACTTCAAAGGGGGCATCTATGCCTTTAAAATTATGATAAACTGTAAAATTACAAATACATGATGGTATCTTTATCTATTATGTTAACCAAACATGAGAAAATCCTAATATCCAAAGTCATATAAACTTTCTTTTAATACCAATTATAACAACCTTGAACCCGCACTCCTGGGATTGGTTCTAAAAACATAATAATTGCATTTCTAGATTTGATATTGATAAACATGACTAAATTTTATCCATCCAAAATGAATAACATAAAACATACATATTTAATTAGTTATATACCCAAGGACCTTTTAGGTTTAGTTTTTTAGATAAATATGAAAAAATCTTTCAAAGTGTCAAGTTTTACACAGTATATATTTTCCCCAAAAATAAGTTCTTTATAAAGACATGATTACTTAATTCAAGGTAACTTCTATCTTTGGAACTCTTAATTTATTAAATTTTATACTCAAAATGAATCCCAATAAAAAATCATTTGAAAATGCGGGATGAGAAAAAAAATCATAATAAGGGACACAAATGTGAGAAAGCTATTAGTTTAGTGAAAAATATGAAAAAACATAAAATGTTTAACTTTTCCATGTTATTCATGGAGTGTATAAAATATATCACATCCACTTATAAAAAACACTATTTTATCATTGAAAAACCTTAAAAACTATATAATAAAAATAGAAACCCTTTTAGGTGACAAAGATCATCATATTCAAACCCCATGTTAAATCATGTTAGAAATAAATAGATGATGTGGCAGTGTTTTCACACTCTTTTCCACATCCTTTTTATATTTTTTATTAACTTTTTAATACCAAAATGTTTCTTTTTATTAAATAATTGATAATTGTTGTGGTTTTATAACTTGGTGTGTAAAGTAATCAATTTTTGTTTAAATCATGTGTTTTAATGGGCATTATTTTCATTTTAAATAATTCTTAAATTAAATCAATTCTTTTGAATTTGACTTTTATTTTTTATTATTTTATTTTTATAATTTTTCATTCTATTTAGCTTATTAATTCATTAATTTAATTAATCATTTATTTGTTTTAATTGTAAATAAATAAATCACTTTATTTTTGTGTTAACAAGGTAATTTTATTAAATTAATATTTTTATTCTTGAATTAATTCTTTAATTTATTATTTGGTTAGTTAATTGGTTGATTAAACTTAAGCAAGTGACTTTAGTTTTTTTTAGTTTCTTTTAAATTAAATCTGTTTATAATTTTTAATACAAATAAATTCATTCTTCTAAATAAAGCATAATTAATTTATTAATTAACTTTATTTTATTTATTTAGTTTTTAATTCTATTTTATTTAATTTAATTGATTAATTGACTTATCTATTTCTAGTATTATTAAATTATTAATTTTTTTAATTTTTTTGTTTTGTTTATTTTGCTGGTGTTATGTTAGCACCCATTCACATTGCCACCATTTTCAGTCCTTGCTGTCTCACCGCTTCAAACTCATGGTGGCATGTCCCACCATTCCACCCCTTTGCCACCAGTTCCCTCACGGTGCCACAGTAACCCCCACACACCGTTTCATCCCTTCATGGTGGCATTGCATCATCCTTCCACCATTCCCTGGTATAATAACATACCGGTGGCACCGTTTCACTCACGGTGCCACAAAAAATCCATCTCCAGCCACCGAAACTCATAGTTATTCCTCCACAACACTATTTCACTCATAATGTCCCTCACTGCCAACTTTCACCACCTCAACATCCATCCGTTACAACGACTATCTCACTGAAACACCTCAACCTCACTCACACTACCCTCACCTCATCCACTGTTGCTCCTCCACCCACTACCTTCTTCTTCCTAGCACCAAATTAATCACAACATCAAACCCCGCCACAAATTAATCATAGTAGAACATGGAAACAACTGCAGAAAATTGAAAAATGCAAACACAAACATGCAGAATCGATTCATCACAGTTTCTCCAGATTCAAATATAGAAGAATAATTGATCTAATTGAAACCTAATTCAGCCAAATAAGAACTAGATCTAACCCATTGTTCCATTAACCTCTTACCTCGCCCCCATTCGCGATCCCCTATGCGTCACCACCCTCCTTCTCCTATCCGCCTCACCACTCGAGCAGAATAAAATACCTCCACCCTTTCTTAGCATTGCTGGTGCCACCCCACTCCCTAACTTGCCTCCTTCACACATGCGCTGGCCGATCGAACCCTAACAACCACTCGCGCCCCTGCCCTGCTTCACCGCACGCGCTACCCACCACCAGCCTTGCCTCTACCCTCTACGCGACATCCTTCCCTATTCCCCAAAGCCTCTATTCCCTGTTATCCTCTCCCCGCATCACCCGAAATCAAACCCCTTCCCACTTTCTCCCCTACGCCGCATGAACAAACCCCCTACCCTCTTCATTTCTTTCTTTTTCTTTTTTAATTTTTATTCTATTTTATTATATCATATAATATATATATATATATATATATTATGTGTTATATATCATGTACAATATTAATTTCATATATAATAATATATGTTATTAATTAAATACAATAATTATGATATTATTAATAGTATTAGGTATTATAATATATATATTATTATAAGTATTTTTATTTAGTATATATATATATTAATAAGTATTTTTAAGAAGTGATATATATATTTATTTACATATTTGTTTAATTATTTTGTATCTGACTCATGTGCATTTTTTTACAAAGGGAGCATTGTGGATCACCGTGCGTGCACTCATCATTCAGTTAGGAGTAACTGCTCCAGTGACTAGCACGTGAGACATGGAAATATGAAAGCTCCACGTGGAGGTCGGGGAACACTTCAGATGAGATTCCGGAGACTTCTATTACTGGGTGATTATCATTCATCATGGGCAATAGATAAAGAATCCATAACAGGGTGGGACGTGGGAGAATAATTCATTGATCCAGCAAGGGGTGATCGAGCATCGGGAGATAAAGTATTCAGCAGGACTGGATGACACTTTTCGATGGAGGCTTCATTCTTGATTGCACTTCCGTCCATCGAGAGAGGATCAGGAGATCCATAGAGTTTTCACTATTTACACTAGGAGCAGATTCCAGGTATCAGAACATTAGATCAGCATTTCATACCTCGATTCCCAGGGCAGAACATTGAGCAAATTCCAGCATCACATCCCCCATTAAGTAGAAGGAATTGGAGTTTTTGAGAGATCAAGCAGGGAGACAAACATATTTATTTTCCTTATGCTCTGTTTTTATGCAACTCATTTCAACATGAACTTCTTTGATTTTAATTCTATTTTTTCACTGAAGCCAACTATTATGTCCGTTTAAATTTCTTTGGGGGTGGGGTAAGCTGGCTGGTTAGATTTTGTTTACTCTTATTCATGCACTGCATCATTTTTTCGGAATGTCTCTCTAAATGATTGAGGAACACATTTATTTTCAAAACAACAAGGTTGAGTGAAAGCCGATATTGTTTGAACCTTAATGAAAAATGTATCAATTTGAGGAACTCACTAACAAGTGAGTCATGCTAAAATGATAGATACACACTAAACCCAATTGAAAAGTTGATCCTAGTGACATATGACTTTTTATCATCATTGGATGGAATGACTTTTACAGTCGAAGGACTGTAAGGGTTATTTCATCACAAACTGACCAGATGAAAAATCTGACCAGTTACTTTAAGTCAGATCCATATTTATTAGAATTTAGTGCATGAACAAGGCTAAGAAATATTGAATCACCCAATGGACTCTCCCCATACTCATCCATTGGTTGTTTTCACCACAATCTCTCTTGCTGTCTTGTCTATCCGCTTACACTCACCAGTTCACTTTCACTTCCTCACACACTGATTTTCACTCACTCCACTTCACCACCACCAACTGATTTTGATTTTTTATGTGTGTTTTTTTAGTTTATTTCTTTTTAGATCACCAAGCACAACATTAGGCCTCCCTGTGGTTTGACACTATCTTACCACTGTTCTAAGTAGTAAGTAGGTTATAAATTTTAGTTTGTCTCCCGTGACCAACGATGTGTGTGCATGAAAATTCTAGCACCGTTGCCAAGGAGTCCAGGTGTGATATATAAAAAAAAACCAAACAAAAAGTCACATATAAAAAAATAACTAAAAAACTACTAAAAAAATCTGCTAAAGGAAAATTGAAATTCAATTTTTTTTGAACCTACTGCCTAAAAGCTAGGTCTAAGTCTAAATACTTAGTACCTGGTAATCCTAAAATTGATTAGCACCTAAAGGAAGTGAAAAGAACAAAGATAAGATAAAAATAGAAGATAACAGAAATGAAAACTTGAATAACCCACTTCCTAAGAATTTTCACCAACCTGGAATGATGAACCCACCTGAAAATGAGATAGCTGAGAGGAACAGTTTGAGAGAGTTCTTGTTTCCTTCAGTCTCTAGTAACCCTTCTTGCATTAGACTCTCTCCTAGGTCCAGGAATTACAAAATCAAGTAATCCATGCTTAGTCAGCTGCCTACCTTCAATGGAATTCTTAGTGAAGACTCTCTTGACTTCATTAGAGCCTTCTATAGTAGTGTCCAACAGCTACCACTTAGGGGTCTCATATAGGAAGAGCTTAAACTGAGAGTGTTCCCCTTCTGCCTTAATGGAAATTATAGGTCTTGGTATCAATATTTATAAGAAGAAATCTTTATCACCAGGGATCAAGTTTATAATGCCTACACAATGACATTTGATCCTAGGAGGATGAAATCCGAAATTAGACACAATATAACTGGATTCCTTTAGGATAAAGGAGAACTATTTCATGAATCCTGAGATAGGTTTAGAGGTTTTATTAGGCATTGTCCAAACCATCAATGTACACACCAATTCCTCATGGAACCCTTCTATAATAGTCTCACCCCTTACCACCAATCCTTGGGGGATCAGTCTTCTGGAGGAGACTTTAGTGATAGTAATGCTGAGAAGATCAAAAAAATCTTTAATACCTTATCTCAAAACTCCCAGTACAAATGCTCTAGGAGGAGAACCATTGTGAGAAAGGAAACCGCGCCTTCTTCTCAAGATGAAGCCCAAGCTGATGGTTTCTTTAATGAGAACCCACATCATACTCTTATGGAATAGTTCCACCGATATGGCATGTATGGTCATTCTCAAACCTACTTTCCAAACTTCAATATGTCTGTCCAGCCTCATGAGAGTGCCATCTTTGCTGGCTATGGACCTTAGATGAATCCTCAGGAAGATCGTTTTTCCAACACCTAAAATCAGAGGTATATGAACCATCCGAACCCATCATGGAGGGAGAAGGGGGTACTCCAACCTACTACCCCTCCTGGATTCCAGCATCCTCCTAGGCAGTAATTCCAACCCCAACCCCAACCTAAGGCAGAGTCATCCAACTCAAAAGATGAGGTAAGAGACATGTTCCATCAGTTTATAGGGAGGTTTGATGAAAAAAGACCAAAAATGATTATGATAAAGTTAAAATGGATATTGGAATGAAGAACTTGGAAATTCAAATAGGGCAGTTGGCTAGGAATGCTAGTAATAGAAAGAAGGGTAGGTTTCCAGACACCATTGACTCCAATCCTAGGGAGAATGACATGACTGTGACCACCATAATTGGTCTCCAAACTCATAAAGATCCTTGGAAAGAACTCCAAAATGCTGAAAATGAAAAACTGGATGAAGCTGGAAACTCAAATATGAAAGAACCTAAATCTGGAAAACTGGGCAGCACCACTGGAACTCCTCCAGTTCCTACTATTACAGCTCAAAAACCCAAAGAAAATGGATTTAAAAATAAAGACAATAAATGGAATAATTTTTTTTGAATAGGAAGCTATAGAGATTCTCCCAATTGTGAGTAATTTTTCCCCTCCAATACCCTTCCCATAAAGAATTAAGAATCCAATTCATGATTATGAAATTTTGAAATTTTTTAAAGTGGCTAAAAAGAAAAACATTGATATCCCATTCTTGGAAGCCTTGATTCAAATCCCGTCATATCTAAAATCACTCAATAAAATATGTTCAAACAAAAAGACATTGGTAGAATTTTCCTCCTATCGCTTAACAGAGGAGTGCAGTGCAGTCTTGCAGAATAGGATACCTCCAAAGCTTTAGGACCCAGGAAGATTTGTCATCCCTTGAACCTTTGGGGATAAAAGTGGTAAGTTCAATTGTTTGTGTGATATAGCTGCTAGTATTAATCTGATTCCCCTATAACTTTTTTAGCACATGAGACTAGGAGTTCCCCAACCCACCACAGTTGTGTTACAACTTGCTGATAGGTCCATTACTCATCCAGTGGGTAGGGTCGATGATCTATTAGTAGGAGTATGAAAACTCTTTTTTCTTGCTAACTTTCTTATCCTTGATATGGAGTGTGACCAGGAGGTTCCTATCATTTTCGGTAGGCCCTTCCTGGCCACATGGGGAGCTGTGATAGATGTGTCTAAGGGAAAACTAATTTTCAATATGGGTGAATAGAAAGAAGAATTCAACGTGTTTAAGAAAATACAAGAACCCACCCACCCAATTTTCCCCAAATATGAGATGTTAGTTGTTGAGAGTAAAATTTATAAGTAGGAAGAAGAGTTTCTGAGGATGATAGGTGAAATCAATAGTGAACCTGAAATCTCTACTGCCACTTGCATGGGGATTAGCTCATGTAAGGAGAGAGAATTTTTGACGAGTACGAAGGATAATTCTTAGAGAACTTAGATGAGTTTGTTTTGGAGAAAATTCTTACCCTGAGAGAGGAGTCTAAGTTTGAGGAGATTTTTTTTGGAAGCTCTAGTGATAAGGAAGAAGCTTTCTTTACTTCCTTATTCAAGAAGAAACATGAAGACCTTGGGCCACCCAAGCCCAAATGTCTTCCCTCAAGAAAATCACCACCCACTCTTGAACTCAATCCCCTAAATTCCCATATCAAATACATTTTTTATGAGACAGTTCCACCCTTACTGTACTCATTTCATCTAAACTGGAGGTGAGTCAAGAGAAAAAACTAATTACTATTTTTAAGAAATATAAGCCAGTCATAGGCTGGTAGATTACTGATATCAAGGGGATAAGCCCAGCCTTCTGCATGCATAAAATTCCTATGGAACTTGAGTGTAAGCCTAGAGTATAATCCCAAAGAAGTCTCAACCCAAACATGAAGGAGGTTGTGAGAGAAGAAGTGATCTGGTTGCTTGATGCTGGAATAAATTTTCCCATTTTTGATAGCCCCTAAGTAAGTCCAGTACAGGTGGTACCCTAAAAAGTGGAGTGATAGTGGTCACTAATGAAAAGAATGAGAAAATCCAGACAAGAATAGTGAATAAATGGAGAGTCTGTATAGACTATAGAAAGTTGAATGCTTCCACAAGAAAGGATCACTTTGCCATGCCATTTTTGGATCAAATGTTAGAGAGATTGGCAGGCAATGAATTCTTCTACTTTCTTGATGGTTATTCTAGTTACAACCAGATTTCAATTTCTCCTAAGGACCAAGAGAAAACCACCTTCACCTGTACATTTGGGAAATTTTCCTACCGTACGATTCCATTTGGCTTGTATGGTGCTCCTTCCACTTTTTAGAGGTGCATGATGGCAATTGTTTCAGACATGATTTAAAGGATAATTGAAGTGTTCATGGATTATTTTTATGTTGTGGTAAGTAACTTTGAGAATTGTCTAAAAAATCTGGATGTAGTGTTAAAAAGGTTTCAAGAGACCAATTTAGTCTTAGACTAGGAAAATTTCCAATTCATGGCCACTGAAGGCATAGTTTTAGGACACAAAGTCTCTAAGAAGGGGTTGGAGGTCAATAATGATAAAGTTGAGGTCATAAAAAAGTTTCCCCCACCTGAAAATGTCAAATGAATCAGAAGTGTTTTGGGTCATGGTGGGTTCTACATGAGGTTCATTAAGGAATTTTCTAAGATTACTAGACCCCTATGATACCTTCTGGTTAAGGAAACACCCTTTGTCTTCGATGAGGAATGTCTATAGACCTTTAATCTTATCAAGAAGAATTTGAATACTTCACCTATAATCACTGCTCCTGACTGGAAGCTTCCCTTTGAGGTGATGTCTGATGCTAGTGACTTTGCAGTAGGAGTTGTGTTAGGGAAGAGGAAGGATAAGAAACTACATGTTATTTACTATGAAAGGAAGCTACTGGATGATTCATAGAAGAGTTATTCTACCACTTAAAAGAAGTTTGATACTATAATGTTTTCTTTGGAAAATTTCAGGAAATACATGATAGGATCAATGATAATAATTTTCACAGATCATTTAGCCCTAAAGTACTTGTTGGATAAAAAGGAATCAAAACCCAGACTCATGAGGTGGACCTTGCAGTTATAGGAGTTTTATTTAGTGATTAAGGATAATAAGGGGGATAAGAATGTATTTGAAAATCACTTGTTCTGATTACCCAATACCACAAGTAAGGAACCAAGAGATATCAAAACTTATTTCTCTAATTAACACTTGTTTACTACCTCTGTGTAGCAGTATTCTTGGTTCGTAGAATATGCCAACTTTCTGGAAGCTGGATTCATGCCTAAGGATCTCTCACACAACTAGAGGAATAGGTTTATATCTGAGATAAAATATTATATTTGGGATGGCCCTCTTCTCTTTAAGAGACGCACATATGAGATTTTGAGAAGATGTGTGGTTGAGGATGATATTTTTCCCATTCTTGAGAATTTCCATTCATCACCTTGGGGTGGCCACCATGGAGGAGAAAGGACTACTCAAAAGGTCCTATAAGTTGGTTTCTACTAGCCAACATTGTTTAAAGATTCTAGGAGTCTGGTTATTGGAAGTGAGAAATTTCAAATGTTGGGGAATGTTGGAAGAAGGTAGGAACAACACCAAAAAGGTATTCTAGAGGTTGAAATATTTAATGTGTGGGGATTGGACTTTATGAGAACATTCCCATCCTCTTATGGGAATGAGTACATTTTGGTTGCAGTGGACTACGTGTCCAAGTGGGTTGAGGCAGTAGCTCTGCCAGACAATTCATATTCTAGTGTTATGAAATTCATCAAGAAAAACATCTTTTCTAGATTTGGTGTGACTCAAGAATTCATCACTGATAATGGGAATCAATTTAAGAATTATAAGTTCAAAGGTTTGATAGAGAAGTATGGGTGCTCACATAGGACATACACCACTTACCACCCACAATCCAGTGGGAAAGAATAATTTTCAAACAGAGAGCTTAAATGAATTTTAGAGAAAACAATGTCTATCTCTAGAAAGTACTAGTCAAGGAAGTTGGATGAGGCCATTTGGGCCTATAGAACTGATTATAAGACTCCTATAGGGATGTCACCATATAGTCTACTCTTTGGGAAAACATGTCATACACCTGTTGAGTTACAACAGAGATCTTATTGGGTGGTGAAGGCTCTTAACTTTGATTTCAAGTCTGCTGGTGAGAAGAGATTGTTAGAGCTAAGTGAGCTGGAGGAGATTCAAAGAGTGTCCTATGAGAATTCTGAAATTGAAAAATAAAGAACAATGGATTTTCATGACTCAATCATTCAAAATAGGAATTTCAAGGTTGTTGAGAGAATCCTGCTTTTCAATTCTAGATTAAAACTGTTTCTAGGAAAGTTGAAGTCCAAGTGGTTAGGACCGTTTACCATTGTTAGAGTCTTGGTTAATGGAGATGTTGATCTAGTTAGAGAAGATAATTGACCTTTCTTAGTGAATGGTTAAAGGATACAGAAATTCTTTTAAGGGCAGCTAAAGGGCTTGGCTGCCATATCTCTGTTGGAAGAATGAACAGTTTCAAGTCTAACTAAGGACTATAAACTTAGTGTTTCATGGGAACTAACCCATGGTTACTTAGTTTCTTTAATTTTATTTTTTTATTTAATAAATTTAACCCCTTATACTTGTTCTCCAATTTAACCTCTTAACTGCTTGATGGTGCCTCATGGTATGTTGTTGTTTTATAGAGAGGGTGGTTGGTGCCAGAAACATGGCAAAGAAAACCAAAGGGAGCATTCCACTACATCATATGGATAAAATTACTTTATACTCACTCCCTTGGGTTACATATATTTAACTTAAAACTCTAAAATCTTATTTTACATATTTTACCTTGTAGGTTAATGAATAGAAGTAACCACCCAGTGTTACTAATGAGGATATGTCTATGGAATTCAGTGTTAAAGATCCAATAATTCAGGGAAGTATTGTTTTTCCCTTTGTCACTTTTAATCACCTACTTAATATTCACTATGAATTAAGTGTGGGGGACATACCCCTGGCCTGTGAAAAATGAATATGTCATCTTTCATGGGTGTTTAACTGCTAGTATCTAGAGATTTGAAAAAAAATTATTTTGAGATGATTTGTGAAACTTGCTTGCACCCACTGCTTTCAATTTCATTATGCTGCTACTGCACATCACTACTAATCATGCTACTTTTTGAATTAAATTGATAAAATATTTTGTCTTCTCTTTAAAAATTTAAATCATGAACATTATAAGAATAGAACTTAACTTGTTTCTGGTGATGGTTGGAGTGGTTGAGTTCTCTTATTTTTCTTTGTTTGAATATTTTTTTCTGTGTGAAAAAGAAAATTTTTGAACCTCATTGTTACCCATCCATATCCTTTATTAGCTAAAATGTCCATCTGTTTTGAACGTAAAATATTTTCCACCTTAGAATTCAACATTGGGGACAATTTTGGGTTTTAAATGTGGGGGATAGGGGTCATTCTAGTGTCATTTCAAGTTCCCCCTTCTTAAAGCTGAGTTTGTGTTTGTTTTTTTTAATGGTATTTTTTTTTCAAAAAAATAGTTCAAAATTCCTTCGAAGTAATTTAAAATTATTTCATCACATGATGGTCATTGGAGGTTAAATGATATTTTAATTATGTATTATTAGTGGATAAATGCTTGCTGGATGTTGAGAGTGTCACTTAGTCAGAAACTATTAAGTTTGAATGATTGCTGAGTGTAATTGTTCACTGTCTCTATGAACCTTTCTGTTTAGGAACTGAGAATGGAAATGTGACAGGATAGGTTTTGTGGGATGATGATCATGACATAGAGTAACTAGAAGTTCTAACTAGAACCTAGTGGACTTACCTTTTGAAAAATAATAATATTCAATCACTTTTGGAAGTCAACTCGATTGATTATTAATTAAGTCCTTTGTAACTAGAGTAAAATGGTCAAATGGGATCCCACTGTGAGTATATGAGACAAGGCACATTGGGTGAATTTTTGTGAATAAATAAATCCAATTTAAATTTTAATAAGTGATATGCACCATGATTTACACATGGAATATGGCTGGGAAAAAGTAAAATAAAGTTCCCTTGTCAAAAATGAACTCCTTAAGGTGAGGGAAAGTTTGAACCCAAATGAAGAAGGGAGAAATTGACTTCATTAATTTTCATTGAGTTGAATCAGTAAAGTGAAAAAATTAAGGGACTTTAATTTTTGGAACGTTGGGGAAGGTGAGAATGGAAGGTTACCTTGGTTATGTTTTGAGTTCCAATTCATCTAACCATTCATCACTCCTTGAATCAGAACTTAAATTAGAAATTGAAGTAGGATAGTTAACGAGTACATGTAGGATGCATGACATACTTGACAGTGTGTGAATCTGTGACGCTTTTGACATCTAGTGAGTTTTTGAAGCTAGGAAGGACATCATTTTTGAACACCCTTGGAATGCCTGACTCATGGGTTGGTCTTGCTCCTCTGGGTATTAAAGTTTAATCATGCACTTTTTGTACTGAAATTCACAAATCATATTTCTATTTTAAATTCAAATACATACATTTTTTTGAGGACAAACAAAGTTTTAAGTGTGGGAGAGTTTGATGTGGTAGTGTTTTCACACTCTTTTCCACATCCTTTTTATATTTTTATTAACTTTTTAATACCAAAATGTTATTTTTTTATTAAATATTTGATAATTGTTTCGTTTTTTTAACTTGGTGTGTAAAGTAATCAATTTCTGTTTAAATCATGTGTTTTAATGTTCATTATTGTCATTTCAAATAATACTTAAATTAAATCAATTCTTTTGAATTTGACTTTTATTTTTTATTCTTTTATTTTTATACCTTTTCATTCTAGTTAGTTTATCAATTCATTAATTTAATTAATCTTTTATTTGTTTTAATTGTAAATAAATAAATCAATTTATTTTAGTGTTAACAGGGTAATTTTTTTCAATTAATATTTTTATTCTTGAATTAATTATTTAATTTATTATTTGGTTATTTAATTGGTTGATTAAACTTAAGAAAGCGACTTTAGTTATTTTAGTTTGTTTTAAATTAAATTTGTTTATAAATTTTAATACAAATAAATTCATTCTTCTAAATAAAGCATAATTAATTTTATTATTTAACTTTATTTTATTTATTTACTTTTCAATAATATTTTATTTAATTTAATTGATTAATTGACTAATCTATTTTTAGTTTTATTAAATTATTAATTTATTTAATTTTTTGTTGTGTTTATTTTGAAGGTGTTCCAGTAGCACCCCTTCACAGTGCCACCGTTTTCACTCCTTGTTGTCTCACTACTTCAAACTCACGTTGGCACATCCCACCGTTCCACCCCTTTCCCACTGGTTCTCTCATGGTGCCACAGTAACCCCACACAACGTTTCATCCCTTCATGGTGGCATTGCATCATCCTGCCACTGTTCCCTGGCACAAAAACATACTGGTGGCACCGTTTCACTCACGGTGCCACAACAAATCCATCTCTAGCCACCAAAACTCACAATTATTCCTCCCCAACACCGTTTCACTCACGGTGTCCCTCACTGCCACCATTCACCACCCCAACATCCATCCTTTACAGTGACTATCTTACCGAAACGCCTCACCCTCACTTACACTACCCTCACCTCATCCACTGTTGCTCCTACACCCACTACCTTCTTCTTCCCAGCACTAAATTAATCATAGTAGAAAACCCCGCCACAAATTAATCATAGCATTAGAACACGGAAACAACCCCAGAAAATTGAACAGTACAAACACAAACAAGCAGAATTGATTCAACATAGTTTCTCCAGATTCAAAGATAGAAGAAGCATTGATCTAATTGAATCCTAATTCATCCAAATCAGAACTAGATCTAACCCACTGTTCCATTACTCTCTCACCTCGCCCCCATTCATGGTCCCCTGTGCGCCACCGCCCTATTTCTCCCATCTGCCTCGCCACACAAGAAGAAGCTGATGCCTCCACCCTTGCTTCACATCGTTGGTGCCACCCCACTCCCTTAATTTCCTACTTCACACATGCGCTGATCGATCGAACCCTAACAACCACCCGCGCCCCTGCCTTGCTTCACCGCAAGTGCTACCCACCACCGACCTTGCCTCCACCCTCCGTGCGACATCCTTCCCTATTATCGGAAGCTATAGCGCCCTTTTCTCCTCTCCCCGCATCGCCCAAAGCTGAACCCCTTCCCAATTTCTCCCCTGTGCAGCACGAACAAACCCCTTCCCCTCTTTTTTTATTTCTTCTTTTTTTTTATTTTTTATTCTATTTTATTATATCATATATTATAATAAATATATATTATGTGTTATATATCATAAAAAATATTAATTTCTTATATAATAATATATTTTATTAATTAAATACAATAATTATTATATTAATAATAGTATCAGGTATTGTAAAATATATATTCTTATAAGTATTTTTATTTAGTATATATATATAAATGAATAAGTATTTTTAATAAGTGATATATATATTTATTTACATATTTGTTTCATTATTTTTGTATCTAACTCATCTGTGTTTTTTACAGAGGGAAGATTGTGGCTCTCCATGCACGCAATCATCATTAATTTAGGGGAAACTGCTCCAGTGACCAGTGCGGGAGATGTGGAACTGTGAAAGCTCCACATGGAGGTCAAGGAACACTTCAGATGAGATTCCAGAGACTTAGATTATTGGATGATTAGAATTCATCATGGGAAAGAGATAAAGAATCCATAACAGGGCAGGACGTGGGAGAGGAATTCATTGATCCAGAAAGGGGTGATCAGGCATCGGGAGATCAAGCATTCAGCGGGGCAGGATGACACTTGTCGATGGAGGATTCATTCTTGATTTCACTTCCGTCCATTGAGAGAGGATCAGGAAATACCTATAGTTTTCACCATTTCTATTGGGAGTGGATTCTAGGCATCAGACCAGCAGATCATCATTTCATACCTCGATTCCCAAGGCGGGACATCGAGTAAATTCTAGTGTCGCATCCACCATCAAGTAGCAGGAATTAGAGTTTTCGGGAGTTCAAGCAGGGAGATGGACATCTTTATTTTCCTTATGCTTTATTTTTCTGCAACTCATTTCCACATGAAATTCTTTTATTTTAAATCTATTTTTTCACTGAAGCCAACTATTATGTCCAGCTAAATTGTTTTGGGTGTGGGGTAAGCTGGTTGGTTAGATTTTGTTTACTCTTATTCATACGCTGCATCATTTTTATTATAACATCTCTCTCACTGATTTCAGAACAGATTTATTTTCAAAATAACAAGGTTGAGTGAAAACTAATCTTGTTTGAACCTTAATGAAAACTATTTCAATTTGAGGAACTAACTGACAAGTGAGTCTTGCTCAAATGAGAGAGACACACTGAACTCAACTGACAAGTTGAGCCCAATGACATATGACTTTTTAACTCCATTGTATGGAATGACTTTTATAGTCGAAGGACTGTAAGGTTTATTTCATCACAAACTGACCAGACAACAAATCTGGTCAATTACTTTAATTCAGATCCATATTTCTTAAACTTCAGTGCATGAATGAGGCTAACCAATATCGAATTAGCCAGTGGAACCTCCCCCTACTCATCTATTGGTTGTTTTCACCACAATCTCTCTTGCTATCTTGTCTACCCCCTTGCACTCACCAGTTCACCTTCACTTCCTCACACACTGATTTTCACTCACTCCACTTTCGCACCACCAACTTATTTTGTTTATTTTTGTGTGTGTGTTTTTGTTTATTTTATTTCTTTTTAGATCACCAAGCACAACATTAGGCCTCCCTGTGGTTCGACCTTATCTTGCCACTGTTCTAAGTAGTAAGTAGGTTATAAATTTTAGTTTTTCACCCATTCCCAATGATGTGCATGCATGCACTAGATCCTGGTTAAATCCATAAGATATACTACTTTGGTTAACTCTCTCCTTATCTCATTTTAATACAAAGAATATTACTTGATGCATTGTGTAGCTATATCGGGCACACCTTCCGTATAAGCAGTACTTAGCTCACCCATTCATATAAGAAGTACCAGGACCACCCATTAATTTAAGCTATATTGGGATCACTCATCATCACATATATTTCTCTAGTACCATATAACAAATAAAACATTTTATTCTTACACATTTTCTTCATAAAACCCTTAAAAACCATTTTTAACCCATATGAAAAATACTTTCAGATATCAAAATGCCCTTTCATTTTAGAAACCCATTTTAAAAAATAAAATAATAAGAACAAAGTGAATAAGTGTTTTTCATTGAAAAAAATGGTTGATTATAAAGGAAGAAAAACATCAAATAACAGTTGAGGTGGTGGGAATGTAACAACTTTATTTTTTCTCTATAAGACAATAAAACATTTTAAGGAATATTTTTGGAGCCAAGATTCGAGTCAAAATGAGATTCTAAGGCCCGGGGAGGCTCGATATTGATATAATAAAAATATTAAAAATATTATTTCATATGTGAGTAGTTTATATAAAATAAAATAATAACATTCAAATGGATTCCCAGGTATAAAATTTGAGACATCCATTGAATCTAAAATTCTAGTTTTACCCTTGACGTGACATAATCCTTGTATGCATTGTGTGGCTAGTTGTGTCTATAACCCTAGGGATTGAGAGAGGGCCATTGGAGGAGGATTCTTGGATGATAAATGATGGAATGTGGGTTAGAAATATGTGCGCCAATGGTGCTTGTGGATCTTGTCAATGAAAACGATGTCTAACCGTTATTAATTAGTGATTGATTCAAATTTAATGGAGGAAATTTATTTTTCATTGGTTTAATCCCAGTTTATTTATCCCATGATGATCATGAGATAATTCTTCTAACATATTGATTCATAGGTTGATCATGTTTGTGGGTTTGGGTTTATCTTTCTTAAATTTGGGGATTGAAGATTGTTTATTTTTATTTTGTATTCATTAATTTTAGGTTGTAATTATAATTAAAAAAGTAAATGAAAACCCATACAATGGATAAGGTTTGTTCTTATTGTTGTGTTTTGTGAATTTATCCACTATTCTTTACACGTTCGTCATCAATGATTTCCTTGACTGGTGATTTGACAAATACCCAATAAGTGATCATTGTGAAATCTATCTTCAGCACAATAGATCAATACCGTAGGTTTGGATACGAGATCAGAGGCATGGTATAAGTGCACAACTATGAAAGTAGATTTGTAATTAGATTTGGAGATCACCATTTCATGGTTGGGTGTGCGATGATGATGTAGTGTGATAGAGGAAATTCCTAATCTAATTTGATTGCTAGAGTTTTAGCACTAGAAAACAACTAGATGATATCAGTATTATATCTTATTTTATCAGATACTCTTGTGGTGGAATCAATGGAAACGGTAGTACATGTGACATGTATAGAAAATTCTAGATTTTCTATGAAAATATGCACTACATGGAATGTACTTTGGAAGAACACACATAATGTAGTCCCCTCCTGCAGTGCTAGTGTTTACGCATAGAGAGAAATATCACAAGCCATGTGACACATTTCATTCATTGTGTGACCCATGTATGGAAGCTAGAAATGTACCCTATGGGTAAATATATATAGACATAACTAGCCACACAAGAATGGACATAATACACATGCATGATGCGATACTCAGACATGGCCACGTACATGAGCATGGAAAAAGTACATGGGAATGACCTAAAGTACATGGAAATATGCTTGGGTACCCAGACACAGGAAGGTGGAACATGTAGAAAACTATCCCAACCTCTAAAAAATGTGAACTCCTAGTAAAAATTGTCTATATAGAGAAAGACATGATGTGTGAGAAGACGAGACACGGGTAGACCCAAGGCCGACAAGACACATAGTGTACTCCCAGTACATGTAGTGAGCTTTCTTCAGGGTAGGATGAGGCCCTATAACTCTTCAATGTGGACCAATTTCTATAAGGAGTGTTCCCTTGGTTCATCACAATAAGGGTACAGTGAGGCATTACACCCAGAGCATAGGATGTTATCCCCTATATTGGATTAATCTTAGATAGATTTTGGGAATCCCTCAGTGTGACCTAGAGTGTGATACTTTATCATCTCTTCACCTTCCCTAGGTGGGGTTTGAGAAATCTTTAAGACCATTTCACATGTTTGTACAATCCCATACTTAGTGGGTTATTCTAGATAGGGTATGGTACACCCCATAGGCCCTAGGCGAGAACCTATATCAATGTATTAAGATCTGTAGAGTTCTAAAAATTATTTATTTTGCGAGGACTAATGATCATTAGATATTGTATGAGCACCGTCAGTGACATCATGAATAATGAAGTGAGTTCTTCGAGACAAGGATTACCTTTAAGAATCATGTATAATCCTGTGACTCATAGTGGTTGAGACCTCTTGGAGACTTAGTATCTGTATATCTTGGTGTTCTTATTAATATGCATAACATTTTATTGAAATTCCTATGTGATGATGAGATGAATACACTCTTGATGCTTTATGTTTGGTGATTTTAGGGTGTATAACTAGGTATTATTCCACTCACCCCAACATGGGATCTCCCTATACATGTCGTGTCTTATGCTGATGAAATTCATTTTGATGGAGTCCTAGGAGGTCTAGGAGTAGGTAAAGCATAGTGAGATTGATAGAACATGTGTTGTGACAAGTTTCATATTTGAGACAAGCACTGTCCATTTTAGTATGGTGGACTCTTTTATTAGTTTTGGGTGCTCTTTTATTTTTCCCTTTATGTTTTCTAGTACTTTTTTTATACATTGATGTGAGGAATATGTTATGTATGCATTATGATATCAGTTGTGTTTTACCTTTTAGTATTGTACGAGTGTGTGGGGATGTGGTCATGTGTATAGGTACCTCAGGATGAGGCCTCCCATGTTTTTGATATGTCTACCCAACACTATTCAACATCCCCTTACCTATTGGATGTAGTCTTAGGAAATCACACATGTCTTACCATCTACTTTGAGAACCTAGTGGTTCGGGTCATGGTAGATTGGTATTGGAGCTGTTTCATCATTGAATCGACATTTGGAGATTTTATAACTATAAATTTGGTTTGAGAAATAGGGAAACAATATTAAAGAATTTTAAATTTGTATCTCAGTTTGAGACTCCAGTATTACTGCAGTGACCGACCTACCAATTCACTAAGATTCAAAAACCTCTCTTTTTGACCTGACACATGTAAGCGTTGGTTGTAGGAAAAAATTGTTGCATGCATCATATATGAATGATTCGTGGTTTCCATGTCATTCTTGAGTCATATCCCCAAATATTCTCTTTGAACATGGCATGTATTGATTTTATTTTAGGATTACTCTAAGATTATATATAGAAATGATTCCAAAAAAGGAATATGATGATGATACTTCTATTGATGATGCCTCAGTACAAGGTCCTTTACAAAATGTAGTACCTCTAGGTGGTTTTACAATCATTCCACCACCCATTGTGCATCAGGTTGCATTGGAAAAACTAGATGAGGATGGGAATAGGTTGAGTGAACTCCATGAGTTTTAGAGGAATAAACCTCCAAGGTATCTGGTGATCCAGAACCTCAGGAAGCTGAGTACTGGCTGGAGGCAGTTACTCAAGGTTTCCACCTTGTGAGGACAACTCTAGATCAAATGGGGGTACTAGCAGTGAGTCATATTAATGTATCCACAGGGTGATAGTAGAGTTTGGTGACTCAGACACATAATGAGTAAACTCTCTCTTGGATGGATTTTGATAGAATTTTTAGGGATGATTTATATATGGACAAGTTGTGAGTGGTGTGCATGTATTAGATTCCATAGCTTTAGCATGGCATTATGACAGTGGAAAAGTATTCATTGAGTTTCACCAACTTCTAATGATAGTCTTTGGATATGGTTCATGATATGTTCATATGAGAACAAGCCTTTAATTAGTGTCTATGATGAGATATCAAGGATTTAGTGACATCTATTTTCATTCCTATGTATGTTGGGGCTCTTGAGAGAGCCTTAACATGGGATACATTTTTGGCCAAGCAGACACTGATAGTTAGTGCTAGTGGTAGGCACATAGGATATGAGACATTACAAGCTGGTAACTGATGGTAAGAACATGGATCGAGGAGTGAGAGATGCTTTAAGAGAAGATACATGAAGGACCTAGGAACAACCTAAGAGAGGAGGGGTGAATCATGGTGACAACTTTTTCTTTTAGACTGATGGATCTTTTTCTCATGTTGGTAGGAACCCATTAAACTTGTCTGATGAGAAAGTGCAGAAAACAAAAAATCACATGAAAAATGAGGAGACATCAATTTTACTTGGTTCACCACTAAGGGATACGTCCAAGGAGTATACATTGATAGTTTTTCGGTCATACTAAAGTCCACTAATCCTCACTATTTGTAGAGTAATTTTTTTAGCACAATCACTTTGTTCCAGGAACACTTCCTTTAAATGGTTTTAGGGATAACACATTACGTCCCTTAGATCACTTTCGTTGACTCCCCATTGGTTATTGTGCTGGGAAGAATCTGAAACCAATTTATATACTTTAAGGTCACTTCAATAGGTTGCTATTAAATAATGCATCATTTACTGTAGATAGATTCTCTATTGAAGTCTCGTTTTCCCCTGCATATGTAATATACTTTTCCCCATTCAATTTTTTCATGAACTTGTCCTCCATGAACTAGCCTTCTTCCTCCATGTACTAGAGTACTTTTTGTACCACATCTATGTACCACCTCTACAAACCACAACCACATATTACCTTCACAAACTTCTTTCACAAAATACATTTACTTATTCTCTCATGTACCACTTCTTCACCATGGACCAACTTCTCCTCGGCAAACCTTCTTTCACATACTGCCTTCCTTTTCATACTGCCTTGCTCCGCATACTGCCTCACTTTCTCTATGTACTGCAAGATCCCCACAGACCGAGTTCTTCCTCCACGTATAGACTCTCCTACACATACCACTTCCTTAAGCTGACTACTTCTTCTATGAACTAGCCTTCTTCCTCCATGTACTATCTTCTGTGAATTGTTCTAGACTTTACCAAATTCCTTTCAGATTTTCAATTAATGTTTTTATGGGGTTTTCTTCCTATGAACTACTTTTAGATTTCACTGAATTCCTATTGGATTTTTTAATATCATAGATTCTCCTTAATGAACGGATTAGTGCTCCTTATATAGACAAATATATTTTCATAATTTTATGAACTGATATTTACCAAATATTAGACACAGAACCACCTTTACCATGTACTGTGCATCTCCCATGAACCATATTCTCTACGCGGTCTATGTATCACCATTATCCCTACATAGCATCACATATCAGCTCCTCGTTTATGAAAACAAAACCCTTTGCATATTCTCAAAATTCTACCTTGTTTTTGCGAATGAAACACCATCCCACAAACCGTTTGCCTTCCATGAGCCACAAAACTTTCCGTGAACCACCTTAACAATGCGAACCATTCCTCCTACGCGGTCTGCGTACTGTTTTACATTCCAAAAACTATTCCCCTACATGGTTTTTAGTTCGCCATTCCGTATACCATAATTAAAGATCCATGAATATTTCCTGGAAAACCCATTCCGCATACCGCCTTTGCGGAAAACCTTCCTTTTCCAAAAACAAACTCGATTTTGAGGCCTAAAAATTTAGAAAACACTGGGAAAATACACCACCTTAAACACCTTCTTTGGCATGCACTGAAATATTACTTGAATTGCATACCACTTGATCAACCCAAAGTGGATTGAAAAAAAACACAAACCATACTCCATTTCCAGAAAAGAACAACCTTGGTTCCAATAATCTCCTCTTTGGGATTTTTTTGGAAATCTGTAGATAAATTCAATGAAGAACTAGCTAAAACCTGATAAATGAGAAACAACTCAGCCAACTCTCTAAGTCTACGTGAGCAATTCTCAGTATTGAAAACAAGAGGGGAAACATGAATTGGGTTTTCTTGATACCAAAATCCAAAATTTTCATTATCATTATCTCTAAAAAGTTTTCCCCTTTGTAACTCATCATTCTCCCCCATTGTAACATTTTTAAATTCATCTATTCTCCATTGTCATTTCTCATTTTATCATCCCCATTGGAAATAATCCCAATGAATCAAATTTTGACTTGTAGAGCTTAAAACACAACCCCCTTATATTTTATCTTCCCCATAAACCTAAAACACATTAAAAAACAGATTAAAACAGTTAATAAAACTGGGGATAGGGGAACCTTTGTAACCTCCTCATGCACTGGGAGGTGTTTGAACACCGATGTTCAACTGATGATTCTCAAACACATGTGCTGAAAATGTCTTGTTCAGTATGTCAGCCATTTGATCAATAGTTCCAACATGATCCATTTTAATAATGCCTTGTTCAGATTTTTCCTTGTTGAAGTGATATCTGATTCCAATGTATTTCGAATGAGAATGATGATTATGATTCTTTGTAAGATCAATTGCACTCTAGTTATCATAGTAAATCACCATTGGTTGTTTCACCTCACCACCAATACAAGCAAATTGTTGTTTCATCCACAATAGCTGAGTGCAAGCCTTTGTAGTGGAGATATACTCAACTTCAGTAGTACTATGAGATGTACTTTCACGTTTCTTAATCAACCAACACACACATTTCTTGCCAATAAAAAATTCCCCACCACTTGTGGAATTTCTATCAACAAAATCTCCAGCCCATTCAGCATCAGAAAATCCTGATAGTTCACTATCTATTTCTGAAACAAAGTATAATCCATAATTTTGAGTTCGTTGAATGTCCCTCATGATTCTTTTCACTACTTCCACATGTTCTTATTTCATATTACATTAAAAGTGGTCCACTAAGCTTGTTGCAAACACAATATCTGGTCGTGTCGTAGTCAAGTACAATAAGCTTCCAATGATTCTCCTATATAGCGTGGGATTTACAGAAGCCCCATCCTCATGATTTCCAAGTTTTGTTCCAACCATAATCGGAGTCAACATTGTTTTGGATTTATGCATATTTAATTTCTTTAGCAACTCGCTTTCATAGTTTTCCTAAGAAATGAAAGTGCAGTATTTCCTCTGAATCACTTACAACCCCAAGAAGTATGTGAGTTCACTAATCATTTAAAATTCTGATTTCATGTGATTGAAAAATTCATCCACTGATCCCTGTATGCTTTCTCTAAATATAATATCATCTATGTACAAAAAAATTATGAACTGATCTTTCTAAGAATTTTTCACGTAAAGATTATGATCCACTCTTCTTATTTTAAATTCAAGCTTCTTTAGATAAGAATCCAACCGAGAGTACCATGCACATGGTTCCTATTTCAGACCATATAGAGCCTTCTTTAATATAAAAATCTTCATTTCATCATTACAAAGAATAAATCACACTAGTTTTTCAATATATATTTCTTTTTCAAGAACACCATTTACGAAAGTTGTATTGACATCCATTTGATACACCTTGTATCATATTTGAATTTCTATGGGAAGAAACAATTTTATTGACTCCATTCTAGCCACTAAGGCAAATTTTTCTTAAATATTAACACCTTCAATCCATAAATAGCCTTTACACACCAGTTGTGCCTTATTTCTGATCAAATTTACATAATTGTCAATTTATTTTTGAAAATCCACTTTGTATCGATCACATTGTGGGTTTCAAGTCTATTAACTAGATTCCATGTTTGGTTCTTATCGATATGATCCCATTATTCATTCATGGCCATAACCCATGATTCATCCTCTATATCTTCTTAAAATGAGGATGGTTCCACAATTGAAAGGAATTAAAATTGTTAAATATTACTCATTCTTCTTGTCTATGTGAAAGTTGTCCAATCCTCAATGATGTTAGATCGATCAATTTCTGCACTTCGATTTCTCCTATGAGGTTTAGAAGAATTTTCTTAACCCATGGATTCTTCTTCTAATTCTTATTCTGAGTCAACATCATGACGCGAATCCTAGATGTTTTTTCATGTCTTCCTCTACTTATATATTTGGATATGTTCCATGTCCAAATTCTTCCTCATCTTCTATCACGCCAGCAGAAGAATTACTTGAGCCATTTGTGGTTTTATCTTCAATGATCTTCACATAACAACTTTACAAATTTTTTTCAAGATGTTTATTAAAAGATTTGTAGGCTTTTCTATTCATTGGATATTTTTGGAATATTCATTCATCTGCATCGTCACCATACATGACTTTATTTCCTTCTTTGTTTCGGATAAAACACTTACATTTGAAAACACAAAAATAATTCAAAGAGGGATTCCTTACATTCCATAAATCATAGGGTGTCTTGGTTTCCCCCATATAAATCATTATTCAATTTTTAATATAAAATGTAGCTTAAATAGCCTCTTTCAAGTAATGGAAAGAGATATGACTCTCAATCAGCATAGTTATGACTATACTGTACACCTACTAATTCCGATGATCAATAACTCCATTTTACTACAGAGGTCTCACAACATCCACCTCATGTTGTATCCCATGTTTCTCTAGGTAGTTTTCAATCTCAATGGATGCATATTCTCCACCATTGTTAGATTGCATAACTTTGATTGTTTGTCCAATATCATTCTCGACTATTCAACGATAAATTTTCATGCAATCAAGAACTTTATGTTTCTAGCATATAACCATCACACAAGAAATTATACTAAAATAATTAATTAAAAGAATGAATTACCTTTATCCACAAGTTCCAAAAACATTTATCTGAACACATACGTCTATATGAATGAGATCAAGAATATTTGAAACCCTTTTCTTCTTTGGCCGATATGAACTACATACCAACTTCCCTCGAATGCAAGCATCACAATTATTTTATTGTTCATGCTTCATATTAGGGATATCCATGACTATCTTCATATTATATATATTTTCCATGTCTTTTTGATTGATGTGACCCAACCTATGAAGCTACAAGTTATTTTTTTATTCAACAATCATGTAGAAAATTCTATCTTTACTATCAACTTGATGTAGGTTCTCATATATTATGCATCCTTTCATGAGTGAATACCCTTTTATTCGTTTTATAGTGCACCCCTTTTAACTAAATGTCACTATAAGTCCCAAGTCATAGATTTGAATCACACTTAGGATATTGTGACACAACCCATCCATAAAAATAACTTCAGTCTTATTCAGATCACCATGGGCCATTTTAGTACTTTCAATGCCTTTGATCTTCAAAGAACCCTCATAACTGAATCTCACTCTTCCATTGACCTTTTTCTGGACATTTGATAATAGGTCTTCATTTTCCATCATATGGGATGAGCCTCCACTATTAAGAATCCAAGTGTTTCTATTCTTTGTAGATTTGAGAGATACTTCTACAAGGTTAGATTTTTCAATTTTATTATTTTCTTTCCAAGAAATATTAGTTTGAGTAAAGGATAAAGATATATTTTCAAATATCTTTTCTGTGGGCATAGGTTCATCATACTCATAATCGTTTTCCAGAGGAGAGAACTTGTTTGTAAGAATAACACTATCTGGTTGGCAAGTATTGACTTATCTCTGAGTTCTGTATGAATTTTCCCCTCCATTACTTTTCCTACAATCAACATCTTTATATCCAAAGTTTGAACAATGAAAAATACATCCATAGAAACCATTTATTCTATAATAATTAGGATATGAATTCATTATCCTTTTTTGACTTCCTAGATCTTCCCCAATCAAATTGATCCGTTCCCCTTCACAGTATGATATGGAATGGACCAAATATCCACAAAATTGACATTTCATAAGTGGAAATTTCTTTTAAATTCTATTCCTCCTCATTTAAACTTTATTATAAGGATATATTGATTGTATATCATCTTGGGAAACTTGAGGACAAATTTCAGTCCTCCTTTCAGTCTGATTTGAGACTTTCTTTTTTTGGACTTTAGGTGTCTTTGTGATATATCTGACTTTCATATTACTGTTATTTTGGACCATTTTACTTTCATAACTCGATGTTTCAACATTACAACCAATTCTTATGTTTCCCATGCATGAGGGTATTTTATCATTCAGAACCTTTTCAAATCCATTAGAACCATGATTAACTCTCTCTAGAAGCTCAACATTTGAGAATTTTCCAAACTGAATTTTCTTCTTTGTTTCTTTTGACTTGATTCATTTTCAAGTTTACTCCTAAGAGTAATGAATTCATATTCAAGTCCCTAAACAATTTTGGACTTCTCATCCAGTCATGAGGTAAGTTCATTAATGACCTTTGCATGTTATTTAATTTTGAGCTTTAGTTCAACAATATCTTCTGAACTTTCAAAAGCTATTGAATGTTCCTTTACTACTTCTTCAACTCGATCAATTTCAGATTCCAGTATATTAACATATTCTGATAAATATTACACAATTAATTTCCAATTTTTTCATCTCTTGCATTGATTCTCAAACTTTCCAAAATCATCCTTAAGTTGAAACTTGAGAATGACATCAGTGGTCAATTAATTATCTCTAGATTTATATCCTGATGGTTATGATTTTTCAATGGTATCCATCATTGATGCATGGGTTCTATATTTAAATTCTGGTTCTTCTTCCTCAAATAATTCACTATCATTGTCTTATTCTTCACAAACCAAAACCTGTATTTATAGTTTCTTACCAGACTTGAAGTCTCCCTTTTTAAAAAACCTTTACCGAGGAATCTGTATAAGGACCCGACCTTATTACAGTACATAATCTTGAATTTAGTAAATAACTCAATTCCTTTTATATTGAGTATCTTTTCAAGTTTATAGTTTTAGAGAATTGGTATATAATACATACATAACATTTCACATTCATATATAGAAATTACCACAAAAATAGTATCCATTTCATCCAAAAAGTGAGACTTTTTAAATAAAACATGTTTTCTTTGAAAAATAATAATAACATTTAACCTAGATTCCTTATTTGTCATAAAAATACTTATAACCTATGAAAATCATTTAAAAACTTGGGATGATCACAAAAATCTCAGTAAGGGATATAAAAATAAGGAAATAAAACATTAGTCCAGGAATACTTGTAACGTATGAAATAATTTTCAAAAAATACATACTTGTTACCCATATAAACTTAATTTGTGAAACTTGGGATTTCTATGAGATTTACAAAAAACATATAGAACATAAATAGAACTATAAATTTATCTTGGGGCATTACTTACATAATAATTTAACCCTAACGACTACCTTATAATTTATAACCCTCACAACTACCTTACAATTAGTGTAACCATCGCAGTTACACTTGGAGTAACAATATGAAAAACCTACAATATACACATACCCAATTAATTGTAGGGAGATATAGTTCCAAAACTTAATCATAAATAATTCCCAAGAACCATAATATAATCATACAACATGAAAAATTTCATAAAAACATTGCTTTTGAATTTTGTAAAATAGAATTTTAAAACATGATTTTAAAATAAAATCCCCTTAAAAATACCATATAATTGAAGTGATACTTAATAAAGTGGAAAAAAATATATAAACTGTAAATAAAAATAATTAATAATAAAATAAACAAAATCCATCATAAAAATAATTTTAATAATACATAAATAATGAAGTAGAATGTTAACCCAAGGAATGAAAATCGGGTTATGAATTCCATTACCTCAGGTTTTTCTTACTTAAAACTTATTTAAAACTCATGTATAATGGTTATAAGAGTGTTATTATTATATTAAAGAAAAATATTCATGTTTATAACACCATATATGATCATTTCATAACATTATTCCACCCTTTAATTATTAGTTTTTTGTTTCTTCAATTGTTTTGGGTGCGTTCTTTACATGATTTCCATGGATGGTTTGTTTTTGATTTTCTTGTCGCATGGAAATGAAATTACAGAAGTGGAATGAAATGGTATTAATATGTTTAAATAATATATAATTATACCATAAATAATTTTTATCATATATGGTGATGGATCATTAGATAAAGCATTAATGGTGTTTGTTTAGATCATTTTTGGCAGTTCCCCGATAGTCATGAACTTGTTTCATTATATAATTCAATTTCATGCATATAAGTTCATTAAAAAACATAAAATAGGTTAAAAAATAAAATTTACATTCTTTTTCAACCATTAAAAGGGTTTTATGAACATATTTGAAGGATGTAATGGATATTGTAAACACATCGTCTAAGATTTTGGTAAATTCGCACATTGTGGACAATGTTTTTATTTTTAGAACAAGAGGGAGAGGAGAGGGAGGAAGATGATGAATATTTTACATAAACATGATAAAATAAAAATATATAAGATTATAGAGATTTCATACCTCCTGGATAAGTGTATGGAAAGAGAGTACAAGAAAATAAAGGAATTGGAAAGAAAAGACCTGAAAAAGGAAAATGATTCTTACCTCTTGATCTATTCTCATTGAGATCCTCCTTAAGGCCTTTGGTTTTGGAATTTTAGTGAGACCATAAGATATAGGAAATGGGGAAATTCCTTGTGGATTGAATTTTTTTAGAACTTATTCAATTTTCAAGGCTTGAGAGGTGTAAGAGGAAGAGGGCAATGAGGGTGGTACTTAGAGTGGAGGAGAGGAGGGATGTTACATTATTTTAATAATTTTAATCAAGACTATGAATAGTCTTGATTCATGTGATCCAAAATATTAAAAATTTCATGTGATTTAGAAAAACGTGGGCTTACATCAGCCTTGCATCACCTATGATGTAGTAAAACAAGTATTTAGCATTTATTGTATTTTACTATTCATAAAAAATTCATGAATTTTAGAAAAATACCAAAAATTCACCATTACCATTTTTTGACGCATAGAATTAAAAAATGAACTCCATTTTTTGAAAATAATTTTTTAAATATTATTAATTTAATTTTTAAATAAAATCACATTTTATTCAAAAATAACAATTTAAAATCTGTAACTCATTTTTTAACACCTTGAAAAATTAATCAAGTTGACATTATCTTAAAGTCGTAAGAAAAGAAAATAATAATACAATTTACTATTCATTAGGGTCATATTACTCTTCATATTTCTATTCATAAGGGTATGTTACTATTCACCAAAAATCAAGTTGGTTCCATTGGACTCCAAATAACTTACTGATCCCAATTATAGATAACCATTTTTCAAAATTCAAAACATTGAAGCAGAAAAATTATGTTTAAAGGATAGTTATAAATATCTACTTAAAACAAAGATTCATGCATTTCTATTTATTTTTAAAACCTCAGGGTGTTACATTATCCCCATCTTTCTAAAATTGCGTCCTCGCAATTTTATTTACTTATTAAACAAGTGAGGGTACCTTTCCCTCATAGCATTTTCAAAACCCCCTGTTGCTTCTTATACCATGTGGTTTCTCCACGAAAGCTTTACCTAGTGGATTAACTTATTCCGCAATACTTGTTCCCTTCGATCAAGAATCTGAACTGGTTTCTCTTCATAAGAAAGGTTCTCTTCTATCTGAACTACTTTTGGGCTCAAAACATGAGATGAATCTAGAACATACTTTCTCAACATCGAAACATGAAAAAAAATTTGTACCTGAGATATAATTGGAGGAAACCCAACTCACTAGGTGATTGGTCCAACCTTACATAGGATTTCATAAGGTCCAATGAACTGTTGACTTAGATTTCCTTTCTTACTAAAGCACATAACACTCTTCCATGGTGAGATTATAAGAAAAACATGACCACCTACCTCAAAAGAAAAGTATTTCTTCCTGTTGTCTGCATAAATTTTCTATCTACTCTGATCATTCCACACATGTTGCTAGATCATATTCACTTTCTCGTCTACTTTACTAATTTCGGTCCAATCAACTTCTTTTCCCTGACTTTATCCCAAAAAGATGGAGTTCGAAAACACTTCTTATAAAATGCCTCAAAAGGTGACATCTGTATGCTTGAATGAAAAATGTTTTTATAAGAAAACTCAAATAAAGAAAGATGGTGATCCCAATATCCCTAGTAGTACATTGAACAAGATCAAAGCATATCCTCCAAAGTTTGAATCATTCATTCTGACTACCCATCTGATTGAAGATGAAAATATGTACTGAAATTTAATTATATACCCAACAACTTATGAAGGCCCTTCCAAAATTTATAAGTGAACCTAAGTTCCTGGTCATATAAAATGGAAAGAGGAACTACGTGTAACCTGAAAATATCTTTGAGGTACAAATGAGAAATCTTATCCAAAGACATTGTATCTCGAATAGAAAGAAAATGGGCAGATTTTGTCAGTCGATCGTCAATAACCCAAATCACACTGTTACCTAGAGAAGTCTTAGGTAGTCCCACCATGAAGTCCATGGATATATTTTACCACTTCCACTTTAGAACTGGAAGTGGCTGAAGCATCCCCTTTGGTAATTTCCTCTCTACTTTAACCTGTTGAATTTTCAAACATTTCAAGGTAAAATATGAAATATCTCCTTCCATTCCATCCCACCAATAATACTTCCGAAGGTATTTGTACATATTAGTACTACCATGATGAACTGAAAATGGAGAACTATAAACTTCACACAACAAATCATTCTTTAACTAGGAATCACAAGGCACACACAACCTTTTACCAAATATTAAAATACAATCTTTATCAAGGTTAAATTCTGGAAACTTACCCATTTTAACCAACTCTACCTTTTTTGATAGATCACGATCTTCCTTATGCCATTTATTAATTCTGTATGATAATGATGAATGCACTAAAACCTAAAAAAATAGTTTTATTTCCTGGACCAACAACTTCTAAGCCAAAATTCATTAAATCATTAATCAAAGGATCATGTTCCAAACGTAACATGGTTAATGATGCATGATGTTTTTGACTCAAGTCATCCAACAATTTGTTTTCTTTTACTGGATAGTAATTGATCATACAATCATAATACTTTATCAGTTTAAGAAATCTTATCTACATCATGTTTAATTCCTTCTGAGTGAATATATACTTCAGACTTTTATGGTCAGTATATATTTGACATTTGTGTCCATATAAATGATGCCTCCAAATTTTCAAAGAAAAAACCACAGATTCCAATTCCAAATCATTTATGGGATAATTTAACTCATGAGTTTTTAGTTGTATTGAAGCATAAGCAATTACATTATCATAATATATCATAACACAACCAAGTCCCTTAAATGAAGCATCCCTGTAGATGACAAACTCACCATTTCGGGAAGGCAAGGACAAAACTAGATCATTCACCAATCTCTTCTTCAGTTACTAAAAATAAAAATCACATTCTTCTATCCAAATAAATTTAACCCCTTTTCATGTTAACTTAGTTAGAAGGGTAGATAACCATGAAAAGTTTTTAACAAACCTTTATTAATAACCTTCTAATCTAATGAAACTATGAATCTCTGTAAAATCTGTAGGTCTTGGACATTCATAAACCCCATTTTTGGTAGGATCAACTGTTATTCCATAATTATTTATAATGTGACCAAGAAAAGAAATCCATTGCAACCAAAAATCACACTTGCAGAATTTTCTATATAGTTTATTTTCCTTTAAGGTTTTCAAAACAACCCTTAGATATTTTTCATGCTCCTCTTTACTCTTAGAAAATACCAGAATGTCATCAATAAACACAAAAAAAAAAACGTATCCAAGAACTCATGAAATATTATATTCATAATATCCATGAATACAACAGGTACATTAGTTACCTCAAATGGAATAACAAAAAATTTATAATGCCCATATCTATTACGAAAAGCTATTTTGGGGATGTCATCCCCTTTCACCTTCAGTTGATGGTATTTAGATCTCAAGTCAATCTTAGAAAAGTACTAAGCTCTCTAAAGATAATCAAAAAAGTCATAGATATGAGGCAAAGCATACTTGTTTTTAACAGTGATGTTATTAAAAGCTCTATAATCAATGAAAAGTCTCCTGGAAACATATTTATTTTTAATAAACAAAATAAAAGCACCCCACAGTGAAGTGCTAGGATGAATGAATCCTTTATCAAGAAAATCCTGCAACTGATTTTTCAATTCAAGAAATTCCATTTGATACATTTGATATGGGGGTTTTGAAATTGGCTTAGCATCAGGAACTAAGTCAATTGTGAATTTGACTTCTCGATCAGGTATGACACCAGGTAACTCATAAATAAAACATCAAGGTATTAATTTACCATTGAAAAATAATTAATTTGAATAGTTCCCTTATTTTCAACAATATGAGAAAAATAAATTTCATTTTTATCTTTCAACGGTTTTGTAACGTCCCGGTTTCGGGTTCCACCTAAAGGTTCCCCATACCCTATTGGTCACATGACCTCAAGTGAATTTCCCTAAACATTAGAGGATGCCGATTAGAAGTGAGGGACTTGGGTGTGATAGTGGGGAAACTATGCCCTCATTGGAAGAGTATACACATTGTAATAACAAATAATAAACAGTAGAAAAAGCAGTAATACCATACAACAAGTAAACATCAGAAGACTAAAGTAAATAAACAACACAAGAACATATATAAATGTTGCATGCCACATATGTCTAGGAAAGCATCCAAACAAATCACAATGTTGTAAATACAGTACTAAACCAAAGTAAAAAATAAAAAATATAAACTTTAGCAGCATCACAAGCCTTATCTTGGTCCCATGTTCTCTAGAACCATGACAATCATGTATCTGATGAAGAAGGGCACTTGCCCTTATCTATACCTGCAACCATATACTCTGTTTGGGTCCAAAATCATGACCCAAATAGAGTGTGAGATGAATCCCAGTAGGCAACCAACACAAGATTTGTGCCTAACTGTCAGTGCGTATATATAACAGGTAATAATAAAAATTTAGCAAAGAACCAAGAGTACACAAAGGTAACCAAATCCTATAGTTTCCATTTACATTCCTTAGCATTTAATGTTCAATATTCAATCAAGTATCACAACAGGTGTCTCAGAAGACTACCTAACAAGTCCGAATCCAATCTTATTCTTTTTCTTGGTAAATGTGTCATAAACATTAAATATTTACATTAACTCTCTAGGTATCTCACACAGTCTAACCCCTTTGGCCAAGAAATGAAATAAAAGGCAAAGACACTCTGAGGAGGAACTCACCGTCAATTCCCCCAAAGGTATTTCCAAAAAAACTACAGACTCTCTGGGGAAGCACTCAATGTCAATTTCCCATGTGGTATCCTAAAGTAAACTATAGAAACACTAATGGAGAACTCACCATCAACCCCCTATGGTCTTGCAGTGTGAAATATAACAGACACTCTGGGGAAGCACTCAACGTCAATTCCCCTTGTGGTCTAACTACACCAGTTTCTCACAGCCATGTGTAATTCAATCATGCATAAACTATATTAAGTATCCCAAAGTAATCCCAACTACTATATGGATAAAAAATTCCAATGGATACCAAAATCATTTAACAAGCAACAAAAGTCAAATAGTTCCATCCTATCAAGTAAGGCAAGGAAACAAGGTATGCTTCATAGGAAACCTAGACCAAATGGTCCTAAACATTAAAATAAGGAATCTCACCCATGTGGTGTTACTTAATTATGACATTTCACATAATATCATATCAAAAACCATAAATCCAACAATCAATCTAAGGTAGATAAAACATGGTTCAATTTCTTTAACCCGAAATACCCGAAACATGGGTATTCGACACTTTGGCATATAAAACTAAAAGGCAACCAACAAAAGGAAACAAACCACCTATGTTGACATTGTACGATCGATATAGTTGAACCTTATCCTTTTAATATACCTATAATGTCTTAGATATACAAAAATGTAAAAAACGTTCAACCTTGAATAACTCGACAGAGAGAAGAAATCAAGAGGAGAGGCTCTAGAAGAAGGAAGAAATCACCGGTGGGATTCCAACACACCCACCGGAGTTCGATTTGGAGAATGGATGAAGGATCAGTGGCTTGGAGAAGTATCATCACTCTTAGTTTCTCCTGGATAAGATAAGGCCAGAAGAAGATGAAATTGGGGATTAGACACGACCCCAATCCAATTAAAAAATTAAAAAGAAAAGTACACGGTGTGTTCATTTAATGTAAACACCGTGTACATGCCTAAACTGACCCCTAAATTAGGTAGTCTCTAGGTCACCCCACATGGCCATGTACTCAGCCATTACATGACCAGTATATGGCTGACCGCAGAAACCTAGTACAGGACGTGTACTTTTATATACACAGTGTGTACTTATAAAATTTCCAAAAACTCCCCTTTTTTTAAAAAACACCCAAAAACAAGATCCATAACTGAAAAGAAGATCCAAGTTCTTACAAAATCCCCCCTTAAATAAATTTTTCCCTGAATTTCCCTAAAAAGTTGGCGGAAAAGAATCCTCAAACATCTCCAGCAACTGCGATCACACATTGACCTCCCTCTCCAAAGTCTCATCATATACTCACCCATGATACTAAAGCACCCATACCAGAGGAACATACCATCCTTGGGAAACCTTCGTTCTTCAATCAATAATATAGAAGATATCGTGCATAGCCAGGTACCTCTGAGGTAATTGTAACTAATAGGCAACCAGATCAACTCTCTCCAAAACCTCAAATGACCCAACGTATCTCGGTGAAATATTTCCCTGTATCCTAATAATTTTTTGTCCAAAACTTGGTGTGACACATATGAAAATATAATCTCCAACCTAAAACTCCAGAGGTCATCTCCGTCGATCTACAGAAGTCTTCTACCATGACTATGTAGTATCCATCCTCTTCCAAATCAACTCCACATGCTCTGGGTATCTTGGACAAGATGAGGTCTCATTATAGCTACCTCTCCTACCTCCATCCAACATAGGGGTGATCGACATGTCCTACCATACAAGGACTCATAATGTGCCATCTAAATAGTTTCCTGAAAACTATTATTGTAGGAAAACTCCACCAGAGGTATGTGCTTCTCCCAGGAACCTCCAAAATCTTGGATGCATGATCGAAGCATGTCCTCCATCACCTAAATCGTGTGCTCTAAATAGACATCTATCTGGGGATGGTAAGCTGTACTCAGAATTACCTGTGTACCCAAAGTTTTCTATAGACCTTGCTAGAAACGTGAAGTAAAGAGGGAATCCCTGTTTGAAATGATATAGTGAAGAGCCCCATGCAAACGTATAATCTCTTGGATGTACAACCTTCCAATATCATCAGCATTGAAGGTCTCATTGATCGGTAAGAAGTGTGAAACCTTTGTGAGCTCGTCGATAACAACCTAAACTGCATCATTCCCTCAAGGATATCTCGGTAACCCTATCACAAAATCCATCGCGACATCATTCCACTTCCACTTGAGAATGGGTAACTACTATAGAATCCCTTCTGGTTGCTGATGCTCTGCCTTCACCTGCTGACAAGTGGAACATATCATAACAAAACCAACAACATGTCTCTTCAAAACTAGCCATCAATACTGACAGTGTAGATCTCGGTACATCATGGTGACACCGGGATGAACTTCCCAAATTGAGGAATGAAAATCCCACATCATCTCCACACGTATGTCTGTTGACACCCATACACGTCCATGAAAGAAAAATATATCATCCTCGCCTATGGTCCATCATAGAGTAGGGTCCTGTCCTGACACTCTCTCTCATAGAACTAGGCCTTTGGAATCTGATAACTGTCTCATTCACACCTGCTCAAGTATATTAGAGGTAACAACTATAGAAGAAAGAAATGTCTACCCCTGTCTGTCATGCACCTCAAAATGCATCTCATAGAACAGAGCCATAAGCTACCACTCATTGCTGGCCTCCTAAACTGCATTTATCTGAGTCCTCCTGCTCAATGCGTCAAACACTGCGTTGCATTTCCCAGACATATAGGCAAGCTCAAAGTCAAAGGACTGAATTTACCCAACCTACCTTCACTGTATCAAATTCAGATCATGCTGAGTAAAGATATACTTGAGACTTTTGTGGTTGGTGAAAACCACAAAATTCTCTCCCAAAATTTAATGTATCCAACAGCGTAAAACATAAACAAATGCAACAAACTCAAGATCATGCGTTGAGTAATTCTTCTCATGTGGACTAAACTATCGAGACCTGTGTGCAAAGACTCCTCCCCCTTGCATAAGCACTGCTCCCAGCCCGATACCTGATGCATCACAGTAAATGGTGTAAATCTTTCCCAACTCTAGAAAAACTAGTATCGGTGCTGAGGTCAACCATTACTTCAGCTCATGAAAGGATGGATCACTGGAATCTGTCCACAAGTACTTCTCCCCCTTCTTAGTCAGGCTCTTCAGTGGTGCTTCTAAGCATGAAAATTCCTGTATAAAATGTTTGTAGTAACCATCCATCCCCAGAAAACTCCATACCTAAAAGACGTTCTTCAACTGCATCCAAAAAACTACTACTCTCACTTTATATGGGTCTACTAATACCACTTTATTTTCAATAACATGACCTAATAAGTGAATCCAGTCCATCCAAAAGTGGCATTTTGAGAGCTTAGCATATAACTGATTCTATCGTAGTGTACTCAAAATGATCTCAAGATGTGTGGCATGGTCATGCCGAGTGTGAGAGTAAACCAAGATCTCATCCATGAAGAATACCAAAAAAGAATCCAAGTAAGGATAGAATACTTAGTTAATCAGTTCCATGAAAACTACAGGCGTGTTTGTGGGACCGAATGGCATAACCACATACTCATATAGACCATAACTACTCCAAAAGGCTGTAAGAGGTATATATAATTGTCTAATGCATAACTGATGATAACCGGATCTCAATTCAATATTCAAAAACACCCGGGATCCTCAAAGCTGATCAAATAGATCATTAATCATCAGTAAGGGATATCAGTTCTTAATAGTCAACAGGTTCAAATTTCGATAATCCACACAAAGTCTTAGGGTATCGACTGCCTTATTCACAAATAGGATAGGAAAATCCCAATGAGAAGTACTGGGTTGGATGAAACCCTTTTCCTGTAACTCCTCCAACTACTTTTTGAGATCCTATAACTCTAGTGTAGCCATCCTATAATGAGGATTGGACACCAGTGCCGCTCTTGGCACAAGTTTAATAAAGAAATATACCTCTCACTCCAGTGGTAAACCTAAAAATTCATTTGAAAAAACATCCTTTAAATGATTGACCAATGGAGGAAAGTCTATATATAAAATCCCCTGGTCATCTAGATACAGACTAGTAATCTGGGCTATAACACCTCTCAACCCATGATGGTCGAGTCCATCTATACTCTCCTGGACATCCCATTTGCCTTTATGTAGAAACAATCTACCCTCTGGGGATGTGAAAATCACACTATGATGATAGAAATTAATGATAGCTTGGAAGGGAACTAACCAATCCATTCGGAGAATGACTTCATATCCTGTCATCTCTAAGACATAAAGGTCCCATAGGAAGTGACACCCACCAACCTCAAGAGGGAACTGCTTTCACTAACAGACAATACTCGTTCTAATCCCCAACAGAGTGTATAGTGTCATGATATTAGTATAAGTGAAGATACATAACCCAAGGCTCTCCACAATAGGAAAAAATATAAATATATGGTAATCCCCTGTATCGAAAAGATCAGAAGCTAAAACTAAGGCAACCAAAATCGCACCTCTAACTGTAGAGGGTCCAAGATCCTACTCCTACTGGGTCAGTTCCAGTGCAAAATCCTGACCTACTCCATGGCCCTGTGAAGCTGTCTAAGCTCACTGAGCTGATCCACCCTATGGCTATCGAAAACCATGGGTCTAACCACTGCAGCCATGACTAACACCTTGTCCTGAACGGCTTGATGAACTACAGCCCCCAATCTGATGTGGAACTGGTGGTCCATCTCTAGTACGAGGATCCGAAAAAGATCCTCCCTCACTAGCTTTAGGAAGGAGGGCATTGTAAAAATGCTAAATATGTCCCATCTTGCCTCAATATTGGCACTCAAATGGGTCTCTCGGGCACTGAGGTTTATTATGCCCTCCATTCCTACACTGGTATCACACCACCTGGCTACCTGAAGGAAAATCATGCCTACTCATATCTCCACACGTAGACTCCTTGCAGCACTTCCTGTTATCAGTAAGAAGAGTACCAAATCTAGACGCTGAACTTCCCTGGCCCACAACTATAGAATCCCTCAGGTTTCACTCGGTGATCAGTGCTTATTTGACAATAGAATATATGGAAGTTAACCTGAATATGTTCACCTGGGATTAGATGTCATGTCATAGACCATCCTAAAACTTCCTCGCAAGAAATAAGTCATCACCCCCAGAATGGGTGTGAAGCACTGCAACTCTGTGAAGCAAGAAGAATACTCTGTGAATGAGAGAGTACACTGCTCCAAACTCATGAACTCTTAGGCTCGGTCAGCCCTCAAGGTATCTTGGTAGAAGCAGTCATAGAAGGTATGCTGGAACTCATCCTGAGCCATAACCTACTAGCATCCCGCCTATGGTATCACATCCCACCATCTCTTGGTGGAATCCCGAAGCATGTAAGTAAAAAGATTCACACTCCTCTCTAGAGGCATGTCGAGATGATTGAAGATAGACAAAATGGATTCTAACCATGAATCTACTACCTGAGGCCCTCCATCCCTTGAGAAAGTGGGAGGATGTTGCTGCTGAAAAACCTGCATCAATTCTACCATAGACGGGGCAGGATGCGGTGTTCCATAGAAGGTCTGCATAATCCTCATAAAGAATTTATAGAATTTGGACTCAAATACTGTGTCTAGTATAACAGTTGGTGCCATGACAGGAATGATAGGAGGATCTGCTGGTAGTCCCTAATCTACCATTTCCATTGTTTGATCATTGCCCTATATCTGACGTACAACTAAAGGACGTCTCAGTGGCATGAATCTATAAGGTCAAGCACACACCTCAGTTCAAGATTATAAAGGACCGAAACATAGAAGTGAAATAAAGGAATAGGAGAAGAAAAAATTCAAGCTTTACAAAATAGGGTTACACAACGTGTATACCCTCCACACGACGTGTTCCCTTAGGTTTCAACATGGGTGTGTGCTTCTTCCAAAACTGGTTGTGTAACACCCCTAAACATGGTGTGTTCATCCTATGACATGGTGTGTACTTGAATTTTACCCCCTTCCCAATTTCTACTACACGACGCGAACTACATGGTTCTCCGAGGACAAAACTCCACGACGTGTATATGCCAAACACGGTGTGTACTAGAAGGTTTTCACCGACCCATGTTTTTGGTCACACGGATGGAGACACGGTTGACTTCCACATAGCGTGCTCACACGGGCATGATGTGTACTACTCGAAGTTCATCCACTTGTGTCATTAGTCACATGTTTTGATACATGGTCTCTACAACACGACGTGTACTACCAGTACATGACATGTTCCAACAAACATTTCCCAACCTCATTTCTCTTTCCACACAGTTAGTCACACAGTTAAAGAGTACAAGACATGTACATATAGTACATGGCATGTACTTATGAAAAACATTTCTTCCCAAACAGAAGGATACATGGCATATATTTATCATCACACACCATGTAGTCTAGGTTTTTCTAGACAATAAGCCTTAGAAACTACTCTTTAACCCCATAAAATCATTGAAACAAGCATTAAAGTTCCAAATTCTGATCCGTGGGGGCCCATACTCCCCACGAATCAAATATTTGCATCATATTCATATCAAATCATAACAAAATTTAGTTAAATTTCAACATGATCCACCAAATTCTGATCTAAGAGATCCCATAACACCTCATGGACAAAATTTTGGCGCCCATTCAAATGAAACATTACATTTACCAATACCCTATCAAAATAATAGGTATTATATCAAGGAATCTATTACAACAACATGAATATTAAGAACAACATCTATCACAACAACATGTAATTAGTAATTCATCCTAAATGGCATGAAAAAATGCACAGAATGTGATATCTATCAAGTGCCTGTATGATGCATGAGATGGAATACCATCATCTCATCGAGTTGCAACAAAAATAGAACCTCAATGATATAAATCATAATAATACATCTCATGTGAGTCTCCCAATGGTGAAATAAAATCAACTGTAATAATTTACAAACTAGAAAAATTACAATATCTAAGGTATATTGGATTTTTCCTATACATGGGTTAGCTACTCTTGGGCACAACTTATTACCAACTTCTTATTCCTTCCTATCCCTACCGATAGGCTCCAAACTGTAAGACAAAGTAGAAAATAAAAACCACTTCTAATACAACTTTGTAACGTCTTGGTTCTAGGTTCTTCCCAAAGGCGCCCCATACCTGGTTAGTCACATGGACTCAAGCACATTTCCACAAATACCAGAGGCTTCCGACTAGCAGTGAGGGCCTTCGGTGTGATAGTGGGGAAACTATGCCCTCATTGGCAGAGTATACATAGCAGAATAACAAATAATAAATAGTAGTATAAGTAGTAATACCATAAAACAAGTAAACAATAAAAGACTAAAGTAAATAAACCACTGAAGCACATATATAAATGATTCATGTCACATATGTCTAGGAAATTTTCCAAACAAATCACAATGTTGTAAATACAGTACTAATCCAAAGTACCAAAGAAAAAAAGTAAACTCAAATAGCATCGCAAGCCTTAGCTTGGCACCATGCTCTCCAGCTCTACAACAATCAAGTACCCGATGACAAAGGGCGCTTTCCCTTATCTATACCTACAACCATATAATCTATTTGGGTGTAAAAGCATGACCCAAATAGGGTGTGAGACAAATCGTAGAAGGAAACCACTACAAGATATGTTCCTAACTGTCAGTGATTATATATAATAGGTAATAATAGAAATGTAGAAAAGAAACTAGGAGTACACAAAGGTAACCAAATCCTATAGTTTTCATTTACATTCCATAACATTTAATGTTCAACATTAAATCAAGTATCAGAACATGTATCTCAGAAGATTACCTAATAGGACTAAATCCAAGATTGTTCTTTGGCTTGGAAGACGCATCACAAACATTAAATATTTAAATTAACCCTATAGGTATCTCACACAGTCTAACCCCTCTGGCCAAGCAATGAAATAAAAGGAAAAGATACTCTGCGGAAGCACTCACCATTAATTTCCCCTATGATCTTTCTAGAAAAACTAAAGACTCTCTTGGTAAGCACTCTGATGTGGCTCTATTTTAACATAGTTTTTCCACATCTTTTCACTTAATTTTTAATGATTTAATTAATTATTTAAGAACTTTATAATAAATAATTGTACTTTTGTATTTTTTAAAATTAATATTGTTAAATAAACAATTTTTATAATTAATTTTGTATTTTTAGTCTTCAAAATAATAATTTTAATCTTACTTATTTTATCCAAATTTATTTTTTGTTTATTAGTTGTGTTAATGCCAATCTTCTCACTATTTAATAATTTGACTTTAATAATAAATAATCTTTTAATATCCTTATTTTTGTTTTAATAAATTTAGACTATTTCTTAATACTTTATTCTTTAATATGGATTCATTAAGACATCTTAACTTTAATTATTAACTTGTCTAATTGTCCTGCAAATTAATTAAGTAAATAATTTTAGTTTTAATTAAATAAATTAGTTCTCTTTTAATTTTATGTATTCAAATAGTTGTTTAATTAATTAATTAAGAGTTTTAAAATATTAATTTTTTAGTTTTATGTATGAAATTTGATTATTTATTCATTTTCTATTGGTTTTTGTCTACCAGTGAGGTAGACTATAACTATCGGTAACCTAACGAGTCACCGTTGCTTTTCATTTTCACTTGATGCTACTCAATAATTATTTATATATTTTTTATAATTTAAGCCTTTTATCAATTTGGTTTATCAATTATCTAGTTCCTAATTTAATTATTATCAATTAAAATATTTAATTGCAACTTTAAAGTTTTAAGTTTAAAAAAAATTCTGTTTTAATTAATGGTGTTTAGATTTCTAGTAATTAATTATTTTCAATCTTTGTTTTAAATAACTTAAGTTTTATTTTTTATATTAAATTTGTGTTTTTTTAGGTCACTTTTAGTTTTGTATTGGTGAATATTTCATCCATTGGTGACCTTTTGAGTAACGGTGACCTTTTGCAGCTTACCAGTAGCTTTCATTTAAGTATATCAGTAACCTTATTTTTATGTTCAACCGGTGACCTTTTCTATTTTATACAAACGGTGGTATTTTATTTTTTAATTTTATTGGTATCAGTGACCCACTGATTTAAACTCTACTCGGTAGTCTTAAATTATTTAAGCTACCAGTAAGAGTCTAATTTTTGTCTATCTGTAACCTTGCGCTGTAATGTTCCTTTTATTTTTTATTTTCTCTAACGGTGACCTTACGCCCCTCCTTTTCACTGCCCTCCCGCTGCACCTCACCGTTGCACCCCTTTCTCACCGTTCCTCTTTCCTGCTTTATCCCCTGCTTCTAAGACCTTCGGTCTCTTCTCACTGCATCACCTTTCCTAAACCCCTCTCACCATTACATGTCTCCAGAAACCACTTACACACGCCATTATTTCCCCGATGCATTGACAATGTCACAACTGCACTTTTAATAAATAAATTTTCACAAACTTTAACCAGATACCAAATCCAGAAAACAATTACAGGGTCGTCACTGTACCACTATCGTTGTGAACAGAAGTCCGTTTTTCCAAGGAATAATGGCATTGCCTCGGGATCATTGTGAGGCCGAGTTAGTGCTGGGTAGTGGTGTTGTTGATGAATCTGGAGGGTTCATTGGAGCTGAAGCTGGTGTGAGAACCAGTAGGGCGCCGCTGTGGGTGACCTGCACAACGTCTGGCTTAGAGGAAGAGTCCGAGCCGAGACTGACGTCGCTGCTGTTGAAGAGAACTTTACCCCATGCCACTGCCGCAATTGAAGTTCACTGGAGCTAAAAGGAGAAGCCGTGGCCTGGATAAATCCCACTACGCGTCGGCCTCTCTGAAGAAGATGAACCCCATTCTTCCCTCCCCAGTGTGCGCTGTGATTTGGGGGGGGGGGAGAAATGAGAAAGGGATTAAAAAAACAATTAGAATGATAATAATATTAAAATATAATACTAAAACTTTAACAGAACAAAACAATAAAATTATTAAATTAATTTTAAAAGGCTTTTCTCCCCCCTTTTTTCTGTGTGATTGGGGGAGGGGATGAATTGATTTTTTAAACTAAACTAAAATAATAATAAATAATTATAGTATGAATTTACACAAATAAATTAATAACAATTAATTGAATAAATCCCAATGTTTAACTTATTAGCAAAAGTTAAAGTTAAAATGAAATACTTTAATGTATATAATAATTGTAAATTAACTTATTCATGAATTAAATGATCATAAATTATAATAAATTTATATAGTTTTATAATTATTAAGATAAGAATAAATAATAATCTTAAAAAAACATAAACAATCAAGAGATAAACTCTAATAATTTTATAAAATATATACTTTTTTTTTAAAATCACCTTCTAAATTAAATAATAACTCGGAACAAAAATAAATAGATTAAGTTAACACATTAATTAATAACTAATAATTATTAATTTTAATAAACATTCAAGCATTCTTTATTGAAACTTTTATTTATTGTTGATTCATCTATTTATTTTTCTGTTATAACTGTGCAGGTTTATTCAAGAGACAAATATACATCCATATTCACTTAACTAACTCACCGGAAGTTAGTTACGTGAGAAAAGTTAGCACGATTTTCTAGTCGTGAAAAAACGCATGTGGGCAGTGCACATGTGAAGAGCCTTTGAAGTCGGTGGAAAATGTTCGGTGACAAGCCGATTTTGATAGTGGCTACTTAAGACAGAGCAAGAAGTAGGTTGGAAGAGGAGGAAATTATTCAAGAGAGACGCGCATTCATTCAACACATCCAGAGGGCCAATGCCAAGGGGATGAGACCATAGGGCGACTTTGGAACCACTTCATGGAGCTGGAGGATCATAGAAGCAGAGTATCTTCAGGGAGTTTGGCTTCCCTTGTTTTTGAATTATTACACTCTATTTAGCATGTCTTCAATTACTATTTTGATATTATACATGTTTTCTAGCTAAATCATAATGTTCGGGGATAAATTGAAGTTCTACTGGTTATCTTTTAACTTTGTTTTTCACTTAATCATTTCAATGAATTCAGTAATGATCGACGAGATCAATACTGATTTCATCCAATTTCTTTTACCACTAGAACATAATCTCACGATTTCATAGTCAGTTGGCGAGATTGGTTGTGGAAACAATTTTCAAAAGATAACAGATTCAAAATACTTCAAGACTTACAACGAGTTTGTCTTGCTGTTAATTTTCAAATAGTTCACGGTTGATTAATTTCGGAGTGGCGAACTCTTAAATTGGTTGGCTTGTGTGACTTAACTCCTGGCGAGGGAGGTGAGTCATACTCTTTATAATGGTACTCTACAACAACCTATAAGTGAATTGAAACACCTTCAAAACGAGTAGAATAAAGATTAATCCCCGAGCGTTTTAATAGATTTTCTTTTTATTAGTGTTATATATATTTGTTATTCCATATTTTCTACTATCTCTTGTCTCAATCTAGTTTAAATACATGTTTTCAATATTCTGTCACTTCATTGCTTATAAAAATATATAAAAAGTGAAAAAATAGAAAAATCACTCCCCTATTGACAACAATGGAGTTTACCAAGTTTTTAGAAGATTAGTTGCCAAATTTACCTTCCCTGTGGGTTCGACCCTACTTGCCACATATACTATAATTATTAGGATTATAAATTTTAAACTTTGAACGACTTCAAAGATAGTAAATTTCATGTTTTTGGCACCGTTGCTGGGGAAGACACGAGCCATTACTCTAAAAAAACTAAAAAAACTAAAAAAACACATATATATAAATATTAAAAACAAATTTGAAAATTTTGAAAATTATAAAAAAATCTGTTTCACTTCTTACTGAATTGTTACTACTGAGTAGTGTCTATTATTGTTGTTTTCATGAGCACAAGAACTTTTGGTGTAAGATTAAAGCCTCTGAACCTTTAATTAGATAAACATATCACTGCTCTACGAAAGAAGAACAAAACTGAAATGGAAAATTTAGACAATAGAGTTCCTAATAACAACATTCAAAATCAACCAGAACTCTTAGATAAAAATGAAAGTTCTATGATGAGGGAGTTTCTACTTCCTCAAGTTTCAAGAAATCCTTCTTCTATTAGGTTATCTCCTAGATCCAAAAATTATGAATTGAAACAGTAACATATTTCATTGCTTCCTTCTTTTAATGGGCTCTCTAATGAGGACTCTCTAGCCTTCATTAGAGACTTCTATAATACTGTGCAACAATTACCTCTTCTAGGAATCACAGAAAATGAACTAATAATGAGAGTATTTCCCTTTTTCCTTAAAGGGAATGCTAGAAATTGGTTTTTGAGTCTTGATGAGAACATTTTTGTAAACTAAGATCAAGTGTATAACTCTTTCATTATGAAATTCTATCCCCAATATTAAAAGATGAACATAGAACTAAAATCACTAGTTTTTATCAAGAGGATGAAGAAGCTTTTCATGAATCTTGGGATAGATTCAGGGATCTTCTTAGGAAGTTCCCCCATCATCAACTCCCATCTCACCTACTTATGGATACTTTCTATGAAGGGCTTTCCTCCTCTGGATAGAATCTAGTTGATCAAGCTGATGGGGGGTAATTACAATGATAAGACTGATGATGTTCTTAGAAATTATTTTAATAATCTTGCACTAAATTCAAAACCGAGAAATTCAAGAAGAAAAACAATCAATAGAAATGTTAATTCAAACACTAGTTCAATAAATTAAACTCAAGCTCAACTTGCTGAAATCACCAACCAACTTCAATCTTTAATGAACCAGAACTCTAAAAAAATTGTTAACCAACTTGGATCTAAAAATACCAACCAATATTTATGGGAACAATGTGTCCAATGTGGTATGTTTGGGCATACTGACAACTTCTGTCCTAACTTTGATATGCCATCCCAACTACAAGAAAATTCGATATTTGTTAACTATGATACTAGAATCCCTCCTAAGAAAGATCCATTTTCAAACAATTATAATCAAGGCTATAGGAACCACCCTAATATGTCCTAGAAAGATCAAGGATTAATTAAACAAACCACTTCCCCTAATTTCTCTAATCAACCAAGACCAAACTTTCAAAATCAACAAAGGGGTGAGTCTTCAAATGTACAAGGAAAAAATGATAATCACATGTCTTATAAGATTGATATAATCTTAAACAAAATCAACTCTCAAGAATAATTATACATGACTCAATTCTCTAAACATCAAAATCAATATGAGTATGATAAAATGAAAACTAATGTTAGAATGCAAAACATGGAAACACAACTTGGACAACTTGCTAGAGATTTTTCGTCTAGAGAAAAAGGTATACTTCCTAGTACCACTGAACTTAACCCTAGAGAGAATTCCATGGTTGTTGTCACTATAAGTGGGCTTAATACTCAGGATTTATCTAAAAAAGTCATTGAAAATGCCCAAAATGAAAATCTGTTTCAATCTGGAAATAAAAATATGCTTTGTTCACATGTTGTAAATTCATAGAAAAGTAATGTTAATGATCAAAATCTGAATTTGTATCCTGAAAATCAAGATAAAACATCATCTTAAAATCAAATGAATAAAGGAAAAGAAAAAGTTGATAAATAGGTGAGGGATATACCTACTATCCTGAATTTTTTTCCCCCACCCATCCCTTTCCCTGAGAAGATGAAACCTCAAAGTAACACCAAGGTTGAACTTCTTCAGTTCCTTGGTATCCTTTCTAAACTTCAGGTAAACATTCCTTTCATTCAAGCCTTAATTAAAATCCCATCTTATCTAAAATCTCTTAAGAAAATTGTTTCAAACAAAAAAAACTCTAGAAGAGTTTTCTACTTACAACCTCACTGAAGAGTGCAGTGCTGTACTTTAAAAGAAAATCCCACCTAAACTGAAAGACCCAGGTAGTTTTTTCATACCTTGCACACTATGAAACTTTAATCAAATCAACTGTTTGTGTGATTTAGGTGCTAGAATTAATCTACTCCCATACTCACTATTTAAATATTTGAGGTTGGGTGACCTTCAACCCACCGCAGTCATACTACAGTTAGCTGATAGATCGTTCACTCATCCTGTGGGTAGGGTAGATGATTTACTAGTTGGGGTTGGGAAACTGTTTCTACCTGCTGACTTTCTAGTCTTAGATAAGGAGTGTGATCAAGAGGTGCCCATCATCTTGGGTAGGCCCTTCTTGGCCACATGTGGTGCTGTTATTGATGTTTCTAAGGGTCAATTAATCTTTAAAATTAGAGAACAACAAGAAGAGTTCAATGTGTTTAACAATGTTAAAGGACCAATGTTTTCTGAAAACTATTAAATTCTAGGGTCTTTAGAGAATGAGAACTCAATTGGAAACTTTTGTGAATTTGAAAATCAATCCTTTGTTAAAGAAAATATTTGTGAAGCTGAAAATCTTGTTGAATCTGTTTTAGAAATTGAAAATTCTGCTCAAACTCCAAATCTAGAAAATTTTCCAGAACTGGATAACTGTCCAGTTTTTGCTGTGGAAGAGTCCTATGTTTTTGAACTTAGGTAATTTTTGAGTGAATTTGAGGGTGTTTCTATTAACACCAAGCTTACTGAACACTTTGATGATATTGAGTGAGAACTTATAAGACAACTTGATGATTCTTCTTTGATTAACTTGTTGAAATCTGATCTTGAAAATATGGATAATGTGCTTCCCACTTTGGACAGCAACACTATTACTTCTGAATCTAAACATGAAATTGAAAATATTTCATCTTTCAATACTCCTTACAAGAAATATGTTAAATATCTTGGACCTCTAAGACCTAATATTCTTCCTTCTAGTGTATAACCACCCACTCTTGAACTGAAGCCAATCCCTACTCATCTCAAATATTCATTTCTGGGTGAGAACTCCACCTTGCCTGTAATAATTTCTGTAGAACTAAATGAAAACCAAGAGGAAATATTTTTAATAATGTTAAAGAAGTTTAAATCTACCATAGAATAGACAGTAACTGATATCAAGGGTATTAATCCCTCATTCTATATGCATAAAATTCCTATGGAGCCTGACCATAAGCCTAGGTTAGAATGTCAAAGAAGATTAAATCCAAATATGAAAGAAGTTGTGAGAGAGGAAGTGATTAAACTTCTAGACATTGGAATGATATATTATATTTATGATAGTGCTTGGGTCAGCCCTGTCCAGGTTGTCCCCAAGAAGGGAAGTTTCACTGTAGTTAAAAATGAAAAAAATGAAGAAGTCCAAGTTAGGAAGGCCATATAATGGAGAGTCTGTATAGATTATAGGAAGCCTAATGAAACCATTAGGAAATACCATTTACCAATGCCCTTTTTGGATCAAATGCTTGAGAGGCTTGCTGTAAATGAGTTTTTCTATTTTCTGGATGGATATTCTGGTTACAACCAGATTTCTGTTGATCCAGAGGATTAGGAAAAGACCACTATCACATGCCCCTTGGAACATTTTCCTACAGGAGGATGCCCTTTGGGTTGTGTGGAGCTCTAGACACCTTTCAAAGGTGTATGATAGCTTTCTTTTCAGATATGATTGAGAGAATTATTGAGGTTTTCATGGATGAATTTTCCATTTTGGGTAGTACTTTTGATACTTGTCTTGAAAATTTTGAGTTAGTCTTAGAGAGATTCATTGAAACCAACCCTATTCTTAATTGGGAGAAATGTCAATTCATAGTTATAGAAGGTATTGTGCTTGGTCATAAGGTTTCAAAGAGACGTCTAGAAGTTGATACTTCTAATATTGATGTTATTCAAAAACTGCCACCTCCTGTTAATATTAAAGGTGTTAAAAGTTTCCTAGGGCATGACGATTTCTACCAAATATTCATAAAAGACTTTTCTAAAATAACTAAGCCCTTGTGTTTTTTTCTGGTCAATGATACACCTTTAAATTTTGATGAAAACTGTTTGAAATCATTTAATTTGATTAAATAGAAACTCACTACATCACCTATCATCACTGCACCTGACTGGAAACTACCTTTTGAACTAATGTGTGATGCTAGTGACATGGCTGTAGGTGCATTCCTTGGACAGAGGAAGGATAAGAAGTTATATGTGGTGTATTATGCTATTAGACTGCTAGATGATGCCCAAAATAATTACACCACTACTAAAAAAGAATTTTTAGCTATTGTGTTTGCTTTAGAAAAGTTTAGACAATACTTTTTAGGTTCAAAAGTCATCATTTTCACTGATCATTCTGCTTTAAAGTATTTGTTGTCTAAGAAGGAAACTAAACCTAGGCTGATTAGATATATTTTGTTTATATAAGAGTTCTCTTTAGAAATTAAGGATAAATAGGGAGTTGAAAATTTAGTTGCTGGCCACTTGTCTAGGATTCCTCTTACTCAATCTGAATCTGAAAATTCTTGGGAGATTAAATCTTCCTTTCCTCATGAAAAGCTGCTTACTGTTTCTATTAGGCAATCTGCTCGGTTTGCAGATTTTTCCAACTTCCTGGCAGCAGGTGTTTTTCCCAAAAATCTGTCCAATAACTAAAGAAATAAATTCATTTCTAAACTTAAATATTATCTTTGGGATGATCCTTTGTTATTTAGGAGATGTTCTGATGGTATTCTTAGGAGATGTATTCCTGGGGAAGAGATGTTGCCTGTCTTAGAGAGTTGTCATTCCTCAACATGGGGAGGTCACCATGGTGGTGAAAGAACAGCTCAGAAAGTCCTATAATATGTTTTTTATTGGACTACCCTTTTTAAGGATTCTAGGAGCTTTGTGGTTAGCTGTGATAGATGTCAGAGGCTAGGTAATGTGGGTAGGAAGAAAGAGTTACCCCAAAAAGGAATTCTGGAAGTTGAAATTTTTGATGTTTGGGGTTTAAATTTTATGAATCCATTTCCATCATCTCATAGGAATGAGTATATTATTGTTGCTGTAGATTATGTGTTAAAATGGGTTGAGGCAGTGGCACTGCCCAAAAATCAAGCCAATTCTGTAATAAAATTTGTGTAAAAGAACATCTTTACAAGATCTGGAGTCCCAAGATCTTTTATCACTGATAATGGAACACATTTTAAGAACTATAAGTTTAAATCATTGATGAAAAAATATGGTTGTGTTCATAAAACTGGTACTCCTTATCATCCACAGTCCAGTGAATAGGTGGAAATTTCTAACAGGGAACTTAAACAAATACTTGAGAAAACTGTGTCAAACTCTAGGAAAGACTGGTCTCTTAAATTGGATAAAGATTTATGGGCTTATAGAACTGCTTTCAAAACCCCAATAGGTATGTCTCATTTCAGGATATTGTTTGGGAAATGTTGTCATTTACCTGTGGAGTTGCACCAAAAATATTATTGGGCAGTTAAGGCTCTAAACTTTGACTTTAAGAGTGATGGTGAGTGGAGATTAATTGAGCTGAGTGAACTAGATGAGTTTAGGAGAGAGAGTTATGATAATTCAAGGATTTAAAAAGAGTGGACTAAAATCTTTCATGATTCTATCATTCAACACAAAGAATTCAAACCTGGACAGAAGGTCCTCCTCTTTAACTCTAGACATAAACTCTTTCCTAGAAAGATGAAGTCCAAGTGGTCTGGACCGTTTACTATAGTGAGAGTTCTGAAGAATGGTGCTTTAGAAATTGTAGGTGAAGAGAATAAAACCATGTTAGTCAATGGGAAGAGAGGGAAACTTTATTTTGAGGGACAACCGAAGGGCTTGGATGCCTTCACAGTTTTTGAAAAATGTTCTTGAATAAAGTCTGGATGGGGACTTTAAAACTTAGTGCTGCATGAGAGGCAACCCATGGTTCTTTTTGTCTTTAATTTGCTTCTTTTAAAAATTGAATAAAGTGTTGCTTCTGTCCTCTGTTTTTGGGAAGTCCTTTTTACTATTTGTTCTTTGTATCCTAGTTTTGTTCCAAGATTAAATGATGCTGATGTTGTGTCATTTAAGGAGTGTAATTCTCATGATCATTTTTTGGACAAGAACTTAGTCAGGGATGTACTTCAACTTTTTTCATTTATTTCTTATCTTGTTTTTGCTAATAAAATTCTACTCACTGAAAAATTATGCTTGTATTATAAAATTATGCTATATGTGTATTGAAAATTCTATTGCATGACTTGAAATGTATTAAATTCTACTACATGTCTTTCTACTAAAATAAAAATTCTACATATGTTTAAAATTTTACTTGTATTGGAATGAAATTATTCTGTATGTTACTATGTAAATAAAAAATCTGCATGTACTTCACTACTGAAAACTAAATTTCATTATTATTAAAATCATCCACTGCTTGAAACTAAGTGTGTGTGTGTGTGGGGGGGGGGGGGTACATGCTGCTGGTCTTTTGAATGTACTTTGGGTTGGGGGTTTTAGCTTAAACTTTGTCTGCTATGTTGATTACCCAACTGAATTATTCCTGTTAAACTTGCTTTCACCCAATTAATTGTGCACTTACACTTCACATTTACTTTTGAGCTGTATTGAAAATATTTGTCACTAGATATAAATGTTATTGCATATACTTGCTAATGAACCTGCTGATTATTTATTCATTGTGGCAAACAATATTATTGTACTTCATTGAGACCCTTTATACATGCCATAAATCTACTAAATTGAAAATCTGTTTTGAACCTTAATTGTCAAATTGTTCTTATCCATATTTAGAAGTCAACTTTGAGGACAAAGTTGAGTTTTAAGTGTGGGGAGGAGGTCAATTCTTGACTGTGCTAGTTTTTCTTTAATGTAAGTCCACCAATTCCCACTGAAACTCAAAATTTCTTGTAAAAATGGTTAAATTTTTTCAAAATTATTTCATAATTTTAGGCATTACTCTGTTCTAAAATGAGTTTTTTTCTTAGGAAAAGTTCCTTGCTGGTAGTTAAGATTTGTTTTGTGTCTGAAATTAATGATAATGGATGATTGTTGAGTGGTTTTACTTAGTGATTGAATGTATATCTTGATTTAGAGTCTATTTATGAAAGTGATATGGGTACCCTTTTAATGGATTTATGATCATAACCCTTGGAACTGGAAGTTTGATTCTGATTCTAGGGGCCTCATTCATCTTTTAATTATTAAAATTAATTTCTTTAATGATCCAATATAAATGGTTTCTATATAAATCTTTTGAAACTGGAGTAATTTGGGCATCTGGGATCCCATGGTGAGTCTCTGAGACCCTAGATGCTGGGTGCGTTTCTGTTTACTATAATCCCTATGTACAACTTGAATAAGTGCATTGCACAATACTTAGCACAATGAAACATGGATTGGAAAAAATAAAATAAAGTGTCTATGGTAAAAAATGAGCCCATTAAGGTGAGGGGAATGATGAATTCTAGATGAAGAAAGGGTCAATTGGTTTTTATTGAAATCATTTATGTTGTATCAATAAGGTGATTTGAAAAAAATTAATTATTTTTGGAACCTAGGATTCTGTCAAAGTACAAAGTTCCTTGGTTAAGGTCTTAATTCCATTGATATTTTACCCATTGTCATTCTTGGACTTAGAACTTCAGCTTGGATTGAAATGAGTCATTAAGTTGTATCATGTATGAGGCATGACATCTTCATTTCTTTATGATTCATAGCTTTCTTAATTACCCTTGAGTATTTGTTATAGGAAATATTCATATGAGTAATTCATTTTCTAAAAGCCTACTCTTATGTTTTGTCCTCTGTTTTTTAGTGCTAGACATGTTATAGTGTGATCTTAATCATAATAAAAACTTCACTACTTTTCAAAGAAAATAAAATATGGGATTATTTGAGGACAAACAATGCTTAAGTGTGGGGGAATTTGATGTGGCTCAATTTTTACATAGTTTTGCCACATCTTTTCAATTAATTTTTAATGATTTAATTAATTATTTAAGCACTTTATACTAAATAATTTTAATTTTTTATTTTTTATAATTAATATCGTTAATTAAACAATTTTTATAATTAATTTTGTATTTTTAGTCTTTAAAATAATAATTTCAATCTTACTTATTTTATCCAAATTTATTATTTGTTTATTAGTTGTATTAATGCCAATTTGCTCACTATTTAATAAATTGACTTTAATAATAAATAATCTTTTATTATACTTATTTGTGTTTTAACCAATTTAGACTTTTTATTAATACTTTATTCTTTAATATGGATTCATTAAGATATCCTAACTTTAATTATCAACTTGTCTAATCATCCAGCTAATTAATTAAGTAAAGAATTTTAGTTTTAATTAAATAAAGTAGTTTTATTTTAATTTTATGTATTCAAATATTTGTTTAATTAACTAATTAAGAGTTTTAAAATATTAATTGTTTAATTTTATGTATGCAGTTTGATTATTTATTCATTTTCTATTGGTTTTAGTCTACCGGTGAGGTAGACTATAACTATTGGTAACCTAATGAGTCACCGTTGCTTTTCATTTTCACTTTCTTCTACCCTGTAATTATTTATATAGTTTTTTTAATTTAAGCCTTTTATCAATTTGGTTTATCAATTATCCAGTTCTTAATTAAAGTATTATCAATTAAAATATTTAATTGCAACTTTAAAGTTTTAAGTTTAACAAAAATCCTGATTTAATTAATGGTGTTTAGCTTTCTTGTAATTAATTATTTTCAATCGTTGTTTTAAATAACTTATGTTTTATTTTTTAAGTTCAATTTTTGTTTTTAGGTCACCGTTAGTTTTATATTGGTGACTATTTCATCCATCAGTGACCTTTTGAGTAATGGTGACCTTTTGCAGCTTACCGGTAGCTTTCATTTAAGTATATCGGTAACCTTATTTTTATGTTCAATTGGTGACCTTTTCTATTTTATACAAACGGTGAGATTTTATTTTTTAATTTTGTTGGCATCAGTGACCCACTGATTTAAAGTAACGATGAGCTTTTCTTTATGCCTAATGGTGACCCCTAACCCACGGTTCCCCATTCAACCGGTAACCTCTTCTTTTTAATTTGTAATGATGACCTGTGTTTTTTTACTCTATTGGTAACCTTAATTTATTTAAGATACCGGTGATCATATAATTTTGGTCTATCGGTGACCTTATGTTGTAATTTTCCTATTATTTTTTATTTGCTCTAACATTGACCTTGCGCCCCTACTTTTCACTACCCTCCCGCTGCACCTCACCATTGCACCCCTTTATCACTATTCTTCTTTCCTGCTTTATCCCCTACTTCTAAGAACTTTGGTATCTTATCACTAAATCACCTTTCCTCAACCCCTCTCACCATTACATTTCTCCAGCAACCACTTACACATGCCGTTCTTTCCCTGATGCATTGACAACCTCACAACCACACTTTTAATAAATAAACCTTCACAAACTTTAACCAGATACCAAATACATAAAAAATTACAGTGTCGTCTTTGTACCACTATCATTGTGAACATGAGTCCGTTTTTCCAAGAAATAATGGCATTGCCTCTGGATCATTGTGAGGCCGAGTTAGTGGTGGGTAGTGGTGTTGTCGATGAAGCTGGAGGGTTCACTGGAGCTAAAGCTGGTGTACAAAATAGTAGACTGCCGCTGTGGGTGACCTGCGCAACGCCTGGATTGAAGGAAGAGTCCGAGCCGAGGCTGACATCATTGCTACTGAAGAGGAATTTACACCGTGCCACTGCCGCAATTGAAGTCCACTGGAGCTGAAAGGAGAAGCCATCTCCAGGATAAATCCCACTATGTATCGGCCTCTCTGAAGAAGATGAACCCCATTCTTCCCTCCCTACCATGCGCCGTGATTTGGGGGGGGATAAACAAGAAAGGGATTTAAAAAAACAATTATAAAGATAATAATATTAAATTATAATACTAACACTTTAACAGAACAAAAAAATAAATTTATTAAATTTATTTTAAAAGGCTTTTCTCCTCCCATTTTGCTGTGTGATTGGGGGAGGGGATGAATTGATTTTTAAAACTAATCTAAAATAATAATAAATAATTATAGTATGAATTTACACAAATAAATTAATAACTATTAATTGAATAAATTCCAATGTTTAACTTATTAGAAAAATTTAAAAGTTAAAATGAAATACTTTAATGTATATAATAATTATAAATTAACTTCTTCCTGAATTAAATGATTATAAATTATAATAACTTTCTATAGTTTTCTAATTATGAAGATAAGAATAAATAATAATCTAAAAAAACATAAATAATCAAGAGCTAAACTCTAATAATTTTATAAAATCTAAACTTTTATTTTTTTAAAAATCACCTTCAAAATTAAATAATAACTTTGAATAACAGTAAATAGATTAATTTAACACATTAATTAATAACTAATAATTATTAATTTTAATAAACATTCAAGCATTCTTTATTGAAACTTTTATTTATTGTTGATTCATCTATTTATTTTTCTATTCTAACTATGCAGGTTCATTCAAGAGACAAATACACATCCAGATTCACTTAACTAACTCACCGGAAGTTAGTTACACGAGAAAAGTTAGCGCAATGTGCTGGTCGCGAAAAAACGCATGTGTGCGGTGCACATGTGAAGATCCTTTGATATCGGTGGAAAATGTTCGGTGACAAGAAGATTTTTACAGTGCCTACTTAAGATAGAGAAAAAAGAAGATTGGAAGAGGAGGAAATTATTCGAGAGAGATTCTCATTCATTCAACACATCCGGAGGGCCACTACCAAGGGGAGGAGACCAGAGGGTGACTCTAGAACCACTTCCTGGAGCTGGAGGAGCATAAGAGCAGAGTATCTTTGAGGAGTTTGGATTCCCTTGTTTTTGATTTCTTACACTATGTTTAGCATGTCTTCAATTACTATTTTGATAATATACATGTTTTCTAGATAAATCATATAGTTCAAGGATAAATTGAAGTTCCACTGGTTATAATTTAACTTTCTTTTTCACTTAATCATTTCAATGAATTCAGTAACGATCGGCGAGATCGATACCGAGTTCATCCAATTGCTTGTACCACTAGAACATAATCTCAAGATTTCACAGTCAGTTGGTGATATTGGTTGTGGAAACACTTTTTAAAAGATAATAGATTCAAAATACTTCAAGACTTATGGTGAGTTTGTCTTGCTGTTAATTTTCATATAGTTTACGGTTGATTAATTTCGGTGTGGCGAACTATTAAATTGGATGGCTTGTGTGACATAACTCCGGGAGATGGAGGTGATTCATACTCTTTACAGTGGTACTCTGCGACAACCTATAAGTGAATTGAAGCACCTTCAAAACCAGTAGAATGGAGATTACTCCCCGAGCATTTTAATAGATTTTCTTTTTATCAGTGTTCTATTTCTTTGTTATTCCATGTTTTCTACTATCTCTAGCCTCAATCTAGTTTAAATACATGTTTTAAATATTCTCTCACTTCATTGCTTATAAAAATATAAAAAAAGTGAAAAAATAGAAAAATCACTCCACTGTTGACAACAGTAGAGTTTTCCAAGTTTTTAGAAGATTAGTCGCCAAATTTACCTTCCCTGTGGGTTCGACCCTACTTTCCACATATACTATAGTTAGTAGGATTATAAATTGTAAACTTTGACTGGCTTCAATGACAGTACAGGTCACACTCAATGTGAATTCCCCATGTGGTCTTGTAAAGTAAACTATAGACACTCTGAGGGAGCACTCACCATCAATCCCCCCTACGGTCTTGCAGCATGAAATATAACACACTTTGGGGAAGCACTCAACACCAATTCCCCTTGTGGTCTTACTACACCAGGTTCTCACAGCCCTGTGTAATTAAATCATGTGTAAATGATATTAGGAATCCCAAATTAATCTCAAATAATACATGGATAAACAATTCCAATGCATATCTCAATCATTTAACAATCCAAAAAAGTCAAACAATTCCATCATATCAAGAAAGATAGGGAAACAAGGTATGCCTCATAGGTAACCTGGACAAACAACAATAAACATTCAAACAAGGAATCTCACCCATGGGGTGTTCCTTAACCATGAAATTTCTCATAATATCATATCAATAACCCTAAATCAAACAATTAATCTAAGGTAGATAAAACATGGTTCGATTTCCTTAACCCGAATACCTGAAACATGGGTATTCAACACTTTGGCATATAAAACTCAAAGACAACAAAAGAAAGGCAAAAAACCACCTACCTCGACGTTGTACGATCAATATAGTTTAACATTATCATTTTAATTGACCTAGAATGTTGTAGATATACAAAAACATTAAAAACATTCAACCTTGAATAACTCGAGAGAGAGAAGACATCAGGAGGAGGGGCTCTAGAAGAAGGAAGAACTCACTGGTGGGATTCCAACACACCCGCCAGAGTTCGATTTGGAGAACGGATGACAGATCAGTGGCTCAGAGAAGAATCATCACTCTCAGCTTCTCTGGGATGATATGAGTCCAGAAGAAGATGAAATTGGGTATTAGACGTGACCCTGGACTGATTAAACAAATAAAAATAAAAGTACACGAAGTGTTCAATTAATGTAAACGCCATGAACGTGCCTCAACCAACCCTCGATTTAGGCAGTCTCTAGATCACCCCACATGGACATGTACTCGGCTGTTACATGGCTAGTAAAAAGCTGCCCGCGACAACCTGGTACATGGTGTGTACTCATAAGTACATGACATGTACTTATAAAATTTCCAAAAACTCCCTTTTTTCTCAAAAACACTTGAAAACAAGATCCATAAATGAAAAAAAGATCTAGGTTCTTACAAGTTTCTTATATTCCTGATAAGTTATCAATTGTATGAGTTTCTTCTTGTATACAAACAAAAAGTATTTCTGAAAAAAACTTCTTTAGCTCTACAATCAATCTTAGAATGATAAACAAAAATTCAATCCATTCCTATAATGACATTACACTCTAATAAGGAAAAAATAACAAGGTCTGTAGGTAATATATTTCCACAGACCATAATATAAATATTCTTATAATTTCTCTTTGCTAAAATATTTCCCAATGGTGTTTTAACAATAAGTTCTGGTCACTTTTTTTGAGGTGACATTTCCAATTTACCATAGAATTCCTCAGAAATAAAGGAATGTGTAGACCCCGTATCAAACAATACTTTAGAAAAATATGAGTAAACAAACAAGGTACTTGATACAACTTCATTGGATAACCTAAAGTCTACTAATTTAGTCTCAAAGGATCACACTACACATTTATACTTATAGTCTGGCTTATTTTCATCATTCAGACCTCTCTTTGGGAAGATGTTTTCATAATGAACCATCACTCCAAATTTAAAACACTTAACTATTTCTTATCAAGATTAGTATTATGATAATTTTCATTACAATATCAGGCCATATGTCCAAACTTACCATATCGAAAACACTTCCCAATTTTGGTAAGGCATTCCCCAGGGTTCTTTTTTCCAAACTTTTCACAAACTGGAAACTAGAATTTCTTACCATCATATTTCATTGGTTGATTATTACCCATATCTTTCCATCTAGACCTCTTCTTCTTATTGTTATCGAAGTGCACATGATCATCATAAAATTCCATCTATACCATCTCAGCACATCAGACAATTTTCTCATAACTTTTGAATTCACTGGAGGCTAATTCCCCTCAATACCTTGGCTTTAATCCTTAGTAAAAGAGGTTGATTTTGCTATCAAGATCCAGAATATGATTAGAAGAATACCTCACCAGTAGAGTGAAGTTTTTTTTATACAAAACCACTGAATCTTCCTATTTTTTCTTCGATTCAAGGAATTTCTTTTCCATCCTAAGTCTCACCTCCTTAGGAAAATATTTTTCAAGGAAAAGACTTTTAAATTCATCCCACTCTAAGGCATAAATATCATCTATATAATTGATATTTTTGACCATTGACCACCACCGATCAGCTTCACCTTCAAAATGATAAATGTAAAGACTTACCTTTTGATTATCTGAACAACCCATAACATCAAATATCATTTTAAGGGCCTTAATCCATCCTTCAGCCGCTACTGGGTTAGAAGATGCTTTGAAATCATGAGGGTGTTGTCTCATAAAATGTCCCACTATCATCATGTTCTATTTTGGTTCCTTCAGTTGTTATCTTGAATGGATTCCACTGCTATTCATTATCTGAGTTAGCTTAGCTATTACTGTCACAAACTACTCGGTTCCAATTCCTACCATTTTGAGCTATAGATTCAAAAGGATATCTTTCTGTCGATGCCTCTCCTCTTCAACTTCCCTATTTATTCTGTGGAGAACCATTCGGAATAAACATATCTTATTCAAAGAAACATGGAAATATTTAAATTCTATATCATTTAAAATTAAACATAAAGTAAAAAATCATTTATGTTATTATATTAACATCATCCTAACCCCTAAAGTTATCTAAACCTTCCTATGATACCAACTATAAGGACCCAACCATATTACATTACATAATCTTGAATTTTAGTCATGAAACCACTTCCTTTCATATTGAGGATATTTTCAAGTTTATGTTTTTAGAGAATTGGTATATAATACATATATAACATTCCACATTCATATAGAGCAGATACCACAAAAACAGTATCCATTTCTTCCAAAATGTATGATTTTTAAATAAAACATGTTTTCTTTGACAAATATTCACAACATTTAAATTGGATTACTTATTTGTCTTACACATTCTTATAACCTATGAAAATAATTTAAAAACTTGGGATGATCACAAAAATCATAGTAAGGGATATAAAAAGAAGTAAATAAAACATTAGTCCAAGAATACTTGTAACATATGAAATCATTTAAAAAACACATACTTATTACCCATATAAACTTAATTTGTGAAACTTGAGATTTACATGAGATTTACACAAAACATATAGAATATAAATTGAACCATAAAGGTATCTTGGGGAATTAATTATATAATAATGTAACCCTCACAACTACCTTATAATTTGTAACCCTCACAGCTACCTTACAATTGGTGTAACCATCACAGTTACACTTGGAGTAACCATATAGATGAACTAAAAATAACACATAACCAATGAATTGAGGGAGATATATCTCCCAAAATTAATCACAAACAATTCCCAAGAACCATAACATAATCATACAACATGAAAAACTGCATAAAAACATTGCTTTTGAATTTTGTAAAACAGAAATTTAAAAGAGGGTTTTAAAAGAAAATCCCATTACAAATACCATATAATTGATGTGATACTTAATATATTGGATGGAACATGTATATACACTATAAATAAACATAATTAAACAAAAAATAAACAAAATTCATCACACAAACAATTTTAATACCACATAAATAATGAAGTAGAATGTTAACCCAAAGAATGGAAATCTGGTTATAAATTCCCTTACATCGGGTTTGTCTTACTTAAAAATAATTTAAACCTCATGTATAATGGTTAAAAGAGTGTTATTAATATCTTAATGAAATATATTCATGTTTATATCACATTATATGATCATTTAATAACATCATTCCACCCTTTAATTATTAGTTTTTTGTTCCTTCCATTGTTTTGGGAGTGTTCTTTACATGATTTCCATGGACGGTTTGTATTTGATTTTCTTTTGGTATGGAAATGAAATTATAGAAGTGGAATAAAATGGTATTCATATGTTTCCATAATATATAATGATCCCATAAATCATTTTGTTATCAAATATTATGATGGATCATTAGTTAAAACATTAATGATGTTTGTTTAGATCATTTTTAGCGGTTCCTCGATAATCATGAACTTGTTTCATTATATAATTTAATTTCATGCATAGAAGTTAATTCCAAAACATAAAATAGGTTAAAAAATAAAATTTAAATTATGTTTCAACCATTAAAATGATTTTATTATCATATTTGAAATATGTAATGGATATTGCAAACACATCATCCACGATTTTGGTAAATTGGCACATCGTGGATGATGTTTTTATTTTTAGAACAAGAGGGAGAGGAGAGGGAGAAAGATGAAGAATATTTTACATGAACATGGTATCATAAATAATATATAATATTCTATATATTTCATACCTCTAGGATAAGTGGAGGTATAGATAGTATAATAAAATAAAGGAATTGGAAAGAAAACACGTGAAAAAGGAAGAGAATTCTTTCCTCTTGATCTCTTCTCCTTGAGATCCTCCTTAAGGCCTTTGGTTTTGGCCTTTTGGTGAGACTAGTAGCTCTAGTGAGTGGGTAGTAGCCTTGTGGATGATATTTGGTAGAACTTAGACAACTCTCACGGCTTGAGAGGTGTGAAAGGAATAGGGGAATGAGGGCGATATTTATAGTGGAGGAGATGAGGGATTTTACATTATTTAAATAATTATTTTAATATTTTTGCTCAAGACTATGAATAGTCTTGATTAATGTGACCCAAAATAGTAAAAATTGAATTTGAGTTAGAAGAACATGGTCTTACATCATCCTTGAATCACCTATGATGTAGTAAAATAAGTATTTAACATTTATCGTAATTTATCGTATTTTACTATTCATAAAAAACTAAAGAATTTTAGAAAAATCCGAAAAATTAACCTGAACTATTTTTCAACATGTATAATTTAAAAATGAACTCTAGTTTTTGAAAATAATTTTCTAAATATTTTTAATTTAATTTTTATATAAAATCATAATTTATTCAAAAATAACAATTTGAAATCTATAACTCATTTTTTAACACCTTGAAAAATTAATCAAGTTGACATTATAAGAAAGCCATAAGAAAAGAAAATAATAATAAAATTTACCATTCATTAGGGTTATATTACTATTCATATGAGTATGTTACTATTCACCAAAAATCACGTTGGTTCCATTAGACTCCAAATAACATACTTATGAAAATTGTAGATAACCATTTTCTGAAAGTCAAAACATAGAAGCAGAACAATTATGTTTAAATGATAGTTATAAATATCTACTTAAAACAAAGTTTCATTCATTTAAATTTATTTTTAAAACCTTGGGGTGTTAAATTCTACATGTCTCCAACTTCACTTTCTTTATTATAGAACTTTCTTGTGCACTGAGAGGTAATGTGCCCAACTTTTCCACAACAAAAACAAGCCAGAGGTAACTTTCCTTAAAATTTTCCTTTTCCCTTCTTGAATTTCACAGAAATGGGAGAAATAATTTTATTTTTTCTCATTATCTTCATCAATACTATCACCTGATATGTCTAGTTTGTCTATGGATTTGAATTTCATTTCCTTGATTACTCAATTCATTGCATCTTTTGGTTTGACTCTCATCTCATTTTCCACCAAGTTCCTCATTAGACCATTAGGAGAAAGTTTGGAAATATACATTTCCTTAAGGGATGAATCCTTTTCATTTGTAAAGAGGTGGAAATATTCTCAAGATTTTCTTCACAATATCAATGTATTTGATTTCTTCACCAAGACCTCGTATTGATCCAACAACTTTACTAATTTGAATGAAAAAGGTATCTTCATTTTATTCATGATGAATCTTTAGTTCATCAAACCTATTATGAAAACTTGTAGTTTCTCCTTCTTAACTTTGATTTCACCTTCATAAATATTCTCTAGTTTCCCACATAAACTTTACGGATTCACATCTAATCACCTTTAGATATATCTGATCAGAAAGAGTTATAGTGGGGGAATTCTATACTTTAGCATTTACATCAATCATTTTTCTGTCTGTATGAGTAATAGACATCCCAATTGGATCATTGACATATATTCCTTGTGTAGTGGAAAACAAGGCTTCTATTCCAAGATATGTTGGATGAGATATCATTCTATTCTTCTAGATCTGAAACTTTCATCCATCAAAGATGGGTACACCCTTGACATTTACTATATTATCTATTGTAGAAATTAAGGGAAAATTTAACACCGACAACCTTTACCCTCTGATACCTCTTGAAGGGCACAGGAATAACCTAATAGGGGAGGGGTGAATCAGGGCGATCAATTTTTCTTTTAAAATGATGGATCTTGTTCTCACTTTGGTAGGAACCCGTTAAAATTGTTTTATGATAAAGTGTAGAAAACAAACAATCACATGAAAAACGATGAAATAACAATTTTACTTGGTTCACCACTAAGGGATACGTCTAAGGAGAATACGTCGATATGTTTTCAGTCATAAAAAGTTCCACTAGTTTTCACTAGTTGTGGAGTAAAAGAGTTTATCACATTTACTCTATGCTAGGTACACTGCATTTACACGGTTTTAGGGATAGAACATTGCGTCCCTTATATCACTTCTATTGACACCTCCTTGGTTACTATGTTGGGAATAATCTGAACTTAGTTTATTGACTTGAATGTCGCTTAAATGGGTTGGAATTAAATCATGAATCCTTTAATGTATATAGATTCTCCATTGAAGTCCCATTTTCCCCTATATATGTAATCCATTTTTCCACGTATAATTAATTCATGAATTTGTCCTCCATGAACTGGCCTTATTCCCCCACATACTAGAGTGCTTTGTATACCAACTCTGTGTACCCCCTCTATAAACTGTGACCACATACAACCTTCACAAACCGCATTCACGAAGTTCCATTGCTTTTGATATCACGTAATACCTCTTCACTGCATACCAAATTCTCCTCCGTGAACTATTTTGCACGTACTGCCTTCTTTTACATACTTCCTTGCTCTGCATACTACCTCACATTCTCTATGTACAGAAAGTGCACCACAAACTAAGTTCTTCCTCCGCATAAAGAATCTCCTATGCATACCACTTCCTTAAGAGGACTACTTATTCAATGAACTATCTTTCTTCCATGAACTAGCCTTCTTCCTCCATGTATTATCTTCTTTAAACTACTATATACTTTACCGATTCCTTTCAAATTTTCATTTAATGTTTTTGCAGGGTTGTCTTCCTAAAAACTATTTCTATATTTTTCTAAATTCATATCGGATTTTTTAATCTCATATATTATCCTTAATTAATGGATTAGTTCTACTTATATAGGCCAATAGATCATCATAATCTACTAAACCTAAATTTACCAAATATTCAACATGGAACCACCTTTACCACATACGGTGCATCTCCCATGAACCATATCATATGTACTGGTATTATCCCTATGCGGTGGCACAAATCACTACCCCATTTCCAAAAATGACACCCTTTGAGGCTTCTCAAAAATGTGCCTTGTTTTCGTGAATGACATGCCATCCCGTGAACCATTTTCCTTTCACGAACCACAGACCTTTCTGCAAACTTCCTTAACTATGAGAACTATTCCTCCTAGATAGTTTGTGTACCAATTTCCATTCCATGAACTATTCCTGCTATGTGGTTCACAATTCTCCATTATGTGTACCATAATTCAAGATTCATGAACTGTTCCTGGAAAAACAATTCCACATACTTCCTTTGTGGAGAACCTTCCTTTTCTAAAAACAACATTTCGATTTTGAGGCCCAAAAATTTGGAAAACACTGGGAAACTGTGCCAGCTTAAACACCTACTTCAGTATGTACTGAAAGATCACTTGACATGAAAACGCCTTGATCAACCCAAAGTGGATTGAAAAAAAAACACAAACCATACTCTATTTCCAGCAAATAACAATATTAGTTCTGACAATATTAGTGTAGGGTATTTTCAATTCAGAGATCTCAAGATAGTTCTAGTCATCCTAGAGAGAGTGGTGTTTATATTGAGATTGTTGAGGATATCACACATGGGATTTTATGACCCAATATGAAGCTGAACAATAGATGGTCAATAGACCACCCATATAGACACAAAGGTAGGAGAAGAGATTGCCTGGGGGTGGAAGATGTGGATGAGGAGTAGGGAGATCATTTAGAGGTGGAACATGGTTTAACCTATTACCACCACCAACCTCAAGTGATCCATAATAGGCTTTGGGAGTTAGTGGTCAGAAAAAAGGACAGCTACAATCTATGAAGTCCTATGAACTAGAGGCTCCTAGGACGATTAATGGTATTATATGTTTCATATATATCTAGAGTACTCATAGACACAGATGTGAGCCAATCTTTTCCTAAAAATTATCTTATTCATGACTTAGAGATTCCAATTGATCCCTGAGATCGACCATTACGCTTAGAGATTCACACTAGAGGGAATTCAACGATCACACACTTCTTACAATAGTGTGATATGACACTTGGAGGAGAGAGTTTCATATGTTATATATTTGTTGCTGCGATGAGTCCTTATGATGTCATCCTAGGTATGAACTAGTTATCCACAATTCATGCCCAAATTAACCATTTTAGATGGAAGATTCAATATTTCCATAGTGATGGTATGAGGTTTTCCATCATGGGTGCAAAGGAAACCCAGAAAGAGTAGTAAAGGCTCATATGTAGAAGGATATAGATTATTACGTATCATTTCTCTAGTATTACCCTTAGAGTAGTGGATGCTACATGCTTTCAGTTTCCTATAGCAGTGGTGAAGTATGATGAATTTTTTTTAAGGACATTCCATGATTACCTCCACATTAAGATATATAATTATGCATATAATTTTACCTAGGGGCTGTTCTAAAATATATACTAGCATATTAGATTCCCCTATACATTTTTGTGAGCTGAATGTGTAGTTGGAGGACTTTCATAGGAATGAATTTTTCAAACCAAGTGTTTCCCCTTGGATAAAACCGATTTTTTCACAGAGAATATGGATAAGAGAATATGTTTTTTATGGATTACCATATCATGAACTAGATTATCATGAATAATAAGTATCCACTATAGAGGATTGAGAACCACTTTGACTAGTTGAGAGGACAAATATGGCTCTTAAATATTGACCTCAAATCGAGTTATCACTAGCTCCGAGTACGATAAATGGATATACTGAAGATGAAATTATGATGTCACTACATTCATTATGAGTAATTTTTGTTTCCTTTATATGCGATTCAAGCACCAAAAATGTTCATGGTACTCATAAATATGATCTTTTAGCCATTCTTAGACTGGTTTGTGGTAGTCTTAATTGAAGACATTATAGTGTACTCGATGTTCAAAAAGGATCATAAGAGACACTTAAGTATGGTCCTAGACATACTCCAAGATCACCAGTTATATGGGAAGCTCTCGAAGTGTTAGTTCATGATTTGATAGGTCCACTCTCTAGGACATGTCATCTCAGTAGATGGTGTGGTAGTGGACCTAGTGAAGGTTGAGTATAATTATCTTAGGAGCCACCCAAGTGAGTGAAGAAGGTGTGAAGATTCCTTGAGTTAATAGGATACTACATGAGATTCATGTCCTATTACTCTAGGGTATCATCACACTTGACCTTTTTTTTATAATGGGTGGCCTTTATTGTAGACAGAGTGGTGTCAATAGGATTTTTAGGAGTTGTAGTTGAGGCTGAAAAAACCACCATCTTAAGACTTCTAGAATAATGTCATGAGTACATAGTGTTATGCAATAACTCTAGGATAATTCTAGGATGTTTCCTGATGATCACATAGTAAGTGATCACTTATGGGTCCCAAAATCTGAGACCTCATAAGAAAAACTATGTGACCAATGATCTAGTACTAGAAGTGGCAGTCTTTTTCCTAAAGATGTGGTGACAATACCTTATGGGTGATTAGTTTATCATCTATTCTGACTACAATATTATCAATTATATCCTCTCCTTGAAGGATCTTAACTTATGTTAGAGGTTATTGATAGTTTTCCTCCATGTTTGTGACATTGAGATAGTGTATACTCTGGGGAAGGGGAACATGGTGAAAGATGATCTCAGAAAGAGATATTATTCATAGTTATTGAACAAGGTGTCAGAGTATTTATCCTCATTATAGTTTTCCATAGTGGAAAAGGTTTGTGAGGTTTACCTCCAATCAAGGGTTGTTACCCCACCACTTCTACAATATGTTTTGGAGTCTCATATCGGAGATACCTACTATGATACCTTTCATATTCTTATAACCACTGAATTTACTCCTGATGAAGTTTATGAAGGTGGAAGGGAAGAAACCTTTTCATAAGATAGAAGATGGTAATAGTGATGTTGTGTGAAGAGGTTATGATGAATTTTCATACATCCCCTTTTAAGTACATCCCAATGTATAAAATTTGTAACCAGACATTCAATTTCACTTCTGGTGGCTAGGAATGAAGAAGTGTGTAGAATTGTTTGTCTCTAAATGCCTCACATTTTAATTGGTGAAGGATAAGAAATAGATTCTAGTAGGTTTAGCCAAAACCCTTGAGGTTATAGAGTGGATATTGGATGATATATATATGCAATTTTTTATGGGACACCAATGAATGTCTAGAGTACATAATGAAATATAGGTGATCATAGAACATCTCACCAAGTTGGCCTACTTCTTAGCTATCCTATCGTAGTATTTAGTAGATATCTTAGGATGCCTTTAGATACACGAGAAACCCCATATTAATGGAGTTACCTTAATGATATTTTAATATAGAGATGCTCATTTTATATCATGATTATAGGGAGGATTTCACGAGGCCTTTAGGACTTAGTTGTGTTTAGCATTATGTTTCACCCCGAGATTGAAGGCCAAATTGAGTGGGTCATTCAGATGATAGAGGATATGTTGTGGTATTTCATGTTATATTTTATCCCCAGTTATGAGGATTGACAACCCTTTTTGGAGTTTTCATACAAAAAATAGCTACCATTCCACTATCGACATGGAACAATTCAAGTCCCTATATAGGAGACCTTGAAAGTCACCACTATGTTGGAATGTTCAAGGTTAGTCAACACTCATTGGCCCAGAGTTGGTGAGAGAAATGAAAGAGAATGTGTAGATCATATAGAAATAGATGAGGGATACCAATAGCCATCATAAAAATTATATAAACCAATGATGAAGGCCTTTGGGGTTTTAAGAGGGAGACCATGATATACTGAAGGTATAACATAGACAAAGATTATAGATATTTTTTTGGAGTGATAAGTTATCTCTAAGATTCATTGAACCTTTAAATATACTATGTTAGGTTGGTGAGGTGGAATAATACTTGGTGCTACCCCCATAGTTATATTGGGTACACAATGTCTTTCACATTTCATAGCTAAGGAGGTATGTGCACAACTCATCACATGTTATAAAATAGGGTGATATGGACATCCAACATGGATCTAACTTTGAAGAGTACCTAGAAAAGATCGAGGATCATCAGTAAATTATTATACATGGGTGATAGATTCTATTTTTTCATGTATGATGGAAGCATGATAATCTCTCAGAGAGAACCTGGGCGTGAGATAAGTATATGTGAGCTTAGTACCCTCATTTTTTGAGTATGATGTTTTTTAGTTTCGTAACAAAAATCCATGAGGTGGGGATAATGTAATGACTCAATTTTTTTTACTTATAATAATTTAAAATATTTTAAGGAATATTTTTGGAGCCATGTTCTGAGTTAGTATAAGATCCCAAGGCCTCGAGAGTCTTGGTATTGATATAATATAAATAATAAAAATATTATATCATGTGCAATTTTTTTTTAGAAATAATGAAACGACTAAACAATGGAGTCTCAAATAGAAAATCTGAGATAACCATTGAATCTGGTATATGATTTTTTACCTAGGTGTGATATAATATTTTTACACATTGGGTGTTTGGGTTGAGGACCATCGTGGGTGGAATAATAATTAAATAAATTAATATATTTATTTAATTGTTTTACTTAAAGCCTAATACTAATAATCTTTTATATAACCTCTATTATGGAAAATACCTAGGGTTAGAGAAATAACCCTTGGGATTGAGAGAGGGCCACTAAAGGAGTATTATCAAGTGATAAAAAGTAGATCATGGGTTTTCAATAGGTGTGACAACAGTGCTTATGGATCTAGGAAATGATTATGACGTGCAACCATTTTTCATAAGTAATTGATCCAAACTCAAGTTAGGGATTTTTTTTTCATTGGATTAATCCCAATTTATTTATCCCATGACAAAAATGAATCCATTCCTCTAAAATATTAATTTATGGGTCGATCATGTTTCAGGGTGTGGGATTATCTTCCTGGGAGTCAGGGATTGATTATTATTGATTTCTCTTAATTATTAATTCTAATGGAAATGAATTGAATTAAACTTGAACAATTCCCAACTTTTGTTCCTCTTTTTGTTGTTTTTTCATTTCTCTATCGTTCTTTACACATTCATTGTCAAAGTTTTCTATGGAAAGTGATTTGAAAAATACTCGATAGGTGATAATTGTACAATCACTCTTCGGTTAAACATATTGGCACCAAGACTTTAGATATGGTATTTATAGAATGATAACAGTGTGTGATGGTGAAAATATAGTTTCGATCATATTTAAAGATCCCTATTTCACAGTTGGACATGAAACAATGATGTGGTGTAATGTAGAAAATTTTCTATATGATTTGATTGAAGAAATATGTTCCTCAATGAAAACTAGGACACATCAATACTAGATCAACATTTATCAAATGTTTTAGTGGTATAATCGATGGTGAAAATGGTGATGGTGATACAAATAGAATAGTTTAGATTTTATGTGTAAATTCAGACTACACAACATGTACTCTGAAAGAACACACACCATATAGTCCCCTCCTATGAAACTAGGATTTATATATACTGAAACATATCACACACTGTGTGAGATGGGTCACAATTGATGTAAACTATGGATGGAGGCACAATGTGTTATTTAGGGTTACATGATCATAGACACATCTAAACACATAGGAACGACCTGAGTACATAGAAACAAACCAATACTTGAACATGGATAGGTAAACAAGCAAGGTCAAAGTACACAAGCATGGATTTCTGTACATGATAATGGTCCAGGGTACATAGATTTAGGTAGGTGACACACACCGAGTGCCAGACCGATCTCTACATGCCATTTACTCCCAGTAAAAGATGTTTATATTGAGAAATACATGTCATGTGAGACAACAAGACATGATAATACCTAGAATAGAAAAGATACATCATGTACTCCCAAACATGCCATGTACTTTCTTCATAGTAGGTTTACACCCTCCAACTCTTTAGTGTGGATCAATTTTAGTTGGGTGTGTTCCCTTAGTTCATCCCCATGAGGGTACTTTGAGGCAGAACTTCCAGAGAAAAGGATGTGATCTCCACTACCAGATTATTCCTAGATAGAGTTTGGGAATCCCTCCATGTGACCCAGAGTGTGATCCTTTATCATTTAGTTACCTTTCCTAGGTTGGGTTTGAGGAATCATCATGACCAATTTATGAGGGTGTATAATCCCCTACATAGAAGTTTATTCTAGTTAGGGTACTGTATACACCATAGGCCCTGGGTGAGATCCTCAATTTATGTATCAAAATCATTAGAGTTCTAGGAAGTATTTATTTGGTAAGTCACCATAAGAATGACCTCTTTGACGAGAAATATCAGTGATATAATTGATAACATAGTGAGTTCTCCTAGATGAGTGTTACCTTGAAACAATTAGTAAAATATTATGGATGGTAGTGGTTGAGACCTATTTGAAACTTGGTGTCTATTATGAGTACATCTAGGTGTTCTTACTGGTATGTATCACATCCCAATTGAAAATCCTATGTGATAATGAGATGACCAGTCTATTGATGTTTTATGGTTAGTGATTTCATGGTGTCCTACTAGGTATTGTCATACTCACCCTAGCATGGACTTTTCCCACACATATCATGTCTTATATAGATAAAAATTCTTTTTATAGATTCCTAGGAGGACCAAGGGTAGGAAAATCATAGTGAGCTAGATAGATATCTCTTTGTTCCAGGTTTCATATTTGATAACATCCCCCCTTTATTAAAAGGTTACAATATTTATCAGTTTTGTGTGGGATTGTATTTGGAAATTTATGTTTTCCATTAAATTTCTCATACTTTGATGCGGGACAGATGTTATTCATGCAATACAGTATCAGTTTTTTTATATTTTAGTATTTTATGGGTATTTGGAGATGTGTGAGTGTGTTCAAGTACCTTAGGCAAAGTCCACACAAGTATGTGACATGTATACTCAGTTCTTGTCACCATCCCTTAGCCTATTAGATGTATTATTTTAAGGTTCTAAGCATAGTGAAATAACATTTTAGAGAGATATATAGTAAAATATATTTTAATATTGAGTTGGAAGGAACCCTAAGCGAGGATCTTGCATGTAAAATTTATAATTAATTTATTTAATATCAGGAGAAAATAGATACCTGATCTAAGAATTATTTCTTTGATGTAGATACTGATCATATGAAAAGATACTTTTGGATTACCTTTATTTCTTAGTGAGGATCCAAGGAAATAATTCCTCTAGAGGTGATCCACACATAGTCCTTTAATCTCTGAGCAATTCTAATCAATCTCCAGGTGCTAACACAACGAGACAGTTGTCTTGTGTTATTCATGTTGATCGATTATCTTTTGATATTTAAGGGATATCTATTATGGTTCTCATTCTTGAGAGTAATAGAGAAATGGGGAAATTAGAGAGATTTTCATTTTTCATAGCGATTCTCATGATTCAAATTTTTGATGATATACATAATAGAAATAATGGACTATTTATAGTTGTAGAGTTTATGTTAAAATAATTGTATAATTTCATGCTAACCCTTTTATAATATAATAATATTTAATAAACCCCATTCCAAATAAGAATAATAATAATATTATTTTTTGGTGTGATCCAACTTGTTCAATAACAAAAAATATTTAATCAGATCGTTAATTAATATTTGTTCATGGACTTGATATTTGTTCATTAGAAATCCTCTAGAATTTATTGAATTACTAAGTAAGTATTTAAATTAAATATTTCATTCATCAATAAAAATTATAAATTGATAAAATGTTAATAAAATTATCCCTTACTAATGAAAATAATATATATTAAATTAATTAAATTCAAATAGAATTTAACAAAAATGATCTAAAACACATTGTGTGTGACACTGTAGTATTCATTCTCATTGGTATTAGGTGGGATTGAAAAAATTAGAAGAATAATCTCTAGAAATGGTTCAAGGAACCCCAGGGAAGAAATTAATATCACAATGAAAGTAACCACATTCGGATGCTCACTACATAATATAATCCCTTTACCATAATATCTCATCAACCTGGTTTCACATTTGTGTCACAAACCTATATGCTCGATACGTATTTCTTTGGTGATCTAAAATATACGCATCATTTCACCATTGAAATGTCATTTAATTTGATGGTTATATTCCAATAAAAGGTATGAGATATGAACATTCATAAATATGGAAGGCACAAATCCTTCCTCAACTTATCCATTAATGACATGTCAATCATGACACACCCAATGCGCCCTACCTTTCCATGAACATAAGGAATCAAAATTTTTATCAGAAAATATAAGTTCACAATTCAAGACATGAATTAATGATATTATAAAAGTATAAGGACCATTTCACACACTCACAAATAAGAATATTTTATGACACCAAAAACATGTAGAATTCCTATTGGAGGGTCTGTTCTCATAATCTCACATCTTGAAGACTACCAAGTGTGAAATTCACGAGATGAATCCTCATAAAATTACGAGTAATCACATCGGAATGTGTATATACTATGTGTACCATCATAATTAATTATCTTTCTATAAAACTATATTTAATAATATTGTCATAACATTTCAAGGTTCTCATCAAATTGGGGAACTTCTATGACCTTATCAATTCAATTCATACTATAAGACATTATTACATCAGAATCATGTAGAATAATAAACAATATGTAATAAGAAGTTTTATTAATATTCAATACATATAATATAAATTTAATCAAAGTACAAACGGTTGGTCCTAGGACATTAACTCCAAAAAACTCTCACTTGGACTAAATCCAACTACATATGACATTTAGTCCGCTTGAACTCACATGATAATAATGTTTCTATTGAGTTAAGGCTTTAGTCAAGGGGTTAGACATATTTTCTTACATGAAAGTACTAATCACTAAAACCTAACATCTTTGAGAAAAATCCATTAAGAGATTATACTTTGGATGTATGTGATTCATCCAATGATGCGACCTTATCAATTTTGGAAGATCCACCGCTACAGTATTATCACAAAAAAGTGTGATAGGATATTTAATGCTAGGAACTAAGTCAAGATATTAGAAAAAGTTTCATATCCATAATAATTATTTATCTATCTTAGAATCCACAATATTCTTGGAATCTTCTATAGAATCTAGAACCACATCCTTATTTGATATCTTCTAGCATATAACACATCCATTCAAAGTGAAGATGCATCATGTTTGTGAATTTAGTTCATCTTGATCTATTTGGAAACTATAATACTTATATCATATGATTACTATTTCTCCAAATCCTCTATCAACCAAGAAAATAACCTTAGTACACCTCATATACTTAAGGATTGTCTTGATTGTCAGCCAATGGAGGTCAACTAGGTCAGCTTGATATCTTCCTACCACACTTAATGCATATGTAATATCTATCCTAGTACAAAGAATAACATACATGACTGAACCAACCACTGAAACATATGTAATCCTTTCCATTCTATTTATTTCCTCATGTGTCTGAGGACACATAATCTTATAAATATGAATTCCATGTGATGCTAGAATCGACCCCCTCTTGGATTTCCCATACTAAATATCTTTTATATCTTGTCAATGTATGTACTTTGACTTAGGCTGATAAATCTCATGGATCTATCACGACAGATCTTGATCCCAAGAATATATTATGACTCTCTTAAGTCTTTCGTGGAGAGAATTTTATTCTACCACACCTTAACATGTAGTAAGATTGGTATTTAATTTCCAATAAGTAATATTCAATTGAAATATATAATTAAGAAAATGACTACACTCCCACTAAACTTTTATTAGACACAAGTCTCACATTAATTCTTTATGAAATGAAATTCCATTATATATTCATCAAAATGAATGTTCAATGACCTGAGTACTTTACTAAATCCATAAATAGATTTTTTTATTTGTATTTATTTTTGGAATCCTTTGGAGTCACAAACCCTTTTTGTTTTTTCATATATAAATATTCATGAAGGTTCCATTTAGGAACACTATTCTAAAATTCATTTTCAAAATCTCATAGTCATAGTAAGCCAAAATGAAAAGTATATATTTTTTGATTTTATCATTGAAACCGATGAAAAATTTTCTTCATAGTCAATGCCTTGACACTATTTAAACACATTTTTAACCAATCATGACTTATAGGTACTAAATTGTACATCCATTTCTAGTTTCTTCTTGAATAACCATTTGAAACCAATGGGATTTACATACACCAGAGGATCTAATGAAATCCATACTTGGTTTTAGTACATGTAATCAATTTCATAATTCATAGTTTCTTTCCACTTGGAAACATTCATTCCACTTACTACTTCTTTATAGGTTAGAGGATCATTATTATCAACTAATAATGAGTCACCATCCTTAGTAACTATAAAACTATTCATTTCTGGTTCTATGACCTCTCTTGTACTCCTACATATTACTTATGTATCTAGAAAATTCTCTTCTTCCACTGATATTTGTGGAATATATTCATATGCCAAATCTTGTGTACCTTGAGCCTTAACATCATTGAACTCTAAATAACTCCCACGATCTCTTTTAGATATGTTCTCCTTATCAATGAATATGGTGTGTCTTTCCGTTATTACCTTTTTTTATGAGGGTTCATATAAATAATACCCCCTTGTTTCATTAGGGTATCTTATAGAGGTACACTTTGTTCCTTAGGGTGAAATTTTGTTACTTAAAGAGGCCTTAACAAGCACTTCACAACCCCACACATATAAGCATGAAAACGCAGGTTTATTTCCATTAGATAATTTTTTTTGGTATAATATATGAATCTTTTGTTGGCAGTTGGTTTAGTATTTATAATAATATTTCTAACGTGTATCACCAAAAAGATAATGGAAGGATCATATGAATCATAATTGATATTACTATGTCAAAAAATATGTGGTTACTCCTTTCAATTACACCATTAAAATGATGTGTATAAGGAGGAGTGAGTTTAGAAAGGATCCCAAACTCCCAAAAGTAATCAATGAATCCTTGATTAAGATATTATAAACCATATTCTGAGCAAAGTTTCTTAGTTTTATTACCAAGGTGGATCTCAAATTAATTAATGTATTCATTGAATTTATCAAAATAATTTATCTTATAACTCATTAAGTATACATATCTATATCTACTAAAATAATCATCAAAAGTTATAAAGTATGAGTTCACACTCCTTGCCTCAATAAGAAATGGTACACATGTATGTATGAACTAATTCAAGAATCAGTTTATCCCTTTTAACTATTCTACTAAATGAGGATTTGGTCATTTTAACTTGAAAACATTCATGACATATACCATGTGTTTTTAGTTCAAAAGATTTTGAATATACATCTTGTTATAATTTAGTCAAATTCTTTTCATTTACATGATCTATCTGGTGATTCCATAGTCGGGTGTGGTATGATTCATGTGAAGGAGTTTCATTATCGATTTCCATTACTTGGTTTATGTGATATAACACATAAATACCTTTATTTAAATGCACCTTACCCTAAAAAATTCTGTATTTATAAAAGAATAAAAATTCCTTTTCTGAGATTGAAAATAAAACCATATGTATGAAGTCTGAATAAAGAAATAATGTTTTGGTAACTGAAGGAACATAATAAAAACCCTTAAAAACAAGATCATTCTAGTTGGAAATGTGAGATGTAAGTCCCTAATTTCTACACAAACAAGTTCATATTCATTGGATGATCATAGAACTACATCCCCTAAGTCAATCTTTCCGAATCTACATTTTTACTATATTTTGAATACATATGTGTGAACCATAAGCTGTATATAATATGTAATTTGTAGACAAGAATAAATTTCACTTCATAAAAAACACACACGAATCTTCCCCTTGCTTCTTTGGATGGGTGTAGTTTTTCTTACAATGTCCCTTCTTAACACATGCCAAAAAAAAATCTTATTCCCTTTCTTACCCATTGATCTTCCTCTTTTTGGAAGGGCGTGAAGAACTTTGGGGCTTAGATCTCTTCTCTTTCACCTTACGTTTTTTCACCATAAGTACTGAAGGATTTTTTACTTCATCTCCTAATATACTTGGAGAAGATAAGTGAGAAGATAATTATCAATGTTTTTTATATTATAATTTACAACAATTTCAGAGAATCTATAAGGGAGTGATGCCAGAATGAGATTGGTGACTAGTTATTTAGGAATTTTAAACTCTATAACCTATATGCACTCAATGTATCCAATGATCTTGACTATGTGAGGCCCATTTGGGGAACACTCTTCAATATTTTCCTGAATTTGATCCATGTAAATCTCAAAATTTTCCTGTCTAGATCTCTCTTGGTAAAGTCCACAGAGGTTCTCAAGTATGCTATATGAATCCATGTTTTTGTGTGACTCCATGAGTTTACTAGACATGGAAAAAATCAATAAAAATTGAACGCTGACTACATCACTAAAATATTTTTAATACATGACAAACTATTCATCACTCTCCTCTTGTGTAGGAGGATCAGTAATTGAGGATTCAAGAACATAAGATTTCCGTTCATGGTGAAACACAGCCTAAAGGCACCTAAACCATTATTGAAAGTTATTGTCTCTGAGGAGATTGTATTTATCCAATATAGATCGAAGGGATAGTTTGGATGATAAAATTACCATTTTATTCTATAATTAATAGATAATATCATTAGTAATTATATTTATTAAAAAATATGTGATAAATAATAAATTAATTGATTTTATTAAATATCCCACAATTTTATCAAGTCCTATTTTCCATCATCATTGAACTTGAAATATCTAGTTTCTAGGATATTCTAGTATCAAGGATCCATATTCCCCTTATCATAATACCAATGTTGGTTGGTCAAGCTACTTGAAGGAATTTAGGAAGGTAGGAATTTTCCAACTGTGTGCTTGTAGCTCCTTGAAACATTTAGTGGACTACCATATCCTGAAATAGGGACTTGAATTTACTCAACACTTACCTAAAATTTACATCAAGTCCAGTGATGGAAAATTATATTGATGTAATAATATTAAGTCAACCTAAAAACTTTATAAGAAATCCATATTAAAATTATGTTTCCCAAGGATGGTTGGTCAAACACTTAGTTCTACAGATTTTATTCATAATCAAGTGATGGAAGGCTAAGTATAACATAAAATATATTTGAGAAATTTTAATTTAGTATGCATAAATTTTATATTATTTTATCATTTACATGTATTTTTAATATTAAGTGGATGTCACTTAATTAATTAACCATTCTGGATAAAAAATTTATGCACAATCCATTTATTTAAATTCTGAAATTTTAAATTAATGCATTCATTTATGTGATAACAACATTGAATTCATAAAATTAAATAATTTATTGACAGAAATAAATAAATAAATAAATAAATGATACATTATCTTTATCTAATAGTTTATTTGAAGATCAGAAATTAAATCAACCTATGACTGAGGGGAAATAACTCCCATTTTCAATCTAGGAATGAATAACAACATTCCACCTATCCACCTATGTAACACATAAGATGGAATTATTATGGTTCCATCTTGAACCGTATCCATGTTCCTTATAAAACTAAATTAATTACAAGTATTTATAACTCAAACATAAGTGAGAAGAACCAAATAATTTGTTAATGAGGGATTACATAAAAATCCTTGGACATGTAGGTCCTACATAATAATGAGTGGAGGGATGAATCAGAGGACATCAAATTTAATTTAATAATAAATAATGGAAAATCCATGAAATAAATTAAATTAAATGAATGGAAACATAGACACTAGTCTTGGTCTAGCTCGGGAATGGTCATACATGCAACATACATGAAAATGTAAACCGATTAACATTAATTTCTATTCATTCTTTATTATTAAGATAAACACGCTTTCTTTAATGAATGAATAAATGAATTAACCCCTTTAATCTTAATTACCATTTGAATTAAATTTGGAGATACCCATTATTTATGGAATTCATGGAAGATAAATGGAAGAACTAATAAATAGAAATTTATTACAATAATTTTTTTTTTAGAATTTAACATTCTTTAAAACCATTATTAAATTATTAAACACAAATGGTTCTAATTAATAAAATAATATTTTAATGTAGGAATTTTAAATTAAATTTTATTTAATTATGTGCATTTATTGGGATACGAAAAAACATATAATATCCAGCTATATTCCATGTAACTCAGTTGTTGTGTATCTTGTGTACAAGATGGGGATTTATCATGTATCGAGAGTGTATTACATGAAATGTAATAATGAGATAAATGCCATGTGTTTTTCTTTCTGTGTACCCAAGATGAATGCTTGGGTCTTCAGCATGTATGTAGGAGGATTACATAGTGTGTACAAGTTAGCTACATACCATTTTTTCCAAATACCGTACCCATGAAACTCACCAAAAGAATCAACATGTTCTCAAGCAAGAGACTACATAATGTGTACAATCCAACTACAAAACATGTCCCTATAATGTAGTGTTTCTATATAATATGACTGAGGACTCAACGTGTATCCCAGATATGAGAATTTGAAGTTCCCAGTCGGGATCCAAGTATCATTGATAGAAGAAGGGGGTGAATCAGTGATATCTTTTCTTTTTTATGTTTCTTTTCATTTTAAAACAAACTTCAACTCCTGTTAAAGAGTTATTTCCCTACTGAATGCACATAACCATAGGAACACAAGATTTACAAGGTTCACTACTCAACAAGAGTAGCTACGTCCTTGGTATGATACAGAAATAATCTAGTACCACACAATCCACTAGAAAACAATCCTTCGATGTGGAATACAATGAGTAGGATATTCCCTTTCACTCATTTAGTACTTGGGAGATAATCTTCATGTATGTGTGCTCCCTCTTAGCACAAATAGGGTAAAGAAATATCTCTATGCTTCTTGACAAACCATCACAAATTTGATCATTGAAAACAACTCTTCTACCTCCTATCTAGAAGCTGATAGGAACTACCTAGACTTCGTAATAATACTTATTCCTATACCCATTCATATATTGATCCAATTGAAAGTACTTTCTCACTTAATCTGGGTATTCAAATATTCAGCTCATAGAGCTCCTTTGCGAGGCTCCCAACTTTGTAGAGAACTCTAGTTAGAAAACCTCTCAAGTTCGCAAAGCTCACTAGATCACAAATCTCACTATTTCAAGGAGCAAAAATTGGTATTTTCAAAGTTAAATTCTTTCACAAATCTCAATGGCTCACTGCGAAGCTTCTTTCCTTCACAGAGCTCACTGCCTTTGTAGAGCTCGCTATCTTTGTGAACCTTCTTTGCAATTTTAGAGCTCTAAAATTCTTGTTATGTCTCTATCCTTTTCTTGAGGGGGTAGGGGACTATTTATAGGCATTTACCACATAATCTAGAACCTTCCAGCTACCTACGAATCACATCATCCTTTAATTATAGAGCTCTGCAATTTCTTCCAAAATTCACTATGTTTCGTGAAGCACCATGGATATTTTTCAGATTCGCGAAGCTTGTTGTAATCGTAAAGTGTTCCATCAAATACTTCATGCAACAATAATGATCCTTATTCCTTTGCACCACTATGATGATCCTTCTTCCTTTGTTCTACCGTGATGCTTCTTCTTCCTTTGTTATGTAAACCTTACTTGAAAAGCTCTTCACCTCTGCTATTTTCGAAGCTCATCGTAATCACGAAGAACACCATCAACATTCTTCATGTTTTTTGAAAAATCTACTTCATGAATCCTATCTTCACAAAATTCACGCCTTTTCCATATTTTTATGAGATCTGTAAATAAATAAACTTTTTTCAATGCTATCCCAACTCTAAATTTTAGACCCAAAAAATTTGGCAAACAATGGAAAACTGCACCACCTTAGACACCTGCTTCTGCAAGACCAACCATTATGATTGGCCGCATCTTTTCTCTCCATTTCCATCATAATGCTTGCATCATATGTTATCCAACTAACTTATGATCTTTTTGAAATACTAACTAGAAAATAATCATTAGATTTACCATGGAAATTATTACCTTTCCTGTATTTCCTCACCCACTTATACAAAGTGAAGTGATTTCCTTTCTTCTCAAACATCCTTGACAAAAAAAGAAAATAATTTGTGCATTCAAAAACTTCATCAGCCAAATTGGTCCCAATAGAATTGATGAACTACATACCATGTACACCATCTAAATGACATTTATTTCATTAATGATCAGGCTGTTAGTCTCATGAGGTTTGACTATGTATAATGACCACATGGATTTTGTGAATTTATCCACTAACTCATGTATACTATATAGTGTGTGTGCCTTATAAACACTATTTAATCTAACAAAATATGTTCTAGGTTGGATGGTTAACACATGGTATACACCACATGTAATAACTACATGTAATTCCATGCATCCCACAGAATGGGCATGAGTATCATAATAGGGTACACAATGTGTACTCCAGCTACACGCCGTGTAACCCTGTCTTACTAGCCAAATATTTGGTAGTTCTTGATAGAACCTCTAATAATTATTCATCTATTCTTATACCATTAAAAAAATGAAACAATGAAAAAACATGATTAAGATGTTGATAACATGTTAATTTAAAACAAATTAAAGAACAAATAATATGAAATGACAATTCAACTATGATTGTATATGGATCAACAATCAAATAAATAATTATAAATTTAAATGTGACTATCTGATACAAATTGAAGGTCGTGGGGGAAACAAAATCATGATATTGAGAGAGATATATTAAAATTTATTTTAATATTTAGTTTTATAAAACCTCGAGTGAGGATATTTCATGTAAAATTTATAATTAATTAATTTAATATCAAAAGAAACAAATACTTGATTTCAGAATTCCTTCTTTGATGTAGATGTCGATCATCCAAAAAGATACTTTCAAATTTTCTTCATTGCATTGTGTTGATCCAAGTATAAAATCTCTCTAGCGATGATCCCCACATGCTCCTCTAATCTCTGAGAAATTCTAATCAATTTTTGAGTGCTAGAATGGTGATTCAATTGTCATGCATCATTCACATTGATCGCTCATCCTTTGATCTTGAAGGGATATCTCTTGTGTTTCTCATTATTGAGAGGAATATAGAAAATATGATTCATGAGAGAGTTTTGTTATGAAAAACTATTATCATGTTTTTATTTTTGGATGATATATAAAATATACACAATGGTCTATTTATAGAGATAGGGTTTCTATTAAAATAATTATTTATTTTCAAGTTTCCCTTTAAATAATATAATAACCCTTAATAAACCCCATTATACATAATAATAATAATAATAATATTTTAGGGCACATGACAACTTTAAAAACAACAAATATTATTTAATCATCTTGTTAATTAATATTTCTCATTTGAATCAGTCTTGTTTTGTTCAAAATCATCTAGCATTTATTGAACTCCCAAATAAATTTTTAATTTAAATATTTCATTAATCAATAAAATTTTAAAACTGATAAAATTTGAATGAAATTATCCCTAAATCTTGATAATTATATTTATTCAATCAATTAAATTCAAATAGAGTTTAAACGAGGTCACCAGAAACACATAGTGTGTGACCTTCTATGATTCTTTCTTATTATCATTAGGTGGGATTTCCTCAAGTTTAAGATTACTATCTAGCAATGGGGCAATTCACGCAAAAAAGAAAATAACTTAATGTTGTAATGATGAAAACCACGTACAAATGATCCCTATGTAATATAATTCATTTTCCTCAATATCTCATAAATCTAGTTTATCATGTATGTCACTAACCATTATGCACAATATGTATTTCTTTGACTATTTAATAGAAACACATTCTTTGAACATGGCCATGAAATTTAATGTCAAAGTTATATTCTAATCAAAGGATCGAGATATCAACTTCCATAAAGATAGAAGGGAAAACCCTTCCTCCACTAATCCATTAATGACATGCCAATCACGATGCACCCAACATTCCAAACCTCACTTTGAACATATAGTGTCATCATTTTCATCAGAAAATCTATGTGTGCGAGTCATGAATTTTATTAATAATAATATTAAATTACAAGGACTATTATATATGTTTGTAGAAAGAAATATCCAATGGAACCAAAACATGTAGAATTCCTACAAGAAGGCCTATTCCTATGATATTCTACCTTGGATATTACTAAGTGTGAACTTCATGAGAAGAAGACTCATACTCTTATGAGTACTCATACCAAACATTATATATACTATGTTTCCCATCATAGAATGTTATCTGACCGTAGAACTACATTTATAAATATTTTCACAGCACTTAAAGGTTATCATTATAGTGGGGAAATTCTATGACCTTATCAATATGATTTATAATCCATAACATTATTACATTAGAGACATATAGGATAATAAAAAACATGTAACAACAAGTTTTATTAATATTTAATACGTTGAATATACCTATAATGAAAGTACAAATAGTTGGTCCTAAGACACCAAATCCAATAGGATTGGGGTGTCACATTCATCTTACCACCATCTAGGTGGGCCCCATTTAGTCAGGTCATGATAGGGAAAATCCACCAACACCATATAAGTTAAAATATAATATTTATTTTTTACTTTTGTAAAGAAATTCAAACATTCCATAATAAATAAATAAAAATATTCTTTTTGAAAAATTTATATAAAATTAAACAGATACATAAAATGTACTTTATAATGATTTTATGTCTATTCTAATACATCAATAAAATAATTTTAAGACGATGGACATGGAAGGAAAATATTTTTAAAATTAACCTTTAAAAAATTGGAAATGATGTTTTAAGTAAAAGTGTTCCTTACCTTGAGTACGACTCAACACATACATTATTTGTCTTCATAAATAATAAAATTATGTTAATTATTTAATAAATAGTTTTTTATGTTTATTATTAATGTTTTTATATATTACCATGAAATATTCAATTACTTAATCATTTATGTTCACGTCAGGCGTTTTGATGATATTCATCTCATATGTCCAAAATGACTTTGGTATGTTGACTATCACGAACCGGATCTGGTCTCCATCAAACCGGAACCAAACCCGGACCGTGCCAATACCCGAAGGGCGTTCCCAATCCTCACAAGCTGGCACAAGTGCCCGGGTATCATATAATGATAACTGGGAATGATTTACCAAATTTTATAAACATTACAAACAAACAAACTCAATAAAACAAATCTGGATTTTTCAACTAAAACCGTCTTTTACAAAATTTCAGAACAGAATTACATAAGTTAAAACTATGTTTAAAGACCATTAAAAAGGTATAAAACCAAATAATTACAGCCTAAGAACCCTCATGGAAAGGGGCACCGCCCTTAATCCATCTCCACAAGACTTCACCACCAAGGACGTGCTAGAAACCCGAACCACTAGAACTAAAAACTATAACCAACCTGCGACAAAAAAAATAACCAAGTATAATTAAACCCAAGGGTGTAAGTATGGTGTGATCCAATTCCCAGTAGGATTCCACCACAAAGAGATTCCATGTGATAAGCATTTAAATACGAAAAACATGCAAGTTTTCAAAAACATGAAATTCTAGTTACAATTTCTAAAAGACGCAACATTAAAAAAAATAGTTTTCATATGGGATAATTTAAAGAATAAAAACTTTTAAAATAAATACCAAAGCTACTGAATTTTCCAGACACTCATACCGTATTCCGACAGTAAGCACAAAATATCTAGTGAGCACAAGCAATGGGAAATAACCCCTAGGCACTAGCTAGTTGTGGGTCCCAGGTCCCTCGTATCTCGGTGAGAGTAACCATCACAAATATCTATTATCGTGCACGAGCCACTAGTAGGGAACATACCCATAACCTATTGTTCCTCAATCATCATCATTATTGTTTAGTTAGAGTTGTATGCGTCAATCTTGCTAAGTGAAACTGAGGCCAAACCCCACAGATTCACTAGCATACTAGTACACGTCCACCCACCTAGATACCTAGGTTTTCCCTTTCTGCTCAAAAAAGTTCAACAAGTAAATGAATATAATTTTCACATGAAAATATCATTCCTATATCATAAATTCACCAAAAATCCCACATGTATACAACAAAAGTCACAAAAGTCCACTTTTCATTCAAATTGATTTTGAAATCCGACTCACACCAAAATAGCCCACAAAACTTTTCACATTTCTTTAACACATCAAAAAATCCATAAATTTTTTTTATAAAACAATTAAAATATATTAAAACTCTCATAACAACCCACTTAATTTTTACATAATACCGTTTTTACCTTCAAAATCATTTTATCATCAAACTTACACGAAACAGCCCACAAACAAGTTTCGCTCCAACATGACAATTTAATAAAACATTTAAGAAATTTACAAAACATTATTAAAATGTTTTACATATTAAAACATCACTTCACCTTTAAAAACCCCATAATAGGTGAACACACATACCAAACATTACATATGTAGCCTTTTCCCACTTTGTTTAGCCAACTAAAACATTTACAATTTTCATAAAAAGAACCAAAGTGTTGTAAATATGTCTTTCACAAAACAATCATTTCAAAACCCCAATTTAAGACCAAAAACCATTCAAATTCCTATAAAAACAGAATTGGAAGCTCTAGATACATTTATAAAACCACTTTCAAGATTTCTAAAATCACCTTGAATAATACTACAAATGATCCAAATGAAAACACACATTTTCATAAAATACTCTCAAGAAGTATAACAATGTTTTACACATAAAATCTATTCAAAAACACTCTTTTTAGGCTCACATGACACTAATAAATTACCAAAACATAATTTTAAGGCCAAACAATATTTATTAAACCAATTCCATATGTTATAAAATACACCCAAATAATACCCCATGAGTTACACACGAAAACACCCAATTTCAAGTTAAAATGCAACTATAAAATTAAAAACTTATCAAAATTAATCATAAATAGTTTTCTCACCACACCTAACATATGAGGAATATAAAAAATGAATAAATACAGCAAGCTAACTCATCAATAATTGTTTACACAATGAACCACCTACCGAATGTGTCGAATCCCTCAGAACTTGGTGCGAAACATCAACTGCACCACCACCACACCACAAGGAAGATAAATCCAGCCCTAGAACACAATATTTGACCAAATATATACCAAATCAAATACTAGGTTCGATCTCAAACTTCTGTACATTCTATAAATTTATGAAAGTGGGAGGAAACCCTAAAGAGAAGGAAGGAATTGAAGAGAGAAACACAAACCCAAAATAATCTTGAATAAAATGACACAAAATACACCAGCATCGGAATTTTAAAAAATACAACCATTCATGGGAGGTTAGAAAAAAGATTAGTAGATCTTGTAGGAACTAGAATGGGGGGAAAAGAGTAAAAATAGAAGGAGTTATGAAAGGATCAATTTACCTCTCCAAATCTAGACGATTTCTGAAGTCCAGAGAAATTTCGACCACTTTCGCGATTCTATCAAGATCCAAATTGTAGGAGGAGGGAATGGGGGCGCGACTTAGGTAAGTGGGATTAGGTGAGAGTTAGAATCACTGACAAAACGCAAATAGTGAAGGATATATTAAAGAATTAAATTTTTTTTAATGTAGAAAATGGAATTTTAGGTAGGCCCAATCCCTTAAATAAAAACCCATATCCACCATGATTATGGATTTATAAATGGTCCAAATTAATATGGTGGTGTTTGGAATGGATGAAAAATGTTGAAAAATGAAGTATTTATAAAGTAATGAAAATTTAATTTTAAATCTGGAATTGGGCTCACGGTTTGGCCCAATTCATGAAAACTCACCCATTCCTCCATAAAAGCTTGGGAAACCCTCAAAACAAAGAATGAATGGAAATTAAATAGAATTTAACTTTTAAAATAAGTCATTTATGTGAAAATTTCCCCCACCATGAAAACTTTCCGCCCCAGAAAGTCACATCAAGGCCAAAGCCACAACAAATCCCAACTGAGAAACCAAGAGGTACTCCCTTGCCAGGTTTCACCCCCAAAGGTCAAAACACCTCCAGTGATCAATTAAGGATTACTCTCACAACCAAAACATACACCAATTTCCTGAAATGATCAATCAAATTCATATTTTATCCCAAAAGAAAACTCCTCAAACACTATCCAAACAAGAATCAAGCAATTCACCCAAACGAACAACAACTTTGAACAAGGTTACACTTACCTTACTTTAACTAATCCATTGGGCGCTCTCCAGTACCAAAATTTACCCAAGGAAGATATTGGTAGCTAGATATCCCTGAATAATACTATCTACACCAAGCTAAGACCATGGATAAATCTAAGTTACTGGTACGGGGGGACACAAATTTTCTCCCCACCATAAGAGACAACCAATAATTTTTTTTTCTGAGACAGAATCAGGACACTAATAGGGGGAAGCCTAAACGGACTCCCCGGAACATAGGGTAGACTTCCCTTCAAAATTTCTGAAGGAACATACATGAGAATCATAGTGTTTATTCCCACCATAAGAACCAATGATCTTAACCGACTAGCATGGGCCGACATAGAAAAAACCAAAAATTTCAAGATTTGGGAAGGTCACACGGTTAGTCCGCACAGTTTGTGAAACCGTGAACTAACTGTGCTGATCAATCTTCCTGCATGGATTTCAGGCACACAGTCTCTCTTAATCGTTCAAAAACCATGTGATCAACCTGTCTAGCCAAATTTCCAACCATTCTCCAATGACTCAATGGAAACCAAAGGGGGAGGTAATGACATTGGGCGATGTCATTGGTACAAGGCCCTCCACCTATTTCCACCAAACGTGAAAAAAAGAAGAAGGATAATGATACCAGAGGTTTAAACTCTTCCTATCTTTCATATTTAGGATAGGAATTTGTTCAAGGGTTTAAATGACCCTGTGATTTACCCTAACTATATGCCAGCTTCTCTCCAAGACCTATGGCTGGAGATCCAATGATTGAAGCATCTTCGGCCTCGCAGTTTGTGTTTGGAAACCCACTGAATGAGAATTCTTCTTTCGGTGCCACCAAAAACTACACCGCAATCACAGATAAGTTTCCTAGACATAACAAATTCCAAACTCACTTTAACTTATCCCAATATTTCACTGAAACAAGGGCTAAGAATATGCACACACATCACACCTTATTTTTTCAGGTGAGAAACAATAGAAGTAAAGAACACCTACACTCACCATCCTCTAAAATGAAAGATTTTGAAGTTTTTACAAGGGAGACATTCACCCAACATAACAGGGACTCTTGTAGGATTTCATGACTTTCACCTATATGGTCAATCGAGCACATGACATCATAAGGCATCACCGAACATTTCCATTGCGACTGATATAAACAATGCATGGAGAGGGACCTTATACAACATCCCCAAACAACACACAATTTTAGAAAGTGGCTACAATATCCCATCGTGACCATATTTCCCACACCAGTGGTTTAACATGAAATCATGCTTCATAGGAACGTTGAAAAACCCAAAGGCCCTCTTAGACACCATCGAAACACTCATCCACACTAACAACCCTCGATCACATCCACCTTCGATGAATCAGGAAACTTAAGAAACTAAGGTCTCCTTCAACCTTCCACTAGCACTCTACCGTTACAAGAGGATCTAAAAATCAAAGAAAGGAATGAGTGTAGAATCAATCTACAGATCTCAAGAAAAAAAATTATTATATTGATCAACTGGGAGATTTTCGAATGGAAAAACAATCTGGGTTGCACTTCAGTTATGAATTAACCCTTAACGGGGGCATACCTTATCCAACAAGAGACCTAAAGACCCAACCAAGCTGGTCCATTGGTCAAAAGTGCCACAAACCAGATCCAAAATCATGAAGGGATCCACCATAAAGGTTTCTCGAAACATATCTCAGAGGAGACTACTAACCAGTCCTTCTACCCAGCTTACCGACCAAACACAAACTCAAAACACAGTTCGAACAGGTGGGGTTCTTGGACTCAAAACATCCCAAAACATCTACATTTTCCAAAAACACATAATATAAACCATCCCAAACAATTAATCAAGACATCATTCTTCTTTTTAAAAAAATTTCTTTGAAAACAAATGGTTCAGCGGTTAGCGCATCCACCAATGGTAGCCCATGGGCCTTACACATGCATGTTTCTGTGCCACACCGGGCACCCTGCTCATAAACATTCCAAAACTCATCAATTCATGTCATCAACTATCCATATTCCCATATAACCCCATGCATGTGGTTGCTCACGAAAATACCAAAGGTTAAAACAAAAATTCTTTCCACTTTTCAAAACCAAAACGGGCAACCAACACATCCTTTTTCTCAAAACCACTAACCATGAGATCAAAATCCCAACTCACATCTTACAAAACTTTTTAGAAAGACACAAACATTTAGAAAATAACTCACTTTCAAGATATTCACATCAATTTCAAAACATCTCATCCCATTAAAACACACTTTTATTTTTTAGGAAAATATATTAGAAACACTTTTCAAAACCAACTTCAGTATAGTTCCTGCTTTCAAAAGAGGTGTAAGCACACCATTTCCCAATTCAAAACAATTCTAAAAATTAATTTTCTCTATTTAATAAACCAAACCATTCCCTATTTATTTGAATATCATTTCAGAAAAACTTTATGCTTCTTTAAAACCAAGTCACTTTAAAACCAAAGTGACACGATTTCAAAACTAAAGCACAAAACAATGCTAGAGGAAACTAGATTCAGTGGGTGACTTGGAAATATGGTTGGAGGCCATATTCCAATCACTTCATCATCACAGAGAGTGTTCTAGGGAATATCCCTGGCTCCACATGGCTTGCTAGGCCCTGTGATCTCATTGAGACCATTAACCCAACTCTCTTTTCATTTCCCCTAATCATCATCAAACCAAGAAAACCAAAGGACTTAGAAAAATCCTAACATCCCCTGGCGACTCAAATCCCTTCATGAGGAGTGGTGATCAGGCACACTACCCATAACCGAACTACCAATTCCCAAAAATCCTAACTCTATACTATCCCGACTATTCCCTAAATAAAGTGACCCAAAGAGTTAACCAAAACCTCCCCCTAATACCATTTTGTCACGAACCAGATTTGGTCGCCATCAAACCGAAACCAAACTCGGCTCTTGCCAATACCCGAAGGGCGTTCCCGATCCCCACAGTCTGTCAAAAGTTCCCAGGTATCATATAATGATAATTGGTAATGATTTACCCGATTTTATAAACATTACACAACACACAAACTCAATAAAACAAATCTGGATTTTTCAACTAAAACCGTCTTTTAGAAAATTTCAAAACTGAATTACATAAGTTAAAACTATGTTTAAAGACCATTAAAAAGGTAGAAAACCAAATAATGGAAGCCCAAGAACCCTCATGGCAAGGGGCACCGCCTTTAAGCCATCTCAATAAGACTTCACCACCAAGGACCTGCTAGAAACCCGAACCACTGGAACTAAAAACTGTAACCAACCTGCGACAACAAAAATAACCAAGTCTACTTACACCCAAGGGTGTAAGTAGGGTGTGACCCAATTCCCAGTAGGATGCCACCACTATGATATTCCATGTGATAAACATTTAAAGATGAAAAACATGTAAGTTTTCAAAAACATTAAATGCTAGTTACAATTTCTAAAAGATGCAACATTAAATAAAAACAGTTTTCATATGGTCTAATTTAAAGAATAAACAATTTTAAAATAAATACCAAATCTACTGAATTTTCCATCCACTCATACCATATGCCGAAGGTAAGCACAAAATATCTAGTGAGCACAAGCAATGGGAAATAACCCCTAGGCACTTGCAAGTTGTGGGTCCCAGGTACCTCGTATCTCGGTGAGATTAACCGTCACAAATATACGTTATCATGCATGAGCCACTAGTAGGGAACATACCCATAACCTAGTGGTCCCCAATCATCATCATCATCGTTTATTTAGAGTTGTATGCGTCAATCTTGCTTAGTAAAACTGAGGCCAAACCCCACGGATTCACTAGCATACTAGTACACATCCACTCACCTAGATACCCAGGTTTTTCCTTCGTGCTCAAACAAGTTCAACAAGTAAATGAATATAATTTTCACATGAAAATATAATTTACATATCATAAATTCACCAAAAAACCCACATATATACAACACAAGTCACAAAAGTCCACTTTTCATTCAAATTGATTTTGAAATCCGACTCACACCAAAATAGCCCACAACACTTTTCACATTTCTTTAACACTTCCACAAATCCATAAAACAATTTTATAAAAATATTACAATATATTAAAACTCTCATAATAGCACACTCACTATTTACATAATACCGTTTTTACTTTTAAAAACATTTTATCATCAAACTTACACGAAACAGCCCACAATCAAGTTTCGCTCAAACATCACAATTTAATAAAACATTTCAGAAATTTACAAAACATTATTAAAATTTTTGACATCTTAAAACATCACTTCACATTTCAAAACCGCATAATAGGTGAACACACATACCAAATAGTAAACATTCACCATTTTCCCACTTTGTTTAACCAACTAAAACATTTACAATTTTCATAAAAAGAACCCAAGTGTTGTAAATATGTTTTGCACAAAAAACTCATTTCAAAACCCCAATTTAAGACCAAAAACCATACCAATTCCTATAAAAAACAGAATTAGAAGCCCTAGATATATTTATAAAACCACTTTCAAGTTTTCTAAAATCACCTTGAATAATACTACAAATGATCCAAATGAAAACACACATTTTCATAAAATACTCTCAAGAAGTATAACAATGTTTTACACATAAAATCTATTCAAAAACGCTCTTTTTAGGCTCACATGACACTAATACATCACCAAACCAGAATTTGAAGGCCAAAAAATATTTAGTAAACCAATTCCATATGTTATAAAATACAGCCAAATAATACCCCATGAGTTACACACAAAAACACCCAATTTCAAGTTAAAATGCAACTATAAAATTAAACACTTATCCAAATTAATCATACATAGTTTTCGCACCACTCCTAACATATGAGGAATATAAAAAATGAATAAATAAATCAAGCTAACTCATAAATAATTGTTTACACATGGAACCACCTATCGAATGTGTCGAATCCCTCAAAACTTGGTGTGAAACATCAACCGCACCACCGCCGCACCACAAGCAAGATAAATCCATCCCTAGAACCCAATATTTGACCAATTATATACCAAATAAAACCCTATGTTCGAACCCAAACTTCTGTACATTCTATAAATTTATGAAAGTGGGAGGAAACCCTAAAGAGAAGGAAGGAATTGAAGAGAGAAACACATACCCAAAATAATCTTTAAAAAAATGACCCAAAATCCACCATAATATGAATTTGAAAACATACAACCATTAATGGGAGGTTCTAAAAAAGATTAGGATATCTTGTAGGAACTAAAATGTGGGTAAAAGAGTAAAAATATAAGGAGTTATGAAAGGATCAATTTACCTCTCCAAATATGTACGATTTCTGAAGTCCAGAGACATTTCGACCACTTTTGTGATTCTATCGAGATCCAAATTGTGGGAGGAGGGAATGGGGGCGTGCCTTAGGTAAGTGTGCTTGGGTGAGAGTTGTAATCACCGAAAAAACGCAAATATTTAAGGAGATAGTAAAGAATTAAAATTTATTTTTAATGTAGAAAATGTGCTTTCGTGAAGGCCCAATCCCTTAAATAAAAACCCATATCCACCATGATTATGGATTTATAAATGGTCCAAATTAATATGGTGGTGTTAATAGGTCAGGGTATGACAATTAGGAATTGTAATGGATGAAAAATGTTAAAAAATTAAGGAGTTATAAAGGAATCAAAATTTAATTTTAAATCTGTAATTGGGCTCACGGTTTGGCCCAATTCATGAAAACTCACCCATTCCTCCATAAAATCTTGGGAAACCCTCAAAACAAAGAATGAATAGAAATTAAATAGAATTTAAATTTTAAAATATGTCATTTATGTTACAATTCTCCCCACCATGAAAACTTTCCACCCCGGAAAGTCACATCAAGGCCAAAGCAACAACAAAACCCAACTGAGAAACCAAGAGGTACTCCCTTGTCAGGTTTCACCCCGAAAGGCCAAAACACCTCCAGTGATCAATTAAGGATTACTCTCACAGCCAAAAAATACACCAATTTTCTTAAATGATCAATCAAATTCATACTTTATCCCAAAATAAAACTCCTCAAACACTATCCGAAAAAGACTCAAGCAATTCACCCAAACGAACAACAACTTTGAACAAGGTTACACTTACCTTACTTTAACTAATCCATTGGGCGCTCTCCAGTCCCAACGTTTACCCAAGGAAGATTTTGGTAGCTATATAGCTCCTAACAAGAATATCTACACCAAGCCAAGACCATGGATAAATCTAAGTTACTGGTACATGGGGACACAAATACGCTCCCCACCATAAGAGACAACCAATATTTTTTTTTCTGAGATAGAATCAGGACACTAATAGGGGGAGGCCTGAATGAAGTCCCTAGTATATAGGGTAGAATTCCATTCAAAATTTCTGAAGGAATATACATGAGAATCATAGTGGTTCTCTCCACCATAAGAACCAACGATCTTAACCGACTAGCATGTGCCGACACAGAAAAACCCAAAAATTTCATGATTTGGGAAGGTCGCACGGTTAGTCCGCACAATTTGTGAAACCGTGAACTAATTGTGCTGATCAATCTTCCTGAATGGATTCCAGGAACACAGTCTCTCTTAATCATTCAAAAACCATGTGATCAACCTATCTAGCCAAATTTACAACCATTCTCCAAAGACTCAATGGAATCCAAATGGGTAGGAAATGACATTGGGTGATGTCATGGGTACAAGTCCCTCCACCTATTTCCACAAAACATGAAACATAGAAGAAATATAATGATACCAGAGGTTTAAAATATTCCTATCTTTCATATTTAGGATAGGACTTTGTACAAGGGTTTAAATGACCCTGTGATTTCCCCTAACTACGAGACAACTTCTCTCTGAGACCTATGGCTGGAGCTCAAATGATTGAAGCATCTTCGGCCTTGCAGTTAGTCTTTGGAAACCCACTGAATGAGAATTCTTCTTTCGGTGCCACCAAAAACTACATTGCAATCCCAGATAAGTTTTCCAGACATAACAAATTCCAAACTCACTTTACCTTATCGCGATATTTCACTGAAACATGGGCTAAGAAGATGCACACACATCACACATTATTTCTTCAGGTGAGAAACAATAGAAGTAAAGAACACCTACACTCACCTTCCTCTAAAATGGAAGATTTTGAAGTTTTTACAAGGGAGACATTCACCCAACATAACAGGGACTCTTGGAGGATTTCACGACTTTCACCTATACGGTCAATCGAGCACATGACATCATAAGGCATCAACGAACATATCCATTGCGACTGATATAAACAATGCATATAGAGGGACCTTATACAACATCCCCAAACAACACACAATTCTATAAAGTGGATACAATATCCTATCATGACCATATTTCCCACACCAGTGGTTTAACATGAAATCATGCTTTATAGAAACTTTTAAGAACCCAAAGGCGATCTTAGACACCATCGAAACACTCATCCACACTAACAACCCTCGACCACATCCACCTTCGACGAATCAAGAAACTTAAGAAAATAAGGTCTCTTTCAACCTTCCACGAGCACTCTCCCATTACAAGGGGATATAAAAATCAAATAAAGGAATGAGTGTAGACTCAATCTACAGATCTTGAGAAGAAAAATCCTTATATTGATCAATTGGAGGATTTTTGAATGGAAAAACAATCTGGGTTGCACTTCAGTTATGCATTAACCATTAATGGGGGCATACCTTATGCAACAAGAGAACCTAAAGACCCAACCAAGCTGGTCCATTGTTCAAAAGTGCCACAAAACAGATCCAAACACATGAAGGGATCCACCATAAAGGTTTCCCGAAACATATCTCAGAGGAGAATACTAACCGGTCCTTCTACCCAGCTTACCGACCAAAAACAAACTCAAAACACAGTTCAAACAGGAGGGGTTCTTGGACTCAAAACATCCCACAACATCTAAATTTTCCAAAAACACATAATATAAACCATCCCAAACAATTAATCAAGACATCATGTTTCTCTTTAAAAACATTTCTTTGAAAAAAAATGGTTCAATGGTTAGCGCATCCACCAATGGTACCCCATGGGCCTTACACATGCATGTTTCTATGCCACATTAGGCACCCTCCTCATATCCATCCCAACACTCATCGAGTCATGTCATCAACTATCCATCTTCCAATATAACCCCATGCATGTGGTTGCTCACGAAAATACCAAAGGTTAAAACAAAAATTCTTTCAACTTTTCAAAACCAAAACGGTCAACCAACACATCCTTTTTCTCAAAACCGCTAACCATGAGATTAAAATCCCAACTCACATCTTAAAAAACAATTCAGAAAGACACAACCATTTAGAAAATAACTCACTTTCAAGATATTCACATCAATTTCAAAACATATAATCCCATTAAAACACACTTTTATTATTTAGAAAACTCTATTGGAAACACTTTTCAAAAACAACTTCAGTATAGTTCCTATTTTCAAAAGAGGTGTAAGCACACCATTTCCCATTTCAAAACAATTCTGAAAATTCAGTTCTGCCATTTTTTAAACCAAACCATTACCTCTTTATTTGAATATAATTTCACAAAAACTTTACGCTTCTTTAAAACCAAGTCACTTTAAAACCAAAGTGCCAAGATTTTAAAACTAAAGCACAAAACTATGTGAGAGGAAACTAGATTTAGTGGGTGACTTAGAAATATGGTTGGAGGCCATATTCCAATCACTTCATTGTCATAGAGAGTGTTCTAGGGAATATACCTGGCTCCACATGGCTTTCCAGGCCCTGTGAGCTCACTGAGACTATTAACCCAACTCTCTTTTCATTTCCCTTAATCATCATAAAACCAAGAAAACCAAAGGACTTAGATAAATCCCGACTTCCACTGGTGACTAGAATACCCTCATGAGGTGTGGTGATCAGGAAAAATACTCATAACCAAACTACCAAGTCCCAACAATCCTAACTCTAGACTATCCCGACTGTTCCATAAATAAAGTGACCCAAAGAGTTAACCACAACCTCCCTCTGATACCATTTTGTCACGAACCGGATCTGGTCTCCATAAAACCGGCACCAAACCCAGCCCATGAAAATACCCGAAGGGAATTACCAATCCCCACAGGCTGGCACAAGTGCTCGGGTATCATATAATGATAATTGGGAATGCTTTACCCGATTTAATAAACATTACACAACAAACAAACTCAATAAAACAAATCTGAATTTTTCAACTAAAACCGTCTTTTAAAAAATTTCAGAACTGAATTAAATAAGATAAAACTATGTTTAAAGACCATTAAAAAGGTACAAAACCAAATAAGGACAGCCCCAGAACCCTCATGGCAGTTCACCAGCAAAGACCTACTAGAAACCCGAACCACTGGAACTCAAAACTGTAACCAACCTGCGACAACAAAAATACCCATGTCTAATTACACCCAAGGGTGTAAGTAGGGCGTGATCCAATTCCCAGTAGGATGACTCCACTAAGAGATTCCATGTTAAAAACATTTAAAGACGAAAAGCATGCAAGTTTTCAAAAACATGAAATGCTAGTTACAATTTCTAAAAGATGCAACATTAAATAAAAACAGTTTTCATATGGGCTAATTTAAAGAATAAACACTTTTAAAATAAATACCAAAGCTACTTAATTTTCCAGCCACTCATACCGTATGCCTATGGTAAGCACACAATATCTAGTGATCACAAGCAATGGGAAATAACCCCTAGGAACTAGCTAGTTGTGGGTCCCAGGTACCTCGTATCTCGGTGAGAGTAACCATCACAAATATCTGTAATCGTGCATGAGCCACTAGTAGGGAACATACCCATAACCTAGTGGTACCCAATCATCATCATCATTGTTTAGTTAGAGTTGTATGCATCAATATTTCTAAGTGAAATTGAGGCCAAACCCCACGGATTCACTAGCAAACTAGTACACGTCCACCCACCTAGATACCCAGGTTTTCCCTTTGTGCTCAAACAAGTTCAAAAAGTCAATGAATATACTTTTCACATGAAAATATCATTTCCATATCATAAATTCACCAAAAATCCCACATGTATACAACACAAGTCAAAAAAGTCCACTTTTCATTCAAATTGGTTTTGAAATCCGACTCACACCAAAATAGCCCACAAAACTTTTCACATTTATTTAACACTTCCACAAATCCATAAAACAATTTTATAAAACCATTACAATATATTAAAACTCTCATAACAGCCCACTAAATTTTTACATAATACCGTTTTTACCTTCAAAATCATTTTATCATCAAACTTACACGAAACAACCCACAAACAAGTTTCGCTCCAACATCACAATTTAATAAAACATTTCAGAAATTTACAAAACATTATTAAAATATTTTACATCTTAAAACATCACTTCGCCTTTCAAAATCCCACAATATGTGAACACACATACCAAAAAGTACATATGTACCCTTTTCCCACTTTGTTTAACCAACTAAAACATTTACAATTTTCATAAAAAGAACCCAAGTGTTGTAAATATGTCTTGCAAAAAAAAACTCATTTCAAAACCCTAATTTAAGACCAAAAACCATACCAATTCCTATACAAAACAGAATTGGAAGCCCTAGATACATTTATAAAACCAATTTTAAGTTTTCTAAAATCACTTTGAATAATACTACAAATGATCCAAATGAAAACACAAATTTTCATAAAATACTCTCAAGATATATAACAATGTTTTACACATAAAATCTATTCAAAAACACTCTTTTTAGGCTCACATGACACTAATACATTACCAAACCAGAATTTGAATGCCAAAAAATATTTAGTAAACAAATTCCATATGTTATAAAATACACCCAAATAATACCCCATGAGTTACACATGAAAACACCCAATTTTAAGTTAAAATGAAACTATATAATTAAACACTTATCCAAATTAATCATAAATAGTTTTCACACCACACCTAACATATGATGAATATAAAAAATGAATAAATATATCAATCTAACACATAAATAATTGTTTACACAAGGAACCACCTACCAAATGTGTCGAATCCCTCAAAACTTGGTGCGAAACACAACCGCACCACCGCCACACCACAAGGAAGATAAATCCATCCCTAGAACACAATATTTGACCAAATATATACCAAAGAAAACCCTAGGATCTAACCCAAACTTCTGGAGATTCTATAAATTTATGAAATTGGGAGGAAACCCTAATGAGAATGAAGGAATTGAAGAGAGAAACACGTACCCAAAATAATCTTGAAGAAAATGACCCAAAATCTACCAGAATATGAATTTGAAAACGTCCAAACATTCTTGGGAGGTTCTAAAAAAGATTAGGAGATCTTGTAGGAACTGGAATTGGGGGAAAAGAGTAAAAATAGAAGGAGTTATGAAAGGATCAATTTACCTCCCCAAATCTGGACGATTTATGAACTCCAGAGATATTTCGACACTTTCGTGATTCTATTGAGCTCCAAATTGTGGGAGGAGGGAATGGGGTGCGCCTTAGGTACGTGGGCTCAGGTGAGAGTTGGAATCACTGAAAAACCGCAAATAGTGAAGGACATATTAAATAATTAAAATTTATTTTTAATGAAGAAAATGGGCTTCCGAGAAGGCCCAATCCCTTAAATAAAAAATCATATCCACCATGATTATGGATTTATAAATGATCCAAATTAGTATGGTGGTGTTAATAGGTCAGGGTATGACAATTAGGAATTGTAATGGATGAAAAATGTTAAAAAATGAAGGAGTTATAAAGGAATCAAAATTTAATTTTAAATCTGGAATTGGGCTCACAGTTTGGCCCAATTCATGAAAACTCACCCATTCCTCCATAAAAGCTTGGGAAACCCTCAAAACAAAGAATTAATGGAAATTAAATAGAATTTAACTTTTAAAATAAGTCATCTATGTGAAAATTCTCTCCACCATGAAAAAGTTCTGCCCCAAAAAGTCACATAAAGGCCAAAGAAACAACAAAACCCAATTGAGAAACCAAGAGGTACTCCCTTGGAAGGTTTCACCCCCAAAGGCCAAAACACCTCCAGTGATCAATTAAGGATTACTCTCACAACCAAAACATACATCAATTTACTGAAATGATCAGTCACATTCATGCTTTACCCTAAAAGAAAACTCCTCGAACACTTTCCGAACAAGAATCAAGCAATTCACCCAAACGAACAATAACTTTGAACAAGGTTACACTTACCTTACTTTAACTAATCCATTGGGATATCTCTATTCCCAACATTTACCCAAGGAAGATGTTGGTATCTAGATAGCTCCGAACAAGACTATCTACACCAAGACAAGACCATGGATAAATATAAGTTACTGGTATGGGGGGACACAAATACGCTCCCCACCATAAGAGACAACCAGTAATTTTTTTTCCGAGACAGAATCAGGACACTAATAGGGGGAGGCCTGAACGGACTCCCCGGTACATAGGGAAGACTTACATTCAAAATTTCCGAAGTAAAATACATGAGAATCATAGTAGTTCTCCCCACCATAAGAACCAACGATCTTAACCGACTAGCATGGGCCGACACAGAAAAACCCAAAAATTTCAAGATTTGGGAAGGTCACACGGTTAGTCCGCATATTTTTTGAAATCATGAACTAACTATGCTGATCAATCTTCCTGCATGGATTCCCGGCACACAGTCTCTCTTAATCGTTCACAAACCATGTGATCAACCTGTCTAGCCAAATTTCGAACCATTCTTCAAAGACTCAGTGGAAACCAAAGGGGGAGGGAATGAAATTGGGCGATGTCATGGGTACAAGGCCCTCCACCTATTTCCACCAAACGTGAAAAAAAGAAGAAGGATAATGATACCAGAGGTTTAAACTCTTCCTATCTTTCATATTTAGGATAAGACTTTGTACAAGGGTTTAAATGGCCCTGTGATTTCCCCTAACTATGAGCCAACATCTCTCCAAGACCTATGGATGGAGCTCAAATTATTGAAGCATCTTCGGCCTCGCAGTTAGTCTTTGGAAACCCACTAAATGAGAATTCTTCTTTCGGTTCCACCAACACCTACACCACAATCCCAGATACGTTTTCCAGACATAACAAATTCCAAACTCACTTTACCTTATCCTAATATTTCACTGAAATAAGGGCTAAGAAGATGCACACACACCACACCTTATTTCTTTAGGTGAGAAACAATAAAAGTAAAGAACACCTACACCCACCTTCCTCTAAAATGGAATATTTTGAAGTTTTTACAAGGGATACATTCACCCAACATAACAGGGACTCTTTGATTATTTCACTACTTTCACCTATACGGTCAATCGAGCACATGACATAATAAGGCATCACCGAAAATGTCCATTGCAACTGATATAAACAATGCATGGAGAGGGACCTTATACAACATCCCCAAACAACACACAATTCTAGAAAGTGGCTAAAATATCCTATCGTGACCATATTTCCCACATCGGAGGTTTAACATGAAATCATTCTTCATAGAAACTTTGAAGAACCCAAAGGCCCTCTTAGACACCATCGAAACACTCATCCACACTAACATCCCTCGACCACATCCACCTTCGACGAATCATGAAACTTAAGAAACTAAGGTCTCTTTCAACCTTCCACGAGCACTCTACCATTACAAGAGGATCTAAATATCAAATAAAGGAATGAGTGTAGACTCAATATACAGATCTCGAGAAAAAAAATCCTTATATTGATCAACTGGAGGATTTTTGAATGGAAAAACAATCTGGGTTGCACTTCAGTTATGCATTAACCCTTAATGGGGGCATACCTTATCCAACAAGAGAACCTAAAGACCCAACCAAGCTGGTCCATTGGTCAAAAGTGCCACAAACCAGATCCAAACACATGAATGGATCCACCATAAAGGTGTCCCGAAACATATCTCAGAGGAGACTACTAACCAGTCCTTCTACCCAGCTTACCAACCAAACACAAGCTCAAAACAATGTTTGAACAGGAGGGGTTCTTGGACTCAAAACATCCCAAAACATCTACATTTTACAAAAACACATAATATAAACAATCCCAGACAAATAATCAAGACATCATGTTTCTCTTTAAAAACATTTCTTTGAAAACAAATGGTTCAACGGTTAGCGCATCCACCAATGGTACCCCATGGGCCATACACATGCATGTTTCTGTGCCACACCGGGAACCCTTCTCATATCCACCCCGACAGTCATCGAGTCATGTCATAAACTATCCATCTTCCCATATAACCCCATGAATGTGGTTGCTCATGAAAATACCAAAGGTTAAAACAAAAATTCTTTCCACTTTTCATAACCAAAATGGTCAACCAATACATCCTTTTTCTCAAAACAGCTAACCATGAGATCAAAATCCCAACTCACATCTTACAAAACTTTTCAGAAAGACACAACCATTTAGAAAATAACTCACTTTCAAGATATTCACTTCAATTTCAAAACATCTCATCCCATTAAAACACACTTTTATTGTTTAGAAAACTCTTTTGGAAACACTTTTCAAAACCAACTTTAGTATAGTTCCTTCTTTTAAAAGAGGTGTAAGCACACCATTTCCCATTTCAAAAAAATTCTGAAAATTCTGTTCCTCCATTTCACAAAGCAAACCATTTCCTATATATTTTAATATCAATTCACAAAAACTTTAAGCTTCTTTAAAACCAAGTCACTTTAAAACCAAAGTGCCAAGATTTCAAAACTAAAGCACAAAACAATGCGAGAGGAAACTAGATTCAGTGGGTGACTTGGAAATATGGTTGGAGGCCATATTCCAATCACTTAATCATCATAGAGAGTGTTCTAGGGAATATCCCTGGCTCCACATGGCTTTCCAAGCCCTCTGAGCTCACTGAGACCATTAACCCAACTCTCTTTTCATTTCCCCTAATCATCATCAAACCTAGAAAACTAAAGGACTTAGATAAATCCCGACTTCCCTTGGAAACTAGAATCCCATAATGAGGTGTGGTGATTAGGCACACTACCCATAACCTAAATACCAAGTCCCAACAATCCTAACTCTAGACTATCCCGACTGTTCCCTAAATAAAGTGACCTAAAGAGTTAACCGGAACCTCCCTCTGATACCATTTTGTCACGAACCGGTTCTGGTCTCCATCAAACCGCCACCAAAACCAGCATGTTCCAATAACCGAAGGGTGTTTCCGATCCCCACAGGCTGGAACAGGCGCCCAGGTATCATATAATGATAATTGGAATCAATTTACCTGATTTTATAAACATTACACAACAAACAAACTCAATAAAACAAATCTGGATTTTTCAACTAAAACCGTCTTTTACAAAATTTCAGAACTGAATTATAGAAGTTAAAAATATGTTTAAAGACCATTAAAAAGGTACAAACCCAAATAAGGGCATCCTAAGAACCCTCATTTCAAGGGGCACCTCCCTTAAGCCATCTCCACAATACTTCACCACCAAGGACCTGCTAGAAACCCAAACCACTAGAACTAAAAACTGTAACCAACCTGTGACAACAAAAATAACCAAGTCTAGTTACACCCAAGGGTGTAAGTAGGGTGTGAGACAATTCCCAGTGGGATTACACCACTAAGATATTCCATGTGATAAACATTTAAAGATGAAAATCATGCAAGTTTCCAAAAACATGAAATGCTAGTTACAATTTCTAAAAGATGCAACATTAAATAAAAACAGTTTTCATATGGGATAATTTAAAGAATAAAAACTTTTAAAATAAATACCAAAGCTACTGAATTTTCCATCCACTCATACCGTATGCTGACAGTAATCAGAAAATATCTAGTGAGCACAAGCAATGGGAAATAACCCCTAGACACTAGCTAGTTGTGGGTCCCAGGTACCTCGTATCTCGATGAGAGTAACCATAAAAAATATCCGTTATCATGCATGAGCCACTAGTAGGGAACATACCCATAACCTAGTGGTCCCCAATCATCATCATTATTGTTTAGGTAGAGTTTTATGCATCAATCGTGCTAAGTGAAACTGAGGTAAAACCCCACAGATTCACTAGCATACTAGTACACGTCCACCCACCAAGATACCCAGGTTTTCCCTTTGTGCTTAAACAAGTTCAACAAGTCAATGAATATACTTTTCACATGAAATTATCATTTCAATATCATAAATTCACCAAACATCCCACATGTATACAACACAAGTCACATAATCCACTTTTCATTCAAATTGATTTTGAAATCCGACTCACACCAAAATAGCCCACAACACTTTTCACATTTCATTAACACTTCCATAAATCCATAAAACAAAACCATTACAATATATTAAAACTCTCATAACATACCACTCAATTTTTACATAATAATGTTTTTACCTTCAAAATCATTTTATCATCAAACATACACGAAACAGCCCACAAACAAGTTTCGCTCCAACATCACAATTTAATAATTTTTTTTAGAAATTTACAAAACATTATTAAAATGTTTGATTTCTTAAAACATAACTTCACCTTTCAAAACCCCATAATAGGTGAACACACATACCAAAAAGTACATATGCACCCTTTTCCCACTTTGTTTAACCAACTAAAACATTTTCAATTTTCATAAAAAGAACCCAAGTGTTGTAAATATGTCTTGCACACAAAAATCATTTCAAAACCCCAATTTAAGACCAAAAACCATACCAATTCCTATAAAAAATAGCTTTGGAAGCCCTAGATACATTTATAAAACCACTTTCATGTTTTCTAAAATCACCTTGAATAATACTACAAATGATCCAAATGAAAACACATATTTTCATAAAATACTCTCAAGAAGTATAACAATGATTTACATATAAAATCTATTCAAAAACACGTTTTTAGGCCCGCATGACACTAATAAATTACCAAAATATAATTTTAAGGCCAAAAAATATTTATTAAACCAATTCCATATGTTATGAAATACACCCAAATAATACCCCATGAGTTACACACGAAAACACCCAATTTCAAGTTAAACTGCAACTACAAAATTAAACACTTATCCAAATTAATCATAAATAGTTTTCTCACCACACCTAACATATGAGGAATATAAAAAATGAATAAATACCGCAATCTAACTCATCAATAATTGTTTACACATGGAACCACCTACTGAATGTGTCGAATCCCTCAAAACTTGGTGCAAAACATCAACCGCACCACCGTCGCATCATAAGGAAGCTAAATCCAGCCCTATAACACAATATTTTACCCAATATATACCAAATAAAACCCAAGGTTCGAACCCAAACTTCTTTACATTCTATAAATTTATGAAAGTGGGAGGAAACCCTAAAGAGAAGGAAGGAATCGAAGAGAGAAACACATACCCAAAATAATCTTGAATAAAATGACCCAAAATCCACCAGCATCTGAATTTTAAAACATACAACCATTCATGTGAGGTTCTAAAAAATATTATGAGATCTTTTAGGAACTAGAATGGGGGGAAAAGAGTAAAAATAGAAGGAGTTATGAAAGGATCAATTTACCTCTCCAAATTTGGACGATTTCTGAATTATAGAGATATTTCGACCACTTTCGTGATTCTATCGAGCTCCAAATTGTGGGAGGAGGGAATGGGGGCGCTCCTTATGTACGTGATCTCGGGTGAGAGTTGGAATCACCGGTAAAACAAAAATAGTGAAGGAGATATTAAAGAATTGAAATTTATTTTTAATGCAGAAAATAGGCTTTCGGGCAAGCCCAATCTCTTAAATAACAACCCATATCCACCATGATTATGGATTTTATAAATGGTCCAAATTAATATGGTGGTGTTAATAGGTCAGGGTAAGACTATTAGGAATTGTAATGGATGATTTTTTTTTTGAAAATTAAGGAGTTATAAAGGAATCAAAATTTAATTTTAAATCTGGAATTGGGCTCAGGGTTTGGCCCAATTCATGAAAACTCACCCATTCCTCCGTAAAAGCTTGGGAAACCCTCAAAACAAAGCAAGAATGGAAATTAAATAGAATTTAACTTTTAAAATAAGTCATGTATGTGAAATTGAATATGGTCAAAGGGGGTAATTATTCAATAATATTTAGAATAATAATCATGATATAATAATTTTTATACATTCAATACAATTTTATAACCATTTATGAAGGCAATACAAGAGAAAAAAATTCACATTGCTTCATATAGGTGACAATCCACACGTATGCAAAAACAAAACTATTATTTTCAAATGTATGGAAAGGTAATAAATTATATTTTATATTATCCTAAAATAATGATAATTATATAATTAATATCATAAATATAAATTAAATCTATCATTATAAATAGTTGTTAGAGGTGGTGATGGAAAACAAATTACTTTGGTTCATGAGGTGGTATTCCATCGTACACACAAACAATGGTTTCATTTCTCATTTGATGGAATATGATATGGATAATGGTTATGAAATAAAAATAATAAAATATTAGTATATCTGATATATTAATTAAATTATATCACAATGCTTAAAATAGTTTTGACGGAGGTAGAAGAAGAAATAAAACTAAACCATTCGATTAAAATCTATACCTATTCTCCAGAGAACTCCATTTTATTTATATCATAAGCCCTCTAGGTTTCAAATTATTACCAAAATAACACCTATAATAAATTATGAGGGATTTTTTGAAGATATTTGGGAAGGTTTTGGTTGAACTAGAGTTCTCAAAAGGTGTGATGAAGAGAGGAGAGGAGGTGTCATTTTATAAGTGTGGGGAGGGGCACTCTTGGAATTACTTAAAGTATTAAATTATTATAAATTAATTTTCATTGAAAAGTGAAAAAATATTTATATATTTATAATATAGGATTATTATTTTCAAAGTCATTTAATAAAACATTAACAAGTTTTGGTGATATTTTCACCCTTATCATTTTGTTTTAACCCCTATTAACCCTTTTGACAATTACAGTGATATGAAAGTTTTTTAGTAATTAAGTGTCAATAAAGTTTCTATAAAAGGAAAAGTGACCTATAAATGAACCAAATTTAATATTTTAAACCAAATAAAAATAACTTGGCTGAATAGTTTTTTTGAATTTTAAATCATTTAATAAAATATAGTTTATTATAAAATATCATTAATGTCATTTTTGTAACTATTCATTTAATTTGACTTTAAAGTCATCAAGATAATAATATAATTAAAATAAATACTTTTAACACACATATATTTTGTTATATATATCTATAAAATTTCTAGGACACTATTAATTACCCAAAAAAAAAATACTTTTAGAGTTTTTGAAATCATTTAGTTGATTTTTCTACTGCATGCCGAAGCACTATGTCAGCGTTGCATAAGCATTTTTGGTAATTATTTCATCAATAAAATAAAAAATAAAGTAAAATCAAAAAAATAATTTTTCTATTATAAATATAACCTTTAACATTTCTTCATTACTTATTTTTATCCGTAATAGAATATATAAGACAGATTTAAAAGAAAGACAGTAACATTTTTTCTTTTTCTTTACCTAAAATAATATATATGTCATTTTTAAATAAAAATGGTACAAAATTTCCATAACATAGAATATTGGAAGATTATGGATGATCCAAACTCATAAAATAGTTTAAATTAACATGTTAGGATTATTTAATATCATTATCAGATTATTTCTAACTTTAATTACCATATTTACCCTTTACTATGGTTATAACAATTTTACCTAGTTACTATAAATAATAAAACAATAAAAGGGAAATATTTTAAAAAATTTAATATCATGATTAAAAATATTTAATATATTTTCTATGATTAAATATATATATTTATAAAAATTAATTTAAGATAAAAACATAAAATGCAACAAAAAATAATTTTCATAAAAAATACTTTTTGAAGATAAAACATGACCTTATAAAAAATTCTGGTACAATGATGATTCAAATTTAATTTATTTAATTATATGTAGGTAATTTTACTTATGGAACTTTGATATAAAATTAAAAAAATGATACTTTTTGTAGAAAAGAAATGGAATTTTTACAGAAATTGGTTTATTTCACTATTAACTGAAAAATCAATCCTTTTAGAAAAATCGAAAAATTTAACCCTTAGATAATTTTGATATAATTAATTTAAAAATTATAATTTTATTTATGAAATTAAAATTCTATGATTTATAAATTATAATTTTAAATAAAAACATATAATACATGACAACCCAATCTGGTTAGAAATAAAGCTTTTTTCCTTTTAAATGAAAAATCACATAATATTCATATAATGAATATAAATCTATAAATTATAATTATTAAATATTAATAATACATGAAATTTAGTTAATATTAAAAAACATGTATTTTTAATATTGTATTAGTAGGAACAGTTGTATGATTTACTTAGAGACACTTTGATATTGGCTGAGGCTAGTTTAGATCGATCCCGGATTCAATAGAAGAACCTGATGATTGATAGTGATTATTTATTTATTATTATTCATTATTTTATGTATTATTAATATTTATAATGTGTAGACACTAAATTACTAATTATTCATGGGTCAAAGTTAGTGTTTTCCTACTAAGTTGTACTAACACCCTTCTTGGGTAGTCATGACACTTGGGTATCTGAGAAAACCTCACTATAGGGTCTGGTTAGGAAGATTCTTAGAGTAGATTTATTGAATAAGATAGATTGAAAATAGATCAAATATTGGGACTAAGTGAGGCTTGGGGTTATCATTAAAGTCTCAAATACTTATGTTTTGTACATGTGATCATCTCAGGGGGTGGATAATGAGTATGTATGATTTCTTAGTACATTTAATTTATTATTGCTTGTTTTCTTTATTGCTTCCATGAAATCTGATTTCATTTATTGTTCATGGATGATGTTTGATTATTTTGAAAATTATTCTTTAATTTTATTAGATGGTACAATATCCCCATAGAAACAAAGTATACCATTGTTTCAAGTTAACCACCTCTAGTGTACGGGGAGGAGTACATGAGGTCACATGGTGACCAAGTCTGGATACTGTTCTGAGTAAACTAGAGAAAGAACATTATAATGTGGTATTTGAGGTTATTTTTAACTGATATAACTGATTCTATTGTATTTTTTTATTCTTTTCTTTCTACTTAATGATATTGTTGACATTTGACATAAAAATGCATCGAAGATTGTGATGAATATCAGTCCAGTGAATCACAAACACCTTTTCTTTTAGGATTACTAGGTTACCATGGATATGGGATTTCTATTCTTGATTTCAAATGTTACATTTGGATGATTTTACATAACATTATGCACATTTTATTTTAGATTTTAGATTTATTAGTTTTATATATTTACCATATAGCATGAGGATTTTGTTCATGCATCATTTTAATTATATATAATTCACATGACATATGTGTGTTTGTGTGATTTCCCCCCAAAGATTGATGGTTAAATTTTTTAATGTGTCATTAGTAACATATATGGTGTTTTCCCAAATAACATGGGGGTGAAATTATACTGAAATGGGCCATAGTGTAATTCATTTTTATAAAAATTCATGTGCATATTCAAAGAGGTTCTCTTTAAGGATTATAAAGAAATACCTCATACAAGGAATGTTTAGTGAAACTATTAGGATGATATAGGCATAATATTCCTTAATATTGGACCTCTTGTTGGTTTTCATGAGACTTATCCTAAAATACAAAATCAATTCAATTATTTTATGTGAAAAAAATGACCCATATAGTGTTTTCAAATGTATCTTATTATTGGAATTAAACACAACAAAACCATATGAATCTGGTGTACTCGATAAAAATTTAGGTGGAAAAATTCTATCATACATATACACTTGTACCAGTATGAGAATTTGATACTTGAGGGGGTGAATCAAATCTAAGGAGGATTGGTGAGAATTAGTCTGAGTGTATGATTCTTGAGGGGGTGGTCCCGTATGTGGGAACCTAGTGAGAATTAGTTCCATAGTAGTTTAATGAGTTGGCATGTGGTATTGTATATGGATATGTGTAGGTTAGATCCTAGAGTGAGTAGTTTGGAACATGAGTTGCAATGTGATGTTAGATATAGGAAGAAAGAGGTTTTCTCTATTATCTGGGAATTTTTTGATATATAACCTATAGTTTAGTAAAGAGTGTTGAGTATTTTGAGAAATAACTATAGAGATTATTGAGCTATGTATTATGAATGAAATGAGATGCGAGTATTATAACAATATCTTGATAGTGGGGTTATCCCAATATTTGTAATTTCATAGAGATAAGAATAATTAGTGGATTCTTTGGATTGATATTGGCGCACATGAGGTGTGACTATGTATCTATTATAGGTAAAATTATACCTTATACTTTGGTTGTGATGTACACCTTAACTAACTATTATTTTGGTATCAACACTATGTTATTTAGGGAAGGACTGATCAAGTATAATACCCTATTTGTTTTGGATGGTTTTTTCAGAGACATTTTCAGAGAGTGGATGGATACTTCAAATTTTGGAGCGATCACTAGTTAAGTGGGTGGTCATGTGATAGACATTGACATATATGAGATTCCTTATGGTGAAGAGGAGTGTCTATGGTACTCTAGATAGGTGAGACTAACATTTAGTGGTTCATGATTGAACATTTAGGAACTTTAGCATAGATTTGATGGAATGAGGCTCATGGGACTACGAGCCATGTTGTATGACTAGGTGGTACAAGAGAATATTCCTATTTATTTTATAAGAGATAGAGGCTGCACATGTTGGTTAAACATACTGATGTTGAAATATATATCAAAGAGTTTTCATGTATGAGAAAATGATCGATGGAAATTATGAGATGCTTGTAGGATTGGTTGCTTGAGGTTTGGATAAAAAGTGAAAATTCACCTCAATGGGAAAGGTGAAGTTAGAGATAAATCAAAGTATAGTGGAATGGTTGACCTTATTTTATTCCTTAAAATGGATTTTCAAGAAGGATTGGTGTACAAATTGATAGTTTATGATCATGAATCGGGACGAGTGACACACACATAATGATGGAACCTATTGAGGTTGTGATCAAGTACCAATATAAGGGTTTCCATATAGTTGAGGTTATAACCATTGGTTTTTAGAGGGTGTTAACCTTATAGTTGAGTAAATTTTAGAGGATTTACAAGGGTTATGTTCCTCGTGATATGAGAATAATAGGTTTATGATGGTTTTTATTGGAACTCAATTATGAACAGGACAATCATGCATAGTCAATATTTGTGGCAATGGATGAATCATGGTATGTAGAGGTACTGTAACACCCTATAATATCAGAATATATTTTCCATTAAATAAAAATTGTATCAATAGGATGTTTCACACACTATATTAATATAAAATTAGAAAACCATTATTTATTATGAAGATTAAATACGACCATTTAAACATTGTAGTTAAATTAGATGTCATAAATTGAAGTAACCAAGCTATAAAATCATAAAAAAGTAATAATAATTGGAACCCAGAAGTGGAAGTCTTCCTTAGGTATCCCATTTGTTTGATCTTGGAAGGTTAGTAGCTTCTCTAGGGGTTTTCTCAAGACCAAGGTAATTCTAAACTCGATCAACTACAAATTGAGAAAAACCATATATAAGAGAAGTTCATGCTCCTAGATATTAACACAAGTTCCATTCTTGTCTAACCATCGCCTAAACTGAAAATAGATATAATAGGATTCTTAGGTCTTATGCAGATATCATAATGGGTTATTCAAGTAAAAATTCTTATTATATCAACATGAACTAATATATTTATATGTATAGATATATCACAGATTTTTATACTTTTTGAAAGGTTATTTTTCTCAATTAACATTATGATTAAAAAATGTTTTTACTAGGAATTGGAATTTTATTCAAATTAATAAGTCTAATATGATTTAATAATATCAATATTAACTGATCATATAAATTATAATTTAACATAATATTAATTAGTAATTAATAGGAAAAAGAATATTCAATATACTAAAATTCAATTTATAATAAAAACAATTGTTCTTTTTTATTTTTTATATTTAAACAAAAATAAAAATTATAAATTCTAGTATGTGAATTTGATAAAATTATATTTATTTTTGTATTTTCTTGATAATATTTTCTTCAGATAAAATTTTGGGGATTTTTCTAAAAAGATTTATTTTTATGTGAATAGTGAAAAATACAATTTCTTTTATAAATAAAATGTATTTTATTAACTTAAATGTATATAAATATGAATTTTAAATTAATTAAATATTTAAATAAGTTTAAATTTTACATTTTATAATTGAAGTTATATTTTTCAAAAAAATGTATTTAAAATATTATACATTTGGTATTTTAACATTGATTTTTTTTTCATTTTATAAGATAAATATAATAAAATTTATTTTAAAATTTAAATACTTATGTCCAAATTATATATTAATAAACATATTATTTTCCATAATAAATAATAACATACTTTTGTAAAAACTAGTTACCTTAGTAACAATCAAAAGGGGTAAAAAATGGTTCAAGCAAGATGGAAAGACCACAAACAAGTTTAAAAAATGTGTTGGAATGGGTGGTTGAGTTATTTATTGACCTTATCCCTTCCACTACCCATTTGTTTTTCTAATTTTGAGATATTTTACCCTGAAAGTGACTTCCTATTATTAAATTTTTTTGGTTATTTACAAAAATACTATCCCTTTTCAGCTAAAAAAGGGGCACTCCTCTCCCCCCTTATAGTTACACAAAAACCCACTTATTTTATAAAAAACAATGAAAAAACCTATAATAATTATTACTATACACATTCAGGAGGTTTTTGTCATCTTAAAATATCATTCATAAAAGGAGGATTATATCCCCTTGTAAATGAGGTAATCCAAGAAGTGAGGTACATATATCTATCCACACCTTTCTCATTTCTATTTCTTTATATGAACTTCTTATTCTTCAAATCAAATTACCCCATTTTAAAATGATAACATAAGAATCATTAGAAAACTGTAATTTTATTATAATGATTTTATAATAATTAAATACATTTCTCTTTTTATTAAAAAAATTAAAACATGAATCGTACAAACGTGCGAACTGCCACCTCCATGATGAAACATGTTTCATTTTCCATCACCACATAACCTAACTGATCCAAAAGGGAAATTATCCAAATATTTATAATATATATATATATAATATTTATGTTTCATAAATGATAAACCTTATTATTTATTTCATCCTATATTGGAAACATTAAACATCATCCATGCATAAGTACAAACTACTGCCTCTATACAATGATGCAATCTATTTTTCACTGCTACCTTCATGGATAAGTTTCGAATATATTTGGTGAGTATATATGATATATAAATATATATAATAAATATATATCATGAATATTATTATTTATGGATAAAACAAAAATTAATGATTGTTATAAGGTTATCCATCGATATCGGTAAATAAACCGAAACTAGTTCAACAAAAATTTGATCTTCACAGAATATGACTAAAAATACCATGTGATAGAATTTTTGAATTATATTTATTTATAAGAAATAAATATAAAATATCTTTAATTATTAAATTACTATGAATAAGGAATATCTAAATCACTTTTATGAATCGAGGTCAACACGTTCAATATTATTAACACACGATGTTGAAAAAAATTATAAAAATTATAATACATAAAGAGAATTATTATGTATGAAAAGTATAAATGGAAATTTATATTAATAAGGTTATAAAATATGTAATTAATATGTTTATTTTTTTATATAATATTTTAAAAACCTTCCATAGAAATCAAGGTAAAGTGTATGGGACTTGGAAACTCAAACTCATTTCCTTAAGTTATACATTTCTTGTTGAACTTAATTATTAAAATACATTACATTTTCAATTATGTTACCTCTTTTAATTTTGGGGAAAAATATTTTTTTTCCAAATCCATTTCCATTAATGGTTTACGTACTTATTAAAAAAACAAAGAAGGATTTTTAAAACTGACTCATAACTGTGGTTTTTTTACATCGATGAATAAAAAATGTTTTCAAAAAATCTATTTTCATGATTTAATTACCATTTTACTCTCTATATTAATATTTATCTAACCACATGGATTTATTTTTCATATTTCGCCTTTTATTTTTATATTTTATGTGAGTATTATTGGTGGTAATATTTTTACTTAAAAATGATTTAGTTTATAATTTAATTTTATATCATTTTACTATTTTAATTAAATCATTTTATTTCCATTGGTTATTTATGAAAAGTGAATGATTTCCATTTTGATTATTTTGGAATCATATTTTATTTCAATGGGTTATTTATGAAATGTGAATGATTTAAATTTTTACGTTTTATAAAACCTATTCTATTTCCATGGATTTTTTATGAAAAGTAAATGATTTCCATTTGGATGTTTTATAAAACCCATTTAATTTTGATGGGTACTTCATATTGTTAATATTTAATGTCTTTATGTTAAAAAAATAAGTATGTATGAATGACTAGTGGGGTCCTATATCACTCTAAAATTATTTGGATAATACTTTATATCTCATGAGATAATAATTCACAAGTACACTTTAGTATATCATAAGAATGGGCACTAAAAGTGTAAATAATGGAAGTAATTTTTCCCTAGGATAATGTTTTTGAATCAATTAAATGAGTTTAGTCATTATAATCTTAAATTCTCATGATTCTAGGTTAATGTTAAATTTTATATTCCATGTTATGGATATTGTGTTTTCTTATTGATCTTTGTAGATTTGAGTTCTTATGCTATGTCCATTGAATATAACTTATGTCATATGATTATCTTTAATGATGTTATGATATCTCACTTATTATCATGTTTTTTATTTATTCTTATGAATTAATCCTTGATTTATTTTTTACTCATCCCCTATCAATCATTTTTTCTCACACCATTTTTATGTTTTCTTTCCCTTGGTTATGAGGATGAGTCTAACTAATTAGATTTCTTGAACATATACTAGCATGGAACCTTTATGGATAAATTATCAAAAGTTTTATAAAATAATCTTGTTTTGTAGCTAGTCTCAAAATACACTGTACTTATCAATCCACGAGTTATTATTATTTATGAAATGTAATATTTTAAATGATCTGAAATATTTAAAATAAAGGCATGTTTATCTTGTGTCTCTATAGTTGGTCTTGGAGAAAAGGTTTTGTAATTTTTGGGGATTAGTTTAGAGAAATTTATAAAAAACCCTAAGGATATGTATAATGGATAAGTTTAAGTATATTATAAGATCCTAAATATTTATTAAAGTAAATATTATGTGTTTTTTATAGAATTTACTACGATATTCTGGGTTTTTTATTGAGGTAAAAGTCTCATTAATTTTAGTTTAAATGCTTGATTATGGCCTAATGTGGATACCCTTTGAGGTTATGGGTGTATCTGGGGTATTCAAGGATTCTTTTGGAGGTCCAAACCCAACATTTTGGAAAAAATAAGAAGGCCACACAGTTAGTAGAAACCATTAGGGAAGACTGTATGGTTACTACTAATCATGAAAGACCTAGCAGTGGGGTGCTATAGATTGTACTGTTTGAGGGAACTATATATATAATGGTGAATGATCATGTGTGAGAGCCTATAATTTTTAATAGAGGTGTTTTTCAAAGTTTGTTCACAATTATTCAAACTGTACACAGTAACTTTGTGAGTTCCCCCTTAGCATAGAAGAGTGTGCAAGGTTAGAGAATAGTTTGTCTAACCATGCAACCAAACATTGCGGCTCTATAACTTGAGGTAAAATTATTATTTTCCCTTATATTATGTTATAACTGAAACCTAATTTCTATTTATCTCACATTGGAAATAATCTTGTCTTATAGAGCCCTCTTTGAGCTATCTAGGTTGATTTTGATCCTATTTCTCTATCTTATCTCATAATCAAGCATTGTTGATCTTGTTGGATTCATACCGATAGGTAATCAATTAATTAAATTGAATGTAATGGAACATGTTTGGGATTAAATTTAGTTTCTTGAGATTAGTTAGAGGATGTTTCCCTAACATAGGCCACCCATGTGGTGTGCCTTTTCCTTGACATTGTTGAACCATCCAATGGGTGTGTGTATGAGATTTCCTTTTCAAATGAATCCCAATTACAAATGAATTTAATTAAATTAATTTATTTGGATATGGTATTCCTTTTTTTCCATGTGATGACATGATATTCTTTGCTTGAATTGATTAAACGGTGCTTAATGGAATTGGTATATGAGTAGGTAAACACATTTAATGTAATTGAATGTGAATTTATATATGAGAGGGTATAATCATGGTAATTGAATTATTGAGAATTTATAAATGGAATGGGTTGTGAATTGAAATGGTAGTGGATGCCTTGGTTAGTATACCAAGGATCTTGATTCCATTTAGATGTCAAGGAAATCTCACCCATGAGTCTTGATTATGGTAAAAGTTATCTTGGACCTATATACTCCTTGGATCTTGATTCCATAGGATTATAAGGGAATTTCTACTTCTCGGATTTGTCTTGCTGGACTCACATTGGACATTCTTTGTTGAAATGATCCCCAGACTCCACTTGTGTCATTACCAAGTTTCCATCAAGATTCTCCTGGGACTTGATGAGGATTCCATGGTATTCTATACCTTGGATCTAGACTTGTAGGGTCTGAAACTTCTGATTATATGGAATGATCATGGTAAATGTGACATTTTTTATTATATAGATCAGTTTTAGATGATACCAGATACAGGTTGTATGATGTTTCCATGGGGGATATTATATATTGTGTATATGGCTTGGACATGGTATTTACTCATGTTTACTTTAATATTGCCTTGATACAAGATCTTGACACTTCTTTTTCATGGATCCTTGTAAGGTTGTATATGACCATATGTTTGTTTACTTTTTTACATTGGAACTTTACTTTCAGTATGGTCATACTTGTTAAATTATTCACTCTTCTTTAGTTTGCATTTCATAGATACGATTTGTTATAGACAATTTTGGTAGTGTTTTACTAGGATTTTATATCACACACTATTCAGGCCATCATTGGGTACCTAGACAAACTTTATGGATGCTGGTAGGGATTAGGGGAATCACCCATAGTTCGATACATGATTTTTCCATGCTTAGGAGCCATGGATAACAAGACTGAGCTGAGGATCATGATGATAACTGGGATATATATATTTTTTATTTTGATATATTTTTTATTGGCTATATGTATTCCATTTTTGGATGATTTATAGAGACATGAAATGTCTCATAATCATTTTTATATGGTATTACTTCTAACATTGTTTATATATTCTTATCTTAGATGTTTATTTGTTGTTTTATTGGTTTACTGATTCTACTATTGATTTGTATGACTGCTACATTGTGATACACACTGATAAGAGGGAATATTCTCCCCATATACACACCCTATGCCATTAATGCTAGTCAAAAGCCTCTCAAGTTTGGGGAGATGCGTTTGAGGATGTGTGGATAACCGGTTTTGGGGCACCGTTCAATTTCATCCGGGTCCAGGACTTTACAAAGTGGCATCAAAGGAGGTTTATATTTTCAAGTTTTCTTTAGTATTTTGGGAAAATTGAAAGGGAAATAAAGGAATTGGAATTTGGTAATGAGATGTGTCTCAGAGTATCTATCCCATGTACATGAAAAAACCAAATTTCCTTGAATGCAAATTGATGTTTTCTATATTTTGGAAATTATAGTTGATTTGATTTCACCATTGGGTGATGCAGCTGAATTGTGATGTTATCATTGATATGATTGGGGGTTCTAGTTTTTTCAAACCTAATGATATGTGGGTATTACTTCTCATGAATTATTGTAGGAACTTTATAATAGTCACATGACATTCATTATGACATGCCATTCATGACACATTACTATTTTTCATGATGTTGTGATAGGTGCTATGATAGATAAACCTACTTTTGTGATAGAAAGTATGTGTATAGAATTGGAAAACATGGTTGGTACATAGGGTGCCTGCTGTAACTTAAGCATTGTTTTACTGATTAGGCTATAATAGATACCCTAAGAATCCAATTGTGGAATGTTGAGTCATGAACCAAGAGTTGAATGGAATGGAATGTGTTATGGTGTTGATCAACTGGATGCCATATTTGAGTTCATGAGGAGTATGGGAACTTATGGATCAAAATATGTTAAAACATTTAAAATGGATTGTGAAATGAAAATGAACTCAAATGAATGAAAATTGAAATGGTAAATGAAGAACTTGACCTTGACCTGACTTTTGAGTGAGCTTTAGGTAGTGTCTATAGTGATATTTGTGATGATTTATTTTTAACAGTCTTGGATTTAAGAGTATTCTATGTGTAATGAGATAGTTATAGGAAGGTTTTGACCTATTCTACACTTTTTTGCTGTGAAATTTGATAACATTCTTTCTTGAGGCACGCGTTTTTCATCATAGATACATTCCAATATGACGAGCTCCAATTTTATGATATGTGGGTGGTGATGACCATGCTATGGACATAGTGGGATAAGGGATACTGGTGGATCATCCTATATTTCCAATTTTGGAACTATAAGTTTTACTATAAATAGGTGCTAAGGCACAATTCCGTGAGGGGATTTTCCGCTTCATGTAGACTTTTTCAGGGAGCACCACATTCTTTATCATCTATAGATGAGTTAATTCATATGTTCTAATAGAAGTATAATCATACATTTTTGAGGTATGATAGTCCATAGGATACTGAGATTTGTCTTGAGAATATGCTATCAATCATCAACAATCCAGAGAAACCTTCTAAGAGGAGATTGAAGATCATGACTTATATGCTTCAAGGATCAACAAAGCACTGGTGGGATGTTCTGAAACTAGCTGATGCGATATAGGGCATGGTTTGGAAGGATTTAAAAAATGTATTCTATGTATAATTTTACCCCTAGACTCTGAGATAAGAGAGAGCTAGCGAGTTCATGCATCGGAAGTAGGGTGCTATGAAAGTTATGGAATATTTTTCACACTTTACAGAGTTGCAATGTTTTTCACCGACATACATTGCTGACGAGGCATCGAGGGAGAGATGCATTGAGTAAGGTCTCAAGAATTCATTTCGATATCAATTCAACATTTTTAGGTTGATGGATATTACTGAAATGATAATCAGACACTAATTATAGAGTAAAACTTGAGGAAATTTGGGGGTGATGAGTAGAGTAGTACAATATCTCTACCCAATGGTATAACATATTTATACAGGAAGCATCATTTTGAGGATTCTCATGAGTTGATCACTAAACATGAAACTAGTTCTAACAATATAGTTTTCTGTCATTATAATGTGGTAGATGGGACCACATGTGGAATCATTTCCATCATAACCAAGTCTAGTACTGAGATTGCAGCAGGATGGTCCACGTGAAATATTTCTGTAGGACCTTCCCTCCAGTAGTGAGCGGTAGGGGGTCAACTCTAACACTATGTTTTGGAGTGGGTTTTATAACTCTAAATTAGTTAGGGAGATAGATAAATACTATTTGATCAGGCCGAGGTGGTGGTTTTCATGGCCGAGGTAGCTAGGCACAGTTGCACCGAGATAGTAGAGTGGGCCTACTCTGGGTAGTGAGGTTTTTTCATAGGGCCTCGGTTCTATAAAAATATATTATTTTTAGCCTAAACCTAAGGATAAGGGAACCAAACCATCTATAGTGAGAGGTGAGATATTGGTACCCTCTACTCTTGTATTTTTTCTTTTTGACATAGGTTCATCACATAGTTTCATATCTGTTGCAGTTTTGGAAATCCTCGAGCTTGAAGTTTAGTATTATAAGGTTGTTATGAATCTTGAAACTCCATTGAGGATCATAATGGGATATCTACATAATTTTACAGAGTTAACCCTTGAGATTGGTGGGTTTAAGTTCATTTAGAATCTTTTTATCCTTGAGATGACTGGGTTTTACATCATACTCGAGATGAACTAGCTGGTGGATTGTCGATCCTACATTGACTAATTTCTCTCAGGGGTGACTTTCACATCACCATAGGGAAAATTTTATATTTACAGGGGTGAATGGGATGTCCATGGAAGCTGATCTAGACCACATCATCATGGGTTGGGTAGGATGACAACCCAGATTGCTAGTTTTTATCCAGATGATCAAGGAGTGCATTAGGAATATTTCCCTCTAGTGGTTGATTATTTTAGGGGTGTGTTCCCATATGAATTTTTTGATTTACCTCCTAAGATATAGGTGGAGTTATCCATTTATCTAGTTCCAATGTCTTCATTAGTATCTAATCCCCCTTACATGATGGCTACGATAGAGTTGCTGGAGCTCAAGAGGCAGCTGGAGGATTTATAGGCAAAGTAGTTTATTCAACCTAGTACTTATCCATGGGGGTTTCAGCCTTTTTTTTTTGAAAAAGGAGGATGATAAAAATTAAGATATAAATGTATTAAAGAAAATTTAACTAGATGAAGGATAATAACTGGTATCACTTTCTATAGATAGATGACCTTTTTGATCATCTCTGAGGATCTCGAGTGTTTTAAAACATTAATTTGATGTTGGGATATCATCAGGTGCATGTTCAACCTATAGAAATACCTCATAAATTTTTTCATATAATTTATGTTCTATATGACTATTTGGTTATTCTGTTTGGTCTCATGAACATACCAATGGTATTCATGGTGCTAATGAACTATGTTTTCCATCCTTAACTGGATTCATTTGTGGCGGTTCTCATGGATGATATCTTGGTGTATTCTCACAATCGACACAACCATTCCAAACATATTAAGATAATTTTGGATACAATAAGAGAATAAATTATATTCTAATATCATAAAGAGAAACTTATGGATGGATAAAATTAAATTTCTGGGTCATATTATCCTAGAGACGGGAGTTTCAGTTGACCGAGAGAAGGTGAGAGTTGTAGTTTCCAAGGAGCAGCCCAAGACTGTCTTTGAAATTCTATGTTTCTTAGGGTAAATGGATATTATAGGCACATTGTAAAAGAATTATATTTCTTATTAGCACCATTTATGGTCTTGAATAATAAGGTAATGAATCTTGTATGGTCAGATACATGTGAGAATTCCTTTCCAGAGTTGAAAGGGAGATTGACTTCCACATCGATCCTAATTCTCACAGAGTAGGGATTAAGCTATAATGATTATTGCAACACATATGGTATTTATATTAGATAAGTGATGATGCATGGTGATAAATTAATGGCACATGGGTCTCATCAATTTAGGACACACTAGAGGAACTACCCAATGCACGATCTCAAATTAGCTATAGTTTTACATGCTTTTCACCATTGAAGACATTATTTTATAGGAGTGAATTTTGTGGTGTCTATGGAACACAAAATAATCAAGTAAATATTTATATGTCATGATCTAAATATGTGAAAAAATGGTAGATTCATTAAGTACATTAATTTGAATTTAATATTGCCTATACGTCTGGGAAGGGCACTGCAATAACTGATGCACTGAGCAGGATGACTCAGATACTGGCAGTTCAGTAGGCTACTAACAAATGGTAGTTTATGGATTTATTCTATAAGATTCACTTAGAGGTATAGTAAAATCAGTTATAAACTTTTATTTTATCCTTAACTATGACCTCTACCCTACTGGATGGAGTGAGAATGAGGCAACTATTAGATTTTGAGGTTATAGTCCTACAATGGAGTGTAGAAGGTAAGGACTATCCTCCTGGTTGGACAATAAGAGAGGATGAGATACTACATATCCATGGTCTGGTTTGGGTTCTAGTTGACATACACGAGGAGATGATGTGTGAGTTTCAAGCCTCATTTTGGGTAGTGCATCTAGAAGTTACCAAGATGTGTCATGATTTACATTTCCAGTACTAGTGGCCAGGTATGAAACATGAGGTAGCTAGATCTACTATGAGGTCTTTCACCTATAAGTAGGTGAAGGTAAAATATTATCGACCAATCATAAATTTATAATAGTTAGATATTACTAAGTGGAAATGGGATAATGTCACAGTGGATTTTGTTAGAGGTTTATTGAGGCCACCTCAAGGTATTGATGATATTTGGGTTATTGTTGGCAGGATCATGAAGGTTACTCATTTCTTTCCAATCAAGGAGACCTTCATTATAGTTGATCTTGGGAGGTTGTATATATATGAGATAGTAAAACTTCATGATCCCCCATACTATCATTTCAGATAGGTAATTCCAGTTTACATCTCATTTATAGCAGTGTTTTCACTGTGTGTTGGGTACACAAGTGATTTTAATCATGTCATGCAACCCTCATACTGATGGCCTGTCAAAACGTATGATACATGTGCTTGAGGACATGCTCTTGTAATGCGTTATGTATTATGGGGGATCTTAGGAGATATATATATAACCCTATTTGATTTGAAATATAACAATAGATATCAGGAGACTATATATATGAAACCTTATTAGGCTTTGTTTGGTAGGCCATGTTAATTTCCGCTGTGCTAGTTAGAGTCATGTGAGGTAGATTTATTGGGACCACATCTCATGAAAGATACTTCTGAGAAGACCCAGTTGATAAGTAAGTGGATGGATACTAAACAGTATCGACACAAATATTACACCTATCACTACAGATGACCTAGAGAGTTCAAAGTGAGGGATTAATTCTTTTTCACATCTCACCGAGGCTAGAATATAGACAGATTATGAGGTGGGGTATTATTTCACCGTGATATGTCAGGCCGTTCGAGTTCTGGGAGAGAGTCGGGATGGTAGCCTATTTTTTGAAGTTACCTCAAAGGTACCAGTCCATACTTGATGTATGACACATATCTCATCTACCTTGATATCACTCAAACCCATCACACACTCCACAGCTATATGATATTGAGTTATAAGCAGATTCATCCTTTGAGGATCATCTGATTCTTATTGTTCACAAAAGCGCGAAGGTTATTAGAGGTCAGTCATTTCATATAGTAGATGTTCTATTAAATAATGACCATTTATAGGATGAGACTTAGGAGCAGGAGGCCAATGTATGTGCTCATTGGATGGAGTTATTCATGAGCGATTTTTGACAACCCTTGAGAGGGAAATTTAGGAATGAATTTTTTTAAGGGGGAAGATTGTATGATCCTAGGGTTTTCTTGAGGTACGTATATATTTAATTTTAGTTTAAATGATTATTTTCAGTTATATGTGAATACGCTTGGAGATTATGGGTGTATTAGGGGTGTCTGAATATTTTTCAGAGCCCAGAACCCAACTTTTTGGAAACAAATTGGAAGGTAACATGGTTAGTAGAAACCATGTAGGACAGGCTACACAATTACTACTAACCATGTGAGGCCTAGCAGTAGGGTTATATATATTTCATAGTTTTAGTAAACCATGCAGATGTTGGTGTATGCCTTAGAGGAAGAACCTTTAATTTTTAAAAGATGATTTTTTCATGGTTAGTCATACCGTTCATTGTAACCATGCAGATTATGCCTTATCACAATAGAGTGAACAAGGTTGGCACACGATTGGGCCAACTGTGCGGCCAAACCCTAAAACCTAATAATTTGAGGAAAAATTACCGTTTAACCTTAAATAATGTTGTAACTCAATCCTAATTTCTATTTATCTCATTTTGAACAACCTCTTTTCATTGAGACCCCTCTTTGATCCATTTGGGTATATTTGGATCATGCTTCTCCATCTGATCTCAAAATCAAACACCTTCAGTGTTGTGGGATTTGTTCCAACGAGTAAACCAATCCTTTTATGTCATTATTCATTATTCTTGGAATTGATGAAGTTATTTAGGTGCAAGCTAATATGAACTATTTTTAGGTACTTTTGTTCTTTGTTCTTCTCCCGATATAAGTTAAATATGGAAATAATATTGGATGATAACTATATTATTGACCTACAATAGGTAGTATAAAATTTTTCCAAGTTATTTGATTCTTTATATAGATAGATGTTATTGTTCTTCCCATAAGATTGTCTAGCGTGGCCCTAAAAATAAATTGAATAATTAAATTGAACCTAATGAAAAATGGTAGTGATTATTTTAGTTCCTTGAGATTAGTTGGATGTTGTTTCCCTAACCAAGGCCACCCATGGGGCGTGCCTTTTCCTTTTCCTTGTAGAACCACCCATGGTGTATGTGTTTGATCTTTCCTTTTTAGAGTAATCCCAATTAAAAATGAATTGAATTGAAATAATTTATTTGGACACGGTATTCCACCTTTTTCATGTATTAACATGATATGCATTGGTTGAATTGATTTAATGGGTTTTAATGGAATTTCTATATGAGTGGGTAAACTCATTGAATGTAATTGAATGTGAATTGCTTTATGAGTGGGTGTACTCATGGAACTTGAATGATTGTGAATTTATAAATGGAATGAGTTATGAATTGAAATGGAAATAGATTACTTGGTTAGTATACGATTGATATTGATTCCATTTAGATGCCTTGGATGTTTCACCCATGGTTCTTGATTATTATAGAAGATACCTTGGGCATATGTGCTCCTTGGATCATGATTTGGTAGGATTCCATGGTTATTTCTACCCCTTGGATCCATCTTTCTAGATATGCATTGGACATGATCTATTGATATGATCCTTGGAATCCACCAATTCCATTACCAAGTTTCCATCAAGATGCTCCTATGAATCGATGTGGATGAATTGGTATTCTATACCATGGAACCTACCTTGTGGGGTCTAACACTTCTAATTATACAACACAATTTTGGTAAATGTGACATGTTTGATTATAGATCTTGACCATTGTTGATATTAGATACATGTTGTATGGTGTGGTCTTGGGGGATATGATATATTGTGTATACAGTATGACCATGGTATTTTATTATGTTTAATTTACTACTTCCATGATATAGGATATTGACCCTTATTTTGTAGGGATCCTTGTATGGATATACATGATCTTATGTTTGTTTATTTTTTCCATGGGAACTTTAATTTTATTACTACAATACCTATTAACTTATGCACTCTAATTTATCTTTCATTTCACAATCATTATTTGTTATAGACACTTTGGGTGGGGACCTACATGGATTGTATCTCACACACTGTTTATTCCACCATTTGGTACCTGGAAAAACTTTATTGATGCAGGTAGGGATCAGGTCAAGCCCCCACAATTTGATGCTTGAATCTGTTCCATGCATAGGAGAAAGATATATCTAGACCAAGATAAGGATTTTAATTCTATCTAGGATAAATATTTTAAGTATTTTTGGTATTTTAATTCATTTATTGTACTGGATGTCTGTATACCTATTTCAGATACTTTCTAGAGACATGATATTTATCATCTTCATTTTTTATATGAGATTACTTTTGGAATTGTTTATATATTCCATGATTTGATGTTTATATATTGTTTGATTGGTTTACTACTATTTCTATTGATTTTTAAGATTTCTACCACTATGTTACACTCTAATAAGATGGCATAGTCTCTCCATAGACACACCCTTGTCCCTTACATATAATCGATAGCCTTTGGAATTGGAGAGATTTGCTTGAGGCCGTGTGTCCAACCAGGCTCCGGGCAATGATTAGTGACATATGGGCCTGGAAAGTTACATTTACATCCCTTTATAGAAACTACTAGTGTATTTAGGATCTAAAATATATGTTTCTTTGGATAGTAACTATTTGAAGGGTGTATTGGGAAATAACTCAATATTCATCTGGTGTATGAAAAAGAGGCATAAATGCACAACTAATTTGAAACTCTCTAAGGATATTATTTGGTCGATAATATGATATTTATAAAATAGTATGAATGATTTATTTCCTTGTTATATTGATATATTATTATGAGAAGTATAATATAACATATTTATAGTAAACTAGGTTGAACTAAGAAGGTTATAGGATGAATCAAGTGTGAAATAATTGAAAATAAGTTATCATAGGTTGAATGAAGGTGTCATTAGAGAAGAAATATTTGGATTGATATTTCATATACATATAATAATATAATATGATTCTATTATACATTATGATATTCTTTTTAGTTATAGTATTTGGTTGGAAAATAGATTATGAAAATGAAGCTATGAAATGTATTTCGCTATGAACTTCGAAGAAGCATATTTGGGATAAATAGTTTCATTGTATTACCAAGGATAAAGTGATGGATATCTTAATATATATATATATATATTGTTTCTTAATTTTCCCCTAGTTTCTTTCTTTTTTAAATGATGATTTCTATTGTGAGGATACAATTCATTTAATGGGGGAGAATGTAACACCCCAAGATTTTAATATATATTTACCTTTAAATTTTTTTATTGATAGTGTGTTTCACTTATTGTACCAAACTAAAATGAAGAACATATATATATTTTTAATATTAAATATAAAAATTAAAATGAAGATTTTAAATTAGCATGTATAGATTATATTAACCCTATCACAAAATCAATAAATAATGTTTGGAGAAACAGACTCCAAAATAGGAAGTCTTTATTATGAATCCCATGATCTTGGAAGTAGGTATCTTATCTAGTGTTTTACCTAGAATAATTAAAATAGGAATTTGATCAATTTTGGTTTGAGAAAAACCATATATGGGATAAGTTTATGCTGGTGGATATTGTAAAAAGTTCCATGCTAGGTGAACTGCCACTCAAAACTATAACCAGATATTATATAATGTTTAAGGATTATGTGGAGATAATAATGGGGTATATAAATAGAAAATTAATATTATATCATCATGTAATAAAATATTTATATTTATATATATATATATATCATGAATTTTTATACTTTTCAAAAGGTCATTTTTCCTCTATTCACTTTATCCCTAAAAAATGTTTTTTTTTCAAAAATTGGCATTTTATTTCAAGTTATTAACTTTATTATGAAATAATAATAAAAATATATAATTATTATATAATTAATAACTTAATATTATAATAATTAGTATTTTTTTTAAAAAATAATAGTTAATATTCCAAAATTCATTTTCCTAAAAAAACAATTTTTCATTATTTTTTATGATTTTAAATAAAAATAAAAATTATAAATTTTAGGGCATGAATTTTAAAATATTAAAATAATTTTTCTATTTATAATGAAAATAATATCATAATAATAATTTTTCTAGATTTTTCTAAAGAGATTGATTTTTATGTGAATAGAGAAAAAACCATTTTTGCAAATAACACGACTTTTATGACATTAGTAGTACATAAATTGGAATTATTAATACATGAAACATTTATGTACGATAAAATATTCATTTCTTATGTTATGTTATCATTGAAAAAGTATTTTTTAGTTTATAAACCCATATTTGAAATTTCATAACTTGAGATATATTAATTTAATTATTTTAATACATTTTATATTTTGTTTTTTTAAAATTATTTTTATAACTGTTGGAATATTAATATAATAAAAAGGGTTTAAAATTTTGATTCATTGGGTCCAAATTATTTAATAGGTAACATTTTATTTTTATTCATAAAGGATAAATTACATTGGTAATAACTAGTTACCTCAGTAAAAATCAAAAGGGGTTAGAAAGAGTTTATCCAGGAGGGAAAGTCCATAAAAAAGTTTAAAATATGTGTGGTAGTGGGTGTTTGAGGATTTTCATGAACTTATAAATTCAACTCTATATTATTTTTCAATTTTGGAGCTACTTTCCATTAAAGAGATTTCAAATTATTAAAAAGTAGTAGGTATTTACATAATTGTCTTCCCAATTAACCTACATAAGGGGCACACTTCCCCTCATATACCCTCACACTACAATGCACATAATTTTCCCCCAAATCTACCCTAACCTATGTTAAAATTCAATATCAACCTTTTATAGGTTTTTTTCTTATCAAAAAATCATCCTTAAAAGGTTTAACCCCCATTGAATTGGAGATAATCCAAGAAGTGTTGTATAAATTTCAAAGAGATATTTTCTCATTTATATTTAAATTTCTGCACTTATTCTTCCTAAAATTCCATTAAACCATCATAATATAATAAAAAAGAATCTCTATTATACTTTAATGTTATTATAATAATTGTACAAGTAATAAATACCTTTACATTTTCATTTATGAGAAATGAAAACATAAATCATGCTTACATGAAGACTACCTTATCCATGAAGAAACATGTTTCATTTATCTTCAGCACCTAACCTCAATAGTATAATTTTTGAATTAAGAAAATATTTATGTTATATATATATATATTATTTAAGTAACTGAAATTATTAACCATGTTACTTCTTTCTTTCTTTGAAAAATGAAATCTTCTTCCATGCATATGTGCAGACTCCTGGCTCCATGGGATGATACATTCCATTTTTCAGAATCACCATCACGGATAGTTTTAGTTAATTTTTTATTAGAATATATTATATATATACTAAATATATTTCATTATTATAGTTCTTTATGGGTAAGACAAAAAGTAACAATCATTATAATGTAATCAAGTGATATTATTTAATAATAGGAAACTTGTACAACACCGATTTATTCTTCATGAAACAAGAATAAAACTTCCATGTGATAGAATTAAAACATTAAAAGTCTATATAAAACATAAATTCAGTACCTTTAATGTGTTTATATTGGTGAAATTTGTTCAAAGAAGGTATAAAAACACATATTTTATGAACTTAGTTCAAAATGGGCAAGATTATTGGCACATTATGTTGAAAAGTGATTATTAAAATATACTAAATTAAGATAATTATTATTAATTAGGAGTATAAATAGAAATGTTTATGAATAGGTTTCTCAAAATTTTAATTAATATTTTTATCTTTTGATTTAGGAGGTGAAATAAATTCTTTGGAAATCAAGCATAAAGGTAAGGGACTTGGTAACTCAAACTTATTTTTTTGAATTATACAAATTTTTTTGAACTTCATTATTTAATAAAATCCAATTCTCAATGGTTTTCACTCTTTTATAACTAGTTAAAATGATTTTTGTATCTAAATTCATTTCCATTAAAGGTTATCTTTTTTACTTATTTCAAAAAATCAAAGGAGACTTTTCAAAATGATACCTGTATCTATGGATTTTACATCGATGAATACAACATGTTTTCAAGAAATATATTTTAATGATTTAGTTTTTATTTTACTATATATAATTAAACTTATCAACTTACAATGTAATTATGTTCCATGTTTCACACTATATTTTTATTTTATTAGGTGATTATTTTTTGTGATCAAGTTTTTAGTATAAATTATTTAGTTCATGATGTTATTTTATAGTTTATGGATGTTTTAAGAAACCCATTTTACTTCTCTGGATTATTTTTGTAGTGTGAATTATTATCATTTGGATGGTTTATGAAACCTATTTTATTTCCATGGTGTTTTTATTAAAATTTAATGATTTTTAATTGGATGATTTATGAAAATTTTTTATTTCCATGGTTTCATGAGGAAAAGTGAATGATTTCAATCTGGATGTTTTATGAATACCTTTTTATTTCCATGGGTTATTAATTAAAAGTGAATGAATTATATTGGGATGTTTTATGAAACCCATTTTATTTCTAGGGTATCTTTATGATGTTAAATGGGACTTCTTTTTAAGTGTTTCACATAAGTATGGATTAATGATTAGTGGGGTCATATTTCACCCTACAATGCATTGGTTAAGATTTATATCTCATGAGATAAGTATTTGGGAGTAAATTTTATATTAATGTAACCTTGATCTCTGGTAGTGTAGCTTATAAAAGGTAATTTTCCCCTATTAAAATGTTTGTGATATAGTCAAAGGATGTTATATATTATGACCTCATACTATCATGAGTCAAGGTTAATGTAAAATTTTTTAATCTATTTTATGGATATTATTTTTTCTAATTTATCATTGTGTATTTTAATAATTATTCGACGTACTTTGATGCACACATATTTCTTGTGCTTATCTCTCATGATTTCATGATATCTATCTTACATTCATGTTTTCACTTATTCTTATGAACTCATCCATGATGAAATGTTTATTCAACACTTATTGAGAATTTGAGATCACCTATTTCTAATGTTTTCATTCCTTGGGTTTTGAGGGTGAGTCTCAAAAATGAGATGTCAAGAAGATGATCTAGTATAGTGAATTTTAGGATAAATGATCATAAATTTTGTAAAATAATATTATTATGCAGCTAGTATCAAAAGAAACTAAACCTATTGGTCTTTGGGATATAATAATGTATGAAATTTAATGTTTTAAATCATTTAACATATGTAAAATAAAGGCATGTTTAGCTTGTCTCACTATAGGTACAACCCTAGGTGTGCATGGTCATGGGTGTGATGAGATTGATCAGCGTATAATCATGGTGTAACTGAGGTGAATATGTTTAGGTGAATCCAATTGTATCTATACATTTATCATATACTAGATTTAGTATTTTGAACTTGATATTGGATAAAGGTCATGATTTAACACCAGGCTAGAGGTGAGTTTTATGAGATCAGATCCTGGGTCACATCAGAGAAGTGTTAGTGCTCATGAGGGTTATATTATGATAATTTTTACCATTTGAGGATTCAATCTTGGGACAGCATAAAATGTGGGGTTATTACATTAACTTAGGTTCATAAGGATCTCCTAATGTCATCGAAGAGTTAAGGAATCTATATTGGGTGATGTGATAGTGTACCAACTTGTGTAGAAGATAATTTTTCAAAAATTTCATCCATAGGAGTATCAACTAGTGATTTTTTATATAATTGGGAGTGGTGAGTTATAAACTTCATCAATGTAGTCATTTTTCCAATGGAAATGTGTTTTGATAGGAAATTTTTTTGGTTTGGATAACTATAGATTGTAATTGGAAATTTTTAAATAAGGCCTATATTGGAGAGAACCATAATCTTAGAGATGAATTAATCAATAGAACCTTGGGTTTCTAGATTAAATAGGCATGGGTAAGAACCCTCTTGATGTTTCAGTATAAATAATGAGTCATTAGTTTTAAATGAGTTGAGAAATCTATGTTTGGAGTTGAATAATGGAAGTGCATTTGGAATTTGAATATGTAAAGTGGTGAGTTGATGATGAATTCAAAATAAAAATGGGTTGATGTTTATAGTTAATGATTATCTAGGATTTTCAGGGATGATAGGTATGATGTTGGTGACTTTGTAAAACCCTATACCTTTTTGAGTTGATATATTATATGGGAATTTTAATTTTTGAGTTTGGTAAATTGTATATTTTGAGAAGTGGTATTTAGATCAAGAATATGAGTGTTTGAGCATCCTAACATGTATTTATTAAATATTGTTTTAGGCTCAAGAGGTTATTATGGTTCTAAAGGGAGTATCAAGAGATTCAAGTTAATATTCAGATGTTTTTGAGGTTTCTTCTATGATTCATAGTTTTGTGTGAACGGTTTAGGAGAAACCACTCCACACCCTTAGAGTGATGATGTTTTGAGTTAATTTTGTATATCACATGATCAATACATATGGGCTGGACATGGTCAAGGATAAAATTAGTGTATCTTATAGGAAACCATGTGAGGTGTCTTGTACATAGTGAATAACACACAATTATCTCACAATTTTGTAAAACTATGAAAAATGTTTTAGATGAGTCTAGTGGAATTTGGAATGGTTGGTGAAAAGTATGGAAAACCATTAAGACAAAAAATGTGAGGGTTTTGGCATTAGAACATAAATTCCAAATGATTTCCCATGGTTTGGAAAACCATATAGCCAAACCAAGTGAATGAGATTACCATGGAATGTATCTACAACATAGTTGGTTAATGGTTTGGAAAACTACGTAAACCAAAAATGAAACAAAATAAAAGTGAGAAATTAACATCATATTATCTAAAATTTTCATAGGGGGGAAAATTATTCCTCTTTCTTTATGTAAAACAAACCAGGGGGCTGGTTCCCCTCATTTTCCTTCAGTATCTTTCAAATTAAGGGATTATTTGTTTGTTTTATAGTGATTCTAAGTATGTCTCTATATTTGTATTCCTCTATTCATATTGTCCTCTTAATTCCAATGTTTTTGTTTTATATAGTTATGGTTTCAATTTTTATTCCATTGAAGCATGGTGGAATCTACTGATATTGATGGGGATTTCATGAAACTTCGTGAGAGGAAATCCCAAGACCATATTTATAAGTCATTCCTCAATATTTTCATGAACATGTATCATGTATAAGTTTTATAATGGTTATTGATTAAAATTTGTTTAATTATCCAATTAATTAGATCCAATTATTAGGGTTTTCCCTAGGATGGTGTCAGGATTATGTTATCAACCCATCATATAGTTTTAGTCAGGATATTAGTTTGAGGGAGATCTATGTGAGTAATTGTGGATTTATCCATTTTTAATTAAAACGTGTAATTAATTATAAATGTCTAAAATTTATTAAAATTTATTATTTAATTATCATTAATTAATTTTAATATTTTATTTTGAGTTAGGGGATTAGGTATATGTATGATTTATAATGGACTTTGATGTACCTGAGTGAGATATATCGGGTGGTGAATTAAAAGGATTTGGCATCTAATTTATGTTGGTGGTGCTGTTTACATACTCATATACATTTTATTTTGTTTATTTTTTCTTGGAATGTTATACACAATCTCTTCATTGGAGAGATCAAAATATCTAATTTAAATGAAATGTTTTATTTAAAACTAATTTCCTTGATGAATTGATTAATGTGTTAAGGGATAAGATGAGGTTTTTGGTACTCATTTGATTAATTATACCACTGACGAACGAGGAATTGAATATAAAAGTATTACCTAATAAATTTATACCATGAGGTGGTTAATTAAAATGAACGTACTAATTATAGTGGCCCAAGTGAAACGTGACCTTAGGGACTTCTTGATAGAGGTGTGAGATGAACTGGAATGGATGGCCAAGAAAGTAGCCATGTTGACCCATGAAATGATTTATAGCCTTCTAGAAAGTTGTGATGACCATGTATTGAGAATTAATCCCCATATAAGATGTGAGTACTTGGGTGGTTTTACCCTAGATAAAAGTTGAATATGCTAGGAGTTCAGACTAACCAAGGGTGACTTGGGATGAGGATGTTCTTGAGGCTTTATCCCTTATGTGATATTGATACGAGGTTTCTTATGAGGCTAATGAGGCCTTTATGAGATGTTGATGATGTCGAGGGATTCTATGCCAAACAAGAGATTTGCGTTGAATTGAGTGGTTGAAATAGATAGTGGTACCATTTGTGGTGTCTTATGTAAGAACCCGTGTTTTTCCGGACTGCAGTTTTTGAGCAGAAATTTGAATTTTTGCTTTGGGATGCTCGTGAGGGGTAAAATGGTCATTTCCCCCTACCATCTGATCTCGGATAATTTTTCTGACCACTCCGTTGGTCTTGGAATAGGGTGTTTACCCTAGGACATGAGTTTGGTGGAAATCTGAGTTGTTCGAATTTTGGTGGAATATTTAATATTATTAAATTAAATATTAAATTATTCACGCAGGTTCGTTTGGAAATAACTTTTAAATGTAGTGTCGGATTCTGATTCTGTCTACGCCATTGAGTCCTGAATGGGGAGTTTATCTTAGAGAAGGCATAAACTCATGTCGGGCGATGGGGCTAGCCCGAGCCACTTTTTCTTCCTTTTCTTTTCTTCTTTTCTTTTCTTTTTTCTCTCTTCCTTCCTCCTCCTCCTTACACATGCTCCATTTGTGCTCTTCCATGGCCGTTTCCCATGTGGGTAATTGGGATATTTATAAAGAGTGAGAGTTGGGTGGCAAGAGGGGTACCAAATCGAAGCCCTCGACATGCAGAGTTGGCGTGCGGCATCCGTGGACCGTGAAATCAACCGAGGCTTCGGCGGTTTCCGCCCAAAGGTAGGGCCGTTTACGTTTTCAGCATAGATACCACTTAAAAAAGTTTTTTAAGTTTTTAAAGCCTAATATTGCTTGACTGTATGCCCATGGGGCTCGATCTGTTGTTTCGGGGGGCAAAAACGGGCGAATCGGACGTTTTTAGTGATATCCCGTCGGAAAACCCAGTATACACGACGTGTGTTCTAGGGGAACATTCCGTATGTTCTTCCTGTTTGGGGAAGAAGAAGTTTTTTCAAGTACATGCCGTGTACTTTGAGTACAATCCGTGTACTTTGAGTACACGCCGTGTAGTGGTGGCCGTGTGAACGGCCGTGGGAAATCGAACACGGTTTTAGTGGTTTTTTTGAAGTACACACCAAGTACAGTAAAGTAAACGCCGTGTAGTGGTACATGGGCATGTGTTCGGGTGAAAAAGGACACGGCGTAACTTTTTGTGAACAGTACACACCATGTACAGTAAATTACACGCTGTGTACTCTTACACAGGCAGGCCCAATGGGTTCTGGCCATGTACTCTGTCCATGTACTGCTTAAGTTTGGTAATTTTAGGATATCTTATATTCTAGAAGTCAGAATTGGGCGTGTGAGTAGTCGATTCTGAGCGTTTTTACACATAGATCGCAATGGTTGATTCCTTTTTACATTTAGAGGTCATATAATAGAGTTTTGGGGTTTTATCTAAATGGAGGGGTTATTCCTCCTGTTATCGAGCCCAGTCGTCACCTAAGGGTAAGACTTGGTGTGGTTGCTAGGTTGGGTGTTCAGACCAAATTAGTCAAGACCTTTAATATGAGATGATATATGGGATATATCATATAACCTTTTCTTTATAGGACGTTCCCCTTGTGAGACGTTCCCTTCTGGCCTAAGAGGTCGTGAGACCGGATGCTTCTAAGGGTCCCCTGAGGGATGCCTTGCTTGTTTGTTGAACTAGGGAGTCCTTGTTGGAACTCTCTAATGTTTTCTTTGAGGGGACCCCTGTTATGGGTTGCCTCTTTTTTTCTTCATTCTAGGATCCCATGTAGGATTTCTCTTCGCTAAGGATCCCGTGTAGGATGACTCCTTGGTGTTTGACTTGTGGGACCCGGAGGGTGCCCGTTGTTTGAACGACCCGAGTTGTTACATCGGGTTTGGGTAGAGAAGTTGTTCGGGTGTCATCTAGAACCCGTTCCAAACTAGTAATCCTGTGGGGTTATGTTCTAGTGTTGGGTTGGGCGTTCGACCACCCTTAGTTGTTTGTTTATATCTAACTTGGGTTATTGATACTGTAGTGGTTACCAGAGGTGCTTCCTGGTTGGTGGCTGTTGAGCCTAACGTGAGGCATCTTTCTTGTCGGTTGGGATGCCTAATTTGACTTGTGTTCCTGGGTAGTAGGTGTCTTGGTGTTTAATTCCCAACTGTTGTGCGTTTGTGTGTATTTTGTGCTATGAACCCACATTGGGGTGTCGTGTGGCAGAGGCCTTGGCTATTTTGAATACCTAGAATTGTATAGGTAATTAAATGTGATATTAAATCATTGTTTGGGATTACTGCTTGGATCCAGGACCACCCCGGGGATGCGTTCCTCTGTTTAACCGTTATCCCGGATACCTGATGGTATGCCATTTTAATAATGTTTATTGAATTTCCTTGAGAGGAATTTTACTTAAATGGTTGTTTTTATGTTGGTATCGGCCCAGTTACTTGATTTCCTATAGAATGCCCGAGGTCTGTATTCTATTTAACCATAGGGTAGTGTTTTTTAGCCTGAGGGTAACATTTCTTATGCCTGAGGGCAGCGCTTATTTATCCTGAGGGCAGTGTTGTTTAGCCTGAGGGCAACGTTTCTCATGCCTGAGGGAAGTAGCTTCCGTGCCTGAGGGAAATATTCGGTATGCCTGAGGGAGAGATTCCATACGCCTGAGGGCACTATTTGTTATGCCTGAGGGCAGCCACCTAAGGTTTTTGTTTCTATTTTCCTGAGGGCAAGGATTCACATGTCTGAGGATAGTGGTTACTTTGTATATTCACTATGGTGATTTCTTTTGTTGAACCTTCCAAGCTACATCATAGGATTGACATTGTTATTATCTTTGACTTGTTGATAACCTGTTGTGGTTTCTACTATGGATTTGGTTTAGGAGATGGTCGGTCGAGGTTGAGTCTCAGAGAAACTCAGAATTGAATTATATTGAACTGGTTACTTGTTTTTGGTTAACTTGTTCAGAGATATATTTTCGACCTTTGCCGAAGCAGGTATATGTCGATGGGATTACAAACCCAGAGATTGACTTAATGATACACGGCTTGAGTGGTACGACGTCCAGCTCAATGCCCTTACATAGGATGTCCAGGAGATCGGGCTTAAGGTCCCATGGATCGACTGTTGATGTGGTTTCTTGTTATTTGAATCACCTAATCATGAATATTCATATTTATGTATACATGTATAGGTATGGGACTATACATGTGTAAGTATATCGATATGGACATCCATGGTGGCACTTTCCCAGTTGATAGGGATTACATACCCTAAGTTCTACTGTGGTTTCACATTTGGTTTACTTCCTTTGTTGTGTCCCAGCTAGGCTGAACACGTTGCTGTTGCATATACTTTTAGCAGCACAGTTATAGGTTTCTTGTCGGGGTTCCCTACTGAGGTTATTTCTCACCCCTGCACATAAACCTTGGTGTACGTGTAGACCTTATTTCTGCTTTTCAGGTTGACCATGATTTGCATGGTGGATAGGGCTGAGGCCCAATGTTGCATGATCGAGCGGAGGTGCTTGAGTGGTACTACTGATCAGGCTGATGCAGTTTGACAGTGTCTGGAGATCGGGTACGTGGTTTGGCTCGGAGTTAGTAGCAGATCCCTGTAATTTTACTTTCAGTTTCTTTTGTACTTTTATCTGTATGGTTGGCCCGATGGGTGACTAGTGTTGTATTGTATTGCATAGATGTCTGGGCATTTACAGCTTTTTACTATTATAGCTTTTTTCTATTTCAGTTGTTTACTGCTTCCGCACTCTGTTTAATTTCCACTGTGTATGATACTTAGTTATTTTCGCTGTTTTCTTACTCTGGTATGAGGGAATAGTCTCCCCACTATCACACCCTAGGCCCTCGCTGCTAGTCGGTAGCCTCTGGCATACGGGGAGGTGCGCTTGAGGCCTTGTGGCGAACCGGCTCGGAGAATCGGTTTAGTGGCTTCTGGGTCGGGACATTACAAAGTGGTATCAAAGGAGTTTTTCTTTCCTGGTCTTTACTATTTGGGATTTGGTAGATAGGAGTATTTGGAATATTTCGGAACCTGTGATGGATATCGGGCTGTTGTGTTGAGAACCCTTGTTCTGGTAAGAAGTCCTGGTTGCTAGGGTTTGGTATTGCTATTCTAATTTTGTGATGTTACAGTTGTATATGATTTTCTCCTTGAGCGATGCACATGTTGTGTGGTGTTTTGATTTACTATATATCTTTAGCTCTTGTCCATTGGTAAGATGCCAGGGATGGATTTTGACTCTTGGCTGGAAAAGGAAAGAGGTGTCTCATGCATCATACTAGGCACGTAGGATTCACATCATATAGGCCTGCTAGTGTGTGTTTTTACTAACGAATGAGAATTTTTGGTCTGATTACACATTCCTTTTACTCTGATGGTAGGTTACGTGGATCTACATCGAGGCGTTTTTGTTGAGGATGATGACTTAGTCCTTGTGCACAGGTGGTGCAGTGACCCCAGTTGGTTTATGTGGCACGTGATTCCTTTTGGTTTAACCCCTTATTTGGTGTTGTTTCTTAGGTCTGTGGTTATCTAGTCGGATCGTTGAGAACGATATCGATAGATACCAAGGCTTTTCTTGTGAAATGGACCTACTTGTGGTATTTTCTTTATATAGATACCCGATGAGATTCAGTTTAGTTTTTCTTCTGATTGGGTTATGAACTCCAGGGGGTAGTTCCTTCTGAGGATGCTCAAAGAGGATTAGAGCCCTTATAGGTTGTGTTTTGGTTTTGACTTGAACCCTTGTAGGTTGATGTCTGTTCTGTTCTAGGGAAACCTGTGTGAAAATGGTTGACCCATGTTGGAATCCCAGTCGGGTTATGGCAGGATGATAGTATTTCTCGAAGGGAGATGGACACGACTTCGGTAAAATCTTAGTGTACTCCTGTTAGAAACGATCATGCGCTGTCTTGATTCATCTTGAGTATGATGAGAGAGCTTTGAAATTACATCAAACTATTTTTTCCTTTCTTATTGTTCTTCCCTGTGAGGATGTAACCTGTTGTGGTTGTGCTCTAGGAGCGGTGTAAGGAAAGTCATATGGTGGGGAGTGCACCATTGGCCGTTTGGTGGTGGTTTTCCTATTTCTAGTTAAACTTCGGTGTTTTCTGTGAGCTTCTGAGCTCAGAGTTTTCTTTTAAGATGACAATAATGGTATTCTTATGGTGGGGAGTACCAGATCGGTCATAGGTGAATGTCTTTCATGTAGAAGTGGTTGTTAATGCTGTATGGATAGTTGTTGGATGGTCCATCTAGCTTGGTTGTGAAGATGCTCGGGTTCAGAGCATGGATGCTGGTTCTTTCACTGGGCTTCTCAGGGACGAGAAGGTTTATGGTGGGGAGTTTGTAAGAACCCGTGTTTTTCCAGACTGAATTTTTTGAGCAGAAATTTGAATTTTTTCTTTGGGATGCTCGTGAGGGGTAAAATGGTCATTTTACCCTACCATCTGATCTCAGATAATTTTTTCTGACCACTCCATTGGACTAGGAATAGGGTGTTTACCCTAGGACAAGAGTTTGGTAGAAATCTTAGTTGTTCGAATTTTGGCGGAATATTTAATATTTAATATTATTAAATTAAATATTAAATTATTCGCACAGGTTCGTTTGGCAATAAATTTTAAACAGAGCGTCGGATTGTGATTCCGTCTACGCCTTTGAGTCCTGAATGGGGAGTTTAGCCTATAGAAGGCATAAACTCATGTCGGGCACTGGGGCCGGCCCGGGCCCCTTTTCTTCCTTTTCTTTTCTTCTTTTTTTTTTCTCTCTCTTCCTTCCTCCTACTCCTTGATAACGCTCCATGTGTGCTCTTCCTTGGCTGTGTCCCATGGGGGGAATTGGGAGATTGATAAAGAATGGGAGTTGGGTGGCAAGAGGGGTACCTAATCGAATCCCTCGATGCGTTGAGTCGGCGTGCGACATCCGTGGACCGTGAAATCAACCGAGTCTTCGGCGGTTTCCACCCAAATGTAGGGCCATTTATGTTTTCACCATATATCCCCCTTAAACAAGTTGTTTTAAGTTTTTAAAGCATTATATTGCTTGCCTGTATGCCCATGGGGCTCGATCTGTTGTTTCGAGGGAGAAAACGGGCAAATCAGACGTTTTAAGGGATATCCCGTCAGAAAACCCAGTAGACACGGCGTGTGTTCCAGGGGAACACACCCCGTGTTCTTCCCGTTGGGGGAAGAAAAAGTTTTTTAAAGTGCACACCGTGTACTTTGAGTACACTCCATGTAGTGGTGGCCGTGTGACCAGCCATGTGAAATCGGGCACGGTTTTAGTGGTTTTTTTGAACTACACGCCGTGTACAGTAAGGTACACGCCGTGTAGTGGTACTAGGGAATGTGTTCGGGTGAAAATAGACACGGAGTAACTTTTTTTGAATAGTACACGCAGTGTACAGTAAATTACATGCCGTTTACCATTACACAGGCTGGCCCAATGGGTTCTGTCCATGTACTCTGGCCATGTACTGCTTCAGTTTGGTAATTTTGGGATATCTTATGCTCTGGAAGTCAGAATTGGGTGTGTGAGTAGTCGATTCTGAGAGTGTTTCCACATATATCACAACGGTGGACTCATTGTTACATTTAGAGATCATCTAAATGGAGTTTTTGGGGTTTTATCTAAACGGAGGGGTTCTTCCTCCTATTATCAGGCCTAGTCGTCACCTAAGGGTGAGACTTGGAAAGGTTGCTAGGTTGGGTGTGCATACCGACTTAGTCGAAACCTTTAATATGAGATGAGCTATGAGCTATCTCCCATAACCGTTTCCTTAGAGGACGTTCCCCTTGTGAGACGTTCCCTTCTGGCCTAAGAGTCCGTGAGACCGGATGCTTCTAAGGGTCCCCTGAGGGATGCCTTTCTTACATGTTGAACTAGGGAGTCATTGTAGGAACTCTCTCATGTTATCTTTGAGGGTAACCCTATTATGTGTTGCATCTTTTGTTCTTCATTCTAGGATCCCATGTAGGATTCCTCTTTTCTAAGGATCCCGTGTAGGATGACTCCTTGGTGTTTGACTTGTGGGACCTGACGGGTGACCATTGTTTGACCGACCTGAGTTGTTACGTCGGGTTTGGGTAGAGAAGGTGTTCGGGTGTCATCTAGAACCCATTCCAAACTAGTAATCCTGTGGGGTTATGTTTTAGTGTTGGGTTGGTCGTTCGGCCACCCTCACTTGTTTGTTTATATCTGGCTTGGGTTGTTGATGCTGTAGTGGTTACCAGAGGTGCTTCCTGGTTGGTGGCTATAGAACCTGACATGAGGTGTCTTTCTTGTCTATTGGGATGCCTACTTTTCCTTATGTTCCTGGGTAGTAGGTGGCTTGGTGTTTAATTTCCAACTGTTATGTGTTTGTGTGTATTTTGTGCTACGAAACCACATTGGGGTGTCGTGTGGCTGAGGCCTTGGATGTTTTGAATACCTATAATTGTATAGGGAATTAAATGTGATATTAAACCATTGTTTGGGATCACTTCTCGGATCTAGGACCACCCTGGCGGTGCCTTCCTCTGTTTAGCCGTTTGGCCGGATACCTGAGGGTATGCAATTGTAATAATGTTTATTGAATTGCCTTGAGAGGAATTTTATTGAAATGTTTGTTTGTATGTTGGGCTCGGCTCGGTTACTTGATTTCCCATAGAATTCCTGAGGGTTGTATTCTTTTTAACCAGAGGGCAGTGATTGTTAGCCAGAGGGTAACATTTCTTATGCCTGAGGGTAGTGCTTGTTTAGCCTGAGGGCAGTGTTGTTTAGCCTGAGCGAAACGTTTATCATGCCTGAGGGCAGTAGCTTCCGTGCCTGAGGGCAATATTCGGTATGCGTGAGGGAAAGATTCCATATTCCTGAGGGAACTATTCTTTATTCCTGAGGGTAGTCACCTGAGGGATTTGTTTATATTTGACTAAGGGAAAGGATTAACATTTATGAGGATAGTGGTTACTTTGTATATTCACTGTGGTGATTTCTTCTGTTGAACCTGCCAAGCTACATCACAGGATTGACATTGTTATTATCTTTGACTTTTTGATAGCGTGTTGTGGTTTTTTTAGTGTCTTTGGTATAGGAGATGGTCAGTTGAGGCCGAGACATGGAGAAACTCATAATGGAATTATATTGAACTGGTTACTTGTTTTTGGTTAACTTGTTCATAGATATATTTATGGCGTTTGCTGAAGCAGGTATATGTCGATGGGATTACTGACCCGGAGATTGACTTAATGACACACGTCTTGAGTGGCAAGACGTCCAGCTCAATGACCTTGCACAGGATGTCCAGGAGATCATGCTTAATGTCCTACAGATTGACTGTTGATGTGGTTTCTTGTTAGTTGAATCACCTAATCATGAATATTCATATTTATGTATACGTGTATAGGTATGTGACTATACATGTGTATGTATATAGATACAGACATCCATGTGGAACTTTCCCAGTTGATAGAGATTACATACCCTGAGTTCAACTATGGTTAAACATTTTGTTTACTTCCTTTGTTGTGTCCCAGCTAGGCTGAGCACGTTGATGTTGCATATACTTTTAGCAGCACAATTATAGGTTTCTTGTCGGGGTTCCCTACTGAGATTATTTCTCACCCCTGCAGGTACACCTTGGTGTACGTGTAGACCGTATGTTTGCTTTTCACATTGAGCATGAGTTTCATGGTGGATAGGGATGAGGACCAGTGTTGCATGATCGAGTGGAGCTGCTAGAGTGGTACTACTGATCGGGCTGCTGTAGTTCCACAGTGTCTAGAGATCGGGTACCTGGTTTGGATCAGAGTTATTAGTAGAGCCCTGTACTTTTACTTTTAGTTTCTTTTGTACTTGTATCTATATGGTCGCCCCGGTGGGTGACCAGTGTTGTATTGTATTGAATAGCTATTCGGGCATTTAAAACTTTTTACTATTACAACTTGTTCTATTTCAGTTGTTTGCTGCTTCCTCACTCTGTTTACTTTCCACTGTGTACGATACTCAATTATTTTTGCTATTTTCTTACTATGGTATGAGGGAATAGTCTCCCCAATACCACACCCTAGGACCTCACTGCTATTCGGAAGCCTCTGGCATACGGGGAGGCGCGCTTGAAGCCTTGTGGCGAACCAGATCGGAGCACTAGTTTAGTGGCTTCTGGGTTGGGACGTTACGAAGTGGTATCAAAGGAGTTTTTCTTTCCTAGTCTTTACTATTTGGGATATGGTAGATAGGATTATTAGGAATGTGTCGAAAATTGTGATGGATATCGGGCTAGTGCATCAAGAACACTTATTCTGGTAAGAAGTCCTGATTGACAGGGTTTGGTATTGCTATTATGATTTTGTGATGTTACAGTTGTATATGATTTTTTCCTTGAGCGATGCACATGTTGTGTGGTGTTTTGATTTACTATAGATATTTGGCTCTTGGACATTGGTAAGATTCCAGGGATGGATTTTGAGTCTTGGCTGGCAAATGCAAGAGGTGTTTCATGCATCATACTAGGCACGTAGGATTCACATCATATAGGCCTGCTAGTGTGTGTTTTTACTAACGACTGAGACCTTTTGGTCTGCTTACACATACTTTTCACTCTGATGGAAGGTTACATGGATCTACGTCGAGGCGTTTTTGTTGAGGATGATGACTCAGTCCTTGTGCACAGGTGGTGCATCGACCCCAGTTAGTTTATGTGGCACATGATGCCTTTTTATTTAACCCCTTATTGGGTGTTGTTTCTTAGGTATGTGGTTATCTAGTTGGATCATTGAGAATGATGTCGATAGATACTAAGGATTTTCTTGTGAAATGGACCTCCTTGTGGTATTTGCTGTATACAGATACCCGATAAGCATCGGTTTAGTTTTTCTTCTGATTGGGTTGTGAAATCCAGGGGGTAGTTTCTTCTGAGGATGCTCGGAGAGGATCAAAGCCCTTATATGTTGTGTTTTGGTTTTGATTCGAACCCTTGTAGTTTGATGTCTATTCTGTTCTAGGGAAACCTATGTGAAAATGGTTGAACCGTGTTGGAATCCTAGTCGGGTTATGGCAGGATGCTAGTGCTGCTCGAAGGGAGATGGACACGCCTTCAGTAAAATATTAGTGTACTCCTCATAGAGACGATCATGCGCTATCTTGATTTGTCTTGAGTATGCTGAGAGAGCTTCAACCTTACATCGAGCTCTTTTTCCTTTCTTAATGTTCTTCCCTGTGAGGATGTAACCTATTGTGGTTTTTCTCTAGGAGTGGTGTAAGGAAAGCCATATGGTGTGGAGTGCACCATTGGCCATTTGGTGGTGGTTTTACTATTTCTAGTTAAACTTTGGTGTTTTCTATGAGCTTCTGAGCTTGGATTTTTCTTTTAAGACGACGATAATGGTATTCTTATGGTGGGGAGTACCAAATCGGTCATAGGTGAATGTCGTCCATGTAGAAGTGGTTGTTAATGTTATAAGGTTGGTCATTGGATGGTCCATATTGCTTGGTTGTGCAGATGGCCGGGTTGGGAGCATAGCTACTGGTTCTTTCACTGGGCTTCTCAAGTATGAGAAGGTTTATGGTAGGAAGTTTGTAAGAACCCGTGTTTTTCCGGACATCAGTTTTTGAGCAGAAATTTGAAGTTTTTCTTTGGGAGGCTCGAGAGGGATAAAATGGTCATTTCCCCTACCATCTAATCTCTGATAATTTTTCTGACCACTCCATTGGTCTTGGAATAAGGTGTTTACCCTAGGACAGGAGTTTGGTGGAAATCTGAGTTCTTCAAATTTTGGCAGAATATTTAATATTTAATATTATTAAATTAAATATTAAATTATTTGCGCAGGTTCCTTTGGAAATATCCTTTAAACGTAGCATTGGATTGCGATTACATCTATGCCATTGAGTCTTGAATGGGGAGTTTAGCCTAGAGAAGTCTTAAACTCATGTCGGGCGCTTGGGCCGGCCTGAGCCCCTTTTTCTTCCTTTTCTTTTCTTCTTTTCTTTTCTCTCTCTTCCTTCCTCCTCCTCCTTGTGCATGATGCATGTGTGCTATTCCTTGGCCATGTCCCATGGGGTTAATTGGGAGATTGATAAAGAGTAAAATTTGGGTGGCAAGAGGGGTATCGAATCGAAGCCCTCGACGCGTTGAGTCGGTGTGCGGCATCCGTGGACTATGAAATCAACCGAGGCTTCGGCGGTTTCCGCCTAAAGGTAGGGACATTTATATTTTCACCATAGACCCCCCTTAAACAAGTTTTTTTATGTTTTTGAAGCATTATATTTCTTGCTTGTATTCCCATGGGGCTCGATCTGTTGTTTCGGGGGCAAAAACGGGCGAATCAGACGTTTTAAGGGATATCCCGTCTGAAAACCCAGTAGACACGGCATGTGTTCTAGGGGAACACACCGTGTGTTCTTCCCATTCGGGGAAGAATTTTTTTTTTAAATTTCACACCATTTTCTTTGAGTATACGCCATGTAGTGGTGGCCGTGTGACCGGACATGTGAAATCGGACATGGTTTTCGTGGTTTTTTTAAAGTACACGCCGTGTACAGTAAAGTACACACCGTGTAGTGGTACTTGGGAATGTGTTCGGGTGAAAACAGATAGGGCGTAACTTTTTGTGAATAGTACACGTAGTGTACAGTAAAGTACATGCCGTGTACCATTACACAGGCTGGCCCAATGGGTTCTGTCCATGTACTCTGGCCATGTACTGCTTCAGTTTGGTAATTTTGGGATATCTTATTCTCTAGAAGTCAGAATTGGGCGTTTGAGTAGTCGATTCTGAGAGTTTTTCCACATAGATCACAACGGTGGACTCATTATTACATTTAGAGGTCATATAAATGGAGTTTTGGGGGTTGTATCTAAACGGAGGGGTTCTTCCTCCTGTTATCAAGCCCAGTCATCACCTAAGGGTGAGACTTGGCAAGGTTTCTAGGTTGGGTTTGTAGACCAACTTAGTCGAAACCTTTAAAAAGAGATAAGATGTGATCTATCTCCCATAACCTTTTCTTTAGAGGAAATTCCCCTTGTGAGACGTTCCCTTCTGGCCTAAGAGGCCGTGAGACCGGATGCTTCTTAGGGTCCCCTGAGGGATGCCTTTCTTGCATGTTGAACTAGGGAGTCATTGTAGGAACTATCTCATGTTTTATTTGAGGGTACCCCTATTATGTGTTGTATCTTTTGTTCTTCATTCTAGGATCCCATGTAGGATTCCTCTTTTCTAAGGATCCCGTGTAGAATGACTCCTTGGTGTTTGACTTTTGGGACCCAACGGGTGCCCGTTGTTTGACCGACCTGAGTTGTTACGTCGGGTTTGGGTAGAGAAGGTGTTCGGGTGTCATCTAGAACCCGTTCCAAACTAGTAATCCTGTGGGGTTATGTTTTAGTGTTGGGTTGGTCGTTCGTCCACCCTCACTTGTTTTTTTATATCTGACTTGGGTTGTTGATGCTGTAGTGGTTACTAGAGGTGCTTCCTGGTTGGTGGTTATAGAGCCTGACGTGAGGCATCTTTCTTGTCTGTTGGGATGCCTACTTTTCCTTACGTTCCTGGGTAGTAGGTGGCTTGGTGTTTAATTTCCAACTATTGTGCATTTGTGTGTATTTTGTGCTACGAACCCACATTGGGGTGTCGTGTGGCTCGGGCCTTGGATGTTTTGAATACCTATAATTGTATAGGGAATTAAATGTGATATTAAACCATTGTTTGGGATCGCTTATTGGATCCGGGACCACCCCAGGGGTGCATTCCTCTGTTTAGCCGTTTGGTCGGATACCTGAGGGTATGCAATTGTAATAATGTTTATTGAATTTCCATGAGAGGAATTTTATTTAAATGTTTGTTTGTATGTTGGGCTCGGCCCGGTTACATGATTTCATATAGAATTCCTGAGGGCTGTATTCTTTTTAACCAGAGGGCAGTGTTTCTTAGCCTGAGGGTAACATTTCTTATGCCTGAGGGTAGTGCTTGTTTAGCCTGAGGGCAGTGTTTTTTAGCATGAGGGAAACCTTTCTCACGCTTGAGGGTAGTAGCTTCCGTGTCTGAGGGAAATATTCTGTATGCCTGAGGGAAAGATTCCATATGCCCGAGGGAACTATTCTTTATGCCTGAGGGTAGTCACCGGAGGATTTTGTTTCTCTTTGACTAAGGGAAAGGATTCACATGTATGAGGATAGTGGTTACTTTGTATATTCACTGTGGTGATTTCTTCTGTTGAACCTTCCAAGATACATCACAGGATTGACATTGTTATTATCTTTGACTTGTTGATAGCCTGTTTTGGTTTTTTCTGTGGCTTTGGTATAGGAGATGGTCAGTCGAGGTCGAGTCTTGGAGAAACTCAGAATGGAATTATATTGAACTGGTTACTTGTTTTTTGTTAACTTGTTCAGAGATATATCTCCGGTGTTTTCCGAAGCAGGTATATGTCGATGGGATTACGGACCCGAAGATTGACTTAATGATACACGACTTGAGTGGCAAGACGTCCAGTTCAATTCCCTTGCACAAGATGTCTAGGAGATCATGATTAATGTCCTACGGATCGACTGATGATGTGTTTTCTTGTTATTTGAATCACCTAATCATGAATATTCATATTTATGTATATGTGTATAGGTATGGTACTATACATGTGTACGTATATAGATATGGACATCCATGGTGGCACTTTCCCAGTTGACAGAAATTACATACCCTGAGTTCAACTGTGGTTGCACATTTGGTTTACTTCCTTTGTTGTGTCCTAGCTAGGCTGAGCACGTTGATGTTGCATATACGTTTAGCAGCACAATTATAGGTTGCTTGTCGGGGTGCCCTACTGAGATTATTTCTCACCCCTACACGTACACCTTGGTGTACGTGTAGACCTTATGTATGCTTTTCACGTTGAGCACGAGTTGCATGGTGGATAGGGCTGAGGCCCAGTGTTGCATGATCAAGTGGAGCTGCCCGAGTGGTACTACTGATCGGGCTACTGTAGTTCCACAGTGTCTGGAGATCGGGTGCGTGGTTTGGATCAGAGTTATTAGTAGAGCCCTGTACTTTAACTTTTAGTTTCTTTTGTACTTGTATATATATGGTTGGCCCGGTGGGTGACAAGTGTTGTATTTTATTGAATATATCTTTGGGCATTTACAGCTTTTTACTATTACAACTTGTTCTATTTCAGTTGTTTGCTGCTTCCACACTTTGTTTACTTTCCGCTGTGTATGATACTCAATTATTTTTTCTGTTTGCTTACTATGGTATGAGGGAATAGTCTCCCCACTATCACACCCTAGGCCCTCACTGCTAGTCGGAAGCCTCTGGCATACGGGGAGGCGCACTTGAGGCCTTGTGGAGAACCGGCTCAGAGAACCAGTTTAGTGGCTTCTGGGTCGGGACGTTACGAAGTGGTATCAAAGGAGTTTTTCTTTCCTAGTATTTACTATTTGGGATATGGTAGATAGGATTATTAGGAATGTGTCGGAACTTGTGATGGATATCAGGCTGGTGTGTCAAGAACACTTATTCTGGTAAGAAGTCATGGTTTCTAGGGTTTGGTACTGTGATTATGATTTTGTGATGTTACAGTTGTATATGATTTTTGCCTTGAGCGATGCACATGTTGTGTGGTGTTTTGATTTACAATAGATCTTTGTCTCTTGGCCATTGGTAAGATGCCAGGGATGGATTTTTAGTCTTAGCCAGCAAATTCAAGAGGTGTTTCATGCACCATACTAGGTACATAGGATTCACATCATATAGGCCTGCTAGTGTGTGTTTTTACTGACGACCGAGACCTTTTGGTCTGCTTACACATACTTTTCACTCTAATGGCAGGTTACTTGGATCTATGTCGAGGCGTTTTTGTTGAGGATGATGACTCAATCCTTATGCACAGGTGGTGCAGTGACCCCAATTGGTTTATGTGGCACGTGATTCTTTTTTTTAACCCCTTATTGGGTGTTGTTTCTTAGGTCTGTGGTTATCTAGTCGGATCATTGAGAACGATGTCGATAGATACTAAGGCTTTTCATGTGAAATGGACCTCCTTGTGGTATTTTCTGTATATAGATACTCGATGAGCGTCAGTTTAGTTTTTCTTCTGCTTGGGTTGTGAACTCCAGGGGTAGTTCCTTCTGAGGATGCTCATAGAGGATCAGAGCCCTTTTATGTTGTGTTTTGTTTTTGATTCAAACCCTTGTAGTTTGATGTCTATTATATTCTAGGGAAACATGTGTGAAAATGGTTGAACCGTGTTGGAATCCTAGTTGGGTTATGGAAGGATGCTAGTGTTTCTCGAAGGGAGATGGACAAACCTTCAGTAAAATCTTAGTGTACTCCTCTTAGAGACGATCATGCGCTATCTTGATTCATCTTGAGTATGTTGAGAGATCTTCAACCTTACATCGAGCTCTTTTTTCCTTTCTTAATGTTCTTCCCTGTGAGGATGTAACCTTTTGTGGTTGTGCTTTAGGAGTTGTGTAAGGAAAGCCATATGGTGGGGAGTGCACCATTGGCCATTTGGTGGTGGTTTTCCTATTTCTAGTTAAACTTTGGTGTTTTCTGTGAGCTTCTGACCTCAGATTTTTCTTTTAAGATGACGATAATGGTATTCTTATGATGGGGAGTACCAAATCGGTCATAGGTGAATGCCATCCATGTAGAAGTGGTTGTTAATGCTCTAAGGTTGGTCATTGGACGGTCCATCTTTCTTGGTTGTGTAGATGACTGGGTTGGGAGCATGGCTGCTGGTTCTTTCACTGGGCTTCTCAGGGACGAGAAGGTTTATGGTAGGGAGTTTGTAAGAACCCGTGTTTTTACGGACAACCGTTTTTGAGCATAAATTTGAATTTTTTCTTTAGGATGCTCATGAGGGGTAAAATGGTCATTTCCCCTACCATATAATCTCAAATAATTTTTCTGACCACTCCATTGGTCTTGGAATAGGGTGTTTACCCTAGGACATGAGTTTGGTGGAAATCCGAGTTCTTCAAATTTTGGCGGAATATTTAATATTTAATATTATTAAATTAAATATTAAATTATTTGCGCAGGTTCGTTCGGAAATATCCTTTAAACGGAGCGTTGGATTGCGATTCCGTCTACGCCATTGAGTCTTGAATGGGGAGTTTGGCCTAGAGAAGTCTTAAACTCCTGTCGGGCGCTTGGGCCGGCCCGAGCCCCTTTTTCTTCCTTTTCTTTTCTTCTTTTCTTTCCTTTTCTCTCTCTTCCTTCCCCCTCCTCCCTGTGCATGCTCCATGTGTTCTCTTCTGTGGCCATGTCCCATGGGGGTAATTGGGATATTGATAAAGAGTGAGATTTGGGTGGCAAGAGGGGTACCGAATCGAAGCCCTCGACGCGCTGAGTCGGCGTGCGATATCTGTAGGCCGTGAAATCAACCGTGGCTTTGGCGGTTTCTGCCCAAAGGTTGGTCCGTTTAAGTTTTCACCACATATCCCCCTTAAAAAAGTTGTTTTAAGTTTTTAAAGCCTTATATTTCTTTCCTGTATGCCCATGGGGCTCGATCTGTTGTTTCTGGGGCAAAAACGGGCGAATCAGACGTTTTTAGGGATATCCCGTCGGAAAACCCAGTAGACATGGCGTGTATTCTCGGGGAACATGCCGTGTGTTCTTCCCATTTAGGGAATACAATGTTTTTTAATGCGCACGCCGTGTACTTTGAGTACATGCCGTGTAGTGGTGGCCGTGTGACCGGCTGTGTGAAATCAGACACGATTTTAGTGGTTTTTTTGAAGTACACACCGTGTACAGTAAAGTACACACTGTGTAGTGGTACTTGGGCATGTGTTCGGCTGAAAATGGACATGGAATAACTTTTTGTGAACAGTACATGCCGTGTACAGTAAAGTACATTCCGTGTACTCTTACACAGGCAGGCCCAATGGGTTCTAGCCATGTACTCTGGCCATGTACTGCTTCAGTTTGGTAATTTTGGGACATCTTATGCTCTGGAAGTCAGAATTGGGCGTGTGAGTGGTCGATTCTGAGCGTTGTTCTGCGTAGATCACAATGGTGGACTCCTTTTCACATTTATAGGTCATATAAATGTATTTTTGGGGGTTTTATCTAAACAGGGGGGTTCTTCCTCCTGTTATCGAGCCCAGTCATCACCTAAGTGTGAGACTTGGAGTGGTTGATAGGTTGGGTGTTCAGACCAACTTAGTCGAGACCTTTAATATGAGATGAGATGTGAGATATCTCCCATAACATTTTCTTTAGAGGACATTCCCCTTGTGAGACGTGCCCTTCTGGCCTAAGAGGCCGTGAGACCAGATGCTTCTAAGGGTCCCCTGAGGGATTCCTTACTTGTATGTTGAACTAGGTAGTCCTTGTAGGAACTCTCTCATGTTTTATTTGATGGGACCCCTGTTATGGGTTCCGTATTTTGTTCTTCATTAGAGGATCCCATGTAGGATTCCTCTTTGCTAAGGATCCCGTGTAGGATGACTCCTTGGTGTTTGACTTATGGGACCCGGCAAGTGCCCGTTGTTTGACTGACCTGAGTTTTTATGCTGGGTCTGGGTAGAGAAGGTGTTCGGGTGTCATCTAGAACCCATTATAGAAAATTAATCCTATGGGGTTATGTTTTAGTGTGGGGTTGGGCGTTCGGCCACCCTCACTTGTTTGTATATATCTGACTTGGGTTGTTGATGCTGTAGTGGTTACCAGAGGTGCTTACCGGTTGGTGGTTATTGAGCCTGAAATGAGGTGTCTTTCTTGTCTGTTGGGATGCCTAATTTTCCTTGTGTTCCTGAGTAGTAGGATTCTTGGTGTTTAATTTCCAACTGTTGTGCATTTGGGTGTATTTTGTGCTACGAACCCACGTTGGGGTGTCGTGTGGCTGAGGCCTTGGCTATTTTGAATACCTAGAATTGTATAGGTAATTGATATTAAACCATTGTTTGGGATTGCTGCTTGGATCTTGGACCACCCCGAGGGTGCGTTCCTCTATTTAGCCATTTGGCCGGATACCTGAGGGTATGCCATTGTAATAATGTTTATTGAATTGCCTTGAGAAGAATTTTATTTAAATGTTTGTTTGTATGTTGGGCTCAGCCTGGTTACTTGATTTCCTATAGAATGCCTAACGGTTGTATTCTGTTTAACCAATGGGAAGTGTTTTCTAGCCTGAGGGTAACATTTCTTATGCCCAAGGGAAGTGCTTGTTTAGCCAGAGGGCATTGTTGTTTATCCTGAGGGAAACATTTCTCATGACTGAGGGCAGTAGCTTCCGTGCCTGAGGGAAATATTTGGTATGCCTGAGGGCGAGATTCCATTCACCTGACGCCACTATTCGTTATGCTTGAGGGCAGTCACCTGAGGGTTTTGTTTCTGTTTTCCTGAGGGCAAGGATTCACATGTCTGAGGATATTGGTTACTTTGTATATTCAGTGTGGTGATTTCTTCTGTTGAACCTACCAAGCTACATCACAAGATTGACATTGTTATTATCATTGACTTATTGATAGCCTGTTTTGGTTTCTGTTGTGGATTTGGTATAAGAGATGGTCGATTGAGGCCGAGTCTCAGAGAATCTCAGAATTGAATTATATTTAACTGGTTACTTGTTTTTGGTTAACTTGTTCAGAGATAGATTTTCGGCGTTTGCTGAAACAGGTATATATCGATGGGATTACAGACCCAGAGATCGACTTAATGATACATGGCTTGAGTGGCACGACGTCTAGCTCAATTCCCTTGCACAGGATGTCTAGGAGATCGGGCTTAAGGTACAAGGATCGACTATTGATGTGGTTTCTTGTTATTTGAATCACCTAATCATGAATATTCATATTTATGTATACGTGTATAGGTATGGGACTATACATGTGTACGTATATAGATATGGACATACATGGTGGCACTTTTCTAGTTGACAGGGATTACATACCCTGAGTTCAACTATGGTTGCACATTTGGTTTAATTTTTATGTTGTGTCCCAACTAGGCTGAGCACGTTGCTATTGCATATAATTTTAGAATCACAGTTATAGGTTGCTTGTCGGGGTGCCCTACTGAGATTATTTCTCACCCCTGCACATACACCTTGGTGTATGTGTAGACATTATGTCTGCTTTTCAGGTTGAGCACGAGTTGCATGGTGGATAGGGATGAGGCCCAGTGTTGCATGATCGAGCGGAGATGCTCGAGTGGTACTACTGATCGGGCTGCTGCAGTTCGACAGAGTCTGGAGATTGGGTACGTGGTTTGGATCGAAGTTAGTAGCAGAGCCCTGTACTTTAACTTTCAGTTTATTTTGTACTTGTATCTGTATGGGCGGCCCGGTGGGTGACCCGTTTTTTATTTTATTGCATAGATGTTCGGGAATTTACAACTTTTTACTATTACAACATGTTCTATTTTAGTTGTTTGCATCTTCCGCACTCTGTTTACTTTCCGCTGTGTATGATACTTAATTATTTCTGGTGTTTGCTTACTTTGGTATGAGGGCATAGTCTCCCCACTATCACACCCTAGGCCCTCGCTGCTAGTCGTCAGCCTCTGGCGTATGGGGAGGCACGCTTGAGACCTTGTGGCGAACTGGATCAGAGCACCGGTTTAGTGGCTTCTGGGTCTGGATGTCACATCTTAATAGACATGAGACCTAGGGATTCCATGGACTTGTGTTCTTATAGAAACTAGGTAGTGATGATTATTAGTGACACATTATGACTCAAATTGAAGATCACCTATGAGATGATTAGGTGGGACTAATAACCCCCAAGATTAATTAAGATACATGGGATTATTAGGACATGATTTGAGGATCTATTCTTCAGGACATATATCTATTAGGGATTCCATGGACATAATCCTTGAATTCATATAGTGGGACACACTATCCATCAAAATCGAGGTATTAGTTTATAATTCCTTATATGTTGTACATTTAATCATGGATATGTAACATGACCCACCCATGTAGCCTAAGGGTATTGTTTGGAATGTCATGGACATGATCATCAGATTCATTATGATACTATGTGACTAGATTACTCGTAGTGGAATCCCATAAGTTTTTGTATTTTTTATGATATGATCCTAATAATCATCCCTTGAACTTATCTTAAAATGTTGGGAGATATGTTCCTTGAATTTATAGGTGTTATTAGTTTGGGATGATTTTGAAATTCTGTATTTATTATACTACGCTACAACATGAATGGTTTCATGGTACGCAAATCCCTTTAGGTTTTGGATGAGATTGTATTTCTAAATACAATATACTAGAAATAAATAGTTTATTTTGATGTTAAATTCAAAGGTAATGGTCCTTTGATTCATATGTGACATGGTTTTGAATGACTTATAAAAGGTTATTCATTTCATATGTGACGTGATTTGGAATTCATTGGACATTGTCTATGGATTTTAATGAGACATAGTTTAGAAACCCCTTCACACTATCCTTTGATTCAAATGAGAGATGATTTGGAATGTAGTGGACATGATTCATAATTATGGATATTAAAATATCTAATATTCCTAGGAAATTCTCCTAAGATCCTACTATTAAGGTTAATTCTACTAGATTTCCTTGGTCATTCACCCAGGAATTGGTAGTGGGCCTGATATTGGTAGGAATAGTTATGTGAAATTCTTGGAGTCTTTTTGATGCTATACAAATAAAGTTTTGGTCGATCTCAAGATCAATGGTAGGACTAGAGGATTGAAATTGGTTATTTATTTATGCTTTATCACTATATTTTTTATTTTGAGAATGTTACATGCATAAAACCATCATCATTGTTTATTTATGGGACCATGATAGTGGTACCCTACTGACTTTTACTCTCACCATGATCAGGAGGATATATCAATTAGGTGAATGAGAAGGCTTCAATGGATGCATGTTCAAGTTGGGATGATGCTCATAGTAGGTTGATCAAGATGTATATCTTAGACAGAGATTATGGATTAGGATGAGGTGTGTCTCATTATCAGTAGTATAACCTCAATGCATTTTCCTATTTTTTGTAAATGTTGATTTCTTGGTGGGTGGACAATGAGAATATAGCTCACCCACTATGTTTCATTTTTTATTGATGGTTGTGATTATTTTGTATGCATACTTTGATGTTTTTATTTTCCATTAACGATGATTGATTTTTTTACCATTATTGTTGTAATTACCCTCTCCCTCCTAGGATACCCTTCCTATAATGGAAATGAAGAAAAGGAGATAATGACCCCCAAGTCACGCATCCAGTAGGCCTCGAGTTGGTGACTACCACCAAGGGTATACAAATAAGGAAACAATATATAGAGATAAGATGAATAATCCATAATGAAATTCCAAGACATAATGTAAAGAAATAAAAAACCACCCCACATGCATGTGTATAATGGAACAAAAACAATAAAAGTATTCAAAGTAAATACCCAAAAGTAAAGCCAAGCAGCAACACAACAACTATCGAAAGGTCCAAGCTAGTAACCACCATCACAGTCCACAAAATCCTCATGGAAACCTGAAAGTAGTTTTATATATCTAGGGTGAGAATACAAGTATACTTTATAGGAAAAACAAAGTCTCTCATGCACATGTGAAAGAATAATTCTAATTCTCTTGTGAGAGAACATAATAACCAAACAACACCTAATTATGTATACTAACTATCCCAACCTCACCAAGGTACACTCACCAAATAACAAAATTCAAGTAATATAATATATATAACATCAATTATTGGTTACTCCACACTAATTTCCCACTGGTATGACACTATATCCCAACTTCATATGTCCTGTCACTCCCATCCCTTCCATATACCACATCACATCTCGCCCACACACACCTAGTCCTTACAAAATGTCCTACCCGCACACACCTAGGCCTAAAAACACACATCCTACCTACACACACCTAAGACTCACAACTCATATCCTTCCCTCTCACACATGGGCCTCACGACACATTATATCATATTTCATCCTAAAGACACCTGGGAAAGTACATCATATCTCATCCCTAAGACACCTGGGACAACACAAACCACATCGCCCACAAACACCTGGGCTATCACATCTATCCTAAAGACACTTGGGCTATTAAAACCACAATATAAAACTAACAGACCTCCATCCATCAAAACCCATTTCATACGTATCTCACCTGGAAGAGAGAGAAGAAAAGAGTGGGTGCCCAACCATATGTACTCTTTACCAGATGTTGGAACAAACACCCTCCATGTGACAATGTGGTTATTCGACAAATTGTTATCAACATGGATGGGATAAATATAGAAATCACAAGAATATAAAAGTATATATATACTATCAAACACCCTAGCCCATCCTATGGGATCTCAAACAAAAAACCAACTAAAAACATTGTCAGCTTTAAATCCACATCAAAATGTATTTAATAACATAAATAGTCATTTTAGAAGGTTAAGAGCCCTGATAAATGAAGGATGATTCACATTACATCCAATTTCAACACCCATTCATTTCATTATCTAGCATAAACCATGTTTAATCACACAACCATCATTTTAATATTCCATTGACCACTTCCATACCATTAACCGAACTAACCCAAGTCATCCAAACATTACCAAGAAATTATTTATTCATTCCATAACTACCCAGGGAAATACCAATCACAAAAAACCTCAAGCAACACAGCAAAATTCACTCACCATCATTTGATGGATGAAGATCCATGGAAAATTAAAAACTTCACATTAAATACACATCATACCAATAACTTTAAAAATGGGATGAATCTTTCTGCATGTTATCAATATAAAATAACCAAAACCAATTAATAATGTCATTTTTCAAGGAATATTTCCCCAATGACCATATCAACCAAAAAAACCCCAAATCACAACCACATCCAGCAACATTATATAGAACAACCAGCTCTGCATCCCTACTGCATCATCATACCATACCCAAATTACTATATCAACAAAACCACCCCCCAGTGCACAACCGCGACCACGAACACATCACCACACCAATCGAGAAAAAAACATATTTTCAGATTTAATAAGGCATTCATTATTTAATTTCAATTATTAATTTATGGGTTATCATAGAAACTGGAAGATCCTAGGGAATCCATTTATTAGTTGGATATATGTGGTTAAAAAAATTTATATATAAGCATCCAAAAGTACCAAAAAACATACAAGATATAAAAAATTATATGTGAAAACAAGGACCCCCAATGAAATTGATTTTTAGTGGGTTATTAGCCCATAAAAATCACAATATCAATATTAACAAACATACAACAAGATCATGCATCACTTTCCCCAACCCCTTGTTTATTGATTTTAAACCAATTAAATTATCTTTATTAATTTGGAATCAAGTAAATTCACAAGGAAAGAATCTATATACCCATCCTTAATGATGCACAATTATGAAAGATGTGGGAAAACGTACTTGGAAAAAAGATGATCAAAACATCCTGGTTTCACTAAAAACAAGGGAACATGTACACCAAGAAAAGATCCAACGAATCACAAACCAAATGCTACAGTAGTTGAACTGAATCCTATGAGAATAAGGATTCACGACATCCTATAATAGGATAAGTCAAGAAGTAATGAACAAAGGGAAATGCATCTTAGCCTTGGAAAGATGGAAACAGATATATAGGGTCAGATATGGTTTTTTATTTTCCAATAAAGACTGATTTGGTCAAGACAACACATTTTGACCAATTAAAACCATCCAGACCCTTAAGAAATTAAATATACAATTTATGGAATTTAAATTAGTCTTAAACCTTTTTAAATTTGTTCTTAAACTCATTCTAAATTGAATAAATTCTTCAAAAGAGAAAAACTGGAAGAACTGGGAACACTGTTCACGAGACACTTCCAACAAGGCACTGCTAGATGGGGCACCACCAGACGAGTCACCATTAGACGAGGAACAACTAGAAAAGTCATCATTGGAAGAAGCCCCAATAGATGCAGAATTTCTGGATAAAGAATTGTTGGACAAGGCATTGCTGAATGAGGCACCGCTGGATGAGGCACCATTGGATGAGCTACTCTTGGATGAGGTACTGTTGGATGAGGCACCACTAGATGAGGCACTATTGGGAGAGGCATCGATGGACGGGGTAACATTGGACGTGGAATCAATGGAAAAGGTAACATAAAGATGAACTACCTTCCACTATTAGGGAGTCCCAACAAAGTGAGAAACCATTGGATGAGGCATCGCTGGATGAGCGACCTCCAGTGAGCCACTTACAGCGAGCATCCACCAAGGTGAGCTACCACCAGGGTGAGACATCAAGATGGTGACACCTCTAGGGTGACACCGATAGGGTGAGACACCATTGGCATGAGTAATTGTTGGAAAAATGGGAATTTTTAAAAGTGCTGAAAAGAGTCACCATGACATTCTAGGATACCTCAAACACCATATTTCCAAAAAAGTAATGGATTGGAAGGATCTGACCCATTATAGTAGATATATCTCAATCTATTATTGCCCTGAAGAATTAAAAACCAAAATGAAGGGAAAGAGAGGAAGTGTCCAAACAACCATCCCTTGAGATACCTCTCAAGGATATCATTACACAATAAGCACTAATTTTAACTTAAATCATTAACATTCAACAATTAAACTATTTTTGATGTTCTATAGCTAGAGTGGAAACCTCTACACCCAAGAAGACCCCCTTCGACACCTGCTAACCCAGACTTATCATCATGGTTGCTGACACGTCAACCCAAATGACCAAAAGACACACTACACATCCATAAAAACCGATATTGTTCGAACACACAAATCAGAGAATTTTTTCCTCCATGTCAAGATACTATATGCTCTGGGTGGCAATGACTCAACCACACATGTTTAATCACATCACAGTTAATGTGTCTCTATTATGAATCATTTCCTACCCTTTTCATATATCAAGACTTTATCACACATCAAAAAATAAGGGAAAATGATCATCCTATAAACAAAAAGGTCTCAAACATTACATTGCAAATAAAAACAGAGTAAAGAAAAACTGAAAACAACTCTAGGAACTAAGAAAAAATTTGCATCTCTCTCTCTCCCAAGTACTCTCCTCTTGGCCACAAAATCTACATCCTTAATCCACAATACATCTAGAGACTCCTGGGTGTACTACCAAAGGTGAGTTATGAAACTCAAAAAAATATAATTCTTTCATATCCACCAAAATGAACAAAATTCCATGAAACAATATTTGGTTTTGACCATTTTATGACCACCCCTCTGGAGCATCACCATGGCCAACACGATCGCACATCACATATACCTATGAGTCTTCCCATTGAGACTTCTCAACCTATTTCATCATAGAAGACTAAACCATTATATGAAACACATATCCTTTACCACCATCCACTCTTGCATCCAAGTGAAAGGCTGCTAACTCCTCCATCGCTCTCGAGACATCCACAAATTCTCGAACAAAATCTTTCTGAGACTTAGTATTCAAACCATCAGACATGAAATCCCCATTTCCCTAGGTGTAGGAGATCATGAACTCATAATCCTAAATAAAATACATCCACCTCCACTGTTATAGATTTAGGTCACACTGGTAAGAGATATACCTCAAGTTCTTGTGATCTGTGATGACCAAAAAGAACTCCCTAATGAGGTAATGCTGCCACAACTTCAGCGCAAACACCACCACTACTAGATATAGATCATGGGCGTCATAGTTACACTCATGGGGAAGTAACATCCTAGACTCATAAGATATAAATTCCTTCTACTACATTAGTATACATCCCATGCCCAGATAGAAAGAATTACAAAAAACCTTAAACGTTTCCTCCTCCCTAGGACATCAGAGAACTAAATCACTAACCAAATTACTCTTTAGGTGACTGAACACTGCCTGGAACTAATCAATCAACAAAAAATCTTGGTATTTCGTAGTTAAATCCGTCAATGGGGATGCAAATTAATATAAATAAAGTACAAACCTCTGATAATAACCAATGTGATGAAGGAAACTACGAACATCTTCCACATTATTGGGTGATCCCCAATAAAAAATTCCTTCAACCTTTAACGGGTCTAGTAAAAAACCCTATCAAGACACCAAAGGCCCGAGGAAATTCACCTATCATGTCCAAAACATACAAATAGACAAATTTCTATAGAGCTAGTGGCATCGAGGAACCTACAAGACAGTTCTGAGATGCTCGGTGTACTCCTCCACTAACATTGAGTAGATTAAGATATCATCGATGAACATGATGAAGCACCTATCCGTGAAGTCGTGGAATAAAAATTTCATAAGTCCCATGAACATGGATGATGAGTTTATAACATCGAATGACATGACTACAAACTCGAAGTTTCCATACCTACATCTGAAGTTAGTCTTCAAGATATCACCCTCCTTCACCCTCAACAGGTAATATATAGACCAAATATTGATCTTAGAAAACTAACTCACCCCTATCAGCTGGTCAAAAATATCATCTATCCTGAGAAGAGGGTACTAGTTTCTGATCATCACTTGATCCAACCTCTGGTAGTCTATATACAAACTCATACTATCACCTTCCCTCTTTGAGAACAAATTTGGAGCACCCCATGGAGACACACTAGGCCGGATAAAACCCATACGCATCAGATAATCTAGATGAATCCTCAACTCTCACAACTTAGAAGTTTCTATCCGATAAGAATCCATCGAAATTAGAGAGGCATCGATTTGCAACCCGAACTCAACATCATTTCGAGGGGGTAACATCACAAACTCCTTCAGAAAAAACATCTAGGAACTCCCCAATGATCTTGGGAACCTCTACCATCTCACATTCCATTGATTCCACCGATAACTTAGCCATCAAGGAAAGAAAGGGATCCATATACTGACTACCCACCTGAAAAATCCATTCACCGATGAAAACCACACACTGGGCACCCACATTCGAAAGCACAACTCTTTTCTAGATGTAGTTGATAATGGAATGTATGGAATATTACCATTAAATGTTTAGAGTTACATCATATGACTAAATCTATAGAAAGAAGAGATCCCCATGGGACTAATGCCATCCCATCATCAGTCTACACCCCCGATATAGATCAAAAAAGCCAGTCTAGCTTCCGACTAGCGTACTCAACACCAGGGGAATGAGAAGACTCTCTATGTCTAGTCTTAGAGAATGAGATAGAGTAGGTTAAAAAAGGAGTGTGAAGATCTAGAATCAAAAAAGGCACAAAGAAGGGTGCTAAACAAGATGATCGTACTTATGATGATCTCTAGCCCCTCTAGAGTTACTGCCTCCATTGCATGAAACTAACCACTCCCAGCTCCTCTACCTCCCTACTGATGACCATATCCCCGACCATGCTCATTTTTCAGTCCCTAAACACATGGAAAATCTAGATGCTGGACTCTGCCTACTCTATCTCCCCTTAGTGGAGTGAATTCCTACTTCCCCTTCTACTAAAACATTCTCACAAGAAACTACTACTAAGGCTGGAACTGAACCCGTACACCTCCACTAAACTGATCTCATGGAACCATTGAGAACTGGCTCTATAAATTACCACAAACCCCATAACTGAAACACATCGGCATGAAGCTCCCATGAAAATCATGAAAACCACTAGCACCAGATTCCTAGAAAGGAGGCTTCTAAGGTTGACTCTCTATCAGTTGAAACATTTAAGGTACTAGCGCATGAGATATCCCACTAAAAAAATATTCCTCTAGAAGAACTCCGATGGAAACCTCTCATGATATACCTCCTCATGAGCGTGCCCACTCAATTAACTCCACCTTCTTCTGAACCTAAAAATACGTTGGCAATGTAAAAAGAGTAACAACATAGTAGGTATAAGGACAAAGTGCCTCCACAATACGCCTTTCACTAGACTCCTCATTTGGAAAATGCTATAGGAAAAAATATTGAAGGTCCTTGAACTTTATTACCAACTTCTGCATTAACATAATTCCCTACTGAAGGGATAATATCTCCTTCCTTTTCTCATCCTTCATGTTTGATAAAAGTAACTCTACTCGGAAATCCTCGTAGAAGTTGTCCCATAAAATATCTACCTCCTTTCACTCACCCAAATACAATATCTGCCACTGATGTGTAGCTCCCCACATCTGATTGAGTATCAAAGGGGACCAGTACCCCCTCAGGGATTGGATCAAACTGAAGGCGATCTCAAGATACTATAGCCAGCTCTCAGTCTCTATGTTTGAAACACTTCCCTCATACTTTCCAAAAGTCTTCCACTAGAAAGCGTGCAACATCCTATGACATTGATTATCCTCCTCAACTGGATCAACCCTACATCGACGAACCATACCATCCTACTGAATCTAATCTACCTGATCCATACATGGATGAGGAACATGATCCATTGTCTAAATTCAAACAAGGATTTCCTATGTCCGAGTAGTATGGAATTTTACATTAATATTTATTTTAATTAATTTTATTTATTTAAACCTTCCCAAAATAACCCAATTCAAACAAAAACACAAGTGATTATGATTCATGTACCTTTTTTAGGTCTCTATGCTACAAGAAGGTCCATCTCACTTAACCATTAAATAATATTAGAGTTCGTGCACTAGATCACGAGGGAACCTAAAATCCTATGTCTTAGCTGGTCTCCTTGGCCTATGTCATGAACGAAGGTCAAATGGAACTATTTCCATACCGCTCTATGTAATCCTCACCGTGAATAACTCCAAAATCCATCCTATATCTCAACCATCACCTCAAATACCACTCTATCATGACCCCTACCTCCAAAGATACCCCTCCTAGGTTGACAATGAAGAAAGGGAGATAATGAACCCCAAGTCTTGCCTCCAGTAGGCCCTGGGTTGGTGACTAGAACCAAGGTTGTACAAATCTCACAATATGGGAGGCATTTTCATTTATAAGGAAACAATATTGGGAGATAAGATAAATCATCCAAAATGAAACTCCAGGACATAATATAAGGAAATCCAAAATTATCTCACATACATGTGTGAAATGGAATTGATATAGTAAAAGTATCCAAAGTAAATACCCAAATGTAAAGCTAACCAGTGAAACAAAAAATTTCCCAAGGTCTGAGCTAGTAATTCTCAGAACAGTCAATGCAATCCTCCTAGAAACCTAAAATATGTTTTATATACATATGGTGAGCATACAAGTATACTCGATAGTAAAACCAAAGTCTATCATTCACATGTGAAAAATAATACTAATTCTCCAATGAAAAAACAATAGAACCAAAAAACTATAAATAGGTATAAAAAACATCCCAACCACACCAAGGAAAACTCACCAAGTAACAAAATTCAAGTAATATAATATGAATCACATCAATGATAGGGTACCTCACACCAATTTTCCACTGGTATGCCACTATCATCTAATGTCTTACGTCCTGGCGCTCCCATCCCTTCTATATACCACATCACATCCTTCCTGCACACACCTGAGCCTCAAAAAACATATCCTACCCAAACAAACATGGGACTCACAACACATCACATCATATCTCATCTTTAATACACCTAGGAAATTACATCACATATCATCTTGATGACACCTGGGACAACACATACCACCTCACCTGTAATCACCTAGGATATAAAATCTTTCTCGAAGGAACCTAGGCCGTCAAAACCACCATCTAAAGAACTAATAGACATCTAACCATCATAGTTTTTCCCATACCAATATCTCTAAGAAGAGAGAGTGTAAAAGAGAAGGTACCCAACCCTCTATAATCCTTACTAGATATTGGAAAAACACCCCCATGTGATAATGTAGGTGTTAGGCACGTAGTTCTCAACATGGGTGTAGTGTGTATAGAAATCTAAAGAATCTAAAGGTATATGTATAGTATCAAACATTCTATCCCAACTTATGGGTTCTCAAAAAAACAACCAACTCACAACAATGTCACTTTTTCTGCCACCTCTAAATGAATTTAACAACTACAATAGTCATTTTAGAAGGTGAAGATCCCTGATAAATTAAGGTGGCTTCACATTACCTCTACTTTAAACACCAATTCATTTCATTATCTATAATAAACCATATTTTATCACAAAACCACAATTTTAACATTTCATTAACCACTTCCATCTCATTAACCAAACCAACCCAAGTCATCCGAACATTACCAAGAAATTATTTATTCATTCCATCACTACCTGGGGAAACTATAAAGCATGAAAAACCTCTAGAAACACAAATATATTCATTCAAAGTCATATGAGGGATGAATATCCATGATAAATTAACACACTTCACATTAAAGACAGATCATACAATGACCTCTAAAAACGGGGTGAAGCATTCTGCATGTTATCCATGGAAAAGCTCCCATACCAATCACTATTGTCATTTTTCAAGGAATCCTTCCCCAACCACCATATCAACCAAAACAAACCCCAAAATCACAACGAAATCCAATAACATAATATAGAATAACCATATCTATAGCCCTACCGCATCATCATTCCATGCCCAGATTACCATGTCAACAAAACCACCCCCTATACACAACTGTTCCCATGAACACTTCATGAAACCAACCCAAAAAAATATTTTCAGATTTAATAAAGCATCACTTATTTAATTTCACTTTTTAATTTAGGGGTTACAATAGAAACTGGAAGATACCAGGGAATCCATTTGTTATATGGTTATACGTGGTTAACAAAATTTTATATATAAGTGTGAAATGAAACCAAAAAACATGAAAGATGTAAAACATTCTATGCACAAACAAGGACCCCCAATGACCACAATTTGAATCAGCTAGTTATCCCATAAAAATAACTATATAAATAATAAAAAACATACATCAAGACCATACATCACTTTCCCCAGCCCCTTCATTATTGATTTTATACCAATTATATTATCTTTATTAATTTGGAAATAACTCCCTTCATAAGGAAATAATTTATTTACCCATACCTCATTATAAAAAAAAATTAAAGAAAAAGTAAAACCTACATGGAAGAAAGATTATTGACACTTAATGGTTGTACTAAAAATAGGGGCATGCATACAACGAAAAAAGCTCAGGGGAATCACGAATCAAATGATGCAACAGTTTACTCAACTCCTATGGGTAGAAGGATTTAGGGTGTCCCATAGTAAGAGAAGGAAATAAGAAATGAAAAAGGGGAAAGATATATCGACCTTAGGAAGATTAAAATAGATCCACGAGATTAGATACAATTTTTTTAAATAGAAGAGAATCTGGTCAAGACCACATGTTTTGAATGATTAAAATACTCAAAACACTTAGGGGATTAAGGATTCAATTTATAGCATTTTAATAGGTCTTAAAACCTTTTAATTTTTCCTCAAACTCATTTTACATCTAATAAAGTTGTCCAAAGGGTAAAATTGGAAGAACTAGAAATACTATTCATGAGATGCCGCCAGTAAGGAACCGCCAGACGAGGCATTACCAGATGATGAACCATTGGATGGGGAACTGCATGATTAGGAACCATTAGATAAGGCATTGTTGGACGAGGCACCATTGGATGAGGCATGATGGACGAGGCACCATTGGATGAGGCACCGATGGATGAGGCACTATTGGAAGAGGCACCACAGTATGAGGCATCGTTGAAGGAGGCACCAACAAGGTGAAACACCTTCCACTGCCAGTGAGTCACCACTATAAGAGACACCACTAGTTAACGTGCCACTGGATGCGCAACCACCAATGAGCCATAACCAATGAGCGACTGCCAGTGTGAGCTACTGCCAGGGTGACACGACTAGGGTGAGCTACCTCCAGGGTGACACCTCCATGGAGAGAAATCACTAGGGTGACATCACTATGGTGACACCACTGTGGTGACACCACTAGGGTGACACCGAAAGGGTGAGACACCATTGGTATGAGGAACCATTGAAAAACAGGGAAAACTAAGAATTTTGAAAAGTATTGAAAAGAGTCAAGTTGACTTCCCAGGACACCTAAAACACCAGATTTCCCACGAAGTAATAGACTAGAAGGTCCCAATACATTACAATTGTACACTGGTATACGAGGGTATAGTCTATAAAAAATAACACCCTATATCATATCATCTAGTCAGAAGCCTACGATATATGAGGAGGCATGCCTCAGGTCACATGGATACCCGGTCCATTTACTATTCAGAGTAACCTAGGGTGGGGATGTTATATGAAAATACCTCATCTATGTACATTTCTACTAAATCAATATCTACAATGATATTATTCATTTTCTATAAATAGGATCTTCTTTATTGGATATTACTCAAAAAAATAAAATTTCTAATGATCTCCCATGGCCCTTTCTTTACTTTATTAGGCTTTATCCTCATTGTGAGACTAATAATACTTGTGCCTATTTCATCTTTTGATTCCTTTACTTTACATTATCAATCCTTTTTATTCCTTGATTGGAGGATAATTTATCTCATATTAACTTCATAAATTTTATTGTTTTTTGTGAACACTTTGGGAGACACATTTCTTGATGGTTAAAAAAATCCATCTCTAACTTTTCCTTCTTTGGTGGATCTGTCTTTCCAATTTTATTCATAGATTGGAAAATACCATTCTTCCTTATCCATGAGGGGTGTTGAGGATAATTTTAGTTTTTTTATCAATAAAATTTTAGCTCCTATTCATATAAATTCTAACATAATTATGACTCTCAACTAGGTAATACAATCTTGTTTTACAAGGTAATAGACCTATAATTGATTGGAGACTGATTTATAATTTTTTTAACACCCCGAGATTTAAAAAAAATATCATTATATTTGATAGAATATTTTACACAAAACATTGAGTTTATATTTAATTTGATAAAACACTAAGTGTATATTTCATTTCATGCAACACTAAGTATATATTCCATCACACATGACAATGAGTTTAGCTTTTGTTACACATAATATTGAGTTAAAAAGAAATGTGAAATATTATTAAAATTTTATTATTTAATTTAATAGCTATGACCTAGCCATTGGAATGATGGTAATGAATAGTAATAACTAAATTAAAAAAAATTAGTTATATATTTATTAGATATAAAATATTAATCATTTAAAAGAACAATAAATGTTTTCTAGAATACTATTTGTTTTTCTAAAAGATAGTTTAGTTGTGGTTTGTGCACATAATTGATAATTAATTTTGACCAATTTTAAAATATTTATTTTAAAAAATAATCTTTATTTTTTTTAAATCAGAAGAAATTATCTTAGTATGATTTTTTTTTGATTTTTCTGAAATGTTTCATTTTTTGATGAATAGTGAAAAATTCTGAATTTTAATTAGAAATTTCTTTTTCTTAAAAAATATTTAGGATATTATATTATATTTTGAATTTGTTTTAAAGTTATATTATTTTAATTTTATATCAATTAATCCAATTTAGGAAATTGAAATCATTTTCATATTGAATATAGATATGAAAACTTTGTAAACTTTTTAACATTTTCACTTTAAAACTCATTTTGTAGTCACGTCCGAGGGATTAATTTTAAATTAAAAATTTGATACTTCTATGAAAACCCTACTCATAATTACTATTTATTTAATTATTTTTTAAATATTATTACAATTAATACTTCCTGAAATATCGATAATTCTAGTGTCTTTGGGAATTAGGTACATTACGTAATAAGGAATATATCATCTGTATTTAAAACCTCCTTAAAATGTTCATAATATTCCTGCGTACTTAAATATGCATGGGTTAACCTAGGGAAATACATAAGAATGGGGTGATAAATAAACCCTAGTAAGGGAATAAACATGTCATAACATGAATAAAGTAATACATGTTAGACAATAGGCATATCAATGGGACGTAAAAAGCAGTGATAATCATAAATATGAACAATAAGGAATGATATATCATGATAACATAAAGGGAACATGGGAAATGTGGTAAAACAATAAAACACTAGATCATAAAAATAGGTCAAGGATAATTTCCAAGGAATCATTATGAAAAAATTACCATAAAGGAATCATATTTACTCCCTATCCCAACATGACATCTTATGAGACTAATCATTACCCAATGCATTAGAGTGCTATATAATTATGGGTACACCCATCACTTTTGTTTAATTCCCATTCATAAATTTTCCACATAGATCATACAACATGGATTAATTGAAAATAATATTTTCTTCCATGATCAAGGAGTGTATAATAAATACATGTTAGTCCCAATTCAAAGTAGAATAAGTGTATAAAGGTGAAAAAACTTAATAAGAAATGGGTATGGTATTCACTACACAACTGTTTTGGAATGAAAAATTATTGTGAAATTTTGGCTAAATAACAATGTGAGTTAAAAATTCATAAAATGAGTTTATGAGAGATAAATGTTTCTCTTATAATTTTGAAATCAAATGGGTGGTAATAGGGAAATTTAAATATATATCCCAACATTAGTAATTGGAAATAGAAGACATAATATAATAAATAAAATTTAATAAATAGGAGAATCAGAGGATCCCTTACCTTGATATTGTGACATAAAATGATTTAGAGGGGATTCTTGAGATCTTGGGGGCACCTTTAGGAGAATCTATAGAGGGGATATCATATTAAGGATTTCATATAAGTATTTTTAGTGAAGATAAATGGGATCTTGGGTGGGTTTTTATAGAAAATGATTGGGGAACTCTTTATTATTTCCCAAACAAAGGTTTTGGACTCTACTTAATAAAATAATAAAAAACACAAACCATACCATGGTTTTTATGAATGGTTTCTTCAAAATGGGAGTAATATTATAAGGCCAAGGTCCAAACTTAATAAAATAAAACCCTTGATTATGTGGAGGGAGTTATACTCTTAAATAAATGATTTTAAACCTTGAAATATTTTTTTGGTTTTGTATGATTCATAAAGGATATATGAAATTAATCATATAATAATTAAATCAAATTATCTTAAAGGAGAAACATATATTTTTTCATGGATACCATTTATAGTATTTATTACAACACTTTTGGGTCATTATGATGTCATAATACACATCATATATTTATACTGTATTTATTTTTTACCCGAAGATTCAGCTCTCTCAGAAAATTATGAATAATTCAACATTGGATAATTTTTTACAGTTTGATTCCCAAAATAATATTCATTTTATCAAAATAATTTTATAAATATGTGAGTTTTCTATTTTAAAATAAGATTCGATATTTATTGGAAAAAACATAATTTTTTGACAATAAAAATTTTCAAACCCTTAGGAAAATTATATTCGACTTCATAAATAAATATATGATAATTTATATTTAATAAATATAATTTTATAATAATATTTTACTTAAATATTATTTATTTCAAAAATTCATTAATTAATCAAAATGAATGTTTTAACTGAAATTGAATACTAATTAAAAATACAATTTTTGTTTTTATTGTATAAAAATAAAAATCATTTATAAGTTAATGATAATAAGAAAATATGACCATTATTATATTGAAAATATAATATAAATATTCATATTATTATGGTCTTGATACATATCCCTTTAATACACCAAAAAAAATCCCTAAGGGTTAGGAGTGCGATAGTGAGACTTTCATGGGGTGGTTCAGTGTATGTGGTTTGGACTGTGATCTCAATGAGCTTAAAATTATCTTGTAATTAGTTTTGATCATGATTAAGTTTTTCAATATCAACTTGAGATTGGTAAAGAGAAAATCTTATAGATTCTATCTCCCTTGTAAGATATAATAAATGGGATTTATAGGGTACGATCCTACTGGTTGAGGCCATCAATTATTTTGTCTATGTCAATTGGATTTGTTAAAACCCTATATTTATACTAATCATATGATAAATATTCAATGTCTATATTATCAATAGTAATGATGGTTAATGTTCTTTTAAATTTTATATTATATAAGAAAACCAAATAAGTTCATGTGTTTTCTATATCGATAATATATAATAATACATTTAATTAACAATCAATGGGAATTTTATTTATAACTTTTTGGTCTTCACAATATCCCCCCCTTAAGAAAATTTACCTAATAAATTTCATTTCTACACTAAAATATATGAGGGTAATTCTATTTCATCACCTATTATAGTCTCCATGTTGATTCTTCAAACTCGTGGTTTCCCCACAACACTTTGACCAAGTGAAATTTCTTATTTCATATAACTTTCTTTTTACACTATAAGATCTTTACTTATTGATCATCATAGGAAAGGTTATTATCCAATAGTACCACTCATTAATTTAGTACATGTGAGGGTTTAGTTATGTACTTCATTATTAGGGATAAATTAAATTCATCATGTACTTGAGATAAGTTAGGTGGGAGTGCTAGTTGATAGGCCACTGATCCTATGCAATCAATGATATCAAAGCGGTTGATGTATCTTGGACTAAGATTCATCTTTTCCCAAAATATCATGACCTTCTTGCATGGAGATATTCATAGGAATAACATATCTCTAACATCAAACTCTAGGTCCCATCGATGATTTCCATCCAAGCTCTTCTGTCAACTTTGATCAGCATTAATGTGCTGCTAAATTGTCTTAACCTTTTACACAATTTCCTGGACCATTTCAAGACCTAGAAGTTTTCATTCGACAACTTTTTCCCAACATGGAGGTGTTGTTCACCTCTTCAAATAAATGTATTCATAGGGAACTATTTGGATGATTGAGTGGAAACTATTGTTATATGAGAACTTGACCAGAGGAAGATGTTTATCCCATCCTCTTTTTAAGTCAATTTAATATGCTATCAACATGTCCTTGAGTTTCAGGATAGTACACTTAGATTAGAAATCAATTTGGGGTTGATAATCCATTATTAAGTTCAAATCAGTATTCAAATCATATTGCTGACTCTTATAGAACTTGGTGGTAAATCTCAGATCTTGATCAGATATAATCGATAGTGGTGTTCTGTGCAACTTCACCACTTCACTAATTTATATCCTTTAAATTTTATCAGGTGAGAAGTTTTATTTAATTATAATTAATTTAGAATCCTTTTTAAGATGATCAACCACAACCCGTATATAATTATTTCATCTTGATGTCTCAAGAAGACTAGTTATAAAGTCTATAGTGATGTTTTCCCATTTCCATGTTGGTATGGGTAATGGTTGTATAATCCCCTTAGAATTTTTACTTACTGACCTCACTTTCTATCATACATGACATCATGATGTATATTCTTGGATATCCTTCCCCATATTTCCCCAAAAATAGTGTTCTTAGAGATGTCGATACATCTTTATGCGTCCTTGATGGATGAAGAATGTTTGGCTATATTCATTATCCAACAACTCCTTCTTTAACTTAGGATTTGATTTTACACATTTTGATGACCCAAATATAACAACCCCTTCTTAGTTACATTTAACTTTGAGGATTTACCTTTTCTTATAGCTTCCAAAGTCTTCTGAATTACCACATCATATCTTTTAGAATCCCTTATCCTCTTCATAAGGGACAATCCAATAATTATTTTTGAAAGTATTGATGACGTTCCTTCCTTTATGATACCTGTGTCCTTACTTTCCAAATCTAAGAATACTAGATCCCTCTAAATTATCATCAATGATATAATTTTTTTATCCTTTATATTTATAGAATCTTCCACTTTATTCTATTTCATAGGATGGTAGTGAATTGAGAAGTCATAGTCCTCGATCAATTATAACCATCTTTCTTGGTGCATATTCATTTCTTTCTTATTGAATATGCACTTGAGGATTTTGTGATCCACAAATATTTTACACTTATACCCAAAGAGATAATCATACTATATTTTGAAAGGGAATATTGTTGCATCAAACTCTAGATCATGTGTTGGGTAGTTTTATTTTATAACTTTTATCATCCTTGAGGCATATTCTACCACTTTGTCATTTTTCATCAACAAACAGCCCAAGCCATTCTTCAAAGCATCATTGAATACCACAAAAATTTCTCCACATGTGGGTAGTGTGAGTACATGTTCAATGATAAGAATCCTTTTAAACTCTTTGAATCTCTCTTCAAATTATTCATTACAAGAAAACATGAATCCTTTTCGATTTATATTGGTTAGAGGGTGAAACAAGAACAAGAAATTTCACACAAATCAATGATAGTACCAAGTTAATCCAAAGAAAATATGGATATTTTTTATAGATGTTGGTACTATCCATCCTTAAATTGATTTTATTTTTTAAGGGTACATATAGACCCCATTACTTGTTATGATATTCTCCAATAATGATACTTTATTCTATGAGAACTCACATTTTCGATACTTTTCATAAATATTTTCCTTTCTTAAGGTCTATAGTATAGTGCTAAGATGCTCCTCCTGATCCTCCATTCTTTTGGAGACTATTAAAATATCATCAATAAATTCCACCCAAAAGTTATCAAGTTAATCCATAAATAATCTATTCATCAAGTCTACAAATATTTCTAGAGCATTAGTGAGTCTAAATGTAATTACTATGAACTCATAGTGCCTGTACATTGTACGAAAAGCAGTCTTGGGGATATCCTCCTTATCTAGCCTAACTTGGTAATATAACGATTTCAAATCCACATTGGATAAGTATTGTATTCCATTGAGATAATCAAACAAGTCATCAATCCATGGAATAAGATACTTATTTTTTATCATTACCTTGTTGAGATTATAATAATTAATGAAATAGTGCATTGACCCTTACTCCTTCTTGATGAAGTGGAATGGTGCACCTCAAGGTTAAACACTTGGGTGCATAAAACATTTATCTAGAATCTCATGTAGTTGTTTCCTTAGCTTCTCAAGTCCCACAACACCCATTATATACATATTCTTGTACAATGGTAATGCCTCAGGTATAATTGTGATCGAAAATTCCACCTCTCGGATTGAAGGAAGACCATAAAATTCCATAGGAAACACATCAACATATTCCTTCATAATGGGATTGTCTTCAAGGATTATGTTTTCCTTAGACCCATTAATTTGATCTAGATAATATTACTCATTGGGAAATAATATCCATGATTGATATGTTTATGATAAATAATATTCATCCCTCTCCTTTCACTTGTATAGTATCAGGGGTTGATTTGTGATACAGAGAGTGATTTCCTTCTCATGGTGATTTATGTTGTCTTTATATATAGAAAGACAATCCATACCTAGAATTACATAAAATTACACCAAATAGAGTATGAAAATGTTATCTAGGAAGTTCATCCCAAAAATTTTTATAGGTGAGGAGTTATATACTTGGGAAATAATAATTTCCCAATTTTCCATTTTCATCAATAGATTTACATACATGCTTTGTTGTGGTGTTTTAATAGTTCTACAAAACATTCAATATTTATAGGAATGTGCAGAACCATAATCAAAATGTATGTTTTCTATTATTGAAAGAATAATTATAATACATATCACCACTTAATTTTCTAGATCCAACTCAGCAGTTGTGATGGAAAAAAATGCCCTTGTTTCTGAGGTTTTTGGTTATCTACAAAAACCATTGTCCCAGTGCATCAGTTTTTAAAATTCCCTAGTTCCTTGTAGTTGATGCAATGAAAAATGTTATGAGGGTTAACTAGATCATTCATTTCCTTAATCACATTGGTGGTTATCTACTAGAAGAAATTTATATCTAGATTTCATTCCTTTCGAAACCTAAATACTTTCCTCACCCCCTTAGGAAATTTATGGGGTTCTTATTTCAGTGCCATTGAAAATTGGGATGTTGAAAATTATTAGCATTTTTAGAATATATATCAGTTTGGTAGAATTAAAATACACTTTTTGCTTATTTTCCTAGTTTTACCCTTGAGATTCATTGATCTTCATATTGAATTTGAGGGAATATTGGAAAATTTTCTTATAACTATCAATGTATTAGATTAATAGGGTTTTTTTAGACATAGTTTTAGCCCACCAAAGAAGTGGTTAACCTTGAATTCAGGGGTTAATACAAAGTTGGTGGTGTATCATGAAATTCTTGGGAATTTTCCTCAATCATTATGATATATTTATCTTCTTTTCACTTTAGGGAAATAAAATCCATTTCCATTTTAATCCAGAGAGTGTGATGAAAATAGTTTTCAATTTTTTTTTGGAATTCCCTCTACCCCATAAATTCGATAACTTTCTCAAGTTTTTTATTATTTATCAATTCCCACCACTGATCAGCTTCTCCCTCCATATGATAAATATCCTATGGAACCTTCTCTTTCTCATAATATCAAGGATAGAGAAGAAATTCTCAATGGATTTCATTCATTGTTATATGATTAAGGGATCATATGATCTATTGAACATTGGAAGATTTTTTCACATAAATCTCTCAATTGCAGCTTGTACATTCTTAGGGTGATTTGGGAGCTCCTCCTGATCTAGTTTTCTATTTAGAACCTAATTCATCTGAGATAGTATAATAATTTTTTTTTGATTCCCACTCCCATTAGGTTAGGAGTTTTTTGAGACAATCATCACATCTCCCACCACATTGATTGTTTACTTTATTCCTCCTATTTTCAGCCATTGGATAATAAAATGGAAAATTAGGAATGAGTATTTTTAAACTATTTAACACATACATGGTAATACAATTATGTTAAATATATAATCTATAAATTACATGTATTCCTTTAACTTATGAACATATATGATTCAATCTATGTTATCCATGATCTATTTCTTAATATAGACTCTTATGGGAATTATTTATTCCCTAAATAATAGTTTATAATGAACTTATGAATTTACCAAAGCATATACTCTAATAGTTTCAAAACAAGTCTACATTAACAATCATTATCATTCATCATTTCCTAATCGAGTTTAGATCATTATGGTGTTTTCAGGTTTTACCACTATGTATATCTTTACTAGAGCCACATCCACTTGTAGTATCCAGACATGAATGTATTTTCTTAATAAACCACTACCTCTAAGCTTACCAAAATTTAGGGATTTCTTCTATTACTTAGTATTATACCTAATTATTTCACTTTATATTTCTAATCCAAATCACTATAATGAATAAACCTCCCTTTGATACCAAATTTGACAACCCTGCTATTTATTACACTTTATTTCATGGTTTATTACACAAGATTACACTTAATAGAACCCATAAGATTGAGAAGTATAGTGTCATTTTGAATTAGGTGCATTACATAAAAACTAAAAACAAGTAATGAATTATCTTTTATTGAAAACCTTATTAACATTTTCGTAATATTACATCGTACATAAAAATGAATTAGATAACCTAGGGATATAAATAAGAAATGGGTGAGAGATAAATCCCAATAGGGTAATAAACATGGAATTAGATGAATAAAGTAATACATATGATAAAATATCCATATAAATGTGACATAAAAAGGGTGATAATTATAAACATTAACAATGAGGCATTATATAAGATGATATCCTAAAGGGAACATCTGAAATTTAACAGCAACTTAAAACACTTAATCGTAACAATAGTTCAAGGATAACTGCAAAAAATGATGATGAAAAAATACCCACAATTGTATCAGGTATACTCCCTATCCCAACATGATGTCTCATGATACAAAACATTACCCAATGCATTGGAGTGTCATATAATTTCGGGCGCACCTCTCATTTTTATTTCATTCTCATGCTTAAGTGTTCCAAATAGATCATAAAACATGGATTCATTCATTATCATATTCTATTACATGATATATTAGTGTGGAATAAATACATGTAAGTCCCATGTCAAATAATTAAAAGTGTATAAATCTAAACACCCTTGATATGAAATTGGTATGGTATTCACTACACATATGTTTTGGCAGGGAAAATCACTGTGAAATTTTGGCAACATAACAATGCCACTTAAAAATTAATAAAATGGGTTGATGAGAGAGAAAGGGGTATCACATAATTTTAGAGTAAAATGGGAAGTAATAGGTACATGTAAATACACATACCAAAATTATGAATTAGAAATATAAGGAATAATACAAAAAACTTTAATAAAGAGGAGAATGAGAGGATCCCTTACCTTGAGAGTGTGACTTCAAATGATTGGGAGAGGATTCTTGAAAACTTGGGGGCACCTAAAGAGGAATCTAGAGAGGAGAGGGAAGATTAAGGATGTTCACAAAGTAATTTTAGGGAATATAAATAGGATCTTGGGAGCGTTTATATATCAAATGAATACGGAAATTCTTTATTATTTCCCAAACATAGGGTTTTGACTCTATAATAAAATAACAAAAAACACACACCTTTATATGTTTTTTGACTATGGTTTCTACCATATTGGAGTTTATTTCATTATTTCCTAATTCCAAGTGCCTAAAGTAATTAAATAATACCCTTGATTATTTGGAAGTGAGTCATACTCTTAAAGAAATGATTTTAAAACCTTAAAATATATTAATGGTATTAGATGATTCATAGAGGATTTATAAAATTATTTAAATAAACATAGAATCAAGTTATTTTAAAGGAAAGCCATATACTTGGTCTTAGATAACAATTATAGTATTTATTACATCACTTTTGGGTTTTTATGATGTTATAATACACACTGTATATTTGTATAATATTTAATTTTTACCAGAAAATTTGATTGTCTAAGAAAATTATGAAAAATTAACTGTTCGATAAATTCAAAATTAGTATTCCAAAAATAATCTTCATTTTATCAAAATAATATTCTAAATAGGTTAATTTTTACCTTTAAAATAATAATTGACATTTATTGAAAAATGTTATGGTTTTTGATAAAAAATGTTTTCAAACCCTTATAAAAATTAAATTTTACTTCAAAAAAACATTATATGATCTTTTATATTCAATATAAATTAATTAATAATAAAATTATATTAAAATACACTTTATTTAAAAATCCATCAATTCATCAGAATAAATATATTAATTGAAATTGAATACTAATTAAAAATACTACTTTTGTTTTATTGTATAAAAATAAAAATAATATATAAAATAATGATAATAAGGAAATATGAAAAATATTATATAAAAAATACAATATAAAAATTCATATTAATATGTTCTTGATACATATCCCTTTAATAAACTAGTAAATTTCCTAAGGGTATGGTGTGTGACAGTGAGACATTCATGGGGTGGTTCAGCGTACAAGGTCTTGTCTCTGATCTCAATGAGGTTGAACTTATTTTGTATAAGGTTTTCTCATGAATAAGTTATTAGATATCAGATTGTTTTTAGTGAAGGGAAAAGATAATTGATATTATCTTCCTCAAAAGCTCTAATAAATGAAATTCATAGGGTACGATCCTATGGGTTGAGGTTATCACTTCCTTTATCTTTGTCAATTGGAATTGTTAAAACCCTATATTTATACTAATCATGTGATTAATTTTCAATGAATATATTATAAATTGAAATTATTTTAATTCCTTTCAAATCTGATAAGATATAATAAAACCAAATAAGTGCATGTGTTTTCTATAACCATAATATATAATAAGTCATTTGACTAAAAAGTAAGATAAGTTTTATTAATAAAATTTTAGGTCATTACAACTTATTAGAATTAAATTAGGTAAAATGGATTCTATATTTTTAATTATAATAATTTATAATGTCTAATAATGTTAGATTATTTTTGATCAAAATGAATAGTGAAAACAATGAAAATTAATTATCGTGGTTAAGGTAAAAATGGAATTACAAGCGGGGTGAAACTAAGAAGATAAGTGTTGAAAATGAAAAAATAACTTTTAATTCACCCATTCGATGGCCATATTTTGGCCTCATACCTTCTAGGTTCTTCAATTTCCCATTTTGGAATCTTGGTGAATGAAAAAATGTTGGTACGATTGAATCTTTTAAAAAAATTACAATCATGGTACTCACCCCACTTATAAAAGGAAGCTTCCTCTCCTCTATTATTCAAACCTTAAAAACTATGTGGTTTAGAAAGAAAATAACATAAAAAATTAACTCCCCTTATCTAATAATACTTATTTTTTTTTGCAAAAATCAAACCTAGTATGGCTTTAGTGCAAACCTATCATCGATACATGAAGAATAGGTAATGTTCTTCAATGAGGTTCTTTATTATCTTTCTTTCTCTAACTTATTAAATTATTTTTAAACCATGGTGATATACTAATATAAGTATATTATATATAATTATATTTTTTTATAATAATTTAATGACCTAAACAATCTTCACTTCCATCAAATGGGTTATGGAATTATATTTTATGTGCAAAAAAACTACCACCTCGAGAAACGATGTCATTCATTCTTACGTTACCACCTTTCTTGGTTGGGATTGATGATGGATATAAAGTATATATATAATATTTATAACATATTCATACTTATATAGTAATTATATAATATATATATTTTTACTTTCTATTACATAGGGGATACGATAGTGTCACTCATGTGAACAACTGACTACAGCCTCGCAAAGCGATGTCATTCATCTTTCACTAACACTTTATGTAAAATGTAAGTATTTTAAAGTTAATGATTATATGTTATATAGATGAAATAATTATGATATTCATGAAATATTTATTATTATTAAAATATAATATATTTCATCTTATTTCTTACATTTTCACTCACTTAAAGAAGATAACATCATTAGAATACATGTGAACTACCTCCTTCACGAAGCGATGTGACTATATTTTCATAAACACACCACATGGATGATATATACAAGTATATAATATGGTATATATTATATTATTATTGTTAGTTAAATATAATATACTACTCTTATTATTTCCATAATGATCATTGAAAAATGGAAGTGTTTCTCAGGCGTACGTACCACCTACCATCTCCATGATTGTAACATAATTCATTTTCCATAAAAATATTTCATGATTAGTTTTAAAAGAATAATTTATATAAAAATATGATAACCATGTGATGATTATTATTATGGAGATGATATAAATATATAATATGTGAATAAACCACATCTTTCATGATTTAGCACACATGAGAAAACAAGGAAATTAATACTCGAAATAATGAAAATAATGAAAGATTATTAATGAATGGGTAATAATATGTTATAAAAGGATCATATATGATATTATAAATATTAATATTTTTATTTTATAAGTTAATAACATGTTTAAAATCACCATTAAATAGGTTAAATAAAATTCAATCAAAAGTAAGCAAGAGATAAGGGATTTCAAACACAATTTCTGTTCATTGGGTTAATCATCTACTTCAATGATTATACAATTCTTAGATTATTTGTATAATGAATTTTTATTACCTTATGTTTTATTTACACTTTTTTATTTTTATTTACAGTTTAGACACATAATTTATTCATTTATTAATCCTCACATTAATGTTAGGATCATTGTAAAGGTTTATTTCACAATATCATTATATTTGAGATTGTTTTCTCTTGAATTTTAGTTGAAGAAACTTATTTAAAAATTTCCTAATAAACCAATTTAATTTTATTCTTATGTGTTTATTAATGATATATTCATGTAATATTTCTATTTTAAACTCTTTTTTACTTAAATTAATTGAAAAAAATTATTTTAAGAAAAGATTACATCATTTCTCTCTTCGGTCAAAAATATTTTTTATTAAAAAACCATGTTTTCTTAAAATATTGTCAAATTTTTAACCTTTTAAATAAGATTTAATAAATGAATTCTCACCCATTTTTAATATTTTCATAATGTTTTCAAATTAATCAGATTATTTGTTTTCAAAATAACTACTTTTTCGATTTTACTATAAATGTGAATGGAATCTTCTTTACTTTTTCTGAAAAAATGAACTTTCTTAACATTTTTTTAGTGAAAAAGGAATGATATTTTTATCTTATAAGACATTTATATAATTAAATAATATCCCAAACATAATTTATTTGAATAATTCTTTTCAATTTTATGAGTATTTTTAAGAAATTGTTTTAAAATGTTATTTTCAAATAAAATTATTTTCAAATAAAATTATTTTCAAAATGCCTTTCAAAATGAAAAGGATATTTTACTCAATAATGTTTTTAAAGTTATTTTTATTGTATTTATATTCATAAATGACAAAAAACCTATATTATTACTATAATGGGTATTTGTTTACACCATCATTATTCTTCCTTTTGATGGTTTATGATTATTTTGACCAAGTATTTTATTTACATTCACTTACAAGTTCAATTTTGTAGTCATTTACTTTCCCTTTAAATATTCACTTTCTTATGATCATTAGACATTAAGTTTACACTAAATATACATATTATTTATCATGTATATTTTTATTTCTTAAAAAATATCTCATTTAAACATATGGTGACTTACTTTGAATGTTATTTTTTTAATGAGGAATATTGATAAATACATATCCTTTACTCAATATTGATATTTGATGTCAAGGAATATTCATTCATGAATGAAATAAATTATTTGATAAATGAGGAATAATTTGGACCTACAGTGATGGATGTGGCCTAATATTATATATCCCCTAAATACACTAGTAGGTCTCAAGCAAATAATTAGTAAGGTAACATTCAATGGGGTTTTAACTACAATTTAAACCATATTGTGTAATTTATTGATGGTAGAGGTATCATGTTCCTGAAATATGAGGTTGAATAATCAAGAATTTACTTCATTAAAAATTTAGTTATTATTATCCCCGATATTTTTTATGATATTATCCATGGAAGAATTTCATTATCATTTTATTGATTAAATGGATTTTTTAGTTATTTATCTTTCTATATTAATTATTCCATTTCTAGTTATTTAAATAGCATATGTGATTAGTTATTTAAATTTCCTTGTTGATTATTATTTTTGATTCATGATAGTTTCTTTTATACTTAACCCTCGCTGAGAATTTGACCTGAACCTTATCTTCTTTCCTTTATCCAGAATCTATGAAGTTTAATAAATTTTATACGCAAGGATATGCTAGATGGAATAATTTTATTCCCAATTTTTTTTATAATTTTGGTATTGAAATATAATTTTTGAATCATGTGTGTATCTAGTTTACCAAAACTACTACACTATTCGGTTCTTCAATATGATATTTACTTGTATCTTATGTTAATGTAATAAATTCATCACCAGCTATGAGATACTGGGGTCAGGGTCGTTACGGTTGGTATCAGAGGAAGTTCAGTAGAAACCATGGGAACTAGATTTAGGAAAAAATATATTAAGGGAAATAACCCTATGATAAAATTTCAGGATAAATATTAGAAAATCATAATGTTTTTATAAGGAAGAGATTATCTGGTTTTTACTATAAATACATCCCTATCTAGATACTACAAGTGAATGTGGTTCTAGCACAATGATATATATTGGTAATAAATTCAAAAAGAGGGTATCAGGAATGACCTGATCGTCACTCAGTGAATGAAATCATCCTTAATACCCACATGGTTTGATAGAACTAGGGGATATCTTAGGATAATTCACATTTTAATTACAAACTATTATGAAGGATTTAATATAGATATATCCCAAAATAAACCTTTTTTATGATTATAAGATTATTGATGAACTTACTTTTTAATTAATTTTAAGTATTTAACATATTTTGGGATTACACATTATGTTTCATAATGACATTATCTAATCTAGTGTAATCCAATATTTATAAATGGATCCTAACAAAAGTAATTAGAACTTCATTAATTCCTATATTCTAAAGAGTTATAAATATCATTTCTTTGATTGGTTTATGATGATATTTCAAAGGGAAGATGTAACATCCCAAGTAAGTAATGAATAATAAATATTTTTATCTATGTCTATTAATGAATTAGATAGTGTTTTAGAGGCTTAAAATGAGAATAAATCCAATCTTAGGCATGGAATACACTAATAGTTTTAAAAGATTGTTTTACTGCCTTTTGATGGAAAACCATCTTTTAAATCTATCTTTTGAAAATTTTATGAGCTCTATTTGTCAAAATAAACTTATTATTTATTATTAGGACATCAAAATTTACTTTGTGTGAATTTTTGGTATTTTTCCGATAAAGTTCATTTTTTTAATGAATAGTGAAAAATGTGGTGTTTTAATTTAAAACCTCATTTTAATATAATTTACTTATATGATTATATTATATTTTTAATTGGTTTTAAAGTTAAATTAGAATATATTTTTACCATTTAATCCAATAGTGGTCATTGGAATTAATTTCACTTTGAAATTGGATTTAAACTAGTGTCAATCTTTTGATACTTATTGTATCATAAAAACATGCTATTTTCTCTGACAACATGAATTAATTATTAAATTAATTAATTCAACTTATATGTTTTGAATTTTGTAAAATAGAAATCATTTTTGAATTCGTAATATCAAATATATCTTAGGGTGAAATTTTGGTTTTTTTCTGGAAAAATTCATCTTTTGATGAATAGTGAAACCACTAAGCGATACTTATAAAAACTGATTTTTCGTTTAAATGAAAATTTACCACCTCTGTGGTTTTAATTTCAAAAATCTGACATAAACGGTTGTCATTAAGAAGTAAAATGTGGTTCAATGGGATTAAAATATTTTTTTTGGTGAATAGTAGCTTTTATGTTTTTAATCGCGATTAGAGGTAATTAGTGTAATTTAAGGTAAGAATAATGTTTTAATAATATGAGATGAGATTGAAACATGTTCTAACCTTATTGGATGTGTCATGGACGACCAAGACAAACCATGGGTCAACTTGGGGACCCCATGGAGCCACTTTGGTAGGAAAATGACATTAATATCTTTTTATTTAATGTTAAAGTAAAAATGACACAAACATGAGTTGTTTTACTAACACAATTTTTACATGGGGTTATACAAGTCAGTTGTTTGACTATAAATAGTCATTTGAAATCTAAAAATATTTCCTACATCATAGTAGTTTTTTTATAATTTTTAGACATTAAATAAATTAAATTATGTATGACACCATGATGATGCAGCGATTACCTCATTATTTAACGATTTAAATAAAATGAAAAGATAATGTAACATCTATAACCTACACATGTCCAAAACCTATTGGATGGGTGGATTTAGAACCCTTATCACCTTATCCTCTAATTATATCAATGTGGGACCTTTTAAATCCGAAACTCATTTTAAAATAAAGTAACATTTCTTTACATTCCAAGAGTGCCCCTCCTCTCCTCTTATAAAAGGACCCCACCTCTACCTCCTTACCCACACTTCCAAAGACATTGGCTCGGCCAAACCCTGCCCATTTTGTCACTCCACATCACTCTCTAACTCTTAGAAGCCCCACTTTGGGCAGAAGTCTTCCCAAGGAAGCCTTTGAGCTCAAATCAAAAAGATTTACCCGATTTAAAGGTAGGGTCTTCTCTTGTGTTCTTGTGTTTTATTTTGATTATCCAACCCCCTAAACTCTTTTTATTAATTTATTTTGTAATAACAACAGTATATTCCATATACTAGGATGTTGTTATAAGAAGTATTCGAGCTACACTTACACACACCTACATCTAATGGTTAAAGAACATACTGTTTCCGTGGATGGAGAATTTCTGCCTCATGAAACGATGATTGTTCAACACTCATATATCACCTTCAAAGGTGGCCATTAAGATGTCACTATATTTATATATTATATATAATATGTTTATGTTTTACTTAATCTTATGTATTTTTCATTTATGGGATATCTTTATGGTTACCATTATGAGTAAACGTGATATCTTCATTTTAGGAAGTGCGGACTACCTCCCCCTTAAAGGTATTTGATTCCTTAATACCATATGTTGTACGTATAAAGGATATATTTAATGATATTATATATGATACCATACTGTAATTAAAATATTATTATGTATCATTATGTTTTAATTCCATAAAATACGAAATAGAAATGAAAGTAGTGTTCATGCGTACGTACGGCTTACCGTCTCCATGAACGGTGCATTTCATTCCTTACCTCTAAACGTTGTGTAATATTATAAATGCATGTATATACTGGATATATATGATATATATGATATATACATCATGAGTATAACTCTGGATATAATGGATACATGAACAACTTGTAATTATAAAGAGCATATTTTAACTCAAGTACCAATGATCGTTAAAACGACCGTTATTAACTAAAATAATTACATAGTGTTCATGACATGGTAATAAGTGATATAAAAGGAATAATGAACTTGAAAAAGGTTCTTAAGCAAGTATAAATTAACTCAAGTTTATTATTCTGGTGATTAGAGAACGATCAAGTCAAGTCGGATACGAGGTATGGGACTTCGTCTCAATCTCCTTTCAATTGAGGTATATTTTGTTTTATACACAACCTTCTTTTATACGGTGTATAAAACCCTTTGAATTTTATGTTTATTCAAAAGTAATCTTTTTTATACGAATAGTTTACTAAATGACAAAAGGGAATGTTTTTTTGTCGTACGTATGCGGCGACAACGACTTCTCCGCCGCCGTGACTATTATTTGAGTTTCGGCTTCCTCTACAAGCCATACTTTTTTTAAAGAAAAATAAATACCATGTTTTACTTTTCATTTATTTTGGTATTGAAAATGGTTTTCATAATGTTTTTATATCAATGTGTTGTATTGATATCTTGTGACTGAAAGGTGGAAATGTTATGTTTCCTTTATGCATGTTTTATGTGATACAATTATGTTGTGGTTCTTGGGAATTATTATGAAGAATGGTGGTTCTGTGATAATATAAGGGCAGGTGAGCCCAATATAGCTCTCCAATTCATTGGGTAACGCGAAGGAGTGAAATGTTAAGGTTTCTCCGAAGAGATTTATGGAATATACTGTGATGGGTATTCCTAACGTAAATAAGAGGGTTACTCCCTATGTAAGAATGTTATGAATGCCTCAAGTTACCTTTATGTCTTATGATTTCTATGATTTATTCATGATTTGATGAGGTATGTTAAAGTGTCTATGTTTTATGGGTAAAGTATGATTTCATTCTTATGTATATATGAACTCATGTTTACTTTCCATATTTTTATAACCCTTACTGAGCTTTTTATGCTCATCCCAAGTTTTTGAAATGTTTTTCACAGGTCAAGGGAAAGGTACATGATATGATGATATTGTCAAGGAATTGTCAAGAAAGAATCCATGTTTTATTTTAAATATGTTTCCGTTGATGGAAAAAATGAATACTATCTTTTATGTAACCACTTTGCTTAAATGTGGAATGTAATACATGTTTTATGATCTAATTCTCTAAAACTCTAAACCTGAAAAGATCCTCAATGTGAATTATTCATTTAATTCAATATTAAGTAAGGTTTAAGGTTGGGGCCTTATAGTTGGTATCAAAATCCGGTTTAGATAAATTTAGGAGATATAATTTTATTAAATGATTAACCAAAAATATTTTTTATGGTCAAATTGAAATGATATAGAATTTGAAGATTACCATGTTGCTTCATCTAAGACATGTTTGTTCAGAATGGTTTTCCACAGAGGAAACAGGGAAGCAGTGCTAGGAAGGAATACAGAAGGAAATAACCTTCCGAATCAGCATCCTGAGATGGTCGGAATTGGAACTAAACAGTTTGTTGCAGTAATGGTGCAGTTGACTGAAGCGATAAATGGTGGCGGTATCCATGCACAAGATCAGCCAGATCAACCGCAGAGGAACATGTCAATGGTGGAACATTTCATGAGGCAACATCCCCCATCATTCAGAGGATCATATGACCCTCTACTAGCTGAAGGGTGGATTAAAGCACTAGAGAATATTTTCGATGTCATGGGGTGTTCAAACAATCAAAATGTTAGTCTTGCTATTTACCGTTTGGAGGGTGAAGTAGATCAGTGGTGGTCGATGGTTAGAAATATCAGGGATGCTGATGAGATTGATACTCTCAACTAGGATGAATTTAAAGGTATGTTTCTTGAGAAGTATTTTCCTAAGGCTGTTCGACATAGGATGGAAAAGTAATTCTTGGAATTGAGGCAAGAGGAAGACTCAGTGGCTGCATATGAAGAAAGGTTCACTCGATTGGCAAGGAATGATCCAAATTTTATCCGAGACCTTGATAGTAAAATCGATCATTTTTACTCAGGATTAAAGCCAAAATATCGGAGTGCTTTAACTTCTCATGAGTTGAAAAGTTATGAAAATCTTGTTCGATGTGATGAGAAGGTGGAAATGGAGTTTGTCGATGATCGAGTGTTCTATAACAACCAGCAGAAGAAGAGACTGAGGTGGCAGGAGAAAGGGAAGAATTCTTCAAAAAGGTCTGATGGTAAGAAAACTATGTTTCTAGTTTGTGATAAATGTGGAAAAAGGCATGCTTGGGAATGTCTTATGAATTCTTGAAAGTGCTACCGATGCGGTAAGATGGGACATAATGCTTGTGATTGCACTGAAAAAGATCAAGGTTACGGTAAGTCCAAATTTGATTTACAGTTAGTGAAATGTTTTAAGTGCAATGAGATGGGTCACTATGCAAATGAGTGTCCAACAAAGAGCTTGAGTGATGGGAAGTAGTTAGAATACAAGCAGAAAGGGGTGGTTAAATCCTTTACAACTACTTCCGCAGATGTCGGGCCATCAAATGAAGTTGTATCAGGTACTTTGTTTTTTCAGATTATGCCAATGTGTTGTTTGATTCGGGGTCTACACATTATTTCATCTCTGAAACCTTTTCTAGTAAAATGGGAATACCATCTCAAGAAATGACTCCTGAACTTGTGGTAAAAACACCTGAGGGAAATGTTGAGGCAAAAAGAATTTATAAGAATCTTCCTATCCTTATCCGTGGAAATAAAATACTTGCGAACCTTATTGTTTTACCTCTAGTAGAGTTTGATGTTATCCTGGGTATGGATTGACTCTCTATTTACCATGCTAAGATTGATTGTAGAGGTAAAGAAGTTTCTTTTCAGAAATACTTTCAGTTTGTGTACAAGAATGAAGCCTTACTGTTGATAACATATCAAGAGGGTGAGAAACTTGTAAAAGATGGAAATGAATGTTACCTTGCACATATTGTTGAAAATAAGGGAACTGTTCAGATTAATGATGTGCCAGTGGTAAATGAGTATCCTAATGTTTTTATTGATGAGATTCCTGGAATAATACCAGATAGGGAAGTTGAGTTTACTGTTGACTTAGTTCCTGATTCTAAGCCAATTTCAAAACCCCCTTATCGAATGGCTCAAATTGAACTTTTAGAGTTGAAGGAGCAATTGCAAGATTTATTAGAGAAAGGTTTTATTCGACCTAGCACATCACCATGGGGTGCTCCTGTTTTATTTTTCAAAAAGAAAGATGGTTCTATGAGACTTTGCATTGATTATAGAGCCTTGAATAAAATCACTATTAAGAACAAATATCCTTTGCCTCATATCGATGATTTGTTTGATCAGCTCTAGGGAGCTCAGTATTTTTGAAAGATTGACCTGAGATCGGGGTACCATCAGCTGAAGGTAAAGGAAGTAGATGGTCCGAAGACTGCGTTTCGTACAAGATATGACCATTATGAATTTGTAGTAATGCATTTTGGGCTAACCAATGCACCTGCTGTGTTCATGGACTTAATGAATAGAATTTTCCATGAGTTCTTGGATAAGTTTTTGGTTGTTTTCATTGATGATATTTTAGTGTTTTATAAAAGTAAATAATAGTATGAAATACATTTAAGGGTTATTTTGAAAAACTTGAAAGAAAAGAAATTGTATGGGAAATTCATAAAGTGTGAGTTTTGGTTGCAACAAATTTCTTTCCTTGGACATATTGTTTCTAAAGATGGGATAACTGTTGATCCTACAAAAAAAGGTTGTTGAAGAATGGACAAGACCCACAAATGTAACTGATATTCGTAGCTTCCTTGGATTGGCAGGCAATTACCGAAGGATTGTTAGAAATTTTTCACAGTTATCTAGTCCAATAACGAAGCTAACTTGGAAGGGTGTTAAGTTTATCTGGACAAAAGAATGTGATGATTGTTTTCAGGAACTAAAAAGAAGATTGGTGAATGCTCCAGTTTTGGCACTACCTTCCAGGAATGGTGAGTTTGTTATATACAGTGATACTTCATTGAAAGGAATTGGTTGCGTCCTAATGCATAATGATCAGGTAATTGGTTATGCTTGACGTCAGTTGAAAACTCATGAGGTAAATTACTCTACACATGATTTGGAATTATCTGCTATTGTTTTTTCTTTAAAAATTTGGAGGCATCATTTGTATGGAGTAAAGTGTGAAATATATACTGATCACAAAAGTTTAAAGTATATATTCACTTAGAAAGAGTTTAACATGAGATAGAGGAGATGGCTGTAATTAATCAAGGATTATGATTGTACAATTCATTACCATCCAGGAAAATAAAATAAAGTGGCTGATGCTTTGAGTCGGAAAAGTAATGCTTCATTAACTATGCTACGTTTGGAACGAGATCCTTTGGTTTTTGATTTGATGAACTTTGGCATAGAAGTTGTTGGTGCAGGAAGTTATTTTGTTTTGTTTCAGGTATCAGTGAGATCATCTCTATCAGACAGAATCAAGCAAGCACAGAATCAAGACAGTGAGTTGCAGAAAAAGGTAGAGTTGTTTCAGAAGGGTAAGTTGCCTGAATTCAACATTGATAATGATTGTGTTTTGAGATTTGGGAAGGGATTGTGTGTGCCTTGTGATTCACAGTTGAAGAGATAGTTGTTATGTGAAGCTCATAGTTCTCCGTTTTCAGTTCATCCTGGAAGTACTAAGATGTATATAGATCTTCGATAGTATTACTGGTGGGACGGAATGAAAAGAGATATTGCTGATTTTACTGTGAAGTGTTTGACTTGTCAACAGGTTAAAGAAGATCGGAAGTTACCGAAAGGGATGCTTCAGCCTTTACCAATTCCAGAGTGGAAATGGGAGAATATATCCATGAACTTTGTTGTAGGATTACCGAAGACATCTCGAGGTAATAATGCAATCTGGGTTATTGTTGATCGCTTGACCAAATCTGCTCATTTCCTTGCTATACGAGAAATTGTTTCCCTATATCAACTTTCCCGTTTATATCTTAAAGAGATAGTCAGGTTACATGGAGTTCCTCTCTCCATTGTATAACCGTGATCCCAAGTTCACTTCTAACTTTCGGAAAGGCCTTCATAAGTCATTGGGTACTGAATTAAATTTTAGTACAGCTTTTCATCCTCAATCAGATGAGCAGTCAGAACGAACGATCCAGACTTTGGAGGATATGCTACGGGCTTACTCTATGGATTTTCAGGGAAGTTGGGACCAACATCTTTCTTTGGTTCAATTTTCATATAATAACAGTTTTCATTCCAATATACAGATGGCACCATTTCAGGCATTATATGGGAAGTGGTGTCAAACTCTGGATTTCTGGGATAAAGTGGGTGAAAGGAAGTTGATGGGACTAGAATTGGTAGAAGAGTTGGCAAAAAAAGTTCAGCTGATACAGAAACACATGAGAACAGTTCAGAGCAGGCAGAAGAGTTATGCGGATTATATGAAGAAGGATCTCTCTTTTGAGGTAGGTGATCATGTTTTTCTCAAAGTATCACCATGGAAAAGTGTGATGGGATTTGGTAAGAAAGGAAAGCTGAGTCCAAGGTTCATTGTACCATATGAAATTCTGGAGAGAGTTGGATCCATTTCTTACCAAGTGGCTTTACCTCTGAGTTTATCTCAGGTACACAATGTTTTTCATGTTTCGATGTTGAGAAAGTATATGCCAGATCTATCTCATGTTTTGAGTCCAGAGGTAGTTCACCTGGAAGAGAACCTATCTTATGAGGAACAACCGGTCCCGATTCTTGACCACAAGGAGCAAGTGTTACAGAATAAGGTGATTCATCAGGTAAAGGTTTTGTGGAAAAACCACATGATTGAAGAGGAAACATGATCATCTGAAAATGCAATGAGGGATAAATACCCCCACTTATTCGATAAGTAAATGAATTGCAAGGATGCAATTTTCTAAAGGGGGGAAGGATGTAACATCCCATGTAATTAATGAATAATAGATATTTTTATCTATGTCCATTAATGAATTAGATAGTGTTTTAGAGGCTTAAAATGAGAATAAATCCAATCTTAAGCATGGAATACACTAATATTTTTAAAATATTGTTTTACTACCTTTTGATAGAAAACCATATTTTAAATCTATATTTTGACAATTTAATAAGCTCTATTTATCAAAATAAACTTATTATTTATGATTTGGACATCAAAATTTACTTTGTGTGAATTTTTGGTATTTTTCCGATGAAGTTCATTTTTTAATGAATAGTGAAAAATGTTGTATTTTAATTCAAAACCCCTTTTTCATCTAATTTATTTATATGATTAGATTATATTTTTAATTGGTTTTAAAGATAAATTAGAATATATTTTTACCATTTAATCTAATAGTGGTCGTTGGAATTAATTTCACTTTGAAATTAGACATAAACTAGTGTCAATCTTTTGATACTTATTATTTCATAAAAACACGCTATTTTCTCTGACAGCGGGAATGAATTATTAAATTAATTAATGCAAATTATATGTTTTGAATTTTTTAAAATAGACATCATTTTTGAATTCAGAATATCAAATATAGATTAGGGTGAAGTTTTGGTTTTTTTTTGGAAAACTTCAATTTTTGATGAATAGTGAAACCACAAAGTGGTACTTATAAAAACTGATTTTTCGTTTAAATGAAATTTTACCACCTATGTGGTTTGAATTTCAAAAATCCGATATACATGGTTTTCATTAATAAGTAAAATGTTGTTTAATGGGATTAAAATAATTTTTTGTTGAATAGTAACTTTTAAGTTTTTAATCGCCATTAGAGGTAATAGTGTAATTTAAGGGAAGAATAATGTTTTAATAATATGAGATGAGCTTGACACATGTCCTAACCTTATTGGATGTTTCATGTCCGACCAAGACAATCCATGGGTCAACTTGGGGACCCCATGGAGCCACTTTGGTAGGAAAATGAAATTAATATCTTTTTTTTAATGTTAAAGTAAAATTGACACAAACATGAGTTTTTTACTAAAACAATTTTTACATGGGGTTATACAAGTCCGATTTTTGACTATAAATAGTAATTGGAAAGATAAAAAACTTTCCTACATCATAGTAGTTTTTTTTATAATTTTTAGACATTAAATAAATTAAATTATTTATGACACCATGATGATGTAGCGATTACCTCATTATTTAACTATTTAAATAAAATTAAATGATAATGTAATGTATATGACCTAAACATTTCCAAAATCTATTGGATGTGTGTATTTCAAACCCTTATCACCTTATACACGAATTATATAAATTTGGGACCTTTTAAATCCGAAAACCATTTTAAAATAAAGTAACATTTCTTTACTTTCCAAGAGTGCCCCTCCTCTCCTCTTATAAAAGGCCCCCACCTCTACCTCCTTACCCACACTTCCAAAGCCATTGGATTGGCCAAAACCTGCCCCTTTTGTCTCTAAAAATCCCTCTATAACTCTTAGAAGCCTCACTTTGGGCAGAAGTCTTCCCAAGTAATCCTTTGAGCTCAAATTAAAAAGATTTACCCGATTTAAAGGTAGTGTCTTCTCTTGTGTTCTTGTGTTTTATTTTGATTCTCTAACCCCCTAAACACTTTTTATTCATTTATTTTGTAAAAACAACAGTATATTCCATATAATAGGATGTTTTTATAAGAATTATTCGAGCTAAACTTACACACACCTACATCTAATGGTTAAAGAACATACTGTTTCCGTGGATGGCGAATTTCTGCCTCACGAAACGATGATTGTTCAACACTCATATATCACCTTCAAATGTGGCCATTAAGATGTCACTATATTTATATATTATATATAATATGTTTATGTTTTACTTAAGATTATGTATTTTTCATTTATGGAATATCTTAATGGTTACCATTATGAGTAAACGCGATATCTTCATTTTAGGAAGTGCGGACTACCGCCCCCTCAAAGTGATTTGATTCGTTAATACCATATGTGGTACGTATAAAGGATATATTTAATGATATTATATATGATACCATACTGCAATTAAAATACTATTATGTATCATTATGTTTTAATTCCATAAAATATGAAATAGAAATGAAAGTAGCGTTTATGCATACGTACGACTTACCGTCTCCATGAACGGTGCATTTCATTCCTTACCTCTAAACATTGTGTAATATTATAAATGCTTGTATATACTGGATATATATGATATATAGGATATATAAATCATGAGTATAAATCTGGATATAATGGATACATGAGCAACTTGTAATTATAAAGAGCATATTTTAACTCAAGTACCAATGATCGTTAAAATGCCCGTTATTAACTAAAATAATTACATAGTGTTAATGACATGGTAATAAGTGATATAAAAGGAATAATGAACTTGAAAAAGGTTCTTAAGAAAGTAGAAATTAACTCAAGTTTATTATTCAAAATATTAAAGAACGATCAAGTCAAGTCGTATATGAGGTATGGGACTTCATCTAAATCTCCTTTCAATTGAGGCATATTTTGTTTTATACACAACCTTCTTTTATACGGTGTATAAACCCCTTTGAATTTTACGTTTATTCAAAAGGAATCTTTTTATACGAAGCATTTAATAAACGACAAAAGGGAATGTTTTTTTTGTTGTACGTATGCGGTGATAACGACTTCTCCACTGCCATGACCATTATTTGAGTTTCGGCTTCCTCTACTAGCCATACTTTTTTTTAAAGAAAAATAAATACCATGTTTTACTTTTCTTTTATTTTGGTATTGAAAATGGTTTTCATAATGTTTTTATATCAATGTGTTGTATTGATATCTTGTGATTGAAATGTGGAAATATTATGTTTCCTTTATGCATGTTTTTTTGTGATACGATTATATTGTGGTTCTTGGGCATTATTATGAAGACGGGTGGTTCCGTGATAAACTAAGGGCTGGTGAGCCCGATATAGCTCTCCAATGAATTGGGTAACGTGAAGGAGTGAAATGTTAAGGTTTCTCTGAAGATATTTAGGGAATATACTGTGATGGGTATTCCAAACGTAACCAAGAGGGTTACTCCCTACGTAAGAATGTTATGAATGCCTCAAGTTACCTTTATGTCTTATGATTTCTATGATTTATTCATGATTTGATGAGGGATGTTAAAGTGCCTATGTTTTATGGGTAAAGTATGATTTCATTCTTATGTATATATGAACTCATGTTTAGTTTCCATATTTTTATAACTCTTACTGAGCTTTTTATGCTCATCCCAAGTTTTTTAAATGTTTTTCATAGGTCAAGGGAAAGGTACATGATATGATGATAGTGTCAAGGAAGTGTCATAAAAGAATCCATGTTTTATTTTAAATATGTTTCTATTGATGGAAAAAATGAATACTATCTTTTATGTAACCAATTTTCTTAAATGTGGAATGTAATAAATGTTTTATGATCTAATTCTCTAAAACTCTAAACCTGAAAAGATCCTCAATGTGAATTATTTATTTAATTCAATATTAAGTAAGGTTTAAGGCCGAGGCCTAATAGAAGAAGTCTCCCAAACATTTTCATCACATGAGTACATGGTATCATGGGATAAAAATTGTAGATGTAACTATCTATTTATTATGAATTTGAAGGGAAGAAATAGAAGAAGAGTACAATATACAAAAATATGGATAAAGGGAAGAAGGGAATAAAGGATTTTTCCTACATGTGATAATTATGCAAGGAAACACCTTCACACATACTTAATAGGAAAATGAGTTTTCTTTAAGTGTGCTGAAAATGGGAAACATAATCATTATTACATAGGAAAGAAATAATTCTCTACTATTTAATGATTTAACTATAAGGATATGGGCCAATACTGAATTGAATTCCCCATGGATCATGGGAAAATACATCATAATAAGATAAGATATGAATGCCAAGCATATTCTATTACCATAGACAAAGTGGAATGATTAATGTTCTTGTGTTTAGATTCCAAAAATATTTAATTTTATTATTTTATCAATTATATTCTGGTTATATGTATTATGAAATATATAAGGATTGTGCTGCAACAATTTCTCATTATGTATTTAAAAGAATAAGTTGAATGATACAAATTTACAAGAAAATTAATTCAGTGGAAACTTGAACTTATTAGAAAACACATGAATGAGTGAAATAAAACCATTAATATATTCCTAATGTTGAGATAATGATGTTGGTAGGAAGAGATGATTTATATGGATAATGTAAATTGGATATTACTGACTACCTTGGAACATATTAATGATTCATTGATAATGTAGTTTATTCTATCATTAATGGAGTTAATAGTGATTCTTTATCTAAGGAATAAATAAGACAGTATATGTTTTAATTAAGGAATAAAAAAGATTGAATGCCTTAAATCTTGTTTTATGGTAATTTAGTTAATTACTATGTTTCAAGAGAATATATGATGAAATTATTTTCATGTTTGGTATTTGAATATTAAGAGATTCTTTATTTTGAATGAGGAATATTATGTTGATTTTTTTTGAACTACCTTCTAAATTTGGATATATATATTTTATGATACTTAAGGTCAACCATTTATGGAAGGGATTAAGTTTATATTTGGGTTTTATTGGATAAATATTTATAACCATTTTGGTTTTAGTAATGACAAGAATAATATCTTGTTACTATTTTACGGACATTATCACCTTTTAAAAGTGAATTTTAGTGTTTTAGGAATATTTTTTTTGGATATGAATTTACTAGCATAAGTAATGAATTTGAAATTGATCTATGAAAAATCAAAGGATGAAATAATTCTTATGAAATAGTAACATAGTAGGTAAGTATATTTTCTTATATTCTTCGATAGTAAATGAATTCCACATCTTTAGAAAAAGGATTTTGAAACAAAAATGTTATTCAATTACATTCATATATGATGAATCATATTTTTTTTAAGTTATCATAGATTTATAGTTTTGAAACCATTAACTATCCATTTATAATTAAATTTCTTATTATCAATGACCTCTATCATTCTCAATAATTATTTACGCTTTTCTTCCATATCCACATCTTCACTTCCCACCAATATTCTCCTACATGGAAAACTAATTATATATTATTACATATAACCTTGTTAATTATATATATATATATCTTATTAAGTAGATGTTTTATTAACACTTTGATAATGTGGGTTTTTTAACAATGGTATTTCCAAATTAAAAACCCTTTATTACCGAGATCAAGTTTAAATTACAAGGACACAATTTATTTAAGGTGGAGAGAATGTAACACCCCATGAGTTTAAAATAATAACAGAGTATTCGATATATTATGTTACCTAAAACACAAATTTTATCACTCATTATTTTAAAAAGTAATTTTATATTGAATTACATGAAAAACTATGTTTAGTTTATGTTACATATAACATTGAGTTTAGATTGTGTTACATGCAACAATGAGTTAAATGAAATGTGAAATATTTTTAGAATATTGTTATTTAATGTAATATCTACAACCTAGACATTTAAATGGTGTTTATGAATATTAATAACTAAATTAGGAAAATTTTGGATATATATTGATTACAAATAAAATAATAATCATTTAAAAGATTAATAAATGTTTCCAAAAAATCTATTTTTTAAAAGATAGTTAATAGTGATTTAAGAAAATAATTTAAAACATACTTTTACCATTATTAGAAAAAATATTTTATAAAATAAAAAATATTTTTTAAATCATAATAAAAAAATTATCTTAGTGTTAATGTTTGGAATTTTTCTGAAAGTTTCATTTTTGGATGAATAGTGAGAAATACTGAATTTTAATTTAAAACTTCCTTTTCATTTAAAAAACATGTATTGTTAAATTATATTTTAAATTTGTTTTAAAGTAATATTATTTCAATTTTATATCAATAAATTCAATTTATATCATTGAAATCATTTTAATATTTAATTTAGATATAAAAACTTTTTAAACTTTTGAATATTTTCACTTGAAAAACCATATTTCTCATCATGTATGTAGGATTATTTTTAAATTAAAATTTTAAACTTATGTGAAATGAATTTTTAAAAATTTATTCCATATTTAGAATCATAAGAATTTATAATTTTTAATAATTCCAAATTAAATTTTTACCAAAATAATAATGGAAACAGTAAAAATTAATTACCACAGTTAAGGTAAAATTGAATTACCTGGGGTTAAAAAAAGGAGATAATGGTTAAAAATGACATAAAAACTCTTAAAAAAATATACATTTCCATATTTCTACCTAATCACTTATAGGTTCGATAATGGCCCATTTTTGAAGCTTTTTTTTCATGATAAAAATGAGGCTTTGATTGAATCTTTTTGAAACATTACAAGTGTGCCACCCACCTCATTTATAAAAGGCTAACCCCTTTCCTCTCTTATTCACAAATTAAAACCTATTTTTATAATCCCATAAATACCAAAACAACTTCCCAAATTAACTCAACTAATCCTATAATACTTATTGTTTACAGAATGGAAACCTTGTAAGGTTTTAGTGCAAACGTAAGGAGGATACCCGAAGAAGAGGTAATGTTTTTAAATGTGCATCTTTATTTTATTTCTTTATCCACATCCTTAAATTATTTTTAAAACATGATCATATATAAAAAAAATATTATATATATAATATCTTGTTATTATAATATGTTAATTATATACAACCATCTCCACGTCCATCAAATGGGTAACTAAATCACCATTTGTTTGTACAACGACCTACCACCTCACGAACCGATATCATTTGTTCTTCCATTATCACCTTTCATGGGTTGATATGATGATGGATATAAATTATATATATGATATTTATAACATATTTATACCTATTTAGGAATTATATCAAATATATCCTTTTTAATTTTCCATTCCATATGTGATATGATAACATCACTCGTGTGTACGACATACTACTGGGTCGCGAAGCGATGTGATTCGTCTTTCACTAATGCTTTATATGGAATGTAATAAAGTTAAATTTAATGATTATATGTGATATAATTGAAATAATTATGATATTACTGATATTTTTATCTTTCTTTAAACATATTATATATCATTTTATTTATTACTTTTTAACTCACTTAAAGATGATAAAATCATTCTTATATGTGTGAACAAGCACCTTCATGATGCGATGTGACTCTATTTTCATCACCAAACCATATGGATTATATATATAACTATATAATATATTATATATGGTATTATTATCATTATATAAATATAATTTATTAGTTACCTTCTTTACATAACTATTGTTGAAAAATGGAAGCATTACTCATGCATATGTACAAGCAACCATCTCTATGATCGTAACATAATTCTTTTTTCAAAACCACATTTCATGATTGGTTTTAAATTCATAATTTATTTAAAAATAATATAATTATTGCATTATTATTATTAAGATGATATAAATATATAATATATGAAAGAACTGGATCTTTCAAGATGAAACATGCATGAGGAAACAAATAAATTAACACCCAAAACAAGGAAAATATTGAAATATTATTAATGAAAAGGTAATAAGATGTTACAAAAGGATCACATATGATATTATAAATATTAATATGTTTATTTTATAAGTTAATATCACGTTAAAAATAAACATAATGAAGGTTAACAAATTTTTTTAAAAAAAGAAGTCTTAGGTAAGTTATTTCATAACTCAATTTTTATTCGTTGGGTTAATCATCTACTTAATCAATTATGTCATTCTAAGATTTTGTTTATAATTAATTTTTATTTCATTATATTATATTTCAAAATTTTTATGTGGATTTATAATTTAAAAAGACAGTTTATTCACTTATTAGTTATCACTTAAATGTTATGATCATTGTAAAGCTTTATTTCACAATCTCATTCTAATAGAGATTGTTTACTATAAAATTTTAGTTAGAGGAAATTATTTGACCATTTTATAATAAAACAAATTAATTTTATCATAATATAGTTCTTCATGATATTTTCATTTAATGGTTCAATTTTCTTACTCTTTGGTATATATATTAATTGAAATAATGTTTTTAAGAAAATATAACTTCATATTTCTCTTTGGCCAAAAATATGTTTTATTCAAAAACCATTTTTTCCAAAATTATTTAAAAAAATATTTTTTACATTTTTAAAATGATTTATTGAAGGTATTTTCACCCATTTTTAATATTTATTTTTTTTAAAAAAAATTATAATGTCATTTTCAAAACAATTATCATTTTGATTTTTATAAAAATGTGAAAGGAATCTTCTTGTCATATTCTGAACAAGGATCTTTCCTAACATTTTTATAGTTCAAAGGAATGTTCTTTTTAATTTTTAATGCATGTATGGAATTACCCTCCAACAAAAACATCATTTATCTGAATCTTTTTTTCCATGTTTATGAACATATTTTTAAAGAAAATATTTCTAAAAGTGATTTTCAAATAAAATAATTTTCAAAATGTTTTTCACAATGAAAAAGATATTTTCCTAAAGAATATTTTAAAGATACTTTTATGGTATTTATATTCATCAATTAAAAAAAACATTTTATTCTTACTCTAATGGGTATATTTTGATACCATTATTATTCTTTCTCTCGATGGTTTTTTATTATTTTGAATAACGATAGAATTAACATTACCTTAATTTTTTCATTTGGCAGTCATTTGCTTCGACTTAAAATATTCAATTTCCTATGATCATTTAAAATTAAATTTCACCTAAATATCTATATTTTTTTATTATGGAAATTATTATTGATTAAACTGTATCTCATTTCTACATATGGAGTCTTACTGTGAAAGTTATTTGTTTTATTGGGAAATATTAATAAACCCTTATCCTTTACCCAATATGGATATTTGATGTAAATTCATATTGATTAATGAATAAAATTGACTATTTTATATATGAGTAATGATTTGGACCTATAGTGAAGAGTTTTTCCTAATATTATATATCCCCTCGACGCATTAGTAGGTATCATGAGACAAATCAATAAGCTAATGTCTAATAGGTTTTTTACATTTAGTTTAAACCATCATGTGAAAGGTCTTTATGGTAGAGGTATCATGTTCCTGAGACATAACCTACAATAATTAAAAATCTCATTCATTCAGAATTTAGTTATTATTGTACATGATATTTTTACTATGATATTTTATATGGAATCATTTCATTCTCAGTTTAGTGATTAAATCCCATGTGTTTTAAGTTATTTACCTTTCCATATTTATTATTCCTTATATATTTATTTAAATAGAATGTGCTATTAATTATATACCTTTCTATATTGATTATTCTTTTTGATTCATGATAGCTTCTTGTGTACTTAACACTTACTGAGCATTTAATATCATACTTATTTATTTCCATTCACAGGAATCCATGAAGTTTACTATGTTTGATATGTAAGGATATTCTTGAGGGATTAAGGTTAATCTAGAAAAAAATTATGTTTTAATTCATGTATTGAAATATAATATGGGAATCATGTATGTATCTAGTTTAAAAAGACTAATAAACTATTCATTCCTTTGAGATGAAATTTCCTTGTATCTTATGCTAATGTAATAATGTAGACATCAACTATGGGATACTGGGGTCGGAGTCACTGCATTTTTTCATGATAATTATATTCCGTTATATTTTTAATGATAAAATTATCTTTAAATATTCCTAAAAGATTCAAAATAACTAGTATACTATTGTTATTTTGAACCAAAACTAGACATGTTTCCATGAATCCCAAAAATTAATCATATTTTTCAAAACCTTTGTTGAGTTCTTGAGATATTATACTTATATATCAAATTTCAGTTTATATTTTCTGTATAGAAATTATTTTTATTTGTGTTTTCTATCCTATAATTGATATCTTCCCATAGTTGGAAATTTTGGATCTTTTAATGATAAATATCACTATGGTTGTAGTAATTAATGATGTGAATATAGAAATCATTCTATGAATGGTTGTGAAGTCTTAAGGTGGAGATCCCTAAGCTACCTAACCATGGTTCACATCATGAACCAATTTTTAGGTGGTGAACCAAATCAAGTTGGAAGTATTCACATCATGAATCCATGACTCATTCAATGAACATGTCAAGAATATATTTTAAAAGGGTTTTTTCTCCATTTCCCTTAGTGTGGTTTAAAATTTTTATCACATATTTTTATACAGAATCAAAACTAGTAGCGACTCTCCCATATTGACTCCCTTCTCCCTTAACTCATGGTGTGATTTTGGTGGGGATTAATCCTAGATCATTAAGCTTCATCATGGTTTGTTTTTTATCTCATTTTTTATTGATATATTCCCCCTTATATTGTGATTTCAATACACCATATGGCTATGAAATCCTAGGGTTTATTGGATCCAAAATTTATTGATGGGGGGTTTTTATTTAGGGTTTTTATTTTATATTTGATGTTTCTTCCTCCTTTTTTTAGAACCCATCTGGTTTTTATTTACCCCAAGTATTTTATAAAGGAAGTTTCATAAAAATTCTTTTTCATATGAATCTATCTAGTTTTCTGGTTTTAAAAAGTGCTTCTAAATTGTGTAATGGAAAGGTTTTAATTTATTGAAATATTTTTCGTAAGTATAAAATGAATTGATAATGAAAATGTTTTTGTAGGCATGGTTATTCCAGGTTTTGGGGATGTTTTTATTGACTTGATAAAAATTTATTTTTACGGATTAAAAAACCATTTTGAAATGTTTTGAATTATGAAAATGGTAAAATACCATTAGAGCCTGATTATTAGGTGGTTATTTCTGGACAAGAATGGATAAAATGTATTAGATATAAATAGTATTTTAATTACACTACAACTCTACATGTAAAAGGGTAAGGCATAGAGACACATGATGGTGATCATGATTGAGTGAAAAAAAATTATTTTCATTTTCATTTTTCATTTGGTTGGGAGTATTCTAGTCATCTATGACCTGATTCACCTTAGGACTTCTTATCATAGTGTTAAATTATTTTTCATAAGGTTTTCTTTTCAACATTGGTTATTGATTGATGTTTAAGAAATGTTTTATATATATCTAAAATATTTGAAAATAGTTATGAAATGGTTTATTACTCTATTTTTCTTTAAACTATGGAAATATTTTCTTTATGACTTTATTTTAAAAATAATGGAATGTGGTTATTTTCTATATCATTTTCCAAATTATGAAAGGTTTATCTCATGTGACTGATTTTTTGTAAACTGAGCATAATTGATTTATTTAGTAATGAGCTCTTTTAAAACACTCGTGGGGACCCCACTAGGCTATCGATATTATCAAATGTGTAGGTTTAGATTTTTTCATGTTTGATGTAGGAAATATCAAGAAACCACCTGATAACATTTAGTATTTGATCTTGAAGATGTTCAATGTGTGGTGGTGACATGGTGGAATTTTGGCCAACATGTCATGTGAATATGTATTAAATTCATTTACTTTATCTTTATATTCCTATACAATTTTTTATATTAATTTTGGATCTTCTATATCTTTCATTTTTGTATTTGGATGTTTCATATATAGCTATAAACTTCTTCAGAGTTTTAATTGTTTATTTTCATGAAATATACATTTTCTATTTACTCCCTGATTTTGAAATATCCTAGTATTTATTTCATTTCAATGGTAAATTCATTCCAAAGTAATTTATTTTGATGCCCAAACACTTATTTCCAGTATATGTGGATTAAGAACACCCCTTGTGCCTTGATACATGAATGTTCATGTGTCTATTTGGGGAATAAAATATTTGTTTTTTGAAAAATTAGTATAAGATTTTATTTTTGGTTTTTTTGGGTTTCTTGGTAGATAGTAGTTAACATTATAGGGAATTAAGAGGTATGCTAAAAAAAAGTTCCTAGATATCTCTAATTTTTTCCATCCTTTAGTTGACATGGTTTGTCTAGGAATATGTATTATTTTGTTATGTTGTCATTTTATTTCATATTTTTGTTAAGGTTATTTCTTAATTTTAAATTTTATCCACTTTATCTGGTGTTTTTTTAGTTCCATTCCTCGTAGAGGAATTCCAATGAATACTGATGAGGGTATTTTGGATAAAATTTCTTGGGAAAATCCTTATATTGATCAGAATCTGATTGAAGCTATTGGGAACACTTTTCTTTCTTTAGAACAAGGAACAACACTAATACTTAATCATAATAGATATATGGATCCATATAAGTATTGGGATAAGAATTTTTCCCAAGATATTCTCTAAAATAAATTGCTATCCTTATAGGAAAAAAATGACCTTCATAAATTGAAGGACTGGTTATGGAAGATAGAAAGTATATTTAACTTCAGGGAGACTATACATTTTCTTAAGATGAAGTGTACTATCTTCAAGATTGAGGACCTATTTTAAAGGTCATGGTATTCAGTGGTTCTATGAAAACAACATGATATTTTGGAAGGGAAGGTATTTAAAACTATCTTTACCCTACAATCTTACCTAAAGGAAATGGTAATAGTCAATTACATGTAATTCCTCACTCTCCAACAGGGTCCTTAGAAATTATTGGAGTATAAAAATCATTTTTATAGAATCTATTTATTTTTAGTAGAGGTTTTATCAAATGAAAATACAAGGGATTAAAGGTTTCAGAAGGGTGTTCATGTAGATATTTTTTTATGAGGTCTTCATAATGAAACCTCCCACCTATGAAAAGGTTGTGAATAAGGTGATGATGGTTTAGATGGATTAGGTATGAATGTTGCGATTGGATGGCATTACTTCAATGTTTTCTGGTAGATACAGTTGAACTTATTGAAGGAATTAGATGAAAAACAAATTCCATAAGGGAAGTAGAAGTGAATCCTTGAATGAGACCAAGTCTATTCCCTCCAAATTAGATTGTAGAGGCCCTCTAAATTCCTACCAATGTTAAAATATAGGGATTATGAAATGTTATTACTTGTAAGGAATTTTTTTTTATCATACACCATATTGGAAATCTAAAACATATATACCAGTATTCACCTTTACTAGGGAGTGGTTCATGCTATTTATCTTTTAGAGGATTAGTTGTATAGTAAAATTCTTCAATGATAGTAGGTTTTCCGATACAAGCTTAAGAGGGCCTAACTAACTTATTGTCTATGGTGAAACAGTTTCATGCAGTGGGATAATTTCTAGTGGAGGTCAAAAGGAAGGACTAAAAACCATTAGAGTTACTATTTTTTATTTCTTTATATATAGAGAATACTTACTATGATATAGGTTCCTCTCACTACTTTATATTATTCCATTTTGTGAAACCTTTAAAAAAACCTACAGAACTCATTCTATACATTATGGAGATAGTAATTTATCTCTGAATGAAAAGGAAAATGGGTATTCGATTCCCCTATTGGACAATTCATATATCCAAAGTTGAGTTATCTTGGGATTTACTAGTTTTTGATATGAATCTATTGGACGTTATTATTAGGATAGAATAGATGATTACTCACATTGACCTAACTAAGTGTTATCCTTAAAAAGTGTGTTTTAATACACAAAATGGAAACTCTTGGGTATTTCAAAGTGGGATCTGAGGTCTAGTTGAGTTAGACCTTTTATAGTAGAGCTTACTAAATCAATATCCTACTTTTAAATTAAAATTGAGGATAAAACCATTATTTATGGACTCCCACCTATGGTTGATGAGTTTCCTAAGTTGTTTTCATCCAAATTTATTAGTATTCCTCCTTATAGAGAGGTAGTATAATTAATTTAGTAAGTATAGGGGAACCCGATGATATCTATAGCTTCTTATCACATTACACTAACAAACTTTAATTATTTGAATATTTTGTTAGAAAATTTGAAAGGTAAGGGCTTTATCTGTTCAAGTGTGTATTTGTGGGAATCCCTTGTGTGGTTTTATAGGAATGCCAATGAAACACTCAATTATAATGTTTATTATTATAATTTAAACTAGATAATGATCGAGAATAAGTACGCCTTTCTGTGCATATAATATTTTTAATCAATTAAATAAGGAAAATTGGTTCATGAATATTGATTTTCGGTCATACTACCACCAAATCAAAATTAAGGAGTTGAATGTTACTAAGACTTCCTTCAAGATCCGTTATGATCACATTGAGTATATTGTGATTTGTTTTGGTCTAAATAACACTTCTATAGTTTTAATTTCACTAACAAACCAAATATTTAACTAGTACTTGTATTATTTCCCCCTTGGTATTTTAGGATGATATTTTGATTTATTTAAGAAATGTCGTAGAGAATATGATCCACCTATGAGATATTTTGGGAACCTTAGATAAAACTATGTTGATTATATAACATTAAAGTATCAATTATTGATATTAGAAGTTAAATTCTATGTAAATGTAGTATTCAAACATTTCATATTCATTTACCCTAAAATGGTGAAAGCTATCATACATGGGAAGAGTAAAGAACTTTTTTCAATATTCAGTGCTTCTTTGGTCTCAAAGGATATTAATAGTAGTTTTCAAAGGACCACATGAAGTAGGCAGTTCTTTTAATAACTCTAAAAAGGAATTTGGTATGATTAAATTGGGATATGTGGTGTCATGATTCCTTTTATGAGTTCTAATTATGATTGAAATCCACTCCTTTCATTAATTTTCATGTATTTTAATAGGGATAAAAGGTGTTTTGGGATGCTTCAAGATCATGTGTATGTAGTGTTATTTTGTATGGTGATAATGTGGTGGTGTATGAATATTGAACGTTTCATCCACATAAGAAGAACTGCCTCACCAATGACCTTGATTTTTTCACATCCATGCACAACCTTAAGAGTTAGAGAAATTACATTTTTAGGGAAAATTTAACCATATTTTCTAAACATAAGAGTTTGAGGTATATATTTTCATAGATATACTCAAACCTCAAAAATAAGTGGTGGTTGGATTATCGTCATTCATTATATTTTTAAATCAATTACACCCTAGTAAAGGTTAATGTATTTGTTAAAACCCGTATTAGAAATTTTCCCTCTTAGGATGTGATGAAGTCAAATGATGAATGGAACATCATGATACTTTTAAATAGGATAAACATGGATGAAAAGGATGAAAGGGATAATATTTATGTAGAAATAATACAATTGAAATCATCTATTCTCATATTGATTTAATAGGAGTAGTAATGGGATGTGGAATTCTAGAGTATCTGGAATTCATTACATAGTGTGGATTTGGCAACCAACTATTCATTCTACATAGAGGGTGATTTTTATCACTGAAACTAGTGTGTTGTTCCTTTACTATTGAGGATGGTTTCAATAAATCCTTGTATTGAATCTTAGTAGGCTATTTTTCCAATTACTAAAATCATTTATCATGACATGAAGTATCAGTTTTGGTGGCCTAGTCTGAAGTGGGACATATATGATTTTATATCTAGTAATTATACATGACAATTAATTATGATTTATCCCTAAAAAGATTATGGTTATATTTATCCATTGATAGATTTTATATGAAAGTGGGAAGATGTGTCCATGGATTTCATTTTTGGATTTCCACAGACTCCTAAATTGAATTTTTTTTATATGGGTGGGGATTTAAGGATTGAATAAACCAGATAAATTTTACCCAATCTAGGATAATGATAAGGTTGAGGAATTAGGAAATATATACATATAGGAAATTGAGAGGTTTCATGGGGTCCCATCAACTATCAGTTGAGGTAGAGACCCCATGGTTTACCTCACTATTTATGGAAGGCCTCCATGCAGGAATGAGTTCTCTGGTTAGGATGAGAACAACCTACCATACTCAGATAGATAGTCAAAACAAGTGAGTGAATCGGATTATGGAAGATATGTTTCATGATTGTTTCCTTCACTTTGTTGGTACTTTGGATTTTCATTTGGAATATGATGAATTTACTAACAATAGTAGTTACTAGTCATACATTAGAAAGGATCTCATTAAATCGTTGTATGAATGACTTTATAGATTAGCCCCTTTTTAGATAGAGTTTACAAAATATTCTTCGGTTGGACTAAGTATTTCTTATGAAACTCCAACTAAGATATAAACTATTCATAAATGGTTTTCAATGGATTCATGTTGGAACAAATAATAGAAAGAATTTTTTCTTCTTACATTATATTTTTTTGTTGCTGAAAATATGTTCTTGAATGTTTCACCTTGATTGTGTCACCAAAAGATTAAGAAGTAGTTGAAATTAGAACCGATATATGTGGGTCCTTTTGGGATCATTGTGCAGATTGGAGAGGTGAAACATCTATTGGAATTATCAGCTTATTTAACTATAAAACATTATGTGTTTAATATATCTCAGATCAAGAATTATCTTCCTTAAACATTTCATGTTTTGAATTGGTAGGAACCTGATTTGGATTCAGATGTGTATATAGTTAAGAAAATAGTCAAGATAGTTGATTTACAGGAAATGAGCATGCACGAAAGCTTTATTCCACTAGTCTGAGTGAAATAGAAGAATATGTAATATTCTCATGAAATGTGGGAGGGAGAATCATTGTTTAAGGAGATATGGCCTCACCTATTTTTGGATCGTCCTAATTTTTCACGGCATTCCAGGGATAAAAATAATTTTTTTGGGGGATATTATCAAATATTGGTTTTTAGTTTACGTATTAAATAACCTTTTATTTGAGTTTTCTATACTATGATTTATCTCTTCCATGTTTTTGGTTTTTTGGATATTTAAAAGAGATGCAACACTGGCACTGTAGTAGTTCACAACATGATTGAGGGATTCAAAAAATGAATGGTCATTAATTATTATGGTGGAGAACAGAAAGTTAGGTAACCTTGTTTAAGATCATGAACCACCATTCATGGAATTGAAAATTTTGACTAGGAAAGATTCATTTCATGAAACCATGACACACATCATGAATCTACCGTAACCATTTTTTAAATTGGTGTTTTTACTTTTTTCCATTAGTGAGATTTAACATTTTTTTCACCTTTTTTTGGCTAGACTAGATCCTATGGGAATCCCTCATATAAACTCTCTTCTCCATTAAATAATGGTAATAGTTTTTTTAGGATTATCCCTATAAATTCAAGGGTATTTGTGGTTAGTTTTTTCAATCATCATCCATTGATATTTTCCCCCTTCTATCATGTTTTTCGTACATCATAAGTCTAAAAAAACCTAGGGTTTATTGGATCTAAAATTGATTGATGAAGATTTTTTATTTAGGGATTGATCATTTGACCTTAGGGTATATTATTCTTTCTATTTTTGGAACCCATTGGGCTATTGGTTATTATAAGTGTTTGATGTAGTTTTTTTGATAAAAAAATAATTATCATATGGATATTTATTGATTTATTATTTTCAAAAGTTGGTTTAAATTGTTTAAATGATTGTTTTTATTTCCTGAAATCTAAAATTAATGAAGAAATTAAATTGATTCTAAAAATTATTTTTCAATCATGGTCATGTATAAATTTTAGACTATTTGTATTTATATTATAAAGATAGATTTTAATAAATAAAATGACCCTTTTTTAAATTGTTTGAATTATGGAAAAGTAAAGAACCTATAAAAGAATGAGTATTTGGTTGGTAGTTTTGGGAATGAATATCATGGAAGTATTAGCTCTACCTAGAATTGGAGTTACACTGTAACTCAAACTTTACACTTCTATGTTTGGGAAACCCATGATGGTGATATATATTGAGTGCACAACCATTTATTTTATTTAACTTAGTCACTTGAAGTATGAGGATCTTATCTAGATATTACCTGATTTAACTTATTACTCCATATCATGGTGATAAATTTTGTTAAGTATGTTTTTATTTTAAACACAACTTTTTGATTCACATTTATGTAATGATTTATACATATATTATTTTCAAAAATGTAATCAAATAGTTGATTACGATGTTTTTATTTAAAAAATGAAGAGTAGTTCCTCATGGATTTATTTTCATTTATTAAAATGTGGTTATTGATGTATTATGAAATATTATGATTATTTTATCTTCTAATCCTATATATCTATAAATTGAGAATAATTTATTTATTTTATAAATTCTTCTTATGGATTTTATAGTGGGACCCTATTAGTTTTCCAAGATCACACCATACATATATATCCAATGGGTGTATGTTTAATTTTTAATGTCTGATATAGGAAAGGGAAAGAAACTATAAGGTGGTGGTGGGTATTTGAGCTACATCATGTTCATAGTATGGTGGAGATAATAGGGTATTTTGAACAAAATTTCATGTAGAGATGTGTTACGATCTTCAAATTTATCTTCTTATTATCAGAAATTTTTTTATCTTTATTGTGGAAATTATGACTTTAACCTTATTATATATAGATCTTTATTTTATTTCTATGAAATAATTCAAAGGTTTACTTATTTATTTCCATGATATATGTTTCATGTCACTTACTCTCTACATTTTACTACTCAAAGTATTTATTAATTTTTTTGGGTAAAATCATTCCAAAGGTAGTTCTTTAAATGCACATGTTCTTGTCACCCACCCATGGGGGTTGGGAATTCCCCTTGGTCCTTAACACGATCCAGTTCAAGTGTGTTTTTGAGGACAGAAAAAGATAGTTCATGATATTACAATTTTTAGGGACCTTCATGAACCCATTGCCATCGCTTTTTTTTTCTATTTCCATTTCTAGGGAATATCAATATATTTCCTCTTATAATTCCTTAGGGAGGTTCCATCATAATTGAAACTAGATTTTCCCATAGAGTATGTATGGAATCAAAAAATAATTTTATTTAGGTTTTTATTCTGATACAATATATTTATCCATTATCTCATTATCACTTATTATGGGGTAATTATAAAATAGATGTAAATCATATTTTAAATTAGACTTACCCATGGAATTATAATTCTATAATTCATTCTTGGATGTGATAATATCATCCTTTAGTTGCTAGATCATTCATATTTTATCCTCATATTGAAAAATAAATCTATTTGTGAGTGTCTTTCCATTTAACATCTCATCATTCAATGCATGACTGAGTTTTCCTAGAAGGTCACTTTTCTCCTTAATCTTTTTATTCATTTGATAAATGAAATCTATAAGGCCCACCTTCTTTTATTGTAACATTTGGTTATCATAACCCAAATCTACCATGTATATTGCATGTTATTCCCTAATTTAATTAAATTTATGAAATTAATTTCATTTACGGACCATATATTTAGAACTAGTATTTAACTATTACCATTTTAAAGAGAATAAATCCAATTCCTCACTTTAGGAGACACTTTTTTCCCTTAAAATAGTATAAAATTCAATAATTAGTTTTTATAAATTTCAACTTATGAACACCAATTTTCAAAACATTGACTTAAATTTTATGATACATGTTCTCATAACATAGATTCAGGATTTCTTATTTTTACTTCCATTCCAATTTCCTTTAAAATTGGACCACTTATATTTATTTCATCATTGTATTTTATTCATCATCAGTGGATTAAATATAAAAATTGATAATAACAAAATACTTAATTCCTAAAATATCATTAAATAATTGAAAAAATTCACTATTTAATTATTTAATACCTTTTATCTAATGGATACCAGATTCCTGTAGCTAAGTCTCAATTTTCTCAAAAATAGTTCCACAATATGGGTTTCCTCTGGAACAATTTTTCTTCTATGTTTTTATTCAGATTTTGACGGAATATGACTAAATAATATCAATATAAAACATATACTAAAAGGTTTACCAAACCATTTTGGAGAAAAACATAAATCCTATAAAAATAATCCCCTCTTGGATACTACCTATTATGACTCAAAGGGGATCATGTGAGAGATTTCATTAGAGTGGGGTGGGGATTGTGAATTAGGGAATGGAATATTATTAAATTTTAAGTCTATTATTTGACTCTAATTCCCCTAATAGACCTTTACCTCTTAATTTTAAAGGTATGTAATTTTTGTTTCTTTTGTTTTTCAATTGATCCATATACAACTATACCTTTAACAATTATTACATAAGGTTTCTTTTTGTTTAATATTTCTCATGTAGAAATATAGAAAATAATTTATAAATACACATGGATTTTTAATTGGTTCACCACTATAGGATAATCCTTATATATTACAACCAATAGTTAATTGGTTTATCAGAATTATTAATCTCATTGGATTTAGGGTTTCAGATAGGTTGCTCCAACTTGGAGTTAATGACCTTATAATTATTTAAGGTTTTCTCACTACCAAACAAGGATTAATTCCATCAATCAATCCCTCACTTCTCACTACTTAAGGCGAGAATATTGTTTCTGAACATTTCTATGGGGACACCTAGATATCTTATTCGTCTCCCCGCATTCCCAAATTCCAATAGTGGGTGACTTTCATCACTTGAATTGGTGATGTCCACTCCTTGATCAAAACATGATGATGGGATATAAGTTCCTTATTCTATAGATTCCTCCATGTAAATCATTGTATAGTTTAGGTATCCCTATAATATTTTAGTAATGTTCATGAAACTCATTCCTAATACCTTCTTTATGGGGGAACCAGTTAATTACACTACTTATATATTGATAGAGAAACAACCTTTGGTCAGGGGAGTAGTCTAGTTGAGAATATCTAGAAATTTATGGACATTAGGAACATTGTTAACATGTGAATATTACACTTTGGAGGGAATATCATATGAGAAATATTAGGCATAGAACCCAAGTAATCCCATGTATATAACAAGGTAATTGATTCCATGGGATATGTCTTCTAAGGCTTTTTACCTGAGGCATTACATGTTTGTTTAATGGTATAGGTATTACAAGTTCTATTTCATATGGATATGGATAAAAACATCTGGTTGAGAGATATTGGGGAACAATTTTAACATATTTTTGAGAAGGGATATTAGATTAGGATGCCCCATGGAGGTTGATCCATGAGGTGTGTACCTAGGATGGAAGATGTCACACATGAGTTTATCGATGGACCAGAACAACCCATGGAGGTAAATCCAAAATTGTTGATTATAATTACCCATGGATATAGATCTGGGATGTGTGTCTATAAGAGGGAAGATATCACACCTTGATAGTTTACCAATGAATTATAAAATCCCATGGATGAAAATATAGAGTTTTGAATTAGAATGCCTTATGGAGGAAGATCTGAGAGGTTTGTCCCCAGGAGGGAACACCTGAGTTTACCATTTTTAGGATTGAAACTTAGTGAGGCATCCTAAGTATCATACTTATATACAATGATCAAAACACATGTTTTTCAATCCCAAATTTTAAGGTCATGTGACATAACCTATCCATGTAGTTTAACGTCATGTGATAAAGATGTTTTTGTTGTGAAAGGAGAGTCGATGAGGGATGGTGTAGGGCTTAAGCATAGAAGTTTCCATTTAAAAGAGGATTTATCTTGGGGGAATGGTGTAAGGTTTAAACATGGAATATTACCACTTTATAAGTTTATCCCCCGATGGGAGAGGACATTTCATCCCATGTGAGTCATACACAGGGCATCCTATGTTTGTTACACAAGGTATGAGGTGTGGGTTTATCCTTTGTCAATCATACATACGACATCCTATGTTCATCACATAGGATAAGGTAATAGTTTTACATCAGGTGAGTGGGTTGTTTACATTTATTTTAACATCATATGACACTGGGCATGGAACTAGTAAGTTTTACATTATACAACTCAGACGTAGAAAAAAATCACTCTTCACCACCAGGGTTTATGTGACTACTGATCATGCGCCTCTATATGGGGGATGAAATTGGATCTACCATGGAGGAGTGGTCAATCAAGAGGCTGAAATTAGGTTTCCTATTATTAGAAGAAAAATGGGTAAGGTTAACTATTATTAGAAGAAACAGGTATGATGGAGGCCCATTAAACACTGAAATTGAAGTGGGTGGACACATGAGTGGGTGGCACCAGTCATATCGTGACTCGAGGTGAAGCTGGACTAATCCTATACTGGTATGGGCCCCCTAGGAAATCATTATTCATGAAGGGGTTTCAACAGATGGGTTAAAATTTGGATAGGCCCAATAGAAGTTCTTCACAAATCTTGGAGAATAGTGGATATGTGGTTCGTGAATCTTAAGGTCCTCATGGATGTTCTATTTTTATACCGTTCGTATTTTATGGTCAAAGTATTCAAATTCGGTATGATAGATTTTAATACAAATGTTTATGTTTGTTATGTTTCAACCCTTTCGTAAGAGGAATTCATTAGACTTAGCATGTGTTAGGAGGGACCCATAATATCCCCTCGATGCATTGATAGGTCTCATGAGAAAAACTAGTTTGGGTTATGGATAATGTCTTACCTGATTATGTATAGTGTCTTGGAAGAATCCTTGAAAGTATGTTTATTATGTCCCACTTTACGCATTCTCTCATTATGATATTAGTTATTGATATTCAATGTGATTATTCGATTAGTAGAATATCCATGGTTAAGTTTTATTCTCATGTGATTATTTATATGGCATTATTTGATCATCTTCTATTCCTACCATATTATTCCCATATTATTTATTAAATATCATGTGTTTTTGATAATAAACATGACATAATGTTTTTATTATTTTTATGATAACTTTTTATATATGTACACACTTACTGAGAATCTGATCTCACCCCTTTCATATGTTTCATTTTTCCCTAGCATTCAAAGAAGTATTTTATGAATGATATGTAGGGTTACCAAAATGGGGAATAATGGCAGACTAAATAATTTTATTTTTGTATTTTATGTTTTAAAATGTAATATGAACTTATAATATGTATCAAGTTTACCGAGACTACAACTCTATTTAGTCCTTTGGGATGAAATTCCTTTTTACCTTATGATAATGTAATAAAGTAAGGTATTAGATCTAGGATATTGGGGTCAGGATCATTACAGTTGGTATCAGATCTAGTTTATTAGAAACCTTGGGAACTACATTTAGTAAACCATGGAATATAAAACATTAACTTATGACTGAATTTGAGAATAAGTCAATGTATAAGATATCATCATATTAATTTTGTAATACTATGGATAACCTAGGTTGAACCTATAGATTCATAGACTGAGAAACAATTTCATGATTTAGACATACTATAAATGATTCCTCATGACTGTATCACTATGATTAGTGTTTCTCACATTATTATTTAATTTTTGGTAAATGGATAAAATCATCAAGGTTATATAAGTAATGGTAATACCACTGATGACGAAGAGACTAAAATAAAAAAAAAATAAAAGGAAGGAGGTATTATGGAATAAGATGATGAAGCATAGTTAATGGTTTAAGAATGAAGTAAAATAATCAATATTATTTTTTATTTGGATTCAATAATTATTTCATCATTGGTTCTCTAGTTATAATAATCACGAGATATGTAATTATTGTACTATAGTACTCCTTATTTAAAAATTTGGAAGAATGAAAGTTTTCATTAAGTTTTTTTAAGGTGATCAAGGAATTTATATATGTGGTATGTTACAATAAGTGCTAAATTATGTTGTTTGGGAAATATAATGTTATGATTGATTTAGTAAATTTAATTATATTCTTGGACTATCAATTTTGAAAGATATATTTTGGATGATTCTTAGGGTTGAAATAGATTAAGTTGATCATTGAATATTATTATTTGAGGTTAAAGTGTAATTTATTATATTAGATATCATTTGATAACCATTTTGGTTTTGATAATATTTAATAGTTGATGGAATTACTTATGTATATTTAATTAAAATTTATTTAGGTATAAAAATACATCTTTAGTATCCATATTGATGTGTATGAAATGAAGTGAAAATAGATCAAAGTACAAAAAAATGAGATTATTCTAATGACATAAAAAGTAATCAAGAAAGTTTATTTTCTTGAGTGATTTATCAATAAATTACAAAAAATACCTCAACACTAGGTGAATGATTTTGTAACAACCACATTATTCATTCAATTTTATTTATGATAAATCAATGGTCTTTTAACCAATCAAAGATTTATGGTTTTTTGGTGGTTAACATTATAATGACCATGTTCTCTACCAGTCTCCATCGAAACTTAATGGATATATTTATCTTCAATGACTATGTTTTCACTTTACACTAATGTTATCTTATTAGAAAGCCTAATTTTTTGGTGACCTTCACATTTCTCTTTCCCTTTTATTAAGAGGATATTTTATTAAATCTATTTTCAATGTGGGTTTCCCAAAAAAATTTTTTTAAGTAAAAACCTTTGATATTAAATTCCAATTTAAAATTGTGAGGATGAAATTTATTGAAGTAGGTGATAATTTAACACCCCACGATTTTATGGTATGTCTCTTATTAAATTTAATTTCATTGTTGGCCTATATTGCACATACCATACAACTTAAACGAACAATTAAATATTATTAAATAATTTGGAAGGTATAGCATAGTAGTTTGAATGGTGTTTAAGAATATGATTAACTGAATTTTGAAAATATAGTTTGTAAATTTATATATCATTAATATTTTGGTGAAAAATTATTTATAAATGAAAACAAATCACTTTTTAAAATAAAAGCTAATGTTTTTCTAAAAAACTATTTAAATGTGCACAAGTGTGTTTTATAAAAATAAATAATCAAATAAATATTTTGGGATTATATTAATGAAATTAATATATAAAATATAAAATATATTATTTAATATTCATCTTATGTGTTTTCTATACATGATATAAGAACAAATCCAATTTTACGCATAAAAGAATTATTTTTATAAAAAGTCAATTTTGCTACCTTTTGATGGAGAACATTTTTTAAATATAGTTTTGATAATTTATTAAATTCTATTTGATAAAATAATATTTTTATTTGAAATATTAATACCAAAATTTAATTTGGATAAATTGTTTGGTATTTTTATGATAAGTTTAATGTTTTGATGAATAATACAAAATACTAATTTTTAATTGAAAATAGTTTTTTCATCTAAATAATTTATTTTGTGATATTATATTTTTAAATAGTTCTAAATTATAATTAGATAAATTTTAATCAATTAATATAATATGGTAATTGGAATCAGTTTCACATTTAATTTGGATATAAAAATATTTCAATCTTTTGAAAGTTTTTACTTTAAAAACCCATTTTCTCATTCCATCAATGGGATTAATTTCAAATTAACTTTAGAAAATTTTGTGTCTTTAATTTTGAAAAATGGATTCCATATTTGGAATAATAAGGCCTAAATTTATTAAATAAGTCTTTTTTATTATTTGGAAATATGAATAATAACTTTAGTATTTTCTTGATTACCATAGTTAAGAGTAAATTGGGTAATTAAGGGTAAAAATAATATTATAAGTATTATAAAATTATCTTAAAACATGTACTAATTTTATTATATGAGTTATTTTATACTAGAACCATCATTGTACTTATTTTATGGCCTGTTGGATCCATTTAGATAACTTTTTTCCCTTTTATATTATTTAATTCTTTGGAAAGTCAAATATGTCATACTCATGTTTTTAATAAGTATTACATTTATATATATGGTTATTCAAAAAAAAGATTGAACTATAAATTTTTAGTTGAAATATAATTTTTTATCTTCATAATGATAATTTAGTTTTAATTTTTAGGTTATAAATAATTAAATTAAAGGCTTTCAAAATGATGATGCAGTAATTTTTTAGTTAATGGACATATCAAATCAATGTTATTAAAAATATTAAACTAACTATTATTTGATATAATTAATGTCATAAGTGAATTTTATAGATTATATATACATATTATGGATGTATTAAAGGTTTTATTTAGAATTTATCATGTTTATATGATATTTTTAAGAAGTCATGTAATGAATAGTGTCAAAATTGACACTAATGATATTTTAAAATAAATAATATTTTATTAAATGATATAAAATTCATAAAAAATTAAAAGTCTTCCAATGTATTGGTATAAAGTTAACACTTTCATAAATGACACTTTTAAGTATCTTTCTTTCATTTTATAGTAACCATATTAACCTTTGAAGAGTAAGCACACATTTTATCATGGTAAGAGTTAAGGAGTTTAAATAAGGGTTAAAACCAAATTATAAGGGTATTAATGAGACCAAAACTTTTCAAAAAATTATTTTTTGAGAGGATTTAAACAAATAATAATCTTAGATTTGAAATAAATAACTTTAGATCTTTTTGGAATTTAAAATTTATTTACATTAATATTTGAGAATTTCCAAAAGTTTCCTTCACCTCAATTATAAAAGGGAACATACTCCATCACTTATTCACACTACTTTGAGCCTTATATATCAACAAAAACCTGGAAATTTCTCCTCATAAAATCATTATCCTTGTTTTTGATGTCTTGGTATTCCAAAAATACCAACTCTATATCCCTTTAGAAGTGATCTAAAGGAAGTCCATTGAGGAATATGTACTTTTACCCAATCATTCAAGATCATTTCTTATTCTACTTCCAATTCACATGTTGATTCCATACTAAATTTACAACTACAGTATAATATATATGACTAGATTATATTATTATTACAGAAAAACCAAATTCCATTATTTATCCATCCTATGAAAAATAAAAACACCACACGTGCGTACGTATGGCTTACCATCTCCACGCCTTGGTGTAATCCATTTTTCATCACCAAATTACTTGGATGGGTTTAGTGATGAAAATAATGGATATATATGATAATTATGAAATGATATTGGTTATTGAAAAATTAATATACCATCCAATTCCTTAATCTTTCACCCTTAAGGGAATGATATTGTCACTCGTGCATATGGACGACCTACCGTCTCCACGTTGTAATGCGATTTATTTTCCATGTTAACCATTAAATAATAATTATAAAAATGTATTTAATTATTAAATATTATATTTATGACATTAATATTATTCTTTACATGTTGGATATATATTCTATTCCAGATAACTTATACTTTCATGACAAAATAAGCATGAAAAAATATGGAAATTAAAAAATAAAACAGCAAAATGAATAAACTATTATTAATAAAAAAGTGGTAAAATATTATAATGGGATCATATATGAAATTATTATTATTATGTTATAATTTAATAATATGTTTAAAACCACTATACATGAGTTTTGGACACATACAGAGGAAATCAAACCTAAGGTAAGAGATTTTTGTCTCACTTTTATTTTTGTGGGACACGTACATTATACACTACTTATTTCCTTTGTGTGGTGTATATAATTTCCATAAATGTATTTTATGAGTATTATTTTTAATATTATTCTATTTCTATATCCATATATTTTAATTTCATTCTAGTGGAATATGATTCTATTGATTATAAAGTGGTAATGGTTATTTCAAAATCTCATTATTATTTGAGATTATTTAAGTTTAAGTCTCTACATGGGAACAATTTTTGTCCATGTCCATGTTTTTTTAAAATATTTTCAAAAAGGTTTTTACTATTATTGTAAAAATGTTTATAATATTTTTACCCATGTTTTAAATTTTATAAAATAGTTTGAAAGAAATATTTTTGTAATTTTCTAAATGAGGTACTTTATGAATTTTTCGACAAAAATACAGAAGGAATGTTTTCTTAACTTATACAGCATGAGGGTAATTTTCTATTTTCATGAAATCATAATTTATCAAAGATTAATTTAAATATATAAAATATTATTTTCAATTAAAATGTTTTATTTTTAAATTTCATAACCTTTTAAATAAATTGTTTCAAAGTAAAATGGTTTATTTATCTCAATTTTTTTATTGATTTTATTAATTTATTTTCGTATATGTCAACATCCTTTTTTGGATGTTATGCTTGATTAAGTTTGATATCTGATGATATAATTTAACATATTTCATTGAATGGTTATGATTCATTTTGATCGTGGATGTACTATTTTTATACCATTCATTGTTTATGGTTAAAGTATTCACATTTAATATGCTAGTTTTTGATATGAATGCTTATATTGATTTTGTTTCATCCCTTTAATTAGAGGATTGTGTTGCACTTAGTAAGTGTCAGGAAGGTCCCACTAAAGCCCCTTGATTCATTGGTATATCTCATGTGGTAAAATAGTTTTAGGTTTTGGATAATGATTTACCCGATTATATATGGTGTCTTGGATGAAACCTTGATGATATTTTTATGATATCCCGCATTATACAGTCCCTCATTATGCGATTAGTTATTTATATTCCATGTGATTATATGACTAGTAAAATATCAATAGTTAAGTTTCATTCTCATTAGATTATTTATATGGAATTATTTGGTCACATTACATTCCTCCCATTTTATTATCAGGTTATTGATTAAATGAGATGTGTTTCAGTTAATCATATTGAAATAATAATTTATTATTATTTGTGATAGATTCCACTATTTGTATACCTTTACTAAGCAACTTATCTCACCCCTTTCATATGTTTTATTTTTTTTGTAGGATTCTAAAAAGTATATTATAACTGATATATAGGGTTACACAAAGGGGTAATAATGGGAGAATCAATCAAATTATTTGACTATTTTATGTTATAAATTATAATGTGAATTTCATATATGCATCTAGTTTACCAAGAATAGTAAACTATTCAGTCATTTGGGATGTGATAACTTGTACCTCATTACAATGTAATAAATCAAGGCACAGACTCTGGGCTAATGGGGTCTAGGTTGTTACACTTCTACCCTGTCTTAGTATCCTAAATGAATTGGTTATCCTGATCATTATGATATCTTGAACATCCTCAAACATTCATTTAATGACATTGACTAGAGTAATATGCATAATTTTCATGGCATTCCTCACTATCAGGTTCTGTGAAGCTGTCTACCAGCTTCACAAAATTCATAGAGGCATACTATTTCTCATCATTAGTGAGTTAATCCAATGCTGGGAAACCCTAGGGTGTGTCTCTTAACTCAGGGGGCATGAATTCAATTAGAGTGGGAGATAGATTCAGTATCAGTGGTGGACTCTAATTTCCCTTGCACCATTGGCACCCGTTCTTCCTAGATTTTGAAGGATTTGATGTGGATGAAAAGTTAGTAGCCCGCGATAATATGAACACCATAGGAGGTTCTATCCTTCCTAAGAGATAAAAAATAACCCCATGTCCTTTGAAAATTGCCTTTTGATCCAACAAGTCATCATATTTTAGTCTACCATGACTGGAAGTCTTCTTATATTCTCCAGAGCCTTCACAATCACTGGTATGGTTGGCAGAGACATGAATCACCTACATTGGGACATCACCCACCTTGAACAAACCACAACCCACTTAGTCTTGGAACCAGTCTTTGATCATATATAATTCCTTGACGGTGTGTAGAATAATCATGGGGTATGGGAAATAGTTGGGGTGGCTTGTGAGTCCGAACCACTAGGGATTCTTACACTATGTCAACTTCAGAATTTCCATATCTAGGGAATAGATGAAATAGTCTGGGACCTATGAATATTTGAAGAAATTGGTATCATTCCTTCTGTCTAGGAAGGTAACTATAGGAGCCTAGATTTTAAGAGGTGCAAGCGCCAATTTTTTTAAAATGGACTTCATTTTTGGATTAGGAATATCAAAATTATCCTAGAGTGATTTATTTGTATTTTTCTGAAAACTTCCAATTTTTGATTAATAGTGAAAAACAATGCTTTATTGTTTAAAACCGACTTTTATTTAAATAATTAGTTATTCTATTTTAATTTATTTTAGGTCAAAATAGATACATAATACCTATATATGTTCAATGTAATTCATTGGATTCATTTTATAATAAGTTTAGATATATAAAATTTTATTGATCTTTTTACCGTATTTTACCCACCTTCTAGGAGCATTTGAAAATTTGCATAAAAATTAATTTTACTGATTTTGTGAGTTGAATTTTAAAACTCTGAGAGACACCGTTGATATTAGTAAGTGAAATATGGTTCATTAAGATGAAAATAATTTTGGGTGAATAGTAACTTTTGACATTTATTTACCACGATTAAAAGTAAATAGGGTAATTAAGGGGAAAAATCTTATCATAATTACCATAACACATATACTAATTCTATTGAATAAGTTTAATTCGAACAAGAACAACCTTATGAATAAAATATTATCCCATTTGGTCCACTTTTATTAGATTAGAACATTTATTAATATTTTATTTAAAGAAGATTTAAAAGAGTTAAATTCAATGTTTAATAACTAATTTTTTTTAATATAGGGTTACACACAATATAAATTAGACTATAGATATTAATTAAAAATATAAAAATATTTCCTATATAATGGTATTTTATTTATAATTTTTAGGAATTAAATAAGTTAATTTATTTATGACACAATGATGATGCAATTATTACCTTATTAATGAAATATTAAAATATTTGATATTATAAATATACAAATAAATGTAATTTGAGACTTTTGATGAATTAAACTAAATTAATAGGTTAATATGATATGTTAGGGTTTATTAAATAATTTTCTTGAAGTAATCATGCTGTTATGATTTTTAAAAAAATAAAATACTAAATAGTGTCAAAATTGACATAATTGAGTTTAAAAAAATACTATATTATTAATTCATATAATATTTATAAAAATATAAGGTTTGACCCAATTACTTTGATAAGGTTATATATATTAATAATGAACCACTTTGGGTTCTATCGTCTTGTTATAGTAAATTTATTTACCGTATAATATAAAAATAGAATGAGACAAGGTAAATGTCAAATTATTTTACTAAGAGTTAGTTATAAAAGCTATGGTTAATATGGTGACCTAAACCTATATAAAACCTATTTTTTGAGAGTTTTTCGACCACTAACCACCTTATCCTCTAAATAAATCACTTTGGAGCCATTAGAAACCGAAAATTATTTTTTTATAAAATAATATTTCAATCTTTTCTTATAGTGACCCTCTCCTCTCTTATAAAAGGATACTTCCCCTTCTCTTAATTTCACACCTCCAAATCCATTTTTATCAGACAAAGACTACCCAAATATCCTCCCAACTTTCCTCCCTTCATCCTATAGGACTTCCTTTGGTCATAAAGTAAACCTAAGGAGCCCTTTTGATCAAATCAAAAGGAAGAACCCAAAGAAGAGGTAAATATATTGTCACCTCTTTCAAGTTATTTTCTTCTTCCACTTCATCTTTATTTGTTGTTTCCATTATAAAATAATAAATACAGTATATTATATATACTAGGATGTTATTATAAATTTTTTACAACCATATCCATTATTCTATCCATCATATCAATGACAAGTCACCATACATGCGTATGTACGGCTTACCGTCTCCACGTCATGGTGTAGTTTATTAATCAAAGTCTTCATTATTTGGATGGGTATAATAATGAGTATAACTGATGTAAATAATAAATATAACATGTTAATTATTTTTTATATATGATTTAAAATCCAATTAAATACTATTTCAAAATCAATATAATGATATTTTCGCTCATGTGTACGTACGGATTACTATCTCCACGAACGCGATGAGATTCATTCCCCATCGTAATCATTCAAGAATAATTTTTATTTTATGATTAAAAATAATGTTTAAGAACTTAATCACATTTTGGATATGAATAAAATACATACTATCCATAACAAACATGGCTTACGTAACTGAGCATATAAATAAAAACAGATTAGTTAACACCCGAAACAATGATACTACTGAAATGTTATTAACAAAGAAATATTAGAGGATCATATATGATATCATATTTATGTATATAGTGATTCTATAATTTAATAAAAATGTTTTAACTATTATACAGGAGATTAAAATACCATCGACTAAGTAAAAGTACAAGGTAAGGGTTAATCCTACAATCTTTTTAATTTTTCGAGGTTGTTAATACATAAGTATTTACTGGGACCTATTTATCATCCACATATGTGTTTTCTTAAAAATATATTTCAAAACATTTTTACTATTTCTTATACTATGGGTTAAAGTCATTTATACCCTTATTTTATTTTTTATAAAATGTTTATAAAGGAATATTTCCATCGTTTTCCAAACAAGGTCCTTTACGACCTTTTATACAAAATTAAAGAAAAGAATATTTTTAAAATTATACGGCAGGTGCGGCTATTTTCCGCAGTTATAACATCATTTAAGATTACCATAAAATATTATAAGAATATTTTCAAAATAAATGTTTTATTTTTTAATTATATGACTTTTAAATGATTTCAAAATAGAAAGAGATATTTCTCTAAAAAAAATTTTATTTCATTTATGTCAACATCCTTTGAGGGATTTTAAGCTTGTTTAAAGTTGATTTATTATGATACAAAACTTCCGTATTGTATTGATGGTTTTTTAATATTTTAGAATGTGGATGTGTAATTTTTACACCATTCATGGTTTATGGATAAAGTATTGACATTTAGTATGCTAGTTTCGATACGAATGTTTATGTTATGTTTAAACCTTTTCATATGAGGCTTGCATTGGACTTAGTAAGTGAAGGGTGGAGCCTGCTATAGCTCCTCGATGCATTAGTAGGTATCATGAGACAAACTAGTGTATTAGCACAAGTCCTTGACAAAATATTATTTGTATTCTTGGCACAAGGCCTTGACTATATGGTTATGAAGTCTAGCATTATGCATTCCATCATTATAAATGTGTCTATTGATATTTCATGTGATTATTCGATGAGTAGAACATACATGTGAATAAGTAAATGGATTTATTTGATTTTATATTTTCCATATTAATCTTAAGTTTATGTTTAAAAGGCTGTTGTTATAGTCTTATACATTGCCTTTAATGTTTATGTTATTTATGAAAGTTTCCGCTATATTGTTATCCTTACTAAGCATCTGACCTCACCCCTTTATATGTTTTATTTTTCCTAGGATGTGAAGAAGTATTTTATGGTTGACTTGTAGGGATAGTCTAAGGATATACGTTTTTTCAAAAGGGGATAAAATTTTGTTTATGTTTTTATTTCATGTTGTAATGTAAAACTTATGAACGTATCTAGTACTTATAAAAATACTAAACTGATTGGTATTTCTGAACATGATTCCTTGTATCATGCCAATATTATGTAATAATGCACCGACTCTGGGTAACTGGGGTCGAGGCATTACAGTTGGTATAAGAGAAATTTAGTACAAACCGTGGAAACTAGATTTAGAAAAACTCTGATTAGAGAACACTACCCTGAGACATACTTTGAGGATTTGTATAGAAGAACTTCCTAGAATTTTGGTAATGTAAATATTTTGTGAGTTTTCCAAAAAATACATCCCCGTTTGGATACGAGTAGGTAGAGGTGGATCTAGCACATATGTACCTAGGGGTAAAACCTAAAAACACCGCTTTGAGCTTGACTCGAACGGGAACTGGTGCACGACAACGGGCCTTGCTGCACTCTTGGTTACGACACTCCCGGGGGATATGATTAGGATAATTCTAATTTTATTTACAAACCATTATAAAGGGTTTATGAGTATATACTTCCATAAATATTTTTTTTATTATAGATTATATCCATAAACTGTTTAATTTATGTTAACTATTTTACAAGTTTGGAATTGTGTATTACAATTCATAAACTAATCTAGTGTATGCCCTTTTTTAGAAATGGCACCTAGTGGAAGGAATGAAAACCATATCAACACATGTAATAAATTTAGGGATTTACCTCCTACTCAAGATTATTATAGTGGAGCTGGTGATGAAACTTGTGCTGATTATCTTATCACCATACTGGGAAAACTCACTCAGGTTATGAATAATAACCTTACCCATATAGAGCACCCTGATCCACAACATGGAGAATCAATGTTAGAACGCTTCATGAGGAAAAAACCACCAAAATTCAATGGGAGTAAAAATCCATTAGTATCTGAGTAATGGATAAGTTCCTTAGAGAAAATATTTCATGCTTTTGGGGAGTAATGAAAGGGAAAAAGTTGCCATGGAAGTTTATCTTCTCACGGGAGATGGAGATCAATTGTGGTCATTAATCCAAAACAAAAAAGAAGACTAAGAAGTATCAAATATGTAATGGAGTGAGTTTAAAGATATTTTATTAGAAAAATACTTTGCTCGTGAAGATTGAGTGGATATGGAAGAAAATTTCTGAGTCTGAGGAAAAACGATGATGGGAATGTTGCACAGTATGAGGCTAACTTTACAAGGTTATCAAGTCATGAAACAGATTATATACGTAACCCAATGAGTAAGATTGATCAATTCTTTTAAGGGTTAAAACCATTTCTACGTCGAGTACTAGTATCACAATCCTTCTCATCATACGAATATATAGTCTCATGCACTATCAAGACAAAAATTAATTCTCTATGTATAATGAATTTAAGGAAAAGAAAGAGTAAAAGAGATATGTTGAACACTCAGGAAATTGAAATAAGGGGAAGAAGAGAAAAATGAATATCCATACAGGGGTAAATGTGGGAAGAAACACCCCGTTACTTACCTTAAGGGAATGTGAGTTTGTTATAATTGTGGTGAAAAATGCCACCAAGATCGTGATTGCAAGGGGAAGAAAGAGGCTGTCAATGTAGAATTCTACAATTGTAGAGAAAAGGGGCATTATGAAAATGAATGTCCTAAGAGCCAAGGGAACTTACCTAAGAAAAGGACAAGGGAGCAATTCCAAGCTTATGCGATCACTACTGCTGAGGTTGATGCTCCGAAAGACATGGTGGCAGGTAATTTAATGGTTTCCTAAAGTGTAGCCAATGATTTATTTGATTCTAGATCATCACATTATTTCATATCTTCCCAATTTTCTAAGAAAATTAGATATTTTCAATTTTACTTAACAAGGGTGTTTTCAGTCAAAACACCTAAGGGAAGTATCATCGCAACAAAGTTTTGTGAATCAGTTCCCATTAGGGCATATAAATGTTCTTTCTCTACTGATATCATCGTCATACCCATGTTTGAATTTGATATAATCCTTAGAATGGATTGGATTTCAGACCATGATGTGAAAATTTATTGTAAGAAGAAGGAGGTTACAATTTTCGATGATGATAAGGAGTACCTTGTCTTTAGATCATAAATGTCACCACCTGATTCTTATCTAGATCTGCCCACAGTAGCTCTACTAAATTCAATTATTTGGTAGGAAGATAATGAAATAACTATGGGCGAGGAAACAAATTTTTGAATAGATTACACACCTATTGTGAAAGAATATGTGATGTTTTTCTATAGGATTTACCTGGACATCCTCCAGAACAAGAAATTGAGTTTTCCATTGATTTAATTCCTAGTTTAAGGCCCATATCGAAGACCCCTTATATAATGGACACTGTGGAATTAGTGGAACTAAATAAAAAACTATAGTAATTGAGTAATAAATGATTTATTCACCCTAATGTTTCTCCATGGGGAGCCCGTGTCCTTTTTGTTAAGAAGAAAGATGGATCTATGAGGTTGTGAATTGACTACAGGGAGATCAATGCTATAACAATAATGAATAAGTTTCCCCTACCTCACATTGATGATTTATTTGACCAAATTCATGGAGATCAATATTTTTCATATATTGACGTTCGATCTGGATACCATTAGTTGTGCATGAAGAAGGAAGACATTCTGAAAATAGCATTTTGAACCAGGTACAAGCATTATGAGTTTACAGTAATGCCTTTTGGATTGACTAATTCACCATTTGACTTCATGGATCTAATGAATAGAGTTTTCAAGGAATATCTTGATGAATTTGTAGTGGTATTTATTGATGATATCTTGGTATACTCAAAAAGCTATGAAGATCAGGAAAATCACTTGGGAACTCTTCTAAAAACCCTTACAAGAAATGAATTATATGGAATGTTTAGAAAGCGTAAATTCTGGATTCAAGAGATTTCTTTTCTTGGAAATATTTTCTCTAAGGATGGAATCTATGTTGATCCTTTGAATGCCAAGTAAATCCAAGAATGGCCAGTACCGACGAGTATAATTGAGGTGTATAGTTTTATTGGTTCAACAGGTTATTATCGACATTTCATCCAGAATTTTTCCCAGTTGGCTAACCCATGAACCATACTCACATGTAAAGGGGTTAAATTTGTTTAGAAAAAAGAGTGTGAAGAATGTTTTGAAAAACTAAAGTGAAAATTAGTTAATGCTCCTATATTGACTCTACCATTGGGGAATAATGGGTTTGTTATTTATAGTTATGCTTCAAATAAAGGACTTATTAGTGTCCTTATGCAGAATGATAAAGTTATTTCTTATGCATCATAGTAGATAAAAATTTATGAACAAAACTATCCCTCTCATGATATTGAGTTAGCAGCTATAATCGTTGCTATGAAAATATGTAGACACTATCTATATGGTGAAAAATTTAAGATTTATACTGAACACAAGAGTTTGAAGTATATTTTATCACAAAAATAACTCAACGTGAGGCAAAGGCAATGGCTTGAACTACTCAAGGATTATTATTGCACTATACACTACCACTCGGGGAAGGAAAATAAGGTAGAATATCCATTGAGCAGAAAGGATAATGGATTTTTGAACAATATGAGAGTTGAAAAGGATCCTATATACATGGATCTAGTAAAGATGGATATGGGAATAACCACGGAAGGAGAAACATCAATGCTTCTTCAAATGGTTTCCAAAACTTCTTTACTAGAAAGGTTAAAAAGTTCTCAGACAGATGACGAGGAATTTAAAAAGAAAATTAAAGATGTGAATGATGGGAGATTGATTGAATTCATATATGAAGATGGAATTATGAAATCTGGGAAGAGAATTTGTGTTCCTAACATACCTGATCTAAAAAGGGAATTGTTGGATGATGCTCATAGCTCCAATTTCTCTATACACCCTAGGAGCACCAAGATGTAAAGAGATTTGAAGGAACATTTTTGGTGGGAAAACATGAAGAGAGAGATTGCTGATTATGTGTCAAGATGTATGGTTTTTCAAAAAGTGAATGCTGGAAGACAACAACATAGATAAGTCATGCAACCTCTTCTTATACCTGAGTGGAAATGGGATAATATTTTGATGGACATTGTCATGGGGATACCAAAGACTCCTAGAAAGAATGATGCAATATGGGTCATTGTTGATAGTCTTACCAAGTCAGCACATTTTCTTGCTATAAGAGAAGATTTACCACTTGAATGTTTGGAAAGAATATATATTAATGAAGTTGTAAGACTTCATGGAGTACCTCTATCGATTGTTTCTGATCGTGATCCCCATTTAACATCAAGATTCTGGAAAAATCTTCAGAAGGCCCTGGATACTAAACTTTGTTTGAGCACTGCCCACCACCCTCAAACCGTTGGACAATCAGAATGGACTATTCAAACCTTAGAAGACATGTTGTGATCTTTCTCACTTGACTTTCAAGGTATCTGGGATCAATATTTACCTCTGGTATAATTTTCATATAACAATATCTTCCATTCAAGTATTCAGATGACACCATATAAAGCGTTATACAGAAAGAGATTTCGCACAACAACGTTTTGGGATGATGTTGGTGAAAGAAAACTCATAGGACCAAAACTTGTTGAGGAAACAATGGAAAAAAGTAAATATTATCCGAATCCACATCAAAGAAGCCCAATGTAGGCAAAAGAGCTATACCGATAATTGAAGGAAGGATCTGGAATTTCAAGTAGGAGACCATGTTTTCTTGAAGGTATCTCCATGGAAGGGTGTTATAAGTTTCAGTAAGAAGGGTAAATTGAGTCTCAGGTACATCGGACCTTTCGAAATTCTAGAACTAATTGGAGTTGTATCTTATCATTTGAAAATGCCTCTAAGTCTCTCCAAAGTTCATGATGTGTTCCACATATCACAGTTGACAAAATACATGCCTAACCCAACACATGTACTCACATATGAGGAAATTGAACTGGAACCTAATCTGTCTTATTGTGAAGATCCTATCAAAATTCTTGATACCAGAGAACAAGGGATGAGAAGCCAAACGACTTGTATGGTAAAAGTTCCATGGAGAAACCATAATATTGAAGAGGCAACGTGGGAACCCAAGGAACTTATGATGAAGAACCACCCAAATATTTTTATTCAATAATATTCTAGAAATTTCAAGGATGAAATTATTTTAATGAGGGGATAATGTAACACCCCAAGATTCCATGATACGTTTCCCCTTGAATAATACAGTACCTTGCGTTGTACGCAATATGGAGTTTTAACGCACCACGACCAATCAAAGTAGCCATTATGAATAGTAATACCAAATTTTTGAAATTTTATAAATTTTATTTTAAAAAATGGACTTCATTTTTCGATTAGGAATATCAAAATTATCTGAGGGTGAATTGTTTGTATTTTTCTGAAAACTTTCAATTTTTGATGAATAGTGAAAAACATTGCGTTATTGTTTTAAAACAAATTTTATTTAAATAATTTGTTATTTTATTTTAATTTATTTTAGGTAAATATAGATACATAATACCTATATATTTTCAATTTAATTCATTGGAGTCATTTTATAATAACTTTAGATATATAAATTTTTTTTGAAATGTTTACTGTCTTTTACCCACATTCTAGGAGCATTTGAAAATTTGCAGAAAACATAATTTTACCACTTTTTTGAGTTGAATTTAAAAAATCCTAGAGACACGGTTGATATAAATAAGTAAAATATGGTTCGATAAGATGAAAATAAATTTTGTTGAATAGTAACCTTTGACTTTTATTTACCACATTTAAAAGTAAATAGGGAAATTAAGGGTAAAAATTATATAATAATTACATTAACACATGTCCTAATTCTATTGGATAAGTGTAATTCGACCAAATAAAACCTTAGGAATAAAATATGATCCTATTTGGTCCACTTGGACTGGATTAGGACATTTATTATTATTTTATTTAAAGAAGAGTTAAAAGAGTTAAATTCAAAGTTTAATAACTAAACCATTTTTAATATAGGGTTACACCCAATATAAATTCGACTATAAATATCCATTAGAAAGATAAAACGATTTATTACATAATGGTATTTTATTTATAATTTCTATACATTAAATAATATAATTTATTTATGACACAATGATGATGCAATAATTACCTTATTAATGAAATATTAAAATATTTGATATTATAAATACCCAAATAATGAGTACAACTGATGTAAATAATAAATATAACATGTTAAGGATTATTTATATATGATACACAATCCAATTACATACGATTTCACCATAAATATATTATCAATTGATATAATATTCCAAAAAATATAAGGTTCGGACAACGGACTTAGATAAGGTTATATATATTAATAATGAACCACTTGGGGTACTCTTGGATTTTTATAGTATGTTTATTAACCATATAATATAAAAATGCAAAGAGACATGGTAAATGTCAAACTATTTAACTAAGAGTTAAATCTAAAAGATAAGGTTAATATGATGACATAAACCTATATAAAAAAATTGGTTGATATATTTTCGACCCATAACAACCTTATAATCTAAATAAATAATTTCTTATCCATTAGAAACCGAAAATTATTTTATTATAAAATAATATTTCAAGCTTTTCCTTAAGTGACCCAGTCCTCTCTTATAAAAGGGTATTTCCCCTTATCTTAATTTCACACCTCCAAATCCATTTGGCTTGGCCAAACCCTACCCAAATATCCTCGAAACGTTCCTCCCTTCATCCTAGAGGCCTCAGTTTGGTCAGAAATCCAACATAATGACCCCTTTTGATCAAATCAAAAAGAAGAACCCCAAAGAAGAGGTAAATATCTCATCACCTCTTTCAAGTTATTTTCTTCTTCCACTTACACTTTCTTTGTTGTTTCCATTATAAAATAATAACTCCAGTATGTTCTATATACCAAGATTTTATTATAAAAATGGTACAACCATATTCATTATTCTATCCATCTTATCAATGACAAAGTCACCATACTTGCATACGTACGACTTACCGTCTCCACGTCGTGGTGTAGTTTGTTAATCAAACACGTCATTATTTGGATGGGTATAATAATGAGTATAACTGATGTAAATAATAAATATAACATGTTAAGGATTATTTATATATGATACACAATCCAATTACATACGATTTCACCATAAATATAATGATATTGTAGCACGTGTGTACGTAAGGATTACCGTCTCCACGAACGTGATGAGATTCATTACCCATTGTAATCATTCAAGAATAATTTTCAATTTATGATTAAAAATAATGTTTAAAAAATTAATATAATTATATATATGAATAAAATAAATCATATCCATAACAATCATGGTTTACATAAATGATCATATAAAGGAAAACTGATCAGTTAACACCCGAAACGATGATACTTCTCAGATATTATTAACAGAGCAATATTAGAGGATCATATATGATATCATATTTATGTATATGGTTCATGTATAATTTAATAACAATTTTCTAACTATTATACAGGTGGTTAACATACCATTTACTAAGTAAAAGTACAAGGTAATGGTTAATTATACAATCTCTTTACTTATCCGAGGTTGTTAATACGTAAGTATCTACTATGGCCTCTTTATCATCCACATCCGTGTTTTCTTAAAAATATATTTCAAAACATTTTTACTATTTCCTATACTATGGGTTTAAGTCATTTATACCCTTCTTTTATTTTTTATAAAATTTTTATAAAGTAATCTTTCCATCGTTTTCCAAACAAGGTCCTTTACGACCTTTTCTACAAAATTAAGGAAAGAATGTTTTTTAACTTATACGGTGGCTACGGCTTTTTTCTGCCATTATAACATCATTGAACATTTCCATTAAATATTATAATAATATTTTCAAAATAATTTTTTTATTTTCAAATTATATTACTTTTAAATGGTTTTAAAATAGAAAGAGATATTTCTCTAAAAAAGTTTTGATTTCATCTATGTCAACATTCTTTGATGGATTTTAAGCTTGTTTGAAGTTGATTTATTATGATACAAAAAATCCATATTGTATTGAAGGCTTTGTGATATGTTTGACTCTGGATGTTTTATTTTTACACCATTCATTGTTTATGGATAAAGTATTGACATTTCGTATTCTAGTTTTAATATGAATGTTTATGTTATGTTTAAACCTTTTCATACGAGGAATGCATTGGACTTAGTAAGTGACGAGTGGAGCTAGCTATAGCTCCTCGATGCATCGGTAGGCCTCATGATACAAACTAGTGTCTTGGCACAAGGCCATGACAAAATATTATTTGTAGTATTGGAACAAGGCCTTGACTATGTGGTTATGAAGTCTGGCATTATGTATTCCATCATTATGAAAGTGGCTATAGATATTGCATGTGATTTTTTTACTAGTAGAATATCCATGTGAATAAGTAAATGGAATTATTTGATTTTATATTTGATATATTACAATGAAGTTTAAGTTTAAAAGGATTTTTTTAGTCTTATACATTTCCTTTAATGTTTATGCTTATTTATGAAAGTTTCTGCTATATTGTCATCCTTACTGAGCATATGAGCTCACCTCTTTCTAGGTTATATTCTTCCTAGGATGTGAAGAAGTATTTTATGGTTGACCTGTAGGGATAAACTAAGGATATAAGTGCATTCAAAAGGGGACAAAATGTTGTTTATGTTTTTATTTCATGATGTAATGTAAAATTTATTAATGTATCTAGTACTTCCAAGGATACTAAACTGATCGGCCTTTCATGACATTATTCCTTGTATTATGCCAATGTTATGTAATAATGCACCAACTCTGGATAAATGGGGTAGGGGAATTACAGGACAAGTATATATTATCACAAGCTTCTCCTTTTAATTTTCTATATCCTCTTTTAAGATCAAGGAAACCAGTTAGAAGGTGTCAGATATGAGAAATATATTTTTTGTTAATGAATTTACCAAATCTACTACATTGAGTTAGGTTATCTCCTATATCATGTTTTTGATTTTTTTCCACAAATCTTGGAAATACTCATTCCATCAAACCACCTTCAAAATAATGTATTGAATTTTAAAAATTATTCATGATTATGTAATTTACATATCACCAATTTCTACGTATCCTTGGTTTACTATAAGTAAAAGCTTGGTCACTATATTTACATATTCTCATAGAACATTAAAACCTACTAAATATTTTTAGTAACTCAATGTGAACCCATAAATACTTCATGAATTAATATCTACATTAGAACATAGGTATATTTTTCAAATTATCTACTATGAAAATCACTACCACTTCCTCTATAGAGTTTGGATTGAATCCTGGATCCCTTTGAAGATCAATGATGTAACAACTAGAACCAAGAATCCCGAAGATGATTTATTATTTTAATACATTGGCATGATTACAAAGAAATAAGTCCTGAAGAACCAATCAGTTTAACATTCTTGGAAAATATATTACATACATGAATGTTAAATTACACATTCAAAAATAAAACAAAAAATAAATAATTCTTTGATAATTCCATTATTCCCCTAGCTTAACCCTACATATCAATCATAATACACTTCTTGGAATACTGGGAAAACAAAACATTAGAAAGGGGTGAGATCAGATGCTCAGTAAGGGTAAATAATTTAGTGGAATATTTAAAATTTTAAGGTAAGATGTGCAATAAACAAAACAGACTTTTAAACATAAACTTGAATATAATATAGCAAATATAAATTAAAAATTACCACATAAAAATGAAAATGGATATTATACGAGTCAAAAAACCACATGTAATAACTAATTTCATAACGAGGGAACGCATAATGTCGGACATCATAAGCACATAGTCAAGGCCTCGTACCAAGACAACAAATATTTTTTTCAAGGCCTTGTTCCAAGATACTAATTTTTCTCATAAGACCTACTGATTCATCGAGGTGCTATAGCGGGCCCTTCTCGGCACTTACTAAATCTAATGCATTCCTCATATGAAAAGGGTGAAACAAAACAGAAAAAAATCATATTAAAACTAGCATAAAAATGCCAATACTTTAACCGTAAACCATGAATGGTATAAAAACATAACATCCATTTTAAAAAATATCATAACTCATTAAATACAATATAAAACATTTTTTATAATAAATAAACCTCAATAATGAATAATATCCATTAAAGGATGTTGATGTAGTTGAAAATTATCAGTAAAACTCTTTGAGAGAAATATGCCTTTTTCATGAAATCAGTTAAAAGTCACAAAATTTAGAAAGGAATACATTTAAAATACATTTTTTAATCAAAGTTTCCAATACCACTTTCAAAATTTTTAAAGGAATTAATATTTTAAAACATTCATTTCCATATAAATAAATCCTTAAAACCAAATTGAGAACATATAAATTAATGAGAATGATTAAGAAGAATAAACATTGAAACCATTCAAAATGATTTTTTAGTTAAATATTCCCTTAAAAATATTCATTTTTTAAAACTATTTTATGAAAAATGGTCATCGATAATAAATATATCCTAGTAAAAACTTACACATAAACAATCTTGGATAATATTGAGATTGAAGAATTAACCCTGACCTTGTACTTTCTATTGGTCAAGGGTAAGTTTAACCTTCTGTATATTGACCATAATATATTATTAAACTATTCCATAACCATATTCATATTTATGATATCATACTTGATTCATTTATGACTTTTTACTATCCATTTAATAATAATTTCCATGTTAAAATAATATTTCAGGTAATAATCACTTTCTTTATCATACATGATTTTACTTGTTATTCTTGATTATTTCAATTATATCACTATTTAATTGCTTCTATAATATTAAAAATTATTTATGTATCATTGTTTCACGACTAATTGGATGGAGTGGACCGACTCCTTCGACTATCGATCTCACAGAGGGCTGATCTCCGCTCAATCGCTAAGATCAGGTATATTGGTCTTCGTTTCAAAACACCCAATAGTTCCATATCCAATGATACATGGACCTGCTTTCCAAAGTCAGGCGTTCACCGAGTGATTTGGCCAGCGATTCTTAAGAACTCACATTGGTCGAGAGGATGGGATGTCGGGCTCATCACACCCTTTTAGGGGGTGAATTATTGCATGTTCTGGGACTCTCTTATAGATTTAAGATGTATTCATATGTTCGTGAATCTTTGGTGTATACCCAAGCATAGTATCCAATGATTACTCCTTGTTGGCAATGGTCAGCTGAACGCAGGGGTTCAGAATCATTTAGGCCTGAGGTTTACCATCCCTCGTGAAATTAATGACCCTGAGGATTTTGGAATCATTGAGATGAAACTGGTTTAAAGCCTCGTAACCGGGCACTCTAGAGTTTATTGTCATCCAGGGGGGACAGATAATGACTTGAGAATTTGGATTGAACATGTGATACAGACTTTTTACGTATCCTTGCGAGAGGAATCAGAATCCTCGTAGTTCGGTTTGGAATGGGTATTACACTCTGAGACGACCCAAGATGTGATTAAACCGATGTAAAGGGGGTCAGAATGACCAATTTTTGGGATTGAACCTCAGAGAGGCTTCGTACGTACCCCTAATGGGAGACAAGAATCAAAGTTCACGTAGTTCGGGAGTACAGTTTAATGTCATATATGACAAAGAATGAACCAACGTGAAGGGGGTCGGAATGATCGGGTGGTGGGCTTGAACCTCGTGGTGGATTCCTACGTACCATGCCTTGACATGAATAAAAGTCCTCGTAGTTCACAAGAGGTTGGGGTAAGGGTAGGTGCTTACTCTAAGCCCACGTGAGTCATGCTCGGTGTGAGAAACAAGAGGCAGTAGAGACCTGACGATCACGTCGCGAAAGGTGCATCTGTGGGAAGTGAAGTGGGGATTATGCATAGGGAGGCCCATGGAGTCGGGGCTTACTCTATAATGGAGGCACAATGGTGACAAAGCCCAAAGGGAGAGGGAAAGGATAACGAAAACCCCTATGTCCATCTCCCCTCTTGGCCCCTTGCAGCGGGGATGTACGAAGGTGCATGGGTGCTACCTTCTGTAAGAAAGGCTTGGGGCTTACACCAGGATGGTTGCCTGGAATGTCTTCCTCATGTCTGGCCATGAGGGCATCCCACCCCAATGGTGGTTTGAGGTTTTCACCTATGTGTAAGTGAACAAGAGGGATAATGCCAAGGGCATTGGAATCAGTCCAAATAAAGGGAGATGAAAAGTGTGAATTATATGCCTGATATTCAGAACGCAATGAGGGTGGCGTGGTGATGGAGGATAACTATTTACCATGTTCGAAATGCATCATCCTTATCATGTTAGCCTGAAATGGGAAAAAACAACCGAGGGTCGACTACTGACCGTGTTTGAAACACAGAACCCGACTCAAAGTGTTGTCCAATGTCTTCCGGGGCATTGGCCCAAGACGGTAGGTGAGCTGATGCGGCATGGGACTAGGCTATTAGGGGGTCCCTTCAGACATGGAAGTGGATGAAGATCCGAATGAAGGATACACAAAGCATGGGGTGGAGTGATGGAATGTTTGAACGGATTCCAACGCTCTTGAAATTATGCCACTGTGATCATGGCATTAGGTGTCTAATGCTTGGAGCATAAGGCATCTATTGTCTGGAGCAAGAGGCATCACATGTTTCGCCCATAGGGTGTACTACAATTTATAGTCATGTAGAGAGGACTGTTAGCATCTCATGCATGGAGCATAAGGAATCTCTTGTTTGGAGCAAGAGGCATCCTATGTTTGGAACATATGGATAACTATAGTTTATAGTCATGTAGATAGTACTTATAACATCATAGGTTAATGTCATGTGTCAGGGACTATTTATATATAGCTTAATGTCATATGTATAGGATGAGGGCCATACAGTTTAATGTCATGTGGGAAGGACGACTAGGTAGGAGATACTTCGAAATGGTTGGTGTGGTACTTACGTAAGGACGACCCTTTCTGGATGAACCTAGCAAAAAGAGATAGGTAATGGGGTTATAGGAGAGTCATGACGAGTATCTCGACTCATGACATGTATAGGACGAATGTTGGGGGCGACACAAGGGTGAAATATAAAATACTATTGACCCAGGCCGAAAAGTCCACGGTGTGACTCTCCCTTTTTCATGGGGGCCAGTGACCTTAGTGAAGAGACTAACCCGGAGGTCCGAGACCGCAACTCGACAGTGATCCCGAGTGGGGGTGAAGCTCCCGCTGTATGGGCCAGTGAGTTCATGGGGTTTACTGCATGGGGAAGGCCACGTAAGAGTTGGAGGTGGAGAGCAGTCCACGATGGACTGGCTGCGATAAAGCTGGCCGCGTATGGTGTCCACGGAGGAGCGAGCCGTGTAGGAGATGGCTGCGAAGGGGGTATCCATGGAGGAGCCGACTGCGTAGGAGCAGCTACCAGGAGGCTGTCCACGAAGGATATCCATGGATGAGATGGCTGCGGAGGAAATGGCTGTGAAGGAAACAGCCACGAAGGAAATGGCTGCATGTGGTTCACGGAATGGTTTCTCCTCTACGCGGAAGAGTTGATCCGCGAACAATATGTGGTCCGCGGATGGTCATGGGACTTTACCACTAGGAGAAATTTTTCCAGCATCTCCCCATGGGTTTTCACCCTTCCTTTCATCTCCATTCTTGGTGCCCCTCGGTGACTATTTATAGAGTCACGAAGAGGATATATCGATGGGAACATGAAAATTTTTGCGGAAGCCCATGAAGGAATCCCCACTCGTGAATGACTCGGTCAACCAGGGATTTTTGGAACCGAGATTCGTGGAATTGCTCTGCGGCCGTGCACCACTTCGCCTCTATTATACAAATGACGAGGTTCACAACCGCATATAGCTTCTGCCTCCGTTTCGTGAATGACAGTGCACGCGACATGGGTCGGTTGGCGCGGTTCACAGTGGTGGACCAGCCTGGCGTCTGTACTGCTTCGCGCCCTCATAGGGCATCCCACCTCTGTTTTGCGGACGACACTGGTTTGCGGAATTGCGGTTCGCCGAACCGGCCGCGTACTGTTGTTGGGAGCTGGTACGCGGACTAGTTCGGTCCTTTCCCAAGTCTTGGGGTAATTGGATTTACCCCTTGCAGAATTTTCAGGACCCTACAATCAGATATATTTAGAATATAAATATGTATAATAGATAGATATATGATATGGAAGAAACCATTTATGTTGACAGTAGGCTGTACGTACGCATAAACGTTGTTTCCATTTTTATATCGTATTGAAAAAAAGTAAGTGAATGAGATATATGTAAATATAAATATATATATATATTTCTAGTAGAATTATTATGTCATATATTATATAATTATTAATAATATATATTTTTATAATCATTGTTGAAAGGTGAATGTGGAAATGAATCTCATCGCGTCATGGAGACGGAAATCCGTACGTACGCACAAGCGACGATATCATTATATTGATTGTGAAATCATATGTAATTACATGGTATATTATATATAAATAATCATTGAAATGTTATATTTATTATTTAAATCAATTATACTCATTATTATACGCATCCAAATATATAAACATTGAATAACAAACTACACCACGACATGGAGACAGTAAGCCGTACGTATGCACGTATGGTGACTTTGTCATTCATATAATGGATAGAATAAGGAATGTGGTTGTACCATATTTATAATAAAATATCAGTATGTAGAAGGTAATGAGTTATTATTTTAGTATTATAACAATAAAGAAAGAGGTAGTAGAAGAAAAGAACTTTGAAAGAGGTGACAAAATAATTACATATTCTTCAGGTGTTTCCTTTTGATTTGAATAAAAGGGCTCATTAGGTTAGATTTATGATCAAAGTAAGGCCTGTAGGATGAAGCAAGGGTAGTTGGGAGGATATTTGAGTAGGGTTTGGCTGAGACAAATGGATTTGGAGCTGTGAATTTAAGAGATGGGGAAGTACCATTTTATAAGAGAGGTGAGGGGAACTTTATTAAAAGCTTGAAATATTATTTTATTATAAAATAATTTTCAGTTTATAATAGCTCCAAATGGATTTATTTCATGGATAAGATGGGTTGGGGTCTAAATACTCTCAACCAATAGGTTTTAGAGAAGTTCAGGTCACTATTTTAATCTTATATTTTATATTTAACCCCTAGTTAAATAGTTTAACTTTTACCATTTCTTCTTGTATTATTATAATACATGGTTAATAAACTTCCTTTAAAATTCAAAGAAAACCTAAAGTGGTTTATTAATGAAATATATATCATTATATAATTAATTTTTATGAATATTAGATTTTTAGGAATATTATATCATTTAATAATATAGTATTTGTTTTAAAAACTCATTTATGTCAATTTTGACACTATTTAGTATTTGGTTTTTTTGAAATTCCTAAATAGTTTATTAATTCGAAAAATATATTAAATAAACCCTAACATTTATTATTCACCTAGAAAATTTATGTATGGCATAAAAAGTCCCAATGTACATTTATTGTGATATTTATAATATCAATTATTTTAATCTTTCATTAATAAGGTAATTACTACATCATCATTGTGTCATATATAAATACAATTATTTAATATCTAAAAATTATAAATAAAATACCATGATGTATGAAATATTTTTATCTTTCCAAATAATATTTATAGTAGAATATATCTTATGTGTAACACTATATTAAAAATGGTTTAGTTATTAAACTTTGAATTTAACACTTATAACTCTTCTTTAAATAAAATATAATAAATGTCATAATCTAACCCAAATAGATCCAAAGGATCTTATTCTTTTTATAAGGTTTATTTTGGTCGAAATAAACTTATCCAATATAATTAGTACATATTTTGGGTTAATTTTAATTTTATCTTTACATTTAATTACCTTATTTACTTTTAACTGTGGTAAATAAAATTAAAAAGTTACTATTCACCAAAAATATTTCTATTCTGTTGAACCATATTTTACATAATAATCTCAACTGTGTCTCTTGGATTTTTTAAATTAAATTGATAGAATCATTAAAATCATGTTTTATGCAAATTTGCAAATATGCCTAGAAGGAGGGTAAATGTGCCTAGAATGTGGGTAAAAAGACGTTAAAAAGGTTCAATAAAATTTCATAAATCTAATATTATTATAAAAGGAATCTAATTAATAACATTAAACTAATATATTTATTATTTATCTATTTTTTCTTTAAAATAATTTAAATGAAATAGTCAGTTTTTATTTACAACATAGTGTTTTCACAATTAATCAAAAATTGAATGTTTTCAAAAAAATATCAAAAATTCACCCAAAGCTAATTTTTATGTTCCAAATTCATAAATGATGTCTATTTTACCAAATTAAGAACCTAGAAGTTACATTAATTAATTTAAAATTGATTTCCATTTGTCAAAACTAGATAGTGGGTTTTTGAGAATTAAAAACCATCAAAAGATTGATATGTGTTTATGTCCAATTTACATGTAAAATTACTTCCAATGACCATAATTGGATTAAATGATAAAAATATAATATAATTATACTTAAAACCCATTCAAATGTATAATTTAACACTATATTTTATTTTTATTAAAAAAGTTGTTTTCAATTAAAATTTAGTATTTTTCACTATTCATCAAAATATGAATGTTATCATAAAAAACCCAAAAATTTATCCAAACTAAAATTATCTATCCTAATTATAAATAATAAGTTTATTTTTTCAACTTTATATAAAAATGTGTCAAATATTATATTTTTAAAAGGGTTCTCAATTAAAAGGTGGTAAAATTGCATTTTTTTTGAAAAATACTTCTTTTGTATGAAAAAATGAATTTGTTCTTATATTATGTCTATGAAGCAGATAATATGGATTTTAAAATTATATAGAGTATATAAAATTTAAAATTATGTTAACACTACTCATAACATCTTTTTAAACAGCTAGTTAGGTAAGTCGTGGTGTGGCCGAACTCGGTGTTGTGTGTGGCGCAAGCTATTGAATTACTTTAAAGAGATAACATACTATGAAATCCTTGGGTGTTATATTCTCACCTCCTTCAATAAATTGCATCCTATAAATTTGAAAGTATTCTTCGAAAATAAATGGCTGAAAATTGAAAATTCCTTTTTGGAAAACCCACATCGGAAATAGGGTTAATAAAATATAGTCTTAATATGAGGAAAAAGAAAATGAAAAAGTCACCACCAAATTAGGATTTTGAATAGGATTACCTTAGTGGAAATTAGAGATACATAATTGGAGGAAAAATATAAATATTTATAAGGAGTGATTGAGGTCATCAATCACAAACAAGTGAACAATAATTGTGAAATTGAGGGCCTCAAAGCCATCAATCTATGATGATTTAAAGTATCATTGATTCAACAAAACATATGGTATTTTGATAACAAATTTTTTCTAGATACTTAATTTTTTTTGAAGAGGAGGGATTAATTTATAGTCAAGATAAGAACTCAAGAATAAAAAAATGATTTTATTACCTATCATAATCATATTCTCATCATTTGGTTGGGCTCGATCTATTTTCACTTTATCCCTAATACTAGGAAATGGATGTTCAAAAATGATTTTTTACACCTGAAGAACATTTTATAAATCTAAAGGTTCACATGTATTCCCTTAACCCTATAAATGCTTACTAAAAAAATAAAAGGTTAGTTCAAAGTATTCAATAAATCATACATTAACCTCAAACAAAATATCAAGTGTTCAACTTAATCAATTCCAACCTTTAGACTTATGCAAAATACTTGTGTCCAAACCATAGTCCAAAAGATTATATGGAAGGTAAATATAACATAATGAAGATATCTTTTATCATATAACAACATGTGAATACCTTCATCATGTATTCTATTAAAACATGGTAACAACCTGAATTACCAAAAAACCTTATTTGAATAGGTACATACTTTCTTATTCCTTCTATAAAACATAGAATACTTGATATACTCATTAAATCCAAAAATGATGCAATCTCTAACTATTATGGTATAAACAAACCACTAATTAGTAACAATGTAGTCAATAATATCCAATATACTTTACCCAACTCAATTATATCTTATTCCAAAATCATTACCTCAGTATTAGGACTATATTAAGGTTTATCTTTCTCTCAACCATATATTTTCCAAAATGTTTAACTAACTATTGAGTCACTTTTCTTGGCACTACAAAATCTCAAATCCATAATGAAATATTACTGCAGTGTAATCCTTATATACTCTATAATTATCATAACTAGTAAATCATTAACACAATAGTCAAATGCCACAATTATTTAATAACAAATTAATAACACAAATCATTCCTCTTTATCTACAGTAGTATCATAAATTAATTATTATCCAATAGCATCATTTTGGGTATACTGCGAGGACTCAGAAATTGATTTGTGTAGTGTCCCAAATCCTAGAAGATGAAGCATTGTACATTTGAAACCTTTTTCTTACCCTGGTAATCATGAACTTGGTGTCCTTTTTCTCCACAATTATAATAAACACTCATTCCTTTCAAGAATTTACCAAGGTGATTATTTCTAGAGTTATCACATGTGGGAAAATTCTTTTTTCCATTCTTCCCTTTATCCATCTCTCTCTCTATCTGCCATTCTCTTCTTCTCTGGCTTCCCTTAAAAGCCATAGGACTTAGGGAATTATTTACTTATCATATTAACACATGATACTATTTCGTCATATGATTAGAATACATGGGAGGCTATTTCCCTTTGAAATGTTGGGTTATGAAAATGAAATATATGATCCTTATTACTCTATGGGACATGAATATTGTTGAAGTTATCATTCCTTCTACTGGGTGCCATTTCTAAATGACAATAGACACTAGGTTATATCATATCATAATGTATAATCCAAAAACTAGAAAATTCTCAACATTAATTAAGTATTTACTCATAAATTATAAAATGGTTTCTTTGCTAAAATATTTACTCATAAATTTTTCATAATGGTTTGTAAAATAAATATGAATTATCCTAAGAATATCTCCTGAGAGTGTCAAACTAGGTGCATAGTAAGGCCCGTTGTTGTGTACCAGGATACCATGGGTCAAGCCTGAAACTCTTTGTCTGAGTTTTCACTCCTAGGTACATCTTTTCTAGAACCACACATACTTTTAGTATCCTGACAGGGATGTATTGATTTGAAAACTTATAAAATTTCTACATTACCAAAATTCTAAAAAGTTATTCTATACAAATCCTAAAAATCTATCTTAGGGTAATGTTCTATAATCAGAGTTTTTCTAAATATAGATTCCAAGGTTATTTATAAACTTACTCCAGTACCAACTGTAACGCCTTGACCCTAGAAGCCTGGAGCTGGTGTATTATTTTAATACATTGGCATGATTACAAGGAAACAAGTCTCAAAAGGACTGACCAATTCATCAGTCTTGGAAAATATATTACATACATAAACAATACATTACACATTCAAAAATAAAAAACAACATAAATAATCCTTTAAGAATGCCATTATTACTCTAGCTTAACCCTATGTATCAATCATAATATACTTCTTGGAATCCTGGGAAAATAAAACATAAGAAAGGGGTGATCTCAGATGCTCATTAAGGGTAAATAATTTTATAGAAGCTTTAAAATTTTAAGGAAAGATGTGTAATAAAAACAACAGACTTTTAAACATAAACTTGAACATAATATGAAAAAAATAAATCAAACATTACCACATAAACATGCACATGTTTATTCTACTAGTCGAATAACCACACGTAATAACTAATTTCATAACAAGGGAATTCATAATGCCAGACATAATAACCACAAAGTCAAGGCCTCGTGCCATAAATAAAAATAAATTTTTTTCCAAGCCTTGTGCCAAGACACTAATTTGTCTCATGAGACATACCGATGCATCGAGCGGCTATAACAGGCACCATCCATCATTTACTAAGTTCAATGCATTCCTCATATTAAAAGAGTGAAGCATAACATAAACATTCATATTAAAACTAGCATACGAAATGTCAATTCTTTAACCATAAACCATGAATGGTATAAAAATAGAACATCTATTGTAAAACATATAATAACTCATTAAATATAATATAGAACATTTTTAATAATAAATAAAGCTCAATCATGAATAATATCCAGTAAAGGATGTTGACATAGTTGAAACTTATTAGTAATACTCTTTGAGAGAAATATCCATTTTTCATGAAATCATTTAAAAGTAACACAATTTAGAAAGGAATAAAATTAAAATACATTTTTGGATAAAATTTTACCATAAAAATTTGAAAATTTTGAAAGGAAATAACATTTTAAAACATTCATGTCTGTATAAATAAATCCTTAAAACCATTTTGAAAACATAGATATTAATGAAAATGATTCAGAAGAATAAATATTTAAACCATTTAAAATAATGTTTTAGTTAAATATTCTCTTAAGAATATATCTTTTGAAAATTATTTTATGAAACATGTACATGGATAATAAATATTTCCCAGTAAAAGCTTACATATAAACAGTCTCGGATAATAATGAGATTGAGGAATTGACCCTTACCTCGTTCTTTCCTTTGGTCGAGGGTACGTTTAACCACCTGTATAATGACCATAGTATGTTATTAAACTATACCATAACCATATTAATATTTATGATATCATACATGATTCATTTATGACTTTATATTACCCATTTAATAATAATTTTCATGTTAAAATAAAATTTTGGGTAATAATCAATTTCTTTATCGTACGTGTTTTAACTTGTTATTCTTGATCGTATCACTTATATCATGATTTAATTGATTCCAGAATATAAAAAATTATTTATGCATCATATATATTATGAATATAATTATGTATAATAGATAGACATATGAAATGGAAGACACCATTTATGGAGACGGTAGGCCGTACGTACACATAAGCGTTGTTTCCGTTTTCATATTGTATTGAACAGAAGTAAGAGAATGAGATATATATATATATATATTTATAGTTTCATTATTATTTTATATATTTCATACCTTTTAATAATATATATTTTTATAATCATCATTGAATGGTGAACATGGAAATGAATCTCATCGCGTCGTAGATACGGTAAGCCGTACGTACACACAAGCAATAATATTATTATATTGATCGTTAAATCATATATAATTGGATGGTATATTATATATTAATAATAATTAACATGTTATATTTTTATTTAAATCAATTATACTCATTATTTTACCCATCCAAATAATGAAGCGTTGAATAAAAAACTACACCTCGATGTGGAGATGGTAAGCCATATGTACGCACGTATGGTGACTTTTTTTTTCATAAGATGGATAGAATAATGAATATGGTTGTACCATATTTATAATAACATATAAATATATATAAGGTATTGGAGTTATTATTTTAGTATGGTAATAATAAAGAAAGTGGAATTAGAAGGAGAAAAGAACTTTGAAAGAGGTTATAAAATAATTACCTCTTCTTCAGGTGTTTCCTTTTGATTTGAAAAAAGGGCTCCTTAAGTTGGCTTTCTGATAAAAGTAAGGCCTATAGGATAAATTGAGGGTGTTTAGGAAGATATTTGAGTATGGTTTGGCCAAGAAAAATGTCTTTGGAGGTGTTAATTTAAGATAAGGGGAAGCACCCTTTTATAAGAGAGGTGAGGTGAACTTTATGAAAAGTTTTATTTTTTATTATAAAATCATTTTAGGTTTCTAATAGCTCAAAATGGATTTATATCCAGGATAAGGTGGTTATGGGTCTAAATATACTCAAACAATAGGTTTTATAAAATTTTAGGTCACCATTGTAACCTTATCTTTTATATTTAACTCTTAGTTAAATTGTTTAACTTTTACCATTTTTCTTGTATTATTATAATACATGGTCAATAAACATACTATAAAATGCTAAGTGAACCTCAAGTGATTCATTAATGACATATATATCCTTATATAAGACCTCTGGACAAAATTTAGAATTTTATGAATATTATATCATTTAATAATATAATCTTTGTTTTAAAAAATCATGTATGTTAATTTTAACATTATTTAGTATTTGGTTTTTGTGAAAGTCATAAAAAGTTGATTAATTCGAAAAAAATACCTTAAATAAACCCTAAAATGTCTTATTCGCCTATAAAATTCGTGGATGGCATCAAAAGTCTCAATTTACATTTATTTTTATATTTATAATATCAATTATTTTAATCTTTCATTAATAAGGTAATTACCCCATCATCATTATGTCATAAATAAATTTAATTATTTAATGTCTAAAAATTATAAATAAAATACCATGATGTAGTAAATATTTTTATATTACTAATAAATATTTATAGTTTAATTTATCTTATTTGAAACACTATATTAAAAATGGTTTAGTTATTAAACTTTGAATTTAACACTTTTAACTCTTCTTTAAATAAAATAAAATAAATGTCATAATCTAACCCAAATAGATAAAAAGAATCATATTTTTGTCCTAAGGTTTATTTTGGTTGATATAAACTTATAAAATAGAATTAGGACATGTTTTGGTGTAATTTTAATATTATTTTTACCTTTAATAACATTATTTACTTTTAACCGTGGTAAATAAAATTCCAGAGTTACTTTTCACCAAAAACTATTTTTATCATGTTGAACCACATTTTACTTACTAATGTCAACCATGTAACTTGGATTTTTTAAATTCAATTCATAGAAGCAGTAAAATTACGTATTATGCAAATTTGCAAATGTGCCTAGAATGTGGGTAAATGTGCCTAGAAGGTGGGTTAAAAGACGTTAAAAAAGGTTCAATGAAATTTTATATATCTAATATTTTTATAAAATTACTCCAATTAATTAAATTTAACTAATATATTTATTATTTATCTATTTTTACTTTAAAATAATTTAAATTAAAAAGTCGGTTTTAATCTACAACACAATATTTTTCACTATTCATCAAAAATTTAATGTTTTCAATAAAATATAGAAAATTCACCAAAAGATAATTTTTATATTCCAAATTCAAAAATGATGTCTATTATACCAAATTAAAAATATAGAAGTTTCATTAATTAATTTGAAATTAATTCTCATCGTCAAAACCAGAAAGCATGTTTTTGAGAAAAAACTATCAAAAGATGGATATGTGTTTATGTCCAATTTAAATGTAAAATTACTTTTAATGACCAACATCATATTAAATTATTAAAATATAATCTAATTATAATTTAAAACCATTCAAATTTATAATTTAACACTATAAATTATTTTTATTAAAAAATTTGTTTTCAATTAAAATTTTGTATTTTTCACCACTCATCAAAATTTGAAAGTTTTGAGAAAAACACCACACATTTATCCAAAAAATAATTTTAGGTCCCACTTCTAAATAAAAAGTTTATTTTTTCAAATGAATTTATAAATGTGTCAAATATTATATTTAAAATGGGTTCTCCATTAAAAGGGGGTAAAATTTCATTTTTTTTGAAAAATACTTCTGTTATCTGAAAAAATGAATTTGTTCCTATATTATGTTTAAGAAAAAAAATATGGATGTTAAAATTATATGGAGTATATAAAATTTAAAATTTAGCTAATACTATTCATAATAGCCTTTTAAATGTCTAGTTTGGTAAGTTGTGTTGTGCTCGAACTCGGTGTTGCGTGTGGTGCAAGCTATTGAATTAATTTATAGAGATAATGTACTATGAAATCCTGGGGTGTTATATTCTCCCATACTTCAATAAATTGTTTCCTCATAGTTTTAAATTATTTCTCAAATATAAAAGGTTGAAAATAGAAAATACCTTTATGTAAAACCCACATTGGAAATAGGGTTAATAAAATTTAGTATTAATAAGAGGGAAAGGGAAATGAAAAATTCACCACCAAATTAGGATTTTGAATAAGATATCATTGGAGGAAATTAGAGACACATAATTGGAGGAAAAATGTAAAATATTTATAGGTAGTGATTGAGGTCATCAATCAAAAACAAGTGAATAATAAATGTAAAATTAAGGGCCTCAAAGCCATCAATCAATGATGATTTAAAGTGTCATCGTTTCAACAAAACATATGGTATTGGGATAACACATTTTTTCTAGATAAAGTTTTTTTGAAGAGGAGGAATTAATTTACTATCAAGATAAGAACTCAATAAAACATACATGATTTCGTTACCTATCATAATCATATTCTCATCATTTGGTTGTGCTTCTATCTATTTCTAATTTATCACTTACACTAGGAAATGAATGTTCAAAATTGATTTTTTCTTACGCCCGAAGCACATTTGATAAATCATAAGGTCCAAAAGTATTTCCTTAATCCTATAAGTGTTTAATAAAAACCAAAATGTTAGGTCAAAGTATTCAATAAATCATACATTAACCTCAAAAAAAATTAAGTGTTCAACTTACTCAATTCCAACCTTCAGACATATCCCAAATACTTATGTCAAAACTCATAGTCCTAAAATTTAAAAGGAAGGTTAATATAAAATAATGAAGATCTCTTTTATCACATAACAACATTTGAATAAATTCATCATATATTATATTAAATAATGGTAACAACCTGAATTCCATAAAACCTTATTTGAATAGGTGTGTACTTTCTTATTCCTTCTATAAAACATAGAATACTCGATATACTCCTTAAATACAAAAATGTTGTAATCTCCACCAATTATGATATAAAAAAACCATTAATTAGTTCCAAGGTAGTCAATAATATCGAATATAATTTATCCAACTCAATTATCTCTTATTACAAAATCACTACCTCAGTATCAAGACCATATTAAGGTTTATATTTATCTCAACCATATATTTTCCAAAATGGTTAACCAACTATTGAGTCAATTTTCTTGGTACCACACAATCTCAAATACTTAATAAAATAGTACTGAAGTATAATCCTTATATAATCTATAATTATTATAACTTGTATATCATTAATACAATACTCAAATGCAATAATTCTTTAATAACAACTTAAGAACACTAATAATTCCTCTTCATCCATGGTAGTATCATAACATAATTATTATCCAATAAAATAATTTGGGGTATACTCTGATGATTGAAAAATTGATTCACATAGTGTCCCAACTCCTTGTAGATGAATCATTGTACATTTGAAACGTTTTTCTTACCCTTGCAATCACGGACATAGTGTCCTTTTTCTCCACACATATAACAAACTCATATTCCTTTCAATCATTTAACAAGGTGATTATTTCCATAGTTATCACATGTGAAAACATTATTCTTTCCCTTATTCACTTTATCCATATTTCTCTCTTCCATCCTCTTCTTCTATGGCTTCAATTAAAATCCATAGTTCTCCGAGAATTCTTTACTTATCTTATTAACACATGATACTATTTCCTCATATGATGAGAATACATGGGAGGATATTTCTCTTAGAAATTATTTCTTAAGACCGTGAAATATATGATCCTTCTTACTCTTTGGGACATGCATATTGTTGGTGTTCCCATTTCTTTTATTGGGTTCTATTTCTAAATGACGACATACACTAGGTTAGATCATATCATAATGTATAATCCAAAAACTAGAAAATTATCAACTTTAATTGAATATTTTCACACATCTAGTCTCATAATCATAAAAAAGGATTCTTTGGAGACATATTTACTCATAAATCTTTCATAATGGTTTGTAAATTATATGTGAATTATCCTAAGCATATCCCCCTGGAGAATCAAAAGAGTTGTGCAGTAAGGCCCGTTGTCATGTAACAAGATACCCTAAGTCAAGCCCAAAACTCCTTGTCAGAGTTTTCACTCCAAGGTACATCTATGCCAGATCCACATCCGCTTTTAGTATCCAGAAATAGATGTATTTCTTGGAAAAACTCACAAAATATATATATTACCAAAATTCTAGGATATTCTTTTATACTAATCCTAGATGTCTATTTAGGGTAATGATATATAATCAGAGTTTCTCTAAATATAGTTTTCAAGGTTATTGATAAACTTTATATGGTACCAACTTAACGCCCCGACCCTAGAAGCCTGGAGCCAGTGCATTATTTTAACACATTAGCAGGATTACAAGGAAAAAAGTCTCAAAGGACCGATCAGTTTAGTTGTCTTAGAAAATAGATTACATAAATGAACGTCACATTACACATTAAAATATAAAATATAACATAAATAATCCTTTGAAAATGACATTATTCCCCTAGATTAACCCTTTAAGGAAAGATGGGTATTAAAAACAATATCCTTTTAAACATAAATTTGAACATAATATGGAAAAAACAAATCCAACATTACCACATAAACATTCACATGGATATTTTACTAGTCGAATAATCTCATGCAATAACTAATTTCCTAAAGAGGGAATGTATAACGCCGGACATCATAACCACAAAGTCAAGACCTCGTGCTAAGACTAAAAATAAAAAATTTGTCAAGTCCTTGTTCCAAGACACTAATTTTTCTCATGAGACCTACCGATGCATTGAGGGGCTTTATCAGGCCCCACCCGTCACTTACTAATTCCAATGCATTCCTCATATGAAAAGGGTGAAATATAACATAAAAATTCATATAAAAACTAGCATACAAATTGTCAATACTTTATCCACAGACAATGAATGGTATAAAAACCGAACATCCACTATCAAACATATAATAACTCATTCAATATAATATAAAACATTTTTTTATAATAAATAATCCCCAATCATGAATAATATCCAGTAAAGGATGTTGATATATTTGAAAATTATCAGAAAAACACTTTGAGAGAAATATCCTTTTTTGAGGAAATCATTTAAAAGTCACACAATTTTGAAAGGAAGGAATTTAAAAGAAATTTTGGAATAAAAGATTCCCATACCAATTTGAAAATATTGAAAGTAATTAACATTTTTAAACATTCATGTCCATATAAATAAATCCTTAAAACCATTTTGAAAACATAGATATTAATGAGAATGATTTAGAAAATAAGTATTTAAACCCTTTAAAATGATGTTTTAGTTAAATAGTCCCTTAAAAATATTCCTTTTGAAAAATATTTTATGAAACAAGGACATGAATAATAGATATGTCCTAGTAAAAACTTATACATAAACAATCTCAGATAATAATGAGATTGATGTATTAACCCTTACCTTGTAATTTCCTTTGGTCGAGGGTACATTTAACCACCTGTATAATGAACATAGAATGTTATTAAACTATAAAATAACCATATTCGTCTTTATGATATAATAATTTATTCATTTATCACTTTATACTACCCATTTAATAATAATTTCCATGATAAAATAACATTTCGGGTAATAATCGCTTTCTTTATCGTACTTGTTTTAACTTGTTATTCTTAATTGTATCACTTATATCAGGATTTAATTGATTCAAGAATAAAAAAAATTAATTATGTATCATATATATTACGATTATAAATATGTATAATATATAGATATATGAAATGGAAAACACTGTTTATGGAGACGGTAGGCCGTACGTACGCATAAACACTGTTTTGGTTTTCATATCATATTGAACGGAAGTTAGTGAATGAGATATATGTATATATGTATGTATATATATATATTTATATTAGAATTATTATTTCATATATTACATAATTATTAATAATATATATTTTTATAATCATCGTTTAATGGTGAACGTGGAAATGGATCTCATCGTGTTGTGGAGACGATAAGCCGTATGAACACATGAGAGACAATATCATTATATTGATGGTGAAATTGAATCTAATTGGATGGTATATTATATATAAAGAATAATTAACACGTTACATTTATTATTTACATCAATTATACTCATTATTATACCCATCCAAATAATGAAGCGTCGAATAACAAACTACACCACGACGTGGAGACTGTAAGCCATACTTACGCACGTATGATGAATTTTTTATTCATAGGATGGATAGAATAATGAATATGGTTGTACCATATTTTTAATAACATATCAATATGATTAAGTTACAAGAGTTATTATTTTAGTATGGCAACAATAATGAAAGAGGAAGTAGAAGAATAAAATAACTTTGAAAGAGGTGATAAAATAATTACCTCTTCTTCGGGTGTTTCCTTTTGATTTGAACAAAAGGGATCCATAGGATGGATTTTAGATAAAAGTAAGGCCTCTAGGATGACATTAGGGTAGTTCGGAGGATATTTTAGTAGGTTTTTCCTGATCCAGATGGCTTTGGAGGTGTGAATTTATGAGAAGGATAAGTACCCTTTTATAAGAGAGGTGAGGGGAACTTTAGGAAACACTTGAAATATTATTTTATTATAAAAACATTTTCGGTTTCTAATAGCTAGAAATGGATTTATTTCAATGATAAGATGGGTATGGGTAGAAATACTCTCAACCAATAGGTTTTAGACAAGTTTAGGTTACAATTTTAACCTTATCTTTTAGATTTAACCCTTAGTTAAATAGTTTAACTGTTACTATTTCTTCTTGTATTATTATAATACAAGGTTAATAAACTGTAACAACCCAATATTTTATGATAAGTATTATTTTTAATTTATTTGATGTCATTTTTTTATGCTACAACAGGATTATCTTGTGCTATACGCCACACTATATTAGCTTGAAGTATATGCAACACTATTCTTAGATTGTGTTACACACAATTTCAAGTTCGTTTTATAATAGTCATTCTACGCAACATTGAGTGTATATATATAAATATATTCAATGTATAAATGAAATATGGTTGGATTTTGTTATATGAAACAATGAAGGATTCTTGCACAACACGCAATCCTGACTTGGCTTGCATTACACGCAATCACGACATTCCTCGATAGCGTGTGTTGTACGCAATATCAGGTTTCACTAAACAATGATATATGGTTATAATATTATTATGAACTAGATGTTATGAATAGTATTAACTAAATTTTGAATGTTATAACATTATTATTTCATCTTACACATTTTCTAGAACATACTATGTGAACAAAATAATTTTTTTGGGTAAAATAAGTATTTTTCAAAAAATGCAGTTTTGCCACCTTTTAATGGCGCACCCACATTAAATCTAGTTTATGAAATGTTTATAAGTTCAATTTTACAAAATAAACTTCTTATTTTGAATCAGGATATAAAAATTTATATTGGAAAAAGTTTTGATATTTTTCTGATAACTTTCATATTTTAATGAATTGTAAAAACAAGCTATATTTTAATTAAAAATAACTTTTTTCATCGTAATAATTTATATAGTTAAATTATAATATTGAATGGTTTTAAAGTATAAATAGAATATATTTTTACCATTTAATATAATTTATGTCATTATCATTGATTTTACCTTGAAATCGTAGGTTAAATCAATTCAATCTTTTGCAATGTTTTAAACAAAAACCCGTTTTCTTTCGACAACGACATTAATTTTAATTTAATTTCTGAAACTTTTGTGTATTGAATTTGGAAACATGGATTCCATATTTGGAATTAGTGGGTCAAAATTATGTTAATAATCTACTTTTCATTTTTTGGGCATTATGAATAGTAACTACGATAAATTTTATTTACCATAGTTACAGGTAAATCAGGTAATTAAGGGTAAATATAATATTATAAAATTATCCTAAAACCTGCCAAAATCCTATTGGATGACTAAAGGTTGAACCATATCACCTAAGGGTAGGATTAGATTCATTTAATGGACTTTGTTCTATGAAAATAATTTAATTATTATTAAAACCAAAGAAAGTGACAACATGTCACTTTATTAAATATTATAATTATAATAATTTTAATTTAGTGATTATCTTAATGAAAATGCGAACATGAATAGTCTCCAGAAATCTAATACAATTATCTACATCATATTAATTTATTTATAATTTTTAGGGATTAAATAATTATCATTAATTATGACACAATAGTGATGTTGAAATTATTTTATTGATTGAAATATCAAATAAAGTATTTTAAAAATATTAAAATAAATATTATATGAAATATTTAATGTTCTACACTAATTTTCTAGATACATATGACATTTTATTAATCTATTAAAGATTTTAGTTTGAACATATCTTCTGTATATAGTTTATTTAAATTCAAATAAATGAATAGTGTCAAATTTGACACTATTTTTATTTTATAAAAATAACATATTATAAAATTGTTTCAAAATCACAAAAATATTTAAAAATTATAAATTTAAATTTATATGGTCTAAAATGTCATAAATTGTCAAATTATGGGAAATTCACAACACATATGTAATTATTTATAATAATTTAAAATTTAGAATATTATTACCACAAATAAAATTAAATTGATAAATAAGGAAAAATCAAGTTGATAATGTTTAAAATAGATTACTAACATGTCTAAATTTTATTAGTTGATTCTATTAAAACCCTATATCATCTAATATTAGGATATGAGTCATTTTGGAAGTTTTTAAGTGGAGTTGGGATTTAATATAAACTAATATTTCTTATATTTCCAAAGGTGCCCCTCTCCTCCCTTATAAAAGGGCACCTCCTCCCTCTTCTCCTCAGAACATTTGGATCCTTTAAGCTCGGCCAAACCCTGCCCATTTCCCTTATAAACTTCCCTAGAAACATACTAGAGATCTTTATCTTCTTCAAAGAACAATTTTAGTACCCTAAGAGGAGGTTTCAAAGAGGCGTGTCAAAGAAGAGGTAATATCCGTTACCGATTCTTTCGATTTTCTTTCTTCTTAAACATCTTTTTCTTTAGTTGTTTCATTATTTTGTAATAACATAAGTATAAATAATATACTGATATGTTATTATAAATATTAAGCAACCCCATTTCACCTTCTATCCATCCTACGAAAAACGAAATCACCGCGTGTGCGTACATACAGAATACCGTATCCACGCCGTGGTGTAATCTGTTTTCCACCACCACCTTACTTGGATGGGTATAGTAGTCTAAATAATTAATACATATGATTATTATAACATCATACGGATTCTAATATATTATATCATACACTCCAATTCGATTCAATAAATATGGGAATGATATCATTGCTCGTGCGTACGTACGGATTACCGTCTCCACGACGCAATGAGATTCATTTTCCATGTTAACAATTCAAGAATGATTATAAAGTATATATAAAAAGTAATCATGAAATATATGACATAATAATGCTACTGGATTTATGTATATATATATGTATGTCATATTCTTAATTCCATTCAATTCAATAAGGAAACGAAAACAACGTTCATCCGTACGTACGACCTACCATCTCCTTGAATAGTGTATTTCTTTCCATTTATCGATCTATTATATATATGTATATTTTGAATAAATATTATATATAAATCATGTTTTATATTCTGGAATTAAGTAATCATGATCTAAATAATCATATGAATAATTACAAGTCAAAAACACGGACGAAAAATGAAACGATTTTACCCAAAACACTCTTTAACATGGAATTTACAAAAGAACGGGTAATATAAAGTCATAAGTGAACCATATATGATATCATAAAAATGAATATGATTCTGTAATAATTTAATGACATTTTTTAAATCATTATACAGGAGGTTCAGATACATACAAATCATATCGAACATAAGGTAAGGGATAACTTTTCCAATCTCGTTCTTATCTGAGATTGTTTATTCGTAAGTATTTACTGGGGTTATTGTTCTCATCCATGTCCATGATTCCTAAAAATAGTTTCATGTATGCTTAAATTCCTTTTTATCCATTTTGACTTTTACTACATGGTATGTATGGAATCTTTCTTTTACGAGGTACTTTTTGACTTTTCCGGCGAAAGTATGAGAAGAATGTTTTTTTAACTTATACGGCATGAAAGGATTTATTACGGTTTTATAAAGACTTATTTTCATGAAGCTTCCTCCAAAATATTTCATGACTATTTTCAACAAAATCCTTTTATTTTAAAATTTAATGACATTTTGTGAAAATAAAATGATTTTTAAGAAGAAAAGAAATTTTCCTCAAGAATTCATTTCAAGTGTTTTATCAAAACCATTTTTCATCTAAGATGACATTATTTCATATGTGTATGTTTCAAGTATCATGTCTCTATGATTTACATGGTTTCAATTTCCTTATTATGAAATTATATCCATTTCTTTTATATGGATTATTTGATGATGGGATGATGTTTATGAAAACCATTTTATTCGTTGGGTTATTATGAATGATGTATGCATATTTTGTGGCACAAGTAAGAATGATTTCTTTATGAGATGGGTGGGACCTATATCTCCCTCTAATGAATTGGGTAAAGATTTATATCTCATGATATAGACATGGATGGAATGATAATTTAATCCGGTTCAGTGTTACAAGACTGAAATGAGGAGTGAACTCGATTCAGAAAGGGACTTTGTCCACTAAGATGGTCACGGCAGTAATGCCTTGGCTACTATAGAAATCATATCATGTGCTTAAGGGTTGACACAATTACATGTTTTATTCCCATGATAATTTATCATGATTAATTTTTCTTCATGATCTATGCCTTACGTACTTCCATGTTTTATGTCATTGCTCAAGATTTTGATGTTTAGATTTTATGCTCATGATTTTTACAGTCAAATGTATAAGGATTGTTTTATGTTCTCTATTCTTCACCTTACTGAGCATTTGAGCTCACCCTTTATATGTTTTATTTTCCCCAAGATTTAAAGAAAGATTTTAGGTAAGAAAACAAAAGGGTAAGATCCTTAATGGAGATGTTGAAGATATTTCACCACAATTAGAAGATTATATTCTGAGTTTCCAAAGACACTAAACTATTACGATCCTTGTGTGTCTGTTTTTGTTATGTATTAAGTATTCAGAAAAAGTAATGTAATGTCCATGTACATCAAGATTTGTGTCTCTATAGTTGGTATCAGAGGAAAGGTTTAGTTAACCTTTGGAAACTAGGATGCGAAAACTTTAGTGATATCCCTAGAGATATTTCTAAGGTATGTCTAGGGATGTCCCTAAGGATAAGTATACGTATAGGTTATATTATTATAACTACGGTAAAGATCTTTGAATTTAACCTAAGATGTTAGATATTGATGGTACTCCCCCTTTATTATGTTGTTTTCCCTAGTATAATTTTTTCCTCTCACACTATTCTTTTTGGGTTTTAGAAAATGGCTGGAAACAGGAAGATTCACGATAATGGAGGATATGACGGACAATGGAATGATATTCTTCCTGAGAAACCAAATGAAACGGGATTTGGAAGTCCACACATCGTTATTATACCTAATAGAAATCTCATAATATGATCAATAACCTCAACTTTGGTAAGTTTCCCGACATAGATAATAAGAGAAAGATGGAGTTTCATGATGATCATAGAGGAAAGAAAGTTCAATTTCCCTCATGTAAATCATGTGGGAAGAGGAATTGGGGAGATTGTTTAAAATGAACTGGAAGATGCTTTGGGTGTGGAAAAGAAGGACACAAAGCCAGTAAGTGAAAAGGAAAAGGTTCAGTTAACACCATGGACAAGGATAATGGTATTTCTACGACATAAAAAATGATTAGATGTTTTAAATGTGGAATGTATGGGAATTATGAAAACCAATGCCCTAAGGGAAAATCTCATGAAGAGAATCATATTGGTCATATGAGTAGTATTTTTATGGATGACAAGGAAGAGACTACAAATGAAATATGAGATGAAAGAAATGATGAAGCTCAGCCAGTGGTTTAAGAAGTTAGTGGAATGATTGTATGTTTATAAAGAATAATGTATGGTACTATGGAATAAATAATCATCTAAGGGTTGTTACACTATTGTTTTTCCGAAAGTATTTGAAAGTATATGTTGAATGGTACCGGTAACCATGGAAGGATATTCAGATATTTTTGGAAATTAGATGATATGCACATAATGAAGGGATAATAAGATAATGATATGTTTGATTGTATTCATGAGCTCATGACTGATATAAGGACTAAGTGATATTATGGTTTGATTATATAGATTTTTTTGAGATTTTGGTATGTGGAAAGAGTTACCTTTTGATAGTATTCATGTTTTCACTAAGGTTATATGGTAATTTATGTTTCAAGAGAATATATGACTAAGGTAGTCATGTGTTTGGAATGCAACCAAAAAGATATATCTTATGATATATGTGAGATAAATGCTTGTATTCACATTCTTTGTAGATAACCTTTCTAGTAATTGTTTTCTTTATACTATGAGATTGGACCGAAGTATTTTAGATAAGCCTAAACATTGGAATGGATTATGTAGGACATAAGTTAATATTTTTTAAGGATAGACCTTTTTTGATATTATTTATGGGATGTTATAGTAATGTAGTTTTAGAAAAAGGACAACTTGCAGGACGAGCGACAACCCATCGCATCAGACAAGGCTGTGGGAAACGAACCCACAACCGAAGTGCGATTGGCCTTTATCGCCTACCACTGGCCTACATGAATTCCCTGGTTAGTAGAAACTAGTTTTATTTTCTTAAGCGGTATGATATATAAATTATAAGTTCATTTTTGGAATCGTATATGATTAACCTCACCATAGATGGACTTATGTATATTTGGTAACTTTTGCTAACCTTTTGTTTGAAACAGATGGAATGACCCATCATTCTATCACATGACCTGTTAATACTTCATTAATAACAAATTCAACTTCATTTCTTTAAGAGATGAAGTGGAAATTGTTCAAAGCATGAACAACAGTGAGATTGTACCAAAATCAAGCAAGTATTTCATCTAATTCAAAATTTTCAACTTTAGGGAAATGATATTGAAAACCAAAAATGTTGTCCAAGTGATCTTATATCCGATGAATCAGATGGTATCTTAGATCACCACAAATTTATGGCTTTGTGATTGTTGGCTTTTTCATAGCCATGTCCCCTACCACTTTCCATCAGAACTTGAGGGTTAGATTTTTCTTCTATATAATTATTTTCACCTATGTTCTCCTATGTGGAAACCCAGTGATTAGTTAATTTGGGTAACCGTTATGTTTCATAATTTAGTTTGTAAAGTTAAGATTTGTAATTTCATTTTATGATGTGTTTTGAAATTAAAGAAACTTTCAAGTAGAAAACCATGTATAACCCCGACGAATTTCGAGGGAAAAATTCATTTTAAGGGGGGTAGAATGTAACAACCCGATATTTTATGTTAAGTATTCTATTTAATTTATTTTATGTCATGTGTTTTATGCTACAACAAGATTATCTTGTGCTATATTCCACACTGTATTAGCTTGAAGTATACGCAACACTATTCTTAGATTGTGTTACACACAATTTCAAGTTCATTTTATAATAGTCATTCTATGAAACATTGAGTGTGTATATATATATATATTCAATTTATAAATGAAATATGTTTTGATTATGTTATACGAAACAATGAAGGATTCGTTCACAACACGCAACCCTGACTTAGCTTGCATTACATGCAATCACGACTTTCCTCGATAGCGTGTGTTGTACGCAATATCAGGATTCATTAAACAATGATATATGGTTATAATATTATTATGAACTAGAAATTATGATTATTATTAACTAAATTTTTAATGCTATAACATTATTATTTCATCTTACATATTTTCTATAACATGGTATCTGGATAAAATAATTTTTTTTGGGTAAAATAAGTATTTTTCAAAAAATGCAATTTTGCCGCCTTTTAATGACGCACCCACATTAAATATAATTTTTGACATGTTTATAAGTTCAATTTTACAAAATAAACTTCTTATTTTGAATCAGGATATAAAAATTTACATTTGATAAAGTTTTGATATTTTTCTGATAACATTCATATTTTAATGAATAGTAAAAACATGCTATATTTTAATTAAACACAACTTTTTTAATCGTAATAATTTATATATTTAAATTATAATATTTAATGATTTTAAAGTATAAATATAATATATTTTTACCATTTAATATGATTTATTTCATTATCATTGATTTTACCTTGAATTCGTAGGTTAAATCAATTCAATCTTTTGCAATGTTTTAAACAAAAACCCATTTTCTTTCGACAACAGGATTAATTTTAATTTAATTTCTGAAACTTTTGTGTATTGAATTTGGAAAAATGGATTCCATATTTGGAATCAGTGGGTCCAAATTATTTTAATAAGATACCTTTTATTTTTTGGGCATTATGAATAGTAACTACGGTAAATGTTATTTACCATAGTTAAAGGTAAATTGGGTAATTAAGGGTAAATATAAGATTATAAAATTACCCTAACAACTTAAAAATTCTATTTTATGGATAAAAGCCGACCCATATCACCTATGGGTCGGATTAGATTCATTTAATGGACTTTTGTTCATGAAAATAATTTAATTATTATTAAAACCAAAGAAACTGACAACATGTCACTTTCTTAAATCTTATAAGTATAATAATTTTAATTTAGTGATAAATTTAATCAAACTTAGAACATGAATAGTATAAATAAATCTAATACAATTATATACATCATATTAATTTATTTATAATTTTTAGGGATTAAATAATTATCATTAATTATGACACAATAGTGATGATGGAATTAATTTATTGATTGAAATATCAAATAAATGGTCTTAAAAATATTAAAATAAATATTATATGAACTATTTAATGTGATCCACTAATTTTATAGATACATATGAAATTTTATGAATCTATTAAAGCTTTTAGTTAGAATATATCTTCTGTATATAGTTTTTTTAAATTCAAATAAATGAATAGTGTCAAAATTGACACTATTGTTATTTTATAAAAATAACATATTATAAAATTGTTTAAAAACCACAAAAATATTTAAAAATTATAAATTTAAATTTATATGGTCGAAACTGTCATAATGTTTCAAATTATAGAAAATTCACAATACATATGTAATTATTTATAATAATTTAAAATTTAGAATATTATTACCACAAATAAAATTAAATTGATAAATAAGGATAAATCAAGTTGATAATGTTTATAATAGATTCATAGCATGTATAAATTTTATTGGTTGATTAGATTACAACCCTAGATCATATAAGCTTAGGATATGAGTCATTTTGGAAGTTTTTAAGTGGAGTTGAGATTTAATATAAACTAATATTTCTTATATTTCCAAAGGTGCCCCTCTCCTCCCTTATAAAAGGGCACCTACTCCCTCTTCTCCTCACACAATTTGGAGCCTTTAAGCTCGTCCAAAACCTACAAATTTCTCTTATCAACTTCCCTATCAACATACTAGAGGTCTTGGTCTTATTCAAAGACCAATTTTAGTACCCTAAGAGGAGGTTTCAAAGAGGCGTTTCAAAGAAGATGTAATATCCATTACCGATTCTTTCAATTTTATTTTTTCTTCAACTTATTATTCTTTATTTGTTTCATTATATTGTAATAACATAAGTATAAATAATATACTGATATGTTTTTATAAATATTAATCAACCCCATTTCACCTTCTATTCATCCCATGGAAAATGAAATCACGGTGCGTGCGTACGTACGGAATACCGTCTCCACGCCGTGGTGTAATCTGTTTTTCCACCACCACCTTACTTGGATGGGTATAATGGTGTAAAGAATAAATTCATATGATTATTATAACATCATACTAATTCTAAGATATTAGATCATTAACTCCAATTCTATTCAATAAATATGGGAACGATATCATCGCTCGTGCGTACGTACGGATTACCGTCTCAATGACGCGATGAGATTCATTTTCCATGTTAACAAATAAAGAATGATTATAAAGTATATCTAATAAGTAATCATGAAATATATGACATAATAATGCTACTGGATATATATATATATATATATGTATGTCATATACTTAATTCCATTCAATTCAATAAGGAAACGAAAACAACGTTCATGCGTACGTACAACCTACCGTCTCCATGAACGATGTATTTGTTTCCATTTATCAATATATTATATATATATGTATATTCTGAATATATATTATATATAAATCATGTTTTATATTCTGGAATTAATAAATCATGATCTATGTAACCATATGAATAATTAGAAGTCAAAACACAGACGACAAATGAAACGATTTTACCCAAAACACTCTTTAACATGGAATTTACAAAAGAACGGATAATATTAAGTCATAAGTGAACCATATATGATATCATAACAATGAATATGATTATGTAATAATTCAATGACATTATTTAAATCATTATACAGGAGGTTCAGATACATACGAAGCATATCAAATATAAGGTAAGGGATAACTTTTCCAATCTCGTTCTTATCCGAGATTGTTTATTCGTAAGTATTTACTGGGGTTATTATTCTCATCCATGTACATGTTTCCTAAAAATGGTTTCATATATGCTTAAAGTCTTTTTTACCCATTTTTGACTTTTACTACCTGGTATGTATGGAATCTTTCCTTTACGAGGTACTTTTTGAATTTTCCTGTAAAAGTACGAGAAGAATGTTTTTTTAACTTATACGACATGAAATGATTTTTTACGGTTTTATAAAGCCTTATTTTCATGAATCTTCCTCCAAAATATTTCAGGAATATTTTAAAAAAAATCCATTTCTTTTAAAATTGCATGACATTTTGTGAAAAGAAAATAATTTTGAAGAATAAAGGATATTTTCCTCCAGAATTCATTTCAAGTGTTTTATCAAAACCATTTTTCATCTAAGATGACATTATTTCATATGTATATGTTTCAAGTATCATGTCTCTATGATTTACATGGTTTCAATTTCCTTATTATGAAATGATATCCATTTCTTTTATATGGATTATGTGATGATGGGATGATGTTTATGAAACCCATTTTACTCGTTTTGTTATTATGAATGATGTATGTTTATTTTGTGGCACAATTAAGAATGATTTCATTATGAGATGGGTGGGACCTATATCTCCCTCCAATGCAGTGGGTAAAGATTTATATCTCATGAGATAGACATGGCTGGAACAGTAAGTTAATCTGGTTCAGTGTTACAGGACTGAAACGAGGAGTGTACTCGATTCAGAAAGGGACTTTGTCCACTATGATGGTCATGGTAGTAATGCCTTGGCTACTATGGAAATAATATCATGTGCTTAAGGGTTTCTACAATTACATGTTTTATTCCCATGATAATTTATCATGATTAATATTTCTTCATGATCTATACCTTACGTACTTCCATGTTTTATGTCATTGCTCAATATTTTTGTGTTTAGATTTTATGCCCATGTTTTTTACATTCAAATGTCTAAGGATTGTTTTATGTTCTCTATGCTTACCCTTACTGAGCATTTGAGCTCACCCTTTATATGTTTTCTTTTACCCAGGATTTAAAGAAAGATTTTAGGTAAGAAAACAAAAGGGGAAGATCATTAATGGATATGTAGAAGATCTTTAACCACAATTATAAGATTATATTTCGAGTTTCCAAAGACACTAAACTATTACGATCCTTGTGTTTCTGTTTTTGTTATGTATTAAGTATTCCGAAAAAGTAATGTAATGTCCATGTACGTCAAGCTTCAGGTCTCTACATAAACTTACTAAAAAATTAAAATAGATCCTAAAGTAGTTCATTAATGACATATATATCATTATATAAGTACTTTGGCCTAATATTATATTTTTAGGAATATTATAACATTTAATAATATAGTATTTTTTTAAAAAACCCATTTATGTCAATTTTGACACTATTTAGTATTTGGTTTTCATGAATGTCATAAAAAGTTTCTTATTTCGAAACAATACATTCAATAAACCCTAACATGTTGTATTTACCTATAAAAGTTGTGTATGGAATCAAAAGTCTCAATTTATATTTATGTTGATATTTATAATATCAATTACTTTAATATTTCATTAATAAAGAAATTACTGCGTCATCATTTTTTATAAATAAATTTAATTATTTAATGTCTAAAAAATATAAATAAAATACAATGATGTAGAAAATATTTTTATTATTCTAATGATTTTTTATAGGTGAATTTATCTTTTGTGTAACAGTATATTAAAAATGTTTTATTAATTAAACATTGAATTTAACAATTTTAACTCTTCTTTAAATAAAATATTATAAATGTCATAATCTATCCCAAATGGATCCAAAGGATCTTATTTTTGTATTAAGGTCAATTTTGGTCGAAATAAACTTATTCAATAGAATTAGGATATGTGTTGGATTAATTTTAATATTATTTTTACCTTGAATTACCTTTTTTACTTTTAACCGTTGTAAAAAAATTTCAAAAGTTACTATTCACCAAAAATTATTTTTATCCTATTGAACCACATTATACTTATTGATTTCAACTATGTCCCTTGGATTTTTGAAATTAAATTCACAGAAGCAGTATAACTACATTTTATGCAAATTTAGAAATGTGTCTTGAAGGTTGGTAAATGTGCCTAGAAGGTGGGTAAAAACACGTTAAAAAGGTTCAATAAAATTTATACATCTAATATTATTATATAATTACTCAAATTAATTAAATTTAATTAGTATATGTTTTATTTATCTGTTTTTAATTTAAAATAATTTAAATGAAAATGTTGGTTTTATCTACAACGTAGTGTTTTTCACTATTCGT